>OY997264.1:473691073-478691073 GCA_963921465.1 Triticum timopheevii | reverse complement strand
GGTAAAACCATTTTGAGCAACACGGAGATGCGCGTCCCCTGCGTTAAAAGCATCCAATGCCTCAGGGGAAAAGCACGCTTCTTGAAATACTGTCCGGCGGCGCCTATGGTTCATGGCGCTCTCCGCCTCAGACTTGGTGGCGGACAGTCTGTCGGTATCCTCCGTTGGAGAAGGATCCGGCTCGCGTCTTGCGCTTGCCTCCCCCTCCAGTCCGGGCGCTGGAGCCTGGCCGGTGTTGGTCGGATTGGCAATTCCTGCGCTCGCAGTCCGGCGAGCGCTTTTTCTCCTACAAAGATCATGAGCACTCAGACGTTTCCTCGGAACGTTGCTCTAAAAATTCAAATACGAGCTATACCTTTGCGGCAACGTTTCCATCCGCACTGCACTCCTTTTCCGCCTGCTGGTTCGGACTGACCTCTGTTGGTCGGCCGCCGCGGGACCGGCTTCCTGCCGTAAAGGCGCTTCCTGCAAAACACCATCGTTTGCGAAGGTCAGAAATGGGCAGGGATGAGATAATGGTGTCCGGACTTCGGTCGCGGTCACCTGGGAAGCCGTACTTAGCCCGGGGTAGTCCGCCGTAATGGCGACCAAAGCATTGTCTATGCTGAGCTGGTGATACACCCCGTCGATCAGCTCCACCTCGATATCCGGGTCCTCTTCGGAGGCCGGATCCAGGGATCCTTCTGGATCCTTGGGTTGCGGAGCAGGACTCACAATGTCCTCCACAGTCCGGCGTAGATCCTGCGCCGAAGACATAATGTAAGAAGCTTAAACTTCGAAATCATGGGTTGGGCCCTTCAAGGTGTTCACTTACCCATCCTCTGGGGTTGATCATGGAAAACCCATTCAAAGGGTTCGTTCGAAGGAAATCCTACTTCTCCCCCTTGTACAGGATGGACAGGATCTTCACCAGATCCTCGGTCGAATCCGGCCCTTTGCGGCCGTGCCGGGTAGCATCGTCTTCCCCATTGAAATCCCACATGGGGTGGCCTCTGTATTGCAGTGGCTGTACCCCTCGCTTGATGCATGTCGCCATGACTCCGATCATGGTCAAGCCGGAATGAGCCATTAATCTTATCCGGCCCATCAAGTAGTGGACGCTCTTGTCTTCCTCCAATCGGGGGCTCCGTGGGCGCCAGCTGAGGCGTTTCTTCAAGGGAGCAGCACTAAACTCCGGGAGGCCGATCCGAACTGGGTCTGGCAGTGGAGCGTCTCCTATATAAAACCACTCCGAGGGCCAGTCTTCGGACGCCTTCTTGGGAGTGCCGGATAGGTATCCGGTCCCGGCGATGCGCCATATTTCGGCGCCGCCCACTTGATATATGGACCCCTGGTGAGAACGGGGTACGAGGCAAAACAGCCTCTTCCACAATGCGAAATGGGGCGACGCGTGGAAGAGGGCCATTATTTGGCGTAGAAGCCGAGGAACACAGTATTCAAGATGAAGCCGGACACTGTTCGGCAGGTACATGGAATTTGAAGGGAGAACCCGCCTTGCAACGCCGAAGACTATAAACGCGCTGGACTTATCGTCATTGAAGCCTGGTTCGGGGGCTACTGAGGGAGTCCTGGACTAGGGGGTGTCCGGACAGCCGGACTATCAATATCCGCCGGACTCCAAGACTACGAAGATACAAGATTGAAGACTCCGTCCCGTGTCCGGATGGGACTTTCCTTGGCGTGGAAGGCAAGCTTGGCAATACGGATATGTAGATCTCCTACCATTGTAACCGACTCTGTGTAACCCTAGCCCTCTCCGGTGTCTATATAAACCGGAGGGCTTTAGTCCGTAGGACAACATACATTACAACAATCATACCATAGGCTAGCTTCTAGGGTTTAGCCTCCTTGATCTCGTGGTAGATCTACTCTTGTACTACCCATATCATCAATATTAATCGAGCAGGACGTAGGGTTTTACCTCCATCAAGAGGGCCCGAACCTGGGTAAAAACATCGTGTCCCTCGTCTCCTGTTACCATCCGCCTAGATGCACAGTTCGGGACCCCCTACCCGAGATCCGCCGGTTTTGACACCGACAGTCGGGGCCGTATGTGGAAACCACGGCCGGACTCCCTGTGGATGGAACCTGAATAGGCGATAAACCTGGACTAGAGACTTGTGTGGTTAGTCAGGTCGTGGTCGACACCCTTGCCAGGCTTCCGCTTGAAGGTTGCCGAGATACATGATGTGTACATGGTGGTAAGTGGCGAGAGCGTCTGTGAAGAAGTACACCCCTACAGGGTTAACATCATCTATTCGAATAACAGCGTCCACGGTAAAGGACCTCTAGGTTGCCTATATAGTTCATAGACAAGTGAAGTGGATACTCTAAAATGCGCAAGATAAGCGTGAGTGCTATGGATGGCTTTCTCGTAGGGAGACGGGAGTGGATCCATAGTGGTGTATGGATATGGTGAATATGTGGACTTGTGTGTGCCACCTCAAAAGAGCTACTTGCAGTCATAGTTCAGGATAGCCACCGAGTCAAAGCTGGCTTGCTATAGTTAAATCCCACCACCCCTTTGTTGATAATGATGCATATGTAGCTAGTTCTGATGTAAGTTTTGCTGGGTACACTTGTACTCACGTTTGCTAATTTATGTTTTTGCAGAGAGACTTTAGTCTCACTATTAGTTCCGCATGGACTTCGAAGTTTAGCTTGTTACCTCAGCTACGATCTTGTGCCCTCGGCAGGATCTGGTAGATAGTCAGGCTTCTCAACCCTTTTAAATTTGTAGTTGTCTGTACTCAGACATGTTATGCTTTCGTTGATTGTATGCTCTGAATGTTGGGTCATGAGAGCCATGATTGTAATACTTGACTCCTTGGAGTCTAATGAATAAATACTTTGAGTTGTAGAGTCATGTTGTGATGCCATGTTGTATTTGCACATATCGAGCATATTATGTGTATGATTATTGAAATGATTGGTATGTGTGGGATCCGACAACCTAGTTGTTTATTCTTGGTAGCCTTTCTTACCAGGAAATGTCTCCTAGTGGTCCACTGAGCCATGGTAGCTTGCTACTGCTTCGGAACACTTAGGCTGTCCGACATGTGTCCTTCTTTGTTCCTGTGTCTGTCCCTTCGGGGAAATGTCACGCGTTGTTCCTTTAAGTCCCTATAGCTTGCTATGACTTGGGTTCATACGTTGTTGATTGACACATTCGTTGTTGGGTCATGTATGCCTATCCCTGTAAGTCAGCGCCACCTTGGGTTTATGACTAGTCATGTCGGCTCAGGTTCTTTGTCATATGGATGCTAATGACACTATCATATACGTGAGCCAAAAGGCGCAAACGGTCCCGGCCAGGTAAGGTGGCACCCGTGGGTATACCGTGCGCGAGGCCGTAAAGTGATATGATGTGTTGCATGCTAGATCGGTGTGACTTAGGATCGGGGTCCTGACAGTTTTGCTATGAGAGCCTGACTGACTGTAGGTTTACCAAGCCAGACTGGTCGAAGTTGAGTCTAGAAATTCTTTAGTTATATAATGGAATTAATTGTGGATGGGAACGCAAGGCTCTTTTTTACTCTTTAACTTATGCCCTTCTGATCCGAGTCATCCTATCTTTCCTACGGGGTTAAGGAACTGGGTTTCTCTTCTTCCTATCAGGATCATGTGTTACTAATCTGTAGATCTATAAGATTGATGTATTTAAGCCTCAATTAAGTTTCTACTACTTCCGTATGTTAATTGTTGATCTCGAAACCTTGATATTGTGCTCCTGAGTGGTTATGCCACCATTTTTACAACATGTCTTAAATCCTTATGAACATTTACAGCCGTCATGCTATCCGAGTCATGCCGGGTTTCTAAATAGTCTGATGCATTTGCAAATCCCTTCTTACCATTCCAAAGTTCCTTTGTGCCAGATCAACCACACTAACTAGTTTGTTAAGGTACTTCATTGCCTCGGTATATATGTTGGAGTTATTATTATGGCCCTAGGTGTTTTAGAGGATCACCTAGTAATCTAGCCATGTTTTGTGTTTCCAGTGTGATGATTCTGGCCATTATTCTCGGAAGCATCCCGTGATGCCATTTAGTTAGTAGGCATTCTATTCCTGGGTTCTTGAACCCAAGATTCACTCTACTTACTTTATGTTGATAGTGTTGCTCGTTCCTTTAGGTTATTAGTAACCTTTGCGATAGTGCTCGAGGTTCGTGGTTTTTCCTTCTTCCAAATACCATGAACTGCTTATGGCAGAAGTTCTTTGAATCAAGAGATCACAACCAGAGTGCTTTTGACGAGTTCTCGATTCTATGTTGTGACTCTGCCAGTTCTACCTTCTCCGCATGGGTCATACGGAAGAAATATGTTGAACTCGTTCGACATGCTAATCTATGCATCCACAACTCAGAAAATCATATGTTCTGCTGAGTTGTCCCTCTTTAGTTGTTTTCTGGCCCTCGTCTATCAATTGATAGTAAGGAGTAGTTATGCAATCGTGTTTATCGATGCCTATTACTCTTGTGGCTATCAAGCCATTCTATTCCGGAATGACTAGGAGAAACAGACCCCAGTACCTTATTCATTTCCAGGATTGGTTCAAAGTAGTCGTACTCCGCAGATCAAAATGCTAATCCATCTCTTGCTCTGTTCCACCTTGGAGTGTTACCCTCTTTACGTCGGGTTAGTCATGAGAATTGCACCACCTCTTATGAACTCTTGATGCAATGATACTTCTCGCCATCGTTAATCATTCCTCGGTCCCTGTGTTATTGTAACCGGAACGCCGACAAGTGAATCATGATGTGTGAAATCAATACTCCTAGCAACTCCATTGCTTGGTAGTTAAGGGACAATAATTTCGTTCTTAGCGTGTTGGTTACTGAATCATCATCGTAAGACCGATTGTGCTACCTAGTCCTTATTTTCGGTGCACTTTTTGATCAATGAGTTAGGATAGTGCCAATCCTTGCTTATTTGATCATATCGTCTTGCCTGAAAAGCAAGATTTTTCTCGAGCTTAGTAACATATCGGTGGTTCGTGATGCTCCGAATATCTTCTCGAAAGTATTACCAGGTTGTCCCCTGACTGTTTTGTTGAGCTCGTGATCAAGTTGGTTCCTTGTAACCACCCCTTCTCCAAGGATCTATGTTGGATATCCCTAAGCTAGTTGGTTAAGCTAAACAAATACTTGGGGAGTTGGAAGATAAAAGCAAGTCTGACTTAGTTAATTTTAAGGGATATCTTGTATGTGTGTTGAAGAAAGATGGTATTTTCATCGATTGACCCCCGTGATCAGTTAATGGATCTATCATCTTATCCAATCTTTGATTTGAGTATGGGCTATCGTCAATCAAATCAGAACCAACATTGTTCTTAATGTTGTCTTACTCGTGGTTGATCCCTCGAGCATACACCATTATATCTTTTGGGTATGACCAATGCTATCACTGTGTTCACATAATTGTGGTATTCTATCCATATGGAAATCTCGATGACTTGTTGTTGAGCCCATCAGCAGCATATTGTCTTCTCCATGATTCATGTTGAACATTAAGCTAGTGTTGGATACTTTATAAGCATTGCCTTCATGTTCCGTTCATGAAGCATATGTCCGGATGAAATATGTGACTTCCTCTAATTCACGTGCATCTAATGCAAGTTGTCCCCGTGGATTCGAGAAAGTCAATGTTGCTTCCTCTGGAACCATCCCAAATCGGTCATGCATACGTGCGAAGTATTCTGTGGTTTGGAGACTTGCAACCTTCATTCTATATATATCCCTAGCACACCAAGCCACTAACTGATTTGTTCCAGGAAAAGGAGTTCCTTCATAAGAGCTAATCATATGAGTTATGCAAGGACTTCGTTATCCACAATGATGGTTTCCCACCTGAACTTGGTAGTGTTTTATTATAAGACTACCATGTGGTCATGCTTGTCAGGGATAGCGTGTTCACATGTGTTTAGCAGAGCCAGCTCATGTTTTGGAGCTTACTACCATAGTCCAATTCCCGAGAATCTCGCAACGCCATCTCATCGATTTGTGTTGCAAACTTTCATTTTTCTTTATAGACTTGATGAGTTTGGAATGTTCTCACCCCAACCAGATCTGAATCTCAGGCAGATAGGATGGTTGGAACATTTCCCAAGAACTATAATATTGGTCTCTCTGTAACCAGTAAAGTGGATATCGTGGCCAACACACCCAGCCGAAAGACCTATTATTGTAGTATATTGATTGAGGAAGTTGGCCACCTCCCCATAGGGATTTCACAGGAATTACTCCCGTGGTTGTTCCTTATGGATTCTCGTGCTCCCGAAGTCCGACCTTTTACTTGATATTCTAGATATCAAACCATATCTATGAATGGGTTACACTAGCACATCAAGGAGGACATTAGAAGCGGAGTGCTAAATGTCTCTCGGTTGATCATCCAGATATTTTTCCCTTGGCCTCGCTAAGCTGAAATCTGAGAAGGCGTTATCTTCCTTTGCATCTGCATCATCCATCACTACTCATCATGGTAGTATGATGTGTTGCCAGGATCCTCAGCACGGATATTGGTAAAACCTTGATGAATATGGAAATTCTCAAGTTCTTGAGAGCACGTGCAAGTACTAGGTTTTATCCCTAGCGTTAATTGGGATTTACTCCCAGTTTTCTTTGGTTATGTTATAACCATTCAAACAGTGGAATCACTCTCTATTGTTGAGCTTCTCCCCAGTTACTAGAATCATTCCGAGTATTTGCATTTTGTTCCCAGCTTGCACCACCATTGTGCCATCCTATTTTGGACTACCCTTCTCAGTAATTACTGATCAGGATCATCTTCAAAGTGGTCCTACCACGGGTTCCATTCATTTTTAATGATAAGCAAAATCATCCCTTGCGCTGTCTTCAACAAGGCAGTCCACATCATCCATTCTAGTCTGGGTATGCCATTCCTCTGAACTCCTTCAAACGAGTTATGCCTTAGGCTGGAATAGAGAGTTTCAGTGATCTATGTATCGAAAGTAATTCTTTTTTTCAATTAAGGTAATAATTCTACGAGTCACCTCCTCTAAGATGTCTCGTTATGGTATCATGGCAACTCAACTCCTGGCTACATTGACAACCGTTCACCACCTTCCTAAGTGTGGAATTGTTGCCTACCTAGTGAACATTCGTCATCTGTTTCACTCCATCCCTCTGGATGTATGCTTTGTGTCTCAGCTCAAGATACGTTCCTATGTCTCACCTCATGGGTTGATCCTGAGTTGCTCAAACCCCAAGAAGATCGATCCTTCTAGAATTCTCCCTTTCTTCTCGTTGTCATGTTGGATGAAGATCTCAAAGCAAGACGTCGAGATCAAGGTGATGCAATGAATCAACATCCTCGAGAAGGGCATCTGGATCGTGAAGATTGTGTTAGCTTAGTGTCCCCCTTTGTCTTTTTATCTCACATCTTGGATCTCGGGACGAGATTCTTGTTTAGTGGGGGTGAGTTGTCACAACCCTAGCTTAGGCCTTGTCTGTCACTGCTTAAGCTTCCCTGCATCATGTTTAAATTTCCCAGAAACTTGGAAATGGGGATGGCAGAAACCCCCAGCACCAACTAGGGCTACTAAAATACTTTTTCAATGAACCTGAAATGCCCATAAAAAATGTTCATCATCTTTGCCTTGGTCTAGAACCTCTTACAAAAATCGTGCGTAATTTTCGAGGACAACATAAGGTCACTGAACTAAATCATATTCTATTTGCATTTGGGCATTTAAATGCTATATAATATTTTAGATGTCCAAATAATCATGAACTAAAATGTTTACTATTGGAAGTAATCCAAACAGTGGCCTCAAGTAGTTTCATGAGTTTTGAGTTTTTAATAAAGCCCTAAAGTCTACAGAATAAATGAAAATAGAAACAAAAAGGAAAAAAAGAGCAGAAGACCTACCTGGGCCATCTTACCTGTTGCCGGCCCAGTCCAGCAGCAGCCCAGCCCACCAGCGCCTCCAGGTTGTCTTCAACCTCAGGCAGCTGTGTCGCAGTAACACAGCGACCACGGCCACGTCTTCCCGCCACCTCCTGCATGCCCTTCCTCGCCCTGAACAGCGCCTGGAGACGCCCAAGGCCCCTCTCACTCTTCCCCATGTCCATGTCCTTCCCTATCCTTCTCCGCCGAGCTCCACCGGGCGAGCTCGTCGCCACTGTTCGCCGCCTCCATGTCCACCGCATCCCCATCGCTTCCCCGACCGGTCCATGAGCTCCGCCGTCATCCGCTACACCGTCTCCGCCGATCCCCGCGATCGGAAGGACCTCGGAGTGCGCCATCGATGTCATCTTCATCCTCGGGTCCCGATGATCGCTGCCGTGATTCCGACGCGGTCCGGCCTTCCCCGAGCCCTTCGACACCGCCAAATCACGCGCAGTGAGGTCCTGCTCTGTCCTCCTCCCTCCCCGCGTCTGATTTCTTCCCCCAGTAAGCGTAGCCGCCGCACCCAACAGCTCCCCGCCGCCGGCCATGGCACTGTCGTGGCCAGAGCCCATAGTAGTGGCTCCCGCACGCGTCATCGCCCTCCTTGCTTCACCAGGAGCTTGGCGAGCCCCTCAGAGAGCTTCTCCATGCGCTATAGGGCCATTCCCATCATGACCGAGCTCCGGCCGCCGCCGTAGGCTCTGCTCCGGTGTGATCCAACCACCCCGCATCCTCCTTTCACCTCTGCTGGATGCGGACGAGCCCGGGCCACGCTCTCGTGGCCTCAGCCACCGCTCCCGTGGCCTGTGGCGCGGACACAGCAGCAACCAGAGGTCGCCGGCGACGACCTCGCCAGCCTGAGCCACTAATCAGTGGACCCCTCCATTCAGGCACTTAATTAGCGCTAATCCCCACGTGAGACACTAACAGCCAGGCCCCACTTCAGAGTTAAACATGGTTTAGTTCCTATTTAGTTTTAACTAACCACAATGGCCCCACGCGTCAGCTTTGACCGTGCTGACGTGGCCGTTGACTGGGCCCACATGTCAGTGACCCTAACAAGCACCGTGACACTGACTAGTGGGACCCACTGGTCAGGTTTGACCTGGACCCGGTCTGTTGACCTACCGACGTCACAGTGATGCAGTGCTGACGTAGTAAAGCCTTTCTGGAATTAAAGTAAATCAGAAATGATTTATAAATTTTAGAAAATGCTCTAAACTTCTAAAAATCATAGAAATTAATCTGTAACTCCAAATGCAAAGGTTTATATATGAAAAATGATCAGAAAAATCCATTCTATCCATCTGTACTGGTTCATGCATGTTTAAACAACTTAACCTTGCTGTTTAGTGCAAAACATGATAAAGCACTGTTTAAGTTTATAAGATGAGTTTGGGGTTGAGTCTTTGGTTCAAAATGACTCAAACCCATCTGGTTTTAGTTGCATTAGGACAACACACTCATATTGCCATGTCATGATCATGCATCATATTGTGCGTTGCATTGATTGTGCTCACTTCTTTGTTGCCAGTATTTGTCCCCCCTCAATAGACGTGGTTTCGACAATGAGTTCGATGACACGGATGAAGAACTATACTATCTTCAGAAGTGCCATGCAAGTAAAAAAACCCTTGTTCATTCCGATACAATCCCACTCTCTCGCTGCTGCTCTTTTTTACTGCATTAGGACAAAAACGACTCATCTGTTACTTGCTGCGGTAGTTGAACCCCCTTTTCCTCTGCATGACCTGTTGTTGCCACAGTAAATAGATGAAACCCACTAGTATGAGTAGGAGTTGTTTGAGCCCTGATGTGCCTACTCATTCATGATTGTTTGTCATGCCTGCTTTTGCTTAGAGTTGTGTCAGGTCTGATTCATCGGGGATGAATTGGAAAGTTGTGAACATGTCCTACTGTTGAGAGGTAAGTGTGTGAACACGATTTGGTAAAGGTAGCGGTGAAATGCCATGTAGGAGTACATGGTGGGTTGTCTCATTGAAGCCGTCCTCAGGAACTGAGTTCTGTATTTGTGATCCATGAACAACTACTACCACTCATTGGGATCCTTAATTGATCCTCTCGACTTATTAGCCGCCCTTGTCCTCTGTCAAGGAGTTGCAAGTAGTTTCTGGTGTTTGTAGTTGCTAGAGGCCGTGCGCAGCACTGACCCGAGGGGTGGGCTGTGATGCGGTAGGCATGTGGCCAGGTATGCCAGGCGCCTGTTTGGTGTCGCGGAACCCTGTACACATCGTTCGCGGCCGTATGCGGAAACCTCAGCCGTAATCCCTGCGGATGGAACCTGAATAGGCGATAAACCTGGACTAGAGACTTGTGTGGTTAGTCAGGTCATGGCCGACACCCTCGCCAGGCTTCCGCTTGGAGGTTGCCGATATACATGACGTGTACATGGCAGTAAGTGGCGAGAGCGTGTGTGAAGAAGTACACCCTTGTAGGGTTAACATCATCTATTCGAATAGCCGCGTCCACGGTAAAGGACCTCTGGGTTGCCTATATAGTTCATAGACAAGTGGAAGTGGATACTCTAAAATGCGCAAGATAAGCGTGAGTGCTATGGATGGCTTTCTCATAGGGAGATGGGAGTGGATCCATAGTGGTGTATGGATATGGTGAATATGTGGACTCGTGTGTGCCACCTCAAAAGAGTTACTTGTAGTCGTAGGTCAGGATAGCCACCGAGTCAAAGCTGGCCTGCTGTAGTTAAATCCCACCATCCCTTTTGTTGATAATGATGCATATGTAGCTAGTTCTGATGTAAGTCTTGCTGGGTACACTTGTACTCACGTTTGATTAATTTATGTTTTTGCAGAGAGACTTCAGTCTCACTAGTAGTTCCGCATGGACTTCGACGTTTAGCTTGTTACCTCAGCTATGATCTTGTGCCCTCGGCAGGATCTGGTAGATAGTCAGGCTTCTCAACCCTTTTAAATTTGTAGTTGTCTGTACTCAGACATGTTATGCTTCCGTTGATTGTATGCTCTGAATGTTGGGTCATGAGACCCATGATTGTAATATTTGACTCCTCAGAGTCTAATGAATAAATACTTTGAGTTGTACAGTCATGTTGTGATGCCATGTTGTATTTGCACATATCGAGCATATTGTGTGTATGCTTATTGAAATGCTTGGAATGTGTGGGATCCGACAACCTAGTTGTTTATTCTTGGTAGCCTCTCTTACCGGGAAATGTCTCCTAGTGCTTCCACTGAGCCATGGTAGCTTGCTACTGCTCCGGAACACTTAGGCTGGACGGCATGTGTCCTTCTTCGTTCCTCTATCTGTCCCTTCGGGGAAATGTCATGCTTGGTTCCTTTAAGTCACCGTAGCTTGCTACGACTTGGGTTCATACATTGTTGATCGACACGTTCGTTGTTGGGTCATGTATGCTTGTCCCTGTAAGTTAGCGCCACCATGGGTTTACGACTAGTCATGTCGGCCCGGGTATCTCTGTCATATGGATGCTAGTGACACTATCATATACGTGAGCCAAAAGGCGCAAACAGTCCCGGCTAGGTAAGGTGGCACCCGTGGGTATACCGTGTGTCAGGCCACAAAGTGGTATGATGTGTTACAAGCTAGATCAGTGTGACTTATGATCGGGGTCCTGACATGCCATGCATGAAGAACTCAACAACTTCGAGCGCAACAAGGTGTGGAGATTGGTGCCAAGGCCAACGGAGAGTCATAATGTCATTGGAACCAAATGGATCTTCAAGAACAAGCAAGGTGCTCACGGGATTGTCATTCGCACAAGGCTCGTTTGGTGGCACAAGGCTACTCCCAAGTCGAGGGTATGGACTAAGGTGAAACCTTTACTCCCGTTGCTTGCCTTGAATCTATTCGTTTGTTGCTTTCTTATGCTTCTCATCACAACTTCAAGTTGAAACAAATGGATGTGAAGAGTGCTTTTCTTAAAGGTCCTCTTATTGAGTTGGTGTATGTCAAACAACCCCCAGCTAGGTTTGAGGATCCCAAGTTCCACAATCATGTGTACCAACTTGATAAGGCGCTCTATGGCCTAAAACAAGCCCCACGTGTGTGGTATGACTACCTTACCGAGTTGTTGCAAGATCGTGGGTTTGAAATTGGGAAAATCGACCCCACTCTTTTTACTAAGAAGGTCAATGGGGAGTTGTTTGTATGCCAAATATATGTTGATGATATTATCTTTGGTTCTCCTAACAATGCTTTTGATGAGGAGTTTGCCACACTCATGACCGCAGAGTTTGAGATGTCCATGATGGGAGAGTTGAAGTTCTTTCTCGGGTTCGAAGTCAAACAAAGAAGAGAAGGAATCTTCATCAACCAAGCCAAATACACTCAAGACATGCTCAAGAGATTCAAGTTGAGTGATGTCAAGCCGGCTTCTACACCATTGCCTACCAAATGCCAACTTGACAGTGATCCCAAAGGTAAAGCGGTCGATCAAAAGGTATATCGTTCTATGATTGGATCCTTGCTTTATCTTCGGGGAAAATTTTGTTTTTGCCACTCTAGTTTTTGCCAATTTTCCTTATGCCACTCTAGATTTTGACATTTCACTTTTGCCACTCTTTGTTTTTGAGAATTATCACAATTGCCATTCCCATGGCAAAAGTAAAATAATTTTATTTCATTTTTGCCACTCTTAGCTTTTGATAATTATCACAATTACCACTCTGAAAATTTTGCTTTTGCCACGGGAATGGCAATTGTGATAATTCTCAAAAACTAAGAGTGGCAAAAGTGAAATGTCAAAATCTAGAGTGGCATAAGGAAAATTGGCAAAATCTAGAGTGGCAAAAACAAAATTTTCCCTTATCTTTGTGGATCTAGATCGGATACTGTGTTGAGCGTGGGAATTTGTGCACAGTTTCAAGCCTCTCGTAAGGAAAGCCACTATGTGGTGGTCAAGCGAATCTTTCGATATTTGGCTCATACCCCAAACTTTGGCTTATGGTACCCTAGAGGAGCAAACTTCAATCTCGTGGGTTTTTTGGATTCGGATTGGGCGGGAGACAAAGTGGATAGGAAGTCAACTTTCGGATGGTGCCAATTTCTTGGTTTTGGCGAGTTGATCTTCTAAGAAGCAAAGTTGTGTCTCTCTCTCCTCCACCGAAGCCAAGTATGTGGCTGCCGGTAGTTGCTGTGCTCAACTTCTATGGATGAGGCAAACTTTAAAGGATTACGGTGTCACTTGTGACAAAGTACCTCTTTAGTGTGACAATGAAAGTGGCATCAAGATTTCTCTCAAACCGGTGCAGCACTTCAAGACAAAGCATATTGTGATTCGGTAGCACTTCATTCGGGATCACATCAAGCGAGGGGAGATCAATCTTAACTATGTCAACACTCATGATAACCTTGCAGATATTTTCACGAAGCGTTTGGATGAAGCAAGATTTCGTGAGTTAAGGCATGAGCTCAATATCATCAATTTGAGCAATGTGGCTTGAACCTGTGCACATCCCACCATAATCATGATGTTTTCTTGTTTAGGTGTAGGCATGGACATAGGAGGAGTGTTGTTCTCTCAATGAACTCTTCCTCCCGCCATTATGCATAAATCGATCAACTCTTTCACATTCGCCATTTGGGATGGTACTTGTGCTTCAAAGACGAGTTTTGGTCATGGGACCAAGGATAATTCTTTGCGGTGCCATACCAATTGACTCAAACATAGGTGGCTCCGGCCACCGCTCCCTCTTCTTGAGAGGTTTTGGTTCGTTGTTGGTCCTTGGTGTCTCTTTGCTTTCTTTTGGACCTTGTTCGTGGTTAAGTTGCCTCTTTTGTGGTCTCTCTTGTGTGTCCGTTTGCTTGAAGTTTGTATTGCAAAGGCCTTCTTGTTTCTTTTTGTCGAAACTAGCACTTTCTTGGGTTTGCGGTACTACCGTGGCATGCCTACTACCGTTGGAGGTGGGTGGCTCTTGTCCTTGCACAGCTGCGACCACGACACGGCACTACCACTTCCATCACGGTAGTAATTTTTTTATTGCCACTGGTAGAGCAGTACTACCGCCCAGGGTGCGGTACTTCCGCCCGGGCGGTACTACCGCAATGATCCGTGATACTACCGCGCTGTTGAGACCGCGTGGGGGTTCAGCGCGGGAAGGGGGAGTTCCAACTCCCCCATACCCATTCATCTCTTCCCCTCACCTTGTCTCTCTCTCCTTCCCAAGAATGATGTCGGAGGACCTCGCCGGATCTCCATCTCCGGCCACTCTCCTCTCATTTCCACCGGTGGGATCGTTCCCAACCTCGCCCTCTTGCCATGGACCCCGGTATCTCCCCTTGTTCCGCTCTCTTTGCCTCTCTTTTGCTTCTAGGTTTTGGGAGATGCATGTGTAGGTCTTGTGATTTTGGCTAAACCTTTGCAAGAGGAGATTGTTGGAGAGTGTTTGTGCAGTAGATATGCTATTTGGTGACTACGTAGTTTTGATCAACGGTAGTATCGATTCATCATTACGGATCTTCTCAGATGCATTCTTGCAAGAACCGCCGCGTGTGTTACTACCGCTCCGCCTGGAGCGGTACTACCGCCCGTGACAGGCTCCGTGCGGTACTACCGCTTCCCTGGAGCGGTACTACAGCCCGGTGTGCGGACGTAAAAAATTACTTCCACTCTGAGTGTGGTACTACCATGCCAACCCGGTGCTGTACTACCGCGGTCAGAGCAGTAGTAAATTTTTACTTCCGCGTCCTATTTCATTACTACCGCTTGACTAAAATTGCTTTGTTTTGTCACACCCAATCTCATTTCTATGTGTTTCGTTCTGGTTTGGCCTTGGTCTTTGCAATAATCCTTCTCGCTCTTCTCGTGTGTTTGTGTTGTGTGTCATAGGTGGTGGCTCGGGTTCCAGGCGCTCGAATCCCTGCCGTGATACGAGGTCAAAGCGCCTTCGCAACCAAGAAGCTCCTAAGGGGTCCAATGCCCCACAACACCATGTGAAGGCCATAGCTACCAAGATCAAGGAGCCAGTTGTCAGCTTGGACGAAATGCCTCAAGCAGAGTTTCTGATTCAAAGGAAGCTCAACCCCTACATCAAACCTAGAGAACTCAGAAGGGTCAATGACTTGTTTTGGACCAAGCAACAAGATCTCATCTTTCTAGATGTGATCAAGGCCAAGAAGAATATCTACATACCTGTTTAGTGGATTGACATGGACCATATCGGAAGAAGAACCAGGAATATTTTGGTGAGCCTCTAGATTTGGTGGAGCAGTTTGGTATTGAGGAGATCCTCACATTCCAGCTTGACTTTGACCCAGAGATTGTGGCTCAGTTTTTTGCTTCTGTCCACTTCCACACGGATGTGAAGTGGACCATGAATTGGATGACAAAGGGAAAGAGGATGTCTGCTGAGTGGAAGGAGTTCATGGATCTGTTGCACGTTCGTGATGAGGGGCTAGACGTGCCCGTTGGTGTCCGCCCGCATGCCAACTTGATGTCGCTCGAAGCTACGTCGGTATTTCCCCAAAGAGGAAGGGATGATGCAGCATAGAGGCAGTAGGTATTCCCCTCAGATATGAAACCAAGGTTATCGAACCAGTAGGAGAACTAAGTAACACAACGTAAACAACCCCTGCACACAAATAACAACACCTCATAACCCGACATGTTAAAGGGGTTTTCAATCCCTTTCGGGGTACGGCGCCTCAAGATAGGCAAAGGATGTGAGGTAAATTTGTAGTAGATTGATAGATCGAACGCCAAATAAAATAAATAAGAATAAATTGCAGCAAGGTATTTTTGTATTTTTGGTTTAATAGATCTGAAAATAAACGCAAGGAAAAAGTAGACCGCAAGGCAAATATATGAGAAAGAAGACCCGGGGCCATAGGTTTCACTAGTGGCTACTCTCAAGAAAGATAGCAAACGGTGGGTGAACAAATTACTTTTGGGCAATTGGTAGAACTTCAAATAATTATGACGATATCCAGGCGATGATCATTACATAGGCATCACGTCCAAGATTATTAGACCGACTCCTGCCTGCATCTACTACTATTACTCCACACATCGACCGCTATCTAGCATGCATCTAGTGTATTAAGTTCACGATAAAATGGAGTAATGCAATAAGCACGATGAAATGATGTAGACAACATCCGTTTATCTATTGCAGGAGATATGGATCCCATCTTTTTATCCGTAGTAGCAACGATACATACGTGTCGGTTCCCTTTCTGTCACTGGGAACAAGCACCGTAAGATCAAACCCACTACCAGGAACCTCTTCCCATTGCAAGATAAATAGATTAAGTTGGCCAAACAAAACCCAAATATTGGAGAACAAATACGAGGTTATAACCAATCATGCACATAAGAGATCAAAGAAACTCAAATAACTTGCATGGATATAAAAAGATATAACTGATCATAAACTCGAAGTTCATTGGATCCCAACAAACACATCGCAAAAAGAGTTACATCATATGGATCTCCAAGAGACCATTGTATTGATAATCAAGAGAGAGAGAGAGGAAGCCATCTAGCTACTAACTACGGACCCGAAGGTCTACAAAGAACTACTCACGCATCATCGGAGAGGCACCAATGGAAGTGGTGAACCCCTCCGTGATGGTGTCTAGATTGGATCTGGTGGTTCTGGACTCTGCGTCGGCTGGATGAATATTTTGTCGACTCTCCTAGGGTTTCTGGAATATTGGGGGTATTTATAGAGCAAAGAGGCGGTCCGGGGGTACCCGAGGTGGGCACAACCCACCAGGGCGCGCCTGGGCCTCCTGGCGCGCCCTGGTGGGTTGTCCCCTCCTCGGGACTCCCCCCAGGTGCAACCAGGGCCCATCTTCTTCCTTTTGGTCCATAAAAAACATCGTAAATTGGCGTGGCATTTGGACTCCGTCTGATATTGATTTCCCGCGATGTAAAAAGATACAGAAAACAACAACTGGCAGTTGGCACTATTTCAATAGATTAGTACCAAAAAATGATATAAAATGATTATAAAACATCCAAGATTGATAATAAAACGGCATGGAATAATCAAAAATTATAGATACGTTGGAGACGTATCAGTATCCCCAAGCTTAACTCCTGCTCGTCCTCGAGTAGGTAAGTGATAAAAACTGAATTTTTGATGTGGAGTGTTGTTTATCATGTCATATCATATTCTTTTCTTTATAGCATGGACATTTTGGACTTTTATGTGATTCAAAGGAATAGTCTAGTTTTGACATAATAATTTAGATACTGAAGCATATCAACAAGCAACCATGTCTTTCAAAATATCAATGCTAAAACAAGTTATCCTAGCCCATCATGCTCAAACATTGATCCATTCATGAAACACACTCAAATATTAGCTACTCCCAATACTTAAGTACGATCATATTGCCTCCTAGTTGGTACTTTTATAGGAAAGGATGGAGACTCAAATTCAAAAATAAAAATTGCATAAAGTAAAAGAAAGGCCCTTCACAGAGGGAAGTAGGGATTTGTAGAGGTGCCAGAGCTCAAAGCGAAAAAATAGAGATAAAAACATTTTGGGAGGTGTATCCATCCCACGAACGAAAATGACTCAGAGCATCCCAACACTTTCCATGCTAGATATACCATAGGCGGTTCCCAAACAGAAAATAAAGTTTATTCCTTTTTCCGCGATACTTTCAATTTCCATGGCTAGCCGTATCCACGGGTGCCCTTCATACCAACGCTTTCCAAGAAATTTATTACTTGACAACTGGGCATCCCTAAAACTTTTTTGCATTTCAGAACTGGGCATCCCTAAAACTTTTGCCTTACGCTCGTGCAATGACAAGTGAATAAACACTCGTCGTGAGAATACCACATCTAGCATGGAAAATATTAGCTACCCGTTACCATTCCGCGAGCGAAATAAACACACAAAAGAGAAGTTTATTTTGAAAATTAGAGAAGGCACATGCAAATTTGCTTAGAATGGCAAAACAATACCGCATATAGGTAGATATAGTGGACTCATGTGGCAGAACTGGCTTAAAGGATTTTGGATGCACAAGTAGAGGTCATACTTGCTGCAAAATGAAGGCTGGCAAAAAGATTGGGAAGCGACCAACCAAGAAACGAATAATCTCATAAGCAAGCGTTAAGCATAATTAACACCGAATAATGCACCACAAGTAGGATATTATTTTCATTGCATGATTATTGACTTTCGTGCATGCATAGGGAATCACAAACCTTAACACCAATATTCTTACTAGAGCACAATTACTCATCAACATAACTCACGTATCACATCATCATATCTCAAAACTATTATTAAGAATCAAGTTTATTTTGTCCAATGATCTTCATGACATATACTTTTTCTTTCTTTATCCTTCTTGGATATCTATCACTTTGGAACTAATTTTCATGTGTTTATTTTCATAAGCTCAAACAAATATAAGTGAAGATCATGGGCATAACATATTTTCTTTCTTTCAAAATAATTTAAGTGAAGCAAGAGAGAATTTTTTCAAACTTTTACTAACTCTCAAATAAATCTAAGTGAGCACTAGAGCAAGTCCATTGCTCATAAAAATTTAAGTCAAGCTTAGAGAGCAATTCTAACAAGTCATGGCATAATTTTGGCTCTCTCAAATCGGTGTGTCCAGCAAGGATTGATGACTTAAAACACAAAATAAAACAAGCAAAGAAACATATCATACAGGACGCTCCAAGAAAAACACATATCATGTGACGAATAAAAATATAGCCTCGAGTAAAATACCGATGGTCGTTAGAAGAAAGAGGGGATGCCACTCGGGGGCATCCCCAAGCTTAGTTGGTTGCTCTGTCACATCCCTAATTCTGGGCTGACCTATGCTAGTTTCCATGTGAGCATCATGTTTAAATTCAAATGAAACTTGAATTGAGGAATTTTCAAAAGCCTCAGAAAACCTCTAAAACTAACCAACATTTAAATCTCATCAAATGAGTCCAAGAAAATGTTTCTGTTATTCTGTGAAAATATTGGCATGATGTAAAATTCAAACCAATATTTTTGGAGTCATAGAAATAATTTATTTTGGGTCTTTAATTTAAATCAACAATATATTTGGGTTGAAATTATTTCTGCTATATAAGAAATAATGTTCAATATTTTTGTAAGTTGCATGTGACCTTGGGCTAGTCCTGAGCTTACATAACAATTTACAGAAAGTTTATAAAAATGATTTGGTTTGTAAACTAAATCAAAACAAAGCAGATAAATAGAAAACAGAAATAAAAGGGAGAGTGAGCAAACTCACCTGGCTTACCTGTGTGGCCCAGCACTGTAGCTGGCCGGCCCAGGAGCTGGCGCAGCCCACCACCGCTGCCAGTCACCACCAACCTCTCGCCAGAAGGACGAGAGGCGCGTGGCCGCCGCGTGCATGGCCACTGACGGCCACCTCCTGCTTGCCGCTTCGCCCTGGCCCTCCCTGGCGCTGCCACGCACTCCCCTCGACCCTCTGCACTTCTCCCCTACTCGCAGCTCTCGCCCTCCCCTCTCTGCTCTCTTCCCGAGCGACCCGTCGCCGCCGTCCACTGCCGCCACGTCCATCGAGCTCCCCTCGCCCTGCCGCTGAGCTCAGGAGCTCCGCCTCGACCCGCTCTCCCTCCCCACGGAGCCAGGCCCCTCCGGAAGCCCTGCAGCGCCGTCCCCAACCTCGTCTTCAACCTCTGACCGCCGGCGGACTCGTCGGGGATTCGCAAGCTCCAGCCTCTCCCCGGCCTCGCCGTCGCCTCTGCTGGATCCGCCGTGAGCCCCTGCTCCTGCTCCCCCTCTCCGTTTTTCCCCTCGTGTGCCGTAGCCATCGCCTCGCCTGCAACCGAATGCGCCGCTGCCCGCGCTTGCCACCAGTGATGCTCCGGTGACCATTTGGTCTCGGGCATGCGACCAACGTATTCACCGCATCACGTAGGCCACCACTAGCGCCTCAGCTCGCTTGCTCACACACCGCAACGCTGCCCGCACCCACGCCCGAACTCCGGCGGCCGCAACCGAGCTCGCGCCGTCGATATAGGTTGCCCCCGGCGTAACTGACTACACCACTCGACACGCTGGATCACCAGCTGCCCGTAGGTGGTCTCCTCCGTCCGTTTGGACGCCGGAGCGCGAAACCCGCAGCTCCCCGCCGCGTCTGACCTCGCCGGCGTCGATTCGCCGGCAGGTTTTGACCTAGTTGACCCGAGTTTGACCCCTGTTTGACCTCCCGTAGGTCAATGACAGGTGGGGCCCCGCCCTGCTAATTAACATAGGTTAAGACTAACTAAATTTAGTTAGTTTAGTTAACCACTAACACATGGGGCCCAGTGGTCAGTTTGACCTGGGCCACCCGTTGACCTGCTGACCTCAGCCTTACGTCATGCTGACGCAATAAGTATTTTCAGGAATTAAAGTAAATCAAAATGATTTATTTATTTCAAAAAATATTCCAAACTTCTAAAATTCGTAGAAATTCAACCGTAGCTCCAAATGAAACAAGTTATATATGAAAAATGATCAGAAAAATCCAATCTATCCATCTGCACTGGTTTCATGCATGTTTAAGCAACTTAACCTTGCTGTTCATATCAAAACATGAGAATGCACTTTATGAATTCATAGTTTGAGTTTGAATTTGAATCTTTGGTTCAAATAAGATCAAATCTTTCTGTTCTTAGCTGCATTAGCCCAAATCACAACATATTGCCATGCCATGATCATGCATCATATTGTGCATTGCATTGATTGTGTTTCTTCTTTGTTTGTCGGTGGTTGTTCCCTCTCAATAGACGTGTTCCGACGATGAGTTCGATGACACCGATGAAGAAACTATATTATCTTCAGAAGTGCCAGGCAAGCAAAACCCCCTTGTTCATTCCGATACAGTTCCACTCTCTCGCTCCTACTCTCTTTTACTGCATTAGGACAACAACGATACAACTGTTACTTGCTGTGGTAGGTTAACCCCTTTATCCTCTGCATGACCTGTCATTGCCACAGTAAATAGATGAAACCCACTAGCATGAGTAGGAGTTGTTTGAGCCCTGATGTGCCTACTCATTCATGCTTGTTTGTCATGCCTGCTATTGCTTAGAGTTGAGTCAGGTCTGATTCATCGGGAATGAATCGGAGGTGTGTAAACATGTCCTACTGTTGAGAGCTAAGTGTGTGAACACGATTTGGTAAAGGAAGCGGTGAGAGGCCATGTAGGAGTACATGGTAGGTTGTCTCATTGCAGTCGTCCTCAGGAACTGAGTTTTGTGTTTGTGATCCATGAACAGCTACTACCACACATTGGGTTCCGGTAACTCGGCCCCTCTCGACTCATTAATCAACCTGATCTCTGTCCAGGAGTTGCAACTAGTTTCTGGTGTTTGTAGGTAGTGTTAGTAGTCTACCAAGTGGCACCCGGTACAGGTGGGCTTGGGACAGACTAGGCACAGTGGCACGGTGTACCAAGTGGCACCCGGATGGTGGGCTTGGGAACCCTGCTCACATCGTTTGGGGCCGTGAGCGACACCCCGGCCGGATCTCCTTGCGGATGGAACCCGAATAGGCGATAAACCTGGACGAGAGACTTGTGTGGTTAGTCAGGTCGTGGCCGACTCCCTCGCCCGGCTTCCGCTTGAAGGTTGCCGAGGTACATGACGTGTACAGGGCGATAAGTGGCGAGAGCGTGTGTGAAGAAGTACACCCCTGCAGGGTTATCATTATCTATTCGAATAGCCGGATTCCTCGGATATGGAAACTTGGACCCCTTGCATAGTTCATAGACAAGTGAAAGTGGATACTCTAAAATGCGCAAGATAAGCGTGAGTGCTATGGATGGCGTTCTCGTAGGGAGACGGGAGCGGATCCATAGTGGTGTATTGACATGGTGAATATGTGGACTCGTGTGCGCCACCTCAAAAGAGTTACATTGCAGTCGTAGTTCAGGATAGCCACCGAGTCAAAGCTGGCTTGCTGCAGTTAAACTCCACCACCCCCTTTGTTGATAATGATGCATATGTAGTTAGTTCTGATGTAAGTCTTGCTGGGTACATTTGTACTCACGTTTGCCTATTTTATGTTTTGCAGAGAGACTTCCGTCTCACTAGTAGTTCCGTGTGGACTTTGAGTTTAGCTTGTTACCTCAGCTACGATTTTGTGCCCTCGGCAGGATCTGGTAGATAGTTAGGCTTCTCAGCCTTTTTCATTTTTAGTTGTCCGTTCTCAGACATGTTAAGCTTCCGTTTGTGCTTTGACTTGTATGCTCTGAATGTTGGGTCGTGAGACCCATGTTTGTAATATCTCGCTCCTCGGAGCCTATTGAATAAAATACTTGAGTCGTAGAGTCATGTTGTGATGCCATGTTGTATTTGCACATATCGAGCATATTGTGTGTATGTTATTGAAATGCTTGGTATGTGTGGGATCTGACTATCTAGTTGTTTATCCTTAGTAGCCTCTCTTACCGGGAAATGTCTCCTAGTGCTTCCACTGAGCCATGGTAGCTTGCTACTGCTCCGGAACACTTAGGCTGGCCGGCATGTGTCCTTCTTCGTTCCTGTGTCTGTCCCTTCGGGCAAATGTCACGTGATGAATACCGGAGTCCTGTTAGCCCGCTACAGCCCGGTTCACCGGAGTCCTGCTAGTCTAGTGCTACAGCCTGGATTCACTCGCTGATGACCGACACGTTCAATGCTGGGTCATGGACGCCTGTCCCTGTAAGTTTGTGCCACTTTGGGTTTACGACTAGCCATGTCAGCCCGGGCTCCTTATCATATGGATGCTAGCGACACTATCATATACGTGTGCCAAAAGGCGCAAACGGTCCCGGGCAAAGGTAAGGCGACACCCGTGGGGATACCGTGCGTGAGGCCGCAAAGTGATATGAGGTGTTACATGCTAGATCGATGTGGCATTGAGTTGGGGTCCTGACAGATTTGGTATCAGAGCTTGACTGCCTGTAGGATTACCAAGCCAAACTGGTCGAAGTTGAGTCTAGAAATGCTTTAGTTATATGTAGGGGAATTGATTGTGGGATGGAACGTAAGGCTCTTTTTACTGCTTATACCTCATGCCCTCTGATCCGAGTCATCTTATCTCTCCTACGGGGTTAAGGAACTAGGTTATCTCTTCTTTCTATTAGGATCACGTGTTTCTAATCCATAGACTTATAGAATTGTTGGACTTAAGCCTCGGTTCAGTTCCTACTACTTCCGTATGTTCATAGCTGGTCTCAGAACCTTGATATGGTGATGTTGAGTGGTTATGCCACCATTTGCAGGATGTGTCAAATCTTTTCGAGCATTTACAGCCATTATGCTGTCCGAGTCATCCCAGGTTTCTAAAACAATTTGAAGCATTTGCAAATCCCTTCCTCCCATTTTGATGTTCATTTGGGCCAGATTAATCACATAAATTAGAGTGTCGAGGTACTCCGCTGCCTCGGCATACATATTGGAGCTATTATTATGACCCTAGGTGTCTTAGGGGATCATCTAGTAATCTAGCCATGTTTTGTGTTTCCTTTGTGATGATTCTGGCCATTATTCATGAAAGCATCCTGTGATCAAGTTGGTTCCTTGTAACCACCCCTTCTCCAAGGATCTATGTTGGATATCCCTGAGCTAGTTGGTTAAGCTAAACAACAACTTGGGGAGTTGGAAGATAAAAGCAAGTCTGACTTAGTTCATTTTAAGGGATATCTTGTATGTGTGTTGAAGAAAGATGGTATTTTCATCGATTGACCCCCGTGATCAGTTAATGGATCTATCATCTTATCCAATCTTTGATTTGAGTATGGGCTATCGTCAATCAAATCAGAACCAACATTGTTCTTAATGTTGTCTTACTCGTGGTTGATCCCTCGAGCATACACCATTATATCTTTTGGGTATGACCAATGCTATCACTGTGTTCACATAATTGTGGTATTCTATCCATATGGAAATCTTGATGACTTGTTGTTGATCCCATCAGCAGCATATTGTCTTCTCCATGATTCATGTTGAACATTAAGCTAGTGTTGGATACTTTATAAGCATTGCCTTCATGTTCCGTTCATGAAGCATATGTCCGGATGAAATATGTGACTTCCTCTAATTCACGTGCATCTAATGCAAGTTGTCCCCGTGGATTCGAGAAAGTCAATGTTGCTTCCTCTGGAACCATCCCAAATCGGTCATGCATACGTGCGAAGTATTCTGTGGTTTGGAGACTTGCAACCTGCATTCTATATATATCCCTAGCACACCAAGCCACTAACTGATTTGTTCCAGGAAAAGGAGTTCCTTCATAAGAGCTAATCATATGAATTATGCAAGGACTTCGTTATCCACAATGATGGTTTCCCACCTAAACTTGGTAGTGTTTTATTATAAGACTACCATGTGGTCATGCTTGTCTGGGATAGCGTGTTCACATGTGTTTAGCAGAGCCAGCTCATGTTTTGGAGCTTACTACCATAGTCCAATTCCCGAGAATCTCGCAACGCCATCTCATCAATTTGTGTTGCAAACTTTCATTTTTCTTTATAGACTTGATGAGTTTGGAATGTTCTCACCCCAACCAGATCTGAATCTCAGGCAGATAGGATGGTTGGAACATTTCCCAAGAACTATAATATTGGTCTCTCCGTAACCAGTAAAGTGGATATCGTGGCCAACACACCCAGCCGAAAGACCTATTATTGTAGTATATTGATTGAGGAAGTTGGCCACCTCCCCATAGGGATTTCACAGGAATTACTCCCGTGGTTGTTCCTTATGGATTCTCGTGCTCCCGAAGTCCGACCTTTTACTTGATATTCTAGATATCAAACCATATCTATGAATGGGTTACACTAGCACATCAAGGAGGACATTAGAAGCGGAGTGCTAAATGTCTCTCGGTCGATCATCCAGATATTTTTCCCTTGGCCTCGCTAAGCTGAAATCTGAGAAGGCATTATCTTCCTTTGCATCTGCATCATCCATCACTACTCATCATGGTAGTATGATGTGTTGCCAGGATCCTCGGCACGGATATTGGTAAAACCTTGATGAATATGGAAATTCTCAAGTTCTTGAGAGCACGCGCAAGTACTAGGTTTTATCCCTAGCGTTAATTGGGATTTACTCCCAGTTTTCTTTGGTTATGTTATAACCATTCAAACAGTGGAATCACTCTCTATTGTTGAGCTTCTCCCCAGTTACTAGAATCATTCCCAGTATTTGCATTTTGTTCCCAGCTTGCACCACCATTGTGCCATCCTATTTTGGACTACCCTTCTCAGTAATTACTGATCAGGATCATCTTCAAAGTGGTCCTACCACGGGTTCCATTCATTTTTGATGATAAGCAAAATCATCCCTTGCGTTGTCTTCAACAAGGCAGTCCAC
Organism: Triticum timopheevii; assembly: GCA_963921465.1. Taxonomy (NCBI): domain Eukaryota; kingdom Viridiplantae; phylum Streptophyta; class Magnoliopsida; order Poales; family Poaceae; genus Triticum; species Triticum timopheevii. The sequence continues at coordinate 478,665,841 of OY997264.1, read as the reverse complement.
ATCATCCATTCTAGTCTGGGTATGCCATTCCTCTGAACTCCTTCAAACGAGTTATGCCTTAGGCTGGTATAGAGAGTTTCAGTGATCTATGTATCGAAAGTAATTCTTTTTGTCACTTAAGGTAATAATTCTACGAGTCACCTCCTCTAAGATGTCTCGTTATGGTATCATGGCAACTCAACTCCTGGCTACATTGACAACCGTTCACCACCTTCCTAAGTGTGGAATTGTTGCCTACCTAGTGAACATTCGTCATCTGTTTCACTCCATCCCTCTGGATGTATGCTTTGTGTCTCAGCTCAAGATACGTTCCTATGTCTCACCTCATGGGTTGATCCTGAGTTGCTCAAACCCCAAGAAGATCGATCCTTCTAGAATTCTCCCTTTCTTCTCGTTGTCATGTTGGATGAAGATCTCAAAGCAAGACGTCGAGATCAAGGTGATGCAATGAATCAACATCCTCAAGAAGGGCATCTGGATCGTGAAGATTGTGTTAGCTTAGTGTCCCCCTTTGTCTTTTTATCTCACATCTTGGATCTCGGGACGAGATTCTTGTTTAGTGGGGGTGAGTTGTCACAACCCTAGCTTAGGCCTTGTCTGTCACTGCTTAAGCTTCCCTGCATCATGTTTAAATTTCCCAGAAACTTGGAAATGGGGATGGCAGAAACCGCCAGCACCAACTAGGGCTACTAAAATACTTTTTCAATGAACCTGAAATGCCCTTCAAAAATGTTCATCATCTTTGCCTTGGTCTAGAACCTCTTACAAAAATGGTGCATAATTTTCGAGGACAACATAAGGTCACTGAACTAAATCATATTCTATTTGCATTTGGGCATTTAAATGCTATATAATATTTTAGATGTCCAAATAATCATGAACTAAAATGTTTACTATTGGAAGTAATCCAAACAGTGGCCTCAAGTAGTTTCATGATTTTTGAGTTTTTAATAAAGCCCTAAAGTCTACAGAATAAATGAAAATAGAAACAAAAAGGAAAAAAAGAGCAGAAGACCTACCTGGGCCATCTTACCTGTTGCCGGCCCAGTCCAGCAGCAGCCCAGCCCACCAGCGCCTCCAGGTTGTCTTCAACCTCAGGCAGCTGTGTCGCAGTAACACAGCGACCACGGCCACGTCTCCCCGCCACCTCCTGCATGCCCTTCCTCGCCCTGAACAGTGCCTGGAGATGCCCAAGGCCCCTCTCACTCTTCCCCATGTCCATGTCCTTCCCTATCCTTCTCCGCCGAGCTCCACCGGGCGAGCTCGTCGCCACTGTTCGCCGCCTCCATGTCCACCGCATCCCCATCGCTTCCCCGATCGGTCCATGAGCTCCGCCGTCATCCGCTACACCGTCTCCGCCGATCCCCGCGATCGGAAGGACCTCGGAGTGCGCCATCGATGTCATCTTCATCCTCGGGTCCCGATGATCGCTGCCGTGATTCCGACGCGGTCCGGCCTTCCCCGAGCCCTTCGACACCGCCAAATCACGCGCAGTGAGGTCCTGCTCTGTCCTCCTCCCTCCCCGCGTCTGATTTCTTCCCCCAGTATGCGTAGCCGCCGCACCCGACAGCTCCCCGCCGCCGGCCATGGCACTGTCGTGGCCAGAGCCCAAAGTAGTGGCTCCCGCACGCATCATCGCCCTCCTTGCTTCACCAGGAGCTTGGCGAGCCCCTCAGAGAGCTTCTCCATGCGCTATAGGGCCATTCCCATCATGACCGAGCTCCGGCCGCCGCCGTAGGCTCTGCTCCGGTGTGATCCGACCACCCCTTATCCTCCTTTCACCTCTGCTGGATGCGGACGAGCCCGGGCCACGCTCTCGTGGCCTCAGCCGCCGCTCCCGTGGCCTGTGGCGCGGACACAGCAGCAACCAGAGGTCGCTGGCGACGACCTCGCCAGCCTGAGCCACTAATCAGTGGACCCCTCCATTCAGGCACTTAATTAGCGCTAATCCCCACGTGAGACACTGACAGCCAGGCCCCACTGCAGAGTTAAACATGGTTTAGTTTCTATTTAGTTTTAACTAACCACAATGGCCCCACGCGTCAGCTTTGACCGTGCTGACGTGGCCGTTGACTGGGCCCACATGTCAGTGACCCTAACAAGCACCGTGACACTGACTAGTGGGACCCACTGGTCAGGTTTGACCTGGACCCGGTCTGTTGACCTACCGACGTCACAGTGATGCAGTGCTGACGTAGTAAAGCCTTTCTGGAATTAAAGTAAATCAGAAATGATTTATAAATTTTAGAAAATGCTCTAAACTTCTAAAAATCATAGAAATTAATCTGTAACTCCAAATGCAAAGGTTTATATATGAAAAATGATCAGAAAAATCCATTCTATCCATCTGTACTGGTTCATGCATGTTTAAACAACTTAACCTTGCTGTTTAGTGCAAAACATGATAAAGCACTATTTAAGTTTATAAGATGAGTTTGGGGTTGAGTCTTTGGTTCAAAATGACTCAAACCCATCTGGTTTTAGTTGCATTAGGACAACACACTCATATTGCCATGTCATGATCATGCATCATATTGTGCATTGCATTGATTGTGCTCACTTCTTTGTTGCCAGTATTTGTCCCCCCTCGATAGACGTGGTTTCGACAATGAGTTCGATGACACGGATGAAGAACTATACTATCTTCAGAAGTGCCATGCAAGTAAAAAAACCCTTGTTCATTCCGATACAATCCCACTCTCTCGCTGCTGCTCTTTTTTACTGCATTAGGACAACAACGACTCATCTGTTACTTGCTGCGGTAGTTGAACCCCCTTTTCCTCTGCATGACCTGTCGTTGCCACAGTAAATAGATGAAACCCACTAGTATGAGTAGGAGTTGTTTGAGCCCTGATGTGCCTACTCATTCATGATTGTTTGTCATGCCTGCTTTTGCTTAGAGTTGTGTCAGGTCTAATTCATCGGGGATGAATTGGAAAGTTGTGAACATGTCCTACTGTTGAGAGGTAAGTGTGTGAACACGATTTGGTAAAGGTAGCGGTGAAATGCCATGTAGGAGTACATGGTGGGTTGTCTCATTGAAGCCGTCCTCAGGAACTGAGTTCTGTATTTGTGATCCATGAACAACTACTACCACTCATTGGGATCCTTAATTGATCCTCTCGACTTATTAGCCGCCCTTGTCCTCTGTCAAGGAGTTGCAAGTAGTTTCTGGTGTTTGTAGTTGCTAGAGGCCGTGCGCAGCACTGACCCGAGGGGTGGGCTGTGATGCGGTAGGCATGTGGCCAGGTATGCCAGGCGCCTGTTTGGTGTCGCGGAACCATGTACACATCGTTCGCGGCCGTATGCAGAAACCTCAGCCGTAATCCCTGCGGATGGAACCTGAATAGGCGATAAACCTGGACTAGAGACTTGTGTGGTTAGTCAGGTCATGGCCGACACCCTCGCCAGGCTTCCGCTTGGAGGTTGCCGATATACATGACGTGTACATGGCAGTAAGTGGCGAGAGCATGTGTGAAGAAGTACACCCCTGTAGGGTTAACATCATCTATTCGAATAGCCGCGTCCACGGTAAAGGACCTCTGGGTTGCCTATATAGTTCATAGACAAGTGGAAGTGGATACTCTAAAATGCGCAAGATAAGCGTGAGTGCTATGGATGGCTTTCTCGTAGGGAGATGGGAGTGGATCCATAGTGGTGTATGGATATGGTGAATATGTGGACTCGTGTGTGCCACCTCAAAAGAGTTACTTGTAGTCGTAGTTCAGGATAGCCACCGAGTCAAAGCTGGCCTGCTGTAGTTAAATCCCACCATCCCTTTTGTTGATAATGATGCATATGTAGCTAGTTCTGATGTAAGTCTTGCTGGGTACACTTGTACTCACGTTTGATTAATTTATGTTTTTGCAGAGAGACTTCAGTCTCACTAGTAGTTCCGCATGGACTTCGACGTTTAGCTTGTTACCTCAGCTATGATCTTGTGCCCTCGGCAGGATCTGGTAGATAGTCAGGCTTCTCAACCCTTTTAAATTTGTAGTTGTCTGTACTCAGACATGTTATGCTTCCGTTGATTGTATGCTCTGAATGTTGGGTCATGAGACCCATGATTGTAATATTTGACTCCTCAGAGTCTAATGAATAAATACTTTGAGTTGTACAGTCATGTTGTGATGCCATGTTGTATTTGCACATATCGAGCATATTGTGTGTATGATTATTGAAATGCTTGGAATGTGTGGGATCCGACAACCTAGTTGTTTATTCTTGGTAGCCTCTCTTACCGGGAAATGTCTCCTAGTGCTTCCACTGAGCCATGGTAGCTTGCTACTGCTCTGGAACACTTAGGCTGGACGACATGTGTCCTTCTTCGTTCCTCTATCTGTCCCTTCGGGGAAATGTCATGCTTGGTTCCTTTAAGTCACCGTAGCTTGCTACGACTTGGGTTCATACATTGTTGATCGACACGTTCGTTGTTGGGTCATGTATGCTTGTCCCTGTAAGTTAGCGCCACCATGGGTTTACGACTAGTCATGTCGGCCCGGGTATCTCTGTCATATGGATGCTAGTGACACTATCATATACGTGAGCCAAAAGGCGCAAACGGTCCCGGCTAGGTAAGGTGGCACCCGTGGGTATACCGTGTGTCAGGCCACAAAGTGGTATGATGTGTTACAAGCTAGATTAGTGTGACTTATGATCGGGGTCCTGACATGCCATGCATGAAGAACTCAACAACTTCGAGCGCAACAAGGTGTGGAGATTGGTGCCAAGGCCAACGGAGAGTCATAATGTCATTGGAACCAAATGGATCTTCAAGAACAAGCAAGGTGCTCACGGGATTGTCATTCGCACAAGGCTCGTTTGGTGGCACAAGGCTACTCCCAAGTCGAGGGTATGGACTAAGGTGAAACCTTTACTCCCGTTGCTTGCCTTGAATCTATTCGTTTGTTGCTTTCTTATGCTTCTCATCACAACTTCAAGTTGAAACAAATGGATGTGAAGAGTGCTTTTCTTAAAGGTCCTCTTATTGAGTTGGTGTATGTCAAACAACCCCCAGCTGGGTTTGAGGATCCCAAGTTCCACAATCATGTGTACCAACTTGATAAGGCGCTCTATGGCCTAAAACAAGCCCCACGTGTGTGGTATGACTACCTTACCGAGTTGTTGCAAGATCGTGGGTTTGAAATTGGGAAAATCGACCCCACTCTTTTTACTAAGAAGGTCAATGGGGAGTTGTTTGTATGCCAAATATATGTTGATGATATTATCTTTGGTTCTCCTAACAATGCTTTTGATGAGGAGTTTGCCACACTCATGACCGCAGAGTTTGAGATGTCCATGATGGGAGAGTTGAAGTTATTTCTCGGGTTCGAAGTCAAACAAAGAAGAGAAGGAATCTTCATCAACCAAGCCAAATACACTCAAGACATGCTCAAGAGATTCAAGTTGAGTGATGTCAAGACGGCTTCTACACCATTGCCTACCAAATGCCAACTTGACAGTGATCCCAAAGGTAAAGCGGTCGATCAAAAGGTATATCGTTCTATGATTGGATCCTTGCTTTATCTTCGAGGAAAATTTTGTTTTTGCCACTCTAGTTTTTGCCAATTTTCCTTATGCCACTCTAGATTTTGACATTTCACTTTTGCCACTCTTTGTTTTTGAGAATTATCACAATTGCCATTCCCATGGCAAAAGTAAAATAATTTTATTTCATTTTTGCCACTCTTAGCTTTTGATAATTATCACAATTACCACTCTGAAAATTTTGCTTTTGCCACGGGAATGGCAATTGTGATAATTCTCAAAAACTAAGAGTGGCAAAAGTGAAATGTCAAAATCTAGAGTGGCATAAGGAAAATTGGCAAAATCTAGAGTGGCAAAAACAAAATTTTCCCTTATCTTTGTGGATCTAGATCGGATACTGTGTTGAGCATGGGAATTTGTGCACAGTTTCAAGCCTCTCGTAAGGAAAGCCACTATGTGGTGGTCAAGCGAATCTTTCGATATTTGGCTCATACCCCAAACTTTGGCTTATGGTACCCTAGAGGAGCAAACTTCAATCTCGTGGGTTTTTCGGATTCGGATTGGGCGGGAGACAAGGTGGATAGGAAGTTAACTTTCGGATGGTGCCAATTTCTTGGTTTTGGTGAGTTGATCTTCTAAGAAGCAAAGTTGTGTCTCTCTCTCCTCCACCGAAGCCAAGTATGTGGCTGCCGGTAGTTGCTGTGCTCAACTTCTATGGATGAGGCAAACTTTAAAGGATTACGGTGTCACTTGTGACAAAGTACCTCTTTAGTGTGACAATGAAAGTGGCATCAAGATTTCTCTCAAACCGGTGCAACACTTCAAGACAAAGCATATTGTGATAGCACTTCATTCGGGATCACATCAAGCGAGGGGAGATCAATCTTAACTATGTCAACACTCATGATAACCTTGCAGATATTTTCACGAAGCGTTTGGATGAAGCAAGATTTCGTGAGTTAAGGCATGAGCTCAATATCATCAATTTGAGCAATGTGGCTTGAACCTGTGCACATCCCACCATAATCATGATGTTTTCTTGTTTAGGTGTAGGCATGGACATAGGAGGAGTGTTGTTCTCTCAATGAACTCTTCCTCCTGCCATTATGCATAAATCGATCAACTCTTTCACATTCGCCATTTGGGATGGTACTTGTGCTTCAAAGACGAGTTTTGGTCATGGGACCAAGGATAATTCTTTGCGGTGCCATACCAATTGACTCAAACATAGGTGGCTCCGGCCACCGCTCCCTCTTCTTGAGAGGTTTTGGTTCGTTGTTGGTCCTTGGTGTCTCTTTGCTTTCTTTTGGACCTTGTTCATGGTTAAGTTGACTCTTTTGTGGTCTCTCTTGTGTGTCCGTTTGCTTGAAGTTTCTATTGCAAAGGCCTTCTTGTTTCTTTTTGTCGAAACTAGCACTTTCTTGGGTTTGCAGTACTACTGTGGCATGCCTACTACCGCTGGAGGTGGGTGGCTCTTGTCCTTGCACAGCTGCGACCACGACACGGCACTACCACTTCCATCACGGTAGTAATTTTTTTATTGCCACTGGTAGAGCAGTACTACCGCCCAGGGTGCGGTACTTCCGCCCGGGCGGTACTACCGCAATGATCCGCGATACTACCGTGCTGTTGAGACCGCGTGGGGGTTAAGCGCGGGAAGGGGGAGTTCCAACTCCCCCATACCCATTCATCTCTTCCCCTCACCTTGTCTCTCTCTCCTTCCCAAGAACGATGTCGGAGGACCTCGCCGGATCTCCATCTCCGGCCACTCTCCTCTCATTTCCACCGGTGGGATCGTTCCCAACCTCGCCCTCTTGCCATGGACCCCGGTATCTCCCCTTGTTCCGCTCTCTTTGCCTCTCTTTTGCTTCTAGGTTTTGGGAGATGCATGTGTAGGTCTTGTGATTTTGGCTAAACCTTTGCAAGAGGAGATTGTTGGAGAGTGTTTGTGCAGTAGATATGCTATTTGGTGACTACGTAGTTTTGATCAACGGTAGTATCGATTCATCATTACGGATCTTCTCAGATGCATTCTTGCAAGAACCGCCGCGTGCGTTACTACCGCTCCGCCTGGAGCGGTACTACCGCCCGTGACAGGCTCCGTGCGGTACTACCGCTTCCCTGGAGCGGTACTACAGCCCGGTGTGCGGACGTAAAAAATTACTTCCACTCTGAGTGTGGTATTACCATGCCAACCCGGTGCTGTACTACCGCGGTCAGAGCAGTAGTAAATTTTTACTTCCGCGTCCTATTTCATTACTACCGCTTGACTAAAATTGCTTTGTTTTGTCACACCCAATCTCATTTCTATGTGTTTCATTCTGGTTTGTCCTTGGTCTTTGCAATAATCCTTCTCGCTCTTCTCGTGTGTTTGTGTTGTGTGTCATAGGTGGTGGCTCGGGTTCCAGGCGCTCGAATCCCTGCCGTGATACGAGCTCAAAGCGCCTTCGCAACCAAGAAGCTCCTGAGGGGTCCAATGCCCCACAACACCATGTGAAGGCCATAGCTACCAAGATCAAGGAGCCAGTTGTCAGCTTGGACGAAATGCCTCAAGCAGAGTTTCTGATTCAAAGGAAGCTCAACCCCTACATCAAACCTAGAGAACTCATAAGGGTCAATGACTTGTTTTGGACCAAGCAACAAGATCTCATCTTTCTAGATGTGATCAAGGCCAAGAAGAATATCTACATACCTGTTTAGTGGATTGACATGGACCATATCGGAAGAAGAACCAGGCATATTTTGGTGAGCCTCTAGATTTGGTGGAGCAGTTTGGTATTGAGGAGATCCTCACATTCCACCTTGACTTTGACCCAGAGATTGTGGCTCAGTTTTTTGCTTCTGTCCACTTCCACACGGATGTGAAGTGGACCATGAATTGGATGACAAAGGGAAAGAGGATGTCTGCTGAGTGGAAGGAGTTCATGGATCTGTTGCACGTTCGTGATGAGGGGCTAGATGTGCCCGTTGGTGTCCGCCCGCATGCCAACTTGATGTCGCTCGAAGCTACGTTGGTATTTCCCCAAAGAGGAAGGGATGATGCAGCATAGAGGCAGTAGGTATTCCCCTCAGATATGAAACCAAGGTTATCGAACCAGTAGGAGAACTAAGTAACACAACGTAAACAGCCCCTGCACACAAATAACAACACCTCATAACCCGACATGTTAAAGGGGTTTTCAATCCCTTTCGGGGTACGGCGCCTCAAGATAGGCAAAGGATGTGAGGTAAATTTGTAGTAGATTGATAGATCGAACGCCAAATAAAATAAATAAGAATAAATTGCAGCAAGGTATTTTTGTATTTTTGGTTTAATAGATCTGAAAATAAACGCAAGGAAAAAGTAGACCGCAAGGCAAATATATGAGAAAGAAGACCCGGGGCCATAGGTTTCACTAGTGGCTACTCTCAAGAAAGATAGAAAACGGTGGGTGAACAAATTACTTTTGGGTAATTGGTAGAACTTCAAATAATTATGACGATATCCAGGCGATGATCATTACATAGGCATCACGTCCAAGATTATTAGACCGACTCCTGCCTGCATCTACTACTATTACTCCACACATCAACTGCTATCTAGCATGCATCTAGTGTATTAAGTTCACGATAAAATGGAGTAATGCAATAAGCACGATGAAATGATGTAGACAACATCCGTTTATCTATTGCAGCAGATATGGATCCCATCTTTTTATCCTTAGTAGCAACGATACATACGTGTCGGTTCCCTTTCTGTCACTGGGATCAAGCACCGTAAGATCGAAGACACTACCAGGAACCTCTTCCCATTGCAAGATAAATAGATCAAGTTGGCCAAACAAAACCCAATATTGGAGAATAAATACGAGGTTATAACCAATCATGCACATAAGAGATCAAAGAAACTCAAATAACTTTCATGGATATAAAAAGATATAACTGATCATAAACTCGAAGTTCATTGGATCCCAACAAACACATCGCAAAAAGAGTTACATCATATGGATCTCCAAGAGACCATTGTATTGATAATCAAGAGAGAGAGAGGAAGCCATCTAGCTACTAACTACAGACCCGAAGGTCTACAAAGAACTACTCACGCATCATCGGAGAGGCACCAATGGAAGTGGTGAACCCCTCCGTGATGGTGTCTAGATTGGATCTGGTGGTTCTAGACTCTGCGTCGGCTGGATGAATATTTTGTCGACTCTCCTAGGGTTTCTGGAATATTGGGGGCATTTATAGAGCAAAGAGGCGGTCCGGGGGGTACCCGAGGTGGGCACAACCCACCAGGGCACGCCTGGGCCTCTTGGCGCGCCCTGGTGGGTTGTCCCCTCCTCGGGACTCCCCCCAGGTGCAACCAGGGCCCATCTTCTTCCTTTTGGTCCATAAAAAACATCGTAAATTGGCGTGGCATTTGGACTCCGTCTGATATTGATTTCCCGCGATGTAAAAAGATACAGAAAACAACAACTGGCAGTTGGCACTATTTCAATAGATTAGTACCAAAAAATGATATAAAATGATTATAAAACATCCAAGATTGATAATAAAACGGCATGGAATAATCAAAAATTATAGATACGTTGGAGACGTATCAGTATCCCCAAGCTTAACTCCTGCTCGTCCTCGAGTAGGTAAGTGATAAAAACTGAATTTTTGATGTGGAGTGTTGTTTATCATGTCATATCATATTCTTTTCTTTATAGCATGGACATTTTGGACTTTTATGTGATTCAAAGGAATAGTCTAGTTTTGACATAATAATTTAGATACTGAAGCATATCAACAAGCAACCATGTCTTTCAAAATATCAATGCTAAAACAAGTTATCCCTAGCCCATCATGCTCAAACATTGATCCATTCATGAAACACACTCAAATATTAGCTACACCCAATACTTAAGTACGATCATATTGCCTCCTAGTTGGTGCTTTTATAGGAAAGGATGGAGACTCAAATTAAAAAATAAAAATTGCATAAAGTAAAAGAAAGGCCCTTCACAGAGGGAAGTAGGGATTTGTAGAGGTGCCAGAGCTCAAAGCGAAAAAATAGAGATAAAAACATTTTGGGAGGTGTATCCATCCCACGAACGAAAACGACTCAGAGCATCCCAACACTTTCCATGCTAGATATATCATAGGCGGTTCCCAAACAGAAAATAAAGTTTATTCCTTTTTCCGCGATACTTTCAATTTCCATGGCTAGCCGTATCCACGGGTGCCCTTCATACCAACGCTTTCCAAGAAATTTATTACTTGACAACTGGGCATCCCTAAAACTTTTTTGCATTTCGGAACTGGGCATCCCTAAAACTTTTGCCTTACTCTCGTGCAATGACAAGTGAATAAACACTCGTCGTGAGAATAACACATCTAGCATGGAAAATATTAGCTACCCGTTACCATTCCGCGAGCGAAATAAACACACAAAAGAGAAGTTTATTTTGAAAATTAGAGAAGGCACATGCAAATTTGCTTATAATGGCAAAACAATACCGCATATAGGTAGATATAGTGGACTCATGTGGCAGAACTGGCTTAAAGGATTTTGGATGCACAAGTAGAGGTCATACTTGCTGCAAAATGAAGGCTGGCAAAAAGATTGGGAAGCGACCAACCAAGAAACGAATAATCTCATAAGCAAGCATTAAGCATAATTAACACCGAATAATGCACCACAAGTAGGATATTATTTTCATTGCATGATTATTGACTTTCGTGCATGCATAGGGAATCACAAACCTTAACACCAATATTCTTACTAGAGCACAATTACTCATCAACATAACTCACGTATCACATCATCATATCTCAAAACTATTATTAAGAATCAAGTTTATTTTGTCCAATGATCTTCATGACATATACTTTTTCTTTCTTTATCCTTCTTGGATATCTATCACTTTGGAACTAATTTTCATGTGTTTCTTTTCATAAGCTCAAACAAATATAAGTGAAGATCATGGGCATAGCATATTTTCTTTCTTTCAAAATAATTTAAGTGAAGCAAGAGAGAATTTTTTCAAACTTTTACTAACTCTCAAATAAATCTAAGTGAGCACTAGAGCAAGTCCATTGCTCATAAAAATTTAAGTCAAGCTTAGAGAGCAATTCTAACAAGTCATGGCATAATTTTGGCTCTCTCAAATCGGTGTGTCCAGCAAGGATTGATGACTTAAAACACAAAATAAAACAAGCAAAGACACATACAATACAGGACGCTCCAAGAAAAACACATATCATGTGACGAATAAAAATATAGCCTCGAGTAAAATACTGATGGTCGTTAGAAGAAAGAGGGGATGCCACTCGGGGGCATCCCCAAGCTTAGTTGGTTGCTCTGTCACATCCCTAATTCTGGGCTGACCTATGCTAGTTTCCATGTGAGCATCATGTTTAAATTCAAATGAAACTTGAATTGAGGAATTTTCAAAAGCCAAAGAAAACCTCTAAAAATAACCAACATTTAAATCTCATCAAATGAGTCCAAGAAAATGTTTCTGTTATTCTGTGAAAATATTGGCATGATGTAAAATTCAAACCAATATTTTTGGAGTCACAGAAATAATTTATTTTGGGTCTTTGATTTAAATCAACAATATATTTGGGTTGAAATTATTTCTGCTATATAAGAAATAATGTTCAATATTTTTGTAAGTTGCATGTGACCTTGGGCTAGTCCTGAGCTTACATAACAATTTACAGAAAGTTTATAAAACTGATTTGGTTTGTAAACTAAATCAAAACAAAGCAGATAAATAGAAAACAGAAATAAAAGGGAGAGTGAGCAAACTCACCTGGCTTACCTGTGCGGCCCAGCACTGTAGCTGGCCGGCCCAGGAGCTGGCGCAGCCCACCACCGCTGCCAGTCACCACCAACCTCTCGCCAGAAGGATGAGAGGCGCGTGGCCGCCGCGTGCATGGCCACTGACGGCCACCTCCTGCTTGTCGCTTCGCCCTGGCCCTCCCTGGCGCTGCCACGCACTCCCCTCGACCCTCTGCACTTCTCCCCTCCTCGCAGCTCTCGTCCTCCCCTCTCTGCTCTCTTCTCGAGCAACCCGTCGCCGTCGTCCACTTTCGCCGCGTCCACCGAGCTCCCCTCGCCCTGCCGCTGAGCTCAGGAGCTCCGCCTTGACCCGCTCTCCCTCCCCACAGAGCCAGGCCCCTCCGGAAGCCCTGCAGCGTCGTCCCCAACCTCGTCTTCAAGCTCTGACCGCCGGCGGACTCGTCGGGGATTCGCAAGCTCCAGCCTCTCCCCGGCCTCGCCGTCGCCTCTGCTGGATCCGCCGTGAGCCCTTGCTCCTGCTCCCCCTCTCCGTTTTCCCCTCGTGTGCCGTAGCCATCGCCTCGCCTTCAACCGAACGCGCCGCCGCCCGCGCTCGCCACCAGTGATGCTCCGGTGACCATTTGGTCTCGGGCATGCGACCAACGTATTCACCGGATCACGTAGGCCACCACTAGCGCCTCAGCTCGCTTGCTCGCACACAGCAACGCTGCCCGCACCCACGCCCGAACTCCGGCGGCCGCAACCGAGCTCGCGCCGTCGATATAGGTTGCCCCGGGCGTAACTGACTACACCACTCGACACGCTGGATCACCAGCTGCCCGTAGGTGGTCTCCTCCGTCCGTTTGGACGCCGGAGCGCGAAACCCGCAGCTCCCCGCCGCGTCTGACCTCGCCGGCGTTGATTCGCTGGCAGGTTTTGACCTAGTTGACCCGGGTTTGACCCCTGTTTGACCTCCCGTAGGTCAATGACAGGTGGGGCCCCGCCCTGCTAATTAACATAGGTTAAGACTAACTAAATTTAGTTAGTTTAGTTAACCACTAACACATGGGGCCCAGTGGTCAGTTTGACCTGGGCCACCCGTTGACCTGCTGACCTCAGCCTTACGTCATGCTGACGCTATAAGTATTTTCAGGAATTAAAGTAAATCAAAATGATTTATTTATTTCAAAAAATATTCCAAACTTCTAAAATTCGTAGAAATTCAACCGTAGCTCCAAATGAAACAAGTTATATATCAAAAATGATCAGAAAAATCCAATCTATCCATCTTCACTGGTTTCATTCATGTTTAAGCAACTTAACCTTGCTGTTCATATCAAAACATGATAATGCACTTTATGAATTCATAGTTTGAGTTTGAATTTGAATCTTTGGTTCAAATAAGATCAAATCTTTCTGTTCTTAGCTGCATTAGCCCAAATCACAGCATATTGCCATGCCATGATCATGCATCATATTGTGCATTGCATTGATTGTGTTTCTTCTTTGTTTGTCGGTGATTGTTCCCTCTCAATAGACGTGTTCCGACGATGAGTTCGATGACACCGATGAAGAAACTATATTATCTTCAGAAGTGCCAGGCAAGCAAAACCCCCTTGTTCATTCCGATACAATTCCACTCTCTCGCTCCTGCTCTCTTTTACTGCATTAGGACAACAACGATACAACTGTTACTTGCTGTGGTAGGTTAACCCCTTTATCCTCTGCATGACCTGTCATTGCCACAGTAAATAGATGAAACCCACTAGCATGAGTAGGAGTTGTTTGAGCCCTGATGTGCCTACTCATTCATGCTTGTTTGTCATGCCTGCTATTGCTTAGAGTTGAGTCAGGTCTGATTCATCGGGAATGAATCGGAGGTGTGTAAACATGTCCTACTGTTGAGAGCTAAGTGTGTGAACACGATTTGGTAAAGGAAGCGGTGAGAGGCCATGTAGGAGTACATGGTAGGTTGTCTCATTGCAGCCGTCCTCAGGAACTGAGTTCTGTGTTTGTGATCCATGAACAGCTACTACCACACATTGGGTTCCGGTAACTCGGCCCCTCTCGACTTATTAATCAACCTGATCTCTGTCCAGGAGTTGCAACTAGTTTCTGGTGTTTGTAGGTAGTGTTAGTAGTCTACCAAGTGGCACCCGGTACAGGTGGGCTTGGGACAGACTAGGCACAGTGGCACGGTGTACCAAGTGGCACCCGGATGGTGGGCTTGGGAACCCTGCTCACATCGTTTGGGGCCGTGAGCGACACCCCGGCCGGATCTCCTTGCGGATGGAACCCGAATAGGCGATAAACCTGGACGAGAGACTTGTGTGGTTAGTCAGGTCGTGGCCGACTCCCTCGCCCGGCTTCTGCTTGAAGGTTGCCGAGGTACATGACGTGTACAGGGTGATAAGTGGCGAGAGCGTGTGTGAAGAAGTACACCCCTGCAGGGTTATCATTATCTATTCGAATAGCCGGATTCCTCGGATATGGAAACTTGGACCCCTTGCATAGTTCATAGACAAGTGAAAGTGGATACTCTAAAATGCGCAAGATAAGCGTGAGTGCTATGGATGGCGTTCTCGTAGGGAGACGGGAGCGGATCCATAGTGGTGTATTGACATGGTGAATATGTGGACTCGTGTGCGCCACCTCAAAAGAGTTACATTGCAGTCGTAGTTCAGGATAGCCATCGAGTCAAAGCTGGCTTGCTGCAGTTAAACTCCACCACCCCCTTTGTTGATAATGATGCATATGTAGTTAGTTCTGATGTAAGTCTTGCTGGGTACATTTGTACTCACGTTTGCCTATTTTATGTTTTGCAGAGAGACTTTCGTCTCACTAGTAGTTCCGTGTGGACTTTGAGTTTAGCTTGTTACCTCAGCTACGATTTTGTGCCCTCGGCAGGATCTGGTAGATAGTTAGGCTTCTCAGCCTTTTTCATTTTTAGTTGTCCGTTCTCAGACATGTTAAGCTTTCGTTTGTGCTTTGACTTGTATGCTCTGAATGTTGGGTCGTGAGACCCATGTTTGTAATATCTCGCTCCTCGGAGCCTATTGAATAAAATACTTGAGTCATAGAGTCATGTTGTGATGCCATGTTGTATTTGCACATATCGAGCATGTTGTGTGTATGTTATTGAAATGCTTGGTATGTGTGGGATCTGACTATCTAGTTGTTTATCCTTAGTAGCCTCTCTTACCGGGAAATGTCTCCTAGTGCTTCCACTGAGCCATGGTAGCTTGCTACTGCTCCGGAACACTTAGGCTGGCCGGCATGTGTCCTTCTTCGTTCCTCTGTCTGTCCCTTTGGGCAAATGTCACGTGATGAATACCGGAGTCCTGTTAGCCCGCTACAGCCCGGTTCACCGGAGTCCTGCTAGTCTAGTGCTACATCCTGGATTCACTCGCTGATGACCGACATGTTCGATGCTGGGTCATGGACGCCTGTCCCTGTAAGTTTGTGCCACTTTGGGTTTACGACTAGCCATGTCAGCCCGGGCTCCTTATCATATGGATGCTAGCGACACTATCATATACGTGTGCCAAAAGGCGCAAACGGTCCCGGGCAAAGGTAAGGCGACACCCGTGGGGATACCGTGCGTGAGGCCGCAAAGTGATATGAGGTGTTACATGCTAGATCGATGTGGCATTGAGTTGGGGTCCTGACAGATTTGGTATCAGAGCTTGACTGCCTGTAGGATTACCAAGCCAAACTGGTCGAAGTTGAGTCTAGAAATGCTTTAGTTATATGTAGGGGAATTGATTGTGGGATGGAACGTAAGGCTCTTTTTACTGCTTATACCTCATGCCCTCTGATCCGAGTCATCTTATCTCTCCTACGGGGTTAAGGAACTAGGTTATCTCTTCTTTCTATTAGGATCACGTGTTTCTAATCCATAGACTTATAGAATTGTTGGACTTAAGCCTCGGTTCAGTTCCTACTACTTCCGTATGTTCATAGCTGGTCTCAGAACCTTGATATGGTGATGTTGAGTGGTTATGCCACCATTTGCAGGATGTCTCAAATCTTTTCGAGCATTTACAGCCATTATGCTGTCCGAGTCATCCCAGGTTTCTAAAACAATCTGAAGCATTTGCAAATCCCTTCCTCCCATTTTGATGTTCATTTGGGCCAGATTAATCACATAAATTAGAGTGTTGAGGTACTCCGCTGCCTCGGCATACATATTGGAGCTATTATTATGACCCTAGGTGTCTTAGGGGATCATCTAGTAATCTAGCCATGTTTTGTGTTTCCTTTGTGATGATTCTGGCCATTATTCATGAAAGCATCCTGTGATGTAATTAGTTAGTAGGTATTCTACTCCTGGGTTTCTGAACCCGAGATTTCCCTACTTACCTCATGTTGTTAGTGTTGCTAGTCCCTTCAGGATATTAGTAACCTTGTGATAGCCTTGAGGTTCGTGGTATATCGTTCTTCCAAATACCATGAACTACTTATGGCAGCAGTTCCTCGTTGAACCAAAAGATCTCAACCAGAGTGCTCTTGATGAGTTCTTCTCTCTATATTGTGACTCTGCCAGTTCAACCTTTCTGCATGGGTTATCTGGAAGAAATATGTTGAACTCGTTCGACATGCTAGTCCATGCATCCACAACTCAGAAAATCATATGTTCTCTTGGGTTGTCCCTCTTTAATTGTATTCCGACCCTCATCTATCAATTGATAGTCAAGAGTATGCGTGCATTCGTTCATCGATGCCTATTACCCTTGTGATCCGTCAAGCCATTCTATTCCAGGATGACTAGGAGAAACAAACTCCAGTACCTCATCCATATCCAGGATTGGGTCAAAGTAGTTGTACTCCACAGATCAAATACTAACCCAACTTTTGATTCTGTTCTACCCTGAAGTATTACCGTCTTTATGTCAGGATTTTCATGAGAATTGTACCGGCTCTTGTGAATTCTTGACGCAGTGATACTTCTCGCCATCATTATTCATCCCTCGGTTCCGTGTTGTCGCAACCGGAATGCCGACAGATGAACTATGATGTGCGAAATCTATACTCCTAGCAACCTTGTTGCTTGGTAGCTAAAGGACAATAATTTCATTCTTAGCGTGTAGGTTTTTGAATCATCATTCTAAGATTGATTGTTCTACCTGGTTTTTTTTGGTGCACTTCTCGATCAGTGAGTTAGGATTATATCAATTCCTTGCTTATTTGATCATCTCGTCTTGCCCTGAAAAGCAAGATCGTTCTCGAGCTTAGTAGCATATCGGTGGTTCGTGATTTTCCGAATGTCTTCTCGAAAGTATCACCAGGTTGTCACCTGACCGCTATGTTAGGCCCGTGATCAAGTTGGTTTCTCTATGAACCACCCCTTCTCCAAGAATCTGTGTCAGATAGCCCGAGCTAGTTGGTTAAGCTAAACAACAACTTGGAGAGTTGGAAGATAGAAGCATGCCAACTCAGTTCATTCCAAAGGGATATCTTTGTGCGTATGTGTTGAAGAAAGATGATATCTTCATCGATTGGTCCCTGTGATCAGTTGTTGGACCTATTATCTTATCAAAACCTTGATTTGAGTGTGGGCCATTGTCAAATCGAGTTAGAACCAACGATATTCGTAATGTTGTCTTACTCGTGGTTGATTGCTCGAGCATACACCATTACATCTTTGGTCTGACCAATACCATCACATTGTTCACATAGTGGTGGAAGTCCAGTGATATGGAAATTCCGATGAGTTGCTGTTGAGCCCATCAGTAGCATTTTGTCTCCTCCATGATTTGTGTTGAACATCCAGCTGGTGTTGGAAACTTGTGTAAGCATTTTCTTCATGCCCCGTTCATGAAGTATATGTTTGGATGAAAGAAGTGACTTCCTCTCATTCATGTGCATTCGATGCAAGTTGCCGCTGTGAATTTGAGAAAGTTAGTTTTGCTTCCCCTGGAATCGTCCCAAGTCAGTCATGCATGTGCGAAGTATTCTATGGTTTGGTAGATTAATTACCTCCACTCCATGCGTAATTCCTAGCACCCCAAGCCACTGATTGATTTGTTCAAGGAAAAGAAGTCCAGCGCGCGTAAAGACTTCGAAATCCCTGATGATGGTTTCCCACCTGAACTCGGTAGTGTTTTATTATAAGACTACTATGTGGTCATGCTTGTCTGGGACAGCGTGCTCACATGTGTGTAGCAGAACTCGCTCATGTTTTGGAGCTTGCTATCGTAGTTCATTTCCTGAGAATCTCGCAATGTCATCTCGTCGACTTGTGTTGCAACCTTTATTTTCTAGACATGTTGTCTGGAATATCCTGACACTAACCAGTTCTGAATCTCAGGTTGATATGATGGTTGGAACGTTTCCCAAGAACTATAATATTGGTCTCTCTGTAACTCGGTAAAATGGATGTCGTGGCCAACACACCCATCCGGAAGACCTATTATTGTAGTATCTTGATTGAGGAAGTTGGCCACCTCCCCATAAGGATTTCGTAGGATTTACTCCCTAATTGTTCCTTATGGATTCTTGACCTCCCGAAGTCCGACCTTTTACCTGATGTTCAAGATACCAAACCATATCTATAAATGGGTTACGCTAGTATATCAGGGAGAACATTAGAAGCGGAGTGCTAAATGTCTCTCGGTCAATCCTCCAGATTTTGATTCCTTCGCCTCGCTAAGGTGAAATTTGAGAAGGTGTTATCTTCCTTTGCATCTGCATCATCCATCACTATTCATCATGGTAGTATGTTGTGTTGCTAGGATCCTTGACACGGATGTTGGTAAAACTTTGATGAATAAGGAAATGCTCAAGTTCTTGAGAGCACGCACAAGCACTAGGTGTTATCATCGGCACTAACTGGGATTGCTCTCAGTTTCCTCGATTATGCTATAACTTTTCAAACAGTGGACTCACTCTCTACTGTTGAGCTTCTTCCCAGTTACTAAAATCATCCCTTGTGTTGTCTTCAACAAGGTAATCGACATCATCCATTCTAATCTGGGTATGCCATTCTACCGAACCCCTCCAAATGATCGCTCGAGAATTGCCTTAGGCTGGTATAAAGAGTTTCAATGATCTCTGAATCAAAGGCAATTCTTTTGCCACTTCAGGGAATAATTCTACGAGTCACCTTCTCTAAGGTGCCCCGTTATGGAATCATGGCAATTATTTCATCGCTATCTTGAAACCATTCACCATCTCCTCAAGCGTGGAAATGTTGCCTACCAAATTGAACCCCGTAATCTGTTCTTCCATCCCTCCCGAAGTGTGCTTGAACATCACAGCTCAAGAGGTGTTCTATGCCTCATTCCGTGAGTTGATCGTCAGTTGCTCGATCCTAAAGAAGATCGATTCTTCTAGAGTTTTCATTTCTTCTCGTGGTCATGTTGAATGGAGTTCTCAAAGCAAGATGTCAAGATCAAGATGATGCAATGAATCAACATCTTCGAGAAGAGCAATTGGATCATGAGGATTGTGTTAGTTTGTGTCCCCTATGTCCTCTTACCTCACGTCTTAAATCTCGGGACGAGATTCTTGTTTAGTGGGGGTGAGTTGTCACATCCCTAATTCTGGGCTGACCTATGCTAGTTTCCATGTGAGCATCATGTTTAAATTCAAATGAAACTTGAATTGTGGAATTTTCAAAAGCATCAGAAAACCTCTAAAAATAACCAACATTTAAATCTCATCAAATGAGTCCAAGAAAATGTTTCTGTTATTCTGTGAAAATATTGGCATGATGTAAAATTCAAACCAATATTTTTGGAGTCATAGAAATAATTTATTTTGGGTCTTTGATTTAAATCAATAATATATTTGGGTTGAAATTATTTCTGCTATATAAGAAATAATGTTCAATATTTTTGTAAGTTGCATGTGACCTTGGGCTAGTCCTGAGCTTACATAACAATTTACAGAAAGTTTATAAAAATGATTTGGTTTGTAAACTAAATCAAAACAATGCAGATAAATAGAAAACAGAAATAAAAGGGAGAGTGAGCAAACTCACCTGGCTTACCTGTGCGGCCCAGCACTGTAGCTGGCCGGCCCAGGAGCTGGCGCAGCCCACCACCGCTGCCAGTCACCACCAACCTCTCACCAGAAGGACGAGAGGCGCGTGGCCGCCGCGTGCACGGCCACCGACGACCACCTCCTGCTTGCCGCTTCACCCTGGCCCTCCCTGGCGCTGCCACGCACTCCCCTCGACCTTCTGCACTTCTCCCCTCCTCGTAGCTCTCGCCCTCCCCTCTCTGCTCTCTTCCCGAGCGACCCGTCGCCGCTGTCCACTGCCGCCGCGTCCACCGAGCTCCCCTCGCCCTGCCGCTGAGCTCAGGAGCTCCGCCTCAACCCGCTCTCCCTCCCTACGGAGCCAGGCCCCTCCGGAAGCCCTGCAGCATCGTCCCCAACCTCGTCTTCAACCTCTGACCGCCGGCGGACTCGTCGGGGATTCGCGAGCTCAAGACTCTCCCCGGCCTCGCCGCCGCCTCTGCTGGATCCGCCGTGAGCCCCTGCTCCTGCTCCCCCTCTCCGTTTTCCCCTCGTGTGCCGTAGCCATCGCCTCGCCTGCAACCGAACACGCCGCCGCCCGCGCTCGCCACAGGTGATGCTCCGGTGACCATTTGGTCTCGGGCATGCGACCAACGTATTCACCGCATCACGTAGGCCACCACTAGCGCCTCAGCTCGCTTGCTCGCACACCGCGACGCTGCCCGCACCCACGCCCGAACTCCGGCGGCCGTAACCGAGCTTGCCCCCGTTGATATAGGTAGCCCCTGGCGTAACTGACTACACCACTCGACGCGCTGGATCACCAGCTGCCCGTAGGTGGTCTCCACTGTCCGTTTGGACGCCGGAGCGCGAAACCCGTAGCTCCCCGCCGCGTCTGACCTCGCCGGCGTCGAGTCGCCGGCAGGTTTTGACCCAGTTGACCTGGGTTTGACCCCTGTTTGACCTCCCGTAGGTCAATGACAGGTGGGGCCCCGCCCTGCTAATTAACATAGGTTAACACTAACTAAATTTAGTTAGTTTAGTTAACCACTGACACGTGGGGCCCAGTGGTCAGTTTCACCTGGGCCACCCGTTGACCTGCTGACCTCAGCCTTACGTCATGCTGATGCAATAAGTATTTTCAGGAATTAAAATAAATCAAAATGATTTATTTATTTCAAAAAATATTCCAAACTTCTAAAATTCATAGAAATTCAACCGTAGCTCCAAATGAAACAAGTTATATATGAAAAATGATCAGAAAAATCCAATCTATCCATCTGCACTGGTTTCATGCATGTTTAAGCAACTTAACCTTGCTGTTCTTATCAAAACATGATAATGCACTTTATGAATTCATAGTTTGAGTTTGAATTTGAATCTTTGGTTCAAATAAGATCAAATCTTTCTGTTCTTAGCTGCATTAGCCCAAATCACAACATATTGCCATGTCACGATCATGCGTCATATTGTGCATTGCATTGATTGTGTTTCTTCTTTGTTTGTCGGTGGTTGTTCCCTCTCGATAGACGTGTTCCGGCGATGAGTTCGATGACACCGATGAAGAAACTATGTTATCTTCAGAAGTGCCAGGCAAGCAAAACCCCCTTGTTCATTCCGATACAATTCCACTCTCTCGCTCCTGCTCTCTTTTACTGCATTAGGACAACAACGATACAACTGTTACTTGCTGCGGAAGTTGAACCCCTTTATCCTCTGCATGACCTGTCATTGCCACAGTAAATAGATGAAACCCACTAGCATGAGTAGGAGTTGTTTGAGCCCTGATGTGCCTACTCATTCATGCTTGTCTGTCATGCCTGCTATTGCTTAGAGTTGAGTCAGGTCTGATTCATCGGGAATGAATCGGAGGTGTGTAAACATGTCCTACTATTGAGAGCTAAGTGTGTGAACACGATTTGGTAAAGGTAGCGGTGAGAGGCCGTGTAGGAGTACATGGTGGGTTGTCTCATTGCAGCCGTCCTAAGGAACTGAGTTCTGTGTTTGTGATCCATGAACAGCTACTACCACACATTGGGTTCCGGTAACTCGGCCCCTCTCGACTTATTAATCAACCTGATCTCTGTCCAGGAGTTGCAACTAGTTTCTGGTGTTTGTAGGTAGTGTTAGTAGTCTACCAAGTGGCACCCGGTACAGGTGGGCTTGGGACAGACTAGGCACAGTGGCATGGTGTACCAAGTGGCACCCGGATGGTGGGCTTGGGAACCCTGCTCACATTGTTTGGGGCCGTGAGCGACACCCCGGCCGGATCTCCTTGCGGATGGAACCCGAATAGGCGATAAACCTGGACGAGAGACTTGTGTGGTTAGTCAGGTCATGGCCGACTCCCTCGCCCGGCTTCCGCTTGAAGGTTGCCGAGGTACATGACGTGTACAGGGCGATAAGTGGCGAGAGCGTGTGTGAAGAAGTACACCCCTGCAGGGTTATCATTATCTATTCAAATAGCCGGATTCCTCGGATATGGAAACTTGGACCCCTTGCATAGTTCATAGAAAAGTGAAAGTGGATACTCTAAAATGCGCAAGATAAGCATGAGTGCTATGGATGGCGTTCTCGTAGGGAGATGGGAGCGGATCCATAGTGGTGTATTGACATGGTGAATATGTGGACTCGTGTGCGCCACCTCAAAAGAGTTACATTGCAGTCGTAGTTCAGGATAGCCACCGAGTCAAAGCTGGCTTGCTGCAGTTAAACCCCACCACCCCCTTTGTTGATAATGATGCATATGTAGTTAGTTCTGATGTAAGTCTTGCTGGGTACATTTGTACTCACGTTTGCCTATTTTATGTTTTGCAGAGAGACTTCCGTCTCACTAGTAGTTCCGTGTGGACTTCGAGTTTAGCTTGTTACCTCAGCTACGATTTTGTGCCCTCGGCAGGATCTGGTAGATAGTCAAGCTTCTCAGCCTTTTTCATTTTTAGTTGTCTGTTCTCAGACATGTTAAGCTTTCGTTTGTGCTTTGACTTGTATGCTCTGAATGTTGGGTCGTGAGACCCATGTTTGTAATATCTCGCTCCTCGGAGCCTATTGAATAAAATACTTGAGTCGTAGAGTCATGTTGTGATGCCATGTTGTATTTGCACATATCGAGCATATTGTGTGTATGTTATTGAAATGCTTGGTATGTGTGGGATCTGACTATCTAGTTGTTTATCCTTAGTAGCCTCTCTTACCGGGAAATGTCTCCTAGTGCTTCCACTGAGCCATGGTAGCTTCTTACTGCTCCGGAACACTTAGGCTGGCCGGCATGTGTCCTTCTTCGCTCCTGTGTCTGTCCCTTCGGGGAAATGTCACGCGATGAATACCGGAGTCCTGTTAGCCCGCTACAGCCCGGTTCACCGGAGTCCTGCTAGTCTAGTGCTACAGCCTGGATTCACTCGCTGATGACCGACACGTTCGATGCTGGGTCATGGATGCCTGTCCCTGTAAGTTTGTGCCACTTTGGGTTTACGACTAGCCATGTCAGCCCGGGCTCCTTATCATATGGATGCTAGCGACACTATCATATATGTGTGCCAAAAGGCGCAAACGGTCCCGGGCAAAGGTAAGGCGACACCCGTGGGGATACCGTGCGTGAGGCCGCAAAGTGATATGAGGTGTTACATGCTAGATCGATGTGGCATTGAGTCGGGGTCCTGACATGCTCATTCTTGGATAATAGCTTGGGATGACAGGGCATCCCAAACTTAGGCTCTTCTATCCTTCTTTCATCCATCGTAAGATAACCCAAAACTTGAAAACTTCAATCACACAAAACTCAACAAAACCCTTGTGAGATATGCTATTAAAAGAAAGCAAACCACTACTATAAGTGCTGTGTCAAACCAACTCTTAATTTTTTTTGTATTATATCTACTGTATTCCAACTTTTCTATGGCAAAAACTCATCAAATAAAACAATAGAGCCATCAAAATAAGCACACAACACAAAGAAAACAGAATCTGTCAAAACAGAACAGTCTGCAGTAATCTGGAACTTTCAAATAATTCTGGAACTCCAAAAATTCTACCAAATTAGGACGACTAGCGTAATTTATATATTAATCTTCTGCAAAACTAATCAGGGAAAAATCTCTTTTGTGTGATTTATAAAAATTATTTTTGTGAGCATAAAGTTTCTGTCTTTTTCAACAAGATCAAACAACTATCACCCCAGAAGATCCTAAAGGTTTTACTTGGCACAAACACTAATTAAAACACAAAAAACAAAATCATACCAGTAGAATAATTGTGTTAACACACAAGAACAGAAAGCAAAAAGAAAAAATAAATTTTATTCATTGGGTTGCCTCCCAACAAACGCTATAGTTTTACGCCCTTAGCTAGGCATAAA
This sequence comes from Triticum timopheevii, assembly GCA_963921465.1. Classification (NCBI taxonomy): domain Eukaryota; kingdom Viridiplantae; phylum Streptophyta; class Magnoliopsida; order Poales; family Poaceae; genus Triticum; species Triticum timopheevii. Next base: position 478,641,287 of record OY997264.1, on the reverse strand, counting down.
GCAAGGATCTAAGGTTTGTCATCCTTTTTCTTGTTAATTTTATTAGAGGTATTTTCATCATAAAACATATTATCCATGGAAACTTTAGCATTCCTTAGTTGGTTTTCATCATAACCCCTTTGATTACCCGCAACAATTCAAGAGTAGTATTGATTAACATTATTAAAAACTTGTTGGATTATATCTAGAACGGGGACTTCCTTTTTAAGATTCTCATCAAAGATCTTATTATCCCCAAGCAAATGCCTTAGTGGATAATCACTATTGTAAAGAATTCCATCTATCACGGGGTTTTTCATGATTCATACCATAAATATCAAAGATTTCCCTAGCTTCCCATATCATGTAGTCAAATTCATTTATAAGAACGAGAGTGGCCAACTTTTTGGCTCTAGGATTCTTTATGTCGGGGAGATCAAGAAACAATCTTTGCAAAGTAGGATGGGTACGAATAAATTTACTTTCAAATTTCAGAACAAGTGCTGAAATAGCATCCGCATAAGATCTAGTAGTTTTAAGTATAGGAGCATCATCAAGACTTAGATTCCCAACACAATTGATAAATTCTTGAATACATTCTTTTCCCATAACATTCCCTTGTCCCAAGATAAAAGTTTTAGCATCCAGATTGCCCGTACATCCAAATTTAGGAGTTAGTCCATCATCTGTTGGTGCCATACCGAAATCACTCATGATTGCAAGCAAAGGATAGATCTGACAAGAAAAATGGCGAACGGAAATAGAGAGGCGAATAAAATAGCAAATTTTTGTGAAGTGGGGGAGAGGAAAACGAGAGGAAAATGGCGAATAATGTAAATCGCAAGGAGATGAGATATGTGATTAGGAACCTGGTTATGTTGAAGATCCTCCCCAGCAACAGCGCCAAAAATTCCTTTTGACGTCGCTCGAAGCTACGTCGATATTTCCCCAAAGAGGAAGGGATGATGCAGCACTGCGGCGGTAGGTATATCCCTCAGATATGAAACCAAGGTTATCGAACCAGTAGGAGAACCAAGTAACACAATGTAAACAGCCCCTGCACACAAATAACAACACCTTGCAACCCGATGTGTTAAAGGGTTGCCAATCCCTTTCGGGGTACAGCGCCTCAAGATAGGCAAAGGACATGAGGTAAATTTATAGTAGATTGATAGATCGAATGCCAATAAAATAAATAAGAATAAATTGCAGCAAGGTATTTTGTATTTTTGGTTTAATATATCTAAAGAAAACGCAAGGAAAAAGTAGATCGCAAGGCAAATATATGAGAAAGAAGAACGAGGGGCCGTAGGTTTCACTAGTGGATTTTCTTGAGAAAGATAGCAAATGGTGGGTAAACAAATTACTGTTGGGCAATTGATAGAACTTCAAATAATTATGACGATATCCAGGCAATGATCATTACATAGGCATCACGTCCAAGATTAGTAGACCGACTCCTGCCTGCGTCTACTACTATTATGCCACACATCGACTGCTATCCAACATGCATGTAGTGTATTAAGTTCATGGGAAAACGGAGTAATGCAATAAGAACAATGACATGATGTAGACAAGATCCATTTATCTATTGCGGAAGATATGGATCCCATCCTTTTATCCTTAGTAGAAAAAATACATACGTGTCGGTTCCCTTTCTGTCACTGGGATCAAGCACCGTAAGATCGAACCCACTACCGGGCACCTCTACCCGTTGCAAGATAAATAGATCAAGTTGGCCAAACAAAACCCAAATATCGGAGAAGAAATACGAGGCTATAAGCAATCATGCATATAAGAGATCAAAGAAACTCAAATAACTTTCATGGATATAAAAAGATATAACTGATCATAAACTCAAAGTTCATGGGATCCCAACAAACACACCGCAAAAATAGTTACATCATATGGATCTGCAAGAGACCATTGTATTGATAATCAAGAGAGAGAGAGAGAGAGAGAGAGAGAGAGAGGAAGGCATCTAGCTACTACCTACGGACCCGAAGGTCTACAAAGAACTACTCACGCATCATCGGAGAGGCACCAATGGAAGTGGTGAACCCCTCCGTGATAGTGTCTAGATTGGATCTGGTGGTTTTGGACTCTGCGGCGGCTGGATGAATATTTCGCTGACTCCCCTAGGGTTTCTGGAATATCGGGGTATTTATGGAGCAAAGAGGCGGTCCGGGGGGTACCCGAGGTGGGCACAACCCACCAGGGCAACCAGGGACCATATTCTTCCTTTTGGTCCATAAAAAATCACCATAAATTGGTGTGGGATTTGGACTCCGTGTGATATTGATTTCCTGTGATGTAAAAAACATGTAGAAAACCCAAAAATGATATAAAATGACTATAAATGATTATAAAACATTGAAGATTGATAATAAAACAACATGGAATTGTCAAAAATTATAGATATGTTGGAGATGTATCACAACCCAGAGTCTTCTTCCAAGAACAAGCTTCAACCCTACCTTGTTGAGAAGTCTTTACCCAATGGCAAGAAGGCTTATGTGCTGAACCCGTTTCTTGACATCATGCATCGGATCTTTGGCAACTCTCCTATTCCTTGCATAGGTGACAAGGACAAGGTGCATTCCTATCTTGTGGACATGATGCTTGTTTGTGAGGAAGAGCGTCTTCAACAACCTGTACCACTTGATGTCTCTCATATCATGTGGTGTGAGCTTCAGTTTGAGGTGTTCCATCGCAAGGTTTCCATCTATGGACCTTATTTGCACCTCTTGATTTCGAAGACTTGGGAGAAGCTCTTTCCAGGTGAAGAGTTTCATGCTCCCAACTGGATTCACCATGAGCCCATTAGGCTGGCCAGAAGAGCAAGTGGGCTAACACCACTACTTGAGCTGAGGCAGAAGCTAGCTGCATGGATGTTGATGATGATGAGATTGAGGAGGAGGCAGAGGACAATTTTGAGAGGTATGCACCTCCCTCTACTCAGCCATGTTGGGCTAAGAAGCTCAAGGCCAAGGTGAAGGCTTTGTTCTGCATGCAGGCCAAGGGGCAATACCAGACTCCCATTGCTCAGAAGGAGAGTCGCCAGCACGACAAGCGGATTTTGAGGAAGCTTGGCGAGCACGTCTCAAGCGGGTCTAAGAAGAACATCACTCCTGAGACTGCTTGGATGATGAAGCAGGGCTATCAGTGGGCTGAGTCAGATGAGGAGACCATTCCTGCTGCTTCCGATGAGGAGACTGTTGGGTGATCACTTCAGTGGGAGCTACCACCTGTGTCTTAGGTGTCCTTGATACGTCTCCAACGTATCTACTTTTCCTAACATTTTTCCTCTTCTTTTGGACTCTAATTTGCATGATTTGAATGAAACTAACCCCGGACTGACGCTGTTTTCAGCAGAAGTACCATGGTGTTGTTTTTGCGCAGAAATAAAAGTTCTTAGAATGGAACGAAACTTTGCGAGGATTTTTTATATCCATAAAGAGAATTTCTGTAGCCAAGAGATACCTGAGGGGGCACCTGGGTGGGCACAACCCACCAGGGCGCGCCTGCCCCCCCCCCCCCCAGGCGCACCCTGGTGGGTGCTGCCCACCTGGTGGCCCCGTGGACCCTGAAACCGATGCTATAAAATCACATTATTCCAGAAGAAATCAGAGAGAAAAATTATCATGTTTCACGAGACAGAGCCGCCGCCGTCTCATGTTCTTCATCGGGAGGCCAGATCTGGAGTCCGTTTGTGGCTCCGGAGAGGGGGATCTTCGATCTTCCTCATCACCAACCCTTCTCCATCCCCAATTCCATGATGCTCCCCACCGGGAGTGAGTAATTCCTTCGTAGGCTCGCTGGTCGGTGAGGAGTTGGATGAGATTCATCATGTAATCGAGTTAGTTTTGTTAGGGCTTGATCCCTAGTATCAACTATGTTCTAAGATTGATGTTGCTATGACTTTGCCATGCTTAATGCTTGTCAATTTGGGCCCGGGTGCCATGATTTTAGATCTGAACCGTTTATGTTATCACCTTTATATCCATGTTCTAGATCCGATCTTGCAAGTTATAGTAACCTACTACGTGTAATGATCCGTCAACCCCAGAGTGACAACAGTCAAGACTACTCCCGGTGATGACCGTAGTTTGAGGAGTTCATGTATTCACCGTGTGTTAAAGCTTTGTTCAGGTTCTCTATTAAAAGGAGGCCGTAATATCCCTTAGTTTCCAATAGGACCCCGCTACCACGGGAGGGTAGGACGAAAGATATCATGCAAGTTCTTTCCATAATCACGTATGACTATTTACGGAATACATGCCTACATTATATTTATGAACTCGAGCTAGTGCCGTATCGCCCTACGTTATAACTGTCTCATGATGAATATCGTCCAGCAAGTCACCGATCCAATGCCTATGAATTTATCTTATATTGTTCTTGCTAAGTTCCTACTATTGCTACTGCTATTGTTACTACTACCAAATCACTACTTTCACTGTTACCGTTACCATTGTTGTTGCTACTATCATCAAAACTATCATATTACTGTGCTACTAATTACTTTGCTGCAGATAATTAATCTCCAGGTGTGGTTGAATTGAGAACTCAGCTGCTAATACCTTCACATATTTTTGGCTCCCCTTGTGTTGTATCTATAAATTTGGGTTGAATACTCTACCCTCGAAAACTGTTGCGACCCTTGTGGGTTATCAAGACCTTTTTCTGGCATTGTTGCCGGGGAGCATAGCTATATTTGTTGAGTCACTTGGGATTATTATCATACTATCACTATGAAGAATCTGAAGGATTCTAAGAGTAAGATTTTTCCCTCAAAGATAAGGGGAGGTAAGGAACTGCCATCCAGCTCCGCTTTAGATTCACCTTCTGTTATAAGTAAATTTGCAACACCACAACATGCTATTAATTCTGATATGTCGCAAGTTATTGATGATGCTACTTCTGCTAAGAATGCTACTCATGATGATGCTAGTACCTTGCTTGATGATGATGTGCCATTAGGTGAATTTCTTGATGAACAAATTGCTAGAGTAAGACAACATGATATTGTTGAATCTGATGATGAACTTGAAACTGAAAATCTTGAAACACCTACTAGAATTAATCCTCCTAGATATGAATTTCCAAAGGTACCAGAAGGTTATACTATGGGTGAGGAGGCAACTAGAGATATTCTTGCTTGTAAGGATAGAGATGATCTAGAGAAATTATTATGCAAGTATAAAGAAAGTTCTCTGAATGCTAAAATGAAATGTGATCCTGAGTTTGCTACTTCACCTATTTTATTGATGATAAGGATTATGAATTCTCTCTTGACCCAGAGTTAATCACTTTGGTTGAATCTGATCCTTTCCACGGTTATGAAATTGAAACTGTTGTGGCACATCTTACTAATTTGAATGATATAGCTACCCTTTTTGCTGATGGTGAGAAGATTCGCTATTACTATATTCTCAAGTTACTTTCGTGCTCATTAAAGGGTGATGCTAAAGCTTGGTACAATACTCTTCCTCTTGGTTGTGTGCGTAGTCACCAGGATATGATTTATTACTTCTTTGAAAAATATTTCCCTGCTCATAAGAAACAAGCTGCCTTGCAGGAAATATTTAACTTTGTGCAAATTGAAGAAGAGAGTCTCCCACAAGCTTGGGGGAGGCTTCTCCTATTGCTTAATGCTTTTCCTGATCATCCTCTTAAGAAAAATGAAATATTTGATATCTTCTATAATGGACTAACCGATGCTTCTAGGGATTTCCTAGATAGTTGTGCTGATTGTGATTTCAGGGAATGAACTATTGGGCAAGCTAAAGAATTATTGCATAACATATTGAAAAATCATGATGATTGGACTCCTCCTGAGACACCTATTAAACTCACTTCGAAGAAGAGGGGTATCTTATATCTTAGTCCTGAAGATATGCAAGAGGCAAAGAAATCTATGAAGGAAAAGGATATTAAGGCCGAGGATGTTAAAAATTTACCACCTATTGAAGAAATACATGGGCTTGAAGCACCACCACCACCCAAGGTGGTAGAGGTAAAATCATTAATGAAATTCAATGATAGTGATGATCCTTGTAATAAACATCCTAGTCAATGCCTTTACGAGTTTGATAATTACATTAGAAAGCAAGATCACTTCAATGCAAATGTTATGAAACAATTAAAATACAACTCTAATATGATTGCTCGCCTAAGTGACTTGTTATTTATAATCTCAAATGATGTTAGAGGTGTAGGAAAGCATGCCTCTATGGTTCTAACTAAATTAGAACAAGTTGCTTAATCCCAAAGAGAGTTACTTGATGAAATGAACAATAATATAAGTGACTTTGCTGTTAGAGTAGCGACTAGAGGAGGTAAAATGACTCAGGAACCACTTTATCCCGAGGGACACCGAAAGAGAATTGAACAAGACTCTCAAAGAATTAACATTGATGCACCTAGTCCTTCTAAAAAGAAAAAGAAGAAGAAAAATAACAGGGCTTTGCCCGCTACTAGTGAACCTGAAGTAGGGAAACCTCCTGATAATGATAATGAAGTTTCTATCTCTGATCCTGAAACACAATCTGGTTCATGAAGACACTCAACCAAATGATAAAGAACCAAATAATGATGTTGAGATAGAACTAGTTGTTGATCTTGATAACCCACAACCTAAGAATAAAAGATATGAGAAAGGAGACTTTGTTGCTAGAAAACACGGAAAGGAAAGAGAACCATGGGTTCAAAAGCCAATGCCCCTTCCACCTAAGTCAACTAAAAGGAAACATGATGAAGAATATGAATGCTTTGCTGAAATGTTGAGGCCATTTTTTCTGCGAACTCGCTTAACTGGTATCTTAAAAATGCCTCCTTATACAAAGTATATGAAAGACATCATCACTAATAAGAGAAAAATACCGGAAGCTGAAATCTCCACTATGCTTGGTAATTATACTTTTAAAGATGGAGTACCTAAAAAACTTGGAGATCCAGGAATACCAACTATACCTTGCTCCATTAAAAGGAATTATGTGAAAACTGCTTTATGTGATTTGGGAGCTGGTGTTTTAGCGTTATGCCTTTCTCTTTATATAAAAGACTTGATTTGAATAAACTCACACCTACTGAAATATTTTTGCAAATGGCTGACAAATCAACTGCCATACCTATCGGTATTTGTGAGGATGTGCCCGTTGTTGTTGCTAATGTTACTATTTTGACTGACTTTGTTATACTTGAGATGCCCGAGGACGACAACATGTCGATTATCCTTGGTAGACCCTTCTTCAATACTGCAGGGGTTGTTATTGATTGCAATAAAAGCAAGGTCACTTTTCATATCAATGGTAATGAGCATATGGTGCACTTTCCGGAGAAACAATTCCAAGTGAATGGTATTAATGTTATTGAAAAATCTCCGACAATCACTATTGGAAGTTTTCAACTACCTCTACCTACTGTCAAAAAGAAATATGAAATTCTTATTGTTCGGGACATTCATATCACCATTGAGGTAACTTAGTGATTTATGAAAGTTCTTCGGTTTCATATTAATCGAAAGTGGTTGTTAATAAGACTTGATCAACCTTATTAATGGATCATTTTTTAGAGGTATGAAGTTGATGAATTTAGTGAGCACTACCTTGTGTCCCTACCTTTTGTTTTCTATTTTTCTTAGTCAAATAAAATAAAATGCCATGCTTTATCTGTTTTCTGAGTTTTCCATGCAATAAAAAATGATCCAAAAATAGAAGTTCTCAGAATGCCCTGAAAATTTGATACAATTTTTTCTGAATATTTCTGAATTTCTGGCGCAAATAATATCAGAGGGAGGTGCACCAAGTGGGCACAACCCACCTGGGCGCGCAAGGACCCCTAGGCTCGCCCTGGTTGGTTGTGGTCCCACGTGGGCCCCCTCACTTACTTCTTCTTCCCACATCACTCCATTCATCCAGAAAAAAATCACTAGCTCTCTCTCTCTCTCTCTCATGTTCTTGCTCCTGAAACCGTGAATTTTGGTCTCTTTGCTCGAAGCTCTATTTCTGAAACTGTTTCGGGGATTTGTTGCTTGGTATGTGAATCCTCCATGTGTCCAATTAGTTTTTGTTTTTTTGGTTTATATAATTAGCTACTCTTGGTGCTGCTGTAGATGAGCTTGTGTGTTGAATTGTTAGAGTTCTAAGTAGTTTGAATGCTTGCTATGGCCTATATATATATATCTCTATGAGTAGTTGTTGTCATTTTTGTGAAGTTTTGTTAATAAATTTTTGTGACCAAATTTTTTCGGAAAATTGTACGCGAACATTATGAACTTCTTTGGAAGGAGTTCTTTGAGGAGGAGATCCTTGGAGGCATCTTCTAGCAACAGTTCCGTCCGTCAGTCTTATGTTGAACCAATCAAAAGTTCCATTTGAAGTGCCACCACCAAAACATGCTTATGGCCATGCAACGAGTATATGGTGAGTATGGGTATTAAGAAGGAATTTGAGCAATATGTTCACAATGCCGATCTCGGTCCCTACATTTCAGATAAGTGCAACCAACACCTCATCCTCACCGAATCATTTGTTAAAGGATTTAAATTCTTTCCCCGTGAGTCTAGGGTGTCATTTGAACTGTGTGAAAATCCATTTGCCATTTCTCTAGAAAGGTTTGCTCACCTCTGCAAAATCCCATTCTGGGGTTCGCATGATGAGCCACCTAGGTTTGAGTTTGAAATATTCTTGACTAGTCTTTGCTTTGGTGAAACTAGGGGAGTGACGCAAGGTAGAATAAAGAGCATACATTTTCCTGCAATTCAGTACTTCACATTATTTAATGGAAAATGTATTGTAGGAAAACAAGATTGTAGTACACTTTGTGCTCCTGATCTGAGCCTCATTCACACCGCTCTTTGGTGATAAAAGTTATAATCTTGGAGCGATTGTTGCACGTAGGTTACAGCACAACGCTAGTAGTGGATATTTTTATGGTGGAATTTGTGCCAAATGCTTAGCAAGAGGGCTGGGTGTTTCACCTCTGCCCTATGATCATATTTTACCCACGCATTACTTAGACTTTGATGCTATGAGACGTCACAAAATTCTAATGGGTGAGCCCCATAATTTCACTTATAATTTGGCGTTCAACAAGAACTCCGTCGTAGACATATATTTGCCTGCTCCTGCTCTCTTTGATATTCATAACAGGGGAAGATATTATGTTCTTGAGAGTGAGGCCCGATCTCATAACGTAGCGGTTGTGGCTGCATGGCAGGCTGAGGCATCCGCACCGATAGCCTCCTTGAGCTACCACTCCGACCATTATACAAGCTACTGACCGACGACCAAGTTAGGCCAAAAGCCTAAGCATGGGGGAGTACGTATTCCCACCGACATTACATTCATGTTCATACATTTCATTCCAGTTGTTGGTGTCCACACTTTTTCATTGTATCATCCATGTTCAATTTATTTTCTCGATTTCTTCTTGTGTGTTTGAAAAACTTTGAGAAAATCCAAAAATATGTTTCTTGCTTCTTTTTGATTTTTCTTCCTAGTTTAAATTATTATAGCACTAAAAAGAAAACCCAAGAAGATTTCCTTATTCTTCTTTTACTTGTTGGGAGCTTTCCCATGTAAATAGTTTTTTATCGTTTTTGTTTTTCTCTTTTCATTTGCTTGCTTTCAAAAACCAAAAACTCCAAAAATATTTCAGTGTGTTTCTCTGAATTTCTTTTCTTCTTGATTGATTCATACCGAGGACAAGACCACGATGAGAATGTTGAGTGTCTCTCATTTGCATTATTGATCTAATAAAGAGTCCATATTACCTTGTCTTCTCCTCTTGAATAAAATGTTTACAGATTCTAGCTTAGTCCATGGCACTGTTGCACTATTATTATTTTCAAATCATTCGGTCATGCAAGTGAAAGGCAATAATGATGATATTAGATGAACTGGCCGTGGCAGAGAGAAGCGGGTATGAAATCGACCTGTTCTGTTTTTGTAAATATGTTTAACCTACTATCCATGATTCAGGCTATTATTATCAAACATGTTTGCAATGACAATTAGAGATTATAGTTTCTCATGCCATGCATAAGTATCTAGGAGCGAATAATGGTTTATCTTGGATATCAACATTGTGTTAAAATGATTGTGATATAGTATGATGATATGATATCCTCCTCTGACTGTTTGAGTGGCTTGACTTGGGACGCGTTCATGCATGTAGTTGAATCAAAACAAACATAGCCTCTATGATATTTATACTCATGATGTTCATATCCTAACCATGCTAGTATCCAATGTTACTTATGCATAATGCATGTTCATGACCGTTGTTGCTCTCTAGCTGGCCGCTTCTCAACCTATTTGCTAGCCTTCGCCTGTACTAAGTGGGAACTCTGCTTGTACATAAAAAAACCTGAAACCCAAGTTATTCCAGATGAGTCCACCAGACCTACCTATATGCGGTATTACCCTGCCATCTCTAAAAACTTCAAATAAATATCCTTTTTGTGTGCCTGGATCATTCATGGAACAACATGAGGTAGTCGGTATCTTCCATGCTAAGCGGGTTATTCTCAGGTTGAGTGTTTATTCACTCGCCATCGCACGAGAAAAGGGCGGCAATAGGGATGCCCAGTCCCAAACTACAAAAAGAAAAGAGCTTACAAATAATCAAACAAAAACTCGCAATGGAGTCATAACCTTTACAATTCCGCTTGGGAACCACCACTAGCGTGTTTAGAATGGAAGAAATTGATAACGGATGGTCGTGAAGTGATGACCCACAAGTGTATGGGATCTATCGTAGTCCTTTTGATAAGTAAGAGTGTCGAACCCAACGAGGAGCAGAAGGAAATGACAAGCGGTTTTCAGTAAGGTATTCTCTGCAAGCACTGAAATTATCGATAACAGATAGTTTTGTGATAAGGTAATTCGTAACGGGTAACTGTCGGGGAGAACGAACCCACGAGCACCTATGGGGCCGGCGGACCGGGCCCCTTTCGGTTCGGCGGGGGGCGGAGATTGCACGAAGAGCGGATCGAGGTGAAGCACACGAGGGATTTACCCAGCTTCGGAGCTCTCTGGAGAGATAATACTCCTACTGCTACATGTCTGAGTGTATTGAGTTCTTGCTCGGGAGCGCTGAGTGCTACAGTACAAGCTAGCTGCTAACGAGACCGAGCGTGAGTGTTTTCTGGTTTCGAACCCCCCCCTCTACGTTGCGCATGGGCCTCCTTTTATATGCTCAAGGGGTCACCGACAGGTGGCAACGCAGACAAGGGCAAAAATGGAAAAGTGTTGCGGTTGGTACAACTACTTGTACAATGTATCATACCTAACCCTGACAGCAGGGGACAAAGGCATTAAATGCCCGTCTGTGTCGCCTAAACAGTGCAGAAAAGGGACCGTCAGGGGCGCCACCGCTTGCCACGATGGCAATCTTGTCAGCGCCGCTTGCCACCGCGCACCGCTGGCTGCACAACCTCCTGCCACGCGCACCTGGAAAGGTCCCAGTAGCGACACGTTGGTGGATGTGCTGGAGCGTGGGTACAGAGTGGTAGCCTGCCGCGGCAAGCGCCTTGCCGCGGTCGTTGTCTTGTCGCGCCCGGAAGCTTGTCGCTCACCGGACCTTGCCGGGACGCGTGGCGCATCGCGGCAAGTTCCTTGAAATGCCTTGGTTGGCCTTCCCGGCAAGCTCCTCTTGCCGGGGTCTTGTCTCCTTGGCTTAAACACTTTGTTCTTGAATGGCTCCAAAGGAACCACGGAGGACCTTGGCGGTCACCCGGCAAGCCTTGCCGCGGGGCTCTGTGACTGCCCGTGCAGAAGTTCGGGATACTAGGGTACCCCTACTCTAGTACATCGACAGGAGCCCCCGGGCCTGGGCCACACACGGTGCCGAACGCTGTTGGGCCATTCCCAAAACAGGGCACGGGCACGCGCGGCCTGGGTTACGCCATATCTCACTCCGTATCCACCGCGCCCTCCCCGAACGGCACGCGTCGAATGCGGCGTCGTGGGAGAGATCGTGGGTGGTTTATTTATTCGGAAAGACGGAACATCCGCCCCCTCCCCCTTTATAAGCAGGGGAAACAGGGGCAATTCACCCATCTCGCCGTTGCTATTCCAATCTCAAAAATCTCCGCCGCTCCCCCCTTCTTCCAAAGCCGAAAGAGAGCAGCGCTCCGCCCCCCATCGCCACCGGCGCTACCAATGCCGTCGGTCTCCCCCACCACCTCCGCCATGGCTCCGAAAGCCGGGAAGGCCGTGAAGTCGGCCGAGGCGCTGCGGCTCGAGGCGCTGCGAAAGGAGCGGGCAATCTTCCTCCCCGAGCTCGCCGCGAAGGAGGTGAGGGAGTACTACTACCTCTTCTGGTCAATGGAGACGCGAGCGCATCCGCGCACGAAGGTACTCTCAGCCGCCACTTCGGAACGGGCTCCGAATGGATATCCCTTCTTTGCGTTGTTCTTCTACTGCGGGCTCTGCCCGCCTTTCTCTGAGTTTTTCTGCGACATCATGAACACCTATGGGTTCCACCTCCTTGACTTCACCCCCAATGCTGTTCTGACCATGGCAGTTTTCGCACATCTCTGCGAAAACTTTGTCGGAGTCCACCCAAATGTAGCTCTTTTTCGCCACTTCTTTATGCCCAGAGTTGAGAGAGGGGAGCCTTTATCCGGCGGAATCGCCTGGATCTCGAGGGCCGGCAAGAAGGAAGCTTATCTGGAGGGAGAGCTCCGCAGCAAATGGGAGGAGTGGAGAGCAGACTGGTGCTGGATTGTCGAGGACAACCCGCAGCCATTCACCGCCCAGCACCAAGCCCCAGTAGTGCGCGGCAACGATTGGACCAACGTGGCCAAGGAGGACGATAGGCTGAAGATTGCCGTCACCCGGATCCTACACCTCAGGCTTGCCGGGCTCACTATAGGCGCCGTTGGCATGGATTTCCTTCGCCGCCGCATCGCCCCCCTGCAGGAGAGGAGGAGACCCGCTTGGGAGTTCCAGAATGCGGCGGATATCATGAGGGTGCACCCGGGCCTCAACTTCAACTTCACGGTCCTGGAGTTGGAAGCGATGCTCCAGGAACTATTCAAGTACGATTGACAACACCCTGAAGTGTTCAGGTTGCCGAAGGGTGTCGTTCCGCTGTGCAACAACTCCTCGCTCGACCGCATCCGTGCAATGATGCCGCTGTGCGATTCGCATGGAATTGTCCCAACCTGGCAAGAGCCTACAGACGACGTCGTGCAGGAGTTCTTTGACGGCTTGGTGGAGGTGGCGGTCCGCTCCGATGAGCAGAAAAGCCTCACCCGCGACACCACCGATGCGGAGATGCAGCGCATCGCCACTAGGCTGGAGGAGGCGGCAGCAGCCGCTGCCGCGGGTGAGTTTGGATTCACCATGGAGGAGGCAGAGGCAGCAGAGGTGGCACGCCTTGCCGAGCGAGAGTGGCTTGCCGGCGAGGAAGAGCTTGCCAGGCCTGACGCCGAGTCGAGCGAGCCCGCCGAGGGTGCGAGCAGCTCGCCATCTTCAGGCAGCTTGCCGCAAGCAGAGCCCCCAGCGCAGCCCCCAGCTCCACCAAGAAGGCGTCTCCGCAAGGCCGGGGACGTAGCAGGGCGGCACACGAGTCAACAGCCGTCGCGCCGCGACACGTTCCACCACGACAAGCACTGTTGCCGCGGGAGCGCCTCACGCCGCTGCGGCAACTGGAGCGGGGTCCTCCCGGACCACCGCTTCTGCTCCTGCCGCTGCCCCCGCCAAGCGGTCAAGGGAACCCACTCCTCCGCCTCGTCGCGCCGAAGGTGGGCCGGACTTCGACCTCTCCGCGCTCAGCTCCGACGAGGAAGAAGAAGAGTTAGATTCTTTGCTGTACTTGTAGTTCTTCAATACTTGCTGTTTTGTCTTGTATCTGACTTGCTTGACTCCGAACTCATTCCTTTTTAGGACTCTGGCCCAGAGAGCGGCGAAGAGAGCCAAGGTCCCGGTGATTGTCATCGAGGACGAACCCACCGCGACAACAGGGGGTGTGCCCGAGACCACCTTGTCGGACCCGGCAATCATTCCCTAAAGCAGCCCCCAACGCAGCCCCCAGCGTAAGTATATGGTTTTACTTCCCGCTGTTAGGCGCACATGGGTGCTCTTTCTTTGCTGATATCTGACTCTTGGTTTGTGTAGGAGCAGAGCAACTTCATCAGGAGCGCTCGGAAGCCGCCCCCGACGTGCCACCCGCTTTGACTATACCGCCAAGGGATGGTTCTCCGGCAAGGGAGCAGTCCCCGGCAAGGGAGAGTTCTTCGGCAAGGGACAGCACCAGTGATCCCCCGATGGCGGAGACCACGACTGCAGAACCCAGCGCAGGTAATCCTCTGGCCTGAAAACTTCCCTTGGGTTCTTCTTCTTCTGATTTTCTTTTTGGATATTTGCTTGACTTTTCTCCCTCTTCCGGCTGTCAGATCCATCTACCACGGAGCCGATGGAGACCGAGGTTGCCGGTGAGAAGAACGCACGCGGCAATACCAACGACGCCGCTACCACCGAAGTAGAGGCCAGCGCTGCTGATCCTGCCGGCGAAGAGGCCGCCAGAGATGCCGCCGCAGGAGCCGGCGAGGGATCTGGCGATGGCACTGACCGCAGGAGCGTTAGGCGCTACGCCGACCGCCGATCCCTCCGCCGCTACCGCAGCGCCAGGCTCCGAAGAGCCCCAGCCCGGCGCCTATTTGAAGGCCGGCGATGGCGTCTTCATCAAGCTCCCCTGGGCGTCAAGCTCCAGGGCGCCGGTCGAAGGAGAAACCTTTGACAGAGAGGTGCTCGCCTCCGCTGGGTTGACGCTGATTGACGCGCCGAGCAGCAGCAGCGGCGAGCCTGAGGAGGAACAGCTGCTGCGGAGGCTGCTGTCGCTCTACCGCGCTCGGCAGGCCAAGATGGAATCCCGAGAAGCGCTTGTCGCGAAGGCGGGGGTGGACATCGAGAAGCGCGCAAAGGAGCTCCGGGAACGCAATCAGGAAAATCTCCGGTCCCTGGCAAAGGAGCGGGAGCAACTCATCGAGGCGCGGAAAGCCTTCCTCCTCAAGAAGGCCGAAGCTGAAGAGCAACAGCGGCTTGCCGCCGAGGAGCTGTTTGCGCGGGAAGGCGAGTTGGTGCAGCGGAAGGTTAACCTTGACAGCCACGAGGAGGAGCTTGCTGCGCGTGAGCAAACATTCGGCGGGGCTCTCAAGGAAGCAGAGGATGCTGCCGCAGCTGCCGAAGCCGCCAAGAAGGAGCTGGAGACGAAGGTAGCGCAGCTGGAGGCCGATCTCAAGGCGAGGGATGAAGAGCTTGCCGCGCTCAAGCGCGAGCGCGAGAAGGACACCTACACCCTTGGCGAGCTGCAGGGTAGTCTCGCCGAGAAGGGCAAAGAGCTTAGCGCCGCCAAGGACTCCAACGCAGATCTTGAGTTGAAGCTAGCTACTTTAACCAAGACGCTGGACGGCGCCAAGGAGCAGGAGATGGCCTTGAAGGAGGAGATCAAGGCCAACGAAGCCCTGCTGACGAGGGCCACCGAAACCCAGAACACTTTTAGGGAGACTGTGGAACTCTGGACAGAGGGTCTCGTGAACATCGCCGCAGTTATTGACGGGGAGCTGGCGCAGCTGGGGATGGAGGATCTCGGGTACTCCTCCGACGAGAACCTCCAACCCAGCGCCAAGCTCACCTTGTTCTTCAAAGGCGTGGCGACGGCCCTCCAGCGACTCCGAGAGAGGATCCCAAAGCAGCTGGCCGACGAGTCGCGCACGATCTGCGCGGGAGTTCTTCAAAAGGTGTTGGTGAAGGTGGCCTTCCGCAACCCGGGCCACAACCTCACCAATGTCCTCAAGAAGCTGCCGCCCGATGCTGATCTGGAAGCGCTCAAGACCCTTGTCGCACCCATTGTGGACAAGGTGAGCGAGATCAAGAGGGTTGAGGGCGGTCGCATAGATTAGGCCGCCCGTTTTCTTCTTTTCTTGTCGCTGCTGGTCATGTTACGAGAACAATCTATTAGAGCTGCGACAAGCTATCTTGTAATATAACTTTATTTTGGGTATCGATTGCTATGTTATTTCCTTTAGTTGATTCCTTCCTTTGTATGTTTTTGCCCTACGCTTTTAGGGAACTTGCCGGCGCAGGCACCTTAGCCGCGAGCGCTGAGTGCGGGACGTCAGCAGCCTGCTGGCGGTGCTGCTACCGACAAGAAACCTTGTCGCAACTAGTCGCAGCTCACTTAAGTTGTTGAGCGGACTCGAAACAAAGTAAGGGTGCAACTAGCTACGAGTTGGTTCCTCCGCGCACAAGTTTTCCATATAAAGCACGGTCGTTCGAGGAAGATAACTTAAAAATTTTAAAACTGATTGCTCAAACTTTGGCAACTTAGCTTTTCTGTCGTTTGTGTCCCGGTAAGGCGAAACTTTCTTGAACGACGCCTGGTCCACACCATTATCTTCTCCTTCCCCCCGGCAAACTTGTGGGCGAGGGAACCTTGTTTTCTTTGAGAAAAAGAAAGAAGAGAAAATAAAGATATGGAGCCCCATGGCTCGTTATTGCTTACCGGGAGTCGGCACTGCACAAAGTGTCAGATAACACATGCAAAAAATAGAAAGCATGAAATTGACAAGATGTGCGGAGCACGTAAGCTTTATTTATGCACGGGGTCTGCGCCCGGCTTTGTACAAAGGATTACATGCAACAGCGGCAAGACTTATACAAAAGGTGGTTGCCAGAACAGGTTCCGGCAACCGCGGCTTACGGGTAAAACTTACGAAGATGCTCAATGTTCCAGGAGTTGCTCACCGGAAAGCCATCTTCGGTCTCAAGGCGGACAGCGCCAGGCCTAGTGACTCGTTTCACCCGGTAAGGGCCTTCCCACTTCGGCGTCAACTTGCTAGAATTCTTGGCGGACTGAATGCGCCGAAGAACAAGGTCGCCTTCCTCGAGACTTCTGGCATTAACTTTGCGGCTATGGTAGCGGCGCAAAGCTTGCTGGTATCGAGCAGCTCGTACAGCGGCCTGAAGACGGTCTTCCTCAAGGAGCAGCGCGTAATCTTGTCGTAGCTGCTCTTCCTCAACCTCATCATAAGCGAGCACTTGAGGCGACCCGTATACGAGTTCCGTGGGGAGAACTGCCTCTGCTCCATAGACTAGAGCGAAAGGTGTCTGGCTAGTGGCTCGATTTGGCATCGTCCTGATCGACCAAAGAACCACCGGCAGCTCCTCAATCCAGTTCTTTCCGCACTTGTGCAGCCTGTCGAAAGTCCTGGTCTTGAGCCCGCGCAGCACTTCAGCATTCGCCCTCTCCGCTTGACCGTTGCTTCTCGGATGAGCAACAGAAGCGAAGCAGACCTTGGCGCCAAGATCTTGGACGTACTGCGTGAAGGTGCGGCTCGTGAATTGCGTGCCCTTATCGATGATGATCCTGTTAGGGATCCCGAAGCGGCAAACAATCGACCTGAAGAACTTGACTGCTGACTGTGCTGTCACCTTCCTCACTGCTTCCACTTCCGGCCACTTTGTGAACTTGTCGACTGCAACGTACAAGTACTCAAAGCCCCCGACAGCTCCGGGAAAGGGGCCGAGGATATCGAGCCCCCAGACCGAAAATGGCCAGGATAAAGGGATCGTCTGGAGAACTTGAGCTGGCTGGTGTATCTGCTTGGAATGGAACTGGCACGCTTCACACTTGGTTACTTGTGTAGTTGCATCCTGGAGGGCTGTCGGCCAAAAGAAACCTTGCCGGAATGCTTTGCCGGCAAGTGCTCTTGCGCCAATGTGGTGACCACATATGCCTCCATGTATCTTCGCCAACAGCTCTTGTCCGTCTTCCCGGGGAATACACTTCAATTTCACACCATTGAGTCTTCTTCTGTACAGTGTGCTGTCAACAAACTGGTACATACTTGACTGCCGGGCTACTCTTTCCGCTTCTTCTTGCTCTTCGGGAAGTTCTCCTGTCTGAAGGAAACAGACAATCTGCTGTGCCCATGCTGGAGCTTGCGGCTCGACAACAAGGACTAAAGGCACATATGCTGCCGCGGGAACATCTGCTTCTACGGCGAGAACCTGCGGCTCAGCCGGAGCTTGACGTTCCCCGGCAAGCTTGCCGGAGCAAAACTTGTCGGGAGCGTCTGCTTCAACGGAACAAACCCTAGGGCTTGCCGGAGCAGACTGCTCCTCAGCACCTTTGGTGTTGATCTTGGGGACCTTCTTGGCAGCGGCTTCGGGGAGCTCTGCCAGAAAATAGTTGCCAGAAATCAACTTCCTCTTCTTGCTCTGTCCAGTTGATGGCGTTACAGACGGTTGAGTCAGTTTGAGCACAAAGATCCCTGGTTCCACAGGTAACTTAAGTGCGGCGCACTTTGACAGGCTATCGGCAATGTCGTTCTGAGCTCTTGGAACATGTTCCATCTGTAGGCCGTCAAAGTGCTCTTCTAGTTTTCTCACTTCATCAACGTAAGCTTCCATCAACGGACTCTGATAATTCTTGTTCACTTGGCGGATGACAAGCTGCGAGTCACCCCTGACAATGAGCTTCTTGATCCCAAGGTCTGCTGCGATCCTGAGACCAGCAAGCAAGCCTTCATACTCTGCTGTATTGTTTGTTGCTTGCTCCTTGGGAAAGTGCATCTGGACTACGTACTTGAGGTGCTCTCCGGTGGGTGCAACAAGTAGCACACCCGCACCAGCGCCTTGCAGCGAGAAGGCACCATCAAAGTACATCAGCCACTCCTTGCTTGCTTCCTTGACGGGGATGCTCGTTTCTGGAATTTCTTCATCTGGTGTTGGTGTCCACTCTGCTATGAATTCTGCCAATGCTCTGCTTTGGATAGTTGAAGTGATCTCAAACTTGAGGCCAAAGCTTGAAAGTTCCAGTGCCCACTCGACAATCCTGCCTGTTGCTTCTGGATTCTGCAGTATCCTCTTCAGCGGAAAACGAGTGACAACTATGATCTCATGTGCTTGGAAGTAATGGCCCAGCTTTCTCGAGGCCATGAGAAGGCCGAAAAGCAGTTTCTGCACACCAGAGTACCTTGATCTAGCCCCCTGCAGAAGGGAACTGACAAAGTAAACTGGGCGCTGCACCATTCTCTTCTGCATCTCCTCACGCGTCTGCGCAGATCCATCTTTGTCGGGACCAGAGCCTGCCGGTGAAGCCCCCTGCTTGTCGCTGGATGTATTTGCCGTGGCTGCTGGCTCATCATCCGCCTCCCTCTCTGCCACTAACGCAGCACTAACCACTTGATTGGTTGCCGCTATATACAGCAGCAACTTCTCTTGTGGCTTAGGTGCGACAAGTGTTGGAGTGGAGGACAGGTATCTCTTCAAGTCCTGCAACGCAGCCTCCACTTCCGGAGTCCATTTCATTGGACCTGCCTTTTTCAATATTTTGAAAAATGGC
Organism: Triticum timopheevii; assembly: GCA_963921465.1. Lineage (NCBI taxonomy): Eukaryota > Viridiplantae > Streptophyta > Magnoliopsida > Poales > Poaceae > Triticum > Triticum timopheevii. Next base: position 478,621,946 of record OY997264.1, on the reverse strand, counting down.
AGGTCGCGCTCAGCAGACTTAGAGATAAACCTGCTGAGAGCAGCCACGCAACCGGCAAGTCTTCGTACATCCTTGACGCGCTTTGGTGCTTCGATCTGCTCAATGGCCTTGATCTTATCGGGATTGGCTTCAATTCCCCGCTGAGACACGAAGAACCCGAGAAGCTTGCCGGAGGGGACTCCAAACACACACTTCTCGGGGTTAAGCTTGAGGTTGATCTTGCGTAGATTTGCAAAGGTTTCATCTAAATCTTGAATCAGAGTTGCCTTGTCCTTGCTCTTGAGCACTATGTCATCCATGTAGGCTTCCACATTTCTGTGTATTTGCGGCTCAAAAGCGTCATGTACTACCCTTGCAAATGTTGAACCAGCATTTTTCAAACCGAAAGGCATCCGTACGAAACAGTATGTGCCACATGGAGTGATGAATGCGGTCTTCTCCTCATCCTCTTCTGCCATGAAGATCTGATGGTATCCTGAGTATGCATCAAGAAATGAAAGCAAGTCACATCCGGCCGTGGAGTTAATAATCTGGTCAATGCGCGGCAAGGGAAATGGGTCTTTGGGACAAGCTTTATTGAGATCGGTAAAGTCGATACAAAGTCTCCATTGCCCATTTGCCTTGCCCATGACTACAGGATTGGCCAACCACGTAGGATGGAGCACTCCTCTGACAAGGCCTGCTGCTTCCAATTTCTTGATTTCTTCTGTGATGAATTCTTGGCGCTCCACTGCTTGTTTCCTGACCTTCTGCTTGACGGGCCGCGCATGAGGACAGACGGCAAGATGGTGCTCGATTACTTTCCTGGGAACACCGGGGATGTCAGACGGTTGCCACGCAAACACGTTGACGTTCGCCCGCAGGAAAGCAACGAGCGCGCCTTCCTATTTGGGGTCGAGAGGGGCACTGATGGTGAAGGTACCACCAGTGCCGTCCTCCTTGGTGAACACCTTCTTGCTCTCTGGTGAAGCTATCATTGTCTTCTTACACTTGCCGGTGGAGTTCGATGGTGCGTCCTCGACGGTAGCGCAGCACTCCGAAGAGGTGCGCTTGCCGGAGTGGGCATCAGAACTCTTGCCGGACTTGGTCTTCTTCTTCCCCCCGGGAGCTTCAGCGGCAAGTGTCTTGCGATCTGCTGCGGCTGCTGCATCCCGGTAGATCTTGTCGGCGAGATAAGAGCATCCTTCTTGTCACCAGGGACAGAGATGACACTTAACGGGCCTGGCATCTTCAGCATGTTGTATGCATAGTGAGAGGCTGCCATGAATTTGGCGAGCGCTAGATGGCCGAGTATCCCATTGTAAGGCAATGGAAAGTCAGCAACGTCGAAAGTGACCCTCTCAGTCCTGAAGTTCAACTTGCTGCCAAATGTCACCGGCAACGTGATCTTTCCATTCGGCTTGCTCCTTCCCGGATTGATTCCTTGGAATGTGCCAGTCTCTTCGAGCTCGCTGTCAGGGATCTGGAGTTTCTGGAGTACCGCGGAGGAGATCAGGTTCAAGCCGGCCACGCCGTCAACTAGCATCTTAGTGACCTTGAGGTTGCAGATAGTTGGTGAAACCAACATCGGCAAGCACCCGACGGCAGTTATGCGATCAGGGTGGTCCTCAATATCAAAGATGATAGGCGTGCCGGACCATTTCATAGGCTTGTGTGACTCGACGGGTGGTTCTGCCGCATTGACTTCCCGCACCCACTGCTTGAGCTGGCGGTGTGAAGTATATAGAGAAGCACCGCCGTCAACGCACAGGACCTCTGTGGCTTTCTGGAACTCCTGCTCATCGGCCTCGTCATCATCCATATCTTCATCTTCGTCGTCATCTTCATCCTTGTCGCGGCCGCGGGGAGGTCTGTCTAATTGCCGCTGCTTGGCCTTGCCGCAGCGTCCTCCTCGGCCGGGAGGTTTCTTGCCGGATCCTCCAGCACCTTCTTGGGCCTTCTCCTTGTCGCGTCGCTCGTATTCAGCCTTTTGCTGCTCAACAAGCTGCTCGACCTTCTTGCAGCTCTGGAGGTCATGGCCCTTGGTGCGGTGGAACTTGCAGTACTGCTTGTTGGTGCTGTCCTGCTTGTCGGCGACCGCCACAGCCTCCTCGCCGGAGCTACCAGCTTTGGCTTTCTTGGCGCCACCTCCATTGCCGGACTGCTCGACAACTAGCACATCTTTGCCTCTCTTCCTCCTGTTGTTCCGCCGCCGGTTTTTCTTTGCCGGGGCAGCATCCTCGCTATCAGATCCTCCTGCTTCTGTATTCTCTCCGGGAAGTTTCCTCCCTTCCTCAGCACGTGCACACTTGTCGGCCAGGGCATATAGCTCACTAACGTCTCTGATCTTGCACATCGCCATCTCCTCCCGCATACTGCGGTTCCGCACGTTCTGATGGAACGCGCTGATGACCGCGGCAGGGTGGACATCTAGGATATTGTGCTGTACACGGCTGAATCTCTGAATGAACTTGCGCAGGGACTCTCCTTCCTTCTGGGCGAGCAGATGAAGGTCGCTTTCTTGGCCATGAGGCTTGTGGCCGCCTGTAAAGGCGCCGACAAACTGATGGCATAGGTCTGCCCAGGAGGATATGGAGTTGTCCGGCAAGTGCATGAGCCAGGACCTGACATTGGGCTTGAGTACCAGCGGGAAGTAATTGGCAAGGATCTTATCATCCCGCCCCCCGGCAGCTTGCACCGCAATGGTGTAGATGCTGAGGAACTTCGACGGATGCGACTTGCCGTCGTACTTCTCTGGTACATCTGGCTTGAAATTCTTCGTGCTGGGCCACTGGACTTGCCGCAGCTCACGAGTGAACGCAGGGCAACCTACCGCGTACGGCAAGTCACCTGGTTCCCCTGGCGCATGCATGTCGACAGAGGGCCCAGCGCGCTGGTCTGATTGACGCCGCGCTTCTCTTCGGCGCTCGATGCGAGTACGAGCGTCTTCTTGCTGTCGTTCGTGAAGAACTTGGCGCTGATCGCGACGAGCTCGTGGATCTGATGATGCGGTGGAGTCGCTGTCAAGGTGGATCCGGTGAGTCGGCGATCTTGGCCTTCGGGGCGGAGAGTGCACGGTGGTTGCACCCCCGCCGGTCTTGTCGCCATTGGCTCGTGCCTGGCAGTCTTGCCGCGGCTTCGATGTACTCGGCTGCCGTGGAGTGTCACTGTTGGCGAAGCCGATGAGACTCTGAATGGTGGCCCTCCATTCGTCGATCTTGTCTGCCGTTGCAGGGTAATCCAGGAGTAGTTGAGCTCGGGCCAACGCTTCTGCTGGAGTCTTCGGTGGCGGCAGCGAACGGTGCGAGGAGCGGGATATGCTCGGACTTCCAACTGGGTTGGAAGGAGCAGTATCCCGTCCAGGCGACCGTGTCTTGCTCGTGCCAGCATGTTGGCGTGCATGCTGGTCTTGAGCACCCCGAGATCCACCAGCTCGATCTTGGTCCAAAGAACGTATGGTACTGCGAGTACCATGACGCTGTCGGTCCCGCGCCTCCTGAGATGGGCACGGTGCATGTACGGACGCCGAGGTCTGCGCAGCCTTGTCCTTGGACCTGGCAGCACCGTGAGCTCCCTCATCGACGCCCGTTCCTCCGCCGGCGTCTACCCCACCACCCATTTGCTCCGGTGGTGGTGGGTTCGACGCGGACGGAGCAGCCACCTCCGAAGCCTTCTTCTTCGGTGGCATGTTGATGAAGAAGATGAAGATCTAGCTCGCGTGAACACCGGATCAGGTTCACACAGCCTCGACGCCCCCTACCTGGCGCGCCAAAGATGTCGGGGAGAACGAACCCACGAGCACCTATGGGGCCGGCGGACCGGGCCCCTTTCGGTTCGGCGGGGGGCGGAGATTGCACGAAGAGCGGATCGAGGCGAAGCACACGAGGGATTTACCCAGCTTCGGAGCTCTCCGGAGAGATAATACTCCTACTGCTGCATGTCTGAGTGTATTGAGTTCTTGCTTGGGAGCGCTGAGTGCTACAGTACAAGCTAGCTGCTAACGAGACCGAGCGTGAGTGTTTTCTGGTTTCGAACCCCCCCCTCTACGTTGCGCATGGGCCTCCTTTTATATGCTCAAGGGGTCACCGACAGGTGGCAACGCAGACAAGGGCAAAAATGGAAAAGTGTTGCGGTTGGTACAACTACTTGTACAGTGTATCATACCTAACCCTGACGGCAGGGGACAAAGGCATAAAATGCCCGTCTGTGTCGCCTAAACAGTGCAGAAAAGGGACCGTCAGGGGCGCCACCGCTTGCCACGATGGCAATCTTGTCAGCGCCGCTTGCCACCGTGCACCGCTGGCTGCACAGCCTCCTGCCACGCGCACCTGGAAACGTCCCAGGGCGACACGTTGGTGGATGTGCTGGAGCGTGGGTATAGAGTGGTAGCCTGCCGCGGCAAGCGCCTTGCCGCGGTCGTTGTCTTGTCGCGCCCGGAAGCTTGTCGCTCACCAGGCCTTGCCGGGACGCGTGGCGCGTCGCGGCAAGTTCCTTGAAATGACTTGGTTGGCCTTCCCGGCAAGCTCCTCTTGCCGGGGTCTTGTCTCCTTGGCTTAAACACTTTTTTCTTGAATGGCTCCAAAGGAACCACGGAGGACCTTGGCGGTCACCCGGCAAGCCTTGCCACATGGCGCTGTGACTGCCCGTGCACAAGTTCGGGATACTAGGGTACCCCTACTCTAGTACACTGACAGTAACAAGTAACAAAAGTAAATAAGGTGTAGCAAGGTGGCCCGCCCAATCCTTTTTGTAGCAAAGGACAAGCCTGGACAAATTCTTATATAGAGAAAAGCGCTCCCAAGGACACATGGGAATTATCGTCAAGCTAGTTTTCATCACGCTCATATGATTCGCGTTCGTTACTTTGATAATTTGATATGTGGGTGGACCGGTGCTTGGGTACTGCCCTTTCTTGGACAAGCATCCCACTTATGATTAACCCCTATTGCAAGCATCTACAACTATGAAAGAAGTACTAAGGTAAACCTAACCATAGCATGAAACATGTGGATCCAAATCAGCCCCTTACGAAGCAACTCACAAACTAGGGTTTAAGCTTCTGTCATTCTAGCAACCCATCATATACTTATTACTTCCCAATGCCTTCCTCTAGGCCCAAACAATGGTGAAGTGTCATGTAGTCAATGTTCAGATAACACCACTAGAAGAGAGACAACATACATATCATCAAAATATCGAACGAATACCAAATTCACATGACTACTTATAGCAAGACTTCTCCCATGTCCTTAGGAACAAACGTAACTACTCACAAATCATATTCATGTTCATAATCAGAGGGGTATTAATATGCATAAAGGATTTGAACATATGATCTTCCACCGAATAAACCAACTAGCGTCAACTACAAGGAGTAATCAACACTACTAGCAAAACACAGGTACCAATCTGAGGTTTTGGGACAAAGATTGGATAAAAGAGATGAGCTAGGGTTTGGGAGGAGATGGTGCTGGTGAAGATGTTGATGGAGATTGACCCCCTCCCGATGAGAGGATCGTTGGTGATGACGATGGTGATGATTTCCCCCTCCCAGAGGGATGTTTCCCGGGCAAAATAGCTCCATCGGAGCCCTAGATTGGTTTCGCCAAGGTACCGCCTCGTGGCGGCGGTGTTTCATCCCGAAAGCTTGCTTACGATCTTTTCCAGGGTAAAAGACTTCATATAGCAGAAGATGGTCACCGGAGGCCTGCCAGGGGGCCCACGAGGCAGGGGGCGCGCCCAGGGGGTAGGGCGCGCCCCCACCCTCGTGGCCAGGGTGTGGGCCCCCTCTGGTACTTTCTTCACTCAATATTTTTTATTAATTCCAAAAATAACTTTCATGGAGTTTCAGGACTTTTGGAGTTGTGCAGAATAGGTCTCTAACATTTGCTCCTTTTCCAGCCCAGAATTTCAGCTGCCGGCATTCTCCCTCTTCATGCAAACCTTGTAAAATAAGAGAATAGGCATAAGTATTGTGACATAACGTGTAATAGCAGCCCATAATGCAATAAATATCGATATAAAAGCATGATGCAAAATGGACGTACCATGAAGTAAATGAGAAGGGTGCAGGTCTCAAAATATCATTTACCTCTATTTTGAAAACTTGAGCTCTGGCACCTCTGCAAATCACTGCTTCCCTCTGTGAAGGGACTATCTATTTACTTTATGTTGTGTCATCACCATCTCAAATAAGCGGCAGAACCTGAGAGCACTGCTGTCATGCTGATGCATTGTGTGTAGCTAATGTTGGGTGCAGCATGACTGGTTCTTTTCTACCATGAACTACAATGTTTAATTGCTTCTTGAACTTTGGGGGTGCTCTGCATTTATGTTTTGCGATCTCAGAAAGGGCTAGAGAGATACCACTATTGTCATATTGTATCATGGTTGTTTTGACAATGTGTTGCTGTTTGAAATGTAAAAGGGAAAGGTGAAGATCACCATGACTCTTGCATAATGTATAAGACAAGAATAACAGATAGGCCCTTCGCAGAGGGAAGCAGAGGTTGTCATGTGCTTTTATGGTTGGATGCATGAAATCTTAATGCAAAAGAACGTCACTTTATATTTCCACTTGTGATATGGACCTTTATTATGTAGTCCGTCGCTTTTATTGCTCCCACATCACAAGATTGTATAAAGCTTATTTCTCCACACTAATAAGTCATACATATTTAGAGAGCAATTTTTATTGCATGCTACATGATAACTTACTTGAAGGATTTTACTCAATCCATTGGTAGGTTGGTGGACTCTCATGGCAAAACTGGGTTTAAGGATTTTCTGGAAGCACAAGTAGTATCTCTATTGGGTGCAAAGAATTTGGCTAGCATGAGGGGGAAAGGCCAGCTCAACATGTTGGATGATGCATGACAAAATACTTTATTTCGGATATAAGAAAACATAACCCATTACATTGTCTTCCTTGTCCAACATCAACTCTTTAGCATGTCATGTTTGAATGAGTGCTCACAATCATAAAAGATGTCGAAGATAGTATATTTATATGTGAGAACCTCTCTTTCTTTATTACTTCCTATTAATTGCAACGATGACCAAAACTATGTTTGTCAACTCTCAACAACTTATATTCATCATACTCTTATGTAAAGTCATTACTCTCCATAAGATCAATATGATCTCTTTTATTTCTTTTTATTCTTTCTTTTTCTTTTATTCCCTCAAGATCACAACAGGATAACCAAGCCCTTGACTCAACACTAATCTTTATTATATATAGCTCACGGACTCGATTACATAGAAGGATCATAAGGCAAAACTCAAAACTAAATCATACCAAAGCTTTATTATACTAGATTAAGATATTATCAAAAGGATCAAACTAAGAAAATGGGTAAAGATAGGAGTGTGATGGTGATACGATACCAGGGTACCTCCCCCAAGCTTGGCAGTTGCCATGGGGAGTGCCCATACCCATGTGTTTATGTCTCATTCTTCGGAGGTGATGATGATGGAGTTTTTGATGATGTAGGCTTGTCGTCCATCTTCCAAGGCATAGGCTCACCATCATAGAAGGATGATCGAGTCTCCGGGATCCTCAAATCTGCAGCCAAACTCATCCTCTTAAATCTATATTCATACTCACAGTTTTGGTTTTGCAGGTCATAGATCTGGGTTTGGAGGTGCTCGATTTTCTCATGAAGGTTGAAGATGGTCTCACCAATGTTCTTGGCATCCAACTTGTGGTTGTTGGTGAACTCTGCGATCATCATTTGGTTGGCGTTGAGTCCGCGTTCCACCATCCCTTGGAACTTGAAAACTTGTTGTTCCATTGCTTCGAGTCTTGTCTCCACGCTTCCGGTCCTCATTGGTCCCTCAACATCGCGGATGTGCAGCACCCCCTCACGCATCTCAATGGTTTGAGGGTGTTGCAGCACCTCCGTGAGGTAGGGATTGATGACCTTCTCAAAAAACATGTCCTTGGGGGTGCTTGAAGACATCATGGTGATCTAGATCTGTCAGAAAAACAGCTCGAAACAAAGACAGAGGATATTTGCGTGATACGGTGGTCAAAACCTTCGGGAGATTATATAATGAATTTTTACCGACCAAAAGAAGTATCGTGCAACAAAACAGAGTTCGGAGAGCACACGAGGTGCCCACGAGGCAGGGGGAACGCCCAAGGGGGGTAGGGCGCGCCCTCCACCCTCGTGGATGCCTCGTGTCCTTCCCGGACTACTTATTTCTCTATTTTCTTAAATATTCCAAAATGGAGAAAAATTGCTATTAGAACTATTTTGGAGTCGGTTTACTTACCGTACCCCATACCTATTCCTTTTCGGAGTCTGAAACGTTCTGGAAAGTGTCCCTTATGTATTCCTCCGGGGTTACAGTTTCAATAATATTAGTTTAAACATTTATAGGATTACCTGAGATATAATGTTTGATTCTTTGACCGTTCACCACCTTCGGACTTGTGCCTTCGAAGTTTTTTTTTTTATGGCACCGGAATTATAGACATCCTCGATAACGTAAGGGCCTTCCCATTTAGAGAGAAGTTCTCCTGCAAAAAATCTTAAATGAGAGTTGTATAGCAAAACATAATCACCTACATTAAACTCACGGTTTTGTATCCTTTTGTCATGCCATCTTTTAACTTTTTCTTTAAACAGTTTGGCATTCTCATAGGCCTGGGTTCTCCATTCATCAAGTGATCTAATGTCAAATAACCTCTTCTCACCGGCAAGTTTGAAATCATAATTGAGCTCTTTAATGGCCCAATATGCCTTATGTTCTAGTTAGAGAGGTAAGTGACATGCTTTTCCATAAACCATTTTATATGGAGACATACCCATAGGATTTTTATATGCAGTTCTATAAGCCCATAATGCATCATCAAGTTTCTTGGACCAATTCTTTCTAGTTCTATTAACAGTCTTTTGCAAAATTAATTTGAGCTCTCTGTTACTCAGTTCTAGTTGGCCACTTGACTGTGGGTGATATGGAGATGCAATTCCGTGATTAACACCATACTTAGCAAGCATTTCACGAAAAGCACCATGAATAAAATGTGAACCACCGTTAGTCATTAGGTATCTAGGGACTCCAAACCTCGGAAAAATAACTTCTTTAAGCATCTTAGTAGAGGTGTTATGATCAGCACTACTAGTTAGAATAGATTCTACCCACTTAGTAACCTAATCAACAGCAACTAAAATATGTGTATACCAATTAGAGGAAGGAAACAATGCCATATAATAAAATCCCCAAACATCAAATGGTTCAATAACAAGAGAATAATTCATAGGCATTTCTTGACGTCTACTAATATTACCAATTCTTTGACATTCATCGCAGGACAAGACAAACTTCCGGGCATCCTTGAAGAGAGTAGGCCAATAAAAACCGGATTGCAATACCTTATGCGCAGTTCTATCTCCAGCGTGGTGTCCTCCATATGCCTAGGAGTGGCACTTGCGTAGGATCTTTTCCTGTTCATGCTCCGGTACACAGCGTCTAATAACACCATCTACTCTTTCTTTATAAAGGTGTGGGTCATCCCAGAAGTAATGTCTTAAATCATAGAAAAACTTTTTCTTTTTCTGGTATGTGAAACCAGGTGGTATTAATTTAGCAACAATGTAATTAGCATAATCAGCATATCATGGAGCAGTACAAGAAGCATTTATGACAGCTAATTGTTCATTGGGAAAGCTATCATCAAAAGGTAGTGGGTCATCAAGAACATTCTCTAACCTAAACAAGTTATCTGCAACGGGGTTCTCAGCTCCCTTTCTATCAATAATATGCAAATCAAATTCTTGTAGTAGGAGAACCCATCTAATAAGTCTAGGTTTAGCATCTTTCTTTTCCATAAGATATTTAATAGCAGCATGATCAGTGTGAACAGTTACTTTAGAGTCAACAATATAAGGTCTAAACTTATCACAAGCAAATACAACTGCTAAGAATTCTTTTTCAGTAGTAGCATAATTTCTCTGGGCACTGTCTAGAGTTTTACTAGCATATTGAATAACATTTAGTTTCTTATCAACTATTTGTCCTAGAACAACACCTACAACATAATCACTAGCATCACACATAATTTCAAAAGGTAAATTCCAATCATGTGGCTGAACAATAGGTGCAGAAATCAGAGCTTTCTTAAGTATTTCAAATTCTTCTACACAATCATCATCGAAAACAAAAGGAATATCTTTTTGTAAGAGATTAGTCAGAGGCCTAGAAATTTTGGAGAAGTCTCTAATAAACCTCCTATAAAAACCGGCATGACCAAGGAAACTTCTTATACCTTTAATGTCTTTAGGACACGACAACTTTTCAATAGCATCAACTTTGGCTTTATCAACTTCAATACCTCTTTCAGAAATTTTATGCCCCAAGACAATGCCTTCATTAACCATAAAATGACACTTTTCCCAATTCAATACAAGATTAGTTTCTTCGCATCTCCGCAAAACTCGATCAAGGTTGCTCAAGCAATCATCAAAAGAAGATCCATAAACGGAGAAATCGTCCATGAAAACCTCAACAATCTTTTCACAAAAGTCAGAGAATATAGCCATCATGCATCTTTGAAAGGTAGCAGGTGCATTACATAAACCAAAAGGAATATGTTTGTAAGCAAAAGTACCAAAAGGGCAAGTAAAAGTGGTCTTTTCTTGATCCTCTTTTGACACAGGTATTTGAGAAAAACCAGAGTAACCATCTAGAAAGCAAAAATGTGTATGTTTGGATAATCTTTCTAGCATTTGATCAATAAAAGGTAAAGGGTAATGATGCTTTTTAGTAGCTTTATTTAATTTGCGGAAATCAATTACCATCCTATAGCATGTAACAATTCTTTGTGGGATCAATTCATTTTTATTATTAGGAACGATAGTAATACCTCCCTTCTTAGGAACACAATATACATGACTTACCCACTGACTATCAGCAACGGGATAAATTATACCTGCCTCCAGGCACTTTAGTATTTCTTTTCTTACCACTTATTTCATCTTAGGATTTAACCGTCATTGGTGATCAACTACTGGTTTGCCTTCTTTCTCCAATTTTATTTTGTGTTGGCATAGAGTGGGACTAATGCCCTTAAGATCATCAAGAGTATATCCAATAGCAGCATGATGCTTCTTCAGAGTTTTCAATAATTTCTCCTCTTCCTGCTCTGAAAGGTTAGCACCAATAATAACATGATATATTTTCTTTTCATCAAGATAAGAGTATCAGGTAGTGGTTTAAGCTCAAACATGGGATCACCCATGGGTGGAGGAGGATCCCCTAGAATTTCAACAGGCAAGTTGTGTTTCAAAATATGTCCTTCTTTAAAGAATACTTCATCTATCTCCCTTCCTTCATTCACAAACATATAATTTTCATGGTCTAGCAAATATTGTTCTAACGGATCATTAGGAGGCACGGCAATAGAAGCAAGACCAATAATTTCATCCTTACTAGGCAATTCTTTATCGTGGGGTTGTCTATGAAATTTAGCAAAATTAAACTCTTGAGACATATCCCCTAAGCCAATCGTAACAATATCCTTTTCGCAGTCTATCTTAGCATTAATAGTATTCAAGAAGGGTCTACAAAATATAATGGGACAAAAGTCATCTTGTGGGGAACCAAGAACAAGAAAATCAGCAGGATATTTTACTTTCCCACACAAGACTTCAACATCTCTAACAATCCCAACTGGTGAAATAGTATCTCTATTGGCAAGCTTAATTGTAACATCTATTTCTTCTATCTCAGCAGGTGCAATATCATGCATAATTTCTTTGTATAAGGAATGACGTATTGCACTAGCACTAGCACCCATATCACATAAGCCATGATAACAATGATCTCCTATGTTAATAGAAATAACCGGCATGCCTACAATAGGTCTATGTTTATTTTTAGTATCAGGTCTAGCAATTCTAGCAGCTTCATCACAGAAGTAAATAACATGCCCATCAATATTATCAGCCAAGAGATCTTTAGCCATAGCAATACTAGGTTCAACTTTAATTTGCTCAGGTGGTGTAGATGTTCCAATATTACTCTTACGAACCATAGTTGAAGCTTTAGCATGATCCTTTATCCTAACAGGGAAAGGTTGTTTCTCAATATAGGTAGTAGGAACAATAGGATCATTATAAGTGATAGTATTTTCTTCAACTTTAATAGGTGCAACTACTTCAGCGGGAGGATTATATTTAAACCACCTCTCCTTAGGGAGGTCAACATGAGTAGCAAATGATTCACAGAAAGAAGCTACTATCTCTGAGTCAAGTCCATATTTAGTGCTAAATCCACGAAAAGCATTGGTATCCATAAAAGATTTAACACAATCAAACTTAAGTCTCATACCTGACTCCTCACCTTCATCGAGATCTCAATCTTCAGAGTTGCGTTTAAATATTTCCAATAAATCCCATCTGAATTCAATAACCTTCATCATAAAAGAACCAGTACAAGAAGTATCGAGCATGGAGTGATTGTTGAGAGAAAGCCGAGCATAAATTTTTTAAATAATCATTTCTCTTGAGAGCTCATGATTGGGGCATGAATATAGCATTAACTTAAGCCTCCCCCAAGCTTGGGCGATGCTTTCTCCTTCACGAGGCCAAAAATTATATATATAATTATGATCACGATGAACAAGATGCATAGGATAAAACTTCTGATGAAATTCCAATTTCAATCGTTTGTAATTCCATGATCCCATATCATCACATAGCCTAAACCATGTCAATGCCTCTCCCTTCAAAGATAAAGGAAAGACCTTCTTCTTGATAACATCCTCGGGCATACCTGCAAGCTTAAATAATCCACAAACTTCATCCACATAGATTAGGTGCAAATCGGGATGCAATGTTCCATCTCCTGCAAAAGGATTAGTGTCGGTGTCAAAACCGGCGGATCTCGGGTAGGGGGTCCCGAACTGTGCGTCTAGGCGGATGGTAACATGAGACAAGGGACACGATGTTTTTACCCAGGTTCGGGCCCTCTCGGTGGAGGTAAAACCCTACTCCTGCTTGATTAATATTGATGATATGGGTAGTACAAGAGTAGATCTACCACGAGATCAAGGAGGCTAAACCCTAGAAGCTAGCCTATGGTATGATTGTTGTTCGTCCTACGGACTAAAACCCTCCGTTCATATAGACACCGGAGAGGGCTAGGGTTACACAGAGTCAGTTACAATGGTAGGAGATCTACATATCCGTATCGCCAAGCTTGCCTTCCACGCCAAGGAAAGTCCCATCCGGACACGGGACGAAGTCTTCAATCTTGTATCTTCATAGTCTTGGAGTCCGGCGAAAGATGATAGTTCGGCTATCCGGACTCCCCCTAGTCCAGGACTCCCTCAGTAGCCCCTGAACCAGGCTTCAATGATGACGAGTCCAGCGCGCATATTGTCTTCGGCATTGCAAGGCGGGTTCCTCCTCCCTATAATTCATAGAAGATTTTGAACACCAGGATAGTGCCCGGCTCTGCAAAATAAGTTCCACATGCCACCGTAGAGAGAATAATATTTACACAAGTTCAACCTGCTGACGTATTTCGTGGCAATGACGTCACACCACGGCCAAGCCTTTATTCGAATTGTTTTCATTGTTCCACCTCAGCGCGTTTAGTGAAGCGGTTTCCTTGGCACGTCTTGTCAAAGAAGAGATCGTGTCCCCTTATTTCGGGATTCTGATCAATACATGCGTGGGTAACCCAACCGCGCCTGTTGGCACGCCCCCTCTATCGAAGGCGAGTCCCAAACGGTCACGGGGATGGCTCTTGGTATTCAACCTCTTTATAACGAGAACAAGGCCTGCTCCTTTCTTTCAATGTCAATCGAATCCGCCCCTCGCCTCGAGTTCCAACACCCAAGGCTCCAGATTCAGGCGCTTCGGACCTTTGACAATGCTCGGCTCCAACCTGCAAGGCCGGTGGATGCCTTCTTCTGTCACGGAAGAAGATGTGCTAAAGCTGAGAGACGCCAGGTATCTAACAGACGAAATTTCACATAGGCTGCCTACCCAAGGGCAAGTTATTCCTACCCCCGAGCCCGGTGAGAGTGTGGTGTTCGTGTCTCACTTCCGTCGGGTTTTAGGCTTCCCGAAGGACCCTTTCGGGAGGGGCTCATGTTTTATTATGGGCTGGAGTTCCACGACTTAGATCTGGAGTCCATCCTCCACATCTCATCGTTCATTGTTGTATGCGAAGCCTTCCTCCGCACTACCCCTCACTTCGGATTGTGGCTCAAGACCTTCAATGTGGAGCCAACGATGATCGAGGGGCAACCGGCAGAGTGCGGAGGGGCTGTTATAAGCAAGAGCGCTGACGCTCCCTGGCCCGAGGGCTCTTTTCAAGAGGAGCTTGGTTTGTGGCAACAGGAGTGGTTCTACGTCACCGCTCCCAGGGGCACCAGATGGGTGGCGCCGCCTGCGTTTCGTTCGGGCCCTCCACAACGGCTGGCGTCATGGGTCAACAAAGGGCTTGATTGGGGGCCGTCCAAGGACGTACCTCTGTTGCAGGGCCGTATTCGAGACCTCCAAGAGAGGGAGATCAATCTGGTCGTAGTCACGCAGGTCATGCTGATTCGGCGCCTTCTGCCCTGCAAGCGCCGCCCCCTCCGCCTGTGGGAATTCAATCCGGAGGGACCGCGAGCTCTCCAACACTTCATGGGTGCGACGCCCGTGGAGATGTATAAACTATTCTTCAGATCACAAGAGATGTGTCCGGACTTGACCGAGGACGCAGGTCTGAGCTGCAATCGCCCGGATACTCAAGTAAGTAGTCCTGTGCCCGGACACGCTATCTGTACATTTATCATAAACTCTCCCATTAAAGAGCTGTCCCTTGAACAGGAATGGATAGTGTCGGTGTCAAAACCGGCGGATCTCGGGTAGGGGGTCGCAAACTGTGCGTCTAGGCGGATGGTAACAGGAGACGAGGGACACGATGTTTTACCCAGGTTCGGGCCCTCTCGATGGAGGTAAAACCCTACGTCCTGCTTGATTAATATTGATGATATGGGTAGTACAAGAGTGGATCTACCACAAGATCAAGGAGGCTAAACCCTAAAGCTAGCCTATGGTATGATTGTTGTAATGTATGTTGTCCTACGGACTAAAGCCCTCCGGTTTATATAGACACCGGAGGAGGCTAGGGTTACACAGAGTCGGTTACAATGGTAGGAGATCTACATATCCGTATCGCCAAGCTTGCCTTCCACGCCAAGGAAAGTCCCATCCGGACACGGGACGGAGTCTTCAATCTTGTATCTTCGTAGTCTTGGAGTCCGGCGGACGATGATAGTCCGGCTGTCCGGACACCCCCTAGTCCAGGACTCCCTCAGATAGCAAAAGCAAAACTAATAAGGTGTCCGCCCCCCCTCCCTGAGAGCACGCCGAATCCTGTGTTAACCAAGATGCTGGAGACTGCGCCTTTGGAAGAAGACGAAGGGGGAACAGGAAAGCTACTGCCTCTGCTAAGGAGGCTCTCAAGAAAGGGGGGATCGAGAATCCCTCCCTCCAGGGGGAGAAGAGGACCGCTTCTGGAGATCCGGAGGCCAAGGCCTCAAAGCGGGGGAAGAAATCTTCGCCAGAGGGTCCTGCGCCGGGAGAAGCCCTGGCCGCATTATTTCCCCAAGGAAATCAGCCCTCTAGTGAGCCGTAAGTAGAAAGGGGAGTCTTGTAATAAGGGACATCCCTGTTTTTATTTCTGAAGATAAACAAAGTTTTTACCTTGTAGTTCGGATCTCAGCCCTTCTCAGCAGAGCTCATCCTCGGGGGATCTTCGTCCGGAGATGGTGGAGAGCGAAACGCCTCCATCTTCCGCACCGTCAGGCGGGGTGGACGACCCTGAGGTGTCGTCGCGGAGGGTTTCCCCGAGTCCGGCGGGGCCAGAAGGTTTGGCACCGACTGGTGTGCGGTCGGAGGAGCTGAAGGATCTGCTCGGGCGAGCGTCTATCTCAGAGGATCACCGTACGTTAATGGGTACAGTGATTGAAAGGATTTCATCCGCTGAGAGCAGCCCCTGTTAATGGGCGGGGCCAAAAGTTTACTGACGGGGTTTGAGGTACGCAAAAATGATATACCTTCTAACAGTTTTGCATATAGAATGCGCCCTGTATAGATAGCAGCCCCTGAGACTTGGTACGTTGTCAAAGGTGACAGCGTGCCGAGGATCATAATCTCAGTTTTAAGGTGTTGCCCTTCCTATATAGGTGGCAGAGCGTTCGGTGGCCACCCGGACTGATGGATTTGCCGAACTGAAGCGGCAACTTGACGTTGCGGATGCGGACATCACGCTGGTCAATAAGCGACTTGACGAGTCGCAAGGTATGTGGCTTCTCCGCGGACACCTGGTAAGGGAGCTGGACGCTCGTGCCTTACAACATGTATGCTTGATGAAGATGGCGCCGCTGCTATGGAGGACCTTCGGGCGGAGCTCGCCCGGGCCAAGGAGCAAGCCAGAAAAAGTAATACGGCTGCCTTGAAGGCGGCCGAAGAGCTAAAAGCCGAACAGGCTGCTCACTGCCGAAGCAGGGGGGAAATGGCCGAGATGGCCGTGAAGCTGAAGAATGCTACAGACCGCTGCGAGTTTATTGAAAAAGAACGCCAAGCGGAGCAAGAACACCTGAAGAAGGCCACCGCCGAAGCCAAGGATGCCCGCTCTGCGATGAGAGCTATAAAGGAGGAGCTACGTCAAGCCGGGGATATCGCGGCTGGAAAGCCCTTTCTGCTGCGGAGGAAGTTCACGGATCCGAAGTATGCTCAGTTGGGCTAGCTGTGGGGTGTGGAGGATGCTTATCTGTATTTGGCGGCGAGTGCCGCAGACGCAGTCGCACACTTCCGAGGCCAAAAGGATCACAGAATGGAGGAGCTTTTTTGGTCGCAGTTTCATAGTCCAGAGCGTCCACTTCCATTAACCGATCGGTTAGCCGAATGGGCTGAGCTGAATAGGTTGTCCAGACTTGCCATGAAGGATGTCGTGACTCATTTGTGGCCGAAAAGGCCCAAGCCGAAGAGTTATTTTGGCTTGGTGTAGAAGTTCCTTGATGCGGTGCCGCATATCAATGCGATGAAACGGTCGGCATGCATAGAGGGTGCATGGATGGCTCTTGCCCGTGTCAAAACATACAGGGCAGATATGAAGGCCACCGACGTTGCATCCCAGGATTCAGACAAAAGCCGAGTAGCTGCCGAGCACTATTTTGAGGAAGTCCTGCAGGGCGCTCGTTTAATAGAGACGCAGTGCTCGAAAAATGTTATGTTCAAATGACATGTATGATTTGTGAAACCATGTCTCAAATATAATATAAGGGCTTTTTATACTTGTGCGTTCAAGTATTGAAATACCTCCTGTGCGGCCGTTAATGTATATGTGTATATAACCTGAAAGATGGCAGTCTTCGGCTTCAGCCCCCACGCACATAGTGCGGGGGTGTTTGCAAAAAAGCGCATTTTCACACTTAATCCAACGTCTTGGTCCTATGAAGGAGGTGATAGCGTAGCAAACTAGGCAACCAGACTATAATGCTTTATCACTTTCACTTAGCCATAGGAGTTCGATGGTGGGGCTACTATATAGCCCCTAGGGGCACCGCGCTCTCCGAATTCGGGGCGCGTATGTGCCTGACCGGAAAACGGTCCTTCATCAAAGCGGAGGAATTCTAAACATTCCGGTTGTCAATCGAGTGGTTGACTAGTCTCTTGCTATATCATGACAGTCAGTTTTCGGCATTCTCTACTGAGGTGCTCACCTGGACGAACCGGGGCACAATCGCAGTAGTTCTCCTGGTGCCGCGTTAGCCGATAGAGCGGAACGTAAGGCAGAGAAACACAGGAGCCGGGCAAACCCAACATTTGACCAAAGACATGATTCGGGGCTGATGCATATAAGGCCTAACTCGAGACGCCGAACACTCACTAAGGTATTCGGTCTTTATGAAAACGGGCAAAACAATGCCCTAAGCCCCTAGTGTCCAGGTGTAACATCCCAAATTTCCAATTTGGCATGTTATACATAGATCATCCATGCATATCATATTTTATTGCTTTCTCGTTTGCAATCCTCGAAATCCTAAGCAGCTCAAGGACCTTCGGAGAGAGTTGGGGATTTTCCTATTTTCACATTTGAAATTCTTATCGAATAGTGAAGACGAGGATTGGATTTTAATTATTTTCTCTCCGGAAAATATTTCATTTTAAAATAATAAGTGAGGGGAGATAATATGACTTCTCCAAAATAATTGAAATATCGGAGGAAAAATGTTAAAATCATTTTTTGGGATTTTATTTAAATTTATTTCGGGATTTTATTGCTCCTAGAAAAATGTTGCATATTTTAAAATTGCATTTTAGGGGCCAAGAAAAGTTCATCTTGTTCTAAATATTTTATTTAGACGGAGAAAACTTGTTTTGGAATATTTAGATTTTTATTTATTTTTCTAGGAATTTTTCTTCGGCGGAATGTTTTAAAAAAAAAATTACCTCGCGCCCGACTGGGCCGACGGCCCAGCCGAGCAGGCCGGCCCAGCCAGCCGCCGCCGCCGCCTTCCCCGCGCGCGCGCCGTGCGCCGCACGGACGCCGAGGGCGAAGTCCGAGCCGAACTCCACCCCCGGGCACCCCCTCGCCCAAGCCAGCGCCCCGCCCCGCCCCCTATAAAGCCGCCGCCCCCGCCGCCACAACGCCACCACCACCACCGCAGCCCGCCGCCGCCGCCGCAGCCGCAGCCCGCCGCCGGAGCCGCCACCGCAGCCCCGCGTTGTTGCCGCCGCCTCCCGCCGCAGCCCCGCAGCCCGCCGCCGCAACCGAAGCCCCGCCGGAGCCGCCGCCTCGCCGGACGAGCCGACGGAGGTACCCGATCCCCGCCGCCGGTTTTCTTAAATAAACCCTTCGGTTTTTTTGAAAACCCTAGATTGTTTTTTTTCTAGGTCGGTTTATTTTTTTCGGTTTATTTACTTAGCGAACGTCCGTTCGTTCTAACGAACGCGTTTTCTGTTTAGTTTCTGCTAACGAACGTTCGTCCGTTTAGCAGTTTGTCGTTTTTCTTTTTATCGGATTTATTCCGCGATTATTCTGATCACGATTTCTGATCCGATTTTCAAATCTGTTTATCTTTTCGCTCATTTATCGGAATCAGGCGATTCAAGCGCCTGGAGTTTCATCTCGAAACCCTCTTTCCGAATAATCAAATCAAACAAGGTTTTTCTTCTATAAAATTTGACTTAGATCCAGAATAGCAAAACGAAGTTGTTTCTTTTGCCGTTTGAGTTTCATTGCTTGGTTTGATTTGATTCTTCTTGCAAAGCGGAGTTCTTAAGTTGAACTCTTCGGTCAAACTCTTTTATTTGGAGTTCTACTTCTGCATCTTTGATTGTTGCTTATGTATGTTATTGTTTGCTTGCGATAGAGTTCCCGGAGTGCGAAGCGTGTTACTATGAGTCTCTAGGATTCCCGGATTGTCAGCAAGGCAAGTAACACATTGATCATACTCTTTTCATACCCAGTTTTTATGCATTAGTTTCAATCCTCAAACATTGCATGATTAGGATGCTTTAACATGTGGGTATTGGGAAGTAGTTGATGAGGTAGAACCTATTGCCCTGTTTATTATCAAACCCTTGGGAGTTATTTCTACGTTATGCTTATATTGCCATGCTATGCTCGTAGACGTGGATTGGGTTTGAGTGATATCCATGACAGATGTGAGATTGTTAATTAATGGTTTACTTAAGGTGGCAACTTAAATACACATCTGGCTGGATTGAGGCACCTGGGGTTACCAGTGATTGCCTGTTTTATTTTTGGAAATCCTGGGGTTACCGTGTGATTCTCCTATGGACCGCCACCCAGGCTCGAAGGGAACTGAGTCTATTCATGCTAGAAACTTCCGTGTGCAGCCGCAAGCTATTATGGGCTCTAGCATAGTTTGAGTAAGTTGCGTGAAGCTCTTGAAGAGGTGGATCAGCAGGTAGTGGGTTTGTAGGTTTGGTATGGTCTGCCCGGAGTAGAGAGTTAATGCTTCTGAAAGACTGTGTCTCGTTCATCCGTCTCTCAAACACCCTGCAGTGCAAGAATCAACGGAGGCGATCGAGTCTTGCGGGGAAAAGTGCGCAAACCTTTGCAGAGTGTACAATCTAATCATGGTTAGCCGTGTTCCCGGTTATGGACAATTCTGAGTATCTAGTACTTGAGTATTCGCATGTATCTCAACACTCTTAATAATTAATTTTGCTTGGGTTGTTAATTACTTTTAATTGGGATCATTGAGTTGGGGTTTACCTTCTCAAATGATGTTTCAACTACCATGATAGTTAAATTAAAATTGATTCCTTTGTAGTAGGAAAAAATTGGCTTTTCGCAAAAACTGTAACCATAGAGCTTTCCACCAGCCAAATATGCATGTAGTGGTAGCATTATTCTGTTATTGCTCTTTTGTGTTACATTGCCAGCATATTCCATGTGCTGACCCATTCTCGGGCTGCAACGTATTATGTTGCAGACTTTTCAGACGAGGAGTAAGGTTCGTAGGTCGTTGCCGTGCAGCTCAGTTATGCCGTTGGAGTTGATGGACTCACTTTATTTTCCAAGCCTTCCGCTGTTATCGCATTAGATGGCCTTAAGCCATATTATTGTAATAAGTTCTCTTTTGAGACATTCGATGTAATAAGTGTGTGATTGCTACTCTGTTATAAATCCTTCGAAGTACTGTGTGGTGTCAGCATTACTGATCCAGGGATGACATCTGAGCACAGAGACTTGACCATCTGAGGTCGGGTCGCTACAAGATGGTATCAGAGGACACACTGAGTGTAGGATACGACCACTAAGATAAACCATAGGTCACACTCTCTTCTCATTTCTGACTCCTCTTCTCTTTCCACTCTTTAGGATGAAGGAGATGAAGACCAAGTTTGCACAGCCGGATGAAGACACACCTTTTGGACGCCACTTGAAGGAAGTCACTAGGTACTTGAATATTGGAATACCAAGCTTCACTGGGATGAACAACGCCACTCTACCGGAAGAAGAGCGCTGGATGATTCAAGTACGAGTTCCAGGAAGGACGTTCTCGCCAAATTCCAAACCCATAGAGTTTTCTTTCGAAGCACCCACCTGGAGCCTTGGCAAGAGTATGGCAGCTCATATTACCATCGGACGCATTGGAGAAATGTACAACAAATAACTAGAGGATACCACCTATCAAATATGTGGGTGCCGAGATGAACAATGGGAGATGATCAGCACCAGGAAGGATAGATCTGTCGCAGCCTTTATCCAGGAGCAAAACCAGCACATTCGACGTCAGGAGAACCAGATGTGCGCATACATGATCGAGTTGAAGAAGGCGAAGACCAGGATCATCGAGCTGGAAGAAGACCTTAAGTTCACACGCGATGGATATGAGGAGGAAATCAAGACGCTATTGGAGAAGAATGACGACCTAGTCGAGAAGATCGGAATTTTTATGGGAGGATCAGTTCCGAAAGAAGACCTCATACGTCCGGACAACTACATCATCATCGACGACACCGACTCGGATTCAAGTGATGATGATTTCGAAGATGAAGCTAGAGCATACATCATGGAGTCTTCCACCGATCAAAATTTCTAGATGACCACCATATGACAATAGTATTTCCCCCATGTAACTAGTAGTAGTGAGCACTTTGCGATAGTCCTAGACCATTTTGTATGCCCTTGCTTGTTTGATTGAATGAATGCTTGTGTTTGCCTCATATACATATGGGTAGTGTTTCTCCCCTAGATCTTTTTCTATTCTAAAACTCTTCCATCTAAACCCATCAGATGCCTCCGAGGAGAGACCCTGAGTTTGTTTTCCCACCGGAGATCACCCAGTTGATCCAGCAGCAGAATGCCCTGATGCAGTTGCTAGTTCAGAACCAGGGCAATGCCAATAACAACAATGCCAACAACAACCACCCGCCGCCAGTGGATAACCTCGCCCATTTCTTAAGGTTACAACCGCCGGTGTTCTCCAGTAGCATCGAGCCAATAGTTGCAGATGATTGGCTACGTCGTATTGGAAGAGAGTTAACCACCGCTGGATGCACAGATGCTGAGAAGGTGCGTTTTGCCGCACACCAACTGGATGGACCTGCTGCAGCATGGTGGGAGAATTTCACAGCCACCTATCCTATCGACACCGTCACATGGGCTCAGTTTCAGCAGGCTTTTCGCACTGCCCATGTCTCGACTGGAGCTATGCAGATGAAGAAGCGTGAGTTTCGCAACCTACGCCAGGGGAATCATACTGTTGGCCAGTACGTGGATGAGTTTAGCACGTTGTCATGTTATGCCCCTAATGATGTGGCCACAGATGCCGCGAAGCAGGAGAAGTTTATGGAAGGGCTGAATGATGAGATGAGTATGCAGTTGATGGTAGCAACCTTCAACAACTACCAGGAGTTGGTAGATAAGGCCCTGATGATTGAAGGGAAGCAACAGCAGATTGATAATCGTAAGAGGAAGTATGGACAAGGAAAATACAACTCAGGACCTCACCAGAAGCGTCGTTTGACCCCGAACTCAGGAGGACTTGTTCATAACCATGGAGGACATAATCATGCTGGAGGAGGATCGCATAACCATAATGGTGCGAAGAATGGGAATGGAGCCAACCATAATCAGAACCGCTCTAACCCATCCACACCCGCAAAGAGAGACATAAGCCAAGTCGTTTGCTACAAGTGCGGGAAGACAGGGCACTATGCCAATGACTGCTCTGAAGGAAAGAATGGGAATGGAAACGGGAGCGTAGGGAAGAAGCCCAATCCATTCAACAACGGACAAGTGAACCACGTTAACGTGGAGGAGGTTGAAGAGCAGCCGGACGCGGTAATAGGTAAGTTTTTGGTTCAGTCATTTACCGCTATTGTTCTTCTCGATACTGGTGCATCACATTCATACATATCAAGGGGATTTGTGGAAAAGTTTAAGTTGCCAACCCAAACCCTTAGGACACCCCTCTTAGTGAGCTCGCCGGGATCAGAGTACATGGCTAGCAGATGGTGCACCCAGATACCCCTAATCATTGGCACACATGTATTTCCGTCCGACCTAATTATCTTGGAGTCGCAAGGATTGGATGTGATATTAGGTATGGACTGGATGTCAAAGTATGAAGGAAGTATTGACTGTGCTAGTAAGTCGATTTATCTTAACACCCCGGAGGGAACAAGGATTAAGTATGTATCTAGGCATGTGCCTAGGAGGAGCCAAGTAAACACCCTCACGGGAGTTGTACAGGAGGAAGTACCTGTAGTAAAGGATTTTCCGGATGTTTTCCCCGAAGAGTTACCTGGTATGCCACCGGACAGAGACATTGAGTTTTTGATAGAGCTATTGCCAGGAACAGGACCGATATCTAAGAGACCCTATCGGATGCCAGCAAATGATCTGGAGGAAATTAAGAAGCAGATTAAGGAGTTGTTGGAGAAAGGTTACATTCGTAGAAGCTCGTCACCTTGGGGAGCCCCAGTACTTTTGGTGGAGAAGAAGGATAAATTCCTAAGGATGGTTGTTGACTACCGAGCTCTAAATGAAGTAATGATAAAGAACAAGTATCCTTTACCGATGATCAATGATCTGTTTGATCAGTTACAAGGAGCTAAGGTGTTTTCGAAGATTGATCTACGATCAGGATACCATCAGTTGAAGATCCGAGAGAAGGATATACCCAAGACAGCGTTTGCCACTCGGTATGGATTATACGAGTATACGGTCATGTCATTTGGACTGACTAACGCCCCTGCCTATTTCATGAGTATGATGAACAAGGTATTCATGGAGTATTTGGACAAGTTTGTTGTGGTATTCATTGATGACATTATGATATACTCGAAGAACGAAGAGGAGCACGCGGAACACTTGCGTTTGGTTCTCGAGAAACTCAGGTAACACCAGTTATATGCCAAATTCAGCAAGTGCGAGTTTTGGTTAAAGGAAGTTGGATTTCTTGGGCATGTTATATCAGGAGAGGGTATAGCAGTAGATCCCAGCAAGGTTCAGTCGGTCACTGAATGGTTGGCACCCACTTCAGTTGGCAAGATCCGCAGTTTTCTTGGACTGGCAGGATATTATCAGAGGTTCATTGAGAATTTTTCCAAGATTGCTAAACCAATGACGGAACTGCTAAAGAAGGATACTAAGTTCAAATGGACGGAGGAGTGCGAGACAAGTTTTCAAGAGCTGAAGGAGCGATTGACTACAGCCCAGTGCTGACTTTGCTAGATATACATAAGGAGTTTCAAGTGTATTGTGACGCCTCTCGCTTGGGACTTGGATGTGTGCTTATGCAAGAAGGAAAAGTTGTTTCGTATGCCTCACGACAACTGAAGCCACACGAGTTGAACTATGCCACGCATGATTTGGAGTTAGCAGCCGTGGTGCATGCACTAAAAACCTTTGTGATGTGTACACGGATCATAAGAGCTTGAAGTACATTTTCACACAGAAGGAGTTGAACCTCAGGCAGAGGAGATGGTTGGAACTTATAAAGGATTACGACATGAAGCTACACTACCATCCAGGAAAAGCCAATGTCGTAGCAGATGCCTTGAGCCGGAAGAGTTATGCTAATGTTCTTGTGAGCAAGGGAATGCCAGAGGAATTAGCTGCAGAAATCATGGAACTACGTTTGGAGATTGTTCCAAGAGGTTTTCTTGCAACAATGGAGGTTCAGTCGACATTGTTGGACAAGATCCGAGAAGCTCAGAAGGAAGACAAAGAGATTGCTAGGATAAGAGAGAGGATGGGCGAAGGTAAAGCCAAAAGTTTTCGCGAAGATGAGCACGATACCTTGTGGTTTGAGGACCGAATTTATGTGCCCAACAATTCGGAGATCAGGAAGTTGATTCTTCAGGAGGCCCATGACTCACCATACTCGATTCACCCCGGAAACACCAAGGGACTTGAAGGAACGTTTCTGGTGGACTGGAATGAAGAAGGATATTGCCGAGTATGTAGCCGTATGTGATGTATGTCAGAGAGTGAAGGCAGAACATCAGAAGCCAGCAGGACAATTACAACCTATGCCAATACCCGAATGGAAGTGGGATAAACTTGGTATGCACTTTATTACCGGATTACGCAGGACTAAGGCAGGATATGATTCAATATGGGTAGTTGTGGATCGATTGACTAAAGTAGCTCATTTCATCCCGGTGAAAACAACGTATACCAGTGCGAAGTTGGCCAAGATATATATGACCAGGATCTTATGTTTACATGGAGTTCCGAGGAGCATCGTATCAGATAGAGGGACTCAGTTTACTTCAAAATTTTGGCATCAGTTACACCAGACTTTGGGAACCCGATTGGAGTTCAGTACAGCTTTTCACCCGCAGACCGATGGGCAGACAGAGAGAGTCAATCAGATTTTGGAGGATATGCTAAGAGCCTGTGTGCTAGATTATGGATCTAGTTGGGATGACAATTTGCCGTACGCAGAGTTTTCTTATAACAACAGTTACCAGGCCAGTTTGAAGATGGCACCATTCGAAGCTCTGTATGGACGCAGGTGTAGAACACCATTCATGTGGGATGAGGTAGGAGATCGTCAGTTGTTTGGACCAAATTTGATCAGAGAATCAGAGGAGAAAGTTAAACTGATCAGAGACAGACTAAAGATTGCTCAGTCCAGACAGAAGAGTTACGCAGATTCAAAACGCAAGGAAGTAACTTATGAGGTTGGAGATAGAGTCTATCTACGAGTATCACCCTTGAGGGGAGTAAAATGATTTGGAGTCAAGGGAATGTTAGCCCCGAGATTTGTAGGACCGTATCGTATTTTGGAACGGATGGGAGAAGTTGCTTACAAGCTGGAGTTACCAGAAGGATCGTCAGGAGTTCACGATGTGTTTCACGTATCACAGCTGAAGAAATGTCGTGCTGAGATGGCCGATATACCGTTGAATGATACAGTGCCTTTGGAGGCGATTCAGCTGGATGATAATCTGACTTATGAGGAGAAGCCAGTTAAGATTCTTGAGTTTGATAGCCGAGTCACTCGCAACAAGGTGATCAAGTTTTGCAAAGTTCAGTGGAGTCATCATTCTGAGGAGGAAGACACCTGGGAACGAGAGGAAGATATTCGCAAGGACCATCCGCACCTATTTTCTAGCCAACCTGAATCTCGAGGGCGAGATTCATCTTAAGGGGCGTAGGTTTGTAACATCCCAAATTTCCAATTTGGCATGTTATACATAGATCATCCATGCATATCATGTTTTATTGCTTTCTTGTTTGCAATCCTCGAAATCCTAAGCAGCTCAAGGACCTTCGGAGAGAGTTGGGAATTTTCCTATTTTCACATTTGAAATTCTTATCGAATAGTGAAGACGAGGATTGGATTTTAATTATTTTCTCTCCGAAAAATATTTCATTTTAAAATAATAAGTGAGGGGAGATAATATGACTTCTCCAAAATAATTGAAATATCGGAGGAAAAATGTTAAAATCATTTTTTGGGATTTTATTTGAATTTATTTCGGGATTTTATTGCTCCTAGAAAAATGTTGCATATTTTAAAATTGCATTTTAGGGGCCAAGAAAAGTTCATCTTGTTCTAAATATTTTATTTAGACGGAGAAAACTTGTTTTGGAATTTTTAGATTTTTATTTATTTTTCTAGGAATTTTTCTTCGGCGGAATGTTTAAAAAAAAAATTTACCTCGCGCCCGACTAGGCCGACGGCCCAGCCGAGCAGGCCGGCCCAGCCAGCCGCCGCCGTCGCCTTCCCCCCGCGTGCGCCGTGCGCCGCACGGACGCCGAGGGCGAAGTCCGAGCCGGACTCCACCCCCGGGCGCCCCCTCGCCCAAGCCAGCGCCCCGCCCCGCCCCCTATAAAGCCGCCGCCGCCGCCGCCACAACGCCACCACCACCACCGCAGCCCGCCGCCGCCGCCGCAGCCGCCGCCGCAGCCCCGCGTTGTCGCCGCCGCCTCCCGCCGCAGCCCCGCAGCCCGCCGCCGCCACCGAAGCCCCGCCGGAGCCGCCGCCTCGCCGGACGAGCCGCCGGAGGTACCCGATCCCCGCCGCCGGTTTTCTTAAATAAACCCTTCGGTTTTTTTTGAAAACCCTAGATTGTTTTTTTTTAGATCGGTTTATTTTTTTCGGTTTATTTACTTAGCGAACGTCCGTTCGTCCGTTCGTTCTAACGAACGCGTTTTCTGTTTAGTTTTTGCTAACGAACGTTCGTCCATTTAGCAGTTCGTCGTTTTTCTTTTTATCGGATTTATTCCGCGATTATTCTGATCGCGATTTCTGATCCAATTTTCAAATCTGTTTATCTTTTCGCTCGTTTATTGGAATCAGGCGATTCAAGCGCCTGGAGTTTCATCTCGAAACCCTCTTTCCGAATAATCAACTCAAACAAGGTTTTTCTTCTGTAAAATTTGACTTAGATCCAGAATAGCAAAACAAAGTTGTTTCTTTTGCCGTTTGAGTTTCATTGCTTGGTTTGATTTGATTCTTCTTGCAAACCGGAGTTCTTAAGTTGAACTCTCTGGTCAAACTCTTTTATTTGGAGTTCTACTTGTGCATCTTTGATTGTTGCTTATGTATGTTATTGTTTGCTTGCGATAGAGTTCCCGGAGTGCGAAGCGTGTTAATATGAGTCTCTAGGATTCCCGGATCGTCAGCAAGGCAAGTAACACATTGATCATACTCTTTTCATACCCAGTTTTTATGCATTAGTTTCAATCCTCAAACATTGCATGATTAGGATGCTTTAAGATGTGGGTATTGGGAAGTAGTTGATGAGGTAGAACCTATTGCCCTGTTTATTATCAAACCCTTGGGAGTTATTTCTACGTTATGCTTATATTGCCATGCTATGCTCGTAGACGTGGATTGGGTTTGAGTGATATCCATGACAGATGTGAGATTGTTAATTAATGGTTTACTTAAGGTGGCAACTTAAATACACATCTGGGTGGATTGAGGCACCTGGGGTTACCAGTGATTGCCTGTTTTGTTTTTGGAAATCCCGGGGTTACCGTGTGATTCTCCTATGGACCGCCACCCAGGCTCAAAGGGAACTGAGTCTATTCATGCTAGGAACTTCCGTGTGCAGCCGCAAGCTATTATGGGCTCTAGCATAGTTTGAGTAAGTTGCGTGAAGCTCTCGAAGAGGTGGATCAGCAGGTAGTGGGTTTGTAGGTTTGGTATGGTCTGCCCGGAGTAGAGAGTTAATGCTTCTGAAAGACTGTGTCTCGGTCATCCGTCTCTCAAACACCCTGCAGTGCGAGAATCAACGGAGGCGATCGAGTCTTGCGGGAAAAGTGCGCAAACCTTTGCAGAGTGTACAATCTAATCATGGTTAGCCATGTCCCCGGTTATGGACAATTCTGAGTATCTAGTACTTGAGTATTCGCATGTATCTCAACACTCTTAATAATTAATTTTGCTTGGGTTGTTAATTACTTTTAATTGGGATCATTGAGTTGGGGTTTACCTTCTCAAATGATGTTTCAACTACCATGATAGTAAAATTAAAATTGATTCCTTTGTAGTAGGGAAAAATTGGCTTTTCGCAAAAACTGTAACCATAGAGCTTTCCACCAGCCAAATATGCATGTAGTGGTACCATTATTCTATTATTGCTCTTTTGTGTTACATTGCCAGCATATTCCATGTGCTGACCCGTTCTCGGGCTGCAACGTATTATGTTGCAGACTTTTCAGACGAGGAGTAAGGTTCGTAGGTCGTTGCCGTGCAGCTCAGTTATGCCGTTGGAGTTGATGGACTCACTTTATTTTCCAAGCCTTCCGCTGTTATCGCATTAGATGGCCTTAAGCCATATTATTGTAATAAGTTCTCTTTTGAGACATTCGATGTAATAAGTGTGTGATTGCTACTCTGTTATAAATCCTTCGAAGTACTGTGTGGTGTCAGCATTACTGATCCAGGGATGACACCTGAGCACAGAGACTTGACCATCTGAGGTCGGGTCGCGACACCAGGTATGCGCAAAAATTTCTGACGCGGCTGATGCCAAAACGCCAGCCTCCTCCTCGGTTATAGTAAGAAACCGGGGGATGTGTATCAACAAGAGACAGTAAGAAAGGTTTACACAGGGTCTTAATCTGAAAAGAATCCTTGCAACGGGTCCCTACTACACGTCTGCGCCTGTGTCTCCATTGTGCCATATCCTGGACGGGTGTAGCACGGTGTTCATCTGTAAAAGAGAAGAACTTAGTTGTAAAAAGGGATCGTGCGAAAAATGTGTAAACAGAGTATAATGAAATTGAGCTTTACTGTCTCTTATTGTACATGCGTGTAGCCCCTTGTGAGGGGGTATGCGGCTAGTAAGCCCCTTGTTTATTTATGCCGGACTCGCCTAACTGTGTCCGGGATCTGAATGACCTGTTTAGGTGCTTTGATCAGCGAAGCCAGATTAGTGTGTGGCTGTCAAGGCAATCTCACTTTCTTCCGTATTCAAGGAACACTCGAAGTTTCCCTTTAATGAGATGATGCCGCGTGGACCGGGCATTTTAAGTGTAAGGGATGCATAATGCGGTATTGCGTTAAAGCGGGCGAAAGCTTCGCGTCCCAATAGTGCCTGATAGCTACTTTTGAATGGGGCGATGTGGAAGACTAACTTTTCACGGCGGAAGTTGTCAGATGAGCCGAACACAACTTCTAGTGGTAGAGAGCCCGTACAATGGGCATAAGGGCCTAGCATCACTCCTTTAAAGGAAGTGTTGCTATGGCGCATTTTGGTTAGGTCTATCCCCATTCCGTGGAATGTGTCCTGGTATAGCAGGTTTATATCACTGCCGCCGTCCATTAGGACTTGTGTAAATTGTAGTCCATCGATTATAGGATCTAACATCAAAGCAGTCCATCCTGCATTCCGGATACTTCCGGAGTAATCTTGATGGTCGAAAGTGATTGGTCTTGACATCCAGTGTCGGGACTCTGCTGGGGTGGACCGTGCGGCGCCTACTTTAATGGGCGCCGCTCTATTTTTTCCTGTTGTCACTTGAAGTGAGTTTACTGTTTTGACCTCTTGTGGGAAATTCCTTTGTTTTCCGGTGTTCTGCTTGTGGGGTTCATCATCATCCTCACTTGGTGTGTCGAGCCCCTTGTGTTCGGCGTTAAGTCGGCCGGACTGTTTGAAGACCCAACAATATCTGTGGGTGTGGTTTGCAGGCTTCCCGGAGGTACTATGGATTTGGCATATCTTGTCCAGGATTTTGTTTAGGTTGGATAGCTCGTCGCTGTTGTCCTTGAGAGGCAGTTTTTTGTTGTTCTGCCAGGAGCTTTTGAATCCGGCGTTGACTGCCGTGCTCTTTGGACAATTTCCCTTAGTCCGGCACTGGTCCTTGTTGCGTCATGGTTTCCCATTTCCATCCCTGACCTCGGATGTACTTGGGCTGCTGGTGCTGCATCTTGCCAGCCAGCTATCCTCTCCCGCGCAAAAGCGGGTCATGAGGCTTGTTAGTGCGGCCATTGTTCTTGGCTTTTCCTGGCCGAGGTGTCTGGCGAGCCATTCGTCTCGGATGTTATGTTTGAAGGCTGCTAAGGCTTCGGCGTCCGAACAGTCGACTATTTGGTTCTTTTTAGTGAGGAACCTGTTCGAGAATTTGCGGGCTGACTCTCCGGGCTATTGAGTTATGTGACTTAAATTGTCTGCATCCGGAGGGCGGACATAAGTCCCCTGAAAATTTGCCCGAAACGCATCCTCGAGCTCTTCCCAACTTCCAATGGTATTTTCTGGGAGGCTTTTGAGCCAATGCCGGGCTGGCCCTTTGAGCTTGAGGGGTAAGTATTTTATGGCGTGGAGGTCATCTCCTCTAGCCATATGTATGTGCAGGATGTAATCCTCAATCCAGACTCCAGGGTCTGTAGTTCCATCGTATGCCTCTATGTTTACGGGCTTGAATCCCACTGGAAATTCATGATCCAGCACCTCATCGGTGAAACATAGGGGGTGTGTGGCGCCCCTGTGTTTGGGTGTGCCGTGATGTTCTAATACTCGATGTGTTGTATTGCTTTCTAGAGCTTGCTTTCTTGGCCCGTAGATGGACCTGACCGGGCCATCCTTTTTCTGAGGATCCTTATGTGGATCACGTGCCGGCTTGTGTGCGGTGCCGCTTGCCGCACTTTGCTTGTAATGTGGTCATCTATCCGACCGGGCGGCCTCTTTGTTCTTTGATTGTGGGGGCTCTACAGCCTCCTCGTCAAATTCGGGCAGTAGTTTGCGCTTCGGGTAGCTCTTCGTTTGGCGACTATCGCCGTATCTGTCCGCGGTCTTGAGTACTTTGCTCCATCTCATTCTGAGTACGTCTTCCGCTGTTTTGAGCTTCCGCTTCTGCTTCTTCAGACTTCGTGCAGTGGCGACGAGCCTTTTGTGGAGGTTCTTCTACTCCAACGATGTGTCCGGCGTGAGATCGTCCGGACTGTTGTTTTCGCCGGGGACGGATTGTTTATCCAATTTATCTTGTTCGGATGGTTGCTCGGGGGCATGTTCGTCATCCGCCGGTTCACCTTGCTCTATGGCTGGGTCTGTATGGGTGCTGTCGTTGTCGAGGCGGGACTTTGGGTGGCGCTTACGTCGCCGTTTTGACTGTTTTTCGGGGGAATTATCCTTCACAGCGTCCCGTTGTTCCTCGTTATCGCTTCCTTTAGGTGTATCCACCATATATACATCATGAGGTGGCCTTCCAGTTCCCTGTGGGTGCTGGTTCTTCGTCGTCTCCGGCATTGTCGTCCATACCGTCGATGTCTTCGGAGTCGAAGTCTAGCATGTCGGTTAAGTCGTCGACAGTAGCTATGAAGTGGGTGGTGGGTGGGTTTTGAATTTCTTCGTCGTCCGCATCCCATCCGTCCTGACCATAATCCGGCCAGGGCTCTCCTGATAAAGAGAGACACTTTAGTGAATTTAGGATTTCGCCAAAAGGCGAGTGCTGAAAGATGTCCACAGTGGTGAACTCCATGATCGGCGCCCAATCGGGTTCGATTGGCAGGGGCGCAGAAGGTTCGGGGTCCGGAGAGGAGTCCGGCACCCTGGAGTCACGAGTTTCACAAGGGACAGGGTTGATATTCGGCTCTATCGCTGTAGAGGTAGCAGCCCCCGAGGCGGTGTCCAGCCACCCATCCTTGATCGGCGCAGTCGGTTGCGAGCTAAGGGTCGGAGCGGACTCTTGTGCGGCCTCCACGGCACTGTCCGGCAGCAGAGCTAAATCATGCCCATCGTGACAGTGCGGCATGCTCGGCTGTGGCTCGAATCCGTCGAAGATCAAGTCTCCACAGATGTCAGCCGTATAGTTCAAACTTCCAAATCTGACCTGATGGCCAGGGGCGTAGCTTTCGATCTGCTCCAGATGGCCAAGTGAATTGGCCCGCAGTGAAAAGCCGCCGAATACAAAGATCTGTCCGGGGAGAAAAGTGTCACCCTGGACCACGTCGTCGTTGATGATCGAAGGAGCCATCAGGCCTATAGGTGACGAAACAGAGGAACTCTCAATGAATGCACCAATGTCGGTGTCAAAACCGGCGGATCTCGGGTAGGGGGTCCCGAACTATGCGTCTAGGCGGATGGTAACAGGAGACAAGGGACATGATGTTTTTACCCAGGTTTGGGCCCTCTCGGTGGAGGTAAACCCCTACTCCTGCTTGATTAATATTGATGATATGGGTAGTACAAGAGTAGATCTACCACGAGATGAAGGAGGCTAAACCCTAGAAGCTAGCCTATGGTATGATTGTTGTTCGTCCTACGGACTAAAACCCTCCGGTTTATATAGACACCGGAGAGGGCTAGGGTTACACAGAGTCGGTTACAATGGTAG
Organism: Triticum timopheevii; assembly: GCA_963921465.1. Taxonomy (NCBI): domain Eukaryota; kingdom Viridiplantae; phylum Streptophyta; class Magnoliopsida; order Poales; family Poaceae; genus Triticum; species Triticum timopheevii. The sequence continues at coordinate 478,589,171 of OY997264.1, read as the reverse complement.
GAGATCTACATATCCGTATCGCCAAGCTTGCCTTCCACGCCAAGGAAAGTCCCATCCGGACACGGGACGAAGTCTTCAATCTTGTATCTTCATAGTCTTGGAGTCCGGCCAAAGATGATAGTTTGGCTATCCGGACACCCCCTAGTCCAGGACTCCCTCAATTAGCTAGCAGTTTCTCTATCATACCCGAAGGAATTTCAAAGTAAACATTTTCAGTAGGTTCAGTAGGTTGAGGAGCAACTCTTTGCTCTACTGGTCGGGGTGAAGATACACCGAACGAGCCCCTCAAAGGATTATGTTCCATAGTAACAAGTGATAGTAAATTTCAGTAGACTATATAAATTTTTCCTTACCAAGTTCCACTTACCAAAGGCGCTTCACTCCCCGGCAACGGCGCCAGAAAAGATTCGTGATGACCCACAAGTGTAGGGGATCTATCGTAGTCCTTTCTATAAGTAAGAGTGTCGAACCCAATGAGGAGCAGAAGGAAATGACAAGCGGTTTTCAGTAAGGTATTCTCTGCAAGCACTGAAATTATCGGTAATAGTTAGATTTGTGATAAGGTAATTCATAACGGGTAACAAGTAACAAAAGTAAATAAGGTGCAACAAGGTGGCCCAATCCTTTTTGTAGCAAGGGACAAGCCTGGACAAATTCTTATATAGAGAAAAGCGCTCTCGAGGACACATGGGAATTATCGTCAGGCTAGTTTTCATCACGCTCATATGATTCGCGTTCGTTACTTTGATAATTTGATATGTGGGTGGACAGGTACTTGGGTACTGACCTTTCTTGGACAAGCATCCCACTTATGATTAACCCCTATTGCAAGCATCCGCAACTACAAAAGAAGTATTAAGGTAAACCTAACCATAGCATGAAACATGTGGATCCATATCAGCCCCTTACGAAGCAACTCATAAACTAGGGTTTAAGCTTCTGTCACTCTAGCAACCCATCATATACTTATTACTTCCCAATGCCTTCCTCTAGGCCCAAACAATGGTGAAGTGTCATGTAGTCTACGTTCACATAACACCACTAGAGGAGAGACAACATACATATCATCAAAATATCGAATGAATACCAAATTCACATGACTACTTATAGCAAGACTTCTCCCATGTCCTCAGGAACAAACGTAACTACTCACAAATCATATTCATGTTCATAATCAAAGGGGTATTAATATGCATAAAGGATATGAACATATGATCTTCCACCGAATAAACCAACTAGCATCAACTACAAGGAGTAATCAACACTACTAGCAACACACATGTACCAATCTGAGGTTTTGTGACAAAGATTGGATACACAAGATGAACTAGGGTTTGAGAAGAGATGGTGCTGGTGAAGATGTTGATGGAGATTAACCCCCTCCCGATGAGAGGATCGTTGGTGATGATGATGGTGATGATTTCCCCCTCCGAGAGGGATGTTTCCCTGGCAAAATAGCTCCGACGGAGCCCTAGGTTGGTTCCGCCAAGGTACCGCCTCGTGGCGGTGGTGTTTAGTCCCGGAAGCTTGCTTATGATATTTTCTAGGGTAAAAGACTTCATATAGAAGAAGATGGTCACCGGAGGCCTGCCAGGGGGCCCACGAGGCAGGGGGCGCGCCCAGGGTTAGGGAGCGCCCCCACCCTCATGGCCAGGGTGTGGGCCCCCTCTGGTACTTTCTTCACTCAATATTTTTTATTAATTCCAAAAATAACTTTCATGGAGTTTCAGGACTTTTGGAGTTGTGCAGAGTAGGTCTCTTAGATTTGCTCCTTTTCCAGCCCAGAATTCCAACTGCCGGCATTCTCCCTCTTCATGCAAACCTTGTAAAATAAGAGAGAATAGACATAAGTATTGTGACATAATGTGTAATAACAACCCATAATGCAATAAATATAGATATAAAAGCATGATGAAAATGGACGTATCATGAAGTAAATGAGAACGGTGCAGGTCTCAAAATAACATTTACCTCTATTTTGAAAACTTGAGCTCTGGCACCTCTGCAAATCACTGCTTCCCTCTGTGAAGGGACTTTCTATTTACTTTTATGTTGTGTCATCACCATCGTAAATAAGTGGCAGAACCTGAGAGCACTGCTGTCATGCTGATGCATTGTGTGTAGCTAATGTTGGGTGCATCATGACTGGATCTTTTCTACCATGAACTACAATGTTTAGTCACTTCTTGAACTTTGGGGGTGCTCTGCATTTATGTTTTGCGGTCTCAGAAAGGGCTAGCGAGATACCACTATTGTCTTATTGTATCATGGTTGTTTTGACAACGTGCTGCTGTTTGACATGTCTTATTATTGCTCTCTAGTTGATTATGTTATTGATATGAGTTAATATAATTTTTAAGAGTTATTGTCGACATGGTTAGTTATAATTTTTGCTGAAAACCTGGGTGTTGCTTAAGCTTATTTATGAAACAAGAGCAAACGAGTTCGTAAAAGTTTTTCTTTTTCACTTTCAGGTTATCAACTGAATTGGTTGAGGACAAGCAAAGGATTAAGCTTGGGGGAGTTGATACGTCTCCAACGTATCTACTTTTCCTAATGCTTTTCCTCTTGTTTTGGACTCTAATTTGCATGATTTGAATGAAACTAACCCCAGACTGACGTTGTTTTCAGCAGAACTACCATGGTGTTGTTTTTGTGCAGAAATAAAAGTTCTTGGAATGGAGCGAAACTTTGCAAGGATTTTTTATATCAATGAAGAGAATTTCTGGAGCCACGAGATACCTGAGGGTTGCACTTGGGTGGGCACAACCCACCAAGGCGCGCCCCGGTGGGTGCTGCCCACAAGGTGGCCACGCTGACCCTGAAACCGACGCTATAAAATCACATTATTCCAGAAAAAAATTAGAGAGAAAGATTTATCACGTTTCACGAGACGGAGCCACCGCCGTCTCCTGTTCTTCATCGGGAGGCCAGATCTGGAGTCTGTTTGGGGCTCTAGAGAGGGGGATCTTCGATCTTCCTCATCACCAACCCTTCTCCATCCCCAATTCCATGATGCTCCCCACCGGGAGTGAGTAATTCCTTCGTAGGCTCGCTGGTCGGTGAGGAGTTTGATGAGATTCATCATGTAATCAAGTTAGTTTTGTTAGGGCCTGATCCCTAGTATCCACTATGTTCTGAGATTGATGTTGCTATGACTTTGCCATGCTTAATTCTTGTCACTTTGGGCCCGGGTGCCATGATTTCAAATCTGAACCGTTTATGTTATCACCTTTATATCCATGTTCTAGATCCGATCTTGCAAGTTATAGTCACCTACTACATGTGATGATCCGGCAACCCCGGAGTGACAACAGTCGGGACCACTCTTGGTGATGACCCTAGTTTGAGGAGTTCATATTAAAAGGAGGCCTTAATATCCCTTAGTTTCCAATTGGACCCCGCTGCCATGGGAGGGTAGGACAAAAGATGTCATGCAAGTTCTCTCCATAAGCACGTATGACTATTTACGGAATACATGCTTACATTATTTTTATGAACTGGAGCTAGTGCCATATCGCCCTAGGTTATAACTGTCTCATGATGAATATCATCCAAGGAGTCACCGATCCAGTGCCTACGAATTTATCTTATATTGTTCTTGCTAAGTTACTATTGTTGTTACTGCTATCGTTACTGCTACCAAATCACTACTATCACTGTTGCCGTTACTATTGCTGCAACTACTATCATACAAACTATCATATTACTATGCTACTAATTACTTTGTTGCAGATAATTAAAGTCCAGGTGTGGTTGAATTGACAAATCAGCTGCTAATACCTTCAAATATTCTTTGGCTCCCCTTGTGTCGAATATATAAATTTGGGTTGAATACTCTACCCTCGAAAACTGTTGCGATTCCCTATACTTATGGGTTATCAGTTCTCTCTGCCTTTTTGGTGTCTCGATGCCAAAGGAGGAGAGAGTGTAGGATTTGCGAGTCTTTGCTTTGTCTCCATGCTTTCATTGGACCTTCGTTGTTTGCTTTGGTTTGTGTTAGTTACGTGTGAGTCTGGAGGCTTATCCTATCATATGGTGTGAGACATATGCCTTCGCTCTTATCCTTTTGTTGTCAAGTATGATTAGTAGCTTGTGATATTTTCTTATCTTGTGCCCTCATTATCATGCTCACTTGCTATACCTTGCTTCCATGCTTATTGTCACTTATCTTGTTGCAAGGATTGCCTTGTCTATAAAATATAGGGGGAGCATTGATCCTAGTGTGTGTTTTGCATCCCAAAGCATATCTATGGAATGCACACATGTAGTGGGAGCCCATCTATATTTTATAAATTTTCGGTTTGCCTATGCTCATTATAAATCTCCATGTGCAAATCCCGTATTGTCATCACTCCACCAAAAAGGGGGAGATTGTAAGGGCATATTTCTCCCTAAGTGGTTTGGTGATTGATGACAGTACATTTGTGGACTAATCGTGTGCATTGAGCATTTCAGATATTTCATATCTAGGAACAAGACGATTCGGTGCCCCTCGGAGCCTATCGAAGACGGTTGTTCTCTACGGTTCTTTTTGGTGGATTTGAGTTGTAGGAAAGCTATACTATTAAGAGGGGGTCCGCTTCGGAAAGGTTAGGGTGGAATCAACACGTACACATATGTTCCCTTGCACCACCTTTCCTTCGCATCGATGCAACACCGTTCGTTTATCTTTATCTCTGCGAAGTGAAGGCTGCTAAACGCTAAAGTGTCTGTGGCGTGCGGTAGTACTGCTCAAGGGAGCAGTAGAACCGCAGGGGCTTGCAGTAGTATCGCTCAAGGGAGCGGTAGTACCACAGGGCCCAGTGGTAGTACCGCTGCCTCCAGCCCTGATGCTGACGCATGCAGAAGTGGGCGTGGATGTAATTTTTTACTTCCGCTCATACGCGGTAGTACCGCTCCCTGTGAGCGGTAGTACCGTGCCAGATTTTTGCATAGCTCCGAACTCAGTGGAAGCATTTACGGAAGTAATTTTCTTATTGCGTGCATTTCCAGCGCTAGTGAGCCCTGCCTTACGGTAGTACCGTCAGGGCGTGCTGTAGTACCACTCCGGCGGTTCTACCACTCATTGCCCTGTGCAATAGGCCCTCGTCTGGTCACTACCATGCAAGCGGTAGTACTGCACACTGCAGCGGTAGTACGACAACCCTTTGTGGTAGTACTGCGGCTTTGTGCAGTAGTAGCGCACCGCGCGGGCTGAGTGAGGGGATATCGTTTGGATCTTTTCCCCCACTATATAAAGGGGGTCTTCTTCTCCAAGAAGACCACCTCTTCCCTCCCCAAGCTCCATTCTTGCTCAAACCTCCAATTTCTCCCGATATCTCTCCCTAGACTATCAAACTTGTTGATTTTCTTGGGATTGGTTGAGACAGGCCCGATCTACACTTCCACCAAGGGAAATTTAATTCCCCCCACTAATCCCTTGTGGATCTTGTTATTATTGGGTGTTTGAGAACCCTAGACGGTTGAGGTCACCTCGGAGCCATATTCCATTGTGGTGAAGCTTCGTGGTGTCGTTGGGAGCCTCCAATTAAGTTGGAGATAGCCCCAACCTTGTTTGTAAAGGTTCGGTTGCCGCCTTCAAGGGAACCAATAGTGGAATCACGGCATCTCGCATTGTGTGAGGGCATGAGGAGAATATGGTGTCCCTAGTGGCTTCTTGGGGAGCATTGTGCCTCCACACCTCTCCAACAGAGACGTACTTCCTCTCAAATATGAGGAACTTCGGTAACACATCCTCGTCTCCTCCGGCTCCACTCTTGGTTATCTCTTACCTTTACTTGTGCAAGCTTTCATTGTGTTGTATCCCATGCTTGCTTGTGTGCTTGTTGTTGTTGCATCATATAGGTTGCTCACCTAGTTGCACATCTAGACAACCTACTTTGTTGCTAAGTTTAATTTGGTCAAGAGAAGCTAAAAATTGTTAGTTGCCTATTCACCCCTCTAGTCAACCATATCGATCCTTTCAGGCGGTTTCATGTTCGGGGAGGGAAACCCTAGGGAGGGGCTCCCCCCTAGTGCAGAGCCTGGTGGTGGGTCGTGTCTCGGATGCTGGGTCGGTTGGGCCCTTGGCTGTGGTGGCCCTGGTCTTTACTGATGAGTCAGTTTTCCCCCTTTGCTCCCTGGTTGGCCGTGCCGCTCTAGTGGCGGCCTGCTCTCTGTTGCGCGGCCTGCTGGCCCACGGCTGTGTGGTTTTATCTAGCTCCGGAAGGGTCTTCTTGACCCCGACCTAGGGTTTCCTGCATCCTGCTTAGACGTGCGCCGCTACCCATTTCGCATCCGTCGCCTCCTTAGATCCAAACCCCCTCCCCCTCTCATCATCCTTCATGGTTGTTTTCTCCGAGGACAAGCTCTTCTTCTTAGGAGGTCCTCTCCGGTAGTAAGCACGGTCGTGAGGGCTCGTCGGATGCTGGTCGCTCCCAAGATCTGGAGTATGAGGCTGCTCTACAGGCAAAGTTGGAGGCCGAGAGGGCCACCCGCGAGAAGATCGAGGCGAAGCATGAGGTGTGGGCGGGGGGGCCAGAATGGCTGCATCGCGATGAGCAGGCGCGTGCAACGACGACGGTGGATCCCTGGGAGGCCGCGGTCGCCGGGTCGGCGGCGGCTCCTGGGGGATCTAGGCCCTCCCTCACCCGTGGCCCGGGCGGTTCGTCGTAGTTGGCTGGTCCTGGGGGTGGCCCTGGCTTTGGATCTGGCCCTGCTGGTCGTGGGGGTGGCGGCCGAGGCATGTGTGGCGGTCGGGCGTCTGCTAGTGGGGGCTCTGGCTCGTACGGCTTTCCCTCCAAGGCCCGTCGTTTGTCCCTGCAGGATCCGGGCTCATCCTTGAGGGCGACCGACGATGGGATCCTTCCTCCTCCTCCTCCCCTTCCCAGGGCTTCCTCCCCTCTCGTGGTGCTGCTCCGGCCTCTGGTGGTGGTGCCTCTTCGGGCTCGGCCACCCGCACCTGCTTCGCGTGTCACAGATCCGATCACTTCCAATCTTGCTGTAAGTTCCCGCCGTTTTGCCGAATCTGTAGGGAGGAGGGTCATCTCACCATCGACTATGCTTTCTACTCCCAGTTCCCCTCCTTCAAGCATTTCAAGCTTGGCATGTCTGGTTGTGCTTTCTTTGCCTTGGATGGGGAGCTTGGCATGCCTATCATTGCTCTAGTTTCTTCTAATGCTATAGTCATCTCTGTCATTTCAGCCCCGGTTCTGACCCAAGTCATTTCTGATGAGTTGAGAGAATGGGGGTTAGATGGGTGCGATTGGAAGATACACCAAGTGTCGGGATCTGAATTCGTGGTCACCTTCCCATTCAAGGAGAGCCTAAGAATGATGGTGTCCTGCTCTAGTTTCACTCTTCCTCTCAACCAGGTTGTTGTTTCTATCAAGGCAGCGGTTGATGGGGCATGGCCTGTTGCGTCCTTATCTGAGGTTTGGGTCCTTATTGACAATGTCCCTTCTGGCCTCCACAACCCTCGCTTCCTTCTGGCGTTTGGTGAACTGATTGGCGAGCCTATTAAAGTCAATTCTTCTTCTTTGGAAAATCTGAGACCTGCTTGCATGAAAATCTGGTGCCTCGATCCTCTGCGTGTCCAGGGCTCGGTGGATGTCTTTGCGCTCCATGATGCATACCGGCTCCGTGTTCGCACAGGGGGACAGGCGGCTCATCAGGCACCCCGCCCCTCCCTCACCACCCAAATCTTTCAGGCCTGATCCATCTGATGGGGGGGCAACACTGGCGCTGGTAGCAATGCCAACCCTTCACTACTTCTGAGTGGGAGGCCATGGTCTCTGAATCACATGGCATGTTTGACTTCAGGGCCCCTACTGCTGGTAGGGATGATGCGGCCAAAGATGATGGAGATCGAGTTGGGCAACACGACCCGCTAGATCTTGCTGGCTCTACTCCCCTATCGGGGCCTCCTCCAACCTCCTGGCCCATCCTGCATCTCCCTCACTCTCTGGCATCATGGATGTGCAGCCGACGGGTGCTGTGACCCCCCCCCCCCCCAGTCCCAGCAGCAAGCCGTCTAAGAAGAAGAAGACATTGGTTCGCAAGTTCTCGGCAAAGAGACGGGCCACCTCTGGTTCTAAGCAGCAGGGGCTGGGTTTAGACCTTGGTGTGGTGGCGGGAGGCTTCTCAGGTGGAGATGCCTCCTCCCTGGCGGCCAGGTCCGCGGCTAGTGTTGCAAATATGCCCTAGAGGCAATAATAAATTGGTTATTATTATATATCCTTGTTCATGATAATAGTTTATTATCCATGCTAGAAATGTATTGATTGGAAACTCAGATACATGTGTGGATACATAGACAACAATGTGTCCCTAGTAAGCCTCTATCGGACTAGCTCATTGATCAAAGATGTCTATGATTTCCTAGCCATGGACATGAGTTGTCATTTGATAACGGGATCACATCATTAGGAGAATGATGTGATGGACACGACCCAAACTATAAACATAGCATATGATCGTGCCAAGTTTATTGCTATTGTTTTCTGCATGTCAAGTATATGTTCCTATGACCATGAGATCATGCAACTCACTAGCACCGGAGGAGTACCTTGTGTGTACCAAACGTCGCAACGTAACTGGGTGACTATAAAGGTGCTCTACAGGTATCTCCAAGGGTGTTTATTGAGTTGGCATGGATCAAGACTTGGATTTGTCAGTCCATATGACGGAGAGGTATCTCAGGGCCCACTCGGTAATACAACATCACAAGAAGCTTGCAAGCAATGTGACTAATAGTTTAGCCACGTGATCTTGTATTATGGAATGAGTAAAGAGATTTGCCGGTAACGAGATTGAACTAGGTATGGAGATACCGACGATCGAATCTCGGGCAAGTAACATACCGATAGACAAAGGGAACTGCATACATGATTAGCAGAATCCTTGACATTGAGGTTTGACCAATAATATCTTTGTGGAATATGTAGGAACCAATATGGGCATCCAGGTCCCGCTATTGGTTATTGACCGTAGAGGTGTCTCGGTCATGTCTGCATAGTTCTCGAACCCGCAGGGTCTACACACTTAACGTTTGGTGACGTTATAAGTATAGTAGAGTCATTATGGTGGTTCCCGAAGGTTGTTCGGAGTCCCTGATGAGATCCTGGATGTGACGAGGAACTCCGAAATGGTCCGGAGGTGAATATTGATATATTGGACGAAGGGTATTGGAGTCCGGAATTGTTTCGGGGGGTACCGCGTGATGACCAGCATGACCGAAAGGTGTTTCGGGGGGCCCCAACAAGTGTTGGGGGGGCTCATGGGCCAAGGGGAGAACCAGCCCACTAAGGGGCTGAGCACCCCCTCACCCCATCTCACGTAACCAGGAGGGTTGGGGGCGCCCCTTGGGCTTCCCACCACTTTGGCATGGGGGCCAAGTCTCCTGGGGGGGCATCTAGGGTTTCCCTCTTGTGGCCGCCGCCCCTAGATTGGATCTAGGGGCGCCCCTCCTCTTCTCCCTTCTCCCTATATATAGAGGTAGAGAGAGGGCAGCCGCACCCATACAGATCTATTCATGCCACGGTGCTGCCCTTCATCTCCCCTCATAGCCATCTTCTTCTCTGTAGTGCTTAGAGAAGCTCTGCTGAGATTTCTCCACCACCACCGCCATTACGCCATCGTGCTGCTGAAGGACTCGAGCTACTACTTCACCACTGCTCACTGGATCGAGGAGGTGAAGGCATCATCAAGCCGTACGTGTGTTGAATGCGGAGGTGCCGTCCGTTCGGCACTAGATCGGGAGTTCGCGCGACGGATCTTGATTGGACCGCGAAGATGTTCGACTACATCAACCGCGTTTCTTAATGCTTCCGCTTAGCGATCTACAAGGGTATGTAGATGCAATCTCTCCTCTCGTAGATGGTCATCTCCTAGATTGATCTTGGTGAGCGTAGGATTTTTTTTGTTTCCCATGCAACGTTCCCCAACAATGGCATCATGAGCTAGGTCTATGCGTAGATGACATCACGAGTAGAACACAAATGAGTTTGTGGGCGTTGATATTCAGATTGCTTCCTACCTTGGTATTTTCTTGATTCGGCGGTATTGTGGGATGAAGCGGCCCGGACCAACTTTACATGTCCACATACATGAGACCGGTTCCATCGACAGACATGTGACTTTGTTGCATAAAGATGGCTGGCGGGTGTCTGTCTCTCCCACCTTAGTTGAATTGTCTTCGACAAAGGCGGTCCTTGTAGAAGGTTAAATAGCAACTTGCATATCACTGTTGTGGCTTTGCGTAGGTAAGAATCATTCTTGCTAGATACCCATAGCAGCCACGTAAAACATGCAACAACAATTAGAGGACGTCTATCTTTTTTTTGCAGGGTATGTTGTGGTATGATATGGCCAAAGACATGATGAAATATATTTGATGTATGAGATGATCATGTTTGTAATAGTTTATATAGACTTGCATGTTGATGCATACGGCAACCGGCAGGAGCCATAGGGTTGTCTTTAATTATTGTGTGACCCTTGTGTCAATCATTAAACAATATGTAATGCTTTACTTTATCGCTAAGCGGTAGCAATAGTAGTAGAAGCATGGTTGGCGTGACAACCCCAATGGCGACACAATGATGGAGATCATGGTGTCATGCCGGTGACGATGGAGATCATGACGGTGCTTTGGAGATGGAGATAAAAAGCACAAGTTGATGGCCATATCATGTCACTTATGATTTGCATGTGATGTTAATCATTTTATGCATCTTATTTGTCTTAGGACGATGGTAGCATTATAAGATGACCCCTCACTAAAATTTCAAGATAAAATTGTTTTCTCCCGAAGTGTGCACCATTGCGAAAGTTCGTCGTTTCGAGGCACCACGTGATGATAGGGTGTGATACTCTACGTTCACATACAATGGGTGCAAGCCAGTTTTGCACATGCAGAACACTTGGGTTAATCTTGATGAGCCTAGCATGTATAGACATGGCCTCGGAACACAAGAGACCGAAAGGTCGAACATGAGTCATATAGTAGATATGATCAACATGGAGATGTTCACCATTGAAACCACCTCATCTCACGTGATGATCGGACTTGGGTTGGTGAATTTGGATCATGTTACACTCGGATGACCGGAGGGATGTCAATTTAAGTGGGAGTTCTTACGTAATATGATTAATTGAACTCATTATCATGAACAATAGTCTAAGTTGTCTTTGCAAATTATTTTGTAGATCAATAGCTCGTGTTGTAGCTCCCTGTTTTAATACGTTCCTAGAGAAAGACCAAGTTGAAAGATAAGCAATTATGCGGACTAGGGCCATAGTCTGAGGAATGTCCTCACTGCTGCACAGAAGGCTTATGTCCTTGATGCACCACTCGGTGTGCCAACCCCTCTATAGCGTCTATGGATGTTGTGAACATCTGGCAGACATGTTCTGATCAGTTTAGTGTGCAATGCTTTATGGGTTATAATCGGGGCTCCAAAGGTGTTTTGAACGCCATGGAACATATGAGATGTTCCAAGAGTCTAAATTAGTATTTGAGGCTCGTGCTTGTGTTGAGGGGTATGAGACCTCTGACAAGTTCTTTGCCTATAAGATGAAGGTGAATAGTTCAGCCAGTGAGCATGTGCTCAGAATGTCTGGGTGCTATAATCGCTTGAATCAAGTGGGAGTTAATCTTCTAGATAAGATAGTGATTGATAGAGTTCTCCGTCACTATCACCAAGCTAATAGAGCTTTGTGATGAACTATAACATGCAAGGGATGGAGATGATCCCGGAGCTGTTCGCAGGTGCTTAAGGCCGCAAAGGTAGAAATCAAGAAGGAGCATCAAGTGTTGATGGCTAACAAGACCACTGGTTTCAAGAAGGGCAAGGGCAAGAAGGGAAATTGTTTGTGTTGAGCCAAGAGAACATAAACGGTTAAATATAACAAGATGTGTGTGATATGCGGCTAACAGGTCTGTAATCAGAAATGTGTGGGAAGACCGATAACAACACAGACGATTCCTGTTGACAAGTCATGTGTGTTGTGAGCAAACAATTGTTGGTATACAATCGTCAGTGATTGATGAAATCATCACCGACGGGTTCCCTTGTTTAGTCTGTGTGTGATGTGATTTGCTCTGTCTACAAAGCATCAACAAATATACTTAAAAAATAGCATTGCATAACCAAATTAAGCATACAATTAGACAAGTGACTACACAGATAACATTTTCACACACCAAGGTAAGCAATTACATGCATACTAAACTAGGAGAAACGAGGATCTAATTAATCATCTACTTATTGTTGCAACGACGCTTGCCATTGCTCTACTTCCGGCTGGATCCCTGGCCGTTTTGGGGAAGCAGGCACTTCCTCATGTCAACAATCCGCCTGTACATGTCGTCGCACGTGTACGCCTCCTTGGCCGTGTACACGACGTGAGCTTTGTCGAGTTTCTCCATCTAGGCCAAGTGCCAGGCACGCTTGTCCTTGTTGCAGGAATCCTTCATGTCCCTCTCCTCCACATAGGCAAAATTGCCATGTAAGCAGGCTATAAGCCCACTATTGTAGTACTTGCTCTTAGCGGCATGGCGGACCAACCGTGTGTGGTGCGAAGTGGCTTTGCTCATGTGGGCGACGGAGGCCATCCCGGGCGGGCGCTAGGTCTGAGAGGACGGCCTTGTCGTTAGTGTGTGACCTCTCTATGGCAACCATTCGCTCCCCACTAACCTCTTCGTGTACCATGGCAACCGTCCACCGCCTCTTAGCCTTACCCTCTCGATTTGGAACTGTTGTCGCACGCTCTTCCTCCCTCCATTTGCCTTCACCCTTCCTTCTGCCATTGTTCGATCATCTTATCCATGGAGGGAACAGGCTGGAAACGACCCCATTATTCTTGCCCCGATCTGAAAGATGATGTGGTGGAGGAACTCATTGATCGGTGCAATGTCATCACCTCGGCTAGCATGGCATGTTCGTTCAAGTCCATTCTTGACTCAACAAATAACATCATTGCAAAGAACCCAATGGTTCAGGAGCGGTTTGATCTCCCCTAGCTTCTTCGCCATCATGCTGGTCACCGGCATGGGGACGACGGAACCCTCACCATCTGCAAGTTGATGCCACTTGATAAATGATACGTGTGATGTTAAGATGCCATCGCTTGACTGTAAGGCTTAGGCAGGCGCAAATGGAGATTGGGTTGTTTATATTGGGTATAACTGTGAGTGGGAACTTGTGAATGTGTACACTCGTCACCGGGTTCCACTTTCAAAAATCACAGACTGCCCTGAGGTTGAGCACACAGATGATCTACGTACGTTCAAATACGATCATGCTGACTGTCGTCTACGGAAGATAGCAATTTGTCGAGTTCCCAACCGCTCTTGGGATTACAAGAACTATGAAGTTGTTGCTATCTTCGACAAGCTTGTTGCCGTCCTTACTTCCACGCCTTGATCGATATTGCTCAAAAATCAATTTCTATACACGGATGAGTAATGTGATGCAATTCAATATGAGGGTCTTGTGTTTGCTGCCACGACTCGTGGCACTGTTTTTGCATGGAATCCTTATGATTTCAGTATGTTTGTCTTCCACTGTAATTATAATTGTTTCATCCACATGCATGCGGGTTAGCTAGTTTCCCTTTACTAATTAACCTTCTTGTATTTCCAAGGTCCTGTGAACATTCCACCACCTATACTTGAAAAAATTTATAACCAAGGGGGAGATGACAATGGTGATGATCACGAGCATGTTGACGAGCATGACCTATAGACTCAGTGGCGCCTGGCAACTTATTCCGATGGATCACCTATTCTTATATCTATACAAGGCACTACTGATGTGACTAACGAAGCAGGTGTTGTCTCCCATGGTCGCACTCTCCGGACCTATTCCAACTTCCGTTGCAGGGTATTCAGGATGGATACTCGTGTGCTAGCGCCAACACCTTCTCCCTGGTTCAGTATTGATAGTCTTGGAGAAAACTCGCTCTTCCTTGGACAAAACCATCCAATGATGGTGAAAGGCGATCCAGCTGCTGTTGACACAATGTCACTACCGTTTATGAGAAGCAACTGTATCTATACCTTGGACATTGCTATGGTTCCCTACCATGGCTATTACAATATGTGTCCTGATATAGGCCGCTTCTACCTGGATGATCAGTCCCGCGTTGGTCTCGAGATTGACAATAGCTGGCCCTTCACAGAGAATCAGTTATGGTTCAAAGCAAGTGTTTCCAATGCCGAGGATTGGTTGAGCTAAAGTTCATTTCATCGCTTTGTTATTTGTTGTGTGAGAAAAACTTTTGTATTTACTAGAATGTTTTGTTGGAAATAATCTATAATCCAACATGTATCCTCGTTGTCATTGAGTGTTGATGACTTGTTGTATATAATCCAAAGTATATTGTTTTTCTATTTGGATGATTAATGTTGCCGCTTTATTGTTTAAATGAAGCACGTCACGTATCCATTGTTGGTTCAACGCTCACGGTTCGAATAAATAATCCGTTTGGGATATTGGTTACCAATTATTAATAATATCCTGTTTGTAATTAGATAAAGACTAGCAAAAAGGCCCGTGCGTTGCATTAGTATTTACCACGGCATGTTGGGTGCCATTCCATGATGGCATGCCAGGTTTCATGAATTTCAGACGAGTTTTGGATTTACTAGAATTTAAAAACTGAGTATCTCTCAATGTTCGCGGCCGAGTGACGGGGGCAGGGTCTTTGACATTCATTCCCATTTCTTGCATGGGACCTAAGCATGAAACCAAGGACACAGATTTGAATTTTCGACCAATTTATATGCATTAGAGCATGTTCATGTAGTTCGAATTTGAATTATGCACATAAATGCATTGAAAACTCAATTAATGCATAAGAAGAAATGTGCTAACGAACCCTGAAAAATTTCAAAATTTAACACAACACTCATGTTGCTCTATGTTGACACTAGAGAAAAATTGAAATCAAGAAGAGGCAACGGCTATCATTTCATCCAGAAAGGTGAAACGTTCCGTACCAAAACCATCAAGCTTGTTGTGAGAAGCTCTCATTTGTGAGAAGCTTATACCCAAACCTGCCCCAAATCGGACAAAAAAATTACCACGACATGTCGGGTGCCATTCCATGATAGCATGCTAGGTTTCATGAATTTCAGACGAGTTTTTGATTTACTAGAATTTAAAAACTAGGCATCTCAATGTTTGCGGCCGAGTGACGATGGTAGGGTGTTTGAGATTCATTCCTATTTCTTGCATGGGACATAAGCATGCAACCAAGGACACTGATTTGAATTCTCAACCAATTTAAATGCATTAGAGCATGTGCATGTAGTTCAAATTTGAATTATGCCCATAAATGCATTGAAAACTCAATTAATGCATAAGAAATTTGCTAACGGACCCCAAAAATTCCAAAATTTAATACAACACTCATGTTGTTCTATGTTGACACTAGAGAAAAAATTGAAATCAAGACGAGGCAACGACTATCGTTTCGTCCAGAAAGGTGAAACATTCCCTACCGAAACGATCAGGCTTGTTGTGAGAAGCTCTCGTCTATGAGAAGCTTATACCCAAACCTTCCCCAAATGGGATAAAAAATTACCACGGCATGTCGGGAGCCATTCCATGATGGCATGCCAGGTTTCATGAATTTCAGTCGAGTTTTGGATTTACTAGAATTTAAAAACCAGGTATCTCAATGTTTGCGGCCGAGTGACGGGGGCAGGGTTTTTGACATCCATTCCCATTTCTTGCATGGGACGTAAGCATGCAACCAAGGACACATATTTGAATTTTCAACCAATTTTTATGCATTAGAGCATGTGCATGTAGTTCAAATTTGAATTTTGCACATAAATGCATTGAAAGGTCAATTAATGCATACAAATGTCCAAACGAACCCCGATAAATTCCAAAATTTAACACAACACTCATGTTGTTCTATGTTGTCACTAGAAAAAGAATTGAAATCAAGAAGAGGCAATGGATATCGTTTCATCCAGAAAGGTGAAATGTTCCCTACCGTAACCATGAGGCTTGTTGTCAAAAGCTCTGGTTTTTGAGAAGCTTATATACCCCAGCCTGCCCCAAATGGGACAATATTTTTACCGCTGCATGTTGATGCCATTCCATGCTAGCGTGTCAAGGTTCATATTAAAAACCAAGTATCTCAATGTTAGCGGCCGAACAACGATGGCGAGGTGTTTAACATTCATTCTCATTTCTTGCATGGGACTTAAGCATGTAACCATGGAGCTTCTCTGGTTTGATAGGAGAAAATTTTAAAAAGTAAGAAGAGGCAACATATATCGTTTGTCCGCCAAGGTGGCACGTTCCCTACCGAAACCATCTAGCTTGTTGTGAGAGAAGCTCCGGTTTGCGAGAAGCTTATACCCAAACCTGGCCCAAATGGGAAAATATTTTTACCACGGCATGTCGATGCCGTCCCATGATATCATGTCAAGTTTCATGAATTTCAGACGAGTTTTTGATGTACTATAATTTTAAAACCATGTATCTCAATGTTAGAGGTTGAGCGACAATGTCAAGGTGTTTGACATTCATTCTCATTTCTTGCATGTGACCTAAGCTTGCAACCAAGGACAAACATTTGATTTTGCAACCCGTTTTTAGGGACTGGAGCATGTGCTTTGATTTTGAATTGTGCACCTGAAATTGCTAGAAAACAAATTTAATGTATAAAATTTACAAACGAACCCTGAATAATTCCAACTTTTATACGACACACATATAGTTGCATGTTCACTGCAGATAAAAGGTCTAGCAATTCGAACACTGCCCATTGCCGCTGTGAACCCATTATGTAATTAAAATCAAAATGAAAAATAGAGTAGATCCCACACAATTTATTGTCACCAACCGTGTGAGATGCAGTACAAAATATCCTGGAGCACCGTCGATGTATAGTACGCCTATGGCTTACGCAAGAAGGTGCGTCGGCTGCAGTTTACAGCCGATGTGTCAAGCACACTAGCTCTCTCCCCAAATACAGTCTCAGCCGGCTACAGTCTATAGCCGGCTACAGTCTGCATCCCTCGCAATCTCAAAAATATCTGCTTGCCCTTGATCCAAATTTTCAATAACCCCGCTGTCGGTGTCAAAACCGGCGGATCTCGGGTAGGGGGTCCCGAATTGTGCATCTAAGGCTAATGGTAACAGGAGGTGGGGGACACGATGTTTACCCAGGTTGTTGCCCTTGATGTCTACTACACAACCTTCTTCCTGTAGACGTTGTTGGGCCTGCAAGTGCACATGTTTGTAGGACAGTAGCAAATTTCCCTCAAGTGGATGACCTAAGGTTTATCAATCCGTAGGAGGCGTAGGATGAAGATGGTCTCTCTCAAACAACCCTGCAACCAAATAACAAAGAGTCTCTTGTGTCCCCAACACACCCAATACAATGGTAAATTGTATAGGTGCACTAGTTCGGCAAAGAGATGGTGATACAAGTGCAATATGGATAGTAGATATAGGTTTTTGTAATCCAAAAATATAAAAACAGCAAGGTAACTAATGATAAAAGTGAGCGTAAACGATATTGCAATGATAGGAAACAAGGCCTAGGGTTCATACTTTCACTAGTGCAAGTTCTCTCAACAATAATAACATAGATAGATCATATAACAAGCCCTCAACATGCAACAAAGAGTCACTCCAAAGCCACTAATAGCGGAGAACAAACGTAGAGATTATGGTAGGGTACGAAACCACCTCAAAGTTATTCTTTCGGATCGATCTATTAAAGAGTTCGTACTAGAATAACACCTTAAGACACAAATCAACCAAAACCCTAATGTCACCTAGATACTCCATTGTCACCTCAAGTATCCGTGGGCATGATTATACGATATGTGTCACACAATCTCAAATTCATCCAACCAACACAAAGTACTTCAAAGAGTGCCCCAAAGTTTCTACCGGAGAGTCAAGAAAACGTGTGCCAACCCCTATGCATAGGTTCATGGGCGGAACCCGCAAGTTGGTCACCAAAACATACATCAAGAGGCACGTGATATCCCATTGTCACCACAGATAAACACGGCAAGACATACATCAAGTGTTCTCAAAGTAAAGACTCAATCTGATGAGATAACTTCAAGAGGGAAACTCAATTCATCACAAGAGAGTAGAGGCGGAGAAACATCATAAGATCCAACTATAATAGCAAAGCTCGCGATACATCAAGATCGTGCCATAGAGAGAACACGACAGAGAACACGAGAGAGAGAGAGATCAAACACATATCTACTGGTACATACCCTCAGCCCCGAGGGTGAACTACTCCCTCCTCGTGATGGATAGCGCCGGGATGATGAAGATGGCCACCGGTGATGGATTCCCCCTCCGGCAGGGTGCCGGAACGGGCTCCCGAGAGGTTTTTGGTGGCTACAGAGGCTTGCGGCGGCGGAACTCCCGATCTATCTTGATATTCGATGTTTTTAGGGTACGTAGGCTTATATAGGCAAAAGAAGTCGGTCGGGAGGTGCTCGAGGGGTCCACGAGACAGGGGGGCACGCCCTACAGGGGGTGCGCCCTCCTATCTCGTGGCTGCCTCGAGGATCTTCTGACGTGAACTCCAAGTCTCCAGGAACATATTCTACCAAAAAATCACAATGCCAAAGGTTTCACTCTGTTTGGACTCCGTTTGATATTCCTTTTCTTCGAAATACTGAAACAGGCAATAAAACAGCAATATGGGCTGGGCCTCCGGTTAATAGGTTAGTCCCAAAAGTAATATAAAAGTGTATAATAAAGCCTGTAATCATTCAAAACAGATAATAAAATAGCGTGAATGCTTCATAAGTTATAGATACGTTGGAGACGTATCAGCATCCCCAAGCTTAATTCCTACTCGTCCTCGAGTAGGTAAATGATAAAAGAAAGAATTTATGAAGTGTGAATGCTAGAAGGTGCACAAGTTTGATCAATGATAATTTCAATCACCTTTTCTAACATGACAATAAGTGTCATAACAGTAGTTCATCTCATAAAACTTCTCACGATAAAGTAACAAGCAATTCACATGTCAAAGCATAGACGATGAACTTTCTTGAAAACTAGCGAACTTCATTCTCAATCATCAAACAATTGCAATTCATCTTATTTTCAAGAATAGAAAACTCCACATACTCAACTATCATATAGTCTTCTACAATTGCTAACACTCACGCAATACTAATGGTTATGGAGTTTCAATCAGACACTGAGAAAGATAGGGGCTTATAGTGTTGCGTCCCAACGTATTCACCTTTGGGTGATGTCAACAATAATAGTTCATGCTAACTTACATCCAATTGGATATATATATCAGGATCACCCCAACACAAAGTGCTTGCCAAAGGATAAAATGAAAAAGGGAAAGGTGAAGATCACCTTGACTCTTGCATAAAGTAAAAGACATAAAGTAAAAGATAGGCCCTTCGCAGAGGGAAGCAGAGGTTGTCATGCACTTTTAGGGTTGGATACACAAAATCTTAATGCGAAAGAACGCCACTTTATATTGCCCCTTGTATATGGACCTTTATTATGCAGTCCGTCGCTTTTATTGCTTCCATAACAAGATTGTACAAAGCTTATTTTCTCCACACTAATAAGTCATGCATATTTAGAGAGCAATTTTTATTGCTGGCATCGATGACAACTTACTTGAAGGATCTTACTCAATCCATAGGTAGGTATGGTGGACTCTCATGGCAAAACTAGGTTTAAGGATATTTGGAAGCACAAGTAGTATCTCTACTTGGTGCAAGGAATTTTGGCTAGCATGAGGGGGAAAGGCAAGCTCAACATGTTTGAATGATCCATGACAAAATATACTTTAACTGAGATGTTGGAAAACATAAACCATTACGTTGTCTTCCTTGTCCAACATCAACTCTTTAGCATGTCATACTTAATGAGTGCTCCCAATTATAAAAGATGTCTAGGATAGTGTATTTATATGTGAAACCTCTCTTCCTTCAATATTCTTTCGTGAATTGTTCAAATGACCAATACAACGCTTGCTAACCTTCAATATATTTACAACCTCTACTTCTTAGATGTGAAGTCATAACTCCCCATGGGATAAGCAAATGAGACATATATAATTTCAGATTTATGACAATCAACTCATTCAACAATTTACTCATAGGATATAAGTGAAGCACACGAGTAAATGAAAAACTACTCCAAAAAGATATAAGCGAAGATCAATGAGTAGCCAAATAATTATGTAACTATGTGAAGACTCTCTCCCATTAAAGAATTTCAGATCTTGGTATCCTAATCAAGTAGCAAGCAAAACAAAACAAAATGACATTGCAAGGATAGCACAACTCATGTGAAGAAGCAAAAACTTAGGCTCAACCGATACTAACCGATAGTGGTTGAAGAAGAAAGGTGGGATGCCTACCGGGGAATCCCCAAGCTTAGATGCTTGAGACTTCTTGAAATATTATCTTGGGGTGCCTTGGGCATCCCCAAGCTTGAACTTTTGTGTCTCCTTAAGTCCTGTCATATCATGGTTTCTCTTTTTATCAAAAGCTTCATCCACAACAAACTCAACAAGAACTCATGAGATAGGTTAGTATAAACCAATGCAAAACCTTATCATTCTCTACTATAACAAATCACTAAAATTATTATTCAACATTGAATACTAAATGCCTCTGCATATTTAATACTCCTATACTCAAATAGAATCATTATACAAGCAAACATTTGCAAACAATGCAAACATAACAGCAATCTCCCAAAACAGTAATATCTGTAAAGAATGCAAGAGTATCAATACTTCCCTAACTCCAAAAAAATATTAAATAAAATTCCCACTGTATTAAATTTATCAGAGCTCGTTATGAAGAAGATTTCATCATTATATCATGCTCTGACTTTTCTAGGGAATTTTTGCAACAGCGGTAAACTTTCTGGTTTCAAACAGCAACATGTATACTAGCAAAATAAGCATGGCAAAGGCTATACTTGACTTTTTTTATTGAAATGGAAGATACAAAACATTATTATAAATAACATGAAGCAAATACTAACAAAAGAAAATGACGCTCCAAGCAAAACACATATTATGTGGCGAATAAAAATATAGCTCCAAGTAAAGTTACCGATGAACGAAGACGAAAGAGGGGATGCCTTCCGGGGCATCCCCAAGCTTAGGCTCTTAGTTGTCCTTGAATATTACCTTGGGGTGCCTTGGGAATCCCCAAGCTTAGGCTCTTGCCACTCCTTATTCCTTAGTCCATCGAATCTTTACCAAAAACTTGAAAACTCCACAACACAAAACTCAACAGAAAATTCGTAAGCTCCGTTAGTATAAGAAAATAAAACAACCACTTAGGTACTGTAATGGACTCATTATAAATTCATATTGGTGTAATATCTACTGTATTCCAACTTATCTATGGTTCATACCCTCCAATACTACTCATAGATTCATCAAAATAAGCAAACAACACATAGAAAACAAAATCTGTCAAAAACAGAACAGTCTGTAGTAATCTGTATCAAACGTATACTTATGGAACTACAAAAAAATTCTAAAAAATTAGGAAGTCCTAAGCAATTTGTGTACCAATCAAGAGCAAAAAGAATCATACCATAAGCCTGTTTATGTGAATTAACAAAACTAATTTACTGGGTGCAAAAGTTTCTGATTTCCAGCAGGATCAACACAACTATCACCAAAAGCCATCCTAAAGGTCTTACTTGGCACTTTATTGAAAAAAAACTATAAAACATGATTAATACAGTAGCATAATCATGTGAAAACACAAAAACAGTAAGGGTAAATATTGGGTTGCCTCCCAACAAGCGCTTTTCTTGAATGCCTTTCTAGCTAGGCATGATGATGACAATGATGCTCACATAAAAGATAAGAATCGAAACATAACGGGAGAAGCATATGACTAGCACTTTTAAGTCTAACCCACTTCCTATGCATAGGGATTTTTTGAGAAAACAACTTATGGGAACAATAATCAAATAGCATAGGAAGGTAAAACAAGCATAGCTTCAAAATTTTAAGCACATAGAGAGGAAACTTGACATTATTACAATTCCTACAAGCATATATTCCTCCCTCATAATAATGTTCAGTAGCATCATTAATGAAATCAACAATATAACCAGAACCTAAAGAATTCTTTTCATGATCTACAAGCATAGAAAATTTACTACTCTCCACATAAGCAAATTTCTTCTCATTCGGAATAGTGGGAGTATCATAAGAGACTTGAACACTAAAAATTGTTTCCACATTAAAAGAGTAATGTTCAGAAAAAGGGTAATCATAATCATGACAAGATTTATAAATATAATCATCAGAACTTTTTATAGCATAAGTTTCATCACAATAATCATCATAAGTAGCAACTTCATTCTCATCATAATCGCGTGAAACCTCTCCCAAGATAGTGGAATCACTAAATAAAGTTGACACTCTTCCAAATCCAATTTCATATTCATCACAATAAAATTCAACATCCTCCAAAATAGTGGGATCACTACTTCCTAAAGTTGACACTCTTCTGAACCCACTTTCATCAATATAATCATCATAAATAGGAGGCATGCTTTCATCAAAATAAATTTGCTCATCAAAAACTTGGGGGACAAAAAATATCATCTTCATAAAACATAGCTTCCCCAAGCTTGTGGCTTTGCATATCATTAGCATCATGGATATTCAAGGAATTCATACTAACAACATTGCAATCATCCTCATCATACAAAGATTTAGTACCAAGCATTTTAATGCATTCTTCTTCTAGCACTTGAGCACAATTTTCTTTTCCATCATACTCACGAAAGATATTAAAAAGATGAAGCGTATGAGACAAGCTTAACTCCATTTTTTTGTAGTTTTCTTTTATAAAATAAACTAGTGAAAAAACAAGAAACAAAAAGATTTGATTGCAAGATCTAAAGATATACCTTCAAGCGCTAACCTCCCCAGCAACGGCGTCAGAAAAGAGCTTGATGTCTACTACACAACCTTGTTCTTGTAGACGTTGTTGGGCCTGCAAGTGCACAGGTTTGTAGGACAGTAGCAAATTTCCCTCAAGTGGATGACCTAAGGTTTATCAATCCGTAGGAGGCGTAGGATGAAGATGGTCTCTCTCAAACAACCCTGCAACCAAATAACAAAGAGTCTCTTGTGTCCCCAACACACCCAATACAATGGTAAATTTTATAGGTGCACAAGTTCGGCGAAGAGATGGTGATACAAGTGCACTATGGATAGTAGATATAGGTTTTTGTAATCTGAAAATATAAAAACAGTAAGGTAACTAATAATAAAAGTGAGCGTAAACGGTATTGCAATGATAGGAAAGGGTTCATACTTTCACTAATGCAAGTTCTCTCAATAATAATAACATAGATAGATCATATAACAAGCCATCAACATGCAACAAAAGTCACTCCAAAGCCACTAATAGCGGAGAACGAATGTAGAGATTATGGTAGGGTACGAAACCACCTCAAAGTTATTCTTTCGGATCGATCTATTAAAGAGTTCGTACTAGAATAACACCTTAAGACACAAATCAACCAAAACCCTAATGTCACCTAGATACTCCATTGTCACCTCAAGTATACGTGGGCATGATTATACGATATGCGTCACACAATCTCAAATTCATCCAACCAGCACAACGTACTTCAAAGAGTGCCCCAAAGTTTCTACTGGAGAGTCAAGAAAACGTGTGCCAACCCCTATGCATAGGTTCATGGGCGGAACCCGCAAGTTGGTCACCAAAACGTACATCAAGAGGCACGTGATATCCCATTTTCACCACAGATAAACACGACAAGACATACATCAAGTGTTCTCAAAGTAAAGACTCAATCCGATAAGATAACTTCAAGAGGGAAACTCAATTCATCACAAGAGAGTAGAGGGGGAGAAACATCATAAGATCCAACTATAATAGCAAAGCTCGCGATACATCAAGATCGTGCCATAGAGAGAACACGAGAGAGAACACGAGAGAGAGAGAGATCAAACACATAGCTACTGGTACATACCCTCAGCCCCGAGGGTGAACTACTCCCTCCTCATCATGGATAGCGCCGGGATGATGAAGATGGCCACCGGTGATGGATTCCCCCTCTGGCAGGGTGCCGGAACGGCCTCCTGAGAGGTTTTTGGTGGCTACAGAGGCTTGCGGCGGAGGAGCTCCCGATCTATCTTGATATTCGATGGTTTTAGGGTAATTAGGCTTATATAGGTGAAAGAAGTCAGTCGAGAGGTTCTTGAGGGGCCCACGAGACAGGGGGCGCGCCCTACAGGGGGGCCGCCCTCCTATCTCGTGGCTGCCTCGAGGATCTTCTGACGTGAACTCCAAGTCTCCAGGAACATATCCTTCCAAAAAATCACGATGTCGAAGGTTTCATTCCGTTTGGACTCTGTTTGATATTCCTTTTCTTCGAAATACTGAAACAGGCAATAAAAAAACAATATGGGCTGGGCCTCCGGTTAATAGGTTAGTCCCAAAAGTAATATAAAAGTGTATAATAAAGCCTGTAATCATTCAAAACAGATAATAAAATAGCATGAATGCTTCATAAATTATAGATACATTGGAAACATATCAGCCCTCTCTATGGAGGTAATACCCTATTTCCTGCTTGATTGATCTTGATGATATGAGTATTACAAGAGCTGATCTACCACGAGATCGTAGAGGCTAAACCCTAGGAGCTAGCCTATGATTATGATTGTTGTTGTCCTATGGACTAAACCCTCCGGTTTATATAGACATCGGAGGGGGCTAGGATTACATCATGTTAGTTACAGAGAAGGGAATCTACATATCCGAATCGCCAAGCTTGCCTTCCACGCAAAGGAGAGTCCCACCCGGACACGGGACAAAGCCTTCTATCTTGTATCTTCGTAGTCCAACAGTCTGGCATAAGCATATAGTCTGGCTGTCTGAGGACCCCTTAATCCAGGACTACCTCAGTAGCCCCCGAACCAGGCTTCAATGACAATGAGTCCGGCGCGCAGATTGACTTCGGCATTGCAAGGCGGGTTCCTTCTCCAAATTCTCAAGAGTACCTGTTGTGACGAGAAGTTTCCGGCTTCCCATTTAATGTTACACTCATCGGCTTCTGTACCTTAATAGTATCAGCCTCCACGTGTCGAGCAAATGCGAGAAGCCGGAGCATTTTTACACTTGCCACCCTGACCATGTAAATAAATCATCTATTAAAGAGACGGGTATCCTCAGATCCAAATCACACCATCTTCCCCAAGCGAGGATTCATCAGAGCGCGCCTGAGGGAGTCCTGGATTAGGGGGTGTCCGGATAGCCGAACTATCACCTTTGGCCGGACTCCTGGACTATGAAGATACAAGATTGAAGATTTTGTCCCGTGTCCGGATGGGACTTTCCTTGGCGTGGAAGGCATGCTTGGAGATACGGATATGTAGATCTCCTACCATTGTAACCAACACTGTGTAACCCTAACCCTCTTCAGTGCCTATATAAACCGGAGGGTTTTAGTCCGTAGGACGAACAACAATCATACCATAGGCTAGCTTCTAGGGTTTAGCCTCTCTGATCTCGTGGTAGATCTACTCTTGTACTACTCATATCATCAATATTAAACAAGCAGGAGTAGGGTTTTACCTCCATCGAGAGGGCCCGAACCTGGGTAAAAACATCGTGTCCCTTGTCTCCTCTTACCATTCGCCTAGACGCATAGTTTGGGACCCCCTACCCGAGATCCGCCGGTGTTGACACCGACATTGGTGCTTTCATTGAGAGTTCCTCTGTGTCATCATCTTTAGGCCCGATGGCTCCTCCGATCATCAACAATGATGCGGTCCAGGGTGAGACTTTTCTCCCCGGACAGATCTTCGTATTTGGCGGCTTTGTACTATGGGCCAATTCGCTTGGCCATCTGGAGCATATTGAAAGCTACGCCCCTGGCCATCAGGTCAGATTTGGAAGTTTGAACTATACGGCCGACATCCGTGGAGACTTGATCTTCGACGGGTTCGAGCCACAGCCGAGCACGCCGCACTGTCACGATGGGCATGATCTAGCTCTGCCGCCGAACAGTGCCCTGGGGGCCGCACCAGTGCTCGCTCCGACCCTTAGTTTGGAGCCGATTGCGCCGATCGAGGACGGGTGGCTGGACTCCGCCTCGGGGGCTGTGATCTCTATGAAGATTGAGCCGAACACCAACCTTGGCCTTTGCGAAGCTCGTGACTCCAAGGTGCCGGAATCCTCTCCGGACTCCGAACCTTCTTCGCCCCTGTCAATCGAATCCGATTGGGCGCCGATCATGGAGTTCACCACCGCGAACATCTTTCAGCACTCGCCCTTTGGTGACATCCTGACTTCACTAAAGTCTCTCTCTTTATCAGGAGAGCCCTGGCCGGACTATGGTCAGCAAGGTTGGGATGCGAACGACGAAGAAATTCGACTCCCACCCACCACCCACTTAGTAGCCACTGTCGAAAGTTTAAACGATGTGCTCGACTTCAACTCCGAAGACATCGACGGTATGGACGATGATGTAGGAGGCAAACATGAACCAGCACCTATAGGGCACTGGACAGCCACCTCATCTCACGATGTATACATGGTGGACACACCTAAAGGAAGCGACAACGAGGAACAACGGGACGCCACGAGGGATCATTCCCTCGAAAAGCGGTCAAAATGGCAACATAAGCGCCTCTCAAAGTCCCGCCTCGACAAAGACAACAACCATACAGACCCAGCCATAGAGCAGGCTGAACCGGTGGACGACGAACATGCTAACCGTCCGAACAGGACAATCTGGATAAACAACCCGTCCCCGGCGAAGATAACAGTCTGGACGATCTCACACCGGACAAGTTGCTGGAGCAGAAGAACCTCCAAAAAAGGTTCGTCGCCGCTGCGCGTAGCCTGAAAAAGCAGAAGCAGAAGCTCAAAACAGCGGAAGATGCTCTCAGAATTAAATGGAGCAAAGTACTCAACACCACAGACAAATACGGTGATAGTCGCCGAACAAAGAGCTACCCGAAGCGAAAACTACTGCCCGAATTTGATGAGGAGGCCGTAGAGCCCCCGCAATCAAAGAACAAGGAGACCACCCGGCCGGATAGACGAACCCATGGCAAACATAGAGCGGCAAACGGCACCGCACACAAGCCGGCACGCGATCCACACACGAATTCGCATCAAAAAGATGGCCCAGCCAGATCCATCTACGGGCCAGGAAAGCAAGCTCTAGTAAGCAATGCAACACATCATGTATACGAATATTACGGTACACCTAAATATAGGGGTGCCACACCCCCCCTATGTTTCACCGATGAGGTTCTGGATTATGAATTTCCAGCGGGATTCAAGCCCGTAAACATAGAGGCATACGACGGAACAACAGACCCTGGAGTCTGGATCGAGGATTACATCCTCCACATACACATGGCTAGAGGAGATGACCTCCACGCCATAAAATACTTACCCCTCAAGCTCAAAGGGCGAGCCCGGCATTGCCTCAAAACCCTCCCCGAAAACACCATTGGAAGTTGGGAAGAGCTCGAGGATGCTTTTCGGGCAAATTTTCAAGGGACCTATGCCCGACCTCCGGATGCAGACGATTTAAGTCACATAACTCAACAACCCAGAGAGTCAGCCCGAAAATTCTGGAACAAATTCCTTACTAAAAAGAACCAAATAGTCGATTGTCCGGACGCCGAAGCCTTAGCAGCTTTCAAACACAACGTCCGAGACGAATGGCTTGCTAGACACCTCGGCCAAGAAAAGCCAAGAACAATGGCCGCATTTACAAGCCTCGTGACCCGCTTTTGCGCGGGAGAGGATAGCTGGCTGGCAAGATGCAGTACCAGCTACCCAAGTACATCCGAAGTCAGGGATGGAAACGGGAAACCGCGACGCAGCAAGGACCAGCGCCGGACAAAGGGAAACAGCCCGAAGAGCACGGCAGTCAAAGCCGTATTCAAAAGCTCATGGCAGAATCATAAAAAACTGCCCCTTAAGGATAACAGGGACGAGCTATCTAACTTAAACAAAATCTTGGACAAGATATGCCAAATCCACAGTACTCCCGGGAAGCCTGCAAACCATACCCACAGAGATTGTTGGGTCTTCAAGCAGTCCGGCAAACTCAACGCCGAACACAAGGGGCTCGACACACCAAGCGAGGATGATGACGAACTCCACAAGCAGAGCACCGGAAAACAAAAGAATTTCCCACAAGAAGTCAAAACAGTAAACTCACTTTACGTGACATAAGGGAAAAACAGAATGGCGGCCATAGAGATACGCGCCATACGGCCTATCCCAGAGGAGTCCGGCCACTGGTTGTTAAAACCAATCACCTTCGACCATCAGGATTACTCTAGAAGTATCTGGAATGCATGATGGACTGCCTTGATATTAGATCCGATAAGCGACAGACTCCAATTTACACAAGTCCTAGTGGACGGCCGCAGTGATCTAAACCTGCTATATCAGGACACAATCCGCAAAATGGGGATAGACCCAACCAAAATTCGCCATAGCAACACTTCCTTTCAAGGGGTAATGCCAGGACCATATGCCCATTGTACGGGCTCTCTACTGCTAGAAGTTGTGTTCGGCTCACCCGACAACTTCCGCCGCAAAAAGTTAACCTTCCACCTCGCCCCATTCACAAGTAGCTACCAAGCACTACTGGGACACGAAGCTTTCGCCCGCTTTAACGCAATACTGCATTATGCATCCCTTACACTTAAAATGCCTGGTCCGCGAGGCATCATCTCCTTAAAGAGAAATACCGAGTGTTCCTCGAGCGTGGAAGATTGTGTGACTGCCTTGACAGCCACACACTAAACCGGCTTCACCAATCAAAGCACCTAAACAGGTCGTTCAGACCCCGGACACGGCTAGACGAGTCCGGCGTAAACATACAAGGGCTTACTAGCCGCATACCCCTGCACAAGGGGCTCCGCGCATGTACAACAAGAGACAATAAAGCTCAATTTTATTCATTTTTTGAATCGTACTTTGTTTATTTAACATAACGTACATTTTCGCATGATCTTTCTCAACTAAGTTCCTCTCTTTTACAGTAAAACACCGTGCTACACCCGTCCAGGATACGACACAACGGAGACACGGGCGCAGACGTGCAGTAGGGACCCGTGACAAGGATTCTTTTCAGATTAAGACCCTGCATAAAACTTTTTTACTGTCTCTTATTGATACACATCCCCTGGTTTCTTGCTATAACCGAGGAGGAGGCTGGCGTTTTGGCATGGGCCACGTCAGAATTTTGCGCGTACCTGGACACCAGGGGCTTATTACCAAGGGCGTTGTTCGGCCCATTTTCATAAAGACCGAATACCTTAGGGAGTGTTCGGCGTCTCGAGTTAGGCCTTATATGCATCAGCTCCGGATCATGTCTTTGGTCAAATGTTGGGTTTGCCCGGCTCCTGTGTTTTGCTGCCTTACGTTCCGCTCTATCGGCTAAGGCGGCACCAGGAGAACTACTGCGATTGTGCCCCGGTTCGGCCAGGCGAGCACCTCAGTAGAGAAAGCCGAAAACTGACTGTCATGATATAGCGTGAGACTGGTCAACCACTCGATGACCCGCCGGAATCTTTAGGATTCCTCCGCCTTGACGAAGGGTCATTTCCCGGTCAGGCACATACGCGCCCCGAATTCGGGTGAGCACGGTGCCCCTAGGGGCTATATAGGAGCCCCACAGTCAAACTCCTATGGCTAAGTGAATGTGATAAAGCATTATAGTCCGGTTGCCTAGTTAGCCGCGCTACCACCTCCTTTATAGGACCAAGACGTTGGATCAAGTGTGAAAATGCGCCTTTTGCAAACACCCCCGCATTATATACGTGGGGGCTGAAGCCGAAGACTGCCATCTTTCAGGTTATATATATACATATACATTAGCGGCCGCACGGTAGGTATTTTAATTATTGAAAGGCACAAGTATAAAAAGTTTTTATATTCCATCGATACATTGTTTCACAATAATACATGTTATTCGAACATAATATCCTTCGAGCACTGCGTCTCTATCAAACGAGCGCCCTGCAGAACTTCCTGAAAATAGTGCTCGACAGATACTCGGCTTCCATCCGAATCTTGGGATGCAACATCGGTGGCCTTCAGCTCCGCCCAGTATGTCTTGACACGGGCAAGAGCCATCTGCGCACCCTCTATGCATGCCGACCTCCTCATTGCATTGATATGCGGCACCGCACCAAGGAACTGCTGCACCAAGCCAAAATAACTCTTCGGCTCGGTCCTTTTCTGCCACAAAAGACTCACGACATCCTTCATGGCAAGTCCGGATAAGCTATTCAGCTCCGCCCATTTGGCCAAGTGATCGGTTAATGGAAGTGGGCGCTCTGGATTATGGAACTGCGACCAAAAAACCTTTTCCATTTCGTGATCATTTTGATCTCGGAAGTGTTCGTCCGCGTCCGCGGCACTTGCCGCCAAGTCTAGATAAGCATCCTCCGCACTCCACAGCCGGTCCAACTGAGCATATTTAGGATCCACGATTTTCCTCCGCAGCAGAAAGGGCTTTCCAGCCGCGATATCTCCGGCCTAACGCAGCTCCTCCTTCATAGCTCTCATCGCAGAGCGAGCATCCTTGGCCTCGGTAGTGGCCTTCTTCAGGTCCTATTGTACCGCTCGATCTTCTTTTTCAAGAAGCTTGCAGTGGTCGGTAGCATTCTTCAACTTCATGGCTATCTCGGCCATTTCCTTCTTGCTTCAGCAGTGAGCAGCCTGTTTGGCTTTTAGCTCTTCGGCCGCCTTTAAGGCAGCCGCATCACTCTTTCTGGCCTGCTCCTTAGCTCGGGCGAGCTCCGCCCGAAGGTTCTCCATGGCAGCGGCACCATCTGCATCAAGCATACATGTTGTAAGGCACGGTCACCAAGCTCCCTTACCAGGTGTCCGTGGAGAAATTGCATACCTTGTGACTCGTCAAGTCGCTTATTGAAAAGCGCGATGTCGGCATCCGCCACGTCAAGTTGCCGCTTTAGTTCGGCAAATTCATCAGTCCGGCTAGCCACCGGACCCTTCGCCACCTACATAGGAAGGACAACATATTATACCTGGGATTATGATGCTCGGCGCGCTGTCATTTTTTGACAACACACCGAGCCTCAGGGGCTACTATCTACACAGGGCGCATTTTATGTGCGGAACTGTCAGAAGGTACATCATTTTGCGTACCTCAAAACCTGTCAGTAAACTTCTAACGGCTTCGTGCAATCCGCTCTCAGCGGATGAAATCCTTTCAATCACCGTACCCATTAACGCACGGTGATCTTCTGAGATAGACACTTGCCCGAGCAGATCCTTCAGCTCCTCCGACCGTACACCAGGTGGTGCCGGACTCGTCCGATGGCCTTTTTCGAAGGCCGGACGCGGAGGGCTTTGAGGGGACATATGACTGCCTTCCGGCCCCGCCGGACTCGGAGAAACCCTCCGCGACGACACCTTAGGGTCGCCCGCCTCGCAAGACGGTACGGCAGGGGGAGGCGTTTCGCTCTCCATCATCTCCGGACGAAGATCCCCCGAAGATGAGCTCTGCTGAGAAGGGCTGAGATCCGAACTACAAGGTAAAACTTCGGTTATCTTCATCAGAAATAGGGCAGGGATTTCCTTTATTTTCAAAAAAGCTCCCTTTTTTACTTATGGCTCGGTGGAGGGCTGATCCCCTTGGGGGCACAATGCGGCCGAGGCATCTCTCTGCGCAGGACCCTCTGACGAAGATTTCTTCCCCCGCTTTGAGACCATGGTCTCCGGGTCCTCAGAGGCGGTCCTCTTCTTCCCTTGGATGGAGGGATTCTTGATCCCTCCTTTCCTGACAGCCTCCTTTGCGGAGGCGGTAGCTTCCTTGTTCCCCCCTTCACCTTCTTCCGAAGGCGCAACCTCCAGCATTCTGGTTAACATGGGATCCGGCATGGTCTCAGGGAGGGGGGCCGGACACCTGATTAACTTTGCTTTCGCTATCCACTCCTGTTCAAGGGACATCTCTTTTAAAGGGCAAGTTCGTGATAAATGTTGGATAGTGTGTTCGGGTACAGGGCTACTTACTTGAGTATCCGGGCGATTGCAGCTCAGACCTGCATCCTCGGTCAAGTCCGGACACATCACTTGTGATCCGAAGAAAAGCTTGTACATCTCCACGGGCGTCGCACCCATAAAATGTTGGAGAGCTCGTGGTCCCTCCGGGTTAAATTCCCACAGGCGAAGGGGCGATGTTTGCAGGGCAGGGTGCGATGAATCAGCATGACCTGCGCTACTACGACCAGAGTGATCTCTCTCTCTAGGAGGCCTTGAATGCGGCCCTGCAACAAGGGCACGTCCTTGGACGGCCCCCAATCAAGTCCTTTATTGACCCATGACGCCAGCCGCGGTGGAGGACCCGAGCGAAAGGCAGGTGGCGCCACCCATTTGGTGCCCCTGGGAGCTGTGATATTAAACCACTCTTGTTGCCATAGGCTGAGCTCCTCTTGAAAAGAGCCCTCGGGCCATGGAGCATCAACATTCTTGCTTATAACAGCCCCTCCGCACTCTGCCTGCGGTCCCTTGATCATCTTCGGCTCCACTTTGAAGGTCTTGAGCCACAATCTGAAGTGAGGGGTAATGCGGAGGAAGGCTTCGCATACGATAATGAATGATGAGATGTGGAGGATGGACTCCGGATCCAAGTCATGAAATTCCAACCCATAGTAAAACATGAGCCCCCTCACGAAGGGGTCCGTCGGGAAGCCTATCCCCCGAAGAAAGTGAGACGCGAACACTAAGCTTTCGCCAGGCTTGGGAGTGGGAATAACCTGCACTTGGGCAGGCAGCCTATGCGAAATTTTGCCGGTTAGATACCTGGCATCTCTTAGCTTTAGCACGTCTTCTTCCGTAACGGAGGAAGGCATCCACCGGCCTTGCAGGTCGGAGCCGGACATCATCGAAGGTCTGAAGCGCCTGAATCTGGAGCTTTGGGTGTTGGAACTCGAGGCGAGGGGCGGATTCAATTGAGATTGAAAGAAAGGAGTGGAGCCTTGGTCTATTTATAAAGAGGTTGAATACCAAGAGCCTTCCCCGTGACTGTTCGGGACTCGCCTTCGATAGAGGAGACGTGCCAACGGGCACGACTGGGTTACCCGCACCCGTATTAATGAGAATCCCGGAATAAGGGGATACGATCTCTGCTTTGACAAGACGTGCCAAGGAAACTACCTCGCTAAACGCGCTGAGGTGGGACAGTAAAAACGATTTGAATAAAGGCTTGGCCGTGGAGTGATGTCACGCCACGAAATACGTCAGCAGATTGAATTGGTGTAAATATTATTCTCTCTAAGGTGGTATGTGGAACTTATTTTGCAGAGCCGGACACTATCCTTGTGTTCAAAATCTTCTATGAAGTATTCGGAGGAGGAACCCGCCTTGCAATGCCGAAGACAATATGCGCACCGGACTCGTCGTCATTGAAGCCTGGTTCAGGGGCTACTGAGGGCGTCCTGGATTAGGGGGTGTCCGAATAGCCGAACTATCATCTTTGGCCGGACTCCTGGACTATGAAGATACAAGATTGAAGACTTCGTCCCGTGTCCGGATGGGACTTTCCTTGGCGTGGAAGGCAAGCTTGGCGATACGGATATGTAGATCTCCTACCATTGTAACCGACTCTGTGTAACCCTAACCCTCCGGTTAACCCTCTTCGGTGCCTATATAAACCGGAGGGTTTTAGTCCGTAGGACAAACAACAATCATACCATAGGCTAGCTTCTAGGGTTTAGCCTCTCTTATCTCGTGGTAGATCTACTCTTGTACTACCCATATCATCAATATTAATCAAGCAGGAGTAGGGTTTTACCTCCATCGAGAGGGCCCGAACCTATGTAAAAACATCATGTCCCTTGTCTCATGTTACCATCCGCCAAGATGCACAGTTCGGGACCCCCTACCCGAGATCCACCGGATTTGACACCGACAGCGCCCGAAAAAAACCATCCCATCATGGCCGGCCACCGCAGCTCTTCCTCTCGCCCTTATAGCGCCAAGCCATGTGATTGGGAGAAGTGTACCGTATCCCACGGCCAATTGGTGAAGTTGCAGACCCAGGGGTTTCTTCCACCTGCATATCTTGTCCCCGTTGAAGCCGGATTAGCCACCTTTAATGGCGGGGAGCAAGCGGAGAGTTTTGCCAACCCAACCAGGGGGAGCGAGTGTGCCTTGTCCCTTACTTGTTGAGGGGAATCGGATTTCCAATTCATCCGTTCCTCCGCGGGCTCCTAGAGTACTATGGCCTCCAGCTGCACAATTTGACCCCTACCTCCATCCTGCACATCGCAGGTTATGTTGCCCTTTGCGAGTTATTTCTGGGTTGTGAAGCTCATTTCGAGCTATGGAAGAGGTTGTTCTGCCTCGTCCCTTGCAATCAAGAGGGATCAATATTCCAAGTGGGTGGAGCCGAAATATGGCGCATTTCCAGGACCGGATACCTGTCCGGCACTCCGAAGAAGACATCCGAAGATTGGCCTTCCGAGTGGTTTTATATAGATGACGTCTCCCTCCCTGACCCTATCCGAATGGGTCTTCCTGAGTTTACAAATGCCCCGTTGAAGAAACGCCGTAGGTGGCATCATTGGAGCCCCAAGGAGGAAGATAGCAGAGAGGTCCTTCAATTGATGGGTATGATAAAAACGCTTGCCAAATCTGGATTGACAATAATCGAGGTTATGTCAATATGCATAATGCGGGGGGTGCAGCCACTCCAATATCGGGGGCGTCCCATGTGGCACTTCAACGGAGAAGACGATGCCACCCGCTGCGGTCGGAAAGGTCCGGATTCCGCCACCGCTCTAGCAAAAATACTGTCCGATTTATATAAAGGAGAAGAAGAGGAGTTCATCCACATTAAGCCACATGATGGATTTTCCATGTACAACCCCCTAGCTGGGTGAGTCGCTATCTCTTACTCAACTCTATTCATTCCCGCAGTCTTTCATCACAAATATTTACCTAGCTAGTCCATAACCGGAAATGCGGAAAGCTATGAGGGAGATCCACAGCCCGTCTACACAGCCAGAGGACCACAAC
Organism: Triticum timopheevii; assembly: GCA_963921465.1. Lineage (NCBI taxonomy): Eukaryota > Viridiplantae > Streptophyta > Magnoliopsida > Poales > Poaceae > Triticum > Triticum timopheevii. The sequence goes on along the minus strand of OY997264.1, from coordinate 478,554,100 downwards.
CGGGCCCTCGACCCCGGACTCGAAGAAGATCCGGACATATTTGTGGAGCTTGGCGACAGGGTATTTTACCAGGCGAGCTATGACGGCACCTTGGTGGCCATCGTTACTGACTATCCCGGCCTCCTCCCTACATCACATGTAGGTAAAACAGGAGACTTATCTTCTGAAAAGGATTCCTCTTTCCACCTTACCCACCGCACATATATTATGCTATAAAGGGAAGGCCATCGACGCGCCATGCCGAACCTGCGGCGACTCACCAACAAGGGTCGCCCAGGCCGGGTAGGCTTCCAAAAAGGAAAGCGAGCAGAGACATGGCCGAGCCGCCATCAAAGAGGTATGGTTTAAAACATGCTCCGTGATTGTTATCTTAAAATATAACAATATCCGTTGTGTCCTAGCAGAAAGAACATCCGCCGAACTGTATCCGAGGATCCTGCCCGTCACGCCTCTACCAGCCGAATTCTAGAACCGGCCTCGAGGGTGGAGGCTAACATGGGGACGACACCAGGCGGTCCTCCTACAGAGGATTCAGATAGAATATCTACTACAAATTCCGAGGTGGAGAGTGCTATGAATCATCGGCGTCGGCGGGCCGCACTCCACGACCCTAGCTTCTTCGAAGAGGCTTTCAATGCCTTCAACTCGGGAGACGCGTACATCTGAGCTGCTCAAGATGGGCTTGCTAGAGCCACAAACCATTATTTAAAAGATGTACGAGTAAGCAAAATCTGATAATTATGTATATCAGTAGCCCCTGAGACTTGAAATAGTTGGTACAACTGATTTAAGGATCATTGTATGAACAAGTTCTTACAAAGAAGAATATCCATTTCTCTCAAGAGCTAAGTGTCAAGCCCAGCTAAGGGCCGCAGCTGCCGAAATGGTGGAATCCAAGAAGGCCTCATCTGGTAATATTTCTCTCGATCGAGAAAAAACGTAATTACGTGTACCATTTGGTGTTCGGCACATTGCAGATCTAACAATAGATTCCGCAGATAATCCCGGAGTGAATCCGGAGGTCCTACAAGAGGATGAACAAAGATCTCAATGACAACTAGATGCTGGCGTGTGTGTACTTACACGAGTCAGGCGGGAGAAAAAGGATCTCCAGGATGCCAATAACTGGCTGAGCATAGAATTGAAAGATGTTCGGGCCCAGCTAGCTGACTCCGTGAAGGAGAATAGAAGACTACAACGCAGCATTTTTAGTATGTGCTTAAACAAACCTTTATATAGTTCAGCGAAGAAACGGGCTAAACGAGGTATGTCTGTAGGTATGCTGACTGGTCGTCCTAGAGAGGAGATGCCCGGATCCTCAAGCAATCTTCTGCAAGAGCTTTCGCAACTGCACGAACAAGTTCGGCAGGTGATGCAGGGTGTCGCCAACGCCTTGTGGCCATCCGCCTCCCTACTAGGAAGCATGGGAGAGCTCGTACAACTGCTCAAGGGAGCGCGGCGGTGTTTCCCACTATGGAAGATATCTGCCTGTCGACAAGGTGCGAGGGAAGCTTGGGCCATGGTAAAAACACGGTATACCAAGCTCGATCTGAATCACATGGCCCGGGTCGGACCTGTAGGGTCAGATGGGAATGAGATTACCGTTAGTCTGGTATATGACCAGCTAGCATTAGGCACAATGTAGTCCCAACAGGATTGTAGGCTAGACCGCCTGTTGGATGGCATAGAAGAAGAAGTATGTGAGTCTAAGTGACTATGTACTTCAATTGACATATTTGTCCCTAGCCGGATTGTAAATCATTTGTCATGGTGGACCTTTTCGCTTCGGCCTCCGGACCCGACTAGCTATGTTATATTACATGGATAGTAAGAAACATCTTCCAGAGAGAATAGATCCGTTAAGGGTTCCTTTCCCTGGGTACGCATGCATTAATGTGCATGTCCGAACTGCGAGCAAAAACGCAGTACATGCAACATCTAGGGGTTTGTATTGTAATAGGTAAAAACATCTTTAGTTCACCGACCGAATATTCCCTTAAGAATGCTAGCTTTTGGCTTCACCCAGTCTGAGGTACACGCCCGGAGTACCCGGCAGTAACAATCGCAGAGGTGCTCCCCTTATGCCCTAGCCGAACTAACGGGAACATAGGGCATAAACACAGGAGCCAGGCAACCCAGCTTGGCCAAAACTTAAGTCATATCGATGCATATAATGGTGAAGAAAAGGTACATGTGGGAAAGGGACACATATGTAGTGGGCGTGATGCCCACAAGATAATTATATTAAGCTTCTGTATAAGAAACCCCCAGGTATAATGAGCGCACATATTTGAGGATTAGCGCGTCAAGAGTGTGTAGTAGAGTCACACTTAAAGCCTTAAAGCCATAAAAAGAAAGAGAGAGGATATAACTAAAAAGTAAAAAGAGGCGGAGGGAAGGAGACGAACAGAGAGTTCGGCGCTAGGCGTAGAATCTTTGGAGTCTGGCCGCGTTCCATGGGTTCGGCTCGAGTCGATTATCTGATGCATCACGCAAGCGGTACGCTCCTCCGGTGAGAACTTTATCAATGATGAAGGGACCCTCCCACTTGGGCTTGAGCTTGTCCTTTTTCTTCTCCGGTAGGCGTAGAACCAGTTCGCCAATGTTATAAGTTTTGGCCCATACTTCTCTGCTTTGATACCTACGAGCCTGTTGCTGATAAAATGCGGAATAGGCTTTTGCAATGTCGCGCTCCTCATCTAGGGCATCTAAACTGTCTTGTCGATCAAGCTTGGCTTCTCTCTCTTCATACATGTGCAGTCGAGGTGAGTCGTGAATAATATCACAGGGCAATACCACCCTGCGCTGTACACCATGAAGAAGGGTGTGTATCCGATAGTGCAATTTGGCGTGGTCGGTAGCCCCCATAGTATGGAGTCAAGCTCCTCGACCCAGTGCGTGCCTGATTCCTTCGGAGATCTCACTAGTCTGGGTTTGATGCCGCTCATGATAAGACCGTTTGCTCATTCGACTTGCCCATTTGTTTGAGGGTGATAGACAGAGGCGTAATCGAGCTTAATGCCCATATTGCCGTACCAAGTTTTCACCTCATCGGCTGTGAAATTGGAGCCATTATCGGTGATGATGCTGTGGGGGACACCATAGCGGTGCACGACCACTGATATGAAGTCTATCACTGGTCCGGATTTGGCCGTTTTGACTGGTTTGGCCTCTATCCATTTGGTGAATTTATCCACCATGACCAACAGGTATTTTTTCTTATGGCTTCCTCCTTTAAGGGGTCCGACCATATCGAGCCCCCAGACCACGAAGGGCCAAGTTATGGGGATTGTTTGGAGAGCGGTGGGCGGAATGTGGCTTTGGTTGGCGAAGAGCTGGAAACCGACACAATGTTGGACGAGGTCCTGTGCGTCTACTCGGGCTGTCGGCCAGTAGAAACCTGTACGGAAGGCCTTGCTTACAAGGGCCTGAGCTGCGGCGTGGTGGCCGCCTAGTCCAGCATGAATTTCGGCCAAGAGCTGCCGCCCTTCCTCTTCAGAGATACATCTTTGAAGTACTCCGGTAGCGCTTTTCTTATAAAGCTCTCCCTGTGGACCTTGTAGGCTTTAGAGCGCCGCACAATGCAGTGTGCCTCATTTTGATCCTCAGGGAGTTCTTGCCTATTTAGGTAGGCTAACAAGGGTTTGGTCCATGTGGCGATGACAGCCATGATCAGATGGGTCGAAGGTGTTATTTCGGTGGTAGAGCCTCCGATTATGTCAGTGTGTTCGGGATCTGGGGTTGTGGTCGGATCCGGACTAGTATTGCCGGTCTCCCCTTGCCACACCATGGATGGCTTGAACAGCCTTTCCAAGAAGATGTTAGGTGGGACGGGGTCGCGCTTAGCGCCAATGCAGGCAAGGATATCTGCCGCTTGATTGTTTTCTCGAACCACCTGATGAAATTCAAGCCCCTCGAATCGAGCTGACATTTGGAGGACGACATTACGATAAGCCGCCATTTTTAGATCCTTGGCATCGAAGTCTCCATTTATTTGAGATATTACGAGGTTCGAGTCCCCACGCACTTCTAGGCGTTGGATGCCCATGGAGACAGCCATCCGAAGACCAAGCAATAGAGCCTCGTATTCGGCTGCATTGTTGGAGTCTGTGTATAGTATTTGGAGTACGTATTGGACTGTATCTCCGGTGGGGGATGTCAAGACAACACCCGCTCCCAGACCAGCCAGCATTTTAGAGCCGTCAAAGTGCATGATCCAATTGGAGTATGTGTCGTTCTCTTTAGGGAGTTCGGCTTGTGCCCATTCAGCGATGAAGTCCGCCAGTACTTGCGATTTAATGGATCGTCGTGGTTTATATATAATGTCGAACGGGAGGAGCTCGATGGCCCACTTAGCAATCCGGCCCAAGCATCGCGGTTATTTATTATATCGTTGAGTGGTACTTCGGAGGCCACCGTGATTGAACACTCTTTAAAGTAGTGTCGTAGTTTCCGGGATGCCATGAAGACCGCGTATGCTATCTTTTGATAATGTGGGTACCGTGACTTGCATGGTGTGAGGACAGTGGATACGTAGTATACCGGCTTTTGAAGCGGGAACTTATGTCCGTCCTCCTCTCGTTCGACGATGAGCACTGCACTTACAACTTGGTGTATTGCAGCAATATATAACAACATGGGTTCGCCAATGTTCGAGACGGCCAGGATTGGGTTGCTGGCCAGGAGGGCCTTTATTTCTTCCAGTCCGGCCGTCGCTGCATCAGTCCACTCGAAGTGTTCGGTGCATCGAAGAAGGTGATAAAGAGGTAGTGCCTTTTCTCCCAATCGGGAGATAAAGCGGCTTAAGGCAGCCACACATCCAGTTAATTTCTGGATTATTTTGAGGTCTATTGGGGAACAAACTGTGACAAAGCTTGGATTTTGGCCGGGTTTGCTTCAATTCCTTTGTTGGAAACAATGAAGCCCAGCAGCTTTCTGGCGGGAACGCCGAAAACACATTTTTCCGGATTGAGCTTGATGTGATATGTTCGGAGGTTGTCGAGCGTGAGCCTCAGGTCGTCTATTAAAGATTCGATGTGTCTGGTCTTGATGACCATGTTGTCCACGTATGCCTCAACTGTTTTGTCAATTTTTTTCCAGGCATGTCTGAATCATGCGTTGGTAGGTTGCACCGGCGTTTTTGAGCCCGAAAGGAATGGTGTTGAAACAGAAAGGGCCGTATGGGGTGATAAATGCCGTTGCGGCTTGATCTGACTCCGTCATCTTGATTTGATGGTATCTGGAGTATGCGTCGAGGAAGCACAATGAGTCGTGTTCTGCGGTAGCATCGATGATTTGATTGATGTGGGCGAGGGGGAAGGGATCCTTGGGGCAAGCCTTATTGAGGTCCTTGAAATCGACACATAGGCGCCAGGATTTATCCTTCTTTGGTACCATCACCTGATTTGCTAGCCAGTCCGGGTGTTTTATTTCTCTGATGAATCCGGCCTCGAGTAACTTGGCTAGCTCCTCTCCCATAGCTTGTCGTTTAGGCTCTGAAAAGCGCCGTAGTGTCTGCTTGACCGGTTTGTATCCCTTCAATATGTTGAGACTATGCTTGGCCAGCCTGCGTGGGATCCCTGGCATATCTGAAGGGTGCCAGGCAAAGATGTCCCAATTCTCGCGTAAGAACGCCCACAGTGCGACATCCATTTTAGGGTTCAACTGTGCCCCGATGGATGTTGTTTTTGTATAGTCCATTGGGCGGACTTGGAATTTGACTATTTCGTCCGCTCGTTTGAAAGAGGTGGACTTGGATCGCTTATCGAGTATCACGTCGTCTCTATCCACTGTGGAGCGTAATGCAGTTAGTTCTTCGGCCGCGAGGGCTTCGGATAATGCCTCAAGGGCCAGGGCGGTGGTTTTATTTTTGGCGCAGAGTGCTATGTCCGGATCACTGGCTAGAGTGATGATTCCGTTGGGCCCGGGCATCTTGAGCTTCATTTACCCATAATGGGGTATAGCTTGGAAGCTCGCGAATGCGTCCCGCCCTAAAAGGGCGTGGTATCCACTACTGAACGGCGCCACTTGGAATGTTATCTCTTCAGACCTGTAATTTTCCGGCGTGCCGAATACCACATCGAGTGTGATTTTTCCCGCACATCGTGCCTCCGACTAGGGATAATTCCTCGGAAGGTCGTGCTGCTTTGCTCAATGCGGCTCTTGTCTATTTCCATTTTGTTGAGAGTTTCCTCATAGATAAGGTTTAATCTGCTGCCGGCGTCCATGAGCACTTTAGTAAGCCGGAATCCATCAACAATTGGACTAAGGACCAAAGCGGCTGGTGCTCGGACTGTTCAGAATTGAGGTTCGTCACTGGCATTAAAGGTTATAGCCGTGTCGTTCCAGGGGTTTACTGCTGCAACGTGGCAGACTTCGGCGAGGCCGCGGAGTGCTCTCTTGCGCCTGTTATTTGAGGCGAAACTCTCAAAGACTGTCAACACTGTATTGTTGTTTTCTGCAGGATGATGCTCTGCGGTATTGTTAATGAGGAGATCCTCGCCGCTCTTGGCCACCTGCCGAAGTATCCAACATGCTCTAAGGTTGTGTGTTGGTACGATATCCGGTGTGGTGTGAATTTTGCATGGCCTATTGAGCCATCCCTCCAATACGGTTCCACGCCCTGTACTGGGCTTTGGTTTCTTTGTGATTGGATCGGGTGACTTGCGAGAGTGCACCCTTTTGGTTCGGACGAGGGTTTAGGGAGAGCCAAAGGATCCCAAAATGTTGCCTGGGTTTTCCAGGTGCTTTCCATCACACAGTACTTCTGTACTATGGCCGCCAAGTCAGCGAAGTGTGATATGTCATGGCGACTTATGGCGTTAAGGATTTCCTTGTTCGTGCAATTTTTGCAAAAGAATGAGATTGCTTCTTCCACGCGACAGTCCTTAACCTTGCTCATCACAAGGAGGAATCTGGCCCAAAAGTGATGTACTGTCTCTTTGGATTGTTGTCTGATGTGGGAAAGATCGCTTGTATCTGGGTGGGTGGGTGGATTTAAGTCCGAACCCTGACCCGATTCGGGACCCAGAGGCTGAGGAGCTTCCGAACTTGGGAGTTCGGGTTCCGAGATGTTACCCAATTTTTCTGGCCTGCTGTCCAATTCTAAATTCCGAGCATGGGTCATGTCCTCCCGCGAGCGGGTATCCTGCTCAGAGAGCTCGGGAATCAGGACATAGTTCGTACTCAAAATAGAGGAAGAGTTCCTGCATTGCTCCTCCACCACCGCTATTTGCTGGGCGATCGGCGGAGAGTTAATCTCTCTTTGATCGGGTTTAACCCCATTCCGATCATAGTTCGTAGCGACTCCCAAAGCGGTGATGCAATCCAGGAGCTCGTTCAAGGACAAAAGTTCGATTAGATCCATCCGCTCGGCGTATTCTGAGCTGACATGGAGGTTGTTTTCAATGACCCGAGAAGTCATCGTCGGCACGGCAGTCGAACGGGCGGTCATGACGAAGCCGCCTAGTCAGAGGGTTTGGCCTAAGGCCAGGGCTCCCCCGGAGGCGATGTTGTCCTTGATAACAAGGCGAGCCATCAAACCTTTTTTTGACATCACAGTGGAACTCCCAATGAAAGCACCAATGTCGGTGTCAAAACTGGCGGATCTCGGGTAGGGGGTCCCGAACTGTGCGTCTAAGGCTAATGGTAACAGGAGGCGGGGGACACGATGTTTACCCAGGTTCGGGCCCTCTCTATGGAGGTAATACCCTACTTCCTGCATGATTGATCTTGATGATATGAGTATTGCAAGAACTGATCTACCACGAGATCGTAGAGGCTAAACCCTAGGAGCTAGCCTATGATTATGATTGTTGTTGTCCTACGGACTAAACCCTCTGGTTTATAGAGACAACGGAGGGGGCTAGGGTTACATCAGGTCGGTTACATAGAAGGGAATCTACATATCCGAATCGCCAAGCTTGCCTTCCATGCAAAGGAGAGTCCCACCCGGACACGGGATGAAGTCTTCTATCTTGTATCTTCACAGTCCAACAGTCCGGCATAAGCATATAGTCCGGCTGTCCGAGGACCCCTTAATCCAGGACTCCCTCACCCGCCTTGTTACTCCCGCCTAGTAAAATCTTCAGTTGCCGCGGTATTTCCTCAAATACCACCTTAACCCCCCCTCCACACACACCACACACTCCACAAAACCTGCTCTCACCGACACACACCACCCCCGTAACCATAGGTAGGTCGCCGCCACCTCCATCCTTAACCTCTGTCTGTGTGCCAGGGAGCTCGAGGAGCCAATGGCCCAAGAGAGTTTTATCGTGGCCTCTTTGCCCGACGCCGGCGAGGTGGCCGTCGAGGTGTCCCCGTCGTGCTCTGCAGGCTCTTTATCGATCCGCCAGCCGCCGGGCCCCTACGCCGGTTTGAGGACTTCCCCATCCTCCCTCGGACCCGGCTGCTGACGAGGTCCTACCTCGGGGTCTGGCAGCGGTGGTGGGGGATGTGGGTCGCTGAGATTACAGATCAGGAGACCCACACCCGCCGATGGCTCGGTAGCTTCCACATGGCCGAGCTCGCGGCCATGGAGTACGACCACTGGCAGGTCCTCTAACACGGCGTGGCGGCTAGGCTCAATTTCCCCTTCGGCACATGTCTGGTCCACCTCGTTCCACCGGAGCCAGGGGTGGTGAGCTCGGCTATGGCGCGGGAGGACCACGAGGCGTGGGAGCGCCTGCTACCTCTTGAGCACTGCGTTGGTTTTCCGTTGAAGAGGAAAGGGTGATGCAGCAAAGTAGCGTAAGTATTTCCCTCAGTTTTTGAGAACCAAGGTATCAATTCAGTAGGAGGCTACACGCAACTCCCTCGTACCTACACAAACAAACAAGAACCTCGCAACCAACGTGATAAAGGGGTTGTCAATCCCTTCACGGCCACTTGCGAAAGGGAGATCTGATAGAGATAATAAGATAAGATAAATATTTTTGGTATTTTTATGATATAGATTGAAAAGTAAATATTACAAAATAAAGTAGACCGGAAACTTATATGATGGAGAATAGACCTGGGGACCATAGGTTTCACTAGTGGATTCTCTCAAGATAGCATAAGTATTACGGTGGGTGAACAAATTATTGTCGAGCAATTGATAGAAAAGTGCATAGTTATGAGAATATCTAGGGATGATCATGTATATAGGCATCACGTCTGCGACAAGTAGACCGACTCCTGCCAGCATCTAGTACTATTACTCCACACATCGACCGCTATCCAGCATACATCTAGAGTATTAAGTTCATAAGAACAGAGTAACGCATTAGGCAAGATGACATGATGTAGAGGGATAAACTCAAGCAATATGATATAAACCCCATATTTTATCCTCGATGTCAACAATACAATACGTGCCTTGCTGCCCCTGCTATCACTGGGAAAGGACACCGCAAGATTGAACCCAAAGCTAAGCACTTCTCCCATTGCAAGAAAGATCAATCTAGTAGGCCAAACCAAACTGATAATTCGAAGAGACTTGCAAAGATAACCAATCATACATAAAAGAATTCAGAGGAGATTCAAATATTTCTCATAGATAAACTTGATCATAAACCCACAATTCATCGGATCTCGACAAACACACCGCAAAAAGAGTTACATCGAATAGATCTCCAAGAAGATCGAGGAGAACATTGTATTGAGATTCAAAGAGAGAGAAGAAGCCATCTAGCTAATAACTATGGACCCGAAGGTCTGTGGTAAACTACTCACAACTAATCGGAGAGGCTATGGTGTTGATGTAGAAGCCCTCCGTGATCGATTCCCCCTCCGGCGGAGCGCTGGAAAAGGCTCCAAGATGGGATCTCATGGGTACAGAAGGTTGCGGCGGTGGAAATAGGGTTTCGTGGTGCTCCTGGATGTTTTCGGGGTATGTAGATATATATAGGCCAAAGAAGTCGGTCAGGGGAGACACAAGGGGCCCACGAGGGTGGGGGCGCGCCCACCCCCCTAGGGCGCGCCCTGGACCCTCGTGGCCGCCTCGTTTGCTTCTTGACGTCCACCCCAAGTCTCCTAGATAGCGTTTGTTCCAAAAATAACTCTCTCGAATGTTTCATTCCGTTTGGACTCCGTTTGATATTCCTTTTCTTCGAAACACTGAAATAGGCAAAAAAACAGCAATTTGGGCTAGGCCTCCGGTTAATAGGTTAGTCCCAAAATGATATAAAAGTGTATAGTAAAGCCCATAAAGATCCAAAACGGGTAATTTAATAGCATGGAGCAATCAAAAATTATAGATACGTTGGAGACGTATCAGCGCCTCGAGGCCGAGGCCACTGATGAGGCCTACATGCAAGAGCTCCGCCGGCAGCACCTAGAGCTCGTGGAGGTGGAGTGGGCGATCTTTGCTGGCACGGAGGGTGGGGAGGTTATCGCGCTCTCGTTCAATGACAAGGTCGAAGGCGGCGAGGACGGCGGCGCGAAGGGCGACAAGATTATCGCGCTCTCCTTTGATGACGAGGTCGAAGGCGGAAAGGACGGTGGCACGGAGGGCGGCATGGTTATCGTGCTCTCCTCTGATGACGAGGTTGAAGGCGGCAAGGACGGCGGAGCGGAGGGCGTCCAGGTGGGCGGCGAGGTAGAGAAGATCGATGTCGACGAGTGGAGGTGTGCCTTCCCAAACGACCCCGATGACGGGACCGGCCCGGACCCGGCTCGTGGCACACCGTACCTGACGAGGAAGAATTGGCTCGACCTCTATTTCGACCGAAAGTAGTTTAGCTTAGTTTAAATTTATGTTTTATGTTCGGTTATGCAAAACTATCTATGTTTATGTTTGAATGCATGCTACTTTCGGTTGAACCTGCTTTGAACTTGATCAAATTGAAGTTTACAACATTAAGTTTAGGCGATCGACTAGAAACAACCAAAAATTGTTGGAGTATATATATATCCACTAATTCCTTTAGTCCTTTAAATTTTAAAGGATCGTCTAGAGATGGCCTTATGCCTTGTTTATTTCAGTTCTTCACAATGTGATGCTCTATATGTGCAACTATTTGCCGTGCAATTAAATTTCATCAATAATAGTTTCAGCAATACCACTATGAATTACGATATTTGGTTGTTGCTAAGGATATTGTAGTTAACATGCCTTTTCGTTTTTTAACAATAACTAGCATACTTTAGACCTGCACAATACCAGTTTGAATGACAATTTGCTTGTTTATAAATGTTATGCCTGATGCAGTTAACACACCTTTCCACTTCTTGTTTTGCTTAACTAGCGTGCTTAAGCCTGCACACTGAAGTTATCATTTGTAGATTATGTTGTCTACCATGTATATATATGGTTGATGTTTAGCCTGTTGTGCTTAACATGCCTTTATATGTACTCATACAAGACAATATTGAGAACAGTGCTGTTTTTTCCATCTAGGTTAGTTTCATCGCATTGCTTATATGTACTCACTGTTCAGGATCTCGGTAGCTGGTACCATATAGCCTGGGGGCTGATAAGGAATTAATCGTTGAATCGGACATTTCACTGAATGTATCTATAACCCATTTATCAGTAGGTTAACTAGGGCCATATTTAATATATCTGAGGCTACATAGCAACATGCATTGTAATGAATGACTAAATATGCAATCCCAGGCTACATAGCAACAGGTAAGAGTGTTACCTTAATGTTCGTGTTACCATAATGTTCTGATGATGTCTAGATATATGTGTATAAAATCTTATATAATGGGATGGAGGGAGTGTTGTACTACATCATTTTGCAATTGTTGTTTAGATTCTAATATTAACTTGGTGCTTTTAGGTACACATGTCATTGCCAAAGATCCACACTTTGACCCTTTCTGCGTATGTGGCAATTAGATATTCATGAACTAGCATCAAGTGAGGAAACTGATAAAGATTGTTATTAAAATGGGTCAAAAGATGTCAATCAAACTATATGTTTACACTTTATGCAAGACAACAGTGAACTGTAGGATGGTAAGTAAGAACCCTGTAGCCTTCTTTTTACTGCCCGTAATGAGTTGTGTTAGATGACAATGTCTGAACCCAAGATTACCTCTCAAACTACATGACTGACGGCCAGCCATCACAAGGGGTTGGACTAGAGTCGTGCGTGCCTTCTGCATCCAGGAGAGCATAATAGGGCCATTCCGCTTCACCTTGTTCAGCAACCAGAATGTCCGTCACCTCTTTCTTTACCATCTGTAATACTACAAGTATAGAAGCATGGTTCATCATTCTTTATTTGGTGCTTATGTAATTCTTAAACATATGCACCTGTGAATTGAATAATGCATTGGTTGTTTGAACCTGATGGATGTGAATAAAGCTATATCCTACTTTCAAGTTTAAATTAGGTACAATTTTAAATAGCAGCAATTTAATTAGGGCGAAATTATGGTGTGTAGGTCATTACGGCGCACACGGTTAATAAAACACAGCATGTGCGATATACATCATAATCCGACACGGTTCACGGAGTGGAAACATGTGGAACAATGCATATAGTTGCTGTTTGCAAAGCGTGTGTGATGTCAGACACTATCACATATGGTGCAGGAAAACTAAATGTGTGTGAATGTCTACCTATCGTACACGGTTTATAATCATGAACTGTTTGTGATGTGCCAGGCATCGTAAACATAGAGTCGTGCCTGGAAAACTCCCGTGCCTGGAATCTGCCTAGGCCTGGAATCTGCCTGGGTTTAGGTAAAAACCACAAAACTCTGACTGCGATGGCAATGCCAGCACAAACGAGTAGCAAGAATGAGTCGTTTCGAATATGCAAGACATCAAAAACAGTTATAGAGGGGCAACTATATGCATCAAGGCACCCTATCCCCGGCGGTTTCTGGGTCGTGTGGGAAGGACCCTCCTATCGCCCACACTCAGTAGGTGACGGTTCCGAGAGCCTTCGCGGAAAGGGGTTAAAAACCGTTTGTATAGCACCGACGCGTACCAGTGGAAGTGTTTCCAAGGTTGATGTGATCACCATCGCATGCTCCCTCTACCTTCAAGATTGGTGTTAAACCTAGATAAATGTTATTTAGTGTCTGCATTGAGCATGAACATGATGAGATCGTGTTTATTGTAATGTGGTTATTCAGTTAAGTCAGAGAATAATGGTTATTATGTTTACATGAATAATACCTTCTGTGGTCATGCACCCAATGTGAATGGTTTATTAAATCCCGATCGTAGTGATACACATGTTCATAATATTGATGCCAAAAGATGTGATGTTAATAATGATAGTACCGCATACTTGTGGCACTGCTGCTTAAGTCATACTGGTGTAAAACGCATGAAGAAACTCCATGTCGATGGACTTTTGGAGTCACTTGATTTTGAATCACTTGACACATGTGAACCATGCCTAATTGGCAAGATGACTAAAATCACATTTTCCAGAATAGTGGAACGGGCAAGTGACTTGTTGGAAATCATACATACTGATGTGTGTGGTCCGAATAGTGTTGATGCGTGCAGTGGATATCTTATTTCCTCACCTTCACCGATGATTTGAGTAGATATGGGTATATTTACTTAATAAAGAATAAGTCTAAAAAGTTTGAAAAGTTCAAGCAATTTTAGAGTGAAGTTGAGAATCATCGTAACAAGAAGATTAAATTCCTACAATCCGATCGAGGGGGAGAATATCTGAGTTATGAGTTTGGCAATCACTTAGGACAATGTGGAATTGTTTCACAGTTGACGTCACCTGGAACACCACAGAGTAATGGTGTGTCTGAACATCGTAATCGTACCTTATTGGATATGGTGCGTTCTATGATGTCTCTTGTCGATCTGCACTATCGTTTTGGGGTTATGCATTAGAGACAACTACATTTACTTTAGATAGGGCACCATCTAAGTCCATGGAGATGACACTGTATGAACTGTGGTTTGGCAAGAAACCTAAGTTGTCATTTCTTAAGGTTTGGGGATGTGATGCTTATGTCAAAAGGCTTCAACCGGAAAAGCTCGAACCCAAAGCATACAAATGCGTCTTCATGGGATACCAAAAAGAGACGTTTGGGTATGACTTCTATCTCAGATATGAGGGCAAAGTGTTTGTCACTAAGAACGGGTCCTTTCTCAAGAAAGAGTTTCTCTTGAAAGAATTGAGTGGGAGGAAGATAGAACTTGATGAGGTTGTTGAACCATTATTTCAACCAGAAAGTAGCACAACACGGAAAGATGTTGTTGTGGCACCTACGACAGTTGAAGAGGAAGCTGATGATAGTGATCATGAAGTTTCAGATCAAGTTACTATCGAACCTCGTATGTCGACAAGGATACGTACTCCTGAGTGGTACGGTAACCCTATCTTAGAGGTCATGTTGTTGGATAACGATGAACCTATGATCTATTGAGAAGCGATGGTGGGCCCAGATCTGACAAATGGTTAGAGGCCATGAAATCTGAGATGGGATCCATGTATGTAAATAGAGTGTGGACTTTGGAAGTATTAGCTGAAGGGCGAAAGGCCATTCAAAATAAATGGATCTTCAAGAAGACGGACGCGGACGGTAATGTCACCATCTATTAAAGCTCGACTTGCGGCAAAGGGGTTTTCACAAGTTGAAGGAGTTGACTATGATGAGACTTTCTACCCGTAGCGATGCTCGAGGCTGTCAGAATTTATGTTAGCAGTTACTGCATTTTTCGATTACGAAATCTTGCAGATGGATGTCAAAACAGAGTTTCCTTAACGGTTTTCGTGAGGAAAGGTTGTATGTGATACAACCAGAAGGTTTTGTCGATCCTATGGATGCTAAAAGGTATGCAAGCTCCAGCGATCCTTCTATGGACTGGAGCAAGCATCTCAGAGTTGGAATATACGCTTTGATGAGGTGATCGAAGCTTGTGGGTTTATACAAAGTTTGCAAGAAACTTGTATTTACAAGAAAGTGAGTGGGAGCACTACAACGTTTCTGATAAGTATATGTGGATGACATATTGTTGATCGGAACTGATGTAGAATTTCTGGAAAGCATAAAGGGTTGTTTGAAAGGTGTTTTTCAAAGGAAGACCTGGGTAAAACTGCTTACATATTGGGCATCAAGGTCTATAGAAATAGATCATTAAGACGCCTGATAAGACTTTCACAAAGCACATACCTTGACATGATTTCGAAGGAGTTCTTGCTTGAGTGGTAAGGTGTGAAGTTGAGTGAGACTCAAAGCTCGACCACGACAGAAGAAGAGAAATGCCGAAGGACGTCCGGTATGCCTTAGCCATAGGCTCTATACGGTATGCCATGTTGTGTATCGCACCTACAGTGTGCCTTGCCACGTGTCTAGCAAGGGGGTACAAAAGTGACCCAAGAGTGGATCATTGGACAGCGGTTAAAATTGTCCGTTGAGGAACAAGGAAATATGTCTCGGTTATGGAGGTAATAAAGAGTTCGGCGTAAAGGGTTACGTCGATGCAAGCTTTAACACATATCCCGATGACTTTGAGTAGCAAGCCAGATACATATAGTGGAGAAACCATTTTGAATAACTCCAAGTGGAGGGTGTTAGTAGTATCTACTGTAGCGACCAGACCTCAAACAGTCTAGTCTGTGCATCAGTGGCATCCCTGGATCGGTAATGCTGACACGCACAGTACTTGTGGACTTATAATAAAGTTTCAATCACACACTTATTACATCAAATGTCTCAAAATAGAACTTATTACAATAATATGGCTTAAGACCATCTAAATAAGATAACATCAGAAGGCTTGGAAGATAAAGTGAGTCCATCAACTCCAACGGCATAGCTGAGTGAACGATAACGACCTATGGCACCTTACTCGTCATCTGAAAAGTCTGCAACATGATATGTTGCAGCCCGAAACGGGTCAGCACATGGATTATGCTGGCAATGTAACACATAGAGTAATGAACAGAATAAATGCTATCACTACATGCATATATGGCTGGTGGAAAGCTCTATGATTACTATTTTTGCATAAAGCCAATTTTCCCTACAACAAAGGAATAAATTTTGTTTAACTATCATGGTGGTTGCTAAACATTGAGAAGGTTCCTCCAACTCAATCCCAATTAAGCACCATCAATTAACCCAATCAAATTAATTTAGAGTGATGAGATCAACATGATAATCCAAGAACCAGATACTCAAGATATCCATAACTGGGGACACGGCTAACCATGATTAGTTTGTACACTCTGCAGACGTTTGCGCACTTTTCCCCACAAGACTCGATCTCCTCCGTTGAATTTCTCGCACTTCAAGATGTTTGAGAAATGGATGACCGAGACACAGTCTTTCAGAAGCATTAACTCTTTACTCTGGGTAGACAGTACCACCTGCATCCCCTACATCTGCTAGTCTACCACTGAAAGAGGTCATACAACATACTCAACTAAGCCAGAGCCCATAATGGCTTGTGGATGCACACGGAAGTTTCTAGCATGAATAATCTTATGATCCCTTTGAGCCTGGGTGGCATTCCATAGGGTGATCACATGGGTACTCCGAGATCCCCTTGGGCAAGCACTGGGTTCTCCAGGTGCGCTGCAACCATTGGGCACCCCAGGGTTCCTCAACCAATGCACCCAGATGTGTATTTAAGTAGCAACCTTAAGTTAACCATTAATTAACAATACTTACATTTGCATACACTCACTCAATCCACGTCTACGAGCATAGCATAGCAATCCTGAGCATAATCTAGAAGTAACTCCCAAAGGATTGATAATAAAAGGGCAATAAGTTCTACCTCATCATCTACTTCCCAAACCCACATGTTAAATAAGATCCTAATCATGCAATGTTTGAGGGTTGTAATTAATGCATAAAAACTGGGTAATAAGGAGTATGATCAAAGTGTTACTTACCTTGCTGATGATCCGCAAAACCTAGAGACTCGTAGTAGCACACTTCGCACTCTGGGAATTCTATCGCAAACAAGCAATAACATACATAAGCACTCAAACTAGAAGCACGGGTAAAACTCAAATAAAAGATCTAACCAGAAAGTTCAACTGAAGAACTCTGGTTTGCAAAAATAATCAAATAAACAGAGCAACGAAACTCAAACTACAAAATAAACAAGATTCGTTTACTAATCTGGACTAAAGTCAAATTTTATAGTACCGAAATCTTGTTCAAGTTGGTTAAACAGAAAGAGGCTTCGAGACGAAGATCTAGGCGCTTGTTTCACCTAATTCGGATAAATGAGCGAAAAGATAAACTAAAACGAAGATCAGGACAGAAATCACGATCGAAAATAATCGCGGAAAAACCCTAGAAAAAGAAACGAGACGAACAGGCTAAAGAACGAACGTTCGCTGTCTGCGGCTAACTGACAAACAACATTCATTACAATGAACGCACGGACGAACGTCCGCAAATTAACTAAAGAAAAAAACCGAACCAATCTAATAAAAAACTAGATCTAGGGTTTCGAAAAAAACCCGTCGGTTTTTCTAGGAAAACGGGGACGGCGGCGGCGGCTACCTCGGCAAGGTCGGCGGCGGCGGGGCGGCTACTCCGGCGGCGGCGGGCGGTCGGCGGGGCGACGGCGGCAGCGCGGGTCGGTGGCGGCGGCGGCGGGGCGGCTACTCCGGCGGCGGCGGGCGGTCGGCGGGGCGACGGCGGCAGCGCGGGTCGGTGGCGGCAGCGCGGGTTGGTGGCGGCGCAGCTAGGGTTTCGGGGCGGGGCGGCTTCGGCCCTTAAAAAGGCCGGCCGGGCGAGGTGTCCGGGTCAGGCA
The DNA here is from genome assembly GCA_963921465.1 of Triticum timopheevii. NCBI lineage: Eukaryota > Viridiplantae > Streptophyta > Magnoliopsida > Poales > Poaceae > Triticum > Triticum timopheevii. The sequence continues at coordinate 478,536,399 of OY997264.1, read as the reverse complement.
CGGCCCGTTAGATCGGTGCACTCTTTTTTAATAATTATGACGTGGAAAAACAAACAAAAGAAATACTAAACAGAGTCCAAAAATCCTAAAATAATTTTTCACAGTCCTTTAATAATATTGCGGACAAAGTGAACATTTATTTGGGCCACTAACGCAATTTTGAAAAACACATTTTTTTCCTAATTCAAATAAAATAGCAATAAAACTCCAAATAAAATAAAATTTGATTTTAATATTTTCCTCCAATATTTCTTTTATTTTGGAGAAGTCATTTTATCCCCTCTCTTTTATTTTATCAATTGAAATATTTGAAGAGAAAAATAATTAAAACAAAATGATCCTCTTTTCAAAATTTGAGAAAAAGTCAAATATGAAAATAACGAAATCCCCAACTTTCTCCCTGGGTCCTTGAGTTGCTTAAAATTTCTTGGATCAACCAAAAATGCAATAAAATATGTGATGACCTATGTATAACATTCTAAATTGAAAATTTGGGATGCTACAAACCTACCCCCCTTAAGATGAATCTCACCCTCGAGATTCGGGTTGGCTAGAAAATAGGTGTGGGTGGTCCTTCCGTAGGTCTTCCTCTCATTCCCAGGTGGCTTCATCCTCGGTATGGTGGCTCCACTGAACTTTGCAGAAGTTGATAACCTTGCTGTGTGTGACTCGACTGGCAAACTCGAGAATCTTCACTGGTGTCTCTTTGTAGGTCAATTCGCTATCCAACTGAATCGCTTCCAGTGGCACTGTATCTCTCAGAGGAATATCGTCCATCTCTATGTGGCACTTCTTCAACTGGGATACGTGAAACACATCATGAACTCCTGACAATCCTTCTGGCAACTCCAGCTTGTAAGCAACTTCTCCCATACGTTCCAAAACTTTGTGTGGTGCTAACTTTCACTTAACACCAAACGCTTAACTCCTCGAAGTGGGGACACACGAAGATATACTTTGTCTCCAACTTTGTAAAATGTCTCCTTGCGTTTAGAATCCGCATAACTCTTCTGCCCGGACTGGGCTACCTTGAGTCTATCACGAATCAGTTTAACCTTCTCTTCAGACTCCTTAATCAAATCCGATCCAAACAACGGGCGGTCTCCAACTTCATCCCATAGCAACGGTGTCCTGCACCTCCTTCCGTATAAAGCTTCGAAAGGGGCCATTTTCAAACTGGCTTGATAATTGTTGTTGTAAGGGAACTCTGCATATAGCAAATTGTCATCCCAACTAGATCCATAATCTAGCGCACAAGCTCTCAACATGTCCTCCAGAATCTGATTGACTCTCTCGGTCTGTCCATCTTTCTATGGATGAAAGGATGTACTGAACTCTAGCCTGGTACCCAAAGTCTCATGCAACTGATTCGAGAACTTTGAGGTAAACTAGGTTCCTCTATCTGATACAATGGTCCTCGGAACTCCATGCAGACATACGATCCTGGTCATATATATCTTTGTCAACTTAGCACTGGTGTAAGTGGTCTTCACTGGGATGAAATGAGCTAGCTTCGTCAACCGATCGACGACAACCCATATCGAGTCATAGCCTGAAAGAGTCCTGGGCAATCCCATGATAAAATCCATGCCTAGCTTGTCCAACTTCCATTCGGGTATTGGCAATGGACGTAGCAATCTCGCTGGCTTCTGATGCTCTGCCTTCACTCTCTGACATACATCACATACTGCTACGTACTCTGCAATATCCTTCTTCATTCCGGTCCACCAGAAACCTTCCTTCAAATCCAGATACATCTTAGTGTTTCCTGGGTGAATCGAATACGGCGAATCATGGGCCTCCTGCAGAATCAACTTCCTGATCTCGGGGTCATTAGGCACATATACGCGATCCTCAAACCATAAGGTATCGTGCTCATCCTCACGAAATCCTTTAGCCTTTCCGTTGCTCATCCTTTCCTTTATCACGACAATCTCCTTGTCAGTCTTCTGTGCTTCTCTGATCTTATCCATCGAGGTAGACTGAATTTCCAATGCTGCTACATAACCCCTCGGAACTATTTCCAAACATAGCTCGCGAAGATCCTCTGCTAACTCCTTGAGTAATCCTCCAGTCATGAGCGTATTAACATAACTCTTGCGGCTCAACGCATCGGCTACTACATTAGCCTTTTCGGGATGATAGTGCAACTTCATATCATAATCCTTAATGAGCTCCAACCATCTCCTCTGCCTGAGATTCAACTCCTTCTGCGTGAAGATATATTTCAAACTCTTGTGATACGTGTATACCTCATAGTGGTTTCCGATGAGAAAATGTCTCCATGTCTTCAACGCATGCAGTACGGCTACTAACTCCAGATCATGTGTAGCTTAATTTTGCTCATGAGGTTTAAGCTGTCGTGAGGCATATGAAACAACTCTTCCCTCCTGCATAAGCACTACTCCAAGTCCTCGACGAGAAGCATCACAATACACTTGATAATCCTTGCGTTGATCTGGAAGAATCAACACTAGGGCTGTAACCAAGCGCTTCTTCAACTCCTGAAAACTGGCTTCACACTCCTCAGTCCATTTGAATTTGGTGTCCTTCTTCAACAACTCTGTCATGGGCTTTGCAATCTTGGAGAAATTCTCAATGAACCTCCTGTTATATCCTGCGAGTCCAAGAAAACTCCAGATCTCCCCAACTGATGTGGGTGATACCCATTTCGTCACAGAAACAACCTTCGTGGGCTCCATTGTTATTCCTTCTTCGGATATAACATGTCCGTGGAATCCAACTTCCTTCAACCAAAACTTACACTTGTTGAACTTGGCATATAACTGATGTTCCCTGAGCTTCTCGAGAACCAAACACAAATGCTCCTTATGCTCCTCTTCATTCTTCGAGTAGACCAATATATCATCAATGAACACCATGACAAACTTATCCAAAAACTCCATAAACACCTTGTTCATCATGTTCATGAAATATGCAGGTGTGTTAGTCAGACCAAATGACATAACATTATACTCATATAGCCCGTACCTTGTGGTAAAAGTTGTCTTAGGTATATCCTGCTCTCGAATCTTTAGTTGGTGGTATCCGGATCGGAGATAGATCTTGGAAAATACTTTAGCTCCTTGCAACTGGTCAAACAAATCATTGGTCATCGGCAGTGGGTACTTGTTCTTGATCGTCACTTCATTCAATGCACGATAATCAACAACCATCCTTAATGATCCATCCTTCTTCTCCACTAGAAGTACTGGGGATCCCCAAGGTGACGAACTTGGGTGAATGTAACCTTTATCCAGTAATTCCCTAATCTGCTTCTTAATTTCCTTCAAATCCTGGGTGGGCATCCGATACGGTCTCTTTGATATTGGCCCTATGCCTGGCAAAATCTCAATCAAAAACTCAATTTCTCTATCCGGTGGCATGCCTGGCAACTCCTCTGGAAATACATCAGGGAAATCCTTCACCACTGGTACTTCCTCATGTACAACTCCTGATAAGGAATTCACTTGAGTCCTCTTCGGCACATGCCGGGATACATACTTAATCCTTCTTCCTTCTGGGGTGGTGAACATAATTGACTTACTAGCACAGTCAATGTTCCCTCCATACTTCGATAACCAATCCATGCCTAATATTACATCCAGTCCTTGCGATTCCAATATTATTAGGTCTGAGGGAAACACGTAGTTACCAATCCTTAATGGTAACGGATCACACCATAGGCTAGCCATACACTCTGCTCCTGGCGAGGTTACTAACATGGGTGACCTAAGGGCTTGGGTTGGCAAGTTATACTTATCCACAAATCCCCTTGATATGTATGAATGCGATGCAATAGTATCAAGAAGAACGATTGCAGTAAATGACTTAACCAAAAACTTACCTATAACTGCATTGGGTTGCGCTTCAACCTCCTCCACGCTAACATGGTTCACTTGACCCTTGTTGAAAGGGTTGGGCTTCTTCCTAGATATTCCATTGCCATTTCCATTCTTTGCTTCAGAACACTCCGTGGTGTATTGTCCATTCTTCCCGCACTTGAAACAAGTAATGTGACTTAGATCCTTCTTGGTGGGTGTTTCTGGATTGGAACGGTTCTGGCCGTTGCTTCCTCCATTTCCATTCCCATTCTTGGGGCCACTATGGTTATGCGAACTTCCTCCATTGGAATTAGGGCCTCCAGGGTTATGGTGAATGTGTCCCCCCAAGTTCGGGGTAAAACAGGGTCTCTGCTGAGCTCATGGGTTGTACTTCCCTTGTCCATACTTCCTCTTGTGGTTGTCTATCCGCTGCTGCTTCCCTTCAATCATGACAGCTCTATCTACCAACTCCTGGTAGTTGTTGAATGTTGCCACCAGAAACTGCATGCTCGGCTCATCATTCAGTCCTTCTAGAAACTTCTACTGCTTAGCAGCATCTGTAGCAACGTCATCCAGGGCATAACGTGCTAACTTACAAAACTCATCCACATACTGCCCCACTGTGCGTCCTCCTTGGTGCAAGTTGCAAAACTTGCACTTCTTCATATACAGAGCTCCTGCTGAAACATGGGCAGTGCGGAAAGCCTGCTGAAACTGGTCCCATGTAATAGTGTTAATGGTGTAAGTGGCTGTGAAATTCTCCCACTGTGATGTTGCGGGTCCATTAAGCTGATGTGCGGCAAATCGCACTCTCTCCGCATCTGTGGATCCTGCAGTGGTCATCTCCCTTCCAATCTTGTGGAGCCACTCATCTGCAGCTATCGGCTCGGTGCTACTAGAGAACACCGGCGGATTCAGCCTTAGAAAACGGGCTAAGTGATCAACAGGTGGTGGTGGTGGTGGGTTGTTGTTGTTGTTCCCTTGGTTCAGATTCTAGACTAGTAGCTGCATCAAGGTATTCTGCTGCTAAATCAACTGAGTGAGCTCTAGTGGAAAAGCAAATCCATTGTCACGTCTCAGAGGCATCTGATGGGTTTAGAAAAGGTGAGAAAACAGAATAGAATGAGGTCTAAAGGGAAAACACTACCCATATGCACATGAGACAAACACAATCATATCACTTCAATCAATTCACACAAGGGCATAAAATCGGTCTAACTATCGTTACAAAAGTGCTCAGACTATACTATATACATGGGGGAATACTACTATTCATATGGTGGTCGACTAGAAGTTTTAATCGGTGGAAGACTCCATGATGTCTGCTCCAGCTTCACTAACATAGTCATCATCGCTATTTGTCGAGGTCTGAGTCAGTGTCGTCGATGATTATGTAGTCCTCTGAACGAATGTCCTTGGAATCGTCGTCATCTCCTCCTGGCGCGGGGTTTCCCATGAATACTCCTAGCTTCCTCGTCAGATCGCCATTCTTGTCCACTAGTATCGTCATTTCCTCCTCATATCCATCACGTGTAGACTTGAGTTCCTCCTCTAGCTCTGTGATCCTGGTCATTGCCTTCTTCCGATCTATCATGCCTGCGCACATCTGGTTCTCCGGGCAAAGAATGTGCTGGTTTAACTCCTGGATGAAAGCTGCAATGGACCTGTCCCTCCTGGTGTTGATCATCTCCCATTGCTCATCTCGGCGCCCACATATCTGGTAGATAGTGTCCTTGAGATCCTTTTGGTAAACTTCTCCAATGCGTCACATGGTGATGTGGGCTTCCATGCTCTTTCCTAGACTCCAGGTGGGTCCATCAAAGGAAAACTCTATGGGCTCAGTGACTGGCATGAACGTCCTACCTGGAACTTGAACTCGAATCATCCAACGCTCCTCTTTTGGTAAAGTGGCGATGTAGGTCCCGGTGAAGCTTGGTATTCCAATGTTAAGATACCTAGTAACTTCCTTCAAGTGTCGTCCAAAAGGAGTGTCTTCATCAGGTTGTGTAAACTTGTTCCTTGAGTCCGCCATCCTATAGAGTACAAAAAGGAGAGGAGTCAGAAATGAGTAGAGAGGAGTGACCTATGGTTTTAGCTTAACGGTCGTGTCCTACAGTCAGTGTGTGCTATGATACCATCTTGTAGCGACCAAACCTCAAACAGTCTAGCCTCTGTGCATCAATGTCATCCCTGGATCGGTAATGCTGACACACACAGTACTTGAGAATTTATAACAGAGTTTATATCACATACTTATTACATCGAATGTCTCAAAAGAGAACTTATTACAATAATATGGCTTAAGACCATCTAAATAAGATAACATCGGAAGGCTTGGAAGATAAAGTGAGTCCATCAACTCCAACGACATAGCTCAGTGAACAACAACGACCTATGGCACCTTACTCGTCATCTGAAAAGTCTGCAACATGATATGTTGCAGCCCGAAATGGGTCAGCACATGGAATATGCTGGAAATGTAACACATAGAGTAGTGAACAGAATAAATGCTATCACTACATGCATATATGATTGGTCGAAAGCTCTATGGTTACTGTTGCATAAAGCCAATTTTCCCTAAAACAAAGGAATAAATTTTGTTTAACTATCATGGCGGTTGTTAAACATTGAGAAGGTTCCTCCAACTCAATCCCAATTAAGCATCATCAATTAACCCAATCAAATTAATTTAGAGTGATGAGATCAACATGATAATCCAAGAACCAGATACTCAAGATGTCCATAACCAGGGACACGGCTAACCATGATTAGTTTGTACATTCTACAGAGGTTTGGGCACTTTCCCTCACAAGACTCAATCTCCTCCATTGAATTTCTCGCACTTCAAGATGTTTGAGAAACGGATGACCGAGACACGGTCTTTCAAAAGCATTAACTCTTTACTCTGGGTAGACAGTACCACCTACATCCCCTACATTTGCTAGTCTACCACTCAAAGAGGTCACACAACATATTCAACTATGCCAGAGCCCATAATGGCTTGTGGTTGCACATGGAAGTTTCTAGCATGAATAATCTTATGATCCCTTTGAGCCTGGGTGGCATTCCATAGGGTGATCACACGAGTACTCCGGGATTTCCTTGGGCAAGCACTGGGTTCTCCAGGTGCCCTGACAACCACTGGGTACTCCAGGGTGCCTCAACCAATCCACCCAGATGTGTATTTAAGTAGCCACCTTAAGTTAACTATTAATTAACAATACTCACATCTGTCATGGATACACTCACCCAATCCACGTCTACGAGCATAGCATAATAATCCTGACCATAACGTAGAAGTAACTCCCAAAGGTTTGATAATAAAAGGGCAATAGGTTCTACCTCATCATTTCCTTCCCAAACCCACAAGTTAAATCAGATAATAACCATGCAATGTTTGAGGGTTCTAACTAATGCATAAAAACTGGGTAATAAAGAGTATGATCAAAGTCTTACTTGCCTTGCTGATGATCCGCAAAACCTAGAGACTCGTAGTAGCACGCTTCGCACTCCGGGAATTCTATCGCAAACAAAAAATAACATACATAAGCACTCAAACTAGAAGCATAGGTAAAACTCAAATAAAAGATCTAACCAGAAAGTTCAACTGAAGAACTCCGGTTTGCAAAAAGAATCAAATTAAACGGAGCAACGAAACTCAAACTACGAAAGAAACAAGATTCGCTTACTAATCTGGACTAAAGTCAAATTTTACAGTACCAAAATCTTGTTCAAGTTGGTTAAACAGAAATAGGGCTTCGAGACAAAGATCTAGGCACTTGTTTCACCTAATTCGGATAAACAAGCGAAAAGGTAAACTAAAACGAAGATCAAGGCAGAAATCACGATCGAAAATAATCGCGGAAAAACCTTGGAAATAGAAACAAGACGAACAGGCTAACGAACGAACGTTCGCTGTCTGCGGCTAACTGACGAACAACGTTCGTTAAAACGAACGTACGGACGAACGTCCAGAAATTAACTAAACCAAAAAAACCGAACCGACCTAATAAAAAACTAGATCTAGGGTTTCGAAAAAAACCGTCGGTTTTACTAGGAAAACCGAGACGGCGGCGGGCGGCTACTCTGGCGGCGGGGGCGGCAACGGCGGCGGCCCGGGTTGGCGGCGGCGCGGCTAGGGTTTCGGGGCGGGGCGGCTGGGCTGGCGGGGCGGCTTCGGCCCTTAAAAATACCGGCCGGGCGACGTGTCCGGGTCAGCCACGACCCGTTAGGTCGGTGCACTTTTTTTAATAATTATGACGCGGAAAAACAAACAAAAGAAATAGTAAGCGGAGTCCAAAAATCCTGAAATAAATTTTCACGGTCCTCTAGTAATATTGCGGACAAAGTGAACATTTATTTGGACCATTAATACAATTTTGAAAAACGCATTTTTTTCCTAATTCAAATAAAATAGCAATAAAACTCCAAATAAAATAAAATTTGATTTTAATATTTTTCCTCCAATATTTCTATTATTTTGGAGAAGTCATTTTATCCCCTCTCTTTTATTTTATCAATTGAAATATTCGAAGAGAAAAATAATTAAAACCAAATGATCCTCTTTTCAAAATTTGAGAAAAACTCAAATATGAAAAATAACGAAATCCCCAACTCCCTCCGTGGGTCCTTGAGTTGCTTAGAATTTGTAGGATCACCCAAAAATGCAATAAAATATGATATGAATATGATGACCTATATAGAACATTCCAAATTGAAAATTTGGGATGTTACATCTACAATATGACATAGAGATTTGCCAAGTACATACAGATCTGAATGTTGCAGACCCGTTGACTAAAACCTCTCTCACAAGCATAACATGATCAAACCCTAGAACTCATTGAGTGTTAATCACATGGTGATGTGAACTAGATTATTGACTCTATTAAACTCTTTGGGTGTTAGTCACATGGCGATGTGAACTATGAGTGTTAATCGCATGGTGATGTGAACTATGAGTGTTAATCGCATGGCGATGTGAACTAGATTATTGACTCTAGTGCAAGTGGGAGACTATTGTAAATATGCCCTAGAGGCAATAATAAATTTGTTATTATCATATTTCCTTGTTCATGATAATCGTTTATAATCCATGCTAGAATTGTATTGATCGGAAACTCAAATACATGTGTGGATACATAGACAACAACGTGTCCCTAGTAAGCCTCTACCGGACTAGCTCGTTGATCAAAGATGGCTATGGTTTCCTAGCAATGGACATGAGTTGTCATTTGATAATGGGATCACATCATTAGGAGAATGATGTGATGGAACAGACCCAAACTATAAACATAGCATATGATCGTGTCAAGTTTATTGCTATCGTTTTCTGCATGTCAAGTATATGTTCCTATGACCATCAGATCATGCAAGTCATTGACACCGGAGGAGTACCTTGTGTGTACCAAACATCGCAACATAACTGGGTGACTATAAAGGTGCTATACAAGTATCTCCGAGGGTGTCTGTTGAGTTGGCATGGATCAAGACTGGGATTTGTCACTCTGTATGACAGAGAGGTATCCTAGGGCCCACTCGGTAATACAACATCACAAGAAGCTTGCAAGCAATGTGACTAATGGTTTAGCCACGGGATCTTGTATTACAGAACGAGTAAAGAGACTTGTCGGTAACGAGATTGAACTAGGTATGGAGATACCGACAATCGAATCTCAGGCAAGTAACATACCGATAGACAAAGGGAACTCCATACAGGATTAGCAGAATCCTTGACATTGAGGTTCGACCAATAAGATCTTCGTAGAATATGTAGGAACCAATATGGGAATCCAGGTCCCGCTATTGGTTATTGACCGTAGAGGTGTCTCGGTCATGTCTGCATAGTTCTCGAACCCGCAAGGTCTACACACTTAACGTTTGGTGACAATATAAGTATAGTAGAGTCATTATGGTGGTTCCCGGAGGTTGTTCGAAGTCCCTAATGAGATCCCGGGGATGATGAGGAACTCCGGAATGGTCCGTATGTGAAGATTGATATATTTGACGAAGGGTATTGGAGTCTGGAATTGTTCCGGGGGTACCGGGTGATGACCAACATGACCGAAAGGTGTTTTGGGGGGCTCCGATAAGTGTTGGGGGGGCTCATGTGCCAAGGGGAGGGGGCAAACCAGCCCACTAAGGGGCTGAGTGATCTACAAGGGTATGTAGATCCAATCTTTCCTCTCGTAGATGGTCATCTCCTAGATTGATCTTTGTGAGCATAGGAATTTTTTTGTTTCCCATGCAACGTTGCCCAACAGCTACGCCATTGTGGTCCCCGGTTTCGACGGCCAGGAGAGGCCTCCACCATCAGAACGTAGCCTTCCCCATCTAGGAGCGTGTGGAGCATCGGGCTGCGGCCAGGGATCTTTCCCCTCCAAGTACATCTATCCCCTCCTCTCCTATTCGTTTGGTACTTCCTTCCATGCCTGATTCCCACCTCATCAACATTCTTTCTGACATAGGGGTTGAGATTGATCATAATAGTGACTCTCCATCCTCCCTTCTGTCTATGATTCATCTTAATGAGGAAGCTCAAGCTGCTCTAGCTAAAGCTAAGGAGGTTGCTACTACGACGATGGCTCCCCATGTTTGGGAATGTACTGGGGTGGTGGGGGAGGGTGGTGGCCTTCCTCCCACCACAAACAAGAAGGGTAGAAGTAGCAGAGCTAAAGTGTGTGTGGATCCGAGTCGGTCGAGCCTCCGTCTCAAAAAGCTCTCACTCTGATGAAAGGTGTTTTTTGGAATATTTGTGGTTTCGATGCTAGGGGCGTCGTGACCAAATTCGTGACTTGGTTCGTGATGTTAATGCTGAATTCATCGGTTTTATTGAAATGTTCAAGGTCTCTTTTTCTTTCCCAGAGTTAGCCTCGATTGCGGGTGTAGATTAGTTTGTCTGGCGTTCTCTTTCCGCTTCTGGCCACTCAGGTGGCATTCTAATTGGCGCTAGACTGGATGTTTTTGACTTTGTGGCTTTTGATCACGGTATTTTTTGGGCTAGTATGGTGGTTTGCCACAAGAGTCTTAATGTGCTTTGGGAGATCATGGTTGTCAATGGCCCGGCTGACCACTCATTGTACTCGCCCTTCTTGGATGAATTAGTTGCCAAGATTGATTATTGCGGTATTCCCTTGCTTATCGGTGGTGATTTTAATATTCTCTTGAGAAAAATAATTCGAACTTCTTGTGGTGGTTGGCGGACGCTTTTAACAATTTCATTGCGGAGTGCGCGCTCCATGAACTTCCTAGGACCAGATCGTGTTTCACCTGGTCTAATCACCAGGTGAATCCGACCCGTTCGATGTTGGACCGTGTTTTTCCCTCGTCTCCCTCGGATATGTTGTTTCCCCGCGCCTCTCTTTCTGTGTTGCCCCATGTCAGGTCAGACCACTCCCCCCTCATCTTGGACTTGGGTGTTTCTCCCTCTGTTTCTGCTTCTAGATTCCAATTTGACGCTTCTTGGCTCTTAGTAGACGGGTTCTTTGATTTGGTCACGCGAAGATTGTGTCTCTTCTTAACTCTAGAGTCGGATATTTTGGCCCTATGGATGATTGGCATTTTTGTTCTTACAACCTTGGGAAATTCCTTAGGGGCTGGGGCCGCAATCGTGCGGCTGATGCCCTCAGATGTAAATGGGATCTGTTGGGGGCAGATCTCGTCCTTCGATCCTAAGGATGATTCTTCTAGCCTCTCGGCTGCTAGTTGGAACCATCGGTACGATCTTGAGGGCTCTCTCATGCAACTACATCAGCAGGCTGAGAGTTACTGGAAGCAACGCGGCACGATCAACTGGATTCTTAAGGGCGACTCCCCAACGGCGTATTTTTTTGCTATTGCCAATGGCCGACAGTGTAGGTGCTATGTTGACAGTTTGCTCATTGATGGTGCTAGGGTTGTTGACCCACATCTGGTCACGAAACTTATTCTCAACTTCTTCTCTTCTTTGCTAGCTGCCAGGCCGGCCTTGGGCTTCATCTTATCCCCTAATCTTTGGACCCAGGATAGACGCGTATCGGACGACGAGAACGCGGCACTTATGATCCCTCTCTCTGTTGACGAAATTGAGAAGGCCAATAACTCGGCCAATATTAATTCGACCTCGGGCCCGGACGGTTTCTTGATCCCTTCTTTTAAGTGTTTCTGGCCCTCCCTCCGCTCTTTGGTTTGCAAGATCATCTAAGGTTTTTGGCTTGGCACTGTTCACATTTCGTGTTTGAATTATGTCGTCCTTACTCTCATCCCCAAATTTAGGGGTGCAGAATCCATCTCGCAGTTTCGCCCCATCGCCTTGATCAATAATTTTGCGAAGTTTCCTGCTAAAGGCACGGCGACTAGGCTGACACATGTTGCTCACCGCATTATTAGCCCTTCCCAATCTGCTTTCATTAAAGGCAGATTTATTTTAGACGGCACCCTCTACTTAAATGATATTGTTCATGACCTAAGTTAGATGGGCACCAGGGCCATTATACTCAAACTCGACTTTGTGAAAGCTTACAATTCGGTTAGTTGGGAATTTCTCCGCTACATTCTTCTTGCCTATGGTTTTGACCCCTGTATAGTTCATAGACTCATGCAGCTGGTCTCTGGTGGCCATACAGCAGTGGCTATTAATGGCTCTATTAGCAATTTTTTTCCAATGGTCATGGCCTTAGGCTGGGGGATCCGGGTTCACCTATTCTGTTTAATTTTGTTGTCAATGCTTTATCATGTATGCTTGACAGGGCGGCCTCTGCCAGTCATATCTCTCCTGTTATCTCTCATCTACTTCCCCAAGGCATCACTCATCTCTAGTATGCGGACGATACGATCATTTTAGTGGAGTTGAACAAAATCTGTATTGCTAATCTCAAGTTTATACTTCTCTATTTCGAAGCCTTATCGGGGCTCAAAATCAACTTCTCTAAGAGCGAGGTTATTGTTGTGGGAGTAGATGAGGCCGAAGCATTGCGGGTCTCCCAGTTGCTCAATTTCTCTCTGGGAGCCTTTCCCTTCAAATATCTGGGTCTCACTATATCCCACTGCCGTCTACGTTCTAAGGATTTCAAACCTATGGTTTCTAAGGTGGGGAATAGAGTTTTGACATGGCATGGCAGATATAATACCTCTGCTGGCAAAGTAGCCCTCATTAATTCCTGCCTCTCCTCCCTACTGATTTTCACTATGGGCTTCTTCAAACTTTCTAAAGGCACACATGTAGGCTTTGATAAACACAGAGGAGCCTTATTTTGGAATTCTGCAAATAACAAACACAACTACAGATTTGTTAAATGGGACACTATTTGCAAACCGAAAATCCTTGGGAGGGCTCGGGATTGTCAACACTCAGGTGATGAACACATGCCTCATTGTTAAATGGTGGTGGATAATTATGACTACAAACCCAGGCACCCTATGAATTGATATTCTAAAAGGTAGGTACTTCCCCGCTGGCAGCCCCATGTTTGCCTCGGCTATCGGGGCCTCACAGTTTTGGAAATATTTAGTCAAAGTTAGGGAGGTTTTTCGTCTACATGTTAAATTCGTGCTCAATGCTAGGGCCTTGACCCATTTTTGGTTGGACTGGTGGACTGGGGACGCTCCCCTTGCGACCTCCTTTCCGGTTTTGTTTTCTTATTGCTCTAATCCTGAGATCTAAATCTATTAGCTCTCGCACAATAGCTGGGACCTGGGTTTTCGGAGAACCCTCTCTCCTGAAGAGTTGGGCGACTGACATCGTCTTGCTGCCTTGTTCCCTGTGCTCTCGGAGGAGGCGGACTCTGTTTCATGGCCTCATTCTGCTTCTGGGAAGTTCTCGGTCAAGTCTTTATATGCTCGGATTATTACGGGTAGCAACTCCTCAAAATTTAAGCCTATCTGGGAGGCCAAGTTTCCTCCAAAGATCAAAATCTTCCTCTGGCACGCCTTTAGGGGTCCGTTACCCTCCACCGATCAGATCCAGAAAAGGAATGGGCCAGGATCTGCTTATTGTGCTTTATGCTCTTCTCTTGAGGATTCTAATCACATCTTCTTCCATTATGTTTTGGCCAAGCTTGTCCGGAGGTGTGTTCATTCCTGGCACAATACCTCCTGGCCCCCTGGCTCCTTTGCCGATGTCCGCCTGTTGATGGCCGGACTGCATGGCCGTTCAAGGAGACTATTTTGAACCGGATTGGGCGCCCTTTGCTGGGCACTTTGGACTACTCGTAACAAATTCACCATCGAGGGTGTTTTCCCGAGTAAGCCTGCTGATGTCTTGTCTAAAATGTCTATCTTTCTACAGAAGTGAAAATTGTTGACTAAATCGGCGGATCATGACGGCATGGAGATGTTGATCGACAAAGTGCGGGCATCTGCTAACTTGATGTCTTCTCCGTCCGTTGGCGCTTCGTCGTAGCTGCTTGGATCTTTTGCGTGCGGAGTGGTGGCCTGCGTGCCCCTATGCTGTTTTCGGGCCTGCGTGGCACTGAATTGTTGTCTTATTTCGTTACCCAGTGTGGGGTGGTTCGTGTGACTTTGGGTGGTCTGTGTTGGTACGCTGGATGTTGACTCTTTCCGTATGACTTTGGGTGGTCTGTGTTGGTACGCTGGATGTTGACTCTTTCCGCTGGATGCTGACTCGCCTTTTCTCTAAAAAACATAACATAAACTGATCTGATACATCAAAAGACAAAGACAAAAACAAATGAACAAGAAAAACACAAAAAATGTAGTTTTCTAAGAAATGATGGATTTGGAATTTCTGCTCGTCACTATTTATTTTTGACCAGAGGGCACACAGATGTACTAGCCTTCCTCGTCTGAGAGCACAACCTAGATAGTTATAGTAGTATATTTCGTTGAACAGATCCAGGAAACTACACACAAGTGTTGGACTTCATAAATATATCTTCTATGTGTAAGTTTTGATCGATAGATCAACTAAAGCTTAATTACGATACAAGGTTTGCGTGCATATATGAAGTTGGTGTTTATTTAATCTTCGCATGAGGATGATGAGCAAAGGCATAGGCATGTCTATAATTTGTGCAATTTTTATATGAAGAAAAATAAAATAAAATAAAAATGAAACAAATCAAAATAATGAAGTTTCTATCGAAAGATGAATTAGTGACATTGGTATTACCCTTTATGAAAAAAACTAAAATGAATAATGACCAAATTTTCTCACATTTAACGTGTAAATTGCACTTTTTTAATATGCAAGAATATTTTTCTCAAAAGGAAGTTTCGTAAAATTAAAAGAATAAGTAGCACCCTCGAAGAAAAAAATGAAAAAAGAAACAAAAACAAAATAATGAGGTTTTCTAAGGAAGAATGAATTAGTGCCATTGAATTACCATTTAAGAAGAAAGAAAAGGAAAACACTAAAACAAATAATGACCATACTTGTACACTATTTACACATAAATTGCATTTTTTTTAATATGCAAGAATAAGCATGTGATAGTGGAATTGTTCCAAAAAAAGAAATTTCCTAAAACTAAAACTAAGGGCCTGTTCGGTAGCTTCCCAGCTCCCCACTTCGCCGAATCCGCGACTGGAGCTGGCCCGAACGGCCTGGCTCCACGAAGCTGGCTTCCCCGATCAGTGGCCAGGCTATGTACAAAAATGCGGAGGAGCTCATTTGGAGATCCCAAAAAATGCAAAAGCTACCCCTAAAAAAAATGCAAAAGCTGGAGTTTGCTCTTATTGCAGAGATGTGCCACTGCCAAGTGCCATACGTACCGGTTCAATAGATAGGTTGGAGAGACACCCCGATCCCCACTCTCTTATTACAGAGATGTGCCACCGCCAAGTGCCATTCGTACATGCGTGACGCACTGAAAAGGCTGTCAGCCCATGCGTGGCGAGAGGGAAACTGGAGCAGCCTCACCGAGCAATTTTTTTATAGCTAGCGCTCCGGCCGGAAGCTGGCAACCGAAACGAGAAGCGAGATTTGAGAATTTGATGGAGTTGGGCAACTACCGAACATGCCCTAAATGGTATTGCCCTTATGGAAGAAAGAAAATGGAACAAAAACTAAACTACATCAAAATAATGAAGTGTTCTAAGGAATATTGAATTAGTGGTATTGATATTGCCCTTTAAGAAAAAAGAAAATAAAAACTAAATCAAAAAGAAAATAATGAAGTTTCCTAAGAAAAAATGAACTTCCTTTGGTATTACCCTTTAAGAAGAACAAAATAAAAAATAATAACAAAATTTACACATAGTTTACATAC
The DNA here is from genome assembly GCA_963921465.1 of Triticum timopheevii. NCBI lineage: Eukaryota > Viridiplantae > Streptophyta > Magnoliopsida > Poales > Poaceae > Triticum > Triticum timopheevii. Next base: position 478,520,369 of record OY997264.1, on the reverse strand, counting down.
ATGTTGCACTTTTTATAATATGCAAGCATAAGCTTATAATAGTGGGATTTTTACAAAAAAATCCGAAGAAGGAATGAACTAGTGGCATTGGTTTTTCCATTAAATAAGAAATGAAATGAAATGAAAAATAAATCAAAAACAAACTAATGAAATTTTCTAAGAAAAAATGGATTAGTGGTTTCGTTATTACCCTTTAATTAGAAATAAATGAAATGAAATATGAAATTAATGAAGTTTCCTAGAAAAGGATGAATTAGTGGCATTTCTATGACCCTTTAAGAAAAAGAAATTGAAAAGTAAGAAAATAATAATGGCAAAATTTGCACATGATTTACACACAAATTGCGCTTTTATATCATATGTAAAAATAAGCATATAATACTATGATTTTCTTTTAAAACGAGGATTCCTAAGAATGAATGAATTAGTGGGATTGGTATTACCATTAAATAAGAAAGAAAATGAAATAAAACTAAATCAACAATAAAATTATGAAGTTTTCTGAGAAATAATAAATGAATGGCTTTGATATTACCCTTGTAGAAGAAAGAAAATGGAATAGAAACAAAAAAATAGAAATAATGAAGTTTTCTAAGGAAGAATAAATTAGTGGCATTGGTATTACCTTTTAAGAAGAATAAATATATAAAAAACAAATAATAATATTTTTACACAATATAAACAAAAAATTGCGCTTTTTATAAATATGTAAGAATAAGCATATGGTAGTGGAATTTTTACGAAAAATAATTTCCTAAGAAGGAATTAATTAGTGGCATTTCTATCACCCTTAAATAATAAATAAAATAAATTAAAATAATGATTTTTTATAAAAAAATGAATTACTGATATTGGCACTAACGTTTAAGAAGAAATATTATAAAATAAAAACAAAAAGAAACTCAGAATAATGAGGTTTTTTCTAAGGAAGAATGAATTGGTGGTATTGGTATTACCTTTTAAGAAAATAGAAATGAAAAAAAATAAAACAAACAATGACAACTTACAACTTTTGCACACACTTTACAACTTTGTTTCTCAAAATATGCAAGAATAGGCATATAAAATGGAATTTTTAAAGAAGAATTCTAAGAAGAAATGAACTAGTGCCATTGATACTACACTTGAAGAAGAAATAGAATAAATTAATAATCCATTTTTGTAAGGAACAATGAATTGGTGCCATTGGTGTTAATCTTGAAAAGAAGGACAACTAAGAAAAACTAAAAAAACTGCACACAAATTAGCACTATAGTAGTAGTTATTGCAATGTGCAAAAAAATCATATAATAGTGTAATTTTCGCACATGTTGCAAAGTATTTATCTGTAATACATTTACACACACCCAACATCCCAAAAATACCTACAAAAATATATGAAATAAAAACCAACTAATAAAGAAAAACAGGAGAAACGCATAAAAAATGAGAGAGAGGGTAGGGTTAGGCGGTATTGATAACATGCTTAAGCCCATGAGCAAATCGTTGATCCAAACGGGTGGTTAATAAAAAAGAAACATCCCAAAACCATGAAATCACTAGTTAAGGAGTACGCATTGCAAAGATCACGCTGTCGTGGTACTAAGACTGACAGTAGAATAGGGGGTAGGAATGGAGAGGCAAGATCCTAGCTATGGAGTAGTTGTATACGCAAGGGATTTACGAGTTCAGGCCCTTCTCGGAGGAAGTAACAGCCCTACGTCTCGGAGCCCGGAGGCAGTCGACTGGATTGTATGCCTATGAATTACAGGGGTGCGAACCCTTCTGCCAGTGGAGGGGGGTGGCTTATATAGAGTACGCCAGGACCCCAGCCAGCCCACGTAGCGGGGGGTTTAAAGTACATTAAGGCCCGGCGTTACAGGTAACGCCTTACATAAAGTGTCATCATGACTATAAAGACTACTTAATTACAGACCGTTTGGATATAGAGTGGCTCTTGAACTCCTGGTGGTCGAGTGAGTCTTCATGGTCGAGCGTCTTCAAGTCCGTCGAGTGGAATCCTTCCAGGTCGATCGGAAGGGAGTTTCTTCTAAAGATGTCCTTGGGGAGGGTACTTTGGACAGGTCTATGACCCTACCCTAGGTACATGACTTCATCATTAGCCCCAGAATGGATCGAGGTGTGAGTGAGGAAGGAGTTGATAATCTTTCCGACCTGCTTTTTGTGCTGCGAGTGTGTCTCACTCTGGATCAACGACTTTTTAGTGATGGCATCAACTTCTCTTTCAGTCGCCTTGATCCCTTCCTTATATCTGTCGAGTGAACTTTATGAACTTGGAGATTTCCGGGTGACGGATCGTAGGAAATCTTCCATCTGACAAGCTGCCCTGCTATTAGCGGATTCAGTGGGATCCAAATTTCGGGAAGCGCGCGAAGTGGAGAAGGCCGCGGTACTCGGGCGGGATAATGCAGAGATGCCTCGATCTCCGCGCCATCTTTTTCGCCACATATCGCTCACGCGACTGTTGCGGGATTTGACAGGATTGCTCGGGCCTACCAGTCAGCCACTCGGAAGCGACTCCATATAAGGCGCCGGGCAGAGGTTTTTTGAACAGTACGCCCCCATTTTCCCCTCCCCCGTCTTTAGATTCATCTGCTGCGCTCGCCACCTGCTCAGCGCCGCTGCTCCGTGCCTGCCTCGTCAACGACAATGGTGAAGGAGAAGCCGGCGGCTTTGGAGCGGGTGAAGAAAGCGACAGCGAAGGCGAAGGGGAGAGCGACCAGTCGGGGCGGATCCTCGTCGCGGTCCAGCCTGCCGCAAGGTTGGATCCAGGGCGATTGGATCCGTTCGACCATCACTCAGAAGGACCTCGATGACCTGGCCAACGAAGGACTGATCCCCCATGAATCAGCAAGGCTTCCGGGGTCGGAATGGCAGCCGTAGCCTCAGGAGGGTGAGTGCGTCCTCTTAGCTACCCATGTCGACTGCGGGTTTTCTCTGCCGCTAAATATTTTCTTTCGTGGGTTTTTGAACTTCTTCGGGGCACGACTCCATCATTTCACACCCAACTCCATTGCCTATCTCGCCGCTTTCGTGTCTTTGTGCGAAAACTTCTTGGGTTGTCGGCCGCACTGGGGCCTCTTCAAACACATATTCACTTGTTGCTCTCAAACAGTGAAAAAGGCTAGTCTGAATGAAGAGAAAACCCAAGTAATCCAGATGTGCGGGGGTCTTGGGGTCCAGATGAGGAGTAAGAGTGATTTTCCATCCATGACCCTTCCCGAGTCAGTTAGAGGGTGGCAGTCGACCTGGTTCTACTGCCAAGACCAGTCGACTGGGCTCCCTCCTTTCTCCATGAATCGAGTGAACAAGCCATCCACTCTGAAGGTGCTTCCGGAGGAGAAGGCTCAGGTTAAAATGTTGATGGAGCGTGTAGTCCAGCTCATTCGCAACGGGGTCACTGGCATGGATCTTCTGGAGGTTTTCCTTCGACGATGCATTCAGCCACTCCAATACCGAGGCCACCCGATGTGGTTGTACTGAGGTACCGAAGACACCACTCGGGTCCACCCAGAGGAGGTCGACGATGCCACACTGGAGAGGTGGATGACTGCCATCACAGGGAACAAAGATAACCCCTCGTGGGGCTAGGAGGATCCCGCCACTCGACCAGTCTTATGAGCCAGACAAGGTATGACCACTTATCTCCGACTGTAATCATGTTACGTTCATCCTGTTTTGCTGCAACTCAGTCGACTGACTTTTATCTTGTTTTGTTGTCTTTCAGATCACTACTGAGTTGTATTCGATGCCCAATGGGGTGCAAGCACAGACCGAGGAGGAGGAAGGGAGTGGAGGCGAGAGTCCGGAGGAGTGGGAATCGGATGGTGATGAGGGTGATGAAGATGCTAGCTCTGATGAGGAAGAGGAGGAGTAAGTCGCGCCTCCCCGTTCTGAAAGACGATCCAAGCTTGTCCATGACCCTGCCGTCGAGCGCGGCAAGGGAGTCACGCCTGTTGTGTAGTCGACCAAGCGTCCTCGGACGACCTCTCCGGCGCCGACTGAGAAAGTGCCAAAGCAATCTCGAGTGGCGTTGGCAAAGCCGATGAAGGCCTTGCCGAAGATGAGGATGGCGATTCCCACTATTTCTGGGTAATGGCGTAACTTGTGTCTTCTTGTTTCACATGGATTTACTCTTGGTCGATTCGTTAGCTGACCGACTGATTTCTGAAACTGCAGTGCTGCTACTTCTAAGACCTCGACCAGACCTGAAGATCAAGAAATGGAGGACGCTGTCACTTCCAACCCTGGTATGACCTTTGTAGTTTCATTTTCAGTCGGTAGGATCTTCATTTTTAACTTTGAATCTTTTCTGCAGCTCCACCTAATATCATCATTGATCTTCCTGATGATGATGACAAGGAACCACTGAGGCAGAGGAGGAATAGGAGGGCGTCTGCTGGCAAGATAACTCAGGTCGTATCAGCACCTGAGACGTTGGTTGCAGAGGGGGACAACGTCACTCGGCCTACCGTATCCTTTGCGGTGCCGCTGATGAGTGCTCGCCCTTCATCGTCGAGTGCTGATCAGCCTTCGCTTTTCTCCACCCATCACGTCCCAGAAGACCAAACAAGCGCTGCTAAAGAAGCCATACACCAGGCGGGGGTCATGATGGAGCAAGTGAAGGCGATCTGAGACGCCAGTCAAGCAGCTTATGACGCCAGTTCAGCCCTTCAGAGCAATGTTCAGGTTAGTCGATCACCGCCTGTTCTGTTAGGATATGATACCTGAAAACTTTTCTAAAAATCTTAGTATCTGTCGTACACCCACTGGGTGTGTCGATTGAATATCTGGATTGGTGGGGGCACGCTGAGTGCACCCACTGGGTGTAGTCCCCAAGGCTATGGTGGACTGCTGGCAGTCGACCGTAGTCTTTATGTCTTGAACTTTTTCTCATTACTTGCTTTACTCGATCTGGTCGAATGGAATCATAAAACCGGTGGGGGCACGCTGAGTGCACCCACTGGGTGTAGTCCCCGAGACCGTGGTCGACTGCTGGCAGTCGACTACGGTCTGAAGAACACCTCTTTTTTTTGAAACTGTGGCTAACTACTGGTGGTTAGCCTTTCTGTCTTTTTTGGTCGACTGATCGACTCTAGCTGATAGAACTAGTGGGGGCATGCTGACTGCACCCACTGGGTGTAGTCCCCGAGACTAAGTCGAATGTTTAGATTCGGTTGTAGTCTTAGAAATACTACGATTTTTTCCTTAGTCACTCGGAAGCGACCTATCTTTGACGTCTGTTGATTGGTCTTTCGCAGAAATCTTGCGAGCTTGCAGCTCGTTATACTGAGTTGGAGAACAAGCATATCCAGCTCGAACTTGAACTGAAGCTTGTCCAGGAGAACTTCATGAAGGCGAAGGAGGAGGCAAAATGTATGTTTGGTGAGAACCTTGACGACTGCCTTTGCTTCTTGTCCATTCCTGAGTCTGGTCTCACTGTGATTTTGCAGATAAACTGAGGGATTCTCTGAAGAAGAAGGATCTTGACCTCGCTGAGGCACAGAAAGCAGCTTCAGAGAAGAACAAGCTCGCAGAAGAAAAGCTGGCTTCAATCAGCAAACTTGAAGAGGAGAATATCAATCTGAAAGTTGCTCTTGATGCGGCCAACAAGGAGGTCAGTCGACTGAAGAATGACAAGATTGCCTTGAGTGACAAGGCCAGTGAATTAGCGGGAAAGAAGAATGATCTGGAGACTTATCTGGGAGGACTCGCCAAGAAGCTATTCCTCATGCTTGAAGGTAACCCTTTGCATCCGACAGGCTTTTAATTATGGTCTTACCACCAAACTGCTGCCTTAACTTTGGGCTGTGTCTACAGAGTTCTGCCAGAACTTTGAGGAGGAGACTGGTCGACTGGAGACGAGCCTAGACCCTATCAACTCCCCTGTGAAGGATGAAGCCGCCATGAACGTGCTCCAACTCGAGTCTCGTGTTGCTGCTGTGGTTGACTATCTTGCAAGACTGAAGGTTGCAACGTCGCGCATCGACACGGTGCTCTGGCCAGGAGAAACACTTCAGAATGACCTTGAGTCTCTGATGACTCGACTGAACGAAGTTCCTTATCGAGTGCAAGAATGGAAGAAGTCTTCTGCCAGGTGTGGTGCCGATGTTGCTCTGTCTCTGGTCCGTGTTCATTGCAAGGACGCGCGAGAGGACAAGCTGGCGGCTCTCAAGGTAGCAAATACCAAGAAGCATGACTTCTGATCCTTCATGGAGACCTTCATCGCTGCTGCCACTCGGATCACAGATGGAATCGACTTGGACACGTTTGTTGCGCCTTCCAGCCCTCCACAGGAGGGGTAAAAAACCTCTATGCTTGATGCCTTAAATTTGCCTCGGTATGCCGAGTGGTTTTTGTAACCGATAAACTTTAACAGGCTTGGTGCCTGAGCACTTCTGGTTCCGTAGGATGCTATCTGAACTTGGATTTGACGTTGAATATGTTTGCATCTGCCTCCGAACGAACATTGTCTTTCGCTCGGTCTATGCTGGTGTTTGAGATGCTCTTTTGCAGGTAGGGATGAAGCACAGATTGATATCGACTTGTACCTCATCATACTTAGGCTGGCACTGGGCCACAGCTAAGCCCCCGAGTGGAAAGCTTGCTCTCCACTCGGTAGGATTTTCAAAAACTTAGGCGAGCACTGGGCTACAGCTAAGCCCCTGAGTGGGAGGTCTGCTCTCCACTCGGTAGGATTTTCAAAAACTTAGGAGAGCACTGGGTTGCAGCTAAGCCCCCGAGTGGGAGGTCTGCTCTCCACTCGGTAGGATTTTCAAAAACTTAGGCGAGCACTAGGCTGTAGCTAAGCCCCCGAGTGGGAGGTCTGCTCTCCACTCAGTAGGATTTTCAAAAACTTAGGCGAGCACTGGGCTGCACCTAAGCCCCCGAGTGGGAGGTCTGCTCTCCACTCGGTAGAATTTTTGTGGCGTACCTCTGAAGGAGAAAGTAACAGTCGACCTGCACCTCGTCCTCCTTGCGAGTCGCACGTTGTATTTGTGGCGTAGCTCGGAAGGAGAGGGTAGCAGTCGACCTGCGCCTCGTCCTCCTTGCGGAGCGCACGTTGTATTTGTGGCATAGCTCGGAAGGAGAGGGTAGCGGTCAACCTGCGCCTCGTCCTCCTTGCGGAGTGCACGTTGTATTTGTGGCATAGCTCGGAAGGAGAGGGTAGCAGTCGACCTGAGCCTCGTCCTCCTTACGGAGCGCATGTTGTATTTGTGGTGTAGCTCGGAAGGAGAGGGTAGCAGTCGACCTGCGCCTCATCCTCCTTGCGGAGCACATGTTGTGTTTGTACTTAGGCGAGCACTATGCTGCAGCTAAGCCCCCGAGTGGGAGGCTGGCTCACCACTCGACAGGATTTTGTTTAAACTTAGGCTAGTACTTGGACTGCAGCTAAGCCTCCGAGTGGGAGGCTGGCTCACCACTCGGCAGGATTTTGTTGAACTTAGGAGAGTACTTGGACTGCAGCTAAGCCCCCGAGTGGGAGGCTGGCTGATCCACTCGGAGAACCAAATCTCCTTCTTGGAAGGCTCGACTCTTCACGTTTTTGGCATGGAAGCGACGCAAGTCTTGCTGATAAATGGTCGATCGGATCAAGGCCATCTCTCTTTCTTCCTCTAGAAGGTCGACTATGTCCTGCCGGGCTTTCTCTGCTTCAGCTTTAGTGTAGAGTTCAACTCGGGGCGCGTTGTGAAGCAGGTCACTCGGCAAGACTGCTTCAGCTCCGTAGACCAAGAAGAACGGAGTTCTCCCAGTCGACCGGTTAGGTGTGGTCCTTAATCCCCAAAGTACTGATGGAAGTTCGTCGACCCATGCACCAGCTGCATGCTTGAGATCGCGCATCAATCGGGGTTTCAACCCTTTGAGAATTAAGCCATTTGCTCGTTCTACCTGTCCATTCGACTGGGGGTGAGCGACTGAAGCATAGTCGACTCATGTGCCTTGAGATGTGCAGAAGGCTCTGAATTCGTCGGAATCGAAGTTTGACCCATTGTCAGTGATGATGATGTGTGGAACTCCATATCTGAATATCAACTCCCTGATGAAGCTGACAGCAGTGCCGGCATCAAGATTCTTGATGGGTTTAGCCTCAATCCACTTGGTGAACTTGTCGACTGCTACCAGCACATGGGTGAAGCCACTTTTGCCTGTTCTCAGTGGTCCAACCATATCCAATCCTCATACAGCAAAAGGCCAGACGAGTGGAATGGTCTTCAAGGCTGAAGCGGGCTTGTGTGACATATGGGAGTAAAATTGACATCCTTCACACTTGTCGACTATCTCCTTTGCCATTTCATTCGCTCTAGGCCAGTAAAATCCCGCTCGGTATGCTTTAGCCACGATGGTCCGAGAGGACGCATGATGGCCACAGGTCCCCGAGTGGATATCATCAAGGATTATCCGACCTTCTTCTGGCGTTATACACTTCTGACCAACTCCAGTTGCGCTTTCTCTATACAATTGTCCCTTTATCACGGTAAAGGCCTTAGATCGGCGGACGATCTGTCGAGCCTCTTCTTCATCCTCTGGGAGCTCTTTCCTTAAGATATACGCGATGTACGGCACTGTCCAATCGGGAGTGATCACCAACGCTTCCATGATCAGGTCGACCACTGCTGGAACTTCAACTTCAGTCGGATCTGTGACACTTTTAGGCTGCGGAGCTTCTTCGGTAAAAGGATCTTCTTGAACTGATGGAGTATGGATATGCTCCAAGAACACATCACTGGGAATGGCTTCTCCCTTGGAACCTATCTTTGCCAAATCATCAGCCGCTTGATTCTTCAGTCGGGGTATATAACGGAGCTCTAACCCTTCAAATTTCTTTTCAATCTTTCTCACTGCATTGTAGTATCCAGTCATGGTTGGGCTTCTAATGTCCCACTCCTTCATCACCTGATTGACCACCAAATCTGAGTCGCCATAAACCATAAGGCGACGGACGCCGAGTGAAATGGCAATGCGCAACCCATACAAAAGCGCCTCGTATTCTGCTTCATTGTTGGAGGAATCAAAGTGGATTTGGAGCACATATCTGAGCTTATCTCCTCAGGGGGGAAACAAATACTACCCCAGCACCGGAACCATTTAACATCTTAGAACCGTCAAAGAACATGGTCCAATGCTCCGAGTGAACTTGAGTCGGCTGCTGCTGTTCAATCCACTCGGCAAGGAAATCTGCTACTGCTTGGGACTTAATGGCTTTCTTTGCCACAAACTTAATATCAAGGGGAAGGAGTTTAATCGCCCATTTCGCCACTCGACCGGTTGCATCTCTGTTGTGCAGAATCTCTGACAATGGAGCGTCGCTGACGATTGTAATGGAATGATCAGAGAAATAATGAGCAACCTTCTTCGTGGTCATGTAGATCCCATACACGAGCTTCTGATAATGAGGGTATCTTTGTTTCGATGGCATCAACACTTCGGAAAGATAATATACTGGGCGCTGAACTTTGAAGGCTTTCCCTTCTTCTTCCCGCTCGACCGTAAGTACTGTACTGACGACTTGTCCTGTGGCTGCAATGTAAAGCAACAGAGGCTCTTTGCTGATTGGAGCAGCAACCACCGGCTGGGTGGAGAGCAGAGCTTTTAGCTCGGCAAACGCTACATCAGCTTCTGGAGTCCACTCGAACTTGTCTGACTTCTTCATCAGTCGGTAAAGAGGCAGTGCCTTTTCACCGAGGTGCGAGATGAATCAACTTAACATGGCCAAGCATCCAGTAAGCTTCTGGACATCGTGCACACGCACAGGGCGTTTCATTCGGAGTATAGTGCCAACTTTTTCTGGGTTGGCGTCGATTCCTCGTTCGAAAATGAGAAAACCGAGCAACTTTCCGCCAGGAACTCCGAATGTGCACTTTGATGGATTGAGCTTGATATCATACCTCCTGAGATTGGCAAATGTTTCACCAAGGTCAGTCAACAGGTCGGAACCCTTCCGTGATTTGACCACAATATCATCCATGTACGCTTCCACGTTCCGACTGATTTGAGTGAGTAAACACTTCTAAATCATCCTCATGAATGTGGCTCCGGCATTCTTGAGGCCGAATGGCAAGGTGACATAGCAGAAGCACCCGAACAGAGTGATGAAAGCTGTTTTGATCTCGTCGGGTCCATACAGACGGATCTGATGGTACCCGGAATAGGCATCTAAAAAAGACAATCTCTCACATCCCGCAGTTGAGTCGACAATTTGGTCGATGCGAGGGAGAGGAAAATGATCTTTCGGGCAGACCCGATTGATATGTTTGAAATCAATACACATGCGAAGTGACTTGTCCTTCTTGGGGACCATGACAACATTGGCGAGCCACTCGGAGTGGTAAATCTCTCGGATAAACTCTGCTGCCAGGAGCCGAGCCACCTCCTCGCCAATGGCCTTTCTCTTCTGGACGGCGGACCATTGAAGATGTTCTTTGATAGGTTTTGCTTTTGGGTCGACTCGTAAACGATGCTCATCCAACCCCCTGGGAACACCCGGCATGTCAGCAGGCTTCCATGCGAAGATGTCCCAGTTCTCACGGAGCAACTGGATGAGCGCTTCTTCCTATTTAGAGTTGAGTGTTGTGGAAATATGAGTCGGAGCAGCACTGGGATCGGTCGGGTGAATGTGAACGGGTTTCATCTCACCAGATGACTGGAACGCTGACTCTATGGCGGGCTTCTTGTCCCGCAATAAATCACTCGGATCTGCATTTTTCTGATACTCTTGCAACTCCACTATTGTTATCTGCGCATCAACAATCTTTGAGCCCTTCTGAATGCACTCTTCTGCCTTTTTCCGACTACCAGTGATGGTGATCACACCCTTGGGACCAGGCATCTTCAATTTGAGGTATACATAACATGGTCGAGCCATGAACCGTGCATAAGTTGGCCTGCCCAAAATAGCGTGATAAGCACTCTGGAAATCCATGACTTCAAATGTTAGCTTTTCTTTGCGGAAATGCTTAGAATCGCCGAAAACCACATCAAGAGCTATTTGGCCGAGTGACTCAGCCTTCTTTCCAGGAATGACTCCATGGAAACTCATGTTGCTGGAACTGAGTCTGGACATCGGAATGCCCATTCCCTTCAGCGTCTCCACATACAATATATTCAGACCACTGCCACCATCCATCAGAACCTTAGTCTGTCGAGTGCCTTCGACGACTGGATTGACCACCAAAGCTTGCCTCCCAGGGGTGGCTATGTGTGTCAGATGATCAGACTGGTCAAATGTAATGGCAGTCTGAGACCATTTCAGATAGCTGGGTGTCGCCGGGGCGACCATATTCACTTCACGGTTGATAACTTTCAATCAACTTTTGCTCTCCACATCAGCAAAAATCATCAGGGTGGAATTGACATGGGGGTATCCTTCATCACTGTCCTCTTTGTCCTCGGCCTTGTCCAACTCCTTTTCTTTATCCTTGGGCTGTTTCCCTTGAAACTTTTGGATTAAGAGCCGGCACTGGCGAGTGGTATGTTTCGAGTAAATGAAGTTACCCTCTTCGTCTTTCTTCGTGTGGATGTGGCATGGCAAATCCATCACGTCGTTTCCTTCCTTGTCCTTCACCTTCTTGGGGTTCCAGGATCCTTTGGGCTTCCCTTTAAACTTGCCCTGAGTCACGACCAAGGCTTCTCTAGGAGCAGCTGGCTCGGCTTTTCGCTTCTGCTTTCGACTGGAGTTTCCTTTTTCTAACTGGCTCGGCTTGTACTTGCCACTCCGGAGTCGATCCTCTTCTTCACCATTGGCGTATTTGGTGGCAATCTCCATCATTCGACTCAGGGTCATGTCTCCGGTCCGACCAAACTTCAAACTTAACTCTCTGTTCTTAACGCCTTCCTTGAAGGCACAGACTGCTTGATGATCAGATACGTTCTCCACCGTATGATGCAATGTGATCCACCTCTGGATGTAATCCCTCAGGGTCTCATTCGACTTTTGCACGCAAACCTGCAACTCTGTCAGTCCTACTGGTCGCTTGCAAGTTCCCTCAAATGTCCTGACGAACACTCGGGTAAGATCTTCCCAAGTGTAAATGCTGCTAGGAGCCAACTGATTCAACCAGGCTCTGGCCGAGCCTTCTAACATAAGTGGTAGGTGTTTCATGGCCACCTCATCATTGCCACCGCCAATTTATACAGCCACTCGGTAGTCCTCAAGCCAAGTATCGGGCTTGGATTCACCAGTGAACTTACTCACCCCAGTCGCCAACCTGAAGTTGGGAGGGATCACCGCGGCTCTGATGGCTCTGCTAAAACACTCTGGTCCTGAAACATGAACTCGGCTGCTGGTGGGCACATCTCTGTCACGTCCTTCTCGGTGAGCTCTGTTCCGGTCGACCAAACCTTGCACGATAATGGATCTCGCGTCAAAGCCTGGTTCCCTGAGATCTCCGCCCAACGATGTGCTGGCGTCTGTCATCTTGCTGCCGAGGGGCGTAAGACCCACCCCTTGGGGGAGGAGTGGGCACTCGACGCCGATCATCGCGATCGAATCGGTCATCATACTGATCACGTCGACCCCCACGTCCCTCACGCCACGGAGGCGATCTTGGGCTATGAGCCGACTGGACTGTATTCGCAGCGATGGATCGACTGTGAATCATATTGCGTGACTGTGATACAGCTGAATTCTGATCTCCTGCTGCCCGGAGAAAATCTCTGATCTGCATCAAGCCTCTGCCAGCCTCTGCTACAGCTGCTAGATTCTGAATTGGGGTTCGATATACCTGAGTCGGTTGCGGAAAGAGTTGACGTCAACTGGAGTCTAGTACTCGTTGCCGCGCGCGCTCGTCGAGTGCTCGCTGGAGGTTCTCCAGTCGAGTGCGCTCAGCCAAGTTGGCCAAACGCGCATCCTCCAAGGCACGAGCCTCGGGGGTTTCCCCTACGATGGGAGTATGCAGAGCATCCATATTCCGGCGATGAAGATCTTCCCTTTGTAGAGAAGTGAGTGGCCCGGGTTGATACTCCTCGTGGACCTGAGCGGGGTCGCCTCCGCAATCCGCTCCATCGGTGTGAGGGAAGCCGGGAGGACTATGAGGCCCATTGACCATCAGGACCTCCGCCACTGGATCACTGCGGTCACACTCGGATGCAGTCTCTACGGAGCCAGTCGACAGATCGAACAGGCCGTAGAGAGATTCGTCGGGCTCGATCGCCACGACTTGGGTGGTGGCCGATTGGCGAGCCACTGCGTGTCACACCCACCGCTGAAGCCTTGACCGACCAGAGCGCTTGCACTGGCGGGAGACGGGGAGGGAGGACGACACAGGAGTCGACCGATACGGAGCCGACGGTTGCCGCAGCAGGACGCCGCGGACACATGCGCAAAAGTGCGTCGCCCCGCGGACGGGAAGCGCGTCGATGTCGAGTAGGGCCTCCTGGAGCCAAGCGGAGTCGTCGGCGATGAACGTGAGCGCGCCGAGACGGATCTCGCGGCCCTCGACCAGAACTCCGCCAAAAACCATGATGAAGGCCATCGGAACAATTGCAACTTCTCCAATAGGTCGCTAAGACACCTTCCCCAAGGTGGCTGCCAACTGTCGTGGTACTAAGACTGACAGTAGAATAGGGGATAGGAATGGAGAGGCAAGATCCTAGCTATGGAGTAGTTGTATACGCAAGGGATTTACGAGTTCAGGCCCTTCTCGGAGGAAGTAACAGCCCTACGCCTCAGAGCCCGGAGGCGGTCGACTGGATTGTATGTGTATGAATTACAGGGGTGCGAACCCTTCTGCCAGTGGAGGGGGGTGGCTTATATAGAGTCCTCCAGGACCCCAGCCAGCCCATGTAGCGGAGGGTTTAAAGTACATTAAGGCCCGACGTTACTGGTATCGCCTTACATAAAGTGTCATCATGACTATAAAGACTACTTAATTACAGACCGTTTGGATACAGAGTGGCTCTTGAACTCCTGGTGGTCGAGTGAGTCTTCATGGTCGAGCGTCTTCAAGTCCATCGAGTGGAATCCTTCCAGGTCGACTGGAAGGGAGTTTCTTCTAAAGATGTCCTTGGGGAGGGTACTTTGGACAGGTCTATGACCCTACCCTAGGTACATGACATCGTCACACGCCACCTCCCCAGGTTGCGACAAGTGGCGCACTGCATGTGCGCCACTTGTTGCAACATGGGAGTTTTCCCTTTTTTCATACATTCATCTATTCAAAACGTTTTATCTCTTTAACCGTGCGTCCAAATCTCGAACTGTTTTCACCATTGGGTTCCTCGCGTCGAGATCTTCAAAACTAGATCCTATGTTCATAGGTTTTGACGAACTTTTTTTCACCAAAAAACCGACAAAAAAACTGAACCGGGAGCACAGGTTTTTTCTCTTTCTGAAAGAGGCACGCCCATGCCTCTCGCGAAACGACAACCGTTCACCCTATGTGCAATCAAGCTTAGAGACTTGAGCCGCATAATCCCTTGCCTCTCATGGAAGCAAAAACGTGCCTCTCGCGGAAGAAAAAAAGAAGAGAAAATGCGTCTTTTTTCGTTTCCGAGGAGGCACGGTCATGCCTCTCGCGAAAGCACAACCATGCCTCTAGCAGGAGCAAAACCGTGCCTCTCGTGAAAGAAAAAAACTGAAAACGCATTTTTTTCGTTTCCGGGAGGCACAGCTGTGCCTCTCGTGAAAGCTCAACCGTGCCTCTCGTGGAAGCAAAACCGTGCCTCTCGCGGAAGAAAAAAAACAGAAAACGCATTATTTTTTGTTTCCGAGAGGCACGACCGTGACTGTCGCGAAAGCACAACCGTGCCTCTCTCGGAATCAAAACCGTGCCTTTCGTGGAAGGAAAAAAAGCAGAAAACCTGTTTTTTTTCGTTTTCGAGAGGCACGGCCGTGACTCTCACGAATCAAAACCGTGCCTCTCGCGGAAACAAAACCGTAAATCTTGCGAACAGGGAAAAACACGTTTTTCGTGGAAAAAAATTATTGTAAAAGTTTAGGAAAACAAAAACGTCAAAAAAACCCCATTCAAAAAGCCGAAAACGTGTGTGGAAAAATAAATAAATAATCAAAATCTGGAGGGAGCATCCAGAGCGCGACACGTGGTGGGCGGCTGGAAGCGCGCCTAGTGGCGCTGATCATTGCGAGGCTCCCGAAGGAGCGCTAGTTAATTAGTTGCTCTCCCAAAACCAGCTTGCCATAAAAAGCAGAAATAAATACGTTTTCTCAAAAAGAAAAACAGAAAAATACGAACATTAGGGTTGGAATAGACGCAAAAAACCCCAGAGCCATAGCCAAATTTCAGGCGACTTGCATATACTTAGCTAAATTGATTCTATCCACCTAGCATCTTAGGGCATGTACAATCTTGCTATCTTTGAAGTGCCACGTAGGATAAATGATGAGGTGGAGGAGAGAGAACTCGTAAGAAAAGGTTGTCTTCTCTTATTTAAGAGAAGACAAGAGATGATCTCTTATAGCAACTCTAGCAGACCCCACATCCCGCCCCGGCCTGCAAAATAACCGCCAACGTGCGGGTTGGGGCAGAAAAACCTGCCCGATCAGACCCTGCATACCACCTCGGCCCGCAAATATTTTGGGGGGCGCGGCAAAACTTCCCCCCAACCTCTAGTTTCACGGGCTGGGAGGCCGACCCGAGCTCAGCCCCTATCCGCAGCGAGATTTGGTGGGAGGGACATTTCCGTGCGGCCTTTCCCGCTCCCCCACCCTCCGCCACCATTGCCCCGCCATTGCACGCTCTGGTGCATGCTCCGCGGTCGTCCCTCCCCGCCATGGACAACTCCCTGCTGCCCCCCACTACTAGGAAAAAGCCTAGCAGTAGAGCGCGTATTAGGTGTATCAGTAGCACGGGGAGGCGCGCTACTGATATGACATTATAGCTAACATGTAATAGTAGCGTGTGATGACCCATGCTACTGCTATACATGGCTAGCAGTAGCGGGCTTTTGGGCAACTCGCTACTGCTAATATCTGCAGCGCTTTAGTTCAGGACACTCTACTTGTCGTGGAAGCGTCACAGCAGATGTCCTAGCAAAAGGACTTAGTCGTGGAGCCATCACAACTAGGAAGCTTAAAGGGGTTAAACCGGGATAAAGGACATGGGAGTTTATACTGGTTCGGCCTCTTGCGGTGAAGGTAAAGGCCTAATCCAGTTTGAGGTGGTATTGCTTATGTCTCGATTACCAGGGAGCGAATTCGCTTGACCTAGCTTTCGATCTATTATTTCCTGTCCTGAACCGCCGTCGGGTCGTCCCTTTATATACACAAGTCGACGCCCAGCGGCTCACCGAGTCCCGGCCAGCTCATAAATAGTGTCTGACTCGGTGACTATCTATTCATGCCTTATAACACAAGTCATACATCTATATGGCGGTTTACTCTTACAGACCTTAAGTCGCCTTTGGCCTTGGGCTCTTAACGAAACCGCCATCTTCAAATATCTTCGTGGGCTTCATATGATGAATCGCCATAGGTATAACCCGACCCCTCCTGGGCGGGTCATACCTAATAGTTATATCCCCAACATTAGGCCCCAGATTGATTTGAACTGGTTCATGTCAATCTTCAACACTTAGGAAAATCTTCACTTCTTCATTGGTGCGGAAGCTCATAACCCGCTGTGACGTCATCTTCTGGATTCGTGATAACCCGCCATGATGTCACCTGCTATTTAATTCACATTTTATCCAACATATCTCAACGGATCTTTATCTTAATAACCGTCCCAGGAATCGAGGCGCCTGGGCAGCTGGATAACCATGTTTTGGCCTCCTTGTTTTTCGTGCCCACTTATTAGCCTTTCCTTATAAATAGCCATGACGGGTCTTCTTATCATTCTCCCCCTTTTCCATCATCTTCTTCCTCTCGCGACCCTCTGCCGCTCGAGCTCCACCGTTGCCGCGAAGCACTTCGTCCTCCTCAACCTTGGCCGCTGCATCAACCTGTGTTGGATCAGAGAACACCGGCGCTCCACCATAGTCGAATCTGCATCTGTAAGTGCTTCTCCCCCAGCACGTCATATCACATTAGGGTTACGACAGTTCGTCGTGTTCTTCGTAGTTTCTTCATAGTTCTTCCACCGTAGCACCTTTTGATCTAGCAACAGTATAGAACTTATGCGGTAGTTGTTTTGCCTTTACCTTCAATACCAGCGGACCCCCTTTCCTTGGAAAGAGATCTCATTAGAGCTTATGAACCATTAGGCCCCTTCGTAAGCCGCCATTCTGAATATTTGTTGTAATACTTTTTCCTTCGGCTTAAATTTGAACCGGAAAATTTGTTCTCTTCCTTTTAGGCTTCCTTCTTCACAATGCCACCCAAAACAGCCACTTCCTGTAATTGGGTTCGCTCCATCATCCCGAAGAATACACTTGAAGATTTTGTGAAAACGGCTATCTGCCCAAA
This sequence comes from Triticum timopheevii, assembly GCA_963921465.1. NCBI lineage: Eukaryota > Viridiplantae > Streptophyta > Magnoliopsida > Poales > Poaceae > Triticum > Triticum timopheevii. The sequence continues at coordinate 478,503,007 of OY997264.1, read as the reverse complement.
AAGGATGTCATGTCGTACCGCGCCCCTAAACCAACAGAAGAAAAACCTCAACCCAAAGAAGGGGAAGTCATTGTCTTCACTAATCACATGAACCGGGGCTTTTTGCCGCCCGGCTCTAAGTTCTTCAGAGACATTCTGCACTTTTTTGACCTCCTTCCTCAAGACATCGGACCCAACTCCGTGTCTAACATATGCAACTTTCAAGTGTTTTGTGAGGTGTATCTTGAAGAAGAGACCAGCTTGGAACTTTTCAGAGAATACTTTTACTTGAACTGCCAGAACGGATACTCCAACGGACCTAGCTTGGAACTTGGCGGGGTCTCAATCCAACAACGGAGAGACGCCATTTTTCCTTATGCGCAGCCGCCAAGTCATCCCAAGGACTGGAACCAGGCATGGTTCTACTTCCAAGATACTTCTCCGGCTGATGAGAAGCCTCTGCCTGGCTTTCTCGCCCTACGTCTCGAATCCAATCATCCGCTCCCCGACAAGTTGTCAGCTACTGACCGCAAGAAGCTCGCCCCTACCATTGCCGAAGTCAAGGCTCTGTTGGGGAATGACTTAAATGGCATTGACTTGGTCCGGTGCTGGGTTGCATGGCGGATCATCCCCTTGAGCCGCCGCTCCGGTTTAATGTGCACTTACACTGGCGACACAAAGGATCCTCTGCGCCACAGCTCCGAGGAGTTACCTGATGTCCTTATCAATGAGCTGAATGAGAGCCTAGCTGATTGCAGCAGGGTGGCCCTAAGCCCTTTTTGCGAGTCTAACCCGGCACCAAAAGTAAGTCGTCGAACTAGCTATTTTACCTTCATCCTTAATACTTTGTTTTAATTCAACCTTGACGATTTTCACAGGCTGATGATGACTTTTGGAATAAAGAGTATGATCATGAAGCTGCAAAGAGAGCTAGGAAGGCCAAGAAAGCTGCCAGGAGAGCCACCAAGAAGAGAGGAAAGAAGCCCAGCGCTTCTGAATTACTTCAATTGGAGGACGCCTCTGAGTTGGAGGTAGCCCTTGATTCTCTTGGCTCTTTTTTCAACCATCTTATTGACACTGACTATCATCAGGATGACACGGGAATGAGTCAGGGAGTGGAAGAAGAGGTAACTATTATTTCCTCCGACTCCGAGCCTTTGCCAAGACAAAAAATCCGAAGAGTAACCCTGAAAGTAAGATTTTCACACCCTTTAGCTCATCTGGATCCTCACTTTATTTTGAAGCAACAACAACATGAGAGCCGGCGACAGACCCGGACGAGCAAGGATATGGAACTCTCCTCCGGCTTACCGAACACGCCGAGGAAACGTCGAAATGAGGTCACCCCCAACTTAAACTTTTCTTATCCTTTGGCGGGTCTCACTCGTCAACCGCTCAACTCTTCCGACTCAAATTATCAGGACACTTCGCATTCTTCTTCCAGCGACTCAATCCAATCTAATATGCCAGCTTTCAAGACCACTCCTGGGTAATGACGACTTACTTATCCTTTACTCATTATAATCCTTTTATACTTATACTGCCTTTTTTGACTCATGCAGTGGAAAAGCAAAGCCCAGCAAGAGGGAAAAAAAGAATAAGCCGGCCGAAGAGCTGACAGTCAATGAGTCGGAGCTCCAGACCGCAGCACCTGAGGCCTCTGTTCCTGAGCCGTTTGAGCCGGTTCATGGTATTCCAACAATGATTGTTGACCCGCCTGCTGATCAAGCTTCTGATGACTCTTTAAATCCTGAAGCTTCAAGCCCTGTCAAGACAGCCAACACCCAGGATGATGATGTAGAGATCACCAAGACCGGCTTTACTGAGCCGGGGAGACCTACCGTGCTGGCCAAGCATTCTGCCAAGGAAGAACGTGTTGAGCCGCACTAAGTGCGATTTGATGTTACCCACTATGCTCAACTGGGCATTGATGAAATATACTCTGGCTTTGTCAGCCAAGTACACAGCAAACGTGATCTTGAAGTTGACATGGTGAAGCAGATGCACCACAAGTTTGAGGTATAAACTCTTTACTCTTAAGTTATGCATATCCTGCCAGCCTCCAAGTTTACTGCTTATTTTGAATATGCTGTAGACTTGATCACCATGAACATGAATAATAACCTATAAAACAATCCTTTCAAAAATCTGGCTTAAAGTTGTATAGCTCTCATGAGCCGGCTATGGCCGGTTGTAGCACCAAGGTGTCATCATAAGATTGCAACTAGACAAGCAATATGCATTAGCCCCCAAGTGCCAAGTACTCTTCCTCGCAAAGTGCTTGGGACTTATTCACTTAAACCGCCCCTGAGATAGAACTTTCGGTAGACATTAGTCCCCAAGTGCCAAGCATTGTTGCTTGCAAAAGGCTTGGGACTTTGATATTTGAACTAATGTTGAATGTTGATTTTGATCCGTCTTATGAACAGACCACCACTGCTCAACTTCAAACAGAGCTATATGAGTTGAAGACTCGTCTGGAGCTGCAAGAGTCTGAGACCCAGAAAGAAAATTCAAAGTTTGAATTTACTGTAGCTGAATTGGAAAAAGTGAAAGCCGGTTTTAAAGCTGAGAAGGACGCCTGGGCTGAAGAGAAAATTGCCTTGACCCAACGGGCCGAGAAGGCAGAGGCGGCTCTACAGGAAGCGAACACTGAACTCACCGGCTTAAAGCGCCAAATGTCTCAGATGGTTTCCGCTATCTTTGGTAAGTCGCCGTATGACTCTCAAATTTTTAATATCTTCCTTGACAATAATATCAGCTTTAATCCACCCAATGATCATTTTGCAGGCCCTCGAAGCACCAATCTGAACCAAGACATGCTGGTGAAGCTGAAGGCGGTTTACACATTGGTGGAGCAGCTTTACACTGGTGCTTAGAGCGCATTGGCCACAATTGCTCCGTCCAATGAAGCCCCCACACTCTTGGTTGACGCGCTAAGAAAGCTTTCTGTGCTGCCCCAGCGGTTTAATGAAATGAAGCAATCATCTACGGGAGCCAGAGCCGTGACTGCCTTAAGCCGGGCCAAAGCTTGGTTACCAGAGCTAGACCCGGCCGACATTTCTATCGTATATCCAAGCCTCAAGGAGGACGACACTCCGTTTGAGAAGAAGGACTTTGCTGCCTGTGTGAAAGAGATACGTCCTCTGGCCAGCCTGACTGCTAATGAGACAAACCTCACCAAGTATCATCCGGCTTATGATGTGGGAAATCAGAAGATGCCAACACCGTCTTATAAAGTGACAGGCCTGATCCCCCCAATCTTTAAGCACACATTTTCCCTTGAAGTTGACCCGTCCAAGCTCATTGATGATGAAGCTGAGTTTCAAGCTTTGAGTGGCATTGACTGGTCATCATCAACCTTCCAGGACGTAGAACAAGACAAAGAAGCGGAGAGGGTTGATCCAGAAGCATCAGGCCAACAAGAAGATTGATCCGCTGGGCGGTTCATATTTATGGCCTTCTGAAAAACAATTAAGCATTTGGACTCTGGGAGTCATGGAATAGGGTAGTAATAACTTTGCTCTGCCGTGTCATCGTGCACGTTTTGTGTTATGCTCCATACTGTTAAACTGCCACCTGAGATTTATGATTTTTGAGTGGTGTAGAGAAATTTCAATTTTATCCTGCACACAGTTAAATCAAAAGAGATCCCTTGGCGGTTTACCGCAGGACGGGTCATAATATCTTGTATGCACCCACTGATGCTTAAACAGTTATGGATAAGACTTGTTGAACCTTAATGAAAACATAATAATGATATCATACCTGTGACATGTAATTGCACGGACGGTTTATGAAACCTGTGCAGTAAGGATGAGCACCCAAAGCTTCTTAGAAGCCAATAAGTCCAAGTGTTAGACATCATCATGTATGGGCGGCTTGTCGCCTCTGTGTTAAGCCGGGTATTGAAAACCACAGTAAGCTTCAAATATGAGCTTATGAAAGTAAAGGTCGTATGGCCAAAATTACTTGTAAATCAAAAGGCATGATAGTATAAAGAAGAACCGAAAAAACTCAAAAAATCAAGCCAAATGTCAAAAAGTGAGGCTATGGTTCGAATACGACCAGGAAGCCAGACCAAAAGGGTTAATAGCTATGATTCAAATATGACCAGGAAGCCCCCTAATGGTTTTTGGCATTGCGCCGATCAAAGGGGTACTGATGCGTCCATTTTGCATCATGCTTCTATATCAATATTTATTGCATTAAGGGCTGTTATTACACATTATGTCTCAATACTTATGGCTATTCTCTCCTATTTTACAAGGTTTACCATGAAGAGGGGGAATGCCGGCAGCTGGAAATTCTGGCTGGAAAAGGAGCAAATATTGGAAACCTATTCTGCACAGCTCCAAAAATCCTAAAACTCCACGGAAGTTATTTTTGGAATTAATAAGAATTATTGAGCGAAGAAAGCACCAGAGGGGGCCCACACCCTGTCCAGGAGGGTGGGGGAACACGCCCACCTCTACTGGGCGCGCCCCCTGTCTCCTAGGGCCCCCGGTGGCCCTCTGGTGCCCATCTTCTACTATATGAAGGATTTTACCATGGAAAAAATCATAAACAAGCTTACGGGACGAAACTCCGCCGCCACGAGGCAAAACCTTGGCGGGACTAATCTAGGGCTTCGGTGGAGTTGTTCTGCCGGGGAAACCTCCCTCCGGGAGGGGGAAATCATCACCATCATCATCACCAACGATCCTCTCATCGGGAGGGGGTCAATCTCCATCAACATCTTCACCAGCACCATCTCCTTTCAAAACCCTAGGTCATCTCTTGTATCCAATCTTGTATCAAAACCACAAATTGGTACTTGTGGGTTGCTAGTAGTGTTGATTACTCCTTGTAGTTGATGCTAATTGGTTTACTTGGTGGAAGATCATATGTTCAGATCCTTAATGCATATTAATACTCCTCTGATCATGAACATGAATATGCTTTGTGAGTATTTATGTTTGTTCCTGAGGACATGGGTGAAGTCTTGCTATTAGTAGTCATGTGAATTTGGTATTCATTTGATATTTTGATGAGATGTATGTTGTCTCTCCTCTAGTGGTGCTATGTGAATGTTGACTACATGACACTTCACCATTATTTGGGCCTAGAGTAAGTCATTGGGAAGTAATAAGTAGATGATGGGTTGCTAGAGTGGCAGAAGCTTAAACCTTAGTTTATGCGTTGCTTCGTAAGGGGCTGATTTGGATCCACTAGTTTCATGCTATGGTTAGGTTTACCTTAATACTTCTTTTGTAGTTGCGGATGCTTGCAATAGGGGCTAATCATAAGTGGGATGCTTGTCCAAGAAAGGGCAGTACCCAAGCACCGGTCCACCCACATATCAAATTATCAATGTACCGAACGCGAATCATATGAGCGTGATGAAAACTAGCTTGACGATAATTCCCATGTGTCCTCGGGAGCTCTTTTCTCATTATAAGAAATTGTCCAGGCTTGTCCTTTGATACAAAAAGGATTGGTCCACCTTGCTGCACTTTATTTACTTTCATTGGTTGTTACCCGTTACAAATTATCTTATCACAAAACTATCTGTTACCTACAATTTCAGTGCTTGCAGAGAATACCTTACTGAAAACCGCTTGTCATTTCCTTCTGCTCCTCATTGGGTTCGACACTCTTACTTATCTAAAGGACTACGATAGATCCCCTACACTTGTGGGTCATCACGACTCTTTTCTGGCGCCGTTGCCGGGGAGTGAAGCGCCTTTGGTAAGTGGAACTTGGTAAGGAAAATTTTATATAGTCTGCTAAAATTTTCTGTCACTTGTTACTATGGAAACTAATCCTTTGAGGGGCTTGTTCGGGGTATCTTCACCCCGACCAGTAGATCAAAGAGTTGCTCCTCAACCTGCTGAACCTACTGAAAATGTTTACTTTGAGATTCCTTCGGGTATGATAGAGAAACTGCTAGCTAATCCCTTTGCAGGAGATGGAACATTGCATCCCGATTTACACCTTAACTTTGTGGATGAAGTTTGTGGATTATTTAAGCTTGCAGGTATTCCCGATGATGTTGTCAAAAGGAGGGTCTTCCCTTTATCTTTGAAGGGAGATGCATTGACATGGTATAGGCTATGTGATGATGCGGGATCTTGGAATTATAAACGATTGAAGTTGGAATTTCACCAGAAGTTCTATCCTATGCATCTTGTTCATTGTGATCGTAATTACATATATAATTTTTGGCCTCGCGAAGGAGAAAGCATCGCTCAAGCTTGGGGGAGGCTTAAGTCAATGTTATATTCATGCCCCAATCATGAGCCCTCAAGAGAAATGATTATTCAAAAATTTTATGCTCGGCTTTCTCTCAATGATCGCACCATGCATGCTTGATCTTCTTGTGCTAGTTCTTATATGCTGAAGACTACTGAATTCAAGTGGGATTTATTGGAAAGAATTAAACGCAACTCTAAAGATTGGGGTTCCGATGATGGTAAGGAGTCAGGTATAACACCTAAGTTTGATTGTGTTAAATCTTTTATGGATACCGATGCTTTTCATGGATTTAGTGCTAAGTATGGACTTGACTCTGAGATAGTAGCTGCTTTTTGTGAATATTTTGCTACTCACGTTGATCTCCGTAAGGAGAAGTGGTTTAAATATAATCCTCCCATTGAAGTAAAAGTAGTTGCACCTATTATAGTTGAAGAAAAGACTGTCACTTATAATGATCCTATTGTTCCTACTACTTATGTTGAGAAACCTCCTTTTCCTGTTAGGATAAAGGATCATGCTAAAGCCTCAACTGTTGTTCGTAAGAGTAATACTAGAACTTATACACCTCCTGAGCAAATCAAAGTTGAACCTAGTATATCTATGGTTAAAGATCTCTTGGATGATAATTTAGATGCGCATGTTATTTACTTCTGTGAACAGGCTGCTAATATTGCTAGACCAGATGCTAAGATACATAGACCTATTGTAGGCATGCCTGTTATTTCTGTTAAAATAGGAGATCATTGTTATCATGGCTTATGTGATATGGGTGCTAGTGCTAGTGCAATACTCTATGACTTATATAAAGAAATTATGCATGATATTGCACCCGCTGAAATAGAAGATATTGATGTTACTATTAAGCTTGCCAATAGGGACACCATTAAGCCAGTAGGGATAGTTAGATATGTTGAAGTCTTGTGTGGGAAAGTTAAATACCCTTCTAATTTTCTTGTTCTTGGTTCCCCACAAGATGACTTTTGTCCCATTATTTTTGGTAGACCCTTCTTGAATACTGTTAATGCTAGGATTGATTGCAATAAGGATGTTGTTACAATTGGCTTAGGGGATATGTCTTATGAGTTTAATTTTGCTAAGTTTCGTAGACAACCCCATGATAAAGAATCACCTAGTAAGGATGAGATTATTGGTATTGCTTCTATTGCCGTGACTCCTACTGATCCGTTAGAACAATATTTGCTAGGCCATGAAAATGATATGTTTATGAATGAAAGAAGGGAAATAGATGACGTGTTCCTTCAACAGGTTCCTATTCTGAAACACAACTTACCTGTTGAAATCCTAGGGAATCCCCCTCCACCCAAGGTTGATCCCGTGTTTGAGCTCAAACCACTACCCGATAATCTTAAGTATGCATATCTTGATGAAAATAAAATATATCCTATTATTATTAGTGCTAACCTTTCAGGGCAAGAATAAGAAAGATTATTGAAAACTCTGAAGAAGCACCGTGCTGCTATTGGATATACTCTAGATGATCTTAAGGGCATTAGTCCCACTCTGTGTTAACACAAAATAAAAGTGGAGAAAGATGCCAAAACAGTTAGAGATCCTTAATGACGATTAAATCCTAAGATGAAGGAAGTGGTAAGAAAGGAGATAATAAAGCTCCTTGAGGCAGGCATAATTTATCCTGTTGCTGATAGTGAATGGGTAATTCCTGTCCATTGTGTTCCTAAAAAGGGAGGTATTACTGTTGTTCCTAATGATAAAGATGAATTGATCCCGCAAAGAATTATTACAGGTTATAGGATGGTAATTGATTTCCGTAAATTAAATAAAGCTACTAAGAAGGATCATTACCCTTTACCTTTTATTGATCAAATGCTAGAAAGACTTTCCAAACATACACATTTCTGCTTTCTAGATGGTTATTTTGGTTTCTCTCAAATACCTGTGTCAGCGAAGGATCAATCAAAAACTACTTTTACTTGCCCTTTCGGTACTTTTGCTTATAGACGTATGCCTTTTGGTTTATGTAATGCACCTACTACCTTTCAAAGATGTATGATGACTATATTCTCTGACTTTTGTGAAAAGATTTGTGAGGTATTCATGGATGATTTCTCCGTTTATGGATCCTCTTTTGATGATTGCTTGAGCAACCTTGATCGAGTTTTGCAGAGATGTGAAGACACTAGTCTCGTATTGAATTGGGAAAAGTGCCACTTTATGGTTAATGAAGGCATTGTCTTGGGGCATAAGATTTCCGAGAGAGGTATTGAAGTTGATAAAGCTAAAGTTGATGCTATTGAAAAGATGCCATGTCCCAAGGACATAAAAGGTGTTGTTCTAGGGCAAAGAGTTGATAAGAAATTGAATGTTATCCAGTATGCTAGCAAAACTCTTGATACTGCCCATAGAAATTATGCTACTACTGAAAAAGAGTTTTTAGCAGTCGTATTTGCATGTGATAAGTTTAGACCATATATTGTTGATTCCAATGTTACTATTCACACAGATCATGCTGCTATTAAATATCTTATGGAAAAGAAGGATGCTGAGCCTAGACTCATTAGATGGGTTCTCTTGCTCCAAGAATTTGATTTGCATATTATTGATAGAAAGGGAGCTGAGAACCCTGTTGCAGACAACTTGTCTAGGTTAGAGAATGTTCTTCATGACCCACTACCTATTGATGATAGCTTTCCTGATGGACAATTAGCGGTCATTAATGCTTCTCGTACTGCTCCTTGGTATGCTGATTATGCTAATTACATTGTTGCTAAATTTATACCACCTAGTTTCACATACCAGCAAAAGAAAAAGTTCTTTTGTGATTTAAGACATTACTTCTGGGATGACCCACACCTTTATAAAGAAGGAGTAGATGCTGTTATTAGATGTTGTGTACCTGAGCATGAACAGGAACAGATCCTACGCAAGTGTCACTCCGAATCATATGGAGGATACCACGCTGGAGATAGAACTGCACATAAGGTATTGCAATCTGGTTTTTATTGGCCTACTCTCTTCAAAGATGCTCGTAAGTTTGTCTTGTCTTGTGATGAATGTCAAAGAATTGGTAATATTAGTAGATGTCAAGAAATGCCTATGAATTATTCTCTTGTTATTGAACCATTTGATGTTTGGGGCTTTGATTATATGGGACCTTTTCCTGCCTCTAATGGATATACACATATTTTAGTTGCTGTTGATTACGTTACTAAGTGGGTAGAAGCTATTCCAACTAGTAGTGTTGATCATAACACCTCTATTAAGATGCTTAAAGAAGTTATTTTTCCGAGGTTTGGAGTCCCTAGATATCTTATGACTGATGGCGGTTCACATTTTATTCATGGTGCTTCTCATAAGATGCTTGCTAAGTATGATGTTAATCATAGAATGGCATCTCCTTATCACCCGCAGTCTAGTGGTCAAGTAGAGTTAAGCAATAGAGAGCTCAAATTAATTTTGCAAAAGAATGTCAATAGATCTAGAAAGAATTGGTCCAAGAAACTTGATGATGCATTATGGGCCTATAGAACTGCATATAAAAATCCTATGGGTATGTCTCTGTATAAGATGGTTTATGGAAAAGCATGTCACTTGCCTCTTGAACTTGAACATAAAGCATATTGGGATATTAAAGAGCTCAACTATGACTTCAAACTTGCCGGTGAGAAGAGGTTGTTTGACATTAGCTCACTTGATGAATGGAGAACCCAAGCCTATGAAAATGCCAAGCTGTTCAAAGAAAAGGTTAAACGTTGGCATGACAAAAGGATACAAAAGCGTGAGTTTAACGTAGGTGATTATGTGTTACTATTCAACTCTCGTTTAAGATTTTTTGAAGGAAAACTTCTCTCTAAATGGGAAGGTCCTTACGTTATCGAGGAAGTCTATCGTTCCGGTGCCATAAAAATCAACAACTTCGAAGGCACAAGTCCGAGGGTGGTGAACGGTCAAAGAATCAAACATTATATCTCAGGTAATCCTATCAATGTTGAAACTAATATTATTGAAACCGTAACCCCGGAGGAATACATAAGGGACACTTTCCAGAACGTTTCAAACTCCAAAAAAGAATAAGTATGTGGTACGGTAAGTAAACCGACTCCAAAACAGTTCTAATGGCAATTTTTCTCCGTTTTGGAATATTTAAGAATTTTGGAAAGCAAGAAGTAATCCGGGAAGGACACGAGGCCTCCACGAGGGTGGAGGACACGCCCACCCTTCCTGGGCGCGCCCCTTGTCTCGTGGCCACCTCGTGTGCCTCCCGGACTCCGTTTTCTTGCACGTTATGTATTTTGGTCGATAAAAATTCATTATATAATCTCTCAAAGGTTTTGACCACCGTATCACGCAAAACTCCTCCATTTTCGTTTCGAGCTGTTTTTCTGACAGATCTAGAGCACCATGACGTCGCCCTCCTTCAACAATGAAGACAAGGATGCTTGGCTATTGAAGATAGAGCTGAAAAGAGAAGAACCGGAGGAGATCAACAAGGATGAAGGGATCAAGAAGGCCATGGAGGATCAAGCTCCGGCGGTGGAAGAAGAAGACATCCCTCAACCTCTACCTAACCTCTTTACTTCAACTGAGATTGAATCTTTCAAGATGATTGAGTTAGCCCGCATACAAAACAAGTATCTCACACAGGAAAATATTTTGTTGAAGGATCATATTGTAGGGCTCAAGGGTATCATCCGCAAGTTGGAGGAGCTTTTACGCTCGATGTGCGACTATCCACCATCGTCATAACCACCTAGATCACCTCCGAGGACATAATTGCATGGGTATGGGCACTCCCCTTGGCAACTGCCAAGCTTGTGGGAGGTGCCCCGGTATCGTATCACCATCACACTCCTCTCTTTACCGTTTTACTTAGTTCGATCCTTTTAGTAATATCTTGATCTAGTAGAATGAAGTTTTGGTATCAAGTAGTTTTGAGTTTTGCTTTGTGATCCCTTTATGTAATCGAGTCCGTGAGCTATCTATAATAAAGATTAGTGTTGAGTCAAGGGCTTTGCTATCTTGCTATGATCTTGAGAAAGTAGAAAGAACAAAAAGAATAAAAGAGTTCATATTGATCTTATGGATAGTAATGACTTCACATATAAAAAGTATGAGGCATAAAAGTTGTTGAGAGTTGACAAAACATAGTTTTGGTCATCATTGCAATTAATAGGAATTAATAAGGAAAGAGAGGTTTTCATATATAAATATACTATCTTGGACATCTTTTATGATTGTGAGCACTCATTAAGTATGACATACTAAAAGAGTCGATATTGGACAAGGAAGACAACGTAATGGTTTATGTTTTCTCACATCTCAGTTAAAGTATATTGTCATTGATCTTCCCAACATGTTGAGCTTGCCTTTCTCCCTCATGCTAGCCAAAATTCCTTGCACCAAGTAGATATACTACTTGTGCTTCCAAATATCCTTAAACCCAGTTTTGCCATGAGAGTCCACCATACCTACCTATGGATTGAGTAAGATCCTTCAAGTAAGTTGTCATGTTGCAAGCAATAAAAATTGCTCTAAATATGTATGACTTATTAGTGCGGAGAAAATAAGCTTTATACAATCATGTGACATGGAAGTAATAAAAGCGACGGACTGCATAATGAAGGTTCATATCACAAGTGGCAATATAAAGTGACGTTCTTTTGCATTAAGATTTTATGCATCCAACCCTAAAAGCACATGACAACCTCTGCTTTCCTCTGCGAAGGGCCTATCTTTTACTTTATGTTTTTACTTTATGCTTGAGTCAAGGTGATCTTCACCTTTCCCTTTTTCATTATATCCTTTGGCAAGCTCCTCGTGTTTGAAAGATCCTGATATATATATATATATCCAACTGGATGTAAGTTAGCATGAACTATTATTGTTGACATCACCCAAAGGCGAATACGTTGGGAGGCAACATTATAAAAACTCCATAACCACAAGTATTGTGTGGGTGTTAGCAATTGTAGAAGACTATATGATAGTTGAATATGTGAACTTGCTGAAAATCTCTATTATTGACTCTTTCTGATGTTGTGATAAATTGCAATTGCTTCAATGACTAAGATTATAGTTTGTTAGTTCTCAATGAAGTTTCTGAACCATACTTGACATTGTGAATTGATTGTTACTTGAGAATAAGAAATCATATGACAAAATCTATATATGTTGCTATTACAAGAATAATCATGATGCCCTCATGTCCGTATTTTATTTTTATCGACACCTCTATCTCTAAACATGTGGACATATTTTTCAATTTCGGCTTCTGCTTGAGGACAAGCGAGGTCTAAGCTTGGGGGAGTTGATACGTCCATTTTGCATCATGCTTTTATATCAATATATATTGCATTATGGGTTGTTATTACACATTATGTCTCAATACTTATGGCTATTCTATCTTATTTTACAAGGTTTACCATGAAGAGGGGGAATGCCGTCAGCTGGAATTCTGGCTAGAAAAGGAGCAAATATTGGAAACCTATTCTACACAGCTCCAAAAATCTTGAAACTCCACGGAAGTTATTTTTGGAATTAATAAGAATTATTGAGCGAAGAAAGCACTAGAGGGGGCCCACACCCTGGCCAGGAGGGTGGGGGCGCGCCCACCCCTACTAGCCGTGCCTCCCTGTCTTTTGGGCCCCCTGGTGGCCCTCCGGTGCCCATCTTTTGCTATATGAAGGCTTTTACCCTGGAAAAAATCATAAGCAATCTTACGGGACGAAACTCCACCGCCACGAGGCCGAACCTTGGCAGAACTAATCTCAGGCTCTGGCGGAGCTGTTCTGCCAGGGAAACTTCCCTCCGGGAGGGGGAAATCATCACCATCGTCATCACCAACGATCCTCTCATCGGGAGGGGGTCAATCTCCATCAACATCTTCACCAGAACCATCTCCTTTCAAAACCCTAGTTCATCTCTTGTATCCAATCTTGTATCAAAACCACAAATTGGTACATGTGGGTTGCTAGTAGTGTTGATTACTCCTTGTAGTTGATGCTAATTGGTTTACTTGGTGAAAGATCATATGTTCAGATCCTTAATGCATATTAATACTCCTCTAATCATGAACATGAATATGCTTTGTGAGTAGTTATGTTTGTTCCTGAGGACATGGGTGAAGTCTTGCTATTAGTAGTCATGTGAATTTGGTATTCGTTCGATATTTTGATGAGATGTATGTTGTCTCTCCTCTAGTGGTGTTATGTGAATGTCGACTACATGACACTTCACCATTATTTGGGCCTATAGGAAGGCATTGGGAAGTAATAAGTAGATGATGGGTTGCTAGAGTGACAGAAGCTTAAACCCTAGTTTATGTGTTGCTTCGTAAGGGGATGATTTGGATCCAGTAGTTTCAAGCTATGGTTAGGTTTACCTTAATACTTCTTTTGTAGTTGCGGATGCTTGCAATAGGGGTTAATCATAAGTGGGATGCTTGTCCAAGAAAGGGCAGTACCCAAGCACCGGTCCACCCACATATCAAATTATCAAAGTACCGAACGCAAATCATATGAGCGTGATGAAAACTAGCTTGACGATAATTCCCATGTGTCCTCGGGAGCTCTTTTCTCATTATAAGAAATTGTCCAGTCTTGTCCTTTGCTACAAAAATGATTGGGCCACCTTGCTGCACTTTATTTACTTTCATTGCGTGTTACCCGTTACAGATTATCTTATCAAAAAACTATCTGTTACCTACAATTTCAGTGCTTGCAAAGGAAACCTTACTGAAAACCGCTTGTCATTTCCTTCTGCTCCTCGTTGGGTTCGACACTCTTACTTATTGAAAGGACTACAATAGATCCCCTATACTTGTAGGTCATCAGGTACCGACAGCTATGATTCGAATACAATCTGCAAGCCCCCAGTGACCTTAAAGCATTGGCATTGCACCGATCAAGAGGGTACCGACAGCTATGTTCTCTTTGGTGAATACACCTATGTTTGAATAGGAAGCCCCCAAATGACCTTGAAGTGTTGGCATTGTGCCGATCAAGAGGGTACCGATAGCTATGTTCTCTTTGGTGAATACACCCATGTTTGAACAGGAAGCCCCCAAATGACCTTCAAGTGTTCGACGACTCTGATTCGAATATGATCAGTAAGTCGGACCAAGAGGGGTTTAAGCTATGATTCGAATACGATCCAACCCCCAAATGATCTAAGTGTTTGCGGCTATGGTTCGAATACGACTAGGAAGACGGCCAAAAGGGGTTAATAGCATGATTCGAATACGACCCACCCCCAATTGGTCTTTCAAATTATGACGACGAAGATACATGTTTGTTGAAGATGAAACAACAGAGACCCTGATTTATTATAATCATCATAATATATACATCATCAAAAATATGTACATCATAAGAGCTAGTGGCTCAAGTGTAGTAAGGCCAAAGATGAGCAATATTCCACGGTCGGCGGGTCTCATCCTCCGATTTTCGTGAGTCTTTGTGCTCTCGAATATCGATAAGGTAGTATGACCCGTTGTTCAAATTCTTGCTGACCACAAAGGGCCCTTCCCAAGGTGGGGATAACTTGTGCATGCCAGTTTGATCCTGGATGAGCCGGAGCACCAAATCACCTTCCTGAAAGGTTCTGGACCTAACCCGGAGGCTATGGTATCGGCGCAGGTCTTGTTGATAAATCGCCGAACGGGCTCCTGCAAGATCGCGCTTCTCATCCAATAGGTCAAGTGCATCCTGACGTGCTTGTTCATTATCAGCTTCAACGTAAGTCGCCACGCGAGGAGAGTCATGACGGGTGTCACTAGGGAGAACCGCCTCTACTCCGTAAACCATGAAGAAATGTGTGTAACCCATAGACCTGTTGGGGGTAGTATTAATACTCCATATCACAGAAGGTAACTCCTCCACCCAACAACCCGGCTTCCGTTACAAAGGAACCATAAACCGGGGCTTGATGCCTCTCAAAATTTCTTGATTGGCTCTTTCAGCCTGACCATTGGATTGAGGGTGAGCTACTAATGATACATCAAGACGAATATGCTCACGTTAACAAAACTCTTTCATAGCACCCTTGGACAAGTTAGTGCCATTATCAGTTATGATACTATGGGGAAAGCCAAAATGGAAAATCACCTTTTTAATGAATTGAACCACCGTTGTCGCGTCACACTTACTGACCGGTTCTGCTTCAACCCACTTTGTGAACTTGTCAACCTCCACCAAGAGATGGGTGTTTTTATCCTTGGACCTTTTAGAAGTCCCAACCATGTCAAGCCCCCAAACTTCAAACGGCCAAGTAATTGGAATCATCCTCAATTCTTGAGCCGGCACATGAGCTAGTCGTGAAAATTTCTGGTAGCCATCACATTTACTGACCAGATCCTCTGAATCCGCGTCAGCCGTCAAACAATAAAATCCATGACGAAAAGCTTTGGCCACAAGGGACTTTGACCCGGCATGATGACCACAATCTCCTTCATGAATCTCACGAAGAATCTCTCGGCCCTCCTCAGGAGAAACACAACACTGAAACGCCCAAGTGACACTGTGATTGTGTAACTCGCCATTAGCAATTGTCATTGACTTAAACCGCCGAGTTATCTGCCTGGCCAAAGTTTCATCCTCAAGTAACTCGCCCCGGGTCATATAAGCCAAATATGGTACTGTCCAATCTGGGATAGCGTGAAGAGCCGCCACCAATTATGCTTCCGGGTTGGGAACATCAAGATCTTCCTTCGTAGGCAACTTGACAGAAGGGTTATGCAAAACATCTAAGAAGGTGTTAGGTGGCACCGGCTTATGCTGAGACCCCAACCGGCTTAAAGCATCAGCCGCCTCATTTTTCCTGCAATCAATGTGCTCCAATTGATAACCCTTGAAATGTCCAGCAATGGCATCCACCTCACAGCGATAAGCCGACATAAGCGGGTCTTTGGAATCCCATTTGCTTGAAACTTGCTGAGCTACCAAGTCTGAGTCGCCAAAACATCTCACCCGGCTTAAGTTCATCTCCTTAGCCATCCGAAGACCATAGAGCAAGGCTTCATACTCAGCTGCATTGTTAGTACAAGGAAACATCAACCTTAGGACATAATAAAACTTGTCACCTCGAGGGGAGGCCAAGACAACTCCAGCCCCCGAGCCTTCCAACTGCCTGGACCCATCAAAGTGAATAGTCCAATATGTGTTATCCGGCTTCTCTTCAGGCATCTGCAGCTATGTCCAGTCGTTGATGAAATTCACCAGTGCTTGAGACTTGATAGCAGTGTGAGGCACATACTTCAAACCATGAGGCCCAAGTTCAATGGCCCACTTGGCGACTCGTCCTGTGGCTTCTCTGTTTTGAATAATATCTCCTAACGGAGCAGAACTGACCACAGTGATGGGGTGACCCAGAAAATACTGCTTAAGCTTCCGGTTGGCCATGAACACCCCATAAACGAGCTTCTGCCAATGTGGATATCTCTGCTTGGAATCAATAAGCACTTCACTGATGTGGTAAACCGGCCGTTGAACCGGATGTTCCTTGCCAGCCTCCTTGCGCTCCACCACAATGGCCACACTGACCACACGGGTGTTAGCAGCCACATATATTAATAACGGCTCCTTATCAATGGGAGCAGCAAGAACTGGCGGCTCAGCTAGCTGCCTCTTCAAGTCCTCAAACGCGTCGTTAGCAGCATCACTCCAGACGAAGTTATCTGTTTTCTTCATCATCTGATATAGTGGTAGAACCTTATCACCCAACCGGCTTATGAACCGGCTTAATGCAGCAATACGACCCGCCAGACGTTGAACATCATTGATACACGCCGGCTTAGCCAAGGAGGTGATGGTCTTGATATTCTCCAGGTTAGCCTCAATGCCTCTGTTAGAAACCAGAAAACCCAAAAGCATGCCTGATGGCACACCAAAAATGCACTTGGCCGGGTTGAGCATCATCTTGTAGACTCTGAGATTATCAAAGGTTTCTTACAAATCATCTATCAGAGTTTCCTTCTCTCTGCATTTCACCACAATGTCATCCACATAAGCATGAACATTGCACCCAATCTGACTGTGAAGACAATTCTGCACACATCGCTGATAAGTCGCCTGGGCACTCTTGAGCCCAAAAGGCATAGGCACATAGCAGAAGGCTCCAAAGGGAGTAATGAAAGTTGTCTTCTCCTAGTCCTTAAATGCCATCTTGATCTGATGATAACCAGAATAAGCATCCAAAAAGCTCAAATGCTCACAACCCGCCGTAGCATCAATGATTTGATCAATACGAGGGAGAGCAAAAGGATCAGCTGGACAAGCCTTGTTTAAGTCCGTGTAATCCACACACATGCGCCAAGTGCCATTCTTCTTAAGCATTAGCACCGGGTTAGCCAACCACTCTGGATGAAAAACTTCAACAATGAACCCAGCCGCCAAGAGCCGGGCCACTTCTTCACCAATGGCCTTACGCCTCTCCTCATTGAACCGCCGGGGGAATTGCTTGACCGGCTTAAATTTTCGATCAATATTAAGAGTGTGCTTAGCGAGTTCCCTCGGTACACCCGGCATGTCAGAAGCTTTCCATGCAAAGATGTCCCGGTTCTCACGGATGAACTCGATGAGCACGCTTTCCTATTTTGGTTCCAAATTAGCACTGATACTGAACTGCTTGGATGAGTCGCTAGGAACAAAATCAACCAGCTTGGTGTCATCAGCCGGCTTAAACTTCAGCACCGGGTCATGCTCTATAGTTGGATTTTTCAAGGACGTCATATCCGCCGGGTCAACATTGTCCTTGTAAAACTTCAATTTCTTTGTTACACAGACAGACTCAGCATAAGCAACATCGCCTTCCTCACATTCCAGGGCTATCTTCCGACTCCCATGCACTATGATGGTTCCTTTATAACCCAACATCTTGAGCTGTAGATAAACATAACACGGCCGTGCCATGAACTTGGCATAAGCCGGCCGTCCAAACAGAGTGTGGTACGGGCTTCTGATTTTGACCACTTCAAAAGTTAACTTCTCAGCCCTAGAATCATGCTCATCCCCAAAGGCTACCTCCAGCTCAATCTTGCCCACCGGGTATGCCAACTTACCAGGCACCACTCCATGGAACACGGTGTTGGATATCTTATGATTTTTATCAGTTAACCCCATGCGACGGAAAGTCTCATAATAAAGGATGTTGATGCTACTGCCTCCATCCATGAGCACCTTAGTGAACTTGTATCCACCAACTTGAGGCGCCACCACCAAGGCCAAGTGACCCAGATTGTCAACCAGGGGAGGGTGATCCGCTCTACTCCATATAATAGGCTGCTCAGACCATCACAAGTAATGAGAAACCGCCGGCTCAACGGCATTCACGGCCCGCTTATGGAGCTTTTGGTCCCACTTGCATAAACTTGTGGTGAAAACATGATACTGCCCACTATTCAACTGCTTCGGATTACTCTGATATTCGGATTGCTGCTGCTGCTGACCTCCCTGGCCGGATTGCTGATTGTAACCACCCTGATTACCTTGATTAAAACCGCCCTGGTTACCTTGGGGCCCTTGGAAGTTGGAATTAGAACCGCCACCTCCATAACCCGGGCCCTGAAAGCCGTCGCCACCTGAGCCGCCGCCCGGTCCATGATTGCCGTCAAATGAGTTAGAATTTTTAAAAGCCCTCATAATTGTACAATCTTTCCAAACGTAGTAGTTGGTTTCTCCTTGGAGCCGTGCTTTGGACAGGGCTCGTTAAGCAACTGCTTAAGAGTAGGACCTGGTCCACTGTTCCGAGGAGGCGGCCTCCCCTTACGACGCTGGTTATTGCCCTGTGCGTTGGTGTTAGCCACAAACTCCGAGCTACCATCCGCCGTGCGTTTATCATTGCCTCCCTGATTCGCTGGGTTGTGCTACTGACCCTTGGCGTTACGGTTCTTCTTTCCCTTCCCTGTCTTCTCATTGTCAGACTCAGGGTCCTTGGTACTATCAGAGTTGGCATACATGATTAGAGCCGCCATCAATTGTCCCATATCATTACAATCGCGCTTGAGCCACCCCAGCTTCTGTTTCAGAGGCAAAATGGCAATTTTTCTCCAACATTAAGACCACAGAGCCAGCATTCATGTTATTGGATGAATGTATAATGGTTTTGACCCGGCGCAACCAATGGGCATTGATTCACCTTCCTCTTGCTTGCAAGTAGCCAAGTCCATAATCGACATGAGCTGCTTGCATGTGTCCTTAAAGTTCTGAATGAACCGGATTTTTAACTCGGCCCATGACCCGATGGAGTTAGCCGGCAACCCTTTTAATCAAGTACGGGACGTTCCATCCAGCATCATGGTGAAGTATTTGGCACATGCAGCGTCACGGACCTCCAGTAGCTCCATGGCCATCTCATAACTTTAAATCCACGCCTCAGGGGGTAAGTCGGCTGTGTAATTAGGCATCTTTCGAGGTCCTTTGAAATCCTTGGGCAAACGCTCATTACGCAGAGCCGACACCAAACAGGGTACACCTGTAGACCTAGAGGTCACGCCTGCCTCAACCGAGGTCGTCGGATAAACTGGAAGGGGCTGGTAAGCCGCCCGCTGAGCCACATGTTGAGCTGCATGCTCGGCTTATTGACGCATTCTGTCCTGATCAACCAAATTAGGAGCTCCGTCATGCGCTGGGTCATGCCCACGTGGCTGGTCTCGGCGCTGGGCGTTGCTTGAAACGGCTGGTGAGTCCATTTGCCTGCTATAGCTCTAGCTCCGGCTTGGACAAGGGGTCGAGTGGATACTATCTCGGCTGTAAGAATATGCCTCCTACTATGCCAAGGCTGCTGAAGAAAGCTCTCTAACCCTTCGTGTTTCAACCGTCGTCGGAGAATCGCCGTCCATCGGGAGAGCCACCAGTCGCGTCGCCGCAACAATCATGTTCTCTAATGGATTGGAATAATGACCCGGTGGCGTTCGTACATACTGAGGCTGAGCGGTATTCAGACGAGGGGGTTCCGTCACGCGTGGTTGAACCGGCGTCCCAACTCCGGGCACCGTGGCCCGATTTATCTCCGGCGGGTTACTAGGCCCTGCATCGGGCGTACGGAAGAGGTTTCTAGGCTCATAAACCGTAGGTAGACGGGACAGGTGCCTTCTCCTCATGATCTCATTTGACGCGTTCTGGTCCATCGTAAGCTGGAAAGCCTCCGACTGAATCCGTTGGGCTTGAGCATCCAAAGCCGCCCGCTCTGCGGCTATCCTGACGTCTTCCGCTGCCAGGTCTTCCTTGGCTAGCGCTATCTCATCACGTAACTTTGCCACCTCTGCATCATGTTGAGCTTGATCTGCCGGGATGACCACGGCGGTTAACAGAGCCGTCGATTTATCCAATAAAGCCATCAAAACTTGAGCCGGCGGGCGCGCAAGGCCTCCTGCCCCGGCTGTCGTCACCACTGCTGATCCAGAAGTCATTGCTGCCGCAGCCGTAGAGTTTTGCCCAGGCTGCGTGCTAGCCATGAAGATCCCGAATCTGTTTAGCGGCTCATAGGGGTCCAGAATACTGCTGCCATCGGAATAGCCCCCAAGCCCGCCATCTTGCAATTGGTACAACGAATCAGTCTCACTCGTGGACGGCTCACCATCAGAGTAGATGGCCGTCTCACCGTTAGACATAGATCCTTCATCAAATTCCGCTCCATTGATGCATCTCACGAAGGCACGCTTCATGGCGGGCTGAGCTCGAGCGGGTATCGCACGCTGAGCCGTCTCGACGATGTCGGTGCAGATGTCCGGCTCAGGGCTCGGCTCGCCGATCTTGCTGATGAATACGTGGAATTTGCCGAAGGGGACCTGGTACCCGTACTCAATTGAGCCAGCCTCGGGGCCTGATATGTCTCCAACGTATCTATAATTTTTGATTGCTCCATGCTATATTATCTATTGTTTTGGGCAATATTGGGCTTCATTATCCACTTTTATATTATTTTTGGGACAAACCTATTAACCGGAGGCCCAGCCCAGATTTGCTGTTTTATGCCTATTTCAGTGTTTCGAGGAAAAGGAATATCAGACGGAGTCAAAATGGAACGAAATCAACTGGAGAAGTTATTTTTGGAAGGAAACCCACCTGATGGACTTGGACCCCACGTCAGAAGATACGGGAGGTGCTCACGAGGGTGGGGGGCGCGCCCACCCCCCTAAGGCGCGCCCCCTGCCTTGTGGGGCCCCCGTAGCTCCACCAGCGTACTCCTTTCACCCATATATACCTACGTACCCTAAAACTTCCAGAACAGAAGATAGATCGGGAGTTCCGCTGCCGCAAGCCTCTTTAGCCACCAAAAACCTCTCGGGAGCCCGTTCCGGCGCCCTGCCGGAGGGGGAACCCATCACCGGTGGCCATCTTCATCATCCCGGTGCTCTCCATGACGAGGAGGGAGTAGTTCACCCTCGGGGCTGAGGGTATGTACCAGTAGCTATGTGTTTGATCTCTCTCTCTCTTGTGTTCTCTCTCGTGTTCCTCTATGGCACGATCTTGATGTATCCCGAGCTTTGCTATTGTAGTTGGATCTTATGATGTTTCTCCCCCTCTACTCTCTTGTGATGAATTGAGTTTCCCCTTTGAAGTTATCTTATCGGATTGAGTCTTTTATGAGAACACTTGATGTATGTCTCTCCATGTTTATCTGTGGTGACAATGGGATATCATGTGCCACTTGATGTATGTTTTGGTGACCAACTTGTGGGTTTCGCTCATGAACCTATGCATAGGGGTTGGCACATGTTCTTGACTCTCCGGTAGAAACTTTGGGGCACTCTTTGAAGTACTTTTATGTTGGTTGGATGAATCTGAGATTGTGTGATGCATATCGTATAATCATGCCCACGGATACTTGAGGTGACAATGGAGTATCTATGTGACATTAGGGTTTTGGTTGATTTGTGTCTTAAGGTGTTATTCTAGTACGAACTCTTTTATAGATCGATCCGAAAGAATAACTTTGAGGTGGTTTCGTACCCTACCATAATCTCTATGTTTGTTCTCCGCTATTAGTGGCTTTGGAGTGACTCTTTGTTGCATGTTGAGGGCTTGTTATATGATCTATCTATGTTATTATTGTTGAGAGAACTTGCACTAGTGAAAGTATGAACCCTAGGCCTTGTTTCCTATCATGGCAATACCATTTACGCTCACTTTTATCATTAGTTACCTTGCTGTTTTTATATTTTCAGATTACAAAAACCTATATCTACCATCCATATTGCACTTGTATCACCATCTCTTCACCGAACTAGTGCACCTATACAATTTGCGATTGTATTGGGTGAGTTGGGGACACAAGAGACTCTTTGTTATTTGGTTGCAGGGTTGCTTGAGAGAGACCATCTTCATCCTACACCTCCCACGGATTGATAAACCTTAGGTCATCCACCTGAGGGAAATTTGCTACTGTCCTACAAACCTGTGCACTTGCAGGCCCAACAACATCTACAAGAAGAAGGTTGTGTAGTAGACATCAAGCAGTTTCTGGCGCCGTTGCCGGGGAGGTGAGTGCTTGAAGGTATATCTTTAGATCTTGCAATCGAATCTTTTTGTTTCTTGTTTTAGCACTACTTTAGTTCATAAAAGAAAACTAAAAAAATGGAGTTAAGTTTGTCTCATACGCTTCATCTTTTTAATATCTTTCGTGAGTATGATGGAAAAGAAAATTGTGCCAAAGTGTTAGAAGAAGAATGCATTAAATTGTTTGGCACTAAAATCTTTGAATGATGAGCATGATTGCAATGTTGTTAGTACGAATTCTTTGAATATCCATGATGCTAATGATGATTGCACTAGTTATGATGAAAATATCTCTTATGAGCATGTCAACTTTTGTGGAGTGCATGTTTGCATGAACACACCAAATAGAGAAGATATTTATTGCAAGAGGCATAAGTACTTAGAAACCAAATTGTTGCAAGAAGAGCTAGATGAATGTGCTGAAAGATTCAATATTTTCCGCGCTCCTTGTGAACTTTGCAATGAACATGGTCATTTAAAGCTCCAATGCTATTTGTTTCATGATCAAGTCGTGTCCAAATATTGTGATAATTTGATTACCCTTGAGCATCATAAAGAGCTTAGCCTTCTTTTGGGTTATGAAGAAATGAAACGTATAACTGAGGGTATTCCAAAATTTAATCTTGAAAAAATTGTTGATTTTGATCTAGAGAAAATTTATATGTATTGTGTGGAGAATTGCATTGAAAATCCTTATATTGCCAATTACCAAAAGAAAAGAAAGCAAATGGAAGATGATGAGAATACTAATGAAAGGGAAGAGGCTTCCCAATCTCCTCCTATTATTCCTTATGATGGATCAGGTAACGAGGAGGAGCTTTCTATCCAACCAATCTCATCAATAAGGAGCTCAAAGAGGAAGGTAGAACCTACACATAATGTGAAGAAGAAAAAGAAAAGAAGGAGCAACAAAGGTAAAAAGGTATCCCTCCCAAATGATGTTGCTCCTACTACTACTTGTGATGATGATAATTGCTATAGTATTGGTGCTACCAATATTTTTAATGATGAGAGTGATTATGCTTATGATATGAAAGGGCCCAAGCTTGGGGAAGCTATGTTTGATGAGGATGAAATATTTGAGAATATATTTGCTGGAATTAATGTTTGTCCCAAGCTTGGGGATGCTATGTTTAATGAAGATGATATTTTTAGCACCCCAAGTTTTGATATGCAAAGTTGTTATGATGATAGCATGCCTCCTATCTATGATGATTATATTGATGAAAGTGGGTTCGGAAGAGTGTCAACTTTAGGAAGTAGTGATCCCACTATTCTGGAGGATGTTGAATCTTATTGTGATGAACATGAAAGTGGATTTGGAAGAGTGTCAACTTTATTTAGTGATGATTCCACTATTTCGGAAGAGGTCCCAATTGATTATGAGAACAAAGTTGCTATCTATAGATAATTATTGTGATGAATTGTATGCTATTAAGAATAATGATAACAATGAAACTTGTCATCATGATTTTAGTTTTCAATTGGACTATGCCTCACATGATAATTATTTTGTTGAGTTTGCTCCCACTATTATTCATGAGAAGAATTTTGCTTATGTGGAGAGTAGTAAATTTTCTATGCTTGTAGATCATGAAAGGAATGCTTTAGGTGCTGGTTATATTGTTGGATTCATTCATGATGCTACTGAAAATTATTATGAGGGAGGAACATATGCTTGTAGGAATTTCAATAATATCAAGTTTCCTCTCTATATGCTTAAAGTTTTGAAGTTATGCTTGTTTTGTCTTCCTATGCTTGTTGATTATTGCTCCCATAAGTTGTTTGCTCACAAAATCCCTATGCATAGGAAGTGGGTTAGACTTAAATTTGCTAGTCATATTCTTCATGATGCTCTCTTTATGTTTCAATTCTTATCTCTTATGTGAGCATCATTGAAATCATCATGCCTAGCTAGGGGCTTTAAACGTTAGCGCTTGTTGGGAGGCAACCCAATTTTATTTTAGTTTCTTACTTTTTGGTTCTGTTTAGTAATAGATAATCCATATATATTCTGTTTAGATGTGGTTTTATGTTTTACTTAGTGTTTGTGCCAAGTAGAACCTTTGGGAAGACTTGGGTGAAGTCTTTATGATCATGCTGTAAAAAATAGAAACTTTAGCGCTCACGAGATTAGCTAGAACTTTTTACCGGAGAGTGATATTTAGTTGATTATTTTTGCAGATGATTACTAGACAAATTCCTCAGGTCCACCAATTTATTTTAGAATTTTTGGGTTCCATAAGTATACGTTTGATACAGATTACTACAGACTGTTCTGTTTTTGACAGATTCTGTTTTCTATGTGTTGTTTGCTTATTTTGATGAATCTATGAGTAGTATCGAAGGGTATGAACCATAGATAAGTTGGAGTACAGTAGATATTATACCAATATGAATTTAGAATGAGTTCACTACAGTAACTAAGTGGTGGTTTTATTTTCTTATACTAATGGAGCTTACGAGTTTTCTGTTGAGTTTTGTGTTGTGGAGTTTTCAAGTTTTGGGTAAAGACTCGATGGACTATGGAATAAGGAGTGGTAAGAGCCTAAGCTTGGGGATGCCCAAGGCACCCCAAGGTAATATTCAAGGAATACCCAAGATCCTAAGCTTGGGGATGCCCCGAATGGCATCCCCTCTTTCGTCTTCGTTCATCGGTAACTTTACTTGGAGCTATATTTTTATTCACCACATGATATGTGTTTTGCTTGGAGCGCCATGTTATTTTCTTTTGTTAGTTTTTGATTTCTGTTATTTAGAATAATGTTTTGCATCTTTAGTCTCAATAAAAAAAGTCAAGGATAGCCTTTGCCATGCTTATTTTGCTAGTATACATGTTGCTGTTTGAAAACAGAAAGTTTACCGCTGTTGCAAAAATTCCCTAGAAAAGTCAGATCATGATATAATGTTGAAACTTTTTGAATAATGAGCTCTGATAAATTTACTAAAGTGGTAATTTTTTTTTCATAATTTTTGGAGTTAGGGAAGTATTGATACTCTTGCACTCTCTACAGACTGTACTGTTTTGGCAGATTGCTGTTATGTTTGCGTTATTTGCATATGTTTGCTTGTTTAATGATTCTATTTGAGGATAGGAGTATTAAATATGCAGAGGCATTTAGTATGCAATGTTGAATAATAATAATTTTAGTGATTTGTTACAGTATAAAATGATAAGGTTTTGCATTGGTTTATACTAACCTATCTCACGAGTTCTTGTTGAGTTTGTTGTGAATGAAGCTTTTGATAAAAAGAGAAACCATGATATGAGAGGTATTAAGGAGACACAAAAGTTCAAGCTTGGGGATGCCCAAGGCACCGCAAGATAATATTTCAAGAAGTCTCAAGCACCTAAGCTTGGGGATGCCCCGGTAGGCATCCCACCTTTCTTCTTCAACAACTATCGGTTAGTATCGGTTGAGCCTAAGTTTTTGCTTCTTCACATGAGTTGTGCTATCCTTGCAATGTAGTTTTCTTTAGCTTTTCTTGCTGTTTAAATAAAGTATCAAGATCTGAAATTATTAAATGGGAGAGTCTTCACATAGTTGCATAATTATTCGACTACTCATTGATCTTCACTTATATCTTTCGGAGTAGTTTTTGTTATTGCTCTAGTACTTCACTTATATCTTTTAGAGCATGGTGGTAGTTTTATTTCGAATAAATAGATGAACTCTCATACTTCACTTAGATTATTTTGAGAGTCGTTAATAGCATGGTAATTTGCTTAATATTAATATACTCGGTATTCAAGATATGTGAAACTTTCTTATGAGTGTGTTGAATACTAAGAAAAGTTTGATGCTTGATAATTGTTTTGAGATATGAAGTTGGTGATATTAGAGTCATGCTAGTTGGGTGATTATGAATTTAAAGAATGCTTGTATTGAAGTTAGCAAATCCCATAGCATGCACGTATGGTTAAAGTTGTGTAACAAATTTGAAACATGAAGTGTACCTGGCTTGTGCATCCTTATGAGTGGCAGTCGGGGACGAGCGATGGTCTTTTCCTACCAATCTATCCCCCTAGGAGCATGCGCGTAGTACTTGATTTTTGATGACTTCTAAATTTTTGCAATAAGTATATGAGTTCTTTTGACTAATGTTGAGTCCATGGATTATACGCACTTTTACCTTTCCGCCTTTGCTAGCCTCTTCGGTGCCGTGCATTGCCCTTTCTCACCTTGAGAGTTGGTGCAAACTTCGTTGGTGCATCCAAACCCCGTGATATGATACGCTCTATCACACATAAACCTCCTTATATCTTCCTCAAAACAGCCACCATACCTACCTATTATGACATTTCCATAGCCATTCCGAGATATATTGCCATGCAACTTTCCACCGTTCCGATCATCACCATGACATCCTTTACTTTTGTCATATTGCCATTGCATGATCATGTAGTTGACATCGTATTTGTGGCAAAGCCACCATGCATTATTTTTCATACATGTCACTCTTGATTCATTGCACCATCCCGGTACACCGCCGGAGGCATTCATATAGAGTCATATCTTGTTCTAGTTTCGAGTTGTAATTCATATGTTGTAATCAATAGAAGTGTGATGATCATCATTATTAGAGCATTGCCCAAAAAGAAAAAGAAAAAGAAAAAGAAAGAAGAAAGGCCAAAAAAGGCCCAAAAAAAGAAAAGAAAAAAAGAAATAAATAAAAAGGGCAATGCTACTATCTCTTTTCCACACTTGTGCTTCAAAATAGCACCTTGTTCTTCATGTAGTGAGTCTTATATATTGTGCTTCAAAGTAGCACCATGTTTTTCATATAGTGAGTCTCATAAGTTGTCCTTTTCATACTAGTGGGAATTTTTCATTATAGAATTTGGCTTGTATATTCCTACGATGGGCTTCCTCAAATGCCCTAGGTCTTTGTGAGCAAGCAAGTTGGATGCACACCCACTAGTTTTCTTTTGTTGAGCATTCATTTATAGCTCTAGTGCATCTGTTGCATGGCAATCCCTACTCCACATGTTGACATCAATTGATGGGCATCTCCATAGCCCGTTGATTATCCTCGCCAATGCGAGACTTTCTCCTTTTTGTCTTCTCCACACAATCCCCATCATCATATTCTATTCCACCCATAGTGTTATATCCATGGCTCACGCTCATGTATTGTGTGAAGGTTGAAAAAGTTTGAGATTATTTAAGTATGAAACAATTGCTTGCTTGTCATCGGGGGTATAGAAGTTGGGAACATCTATGTGTGACGAAAATGAAGCATAGCCTAACTATATGATTTTGTAGGGATGAAATTTCTTTTGCCATGTTATTTTGAGAAGACATGATTGCTTTATTAGTATGCTTGAAGTATTATTATTTTTATGTCAATATGAAGTTTTGTCTTGAATCTTTCGGATCTGAATATTCATATCACAAGTAAGAAGAATTACATTGAAATTATGCCAACTAGCACTCCGCATCAAAAATTATCTTTTTTATCATTTACCTACTCGAGGACGATCAGGAATTAAGCTTGGGGGTGCTTGATACGTCTCCAACGTACCTATAATTTTTGATTGATCCATGCTAGATTATCAACTGTTTTGGGCAATATTGGGCTTTATTATCCACTTTTATATTATTTTTGGGACTAACCTATTAACCGGAGGCCCAGCCCAGATTTGTTGTTTTATGTCTATTTTAGTGTTTCGAGGAAAAGGAATATCAGACGGAGTCAAAACAGAACTAAATCAACTGGAGAAGTTATTTTTGGAAGGAAACCCACCTGATGGACTTGGACCCCACGTCAGAAGATACGGGAGGTGCTCATGAGGGTGGGGGCGCGCCCACCCCCCTAGGGCGCGCCCCCTGCCTCGTGGGGCCCCCGTAGCTCCACCGACGTACTCCTTTCACCCATATATACCTACATACCCTAAAACTTCCAGAACAGAAGATAGATCGGAAGTTCCGCCGCCGCAAGCCTCTTTAGCCACCAAAAACCTCTCGGGAGCCCGTTCCGGTGCCCTGCCGGAGGGGGAACCCATCACCGGTGGCCATCTTCATCATCCCGGCGCTCTCCATGACGAGGAGGGAGTAGTTCACCCTCGGGGCTGAGGGTATGTACCAGTAGCTATGTGTTTGATCTCTCTCTCTCGTGTTCTCTCTCGTGTTCCTCTATGGCATGATCTTGATGTATCCCGAGCTTTGCTATTGTAGTTGGATCTTATGATGTTTCTCCCCCTCTACTCTCTTGTGATGAATTGAGTTTCCCCTTTGAAGTTATCTTATCGGATTGAGTCTTTTATGAGAACACTTGATGTATGTCTTGCCGTGTTTATCTATGGTGACAATGGGATATCATGTGCCACTTGATGTATGTTTTGGCAACCAACTTGCGGGTTCCGCTCATGAACCTATGCATAGGGGTTGTCACATGTTCTTGACTCTCCCGTAGAAACTTTGGGGCACTCTCTGAAGTACTTTTATGTTGGTTGGATGAATCTGAGATTGTGTGATGCATATCGTATAATCATGCCCACGGATACTTGAGGTGACAATGGAGTATCTAGGTGACATTAGGGTTTTGGTTGATTTGTGTCTTAAGGTGTTATTCTAGTACGAACTCTTTTATAGATCGATCCGAAAGAATAACTTTGAGGTGGTTTCGTACCCTACCATAATCTCTACGTTTGTTCTCCGCTATTAGTGGCTTTGGAGTGACTCTTTGTTGCATGTTGAGGGCTTGTTATATGATCTATCTATGTTATTATTGTTGAGAGAACTTGCACTAGTGAAAGTATGAACCCTAGGCCTTGTTTCCTATCATTGCAATACCGTTTACGCTCACTTTTATCATTAGTTACCTTGCTGTTTTTAGATTTTAAGATTACAAAAACCTATATCTACCATCCATATTGCACTTGTATCACCGCCTATACAATTTGCCATTGTATTGGGTGTGTTGGGGACACAAGATACTCTTTGTTATTTGGTTGCAGGGTTGCTTGAGAGAGACCATCTTCATCCTACGCCTCCCACGGATTGATAAACCTTAGATCATCCACTTGAGGGAAATTTGCTACTGTCCTACAAACCTGTGCACTTGCAGGCCCAACAACGTCTAAAGAAGAAGGTTGTGTAGTAGACATCAGGGCCCCAGCCCGCGTCATCGATGTAGAGCTTGCCGCGACGAATTTTGGTCATCCGGCCCATAGCGTATCCCTTGAGCCCTATCAAAGCTATCCTTTAAGAACTCAAATCCACCGTGCTCTGGCCCCATGGTGGGCGCCAACTGTCGTGGAAATGTCACGGTAGATGTCCTAGCAAAAGGACTTAGTCATGGAGCCATAGCAACTAGGAAGCTTAAAGGGGTTAAAACGGGACAAAGGACACGGGAGTTTATACTGGTTCGGCCCCTTGCGGTGAAGGTAAAGGCCTAATCCAGTTTGAGGTGGGATTGCTTATGTCTCGATTACCAGGGAGTGAATCCGCTTGACCTAGCTTTCGATTTGTTATTTCCTGTCCTGAACCGCCGCCGGGTCGTCCCTTTATATACACAAGTTGACGCCCAGTGGCTCACAGAGTCCCGGCCGGATCATAAAAAGTGTCTGGCTCGGTGACTATCTATTCATGCCTTATAACACAAGTCATACACCTATATGGCGGTTTACCCTTACAGGCCTTAAGTCGCCTTTGGGCCTTGGGCTCTTAACTAAACCACCATCTTCAAATATCTTCGTGGGCTTCATATGATGAATCGCCATAGGTATAACCCGACCCTCCTGGGCGGGTCATATCTAATAGTTATATCCCCAACACTATTGGGCGCGCTGCTGCTAACTCTACTCCCCTCGCAACTGTTAGTTTTATTAGTTTTTTTCTGCATATTTGTTTTATATATGAACAGGCTTTATACAATAATCTTTAGCATGATACACATACAAATGTAATCATAGCATCAAATCATGTCATCATCATAATCATCATCCAACATAAAGTGGTCTCTCGTCATCATCTCGAAAATAACGATACAAGTTCTTGCAACTACATTGTCATCCATCTAAACAATGATATACACGAGTAGAGCTATCCCTATGAGTGAGAGCGGAACTATGCAATACATGAGTTTGTACCCCTCTCTCGCACTAACGTGAATCTAAACTAACTACTGGTTGTCGCTCGGAAACTGGAAATCGGTACACCTGGGCCTGACACTCCAGCCACTCGTCGTATACTCCTGGCATAGCACTTCTTCGCCATCGACGATCTATGCACCTGCATCGTTATATGAGTCGATGATATGCAACATATATAGTTGAGCAATAGAAAGAGACAAACTTGGCAAAAATAGAAGCAACATATCAGGAGCGCGCTTCCACAGGCAGTTTTGGCTCAAAATTGTCGTCATCCATCTCCATGACCACTAGTCTAGTAGTGAGGAGCTGGTTTAGGCGTCGACATCTCCTCTTCGATTTCAGTTCTATGGCTTTGCCAGTCTCAGTGCCAGTCTCGGTGCCGGTCTCGGTCTCAATGCCAATCTCGGCGCCGGTCTCAATGTCGGTCTCGGATGAGACAGGTGGGCCCATCAACAACAACCGTTCATCGTTGACAAGGCTCAAATATTTGTGTGCCGCCAGGTAGACGTCGTCGCAATCACCAGAACCATGTCCTTCATCGTTGCTAGCCATGTTTCGTACGATTAAATCTAATCAATTAATTATAGACCTAATAAAATGAATAATGACATAAAAAGGCCTATGTTTTGCAGGAACGTTGATTCCTTCCCGGTGCAGCAAATCCCGGGCACTCGATATGTCCTTGTTTGTAGCACAAGTCATCCCGAAATTCACGGAAAATTTCGGCATGACCTTTGCTAAAAATTGGACAAATCGAGCACATGATATTTACCGGAATGAAAATGAATCAACATTCCGGCAAAACATAGGCCACTCGGCTTCATTCCCTGGAAACAACAAAAGGCCACTTGGGCACAATCGAACCACTTCAATTAAAAGATATAACATGACCACTTCAATGAAAAGATATAATCAACAATAAAAGTCTAGGAAGGGATCATCTTTAAAATAAAACTTGCCTAAATTATTTTCCTTGAAAAATAGTGGTCTTTTCAAAAATCAAAAACCTTTGTAAAATGACCTCACTAAACACTTCTCTGCCTAGGATAGAACCCAAATTATGTTGATCTAGCTATTCCTCTATCACACACACACACATTATTTTCTTTAACCCTTCTCTGCGTAGGACAGAACCCAATTAAATTGTAAAGGAACTCCATTTCTCTAACCCTTCTGACCTAATGCTCTAAAATAAATTTTTGCTCTAACCTAGCCAACCTACTTAACCTAGTTTGTTAACCTAACGGACCTAATTAACCTAGCTATTTAACCTAGTTTACCTAGATAATTAACCTAATTAAACTAGTTAACCTAGCTAGTTCTCTGTCAAAGCCCTAAATAAAATTTTGCACTAACCTAGATAATTAACCTAATTAAACTAGTTAACCTAACTAGTTCTTTGTCAAAGCCCTAACTAAATTTTTGGACTAACCTAGATAATTAACCTAATTAAACTGCTTAACCTAACTAGTTCTCTGTCAAAGCCCTAACTAAATTTTTGCACTAACCTAGATAATTAACCTAATTAAACTAGTTAACCTAGCTAGCTAGTTCTCTATCCAGTGTTTGTGCTATGCATGAGAGAGAGGAGGAGGGGTGGGGGCTTACAGAGGACGGCTCCGGTGATGGAGAAGGAGGCAGTGGTGGCGAGGGAGGCAGGGGCGTCTCCGGTGATGGCGAGGAAGGCACGGGCGTCGAGGGTGGCTCCGGTGGCGCCGAGGGCGGCTTCGGTGGCTTTGATGAGGCCGCGCGGCTCCGATGGCATTGGGGCAGCTCTGGTGGCGTCGACGGCGCGCGGCTCTGGTGGCTCCGGGGGCGTCGACGTCAGCAGGAGACTGCGGCGAAGTGGGGCGAGGCAAATTGGGGAGACGGTGACGAAGTGGGGCAAGGGATTTGGGGAAGAAGTGGTGGCCGGGGGGAAACCGTTTTTTGGGCTAAGTCAAACTTAGCGGTAGCGCGTTTTACAAAACGCGCTATAGCTAAGATAGCTATAGCGATTTTTACGAAACGCGCTACTGCTATAGCTATGTAATTTTCTTTTATTTTCTTATTTCCTTTTCTGTTTCTATAGCTGGGGTCTAGAAACGCGATGCTGCTATATTATCTATAGCGCCTCTTATGAACAAACGCTACTGCTATGCCTTTCTCCTTTTTTCCCCTTTTCACTTATTTTTCTTTACATTTTATTTTTTCCTTTCTCCTTTTTCTATTTCTTTCATTTTTATTTACTTTTCTATTTGTTTTTTATTTTAGTTTATTTTCATTAGCAGTAGCGCTTTTCATAGAAAACGCGCTGCTACATAGATCCTAGCGGTAGCGCGCTTTTTACAAGACCACTACTACTCTGTGTAGCCTATCGGCTTAGTAATGGGAATATTAGTAGTAGCGCTTTTACAGGAGCATGCGCTACTGCTATCTTTTTATTTGTAGCGCCCTGTCCCGCACGTGCTACTGCTATCTAACACTAGCGCCCTTTTTTAACGCGCGCTACTGCTAAAGTTCTGTGTATAAGATTTTTCCTAGTAGTGCCCCGTCACCGTTGAGGTCGCGCACGCTCCTTCCCCTCGGGCGGATCTCATCGCCGGCCATGTTGGCCCCGCTGTCGCTCAAGCTAGCGTTGTGCCTGCCCGCAAGCGGCAGGGCAACGTGGTCGTGCAGGGCGGGAATCCGGCAGCCCCCGCCGTGAAGGCTCGCGCTCTAGGCGCCAACGCTGCTGCGCGATCTCGGCCGGCGGCGGAGAAGGTCACCAAGGCCGCGGGCGGCAAGAGGAAGAGGATTCTGGCTACAAACAAGCCGCCTCCTTCATCTTCTCACTCCATCCCGGAAAGAGGTGCCCCGGTGATGCCGTTCAACGGTGCTGCTCCCCCTGCAAGTAAGGCCCTCTTTTGCGTTTGTCATACTGAACTTGGCTTTTATTTGCGCGTAAAACTGTGTTATGTTTGTTTGAATTTGAATTTATTTGTGGGAACTTATGTCAAATGCGAGAATTGAGCGTTTTCTGCTTTCGGGTCGACCCGTTTTATACGGACCCGTTTTGGGGGTCTCCATCTGCGGTCGTCCGAGCCAGCCCGCAAAAGCGGTTCCCCCCGAACTGCAAATGCATTTTACGGGCCGGCCGGATGCGGGGTCTGCTAGAGTTGCTCTTAGCACAATATGTCTCATCACGTTTTTAGTAATATAACTAGTTATTGAAGATAAGGCTAAGACATGATCCATTGTAAACGTCTTTTTTTGTCATCTCTAAATTACATGCAAGACTTAAAATAAAACTATCTTATCAACTATTGTACATGCCCTTAAAAACCTGGAGGGAGAATCATGCTGACTGTGAACGATGCCACGTGAGCAAGAAATGCAAGCCTGACATACCCACCTTAGGGGACACATGGGCAAGACGTGTCAGCGTGGCACATTTCTTAAACTACTTGGATTATTACATGAGCACTTCAGAAGTTGGAGCGATCAAAGCAGAGTGATCTCTAGTTGATTTTCTTTTTTGTTTTTGACTATCGCGACTTGATTTTTACTACTCCTACACTACACAGGTCTTCCAGTTGAGAACGCACCCTGCACTGCCCTCTGCTGCAGTAGTGCAGTTGTACATCGTGCAACAGCAGACAACGGGTCGTCCCCTACCCAAGGCATTGAATTCTCTCCCTGGCCCTCGCGTCGTACTTGCAAGAATGCAGCGCATCATGCGTCTTCAATGCGGCGCCCTCCCTCTGCCCGTCAGCTCGACCACTTATTATCGACGCCCTTTTTCCCCCACTCTCGTTGTTCGCAGCAGCAGGTGAAAATCCGGGGCATTTATGACCCTCCGGCATCCTCTTTCGCCTATAAATCCGCCCCCGCATTGATTGCCCACGTCCCGTCTCGCTGCTCTCCTTGTCTGTGTCGCCAACCGCCCAGGCTCCACTCTCGCTGGTCGCTGCCTACTACGGTGGTGGATACGTCGGGTGGGCGGTGTAGTCGACGGCGAGCGAGCGCGTGCATTTCGTCGGTGTGGTGGTGCGCCGGCGCCATGGGGAGGACTCCCTGCTGCGAGAGCAGGCAGGGGCTGAAGAAAGGGCCGTGGACGCCGGAGGAGGACAAGCTCCTCGTGGACTACGTCCAGGCCAACGCCCCCGGCAACTGGCGCATGCTCCCCAAGCTCGCCGGTACGTGTCTTGCCGGCTAACAGCCATGCCATGCATGCGCTCTTCCTACTTCGTAGTTCCTTTCTACGGCCCTTTCTTCAGCCATGGCGCACGGATGAATTTGTTTGCTTGGGCGATTTGATTGAGGTGATGAGGGCGCGTGCGTGCGTGCAGGGCTGAACCGGTGCGGCAAGAGCTGCCGGCTGCGGTGGACGAACTACCTCCGGCCGGACATCAAGCGCGGGCCCTTCACCCCCGAGGAGCACAAGTCCATCCTCCAGCTCCACGCCATCGTCGGCAACAAGTGAGTGCTCCTCCTACTACTGCTAACACATTTCGTGCCACTACAGTATACGTACGTGCGTATCTTTGCACGTATTGAATGAGGATGCTCATTGAATGATCAACGAACGATGGCATTGAATCCATCTGCGTCTCGCTGACCATGTGCATCCAAAGCCGACGCTCTGACGCTGTTCTATCGTGGTGCTCGATCTTCTCAACCAGGTGGTCCATGATCGCGGCGCAGCTGCCCGGCCGGACGGACAACGAGATCAAGAACTACTGGAACACGAACCTCAAGAAGCAGCTCCGCCAGGCGGCGCTCGTCGGCGAGCAGCACCCCGCCCTGGCCAGCCCAGGCGCCTCTGCCGGCGCCGGCTGCCTCGCCGCGCGCCACACGGCCCAGTGGGAGACCGCCCGCCTCGAGGCCGAGGCGCGCCTCTCCATGCTCTCCACCTCCGCCGCGACCACCAGCGTGACCGCCTCCTCGTCCTCCTCCACCGCCGCGGCCGGGGGCGAGCGCGGGGCCGACGCGCCGTCCGACGTCTTCCTGCGCCTCTGGAACTCCGAGGTCGGGGACACATTCCGCCGCAAGTCGGCGGGCTCGGCAGCGCGCGAAGGGTCGGCGCCACGTGAAGGGGCGCAGCCAGCAGCGGCACCGTTGCCCCCGCCCGGGGACGAGTCGTCGGCAGCGTCCAACGTGACGACGGCCGTGACGGCGGAGGAGTACCAGGTGTTCCTGGACATGGCGGCCGAGGAGCTGGGCCTGTTCCACGGCGGGTTCGCGCTGTACCCGCCGGCAGACGGCCTGTTCGCCGAGTTCCAGTGAGGCTAAGCTAGAGGTTTGTAGCTCGCCTAGCTAGCAAAGCTAGGGGTCTCGTAGCTAGCTAACGTAACGTACGAAGCGCGCTATGCATGCGTCCGCGTACGTACATACGTGTGTGTGGTGCACATGACAGGCGCAGGCGTGTGCATGTCGTGTGTTGCCGTGGCGTGTGTACGTATATGTACCGTGCAGAGTAGCAAATGTGCGCGTCAGTGTGTACGACTGTACGTGGGTGATGGCAGGGTTCTCTAGGGCAAGTGTTTTTTATTCGACTGCTCTAGCTAGCCAGGAGTCTAAGGACAGGACACGGCAGGACGTCTGCCGATGCTTGCCGTGGACTTCTCGAGCCCTCTTTGGTTTATTGTGTTTGTGTACGTTTGCTTACTTTTCAAGTGGTGTTAAATCTGCAAGGGTACAACTGCGACAACACAGCATGCCCAGCTTCGACAACATTTCTGAACACCCGCCACGATCCAAGTACACACCCTACTATACCGTGGGTGTACATAATCCATACACGGTCCCTGAAAAAAGTTGCACCGTCCGATCTTCATCCAACAGTTGAAAATAGGTCTGGCGCTGTTCATCTTCAGTCTCCAGCTTCTTCATCACGTAGCCGTTGGCCTCCACCCCCACAGCCGGCAGCTATCCCCCCCCCCCCCCCCCCCCCCCACCACGGTCGTACTAGTCATCGTCCTGGCCATCCCTCTAAGCCCCGCTCGCCCCCTCCCCCCCCCCCCCCCCCCCC
The DNA here is from genome assembly GCA_963921465.1 of Triticum timopheevii. NCBI lineage: Eukaryota > Viridiplantae > Streptophyta > Magnoliopsida > Poales > Poaceae > Triticum > Triticum timopheevii. Next base: position 478,466,229 of record OY997264.1, on the reverse strand, counting down.
CCCACCACGGTCATACTAGTCATCGTCCTGGCCATCCCTCTAAGCCCCGCACCAGCGATGAACAACTCCGGCGATCCCCAGCATCCCACCCTCCGGCGATCCCCTGCACCCCACCCATATGATAGATAATGGGTCCGTTGCTCTCCCACAAGATAGATCATGGGCTGCTGCTTCCTCCTAAGAGGATTCTTCTTCTCCGGTGAGGTCTGACACGCCCCAAAAAAAGTGGCTGGCGCATGAAAAAAATTCAGCCACGTGAGGAATAGCAAAACCAATAAATCTATAGATCGTCATATGTGATGCCCGTGTATCTACTTAGAGCATCTTCAGCCCAAACCCCACTCTCCCAGTACACCCGGCGGACAGTGTTCGGACCAAAATACGCCACTCAACCAAGTCCTATAACGCCAGAGTCATCAAATGTTCGTCCTTGTCCGGCCTCCTCCATTTGACAAATTAAGATGAACACCAATTTAATCATTCATTTAAATAGTTACCAACAAAAGCACGTGATGTTCGGCGAGTTTTATACATCCATCGATCTAAAAAACCCAGTTTAGTTGTCAGTTCCAAAGACCTCAAGTTTCAGCCTTCTTTTCATCATCGTTTTGCGTAAAAGTGTTTGTGCATGCTAGCATGGAACTCTTTCATCGCATTGAGATTTAAGTTCGCCGCCTTCACGAATAGCATCTTTCATGCCTCGGCTTCGGCCTTGATAGCAATCTTTGTCTTCTCAAGTTTGAACATGTTATTTTGCATGTCCATGAACATGTCGAACCTCTCCGCCTTTGTGTCCTCCTTTGCTTCCTTCTTTTTTACCATGATGATCTTGAACTTCTCCATCATCTTGGCCGCCATCCCTTCTCGCTTCTCTTTCCCCACCTCCCACTTTCTCCCACGGTTCATAGGCACATGGGTGTTCGGAGCATGCCCTTCTTTTGTTGGATCACCACCTTTATCTTCATTGACCATGACGGACTTTAGGGAGTTGGAAATGGTGTCAAGCCATTTGCTTTGCACATTCAACTTCATCCAACAATGCCAAAATATGAAGTGCTTCTTCTCTGTCGTCTTGTGATACAATGTGCATGCTCGTGTGGGCTATCAAAGGAAGAAAAGGACATGGTCAACAAGTTACAACATTGAGTAAATCAATCAAATGACCAACACATAGAGAAACAAGCCAAATATTACGAGCTCGAGGAATGACGCGCCACTTGGACAGTGGGTTTGCACTTGTTTGTATGAGACACAAAGCTTGTTAACGGCCTCTTGAATGATGTACCATCGATGGGCTAGTGAGTTCAGATAGTGATTATGGATCATGCCCTTGTCTTCCTTTGCTAGCTCGTGGTTCCCCTCTTCTTCTTTGGGCCAGCACCCATGACCAGTGGTCGTCCGGCTCAAAGTCCGCCTCCTTGGTGTATCACTATGACTCTTGCTCCGGCCGTGAATCATTGGCTTGCTTGTCTTCGTAGCCGCTTCCATCATGGATGATGTTCATCATTGACTCATTGTTTGTCGCCACCACGCGCGCTTGATTGAGGCATTCCGGCAAACAGTGAATGTGCATCATCAGACGGGCAGCTCCACAGTAGGAATCCATGACCAGACAAGGATCAGCAAGTCCATAAAGGCATAGTCGTTGATGAGGTCGACGATGAACGAAGATCGATAGACGAAGGTGAAGGAGGATGCAGACTGTTGCAGAGATTATTGTCGCTAGTGGAAGCATCAAGTCAGACCACGACGGTTAGGACGCGATGAAGAAAGAAGAAGCATGGCCTCTAACATAAACTTATATCCCGACTAGAATTTATGATAGAGGCCCCGGATATATTGAAAGTAGCAGTCAAAATGTATCAGTGGACTTTGTTAAAAATTTAAATCTTAAGTTGAACGACGATGATGGGGTTGTAGATGAAATCATTAGTAGGAGAAAAGGCTGACACCAACGGTCCTCCGACTTGCCGGGTGACTTCTTGCTGAGGGTAGGAAGTTGGTGCTTGGCGGTCTACTAGTTAGTTTTGTTTCGGTAGAGGAGGAGTGATTGTTTTATCAGAAAACAGTAATAAGTGTTGCTTTACTTTTGTAAGGCTATTCTTTATGATGGTGTTTCACAAATCTAAGGCACGGTTTGGCTTAGAATACTCATGTTAGGAGTAGCATGGCTAGTAACATGCATGCCACATAGACAAAAATAAAAAGATAATGTCGCAAGTAATTAAAGAGAAGACAAACAAGTGGAGTAACTTGCTATGTTACCATCAGATAGCACTTCGAGATGAAAAATGATTGTACAAAGTAATAAATAAACGTCTACGTTATCACACATACAACACTACCCACTATGAAAGTGGTAATAAGATATGCATATTACTAGTCTAAGTTACTCACCATCATGACCATCGTGCCTAATAGTGTTGAGATTGTTCTGTTGCCTTGTCATGGAGGTGGTTGTGATAAGTTCTACTCTGTCGGAATCGGTTAGTGACACAACATGCTTTCAATTAAATTGTTTTTGAAAAGAAGACCATTTTGGTATATCTCGAGCAACTAGAAATAATTATATCAAAATCGATGCTCATGTTTCAAAAAAAAAACGATGCTAAAACTACCCAGTACTGTGATTGAGGATCCTATATGTACAAAAGAAGAGAAAAATTGCTTATTAGGAAATAACTATAGTTTGACCAATTGTCACACCTGCTGACAAGAGCAATGGATTTTCTCCGATTGGTATAGGTACCACTACCAGTAATGAAACCTCTCCTGATAGGGCACCCATCCATGTATAAGTCTTCGTATGGCTCGCTATCCAGGATAAATGTTGGACAGCCTACCGCCTGGCCGTCGAGGTCTTCCCCGTGAGGTTGTTTGTGCCATGTATGATCAGCCCCCAAGGACTTCCAACACTTGCTAGCTAGATGCTCCTTTCTTCATGACTTATACATGATCAGCCCCCCAAGGACTTCCAATATAAGTCATGAAGAAAGCAATAGCAATAGCGTATTTCGAGACATCACTATAAGCCTTGCAAGCAATGTAGCTAATGAGTTAGTTACGGAATGATGCATTACGTAACGAGTAAAGAGACTTGTCGGTAACGAGATTGAACTAGGTATTGGATACCGACGATCGAATCTCGGGTAAGTAACATACCGATGACAAAGGGAACAACGTATGTTGTTATGCGGTTTGACCGATAAAGATCTTGGTAGAATATGTGGGAGCCAATATGAGCATCCAGGTTCCGCTATTGGTTATTGACCGGAAACGTGTCTCGGTCATGTCTACATAGTTCTCGAACCCGTAGGGTCCGCACGCTTAAGTTTCGATGAGAGTTATATTATGAGTTTATGAGTTTTGATGTACCGAAGGAGTTCGGAGTCCCGGATGAGATCGGGGACATGACGAGGAGTCTCGAAATGGCCGAGATGTAAAGATCGATATATTGGACGACTATATTCGGAGTTCGGAAAGGTTCCGAGTGATTCGGGTATTTTTCGGAGTACCGGAGAGTTACGGGAATTCGCCGGGGAGTATATGGGCCTTATTGGGCCATACGGGAATAGAGGAGAGAGGCCAAAAGGAAGGAGGCCTGCGCCCCCCCTCTGGTCCGAATTGGACAAGGGGCGCAGCCCCCCTTTCCTTCTTCCTCTCCCCCTCTTTCCCCTTCTCCTACTCCAACAAGGGAGGTGGAATCCTACTAGGACTAGGGAGTCCTAGTAGGACTCCACACTTGGCGCGCCCCCTCCTAGGGCCGGCCTCCTCCCCCTTGCTCCTTTATATACGGGGGCAGGGGGCACCCCATGACACACAAGTTGATCTACGGATCGTTCCTTAGCCGTGTGCGGTGCCCCCCTCCACCATATTCCACCTCGATCATATCGTCGCGGAGTTTAGGCGAAGCCCTGCGCCGGTAAAACATCATCATCGTCACCACGCCGTCATGCTGACGGAACTCATCCCCGACGCTTTGCTGGATCCGAGCCCGGGGAACGTCATCGAGCTGAACATGTGCTGAACACGGAGGTACCGTACGTTCGGTGCTCGGATCGGTCGGATCGTGAAGACGTACGACTACATCAACCGCGTTGTCATAACGCTTCCGCTTACGGTCTATGAGGATACGTGGACAATACTCTCCCCTCTCGTTGCTATGCCATCACCATGATCTTGCGTGTGCGTAGGAATTTTTTTGAAATTACTACGTTCCCCAACAGTGGCATCCGAGCCTAGGTTTTATGCGTTGATGTTATATGCACGAGTAGAACACAAGTGAGTTGTGGACAATACAAGTCATACTGCTTACCAGCATGTCATACTTTGGTTCAGCGGTATTGTTGGATGAAGCGGCCCGGACCGACATTACGCGTACGCTTACGTGAGACTGGTTTTACCGCCGTGCTTTGCACACAGGTGACTAGCGGGTGTCTATTTCTCCAACTTTAGTTGAACCGAGTGTGGCTACGCCCGGTCCTTGCGAAGGTTAAAACAGCACTAACTTGACGAACTATCGTTGTGGTTTTGATGCGTAGGTAAGAACGGTTCTTGCTAAGCCCGTAGCAGCCACGTAAAACTTGCAACAACAAAGTAGAGGACGTCTAACTTGTTTTTGCAGGGCATGTTGTGATGTGATATGGTCAAGACGTGATACTATATTTTATTTTATGAGATGATCATGTTTTGTAACCGAAGTTATCGGCAACTGGCAGGAGCCATATGGTTGTCGCTTTATTGTATGAAATGCAAACGCCGTGTAATTGCTTTACTTTATCACTAAGCGGTAGCGATAGTCGTAGAAGCAATAGATGGCGTAAACGACAATGATGCTACGATGGAGATCAAGGTGTCGCGCCGGTGACGGTGGTGATCACTACGGTGCTTCAGAGATGGAGATCACAAGCACAAGATGATGATGGCCATATCATATCACTTATATTGATTGCATGTGATGTTTATCCTTTATGCATCTTATCTTGCTTTGATTGACGGTAGCATTTTAAGATGATCTCTCACTAAAAATTATCAAGAAGTGTTCTCCCTGAGTATGCACCGTTGCCAAAGTTCGTCGTGCCCAGACACCACGTGATGATCGGGTGTGATAAGCTCTACGTCCATCTACAACGGGTGCAAGCCAGTTTTGCACACGCAGAATACTCAGGTTAAACTTGACAAGCCTAGCATATGCAGATATGACCTCGGAACACGGAGACCGAAAGGTCGAGCGTGAATCATATAGTAGATATGATCAACATAGTGATGTTCACCATTGAAAACTACTCCATCTCACGTGATGATCGGTTATGGTTTAGTTGATTTGGATCACGTGATCACTTAGATGACTAGAGAGATGTCTGTCTAAGTGGGAGTTCTTAAGTAATATGATTAATTGAACTCAAATTTATCATGAACTTAGTCCTGGTAGTATTTTGCAAATTATGTTGTAGATCAATAGCTTGCATTGTTGCTTTCATATGTTTATTTTGATATGTTCCTAGAGAAAATTGTGTTGAAAAATGTTAGTAGCAATGATGCGGATTGGATCCGTGATCTGAGGTTTATCCTCATTGCTGCATAGAAGAATTATGTCCTTAATGCACCGCTAGGTGACAGACCTATTGCAGGAGCAGATGCAGACGTTATGAACGTTTGGCTAGCTCTATATGATGACTACTTGATAGTTCAGTGCACCATGCTTAACGGCTTAGAATCGGGACTTCAAAGATGTTTTGAACGTCATGGACCATATGAGATGTTCCAGGAATTGAAGTTAATATTTCAAGAAAATACCCGAGTTGAGAGATATGAAGTCTCCAACAAGTTCTATAGCTAAAAGATGGAGGAGAATCGCTCAACTAGTGAGCATGTGCTCAGATTGTCTGGGTACTTCAATCGCTTGAATCAAGTGGGAGTTAATCTTCCAGATAAGATAGTGATTGACAGAATTCTTTAGTCACCATCACTAAGTTACTAGAACTTCGTGATGAACTATAGTATGCAAGGGATGACGAAACGATTCCCGATCTCTTCGTGACATTGAAATCGATGAAGGTAGAAATCAAGAAAGAGCATCAAGTATTGATGATTGACAAGACCACTAGTTTCAAGAAAAGGGCAAAGGGAAGGAAAGGGAAACTTCAAGTAGAATGGCAAACAAGTTGTCACTCCCGTGAAGAAGACCAAAGCTGGACCAAAGCCTAAAACTGAGTGCTTACACTGCAAAGGAAATGGTCACTGGAAGCGGAAATGCCCTAAATATTTGGTGGATAAGAAGGAGGGCAAAGTGAACAAGGGTATATTTGATATACAGGTGTTTGATGTGTGCCTTACTAGTGTTTATAGTATCCCCTGAGTATTTTATACTTGTTCGGTTGCTAAGATTAGTAACTCGAAACAGGAGTTACATAATAAACAGAGACTAGTTGAGGGGAAGTGACGATGAGTGTTGGAAATAGTTCCAAGATTGATATGATCATCATCACACACTCCCTATATTTTCGAGATTGGTGTTAAACCTAAATAAATGTTATGTAGCGTTTGCGTTGAGCATGAATATGATTTGATCATGTTTATCGCGATACGGTTATTCATTTGAAGTCAAAGAATAATTGTTATTCTGTTTACATGAATAAGACCTTCGATGGTTATACACCCAATGAAAATAGTTTGTTGGATCTCGATCGTAGTGATACACATATTCATAATATTGATGCCAAAAGATGCAAAGTTAATAATGATAGTGCAACTTATTTGTGGCACTGCCGTTTGGGTCATATCGGTGTAAAGCGCATGAAGAAACTCCATAAAGATGGATTTTCGGAATCACTTGGTTATGAATCATTTGATGCTTGCGAACCGTGCCTTTTGGGCAAGATGACTAAAACTCCGTTCTCCGGAACAATGGAACAAGCTACTGAGTTATTGGAAATAATACATACCGATGTATGCGATCCAATGAGTGTTGATGCTCGTGGAAAGTATCATTATTTTCTGACCTTCACAAAATGATTTGAGCAGATATGGGCATATCTACTTGATGAAATATAAAGTCTGAAATAGTTGAAAGGTTCAAAGAATTTCAGAGTGAAGTGGAAAAATCATCGTAACAAGAAAATAAAGTTTCTGCGATCTGATCACAGAGACAAATATTTGAGTTACGAGTTTGGTCTTCAATTAAAACAATGTGGAATAGTTTCAAAGCTCACGCCACCTGGAACACCACAACGTTATGGTGTGTCCGAACGTCGTAACCGCACTTTATTGGATATGGTGCGATCTATGATGTCTCTTACTAATTTACCACTATTGTTTTTGGGTTATGCATTAGAGACAGCTGCATTCACGTTAAAAGGGCACCATCTAAATCCATTGAGACGACACCATATGAACTGTGGTTTAGCAAGAAACCCAAGTTGTCGTTTCTTAAAGTTTGGGGCTACGATGCTTATATGAAAAAGTTTTTCAACCTGATAAGCTCGAACCCAAATCGGAAAGTCCGTCTTCATAGAATACCAAAAGGAAACTGTTGGGTACACCTTCTATCACAGATCCGAAGGCAAAACATTCGTTGCTAAGAATGGATCCTTTCTAGAGAAGGAGTTTCTCTCGAAAGAAGTGAGTGGGAGGAAAGTAGAGCTTGATAAGGTAATTTGTACCTTCTCCCGATTTGGAAAGTAGTTCATCACAGAAATCAGTTCCAGTGATTCCTACACCAATTAGTGAGGAACACTAGTGCAGAACCGGGCAATAGCACCGGTTCGTAAGGCCCTTTAGTGCCGGTTCCATAACCGGCACTAAATTGTGGTCACTAAAGGCCCCCCTTTAGTACCGGTTCAGCACGAACCGGTGCTAAAGGGCAACCACGTGGCACGAGCTAGCTCCGGGGGCCTGGAGCCCTTTAGTACCGGTTGGTAAGACCAACCGGTACTATAAGGTTTGGGGGTTTTTTAGTTTTATGATTTATTTTTCATTTAATTTTGTGTTTCCATTTTAATTCTTTTTCGTTTGCTGGTATTTTACGATACTACACATTGTACACGTTATGCATATATATATATATATATATAGAGAGAGAGAGAGAGAATTTCTAGTAGAACCAATGATGCATATATATATATATATATCATCAATGTCTCACAAACCACCATATTAATTAATTCACACATACACACATGTATAGCTATATACAATTTCTCCTACATATGCATGTTGCCTTCAGAGCCAGTGGCATTAGCCTAATTGGTGCCTTCGGAGCACGATGACAATTGGAAGTGATTTTCATGGGGGCGGTAGCGGGTAATAGTATTCTCCCTTCGGATTTATGACCTGGTTGAGCAAAAATCCCGCTATTTCCTCTTGAAGTGCTTCTACGCGCTCCGTTTCTAGGAGCTTCTCCCGCACCTCTTTGAACTGTTAAGAAGGATATCAATATGCATGTGTATTAGTTGTGTGACTAGATATCGATAATGGTGTAAAAATTGTGAATAGTGTTCTGACAAGCGTACCCATTCCTGTCTTTGAGATCTGCTCCTTTCGGACGCCATCATGCGAATGTTCTCGCAAACGCAGAATGCACACAGATCAGTCCCCTGCGCCTGCTTCAGGGCCTTTACGAGAATGGAATTTGATTAGATAATAATTAATCAAGCATGATAATTAAAGAGATGGCAGCTAGCTAGCTAGCTAGTACTACTTAATTACTTACCTTGGGTCGAAACCATTTAAGCTTTTTTTTCCATTCGCCTTCCGTGACGCTGATGAACCTTGCCCAAGCCCTGCCCGCCGACAAAGAAAATGAATAAAGGGGTTATTAAATAGTTCATATCATGAAATTACGAACTAAATAGGCCGAGATATATAGTTAATAATGATTGAAATTACCTGTTGACTATCCCAAACAAGATGTTATAGTCAGTTTTTTCTTTGAGTAGTGAGTCCAGTACTTCAACTGTTCCAGCGTCAACTTTAATGATACACAAGACCCAGTGAAATCTGCATGCACACACGTTTGCATGTCTTAATTAAGCGGGCATATGTAAGCAAAAACATGTAGCTAGCTAGTAGGCAAAAACACAGAATTTGTAGTACAAGACAGTGTGACTCACTGAAAGTTGTAAGGAAGTAGTATATCTTCATTGTATTTGAGGCGCTTCAAGAACTCTAGCATGTTGTCCTCTACGTTCTTTTGTTGATGTGGATTTATTAGCCATGTGTATTCATTAACGGTATTCGGGTCAATGAACCCAATGCCAAAGCGTCCACCTTTTCTCATTTCATACATCTTCATCCTGCATAATACCACAAAAAAGAATATAGTGAGGATAATTACAGGTAATGATTGATCAAAAGGATCACTACAGCTAGCTTGAGACTTAAATTACAGAAAAAAATCACTTACAGACAATAGCAACTGACGATAGATTTGTCGAGTGCGTCTTGATTGTATAACTGAAACAGTTCAGAATACTCAACGGACACAGCTTTCTCATGGAAGTAATGCTCCTCCTTGACATTCACCATGAGGGACAATCAATCTGAAATCTTGGTAATGTTCATGTACCATTGATGCAATTCATACATTCTCATTGGGAGGTTCTTGACCTTGTCTGGCTCGACCAAAGGTTGGCCCCGGACATATTTCCGTTTTATTTCATCCTCTCTAAGCAAAGGCATGGGCTCGATCTCGAGGAGTTGTCCAACAGTGATGTTGAGAACTTCAGCCTGCATTATATGCTCCTCCGTTATTACCACATTGCCCACCTCGGGAACGTGCACTGTTTGCCCACAATAATATTGGGTGCGCGTACTGTCACGTGTTGTTGGCACAACAAGCGAGGGGATCGATTGCGCCGCCTGTTCTCCCAGCTGGGGAATGGTTTTCCCGCATTTTTTTACAGCTGCTTCTTGTTTGCTCGATCCCGATGTAGACGTGCTCGCCTCCTTTTGTAGACGTGCTCAATTTAACTTCCTGATGTGGCGCTCATAGTCTGTGTCAACAGGCTTGGGAGCTGGTGGTTGAGCCATACGAATGAAGTGGTCAATCGTTTCCTCAGGCACTTTCTCCCTTGGCGGCGGTGGCGGTTTCGGTGCAAAATGGGCTTCCACCTCGGCCTTCGATATGGCTGTGATTTCCTCCTCGGACCTTTCATAAGCCCTCTGGGGAAGAGGCGTGAGGCTTGGACCATATTTATATCGCTTGCCTCCGCCTGTACTTCCTGTACTACCTCGACTCGTACCGCTACGCACCATAGCTGCGGGGTGTCTCTTTTGCGATTGCTGAGGCGGCGAAGACGGCTGGCGGGGCTGAGTTGGACGAGGAGGAGTGGCCTGAGGTTGTGCCGGACTTGGAGGAAGAGTGGACGTCTGACGCTGTGGCGGACTTGGAGGAGGAGGAGTGGCCTGACACTTTGCCGGACTTGGAGGAGGAGTGGCCTGACACTTTGCCGGACTTGGTGGACTTGCAGGAGCGGGAGTCTGCTGACTCGGTGGCGGACTTCGACGAGGAGTCGGTTGACGCGGTGAAGGTGGCCTTCGAAAGATGATGCGATCCTTTTTCCATAGGATGATACGATGTTTGGCCTCTCCGAGAAAGCGCTCGTCGTCAGCTCCAGGAATGTCAAGCTGTAGCTCCGAATATGGTGGGTCCACCACCTCATCAACCAAGACACGAGCATAGCCCGCTGGAATCGGGTTGCAATGGAAGGTTGCCTCGGGGCGATTTGTAAAAGCAACGCCGTCCGCCACCTTCATAGATATGTTCTTCATTTTGACGTGTAGCTCGCAGTTAGTGTTCTCCGTGATGTCATCCACGGGGTATCTACCCAGCATTGCGTTGTCCGGGACAGAACCCATGCTGCTTCTCGGCATGGATGGGCCGGTGCTATCCAATGCTGGATCATCCGCTAGCTGCTGCAGCTGCTGAGACCCCCTTTGCTGGGTAAGTGAGTCGATCTGCTCCTACTGCCGCTGGAATTTGACTGCCAATTCCGCTTGACTTGCTTCTAGGCCTTGAAGGCGTTCATAGTCCCGCTTCCTCTGCTCCTCCTCCATCTTCCTCTTCTTCTCCTCCGCAATCTTCTTTCTCGCACGGGTTCTGTAGTCGGTGTTCCATTCTGAAAACCCCTCATACCACGGAATAGCGCCCTTGCCTCGTGTTCTTCCCGGGTGTTCAGGATTTCCCAGGGCACGCGTAAGCTCGTCGTTCTCTCTGTTGGGCTGGAACACCCCCGATCGTGCCTCTTCTATTGCAACAAGTATCGCATCGTCGGCTCCCTTCAGACTTGCCCTCGTCGAAACATTGCCTGTCTCCGGGTCCAACTCCCCCCCATGCGCATAGAACCAAGTCCTGACCCTGGGGGGCCAGCTCTCAGACTTATCCCACTTAGGCATTGCCACCGCATAGCCACCTGGCCCCAGCTTATGGAACTTATCCTTTTTTTCGGGATTCTTCTTGTTTATCCTCGACCGTTCCTTAGCTAATTCCGAATCCTTGAATTTCACGAAATCGTCCCAATGAGCACGTTGGTTCTCTAGTGTTCCCTCGAATACTAGAGTCTTCCTTACTCCCTGATGTACTTGTTCCATTCACGGTTCTTGTGGTTCTTGAATGCAACCGCCATCTTCCTAAGAGCAGCGTCCTTGACTTTCTGCACATCTGCTTCTGTGAAATGATCTGGTAGGGTGAAATGTTCCATGAGAGTATCCCAAAGCAGATCTTTTTGATTCTTGTCGACAAAAGTAACATATGGACGTGGCTTTGCTGGCTCTCTCCATTCTTGAAGTTTGATCGGGAGTTGGTCCTTCACAAGAACTCCGCACTGACGAACGAACTTGTCCGCAATCTTCTTAGGCACTAATGGTTCACCAGTAGGGCTGCATGCCTCGATATTGTACTTTACGCCCTGCTTCAACTTTTTGTTCGGGCCTCGTTTTGTCTTTTTGCCTGAAGATTTGCTCGATCCGGATGGCTGAAAGAACAAAGATCGATTTGTTAATATATCTTCAAGTCATTTAAAACATGTGATGATCACCAGATGCCTACTTATATAAATATATATACCTCGCCGGTCTTTGTTGTTTCAGGATCAACATGTTCTTCGTCATCGTCATAATCATAGCTCATGACTTCATCAATTTGGTCGTCACGATCGAATATCATATCACCCTCTCCGGTGTTGTTTAGAAATTCGGAGCCGTCATAATCTTCTTCATTCTGATCATCATCTGGCCCGCGTATCATATCGAACATGGTCTGTTCTCCCTCTCTGTCGGTATTGTCTGCCATAGCTTTTATTTAACTAATCCAAAAGAAATATAAAACAATTTAGTATTCAAATTACATCGTCTCGAATAATAGATATAATCTCGAATACATCATCTAGAATAATAGATATAATCTCGAATACATCGTCTCGAATAATATATAATATTGAATAGTACATCACTAGCTAGGTAGCTAATAAAGATCGAATACTACAGAAGAATCTAGGACACTTGCGGTTCCTGCGGCGCGGGCGGTGGACACCCAAAGAGAAGGAACCCTCACAGGATCATAGCTGAAGTGAGATCCCCGAAGAAACTGACAGGTATTGGAGAACCTGCCGCCCTCTAACGCAACCATGTAGCGATGGACGTGCTCGTCCTCCTCCCTGACACGGCGACGTACCACCTCCGGCGGGGCCGGGTCCCTCCGCACCGAAACTGGCCCACGCGAACGCCACCAAACGAGATCAGGGTCGACGACGGGACCCGGGGCCGGGTTCCTCATCAAGCGGCGCGCCCTCCAGGCAGCACCTCCCAGTGCCAGCCCGGCGGAGCCCAGTCCCGGACATGGGTCGGCTGGACATCGTCGCGGACGGGTCGATGGCGAGGATGCGGGCCGGGCATCGTCGAGAACAAATACTAGCTATATGCCCGCAAAAAGTAACATTTTTTTAATGATTGAACTTTGATAACTAAAATTTCTAACATTTCTATATAACACTAATTATGCTATCATTGCATATGTCAAAAATCTATATACTATTTCATACTAATTAAGGATCTAACATTAAAAACAGAAAACACAACTTTTATACATCCATTAAAAAACTGAAAAACAACATTATATAAAAAAATTCCATAATAATTAAACACTAATTATATCCATCTAACATGCATTCATACATATATAATAGTGAAAAAATAATAATCTAAATAATCTAAACTAATTAAACATATAAAACACGTATATACTAATATATACATGCATTAATTCATACATATGTACGTGTGTGTGTGTGTGTGTGTGTGTGTGTGTGTGTGTGTGTGTGTGTGTGTGTTCATCATGCATGCTTGTGTGTGTGTATGGGCCGGCTCGGGGAGGGGCGGCGCCCATGGTGGCCGCCGGGGGCGAGGGAGAGGGGTTAGAGGGGGAGAGCTCACAGCGGGGCGACGGCGATGGCGAGGCGACGGCCGGGGGCGGTGACGGGCCGGGGCGTGATGCGGGGGCGGCGACACGAGGACGGCGTGACGGGGACGGGCCCGGGGGCGTCGACGGCGACGGAGACGAGGGCGGCGACGGGGACGGGGGCGGCAACGGAGATGAGCAGCGACGGGGACGGGGGCGGCGACGGCGAAGGAGACGACGAAAACAGAGGAACAAACAGAGGGAAACTGAAATTTTCGTACCTGTTGTATATATAGAAGGCACCTTTAGTACCGGTTGGAGCCACCAACCGGTACTAAAGGCCTGCTTTGGCCAGGCCAAGCGGTGGGAAGCGACCCCTTTTAGTACCGGGTGGTGGCACAAATCGGTACTAAAGGCCCCCCCCCCTTTAGTACCGGTTTATGCCATGATCCGGTACTAAAGGGGGTGCGCTGGCGCAGGTGCGGTGCGGTAAGTTTAGTCCCACCTCGCCGAGCGAAGGGCAGCCGCACTGGTTTATAAACCCAGCCGCGGCTGCCCTTTCGAACTCCTCTATATAGCAGGCTTCTGGGCCTAACTAGGGCGCACTGCCCTGTGAGCCTGCTGGCCCTTCTGGGCCTGCATTTGCACACCCTAGGTCTGGCAGGCCCACCGGGCAGCGCCCCAACATTTTTTTTTATAATTTTTTTTCTTTTCTGCATTTTTTTTATTTTTTTTGCTTTATATATTTTTGTGTTGTTTTTTTGTGTATTTAGAGTTTCTTTGTGAATATTTTTGCTTTAGGTACAAAAAATTACAAACTTTCTGTTAGTGCCCGTAGTTTTCAAATTTGAATAGTTTAAATTTTGAATTATTTAAAATTAGTGTGAATCACTAGTTTGTGAATAACTTAACTTTGAAAAAAGTTTTTTCAGTGATTCTTTTTTCTTATGTTTAATATTAGTGTGTTTTATCATTATATTCAATTTAGTAATGCTTAGGTTATTTAAAAATGAATTGCCTTTGTAACAGTTCAGTTTTCGTCGGAAACCCTGATACTTCGAAAGAGATTGTCCATTTTGTACACGAAGTGCATCCAGTTTTTGCCGTAACCCTCTCTACTTTCTTGCACATGCTATTTGTATGAAATTATGATACCATGCCAACTTTCAACCTTTTCTGAGTTCATTTGAAATGCTTTTCAATTTCAGGGTCATTTAGCTGGAAAAAAATCAGTAAATGCATGAAAAGAATTTGTTTGCACATAAAATTTCTTCGCGTTTCAAATTCCAAAACACATAACTACCCTAACTATTACAGACATTCCCTCCTGGGTGTGAAACACAGAAGAAAGTGATGATAGTGAAGCCGATCACATCCTAGATCTTTGGGTGTGAAACTTTTTCTTCGCGTGTGTCCCTTTGCGCCGTAACCATGGAAAATCTTCATCATTTAACGGGATGCTCGGGTCAATATTCACTGTGAATGGAGAAATTTCATCAAACTTTTCATAATCTTCTGACTTGTCTGTCTTGTCATCCACTCCCACGATGTTTCTCTTCCCAGAAAGAACTATGTGTGCCGCTTTGGCTCATCGTACGATGCATTCGCTTCCTTATCTTTTCTTTTTCTAGGCTTGGTAGACATGTCCTTCACATAGAAAACCTGTGCCACATCATTGGCTAGGACGAATGGTTCGTCTGCATACGCAAGATTGTTGAGATCCACTGTTGTCATTCCGTACTGCGGGTCTTCCGTTACCCCGCCTCGTGTCATATTGACCCATTTGCGCCGAAACAAAGGGACCTTTAAACCACGTCGATAGTCAAGTTCCCATATGTCCTGTATATAACCATAATATGTTTCCTTTCCCGTCTTGGTTTCTGCATCAAAGCGGACACCACTGTTTTGGTTGGTGCTCTTCTTATCTTGGGCGATCGTGTAAAATGTGTTACCATTTATCTCGTACCCTTTGAAAGTCATTATATTCGAAGATGGTAACTGGGACAGCAAGTACAGGTCATCTTCAATAGAGGTGTCATGCATGGTACGTGTCTGCAACCAGCTGGCTAAACTCCTAGTTTGTTCACGTGTAATCCAGTCATCAGACCGCTCCGGGTGTTTGGAGCGTAGCAAATTCTTGTGTTCATCCATATAAGGAGCCACCAAGGTGGAATTCTGTAGAACTGTGTAGTGTGCTTCAGTGAGATAATGTCCATCCATACATATTATTTGTTCCCCTCCTAGCATGCCTTTTCCATCCAATCTGCCCTTATGCCGCGATTCAGGAACACCAATCGGCTTAAGGTCAGGAATAAATTCAATACAAAACTCAATGACCTCCTCATTTTGATGGCCCTTGGAGATGCTTCCTTCTGGCCTAGCACGGTTATGAACATATTTCTTTAAGACTCCCATGAACCTCTCAAAGGGGAACATATTGTGTAGAAATACAGGACCCAAAACGTTAATCTCTTCGCATAGGTGAACTAGGACGTGCGTCATGATGTTGGAGAAGGATGGTGGGAACACCAACTCGAAACTGACAAGACATTGCACCAAATCATTCTATAACCTTGGTATGATTTCTGGATCGATTACCTTCTGAGAGATTGCATTGAGAAATGCACATAGCTTCACAATGGCTAATCGAACGTTTTCTCGTAGAAGCCCCATCAATGCAACTGGAAGCAGTTGCGTCATAATCACGTGGCAGTCATGAGACTTTAGGTTCTGGAACTTTTTCTCTGCCATGTTTATTATTCCCTTTATATTCGACGACAAGCCAGACGGTACCTTAATACTGAGCAGGCATTCAAAGAAGATTTCCTTCTCTTCTTTGGTAAGAGCGTAGCTTGCATGACCCTGATGTATGCCGTCTTCTCCGTGCATACGTTGCTGGTCCTCTCGTGCCTCAGGTGTATCTTTTGTCTTCCCATACACGCCCAAGAAGCCAAGCAGGGTCACGCAAAGATTCTTCGTCACGTGCATCACGTCGATTGCGGAGCGGACCTCTAGGTCTTTCCAATATGGCAGGTCCCAAAATATAGATTTCTTCTTCCACATGGGTGCGCGTCCGTCAGCGTCCTTCGGAACAGGTTGTCCGCCAGGACCCTTTCCAAATATCACCTTCAAATCCTTGACCATATCATGTACATCAGCACCAGTACGGTGGCGAGGCTTCGTCCGGTGAACCGCCTCACATTTGAAATGCTTGCCTTTCTTTCTTACGGGATGCCTGCTCGGAAGAAATCGACGATGTCCCAGGTACACATTCTTCTTACAACTATTCAAATATATACTATCGGTATCATCCAAACAGTGCGTGCATCCGCGGTATCCCTTGTTTGTCTATCCTGAAAGGTTACTGAGAGCAGGCCAATCATTGATGGTCATGAACAACAACGCCTTTAGGTCAAATTCTTTCCCCATGTGCTCATCCCACGCACGTACACCTGTTCCATTCCACAGTTGTAAGAGTTCTTCAACTAATGGCCTTAGGTACACATCAATGTCGTTGCCGGGTTGCTTAGGGCCTTGGATGAGCACTGGCATCATAATGAACTTCCGCTTCATGCACAACCAAGGAGGAAGGTTATACAAACATAGAGTCACAGGCCAGGTGCTATGGTTGCTGCTCTGCTCCCCAAAAGGATTAATGCCATCTGCGCTTAGACCAAACCATACGTCCTTGCGTCATCTGCAAACTCCTTCCCGTACTTTCTTTCGATTTTTCTCCACTGCGATCCGTCAGCGGGTACTCTCAACTTTCCGTCTTTCTTACGGTCTTCTATGTGCCATCGCATCACCTTGGCATGCTCTTTGTTTTGGAACAAATGTTTCAACCGTGGTATTATAGGAGAATACCACATCACCTTGGCAGGAATCTTCTTCCTGAGGCACTCGCCCTCGACATCACCATGCTCATCGCGGCTGATCTTATAGTGCAATGCACCACATACCGGGCAAGCGTTCAAATCCTCGTACTCACCGCGGTAGAGGATGCGATCATTAGGGCATGCATGTATCTTCTGCACCTCTAACCCTAGAGGGCAGACAGCCTTCTTTGCTTCGTACGTACTCTCGGGCAATTCGTTGTCCTTTGGAAGCATATCCTTTATCATTACCAGCAACTTTCCAAATCCCTTGTCAGATACACCATTCTCTGCCTTCCATTGCAGCAATTCTAGTGTGGTGCCCAGCTTTTTCTTGTCACCTACGCAATTCGGGTACAACAATTTTTTGTGATCCTCTAACATGCGCTGCAACTTCTTCTTCTCCAAATCACTTGCGCAGTTTCTCTTTGCATCGGCAATGGCCCGACCTAGATCATCAACGGGCTCATCTGATGCCTCTTCTTCAGCTTCTTCCCGCATTGCCGGCTCAGCTTCTTCCCGCATTACCGGATCAGCTTCTTCCCCCATTGTTGTATCATCGTATTCAGGGAACCCATGGCCAGGATAGCTGTCGTCGTCCTCTTCTTCTTCATTGTCTTCCATCATAACCCCTCTTTCTCCGTGCTTGGTCCAAACATTATAGTGGGGCATGAAACCGGACTCAAACAGGTGGACGTGAATGGTTCTTGACATAGAGTAATTGCGACCATTCTTACAGCCAGCACATGGACAAGGCATAAAACCATCCGCCCGCTTGTTTGCCTCAGCCGCAAGCAGAAAAGTATGCACGCCCTCAACGAACTAGGGAGAGCATCGGTCATCGTACATCCATTGCCGGCTCATCTTCATTACACAACACCGAATAGAACAAATTAATACAAGTTCATACATAAAGTTCATACAACACTTAAATGCAACAAACAAATAACTCTCTAGCTAAAGCATTTAAATGCAACAACAAATGCGATCAAGATCGCAACTAAGGTAACAATTGATCCAACAACATAATGATACCAAGCCTCACTATCGATGGCATATTTTCTAATCTTTCTAATCTTCAAGCACATTTTCTCCATCTTGATCTTGTGATCATCGACGACACCGGCAACATGCAACTCCAATTCCATCTTCTCCCCCTCAATTCTTTTCAATTTTTCTTTCAAGTACTCGTTTTCTCTTTCAACTAAATTTAACCTCTCGACAATAGGGTCGGTTGGAATTTTCGGTTCACATACCTCCTAGATAAAAATATCTATGTCAACTTGATGGGCATAATTTGTCATAAACACGAAATGCAACAAATAGTTTTAAAGAGAATATACCACATCCGAATCATAACAAGGACGAGGGCCGACGGGGACGGATATCAAAACCATGGCACTATGTATAACAAACAACGTACGGGTAAGATAATTATTATACGAGTAACTATATATCCAAATCACACAAACATCAATTTTTTATATAAAATTTCATGAACAAGAGGCTCACCACAAGGTGGTGCCGGCGATGGGACGGTGCGGGCGATCGATGGTGGTTACGCGGAGATTTAGAAGGCACTAAGTAAACCACACCTACATATGCAAACTAAGTGTTATTTTTGACCTCAAATTGCATATAAATCAAATACTAGCACATATATATATTTCCTCCCAAATTACTAAACTCACAAATTAATAACTATATAAAGCATTGCAAGAGCTAATCTAGCAATGAGAGATGAAAGGACAAAGTTGCTAACCTTTGTGATCATTTGAATGGATGGGGGCCTTCAAATCTTGACAAATTTTGGGCAAAATGTGTGATGATCTCGAGAGGAAGAGGGGAAGAACAGAGAGGAGAGGGGAAAGGGGAAGAACAGAGCGAGCTCGGGTGGACGAAGGGTTTATGTAGGACGACCTTTAGTACCGGTTCGTGCCTAAAACTGGTACTAAAGGTGCTGGAGGGGGCCCAGACTGACAACATCCTGCCACCACTCTCATTAGTACCGGTTCGTGGCACGAACCGGTGCTAAAGGTTAGCCATGAACCGGTACTAATGAGAGCGGCCCGGCTAGCCGTTGGAACCGACACTAATGTATACATTTGTGCCGGCTCTAATACAAACCGGCACTAATGTGCTTCACGTTTGACCCTTTTTCTACTAGTGGAAGCTAATGATGATGATCATGAAACTTCAGATCAAGTTACTACAAAACCTCATAGGTCTTCCAGAGTACGATCCGCACCAGAATGGTACGGTAATCCTGTTCTGGAAGTCATGTTACTAGATCATGATGAACCTACGAACTATGAGGAAGCGATGATGAGCCCAGATTCCGCAAAATGGTTTGAGGCCATGAAATCTGAGATGGGATCCATGTATGAGAACAAAGTGTGGACTTTGGTGGACTTTCCCGATGATCGGCAAGCCATAGAAAATAAATGGATCTTCAAGAGGAAGACGGACGCTGATAGTAGTGTTACTATCTACAAAGCTAGACTTGTCGAAAAAGGTTTTTGACAAAGTTCAAGGTGTTTAATACAATGAGATTTTCTCACTCGTATCGATGCTTAAAAGTCTGTCTGAATCATGTTAGCAATTGCCACATTTTATGAAATTTGGCAAATGGATATCAAAACTACATTCCTTAATGGATTTATTAAAGAGAGTTGTATATGATACAACCAGAAGGTTTTGTCAATCCTAAAGGTGCTAACAAAATGTGCAAGCTCCAGCGATCCATCTATGGACTGGTGCAAGCATCTCAGAGTTAGAATATACGCTTTTATAAGTTGATAAAAGCATATAGTTTTATACAGACTTGCAATGAAGCCTGTATTTACAAGAAAGTGAGTGGGAGCAATACAACATTTCTGATAAGTATATGTGAATGACATATTGTTGATCGGAAATAATGTAGAATTATTCTGCAAAGCATAAAGGAGTGTTTGAAAGGAGTTTTTTTAAAGAAAGACCTCGGCAAAGCTACTTACATATTGAGCATCAAGATCTATTGAGATAGATCAAGACGCTTGATAAGATTTTCAATGAGTACATACCTTGACAAGATTTTGAAGTGGTTCAAAATGGAACAGTCAAAGAAAGAGTTCTTGCCTGTGCTGCAAAGGTATGAAATTGAGTAAAACTCAAATCCCGACCACAACAGCAAATAGAAAAGAGAATGAAAGTCATTCCCTATGCCTCAGTCATAGGTTCTATAAAGTATGCTATGCTATGTACCAGACCTATTGTATACCTTGCTCTGAATTTGGCAAGGGAGTACAATAGTGATCTAGGAGTAGATCACTGGACATTGGTCAAGAATATCCTTAGTGAGGACTAAGGAAATATTTCTCGATTATGGAGGTGATAAAAGAGCCCATCGTAAAGAGTTACATTGGTGCAAGCTTTTACACCTATCCAGATGACTCTAAGTCTCAATCTGGATACATATTAAAAGTGGGAGCAATTAGCTAGAGTAGCTCCGTGCAGAACATTGTAGACATAGAATATTTGCAAAATACATACGGCTCTGAATATGACAGACCCATTGACTAAGCTTCTCTCACGAGCAAAACATGATCACACCTTAGTACGCTTTGGGTGTTTATCACATAGCGATGTGAACTAGATTATTAACTTTAGTAAACCCTTTGGGTGTTGGTCACATGACGATGTGAACTATGGGTGTTAATCATATACAGATATGAATATTGGTGTTAAATCACATGACGATGTGAACTAGATTACTGACTCTAGTGCAAGTGGGAGACTGAAGGAAATATGTCCTAGAGGCAATAATAAAGTTATTATTTATTTCCTCATATCATGATAAATGTTTATTTTTCATGCTAGAATTGTATTAACCGGAAACATAATACATGTGTGAATACATAGACAAACATAGTGTCACTAGTATGCCTCTACTTGACTAGCTCGTTTATCAAAGATGGTTATGTTTCCTAGTCATGGACAAAAGAGTTGTCATTTGATTAACGGGATCACATCATTAGGAGAATGATGTGATTGACATGACCCATTCCGTTAGCCTAGCACTTGATCGTTTAGTATATTGCTATTGCTTTCTTCATGACTTATACATGTTCCTGTAACTATGAGATTATGCAACTCACGTTTACCGGAGGAACACTTTGGGTACTACCAAACGTCACAACGTAACTGGGTGATTATAAAGGAGTACTACAGGTGTCTCCAAAGGTACATATTGGGTTGGCGTATTTCGAGACATCACTATAAGCCTTGCAAGCAATGTAGCTAATGAGTTAGTTACGGAATGATGCATTACGTAACGAGTAAAGAGACTTGTCGGTAACGAGATTGAACTAGGTATTGGATACCGACGTCGAATCTCGGGCAAGTAACATACCGATGACAAAGGGAACAACGTATATTGTTATGCGGTTTGACCGATAAAGATCTTCGTAGAATATGTGGGAGCCAATATGAGCATCCAGGTTCCGCTATTGGTTATTGACCGGAAACGTGTCTCGGTCATGTCTACATAGTTCTCGAACCCGTAGGGTCCGCACGCTTAAGGTTTCGATGACAGTTATATTATGAGTTTATGAGTTTTGATGTACCGAAGGAGTTCGGAGTCCCGGATGAGATCGGGGACATGACGAGGAGTCTCGAAATGGCCGAGACGTAAAGATCGATATATTGGACGACTATATTCGGAGTTCGGAAAGGTTCCGAGTGATTCGGGTATTTTTCGGAGTACCGGAGAGTTACGGGAATTCGCCGGTGAGTATATGGGCCTTATTGGGCCATACAGGAATAGAGGAGAGAGGCCAAAAGGAAGGAGGCCTGCGCCCCCCCCTCTGGTCCGAATTGGACAAGGGGCGCAGCCCCCCTTTCCTTCTTCCTCTCCCCCTCTTTCCCCTTCTCCTACTCCAACAAGGGAGGTGGAATCCTACTAGGACTAGGGAGTCCTAGTAGGACTCCACACTTGGCGCGCCCCCTCCTAGGGTCGGCCTCCTCCCCCCTTGCTCCTTTATATACGGGGGCAGGGGGCACCCCATGACACACAAGTTGATCTACGGATCGTTCCTTAGCCGTGTGCGGTGCCCCCCTTCACCATATTCCACCTCGGTCATATCGTCGCGGAGTTTAGGCGAAGCCCTGCGCCGGTAAAACATCATCATCGTCACCACGCCGTCGTGCTGACGGAACTCATCCCCGACGCTTTGCTGGATCGGAGCCCGGGGAACGTCATCGAGCTGAACGTGTGCTGAACACGGAGGTGCCGTACGTTCGGTGCTTGGATCGGTCGGATCGTGAAGACGTACGACTACATCAACCGCGTTGTCATAACGCTTCCGCTTACGGTCTACGAGGGTACGTGGACAATACTCTCCCCTCTGTTGATATGCTATCACCATGATATTGCGTGTGCGTAGGAATTTTTTTGAAATTACTACGTTCCCCAACAGAAACACCACAAATGGATGCATCTTCGATGGACAGCGATCCTCCGTCTCACTCCTTGTGGGGGCGATTCAGGATGACGCGCGCCAATGGGCCAAGGCGGGTGGTACTAGGTTACATAATCGTTTCTCCGATAATTAGGCATTTATTGTTGTGGGCTGAGCAACCCATTTCTTCTATCCCGGTTATTGTCTTCGCGTCATCTTAGATGTCCATGTGCTTGTGATGTCCTGAACTTGTAATTTATTTTCACCCTCCTATCAATAAAATGATATGCACTCTCTGCGTATTCGTGCAAAAAGATGGTGCCCGTTAAGCAAAAGTTTTGTGTGTGTGTGTGTCTTGGGGGGAGGGGGAGGGTGGTAGAAGTAGAACATTGGACGACAGTAAAAATAAAGATTTGCGTGTCGGTTTGACGGTCAAACGACAGGTTACTCTTTTTTGGTGGTTTTTCCTAACGGTCACCTTCATGAAAACTGTCTAGGGTCCGGTTACTACAAAGCGTTAAAGTGATGTGGTGAGGCATGTATTTGCACCATTGGGAGAATACGTAGTCAGCGGGAACGTCTTCACCCACTGAACGAACATCGCCGAAAAGTCTAAAATAAATCCAGAAGAATGATAGCACCAGTGCCAAGTTTAGAATTTAAACCCTCATTGCTCCAATTCCACCATATAAAGAACCTAATCATCTTAACTAAGCTCATTCAACGGAGAATTGTTTTACTATAGTTCAAGAAAAAAGTTTGATGACCTTTTTCCAGCCAGTTTGATGATCCGTCAAGATTATTGTATTCCCAGCCGGTCAACCAGCATAAAGGTTCCTTCATGTTTAACTGTGGGTTCCTCGAGATGATCTAGGCCATTCCCTCGCTTTACTTTGCACAGTCGCACGATCTAATAGTCGGTTGCTGGCCCAGACGTACTGCTGCAGCGTGTCGTAGCTGCCGGCAAGCACAAGCTAGGCCGGTCCAGCCGATGAGTCGTTGCGTGCATGCATGCATCGGTAGGTCCCGGTCCGCCGTCCAAGCGGTGGCGCCCATTGCAAGCACACCGAGTGACCGAGAACCACAAGCATACCATGATACGTACGATGCGCATGGCGCGGGCTTGGACCATGTACAAGATCCGGTCTGTTCATGTCGGTGACCACACTTCTCTTGCATGGTTTCTCCCGTCCGTCGATCGCTACGACGACGCCGTTGCTTAAAGTAGCTGCACGATGGTTTCCGAATTTTACCGCCGTAGGCTGTAGCCGCGGTCGCACGTTCATTAGGCATTTAGGCTTATGCTTTCTTTGAGAGTGACCACAGCAAAAGCAAAACCGTCTTTACATATACGTGCCCGATGGGTGAAAGGTTGAATAATAAGCGTATGAGCAGACATGATCTGTAAGTAAGTAATTTGGGCGGTGCATGTACTGGTCCAGTGTTGCGCCCATATGCCGACCTATATGCACGCACGACGTGGAGCTGCCCGATGATTAAGGATCTATGCCGCGAGGGGTGTTTTACTCTTTTTACGGCTATCAAGCTATGGTAGTTCCACCGACCAAACCTTTACTTACAGTAAAAACGACGTGTGTTGTGGAAATGCAAAGTTGTCGCTATACTCCTACTCTCCAAGGAATGTAGTACTCCCTCGGTCCCATAGATAAGAACTTTTTTGCACTACACTAGTGTCAAAAACGTTTTTATAATATGGGATGGAGGGATTACTATATGCTATATCAGACAGCAATTATCTCTTTGTCAACGTTGTGGCTGTTCTGTCAACACCAGAATTTCAGTCACTTTTGACCGTTAAATTAGAGATAATATTATTTTAAACAAGGAAGATACTTCCTCTGTTTTTATTTAGTTCGCATACTAGTTTTGGTCAAAATCAAGCTTTACAAACTTTGACCATGTTTATAAACAAAAATATTAAGATATATAATAACAAATCAACAACATTAGATTTATTATTGAATGTACTTTCACATCGTATAGATTTATTATGATAAATGTCTATATTATTTTTTATAAATTTAGTCAAACTTTTTGACTTCAGTCAACTCTAATATGCAGAGTAAATAAAAACAGAGGAAATACTGTTAGAGGGCAAAGTACTCCATCATTCTGTCAGCACGCACTAAAACACAAGATCAACCACACGAAGGACAAAGTTTTCACTCCTAAATGCACTGGTCGTGGATAGGCGGGACCTGCACAACGAGGAGACCTACATTTATTGCCCGTCGACTGACACAAAGGGAAACTTTTCATTGCCAGTCTCAGCCTGCGTGGCTTCATCATCGTTGCTGCGCTACTGACCATCCTCTAGGCCTAATCATGCCCTCACTCACGCATCTTAAATGCCATGTCAGGCCAGTAGTTGCCTGAGTCACCTAAGACTGTTCCTCTGAGTTCACAGAAAATGTTACACTGTTCAGTACGTACGTCATATTTTCCAAAATATTTGAAATTTCCGGCTTCTTCAAAGTATGTGAATAAGGGCGTGTTCGGAGCTCCTCCCACTCCATGCTTCATAAATTCTTGGAGCAGATCTGAGCCGAACGAAATATCTCTGAGAAGTTAGCTTCAGGAAGCTACGACCGATTGCAGTGCAAAAACGCGAAGCAGCGTCGGCCCAGCTCCATGGATTGGAGAATCGGAAGTTTGCTCAACTTACAAGGTGTTGCCACCGCCAAAGAAAACGGTTCGCTGCCCCTCGCTCGAAGAAAAGAATCTAGGGATCTACAGCGAATCGGTACACCTCTTCCCACGTGAATCGATGCACTGGGCCTGAATTAGCTCCCTCTAGCCGGCCCAGTCGGTGCCAAATGGGCCACAACCCTTCCAGCTGGGCTCTAGCGATACGAGAAGCTGTCGATTCAAGCAGAACGCTTTCTGGATCGCCATGCGAAGCTAGAAGCCACAAAAAGAAGCTGGAATTGAGAAGTTTTGTGAAGCTGGAGGAGATCCGAACACGCCCTAAGTTTACAGAAAAATTTACTAATACCCACAACACAAAATATATAAAGTATAAAAAAATACTTTAAGATGAGTCTAATAAAAATAATTTGGAATCATAGTTGTTGATATATTTTGTTATTATAGACTAGGGCAAATCCTAAAAAAGTTCGCTTAGGACAAACCTAGAACATCAAATATTTTAGAGCGAAACTAGTACTTTTTTTACAGAATGATAAGTACATACTCCCTTCGTTCCAAAATATAGTGCGTCCTCGGTTCCTGTGCTTCAACTTTAATCATAAATTTAACCAACGAGACCGACTACGGCAAGAGTAAAAATTACACCAGTGAATTCGTATTCAAAATAAGTTTTCAATTACATAAATTTTTGCTCCCGCCGTAGTTGGTCTCCTTGGTTAAATTTTTGTCAAAGTTAAACCTCGGGAAGCGCGGGTGCACTATATTTTGAAATGGAGGGAGTACTTAACAGTGCTATTACATTCTTTCTGGTTTATATTTTGTTCTTTATTTTCAATATTAATTTCAGGTCAGAAGAACATGGCAGTTCTTCAAACCAACTTTACCTCCTCTAGAGATTTTTTTTGCGAGAGCATCAATCATGGCAGCACAAAGAACATTAGAGGTAATAAAAATTACCACTAGGTCCATGAACCACCTAGCGACAACTACGAGCACTGAAGCAAGCCGAAGAAGCGCCGCCGTTATCGCTCCTCTCTCATTGGAGCCGGACAAACCTTGTTGTAGTAGACAATCGGGAAGTCATCGTTATAATACCCAATGAACCAGCACACCAGAGCATCAAACATCGCCAATAAAGAGAGTTGTAGATCGAAAAGATCAAATCTGTAACCACACGAACAAAGATGAACAAAAACTGGATCCAAATAGATCCATCGAAAACTAGCACCGACCGAATCCCGCCAGATCCGACGGACATACACCTCCACACATCCTCTGATGACGCTATTTGTACCATCGGGATGGGTATAGAACGTGGAAGACATTATTCCTACTGAGGGATGTCATCACCGCCACACAGCCCAACCAAGACGTTGAATCTAACAAAAACGAGAACAGTGTCCCTCCCGCCTACTTCCTGTAGCATCATTTCTAGCTAAATGTGGTCTTGCTTAACCAAATGATTATATAGACGATTTACTTTTGATTTAACTTGTAATGGCTTAAGAGCCCAGGGCACAACACCTCATCTGTGGCGTCCTTACTTTTCTCTAGTTGCACTCTCCCCGAGTCTTTAGCGGGTCAATTTGGGACAATTGCATATAAATATTTACATGAAAACTAAATAGAAAACAACAGGAAATAGAAAAAATTAATCAACTACGAGACGCGCCCTTTTTACTACCGGGAGCGGCGGCGGAAAAAGTATTTTCGGTAGCTCTCTCTTGGTTTCCCGATTTTATAGAATTTATAGAGTTGGAATTAGGTCAAACGGAGGAACAAGGGGCCCACGAGGCACATGGGCGCGCCTACCCCTGGGTGCGCCCATGTGGCTCGTGGCCACCTCCTTCGCCTTCTGGCCTCCTCCCGAAGCTTCTAGTGTCTCTTATGTCCAGGAAAAAACCGTCAAAAGTTTCGTCGCATTTGGACTTCATTTGGTATAGAATTCCTGGAAAACCAAAAAACAGGCAAAAAGATAGCAACTGGCACTAGGCACTAAGTTAATAGGTTAGTCCCAAAAAATGATATACAATTGCATATAAAGCATCCAAGATTGATACAGCAACTGGCACTTGGCACTAAGTTGATAGGTTAGTTTCAAAAAAACATGTACAATTGCATATAAAACATCCAAGATTGATATTATAATTGTTGGGGAACGTCGTATTCCAAAAAAATTCCTATGATCACGCAAGATCTATCTAGGAGAAACATAGCAACGAGCGGGGAGAGTGTGTCCACGTACCCTGGTAGACCGAAAGCGGAAGCGTTTATCAACGCGGTTGATGTAGTCGTATGTCTTCACGATCCGACTGATCCTAGCAACGAACGTACGGCATTCCGTGTTCAGCACACGTTCAGCTCAATGACGTCCCTCGTACTCTTGATCCAGTTGAGGCCGAGGGAGAGTTCCGTCAGCACGACGGTGTGGCGACGGTGCTGATGAAGTTACCAACGCAGGGCTTCGCCTAAGCACTACGACAATATGATCGAGGTGTGTAACTGTGGAAGGGGGCACCACACACGGCTAAGAGAAACTTTGATGTGCTATTGGGGTGCCCTCTGGCCACGTATATAAAGGAGGGGAGGGAAGAGGTGGCCGGCCCAAGGGGGGCGCGCCAGGTGTGGGGAATCCTACTAGGACTCCCCAGTCCAAGTAGGATTCCCCTCCTCTTTCCTATTCCTAGTAGGAGAAGGAGGGAAGGAGGAGGAGGAGAGAAGGAAAGGGGGGACCGCCCCTAACCCTAGTCCAATTCGGTTTGGGCTAGGGGGGGCGCGTGCCACTCCCTTGCCGCCCTCCTCTCTTCCACCACTAGGCCCATGAGGCCCAATAACTTCCCGGGGGGGGGTCCGATAACCCCCGGTACTTCGAAACTCATCCGAAACGACCCGAACCATTCCGCTGTCCGAATGTAACCTTCCAATATATGAATCTTTATTTCTCGACCATTTGGAGACTCCTTGTCATGTCCGTGATCTCATTCGGGACTCGGAACAAACTTGGGTCATCAAATCACATAACTCATAATACAAATCGTCATCGAACGTTAAGCGTGCGGACCCTACAGGTTCGAGAACTATGTAGACATGACCGAGACACATCTCCGGTCAATAACCAATAGCGGAACCTAGATGCTCATATTGGCTCCTACATATTATATGAAGATCTTTATCGGTCAAACCGCATAACAACATACGTTGTTCCCTTTGTCATCGGTATGTTACTTGCCCGAGATTCGATCATCGGTATCATCGTACCTAGTTCAATCTCGTTACCAGCAAGTCTCTTTACTCATTCTGTAATGCATCATCCCGCAACTAACTCATTAGTCACATTGCTTGCAAGGCTTATAGTGATGTGCATTACCGAGAGGGCCCAGAGATACCTCTTCGATACTCGAAGTGACAAATCCTAATCTCGATCTATGTAAACCCAACAAACACCTTCGGTGACACCTGTAGAGCATCTTTATAATCACCCGGTTAAGTTGTGATGTTTGATAGCACACAAGGTGTTCCTCTGGTATTCGGGAGTTGCATAATCTCATAGTCAAAGGAATATGTATAAGTCATGAAGAAAGCAATAGCAATAAAACTGAACGATCAACATGCTAAGCTAACGGATGGGTCTTGTCCATCACATCATTATCCTAATGATGTGATCCCGTTCATCAAATGACAACACATGTCTATGGTCAGGAAACTTAACCATCTTTGATTAACGAGCTAGTCAAGTAGAGGCATACTATGGACACTTTGTTTTGTCTATGTATTCACACATGTATCAAGTTTCCGCTTAATACAATTCTACCATGAATAATAAACATTTATCATGATATAAGGAAATATAATAACATCTTTATTATTGCCTCTAGGGCATATTTCCTTTAGTCTCCCACTTGCACTAGAGTCAATAATCTAGTTCACATCGCCATGTGATTTAACACCAATAGTTCATATCACCATGTGACCAATACCCAAAGGGTTTACTAGAGTTAATAAACTAGTTCACATCACCATGTGATTAACACCCAAAGAGTACTATGGTGTGATCATGTTTTGCTTGTGAGAGAAGTTTAGTCAACGGGTCTGCCACATTCAGATCCGTATGTATTTGCAAATTTCTATGTCTACAATGCTCTACACGGAGCTACTCTAGCTAAGTGCTCCCACTTTCAATA
Organism: Triticum timopheevii; assembly: GCA_963921465.1. Lineage (NCBI taxonomy): Eukaryota > Viridiplantae > Streptophyta > Magnoliopsida > Poales > Poaceae > Triticum > Triticum timopheevii. The sequence goes on along the minus strand of OY997264.1, from coordinate 478,436,675 downwards.
TGTATCCAGATTGAGACTTAGAGTCATCTGGATCAGTGTCAAAGCTTGCATCAACTTAACCTTTTACGATGAACTTTTTGTCACCTCCATAACCGAAAAACATATCCTGATTCCACTAAGGATAATTTTGACCATTGTCCAGTGATCCACTCGTAGATCACTATTATACCCTCTTGCCAAACTCATGGTGAGGTACACAGCATAGCATACTTTATAGAACCTATGACTGAGGCATAGGGAATGACTTTTCATTCTCTTTCTAATTTTTGCTGTGGTCGGGTTTTGAGTCTTTACTCAACTTCACACCTTGTAAAACATGCAAGAACTCCTTCTTTGACTGTTCCATTTTGATCTACTTCAAAATCTTGTCAAGGTATGTACTCATTGAAAAAACTTATCAAGCGTCTTGATCTATCTCTACAGATCTTGATGCTCAATATGTAAGCAGCTTCTCCGAGGTCTTTCTTTGAAAAACCCCTTTCGAACAATCTTTTGTGCTTTCCAGAAAATTCTACATTATTTTTGATCAACAATATGTCACTCACATATACTTATCAGAAATGTTGTAGTGCTCCCACTCACTTTCTTGTAAATACAGGCTTCATCGCAAGTCTGTATAAAACTGTATGCTTTGATCAACTCATCAAAGTGTATATTCCAACTCCGAGATGCTTGCACCAGTCCACAGATGGATCGTTGGAGCTTGCACACTTTGTTAGCACCTTTAGAATTGACAAAACCTTCTTGTTGCATTATATACAACTCTACTTTAAGAAATCCATTAAGGAATGCAGTTTTGACATCCATTTGCCAGATTTCATAAAATGTGGCAATTGCTAACATGATTTGGATAGACTTAAGCATCATTGAAAGTGCGTTATATCGACTAGAGAGGGGGTGAATAGGCAATTTTTATGAATTCTTCACTGAGGAATTTGCTTGCGAGGAAATTCCTAAATGAAGAACTACTTGGAGCGGAATAAGTACTCAAAAGTAAACATAGCAGAACACAAGCATAGTCATCATGATGAAATGAGGACAAGCACAGAGTATAGAAAGCGTAAGCACAGGATAACACAGGATGAAGACGGACAGACTGAAGAAATTGAACTAAGGAAATTGAGAAAGTCTTCAGTCAAAGTCTTCAAACAGATGTGAACAAGCACACAACAACAGAAATGAGGAAATGAAAGAGTTGAGGAAATAGAACCGGTAAGCTTGAAGAAGATAATGATTTGGTAGACCAGTTCCACCTGCTGTCTCAGTTGTAGGTCTGGTTGGAGCGGCTGAGTATTTAAACTCGAGGACACACTGTCCCGGACACACAGTCCTCGTCGTATTCTCCTTGAGCTAAGGTCACACAGACCTCGCCCAATCACTCGTGGTAAGTCTTCAGGTGACTTCCAAACCTTCATAGACTAGGTCACTCGGTAATCCACAATTCCTCTTGGACGCTCTAGACCATGACGCCTAACCGTTTGGAAGAAGCACAACATTCAAAGGTAACAAGCATCAGATCCACGCAGGATCAATCTCTTCAGTGATGCTCAATCACTTTGGGTTGTAGGTGTGTTGGGTTTGGGTTTTCCTCACTTGATGATTTTCGCTCAAAGTCCTCGGAGGATGGGATGCTCTCAAATGACAAGTGTCAGTTTCTCTCGAAGCATCCAACCAGCTAGTGGTTGTAGGGGGCGGCTATTTATAGCCTAGGGAGCAGCCCGACATGATAAGACATAAATGCCCTTCAATGATATGACCGTTAGGTGCGTAGATATTTTGGGACAGCTGGCGCATAGCACATCAACAGTCGGAATTTTGACTCTCAAATTTCTCAGGGCTATCATGTTCCTCACTGTGTAGGCAATCCGCACTGGCGAATTCATAACTCCTCAGTCAGAACAAATTCCTCATAGAGCAGAAGAACTTTGTCTCTATCACTGAAGAATATGACTGAACTGTATGAGATTTCCAATGGCTTCACTCGAAGGGATTGGTAGGTGTAGGATTTTGAGTTGAGCATCACATGGAAATTTTTCCTTAGTATTTCCTCGACCCCCTTTAACAGTACGGTGTTTCCTATGACTCAAGAAAGAGAAAATGAAACTACGAAAACAAAAGTCTTCACGCTTCATGTTCCTTGAATGATTGCCAAGTCTTCATGGTCACACCAATTTCTTCACTTTCAAAGTCTTCAGAAAGTCTTCATAAATCCAAAGTCTTCAGTTGAAGAACTTCATTCTTAGGGGTCGACTTTCTCTGTAAATATCAAACTCCTCATAGACTTATAGACCTGTGTACACTCACACACGCATCAGTCCCTCAACCTATAAGTCTTCAATACACCAAAATCACTAAGGGGCAGTAGATGCACTTACAATCTCCCCCTTTTTGGTGATTGATGACAATATAGGTTAAGTTTTCAACGGGGATAAACATATGAAGTGTAAATACTGATATTGAGGAATTTGATTGCAAGATATAGAAGAACCCCCCCTGAAGATGTGCGTAGTGAGGAATTTGCTTTTGAAGCAATGCACACTTGAAGAGTATAATCATGGAGATCTCCCCCTATATCTTGTAATTCATACATGTATTTGACATATAATATGAAGAATTTGAAATGCATGATGAGATATGGTGACTGATGTAATTCAGCATGCGTGCATGGACACTAATGAGGAATAAGCATGCAGAAGAACTCAGCAAAAGTATCGGGCCACCATAGAGTTTAAGATTACAACTCGATCCAGCAAAGTCATTGAAAGAACGAGAGTTGTAACTTAGAAAAAATGCCCATATAAGATAGACCCGCTTGAATACTAACTCAAATTTCTCCCCCTTTGTCATTGAATGACCAAAAGGGTTGAATATGAGGACTAACGCCCCTGACGAATATCATGATGATGGAGGAGCGCATCGTTGTTGGGGTCTTGTGTCATTGTAGGGCCTGCCGCAGTGTCGTCCAAATTTCATACTCGTCTGTGTCGCGTGATGAAGAATATGAACTGGCGACCAAGGAAGGAACCTTGACCTTCTTGAATCTCTTCGGTGGAGGAGCAGACCAGTCAAAATCTTCCTTGAAACCCATTTGCTTCAGATCTTCTTCACCATAGAGATGTGACAGAATAGCCCAGGTGCGATCGAAGACTTCATGGAGGTAGTAATGGTTTTTCTTCACTTCATTATGTGTAGAAGTCATGTTGTGAAGAATAGAGCCAAACTGACGCTTAACCCATTTGTGGTTTCGATCCACCTTCTGGTGAAGACTTAAAAGCAGCTCACGGTCAGTCATCACACGAGGAGCCGTGGCTTGAGGATTTGGCTTGGATGCATTGGCAGCAGAATCATGAGTGGCAGGATCATCATTGGTGGAATAAGATGCAACTTTGCGGAACTGACAATCCAATGGACGAATGCCTTCATCAATAACAGCTGGTGCCTTGCCCTTCTCATCAGCTGAGGAATATGTCCGCTTGAGGACTTCAATCGATGGCAAGTAGCTGAGGTGATTCTGAAAGTCAGCTTTGTAGTTGAGTGAAGACCTTGTTCTGAGGAATCTCATAATCCAAGGAGCATAAGGCTTCAGCTCAAACGGTGAAAGTGCAACATTTGCCAGAGTCCTCATGAAGAAATCATGATAATTGACAGGGATGCCATGCATGATGTTGAATAGCATATTCTTCATGATGCCAACAATTTCCTCATCGGTTGAGTCGTGGCCTTTGATGGGACTCATAGTCTTCGTCAGAATGCGGTAGACGGTTCTTGGCACATACATCAATTCCTTCACGAGGAATTTGGTCCTTGGGGCTTGACCAGGCTTTAGAGGCTTCATGAGCACTTGCATGTAATGAGCAGTGAGTTCAGGCTTTTGGTACAGACAACGAGCACCTTCAGGTGGAGGACTGATTGGCAGGGCATGAAGTAATTCAGAGGCCGGTGCCTTGTAATGAGTGTTTTCGGTCATCCAGTCCAACACCCAAGTGTTGATATCATCAGCATCACCTGTGATGTGCAGCGTTGTGTAGAACTGAAGAATAAGCTCTTCATTCAAATCAACAATGTCTGAGCAAAATTTGAGCAACCTGCATCATGAAGCATACCGAGGACTTGAGAGAAGCAAGGCATTGATTCCATGTCTACGTGAGGAATATGCTCGTGGTCGAAGACTTTGTCCTTATTGAAAAGCAGTGAAGAATAGAAATTGGCCTGGCTGGCAGTCCAGAAACGCTTCCTTCTAAGACGAGCATTGTCATAAGGATTGAAATCAGTGAAGAAAACATGCTTGCCGGAGAAGTCATCAGCCTTGAATTTCTGCTTCTTTGAGAAGGGATCCTTTGGCTTGGGCTGAGGAGTGTCAGTCAATTGCATCACCACCTCAGGAATCACAATCTCAGGATCCACAGACTGAGGAATCTTAGGCTCTTCTTCAACTGCAGCCTGGGTCTTCAATTCTTCATTTACATTTTCTTCAGCACTAGTGGCTGGAATTTCTTCATGGGCAGATGGGGTTGCATGAGGTTCTTCAGATCCCATTTATACTTCAGTAGCAGCAGGGGACTGAGGAATTGCTTGAAGAGGAGTTAACATTGGAGAGTTGGGGTTCTGACTTTCCCAAAAGTCATCATTCAGCACAGGTGTGGTACAACCAATGTCCACATCCTCATCTTCTATTTCTTCAACGCCGACCTCTTCAGCAGTGAACTGAGGCAAAGGAGAGGAGATAACTGGTGTTGAAGGGATTGCATCCACTTCAATTTCTTCATCCAACTGCTCTGACGAAGTAGCAGGAGGATTCTCTTCATCGGATTCACTTGGAATCACATAATCTTCACCAAAAGGAACAAGGTCCTTTGATGGCATGAATGAGGCAAGAACGACATCAATTGGGTTGTTAATTGAGCTTGTCAAAGGCTTCATCTTCTTCGGAGCTGAGAATCTGCTGAAGTTGATGCCTTCCTTTTCTTCACAGCTGCACGCTCTGCAGCCTTGGTCTTCTTCGCATCTGATGCAGATGGAAGTATCGGAGTTGGTGTAGGCGCAGGAGGAGCAGAGGAATTTGGTTCTGTTTCTTCAGGCGCAACTGATGCAGTTTCCCTAACTTCTTCACTTTCTTCAGGCGCACCACTAGTGGATGCCCTGGTAATTTCTTCAGCTACTGGAATGCAGTCCTCATCCCTGGTACTTTCATTTTCTTCAGCAGCCTGATTGTCATCAGCGGTGCTGGTATGTTCTTCAGTAGGCTGAGTAGATGCTTCAGCCGGATTGACTTTAATGTGCACAGGAGCAGCAGCACTTGAAGTGAATGTCTTCGTCAGCTTGACGAACCGGACCTTGGCGCCCTTCCAATCAGCATAGTAGCAATTGAATTCATCACTCAGTTGCTTGATCTCAGCTTGCAAGGCAACGAGTTGATCAGGGGTAAGAGTGAGGACATTGTCCTTTAGGTAGCGCTGCTTCTTGTACTGCGCTTTCTTCAGTCTTCGTCCTTCTTCAAATTTCCACTTCTCTTCTTCAATGAAGGCAGTCAAAACATGACTTTGACCAGGAGTGAGGTTCATCTCCGGCAAAGGCATGTTTGGGTCCTTGTGCCATAGATCAATGAAGTCTAGGATCAACTTTGGATCCAATAACAGTGGCACATTGCTGCCTTTGGCTCTAGCGGACCTGGCCTGCCTGTCTCTGATGATTTCGGCAAGTTCTTCATCATCGGCCTCATCATCATCAGAGGGCACTTGAAAGGAGTTGATTTCTTCTGCTAAGTGAATGTGATCGGACCCTTCCCCCTCTATGCTAAACTCAACCCAGTCTGTTCTCAAATTCTTCATGTGCGTTCTATTTGAAACTCGTTCAAAATCTTCACTGTGTCCTTGACAGCTGAAGAAATTGCGAACGGAACTTTTAACTTATCTTATCTGAATTTTCGGCTTTGCCGCTCAAACCGTTCCGCATCCCACGACAAAACTTATCTATTCACCCACGATCTTACACGATTGCCACCTCTCAGTACGTGGGTGACACATGTCAAGCGAATGAGAAGGGCCATGGGCACGTTCGTCCGATTTCCTCGGGTGTACAGTTTTTACTCCCACTATAAATACCCCCGCCTCTTCCTCACTTTGTTTTTACTCCGCTCGATCTCACTCCCGCTCAAGCTTCTCAAATCCTAGCACCGCCGCTACTTCATCGCCGCCAGTGAGGAAGAGCTTCACTACCTCGACCTCATCGCCGTTGTACTCGCGCCGGTTGCGGATTTCTTCACTCCGCCGCCGCCGTAGTTGTCTTCCTCTACCGAGTTAGGGCGTGGAAGATCTGAACTGACGAACTTCACATCTACTCTTCCCAGTTCGTCGTGTTCTTCATCAAGGGTAATTAAAAGTTACTTTTAGTGCCCTCTTTGATTCAAATGTTTGCTTGAAAATCTTCAAAGGTGTTTATTCTTCAAATCTTAACACACTGAACACCTCACATGTCATCTGCTCTTGATTCGTTTCTCTAAGCAATGATTTTCTTCAAGATTCCTTAATTGTGTGGATTTTCAATCTATACAACTCTGGAACCTAAGACAAAGAACGCTTAGTGAAATTCTTCAAGACTCATCTGGTCAAATTCCTCAAACCTATTCTTTTTGAAAAACCTTCTGACAACGCATATGACCTCTCCAAATTCCTCGCAACTATACTCTGTTCATAGGTACACATGTCCGCTGCTGAATCACTAGGTTCTCATCAACTTAACTCATTTGCAGTGGTCCTCGAAGAAAAGTTGCACACCTCTTCAGAAACTTCAGTTGTTCATATTCCTCAGCTGAAGAAAATGGCTGACGGTAAGAAGCCACAGAAGGGTGGAAAGAGGCCTGAGGTCAACACAACATTTGAGATCCCTGATGATATTTATGCTGGATGTTGCACACCCCCTGAGGAAGATAAAAATCAGTGAAAGGTGCGCATTCAAAAGATTGAGAGGAGATGGGCACGGGAATGGAGGGACTACAGATATGTCACTCCCAAGTATATGAAGAAATTTGCACTCAACCCTCCATGCCCAAGACCTCCATTGGCACCTGACCAATTGGCAGATCCCACCAGCCTCAAGCGCAGTGAGGATTATCCTGATGAATGGGCAAAGCGCCAGGCCAAACTGGCCAAACAAGCAAAGGAAGCAGTGAGGAAATTTAATGAAGACTCTGCTGCTGCTGCTGCTACCGCTGCTGAGGCCTCTGCTAGCAAGCCGACGAAGGCGATGCCTAAGAAGCCAGCTCACAAGCCAAGTGCTTCACCCTCAATGCCCTCACGACCAGATTCTTCACAGCCCTCACGGCCAATTCCTCAGTCTGCTCCTCCTCCTTCAAAGTATTTAGCTCCTCTGACAAAGTCTTCAGCTGCTCCGACCAAATCCTCTGCACCTGTGCATCTCGCCACGTGCCAAAGGACTACATGCATCTCAATTGCCTCAGGAGCTTCTGCGAGTTCCTCATGTTGGGGAACGTAGTAATTTCAAAAAATTTCCTACGCACACGCAAGATCATGGTGATGATATAGCAATGAGAGGGGAGAGTGTTCGTCCACGTACCCTCGTAGACCGTAAGCGGAAGCGTTAGCACAACGCGGTTGATGTAGTCGTACGTCTTCACGATCCGACCGATCCAAGCACCGAACGTACGGAGCCTCCGAGTTCAGCACAAGTTCAGCTCGATGACGTCCCTCGAACTCCGATCCAGCCGAGTGTCGAGGGAGAGTTCCGTCAGCACGACGGCGTGGTGGCGATCTTGATGTACTACCGACGCAGGGCTTTGCCTAAGCTTCGCGACGATATGACCGAGGTGGAATATGGTGGAAGGGGGCACCGCACACGGCTAAGGAACGATCCGTAGATCAACTTGTGTCTATGGTGTGCCCCCTGCCCCCGTATATAAAGGAGGGAGGGGGGAGGCCGACCGGCCCCCTTGGGGCGCGCCAAGGGAGGAGGAATCCTCCTCCTAGTAGGAGTAGGATTCCCCCTTTCCTACTCCTACTAGGAGGGGGAAGGAAGGAGGAGTGGGGGGGGGGGGGAAGGAAAGGGGGGCGCCGCCCCCCCTCCTAGTCCAATTCGGACTGGAGGGAGAGGGGGCGCGCGGCCCACCCTGGCTGCCCCTCTCTCTTCCCACCTAGGCCCATGTGGCCCATTAACTCTCCCGGGGGGTTCCGGTAACCCCCCCCCCCCCCCCCCCCCAGCACTTCGGTCTTCTCCGAAAACTTCCCGAACCTTTCCGGTGTCCGAATATAGTCGTCCAATATATCAATCTTTATGTCTCGACCATTCCGAGACTCCTCGTCATGTCCGTGATCACATCCGGGACTCCGAACAAACTTCGGTACATCAAAACTTATAAACTCGTAATAAAACTGTCATCAAAACGTTAAGCGTGCGGACCCTACGGGTTCGAGAACTATGTAGTCATGACCTAAAACCATTCTAGGTCATTAGCCAATAGCGGGACCTGGATGCCCATATTGGTTCCTACATATTCTACGAAGATCTTTATCGGTCAAACCGCATAACAACATACTTTGTTCCCTTTGTCATCGGTATGTTACTTGCCCGAGATTTGATCGTCGGTATCCAATACCTACTTCAATCTCGTTACCGGCAAGTCTCTTTACTCGTTCTGTAATACGTCATCTCATAACTAACTCATTAGTTACATGCTTGCAAGGCTTAGGTGATGAGTATTACCGAGAGGGCCCAGAGATACCTCTCCGACAATCGGAGTGACAAATCCTAATCTCGAATTATGCCAACTCAACATGAACCTTCGGAAACACCTGTAGAGCACCTTTATAATCACCCAGTTATGTTGTGACGTTTGGTAGCACACAAAGTGTTCTTCCGGTACACGGGAGTTGCACAATCTCATAGTTACAGGAACTTTGTATAAGTCATGAAGAAAGCAATAGCAGTATACTAAACGATCAAGTGCTAGGCTAACAGAATGGGTCATGTCAATCACATCATTCTTCTAATGATGTGATCCCACTAATCAAATGACAACACATGTCTATGGTCAGGAAACATAACCATCTTTGATTAATGAGCTAGTCAAGTAGAGGCATACTAGTGACTATAGTTTTGTCTATGTATTCACACATGTATCATGTTTCCGGTTAATACAATTCTAGCATGAATAATAAACATTTATCATGATATGAGGAAATAAATAATAACTTTATTATTGCCTCTAGGGCATATTTCCTTCAGTCTCCCACTTGCACTAGAGTCAATAATCTAGATTACATAGTAATGATTCTAACACCCATGGAGTCTTGGTGCTGATCATGTTTTGCTCGTGAGAGAGGCTTAGTCAATGGGTCTGCAACATTCAGATCCGTATGTATCTTGCAAATCTCTATGTCTCCCACTTGGACTTGGTCCCAAATGGATTTGAAGCGTCTCTTGATGTGCTTGGTCCTCTTGTGAAATCTGGATTCCTTTGCTAAAGCAATTGCACCAGTATTGTCACAGAAGATCTTCATTGGTCCCGATGCACTAGGTATTACACCTAGATCGGAAATGAACTCCTTCATCCAGACTCCTTTATTTGCTGCTTCAGAAGCAGCTATGTATTCCGCTTCACATGTAGATCCCGCCACGACGCTTTGTTTAGAACTGCACCAACTTACAGCTCCACCGTTTAATATAAACACGTATCCGGTTTGCGATTTAGAATCGTCCGGATCAGTGTCAAAGCTTGCATCGACGTAACCATTTACGACTAGCTCTTTGTCACCTCCATATATGAGAAACATATCCTTAGTCCTTTTCAGGTATTTCAGGATGTTCTTGACCGCTGTCCAGTGATCCACTCCTGGATTACTTTGGTACCTTCCTGCCAAGCTTATTGCTAAGCATACGTCAGGTCTGGTACACAGCATTGCATACATGATAGAGCCTATGGCTGAAGCATAGGGAACATTTTTCATTTTTCATGGTATGTGCTTTGTGAAAGTCCTATTAAGCGTCTTGATCTATCTCTATAGATCTTGATGCCCAATATGTAAGCAGCTTCCCCGAGGTCTTTCATCGAAAAACTTTTATTCAAGTATCCCTTTATGCTATCCAGAAATTCTATATCATTTCCAATTAATAATATGTCATCAACATATAAAACTAGAAATGCTACAGAGCTCCCACTCACTTTCTTGTAAATACAGGCTTCTCCAAAAGTCTGTATAAAACCATATGCTTTGATCACACTATCAAAGCGTTTATTCCAACTCCGAGATGCTTGCACCAGTCCATAAATGGAACGCTGGAGCTTGCACACTTTGTCAGCACCTTTTGGATCAACAAAACCTTCCGGCTGCATCATATACAACTCTTCTTCTAGAAATCCATTCAAGAATGCAGTCTTGACATCCATTTGCCAAATTTCATAATCATGAAATGCAGCATTAGCCAACATGATTCGGACAGACTTAAGCATCGCTACGGGTGAGAAAGTCTCATCATAGTCAACCCCTTGAACTTGTCGAAAACCTTTCGCAACAAGTCGAGCTTTATAGACAGTAACATTACCATCAGCGTCAGTCTTCTTCTTAAAGATCCATTTATTCTCAATGGCTTGCCGATCATCGGGCAAGTCAATCAAAGTCCATACTTTGTTTTCATACATGGATCCCATCTCAGATTTCATGGCCTCCAGCCATTTTGCGGAATCTGGGCTCATCATCGCTTCCTCATAGTTCGTAGGTTCATCATGGTCAAGTAACATGACTTCCAGAATAGGATTACCGTACCACTCTGGTGCGGATCTTACTCTGGTAGACCTACGAGGTTCAGTAGAAACTTGCTCTGAAGTTTCATGATCAATATCATTATCTTCCTCACCAATTGGTGTAGTCGTCACAGGAACCGGTTCTCGTGATGAACTACTTTCCAATAAGGGAGTAGATACAGTTATCTCATCAAGTTCTACTTTCCTCCCACTCACTTCTTTCGAGAGAAACTCCTTCTCTAGAAAGGATCCATTCTTAGCAACGAATGTCTTGCCTTCGGATCTGTGATAGAAGGTGTACCCAACAGTCTCTTTTGGGTATCCTATGAAGACACATTTCTCCGATTTGGGTTCGAGCTTATCTGGTTGAAGTTTCTTCACATAAGCATCGCAGCCCCAAACTTTAAGAAACGACAACTTTAGTTTCTTGCCAAACCATAGTTCATAAGGCGTCGTCTCAACGGATTTTGATGGTGCCCTATTTAACGTGAATGCGGCCGTCTCTAAAGCATAACCCCAAAACGATAGCGGTATATCGGTAAGAGACATCATAGATCGCACCATATCAAGTAAAGTACGATTACGACGTTCGGACACACCATTTCGTTGTGGTGTTCCAGGTGGCGTGAATTGCGAAACTATTCCGCATTGTTTCAAATGTAAACCAAACTCGTAACTCAAATATTCTCCTCCACGATCAGATCGTAGAAACTTTATTTTCTTGTTACGATGATTTTCTACTTCACTCTGAAATTCTTTGAACTTTTCAAATATTTCAGACTTGTGCTTCATTAAGTAGATATACCCATATCTGCTCAAATCATCTGTGAAGGTGAGAAAATAACGATATCCGCCACAAGCTTCAACATTCATTGGACCACATACATCTGTATGTATGATTTGCAACAAATCTGTTGCTCTCTCCATAGTACCGGAGAACGGTGTTTTAGTCATCTTGCCCATGAGGCACGGTTCGCAAGTACCAAGTGATTCATAATCAAGTGATTCCAGAAGTCCATCAGTATGGAGTTTCTTCATGCGTTTTACACCGATATGACCTAAACGGCAGTGCCACAAATAAGTTGCACTATCATTATCAACTCTGCATCTTTTGGCTTCGACATTATGAATATGTGTATCACTATTATCGAGATTCAATAAAAATAGACCACTCTTCAAGGGTGCATGACCATAAAAGATATTACTCATATAAATAGAACAACCATTATTCTCTGATTTAAATGAATAACCGTCTCGCATCAAACAAGATCCAGATATAATGTTCATGCTCAACGCAGGCACCAAATAACAATTATTCAGGTCTAAAACTAATCCGATGGTAGATGTAGAGGTAGCATGCCGACGGCGATCACATCGACTTTGGAACCGTTTCCCACGCGCATCGTCACCTCGTCCTTGGCCAGTGCTCGCTTATTCCGTAGTCCCTGTTTCGAGTTGCAAATATTAGCAACAGAACCAATATCAAATACCCAGGTGCTACTACGAGCTCTAGTTAGGTACACATCAATAACATGTATATCACATATACCTTTGTTTACTTTGCCATCCTTCTTATCCGCCAAATACTTGGGGCAGTTCCGCTTCCAGTGTCCAGTCTGCTTGCAGTAGAAGCACTCAGTTTCAGGCTTAGGTCCAGACTTGGGTTTCTTCTCTTGAGCAGCAACTTGCTTGCCGTTCTTTTTGAAGTTCCCCTTCTTCTTCCCTTTGCCCTTCTTCTTGAAACTAGTGGTCTTGTGGACCATCAACACTTGATGCTCCTTCTTGATTTCTACCTCCGCGGCTTTCAGCATCGCGAAGAGCTCGGGAATAGTCTTGTTCATCCCTTGCATATTATAGTTCATCATGAAGCTCTTGTAGCTTGGTGGCAGTGATTGAAGAATTCTGTCAATGACACTATCATCAGGAAGATTAACTCCCAGTTGAATCAAGTGATTGTTATACCCAAACATTCTGAGTATATGTTCACTGACAGAACTATTCTCCTCCATCTTGCAGCTATAGAACTTATTGGAGACTTCATATCTCTCAATCCGGGCATTTGCTTGAAATATTAACTTCAACTCCTGAAACATCTCATATGCTCCATGACGTTCAAAACGTCGTTGAAGACCCGGTTCTAAGCCGTAAAGCATGGCACACTGAACTATAGAGTAGTCATCAGCTTTGCTCTGCCAGACGTTCTTAACGTCGTCAGTTGCATCAGCAGCAGGCCTGGCACCCAGCGGTGCTTCCAGGACGTAACTCTTCTGTGCAGCAATGAGGATAATCCTCAGGTTACGGACCCAGTCCGTGTAATTGCTACCATCATCTTTCAACTTTGCTTTCTCAAGGAACGCATTAAAATTCAACGGAACAACAGCACGAGCCATCTATCTACAAACAAACATAAACAAGCAAGATACTATCAGGTACTAAGTTCATGATAAATTTAAGTTCAATTAATCATATTACTTAAGAACTCCCACTTAGACAGACATCTCTCTAGTCATCTAAGTGATCACGTGATCCAAATCAACTAAACCATAATCGATCATCACGTGAGATGGAGTAGTTTTCAATGGTGAACATCACTATGTTGATCATATCTACTATATGATTCACGCTCGACCTTTCGGTCTCTGTGTTCCGAGGCCATATCTGCATATGCTAGGCTCGTCAAGTTTAACCTGAGTATTCTGCGTGTGCAAAACTGGCTTGCACCCGTTGTAGATGGACGTAGAGCTTATCACACTCGATCATCACGTGGTGTCTCGACACGACGAACTTTCGCAATGGTGCATACTCAGGGAGAACACTTCTTGATAATTTAGTGAGAGATCATCTTAAAATGCTACCGTCAATCAAAGCAAGATAAGATGCATAAAGGATAAACATCACATGCAATCAATATAAGTGATATGATATGGCCATCATCATCTTGTGCTTGTGATCTCCATCTTCGAAGCACCGTCGTGATCACCATCGTCACCGGCGCGACACCTTGATCTCCATCGTAGCATCGTTGTCGTTACGCCATCTATTGCTTCTATGACTATCGCTACCGCTTAGTGATAAAGTAAAGCAATTACAGGGCGTTTTGCATTTCATACAATAAAGCGACAACCATATGGCTCCTACCAGTTGCCGATAACTTCGGTTACAAAACATGATCATCTCATACAATAAAATATAGCATCACGTCTTGACCATATCACATCACAACATGCCCTGCAAAAACAAGTTAGACATCCTCTACTTTGTTGTTGCAAATTTTACGTGGCTGCTACGGGCTTAGCAAGAACCGTTCTTACCTACGCATCAAAACCACAATGATAGTTTGTCAAATAGACTCCGTTTTAACCTTCACAAGGACCGGGCGTAGCCACACTCGATTCAGCTAAAGTGAGAGAGACAGACACCCGCCAGTCACCTTTAAGCACGAGTGCTCGTAACGGTGAAACCAGTCTCGCGTAAGCGTACGCGTAATGTCGGTCCGGGCCGCTTCATCTCACAATACCGCTGAACCAAAGTATGACATGCTGGTAGGCAGTATGACTTATATCGTCCACAACTCACTTGTGTTCTACTCGTGCATATAACATCAACGCATAAAACCTAGGCTCGGATGCCACTGTTGGGGAACGTAGTAATTTCAAAATTTTCCTACGCACACGCAAGATCATGGTGATGATATAGCAACGAGAGGGGAGAGTGTTCGTCCACGTACCCTCGTAGACCGTAAGCGGAAGCATTAGCACAACGCGGTTGATGTAGTCGTACGTCTTCACGATCCGACCGATCCAAGCACCGAACGTACGGAGCCTCCAAGTTCAGCACACGTTCAGCTCGATGATGTCCCTCGAACTCCGATCCAGCCGAGTGTCGAGGGAGAGTTCCGTCAGCACGACGGCGTGGTGGCGATCTTGATGTACTACCGACGCAGGGCTTCGCCTAAGCTTCGCGACGATATGACTGAGGTGGAATATGGTGGAAGGGGGCACCGCACACGGCTAAGGAACGATCCGTAGATCAACTTGTGTCTATGGTGTGCCCCCTACCCCCATATATAAAGGAGGAAGGGGGGAGGCCGGCCGGCCCCCTTGGGGCGTGCCAAGGGAGGAGGAATCCTCCTCCTAGTAGGAGTAGGATTCCCCCTTTCCTACTCCTACTAGGAGGGGGAAGGAAGGAGTGGGGGGGAAGGAAAGGGGGGCGCCGCCCCCCCTCCTAGTCCAATTCGGACTGGAGGGAGAGGGGGCGCGCGGCCCACCCTGGCTGCCCCTCTCTCTTCCCACCTAGGCCCATGTGGCCCATTAACTCTCCCGGGGGGTTCCGGTAACCCCCCCGGCACTTCGGTTTTCTCCGAAAACTTCTGGAACCTTTCCGGTGTCCGAATATAGTCGTCCAATATATCAATCTTTATGTCTCGACCATTCCGAGACTCCTCGTCATGTCCGTGATCACATTCGGGACTCCGAACAAACTTCGGTAAATCAAAACTTATAAACTCATAATAAAACTGTCATCGAAACGTTAAGCGTGCGGACCCTACGGGTTTGAGAACTATGTAGTCATGACCTAAAACCATTCTAGGTCATTAGCCAATAGCGGGACCTGGATGCCCATATTGGTTCCTACATATTCTACGAAGATCTTTATCGGTCAAACCGCATAACAACATACTTTGTTCCCTTTGTCATCGGTATGTTACTTGCCCGAGATTTGATCGTCGGTATCCAATACCTAGTTCAATCTCGTTACCGGCAAGTCTCTTTACTCGTTCTGTAATACATCATCTCATAACTAACTCATTAGTTACATGCTTGCAAGGCTTAGGTGATGAGTATTACCGAGAGGGCCCAGAGATACCTCTCCGACAATCGGAGTGACAAATCCTAATCTCGAATTATGCCAACTCAACATGAACCTTCGGAAACACCTGTAGAGCACCTTTATAATCACCCAGTTACGTTGTGACGTTTGGTAGCACACAAAGTGTTCTTCCGGTACACGGGAGTTGCACAATCTCATAGTTACAGGAACTTTGTATAAGTCATGAAGAAAGCAATAGCAGTATACTAAACGATCAAGTGCTAGGCTAACAGAATGGGTCATGTCAATCACATCATTCTTCTAATGATGTGATCCCACTAATCAAATGACAACACATGTCTATGGTCAGGAAACATAACCATCTTTGATTAATGAGCTAGTCAAGTAGAGGCATACTAGTGACTATAGTTTTGTCTATGTATTCACACATGTATCATGTTTCCGGTTAATACAATTCTAGCATGAATAATAAACATTTATCATGATATGAGGAAATAAATAATAACTTTATTATTGCCTCTAGGGCATATTTCCTTCACCTCAGCTGCACGAAATTCCTCAACTGGCCCCTCTCTGCTGAAGAAAAAGGCCACTGCTGGACGAGGCACTCGACCAAGTCCTCATAAGAAGCAGGTCATGAAGAATTAGAAATAAGTGAGTGCTGTAGAGGACATAAACTCATATATATATATATATATATATATATATATATATATATATATATATATATATATATATATATATATATATCGCTAATGAAGAATAACAACAGAAAGAGTGAAGACAATGCAAAGTTGAAGAATTTGAAAAACTGAGGAATTTCAAACATGAAGAAAAAAACTCAAAATGAAGATTTTCAACTTTGGTTGGTGGCGTAACCCACCGTATAAGAAAGCTGATTTCAGACACCGCGTACAATTGTCGTAGGGCTCTAAGAATCAATTTCTTCATTAATTTCTTCACATTTAGAGGGTTAGTCTTCATTGATCGAAGAAAAACGTTACTTTGTGTGTTGCACATCTAAGTCATCAAGTCAGCATAAGTGTTAGGATGAGTGTCCTTTCCAGAGAACATTCGAAGATTCTAGGATATTTAGCTCACACCGCAACTTGCTAAATCTCTTCTCATCCAAGGGCTTAGTGAAGATATCGGCCAGCTGGTATTCAGTGCTCGCGTGGTTGATGGAGATGTCGCCCTTCAACACGTGATCATGAAGAAAATGATGACGAATCTGGATGTGCTTTGTCTTCGAGTGCTGAACTGGGTTATGAGCAATCTTGATAGCGCTCTCATTGTCGCAGTAGAGAGGCACATTCTTCACGTTGATGCCATAGTCCTTGAGTGTTTGCTTCATCCATAGTAATTGAGCACAACATGATCTAGCAGCAATGTACTCAACTCCTGCAGTGGAGAGAGATACGCAGTTCTGTTTCTTCGAGGACCAACAGACCAAAGATCGTCCGAGGAAATGGCATGTGCCTGACGTTGACTTGCGGTCCACACGATCACCAGCATAGTCAGAGTCTGAATATCCAATGAGATCAAACGAAGAGCCCTTGGGATACCATAATCCAAGTGTTGATGTGTGAGCTAGATATCGAAGAATATGCTTCACAGCCTTATGGTGTGATTCCTTCGGTGTAGCTTGAAACCGAGCACACATGCAAACACTAAGCATAATATCCGACCTAGATGCACATAGGTACAATAAAGAGCCAATCATGGAGCGGTATACCTTTTGATCGAAGTCTTTACCATTTTCATCAGTGCATAGATGGCCATTTGTGGGCATTGGAATTTTGACCCCTTTGCAATCTTGCATGCAGAATTTCCTCAATACATCTTTGAGGTATTTCTCTTGAGATATGAATATGCCATTGCGCTATTGACGAATTTGAAGACCTAAAAATAATTTCAGTTCTCCCATCATAGACATTTGATCTTCTTCACTCATCATATAGTAAAATTCATCACTGAAACGTTGGTCAGTACAGCCAAAAATGATATCATCAACATAAATTTGGCACACAAACAATTCACCATCATAAGATTTAGTGAAAAGAGTTGGGTCGAGTGAACCGGGTTTGAAGCCTTTCTTCATGAGGGATTCCTTCAAAGTATCATACCACGCCCAAGGGGCCTGCTTGAGGCTATACAGGGCCTTATTGAGTCTGAAGACTTTGTCAGGATGCTTTGGATCTTCAAAACCTGGGGGTTGAGCAACATATACTTCTTCCTCAAGCTTACCATTGAGGAATGCACTTTTCACATCCATTTTTTGTAAGATAATATCATGATGGTTAGCATAAGCAAGTAATATTCGAATAGCCTCAAGTCTAGCAACAGGTGCAAAAGTTTCAACGAAATCAATTCCTTCAACCTGTGTGTAGCCTTGAGCTACAAGTCGTGCCTTATTCCTCACCACAAGGCCATTTTCATCTTGCTTGTTGCGGTAGATCCACTTTGTGCCAATGATGTTGTGCTTGCGAGGATCTGGATGTTTGACCAGTTCCCAGACGTTGTTGAGCTCGAACTGATGTAATTCTTCTTGCATAGCTTGAATCCACTCAGGCTCCAGAAATGCTTCATCTACCTTAGTGGGCTCTGTGATAGAGACAAAAGCAAAGTGCCCACAAAAGTTAGACAAATGTGAAGCTTTTGAGCGTGTGAGAGGACCTGGTGCTTCAATGTCATCGATGATCTTCTCGACTTGCAGTTCGTTTGCAATGCGAGGATGAGCGGGTTGTCTTCGAGGAATTTGATCCGCATTTTCTTCAGGAGCATTTTCCTCAGCACCATTTTCTTCAGGTGCGCCAGCTCGACGTTCTTCACGTTCTGGAATGAATTCTTCAGCAGATTCTTCGGTATGAATGACATCCTCAGTAGCCTTGAACTTGATAGATTCCTCAGGTGCTAGTTCATCTAACACAGAAGGTAGGTGCTCTCTTTGCAAGCAATTAGTTTCATCGAAGCGCACATCTACAGTTTCAACAACCTTGTGGAGAACGTTGTTGAAGACTTTGTAGGTGTGCGAGTCCTTTCCGTAACCAAGCATAAAACCTTCATGTTCTTTCGGTGCAAATTTAGAATTGTGATGAGGATCTCTAATCCAACATTTAGCACCGAATACTTTGAGTAACTCACATTGGGTTTCTTGTCAGTGAGGAGTTCATAAGCAGTCTTCTTGAAGAATTTGTGAAGATATACTCTGTTGATGATGTGGCATGCAGTATCAATTGCCTCAATCCAGAAACGACGAGGCGTCTTGTATTCATCAAGCATAGTGCGAGCCATCTCAACAAGAGTTCTGTTCTTGCGCTCCACGACGCCATTCTGCTCAGGAGTATAAGGAGCAGATAACTCATGAGTAATACCAAGTTCATCAAGATAGTCATGAAGACCGGAATTCTTGAACTAAGTCCCATTGTCACTTCTGATGTGCTTGATCTTCACACCAAAGTTGGTTGAAGCCCTCGAGGAAAATCGTTTTAAGACTTCCTGCAACTCATGTTTGTAAGTGACAATGTGCACCCATGTGTAACGAGAATAATTATTAACAATAACAAAGCCATATAGAGATGCATCATTTGTAACAGCAGAATAATGATTAGGACCAAAGAGATCCATGTGAAGCAATTCAAATGGTCGAGAGGTAGTCATGATAGTCTTTGCTGGATGCTTGGCCTTTGTCATCTTTCCAGCTTCACAGGCTCTGCATAAGTGATCCTTGAGGAATTTGACATTCTCAATGCCAATGACATGATTCTTCTTCGCAAGCGTGTGCAAATTCCTCATGCCAGCATGAGCAAGTCGTCGATGCCATAGCCAGCCTTCTGAAGCTTTTGCAAGTAGGCATACGGCCGGTTGTGGTCCTGTAGAGAAATCAACAATGTACAAGTATCCTCTCCTAAAGCCTTCGAAGACTTTGGAATTGTCAGCTTCCATGATCACAACACAATGATATTTGCCAAAGACAACAACCATATCGAGATCACAAAGCATCGAGACAGACATGAGGTTGTATCCTAAGGACTCGACAAGCATGACTTTGTCCATGTGTCGATCCTTTGAGATCGCAACCTTACCTAGACCCAATACCTGACTTTTGCCTTTGTCAGCGAAGATGATATGCTTCATATGCGATGGTGATAAAGGAATATCCATCAATAGATTCTTGTCACCAGCCATGTGATTCATACATCCACTATCGAGGACCCACTCATTGGCTTTGGGTTGAACATCCTGCATATGAATTAGTGCATCTTACGAACTCATATACTTCATCAGTGAAGAATATGACATCAATATCATCAGATCAATTTCATCAAGCAATAGAACAGATAAAACAGTATGAGGACGTGAGAAATGAAAGTTCATTTCTTCATGATTAGCCTGCGTCGTTTCAGGCAATTTCAGGTCTCCAGCAAATTCTTCAGACGTTTTAAGCACGTCTGGAGACCTGACCCTGCATAAGAGATTAGTTCTTTTTCTTCACCACCCACATCTGAAGGGGTGGCAAAGAATACATCACTCTGCAAGCACCATATGAGAAAGGTGGCATAGAAGCCAGTCCACTTCTTTTCACATAAGAGGGGTTAGGATAAGCATATGAATAAGCATATAAATTCTTTGAGGACTTATGAACATAATGATTAGAAGAATAATGCTCATATTCATAGCCCTTAGCTCTACCCTGCGAAACAAAAGGGTTAGCACGATGATGATCATATGACGACTTTGATCCTTTTGAGGAATTTGATCCACGTGAGGAATTTGGTCCGTAGGAGGACTTGGATCCATATGAAGAATTTGGTCCATATGAAAATTTTGATCTGGAGTTCCTATTCTTCACAGGTGGTGTCATGAGGACATTCACCTGAAGACTTTCAAGGCAACTTTTGGGAACCCAGATTTTCTTCATAGGGGAACCGTTCTTGCAGTTAGTGCCAACATATCTAGCAAATACTTCACCATTCTGATTTTTGAACAGTTTATAGTTGGACTCAAATGACTCATCAGAAGAACGAGGAGATTCACATGAAAAGCCAGATAAATTGGATGGATCAACTGGAGGTCCCTTTATAGCAATCCATGAGGTTTTGGGATACTGCTCAGGCTTCCAATATGTTCCATCAGCATTGAGTTTCCTCTCAAAGGCAATGCCCTCTTTCCTAGGGTTCCTGTTGAGGATCTGCTTTTTAAGCACATCACAAAGAGTCTGATGCCCTGCTACGTCTTGAGCTTGCGTTGGTTTTCCTCGAAGAGGAGAGGGTGATGCAGCAAGTGTAGCGTAAGTATTTCCCTCAGTTTTGAGAACCAAGGTATCAATCCAGTAGGAGGCTCCTCAAAAGTCCCACGCACCTACACAAACAAACTGAGAACTCGCAACCAACACAATAAAGGGGTTGTCAATCCCTTCATGGCCACTTGCGAAAGTGAAATCTAATAAAAATAGTATGATAAGATAAATATATTTTTGGTATTTTATAATATAGATGCAAAAAAGTAAAGATGCAAATAAAAGCAGATTGAAAGCAAATATGATAAGAGATAGACCCGGGGGCCATAGGTTTCACTAGAGGCTTCTCTCAAGATAGCATAAGTATTACGGTGGGTGAACAAATTACTGTCGAGCAATTGATAGAACAGCGCATAGTTATGAGATTATCTAGGCATGATCATGTATATAGGCATCATGTCCATAACAAGTAGACCGACTCCTGCCTGCATCTACTACTATTACTCCACACATCGACCGCTATCCAGCATGCATCTAGAGTATTAAGTTCATAAGAACAGAGTAACGCATTAAGCAAGATGACATGATGTAGAGGGATAAACTCATGCAATATGATATAAACCCCATCTTGTTATCCTCAATGGAAACAATACAATACGTGCCTTGCAACCCTTTCTGTCACTGGGTAAGGACACCGCAAGATTGAACCCAAAGCTAAGCACTTCTCCCATGGTAAGAAAGATCAATCTAGTAGGCCAAACCAAACTGATAATTCGAAGAGACTTGCAAAGATAACTCAATCATACTTAAAAGAATTCAGAGAAGATTCAAATATTATTCATAGATAAACTTGATCATAAACTCACAATTCATCGGATCTCGACAAACACACCGCAAAAAGAGTTTACATCGAATAGATCTCCACAAGAGAGGGGGAGAACATTGTATTGAGATCCAAAAAGAGAGAAGAAGCCATCTAGCTAATAATTATGGACCCGTAGGTCTGTGGTAAACAACTCACAACTCATCGGAGGGGCAAGGATGTTGATGTAGAAGCCCTCCATGGTCGATTCCCCCTCCGGCAGAGTGACGAGGCTCCAAGATGGGATCTCGCGGATACAGAAGGTTACGGCGGTGGAAATTGTGTTTCGTGGTGCCCCTGGATTTTTTCGGGGTACGTAGGTATATATAGGAGGAAGAAGTACGTCGGTGGCCGCCCGAGGGGCCCACAAGACAGGCGGGCGCCCTACATGGGGGGGGGGGGGGGCGGCCTCCTATCTCGTGGCTTCCTCGGCAGCTTCTTGACTTGCGCTCCAAGCTCTCCGGATCACGTTCGTTCCAAAAATCACGCTCCCGAAGGTTTCATTCCATTTGGACTCCGTTTGATATTCTTTTTCTTCGAAATACTGAAATAGGCAAAAAAAACAGCAATATGGGCTGGGCCTCTGGGTTAGTAGGTTAGTCCCAAAAATGATATAAATGTGTAAAATAAAGCCCATAGACATCCAAAAGGGGTAATATAGTAGCATGGAACAATCAAAAATTATAGATACGTTGGAGACGTATCAAGCATCCCTAAGCTTAATTCCTGCTCGTCCTCGAGTAGGTAAATGATAAAAAGAATTTTTTGATGTGGAATGCTACCTAGCATAATTCTCAATGTAATTTTCTTCATTGTGGCATGAATGTTCAGATCCAAATGATACAAAATAAATGTTCATATTGACATAAGAAATAGTAATACTTCAAACATACTAATCAAAGTAATCATGTCTTCTCAAAATAACATGGCTAAAGAAAGTTATCCCTACAAAATCATATAGTCTAGCTGTTGCTCTATCTTCATCACACAAAGTATTTAATCATGCACAACCCCGATGACAAGCCAAGCAATTGTTTCATACTTTAATAATCTCAAACTTTTTCAACTTCCACGCAATACATGAGTGTGAGCCATGGACATAGCACTATATGTGGAATAGGATGATGGTTGTGGAGAAGACAAAAAAGGAGAAGATAGTCTCACATCAACTAGGCGTATCAACGGGCTATGGAGATGCCCATTAATAGATATCAATGTGAGTGAGTAGGGACTGCCATGCAACGGATGCACTAGAGCTATAAATATATGAAAGCTCAACAAAAGAAACTAAGTGGGGTGCATCCAACTTGCTTGCTCACGAAGACCTAGGGCACTTTTGAGGAAGCCCATCATTGGAATATACAAGCCAAGCTCTATAATGGAAAATTTCCACTAGTATATGAAAGTGACAACATATGAGACTCTCTAACATGAAGATCATGGTGCTATTTTGAAGCACAAGTGTGGAAAAGAGATAGTAGCATTGTCCCTTCTCTATTTTTCTCTCATTTTATTTTTTCTTCTTTCTCTTTTTTTCTCTCTTTTTTTTCTTTGGCCTTCTTTTTTTTGGCCTTTCTCTTTTTTTTCTTTTTTTTCTTTTTGTAAATCCCGAAGTCTCATCCCGACTTGTGGGGGAATCATAGTCTTCATCATCCTTTCCTCACTAGGACAATGCTCTAATAATGAAGATCATCACACTTTTATGGATTTACAACTCAAAGCTAGAACAAGATATGACTCTATATGAATGCCTCCGGCGGTGTACCGGGATATGAAATGAATCAAGAGCGACATGTATGAAATTATGAAAGTGGCCTTGCCACAAATACGATGTCAACTACATGATCATGCAAAAAGCAATATGACAAAAGTAATGCGTGTCATATGAACGGAACGGTGAAAAGTTGCATGGCAATATATCTCGGAATGGCTATGGAAATGCCATAATAGGTAGGTATGGTGGCTGTTTTGAGGAAGGTAAGGTGGGTATATGGTACCGGCGAAAGTTGCACGATACAAGAGAGGCTAGCAATGGTGGAAGGGTGAAAGGGTGCGTATAATCCATGGACTCATATACTTTTTGCAAAAATTTAGTAGTCATCAAAAACCAAAGTACTACGCGCATACTCCTAGGGGGATAGATTGGTAGGAAAAGGCCGTCGCTCATCCCTGACCGCCACTCATAAGGAAGACAATCAATAAATAAAATTGTGCTCCAACTTCATCACAAAGCGGTTCACCATACGTGCATGCTACGGGAATCACAAGCTTCAACACAAGCATTCTTTAAATTCATAATCACCCAACTAGCATGACTTTAATATTACTACCTCCATATCTCAAAACAATTATCAAGCATCAAGTTGATCATAGCATCCAATTCACTTTCTATGATAGTTTTTATTATACCCAACTTGGATGCTCATCATTCTAGGACCAACTTTATGACCATAGCAAATACCATGCTGTTCTAAAAGACTCTCAAAATAATATAAGTGAAGCATGAGAGGCTAGTAATTTCTTCAAAATTAAGACACCACCGTGCTCTAAAAGATATAAGTGAAGCACTAGAGCAAAAACTATCAAGCTCAAAAGATATAAGTGAAGCACATAGAGTATTCTAGCAAATTCTAATCAAATAGGCTTCTCCCAAAAGGTGTGTACAGCAAGGATGATTGTGGTAAACTAAAAAGCAAAGACTAATATAATACACGACGCTCGAAGCAAAACACATATCATGTGGCGAATAAAAATAAAGCTCCAAGTAAAGTTACCAATGAACGAAGACGAAAGAGGGGATGCCTTCCCGGGGAATCCCCAAGCTTAGGCTTTTGGCTATCCTTGAATATCTTGCGGTGCCATGGGAATCCCCAAGCTTAGGCTCTTGCCACTCCTCATTCCATAGTCCATAAAAGCTTTACCCAAAACTTGAAAACTTCACAACACAAAACTCAACAGGAAATCTTATAAGCTCCGTTAGTGAAAGAAAACAAAACCACCACATAAGGTACTGCAATTAACTCATTATTTATTTAATTTGGTGTTAAACCTACTGTATTCCAACTTCCTTATGGTTTATAAACTAATTTACTAGCCATAGATGCATTGAAATAAGCCAACAACACACGAAAAATAGAATCTGTCAAAAAACAGAACAGTCTGTAGCAATTTGCAACTAACGCAAACTTCTGGAACTCTAAAAATCCTACAAAAATAGGAAGTCCTGGAAAATTTGTTTATTGAACAGCAGAAAAAAGAGTCACCACAAAAGCACGTTCCTGTGATTTAACAAAATTATATTCGTGCGCGCAAAGTTTCTGCTTTTCAGCAGAATCAAATCAACTATCATCGTAGGTTATCCTATAGGTTCTACTTGGCACAAACACTAATTAAAAGATAAAAACACATCTAACCAGAAGGTAGATGCAAGATTTATTATTAAACAGGAGCAAAACACAAAACATAAAGAAAAATTGGGTTGCCTCCCAACTAGCGCTATCGTTTAACGCCCCTAGCTAGGCATAAAAGCAAGGATAGATCTAACGAGTGCCATCTTTGGCACTAAATTCATAAGTAGCACGCATGATAGATTCATAAGGTAATTTTACTTTCTTTCTTGGAAAGTGCTCCATGCCTTTCTTTAATGGAAATTGGAATCTAATATTCCCTTCCTTCATATCAATAATCGCACCAATCATTCTAAGGAAAGGTCTACTAAGAATAATAGGACAAGAAAGATTGCAATCTATATCAAGAACGATAAAATCTACGGGCACCAAATTTCTATTTGCAACAATAAGAACATCATTGATCCTTCCCATAGGCTTTTTAATGGTGGAATCCGCAAGGTGCAAATTTAAAGAGCAATCATCAAGATCATGGAAACCTAGAATATCACATAAAGTTTTCGGAATCGTGGAAACACTAGCACCCAAATCACACAAAGCAAAGCACTCATGATCTTTAATTCTAATCTTTGTAGTAGGTTCCCACTCATCATTAAGTTTTCTAGGTATAAAAACTTCCAGATTAAGTTTTTCATCATAAGATTGCATCAAGGCATCAACAATATGTTTGGTAAAAGCTTTATTTTGACTATAAGCATGAGGAGAATTAACAACAGATTGCAACAAGGAAATACAACCTTTTAAAGAGAAAATATCATAATCAAATTCCTTGAAATCCGAGATAGACGGTTCAATATTATTAGAAGTTGAGGATTCTCCAATCTCACTTTTACCAAATTTAGCATTAAGACTCCGAATTCTTGGGACGCCTTCTAGGCAAAGTTGATTCATCATCAATCCCATAATCATCAAAATTCATATTGCAAAACATAGATCTAATTGGAGACGCATCAATAACTTTAAGATCCTCATCATTATTTTCACGGAAACTAGAAGAACATGCTTTTATAAAGCTTTCTTTTTTAGCACGCAATCTAGCGGTTCTTTCCTTGCACTCGTCAATGAAGATTCTCATTACTTTGAGAGACTCATTGATATCATGCTTCGGAGGAGAAGATCTAAGTTTAAGAGCATCAACATCAAGCGAAAGTCTATCAACGTTCCTAGCCAAATCATCAACTTTGAGCAATTTTTCTTCAAGCAAAGCATTAAAATTCTTTTGAGAAATCATAAATTATTTCACACTATTCTCAAAATCAGAGGGCATCTTATTAAAATTACCATAAGAATTATTGTAGGAATTTCCATAATTATTAGAGGGATTACTAGGGAAGGGTCTAGCATTAAAATTTCCTCTATAAGCATTGTTTCCAAAACTATTCCTACCAAAAAAATTCACACCCATAGATTCATTATTATTCTCAATCAAGGAAGACAAAGGCATATCATTGGGATCAAGAGGATTATTTTTAGTAGCAAACAATTTCATAAGTTCATCCATCTTTCCACTCAAAACATTGATTTCTTCTATAGCATGCACTTTTTTACTAGAAGATCTTTCGGTGTGCCATTGAGAATAATTAGCCATAATATTATCAAGAAGTTGTGTGGCATCTCCTAACGTGATTTCCATAAACGTGCCTCCCGCGGCCGAATCTAAGAGATTTCTAGAAGCAAAGTTCAAACCGGCATAAAATTTTTGTATGATCATCCATAAATTCAAACCATGAGTAGGGCAATTGCGAAGCATCAATTTCATTATTTCCCAAGATTGGGCAACATGCTCATGATCAAGTTGTTTAAAATTCATAATAACGTTCCTAAGAGTGATGATCTTAGCGGGAGGAAAATACTTAGAGATAAAAGCATCTTTGCACTTGTTCCAAGAATCGATACTATTTTTAGGCAAAGACGAAAACCAAACTTTAGCACGATCTCTAAGTGAAAAAGGAAATAATTTCAATTTGACAATATTGTTATCCGTTTCTTTCTTCTTTTGCATATCACATAAATCAACAAAATTGTTTAGATGAGTAGCGGCATCTTCACTAGGAAGGCCGGCAAATTGATCTGTCATAACAAGATTCAGCAAAGCGGTATTGATTTCACAAGACTCAACATCTTTAAGAGGAGCAATCAGAGTACTAAGGAAATCATTATTATTGGTATTCGAGAAATCACACAATTTGGTATTATCTTGTGCCATGGCAACAAGTAATCCAACACACAAGCAAGCAGAAAAAGGGCAAGCGAAAAGAGAGGAGGAGATTGGGAAAGAGAGGGCTGAGGGAGTCCTGGACTAGGGGGTGTTTGGATAGCCGAACTATTATCATTGGCCGGACTCCAAAACTATGAAGATACAAGATTGAAGACTTCGTCCCGTGTCCGGATGGGACTTTCCTTGGCGTGGAAGGCAAGCTTGGCAATACGGATAATTAGATCTCCTACCATTGTAACCGACTCTGTGTAACTCTAGCCCTCTCCGGTGTCTATATAAACCGGAGGGTTTTAGTCCATAGGACGAACAACAATCATACCATAGGCTAGCTTCTAGGGTTTAGCCTCCTTGATCTCGTGGTAGATCTACTCTTGTACTACCCATATCATCAATATCAATCAAGCAGGAGTAGGGTTTTACCTCCATCGAGAGGGCCCGAACCTGGGTAAAAACATCGTGTCCCTTGTCTCCTGTTACCATCCGCCTAGACGCACAGTTCGGGACCCCCTACCCGAGATCCGCCAGTTTTGACACCGACATTGGTGCTTTCATTGAGAGTTCCTCTGTGTCGTCACCTATAGGCCCGATGGCTCCTTCGGTCATCAACAACAACGTGGTCCAGGGTGAGACTTTTCTCCTCGGACAGATCTTCGTATTCGGCAGCTTCGCACTGCAGGCCAATTCACTTGGCCATCAGGAGCAGATCGAAAGCTACGCCCCTGGCCATCAGGTCAGATTTGGAAGTTTGAACTATACGGCTGACATTCGCGGAGACTTGATCTTCGACGGATTCGAGCCGCAGCCGAGCGTGCCGCACTGTCACGATGGGCATGATTTAGCTCTGCTACCGGACAGTGCCCTGGAGGCCGCACAAGAGTCTGCTCCGACCCTTAACTCGGAGTCGACTGCGCCGATCGAGGATGGGTGGCTAGACGCCGCCTCGGGGGCTGCTACCTCTATGGCGATGGAGCCGAATACCGACCCTGTCCCTCATGAAGCTCGTGACTGCAAGGTGTTGGACTCCTATCCGGACCCTGAACCTTCCGCGCCCCTGCCAATCGAATCCGATTGGGTGCCGATCACGGAGTTCACCGCTACGGACATCTTTCAGCACTCGCCTTTTGGCGACATCCTGAATTCGCTAAAGTGTCTCTCTTTGTCAGGAGAGCCTTGGCCGGATTATGGCCAGGACGGTTGTGATGCGGACGACGAAGAAATTCAAAACCCACCCACCACCCACTTTGTAGCCACTGTCGACGACTTAACCGACATGCTAGACTTCGACTCCGAAGACATAGACAGTATGGATGACGATGCCGGTGACGACCAGGAACCAGCGCCTACTGGGCACTGGAAAGCCACCTCGTCATACGACATATACATGGTGGATATCCCAAAGGATGGGAATGGCAATGGAACAGCGGAGGATGACCCCTCCAAAAGGCAGCCTAAGCGCCGGCGTCAGCGGCGCCGCTCCAAATCCCGCCACAGCAAGAATGGAGATTCCGGCACCGGAGATAATAACACCCCGGATAGTGCCGAAGACAACCCCCTCTAGCAAGATTCAGCACAGGAGGACGGAGAAGCCAGCCCTCACGAGAGAGCGGCAGACGAAGAGGTAGAGGATGATAATTACATGCCTCCCTCCGGAGACGAGGCAAGCCTCGACGACGACGAATTCGTCGTGCCTGAGGATCCCGTCGAACAAGAGCGTTTTAAACGCAGGCTCATGGCCACGGCAAGCAGCCTCAAGAAAAAGCAGCAACAACTCAGAGCTGATCAAGATTTGCTAGCCGACAGATGGACCGAAGTCCTCGCGGCCGAAGAGTACGAACTCGAACGCCCCTCCAAAAGCTACTCCAAACGCAAGCTGCTGCCCCGATTAGAGGAGGAAGCATATAAACCTACATCACCAGCGCACAATACGGCCAACCGGCCACCTCGTGGCCGTGACAGAGAGGCCTCTAGGCCTCCCACTAAAGCCGTACCCCGGCATCGCTCGAAAAGTACAACGCCACGGGGGAATGCGCTGGACTTGCGAGACATATTGGAGGATAAGGCAAGACAATCAAGATCGATCTACGGATCACGCGGGCGCCCCACGATACGCGACGATAACCGTCGCGCCGGATGCAGCAATTCCGGCCGGGCCGAACACAGTAGACAAAGCTCGCTTGAGCTACGTCGTGATATAGCCCAATACAGAGGCACCACACACCCACTATGCTTCACAGATGAAGTAATGGATCATCAAATCCCTGAAGGGTTCAAACCCGTGAACATTGAATCCTACGATGGCACAACATACCCCCGCGGTTTGGATCGAAGACTATCTCCTTTATATCCACATGGCCCGCGGTGATGATCTTCACGCCATCAAATACCTCCCACTCAAGCTTAAAGGACCAGCTCGGCATTGGCTTAACAACTTGCCAGCAGAATCAATTGGGTGTTGGGAGGACCTGGAACCGCATTCCTCGATAACTTCCAGGGAACATATGTGCGACCACCAGACGCTGATGACCTAAGCCACATAATTCAGCAGCCAGGCGAATCGGCCAGACAATTCTGGACACGGTTCTTAACCAAGAAAAATCAAATCGTCGACTGTCTGGATGCAGAGGCCCTCGCAGCCTTCAAACATAACATCCACGACGAGTGGCTTGCCCGGCACCTAGGACAGGAAAAGCCGAAATCCATGGCAGCCCTCACATCACTCATGACCCGCTTCTGCGCAGGAGAGGACAGCTGGCTAGCCCGCAGCAACAACCTCAACAAAAATCCCAGTCCGGATACCAAGGACCGCAATGGCAGGTCGCGTCGCAATAAGCACAAGCGCCGCATTAACGGCGATAATACTGAAGATACGGCAGTCAATGCTGGATTCAGAGGCTCCAAACCCGGTCAACGGAAAAAGCCATTCAAAAGAACTACTCCAGGTCCGTCCAATTTGGACCGAATACTCGACCGCTCGTGCCAGATACACGGCACCCCCGAAAAGCCAGCTAATCACACCAACAGGGATTGTTGACTATTCAAGCAGGCAGGCAAGTTAATTGCCGAAAACAATGACAAGGGGCTGCATAGCGATGACGAGGAGGAGACCCGGCCGCCGAACAATAGAGGAGAGAAGGGTTTCCCCCCACAAGTACGGACGGTGAACTGTTGGGGAACATAGTAATTTCAAAAAAATTCCTATGCACACGCAAGATCATGGTGATGCATAGCAACGAGAGGGGAGAGTGTTGTCTACGTACCCTCGTAGACCGAAGCGGAAGCATTGGCGCAACGTAGAGGAAGTAGTCGTACGTCTTCTCGGTCCAACCGATCCAAGCACCGTTACTCCGGCACCTCCGAGTTCTTGACACATGTACAGCTCGATGACGCACCCTGGGCTCCGATCCAGCAAAGCTCCGGGGAGGAGTTCCGTCAGCACGACGGCGTGGTGACGATCTTGATGTTCAACCGTCGCAGGGCTTTGCCTAAGCACTGCTACAATATGACTGAGGTGTAATATCGTGGAGGGGGGCACCGCACACGGCTAAGGAACGATCACGAAGATCAACTTGTGTGTCCTAGGGTGCCCCCTGCCCCCGTATATAAAGGAGCCAAGGGGAGGGGGCGGCCGGCCAAGGAGGGGCGCGCCAGGGGGGGAGTCCTACTCCCACCGGGAGTAGGACTCCCTTTCTTTCCTAGTTGGAGAAGGAGAAGGGGGGAAAGAGGAGGAAGAGGGGAAGGAAAGGGGGGGCGCCGCCCCCCTTCCCTTGTCCTATTCGGACTAGGAAGGGGAGGGGCGCGCGGCCACCTCCTGCCTCCTTCTCTCTTCTCCCTCAAGGCCCATGTAGGCCCAATAACCCCCCCGGGGGTTCCGGTAACCCCCCGGTACTCCGGTAAAATGCCGATTTCACCCGGAACGATTCCGATGTCCAAATATAGGCTTCCAATATATCGATCTTTATGTCTCGACCATTTCGAGACTCCTCGTCATGTCCGTGATCACATCCAGGACTCCGAACAACCTTCGGTACATCAAAATACATAAACTCATAAAGAAACTGTCATCATAACTTTAAGCGTGCGGACCCTACGGTTCGAGAACAATGTAGACATGACCGAGACACGTCTCCGGTCAATAACCAATAGCGGGACCTGGATGCCCATATTGGTTCCTACATATTCTACGAAGATCTTTATCGGTCAAACCGCATAACAACATACGTTGTTCCCTTTGTCATCGGTATGTTACTTGCCCGAGATTCGATCGTCGGTATCCAATACCTAGTTCAATCTCGTTACCGGCAAGTCTCTTTACTCGTTCTGTAATACATCATCTCGCAACTAACTCATTAGTTGCAATGCTTGCAAGGCTTAAGTGATGTGCATTACCGAGAGGGCCCAGAGATACCTCTCCGACATTCGGAGTGACAAATCCTAATCTCGAAATACGCCAACCCAACAAGTACCTTTGGAGACACCTGTAGTACTCCTTTATAATCACCCAGTTATGTTGTGATGTTTGGTAGCACCCAAAGTGTTCCTCCGGTAAACGGGAGTTGCATAATCTCATAGTTACAGGAACATGTATAAGTCATGAAGAAAGCAATAGCAACATACTAAACGATCAAGTGCTAAGCTAACGGAATGGGTCAAGTCAATCAGATCATTCAACTAATGATGTGATCCCGTTAATCAAATAACAACTCTTTGTCCATGGTTAGGAAACATAACCATCTTTGATTAACAAGCTAGTCAAGTAGAGGCATACTAGTGACACTCTGTTTGTCTATATATTCACACATGTATTATGTTTCCGGTTAATACAATTCTAGCATGAATAATAAACATTTATCATGAAATAAGGAAATAAATAATAACTTCATTATTGCCTCTAGGGCATATTTCCTTCAGTCTCCCACTTGCACTAGAGTCAATAATCTAGTTCACATCGCCATGTGATTTAACACCAATAATCATATCTATATATGATTAACACCCATAGTTCACATCGTCATGTGACCAACACCCAAAGGGTTTACTAGAGTCAATAATCTAGTTCACATCGCTATGTGATTAACACCCAAAGAGTACAAAGGTATGATCATGTTTTGTTCGTGAGAGAAGTTTAGTCAACGGGTCTGTCACATTCAGAGCCGTATGTATTTTGCAAATATTCTATGTCTACAATACTCTGCATGGAGCTACTCTAGCTAATTGCTCCCACTTTCAATATGTATCCAGATTAACACTTAGAGTCATCTGGATCAGTGCCAAAACTTGTATCGACGTAACCTTTTACGACGAACCTTTTGTCACCTCCATAATTGAGAAACATATCCTTATTCCACTAAGGATAATTTTGACCAATGTCCAGTGATCTACTCCTAGATCACTATTGTACTCCGTTGCCAAACCAGGGCAGAGTATACAATAGGTCTGGTTCACAGCATAGCATACTTTATAGAACCTATGACTGAGGCATAGGGAATGACTTTTCATTCTCTTTCTATTTTCTGCTATGGTCGGGTCTTGAGTCTTACTCAACTTCACACCTTGCAACATAGGCAAGAACTCCTTCTTTGACTGTTCCATTTTGAACTACTTCAAAATCTTGTCAAGGTATGTACTCATTGAAAATCTTATCAAGTGTCTTGATCTATCTCAATAGATCTTGATGCTCAATATGTAAACAGCTTCACCGAGGTCTTTCATTGAAAAACTTTTATTCAAGTATCCCTTTATGCTATCCAAAAATTCTATATCATTTC
Source organism: Triticum timopheevii (assembly GCA_963921465.1). Lineage (NCBI taxonomy): Eukaryota > Viridiplantae > Streptophyta > Magnoliopsida > Poales > Poaceae > Triticum > Triticum timopheevii. Next base: position 478,403,601 of record OY997264.1, on the reverse strand, counting down.
TGATCAACAATATGTCATCTACATATAGTATCAGAAATGCTATAGTGCTCCCACTCACTTTCTTGTAAATACAGGCTTCACCGCAAGTCTGTATAATACTATATGCTTTGATCAACTTATCAAAGCGTATATTCCAACTCTGAGATGCTTGCACCAGTCCATAGATGGATTGCTGGAGCATGCACATTTTGTTAGTACCTTTAGGATTGACAAAACCTTCTGGTTGCATCATATACAACTCTTCTTTGAGAAAACCATTAAGGAATGCAGTTTTGACATCCATTTGCCAGATTTCATAAATTGTGGCAATTGCTAACATGATTCGGAAAGACTTAAGCATCGCTACAGTTGAGAAAATCTCATTGTAGTCAACACCTTGAACTTGTCAAAAACCTTTTTGCGACAAGTCGAGCTTTGTAGATAGTAACACTACTATCAACGTCCGTCTTCCTCTTGAAGATCCATTTATACAATATGGCTTGCCGATCATCGGGCAACTCCACCAAAGTCCACACTTTGTTCTCATACATGGATCCCATCCCAGATTTCATGGCCTTAAGCCATTTTGTGGAATCTGGGCTCATCATCGCTTCCTCATAGTTCGTAGGTTCATCATGGTCTAGTAACATGACTTCCAGAACAGGATTACCGTACCACTCTGGTGCGGACCATACTCTAGAAGACCTACGAGGTTCTGTAGTAACTTGATCTGAAGTTTCATGATCATCATCCTCACTAATTGGTGTAGAAATCACTAGAACTGATTTCAGTGATGAACAATTTTCCAATTCGGGAGAAGGTACAGTTACCTCATCAAGTTCTACTTTTCTCCCACTCACTTCTTTCGAGAGAAACTCCTTCTCTAGAAAGGATCCATTTTTAGCAACGAATATCTTGCCTTCGGATCTGTGATAGAAGGTGTACCCAACAATTTCCTTTGGGTATTCTATGAAGACGCACTTCTCCGATTTGGGTTCGAGCTTATCAGGATGAAACTTTTTCACATAAGCATTGCAGCCCCAAACTTTAAGAAACGACAACTTGGGTTTCTTGCTAAACCACAGTTCATATGGTGTCGTCTCAACAGAGTTAGATGGTGCCCTTTTAACGTGAATGCAGCTATCTCTAATGCATAACCCAAAAACAATAGTGGTAAATCAGTAAGAGACATCATAGATAGCACCATATCAATAAAGTGCGGTTACGACGTTCGGACACACCATAACGTTGTGGTGTTCCAGGTGGCGTGAGCTGTGAAACTATTCCACATTGTTTTAATTGAAGACCAAACTCGTAACTCAAATATTCGTCTCCGCAATCAGATCGCAGAAACTTTATTTTCTTGTTACGATGATTTTTCCACTTCACTCTAAAATTCTTTGAACCTTTCAACTATTTCAGACTTATGTTTCATCAAGTAGATATACCCATATCTGCTCAAATCATCTTGTGAAGGTCAGAAAATAACGATACTTGCCACGAGCATCAACACTCATTGGATCGCATACATCGGTATGTATTATTTCCAATAAGTCAGTAGCTTGTTCCATTGTTTTGGAGAACGGAGTTTTAGTCATCTTGCCCAAAAAGCACGGTTCGCAAGCATCAAATGATTCACAACCAAGTGATTCCAAAAATCCATCTTTATGGAGTTTCTTCATGCGCTTTACACCGATATGACCCAAACGGCAGTGCCACAAATAAGTTGCACTATCATTATTAACTTTGCATCTTTTGGCATCAATATTATGAATATGTGTATCACTACGATCGAGATCCAACAAACTATTTTCATTGGGTGTATAACCATCAAAGGTCTTATTCATGTAAACAGAATAACAATTATTCTTTAACTTCAAATGAATAACCGTATCGCAACAAACATGATCAAATCATATTCATGCTCAACGCAAACGCTAAATAACATTTATTTAGGTTTAACACTAATCTTGAAAATATAGGGAGTGTGTGATGATGATCATATCAAATTTCCAACACTCATCGTCACTTCCCCTCAACTAGTCTTTGTTTATTATGTAACTCCTGTTTCGATTTACTAATCTTCCTCTGCATTCATGATAGTATTTTTTGAATAAACAATGCATCGCTTTTTGCCTACTACTGCATTCCTTTCTTATACATATGTTCATTTATGACATGTTGCATCCGTACACTTTGGTACGGCTAAATACACCAGGGGCTTAAGTTCCCCATATTATGGTGTGATAAGTCCGAACACTTTCACAAGTGCGGCACCCCGAACTTATAGCATTATATGCATCGGCTCCGAATCATGTCTTGGGTCAATAGTTGGGTTTGCCCGGCTCCCATGTTTTGGTACCTTACGTTCCGTTATATCGGCTAAGGTAGCGCTGGGAGAACCACTGCAATTGTGCCCCAGTTGAGCTGGGCGAGCACCTCAGTGGAGAAAGCTAAAACTGACCGTCATGATGAGGCGAGAGCCGCTCGCTGTTCGGGAGGTTTTTTCGAGTCCCTAAAGTCTTATGCCGCTTAGAGCGAGGAACCGGCTTTGTCCGGCCCAGGCGTGGATGGCGCCCCGAATTCGGCCTTCCGAACACTAGGGGCTTCGCCAAAATTTAAAATTATAGAATTCTATGGCTAAGTGAGAGTGTTCAAGCATTATAAGTCTGGTTGCCTCATTCGTTGTGTTGAGCGCCTCCCTAGATGGACCCAAAAATGGGAACAAGAGCGCTCAATTTTATCCCGAACACCCCAGCACTCGTGGCATGGGGCCCGAAGACAACGACTTGCCATCTCTCAGATTTGATAAACGGCCGCACAGAAGGTAATATTTTAAATTAAAAAGTTGCTTAGCGCATATGAACGAAGTTTTCAGCGCACATGATAACAAAATGCGAGTCTACTCAAAAAATTACATCTTTGGAGCACTCACCCGCAATAATGCGGGCACCCTTCAGGACACCCTTATAATACATCTCGAGTGTGCGATACTCCTTGCCCGGCGGTGGCGCGTCCGTCACAAGCTTCTCAGCGTCCATCCTGCTCCAGTGCACTTTAGCACGGGCAAGGGCCCGATGGGCACCTTCAATGCAGGCGAAGTGCTTGATGACTTCAACCCACGGGCAAGCATCCACCAGCCGCTGCACCAGGCCGAAGTAGCTCCCAGGCATGGCCTCTTTGGGCCATAGCCGAACTATGAGGCCCTTCATGGCCTATTCGGCCACCTTGTGGAGCTCGACCAGCTGCTTCAGCTGGTCGCTAAGGGGCACCGGATGTCCGGCCTCGGCATACTGAGACCAGAACAGCTTCTCCGTCGAGCTCCCCTCCTCGGCTCTGTAGAAAGTGGCAGCATCGGACACGCTACGGGGCAGATCTGCGAACGCTCCTGGAGAGCTCCGAATTCAGGTAAGTAATAGGTAATTCACTTTTACATGCTTGCTTTGCATGAAGAATGCCTTACCCGCTTCTATGTTCTTTAATGCCTCGATTTCCTAGAGGGCCTTGTGGGCTTCGGCCTTAGCGGCTTTGGCACTCTCAAGAGCCGACGCAAGCTTGGACTCTCGAGTCTTCGAGTCACGCTCCAAACTCTCGTGTTTTTCCACGAGAGCCTGGAGCTCTTGCCGTACCTCCGCCACCCGCGCCTCCTGCTTCTCTCAATTGGCGCGTTCCGCGGCCGCAGTGCGTTCGGCCGCGGACACCGCCTCCTTCAGGGTCGCCACCTCGTTCATAGCCCCTGGAGTACCCACGTTATCCTTGTCATTCCTCTTGCAACCAAATCCTTTTCTGTAAGGTACAAATTTATAAGGTGTTACTCACCTTCCTTGTCCTCGAGCTGCTTCTTGGCACGGCCGAGCTCGCTCTCGGACCGCTCGAGGCTCTGCTTCAAGGCATTGACCTCCGCAGTCAGTGTGGCAGCGGTCAGCAGCGCAGCCTGCATTCCCATATTGACATATTTTTGTTAAGACTCCTGCGTATATCTTTTTAGATCCTCAGTCCGGCTTTTCTTTCCGAACACCGAACCGAGCATCAGGGGCTACTATCTATGCGGTACTATTTTACTTATCTTAAAATTCTTACCTCAAAGCCTATTAGAAGGCTGCTGCAGGCTTCGGTCAGCCTGCTTTTGGCGAGCTGAACCTTCTGAATCACCGCACTCATGACGGTGCGGTGTTCCTCATCGATGGAAGCGCCGTTGAGCGCCTCCAGCAAGTTATCCGGCGCCTCCGGTTGGACGGAGGCCGCCGGCATCACAGACTTGCCCTTCTTACGAAGGGGCCGCCCACCGGACTCCGGAACTACTGAAGGTTCCGGTGTGGAGTCCGGTCCAAAGTCCGGGAGGTTGCCCTGCGGCACCTCCGGGGCCTCCTCCTCCTGATGGGTCCCTTTCTGGGATCCCACCTCAGCGTCGTCGGCGTCACGGGGGGAGGAGGCGGTCGGAAGTGAAGTGCTATTCACATCCGACGTACCCAAGGACCCGCTCGATGAAGCGGGAAGATCGTCCTTGGGCGGACTACAGGGTTGTATGCGGCGTTAAAAGATGCTATGCGACAAAAAAGAAAAAATTATGAGTTATTCAGGAGTCCGGATACTTACGATCTCGCCAGGGGCTCGGCCCTTGAGGGCCACTCCTCGTCGCCGTCGTCGGCGTTGGTGGAACAGTCCGGGGGAAGGGTCCTTCCCTTCTTGGACCCTTCGGCCTCCCCCGTCGGGGAGGCCTTCCTCTTCTTCTCTCCCCCCGCTGGGGGAGAGGCCTCTTTCTTCTCCTCCTCGTCCTCATGGGAGGAGTCCGCCTCGGAGTCATCGGACGATGAACCCGATAACACCTGACGCCGGGAACTCCTCCTTGTTCCCGTGGCCTTCTTCTTGGCCTTCTTCTCCGGCACCACGTAAGGCGCCGGGACCAGTAGCCCTGTCAAACGGGCTTTCGCTGGGTCTTCTGGAAAGGGAGATGGACAGTTAACCTGTCCGGACATCTTCTGCCAGGCCTGTTAAAGGTATTGGGAGTTTAGATCCCGCATAGAGTCAAACTATGAAAAGCAAGTGTCCCGTAAAGGATAACATAGCTTACCTCGCCAGCTGGACGCTGCAAGCTGAATCCGCGATCTTCGATAGCAGATGTGGGAGCCTCGGCGCCCTTGAACAGCACCCTCCAGGCCTCTTTGTACGTAGTGTCAAAGAGCCCTCTCAAGGTCTGGTGCTGTGCCAGATCGAACTCCCACAAGTTGAAGCCCCGCTGTTGGCAGGGGAGAATCTGGTGGATGAGCATGACCTGGATTACATTGACAAGCTTGAGCTTCTTGTTCACCAGGGTTTGGAGACAGGATTGGAGTCCGGTCAGCTCTTCCGAATCACCCCACAGCAGGCCCTTCTCTTTCCAGGAAGTGAGCCGCATGGGGATGCCAGATCTGAATTCGGGGGCCGCTGCCCATTCAGGGTCACGCTGCTCGGTGATATAGAACCACCCCGACTGCCACCCTTTGATGGTTTCCACGAAGGCGCCCTCGAGCCAAGTGACATTGGGCATCTTGCCCACCATGGCGCCTCCGCACTCCGCTTGGCTGCCCTTCACAACCTTCGGTTTGACATTAAAGGTCTTTAGCCATAAGCCGAAGTGGGGCTGGATGCAGAGGAAGACCTCGCACACGATGATAAACGCCAAGATGTTGAGGATGAAATTTGGGGCCAGATCATGGAAATCCAGGCCATAGTAGAACATGAGCCCCCGGACAAAGGGGTGGAGTGGGAAGCCCAGTCCGCGGAGGAAATGGGGAAGGAATACCACCCTCTCATGGGGCTCAGGGGTGGGGATGAGCTGCCCCTCGTCGGGGATCCGGTGCGCGATATCGCCGGACAAATATCCGGCATTGCGCAGCTTCTTGATGTGCCCCTCCGTAATGGAGGAGGCCATCCACTTGCCTCCCGCTCCGGACATGATTAGAGAAGGTTGAGGTGAGATGTGCGCACTTGGGCGCTGGAGCTCGAGTGCGCGGAGATGGATAAGCAAAGGAGGAAGAAGGCGTAGGTAAAAAGGTGGATCCTTATCCCCTTATATATGGGCGGACGAAACTATGCGTCCCCACCAGCCTGGTAAAACTCGCTTATCTCCCAAGCGCCACAATCAATGGCGCGGTTGGGTTACCCACGTCCGTATTGATGAGAATCCCGGAATAAGGGGACACGATCTCTGCTTCGACAAGACGTGCCAAGCAAACCGCTTCGCTAAACGCGCTGAGGTGGAATAATAAAAACGATTCGAGTAAAGGCTTGGTTGTGCTGTGACGTCACGCCACAAAATACGTCAGCAGATTGAATTTGTGTAAATATTATTCTCTCTACGGTGGTATGTGGAATTTATTTTGCAGAGCCGGACACTATCCTGGTGTGCACGATCTTCTATGAATTATTCGGAGGAGGAACCTGCCTTGCAATGCCGAAGACAATATGCACGCCGGACTCATCGTCATTAAAGCCTGGTTCAGGGGCTATTGAGGGAGTCCTAGACTAGGGGGTGTCAGGATAGCCGAACTATCATCATTGGCCGGACTCCAAGACTATGAAGATACAACATTGAAGACTTCGTCCCGTGTTCGGATGGGACTTTCCTTGGCGTGGAAGGCAAGCTTGGCAATACGGATATGTAGATCTCCTACCATTGTAACCGACTCTGTGTAACCCTAGCCCTCTCCGGTGTCTATATAAACCGGAGGGTTTTAGTCCATAGGACGAACAACAATCATACCATAGGCTAGCTTCTAGGGTTTAGCCTCCTTGATCTCGTGGTAGATCTACTCTTGTACTACCCATATCATCAATATCAATCAAGCAGGAGTAGGGTTTTACCTCCATCGAGAGGGCCCGAGCCTGGGTAAAAACATTGTGTCCCTTGTCTCCTGTTACCATCCGCCTAGACGCACAGTTCGGGACCCCCTACCCGAGATCCACCAGTTTTGACACCGACAAGGGCGAATAAAACGACAAGGGTGAAGTGGGGGAGAGGAAAACGAGAGGCAAATGGAAAATAATGTAAATGCAAGGGAGATGAGTTTGTGATGGGTACTTGGTATGTCTTGACTTGAGCGAAGACCTCCCCGGCAACGGCGCCAGAAATCCTTCTTGCTACGTCTTGAGCTTGCGTTGGTTTTCCTCGAAGAGGAGAGGATGATGCAGCAAGTCTAGCGTAAGTATTTCCCTCAGTTTTGAGAACCAAGGTATCAATCCAGTAGGAGGCTCCTCAAAAGTCCCACGCACCTACACAAACAAACTGAGAACTCGCAACCAACGCAATAAAGGGGTTGTCAATCCCTTCACGGCCACTTGAAAAAGTGAGATCTAATAAAGATAGTATGATAAGATAGATATATTTTTAGTATTTTATAATATAGATGCAAAAAGTAAAGATGTAAATAAAATTAGACTGAAAGCAAATATGATAAGAGATAGACCCGGGGGCCATAGATTTCACTAGAGGCTTCTCTCAAGATAGCATAAGTATTACGGTGGGTGAACAAATTACTGTCAAGCAATTGATAGAACAACGCATAGTTATGAGATTATTTAGGCATGATCATGTATATAGGCATCACATCCATAACAAGTAGACCGACTCCTGCCTGCATCTACTTCTATTACTCCACACATCGACCGCTATCCAACATGTATCTAGAGTATTAAGTTCATAAGAACAGAGTAATGCATTAAGCAAGATGACATGATGTAGAGGGATAAACTCATGCAATATGATATAAACCCATCTTGTTATCCTCGATGGCAACAATACAATACGTGCCTTGCAACCCTTTCTGTCACTGGGTAAGGACACCGCAAGATTGAACCCAAAGCTAAGCACTTCTCCCATGGCAAGAAAGATCAATCTAGTAGGCCAAACCAAACTGATAATTCGAAGAGACTTGCAAAGATAACTCAATCATACTTAAAAGAATTCAGAGAAGATTCAAATATTATTCATAGATAAACTTGATCATAAACCCACAATTCATCGAATCTGGACAAACACACCGCAAAAAGAGTTTACATCGAATAGATCTCCACAAGAGAGGGGGAGAACATTGTATTGAGATCCAAAAAGAGAGAAGAAGCCATCTAGCTAATAACTATGGACCCGTAGGTCTGTGGTAAACTACTCACAACTCATCGGAGGGGCAAGGATGTTGATGTAGAAGCCCTCCATGGTCGATTCCCCCTCCGGCAGAGTGCCGGCGAAGGCTCCAAGATGGGATCTCGCGGATACAGAAGGTTACGGTGGTGGAAATTGTGTTTCGTGGTGCCCCTGGATGTTTTCGGGGTACGTAGGTATATATATGAGGAAGAAGTATGTCGGTGGCCACCCGAGGGGCCCACGAGACAGGGGGCGCGTCCTACAGGGGGGCGGCCTCCTATCTCGTGGCTTCCTTGGCAGCTTCTTGACTTGCACTCCAAGCTCTCCGGATCACGTTCATTCCAAAAATCACGCTCCCGAAGGTTTCATTCCGTTTGGACTCCGTTTGATATTCCTTTTCTTCGAAATACTGAAATAGGCAGAAAAACAACAATATGGGCTGGGCCTCCGGTTAGTAGGTTGGTCCCAAAAATGATATAAATGTGTAAAATAAAGCCCATAGACATCCAAAAGGGGTAATATAATAGCATGGAACAATAAAAAATTATAGATACGTTGGAGACGTATCACCCCCTGTAACACACACTCCCATATTCTAGTTGACCGCCTCAGGGCACCGAGACGTAGGGCTTTTACCTCCTCCGAGAGGGGCCTGAACTCGTAAACTCTTGCGTACAATCTCACCGTAGCTAGGACCTTGCCGCCTCATACGTACCCCCTATACTTACTGTCAGACTTAGTACCACGACAGCTCCCCCCTTTCCATATCTTCCGGAGGGGGAAGGAAGGAGGAGGGAGGATGGAAGGAAGGGGGAGGCCGAATCCCTCTCCTTCCTTCTTCTTCCCCTCTTTGCTTCCCCTCTCCTGATTTGGCCTACATGGGGCGCACCAGCCCCTTAGGGGCTGGTCTGTCCCCTTCTTGCCTGTAATTCAGGTGAAGAATTAGCAGTTTCATGTTCAATGCACTTCAGACATGGAGGAACAAATTCTTCCTGAGTAGCGCTGATTTGTTGAGCAAGTAATGAATCGCGCTCCTTCTAAAGATCTTCATAATCCACTCTTAGCTTCTCAAGATCTTGCTTTATTTGAAAAAATTCATAAGAAAGCTTCTCGTGATCAGATAAGAGAGTGTTATGATGACCTTGAAGGGTGCCAAACTAGGACTGAAGTCTCTAAAGACTCTCAGCCAAAGCTTTTGACTGATCCATTTCTTCGCCCAACATATCATTGCTCTTATTTAGCATGTATTGAACTTTTTCCAAAGCTCTTTGTTGTTTAGTGGTAAGGGAAGCAAGTTTGACATAGGTGGGTCCAAATTCATCTCCAGAATCATCATCACTAGACTCGGATAGGTAACATTCAGTTACCTTAGCACTTTTTTCCATAAGGCATGGTGAAGAAGATGATGATTCTGGTTCGAATGTCATCGCATTGAGTGATTCCTTGTAATCCTCAAACCAAGGATTATGACGTGTTCGATGAGGTAGAAACTAGGGTTCTACCGGGTCTAGGCCGGAGGCTGTAGGGGAAGGAGGGAGCTGGTCGTGGACGAACACACGGACGCCAGCGGCTGGGCACCGTCGTGCGCGAGGAGGCAGCAGCTGAGAGGGAGATGGCGTAGGGAAGGAGGCAGCTAGGGTTAAGTCTCCCAGCTCCCTAAGGAAGCCGAGCAAATATGATTGCTTCTTGCTTGATTAGATTGATACATCTCCTCTCCTTATATAGAGAGGTTTACTTGACTCCTAAGCAAACGATAAGATAATCGGGCTAAGCCCCTAATAACGATAAGATAACTTGGGCCACAACCCACTGGGCTAAGCCCCTAATATGATGGTCATAACACTTCTCCCCGCCTGCACAAACAGCTCGTCCTCGAGCTGTAAGGTGGGGAAGCGCTTGCTGATCTCCTCGAGGTGATCAACCAGCGTCAAACACCTTCGCGACAGCTGGGGCGGTCAGGTCGGTGCCGACGACGTCCTCCTCAATGTAGTCTGCAGCCTCCAGGTAGAAGAGTCGCGGGCAGACGTGGCCGGGCGTGTAGGGCTCGTCACAGTTGAAGCACAACCCTTGGCGGCGACGCTCGAGTAGCTTGGCCGAGGTGAGCCGGCGGAACGCGCGCGCCGCGGTCGTGGCGAGGGGAGCCGCGGAAGCCTGAGCAGGCCGGCCCTGCACGGGAACATCTGGTCCGGGTAGCGGCCCAGTGGCCCGGGACGGTGATGCCTGCTGCATGGCCACCGCGCAGTGCTCGAATGCGCGGGCGTAGTACATGGCCGTCTGGAGGTCCTGGGGTCCCTGCAGCTCGACGTCCACGCAGATATGATCTGGCAGACCCGCTGGTGATCCGTCACGCCGGACGCGTGGCACGCCAGGGCCTGAAAGCGGTCGGTGTAGTCTTGCACCGTAGAGGTGAAGGGAAGGCGGCCCAACTCGGCCAGGCAGCTCCCGCGGATCGGCGGCCCAAAACGAAGGAGGCACAACTCATGGAAGCGCTCCCACGGGGGCATGCCGCCCTCGTCCTGCTCGAGGGCGTAGTACCATGTCTGGGATGCACCGCGGAGGTGGTAGGATGCCAGCCAAGTGCGCTCCGACGCGAGCGTGCGCTACCCACGGAAAAACTGGTCGCACTGGTTGAGCCAGTTAAGCGGGTCCTCCGTGCCGTCATAAGTGGCAAAGTCGATCTTGGCGAACCATGGCGGCGTCTGGGTCGGCGCGCCATGGCCGACCGGCTCGGCGGTGCGGAGCAGTGATGATGACGGCGCCCGGTCAACCGTGGGAAGGCCGTCATAGGCCCCCGCGGAGCCGGACGAGGCCCCAGACTGCAGTGTGGGTACCGATGGGTGCCCAGCCTCCGTGTAAACTAGCGGTGGCGGAATCGGGGACGGTGACGACGGAAACTGGACCTGCTGGATTGGGAGGCCCTCCGGTGTGGACTGGCCCAGTCCGGAGCTGGGCGGCGGCGGTGGAAGCTGGACCGGCGCGGTTGGCGTGGCTGGGGCCGGCGCGGCCAGTACGGCCAATGCAGTGCTGGGGCGGGCGCGGGGGGCGCGAGTGGCGTCGCGAGTGCCGACGCGGGCCACTGCAGCCAGGACAATGTTGGGGCGGGCGGGGGAGGTGCGGGTGGTGCCGCGAGAGCCGGCGCAGGCCACTGCTGCCAGGACAGCGCTGGGGCGGCCGGCGGCTGGAGCGACGGATGGCCCACAACAATCGCCGCGGGGACGGAGTACCAGGGCAGGGCCAGCGGTCCGGAGGAGACGGCCGGCGGCGGAGGCGTTGGCGGCCGGTACGGACCGGCCAAGAATAGCTGGATTCCTTGGACCGCAATGACCAGATCGTTGAGGACGCCGGTCATGGCCTCCGGGGAGTAGATGAGTGGCGTGGTGGAGGGTGATGGCGGCGGACCCGTGGAGGGGGCGGCGACTGGCCAGTCGATGCGCCGGCGGTGGAACCCATCGGCGCCGAGGGAAGGACCAGCGGTGCCATGGAGAGGATCGGCGATGGCGCGGCGGCGGTGGTGGCGAGGGGCAGCGATGGGCTTGGTGGTGGTGATGACATGGTCGAAACCAAGCTAGCTGATAAAAAGCTGGTAGAAACTAAGGTTCAACCGGGTCTAGGCCGGAGGCTGTAGGGGAAGGAGGGAGCTGGTCGTGGATGAACACGCGGACGCCGGCGGCTGGGCGCCGGCGTGCGCGAGGAGGCGGCAGTTGAGAGGGAGATGGCGCAGGGAAGGAGGCGGCTAGGGTTAAGTCTCCCGGCTCCCTAAGGAAGCCGAGCAAATATGATTGCTTCTTGCTTGATTAGACTGATACATCTCCTCTCCTTATATAGAGAGGTTTACTTGACTCCTAAGCAAACGATAAGATAATCGGGCTAAGACCCTAATAACGATAAGATAACTTGGGCCACAACCCACTGGGCTAAGCCCCTAATATGACGGTCATAACACCTTCATAGACCTCAGAGAGCCGGTCCCAGATTAGCTTCGCGTGATTGAGATGCATGACATTCCTGAACTGATTTTGAGACAAACAGGAGCAGATGACATCCTTCGCTGTGAGGTTGAGTAGAGTGTACTTGCGAATGTCATCAGCCTCCGCCATCTTGCATAGATCGGTACGACCAATCTCAGTGACGGTCCACAGTTTGTTGTCCATAGCCATGAGTCGCTTCTTCATCATGGCCTTCCACCGAGGATACTCATGACCATCAAAGATGGGGCAGGATACATTCCTCATTCCTGCAGTCAACATAACTAAAACTCCAGGCGGTTAAACCAAAATCACACAGAACAAGGGAGTACCTTGCTCTGATACCGATTGAAAGTGCGTTATACTGACTAGAGGGGGGTGAATAGGCGATTTTTATGAATTCTTCACTGAGGAATTTGGTTGTGAGTAAATTCCTAAATGAAGAACTACTTGCAGCGGAATAAGTACTCAAAAGTAAACATAGCAGAACACAAGCATAGTCATCATGATGAAATGAAGACAAGCACAGAGTACAGAAAGCGTAAGCATAGGATAACACAGGATGAAGACGGACAGACTAAAGAAATTGACTGAGGAAATTGAGAAAGTCTTCAGTCAAAGTCTTCAAACAGATATGAACAAGCACACAACAACAGAAATGAGGAAATGAAAGAGTTGAGGAAATAGAACCAGTAAGCTTGGAGAAGACAATGATTTGGTAGACCAGTTCCAACTGTTGTCTCAGCGGTACGTCTGGTTGGAGTGGCTGAGTATTTAAACTCGAGGACACATAGTCCCGGACACACAGTCCTCACCGTATTCTCCTTGAGCTAACGTCACACAGACCTCGCCCAATCACTCGTGGTAAGTCTTCAGGTGACTTCCAAACCTTCATAGACTAGGTCACTCAGCAATCCACAATTCCTCTTGGATGCTCTAGACCATGACGCCTAACCGTCTGGAAGAAGCACAGTCTTTAAAGGTAACAAGTGTTGGATCCACGCAGGATCAATCTCTTCAGTGATGCTCAATCACTTTGGGTTGTTGGTGTGTTGGGTTTGGGTTTTCCTCACTTCATGATTTTCGCTCAAAGTCCTTGGAGGATGGGATGCTCTCAAATGACAAGTGTCAGTTTATCTCGGAGCAGCCAACCAGCTAGTGGTTGTAGGGGGCGGCTATTTATAGCCTAGGGAGCAGCCCGACATGATAAGACATAAATGCCCTTCAATGATATGACCATTAGGTGGGTGGATATTTTGGGACAGCTGGCGCATAGCACAGCAACGGTCAGAATTTTGACTCTCAAATTTCTCAGGTCTATCATGTTCCTCACTGTGTAGGCAATTCGCACTGGCGAATTCCTAACTCCTTAGTCAGAACAAATTCCTCAGAGACCAGAAGAACTTCGTCTCTGTCACTGAAGAATATGACTGAACTGTATGAGATTTCCAATGGCTTCACTCGAAGGGATTGGTAGGTGTAGGATTTTGAAGTGAGCATCACATGGAAATTTTTCCTTAGTATTTCCTCGACCCCCTTTAACAGTACGGTGTTTCCTATGACTCAAGAAAGAGAAAATGAAACTACGAAACAAAAGTCTTCACGCTTCATGTTCCTCGAATGATTGCCAAGTCTTCAAGGTCACACCAATTTCTTCACTTTCAAAGTCTTCAGAAAGTCTTCAGAAATCCAAAGTCTTCAGTTGAAGAACTTCATTTTTAGGGGTCGACTTTCTCTGTAAATATCAAACTCCTCATAGACTTATAGACCTATGTACACTCACAAATGCATCAGTCCCTTAACCTATAAGTCTTCAATACACCAAAATCACTAAGGGGCACTAGATGCACTTACAATCTCCCCCTTTTTGGTGATTGATGACAACATAGGTTAAGTTTTCAATGGGGATAAACATATGAAGTGTAAATACTGATATTGAGGAATTTGATTGCAAGATATAGAAGAACTCCCCCTGAAGATGTGCATAGTGAGGAATTTGCTTTTGAAGCAATGCACACTTGAAGAGTATAATCATGGAGATCTCCCCCTATATCTTGTAATTCATACACGTATTTGACATATAATATGAAGAATTTGAAATGCATGATGAGATATGGTGACTGATGTAATTCAGCATGCGTGCATGGACATTAATGAGGAATAAGCATGCAGAAGAACTCAACAAAAGTATTAGGCCACCATAGAGTTTAAGATTATAACTCAATCCAGCAAAGTCATCAAAAGAACGAGAGTTGTAACTTAGAAAAAAACGCCCATATAAGATAGACCCGCTAGAAGACTGACTCAAATTTCTCCCTCTTTGTCATCGAATGACCAAAAAGGTTAAAAATGAGGACTAACGCCCCTGAAGAATATCATGATGATGGAAGAGCGCCAGCGTTGTTGGGGTATTGTGTCATTGTAGGGCCTGCCGCAGTGTCGTCCAAGTCTTCATACTCGTCCATGTCGCGTGATGAAGAATATGAACTGGCGACCAAGGAAGGAACCTTGACCTTCTTGAATCTCTTCGGTGGAGGATCAGACCAATCAAAATCTTCCTTGAAACCCATTTGCTTCAGATCTTCTTCGCCATAGAGATTTGACAGAATAGCCCAGGTGCGATCAAAGACTTCATGGAGGTAGTAATGGTTTTTCTTCACTTCATTATGTGTAGAAGTCATGTTGTGAAGAATAGAGCCAAACTGACGCTTAACCCATTTGTGGTTTCGATCCACCTTCTGTTGAAGACTTAGAAGCAGCTCACGATCAGTCATCACACGAGGAGCCGTGGCTTGGGGATTTGGCTTGGATGCATTGGCAGCAGAATCATGAGTGGCAGAATCATACTTGGTGGAATAAGATGCAGCTTTGCGGAGCTGACCATCCAATGGACGAATGCCTTCATCCATAACAGCTGGTGCCTTGCCCTTCTCATCAGCTGAGGAATATGTCCGCTTGAGGACTTCAATCGGTGGCAAGTAGCTGAGGTGATTCTGAAAGTCAGCTTTGTAGTTGAGTGAAGACCTTGTTCTGAGGAATCTCATAATCCAAGGAGCATAAGGCTTCAGCTCAAACGGTGAAAGTGCAACATTTGCCAGAGTCCTCATGAAGAAATCATGATAATTGACAGGGATGCCATGCATGATGTTGAATAGCATATTCTTCATGATGCCAACAATTCCTCACCGGATGAGTCGTGGCCTTTGATGGGACTCATAGTCTTCGTCAGAATGTGGTAGATGGTTCTTGGCACATACAACAATTCCTTCACGAGGAATTTGGTCCTTGGGGCTTAGGTTTCTTGCTAAACCACAATTCATATGGTGTCGTCTCAATGGATTTAGATGGTGCCCTATTTAACATGAATGCAGCTGTCTCTAATGCATAACCCCAACATGATAGTTGTAAATCAGTAAGAGACATCATAGATCGCACCATATCTAATAAAGTACGGTTACGATGTTCGGGCACACCATTACACTGTGGTGTTCCAGGTGGCGTGAGTTGTGAAACTTATTCCACATTGTTTTAGATGAAGGCCAAACTCGTAACTCAAATATTCACCTCTGCGATCAGATTCTAGAAACTTTATTTTCTTTGTTACGATGACTCTCCACATCACTCTGAAATTCTTTGAAATTTTCAAATGTTTCAGATTTGTGTTTCATTAAGTAGATATACCCATATCTGCTCAAATCATCTTTGAGGCCCAGAAAATAATGATACCCGCCGCGAGCCTCAACACTCATCGGACCGCATACATCAGTATGTATTATTTCCAACAAGTCTATTGCTCGCTCCATTGTTCCGGTGAACGGAATTTTAGTCATCTTGCCCATGAGGCATGGTTCGCAAGCATCAAGTGATTCATAATAAAGTGATTTAAAAACTCCATCCGCATGGAGTTTCTTCATGCGCTTTACACCAATATGACCTAAACGGCAATGCCACAAATATGTTGCACTATCATTATCAACTCTGCATCTTTTGGCTTCGACATTATGAATATGTGTATCACTATTATCGAGATTCAATAAAAATAGACCACTCTTCAAGTAGTCATCATACCGAGCTTGTCAAACATTCATAACGTCTGCATCTACTCCTGCAGTAGGTCCGTCACCTAGCAGTGCATCAAGGACATAATTCTTCTGTGCAGCAATGAGGATATTCCTCAGATCACGGATCCAGTCCGCATCATTTCTACTATCAACTTTCAACTTATTTTTCTCTAGGAACATATCAAAAATAAACGGAGAGTTAAATCACAAGCTATTGATCTACAACATACATATGCAAATACTATCAGGACTAAGTTTGTGATAAATTAAAGTTCAATTAATCATATTACTTAAGAACTCCCACTTAAAACTAAATGATCACGTGATCCATATCAACTAAACCATGTCCGATCATCATGTGAGATGGAGTAGTTTTCAATGGTGAACATCACTATGTTGATCATATCTACTATATGATTCACGCTTGACCTTTCGGTCTCAGTGTTCCGAGGCCATATCTGCATATGCTAGGCTCGTCAAGTTTAACCCGAGTATTCTGCGTGTGCAAAACTGGCTTGCACCCGTTGCATGTGAACGTAGAGCTTATCACACCCGATCATCATGTGGTGTCTCGACACGATGAACTGTAGCAACGGTGCATACTCAGGGAGAACACTTATACCTTGAAATTTAGTGAGGGGTCATCTTATAATGCTACTGTCGTGCTAAGAAAAATCAGATGCATAAAGGATAAACATCACATGCAATCAAAATAAGTGATATGATATGGCCATCATCATCTTGTGCCTTTGATCTCCATCTCCAAAGCACCATCATGATCACCATCGTCACCGGCTTGACACCTTGATCTCCATCGTAGCATCATTGTCATCTCGCCAACTATTGCTTCTACGACTATCACTACCGCTTAGTGATAAACTAAAGCAATTACATGGCGATTGCATTGCATACAATAAAGCGACAACCATATGGCTCCTGCTAGTTGCTGATAAATGTTACAAAACATGATCATCTCATACAACAATTTATATATCATCAAGTCTTAACCATATCACATCACAACAAGCCCTGCAAAAACAAGTTAGACGTCCTCTACTTTGTTGTTGCAAGTTTTACGTGGCTGCTACGGGCTTCTAGCAGCAACCGTTCTTACCTACGCATCAAAACCACAATGATTTTTCGTCAAGTGTGTTGTTTTAACCATCAACAAGGACCGGGCGTAGTCAAACTCGATTCAACTAAAGTTGGAGAAACAGACACCCACTAGCCACATGTGTGCAAAGCACGGGGGTAGAACTAGTCTCATGAACGCGGCCATGTAATGTCGGTCTGGGCCGCTTCATCCAACAATACCGGCGAATCAAAGTAAGACGTTGCAGGTAAGCAATATGACTATTATCGCCCACAACTCTTTGTGTTCTACTTGTGCATATGACATCTACGCATAGACCTGGCTCGGATGCCACTATTGGGGAACGTAGTATTTCAAAAAAAATCCTACGATCACGCAACATCTATCTAGGAGAAGCATAGCAACGAGCGGGGAGAGTGTGTCCACGTACCCTCGTAGACCAAAAGCGGAAGCGTTTATCAACGCGGTTGATGTAGTCGTATCTCTTCACGATCCGACCGATCCTAGCACCGAACGTACGGCACCTCCGTGTTCAGCACACGTTCAGCTCAATGACGTCCCTCGTACTCTTGACCCAGTTGAGGCCGAGGGAGAGTTCCGTCAGCACGACGGCGTGGCAACGGTGATGATGAAGTTACTGGCGCAGGGCTTCGCCTAAGCACTACGACAATATGACCGAGGTGTGTAACTGTGGAAGGGGGCACCGCACACGGCTAAGAGAAACTTTGATGAGCTATTGGGTTGCCCTCTGGCCACGTATATAAAGGAGGGGAGAGAAGAGGTGGCCGGCCCAAGGGGGCGCGCCAGGTGTGGGGAATCCTACTAGGACTCCCCAGTCCAAGTAGGATTCCCGTCCTCTTTCCTATTCCTAGCTAGTAGGAGAAGGAGGTAAGAAGGAGGAGGAGAGAAGGAAAGGCCCCCCCACCCCTAGTCCAATTCGGTTTTGGCTAGGGCATGCGCACCACTCCCTGGCCGGCCTATTCTCTTCCACCACTAGGCCCATGAGGTCCAATAACTTCCCGGGGGGGGGGGGGTTCCGGTAACTCCCGGTACTCCGAACTCATCCGAAATGACCCGAACCATTCTGGTGTCCGAATGTAACCTTACAATATATGAATCTTTATGTCTCGACCATTTTGAGACTCCTCGTCATGTCCGTGATCTCATCCGGGACTCCGAACAAATTTCGGTCATCAAATCACATAACTCATAATACAAATCGTCATCGAACGTTAAGCGTGCGGACCCTATGAGTTCGAGAACTATGTAGACATGACCGAGACACATCTCCGGTCAATAACCAATAGCGGAACTTGGATGCTCATATTGGCTCCTACATATTCTACGAAGATCTTTATCGGTGAAATCGCGTAACAACATACGTTGTTCCCTTTGTCATCGGCATGTTACTCGCCCGAGATTCGGTCGTCAGTATCATCATACCTAGTTCAATCTCGTTATCGGCACGTCTCTTTACTCGTTCCGTAATGCATCATCCCACAACTAAATCATTAGTCACATTGCTTGCAAGGCTTATAGTGACGTGCAGTACCGAGAGGGCCTAGAGATACCTCTCCAATACTCGGAGTGACAAATCCTAATCTTGATCTATGTCAACCCAACAAACACCTTTAGAGACACCTGTAGAGCATCTTTATAATCACCCAGTTACGTTGTGACGTTTGATAGCACACAAGGTGTTCCTCCGGTATTCAGGAGTTGCATAATCTCATAGTCATAGGAATATGTATAAGTCATGAAGGAAGCAAAAGAATGAAACTGAACGATCAACATGGTAAGCTAACAGATGGGTCTTGTCCATCACATCATTCTCCTAATGATGTGATCCCGTTCATCAAATGACAACACACGTCTATGGTCAGGAAACTTAACCATCTTTGATTAACGAGCTAGTCAAGTAGAGGCATACTAGCGACACTTTGTTTTGTCTATGTATTCACACATGTATCAAGTTTCCGGTTAATACAATTCTACCATGAATAATAAACATTTATCATGATATAAGGAAATATAAATAACATCTTTATTATTGACTCTAGGGCATATTTCCTTCAATAATAGCATGGAACAATAAAAAATTATAAATACGTTGTAGACGTATGAAACACCCCCAAGCTTAATTCCTGCTTGTCCTCGAGTAGGTAAATGATAAAAATAGAATTTTTGATGTAGAATGCAATGTAACATGTTCATCATGTAATCTTTCTTTTCTGGCATGAATATTAAGATCCGAATGATTCAAAGCAATATTCTATAATTTGACATAAAAAAATTCAATACTCAGGTATACCAACAAACAATCATGTTTTTGAAAATATCAATGCTAAAGAACGTATCCCTACAAAATCATATAGCCTTGTTGTGCTCCATTTTATTAACACAAAATATAAATCATGCACTAACCTGGTGTTAGCCAAGCAATTGCTTTAGACTTTTTAACGCGCTTCAGCATTTTCAACCATTACGCAATACATGAGCGTAAGTCATGGATATAGCACTACAGATGAAATAGAATGTGGTGGTAGAGATGATACGGAGAAGACAAAAAAAGGAGAAAGTCTCACATCAACAAGGACAATCAACGGGCTATGGAGATGCCCATCAATTGATGTCAATGCAAGGAGTAGGGATTGACATGCAACAGATGCACTAAGAGCTATAAGTGTATGAAAGCTCAAAAAGAAAACTAAGTGGGTATGCCAGAATGAGCCGCCGACGCGATGCTGTCGCCGCTCCCATACTGGAGCCGGCCTGACCTTGTTGATAACAAACAGGAAGTCTTCGTGCACGTGCCCCTAAGGACCAGTGCCCCAGAGCCGCAGTCGTCGCTATTGAATCCTTGAATCGATCTGAAGAACCTGACACCAAATATCACCATTGTGTACGCAGGACGAGAAACTATAACCTTGCTGCCCCAAGGAGCTGACAGGAATCTAAGCCGAAGCACCACCTAATCCATCCCAACAAACGAACTTGAGGAGGATCAAAGCCCGGAAGACTGACTCAAAGAAGGAGCACCGTCATCCGTCCAAACGCCGCCCCTGCGAGGATAAAAACCCTATCTATCTACTTGAGGGAGCCGAGATACCCGGATTCTCCTTCCCACCACCGGCCGCCGGAACGGCAGGCGGAGGGGAGGTGAATCCATGGGCTCATCGGTGAAGATCGAGGGGAGGAAGGCTTTCCCAAGTTGCCTTGAGAGAAAGGAAAAAAACCAACACACACCTTATTATTTGTTTAAAGCTCTTTGACCTAATAGACATGATATACAAGCTTAGGAAATTTATCATTTGTTTAAAGTTCTCGTTACCTCTGACCTATCCCGAATAGAAACAAGCACAAGAAAATTCATCATCTATACCAATATAAAAATACCCAAAGGGGAAGATCCAATTAATCTCGGCCATCAAGTCATGTCAATCCAATGACCTAGACTGTTTCAATGTCGAGCGCTCAACACGTTTAGCGTGCAGTTAATTTCAAGCCAAATATAGTGTTAATCATATAATAACACGCAAATAATATCTTACTTAATATCTGCATGCACTTAATATACTTCCAAATTAACGTGCATTGCACGTACACCTTAACTAGTTCCTGTAAGTATCTCATGGGCTCTTACCCACCAAAGGACCAAGCTCATAACCAAAGAATTCTTGGCTACTGACCCAACAGAAATGCGACGACTTCAAGTCACTAGCTAGCTGTACCGCATGTACCCAAGTCGTTTATAAGGTGCGATCCTCCCTGTTCCTCATCTTACTTCTATGTATTGGTATTGTTCATTCATTCCCGTGTAGTGCATTATTTTCTAGTATACTCGGTTCCAGCACAAAAGCAAATATCACCAAGTAAACATATCTATTGAGTACAGGATTACACAATACTGTTAATTGCTCAACGATGCAGGCAACACATCCCAAGTCACCTTAACTAAAATTGAGGCGGTCTCGAGATTTAGCTGATGGCTGGTGTGTCCATTTAACTTAGCTTTGAAGGAACAATTGTGTTCAGTATTATTGTTACAGCCTTCGTGACCAACCTTGAACTTCAAATTCATCAGCGTATCCCATGTGAAAGCAATCACAAAGCTTCCTAAGCCACAGGACTCACTAATATTTCCACTGAAGAGCTGGAATTCTTTATTCATCTCCAGAAGAGCAATAGTAGAACTGAGAGATAAACACTTTTGATATGATAACTTGTACTGTGGCCTCAACTGCACCACAGTTTCCACCAATGCGAACCTCGTGCGGTCTCCATGACACGAGTAAACCGTCAAATTCTGAGATTCCATTAATCAGCTGTAAATCATCCTCTTCGTTCTCCCCATTCTTGATCCTCATGTCAAACTCAAGTAGCACATCAAATATCAACAGGATGGCTCTCTTAGGGTCGTTCATTTCAATTAGAGAACCCTGCTGCACGATGATGGGATCATCCCTGCTACGATTGAAAACATAATTGAGTCTTAGATCAACTTCATCGCGTGCTGCTATATATCCATATAAATGTAATTGAGCCACTATTGATAGGAGCTTTAGCTAACTTCATTGAGAAGATTTGCATCATGTTACGTGGCATATCGTATGCATGCGCTGGCTCCAACCGAGTCTCTGTACGGTGAGTGATATCAAACAAGTAATTATATATGTTCCCACTAAGCCTCTCTCTTGTATATAGCACCATCACGGTGGCTGCTCCCTGAAATTATCGGCATGTAACATATATCTTGATACGTCTCCAACGTATCTATAATTTTTGATTGTTCCATGCTATTATATTATCTGTTTTGGATGTTTAATGGGCTTTAATATGCTCTTTTATATTATTTTTGGGACTAACCTATTAACCGGAGGCCTAGTGCCAGTTTCTTTTTTTTGCCTATTTCAGTGTTTCGCAGAAAAGGAATATCAAACAGAATCCAAACAGAACAAAACCTTCGCGAGGATCTTTCTTGGAACAAACACAATCCAGGAGACTTCGAGTGGAAGTCAGAGACGCAACGAGGCGGCCATGAGGTAGGAGGGCACGCCCAGGGGGGTAGGCGCGCCCCCACCCTCATGGGCCCCTTGTAGCTCCACCGATGTACTTCTTTCGCCTATATATACTCTTATACCCTAAAAACATCCAGGGGAGCCACGGAACCACTTTTCCACCGCTGCAACCTTCTGTACTCACGAGATCCCATCTTGGGGCCTTTTCTAGCGAACTGACGGAGGGGGATTCAATCACGGAGGGCTTCTACATCAACGCCATAGACTCTCTGATGATGTGTGAGTAGTTTACCAGAGACCTTTGGGTCCATAGTTATTAGCTAGATGGCTTCTTCTCTCTTTGGTTCTCAATACAAAGTTCTCCTCGATGTTCTTGGAGATCTATTCGATGTAATATTCTTTTGTGGTGTGTTTGCCGAGATCCGATGAATTGTAGATTTATGATCAAGTTTATCTATGAACAATATTTGGTTCTTCTCTGAATTCTTATATGCATGATTTGATATCTTTGCAAGTCTCTTCGAATTATCGGTTTAGTTTGGCCTACTAGATTGATCTTTCTTGCAATGGGAGAAGTTCTTAGCTTGGGTTCAATCTTGCGGTGTCCTTTCCCAGTGATAGTAGGGGCAGCAAGGCACGTATTGTATTGTTGCCATCGAGGATAAAAAGATGGGCTTTATATCATATTGCTTGAGTTTATCCCTCTACATCATGTCATCTTGCCTAAAGCATTACTCTGTTCTTATGAACTTAATACTCTAGATGCATGCTGGATAGCGGTCGATGTGTGAGTAATAGTAGTAGATGCAGAATCGTTTTGGTCTACTTAACACGGACGTGATGCCTATATTTCATAATCATTGCCTAGATATTCTCATAACTATGCGCTCTTCTATCAATTGCTCGGCAGTAATGTTCACCCACCATAATACATGCTATCATGAGAGAAGCCACTAGTAAAACCTATGGCCCCGGGTCTATTTTATATCATATAAGTTTCCGATCTACAATTCTAGTTTACTATTTATTTTATTTTGCAATTTACTTTTCAATCTATACAACAAAAGTACAAAAAATATTTATCTTATTATCTTTATCAGATCTCACTTTTGCAAGTGGCCGTGAAGGGATTGACAACCCCTTTATCGCATTGGTTGTAAGGTTCTTGATTGTTTGTGCAGGTACTAGGCGACTTGCGTGTAGTCTCCTACTGGATTGATACCTTGGTTCTCAAAAACTGAGGGAAATACTTACGCTACTTTGTTGCATCACCCTTTCCTCTTCAAGGGAAAACCAACGCATGCTCAAGAGGTAGCAAGAAGGATTGCTGGCGCCGTTGCTGGGGAGATCTACACTCAAGTCAAGACATACCAAGTACCCATCACAAACTCTCTCCCTCGCATTACATTATTTGCCATTTGCCTCTCGTTTTTCACTCCTCCACTTCACCTTTGTCGTTTTATTCGCCTCTTTTTCCGTTCGCCTCTTTTTCGCTCGCTTCTTGTGTGATTGTGTGTTGGATTGATTGTTTGTCACGACAGCTCAAGATAATACTAAATTATGTGACTTTTCCAATACCAACAACAATTATTTTATTAGCACTCTGATTGCTCCTATTACCGATGTTGAATCTTGTGAAATTAATGCTGCTTTGTTGAATCTTGTCATGAAAGATCAATTTTCTGGCCTTCCTAGTGAAGATGCCGCTACCCATCTAAACAACTTTGTTGATTTGTGTGATATGCAAAAGAAGAAAGATGTGGATAATGATATTGTTAAACTAAAGCTATTTCCGTTTTCTCTTAGAGATCGTGCTAAAACTTGTTCTCTTCTCTGCCTAAAAATAGTATTGAATCATGGAATAAGTGCAAAGATGCTTTTATCTCTAAGTATTTTCCTCCTGCTAAGATCATCTCTCTTAGAAATGATATTATGAATTTTAAGCAACTTGATCATGAGCATGTTGCGCAAGCTTGGGAGAGGGTGAAATTAATGATACGTAATTGCCCTACACATGGTTTGAATTTATGGATGATTATACAAAAAAATTATGCTAGATTGAATTTTGCTTCTAGATATCTTTTAGATTCGGCCGCGCGAGACACTTTTATGGAAATCACTTTAGGAGAAGCTACTAAACTACTAGATAATATTATGGTTAATTATTCTCAATGGCATACTGAAAGATCCACTAGTAAAAAGGTTCATGCGATTGAAGAGATTAATGTTTTGAGTGGAAAGATGGATGAACTTATGCAATTCTTTGCTAATAAGAGTGTTTCTTCTAATCCTAATGATATGCCTTTGTCCACTTTGATTGAGAATAATAATGAATATATGGATGTGAATTTTGTTGGTAGGAACAATTTTGGTAACAACGCTTATAGAGGAAACTTTAATTCTAGGTCGTTCCCAAGTAATTCCTCTAACAATTATGGTAATTCCTACAACAACTCTTATGGAAATTTTAATAAGATGCCCTCTAATTGTTAAAGAATTTATGAATTCGCAAAAGAATTTCAATGCTTTGATTGAAGAAAAATTGCTTAAAATTGATGAGTTGGCTAGGAACGTGGATAGAATTTCTCTTGATGTTGATTCTTTGAAACTTAGATCTATTCCACCTAAGCATGATATCAACGAGTCTCTCATGGCCATGAGAATTTCCATTGATGAGTGCAAAGAAAGAACCGCTAGGATGCATGCTAAAAAAGATTGCTTTGTGAAAGCGTGTTCTTCTAGTTTTCATGATAATAAAGGTGTAGATATAAAAGTCATTGATGTATCTCCTATTAAATCTTTGTTTTCCAATATGAATCTTGATAAAGATGGGACTGGAGATGAGTCAACTTTAATTAAAAGGCGTCCAATGATTCAGTGTTTTTAGATCTTGACACTAAAATTAATAAAAGTGGGATTGAAGAGGTCAAACTTTACATAGCAATGAACCCACTATTTTGGATTTCAAGGAATTTAATTATGATAATTGCTCTTTGATAGGTTGTATTTCCTTGTTGCAATCCGTGTTAAATTCCCCTCATGCTTATGATCAAAATAAGGCTTTTACTAAAGATATCGTTGATGCTTTAATGCAATCTTATGAAGAAAATCTTGAACTAGAAGCTTCTATCCCTAGAAAACTTTATGATGAGTGGGAACCTACTATTAAAATTAAGATCAAAGATCATGAATGCTATGCTTTATGTGATTTGGGTCCTAGTGTTTCCACGATTCCAAAAACTTTGTGTGATGTGTTAGGTTTCCGTGAAATTGATGATTGTTTTTTAAATTTGCACCTTGCGGATTCCACCATTAAAAAACCTATGGGAAGGATTAATGATGTTCTTATTGTTGCATATAGGAATTATGTGCCCGTAGATTTCATTGTTCTTGATATTGATTGCAATCCTACATGTCCTATTATTCTTGGTAGACCTTTCCTTAGAACGATTGGTGCAATTATTGACATGAAAGTAGAGCCACTTATGGATTGCATACCAAAGATGACAATACCTAGATCTATTCTTGCTTTTATGTCTAGCTAGGGGCGTTAAACGATAGCGCTTGTTGGGAGGCAACCCAATTTTATTTTTGTTCCTTGCCTTTTGTTCCTGTTTAGTAATAAATAAATCATCTATCCTCTGTTATGATTGTGTATTTTATGTTTAATTTAGTGTTTCTGCCAAGTAAAGCCTTTAGGATCTTCTTGGGTGATTGTTGTTTGATCTTGCTGAAAAAAAAACAGAAAGTATGCGCTCACGAAAATAATTTTCATTTTTTACGAGAGAGCGATAAAATACCAATTACAAGTGAAGTAGATCAATATACAAATTATTTAGGTCTTCCTAATTTTTTAGAATTTTTGGAGTTACAGAAGTATTCAAACTATCCAGATCGCTACAGACTGTTCTGTTTTTGGCAGATTCTGTTTTTCGTGTGTTGTTTGCTTATTTTGATGAATCTATGGCTAGTATCGGGGGGTATGAACCATAGATGTCGGAGTAATGGGCCACGGATAGGCTCACCCGAGTCCCAGAACCTTTCAAGACATCGGGGCAGGCTGCGCCCCTCGAGTCCCAGAGGCGACTCCAAGACGAGCCGAGTCCCAGAGGCGACTCCAAGACGAGCCGAGTCCCAGAGGCGACTCCAAAACAAGCCGAGCCCCGGAAGCGACTTCAAGACGAGCCGAGTCCCAGAGGCGACTCCAAGGAAAGCCGACTCCTGTCCAGCAACTTCCGGAGAGGCCGGCTATAGGGAGTCGGCCTGCGACTCCAACCACCCTGTTAATTAAGGGCAGGCATGGCCACAGTGCGCCGTACCGATGGAGATCTCCGTCCGGCGCGGCACTGTTGCCATGCCGGCCCTGACATCAGCCCTTGGGGGCGGAGCCCTGTGCCCACGACAGCCTGTCTGTACGACCCAGAGACGGCAGGACCCACTAGACAACGGAAGAACTGAAGACGGCAAGAGCGCCACGAGACGGACCCATTGGGAGTCGGCCCCCAGGAGTCGGCCGGCCCCTCCCACGGGCCCCACACGCCATTAACCAGACACGATGGGGAATGGTAACAGTGATCGCCTGTCAGGCAGCGGCACTGTTGCCATGACCCCATGACCAAGCCAGCGTCATTAGAAGCACGGCTACAGTAATCTGCAGCCAGCAAGACCCGCCCGCGGCGGGCAAGGGCTGTCGGCCCCGTACCAGGAAAGTCGGCAGGACCCACCAGTCGGCGGGCCCCAGTAGTCGGGGAGAAGACGGCGGCCTGAGAGACAGACGGATGGGACCCGCACCCAGCCGGTTTTACCATTGTACCCCTGGGGGGTAGGCCTATATAAACCCCCCAGGGCACCCATGCAAAGGGCTCGAATCCATTAGCGCTAAACCAGATCATATAGGGAGGAGAGAGCTAGCCTTGCCTTCTCCTACCTCCAGAAACAGCTCAAGGAGCAACCTTGTACTCACTTTGCCTTAGTGACCATGCGGAGACCCAGAGCAGCAGTAGGGGTGTTATCTCCTCGGAGAGCCCCGAAGCTGGGTAAGATCCGTCGGCGTGCATGTCTTCGCCTCATCCCGTTTCCAGGCACCGGCGACGTTCTACTCGCCCCCGCCATGATAAGCCATCCTTTGGCATATGTCGCACCCAACCCCCGACATTTGGCACCCACCATGGGGCAAGGTGCACCGTCGTCCGGACATCTGTTCTGGATGGGAACCCTTTTCCTCCCTGGCAAGCGCAGCCAGCCAGGCTCGCCAAACGGAGTCTGCATCGACGCACTGCGCGGCGCTGAGGCCGCCTGTGCAGCTAGCTGCCTCGCCGAACTTGTCGGCGAGGTTCACCTCTCCGATGAGCCTGCATCCGACGCAGGCACGGGCGACCCCGAGAGCCTCCTCGTGGGCCTCCTCTACCAACTCCACGTCACCGGCGAGCCTGCCGTGGACTTGGAGTCCGTAGGCTCCACCGACCCGATGCTGGTCGACTCCGACGCCGCATCGCTCGACGCGTTCCCTACCAACGTGGTGGTCTACAACGAGCGGCTCCCTCATGAGGAGAGCGGCGGAAGCGCCGTCACGGAGGTGCTCGTCATCATTCACGGTGAGCGCTCCGGTGAGGGAGCCCATGACCCACTCGACGCAGCTCTGCAAGACCTAACCGCACCTATTTCGGAGGACGCTGACGCCGAGACGCTGGAGACACGCCGCCTTCAGATCATCGAAGGCGCGAAAAAGCTGGCAAGCATGAGGCGCTTGTCAGAAGCCTACCAGCGTGAGATGGATCATGCTGTGGGCGGCTCGCCAGCTCCGACTGGGCCTAGCCGCCTAGGCGCGATCTGGCAGCGCGGCGTGGCCATTGCCAACCTGTTCGGGGCCAATCGCCCCGTATATGCCAGGCGGCGACGGACAAGCTGAAAAACTTTGAAGGCGAAGAGCGCCGCATGATGACGAAGCAAGTCCAGCAGCTCCTCGACGCAGCTGTCGCGCAGAATGCGGCCGGCAGCCGCACGGAGGCGCCGCAGCAACCGAACGACGACCTGCCTCCCCGCCGAGATCAAGGCACGACATCTCGGACACCGACTGGCGGAGTCCGCGGAAGGAAAGACAAAGAGCCGGCTGTCAGCCACAGTCGGACTCGCATCACCATCGAGCGCGACCAAGACGGCCGCCCGAGAGCAGTGGAACGGCAGGGCGACTATCTGCCTCCTCCACAACGAAGAGAAAGGCGAGTCTCCCCGCCGCCCGTTGAGCATCCGACTCTCGGTGGCCGCCTCGGCCGCCGAGAGGGAGTCGGAGAAAATGACGCCCGCCACCGGATCGACCGACTCCACCGATCCCTGGTGCTAGAAGAAGAAGACGAGTTGGGTCCGCCCTGCTTGGGACCTCGCATCCGAGACGAGCCCTTCCCCAAAGGGTTCACGCTCCCCCGAGACACGCCCAAGTATACCGGCTTCGTGAAGCCGGAAGACTGGCTAGTTGACTACTCCACGGCCGTCAACATAGCGAACGGCAATAAGCGAGTTGCCGTGAAGTATGTTCCACTCATGCTCCAGGCCACGGCCCGGACATGGCTGAACAGTCTGAAGCCTCGCAGCATCAACAGCTGGGTCGACTTCACCGAAGCCTTCGTCCGCAACTTCACAAGCACGTACAAGCGACCTCCCAAGCCTCGCCAGCTCTCCCTGTGCGTGCAAGGCCCAGACGAGTCAACACACGACTACCTCACGCGTTGGGCCGAGCTTCGGAACTCCTGCGAGGGCGTGCACGAGGTGCAGGCGATCGAGTACTTCATCACCGGGTGCCGAGAAGGCACTCTCCTCAAGCACAAGCTACTGTGTGATGAGCCAGAGACCCTCGACGAGCTGTTGATCATAGCAGACAAGTACGCCACGGCCGACTCCTCCATGAAGACGGAGATTCAAGTCAGTGCGACTGGCAAAACGGCCCCTCAGGCTCCCAGAACTCCGGCTGGAGACGCCAGTCGACGACAACAACAGAACAACAACAAGCGCAAGGCCTCACAGCCGACTTCCAGCAGTCGGCAGGTTGTGACAGTCGAAGACCAGCAGCCGGAGGGGCAGCCTCCGACCAAGCGACAGAAAGGCGGCAAGTCCAACTAGTTGTCGGCCTTCTCTTACGAGCAGACTCTAGATGGTCCATGCAAGTTCCACAGCGGCGCGAAGCCGTCAAACCACACCACCCGAAAATGCCACTGGCTCACCATAATCTCCAAGGGAGACGGCCTCCTTCCTCCCCCGCCTGCTAGGCCGCCGCCTCCACCGCCGCCCCAGCAGCCGGCTGCCAGGCCAGTCGGTGCAGTACGAGACGAGTACCCAGAAAAGCACGGAGCCTATGTGGTGTTCACCAGTGTGGCTGACGATCGACGCAGCAGGCGGCTGCAGCAACAAGAGGTGAATGCAGTAGCATCAGATGCTCCAGAATTTATGCATTGGTCCGAGAAGCCTATCAGTTGGAGCAGAGCTGATCACCCAGAGGTGATGCCGAATCCAGGCTCCTACGCCTTGGTTTTGAGTGCTACTCTAGCCACAGGTAGGCGGGCCGCTCGCTTCTCACGAGTGTTGATAGATGGAGGCAGTAGCATCAACATCCTGTACAAGGATACCATGGAGAAGTTAGGAATCAAGCAAAGACAGCTGCAGAGCAGCCGGACTGTGTTCCACGGCATTGTACCTGGCCTTTCCTGCTCACCAATCGGCAAGATCCTGATAGACGTCCTCTTCGGAGACAAAGATCATTTCCGCCGAGAGCCCGTTTGGTTTGAAGTGGTGGACCTCGAAAGCCCATACCATGTGTTGCTTGGACGACCTGCCCTGGCCAAGTTCATGGCAGTCCCCCACTATGCCTACCTCAAGATGAAGATGCCGAGTTCCAAGGGGATTCTGACCGTCGCCGGCGACTACAGAAAGTCGTCCACTTGCGCGGCTGAGAGCAGTCGGCTGGCCGAGTCCCTGGTGATCGCAGCTGAGAAGCGGCTTCTTGACCGAGTTGTGGCGATGGCCGGCAAGCAGCCAGAGATGTCGCCCGACCCCAAGGAGTCGGAAGCTGAGGGCTCGTTCAAGCCAGCCAAAGAGACCAAGAAGATACCCTTGGACCCGGAGCACCCAGAGAGGTACGCTGTCATAGGTGCAAACCTTGACAGCAAATAGAAAAGCGAGCTCGTAGATTTCCTCCGTGAGAATCGAGACATCTTTGCATGGTCCCCTAAAGACATGCCAGGTGTACCGACGGAATTCGCCGAGCACAAGTTACATGTCCGACCTGATGTGAAGCCCTTCAGGCAGCCCTTGCGCCGCCTGTCAGAAGAAAAGAGAAGAGTCGTTGGAGAAGAGATAGCCTGGCTCCTAGCGGCCGGCTTCATTATGGAGGTGTTTTTTCCAGAGTGGTTGGCAAACCCGGTCTTGGTGCTGAAGAAGAACAAGCAGTGGCGGATGTGTATTGACTACACAAGCCTCAACAAAGCGTGCCCCAAGGACCCATTTGCTCTGCCGAGAATTGATCAGGTGATAGACTCCACAGCCGGATGCGAGCTGTTGAGCTTCTTAGATGCATACTCAGGGTATCAACAGATCAAACTAAGCCTGGCAGACAGATCGAAGACCGCCTTCATCACGCTGTTCGGAGCCTTCTGCTACCTGACCATGACGTTCGGCTTAAGGAATGCCGGCGCCACCTTTCAGCGTTGCATGCAGAAGTGCCTCCTCAAGCAACTCGGCAGAAACGCCCACGTCTATGTGGATGATGTAGTGGTGAAGACGGAAAAGCGTGGGACGCTGATGGAAGACCTCAAGGAAACCTTTGAGAACCTGCGCCGATTCCAGATCAAGCTCAACCCTGAGAAGTGCGTCTTTGGAGTACCAGCCGGCCAACTCCTTGGCTTCCTGGTCTCTGAACGCGGCATAGAGTGCAACCCTGTGAAGATCAAGGCCATCGAGAGGATGGAGGTACCCAGCCGACTGCTAGATGTGCAGAAGTTCACCGGCTGTTTTGCGTCCATCAGCCGATTCATCAGTCGGCTGGGCGAGAAGGCTCTCCCTTTGTACCAACTGATGAAGAAGACCACCTTTTTCGAGTGGAACCACAAGGTGGATGAAGCATTTCTCCAGCTGAAGAAGATGTTGACTACTCCCCCTGTGCTGGAGGCTCCGACTCCTAAAGAGCCCATGCTCTTATACATTTCCGCCACCAGCCGGATAGTCAGCACAGTCATTGTAGTCGAGCGCAAGGAGGAAGGCAAGGCGCTCTCGGTCCAGAGACTAGTATATTACCTGAGCGAGGTATTGTCGACCTCCAAGCAGAACTACCCCCACTACTAGAAGATGTGCTATGGCATGCGCTTTGCCGCCAAGAAGTTGAAGCCTTACTTTCAAGAGCATCCAATCACTGTGGTTTGCACAGCCCCGCTAGCCGAGATCATTAGGAGCCGAGATGCTTCTGGCCGAGTGGCCAAATGGGCCATAGAGTTGGCTCCCTACACCATCTACTACCAGCCCCGCACTGCCATCAAGCCGCAAGCACTGGCCGACTTCCTCGTCGACTGGGCTGAGACCCAGTACCTGCCGCCAATGCCCGACTCCACCCATTGGCGGATGCATTTCGACGGCTCCAAGATGCGCACCGGCTTGGGAGCCGGCATCGTCCTCACCTTCCCTAAAGGCGACAAGCTCAAGTATGCGCTACAGATCCACTTCGCCGCCTCCAACAATGTCGCCGAATACGAGGCGCTCATTCACGGGCTCCGGCTTGCCAAGGAACTCGGCATTCGCCGGATCCTGTGCTATGGCGACTCCGATTTGGTGGTCCAGCAGTCATATGGCGACTGGGACGCCAAAGATGCAAACATGGCGAGCTATCGTTTCCTGGTGCAGCAACTCAGCGGATACTTCGAGGGGTGCGAGTTCCTCCACGTGCCAAGAAATGACAACGACCAAGCAGACGCCTTGGCACGAGTCGGCTACACCCGCCAAGCGATACCATCCGGCGTCGCTCTTCAGCGTCTCCTTAAGCCGTCTATCAAGCCTTCACCAGAATCAGACTCCATCTTTGTGTCGGCTCCCCCCGAAGAAGTCGGATCCGACTCCAGAGCCCCAGCAGACGGCACGAGAATTCTTACAGACGGCTCCAAGAAAATCACAGTCGAAGCCGGTCCGGGGACTTCGGAACCCGGCCCGTGGACTGTGGCAACCAGTCCAAAGACTCCAGAGCTCGGCCCGGGGACTGCGCCAGTCGGCCCGGGGACTTCAGCGATCCAACAAGCTGCCGTGGACTCCAGCCCGCTGCCTCCCAGCCCAGCCGCCCTCGTCCAAGTCGCACTGGTGGCAATCGAAGAAGTAGCAGCACCCTCATGGGCACAGCCCATCCTCATGTTTCTAGTGAGCAAAGAGTTGCCAACCGATGAAATCTTGGCTCAGCAAGTGCAGCGCCGAGCGGCAGCCTACACCATAATCAATAGAGAGCTGGTCAGGCGCAACGTCACTGGTGTCTACCAGCGCTGTGTTGAGCCAGAGCAAGGCCAAGCAATTCTCAGAGACATCCATCAAGGCGAGTGCGGCCACCATGCGGCTTCAAGAGCACTCGTCGCCAAAGCCTTTCGGCACGGTTTCTTCTGGACAACTGCCCTAGAAGAGGCCAAGGAATTAGTCCAAAAATGCAAGGGGTGCCGGAAGTTCCGCTCCAAGCAGCCGGCTTCTGCACTCAAGACCATCCCCATCGCCTGGCCCTTTGCGGTTTGGGGCCTGGATATGGTGGGACCGTTCAAGACGGCCCAAGGCGGCCTAACTCACTTACTCGTCGCAGTAGACAAGTTCACCAAGTGGATAGAAGCAAAGCCCATCAAGAAGTTGAACGGTCCGACTGCAGTGACTTTCATCAGAGACATCACGGTTCGGTACGGCATACCGCACAGCATCATCACCGATAATGGCACAAATTTTGCCAAAGGCGCCTTGGCCCGCTTCTGCGCGACACAGGGCATCCGACTGGACTTAGCGTCCGTTGCCCATCCGCAGTCAAACGGCCAAGTGGAGCGAGCAAACGGCCTCATCCTATCCGGCATCAAGCCTCGACTGGTCGAACCACTCGAGCGTTCGGCTGGCTGTTGGCTTGAGGACCTGCCAGCCGTCCTCTGGAGTCTGCGCACAACTCCAAACAAGTCAACCGGCTTCACGCCTTTCTTCCTCGTCTACGGTGCTGAAGCCGTCATCCCGACGGACATAGAGTTCGACTCTCCGCGAGTCACCATGTACACCGAGGAAGAAGCAGAAGAAACACGTCAAGACGGCGTCGATCTGCTGGAAGAGGGCTGGCTGTTGGCACTCAGCCGGTCCAGCATCTACCAGCAGAGCCTGCGCCGATACTACAACAGGAAGGTCAGGCCGAGATCTTTCCAAGAGGGCGACCTTGTGCTCCGACTGATCCAGCGAACAGCCGGCCAGCACAAGCTGTCGGCGCCTTGGGAAGGCCCCTTCATCATCAGCAAAGTGCTGGGTAATGACTCCTACCTAATCGACGCCCAGAAGCCCCGAGCACGCAAGAGGGACGACTCCGGCAAAGAGTCAGAACGGCCATGGAATGCAAATCTTCTCCGAAGATTTTACAGTTGATGCAGTATGTACCACGCTATCCTTTGTATTAAAGTACCGAGACTTTGGGCCCCCCGAGACGAGCTCAGGGACTGCCCTTTTTGTTATCTATATGATAAGAATTATGCCTTCGAGTAAGCTACTCTTTGTTATGCCGCTTGGCACCGGGTTCGACTAAGTCGGCCCGGGGACTCGCCATATTGCGCTATGAAATGCTTCTTGCAGTCGGACAAGTAGTGTGCGGCGCTTAAGCCGTCTCTTGTCAGAAGCCGCAGCTCGCAGAGAGACTGTCGGTGGGCAGAGAGTAAGGAAGAATGAGCGCCCACACAAAAAATGGCTAAGGACTCAAAGCATAAGCATAGCCCAAGCCGGCTTCCAGCCTCTCTTTGCAGAGCCGACTCCTGAATAGTCGGCTTGCCGCCTTCTATCCAACTTGTTAAAAGACTCTAAAAAAGGCCAAGTACTTGCCTTCCCTAATGTAGCCAAGCAGTTGACCCAGCGACAGTCCGCAGAGCGGTTGTCCGTCTGGCAAGGCGGCGACTGAGGGAAGGCGGCAAAGGAAAAGCCAAAAGAGCAATGAGCAAGGAAAGATAGAATTCAGATAAATATTTACATAACATAGGCCCTTGGCCAAGTTCAAAATACAGCCCGCGGGTGGAATTGTGCAAATTAACAAGTTTTTTCAAAGACTACTAAAGCAGATAAAATAAAGGCAAGACGGCGGCCTAAGAAGCGGCAGACGGGTTCGGAGGGTCGGTGGAGACGCCGGTGTCAGGCGCCGGGGTGGCCAGCTGGGCAGTCTCGGCTTGATCGTCTCCGGCGGCGGCCGGCTCAGTTGGACGCGGCTCGTTGCTGGAGGCGCGGTCGAGCTGAGGCTGGTCGTCCGCTCTGTCTTCTGGCGCCTCTGTCCTCCGCCTCGCCTTCCTCGGTGCTGGAGCCGATCACCTCCGCCGAGTCCTCGTCGTAGTCCGAGTTCATCCCGAACCACTCCGGCGACACCTCCTCGCCGTTTGCAGCCCGCTCAGGGACGAAGACGCTGGTGTCTGTGTAATCGGCAATCGCCGCCGCACGCTCGACGAGGGCGCCTTCCACAACCACCAGCTCTGCCTGGGCCTCTGACCGGAACGCGGCCAGCCGGTCCAGGTCCAGCCCCGGATACCAAGCCTTGACAAATTCCAAGGCCCGGCGCGCTCCAGCCCGGGCCGAGGAACTCTTCCAAGCCTCAAGACGGCCAGCTGCGACCTCCAGCCAGTCGGCAGTCCGACTGGGAGTGCGCAGAGCCGGCATGTCTGGCCACAAGGCGGCAATCGCCTGGGCCCCGGCATGTTGAAGCCGGCGCAGCAACTGATGGGCCGGTCGCAGACGAGTCTCGATGCTCAGGAGCTGCTCGTCGATGGTCAGGGGGGCGTTGGAGGCGATCTCCACGCCATTTGCCCTCCGCGCCTCGCGATAAGCCTCGATGGCTCGAGTGACCGCCTGCGAGTGGCCAGGGAAGAAGTCTGCCAAAACGAAAAGAAGCAAGATAAAGAGTCAGGAGTCGGCCTGACTTACAGTCGGCGGCTCAACGAAAGAAAGCAAAGAAACTCACCGTCGACGATGTCTTCGATCTCATGGAAGCCGGAGGTCAGCATCGCCTCCTTGTCAGTCCAGGAGGAGCGCTCGCTTTTGAACTCGGCCAGGAGAGCAGTCTCTCTCTTCTCTGCCTCGTCCTGTACCGCCTTAAGCAGCTCCTTCTGCTCTGCCAGCTGCGCGGCCAGCAAGTCATGCTCTGTGGCGAGCTTGCTGCACTCCTCCTCCTTGGCGCGTAGGGCAGTGATGGCTTTGCCCAACCGTTCCTGAAGAGCGGCATTGGCCTCTGAAGAACAAAAGGGAAAGGACGTTAAGTCGTCAACAAAGAAGGTGGAAGATCTGGCCCGACTGCTCAGCAGTCGGCCCGAATCTCAGGGACTACAGCTCGTGGGTGCGCCAGCACGCCCCCGCGAAAAAGAGAAAGGACTCACTCCGGCTCTCCGACAAGTCGGCAGTCCGCTTCCCCAGCTGCTCAACTTTGCGGTTGAAGGCAGTGACGCGGAGGTTGTGATACTCCTGCGATAAACAATCAGACAAAGGTGAATATTCGGAACTCGCCAAATGGAGTTCCGGGCCGCCTGCTCAGCAGCTGGCCCGAAACTCGGGGACTACACCCAGTGGGTGCGCTGGCGCGCCCCCACAAAGAAGAACAAGAAAAAACAAAGTCAAACAAGAAAGCATACCCGAATAGCTGCTCGCGACGCCAGATGTGCCTCGGTGCAGCCCTGGATGGCCTCGCCCTCAGCTCGCAGCTTCGCCTGGACGTCCAGGAGCGCCTGGTTCAGTGGACCGTCGCCGCCTCCTCGCACCCACCCAGCAGGCGCGGCGCTTGTTGCCTTGGCATCTGGGATGGCCGAGCTGGCGGCGCCGGCCTCCAACGGGCGTGGCGCTGAAATCGCCTTCTCAAGGCTGCGGCGCGCCGGTGAGGCGACTTGAAGGAGCAGCTTCGCCATGACTTCATCTTCAATCGGCGGCACTGGCGGGCCTGCCGGCTGCTTACCATGCGCGCTCCCCGACGGCGGCGGAGGCGGCGGTGGCGACGTGGCCGTGCCCGACGCGGAGGCCTCGCCATCATCCTTCTCCATGATGGGGTTCTCCCCGCCGGCTTCTCCAGTCTGCCCCGTGAACTCCGGGGGCGGCGGTGCGGAGTTCAGCGGGATGACAAGCAACGCCGATTGGCGGTGCGCGGTCTCCTCAGCCCGCTGTCTTGCTGCGACGGCGGCTTCGGCCTCTTCTAGCTTCTTCTGGGCGGAGGTCGTCGCCTTCTCGGCCTCCGCCTTCTCCAGACGGTCGGCCTCCTCCTCGTCGCGCTTCTCCCGCGCGTTTTGCTCCGTCGCCTCCCGGAGGTCGGCGGCGGGGTCAATCCGCCGAGTATTGGCGGACGTCTCGGCCGACCCCATGACGGAGGGGACGGCGACCCTCTCAAGGGAAAGGGGGGCCCTGAAGCAAAGAAGGAATATAAAAGACTCGGAAAAGATTCATCAAAAGAAAACAAGACGAAGGCAGAGAACACTTCCGCAGAGACTAGTGGCGGCTTCTTCACTTCCTTGCGGAAGCGGTTGGCCTTCGCGACCGCTTCCTCCCGCTTGGTCGCGGCGGCCCCCCCTTGAACTTCTTCGGCCGGCCGCCGAGCGAACTCGGCCCGGCCCGGCGCTTCTTCATGCCGACTTGACCGGCCAAGCCGGCGGAGGAACTCGCGCCTGGATGGCCGGCTTTCGATTGGTGGCGCGGGGCGACTTCCCCTTCGGCGTCGTCCTCGGGCCAGTCGGCGAAGGTGGCCGAGGGCCTGAGGCCGTCTCCTGCTCCTCCTCCTCCTCCGCCTTCGGCGTCGGCCTCCATCGCCGTCGCCCCTAAGTCGGGGTCATCAACATCGCTCTCCGCTCGATCGGGAACGAACTCGCGGGGCGGTCCCGTGGCGCCGACTGCAGGCTGGATGAGGGGGTTCTGACTCGAAGAAACCAAGAGGATCAGAAGTCGGATTCGGCTACAAAAGAAAAACAGAAGAACAAAATATACGACTTACCACTGGCGGGGGGCTGGCGCGCGAGTACGGCTCTTTGCCGAACTGCCAATCCGCCGCGAGCTCGCAGTTCGCGATGTGGTTCACCATGTTCGCCACCTCCGTGTGGGGCATGTCCCTGGTGCACATCCGACTCGGGTCCCGGTGGTCGCTCATCTGACTGATCAGATGAGGTCGGCCTTGGAGTGGGAGGACTCAGCGCGCCACGAAGGCGGCCAGCAAGTCGGCCCCAACCAAGCCTTCCGACTGCGTCAGCACTCGGAGTTGCGCGACGGCGGCGGCACCTGCGGGAGTCAGCGTCCTGGCCTGATGGGACCAGCTGGGAAGCCTCCCAGCCGGCGCGCCGGCTTCGTAGGGCGGCAGGTTGACCCAGTCACCTTCTGGGGTGACGTTCTTCACGTAGAAGTACGACCGCTGCCACATCTTCACCGACTTAATCAGCGTGATGGAGGGGAATGGATTGTCGGCGGTCGACCTTCGCATCGCGATGAAGGCGCCACACTGGGCCGGCACGCCGGCGACGTGCATGCCGAGCTTGGATTGGAAGAACTCTCCCCACAGCTCGATGGTGGGGAGAACGCCAAGAAAACCCTCGCACAGGGTGGCGAAGGCGGCCAGCAGCACCACCGTGTTCGGAGTAAGGTGGTGCGGCTGGAGCCCGTTGAACTCCGAGAAGGAGCGGAAGAAACCACTCGCCGGCAGCCCCAGGCCGCGCATGAGGTGCGAGCGGAATATGACCCGCTCGCCCTCCTCCGGCGCCGGCCTTATTTCCCTCGCCGGTGCGGCACGGGCTCGCACCAGGTTCGCGCCGGGGAGCCAACGCGTGTTGCGGAGGAGCTCGATGAGGTCGTCGTCCACCTCGGAGCCGTCCCACACGCCGGAGCGCACGGCAGGGGCCGCGGCGGCGGAGGAAGAACTCATCGTTGCGGGCGCGACGCGGTTTGGTGCGACGACGGCAAGAAGAAGAAGAGGCAAGAGGAGGCGGGGGAGCAGGAAAGAATGGGCGCGCGTGTTTCGCTGTCCCGCTCCCCCTGCCTACTTATAGGCCCATAGGCTGAGAAGCCGATGGGGCGGGCGGGGGATTAACTGCGCACGGGACCCCATGCCCCCCATGATTTACCCCATGAAGTTACTGCGCGCAGTAACGACGTGGGAAACCCAACCATCCGCGCGGCCGCAGCGGATTCGTTCGCGGGCCGAGGCGCGGTAGTGGCGGGCCCCGCCCGACGGCCTGTCCCGTCGCGCGCGTGGGTCGGCAGACTGCCCCTGCCGCTTGGCTCCGCGCGACGGGTCCGCGGCAAGCGGCTGCGGGGAAGCGTATCAGGCACGCCGCCTGGTTCCCGCCGCGACTTTCAAACTCCTTAGGGGGGAAGACGGCCCTCTATGAGTCCGACTCCGGATAGTCGGCCAGAAGGAAGACGGCAAGCAGGGCCCAAATTCCACCACAGGAAGAATGAAACTGTTGAGGCCCCACGACGTGTCACCCTCGGAGCCTCACCAGCTTCGGGGACTACTGTCGGAGTAATGGGCCACGGGTAGGCTCACCCGAGTCCCAGAACCTTTCACGACATCGGGGCAGGCTGCGCCCCTCGAGTCCCAGAGGCGACTCCAAGACGAGCCGAGTCCCAGAGGCGACTCCAAGACGAGCCGAGTCCCGGAAGCGACTCCAAGACGAGCCGAGTCCCAGAGGTGACTCCAAGGAAAGCCAACTCCTGTCCAGCGACTTCCGGAGAAGCCGGCTATAGGGAGTCGGCCTACGACTCCAACCACCCTGTTAATTAAGGACAGGCATGGCCACAGTGCACCGTACTGACGGAGATCTCCGTCCGGCGCGGCACTGTTGCCATGCCGGCCCTGACATCAGCCCTTGGGGGCAGAGCCCTGTGCCCACGACGGCCTGTCCGTACGACCCAGAGACGGCGGGACCCACTAGACAATGGGAGAACTGAAGACGGCAAGAGCGCCACGAGACGGACCCATTGGGAGTCGGCCCCCAGGAGTCGGCTGGCCCCTCCCACGGGCCCCACACGCCATTAACCAGACACGACGGGGAATGGCAACAGTGATCGCCTGTCAGGCAGCGGCACTGTTGCCATGACCCCATGACGAAGCCAGTGTCATTAGAAGCACGGCTACAGTAATCTGCAGCCGGCAAGACCCGCCCGCGGCGGGCAAGGGCTGCCGGCCCCGTACCAGGCAAATCGGCAGGACCCACCAGTCGGCGAGACCCAGTAGTCGGCGGAGAAGACGGCGGCCTGAGAGACAGACGGCTGGGACCCAGACCCAGCCGGTTTTACCATTGTACCCCTGGGGGGTAGGCCTATATAAACCCCCCAGGGCACCCATGCAAAGGGTTCGAATCCATTAGCGCTAGACCAGATCATATAGGGAGGAGAGAGGTAGCCTTGCCTTCTCCTACCTCCAGAAACAGCTCAAGGAGCAACCTTGTACTCACTTTGCCTTAGTGACCATGCGGAGACCCCGCAGAGCAGCAGTAGGGGTGTTATCTCCTCGGAGAGCCCCGAAGCTGGGTAAGATTCGTCGGCGTGCATGTCTTCGCCTCATCCCGTTTCCAGGCACCGGCGACGTTCTACTCGCCCCCACCATGATAAGCCATCCTTTGGCATATGTCGCACCCAACCCCCGACAATAGAGCAGTTGGAATACAGTAGGTTTAACACCAATATAAATAAAGAATGATTTCATTACAGTACTTTAAAGTGGTGGTTTGTTTTCTTATACTAACGGAGCTCATGAGATTTTCTGTTGAGTTTTCTGTTGTGAAGTTTTCAAGTTTTTGGGTAAAGATTTGATGGATTTTGGAATAAGGAATGGCAAGAGCCTAATCTTGGGGATGCCCAAGACACCCCAAGGTAAAATTCAAGGACAACCAAAAGCCTAACCTTGGGGATGCCCCGGAAGGCATTCCCTCTTTCGTCTTCATCTATCGGTAACTTTACTTGAGGCTATATTTTTATTCACCACATGATATGTGTTTTGCTTGGAGCGTCTTGTATGATTTAAGTCTTTGCTTTTTAGTTTACCACAATCATCCTTGATGTACACACCTTTTGGGAGTGACACATATAAATCAGAATTTATTAGAATACTCTATGTGCTTCACTTATATCTTTTGAGCTACATAATTTTGCTCTAGCGCTTCACTTATATATTTTTAGAGCATGGTGGTGGTTCTATTTTATAGAAATTATTGATCTCTCATGCTTCACTTATATTATTTTGAGAGTCTTTTAGAACATCATGGTAATTTGCTTTGGTTATGAAATTAGTCCTAATATGATAGGCATCCAAGATGGGTGTAATAAAAACTTTCATAATGAGTGCATTGAATACTATGAGAAGTTTGATACTTGATGATTGTTTTGAGATATTAAGATGGTGATATTAGAGTAATGCTAGTTGAGTATTTGTGAATTTGTGAAATACTTGTGTTGAGGTTTGCACGTCATGTAGCATGCACGTATGGTAACTGTTGTGTAACAAATTTGAAGCATGAGGTGTTTCTTTGATTGTCCTCCTTATGAGTGGCGGTCGGGGACGAGCGATGGCCTTTTCCTACCAATCTATCCCCCTAGGAGCATGCGCGTAGTGCTTGGTTTTGATGACTTGTAGATTTTTGCAATAAGTATGTGAGTTTTTTATGAGTAATGTTGAGTCCATGGATTATACGCACTCTCACCCTTCCATCATTGCTAGCCTCTTCGGTACCGTGCATTGCCCTTTCTCACCTCGAGAGTTGGTGCAAACTTCACCGGTGCATCCAAACCCCGTGATATGATGCGCTCTATCACACATAAGCCTCCTTATATCTTCCTCAAAACAGCCACCATACCTACCTATTATGGCATTTCCATAGTCATTCCGAGATATATTGTCATGCAACTTTCCACCGTTCCGTTTATTATGACACGCTTCATCATTGTCATATTGCCTTGCATGATCATGTAGTTGACATCGTATTTGTGGCAAAGCCACCGCTCATATTTTTTTATACAGGTCACCCTTGAATCATTGCACATCCCGTTACACCATCGGAGGCATTCATATAGAGTCATATTTTGTTCTAGTACCGAGTTGTAATTTTTGAGTTGTAAATAAATAGAAGTGTGATGATCATCATTATTAGAGCATTGTCTCGTGTGAGGAAATAAAAAAAGAGAAATGCCAAAAAAAAGAAGGCCCAAAAAATGAGAGAAAAAGAGAGAAAGGGGCAATGTTATTATCCTTTTTCCAAACTTGTGCTTCAAAGTAGCACCATGATCTTCATGATAGTGAATCTCTTATTTTGTCACTTATATATACTAGTGGGGATTTCCATTATAGAACTTGGCTTGTGTATTCCAACAATGGGCTTCCTCAAAATGCCCTAGGTCTTCGTGAGCAAGCAAGTTGGGTGCACACCCACTTAGTTTCTTTTGTTGAGCTTCCATACATTTATAGCTCTAGTGCATCCGTTGCATGGCAATCCCTACTCACCGCATTGACATCAATTGATGGGCATCTCCATAGCCCGTTGATTAGCCGCGTCGATGTGAGACTTTTTCCCTTTTTTGTCTTCTCCGCACAACCTCCATCATCATATTCTGTTCCACCTATAGTGCTATGTCCATGGCTCGCGCTTAT
This sequence comes from Triticum timopheevii, assembly GCA_963921465.1. Taxonomy (NCBI): domain Eukaryota; kingdom Viridiplantae; phylum Streptophyta; class Magnoliopsida; order Poales; family Poaceae; genus Triticum; species Triticum timopheevii. Next base: position 478,361,541 of record OY997264.1, on the reverse strand, counting down.
GTATTGCGTGAAAGTTGAAGAAGTTTGAGAATACTAAAGTATGAAACAATTGTTTGGCTTGTCATCGGGGTTGTGCATGATAGGAGCATTTTGTGTGACGAAAATGAAGCCTGGCCAAACTATATAATTTTGTAGGGATGAGCTTTCTTTGGCTGTGTTATTTTGAAAAGACATAATTGCTTGGTTAGTATGCTTGAATCATTATTATTTTTATGTCAATATTAAACTTTTGTCTTGAATCTTTCGGATCTGAATATTCATGCCACAATAAAGAAAATTACATTGAAAATCATGTTAGGAAGCATTCCACATCAAAAATTCTGTTTTTATCATTTACCTACTCGAGGACGAGCAGGAATTAACCTTGGGGATGCTGATACATCTCCAATGTATCTATAATTTTTTATTGTTCCATGCTATTATATTATATGTTTTGGATGTTTAATGGGTTTTAATATGCTATTTTATATTATTTTTGGGACTAACCTATTAACCGGAGGCCTAGTGCCAGTTTCTGTTTTTTTGCCTATTTCGGTGTTTCGCAGAAAAGGAATATCAAACGGAATCCAAACGGAACAAAACCTTCGTGAGGATCTTTCTTGGAACAAACGCAATCCAGGAGACTTGGGGTGGAAGTCAGAGACGCAACGAGCCGGCCACGAGGTAGGAGGGTGCGCCCAGGGGGTAGGCGCGCCCCCCACCCTCGTGGGCCCCTCGTAGCTCCACCGACGTACTTCTTTCGCCTATATATACTCTTATACCCTAAAAACATCCAGGGGAGCCACGAAACCACGTCTTCACCGCCGCAACCTTCTGTACCCGTGAGATCCCATCTTGGGGTCTTTTCCGGCGATTTGATGGAGGGGGATTCGATCACGGAGGGCTTCTACATCAACACCATAGCCTCTCCGATGATGTGTGAGTAGTTTACCACGGACCTTCAGGTCCATAGTTATTAGCTAGATGACTTCTTCTCTCTCTTTGGTTCTCAATACAAAGTTCTCCTCGATGTTCTGGAGATCTATTCGATGTAATATTCTTTTGCGGTGTGTTTGCCGAGATCCGATGAATTGTAGATTTATGATCAAGTTTATCTATGAACAATATTTGGTTCTTCTCTGAATTCTTATATGCATGATTTGATATCTTTGCAAGTCTCTTCGAATTATAGGTTTAGTTTGGCTCACTAGATTGATCTTTCTTGCAATGGGAGAAGTGCTTAGCTTGGGTTTAATCTTGCGGTGTCCTTTCCCAGTGACAGTAGGGGCAGAAAGGCATGTATTGTATTGTTGCCATCGAGGATAAAAAGATGGGCTTTATATCATATTGCTTGAGTTTATCCCTCTACATCATGTCATCTTACCTAAAGCATTACTCTGTTCTTATGAACTTAATACTCTAGATGCATGCTGGATAGCGGTTGATGTGTGGAGTAATAGTAGTAGATGCAGAATTGTTTCGGTTTACTTAACACGGACGTGATGCCTATATTTCATAATCATTGCCTAGATATTCTCATAACTATGCGCTATTATATCAATTGCTCGGCAGTAATTTGTTCACCCACCGTAATACATGCTATCATGGGAGAAGCCACTAGTGAAACCTATGGCCCCGGGTCTATTTTATATCATATAAGTTTCCGATCTACAATTCTAATATACTATTTATTTTATTTTGCAATCTTTACTTTTCAATCTATACAACAAAAATACCAAAAATATTTATCTTATTATCTTTATTAGATCTCACTTTTCTAAGTGGCCGTGAAGGGATTGACAACCATTTATCGCGTTGGTTGTAAGGTTCTTGATTGTTTATGCAAGTACTAGGCGACTTGCATGTAGTCTCCTACTGGATTGATACCTTGGTTCTCAAAAACCGAGAAAAATATTTATGCTAATTTGCTGCATCACCCTTTTCTTTTCGAGGAAAAATCAACGCATGCTCAAGAGGTAGCATATCTTGAGTTAAACTAGCATATGCTGCATTACTAGTCTTCGTCTCATTCACGCCATGTATGGAGAATTGGCGCAGCCAATTCAGTGTACTCTTCTCAAGGAAAAGACGATCAAGATGTTGATTTCGATAGGCCCGTGCTAAAGCCTTGAGTGGAGCATCTCCTCGTGCAAGTGCTGGAAACCAGCAGCGAGGCAGAGCGAGGCAACCAGCAGCGAGACAAAATAATGCACATACCCCTCCTCCGCCGAAAAATAGCCGTCGCACAGTCTGCCAATACCCAGAACTATGGGCATTAATGGCCCAATTCTTTTTAGCTTTTAATTCTCCAAAATCAGCTTTTGAGAAACTTCCCCCAAAATCAGCTTCCTGCAGAATCACCCAGAATTAGTTGTTGAGTTCTTTTCTAAGATTGTGGTCTGAGATTATGGGATGAGCTGTGTGCTAAAATGTCTGTAATGTCCCTGAACTAAAACTGTGTGTTGAATTGCTAAGACTTATAGTAGTTGTTTTGGACAATTTATGTCGAATATGAGCATGAAAACGAGCATACATCCATTCAGCCATCAAGCAAATCATCTACTCCTACCGAACAAAAAACATCCATCCATTTTTCCATGTACAGAGAAAGAGAAGAACTAGGAACAGAAACGAACAAGAAGGAATAGAGCTGCACCCAGAACAGAACAGAGAAGACAGAGAGGAGATGAGAGCTCAGCCTAGGCGACGGCCCGAGCAAACTCCAGCGAGGCGGCGTCGGGTGTCGAGGCCAGCGGCCGGGGCGGAGCAGCGGCTGAGGGCCTCGAGGCGGGCAGGCGGGGAAGGAGTGGCCGGGGCGGAGCAACGACTGCGGGCCTCGAAGCGAGCGGGCGGGGGAGAGCAGCGGCTTCAGGCGAGCGGGAGGGGCGGGCTGTCGGGCGGCGCGGCGGCGGCGGCCCTGACGAGTCGTGCGACTCGTTTTTCTGGGCGCGGCCGGCCACCGCCCACCAGTGGCAGTTCTCTGGTTATTTGCCTCTCAAATAGGGGTACTACCTTAAGTCGAAACGTTTTGTTTTGTGGGAGCGTCCAGAATCGCCAGAAGCGAGGTCTCGAGACGATTTTTGATTGCACTACTGATTCCGACGATTTTCAGATGATTTTGGATAATCAGATCCAGTTCTTTTGAGCTTTTGATTTTTCAGACCCAGATTGTTCAGAATCGAGTGAAAAGAACTGGGCTGCACCAGGAACGGTGGATAACTGGCATGTGCACATGACCTATAGAATTCACACATCCAGCATGCCTCGCCACGTCGTCTATTTACCCTACACTGGCTGCTGGTTTGCGTAGACGGGAAAATTTCAGGTGATACCAAAACTTAGGTGATACCGTGATACGGATTTCTCAGCCGTTGGATCTCAAATTCGACGGGCATCTAAAGAGCTATTGTACCTGCGCATAATTTTGAGATTCTCCGATGGCTTTTCTGCAAAATGTTTAGTAGCTTACCCCGGTTCAACACGGGCGGCACAGACTGCTACGGAGTGCTACACGACGTCGGCGATTTACGTACCGAATGAGGGCGTTTAATAACAGCACCGAAAACCCCCTGCGTCTATCTACTGTATAACTAAAAATAGCGCAGCGTCTTCTTCCACGCCGGAGTCCTTCCCACGGCAAGGGATCCGCCGTAACCAGTTTCATCCCGCACCGGTGCCGCCGCTCCAGCCACAGCTCACAGGTTATGGTTTCAGCGCTGCAATACACGCCTGCTTGGCTAGGCTAGCGAACGAGGCAACACATTAGCAACGCGACACCCTAACTTTCACCCGACCAGTAACATAAACATCAACTGGTCACCTGTGATTGATAAAAAAATCTCCAATAAAGACCTGTTATTTATCATGGTATGGTAGTTGCTATCCTACAAGGATGCAGCTTGCACAAGCGTGTTCGAATTTATCGCGTCTTTGCCAGGAGTGGAGTGACAGGCTTACAACGTGGAGCAACAAGAACTGCCAAGTGCTAAGCAATGAAGGGATAGACTGACGTTAATCAAAAGAAACAACAACCAAGCAAGAAAAACTGTAGTGGTTCCTCTCGGCAAAATTTGTCAGAAAACAGAGTCTAACAGGCTCGAAACTCTATCTGATCAGTGATTGCGCACGCTGCAGACGCTGGCTTTCCTTCAACTTCTCCTTTGGCGACAGTTTGTCGCCGATCAGTGTAACCTTCCAGCAATCAGCTTGGAGGACCAAAACTGACCCAGCTTTCGGCACAACTGCAGGTTTCAAAGTGAGCTTCTTAGAAAGCAATCCCATCAGGTCTGCAGTAACTAATACTACTCCCTCCATCCCATAATGTAAGACGTTTTTTAACTCTAGTGTAGTGTCAAAAAACGTCTTATATTATGGGACAGAGGGAGTAGAATTCATGAATGCAAACAACATGGTATAATGGCAAGAACCAGCCTATGGGGAGAGCAGTTCCGTTGAGCGAGTAAGATACAATGTTCTGAGCAACAAGCTGAACAACCATGTCTGCTTGTATTTCTGGCATATAAAAAATTCAAGTGTGGACCTCACGGGAAAAACCAGAATGTGTTCCATATGGATGGAGAGCTGCAGTAAGATTATTTAGTACGGATCAATGGGAAAAGGAGGTATCGTATTAGCAGCAGCAGCAACAACAACAACAACAACAAAGCCTTTAGTCCCAAACAAGTTGGGGTAGGCTAGAGGTGAAACCCATAAGATCTCGCAACCAACTCATGGCTCTGGCACATGGATAGCAAGCTTCCACGCACCCCTGTCCATAGCTAACTCTTTGTCGATACTCCAATCCTTCAGGTCTCTCTTAACGGACTCCTCCCATGTCAAATTCGGTCGACCCCGCCCTCTCTTGACAATCTCCGCATGCTTTAGCCGTCCGCTATGCACTGGGGCTTCTGGAGGCCTGCGCTGAATATGCCCAAACCATCTCAGACGATGTTGGACAACCTTCTCCTCAATTGGTGCTACCCCAACTCTATCTCGTATATCATCATTTCGGACTCGATCCTTCCTCGTGTGGCCACACATCCCTCTCAACATACGCATCTCCGCCACACCTAACTGTTAAACATGTCGCCTTTTAGTCGGCCAACACTCCGCGCCATACAACATTACGGGTCGAACCGCCGTCCTGTAGAACTTGCCTTTTAGCTTTTGTGGCACTCTCTTGTCACAGAGAATGCCAGAAGCTTGGCGCCACTTCATCCATCCGGCTTTGATTCGATGGTTCACATCTTCATCAATACCCCCATCCTCCTGCAACATTGACCCCAAATACCGAAAGGTGTCCTTCCGAGGTACCACCTGGCCATCAAGGCTAACCTCCTCCTCACACCTAGTAGTACTAAAACCGCACATCATGTACTCGGTTTTAGTTCTACTAAGCCTAAACCCTTTGATTCCAAGGTTTGTCTCCATAACTCTAACTTCCTATTTACCCCCGTCTGACTATCGTCAACTAGCACCACATCATCCGCAAAGAGCATACACCATGGGATATCTCCTTGTATATCCCTTGTGACCTCATCCATCACCAATGCAAAAAGATAAGGGCTCAAAGCTGACCCCTGATGCAGTCCTATCTTAATCGGGAAGTCATCGGTGTCGACATCACTTGTTCGAACACTTGTCACAACATTATCGTACATGTCCTTGATGAGGGTAATGTACTTTGCTGGAACTTTGTGTTTCTCCAAGGCCCACCACATGACATTCCGCGGTATCTTATCATAGGCCTTCTCCAAGTCAATGACCACTATATGCAAGTCCTTCTTTTGCTCCCTATATCTCTCCATAAGTTGCCGTACCAAGAAAATAGCTTCCATGGTCGACCTCCCAAGCATGAAACCAAACTGATTTTTGGTCACGCTTGTCATTCTTCTTAAGCGGTGCTCAATGACTCTCTCCCATAGCTTCACTGTATGGCTCATCAGCTTAATTCCACGGTAATTAGTACAACTTTGAACATCCCCCATGTTCTTGAAGATTAGTACTAATATACTCCGTCTCCATTCTTCTGGCATCTTGTTTGCCCAAAAAATGAGGTTGAAAAGCTTGGTTAGCCATACTATCGCTATGTCCCCGAGACCTTTCCACACCTCAATGGGGATACAATCAGGGCCCATCGCCTTGCCTCCTTTCATCCTTTTTAAAGCCTCCTTCACCTCAGACTCCTGGATGCGCCGCACAAAACGCATGCTGGTCTCATCAAAGGAGTCGTCCAGTTCAATGGTAGAACTCTCATTCTCCCCATTGAACAGCTTGTCGAAGTACTCCCGCCATCTATGCTTAATCTCCTCGTCCTTCACCAAGAGTTGGCCTGCTCCGTCCTTGATGCATTTGACTTGACCAATATCCCTCGTCTTCCTCTCCCGGATCTTAGCCATCTTATAGATGTCCCTTTCACCTTCCTTCGTGCCTAACCGTTGGTAGAGGTCCTCATATGCCCGACCCCTTGCTTCACCAACAGCTCGCTTTGCGGCCTTCTTCGCCATCTTGTACTTCTCTATGTTGTCTGCACTCCTATCCAAGTATAGGCGTCTGAAGCAATCTTTCTTCTCTTTAATCGCCTTCTGGACATCATCATTCCACCACCAGGTATCCTTATCTTCGCTTCTCCTTCCCCTGGACACTCCAAACTCCTCCGAGGCCACCTTACGAATGCAAGTCGCCATCTTCATCCACACATTGTCCGCATCCCCTCCTTCCTCCCAAGGGCCCTCCTTAATTACCCTCTCCTTGAACACCTGAGCTACCTCCCCCTTGAGCTTCCACCACTTTGTTCTAGCGACTTTGGCACGCTTATCCCGCTGGACACGAATCCGAAAGCGGAAGTCAGCAACCACCAGCTTATGTTGGGGTACAACACTCTCTCCAGGTATCACCTTACAGTCTAGGCACGGACGCCTATCTTCTCTTCTCGAGAGGATGAAATCAATCTGGCTAGAGTGTTGGCCACTACTAAAAGTCGCCAGATGTGATTCTCTCTTTCTAAAGAGGGTGTTAGCTACAATCATGTTGTAGGCTAGAGCAAAGCTTAAGACATCTTCTCCTTCTTGATTCCTGATGCCATAGCCAAAGCCCCCATGCGCCCCTTCAAAACCTGTGTTAGATGTACCCACGTGGCCATTGAGGTCTCCTCCTATGAAGAGCTTCTCACCAATCGGTACACTCCTAACCATTGAGGTATCGTATTAGCAGTAGAAAAGAAAAGCCGACAAAGGATTGTAACAGCCATCACCCAGAACTGGAAAAAAGATTGTAAAAGATATGCTTTCAAGGAAACTATAAATCACTTCATCCAAGCCTGTTCAAAACATTGATTAGGAAGTGGGATAGTAAGTACTCCGTACCTCGGAAGCGGTTGTCCTCTGATATAATTCCAAAAGTCTCTGCAGTGTCCCGAATCATGATGCCACTTACACCTTGATATGAGGCTGCTTTGCATTGTGCCACTGGGAATGGCCAAAAGAATAACATAAAAACAATGACAGAATAAATACAGGCAGTCTAATAATCCAGCATGCAACTATGTCAAGTATATGAATCACCTATTATAAGGGCCCCATGAAGATCTGCTGAAAGGAGGTTTTCAGACAATTGCTTTTTCCTATGGAGAAAACAGGTAACATCAATACCTCATACATTGTACTGAAAATGCATAATAAATGGTTAGCCCAAGTCTGGGAAAGGTTAAGCTGATTACATTTCTTGAATTTTAGTGCTCAAATTTTCAAAAAAAAAAAACTTTCAGAACTCTATTTACCAAACTTAAATACAACAACTTAGTTAAGCTACTATCTAATGCAATCAGGCGCATATCAAATAATTTAGTCTCTACACTTTCTGTAGAAATATCATTTTTGGGTGGGCTTGATTTTATTAACAGCATAAAGCCTATGTGTTACTGTACTGTGATCATAAGTCAAAACAAACTGATAATCAGAGTAGTACAAATGCACCATATAACATTACAGTCATAGAACCCTTCAAAAGTAGAGACCAATTAAAAACGGTATAAAAACAATTAGGTCATATATGTAAAACTTGTTGTGCAAATTGCCGGAGTTTACAAATTCTTGCGCATAATACTAGATTGTGTAACAAAAAGTAGGGCTTTTTACCAGGGCCTTAACTCTGACTGACCCAATCTGGGAGTTGACAACCCACTCGTGGGTGCCACCGTGCCAATTAGGCATGAGGTGACTTTAAAAATATGGGTCCACCTTTAGGAGTGATCTAGTTTAGTTGTTTTCTCATAAGACATGGAAACGATCACACAGATCTGCAGACATGTAACTAATCTTCACCGGGGTTAACAACGTCTAGAATATGTTGTTTATGACTAGTCAGCATACTTTGCCAGCATGTACGTATTTACGAGTCAATCAGTTCATGCGTGTAGACAAAGTGGCATGATCACGAGTCTACATGTTTGGCCGCTCAGGTAAGGACCATGGTGAAAATGCGTTATCTTTTAAACATAATCTGGTACTATGCACAAACATTTGCAAACCCTCCTAGTTTGCACTACAAGCGTCGAATTAAATGGTAACAACAAAGTATAAATCACAAGCTTTTTATCTTTCCTTGCAAAAGCAAATAGTGTGTAGATGGAAACGAGGCCTGAAAGTAACAGAAAGGAAAGATAGTGAGGGATCCATACGGGGTGCTTTTTGTAAGCTCTCGCATATACTCTTTCCACATTTCATGCATTGGCTTATCGAGGTCAAACCTGCAAGAACAAGAATCACATGTAAAAACTGCATAAACTCCAAAGATACCACATGTGGGGATTTTAGGAAGGATATATACATGTTTCATTCATATCATATAAAAACGCGATGATAGAAAAAGAAACTTATATCTGCACACTAATCTTGAACAAGAATTACCTGCGGAATGTATCATGTAAATCAAATGACCCACATTTCTTATGTTGCTTCAGTGACATGTGTCTTTTTGATCGCTTTGAGTGGGTCAACAAAGACTGTGATTGTGCATCCACTAATATAGGACCCCTTTGAACATGGTTATCCAAAAGAATCCCTCTATCCAGCTTTAACTTTTTGGATCCCTTGGCGATTCTTCCGGCTTCTCCACCTTTCTGAATTATGTCATATACAACACTGTGAACTATGTCCGTGCTGTCGAGATCCTACACCAGTTCACCCAAAAAATATTAAAGGTTATTTCAACCAATATAAGTTAAATTTGAGAGCCATAACACATATCATGGGATCTTACCGAATAGTTATCCTGGGACAAATTTTCATGGAGAACAAATGATAGCTCAGAGTATATAGGGTTGACTTCTCCACCTAAAAGGTAAAAAAAGTTACCTGTTAATTTTGGAACACAGCCACACGAACATACAAGACATGGATTTACCTGAGGAACCAGAAGTGGTTTGTTGATGACTGGAATTTCCTTGAGCTGAGGAGCAGCAGCAGTATGAGAAAAACTGGTGACATATATAAAATCTGCATCAATGGAACGGAGAATGGTGAACAAAATAAAAACCTCTAAATGTAGGGAGCTGGGCAGAAGTTCGAGAAGGAGTGAATTTGGGAGTTTTTCCTTTAATCCGTGCATCAAACTTGGGCTTGGGGGTACTCTCTTTGTTCTTCGGGCACTTAGGCTGTTCATCTTTCAGCTTCTTAGCTTTAGCTGCTGCATACCGTTGTTGAATGGCTTCTAAGGTCCGTTTCTTCTGATCAGAAATAGTTGACATTGATCCTACGCCAGATCTGAGATTAAAGCAAGTTAAATGCAGTGGTGGAGCCAGGAACAAATCATAGGGTGTGCCACCTTAAAAAATCGACATCACACGAGTAATACAAAATTGCCCAAAAGAGCAATATAAATAGTTTAATCAAGTCTCACAACATTAGAGTTCACTATATACGTTTGAAATTTGCAACTACCAACTACTCCCTCTGTTGTACTAAATCAGCGACACTTGATATGGAACGGAGGGAGCTCCGAACCTGAACACTGAAGTAATACTGAAAGTCTGAAAGAGTAGTTTCTACAATCACACTAACCAGTGGCGGAGCCTTGAACATTTAAATCATCTATGCACTGTGACAATAAGACAATGCATACATCAATTCACCAAAGACAAAACTACCGGCAAGAAAATTACCAGCGATTGGAGGGGCGCCGCGGCGGAAGTAGGCAGCAGCAGGCAACACACAGCTGGCGGTGGAAGAATCACGGGGCCGGGGCGCAGCGGAGGAGGCCCTTGTCGCCTCGTCGGCTGTTCTGCTCGTCGCCGCCGCGGGGGGAGGGGGGGTGGGCACGGCGCGCCGCACAAGCCAACAGAAGCAGTGCAGCACGGCCAGGCTGCACGAGGCACAGCGACCGGAGCGGGGGAAGGCCGGGAACGGGATGACGGCGACGGCGGCGGGCGGTGTGCGTTGGGTCGTGGAGCTCGTGCTGGGCTGGCTGTATAGGTGAGACTTAAAAAGGTCCTGCGCCCGAGCCTGGGCCCTGGGTGCCGGGGGCCAGCTCCGCCCCTGACACTACACACCCTTGTCTTAACCCCTCAAAAAAAAGTTAGTACACACCCCTAAAGAAAACTAGTCAGTACACTAGTTACCTTAAGATTCTCACAATATATATATACTCCCTCCGTTCCATAATTATTACTATTATGGAACAGAGGAAGTTCCTAAAAATTCGTTAGAATTAGATTCAGACTGTTATGTTTGGCCTTTGAAACCCTGGGACATCACCCGCAAAAAAAAAAAGAAACCCTGGGACATAAAAGCTCTTCTATCATACATTCATAAAGCTGGGATGTTTCTCTCTCAAAAAGAGTTATCTTGAGTTGGTTCTAAAAAGAAAATTACCACGAGCTAGTTCTAAAAAAACTCGAGTCTGATGCTTCGATGGATTAAGTCAGTTCTGACGTTCAGGTCTTCAGGATGTCACCGCTCGCCAGTGGTAATGGACAAGACGACGAGGCTGCCGCGCGCTCCACCACAGATGTTGCCAAGTTCAAAGTCAGGCACTGGCGCGCCGCTGGCCGCAGCCGTGCGAGAGTGAGGATGGCGGATGGGGAATGGGAGCAAGGGGAGGCGGCAGGCGAAGCGACCGGCGGTGAGACAGCGGCATGGGACGACGTTTGGTTCAACAACTTCGCTCAATGGCTTGGTGTACCGTGCACCGCTACATGGGTGACGGCTTGACAGGAGCTACAACGCAGCGGTCCTTATTGGGCTGTAAGTTCTCATTTTTCTATATATTTCTCAAAAAATTCTTGTAAATTCTGATTACAGCACGCTAAAAGGATAAAATGTGTGAAAAGAAACAACTACACTATTTTCTAAGCTCTATATAGGGTACATAGTGTACAAGCAGAAGCTCAAGATAGAAGAATGATCATATAAAATTCTCCTTTCTTTTGACATAGTGTACAAGCAGAAGCTCAAGATAGAAGAATGATCATATAAAATTCTCCTTTCTTTTGCGAAGAATATAAAAACTTTCTTGACAAGATGAGGGCTCTCACAATATATAAGCAACGGAAAAATAACTCTATGCTTTCGTCCAAAAAAGGAAACATAACTCTATGCAAAGTGTCTTGTCCCCTGCTCTCTCTTAACCTATGGAGCGAGATGACGGTTCTCGATGTAGCCTTCCTCGTCGGTGATCCCATGGCTCCCTCCATGTGTCGCTCCTGTGATAGGAGGGGATGGGACCTCGTTGCTTCGCTCCAATGGTTGGGTAAGGACTAAGTTTAGGGTTTGGTCTTCGTTCCTTGGTGTGAGATGGCAACATATGCGGCCAGTGGCGAATCTAGAAAGAAAATCGAGGGTGGGCTCAAAGTTAACGCCGAGAAAATGAAACGGTCGTTTGAGGAAAAAAAATCAATTATCTGTAGTCCTTTTGTGCAAATAAACTGAAATTTTTTCAGATTACTGCTGGAAACATGTGTAGTATTTACTATAACTTTTTCGGATTTTTTTGAAAATATCAAATTTTGAACAACAAATTGAATCTGTTCACCAAAATAGCCATTTTCTCCAAATCCATTCGTCCCAATAAGCTCAAACTTTTCCAGATTACTAGAGCTAGCTAGTAGCTACTGACTAGAACTAAACTAGTTAAAGACTACAACAAATAAATGAAATTAGACAGAGAAGAAATCGACTGACTAGAACTAAACTAAACTAGCTAGTAGCACACTGGAGCACATCACTGGACAAGCATAAGAAATTTTAGACAGAGAGTCCATAGAGAAATTAGACAGAGAAGAAATCCACCGGGAATGCAGGACTGCGGGCAGGGGAACCTCGGAGGTCCTGAAGCAATGAGCGACGGCCAGGCAAGTTCCAAAGGGCCTGGGCGACGAGCTGCCCGCCTACACGTGCTGGCTCCCTCGGTGGCGGCGAGCCGGCGCCGACGGTGTGCGGAGGTCTGCGCGGTATTGCGGCGTCTGGCGCTCGGCGGGGGCGAGTTCCACGGCTACGCCTGCTCCGGCCGTCCGGCGGCTAGGTCGTCGAGAGCAGGGGAGCGTGCGGCCGTGCGGGGTTGTTGCCTGCTCGTGGGTCGTGGCCTCGAATGCCTAATTCCGTTAGATGGGCCGGCTGATCTGCTTTTTTTGGGCTGGGCCTGCCGATACATAATAGTAAAAAAAACATTTCGCGATTTTGAAGGGTAGGCTCGAACCTATCGAAGCCGGAGAAATATCTAGTGCACCCAACCAACCAGCCACCTCGCCGCCCACCAGCATGCGCCATCGCGGTCTTGACGTCACCCACGCTGCCTCACTAAGATCACCACCACAAGACCAAGAGGATGAAGAGAGACACACGAGGCGACGGGAGCAGCAGCACCGGAACCACGCGGGAGGGAACTACCTCCACCGCCATCGCACGGGAGGCCCAAGTCTCCAGCACCGTCGCGGCCGCCATCGAGACGCAGCAGCAGCGCATACCGGGCCACCCCTGCCTGGCCAGGCCCAAATCGGGCCCGTAAAGCCCCGCCGGCCACGCTGCAGCAGGGCGGCACCAGCGCCACCAGCCACCACCCCCCCATCATCGCTCCCCTGCCTCCCCGAAAGCCACGCCGACGACCTCCCCGCTGTCGGCCCGCCCAGACCGAGATGAGGCATGAAGGGCCCCGATCTGGGCCGAGCGGGCGCCGCCCCGCCGCCAACAGCAGCGCCACCGTCCAGTAGATCGTCCGCCACCACCCCGCCGCCAGCGCCGCCCGGGCCAGGCCCGGCGCCGGATGCCAGCGACGGCGGCAAGGAGGAAAGGAAGGGGGAGTGCTCGGGGAGGAGGCGCTGGGGCGTGGCCGGTCGCCCGCGGCGCGGTCGCGAGACATCTTTTTCCTGTCGTTCGGCTTTCGGCATCCAATGCACAGTTTTCTGAATACCCTTGACTCAGACTCCAGCATGGTGCACCTTTTTATGATTAAAACCTTGTTGCTAATTGGCTCTGTAGTGTCTTCCAACGTTGCTATTTGTTCGAGTAGTGTTTGCTTTTTTTGTGGAAAGGAGAGCAGTGCACCATGCTACTGAGTTGCCAACCAGAGGACTGCTCCCATTGACAGCTATTCGTTGTCATGAGCAACAAGTGCTTCTCGGCGGCGAAGGTGAGCAACAAGTGCTCCCTGGCGGCGGAGGCGGCCCTCGCAGCGGCAGTTTCCGTCCTCAATTCGGTGAGAAAAAACGCCGCCCGGACAGAACAGACGGCGGACATAGAAAGATCTAAGGCTTCCTCTGCTCCAACGGCAAGACAATAAAGGTTATGCTGACCACTGGGTCACTGATGACGAAGACGGAGCTCCTACACCTAAAGTTCCATGTCCAGCACGAAGGAGGGTTCTCCCAGGGGTCATGAAGCACAAAGGGGGGACGAAGAAGCTCAACTGAGTGTGAATCAGGTACTATCTCAAAAATGTATAAATTTGATTATTTTGTTTTGATTTTTTTAAAAGGGGGTTCGCCCCAGCCTCTGCATTAGAACGATGCATACAACCATAATTATTAATAAGCAAAAGGTCCAACATAAGTCTCCAAGTCTCGAACAAAAACAAAAAGAAGGCTCATAGAGAGCAACACAATAGTAGAAAAGCCACAACCGGCTGGCAAAAAAAGATAGGAACACTAAATGCCTATCCTATTACATGACCGTTATCCAAACCAGTTAAAAATATCCCGTGCTACCATCTCCTATCCAGTAACCAAACTGTCGTGGAATCGTCACGTCAGATGTCCTCGTGAAAGGACTTAGTTGTGGAGCCATCGCAACTAGGAAGCTTGAAGGGGTTAATTGGGACAAGGGACACGAGAAGTTTATACTAGTTCGGCCCCTTACGATGAAGGTAAGGCCTACGTCTAGTTGGGTTGGTATTGATGTTTCGATGACCAGGGAGCGAGATAAGCTATGCCCGGCTCTCGATGAGTTGTTTCTTGCCCTAAGCCGCCAGCAGGTCGTCCCCTTATATACACGGGTCGACGCCCTATGGCTTACAGAGTCCCGACCGGCTTATAAGCAGTGTCCGGCTCGATGACTAGTTAAATCTACCTTATGATACAAGTCATGCCATTGTGGCGGTTTACTATAACGGGCTTTAAGTCGCCTGTGGGCCTTAAGCCCTTTATTGAACCGCCAACTTCATACTTGGTCTTGGGCTTCTTTCTGGTGAATCTTCTTTGCGTAACCCGGCCCCTCCTGGGCGGCTTACAAAAATAGTTATATCCCCAACATTAGGCCCCAGATTGATTTGAACCTGTTCATGTCAATCTTAAAATACCTTAAGAAATAAATCTTCAATCTTCTGACTGTGCAAAGGCTTTCTTTAACCCGCCATGACGTCATCTTTTGGATCCGTGTTAACCCGCCGTGACGTCATCTTTACTTAAATTCTTTCTTTATTCCCCCGTATCCTCCAACGGATCTTTGCCTTTATTGACTGTTCCGAAAACCGAGGCGTCGGGGCCGCTGGATAATAACTTTTATCTCCTCGTTTCTCGCGCCGTCTCAGTTATCCTTTCCTTATAAATAGGCGCGACCTAGGTCTTCCCATTATCCTCCTTCCAGTCATCCTCTTCCTCTCGCTGCTTCTCTGTCGTTCGAGCTCCGCCGCCGACGCCGTTGCAGATCTCTTCGTCTTCACCAACTCCGGCCGCTGCATCAACTTGGTTTGACCAGAAAAAATGCGTCGACCCTCCGCTGCAACCCTGCATCTGTAAGTCTCCTCTTTCCTGCTTCTTAGATCCACATTAGAACCTTCGAGTTCTTCGCGTTCTTCGCTGTTCATCAGGATCCTTTCATAGATTTCATTACCCCCGCTCTTCTTCATCTCGAAGATGGTAAAAACTGATGTAGTAGATTTTCCGCACCTACTTTGAACGCAAATAAATCCCTTTCTGTCACACAGAGGCCCCATTCGAGCCCTTGAGCTCCATCTACGCCAGTCTTAGGTCTAGAAAATTTTCTTGCTAGAACAACTTTTTGATCCCAAATAACAGTGGCAGATTATGAAACCTGTTTGTATCACCCAGAAAACTACTTCTGTCGAATACGCTTGAACACAACTGTCCATGTAGCCGGCTTAAATAAATGACACTGATCTGTGAACCTTACTTGCTTCTCATGACTTTTAAGAAGTTTGAACTGCTTTTGATACATGTAGCGGCTTAAATACTGTTGCATAGTTATCCTCATATCATTAGGCCCTTCTTAAGCTGCCACCTTGACTAGTTTTAAATATTTACCTCTGGGTTAAATTTGAACCGGAACCTCTTATTTTGTCATAGGCCTCAATTTTCATCATGGCACCTAAGGCGGCCAAGGCTCCTGTGACCTGTAATTGGGTCCCATCCATAGTCACAAGGAGTAACTGTCTGAATTTGTGAAGTCTGGCCATCTGCCTAAGAAAGAGGTCATGTCTTATCATGCCCCTGACCCATCTGAAGAGAGGCCTCAACCCAAAGAAGGGGAGGTGATAGTTTTTACGGATCACATGAACCGGGGATTTGCCCCTCCCGGTTCAAAATTCTTCAGGGAGGTTTTGAATTTCTTTGACCTTAGACCTCAAGATATTGGCCCCAATTCTGTGTCAAATATCTGCAATTTCCAAGTCTTCTGCGAGGTGTACCTGGGAGAAGAGCCAAATCTGCTTTTGTTCAGAGAGCTTTTCTATTTGAACCGGCAGAATGAACGTGCCAACGGTCCCAGTCTTGAGCTTGGCGGCATCTCAATCCAGCGGCGGAGAGACTGCCTTTTCCCTTACGCTGAACTGCCGAGTCATCCGAAAGATTGGAATCAGACATGGTTCTATTGCCAGGACACTTCTCCGGCTGACGAGAGCCCTCTGCCCGGCTTCCGTGCCCTGCACCTTGAGTCCAATCATCCGCTGGCGAATAAACTGACTGCTGTTGAGCGTCTGCCTCTCAATCCCAATGTCGGTGTCAAAATCGGCGGATCTCGGGTAGGGGGTCCCGAACTGTGCGTCTAGGCGGATGGTAACAGGAGACGAGGGACACGATGTTTTTACCCAGGTTCGGGCCCTCTCGATGGAGGTAAAACCCTACTCCTGCTTGATTAATATTGATGATATGGGTAATACAAGAGTAGATCTACCACGAGATCAAGGAGGCTAAACCCTAGAAGCTAGCCTATGGTCTGATTGTTGTTCGTCCTACGGACTAAAACCCTCCGGTTTATATAGACACGGGAGAGGGCTAGGGTTACACAGAGTCGGTTACAATGGTAGGAGATCTACATATCCGTATCGCCAAGCTTGCCTTCCACGCCAAGGAAAGTCCCATCCGGACATGGGACGTGTTGGGGAACGTAGTAATTTCAAAAAAATTCCTACGCACACGCAAGATCATGGTGATGATATAGCAACGAGAGGGGAGAGTGTTCGTCCACGTACCCTCGTAGACCGTAAGCGGAAGCGTTAGCACAACGCGGTTATTGTAGTCGTACGTCTTCATGATCCGACCGATCCAAGCACCGAACGTACGGGGCCTCCGAGTTCAGCACACGTTCAGCTCGATGACGATCTCCGGCCTCCGATCCAGCCGAGCTCCGGAGATGAGTTCCGTCAGCACGACGGCGTGGTGACGATGATGATGTTCTACCGGCGCAGGGCTGCGCCTAAACTCTGCGACGATATGACTGAGGTGGAATATGGTGGAGGGGGGCACCGCACACGGCTAAGGAACGATCCGTAGACCAACTTCTGTGTCTTTGGGGTGCCCCCCCCCCCCGCCCCCGTATATAAAGGAGCCAGGGGGAGGAGGCGGCCGGCCAAGAGGGCGCGCCAAGGGGGGAGTCCTACTCCCACCGGGAGTAGGACTCCCTCTTTCCAAGTAGGAGTAGGAGAAGGGGGGAAAGAGGAGGAAGAGGAGAAGGAAAGGGGGGCGCCGCCCCCCTTCCCTTGTCCTATTCGGACTAGGAAGGGGAGGGGTGCACGGCCCCCTCCTGCCTCCTTCCCTCTTCTCCCTCGAGGCCCATGTAGGCCCAATAACCAACCGGGGGGTTCCGTTAACCTCCCAGTACTCCGGTAAAATGCCGATTTCACCCGGAACCATTCCGATGTCCAAACATAGGCTTCCAATATATCAATCTTTATGTCTCGACCATTCCGAGACTCCTCGTCATGTCCGTGATCACATCCGGGACTCCGAACAAACTTTGGTACATCAAAACTCATAATAAAACTGTCATCGAAACGTTAAGCGTGCGGACCCTACGGGTTCGAGAACTATGTAGACATGACCTAAAACCATTCTCGGTCAATAACCAATAGTGGGACCTGGATGCCCATATTGGTTCCTACATATTCTACGAAGATCTTTATCGGTCAAACCGCATAACAACATACGTTGTTCCCTTTGTCATCGGTATGTTACTTGCCCGAGATTTGATCATCGGTATCCAATACCTAGTTCAATCTCGTTACCGGCAAGTCTCTTTACTCATTCTGTAATACATCATCTCATAACTAACTCTTTAGTTATAATGCTTGCAAGGCTTAAGTGATGAGTATTACCGAGAGGGCCCAGAGATACCTCTCCGACAATCGGAGTTACAAAACTTAAAATCAAAATACGCCAACTCAACATGTACCTTCGGAGACACCTGTAGTACTCCTTTATAATCACCCAGTTACGTTGTGACGTTTGGTAGTACCCAAAGTGTTCCTCCGGTAAACGGGAGTTGCATAATTCTCATAGTTACAGGAACATGTATAAGTCATGAAGAAAGCAATAGCAGAATACTAAACGATCAAGTGCTAAGCTAACGGGATGGGTCATGTCAATCACATCATTCTTCTAATGATGTGATCCCATTAATCAAATGACAACACATGTCTATGGTTAGGAAACGTAACCATCTTTGATTAATGAGCTAGTCAAGTAGAGGCATACTAGTGACTATATGTTTGTCTATGTATTCACACATGTATCATGTTTCCGGTTAATACAATTCTAGCATGAATCATAAACATTTATCATGATATGAGGAAATAAATAATAACTTTATTATTGCCTCTAGGGCATATTTCCTTCAGTCTCCCACTTGCACTAGAGTCAATAATCTAGATTACATAGTAATGATTCTAACACCCATGGAGTCTTGGTGCTGATCATGTTTTGCTCGTGAGAGAGGCTTAGTCAACGGGTCTGCAACATTCAGATCCGCATGTATCTTGCAAATCTCTATGTCTCCCACTTGGACTTGGTCCCGAATGGAATTGAAGCGTCTCTTGATGTGCTTGGTCCTCTTGTGAAATCTGGATTCCTTTGCCAAGGCAATTGCACCAGTATTGTCACAGAAGATCTTCATTGGTCCCGATGCACTAGGTATGACACCTAGATCGGAAATGAACTCCTTCATCCAGACTCCTTCATTTGCTGCTTCAGAAGCAGCTATGTACTCCGCTTCACATGTAGATCCCGCCACGACGCTTTGTTTAGAACTGCACCAACTTACAGCTCCACCATTTAATATAAACACGTATCCGTTTTACGATTTAGAATCGTCCGGATCAGTGTCAAAGCTTGCATCGACGTAACCATTTACGACTAGCTCTTTGTCACCTCCATATACGAGAAACATATCCTTAGTCCTTTTCAGGTATTTCAGGATGTTCTTGACCGTTGTCCAGTGATCCACTCCTAGATTACTTTGGTACCTTCCTGCTAAGCTTATTGCTAAGCATACGTCAGGTCTGGTACACAGCATTGCATACATGATAGAGCCTATGGCTGAAGCATAGGGAACATCTTTCATTTTCTCTCTATCTTCTGCTGTGGTCGGGCATTGAGTTTGACTCAACTTCACACCTTGTAGCATAGGCAAGAATCCTTTCTTTGCCTGATCCATTTTGAACTTTTTCAAAATTTTGTCAAGGTATGTGCTTTGTGAAAGTCCTATTAAGCGTCTTGATCTATCTCTATAGATCTTGATGCCCAATATATAAGCAGCTTCACCGAGGTCTTTCATTGAAAAACTTTTATTTAAGTATCCCTTTATGCTATCCAGAAATTCTATATCATTTCCAATTAATAATATGTCATCTACATATAAAACTAGAAATGCTATAGAGCTCCCACTCACTTTCTTGTAAATACAGGCTTCTCTAAAAGTCTGTATAAAACCATATGCTTTGATCACACTATCAAAGCGTTTATTCCAACTCCGAGATGCTTGCACCAGTCCATAAATGGAACGCTGGAGCTTGCACACTTTGTTAGCACCTTTTGGATCAACAAAACCTTCCGGCTGCATCATATACAACTCTTCTTCTAGAAATCCGTTCAAGAATGCAGTCTTGACATCCATTTGCGAAATTTCATAATCATGAAATGCAGCAATAGCTAACATGATTCGGACAGACTTAAGCATCGCTACGGGTGAGAAAGTCTCATCGTAGTCAACCCCTTGAACTTGTTGAAAACCTTTCGCAACAAGTCGAGCTTTATAGGCAGTTACATTACCATCAGCGTCAGTCTTTTTCTTAAAAATCCATTTATTCTCAATAGCTTGCCGATCATCGGGCAAGTCAACCAAAGTCCATACTTTGTTTTCATACATGGATCCCATCTCAGATTTCATGGCCTCTAGCCATTTTGCGGAATCTGGGCTCATCATCGCTTCCTCATAGTTTGTAGGTTCATCATGGTCAAGTAACATGACTTCTAGAATAGGATTACCGTACCACTCTGGTACGGATCTTACTCTGGTAGACCTACGAGGTTCAGTAGAAACTTGATCTGAAGTTTCATGATCAATATCATTAGCTTCCTCACTGATTGGTGTAGTTGTCACAGGAACCAGTTCTTGTGATGAACTACTTTCCAATAAGGGAGTAGATATAGTTATCTCGTCAAGTTCTACTTTCCTCCCACTCACTTCTTTCGAGAGAAACTCCTTCTCTAGAAAGGATCCGAATTTAGCAATGAAAATCTTGCCCTCAGATCTGTGATAGAAGGTGTACCCAATAGTCTCCTTTGGGTATCCTATGAAGACACATTTCTCCGATTTGGGTTCGAGCTTATCTGGTTGAAGTTTCTTCACATAAGCATCGCAGCCCCAAACTTTAAGAAACGACAACTTTGGTTTCTTGCCAAACCATAGTTCATAAGGCGTCGTCTCAACGGATTTTGATGGTGCCCTATTTAACGTGAATGCGGTCGTCTCTAGAGCATAACCCCAAAACGATAGTGGTAAATCAGTAAGAGACATCATAGATCGCACCATATCAAGTAAAGTACGATTACGATGTTCGGACACACCATTTCGTTGTGGTGTTCCAGGTGGCGTGAGTTGCGAGACTATCCCGCATTGTTTCAAGTGTAGACCAAACTCGTAACTCAAATATTATCCTCCACGATCAGATCATAGAAACTTTATTTTCTTGTTACGATGATTTTCCACTTCACTCTGAAATTCTTTGAACTTTTCAAATGTTTCAGACTTGTGTTTCATTAAGTAGATATACCCATATATGCTCAAGTCATCTGTGAAGGTGAGAAAATAACGATATCCGCCATGAGCTTCAACATTCATTGGACCACATACATCTATATGTATGATTTCCAACAAATCTGTTGCTCTCTCCATTGTACCGGAGAACGACGTTTTAGTCATCTTGCCCATAAGGCACGGTTCGCAAGTACCAAGTGATTCATAATCAAGTGATTCCAAAAGCCCATCAGTATGGAGTTTCTTCATGCGCTTTACACCGATATGACCCAAACGGCAGTGCCACAAATAAGTTGCACTATCATTATCAACTCTGCATCTTTTGGTTTCAACACTATGAATATGTGTATCACTACTATCGAGATTCAATAAAAATAGACCACTCTTCAAGGGTGCATGACCATAAAAGATATTACTCATATAAACAGAACAACCATTATTCTCTGATTTAAATGAATAACCGTCTCGCATCAAACAAGATCCAGATATAATGTTCATGCTCAACGCTGGCACCAAATAACAATTATTTAGGTCTAATACTAATCCCGATGGTAGATGTAGAGGTAGCGTGCCGACTGCGATCACATCGACTTTGGAACCATTTCCCACGCGCATTGTCACCTCGTCCTTAGCTAATCTTCGCTTAATCCGTAGTCCCTGTTTCGAGTTGCAAATATTAGCAATAGAACCAGTATCAAATACCCAGGTGCTACTGCGAGCATTAGTAAGGTACACATCAATAACATGTATATCACATATACCTCTGTTCACTTTGCCATCCTTCTTATCCGCCAAATACTTGGGGCAGTTCCGCTTCCAGTGTCCAGTCTGCTTGCAGTAGAAGCACTCAGTCTCAGGCTTAGGTCCAGACTTGGGTTTCTTCTATTGAGCAGCAACTTGCTTGCCGTTCTTTTTGAAGTTTCCCTTCTTCTTCCATTTGCCCTTCTTCTTGAAACTGGTGGTTTTGTTAACCATCAACACTTGATGCTCCTTCTTGATTTCTACCTCCGCAGCTTTCAGCATTGCAAAGAGCTCGGGAATAGTCTTGTTCATCTCTTGCATATTATAGTTCATCACGAAGCTCTTGTAGCTTGGTGGTAGTGATTGGAGAATTCTGTCAATGACACTATCATCAGGAAGATTAACTCCCAGTTGAATCAAGTGATTATTATACCCAGACATTTTGAGTATGTGTTCACTGACAGAACTATTCTCCTCCATCTTGCAGCTATAGAACTTATTGGAGACTTCATATCTCTCAATCCAGGCATTTGCTTGAAATATTAACTTCAACTCCTGGAACATCTCATATGCTCCATGACGTTCAAAACGTCGTTGAAGGCCCGGTTCTAAGCCGTAAAGCATGGCACACTGAACTATAGAGTAGTCATCAGCTTTGCTCTGCCAGACGTTCTTAACGTCGTCAGTTGCATCAGCAGCAGGCCTCGCACCCAGAGGTGCTTCCAGGACGTAACTTTTCTGTGCAGCAATGAGGATAATCCTCAGGTTACGGACCCAGTCCGTGTAATTGCTACCATCATCTTTCAACTTTGCTTTCTCAAGGAACGCATTAAAATTCAACGGAACAACAGCACGAGCCATCTATCTACAAACAAACATAGACAAGCAAAATACTATCAGGTACTAAGTTCATGATAAATTTAAGTTTAATTAATCATATTACTTAAGAACTCCCACTTAGACAGACATCTCTCTAGTCATCTAAGTGATCACGTGATCCCAATCAACTAAACCATGTCCGATCATCACGTGAGATGGAGTAGTTTCAATGGTGAACATCGCTATGTTGATCATATCTACTATATGATTCACGCTCGACCTTTCGGTCTCCGTGTTCCGAGGCCATATCTGTATATGCTAGGCTCGTCAAGTGTAACCTGAGTATTCCGCGTGTGCAACTGTTTTGCACCCGTTGTATTTGAACGTAGAGCCTATCACACCCGATCATCATGTGGTGTCTCAGCACGAAGAACTTTCACAACGGTGCATACTCAGGGAGAACACTTCTTGATAATTAGTGAGAGATCATCTTAAAATGCTACCGTCAATCAAAGCAAGATAAGATACATAAAGGATAAACATCACATGCAATCAATATAAGTGATATGATATGGCCATCATCATCTTGTGCTTGTGATCTCCATCTTCGAAGCACCGTCATGATCACCATCGTCACCGGCGCGACACCTTGATCTCCATCGTAGCATCGTTGTCGTTATGCCATCTATTGCTTCTACGACTATCGCTACCGCTTAGTGATAAAGTAAAGCAATTACAGGGCGTTTGCATTGCATACAATAAAGCGGCAACCATATGGCTCCTGCCAGTTGCCGATAACTTCGGTTACAAAACATGATCATCTCATACAATAAAATATAGCATCACGTCTTGACCATGTCACATTACAACATGCCCTGCAAAAACAAGTTAGACGTCCTCTACTTTGTTGTTGCAATTTTACGTGGCTGCTACGGGCTTAGCAAGAACCGTTCTTACCTACGCATCAAAAACCACAGCGATAGTTCATCAAGTTGGTGCTGTTTTAACCTTCGCAAGGACCGGGCGTAGCCACACTCGATTCAGCTAAAGTGAGAGAGACAGACACCCGCCAGCCACCTTTAAGCACGAGTGCTCGTAACGGTGAAACCAGTCTCGCGTAAGCGTACGCGTAATGTCGGTCCGGGCCGCTTCATCTCACAATACCGCCGAACCAAAGTATGACATGCTGGTAAGCAGTATGACTTGTATCGCCCACAACTCACTTGTGTTCTACTCGTGCATATAACATTAACGCATAAAACCTAGGCTTGGATGCCACTGTTGGGGAACGTAGTAATTTCAAAAAAATTCCTACGCACACGCAAGATCATGGTGATGATATAGCAACGAGAGGGGAGAGTGTTCGTCCATGTACCCTCATAGACCGTAAGCGGAAGCGTTAGCACAACGCGGTTGATGTAGTCGTACGTCTTCATGATCCGACCGATCCAAGCACCGAATGTACGGGGCCTCCGAGTTCAGCACACATTCAGCTCGATGACGATCTCCGGCCTCCGATCCAGCCGAGCTCCGGAGATGAGTTCCGTCAGCACGACGGCGTGGTGACGATGATGATGTTCTACCGGCGCAGGGCTTCGCCTAAACTCTGCGACGATATGACCGAGGTGGAATATGGTGGAGGGGGGCACCGCACACGGCTAAGGAACGATCCGTAGATCAACTTCTGTGTCTTTGGGGTGCCCCCCGCCCCCGTATATAAAGGAGCCATGGGGGAGGAGGCGGCCGGCCAAGAGGGCGTGCCAAGGGGGAGTCCTACTCCCACCGGGAGTAGGACTCCCTCTTTCCAAGTAGGAGTAGGAGAAGGGGGGAAAGAGGAGGAAGAGGAGAAGGAAAGGGGGGGCGCCCCCCCCTTCCCTTGTCCTATTCGGACTAGGAAGGCGAGGGGCGCGCGGCCCCCTCCTGCCTCCTTCCCTCTTCTCCCTCGAGGCCCATGTAGGCCCAATAACCCCCCGAGGGGTTCCGGTAACCTCCCGGTACTCCGGTAAAATGCCGATTTCATCCGGAACCATTCCGATGTCCAAACATAGGCTTCCAATATATCAATCTTTATGTCTCGACCATTCTGAGACTTCTCATCATGTCCGTGATCACATCCGGGACTCCGAACAAACTTCAGTACATCAAAACTCATAATAAAACTATCATCGAAACGTTAAGCGTGCGGACCCTACGGGTTCGAGAACTATGTAGACATGACCTAAAACCATTCTCGGTCAATAACAAATAGCGGGACCTGGATGTCCATATTGGTTCCTACATATTCTACGAAGATCTTTATCGGTCAAACCGCATAACAACATACGTTATTCCCTTTGTCATCGGTATGTTACTTGCCCGAGATTTGGTCATCGGTATCCAATACCTAGTTCAATCTCATTACCGACAAGTCTCTTTACTCGTTCTGTAATACATCATCTCATAACTAACTCTTTAGTTATAATGCTTGCAAGGCTTAAGTGATGAGTATTACCGAGAGGGCCCAGAGATACCTCTCCGACAATCGGAGTGACAAAACCTAATCTCGAAATACGCCAACTCAACATGTACCTTTGGAGACACCTGTAGTACTCCTTTATAATCACCCAGTTACGTTGTGACGTTTGGTAGTACCCAAAGTGTTCCTCCGGTAAACGGGAGTTGCATAATTCTCATAGTTACAAGAACATGTATAAGTCATGAAGAAAGCAATAGCAGAATACTAAACGATCAAGTGCTAAGCTAACGGGATGGGTCATGTCAATCACATCATTCTTCTAATGATGTGATCCCATTAATCAAATGACAACACATGTCTATGGTTAGGAAACATAACCATCTTTGATTAATGAGCTAGTCAAGTAGAGGCCTACTAGTGACTATATGTTTGTCTATGTATTCACACATGTATCATGTTTCCGGTTAATACAATTCTAGCATGAATAATAAACATTTATCATGATATGAGGAAATAAATAATAACTTTATTATTGCCTCTAGGGCATATTTCCTTCAGGACGGAGTCTTCAATCTTGTATCTTCATAGTCTTGGAGTCCAGCCAAAGATGATAGTTCGGATATCCGGACACCCCCTAGTCCAGGACTCCCTCAGTAGCCCCTGAACCAGGCTTCAATGACGACGAGTCCGGCGCGCATATTGTCTTCGGCATTGCAAGGCGGGTTCCTCCTCCGAATAATTCATAGAAGATTTTGAACACCAGGATAGTGTCCGGCTCTACAAAATAAGTTCCACATACCACCGTAGAGAGAATAATATTTACACAAGTTCAATCTGCTGACGTATTTCATGGCATGACATCACACCACGGCCAAGCCTTTATTCGAATTGTTTTTATTGTTCCACCTCAGCGTGTTTAGCGAAGCGGTTTCCTTGGCACGTCTTGTCAAAGCATAGATCATGTCCCCTTATTCCGGGATTCTCATCAATACGGGCGTGGGTAACCCAACTGCGCCATTGATTATGGCGCTTGGGAGATAAGCAAGTTTTACCAGGCTAGTGGGGACGGATAGTTTCGTCCGCCCATATATAAGGGGATAAGGATCCACCTTTTTACCTACGCCTTCCTCCTCCTTTGCTTATCCATTTCCGCGCACTCGAGCTCCAACGCCCAAGCCCGCACATCTCGCCTCAACCTTCCCCAGTCATGTCCGGAGTGGGAGGCAAGTGGATGGCCTCCTCCATCACGGAGGGGCACATCAAAAAGCTGCGGAAGGCCGGATACCTGCACAACGATATTACGCACCGGCTTCCAGACGAGGGGCAGCTCGTCCCCACCCCCAGGCCCCATGAGAGAGTGGTGTTCCTTCCCCATTTCCTCCATGGACTGGGCTTCCCACTCCACCCATTTGTCCGGGGACTCATGTTCTACTACGGCCTGGATTTCCACGATCTGGCCCCGAATTTCATCCTCAACATCTCGGCTTTCATCGTCGTGTGCGAGGCCTTCCTCTGCATCCAGCCCCACTTCAGCTTATGGCTGAAGACCTTCAATGTCAAGCCGAAGGTAGTGGGCGGCCGCCAAGCAGAGTGCGGAGGTGCCATGGTGGGCAAGATGCCCAACGTCCTATGGCTCGAGGGCTCCTTTGTGGAGACCATAAAGGGGTGGCAATCGGGGTGGTTCTATATCACCGAGCCGCGTGACCCTGAATGGGCAGCGGCCCCCGAATTCAGATCTGGCATCCCCACACGGCTCACCTCCTGGAAAGAGAAGGGCCTATCATGGGGTGATTCGGAGGAGCTGACCGGACTCCAATCCTGCATTCAAACTTTGGTGAACAAGAAGCTCAAGCTTGTCAACGTAGTCCAGGTCATGCTCGTCCGCCGGATCCTCCCGTGCCAGGAGCGGGCTTTTAATTTGTGGGAGTTTGATCCGGCACCAAACCTTAAGCAGGCTCTTCGACACTACGTACAAAGATGCCTGAAAGGTGTTGTTCAAGGGTGCCAAGGCTCCCGCATCCGCTACCGAAGATCGCGGATTCAGCTCGCAGCGTCCAGCCGGCGAGGTGAGCTATTCTACCCTTTACGGGACACTTGTTTTTCATAGTTTGACTCCATGTGGAATCTAAACTCCCATTACCTTTAACAGGCCTGGCAGAAAATGTCCGGGCAGGTTAACTGTCCGGCTCCCTTGCTAGAAGACCCAGCGGATGCCCGATTAACGGGACTGCTGGCTCCGGCCCCTTACGCGGTGCCGGAGAAGAAGGCCAAGAAGAAGGCCACGGGAACTCGGAGGAGTTCCCGGCGCCAGGTGTTATCGGACTCATCGTCCGATGACTCCGAGGCGGACTCCTCCCGCGAAGACGAGGAGGAGAAGAAAGAGGCCTCTCCCCCAGCAGGGGGAGAGAAGAAAAGGAAGGCTTCCTCAACGGAGGAGACCGAACGGTCCAAGAAGGGAAGGACCCTTCCTCCGGACCGTTCCACCAACGCCGATGACGGCGAAGAGGAGTGGCCTTCGAGGTTCAAGCCCCTGGCGAGATCGTAAGTGTCCGGATTCCAGAATAGCTCATGATTTTTCTTTCGTCGCATAGTGTCTTCTAACGCTGAATACCATCATGTAGCCCGCCCAAGGACGATCTCCCCGCTTCGTCGAGCGGCTCCTTGGACTCGTCGGATGTGAATAGCGCTTCACTTCCGACCGCCTCCTCCCCCTGCGACACAGACGACGCCGAGGTGGGGTCCCAGAAGGGGCCCAGCCAGGAGGAGGAAGCCCTGGAGGTGCCGTAGGGCAACCTCCCGGACTTAGAACCGGACTCCGCACCGAAACCTTTAGTGGTTCCGGAGTCCGGCGGGCGGCCCCTTCGTAAGAAGGGCGAGACTGCGACGCCGGTGACCTCCGTCCAACCGGAGGCGCCGGATAATTTGCTGGAGGCGCTCAACGACGCTTCCATCGACGAGGAGAACCGCACTGTCATGAGTGCGGTGATTCAGAAGGTTCAATCCGCCAAGAGAGGGCTGACCGAAGCCTGCACCAGCCTTCTAACAGGCTTTGAGGTATGTGATTAAGATATGTAAAAATAGTAGCACATAGACAGTAGCCCCTGATGCTCAGTTTGGTGTTCGGAAAGAAAAGCCGAACTGAGGATCTAAAAAGATATACGCAGGAGTCTAACACAAATATGTCAATATGGGAATGGAGGTTGCGCTGCTGACCTCTGCCGCACTGACTGCGGAGGTCAATGCCTTGAAGCAGAGCCTCTAGCGTTCCGAGAACGAGCTCGGCCGTGCCAAGAAGCAGCTCGAGGACAAGGAAGGTAAGTAATACCTGATTAAAGAAATACCATATAAAAAAGGATTTGGTTGCAAAAAATGACAGGGATAACGTGAGTATTGCAGGGGCCACGAACGAGGTGGCGACCCTGAAGGAAGCGGTGTCCGAGGCCGAACGCAATGCGGCCGCGGAACGCACCGAGCGGGAGAGGCAGGAGGCGCGGGTGGCAGAGGTGCAGCGAGAGCTCCAGGCTCTCATGGAAAAACACGGGAGTTTGGAGCGTGACTCAAAGACTCGAGAGTCCGAGCTTGCCTCGGCTCTTGAGAGTGCCAAAGCCGCTAAGGCCGAAGCCCAAAAAGCCCTCCAGGAAATTGAGGCGATAGAGAAGATAGCGGCGGGTAAGGCATTCTTCATGCAAAGCAAGCACGTGAAAGTGAATTACTTGTTACTTACCCAAATCCGGAGCTCTCCAGGAGCATTCGCAGATCTGCCCTGTAGCGTGTCCGATGCTGCCGCGTTCTACCGAGCCGAGGAGGGGAGCTCGACGGGAAAAGTGTTCTGGTCTCAATATGTTGAGGCCGGACATCCGGTGCCCCTGAGCGACCAGCTGAAGCAGCTGGTCGAGCTCCACAAGGTGGCCGAACAGGCCATGAAGGGTCTCATAGTTCGGTTGTGGCCCGAAGAGGCCATGCCTGGGAGCTACTTCGGTCTGGTGCAGCGGCTAGTGGACGCCTGTCCATGGATTGAAGTCATCAAGCACTCCGTCTGCATTGAAGGTGCCCGTCGGGCCCTTGCCCGCGCTAAAGTGCACTGGGGCAAGATGGACGCCGAGAAGCTTGTGACAGACGTGCCGCCGCCGAGCAAGGAGTATCACACGCCCGAAATGTACTATAAGGGTGTCCTGAAGGGTGCCCGCCTTATAGCGGGTGAATGCTCCAAAGATGTAATTTTTTAGTAGGCTCGCATTTTGTTATCCTGTGTGCTGAAAACTTGTTCATATGCGCTAAGCAACGCTTGTTAATTTAAAATATTACCTTCTGTGCGGCCGTTTATCAAATTTGAGAGATGGCAAGTCGTTGGCTTCAGCCCCCGTGCCGCGAGTGCTGGGGTGTTCGGGATAAACTTGAGCGCTCTTTTTCCCATTTTTGGGTCCTTCGAGGGAGGCGCTCAACACAACGAACGAGGCAACCAGACTTATAATGCTTGAACACTCTCACTTAGCCATAGAATTCTATAATTTTAAATTTCGGCGAAGCTCCTAGTGTTCGGAAGGCCGAATTCGGGGCGCTATCCACGCCTGGTCCGGACAAAGCCGGCTCCTCGCTCTAAGCGGCATAAGTCTTCAGGGACTCGAAAAAACCTCTCGAACAGCGACCGGCTCTCGCCCCATCATGACGGTCAGTTTTAGCTTTCTCCACTGAGGTGCTCAACCCAGCTCAACTGGGGCACAATCGCAGTGGTTCTCCCAGCGCTACCTTAGCCGATATAACGGAACGTAAGGTACCAAAACATGGGAGCCGGGCAAACCCAACTATTGACCCAAGACATGATTCGGAGCCGATGCATATAATGCTATAAGTTCGGGGTGCCGCACTTGTGAAAGTGTTCGGACTTAGCACACCATATTTCGGGGAACTTAAGCCCCTGGTGTATTTGGCCGTACCAAAGTGTACGGGTGCAACATGTCATAAGTGAACATATATAGATAAAAAAAGGAATGCAATGATAGGCAAAAAGCGATGCATTGTTTATTCAAAAAATACTGCAATGAAAGCAGGATGATACAAATAGTGCAATAAGCAAGGGATGGGACTATTTAACATGTCCCCCTCCAGGGGTAGGCTGCGGAATGGTATGTAAAACTGGTATAATGCTCGTAATGGAGACCACCTGGATACTCGACGTAGCTTTTCTGCTTCCATGGCTGTTGCATCGTGAGTTCAGCAAGTCTACTGCCGGACAGGGCTTCTGGAAAACGGAGTCCTGTGAATAAGAAGAAAGAAAAAGAAGAATGACACAATTGGGAGCCCCTGGTGTGGTTGAGCCGCACTCTGGGCATGCCGTGGTCGTGCCCCTCCCCCTGTGCCCATGGTATCTCCAGAGCGTAGTTATGTACGCGTGGTACTGGTCTCACGATTTCGTGAGGGCTGGGGTTGGGGCCGCATTGCTACGCGTGCTCGGAACGTGCCAGGTGGTCTTGTTGTAGGTTACTCCTGGCGCGCTTGACGTTGTCCGGCCGCTTAACAGCCGGACTCGAGAATTGCCTTAAGAGGCTGCTTTGTATTTCCGCTGCGAGAGCCGCTGTATGCTCCTCCGTTCGGAGTGAGCGTTCGGTGTTTCTGTTGACCGTAATGACTCCTCGAGGGCCTGACATCTTGAGCTTGAGGTATGCGTAGTGTAGCACCGCATTGAATTTTGCAAATGCGGTTCGTCCGAGCAGTGCATGATAGCCGATGCGGAACGGGACTATGTCGAAGATTAACTCCTCGCTTCGGAAGTTATCCGGGGATCCGAAGACTACTTCAAGTGTAACCGAGCCTGTACAATTGGCCTCTACACCTAGTATGACGCCTTTAAAGGTCGTTTTTGTGGGTTTAATCCTTGACGGGTCTATGCCCATCTTGCGCACTGTGTCCTGATAAAGCAGGTTTAAGTTGTTGCCGCCGTCCATCAGGACTCTAGTAAGGTGAAATCCGTCGACGATTGGGTCTAGAACCAATGCGGCGAATCCGCCATGGCGGATGGTAGTGAGGTGGTCCCTTCGATCAAAAGTGATCGGGCATGAGGACCACGGATTGAACTTTGGGGCGACTGGCTCCATCGCATATACGTCCCTAAGTGCACGCTTCCGCTCCCTTTTGGGTATGTGGGTTGCATATATCATGTTCACCGTCCGCACTTGTGGGGGGAAACCCTTTTGTCCTCTATTGTTCAGTGGCCGGGTCTCCTCCTCGTTATCGCTATGCAGCGCCTTGTCATTATTTTCGGCAATTAACTTGCCTGCCTACTTGAACACCCAACAATCCCTGTTGGTGTGATTGGCTGGCTTTTCGGGGGTGCCATGTATCTGGCACAAGTGATCAAGTATTCGGTCCAAATTGGACGGGCCCGAAATATTTCTTTTGAATGGCTTTTTCCGCTGACCGGGTTTAGAGCCTCTGAATCTGGCATTGACTGCCGTATCTTCAGTATATCGCCGTTAATGCAGCGCTTGTGCTTATTGCGACGCGACCTGCCATTGCTGTCCTTAGTATCCGAACTACCAGAGTTTTTGGTCAGGTTGTTACCGCGAGCTAGCCAGCTGTCCTCTCCCGTGCAGAAGCAGGTCATGAGTGATGTGAGGGCTGCCATGGATTTCGACTTTTCCTGTCCTAGGTGCCGGGCAAGCCACTCGTCGCGGATGTTATGTTTGAAGGCTGCAAGGGCCTCTGCATCTGGACAGTCGACGATTTGATTTTTCTTGGTTAAGAACCGTGTCCAGAATTGTCTGGCCGATTCGTCTGGCTGCTGAATTATGTGGCTTAGGTCATCGGCGTCTGGAGGTCGCGCATATGTGCCCTGGAAGTTATCAAGGAATGCGGCTTCCAGGTCTTCCCAACACCCAGTTGATTCTGCTGGCAAGCTGTTGAGCCAATGCCGAGCTGGTCCTTTAAGCTTGAGTGGGAGGTATTTGATGGCATGTAGATCATCACCGCGGGCCATGTGGATGTGAAGGAGATAGTCCTCAATCCAAACCGCAGGATCTGTTGTGCCGTCGTATGATTCAATGTTTACGGGTTTGAAACCCTTGGGGATTTGATGATCCATTACTTCGTCTGTGAAGCATAGTGGGTGTGCGGCGCCTCTGTATTGGGCTATATCACGACGCAGCTCAAACGAGCTTTGTCTACTGTGTTCGGCCCGGCCGGAATTGCTGTGTCCGGTGTGACGGTTGTCATCACGTATCGTGGGGCGCCCACGCGATCCATAGATCGATCTTGTTTGTCTTTCCTTATCCTCCAATATGTCTCGTAAGTCCGGCGCATTCCCCCGTGGCTTTGTACTTTTCGAGCGACGCCGGGGTGCGGCTTTAGTGAAGGGCCTAGAGGCCTCTCTGTCGCGGCCACGAGGTGGCCGGTCGGCCGTATTGTGCACTGGTGATGTAGGTTTATGTGCTTCCTCCTCTAATCGGGGTAGCAGCTTGTGTTTGGGGTAGCTTTTGGAGGGGCGTTCGAGTTCATACTCTTCGGCCGCAAGGACTTCAGTCCATCTATCGGCTAGCAAGTCTTGGTCAACTCTAAGCTGTTGCTGCTTTTTCTTGAGGCTGCTTGCCGTGGCCATAAGCCTGCGTTTGAAACGCTCTTGTTCGACAGGATCCTCAGGCACGACAAATTCGTCATCGTCGAGGCTTGCCTCATCTCCGGAGGGAGGCATATAATTATCATCCTCTACCTCTCTGTCTGCCGCTCTCTCATGAGGGCTGGCTTCTCCATCCTCCTGTGCTGAATCTTGCTGGAGGGGGTTGTCTTCGGCACTGTCCGGGGTGTTATTGTCTCTGGTGCCAGAATCTCCATTTTTGCTGTGGCGGGATTTAGAGCGGCGCCGCTGACGCCGGCGCTTAGGCTGTTTCTTGGAGGGGTCATCCTCCGCTGTTCCATCACCATTCCCATCCTTTGGGAAGTCCACCATGTATATGTCGTATGACGAGGTGGCCTTCCAGTGCCCTGTAGGTGCTGGTTCTTGGTCGTCTCCGGCATCGTCGTCCATATCGTCGATGTCTTCGGAGTCGAAGTCTAGCATGTCGGTTAAGTCATCGACAGTGGCTACGAAGTGGGTGGTGGGTGGGCTTTGAATTTCTTCGTCGTCCGCATCCCAACCGTCCTGACCATAATCTGGCCAGGGCTCTCCTGATAAAGAGAGACACGTTAGCGAATTCAGGATGTCGCCAAAAGGCGAGTGCTGAAAGATGTCCGCAGCGGTGAACTCCATGATTTGTGCCCAATCGGGTTTGATTGGTAGGGGCGCGGAAGGTTCAGGGTCCGGAGAGGAGTCCAGCACCTTGGAGTCATGAGCTTCACAAGGGACAGGGTTGGTATTCGGCTCTATCGCCGTAGAGGTAGCAGCCCCCGAGGCGGTGTCCAGCCACCCATCCTCGATCGGCGCAGTCGGCTCCGAGCTAAGGGTCGAAGCGGACTCTTGTGCGGCCTCCAGGGCACTGTCCGGCAGCAGAGCTAAATCATGCCCATCGTGACAGTGCGGCACGCTTGGCTGTGGCTTGAATCCGTCGAAGATCAAATCTCCGCGGATGTCAGCCGTATAGTTCAAACTTCCAAATCTGACCTGATGGCCAGGGGCGTAGCTTTCGATCTGCTCCAGATGGCCAAGTGAATTGGCCCGCAGTGCAAAGCCGCCGAATACGAAGATCTTTCCGGGGATAAAGGTCTCACCCTGGACCGCGTTGTTGTTGATGATCGAAGGAGCCATTGGGCCTATAGGTGACGACACAGAGGAACTCTCAATGAAAGCACCAATGTCGGTATCAAAACTGGCGGATCTCGGGTAGGGGGTCCCGAACTGTGCGTCTAGGCGGACGGTAACAGGAGACGAGGGACACGATGTTTTTACCCAGGTTCGGGCCTTCTCGGTGGAGGTAAAACCCTACTCCTGCTTGATTAATATTGATGATATGGGTAATACAAGAGTAGATCTACCACGAGATCAAGGAGGCTAAACCCTAGAAGCTAGCCTATGGTCTGATTGTTGTTCGTCCTACGGACTAAAACCCTCCGGTTTATATAGACACGGGAAAGGGCTAGGGTTACATAGAGTCGGTTACAATGGTAGGAGATCTACATATCCGTATCGCCAAGCTTGCCTTCCACGCCAAGGAAAGTCCCATCCGGACACGGGACAGAGTCTTCAATCTTGTATCTTCATAGTCTTGGAGTCCGGCCAAAGATGATAGTTCAGCTATCCAGACACCCCCTAGTCCAGGACTCCCTCACCCACCATCAAGAAGATCAAAGCTCTTTTGGGAAACGGCTTAAACGGCATCGATCTGGTCCGAGTTTGGGTCACTTGGCGAGTATTTCCATTAAGCCGCCGTTTCGGCTTAATGTGTACTTACTCAGGCGAAAAGGATGATCCACTACGTCATAGCCCTGACGACTTACCGAATGATGTGGTGGATGCTATGACCCAGTCGCTGCTAAAGGAAGGCACTGTAACTAGTAATGCCTTCGGCTTACTTCCCTTCTGCAAGAAGAACCCGGCCCCTGCAGTGAGTTATCAATCTTAATAAATCCTCTTCGCTATGTTATACCTTATTTGTACTCATAGTTCCTTATCCTTTTCCACAGGCCGATGACAACTTCTGGAAGGTCAAGTATGACCGTGAGGCTGCCAAACAAGCCAGGACAGCCAAGAAAACCGAAAGGAAAGCCGCCAAAACGGGAACCTCAAAGAAGAAGAAACCCAGCGCCTCCGATTTATTCAAATTGGATGATGCTTCTTCGGATGACCACATACTTCTTCAGATGATACTTCCCTGGC
Source organism: Triticum timopheevii (assembly GCA_963921465.1). Classification (NCBI taxonomy): domain Eukaryota; kingdom Viridiplantae; phylum Streptophyta; class Magnoliopsida; order Poales; family Poaceae; genus Triticum; species Triticum timopheevii. Next base: position 478,326,770 of record OY997264.1, on the reverse strand, counting down.
CTCCGTCGGAGTGAGTAGCGACCACATATGGATCAACGCAGTGGCTCTAAAGATAACCTGCAAAAAATGAATATTTGTTGTTCTTTTAAAGACCAAATCATTTCTGCAATTCCAGATTGCCCATGGCAACGCACAAACTCCTACACGAAATTGTCTTGCCGTGTCAAGATATATCCCATCAAGCCACGCCCCAAATAACATGGTGATGGAATTCGGAGGAGTAATATTGAATGCTATGTTAACCATCCGCCACATAATTTTTGCCAGAGGGCAATCGAGAAAGAGGTGTTTGATTGATTCATGTTGGTCACAAAAGCTACATCTCGTAGAACCTGTCCAATTGTGTTTTGCCCAATTGTCCTTGGTTAAGATAACTTCTTTATGTACAAACCACATAAACACTTTGATTTTCAAAGGAACTTTGACTTTCCAAACATGTTTCGATCGGGGAATTGCACTAGAGTTGATAACATCCAAGTACATGGATTTAACCGAAAACTCTCCACTCTTAGTTAGTTTCCAGCACAACTTGTCGGGCAGTTGAGACAACTGGACATCCATCAATCTTCTCACAAGGTTGAGCCAGGCTTCCCAATGGCTCCCTACTAGCGTTCTCCTAAAATGAATGTTGAGCGGAGTAGACTGCAACACTGTTGCAACGTAAGCATCTCTACGCTGAACAATGCTATACAGGGATGGATATTGGAGTGCTAGGGGCGTCTCCCCTAGCCATGTATCCTCCCAGAATCTCGTAGCGGTACCATTTCCAACTATGAATCTTGTTCTATTGAAAAATAGCGATTTAACTCTCATCAGCCCTTTCCAAAAAGGTGAGTCAGTCGGCCTCACTATCACCTGGGACAAGGTTCTAGAGTGGAGATACTTGTTACGTAAGATCTGAGCCCAAGTGGCCTCCGTCTCGATAGAAAGCTTAAACAGCCACTTGCTAAGGAGACATCTGTTCTTCACCTCCATGTTTTCAATGCCTAGACCCCCTTGGTCTTTCGGCCTGCAGATTACATCCCATTTAGCAAGTCTGTATTTTCGTTTTAGCTCATCACTCTGCCAGATGAAACGAGATCGATAGAAGTCTAGCCTCTTCCAAACTCCCACATGAATCTCAAAAAAAGGAAAGGAGAAACATGGGCATACTCTTGAGGACCGAGTTAATAAGAATTAGTCGGCCTCCGTAAGACATTAGCTTGCCTTTCCAGTAGCTCAGTTTCTTCTCAAATCGATCCTTAATACACTTCCATTCTCTGTTGGTTAGCTTACGATGGTGAATTGGTATACCTAAATACGTGAAAGGTAAAGCCCCCAACTCACACACGAACAATTGTTTGTACGCATCTTGGTCATCATTAGCTCTTCCAAAATATAACAATTCACTCTTATGGAAGTTAATCTTTAACACGGTCAATTATTCGAATAAGCATAACACCAGCTTCATGGTTCGCGCTTTTGCCAAGTGTAGGACCTTGAAGTATGTCTAGAGGGGGGGGGGGGAGGGGGTGATTAGACTACTTGACCAATTAAAAACTTAACATTTTCCCAATTTTAGAGTTTGGCAGATTTTAGCTACTTTAGGACAAGTCAAGCAATCATCACACTATTCAAGCAAGCATGCAAAGAGTATATAGGCAACAAAAATTAAAGCATGCAACTTGCAAGAAAGTAAAGGGAAGGGTTTGGAGGATTCAAACGCAATTGGAGACACAGATGTTTTTGTCGTCGTTCTGATAGGTGGTGCTATCGTACATCCATGTTGATGGAGACTTCAACCCACGAAGGGTAACGGCTGCGTGAGTCCATGGAGGGCTCCACCCACGAAGGGTCCACGAAGAAGCAACCTTGTCTATCCCACCATGGCGGTCGCCCATGAAGGTCTTGCCTCACTAGCGGTAGATCTTCATGAAGTAGGCGATCTCCTTGCCCTTACAAACTCCTTGGTTCAACTCCACAATCTTGTCGGAGGCTCCCAAGTGACACCTAGCCAATCTAGGAGACACCACTCTCCAAGAAGTAACAAATAGTGCGTTGATGATGAACTCCTTGCTCTTGTGCTTCAAATGATAGTCTCCCCAACACTCAACTCTCTCTCATAGGTTTTGGATCTGGTGGAAAGAAGATTTGAGTGGAAAGCAACTTGGGGAAGGCTAGAGATCAAGATTCATATGGTAGGAATGGAATATCTTGGCCTCAACACATGAGTAGGTGGTTCTCTCTCAGAAATGGTAACTTGGAAGTGTAGGTTCGTTCTGATGGCTCTCTCCACGAATGAAGAGGAGATGGAGGGGTATATATAGCCTCCACACAAAATCTAACCGTTACAAATAATTTACCAAACTCGGTGGGACCGATTCAACAGACTCGGTCGGACCGATTTAGTAAACCTTGTGACCGTTAGTGATTTTCGGTGGGACTGACATGCAACTCGGTGAGACCGGTTCGATTAGGGTTAGGGCATAACGTAATCTCGGTAAGAACGATTACACAAACTCGGTGAGACCGATTTGGTAATAAGCTTTCCAGAGAGTTGGTCAGGTAAACTCGGTGGGACCGATTTGCTCTTTTCGGTGAGACCGAAATGTTACAAAAAGGAAACAGAGAGTTTACACTGCAATCTCGGTGGGACCGATCGCTCACTTCGGTTAGACCGAAACGTTACGAAGGGAAACAGAGAGATTACAATCCCATCTCGGTGAGACTGAGATCCCTATCGGTAAGACCGATTTGCTTAGGGTTTGTGGCAGTGGCTATGACCTATGGAATCGGTGGCACCGGAAAGGAAGAATCGGTGTGGCCGATTTTGGCTTTGGGTTTAGGTCATTTGTGGATGTGGGAAAGTAGCTGAGGGTTTTGGAGCATATCACTAAGCACATGAAGCAAGAGGCTCATTAAGCAACACCTCATCCCTCCTTGATAGTATTGGCTTTTCCTATAGACTCAATGTGATCTTGGATCACTAAAATATAAAATGAAGAGTCTTGAGCTTTTGAGCTTGAGCCAATCCTTTGTCCTTAGTATTTTGAGGGATCCACTTTCATCATCCATGCCATGCCATTCATTGAGCTTTCCTGAAATAATAGTCTTGGAATAGCATTAGCTCAATGAGCTATATGTTGTTATGAATTACCAAAACCACCTAGGGATAGTTGCACTTTCAATCTCCCCCTTTTTGGTAATTGATGACAACATATAGATCAAAGCTTCGACAAATGATAATAAGATTGAATAACATCGTTGCTTTGAGAAGTATGTGATAAGCAAGAGCTCCCCCTAAATTTGTGCATAGTTTAAGATTTGCTTTGGACTGCAAATGCACAATGAATTAGGCTCATGGGTTACTCTTCCATGTCACATACATCTTGGTGGAGCGCTCAAAATAATAAACATTGAATACATGCACTCATCACCAAGAAAAGTGAATGATCACATAGGATAGATAGGATAATATCATCAAACATGCATAAGTGTAGCTTATGATCAAACACATGATCATCAATGTCTCACAAGCATAGTATCACAAGCAATCAAAAGCAAACAAGTTTAACCACCAAATAAAGCAAGAGAGAACAAAAGCAACACACTCTCTCTCGAAGCCTATGATCTATACATTTTTATCCCCCTTTGGCAACAAGTTACCAAAAAGTTCATAGAAAATGCATAGTGCTAGATCGACTCTCAGGCTTGATCTTCTGGTGGTGGTGTCCGGATAACTCCAAGAACGAAGGCTTCAGTAGAAGTGGAGGGTGCTGGAGTTGATGTTGGAGCTGGTTGCACTGAAGCTGAAGGGGCTGTAGCTGGTGCTGAAGATGTTGCTCTAGTGTCTGTCCCAGGCACTGCAACTGACCTCTGGGCTCTAGGCACTCTGGCAAACACATTAATTGTTGTCTTGCCCTGCCTCTCCTGCATGTCATCCTGCAGCTGCTCTACAACTGACCGAATCTTAGTTACTTTGAGATCAAGGTCATGGAATTTGAGTTCCATGATTCTCTCCAGGCTCTCCTGATACTGAGTGAGGGTGGCCAGTCCCTTCTCAATCCTCAGTGTAGATGCTATCAAGTAACCAAGCTGCTCTTGCTTGTTCTTCAAGAAATATTCAGATGCCTCCTCTTGAGTTGGCATCCTGGCAGCCTTCTCCTTCTTTGCCTTCTCTTTCTTCTCCTGAGCTTGAACTGATGATGGGTCATTCTCATTCATGACAACCTCATTGTCCTCAAAGTCTGGATAAAGTGGAAAATTTTCCTTATCCAACTGATATTTCCCTGTGCCCATCTTTGAGTTTATCAACTCCTGAATCTGAGGTGCATATCCACAGCTCCTCTTCTGATCTCCGGTAGTCCTCTTAATGGTTTCAATCATCAGGCTCATGACTTTGAACTTCTGTGGCACATCAAACACATGCAACATGTTGATGGCATGCCCTCGGATCATGTTGTGGTCACTAGACTTGGGCAACAGAGTGTGCCTCAGAATCCAATTGATTGTTGGCAACCCTGACAACAGAAAATGGACTGATCCAAACTTGTGTGTCTCAACTACCTTGTGTGGGATCTCCTTATACATGTGTGCCATGGAATTGTGATCCATCTTCTTCTTTGCATAGATATCCAGGTCATCCTCATTTTCCTTTGGGGCATTTATCAGACTTGCCCATTCTTCAACAGTTGACTGGTACCTTGTACCTTCAGACATCCAAACAATTCTTCCATCTGGATAAAAGTGTGTTGTGGAGTAGAATTGCATGATAAGCTCATCATTCCAGTGGGTGAGCTTTTGTCCAACAAAATCAGCAACTCCACAAGCAACAAAGCTATCTTGCACTCTAGGATAGTGCTCTTCATTGTCCTTGATGTAGGTCCAGTCGACCCACCTCATGTCACGAACTATGGGCTTCTTATCCAACAGAATTGTCTCATAGAAGTCCTGCTGTTCCTTTGTATGGAACCTGTAATCAACAGTAGTTCTTCTCCTTGAGGCATATGGATCTTCCATCCTCCATAGCCTCAACCCTGAGTCCTTCCTGATCCTCATGTCCTCAGCCACAGGATGGACATCATTGTGGTCTGGTATCTTGGGCTTGAGCTTCCTTAGAACCTGTCCTTCTTCATCTTCTTCTTCAGCAACATTTGGCACTGGGGCCTTGTTCTTTTCAGCAGCTGGAATACTCCTAGTATTCCTCTTTGGTACTTGCTTGGCCTTGGAGGCAGCTTTGGGTGCTTCCTTGGGCTTAGATGTTGCAGCCCCTGACCTTATAGCATCACCCATAAGCTTAGGTGCTGGTGCAGCAACCTCTTCTTCCTTTTCAGAATCTCTTCTCATAGAGGGCTTTCCAAGAACTTGGGCAGTTGTGGTTCTTGCTCTCTTCTTTTTCTTGTCCTGAGCACCTTCATCCTCTGATTCTATGGTGAACTTCATAGTCTCTCCAGTGGGAACTTTCTTGGGTTTGGAAGAAGTGACTTTCTTTTCAGGTGCCTCTTTGGGTTCAGTCTGTTTAGGCACTTGATTGGATCCTCTGACTTTGGGCATTGGTGTCCTCTTGGCAGGAATTTTCCTTTTCAGTCCAGGCTTTGTGCTACGTGCAGAGCCATATTCCTTCTTGAGCACTACTTTCTTGGAAGTAGCTTCATCTTCTTCAGCTTTGTAGTCCTCATCCTCTGAGTCTGGTGTTCTTTTCCTCCTTTGCCTGGTAGCAGCCTTAGGCAGGTTGCTAGGAGTGCTTCTGCTCCCTTCATCTGTAGAGCTTGAGGGACTAGTGCCCTTGCTCATGTCATTCTGCTCTTCTAACCTGTTCTGGCCGTCACTCTGGTCTGACATGCTGCAAAAGCTGACTGCTGACCCTGTGAAGAGTTATAGATGAGATAGAATGGATGAGCATCACAAAATGCAGAGATTTTTGCAAAAGAATGATTCAAAAATTCAGTTTTAGTTTTCCACAGAAAGCATTTCGGATCAACCGATTTTCAAACTCGGTGATACCGAAGCAGTTTTGGAACCTAAACTGATGATCTCGGTTGGACCGAGTCACAGTTCGGTGGCACCGAGACTGCTAGGGTTTCATAGAATCCTAAAATCGGTCGCACTGATTAGCAATTCTCGGTCAGACCGAGAGTCACTAGTGCAATGGCATAAGCCAAATTGGTGAGACCGAGTTTTTCAACTCGATGGGTCCGAGATGGTTTCGGCGGAAACCTAACCCTAAAAATTCGAATCTAATCTACTCTACGGATTACTTTGGCTGGATAGGAGTGTTTCAATCGTGGCAAGATTCAGTAAGAACACAATGTGCTAGGAATCGGACGAGGATAGCACAAAGATCGAGTCCATACCCTAGCTTGGCGATGAAATCGCTACGGCGGCAACGGCGGGGGCGAAATCCGTTGACGGCGATGGAGACCAGCTACTGGAGGCTGCTGGCGACGAGGAGATGATCCGGAGACCTTCGATGGCAGAGCGAGCTATTGCGCGGGCGAAGGGGTTTGGAAAAATTTCCAAAATTTTGCCCGTGACTATATATAGCCCGACCCTATCGGTGTGACCGAGTGGAACAACTCGGTGGCACTGAGATGCATAACTATGTACAGTTACAGCAAATCGGTGTGACCGAAAAGTTCAAATCGGTTGCACCGAGATTGAAAACTCAGATCAACTTAATGATCTCGGTAGGACCAAAATGGAGGAATCGGTCAGACCGAGAGTCACAAAGAGGTTTTGGAAGTTTAAGTCTATGACGAATCGGGGACTCTGAGTGCTCCTCACACAGAGTGGTTTGAATCTGACTTGATCAAATTTTGTGATGTAGCATGAATAGAGTTTGAGATGAGAAAAGCATAGATAGCTAGAGAAAGTTCTTAGGCATTATTGTCCATCCACTTGGCAAAAAGAAAAGAACCCAAACAATCAAAACAACAAGTGGATGTCCTTGAATGAGTAAAATATGCACCAACACGCTCACACAATAAAATGGCAAATGAAATATGTGGCAAAGCATGCACAACCAATTCTAGCATCTATCAAACAATTGGCGATGACTAGGTCATCTATATATGAGTATATTGACTTAGGAGTCAAATGAGAACATTTGATCATAGGTCATACTCATCGTTGAAGCTCAAGTGGGGTTACCACTTTTACATAATGCATTAATGTGTTCACACCATTAGAGTTGCTTTGACTCAATTCTTAGAGTTAAGCTCCCCCTAGATGTGAGATCCCCCCTTAGAGGGATGAACTAACCTTGGGTTTTGTCGATGATGACTTCATGTAGGTGTTGAAGATGTGGATGCTCAATGTTGATGTAGATCATTTGGAGCAATCCTTTAGAGTGAGTTGCACTTTCAACTTACCTACATGGGTTAGTCCCACAAGGAACAAACAAGAATATCCATAGACATAGAGTGATGCACACACAAGATGATGTCCATGAAATCATTAGGTTACCTTGTCCCTTGCCTTACCAACATGAGGGTTTGTGACTCCTTAAACTAGTGCAAGATGTGGAAATTGATTGCACTTGTTCTTGCCATAATGATATGAGTGAAGAATGTTGGCGGAGTCACCCTCAAGAACTCTCTAGTTCTTCTTCTTCGGGATCCACATCATCTTGATGGGAATCCTTGGAGTTGTAGTTGTACTTGATGAAGTAGAACTTGACGTAGTCTTGGGAACCCACTTGAATGAGGCTTTAGGTGCTTCTTCAAATGCATCAATCTCTTCTTGAAGCTTGCCCTTGCCTTTGTTCTTGTGATCTTGTGGTGGAAGATCATCTTGAGCTTGTGTTCCCTTGAAGGAAGTAGGATCACACTTCTCTTGTTGAGGAACAAACTTCGTCTTGGGGTATTGATCTTCTTCCCACTCAACTCCATTGGCATTGAAATTTCATTCAAAACCAGCACCTTGATTCTTCCGGTGCCTTCCTTGCTTGCGTACAATTTCCTTAAATTGCTTACTCCCGGCAAGGCTCTTGTAAACACCTTTCTCTATAATTCCCTTCAATAAGCTATTTTGTTGCTCAAGTGTAACTTGGCTAAGAGAATCATTAGTGGAATCAAGAGAACTACTAGAAGCTACAATATTAGATTTGACATTATTATTGTTACTACTAGAGGAAGTATCTTTCTTGTACTTGTTACTAGACTTAATTTGAGGCATGTAAGTGGATAAGAGTAAACGCTTGGCAATGCAAGAATAACTTTTATTGTGGAGATCATCATTGATTTCCTTTAAGAACTCATGCTCTTGCTCAAGATTGAGCTTTTCAAAGCGTAACTTCTCATGAGCCCTTAAAAGTTCTCGATGATCTTCGAAGATAGTTTCATGAGCTAACTTAAGAGTGTTTAGTTCTTTAGTTAGAAGCTCAATCTTCTCCTTATCATTGTCATTCGTTTTATCTTGATTAGCATGATTAATTGACGTTTCATCATACTATTCATCACTAGAGTTGTCAACAAGTAAATCATCATCCACAAGCAAGTCATCTTCATCACTATTGAAATCAACATACTCAGGATGTGTTACCTTTGGACCTTTGGCCATGAAGCATCTTCCAATTCCTTCATTTGGTGAATCAAATATGTCGTAGGAGTTGGTTGACACAAGTGCTAGACCGGCAACACCTTCATCTTGAATATATTCGGAGTCGGAGTGATAGCTTCTCTCGGAGTGATTGTCGGAGTCGGAGCCGGATACCCATTCACCAACATGAGCTTGATGTCTTCGTTTTGTGTAGCTCCTTGATGACTTGTCCTTCCTTTCCGAATCCTTGCTTCTCCGTGAGGGTCTTCGTTCATAACGATCATCTCTACTCCTCCTCTCTCTTGGTAGTGATTCTTCTCTTTTGCTTCTTCTTCTTGGAGAATCTTCTCTTCTTTTGTAGGGTGCCGTACACTCATTGGAATAGTGTCCGGGTCTCCCACAATTGTAGCAATTGCGCTCTCGACTAGAAGATCTTTTGTCATTGTAAGACCTTGACTTGGAGCTTCTTTCTTTGCTTCTACTCTTGTAGAATTTGTTGAAGTTCTTCACCATTAATCTCAATTCTTCATTGAAGGTTTTTTTCTCACTTGATGATGTGGGGGCTTCACTTGAGGCTTTGTAAGCACCACTTGACTTGTTGTGAAGTTCCTCCTTATCCTTGAGTGACATCTCATGAGCAACAATTCTTCCAATTACTTCGGTTGGCTTGAGATCTTTGTAGTTTGGCATCATTTGGATCAACGTGCACACGGTATCATACTTTCCATCCAATGCTCTTAGGATCTTCTTGATGATGAATTTGTCGGTCATCTCTTCACTCCCTAAGCCGGCAATCTCATTTGTGATAAGAGCAAGCCTAGAGTACATTTCAGCGACACTTTCACCAGCCTTCAATTTGAACTTGTCAAGCTGACTTTGGAGCACATCCAACTTGGATTCCTTGACGGATTCGGTACCTTCATGCATATCAATCAAAGTATCCCAAATTTCCTTTGCATTCTCAAGACGGCTGATTTTGTTGAATTCTTCGGGGCACAATCCGTTGAAGATGATATCACAAGCTTGAGCGTTGTATTGCAGCATCTTCAATTCTTCCGCATTAGCTTCACGGTTTGGTTCTCTCCCATCAAAAAATTCACCTTGCAAGCCAATACAAATAATTGCCCAAACGGCAGGGTTATGTCCGAGAATATGCATTTTCATCTTATGCTTCCAACTAGCAAAATTAGTACCATCAAAGTAAGGACCTCTACGGTGATAATTTCCCTCGCTAGACGCCATACTCTCCTAGGTTGTGAAACCAAGGCTATGACCACCAAAAGCTATGGAAATCAAAGCAAATGGAGACCAAAGCTTTGATACCACTTGTAGGACCTTGAAGTATGTCTAGAGGGAGAGGTGATTAGACTACTTGACCAATTAAAAACTTAACCTTTTCCCAATTTTAGAGTTTGGCAGATTTTAGCTACTTTAGGACAAGTCAAGCAATCATCACACTATTCAAGCAAGCATGCAAAGAGTATATAGGCAGCGGAAATTAAAGCATGCAACTTGCAAGAAAGTAAAGGGAAGGGTTTGGAGGATTCAAACGCAATTGGAGACACAGATGTTTTTGGCGTGGTTTCGATAGGTGGTGCTATCGTACATCCACGTTGATGGAGACTTCAACCCACGAAGGGTAACGGCTGCGCGAGTCCATGGAGGGCTCCACCCACGAAGGGTCCATGAAGAAGCAACCTTGTCTATCCCACCATGGACGTCGCCCACGAAGGACTTGCCTCACTAGCGGTAGATCTTCACGAAGTAGGCGATCTCCTTGCCCTTACAAACTCCTTGGTTCAACTCCACAATCTTGTCGGAGGCTCCCAAGTGACACCTAGCCAATCTAGGAGACACCACTCTCCAAGAAGTAACAAATAGTGCGTTGATGATGAACTCCTTGCTCTTGTGCTTCAAATGATAGTCTCCCCAACACTCAACTCTCTCTCATAGGTTTTGGATCTGGTGGAAAGAAGATTTGAGTGGAAAGCAACTTGGGGAAGGCTAGAGAACAAGATTCATATGGTAGGAATGGAATATCTTGGCCTCAACACATGAGTAGGTGGTTCTCTCTCAGAAATGGTAAGTTGGAAGTGTAGGTTCGTTCTGATGGCTCTCTCCACGAATGAAGAGGAGGTGGAGGGGTATATATAGCCTCCACACAAAATCTAACCGTTACACATAATTTACCAAACTCGGTGGGACTGATTCAACAGACTCGGTCGGACCGATTTAGTAAACCTTGTGACCGTTAGTGATTTTCGGTGGGACTGACATGCAACTCGGTGAGACCGATTCGGTTAGGGTTAGGGCATAACGTAATCTCGGTAAGACCGATTACACCAACTCGGTGAGACCGATTTTGTAATAAGCTTTCCAGAGAGTTGGTCAGGTAAACTCGGTGGGACCGATTTGCTCTTTTCGGTGAGACCGAAATGTTACAAAAAGGAAACAGAGAGTTTACATTGCAATCTCGGTGGACCGATCACTCACTTCGGTTAGACCGAAATGTTACGAAGGGAAACAGAGAGATTACAATCCCATCTCGGAGAGACCGAGATCCCTATCGGTAAGACCGATTTGCTTAGGGTTTGTGGCAGTGGCTATGACCTATGGAATCGGTGGCGCCGGATAGGAAGAATCGGTGTGACCGATTTTGGCTTTGGGTTTAGGTCATTTGTGGATGTGGGAAAGTAGCTGAGGGTTTTGGAGCATATCACTAAGCACATGAAGCAAGAGGCTCATTAAGCAACACCTCATCCCTCCTTGATAGTATTGGCTTTTCCTATAGACTCAATGTGATCTTGGATCACTAAAATATAAAATGAAGAGTCTTGAGCTTTTGAGCTTGAGCCAATCCTTTGTCCTTAGTATTTTGAGGGATCCACTTTCATCATCCATGCCATGCCATTCATTGAGCTTTCCTGAATAATAGTCTTGGAATAGCATTAGCTCAATGAGCTATATGTTGTTATGAATTACCAAAACCACCTAGGGGTAGTTGCACTTTCAATCTCCCCCTTTTTGGTAATTGATGACAACATATAGATCAAAGCTTCGACAAATGATAATAAGATTGAATAACATTGTCTCTTTGAGAAGTATGTGATAAGCAAGAGCTCCCCCTAAATTTGTGCATAGTTTAAGATTTGCTTTGGACTGCAAATGCACAATGAATTAGGCTCATGGATTACTCTTCCATGTCACATACATCTTGGTGGAGCGCTCAAAATAATAAACATTGAATACATGCACTCATCACCAAGCAAAGTGAATGATCACATAGGATAGATAGGATAATATCATCAAACATGCATAAGTGTAGCTTATGATCAAACACATGATCATCAATGTCTCACAAGCATAGTATCACAAGCAATCAAAAACAAACAAGTTTAACCACCAAATAAAGCAAGAGAGAATAAAAGCAACACACTCTCTCTCGAAGCCTATGATCTATACATTTTTCTCCCCCTTTGGCAACAAGTTACCAAAAAGTTCATAGAAAATGCATAGTGCTAGATCGACTCTCAGGCTTGATCTTCTGGTGGTGGTGTCCGGATAACTCCAAGAACAAAGGCTTCAGTAGAAGTGGAGGGTGCTGGAGTTGATGCTGGAGCTGGTTGCACTGAAGCTGAAGGGGTTGTAGCTGGTGCTGAAGATGTTGCTCTAGTGTTTATCACAGGCACTGCAAGTGACCTCTGGGCTCTAGGCACTCTGGCAAACACATTAATTGTTGTCTTGCCCTGCCTCTCCTGCATGTCATCCTGCAGCTGCTGTACAACTGACTGAATCTCAGTTACTTTGAGATCAAGGTCATGGAATTTGAGTTCCATGATTCTCTCCAGGCTCTCCTGATACTGAGTGAGGGTGGCCAGTCCCTTCTCAATCCTCAGTGTAGATGCTATCAAGTAACCAAGCTGCTCTTGCTTGTTCTTCAAGAAATATTCAGATGCCTCCTCTTGAGTTGGCATCCTGGCAGCCTTCTCCTTCTTTGCCTTCTCTTTCTTCTCCTGAGCTTGAACTGATGATGGGTCATTCTCATTCATGACAACCTCATTGTCCTCAAAGTCTGGATAAAGTGGAAAATTTTCCTTATCCAACTGATATTTCCCTGTGCCCATCTTTGAGTTTATCAACTCCTGAATCTAAGGTGCATATCCACAGCTCCTCTTCTGATCTGCGGCAGTCCTCTTAATGGTTTCAATCATCAGGCTCATGACTTTGAACTTCTGTGGCACATCAAACACATGCAACATGTTGATGGCATGCCCTCTGATCATGTTGTGGTCACTAGACTTGGGCAACCGAGTGTGCCTCAGAATCCAATTGATTGTTGGCAACCTTGACAGCAGAAAATGGACTGATCCAAACTTGTGTGTCTCAACTGCCTTGTCTGGGATCTCCTTATACATGTGTGCCATGGAATTGTGATCCATCTTCTTCTTTGCATAGATATCTAGGTCATCCTCATTTTCCTTTGGGGCATTTATCATACTTGCCCATTCTTCAACAGTTGACTGGTACCTTGTACCTTCAGACATCCAAACAATTCTTCCATCTGGATAAAGTAGCTGAGGGTTTTGGAGCATATCACTAAGCACATGAAGCAAGAGGCTCATTAAGCAACACCTCATACCTCCTTGATAGTATTGGCTTTTCCTATAGACTCAATGTGATCTTGGATCACTAAAATATAAAATGAAGAGTCATGAGCTTTTGAGCTTGAGCCAATCCTTTGTCCTTAGTATTTTGAGGGATCCACTTTCATCATCCATGCCATGCCATTCATTGAGCTTTCCTGAAATAATAGTCTTGGAATAGCATTAGCTCAATGAGCTATATGTTGTTATGAATTACCAAAACCACCTAGGGATAGTTGCACTTTCACCAAGTCATGCTCCATGAAGATGATAGTATCATCAGCGTACTGCAGGATGGATACACCTACGTCAACTAAGTGTGGGACAAGGCCTCCTACCTGGCCCGCCTCCTTAGCCCTTCCTATAAGAATTGCCAACATATCGACCACTATGTTGAAAAGAATAGGTGACATCGGATCTCCTTCCTCAGTCCTTTATGTGTTTGGAAGTAGTGACTTATGTCATCATTTACTTTAATCCCAACACTCCCTTTTTGCGTGAAAGAGTCTACCTGGCGTCTCCAGGCCTGATCAAAACCTTTCATACGCAAAGCTTGTTGAAGGAAAGGCCATTTGACCTTATCGTACACTTTCTCAAAGTCCACTTTGAAAACAATGCCATCTAGTTTTTTCATGTGGATTCATGGAGAGTTTCATGAGGACCACAACCCCTTCTAGGATGTTTCTGTCCGACATGGAGGCAGTTTGGGACGGGTGCACCACAGAGTGCGCAATTTGCATCAGCCTGTTCGTCCCAACCTTGGTGAAAATTTTGAAACTTACATTAAGAAGACAGATAGGCCTGAACTGATCGATACAAACAGCCTCTGTTTTCTTAGGAAGTAAAGTTATCATTCCAAAATTTAATTGAAACAACTGAAGCTGTCCAGAGAATATGTCATGGAACATCAGAAGCAAATCTCCTTTGATGATATGCCAACATTTATAAAACTTTGCCGGAAAACCATCCGGCCCTAGAGCCTTATTGTTTTTCATTTGCGCAATGGCCTCAAACACCTCTTTCTCCGTAAATGGGGCGGTAAGAATATCATTCTCATCTGCCGCAAGTTGAGGGACATCCTCAACCCTAGACTCATCTAAGGATACACAATTTGTTGGGGAATGTAGTAATTTTAAAAAAAAAAATCCTACGCACACGCAAGATCCATCTAGGTGATGCATAGCAACAAGAGGGGAGAGTGTTTTTCATGTACCCTCGTAGACCGAAAGCGGAAGCGTTATGACAACGCGGTTGATGTAGTCGTACGTCTTCACGATTCGACCGATCCTAGTACCGAAAGTACGACACCTCCGCGATCTGCACACGTTCAGCTTGTTGACGTCCCACAAACTCTCGATCCAGCTGAGTGTCGAGGGAGAGCTTCGTCAGCGCGACAGCGTGTTGACGGTGATGATGAAGTTACCGGTGCAGGGCTTCGCCTAAACACTGTAATGATATGACCGAGGTGGATTATGGTGGAGGGGGGCACTACACATGGCTAAGACAATGTCTGTTGTTGTGTTCTAGGGTGCCCCCCGCCCCCGTATATAAAGGAGCAAGGGGAAGGCCGGCCGGCCCTATGGCGCGCCAAGGAGGGGAGGAATCCTCCTCCTAGTAGGAGTAGGATTCCTCCTTTCCTTGTCCTTCTAGGAAGGGGGAGAGAGGGGAAGGAAGGGGGGGGGCGCCACCCCCTCCTAGTCTAATTTGGACTCAAGGGGGATGGGGCACGCGGCCTACCTTGGCAGCCCCTCTCTGTCTCTCCACTAAGGCCCATCTAGGCCCACTAGTTCCCGGGGGGTTTCGGTAACCCTCCGGCACTCCGGTTTTATCCGAAATCACCCGGAACACTTCCAGTGTCCGAATATAGCCGTCCAATATATCAATCTTTATGTCTCGACCATTTTGAGACTCCTCGTCATGTCCGTGATCATATCCGGGACTCGAACAACCTTCGGTACATCAAAACACATAAACTCATAATACAGATCGTCACCGAACGTTAAGCGTGCAGACTGATACGTCTCCAACGTATCTATAATTGTTGATTGTTCCATGCTATTATATTACCCCTTTTGGATGTTTATGGGCTTTATTTTACACATTTATATCATTTTTGGGACTAACCTACTAACAGGAGGCCCAGCCCGTATTGCTGTTTTTTTGCCTATTTCAGTATTTCGAAGAAAAGGAATATCAAATGGAGTCCAAACGGAATGAAACCTTCGGGAGCGTGATTTTTGGAACGAATGTGATCCAGAGGACTTGGAGTGCAAGTCAAAAAGCAGCCGAGGAGGCCACGAGAGGGTAGGGCGCGCCCACCCCTATAGGGCGCGCCCCCTGTCTCGTGGGCCCCTCGGGCGGCCACTGATGTACTTCTTCCTCCTATATAAGCCTACGTACCCCGAAAACATCCGGGAAGCCAACAAAACACAATTTCCACCATCGTAACCTTCTATATCCGTGAGATCCCATCTTGGAGCCTTCGCCGGCGCTCTGCCGGAGGGGGAATCGACCATGGAGGGCTTCTACATCAACACCATAGCCCCTCGGATGAGTTGTGAGTAGTTTACCACAGACCTCCGGGTCCATAGTTATTAGCTAGATGGCTTCTTTTCTCTTTTTGGATCTCAATACAATGTTCTCCCCCTCTCTTGTGGAGATCTATTCGATGTAAACTCTTTTTGCGGTGTGTTTGTCGAGATCCGATGAATTATGGGTTTATGATCAAGTTTATCTATGAGAAATATTTGAATCTCCTCTGAATTCTTTTATGTATGATTGAGTTATCTTTGCAAGTCTCTTCAAATTATCAGTTTGGTTTGGCCTACTAGATTGATCTTTCTTGCCATGGGAGAAGTGCTTAGCTTTGGGTTCAATCTTGCGGTGTCCTTACCCAGTGACAGAAAGGGTTGCAAGGCACGTATTGTATTGTTGCCATCGAGGATAAAAAGATGGGGTTTATATCATATTGAATGAATTTATCCCTCTACATCATGTCATCTTGCTTAAGGCGTTACTCTGTTCTTATGAACTTAATACTCTAGATGCAGGCAAGAGTCGGTCGATGTGTGGAGTAATAGTAGTAGATGCAGGCAGGAGTCGGTCTACTTGTTGCGGACGTGATGCCTATATACATGATCATGCCTATATAATCTCATAATTTTTTTCTTTTCTATCAATTGCTCGACAATAATTTGTTCACCCATCGTAATACTTATGCTATCTTGAGAGAAGCCTCTAGTGAAACCTATGGCCCCCAGGTCTATCTTTTATCATATTTGCTTCCAATCTACTTTTATTTGCATCTTTACTGTTTGCATCTATATTATAAAATACCAAAAATATATTTATCTTATCTTACTATCTTTATTTCTCACTTTCGCAAGTGGCCGTGAAGGGATTGACAGCCCCTTTATTGCGTTGGTTGCGAGTTCTTTGTTTGTTTGTGTAGGTGCGTGGGACTTTTAAGGAGCCTCCTACTGGATTGATATCTTGGTTCTCAAAAACTGAGGGAAATACTTACGCTCCTATTGCTGCATCACCCTTTCCTCTTCAAGGAAAACCAAAGCAAGCTCAAGACGTAGCAAGAAGGATTTCTGGCACCGTTGCTGGGGAGGTCTTCACTCAAGTCAAGACATACCAAGTACCCATCACAAACTCATCTCCCTCGCATTTACATTATTTGCCATTTGCCTCTCGTTTTCCTCTCCCCCACTTCACCCTTGCCTTTTTATTTGCCCTCTCTTTCCCAATCTCCTCCTCCCTCTCTCGCCTGCTTTCTTCTTCCTTGCTTTTGTTTGCCGTTATGTCTGAAATTGGGGAGATTATCGTCGATATGGACAATAATGATGACATGGAAAATTCCGAGGCTCCGGCTGAAGAACCCCCTATCTTGCATACTAAAAAGTTTTGAATCGGTAGTGGTAACATTATTGGAAAAAGTGTTATTCAAGATTTCTTTACTTGTGCCGGTGCTTTACCTTCCATGGGTGGTTCTATTCTTCATAGAACTAGTAGTATTGCGGATGCCATTGCTATGCTTGTAGTTGAACTTGAAAGACAATTTATGCATATGCATCCTTGCATACAAAGAATTTTCTAGAATTTTCCAATATTGAGCATTCTTCTGTTAAACATGCTGTCACTATTTTTTTGGCTCATGATTTTAGATTTATAATAAGAGAGGCCAAAGAAATCTTTGCGCACTATAGGGTGGACGCCAGTCGTCCTCCCATATAGGCGGTCCTCTTTGATCAAGAGGAAATTAGGCATTTTCAATCTTCGGACTGTGTTGCTTTCAATGAAAACCTTAGAAAAAAGGTTCCTACCAATGTATTGGTTGATAGAATTACCGAACTTAATAATGATTTTTCCCTTCGAAATAATGATCTAGGATACTCTCTTGAGTATAGGCTCACGAGATTTTGCCAAAAGAATGCTTTTAGTGATGAATTGGTTGTGCATTATGAAGGGCCAAAGGAGGAACCCGTTCCTTCTAAGATTGATCTTGGGGACTTTTGTCTCGCTAAATTTAGCCCTTTTGATTACTTTTGCTTGCCTCAAAGAAACTTGCTGCAGAACGTAGAGAATATGAGATGAGCTTTCAAGATCTATCTTATTACTATGGCACTACTTAGATCTATCTTCGCTTTTATGCCTAGCTAGGGGCGTTAAACGATAGCGCTAGTTGGGAGGCAACCCAATTTTCTTTGTGTTTTTTGTTTTTGTTCCTGTTTAGTAATAAATCTTGCATCTACCTTCTGTTTAGATGTGTTTTTATCTTTTAGTTAGTGTTTGTGCCAAGTAGAACCTATAGGATAACCTATGATGATAGTTGATTTGATTCTGCTGAGAAACAGAAACTTTGTGCGCATGAAATTAGTTTTGTTAAATCACAGGAACGTGCTTTTGCGTTGATTCTTTTTGCTGCTGATCAATAGATAAATTGTCCAGGACTTCCTATTTTGGTAGGATTTTTAGAGTTCCAGAAGTTTGCGTTAGTTACAGATTTCTACAGACTGTTCTATTTTTGACAGATTTTGTTTTTCGTGTGTTGTTTGCTTATTTTGATGCATCTATGGCTAGTAAAATAGTTTATAAACCATAGAGAAGTTGGAAAACAGTAGGTTTAACACCAAAATAAATAAAGAATGAGTTCATTACAGTACCTTATGTGGTGGTTTTGTTTTCTTTCACCAACGGAGCTTATAAGATCTCCTGCTGAGTTTTGTGTTGTGAAGTTTTCAAGTTTTGGGTAAAGCTTTTATGGACTATGGAATAAGGAGTGGCAAGAGCCTAAGCTTGGGGATGCCCCGGGAAGGCATCCCCTCTTTCGTCTTCGTTCATTGGTAACTTTACTTGGAGCTATATTTTTATTCGCCACATGATATGTGTTTTGCTTGGAGCGTCGTGTATTATATTAGTCTTTGCTTTTTAGTTTACCACAATCATCCTTGCTGTAGACACCTTTTGGGAGAAGCCCACTTGATTTGAATTTGCTAGAATACTGTATGTGCTTCACTTATATCTTTTGAGATTGATAGTTTTTGCTCTAGTACTTCACTTATATCTTTTAGAGCACGACGGTGACTTAATTTTGAAGAAATTGCTAGTCTCTCATGCCTCACTTATATTATTTTGAGAGTCTTTTAGAACAGCATGGTATTTGCTATGGTCACAAATTTGGTCCTAGAATGATGAGCATCCAAGTTGGGTATAATAAAAACTATCATAGGAAAAGAATTGGATGCTATGATCAATTTGATGCTTGATAATTGTTTTGAGATATGGAGGTAGTGATATTAAAGTCATGCTAGTTGAGGTGATTATGAAAAATGCTTGTGTTGAGGTTTGTGATTCCCGTAGCATGCACGTATGGTGAACCGCTTTGTGATGAAGTTGGAGCACAATTTTATTTATTGATTGTCTTCCTTATGAGTGGCGGTCGGGGACGAGCGATGGTCTTTTCCTACCAATCTATCCCCCTAGGAGCATGCGCATAGTGCTTTGTTTTTGATGACTTCTAAATTTTTGCAATAAGTATATGAGTTCTTTTGACTAATGTTGAGTCCATGGATCATACGCACACTCGCCCTTCCACCATTGCTAGCCTCTCTTGTGCCATGCAACTTTCGTCGTTACCATACACCCACCATATACCTTCCTCAAAACAGCCACCATACCTACCTATTATGGCATTTCCATAGCCATTCCGAGATATATTGCCATGCAACTTTCCACCGTTCCGTTCATATGACACGCATTACTTTTATCATATTGCTCTTTGCATGATCATGTAGTTGACATCGTAATTGTGGCAAGGCCACCTTCATAATTTTCATACATGTCTCTCTTGATTCATTGCATATCCCAGTACACCGCCGGGGGCATTCATATAGAGTCATATCTTGTGCTTTGAGTTGTAATTCTTGAGTTATAAATCCATAAAAGTGTGATGATCTTCATTATTAGAGCATTGTCCCAGTGAGGAAAGGATGATGGAGACTATGATTCCCCCACAAGTCGGGATGAGACTTCGGACTTTACAAAAGGAAAAAAAGGAAAAAAAAGAAAGGCCAAAGAAAAAAAAGAAAAAAAAGAAAAAGAAAAAAAAATAAAATGAGAGAAAAAGAGAGAAGGGACAATGCTACTATCTCTTTTTCCACACTTGTGCTTCAAAGTAGCACCATGATCTTCATGATAGAGAGTCTCCTATGTTGTCACTTTCATATACTAGTGGGAATTTTTCATTATAGAACTTGGCTTGTATATTCCAATGATGGGCTTCCTCAAAATGCCCTAGGTCTTCGTGAGCAAGCGAGTTGGATGCACACCCACTTAGTTTCTTTTGTTGAGCTTTCATATATGTATAGCTCTAGTGCATCCGTTGCATGGCAATCCCTACTCACTCACATTGATATCTATTAATGGGCATCTCCATAGCCCGTTGATATGCCTAGTTGATGTGAGACTATCTTCTCCCTTTTGGTCTTCTCCACAACCACCATTCTACTCCACATATAGTGCTATGTCCATGGCTCATGCTCATGTATTGCGTGAAAGTTGAAAAAGTTTGAGATTATAAAGTATGAACAATTGCTTGGCTTTTCATCGGGGTTGTGCGTGATTAAATACTTTGTGTGATGAAGATAGAGAAACAGCCAGACTATATGATTTTGTAGGGATAACTTTCTTTGGCCCTGTTATTTTGAGAAGACATGATTACTTTGATTAGTATGCTTGAAGTATCACCATTTTTATGTCAATATGAACTTTTATTTTGAATCATTTGGATCTGAACATTCATGCCACAATAAAGAAAATTACATTGAGAATTATGCTAGGTAGCATTGCACATCAAAAATTCTGTTTTTATCATTTACCTACTCGAGGATGAGCAGGAATTAAGCTTGGGGATGCTTGATACGTCTCCAACGTATCTATAATTTTTGATTGTTCCATGCTATTATATTAACCCTTTTGGATGTTTATGGGCTTTATTTTACACATTTATATCATTTTTGGGACTAACCTACTAACCGGAGGCCCAGCCCGTATTGCTGTTTTTTTGCCTATTTCAGTATTTCGAAGATAAGGAATATTAAATGGAGACCAAACGGTATGAAACCTTCGGGAGCGTGATTTTTGGAACGAACATGATCCAGAGGACTTGGAGTGCAAGTCAAGAAGCAGCCGAGGCGGCCACGAGAGGGTAGGGCGCGCCCCCTGTCTCGTGGGCCCCTCGGGCGGCCACCGACGTACTTTTTCCTCCTATATAAGCCTATGTACCCCAAAAACATCCGGGGAGCCAACAAAACACAATTTCCACAGAACATAACCTTCTGTATCCGCGAGATCCCATCTTGGAGCCTTCGCCGGCGCTCTGCCGGAGGGGGAATCGACCACGGAGGGCTTCTACATCAACACCATAGCCCCTCCGATGAGTTGTGAGTAGTTTACCACAGACCTTCGGGTCCATAGTTATTAGCTAGATGGCTTCTTCTCTCTTTTTGGATCTCAATACAATGTTCTCCCCCTCTCTTGTGGAGATCTATTCGATGTAAACTCTTTTTGCGGTGTGTTTGTCGAGATCCGATGAATTGTGGGTTTATGATCAAGTTTATCTATGAGAAATATTTGAATCTCCTCTGAATTCTTTTATGTATGATTGAGTTATCTTTGCAAGTCTCTTCGAATTATCACTTTGGTTTGGCCTACTAGATTGATCTTTCTTGCCACGGGAGAAGTGCTTAGCTTTGGGTTCAATCTTGCGGTGTCCTTACACAGTGACAGAAAGGGTTGCAAGGCACGTATTGTATTGTTGCCATCGAGGATAAAAAGATGGGGTTTATATCATATTGCATGAATTTATCCCTCTACATCATGTCATCTTGCTTAAGGCGTTACTCTATTCTTATGAACTTAATACTCTAGATGCAGGCAGGAGTCGGTCGATGTGTGGAGTAATAGTAGTAGATGCAGGCAGGAGTCGGTTTACTTGTTGCGGACGTGATGCCTATATACATGATCATGCCTATATAATCTCATAATTATTCGCTTTTCTATCAATTGCTCGACAGTAATTTGTTCACCCACCGTAATACTTATGCTATCTTGAGAGAAGCCTCTAGTGAAACCTATGGCCCCCGGGTCTATCTTTTATCATATTTGCTTCCAATCTACTTTTATTTGCATCTTTACTTTTTGCATCTATATTATAAAATACCAAAAATATATTTATCTTATCTTACTATCTTTGTTAGATCTCACTTTCGCAAGTGGCCGTGAAGGGATTGATAGCCCCTTTATTGCGTTGGTTGCGAGTTCTTTGTTTGTTTGTGTAGGTGCGTGGGACTTTTGAGGAGCCTCCTACTGGATTGATACCTTGGTTCTCAAAACCGAGGGAAATACTTACGCTACTACTGCTGCATCACCCTTTCCTCTTCAAGGAAAACCAACGCAAGCTCAAGACGTAGCATGGACCCTGTCGGTGTCAAAACCGGCGGATCTCGGGTAGGGGGTCCCGAACTGTGCGTCTAGGCGGATGGTAACATGAGACAAGGGACACGATGTTTTTACCCAGGTTCGGGCCCTCTCGATGGAGGTAAAACCCTACTCCTGCTTGATTGATATTGATGATATGGGTAGTACAAGAGTGGATCTACCACGAGATCAAGGAGGCTAAACCCTAGAAGCTAGCCTATGGTATGATTGTTGTAATGGTTGTTCGTCCTTCGGACTAAAACCCTCCGGTTTATATAGACACCGGAGAGGGCTAGGGTTACACAGAGTCGGTTACAATGGTAGGAGATCTACATATCCGTATCGCCAAGCTTGCCTTCCACGCCAAGGAAAGTCCCATCCGGACACGGGACGAAGTCTTGAATCTTGTATCTTCATAGTCTTGGAGTCCGGCTGACGATGATAGTCCGGCTGTCCGGACACCCCCTAGTCCAGGACTCCCTCAGTAGCCCCCGAACCAGGCTTCAATGACGTTGAGTCTAGCGCATGTATAGTCTTCGGCGTTGCAAGGCGGGTTCTCCTCCAAATTCCATGTGCTTGCCGAATAGTGTCCGGCTTCCTTATGAATGTTGCGTTCCTTGGCTTCCACGCCCAGCAATGGCCCTCTTCCACGCGTCGCATGAATGCAAAAAGCCAGGGTATCTTTTATGTTTTACCCCCTAGCTGCGCGAATAATCTGCCTATAAGAGAGGCAGGAATCCAGATCCAAACCACACCATCTTCTTTCCGCAAGTACTCATCGGAGCGCCTCTGACCAAAGATCCATTCCATCATGGACCGTCGACGCGGCTCCTCCTTTCGTGCTCCTAGCCCTCTGCCAGGAGATTGGAGGAGATGTTCTGTCCCGCACAATGAGCTGGTGACGCTCCAAGCGGAGGGATATCTTCCTCCGGCCTTTATGGTCCCGGTTCGAGCCGGGCTGGCCACCTACAAAGGTGGGAAGCAAGCGGAGGCCACCCCAAGTCCCAATAAAGGGGAGCGGGTGTGCTTCGTCCCCTATCTGATAAGGGGGCTTTCCTGTGCATCCGTTCCTCCGCGGGCTTTTGGAGTTCTACGGACTCCAGCTCCATCACCTCACGCCCGCCTCTATTCTGCATATCGCGGGTTTCATAGCTCTTTGCGAGATGTTCCTGGGCATCGAGCCCCACTTCGCGCTGTGGAAGAGGTTATTCTGCCTCGTACCCCGTTCTCATGAGGGGTCAATCTATCAAGTGGGCGGTGCCGAAATATGGCGCATCGCCGGGACCGGATATCCATCCGGAACCCCCAAGAAGGCGTCCGAAGACTGGCCTTCAGAATGGTTTTATGTAGAAGACGCTCCACTGCCGGACCCTGTTCAGATCGGCCTCCCGGAGTTTAGCAATGCTCCTCTGAAGAAACGCCTGAGTTGGCACCCACGGAGCCCTCAACTGGAGGAAGACAAGAGCGTCCATTATTTGATGGGCCGGATAAGGTTACTGGCCCATTCCGGACTGACCATGATTGGAGTCATGGCCACGTGCATTATGCAGGGGGTGCAGCCGCTGCAATACAGGGGCCACCCTATGTGGGATTTCAACAGGGAGAACGATGCCACCCGTTACGGCCGCAAAGGGCCGGAGTCGGCGGAGGATCTGGTGAAGATTCTGTCCAGCCTGTACAAAGGAGAGAAGGAAGATTTTCTCCAGACGAGCCCGTTGAATGGGTTCTCAATGAATATCCCTCGGAGCTGGGTAAGCGGACGTTCATTTGTCCGACCTGTACTTTCAAAGTTAAGTACCTTATTTTATCGATTTGTCGCAGGAACTGCGCCGGACTATGGAGAGCATACATAGTCCAGCCCTGCAACCCGAGGACCCGGGAAGGTCCCTTGATCCGGCCTCCGAAGAGGATCCGGACATAAAGGTGGAACTAATCGATGGGGTGTTCCACCAACTCAGCATGGACAATGCTTTAGTCGCCATCACGGCTGACTACCCCGGCCTGACCCCGGCTTCCCAGGTGAATATGACCGAAGTCTGACACCAGCATTTCATCCTTGCGCATTTCTGACCACCGCATATAATGGTGTTTCGCAGGAGGTGCCTTCACGGTAGGAAGCCGAGCCCACGGCGGCTGACCAGCAAGGGTCAGTCCGGCCTCGCAGGCGGAAGAGGAGTGCGGCACGGGTCGAAACGTCACCGCAACGGTATAGCCCGCATCTTGCTATTTAGAAAAAGGATTTTCAGGAGGTGCATTAATGCTTATGACCTTTTCCAGGAGAAAGAGTACTCGCCGAACAATGTCCGAAGAGGTTGCCAACCAGGCCTCCGTCCACCAGGTTCCAACACCTGGTCCGGAGGCGGCGGCGAGCGCAAGGCGCGGGCCGGATTCTCCTCCAGCGGAGGATGCCGACCGGCTGTCCTCCACCAAGTCTGAGGTGGAGAGCGCCATGAATCATAGGCGCCGCCGGACAGTTCTGCGTGACGCGTGTTTCTCCCCAGAGGCGTTGAATGCCTTTAACACGGGGGACGCGCACCTCCGTGCCGCTCGAGATGGTTTAACCAGAGCCACGGAGCAATATGTAAAAGACATATGGGTAAGAGATTTTAATGGTTATATATGCCAGTAGCCCCCGAGACTTAAAATAGTTAAAGTAACTGATTTAAGGATCATATAATTTGCAGGATCTTACAGAGAAGAATGCCCGATTGTCCCAGGAGCTACAAGAGTGCAAGGCTCAACTTGAGGCCGCACTCGCTGCCGCGGGAGGAGACACTGAGACCTCTCCTGGTAACACATTATTTCAAAAAGATAAGCGGTGTGCGGCATGTGTGTAAATCTGACACTGATATTGCAGATGTTGCCGGACTAGATCCGGACAAGCAACACCTACTACGCCAGCTGAAGGCTGGCGAGAGGGTGCTGATGAAGGTACAATAGGAGAGGAATAAACTCCAGGATGCCCACACCCAGCTTGGAGAGGAGCTGAAAGGTGTTCGGGCCGAGCTGTCTGGCTCCGTGAAGGATAATCATCGGCTTCATCGCGGCATCTATAGTAAGTGCTTGAGCGGACTCCTTTGAAAAGAAGAGTTCGGCGAGGAAGTCAATTGACAGAAATATGTCTGTAGGTGTGCTCACAGGTCGCCCTGCGGAGGAGATGCCCATATCAACGGGTGATCAACTTCCCGAGCTGGTGCAACTGCCCGAACGAGTTCGGCATGCAATGAGCGGCGTCGTCCAGGCTTTATGTCCGTCCCTCTCTCTACCCGAGGGCCTTGGAGAGCTTGCGGAGAAGCTTCAGGGAGTGCGGCAGCGCTTCTGTTTATGGAAGATATCGGCCTGCCGACAAGGTGCCAGGGAGGCCTGGGCCATGGTGAAGACGCGGTACAAGAAGGCGGATCCCAATCACATGGCCAAGGTCGGACCTGTGGGGCCCGATGGGAAGGAAATCCCTGTGAGCTTAGTGTACGGCCAAGTAGAGTTGGCTGCTAAATATTCCCAACGGGACTGTAAATTAGACAGCCTGTTAGACGGGATTGAGGAGGAATACAGTCAGTCGATTTGACAATGTATTTGAAAATGACATGTAAAATGCCTTCTAGCCAGATTGTAGATCGTTTGTCTTTGCCGACCTTTTCTCTTCAACCTCGGGACCCTAGAGTCCGGAGTGTGTCCGAATACCCTCTCGGTTAAGAAACAACCGGGGCATGCATGGAGACCAGGCGTAGGGGTCATTAGTGCTTTATTAGACAAGTGCCCAACTAGTTATGTTATATTACATGGTTAGTAAGAAACATCTTCAGGGAGAATAGTTCCGTTAAGGGTTCCTTTCCCTGGGAGGCATGCCCTAAAGTGCATGTCCGGACTGCAAAAATAGCAGGAAAACATCTGGGGGCATGTAATAATATGTAAAAAATCATCTTTCGAGTCACCGAACGAATATTCCCTTAGGAACGCTAGCTTTCGGCTTCACCCAGTCTGAGGTACACATCCGGCTGACCCGGCAGTAACAATCGCAGAGGTGCTCCCTTTACCTCCTAGCTGAACAATCGGGATCGTAGGGGTAAGCACAGGAGCCAGGCAACCCAGCTTGGCCAAAACTTAAGTCATATCGATTCATATAATGGTGAACAAAAGGTACATGTGGAAGTTTGACACATGTGCTGGGCATGAACCCAGATAAGTAAGCTTCTGGTAAAGAAGCCCCCAGGTATAATGAGTGCGGATAGCACATCAAGTGTGTGCGAACAATGCGCAAATAGGTCTCTAAGGGATGTTTATGAAGGAAGTGAGAGAGAGGAAAAAATAAAAAGACGGCTGGAGTGTAAAAATATGGACGGAGGAAGGAAACGAACTCTTAGTCCGGCGCTAGGCGTAAAATCTTCGGAGGCGGGCCGCATTCCATGGGTTCGGCTCGAGTCGGTTGTCCGATACATTTCGCAGACGGTACGCTCCGCCGGTCAGGACTTGATCGATAATGAAGGGGCCCTCCCATTTGGGCTTGAGTTTGTCCTTTTTCTTGTCCGGCAGGCGTAGAACTAGTTCGCCAACATTGTAGGTCTTGGCCCGTACTTCCCTGCTTTGATATCTTCGAGCCTGCTGCTGATAGAATGCGGAACGAGCCTTGGCAACGTCGCGTTCTTCCTCCAATGCGTCCAAGCTGTCCTGCCGATCCAGCTCGGCTTCTCTTTCTTCGTACATGCGCACGCGAGGTGAGTCATGAATGATGTCGCAGGGCAAAACTGCCTCTGCGCCATATACCATAAAGAATGGTGTGAATCCAGTAGTACGGTTGGGCGTTGTCCGCAGCCCCCAGAGTACGGAGTCAAGCTCCTCTACCCAGTGCGTGTTAGATTTCGTAAGGGACCGCACTAGTCTGGGTTTGATGCCGCTCATTATTAGACCATTTGCTCGTTCGACTTGACCGTTGGTTTGAGGATGATAGACTGAAGCGTAATCGAGCTTAATGCCCATATTTTTGCACCATGATTTAACCTCGTCGGCCGTAAAGTTCATGCCGTTATCGGTAATGATGCTGTGGGGGACACCATAACGGTGTACTACCCCGGATATAAAGTCTATCACTGGTCCGGACTCTGCCGTTTTAACTGGCTTGGCCTCTATCCATTTGGTGAATTTATCCACCATGACCAATAGGTACCTTTGCTTGTGGGTTCCCCCTTTAAGGGGTCCAACCATGTCAAGCCCCTAGACCGCCAACGGCCAGGTAATGGGTATAGTTTTGAGGGCGGTGGGTGGCATATGGCTCTCATTAGCAAAGAGCTGACAGCCAATGCATCTTTGGACTAAGTCCTGAGCATCTGCCCGGGCCGTCGGCCAATAAAATCCTGTATGGAAGGCCTTGCCTACAAGGGCCCGAGCTGCGGCGTGGTGTCCGCCTAGTCCGACATGAATTTCAGCCAGAAGGTTTCGCCCTTCCTCTTCGGAGATACACCTTTGAAGGACTCTGCTTGTGCTTTTCTTGTAAAGTTCCCCCTCATGGACCTTGTAGGCTTTAGATCGCCAAACTATGCAGCGAGCCTCGTTTTGGTCTTCGGGAAGCTCCTGCCTAATCAGGTAGGCTAGGAATGGTTCTGTCCACGGGGCAATTACTGCCATTATTTCATGGACCGAAGGCGTTATTTCATCGGCTGAGTTGCCGATTATGTCAGATTGTTCCGTGTTGGGCAGTGCGGCTGCTTCCGGGTTGTTATTTCCGGACTCCTCTTCCCATAGTACGGATGGCTTAAAGAGCCGTTCCAGGAAGATGTTTGGAGGTATAGCGTCGCGCTTCGCACCGATGCATGCCAATACGTCAGCTGCTTGGTTATTATCTTGGGCTACGTGGTGGAATTCAAGTCCTTCGAACTGGGCTGACATTTTGAGGACAACGTTACGATAGGCTGCCATCTTCAGATCCTTGGCGTCAAAGTATCCATTTACTTGGGATATTGCGAGGTTTGAATCCCCGCGCACCTCTAGGCGTTGAATGCCCATGGAGATTGCCATCCGGAGGCCATGTAGGAGGGCCTCATATTCGGCTGCATTGTTGGAGTTCGTGTACATTATCTGAAGTACGTATTGGACTGTATCCCCGGTTGGGGACGTCAATACGACGCCAGCCCCCAAGCCGGCCAACATTTTGGAGCCGTCGAAATGCATAGTCCAATTGGAGTATGCGCCGTACTCTTTAGGAAGTTCGGCTTCAGTCCATTCAGCGACAAAGTCAGCCAAGACTTGCGACTTTATGGCTCACCGAGGTTTGTAAGTTATATCGAATGGTAGGAGCTCAATGGCCCATTTTGCAATCCTGCCCGTTGCGTTGCGGTTGTTTATAATGTCGTTGAGGGGCACTTCGGAGGCCACTATTATCGAACACTCTTAAAAGTAGTGTCGGAGCTTCCGGGATGCCATGAACACTGCGTACGCTATCTTTTGATAGTGCGGGTAACGGGACTTGCAGGGGGTTAAGACAGTGGAGACGTAGTACACTGGTTTTTGAAGAGGGAATTTATGCCCTTCTCTTTCTCGTTCGACGATGAGCACCGCGCTTAAAACTTGATGTGTTGCCGCGATATATAACAACATTGGTTCGCCCAAGTTAGGTGCAGCCAGGACCGGATTTGTTGCCAATATGGCTTTTATTTCTTCGAGTCCGGCAGTGGCAGCATCCGTCCACTCGAAGTGTTCGGTACGCCTGAGGAGGCGATAGAGGGGCAATGCCTTTTCTCCCAAATGGGAGATAAAGCGGCTTAGAGCCGCCACGCATCCAGTCAATTTTTGTATTTGTTTGAGGTCTTTTGGAATGTCGAGCTATGACAGAGCTCGGATCTTGGCTGGGTTTTCTTCAATTCCTCTACTGGATACAATGAAGCCCAAGAGCTTTCCGGCTGGTACACCGAAAACGCATTTTTCCGGATTCAGCTTGATGTCATATGCTCGGAGGTTATTGAATGTGAGCCTCAGATCGTCTACTAGGGTTTTGACGTGTTTGGTTTTGACGACTACGTCGTCTACGTATGCCTCTATTGTTTTGCTGATCTGGGTAGCCAGACATGTCTGAATCATGCGCTGATATGTTGCGCCGGCGTTTTTGAGCCCGAAGGGCATTGTGTTGAAGCAGAATGGTCCATATGGAGTAATGAATGCCGTTGCGGCTTGGTCTGCCTCCACCATCTTAATTTGATGGTAACCGGAGTATGCGTCAAGGAAGCACAATGAATCATGCCCTGCAGTAGCATCGATTATTTGATCGATGCAGGGAAGAGGGAAGGGGCAGGCCTTGTTGAGGTCTTTAAAATCGACACATAGGCGCCAGGATTTATCCTTCTTTGGTACCATTACCAAGTTTGGTAGCCAGTCCGGATGTTTGATGTCTCTGATGAATCTGGCTTCCAGTAGTTTGGCTAGCTCTTCTCCCATTGCCTGTCTTTTGGGTTCGGAAAATCGCTGAAGAGCCTGTTTGACTGGCTTGAATCCTTTTAGGATGTTTAGGCTGTGTTTTGCCAATCTGCGTGGGATTCCTGGCATATCTGAAGGGTGCCAGGCAAAGATGTCCCAATTTTCTCGAAGGAATTCTTGCAGTGCGGCATCTACATCAGGGTTCAACTGTGCCCCGATGGAGGCCGTCTTTGTTGGGTCCGTTGGATGGACCTGGAATTTGACTATTTCATCCACTGGTTTAAAAGACGTGGACTTGGGTCTCTTATCGAGTATCACATCGTCCCTATTCACTGTAGAGCGCAGTGCAGTAAGTTCCTCCGCCTCTAGGGCTTCGGATAGTGCCTCTAGGGCTAATGCGGCTGTCTTGTTTTCGGCGCGGAGTGCTATGTCCGGATCACTATCGAGAGTGATTATTCCACCGGGCCCAGGCATCTTAAGCTTCATGTACCCGTAGTGGGGTATTGCTTGAAAGATTGTGAATGCCTCTCGTCCTAATATAGCGTGATATCCGCTGCTGAACGGGGCCACTTGGAATGTAACCTCTTCGGACCTGTAATTGTCCGGCGAGCCGAACACCACATCGACTGTGATTTTTCCTGTGCAGCGCGCTTCCCGACTGGGGATTATTCCTCTAAAGGTTGTGCTGCTTCGCGGCTCCAGTCTATTTCCATTTTTTGAAGAGTTTCCTCGTAGATGAGGTTTAGTCCGCTGCCGCCATCCATGAGTACCTTTGTGAGACGAAAGCCATCCACTATTGGACTAAGGACCAATGCGGCTGGTGCTCGGGCTGTTCTGAACTTAGGTTCGTCGCTGGCGTTGAAGGTGATGGCCGTGTCGCTCCATGGATTTGTTGTTGCTACTTGGTAGACTTCGGCGAGGCTGCGGGTTGTTCGTTTCCGCATATTATTTGATGCGAAAGTCTCGAAGACTGTTGACACCGTACTGGTATTACTGGAGTGGTTCTCCGGGGCTAGAAGCTCTTCGCCACTTTTGGCCACCTGCCGCAATATCCAACATGCTCGGAGGCTATGTGTTGGAGTGGCGCCTTCTGTATTGTGAATTTTACAGGGTCCGTTGAGCCATCCTTCCAGTACGGTTCCGTGCCCTTTATGGGGTTTTGGCTTTTTGGCATTTGTGCCTGTTGCCTGAGTGTGATGCACCCTTTTACTTCGGACTAGGGTTGTATTCGGGGCCGGATTGTCCCAAAAATTAGTTTCGGTTTTCCGGAAACTCTCCATCGCGCAGTACTTTTGTACTATGGATGCCAGATCGGCGAAGCGTGTAATTTCACGACGACTGACGGCGTTCAAAATTCCCTCGTCCGTGCAATTATTGCAAAAAATTGAAATTGCGTTTTCCTCTCGGCAGTCCTTTATCCTGTCCATAACTAGGAGGAATCCGGCCCAGTAATGATGTACTGTCTCAGCAGGCTCTTGCCGGATTTGAGATAGATCGCATATGTCTGGGTGGGTGGGTGGAATTGAGTCCGGAACCCTACCCATCTCGAGGCTCAAAAGCCGAGAAGTTTCCGAATTTGGAAGCTTAGATTGTTGGACGTTGTCCAACGAGTCTGGTCCGAAGCCTGACTTTAGGTTCAGTGCTTGATCAAAGTCCATCCCTCCGTGGGAATCCGGCATGGAGGGTTCGGAAGTCTGGACATGGCTAGTTTTTAATACAGGGGAGGAGTCGCCGCGTCGTTCCTCCACCACCGAAGTGTGGTGGGTAACCTGGGGAGAGTTAATCTCTCTTAGATCGGTTTTAAGCCTAATCTGATTGTAGTCTGCAGCGACTCCCAGGGCGGCGATGCGATCCAAGAGCTTGTTTACGGACGAGATCTCTATTGGATCCAACTGCTCGGCGAATTCTGAGTTGACATGACGATTGCTTTTGATGACCCGAGAGGTCATTATCGAAGCGGTGGCCGAACGGGCGGTCATGAGAAAACCACCCAGCCGGATAGTTTGGCCGGCGGCCAAGGCTCCTTTGGCGAAGATACCGTCTCTGAATACGGGAAGAGGCATCCTTCCTATCGGTGACGGCACAGAGGAACTTTCAATGAAAGCACCAATGTCGGTGTCAAAACCGGCGGATCTCGGGTAGGGGGTCCCGAACTGTGCGTCTAGGCGGATGGTAACAGGAGACAAGGGACACAATGTTTTTACCCAGGTTCGGGCCCTCTCGATGGAGGTAAAACCCTACTCCTGCTTGATTGATATTGATGATATGGGTAGTACAAGAGTGGATCTACCACGAGATCAAGGAGGCTAAACCCTAGAAGCTAGCCTATGGTATGATTGTTGTAATGGTTGTTCGTCCTTCGGACTAAAACCCTCCGGTTTATATAGACACCGGAGAGGGCTAGGGTTACATAGAGTCGGTTACAATGGTAGGAGATCTACATATCCGTATCGCCAAGCTTGCCTTCCACGCCAAGGAAAGTCCCATCCGGACACGGGATGAAGTCTTCAATCTTGTATCATCATAGTCTTGGAGTCCGGCTGACGATGATAGTCTGGCTGTCCGGACACCCCCTAGTCCAGGACTCCCTCAGACCCTACGGGTTCGAGAACTATGTAGACATGACCGAGACACATCTCTGGTCAATAACCAATAGCGGAACCTAGATGCTCATATTGATTCCTACATATTCTACGAAGATCTTTATCGGTCAAACCGCATAATAACATACGGTGTTCCCGTTGTCATCGGTATGTTACTTGCCCAAGATTCGATCGTCGGTATCACCATACCTAGTTCAATCTCGTTACCGGCAAGTCTCTTTACTCGAATGCATCATCCCGTAACTAACTCATTAGTCATATTGCATGCAAGGCTTATAATGATGAGTATTACCGAGAGGGCCCACAGATACCTCTCCGAAACTGTAACGCCCTCGATGCGGCTATATCTCCCACGTGTCGAAGCACGACTTAGAGGCATAACCGCATTGAAAGCAATGTTGCAAGTGAGGTAATCTTCACACAACCCATGTAATACATAAGGGAAAGAGATACATAGTTGGCTTACAATCGCCACTTCACACAATTACATGAATAAAGCATTACATCATCCAGATACAATCAAGGTCCGACTACGGAACCAAAATAAAAGAAGAACCCCAAATGCGACAAAGGCCCCCGATCGACCCCAACTGGGCTCCACTACTGATCAACTAGAACGAAACAACACAAAGGGCAAGATCTTCATCGAGCTCCTCCTTGAGCTTGGTTGCGTCACCTGCTCGGTAACATAGGCACCTGCAAACTGGTTTTGGAAGTATCTGTGAGCCACGAGGACTCAGCAATCCCATTACCATGGGTATCAAGACTAGCAAAGCTTAATGGGAAAGGAATGGTTAAAGTGGTGAGGTTGCAGCAGCGGCTAAGCAAGTATGGTGGCTAACATACGCAAAAGAGAGAGAGAAGAGAAACAAAGGAACGGTCGTCAACTAGTAATGATCAAGAGGTGATCCTGAACTCCTACTTACGTCAAACATAACCCAAAGACCATGTTCACTTCCCGGACTCCGCCGAGAAGAGACCATCACGGCTACACACGCGGTTGATGCGTTTTAATTCGGATCTGGTGTCAAGTTATCTACAACCGGACATTAACAAATTCCCATCTGCCACATAACCGCGGGCACGGCTCTCGAAAGTTTATACCTTGCAGGGGTGTCCCAACTTAGCCCATGACAAGCTCTCGCGATCAACGAAGGAATAGACCTTCTCCCAGGAAGACCCGATCAGTCTCGGAATCCCGGTTTACAAGACATTTCGACAATGGTAAAACAAGACCAGCAAAGCCTCCCGGCGTGCCGACATCCTGATAGTAGCCGCGTGTATCTCGTCTCAGGCCACGACCGGATGAGCAGTCCGTACAACTAAAACCAGACCTCAAGTTTCCTTGAGGTGGCGCTGCAAAGTGCTCTAGTTTGGACCAACACTTAGACAAGCATTGGCCTGGGGGGGCTGAATAAAGATGACCCTTGGGTTAATTACTCCCAAGGGAAATATAGGTGGTGGTGAGGCAAAAGGTAAAACTAATGTTGGGCCTTGCTGGACAAGTTTTATTCAAAGCGAACTGTCAGGGGGGTCCCATAAATCACCCGACCGCGTTAGGAACGCAAAATCCGGGAACATAACACCGGTATGACGGAAACTAGGGCGGCAAGAGTGGAACAAAACACCAGGCATAAGGCCGAGCCTTCCACCCTTTACCAAGTATATAGATGCATTAATAATATAAGAGATATTGTGATATCCCAACATAACCCTGTCCACCATGGAGAAATCTTCAACTTCACCTGCAACTAGCAACGCTATAAGAGGGGCTGAGCAAAGCGGTAACATAGCCAAGCAACAGTTTGCTAGGAAGGGTGTCAAAGGTTAGAGGTTCATGGCAACATGGGAGGCATGATATAGCAAGTGGTAGGCATCGTAGCATAGGCATAGCAAAAGAGCGAGCATCTAGCAAGCGAAGATAGAAGTGATTTCGAGGGTATGGTCATCTTGCCTGAAATCCCGCTAGGAAGAAGAACGAGTCCATGAAGAAGATGAAGCCACGAAGACGAACCAAGCGTAGACGAACGAATCCTCACGATCGCAACGAAACGGGAACTATCGAGAAGAAGCACACAACATGGTAAACACACCACACATGAACAAGACATGATGCACAACAAGAATGATGCATGACCAAGCTACATGAAGCTACTCATGGCAAGAGATGATGCAAACAACAACACATCAAAGCAAGTTTAAATGAGGCCGGGAACAACATATAACAATTCCGGAAAGTCCTCATATGCAAATTTCGAAATTGGTCCAGAACTGAATAAACATTATGTTCAAGTTGTTAAACAGCAAGTTAAGATGCACCAAGATGATCTACACGAAATTCTAGTCAAGTTACATATAAAGTTCATTAGATTTGGAGCTACGGCCTAGAAGATATGAGCAAAACAAGTTAAACATGGCATTGATGCAAAATGCATACAAACATCAAGCAAACACCTCAAAACAAGGATGCAACATTATAATATGAAGCTACATGCAAAACAAGCAAGTTTCATATAGAGCACACTCAAAACGGAGCAACGGTTCAACACATGCACACTATACAAGTCATAGCAACAATCTGTCCAAAACAGCAACTAGGCATCTTGCAAGCATCAAAACAATATGCTACAGCATCCCAACATAATAACAAAAGGCATGGGCATGAATTACAGGTAAAGCACTACAAAACATGAACACTGAGCTATCTCCAGAAACAACTAGAACATGCTCAAAAACACATGGTAAGATTGCAAATAATAACAGTTTCAGACTTTGCAGAAATAACATCAGGTTGCAATGTTTAGAGCAAGCAAACAACATGTTACAGGAACTTATCATGGCAAACAAAGGCATGGCATGAATCTACTAAAGGCATAGATCAAAAGACCCTTACTGACCATGAGCCAAAAAGGCACAGAAAATATGATGGCACCCATGTAAACATGGCAAGTTATATTACAGATTCAAACATGGCAGGAACAACAATAAGTAGGCATGTTTGTGAGCTTGAACCACTCACCACAGAGCAATACATGGCATGGCAAGGCAACCAACAGTAAGAAGGCATGTTTGTGAAGCTAAGAATGGCAAGAGCAAGGTCATAGGGTGCATGGATCACTAGGAAAACACATGGAAACAACTAAACTTAATGTAAACAGGCTGACAGCAACATTATGAAGCAACTTTGGAGCAAGATAACAACATGTTCCAGCAGGCTATAATTGCAACCAAGGGCATGAATGGATAGAGCATGACATGTAGATCAAAACATGTTTATAGAACATCTCCAGATTATGCATAGAACAACTAGTAGAAGCATGTTAACATAGCAACAAAATATAACAGAATCTGCCAGGAAAACAGCAACAGCAACTACCCTACTTAGCAAGCTTGATACACTCAGCACACAACTCACAAAAATACATGGTTGGCACCCCTGGAAAGATGGCATGGCATAGATCAACATTCATGTAGAGCTCAACCTCATAGGATGCACACATCAATCATGGCAAAAATGATAAAAAAGCAAGTTATAACAGTTTCAGCAGATTAACATCAACATGCACTCTTCCAACAGCATTTCGGGCATCAAGATGAGCTCAAATGAAAATGATGCAATGGAATGAAATGAAACACTCGTCGAGACGAACAATTTGACATATTATACGCACGAAACGGAGCTACGGATGCAGAGATATAGCAGGTCAAACATGGCATGATTATGCAATAATTACAGGACATAGAGATTTCGGGGTCAACCTCGTACTTCACAGATCTAGATCGGGGCTGCGGGCACGGATGCTGAGGCGGGCCAGCTCGCCGGAGAGGACCGGAGGAGAAGGGCCGGCGGGGACGGGGCTGCACCGGCGAGGGGGAGCCGGATCCGGCCGGGCGCGGTCGGCCGACGCGGCGAGGGAGGCCGTCGGGCGGAGGCGCGGCGAAGGCGACCACGGCGGGAAGCGCCGGCGGGAGGCGAAGGCGGCGGCCGCGGGCCGGAGGCGAGGCGGGGCCGGGCGGGCGCGGCGCCGGCGGGCAGAGCCGCGAGCGGCGGAGGCGCGGCCCCTGCTCGGGCGCTCGGGGCCGGCGGCGGGAGCCGGGCGGCGGGGCCGGGACGCCGGGGAGGCGACGCGCGGCGGCGCCGGGATGGAGCGGCGGCGGCGCGCCGACGGCGAGGTCGGCGGGCGGGCGGCGGCGCGGATCGGGCCCGCGCGGGTCCCGGATGGGCTCCGCGGGCCGGCGGCGGCGGGAGGACGGCGGCGACACGTGTCGGCGGCCGATTGGCTGCGGGAGGCGGGCGGATGCGTCCGGTCCAGATCGGACGTGTCCGGCGGGCGAGAGGAGCGGGGCTAGGGTTTCGGGGGGAGAATTCATCCGCGAATTTCGGGGGAGGGGGTGTATTTATAGGTAGAGGGAGCTAGGAGAGTCCAAATGAGGAGCGATTTTCGGCCACGCGATCGTGATCGAACGACCGAGAGCATGGAGAGGAGTTAGATGGGTTTTGGGCCACTTTGGAAGGGGTGTTGGGCTGCAACTCAAAGAGGGCTTCTACGGTTACCCGGTTAACCGTTGGAGTATCAAACGACCTCCAAATGGCACGAAACTTGACAGGCGGTCTACCGGTGCTATACCAAGGCCGCTTGGCAAGCCTCGGGCCATTCCGAGAACGTTTAACACCTGCACAAGAGAAGAGGCAAAAAGGGGACGCCGGATGACATAGGAGTGCCGGATTGCAAAACCGACAACGGGGAAAATGCTCGGATGCATGAGATAAACATGTATGCAAAATGAAATGCACATGATGACGTGATATGAAATGCAGATGATGACATGGCAAAGTGCAACACACAAGCAAATGACATGGCAAGGACGGCGAATAACTGGCAGACACCTGGCGCATCGAATCCGGGGCGTTACAACACTCCTCCACTAACAAGAGATCTCGTCCCGAGATTTTAGGACCGAGACGGAAGAGAAAAGGGATGAGGTGAAACAAGAACTCAAGAGAAGAAGCAAAGAATCGAGAACACTCGAGAAGAAGAAAGGAACTGCGAGAATGACGAGAATCGAAAGCTCACGGAATCGGATAGACTATGAAGCCACTCGTTCTAACCAGAGTGGTTAGAATGAGAAAAGAAATGAATAAGACTGAAAGAATTTAGGCAGCACTCCGGCTGAAAATGGGAGGATTAGAACAAACTTGAGAGGATGGAATGGTACTTGATGAACTCTTGAAGAATGAATTAAATCATGACGATCTACCGTGAAGAACTCCGGTAACAAAAGGATGATGAGATAGAATAATGGATGAAAGAATAAGATTAAATCTTACGATGATTTAGATGGAGGTTCCGACGAGATGACCGAGGAAATTTGAACTCCGGAAAAAGAAAAGATGAAACACTTGGAACTAGAATTTATTCATCGAGAACAAACTCCGAAGAAAAGGATTGAGAAGTGACATATCGCAAACTTGAGAAGGTCTTCATGAACCACCGATAAGATTGAAAAGAATGAATGAATTAATATGATAATCAAAGAAAAAGAATCTTGAACGAACCACCGTAAGAATTCGAAAATGACTGACGAAAGAGAATGAATCACCGTGAAGAATTAGAAGACAAATATGTTTGAAGGGATTTAGATGCAAAAGAACGAAGTGATCGCGAACTGATTGAAGAATACTTGAACGAAGCACCGGAAGAATATAGAGACGACCGAAGCTGAAAACTTAGAACGAAGAAATCTTCCAAAAAGATGGCCTCCGGATGATCGAGAGAGAAAACAACTCCTGAAAAACTCTGGATGGATGAAGAGAATTTGTATGACTTGAAACAATTTGATAGGATAACATCGAGCTAGCACCGCAAATCTCCGGGGAACGGACAAGATTTAAAGAGAAATCTTCTTCTTCAATCTTCAAATGATGACGAGAAACACCACCAAAATTACTGAGGTACTCCGGGAGAACGAAAAACGAAGAGGTTGAGGCATCAATGAAACGAATTTGAAAACGATCTTGGAGAAGGCATGTGACTGATGGAATCCATTCTTACGTCACACTTGAAAAGAATTGAGAATAGCTCCGGAATAATTAGAAGAGTCAGGTAAGATCCTGGGAAAAGACCTGTGGGTTAGGGCCCACCGAAAGAAAAACACCGTTGGAAAGGGATTTTTGAACAGATAGATGTTGCAATGGATGATTGAAATATTTGAATTGTTCCGGTGCATCATACTCCGGAAGGACAAAAATGGCGAGAGGCGAACGAGCAGGGAAAACACTTGAGCCGACGGAAAAGAATATAATCACTACCGAAAAACTTGAATTGAATCCACCGGAAAAGAAAAAATAGATGAAGAATGTCGAACGAGACGAGAATTCACCGGTTGAGATAATTGAGGGAAGACTGAAGAGGCTCCGAGCGAATGAAATAGATGGTCGAGAGAGAGTCAGACTCCGGGAAGAAAAAGGGTGGGAGGGCGGGAAAAACAAAGGCAACTTGGAAGGGGGAACCGATGAATATCTTGAAGAGAAAGCACCGGTTGAAATCATTGAGGAAAGAAACAAAGACTTCGCACGAGTAGGAAGGATACTCGATTACGGACTCCGGTTTCTGTGTTATGTTTGACGTAAGTAGGTGTTTTGAACTATTCCTCTTCCCCTTGTCACGCCCAATATGCGACCCTATCCAAAAGGAACTCGAAGGTCCCACCAAGGATAGACCCGCATATTGGAACGCTTTTGCAAGGTGGATATCATTACATCAACATTACATAATAGATGGGGATACATACATAAGGCAACTTGGAGCGGATGAAACAAACACCGTTGAGAAAACTTAGAATTGATCTCGCAAATGTTGAAATGATTGGATTCACTTGAAGAGAAGCACACCGGTTGAAAAAGAATTAACATGACGACCTCGATGATCAAGAAGGATTAGTACTCCCATAGAAATATGAGAACACCGTTTAGAAAAGGTATGGATTCAACACTTGACTTCGAAGCAACTCGAATACCACAAATAAAACAAAACAAAGGATTTGGCTTGCAGAATAAGCCGGAACAAACATATGATAGAGATTTCGTCCGAAGTTTTCGTGGTGGGGCCCACATGGGCTCGATCGTACAACACCATCATGTACAAGGCAGTGCACATGACATACGAAGCGTCCCCGAGTCGGCATAGCCAAGGACTCTTTAAGACATAACGAGACCACTGTAAAACCAACCGTGAATAGGCGGACCACTAGACGTCGAACCCCAATTTCATATCATACATCCGTCGGAAAGATATCCTAAGAGCTACTTGAATTCCCACCTATGAAACTCCCGAAATTTTCCGGTTATGCAATCAGGTGTTGGGGATATAGGGGAAGCATAATATCTCACCCAAAACTAGCAAATCCTACATCCAGCTGTATCCATCCTTCAACACATAACCTAGAAACCTTCGGAAATCGTCTACCTCAACCTTCGAAAAGCATCCGTTATACGAGTCATGGCAATACTCCCGTACTCACCTCAGTACTGGGTTATCGGGGTTATCTCACCAACAACTGCATAAAAGAGATTTTCGATGTTGGCGTACTAAACTCAGGTATTCCAGAACTGCAACGATAAAATTATGATGACAACACCTCAGAGCTCAACTCCCCGGGACACTTCCACTAAACCCCTGACAGGAGGCACCAAGACAATGTTCACATCATAAAACCATCGGAACGATTCCAAGATACCCGCGTGATCCTAAATTTTTTTTAGTGAAATTTGAGGAGAGGAAAGTCAAAACTTCTACGTCAGGAGACCTCACCAGAGCGACGAAGGGACTGAGGAGTAAAAAGAATTCCTAACTCTCCGATATATATAATCCTAAATGACTCAAAACATTTTTCTAGACACAACTCGGCCGCTAAAAACGATTAAGCAGTGGGGCTCCTAAGGTCGGGGATGGCTCTGATTACCAACTTGTAACGCCCTCGATGCGGCTATATCTCCCACGTGTCGAAGCACGACTTAGAGGCATAACCGCATTGAAAGCAATGTCGCAAGTGAGGTAATCTTCACACAACCCATGTAATACATAAGGGAAAGAGATACATAGTTGGCTTACAATCGCCACTTCACACAATTACATGAATAAAGCATTACATCATCCAGATACAATCAAGGTCCGACTATGGAACCAAAATAAAATAAGAACCCCAAATGCGGCAAAGGCCCCGGATCGACCCCAACTGGGCTCCACTACTGATCAACTAGAACGAAACAACACAAAGGGCAAGATCTTCATTGAGCTCCTCCTTGAGCTTGGTTGCGTCACCTGCTCGGTAACATAGGCACCTGCAAACTAGTTTTGGAAGTATCTGTGAGCCACGAGGACTCAGCAATCCCATTACCATGGGTATCAAGACTAGCAAAGCTTAATGGGAAAGGAATGGTTAAAGTGGTGAGGTTGCAGCAGCGGCTAAGCAAGTATGGTGGCTAACATACGCAAAAGAGAGCGAGAAGAGAAACAAAGGAACGGTCGTCAACTAGTAATGATCAAGAGGTGATCCTGAACTCCTACTTACGTCAAACATAACCCAAAGACCGTGTTCACTTCCCGGACTCCGCCGAGAAGAGACCATCACGGCTACACACGCGGTTGATGCGTTTTAATTCGGATCTGGTGTCAAGTTATCTACAACTGGACATTAACAAATTCCCATCTGCCACATAACTGCGGGCACGGCTCTCGAAAGTTTATACCCTGCAGGGGTGTCCCAACTTAGCCCATGACAAGCTCTCACGATCAACGAAGGAATAGACCTTCTCCCAGGAAGACCCGATCAGTCTCGGAATCCCGGTTTACAAGACATTTCGACAATGGTAAAACAAGACCAGCAAAGCCTCCCGGCGTGCCGACATCCTGATAGTAGCCACGCGTATCTCATCTCAGGCCACGACCGGATGAGCAGTCCGTACAACTAAAACCAGACCTCAAGTTTCCTTGAGGTGGCGCTGCAAAGCGCTCTAGTTTGGACCAACACTTAGACAAGCTTTGGCCCGGGGGGGCTGAATAAAGATGACCCTTGGGTTAATTACTCCCAAGGGAAATATAGGTGGTGGTGAGGCAAAAGGTAAAACCAATGTTGGGCCTTGCTGGACAAGTTTTATTCAAAGCGAACTGTCAGGGGGGTCCCATAAATCACCCGACCGCGTTAGGAACGCAAAATCCGGGAACATAACACCGGTACAACAGAAACTAGGGCGGCAAGAGTGGAACAAAACACCAGGCATAAGGCCGAGCCTTCCACCCTTTACCAAGTATATAGATGCATTAATAATATAAGAGATATTGTGATATCCCAACATAACCCTGTCCACCATGGAGAAATCTTCAACTTCACCTGCAACTAGCAACGCTATAAGAGGGGCTGAGCAAAGCGGTAACATAGCCAAGCAACGGTTTGCTAGGAAGGGTGTCAAAGGTTAGAGGTTCATGGCAACATGGGAGGCATGATATAGCAAGTGGTAGGCATCGTAGCATAGGCATAGCAAAAGAGCGAGCATCTAGCAAGCGAAGATAGAAGTGATTTCGAGGGTATGGTCATCTTGCCTGAAATTCCGCTAGGAAGAAGAACGAGTCCATGAAGAAGATGAAGCCACGAAGACGAACCAAGCGTAGACGAACGAATCCTCACGATCGCAATGAAACGGGAACTATCGAGAAGAAGCACACAACATGGTAAACACACCACACATGAACAAGACATGATGCACAACAAGAATGATGCATGACCAAGCTACATGAAGCTACTCATGGCAAGAGATGATGCAAACAACAACACATCAAAGCAAGTTTAAATGAGGCCGGGAACAACATATAACAATTCCGGAAAGTCCTCATATGCAAATTTCGAAATT
Organism: Triticum timopheevii; assembly: GCA_963921465.1. NCBI lineage: Eukaryota > Viridiplantae > Streptophyta > Magnoliopsida > Poales > Poaceae > Triticum > Triticum timopheevii. Next base: position 478,284,717 of record OY997264.1, on the reverse strand, counting down.
GGTCCAGAACTGAATAAACATTATGTTCAAGTTGTTAAACAGCAAGTTAAGATGCACCAAGATGATCTACACGAAATTCTAGTCAAGTTACATATAAAGTTCATTAGATTTGGAGCTACGGCCTAGAAGATATGAGCAAAACAAGTTAAACATGGCATTGATGCAAAATGCATACAAACATCAAGCAAACATCTCAAAACAAGGATGCAACATGATAATATGAAGCTACATGCAAAAACAAGCAAGTTTCATATAGAGCACACTCAAAACGGAGCAACGGTTCAACACATGCACACTATACAAGTCATAGCAACAATCTGTCCAAAACAGCAACTAGGCATTTTGCAAGCATTAAAACAATATGCTACAGCATCCCAACATAATAACAAAAGGCATGGGCATGAATTACAGGTAAAGCACTACAAAACATGAACACTGAGCTATCTCCAGAAACAACTAGAACATGCTCAAAAACACATGGTAAGATTGCAAATAATAACAGTTTCAGACTTTGCAGAAATAACATCAGGTTGCAATGTTTAGAGCAAGCAAACAACATGTTACAGGAACTTATCATGGCAAACAAAGGCATGGCATGAATCTACTAAAGGCATAGATCAAAAGACCCTTACTGACCATGAGCCAAAAAGGCACAGAAAATATGATGGCACCCATGTAAACATGGCAAGTTATATTACAGATTCAAACATGGCAGGAACAACAATAAGTAGGCATGTTTGTAAGCTTGAACCACTCACCACAGAGCAATACATGGCATGGCAAGGCAACCAACAGTAAGAAGGCATGTTTGTGAAGCTAAGAATGGCAAGAGCAAGGTCATAGGGTGCATGGATCACTAGGAAAACACATGGAAACAACTGAACTTAATGTAAACAGGCTGACAGCAACATTATGAAGCAACTTTGGAGCAAGATAACAACATGTTCCAGCAGGCTATAATTGCAACCAAGGGCATGAATGTATAGAGCATGACATGTAGATCAAAACATGTTTATAGAACATCTCCAGATTATGCATAGAACAACTAGTAGAAGCATGTTAACATAGCAACAAAATATAACAGAATCTGCCAGGAAAACAGCAACAGCAACTACCCTACTTAGCAAGCTTGATACACTCAGCACACAACTCACAAAAATACATGGTTGGCACCCCTGGAAAGATGGCATGGCATAGATCAACATTCATGTAGAGCTCAACCTCATAGGATGAACACATCAATCATGGCAAAAATGATAAAACAGCAAGTTATAACAGTTTCAGCAGATTAACATCAACATGCACTCTTCCAACAGCATTTCGGGCATCAAGATGAGCTCAAATGAAAATGATGCAATGGAATGAAATGAAGTAATCACCGAGACGAACAATTTGACATATTATACGCACGAAACGGAGCTACGGATGCAGAGACATAGCAGGTCAAACATGGCATGATTATGCAATAATTACAGGACTTAGAGATTTCGGGGTCAACCTCGTACTTCACAGATCTGGATCGGGGCTGGGGGCACGGATGCTGAGGCGGGCCAGCTCGACGGAGAGGACCGGAGGAGAAGGGCCGGCGGGGACGGGGCTGCGCCGGCGAGGGGGAGCCGGATCCGGCCGGGCGCGGTCGGCCGACGCGGCGAGGGAGGCCGTCGGGCGGAGGCGCGGCGAAGGCGACCACGGCGGGAAGCGCCGGCGGGAGGCGAAGGCGGCGGCCGCGGGCTGGAGGCGAGGCGGGGCCGGGCGGGCGCGGCGCCGGCGGGCAGAGCCGCGAGCGGCGGAGGCGCGGCCCCTGCTCGGGCGCTCGGGGCCGGCGGCGGGAGCCGGGCGGCGGGGCCGGGACGCTGGGGAGGCGACGCGTGGCAGTGCCGGGACGGAGCGGCGGCGGCGCGCCGGCGGCGAGGTCGGCGGGCGGGCGGCGGCGCGGATCGGGCCCGCGCGGGCCCCGGATGGGTTCCGCGGGCCGGCGGCGGCGGGAGGACGGCGGCGACACATGTTGGCGGCCGATTGGCTGCGGGCGGCGGGCGGACGCGTCCGGTCCAGATCGGACGTGTCCGGCGGGCGAGAGGAGCGGGGCTAGGGTTTCGGGGGGGGGGGGAGAATTCATCCGCGAATTTCGGGGGAGGGGGTGTATTTATAGGTAGAGGGAGCTAGGAGAGTCCAAATGAGGAGCGGTTTTCGGGCACGCGATCGTGATCGAACGACCGAGAGCATGGAGAGGAGTTAGATGGGTTTTGGGCCACTTTGGAAGGGGTGTTGGGCTGCAACTCAAAGAGGGCTTCTACGGTTACCCGGTTAACCGTTGGAGTATCAAACGACCTCCAAATGGCACGAAACTTGACAGGCGGTCTACTGGTGCTATACCAAGGCCGCTTGGCAAGCCTCGGGCCATTTCGAGAACGTTTAACACCCGCACAAGAGAAGAGGCAAAAAGGGGACGCCGGATGACATAGCAGTGCCGGATTGCAAAACGGACAACGGGGAAAATGCTCGGATGCATGAGACGAACATGTATGCAAAATGAAATGCACATGATGACGTGATATGAAATGCAGATGATGACATGGAAAAGTGCAACACGCAAGCAAATGACATGGCAATGATGGCGAATAACTGGCAGACACCTGGCGCATCGAATCCGGGGCGTTACAGAAACACGGAGTGACAAATCCTAATCTTGATCTATGCCAACCCAACAAATACCATCGGAGACACTTGTAGAGCATCTTTATAATCACCCAGTTACGTTGTGACGTTTGATAGCACAATAAGTGTTCCTCCGGTATTCGGGAGTTGTATAATCTCATAGTGATAGGAACATGTATAAGTTATGAAGAAAGCAAGAGCAACAAACTAAACGATCATAGTGCTAAGCTAACGAATGGGTCAAGTCAATCACATCATTCTCTAATGATGTGATCCCGTTCATCAAATGACAACACATGTCTATGGCTAGGAAATTTAACCACCTTTGATTAATGAGCTAGTCAAGTAGAGGCATACTAGCTAGTTACACTCTGTTTGTCTTTATATTCACACATGTACTAAGTTTCCTGTTAATACAATTCTAGCTTGAATAATAAACATTTATCATGAAATAAGGAAATAAATAATAACTTTATTATTACCTCTAGGGCATATTTCCTTCAGTCTCCCACTTGCACTAGAGTCAATAATCTAGATTACACAGTAATGATTCTAACACCCATGGAGTCTTGGTGCTGATCATGTTTTGCTTGTGAGAGAGGCTTAGTCAATGGGTCTACAACATTCAGATTCGTATGTATCTTGCAAATCTCTATGTCTCCCTCCTTGACCTGATCGTGGATGGAATTGAAGCCTCTCTTGATGTGCTTGGTTCTCTTGTGAAATCTGGATTCCTTTGCCAAGGCAATTGCAGCAGTATTGTCACAAAAGAGTTTCATTGGATCCGATGCACTAGGTATGACACCTAGATCGGATATGAACTCCTTCATCCAGACTCCTTCATTTTCTGCTTCCGAAGCAGCTATGTACTCTGCTTCACACGTAGATCCTGCCACGACGCTTTTCTTGGAACTGCACCAACTAATAGCTCCACCATTCAATATAAATACGTATCCAATTTGTGACTTACAGTCATCCGGATCAGTGTCAAAGCTTGCATCGACGTTACCATTTACGACGAGCTCTTTGTCACCTCCATAAATGAGAAATATATCCTTAGTCCTTTTCAGGTATTTCAGGATGTTCTTGACCGCTGTCCAGTGATCCACTCCTGGATTACTTTGGTACCTCCCTACTAAACTAATAGCAAGGCTCACATCAGGTCTGGCACACACCATTGCATACATGATAGAACCTATGGCTGAGGCATAGGGAATAACTTCCATTTTCTCTCTATCTTCTGCAGTGGTCGGGCATTGAGTCTTACTCAACTTCACACCTTGCAACACAGGCAAGAACCCTTTCTTTGACTGATCCATTTTGAACCTTTTCAAAACTTTATGAAGGTATGTGCTTTGTGAAAGTCCAATTAAGCGTCTTTGATCTATCTCTATAGATCTTGATGCCTAATATATAAGCAGCTTCACCGAGGTCTTTGAAAAATTCTTATTCAAGTATCCTTTTATGCTATCCAGAAATTCAGTATCATTTACGATCAGCAATATGTCATCCACATATAATATCAGAAATGCTACAGAGCTCCCACTCACTTTCTTGTAAATACAGGCTTCTCGAAAAATCTGTATAAACCATATGCTTTGATCACACTATCAAAATGTATATTCCAACTCCGAGAGGCTTGCACCATTCCATAAATGGATCGCTGGAGCTTGCACACTTTGTTAGCACCTTTTGGATCGACAAAACCTTCTAGTTGCATCATATACAACTCTTCTTTAAGATATCCATTAAGGAATGCAGTTTTGACATCCATTTGCCAAATTTCATAATCATAAAATGCAACAATTGCTAACATGATTCGGACGGACTTAAGCATCGCTACGGGTGACAAAGTCTCATCGTAGTCAACTCCTTGAACTTGTCGAAAACCTTTTGCAACAAGTCGAGCTTTGTAGACAGTAATATTACCATCAGCGTCAGTCTTCTTCTTGAAGATCCATTTATTTTCTATTGCTTGCCTATCATCGGGCAAATCAATCAAAGTCCACACTTTGTTCTCATACCTGGATCCCATCTCAGATTTCATGGCCTCAAGCCATTTCACGGAATCTGGTCTCATCATCGCTTCCTCATAGTTCGTAGGTTCGGTAGTAACTTGATCAGAAGTTTCATGATCATCATCATTAGCTTCCTCACTAATTGGTGTAGGAATCACTAGAACTGATTTCTGTGATGAACTACTTTCCAATAAGGGAGCAGGTGCAATTACCTCATCAAGTTCTACTTTCCTCCCACTCACTTCTTTCGAAAGAAACTCCTTCTCTAGAAAGGTTCCGTTCTTAGCAACGAATATCTTGCCTTCGGATCTGTGATAGAAGGTGTACCCAACAGTCTCCTTTGGGTGTCCTACATTTTTATTTGATTTGGGTTTGAGCTTATCAGGTTGAAGCTTTTTCACATAAGCATCACAACCCCAAACTTTAAGAAACAACAACTTGGGTTTCTTGCTAAACCATAGTTCATATGGTGTCGTCTCAACGGATTTAGATGGTGTCCTATTTAACATGAATGCAGCCGTCTCTAAAGCATAACCCCAAAACGATAGTGGTAAATCGGTAAGAGACATCATAGATCGCATCATATCAAATAAAGTACGGTTACGACATTCAGACACACCATTACGCTGTGGTGTTCCAGGTGGCGTGAGTTGTGAAACTATTCCACATTATTTCAAATGAAGACCAAACTCATAACTCAAATATTCACCTCCACGACCGGATCGTAGAAACTTTATTTTCTTGTTATGACGATTCTCTACTTCACTCTGAAATTCTTTGAACTTTTCAAATATTTCAGACTTATGTTTCATCAAGTAGATATACCCATATCTGCTCAAATCATCTATGAAGGTCAGAAAATAACGATACCCGCCACGAGCCTAAACACTCATCGGACCGCATACATTAGTATGTATTATTTCCAATAAGTCAGTTGCTCGCTCCATTGTTCCGGAGAAAGGAGTCTTAGTCATCTTGCCCATGAGGCATGGTTCGCAAGCATCAAGTGATTCATAATCAAGTGATTCCAAAAGCCCATCAGCATGAAGTTTCTTCATGCGCTTTACACCAATTTGACCTAAACGATAGTGCCACAGATATGTTGCACTATCATTATTAATTTTGCATCTTTTGGCTTCAATATTATGAATATGTGTATCACCACTATCAAGATTTAGTAAAAATAGACCACTCTTCAAGGGTGCATGACCATAAAAGATATTACTCATATAAATAGAACAACCATTATTTTCCGATTTAAATGAATAACCGTCTCGCATCAAACAAGAACCAGATATAATGTTCATGCTTAACGCTGGCACCAAATAACAATTATTCAGGTCTAAAACTAATCCCGAAGGTAGATGTAGAGGTAGCTTGCCGACGGTGATCACATCGACTTTGGAACCATTTCCTGCGCGCATCGTCACCTCGTCCTTAGCCAATCTTCGTTTAATCCGTAGCCCCTGTTTCGAGTTGCAAATATTAGCAACAAAACCAGTATCAAATACCCATGCGCTACTACGAGCATTAGTAAGGTACACATCAATAACATGTATATCACATATACCTTTGTTCACCTTGCCATCCTTCTTATCCGCCAAATACTTGGGGCAGTTCCGCTTCCAGTGACCAGTCCCTTTGCAGTAGAAGCACTCAGTTTCAGGCTTAGGTCCAGACTTGGGTTTCTTCTCTTGAGTAGCAACTTGTTTGCCGTTCTTCTTGAATTTCCCCTTCTTCCCTTTATGCTTTTTCTTGAAACTAGTAGTCTTATTAACCATCAACACTTGATGATCTTTCTTGATTTCTACCTCCGCAGCCTTTAGCATTGCGAAGAGCTCGGGAATCGTCTTGTTCATCCCTTGCATATTATAGTTCATCACAAAGCCTTTATAGCTTGGTGGCATTGATTGGAGAACTCTGTCAATGACACAATCATCCGGAAGATTAACTCCCAGCTGAATCAAGTGATTATTATACCCAGACATGTTGAGTATATGCTCACTGACAGACTGTTTTCCTCTATCTTGCAGCTGTAGAACTTATTGGAGACTTCATATCTCTCAATCCGGGCATTTGCTTGAAATATTAACTTCAACTCCTGGAACATCTCATATGCTCTAGGACGTTCAAAATGACGCTGAAGTCCCGGTTCTAAGCCGTAAAGCATGGCACACTGAACTATCGAGTAGTCATCAGCTTTGCTCTGCCAGACGTTCACAATGTCCGCAGTTGCTCCTGCAGCGGGTCTTGCACCTAGCGGTGCTTCCAAGATGTAATTCTTCTATGCAGCAGTGAGGATAATCCTCAAGTTACGGACCCAGTCCGTTTAATTGCTACCATCATCTTTCAACTTAGCTTTCTCGAGGAACGCATTAAAATTCAATGGAACAACAGCACGGGCCATCTATCTACAATAATATAGACAAGCAAAATACTATCAGGTACTAAGTTCATGATAAATTAAAGTTCAATTAATCATATTACTTAAGAACTCCCACTTAGATAGACATCCCTCTAATCTTCTAAGTGATCACGTGATCCATATCAACTAAACCATGTCCGATCATCATGTGAGATGGAGTAGTTTCCAATGGTGAACATCACTATGTTGATCATATCTACTATTTGATTCGCGCTCGACCTTTCGGTCTCAGTGTTCCGAGGCTATGTCTGCATATGCTAGGCTCATCAAGTTTAACCCGAGTATTCTGCGTGTGCAAAACTGTCTTGCACCCGTTGTATGTGAATGTAGAGCTTATCACACCCGATCATCACGTGGTGTCTCGGCATGATGAACTGTAGCAACGGTGCATACTCAGGGAGAACACTTGTACCTTGAAATTTAGTGAGGGATCATCTTATAATCCTACTGCCGTACTAAGCAAAATAAGATGCATAAAGGATAAACATCACATGCAATCAATATAAGTGATATGATATGGTCAGCATTATCTTGTGCCTTTGATCTCCATCTCCAAAGCACCGTCATGATCACCATCGTCACCAGCGCGACACCTTGATCTCCATCATAGCATCGTTGTCGTCTCGTCAACTATTGCATCTACGACTATCGCTACCGCTTAGTGATAAAGTAAAAACAATTACAGGGCGATTGTATTGCATACAATAAAGAGACAACCAGATGGCTCCTGTTAGTTGCCGATAACTCTGTTACAAAACATGATCATCTCATACAATCAAATTTAGCATCATGCATTGACCATATCGCATCATAACATGCCCTGCAAAAACAAGTTAGACGCCCTCTACTTTGTTGTTGCAAGTTTTACGTGGCTACTACAGGCTTAGCAAGAACCGTTCTTACCTATGCATCAAAAACCACAACGATTTTTCGTCAAGTGTGTTCTTTTAACCTTCAACAAGAACTGGGGGTAGCCACACTCGATTCAACTAAAGCTGGAGAAACAAACACCCACTAGCCACCTGTGTGCGAAGCACGTCGGTAGAACCAGTCTCGCGTAAGTGTACGCGTAATGTCGGTCTGGGCCGCTTCATCCAACAATACCGCCGAATCAAAGTATGACAAGCTAGTAAGCAGAATGACTGTTATCGCCCACAACTCTTTGTGTTCTACTCGTGCATATAACATCTACGCATAGACCTGGCTCGGTTGCCACTGTTGGGGAACGTAGTAATTTCAAAAAAAATTCCTACGCACACGCAAGATCCATCTAGGTGATGCATATAGCAACGAGAGGGGAGAGTGCTGTCCACGTACCCTCGTAGACCGAAAGCGGAAACATTGTGACAACACGGTTGATGTAGTCGTACGTCTTCACGATCCGACAGATCCTAGTACCGAAAGTACAGCACCTCCGTGATCTGCACAAGTTCAGCTCGGTGACGTCCCACAAACTCTCAATCCAGCTGAGTGTCGAGGGAGAGCTTTGTCAGCACGGCGGCGTGTTGACGGTGATGATGAAGTTACTGGCGCAGGGCTTCGCCTGAACACTGCAACGATATGACCGAGGTGGATTACGATGGAGGGGGGCACCACACATGGCTAAGACAATGTTTGTTGTTGTGTTCTAGTGTGCCCCCCGCCCCTGTATATAAAGGAGCAAGGGGGAGGCCGGCCGGCCCTATGGCGCTCCAAGGAGGGGAGGAATCCTCCTCCTAGTAGGAGTAGGATTCCTCCTTTCCTAGTCCTACTAGGAGGGGGGAAGGAAGGAGTGGGAGAGGGGAAGGAAAGGGGGGCGCCACCCCCCCTCCTAGTCCAATTCGGACTCAAGGGGGAGGGGCGCGCGGACTGCCCTGGCAGCCCCTCTGTCTCTCAACTAAGGCCCATCTAGGCCCACTAGTTCCTCGGGGGGGGGGGGGGGGGGGTCCGGCAACCCTCCGGCACTCCGGTTTTATCCAAAATCACCCAGAACACTTCCGGTGTCCGAATATAGCCGTCCAATATATCAATATTTATGTCTCGGCCATTTCGAGACTCCTCGTCATGTCCGTGATCATATCCGGGACTCCGAACAACCTTTGGTACATCAAAACACATAAACTCATAATACAGATCGTCACTGAATGTTAAGCATGCGGACCCTACGGGTTCGAGAACTATGTAGACATGACCGAGACTCATCTCCGGTCAATAACCAATAGCGGAACCTGGATGCTCATAATGGTTCCTACATATTCTACAAAGATCTTTATCGGTCAAACCGCATAACAACATACGTTGTTCCCTTTGTCATCGGTATGTTACTTGCCCGAGATTCGATCATCGATATCACCATATCTAGTTCAATCTCGTTACCGACAAGTCTCTTTACTCGTTCGGTAATCCATCATCCCATAACTAACTCATTAGTCACATTGCTTGCAAGGCTTATAGTGATGAGCATTACCGAGACGGCCTAGAGATACCTCTCCGAAATACGGAGTGACAAATCCTAATCTTGATCTATGCCAACCCAACAAATACCATCGGAGACACCTATAGAGCATCTTTATAATCACCTAGTTACGTTGTGACGTTTGATAGCACACTAAGTGTTCCTCTGGTATTCGGGAGTTGTATAATCTCATAGTCATAGGAACATGTATAAGTTATGAAGAAAGCAATAGCAACAAACTAAACAATCATAGTGCTAAGCTAACGAATGGGTCAAGTCAATCACATCATTCTCTAATGATGTGATCCCGTTCATCAAATGACAATACATGTCTATGGCTAGGAAACTTAAGCATCTTTGATTAACAAGCTAGTGGAGAAAAGCATACTAGTGACACTTTGTTTGTCTATATATTCACACATGTACTAAGTTTCCTGTTAATACAATTCTAGCATGAATAATAAACATTTATCATGAAATAAGGAAATAAATAATAACTTTATAATTGCCTCTAGGGCATATTTCCTTCAAAATTATACTCCGGAGGTCCAAACAACTGCTTATAGTAATTAGTTATATAAACTCTAAGGTTCTCTTGTCCTAGAATCGTCCCCTCGTCTTGCTCAAGCTGAAATATCTTTTTGTTTCGGTGCTTGCCATTTGCAATCATATGAAAGAATTGAGTGTTGGTATCCCCTTGGATATTTTGCGAACTTTAGCTCGCAATGTCCCTTCAATTCCTCTTGAAGGAGTTCTTTCAGTCTCAATTCCGCCTCCATTTTAGTTTCCAGCTCTCTGGTATCTAAAATAGTGGATTCAGCTTTAATATCGAGGGATTGAACAAGTAGAAGGAGCCTTTCCTTCTTAGCCTTATATATCCCATGCGTATGCTTTGCCCATCCATGAAGGAATCTTCATAGATGCCGAATCTTATTCTGCCATCTTTCAACAGGAGACCTCCCTCCTAAATCTTTAGCGCATTCCCTTGCTATCAGATCAAGGAACCCTTCTCTTTCAAACTACGATAATTCGAAAGAAAAGTAATTTTATTCCCCACATGGGTGGCCTCACCAGAATCAATTAGCAACGGAGTGTGATCCGAGACTGCGCGCTATAACGCTTGGACTGTTACCAGGGGAAACTTCTGCTCCCATTCGACGCTGGCGAGGACACTGTCCAACTTCTCAAAAGTCGGGTTTGGTAACGAATTAGCCCAAGTGAATTTCCTACCAGAAATCTCTATCTCTCTAAGATCCAAGCTTTCGATTATGGTACTGAACATAAACGACCATCTGCCGTCAAAATTCTCATTATTCTTTTCCTCCCTTCTGCGAATAATGTTAAAATTGCCCCCAACGAGAATTGGGAGCTGCTCGCTACCACAAATACGGACGAGATTAGCCAAAAAATCAGGTTTGAGTTCTGGCTGCGTGGCACCATACACCGCCACCAATGCCCAATTAAACCCATCAGCCTTTGATCTGACCCGAAATTTTACCGCAAAGTCCCCCATGACCACACTCCGAACTTCCAACAAATCGCACTTAACTCCAAGTAAGATCCCACTGGACCTTCCTCTTGGAGGTAGACAATGCCAGTCGAAGTTGACACCCCCATAAAGAGTGCTAAGAAACAGGGGGTGAAGTTGGCCCTTCCAGTTCCGGAAAGGGTGATAAAGTCCAGCTTGTGTTCAATAGACGCTTCGGCTAGAAACCTTCTTTTAGCCAAGTCTTTAAGACCTCCGTTATTCCAAAAAATTCCTCTCATATTTCATCATGAAATTTTTTAGGTACGGATCCTAGAACTTCTACATACTACCGAAACTGGATAAACCTTCCGTTTCCACTTCCGCTTAGGCTTATTTTGGTCTGTCAACCGATCCTCACAACCGGCCTCCTGGACCTAACCTGTGGGACATCAACATGGATCGAGTCCCTAGGGGAACTTAAATCCTCATCTTCCTCTGTCTCAGGAAGTGTAGGGGCAAGATGCACACAAAAACTATCAAGAACCCTGACTCCCAACGCATCTATGTCGGAATCATTCATGGGTTTAACAACAGCTAGATTACGAATCATTTCCAAAGCGCTCTCCGCTTCTAGATCAAGGATATCATTAACTGATCTAGTGATTTCATTACCATTACTACCTAGTGAGACCCCTAATTGATTTGCATTGTGAACAATCTCATCATTGGAAAAATGCAAAATTGAATTAGACGTATTGACTGACATACCAGTAGTGACCTCAACGTCATGAAGCTTGGCCGCCCGCATAACGCACCTCAGTTGCATGTCATCAACATCTGTCTGCTCCTCAAGACGACTGCTCATCCGTCATCCTTCAGAAACAGGATCCGAGATCCCTCCAAATGCAATGACCTCCTCCCGCGTAGGCCCGTTTGAGGTGGGGCCTCCTGCCCAACCCCCAACAGAGCTCGACTAAACTGGAACAGCCAAACAACCTCCTAGAGCCGTGGTCGCCTCCCCGCAGCGTCGACTGGTGGCCGGACCCCAGAGACACCACTGGAACCATACCAACCATCGGCGCCAAGGGAGAGGAAGGGGTGAAGGTCGCCTGCCCACGCCCCTCCCAACCTGGTCCCCCCGGCTGAGTGAAGCGATGTCACCACCGGACAGCCACTCGGGGTGAAGCAGGTGCCGCCAAAGGAGAAGTGCAGACAAAGACCTCCTGTCCACGTCCCCCTTCAAGTCCTGCCGTCGAAGCCAAGTACGACGAAGGAGATGCAGGGGCGGAGGCCTCCTGCCCATGCCCCCACCCTGTCTGGCCGCCAAGGCGGAGTCAGGGGCGGAGGCCTCTTGCCCTTGCGCCCACCTAGTCCGACCACCCCGCTGGCCCGCGGCGCGGTCTCCTCGTTAGCAGTCCTGACTGGGCTCCTTGCCCGCGGAGAAGCCCCTCCCAGGTCAGACGCTGCTAGTGCTGTCATTATAGTCTCCGCAAAGTGTAACATGGCAACAAAATCAGCATCCACAGGAGCATCAACATCAACAAAATCCAAGGTAGGAAGCAATCGCTCAAACACGTCATCACGCTCCACTCTCTCACTCCACAATCTCGGAGGAGCAGATGCAGGCTCGAATGAACCAAATCTCAAGGTGCTCATGGGAGCAGTCGTGAATGGTGAAGTCCCTTTCCCAGATGCCGTCACATCAGATCCCTGGATGTTAGACGCGTCATGTCCACGGTCATCCTGTCGCATGATACGTCTCCATCGTATCTAACTTACCAAACAGTTTTGCCCTTGTTTTCGACTCTAACTTGCATGATTTGAATGGAACTAACCCGGACTGACGTTGTTTTTAGCAGAATTGCCATGGTATTATTTTTGTGCAGAAATAAAAGTTCTCGGAATGACCTGAAACTCCACGGAGAATATTTTTGGAATTAATAAAAAATACTGGCGAAAGAATCAAGGCCAAGGGGCCCACACCCTGTCCACGAGGGTGGGGGCGCACCAACCCCCCCGGGGGCGCCCCCTGCCTCATGGCCCCCCTAGTGCTCCACCGACCTCAATTCCAACTCTATATATTCACGTTCGGGGAGAAAAAAATCAAAGAGAAGGATTCATGGCGTTTTACGATACGGGGCCGCCACCAAGCCCTAATCTCTCTCGGGAGGGCTGATCTGGAGTCCGTTCGGGGCTCCGGAGAGGGGAATCCGTCGCCATCATCGTCATCAACCTTCCTCCATCACCAATTTCATGATGCTCACCGCCGTGCATGAGTAATTCCATCGTTCGCTTGCTGTACGGTGATGGGTTGGATGAGATTTATCATGTAATCAAGTTAGTTTTGTTAGGTTTGATCCCTAGTATCCACTATGTTCTGAGATTGATGTTGCTATGACTTTGCTATGCTTAATGCTTGTCACTAGGGCCCCAGTGCCATGATTTCAGATCCGAACCTATTATGTTTTCATGAATACATGTGAGTTCTTGATCCGATCTTGCAAGTCTATAGTCACCTATTATGTGTTATGATCCGTTAATCCCGAACTGACAATAATCGGGATACTTACTGGTGATGACCGTAGTTTGAGGAGTTCATGTATTCACTAAGTGTTAATGCTTTGGTCTGGTACTCTATTAAAAGGAGGCCTTAATATCCCTTAGTTTCCAATAGGACCCCGCTGCCACGGGAGGGTAGGACAAAAGATGTCATGCAAGTTCTTTTCCATAAGCACGTATGACTATATTCGGAAAACATGCCTACATTACATTGATGAACTTGAGCTAGTTCTGTGTCACCCTATGTTATAACTGTTGCATGAGGAATCGCAACCGACATAATTATCCATCACTGATCCAATGCCTACGAGCTTTTCACATATTGATCCTTGCTTAGTTACTTTTCCGTTGCCATTGTTACAATTACTACAAAACTGCTACTGTTACTTTTGCTACCGTTACCGTTACTTCCATACTAATTTGCTACTAAATACTTTGCTGCAGATATTAAGTTATCCAGGTGTGGTTGACTTGACAACTCAACTGCTAATACTTGAGAATATTCTTTGGCTCCCCTTGTGTCAAATCAATAAATTTGGGTTGAATACTCTACCCTCGAAAATTGTTGCAATCCCCTATACTTGTGGGTTATCAAGACTATTTTCTGGTGCCGTTGCCGGGGAACATATCTCTATTATTTGAGTCACTTGGGATTTATATCTGCTGATCACTATGAGGAACTTGAAAGACGAGAAAACCAAGATTTATCCCTCCACTATGAGGGGAGGTAAGGAACCGCCATCTAGCTCTTCACTTGATTCTCCTTCTGTTTTTAGTAAACTTGCGACACCTAAACCTGCTTCTGCCATTAATTCTGATATGTCGTATGTTATTGATGATGCCACTTCTGCTATGCATATACTTATGATGAAACTACTTCTATGCTTGATAATATTGTGCCACTAGGTGAATTTCTTGATGAACAACTTGCTAGGGCTAGAGAGAATGAAATTATTGAAACTGGTAATACTGATGAAAGTGATGATGAAGATTCTCCCCTTAGATATGAATTGCCTGTTGTGCGTGAGGGTTATGTTATGGATGAAGAAACTGCTATAGATTTTCTTGCTTGCAATGATAGATCTGATCTTAAGAAATTATTAGCTAAGCTGAAAGAAAAGTCTCTAAATGCTAGAATGAAATATGACCCTGCTTTTGCTACTTCACCTATCTGTATTAGTGAAAAGGATTATGATTTCTCTGTCAACCCTGAGATAATTACTTTGGTTGAATCTGATCCTTTTTATGGTTATGAATCTAAAACTGTTGTGGCACATCTTACTAAGTTAAATGATATAGCCACCCTATTCACTAATGATGAGAAAACTCGCTACTACTATATCCTTAAATTATTTCCGTTCTCATTAAAGGGTGATGCTAAAACATGGTTTAATTCTCTTGATCCTGGTTGTGTGCGTAGTCCCCAAGATATGATTTATTACTTCCTTGCTAAATATTTTCCCGCTCATAAGAAATAAGCGGCTTTAAGGGAAATATATAATTTTGTGCAAATTTAAGAAGAAAGTCTCCCACAAGCTTGGGGGAGGCTTCTCCGATTACTTAATGCCTTGCCTGATCATCCTCCAAGAAAAATGAAATACTTGATATCTTTCATAATGGACTAACTGATGCTTCCATAGACCACCTGGATAGTTGTGCTGGTTGTGTTTTCAGGGAAAGAACTGTTGATCAAGCTGAATTGCTATTGAATAATATGTTGACTAATGAAAACAATTGGACACTTCCTGAACCAACTCCGAAGAAAAGGGGTATTCTATTTCTCAGTCCTGAAGATATGCAAGAGGCAAAGAAATCTATGAAGGAAAAGGGTATTAAAGTTGAAGATGTTAAGAATTTACCGCCTATTGAGGAAATACATGGTCTTGATAACCCGACACAGGTAGTAAAGGTAAATTCTCTTAGATTTGATGAAGGTGATATTCCTCATTATAAGTCTGCTAGTCAATGCTTGGATGAGTTTGATAATTTTATTGTTAAACAAGAAAACTACAATGCTTATGTTGGTAGACAATTGAAACGTAATGCTTATAGGATTGAATACTTGAGTGATTATATGTCTAGAGTTAAAGGTGAACTTAAACTTATTAGTAAACATGCTTCTATGGTTACCACTCAAGTAGAACAAGTGCTTAAAGCTCAAAATGATTTGCTCAACGAATTAAATGATAAGAAAAATGATAATGTTGTTAGAGTTATGACTAGAGGTGGTAGAATGACTCAGGAACCTTTGTATCCTGAGGGCCACCCTAAGAGAATTGAGCAAGATTCTCAGAGAAATAATGTTGATGCACCTAGTCCTTCTAAAAAGAAGAAAAAGAAAAATGATAGGAATTTGCCTGCTTCTAGTGAACCTGTTGTTGACACACATGAGAATCCCAATGATATTTCTATTTCTGATGTTGAAACACAATCTGGTGATGAACATGAACCTAGTGATAATGTTAATGATAATGTTCATGTTGATGCTCAACCTAGCAATAATAATGATGTAGAGGTTGAACCTGCTGTTGATCTTGATAACCCACAATCAAAGAATCGACGTTATGATAAAAGAGACTTCATTGCTAGGAAGCACGGTAAAGAAAGAGAACCATGTGTTCAGAAACCCATGCATTTTCCTCCTAAACCATCCAAGAAAAAGGATGATGAGGATTTTGAGCGCTTTGCTGAAATGATTAGACTATCTTTTTGCGTATGCGTTTAACTGATATGCTTAAAATGAATCCTTATGCTAAGTATATGAAGGATATTGTTACAAATAAAAGAAAGATACCGGAAGCTGAAATTTCCACCATGCTTTCTAATTATAATTTTAAGGGTGGAATACGAAAGAAACAAGGAGATCTAGGAGTACCAACTATACCTTGCTCCATTAAAAGAAACTATGTTAAAACTGCTTTATGTGATCTTGGAGCCGGTGTTAGTGTTATGCCTCTCTCTTTATATCGTAGACTTGATTTGAATAAGTTGACACCTACTAAAATATCTTTGCAAATGGCCGATAAATCAACTGCTATACCTGTCAGTATTTGTGAGGATGTGCCTGTTGTGGTTGCAAATGTTACTATTTTAACGGACTTTGTTATTCTTGATATTCCCGAGGACGATAGTATGTCGATTATCCTTGGTAGGCCCTTTTTGAATATTGCAGGGGCTGTTATTGATTGCAACAAAGGCAATGTCACTTTTAATGTTAATGGTAATGAGCATACGGTACACTTTCCGAGGAAACAACCTCAAGTCCACAGTATAAATTCTATTTGAAAAATTCCAACTATTACTATTGGAGGTTTTGAATTTCCTCTTCCTACTGTCAAGAAGAAATATGATATTCTTATTCTTGGGGACATACATATCCCCGTTGAGGTAACCTAGTGCTATTCGAAAATTCTCCAGTTTCATGCGATTCGGAATGAGTTTGTTAACAAGACTTGATCAACCTTGTTAGTGGATTCCTTTTGATGAGCATGAGATGGATGCAGTTAGAAAGCACAACCTTCTGTACCTCCTTTTACTTTCTGTTATTTAGAGTAAATAAAGCAAAAATACTATTTTTCTATCTGTTTTCTGAATTATCCTTGCAATAAAAACCCCAAAATGAAAGTTCTCCAAATGCCCTAAAAATGAAATATGATTTTTTCTAGAATATTTGAGAATATGTGGCACTGAGAACACAACAGAGGGGGCAACCACCTGGTCACGAGGGTCCAAGGCGCGCCCACCCCCCTGGGGCGTGCCCCCTGCCTCGTGGTCCCCTGGTGGCCCCCTCCACTTATTCCAGCACCCACACACTCCTTCCTCCCAAAAAATGACCAACCAGCTCAAGCATGAGTTCTAGCTCATCTTACTGCCATTTTCGATCTCCTTGCTCAAAGCTCCACTCACAAAACTGCTTTGGGGGATTGTTCTTCGGTATGTGACTCCTCCAATGGTCCAATTAGTTTTTGTTCTAGTGCTTTATTCATTGCAAATTTTTGCTGCCTAGGTGACCCTGTTCTTGAGCTTGCTTGTCAAATTTATTTGGTCCCAAGTAGTTCTAATGCATGATATAGTCTCTAGGCACTTGTGGGAGTAGTTGCTATCAATTTTGTTGAGTTTTGTTCACTTTTATTGTGAGTCACTAAAAATTTCAGAAATTTTCAGAGGAAGAAAATGTTGAGGAGAATGTTGAGAGGCTCTTCGAGCCAAAGCTCGAAGGATAAACAAAATGAGGAGAATAACAAGCCCAAATAAAATTTGCCTCGCACTGCGGAGGTTCGGTCGTGCGAATGGCCTTGTGATGCGTTCTTAAGAGCCGCCGGAATTTATGAAGACTTTTACTACTTAGCTGAGAATGCGGGCCTTACCGACTACCTCCGTGACCAACGTGAACAGTATCTCCTACTCACTAATATTTTCGTGCAAAAATTTTATTTCCATGCTAGGAAATCACCACCTTCAGTGGAGTTTCACTTATATGATGAGGTTAAGGTGATGTCACTCCATGATTTTTGTCGGGTCTGCAAGATACCCTTTGTGGGCAGCATAGAGGAACCACATCGTAGTGATGTGGATGGATTCATTGATAGAATTGTTGTAGGGGAAACGAGGAAAGTTTCCGATGCAAGAACTACTAGTATACATTTTCCTGTTCTACGTTACTTTGTGATATTTGCTCGTAGATGCTTAATTGGTCGCGGGAACAGTGGAAATCTTAGTACTCCCGATCTTGTCATTTTGCGCCATGCTTTCTTTCATGATACAACCTTGATAACCCACAAGTTTAGGGGATCGCAACAGTTTTCGAGGGTAGAGTATTCAACCCAAATTTATTGATTCGACACAAGGGGAGCCAAAGAATATTCTCAAGTATTAGCAGTTAAGTTGTCAATTCAACCACACCTGGATAACTTAGTATTTGCAGCAAAGTATTTAGTAGCAAAGTAGTATGGAAGTAATAGTAACAGTAGCAAAAGTAACAGTAGCAGTTGTGTAGTAATTGTAACAGTAGCAATGGTAAAGTAACTAAGCAAAGAGCAATATGTGAAAAGCTTGTAGGCATTGGATCAGTGATGGATAATTATGTCGGATGTGATTCCTCATGTAAGGGTTATAACATAGGGTGACATAGAACTAGCTCCAGTTCATCAATGTAATGTAGGCATGTATTCTGAATATAGTCATACGTGCTTATGGAAAAGAACTTGCATGACATCTTTTGTCCTACCCTCCCGTGGCAGTGGGGTCCTATTGGAAACTAAGGGATATTAAGGCCTCATTTAATAGAGTACCGGACCAAAGCATTAAAACTTAGTGAATACATGAACTCCTCAAACTACGGTCATCACCGGTAAGTATCCCGATTATTGTCACTTCGGGGTTAACGGATCATAACACATAATAGATGACTATAGACTTGCAAGATAGGATCAAGAACTCACATATATTCATGAAAACATAATAGGTTCAGATCTGAAATCATGGCACTCGAGCCCCAGTGACAAGCATTAAGCATAGCAAAGTCATAGCAACATCAATCTCAGAACATAGTGGATACTAGGGATCAAACCCTAACAAAACTAACTTGATTACATGGTAAATCTCATCCAGCCCATCATCGTCCAGCAAGCCTACGGTGGAATTACTCACGCACGGCGGTGAGCATCATGAAATTGGTGATGGAGGATGGTTGATGATGACGACGACGGCGGATTCCCCTCTCCGGAGCCCCGAACGGACTCCAGATCAGCCCTCTCGAGAGAGTTTAGGGCTTGGCGGCGGCTCCGTATCATAAAACACGATGAATCTTATCTCTGATTTTTTTCTCCACGAACGTGAATATATGGAGTTGGAGTTGAGGTCGATGGAGCTCCAGGGGGCCCACGAGGCAGGGGCGCGCCCTAAGGGGGGGGGGCGCCCCCACCCTCGTGGACAGGGTGTGGCCCCCCTGACGTTTATTCTTTTGCCAATATTATTTTATTAATTCCAAAAGGTTGCTCCGTGGATTTTCAGGTCATTCCGAGAACTTTTATTTCTGCACAAAAATAACACCATGGCAGTTCTGCTGAAAACACCGTCAGTCCGGGTTAGTTCCATTCAAATCATGCAAGTTAGAGTCCAAAACAAGGGCAAAAGTGTTTGGAAAAGTAGATATGACGGAGACGTATCAACCCCCCAAGCTTAAACCTTTGCTTGTCCTCAAGCAATTCAGTTGACAAACTGAAAGTGATAAAGAAAAACTTTTACAAACTCTGTTTGCTCTTGTTTTTGTAAATATGTAAAGCCATCATTCAAGTTTTCAGCAAAGATTATGAACTAATCATGTTCACAATAACATTTAGGTCTCATGTTTACTCATATCAATGGCATAATCAACTAGCGAGCAATAATAATAAATCTCAGATGACAACACTTTCTCAAAACAATCATAATATGATATAACAAGATGGTATCTCGCTAGCCCTTTCTGAGACCGCAAAACATAAATGCAGAGCACCTCCAAAGATGAAGGACTGACTAAACATTGTAATTCATGGTAAAAGAGATCCAGTGATAGTCATACCCAATATAAATTAATAGTAATGCATGTAAATGACAGCGGTGCTCTCCAGCGGGTGCTTTTTAATAAGAGGGTGATGACTCAACATAAAAGTAAATAGATAGGCCCTTCGCAGAGGGAAGTAGGGATTTGTAGAGGTGCCAGAGCTCGATTTTGAAATAGAGATGGATAACATTTTGAGAGGTATACTTTCAATGTCAACATAACAACTAAGAGATCTCTATATCTTCCATGCTACACACATTATAGGAGGTTCCCAAACAGAATGGTAAAGTTTATACTCCCCCGCCACCAACAAGCATCAATCCATGGCTTGGCCGAAACAACGGGTGCCTCCAACTAACAACAATCCTAGGGGAGTTTTGTTTGTAATTATTTTGGTTTGATTTAAGCATGGGACTGGGCATCCCGATGACCAGCCATTTTCTCGTGAATGAGGAGCGGAGTCCACTCCTCTTGAGAATAACCCACCTAGCATGGAAGATACAGACAACCCTAGTTGATACATGAGCTGTTCGAGCATACAAAACAGAATTTCATTTGAAGGTTTAGAGTTTGGCACATACAAATTTACTTGGAACGGCAGGTAAATACCGCATATAGGAAGGTATGGTGGACTCATATGGAATAACTTTGGGGTGTATGGAGTTTGGATGCAGAAGCAGTATTCCCTCTTAGTACAAGTGAAGGCTAGAAAGAGATTAGGGAGCGACCAACTAGAGAGCGACAACAGTCATGAACATGCATTAAAATTAATCTACACTGAGTGCAAGCATAAGTAGGATGTAATCCACCATGAACATAAATATCATGAAGGCTATGTTGATTTTTTTTCAACCACATGAGTGAACATGTGCCAAGTCAAGTCACTCGAATCATTCAAAGGAGGATACCATCCTATCATACCATATCACAACCATTTTAATAGCATGTTGGCACGCAAGGTAAACCATTATAAACTCCTAGCTAATTAGGCATGGCATAAGCAACTATAATCTCTAATTGTCATTGCAAACATGTTTATTCATAATAGGCTGAATCAGGAACGATGAACTAATCATATTTACAAAAACAAGAGAGGTCGAGTTCATTCCAGCTTCTCTCATCTCAATCAGTCCATCACATATCGTCATTATTGCCTTTCACTTGCACGACCGAACGATGTGGATAATAATAATAGTGCACGTGCAATGGACTAAGCTGGAATCTGCAAGCATTCAATTCAAGGGAGAAGACAAGGTAATATGGGCTCTTGGTTAAATCAACAATAATGCATATGAGAGCCACTCAACATTTTCATCATGGTCTTCTCCTCTCGACCCCCAAAGAAAAGAAAAGAAATAAAACTTATTTACACGGGAAAGCTCCCAACAAGCAAAAGAAGAACGAGAAATCTTTTTGTGTTTTCTTTTAATTACTACCAATACAGGCATGGAAAGTAAACTAGCTAAAAGCTACAACTAATTTTTTTGGTTTTCTTAAGGTTGTTCAAACACACAAGAAGAAAACTAGAAAAAGAAATAAACTAGCATGGATAGTACAATGAAAAAGTATGAGCACTGACAACTAGAATGAGTGTGTGAACATGAATGTAATGTCGGTGAGAAATACGTACTCCCCCAAGCTTAAGCTTTTGACCTAAGTTGGTCTATGCCCATGGATTGCGGCTACTCTCTCCAGTGTACTGAGGAGTATCATCAGAGTACCACTGGCTGGCGATCTCCTCCGGATCCCACTGATAAAAGGACGGTCGATAAGGATCAAGTGGTGGTTCTGGCTCAGGCTCTGGGGCTGATGTCTGGCCCAGGTACGCGTAAACAGCCTCTGGCAAGATGAGGTATGTGCCTGCAGTGAAGTCAAACAAAGAGGGTGCAGGAAAGATAATAGTCTCACTATGAGTTTTATGAAATCTCAAATTATACTTAAGCATCTTCTCATCATTTTTAACAATAAACTCATGTGCTACCATACTCTTATAATCTAGAATAGTAGGGGGCAGCATCTTTTCCTCTTTCTCATAATGCCCGATAGGTATCCTAAAGTGTTTAGCAAGGCGGGAAGCATAGATGCCTCCAAAGATGGGGCCCTTTGTATGGTTCAGGCTTAATCTTTTAGCAACAATGGTGCCTAAACTAACGGTTAATAAAGCATGGCACAAAATAATCATATCAGGAATGCTAAGGTTTCCATAGTTCCCGCGACCAATTAAGCATCTACTAGCAAATATTGCAAAGTAACATAGAATAGGAAAGTGTATGCTAGTAATTCTTGCATCGGAAACCTTCCTCGTTTCCCCTACAGTAATCATATCAATAAATCCATCCACATCTCTACTATGTGGTTCCTCTATTCTGCCCCCGAAGGGTATCTTGCAAACCACACAAAATTCACATAGTGACATCTCCCTAGCCTCATCATATAAATGAAACTCTACAGAAGGAGGCGATTTCTTAGGATGAAAGTAAAAATTTTGCACGAAAGTATTGGTGAGAAAGAGATACTGTTCGAGCTGGTCGTGGAGGAAGTCGGTGAGGCCCGCATTGTCAGCCAAAGAATAAAAATCATCATGAATCCCGGCTGATCTCAAGAACTCATCACAAGGCTATTCGCACGGCCAAACCTCCGCGACGTGAGGGAGATTATACTTGGGCTTTTTATTCTCCTTGGCTTGTTTATCCTTCGAGCTTTGGCTCGAAGAGCCCCTCAAAAATCTCTTAATCATTTCCTGAAAATTTCTGAAATTTTTTGTAACGCATAATAAAGGTGAATCAAACTCAACAAAATTGATAGCAACTACTCCCACAAGTGCCTAGAGACTATATCATGCATTAGAACTACTTGGGAGTATATAAATTTGACATGCAAGCTCAAGAACAGGGTCACCTTAGTAGAAAAAATTTGCAATGAATAAAGCACTAGAACAAAAACTAATTGGACCATTGTGGGAGTCACATACCAAAGAACAATCCTCCAAAGCAGTTTTGTGAATGGAGCTTTGAGCAAGGAGATCGAAAATGGCAGCAAAAAATGAGCTAGAACTCATGCTTGAGCTGGATAGTGATTTTTTTGGGAGGAAGAAGAAGAGTGTGGGTGCAAGAATAAGTGGAGGGGGGCCACTGTGTCCCCATGAGGCAGGGGGCGTGCCCTATAGGGGTGGGCGCGCCCTGGACCCTCGTCGCCAGGTGCTTACTCCCCCTACTGTGTTCTGAGTGACAGATATTCTCAAATATTCCAGAAAAATCATACTAAATTTTCAGGGCATTTGGATAACTTTAATTTTCGGGGTATTTTTTATTGCATGGATAATTCTGAAAACAGACAGAAAATACTATTTTTACTTTACTTAATCTAAATAACAGAAAGTAAAAAGAGGGTACAGAAAGTTGTGCTTTCTAACTTCATCCATCTCATGCTCATCAAAAGGAATCCACTAACAAGGTTGATCACATCTTGTTAACAAACTCATTCCGAATTGCATGAAACCGGAGAAATTTCGAATAACACTAGGTTACCTCAACGAGGATATGCACATCCCCAATAATAAGAATATCATATTTATTCTTGACAGTAGGAATAGGAAATTCAAAACCTCCAATAATAGTCGATGAAATTTTTCCAATAGAATTGATACTATGGACTTGAGGTTCTTTCTTCGGAAAGTGTACCATATGTTGGTGACATTGCCTTTGTTGCAATCAATAATAGTCCCTGCAGTATTCAAAAAGGGTCTACCAAGGATAATCGACATACTATCGTTCTCGGGAATATCAAGAATAACAAAGTCCATTAAGATAGTAACGTTTGCAACCACAACAGTCACATCCTCACAAATACCGACAGGTATAGCGGTTGATTTATCGGCCATTTGCAAAGATATTTTAGTATGTGTCAACTTATTCAATTCAAGTCTACGATATAAAGAGAGAGGCATAACATTGACACCGACTCCAAGATCACATAAAGCAATTTTAACATAGTTTCTTTTAATGGAGCATGATATAGTTGGTACTCCTGGATCTCCAAGTTTCTTAGGTATTCCACCCTTAAAAGTATAATTAGCAAGCATGGTGGAAATTTCAGCTTCTGGTATCTTTCTTTTATTTGTGATAATATTTTTCATGTACTTAGCATAAGGATTCACTTTAAGCATATCTGTCAAACGCATACACAAAAAGATAGGTCTAATCATTCCAGCAAAGCGCTCAAAATCCTCATCCTTTTTCTTGGATGGCTTAGGAGGAAATGGCATGGGTTTCTGAACCCATGGTTCTCTTTCTTTATTGTGCTTCCTAGCAATGAAGTCTCTCTTATCATAATGTTGATTCTTTGATTGTGGGTTATCAAGATCAATAGCAGGTTCAATCTCTACATCATTATTATTGCTAGGTTGAGCATCAACATGAACATTATCATTAACATTATCACTAGGTTCATGTTCATCACCAGATTGTGTTTTAGTATCAGAAATAGAAATATCATTGAGATTCTCAGGTGTGTCTACAACAGGTTCATTAGAAGCATGCAAAGTCCTATCATTTTTCTTTTTCTTCCTAGAAGGACTAGGTGCATCAACATTATTTCTCTGAGAATCTTGCTCAATTCTCTTAGGATGGCCCTCAGGATACAAAGGTTCCTGAGTCATTTTACCCGTTCTAGTTGCCACTCTAACAGTAAAGTCATGTTTATTATTCAATTCATTGAGCAAATAATTTTGTGCTTTAAGCACTTGTTCTACTTGAGTGGTAACCATAGAAGCATGTTTACTAATGAGTTTAAGTTCACCCTTAAATCAAGTGTCCAATCATATAAGCATTACTTTTTAATTGTCTACCAACATAAGCATTGAAGTTTTCTTGTCTAGCCATAAAGTCATCAAATTCATCTAAGCATTGGCTAACAAATTTAGTAGATGGGATTTCAACTTTATCATATCTATAGAGAGAATTTACCTTTACTACCTGTGTCGGGTTATCAAGACCATGTTTTTCTTCAATAGGTGGTATATTAAGGTCATGTATTTCTTTAACAGGAGGTAAATTCTTAACATCTTCAGCTTTAGTACCTTTTTTCTTTCATAGATTCCTTTGCCTCTTGCATATCTTCAGGACAAAGAAATAGAACACCTCTTTTCTTCGGAGTTGTCTTAGGAGTTGGCTCAGGTGTTGGCTCAGGAAGTGTCCAATTATTTTCATTAGTCAACATATTATTCAATAGCAATTCAGCTTGATCGACTATTCTTTCCCTGAAAACACAACAAGCACAACTATCCAGGTGGTCTTTGGAAGCATCGGTTAGTCCATTATAAAAGATATCAAGTATTTCATTTTTCTTGAGAGGATGATCAGGCAAAGCATTAAGTAATCGGAGAAGCCTCCCCCAAGTTTGTGGGAGAACCTCTTCTTTAATTTGCACAAAATTATATATTTCCTTAAGGCAGCTTGTTTCTTATGAGCAGGGAAATATTTAGCAGAGAAGTAATAAATCATATCCTGAGGACTACGCACACAACCAGGATCAATAGAATTAAACCAAGTTTTAGCATCACCCTTTAATGAGAATGGAAATATCTTAAGGATATAATAGTAGCGAGTTTTCTCATCATTAGTGAATAGGGTGGCTATATCATTTAATTTAGTAAGATGTGCCACAACAGTTTCAGATTCATAGCCATAAAAAGGATCAGATTCAACCAAAGTAATTGTCTCAGCATCGACAGAGAAATCATAATCCTTATCAGTAACAAAGATAGGTGAAGTAGCAAAAGCAGGGTCATATTTCATTCTAGCATTCAGAGACTTTTGTTTCAGCTTAGCCAATAACTTCTTAAGATCAGATCTATCATTGCAAGCAACAAAATCTCTAGCAGTTTCTTCATCAATAACATAACCCTCAGGAACAACAGGCAATTCATATTTAGGGGGAGAACCTTCATCATCACTATCATCAATAATACCAGTTTCAATAGTTTCATTCTCTCTAGCCCTAGCAAGTTGTTCATCAAGAAATTCACCTAATGCCATAATAGTATCAAGCATAGAAGTAGTTTCATCATAAGTATCATGCATAGCAGAAGTGGCATCATCAATAACATGCGACATATCAGAATTAATAGCAGAAGCAGGTTTAGGTGTCGCAAGTTTACTCATAACAGAAGGAGAATCAAGTGCAGAGCTAGATGGTAGTTCCTTACCTCCCCTCGTAGTTGAGGGATAAATCTTAGTTCTTTCGTCTTTCAAATTCCTCATAGTGACCAGTAGATATAAATCCCAAGTGACTCAAAGAATAGAGCTATGCTCCCCGGCAATGGCACCAAAAAATAGTCTTGATAACCCACAAGTATAGGGGATCGCAACAGTTTTCGAGGGTAGAGTATTCAACCCAAATTTATTGATTCGACACAAGGGGAGCCAAAGAATATTCTCAAGTATTAGCAGTTGAGTTGTCAATTTAACCACACATGGATAACTTAGTATCTGCAGCAAAGTATTTAGTAGCAAAGTAGTATGGAAGTAATGATAATAGTAGCAAAAGTAACAGTAGCAGTTGTGTACTAATTGTAACAGTAGCAATGGTAAAGTAACTAAGCAAAGAGCAATATGTGAAAAGCTCGTAGGCATTGGATCAGTGATGGATAATTATGTTGGATGTGATTCCTCATGTAAGAGTTATAACATAGGGTGACACAGAACTAGCTCCAGTTCATCAATGTAATCTAGGCATGTATTCTGAATGTAGTCATACGTGCTTATGGAAAAGAACTTGCTTGACATCTTTTATCCTACCCTCTCGTGGCAGCGAGGTTCTATTGGAAACTAAGCGATATTAAGGCCTCCTTTTAATAGAGTACCAGACCAAAGCATTAACACTTAGTGAATACATGAACTCCTCAAACTACGGTCATCACCGGTAAGTATCCCGATTATTTTCACTTTGGGGTTAACGGATCATAACACATAATAGGTGACTATAGACTTGCAAGATAGGATCAAGAACTCACATATATTCATCAAAACATAATAGGTGCAGATTTGAAATCATGGCACTTGGGCCTTAGTGACAAGCATTAAGCATAGCAAAGTCATAGCAACATCAATCTCAGAACATAGTGGATACTAGGGATCAAACCGTAACAAAACTAACTTGATTACATGGTAAATCTCATCCAACCCATCACCGTCCAGCAAGCCTACGATGAAATTATTCACGCACGGCGGTGAGCATCATGAAATTGGTGATGGGGGTTGGTTGGTGATGACGACGGCGACGGATTCCCCTCTCCAGAGCCCCGAATGGACTCCAGATCAGCCCTCCCGAGAGAGTTTAGGGCTTGGCGGCAGCTCCGTATCGTAAAACGTGATGAATCTTTCTCTATGATTTTTTTTCTCCGTGAACGTGAATATATGGAGTTGGAGTTGAGGTCGGTGGAGCTCCAGGGGCCCACGAGGCAGGGGGCGCGCCCTAGGTGGGGGGGGGGGGGGCGCCCCCCACCCTCGTGGACAGGGTGTGGGTCCCCTGACATTAATTCTTTTGCCAATATTTTTTATTAATTACAAAAAGTTGCTCCGTGGATTTTCATGTCATTCCGAGAACTTCTATTTCTGCAAAAAAATAACACCATGGCAGTTCTGCTGAAAACAGCGTCAGTTCGGGTTAGTTCCATTCAAATCATGCAAGTTAGAGTCCAAAACAAGGGCAAAAGTGTTTGGAAAAGTAGATATGACAGAGACGTATCAAACCTTCAGCTTAGGCGGTATTATTGCTAAGCGATTAAGTTTGAACCGTACAAAGGGCTCCATCTTTGGAGGCATCTTTGCTTCACGCCTTGCTGAACACTCTGAGATACCTATTAGGCATTATGAGAAAGAGGAAAAGTTGTTGCACCCTATTTTTTCTAGATTATAAGAGTATGGTAGCACATGAATTTATTGTTAAAAATAAGAAGATGATTCTTAAGTATAATTTGATATTTAATAAAACTTACAGTGAGACTATTATCCTGCCTGCACCCTCTTTGTTTAACATACTTTCAGGCACGTACCACATCTTGCCCGAGGCCATCTACGCATACTGGAGGCTGATACAAGCTCCAGAGCCTGAGCCAGAACCACCACTTGACCCTTATCGACAGTCCGTTTATCAGTGGGATCCAGAGGAGATCGCCAACCAGTGGCACGCAGATGACACTCCTCCGCACACCAGAGAAGGCAGCTTTGATCAGTGGCCATAGACCAACTTAGGCCAAAAGCCTAAGCTTGGGGGAGTACGTATTTCTCACCGACATTACATTCATGTTCACACACACATGCTAGTTGTCGGTGCTCATACTTTTTCATTGTACTATCCATGCTAGTTTATTTCCTTTTCTTGCTTTCTTCTTGTGTGTTTGAAAAACCTTAAGAAAAACCAAAAAATAGTTGTAGCCTTTAGCTAGTTTACTTTCCATGCTTGTAGTAGTAATATTAAAAGAAAACCAAAAAAGATTTCTCGTTCTTCTTTTGCTTGTTGGGAGCTTTCCCGTGCAAATAGTTTTATTTCTTTTCTTTTCTTTGGGGTTGAGAGGAGAAGACCATGATGAAAATGTTGAGTGGCTCTCATATGCATTATTATTGATTTAACCAAGAGCCCATATTAACTTGTGTTCTCCCTTGAATTGAATGCTTGCAGATTCCAGCTTAGTCCATGCATGTGCACTATTATTATTTTACACACCCGTTCGGTCGTGCAAGTGAAAGGCAACAATGACGATATATGATGGACTGATTGGGACGAGAAAAGCTGGTATGAACTCGACCTATCTTGTTTTTGTAAATATGATTAGTTCATCGTTCCTAGTTCAACCTATTATAAATGAAACATGTTTGCAATGGCAATTATAGATTATAGTTTCTCATGCCATGCTAAATTAGCAAGGAGTTTATAATGGTTTACCTTGCGTGCCAACATGCTATTAAAATGGTTGTGATGTGGTATGATAGGCTGGTATCCTCCTTTGAACGATTCGAGTGACTTGACTTGGCACATGTTCACACATGTAGTTGAAACAAAATCAACATAGCCTCCACGATATTTATGTCATGGTAGATTATATCCTACTCATGCTTGCACTCAATGTCTATTAATTTTCATGCATGTTCATGACTGTTGTCGCTCTCTAGTTGGTCGCTTCCCAGTCTTTTTCAAGCCTTCACTTGTACTAAGCGGGAATACTGCTTGTGCATCCACTTCCATAAATCCCAAAGTTATTCCATATGAGTCCACCATACCTTCCTATATGCGGTATCTACCTGCCGTTCCAAGTAAATTTGTATGTGCCAAACTCTAAACCTTCAAATGAAATTTTGTTTTATATGCTCGAATAGCTCATGTATCAACTAGGGTTGTCTATATCTTCCATGCTAGGTGGGTTATTCTCAAGAGGAGTGGACTCCGCTCCTCACTCAAGAGAAAATGGCTGGTCACCGGGATGCCCAGTCCCATGCTCAAATCAAATCAAAATAATTTCAAACAAAACTCCCCCAGGATTGTTGTTAGTTGGAGGCACCCGTTGTTTTGGGCAAGCCATGGATTGTTGCTTGATTGGTGGTGGGGGGGTATCTTTACCATTCTGTTTGGGAACCGCCTATAATGTGTGTAGCATGGAAGATATCAAGATCTCTTGGTTGTTATGTTGACAATGAAAGTATGCCACCCAAAATATTATTTATCTCTGTTTCAAAACTCGAGCTCTGCACCTCTCCAAATCCCTACTTCCCTCTGCGAATGGCCTATCTATTTTACTTTTATGTTGAGTCATCATCCTCTTATTAAAAAGCACCAGTTGGAGAGCACCGCTGTCATTTGCATCCATTACTATTAATTTATATTGAGTATGACTGGATCTCTTTTACCATGAATTACAACGTCTAGTCAGTCCTTGATCTTCAGAGCTGCTCTGCATTTATGTTTTGCGGTCTCAGAAAGGGCTAGTGAGATACAATCTTGTTATATCATATTATGATTATTTTGAGAAAGTGTTGTCATCCGAGATTTATTATTATTGCTCGGTAGTTGATTTTGCCATTGATATGAGTAAACATGAGACCTAAGTGTTATTGTGAATACGGTTAGTTCATAATCTTTGCTGAAAACTTGAATGCTGGCTTTACATATTTGCAACAACAAGAGCAAACAGAGTTTGCCAAAGTTTTTCTTTATCACTTTTAGTTTATCAACTGAATTTCTTGAGGACAAGCAAAGGTTTAAGCTTTGGGGAGTTGATAGGTCTCCATCGTATCTACTTTTCCAAACACTTTTGCCCTTGTTTTGGACTCTAACTTGCATGATTTGAATGGAACTAACCCGGACTGGCGCTGTTTTCAGCAGAATTACCATGGTGTTACTTTTGTGCAGAAATATAAGTTCTCGGAATGACCTGAAACTCCACGGAGAATATTTTTGGAATTAATAAATAATACCGGTGAAAGAATCAATGCTAGGTGGCCCACACCCTGTCCACGAGGGTGGGGGGCGCGCCTACCCCCCTAGGCGCGCCCCCTGCCTCATGGGCCCCCTGGTGCTCCACCGACCTCAACTCCAACTCTATATATTCACATTCGGGGGGGGGGGGGAATCAGAGAGAAGGATTCATCACGTTTTACGATACAGAGCCGCCGCCAAGCCCTAATCTCTCTCGGGAGGGCTGATCTGGAGTCCGTTCGGGGCTCCGGAGAGGGGAATTCGTCGCCGTCGTCATCATCAACCTTCGTCCATCACCTATTTCGTGATGCTCACCGCCGTGCGTGAGTAATTCCATCGTAGGCTTGCTGGACGGTGATGGGTTGGATGAGATTTATCATGTAATCAAGTTAGTTTTGTTAGGGTTTGATCCCTAGTATCAACTATGTTCTGAGATTGATGTTGCTTTGACTTTGCTATGCTTAATGCTTGTCACTAGGGCCCGAGTGCCATGATTTCATATCTGTACCTATTATGTTTTCATGAATATGTGTGAGTTCTTTATCCGGTCTTGCAAGTCTATAGTCACCTATTATGTGTTATGATCCGTTAACCCCAAAGTGACAATAATCGGGATACTTACCGGTGATGACCGTAGTTTGAGGAGTTCATGTATTCACTAAGTGTTAATGCTTTGGTCCGGTACTCTATTAAAAGGAGGCCTTAATATCCCTTAGTTTCCAATAGGATCCCGCTGCCACGGGAGGGTAGGACGAAAGATGTCATGCAAGTTCTTTTCCATAAGCATGTATGACTCACTACAAAAAAAGACACATCCGTGACATTTTGGGCCGAACGAAATTTTTTTCTGTCATACTTATGACACTTCTATGACGATAATTGTGACAAAACCCGGTATCATCATAGATGTGGTGGGCTCCTACTTCTATGACAAAAAATCATGACAGAAAATGGGCTTTTCATCCTGGGCGGGCCGAAGACGCAGCTGCATGACATTCTTTGGGCCGTCCATGACGGAAAAAACCGTGGTAGAAGCGAGGGCGAGGAAAATTTTGGGGAGTTCCTGGTTACTGTGGGTGGTCGGGGGCCTAGCGATGCGCGTTTCTCTCGTACACGTACGTGCGTATGTGCGAGGCGTTGGGCTCTAACTGAACCCGAGCGAGGCATCGCCTAACAGAACCCGAGTGATTGTACTACAGGCTATGTGTTACTGAACCCGAGCGATCGAGTGATTCCTTCGCTACTACTGCTAACTGAAGCTGATCGATGCTACCTCTAGATGAACTATGAGCGTTGCTAGGGGGGTGGATGAACAGTTCCCGGTGGGGGTGGATGAACAGGACCCCGTGGTGTTGCCTCTGGATGAACATGACCCCGATCGATCGAGCCGGTTGGGGCTAGATGAACAGGACGACCCCGTGGAGGGCTGGATGAACAGTAGATGGTGGAGGGGTGGATGAACAGTAGCACGTGGAGGGGTGGTTGAACAGGAGCCCATGGAGAGGATGGTTGAACAGTAGCCGATGGAGTAGCGCGCGGTGGAGGCTGGATGAACAGGAGCCCGTGGATGAACAGTCGCAAGTGGAGGCTGGAGGAGGTCGACAGTGGATGAACAGTAGCCCCATGGAGGCTGGAGGAGGATGACAGTGGAGAAGAACAGTATCCCCGTGGATTCCCGTTTTGCAGTACGCCACACCCCTCCCGATGAACATGACCCCCGTTTCAACCGTAGCGCTCCAACACAAGTCTGTTTCCTCCGTTTTGCGGTATGCCACACCCCTCCCGATCAACAGGACCCCGTTTCGACCATAGGAGGTCCAACACAAGTCCGTTTCCTCCGTTTTGCGGTACGCCAAACCCCTCCTGATGAACAGGATCCCGTTTCAAACGTGGACGGTCGAACACAGGGCCGTTTCCTCCGTTCTGTGGTATGCCAGGCCTCGTTTCCATCGGCTGTTCCGTCCAAGCCCTCCCGATGAACACGACGACGCATTTCATTCCAACCCAGCCGGTTGGCTCCCCATGAACATGACGGCAATGCTGTTTCTCCGTTCCGACCCAGCCATGTACACGAGCCCTGGCCGTACGTATACGCAAGTAGGTGTTTGAGACCCCGCCCGTATGTACGTACGTGGCCATATTAACTTTCTTGCACACTGGCCGCTTTACGTACGTGTACATGCTACGTGCGCGCCTCTACTATGACACGTGCGCGCCTCTACATCTACCAGTATGTACGTACACGTTCACTACCAGAATGACAACGCTACGTATGCTTCGACCAGGTGGGCCCCGACGGTCAGGCACTTCCTTGCATGCGAAGATGTAGCTGGTGGGTCCCAGCAGTCAGGGGGGTGATACGTCTCCAACGTATCTATAATTTTTGATTGTTCCATGCTATTATATTACCCCTTTTGGATGTTTATGGGCTTTATTTTACAACATTTATATGATTTTTGGGACTAACCTACTAACCGGAGGCCCAGCCCGTATTGCTGTTTTTTTTTGCCTATTTCAGTATTTCGAAGAAAAGGAATATCAAACGGAGTCCAAACGGAATGAAACCTTCGGGAGCGTGATTTTTGGAACGAACGTGATCCAGAGGACTTTGAGTGCAAGTCAAGAAGCAGCCGAGGCCTCCACGAGATAGGAGGGCGCACCCCCCCCCTATAGGGTGTGCCCCCTGTCTCGTGGGCCCCTCGGGCGGCCACCGATGTACTTCTTCCTCCTATATAAGCCTACGTACCCCGAAAACATCCAGGGAGCCAACGAAACACAATTTCCACCACCATAACCTTCTGTATCTGCGAGATCCCATCTTGGAGCCTTCGCCGGAGTTCTGCCGGAGGGGGAATCGACCACGGAGGGCTTCTACATCAACATCCTTGCCCCTCCGATGAGTTGTGAGTAGTTTACCACAGACCTACGGGTCCATAGTTATTAGCTAGATGGCTTCTTCTCTCTTTTCGGATCTCAATACATTGTTCTCCCCCTCTCTTGTGGAGATCTATTCGATGTAAACTCTTTTTGCGGTGTGTTTATCGAGATCCGATGAATTGTGGGTTTATGATCAAGTTTATCTATGAGAAATATTTGAATCTCCTCTGAATTCTTTTATGTATGATTGAGTTATCTTTGCAAGTCTCTTTGAATTATCAGTTTGGTTTGGCCTACTAGATTGATCTTTCTTGCCATGGGAGAAGTGCTTAGCTTTGGGTTCAATCTTGCGGTGTCCTTACCTAGTGACAGCAGGGGTTGCAAGGCACGTATTGTATTGTTGCCATCGATGATAAAAAGATGGGGTTTATATCATATTGCATGAGTTTATCCCTCTACATCATGTCATCTTGCTTAAGGCGTTACTCA
Source organism: Triticum timopheevii (assembly GCA_963921465.1). Lineage (NCBI taxonomy): Eukaryota > Viridiplantae > Streptophyta > Magnoliopsida > Poales > Poaceae > Triticum > Triticum timopheevii. Next base: position 478,250,778 of record OY997264.1, on the reverse strand, counting down.
GTTCTTATGAACTTAATACTCTAGATGCAGGCAGGAGTCGGTCGATGTGTGGAGTAATAGTAGTAGATGCAGGCAGGAGTCGGTCGATGTGTGGAGTAATAGTAGTAGATGTAGGCAGGAGTCGTTCTACTTGTTGCGGACGTGATGCCTATATACATGATCATGCCTAGATAATCTCATAACTATTCGCTTTTCTATCAATTGCTAGACAGTAATTTGTTCACCCACCGTAATACTTATGCTATCTTGAGAAAAGCCACTAGTGAAACCTATGGCCCCCGGGTCTATCTCTTATCATATTTGTTTTCAATCTACTTTTATTTGCATCTTTACTTTTTGCATCTATATTATAAAATACCAAAAATATATTTATCTTATCATACTATCTCTATTAGATCTCACTATCGCAAGTGGCCGTGAAGGGATTGACAACCCCTTTATTGCGTTGGTTGCGAGTTCTTTGTTTGTTTGTGTAGGTGCGTGGGACTTTTGAGGAGCCTCCTACTGGATTGATACCTTGGTTCTCAAAAACTGAGGGAAATACTTACGCTACTATTGCTGCATCACCCTTTCCTCTTCAAGGAAAACCAACGCAAGGTCAAGACGTAGCAAGAAGGATTTCTGGCGCCGTTGCCGGGGAGGTCTTCGCTCAAGTCAAGACATACCAAGTACCCATCACAAACCCATCTCCCTTGCATTTACATTATTTGCCATTTGCCTCTCGTTTTCCTCTCCCCTACTTCACCCTTGCCGTTTTATTCGCCCTCTCTTTCCCAATCTCCTCCTATCTTTTCGCTTGCCTTTTTCTGTTTGCTCGTGTGTAAGATCTTTTACCTTGTCGTCATGGCTAGCTCAGTTTTTATCCCTTCGTCTCCTAACTTTGAAGTTCTCCACTTCAAGCAAAGACAAGGCGAAAATTTAAAATATGCTTGGTTTAGGATGTTAGGATCTTATCGTAGTTGTGCTTTAGAAGGAGATTTCAAGATTTTAATTCGCAATTTTTACATTGGGTTAACCTTACCCCACAAGAAACTCCTTGATGTTGCCGCAAAAGGGGAATTTATTGAAATTGATTCTAGTTCCACTTATGAAATTTTAGAATGGATAGTAGGAGTACTTCCCCGACAGGAAATTTCATCTTTCTCTCTTGAAGGAACCCAAATTTTAGAGAAACTTCTTGAATTGCAAAAACTTGTTGAGCCTTTTAAGAATATTGTTGGGAGTATCAACCACATGAATAATTTGATCACACTTTACAATAAGCGGTTGGATGCCTTAGATCATAAGATCTCTGAGCATGAAGGGAAATGCAAAGAGCCTCCCAGACTTGAGCATAACTCCACTAAAAAGACGAGTGCCAAAGACGGCACTACTTAGATCTATCTTCGCTCTTATGCCTAGCTAGGGGCGTTAAACAATAGCGCTAGTTGGGAGGCAACCTAATTTTCTTTGTGTTTTTTGTTTTTGTTACTGTTTAGTAATAAATCTTGCATCTACCTCCTGCTTAGATGTGTTTTTATCTTTTAATTAGCGTTTGTGCCAAGTAGAACCTATAGGATAACCTATGATGATAGTTGATGTGATTCTGCTGAAAAACAGAAACTTTGTGCGCATGAATTTAGTTTTGTTAAATCACAGAAACGAGATTTTTCGTTGATTCTTTTTGCTGCTGATCAATAGACAAATTGTCCAGGACTCCCTATTTTGGTAGGAGTTTTAGAGTCTATAAGTTTGTGTTAGTTACAGATTGCTACAGACTGTTCTGTTTTTGACAGATTCTGCTTTTTGTGTGTTGTTTGCTTATTTTGATGCATCTATGGCTAGTAAAATAGTTTATAAACCATAGAGAAGTTGGAATACAGTAGGTTTAACACCAAAATAAATAAATAATGAGTTCATTACAGTACCTTATGTGGTGGTTTTGTTTTCTTTCACTAACAGGGCTTATAAGATTTCCTGTTGAGTTTTGTGTTGTGAAGTTTTCAAGTTTTGGGTAATGCTTTTATGGACTATGGAATAAGGAGTGGCAAGAACCTAAGCTTGGGGATGCCCATGGCACCCCAAGATATTCAAGGATAGCCAAAATCCTAAGCTTGGGGATGCCCCGGGAAGGCATCCCCTCTTTCGTCTTCGTTCATTGGTAACTTTACTTGGAGCTATATTTTTATTCGCCACATGATATGTGGTTTGCTTGGAGCGTCGTGTATTATATTAGTCTTTTCTTTTTAGTTTACCACAATCATCCTTGCTGTACACACCTTTTGGGAGAAGCCTACTTGATTAGGATTTGCTAGAATACTCTATGTGCTTCACTTATATCTTTTGAGCTTGATAGTTTTTGCTCTAGTGCTTCACTTATATCTTTTAGATCACGCTGGTGACTTAATTTTGAAGAAATTGCTAGTCTCTCATGCTTCACTTATATCTTTTTGAGAGTCTTTTAGAACGGCATGGTATTTGCTATGGTTACAAAGTTGGTCCTAGAATGATGAGCATCCAAGTTGGGTATAATAAAAACTATCATAGAAAAGAATTAGATGCTATGATCAATATGATGCTTGATAATTGTTTTGAGATATGGAGGTAGTGATATTAAAGTCATGCTAGTTGAGGGTTGTGATTCTCGTAGCATGCACGTATGGTGAACCGCTTTGTGATGAAGTTGGAGCACAATTTTATTTATTGATTGTCTTCCTTATGAGTGGCGGTCGGTGACGAGCGATGGTCTTTTCCTACCAATCTATCCCCCTAGGAGCATGCGCGTAGTGCTTTGGTTTTTGATGACTTCTAGATTTTTGCAACAAGTACATGAGTTCTTTTGACTAATGTTGAGTCCATGGATTATACGCACCTCACCCTTCCACCATTGCTAGCCTCTCTTGTGCCGCCCAACTTTCGCTGGTACCATACACCTACCATATACCTTCCTCAAAACAGCCACCATACCTACCTATCATGGCATTTCCATAGCCATTCCGAGATATATTGCCATGCAACTTTCCACCGTTCCGTTCATATGACACACATTACTTTTGTCATATTGCTTTTTGCATGATCATGTAGTTCACATTGTATTTGTGGCAAGGCCACCTTCATAATTTTGATACATGTTGCTCTTGATTCATTGCATATCCCGGTACACCGCTGGAGGCATTCATATAGAGTCATATCTTGTTCTAGCTTTGAGTTGTAATTCTTGAGTTGTAAATCCATAAAAGTGTGATCATCTTCATTATTGGAGCATTGTCCTGGTGAGGAAAGGATGATGAAGACTATGATTCCCAAACAAGTCGGGATGAGACTTCGGACTTTACAAAAAGAAAAAAAGAAAGGTCAAAAAGAAAAAAAAGGCCAAAGAAAAAAAATAAAAAAATGAGAGAAAAAGAGAGAAGGGACAATGCTACTATCTCTTTTCCACACTTGTGCTTCAAAATAGCACCATGATCTTCATGATAGAGAATCTCAAATGTTGTCACTTTCATATACTAGTGGGAATTTTTCATTATAGAACTTGGCTTGTATATTCCAATGATGGGCTTCCTCAAAATGCCCTAGGTCTTCATGAGCAAGCGAGTTGGATGCACACCCACTTAGTTTCTTTTGTTGAGCTTTCATATATTTATAGCTCTAGTGCATCCGTTGCATGGCAATCCCTACTCACTCACATTGATATCTATTAATGGGCATCTCCATAGCCCATTGATACGCCTAGTTGATGTGAGACTATCTTCTCCTTTTTTGTCTTCTCCACAACCACCATTCTATTCCACATATAGTGATATGTCCATGGCTCATGCTCATGTATTGCGTGAAATTTGAAAGAGTTTGAGATTATTAAAGTATGAAACAATTGCTTGGCTTGTCATCGGGGTTGTGCATGATTAAATACTTTGTGTGATGAAGATAGAGCAACAGCCAGACTATATAATTTTGTTGGGATAACTTTCTTTGGCCATGTTATTTTGAGAAGACATGATTACTTTGATTAGTATGCTTGAAGTATCACCATTTTTATGTTAATATGAACATTTATTTTGTATCATTTGGATCTGAACATTCATGCCACAATAAAGAAAATTACATTGAGAATTATGCTAGGTAGCATTCCACATCAATTTTTTTTATCATTTACCTACTAGAGGACGAGCAGGAATTAAGCTTGGGGATGCTTGATACGTCTCCAACGTATCTATAATTTTTGATTGTTCCATGCTATTATATTACCCCTTTTGGATGTTTATGGGCTTTATTTTACACATTTATATCATTTTTGGGACTAACCTACTAACCGGAGGCCCAACCCATATTGCTGTTTTTTTGCCTATTTCAGTATTTCGAAGAAAAGGAATATCAAACGGAGTCCAAACGGAATGAAACTTTCGGGAGCGTGATTTTTGGAACGAACGTGATCCAGAGGACTTTGAGTGCAAGTCAAGAAGCAGCCGAGGCCTCCACGAGATAGGAGGGCGCCCCCCTATAGGGCGCGCCCCCTGTCTCGTGGGCCCCTCGGGCGGCCACCGACGTACTTCTTCCTCCTATATAAGACTACGTACCCCGAAAACATCCAGGGAGCCAATGAAACACAATTTCCACTGCCGTAACCTTCTGTATCCGCGAGATCCCATCTTGGAGCCTTCGCCGGCGTTCTGCCGGAGGGGGAATCGACCATGGAGGGCTTCTATATCAACATCCTTGCCCCTCTGATGAGTTGTGAGTAGTTTACCACAGACCTACAGGTCCATAGTTATTAGCTAGATGGTTTCTTCTCTCTTTTTGGATCTCAATACAATGTTCTCCCCCTCTCTTGTGGAGATCTATTCGATGTAAACTCTTTTGCAGTGTGTTTATCGAGATCCGATGAATTGTGGGTTTATGATCAAGTTTATCTATGAGAAATATTTGAATCTCCTCTGAATTCTTTTATGTATGATTGAGTTATCTTTGCAAGTCTCTTTGAATTATCAGTTTGGTTTGGCCTACTAGATTGATCTTTCTTGCCATGGGAGAAGTGCTTAGCTTTGGGTTCAATCTTGCGGTGTCCTTACCCAGTGACAGCAGGGGTTGCAAGGCACATATTGTATTATTGCCATCGAGGATAAAAAGATGGGGTTTATATCATATTGCATGAGTTTATCCCTCTTCATCATGTCATCTTGCTTAAGGCGTTACTCTGTTGTTATGAACTTAATACTCTAGATGCAGGCAGGAGTCGGTTGATGTGTGGAGTAGTAGTAGTAGATGCAGGCAGGAGTCGATCTACTTGTTGCGGACGTGATGCCTATATACATGATCATGCCTAGATAATCTCATAACTATTCGCTTTTCTATCAATTGCTCGACAGTAATTTGTTCACCTACCGTAATACTTATGCTATCTTGAGAGAAGCCACTAGTGAAACCTATGGCCCCGGGGTCTATCTCTTATCATATTTGTTTTCAATCTACTTTTATTTGCATCTTTACTTTTTGCATCTATATTATTAAATACCAAAAATATATTTATCTTATAATACTATCTCTATTAGATCTCACTATCGCAAGTGGCCGTGAAAGGATTGACAACCCCTTTATTGTGTTGGTTGCGAGTTCTTTGTTTGTTTGTGTAGGTGCGTGGGACTTTTGAGGAGCCTCCTACTGGATTGATACCTTGGTTCTCAAAAATTGAGGGAAATACTTACGCTACTATTGCTGCATCACCCTTTCCTCTTCAAGGAAAACCAACGCAAGCTCAAGACGTAGCAGGGGCGAATCATTTTTTTTGGCCGGACGCACTTCCTTGCGTGCGAAGATGTAGCTGGTGGGTCCCAGCAGTCAGGGGGAAACATTTTTTTTCGTGAAATACGGTGGCCCGTCCGTGGTACCCGCTGTCAGGTGGGGGAATCATTATTTTCCGCGTAATAAGGAGGCACTTCCTTGCGGCTGCCGTGGACCCAGCTGTCAGCCTTTCCACGTATAGTACTCTTCCGATGGAAGTCGGTCATTGACCACATTAACCATGCCGCGCTGAGAGCACCACGACGGTGGATGACGGTGAGGCCTAGGAAGGGGACGACGCGGATCCGGGGAAGACGTGGCAGTGGAAGCCCGCACAGAGAGGAGTACGAGGGTTCACTAGTTCGGCTGTGGTGTGAGGCTGCCATCGCCGCAGAATAACATGGGGTGTGGGTGAGTAGAGGGATGGCCTGGCCAGCGGTGGGAGTAGTAGGGGGCGGTGAGGCCTCCGCGGCATCACAGCCGGCCATGGGAGGCAGGAGCATGCGGCACGACCGTCGCTGGTTTGGGCGCTGGAGCAAGAAGACCAGTGGTTGAAGAAACACTACGGCCGTTGGATGGACATCGTACGGTCACTGGAGCTAGAATCGTTCATATTGACTAAGTTGACAAAGCCCTCCGTCCCCGTCAACCTAGTTGGCCCACAAGTCAGCCCCCCACTATGGTGGGTCCCAGCTAGCAGGGGGGTATTCATTTTTTTTGTGCGTAATAAGGAGGCACTTCCTTGCGTGCGAAGATATAGCTGGTGGGTCCGACCTATCAGCGGGGCGAACATTTTTTTCGCGACATACAAAGGCCCTTCCGGTGGGTCACAGCTGTCAGGTGGAGGAATCATTATTTTGTGTGTAATAAGGAGGCATTTTCTTGTGTGCGGCCGTGGACCCAGCTGTCAGCCTCTCCATGTACAGTCCACGTCCGATGGATGTCGTTCGTTGACCACGTTGACCAGGCCGCACCGAGAGCATCATGGTGGTGGACGACGGCGATGCCTAGGAAGGGAACAACACGGAGCCGGGGAAGACTCGGCAATGGTTGCCCACATGGTGGGGAGTACGAGGGTTTACTGGTCCGACTGCCATCGCTGGAAAATAACAGGAGGTGTGGGTGAGTAGAGGAATGGCCTGGCCAGCAATGAAGTACGTTGGGGTGGTGCGGCCTGTGCGGCAGCACAGCCGGCCATGGGAGGCGGGAGCAGGCAGTCCCACCGGCGCTGGTTTGGGTGGCTGGAGCAAGAAGATCGGATATTGAAGAAGCAGCACGGCTGTTGGATTAACATCCAACGGTCACTGCTGATAGAATCGTTTGTGGACTAAGTTGACAAAGCCTTTCGTACACGTCAACCTAGTAGACCCACAAGTCAGCCTCCAAATCTGTCCCAAACAGCATACAACCCGAAATTTCTAGCCAGATTCAAATTAATTTTAAAACTAAATATAGCTTAATTTAAATTCAATGAAATTTTACCCGCACAAAAACAATGAAATTTAAAATATCAAAATCCGAAAGAAAAAAGTATTTTGGAACTAATTGCCTGTTTGCTGTATTTTTTCATTTTACAGCCCATTTACTATTACTTATAGCCCATTTATTATTACTTATAGCCCATTTTCTGGGCAAAATGCATCCCTCCTCGTCTTGAAAGATTTCCGGCCCAGCAGGGCGTAGAAATGCAAGGAGGCCTACGTTGGTTATTCTGCAAAAAAGAAAATAGCTGGCTAGCCATTTTCAGAAAGGGAAAAATCAAACTGGGTTGGTCATGTTCTAAACATATGAAATAAAAGTCTGGGCTAGACGACCCACAGGTCCCTCACAACCCACTTGATACCCTTCTCCGTCCCGAAAAAACAAAATTACTACGCGCGCTGCTGGGTCCCTACTGTCATCCTCACCATGTACAGTCATCTCCTTATTCCTCTCGGTTGTTGACCATGTTGACAACACCGGAGGGCGGCGCCGCTGCGAGCGAACCAAGGCGGAGGACGATGGTGAGGCCTCAGACGGGAACGAACAGGAGCCGGGGAAGATGCGTAGAATTTTAGGGTGCGATGTGGCCACGATGCGTGCGCGGCAGCCCAGCCAGCCATGGGAGGCGGGAGTAGGTGGTCCCGCCGGCGCTGGTTTGGCTTTGGCGGCTCGAGGAAGAAGAGATAGAAGAACACGACAGACATTGAATGTCAATCCAACGGTCAAGGTTGGCACAATCGTTTGTTGACTAAGCCGACACCAAGTAGCATACTTTTTTATATATAGGAAGAAAATAAAAACTGGGCTCGTTCGCCTGATAACATTCCTGAAACTACGACCTTTCGATCTTGTGTCGCAACTAAAACTGCGAGGAAAATGCATTCGTCTGACGTCCTCCTCCCAGGGAACGTTCGCCACATAAGTGACTAGCGCCCTTGGTTTTCAACCGAGAGGTCTTGGGTTCGAGTCCCAGGAACTCTAAATTTTGTCCTCCTTCCTTCCTTGCAAAAAAAGGGAAAGAAAATCATAGACTTGAGAAGGCGTACAGAACAAGCTAGTGTACCAGTAAGAGACGTTGCTAAGTTTTAGAAAAAGAGAGACGTACTCCTATAGCTGGTTCAAATCCAAACCTATACTATGACTATATATGGTGCTATGCTACTCTGCAAGTAATGAAAATGACATATCCAACGCTCGCTTCTCCTCTTCTCTACTTACTCTGCCTAGCATCAGAAGCTCTGGCCGCAGAAACCATGTCTGCTGGCTGCTCGTCCACCTGCTCTTCAGCAGGCAACAACCAAATATGCGCCAAGTCGCCACCCGTACCACCGCCTGTGGGTCTCATCACACCCCCGCCGGCACGCGCACCACAGCCGATTGCTCATCGCAACCCGCTGCCGTTGGTGTGGTGCCACTACTGCAAATCACGCAGAGTCATCCGTCGCATCTCAACCACAATCGTCAACCCTGGTCGAGTCTTCTACAAATGCCCGAATCATGGGGTAATAATATGTTTAAGTGTTGTTCTGCTGCTTTCAGTTGCTGATTATTTTAATTGTTTGGTTGATGATCTTCCAATTTGATTCGTGCAGAAAAGGGAAGATTCGCGTGATTTGTATTTCTGGGAAGTTGCTGATGTGGGGGAATGCAACTACGCTGATTATTTGGTTAGCCAAGGAATCCCAATACCAGCAGGTTGGGGTGTTGGACAAGTAACTGAAGGAACGTCAGAAGAGGAAGATGCATTGCAGAAGGTTAAAGATGCAGTTCCTCCGATCATGGCCAAGCAACAGCTGCTAAACAGCCTTGACAGCAATGAGGAGATGAAAGAGCTTGTGAAGATAATGGGCAAAATCAATGTGCTCTGTAGGATGATTGTCTCTTTATTTGCAGTGTATGTAGCACTCGTGATGTATTCAGTGGCTATGACATGAGCACTTTGCTGAAACTAGTAATGAACGAAACCTGTGTTGCAGGCTGGGCGTAGTGTTGTGAACATCTAATGATTTCTATTAATGGAAATCAGGGGGTATCCCCTTTTGCTCATAAATAAATAAATAGCAGAGGCCCTTTTGGTAATAAATAAATAAATTAGTAGAGGCCCTGTCGGGTCAGCTTTGTTTTCATTCAAAGACGTCGAGCAAATTGCAGTCCAATAGCAAACTATGTCATCAAATTCAAGTTTCACAGCCAAATATGAGTACAACTAAATAACAATGTCATCATGTTTTAGGCGTCATACAATCACCAAACACAAATTAGCATACATAACAGTGATGTTCTCATAGCAAAATACTAAACAACATGTTCATCAGGTTTCAGTTGTCATAGCAAACACAATTTCACATAGTAGATAAAAAACGTCTTCTGACAGGCAAATACGACAAAAGCAATGTAATCATCATCCGCAGCAGCAGTGTCAACATCTTCGCCATCTGTATCAGTCTGAATCGTAATTCCCCACGGTGTCATCTTCTTCTTCATCTTCAACGTCCTCGAATGTTGGCTTCTTCTTGATCAACTCTTGTATGTCCACAACACGACAGGCAATCTTTTTGCCAGCGTCATTGATGTGATGGTTCTCAAAGATATTAGGAACATCTGTGTTATCTTGTACATCAGGAGTAGTGTAAGCATCATCTTGTTGTGCAACTTCATTTAACGAATTCCTCTGCTCAAACCTTTGCAATACTCTCCAGTCATCGCTACGTGCAAATGTATCTTCCAAGAAAAATATCTGTGTTGCTTGATTTGCCAAAATAAAAGGCTCGTTGGTCTGGTACGCCGCCTTGACATTGATGGATTTGAAATAATCATCAGCTCTGGGTTTTGCGATCTTGGAAAATAGGTTATACCAACGACAGCACAACAGAACCACACACCGATGATCCTCGAAACTGGAGATATACTGCAACTGAACAATGTCTATTATGTTAGCATACATTTCAGTTGTCTCTTTGTCATACGTATCTGTGCTCATGATGGCACTGTTTTGTGTCTTCCTGCCTTTGTCTCGTGCAAGGGTGTTGTAGCGCACATCTCCAACAAAGCAAGATTCATAATGTCTTACCCGAGTATCAGGACCCATTGCTAGTGAGTAAAGGACATCATCAACTGCCTTCCCATCCTCCCGCATCTTCTTAACCTATGGTTAGAAAATAGACAAGATGATCATCTTATGTACTCAATATATTAAAAAAACTGACAGTGCAATTCAAAAGCTTACATGGCTCTTTAACCATTTCGCAAATCCTGCCATAACTAGTTTGTCAACGTTTCTTGGATTTTGCGGCAGTGACTCCTTTTTGTAGATGCTGCACAACATAGTGATCGCGTCAAACATCTAAATATTTAAGAATGTGCTGCAAGTTTAGTAGATTACAATGTATAAGCTGCAGTACTTAGCACTTACTTGATATAAGGTAGTATCTCAGGACAGTTATTCAACACATACCAAACCATTTTGTCCAAATCTTTAGGTTTGTCCTCTTGTCGAATCTTCCCTGTAACTCAAACAGAATAATTGAAAACATTGAGCCCGGGATTGTCTTCACCCACCTCTTTGCTAAGCTGATCAGTTGTTTCAATGTATTTTTAGCAGAATGTCAACGCTTATGTAGCAATGTAGGCCTCTACAATGGAACCCTCGGGTCTAGCTCTGTTCCTAACATAGCCATTGAAAGTGCCTAGCCGCCTTTCAATAGGGTACATCCAGCCATACCGTACTGGACCTCTAAGTAGTGCCTCATCAGGTAGATGAACAGCCAAATGCACCATCACATCAAAGAAGGCTGGAGGATATATCTTCTCAAGGTCGCATAGGATAGTTGGTATCTTGTCTCTAAGACGCTCCAAAGCATCTATCCTGATATTTCTACTGCAGAGTTCCCTGAAGAATTGTCCCAACACTGCAACTGCTCTGTATAAGTCAGGGCGGCCCAATCCTCTAAGCATAACAGGTAAACCCCTTTCAAGTAGGACGTTGGCAGTCATGAGTTTTCAACCCTTGTACCTTGTTTCCATCTGCACTGACTCTCCTTTCAGGGTTGGAAGCAAATCCATGTGGGAATCTCACACGTGATAGGACCTCACAGAATTCTTTTCTTTTTACCTTGTCCAAAATGTACATAGCCGGTGCCATATCCCGTGGTTTACCTTCATCTTGCACCTGCAAATCCTGTCTGATACCCAGGTGTGTCAAATCAATCCTAGATTTTAAGGTATCTTTCGTCTTGCCTTCAATATTAAGAAGTGTGCCGATAATGCAGCTACATATATTTTTCTCGATGTGCATCACATCAAGATTATGCCTCAGATCCAAATCTTTCCAATACTCCAAGTCCCACAAAGTGGACCTGCGGGTAAACAATAATCTCTCTTCTGCCCTGCCACGCTTCCTTTTCCTGCTACCATTACCAGGATGGTTTCCTGGTATAATATGCCTGACCTTCTCTAATTCCACTTGCAACTCATCGGTGGTGAGCCTCTTTGGCGCATCACGGTTTTCATGCTTTGCAATGAACACATGTCTTCGGTATTTTCTAGGATGCGGCTTGTCCTTGGCAAGGAAACAGCGGTGTCCAATGTAATAAATCTTGCTAAGTATTGCGTATGATAGCGGATTCCTGTCACAGCGAACACATGCATTGTAACCATGTGTCGTTCACCCTGACATAGTACCCAAAGCCGGATAATCATGGATGCACCAAATTATAACAGCACACAGAAAGAAATCAGCTGGTGGGCTGCTATATAGGTCTCGAGTGAGAACACCCCTCCATAGCTATTGAAGTTCCTCCACAAGAGGCTCCATGAACAAATGAAAATCCTTTCCAGGACTTTTTAGACCTGGGATGAGCAAGGCCATCATGTAGTTTGATTCTTTGGTGCAGACATTTGGAGGCATGTTGTAAGGGATAACAAGCATTGGCCACATGCTATATGTGGCGCTCTGGTGACCAAATGGGTTAAATCCATCTGAAGCTAAGCCAAGTCTAATGTTTCTCGGGTCAGCAACAAACTTTTTGTGTTTATGATTGAAGCTTTTCCACTCACTACCATGAGATGGATGGCTCATTACATTCTGATCTCTGTACTCCTGGTTCCTAGAATGCCATAGTACATCCTCTCTTGTTTCAGCATCAGGAAACAACCTCTGCAATCTTGGTATAATTGGAAAATGTCTCAGAATATTATGAGGAATCCTCTTCACAACATCACCATCTTTCCATCTTGATGATTTGCATTTCGGGCATTCACTTAAGTTGGCATAATCCTTCCAGAACAGAACACAGTTATTCTTACAAACATGGATCATATCATATCAAATTCCAACTGCATGAAGAAATTCTTCATTTTACTGTAGGTGTGTGGCAGCTCAGACACATCTGGGAAAGATTTGCGGAAAGCAGCCAACATCGCATCAAATGGATTGTTGGTCATCCGCTCAGATGTCTTCACCTGAAGAAAGGTGACCATAGCTGAGAATACTGACAACTTATTTCCTGGGGTGATAGCCACATTGCATTGTTCCAACACGCAGGCCCACCGTTTTCTTCTGCAGGTGAAAGTTCACGGAATGCACGAGCATTTTGTAGCATTATTTCAATGTTGGTCCAACTCACTGGCTCCGCCACCACCACCTCCTCCTCCTCTTCCACCTGAGCATCAGGCAGATCAAGATGATGATCTGTTGCTTCCACGTAGTCAATAACATTGACGTTCACAGTTTCACCATGATGAACCCACCTTGTATATGTGACCGACATCCCATACAAGTGTAGATGATATTGCACAGTTGACTGGGGTCTTGTAACTGAATTCATACAACTGCTACACGGGCAGATGATACGTCTCCAACGTATCTATAATTTTTTATTGCTCCATGTTACTTTATCTACTATTTTGGACCATATTGGGCTTTATTTTCCACTTTTATATTATTTTTGGGACTAACCTATTAACCGGAGGCCCAGCCCAGAATTGTTGTTTTTTTTCCTATTTCAGTGTTTTGAACAAACGGAATATCAAACGGAGTCCAAACGGAATGAAACCTTCGGGAACGTGATTTTTTCACCGAACATGATCCAGGAGACTTGGACCCTACTCCAAGAAGTGCCAGAGGCGGTCACGAGGGTGGAGGGCGCGCCTCCCTGGGCGCGCCCCCTACCTCGTGGGCCCTCTGTTGCTCCACCGACGTACTCCTTCCTCCTATATATACCTACGTACCCCCAAACGATCAGATGAGCAGCCAAAAACCTAATTCCACCGCCGCAACCTTCTGTATCCACGAGATCCCATCTTGGGGCCTGTTCCGGAGCTCCGCCGGAGGGGGCATCCACCACGGAGGGCTTCTACATCAACACCATAGCCCCTCCGATAAAGTGTGAGTAGTTTACTTCAGACCTTCGGGTCCATAGCTAATAGCTAGATGGCTTCTTCTCTCGTTTTGGATCTCAATACAATGTTCTCCCCCTCTCTCGTGGAGATCTATTCAATGTAATCTTCTTCTTTTTGCAGTGTGTTTGTTGAGACCGATGAATTGTGGGTTTATGATCCAGTATTATCTATGGAAAATATTTTAATCTTCTCTGAATTCTTTTATGTATGATTGAGTTATCTTTGCAAGTCTCTTTGAATTATCCTTTTTGGTTTGGCCAACTAGATTGGTAGTTCTTGCAATGGGAGAAGTTCTTAGCTTTGGGTTCAATCTTGCGGTGTCCTTTCCCAGTGACAGAAGGGGCAGCAAGGCACGTATTATACTGTTGCCATCGAGGATAACAAGATGGGTTTTTTTATCATGTTGCATGAATTTATCCCTCTACATCATGTCATCTTGCTTAAGGAGTTATTCTGTTTTTAACTTAATACTCTAGATGCATGCTGGATAGCGGTCGATGAGTGGAGTAATAGTAGTAGATGCAGAATCGTTTCGATCTACTTGTCTCGGACGTGATGCCTATATACATGATCATAACCTAGATATACTCATAACTATGCTCTATTCTGTCAATTGCTCAACAGTAATTTGTTCACCCACCGTAGAATATCTATGCTCTTGAGAGAAGCCACTAGTGAAACCTATGGCTCCCGGGTCTATTCTCATCATATCAATCTCTATCGCTTTATTACTTGCTTTGTTTTTACTTTGCCTTTTACTTTTCACTTTGCATCTATCTATCAAAAATACCAAAAATATTATCTATCAGATCTCACCCTCGTAAGTGACCATGAAGGGATTGACAACCCCTAATCGCGTTGGTTGCGAGTAGCTATCGTTTTGTGTAGGTACGAGGGACTTGTGTGTGGTCTCCTACTGAATTGATACCTTGGTTCTCAAAAACTGAGGGAAATACTTACGCTACTTTGCTGCATCATCCTCTCCTCTTCGGGGAAATCCAACGCAGTGCTCAAGAGGTAGCAACTAGTTAAATTGACCATGTTCCTCGTGGGTCCCACCTGTCAGTTCGCATAGGGAAAAGGTCAGATAAACACAAATTTATGCAGGCGCGACAAGACTCCAACCCGTGCGCGGGAATCACCTGGTTGTGTATGTGTCAGTCAGGGCATGATGTGTGCGGATGCACGTGTTGGTTGAGCACTTGAGCGTGAGAGTGTGTGTTGGTCGTGTGGTGTATTGGTGTGTGCATGCATGCGTGCACGTGTGTGTGTGTGTGAGTGTTGCTTGCGTGCGTGGCTGCATGTGTACGTGTGAGTGTTGCGTGCGTGCGTGGGTGCATGTGTTCGTGTGAGTGTTGCGTGCATGCAGTTCATGTGCATGCGTGCATGTGTGTATAATCACCACACCAGCTCCCGTGTGTTAAAACAGACGGCTCAGCATACCAATACAAGGCCACCTTGTCCGTTGTGCCCGCGGTCATGACTTCGAACCACCGTCCAATATTTTTTTGTCATTTGTTTTCATTCTTACTAGCAAGATGCCTGTGCGTTGCATGTAACATCAAGATGCATTTGTATGACTAGTTTATCTTGTGAGAGAAAAGGATGAACGAGGGAAGGCCTTATTTGCAAATGTGGAGAGGTGTGTGGGTACCTTTTTGCAAAATTGCCATAGTTTCTTTCCTATCCGTCAAATATAAATCAGATGACCTATATTGCAGGATGGCAGGCACACCATCATCACCAACTCTATTTTTTATAAGAGTATATTTTATAAGAGCGTAGATGTAGAGTAGATACAAACCGACAGGTGGGCCCGATGGTAGTGAGATAATGTGATGCAACACTAGAGGTGCCACATGGAGCATTTAACTGGTCAACTAGTCATGTCTTGAGCAAATACAGAGTTGTATGGTGAGCCCGTGACTGTTTAATAACCACAAAACATAAATGGTGACCGTAATGAGTGGATTCTGAAGTCCAATGTACGTATCGTGCTTTCGCTTCAAATACAATGATCGTCATCGTACATATCACGAGAGAAAGATGAAACATGCGTGAATGTGCTGGGGGCTTACTTTTAGAGGACCTGGAGATAGTTTGTGTGCATACGTGAAAGGGGCATAGAGGGGGGTATGCGATGGAGAGAGAGATGCTCTTCGTTTCTCTTTATTATGACTAACTTTATATATAGTTTAAAAATATACAAATTCAAAGTGCGGAATAAATATCATTGTGGGCACCATGCAATGCAAATTAGCGTTCGTACTCCTCGATATAACTTTGTAATGTTGTATATATGTAGAAATTCTAAAATAATTTTTTGGCCACACTTTATTCAAAAGGAATGCTGTATGTGAAATAAACGTGAATAGAGGGCTTTTTAGATCAATGGGGTACGTGACGTAACATGTGTGAATGTGTAGTTGATGCATTTGGCATGGCCTAGAGAGGTATGTGTGTGTAATACATATTCGAGAGAGGCATGGATAGAGGGGCCGGCTGGGGGGAGGGGGCGTGGGAGAGATAGCACGAGAAATGAGAGTGGGTCTAGAGAGAGAGACGAATATGACGTCACAGCGAGAGATTCCTTTGAGTGTGTATATGCAAGGGGGGAGGGGATAGAGGCCAGGAGAATTTTTTTGTGTGTGTGGTGTTTGTGTTGGTATGTGTGGGTGTGAGAAGATAACGAGATGTGGGGGCAGAGGGTGTGTCACCGCATTAGGTCCGGGGGGTCGAGGTGAGGCCCTGCGTTCGGTTCCGTCCTGCGCCACATTGGTCGGACCGTGACGCATTTAGGGAGACCCATGGATGACTAATCGTACAAGACAAAGATAGCAGAATTGTGAAGGACTCTATGTCCACTGACAAAGCCGGCTAGGATTTGGAACCCTAGGTTCTCGGACTAAGGTAACCCCTTTATCTCTGATATTACTATTCATCCAACCTAACTTTAAGGGGCATCCTACAGAATGCTCTGCTAGAATCATACTCGTCGATTAGGAAGAGAGGTGTGAGACAATGCATGGGAGACAGGCCTAAAGATAATGTGCGTATAGGAGACACGTAGGCAGGTCTATGTATATAGAAAGGGTCGATGGGGATTGTGCGTGTGTATGCTTGCGAGAGGAAGAGTGCTTGTGATAAAGGTTAGTGAAAACAGTCGTAAATGGTTACGAGAGGGAGGGAGGGTTATATCGGGAGCATGTGTGCGAGAAAGACACCTCGGGAGAGAGTGTGTGAGCATGTGTAAGAGACCACCCACGGAGAGTGAAACTACACGTAAAAGACTGCTGTACACATTGATTAAAGATATAAATTGTATCCAAATATTAGGATGGGATCATGATATTTGCAATTCGCGTAAGGAACGGTCATTGATCCATCAGACATCTAGATTATATCTAATTTGAGCATGTCTATGTTATTATTCAACACAATTGATCCACATAGTTAGTATTTTGAACTCCAGACAATGCATCGCTTTAGCAATCGAATATAAATGTGAGTATAGTTCATGTTGTGTGTGTAAAGCACATTATACATACGAAAGTTACACAACGAACATTATAAATAGCTACCTATGAACTAGCATACATTTGAATTCAACTTAAGGTGGTTTAAAAAATCGAATTCAACATGAAGTCCATTCAATTATTTGAATTTGATATCATGGCATTCGTAAATCATACCTAAATTATGGGGGCACCAATCTTTGCTCTGATTTTGTACATAATAGCATATATAGTCGTGTACAAAATAGATTCAAATTTAGCTCCTCCATTCCAAAATAATCGTAGTTATAGGATTTTCAAGTGTCAAAATTTCAAAAAGAAGAGGATAATTTAATGAGCTTTTCAAACATACAAGGCCAAATATAGCGTTGTCATTTAGGTCAATCCTCATAGTTCAAGAGTACTCTAAACGGGAATGCTTGTGATTCAAAATTTCAAACGAAGCGCCAAAAGAGCCTCTACTCGCCCGAAACCGCGTGAGACCAATGTTTGGTAGTACAAGGAAATTACTTTTCTTATAAGTCCGACCCGTGAAACCTACCGGCCTGACGTCCAAAGGTCTAAACCGGGGTAGGTTTGTAGCTTCATCAAGACGCCACACAACCGCCTCCGAAAACATTCACACACAATGGCCACCTAAGCACACATGCGCGCGGCCGAAATCGCTCCCGCCCACTATTTGGGACACCTAGGATTACCATCCTACCCCCGACCCGCAGTAGGTCCGCAATTTAAGAGGGGGCAAAGTTTGTACTTCCCCAAGTTTCAAACAAGCGCGTCCCATCTTCTGTTCAAAAAAGACAAAAACAAGCACGTCCCAGACCAAAACATGGTTCTCCCCCCTCTCCCCGCCCGCCCGTCCGATTCCCCATTCGTACTCCATGGGCACAAAAACTACCTCTCCACCAGCCATGAAACCCGGCGTCCTCCGTCCGCCACCCCATCCCACCCATCAACCGCCGCCCTCCTCCATCACGCCGGAGCCGATACCCCGACGTCGTCGTCCACCGCAATCTCAACCGCAACGCCCTCCACGGCTAGTAGTTGAAGCCGAGGCCGAGCCGTCCGTACCCGAGCCAGTTCAACCACGCCGTCCTGCGCCTCAGCGTTGCCGCTCCAACTTCGCCACCGTCCACCGCACCATAGCTGTTCCTGCTACGCCGTCCTTCGCCGCCTCGGATCTGCTTCCCCTCAGCCGATATACGGCCACGGCAACATAGTCAACAAGTTGGCCATGGGTTTGTCCAAGGATCCACGGCTCTCCAAAACATCGGTTCCCTCGGAAGAAAAAAAGAAGATCGTCGCGACATATGGAGGAGACCACATTGACAACTGATAAGGGTACTCCTCTTCCCTTATTCGTGCAAATCTTATGTGTCTGCTTGCACAGTATTCATCCCACAGAAGACACTAGTTGACCGCTTCTTCTTGATACTAGATGTTCCTAGTAACTCACGATGCATAAGGTTTTCTCCTCGTATACTATTTCACCTTAGCTAGAGGTCCGTCGCCCCCCTGAATTTCAATTTCTGGTCAGTTGATTCCCAATTAACGGAAGCATTCCCCGATGTAACAGGCGCTAGTACACCTATTACATCGGGGAAGTAGCACCTCGGTGTTTATCTTAGGGGCGTGTGGGGCCTAGAGCTACTGGTGCCCGATCTGGAGGTCGACCGGGATTAAAGGGATGGCCTGGGAGCGCTGCCAAGCACGGTGGTGGCGTGAGGTCGAGGGGAGGGCGGGGCGGCGGTGGCAGGGGTCTGGGCTGGTGGTCGCTGGCGGTTCAAGAAAGATTGTCAACAGTGACTGACGGGAGGTAGACGAAGGCCATTTGCCCGTTCCTTATAGATCGGACGGTTCATTAAAAAAATTGACTGACCTATTTATTTTCAGTCGATTGTTATCTTAGATATTACCACATGTGGTGGTGTGCTGGAGGAGTACCTGCATTTCCTGTGCTCATATATTACAAAATCATACGGAGTAGAATCTAATTTTGTTTGCCGTGCAATGTTGTAGAGCTATCACATGTCTCCTGTCATTTATTTTTCAGCCACCTACTATCTGCTACTTTTACAGTGCACTAGTTCTGCACACATTTCACCCATACTCTCACTATTGTGTTTTTATGCAAGGGTATTTCAGAGTCTGCCTCGAGAGACGCAACAAAGAAAAGAGAGAAGTCGTGCCAGCTTTCTTCGTGGGTAGGCACGACACTTTACATAGCTATAAAGGGTGCAGTGTCAGCAGATAGAGGCGGTAAACGTAGATCTGGAGTTGATGACCTCGCTCGCAATGAACCACCATCCCAGGTGCTTGCTTTAACTTCGCGGTGTCATATGTGGTTGCATGTTCCATATGGTGTCTAGCTTGTATTCGAAAGGTTGAAGTCGGTCTTTATTAAGATAAGGAAAGATATTTTTTACATGAACCACCATCCCGTGAGCACCAGAAGACAAATAGCTAGTCAGGGCACTGGCCGAGCCAGTGACAAGCCCAGCAAAGACAGGCATCACCTGGAAGCCAACTAAAAAGCCGCGATGGTGGCTAAGCAGCCCGCCTCCCACCAGGCTCTCAGGTCCTAGATGATCATGCTCACCATTCCAGCCGGATGTCCAGCTTGTATTGCTTCCAATTTGGTTAAATTGCATCTGCTTAGCTTACACATTATACCTTTGAATATGGCATGCCTTTCTGTTTTTGGTACATACTAGTACATCTGTGCATTAACCATGTTATTACATCAAACTAATTTTCTTGTGTATCCCTCATCAATCACTTATGATGAGGCAGTCATGCAAGTGGACTACTCCTCATTTAAAGAATGCAGCGTCAGCCTCTCGACATGATTCTCAAGAAATAGCAAGGCTAGATGAAGATAGTGAACGTAGCTCTGTAGTTGATTACCGCATTTCCCCTACACTAGAATCGCAGGTGCTTGCTCTAACTTGGCAGCGTGATATGTGGTTGCATGTTGCATATGGTGTCTAGATTGTAATTCTTCCAGTCTGGTTAAACTGCATGTGCTATTCTGCTTAGCTTGTACATTATACCTGTTAATGTGACATGCCTTCCTGTATTTAGTACATAGTACATCTGTCTATTAAGCATGTCCTTACATAAAACTATTGTTTTTTTGTATCCCGCATCAATCAATATGACGAGACACCTTTAGTATATGCAGTGCGATATTAGTTGCATCTTTCATATGATTTATAGCATGCGCTGCTTCTAATTTGTTGAAATTCCATTTATGATGGGATGCTTTTAACTTGGCAGAGTCATATTGGTTGCATCTTTCATGTGGTGTCTAGCTTGCATTGCTTCTTATTTGTTGGAATGGTTTCTGCTTAGTTTACACAAACAGTTGTGAAAATGCCATGTCGTCCTGTTTTTCGTACATATTCCATCCTGGTACCATGTGTTTGCCTTACATCAAAGTAGTGATTGTCAGTATCATGCATGAATGAGTTCTGAAGAGAGAATTTTATTGCTTTTTCTTGTCGGTTTTACTTGACAATTCAAAATCAATAAAGCGGAAGGAAGTTAGCAAGGCAGCGGATAAAGGTGCTCCTTCCAAACGGAGGGCCTCTACAGTTTCTACTCCTCCACCCCCCAAGATGATTTCCAAGACAACACATGCATAGACACTCAACATAGCTGTGTTTATGATGAGCACGTCTCCCCTAGTGCACCATCACCGGTGCTCCCTCTAACTTGGCACTATTATATGTGGTTGCATGTTATGTGTGATGTCTAGCTTGTACTGCTTCTAATTTTGTTGAATTCCATCTGCTTACTTTACACATTATACTTGAATAAGACACGTGTTCCTGTTTCTAGAACATACAATATCTGTCTATCACACCATGTTCTTACATCAAATTACTACTGTTGTGTAACCTGCAACAATCACTTATCATAAGACACATTTGATTTTGTAGTGTGATATAGGTTACATCTCGCATTCTTTTCTAGCTTGTACTACTAATTTGTTGAAATGACACTTATGACGAGACAGTTTTAACTTGGTAGAGTGATATTCGTTGCATCTTTCATATGGTGTCTAGCTTTCATTGCTTCTAATTTGTTGAAATGCCTTCTCCTTAGTTTACACATCATAAGCTGTGAATATGCAATGTTGTGAATATGCAATGGCACTAATGACGAGAGACCTCTAACTTGGTAGTGTGATGCTGTTTGCATCTTGCATATGATTTATTTCTTGTACTGCTTCACATTTGTTTAAACGCCATTTATGATGAGACATTCTTAACTTGGCAGAGCGATATTTGTAGCATCTTTCATATGGTGTCTACCTTCCATTGCATTGATTCTAATTTGGTGAAATGTCTTCTGCTTAGTTTACACATCATAGTTCTGGTTATCTCTTCCGTCCTATTTTTTGTACATATTACATCCTCCTATCATGTGGTTGTCTAACATCAAAGTTCAGTTCGTCTGCATCACACATCAATTTGTTCTGAAGAACTAAATTGTTATTCGTTTTTCTTGTCGGCTTGACTTAACATGGCACAGAGAAAGAGGAAGAAACACAGAATGTAGGGAATGAGAAGCGGATGAATCCTGCAGATTCTGCTGGTACTGATGGTGCAATAGAATGTCAAAGTCCAGCGGAAAATTCTACAAACAGGGTATCCATGCTACAAGAGCTGCAAAAAAGTCAAACACAAACAAATAGATGCCACCAAACAAGCAGAGACATCCCTAGTTCTTGCAACACCTTCCACAATACTACCAGCTGCACGAGTTACTCGTGCGTCAACTGAGCTACCAGCACGTTCCCAAGCTCCCTTGCCACCTGACACTACTTCCCAAGCACTCTTGACACAAGACGAGTTCGCAAGATCAGATGAACCTTGTGAGCTTCAACAGCAAGAAGGTAGTTGCTGGAGTCAAGTTACAGTTGCATGCTTCTTTATATGTAGTCTCACAGTTTGATGTACACTAACACTTCCTATGTTCATTGTTGGACTAGCACCTAGGCGCAAGAGGAAACAAACATCAGGGATAATGCTCAATAGGTTAACTAAATCTAGAGGAGGAAGAATGGAGATCCATTTTTAGGCAGGTTTAAAAAGGCCATGTGATGCTACAGAGTCAGCCAAGTTAGTATCAGAGGCATCGGTTGCCGTTAGGTGTCATGTACGTATCATCCCAACATGGATTCAGTACAGGAATGACAAAGATGAAACCTAGTTCAACACCTTCCTCGACCATTTATCTGTAAGTATGGTTATGTATGGAAACTAGTAATATCGTCTTGCGCTGTCCCATACTTTCTAGGTTGCTGATAATGAGACTCCCATAATTTTCAACAGATGAGGTTCAAGTTGGATAGCCAAGATGATGCAACCAGACAAGCTTGCACCCATGTTTTCAAGTCTGCTCTGCAATAGTATCGGTATAACTTGAGGAAAACTCACTTTAATGGCAAGGCTAACAGTGAACTTTCCCAAACATCTCCAGTGGAAGATATATCGGATGAAGACTGGAGGGGCCTCGTTAAACACTGGTCTGATCCGAAGTATCAGGTACATTATATATATGTGATCAGATCACATGTTGAAGTCCTATTTACGCATGTGCCACACAAATATATCTTCTTGTAGGTGAACTGTTCAAAGAACAAGGCCAACCGTACGAAAGTGAAATTCCAACAGACGACGGGATCTCGTAGCTATATTGCTCACTGTGAGCCTCTTGTAATTAGTTGTTGTTTCACTCTTTTCGTTGTACCATATTATTAGATCTATATTGACTTGTTCCAAATGCAGAGGAAAGCCCGCAAGGACCAAAAAGTACCTGAACCAAGTGTTGTGGAAATCTTTAAGGACTGTCACACTAGCAAGAAGAAGGGCATGACTACACCAGTCAAAGCTGTTGTTGTAAGTCCTTAATCCTCATGCCTTTTAACTACTACTTACTCTGACTTGTGCCTTGAACTGCATGGTTTGCAGCCAATGTCTATTACTCTTTTCAATTTTATACACAATTGTCTTAGCGTATCATTGCACCTTACAAGGTTTAGAAGAGATGAGTGATGTTCCTTTGATCTTGACCTGTAATATAGTTCTGTGCTGGACTTGCCCACACAACGTTACAATTGCCTGTTTGTCTGTTCTCAGTTGTTTTGTGATATGAATGATGTCATACTATGCTTACCGTACTCTAAACTTCGTCTCTTTATCCTTAGCCCTCAATACAATGTGAAGAAATAGACAATACATTAGCGATGGTACATGGTCATATGTTTGGAACCTGGTTTTATTATGTACTTTGCAATAAAATACAACTAATATTTTACATGGGTTCACCAGAATAAGTTCTGCATATAGACCAAAGCTATTTTGTTTGGTCTTGTTGCCTCCTTAGTATCTTCTGTTGTGGTACTACTAATGTAAAAACTCAACTTTTCAGCGAGCTATGGAAAAATGGTGGAACTGCCACCTTCTGAAGGTGGTGAGGCAACTATAACCGCAATGTCAGCTCTTGCTGCAGTGAGTCAGTATCTGTTCACTAACAGTGCCAAAAGCATGTTCTTGCGTAATACTGGGTTGGTTGTTAAGGCAATCTCGTCCAAACTGCCTCATGATCAAGATATGCAAGCTCAAAGCAATGTTGTATCTGCACTCCAGACACAAGTCCATTCCCTAACAGAGACCCTTTGTGAAACAAGGAGAGACATTTATTGATGTCATCAAGATATGCATGGTTTTGAAACCAGACTATCAGACATTTGCTATGTTGTTCAGGAGCCTAGGAGAAATGAAGGCGAGGGTTATGGTGCTCCATCGGACAATACAGCATGAAAACATAACAGTCAGGTCAAATGAACTGAGCTTCTGAACTTCTGGTGGTGCATTTATCTACTAGACTGTTAAGTTTTATGCCAAACTTCCTTTTGTTTTATAGTTGCAATTTGTTTTGCTGCGATACAAAATTTGTTCTTAACGTGCAGCCACCGGTTGAAGAAAACAGCAAGTCATTTTTGTATAGTGTAGGGTGTTCCCTATATTTGCACTGGTGGAGATCTTTGATGGTGAGTGGATGTAATCTATGCAATCGCCTTAATAGCCTAACATTAGTTTCGACCTTATTTATTTCCTAGTCTTCTTTTTCCCTGGTTTGATAGTGGCTGCAATAACACATGGGCCATATATGGGCCGTAGGATCCCTGGGTCTCCTATGGGCCGTCGATAAATGGGTCTCCAACAGGGCCATAGAATCGGTGGGCCTCAGGCCGTCGGATAAATGGGTCTACATGGGTCGTAAACAGGCATAATTTGTATCGGCCCAGCACGGTAACAGGCCGTTAACAGGCCGGAGGACAGCAAAGGCTTAATTCTATTACAGGCATAACGGGTCGTTAATGGTCCAGAATATAGGACGGGCTGGAAATGGCGCAATGGGTTAACAGGCCAGAAACGGGCCGACTCTTGCCATGGGTTGAATTTGGCCCATTAGGGGAACATGCCAGTAACGGGCCGGAAGTAATCGATGGCCGGAAAGGAGCCCAAGAACGTATGGGCCGTCAATAGGCCGAAAGCTAACACGGGCTGGAAACGGCCCATGTGAATCACGGGCCATTAACGGGTACAAAGAAATTTACTGTTCATTATGCGCTAGAGTCACCGTGGGCCTCTAAAGGGCCTAAAGATACGAAGGCCTCATATGGGCCGAAAGACGTCGTGGGCCATACATGGACCGAAAGTGAAATGGGCTCGTGTTATATTCGACGGCCCACATGACATTGTTGGGCCGATTTCCGTTAGGGCCTAACGGGCTGTGACTTACCGGGCCGTAAAATGGGCTATTTGCGAAGAGACCGTTAACAGGCTTTTCATGGGCCAGCCTGTTAACTTTTGACCAAGTCAAACGTACCGGCTTTGTAAGCTAAAAGGCCAGTGGTGGGCCGTGGCACGTGTCGACATATCATAGGCGCCTATCTGACCCACTGACGAGCTGACACGTGTTTCGTCCGGCCAATAAGAATTTTACACGTGGAAATTTCCCATTGGTCCAGGCTGTTAACGGGTTATCGGATCCAAAACCCGACCCGATAGCTTAACAGCGTTCCGTTACGGTGGATGCCACATGTCGGTCACCCTTGAAGAAAGCACTTCTATGAAGCACGATTTATCGTCATGGAAGTGGACACTTCCATGATGATAATTTTGGTAATGTCATGGAACACTTCTACGACGGCACAGGTATGACTATCTTGATTCTGTCATAAAATCGTCATGGATGTACATGCATGACAAAAAACGTGACCTACTGTGACAAACACGTATCAACATGGAAGTGTATTTTTTTTGTAGTGACTATATTCGGAATACATGCCTACATTACATTGATGAACTGGAGCTAGTTCTGTGTCACCCTATGTTATAACTGTTGCCTGAGGAATCGCATCCGACATAATTATCCATCACTGATCCAATGCCTACGAGCTTTTCACATATTGATCCTTGCTTAGTTACTTTTTCGTTGCCACTATTACAATTACTACAAAACTGCTACTGTTACTTTTTCTACCGTTACCGTTACTTCCATACTACTTTGCTACTAAATACTTTGCTGCAAATATTAAGTTATCCATGTGTGGTTGAATTGACAACTCAACTGCTAATACTTGAGAATATTCTTTGGCTCCCCTTGTGTCGAATCAATAAATTTGGGTTGAATACTCTACCCTCAAAAACTGTTGCGATCCCCTATACTTGTGGGTTATCATGCACCTCCTTGTTACCCGAGCCATCATCCTTATCCAGCATGTCAACATCATTCATTGCCAAAGCCTCTTAGAAAAGCTCGGTGTCCTTGAACTCAATCTCGAGGTTATAAATCATGCCTCTATGGGTCCACTTGACGACATCTGGCACGTACTCAATATCAAGGATGCTAACAAGCAATTTGGCCACCCCATGAGCATGGGTAAAGGCCATATCCACCCTCTCGGTTTTACCAACCAACGTCCCCAAGCTAGCCGCAACTCAAACATCATTCAACGGCTTGGATGGTGCTCCCGAGAAATGAAGCCAAACCTGAGTGAGTGGTTTACCTTTGAGCTCAACCTTTTTCCACTCGTGAAACTCGAGAATGCACTCAGTCCCTATAACTCTGCATAGCCCGAAACTCAGGAGTCTCTCCAAATCCTCAATCGATGGAAAGTCCACCTTATACATATTATCCTCGAGTCTGATAAGTTCCCACTGATGGTTACCTGGTGCCAACTCATTCAGCCTGTGCAAGATCTGTGCATCGGTCAAGTCACCCTTGGTAACTTTCACCACCCCCGTGGTTGCACTCTGAGGCACATCAGGTATCTCCGCAGCACTAGGAAACCCGAAAAACATCAGCTCAGCGCAACACACACACCATAGATCGTAACACACGGCATGGGCTCACGCAAAAATGGGCAATCTCTCGACGCATGCACCGGTTTGGAACAAGTATCACATAGCTCAGCAGTGCATTCAGCAATGAAGTGTCCCTGTTCACCATAGCGATAACAAAGCATTTTCTCTTTCTTGCGGGCCCATTTTCTCTCTTTCTCACCACCGGGGTTGTCAAGCGCTCCAACAGAGCCTATAACCGCTGCCTCATTCGTGGGCTCCGCCGTAGTAGCCAAAGCAGAAATCGCAGCCAGGATCTGACCAGACAAAGCGGGCGTCTGTTGACCAACCACCTCTTAAGACACCATCGGCTCAACAACGTCAGTGGCGGTAGTGGCAGGCATGGAGGCTGACGGTAACGTTTCTTGCCATCGCGGGCATTCCGAGATCCTCTAAAACCACCTCTCTGTCTGTAGTCCGGGCCGGATGCCCCCTCAACAAAACCACACGGAGGACCAAGAAACGGATGCTCCGCCGTCCCATCGCTTTTCCAGGCATAACTGTGCCCTCCGCCCGAGGAAGACGAGCCACGATGTTGACCTTCACCATACACATCATAGCCGTCATCCCCCCATTAACCACGGTGATGTCCGCGATCATCGGGGGCTCTGCCACGAAAAGCAAGAAAACGATGCCCCGAGCCACCGCCGCCGCCACCACGGCGAGCCGGCGGTCCATGACAATCCGCGGTCGGCTAGTCCCCCCCGGCAGCCCCGTGCACCGGCTCCAACCGAGTTGCATGCAGCTGCGCAAGCACGTGAGGTGGCGGAGCACGCGCAGGGGCCGGCACCGGCGGAGCTCCTCCCGCTCAGAGCTGTTGGGTCGAAGTCCCCGAACAGGGAGGGGGCTGCTGCTGTTGTTGCTGGGCCGGCGGCCGAGGCGCCGCCGCCACCGCCCCAGGCACCACCAGCTTTCTCGTGGAATTGTCACGTTAGATGTCCTAGTGAAAGGACTTAGTCGTGGATCCATCGCAACTAGGAAGCTTAAACGGGTTAATCGGGACAAAAGACACGAGGTTTATACTGGTTCGGCCCCTTACGGTGAAGGTAAAAGCCTACGATCCAGTTTGGAGTGGGATTGCTTATGACTCGATAACTAGGGAGCGGAATCACTTGACCTAGCTCTCGATCTGATCTTACTTGCCTTGAACCGCCGCTGGGTTGTCCCTTTATATACAGAGGTCGACGCCCAGCGGCTCACAGAGTCCCGGCCGGCTCATAAACAGTGTCTTGCTCGGTCTCTTAACTATTCTTGCCTTACAATACAAGTCACATACATATGGCGGTTTACCACTACGGGCCTTAAGTCACCTCTGGGATTTGGGCCCTTAACTGGGCCGCCATCTTCAACCTTGGTCTTCGGCTTCAAGAATACTTGTAGGTATAACTCGGCCCCTCCTGGGCGGGTCATACTAATAGTTATATCCCCAACATTAGGCCCCAGATTGATTTGGACTGGTTCATGTCAATCTTCAACACTTCAAGAAAAATCTTCTACCTTTTACTTATGAAATTATCGTAACCCCCCATGACGTCATCCTATGGATTTGTGGTAACCCGCCATGACGTCACCTGCCATAAATGCATGTTTTGTTCAATGTATCCCAATGGATCTTTATCTTGATGACCATCCCGAAAATCGAGGCATCCTTGTAGTTGGATAACTTATGTTTTCGGCCTCCTCGTTTTTCGCGCTCTTTTAGTGGTCCTTCCTTATAAATAGACCCGACTAGGTATTTCTCATTCTTTCCTTTCTTCGTCTCCTTCCTCTCGCCCCCAACTGTTGCTCGAGCTCCGCCGCCGCTGCAGCGCACCTCGTCTCCGGCAACCTTGGCCGCTGCATCGACCTCAATCCGACCAGAGAATGGCGGCGCCCCTCCGCAACAGATCTGCCGCTGTAAGTTTTCCCCTTTCTGCATCTCAGATGCAATGCTAGGGTTCGCAAGTTCTTCTATACAGTACGCAGTTCATCTTGGTTTCTTCACGTTTGTTCTGCCGCGACCTCTTTTGATCCAACGATAGCATAGAACTCATGCGGTAGCTGTTTCACATCCATTTTAGGCACTAGCAGATCCTTTTTCTTCGTAAGGAAGCCTCACTAGAACACATGAACTCCTCTGTACCCTGTTTTTAGGTCTAGAAATTTTTCTTTTTTGAACAGCCATTTGATCCAAAATAGTAGCTGCAGTTTGTGAAACTTGTTTATGCAACACTTAGGCAAAAATCAGAACTTGTAAGATCCATCTAGCCATGGCGACTCTTATCACCGGCTTTAAAGAGGCAATGCTCAATTGATAATCTTGACCACCCATGGCGGTTTAAACAACTTTAACGACTTATAGAGCCTATGGCGGCTTAAATAATCTTGACATAATTATCCTTATACCATTAGGCCCCTTCATAAGCCGCCATCTGAATATGCACCGTAACATTTTTTCCCTTCAGTTTAAATTTGAACCGGTACTTTTATTCTGTTTTAGGCTTTCATCACAGTGCCACCAAAAGCACCCACTTCCTGCAACTGGGTCAAATACATTGTCACAGACAGCACTCTTGACGATTTTGTGAAGACCGGTTATCTACCGAAGAAGGAGATCATGTATTATCGTGCTCCTAACCCGGAGGAGGAATTTCCTCAGCCCAAAACGGGAGAGGTTATTGTTTTCACGGATCACATGAACCGGGGTTTCTCTCCACCCGGCTCAAAATTCTTCAGAGATGTGTTGCACTTCTTTAACCTTCGCCCACAAGACATCGGACCCAATTCCGTGTCTAACATCTACAACTTCCAAGTATTCAGTGAAGTATATCTTGGAGAAGAACCCAATATTTTACTCTTCAGAGAGCTATTCTACTTGAACCGCCAGAATGAGTGCGCCAGCGGGCAGAGCTTAGAACTTGGTGGTGTCTCGATCCAATGTCGTAGGGACATAGTCTTTCCTTATGCCAACCCACCGAGTCATCCCAAAGACTGGAATCAGACATGGTTTTACTGCGAAGACACCTCTTCGGAAGGTGAGAACCCTCTGCCCAGTTTTCGTGCTCTACGTCTTGGGAACAACCACCCGCTTCCTGATCACAGCCGCCGAACGCAAAACACTCGCCCCCACCTTAGCCAAGATCAAAGCTCTTCCGGGGAACGGGTTGACTGGCATCGACTTAGTCCGAGTTTGGCTCGCCTGGCGGGTCATTCCATTGAGCCACCGCCCCGGCTTAATGTGCTCCTACACTGGCAAAAAGGATGACCCTCTGCGGCACAGCCCTGATGACTTGCCTGAAGATGTCATCAATGATATGACAAAATCCCTTATGACCGAGAGCCTAGAAGATTGAGGTATGGTGGGCCTAGCCCCCTTCTACAAAACTAACCCGACTCCAAAGGTAAGCCGCCCATATGAACAAATTACCTTGATTTTTTGATGTTTCACCTATACTCATATCTCTGCTAACTCTCACAGGCGGGTGATAAATTCTGGAAGGTCAAATATGACCATGAGGATGCAAAGAAAGCCAGGAAGGAGAAGAAAGCCACCAGGAAAGAGGCTACCAAGAAGAAGGGCAAGAAAGCCACTTCCTCCGACTTGCTTCAACTAGAAGATTCTTCTGAGTTAGAGGTAGCCCTTGACTCTCTTGGCTCCTTTTTTAATCATCTTATTGACACTGATTATCAGTAGGAGGACACAGGAGCCAGCCGTAACAAGGCTGAAGAGGTAACTATCATTTCCTCCGACTCCGGGCCTTTGCCAAGACAGAAAATCCGCAGAGTAACCCGGAAAGTAAGATTTTCACATCCCTTAGCTTATCAAGCTCCTCAATTTCTTTTGAAGCGACAGATTCATGAGAGCCAGAGGCAGACCCGGACTAACAAGGATGCGAAACTCTCCTCTTGCTTGCCAAACACCCCAAAGAAGCGCCGGAATGAGGTCACCTCTGATTTAAATCTCTTTTATCCTTTGGCGGGTCTCACTCATCAACCACTCAATTCTTCTGACTCGGATTATCAGGAAACTTCCCCTTCCTCCGGCAACTCAATGCAGTCCAACCTGCCAGCTTTCAAGACTGCACTAGGGTAATGATAACCTACTTATCCTGTATTCATTTCAATTCATTGCATTTGCACTAACCTTTTGACTATGCAGTGGACAAGCCAAGCCCAGCAAAAGGGTCAAGAAGAACAAGACGACTGAAGACACGGTCATGAATGAGCCAGTACTTGGAACAGCCACGCCTGAATCGTCAACTCATGAGCCGCCACCTGAACCAACTCAAGATATGCCAACTCCAACTGTTGACCCACCTGCTGAGCGAGCCGTTGATGGCTCAGAAAACTTGGACACTCCTAGCCCGGTCAGGACGGATGATCCTCAAGACACTAATGTTGAGAACACCAGAACCGGCTTTGCTGAGCCGGGAAGGCCAACCATGTTGGCCAAGTGTTCCGCAAAGGAGGAGCTTCTGGAACACTGCCGGGTCAAGCTTGACATCACGGACTATACTCACATGAGTGTTGGAGAAGTCTTTTCTGGCTACATGAGCCAAGTGCACAGCAGCCGTAACCTCGAGATTGACATGGTGAAGCAGATGCACCAAAAATTTGAGGTACAACCCTTTCTCTATATTCATTTATCTTTACTATGCCAGCCCCCAAGTCTATTGCTTATGATGAATATGATGTAGACTTAGAAACAAATTTAGTGACATTAGTAACATATATGGATAAAATATGCAAGAAGTCCGGCTTACTCCGTAGTCCCCAAGGGGCGGCTTAACCAACATGGTTGAACCGGTCCTTCATATGGTTGTATAAAATAAAATACTTACAAAGCTTTGAACAACAATATGCATTAGCCCCCAAGTGCCAAGTACTATTGCTTGCAAAGTGCTTGGGACTTACTGTCATGAACCGCCGCTTTAAGTAAAATTCTTCAGTAGACATTAGCCCCCAAGTGGCAAGTGTTGTTGCTTGCAAAAGGCTTGGGACTTAATATTGCATCATGTTTGTCCTGATTCTTGACCCGATATTTGTATAGGCCACCACGAGTCAACTTGAATCGGAAGTGTCTGATCTGAAGAACCGCCTTGATGCTCAAGAGACAGAAACCCAAAGAGCTGACTCCAAGTTTAAATTCAGTGTTTCTGAACAAGAAAAGCTGAAGAAAGAATTTGAAATGGAGAAAAAGGCCTGGGCTGACGAAAAAATTGCATTGATTAATCGAGCTGAGAAGGCAGAGGCGGCTCTTGAAGAAGCAACCGGTGAATTAACCGGCTTAAAACGCCATGTCTCTCAGATGGTCTCAGCGATCTTTGGTAAGTCACCCTGCAAGTGTTAAATATTTGAACCTTTCAATTGATCATATAATTGGAATTGACTCACCTGACCATGTTTATGCAGGCCCCAGGAGTTCAAATCTGAACCAAGATATGCTGATCAAGCTGAAGGCGGTTTATACGCTGGTGGAGCAGTTGTACACGGGTCTCAGCGTGCCTTAGCCACGGTGGCTTTGTCAAATGAAGTGCCTACCCTCCTGGCGGAGGTATTAAAGAAGCTTTCCATGCTACCCCAACGGTTCAATGAACTAAGGCAATCAGCTGCAAGAGCCGGAGCAGTGAATGCTTTAAGCCGGGCCAAAGCTTTGCTACCGGAGTTAGACCTGACCGATATCGCCATTGGCTATCCAAGCCTGAAGG
Organism: Triticum timopheevii; assembly: GCA_963921465.1. Lineage (NCBI taxonomy): Eukaryota > Viridiplantae > Streptophyta > Magnoliopsida > Poales > Poaceae > Triticum > Triticum timopheevii. The sequence continues at coordinate 478,218,519 of OY997264.1, read as the reverse complement.
AGGATAGTACTTCCTTTGAACGGGAAGACTTAACCGCTTGTGTGAAGGAGGTACGCCCAGTGGCCACCCTGATAGCTGACGAAGTGGATCTCACCAAGTACCAGGCGGGTTATGACGTAGAGAACCGGAGAATTCCAACGCCTCACTATAAAGTGACCAATCTGATCCCCCCACTCCGTAAGCATACCTTCGCCCCTGAAGTTGACCCAGCCGGACTAGTTGATGATGAAGCTGAATTTGAACCTTTGAACAACATTGACCAGTCATCATCAACCTTCCAGGAAAGGGAACAGGGCGAAGAAGCAGAGAGGGCTGACCCGGACACTTCAGGCCAACATGAGAGCTAATCTGCCGTAGTGGCTCACACATGTGATGTACTAAAAAACAATATGAATCATTTGGACTCGGGGAGTCATGTAATAGAATAGAAATAACTTTGATTTGACCGTGCCATCGTGCACGTTGTTGGTGCTTAATGCTATTAAGCTGCCGTGTTATATTCACCCGTGTTTACTTTTCATCTATTTTCCGTATGCTTAACCAAATCTTTTAACTGCCGTGCACATAAAAACAGACCACAAGATCCCTTGGCGGCTTACCGCAAGGCGGGTCATAATAACTTGATATATTAAGATAGAAAAAGAATCACAGATAAGCCTGTTGTAACATATAATGTTGAAACACAACTATAATCTTATACCTATGATCTTTGGATTTGCACTGCCAGATTATATGACCCGGACAGTAAAGGTGATAACCCGATCTTTGGAAACCAACAGTTCCAAAGGTATGATGATTCTTATCTATTGGCGACTTATCAGTCAAAATCAAGCCAGGTTTTGAATTAACCACACTTGTACTTTTAAACCGCAAAAAAGTCTCAAGTCAAATAAAGGGTGCTTCCAAAGAAAACTTAAACCAAATAGAATATAAAAAAATCAAGGCTTCTGATTCGAATACGATCAGTAAACCATTCCAAAGGGGTTAAGCTAGGATTCGAATACGATCATGTAGCCCCCAGTGGCTTTGGCGTTGCGCCGATCAAGAGGGTACCGACAGCTATGTTCTCTTTGGTTCAAATACGACCTATGTTTGAACAAGAAGCCCCCTAATGACCTTGAGAGTTTTTTAACGACTCTGATTCGAATACGATCAAAGTCGGTTCCCAAATGGGGTTGATCTATGATTCAAATATGATCTAGAAGCCCCCTAGTGAGCTCGGCAGTGTGCCAATCAAAAGGGTACTAATAGCTATGTTCTCTTTGGTTCAAATACGACCTATGTTTGAACAAGAAGCCCCCTAGTGATCATAAAGGTTTAACGGCTAGATTCGAATACGATCATAAGCTGAGTCAAACGGGTCAAGCGAGATTCGGATACGATCACCCCCCAAGTGATCATGTGAGATGGTAATGATAATAACAATGACATATTTACCTTTGAGGATGAAAAAAGGACAGAGGTCCTGCTTTATTATTTATCATAATATATACATCATCAAAATATGTACATCATGAGAGCCGGTGGCTCAAGTATAGTAATGCCAAAGATGAGCGATATTCCATGGCCGACGGGTCTCCTCCTTCGACTTACGTGAATCTTTGTGTTCTCAAACATCGATAAGGTAGTATGACCCGTTGTTCAAGTTCTTGCTGACCACAAAGGGCCCTTCCCAAGGTGGGGATAACTTGTGTGATCAGTTTGATCCTGGATGAGCCGGAGCACCAAATCACCTTCCTGAAAGGTTCTGGACTTAACCCGGCGGCTGTGATAGCGGCGCAGGTCCTGTTGGTAAATCAGTGAGCGAGCTGCTGCCAAGTCACGCTTTTCATCTAACAGGTCAAGGGCATCCTGAAGCGCCTGCTGATTGTCCGCTTCAACATAAGCCGCCACGCGGGGCGAGTGATGACGGATGTCACTAGGGAGAACCGCCTCAGCTCCGTAAACCATGAAGAAAGGCGTATAACCCATAGACCTGTTGGGAGTAGTATTGATGCTCCATATCACAGAGGGTAACTCCTTAACCCAACAACCCGGCGCCCGCTGCAAAGGCACCAAAAGCCGGGGCTTGATGCCTTTCAAGATCTCCTGATTAGCTCTCTCAGCTTGACCATTGGATTGGGGGTGAGCCACTGATGAAACATCAAGCCGGATACGCTCACGTTGACAAAAATTTTCCATGACGCCTTTAGACAGATTAGTGCCATTGTCAGTTATAATGTTGTGTGGAAAGCCAAAGCGAAATATCACCTTTTTCATGAACTGAACCGCCGTAGCTGCATCACACTTACTGACTGGCTCTGCCTCAACCCACTTTGTAAATTTATCAACTGCCACCAAAAGGTGGGTCTTTTTATCTTTGGACCTTTTGAAAGGCCCAACCATGTCAAGCCCCCAGACTGCAAACGGCCAAGTAATTGGAATCATTCTCAGCTCTTGAGCCGGCATGTGAGCATGTCTTGAGAACTTCTGACAACCATCACATTTACTGATCAGGTCCTCTGCATCAGCATGAGCCACCAACTAATAAAATCCATGACGGAACGCCTTGGCCATAAGGGATTTTGACCCGGCATGATAGTCACAATCCCCTTCATGAATCTCACGTAGAATTTCTTGGCCTTCTTCAGGAGAGACACAACGCTGAAACGCCCCTGTAACACTGCGATGATGCAACTCAACATTGGCAATTGTCATTGACTTAGACCGCCGGGTTATCTGCCTTGCCAAGGTTTCATCCTCAGGCAACTCGTCCCGGGTCATGTAAGCCAAATATGGCACTGTCCAATCTGGGATGACGTGAAGAGCCGCCACCAATTGTGCTTCTGGGTCAGGAATAGCCAAGTCTTCCTCTGTAGGTAACTTGACAAAAGGGTTATGCAGAATATCCAAGAAAGTATTAGGCGGCACCGGCTTACGCTGAGAGCCCAGCCGGCTTAAGGCATCAGCCGCCTCGTTCTTTCTGCAGTCAATGTGCTCCACTTGGTAACCCTTGAAATGTCCAGCAATGGCATCAACTTCACGGCGATAAGCCGCCATGAGAGGATCCTTGGAATCCCACTTGCCTGATACTTGTTGAGCCACCAAATCTGAGTCGCCAAAACACCTTACCCGGCTTAAGCCCATCTCCTTAGCCATCCGAAGACCATGGGGTAAGGCCTCATACTCAGTTGCATTGTTAGTACAGGGAAACATCAACCGTATAGCACATAACAAAATTTGTCACCTCGAGGGGAAGCTAAAACAACTCCAGCCCCCGAGCCCTCCAATTGCCTGGACCCATCAAAGTGAATAGTCCAATACGTGTTGTCTGGCTTCTCTTTAGGCATCTGCAGCTCTGTCCAATCGTTGATGAAATCCACCAGTGCTTGGGATTTGATAGCAGTGCGAGGCACATACTTAAACCATGAGGCCCAAGTTCAATGGCCCACTTGGCGACTCGTCCTGTAGCTTCTCTGTTTTGAATGATATCTCCTAAAGGAGCAGAACTAACCACAGTAATAGGGTGGCCTAGGAAATATTGCTTAAGTTTCCGGCTTGCCATGAACACCCCATAAACGAGCTTCTGCCAATGTGGATACCATTGTTTGGACTCAATAAGTACCTCACTGATGTAGTAAACCGGCCGCTGAACCGGATGTTCCTTGCCAGCCTCCTTGCGCTCCACCACGATGGCCACGCTGACAGCATGTGTGTTAGCAGCCACATATAACAATAAGGGCTCCTTATCAATGGGAGCAGCAAGGACTGGTGGCTCAGCTAGTTGTCTCTTCAAGTCTTCAAAGGCAGTATTAGCAGCATCGCTCCAGACAAAATCGTCTGTCTTCTTCATCATCTGATACATCGGTATGGCCTTCTCACCTAACCGGCTTATGAACCGGCTTAAAGCAGTGATATGACACGCCAAACGCTGAACATCATTGATGCACGCCGGCTTAGCCAGAGAGGTGATTGCCTTGATCTTCTCCGGGTTAGCCTCGATGCCCCTGTTAGAAACCAAAAAACCCAAAAGCTTGCCTGCAGGCACGCCAAAAACACACTTGGCCGGATTAAGTGTCGGAGTAATGGCCACGGGTAGGCTAACCCGAGCCCCAGAACCTTTCGAGACATCAGGACAGACTGCCCCCCTCTAGTACCTGCGGCGACTCCGAGACATGCCGAGTCCCCAGAGGCGACTCCAAGAAGAGCCGAGTCCTGGAGGCGACTCCCATTCAAGCCGAGTCCCAGAGACGACTCCGAAGAAGCCTACTATGGGGAGTCGGCCCGCGACTTCCAACCACCCGATAATTAAAGGCAAGCATGGCCATAGTGCGCCGTACTCGCGGAGATCTCCGCCCGGTGTGGCACTGTTTCCATGCTAGCCCTGACATCAGCCCTTGGGGCGGGGCCCTGTACCCACGACCTCCTGTCTGTATGGCCCGGAGACGGCGGGGCCTACCAGTCAGCGAGAGTATTGAAGACGGCGAGAGCGCCGAGAGTCAGACCCGTTGGGGGTCGGCCCCCTGGAGTCGGCCGGCCCCTCCCACGGGTCCCACATGCCATTAACCAGACGCGACAGGGGAATGGCAACAGTGATCGCCCGTCAGGCCGGCGGTACTGTTGCCATGACCCCATGACCAAGCCTGCGTCATTAGAAGCACGACTACAGTAATCTGCAGCCGGCAAGACCCGCCCGCGGCGGACACGGGCTGACGCCCTCGTACCAAGCCAGTCGGCGGGACCCACCAGTCGGCGGGCCCCAGGAGTCGGCGGAGAAGACGCCGCCTGAGAGACAGACGGCCGGGACCCGCACCCGGCCGGTTTTACCATTGTACCCCTGGGGGGTAGGCCTATATAAACCCCCCAGGGAACCCATGCAAAGGGTTCGCATCCATTAGCATTAGACAGACCACATAGGAAGGGGAGAGCTAGCCCTGCCCTCTCCTACCTCCAGAAACAGCTCTAGGAGCAAGCTTGTATACACTTTGCCATAGTGACCATGCGGAGACCCCGCAGAGCAGCAGTAGGGGTGTTATCTCCTCGGAGAGCCCTGAAACTGGGTAAGATCCGCCGGCGTGCATGTCTTTGCCTCATCCCGTTTCCAGGCACCGGCGATGTTCTACTCGCCCCCACAATGATAAGCCATCCTTTGGCATATGTCGCACCCAACCCCCGACATTTGGCGCCCACCGTGGGGCATGGTGCACCGTCGTCCGGAGATCTGTTCTGGACGGGAACCCTCTTCCTCCCTGGCGAGCGTAGCCAGCCAGGCTCGCCAGATGGAGTCTGCATCGACGCGCTGCGTGGCGCTGAGGCCGCCTGTGCAGCAAGCTGCCTCGCCGAACTTGTCGGCGAAGTTCGCCTCTCTGATGAGCCTGCATCCGACGCAAGCACGGGTGGCCCCGAGAGCCTCCTCGCGGGCCTCCTCTACCAACTCCACGTCACCGGCGAGCCCGCCGTGGACTTGGAGTCCGTAGACTCCACCGACCCGATGCTGGTCGACTCCGACGCCGTGTCGCTTGACACTTTCCCCACCAACGTGGTGGTCTATGACGAGCCGCTTCCTCACGAGGAGAGTGGCGGAAGCGCCGTCACGGAGGTGCTCGTCATCAGTCACGATGAACGCTCCAGCAAAGGAGCTCAGGACCCGCTCGACGCGGCCCTGCAAGACCTGACTGTGCCTGTTCCAGAAGACGCAGATGCCGAGACGATGGAGACACGCCGCCTTCAGATCAACGAAGGCGCCAAGAAGCTGGCAAGCATGAGGCGCCTATCAAAAGCCTACCAGTGCGAAATGAACTGCGCCATGGGCGGCTCGCCGGCTCCGACTGGGCCTAGCCGCCTAGGCGCGGTCCGACAGCGCGGCTCGGCCATCGCCGACTTGTTCGGGGCCAGTCGCCCCGTGTATGCCACCCCTGCGGAGAACATCCGCGCCGCCCAAGCGGCGACTGACGAGCTGAAGAACTTCGAGGGCGAAGAGCGTCGCATGATGACGGAGCGAGTACAGCAGCTCCTCAACGCGGTTGCTGCACAGAACGCGGCCGGCGGCCGCACCAATGCGCCGCAGCAGCTAAACGACGACTTGCCTCCCCGCCAAGATCAAGGCGCGACGTCTCGGATGCCGACTGGTGGAGTCCGCGGACGAAAAGACAAAGAGCCGGCTGTCAGTCGCAGTCAGACTCGCATCACCATCGAGCGCGACCAAGACGGCCGTCCGAGAGCAGTGGAGCGTCAGGACAAATACCTACCTCCCCCACCAAGGAGAGAACGGCGAGTTTCCCCACCGCCTGTTGAGCATCCGACTCTTGGTGGCCGCCTTGGCCGCCGAGAGGGAGTCGGAGAAAACGACGCTCGCCATCGGATCGACCGACTCCATCGATCCTGGCGCTGGAAGAAGAAGATGAGGTGGGTCCGCCTTGCTTTGGGCCCTGCATTCGAGACGAGCCTTTCCCCAAAGGGTTCACGCTCCCCCGAGACACACCCAAATACACCAGCTCCGTGAAGCCAGAAGACTAGCTAATCGATTACTCCACGGTCGTCAACATAGCGAACGGCAACAAGCGAGTCGCCGTGAAGTATGTTCCACTCATGCTCCAGGGCACGGCCCGGACATGGTTGAACAGTCTGAAGCCCTGCAGCATCAACAGCTGGGTCGACTTCACCGAAGCCTTCATCCGCAACTTCACAAGCACATACAAGCGACCTCCCAAGCCACGCCAGCTTTCCTTGTGCGTGCAAGGCCCTGACGAGTCAACACGCAACTACCTCACGCGATGGGGCGAGCTTCGGAACTCCTGCGAGGGCGTGCACGAGGTGCAGGCTATCGAGTACTTCACCGCCGGGTGCCGAGAAGGCACCCTCCTCAAGCACAAGCTCCTCTGTGACGAGCCGGAAACCCTCGATGAACTGCTGGTCATAGCAGACAAGTACGCCTCCGCCGACTCCTCCATGAAGACGGAGATTCAAGTTAATGCGGCTGGCAAAGTGGCCCCTCAAGCTCCCAGAACTCCGGCTGGAGACACCAGTCGGCAACAACAACAGAACGACAACAAACTCAAGGCCCAGCAGCCGACTTCCAGCAGTCGGCAGGTTGCAACAGTCGAAGATCAACAGCCGGAGGGGCAGCCTCCGGCCAAGCGGCAGAAAGGCGGCAAGTCCAACTGGTTGTCGCCTTCTCTTATGAGCAGACTCTAGATGGTCCCTGCAAGTTCCACAGTGGCGCGAAGCCATCAAATCATACCACCCGAAAGTGCCATTGGCTTACCAGAATCGCCAAGGGAGACGGCCTCCTTCCTCCGCCGCCTGCTGGGCCGCCGCCTCCACCGCCGCCCCAGCAGTTGGCTGCTCGGCCAGTCAGCACAGTACAAGATGAGTACCCAGAAGAGCATGGAGCCTATGTGGTGTTCACCAGTGTGGCTGATGATCGACGCAGCAGACAGCTGCAGCAGCAAGAGGTGAATGCTGTGGCGTCAAGTACTCCAGAGTTCATGCATTGGTCCGAGAAGCCTATCAGTTGGAGCAGAGCGGATCACCCAGAGGTGATGCCGAATCCGGGCTCCTATGCCCTGGTCCTAGGTGCTACCTTGGCCACTGATAGGCGGGCAACCCGCTTTTCGAGAGTGCTGATAGACGGAGGCAGTAGCATCAACATCCTGTACAAAGATACTATGGAGAAGCTAGGAATCAAGCAAAGACAGCTGCAGAGCAGCCGGACTGTGTTCCACGGCATTGTACCTGGCCTTTCCTGCTCGCCAATTGGCAAGATCCTGATAGACGTTCTCTTCGGTGACAAAGATCACTTCCGCCGAGAGCCAGTCTGGTTTGAAGTGGTGGACCTTGAAAGCCCATACCATGCGTTACTTGGCCGACCTGCACTGGCAAAGTTCATGGCGGTTCCCCACTATGCCTACCTCAAGATGAAGATGCCGAGTTCCAAGGGGATTCTGACCGTCGCTGGTGACTACAGGAAGTCATCCGCCTGTGCAGCGGAGAGCAGTCGGCTGACCGAATCCTTGGTGATCGCAGCTGAGAAGCGGCTCCTTGATCGGGTCGTGGCGATGGCTGGAAAGCAGCCAGAGATGTCGCCCGACCCCAAGGAGTCGGAAGTTGAAGGTTCGTTCAAGCCGGCCAAAGAGACCAAGAAGATACCCTTGGACCCGGAGCACCCAGAGAGGTACACTGTCATGGGTACAAACCTTGATAGCAAATAGGAAGGCGAGCTCGTCGATTTCCTCTGTGAGAATCGAGACATCTTTGCATGGTCCCCTAAAGACATGCCAGGTGTACCGACGGAATTCGCTGAGCACAAGTTACATGTCCGACCTGATTGTAAGCTCATCAGGCAGCCCTTGCGCCGCCTGTCAGAAGAGAAGAGAAGATTTGTTGGAGAAGAGATAGCCCGGCTCCTGGCAGCCGGCTTCATTATGGAGGTGTTTTTTCCAGAGTGGCTGACAAACCCAGTCTTGGTGCTAAAGAAAAACAAGCAGTGGCGGATGTGCATTGATTACACAAGCCTCAACAAAGCCTGCCTGAAGGACCCATTTGCCCTGCCGCAAATCGATCAGGTGATAGACTCCACAGCCGGATGCGAGCTGTTGAGTTTCTTAGATGCATATTCAGGATATCACCAGATCAAGCTGAACCCGGCAGACAGACTGAAGACCGCCTTCATCACGCCGTTTGGAGCCTTCTGCTACCTGACCATGACGTTCGGCTTGAGGAATGCCGGCGCCACCTTTCAGCGTTGCATGCAGAAATGCCTCCTCAAGCAACTCGGCAGCAATGCCCACATCTACGTGGATGATGTAGTGGTGAAAATGGAGAAGCATGGGACGCTGCTGGAAGACCTCAAGGAAACCTTTGAAAACCTACGCCGATTCCAGATTAAGCTCAACCCTGAGAAGTGCGTTTTCGGAGTACCAGCCGGCCAACTCCTTGGCTTCCTGGTCTCTGAACGCGGCATAGAGTGCAACCCCGTGAAGATCAAGGCCATCGAGAGGATGGAGGTACCCAGCCGACTGTTAGATGTGCAGAAGTTCACCGGCTGCTTGGCGTTCATCAGCCGATTCATCAGTCGGCTGGGCGAGAAAGCTCTCCCTTTGTATCAATTGATGAAGAAGACCACCTTTTTTGAGTGGAACCACAAGGCAGATGAAGCATTTTTCCAGCTGAAGAAGATGTTGACTACTCCCCCTGTGTTGGCGGCTCCGACTCCCAAAGTGCCCATGCTCCTGTACATCGCCGCCACCAGCCGAGTAGTCAGCATAGTCATTGTAGTCGAACGCAAAGAGGAAGGCAAGGCGCTCCCTGTCTAGAGACCGGTGTATTACCTGAGCAAGGTACTGTCGACCTCCAAGCAGAACTACCCCCACTACCAGAAGATGTGCTACGGTGTGCATTTTGCCGCCAAGAAGCTGAAGCCTTACTTTCAAGAGCATCCAATCACAGTAGTTTGCACAGCCCCGCTGGCCGAGATCATTGGGAGCCGAGATGCTTCTGGCCGAGTAGCCAAGTGGGCCATAGATTTGGCTCCCTACACCATCTACTACCAGCCCCGCACGGCTATCAAATCGCAAGCATTGGCCGATTTCCTCGTCGACTGGGCCGAGACCCAGTACCTGCCACCAGCGCCCGACTCCACCCATTGGCGGATGCATTTCGACGGCTCCAAGATGCGCATCGGTCTGGGAGCCGGCGTCGTCCTCACCTCCCCTAAAGGCGACAAGCTCAAGTATGTGCTGCAGATCCACTTCGCCGCCTCCAACAACGTCGCCGAATACGAGGTGCTCATTCATGGGCTCCGGCTTGCCAAAGAACTCGGCATTCGCCGGATCCTGTGCTATGGCGACTCCGATTTGGTTGTCCAGCAGTCATCTGGCGACTGGGACGCCAAAGATGCAAACATGGCGAGCTACCGCTTCCTGGTGCAGCAACTCAGCGGATACTTCGAGGGGTGCGAGTTCCTTCACGTGCCAAGAAACGACAACGACCAAGCAGATGCCTTGGCACGAGTCGGCTCCACCCGCCAAGTAATACCATCCGGCGTCGCTCTTCAGCGCCTCCTTAAGCCGTCTATCAAGCCTTCGCCAGAATCAGACTCCATCTTTGTGCCGGCTCCTCCCGAAGAAGTCGGATCCGACTCAAGAGCCCCAACAGACGGCCCCAAGAAAATCATAGTTGAAGCCGGCCCGGGGACTTCGGAACCCGGCCCAAGGACTGCGCCAGTCGGCCCGGGGACTTCAGAGCCCAGCCCGGGGACTGTGCCAGTCGGCCCAGGGACTTCGTCAATCTAGCAAGCGGCCGCAGACTCCAGCCCGCCGCCTCCCAGCCCAGCCGCCCTTGTCCAAGTCGCGGTGGTGGCAATCGAAGAAATAGCAGCACCTTCATGGGCGCAGCCCATCCTCAAGTTTCTGGTGAACAGAGAGCTGCCAACTGATGAAATCTTGGCTCGGCAAGTGCAGCGCCGAGCGGCAGCCTACACCATAATCAACAGAGAGCTGGTCAGGCGCAGTGTTACTGGTGTCTACCAGCGCTGCGTGGAGCCAGAGCAAGGCCAAGAAATTCTCAGAGACATCCACCAAGGCGAGTGCGGCCACCATGCAGCTTCAAGAGCACTCGTCGCCAAAGCCTTTCGGCACGGTTTCTTCAGGCCGACTGCCCTGGAAGAGGCTAAAGAGTTAGTCCAGAAATGCAAGGGGTGCCAGAAGTTCCGCTCCAAGCCGCTTCAGCCGGCTCTCGCGCTGAAGACAATCCCCATCGCCTGGCCCTTTGCAGTTTGGGGCCTGGACATGGTGGGACCATTCAAGACGGCCCGAGGCGGCCTGACTCATCTGCTCGTCGCGGTGGACAAGTTCACCAAGTGGATAGAAGCAAAGCCCATCAAGAAGTTGAACGGTCCGACTGCAGTGACTTTCATTGCCGACATCACGGTGCGGTACGGCATACCGCACATCATCATCACCGACAATGGCACCAATTTTGCCAAAGGCGCCTTGGCCCGTTTCTGCGCGACGTAGGGCATCCGACTGGACCTAGCGTCCGTTGCCCATCCGCTGTCAAACGACCAGGTGGAGCGAGCAAACGGCATCCTGTCCGGCATCAAGCCTCGATTGGTCGAACCACTCGAGCGTTCGGCCGGCTGTTGGCTTGAGGAGCTGCCAGCCGTCCTCTGGAGTCTGCGCACGACTCCAAACAAGTCAACCGGCTTCACGCCTTTCTTCCTTGTCTACGATGCCGAAGCCGTCATCCCGACGGACATAGAGCTCGACTCTCCACGAGTCACCATGTACACCAAAGAGGAAGCCGAAGAAGCACGTCAAGATGGTGTCGACCTGCTGGAAGAGGGCCGGCTGTTGGCACTCAGCCGGTCCGGCATCTACCAGCAGAGTCTGCGCCGATACTACAACCGGAAGGTCAGGCCGAGATCGTTCCAAGAGGGCGACCTTGTGCTCCGGCTGATTCAGTGAACAGCCGGCCAGCACAAGTTGTCGGCGCCTTGGGAAGGCCCCTTCATCATCAGCAAAGTGCTGGGCAACGCCTCCTACTACCTAATCGATGCTCAGAAGCCTCGAGCGCGCAAGAGCGACGACTCCGGCAAGGAGTCAGAGCGACCATGGAACGCAAATCTTCTCCGAAGATTTTACAGTTGATGCAGTATGTACCATGCTATCCTTTGTATTAAAGTACCAAGACATTGGGGCCCCCGAGACGAGCTCGGGGACTGCCCTTTTTGTTATCTGTATGATAAGAATTATGCCTCTGAATATGCTACTCTTTGTTATGCCGCTTGGCACCGGGTTCGACTAGTCGGCCCGGGGACTTGCCGTCTTGCGCTATGAAATGCTTCCTGCAGTCGGACAAGTAGTGTGCGGCGCTTAAGCCGTCTCCTGTCGAAAGCCGCAGCTCCCAGAGCGACTGTTGGTAGGCAGAGAGTAAGCAAGAACAAGTGCACACACGAAAAATGGCTAAGGACTGAAAGCATACGCATAGCCCAAGCCGGTTTTCAGCCTCTCTCTGAAGAGCCGACTCTCGAATAGTCGGCTCGCCGCCTTCTATCCAACTTGTTAAAAAACTCTAAAAAGGCCAAGTACTTGCCTTCCCTAAAGTAGCCAAGCATTTGACCTGCGGCAGTCCGCGGAGCGGCTGTTCGTCTGGCAAAGCGGCGACTATGGAAAGGCGGCAAAGGAAAAAGTCAAAAAGAGCAATAAGCAAGGAAAGATAGAAGGCAGATAGATATTTACATAACAAAGGCCTCTGGCCAAATTCAAGATACACCCCGCGGGTGGAATTGTGCAAATTGACAAGTTCTTTCAAAATACTATTAAGACAGGGAAAATAAAGGCAAGACGGCAGCCTAAGGAGCGGCAGACGGGTTCGGAGGGTCGGCGGAGACGGCGCTGTCAGGCGCTCGAGCGGCCGGCTGGGCGGTCTTGGCTTGATCGCCTCCGGCGGCACTCGGCCCGGTCAGACGCGGCTCGTTGCTAGAGGCGTGATCGAGCTGAGGCTGGTCGTCCGCTCGGTCTTCTGGCGCCTCCTTCTCGTCTACGTCCCCCGCCTCGTCTTCCTCCTCGGTGCTGGAGCCAATCACCTCCGCCAAGTCCTCGTCGTAGTCGGGGTTCATCCCGAACCACTCCGCAGGCACCTCCTCGCTGTTCGCGGCCCGCTCAGGAACGAAGACGCTGGTGTCGGTGTAGTCGGCAATCACCGCCGCACGCTCGATGAGGGCGCCTTCCACAGCCGCCAGTTCTGCCTGGGCCTCTGGCCGAAACGCGGCCAGCCGATCCAGGTCCAGGCCTCGGTACCAAGCCTTGGCGAATTCCAAGGCCCGGCGTACTCCAGCCTGGGCCGAGGAACCCTTCCAAGCCTCAAGACGGCCGGCCGTGACCTCCAGCCAATCGGTAGTCCGACTGGCAGTGCGCAGAGCCGGAATGCCTGGCCACAGGGTGGAGATCGCTTGGGCCCCGGCGCGTTGAAGCCGGCGCAGCAGCTGATGGGCCGGCCGCAGACGGGTCTCAATGCTCAGGAGCTGCTCGTCGACGGTCAGGGGGGTGTTGGCGGTGATCTCCTCGACATTCGCCCTCCGCGCCTCGCGATCAGCCTCAATGGCTCGAGTGACCGCCTGCGAGTGGCCAGGGAAGAAGTCTGCCCAAAACAGAGAGAAGCATAAGAAAGAATCAGAAGTCGGCTCGGCTTGAAGTCGGCGGTTCGAAGAAAGAAAGCAAAGAAACTCACCGTCAACAATGTCCTCGATCTCGTGGAAGCCGGAAGTCAGCATCGCCTCCCTGTCAGTCCAAGAGGAGCGCTCCATCTCGAAGTCGGCCAGGAGAGCGGTCTCTTTCTTCCCCGCCTCGTCCCGAGCCGCCTTCAGCAGCTCCTTTTGCTCCGCCAACTGCTCGGCCAGCAAGTCACGCTCTTTGGCGAGCTTGCCACACTCCTCTTCCTTGGCGCGAAGAGCCGTGCTGACTTTTCCCAACCGTTCCTGGAGAGCGGCATTGGCCTCTGAAAAACAAAGAGAAAAGACATTAAGTCGTCAACAACAAAGGTCGTCGGGAAGATCCGGCCTGACTGCTCAGCAGTCGGCCCGAATCTCGGGGACTACAGCCCGCTGGTGCGCCAGCGTGCCCTCGCAAAAAAGAAGAAGAACTTACTCCGGCTCTCCGACAAGTCGGCAGTCCGCTTCTCCAGCCGCTCAATGTTACGGTTGAAGGCGGTGACACGGAGGTTGTGATACTCCTATGATAAAAAATCGGACAAAGACAAAAATGAAGAACTCGCCAGATTGAGTTCTGGGCCGCCTGCGCAGCAGCCGGCCCGAAACTCGGGGACTACACCCAGTGGGTGCGCTGGCGCGCCCCCACAGAGAAGAACGAGAAGAGGCAAAGTCAAAAAAGAAAAACGTACCCGGATAGATGCTCGCGACGCCAGATGCGCCCTGGTGCAGCCCTGGATGGCTTCGCCTTCAGCTCGCAACTTCGCCTGCACATCCAGGAGTGCCTGGTTCAGCGGACCGTCGCCACCTCCTCGCACCCATCCAGTAGGCGCAGCACTTGATGCCTCAGCATCTGGAATGGCCGATCTGGCGGCGCCGGCTTCCAAGGGGCGTGGCGCCGAGACCGCCTTCGCAAGGCGACGGCGCGCTGGTGAGGCGACTTGAAGGAGCAGCCTCGCCATCGCCTCGTCCTCAGCCGGCGGCACTGGCGGGCCCGCTGGCTGCTTGCCATGCGGCGGAGGCGGCGGTGGCGGCGTGGCCGTGCCCGACGCGGAGGCCTCGCCACCGTCCCTCTCAACGATGGAGTGCTCCCCGCCGACTTCTCCAATCTGCCCCATGAACTCCGGGGGCGGCGGCGCGGAATTCAGCGGGACGACAAGCAGCGCCGACTGACGGTGCGCGGTCTCCTACGCACGCTGTTTTGCTGCGGCGGTGGCTTCGGCCTCCTCCAGCGGCGGCCTCCGCCTTCTCCAGGCGGTCGGCCTCTTCCTCGTCGCGCTTCTCCCGTGCGTTGCGCTCCGTCGCCTCCCGGAGGTCGGCGGCGGGGTCAATCCACCGAGTCTTGGCAGACGTCTCGGCCGACCCCATGACAGAGGGGACGGCGAACCTCTCAAGAGAAAGAGGGGCCCTGAAGCAAAAAACGAAATAAAATGACTCAGAAAAGATCCGTCGAAGGAAGCAAGACAAAGGCAGTAAACACTTACGCAGAGACTAGCGGCGGCTTCTTCACTTCCTTGTGGAAGCGGTTGGCCTTCGCGATCGCCTCCTCCCGCTTGGTTGCGACGGCCGCCCCCTTGAACTTCTTCGGCTGACCACCGAGCGAACTCGGTGCGGCCCGGCGCTTCTTCGCGCCGACTTGACCAGCCAAGCCGGCGGAGGAGCTCGCGCCTGGATGGCCAGCTTTGGGTTGGCGGCGCGGGACGACTTCCCCTTCGGCGTCGTCCTCTGGCCAGTCGGCGAAGATCGCCGAGGGCCAGAGGCCGCCTTCCGCTCCCCCTCCTCCGCCTTCGGCGTCGGCCTCCATTGCCGCCGCCCCCAAGTCGGGGTCCTCGACATCGCTCTCCGCTCGATCTGGAGCGAAGTCGCGGGGCTGTCCAGTGGCGCCGGCTGCGGGCGGGATGAGAGGGTTCTGACTCGAAAAAACCAAGAAGATCAGAAGTCGGATTCGGCTACAAAGAAAAACAGAAAGCAAAAATATACGACTTACCGCATGAGGGGGGTTGGCACGCGAGTACGGCTCTTTGCCGAACTGCCAATCTTCCGCGAGCTCGTAGTTCGCGATGTGATTCACCATCGTCGCCACCTCCGCGTGGGGCATGTCCCAGGTGCACATCCGACTCGGGTCTCGGCGGCCGCTCATCTGACTAATCAGATGAGCTCGACCTTGGAGTGGGAGGACTCGGCGCGCCATGAAGGCGGCCAGCAAGTCGGCCCCGACCAGGCCTTCCGACTGCGTCAGCACCCGGAGTCGCGCGATGGCAGCGGGCCGGCGGGAGGCAGCGTTTGGGCCCGGTGCGACCAACTGGGAAGCCTCCCAGCCGGCGCGCCGGCCTCATAGGGCGGCAGGTTGACCCAGTCACCCTCCATGGCGACGTTCTTCACGTAGAAGTACGAACGCTGCCACATCTTCACCGACTTGATCAGCGCGATGGAGGGGAAGGGGGTGTCGGTGGTCGACCTACGCATTGCGATTAAGGCGCCGCACTGAGCCGGCACGCTGAGGACGTGCGTGCCGAGCTTGGATTGAAAAAGCTCTCCCCACAGCTCGATGGTGGGGAGAACGCTGAGGAAACCCTCGCACAGGGTGGCGAAGGCGGCCAGCAGCACCACCGTGTTGGGAGTGAGGTGGTGCGGCTGGAGTCCGTTGAACTCCAACAAGGAGTGGAGGAAGCCGCTCGCCGGCAGACCCAGGCCGCGCATAAGGTGCGAGCGGAATATGACCCGCTCGCCCTCCTGCGGCGCCGACCTTATTTCCCCCGCCGGCGGGGCGCGGGCTCGCACCAAGTTCGCGCCGGGGAGCCGGCGCGTCTTGCGGAGGTGCTCGATGGCGTCGTCGTCCACTTCGGAGCCGTCCCAAATGCCGGAACGAACGGCAGGAGCCGCGGCGGAGGAGGAGCTCATCGCAGCGGTGCGGTGCGGCGTGGTGCGGCGAGGGCAGGAAGAAGAAGAAGCAGGAGGAAGCGGGGGAAGCAAGGAAGAACGAGCGCGCGCTTTGCGGTCCCGCTCCCCCCGCCTATTTATAGGCCCGTAGGCTGAGAAGTTGATGGGGCGGCGTGGGATTAACTGCGCGCGAGACCCCACGCCCCCCACGATTAAACCCACGAAGTTACTGCACGCAGTAATGACGTGGGGAACCCAACCGCCCGCACGGCCACAGCAGATCTGTTCGCGTGCCGAGGCGCGGTAGTGGCGGCCCCCGCCTGACGGCCCGTCCCGTCGCGCGCGTGGGCGGGCAGACTGCCCCTGCCACGTGGCGCCGTGCGACGGGGCCGCGGCGGGAAACCGCGGGAAGCGTATCTGACACGCCGCCTAGTTCCCGCCGCGACGTTCTAAACTCCTCAAGGGGCAGGACGGCCCCCGACGAATCCGACTCCAGCTAGTCGGCTTGAGCAAGACGGCCCTCAGCGAATCCGACTCCAGCTAGTCGATTTGAGGCAGGACGGCCCTCTGTGAGTCCGACTCCGGCCAGTCGGCTAGAAGGAAGACGGCGAGCAAGGCCAAAAATCCTACCACCGGAAGAAAGAAACTGTTGAGGCACGCGACTTATCATCCTTGGAGCCTCACCAGCTTCGGGGACTACTGTCGGAGTAATGGGCCACGGGTAGGCTAACCCGAGCCCCAGAACCTTTCGAGACATCGGGACAGACTGCGCTCCTCAAGTACCTGCGGCGACTCCAAGACATGCCGAGCCCCCAGAGGCGACTCCAAGAAGAGCCGAGTCCCGGAGGCGACTCCCATTCAAGCCGAGTCCCACAGGCGACTCCGAACAAGCCGACTATGGGGAGTCGGCCCACGACTTCCAACCACCCGATAATTAAAGGCAAGCATGGCCACAGTGCGCCATACTCGCGGAGATCTCCGCCCGGAGCGGCACTGTTGCCATGCCAGCCCTGACATCAGCCCTTGGGGCGGGGCCCTGTACCCACGACCTCCTGTCTGTACAGCCCGGAGACGATGGGGCCTACCAGTCAGCGAGAGTATTGAAGACGGCGAGAGCGCCGAGAGTCGGACCCGTTGGGAGTCGGCCCCCTGGAGTCGGCCGGCCCCTCCCACGGGTCCCACACGCCATTAACCAGACGCAATAGGGAAATGGCAACAGTGATCGCCCGTGAGGCGGCGGTACTGTTGCCATGACCCCATGACCAAGCCCGCGTCATTAGAAGCACGGCTACAGTAATCTGCAGCCGGCAAGACCCGCCCGCGGCGGACACGGGCTGACGCCCCCGTACCAGGCCAGTCGGCAGGACCCACCAGTCGGCGGGCCCCAGTAATCGGCGGAGAAGACGGCGCCTGAGAGACAGACGGCCGGGACCCGCACCCGGCCGGTTTTACCATTGTACCCCTGGGGGTAGGCCTATATAAACCCCCCAGGGCACCCATGCAAAGGGTTCGCATCCATTAGCATTAGACAGACCACATAGGAAGGGGAGGTCTAGCCCTGCCCTCTCCTACCTCCAGAAACAACTCTAGGAGCAAGCTTGTATACACTTTGCCATAGTGACCATGCGGAGACCCCGCAGAGCAGCAGTAGGGGTGTTATCTCCTCGGAGAGCCCTGAAGCTGGGTAAGATCCGCCGGTGTGCATGTCTTCGTCTCATCCCGTTTCCAGGCACCGGCGACGTTCTACTCGCCCCCACCATGATAAGCCATCCTTTGGCATATGACACACCCAACCCCCGACATTAAGCATCATCTTGTAGACCCGAAGATTGTCAAAGGTCTCCTTCAGATCATCTATCAAGGTCTCCTTCTCTCTGGATTTCACCACGATGTCGTCCACATAAGCATGAACATTGTGCCCAATCTGGTTATGAAGACAATTCTGCACACACCGCTGGTAAGTCGCCTGGGCACTCTTGAGCCCAAAAGGCATAGACGCATAGCAGAAGGCTCCAAACGGAGTAATGAACGATGTCTTCTCCTGGTCCTTAACTGCCATCTTGATCTGATGATAACTAGAGTAAGCATCCAAAAAGCTCAAACGCTCACAACCTGCCGTAGCATCAATAATTTGATCAATACGAGGGAGAGCAAAAGGATCAGCCGGACAAGCTTTGTTTAAATCCGTGTAATCCACACACATGCGCCAAGTGCCGTTTTTCTTAAGCATCAGTACCGGGTTAGCCAACCACCCCAGATGAAAAACTTCAACAATGAACCCAGCTGCCAAGAGCTGGGCTACTTCCTCACCAATGGCTTTACACCTCTCCTCATTGAACCGCCGAAGAAACTGTTTGACCGGCTTAAATTTTGGATCGATATTAAGAATGTGCCCAGGGAGTTCTCTCGGTACACCCGGCATGTCAGAAGGCTTCCATGCAAAGATGGTCCGGTTCTCACGGATGAACTCGATGAGCGCGCTTTCCTATTTGAGATGTAGATTGGCACTGATACTGAACTGCTTAGATGAGTCACCTGGAACAAAGTCAACAAGCTTAGTATAATCGGCCGATTTAAACTTCATGGCCGGCTCATGCTCTGTGGTTGGCTTTTTCAAAGACGTCATATCTGCCGGGTCAACATTGTCCTTGTAAAACTTCAACTCTTTTGCTGCACAGACCGACTCAGCATAAGTTGCGTCGCCTTCCTCACATTCCAAGGCTATCTTCCGGCTCCCATGCACTGTGATGGTACCCTTATGACCCGGCATCTTGAGCTGTAAATACACATAGCACGGCCGTGCCATGAATTTGGCATAAGCCGGCCGTCCAAACAGAGCATGATACGGGCTTCTGATCTTGACCACCTCAAAAGTCAATTTCTCGACCCTAGAGTCATATTCATCTCCAAAGGCTACCTCCAGCCCGATCTTGCCAACTGGATATGCCGATATACTAGCCACCACGCCATGGAAAACAGTGTTGGACTGCTTAAGGTTTTTATCAGTTAACTCCATGCGATGGAAGGTCTCATAATAGAGGATGTTGATGCTGCTGCCTCCATCCATGAGCACTTTAGTGAATTTATATCCACCAACCTGAGGGGCCAGCACCAAGGCCAGGTGACCCGGATTGTCAACCCGGGGAGGGTGATCTTCCCTACTCCATTGAATAGGCTGCTCAAACCATCTCAAATAATGAGGAACTGTCGGCTCAACACGTTCACAGCCCTCTTATGAAGCTTCTGGTCTCGTTTGCACAAACTGGTGGTAAAACATGATATTGTCCACTATTCAGCTGCTTTGGATGGCTCTGGTATCCACCCTGCTACTGTTGCTACTGCTGACCACCCTGGCCAAATTGCTGGTTGTAACCACTTTGATTACCTTGAGAATTTTGAAAATTGGAACTTGAACCGCCGCCCGGGCCATGAAAACCGCCGCCACCTGAGTCGCCGCCCTGCCCATTATTACCGTCAAACATGTTGGAATTCTTGACAGCCTTCATGATCATACAGTCCTTCCATAGATGTGTGGCCGGCTTCTGCTAAGTGCCATGCCTTGGACAAGGCTCATTCAGTAACTGCTCAAGCGTGGGGCCTGACCCACCGGACCGGGGAGGTGGTCTCCCCTTACGTCATTGGTTGTTACCCTGTGCATTGGTGTTAGCCACAAATTCCAAACTACCATCAGCCTTACGTTTTTACCTCCTTGATTTGCCGGGTTATGCTGAGGGCCCGTGCTGTTGCCATTCTTCTTTCCCTTCCCTGTCTTTTCATCATCAGACTCGGGATCCTTAGTACTATCAGAGTCGGCGTACTTGACCAGAGCCGCCATCAGCGTACCCATGTCATTACAATCACGCTTGAGCCGCCCTAGCTTCATCTTCAGAGGCAAAAACGGCAATTTTTCTCCAACATTAAGACTGCGGAGCCGGCGTCCATCTTATCAGATAAATGTATTATGGCTTTGACCCAACGCACCCAATGGGTCATGGACTCACCTTCCTCCTGCTTGCAACTAGTCAAATCCACAATTGACATGGGCTGCTTGCATGTATCTTTGAAGTTCTGAATGAATTGGGCTTTAACTCTGCCCATGACCCGATGGAATTAGGTGGTAGCCCCTTCAACCAAGTGCGGGCAGTCCCGTCCAACATCATGGTGAAGTACTTGGCCATTGCAAGCGTCACTGACCTCCAGTAACTCCATAGCCATCTTGTAGCTTTCAATCCATGCCCCAGGTTGTAAGTCGGCCATATAATTAGGCACCTTCCTTGGTCCTTTGAAATCCTTGGGCAAACGTTCGTTACGCAGAGCTAGCACCAGACAGGGGACGCCTCCGGTCCTGGTGGCCATGCCTACATCAATAGAAGTCGTCGGATAAATAGGATAAGGCTGGTAAGCTGTCAGCTGAGCCGCCTGCTCAGCCGCTCGCTCAGCCTCTTGACGTATTATGTCCTGATCCCCCAAGTTAAAGGCTCCATTGCGCGTCGGGTCATGCCCGCCTGGCTGGTTACAGCGCCGGGCGTTGCTTGACATGGTCGCCGAATCCATGTGCCTGCTATAACTCGGGCTTCAGCTTGGACGCGGGGTTGAATGAATCCTATCCTGACTATATGAGTATGCCTCTTGCTGTGCTAAGGCCGTCTGAATAAGTTCTCTGACCCGACCGGTTTCCACCGCCGCCGGAGAGTCGCCATCCATCGGGAGAGCCGCCACTCATGCCGCCGCCGTGATCATGTTCTACAATGGGTTAGAATAATGACCCGGTGGTGTTGGTACATACTGAGGTGGAGCAGTATTTGTACGGGGAGACCCCATCACCTGTGGTTGAACTGGCGTCCCAACCCCGGGTGCCGCAACCCGGAATGTCTCCGGCGGGTTACTGGGCCCTGCACCGGGTGTATGGAAGAGGTTTCCAGGATCATAAACCGGAGGGAGCTGAGACTGAGTCTTCTGGTATCTTCTCCTTATGACCTCATTGGACGAGTTCTGATCCATCGTGAGTCGGAAAGTCTGTGCCTGAATCCGTTGAGCCTAAGCGTCCAGAGTCGCCCGCTCTGCAGTCATCCTGACATCTTCCGCTGCCAGATCTTCCTTAGCCTGCGCTATATCTAGTTTTAACTGCGCCACTTCCGCATCATGTTGAGCTTGATCCGTCGGGTTGACCGTGGCGGTTAATAGAGCGGTCATCTTATCCGTGAGATCTATCAGCACCTGAGCCGGTGAGCGCACAGGGCCTCCTGCCCCGGCTGCTGCTAACCCGGAGGTTATTGCTACCGCAGTTGTGGAGTCTTGAATAGGTTGCGTGCCGGCCATGAAGATTCTGACCCTGCTCGGCGGCTCAAAGAGATCCGAAATACTGCTACCATCGGAACAGCCCCCAAGCCCGCCGTCTTGCAGTTGATACAATGAATCCGTCTCGCCTGTGGACGACTCACCATCAGAATAGATGGCTGTCTCACCGCCAGATGCAGATCCTTCAGAGAATCCTCCGCGGATGCATCCCACGAAGGCACACTTCACAGCAGGCAGAGTCCGGGCAGGTCTCGCACGCTGAGTCGTCTCAAAAAAGTCGGTGCAGATGTCCGGCTCAGGGCCCGGCTCGCCAATCTTGCCGATGAAGACGTGAATTCCGCCGAAGGGGACCCGGTACCCGTACTCAATTGAGCCGGCGTCGAGGCCCCAGCCTGCGTCGTCGATGTAGAGCTTGCCACGACAACTCTTGGTCATCCGGCCCACAGCGTATCCCTTGAGCCCTTCGAAGCTGCCCTTCAAGAACTCAAATCCACCATGCGCTGGCCCCACGGTGGGCACCAACTGTCGTGGAATTGTCACGTCAGATGTCCTAGTGAAAGGACTTAGTCGTGGAGCCATCGCAACTAGGAAGCTTGAAGGGGTTAATCGGGACAAAAGACATGAGGTTTATACTGGTTCGGCCCCTTACGGTGAAGGTAAAAGCCTATGATCCAGTTTTGAGTGGGATTGCTTATGACTCGACAACTAGGGAGCGGAATCTCTTGACCTAGCTCTCGATCTGATCTTACTTGCCCTGAACCGCCACCGGGTCATCCCTTTATATACAAAGGTCGACGCCCAGTGGCTCACAGAGTCTCGGCCGGCTCATAAACAGTGTCCGGCTCGGTCTCTTAACTATTCTTGCCTTACAATACAAATCACATACATATGGCGGTTTACCACTACGGGCCTTAAGTCGCCTCTGGGCTTTGGGCCCTTAACTGAGCCGCCATCTTCAACCTTGGTATGGGGCTTCAACAATACTTGTAGGTATAACACGACCCTCCTAGGCGGGTCATACCAATAGTTATATCCCCAACAGGCTTAGGCCCCGGCGGCCGAGCCCCACCGCGGCACGCCATTTTTTTTTGATAAAAGAAGGGCTTGCCCCTTCCGATTTTCATTACTGAAAACCACCGAGTTCTACAAAGGAGTTCAAACTAAAAAGAAAAGATCGAAAAGAAGCCAACACGACATCATAGCATCCCAAAAGGCTAACACAGGCCATCCACCCCGCGCAACCCCAAATTCACCAACTACTACAGAGTTTGATCTACCTTGATCACCATTACATCGAAAGCAAAAGTAGCAAAAGGAACAGTATGATCCTAGCTACAGGAACAACAAACATCAGGGCCACCACCGCAAGAGATTCTTCATTTCAATCTTTCTACGTTGATTCTCCATCCTTGCTTGGCTGTGAACACCTCATTTGTTGCCTGTTCTAGCACCCTTGATCCCAGCTCCAGCATTTTTTTTGGCAACTCCTTTATCTGCAGAATGGACCAGTCAGTTAACCATCTGCACATCAGTTTGACAATATATAAAGGATCATTTATCCTTTTATTTTCAAAGATAATTGCATTCCTGCTTTTCCAAATTGCCCAAAACACGGCTGAAATCCCCACCAGAACCATATTCTTATCATCTTTATTAAATTTCCTAATCCATTCCCCAAAACAGTCTTTTACATTTGATGGAACAGTTTTAAATCCACACACACACCTGACCAAACTCCATAACAATGAAGCAGCAGAACAAGAAAAGAATAAATGATCAATCGATTCATCTTTCCCACACAGAACACACCCTTTTCCACCTTTCCAGCCTTTTTTAGCAGCACATCTCTAGTTAGAATACTTTTTTTTATTAACCAACCATAAAAACACTTTCAGTTTTGCGGGCAACTTGGTCTTCCATAGATATTTCTGTTGGAATTTCATCCGAACAGCTATCAATTTCCTATATAAGGATCCCACAGAAAACTTATGATCAGCAGTGAGGGTCCAGAGAATTTTGTCTGCCCCTCCCTGCATTTGAATTTCCTCACATCTCTTTTTGAGACAATTCCAAAGCCCCAAAGTCTCCCCATACAAGGTCCTCCTAAATTTGAACCCATGCCACCCTTTCTGTATGGCCTCTTCCACAGTAATGTTGTGGTCAGAGCATATATCATAAAGTCTAGGGTAAGCCTCTCTCAAAGGTTTATCATCAACCCAGGAATCTTCCTAGAACCAAGTATTCCTCCCATCCCCCACCTTTTTCTTAAAAAAATTGTAGAAAATCTCCTTAATTTTTAGCAAGTTGGCCCAAAATTGGGAGTCCCCAGGCTTCTTGCTCACTAAAGCCAGACATCCCCCCTTTCTATATTTTTCATTCAAAATATCCTGCCACAGACCTTTTTCATTTTCCATTTTCCAAAACCATTTATCAAGAAGTGCAATATTCATTATTTCTAGATTCAGTATCCCTAAACCACCCATATCTTTAGGTAAACAGCATTCTTTCCAATTCACTAAGTGGTATTTTTTGACATTCTCATCTTCTTGCCATACCAATCTGGACCTAAAAAAATCTGCTTTCTTTATAATCCCTTTGGGCACAACATAGAAGGACATCATGAACAAAGGTATGTTGGTCAGGCAAGCTTGCACCAAGGTAATTCTTCCTGCAATGGAGCCCAGCAGCTTCCCCTGCCAACATCCACACCTTTTTTCGATTTTGTTAGTTACACACCCCCAGTGTGTGTTATATAGGCATTCCCAGGTATTTTATGGGCAAATCCCCCATCTTACATGTTAGGATTTCTTGATAAATCGATTGCTTCTCTCTAGCCTTGCCAAATAGCAACAATTCACTTTTATGAAAATGTATTTTGAGCCCAGACATTTGCTCAAAAGTCCCTAGTATGAGTTTAAGATTTTTCACACTTTCCACCTCATCTTTGATCAATAATATAGTATCATCAGCATATTGTAGCATATTAATCCCTTTTTATCCTTTTTTGTTCAACACCCCCTTGACCAAATCATGCTTCAGGACATTACTCATTAAAAAGGCTAGGGCATCAGCAGCTATGTCAAACAGTAAAGGTGACATAGCATCTCCTTGCCTTAATCCTTTAAAAGTTTTAAAATATGGGCCAATTTCATCATTCACCTCAATTCCAACATGTCCTCCTCTCATAGTTTCCATTACCCAGTCACACCATTTATCAGGAAATCCTTTCATTTTCAACATTTGGATCACAAAGGGCCATTTTATTTTGTCATATGCCTTCTCAAAATCCACTTTAAAGATTAGGGCATCCTCTTTATTCTTATGAAAAGAGTTCAGGGCCTCATGCAAAATCACAATCCCCTCCATTATGTATCTGCCCTTAATAAAGGCAGTTTGGGTTCTGCAGATCACAGGGGCCACACATTTAGCCAACCTATTCATCAGAATTTTAGTGATGATTTTAAAACTAACATTCAACAAGCAAATAGGTCTAAATTTCTGAATTTGTTTAGCATCATTAGTTTTGGGGATTAAAGTAATTATGCCATAATTGAGTCTGGCAATATTGATTTCTCCTTTTGCAAAACCATCTACTAGGGCTTTCAAATCCCACTTAACCATTTCCCAAAAAAATTGGTAAAAATCAGCAGGGAACCCATCAGGGCCAGGGCTTTTGTTTCTTTTCATCCCAAAGACCACCTGATGGATTTCAATTAGGGAAAAAGGTGCCAAAAGTTCCTCTCTCTCTTGTGCATCAATTTTATCCATCTCCATCTCTCTCAATGAAATGCTAGATTCTTCAGGATGTCCAAATAAATCTTTATAAAATTTGGTAATATACTCCATTAAATTCTCATCCCCCACTACAATCCCTTCTTCCTGCTCCAGGGAAACAATTTTGTTTTTTCTTCTCCTCCCATTCACCTTAGCATGATAGTACCTGGTGTTTCTGTCTCCATCTTTGATCTCTGAATCTTTATACCTTGGCAACCATTTCATCTCCTCTTGTAGCATCACTCTTTTCAATTGAGCTCTAAGCTCTTTCTGTTCATTTCTGTCCACTGCACTTAAACCCATGATCTCAGCTCTCTTATCTAAATCATCAAGTTCCTTTATTATCTCCATTTTTATTTTTCTGTACCAAGCATCTATATTTCTATTCCATCCTTTAGCCTTTTTTCTTAGCCTTCTCAACCTTGATTGCCATCTTTCCAAAATGTCCCCAAAGTATCTCTCATTCCAGGTGTTATATACCAGCTCTCTAAAACCCTCTCTCAGTAGCCAAGCATTTTCATATCTAAAGATATATTTATGGTCATGAGTCTCCCCTGTATCCAAGAACAAAGGAGTATGATCAAAAATTTCTCTAGCAAAAGCTTGCAATATGGTTAGTGGATACTTTTCCTCCCAGGCTGGGCACATCAACACTTTGTCTAATTTTTTAAAAGTAGGGTCCTCCTGATTATTGGCCCAGGTGTATTTCCTCCCATTCAAAGGAAGTTCCCTTAGCCCTGCTTGTTTAATAATAGCATTAAACATAAATGACCATTGTTCATTAAGCATAGGTTTGTTTTTCTCCTTCCCATTCCTAATAATGTTAAAATCTCCCCCCACCAAGCAAGGCAGAGGATTATCATGATATAATCTTGCCAGCTCAGCAAGAAAACTGGCTTTCCCTTCCTTCTGTGCATCCCCATATACAGTGACCAAATTCCAGTGCATTTTGATATTCTTATCAAATACTAACATTCTCAAGAAATATTGTCCTTTTTCAATGGTTTCAACATTAAACACATCTTTATTAATCCCCACCAGGATCCCCCTTGACATGCCTCTAGGTGGGCTCCAACTTCATTGAAAATTTCTCCCTCCACATAAATTGTGAAGCTCATTCTTTGTGAAGTCTTGCTTTATGGTCTCAGAGAGTCCAATAAAGTCTAGCTTCTGATCCAAAAACATTTCTCTAATGTATCTTTTCTTGTGATCCTGTCCTATACCCCTTACATTCCAAAAAACACCCCTCATTTTTAGCAACAGTTTCTATCCTAATTAAAATACAGAAAAACTCTCAACTAAAACCTCCTTTCTTTTTTCCTCCTTCGTAGGACCCCAATCCCAACTAATTGCTTCACACAGTCAAGTGCTGGTGAGATTTTCTTACCACTTTTTCTCCCTGAGAGCATTCCTCTCAGTTTCTTAATCTGTTGTTCCTCAATATCCACATCAGAGTGTTCATAGTCTGAACATAGTTCCTCTAAGGTTATGTCACCAGTATTAATATATGCTGGGGCATCTTTCTTATTGTCTCCTTTCTCCTTACACTCTTCTCCTGTTTTAACACTCTCTTCCCTTTTAACATTTTGAAAATATAGCTCTCTTCTAGCTATCTCCATCTTGTTAATGATTTCTATGCTTTTATCAATCATCTCTATTGAGCAACCCAAATCAATCCCCACCAGAGAACTAATATGCAATAAAGAAGCATCAGCAAAAGCCAGATCAGGATTCTTACCATAATTGTCCCTCTCCTCAGCTCTGCTTTTAGCCATATCTTCAATTTTCTTGTCCTCCTTCCCTTTGTTTCTAAGACTTCTCTTGATTTCAACATTTTTTTCTTCCCCCTCTTTGTCCAGGATCTCACTCCCATGTATCTCAGCCATTTTCTCCCCCAAAGTCCCAATAGATTCTTGGCTAGCATTATAGTCAGTGGGCTCATTGTATTTCCCAGAATCAGTCTCTTCTTTTTTCTGCTGAGTCTCTTTCTCATAATCTTTAAGGTCCATATTTGCTAATTTCATTTCATATTCCTCTCTATTGGCAGCCTCTTGTGCCAGTTTCTGAATTTCTTCTTGTTGTTTTTTACTTGCCTCCTGCAGCTCTGTTTGAATCCTCTCTAACTCCTTGATTCTATTCTCATTTTTTGCCCATAATGCATTATTCCTAACTTTGTCTTCCTCCAAAGCTTTTATTTTACTGAGCATGATGTCACTTTCTTTTTGCCATTTTCTTCTCTCCAAAGTCATCTCATTTTGCCATTGCATCATGTTTTCTTCCATCTGAGATTTCATCCTTTCAATTCTTCCATCAACCTCCTCACTCTATTTCAGGGATAAGCATCCCAGAGAAACCCCTTTGTGCTTAGTGTCTTCCAACTTGGTCCTCTTCCTACTTTCAATCTCTTCCTCTCCCACTTCTGAGATATTATTACTGTCATTTTTTCTCTTCTCTTCCTTGTACCTACCAATTTCCACCACCTTTTCAGCTTCTACCCCAATCCTGAACATAAGGAGATCAGGGGAAGTGATCTCCACTTGGGATGGTATTTTATCCACATCCCTGATTCCACACTTTGCTCTAATTTTCTCCTCATTTAAAGTGTCCATGTCAATCTCCAAGACAGGTCCAACTGCAGCAGCAACCTCACACATACCTAAGAAATGCCTAAAACAATCTGGCACCTTGGCCAGCTTGACCCAAATTGTATGCATCTTCCCAACAGCCTGATGGTCAAGAGACCAGGGTTGAACTTTGATCACCACCCCTGTTCCCAACAAGTTGAAGTCATTGAACTTGGCCAACTCCACCAGCTTTGCCTTATTGGGAAATCTCATCATGTATCCATTCTTCCCAAATTCCCTCACTCTTCATTGCCATCCCCAGTCAAACATTTCTCCCAAAGCTTTCACAAGCTTAGTCTCATTAATAGACCCTTCTCTTATGATCACCACCCCCAAAGGATTGGTGTGCTCTGCAATCAGGACTTCCTTATAACTCTGCACCAGAAGAATTCTCAATCCTTTAGCTGCATATCCTACATATTTTGGCACTGGTTTAACCTGTTTCAGTAAGTTACACTCCCCAGTAATATGGTTCTCTCTGCCACAGATCGAGCAATGTCCCACCCTGCAGTCTTGGTGGTATGTTTAGGATCTTTACATTTACCACACACCTGTTTGCTAAACCTATCAAAGTTTTTCTTGCTTTCCTCATAACCTTGCTGCCAACTTCTTCTGCCTCCCTGCTTCTTCATTTCCAGTCCAGCTCCTTGTTCAGCTCCCTTGTCAATT
Organism: Triticum timopheevii; assembly: GCA_963921465.1. Taxonomy (NCBI): domain Eukaryota; kingdom Viridiplantae; phylum Streptophyta; class Magnoliopsida; order Poales; family Poaceae; genus Triticum; species Triticum timopheevii. Next base: position 478,190,088 of record OY997264.1, on the reverse strand, counting down.
CTTTGTTGTCCATCAGGTCCTCCTTCCTCTTTCCTTTGACTTTCTTTCCCAAGCAGATTTCCAATTTGATTTCCAACCATCCCCTCCATCTGGTTCTTCTCATTGTTCTTCATCCCCTGTACCAGCTGAGAAAGTAATGAAGTCAAAAGAAATTGCTGCTGCTGATGATCTGGCTGAGATATCTGATTCTTGCTCCTGTCTTTTTCCAGCACAGCCCCTTCTGCATCACCACAGGCCATCCTTGCGATCTCTCCCCCTTCATCCTTCTTCCCTGCCTTAGCTTGCCACACCAAATTCTCTCCGTTCCTCTCAGATCTAGGGTCTTCATCCTCTGAATCTCTGCCCATTCCATTCGCAGGACCAAAACGACCAACCCCTCTCCCAAACCCCCCAGATCCCCTTGGAAAGGCATGCCTACCTCCAGTCCATCCTCCTCCCCTCTCAGCATTGTTAAATCTTCCTCCTACGTGTCCATTTCCTCCCCCTCGGTTGAATCTATGAGATCCAAACCCTCTAGCAAAATTCCCTGACATAATTTCTTCTTGTGGCGGCGAGGGGAGGAGAGGGGGAAACCCTAAAGAATGGGATTGCTTTCCAGTCCTCTCCACTCCCTCCTTTATACCAACCAAGGCTCTGTCCCTTTGTTGGGTTGGAGTGGGCTCCAGCTCACAAGGCCTCCACCACTGTAGGGCCACATCCACATCCATGTTTAAATCCCTCCCAACCGAGCCCCCAAAAATAATCAGGGATCTCACTTTTTCTTCAATACCAAATTCCTCACACTTTCCCTCTTTTGTACCGAAATATGTTGCAATTGGGGCACTTTGCATATCAATTTCCCCAAAATCCACATCCTCCTCCCCAAATAGAGGGGTTATGGGATGAACATTTTTTTCCATATGTTTTTGAACAATTCTAGAATCTACACCAATCACATGAGTATTATTGCTCAACCTTCCATCCTTATTCTTATCCCCAAATGCCCCATGTTCTGAGCTAGTAGCCACATAAGAAATCAAACCCAGACCCTTATCCTTTTGAGATTTCGGTCCTCTCCTAACCCTATTTTTGTTATCAAGCCTAAATCTCCCAAGTAAATTACCATTATTGGCATCATCTACCTCAATTGAATTAGTAGATACCAAGTATTTTGCAGCTACCAACATACCTGGATCAGAGATGAGGGCCTCCCCCTCCCCCTCCTCCTCGGAGTCCTCCCCAGCCAACAACCAGAAGCGGTTGCCAGCCGGCGAGCACCCTACTGGCGGCGGGAGAGAGCGAGGAGGCGAGGCGAGCGCCTCTGGAAACGCGGGGAACGGCGAGGGAGTGAGGTTGGGGTTGGGGGCACCCTGGCCCTCCGCCGCGACGGCACCGCCGCCTCCTCCTCCATCTCCTCGAGCTCCGCGTCCTCCTCGATCTCGATTGGCAGCCACCTGGATCCGGGGGCAGGAATCCCCATCACCACCTCCTGCGACGGCGCCTGCTGCGCCGGAGGTGGCGCCCTCGGCTGGATCAGGCGGTAGCGGAGGGAGCGGAACACCTTCCACTTCTCCCTCTGCTCCGGGACCAGCGACTCCGCCTCGAGCATCGCCCACAGGAGCACCCCCATCGTCGGCTGGCGGTCGTAGTTGGGGAAGCACCTGAGGATCTCCTCTCCGCGCAGCTTGTCTCTCACCACCTCCGACACGTCGTTGAGCGATTTCGCCGTCGGAAACCATCGATCGATCTCCTTCAACCGCCCCATCAGGGTCTCGTCGCCGTCGGACAGCGCCCACATCTGCTGCTCCCTCGTCGTCATCGAACCCTAGCAGTCGCAGCGGCGCAGGGCGGTGGTTCTCACGGGCGAAATTTGTGTGGTGTGGGGCGGGCGAGAGCCGAGGCGTCGGTCTAATGACCCCACTCCCGCCCCCCACTTGCCATTACTCACCTCGAACTTCACCCCTGCCTCGCCCCACCGGTCAGCCGCCGCAATTTCTGCGACGTGGCACGGGAACACCACCTCCTGGCCCACCCGCCCCACTGCATGCATCCACCACCACCCCCTCATCGTCGAGGAGCTCCACCCGCTGCCCTCGCCGGCGAACGTGGCCATGGTAGGGCACCGGCACCGCCGTGCAAAAATCCGGCATGAACACACAAGGGAGACGTGACGGAGACGTGTTCATTTTCTACAACGGAGCTCGGTTGTCCCGGTCACGCACGCCACTAGCAGGGGTATGCGCACCGGTCGTCCCGTCGAGCACGAGGGGAAACCGGGGACAACACAACGACGAACCCTAAGCGGCGACCGAGGAATACGACTCAGGTTCTCGCTCGTGCATGCAGGCTCTACGTCGCGAGGAATAGGCACCGGTTTTGCCTGGGCCACAAACCCAGCTAGTCCCGGCCCATCCTCGGAACACTCACACTGGGCCGACGGCCCATGCTCAGCCGCCGCCAGTCCCTCGTGGCCCAGCAGGCAATTCAAACGCTCGAACCGCGCTGCCCGGATCACTCCTGCTTGGTCGACCACCGGCGCAGGCTGTGCCGCCGGCGGCCGCCGTTTCTTCTTCCTCGTCACAACCTTCCACGAATCTTCCATAAAGAAATCTAACAAAATCGGTTTCGGTAGACTGACCTTAGGTAGTGGCCCCTTCCAAGGCCGGATCGCCGTGGCCGCCGTCCGTCGATGAACAATGCGTCGGACGATCTCGATCTTGTCTTCCGCCCGCAGACCTAGCCTCGCCGGATCGTCGGAAGGAATCGCCTGATCCACAAGCAGAGCCACCTCGTCCTCGGAATACCCCACCCTAACGGCTTCGCAAATCGCGTCGGAAGGAGTGGGGGACGGCACACCCGCCGGCCCGCCGTCCGAGTCACCATCGTCATCGTCGGAGTCGCCGGCGCCTTCCTCGGCCAAGGCCCAGAACCGGCCGCCCACATGCTTCCTCCCGCCGGTAGGGGCGGCGGCGGTGACCCCCGGCAACGGCCCCGATGCCGCCCCATGCGTCGCCCCCCGAGACATCACGTCGTTGTATAAATTCAAATACATCATCTACCCAATTATGCGATCGATTTTGTTGACGGTACTTGTTCGTCTAGTACTGAACAATACTGCCCATTTAATAAACTGTTTTTCAGTTATCCCAAATTGATGTTGTCCACAACAAGTTTGTTCCCGCCTGATGAAATCAACATGATAGCCATATATCCTTAGGTGCAAACGGAATCGATTCAACCAGAGCAGCGGGAGAAAACAACATCAGCACCAGGATGAGACCAAAAAACGACTGCTTTAACGTCAACAGTAATAACAAATGTGACTTTCTTAACTACACATAAGAATGTTGCTTGTCAAGCATCAAAGATGTACACAACCGAGCACCTGTCCTGGGAGCAATGTGTATATACAGAAACGGCAGACTTTACACACAAGGCACACTACACACTTGGGAGGGATGAAAGAAACAAGGAAGCAAGCAAGCAACCACGGATCAACACTTCATTCACTCTTGCTCCATTTGTGAACTAGGGAAGTTTTTTACTTCAGGCCCCGAAGCATCCCATGACTTTCTTGGGAGAGTTGCCGGTGGCGCGGTACTTGGCGGCCATCTCCTCGGCCTTGAGGAGTTCCTCCCCTTTCTTTGCCTCGACCATCGCTCTCTTCTCTTCGGCCTCCTTGTGGATCATTGCCGCCTTGTTCTTCATCTTCTCGGCGTATTCCGCCTTCTTCTTTTCCAATTGCTCCTGAATGTGTGCACAGTTACAAGATTTAGTTTGCAGGATGGCATACGAAGAGAGAGCGTCATGTTCAGAATTGCAGATGGACATCGACAGCTGTGCAATAACGGGCCTCGTTCTTTGATGTAATATGCAAAGAATGGTAACGATGAAAGTACCTCAATCTTCTTCAGTTGAGCTTCTATGTTTGCTTTCTTGGTGTTCTCCCATGAGAGAATAGCAGATACCTTTTTAGCAGCCCTGTGATATTGATGTGAATCAAGATTAGGAAATTTTACATCATCTACTTAATGAACGTGTTCAACGACATAATTTAGCTATAAGTATACAACTTCATTTTCTTCAAAATGACATAGTAGCTTCTTTCATGATATCTGTTGGTAGTTGTGCTGTAGCTGTTCTTATTATTGTTTGAATTAGACGGGATGACATATCCTCAGTCTCTAGGAGCAAGACTAGACATATTACTAACATGAAGCTTTATATAGGTTCTGTTTCCTAGTTGAAACAATTAGAGTGGCTGAAAGGGCCCCTTTGAGATATGCACATGCACATCCAATATAACAGATGAGTGATAAATCTACCATACCATTACGAAAGCATATACTAGTTTATGAATCGATAAATATAAATAGTAATATACTTGTTCTCAGCCTTCGTCTTCTCATTCTCCTCCCATGCTTTAATTAAGGAGTTCCTCTTCTCACTTTCCACCCTTGCAAGAGCGAGGTCTGCATACCAAGTTTTCAGGTAGTTTGTCAGCATAGTTGTACTCTATTTTTATTTTATTTTTGCGAAAGAGCATAGTTGTACTCTATGATAAGAAGAGAAGTCAAATTATTCAATAATTACCCCTGTCATTTGAGCCGCCGTGTGCAGCCTTCTCGTCTGTGGGTTTCTCAGCAACAGGTTCATCTGCAACCTCTGGTAAGCAGAAAATGTAGAAGTATCTTATGAGCCAGAGTTGATGCGTTATTATTTGATATGCGAGTAATTAAGCAGCAAGAAGCTAGCATCTGTCTGTACAATGTTAAAATGATTTTTAATACCCACTCGTGTCGTGAGCATTACATAACCCATGGACTTCAGAAGTTAACTTCCATCGCGTCCTTCGCTAGTAAGATCTTATATAATGATGATGACTTGTATAGGACTTATCTTATTCTCTGAACTTGTCCAACCACAGACGCAGACAGAGTAAGATAGAAAGCCACTACATCCCTTCTGGATAAAGAAATGGCTACACAATGACATATACACTAAACTTTCAGCATCCAATGCACAGTTTTATGAATATCATTGACTCACACTCCTGCATGGTCATAATTCTGAGTCGTACTAGGTTCAAATTTTTATGATTAAAAGCTCGTTGCTAATTAGCCCTGCAGTTTCTTCCAATTTTGCTATTTATTCGCATTGTGTTTGGTTTTCTCGAGGGAAGGGGAGCATGCTGTCATTGAGTGCCAAACCAGAGGAGAACTGTCACAGACAGGTATACTTACTTCATGATTATCCATTTCAAAACAGTAATACGGTCCCACCATATGTTGAATTTCCATGGGATCAACCTATAGACGTTCTTTCACCAGGAAAACCTAACGATCTTTTCCAACTATTCAAGCAACTGAACTACTGAACATTTATAGCATAGTAGTGCATCTATCATCTATGATGACTTAGAGCCGCAACAGAAAGCAACTGCCTGTCTGTCCCAAACTACAATATGTCATCCTTAAATACAATAGCTTTATTCCTACCAAAAGAAGATATGAGAGTTGTTTTTTGTAGCATGATTCCTCGGTTAGTGAGTACGCGCGTACTGGTTTTATCTCTTCTAAACCAACTACTAGTACAACACTATCTTCATGTGGCTTTTGTTTCTGTTTGGTTCCTTTTCCCTCGGCACACCATTTTGGACACTTTCTAGGGTGTTAAAGTGAAACTGAGATTCCTCCAAAATAGGAAATTGGGATGGATAAGGGTGTGAGGAAGAGAGAAGGGAGAGCAGATGGAGTAAGAGGACAAATGGATATGGGAGAGTGAGGAATTCAGGAAAGTTCCAATAACTATCTTTTCTCAGTTCCAACCCAAAATATTTTGGCAAACATATTTTCAGTGAGAGAAGTGTTTCAGTGAAGCTACACATGGCCAGCATCACCTAGCTATCTATGTTGTCCTAAGACGCTCTCTATTTCTGTTTCATCCAAAACTCTGCAGCACTTCAGGTTCGAAAAAAAAAATCTGCGGCGCTAGAAACAAATTAATTTGCAACCATGGTTGAATCCACTGTTGTTTTCATAACAAAAACATTTAGAAAGCAGGGAAAATATTCAGACGAACATTTGGGATATTTGTCAGAGCTGTTTGCGGCAGCAACCAAGTGCTAATATACTCGCAAGCAGACAATTCAGGAAAAAAAACACATAAGCGGAAGGGTCTCAAAGCGGCCAAACCACAAACCAGATATCAATTGCAGCTAAGACGAACAATTCCTGTGCACAAATAACTAAAATTATCGAATTAATGATACTATAGGTGTAACAACGGGAGCAATAATCATGCCAGGAAAAGTAAGGAAAGGAAGGGAAAGAAAAGGCAAGGCGAAATAATATCCCAGGATCATGGGTACTTCAACCTAGTACTACCACCACTGTTCATCTCCTAGTAACACGAGAAAAAGTTACTCGCTCCTACTACTAGATCCTAGCACGCCCACCCCTCTTTCCATCATTCAACCACGGGCCGAGGCCGGCCTTGCCGAAACAAGAGCAAATTTGACTGAAACAGTAGCAAGAAACAGCAGAAAGCAAGCGGCGGGCGACTCACTCTCGACGGCGACGAGGGCCTTGGAGTCATCGACGGGCGTCTTCTCCTCCTCGGCGGCCGGCTCGGGCGCGGGGATGACGGCCTTCTCCTCGGTGACGTCCTTGGCGGGGGCCTCGGGCTCCGCGGCAGGGACGGCCGGCGGCGCGGCCTCCGGCTCCGGCGCCGCCTCCACCTCCACCTTCTTGGGCTCCTCCGCGGCCATGGATGGTGCTGCTAGCTCTCCTCTGTACGTGGTACGTCTGGCGGTGGGCGAGCTGGGCTTAGCTTAGCTGGGCTGTTGCTGTTGGCGCAGCTGTTGGTGTCGTGGGACTGTGGGAGAGGGAGAGGGTGGGGGCGTACTAATAAGAGCAGAGAAGGGCAGCGGATGGATGAATGTGGCTGGCTGGACTATCGGATTTGTGTCGACGTGGGGTGCCTGGACAAAGCCGGAGCTGGCGCGGGGCGACGTGGTAGAGTGTATTTTCAGGAGCAGCAGCCTGCCAATGGGGGGACGGCGTGCTTCTCACGGAAGAGGGCCTCGGATTACTACGAATTGGGCAACTGGGTTCCTGCTTCCTCGCTCCAGACCCGATCTTGTTGTAGGTTTGTCTAAAAAAAATCTTGTTGTAGGTGGTAGTAGTAGGTTGGGTGGTGGTGCCGGCTTCGTCATGACATTATGGGGTGAAGTGATATGCGGTCGATACATAGCTTCGCAGCGTCGTCGTCTAACTATATTCACGCCAAAGTTTGCTCTCGAAATGTAAAATTTAGCACGTCTCGCGTGCACAAAAATAAAAGTGTGCAAATTAGTAGCAGTTCGTCCATCTCGAATTAGCCCACTTTGCATGGCTATGACAGTTTTTCTTTTGAGACAAGCATGGTTCTGACAACTGCTAGCAGCTTTTTTTTGCTAGCAGCTAGTGGTGCGAAAATACCGGAGCTTGGGAGGGGCAGGTGGGGAAATAAGCGGGTGTCCATATCCGGATGGAGTGGCTGAGGTCACATAGTGCGTGTCGCAAGCGAGCGTTGCGAAACTGGGCCGGGCACGAAACCCATGAGCGGTACGTGACGGCGACATGGCGCATGGCGGGGCGCAGGCCAGGGCCCCTCCATCGATCGACCCAGCGCCCAGCGCGATTGCGCTTGCGCGGTGGCCCACCCCGCGGGCGGAGCTCGCGAATCCCGTGAGCCAGCTCGCGAGCGCGGCGAGCACGACGGCCGGTGCGCGTCCGTCCGCGCGCACCAACGGCATCGCCGCCACGCTTTGCAACCCCGTGGCCTACTATGCTAGTACGCGTGGCGGGAGCGGGCGGCGCACGTGGTGTGGTGTACCGGCCGGCGTCAAGGTGGACGGTGACATGGGTGAGGAGTGCGAGGACGGAGGAGGATATGGGAGCCGGTTTCTTTCTTTCTTTCTTTCCTTGCAACCTTTTCTTAATTAAAGGATATAATATCGGCGATGGAATTAAAGGCGCTGGCTCACCGACTAGACAATTGGCTGGCGTTGGGCGGTCCGTGGAGCTTTCAGACCTCTCCCAATGCAAAGGTGCTTAGATGAGGTGTTAAGTGCATTAAATACCTTAGCAACTCAAGTCCCCATTGCATAGGTGCTTAACTTGTTGTTGCTAAGCATACTTTATTTAATGAGTTAGCACCTAAAGTCTTTCATGCATTGGCCAAATTGTTTCATTTAAGTGGTTTGCCTAGGTTCTCGCGCTTGGCATTGGTTCTTTCTGGGGTCACCAAAGTACTCTTTTCCCTCTTTAAATATTGTGCCATGTCACTTTTTTACTTATGTGGCATGCTTAGCACCTGTCCACACGGTGGAGCACTGGGAAGGGCCTCATTGTGGCGTCCCCAGCTGTGATTGCCTTGACGCGCCCGTCCTGCTGCCGACTGGGCGTGGACGGACGGCAAGGACCGACCAGACCTGGCCGTTACGGCCGTTTCCCGCGGAACCTGGGCACGCGCGGGTGCATGTGGCCGTACGCTGCGGGCGCTCCACAGGTGTGCTGCTACTCCTACTTTCAGCACGGGGAAATGCACGGGTTTTTGGGCGGCGTCCGACGTATCGGGACGGGGTAAAATCCGCGGTTTGGTCCTCGCCCTGGCAGCTTTAGATTTGGACTTGGATCTCACTGGACTGGATCCTCGTATCCTGTATTCTGAATAACGACGCTGGTCGAGGTATATTTGTCGGTGTGTATACATGTGTGGGCCACACCATACGTGTATGACGTGCGTATATACCTCGACCACGTAGCCAAGCTTCGACACTCATTTCCTACACAATTTTTGTTGTTAGCACACGTCCCATGTTCTGGCTGGCGTTTCCATCTTGCCGCCACAGAAACTCCGTCCTCCTAAGAAAGAAAACCACAAAAGTTCCAGGTTGTCATACCGTTTGCACAAAAGCAAAGTTGGAACGGATGCTGCAGCAACCTATAACTAACTAAACCAAAGATTCTAACAGCTGAGCAACTAAATCTTCAAATTGTTGAATAGTATAAGAAGCTACTGTACTAGCTAGCTTGCCCAACTGTCCAAAGCATGGCATTGGACAGGGCAGCCGTTTAGCAGAGAAAAGGACAGGAACAGAAGATGCTTTGCTGGCGAGGGCAGGCAGCCACAGCTACCATGCCGTCCAATTATTGGCAACGGCCAGGATTATCGTGTTACAACCAAGTGCATCTTACTTGGGCGCTCTCCGTTACGTCGTCCGCACGTACGAACCTGAAGTAATCATCAGGATTATACAAAATGTAGACTAGATGGATTTTGAGAATATGATTCGCATGTATTGAGCCCATAGGACGCATATATATAGAGGTACAAAAGCAATCCTATACTTGTACTCCAAGATCTAATCCTAGTTAAAAGGAAAGGATAGATGTGGAGATAGAGATAGGAAGGTAAAGAGTACATCACGTATATGTGCTAATACATGCTAACTTATTCTTACACCCCCCGCAGTCGAAGCGTCGTCCGAGGAGATGCCAAGACTCGATCTAAAAGCTTCGAATGAAGACGAAGGAAGCCCCTTGGTCATGATGTCTGCAAGTTGATGAGTCGTTGGGACGTGAACAACACGAAACTGTCCCAAAGCCACCTTCTCGCGTACAAAATGAATGTCCAACTCAATATGCTTCGTCCGACGATGATGAACAGGATTAGCAGAGAGGTATACCGCAGAGATATTATCACAGAACACCACGGAAGCCTTGTCAACGACACAATGGAGCTCGACAAGAAGTTGACGAAGCCAGCAACATTCAGCCACGGCGTTAGCCACCGCACGATATTCGGCATCAGCACTCGAGCGAGAGACAGTAGGTTGGCGTTTGGAGGACCAAGACACCAAAGTGTCGCCGAGGTAAATGCAATATCCCGAAGTAGACCGGCGAGTGTCTGGACAGCCAGCCCAATCAGCATCCGAATAAGCAGCAATCGCAATGGAGGAACTGCCGGCGATCCTGAGCTCGTGAGAAGTAGTGCCGTGAAGATAGCGAAGTAAGCGCTTGATCAGTCCCCAATGAGTGTCACGTGGAGCATGCATATGTAAGCACATCTGTTGGACAGCATACGCGATGTCGGGACGTGTCAAGGTGAGGTATTGAAGAGCACCAGCAATACTTCTGTAGAAGGTGGCATCGGACACGAGTTCACCAGCGGAAGAGGAGACCTTGCGTTTCGTGTCAACAGGCGTGGAGACAGGCTTACAATTGGACATAGCAGCACGATCAAGAAGCTCCTCCGCATATCTTTCCTGAGAAAGAAAGAAACCAGAGGCCGTGCGACGAACTGCGACACCGAGAAAAAAAAGAAAAGGCCCGAGATCCTTCATCTTGAATTCAGTGCTGAGGGAAGTGATGATCAGCCGAAGAAACGTTGTCGAGGAAGCCGTGAGTACAATGTCATCGACATAAAGTAGCAAGTAGGCCATGTCTGAACCACGACGGAGCACAAAGAGCGAGGTATCCGAAAGAGCCGAAGTGAAACCAAGGCGCCGAAGGAAATCACCAATGCGCGTGTACCAAGCGCGAGGAGCCTGTTTCAACCCATAGAGTGACTTGGACAGCAAGCAAACATGCTCATGATAGTTGGCGTCGATGAAACCCGTCGGCTGAGCACAATAAACACACTCATGCAAAACTCCATGAAGAAAGGCATTAGATACATCCAACTGATGGACCGGCGAATGTCGAGAAGCAGCAAGGTGCAAAACTGTGCGAACTGTGGCAGGTTTAACGACCGGACTGAAAGTCTCACCAAAGTCAATGCCGACACGCTGTGTGAATCCTCGAACGACCCAACGAGCTTTATAGCGATTCAAGGAACCACCTGGTTTGAGTTTATGTCGAAACACCCATTTACCGGTGACGATGTTGGCACCCCGAGGACGAGGCACAAGAGTCCATGTGTGATTAGCCTTGAGAGCATCATATTCCTCTTGCATGGCAGAATGCCACGCGGGATCACGAAGCGCCGCACGAGCAGACGTGGGAAGAGGCGAGGGCACAACTGCGGCCGTGTGAGCATCCTCAAAACGCCGGTGAGGTTGAAAGACACCATGGCACGCACGCGTAGTCATCGTGTGTATGGACACATCAGAGAGGCGGAGCCATGGGGCAGCACGTGAAGGTGCCATCGGAGCCGGGACCGGCGATGGCGAAGGCGCGGCGAACTCGACGGCAGGGCTGGAGGACACCACGAGTGGCGAAGGCGCGGCGAACTCAACGGCAGGGCCGGAGGACACCACGGGTGGCGAAGGCGTGGCGAACTCAACGGCAGGGCCGGAGGACACCAAGGGTGATGATGACGTGCTGGTGGAGGCTGTTGTAGAGTTGCTGGAGGTAGCAGCCGCGTCACTAGGGAGCGGTGGCGGGGCTGCCGACAAGGATGGCCCAGGGGGCGTCACTGGGAGAGGCAGCTGCTGCCGTGACACCACCATTCGCTGCCATGGCAGCCGACGTGGTTGGCATGGCAACCAAGCTGGGCGGCCTGGAAGAAGAGGTAGCCGTCGTGGCGGCCGTGGATGGTGATGCAGGGGCGGCCACGGCTGGACTTCCGGTGACCCGATGAGCGGCCGGACGGCCATGACGTCGAGCGGCCGGTGGTGCAGGGACCACGACGGGTTCGGGCGAAGAGGGCCCAACTGATGGTGATGGAGACTCCGGCAGCATGTTCCTGGAAGGAAAAACGCACTCGTCGAAAACAACATGGCGTGATGTTAGCACACGGCGACTGACCGGATCATAGCAGCGGTATCCACGGTGATCAGGAGGGTATCCGAAGAAAACACAAGCTATGGAGCGAGGTGAGAGTTTATGCGGAGCAGTAGCGGTGGTATTTGGGTAGCATAGACATCCAAAAACTCGAAGATGAGAGTAGTCAGGTGGGAGACCAAAGAGAAGTTGATGGGGAGGAAGATTATTGCGTGAACGACAAGGTCGGAAATTGAGAAGATAGGTCGCAGTATTGAGTGCTTCAGCCCAAAACCTAGGAGGCATATGAGCATGAAATAATAGAGTACGGACACTATCATTTAATGTGCGAAGTATGCGTTCTGCGCGGCCGTTTTGTTGCGAGGTATATGGGCATGTGAGACGAAGGTGGATGCCGTGTTGTGCAAAAAAGGTGCGAGAAGCATGGTTATCAAATTCACGACCATTGTCGGTTTGAAAGGCTAAGATGTAACGTTGAAATTGGGTGGCGACAAAGGCATGAAAGCGAGAGATAATGGAGAACACATCCGACTTGCGACGCAAAGGAAAAGTCCAAACATAGTGAGAGTAGTCATCTAGTAGAACAAGATAATATTGAAACCCCGAAACACTTGTGATAGGAGATGTCCAAACATCGCAATGAACAAGAGCAAAAGGAAAACTAGCTTGACTATCAGACTGTTTGAAAGGTAAATGAACGTGCTTCCCCAATCTACAAGCATGACACGTTGTAGTGGGTGATTTATTGCAAGTAAAATCAAAAGAAGAAAGTGTCCTAGAGAGAGCAGCATGTCCTGGATGGCCAAGGCGTTGATGCCAAAGGTCGGTGGTGACGGCGAGAAAGGCTTGAGGTCCGGTGACAACAGGGTATAGGTCGTCGGGACTATTACATCGGAGAATCACCGCGCGGGTACGACGATCCTTGACAGAAAAACCAAGTTCATCAAAGTCAACATTAACAGGGTTTGTACGAGTTAAAAGACGAACAGAAATTAGATTTTTAATGAGATTAGGAGTGATAACAACATCACGTAGTGAAAGTGGAAAAGAAGAAGTAGGAAGAGAAGCAGTGCCGATGTGAGTAATAGGTAGAGAGTCTCCGTTTCCGAAGATAACAGAAGAAAAGGTGGAGGAAGGGGAGAAAGAAGAGAGGATACCGGGATCGCTGGCCATGTGGGCAGTCGCGCCTGTGTCAAAAAACTAGTTGGATCCGCCACCGCTGGTGCCACCCTGCTGCAAAGAGAGATTGTTGAGGGCGGCATGCAGCTGCGTTTGATCCCACGCAGGGGGCTGGTGCGGCGGAGGCGACGGAGCGCAGCCGTTGTAGATGGGTGGAGCACCGTAGGCCGGTGGAGCGCCGTAGCCCGGATGCCCTAGATGGGCAGTATAGGCCTGGGGCGTGGAGGCGCCGGGGCGCGGGCCAAGGAGACCAGCGCCGGGAGCACGCCAGTTGGGGGGCCACGCCTGGAACATGACAGACAACGGGTAGTTGCCGATGGGCCAGAACGGCACAGCAGGATCCCGAACAGCAGGGGCGCTGGGGGCGCCATGGCCCTGCTGTTGCTGCGGCTTCTTGCGTCCCTTGCCGCGACCCTTGCCACCGGAAGAGGGTACAGTAGGCGGTGAAGGCGCGGTGGAGCGAGGAGCCGAGGACGCCGGTGGTGCAGGCGCGGGGGAGAAGCGGTTGGCGACGAGGGCGGTCGCCTGGACCTGCTGGGCATGGCGCGCAAGACGTCGTTCCTCCTGCAAAAGAGCGCCACAAGCACGGGCGAAAGTTAGTCCAGCAGGGTTGATGGAGAGGGCGGCGATGCAGTGGCCGAACTCGCCGTTCAGCCCGTTGAGGAACGTCGTGAGCATGTCCTGGTCCGTGACCGGAGTGCCCACGTCACGAAGAGTGTCGGAGATGCACTTGAGGTGGCTCGCGAAGGCGGTGACGGAGAGGTCGCCTTGGACGAGATTGAGGAAGTCACACTTGGCGAACATGGACCGTTGAAGACGATTGTCGCGGAAGAGGTCGGTGATGACGGTCCAAGCGTTGGCGGCGGTGTCGGAGGGCTGGATGATGATCTCGAGGATATCTTTGGAGACCGTGGTGTAGAGCCAAGAGACGATGCATTGGTCTATTTGGGTCCACTCGACATCGCCGAGAGCCATGAGGGCATCAATGGAGCCATCGATATGATCAAGAAGACCTAGCTTGCGGAAGGTGAGATTGAAGAAAGTCTACCAGATGCAAAAGTTAGACTCGTCGAAGTCGAGGATGACAGTGACGTGGTTGCGGATGTTGATGAGCTGGATGGCGGTGGCGCTAGGGGCAGCGGGGTTGGCGGAGCTAGCAGCAAAGGGGTTGGACCCGGAGGAGGCGAGGGAGGAGTTGGGGGTGGAGGCGAACTCGCCGAAGTCCATGGCAGCAGCAGCGTGGAGGACGTGGCGGCTGTAGCTAGGTTTCGACGGCTAGGGTGCAGCGGAAGCAAGGCAAGGAACTAGAAAACTGATACCATGTAGAGTAGATGGATTTTGAGAATATGATTCACATGTATTGCAGCCCATAGGACACATATATATAGAGGTACAAAAGCAATCCTATACTTGTACTCCAAGATCTAATCCTAGTTAAAAGGAAAGGATAGATGTGGAGATAGAGATATGAAGGTAAAGAGTACATCACATATATGTGCTAATACATGCTAACTTATTCTTACACAAAAGCCTACTTGTTTTTGTTACCATACTTCCTATGTTCCATAACGTAGTGCGTATAGATTTTAAAAAATTGAAACAGGATCTTACTTGACGCTAGGTTCCCCGTGTCGCCCGTGTTGCGCTGGACTAGGTTGGTGCGAGGCTTGCAACTTTCTCCTGTGGTGCTCGTCGGCAAAATCGGAGCTGTCATGTCCTCAACGTTGCGGTCGACTGTTTGGCGTTGCTTTGTTGTACGGTGCTACCCCTCGATGGCTGTGTCGTTGGTTGTGTCGTGATCTTTGCTTGTGGTCCGGTCGTCCATGTGTGCCTCTTGTGGGGTTTGTAATTTAGGTTTTCGTCCGGTTTTCCTCTAATTAACCGGACAACTCTCTTCTTCTTAATTAATAAAAATGACAAATCTTTTGCCTTGTTTAAAAAAAATTAAAAACTTTAATCAAGTTTTTAGAGATAACTATTTATATTTATACAATACTAAATGTATAAAGTACTCCGTTCGTGCAGGCTGAGCTTTTAAAATAGTGCGTCGACGTCGTCGCGGCCCCCCCCGGGTCGTTGGACGCATCGCGGGATATCGAGTTGGAAAGCGACGCGTGTCTCAAACGTAGAAATCCACCAATTCCGTCCATGACGATGATACGCTTCAGACGTTGCAGCCACAAGCAACCCCTGTTTGGATTAGGCTCTCCTATAGTTCATGCCCCCGAATCCCTGTGAGCTTATCTTATGCCTATGGCTTTGCTGGCCTTGATTAACTAATGGGGTTTTGGAGGCAAGTGAGGGTTGTTTTCAGCTGCGCACCACCTGGGCCAACCTGTTCTGGCACCTTCTCAAGATTTTTCCTCTCGTCCTCTCGGCCGTTCCATCATTCATCACGGCAAGCAAAGCGAAGCAAAAATGTTTATAAAACTGCATAATTCTGTGGTGGGCTAGCTACATCGTATTCGCACATTGCTTTTTCCTTGATAAAGATGTCTGCACACAGCATACTTTGTCTCTGGACAAGGGGTTTAGACTTTAGAAATGGAACGATGATCTGTATGGAGGCAATCCAACGACACCTGGAAACGCATTATTCCTGGCGCCAGCACGCTGTGTGGGCGGATGAGTTGCTGTAGATTCTGCCAACACGGACGCATCACGTACAGAATCTTGTAGTTGCATCGATGCAGCAGTGCAATGAACGAGCATGTATTCTGAAATATTTGTGGGTGGGCCTGTAGTACACGCATAGCTATTGACAGATCAAACTCTCATGTTTGGTGCAACAGTGCGTCAATCAAACGACTGTTCATCGATCGATCAGGAACATGTGCACGGATAGATCTTGGTTTTATTGCCCGGTGTTTTCAGTCGGGTTCGCTGCATGTGCCGTGTGTCGCGTGAGTAGGGCTTAGCTTGCGGTCGACAAAACGGCGGGTTTTCCTGACGACGTCTCTGGGACTGGTTGCTGCCGCGAATGAGACGCAGACAGAGTCTCTTCTTTCTCCGCTTTTTGTTGCCTTCATTTCCTTCACGGGATTGGGATAAGAT
This sequence comes from Triticum timopheevii, assembly GCA_963921465.1. Classification (NCBI taxonomy): domain Eukaryota; kingdom Viridiplantae; phylum Streptophyta; class Magnoliopsida; order Poales; family Poaceae; genus Triticum; species Triticum timopheevii. The sequence continues at coordinate 478,174,105 of OY997264.1, read as the reverse complement.
CTTGGCAAGTCAAAGGGGCCAAGATCACGTTTTCGCTACGAGTCCCGGTCGAACGTGTGCTCCATGGCTGTGAAGTCGCCACCTTTGCTTCCACAGGAGCTTGCCGACGTGATCCAGTTCAGTCAAAGGGTGTATGAAAAGTGTTGAGGTTTTGTTCTCGAGTGAGAAAACAGGAGATTTTCACCGAAGCTCCGAGTCGAGTGGTGCAAGGCTGCAAGGTTCCAGGGCACAACACACATCAGGTTCACAAGCCAAAGATGGATATTTGCTGCGGCCCATTAGTCTAAAGCAGAAGGGAAAAGAGGGGTTTTGATATGACAGCCGAGTTCTTTCAGGATATGACAAAGGCTAGTGCACCAGGGAGCAAGCTTTATTCCCTGCTTCATCTTTTTGGGGGTTTAATAAGCCTCAAGAAGTAATCAACCTAAATTACGAGGCGGACAGCTCCATGATTCTCAGCAGAAGTCGGCACCCGCTCGATAGTCATGAAGCTGATGTAAACATGTCTGATGGACGATATTTTCGATCTCATCAATCTGGATTTACCACTGAACTGCTACATCCTGGTGACAACACCGTATTGATTAGTATTGCAATAATAATAAACTCGTATAAGAATTGAAACTATTTCGTGTTTGCATTGCTACCCTCTTCATGAACATCCCTCGATGCCGATTTCTTTTTTTTTTTTGGAAAATGAGGATAACCCTGGGCCTCTTCGTCAGATTGATGCATGCAGCCATAATATTAAAATAAAGTATGAACACAAGTCTGTAGTGCAAGTCTGGCTCTCAAACGGAGCAAGACAAAATGAAATAAAAAGGTGCCACATTCGGCGAAACTAGCAACAGGCCACGATGCCTACACACCTAGCCTATTACTAGCTCGCCGTCCAAATCGGTTGAAGATACCCCGTGCGACCGTCTCCCATCGGTTGCACCCAGTATCCAAACGCTCCCTGGAATCCGCATGGGTGAGTAACGACCATGTACGGATCCAAGCATTAACTCTATAGATAGCCTGCAAAAAGTTGAAAGTTTTTCCGGTTAAAGATTATGTCATTTCTAGTGTTCCATATAGCCCACAATAATGCGCATACTCCTATCCGAATATGACTCGCTATGTTTGAATCCACTCCATTTAGTCACGTTCCAAATAACGTGTTCATGCAAATTGGAGGGTTAACGTTGAAGGCTATATGTATCTACGCCACAATAATTTTGCCAACGGGCAATCGAGAAAGAGGTGTTGAATAGATTCATCATTGTCGCAATAACTACAACGAGGGCTACCAACCCAGTTTCGCTTAAATTATCTTTCGTCAAGATCACTCCCTTGTGGAAAAACCACACGAAGATTTTAATTCTTAGCGGAACTTTAACCCTCCATATGTGAAGTGATATCGGAATTGGCCCAATATCAATAACATCCATGTACAAAGACTGGAAAAACTACCATTCACTGATAATTTCCAAGAAATGGTATCCGCCTGGTCAGATAGTTGAACTGCCATCAATCTACGGACCAAGTGTAACCAAGAAGTCCACAGTTCCCCATCAAACACCTCCTGAATTGGATATTAAGGGGGACCAAATTCAATACCATAGCAACATAATCTTCCTTACATTGTACAATATGATAAAGAGCGGGATATTGGAGGGCTAAGGGCGTCTCCCCTAACCATGTATCCTCCCAGAATCTGGTCGAAAGACCATTACCAACGATGAATTTAACCCTCTGGAAAAAAGGAGATTTTCACCTTCATCAGTCATTTCCAGAAAGGTGAGTCACTAGGTCTAGCATTGACCTGGGCCAGAGTCTTAGATTCAAGATATTTTTTATGTAAAATTTGAATCCACATACCCTCGGTCTCGATGGATAAACGAAAAAGCCATTTGGAGAGAATGCATTTATTTGTAACTTCTAAATTTTCGATCCCTAGCCCACCTTGATCTTTGGGCCTGCAAATGATATCCAATCCGGCGAACCAGTATTTCTTCTTATCCTCATCAAATTGCTAGAAAAACCGGGATAGATAGAAGTCTAATCTTTTGCGTACCCCTACTGGTATCTCAAAGAAAGATAGGAGGAACATCGGCAAACTCGTCAGCACCGAGTTTATTAGGACAAGGCGACCTCCATAGGACATAAGCTTACCCTTCCAGTAGCTTAGCCTTTCTTCGAAGCGATCTTCAATGCACTTCCACTCCTTATTAGTCAGCCGACGATGATGAATGGGAATCCCTAGGTAGCTAAACGGTAGCGAACCCATTTCACAGCCGAACAGTTGTTTATATGCGTCTTGTTCCTCTTTGGCTCTCCCAAAGCAGAACAATTTGCTTTGTTAAAGTTAATCTTAATGCCCAATAATTGTTCAAAAAGACAAAGCACCAACTTCATATTTCTAGCTTTAGCAATATAATGTTCCATGAAAAGAATCGTGTCATCGGCGTATTGTAATATGGACACTCCCCCATCCACCAGATGTGGAACTAGACCATTGACTTGGTCATTCTCTTTAGCTCGACTAATAAGGACCGCCAACATATCCGCTACTATGTTAAACAAAACAGGAGACATCGAGTCACCCTGTCATAATCCTTTATGTGTCTTGAAATAATGACCTGTGTCATCATTTACCTTAATCCCTCGATGCCGATGATGCGGTCGTATTCATTGCCCCATCAAGAAAGATACTGACATCCTCTTCATTTTGGTCGGTGCGTTCGGTGGTGTCACAGGCCTATGCACTAACTTTCAGGAGATCTTGGTGGTCCTGATTCGCTGTAGGCACCTTCACCTCGACACCATCCTCTAGAACTTTCCCGTGGCCCGTGCTTCCTTCTCGTTAAAATTTCTGAGGCTATCTCTCTCGGTTTGGCAACTAAAAGTTTGGGATTTTTCAGTTCATCGTGGAGAAGGTGGCTGCCAAACTTGTTCTGTGGGATGGGCAAAATGGAGGTCTTGGGGTGCTAAACATGGAGAAATTCACAAGGGCTCTTCGCTTGCGTTGGCTTTGTTTCGAATGGAAGGAGCCCACCAAGCTATGGGTTGGGTCCGGTAACCCATGCGAGGAGATGGAGAAAAAACTTATCTATGCTTCCACGACCATGACCGTTGGCCGCGGTGCATCCCATACGCATTCGTCGCGCGTGTGCATGCTTGTGATACGTCTCCGTCGTATCTACTTTTCCAAACTATTTTGCCCTTGTTTTGGAGTCTAATTTGCATTATTTCAATGAAACTAACCCGTACTGACGCTATTTTCAGCAGAATTGCCATGGTGTTATTTTTATGCAGAAATAAAAGTTCTCGGATTGACCCGAAAATTTACGGAGAATATTTTTGAAATATATAAAAACTATTGGCACAAGAATTAACCAGAGGAAGGCCACCTAGAGGCCACAAGCCCTGGGGGTGCGCCCTGCAGGCTTGTGGGCCCCCTAGAGCCCTTTGATACGTCCATTTTGCATCATGCTTTTATGTCAATCTTTATTGCATTATGGGCTGTTATTTCACGTTATGTTATAATACTTATGGCTATTCTCTCTTATTTTACAAGGTTTACATGAAGAGGGAGAATGCCGGCAGCTGGAATTCTGGGCTGGAAAAGGAGCAAATATTGAAGGACTATTCTGCGCAACTCCAAAAGTCCTGAAACAACACGGAATACCTTAAAATAAATAAAGAAAAATCGTCGCCAAAGATGAAAGCCAGGGGCCCCACACCCTGCTCACGAGGGTTGGGGGCGCCCCCCTGGGCGCGCCCCCTACCTCGTGGGCCCCCTGGTGGCTCTCCGACGCCCATCTTCTCCTATATGAAGTCTTTCGATGAGAAAAAAATAGAAGAGAACCTTTCGGGTCGAGACTCCGCCACCACGAGGCGGAACCTTGGCAGAACCAATCTAGGGCTCCGGCAGAGCTGTTCTGCCGGGGACACTTCCCTCCGGGAGGGGGAAATCATCACCATCGTCATCACCAACGCTCCTCTCATCGGGAGAGGGAAATCTCCATCAACATCTTCATCAACACCATCTCATCTCCAAACCCTAGTTCATCTCTTGTATCCAATTCTTGTCTCCAAGTCCGGGATTGGTGCTAGTAGGTTGCTAGTAGTGTTGATTACTCTTTGTAGTTGATGCTAGTTGGTTTATTTGGTGGAAGATCATATGTTCAGATCCTTTATGCACATTATTACCGCTCTGATTATGAACATGAATATGCTTTGTGAGTAGTTACGTTTGTTCCTGAGGACAAGGGAGAAGTCTTGCTATTAGTAGTCATGTGAATTTGGTATTCGTTTAATATTTTGATAAGATGTATGTTGTCTAACCTCTAGTGGTGTTATGTGAACATCGACTACATAACACTTCACCATTATTTGGGCCTAGAGGAAGGCATTGGGAAGTAATAAGTAGATGATGGGTTGCTAGAGTGACAGAAGCTTAAACCCTAGTTTATGCGTTGCTTCGTAAGGGGCTGATTTGGATCCATATGTTTCATGCTATGGTTAGGTTTACCTTAATACTTTTGTTGTAGTTGCGGATGCTTGCAATAGAGGTTAATCATAAGTGGGATGCTTGTTCAAGTAAGAACAGCACCCAAGCACCGGTCCACCCACATATCAAATTATCAAAGTACCGAAGCGAATCATATGAGCGTGATGAAAACTAGCTTGAAGATATTCCCATGTGTCCTCGGGAGCGCTTTTCCTATTATAAGAGTTCGTCCAGGCTTGTCCTTTGCTACAAAAAGGATTGGGCCACCTTGCTGCACTTTATTTACTTTTGTTACTTGTTGCTCGTTATAATTTATCTTATCACAAAACTATCTGTTACCACTTATTTCAGTACTTGCAGAGAATACCTTGCTGAAAACCGCTTATCATTTTCTTCTGCTCCTCGTTGGGTTCGACACTCTTACTTACGAAAGGACTACTATAGATCCCCTATACTTATGGGTCATCAAGACTCTTTTCTGGCGCCGTTGCCGGGGAGTGAAGCACCTTTGGTAGGTGGAATTTGGTAAGGAAAATTTTATTTAGTGTGCTGAAATTTTCTGTCACTTGTTACTATGGAAAGTAATTGTCTGAGGGGCTTGTTCGGGGTAACTTCACCCCGTCCAGTTGAGCCAAGAGTTGCTCCTCAACCTACTGAACCTATTGAACCTACTGAAAATGAAACTCTTTTTCAGATTCCTTCGGGTATCATGGAAAAAATGCTAGCTAACACTTTTGCAGGAGATGGAACAAAGCATCCTGACGAACATCTACGCTATGTGGATGATATTTGTGGACTATTTAAGCTTGCAGGTATACCCGATGATGTTATTAAGAAGAAGGCTTTCCCTTTATCTTTGGAGGGAGACACATTGACATGGTATAGGCTATGTGATGATATGAGATCATGGAACTATAAAATATTGAAATTGGAATTTCATCAAAAGTATTACCCTATGCATCTTGTTCATCGTGATCGCAATTATATATATAATTTTTGGCCTCGCAAAGGAGAAAGCATCGCTCAAGCTTGGGGGGGGGGGGGCTTAAATCAATGTTATATTCATGCCCCAATCATGAGCTCGCAAAAGAAGTAATTATGCAAAGTTTTTATGCTCGGCTTTCTGGTAACAATTGCACCATGCTCGATAATTGTTGTGCTGGCTCTTTTATGATGAAGCCTATTGAATTTAGTTGGAATTTATTGGATAGAATTAAACGCAACTCTGAAGATTGGACCTCGACGAAGGTAAGGAGTCAGGTATGACACCTAAGTTTGATTGTGTTAAATCTTTTATGGATACTGATATTTTCTGTAAGTTTAGCACTAAATATGGACTTGACTCCGAGATAGTAGCTTCTTTCTGTGAATCTTTTGCTACTTATGTTGATCTCCCCAAGGATAAGTGGTTTAAATATCATCCTCCCATAGAAGTAAAAGTAGCTGCACCTGTTGAAGTTGAAGAAAAGACTGTCACTTACAATGATCCAATTGTTCCTACTTCTTATGTTGAGAAACCACCTTTCTCTGTTAGAATGAAGGATCATGCTAAAGCTTCAACTGTTGTTCGTAAAAGCAATACTAGAACTTATACACCTCCTGAGCAAGTCAAAGTAGAACCTAGTATTGCTATTGTTAAATATCTCTTGTCTGATAATATTGATGGGCATGTTATTCAATTCTCTGGTGAAACTGCTAGAATTGCTAAACCTTGTGATAGAGATAAACATAGACCTGTGGTAGGCGTGCCCGTTATTTTTGTTAAAATAGGAGATCATTGTTATCATGGCTTATGTGATATGGGTGCTAGTGCTAGTGTTATACTCATTGACTTATACAAAGAAATTATGCATGATATTGCACCGGCTGAGTTAGAAGAAATTGATGTCACGATTAAACTTGCCAATAGAGATACTATTTCACCAGTGGGAATTGTTAGAGATGTTGAAGTCTTGTGTGGGAAGACCAAATATCCCGCTGATTTTCTGGTTCTTGGTTCTCCACAAGATAGCTTTTGTCCCATTATATTTGGTAGACCCTTCTTGAATACTGTTAATGCTACGATAGACTGCAAAAAGAATGTTGTTACTATTGGTTTGGACGATATGGTTCATGAGTTTAATTTCTCTAAATTTAGTAAACAACATTGTGAGGAAGAATTGCCTAGTAAGGATGAAATTATTGGTCTTGCTTCTATTGCTGTACCTCCTAGTGATCCTTTAGAACACTATTTGCTAGACCATGAAAATGATATGTTCATGAATGAAAGAAGGGAAATAGATGAAGTATTCTTTAAACAGGAACCTATTCTACAAGACAATTTGCCTGTTGAAATCCTAGGGGATCCTCCTCCACCCAAGGGTGATCCCGTGTTTAAGCTTAAACCATTGCCTGATAATCTTAAATATGCTTATCTTGATGAAAAGAAAATATATCCTGTCATTATTAGTGCTAACCTTTCAGAGCATGAAGAAGAAAGATTATTGAAAACTCTGAAAAAGCACCGTGCTGCTATTGGATATACTATGGATGATCTTAAGGGCATTAGTCCCACTCTATGTCAACATAAAATAAATTTGGAAGCTGATGCCAAACCAGTTTGTGATCCTCAACGACGTTTGAATCCTAAAATGAAAGAAGTGGTAAGAAAGGAAATACTCAAGCTTCTGGAGGCAGGTATAATTTATCCTGTTGCTGATAGTCAGTGGGTAAGTCCTGTCCATTGTGTCCCTAAGAAGGGAGGTATTACTGTTGTCCCTAATGACAAAGATGAATTGATTCCGCAAAGAATTATCACAGGTTATAGGATGGTAATTGATTTCTGCAAATTAAATAAGGCTACTAAGAAAGATCATTACCCCTTACCTTTTATTGATCAAATGCTAGAAAGATTATGCAAACATACACACTATTGCTTTCTAGATGGTTATTCCGGTTTTTTCAAATACATGTGTCGGCTAAGGATCAATCAAAGACTACTTTTACATGCCCTTTTGGTACTTTTGCTTATAGACGTATGCCTTTCGGTTTATGTAATGCACCTGCTACCTTTCAAAGATGCATGATGGCTATATTCTCTGACTTTTGCGAGAAAATTTGTGAGGTTTTCATGGACGACTTTTCCGTCTATGGTTCCTCTTTTGATGATTGCTTGAGCAATCTGGCTCGAGTTTTGCAGAGATGTGAAGAAACTAATCTTGTCTTGAATTGGGAAAAGTGCCACTTTATGGTTAATGAAGGTATTGTCTTGGGGCACAAAGTTTCTGAAAGAGGTATTGAAGTTGATAAAGCCAAGGTTGATGCTATTGAAAAGATGTCATGTCCCAAGGACATCAAAGGTATAAGAAGTTTCCTTGGTCAAGCCGGATTTTATAGGAGGTTCATTAAGGACTTCTCAAAAATCTCTCGGCCTCTGACTAATTTATTACAAAAAGATGTACCATTTGTCTTTGATGATGATGGCGTAGAAGCATTTGAAATACTTAAGAAAGCATTAGTCTCTGCACCTGTTGTTCAGCCACCTGATTGGAATTTACCCTTTGAAATTATGTGTGATGCTAGTGATTATGCTGTAGGTGCTGTTCTAGGGCAAAGAGTCGATAAGAAATTAAATGTTATCCATTATGCTAGTAAGACTCTAGACAATGCTCAAATAAATTATGCTACTACCGAAAAGGAACTTTTAGCAGTTGTATTTGCTTGTGATAAATTCAGACCCTATATTGTTGATTTTAAAGTTACTATTCACACAGATCATGCTGCTATTAAATATCTTATGGAAAAGAAAGATGCAAAACCTAGACTTATTAGATGGGTTCTCCTGCTGCAAGAATTTGATTTACATATTGTTGATAGAAAAGGAGCCGAGAACCCCGTTGCAGACAACTTGTCTAGGTTAGAGAATGTTCTTGATGACCCACTACATATTGATGATAGCTTTCCTGATGAACAATTAAATGTCATAAGTACTTCTCATAGCACTCCATGGTATGCTGATTATGCTAATTATATTGTTGCCAAATTTATACCGCCTAGCTTCACATACAAACAAAAGAAAAAGTTTTTCTATGCCTTGCGACATTACTTTTGGGATGACCCACATCTTTATAAAGAAGGAGTAGATGGTGTTATTAGACGTTGTGTACCTGAGCATGAACAGGAACAGATCCTACGCAAGTGTCACTCCGAAGCTTATGGAGGATACCACGCTGGAGATAGAACTGCACATAAGGTATTGCAATCCGGTTTTTATTGGCCTACTCTCTTCAAGGATGCCCGTAAGTTTGTTTTGTCTTGCGATGAATGTCAAAGAATTGGTAACATTAGTAGACGTCAAGAAATGCCTATGAATTATTCACTTGTTATTGAACCATTTGATGTTTGGGGCTTTGATTATATGGGACCTTTTCCTGCCTCTAATGGACATACACATATTTTAGTTGCTGTTGATTATGTTACTAAGTGGGTAGAGGCTATTCCAACTAGTAGTGTTGATCATAACACTTCTATTAAAATGCTTAAGGAAGTTATTTTTCCGAGGTTTGGAGTCCCTAGATACTTAATGACTGATGGTGGTTCACACTTTATTCATGGTGCTTTCCGTAAGATGCTTGCTAAATACGACGTTAATCATAGAATTGCATCTCCATATCACCCGCAATCTAGTGGTCAGGTAGAATTGAGCAATAGAGAGCTCAAATTAATTTTGCAAAAGACTATCAGTAGGTCTAGAAAGAATTGGTCCAAGAAACTTGATGATGCATTATGGGCCTATAGAACTGCATACAAAAATCCTATGGGTATGTCTCCGTATAAAATGGTTTATGGAAAAGCTTGTCACTTACCTCTCGAACTAGAACATAAGGCATACTGTGCCATTAAAGAGATCAACTATGATTTCAAACTTGCCGGTGAGAAAAGGTTATTTGATATTAGCTCACTTGATGAATGGAGAACCCAAGCTTATCAAAATGGCAAGTTGTTTAAAGAAAAGGTTAAAAGATGGCATGACAAAAGAATACAAAAGCGTGAGTTTAATGTAGGTGATTATGTATTGCTATACAATTCTCGTTTAAGATTTTTTGCAGGAAAACTTCTCTCCAAATGGGAAGGTCCTTACGTTATCGAGGAGGTCTATTGTTCCGGTGCTATAAAAATCAACAACTTCGCAGGCACAAATCCGAAGGTGGTAAACGGTCAAAGGATCAAACACTATATCTCAGGTAATCCTATAAATGTTGAAACTAATATTATTGAAACCGTAACCCCGGAGGAGTACATAAGGGACACTTTCCAGAATGTTCCAGACTCCAAAAAGGAATAGGTATGTGGTACGGTAAGTAAACCGACTCCAAAACAATTTTTAAGGGAATATTTCTCCGTTTTGGAATATTTCGAAAAATAGAAAAATAAGTAGCAGTCCGGGGAGGACACGAGGCCTCCACGAGGGTGGAGGGCGCGCCCCCTACCTCGTGAGCACCTCGTGTGCCCTCTGGACTCCGTTTCCTTGCACGATACGTATTTTGGTCGGTAAAAATTCATTATATATACTCCCGAAGGTTTTGACTCTCGTATCACGCAAATCTCCCCTGTTCTTGTTTTGAGCTATTTTCTGATAGGTCTAGATCATCATGACGACTCCAAGTGCTTCCAAGGACAAGTTCTTCGAGAAGGTGATCAACCCTTACCTCGCGGAGGTGCTGCGACACCCTCAAACCATTGAGATGCGTGATGGGTTGCTGCACATCTGCGATGTTGAGGGACCAAAGGGAACCGGAAGCGTGGAGTTGAGGCTCGAAGCAATGGAGCAACAAGTTTTCAAGTGCCAGGGGATGGTGGAGCGTGGAATAAACGCTACCCACAAGATGCTCGCGGAGTTCACCAACAATTAGGAGTCGGATGCCAAGAAGACCGAGGAAGCCATCTTCAAGCTACATGAGAAGATCGAGCACCTCCAAGCCCAAATCTATGATCTGCAAAAACAAAACTGTGAGTATGAATATAGATTCAAAAGGATGAGTTTGGCTGCAGATCTGAGGATTCCGGAGACTCGATCATCCTTCTATGATGGTGAGCCTATGCCATGGAAGGTGGACGACAAGCTTGCATCACCATCAACACCTCCACCGCCAACAACAAAGAAGGGGACATAATCACATGGGTATGGGCACTCCCCTTGGCAACTGCCAAGCTTGGGGGAGGTGCCCTGGTATCGTATCACCATCACAACTCCTATATTTACTGTTTTTCTTAGTTCGATCCTATTAGTAGTATCTTGATTTAGTAGAATAAAGTCATGGCATGATCTAGTTTTGAGTTTTGCTTTATGTTCCTTCTTTGTAATCGAGTCCGTGAGCTATATAATAAAGATTAGTGTTGAGTCAAGGGCTTGATTATTTTGCCATGATCTTGGGTGATTAGAAGAAAAAGAATAAAAAAAATCAAAGAGTTCATATTGATTTTAGTGAACGTAATGACTTCACATAGAAAGAGTATGATGATTTAAAAGTTGTTGGGAGTTGGCAAATATAGCTTTGGTCATCATTGCAATTAATAGGAAGTAATAAGGAAAGAGAGGTTTCACATATAGATATATTATCATTGACATCTTTTATGATTGGGAGCACTCATTAAAATATGACATGCTAAAGAGTTGATGTTGGACAAGGAAGACAACATAATGAGTTATGTTTCTTACATCTGAGATAAAGTATGTTGTCATGGATCCTCTACCGTGTTGAGCTTGACTTCCCCCCTCATGCTAGCCAAATTCTCAGCACTAAGTAGAAATACTACTTGTGTTTCCAAATACCCTTAAACCAGTTTTGCCATGAGAGTCCACCATATCTACCTATGGATTGAGTAAGACCCTTCAAGTAAGTTGTCATCGGTGCAAGCAATAAAAATTGCTCTTTAAATATGCATGACTTATTAGTGTAGAGAAATAAGCTTTGTACAAACTTGTTGTGGACGCAATAAAAGCGACGGACTGCATAATAAAGGTTCACATACAAGGGGCAATATAAAGTGACGTTCTTTTGCATTAAGATTTTGTGCATCAACCCTAAACGCGCATGACAACCTCTGCTTCCCTCTGCAAAGGGCCTATCTTTTATTATTATCCTCTACCTTATGCAAGAGTCACAGTGATCTTCACCTTTCCCTTTTTCATTTTATCCTTTGGCAAGCTCAGCATGTTGGAAAGAACATGATATATATATCTAATTGGATGTGGGGGAGCATGAGTTATTATTGTTGACATTACTCTTGAGGTAAAAGGTTGTGGGGCAAAACTATAAGCCCCTATCTTTCTCTGTGTCCGATTAAAACTCCGTAACCACAAGTATTGCATGAGTGTTAGCAATTATGAAGGACTAAGTGATAGTTGAGTATGTGGACTTGCTTTTAAGCTTTGACATAGACTCTTTCCGATGTTATGATAAATTGCAATTGCTTCAATGACTGAGGGTATAATTTGTTGGTGCCCAATAAGGTTTCTGATTCATACTTTGGCTTTTTGAAAAGATCATCACTTGAACATGAGTAATCATATGACAAAATCTATTTATGTTGCTGTTATGAAATAATCATGATTCCTTCATGTTCGTATTTTATTTTTATCGACGCCTCTACCTCTAAACATGGGGACATATTTATTGTTATCGGCCTTTCGCTTGAGGACAAGCGATGTCTAAGCTTGGGGGAGTTGATACGTCCATTTTGCATCATGCTTTTATGTCAATATTTATTGCATTATGGGCTGTTATTTCACGTTATGTTATAATACTTATGGCTATTCTCTCTTATTTTACAAGGTTTACATGAAGAGGGAGAATGCCGGCAGCTGGAATTCTGGGCTGGAAAAGGAGCAAATATTGAAGGACTATTCTACGCAACTCCAAAAGTCCTGAAACTCCACGAAATACCTTAAAATAAATATAAAAAATTGTCGCCAAAGATGAAGGCCAGGGGACCCACACCTTGCTCACGAGGGTGGGGGCGCGCCCCCCTAGGCGCACCCCCCTACCTCGTGGGCCTCCTGGTGGCTCTCCGACGCCCATCTTCTCCTATATGAAGTCTTTCGATGAGAAAAAAAAATAGAAGAGAACCTTTCGGGACGAGACTCCGCCACCACGAGGCGGAACCTTGGCGGAACCAATCTAGGGCTCCGGCAAAGCTGTTCTGCCGGGGACACTTCCCTCCGGGAGGGGGAAATCATCACCATCGTCATCACCAACGCTCCTCTCATCGGGAGAGGGCAATCTCCATCAACATCTTCATCAGCACCATCTCATCTCAAAACCCTAGTTCATCTCTTGTATCCAATTCTTGTCTCCAAGTCCGGGATTGGTGCTAGTAGGTTGCTAGTAGTGTTGATTACTCTTTGTAGTTGATGCTAGTTGGTTTATTTGGTGGAAGACCATATGTTCAGATCCTTTATGCACATTATTACCCCTATGATTACGAACATGAATATGCTTTGTGAGTAGTTACGTTTGTTCTTGAGGACAAGGGAGAAGTCTTGCTATTAGTAGTCATGTGAATTTGGTATTCGTTCGATATTTTGATAAGATGTATGTTGTCTAACCTCTAGTGGTGTTATGTGAACGTCGACTACATAACACTTCACCATTATTTGGGCCTAGAGGAAGGCATTGGGAAGTAATAAGTAGATGATGGGTTGCTAGAGTGACAGAAGCTTAAACCCTAGTTTATGCGTTGCTTCGTAAGGGGCTGATTTGGATCCATATGTTTCATGCTATGGTTAGGTTTACCTTAATACTTTTGTTGTAGTTGCGGATGCTTGCAATAGAGGTTAATCATAAGTGGGATACTTGTTCAAGTAAGAACAGCACCCAAGCACCGGTCCACCCACATATCAAATTATCAAAGTACTGAACATGAATCATATGAGCGTGATGAAAACTAGCTTGACGATATTCCCATGTGTCCTCGGGAGCTCTTTTCCTATTATATGAGTTCGTCCAGGCTTGTACTTTGCTACAAAAAGGATTGGGCCACCTTGCTGCACTTTATTTACTTTTGTTACTTGTTGCTCGTTACAATTTATCTTATCACAAAACTATCTGTTACCACTTATTTCAGTACTTGCAGAGAATACCTTGCTGAAAAGCGCTTATCATTTCCTTCTGCTCCTCGTTGGGTTCGGCACTCTTACTTATCGAAAGGACTACGATAAATCCCCTATACTTGTGGGTCATCACCCCTCCAACCTCAAATCCAACTCTATATAACCTATTCAGGGAGAAAAAAAAAATCAAAGATAAGAGTTCATCACGTTTTACGATATAGTGCCGCTGCTGCCTCCCGTTCTTCCTCGGGAGGGCTGATCTGGAGTCTGTTTTGGGCTCAGGGAGGGGGATTCGTCGCCATCATCATCACCAACCTTCCTCCATCGCCAATTCCATGATTCTCACCATCGTGCGTGAGTAATTTTATCGTAGGCTCGCTGGACGGTGATGGGTTGGATGAGATGTATCATGTAATCGAGTTAGTTTTGTTAGTGTTTGATCCCTAGTATTCACTATGTTCTGAGATTGATGTTGCTATGACTCTGTTATGCTTAATGCTTGTCGCTAGGGCCCGAGTGCCATGAATTCAGATCTAAACCATTTATGTTCCATGAATATATATGTGTTCTTGATTCGATCTTGCAAGTTGTAGACACCTATTACGAGTTATGATCCGCATACCCCAAGGTGATAATAATTAGGATTCTTTCCGGTGATAACCGTAGTTTGAAGAGTTCATGTATTCACTAAGTGCTAGTGCTTTGTTCCGGTTCTCTATTAAAAGGAGACCTTAATATTCCTTAGTTTCCATTACGACCCCGCTGCCACGGGAGGGTAGGACAAAAGATGTGATGCAAGTTCTTTTCCATAAGCACGTATGACTATATACGGAATACATGCCTACATTATATTGATGAATTGGAGCTAGATCTGTGTCACCGTATGTTATAAATGTTGCATGATGAATGCCATCCGACACAATTATCATTGTTGATCCAATGCCTACGAGCTTTTCACATATTGATCTTTGCTAAGTTACTTTCGTTGGTACTGTTACAACCACTACAAAACTGCTACTGTTACTTTTGCCACTGTTACTGTTACTATCATACTACTTTGCTACTAAATACTTTGCTGCTGATATTAAGTCTTTCAGGTGTGGTTGAATTGAAAACTCAGCTGCTAATACTCGTGAATATTCTTTGGTTCCCCTTGTGTCGAATCAATAAAATTGGGTTGAATACTCTACCCTCGAAAACTATTGCGATCCCCTATACTTGTGGGTTACCAGCCTGCGCTGGATGCGCGACACGTGGTGCATGCGGCGATCCTAGCAATAACTCATGCTCCCCGTGACGCCTTAGAGCACACATGCAGCCATAAGGATGAGTCATAGGGATGGGTCACTTCAGCAGGTTTCGAGACCCTATAAGTACACCTCCCCATGAGACCCCTATTCACCTTTCAACAAAACACATCAGTCTACATTAGCATAGAGATCGGGGGTGGGGGCATATGAGAAGCTAGGCAAGAAGGAGAGAGAGAGAGAGAGAGAGAGAGAGAGAGAGAGAGAGATCAAGCTTTGATCGACTTACCATGGCAGCAGTATCGACGAACGTCGGTGCGGCGACGGTGGGAGCGTGGGTCCGCCCGGCCGTTACCTATGCTGTTCAGGGCCTAGTGTCCATAGGCATGACAATGTATCTACTTTCATAGTTATCCATGGACCATCAGAAGGCCATACAGGCCCGTATCTTGGCATGGGGTCAAACGGGGCCATTGCCTCTGTCGTGGAATTGTCACGGCAAATGCCCTAGCATAAGGACTTAGGTGTGGAGCCATCGCAGTGTAGTTAGCTTGAAGGGGTTAAAACGGGACAAGGACACAAATAGTTTACCCAGGTTTGGCCCCTCGCAATGAGGTAAAGGCCTACTCCTGCTTTAGGTTGTATTGCTTGGATTTCGATTACCAGGGAGCGAATACGCTTGACCTAGCTCTCGACTTGTTGTTTCTTGCCCTAACCCGCCGTCGGGTCACCCCTTTATATACACAGGCTGATGCTCGGCGGCTTACAGAGTCCCGGCCGGCTCATACACAACGTGTCCGGCTTGGTGACAGAACTACACTTTCCTTAACATACAAGCTAAACATATGGCGGTTTACACCCGTGGGCCTCAAGTCTCCTCCGGGTCTTAGGCCTTCAGTAAGCCTGCTTCATGAATCGCCATCTTCAACATCTTCTTGGGCCTCCTAATTATGAACCGCCAGTGGCATGAACCGGCCCCTCCTAGGCGGGTCATACCCAATAGTCATATCCTCAACATTAGGCCCCAGGTTGATGTGAACTTGTTCATATCAATCTTCAACACTTAGAAAAAAATCCTTCCTCATCTATCCTTACAGGATCTTATAACCCGCCGTGACGTCATCTCCTAAAATTGTGGTAACCCACTGTGACATCATCTCACATTAATATCACACGAGGCCCAAATCTTAATATGTCCTCACTTTAATGAACCTCCAAAAATAGAGGCGTCTGTGCTGTCACATATCCATTTTCTAGCCTCCTCGATTCCTGTGCATGCCACTTATCCTTCTGCCTTATAAATAGGACCAAGGGTCCCTTTCATTTCCCCCCTTGCCTCCTCGTCTTCGTCCTCTTCCTCACAACACCTCTAGCGCCCGAACTCCGTCGCCGCCATCGACCTTTGCCACTACCTCAACCGCGGCTGCTGCATCAACCTGAATGGACCAGAGCTCGTCCGTGCGCCTCCGCTGTTTCAACAGCCCCGGTATGCTTTTCTCCTTCTCTCACCGTAGATCCCGTTGGGGTTTGTGCGAGTTCTTCGGAGTTCATCTCCGCTCCTCTTTGTTCTTCCATGTTTCTTGTAGTTTTGATCTAAGTTTAATGCACATCTTGCGCGGCGTTAGCTTTAGAACTCATTTTTGATATTTGAATGCCTCCTCTTCGTGAGAGATCCCATCTGAGCACATGAACTGCTCTGCTGCCGCAACTTAGGTTTAGAATTTCCTTCATTATTTGACCTGCTTTAGATTCAAAATTATAGCTTGAATCTGCGAAAGCTGTTTGTCCAACACTTAGTAATCTTTCAGTCATAGATCCTGAAAATTGTTAACTGTGTGGGCGGCTTAACTTATAAACCATAACCCGCCAGGTACCATTAGTCCCCTCTTAAGACGCCAAAAGTTTGCCTTGCATATTCCAACGCGATTCTCCAGCTTGACACACTGCATGCTTATTGTTCTTACCCTTGAACCAATGGCCGGCTTAACAACATAATATAAATCAGCAAAACTTTCCTTTCAGATTAATCATCAACCATGACTAAGATTTTCACTGCATGCAACTAGGTATCATCCTGGGTCACCGAGGAAGATCTGAACAATTTTGTTGCAACTGGCGCTTTAGCCAAAAAGAATGACATCCACTGGAGGGTCCCAGGCCTCGAAAATCCTCCTGAGCCCAAGGAAGGAGAAGTAATTGTTTCCACTGGTCATATGATCCATGGGTTTACCCCGCCCGGTTCAAAATTCTTTCGGGACGTGCCGCACTTCTTCCAACTTCATCCTCAAGACATTGGGCCTAATTATCCCTCCAGTATTTGCAACTTCCAAGTATTCTGTGAAGCTTATCTTCAAGAAGAGCACAGTGTTGAACTGTTTAGAGTGTTTTATTACTTAAACCATCAAACAGAGTTTACTGACGGGCCCAATTTGGAACTTGGTGGAATTTCAATTCAGAAGAGGAAAGAAGCCAGTTTCCCCTATGCCATGCCGCCCAGTCATCCCAAGGACTGGAACCAGACTTGGTTCTATTGCCAAGAAACATCTCCAGCAGGCGAGAATCCGTTGTCGGGTTATCGTGACCACTGACTTAGAAACACACATCCACTCCCACCGCAAATCAGCACGAAGGAACGGGCCAAGTATGCGCCCACTATTTCAAAGCTCAGAGCCTTCATGGCTAAAGGCTTAACTGGCATCGACCTTGTTCGGTGCTAGGTCTCCTAGAGGATCTTGCCCTTAAGCCATCGCCCCGACTTAATGTGCGAGTATACCAGCGACTTGAAAGATCCCCAACGCCACTACGAAATTCAACTATCTGATGCAGAAGTCACTGAAGCAACCAAAGCTTTGTTGAACGAAACCTGGCAGAATGCAGTAAAACCGAACTTAGTCCTTACTGCACCTTCAACGAGCTGTCTGCTGTAAGTGTTGCACATCATGCTTCCAGTTTAAATCATGTTTTCATTAATACTATCCACTTATGATCATCTGACCTCCACAGGCGATTCCCCATTTTGGAAGAAGAAACCACAAGATAAACTGGCCAAGCCGACCCAGACCAAGACCAAGGCCACCAAAAGGCCTGCCAAGAAGAAGACCAATCCCTTCGAGTTAAACTTGGATGACGATGGTGATGATGATGAGTCGGAGGTAGAACTTGACTCTCTTGGCTCATTTTTTATACATCTCATTGACAATGACTGTTATCAGGAGGAAGCCGAAGCCAGCTGTGCGGGTGACGAAGAGGTAATTGTTCTTTCCTCTGGCTCAAAATCTGTGGCAAAACAGAAAACTCGCCAAGCAAGCAGGAAAGTAAGGTTTTCTCATCCTTTGGCTTATTTTGATCCCAACTTTATTTTGATGAAGCAGCATCATGAAGCTCGCCACACAACCGGCTCACCAAACACTCCGGCTCCCCACAAGCGTCGTCTAGAGGTATCAACAAACTCCAACTTAACTTATCCCAGGGTTGGTCTTTTTTGACAACCTCTTAATCCTTCCGATTCAAATTATCAGGGAACATCTCATTCCTCCTCTGGTGACTTAATGGGGACTCATGTCCCGACCTTCAAACCTGTGCCTGGGTAAGACTACCAAGCCTTTGCTTTCAATTATATCAATTGTTGTATTAACCTCATCTTGCATTTCATTCATAGGGATATGGCAAAGCCCAACAAGAAAATGAAGGTGACAAAAACTACTGAGAACCCCTCTGAGCCGGAGCAGCAGTCAGCAAAGACCTCCCACCAAGCCCCTGAAGCCACAGTCGATGAACCGCCACTGGTCGAACACAACATTGACATGAACCAGATGGATGTTAATCCAGCTACCACCAATCCACCAAGCCCCACTAAGCCGCCAAGCCCTATCAAGCCCACTAAAGAAAAGGCTGATGATGTTACCATCACTGGGCATGGTTATACGAAGCCAGGCAACCCTACTGTCTTGTCAAAGCACAACGCCAAGGAAGAAATTTCCGTTGCTGACAAAGGCAAGTGGTCAGCCAATCTAGAGAGCTATGCCCATTTTAGTGCCCAGGAGATCCACTCTGGGTACTTGAACCGCCTATACACAAGCCATGACTTTGAAGCCGGCTTAGTAAATTTGATGAAGGAGCGCACTGAGGTAAACACTACAGCTCTCTTCATATGAATACACTTCCATTAGACGTCAAGTTTACTGGACATGATAGAATAGAATGTGCTGTAGACTTAGCATAGCTTTGTAGATCAAATCCAGTAGCCCCCAAGGGCCGGTTTATACTTTCAAGATAAACCGGGACTTTCGATAATAATATTTAAACTTTGCATATGTAGCCCCCAAGGGTCGGCTTAATTTGTCAAGATGAGCCGGGACTTTGAATAGTAATGATTCAATTTCACACCTGTAGCCCCTAAGGGCCGGCTTAATCTGTCAAGATAAGCCGGGTCTTATTACCATATGTGTCCATAAAATTCAAGCATATAGCCCCCATGAATCGGCTATAGCCACCATACCTTAACCGAGTCATCATAAAACTATCTTCAAAAAAGAGCAATATGCATTAGCCCCCAAGTGCCAAGTAAAATACTTGTATTGTGCTTGGGATATTTTAAATAAGATGACTTGTACCGGGTTATTGTGTATATCCTACAGGCTGAACTTACTGTCAAAGACTTCCAAGTTGCTGATCTTCAAGAAAATATAAAGTCTGAGCAATCTAAAATGTCCAAGGCCAAAGCCGAGTTGACCATTGCTTTGGCAGATATGGAGTAGCTGAAAAAAGACTTCAAGGCTGACCGAGAAGGCTGGGGGACAGATAAATCAACTCTGTTGAAAAGAGCGGAGGATGCTGAAGCAGCTCTTAAGCTGGTGGCTGAAGAGCTCGCTGGTTTAAGACATCAAGTAAATGCCATGACTGCTGCCATCTTCGCTAAGTAACGTCATATCAATTTGTTACTTCCAATGCATTGTAATCACTATTCATCTGGCTTATAGGTTTTTTTGATGACGCAGGCTCCAGAATCGCCCACCTTGGCTCAGATATGCGCAAGAAATTGAAAGCCGCCTACACCCTTGTAGAGAAATTATATACAGGCGCACAACGAGCCATTTGCACAGCTGCGCATAAGAAATAACCACCAAACCTCATCAAGGACACACTAGAGAAGCTGTCTGTGCTGGCCCTGCGAATCGAGGAACTCAAGAAATCAGCTGCCACAGCCGGTGCACTCACCGCACTAACCTGGGCTAAAGCATGGCAAGCAGATCTTGAGCCGACAGACTTGGCTAACGGCTGCCCCAGCGTGAAAGAGGACTTGTCTCAATTCAGCGCAGAGGACTTTGCTTCCATAAGAAGGGAAATGCGTCCTCTAGCAACCAAGCTAGCTGAAGATACCAACCTGTCACATTATCAGGCGGTTTATGATGCTGACAACAAGAAGGTCAAGGAGCCAATCCATGATTCACAGGACCTTACTCCTCCAATCCGTAAGCACACTTCTGCTCCTGACATTGACCCGTCAACACTTATTTGTTGGGAATGTAGTAATTTCAAAAAAATTCCTACGCACACGCAAGATCATGGTGATGCATAGCAATGAGAGGGGAGAGTGTTGTCCACGTATCCTCGTAGACCGTAAGCAGAAGCGTTAGCACAACGCGGTTGATGTAGTCGTACATCTTCACGATCCAACCGATCCAAGTACCGAACGTACGACACCTCCGAGTTCAGCACACGTTCAGCTCGATGACGTCCCACGAACTCCGAATCCAGCAGAGGTTTGCGGGAGAGTTCCGTCAGCACAACGGCGTGATGACGGTGTTGATGATGCTACCGACGCAGGGTTTCGCCTAAGCACCGCTATGATATTACCGAGGTGGAATATGGTGGAGGGGGGCAACGCACACGACTAAGAGATCAATGATCAATTGTTGTGTCTAGAGGTTTCCCCCTGCCCCCGTATATAAAGGAGCAAGGGGGAGGCCGGCCGGCCCTATAGGGCGCGCCAGGAGGAGGAGTCCTCCTCCTAGTGGGAGTAGGACTCCCCTTTTCCTAGTTCCACTAGGAGGGGGAAGGAAGAAGAGGGGGAGGAGAAGGAAAGAGGGGGTGCAGCCCCTCCCCTAGTCCAATTCGGACTAGGCCCATGGGGGGGGGGGCGGCCAGCCCTCATGGCTTCTCCTCCCTTTCCCTTAAATCCCACTAAGGCCCATATGTACTCCCGTATTCCCAAAACTCCACCGGTACTCCGAAAAATACCCGAATCACTCAAAACCTTTCCGATTTCCGAATATAGTCGTCCAATATATCGATCTTTACGTCTCGACCATTTCGAGACCCCTCGTCATGTCCCCATCTCATCTGGGACTCCGAACAACCTTCGGTACATCAAAACACATAACTCATAATATAAATCGTCACCGAATGTTAAGCGTGCAGACCCTACGGGTTCGAGAACTATGTAGACATGACCGAGACATGTCTCCGGTCAATAACCAATAGTGGAACTTGGATGCTCATATTGGCTCCTACATATTCTACGAAGATCTTTATCGGTCAAACCGCATAACAACATACGTTGTTCCCTTTGTCATCAGTATGTTACTTGCCCGAGATTTGATCATTGATATCTCAATACCAAGTTCAATCTTGTTACCGGCAAGTCTCTTTACTCGTTCCATAATGCATCATCCCGCAACTAACTCATTAGTCACATTGCTTGCAAGGCTTATAGTGATGTGCATTACCGAGAGGGCCCAGAGATACCTCTCCGACAATCGGGGTGACAAATCCTAATCTCGAAATACGCCAACTCAACAAGTACCTTTGGAGAAACTTGTAGAGCACCTTTATAATCACCCAGTTACGTTGTGACATTTGGTAGCACACAAAGTGTTCCTCCGGTAAACGGGAGTTGCATAATCTCATAGTCATAGGAACATGTATAAGTCATGAAGAAAGCAATATCAACATACTAAACGATCAAGTGCTAAGCTAACGAAATGGGTCAAGTCAATCACATCATTCTTCTAATGATGTGATCCTATTAATCAAATGACAACTCATGTCTATGGTTAGGAAACTTAACCATCTTTGATTAACGAGCTAGTCAAGTAGAGGCATACCAGAGACACTATGTTTGTCTATGTATTCACACATGTATTATGTTTCCGGTTAATACAATTCTAGCATGAATAATAAACATTTATCATGATATGAGGAAATAAATAATAACTTTATTATTGCCTCTAGGGCATATTTCCTATATTATTAGTGATGAAGCTGTATTCAAAGCTTTGATTGGGATCAACTGGGCAACCTCTGACTTCCAGCCAATGGGTGAAGAGGAGAAATGAAAGTGCGTTTTATCGACTAGAGGGGGGTGAATAGGCGATTTTTATGAATTCTTCACTGAGGAATTTGCCGGTGAGGAAATTCCTTAGCGAAGAACTACTTGTAGTGAAATAAGTACTCAGAAGTAAGCATAACAGAATACACACATAGTCATCATGATGAAATGAAGACAAACACAGAGTACAGAAAGCGTAAACACAGGATAACACAAGATGAAGACAAATAGACTAAAGAAATTGAACTGAGGAAATTGAGAAAGTCTTTAGTCAAAGTCTTCAAATACAGATATGAACAATCACTCAACACAATAATGAGGAAATGAAAGAGTTGAGGAAATAGAACCAGTAAGGTTGGTGAAGACAATGATTTGGTAGACCAGTTCCAACTGCTGTCTCAGTTGTATGTCTGGTTGGAGCGGCTGAGTATTTAAACTCAAGGACACACAGTCCTGGACACCCAGTCGCTGAGCACGCAGCTCAGGACACCAAGTCCTCACCGTACTCTCCTTGAACTAAGGTCACACAGACCTCGTCCAATCACTCGTGGTAAGTCTTCAGGCGACTTCCAAACCTTCACAGACTTCGGTCACTCGGCGATCCACAATTCCTCTTGGAAGCTCTAGACCATGACGCCTAACCGTCTGGAAGAAGCACAGTCTTCAAAGGTAACAAGCGTCGGATCCACGCAGGATCAATCTCTTCAGTGATGCTCAATCACTTTGGGTTTGTGGGTGTTTGGGTTTGGATTTTCCTCACTTGATGATTTTCGCTCAAAGTCCTCGGAGGATGGGTTGCTCTCAAATGACAAGTGTCAGTTTCTCTCAGAGCAGCCAACCAGCTAGTGGTTGTAGGGGGCGACTATTTATAGCCAAGGGAGTAGCCCGACATGATAAGAGATAAATGCCCTTCAATGATATGACCGTTATGTGGATAAGATATTTTGGGACAGCTGGCGCGTAGCACAGCAACGGTCGAAAATTTGACTCTCAAATTCCTCGGGGCTATCATGTTCCTCACTGTGTAGGCAATCCGCACTGGCAAATTCCTAACTCCTCAGTCAAAACAAATTCCTCAGCGACCAGAAGAACTTCGTCTCTGTCACTGAAGAAATTGACTGAACTGTATGAGATTTCCAATGGCTTCACTCGAAGGGATTGGTAGGTGTAGGATTTTGAGTTGAGCATCACATGGAAATTTTTCCTTAGTATTTCCTCGACCCCCTTTAACAGTATGGTGTTTCCTATGACTCAATAAAGAGAAAAACAAAACTATGAAAACGAAAGTCTTCAAGCTTCATATTCCTTGCATGAATATCAAGTCTTCACGGACACACCAATTTCTTCACTTTCAAAGTCTTCATGAAAGTCTTCAGGAATACCAAAATCTTCAATCGAAGATATTCATTTTTAGGGGTCGACTTTTACTGTAAATATCAAACTCCTCATAGACTTATAGACCTGTGTACACTCATAAACACATTAGTCCCTTAACCTATAAGTCTTTAATACACCAAAATCACTAAGGGGCACTAGATGCACTTACAATCTCCCCTTTTTTGGTGATTGATGACAATATAGGTTAAGTTTTCAACGGGGATAAACATATGAAGTGTAAGTACTGATATTGAGGAATTTGATTGCAAGATATAGAAGAACTCCCCCTGAAGATGTGCATAGTGAGGAATTTGCTTTTGAAGCAATGCACACTTGAAGAGTTGAATCATGGAGATCTCCCCCTATATCTTGTAATTCATACATGCATTTGACATATAATATGAAGAATTTGAAATGCATGATGAAATATGGTGCCTGAAGAAATTCAGCATGCGTGCAATAATATTAACGAGGAACAAGCATGCAGAATCAGAGCACAGTGCATCAAAAGTATCAGAGCACCATCGGGTTTTAAGATTACAACTCGATCCAATAAAATTTTCAGAAGAACGAGAGTTGTAACTTTGCAAAAAAAATGCCCATATAATAGACCCCCTTGAAGACTAACTCAGATTTCTCCCCCTTTGTCATCGAATGACCAAAAGGAGCGAAACTGAGGACTAACGCCCCTGAAGAATATCAAGTTGATGGAGGAGCGCCAGCATTGTTGGGGTCGTTTGTCGTAGTAGGGCCTGCTGCAGTGTCGTCCAAGTCTTCATTTTCATCAGTGTCGCGCGATGAAGAATAGGAGCTGGCCACCAAGGAAGGAACCTTGACCTTCTTGAATTTCTTCGGTGGAGGTGCAGACCTGTCAAATTCTTCCTTGAGACCCATGCTCTTCAGATCTTCGGCGCTGTAGATATGAGATAGAACAGCCCAGGTACGGTTGAAGGTTTCATTGAGGTAGTATAGGTTTTTCTTCACAGCATTGTGGGTTGAGGTCATGTTGTAAAGAATGGAACCAAACTGACGCTTGACCCATTTATGATTGCGATCAACTTTCTGATGAAGACTGAGGAGTAACTCACGATCAGTCATCACCCTGGGTGCTGTGGCTTGAGGAATTTGCTTGGCAGAGGTGTTGGTGGCAGAATCATGTGTGGCAGAGTCATCATTGGTGGAGTAGGATGCAGCCTTGCGAAATTGACCATCCAATGGACGAATGCCTTCATCTATCACAGCAGTTGCCTTGCCTTTGTCATCAGCTGAGGAAAATGTCTGTTTGAGGACTTCAATTGGAGGCAAGAAACTGCCATGGTTGAGAGTATCAGCCTTGTAGTTGAGTGAAGACCTTGTCCTGATGAATTTCATAATCCATGGTGCATAAGGCTTCAGCTCAAATAGTGACATAGCAATATTTGCCAGAGTCCTCATGAAGAAATCATGGAAGTTGACGGGAACGCCATGAATGATATTGAAAAGCATATTCTTCATGATGCCAACGACTTCTTCATCATTTGAGTCGTGGCCTTTGATAGGACTCATTGTCTTCGTCAGAATGCGATAGACAGTCTGAGACACATACAGTAATTCCTTGACGAGGAATTTGGTTCGTGGGGCCTGCCCTGGCTTCAAAGGCTTCATCAGCACTTGCATGTAATGATCTGTAAGCTCAGGTTCATTGTAGATGCAACGAGCACTATCAAGGGGAGGATTGAGTGGAAGGGCACGAAGCAATTCAGTTGCCGGTGCCTTGTAGTGAGTATTTTCTGACATCCAGTCCAGCACCCAAGTGTTCACATCTTCAGAATTTCCTGTGATGTGCAGCGTCGCATAGAATTGAAGAATGAGTTCTTCATTCCAATCACAGATGTCAGTGCAGAAATTTAGTAATCCAGCATCGTGAAGAACACTAAGAACTAGCTCGAAGCACGGCAGAGATTCCATGTCCACGTGAGGAATGTGTGCATGATCGAAGACTTTATCTTTGTCGAATAGCATAGAGGAATAGAAATTTGCTTGACTAGCAGTCCAGAAACGCCTCTTCATTATGCGAGCAGAATCATAGGGATTGTAGTCAGTGAAGAACACATGCTCGTTGAAGAAATCAGCAACCTTGAACTTTTGCTTCTTTGAGAATGGATCCTTTGGCTTGGGCACAGGAGTGTCAGTGAGTTGCATCACAACCTCAGGAATCACAATCTCAGGTTCTTCAGGCTGAGGAATTTCTGGTTCCTCTTCATTGGCAGTCTGCATGTTCAAGGTATCAATAGCAGTAGTTTCTTCAGCACTAGTGGCTGGAATTTCTTCATGCACAGACGAGGTGGGATGAGTTTCTTTAGAGCCCATTTGAACGGTTGGTGCAGGGGACTGAGGTATTTGCTGTAGAGGGGTGAAGTGTGGAGAATTGGGATGCTGACTTTCCCAAAAGTCATCATTCATCACAGGCGTGGTGCATCCAATATCCACGTCTTCATCTTCAATTTCTTCAACGCCAGCCTCTTCAGCTGTGAACTGAGGCATGGGCGAGGAAGCAACAGGTGTTGAAGGGATCGCATCCACTTCAATTTCTTCATCAATCTGCTCTGATGAAGCAGTAGAATGATTTTCTTCATCAGATCCGCTAGGGATCACATATTCTTCACCATAAGGAACAAGGTCCTTTGATGGCATGGTGGAAATCAGGACAACATCAATTGGATTCTCAAGTGAGCTGGTCATAGTCTTCATTTTCTTCGGAGCTGAAGAATCTGAAGTAGATGGTGCTTTCCTTTTCTTCACTGCAGCTTTCTCTGCAGCCTTGGTCTTCCTCACATCTGATGCAGATGGAAGGGTAGGAGTTGGGGTAGGCGCAGGAGGAGCTAAGGAATCTGTTTGTATTTCCTCAGGCGCAACTGATGCAGTTGCCCTGACTTCTTCATTTTCTTCAGGCGCACCACTAGTGGATGCCCTGGCAGTTCCTTCAGCAGCTGGAATGTAGTCATCAGCACTGGAACTAGCATTTTCTTTAGCAGGCTGAAAATCATCAGCGGTGCTGGCATGTTCTTCAGTTTGCTGAACAGAGGCTTCAGCTTGAGGAATTTCTTGTTGCGATGGGGCTGCAACATTGGTAAACTTCTCAGTCAGTTTAACGAACCTGACTTTGGCTCCTTGCCAATCAGCATAATAAGAATTGAAATTATCGCTGAGGGTTTTGATTTCAGACTGGATCTTGAGGAGTTCATCAGCTGTCATTTTGACAACGTTGTTCCTCGGGAACTTCTCTTTCCTGAACTGAGCCTTCTTGATTTGCCTAGCCTTCTCAAATTTCCATTTTTCTTCATTGATGAAATGGGTCAGCATGTGACTTTGACCAGGAGTCAGATTGAAATCAGGCATAGGAGTGTTTGGGTCCTTGTGCCAGAGATCAATGTAATCTAGGATCGCCCTTGGATCCAAAAGCAGTGGCACATTTGTGCCTTTGGCTCTAGCGGCCCTTTCTTGCCTGTCTTTGATGATTTCTGCAAGTTCATCATCATCAGCTTCATCGTCAGATGGCACTTGGAAGTCAACTTGTTTCTTCTTCGGACTAGGCCGAGGACCTCGTCCAGCAGTGGCCTTGGTCTTTAGCAGAGTGGGGCCTGATGAAGAATTTGGTGCAGCTGAGGAACTTGCTGAGACACTAGAGGCAATGGAGATGCCTGCAGTCCTTTGGCATGTGGAAAGATGTACAGGTGTTGAGGACTTTGCCGGAGCAACTGAGGACTTTGGAGGAGCAGGAGCAGCATGAGGAATTGGCCGTGAGGGCTTTGAAGAAATTGGACGTGAGGGCTTTGAAGATTCTGGCCGTGAGGGCATTGCTGAGGAACTTGGCCGTGAGGGCACAGTTGATGAAGCACTTGGCTTATGAGTGGGCTTATTTGCCATAGGTTTCCTAGTCTTGTCAGAGGCCTTTGTGGCAGCAGCAGCAGCAGAGTCTTCATTAAATTTCCTCACTGCTTCTTTGGCTTGTCTAGCCAACTTGGCTTGGCGCTTGGCCCATTCTTCAGGAAAATCCTCACCACGCTTGATGCTGGTGGGGTCAGCTTCTTGACCAGGTGCCAATGGTGCTCTTGGGCATGGAGGATTTAGAGCGAATTTCTTCATATACTTTGGAGTTACATATCTGTACTCCCTCTATTCTCTTGCCCATCTCCTTTCAATCCTCTGTATGTGCACCTTGCGCTGATTTTTGTTCTCTTTTCCGAACTTAGCCTCATCAGGTGTACAGTAATCCTTATAAATGTCATCAGGGATCTCAAAAGTAGTCATGACCTCAGGCTTCTTTCCTCCTTTCTATGGTTTCTTACCTTCTGCCATATTCTTCAGATGAGGAATTTGAACAATCGAATTCTCTGAAGAAGTATGCAACTTTTCTTCAAGGAACGCTGCAAATGAGTTAAGTTGATGAGAACCTAGTGATTCAGTAGCGGACATGAGTACATGTGAACAGAGTATAGTTGCGAGGAATTTGAAGAGGTCATATGCGTTCTCAGAAGGTTTTCAAAATGAACAAGTTTTAGGAATTTGACCAGATGAGTCTTTAAGAATTTCACTAAGCGTTCTTTGTCTTAGGTTCCAGAGTTGTATAGATCGAGGATCCACACAATTGAGGAATCTTGAAGATAAATGATGCTTAGAGAAACGAATCAAGAACAGATGACTTGTGAGGTGTTTTGTGTGTGAGGATTTGAAGAATAAAACACCTTTGAAGATTTTGTAGTGAAAATTTGAATCAAAGAGGGCAGTAAAAGTAACTTTTAATTACCCTGGATGAAGAACACGACGAACTGAGAAGTGTAGATTTGAAGTTCGTCAGTTCAGATCTTCCACGCCCTAACTTGGCAGAGGAAGACAGCTACGGCGGCGGCGGAGTGAAGATTTCTGCAGCCGGCACGAGTACGACGGCGACGAGGTCGAGGCAGTGAAGCTCTTCCTCACCGGCGACGATGGAGTAGCGGCGGCGCTAGGGTTTGAGAAGCTCGAGCAAGAGAGAGAGCAGTCGAGCGGAGTAAAGGAAGTGAGGAAGGGTGAGGGGGTATTTATAGTCGCATTGAAAAACTGTTCGCCCGAAGATTTAGGACGAACGTGCCCCTGGCCCTTCTCATTCGCTTGACATGTGTCACCC
Source organism: Triticum timopheevii (assembly GCA_963921465.1). NCBI lineage: Eukaryota > Viridiplantae > Streptophyta > Magnoliopsida > Poales > Poaceae > Triticum > Triticum timopheevii. Next base: position 478,145,416 of record OY997264.1, on the reverse strand, counting down.
ACGTACTGAAAAGTGGAGATCATGTTAGATCGTGGGTGAATAGATAAGTCCATTGTGGGATACGAGACAATTTGAGCGGCAAAACCGAAAATTTGGATAAGATTAGTGTTAAAGTTCCGTTCGCAATTTCTTCAGCTGACAAGGACACAGTGAAGATTTTGAATGAGTTTCAAATAGAACGCACATGAAGAATTTGGGAATAGATTGGGTTGAGTATAGCATAGAGGGGGAAGGGTCCGATCACATTCACTTAGCAGAAAATGCAACTTGAAGAAATAGCTATAAGTGAATGCTGTAGAGGATATAAACCCATATATATATATAGCCAATGAAGAAAAATGACGGAAACAGTGAAGATTTTGCAAAGTTGAAGAATTTGAAAAACTGAAGAATTTCAAAACTGAGGAAAAACTCAAATTGAAGATTTTCAACTTCGGTGGTGGCGACCAACCGTATAAGAATGATGATTTCAGACACCGCGTAAAATTGTCGTAGGGTTCTGAGAATCAAATTATTCATTAATTTCTTCACACTTAGAGTGTTGTTCTTCATTGATTTGAAGAAAAACGTTTCTTCATGTGTTGCACATCTAAGTCATCAATTTTGCATAAGTGTTTGGATGTGTGTCCTTTTCAAAGAACATTCGAAGACTAAGATATTTAGCTCACACCGCAACTTGCTAAATTTCTTCTCATCCAAGGGCTTTGTGAAGATATTGGCTAGCTGTTCTTCAGTCTTCACATGCTTAATATAAATGTCGCCCTTCAACACATGATCACGAAGAAAATGATGACAAATCTGAATGTGCTTTGTCTTCAGGTGCTGAACTGGGTTGTGAGCAATCTTGATGGCACTCTCATTGTCACAGTAGAGAGGCACATTCTTCATGTTGATGCCGTAGTCCTTGAGAGTTTGCTTCATCCACAGCAATTGAGCACAGCAAGAACTAGCAGCAATATACTCAGCTTCAGCAGTAGACAGTGATACGCAGTTCTGTTTCTTTGAGGACCAACAGACCAAAGATCGTCCGAGGAAATGACAAGTACCAGATGTTGACTTGCGGTCCACACGATCACCAGCATAGTCAGAGTCAGAATATCCAATGAGATCAAAGGTAGAGCCCTTGGGGTACCATAGTCCTAGTGTTGGTGTGTGAGCTAGATATCGAAGAATATGCTTCACAGCCTTATGGTGTGATTCCTTCGGTGTAGCTTGAAATCAGGAACACATGCAAACACTAAGCATTATATCTGGCCTAGATGCACATAAGTACAATAAAGAACCAATCATGGAGCGGTATACATTGTGATCGAAGTCAATACCATTTTCATTAGTGCATAGATGACCATTTGTGGGCATAGGAATTTTGACTCCTTTGCAGTCTTGCATGCCGAATTTCCTCAGAACATCCTTGAGGTATTTCTCCTGAGATATGAATATGCCATTGTGCTGTTGACGAATTTGAAGACCTAAGAAGAATTTCAACTCTCCCATCATAGACATTTGATATTCTTCACTCATCATATAGGCAAATTCATCACTATAACGTTGGTCAGTACAGCCAAAGATAATATCATCAACGTATATTTGACACACAAACAGTTCACCATCATAATATTTAGTAAAGAGAGTAGGGTTGAGTGAACCGGGTGTGAAGCCATTCTTCACGAAGAATTCCTTCAAAGTATCATACCACGCCCGAGGGGCCTACTTGAGGCCATAAAGGGCCTTGTTGAGTCTGAAGACTTTGTCAGGATTCTCTGGATCTTCAAAACCTGGGGGTTGAGCAACATATACTTCTTCCTCAAGCTTACCATTGAGAAATGCACTTTCACATCCATTTGATATGAAGTGATATTATGATGGTTAGCATAAGCAAGTAATATGCGAATAGCCTCAAGTCTAGCAACAGGTGCAAAAGTTTCATCGAAATCAATTCCTTCAACCTGTGTGTAGCCTTGAGCTACAAGTCGTGCCTTATTCCTCACCACAAGGCCATTTTCATCTTGCTTTTTGCGGTAGATCCACTTTGTGCCAATGATATTATGCTTGCGAGGATCTGGACTTTGACCAGTTCCCAGACATTGTTGAGCTCGAACTGATGTAATTCTTCTTGCATGGCCTGAATCCACTCAGGCTCCAGAAATGCTTCATCTACCTTAGTGGGCTCTGTGATAGAGACAAAAGCATAGTGCCCACAAAAGTTAGATAAATGTGAAGCTTTTGAGTGAGTGAGAGGACCTGGTGCTTCAATGTCATCGATGATCTTTTCAACTTGCACTTCTTTTGCAACGCGAGGATGAGCTAGTTGTCGTCGAGGAATTTGATCAGCATTTTCTTCAGCACCATTTTCTTCAACATTTTCCTCAAGTACATCAGCTCGACGATCTTCGCGTTCTGGAATGAATTCTTTAGTAGATTCTTCAGTAGGAATGACATCCTCAGTAGCCTTGAACTTGATAGAATCTTCAGGTGCTGGTTCATCTATCACAGAAGGTAGGTGCTCTCTTTGCGAGCCATTAGTTTCATCGAACCGCACATCTACAGTTTCAACAATCTTGTGAAGAGCGATGTTGAAGACTATGTAGGTGTGCGAGTCCTTTCCTTAACCAAGCATAAAACCTTCATGTGCTTTCGGTGAAAATTTAGCATTGTGATGAGGATCTCTAATCCAACATTTAGCACCGAAGACTTTGAAATAACTCACATTGGGTTTCTTGTCAGTGAGGAGTTCATAGGCAGTCTTCTTGAAGAATTTGTGAAGATATACTCTGTTGATGATGTGGCACGCGGTATCAATTGCATCAATCCAAAAACGATGAGGCGTTTTGTATTCATCAAGCATAGTGCGAGCCATCTCAACAAGAGTTCTGTTCTTGCGCTCCACGACGCCATTTTGCTGAGGAGTATAAGGAGCAGATAACTCATGAGTAATACCAAGTTCACCAAGATAGTCATTAAGACCGGAATTCTTGAACTCAGTTCCATTGTCACTCCTGATGTGCTTGATCTTCACACCATAGTTGGTTGAAGCCCTCGAGAAAAATTGTTTGAAGACTTCCTGCACTTCATGTTTGTAAGTAACAATGTGTACCCATGTCTAACGAGAGTAATCATCAACAATAACAAAGCCATATAGAGATGCATCATTAGTCACAGCAGAATAATGATTAGGACCGAAGAGATCCATGTGAAGCAATTCAAATGGACGAGTAGTAGTCATGATAGTCTTCGCTGGATGCTTGGCCTTGGTCATCTTCCCAGCTTCACAGGCACCACACAAGCGATCCTTGAGGAATTTGACATTCTCAATGCCAATGACATGCTTCTTCTTCGCAAGCATCTGCAAATTCCTCATGCTTGCGTGACCAAGTCGTCGATGCCATAGCCAGCCTTATGAAGCTTTTGCAAGTAAGCACATGGCAGGTTGTGGTCCTGTAGAGAAATCAACAATGTACAAGTCTCCTCTCCTAAATCCTTCGAAGACTTTGGAATTGTCAGCTTCCATGATCACAACACAACGATACTTGCCAAAGACAGCAACCATATCAAGATCACAAAGCATTGAGACAGACATGAGGTTGTATCCTAAGGACTCGACAAGCATGAATTTATCCATGTGTCGATCCTTAGAGATCGCAACCTTACCTAGACCCAATACCTGACTTTTGCCTTTGTCAGCGAAGATGATATGCTTCAGATGTGACGGTGTTAAGGGAGCATCCATCAAAAGATTCTTGTCACCAGTCATGTGATTTGTACATCCACTATCGAGGACCCACTCATTTGCTTTGGGTTGATCATCCTGCAGATGAATTAGTGCAGCTTACAAACTCATATACTTCATTAGTGAAGAATATGACATCGGTATCATCAGTTCAATTTCATCAAGCAATAGCACAGATAAGCAATGTGAGGACGTGTGAAATGAAAGTTCATTTCATCATGATTCGCATGCGCCCTTTCAGGCACTTTGTCAGCCCCCCAGCAAATTCTTCAAACGTTAAAGCACGTCTGGAGACCTGACCCTGCATAAGAGATTAGTTCTTTTTCTTCACCACCCACATCTGGAGGGGTGGCAAAGAATTCATCACTCTGCGAGCACCATATGAGAAAGGTGGCAAAGATGCCAAACCATTTCGTTTCACATAAGAGGGGTTAGGGTAAGCATATGAATAAGCAGAGAAATTCTTCGAGGACTTATGAACATAATGATTTGAAGAATAATGCACATATTCATAGCCCTTAGCTCTACCCTGCAAAACAGAGTTGTTATCACGATGATGTTCATATGAGGACTTTGATCCTTTTGAGGAATTTGATCCATGTGAGGAATTTGGTCCGTATGAGGACTTGGATCCGTATGAAGAATTTGGTCCATATGAAGAGTTTGATATGGGGTTCCTATTCTTCACTGGGGGTGTCATGAGGACATTCATCTGAAGACTTTCAACATAACTTTTTGGAACCCAGATTTTCTTCATAGGGGATCCGTTCCTGCAGTTAGTGCCAACATATCTAGCAAATACTTCACCATTCTCATTTTTGAACAGTTTATAGTTGGAGTCAAATGACTCATCAGAAGAATGAGGAGATTCACATGTAAAGCCAGATAAGTTAGATGGATCAACTGGGGGTCCCTTTGCAGCAACCCATGAGGTTTTGGGGTACTGCTCAGGCTTCCAATATGTTCCATCAGCATTAAGTTTCCTCTCAAAGGCAATACCCTCTTTCCTAGGGTTTCTATTGAGGATCTGCTTTTTAAGCACATCACAAAGAGTCTGATGCCCTTTGAGGCTTTTGTACATGCCTGTCATATACAATTCCTTCAGCCCTGCATCGTCAGTGAAACTAGCAATGTCCTCAGATGAGGAATTAGTGATAGCAGAGGCAGGTGAAGAATTTGTAACATTTGAAGCATTTGAACATTCAGGTGAAGAATTAGCAGATTCACGTTCAATGCACTTTAAGCATGGAGGATCAAATTCTTCCTGAGTAGCGTTGATTTGTTGAGCAAGTAATGAATCGCGCTCCTTCTGAAGATCTTCATAACTCACTCTTAGCTTCTCAAGATCTTGCTTTCTTTGAAGAATTTCAAGAGAAAGCTTCTCGTGATCAGATAAGAGAGCGTTATGATGACCTTGAAGGTCGTCAAACTTGGAATGGAGTCCCTGAAGACTTTCAGCCAAGGCTTTTGACTAATCCATTTCTTCACCCAACATATCATCGCTCTTATTTAGCATGTAGTGAACTTTTTCCAAGGCTCTTAGTTGTTTATGGGCAAGGGAAGCAAGTTTGACATAGCTAGGTCCAAATTCATCGCCAGATTCATCATCACTAGATTCGGATAGGTAGGATTCGGTTACGTCAGCACCGTTTGCCATAAGGCAGGGGGTAGATGATGATGATTCTGGTTCGAATGTCATCGCATTGAGAGATTCCTTGTAATCCTCAAACCAAGGATCATGACGAGTCCGATGACCATCATAGACCTCAGAGAGATGGTCCCAGATTAGCTTCGCGTGATTGAGATGCATGACGTTCCTGAACTGATTTCGGGACAGACTAGAGCAGATGACATCCTTCGCTGTGAGGTTAAGCAGTGTGTACTTGTGAATGTCATCAGCCTCAGCCATCTTGCATAGATCGGTAAGGCCGATCTCGGTGACGGTCCACAATTCGCTGTCCATAGCCATGAGTCACTTCTTCATCATGGCCTTCCACCGAGGATACTCATGACCGTCAAAGATGGGGCAGGAAACGTTCCTCAATCCTGCAGTCGACATAACTAGAACTCCAGGTGGTTAAACCAAAATCACACAGAACAAGGGAGTACCTCGCTCTGATACCAATTGAAAGTGCGTTATATCGACTAGAGGGGGGTGAATAGGCGATTTTTATGAATTCTTCACTGAGGAATTTGCCGGTGAGGAAATTCCTTAGCGAAGAAATACTTGCAGCGGAATAAGTACTCAGAAGTAAGCATAACAGAATACACACATAGTCATCATGATGAAATGAAGACAAACACAGAGTACAGAAAGCATAAACACAAGATAACACAAGATGAAGACAAACAGACTGAAGAAATTGAACTGAGGAAATTGAGAAAGTCTTTAGTGAAAGTCTTCAAACACATATATGAACAATCACTCAACACAATAATGAGGAAATGAAAGAGTTGAGGAAATAGAACCAGTAAGGTTGGTGAAGACAATGATTTGGTAGACCAGTTCCAACTGCTGTCTCAGTTTTACGTCTGGTTGGAGCGGCTGAGTATTTAAACTCGAGGACACACAGTCCCGGACACCCAGTCGCTGAGCACGCAGCTCAGGACACCAAGTCCTCACCATATTCTCCTTGAACTAAGGTCACACAGACCTCGTCCAATCAGTCGTGGTAAGTCTTCAGGCGAATTCCAAACCTTCACAGACTTCGGTCACTTGGCGATCCACAATTCCTCTTGGATGCTCTAGACCATGACGCCTAACCGTCTGGAAGAAACACAATCTTCAAAGGTAACAACCGTCGGATCCATGCAGGATCAATCTCTTCAGTGATGCTCAATCACTTTGGGTTTGTGGGTGTTTGGGTTTGGATTTTCCTCACTCGATGATTTTCGCTCAAAGTCCTCGGAGGATGGGTTGCTCTCAAATGACAAGTGTCAGTTTCTCTCGGAGCAGCCAACCAGCTAGTGGTTGTAGGGGGCGGCTATTTATAGCGTAGGGAGTAGCCCGACATGATAAGACATAAATGCCCTTCAATGATATGACCGTTATGTGGATAAGATATTTTGGGACAGCTGGCGCGTAGCACAGCAACGGTCGGAAATTTGACTCTCAAATTCCTCGGGGCTATCATGTTCCTCACTGTGTAGGCAATCCGCACTGGCGAATTCCTAACTCCTTAGTCAGAACAAATTCCTCAGCGACCAGAAGAACTTCATCTCTGTCACTGAAGAAATTGACTGAACTGTATGAGATTTCCAATGGCTTCACTCGAAGGGATTGGTAGGTGTAGGATTTTGAGTTGAGCATCACATGGAAATTTTTCCTTAGTATTTCCTCGACCCCCTTTAACAGTACGGTGTTTCCTATGACTCAATAAAGAGAAAAACAAAACTATGAAAACAAAAGTCTTCAAGCTTCATATTCCTTGCATGAATATCAAGTCTTCACAGACACACCAATTTCTTCACTTTCAAAGTCTTCATGAAAGTCTTCAGGAATACCAAAATCTTCAGTCGAAGATATTCATTTTTAGGGGTCGACTTTTACTGTAAATATCAAACTCCTCATAGACTTATAGACCTGTGTACACTCATAAACACATTAGTCCCTTAACCTATAAGTCTTCAATACACCAAAATCACTAAGGGGAACTAGATGCACTTACAAGGAGGATGAACCGGTGCTGGATGACCCACAACCCTCAACTTGCCAAGGCCAAGACAAGCCGCAGTCTGGCTTAGCATCTGCCATCTATGATACTTTGCAAAAACAATTATTCTTTTGGGCCATCTGTTGCCTTGTAATAGGCTAGCTTTAAAACAATTATCTATCATGCCATCATGCATGTTGATCTGCATAACATTTGATGAGCTGTTTTGATCTTCTCTGATGATCCAATGTTTATGCTCATACTCATTATCAATTTTGCCTAAGCACATTGTCTTAAACCCTGGATACAAACAGAACACAAGTGCCTTGGCAGTTTACCCCAAGGCGGGTAAAAAAAGCCCCACATAACAAGCCACTGGTGATTGTAACGTCCATAACCAGGGCCGGTTTATCAAAACCTCACATAATTATCACAAAAAAAATATTATGCCTATGATACTTATGTACATTGCCGGCTTACCAGGCCATATCCAATAAGGGCAATAGTCCCAACAGAGCACAACACTCTGTGTAATTTATTCACACTGCCGGCTTACAACGCCTTAGACAGCAAAGGGTAACATCCCCCAAAATTTGAGAGTCCAGGACTCTAAACATATGATCATCATGCACAGGTGACTTAACGTCCAAAGCTAGGCCGGATTAACAAAACACCGGATATTATCAAATCAAAATCAAGGCATCATGGCCTAAATCAAATTTCGACCATATATCAATATGGCACAAACATAAATCACCAAAAAGATTCAAAAGCAAAAGAAAACAAAAGATCAAGGCATTAAAAGGCTGCCAAGCCTCAACATCAAGTGTTATTCAAGGGATGCACAACCACTGAGTTACTCCTTCATTCAAACCTGTAAGCCAGGCCTCACATGACCAATCACCGTTTTAACTTTGACAAGTTCAGGGTCTTTAAAAGATTAACTGTCAAGAGTATGGCGAGTCATTCCAGGATTACCTGGTCGGAGTGGCAAGCATGCAAAGGCAGGATAACCTGGATTTTTGGTGAATACACCTGGCGTCCAAGCCTATTATGAGGGACAACAAAGCTTTTGTTCATTTAACAAGAAGCCCCCAAGTAATATTTTGATCTAGGCGTACAAGACGGATCAGTAGGGTAATCATAGCTATGCTCAATGAGCAGGAAGCCCCCAAGTATTTGTAATCAAGGCGTACAAGCCGGATCAAAAGGGTAATCATAGCTATGCTCAATAAGCAGGAAGCCCCCAAGTGACCTTATGAAGTAACAATAAAGACTCAGATTCTCAGAAATGAAATGACAGAGGCCCTGAATCATCATGGATGTCGGCTTTATTATACTATCATAATATATACATTAGTAAAAGTATGTACATCACAAGAGCCGGTGGCTCAGGTGTAATAAGGCCGAACATGAGCAATATTCCACGGCCGGTGGGTCTCCTCCTCTGACGTGGGTGAGTCCTTATGGTCTCGAACATCGATAAGGCAGTATGACCTGTTGTTCAGATTTTTGCTGACCACAAAAGGCCATTCCCAAGGTGGGGATAACTTGTGCATGTTAGTTTGATCCTGGATGAGCCGGAGCACCAAATCTCCTTCTTGAAAGGTTTTGGTCTTAACCCGGCGTCTATGATAACGACGCTGATCTCGCTGGTAAATCACCGTACGAGCCGCCGCAAGGTCACGCTCTTCATCCAACAGGTCAATAGCATCCTGACGTGCTTTCTCATTATCAGCTTCAACATAAGCTGCCACACGGGGCGAGTCATGACGTATGTCACTTGGGAGAACCGCCTCTGCTCCATAAACCATGAAGAAAGGCATGTAACCCGTAGATCTGTTGGGGGTGGTGTTGATACCCCAAAGCACTGAGGACAACTCTTCCACCCAACAACCTGGTGTCCTCTGCAAAGGGACCATAGGCCGGGGTTTGATACCTCTCAATATTTCTTGATTAGCTCGTTCAGCTTGACCATTAGACTGGGGTTGAGCCACTGATGATACATCAAGCCGGATATGCTCTTGTTGACAGAATTCTTTCATTGCCCCCTTAGACAAATTAGTACCATTATCAGTAATGATACTATGAGGATATCTAAAACGAAAGATCACCTTTTTGATGAATTGAACCGCCGTGGCTGCATCACATTTGCTAACTGGCTCAACTTCAACCCACTTTGTAAACTTGTCAACACCTACCAGGAGATGAGTCTTTTTATCCTTGGATCTTTTAGAAGGTCCAACCATATCCAGTCCCGGCCAGACTGCAAACAACCAAGTAATTGGAATCATCCTCAATTCTTGAGCCGACACATGAGCTTATCTTGAAAATTTCTAACAACCATCACATTCACTAACCAGATCTTCCGCATTAGCATGAGCCGTCAGCCAATAAAACCCATGACAAAAATCTTTAGCAACGATAGATTTAGAGCCGGCATGATGACCGCAATCTCCTTCATGAATGTCCCTTAAAATTTCGCGGCCCTCCTTAGGAGAAATGCATCTTTGAAATATTCCTGTAACACTGCATCTGTGTAGCTCTCCATTGACAATAGTCATTGACGTAGACCTCCGGGTTATTTGCCTGGCCAAGGTTTCATCCTCTGGTAACTCACCCCAAGTCATATAAGCCAAATATGGAATAGTCCAATGAAGGATGACATCGAGAGCCACCACCAACTGTCCCTCCGCATTAGGAACTACCAAGTTCTCCTCCGTAGGCAACTTAACTGATGGGTTATGCAAAACATCAAGAAAAACATTAGGTGGGACCGGCTTACGCTGAGACCCCAGCCGGCTTAAAGCATCATCAACCTCATTTTTCCCGCGATCAACATGCTCCACTTGATAACCTTTGAAATGACCAGCAATAGTGTCAACCTCTCGGTTAAAAGCCGCCATGAGTGGGTCCTTTGAATCCCAAGTTCCTGGCACTTGCTGAGCCACCAAATCTGAGTCGCCAAAGCACCTTACCCGGCTTAGATTCATCTCTTTAGCCATCCGAAGACCATGGAGTAATACCTCATACTCAGCTGCATTGTTAGTACAAGGGAACATCAACCTTAAAACATAACAAAATTTATCACCTCGTGGGGAAGTCAATATAACTCCAGCCCCCGAGCCTTCCAATTGCCTGGATCCATCAAAATGAATAGTGCAATATGTATTATCCGGCTTATCCTCAGGCATCTGCAGCTCTGTCCAATCATTAATGAAGTCCACAAGTGCTTGAGATTTTATAGCCGTCTGAGGCACATACTTCAAGCCATGGGGTCCAAGCTCGATGGCCCACGTACCTACCCGACCTGTGGCTTCTCTATTTTGAATAATATCCCCCAAGGGAGCAGAACTAACCACAGTGATGGGATGACCAAGGAAATATTGCTTCAACTTGTGACTGGCCATAAACACGTCGTAAACAAATTTCTGCCAATGTGGGTATCTCTGCTTAGATTCAATGAGCACCTCACTGACATAATAAATCGGCCTTTGAACTGGATACTCCTTGCCTTATTACTTCCTTTCAACCACAACTGCCACACTAACAGCTCTGTTGTTTGCAGCCACATATAAAAGCAAGGGCTCCTTCTCACTAGGAGCTGCAAGAACCAGCGGCTCAGCCAGCTATTTTTTAAGCGCCTCAAACGCCTCATTAGCAGCATTGCTATAGACAAAGTCATCTATCTTATTCATCATTTGATACAAAGGGATAGCCTTCTCTCCCAGGCGGCTTATGAACCGGCTCAAAGCTGCAATACGACCCGCCAAATGCTGGACGTCATTGATACACACTGGCTTAGCCAAAGAAGTGATAGCCTTGATTTTCTCTGAGTTAGCTTCAATGCCCCTCTCAGAAACTGGGAAACCCAATAACTTGCCTGCTGGCATGCCAAAGACACACTTGGCTGGGTTAAGCATCATTTTATAGACTCGGAGATTGTCAAAGGTCTCTTTCAGATCATCTATCAAAGTCTCCTTCTTCCTGGATTTAACAACAATATCATCCACATAGGCATGGACTTTGCGTCTAATCTGGCCATGAAGGCAATTCTGAACACACCGTTGGTAAGTCGCCTGGGCACTCTTGAGGCCAAAAGGCATAGATACATAGCAGAAGGCTCCAAAGGGAGTAATGAAAGTTGTCTTCTCCTGGTCCTTAACTGCCATCTTGATATGATGATAACCAAAATAAGCATCCAAAAAGCTCAAACGCTCACAACCCGCCGTAGCATCAATAATCTGATCAATACGAGGGAGAGCAAAAGGATCAGCCGGACAGGCCTTATTAAGGTCTGTATAATCCACACACATACGCCAAGTGCCATTTTTCTTAAGTACCAGCACCGAGTTAGCCAACCACTCAGGATGAAAAACTTCAATGATAAACCCTGCCGCCAAGAGCCGGGCCACTTCTTCACCAATGGCCTTACGTGTTTCTTCATTAAAACAATGAAGAAACTGCTTGACCGGCTTAAACTTGGGATCCACATTAAGAGTGTGCTCAGCGAGTTCCCTCAGTACACTTGGCATGTCAGAAGGTTTCCATGCAAAGATGTCCCGGTTCTCACGGATGAACTCGATGAGCATGCTTTCCTATTTTGGATCCATATTAGCACTGATGCTGAACTACTTGGACGAGTTGCAAGGCACAAAATCAACCAACTTAGTGTCATCTGCCGATTTAAACTTTAACAAGGGGTCATTTTCTGTAGTTGGCTTCTTCAAAGGCGTCATATCCGCCGGGTCAACGTTGTCTTTAGAAAACTTCAACTCCTTTGTAGCACAAGCCGACTCAGCATACACAACATCACCTTCTTCACAATCCAGAGCAATTTTTCTATCACCATGCACCGTGATGGTGCCCTTATGACCCGACATTTTAAGCTGCAAATAAACATAACATGGTCGTGCCATAAACTTGGCGTAAGCCAGCCGCCCAAACAAAGCATGGTATGGGCTTTTGATCTTAACCACCTCAAAGGTCAACTTCTCAGCTCTGGAATCATGGTCATCTCCAAAAGCTACCTCCAGTGTTATCTTACCCACTGGATACGCCGACTTACCAGGCACCACCCCATGGAAAACAGTAGAAGATGCCTTAAGATCTTTGTCAGTCAAATTCATATGACAAAAAGTCTCATAGTAAAGGATATTGATACTGCTGCCCCCATCCATGAGCACCTTTGTAAGCTTATACCATCCTACCTGAGGAGCAACCACCAATGACAACTGACCTGGATTGTCAACCCAGGGCGGGTCATCCTCCCGGCTCCATATAATAGGCTGCTCAGACCACCTCAAATAACGCGGCACTACCGGCTCAACTGAATTTACCGCCCGCTTATGGATTTTCTGATCTCGCTTGCACAGTCTCATGGTGAACACATGATATTGACCACTATTTAGCTGCTTTGCATTACTCTGATAGCCAGAGTCCCGCTGCTGATTTCCTTGACCAGATTGCTGATTGAAACCACTATGATTACCTTAGCCGTGAAAGCCAGAGCTTGAACCGCCACCTCCAAAACCAGGTCCATGAGAGCCGGAACCTGAACCTCCATGCGGGCCATGATTGTTCTAGAAAAAATTAGAATTTCTATACTCCCTCATGATGAAGCAATCCTTCCACAAATGACTGGTCAACTTATCCTGGGTTCCGTGCTTCGGAAAGGCTGATTCATCATGGCCTCAAGGTCAGCTTCGGCCCTTCAAACCGGGGCGCTTGCATTTTACCCTTACGACGCTAGTTATTGTTCTACGTGTTGGTGTTAGCCACGAAATCCAAGCCGCCGTCCGCCTTACGTTTACCATTGCTTCCTTGACCTGCCATGTTATGCTGTCCCTTTGTGTTGCCACTCTTCTTCCCCTTCCCAGTCTTCTCCTCATCAGACTCAGGGTCTTTAGTGCTATCAGAGCGGCATACTTGACGACAGCCGCCATGAGCTCCCCCATGTCATTGCAATCATGCCTAAGCCGCCCCAATTTCTGCTTAAGGGGAAGAAAATGGTAGTTCTTTTCCAACATCAGGACTGCTGAACCGGCATTGATACTGTCCGATGAGTGTATAACAGCTGAGATCCAGCATACCCAATTGGTTGTTGACTCACCTTCACCTTGGACGCAAGAATCTAAATCCAAAATCGACATAGGCTGCTTGCACGTGTCTTTAAAATTTTGAATAAATCGCCTCTTCAACTCCGCCCATGACCCAATGGACTTAGCGGGCAGGCCTTTCAACCAAGTGCGAGCCGGCCCATCCAACATCATGGTGAAATACTTAGCACATGCAGCATCGCTGACATCCGACATCTCCATAGCCATCTCATAACTCTCAATCCAAGCCTCTGGGGGCTGATCTGCCGTGTAGTTAGGCACCTTACGGGGGCCCTTGAAATCCTTAGGCAAGCGCTCGTTGCGTAGAGCCGACACTAAACACAGCACACCCAAAGTTCTAGAGGTCACTCCTGCCTCCACAGATGCTGACGGATAAACTGGAGATTGTTGTCGAGCCGCCAACTTAGCCGCCAGCTCCGCCTCACGTCGCGCCCTACCCTGGTCCACCAAAGCCTGAGCATCATTACCAGTGTGCGGCGGGTCAAGCCGACGGGGTTGATTTTGGTGTCGCTCACTGCTCGATATAGTCAGCTCATCAATATGCCTGCTATAGCTCTGGCTTGGATGTGGGGTTGACTGAATTCGATCTCGACTGTACGAATAAGCCGCCTGTTTAGCCACAATTTTCTGAAGAAGTTCTCCAGCTTTCCGTATTTCCATCGCCACTGGCGACTCATCCTGAATGGGGAGAGCTGCCAGTCGAGTAGCCGCAGCTATCATGTCATCCAAAGGATTAGAAAAATGACCAGGGGCTGTTGGAGCGTGCTGAGGGGTCAAATTCAAACATGGGGGGGGGGGGGTCTGCAGCACTAGGCTGAACCGGCGCTCTAGCCGCCGGCGCCTCAACGGCCCGGTCCACACCAGGCGGGTCACTGGTTCCTGCCCCAGGCGTGTTGAAAAGATTCGTCGCATCGTAAACCGGAGGTAATCGACTCACATGCCTTCTGTTGAAGACCGCATTTGATGCGTCCCGTTCTAAGCTCAACCACAAATTTTCTGCTTGAAGCCGTTCCGCATCCCTCTGCAAGGTGGCTCGCTCCGTCGCCATCCGGGTGTTCTCGGTGTTTAGATCCTCCTTGGCTTGCGCTATCTCATCATGTAACTTTGCAACGTCCGTGTTATGCTGCATTTGATTCACCGGGTTTACCTCCGCCAATAACAGCGTTGCCAGAGCATCCAATAGATCGGATAAGACTTGAGCTGGTAGGCGCACATGGCCTCCTATCCCGGCTGCCGTTGCCGTTGCTGACCCGGAGATCATCGCTGCTGCAGTTGAAGAATCCTGCCATGGCTGCGATCCGGCCATGAAGATCGCAACCCAGTGTGGCGGCTCATAGGGGTCCGGAATACTGTCACCATCGGAACAGCCCCCAAGCCCACCATCCTGAACCTAATAGATGGAATCGGTCTCGCCGGTTCAGGACTCATCGCCTGAATAGACGGCCATCTCACCACCAAACTCAGATCCTCCTTCCAGATCCACTCCTTGAGTAAAGCCCACAAAGACATGCTTCAGGGTGGCATGAACCTTGGCGGGTCGCGCGCGCTAAGCTGTCTCGATGATGTCAGTGTAGACGTCCAGCTCAGCTTCCGACTCACCAATCTTGCCGATGAATACATGAACTCTGCCGAAGGGGACCCGGTACCCGTACTCAATTGAGCCGGCCTCAGGCCCCAACCTTTGTCATCGATGTAGAGCTTGCCACAACGACTCTTATTCATCTGACCCACAGCGTATCCCTTGAGCCATACGAAGCTGCCCTTCAAGAACTCAAAACCACCGTGCGCTGGCCCCACGGTAGGCGCCAACTGTCGTGGAATTGTAACGGCAGATGCCCTAGCATAAGGAATTAGGTGTGGAGCCATTGCAACATAGTTAGCTTGAGGGGGTTAAAAGGGGACAAGGGACACAAAGAGTTTACCCAGGTTCAGCCCCTCACAACGAGGTAAAGGCCTACTCTTGCTTTAGGTTGTATTGCTTGGGTTTCGATTACCAGGGAGCGAATACGCTTGACCTAGCTCTCAACTTGTTGTTTCTTGCCCTAACCCGCCGCCGGGTCACCCCTTTATATACACAGGCTGATGCCCGGCGTCTTACAGAGTCCCAGCCGGCTCATACACAACGTGTCCGGCTCGGTGACAGAACTACACTTTCCTTAACATACAAGTTAAACATATGGCGGTTTACACCCATGGGCCTCAAGTCTCCTCTGGGTCTTGGGCCTTCAGTAAGCCTGCTTCATGAACCGCCATCTTCAACATCTTCTTGGGCCTCCTAATTATGAACTGCCAGTGGCATGACCCAGCCCTCCTAGGCGGGTCATACCCAATAGTCATATCCTCAATACCCCCCTACTTTAGGAAAACTATTAAGTGTGCCCCTAATTATTAGGCTTAAATATGCAAGATTTCTCAAAGTTCATCCATAACTTATCTTCTTTGTCCCCTCAACTCTAATAAGCCCTCTACAATCTTCATCAAGTTCTGCCACTGCCAACAAGAATGCTATCGTTGGAGCTTCACGAGCAGCTGCCCTGAGAGGTGTGTCTTTGCTAGTTGGATATTTCATACTGAAGGAATATCCAAAATTCTTTTGAGTGCAGTATAGTTTTTTTATGCTACCTTCACTGTATCCGTCGGGCGATCTATCTCAGTTCCAATTACAGAAAAGAAAGATGCTGACATGTGGTGTTCCCATCATCCTATGTCACTCTCGTATATAAATTTAGGACTTATGTCTAAGCTATAGCCCTTCGCTGAAGCTAAATTTCTTCCTTGTTTTTTGTAACGACTGCCATGAGGGTGCAATTTCCTTTGTACAGCTTTGATTATGATTATTAGACTGACCCATGTACTCTTAAAAAGGGTGTTAAGGCATCAGAGAAACTCTAGCAGATCCGCTAAAACCGCGTCCTCTAAAAACAACATATGATTCCCTCTAAAATGAATTTGCGGTACAATTTGTATGTTGGCAGAACAGATCCCGTATAAATCAATTAAATTTATAATAAGGTCTTTGCAAAATAGCACAAAACACCCTCACACATAAAACCAAAAAGCAATCGGATCCTCTGCCGCTTGCAGCAGCTCGCGTGGGAAGCGGGGTGCGTCGAGCGGCAGCAAGAGCGGAAGAAACTGTGACAACCCTAGAGTTTGATTGGAATCGGTTGCATTTGTGACCGTCATGCATCATGTTAATCCAAGAAACTTGAATTGAGGGAATTTTGAAAGCCTCAAAACATAAATAAAAAGGGCAAAGAACCCTGGAAATCTCATTCAATTGTTCCAAATGTTCCTTTAATTGTTTTGGGAATTTGGGCAGGAACAATAATTCATACCAAAATTTATGAACATTTTAAGGAGTTATTTTGGGCATTTGAAATTAAATCATAATGTATTTGAATTGGCTTTATTTCTGTTATAAGAGAAATACATGTCTAATAATTTTTGAATTTATTGTGGGGCTCTATAATAATACCACTAGTCCATACAATAATTTACAGAAGCATAAAAAACGAATTGGTTTAAAAATAAATCAATACAGAACTGCAAAAAAACAGGAAATAAATGGAACAGAGAATCTTACCTGCGTGGCCCAGCCCACCAGGGGCGAGGAGGTCTTCTTCCTCCTCTGCCAGAAGGACGTGAGGCACGTGGCCACCGTGCGGCGGCCACCTCCTGCCTGCCTGGCTATCTCCTCGACGCGTCGGACCTCCTCTCACCCGCCTCAGCCTCTCCTCTGCTGCCCTCTCACCCGCATGCCCGATCATAGCCATCGCCGCCGCTCACTGTTCTCGCAGCCACCGGCCATCTCTCGCCCCCCGTAGAGTGTCCACCAAATCCGCATCGCCGCTGTGAAGATCTACGCTGAAGCACGCAACCCCAGATCCGTCTGTGCCATCATCTACAAACTCGTCTTCCTCCCCGTCCACCGGAGATCACCACCGAGATTCCGTCGCCTACGAGCCATCCCCGAGCACTCCGAGCCTCTCGACGACACGACTGTGAGCTCCTGCGCCTTTCCCTCTTGCTTGCATGCTCGATTGCGTTGCCTAGCCGTCGTTCCCATCGGAGCCAAGAGCTCCTCGCCGCTGGCCTTGTGGCCACCGCGGCTACAGCCACTTAAGGCCACGCCTTAGCACCCCACTTTTCCCAGTGCTTCCCGGGAATCCTCTGAGACCACCAGCTCGTCCTGAGATGCGATGTAGCGTCGATGCCATTGGACCCGAGTTCCGGCCGCCGCACTTACTGTCGCCGCCGTCGACCTAGGTCTTCCGTGGGAAAACCGATGGCACATCTGGATGCGGAAGAGTGCCGGCTCCAAGCCGAGCCTCTCCGCCGCCCATTTGGTCGCTGGAGTGGCATTTCCAACGCCCTCCGCTGTGTCTGTCCGTCGTCGGTGGCTAAACGTCGGTGGTGATGACATGGCAGTGTAATTATTGCCTAATCGTGATTACTTTAAAACCCAGGGTCAATGACGGGCGGGCCCCACACCTTAAGTAACCACCGGATTAACCCCTGTTTAAAATTAAACTAACTCTGCTGTCCCACTGGAAAGTTTGACCTGGCCACGTCACCCGTTGACCGGCCCCACACGTCAGTGACTGGTGCTGACCGTGGTTGACTTTGCTGACGTCACCCTGACGTAATGCTGACGCTGTAAATGGTTTTCTTGATTTTAGATAAATCTATTGATTTATTTATTTTCACGAAATGTTTAAAACTTCTAAAAATCATAGAAAATAAACTATAGCTCAGATGGAAATATTTTATATATGATGATCAACAAAACCAATCTATCCAATGGTACCGCTTTCATGCATGTTGAAGCAAGTTAAACTTGATGATCAGGTCAAATAAACTAAATGGCATTTGAATAACATATGGAGTTTGGAATTTGAACATTTGGTTCAAACCAACTTCATTTAATTTGGTTGCTAGTTGTGTTAGCTCAATCAACAACATATTGACATGTCATGATCATGCACCATATTGTTGCATTGCGTTGATTGTGTTCCTTCTCTGTTGCCGGTGTTTGTTTCTCTCGATAGACGTTTTTCGACGTTGAGATCAATGTCACTGATAAAGACACAATGCTATCTTCAGAAGTGCCAGGCAAGCAAACCCCATTTGAGCATTCCGATACAATCCCACTCTCTTGCTCTTGATCTCTTTTACTGCACTAGGACAACAACGATTCAACTGTTACTGTTGCGGTAGTTGAACCCATTCCTCTCCATGACCTGTCTTTACCACAGTAATTAGTAAAAACCCTCTAGAATTAGTAGGAGTTGTTTGAGCCATGATGTGTCTACTCATTCATGCCTGCTCGTTATGCCTGCTATGCTTAGAGGTGTGTCAGGTTTGATTCATCTAGAATGGATTAGGATGGGGGTGAATATGTCCTACTGTTGAGAGCTAAGTGTGTGACCATGATTTCATAAAGGTAGCAATGAGAAGCCATGTGTAACGCCCGGATAATTAAGCTACAGTAATTATTTGCTAATGATGCCACATCACAATGATTACTGTTGCTAATCTCGCTTAGATTCAAATCGGTTCAAATTCAAATTTAAAATAAAGTCAAAGATAAAAGTTTTCAAATATCAAAACTAAAATGTGCAAACCATGGTAATAATTCATAAGTATTATTAGTGAAGAAACCAAATTTTTATAAAATGTGTAAGTGTTCAAGAATGATTAAAACAGTGGCTTAAACATTTATACATTTGCCTTTGATAATTTCTAAAATATCAAACTTATTTATTGGAGTACCAAACTTTTTGTGGCAGACGTATAAATAGTAATACTTATTTAGAAACTATTTTTGTATTTTAACTAAACTAAAATAATGAGGAAATTAAATAAAACAGTAAAAGGGAAATGAACAAAAAGAAAAAAACACAAACAACAACAAAAACAAAACAACCCCTCTCCCCCAGTGGGCCTTGGCCCAACTGGCCACAGGCCAGCCCACCGCACCCCCATTGTCGGTTTCAAAACCGGCGGATCTCGGGTAGGGGGTCTCGATCTGTGCGTCTAGGCTGATGGTAACACGAAGCAAGGGACACAATGTTTACCCAGGTTCGGGCCCTCTCGATGGAGGTAAAACCCTACTTCCTGCTTGATTAATATTGATGATATGAGTAGTACAAGAGTAGATCTACCACGAGATCGTAGAGGCTAAACCCTAGAAGCTAGAATATGATGATACGATTGTAACTGTGATCGGCCTTCTAAGGACGAACCTCTCCGGTTTATATAGACACCGGAGAGAGCTAGGGTTTACATGGAGTCGGTTACAAGGAAGGAAACACAATATCCGGATCGCCAAGCTTGCCTTCCACGCAAAGGAGAGTTCTATTCGGACACGGGGCGAAGTCTTGAGTCTTGTATAATCACGCTTTAATAGTCCGGACGTTGTACACAGTTCGGCTGTCCGGATACCCCCTAATCCAGGACTCCCTCTGTAGCCCCTGAACCAGGCTTCAAGGACGATGAGTCTGGCGCGCAGTCTTGTCTTCGACATTGCAGGGCGGGTTCCTTCTTCGAATACTCCAAAGAAATTATCGAACACATAGATCGTGTCCGGATCCACGAGGGGATTTTTACACACCATTGTAGGGAACATAGCATAAATCTGATCCGCTGGCCTATCTTCGTACGTCGTGCCTTCGCATCATGGCCCAGTCCAACATGAACCGGTGCTTCTCGCCCCACCTCGACTCGCGCTGCGAGGCGGTTTCATTGGCACGTCCTGTCGAGGCAGAGATTGTGTTCCTGTTATTAGGGGATCTTCCATTAATGCGGGCGTGCGTAGCCCCATGACGACCGTTGGTATGACTCCGTGTACCGTCATGTAAACCTCAAGCGGTCACCCTAAGGACTCTTGATATTCACCCCCTTTATAAAAGGGCCCGAGGCCTATGCCTCTTTTCCACCTCCCTCGCGCCTTCTCGCACCTTGAGTTCTAACACCCGAGACCTAAGCTCCAACACCCCAGATCCTTCAATATGTTCGGATCCAACCCTCAAGGCCGGTGGGTGGCCTCCTCGATTCAAAAGGAGGACATTGCGAAGCTTAGGGATGTCGGATATCTGACCGCCGACATCCAGCACAGGCTTCCTGCTCCAGGGCAGGTCATCCCTACATCGGAGCCCAACGAGTGCGTCGTGTTTGTTCCTCACTTCCTCCATGGCTTGGGCCTCACCCTCGATCCTTTCGTGAGGGGGCTCATGTACTATTATGGGTTGGATTTTCATGATCTAGCTCCGGACGCCATCCTCCATATCTCGTCGTTCATTATAGTGTGCGAGGCCTTCCTCCATGTCACCCCACACTTCGGCTTGTGGCTCAAGACCTTCAATGTGAAGCCGAAGATGATCGAGGGGCAACATGCGGAGTGCGGAGGTGCCGTAATAAGCAGGAACGTCGACGCCCCATGGCTAGAGGGTTCTTTCCCAGAAGTATCCGATGTATGACAACGGAGGTGGTTTTATGTCACGGCTCCCAGAGGCACAAAGTGGGTGGCCGCCCCCGAGTTCCGCTCGGGCCCTCCGTCACAACTAGCGTCTCTGACCGACGTAGGACGGAATTGGGGGCCCGCTGGCGATGTGCCAGTACTGCAGAGCCGCATTCGAGAGCTTCTTGAGAGGGGCATTAACCTTGTCAGCATACTGCAAGTGATGTTAATCCGACGGATGTTGCCATGCCAACGCCGGCCTCTCCGGATGTGGGAGTTCAATCTAGAGGGTCCGCGGACTGTTAAGCACTTCTTCGGCCTGAAGCTCAAAGGGATGTGCAAATTATTCTTCGGACCAAAAGTAGAGTATCCGGACACCATCGAGGATGCGGGCCTAAGCTGCAATCACCTAGATACCCAACTAAGTAACCTTGATACCGGGCACCTTGTTTTGTATTTGCCATAATTGTTTATTCTAAAAATCATTCGTGGCTAGGAATGGCTCAGCAAGGCAGAGAGAATCAGGTGTCCGCCGCCACTTTCCGAAGGCTCGCCTTGTCCCGCCATGGCCAAGATGCTTGACCGGGTACTCAGCAGAATGCCCTCAGGGAAGGACAAGGGGAAGAACGAAGAAACCGAACTTCACATGCTACGCATCTGAACCGGGGGAATTGTCTCCTCCCCTAAGGAGGATAGTCGGAAAGGGGAGGCTAAGGCCTCCTCCCCGCGCGAGAAGAAGAGGGCTGCTTCCGAAGACCTGGAGACGGAGATGCCTAAACTAGGGAAGAAGGTATCCCCAGGGGCCCCTGCCCCGACGGGCACCCTCACCATGCCATGCCCACCAACGGGCCAGCCCTCCACCGAGCTGTAAGTCAATCGTTAATTTGAAAGTACTGTGTTTCTCCTAGATCAATAACCAAGATTCGTTTTTTGCAGTCCGGCTAGCAGCTCTTCTCAACAGAGTTCGTCTTCGGGGGATCTTCCTCCGGAGATGATGGAGAGTGAGACCCCACCCACCTCTCCGTCTCATGAAGTGGGCGACACCGAGGTGTCGTCACGGAGGAGTCCGGATCTGCAGAAGCCGGAAGCCAATGCGTCAGCCGCCCTGAGCCTGGATTGTTTGGCTCCCACGAGGGGCGATGGGAAGGGTCCGACACAGTTCAATGTCCGGCCGGACGTACTAACGGGCCTACTGGAGCGAGCCGCGCTCTCGGAGGAGCACCGCTCATTAATGAGCGCGGTGCTCAAGAAGATTTCATCTGCTACAAGCGGTTTGAATGAAGCATTTACAAGCCCGCTCAGAGGCTTTGAGGTATGTAGTGAAGAATACACCATTTTATGACTGTGAGGCACGCGCTAGGTGTGCTCCATATAGATAGTAGCCCCTGAGACTCTGTTTGCCTGCCCTAGGCGGCAAACGGGGGATCATAAATTAATGATTGTGCTATAAATACGTGCAGGTATCTGTGGGTCCGGCCGCCGACCAGTCCGTTGAAGTTGCCGAGCTAACGAGGCAGATTGGATCGATTGATGCCGATATCACGCTAGTGAACGAGCGGCTGGACAAATCACAAGGTATGTGCTCTGCCTTCCTTTGTATAGGAAAATATGAAGGCAGCATGATATTAATGTAATATGTTTGGACTGCAGATGGTGCTGCTGCCGTGGAGGCCCTGAGGGCGGAACTTGCCCAAGCCAAGGAACAAGCTCTGGTGAGTAATGCGGCTGCCCTAAAGGCGGCCGAGGAATTGAGAGCCGAACAGGCTGCTCATCGCCGAAGCGAGGAAAAGATAGCCGAAATGGCCGGGGAGTTAAAAAATGCCGCCGACCGGTATGAGCTCCTTAAAAAGGAGCATAAGGATAGTTCGGCTGAGTTGAACAAGGCACTTAATGCCACCAAGGAAATACGGACCGAGCTCAGGGGTGCGCGGGAGGAGCTTCAATAGGCCAGTAAAATCGCGGCTCGGGGCTCCTACTTGCTGCGGACGAAGTTTTTTGATCCGAAGTACGCTCCCCTGGATGGACGCTGGAGTCTGAAGGGCGCGTATGCGGATTTGGCGAAGATTACAGCTGACGCTGCCAAGTTCTTCGAAGATCAGGGTGATAAGGAAGTGGAGAAGCTTTTCTGGTCGCAATTCAATGCTCCCATTCGCCCGCTGCCGATAAGTGACAAGATGGCTGCTGTAGCGGAGCTTCACAGGCTGTCCGGGCTTGCAGTGCGGTCTGTAATAGACCATCTTTGGCCGAAGGGGCCTAAGCCGGACAGTTACTTTGGTTTGGTGCAACAAATCCTTGGGGCCGTGCCCCAGATTGATGCCATGAGAAGGCCGGCGTGCATAGAAGGTGCACGGATGGCCCTTGCCCGCGTTAAAGCGTTTTCGACAGGTATGGAGGCTACCTTTGTGGTGACCCAGGATCCGGAGGGAGGCCAATATCCGGCCGAGCACTATTTGGCACAGGTAACAGAAGGTGCCCACCTAATAGAGGCGCAATGCTCGAAGGATGTCTTGTTCGAGTGACAAATCAGATCATTATAAAAAACAATGTTATTTTGGTTATGAGGCTATATTTATACTTTTTGTCTGAAAGTATTATTGTGTCTCCTGTTCGGCCGTTTTTTGTATATATATACGTGTAATCCGAAAGTTAGCAGTCGTTGGCTTCAGCCCCCACGCATATAATGCGGGGGTGTTCGAGAAAAATATGCATAATCATACTTGATCCAACGTCTTTGTCCGTTAAGGAGGTGATCGCACGTCGAACTAGGCAACCGGACTATATAGCTGTAACGCTTTCGCTTAGCCATGGGAGTCTAAATGGTGGGGCTACTATGTAGCCCCTGGTACCTTCGCTTGCATCCGAATACGGGCGCGTGTGTACATGACCGGGAAACGGTCCTTCGTTAATGCGGAGGGATCCTAAAGATTCCGATAAGTCTTCGAGTGGTTGAACAGTCTCTCGCTGTATCATGACAGTCAGTTTTCGGCTTTCTCTACTGAGGTGCTCGTCCGGAATAACCAGGGCACAATCACAGTAGTTCTCCTTTGGCCACCTTAGCCGATAATAACGGAACGTAAGGCGGCAAACCCAGGAGCCGGGCGAACCCAATATTTGACCAAAGACATGATTCAGAGCTGATGCATATAAGGCCAAACTCGTGACGCCGAACACTCCCGAGGGTATTCAGACTTTATAACAGACGATGGGCTCAAGAATGCCCATTCATTGTAAACCCTGTGTCTCCAGGTACGTGCGTTTATCTATCGTGGCGAAATGCCAATAACGGCAGTATCCTCTGTGGGTATGGAACCCATGGGATGGTTAAATAACAAGAGGCAATAGAAAAGGTTTACACAGGGGCTTAATCTAAAAAAAACTTGTTGAACGGGGCCCTGCTGCACGTCTGCGCCTTTGTCTCCATTGTGCCGTATCCTGGAAGGGTATCGCGCGAACATTGTCTGTGGAAAAAAGAAAACTCGTAGGAGAGTACAACGTAAGTGTGGATGGATAGTAAAAGTGCAAGATGTTGGCCTGCCAATAAGGTTGAGCCAAGTGTGGGGCTGTATTAAATATTTATAGCCCCTGGTGTCCGCTATGGGATTACATATACGGTGCCCTGGTTCAATTTTGTCCGGGCTATTGGACTCGCCTAACCGTGTCTGTGGTCTTAATGACCAGTCCCGTTTTCTGATATTGGAGGCCGCTTATAGTCCGGCCGCCAGGGCCGTCGCGTGTTCCTCTGCGCGTGAAGAGCAACCTGTGATTCCGCTAACGGTGATGACGCCACATAGACTGGGCATCTTGAGTGTAAGGTAGCCATAGTGCGGCAATGCGTTGAAGCGGGCGATTGCCGTTCTTCCAAGCAATGCATGATAGTCGCTTTGGAAGGGTGCGATGATGAAGAGTAGTTCTTCGCTTCTGGAGTTGCCTGGAGAGCCAAATGTTACCTCCAGTATGACGGAGCCCCTGCTGTAGGCTTCAACGCTTGGTATCACCCCTTCAAAGGTGGTGTTGCTTTGATTAATTCTGGATGGGTCTATCCCCATCCTGCGGACAGTGTCCTCATATATTAAATTGAGACTGCTGCCACCGTCCATGAGGACTTTGGTGAGATGGTATCCGTCGATTATTGGGTCAAGCACCAAGGCCTCTGATCCTTCACGCCGGATACTAGTCCGGTGGTCCGTGTGATCGAAAGTGATCGGACTAGCCATCCAGTAGCTAGGTGTGGGTACGATGGGCTCTATGGTGTACGCGTTTCTGAGCGCGTGTTCGTGCCTTCTCATGGATGTATGAGTCGCGTGGATCATGTTTACTGTTTTAACCTTTGGCGGGAATTTTTTTTGGCCCCCGGTGTTTGGCTGGCGAGGTTCACCCTCGTCTTCACTTGGTGTTTCCCTTCCCTTGTGTTCGGCATTTAATTTGCCGGCCTGCTTGAAGACCCATCACTCTCTGTGCGTGTGGTTCGTAGGTTTGTCGGGGGTGCCATGAATTTGGCACAGTCTGCCTAGGACTCTATTCAGACCGGACGGTCCCTCTTTACTACCTTTAGATGGCTTCTTTTGCTGATCAGGTCGAGAGCCCCTGAATCCGGCGTTAACCATTGTGTTATCCGGGCTCTCTTCCTTGTTTTGGCGTGTGTTTTTATTACGCTGTGGCTTCCCGTTGCCATCCCTTTTTTCGGATGTACTGGGATCGCTGGTGCCTTTACGGGCCAGCCAGCGGTCTTCGCCCACGCAAAAGCAGGTCATGAGGCTTGTTAAGGCTGCCATTGTCCTCGGCTTTTCTTGGCCGAGGTTTCTGGCGAGCCACTTGTCATGGATGCTGTGCTTGAATGCCGCTAAGGCTTTAGCGTCCGGAAAATTGACAATTTGATTCTTTTTAGTGAGGAATCTGTTCCAAAGCTTGTGGGCAGACTTTCCGGGTTGTTGGTTATGTGACTTAAATCGTCAGCATCCAGAGGCCGGACATAAGTCCCTTGAAAATTAGCCCTGAAAGCGTCCTCGAGTTCCTCCCAACTCCCAATTGAATTTTTGGGGAGGCTTATCAACCAGTGTCGAGCTGGTCCCTTTAGTTTGAGGGGAAGGTATTTGATGGCGTGGAGGTCATCCCCACGAGCCATATGTATATGCAGGATAAAGTCCTCGATCCAGAGCCCTGGGTCTGTCGTTCCATTGTATGCCTCTATGTTCACAGGTTTAAAACCCTGTGGAAATTCATGGTCCAGTACTTCTTCGGTAAAGCACAAAGGGTGGGCAGCCCCTCTGTATCTGGACGTGATGTGGCATGCCGTCGGTTGTTGTTGTGTCTGGTGTTTATTCCGAACTGAAATTTGATTAGCATAATCATTTTGGTGACCACAGTCCCTCGTCGGGGTGTGTCCTTTAGGTCCGTAGATGAACCTAGCTGCGCCAGCTTGCTTATCCAGATGCTCACGTAGATCGTGTACGGCGTCAGTAGCCGTTCTGTTGCAGTTGTGAAGCGGTGCGTCTGGTCTCCTGGTCGTATTATTCTTTGGTGGAACGGCCTCATCGTCGAATTCTGGCAGTAGCTTGCGTTTTGGATAGCTCCTTGTATGGCGATCATCGCCATATCTTTCTTTAGTGTCTAGCACTTTATTCCATTTCTGATTGAGCGTTTCCTGTGCGGCTTTGAGCCGTTGCTTCTGCTTCTTTAGGCTTCTCGCTGTGGCCATAAGCTTTCTGTGGAGGTTATCTTGTTCCACACGTTCTTCTGGAATGATGAATGCATCATCGTCCAGACTATGTTCTTGTCCTGGGGCGGCTTGATGACTCGTCCTTCAGGATCATTGTTGTCGGGCGTCTGCTCCGAACTGTGTTCGACATGACCTGGCTCGTCCAGCTCCATCACGGGTTCTGTATGGTCGTTGTTGCCTTCGGGGTTGACCAGAGTATCGATCCTTCTGGCGCTCCTGCTGCTATTTTTACTATTGCTGGACTTGGAACGGCGTTTGCACCGACGCTTTGGCTTTTGCCCGGGGGTTTTATCTTCTAGATTGTCGCCGTCGTCCTGCTTAGGCGTATCCACCATGTATATGTCGTGTGACGAGGCGGAAGTCCGGTACCCCATAGATTCTGAATCTTCTCCTGCATCGTTGTCCATACCGTTGATACTTCGGAGTCGAAGTCGAGCACATCGGTTAAATCATCAACCGTGGCTATGAAGTGGGTGGTGGGTGGGTAACAAATTTCTTCGTCGCCTGCTTCCCACTCGAGCCGGACATAGTTCGGTCCGGACTTTTCTGTCAAAGAGAGAGTTTTTAATGAGTTCAGTATGTCGCCAAAGGGCGAGTGCTGGAAGATATCCGTAGCAGTGAACTCCATTACCGGAGCCCAACCTAGCTCGACTGGCTCAGGAGTGTGTGGACTAGAACCAACAGCCGGATAAGAGTCCGGGGGTCCGGAGTCACAGGGTTCCTCAGAGGTGGGAACTGTGTTCGGCTCCACCGCCGGTGAGTGTGCAGCCTGCGGGGCGGGGCCCATCCCTCTGTCCTCAGGCGACGCAGCCTGCTTCGGATTTAGGTCCGGAGCTACTGCGGGGGTGATATCCCGTGTGTTGTCCGACAGCAGGTCCAAGCCATGCTCGTCGTGACTGTCCGGTGCTCCTGGCGCGGGCTCGAATCCGTCGAAGATCAAGTCTCCGCGGATATCCGCCGTGTAGTTCAGGTTTCCGAACCTGATTTGGTGGCCAGGGGCATAGCTGTCGATCTGCTCCAGATGGCCAAGAGAATTGGCCCGCAGTGCGAAGCCGCCGAACACGAAGATCTGTCCGGGGAGGAAAGTCTCACCATGGACCTTGTCATTGACGATGATTGAAGGAGCCATCGAGCCCGGCAGCGACGACACAGAGGAACTCTCAATGAAAGCACCAATGTCGGTGTCAAAACCGGCGGATCTTAGGTAGGGGGTCCCAATCTATGCGTCTAGGCTGATGGTAACAGGAAGCAAGGGACACAATGTTTACCCAGGTTCGGGCCCTCTCGATGGAGGTAAAACCCTACTTCTTGCTTGATTAATATTGATGATATGGGTAGTACAAGAGTAGATTTACCACGAGATCGTAGAGGCTAAACCCTAGAAGCTAGCCTATGATGGTATGATTGTAATTGTGATCGGCCTTCTAAGGACCAACCTCTCCGGTTTATATAGACACCGGAGAGAGCTAGGGTTTACATGGAGTCGGTTACAAGGAAGGAAACACAATATCCGGATCGCCAAGCTTGCCTTCCACGCAAAGGAGAGTCCCATCCGGACACGGGCCAAAGCCTTGAGTCTTGTATCTTCACGCTTTAATAGTCCGGACGTTGTGCACAGTCCGGCTGTCCGGATACCCCCTAGTCCAGGACTCCCTCACCCATCCCCCTCCTCTGTTCACAAAGGAGCCATGTACATCACCGATGGCCGCCACGGCCCCGGCCATTGCCGTGGCGACCATCCGGCGAGCCGCCTCGGCTACTTAACCAGGCGACCCCCTCCCCCGAACCCTAGTGTGCCCCTTCCTCTCGCTCTCTGCCTCCCCTCCTCAGATCCCCCTCCTTCCCGAGCTCCGCCATGGACGCGTCACCGGCGTAGCCGTCGCCGCTGCCCTTCCCACTGCTGGAGACCATGCTAGGAGCATCGCCTTCGTCGCCTACTTCGACTACGTGGGCGATCTCCAGCCGGAAGCCACCAGGGCACCCGCTGCCTCCCTGTCCTCATCTTTCGTCCGCCTCGGGTCGCCGACAACCTTCTTCCACTCCGGTCGGCCTGCTGCTCCAAAACCATCGCTGGGCCTACTTAATCCCCCTCTGTGAGGTCCGCCTCCTCCTCACTATCTTTCAAGCTCGGATACGAGCTCTTGCTTGCTCACCTCACCGTAGCCGTTACACGAGTTGCCGCTCGTGTCGTCGCCGTCGGCGAGCTAGGCCACCGCCGTAGCCTCTGCTTGCTCTCTTAGACGCGCCTCGTCACAGCGAGCCCGTAGAAACCATCCGCGCCCAAAATGGCCGCTTGCAGCGTCTTTCCGGCGAGCACCCGATCGTGCCCCTACTCCGGCTGCCGCTCGCCTTCAGCGACACCTCGCCCGCTGTCCCGCATCGCCCTCGTACCCTGGGCCGCGCTCGCCGCACCACCACTACTGCCTCCCCTGCTTCCGCCCAGTAGCCCCGCCTGCTGCTGTGCGTCATTGCCGCCTAGCGCCGCAACCCCGCACCACCCGCTCGAGCCTGCTCCTCGTCCGCTCCCCCCTCGCTGGCCGCTGCTCCCGCCCAGCTCGGCGCCCGCGGCTCCGCTACCCTTGTTCCGCCGCCGCCCCACGCCGCCCCCACCCCCACCCGCTCTCTCCGGTCTTGCCCAGGCACCGCCCCGGCGCCCCTGGGCTCCGCAGCGCACGCCTCCCCTGGCCGCCGGCGCCCCGCCATGCCGGCTACGTCCACTGCTGCTCTCCGGCGAGCCGCCCTGCCGCCAGGCCACGGCCGGCCGGTTGAGCCACTGGCCAAAGGGCCCCACACCCTGTTATAAAAAAAGATATTTTTAAAGAATAAGAAAAATAACAATTAATTAATTAATCAATTAGGTTTAACTAAAGGAATTACTTAGTTAGTCTAATTAATCATCTAATTAGATGATGTGAGTATGACAGGGGCCCCCACCCCCTGTTGACCAGTCACGTTGATTGGTTAACTAGGACCCCCTGGACCCACTGTCAGCCTCTGTGTACAATCTGTGTACACAGGGCTGGGTACCCATAGCATTTTAATCATTATTTTCGAATTAATAGTAATTTCAGAATATTGCTAAAACTTCAGAAAATCATAGAAAATAATCCGTAGCTCGGATGAAAAAGTTTTATACATCAAAGTTTCTCAGAAAAGCGAGACAAATCTGAGTACGTGGTCCGTTCGTCTGCCACACGTCAGTAGCATAGCGGACATAAAACCTTTCCCCTCTGATTCGTTTGTCCAAAAATGCCTAACCCCGGGAAGACTTTCCCGGATGTTATCACCCTTCGCTGGTATCGTGTAGCACCACAGTAGAACACCCCTAGCACCGCGTTTTGTCATGTCATGCTTAGTGTTTCATCTATGTGCTTTGTATTTACTGTTTCTTCCCCTCTTCTTCGGTAGATGCCGAGGCTGCTGCTGATGCCCCTGTGATCAACTATTCGTCGACGACCCTTCTTCCCTTTCAGCGGAGCTTCCAGGCAAGCCCCCCCTTTGACCATCCCGATATCGCCCATTTCATTCTCTCTCTTGCTTGCATTAGATATTTCTACTATTATTGATTGCTCCTATTCTGATGCATAGCCTGCTTCTGTAACCTGTTGTTGTACCTTACCTGCTTATCCTAAACTGCTTAGTATAGGTTGGTTGGTGATCCACCAGTGCCCCCACTTTGTCCCAGTTGCCCCAGCTTGTGGACCGATAACTCAATCAACGTGATCACCGACCAGACCCGACACCTCACATCACTTCACCCCTTAGTTGTATGACTCTGCATAGTTACTATCGAGTGCCGAGGGTGATACCTCGTAACGCACTCCTGATGATGACTCTGTAGTGTAGCCATTCAGTCGTGGTCATCAAGGGTGATTCCTCTTTCACCACTCCTTATACGACTTTGTCGTGCAACACCTCAAGTGTGAACCTCGAGGGTGATTCCTCCTACGTTTACCTTGATGATTACATCGAGTGGAATTCATCGAGGGTGATTCCTCGGGGTTTCCCCCTTGATGTTTGGACACACAGTTACCTCAACTTTACTTGAGACCTTTGTGAAAGTCGGGCGGGCCCGAAGAGCACCCGAGGGGTTATGGTGGCGGCTGGCTGTTTAGCGGTATCACCTAGGAGGGGTGGTAGCTCCGTACTTGTACCGGCAGTCGTCACTTCTTTTAATAATGCAATAATAGGTTTGGATATTTGTTTTGAGTTGGCCTCTAGCCTTTAGGCACTAACCACCACGCGGGAATGGTTATAGACCTCGACATCATAGTATCAGCCGAAGCTTTGTCAGACATCTAGTTCAGCATTGTGGCACGGTCGGATCATGTTGGCCATCTGAGGCGGTGCTGGTATGCACCCTGCACGCAATGACCCAGAGTGCAACGAGTGATGGGCCCAAGACCCTGGAGTGCTTAGGATGTAGACCGGCGGGGACCTCTCTGCTGAGCTTAGGTAGGGCTGTGACGTGTTGATATTCCGAGGCCAGGCATTGACCCAGAAAAGTGTGTCCGACCAGAGTAATCAAGTGTGTTGGAAAACATGGTGCACCCCTGCAGGGAAGATTATCTATTAATAGCTGTGTCCGAGATAATGGATGTTCAGACTTGTATCCCGATCTATTACAACTAGAAGTGGATACTTGATATATGTGATGGATATGTGGCTCCGAGATTGCTTTCTCGCTGGGAGTCGAGGAAGGATCACTGGGCATTAATATTATAACACGCTTGTTAATTATAAAATGCTATTCTTTACTCTTCTACATGCTGCAAGATGCTCGAAGCTGCTTGAAGATGCTAGTCTTCGATAGGCTAGGCCTTCCCCTCTATTCTGGCATTCTGCAGTTTAGTACACAGATACAAACCTTCCATTTGATACCAATGCATACTTAGTATAGATCTGATGCTTACGAGTACTTTGGATGAGTACTCACGGTTGCTTTGCTACCCCCTGTCGGTGTCAAAACCGGTGGATCTCGGGTAGGGGGTCCCGAACTGTGCGTCTAAGGCTAATGGTAACAGGAGGCGGGGGACACAATGTTTACCCAGGTTCGGGCCCTCTCAATGGAGGTAATACCCAACTTCCTGCTTGATTGATCTTGATGATATTAGTATTACAAGAGTTGATCTACCACGAGATCGTAGAGGCTAAACCCTAGAAGCTAGCCTATGATTATGATTGTGTATATGATCTATCGATTATCCTGGCCTCGGTTTATATAATGCACCAGAGGCCTAGGATAACAAGAGTCCTAGCCGAATACGCCGGTGGGGAGGAGTCCTTGTCTTGATCACCAAGTCTTGTGGAATCTTCCTTATATGCGGCAGCTGTCTGAATTGGCCCATGAGTATACAGCCATGGGGGTCCTCGGCCCAATCTAACAGATCGGGAGACGACGTGGTGAGTACCCCCTAGTCCAGGACACCGTCAATAGCCCCCTAAACCGGTCTTCAAGTTGGGGACGCTCCTCGATTCTTCCGAACTGTTCTTCATCTTCGATCGTCGGTCTTGAAAACCGGTTCAACAAATCTTCTCATCATCGATCTTGAGAATCGCCGAAGTGCATCCGAAGAGTTTACACGTCGGGTATCCGAGAAGCCCCTTTAAGTTTCAGGCCTTTATCAATGCCTTGTTATTTTTATGCCACACCTCGGGTTTGATGTTGTTCCCGGGAAGCAGTGTCCTCTTGCGTCCGAGCTCCAACGCCGAATTACATTCGAGGTATCTTTTGCAGCCGAGCACCAACGCCGGACTGGTTCCGAGCTCCAACGCTGAAATGTATCCGACCTCCAATGTCGGACTGTGTCGAAGCTCCAATGTCGGACTGTATCCGAGCTCCAATGCCGGACTATATCCAATATGTCATAGATCATCTTGGTTCAAAAAAGTTGAAGGAGTTCAGCCGAGCTTAATGCCGGAAATGCCCTCTATGGAGCTAGCCACTAGCGCCCGAGCTTTATAAATGTATTCCGAGGTGGTGCACCACCCCAACAACGGGCTGATTTTTGTAAATATTTTTGACTGGTGCAATTTATTCTCTGCCGAGATATATAGCCAGTATATGTATATCCAGTAGCCCTCAAGGTGTGTGCCAGTCTAAAACCCAAGATGCACCTGAAGGAAAACATGAAACCGCTGTTCCTAGTAGCCCCTGAGACTCAGATCGATGCGCGAAATCGGCCTAAGGATTGACTCCTAGCTCGGCAGCATACATAGGAATAGAAACGCAGTGTAATATATTAGGGATAACAGTGATCGGCAAATGGGCCCTTGAGAGAGGGTGTTGAGAAGTTGCCACAATATATTAGCTTGACGCCAGATAGGTCCAGATGGTACCTATTGTTGTCCGAAGACGCGTTTGCCCATAGTTCGGTCATGCCGAACACTGAGTACTTTGAACTTTCTGCATTGAATAGGCAATGTAGTAGCCCCCGAGCCACTGGTCGGGTGGCCACACCAGATTAGGGGATCGATGCACCCCTTTAATATTTATAAATAATGAGCACGAAGCCCAGTAGCCCCCGAGCCTTAATGTGGGCATGGGTGGCTGAATTAAGGATCGATATCCGGAGTAAAATCACAAATTATGTGTAATGATTGTATGTATCCAAGTACTCTACATCATTAATGCTCGGATTCGCATTGTACAAAACTTTGTTGACCGACCATCGGCTTCAACCTCCTCGGCCAGCAGCTGAGGAGTGTTTGTCCTACTTTATAAAGCCTTTATGAGGGCAAAGATTTACGGCAAACAAGGCAATTCGGCCATACGGTTTTATAAACAAAGGTACGCAAAGAGATATGTTATATTACTTTTTAACGTAAGAAACATCTTCCAAAGAAAATAGTCCCACTATCGGTTCCTTTCTTTGGGTCGTCATGCTTATCATGATCATGAAACCTCACCTCCGATCAATGCGGGAGGAAAATATTGAGGATTTAGTTCGGGGAAAGTTCCCGAATTCTATGGTATTAATGAACCAAAATTTTCACTTCCGTCGTTGCTGACCAATGTGATCCTTTAAGATTGCTAGCTTTCAGCTTCACCCAGTCTGAGGTACTAACTCGGATGACCCGGTAGTAACAATCATAGAGGTGCTCCCTTTACCGCCTACCCGAACAATCGGGAACGTAGGGGTAAGCATAGGAGCCAGGCAACCAAGCTTGGCCAAAATATTAAGTCAAATTGATGCATATTTATGTTATAACGATGATTAAGGACGGAGGCCCTTGTATATTAAATACAAATGAGAATGATATGTTTGTTTTGACTCTGTTGCGGCCGCTTATCAGTTGAAAGTGGCCCATCGTCGGCTTCTACCCCTTTGTATATACTACGTAGGGTGTTTCTGTAATAACAAGACAACCCTTAGCCGACGTCTCGGTGCCTGAAGGCGGTTGTGTTAGCGAAAACGAGGCAATCAGATATGCGGGCTTTATAACTTTCACTTAGTCATATGATCTTTAATTTGGGGAAGCTAGCTACGAGCCCCCAGTTAGTGTTCGACGACAGCTGAGGTCAAGCCGTAAACACTTCGGCCAATGTTATGAACAGTCCGTCATTTAACATAGCCATCGGATCACTGACCAGTTTACTCCTATTGTGACAGTCAGTTTTTGGCTTTCTCCACTGAGGTTCTTAACCATGAGAGCTGGAAGCACAATCGCAGTGGTTCTCCCTTTGCACACCTAGCCGAACAAAGCGAAACGTAGGAGGCAAGCACAGGAGCCGGGCAACCCAACTATTGACAGAAGACACAATTTGAAACCGATGCATATATAGCAATATCCGAGAATGTTTTTGCCGAATCTCTAAAGGTGTCCGGCGTTGCACTATGAGACTTATGCTGGAAACACACAAATAGTTTAAAAGTCCCATAAGCTTGGAAAACCAAAAAACTTCAGTGAAAACCTGACGTCCGAACAAGACCAAGTGTTCGGTGCCAATCTGAAAATTGGAAAAAAAATTGTGCTTCTCTCGTGTTTTAACATGACACATCCGATCTCAAGACTCCACGCGGGTCAGCTTATGGTTTCAAGCCCCTTATCCCAAAGGCGGAGTACTTCTCCGAGGTCAGTTTAGCGAACTAAACTCGAGCGGTTTTAGAGAGAAGACAGGCTATCCGGCTATTGACCATACACTCGAGTCGAAAAAGGAGCGGTAGAAAAAGACTTTGCAACAACCAAGAAGAAAACACATTTACAACTCATATATAAATTCTAAGAGCCCCCAAGTGACTTGGGTAAAAAAAATTATGTATAATGATTGTATGTACCGAAGTACTTATATCATATCTTTGTTCACCCGAACTTTAAACGCGTCTTAACCGACCGTCGGCTTCTCCCTCTTCGGTCAAGGGCCGAAAATTGTTATGTACTCCACCTGTCGAAAATATCAACGCTGTTTCCAATAACCAGGCAATCAGGCCATAAGGCTGTAACAGACAAAGCGCGCTCAGGGAACTTATGCTATATTACTAACAAAGTGTAAAAAGCATCTTCGAAGAAAATAGTACCCCCACCGATACCTTTCTTCAGTTGCTCATTGTTACTATGAGACTTGTGCAATAGATTTTTTTGTACTCATGAGTTCCATTGTGTGCCAACCATGATTGAAAATAGTAAGAGTGCTAGCTTTTGGCTTCACCCAGTCTGAGGTCCAAGCTCGGATGACCTGATTGTGACAATCACAGAGGTGCTCCCTTTACTCCCTAGCCAAACAATCGGGAACCTAGGGATAAACACAGGAGCAAGGCAACCCAGCTTGCGGAACACTTAAGTCAATATGGTGCATATTGTGGCGTAATACACGAACAAGGAATGAAGCCGTACAAGTATAATCATATGCAAGAGTAAAGGCTTCATAAAGGAAGCCCCCAAATAAACGGGGTATTTGAATTTGAGTGTCACAAACAAAGTTGTGAGAAGGAATTTAGTCAACAACAACTTTTTGCCAAAAAGTATAATGCTTGGTCGAACCGAACAAAATTTAAAACTGAAAGTCTTTGAGCATGAAAACGACTTAGCTGGTTAATGTGCTCGGTGTTGATGACGCGATTCGGGCTTGTGGCGGGACGAAGATGCCCATTGATATGTGACAAATCTCACAAGGTTCGCAGCCCTCGGCATGGCCGAGGTCCAAGCTCCCAAGCCCGAGGTATCCGAGCAAGGAGTTCGGCACTCCGGAGTAGTGACCACGTAACGCAGTCAAAATCGATTACCTGCACACATAAAATAGTGCGGTCCAGGAAATTATATATATATATATATATATATATATATAATCCTTGCATAATTGCTTTACGCAAAAATAATTTATTTAAAGAGATGTGGCCTGGTGCCGAAGCCAATGTCGATGCAGGGCGCCGGCGTGACGCAGTGAAGGCATGACAAAGCCTAAATTTGCAGGGCGGTCCGGGCTCTAGATGCGGCGTTCGCCGAACTATGGACGGGAAACGGACTGAACCATCATGCATCCATCGTTAATGCGGCCATCATTTGGCAGACATGTATACAGATGATGGAACAAACCAGAGTAATATTTTTTTGGAAAAATAAACTCAAGCAAGAAAAAATTACTAGGATTAATAGCACCTGGTTTATCTGTTGTAGCAATCTGAAAAAGGTTACTGCCGAAATTGGGACTTGATCTGCACACCCATTGCCTGTTGAGCGATGGAGCGGCGGCATGGCGATACTGGCAAAGGTTGGCTTGCTGAGGCAATGCCCCCGGTCCAGCTAACGTGACGAAGTTGGTCGGTAGACGACTCCAAAGTCTCCTGAGTAGGTCTATGAACGGATGACGAAGCCCCCTGTCCACACAAGGAGACGGAGCAGGTCGGTGAGGAGATGTTGCAGTTGCCATGTCAGCCGAGGTGTTGAAGTAGTTCGGCGTGATGGACATCGGCTCGATGAAGCAACGGTTCGGCCAGGCCGATGCAGGTTGTAACTTGTGACATGGTCAATGCTGGCTTGATGAAGTGATCGTGCGGCGATGCTGGTGTGCCCGCTCCATGTAATCCGTGGGGCGGCGATCTTGGTGACGATTTATCCTTCGCGATGCCGAACTACTGTTCGTCTTGCCGAGACGATGATCCTAAGAAGTAGAGCTCGGCTCAACAACGCGACGACGTGTCTAGCGCAGGTCGGCAGCTGTAGAGCAATATTGCCGGGCTGGTTTGACACCGGCGCAATGGTAAAGATCATATTGAATTTTTTTTTAAAATTAGCGGGATGTGTTTGGGAACAAAAAACAATACCCCATACAAAACTTCCTTCAAAAAGGATGTTTGAAATCCCGTTCATAAAAAAGATGAATTCGGGTCGGATTCGTTCTCGCGCAGAAAACAGATCTGAAAAGTGATGCACTAATCGGAAGGTTCCCGGAGTTTGGACGATCGGATCAAGCTGATATTTTGAGGGGTAGTAGATATGGGAATTCCGCAGCAGATGAACGGTTGGATCTTCCAAAGGACCTCCGAGATGGGCTCTGGAGACCACGCCCTAAACTCATCTAGATTCCCATCCAGATTTGACAGGGCTCCGGTATATCGTGGATTAACAGAGATTCCTCCATCGAAACTCGACGAAATTTTCCAGGGTTGTTGTAGACTCAATTGCGCACAATTCCACTGAAGCAATCATTAAAAAGAAACTTGAGGAGGCAGTGGTGGCAGATACAAGTTCGCTGTCCAGAAAAACAGCACGGTCGCCCGAGGGCAACGTTGACGTTGAGCCCCCAAGCTCCATGGATGATTCCTTCATGATCTTGATAGAGACCGGAGTTGATGTTAATGAAGGCCCTCATCCAAATATGAAGATTGGAGGTAGGACGTAGTCCTCGGTCCAGCCAAGGTGACCAGTCGAGCCGGTGACGAAGAAGCCGACGTCGCAGTTGATCTGCAGTCGAGCCATTGATCCTTTTGCCGATCACACAGCAGAACTCTCAATGAAAGCACCAATGTCGGTGTCAAAACCGGCAGATCTTGGGTAGGGGGTCCCGAACTGTGCGTCTAAGGCTAATGGTAACAGGAGGCGGGGGACACAATGTTACCCAGGTTCGGGCCCTCTCGATGGAGGTAATACCCTACTTCCTGCTCGATTGATCTTGATGATATGAGCATTACAAGAGTTGATCTACCACGAGATAGTAGAGGCTAAACCCTAGACGCTAGCCTATGATTATGATTGTGTATATGATCTATCGACTAGCCTGGCCTCGGTTTATA
Source organism: Triticum timopheevii (assembly GCA_963921465.1). Classification (NCBI taxonomy): domain Eukaryota; kingdom Viridiplantae; phylum Streptophyta; class Magnoliopsida; order Poales; family Poaceae; genus Triticum; species Triticum timopheevii. The sequence continues at coordinate 478,107,508 of OY997264.1, read as the reverse complement.
TAATGCACCAGAGGCCTAGGATAACAAGAGTCCTAGCCGAAAACGCCGGTGGGGAGGAGCCTTGTCTTGATCACCAAGTCTTGTGGAATCTTCCTTATATGCGGCATCTGTCCGAACTGGCCCATGAGTATACGGCCATGGGGGTCCTCGGCCCAATCTAACAGATCGGGAGACGACGTGGTGAGTACCCCCTAGTCCAAGACACCGTCACCCCACTTTCCCCCTTCTTCCTTGTTTCTTGTTGTGGCAACTAGATGGCGTATCCTAGGAGCCAGATGATGCCACCTCCGCCGAGTACTGCTACTACCAGGAGTGTGCCAAATACTACATGGGGGCCACCGACGACCAAGAGTAGTTAGGAGGTCCCAGGCAGGAGGCCTTGCCTCTTCGATCGTTGATGTTTGTGTTAGCCTTCTTAAGGCAAAACTTGTTTAACTTATGTTTGTACTCAGATATTGTTGCTTCCACTGACTCGCTTATGTATTCGAGCTCTCGAGGCCCGTGGCTTGTAATATGAAGCTTGTGACTTTTGTTTGTGTTTAGAATTGTGTTGTGATATTTTCCCGTGAGTCCCTGATCTTTATCCTATACGTTTGCGTGTATGATTAGTGTAAAATTGAATTGGGGGCGTCATACCATGTAGGAGTACACGGAGGGTTGTCTCATTGGGACCGTCCTTAGGAACTAAGTTATGTGTTTGTGATCCAAGACAATTACTACTACACATCATGATCCTTAATTGATTCTCTCGACTTATTAATCGCCTTCCACTGGTACAACGAGGTGCTATACAAACGGTTTTTAACCCCTTTCCGCAACGGCGTTCGGAACCGTCCCCTAGTGAGTGTGGGCGATAAGGGGGTCCTTCCCACATGAACCAGAAACTGTCGAGGATATGCTCTCCTGGCACACACGCTCGGCAAAATGAGGTCATGTGCGACCGACAAGCGAGCAAATACGGTTATACGTACAGTAGTGCTAAAAAACATTTATATAGGTGAAATCATTTCTGGTCGTAAGTACATCCCACACAGTCAGTCCCCGCGAAACGTTTCGGTTTGTATATACATCCCACAAAGTCGCTGGAAGGGAAACGTTTCCGTTCGTAGGTACATCACACACAATTTTCCCCGTTAAATCGTTTTTGATGGCGTTCCCATTGCACACAATATTAAAAAAATTATCGTTTGTGTTATTGAATGCATCACACACGGTGCATAGAAGAAACTGTGTGGCAAAGGCTGTCCATCACACATAGTTTTTATGCGGTAAATGTTTGCGCAAGGTGGCCTAACGCAAACAGTTTTCAATAGAATGTCATGTACTATTGTTTATTGATCCAACATGGTTTATTCCTAGAAACCGTGTGCGTTGCCTTAGGTCATCGGTCACGATATTTTCTCAATAACCGTTTGCAGTAGCAAAAACCAATTAGCAGGCTAATTGCCCTATTATTAATAATCCATTTCTTAGTCTAATTGATATTCATATTAAACACATAATATATTTCATTCCCATATTAAGGAAGCAGGATTTCATAATTGAAATACATCAGAGTACAACATGATAGCTTCAGCACTCAGCTACCCCATTACACAACTGCACCAGCACCAAGTTTCACATGACCTTTCGAAATTAGCATCATAGACGGGACATAGATAGACGCATCTCATCTGGAAAACTGCTGAAGCCGAAGGCGAATATTGAGCCTTAATTGATGTTGAAGGTCTTTGCAACTTTAGGTCATTGCCTGTGGATGATTGACCGTCCATCCTTCGTCCTCTTCAGGAACACTTCAATATTGAACCGTGGGTGTTGTATGAAAACCTTCCTCGCCTCCTGACCATAGAGGTGGTTTGAGAGGTAATCAGCAGTGAGCTGCTTTGGAAAGGCATGAAAACAAGGATGTGCATAAATATTTTCTCTATATTGGAAATGGGGGCAAAGGAATAAAAAAGGCAAGGTATAATAGTTAGTACCATCTTGCAGTGAACTGATGTCTTCTTCATTGTGCAGACAAAGATCTTGTTGTTTTTTGTCGCCAATTTCTTTATCCTAACAATCTTTGTGAGTTTCTTGACTTGGTTGATATTCATGGACAACTCATTTCCCCATATGCAAAAAGGGTCGAACAGTGGGTCAAAACCTCTAACAACAGGACCTACATGTGCAAGACCAAATTGTTAAAAACCTAAGTATTAGAATGGTTCCTGCAATTGCACAATAATGTGCAATTAGACAATGGACCATGCACGTGCTAACCTCGATTGTAAACCTTAGTGCTTCCCATTGTTTGCCTGCAACACATATAAGGTAGTTAGTCATCAGGTTAAGTAAGGGTTCGCATACTATCAATAAAATATGTTGATGAAAAATAAGCACATTGCAAATTCATCAGATTAATTCAAGCCACATGGAAACCCCATTTATCCAAACCAAGCAAGATTAAGAACTAGGAAATATAGCACTTGTATATGTTTCTCATGTATTAAGTGCAACCAAATTCGATTTATTCCTCACATGCACAACAATACAAAATTCCAACCACGACAATTGGACTGCATTGCAGAATTGAACGAAGCAGTTAACTAAACACCACAACAAATGAACCAAACATTAACTGAGCACCACATTGCACAATATAACATACTCCTAATAGAAGATCAGATAGTTAACCAAACCAAGCATGCTTAACAATTTGAAAATATAGCAATTGTATTTGTTTCTCATGTATTTAGTACAGCCAAATTCAATTTACTTCTCACATGGTATACAATAATAGAATGCACCCACAACTATTGAACATCGCATTGCAGAATTGAACCAAACAGATAACTAAACACCACAACACAAATGGACCAAACGTTAACTGAGCACCACATTGCACAATGTATAACCAAACCAAGCATGCTTGACAACTTTGAAATATAGCAATTGTATTTATTTCTCATGTATTTAGTACAACCAAATTCAGTTTACTTCTCACATGGTATACAATAACATAATGCACCCACAACTCTTGAACATCACACTACAGAATTGACAACTTTGAAATATAGCAATTGTATTTATTTCTCATGTATTTAGTACAACTAAATTCAGTTTACTTCTCACATGGTATACAATAACATAATGCACCCACAACTCTTGAACATCACACTACAGAATTGAACCAAACAGTTAACTAAACATGATAACACAAATGAACCAAACGTTAACTGAGCACCACATTGCACAATGTATAACCAAACCAAGCATGCTTGACAACTTCGAAATATGGAAATTGTATTCGTTTCTCATGTATTTTGTAAGGATAAATTCAATTTATTTCTCACATGGAAGACAATACAAAATTGCAGCCCGAAGAATTGAACATCACATTTGCAGAATTGAAACAAACAGTTACTTGAAGATGACAACTAATTAACCAAATAGTTAATAAGTGAGCACCACACTGCACGACATATAGAAAATATACACATGAGCAACATATTGCATGGTAAAATTAGATAGCACAATTCACTAGAATTTGTTAAGGCAAGGCAGGAGCAGCACACGCGACGGGTAAACCGAGCATGCTTAACCGGCATAGCTAGCAAATGGCAAGGTGCTCCTCCAAGATCTGGGGGTCGGCATGAATGGTAGCCATCACGACCTCATCCATGCACGCGGCCATGATTTGCTTCTTCCCTGCCAAATGCTCCTTGAGCTCCTGGCTATACTGTGTGCACCATGGCTTAGGGTGGCGCTTATTTGATGGATGGGTCGGTGATTTGGGTGGAAGGTGTCGCGCTGGAGGTCGGGGCATGTGGGATGTGGAAGGAGGAGGAGGATGGGGGTCTGGTGTGGATTACCTACCTAGATAGACGAGGCCGAGCAGCATGAAGGAGGGTCGCCAGCGAGGGGGTGGCCCTGCAAGCAAGGAGTGAAGGTTTCAACTTGGAAGGGAAGGCAGAAATAGGGGAAATGTGGCTTTTGGTAAGGGGGAGGGGCGGGGAGGTAGATATTTCCGCAGAAGCCAAACATTTGGAATCGCTTCAGCGAAAAATTGGCGCACAAAGTGTCATCAGACACGGTCCCTTATTCAGAATTGTGTACGATATGTGAACATCACAAACGGTTCAGATAGCTTAACCCGTGTGCGATGAGTTTGAATGTCAAAAATTTTGGTTCCAATTTCCCTGGTTATAGTGCTCATCCACGTCAGTGCATAATTTGGGTACAAAAAGGAGACTACAGCACACCCACACTTCCTAATCGAGCAAGTTCAACAATTAAACAGAGCTAGCTAGCCTAAACATTACTCTAACAAATTTTAAAGATTGGCACTCTTAATTAAACAAAACAAAGAGTACTACTACGGCTAGTGCTCGTCGATCTCCGCCGCCTCCTCCATGTCCATCTCGCGCCCGACGGTCTCCTAAGGAAGGAGCTCCATGGCATCCATCGCACCATATTCGGCAAGCATCTCACCATCCACGTCCGCCATCTCTTTGGAAAAGGCCGCCACGAGCTGGGTGTGGGCGGCCGCGATCTAGGCTTGGACGGGCTCTGTCGTTGCAAGGTATGCGGCGGAGGAACGGACGGCTGCTCGAACGCTCTCGGCGATTGCCAACTCTTCGGTCGTGGGTTGCCGACCGTTCTCAAAGAAGCTTTGATCGATTTGTTTGGTGACCGCCATGAGCTAGGCGTGGGCGGCCTTGACATGGTCGTGGGCGGCCTCCATCAGGGCTAAGGCCGCCGCTGTGGAACGGACAGTTATTTAGCCGCTCTTGCCGGCTGCTATCCTTGAGGCAGATGTTGCTGCCGCCACCTGAGAAGCAACAATGGCCGTTTGGGCTGCCATGTCCGCCCGGTCGTAGATTGCGGCTGCGCTCATGCAACTTGTTAGCACGCGCATGGCGGCTGCGGCCGCGCTCTTGCTGGAGTGGGCCGCCGAAGTTGCCCTCACAATGCGGGTCCATGTCCGCATCTTTTATCAGCGACGATTGAACAGTGAAATGATATTTGGGGAGCGAGCTAGTGTGCTTGACACACCGGCAGTGGACTGTAGCCGACGCACCTTCTCGCGTAAGCCATAGGCGTACTATACACCGACGGTGCTCCAGGATATTTTGTACTGCATCTCACACGATTGGTGATAATAAACTGTGTGGGATCTACTTGATTTTCAATTTTGATTTGAATTACAGAATGGGGTCACAGCGGCAATGGACGGTGTTTGAATTGCTAGACCTTTTATCTACAGTGAACAAGCAACTATATGTGTGTCATAAAAAAATTGGAATTGTTCAGGGTTCCTTTGGACATTTTTATATGGTAACTTGGTTTTCTAGGCATTTCAGGTGCACAATTCAAAATTAAACCACATGCTCCAGTCCATAAAAACGGGTTGCGAAATCAAATGTTTGTCCTTGGTTGCAAGCTTAGGTCACATGCAAGAAATGAGAATGAATGTCAAACACCTTGACACTATCGCTCAGCCGCTAACATTGAGATACATGCTTTTAACATTCTAGTAAATTGAAAACTCGTCTGAAATTCATGAAACTTGACATGATATCATGGAACGGCACCGACATGCCATGGTAAAAATATTGTCCCATTTGGGGTAGGTGTGGGTATAAGCTTCTCGCAACTAGAGCTTCTCTCACAACAAGCCTGGTGGTTTTAGTAGGGTATGTGCCACCTTGGGGGACGAAACAATATATGTTGCCTCTTCTTACTTTCAAAATGTTTCTCGTGTCAACATAGAACAACATGAGTGTTGTGTCAATTTTTGGGATTTTTGGGGTTCGTTTTGACATTTTCATGCCTTAATTGCGTTTTCAATGCATTTATGAGCACAATTCAAATTTGAACTACATGCACATGCTCTAATGCATACAAATTGGTTGAAAATTTAAATATGTGTCCTTGGTTGCATGCTTAGGTCCCATGCAAGAAATGGGAATGAATGTCAAACACCCTGCCACCGTCACTCGGCCGCAAACATTGAGATTCCTGGTTTTTAAATTCTAGCAAATTCAAAACTCATCTGAAATTCATTAAACTTGGCATGTTGTCATAGAGAAACATCAACATCCCATGGAAAAAATGTTGTCCCATTTGGGGTAGGTTTGGGGATATGCTTCTCACAAACCAAAGGCTCTCACAACAAGCCTGATGGTTTCGGTAGGGAAACTCCCACCTTTGGGGACGAAATGATATCCACTGCCTCTTATTGCTTTCAAAAAATTTGTAGTGTCAGCATAGAACAATAGGAGTGTTGTGTCAATTTTTGGGATTTTCCGGGGTTCGTTTGGACATTTTTATGCATTAATTGTGTTTTCAATGCATTTATGAGCACAATTCAAATTTGAACTACATGCACATGCTCTAATGCATATAAATTGGTTGAAAATTCAAATTTGTGTACTTGGTTGCATGCTTAGGTCCCATGCAATAAATGGGAATGAATGTCAAACACCCTGCCACCGTCACTCGGCCGCAAACATTGAGATTCCTGGTTTTTAAATCCTAGTAAATCCAAAACTCGTCTGAAATTCATGAAACTTGGCATGCTATCATGGAGCGGCATTAACATGTCGTGGTAAAAATGTTGTCCCATTTGGGGCAGGTTTAGGGATATGCTTCTCACAAACCAAAGTCTCTGACAACAAGCCTGATGGTTTTGGTAGGGAAACTCCCACCTTTGGGGACGAAATGATATCCACTGCCTCTTATTGCTTTCAAAATTTTTCTAGTGTCAACATAGAACAATAGGAGTGTTGTTTCAATTTTTGGGATTTTTCAGGGTTCATTTGGACATTTTTATGCATTAATTGAGTTTTCGATGCATTTATGTGCATAATTCAAATTTGAACTACATGCACATGCTCTAATGCATATAAATTGGTTAAAAATTTAAATCTGTGTCCTTGGTTGCATGCTTAGGTCCCATGCAAGAAATGAGAATGAATGTCAAACACCCCGCCACCGTTACTCGGCCGCAAACATTGAGATTCCTGGTTTTTAAATGCTAGTAAATCCAAAACTCGTCTGAAATTCATGAAACTTGGCATGGTATCATGGAGCAGCATCGACATGTCGTGGTGAATTTTTTCTCCCATTTGGAGCAGGTTTGGGTATAAGCTTCTCACAAACTAGAGCTTCTCACAACAAGCCTGATGGTTTCGGTAGGGAATGTCCCACCTTCTGGGACGAAATGATATCTGCTGCCTCTTATTGCTTTCAAATTTTTTTAGTGTCAACATAGAACAACAGGAGTGTTGTGTTAAATTTTGCAATTTTTCGGGGTTCGTTTGGACATTTTTATACATTAACTAGGTTTTCTAGGCATTTTATGTGCATAATTCAAATTTGAACTACATGCAAATGCTCCATTGCATATAAATTGGTTGAAAAATCAAATCTTTGTCCTTAGGTGCATGCTAAGGTCCTATGCAAGAAATGGGAATGAATTTCAAACACCAGGGCACTGTTGATTGCTGGCAAAACGTTGAGATACTTTGTTTTTAAATTCTAGCAAATCCAAAACACGTCTGAAATTCATGAAACTTGGCATGCTATCATGGAATGGCACCCGACATGTTGTGGTACTTTTCGTGTCCATTTTAAGAGAAGAAGCACTCGGATAAGAACCAACAAAGGCATTTTCAAACAAATAGCTGCCACTCTAACCTCGCAAACGTTTGTATAATTCAAATTGTGTGCATTATGTTAACCATTCACGTGACGCCACGTGTCTTCATTCTAATGGATATAGGAGGTGTCGTGCAGACAACTGCTTGACTGAATGGGAGGCGTGCGAGCGCAGTCCGGTGTGTAGGCTGACCGAGAGGCATGCAAGCTGTCCTCCAATGCGTAGGCTCACTGGGAAGCGTGCGAGCTATACGCTGCGCAGGCTCACTGGGAATCGAGTCCTTTAACTTCCATGGCCGTCTGCCTTCCTCCCCACTAATGGCGCCTGAGCCGCTGCTTAATACGGGCGGCCTTACTGTTCGCCTCCCATTCCCCTCCCTCCCGCAGACGTCCACCAATGCCATGGCGCAGAAGGATCATCTACCACTAGTCTTCAAGTTTGGTGAAGTCGACTCCGAGCCGGAGGAGATAGAAAATAAAAAGGAATGGGCCTCATAGACATTGCCCAGAATGAGCTGGCCGTGGCTGTTGCTGCCCCCGCTCCCGTCCCAGCTCCCATCCTCGCGCCCACGCCAGCGACAACCCCGTAGTATTGACGGGCTGGTCGCCGAGCGCTATCGCAGAGCTGGAAGCCGTGGGCGTCACCGAGGTCTCCGCGGACCCGCACGAGCTCATGTACAAGCCAGCGCCAGCGCCCGTGTCCGTGCCCGTGCGCGTGCGTGCCCCGCCACCCACCGCGGCCCCGGTCCCCGTGCGTTTGGCTGCACCCATCGCGCCCGTGCCCATGCGCGCGCCCCCTCATCGACATGGGACGCCGCCGTCGACCGCTACCTCTCAGTGCAGCCAGCTGCCGTCCTCCCGTGCCCCGCCCATCGATCGCACGACGACATGCAGTACAAAAAAAGACACATCCGTGACATTTTGGGCCGAACGAATTTTTTTCTATCATACTTATGACACTTCTATGACGATAATTGTGACAAAACCGGGTATCGTCATAGATGTGGTGGGCTCCTACTTCTATGACAAAAAATCATGACAGAAAATGGGCGTTTCGTCCTGGGCGGGCCAGACACACAGCTGCATGACATTCTTTGGACTGTCCACGACAGAAAAACCATGGTAGAAGCGAGGGCGAGGAAAATATTAGGGTGTCCCCGGTTACGGTGGGTGGTCGGGGCCGACCAATGCACGGAGGTTTGCGCGTTTCTATCATACACACACGTGCGTGAGTGCGAGGCGTTGGGTTCTAACTGAACCCGAGCGAGGCGTCGCTTCACTGAACCCGAGCGATTGCACTGCAAGCTACGCGTTACTGAACCTGAGCGATCGATCGATGGCTGTTAACTGAACCCGATCGAGCGATTTCTTCACTACTGCTGCTAACTGAAGCCGATCGATGCTGCCTCTAGATGAACAGTGAGAGTTGTTGGGGGGAGGGTGGATGAACAGTTCCCGGTGGGGGGTTGGATGAACCGGACCCCGTGGTGTTGCTGCTGGATGAACAGGACCCCGATCGATCGAGCCGGTTGCGTGTGGATTTACAGGACCCCATGGAGGGCTGGATGAATGGGACCCCATGGAGGGAATGTTGAATAGTAGCCGGTGGAGGACTGGTTGAACAGTACCCGGTGGAGGGCTGGATGAACAGTAGCCCGTGGAGGGGTAGTTGAACAGGACCCCGTGGAGAGGGCTGGTTGAACAGTAGCCGTTGGAGGAGCGCGTGGTGGAGGCTGGATGAACAGGAGCCCGTGGATGAACAGTCGCAGGTGGAGGCTGGAGGAGATCGACAGTGGATGAACAGTAGCCCGTGGAGGCTGGAGGAGGTCGGCGGTGGAGATGAACAATATCCCGTGGAGTTCTGTTTTGCGGTACACCACACCCCTCCCGATGAACATGACCCCCTGTTTCGACCGTAGCGCTCCAACACAAGTCTGTTTCCTTCGTTTTGCGGTATGCCACACCCCTCCCGATCAACAGGACCCCATTTCGACCGTAGGAGGTCCAACAGAAGTTTGTTTCCTCTGTTTTGCGGTACGCCAGACCCCTCCCAATGAACAGGATCCCGTTTCAACCGTGGCCGGTCGAACACAAGGCCGTTTCCTCCGTTCTGGGGTATGCCAGGCCTCGTTTCCATCGGATATTCCGTCCAAGCCCTCCCGATGAACACGACAACGCATTCCATTCTGACCAAACCGGTTGGCTCCCCATGAACACGAAGACGACGCAATTTATCCTTTTCCGACCCAGCCATGTACACGAGCCCTGGCCGTACGTATGCGTGAGTAGGCGTTCGAGACCCCGCCCGTATGAACGTACGTGGCCTTATTTTGTTTCTTGCACCCCAGCCGCTGTACATACATGTACATGCTATGTGCGCGCCTCTACTACGTCACGTGCGCGCCTCTACTACGACACGTGCGTGCCTCTATATCGACCAGTATGTACATACACGTTCATGACCAGAATGATAATGCTACGTACGCTTCGACCAGGTGGGTCCCGACTGTCAAGCACTTCCTTGGGTGCGAACACTACAAAAAAATACACTTCCGTGATGATACGTGTTTGTCACAGTAGGTCGCATTTTTTGTCATGCATGTACATCCATGACGATTTTATGATAGAATCCAGATAGTCATACATGTGCTGTCGTAGAAGTGTTCCATGACATTACCAAAATTATCATCACGGAAGTGTCCACTTCCATGACGATAAATCGCGCGTCACAGAAGTGCTTTCGTTAAAGGTGACCGACACGTGGCATCCACCATAACGGAACGCTGTTAAGCTATCGGGTCGGGTTTTGGATTCGATAACCCATTAACAGCCCCGACCAATGGGGATTTTCCACGTGTAAAATCATCATTGGCTGGAGGAAACACGTGTCGGCTCATTGTTGGGACAGATGTCATCCACTCATTGGATGGAAGGCGCCTATGATACGTCGACACGTGGCACGGCCCAACAGAGGTCCATTCCTGTGAAAAGGCCGGCCCAGTAAAAATTAGCAGGCCAGCCCATATAAGGCCTACTTGTGTCAGGTCCATTTAAGCCCACGACCCATACGAGATGTGCCAATTCGGCCCGTCAACGGCCCGTTAAAGATTTTACACCATTGCAGCCCATCATCAGTTCGAGCCCGTTAACAGCCCGCTATATATTTGGGCTGAATATTGGCCCGGTGAGATTTCGGCCTGTTAACAGCCCATTTAATGGATGGGCCAATTTTCAGGATGTACATCTTTCGGCCTTTTAGCGACCCATTTAAAGGTTGGGCTAATTTCCGGCCCGGTGTGTCTTTCAGCCTGTTGATGGCCCATAAATCTGATGGGGCATTTGTTGTCGGACCTGAGTTTCGGCCTTTAAGCGGCCCATTTAAGTGTTGGGCCAATTTCTGGCCCGGTGTCACTTTCAGCCTGTTGACGGCCCATAAATCAGTTGGGCCATTTGTAGTCGGACCTGAGTTTTGGCCTTTTAGTGACCCATTTAAGTGTTGGGCCAATTCCCGGCCCTGTGCCTTTCTGCCTGTTAACGGACCATAAATGAGTTGGGCCATTTGTAGTCGGACCTTAGTTTTGGCCTTTTAACGGCCCGTGCCCTTCATGGTCCAATACCAGCCCGGTTTCTCTTTTGGCCTGCTAAAGGCCCACAACACAGTTGGGCCATTTACAATACGACCTGACTTTCGGCCTCTTAGCGGCCCATGGTCTTCATTGTCCAGTACAAGCCCGCTGTCTCTTTCGGCCTGCTAAAGGCCTACAGTATAGTTGGGCCATATGTAGCCCAAACTTAGTAACGGCCTATTAACGGCCCGTGAAATAAATTGGGGCCACCTGTTGCCCGCTTCGATGTCGGCCTGTTAACGACCCGGGAGGTAAGAGGGCCGACCATTAACTTTCGGCCTAGTAACGGCCCATTAACTTAATGGGCCCACTAAAGTCCGTACATGTCTTTAGGCCAAATTAGATAATTTGAGCCCATTACGAGGAGCAATTATGCACAGGACCAAAACCGATCAAGGAAAGGTACGACATACAGAGAATAACGTTGCACATCCAGCATATATTACAAGAAATTACATCCACTGGACAATCAATGATTGATGCCAGTGCAAATAAATGAGCAGAACCTAACCATCTACAACGTCAACATAGATGACGCCCATAAGCATGTGGGCAAGTTCTTTCTGCTTTGCTACACTGTCTCCAAAAACATTGATCAGTTGTTGTGTCGCACGACTCTGCACCTCTGATTCATCCACCATTTCCATCATTGCTTCAGCCATTAATTGGTTCACAAACATACATTTATTCCATTGCATTCGAGACAGAGGATACTGAACAAATTCAGATGGCGATTTTGGCAGGCTTGTATTATTGATAGTGGAGAGTGTCTCGACCACTTCATCATAACATAAATTAGGACGGGAACCAAACAGATTAATCATGAGTTATTGCCATATTACCTGGCCTAGATTTACTAGAAGGAAACAATGGGGTTGCCTTGCTGTTTTCAGAGTTTGTCTTCTTATCTTCAACAGCCTACACAAAATTAGCACACTAGCATTGCTATCATTGGCCAAGTCAGATAATAAGAAAGCAACATTTACACAATGAACGTTTGGGCAACTAGCCTACACCAAATTAACACAATATGGCACAGCTATCATCAGCCAGGTAAGGTAGTACGAAAGCAACATTGACACAATGAATGAATGGGCAACCAGAGAAGCACTACAATTCAGTAATGTGCATGATATGAGATAGTACATTCATGCAGCTCAGTATGCAAAACTACCAGGCAGTTTTCCTTACAAAAATCAACATTGGCGCCTTTAACATTTTGCTACAACTAATTTCAGATCAGATAAAGGTTAGATTCACGCCGATTAACAAAATACATGTTGATGTAAAAATATAGTGATATACAACAGGTACTTACATCAGCATTGGAGCATAGAGAATTCCCGCAAGATATTTTCCTCGAATACGATCCCAATGGAGGAAGTCTTCTATCGTTTAACCTTATTTTCTAAAAGAGAGATGGGTAAGAAACATGTAGAAAATATGATCAGAATGCTATAAAATTTCATGATGCAAGGATACGCACACGCTTCTTAGAATGGAGTTGACATTCTTTTGCTGGACTGGAGTGAACTAGTTCTTTGGCCACTGGAATCTGCTTATTATCAGTGGGAGTTGGGTTTCTTTGTGCTGGAGCAGTATCTATGACAAATGGAGTTGGTTTATTATCTCCTGGCGTTTGGATCTTTTGCAAAGACCTGGTTTGTAACCCTTCAGATTCTAACATAGCCGTCTTCCCCTTGCATGCCTTATATAGAAGAATGGTGATTCAATTATAAAACATGCTACAGCAGAGATGGAATAGGTATTGAAGAATAGAAATGCATGACATATTGACATGTATTCCCTCCATCCAGAAATAAATGGACGGGTGTCGGTGTCAAAACCGGTGGATCTCGGGTAGGGGGTCCCGAACTGTGCATCTAGGCGGATGGTAACAGGTGACAAGGGACACGATGTTTTTACCCAGGTTCGGGCCCTCTCGATGGAGGTAAAACCCTACTCCTGCTTGATTGATATTGATGATATGGGTAGTACAAGAGTAGATCTACCACGAGATCAGAGAAGCTAAACCCTAGAGGCTAGCCTATGGTATGATTATTGTTCGTCTTACGGACTAAAACCCTCTGGTTTATATAGGCACCGAAGAGGGTTAGGGTTACACAGAGTCGGTTACAATGGTAGGAGATCTACATATCCGTATCGCCAAGCTTGTCTTCCACGCCAAGGAAAGTCCCATCCGGACACGGGACAAAGTTTTCAATGTTGTATCTTCATAGTCCAGGAGTCCGGCCAACGGTGATAGTTCGGCTATCCGGACATCCCCTAATCCGGGACTCCCTCAGTAGCCCCCGAACCAGGCTTCAATGGTGATGAGTCCGGTGCGTAGATAGTCTTCGGCATTGCAAGGCGGGTTCTTCTCCCAATCCTGTGTACCTATTGAACAGCATCCGGCTTCTTCTATATACTGCGCTCCTCGGCTTCTACGCCCAATAATGGCTATCTTCCGCGTGTCGAATGAATGTGAAAAGCCAGGGTATTTTTACATTTATCCCCCTAGCTGTGCAAATGAGCTGCCTATAAAAGAGACGAGGATCTAGATCCAAATCACACCACCCCCCTCGCGAGTATTCATCAGAGCGCATCTGACAGAAATCCATTCCATCATGGACGGTCGACGCGGCTCCTCCTCTCGCCCTCCCAGCCCTCAGCCTGGAGATTGGGAGAGATGCTCCGTCCCGCACAGTGAGCTAGTGGCGCTCCAAGCCAAGGGATTTCTTTCCCCAGCCTTCATGGTCCCGGTTCGAGCCGGACTCATCACCTATAAGGGCGGAAAGCAAGCGGAGAGTGTCCCCAGCCCCTCCAAAGGAGAGCGGGTATGCCTTATCTCTTATTTGATAAGAGGACTCGGATTTCCAATTCATCCGTTTCTCCGGGGGCTCCTGGAGTTCTATGGCCTCCAGTTGCACAACCTTACGCCTGCCTCCATTTTGTATATCGCAGGCTTCGTGGCCCTTTGCGAGCTGCTTTTGGGCATCGAGCCTCATTTTGCGCTGTGGAAGAAGCTGTTCTGCCTTGTGCCCCGTTCTCAAGAGGGGTCGATATATCAAGTGGTCGGAGCCGAACTATGGCGCATCGCCGGGACCGGATATCTATCCGGAACCCCGAAGAAGGCGTCCGAAGACTGGCCTTCGGCATGGTTTTATATAGAAGATGTCCCCCTGCCGGACCCTGTTCAGGTTGGCCTCCCTGAGGTTAATAACGCTCCTTTGAAGAAACGCCTAAGCTGGCGTCCACGGAGCCCTCAGAGGGAAATCGACAGGGACGTCATTTACCTGATGAGCCGGATAAGGTTGTTAGCTCATTCCGGACTGACCATGATCGGGATCATGGCCATATGCATTATGCGGGGGGTGCAGCCGCTCTAGTATAGAGGCCACCCCATGTGGGATTTCAACGGGGAGGATGATGCCACCCGCTGCAGGCAGTAAGGGGCCGGGATCAGTCGCCGATCTGATGAAGATCATGTCCGCATTGTACAAGGGATAAGAGGAGGAATTCCTCCGTGTGAATCCTCAGAGCGGATTTTCTATGAACAATCCGCCAAGATGGGTAAGCGGACATTTATTTTGCCTATCCGATCCGTACTCCCATATTCAAGTATCTCATTTTGTGCTTTCGGCGCAGGAACTGCGCCGGGCCGTAAAGGATATAAACAGCCCGCCTCCACAACCCGAGGATCCGGAACGGTTCCTCGATCCGACCTCCCAAGAGGATCTGGACATATCGGTGGAGCTGATCGACGGGGTATTCCACAAACTGAGCATCGATAATGCCTTGGTTGCCATTACGGCCGATTACCCCGGAATACTTCCCGCCTCGCAGGTAATTGAGATCAAAGTCCCAAGACTTTAAAAATGACCCATCCGTGCTTATTTTTGATCACCGTATACCAATGGTGTTTCGCAAGGGAAGTCCTTGAGGCGGAAGGCCGAGCCTGCGACAGCCGGTCAACAAGGGACAGCAAGGCCCAACAGGCCGAAAAGAAGTGTTGTCCAGATTGAAACGCCGATGCAATGGTATGGCGTGTCATCTTGCTCCCAGGTTTTATTCCAGGGGGTCATACTAACGCTCATGCTTTTTCAGGAAGAAGAGCGCTCGCCGAACTATATCCGGAGAGGTTGCCAATCAATCCTCCGCTCGCCAGGCTCCAAAGCCAGGTCCAGAAGTGGAGGCGAACACGAGGCGTGCGTCGGGTGCTCCTCCGACAGAGGATGCCAACAGGTTATCTGCCACCAATTCCGAGGTGGAGAGTGCCATGAATCATAGGCGTCGCCGGACAGTTCTTCGTGGCGCATGTTTCTCCCCAGAGGCACTGGATGCCTTCAATTCGGGAGATGCGCACCTCCGTGCCGCTCAAAATGGTCTAGCCAGACCCACGGAGCAGTATGTAAAAGACATACGTGTGAGAAAATTTGACAGTTATATATGCCAGTAGCCCCCGAGACTTAAAATAGTTAGAATAACTGATTTAAGGATCATTTATTATGCAGGATCTTACAGAAAAGAATACCCAAATGTCCCAGGAGCTGGAGGAGTGCAAAGCCCAACTTGAGGCCGCACTAGCCGCAGCGGGGGAAGCCAAAGAGACCCCCTCTGGTAAATATGCTTCAAAAGATAAGTGATTTGTGAAGTGCGGTGTGTGTATAAGTCTGACAATAATATTGCAGATGGCGCCGGGGTAGATCCGGACAAGCAACAGCTCATGCGCCGGTTAAAGGCTGGCGAGAATGTGCTTACAAGGGTGAGGCAGGAGAAAAATAATCTCCAGGATGCCAACACCCAGCTGGGTGAGGAACTAAAGGATGTTCGTGCCCAGCTATCTGACTCCGTTAAGGAGAATCGGCGGCTTCAACGCGGCATTTTTAGTAAGTGCTTGAACGAACTTTGAAAAAGAGTTCGGCGAGGAAGTCGACTAATAGAGTTATGTTTGTAGGTATGCTCATAGGCCGTCCTGCAGAGGAAATGCCCGGTTCTACGGGTGACCTTCTTCCCGAGCTCTTGCAACTGCATGAAGGAGTTCGGCAGGTGATGAAAGGCGTCGCCCAGGCCTTGTGGCCATCTGTCTCCCTGCCCGAAGGCCTTGGAGAGCTTGCAGAGAGGCTTCAGGGAGCGCGGCAACGCTTCCGCTTATGGAAGATATCGGCCTGCCGTCAAGGCGCTAGGGAGGCCTGGGCCATGGTCAAGATGCGGTAAACGAAGGCTGACCCAAACCACATGGCCGAGGTCGGACCTGCGGGGCCCGATGGGAAGGAGATCCCTGTGAGCTTAGTGTACGGCCAAGTAGAATTGGCCGCAAAGTATTCCCAACAGGACTGTAAACTAGACAGCCTGCTGGATGGCATTGAAGAGGAATATGCCCAGTCAAGTTGACTATGTAACTTGAGATGACATGTTAAATGCCTTCTAGCCGGATTGTAGATCGTTTGTCATAGCGGACCTTTTCGCTTCAACCTCGGGACCCGATAGTCCGGAGTGTGTCCGAATACCCTCGCGGTTATATAAGAACTGGGGCATGCGTGGAGACCAGGCGTAGGGGTCATTAGTGCTATATCAGACAAGTGCCCAACTAGTTATGTTATATTACATGGTTAGTAAGAAACATCTTCCAGGGAGAATAGTTCCATTAGGGGTTCCTTTCCCTGGGGGGCATGCCCTAAAGTGCATGTCCGGACTGCGAAAAAAGCAGAAAAACATCTGGGGGCAGATAAATAAATAGACAAGAAATCCTCTTTTAGTTCACCGACCGAATATTCCCTTAAGAACGCTAGCTTTCGGCTTCACCCAGTCTGAGGTACACATCCGGCTGACCCGGCAGTAACAATCGCAGAGGTGCTCCCTTTACCGCCTAGCCGAACAATCGGGAACGTAGGGGTAAGCACAGGAACCAGGCAACCCAGCTTGGCCAAAACTTAAGTCATATCGATGCATATAATGGTGAATAAAAGGTACATGCGGAAGTGTGACGCATGTGTTGGGCATGAAGCCCGTATAAATAAGCTTCTGTTAAAGAAGGCCCTAGGTATAATGAGCGCAGATAGCGCGTCAAGTGTGTGCGAACAATGCGCGAACAAGCTTTCAAAGGCTGTGATAGAAAATGAGGGAGAAGGAGATAAACAGAAGACAGCTAATATGTAAAGTATAGACGGAGGAAGGAGACGAACTCAGAATCTGGCGCTAGGCGTAGAATCTTCGGAGATGGGCTGCTTTCCATGGGTTCGGCTCGAGTCGGTTGTCCGATCATCCCGCAGACGGTACGCTCCACCGGTCAGGACTTGGTCGATGATAAATGGACCTTCCCATTTGGGCTTGAGTTTGTCCTTTTTCTTGTCCGGCAGGCGTAGAACTAACTCGCCAATGTTGTAAGTTTTGGCCCTTACTTCTCTGCTTTGATATCTTCGAGCTTTCTGTTGATAGAATGTGGAACGGGCTTTTGCCACGTCACGCTCCTCCTCCAATGTGTCCAAACTGTCCTGCCGATCGAGCTTGGCTTCTCTTTCTCCGTACATGCGCACGCGAGGTGAGTCATGAATTATGTCGCAGGGCAGAACTGCCTCTGCGCCATATACCATAAAGAATGGTGTAAATCCGGTGGTGCAATTCGGAGTGGTCCAGAGCCCCCAGAGTACGGAGTCGAGCTCCTCTACCCGGTGCGTGTTAGATTCCTTGAGGGACCGCACTAGTCTGGGTTTGATGCCGCTCATGATTAGACCATTTGCTCGCTCTACTTGAACGTTAGTTTGAGGGTGATAGACTGAAGCATAGTCGAGCTTGATGCCCATGTTTTTGCACCAGAGTTTGACCTCGTTGGCCATAAAGTTAGTGCCGTTATCAGTGATGATGCTATGGGGGACGCCGTAATGGTGTACGACCCCTGATATGAAGTCTATCACCGGTCCGGATTCGGCCGTCTTAACAGGTTTGGCCTCTATCCATTTGGTGAATTTATCCACCATGACCAGTAGGTATTTTTGCTTGTGGATTCCTCCTTTAAGGGGTCCAACCATGTCAAGCCCCCAGACCGCGAAGGGCCAGGTTATGGGTATAGTTTTGAGGGCGATGGGTGGCATGTGGCTTTGATTAGCAAAGAGTTGGCAACCGACGCATCGTTGGACTAAGTCCTGAGCATCTGCCCGGGCCGATGGCCAATAAAATCCTATGCGGAAGGCCTTGCCTACAAGGGCCCGGCTACGGCGTGGTGCTCGCCGTGTCCGGCATGAATTTCAGCCAGAAGATTCCGCCCTTCCTCTTCGGAGATACACCTTTGAAGGACTCCGGTTGTGCTTTTCTTGTAAAGCTCTCCCTCATGGACCTTATAGGATTTAGACCGCCGCACTATCCAGCGGGCCTCGTTTTGGTCCTCGGGAAGTTCCTGCCTGGTTAGGTAGGCTAGGAATGGTTCCGTCCATGGGGCAATGACTGCCATTATTACGTGGGCTGAAGATGTTACTTCGTTGGCAGAACCACCAATTGTGTCAGAATGTTCGGTGTCGGGCAGTGCGGTTGGGTCCGGGTTGTTATTTCCGGATTCCCCCTCCCATAGTAAGGATGGCTTGAACAACCTCTCTAGGAAGATGTTGGGAGGGACGGCATCGCGCTTTGCGCCAATACGCGCCAATACGTCTGCTGCCTGGTTGTTATCCCAGGCTATATGGTGAAATTCGAGCCCTTCAAACTGAGCTGACATTTTTAGAACGGCGTTGCGATAAGCTGCCATTTTCGGATCCTTGGCATCGAAGTCTCCATTTATTTGGGATATCGCGAGGTTCGAATACCCGCAGACCTCTAGGCATTGAATGCCCATGGAGACTGCCATCCGGAGGCCGTGCAGAAGGGCCTCGTATTCAGCTGCGTTGTTGGAGTCCGTATACATTATCTGGAGTACGTATTGAACCGTATCTCCGGTTGGGGACGTCAAAACGATGCCAACCCCCAGACCAGCCAACATTTTGGAGCCGTCGAAGTGCATTATCCAGTTGGAATATGCGCCGTACTCTTTAGGGAGTTCAGTTTCAGTCCATTCGGCGACGAAGTCGGCCGAAACTTGCGACTTAATAGCTCGCCGTGGCTTATAGGTTATGTCGAATGGGAGGAGCTCAATGGCCCATTTGGTAATCCGGCCCGTCGCGTCGCGGTTGTTTATAATGTCGTTAAGAGGTACTTCGGAGGCTACTGTTATCGAACACTCTTGAAAGTAGTGTTGCAGCTTCCGGGATGCCATGAACACCGTGCACGCTATCTTTTGATAATGCGGGTACCGTGACTTGCATGGAGTTAGGACAGTGGACACATAGTAAACTGGTTTTTGAATGGGAAACTTGTGTCCGTCCGCTTCTTGTTCGACAACCAGTACTGCGCTCACAACTTGATGAGTTGCCGTGATATATAATAGCATTGGTTCGCCCATGTTGGGCGCGGCTAGGACCGGGTTTGTTGCCAATATGGCTTTTATTTCTTCGAGTCCGGCCGTGGCGGCATCCGTCCACTCGAAGTGTTCGGTGCGTTGGAGGAGGCGATAAAGAGGTACTGCCTTTTCTCCTAAACGGGAGATAAAGCGGCTCAGAGCCGCCACGCATCCCATCAATTTTTGTATTTGTTTGAGGTCTTTGGGATATCCAATTGTGACAGAGCTCGGATCTTGGCTAGGTTTGCTTCAATTCCTCTACCGGATACAATGATGCCCAGGAGCTTTCCGGCTGGTACGCCGAAAACGCATTTTTCCGAGTTAAGCTTAATGTCATATGTTTGGAGATTATCGAACGTGAGCCTCAGATCGTCTACTAGAGTTTTGACGTGCTTGGTTTTGACGACCACATCGTCCATGTATGCCTCCACTGTTTTGCCAATCTAGTTTGCCAGACATGTCTGAATCATGCGCTGATATGTTGCGCCGGCGTTTTTGATCCCAAAGGGCATTGTGTTGAAGTAGAATGTGCCGTATGGGGTGATGAATACCGTTGCGGCCTGGTCGGGCTCTGCCATCTTAATTTGGTGGTAGCCTGAGTATGCATCGAGGAAACACAATGAGTCGTGTCCTGCGGTAGCATCGATAATTTGATCGATGCGGGGGAGTGGGAAGGGATCCTTTGGGCAAGCCTTGTTGAGGTCCTTAAAATCGACACATAGGCGCCAGGATTTATCCTTCTTTGGTACCATCACCAGGTTTGCTAGCCAGTCCGGATGTTTTATATCTCTGATGAATCCGGCCTCCAATAATTTGGCTAGGTCCTCTCCCATGGCCTGTCTCTTGGGTTCGGAGAAATGCCGAAGAGCCTGCTTGACTGGCTTGAATCCTTTTAGGATGTTTAGGCTGTGCTTGGCCAGCCGGCGTGGGATTCCTGGCATGTCTGAAGGGTGCCAGGCAAAAATGTCCCAATTTTCGCGTAGGAATTCTCGTAGTGCGGCGTCTACATCAGGGTTTAATTGTGCCCTGATGGAGGCCGTTTTTGTAGGGTCCATTGGATGGACTTGGAATTTGACTATTTCGTCCGCTGGTTTAAAGGAGGTGAACTTGGATCTCTTATCGAGTATCACATCGCCCCTATTCACCGTGGAGCGCAGCACAGTGAGTTCCTCGGCCGCTAGGGCTTCGGATAGTGCCTCAAGGGCCAGTGCGGCTGTCTTATTTTCGGCGCGGAGTGCTATGTCCGGGTCACTAGCAAGAGTGATGATTCCGTTGGGCCCGGGCATTTTGAGCTTCATGTACCCGTAATGGGGTATAGCTTGAAAAATTGTGAATGCCTCTCGCCCTAATAGAGCGTGATATCCGCTGCTGAATGGGGCCACTTGGAACGTGACCTCCTCGGACCTGTAATTATCCGGCGAGCCGAACACCACATCCAGTGTGATTTTTCCTGTACAGCATGCTTCCCGACTGGGGATTATTCCTCTAAAGGTTGTGCTACTTCGCTCAATGCGGCTCTAGTCTATTTCCATTTTTCTGAGGGTTTCCTTGTAAATGAGGTTCAATCCGCTGCCACCGTCCAGGAGTACCTTGGTAAGGCGAAAGCCGTCCACTATTGGACTGAGGACCAATGCGGCTGGTGCTCGGCTGTTCGGAATTTAGGTTCGTCACTGGCATTAAAGGTAATGGCCGTGTCACTCCATGGGCTTATTGTTGCTACTTGGTAGACTTCGGCAAGGCTGCGGAGTGTTCATTTCTACATATTATTTGATGCAAAAGTCTCGAAGACTGTTAATACCGTACTGGTATCCTTGGGCTGGTTCTCTGGAGTTACAAGCTCTTTGCCACTTTTGGCCACCTGCTGTAGTATCCAACATGCTCTAAAGCTATGAGTTGGAGTGGTGCCCTCTGTACTATGAATTTTGCAGGGTCCATTGAGCCATCCTTCCAATACGGTTCCATGCCCTATAGAGGGTTTTTGCTTTTTGGTATTTAACCCAGGTGCCTGGCGATGATGCACCCTTTTATTTTGGACTGGGGTTGTATTCAGGGCCGGATTGTCCCAAAAATTGATTTCGGTTTTCAAGGCGCTTTCCATCACACAGTACTTTTGCACTATGGACACCAAGTCAGCAAAGCGTGTAATTTCACGACGATTTATGGCGTTTAGGATTCCCTTGTCCGTGCAATTATTGCAGAAGAATGAAATTGCGTCCTCCTTGCGGCAGTCCTTTATCCTGTTCATAACCAGGAAGAATCTGGCCCAGTAATGGTGTACTGTTTCTGCAGGCTCTTGCCGGATTTGGGATAGATCGCTTATGTTTGGCTGGGCGGGTGGAATTAAATTCGAAACCCCGTCCACTTTAAAACTCAGGGGCCAAGTAGTTTCCGAACTTGGAAGCTTGGGTTCTTGGATGTTGTCCAATGAATCTAGCCTGCTGCCTGACTTTAGGTTCAGGGCTTGAGTAACATCCTCCCCTCCGCGGGAATCCGACATGGAGGGATCGGGAATCCGGACATAGCTAGTCCTTAAGATAGAAGAAGGTCGCCATATTGTTCCTCTACCACAGCAACATGGTGGGTAACCTGGGGAGAGTTGATCTCTCTCAGATCGGGTTTAAGCCCAATCTGATCGTAGTTTGTAGCGACTCCCAGGACGGCGATGCGATCCAAGAGCTCGTTTAAGGAAGAGAGCTCCATCGGATCTAACTGCTCGGCGAGTTCCGAGCTAATGTGAAGATTGCTTTCGATGACCCGAGAAGTCATCGTTGGCGTGGTGGCTGGACAGGCGGTTATAAGGAAACCGCCTAGCCGGAGAGTTTGGCCGATAGCCAAAGCTCCTTTAGCAACAGTGCCATCTTTAAAGACGGGATGAGGCATCCTTCCTAATGGCGACGGCACAGAGGAACTCTCAATAAAAGCACCAATGTCGGTGTCAAAACCGGCGGATCTTGGGTAGGGGGTCTCGAACTGTGCGTCTAGGAGGATGGTAACAGGAGACAAGGGACACGATGTTTTTACCCAGGTTCGGGCCCTCTCGATGGAGGTAAAACCCTACTCCTGCTTGATTGATATTGATGATATGGGTAGGACAAGAGTAGATCTACCACGAGATCAGAGAGGCTAAACCCTAGAGGCTAGCCTATGGTATGATTGTTGTTCGTCCTACGGACTAAAACCCTCCGGTTTATATAGGCACCGAAGAGGGTTAGGGTTACACAGAGTCGGTTACAATGGTAGGATATCTACATATCTGTATTGCCAAGCTTGTCTTCCACGCCAAGGAAAGTCCCATCCGGACACGGGACAAAGTCTGCAATCTTGTATCTTCATAGTCCAGGAGTCTGGCCAACGGTGATAGTTCGGCTATCCGGACACCCCCTAATCCGGGACTCCCTCAACGGGTCTAGGCGTATTTCAGTTCTAGATACATCCAGTTTTATCCATTTCTGCGACATTTAATCCGGACGAAGGGAGTATGATGTAAGAGCTAGTGATACGACAGGACAACACAGTAAAAAAACACTGAAAAACCCACTGCAGAACCAAAGTATTCAAACCCACTGATATGAGATAGTACACTCATGCAGCTCAGGATGCAAAACTACCAGGCAGTTTTCCTTACAAAAATCAACATTGTGGCCTTTAATCATACATTTTGCTACAACTAAATTTAGATCAGATAAAGGTTGGATTCACGCTGATTAACAAAATACATGCTGATGTAAAAATATAGTGATATACAACAGGTACTTACATCTACATTGGAGCACAGAGAATTCCTGCAAGAATCTTTCCTCATAAACGATACCATTGCAGAAATTCTTCTATCTGTTAAGCTTATTTTCTAAAAGAGAGATGGGTAAGAAACATGTAGAAAATATGATCAGCATGCTATAAAATTTCATGATGCAAGGATACACACACGCTTCTTAGAATTGAGTTGACATATTTTTGCCGGACTGGAGCGGACTAGTTCTTTGGCCACTGGAATCTGCTTATTATCAGTAGGAGTAGGGTTTCTCTGTGCTGGAGAAGTATCTATAAAAACTGGAGTTGGTTTATTATCTCCTGGCGTTTGGATCTTTTACAAAGGCCTTGTTTGTAACCCTTCAGATTCTAACATAGTCATCTTCCCCTTGCATGCCTTGTATAGAAGAATGGTGCTTTAATTATAAAACATGCGACAGCAGAGAGATGGAATAGGTACTGAGAATAGAAAGGCATGACATATTGACATGTATTCCCTCCATCCGGAAAAAAATTGATGGGTCTAGGCGTATTTCAGTTCTAGATACATCCTTTTTTATCCATTTCGGCAACATGTAATCTGGACGGAGGGAGTATGGTGTAAGAGCTAGGGATATGACAGGACAACACAGCAAAAAAAACTTGTTGAATGTAAAACTATATGCTAGCGGAATATGTACAGAAATAACTAAGGCAACATACACGTGTATGATTGGGAAAATAAGATGGCATTGCAATAGATCACTAGAACAGCACTTCAATGTAAAAAACATGGTATGGCAGACAGATGAAGTACATACTAATGAATAACAATGCATAAGATATTCAGAAGCATGATGTCCAAATTAAGTAGATGGCATTGCGATAGAATAGAATGACAGTACTTGAATTTGAAAACATGTTATCATGAATGGAATAGGTACTGAAAAACAGGAAGGCGTGACATATTTACATGCATGATCAGCATGCTAAGCACATGGCATTGCAACAGAGTAGATACACTCCAGGACATTATATGCATGTTGTACCCATATCACAGGCCAAGTTAGATCAAGGACCTTGTGGGGTGAAGAGGATTCATCATCTTTCTGCAAGTCTTCTGAAGAACTGCCTTTACATGTTCCATCATATTGGGTATCATTGACATCAAGTTTATTGGCATTTACATTGCTCCGTGAGGTTCTTGTGGATATATCAGTGTGTGCAATTATATCTGACATGCATGGAAGACAACTAGTAGTTAGATTTATGTAAATGAGTGCCTGTAGGAGACGACATAAATAGTAGGACTGGGGTTAACTAGCAGCAACAGGTCTCATAAACTAAAGGGAGAACACCGATGAAAGCTACAGAATATGTATCGTTTGTACTCGAGATTAACTAGATGGCTCACAAAAGTATTAAAGAACAAGATAGGTAATACCAGAAGTGGTATAATACTATAATCACCAGCCTGTGGGATAGCATTGGCTGAAGGATGATAACTATGGAACAACGTTACCTAAAGAACAAGTATCTTAGCTGAACTATGGAACAGAGTGAACTCCAGAACATGACCCGTAAGAGATCAGCATGAATATACAGTGAAATGTGATGATCTATTTTCCGTGCTTAGATGAATAACAAAGCCATAAATGTTGCACACAAGTAAGATGAGGGTACAACCTATCTGGCTGCCATCCATAGGATGAGCATCATGTGCTGACTTGTCGATGGCCCTGCAGTTGTTGTGGCTGTCCATGTCGGGCACGCGCATTGGATGCAGGGAACTGTTGAGTGGGGACTGTAGCTCCCTTCTGGTGTATGCTTCCCTTGTTGGAGCAGCTTCGGTGAGTCGGAATACGGTGTGTCTGAAGATGCAGATAACGCATAATGTTAAGAACGGCATATCTCTTTGATCTGAAGAAATACACTAAGAGATCAACAACAAGGTACGAGAGTGGTCACACGTCTGTTGACTGAAGACTAAATTGGGGTCACACGATTTTATTTTATTTTGGTACTGTCCGATCTACGCCGGATGGCTTGATGGCCGTTTTGTGCCTCCCGGCTGACACTGTTCGGAATCTTCCTCGAAGAGCCAGCGACCAACGGCAGAGCGCCAGCCTCCGCCGTCCATGGCCCCGGCCAAAACCCCGCTCCTCACCCCACCGCACTGCCGTGGTTGCGCCGCCCCCAGGCCAATCCACAAAGGCTCCCCGTCATCCAGATCCGGCGGCGGCAGTACCTTCAACCCACGCAACTCTAAAACATAGCCATCTAAGCGCTGCTTCCGCGACGAACTTGCGGCCACCCTTACGTTAGACACCAGCCAACCGGCAGCCTAGGAGCTCCACCGCCTCAAGGGGTGCTGCTTCCCATTGGGAATCGATTGGCCCAGAATAAAAATTCAGGCAACTGACGCCTAAATAAAGTGATTTCAGATGAGGGTGCGACCTATCTGGCAGCATGGTGAAGTAGGCAGGTCCAGCTATCGAGTCGGTGAGGCCGACACGGTTGTGGTGGCGACCGGTGGCAGGGAAAGAGCGATGTCGCGACGGTCGACGGCTACGCGGAAGCAGCGCCAGGACTCTGGACGGATCCGAAGTTGGAGCCGCTCCGGCGCCATGAAGAACAGCGGGGGTGAATCGGCTCCAGTACGGTTCACGTGGTCGTCGTCAAGGCAGCACCAGCAGCACGGAGTAAGAGGCACACGGCCCAGTGCACGACGGCAATTGGACAGCTTCTCCGGCATTAGGGAGGAGGGCGACTGTGAAATTGGTGCGGTGGGGGGCGCCATGGAGGTGGGGTTGAGGTTTCGCGGCTCGGGAGAAGGGAGCTTCCTGGGGAGAAGGTGATTTGGCGCCCACGAGGTATGAATGGGGGCGGGCGGGGGGGGGGGGGGGATTGGGAGGGGAGTGGAACCATGTCTTACGGACGCATTGGTCTGAAATGCGAGGGGGAGTTACAGTTCTACCCTTGCCTATAGGCTTCTCGGCTTGGTTCTATGTACTGAGGGTCGGGGATAGTAGAGTAACTTTGCTTCTCCCCAAATAGTTGGCGGGAGCGATTTCGGGCGAGGAGGGCGTGTTTTGAACTATAGTGGGCGCGAGCGATTTCGGGCGAGGAGAGCGTGTTTTGAAATAGTGGGCGCGGGCTATTTCGGGCGAGGAGAGCATGTTTTGCCGACCATGGTTTATGAATTATTCGGCACACATGTCATTTCGGCCGAGGAGAAGGCGCGCTTGGATGAATTTACGAACCTACCCTCGATGTACAACGGGCCAATTGATGTGTGTCCCACATAGGATGGTAATTTCGCGTCTCCCATTTATTTGCTCGGGCGAATTCCACCGAGCAGAGAGGATGTTTAACGGTTCGTTCAAATTTTCGGAGAACGAGCATCCACGTCTACCTTACCAAGTCGATTCGAATCAAATTTTGAAATATTAGCTTGCCACTTCTTTTTTAGATGGAGAGATGATGCTCAGGAGTAATGTGTTTTTACATGCTCGTTGCTAGCGATTTACTATATGACAAATAGTTGACCCACTCAAAAACGCGAATCAAACCCAAAATGAAATATCTCGATTCAATGAACTAGCTCGTTAAGTAGGTCAAAATAGTGAACTATATCCAAAATTGAACACCTCAATCGAGTAGCATGTTGTACAGTATTATAGTACTCCATGAACATGTTGAAAGTCAAATTAATGAACTTGTTTGATATACGCATATATCCGTTCATGTGTGGATTGCAGACAACATGTTCTCCAATTTAAATATTTGAATGCAAGTTTATACCGAAACATGGTTTATATTAGTCTTTGATGCATAAAATGCAACCTCCCCCTCTCCCGGACTCCTGTTCTCTCTCTCTCTCTCTCTCTCTCTCTCTCTCACTCTCGCCGACAATCTTCAATTCTGTCGCACGCATCTGACACAAAAACCTTGTTGGTCCCTCTCCCTTTCTCTCTCTCTCTTTGTGTGTGTGTGTGGGGGGGGGGGGGGCCTTTCTAGTTCGCATTCATATATACACCATCTATAGGTCTCTCTCGCACACCATGTATGATACTCTAGCTAGTCCAAGCTAGATATCTTGGGTGCACTCATCGTACGCACACAAATTCCTTGGCTCTTTGCCCGTAACTCTCTCACGCACCACTATGTCGTCTCGGAGCTCTTCCCCCTCTCTCAAACTCTCCATCCACCTGGGTCACACATATACATGCATATCTCACTCGCACTCGATAGGCCCATCTAAAACTCTATCTCTCTCCCTCGTTCTCTCTCCATTTCACACGCACACACATACACAATCTCATGCCCAGCTAGCCAAGTATGATGGTCTCTCACTCAATTGTAGGCACACTCAGCCCCCCCTATATGTATATGACTAGCTAATCTTAGTCTCCATCACAAACATGTGCGTGGTCTATCTCCATTTCTCTCGGCGCATCTTTCTATCGCGCACGCACTCCCTCGATCTCCCACCCATATAGTCCCCTCACGATCTCGAGGGGATCTCTCTATCACAAACACACCCTCTCTCCCTCCCCATGCGTCCATGCCATCCATGTGTCCCTCTCGACTTTTTTTCCTTGTTGTCCAGACCTCTATTGGACATGTGCTACAGGGGTGTCTCTCTCCGTTGAAAACAATCACACACTAGCTATGTTCGTGTATCTCCTCGCCTCGCTTTTCCATCTCGGAGATGCATGTGTGATATGTTCGCATAAGAAACGAAATAACACACACTCTCTCTAATTTATCGTTTTTTGACACTTTCTCTTTCACACACATACTCTTTTTGCACACTTACTCATTCTCCTTCACACGGACTTGATCTGTCTCGACTGAGGCACTCTCCTCCGTCCATAGCACATAGATTTATTGAAAAGTCAAATATCACAAAGTTTGACCATGTACATGGAGAAAAAGAATTACATCTAGTACGGCAAACATATACCATTAGATTCACCATGAGATGTAGTTTTGTATGATGTATCTTTGGTATTGTAGATATAAATAACATTTGCGTAAACCTGATCAAAGTTCCCAAAGTTTGACTTCTAAAAAATTTACATGCATTGCATTATCGAGCGGATGGAATATCTCTTTCCCCCTCTTAGCTATCTGACACACCACTCAGCCTTATCAGGGCTCCTCAATCTCTCTCAAACTTTATTGGTCGGTTTGGTTCGTGACCTGACCCTCATGCCTTGATGGCCAGTACTGCCTGGTGTGGATGTGAGATTTAAAATATTTCTGCCTGGCCAGGCTTGTGTGGTGCTGAAGCGTTTGGTTCATGCCTGGGCCAGGCAAAGCATCAACGTCCCATCAATCAATCCATGCATCAATTATTTAATGCTAATATCTATCCATGTTGATGTTAGCCTCATGGCCGCACGACCAGGCACGGCCAGGCGTTCGAAATCGGTCGCTTGGGCTAGGCTACTTGCAGTGTCTGGAGTTCAGCCAGGCTAATTAAAGTGCAAGGGAACCCAGCCCCGGCAGGCTTTCTTTTTCACAGGGTAGCAGCCAAACAAGCGTGCATGAAATCCAGCCATAACCCCAGGCCACGCAAAAGATGCTCACGACGCAAGCCAAACTGGCCTTATATCTCCCTGGTTCACACATATACATGTCTCGCTCGCGCTATACATATAGACCCATCCAACACTCTCCGCCCTTGTTCTATCTCCATGTGACACGCACCCCCCTAAGTACCATAATCCCTCACTCCATCATAGGCTCTGTTTGGATCCATGGGTTAGAGTTAGTTTGGGTTAGTTTGGAGTCAACTAACCCAAAAAGATCCAAACAGGAGGGTTAGTTTAGGTTAGATGCATCTAACCCATCCAAAAAAACTAACCCATCCAAGAGGTGCTTATTTGGGTTAGTTCTTCTCGGGACCACTAATAAACACTTTTTTCTCTCGCTCTCCCCGCAGCAGATCCCTCCCCACTTCCTCGAAGCTTCTCGTCCTCTCCCTCCCTCCCTCTCGCACCGCCCGTGAATGTGCCTCGCCGTATCTGCGCTCCATCTAACCCTGCCATCCAAACACCTCTTTACTTAGAGTTAGTTCAGGGTTAGTTCAGGGTTAGAATCTAACTCTAACCTCTAACTGAGTTAGAGTATCCAAACAGGGCCATAGGCGCAAGCACTCCCCCCCCTCCTAAGTATGGTTATCTCTTACTAGCCATCAGGAACACACGTATTGTCTCCTTCCATCCATACGTCTATCTCGATATCTCTTGGGGCATCTTCTATCGCGCACACACCTTGTCACTCGATATCCCACCCATGTAGTCCCATCACGATCTCCAGGGGATCTCTCTATGACAAACATACACTCTCTCCTCCCCATGTCTGCATTTTCTCCGTACGTATCTCTCGACCTCTCTCCCTTGTTCGTCAGACCCCTCTTGGCCATGTGCTAGGGGTCTTCCTCTCTCGGTTCCAAACAACCACACACTATCTCCTCACCTTGCCTCCGTTGTCGAAGATGCATGTGTGATATGTTTGCATAAGACAAGCACGCTTTTTCTCTAGTTTTATCGTGTGTTGTCCATGTCTCTTTCACACAGCACACACACTTTTTTCACTCTCTCTCTATCTCGTTAGGGACTCTGTCATGTCCATAAGCATATAGATGTTTTGAAAAGTTAAACCTCAGAAAAGTTTGACCAGGTATATGTGGAGAAAAACATTTACATTTAGAACGATCATTAGATTCATCACAACATGTACTTACTTCATACTATCATTTATCTTTGGTATTGCAGATATAAGTAATTTCTTTATAAACTTGGTCAAAGTTTCAAAATTTTGACTTAAAAAAAATGTTGTAACTACATTATCGAACGGAGGGAATAACTCTTTCTCTCTCTCTGCTATCTCTCACGGGCCTCCCCTCTCACTCGAAATCTCTACACCGATGGATTATACGCTCACTATGTCAGCGTATAGCTCCGTATATTGTTTAGTTGACCGGTCAGCCAATCCACATGCTGTGTTGTCAGCTCGTGCTCTGTATCTTGGTGTGCTGGCTCATGTGGCAGTGGGTGAAAATAAGTAAACTAGAGGCCCATCTAACACGCGGTGAAGTAAACAAAGTTGAAACCACTCGGGGTAGCACCTCGCATGACAGTAAATTGAGGGCGCATTGAGGACAAACTTCTTGCGTTCGAAAGACGCACTCGCGTACAATTCACCACTACGCGGCAGCATGCACAGAAGGACGCACTCACGCACACCCAGCAGATAACACACACCAGCACACGTGTACGCCGGCGTCGCCGCCGGTTGAGATGGACGGCGAGGCAGCCAACAAGCGGAGGAGGCTCGAGCCAAAACCGCATCCAGCGAGCCTGGACTTCATCAGCAGCCTCCCCGACGACATGCTGCTCGTCATCATCGGCCTCCTCCCCAGCAAATCTGCCGTGCGGACCGCATTGCTCTCCCGGCGGTGGCGCCCCCTCTGGCGCTGCGTCCCCCTCAACCTCACCGTAGGCAGCCGCCTCTGCGATGGGGATTGCAAACGCATGGCCGCAGTCTCCAAGATCCTTTCATCGCACCCTGGGCCAGCCAGACGCCTTGACATCCGCATGTTCAGTACCAACTGCAAGGTCCAACCCAAGTTCGACGAGTGGTTCTTATCCCCCGCCCTAGATCAGCTCGTGGAGCTCAGCTTTGAAGCTGGACGATGTCGCTCTCTGCCGCCCTCTGTGCTTCGCCTCACGCCAACGCTGCATCGTGCCAGCTTCAGCTCCTGCTATCTTCCCCAGATTAATGCCGCGCCCGCCCTTCTTCTCCCTCAACTCAAGCAGCTCGACCTCTTCGACGTTGTCATCTCGAAGAAGGCTATGGAGCACCTGCTCCGCAGCTGTACTATGCTCGAGTACCTTCGTCTTGAGCAGATCCACGGGTTCATTAGCCTCCACATCGCCTCGATGAATCTCCGATGGATTTATATGTCTTGCTGGCCCCGCAACAAGACATCAATTGGGAAGAGATCACTCCAGCTGTTCCATGTTATGGTCATTGAGAATGCGCCTTTCCTTGAGAGATTGCTTGTATCAGATCTAGAAAGTCCAACGAAAAACAGGGTCATTGACGCGCCGAAATTGACAACATTGGTGTACTCGTCTGCCAAATTCTCTGAACTATTTATTGGATCCGTAATCGTTCAGGTACAACACTCATCTTCTTCTCCGTCTTCTTGAAATTCACATTTTTAAATTTCTTCTTGATGTATTTACGACCGTCTTCCAGAAAATGATTCCCACAAGCTTGACCCAGTCCATGCGCACAGTGAAGATCTTAGCACTAAAATCTATCGGCCCCAATCTGGATCAAGTTGTTGGATTCCTTACATGCTTTCCATGCACGGAGAAGCTACTCATCGAGGTGAAACTTCTTTCCTATAAGTAAACGGTAATCACAAAGTAGCTCAATTTTTTCGTAATTTACCCAAATTACGATGACAAGTGTAGTGTTCAAAACTGCATCTACGCACTGCACCG
Source organism: Triticum timopheevii (assembly GCA_963921465.1). Lineage (NCBI taxonomy): Eukaryota > Viridiplantae > Streptophyta > Magnoliopsida > Poales > Poaceae > Triticum > Triticum timopheevii. The sequence goes on along the minus strand of OY997264.1, from coordinate 478,075,556 downwards.
AAAGAAATGTTTTTAGTATTTTTTCTCACGTGATCACCTGCATCGTTGTTATGCTGTACTACTATAGTAGCCTAGGCTAGTCATAGTGGAAAGTAACTTAGACTACTCCAGTAACTCTATGGTTACCCTAAGAGCAAGTACTACCTCCGTCCTGGTTTACTCTTCCAATTTTGTAGTATCAAAATTTGACCATAGATTTAACTGACAAAATGTTAATGCATGTCACTAAGAACTATATCGTTGGATTCGTATTTGAACATAATTTCAAATGGTGTAATTTTTAGTGACATGCATTGGCATTTTCTTAGGTAAATCTATGGTCAAAATTTTATACTAAATACGAGGTAGTATTCCCTCCGTCCCAAAATTCTTGTCTTACATTTGTTTAGATATGAATGTATCTAACACTAAAATGTAACTAGATACATCCGTATTTAGACAAATTTAAGACAAGAATTTTGGGACGGAGGGAGTACAAAAGTGGGCTATGTAGGCCAAAACATGTGCCAAATTCACTTGTGATGCATTTGGCATCGATGCCCCTCCATTGCTCACCTGGTGCCCCAATCTGGATCACCTACTTTGCTCCTGTGCCAAATTAACTCACGCAACGAAAAAACACTGCGTGGGAGAGAGGGAGGACTGAGGCAATAAAAAAACTTGTTTGGGAGAGTGAGAGGCTGGTGTAGTTGGCTTGATTGATTTGTTTATACATGTGGGTTTGTGTGCACAGCGGTGCCAACTCTCTCACATCGCGAGAGCGGTGCCAAAATCTTTTGATTTGACATCGATGCGTATTATGTGGCATACTTTTGCAAAATATGGCATCGGCCACATAGTGGAAGGCAACAAATGCCCAAGCTCTTCACGTGCTCCTAGTTAAATGAGAGGAAACAGAAAGAGAGAGAGAGAGAGAGAGAGAGAGAGAGGGAGGGAGAGAGAGTGAAAAAATATCACTAGGCAGCCAAGCCTATTGTATGACCGAATGATATTGGTACCTCTTGATGACACGGCAATCTTATGCAACCAGCTGCTCTAATATGTTCTCTTCTTTTGCAGATAAAAAAAGACCCGAAAGTGAAAAATGTGTTGCACTATAACAATCTCATCGAATGCCTTGATCTCCATCTTACAGAAATTGATTTGATCGACTACCGAGGCAGCACATCTGAGATTAAATTGGCCAGGTTCTTTGTTCTGGAGGCAAGTGTGCTCAAGGTAATGAGGTTTGGCGTTCTCTGGCGCAACAATGAATGGCGTGCTGATCACCGCAAGTGTCTAAGCCTAAATGACAAAGTCTCCGCAGAAGTTGAATTTGTTTTTGAAACATCAAGTGGCCAGAGACTCAAAAACTTATTTGCCCATTAGTGACTTGTTAGGGCGGTGGATTTTAGTTTGTACGATAACGCTGCATCCACCTAAAGTAACGAAAGTTCTTACATAAACTTCCTAGTAATTCCCTCTTCCTAGGTGCAGCATTACTCCTAACATTTGTAATATCAGTTTGAAACTTGTAATATTGCAGTGTACTATTCATGTGTTTTCAAAATCCTGCGAATCAAACAGGTCCTGAGTTGCTGATGATGTTGTGCCTCCCATCTTTCACCAATAGCCGTCGGATCTAGATCTGACGCATACAAACCACGCTTCTCCATTTTTGCAAAAGATGCCCGCACTTGTTCCCTATTTACAAACAACTCCTTGTCTCTCACAATCGGCCTTATCTCCTCCCCACCACATCTAGAAGGCCGTGGAAAAATCTGGCGCGATGCCCGCTGCTGGAGCCGTCCACCCCCAATCTTGGTTTTTCGTGCAATGCATGGGCATTTACGCACGGGAAATTATGTCGAACAGGGCTAGTTGTAAGAAGGCTAGCTCTACAGCCATGATGATAGTGGCTGCAGACGGTGAGGCTGACTATGGTATGCCGAACACGGCGCCTATACTCAGGTGTCATCTCCGGCGCAGGGTCTTGTCACTTCACTGTGAGGAGCAACACGTAATAATTTGACCAACGGGTAGTACAATGCTAGTACTCCTACTACTACATTGTAGTACTACTACTAGTACTAGTAGCACCACCGTCTGGATTTAGGAGTATTACCATGTCCATCTTGATTTTAGTATTTGACAAGCAATATCTAGTAATGCATGTCACAAAAAATGTACTACTCCCTCTGTAAATAAATACATGGTGTTTTATTCCTATCGGCGAGAGAACTTAATGTTTTTTTGCTAACTAGAGTACTAATAGTATTACATGCAATGAACTAAACACTGCATGTCATGTTTGGTAGTCTCAAGTCATTGAAAGCATGCACGGCCCACATCTCTCATTGGTTGATATGTCACAAAATAAGAAACAAGGAGGGAGTTAATGCATCGTGCCTAGGTGTTTTGGGATTATTTGGTTTTCGTAATGTGACTTACACAACATTTTTGTTTACATGCATTAACATTTTATTAGTTAAATCAAAGGTCAAAACTTGGCGCAAAATGCAAAGGGGACCAATAAACCAGTAAAAATCAAACTTCTCTCGTTTGGCCCCAACTAGAGGTCCGGTGAGATGACTATACTGCACCAGCACGGAGGGGGACGCAGCTTCATTGACTTACGACAACTGCCTTTGGGTGAATGATACGTGGGGCCAGGGGGTGGCTGGCCCACCTATCATACAGCCAAAGGCAGGTGCAGTAGAGGGCCGAGGAGTAGTACAAAATCCTACGCACCTACGCACGCTAACCAAGGGCAAGAGTGATCACTCGAATCGCAAGATCAGTTGACTACTACCTCCGTCCTAGTTTATTAGTCTGCTTTGTAATTTGTGCTAAATTTTGACCAAAGATTTAACTAACAAAATGTTGATGCATGTAAACAAAAATTATATTTTTCGATTCGTATTTGAACATAGTTTTCTATGATATAATTTTTAGTAACATGCGTAAACATTTTGTTAGTTAAATCTATGGTCAAAATTTGACACGGATTACAATGGGGACCAATAAACCAGGACGAAGGTAGTAGAAGCTAAGCTAGACCCATGGAGGCGATGAACACGAGCATCAGCCGGCTGTGCCAGATGGTCCACGATGCCGGCCTGTGGCCCGGCAACGTGGAACGTCTCCAGGTAGTATTGCTTGAGGCCGCCAGGGCGAGGGGCCGCTTGGACGACAGCTTTGTCTCCTTGTTCGACGAGATCCTCGTCGGTTTCCTCGACAAGTTCACCGTCGTCGAGAAGCTCGTGGACGACTTTGACGTAAGCCTCTAGCCGACGGGCCCAGGCTCTGCGATGCCCGCCACCCTCAATGGCCACTATGGTGACAACCTCTTCGACGCACTGGTGGCCTTGCAACTGCCCGCCGTTGCACCGGAGAATGTCCTCCTCGAGGTCGCACTTGCCGCGCAGCGCCTGGCGTAGCAAGACACCATCGACATAATCACCCACGTCTACGCACAAATCGTCCACAAGGACTACTCCATGCAAGAGGAGGACAATAGGACGCTGGCCTTCTTGGACCGCAGGGCAACCTTGGACGGCACTGTTCAGAAGCACAATGAGCTCGCCGCCAACGCCGCTGCTCCTCACACATCGGTTGGTGACCCGGCGCATTAGGGCGTGAGGATGTCGTTGATGGATCTGTATGTATTTTTATCTTTCCGTCAAATCCATGTAGTAGTATATGATACTACAGTAATTATCTTACCTTTCACATCAACTTCATAATTTTCGTACGTACTCCATGCATGAACGGCGCCAGAACCAAACTTCTCATTACTCTAGGCAAAATTGTTATTTTCTCTCTATCGATCGCGCCATGGAGCAGAACCAAATTTTACAAGTTACAAGTTCAAAAGGAAAAGCCTGCTGTGTTCGCGTCGCACCCCCACACGGTTGGTCCGGCACGCCGCTCAAGCGGGAGTGCGTGCGGTGTTGCATTTTCACTTACAAGTGGGACCGTAGTTGAGAAAACCGACTATCGGCAAACCCCCACCCTACCCACCGCGCGATGGCTGAGAAAACAGGAGGGAGAAGAGATGGTTGTAGCACGGACTCCAAGAAAATTGGTGTCGGATGGGACTCGTGTGGGTGGCGTGTGCCGTACTGCTAGACGTGACTGCTAGTTATGGCCCATGCCACCCCACTATATCGAGCCTATATCGAGGTACGGAGAACAAATTTCTTGCAGTCCACGCCCAGCCCTCTTCTATCTCTTCTCAGCCAGCCAGCGGACGCGCGGAGCCCATCGTATGTTTGCTCACATGCGGTCCCACATGTCAGTGAAAATGCAAGCAGACCCACTGAACCTGCACATCTTTCACCTCGACGTGCTGGTGATGTAAAACAAATCCAAGAAAGATCTTTGGTGGCCGCTTTTGGAGTTACTCAAGAGTAGTAAGATTCTATTTATAGTTTAACCCAAGATGCACATCTCGTGGCTTCAACTACCACTCTATTTTCTTTCATGACACGACCTGGATGCTAGATGTCCCACGTGTCGGCAAAAGGAGGAAGAACCCAACCAAATCTTCGGTTGTGCTCTTGGATTAGACTAGTTGTGCTAACTTAAAAATTTTATTGTGTACTCCCTCCATTCCAAAATACTTGACTTCCATTTGTCCAAAAATGGATGTACCTATATACTAAAACATGTCTAGTACATATATATGTTGACAAATAGAAGGCATGTATTGTGAAACGGAGGGAGTAGAATGGATGCAAGTTTTTGTATTGGGAAGAAGAGTACATCTATATATGGATAGAGCACAATTTAGTAGTTGTTCTATCACTTTTAGCTAGCACAAAGGCTATAGATGAGATTAGTGCACTTGTTGATACTCCTAGTTTGTATGCGTGTTGCTTGTTAGACGCAGAGAAAAACGGACCGGAGGGAGTACTAGAATAGAGGCTAGACATGAGACTAGATGCGAGGAAGCAACATCTACTTCTTTACACTCGAAGAAGAAAGAAGCACGCAAGATCGAGCCTCCGTAGATCAACAATGAATGCATCGAGAAGGCACTAATCCAACTTACAGGAGTAGTAAAATGTATTCTTGTGGTTCTTGTTTTCTTTGGTCTTGCTTTCCTAGTCAAAATTATCGTTGGAGTTCGTGCAAAACGGAGGTCCGTTTGGGGACATGCGTTGCAGTTGGCCTTACAAGTGGGACCGCAGTTAAGGAAACCGACTATCGGCAAACCCCCACCTCGCCTGCCGCGCGATGACTGAGTTAGAGAAACGATGAGGTTGAAGAGATTGCTCTAGCACGGACTCCAAGAAATATGGTGTCAGATGGAAGTCGTGCTGGTGGCGTGTGCCGTACTCCTGGACGTGAATGCTTGTTCTGGCCCATGCCACCCTACTACTCCTACTACTTACTATATAGTACTACTAGTATCGAGGATTCGAGGTGCTGGTTACGTAGTACAATATGGCTACAGTAAAAACACCCGCACGACGCGCGAAGCATGTGAAGCTAGTACAAATAGTGTACTACTATTGTTGATTGGCCTCATCCGATAACCTGTTGCAATGCACGTACAATTATGTATTCATAAAATATTTTTTGCCTCGTTGCACCACTCACTCACAGAAGCAACTCGAAAGCCATTCATAAATTTAGTAAGTTTATCACATGCATATCATTTTATTACATACAACAGGTCATCAACCCACATCGACAACGAGGATACATTATAAATACTAAAGTTTTCACCACACAACAAATAACAAGCAATGAAATGAACTTCAACTCAACCATTCCTCGGCGTTGGAAACGCTTGCTTTGAACCACAAGTGATTCTCTGGGACGGGCCATCCATTGTCGATCTGGAGACCAACGCAGGACTGATCATCCAAGCTGAAGCGGCCTACTATATCGTACCAGGGTAGGGAACAACCCAAATGTCTGAGGTATAGACACAGTTGCTTCTCATAAATGGTAGTAACATTGTGTCAACAGCAGTTGGATCGCCTTTCACCATCATTGGATAGTTTTGTCCAAGGAAGAGTGAGTTTTCTCCAAGACTATCAATTCTGTACCAGGGAGAAGGAGTTGGCGCTAGCACACTAGTATCCATCCCGAATACCATGCAACGGGTGTTGGAATAGGTCCGGAGAGTGCGACCATGGGAGACTACACCTGCTTCCTTAGCAGTAACATCATCAGTGGACTGTATACACACGAGAAGAGGTGATCCGTAGGAATTAGTTGCCAGGCGCCAAATAGTATATGGGCACTGCTCGTCCTCATGCTCTTGATCATCACCATCATCATCTGCCCCTTGGTTATAAAAACCTTCAAGTATAGGTGGTGGAATGTTCACAGGACCTTGGAAACACAAGAAAAAGGTTAATTAGTAAGGCTGGCCATAGTGGGGGTAACATAAGTAGTACCATGCACTTGGGACTAGCAAACATGCTTATGTGGCAGGCAATTAAGGAAGAGAGAGATGGTTATAGTAACATAGGTAGATACCGTAACATAATAAATGTGATGCTACTATGTGTCATGCATGGCAATAAATGAGACCACCTATGATATTAATCTAAGATACTATGCACTATAGAGGTAGCAACATAAACTAGTAACATATGCATGTTACTAGTCTAAGTTACTCCCCACTATGACCAGCCTAAAGGGAAACTTGCTAACCCGCATGCATGTGGATGAAACAATTATAATTACGGTGGAAGACAAACGTACCGAAACAACGAGGATGCCATGCAAAAACAGTGCCACGAGTGGTGGCAGCAAACACAAGGCCCTCGTATTGAATTGCATCACAATACTCATCCGTGTACAGAAACTGATTTTTGAGCAATATCCATCCAGTCAAACCACTGAGGACGACAACAAGCTTGTCAAAGATAGCAACAACTTCATAATTGTTGTAATTCCAAGAGCGGTTGGGAACTCGAGAAATTGCTATCTTCCGTAGAAGACAGTCACCATGATTTTATTTGAACGTGCGTACAATACCGGTGTGCTCAACCTCTGGGCTGTCTGCTGAGATTTTTGGAAGTGGAACCGGGTCACGAGTGTACACATTCACAAGTTCCCACTCGTAGTTGGACCCAATGTAAGCAACCCAATCTCCATTTGCGCCTGCCCAAGCCTTGCCCTCAAGCGATGGCATCTTAACATCATACGTATCATTATCAAGCGACATCAGCTTGCACAGGGCGAGGCCTCCGTCGTGACGACGCCAGTCATCAGGGTCACGGCGAAGAAGATAGCGGAGATCAAACCGCTCCTTGACTCTTGGGTTCCTTGTAATGATGTTATTAGTTGAGTCAAGAATGGGCTTGAACGAACCTGCCATGCTAGCCGAGGTGATGACGTCGCACCGATCAATGAGTTCCTCCACCACGTCATCTTTCAGATCAGGGCAAGAATAATGGGGTCGTTTCCGTCCTGTTCCCTCCATGGAGAAGACGATCGAACAATGGCAGAAGAAAGGGTGAAGGGCTGATGGAAAATGGAGGAGGGAGAGGAAGAGCGTGCGACAGCAGTTCCAAATCGAGAGGGAAAGGCGAAGAGTCAGTGGACGGTTGCCAGTTTGCCACGGTTCACGAAGGGGCGCCCCGGCCTACACGTCGGTTCGGAAATACTCCTACTGCTCGCCGTCGTCTCACTGGAACGGGACCACATGTCAATGAAACATGGTGTGTAATTTCTCGTGCAAAATGCGATTTGGCCGTGTTGGCCCGAGGTGCCGCATTAGTTATCGACCTTTATTTTTTTAGTGGCGTGCCGTTCAGTTTTGAAGCACGACTAGCTGGTACTGTACGTAGAGAAAATATAAACTACTCTACCACTACTCCACCTCCAGTACTAGTAGTATAAAGAAGATATATAGGCTGGAGCTTCAGCGCTTTCTTGCCAAGGGCTGCCCACTTGCTTCTCACACTACCACCCTCTCTCCAGATCTAAAAAAGACGGCCCCTCTCTCCCTCCTCACCGGTGGTCATAGATCCGCCGGGGAAGAAAAGGAAGTGCAGCGTTGATGCACTCGTCGTCGGCGAGCGAGGTCACGCACTGACGACAAGGCCGTCTTCTCAGACCTAGCGCCCGCGCGGGATGGCCTCCGTCCCCAAGCTCGCTGCCATAGTGTGTGCGGAGGACGACGACCACGAGCGAGGCCACTTGCCGCCGACCCTCAGGTATGCTACCTCTTTTCGAACTATACCCTTGTTCTATTGCCTCATCTGGCACGTCGTTGCATGTGGATCTTTTTCCACTCCACCATCTTCCCAATTTGCTATCCTCTGCTCTACTGGCCATGCAGACGAAAACCATAATTTGCACTATTAAAGGAAACCCTACTTCATGCAGACTAATGCATGTCTGGTTTGAATAAGGAAAGGATGGGAGACTGTACTGTCCAAGAGAGTATGCATCAAACCCGCATCTAGGTTGAAAAGGGGAAAATCAGTAGCTAAGGAACGAGTCTCGTGTCTCTTGGTCGAATAAGGGTAGAAAGGCATGACAACGCAATAGAGAATGACCAAGTCGATCGGTTTGTTGTCCTCACATAGGAAAAAGGTGGCTAAACAGAACAAAAATGGGATGTAATCCACATATGCTGCCTGGATATTTGTTTCTCTAGGCAACCATACCTCCCTCACCACTTTGCGTCCGTGGAGGAACATCGTACACGTGCGCCCACTATCCGAATGGGCCTCCTCTTATTGCCACTTTTTTTCTGTTAGTATAACGCCAGCAGTCAAGTCAAGCAATGCTACTGCTAAAGTGATGCCACATTTAACTAATGCCGCTCTCAGTCTAATGCCACAGATAAATTTAAGCAGTGCCATTTAATGTCACTGGATCATTTCAGGGTTAGCTGTTGATTGTGGATGTATTAAAGATTTTTCTGCTAAGGCCTTCTAATGCTGTTGCACAGCCAGTATACCAACGATGAAACTTGCTACTACCTTCAGAGTTTTGCACTGTTAATGCTTATAGATTACATACCTCACTTTCATGAGATAAGTTAAATTTTTTGTACAGTGTCACCAAAATGCCAAGGCGCTGATGTCATTTTATTTTGGTTAAACTGCACAGACAATTATGAAGACAAGAGGAAAGGTCAAGAGTGGGCACCTCCTCCTCCGGCTGTTCTCTTGATTCGTTCGATCAAGTTTTTATGTTTGATCGATTATCAAGATTGGGATAGCAATTTCTAAGGTCCCCCCCCCCCCCCCCCGAGTTTGAAATGATATTTACCTTGGAGGTACATGGTTTGCAATTTTTTTATACTGTCATTAGTTAATAATGCTAGTTACCTTCAGACTTCTGTATTTGGTTTAATTCTCATGCACAGCTAGTATACCAATGCTGAAACTTGTTACCTTTACATTTTGTATTGTTAATTCTTATAGAAACCTTCCAGTGCTAGAGTTTATTGAAATCTGTTCAGTAAAACCATTGTACTGTACCTGTAATAAACTAACTACTCTACTGTTGCACTAGCCACTGGATTAGCGTATATTTGTAGTATTCGAATGGTGTTGCATTAGTGTATGGACATAAATAAAGTGTGGCAAGCTTTCCCAGATATATGCTCAAGAAAACTACTACCTATTTTTCTAAATACTAGACTTTTGGGTACTTTAAATTGTACCGCGAAAACGTCTTATATTGAGGAACAGAGGGTGTAGAGTTCACTCAAATTATCCCGGTAAAGCTAGTCACACCTTTGTTAAAATTAAAGTTCATTATGTTATCGGAGGAGGTCTGTATGTTTGTCTCTAATGCCTGTCTACTACATACCCGACATCATGATGTAATGTTAAGTCATTTCCTTTTGTACGGTGTCACTAAATTGTCAAGCCGGTGATGGCATTTTATTTTAGTAGAATTGCACAAAATTTGCTTAAACGAAGAGGAAGGTCAGGAATGGCTCAGTTTTTCAGAAAAAACTATCTATGCCTTCCTGACATCAGCCGCTGTTGCTTTATTTATTCCTTCAAACAGGTGGTTAGAAACAGTCTTGCTACCTTTTCCCATTAAGAAATTGGAATGCTTATATTTGTGAGTCTATGCTTCAACTAGTGCCACTTTTATAGTAATCACACTTTCAATATCTATGCAAACAGGGATGCTCGATTTTAGTGGAGCTGCACAAAAAGTCCAAGTGGTTCAACATTAGGAGCATGTTTTTTTCCAAACCTTTATATCCAATTGGTGGCACTATAAGCTGTTCATTACGAAGGTACATGGTTTGCTACTATCTTGCTACTCTTTTTGTACTTTCATTAGATAGTAATACTAGTGGTTTGCATGTGAATTTATTGGCAGGGTGGACCTACATTGGAGGTGCAGGACATGATTCAATGATTGGATGCTCAATTTCGGTTGTATCGATTTCACCTCTTCCATCACTGCGAACATGGTGTGGTATATGTTTACTAGCTGCTTGATATTTGTGCAGACTACATGGAGAGAATAGTATAGTCACTGCATGTAGTGCCATTTGAAAATAGACACAAAGATTGGTTAGTCACTTCATGGACTGCAGAAAAGTAGTACTGTACTATTTAATGGCCAACACTAGGTGCTTCATTGCTTTGGTCTGAGTATATAATGGGCATCATTTTCCCTAAGTTAAAGTTTGTATTCCGAAAATAGTCTCGCGGTGTGATCGAGAGAAGACCAAATCATATTGCTGTGGATGTTCCTGCATCATGTGTGGTTCATTCTCATGGTTCCAGCTGTTGGTGAAACCACTTATGTTTGCAAGAGGAATTGTAGACTTCACAAACAAATTTGTCTTTCAGTCTGTACTGAATGTTGGCCAAGAGAAGCATCCATGTTAGTAGGAAGAACAGATGTTTTCTCTAGATCTTTGCTTTTGGAGCTACATATTTGTATATGATCTGTGGATCATTGAGATGCATTAACATGTTGATCTTATGTATGGGAATCGTACTAGTTAGTTTTAGTTGCGATGCAAGATCCGAAGTGGCCGATCTTTGCTTTTGGAGCTACATATTTGTATATGATCTGTGAATCATTGAGATTCATTAACAGTTACTTATTTCTGTTCGCTCAGTGTTTACAAGTTACTGATCGATCACTAGCTAGCCTACAAATGCGCTCCTGGCTGTTTTGTTTGTGACGCCAGATGCGAAGTGGCAGTTTTTTGAATAAAAATGCCTACCTCTGAAGAAACTGACAAGTTAAACTATCGATCCTACACAGATAAAAATGCCTACCTCTGAAGAAACTGACAAGATACACTATCGATCCTACACGGATAAATAGTGAATCATGCACATACTACCTCCTTTCCGGTTTGCAGGGCTCAATTCAAGAAACGACCTACTTGATCCTACACGAATAAATAGCGGATCACGCACGTACTAGTACCTCCTTTCCGGTTTGCAGGGCTTAATTCAAACCTCTCACCAACCAAGGTACTCCCTCCGTCCGGGTTTATTAGTCCCGTGAGCAAAGCAGCAAGACCAAGGCATGGCAACAATTAACGGCATGCAGAAGTTTAGGCCTAATTAATTCCAGCGATTTAAGTGGCTGCATGCGTGCCCTCAGCTGCGACTCGTTGCATGCTGCTTTGCGTACTGCCTGCGAGCGATTTTGAGTGCCTGCATGCAGCCGGCCGTAATTAAGGCAGCTAACTGATGCGAAAAAAGATACGCTTTCATTGTTGCGGGCTTTTTAAATCCATGAAATCATTATTGACAAGGAGGGAGATGATTTGAGTCCACTCATTTGACCGCCATGCCGGTGTGCGACCCAGACGGGACGGGACGGCACAGTCATAATTTCAGTTTCCCTAGTTTTCCACGGCAAGCTGGCGCACTAAGCCATTATGCACTGTATTCCGATGACCGTCGCGCTACCTTCCCCTATAAGTACTGTTTCCCGGCCTTCTCCAGTGCCACTGTGACCCAACTCGCCATATCCTCATAAGCCCCCACCGGCCCGACGTCGCTCGCCACGTCGGCCATGCCCTCGCCCGTCCCCGGTAGGCGACGCCAGAGGCGATCACCGCCGGAACTAGTGTTCAGTTTTTTAGCAGAAGGCAGACGGAGGGAGGAGGCATTCTATCTGTCTTTAGATGGAAATGCGCATATGAGCAGTTGTTGGAGCGCGACCGCATGGCCGAGGAGCAGGAGTTGTTGGAGCGCGACCGCCTGGCAGAGGAGCAGCATATCGCCGATTTGCGCTGCCAGTGGGACATGGAGCAGCAGCGCACCGACGCTGTGAGTCGCGAGCAGAGCGCCCGCAACTGGGCCGACTACATGGAGGCCGGCGCCCGGCAAATAGCCCTGGAGGCTGTCAGGCACGCAGGCGTTCGCGATGCTAATTTTTACTACCAGCTCGTCAAGTGGGTTTCCTGCTTGGAAGCCGAAGCTTCGGTGGACCACGCCGGCATGGAAAGGGCCAACGCGCGCGAGCAATGCGCCCTATCGCACCTCTGGCAAGTTCGAGGTGAGGCGCAGGACGCTGGTGCCGGCGTTTAGCGTGTACCATAGATGGCGGCCGGCATCGTCTAGTTAGCTAAGAGTAAGTTAGTACTTGTCTAGTGGGAGTAGATAGTTAACTTGGCTATGATGGTTGTCAACGTGGAAGTTCAGTACTCTATATGTGGATCAGACCTGTTACTTTGCTCTGAATGTTGAACTTTCCGTTTGAACGTATGGAATGGGCTGTTATTTTTTTTAAATGGGTTGTATTTGTCCTCCACGGGTTTAGAGGCTGACCTGTGGGCCTAGCAAGTTGACGCATACACAATCAGGAGATGATTGTATGTGGAGAGGATGACAGCAGGGACCCGCCATGGTCATGGCAGTACGCAAGCAAGTGCCTCCTTATTTCAAGCCAATAAAAAAATGGCTCCTCCTAGTGGATTTCTGACATCTGGGTCCCATGCCATTGTCAACATAGTCAATAAACGAGAGAATTGCACAACGAGCGACTGACACCAGGGACCCAGCAGCTCGCCCAGTTATTTTTGTTTCGGGTTAATTTGATAAATGCCTCCGAGAAATGCCAATGCAATTTCCAAACTTTGAAAAATGCCATTTCATGCCATTTCTAGTGGCATTTTTTGAAGTCTAGAGTGGCGTTTTTCAAAGTTTGCAAACTGCAGTGGCGTTTTTCAAAGTTTGCAAAAATTGTAGTGGCATTTTTCAAAGTTTGGACATTGAAGTGGCATTTTTATGAATCGCCATAATTGGAGTGGCATTTATCTAATTTTTTTTGAGACGGAAGCAGGGTGTCAACTGGGCTGTGCGAGACACTCTGGCCTGTCTAGACAGCCTTTTCTTTTATGTTTACCACAGACCAGCCCAGTAGTTTTTTTCTTTTTGAAAATGGCTAGCCCAGTTTTTTTGTGATTTGTCAAGTAAGTCACTTTATCAGGTCTGTTGGGCTGCAAATCTTTCAAGACGAGGAGAGCTTCATTCGGCTGGCCGAGAAAATGGCCTATCAGTAATGAGAAATGGGCTGTACATTTTTAAAACACATCAAACCGGCAATTAGTTTCAAATATCTTTTTTTTCATTTCGAGATTTTAAATTGCATTGATTTTTATGTGTGGACAATATATTGGATTTTATATTGATATACATTTATTTTTAAAATCAGTCTGAATGTGACTCGAAATTTTGGGATTAGAAACTGTTCAGACCGCACCGACATATGCAAAATTTCGTATAATTTTTTAACCGTGGCCACAATATGGGTTGTAATGCTAACAAAAAGAATATGGGCTCCGAAAAAACCCGTAAGAATTAGCAAATGGGCTGTAAACTATTTGAAATAATGGCAGATGGGCTGTATGCTGTTTTCCACAGATTTGAGGCTTTCCACAGATGGCATGTATACTGTTGGATGTCCATCCAACGGCCATCGTGCTTCTTCAATCTCTGCTCTTCCTGCTCCAGCCGCTCAAACAAGCGCCGGCGGGACTGCCTCCTCCCTCCTCCCCGTGGCCGGCTGTGCTCCCGCGCAGGCCTCAACGCCCCATCGTACTCCCATCGCTGGCCTAGCCATCCCTCTACTCACCCACAGTCCCACACCTACTGTTATTCTCCGGCAACGGCAGACGAACCAGTAAACCCTCGTACAGTCATACTACCCTCCGCGTGGGAAACAACTGCCGACTCTTCCCTACCTCCGTGTCGTTCCCTTCCTAGGCCTCGTCGTCGTCGACCGCCCTGGTGCTCTCGGCGTGGCGTGGTCAACGTGGTCAACGTGGTCAACGACCGACATGCATCTGAAGTGGACTGTACGTGGAGAGGCTGACAGCTGGGTCCACGGCCACACGCAAGGAAATGCCTCCTTATTACGTGCAAAATAATGATTCCTCCACCTGACATCTGGGACCCACCGAAAGGGCCTTTGTATTTCGCGAAAAAACGTTACCGCCACTGACAGCTCGGACCCACCAGCTATATCTTCGCATTTAAGGAAGTGCCTCCTTATTACGCCCAAAAAAAGAATACTCCCCCTGCTAGCTGGTACCCAGTATAGTGGGCCTACTAAGTTGACGGGCACGAAGGGCTTTGTCAACTTAGTCAATATGCACTTTTCTAGCTCGACTGACCGTACGATGTCCATCCAACGGCCATAGTGCTTCTTCAACCTCTGGTCTTCTTGCTCCAGCCGCCCAAAGCAGCGCCGGTCATGCCGCCTGCTCCTGCCTCCCGTGGCTGGCTATGCTGCCGTGGAGGACTCACCGCCCCCATAGTACTCCCACCGCTGGCCAGGCCATCCCTCCCCTCCACTCACCCACACCCCCTGTTATTCTGCAGCGACAGCAGCGCAGTCGAACCAGTGAACCCTCGTACTCCTCTCTGCATGGGCATCCACTGCCGCGTCTTCCCTGGCTCCGCGTCGTCCCCTTCCTAGGCCTCGTCGTCGTCCATCGCCGTGGTGCTCTCAGCACGGCGTGGTCAATGTGGTCAATGACCGAATTCCATCGGAAGAATACTGTACGTGGAGAGGCTGACAGCTGGGTCCACGGCATCCGCAAGGAAGTGCCTCCTTATTATGCAGAAAATAAATATTCCTCCACCTGACAGCAGGGACCCACCAAACGGGCCACCAGTATTTTGCGAAAAAAACATTTGCCCCTGACTGCTGGGACCCACCCGACGGGCCATCGTATTTCGTGAAAAAAACGTTCCCCCTACTGTCAGCTCGGACCCACCGGAAGTGCCTCCTTATTACGCACAAAAAAATGAATACCCCCTGCTAGCTGGGACCCACCTTGGTGGGAGGCTGACTTGTGGGCCTACTAAGTTGACGGGGACGGAGGGCTTTGTCAACTTAGTCAATATAAACAATTCTAGCTCCAGTGACCATATGATGTCCGTCCAACGGCCGTAGTGCTTCTTCAACCTCTGGTCTTCTTGCTCCAGCCGCCCAAAGCAGCGCCGATCGTGCCGCATGCTCCTGCCTTTCGTGGCCGGATTTGCTACCGCGGAGGCCTCACCGCCCCTACTATTCCCATCGCTGGCCAGGCCCTGCAGCGACGACAGCCTCACACCGCAGCCGAACCAGTGAACCCTCGTACTCCTCTCCGCGCGGGCTTCCACTGCCGCGCCTTCCCCGGCTCCCCGTCGTCCCCTTCCTAGGCCTCGCCGTCGTCCACTGCCCTGGTGCTCTCGGCACGGCGTGGTCAACATGGTCAAGGAACGACTTCCATCGGACGTGGACTTTATGTGGAGACGCTGACAGCTAGGTCCACGGCTGCAGCAAGGAAGTGCCTCCTTATTACGCGAAAAATAATTATTCCTCCACCTGATAGCGGGGACCCACCGGACAGGCCACCGTATTTCGCGAAAAAACGTTTCCCCCCTGACTGCTGGGACCCACCAGCTACACCTTCGCACGCAAGGAAGTGCGTCCGGGCAAAAAAAGAATGATTCGCCCCCATGACTGCTGGAACCCACCAGCTACATCTTTGCACGCAAGGAAGTGCGTCCGGGCAAAAAAAACGATTCGCCCCCCTGACTGCTGGGACCCACTAGCTACATCTTCGCACGAAGGAAGTGCGTCCGGGCAAAAAAAAAACAATTCGCCCCCCTGACTGCTGGGACCCACCAGCTACATCTTCGCAGGCAAGGAAGTGCCTGACAGTCGGGACCCACCTGGTCGAAGCGTACGTAGCGTTGTCATTCTGGTCGCGAACGTGTACGTACATACTGGTCAATGTAGAGGCGCGCACGTGTCGTAGTAGAGGTGCGCACGTGTCATAGTAGAGGCGCGCACGTAGCATGTACACGTACGTACAGCGGCGAGGGTGCAAGAAAGAAAATAAGGCCACGTACGTACATACGGGCAGGGTCTTGAACGCCTATCGCGCATACGTACATGGCTGGGTCGGAACAAAAAAACAGCATCGCCGTCGTGTTCATGGGGAGCCAACCAGCTGGGTCGGAACGGAATGCGTGGTCGTGTTCATCGGGAGGGCTTGGACAGAATAGGCGATGGAAACGAGGCCTGGCGTACCGCACAACAAAGGAAACAGCCTCGTGTTCGACTGGCCACGTTTGAAACGGGATCCTGTTGATCGGGAGGGGCCTGGAGTACCGCAAAACGGAGGAAGCAGACCTCCTACGGTCGAAACGGGGGTCCTGTTGATCGGGAGGGGTGTGGCGTACCGCAAAACGGACGAAACGGACCTCCTATGATCGAAACGGGGGTCCTGTTGATCGGGAGGGGTGTGGCGTACCGCAAAACGGAGAAAACGGACTTGTGTTGGAGCGCTACGGTCGAGACGGGGGTCCTGTTCATCGGGAGGGGTGTGGCGTACCGCAAAACAGGACTCCATGGGATACTGTTCATCTCCACCGTTGACCTCCTCCAGTCTCCACGGGCTACCGTCGACCTCCTCCAGCCTCCACGGGCTCCTATTCATCCAGCCTCCACCGCGCGCTACTCCACCGGCTACTGTTCAACCGCCCCTCCACGGGCACCCCTCCACCTTCTATTGCTCATCCAGCCCTCCACACCACATGGTCTTGTTCAACCACCCCTCCACGGCCACCCCTCCACCATCTACTATTCATCCAACCCTCCAAACCACGGGGTCCTGTTCATCCAGAGGCAACGCCACCGCTCACTGTTCATCCAAACCCCTCGCAACACTCAGTGTTCATCCCAGAGGCAGCATCGATCAGCTTTAGTTAGCAGCAGTAGCGAAGGAATCGCTCCATCGGGTTCAGTTAACAGCCATCGATCGATCACTCGGGTTCAGTAACGCGTAGCCTGCAGTGCAATCGCTCGGGTTCAGTTAGAGCCCAACGCCTTGCTCGGGTTTAGTTAGAGACAACGCCTCGCGCACACGCGCGTACCTGTACGAGAGAAACGCGCATTGCTCGGCCCGCGACCTCCCACCATAACCGACAACTCCCCGAAATTTTCCTTCCCCTTGCTTCTACCACGGTTTTTTCCGTCATGGACGGCCCAAAAAATGTCATGCAGCTGCGTCTCCAGCCCGCCCAGGACGAAAAGCCCATTTTCTGTCAAGATTTTTGTCATAGAAGTAGGAGCCCACCACATCTATGATGATACCGGGTTTTGTCACAATTATCGTCATAGAAGTGTCATATGTATGACAGAAAAAAATGTCGTTTGGCCCAAAATGTCACGGATGTGTCTTGTTTTTGTAGTGGAAGATGTAGCTGGTGGGTCCCAGCAGTCAGGGGGAAACGTTTTTTTCACAAAATACGGTGGCCCGTCCGGTGGGTCCCTACTATCAGGTGGAGAAATCATTATTTTGCACGTAATAAGGAGGCACTTCCTTGCTACGGCCGTTTATGGAGCTGTCAGCCTCTCCACGTACAATACTCTTCCGATGGAAGTCGTTCCTTGACCACGTTGATCACGCCGCGCCGAGAGCACCAGGGCGGTGGACAACGGCGAGGCCTAGAAAGGGGGCGACATGGAGCCAGGGAAGACGCGACAGTGGAAGCCCGCGCAGAGAGGAGTACAAGGGTTCACTAGTTCAGCTGCGGTGTGAGGATGCCGTCGCCGCAGAATAACAGGGGGTGTGGGTGAGTAGAGGGATGCCCTGGCTAGAGGTGGGAGTAGTAGGGCAGTGAGGCCTGCGCGGCAGCACAGCCGTCCACGGGAGGCGGGCGCAGGCGATCCCTCCGGCGCTGGATTTGGCGGCTGGAGCAAGAAGATTAGAGATTGAAGAAACATGGCAGCCGTTGGATTGACATCCAACGATTGCGTCTGCTAGAATCGTTTGTTGACCTATATAATAACTAAAAAAATCTTGCATACGCGTCAACTTAATAGGCCCACAAGTCAGACCATTCCCTATTTTTTGAATAATTTATATATAGCTCATTGCAACTTCTTATGCAATTTATTGCAGTCCATTTTTTGTTGTTGGCCAGGGCCAGGGGTAAAAATTTAAATGAAATTTTGCATATTTCTATGGGTTCCAAACTATTTTTAATACTAAAATGTCGAGCCAGATTTAAAGTACTTTGAAGATATATTTAAATTAGGTTAAAGCCCAGTGAAATAGGAATCTGAAAATGTGAAAAAATTCAGAAATTATAAAGTAATTGCCAATTTGTCATCTGTTTTTATATTTACAACCCATTTCATATTACTTTCAAGATTGCAGGCGTCTTGAAAGAGTTGCAGCCCATCAGGGCGTAGAAGCATAAGTAGGCCTGGATTGGGTATTCTTCAAAAAAATAAATAAACTGGGCTCATTTTCACAAATAAAAAATAGCTGGGCTGGTCATATGGTGAACATAAAATATAAGCCTGGGCTAGACAGGTCACAACCCAGTTGAAGCCCTGCTCCATCTCAACAATAACAAAAAGAATACTGCTGAGCAGCTACGTCCCAGGTGTCAGCCGATCTTGTGATGTTCTCTTTTCTATTGACTATATACGCTCACAATGTCGTGGGTCCCAGATGTCAGGAAACCTCTTGGAGGAAGCATTTTATTTTTCCATACGCTGACATGGTGGGCCCCTACTATCATCCTCTCCACGTACTTCTGTCGATTCCTGTTGTTTGTTGACCATGTTGACAATGCGAGAGGGCGGCGCCGTGGCGAGCGTACCAAAGTGCGCAGAGGATGACAATGAGGCCTCGGACGTCGGCGTTAACGATTTAGGAGATGGTGGGGCGGTGATGTGTGCACTAAGGTGCAGCCAGCCGTGGGAGGTGGAAGCAAGCGGCCCCGCTGGTGCTGGTTTGGTTTTGGCAGCTGGAGGAAGACAAGACTGAAGAAACATGACAGACTATAAAAACAGAAAGAGGACTTAACAACCTTAACTGAAACCAGCAGGGGCACTTAACAACCATAGCTGAAAGCAGTATGAGTACTTATACAGGTTCAACTGTACAAAGCACGCCTCAAACAGTGCTACTTTGCCTATAGTTAACCAAGGGTGAGGCCGCCAAGCCCCAGGACAAGGCCCAGGCGCCACCCCGCGCATCCACAACCTTCTGAAAGCGGCTTCATCTCACAACGTGGTCAATAAATAGGATATTCGCTTTAGAGCCATGGAAAAGCAAGAACATAATCTTCTGTCCTATTCTCCAAGATGGACGGGCCTTCATTATTTGAGACCACCCATGAATAAGTATCTTTTCACCTCCAAGGGGAATGGTGTAGGTCAACATAAACATCATGTTGTGACCAAGCGCAAGTCTGACCCGACCATGGTCAGGCATCTGTATAGGAACAATAGAACTGGGTAGTTTCTGTTTCAAGAAGATCACAGCTGTAAAAGTGTGTATAAGCAATAGTTGATGAACAACACATATAACAGAAAGCAGCTCGTACCATAAGTTTCTCGACACAGTTGGACCTGTTCAACGAGTGCAGCAGTGGCACACATATCCCACGTGGCCTTCCACCATTGAAACGCCCCACAAGGACCTCAAGATGATTAATAAAGTGTAGGAACTTGTGGATGTCATCCCAGTTAAATTCAATGCCATCAGTAATAGCCGAGTTCTTATAGAATAACAAACGAGCAGCCTGCTTAACTCTGAAAAACCTACACGTGCCACCAATTATAAGAAAATATTAGTTAGAAGTAGCATCTTCGTGAGAGATTCATTGCTACTTCTAAAGTTAAATTATGACTAGTTAGATAGAATAGGTGGATTAAGAAGTGATCGAGGCAACAAGCAAGAACCAGATACAAAACTAACATGGATGAACAATTGGAACGGCGTCGGGTGGAAGATCGCAGTGAAGATGAGACCAGGTTCTACTATTTCCATCAACATTCGTGCGCCAACTTTTAGTCTGTAACACTTGAGAAAGTTTATCCAGGTTCGGCCATAAAAAAGCAGCGATCTTCTTGCTTCATGAACCCAACTCGGAACTTATGTCCATGGCTTGTATTCATTGTGACCATTAAACTGGTGTATTCAGTTATGGCAAGGCCGAGCATCTTGAGTACATGTGTTCTGGCAGAGCAAATAATGCACTAGAGGAAAAATAATATCAGAACACAATGTATTCCATATCCAAATCTAGAAATAATTTCCTCCTTCACGTCAGTGTTGACCATCGTACTAGTACCTTTTATCCAAACATAGCAATCCAAATTTCCAAATTAGTCGATAGCATGTTCAAAAAGCCCCACTCTCCTGGACAGAAAAGAGGATTCTAGGAACATACTGTGCGCGTTTTAAAATCCTGTGTTAGGATGAGAAGGAACAAGTGTGGCGTCTCGCCGAGGGTGCAGAAACCTGTAGGGTCTTCGCACTTTGGGCACTGCTAATGAAACACACTAGATTCAGTAGGAAGAAAAATGCATCAACGGCGGCGGCTGCCATCCTAGGATTACCCGCGACCAAGGGACTTGGATTTATCGGGGATGGATGAAGAATTCGTACCTGGTTCTCCATGAGAAAACCCTATGCAATCGCCGAGAGCGGGTTTTCTCTGAACAAGCAGACGAGGGAGGAGGGGATTTAGGCCTAGTGAAATATTGCCGCTTCGTCCGTCCAGCTTACTGCTAAAGTGGAAAGGTGGGGGGTTTTGTGATTTGACGGCTCATTGGGCATTACTGCGACGCTACGACCGAGGTGTGTCTACCGTGCAGTTGTGCACTCTAATTTGGTGCATATGGCACGTGGACCCCGTTGCCGGATGCCCCACATATCAGTGAAAGGAAGTAGAAAGACAGGAGTAACTAGTTACAAATAAATATATTTTTGACAAAGAGATACTCCCTCTATAAAGAAATATAAAAATATATTATATCACAACTTTATACATAAGAAAAATAAAGGGAATATATATAATATATATAATTATAAAAAACAAAGTTTTTTTCAACACAGTATAGATGAGTTGGTGATGATGGTGTGCCTGCCATCCTGCAATATAGGCCGTCCGATTTATATCTGACGGATAGGAAGGAAACTATGACAATTTTGCAAAAAAGGTACCCACACACCTCTCCACATTTGCAAATAAGGCCTTCCCTCGTTCATCCTTTTCCCTCGGAAGATAAAATACTCATACAAATGCATATTGATGTTACGTGCAATGCACGAGCATTATGGGGGTTCAGCTGAGAATATAATACTCAAACGGGCTCACGGTTCTGGACTTTGGGCCACAGTCTGGTAGGCCTGCATGTGTTGAGGGCCCATGTGTTCTACCTCAGCGCTTTTCATATTGCAAGCGATCGGTACGGTGCTGGTTTTAAATGCTGTCGCAAGGTGAATACACAAAATTGAATAAAGCACGACAGCTGTTGGAATGAAATTGAACAACAGTTCCTAACCAGCAATCAGAGTTGCAATTCTATCAACGATATACCATGTGATAAAAAATACTGTCGTACTACTTATACACACATGACACTTTTTTCACCATGCGAGATTATTACATCAAAATCTCTCGGAGGATAGATCAGTTCGGCAGTTGCGTGCTGGTACTGAAGAATTTCAAAGTTGATTTGGACCAGGTCTCCTTGCCGAGGAAGTTCGATTTTGACATCATCCCCTGCCGCAAGATATGATTTAGATTTGAACCTTGACCATCCTTTAGCATCAATCATCATGCGACCATCCTTTGTACTTATGGTATATTGAGCAGGTTCATTCACACCGAGGATGCGCATGGTAAGAGAAACTTGGCCACGGTCGCCCGGATTGTTGAACGACTCCCTCGTTGCTCTAGAAATTCTCTGTTTGCAAATAAGAAGACATACACAAATAGTTAGATCAACACAGCGAATCATGTGAAACAACATGGAAATAAAAAACAATGAACCACTTGGGCGTCCAATGCTTACCAAGAAGGTGTACATGTTGGTTTTTGTAAGGACTTTGGTACATGATGTGCGAACTGCAGCCCAGTCTGTCGCCGGTGCAACTGCTTTCGGTTTCCGCTACACGGGCTGGAGCAGATGCAAGTGCAAGTGTTGGTGCAGGTGCTAAAGCCGTTGCTGGTGCCCGTGCCGGTGCGACTTGTAGTGCCGACGTTGCTGCCGGAGATGGTGCACCTTGTAGAGCTGGTGCCGATGTCGGAGCAGGTGCCGGTTTTGATGCCCGATCCTCCGGTAGATCAGCCTGATCTGCTGGCGCAGTCGGTGCCCAATCCTCGGCTGGATTAGACTGAGATGTTGCCGCTGTCAGTGCTAGAGCAACTGCCGGTGCTCGATCCGTTGCTGAAGGTGGTACCGATGTGCGAGACAGCGGCGATCGTGTCTGGTCTGCTATGATCAGCTTTCTAACTTGACTAGGCTCCGTGACCATGATCTAGTTTTTTTCTTCATTTCTTTTAAACGCGAGAAGGACTAATTGTGGCATTTTTGTTAAACCAAACTGCAGTTCATCATAGGGATTCAGCTTGTACTCAGAGAATAGACTCATCCAATTTTTTCCAGTAATATAAGTGATTGATAGTGCCTTCATTACTGACACGACATAAGAAGTGAAACCTGCAAAAATAGCCATCGTAGAGCAAACCAAATGGTTTATTCTGTGATGAATGTCACATGGCAAAACCTGCATCGTAAAATTGCAGGAAAAGAAAGAAAAAATGACATTAAATCAATAAGATTTAGACAGTAAATCAATAAGATTTACTTGATGTGACATGAGTGAATCCTTACGAGGAAATCACTATGTTGAAGTACTAAACAAAAGATTGATCATCCAACTACGGGTGGCATGCAGGGCCCCCACCTACTCCCACAAGCAGGACAGTCCAAAGGTCGTGAGAAATCGAATGGACCGAACATCCATGGGACTGGAAATCCTGGTGGGTGCGATAAACCCTGCAATGCATACAGATATTGGAGTGCAACCATAATTGATAAACCGTCCTCACAGAAAAGATGATCTGGATACTTCAAAATATACAGACTGAATTGAGTGGACAGACATTAACATAGACTATTCTCAGGACTCACCACACACCAAAAGCAGCAGTACTAAACAATACAGGGTTCACAAACACAAATCAAGTACTGAACAATAGTACTTACTACAGACAAGCAAAGTTGCACTAATTAAACTCTGCACACTATTTCTTGCCACCGACCTATGGGATGAACCCCGCATAACTGACTAGGCCATGGACTTCGTGAGAGATGTCTACCTGCACCATCACCATCTCGTCAACCTTTGAGAACCTAACAGAGTGGTCTTTCCACTCATAAACATGATGATGAAGACAGGCCGCATCAGATTTGTCGGGAAGCTTTACAAGAACCACACCCTTCGTAATCGAAGGCACAGCCAGGAAATTGTTGTGGTCAAGTACAGCCTCGAGAACACGCCTGGCAACAATGCTACAGGAAAGCACTAGTTCAGGACACGTGGCGACAAGGACACAACAGCTGGATAGTTTAGCAGTAGAACTCATCCTCAGGTCTTCCAGTTCACACGACATGACTTTGAGAACTTCATCTCCACCATGGACCTGGTTCTAATTCAAATAGAAGCCATATTTTATTACTACCTCCGTTCAGAAATATAAGATGATTTTCGATATTATACTCCATATATGACTACATATATGCACAGAAATGAGTGAACAAAGACACTAGAACATGTCTTCAAAGGCATGAGAGCAGAGGGATTACTTGCAATATCCATAACACAAGTTACTGAGGCAAATATACCCTCTTCAAAGGTAGCATTGATGTTCATAAAGTACTCCCTCTGTCCCAAAATTCTTGTCTTAGATTTGTCTAGATATGGATATATCAAGTAGATACATCCGTACTTAAACAAATCTAAGACAAGAATTTTGGGACGGAGGGAGTAGTTGAAAGTAATCTATAAGAAATCACTGTCAACCTCTCGCATGTTTTGGTCAAAAGAGGAATTTAGAACCGTCATTTGGCACACAAAAATCACATGCAAGATCACCTAGAAAGTTGTAGTACTAGTACTAGTACTGCGTGTTAGCTGAATAAACACGATCAAGATCGAGAAAAAGATCGTCAAGAAGAGATATTACCTGGACTTTCTTAATGAGGGATCCCGGAGAGGGGGGCTTGTTTGTGGTAGTCTCGGCGGGGTGCTTGCTCTTCTTAGTACCATGAGCCTCAATGGTTTTTACCAGAGCCATAGACATCACGTCGGCCGGTGCTCCAGCGTCCATCCAAGAGAGGAAGCTGAGAGAGAAGAGTGAAATGAGGAACGAGAAGAGGGAGAAGCAAAGAGAGTGGGAGTTTTCTTCAAGATAGGAAGCTGAGAGAGAAGAGTGAAATGATGGTTGCTTCGTCCGTCCAACTTACTGCATCATGCTTTTATATCGATATTTATTGCATTATGGGCTGTTATTACATATTATGTCACAATACTTATGGCTATTCTCTCTTATTATACAAGGTTTATCATGAAGAGGGAGAATGTCGGCAGCTGGGATTCTGGCTGGAAAAGGAGCAAATATTGGAAACCTATTCTGCACAGCTCCAAAAATACTGAAACTCCACGGAAGTCATTTTTGGAATTAATAAGTGAGCGAAGAAAATACCAGAGGGCGCCCCCTATCTCCTGGGATCCCTGGTGGCCCTCCGGTGCCCATCTTCTGCTATATGAAGGCTTTTACCCTGGAAAAAAAATCATAAGCAAGCTTATGGGACGAAACTCCGCCGCCACGAGGCAGAACCTTGGCGGAACCAATCTAGGGCTCCGGCGGAGCTGTACTGCCGAGAAAACTTCCCTCCGGGAGGGGGAAATCATCACCATCGTCATCACCAACGATCCTCTCATCGGGAGGGGGTCAATCTCCATCAACATCTTCACCAGCACCAGCTCCTCTCAAAACCCTAGCTCATCTCTTGTATCCAATCTTGTATCAAAACCACAAATTGGTACCTGTGGGTTGCTAGTAGTGTTGATTACTCCTTGTAGTTGATGATAATTTGTTTAATTGGTGGAAGATCATATGTTCAGATCTTTAATGCATATTAATACTCCTCTAATCATGAACATGAATATGCTTTCTGAATAGTTATGTTTGTTCCTGAGGACATGGGTGAAGTATTGCTATTAGTAGTCATGTGAATTTGGTATTCGTTCGATATTTTGATGAGATGTATGCTGTCTCTCCTCTGGTGGTGTTATGTGAACGTCGACTGCATGACACTTCACCATTATTTGGGCCTAGAGGAAGGCATTGGGAAGTAATAAGTAGATGATGGGTTGCTAGAGTGATAGAAGCTTAAACCCTAGTTTATGAGTTGCTTCGTAAGGGGCTGATTTGGATCCACTAGTTTCATGCTATGGTCAGGTTTACCTTAATACTTATTTTGTAGTTGCGGATGCTTGCAATAGGGGTTAATCATAAGTGGGATGCTTGTCCAAGAAAGGGCAGTAGCCAATCACCGGTCCACCCACGTATCAAATTATCAAAGTACCGAACGCGAATCATATCAGCGTGATGAAAACTAGCTTGACGATAATTCCCATGTGTCCTCGGGAGCGTTTTTCTCATTATAAGAAATTGTCCAGGCTTGTTACTCGTTACAAATTATCCTATCACAAAACTATCTGTTACCTACAATTTCAGTGCTTGCAGAGAATACCTTACTGAAAACCGCTTGTCATTTCCTTCTGCTCCTCGTTGGGTTCAACACTCTTACTTATCGAAAGGACTACGATAGATCCCCTATACTTGTTGGTCATCAAGACTCTTTTTTGGCGCCGTTGCCGGGGAGTGAAGCGCCTTTGGTGAGTGGAACTTGGTAAGGAAACATTTATATAGTGTGCTGAAATTTTCTGTCACTTGTTACTATGGAAACTAATCGTTTGAGGGGCTTGTTCGGGGTATCTTCACCCTGACCAGTAGAGCAAAGAGTTGCTCCTCAACCTACTAAACCTACTGAAAATGTTTACTTTGAGATTCCTTCGGCTATGATAGAGAAACAGCTAGCTAATCCCTTTGCAGGAGATGGAACATTGCATCCCGATTTACACCTTATCTTTGTCGATGAAGTTTGTGGATTACTTAAGCTTGCAGGTATTCCCGATGATGTTGTCAAAAGGAAGGTCTTCCCTTTATCTTTGAAGGGAGACGCATTGACATGGTATAGGCTATGTGATGATACTGGATCTTGGAACTATAAACGATTGAAGTTGGAATTTCACCAGAAGTTCTATCCTATGCATCTTGTTCATCGTGATCGTAATTACATATATAATTTCTGGCCTCGCGAAGGAGAAAGCATCTCTCAAGATTGGGGGAGGCTTAAGTCAATGTTATATTCATGCCCCAATCATGAGCTCTCAAGATAATGATTATTCAAAAAAATTATGCTCGGCCTTCTCTGTGATCGCACCATGCTCGATACTTCCTGTGCTAGTTCTTATATGCTGAAGACTACTGAATTCAAGTGGGATTTATTGGAAAGGATTAAACGCAACTCTGAAGATTGGGGTTCCGATGATGGTAAGGAGTCAGGTATGACACCTAAGTTTGATTGTGTTAAATCTTTTATGGATACTGATGCTTTTCATGGATTTAGCTCTAAATATGGACTTGACTCTAAGATAGCAGCTTCTTTCTGTGAATCTTTTGCTACTCACGTTGATCTCCCTAAGTTGAAGTGGTTTAAATATAATCCTCCCACTGAAGTCAAAGTAGTTGCACCTATTACAGTTGAAGAAAAGACTATCGCTTATAATGATCCTATTGTTCCTACTACTTATGTTGAGAAACCACCTTTTCCTGTTAGAATAAAGGATCATGCTAAAGTTTCAACCGTGGTCCGTAAGAGTAATAATAGAACATATACACCCCCTGGGCAAATTAAGATTGAACCTAGTATTGCTATGGTTAAAGATCTCTTGGATGATATTATAGATGGGCATGTTATTTACTTCTGTGAACAGGCTGCTAATATTGCTAGACCAGATGCTAAGATACATAGACCTGTTGTAGGCATGCCTGTTATTTCTGTTAAAAATAGGAGATCATTGTTATCATGGCTTATGTGGTATGGGTGCTAGTGCTAGTGCAATACCTAATTCCTTATATGAAGAAATTATGCATGATATCACACCCGCTGAAATAGAAGGTATTGATGTTACTATTAAGCTTGCCAATAGAGATACTATTGCACCAGTTGGGATTGTTAGAGATGTTGAAGCCTTGTGTGGGAAAGTTAAATATCCCGCTGATTTTCTTGTTCTTGGCTCCCCACAAGATGACTTTTGTTCCATTACATTTGGTAGACCCTTCTTGAATACTGTTAATGCTAAGATTGATTGCGAAAAGGATGTTGTTACGATTGGCTTAGGAGATATGTATCATGAGTTTAATTTTGCTAAATTTCGTAGATAACCCCATGATAAAGAATTGCCTAGTAAGGATGAAATTATTGGTCTTGCTTCTATTGCCATGCCTCCTACTGATCCTTTAGAACAATATTTGCTAGACCATGAAAATGACATGTTTATGAATGAAAGAAGGGAAATAGATGAAGTATTCCTTCAACAGGGTCCTATTCTGAAACACAACTTACCTATTGAAATCCTAGGGGATCCCCCTCCACCCTAGGGTGATCCCGTGTTCGAGCTCAAACCATTACCTGATAATCTTAAATATGCTTATCTTGATGAAAAGAAGATATATCCTGTTATAATTAGTGCTAACCTTTCAGAGAAGGAAGAGGAAAGATTATTGAAAACTCTGAAGAAACACCGTGCTGCGATTGGATATACTCTGGATGATCTTAAGGGCATTAGTCCCACTCTATGCCAACACAAAATAAAATTGGAAAAAGATACCAAACCAGTTAGAGATCCTCAACGACGGTTAAATCCTAAGATGAAAGAAGTGGTAAGAAAGGAGATACTAAAGCTCCTTGAGGCAGGTATAATTTATCCCATTGTCGGGGTTCTGGGAACGGGGGTCCCCAGACTTGCCTGCCTGTGGCCTGCTGCGTGGCTCAAGTGGGGGCCCAGTGTGGCCCAGCTTCATCAGCTCAAGCTCAAGACACTCGCGAGGGGCCAAGCCTCATGGGGCGGACGACGGGAAGCTTCCTCAGGAGTAGCCTCATCAGGCAGGCTCGCGAGGAGGCGGAGAGATCAAGGCAGGGCACCTCGCGAGGAGCCCGTGACGCAAGCCATGACAATCGAGGCCAGGCGGGCGCCAGGCGGGCGCCGGCCTGCGCAGTGTCCTTGTTTTCCCTTTGGTGCAAAGGGAACAAGCACAGGCCAAGGCATCAGGCAAAGGTTACCCTTTCGGTGCAACAAGACCAAGACCAGCAGAGCGGCAGGATGGAAGTCATCGTGGAGCCCAGGACGGTGTCACCACCAGAGTCTTTGGCAGTCAAAGACCAACTTTAGTCAGGATAAGTGTACTAGATGTTCCTCTTCAAAATGGCCAATTGTTGGCGCCCTTCCTGCTCGTTATTTGGGAAGAGGCCCGGGGCCTCCCTCTATAAATAGGACTAGCCACCACAGAGAAAAGGGGATCGAGATTGCGCGTAGACTAGAGAGAGGCGACTGAACTCGCCCAAGCAGTTCATCGCCCCAGCTGAAGAACAGTCCCTCGCGAGGCTGTTCTCCCCTTTTATTGTTCATCATCAGCCCCTGAGGCAATCCACCACACCACACACTGGAGTAGGGTATTACACCACAATGGTGGCCTGAACCAGTATAAAACCTCGTGTCCCTTGTGTGTTCTTCTTCCTAGCCTAGATTATTTGCGAGGCTTCGTGAAGCGAGTTGGTAGGGGAAAGATCTTCATGCGCACCCTAGAGTTCGAACCTCAAGGGTCTGCCGGAACCCGAAATCCGACATTTGGCGCGCAGGTAGGGGTGCGTCGGAATCCTTCTTCCGCCGCCTCGTCGTTCTGATGTCAAGCGACCCGACTGCCAACGCCGACTGCTGGGCGGCGTGGCCCGCCCACGCCATGCCTCCGGCCAGGGCAACCTCAACCTTGCGCCTTAGGCAGCTCGCGCTCTGCAGGGTGCTGCAGGAAGCGGGCGACGCGGACAAACGCTGCTTTCCCTCACACCACGGCAGGTGCGGTCTGCAGCAAGAGCCTCAAGCCTCCCCACGGCCACAGCGCCACACACCCAACGAGAGCAGGTGAACTCCAGGGCCGCGCTCACGGTGGCCCGAGAGCTGCTACGGTGCCGGCTGCTGGAGGGCGGCCGCGACGTGCTGTTAGAGCAAGTGGCCGAGCTCCTGGACACTGCCGCCTCGGGAGCACCACCTTTCTATGTCCAGCTGCCACCCCAGATCCAGGGCGGGCCGTACGATGGCCCCATACGTGCCCACGCAACTCCGAGCGGACTCCAAGGCCTACTCAACGCCAACCCAGCCATCAGCACCGGGCGACAAGTCGCGCCGGCCCCATCTTCGGCCAGCGAAGGAGTGCACGCCACGGCCTTCGGCCTCGGCGGGCCACCATGCCACCACCCTCAAGACAACGCTCCGAGCCGGGCTGCGTTGCGCATGGGGCACTATGGCGAAGCCCATGGGGCGGTGGCCCCAGAGGCTTATGTTCCCCACATGGTGGATCGAGAGTGCGCACTCGAAGAAGACCATGGCTCGTTCCTCGGGCCAGGCTGGAGCGAGGAGACACCAGAAGCTGAGCTCTTTCTGGAACCCCAAGTGGGCCTCGACGACCGCGCCGGCGGCAGCAACTATCGGGTACCACTAATTCCTCAAGAGCAAGCTTATGCTAACCATGGGTCGCAGGAGGTACAAGTCGCTGCAGTAGATGGCTGCCCCAATGCTGCAGCCTCTTACCCCTCGGGAGGAGGGCAC
Source organism: Triticum timopheevii (assembly GCA_963921465.1). NCBI lineage: Eukaryota > Viridiplantae > Streptophyta > Magnoliopsida > Poales > Poaceae > Triticum > Triticum timopheevii. The sequence continues at coordinate 478,045,330 of OY997264.1, read as the reverse complement.
CGGGGGCTGCAGGAGAGGGGCCGAGATCCGGGTTCGTTCCCGCGGCGCTCGGTGCAAGGCGTTCTTAGGAGGTAGGCCCTCTGCCGGGAGGTGCCTTAGGGCCTGCCCCAGCAGAGGACCCATGGTCGTCGGGGGAACCGCTGGCGACCGCTCTACCCCATTGGCTTCGTCCTTGGTCTCCGGCCGCCGTCAATGGCGGTAGAGTGTGGCGCAGGGCGGGGCCCTCGTCTGGCGATATGAAGCAAGGCCGGTACCTATGAAGAAGGCCTAGTCCCTGTGAAGCTCGCCGCCCGTGACAATCTCACGTAATAATGAGTGGGGCTATACACGCCCCGGAGTCTCTGGAGAGCCGCCCTCGGGCCTCGGGGGCTCCCGCCAACGCCCAGTGGTAGCACTTAGCTCCGCACTGGTTAGAAGACGTCGAAGACTAGGCTAGATTCTGGACGCAGCTTTTTTGCTTTTTGCCTTTTCCTCTGTTGACAAGGTTCTTCGATTCGAATTTAAGTTGGATTTGAGCTTGAGACTTGCGTGTGTTTGGGGAAGGGGTGTTTAGTCTTGTTTGAGCAATCTCTCATGTTCTGGTTTTGGCTTTGCGTCCAAAGTTAGCGTCAGCTGCCTCCCCTCGCGAGCCCCTCGTGAGCCGGGCTGGGCCAAGCACGTCTACAATCCGGACCGCTGTCGCCACACCCTCTCTGGAGGTTCTCATCGCAGGATCAATGGGTTCACCCAGAAGACACTCAAGGCGCTGCGGCCCCCCACAGGCCCGCTCGGGACTCATCAGGGTCAAAAGGTAAACAAGTCAGCTGACCCATCACAGGGCCAGTAGCTAAGCTCACATGCAGCGTTATGCTTACTGGGGTACTGATCGCAAACCTTTACATGAGGGGCTTACCCTCCCAAAATGCTCTTACAGTCTTCAGGGCCGAGCCCGAACCTTCTTCATGCAGGGTAAATAGCGGCGACATACGATCAGTCGGATATATCACTCACTGCGTCTTCTGGGGCGCCTCCAAAGGCATCGCTGGCGTCACTAACATCATCACCACCGCCGCCAACACCTCTGTCAGTGCCAGGCTCGTGCACAACACTGCCTTCATCGGCGGCCACGATCACGCCGTCATCAGCAGACGCGAAGGCCCTGACGAGGGCGTCCATGTTGTCCACCACCCATTGCACTAGGTCGCCCCGGATGGCTATGGGCACAGGTGCGATGGCGGCATTGAAATCAAAGTGGGGGTCCTTGTCCTGCAGATAGCTGAAGACACGAGAGAAGGCACGCCCGAGCAAGGCTCGGCTCCTCTCCTCGACAAGCCAACGAGACCTCTCAGAGCGGTTCTCCAGAAGTGTCACCACGTCAGTGAAAAACTGGAGGTTGCTGGCGTAGTTGGTCTCATGCGCCACCTCGGCGGGGGCCTCGCAAATGTTGCCCAAGGCCGTGTTAGCCCGCCCTGATCGTTCGGAGCATTGGGGCATGCTCGTGCTCTAGAATCCGCCGCTCACGGGTCTCGTCCTCATTCCTCCGCGCGACGGCCTCGGCGCCATCAACCCGCCGTTGGAGAAGGAGCAGCTCGGCGCGGAAAGAGGCCAGCTCCGCCTGTGCTGTGCCGAGGGCGGCTGCGGAGGAGTCTGCACTACGTGTCACTTCAGCCAGCTTGGCCCTGAGGGCCGCGGTCCTACCCTCAGCTTCGGCCCTGATCAGCTCCATCCTTACTTCGCATTCGCGCTCAAGATCCGAGCGAGCTACCGCCACGCGGTGGTCGACCTCTTCAAGGGCTCGGGCTTCCCGTGCGGCGACATCATCCTCCGCCTATGTCACCAAGCGCTCTCTTTTTTCAACCATTCAAGGTCAAGATTGCGCTCAGCGGCCTCCAGCGTCAGCGCCTCCTCGCGCTTCAGGAGCTCCGCCTGGTCGACGGAAGCCTCCTTCAGCGACACAAGGTCCGCCTGGCGCAGTTCCACTTGCCGCTCCAGAGAGCTGCTCCAGGCTTGGAGCTCCCACGCGCGCTCCTCTGCATCCCTGCGCCGTCGGTCTGCTTCCCAGGCCTCCTCAACGGCCTGGGAGCAGGCCTCTCGTGAGGCCGCCAGCAACGCTTCAGCCTTCGCGTTATCAAGGTCACGCTGGTGACGTGCAAGGGCGACGGCAACCTTCAGCTTGCGCCTCTCCTCAGCGAGGCACAGGCCTTCAACCATAAGGCGTGCATCCTCACCAGGAAGCTCTGCGCCGATCCGGCTCACCGCATCCACCGCCCCCCGGAGGAACTCTTGACGAAGGGTGCGACGCTCCCGAGCGCGCCTGAGCACGTCTTCCGCATCACCCTCTGCCGCTAGTGTATGCGGAGGGCCCCGCGGTGGCATGCCCCCTCCCGGCGCGGGACTGGGGGCTGGCGCCCCAGCGATCGCCGGATGGACCTCGCTGGGAATCCAGCCTGGCGCCGGCCCATCCCTAGAGGAGGAACTGAATACCAACTTCAGCCAAGTCACCATCCACGATCGGAGGAGGAACGCGGGGCAAACTGGCTGTGCCCCAGGAGGACTCGTGAAGGGAGGACAGCAGGTGCGCAGGCTCGAGGTGCCCAGCGGAACGGACCACTTCTCCGACCGGTCCAGCGTTGGGGGCGCTGCTCGAGCTTGGCGCGCCCAGGGCCAGCGGAGAAGACAAAGCTTGGGGGGATGGCTCCCGGGCCGACTCAGCGAATTCAGCAGGCCGGGCCATGAAAGGCCACAATCAGCTGCAGGGATAGTAAGGTAAATGAGCAAAGAGAGAAGAGGACTTACTCGTCCATGGCAAAGTACTTCCTGCGCTTCAACAGGCGGCAAGGGCGATCATCGCCACCCAAGGCCTCCTTCCTCTTGTGGAGGGCCTCGAAGTCTACGTGGAACCGCCCTAAGCGCTCAGCGCAGGGGTTGGTCTGTGGCATGGGAGAGGCCTCAGGGTGATCAGTGCCAAGGGGACCGGCCTGGGGGACACAACCAGGCGCCGCCTCATGAGGAACGGCTGGGGCCTCGGGAGCCCCAGCCTCGGGAGCCGTAAGCCGCAACTCCTCGCCTGCCACTGCTCCAGGACGGGCTTCGGGAGATGCCGCCTTCGGGGCTCCGCGCGGCGTCAGCACCTCAACATCAGCCCCTTCAGCTCTCGGTGGTTCTCGTCTCCCCGCTCCATCACCTGAGACAGAGCCACTTTGGGCGACCGGAAGAGCAACCACAGCAACTAGGTTCTCGTGGGGCCCCGTGAGGCCAGCCAGGCGCAGACCCCACTCGTCAAAACTGGGCATCTGCCTCACGAAATCGGCCCTGCTCGAGCAAAGTTACAAGAGGGCAGCATCGTGTCGAAGGCTGCCTGGGGAAGGGTCGCCAGTCAGGACCCTGAGCACCGTCCGCAGCGCTTCAGGAACCAGGTCCTCCTCCTGAAGCCGCATGCGGTCTCTGTGCCCCACAAATTCCCACATCTGGCGAGAGTGACACTGGAGAGGAGCAATGCGACATTGGAGGAACTCCTTCACCACCTTGGGCGCCGTCACGTCGAGCGCCCTCAAACTCTAGAAGCGGTGCCAGACGAAGGTGAGCCGGGGGCTCACGAGTGTCTCATGATCCCAGCCTGAGTTGGGAACAGCAGGCAAGGTTGGGTGTGAGAGCAGGGGGTTGGGCACTTCGACATCCACATACAGCCACCGCTCTCTGAACTTGGCCTCAGGAGGAGGAAGGCCGAAATCGATCCCTGAAGCAGCCGTCTCCGGCACGGCGAGGAAGCTCACACACCCCGAGCATTGAGTGGGGTCGCTCAGGCGCAAAGAGAAGAAGTGGCATAGGAGGGCAACGGAAGGAGGGATGCCCATCATTTCCTCACAAACAAAGGCGAGAACAGCCAGGAGGGTAATGTACTCAGGCCCCAAGTGCATCATGTGGATCTGATAATGGGAGAGCACCGCATTGAAGAAAGTAGAAAAGGGGGGAACCAGACCCTCCCACAGGGCATCGGCGAAGAACCGAATCTCCGTGACGACCCTATCAAAGGAGGCATGGGACGCGGGCTAGACCGTGGTCCTGCCGCACTCGTTGAAGATGGTGGCAAGAGCAGAGCAGACCTTACCCAAGGCCTCGGGGTTGAGTATGATAGACCGATCAACGGCGGGGGCCGCCGCCGGAGGCAAGCGGGACGAAGGCGCGGGCTTCTTCCCCCTTTCCTTCTTCGTTGGCGCCATGACAATGGGAAGGGGGGAGAGAGTTCGAGTTGGATTGGAGGCGGAGGTTGGATCCTGAGGAAGAAGGAAGGGCAGGAAGCACGCGGACGGCGAAAGGGGAATGGTTGTGTGCAACCACGGGTCCGCCTAGCTGGGCGTCTAATGAGGCATCGTGGGGAAGCGAAGATGCCCACGTCCAATCAACCGCCACACGGCTCCCAAGGCCGCAGGCTATCGGGGCCCATGGAGCTTCGCACTTGCCCCTTCGCTTCTCTGCTAAGCCAAGTCCGAGCGCGCCTTGGGCCCGGGGGCTACTGTCGGCGTTCTGGGAACGGGGGTCCCCAGACTTGCCTGCCTGCGGCCTACGGCGTGGCTCAAGTGGGGGCCCAGTGCGGCCCAGCTTCATCAGCTCAAGCTCAAGACCCTCGCGAGGGGCCAAGCCTCGCGGGGCGGACGACAGAAAGCTTCCTCAGGAGCAGCCTCATCAGGCAGGCTCGCGAGGAGGCGGAGAGATCAAGGCAGGGCACCTCGCGAGGAGCCCGTGACGCAAACCATGACGATCGAGGCCAGGCGGGCGCCAGGCAGGCGCCGGCCTGCGCAGTGTCCTTGTTTCCCCTTTGGTGCAAAGGGAGCAAGCACAGGCCAAGGCATCAGGCAAAGGTTACCGTTTCGGTGCAACAAGACCAAGACCAGCAGAGCGGCGGGATGGAAGTCATCGTGGAGCCTAGGACGGCATCACCACCAGAGTCTTTGGTAGTCGAAGACCAACTTTAGTCAGGATAAGTGTACTAGATGTTCCCCTTCAAAATGGCCAATTGTTGGCGCCCTTCCCGCTCATTATTTGGGAAGTGGCCCGGGGCCTCCCTCTATAAATAGGACTAGCCACCACAGAGAAAAGGGGATCCAGAATGCGCGTAGACTAGAGAGAGGCGACTGAACTCGCCCAAGCAATTCATTGCACCAGCTCAAGAACAGTCCCTCGCGAGGCTGTTCTCCCCTTGTATTGTTCATCATCAGCCCCTAAGGCAATCCACCACACCACACATTGGAGTAGGGTATTACACCACAATGGTGGCCTGAACCAGTATAAAACCTCGTGTCCCTTGTGTGTTCTTCTTCCTAGCCTAGATTCGTTGCGAGGCTTCGAGACGCGAGTTGGTAGCGGAAAGATCTTCGTGCACACCCCAGAGTTCGAACCTCAAGGGTCTGCCGGAACCCGAAATCCGACACCTGTTGCTGATAGTGATTGGGTAAGTCCTGTCCATTGCGTACCTAAAAAGGGAGGTATTACTGTTGTTCCTAATGATAAAGATGAATTAATCCCGCAAAGAATTATTATATGTTATAGGATGGTAATTGATTTCCGTAAATTAAATAAAGCTACTAAGAGAGATCATTACCCTTTACCTTTTATTGATCAAATGCTAGAAAGACTATCCAAACATACACATTTATGCTTTCTAGATGGTTATTCTGGTTTCTCTCAAATACCAGTGTCAGCGGAGGATCAATCAAAAACTACTTTTACTTGCCCTTTCGGTACTTTTGCTTATAGACGTATGCCTTTTGGTTTATGTAATGCACTTGCTACCTTTCAAAGATGCATGATGGCTATATTCTCTGACTTTTGTGAAAAGATTTGTGAGGTATTCATGGATGATTTCTCCGTTTATGGATCCTCTTTTGATGATTGCTTGAGCAACCTTGATCGAGTTTTGCAGAGATGTGAAGACACTAGTCTCGTCTTGAATTGGGAAAAGTTCCACTTTATGGTTAATGAAGGCATTATCCTGGGGCATAAAATTTCTGAAAGAGGTATTGAAGTTGATAAAGCTAAAGTTGATGCTATTGAAAAGATGTCGTGTCCCAAGGACATTAAAGGTATAAGAAGTTTTCTTGGTCATGCCGGTTTTTATAGGAGGTTCATTAAGGACTTTTCTAAAATCTCTAGGCCTCTAACTAATTTATTGCAAAAAGGTATTCCTTTTGTCTTTGATGATGATTGTGTAGAAGCATTTGAAATACTTAAGAAAGCTTTGATCACTGCACCTATTGTTCAGCCACCTGATTGGAATTTACCCTTTGAAATTATGTGTGAAGCTAGTGATTATGTTGTAGGTGCTGTTCTAGGGCAAAGAGTTGATAAGAAATTAAATGTTAGCCAGTATGCTAGTAATACTCTTGATACTGCCCAGAGAAATTATGCTACTACTGAAAAAGAATTCTTAGCAGTTGTGTTTGCTTGTGATAAGTTCAGACCTTATATTGTTGATTCTAAAGTTACTATTCCAACTGATCATGCTGCTATTAAATATCTTATGGAAAAGAAAGATGCTAAGCCTAGACTTATTAGATGGGTTCTCTTGCTCCAAGAATTTGATTTGCATATTATTGATAGAAAGGGAGCTGAGAACCCCGTTGCAGACAACTTGTCTAGGCTAGAGAATGTTCTTGATGACCCACTACCTATTGATGATAGCTTTCCTAATGAACAATTAGCGGTCATTAATGCTTCTTGTATTGCTCCATGGTATGCTGATTATGCTAATTACATTGTTGCTAAATTTATACCACCTAGTTTCACATACCAGCAAAAGAAAAATTTCTTTTATGATTTAAGACATTACTTCTGGGATGACCCACACCTTTATAAGGAGGGAGTAGATGGTGTTATTAGACGTTGTGTACCTGAGCATGAATAGGAACAGATCCTACGCAAGTTTCACTCCGAACCATATGGAGGACACCACGCTGGAGATAGAACTGCACATAAGGTATTGCAATCTGGTTTTTATTGGCCTACTCTCTTCAAAGATGCCCGTAACTTTGTCTTGTCTTGTGATGAATGTCAAAGAATTGGTAATATTAGTAGACATCAAGAAATGCCTATGAATTATTCTCTTGTTATTGAACAATTTGATGTTTGGGGCTTTGATTATATGGGACCTTTTCCTGCCTCTAATGGATGAACACATATTTTAGTTGTTGTTGATTACGTTACTAAGTGGGTAGAAGCTATTCCAACTAGTATTGCTGATCATAACACCTCTATTAAGATGCTTAAAGCAGTTATTTGGAGTCCCTAGATATCTTATGACTGATAGTGGTTCACATTTTATTCATGGTGCCTTTCATAAAATGCTTGCTAAGTATGATGTTACTCATAGAATTGCATCCCCTTATCACCCACAGTCTAGCGATCAAGTAGAGTTGAGTAATAGAGAGCTCAAATTAATTTTGCAAAAGACTGTTAATAGATCTACAAAGAATTGGTCCAAGAAACTTGATGATGCATTATGGTCCTATAGAACTGCATATAAAAATCCTATGGGTATGTCTCCGTATAAGATGGTTTATGGAAAAGCTTGTCACTTACCTCTCGAACTTGAACATAAAGCATATTGGGCTATTAAAGAGCTCAACTATGACTTCAAACTTGCTGGTGCGAAGAGGTTATTTGATATTAGCTCACTTGATGAATGGAGAACCCAAGCATATCAGAATGCCAAGTTGTTCAAAGAAAAAGTTAAAAGATGGCATGACAAAAGAATACAAAAGCGAGAATTTAACGTAGGTGATTATGTGTTGCTACTCAACTCTCGTTTAAGATTTTTTGCAGGAAAACTTCTCTCTAAATGGGAAGGTCCTTACGTTATCGAGGAGGTCTATCGTTCCGGTGCCATAAAAATCAACAACTTCGAAGGCACAAATCCGAAGGTGGTGAACGGTCAAAGAATCAAACAATATATCTCAGGTAATCCTATCAATGTTGAAACTAATATTATTGAAACCGTAACCCCAGAGGAATACATAAGGGACACTTTCCAGAACGTTTTAGACTCCGAAAAGGAATAGGTATGTGGTACGGTAAGTAAACCGACTCCAAAACAATTCTAATGGCAATTTTTCTCCATTTTGGAATATTTAAGAATTTTAGAAAGCAAGAAGTAATCCGGGAAGGACAAGAGGCCTCCACGAGGGTGGAGGGCGCGCCCACCCCTACTGGGCGCGCCCCCCTTTCTCGTGGGCACCTTGTGTGCCTCCCGGACTCGTTTTTCTTGCATGTTACTTTTTTGGTCGGTAAAAATTCATTATATAATCTCGCGAAGGTTTTGACCACCGTATCATGCAAATATCCTCTGTTTTCGTTTTGAGCTATTTTTCTGACAGATCTAGAGCATCATGACGTCACCTTCCTTCAACAATGAAGACAAGGATGCTTGGCAATTGAAGATAGAGCTGAAAAGAGAAGAACCTGAGGAGATCAATAAGGATGAAGGGATCAAGAAGAGGGATCAAGAAGGCCATGGAGGATCAAGCTCCGGCGGTGGAAGAAGAAAATATCCCTCAACCTCTACATAAGCTCTTTACTCCAACTGAGATTCAAGCTTTCAAGATGAATGAGCTAGCTTGCATACAAAACTAGTATCTCACACAGGAAAAATTTTTGTTGAAGGATCATATCGTCGGACTCAAGGGCATTATCCGCAAGTTGGAGGAGCTTTTACGCTGGATGTGCGATTATCCACCATCACCACCTTCATTGCCTCCGAGGACATAATCACATGGGTATGGGCACTCCCCTTGGAAACTGCCAAGCTTGGGGGAGGTGCCCCGATATCGTATCACCATCACACTCCTATCTTTACCATTTTACTTAGTTTGATCCTTTTAGTAATATCTTGATCTAGTAGATTGAAGTTTTGGTATAAATTAGTCTTGAGTTTTGCTTTGTGATCCCTTCTTTTTAATCGAGTCTGTGAGCTATCTATAATAAAGATTAGTTTTGAGTCAAGGGCTTTGCTATCTTGCTATGATCTTGAGAAAATAGAAAGAATAAAAAGAATAAAAGAGTTCATATTGATCTTATGGATAGTAATGACTTCACATATAAAAAGTATGAGGCATAAAAGTTGTTGAGAGTTGACAAACATAGTTTTGGTCATCATTGCAATTAATAGAAAGTAATAAAGAAAGAGAGGTTCTCACATATAAATATACTATCTTGGACATCTTTTATGATTGAGAGCACTCATTAAGTATGACATGCTAAAGAGTTGATTTTGGACAAGGAAGACAATGTAACGGTTTATGTTTTCTCACATCTCAATTAAAGTATATTGTCATGGATCTTCCCAACATGTTGAGCTTGCCTTTCCCCCGTCATGCTAGCCAAAAATTCCTTGCACCAAGTAGAGATACTACTTGTGCTTCCAAATATCCTTAAACCCAGTTTTGCCTTGAGAGTCCACCATACCTATCTATGGATTGAGTAAGATCCTTCAAGTAAGTTGTCATGTTGCAAGCAATAAAAATTGCTCTCTAAATATGTATGACTTATTAGTGCGGAGAAAATAAGCTTTATACGATCGTGTGATAAGGAAGTAATAAAAGCGACGGACTGCATAATAAAGGTTCATATCACAAGTGGCAATATAAAGTGATGTTCTTTTGCATTAAGATTTTGTGCATCCAACCCTAAAAGCACATGACAACCTCTGCTTCCCTCTGTGAAGGGCCTATCTTTTACTTTATGTCTTTTACTTTATACAAGATTCAAGGTGATCTTCACCTTTCCCTTTTTCATTTTATCCTTTTGGCAAGCACCTCGTGTTGGAAAGATCCTCATATATATATATATATATATATATATATATATATATATATATATATATATATATATATATATATATATATCCAATTGTATGTAAGTTAGCATGAATTATTATTGTTGACATCACCCAAAGGTGAATACGTTGGGAGGCAACACTATAAGCCCCTATCTTTCTCAGTGTCCGATTAAAACTCCATAACCATAAGTATTGCGTGAGTGTTAGCAATTGTAGAAGACTATATGATAGTTGAGTATGTAGACTTGCTTAAAAGCTCTATTCTTGACTCTTTCTGATGTTATGATAAATTGCAATTCCTTCAATGACTGATATTTTAGTTTGTTAGTTCTCAATGAAGTTTATGATCCATACTTGACATTGTGGATTGATTGTTACTTGAGCATAAGAAATCATATGATAAAATCTATATATGTTGTTGTTCTAAGAATGATCATGATACCCTCATGTCTGTATTTTATTTTTATCGACACCTCTATCTCTAAACATGTGGACATATTTTTCGATATCGGCTTGCGCTTGAGGACAAGCGAGGTCTAAGCTTGGGGGAGTTGATACGTCCATTTTGCATCATGCTTTTATATCGATATTTATTGCATTATGGGCTGTTATTACACGTTATGTCACAATACTTATGTCTATTTTCTCTTATTTTACAAGGTCTATCATGAAGAGGGAGAATGCCGACAGCTAGGATTCTGGCTGGAAAAGGAGCAGATATTGGAAACCTATTTTGCACAGCTCCAAAAATCCTGAAACTCCACGGAAGTCATTTTTGTAATTAATAAGAATTATTGAGCGAAGAAAATACCAGAGGGGGACCACACCCTGGCCAGGAGGGTGGGGGCGCACGCCCCCCTACTGGGCGCGCCCCTGTCTCTTGGGCCCCCTGGTGGCCCTCCGGTGCCCATCTTCTGCTATATGAAGGCTTTTACCCTGGAAAAAAATCATAAGCAAGCTTACGGGACGAAACTCCGCCGCCACGAGGCGGAACCTTGGTGGAACCAACCTAGGGCTCTGACGGAGCTGTTCTGCCGGGGAAACTTCCCTTCGAGAGGGGGAAATCATCACCATCGTCATCACCAACGATCCTCTCATCGGGAGGGGGTCAATCTCCATGAACATCTTCACCAGCACCATCTCCTCTCAAAACCCTAGTTCATATCTTGTATCAAAACCACAAATTGGTACCTGTGGGTTGCTAGTAGTGTTGATTACTCCTTGTAGTTGATGCTAATTGGTTTACTTTGTGGAAGATCATATGTTCAGATCTTTAATGCTATTAATACTCCTCTGATCATGAACATGAATATGCTTTGTGAGTAGTTACGTTTGTTCCTGAGGACACGGGTGAAGTCTTGCTATTAGTAGTCATGTGAATTTGGTATTCGTTCGATATTTTGATGAGATGTATTTTGTCTCTCCTCTAGTGGTGTTATGTGAACTTCGACTACATGACACTTCACCATTATTTGGGCCTAGAGGAAGGCATTGGGAAGTCATAAGTAGATGATGGGTTGCTAGAGTGACAGAAGCTTAAACCCTAGTTTATGCGTTGCTTCGTAAGGGGCTGATTTGGATCCACTAGTTTCATGCTATTGTTAGGTTTACCTTAATACTTCTTTTGTAGTTTCGGATGCTTGCAATAGGGGTTAATCATAAGTGGGATGCTTTTCCAAGAAACGGAAGTACCTGATGTCTACTACACAACCTTCTTCTTGTAGACGTTGTTGGGCCTGCAAGTGCACAGGTTTGTAGGACAGTAGCAAATTTCCCTCAAGTGGATGACCTAAGGTTTATCAATCTGTGGGAGGCGTAGGATGAAGATGGTCTCTCTCAAACAACCCTGCAACCAAATAACAAATAGTCTCTTGTGTCCCCAACACACCCAATACAATGGTAAATTTTATAGGTGCACTAGTTCGGCGAAGAGATGGTGATACAAGTGCAATATGGATGGTAGATATAGGTTTTTGTAATCTGAAAATATAAAAACAGCAAGGTAACTAATGACAAAAGTGAGCACAAACGGTATTGCAATGATATGAAACAAGGCCTAGGGTTCATACTTTCACTAGTGCAAGTTCTCTCAACAATAATAACATAGATAGATCATGTAACAATCCCTCAACATGCAACAAAGAGTCACTCCAAAGCCACTAATAGCGGAGAACAAACGAAGAGATTATGGTAGGGTACGAAACCACCTCAAAGTTATTCTTTCGGATCGATCTATTCAAGAGTTTGTACTAGAATAACACCTTAAGACACAAATCAACCAAAACCCTAATGTCACCTAGATACTCCATTGTCACCTCAAGTATCCGTGGGCATGATTATACGATATGCATCACACAATCTCAGATACATCCAACCAACACAAAGTACTTCAAAGAGTGCCCCAAAGTTTCTACCGGAGAGTCAAGACGAAAACGTGTGCCAACCCCTATGCATAGGTTCATGGGTGGAACCCGCAAGTTGGTCACACAAACATACATCAAGTGGCACATGAAATCCCATTGTCACCACAGATAAGCACGACAAGACATACATCAAGTGTTCTCAAATCCTTAAAGACTCAATCCGACAAGATAACTTCAAAGGGAAAACTCAATCCATTACAAGAGAGTATAGGGGGAGAAACATCATAAGATCCAACTATAATAGCAAAGCTCGCGATACATCAAGATCGTGCCATAGAGAGAACACGAGAGAGAGAGAGAGAGAGAGAGAGATCAAACACATAGCTACTGGTACATACCCTCAGCCCCGAGGGTGAACTACTCCCTCCTTGTCATGGAGAGCGCCGGGATGATGAAGATAGCCACCGGTGATGGGTTCCCCCTCCGGCAGGGTGCCGGAACGGGCTCCCGAGTGGTTTTTGGTGGCTACAGAGGCTTGCGGCGGCGGAACTTCTGATCTAGCTTCTGTCTCAATGTTTTTTGGGTCCGTAGGCTTATATAGGCGAAAGAAGTCAGTCGGGGGAACCTAGAGGGGGCCACGAGAGGGTAGTGCGTGCCCAGGGGGTGGGCACGCCCCCCTATCTCGTGGCTTCCTCGATGCTCCCCTGGCTTGCACTCCAAGTTCCTGGGATTGCTTCTGTTCCAAAAATAACTTTTCCGAAGGTTTCATTCCGTTTGGACTCCGTTTGATATTCCTTTTCTTCGAAATACTAAAACAGGCAATAAAACAACAATATGGGTTGGGCCTTCGGTTAATAGGTTAGTCCCAAAAGTAATATAAAAGTGTATAATAAAGCCTGTAATCATTCAAAACAGATAATAAAATAGCATGAATGCTTCATAAATTATAGATACATTGGAGACGTATCAACATCCCCAAGCTTAATTCCTGCTCGTCCTCGAGTAGGTAAATGATAAAAGAAAGAATTTATGAAGTGTGAATGCTAGCAGGTGCACAAGTTTGATCCACGATAATTTCAATCACCTTTTCTAGCATGATTATATGTCCTAACAGTAGTTCATCTCATAACACTTCTCAAGATCAAGAACACAAGCTATTCACATGTTAAAGCATAGACCAAAAACTTTCTTGAAAACTAGCAAACTTCATTCTTAGTCATCAAACAATTGCAGTTCATCTTATTTTCAGGAAGCAAACTCCATATACTCAACTATCATATAGTCTTCTACAATTGCTAACACTCACGCAATACTAATGGTTATGGAGTTTCAATCGGACACTGAGAAAGATAGGGGCTTATAGTGTTGCCTCCCAACGTATTCACCTTAGGGTGATGTCAACAATAATAGTTCATGCTAACTTACATCCAATTGGATATATATATCAGGATCTTCCCAACACGAGGTGCTTTCCAAAGGATAAAATGAAAAAGGGAAAGGTGAAGATCACCTTGACTCTTGCATAATATAAAAGACATAAAGTAAAAGATAGGCCCTTCGCAGAGGGAAGCAGAGGTTGTCATACGCTTTTAGGGTTGGATGCACAAAATCTTAATGCAAAAGAACGTCACTTTATATTGCCACTTGTATATGGACCTTTATTATGCAGTCCGTCGCTTTTATTGCTTCCATAACAAGATCGTATAAATCTTATTTTCTCTGCACTAATAAGTCATACATATTTAGAGAGCAATTTTTATTGCTTGCACCGATGACAACTTACTTGAAGGATCTTACTCAATCCATAGGTAGGTATGGTGGACTCTCATGGCAAAACTTGGTTTAAGGATATTTGGAAGCACAAGTAGTATCTCTACTTGGTGCAAGGAATTTGGCTAGCATGAGGGGGAAAGGCAAGCTCAACATGTTTGAATGACCCATAACAATATACTTTAACTAAGATGTGTGAAAACATAACCCATTACGTTGTCTTCCTTGTCTAACATCAACTCTTTAGCATGTCATACTTAATGAATGCTCCCAATTATAAAAGATGTCTAGGATAGTGTATTTATATGTGGAATCTCTCTTCCTTCAATATTCTTTCATGAATTGTTCAAATGACCAATACAATGCTTGCTAACCTTCAATAAATTTACAACCTCTACTTCTTAGATGTGAAGTCATTACTCCCGATGGGATAAGCAAATGAGACATATATAATGTCATATTTATGACATTCAACTCATTCAACAATTTACTCATAGGATATAAGTGAAGCACACGAGTAAATGAAAAACTACTCCAAAAAGATATAAGTGAAGATCAATGAGTAGCTAAATAATTATGTAACTATGTGAAGACTTTCTCTCTCATTAAAGAATTTCAGATCTTGGTATTGTATTCAACAGCAAACAAAACAAAATAAAATGACATTGCAAGGATAGCACAACTCATGTGAAGAAGCAAAAACTTAGGCTCAACCGATACTAACCGATAATTGTTGAAGAAGAAACATGGGATGCCTAACGGGGCATCCCCAAGCTTAGATGCTTGAGACTTCTTGAAATATTATCTTGGGGTGCCTTGTTCATCCCCAAGCTTGAGCTTTTGTGTCTCCTTAATTCCTCTCATATCTTGGTTTCTCTTTTTATCAAAAGCTTCATCCACACCAAACTCAACAAGAACTCGTGAGATAGGTTAGTATAAACCAATGCAAAACCTTATCATTTTCTACTGTAACAAATCACTAAAATTATTATTCAACATTGCATACTAAATGCCTCTGCATATTTAATACTCCTATCCTCAAATAAAATCATTAAACAAGCAAACATATGCAAACAATGCAACCATAATAGGAATCTGCCAAAACAGTACAGTCTGTAAAGAATGCAAGATTCATCATACTTCCCTAACTCCAGAAATTATGAGTAAAATACTATGCTGTATAAGATTTATCAGATCTCAATATGCAAAAAGTTTCAACATTATACCATTCTCTGAATTTTCTAGGGAATTTTTGCAACAGCGGTAAACTTTCTGTTTTCAAACAACAACATGTATACTAGCAAAATAAGCATGGCAAAGGCTATCCTTGACATTTTTATTGAAAATATAGATGCAAAACATTAATATAAATAACAGCAAGAAAATACTAACAAAATAAAATGATGCTCCAAGCAAAACACATATCATGTGGTGAATAAAAATATAGCTCCAAGTAAAGTTACCGATGAACGAAGACGAAAGAGGGGATGCCATCCGGGGCATCCCCAAGCATAGGCTCTTGGTTGTCCTTGAATATTACCTTGGGGTGCCTTGGGCATCCCCAAGCTTTGTCTCTTGCCTCTCCTTATTCCATAGTCCATCGAATCTTTACCCAAAACTTGAAAACTTCACAACACAAACTCAACAGAAAACTCGTAAGCTCCGTTACTATAAGAAAATAAAACCACCACTTAGGTACTATAATGAACTCATTCTAAATTCATAATGGTGTAATATATACTGTATTCCAACTTCCCTATGGTTCATAACCTCCGATACTACTCATAGATTCATCAAAATAAGCAAACAACACATAGAAAACAGAATCTGTCAAAAACAGAACAGTCTGTAGTAATCTGTATCAAACGTATACTTCTGGAACTCCAAAAATCCTACCACATTAGTAAGTCCTAAGCAATTTGTGTACCAATCCAGAGCAAAAATAATCATATCATAAGCACGTTTCTGTGAATTAACAAAACTAATTTACTGGGTGCAAAAGTTTCTGATTTTCAGCAGGATGAACACAACTATCACCGCAAGCTATCCTGAAGGTCTTACTTGGCACTTTATTGAAACAAAAGCTATAAAACATGATTACTGCAGTAGAATAATCATATTAACACACAAAAACAGTAAGTATAAATATTGGGTTGTCTCCCAACAAGCGCTTTTCTTTAATGCCTTTCTAGCTAGGCATGATGATGGCAATGATGCTCTCATAAAAGGTAAGAGTTGAAACATAAAGGGAGCATCATGAATCATATGCATAGGGATTTTGTGAGCAAACAACTTATGTGAACAACAATCAACTAGCATAGGAAGGCAAAACAAGCATAGCTTCAAGATTTTCAATACATAGAGAGGAAACTTGATATTATTGCAATTCCTACAAGCATATGGTCCTCCCTCATAATAATTTTCAGTAGCATCATGAATGAATTCAACAATATAAACAGCACCTAAAGCATTCTTTTCATGATCTACAAGCATAGAAAATTTACTATTCTCCACATAAGCAAATTTCTTCTCATGAATAGTAGTGGGAGCAAACTCAAAAAAATAATTATCATGTGAAGCATAATCCAATGGAAAACTAAAATCATGATGACAAGTTTCATGGTTTTCATTATTCTTAATAGCATACAAGTCATCACAATAATCATCATAGATAGCAACTTTGTTCTCAAAATCAATTGGAACCTTCTCCGAAATAGTGGATTCATCACTAAATAAAGTTGACACTCTTCCAAATCCACTTTCATGTTCATCACAATAAGATTCAACATCCTCCAAAATAGTGGGATCACTACTTCCTAAAGTTGACACTCTTCCAAACCCACTTTCATCAATATAATCATCATAAATAGGAGGCATGCTTTCATCATAATAAATTTGCTCATCAAAACTTGGGGGACAAAAATATCATATTCATCAAACATAGCTTCCCAAAGCTTGTGGCTTTGCATATCATTAGCATCATGGATATTAAAGGAATTCATACTAACAACATTGCAATCATGCTCATCACACAAGGATCTAGTACCAAACATTTTAGTGCATTATTCTTCTAGCACTTGAGCACAATTTTCCTTTCCATCATTCTCACAAAAGATATTAAAAATATGAAGCATATGAGACAAACTCAATTCCATTTTTTTGTAGTTTTCTTTTATAAACTAAACTAGTGATAAAACAAGAAGCAAAAAAGATTCGATTGCAAGATCTAAAGATATACCTTCAAGCACTCACCTCCCCGGCAACGGCGCCAGAAAAGAGCTTGATGTCTACTACACAACCTTCTTCTTGTAGACGTTGTTGGGCCTGCAAGTGCACAGGTTTGTCGGACAGTAGCAAATTTCCCTCAAGTGGATGACCTAAGGTTTATCAATCCGTGGGAGGCGTAGGATGAAGATGGTCTCTCTCAAACAACCCTGCAACCAAATAACAAGGAGTCTCTTGTGTCCCCAACAAACCCAATACAATGGTAAATTGTATTGGTGCACTAGTTCGGCGAAGAGATGGTGATACAAGTGCAATATGGATGGTAGATATAGGTTTTTGTAATCTGAAAATATAAAAACAGCAAGGTAACTAATGACAAAAGTGAGCACAAACGGTATTGCAATGATAGGAAACAAGGCCTAGGGTTCATACTTTCACTAGTGCAAGTTCTCTCAACAATAATAACATAGATAGATCATATAACAATCCCTCAACATGCAAGAAAGAGTCACTCCAAAGCCACTAATAGCGGAGAACAAACAAATAGATTATGGTAGGGTACGAAACCACCTCAAAGTTATTCTTTCGGATCGATCTATTCAAGAGTTCGTACTAGAATAACACCTTAAGACACAAATCAACCAAAACCCTAATGTCACCTAGATACTCCATTGTCACCTCAAGTATCCGTGGGCATGATTATATGATATGCATCACACAATCTCAGATTCATCCAACCAACACAAAGTACTTCAAAGAGTGCCCCAAAGTTTCTACCAGAGAGTCAAGACGAAAACGTGTGCCAACCCCTATGCATAGGTTCATGGGTGGAACCCGCAAGTTGGTCACAAAAACATACATCAAGTGGCACGTGAAATCCCGTTGTCACCACAGATAAGCACGGCAAGACATACATCAAGTGTTCTCAAATCCTTAAAGACTCAATCCGACAAGATAACTTCAAAGGGAAAACTCAATCCATTACAAGAGAGTAGAGGGGGAGAAACATCATAAGATCCAACTATAATAGCAATGCTCGCGATACATCAAGATCGTGCCATAGAGAGAACACGAGAGAGAGAGAGAGAGAGATCAAACACATAGCTACTGGTACATACCCTCAGCCCCGAGGGTGAACTACTCCCTCCTTGTCATGTAGAGCGCCGGGATGATGAAGATGGCCACCGGTGATGGGTTCCCCCTCCGGCAGGGTGTCAGAACGGGCTCCCGAGAGGTTTTTGGTGGCTACAGAGGCTTGCGGCGGTGGAACTCCCGATCTATCTTCTGTCTCGATGTTTTTAGGGTACGTAGGCTTATATAGGCGAAAGAATTCGGTCGGGGGAGCCTCAAGGTGCCCACGAGAGGGTAGGACGTGCCCAGGGGAGTGGGCGCGCCCCCCTATCTCGTGGCTTCCTCGATGCTCCCCTGGCTTGCACTCCAAGTTACTGGGGTTGCTTCTGTTCCTAAAATAACTTTTCGAAAGGTTTCATTCCGTTTGGACTCCGTTTGATATTCCTTTGCTTCGAAATACTAAAACTGGCAATAAAACAGCAATATGGGCTTGGTCTCCGGTTAATAGGTTAGTCCCAAAAGTAATATAAAAGTGTATAATAAAGCCTGTAATCATTCAAAACAGATAATAAAATAGCATGAATGCTTCATAAATTATAGATACGTTGGAGACGTATCAATACCCAAGCACCGGTCCACCCACATATCAAATTATCAAAGTACCAAACACGAATCATATGAGCGTGATGAAAACTAGCTTGACGGTAATTCACATGTGTCCTCGGGAGCGCTTTTCTCATTGTAATAAATTGTCCAGGCTTGTCCTTTGCTACAAAAAGGATTGGGCCACCTTGCTGCACCTTATTTACTTTCTTTTGCTTGTTACTCATTACAAATTATCCTATCACAAAACTATCCGTTACCTACAATTTCAGTGCTTGCAGAGAATACCTTACTGAAAACCGTTTTTCATTTCCTTCTGCTCCTCGTTGGGTTCGACACTCTTACTTATCGAAAGGACTACGATAGATCCCCTATACTTGTGGGTCATTAGGGTAGTCTACCGTGCAGTTGGGCACTCTACTACGGAGTAATTTAGTGCATGGATGGTGGACCCCGATGCTGGCTGTCCCACACGTCGGCGAAAGTGAGTAATTTAGTGCAAGGCTGGAGGAGGATCCGCACGGTAGAGCGTGTCCACTGTTTTTCTGAAGAAAAAAATGATTACAGCAAGCGTTTCCACTCTTACGACGGAGAAGTGCGAAACACAGCAGCCACTTGAACATACACAGTTCTCCTACTACTAGGCATGTGCTACGTCTTGAGCTTGCGTTGGTTTTCCTTGAAGAGGAAAGGGTGATGCAGCAATAGTAGCGTAAGTATTTCCCTAAGTTTTTGAGAACCAAGGTATCAATCCAGTAGGAGGCTCCTCAAAAGTCCCACGCACCTACACAAACAAACAAAGAACTCGCAACCAACTCAATAAAGGGGTTGTCAATCCCTTCACGGCCACTTGCAAAAGTGAGATCTAATAGAGATAGTATGATAAGATAAATATATTTTTTGGTATTTTATAATATAGATGCAAAAAGTAAAGATGCAAATAAAAGTAGATTGGAAGCAAAGATGATAAAAGATATCCGGGGGCCATAGGTTTCACTAGAGGCTTCCCTCAAGATAGCATAAGTATTACGGTGGGTGAACAAATTACTGTCGAGCAATTGATAGAAAAGCGAATAATTATGAGATTATCTAGGCATGATCATGTATATAGGTATCACGTCCGCAACAAGTAGACCGACTCCTGCCTACATCTACTACTATTACTCCACACATCGACCAACTCCTGCCTGCATCTAGAGTATTAAGTTCATAAGAACAGAGTAACGCCTTAAGCAAGATGACATGATGTAGAGGGATAAACTCATGCAATATGATATAAACCCCATCTTTTTATCCTCGATGGCAACAATACAATATGTGCCTTGCAACCCTTTCTGTCACTGGTAAGGACACTGCAAGATTGAACCCAAAGCTAAGCACTTCTCCCAATGCAAGAAAGATCAATCTAGTAGGCCAAACCAAACTGATAATTCGAAGAGACTTGCAAAGATAACTTAATCATACATAAAAGAATTCAGAGGGGATTCAAATATTTCTCATAGATAAACTTGATCATAAACCCACAATTCATGGATCTCGACAAACACACTGCAAAAAGAGTTTACATCGAATAGATCTCCACAAGAGAGGGGGAGAACATTGTATTGAGATCCAAAAATAGAGAAGAAGCCATCTAGCTAATAACTATGGACCCGAAGGTCTATGATAAACTACTCAAAAATCATCGGAGGGGCTATGGTGTTGATGTAGAAACCCTCCATGGTCGATACCCCTCCGGCGGAGCACCGGCGAAGGCTCCAAGATGGAATCTCACGGATACAGAAGGTTACGGCGGTGGAATTTGTGTTTCGTTGGCTCCCCGGATGTTTCGGGGTACGTAGGCTTATATAGGAGGAAGAAGCACGTCGGTGGCCACCCGTAGGGCCCACGAGACAGGGGGCGCGCCCTACCCTCTCGTGGCCACCTCGGCTGCTTCTTGACTTGCACTCCAAGTCCTCTGGATCACGTTCGTTCCAAAAATCATGCTCCCTAAGATTTCATTCCGTTTGGACTCCGTTTGAAATTCCTTTTCTTTGAAATACTAAAATAGGCAAAAAAAAAGAGCAATACGGGCTGGGCCTCCGGTTAGTAGGTTAGTCCCAAAAATGATATAAATGTGTAAAATAAAGCACATAAACATCCAAAAGGGGTAATATAATAGCATGAAACAATCAAAAATTATAGATACGTTGGAGACGTATCAGCATGTGCAGTGATTCATACGTCAGTACTACATAATCTTGTTGCTAGTGTAGTAAGATATGACGATAACAAATGATGTTGTGCGCATGTCAACTATATGAACAGTAATGTAGTAACATAGTACCGCTTTGTCGACTGTCCGGTCGAGAATGAATAGTGAAATCAATGTTAACATAACTAGGTCTACAGCGCATGGAGAGTACGGTGCTACAGTACTCCACAAAACATGAATCATATGAAGCACGAAATAGTGTTAGGCAGGGTGTATGAAGGGTGCACGGGATGGGAGCAAAAGTTCCCTTCTCGACCCACATTTGGGTGTTTGGCAGAGTGCATGAAGGGTGCATGAGTCCACACTAGTTGGTTAACACAAATACACGAAGAGGGAACAACTATATTGAGATGAGAATGCAACCAAACACACCCACACGCTTTGTGCTATAGTGACTGATCTGCACCGTCTGAGTTTGATCCAACGGTCATGTTGCACCGAGACATGGACATGCCCATGCAGAGGGCGCCTAAACACCACCGAAGTCCCTTTGCTTCTCGAGGCGCACGACGTTGGTGATGCAGGGTGCAACCGCCCACAGAGCCCGCTCCCGGTCGACGGGAGCCAGCTCATCAAAGACGACGTCCAATGGCACGAATGGATTCCGGTGACGGAGCCTTGATAGGATTCGCCGGCAACGGAGACGGCAGCCTGCAACCCCTCCTTGTCCAGCTCCGCCCCCGGGATCGCGTGGAGACGGCTCAGCTCCTCGGAGATATAGGTGAAGAAGGAGACCAGGTCAGGAAGCCGCAGCTCATTGAAGTCGATGGGGTGGTCGAACGGGTTTAGCCCGATGGACGGCATGGTCGCGCTGGCACGACGGTAGGTATCGCGCAGCCACAACACGTGTGTGGCAATTTGGTCCACCAAGTGGCTGAGGCGATCTTGGACCTCGTCACGATCAGCCCGCTCACACTCCAGCTAGCTCCCCTGATGGCCTATCGTATCTCCCGCTTTCTGTAGCAACGCCGCCAACGCCTTGAGCATCTTTATGGTGGACGCCTGCCGCTTTTGAAGCTCCATGAACTACCACACATAACGGAGGAGCATGGCACTCCTCTCCTCCTTGAGCTCACAGAGCTCCACGTCCTTGGCCCTGAGCTCCGCATCCTTGGCCTGGAGCTCCTGTGTCAAGTGCCTCACCTCGGACTCCGTGATCTGCTGCGGTGCCATGACACCAGGTAGAAGCAATGGGGAGAGGAAGCAAAGGGGGCGAAACGGCTGAAAGGCAATGAAATCTACGGGGAGGCGGAGGGAGCCAGCCGAGGAGCAGGGAATCTTATGGTTTTCACCATGGGAAAACACCAGTCGACGACTTCTGACATCAGGGAGCAGTGGGTTTTACAGGCGGAGTCATCGTGACTAATTGCTGCACGCCTACTCCCTTCAATCAAAAATACTAAAAATCTTGTCGCGCCTGCTCCCGTCAATCAAAAAATTAAAAATCCAGCCGCACCCAAACACCAGAGGAACACCGCGGTGGATATTTAAATTTACTTGCCGGCAAGGAGATAAAAAAAGGGGTGAAAAAACAAATGTGGCGGTGGCCTAGCTAATCAGTCGCACTAGCCCAACTAGCTAGCCATCCTGCTTCACTGTTGTACTCAGCGGGAAAGGTGGTCTTTCATGATTTGATGACTCATTTACTTGCTTTGGCTCTACGACCGAGGAGGACCCAGAAAACGCGCGGTAGGGTGTCCCACGTCTCGGCAAGGAAGAATATATGTGTGCACCACTCGGGAGGACCCCGAAACCGCGCAGTAGGGTGTGCCATGTCTCGGCATGGAGGAAAAATGTGTGCGTAAAAATATTATCAGACGTAGTACCTATGGTTCAACCTCGAAACCCAGCCAATCGGTCAAAAACACCCCACTAGCCACACAGCTTCATGATGCTAACATGGCACGGAGGATAGGTGTGGTTAGCTCTGTCTCGACCAGCCACAATGTCTCTTGTTCTAGGCAATTCTTCTATTTTCCAAGCTTTTTTAGTTAAAATAACACCACGGCAAGCTAGCGCCACTCTTCGTGTGTGCCCATGCAAAGGTTAGACGATGGAGAGGAGAGAGAGATCACAGACCTAGGACCCACTAGTAAGTGAGTCAACGGTGATGCACGTGTTGACGAGGCACTCCCTCTACTCTACTCAACGTAATAATGTATAAAATCAAGTTATGGGACAAAGCCAACAACCGTTGTTGTTTCAGGCTATTGACTTATGCTTTGTAGACCAGGTTGCCAGTTTGAATCTCGTCTTTCAGATTTGTTAGTTTTAGGTCTAAATTTGATTAATAACAAGTGGGACCCCCGTGTGTTGTTCCAATATTCCAGTGTAGGATGGTTTTTTGAACAAACACTGCGCGACTAGACAAGTAACGGCACGAGTTACACGTATTTTGCAAGTTTACGAACAAAAATGACAGCGGCATAGAATATCACATCCACCTCGCAGCTTAGATGCTATGGTGATACGAGTTTTTACATCATTGGAAGTGAGATCCAATGGCTTGGGAGCAGTCTTTGTAATTATGCGCAATTTCCAAACTCTCCAAAGGTTTTTTTGCAAATAAAAAATTCAGGCCTCGTGTGTGCCGCTGCATCTTGGATCCAACGGCTCCCCATTGCTCATATTAGGTGCTCCTCGTAGCTTAATTAGCCGCTACGGTGATACGAGCATCTAGGTCGTATGATCAGTGATCAGATGGCACATGCGTAGTACTTGTACTTCCTGCGCAATTCCCAAACTCTCTCAGCCGTATATTACAAAAACCTTCAAACCTCCTACTTGGGCCGTTAGATCTCCGTGAACTTGTATCACCATAGAATCTACGGTGCGGGAGCACCTCATATTCTCCCGTGCGAGAAAACATAACGTGTTCTCACAGCTTGGATGCTACGGTGATACGAGCTTTGAGGTTGTTGATCTGAGATCCAATGGCATCTGAGCAGGCTTTGTGATTGTAAGCAGTGGCCGAACTCTTTGCGGATTTTTCCGGAAAAAAACACTCGAACCACCGAGGAGTTGTTGGGTCACAAATCCAACGGCTCCAACGAGCTTGTATCACCAAAACATCTAAGGTGTGGTAGCACATGATATTCTTACATAGAGGAGAATATGATGTCCTCCTTCATCTTAGATGCTACGGTGATACAATATTCGAGGTTGTTGGATATGGGATCCAAGGGCATCTGAGTAGTTTTTGTACAAATTGTGTGCAATTCTCAAACTCATCAAGGTTTCCTGTAAAAATATTAAGACATCATGTGAGCTGCTATATCTTAGATCTACAAGCTCCAAGCAACTCGTATCGGCATATAACATCTAAGGTATGGGGGCACATGGTATTCTCCCAGGGAGGACGGGGTGCACAACCAATCGGTGTTTGGGAGGGCTGGGACAAATATAATCTAAACAATCCTAAACAGAGCTTCACAATTTTATCTAATGTCGAGGGGTTAACCCCCGACAATCTACATAGCTCCGCCTAAACACAACATTTGCATGTACTGTAGTACTAGACTTAATATTCATGTTTCAGTTTCCTGTTCATTTTAAATATTGAATTGAGGACCAGGCATGTCTTACATATTACTCCCTTCGTTCCTAAATATTAGTCTTTTTTAGAGATTTCAAATGGACTGGCACATACGGATGTATATAGACATATTTTAGAGTGTAGATTCACTCATTTTGCTCTGTATGTAGTCACTTGTTGAAATATCTAAAAGACTAATATTTAGGAACAGAAGGAGTATTTTTGAATTCGTGTCATACATGCATGGTTTGGAAAAATAGATGCACTATACTTACTGGATCGTTGTTGTGTTTTTGTGTGTGTGTGTGTGTGTGTGCGTGCGTGTCTGTGTGGTCATATGCTTGATACATACAAAGTTTTCTCACCACCATATTGTTCATCTGTTAGATTTGAATTTGCAATGTAAAACTTACTACAAATACCATGAAATGTGAAATCCACGTTGAGATCACTATATCACAAACTCACTCTAATTCAAGAACTTGTCATAAATCAATTACCACGTTGAGATTACTATTTGCAAGGAAAATACGGGCATTGTAATACACATAGATTCATTCAGCAATTTAAAAGATTCCTTTCGTATTCTTGAATGGTAGGACACAACGGCGTACCAGCCAGACCTTGGCTCGTGTTGATCCTAAAAAACCGGGCTCGTGTCCTTCTGGTGGCGTGTGTGCAACGCACATTAGGCAACCCCAACCAGTCGAGCCTCTGCCTTTCGAGTCGAAATATATGGCGGCCAGAATTCTAGCCCTAGGAAATTCTCCTCATGTCCACGGTCCATAATGACCACTGATGAACAATGGAGGGATGCTTTAGTAACTAGACAATGTTGCCTACCGTGCCGAGCACGGTTCAATTCCCTTAGTTGCCGCTCCCCAAGGTCACCCGTCAACTGCATTGTGTAGTACTACTACTACACCAGGATGAGCACAAAATTGAGCCTGTTTGTTCGTGCCTAGTACTTGAGTTAATATATCAGGCAATGCACTGGTACGGAGGGATGATCCTTTTACTCTGCATATATAACTTGTCTGAAGTATAACTAAGCAAAATGTTTGACCAAATCCTTTCTTAAGAAATACAACAGGACAGATGTATGGCTTGAAAATTTATTGCATGATGCAGGTTATGATATTGTTTTGAATCCTGGATTTTAAATTTCAAAAAATCAGAAACTGACCAGAAATTCATGAAACTGAGCATGGTCACATGATATGGTACAAATATTCCTTCATAATTTTTTTCTTCAATTTGAGACAAGCTGCTTATGAGAAGTTGCACAAATTAAGAGCCAATGTATTTTGGAACAAAGACATGTCACGTTAAGGTGGACGCTTTCACTATTGAAACCTTGGGCGTTTATGTGCCGCCACGAGTCCCACTTCTCATCGACAGGTGCCGTCCGAGCAAGCATGTGAGTCGACAGGAGGCGTGCAAGTAAACCGCTGCGCAGGCTCACCGGGAGGCGAGCCCTTTGACCAGGCTCCGCCGCCCACCTTCGTCCCAACTGCTCCCACTTTTAATGTCGTCGGCACCGCAGTTTAAAATCAACCCTGCACTACCCGGTATCGCTACAATCTTCTCTCTTCCTCTCCGATTCTCCTGTCGTCTACCTCCAACCAGCCTGACCTAAACGTACGCCATGCCGCATCATGATGGTCTGCCCTTAGTCTTCCGGTTTCCTGAGGAAGACACCCAGCCGGAGTCTCAAGAACATAAGGCGCTTTGGCGAGCTTGAACCGGCCTTGCGGGAAGACGTTGCGCCTGTCCTCGCTCCTGTTCCGACTCCCATCGCCCCGACTACGCCAGCGCCCATCCCCGTGGCATTGATGGGCTAGGAGCCGCAAATTGTCGCTGAGCTTGATGCCACGGGGTTCCACGAGGTCCCCGTCGAGTTTCACGCGCCCGTGCACCTACCAGCGCATGCGCCTGCATGTGCACTTACGCGCACATCCGTGCCGGTGCCCGTGCACCTGCCAGCGCATGCGCCTGCGCGCGCACTGACGTGCGCGCTCGTGCCGGTGCCCATGCACACAAATGTCTCCGCCGTGCCGTTGCCAATGCATGTCCCCGCGTGGGTGCCAGTGCCCCCCTTAGCGGCATGGATGGCCGTCGTCGACCGCTTCCTTGCACCAATGCCATTCGCCTCCTCCCGCCAGTTGAGTCGTTCCTGGAGATCAAAGTGCAGAACATTGTGGCCTTCCTTGAAGCTAGGGCCAACGTCCAGGAGTACGCCAACAACGACGCAAGACGCCACCATCATCGTCGCCGTCACCGTCGGTCAGTGGCCCGACGACACATAGAGCACGGCAGAGGAGCCGCTTCCCACCGCAAGACGCCGCCACCGTCGCGTAATCTAAATTTGCCCTGAAAAACATTCGGATTGCCATGCTTAAAATCAGAACGTTTATCATTTCCGTTTATTTTAGATCGATCGTCGTATGAATGTAAAGTTGGAGTCAGACTGAATGAAATCTATGGTTTGATCGATTAAATGTTCTGCTAGAGCCGTATCAAATTATATATAAAACGTCATCAAGCCACATGTATTCCTTCTCATCCGACGACCTAGACTGCTTCAATGTCGAACACTCAACACATTTAGCGTGCAATTAATTTCATGCCAAAAATAGTGCTAATCACGTAATAACACGCAACTAATATCCTACTTAATATCCGCATGCACTTAATATACTTCCAAATTAACGTGCATTGCACGTACACATTGACTAGTGCTACTAGTACGTGAAACTGGTGTGGTAACTTGTGAACGCGTCCAGATATGATCAACGGCAACATCGCCCGCAAGTTCTTCGTATTTGCCCGTGCGTCTAAACGCAGAAGGGGAGGAGAGAGAGAGCACACATGGAACCCACCAGTAAGTGAAGGCGAATAGTACGTGCTAACGAGTCGGACCCACTAATGTACTAAAAATAATATTACATGTTATCCATTAAATAGGTTGTGGTAATATAAAAACATTATATGAACAAAGGGGGTGCAACAAACATTGTTGTTCTATGTATGTTGTCTATTGACGTGTGGCTTGAAGGCCCTGGTCGCATGTTTGATCCTCGTTCTTTATTTTTTAATTTGTATATGGGTCGAAATTTGTTTCATGATAGGTGGGCCCCCCGTTGTGTAGTTTGTAGCACTTTAATTTGTGGGTCAAAATTTGTTACATTCCAAGTGGACTATCGGTGTGTAGTTTTGTAGCTTATTTGTAATAATTAAAGAGAACAACGGAGTTTTTTGCAATAATACCATGGTGCGACATTGAAGGCAAGAAAGGACGTGCGAGAGAGCGATGACTGGACCAGAGGGAAATCAACTGGGGAAGGTGCGGGGGTTGCAATGGTGTTTGGAGTAGTTGTGGGCCGAATGCTACGAAAATATAATCTAAACCCACCAGAATAAATGCCTACACAAATTAATCCAAGGTTGGAGTCCCCCTCGCAATGTAAATAGCTCCAGCTTTGCGAGGGATGGAGAGGTAGCTTCAATGTGTGGAAGATACGGCGTGAGAAAGTGAGGTCAATCGAGAGACATATAGATGGAGAGACAAAGTGAGTGTGGTCCGACATTCATTGAAAAGATATATATATGCCCTGGAGAGATATTGTCCGATTGAGCTTTTGGGAAGGGTGAGGGCTGTAAGATAGAGCTTGAGAGATGATCCAGTGACAGACATGTAGATATATTTTGTGCGTGGGAGGAAGAAAGGTCAATCGATTACATATATAAAGGGATCGAGATTGAGCAAGTGTGGGTTGTCGTGCGATCGAAAGAGTGAGCCGGGTTGGAAAGAGTGACCTAGATAGATAATGTGCATGAGAGAGTATATAATATGAATATGTTGAATTGGGCTCAAACATGGAGATATATCATTTGTGTCCGAGAAAGAGCTAGGTCAATCAAGACATACAAAGAGAGAGAGAGAGAGAGAGAGAGAGAGAGAGAGATTGAGCGGGCGTGGCCCGCCATGAGGTTGAAAGAGTGGGGGCGGCTTGGATGGACTGACCTAGATAGACAATCTGAGTGAGAGAGTATAGAGTGTGTTGATCGAGGCTCGAATAGGGAGATATATCATTTGTGTGTGAAAGAAAACGAGGTTAATCGAGACTCAGATAAAGAGAGCGAGATTGAGCGAGTGTGGCCCACCATGCGGAAGAAAGAGTGAGAAAGTCTCGAGGGAGTGACCTAGATAGACAACATGCGTGCATGTGCAAGAGAGGTTGGGGGCTAGATAGGCAATGCATGTATGTAGTGCGAGAGGGTGGGAGGGAGGGAGAGAGAGAGAGAGCTCAGCATGGGGTGTAATGGCGGGTGTGTGAGGTAAATACATTTGGTAACGGAGTGGGAAAAGGGGGTTGTGTAGTTGAGAGAGTTAGAGATCGAAACATGGAGATAAAGAATGAACGTGTGTCGGAAACCAATAGCTTCCTAAGGTGGTTAGGAGAGGAAGATTGACCGATACAAGAAGTATGTAATGTGTGTGCCGAGGGGTGGGGGTGGGGCTAAAAACAACATTTGAATGTAGATAGTACGAGACTTAATATCAATGTTTCAATTCGGTGTACATTGTAAGATTTTAACTGAGGACCATGCATATGGGTAATTATTTCGAATTCGTGCCATACTAGGTTTGGAAAAGTTGACATTGACTCAATTGTTGTGCTATTTTGTAGGTCATATGTTTCAATCCATCCAAAAGTTTTCTCACTACAATGGTGTTCATCATATACATATGAATTTGTATTTAAAAAGTAGCATGGATATAGTGAAACGCGAAATCCATGCTAGAATTGGAGATCACTATGTGACACACACTCTAGTTCAAATTGAAAGTGCTAGTATCGACTAGAGGGGGGGTGAATAGGCGATTTTTATGAAAGTCTTCAAAACTTGGAAGTTTCGAAGACAAACAATCGAAATGCCCTAATTGATATGCAGCGGAAGATAAACTACTGTAAGCAAACCATAGTCAAGTATGCAATGATGTGAAAGCACAGGACTAATAGCAGCTAAGTAGTAAGGATCAAGATGGAAGATAGTATGAAGCCAATCAACGATAGTAGTCAAGCAATGAAGTCAAACAGGTACGACAGATAGGCAATGACTTCACGAAGACAAACTTAAGTAAAGGAAGGGAGAGGATAGAACCAGTCACTTGTTGAAGACACAGGATTTGTTGGACCAGTTCCAGATGCTGTGACAACTGTACGTCTGGTTAGGGAGGCTGAGATTTAACTCAAAAGACCGTGTCTTCACCTTATTCCCCTTGAGCTAAGGACACCCAGTCCTTGCCCAATCACTCTAGTAAGTCTTCATGGTAGACTACCAAACTTTCACAGACTTCGTTCACCGGCAATCCACAATGACTCTTGGATGCTCAGAACACGACGCCTAACTGGCTGGAGGATTCACAGTCCTCAAGTGTAAAAAGTCTTCAGGTCACACGGACAGAAAGACTTCAGTGATGCCTAACACTCTTTGGCTCTGGGTGTTTGGGCTTTGTCCTCGCAAGGATTTCTCTCTCTCTCAAAGGCTTCGAGGTGGGTTGCTCTCAAACGACAAAAGTCATGTACTAACTCTGAGCAGCCACCAATTTATGGTGTAGGGGGTGGGCTATTTATAGCCACTAGGCAACCCGACCTGATATGTCCGAAATGACCCTGGGTCACTAAGGAACTGACACGTGTTCCAACGGTCAGATTTCAAACACACACGGCAACTTTACTTGGGCTACATGCAAAGCTGACTCATCCAGCTCTGGATAAGATTTGCTCTCATTGTCTTCGCTCGAAGACATAGGATTTGGGTTGAGCATCACTTCAGTCATTCCGACTATGTTCACTTGGACCCCAATTAACAGTACGGTGGTTCCTATGACTCAACAAAGAAGAAAAGGAAACAACGAAATCACACAGTCTTCGCGCTCCATAATCTTCACTTAATGTCTTCTCATGTCATAGTCTTCAATAGGAATATCTTCACATACCACCATTGTCTTCAATGTCTTCATACATTTTCAGGGGTCATCTCTGGTAGGTAAACCGAATCAATGAGGGACACTACCCGCGTTATCCTGCAATTCTCACAAACGCATTAGTCCCTCAACCAACTTTATCGTCAATACTCCAAAACCAACTAGGGGTGGCACTAGATGCACTTACAATCTCCCCCTTTTTGGTGATTGATGACAAACTGGTTGAAGTTTTCAATAGGGATAAAGTATGTGAAATTGTAAAGGATAGGGTATTGTCTTCATAAGTAGTAAGGGTTCCCCCTGAAGATGTGCATATAAGTAATTTGCTTTTGGAATGCAAATGCACATGGCAGGTTGTACTTGTGCAGATCCTCTTCAACTTATGAAGATAATTCATCATGCATGAAATGATATAGCTAATAGAATGACATGCATAATGAAAAATGGACGTCTGCAGAATGATCTAAGTGCGGAAGTTATCATCGCACATGTGGAATTTATCATCGCATCACAGTAAAGCAAATAAGTAGCAAAAGACCATCGAGTTTAAGTGTTACAACTCAAAGAACCAAATGTTTCAAAAGTGAGAGTTGTAAGCACGAGGCAGAATATAAAGAAACCGCCCATATGAACCCGCTTGAAGACTATCAACTCATACGCTTCTCCCCCTTTTGTCAGTAAGGACCAAAAAGGTTTGAAGACATAGAGCATCTACTCGTCCTCATGAGTAGGTGAAGCAGCAGGGTTGTCGTTGTTGTTTGGCGGTGCAGACGTACTTTGTGCAGTGTCGATGTGTGCAGAAGTAGGGGGCGGTGAAGTAGCATCATCTTCATCATCGATCACTCTGGCATTCACGGTTGCCGCGGAGGAAGAATAGTCAGAGTCTTCAAGGGATGGAGTTTGACGTAGGACTACAGTCCGTGGAGGAGTGGAGTCAAACTTGAATCTTTCAGTGAAGCCATCATCTTGAAGATCTGCTTCAGCACTGAGCAGTGTCAAACTCTTCCAAGATCGCCGACAAGTCTCGTGAGAAACAAATGCATTCTTGGTGGCAAGATTTCGAATGCGATTGACGTCCACCAAGAGGCTTTGCATCTTTCTCTTGAGCCAATAGTGATGCTTATCTTGTTTCTGATGAAGGGCCACAAGAAGCTCTCGGTCATTGAGAATGCGAGAGCGCTTCTGAGGCCTTTGGGCAATGGTGCTTTCAGTGGCTTCAGTATGCACATGATGAGGCAGACGAGTATTTCCAGCCATTGGATAGATACGTGTTACTGCTTGGACGCCTTCAATAGGTTGAGTGAAGCTTTGGTGCTCGACATTCTGAAGACAAAGAGGCTGCTTGGCAGGGTCAGAGTATATGGCTTCAACTGACATATCAACCTCTGGTAAAAAAATCAGATGATTGCGAGCAGAGGGCTGATAGTTGACAGAGGAGTGTCGCTTGATGAGGCGCATGACCCATGGAGCATAGAACTTCAGACCAAAAAGGTCAGATCCAGACGCAGCAAGTTGCCTGATGTAGAATTCTTGGGAATTGAAGCTGATGCCATTGAGGATGTAAAACACCAAAGTCTTCATGGCTCCTTCAAGCTTGGCCGCTGATGAATGTCCTTTGATAGGCCATAGAGTTCGCTTGATGATATGATATATTGTGCGAGGCAGATACTCAAGGTTGTCAACAAAGAACTCTGTCGGATATTCAGCGTCAGATGGCAAAGGCTTCATCATGCTCAACATCTGGCTCATGTTGGGTTCTGGCTTGTGGAAGATGCTCTCCAGTGCATTGCGGTGTAGTTGACAATCAGGTTCATATAGCTCTCCGGGAGTGAGTAGGCCTGTAAGCTCAATGATATCCAGAGCTTTGGCTTCATGATGAACATTTCCAGTCATCCACTCGAGAACCCATGTCTTGATATCCCTGTTGTAGCCGCGAATGTGGAGGGTAGCATAGAATTGAAGAAACAGTTGCTCGTTCCAATGTTCTTTGTCTGTCACAAAGCTGAGCAGACCTGCATCACGAAAGCAGTCAAGTGCTTCTTCTAAGCATGGCAGTCCAGCAATGGCTTCAGTGTCGAGGCGCATATGAGGGAAAATGCGCCCTTGATCATACAGAACGCAGGAGTAATAGCTTCTCTGCTGATAGCTCCAGAACTGATCAGAAGATATTCTTGGCTTTGAGTAGGGGTTCTTAGCGCTATCAAAGAAGGTGTTGTGGCTTTTGAAGCCATTGGCATTGAAGAACCCTGTATAATTAGCAGTGCCTGGGAACCTTGGCAATCTTGGCTTTGGCTTCTGGACCTGAGGCCTATGCCCAACATGATAATAAAAATGAGGACCAGAGGCAGTAGGCGGAGGAACCAGAACAGGCCATCGGACAGTGGTTAGCTGACCATGACTGTATGCTTGCTCAATTGTATAGGGCCTTGGTGGCGGTGCAACAGCTGAGGTTTCAGGCTGCACAACAGGTGCTTCAGGAGCAGTGGCCTCATTGGCTTCAGGCACACTGGTTGGTGCAAGCTCCACATTAGCTTCAGCCATGACTACGTCATTGGCTTCACTTGCATTGGTGGTGGCAGCTTCAGGATTTTCAACCTCCACTTGACGAGCTGGAGGGTTGGGCACTGGTACGTTCACATCAGGAACAGCTTCTTCAATAACAGGGGGAGTAGGGACACGTGCGTCTTCTTGTCTTTCATCGGCTGATGCAGCCGGAATGTCTGTAGCAGCTTGGGCTTCAGACACGGAGACATTCACAGTTGGAGTGGCTTCAGGAAACACTTGACGTGCAACATGTTGGTGATGCACTTCTCCTTCTGGAACGCTCGAGAGAGGGACTTGAGGCCTTTGTCCTTTGCGAAGCCTGCGAAATGCTGGCAACGCCTTTGGAGATGGAGTTGGCTGGGCCTCAAAGTCTTCTTCTTCTTATTGCACGGGTGATGTAACTTGTTGTTATTGTTGGGGAGTACTTGGGGAGTCTTGTTGCTGTGGGTGATCAGCCCATGATGCATCCGGAGCAGTTGGTGTCAGAGGACGACCAATGCTGATGAGTTCGCTGTTTGTGAGAACAGGCGATGATACCACGTTGTGTTCGATCTAAGGAAGAACTTCATCATCGTCAACATTGTCATCGTGACCAATGTCTTCAGCAGCGGTGGGTTCAGCTGCTGGAATATCTTCAGCTTCATGAGCCTCTATGGAAGCAGGCCCATGAACTATCATCCGTCTTTCTTGATGTTCAGACGCAGGGCGAACCACTGAGATAGGTTCAACAACTAAGGGCTCTGTGGGAGCAGCCCTAGTCTTCTTGGTTTTGCGCTTCTTCTTGGAGGGAGCAGCATCAGAGGCATCAGTATTCTTTCTTTCTCTGGCTTCAGCCTCACCAACCCTCGTCTTCTTCTGTTCTGAAGCGGTTGACAGGACCTTTGGCTTCGAGCCAGTCATGCTGCTGGGGAAAATAATGCGAGGTGCTTCCTGACCTGAAGGTGCAGATTGAGCAGTTGATGGCTTCTTCTTCTTTGCACCCATTCTGGGGTCGATGCCAGGACGACCAAGAGATTTGCGCTTCTCAGCCTCATTGTAGGCAAGCACACACTTGTCAGCCAAACTCTTCATATGCTCGCGAGAGCCCTGAGCTTCTTCACGCTTCTTGAGAAAAGCTTCTTTAAGCTCGTGCAGCATGACCTTGAAGTTTCTGACGTCTTGCACACTGAGCTTTGCCACATGCTTCTTGAACCAAGCCTTTTCATAGTCAATCTTGTTCTTCAGCTCAATGATGCGCTGAGCGAGAGCTAGCTCAGAAGCAATGGCGCCATTGAAGGCGACGCTGAGGCCAATGGGAAGCTGCAGATCTTCAAAGCTGAGATTTGGGGTGTCAAACCACTCATCAATGAAGTTATGGATGATTGCCACATCAAAGAGAGGCAAGTTGTTGAAGATCTCTGCTTCTTCCTTGCTCTTGATCAGTTGCTCAAGGGCATCATCTGCAAGATCTTTATCGTTGGACAGATCGATGGGTTCTTCACACAGAATGGCAGCAGGAGTCAAGGTTTGATCAGTATGCCTGACAATTTGCTTTTTCTTCTCCGTTCTCTTGGAGATAC
Source organism: Triticum timopheevii (assembly GCA_963921465.1). NCBI lineage: Eukaryota > Viridiplantae > Streptophyta > Magnoliopsida > Poales > Poaceae > Triticum > Triticum timopheevii. The sequence continues at coordinate 478,010,603 of OY997264.1, read as the reverse complement.
ATGATTGATCTTTAGACTGCACACTGTCTTCAGGAGGTGCAGTGGCCAGTGGCTTCGCACATGAAGCTTTTGGTGGTGCAGCTGATCTTGAAGCCTTAGGCTTCTTTAGCTTCTGCGGCTTCGGAGGAGGAGCTGGGGCTTCATAAGTGCCAGCATCATTGTTAGAATGATTCACTTTGGCACCATGGACCAAGATGTAAGTGATGAGGCCATCAAGGTTGGAGAAGGGGCCGATGACATTTGGATCAGCATCACGTGAGCCATCAGCACGGGGAGCAGAGGGACCAGGGTTGAAGTCTAATCCCAATGACTTCTTGTTTTCCTTGGCCGAAGCCTTTGCGTGCTCGAAATTGCGCTTGAAGAGAGTATCGTCACGACACCAGAGCAATGATGACGGGTCGACATTCTCAGGCTGAGGTCCACTGACCATGCAGGGATAGAAACCTTGTGCAATAGCTTTAGCTCTGTTCTTGGGTTGAAGGCCTCGATAGAGAATATCACCCCAAGGACTCTTGATAGCATTCTTTTCTGCATATTCCTTGGTCATGAACTTGTACTTGAACCATTCTTCAGCCCAGTAGCGTCGAATCCATTGGATTCGTGTCTTGCGCTGATGATAATTCTCCTCAGGATCTATCTTGTAGAGTTCTGCGAGGTCATCAGGCAGGTCTTTTGATGTACCCCCACGACGCTGTCTGCCACCCTTCCTTACTGATTTTTCTGTAGCCATGAACTTCAAACTAAATGGCTTCAATACGTTCAAAGGCTTCAGAGACTTACGCTTGCTGGTCAAACAGGAACTGGCTTCCGGAGAATTAATGTGATATTGTAAGTATTCTGCAAACGAATGCAGACTATGAGAACCAAGGGATTCTCCCACGGACATGTACCTGTGACAGCATTAGAGATGCGAGGGAAGGGGAAGAGGTCATATGCATTCTCAGAAGATTTTGAAGATAAATCAGTTTGAAGACATTGACCTCATGATGCGAAGACATTCACTTCTGTGTAAAGAGTTGGTTCCAGATTTGTAAGAATCCATGAATAAGTACAAGTGAGGAATCAAACTGGATATGAAATTTAAGTGAATAGACTAGGCAGTATGAGATGCAGACAGAATAGATCTAACACTGTGTAGGCAGAAACCACTTTTGGTAAATAGGATGAATCTTGAAGATCAAAAAGGTGGTAAAAATAGAGTTATAATTACCGCACGAAGAACTGCTAGATGAGATGAATAGGAGACCGAGCAGTTCAGTCCACCGTGCCCTAACTTGGCGACGGAGGACACCTACGGCGACGGCGGAGAGGACGATGTCCGTGGCCGGCGTGAGGACGGTGTCGGAGAAGTCGCGGCAGCTAAGCGCTTCGTCACCGGCGTCGTCTAGAGCTAGCGGTGGCGCTAGGGTTTTGACGAGGTGGAGAGGTGGAAGAAGGATTTCATTACCGCAGGGGACAAGTATTTATAAGGAGGTGTGCGGCACAGCGCAATTACGCAGGTGCCCCTGGCGGTTCACATCTGAGGGGCACGTGGCAAGCATGCAACATACTCAGAGTTGTCCCACGTTCCCATGCCCGCCAGGCATGTCGGATGGTTGTTCCGGCTTCTCCGGATTTCAACAATAAAGATGAGTTATTTAAAACAGACTTAATGTTTGTCTCTGTGTCTTCTGCTAACTAGGACGCAGAGAAGACATTCGATAGTTTCAATAGAATGCATATGATTTGGACAGATAGAGTTTGAGATAGAAAGCATAGAGAGAGTAGGGTCCGATCACATTCACTTAGTTCAAAAGATTCAAATAGGAAAACATAGCTATAAGTGAATGATGTAGAGGACAGAACACTAACATATATATATATATATATATATATATATATATATATATATATATATATATATATCAGAAAGCAATCAAATCATCATAGTGCAGAAAATCATGAAGATAAATTGAAACTGAAGACAAACCAAATGCGAAGTCATTGCAAAAATAACACCATGATTGAAACACTTCAAACAAAGAAATTTGGTGGTGGCATTACCCACCGTATAGGAAGTATTAGACCCAGACACGGCGCACAATTATCATGGCGCTCCGAAGTCATATTCCACGTTAATGTATTCACACTCAGAGTGTAAGTCTTCATTGATTGAAGATATACATTACTTTGTGTGTTGCACATCTAAGTCGTCAATATGCATAAGTGTTAGGATGTGTGCCTGATCACAGGACATTTGAGGATTCCAAGATATTTAGCTCACACCGTAACTTGCAAAACCTTTTCTCATCCAAGGGCTTTGTGAAGATATCTGCCAGTTGCTCTTCAGTGTTGACGTGAATGATGTCAATATCTTTCTTCATGACATGATCTCTAAGAAAGTGATGACGAATTTCAATGTGCTTTGTCTTCGAGTGCTAGACTGGATTGTTGGCTATCTTGATGGCACTTTCGTTGTCGCGGAAGAGAGGTACTTGTTTCAGATTGATGCCATAGTCCTTGAGAGTTTGCTTCATCCATAGAAGTTGAGCGCAACAAGATCCAGCAGCAATGTATTCAGATTCAGCAGTTGAGAGTGATACACAGTTCTGCTTCTTTGAAGAACAACAGACAAGTGATCGACCCAGAAAGTGACATGTGCCTGATGTAGACTGGCGATCCACCTTGTCACCAGCATAATCAGCATCCAAGAATCCAACCAAATCAAATTTTGAGCCCTTTGGATACCATAATCCGAGTGTTGGGGTGTAAGCCAAATATCGAAGAATTCGCTTCACAGCTAAGTGATGTGATTCCTTTGGTGCCGCTTGGAATTGAGCACACATGCAAACACTAAGCATAATATCTGGCCTAGATGCACATAGATAAAGTAAAGAACGAATCATGGAGCGGTATACCTTTTGATCGAACTCTTTACCATTGTCGTCGGGACCAAGATGGTGTTTGGCTGGCATTGGCGTCATGTAACCTTTGCAGTCTTCCATTCCAAACTTCTTCAGGCAATCTTTGAGGTATTTTTCTTCAGATATGAAGATGCCATTTCTTTGCTGACGAATTTGAAGACCAAGGAAGAACTTCAGCTCACCCATCATGGACATTTGATATTGCTCTTGCATCATGTATCCAAACTCATCACTATACTTCTGGTTGGTGCAGCCGAAGATAATGTCGTCCACATATATTTGGCACACAAACAGTTCGCCATCATATGTCTTCGTGAAGAGTGTAGGATCGAGGGATCCAGGTTTGAAGCCTTTGCTCTTCAGGAAGTCTTTGATCGTATCATACCATGCACGAGGTGCTTGTTTGAGGCCATAGAGTGCTTTGTTTAGCTTGTACACCATATCAAGATGTTTTGGATCTTCAAAGCCCGGTGGTTGAGCGACATACACTTCTTCTTCAATCTTGCCATTGAGAAATGCACTCTTCACATCCATTTGATATAGCAAGATGTCGTGATTGTTAGCATAGGCTAGCAGTATGCGAATAGCTTCAAGCCTAGCAACAGGAGCAAATGTTTCATCGAAGTCAATTCCTTCAACTTGAGTATATCCTTGAGCCACAAGACGTGCTTTGTTTCTGACGACTTGACCATGCTCATCTTGCTTGTTACGATATATCCATTTTGTTCCAATAATGTTATGCTTGAGAGGGTCAGGTCGCTTGACAAGTTCCCAAACATTGTTCAGCTTGAACTGTTGAAGTTCTTCTTGCATAGCTTGAATCCATTCAGGTTCCATAAAGGCTTCAGCAACTTTCTTGGGTTCTAATATTGACACAAATGAAAAGTGCCCACAGAAATTTGCTAACTGTGTTGCTCTTGAGAGAGTGAGTGGACCAGGTGCATTGATGCTATCAATTATCTTCTCAATTTGAACTTCATTTGCAACTCGAGGATGAACTGGAGGAAGACTTTGCTCTTGCTAATCATTGTCATCATTGGGAGGATTGTCTTCGGTCTGAGCATTGTCTTTAGGTTGGTTAGGTGCAGAAATGATAAGTTCCTCTTCAGGCTGTGCTTCAGAAGGCATGATTTCACCAGTTCCCATCAGCTTGATAGATTCGCTGGGCGGAGCTTCATCCAGTGTACTTGCCAGGAGTTCTCTTTGTGAACCATTTGTTTCATCAAATCGCACATCCACAGTTTCGATGATTTTGTAGAGATAGAGGTTGAAGACTCTGTAGGAGTGCGAGTCCTTTCCATAGCCAAGCATGAAGCCTTCGTGAGCTTTAGGTGCAAATTTTGACTTGTGATGAGGATCCTTGATCCAGCACCTAGCTCCAAATACTCTAAAGTAACTGACATTTGGCTTCTTGCCAGTAAGGAGCTCATAGGATGTTTTGTTCAGAAGCTTATGGATGTACACACGATTGATGATGTGACATGCTGTATCAATAGCTTCAGGCCAGAACTTTGTTGGCGTCTTGTATTCATCGAGCATTGTTCGAGCCATCTCAATGAGGGTTCTGTTCTTGCGCTCAACGATGCCATTTTGCTGAGGTGTGTATGGAGCAGAGAACTCATGAGTGATTCCCATTGTATCCAGATAAAGATCAAGTCCGGTGTTCTTGAATTCAGTGCCATTGTCACTTCTGATATGCTTGATCTTCACGCCATAATTGTTCATTGCTCGATTGGCGAAGCGTCTGAAGACATCTTGCACTTCAGTCTTGTAGAGAATTATATGCACCCATGTGTATCTTGAGTAGTCATCAACAATGACAAAGCCATAGAGACAAGCAGTTGTTGTGAGAGTGGAGTAGTGAGTAGGTCCAAATAAGTCCATGTGTAATAGCTCGAATGGTTGAGATGTTGTTATGATTGTCTTCGAGGGGTGCTTTGCCCTAGTCATCTTTCCAGCTTCGCAGGCACCACACAAATGATCCTTCTTGAACTTGACATCCTCGATACCTATGACATGCTTCTTCTTGACGAGTGAGTGTAAGTTCCTCATGCCAGCATGCCCCAGCCTTCGATGCCAGAGCCAGCATTCTGAAGCTTTTGTGAGAAGACATACGGCTAGCTGTGGACCTGCTGAGAAATCTACCATGTATAGATCATCTTTTCGATACCCTTCAAAGACTAGAGACTTGTCAGATTCCATTAGTACAAGGCAACGATATTTTCCGAATAGCACAATCATGTTCAAGTCACAAAGCATTGAGACGAACATTAAGTTGAAACCAAGGGATTCAAAAAGCATCACTTTATCCATGTGTTGATCCTTTGAGATTGCAACTCTACCTAGACCCAATACCTTGCTTTTACCAATGTCAGCAAATGTGATGTGACTCTTGTCGGATGGACGTAAGGTTGAGTCCATGAGAAGACTTCGATCACCAGTCATATGATTTGTGCATCCGCTGTCCATAATCCATTCTGAAGCTTTTGGTGACATACCCTACAGTGCAGTTAGGAGGATAGGCTTCACATAGAGTGTTGTGAAGCATAAGCATTTGACACACACAAGGACTGTCACAGCTTAGATCCAGGTTAGGACTCATAATATGACTGGTAAGCGATTCAGATGTGAAATATATAGTATGACTTTTTATCATGCGTCCATAATGTGTTTTAGGTCCCCAGCAATAGCATCGGACGCCATTGATTTCAGGCTGGAGACCTTTCTCTGCAAAAGAAAGTTAATTCTTCTTCGCCACCCACATTTTCAGGGGTGGCTTAGAAGTAATGAGTCTAAGTGCAGCATCTGAGAATTTTAGCTTTGGAGCCCGAGCAAATAGCCTTGCAGGAGATGAATGATACTCATATGAATAAGCAGAAAAGTTCTTAGTTCTTTGAACATAGCGGTTTGAAGACACGCTCTCATATTCATAAGTCTGAGTATGATTTCCCTGCAAAACATTGGCGTTAGGGTGACTCAGGTGAGTCCTGTATCTGTATGAAGCCTTTGGGCCATATGAAGCCATAGGTCTGGGGTTTGTCTTCCTCCTTGGTGGTGTCATGATGACATTCACAGGAAGATTCACAACGTACTGCTTAGGTGCCCAGATCTTCTTCATAGGTGGTCCATTCCTGCATTTAGTACCAATATACCTGGCAAACACTTCACCATTCTGATTCTTGAACAGCTTATAGTTTGCATCAAAGGATTCATCAATGATAATAGGATTAGCACAGGTAAAGCCAGATAAAGTGGATGGATCTACTGAAGGTTCCTGTCGGTGTCAAAAACGGCGGATCTCGGGTAGGGGGTCCCGAACTGTGCGTCTAGGCGGATGGTAACAGGAGACAAGGGACACGATATTTTTACCCAGGTTCGGGCCCTCTCGATGGAGGTAAAACCCTACTCCTGCTTGATTGATATTGATGATATGGGTAGTACAAGAGTGGATCTACCACGAGATCAAGGAGGCTAAACCCTAAAAGCTAGCCTATGGTATGATTGTTGTAATGGTTGTTGTCCTACGGACTAAAAACCCTCCGGTTTATATAGACATCGGAGAGGGCTAGGGTTACACAGAGTCGGTTACAATGGTAGGAGATCTACATATCCGTATCGCCAAGCTTTCCTTCCACGCCAAGGAAAGTCCCATCCGGACACGGGACGAAGTCTTCAATATTGTATCTTCATAGTCTTGGAGTCCGGCCGACGATGATAGTCCGGCTGTCCGGACACCCCCTAGTCCAGGACTCCCTCAGTAGCCCCTGAACCAGGCTTCAATGACGATGAGTCCGGCGCGCATATTGTTTGGCATTGCAAGGCGGGTTCCTCCTCCGAATAATTCATAGAAGATTGTGAACACCAGGATAGTGTCCGGCTTTGCAAAATAATTTCCACATTTCCCCGTAGAGAGAATATTATGTACACAAGTTCAATCTGCTGACGTATCTTGTAGCATGACGTCACGCCACTACCAAGCCTTTACTTGAATTGTTTTTTTATTATACCACCTCAGCGCGTTTAGCGAAGCGGTTTCCTTGGCACGTCTTGTCGAAGCAGAGATCGTGTTCCCCTTATTCCGGGATTCTCATCAATACGGACGTGGGTAACCCAACCGCGCCATTGATGGTGGTGCTTGGGAGATAAGCGAGTTTTACCAGGCCGGTGGGGACGCATAGTTTTCGTCCGCCCATATATAAGGGGATAAGGATCCAACCTTTTTACCTACGCCTTCTTCCTCCTTTGCTTATCCATCTCTGTGCACTCGAGCTCCAGCGCCCAAGTCCGCGCATCTCGTCTCGACCTTCTCCGACCATGTCCGGAGCGGGAGGCAAATGGTTGGCCTCCTCCGTTACGGAGGAGCACATCGCAAAACTGTGCAGCACCGGATACCTTTCCGGCGACATCGCGCACCGGCTGCCCGACAAGGGGCAGCTCATCCCTACCCCCAGGCCCCATGAGAGGGTCGTATTCCTTCCCCACTTCCTCCGCGGACTGGGCTTCCTGTTGCATCCCTTTGTCCGGGGGCTCATGTACTATTACGGCCTGGATTTCCACGATCTGGCGCCAAACTTTATCCTCAACATCTCCGCGTTTATCATCATGTGCGAGGCCTTCCTCTGCATCCAGACCCACTTCGGCTTGTGGCTCAAGACCTTCAACGTCAAGCCGAAGGTAGTGAAGGGCATCCAAACGGAGTGCGGAGGCGCCATGTTGGGCAAGATGCCCAACGTCATCTGGCTCGAAGGGGCCTTCGTGGAGTCCATCAAGGGATGGCAATCGGGGTGGTTCTACATCACCGAGCCACGTGACCCAAAATAGGCTGCGGCCCCCGAGTTTAGATCTGGTATCCCGATGCAGCTCACCTCCTGGAAAGAGAAGGGCTTGCTATGGGGCAGTTCGGAGGAGCTGATAGGACTCCAGTCCTGTCTTCAGACCCTGGTGAACAAGAAGCTTAGGCTTGTCAATGTGATCCAGGTCATGCTCATCTGCCGGATTCTCCCCTGCCAACAACGGGCCTTCAACCTGTGGGAGTTCGATCCGGCACAGCACCAGACTCTGAGCGGGCTCTTCGACACGACGTATGAAGCCGTATGGAGGGTGCTGTTCAAGGGAGGAGAAGCCCCCGCGTCCGCGACTGAAGATCGCGGATTCAGCACCAAGCGCCCGGCCGGTGAGGTAAGCTTCGTTATCCTCTATGGGACAGTTGTTTTCTTTCATAGTTTGACTCTATGTGGGATCTAAAACTCCCAATGCCTTTGACAGGACTGGCAGAGGATGTCCGGACAGGTAGACTGTCCAGCTCCCCTTCCCGAAGACCCAGCGGACGCCCGCTTAACGGGGCTGCTGGTCCCGGCACTCTATGTGGTGCCGGAGAAGAAGGCCAAGAAGAAGGCCACGGGAACTCGAAGAAGTTCCCGGCGCCAAGTGATATCGGACTCATCGTCCGATGGATCCGAGGAGGACTCCTTCCCCGAAGACGAGGAGGAGAAAGAGGACTCTCTCCCAGAGGAAGGAGAGAGGAAGAGAAAGGCTTCCCCAACAGGGGAAGCCGAAGGGTCCAAGAGGGGAAGGACTATTCCCCCGGACAGCTCTGACAACGCCAACGTTGGCGACGAAGAGTGGCCCTCAAGGGCCAGGCCTCCGGCAAGATCGTAAGTATCCGGATTCCTGAATGATTTATAATTTCTCTTTTGCGTCACATAGTTTCCTTCTAATGCCGCACACTACCTGTAGTCCGGCGATGATGATCTCCCCGCTTCATCGAGCGGGTCATTGGCTCCGTCGGATGTAGATTCCATCCCGACTGCCTCCACCCCTCGCGACGCTGAGGACGCCGAGGTAGGATCCCAGGAAGGGACCCATCAGGAGGAGGCTCCGGAGGCACCACAAGGCAGCCTCCCGGACTTTGCGCCGGACTCCACGCCGGAACCCGCAGTGGTTCTAGAGTCCGGCAGGCGGCCCCTTCGCAAGAAGGGCAAGACCGTGACGCCGGCGGCCTCCGTCCAACCGGAGGCACCGGACAACTTGTTGGAGGCGCTCAAAGGCGCTTCCATCAAGGAAGAACACCGCACTATCATGAGTGCGGTGATTCAGAAGGTTCAGCTCGCCAAGAGCGGGCTGACCGAAGCCTGCAGTAGCCTTCTAACAGGCTTTGAGGTAAGAAGTTAAAATTATGTAATGTAATACCGCATAGAAAGTAGCCCCTGATGCTCGGTTCGGTGTTCGGAAAGAAAAACCGGATTGAGGATCTAAAAAAGATATACGCAGGAGTGCTAAAAATTGTGTCAATATGGGTTTGCAGGCTGCGCTACTGACCTCTGCCGCACTGACTGCGGAGGTCGGTGCATTGAAGCAGGACCTCGAGCGGTCCGAGCAAGAGCTCGGCCTTGCCAAGAAGTAGCTCAAGGACAAAGAAGGTGAGTAATACCATTTTTAAATTTGTACCTTACAGAAAAGGATTTTGGTTGCAATAAAAATAACAAGGATAACTTGGGTACTGCAGGGGCCACGAACGAGGTGGCAACCCTGAAGGAGGCCGTGTCCACGGCCGAACGCAATGCGGCCGCGGAACGAGCGGAGCGAGAGAAGCAGGAGGCGCGGGTGGCAGAGGTGCAGCAAGAGCTCCAGGCTCTCATGGAAAAGCATGAGAGTTTGGAGCGTGACTCGAAGACTCGAGAGTTCGAGCTTGCCGCGGCTCTTGAAAGTGCCAAAGCCGCTAAGGCCGAGGCCCATAAGGCCCTCCAGGAAATTGAGGCAGTGAAGAAAATAGCGGCGGGTAAGGCATTTTTCATGCAAAGCAAGCATGTTAATGTAAACTACCTGATACTTACCCGAATTCGGAGCTCTCTAGGGGCGTTTGCAGATCTGCCTCGCAGCGTGTCCGATGCCACCGTATTCTACCGAGCCGAGGAAGGGAGCTCAATGGAGAAGGTCTTCTGGTCTCAGTACGCTGAGGCCGGTCATCCGGTGCCCCCTAGCGACCAGCTGAAGCAGCTGGTCGAGCTCCACAAGGAAGCCGAGCAGGCCATGAAGGGCCTCATAGTCCGGCTGTGGCCTGGAGAGGCCATGCCTGGGAGCTACTTCGGCCTCGTGCGGCGGCTGGTGGATGCGTGCCCCTGGGTGGAGGTCATCAAGCGCTCCGCCTGTATTGAAGGTGCTCGTCGGGCCCTTGCCCGCGCAAAGGTGCATTGGGGCAGGCTCGATGCAGAGAGGCTTATCACTGACGCGCCGCCAGCGGGCAAGGAGTATCGTACGCCCGAGATGTACTATAAGACTTTCCTGAAGGGTGCCCGCAAGATTGCGGATGAGTGCCCCAAAGATGTAATTATTGAGTAAACTCGCTATGTGTTATCCTGTGCGCTGAAAACTTTGTTCATATGCTCTAAGCAACGCTTATTGATTTAAAATATTACCTTCTGTGCGGCCGTTTATTAAATCTGAGAGATGGCAAGTCGTCGGCTTCAGCCCCCATGCCACGAGTGCTGGGGTGTTCGGGATAAACTTGAGCGCTCTTGTTCCCATTTTTGGGTCCATCTAGGGAGGCGCTCAACACAACGAACAAGGCAACCGGACTTCTAATGCTTGAACACTCTCACTTAGCCATAGAATTCTATAATTTTAAATTTCGGCGAAGCCCCTAGTATTCGGAAGACCGAGTTCGGGGCGCTATCCACGCCTTGGCCGGTCATTATCCAGTTCTTCGCTCGAAGCGGCATAAGTCTTTAGGGACTCGAAAAGACCTCTCGAACAGCGACCAGTCTCTCGCCTTATCATGACAGTCAGTTTTAGCTTTCTCCACTGAGGCGCTCGCCCAGTTCAACCGGGGCGCAATTGCAGTGGTTCTCCCAGTGCTACCTTAGCCGACAGAACGGAACGTAAGGTACCAAAACATGGGAGCCGGGCAAACCCAACTATTGACCCAAGACATGATTCGGAGCCGTTTCATATAATGCTATAAGTTCGGGGTGCCGCACTTGTGAAAGTGTTCGGACTTATCACACCATAATGCGGGGAACATAAGCCCCTGGTGTATTCGGCCGTACCAAAATATATGGGTGCAAGATGTCATTAATGAACATATATGTAAAGTAATGCAATTATAGGCAAAAAGTGCTGCATTATTTATTCAAGGAATTCTGCTATGGGTGCGGAATGATACAAATAGTGCGGTAAGCAAGGGATTGGACTAATTAGACGTGTCTCCCTCCAGGGGTAGGCTGTGGAATGGTGTATTTAACAAATTTAATGCTCGTAATGGAGACCACCTGAGTGTTCGTCGCAGCCTTTGTCCCTCCCTGGCTGTTGCATCGTGAGTTCGGCAGGTTCGCCGCCGGACAGGGCCTCTGGTGAACGGAGTCCTGTGTATAAAAAGAAGGAAAATAAAAATAAAAAGAGCAACACACTTGGGAGCCCCTGGTGTGGTCGAGCCGCACTCTGGGTCTGTTGTGGTCGTGCCCCTCCCCCTATGCCCATGGTATCTCCAGAGCGTAATGATGTACGCGGAGAACTGGTCTTGCAATCATGCGACGGCTGGGGTTGGGGCCGCATTGCTACGCGTGCTCGGAACGTGCCAGGTGGTCTTGATTGATGTTGCTCTGGGCGCGTTTGGCCGTGTCCGGTCGTTTAACGGCCGGACTCGAAAATTGCCTTAGAAGGCTGCTCTGTACTTCTGTGGTGAGAGCCGCTGTATGTTCCTCCGTTCGGAGGGAGCGTCCCGTATTTCCGTTGACCGTGATGACTCCACGAGGGCCTGGCATCTTGAGCTTGAGGTATGCATAATGCGGCACCGCGTTGAACTTTGCGAACGCGGTTCATCCGAGCAGAGCGTGATAGCCGCTGCGGAACGGGACTATGTCGAAGATTAACTCCTCGCTTCGGAAATTATCCGGGGATCCGAAGACCACTTCCAGTGTGACTGAGCCTGTACAATTGGCCTCAACACCTGGTATGACGCCTTTGAAGGTCGTCTTTGTAGGTTTAATCCTTGAGGGGTCTATGCCCATCTTGCACACTGTATCCTGATAAAGCAGGTTCAGGCTACTGCCACCGTCCATCAGGACTCTCGTGAGGTGAAATCCATCGGCGATTGGGTCTAAAACCAATGCGGCGAATCCGCCATGGCGGATACTGGTCGGATGGTCTCTTCGATCGAAAGTGATCGGGCAAGAGGACCATGGATTGAGCTTCGGGGCGACTGGCTCCATCGCATATACGTCCCTCAGTGCACGCTTCCGCTCCCTCTTGGGTATATGGGTTGCGTATATCATGTTTACCGTCTGCACTTGTGGGGGGAAGCCCTTCTGTCCTCTACTATTCGGCGGCCGGGTCTCTTCCTCGTCATCGCTGTGCAGCCCCTTGTCATTGTTTTCGGCAATTAACTTGCCTGCCTGCTTGAATACCCAACAATCTCTGTTGGTGTGGTAGTTTTTCGGGGGTGCCATGTATCTGGCAAGAGCGGTCGAGTATTCGGTCCAAATTGGACGGACCCGGAGTGGTTCTTTTGAATGGCTTCTTCCGCTGACCGGGTTTAGAGCCTCGGAATCCGGTGTTGACTGCCGTATCCGCATTGTTGTCGCTGTTAACGCGGCGTTTGTTTTTGCTTCGACGCGACCTGCCATTGTGGTCCTTAGTATCCAGACTGCCAGCATTTTTACTAAGGTTGTTGATGCGAGCTAGCCAGCTATCCTCTCCCGCACAGAAGCGGGTCATTAATGATGTGAGGGCTGCCATGGATTTCGGCTTTTCCTGTCCTAGGTGCCGGGCCAGCCATTCGTCGCGGATGTTATGTTTGAAGGCTGCAAGGGCCTCTGCATCCGGACAGTCGACGATTTGATTTTTCTTTGTTAAGAACCGTGTCCAGAATTGCCTGGCCGATTGGTCTGGCTGCTGAATTATGTGGCTTAGTTCATTGGCGTCTGGTGGTCGCACATATGTGCCCTGGAAGTTGTCGAGGAATGCGGCTTCCAGGTCCTCCCAACACCCAATTGACTCTGTGGGCAAGCTGTTAAGCCAATGCCGAGCTGGTCCTTTAAGCTTGAGTGGGAGATACTTGATGGCGTGGAGATCGTCTCCGCGGGCCATATGGATATGAAGGAGATAATCTTCGATCCAAACCGCGGGGTCTGTCGTGCCATCGTAGGATTCAATGTTTACGGGTTTAAACCCTTCAGGGATTTGATGATCCATTACTTTGTCAGTGAAGCATAGTGGGTGTGCGGCGCCTCTGTATTGGGCAATATCATGACGTAGCTCAAGAGAGCGTTGTCTGCTGTGTTCGGCCCGACCGGAGTTGCTGTATCCGGCACGACGGTATTCGTCGTGGGTCGTGGGGCACCCACGTGATCCATAGATAGATCTGGATTGTCTTGCCTTGTCCTCCAATATATCTCGCAAGTCCGGCGCGTTCCCCCGTGGCTTTGTACTTTTCGAGCGATGCCGGGGTACGGTCTTGATGGAGGGCCTGGATGCCTCTCTGTCGCGACCACGGGGTGGTCGGTCGGCCGTATTGTGCGCTAGTGATGAAGGTATGTATGCTTCCTCCTCTAATCGGGGGAGCAACTTGCGTTTTGGGTAGCTCTTGGAGGGGCGTTCGAGTTCATACTCTTCGGCCGCGAGGACCTCGGTCCATCTGTCGGCCAGCAGGTCTTGATCAGCTTGAAGCTGCTGCTGCTTTTTCTTTAGGCTATTTGCTGTGGCCATTAGCCTGCGTTTGAAACGCTCTTGTTCAACGGGATCCTCAGGCACGACGAATTCGTCGTCGTCAAGGCTTGCCTCGTCTCCGGAGGGAGGTATGTAATTATCATCCTCGACCTCTTCGTCTGCCGCTCTCTCGTGAGGGCTTGCTTCTGCATCCTCCTGCGCTGAATCTTGCTGGAGGGGGTTGTCTTCGGCACTTTCTGGGGTGTTATTATCTCCTGTGCCGGAATCTCCATTCTTGCTGTGGCGGGATTTAGAGCGGCGCCGCTGACGTCAGCGCTTGGGCTATTTCTTTAAGGAATCCGCCTCCGCTGCTTCTTCACCGTCCCCATCTTTCAGGGTGTCCACCATGTATATGTCGTATGACGAGGTGGTCTTCCAGTGTCCTGTAAGCGCTGGTTCTTGATCGTCTTCGGCATCGTCATCCATACCGTCGATGTCTTCGGAGCCGTAGTCTAGCATGTTGGTTAGATCGTCGATAGTGGCTACAAAATGGGTGGTGGGTGGGCTTTGAATTTCTTCGTCGTCCGCATCCCAACCATCCTGGCCGTAGTATGGCCAGGGCTCTCCGGATAGCGAGAGATGCTTTAGCGAATTTAGGATGTCGCCAAAGGGTGAGTGCTGAAAGATGTCCGCAGCGGTGAACTCCATGATCGGCGCCCAATCGGATTCGATTGGCAGGGGCGCAGGAGGTTCGGAGTCCGGCAGGGAGTCCGGCACCTCGGAGTCACGAGCTTTATAAGGGACGAGGTCAGTGTTCGGCTCCATCGCCGTGGAAGTTGCAGCTCCCGAGGCGGTGTCCAGCCACCCGTCCTCGATCTGCGCGATCGGCTCCGAACTATGGGTTGGAGCGGATTCGTGTGCGGCCTCCAAGGTACTGTCCGGCGGCAGAGTTGGATCATGCCCAACGTGACAGTGCGGCACGCTCGGCTGCGGCTTGGATCCATCGAAGATCAAGTCTCCGCGGATATCCGCCGTGAAGTTTAGGCTTCCAAATCTGACATGATGGCCAGGGGCATAGCTTTCGATCTGCTCTAGATGGCCAAGTGAATTGGCCCGCAGTGCGAAGCCGCCGAATACGAAGATCTGTCCGGGGAGAAAAGTCTCACCCAGGACTGCGTTGTTGTTGATTGAAGAAGCCATCAAGTCTATCGGTGACGACACAGAGGAACTCTCAATGAAAGCACCAATGTCGGTGTCAAAACCGGCGGATCTTGGGTAGGGGGTCCCGAACTGTGCGTCTAGGCGGATGGTAACAAGAGACAAGGGACATGATGTTTTTACCCAGGTTCGGGCCCTCTCAATGGAGGTAAAACCCTACTCCTGCTTGATTGATATTGATGATATGGGTAGTACAAGAGTGGATCTACCACGAGATCAAGGAGGCTAAACCCTAAAAGCTAGCCTATGGTATGATTGTTGTAATGGTTGTTGTCCTACGGACTAAAACCCTCCGGTTTATATAGACACCGGAGAGGGCTAGGGTTACACAGAGTCGGTTACAATGGTAGGAGATCTACATATCCGTATCGCCAAGCTTGCCTTCCACGCCAAGGAAAGTCCCATCCGGACACGGGACGAAATCTTCAATCTTGTATCTTCATAGTCTTGGAGTCCGGCCGACGATGATAGTCCGGCTGTCCGGACACCCCCTAGTCCAGGACTCCCTCAGTTCCTTTGCAGCAACCCATGTGGTTTTGGGGTACTGCTCAGGCTTCCAGTACGAGCCATCAACATTCATTTTCCTCTCGAACCCAACACCCTCTTTCCTAGGGTTTCAGTTCAGAATCTGCTTTTTGAGGACATCGCAAAGTGTCTGATGCCCTTTCAGACTTTTATACATCCCTGTTTCAAGCAATCTCTTCAACCTAGCATTTTCATCAGCAATAGTAGTGGTATCCTCCGCAGAGGGGTTAGTAACCACATCAGTAGGCGAAGACAATGAAACAGTAGCAGCAGTGGAACATTCAGCAACAGATGTAGCGTTATCACGCTCAATGCATTTTAGGCATGGTGGTTCAAATTCTTTCTGTGTAACGCTGATTTGTTGAGCAAGTAATGAATCGCGCTCCTTCTGAAGATCTTCATAATCCACTCTTATCTTTTCAAGGTCTAGCTTTCTTTGAAGACATTCAGAAGAAAGCTTCTCATGATCAGACAAGAGAGCATTATGTTGATCTTGAAGGGCGTCAAACTTGGAATGAAGTCTCTGAAGACTCTCAGCCAATGCTTTTGACTGATCCATTTCTTCACCCAACATATCATCGCTCTTACTAAGCATGTCTTGAACCCTTTCCAAGACTCTTTGTTGTTTCGTGGCAAGGGAAGCAAGCTTGACATAACTGGGGCCAAATTCATCACCTGATTCATCATCACTAGATTCAGAGAGGTAGCATTCAGTTACCTTATCACCCCTTGCCATGAGGCATGACGAGGATGATGGCGATTCAGGTGCAAAAGTCATCTCTTTAAGAGACTCCTTTAGTCCTCAAACCAGGGATCATGACGAGTACGATGACCTTCATAGACCTCAGAAAGCCAGTCCCAGATTAGCTTCGCGTGATTGAGGTGCATAACATTCCTGAACTGATTTCGGGACAGATGGGAGCAGATGACATCCTTCGCCGTAAGGTTCAGTAGAGTGTACTTGCGAATGTCATCGGCCTCGGCCATCTTGCATAGATCAGTAAGGCCAATCTCAGTGACGGTCCACAGTTCGCTATCCATAGCCATGAGTCACTTCTTCATCATGGCCTTCCATCGGGGATACTCATGACCGTCAAAGGTGGGGCAAGATATGTTCCTCAATCCTGCAGTCGACATAGCTAAAGCTCCAGGTGGTTAAACCGAATCACACAGAACAAGGGAGTACCTTGCTCTGATACCAATTGAAAGTGCTAGTATCGACTAGAGGGGGGTGAATAGGCGATTTTTATGAAAGTCTTCAAAACTTGGAAGTTTCGAAGACAAACAATCGAAATGCCCTAATTGATATGCAGCGGAAGATAAACTACTGTAAGCAAACCATAGTCAAGTATGCAATGATGTGAAAGCACAGGACTAATAGCAGCTAAGTAGTAAGGATCAAGATGGAAGATAGTATGAAGCCAATCAACGATAGTAGTCAAGCAATGAAGTCAAACAGGTACGACAGATAGGCAATGACTTCACGAAGACAAACTTAAGTAAAGGAAGGGAGAGGATAGAACCAGTCACTTGTTGAAGACACAGGATTTGTTGGACCAGTTCCAGATGCTGTGACAACTGTACGTCTGGTTAGGGAGGCTGAGATTTAACTCAGAAGACCGTGTCTTCACCTTATTCCCCTTGAGCTAAGGACACCCAGTCCTTGCCCAATCACTCTGGTAAGTCTTCAAGGTAGACTTCCAAACCTTCACAGACTTTGTTCACCGGCAATCCACAATGACTCTTGGATGCTCAGAACGCGACGCCTAACCGGCTGGAGGATTCACAGTCCTCAAGTGTAATAAGTCTTCAGGTCACACAGACAGAAAGACTTCAGTGATGCCTAACACTCTTTGGCTCTGGGTGTTTGGGCTTTGTCCTAGCAAGGATTTCTCTCTCTCAAAGGCTTCGAGGTGGGTTGCTCTCAAACGACAAAAGCCATGTACTAACTCTGAGCAGCCACCAATTTATGGTGTAGGGGGTGGGCTATTTATAGCCACTAGGCAACCCGACCTGATATGTCTGAAATGACCCTGGGTCACTAAGGAACTGACACATGTTCCAACGGTCAGATTTCAAACACACATGGCAACTTTACTTGGGCTACAAGCAAAGCTGACTCATCCAGCTCTGGATAAGATTTGCTCTCATTGTCTTCGCTCAAAGACATAGGATTTGGGTTGAGCATCACTTCAGTCATTCCGACTATGTTCACTTGGACCCTACTTAACAGTGTGGTTGTTCCTATGACTCAACAAAGAAGAAAAGGAAACAACGAAATCACACAGTCTTCACGCTCCATAATCTTCACTTAATGTCTTCTCATGTCATAGTCTTCAATAGGAATATCTTCACATACCACCATTGTCTTCAATGTCTTCATACATTTTTAGGGGTCATCTCCGGTAGGTAAACCAAATCAATAAGGGACACTACCTGCGTTATCCTGCAATTCTCACAAACGCATTAGTCCCTCAACCAACTTTGTCATCAATACTCCAAAACCAACTAGGGGTGGCACTAGATGCAGTTACACAAATAACTAATTATGTGACACACACTCTAGTCCACGTTACCGTGGATACCGTTTTGATTTTTTTCAAATAAATCCTCATTAATTAATTTATAGTATCTCATTTCGAATGACTAATTATTTGCAAGAAAAACACGAGCATGGTAACAGATACAGATTCGTTTGCAAATGAAAGAAGATTCGTTTGCATTCTCAAATGTAGGTGCATCAGGCAGACCAGGGTCGTGTCGTGGTGCTCACGTGTGTCGGACGGACGCTTAGCACCCAGCCACCCACCCGCCTCCCAGTTCACGCTTCCACATTTCAGATTGAAATATCTGGCGGCCCCAATTCCAGCCCTGCAAAATCTCCCTTCTCCATCGTCCCCTTCCGCGCCCAGATTTCTCAAATCCCTAATTCGCTGCCAACCCAAGCAAAGTTCAAATGACCCCTCATCTCATCTCTTTCCCCACCTCTGTGCCAGACGACGACGATGAAGACGATGGTCGCGCTTCACCACCGCACTGGAGCTACCTCATCTACGCCCTCGTCCACCACACCAGGTGGTCCACCGACAACGTCGGCCGCTGAAACCAACGTGCCTAATAGACACCAACTTCCACCGCATTAGGTGCACTTCACCGACGTCATCCCACCTCACCGGGGCTACTTCACCGAGCACATCATCGCACCTCCGCCCCCCGAGGCCGTTGGGGCTTCACCAACGGTCTCGTCCACTGCATTGTAGCGCTCCGCTGCCACTCAAGATCTGCATCCGTGCGCGGCCAGCCAACGCCAGCGCATCACCCTCAATGGCTCTGAAGTGACCCGCACTCTAGCTAGGCGAGCATGCCCAAACACCAGCCCAAACTAGGTATCCACACATCACTCGCTTGTGCACTGTTCCACGATGTTTGGATATCCTTTCGCTGCTCTCTTAGCTTACACGCCTATGCAACTCTAACTTTAACTCTTATTTCTTCTGGATATTTCATCTGAAACATGCAAAACCATTTTTTAGTGAAGCATGATGGCGCTACGGGATCTGGTACACATCCTGCACACCCGTATAACCTTGTAAGTATCTGTCCTCCGGTACAACAGCAAGGTCGATTCCTCTTATTTGATCAACCATTCCCCATGTAAAAAATGCAGAGGGGGATGCAAGGAGCACAAGGCCTGCACATACAAACAAGTGGTAACATGGACTTGTACATGGAACATCCCAAGCGCAAGCAGAGCTGAAGTGAGCCTATACAATGAGCTAGCGTAAGTCCCTGCATTTCATTTAATTCGTACTGGCATGCGTGTATGATCTGTGTGTAGTGGCGGATCCACGAATTCAAGTTACCAGGGGCGAACATTTAACTTAAAAAATACGAAGGCACTTGCACTCCAGAAATCAACATAACTTGAGGAATGTGAAGCTACATGCACTTTGAAAACCAGCTAATGATCCAAAGTAGTTCAGATTATAAAACACTAAATGATGCAAGCACCAAAAAACACAAAATGCATCATGGTGTACAAGGACTACAAACATGGTATGTACCTGCTTGAATTATTCGTTCTTTGGCTGAAAATATCCAAGTGTAATTGCACCTATAACCAGTGCGCAAACTGCATATCAATATATCTATCCTGAAGAAGTATGTGATACGTCTCCAACATATCTATAATTTATGAAGCATTCATGCTATTTTATTATCTGTTTTGAATGATTACGGGCTTTATTATACACTTTTATATCATTTTTGGGACTAACCTACTAATCGGAGGCCCAACCCATATTTCTGTTTTATTGCCTGTTTCAGTATTTCGAAGAAAAGGAATATCAAACAGAGTCCAAACGGAATGAAACATTCGGCAACGTGATTTTTGGAACGAATGTGACCCAGGAAACTTGGAGTGGAAGCCAGGGGAGCATCAAGGAAGCCACGAGATAGGGGGGCGCGCCCACCCCCCTGGGCGCGCCCTCCCCTCTCGTGGGCCCCTCGAGGCTCCCCCGACCGACTTCTTTCGCCTATATAAGCCTACATACCCTAAAACCATCGAGACAGAAGATAGATCGGGAGTACCGCTGCTGCAAGCCTCTGTAGCCATCAAAAACCTCTCGGGAGCCCATTCTGGCACCCTGCCGGAGGGGGAACCCATCACCGGTGGCCATCTTCATCATCCCAGCACTCTCCAGGACGAGGAGGGAGTAGTTCACCCTCGGGGCTGAGGGTATGTACCAGCAGCTATGTGTTGATCTCTCTCTCTCGTGTTCTCTCTATGGCACGATCTTGATGTATCGCGAGTGAGGGAGTCCTGGACTAGGGGGTGTCCGGATAGCCGGACTATCATCGTCCGCCGGACTCCAAGACTACGAAGATACAAGATTGAAGACTCCGTCCCGTGTCCGGATGGGACTTTCCTTGGCGTGGAAGGCAAGCTTGGCGATACGGATATGTAGATCTCCTACCATTGTAACCGACTCTGTGTAAGCCTAGCCTCCTCCGGTGTCTATATAAACCGGAGGGCTTTAGTCCGTAGGACACAACATACATTGCAACAATCATACCATAGGCTAGCTTCTAGGGTTTAGCCTCCTTGATCTCGTGGTAGATCCACTCTTGTACTACCCATATCATCAATATTAATCAAGCAGGATGTAGGGTTTTACCTCCATCGAGAGGGCCCGAACCTGGGTAAAACATCGTGTCCCTCGTCTCCTGTTACCATCCGCCTAGACGCACAGTTCGGGACCCCCTACCCGAGAACCGCCGGTTTTGACACCGACATTGGTGCTTTCATTGAGAGTTCCTCTGTGTCGTCACCGATAGGCTTGATGGCATCTTCAACCAACAACGCTGTCCAGGGTGAGACTTTTCTCCCCGGACAGATCTTCATATTCGGCGGCTTCGCACTGCGGGCTAATTCGCTTGGCCATCTGGAGCAGATCGAAAGCTACGCCCCTGGCCATCAGGTCAGATTCGGAAGCCTAAACTTCACAGCCGATGTCCACGGAGACTTGATCTTCGACGGACCCGAGCCATAGCCAAGCGCGCCGCACTGTTGCGATGAGCATGATCTAGCTCTGCCGCCGAACAGTGCCTTGGTGGCCGCACACGAATCCGCTCCGGCCATTAGTCCGGAGCCGATCGCCCGGATAGAGGATCGGTGGATAGACACCGCCTCGGGGGCTTCAACATCCACGGCGATGGAGCCGAACACTAGTCTTGTCCCCTGCGAAACTCGTGATTCCGAGGCGCCGGACTCCTTGCCGGACTCCAAACCTCCCGCGCCCCTACCAATCGATTCGGATTGGGCGCCGGTTATGGAATTCACCGCCACGGACATCTTCCAATACTCGCCTTTTGGCGATATCCTGAATTCGCTAAAGCATCTCTCGTTATCAGGAGAGTCCTGGCCAGACTATGGCCAGGATGGTTGGGGTACGGACGACGAAGAAATTCAGAGCCCACCCACCACCCACTTTGTAGCCACTGTCGACGATCTAACGGACATGCTAGACTACGACTCCGATGACATCGACGCTATGGACGACGATGCCGGAGACGAACAGGAACCAGCGCCTACAGGGCACGGGAAGACCACCTTGTCATATGACATATACATGGTGGACACCCCAAAAGACGGGGACGGCGAAGAAGCAGCGGAGGCATACTCTTTAAAGAAGCAGCCCAAACACCGGCATCAGCGGCGCCGCTCTAAATCCCGTCACAGCAAGAATGGAGATTCCGGCACAGGAGATAATAATACTCCAGAGAGTGCCGAAGACAATCCCCTCCAGCCAGACTCAGTGCAGGAGGATGCAGAAGCAAACCCTCACGAGAGGGCGGCAGACGAAGAGGTTGAGGATCATAACTATATGCCTCCCTCCGAAGACAAAGCAAGCCTCAACGATGATGAATTCGTCGTACCTGAGGATCCCGTCGACCAAGAGCGCTTCAAGCGCAGGCTTATCGCCACAGCAAACAGCCTAAAGAAAAAGCAGCAACAGCTTCAAGCTGATCAGGACCTGCTGGCCGATCGATGGACCGAGGTCCTCGCGCCCGAAGAGTATAAACTCGAACGCCCCTCCAAAAGTTACCCAAGACGCAAGCTGCTCCCCCGATTAGAGGAGGAAGCATACATACCTCCATCACCAGCGCACGATATGGCTGACCGACCACCCCGTGGTCGTGACAGAGAGGCATCCAGGGCCCCAGCCAAGACCGTACCCCGGCATTGCTCCAAAAGTACGAAGCCAAGAGGGAACGCGCCGGACTTGCGAGATATATTGGAGGACAAAGCAAGGCAATCCAGATCCATCTACGGATCACGTGGGCACCCCACGACCCACGATGAATACCGTCGCACCGGATACAATAACCCCGGCCGGGCCGAGCATAGCAGACCGCGCTCCCTCGAGCTGCGTCGCGATATTGCTCAATACAGAGGCGCCGCACACCCACTATGCTTCACTGATGAAGTAATGGATCATCAAATCCCTGAAGGGTTTAAACCCGTAAACATTGAATCCTACGATGGCACAACAGACCCCGCGGTTTGGATAGAAGATTATCTTCTCCACATCCATATGGCCCGCGGCGACGATCTCCACGCCATCAAGTACCTCCCACTCAAGCTTAAAGGACTAGCTCGGCATTGGCTTAACAGCCTGCCCGCAGAGTCAATTGGGTGTTGGGAAGACCTGGAGGCCGCATTCCTTAATAACTTCCAAGGCACGTATGTGCGACCACCAGACGCCGATGACCTAAGCCACATCATTCAGCAGCCAGACGAATCGGCCAGACAATTCTGGACACGGTTCTTGACAAAGAAAAACCAAATCATCGACTGTCCGGATGCAGAGGCCCTTGCAGCCTTCAAACATAACATCCGGGACGAATGGCTAGCCCGGCACCTGGGGCAGGAAAAGCCGAAATCCATGGCAGCCCTCACATCGTTAATGACCCGCTTTTGCACGGGAGAGGACAGCTGGCTAGCTCGCAGCAACAATCTCCGTAAAAATTCTGGCAGTCCGGATAATAAGGACAACAACGGCAGGTCACGTCGAAACAAAAACAAACGCCGCATTAACGGCGACAATAAGGAGGATACGGCAGTCAACGCCGGATTCCGAGGCTCTAAACCCGGTCAGCGGAAGAAGCCATTCAAAAGAACCACTCCGGGTCTGTCCAATCTGGACCGAATACTCGACCGCTTATGCCAGATACATGGCACCTCTAAAAAGCCAGCTAACCACACTAACAGAGATTGCTGGGTGTTCAAGCAGGCCGGCAAGTTAATTGCCAAAAACAATGACAAGGGGCTAAACAGCGATGACGAGGAAGAGACCCGACCGCCGAACAATAGAGGACAGAAGGGTTTTCCCCCACAAGTGCGGACGGTGAATATGATATACGCGACCCATATACCCAAGAGGGAGAGGAAACGCGCACTAAGGGACGTCTACGCGATGGAGCCAGTCGCCCCGAAGTTCAATCCATGGTCCTCTTGTCCAATCACTTTCGATCGAAGAGACCATCCGACCAGCATACGCCATGGCGGATTCGCCGCATTGGTTTTATACCCAATCGTCGATGGATTTCACCTCACGAGAGTCCTGATGGACGGCGGCAGTAGCCTGAACCTGCTTTATCAGGATACAGTGCGCAAAATGGGCATAGACCCCTCAAGGATTAAACCTACAAAGACAACCTTTAAAGGTGTCATACCAGGAGTGGAAGCCAACTGTACAGGCTCAGTCACACTGGAAGTGGTCTTCGGATCCCCGGATAATTTCCGGAGCGAAGAGTTAATCTTCAACATAGTCCCGTTTCGCAGCGGCTATCACGCTCTGCTCGGACGAACCGCATTTGCAAAATTCAACGCGGTGCCGCATTATGCATACCTAAAGCTCAAGATGCCAGGCCCTCGCGGAGTCATCATGGTCAATGGGAATATGGAACGCTCCCTCCGAACGGAGGAACATACAGCGGCTCTCGCGGCAGAAGTACAGAGCAGCCTTTTAAGGCAATTCTCGAGTCCGGCCGCTAAAAGGCCGGAGACAGCAAAACGCGCCCGGAGCAATGCTAACCAAGACCACCTGGCGTGATCAGAGCATGTGTAGCAATGCGGCCCCAACCCTCGCCCGCGCATGACCGCAATAATAACACTCCGCGTACATCATTATGCTTTGGAGATACCATGGGCACAGGGGAGGGGGCACGGTCGCAACGGACCTAGAGTGCAGTTCGACCACACCGGGGGCTCGCAAGTGTGCCCCCCTTTTTTATATTTTTTATTTTTCTTCTTTTATGTACACAGGACTCTGCTAACCAGAAGCCCTGTCCGGCAGTGACCCTGCCGAACTCATGATGCAACAGTCAGGGACTAAAGAAGGCCGCGACGAACATTCAGGTGGTCTCAATTATGAGCATTAAATTCGATTATATACACCAAGTCCGCAGCTCACCCCTGGAGGGGGACATGTTTACTTAGTCCAAATCCCTTGCTTACCGCACTATTTGTATCAGTCCGCTCTACTAGCAGACTTTCTTCCATTAATAATGCAGCACCTTTTTTGATTGCAATTGCATTACCTTTTATATATATGCTCATTATATGACATTTTGCGCCCGTATATTGGTACGGCCTAATACGCCAGGGTCTTGTGTTCCCCACTCTATGGTGTGATAAGTCCGAACACTTTCATAAGTGCGGCACCCCGAACTTATAGCATTATATGAATCGGCTCCGAATCATGTCTTGGGTCAATAGTTGGGTTTGCCCGGCTCCCACGTTTTGGTGCCTTACATTCCGTTCTGTCGGCTAAGGTGGCACTGGGAGAACCACTGCGATTGCGCCCCGGTTGAGCCGGGCGAGCGCCTCAGTGGAGAAAGCTAAAACTGACTGGCATGATAAGGCGAGAGACTTGTCGCTGTTCGAGAGGTTTTTTCGGGTCCTTAAAGACTCACGCCGCTTCGAGCGAAGTTCCGGACAATGTCCGACGAAGGCGTGGATAGCGCCCCGGATTCGGTCTTCCGAATACCAGGGGCTTCGCCGAAATTTAAAATTATAGAATTCTATGGCTAAGTGAGAGTGTTCAAGCATTATAAGTCCGGTTGCCTTGTTCGTTGTGTTGAGCGCCTCCCACGATGGACCCAACAATGGGAACAAGAGTGCTCAAGTTTATCCCGAACACCCCAGCACTCGTGGCTTGGGGGCTGAAGCCAACGACTTGCCATCTCTCAGATTTTATAAACGACCGCATAGAAGGTAATATTTTAAATTAAAAAAGTGTTGCTCAAAGCGCGCATGAACAAAGTTTCAGCGCACAGGATAATACATAGCAAATTCACTCAAAGATTACATTTCTAGGGCACTCATCCGCAATATCGCGGGCTCCCTTCAGGACAGATTTATAATACATTTCGGGCGTGCGATATTCCTTGCCCGGTGGCGGTGGGTCCGTGAGAAGCTTCTCCGCATCCAACTTGCCCCATTGCACCTTCGTGCGGGCGAGGGCCCGACGAGCGCCTTCAATACAGGCGGAGAGCTTGATGACATCCACCCAGGGGCATGCATCCACCAGCCGCCGCACGAGGCCAAAGTAGCTCCCAGGCATGGCCTGTCCAGGCAACAGCCGGACTATAAGGCCCTTCATGGCCTCTTCAGCTACCTTGTGGAGTTCGACCAGCTGCTTCAGCTGGTCGCTTGGGGGCACCAGGTGTCCGGCCTCAGCATACTGAGACCAGAAGACTTTTTCCGTCGAGCTCCCCTCCTCGCCACGATAGAATGCGGCGGCATCAGACGCACTACGCGGCAGATCTGCAAACGCCCCTGGAGAGCTCCGAATGCGGGTAAGTGTCAGGTATTTTACATTAACATGCTTGCTTTGCATGAAAAATGCCTTACCCGCCGCTATTTTCTTTACATCTTCCACCTCCTGAAGGGCCTTATGGGCTTCGGCCTTGGCGGACTTGGCACTTTCGAGAGCCGAGGCAAGCTCGGACTCTCGAGTCTTGGAGTCACGCTCCAACCTCTCATGTTTCTCCATGAGAGCCTGGAGCTCTTGCCGTACTTCCACCACCCGCGCCTCCTGCTTTTCTCTCTCTGCCCGTTCCGCGGCCGCACTGTGTTCGGCCGCGGACACAGCCTCCTTCAGGGCTACCACCTCGTTAGTGGCCCCTGCAATACACATATTATGCTTGTTAATTATATTGCAACCAAAATCCTTTTCTGTAAGGTAACTATTCAAAGTGGTGTTACTCACCTTCTTTTTCCTCGAGCTGCTTCTTAGCATGGCCGAGCTCTTGCTCGGACCGCTTGAGATCCTGCTTTAGCACATCGATCTCCGCCGTTAGTGCGGCAGAGGTCAGCAGCGCAGCCTGCAAACCCATATTGACATATTTTAAGCAACCCTGCGTATATCTTGTTAGATCCTCAGTCCGGCTTTTTCTTTCCAAACACCGAACTAAGCATCAGGGGCTACTGTCTATGCGGTATTACATTACATAATTTTAACTTCTTACCTCAAAGCCTGTTAGAAGGCTGCTGCAGGCTTCGGTCAGCCTGCTTTTGGCGAGCTGAACCTTTTGAACCACCGCACTCATGATAGTGCGGTGTTCTTCCTTGCTGGAAGCGCCTTTAAGCGCCTCCAACAAGTTATCCGGCGCCTCCGGTTGGACGGAGGCCACCGGTGTCACGGTCTTGCCCTTCTTTCGAAGGGGCCGCTTGCCGGACTCTGGAACCACTACGGGTTCCGATGTAGAGTCCGGCGCAAAGTCCGGGAGGTTGCCTAACGGCGCCTCCGGAGCCTCCTCCTGATGGGTCCCTCTCTGGGATCCCACCTCGGCGTCCTTGTCGGTGCGTGGGGTAGAGGCAGTCAGAAGTGAATCCACATCCGACGGGGCCAACGACCCGCTCGATGAGTCGGGGAGATCGTCATCGGCCGGACTACGGACAGAATGCGGCGTTAGAAGGACACTACGCGACATAAAACATATTGCATATAAAGGATCCGGATACTTACGATCTTGCCGGACGCCTGGCCCTCGGAGGCCATTCATCCTCGCCAACGTTGGTGTTGGCGAAACTGTCCGGGGGGATAGTTCTCCCCCTCTTGGACCCTTCGGCCTCCCCCGTTGGGGAAGCCTTCCTCTTCTTCTCTCCCTCTTCTGGGAGAGAAACCTCCTCGTCTTCGGGGGAGGAGTCCGCCTTGTCGTCGGACACCTGATTGCGGGAACTCTTTCGAGTCCCCGCGGCCACCTTCTTGGCCTTCTTCTCCGACACACCACATGCGGTGCCGGAACCAGCAGCCCTGCTAAACGGGCGTCCACTGGGTCTTCTGGCATGGGAGCCAGGCTGATAAGCTGTCTGGCCTTCTCCATCCATTCTTGTCAAAGGAAAGGAAAGAATAAAACCCTCTTATAATCAATTCGATTACTACAAAGTGTCCCGTAATGGGGTTGAATCACTTACCTCGTCAGTTGGATACTGCGAGCTGAATCCGCGATCTTCCATCGCGGATGCGGGGGCTTTGGCGCCCTTAAACAGCACCCTCTAGGCGCCTTCGTATGTCGTATCGAAGAGCCCGCTCAGCGCCTGGTGCTGTTCCGGATTGAACTCCCACAGATTGAATGCCCGTTCTTGGCATGGGAGAATCCGGCGGATGAGCATGACTTGGACCACGTCGACGAGCCTGAGCTTATTGCTCACCAGCTTCTGGATGCAGGTTCGGAGTCCAGTCACCTCCTTCGAATCGCCCCACAGCAAGCCCTTCTCTTTCCAGGAGGTGAGCTGCGTGGGGACGCCAGATCTAAACTCGGGGGCCGCCGCCCATGTGGGCTTGCGCGGCTCGGTGATGTAGAACCACCCCGATTGCCACCCCTTGACGGAGTGCACGAAGGCCCCTTCGAGCCAAAGGACGTTGGGTAATTTCCCCAACATGGCGCCTCCGCATTCCGCTTGCGTACCCAGCACAACCTTCGGCTTGACGTTGAAGGTCTTGAGCCACAGGCCGAAGTGGGGCCGGATGCAGAGGAAGGCCTCGCACACGACGATGAAAGTCGAGATGTTGAGGATGAAGTTCGGCGCCAGATCGTGGAAATCCAGGCCGTAATAGAACATGAGCCCCCGGACGAATGGATGGAGCGGAAAGCCCAGTCCGCGGAGGAAGTGGGGAAGGAAGACGACCCTCTCATGAGACCCGGGTGTAGGGACGAGCTGCCCCTCGTCGGGCAGCCGATGCGCGATATCGCCGGAAAGATATCCGGCGCTGCGCAGTCTGGTGATGTGCTCCTCCTTAACGGTGGAGGCCAACCATTTGCCTCCTGCTCCGGACATATTCGGAGAAGGTCGAGGCGAGATGCGCGAGCTTGGGCGTTGGAGCTTGAGTACGCGGAGGTGGATAAGCAAAGGAGGAAGAAGGCGTAGGTGAGAAGGTAAATCCTTATCCCTTATATATAGGCGGACGGAAACTGTGTGTCCCGCTGGCCTGATAAAACTCGCTTATCTCCCAAGCGCCACCATCAATGGCGCGGTTGGGTTACCCACGTCCGTATTGATGAGAATCCCGGAATAAGGGGAACACGATCTCTGCTTCGACAAGACGTGCCAAGAAAACCGCTTCGCTAAACGTGCTGAGGTGGTATAGTAAAAAACGATTCAAACAAAGGCTTGGTAGCGGTGTGATGTCACGCCGCATAATATGTCAGCAGATTGGACTGGTGTACATTTTATTCTCTCTATGGTAGAATGTGGAATTTATTTTGCAGAGCCGGACACTATCCTGGTGTTCATGATCTTCTCTGGATTATTCAAGGGAGGAACCCGCCTTGCAATGCCGAACATTATGCGCGCCGGACTTATCGTCATTGAAGCCTGGTTCAGGGGCTACTGAGGGAGTCCTGGACTAGGGGGTGTCCGGACAGCCGGACTATCATCGTCCGCCGGACTCCAAGACTACGAAGATACAAGATTGAAGACTCCGTCCCGTGTCCCGATGGGACTTTCCTTGGCGTGGAAGGCAAGCTTGGCAATACGGATATGTAGATCTCCTACCATTGTAACCGACTCTGTGTAACCCTAGCCTCCTCCGGTGTCTATATAAACCGGAGGGCTTTAGTCCGTAGGACACAACATACATTGCAACAATCATACCATGGGCTAGCTTCTAGGGTTTAGCCTCCTTGATCTCGTGGTAGATCCACTCTTGTACTACCCATATCATCAATATTAATCAAGCAGGACGTAGGGTTTTACCTCCATCGAGAGGGCCCGAACCTGCGTAAAACATCGTGTCCCTCGTCTCCTGTTACCACCCGCCTAGACACACAGTTCGGGACCCCCTACCCGAGATCCGCCAGTTTTGACACCGACAGCGAGCTTTGCTATTATAGTTAGATCTTATGATGTTTGTCCCGCTCTACTCTCTTGTGATGAATTGAGTTTTCCCTTTGAAGTTATCTTGTCGGATTGAGTCTTTAAGGATTTGAGAACACTTGATGTATGTCTTGACGTGTTTATCTATGGTGACAATGGGATATCACATGCCACTTGATGTATGTTTTGGTGATCAACTTGCGGGTTCCGCCCATGAACCTATGCATAGGGGTTGGCACACATTTTTGTCTTGACTCTCCGGTAGAAACTTTGGGGCACTATTTGAAGTACTTTGTGTTGGTTGGATGAATCTGAGATTGTGTGATGCATATCGTATAATCATGTCCACGGATACTTGAGGTGACAATGGAGTATCTAGGTGACATTAGGGTTTTGGTTGATTTGTGTCTTAAGGTGTTATTCTAGTACAAACTCTTGAATAAATCGATCCGAAAGAATAACTTTCAGGTGGTTTCGTACCCTACCATAATCTCTTCGTTTGTTCTCCGCTATTAGTGGCTTTGGAGTGACTCTTTGTTGCATGTTGAGGGATTGTTATATGATCTATCTATGTTATTATTGTTGAGAGAACTTGCACTAGTGAAAGTATGAACCCTATGCCTTGTTTCCTATCATTGCAACATCGTTTACGCTCACTTTTATCATTAGTTACCTTGCTGTTTTTATATTTTCAGATTACAAAAACCTATATCTACTATCCATATTGCACTTGTATCACCATCTCTTCGCGGAACTAGTGCACCTATACAATTTACCATTGTATTGGGTGTGTTGGGGACACAAGAGACTCTTTGTTATTTGGTTGCAGGGTTGCTTGAGAGAGACCATCTTCATCCTATGCCTCCCATGGATTGATAAACCTTAGGTCATCCACTTGAGGGAAATTTGCTACTGTCGTACAAACATCTGCACTTGGAGGCCCAACAACGTCTACAAGAAGAAGGTTGTGCAGTAGACATTAGTATGCCAATAGTTTCAAACAACAGATTAGAAAAGTATTTATGCTACGTTGTCATGATTCGGGGACTTTCTGGTAGATGGCCTCGACGTTTCCTCAAGCCATGAAAATGTACTATAATTTGCTTGTCATCAATACCTGCAAATCTCTATGTCTCTCTCAACATAGCAGATCATCATTAGACACTAAATCCTTCAATGCGAGCTTGCAAAATGCTTGCATTAGATCCCTCATTAGACACTATATGTTCATCACCAGGAGCATGTAAAATGTTTGCATCAAATCCTTCATTAGCAGTCTGTTCATTAGACACTTCAGGCTCAAGAACAATTGAGCTTGTATGTTTGCACCGGAAACTTGATTAGATACATCATATTCAGTCAGTTTAGTATTGATTGTGGGAGTTATAAAATAAGCAGAAATTGGTTTCATTTTCTCATAGATTCCCTACATACAAGCAGTTTTACAACACTGTCAGGTTTAACTATTGGATAGAAATTGAACAGTTGAATTAGATATAATCTTGGATGTGATGTACCTGCTTGTTGTGCATGCTACTCTTGCAAGCTGCGATTGTCCGTTTGCGCAAGCTCAATGCCACGCCCATGCTGCCGCCGCTGCCTCTCACGCAGTCTACACCCAAGGTTGGATATCCATCCTCTTGTCCTTTCGTTCGCTTGAAGCCCGGCGACCGCCCTCCAACGAGGGTGTGATGAAGTGTTGTGTCGGTCTGTCCAGCGGTGGCTACTAGAGGCTAGAGCGAACGAATTGGGATTTTTCCTGTTGTCGATCAATATGGGAGGCGCTCGTTTGGGACACGAGCCTACTATAGGGCCTGCCTTGCACTTATGTTATTGGCCCATCCAAATTGAAACATTTTTCTTCATTTTTTACATTGCCTGCTCGTGCGTTGGGACGAACAAAACTAGCCTGGGCCAACCTGGACAACTCAAACTAGGTGCACACATTCCAGCCACCCGAGGCGGCCGCCCATACCAGCCCCTATGGTGGCGTCGCCCCTTTTTGCGTGTACGATTGGGGTAGTGAAAAATATTCCAATGACACTTTTGATTTACCCATAGAATGGTTGAATTGCTTGTTTCTATGAACTGAGTTTGCCAATAATGTGAAGGATGCCAGTCTTTTCCTCCTATTGTAGATTGCTTAGATCTCGATATGCCAAATATAATCGCATGAAATATACAGTAAAAGCCAGTGTGATCTGTGTGGCTACAACTGGTCTGACTACACGTCCTCATATGACATATCAAGGACGCACCATCTTACCAGATTAACCATTCAACTTACCAATGCAGTGTGGGAAGAAAGAAGTATTGGGACTGCTATCCAAGCAATTGATGCCATGGACTCCTTCGTAGAACCTTGTAAGCGAAAAAGAAGTTGCAGTGCGCCTGTACAAAGAACTAGCGTAAGCTCAGTTACCTACTTCTCAGAATTTTAGTTAGCCACTTATTGAAAATTTGTTCAATTATGTTGCTTGGCTTAATTTAGTTTGCTACTGATTACATAATGCCATAGCCTGTTAATCCTATTATAGATGGCGCATATCTATGTGTTTGATACTTACTGTTAAGAATTACCTGTTTGCCTGAACTTAAATAGCTACTTGTTTGTTTAACTGCTTTGCTGCTGCAACAACCGGTTACAATGGTGTTAATAACTACTTTTCAGCATCCAATTGGAAATCTTTAATTCCTTGTTTGTTTAACTGGTTTGCTGTTATAACTCCCAGTTGGGATGTTTTGCTAACTTTAACTTTTCTGAATCCAATCAGAACTTTAATGGCAAAACAAGTTAGCCCAAGATCAAAGAGCGAGGTCCCCATGGACGTTGTATCATCCCACAGCAGTGGCACCGGCCCAATCGTGCATTATGAATTACCAATTGCTGATGCTCTAGAGGCTAAACTAGTGGTAGAAATAGATTCTGCTTCTGCAATTAGAGATGAAGTTGACATGTTGAGGAAGCAAACAGCACAATCACAAGCAGTACTTAAGACAACCATTAAATATTTGGTGGATTTCAAAACGAAGCAAGTTGAGACTGACCGCATTGTTAAGGTCGTGAAGGAAAAAAGGAAATTAAATTCCCACTTGGTAAATCATAGGTGAAATGTTCTTTCCATCATTGAATAACTTTTGTGTTGTTTG
This sequence comes from Triticum timopheevii, assembly GCA_963921465.1. Classification (NCBI taxonomy): domain Eukaryota; kingdom Viridiplantae; phylum Streptophyta; class Magnoliopsida; order Poales; family Poaceae; genus Triticum; species Triticum timopheevii. The sequence continues at coordinate 477,978,278 of OY997264.1, read as the reverse complement.
TTCATGTAATCAATCAAACCATTTGTTTTAGAGATCATGTAATAATTGTTTTTTGTTTTTTGGTTTGTAATTTTATTTGAGCACAAGTCTGTATTAATTGATAAGACTCGGAGACATTTCATTCTGATTGTTGTGCCAGACCTACAAATATGCCAATCGGGCTGAATGTGCATTCAGCAATAATAGTAGTATAGATGGACCATAAGTGGCACTCATCGGAAAGGACCAAGATGATGTAGTAGCTTGGCTAAAAAAGGATGTTGTTCTAGCAAAAAAAAGTACAGCGGCCTAGCTTATGTATGTTAGTTGATATTATTGATCCATATATTCTATAAGTGTTTATATGTCTATTAGTTACGTACATTCTTGGTTGATTGACTCGGTATTTGAACCTTGATACATCGCTTGTGTACATATCTAAATGGGAGTACACATTATGCTGCGTGTGACATTTGAGTTGGACATAAAGTGTTCCAAATATTCAAATTCACCTTAAACTGGATTCTAGCTTCTGAATTTGAGTATCGGCATTTGTAAATCATATTCATATATGATAGTGGAATACATCTTTGTCATGCTTTTGAAGATATATAAAAACACATAGAATGATTTATAAAGATTAGTATAGGAATACAAAATGGATTCGAATTTAGTTACCAGGGTAAACGTGGATGAATATTGTCCCAAAATTCGAAAGAAGCGGCAAAATGTCCACTCCCATGTCGGCTGCCCGAAGCCAAGTGTTTGGGAGATGGAAATTACTGTCTACCCATTACACGGACAATCCATCGGCCCGATTTCCACTGCTCTCAATAGGGGTAGGTTAGTAACTTCAATTAGACGTGGCACGACCGCCTCTGAGCCCATTCCGACACAGTGGGTGCCAAACATGGGCGGCAAAACACATTTGATTCAAGCTCGTCCAAAAGACCTCTGTTTCTCCCTCCATTTCCCCATTCATACACGATGGGTGGCAAAACAAACTCGACTAGGCCAAAATCGATGTAGGCAAATATTTTCAATAGGGGAATTTTTGGAACTTCACTCAGACATGACACAACCGCCCTACCTGTCAGCCCCGTTCATACATTGTGGGTGCCAACCATGGGCACCAACCACCCTCTCCTCGCCCAAAATCGCTCTAGGCAAATATTGGCAAGATGCGAGATTACCGTCCTATCCCCAACTGATGAGACGTCCAAATTTTAAACAGGGGCTAAGTTCGTAACTTTCCCATATTTCAGACAGGCGCGTCCCAAAAACATGGTTCACCGTACCTCTCCCTCCATTTTTCCCATTCATTCACCGTCCGCGCTAGAACACCATCCCCACACCAGCCTCCTCCGTCCGCCACCCCATCCATCGCCATCGTCCTCCACCCCATCCATCGCCACCGTCCTCCACCATGCCCGAGCGCCTACCAAGACCGTGTCGTCCACTGCTAGAGATGGACGTTTCTCATCCACGGCGACAAACCAAGAGCTTTGCATCACGTCCTCTCGCTTCATCGGCGCCGTCGTCCTCTTTGTCGGGGCCGCTCACACAACCTTCCCTTCCACCGCAACGAGACTTATCCCCCGATCCACCCGTCTACCGTTGCAGATCTGCTTCAATGCCACCGACAGCCATCGCACCCCCGATGCCTACACGAGCCGCAAGAGAGGTGGTACTTCATATCTCCTCAACTTTTTGATCTCAACCAGAAAATAGATCGTAACTTGGTTACTCTACTTTCTTTTCAGCTCTTAGAATTTAGCTTTTAGTTTAAAGCAAACAATGGATGCTAAATATCATTTCTCTGGTTTGCAGCTTCAAATCTGCCATGGCACAGTCATAATACGTTTTAATTGATCATGCTTAGGGTTTAATTGATAATGTTGGTTCCGTGGTGGTTTCTTTAATATAAATCAGAGGGGAAACCCTCTTTTGCTACAAAAAATATGCTTAGGGTTTCCCCCTTTTATGACCATTATACGATCAGAATACGTGCTTCGTGTCATAATAACACTGCTCCACCCATCAAGCTAAACAAGCTTAGTTGTTCAAATATGAATCTGTTAAAACAAAGCCGTTTAATTGGTCAGCTAAATGTTCCTAATTTGGTTTAAAAAATGCATGTTCGCCGCTCAGGTGTGTATCTCTACAGGGTGCCCACGGTGGGCTGCGGCCCACCCTAGGATTTTGGGTCGTCCCAGGCCTCGATTCCCCTCTGTTCTGCTGCGCGCTTCCGATCTCTACTCGCCCCCAGTCGCCTGCCTCACCGGCGACTTGCCATCCCCGGACGACATGACTCTAGGAGGAGATGTCGGACTAACAGGAGGTCAGGAGCCGCTCTCCCAACAGCGTCACCGCTGCTCGGGCGCGCCGCCGTGCCTACCTTCCCAGTCCGTTCAGGGCTCAGGCGTGCAGCACCCACTAAGCCAACCCGATTTATCCTAAGATACATCCTCAACACTCAGCAGCCACTCCTCATCACCCATTTTCTAATTGATTCATTACTCATTAGGCAGGACTGTCATTAGGGTTTGTTGTGTGCTAAGTTCTACCTACACTTAATGGTTCAGATGTATTTCAGTAATCTTTAGTACCTGTAAAGTTCACATGGTTTCAAAATTCCGGCCCTAGGAACAAATACTAGTCATTTTGGATTGTTGGTCGTAGTGACATTGACCCAGATTAGTACTGCAAGCCAGGTTTGTTGACAATTTTACTTGTATTTCTTACTCATTCGATATAATATCCAATTATTCACGTTGATTAGTTGCAAACAATAAGTTCTAGACAAACTTCTTGATTCAAATTTTGGATGGTCTCTTACCACAGTTACAATTCTACATACTTGTCCTAGTAAGCTCACAAGTAAATGATTGATTCACTACATCTATGCTTGCCTTGTAATATTTGTTGTCAATATTCTTTTAGGGTGGACCACCCTATTTCAAAATACTGGAACCATAGACATGAGTGAATAGTATTTCTCTGTGTGATCTCTTCCATCATGTGTGGGCAACGAACAATGCATGGTATAGAAAGAAAGTGTCATTTCCAGCTTTTACATAGGCTTCGATCTTTTACATGGAATACAATCTGCCTACTTGCTTTGTGTCGCACTACCAACACTCCACCCTTGAAGCTAAACATTATGCCACTCATAATTCCTTAATTTATTTGTTCAAATATGAATTTGATATGATTCTAATGTTCCTACTTCAGTTTTGAAATGTGTGTCTACCTCTTATAGAGATATAAGGGGTTTGTATTTCTGTGTGTGGTCTGGTCAGCACGGTTGGGGGGTGAACTTTTCATATGCAGGGGTTTATAGGGAGACACTCTTTGAGTTGAATCGCAATGCATTCCATAGATAATCTGACTACTTTTTATGTTTTCATGAATCTCAGATTCTGAACAGCATCATAATGATTATGAGCTTGCGCGCATGAAAAGAATAAAGCAGAACAATGCCATGGCTGTCAAACTTAGCATTAAGGGACTGAAATCAAGTTTGGATGCAATGCAATGCAAACGCTCTCCACCTACAGATTCATGCTCAGAATATGGTCCTAACAGTGATTCTGAGCTAGAGGGAGACCTAAGTCAATGTAGCTCCCTAGTGGAGGAGTCAGAGGCAGATGCCCTATCTTATTCACCCATCATGGTGCTTGCTCTAACTTTCCAAGGTTATATTGGTCGCACATATCTTGCAACTGATGCTTTGCATTGCTTCTACTTTGTTGCACTGCCATTAGCTTAGTTTACACATCGTGTATGTGAATACGCCCTGCCTATCCATTTTTAGTACATATTCCATCTGTCATCATACCATATTTATCCATTCAAGTGTTTTCTTGTGTATCAGACATTCAAAAGGAAGAGGGCGATTACTGATCGCGAAGGAGCACAAGAAAAGTATTTGGAAAAGGTAGTGGCACCTGATAAATCAAATAGCCCATGAGGTGTACTTGCAATATCACCTGACCCACAAAACACCCCAACTCTAGCAGACTCTAGCCCTACTACACTGGTCATTTCTGATGCCCGAACTCAGCAGACCCCAACTGTAGCAAACAGTATGATGATGCCAGTTGACATAGCACTAGCTCTACGATGCAAAACCCCCATTCCAGCAAAGAGTACACCAAATCCAGTTGCCAAATCCCTTTTCGAAGCAGAGAGAGCCCCAATTGCAGCAAATAGGATCCATGTTCCATTTCTTCCCAGTTTAGAAGACGAAGCTTATATTGTTTTCACGAACTTTGTGCGCATCTTTGCTTCATGCAAACATTATATCGCAGACACAGAACAATTTCAAGTCTTCCTCCGCAACTTACGCGTAAGTAATGTACTAATGTTATTCATGGTAATCTGCATATGTTTTTGCTAACATAAGACACAAGATTTCATTCTTTTAAATAGGCGAGGACCAAACTGAATTGTGAAGACGAGCAAGGGTTGATTGCACTTTTCAAGCACTCGTTGATGAAGTATCGTTCCTACCTGAGGCAATCGCACTTCGATGGCAAGCCTCTAAACAAAATTTCTATAAAGTCTCTGGTGCTACATTTATCCGACGGTGACTGGAATAATCTTGTTACACATTGGTCTCGTCTATAGCGTAAGGTACTGTTTGTGATATCACATCACAATTTGAACTACATTTCTGCATTTGCCTTAATGCCTCACTTGTACAAAAACTGTTAGCAGAAGAACATTCATTCTCAAGGGACCACAGAATCTCGCAACTATACTGCACACTGCATTGCTCTTGTGAGTACCTCTTGCCCTGTATGACCATACTTACTTTCATAGATGTTTGATAATGTAGCATCACTGCACATGTTAGCCTCGTTGTCGTCCATTTGGTGGACATTATAAGATCCGTATGGACTCTTACATAAATTTAGAATCAACCCAATGCTTTTGAAGCGGTTTAGCTCTGCAGTCCTCTTGTAAGGACTGAACGTCGTCTATCACCGTACTTACATTAACAGCTACTCCCTCCGTCCCATAATATAAGAATGTTTTGTACAGTACACCAGTGTTCAAAACACTCTTGTATTATGGGAAGAGGGATTGGTTCATTGTGTAGCATTCTGCATCTTATCTCCCTCGCCCACCATTTACTAAAAAAGATCAGATCTATATTTAATCTTACCAAAAAGTATAATACACAGACAATGCCAGTGCACAAGTGTAGCCCATTGCTCTTGTCAGTACATTTTGTCCTGTAACGCTTGTACGTCCAGGGATTGGTAGTTGATTATATAGCATCAATCTGCATCTTATCTTCATTATCCTCTGTCCCTTCAAGTATTATCATATCTATAATTACTCTCTACAAAATGTAGAGTACAGTCAATGCTTATGAAGAAGATTCTGTGCTGAAATTCTTGAGTTATCCTTCCCTTGACATGGAGAAGGGCATTATAATCCGATGTTAATTGTTAATGTAACTCAATCCTTCTAAAGCCTTTATCCTCAACTGTTCTTTAATTTTCTCATACTCCCTATCGCTTGCTGCTGTTTAGTTAGCTGTTTCTATCAAAATGCATGTTCGCAAGAACCGTAAGTTCTAAGTTTTACTTATAAAACCAAATTCCTTATTCATACCATGCACATTACTCAATACTCCCTATATGTATGCTTGTTTTTGTGGATCGATAATCCAGTGTGTTGTGAAGTAGCCCACGTTTGCACCTTGTCATCTCCTATTTTATCTTACTGATGTGCCTAATGATACGAACAACATGCCATGCACATTAATCAAAATAGATACAATGATTGTCTTTGTCCTTCATCTATGCTTGTTATGTTGACATGGTAATCTAGTAGTGTGGTGAAGCTCCCCTCATTATGAACAATGCCAAATTATGGTATTGATATTTTGAACTTACTCTTTATTTTGTAATTTGAAATTGGATGGAATTGACAGCATAGTTATCATCTTTGTTTAAACACGTGCAAAACCTATCATCTCTCTGCTTGTTTCAGGGTGATATGCCTGATGGCATGCACAAGTCTGCTGAAGGTTGTGAGACAAACCCAACATATATTGCAGCAAAGAAGGCAAAACTTCTTGAAGATAGCGAGACAACCCCAAAGTCTTGTCTTGATGCAGTGTTCAAGTTACTTGGGACTAGTAGTCAGACAAGCTCACAGAATTCGCTGTCTGAATTAGTTCAACTTCTTTAGTCTCAAATTCTAGCAGAAAGGCATTCTGCAACTCAACTTCGACTTCAAGTCCTATCTCTAAGAAAGATGCGGAGAACACCAATGAGAACCTCATTTCTAAATAGCTACACTTGGAAGCTATGACCGACATGCTAGGCCGGTCTCACAGCCTTGCTCAGCAGCTTGCGCAGCAGTTCCCGCGATGGGCTAACCTTTTCTTGGACTATCTTGGAAGTGGTCTCAGTTCAGTATTATTTTGTTACACTGCAATGGTGCCCGGTTTTTGTAATCTGCTTCTTTGTTGCGCTTTATGATCACTGGTGGCGAACTTCAATGCCCAGTGGATGTAATATACCATAAATCCTTTATTGTATATTGTAGGTTTATTCTTAGTTACTATGCCATAATTTCTTTATTGTATAGAGTAGGTTTGTTCTTAATTCCTACTAGTCACTGCCATCATTCGCTATCTGACAAAAATATGATGTAGTCGACCAGGCTGAAACATTTGCCTCTAACGGGCCTGGTTTTTAGCGGGCCACAATTGGGCCGGCCTGCATCTTTCTTGGGCCCGAATGATTGGGACCTTCACACTTTGCGCCAGGCCCACAACTTACTCCGGCCTATATTCGGCCCAAATTTTAGTTGGGCCTTTTGTGGACCCATCGCTTAGTTTGGCCCAGGTAGCGTTGGGCCATTAACATCCTGAATATTCTACTGTCCTGTTACGGCCTAGATAAAACCATGGGCCTTTAGCAGGCCGAAATGCAGGTTGGGCCTCAAATTTCACTAGTGGTCGACGGGCCTTCAGCAGACTGAAATGTAGGCCAGGCCTTTTTGGGCCCAGTTATATGACGGGCCATTACCAGGCCGAAACATATCTCGGGCCTTAGTTGGCCCACTAATATCATGGGCCTTTAAGAGGCCGAAAGCTTAGTACAGGCATCAATGGGACGAATTATACGACAGGCCTTTAACAGGTCCAAAGTCACGTTGGGCTGAACTGTTGCCACCTTTATCATGGGCCGTTAGTGGGCCGGATGTCGCGTCGGACCATATATGGCCCATGGGCAGCACGGGCCATTCCCAGGCCGAAAGACACACCGGGCTGAAATGGGCCCATGTCTACATCGGGCCTCTAACAGGCTGAAAGTCACTGGGTTGTAATTGGGCCCAAATATTCGGCGAACAAGTACCGGTCCAGATCTGGCTTCGGGCCGGAAATGGACCTTTATTAAACAAGCCATTATTGGGCTATCCCACTAGTACCTGAGTAAGTACTACATGCCTTTGACTGGGCCGGCCTTTTAACCTATATGGGCCTCTGTTGGGCCGTGCCACGTGTCGACGTATCATAGGGATGTCTCCTCCAATGGACGCGCGACATCTGGCCCACTGACGAGTTGACACGTGTTTCCTCCGGCCAATCAGAATTTTACACGTGGAAATTTCCCATTGGTCTAGGCTGTTAACGAGTTATCTGATCCAAAACCGAACCCGATAGCTTAACGGTGTTCCAATACGGTGGATGCCACATGTCGGTCACCCTTGACGAAAGCACTTCTATGACGCACGATTTATCATCATGGAAGTGGACACTTCCGTGATGATAATTTTGGTAATGTCATGGAACACTTCTACGATAGCACATGTATGACTATCTTGATTCTGTCATAAAATCGTCATGGATGTACATGCATGACAAAAAGTGCGACCTACTGTGACAAACATGTATCATCACGGAAGTGTATTTTTTTGTAGTGATGATGTTTGATTTACAAGTGAAGAACATTTTGAGCTGCCTTGAAGACTTCAAGAACGGCGTCCCAGAGGACGACAACGACAAGGACGGCGCGGCACGCCGCCTCCGCCACCGTCGGAAATAGTTTTTTTCTTGGGTTTAATATTGTATCACGATCGCAAACATTTTAGGTAGAACACCCATATGCAAACTGACAGCTTCCCCAGGAAGCCAAGGGAAAATGTGCCGAGCAGGATTTGTGCAGCTCTTGATCGCAAATGTTTTAGATAGAACACGTGTATGTAAAGCGAGAGCAGGATTTGTGCATCTCTTCAACACAAACGGTTGTTTTGGATGACCCGTGTGCAACCACTTACAAACAACTTGGTAAGATTTGCATCAGTCATATTGGGTATGTTGCCATTTGTCAAACTTGAAAGATTGACATTCGTTGATCAAGTAACATTGCCATTTGTCAACCTTGTAAAACTGCGATTTGTCAAAATATGCAGCTAAAAATCACTAGCACTATCTAATTTTTGCAACTAAAATTCAGTAATTAAGCATAGATTTCATTCATAGATTAAGCAGTCGTGCTTAATTTATACAAACAGTTCAACTCGACAGCTGAACCGACCAAACTTTTCCCCAGTTGTTTCCAACCACGTACTGAAATAGCTAGTTCTACTTTATATACTAGCTAATTTTAAGTACGTTGTATAGTTCCAGCACATCTATAGTCATATGAACTAAACAAAATAGCCCCTAAATACTACTACTATGGAAGGGGCTTTGTACTACTTCCGGCAGCCTCTCCTCGGTCGAGCGTGCTCAGTAAGAGGCAGAGGAGGAGGAGCCTATCGACGAGCTGGACAAATGCAATACGGTGTCTGCCGCTGCTGCACGTTCGGCGATGCTTGCCAGCTCGAACGCCCACTGCTGCTCCAGACGATCCCTCTCGAAGCGGTGGTTCTCCTCGTAGATCTCCTGATTCCTCGCCTCTGAAGCGGCGTGTGCCGCGGCCACAGCGGTGGTAAGGCTCTTTGCATGCTCGACGAGGTGCTCCTCCTCCTCCCACAGGAACTCGGTGTAGCGCGCAAGGTCGCTGACGCATGTGCCGGCATTAAACCTGGGCAAACGTCGGGCCGGGCCGGGTTTCGGGCCGGGCTTGTAAAAGCCCGACCTTCATTTCTCAAGCCCGAGCCCGGCCTGAAGCCCGAAATACTCCATATTTTCAAGCCCGGCCCAAAATCGAGCCCGAAGACCGAAAGCCCGGCCCGAATGTTGTTTTTCAGTACGCGCACGTGCAAGCCTGGCCCGAAGCCCGAAAGCCCGGCTTGAAATATAGAAAAAATGAAGCCTGAGCCCGGCCCGAACTATCTTTCGGGCTGCAAAACAAAGCCCGAGCCCGGCCCAGCCCAGCCCGGGGTTTTCGGGCCGGGTTGCCCATGCCCGAGTTTAGCCAGCATCCACCTCCGCCTCTCGCCTTTGGGCGGAGGTGGTGGAGCAGGTGATGACCCCAGCGGTCGACGGTGGGTTGGCGAACAGGGCAGCCGACAATGGGGTGGCAGTCACGACCACCACCTCCCGCCTTTGGGCCGCGGTGGCGGAGCGAGTGATGGCCACGGTGGCCGGCAGTGGGGTGGCGGCCACGATGGCCACCTCCCGCCTTCAGACCGCGGCGGTGGAGCGGGCGATGGCCCTGGCTTTCGATGGTGGTGTGGAGGCAATGGCGGCCGACAAAAGCTGCTGAGGGCACCAGCGGTGGAGCGTCTGGTGGGTGTTCCACGCAACCCACGCGCACTACACTACGCCGGGGACTGCGCTGCCGCCGCGGTGTAGCCTCCCAGCTGGAGTTGTTGTCTGATGATGGTGGAGTGGCTGAGCGACCACGACAGACCAGTGCCATTGGCTATTGTAGGAGAAGCAGATGAGATAAGCTATAGGGAGGGAGGGGAAAATGCGACGTGGGACTTGCTAGCCGTGAGGGTTTTTATAGCAGGCCAGTAAGCATTGGGATTTGGGGGAATTTCACCCAGTCGGGCGGGAATATTGCGCGGGAACCTGCGAGGTTGTGCGGGAATGGGCTCACTGATGATTCATTGGCGCCATCATTTGGCCAAAAGAACGCTCCCGCATGCTGCGCAAGCTTGCGCTGTAAGCCGTCTGCGGCAGCGGGGTGACAAGACGTGCGAGAGGAGGACGAAAGGCCACGTACACATACGGTTAATAAAAAACGCTTGCGATTGAATTACCTACTATACACCCATCCTGGTTTATAAGTAGGATTTAACCAATAAAATACGAATGCATGTCACCAAAGATTATATAGTTGGATTCATATTTGAACATAGTTTCCAATTATATAATTTTTATAACATGCATTAACATTTTGTTGGTTAAATTTAAGGGAAAAGTATAGCACATAATATAAAGGGGACTATAGACCAAGACGGAGGTAGTAACACATGACCGCTCTCTATGCAGCGACGCAAGTGTCGGCCAGCTTGTAGGCGACCATTTCCTACGTGTTCAACTGATCTATGTGTGTGGTTGCTTGCGGTTGAGGCAGCCGCGACGCGCTCTGCTCGCGTCCTGTCGTGCGCGCTCTGTCCTCTCGTGTCCCTCCAGGTGCTCTGCCCTCGTCCCTCCACACGCGCTGCCAGTGTTTGGGGCCGGCGCACGATCACGCACGTTCGTGTGCATGTGGTTGCACCGGGCGCGGATCCACAATGCAGTTACCCGATGCAAAAACTGCCATGCGGACGCACCGAGAATCCAGGTCGCCCGGCCCCCATTTATTCCTGCAGCCATTTACCATCATCTCTCGCGTCACACGATACAATAAGCACCTCCATGACGACACATACAGAGAGGACATCCAGCGGTTCCAATGGCGATCCCCGTGGCTCCAATGGAGCTCCCAGCGGCCGACGACGACAACGGATGGTAGTTCACCACGCATCACATAGTGGACACCCATGTGAGGGGGCAGGCCCTCTTGGTGGTGTACACGAACGATCAGGTGTCGGTGGAGAGCTCCATCCAAACTATGGAGTAGTTCCTTGTCGAGGACAAGTACCAAGTGGTCGGCTTCGACCTCGAGTACACCATCGGTCGTGCCGGGCATGATCAGAAGGTTGTTGTTGCCCAGTTGTGCGTGCGACTTGACGTCCTTGTCTACCACTACACCTGGCCACAAGGCCTTGCGAGCGTTTCTCCAGTTTTATCAACAGCTCTCACTACAAGTTCGCTGCGGTGGACACCACCAACGATCTAAAAGCACTCAAGGTTTCGGGCTTGAAATGCCCAAATCTTGTCAACATCCGGGACCACTACAAGGTCTGGGGCAGTGCCAAGAACAAACTGCACTCCCTGGTTGACCTCGCCTCGGCCATCATCAACCCCTACTACATGAAGATGAAGGATGAGAGCAAGAAGGACAAGGACACCTTGCATAGTGTTTGGCATAAGAGACTGGATGAACAACACGTCAAGTACGCGGCCAATGACATGTACACAAGCTACGAGATGTACAGGCAGATCGTTGACATGAGGAAGTGTCTTGTTCATGACCCAGCCGAGGGATCGAGCCACAGAGCAGTGGCGGGAGCGTCACAAGAAGTAGATGACTGGACGATCGTTTCTCCTACTTTAGAATGCATGCAATTGTTTATTGAGGTGTGTGCGAATGATCTGTATAGTCACTTATGTAATTGGATGTTTATTTCAATTATATATATATACATGTTATTCTTCTATAAACAGAGCAAATCACACGGCTTATTAGCAGCAATCTTCTGTGTTATTATTGGTCTTTGCACACATTTCTGATCACGGGCCTGTTTGCCGCGTATCACACACATATTGTTCAGTTGAACCATTTCCATTGTGTTGCGCAATGAAGGCTGCAAAGAGGGATCTACAGCAGCAAGGACCAGCTTCCCTACCGATAGCTCATCTAACAGAACTCCCAAGTTAACTGTGCTGAGGCTGGAGTAGTCATGAGATGGGTGACCGGATGGGAAGTGGACTCAATATTAACTAGTTGGATGGGTAACTGCAAAGGTTTATTATAAACCTTTGTACTGACCCATCCCATCTAGTTAATATCGAGGTCTTTGTTTTGTAATTTTTGACATTTTTTTGGAACACATCTTGATTGGCTTGAAGGTCTATCTCGTTACTTTTTGATAATTGATTATACGCAAGCAACTAGTTGTACAAACGGAATCGCACACGAACTTACTATAGTAACCGTCTGTGTTATAATTTCTCATCGCAAACAGTTCATCCGAGTGGGCTGTTTGCTGCATATCACACACATCTAGTTTACACAAATCGTTTGTGTTCCTTTGGCTGATCGCAAATGCCGCATATCACACACATCTTGTTAATATGAACTGCTTCCGTTCTCTTGTCTAATCGAAAGCAGTTTGTCCGAGTGAACCGTATGCCGTATATCACACACACCTTGATCTGGCTGACCATTTCTGTTGCATTCCCTAATAGAACACAGTACATCGGAGGGAACTGTATGTTGTATATCGCACACACATTGATATGGATGCCCGTTTCTGTTGTTCTTCCTCATCGCAAACAATTCTTCTGGATCAACCATATGCCCTTCATTGCACACACAACTAAAATCTGAACTGTGTTTGATGCATCCGTCATCACAAACGTTTTGCACATTTTAGACGGTTCTCTGACACCATCGTTTGTGATTATTGCATTGCACACAGTTTCTCGAAGGGTATCTGATCATAGTGTCACATTAGCAGCATTCTGCAGTAGTGTTCATCTCTGTCTAGGAGTTACAGTAGTTACTGGTGTTTGTAGGATATGTGTTGGAGGCTGTGTGTAGCGCTGACCCTAGGGGTGGGCTATGATTGCTGTAGATACACTATGGCACGATGTACCAAGGCACCCGTTTAGTGGGCTTGGGAACCCTGCACACATCGTTTGGCCCCGTAGTGGAAACCCCGGCCGGACTTCCTTGCGGATGAAACTCAAATAGGCGATAAACCTGGACTAGAGACTTGTGTGGTTATTCAGGTCATGGACGACACCCTTGTTGGGCTTCCGCTTGAAGGTTGCCGAGTACATGTCGTGTAAATGGCGCTAAGTGGTGAGAGCGTGTTTGAAGAAGTAAACCCCTCCATGGTTATCAAACTATTCAAATAGTCGCGTCCACTGATATGGACTAGTTGAAAACCTTACATTGTTCATAGATAACTGGAAGTTGACACTCTAAAATGCGCAAGATAAGCGTGAGTGCTATGGATGGCCTTCTCGTAGGGAGACGGGAGCGGATCCATAGTGGTGTATTGATATGGTGAATATGTGGACTCGTGTGCGATCTCTCACCCCAAAGAAATGCTGGTAGACGTAGTATAGGATAGCCACTGAGTCAAAGCTGGATTGCTGCAGTTAAACTCCACAACCCCTTTGTTGATATTGATGCATATGTAGATAATTATGATGTAAGTCTTGTCGAGTACATTTGTACTCACGTCTGCTCAATTTATGTTTTTGTAGAGGAGAACTTAGTCTCACTTTAGATTCATGCGATGAGTTCGACGTTGATTGAGTAGCTTGGGAATCCCAGATAGAGGTTTGGTTCCTATGAAGGTAGATAGATGTGCTTTCTAGCTTTCTTTCTTTTCAACTGTCTGTACTCAGACAAGTTTATGCTTCCATTGCTTGTATGACTTTGTATGCCGGGTCATGAGATCCATGTTTGTAATATCATGCTATGTATGGCTCCTCGGAGCCTTTTAAATAAATACTTGAGTCATAGAGTTATGTTGTGATGCCATGTTGTATCTACACATATCGAGCATATTGTGTTTATGTTATTGAAATGCTTGGTATGTGTGGGATCCGACACGTAGTTGTTTATTTTTGGCAGCCTTTCTTATGGGGAAATGCCTCCTAGGGCTTCCACTGAACCATGGTAGTTCTCTACTGCTCTAGAACACATGGATTGACCGACATGTGTCCTTCTTTACTCCTGTGTCTGTCCCTACGGGGAAATGTCATGCGGTGTTTACTAGAGTCCTTTGTAGCCTCGCTACGACTCGGTTACACTCGCTGTTGTCCGACACATGCATTGCTAGGTCATGTATGCATGTCCCTGTAAGTTTGTGCCACCTTGGTTTACGACAAGTCATGTCGGCCCGGATTCTCTATCATATGGATACTAGCGACACAATCATATACGTGAGCCAAAAGGCGCAAACGGTTCCGGCCAAGGTAAGGCTGCAACCTTGGAAATACCGTGCATGAGCCGCAAAGTGATATGATGTGTTACCTGCTAGATCGGTGTGACTAAGAATCGGGGTCCTGACAGAAACATGGAGGAAGAAGGCGGGAAAGGAGGCGGCCTAGGGACCGGTGGTCGCCGACGTCGAGGTGTTCCGGTGAGGTTGCGTGGAGGCGCTCCGGGAGGATCAAGCAGGGGTGGCCGAAATCGAGATCGAACCGTGGCGGGGGCTGAAAGTTTCCTCCCGTCAACCGTTTCTTGTTCTACAGGTCCCTGCAAAAACTGCCTCCAATCCTGGATATCTATAGGACGAAGTCCATTTTAGTTCGACCCGTATAATTTTTATAGGCTGAGGACATTTTTGCCATATCTAGTATGGAGGTTTTATTTGTGTCGTACTGTAAAACGGCGGTTATTTTACAGTTTAGGGTCTTTTACGGGATCTATTAGAGTTACTCTTAGTATTTTGCTCTGTAACATGGAATTCAAGTTTTGTCCCAGTGACTTAATAGAAATATATGAGCCATTTCGACAAATGATTAATTGGAAAGGATCTCCCAAAATCATTGGGAATAAAAAATCCACAAATATATTTTTTGAACTCACAATTCTTTATCTTCATTTTTTATGAAAATCCCATAGAAAATAAAATATTCTTTGTTGTGATTTGACTTGTTTCTTAAAATGATTTTCCTTTAAAATTCATGTTGCATGTGTTGAGAAAAAAGAGGTAAATACACTTGAAGTCTTAGTTTTTGTTCATCAAACTTACGCAGGCGTGCAAATACGGCCACTTTTCCCGTACGCGGGTGTTTCGCTGCCTCGGTCACATTTCTAGTAAATGTTTTTTCGCGGAAACACCCTTGGTTTTTTGACTTTGTACAAAAGCCCACAACTATAAACAAAGTCGCCCAAAGGGTCCCACCCGTCAGTGTAAGGTGTAAGTAAACTGGCCTAAAAAAGGACCATGGGAGTTTAAACTACCGCTGTGTTTCTAGAACGGGCGTCCAAACCGCCACACCTGATATTTCTTCCTGTTTAATAAGGACTTCTAAGTTATATATCCTTTTGATAAAAGTTCACATTCTCAACTATGTTTTCTTTTCTCTAGATTTTCAAATTTAAAATCATTCGGATTCAAAAAAAAATCCGTCGATTTGTCCGAAAGAAATTTACCTGCATTTATTCTGCACTTTTTTATGTTTTATCTAGATTTTTAATTTAAAATTATTTGAATTCAAGCAAAAAAATTGTTGATTTGTTAGAAATATTTACATACATTCATTCTAACCTATATTTTCATTATATACCTTTTCAAACTTAAAATTATTCGAATTAAAACAAAATTTCTGATGATTTGTCCAAAAGAAATTCGCGTACATTCATTGTGAACTATATTTTATTTGACCTAGATTATTCAAATTAAAACAAAATTTTAGTTGATTTGTCCGAAAAAATTACGTACATTCATTCCGGCCTATATTTTCTTTTACCTAGATTTTCAAATTTAGAATTATTCCAACTAAAACAAATTTTTGTTGATTTATCCAAAATAATTTACGTACAATCATTCTGCACTATTTTTGTTTTAGAAGTTTTAGTTTTTTTGTATCTTTAGTTAAAAATTATTTGAATTCAAACAAAAAATTAGTTGATTTGTCCAAAAAATTAAGTACATTCATTATGTACTATATTTTCTTGTATCTAGATTTTTATATTTAAATAATACAATTCAAACAAAAATCTTATTGATTTGTCCGGAAAGTGTATCTAGAATATAGGTTGTTTTGTTAGATAGAAAAAAGGAAAGAAGAATACATTAGATAAAGTAGTAAAACGGCCCGTGCGTTGCAACGGAGAAAAAAAAATCATAATCACCAATGGCCATGACCATATTTTGCTGCCTCACCGAGATACTCTATCAATCTCATTTTTGTGAAATCCTTATTTTTTTCGAAAATCATGAACATTTTTTAAACTCTTTAACTTAACTGAAATCTTGAACATTTTTCAAATTCATGAACATTTTTGCATATTTTCGAACGTTATCTAAAATGATTGAAAAAAATTAATTCATGAACATCTTATACTATTTGCAAACATTTTTTAAGTTGTGAATATTTGAAAATATTTTTCTTGAATTAGTGAACATTTCTAGCATCAACGAGTATTTATTTGGAAATTGGTGGAACAATTTTTTTAATTCATGAACATTTTTTTGATTTAACAAACATTTTCTGAAATGCATGATATTTTTTTGTATCTGCGAACATTTTATGAATCAATAAACTATTCTGTAAGTCACAAACAGTTTTTGAATTTTGAGAATATTTTTTAATTCATGAACATTTTTTGAATTGACAAAATTTTGGTCAATTTCATTAATATTTGTCAAAGCCCAAACTTTTTTTAAAATATAATTTTTTATTTCCCGAACCTTTGTTTTCACAATTGCGGGCAGTTTTTTGAATATGGGAACATTTTTAGAAAAATCATGAACATTTTTTGAATCCACAAACATTTATGAATTATGAAGCATTTTATTTCAAAATTTACATTTTATTATTTTTGAAACTTTATTGTAGTCCCAAATTATTTAAAGTAGAAAAAGCAAAGATGAAAAAGGAAAACGAAAACTAAAACCAAAATTCTAAATACAGGCTCTCCGGACATGGGCTGGCCTAGACAGGCGCGCTGTGTCTTCTCTCGGCGCGCAGAGCGCATTATAGAAGGTTCCTACTGTATGGGCCGGGCCTGGCAGAGAATCCCCTGTGTGAAATGTTTTTTTATCACTTATAGGCGGCATTGGTTGGTAATATTTTGCAATTTTGAGGGCAATTTCGGTGACGTAGCTCCGGAAGCAATAGCCCTTATATTATTAGGTATTGATAGATTGTGTTTATTTCTTTAAGTGTCACTATGGCCGGATGGTTAGCTTTCGAGCAGGCAACGAGCTTATGAAATCATAGGTTCGATCCGTGGCTTCTCCACCTTGTTTTTGTTCAATAATGAGGACTAACATATTTTGTGCACGCCAATGTTAATTACCATGGCGAAGGAGAGTCGGAAACAACAAATTTTTAATGATAAACCCATTCATTTTGCAATTTCGTTGTTACGGATAGTTTCTACAAAGAATTGGAGGGTGCAGCTTCTCATGCACATACAAACACCTTGGTATATTTTGAGATGAAAAATAGTTGTTCAAATATACCTCAGCAACTTCTGAGTAAATAGCACGATATTTTACGTACCGTGGATCTAATTACTTGATTACGAATAACATGATATAATTTTTGACTTGGGGAAAAAATTATTCAAAACATAGTCTGGTACCTTATCTGTAAATAGAACGGTAGAGTTGATAACTCACGTTCAAACACAGTGGTAACTTTTTGATATTGAAATTTTTTGTCGAAAATCTACCCTCGTAATTTTGTGTAAATAGTGTGGTAATATACGCGTCGTAGACCTGATAACTTGCATACAAACACCACGATAGCTTTCACCCGATGGAGAAAACATTGTTCGAAACATACCAGTGAGTATTTTTCTATGTAAACATCGTGGTAATTTACACAACATACCTGATAACTAATATACAAACACTGCGCTCACTCTGACTCAAGGGGCAGGAGTTGTTGGAAAACAAACTCCCGATAACACATGTATAAATAACATGAAATATACACACTGCTGACCTGATAACTTAGAGCATCTCCACTCGCGCCCCCAACATGCTCCCGGGGCCCTTTTTTTGGCGCCGCCGCTGAAAAATCGGCCCAGTCGCGCCCCCCAGGGTCTTGTTTATCGCCGGTGTGGGCTGAAATAACAGCCGGCGAACCCGAGCCGAACCCAAGGCCCCGGGGGTCGCCTGGGGGCGCCGGCTGAAGGGAAAAGGCACGTGGATCCGCTCTGTCGGCGAGAGACGGCTCTGTTTCCTGCCGATTCCTCGCTTTCCCCCTTCCTTTCCCTCCATTCTCCCCTTCTGCCCCTCTTCTCTCGCCATTCTCCTCCATCTCCCCTCCATTCGGCCGTCGTGCCGCCGAAGAAGTACACGACACCTCGCGCCGCTGCCGGCATCGACGCCACCCAGCCGAAGCAGAGGAAGCCAAGGGCGCCGCCGGCAAAACCATCGGGCATGTCGAACGCCGACTGGAAGGCGGAGGTTCAACACCGGGAGGCTGTCACCACCGACTGGCGGAACAGGCTCAACGCCAAGAGGGCCCGGGAGGCGGCCGCGTTGGTGGTGGCTGCGGCGGAGCAGGCAGAGGCGTCTCGCGCGGGGATGATGAATCCACCCGGCGGCCACGTCCCGCAAGCATGTAGCCAGCAGAGCGTCGGGGTGCCACAGCCCTCGGGGTGCTCGCCCTCGCCTGGCTACGCCGACAACGACGCGCATGGCGGGTTCAACCCCAACATCACCTTTTCGCATGGGCACCCCGCCCAGTGCACACTCTCACCCGCGTTCGCCAGCGTCCAGTACCCCCCGTACACCTACTCGCCGCCGGCTTATGCCGCCTCCCCGACGCCGCAGTGGCGCCCTGCACTTTTCGCAAGCCTCATCGTCCCATTTCGGCACCGATGTGACGGAAGCCGACCTGGATGACATCATCACGAGCGGCTCACCGCCGCTGCCTCCCCCGGGTTCCATGCGCAAGACGATACGATGGACCTCGCCGGCGACATGGACGACAAGCTCGACTACGACGATGATGATGATGATGATGAGGAGGAGGAGGAGGAGGAGGAGCCGGTGCCTTCTCCGGCGAGGAAAGGGAAAAAGAAGAAGCGGGCGGCCAGGACCGGCGAGCCGCGCGTCAAGTGGGCATCCAAAGAAGACGAGTGCCTCGCCGAAGCATGAAAGACCATCTGCCTCGACCCGATCACCGGCACGAACCTGAACGCCGACACGTACTGGGAGCGCATCAAGTCGGAGTTCGATGAGCACAAGTTGGTCGACACCTACTTCGTCAGCATCCACATGCAACGCGGCTCGAAGGCCATGGCGAACCATTGGGCGCTCATCCAAACGGCGTGCAACAAATGGCATTGGATCGTCGAGGAGGTCGCGGCTCGCCCGGAAAGCGGCGCCAATGTCGAGGTTCAAGTATGCACCGGCGCCGGTTCTCGGTCCTTTTCGCCGTGCGCGTCACCAACGACGCTTGTCTTCAGCGCAAATGGTTCGGATGTTCGCCATGTACCGCCAGGACAACAGCACCAACCAAGAGTTCAAGTACCTCCAAGTGTTCTCCCGGATCGAGAAGTGCTAGAAGTGAGCGGACGTCCGGCACACCCTCGCCAAGGCCAAGGAGACGTACAAGCCGGACGCGCCGATGCCGGGCACGTCTGATGGGCGCCTAGACGGCAACAAACGCGCCAAGACGGCGAAGGACGCCGCCCTGGCTACCGCGCGGCTGCAAGCGTCCATCGAGCAGTGCTGACGCCAAGAACCACGCCACCCAGAGGAAAGAGAAATCCGAGGCGCGGTGGTCGGCGTTGATGACGAACAACGCCGTCAAGCTCGACCTACTCCGGACCAACGTCGCCACGAAGAAGAGGAACACCGACCTGACATTCCTGATGGGGGCGGACATGTCGATGATGGACGAGCATGTCAAGGCGTGGTACCTGGCGGAGCGCGGCCTCATCCTGAACCAGATGCCGTCGACGACCGCGCCAGCTCGCACGCCGACCCCAACGTCGATGCCGCCGCCAAGCCCAAGCGATGATGCCTCCACGACGCCCAGCACAAAAGTTGCACCGTCGCCGACCAGCCCGCGCACGCCGACGCCCGCCAGTCCGACGCCGGAGGACAACGCCGCCGTTTGATGCATTGCCCACGCGTCCTTCCTTTTGAACGCCGAACTTTGGAGTGATTGATCGCCGAACTGTGGTATGATGATGGCCGGACTATGTGGTAGCCGTTGATAGCCGTACTTGTGGCGTTTTTTTGGGTAGCGGGAAATGTCAAGTTTGAATTTATAACGTCTTGGGGCCAACCCCTGGGGGCGTGGCTGGGAACTAGATTGCCCTCAGGGCCGGTCAAGCGGCGACCGAAGGGCCAAAATAGCGCCGGCCGGTGCGTTGGGGGGCCGAACGAGTGAAGATGCTCTTACATAGAAATATAATGGTACCTTTTGATCATGGACTTTTTCTAAAAAAACACAGTCCGGTAACTTCTATGTGAATAGCATAATAATATACGCCCCATAGACCTAATAATTTATGTTCAAACACCATGGTAGCTTTTACTTGGTTGGGAAAAGGTTGTTTAAACATACACCAATATCTTTTGTACGCACCACTGGCCTGATCACTTATGTACAAACATCATGGCATCTTTGACTCTAAAGAGGAAGTGTTGAAACAAACCCCATCCCTGACGAATATCCAATTCTGGACCCGGGCTCATCTGCACCCGGTCAAGAAACAATTCATAGAAAATTAAAAAAAAATCAAAAAATCCAAAAAAATTGTGCAAGGTAGATAATTTGGTGTGTGAGGTGCGCTCCAAATTTCAGGGCATTTGGACATCTGAGTGGCTCTCAGCAAAAAAGATATATTGGGTCAGAACAATATATGAACATTACACTTTTTAATAGACTCCAAATTTGTCTTTTTTGCCGAGAGCTACTCGGATGTCCAAATGATTTGAAATTTGGAGCAGACATCACGCACCGAATTATCTACCTTGCACAAAAGAATTAGATTTTTTTTAATTTTTCTAATATTTCTTTTGAATTTTTTATGCAGAGCGGGTGCAGATGTGCTTGGGAGCCAAAACGCCTCACTCCATCTCTCATAACTTCTGTGTAAATTGCATGTTAATTTACGCACTAGAGACCGCATAACTTACATTGAAACACAGTCGTGATATTCATCCGGTGGATTTTTTTTTGTTCAAACATAACCCATTAACTTTTATGTAAACAACGTGAGAAATTACATACCACATACCTAATAACTTACGTACAAACACCATAGTAATTTTTTATGCAAGAATTTTTGTTGTTGAAAACATACCCAAACCCAGTAATTTCTGTGTGAATTATATGGTAATTTACGCCCTACATACCTCATAACTTACGGTGAAAACCATGGTAACTTTTGACTCGTGAAAAAAGTAGTTAAAAACACACCTCGGTAACTTCTATAAATAGAATGTTAATATGCGTACAAGCACGGCGTTAACTTTCACTCGGGGAAAATAGTCAATTGAAAACATATGCCGGTAGTTCTTGTGCAAATAGCATGGTAATTTATGCACCACATACCTAATAATTTACGTAGAAACACCGTGGTAATTGGAATCTGAAAAGGAGGGAAGGGAACACCTGGGTTTGTGAACCGTGTGAAACGGTGTGAAACATGCAAAAAAATGGTAGAACTATGGCGCATAATTCTAAAACTCGAACAAGTGAGGCTGCCAGTTTTGATTTCCAATTACTGATCGCTGTCTTTTTTGTTCAATGTTGTCTTGAGAAGACATGATTGGTATGTAAATTGTGTGTGATCAATAAAGTAGGCTACTACACATATGGAGAATCAGGGCGATCTTAGTTTCAGAGGTTTTGCATTAAGACTAGCTACAATAGACCAATTGATGGAAGTTATAAATGTTACAGTTCCAATAGTGTCCCAAGATGAGTTCATCCAGCAACACGAGGTCTACATCAATCAATAAACATGCTTACAAATCAATAGATACGCTGGTTTATTATTGCCATACATACTTTGTTCCATATACAATCCACACTCACTGACCATTTAAAAGGAGCATAATAACAAAGAGAGTTACACAAATAAATCACTTCTCACCAACCAAATGAATAGCTAATTCAAGGACTGAAACAACACTTTATCCATGTAAGATAAAAACAAACTCTCCGGTGCATTCGTCTCCGTTCAGCTTGTCGCCTCTTGCCCATCCTGATTTTTATTCAGTTGCATATGCAATCCTGAGTTACCACCATTCTCCTGAAGCTTGTCTACCACGTAGGCATGTGTGAGCAGAGCCCATATGAGTGTTATGAACTCCCCGCCGGTTGCCATCCTGGTGGCATGTGCCACTGCTCTGTCCGATGAGCCGATCCACAGCATCATGTTCGCCCAGAAGGTGGCAAGCACCCTCCATCGTTCCTCCTCGATCTTAATCTTTTCAACAAGGTAAACAGCGATCCTCGCGCGCTCAGACAGAAAACGGACCTCATGGTTAGTGGATTGTATCTTCCCTAAGGCGATCAGTTTATCGTACTTCTCCTCGTTAGACTTGCATTTGCCAAGGAACTCACGGGCGTTGTGCAGCGTACCACGGGCCATCGACAAGCTCGTGTAAGTGCTGTCCGGAACCAGGTCCGGTTTGAAGGCCATCAGATACGCACAGTACCCGGACAGCTTAGTAGCGATCGCATGGTTCTTCATGAGCTCCGCCGCCTCTTTGCTGGCATTCTCCTTCGACGCCTCTTTGCTGGCATTCTCCTCTTTGCTGGCATTCAGCTCCGCCACCTCTTTGCCGTAGCTGCAGATGCTTGTGGCTATGTGCCATGTCAGGATGTAGGGGGCATACGTGTGGCCAAGCAAGCAGTCGCGATCGAGATCCAGGTCGACGATGCCCATCTCATACAGCCACATCCTTCCGTCAGTGACCTTGCCGTCAATGGCCTTGAATTGGCGCAGGACAGCTTGCTTCACATCAGTGGCAAGCTGATGGACTTGGTCATCAGTGATGAGTCCAGGGCCTCAAGCGATATCCATGATAGGAAGGACTTAACCGGGTGAGGATGGGCGTTGTCAAGGATGAAGTACTGGCCGATGCTTCCCTTCCAGTACTTTGAGAAGGTGAAATAGCACAGGACCTTGAGTGGGATTTCCACTAACGCCATGTGCCATGACTCCTTCCGCACGTACCGGCACAACATCTTCACCTTGTGCCAGTCGGAGAAGATGAACAACGAAAGGAACTGGTACGACTCGAGAAGTATGTACCAGACGATGACCAAACGAGTGACGAGAAGATCCAGATTGAAGCCATGGATGAAGATGTTTGCACTGATCCCAGTCGGCTGGTACTTGAGGATGTCCGGGGAGAAGAGAGTAAATATGCTGGTTGCAAGGATCGCAGCATACACAATCAAATCGGGAGCTAGGGTGTCTTTGATGGACGGGTACCGAGCATAAAAGAAATCAAAGAGGAAGCCCAACTCTGCCTCGACTACCCGAAATGCTCTGTCGAGATCTTTATCATCCGAGAGGAGCCCTTTGACAACGAAATCTCGACACTTGTCAGACTGAAAGGGGAAGAATATATTGCCAACATGATCAACTGCAAACCTTAGCCTGAGAATCCTGAAGAGAGCAAAGGAAAGACACAGGTCCCTCCGCCTTGAAGCACCTTTATCGCTGCCGCCATATTGCAGTAACTTCCCTTTGCATTGCCAGATTCTTGCGACGTCTACTGTTTTTTCAGCATCCACCCTTAATTGGTGGGCGTCCCCCGTCTCGGCTCCGGCGACGACCACCGATTCAGCTCCGGTGATGTCCGGCGCCGTCTCCATTCCGGGGACGTCCAACACTGTTTCCGGTTCGCGGTAAGACACGCGTATGACCTCTTCTCCATACTGCACCTTCTTCACTTCCTTGCCGTCGACAAGGTAGATGTACCCCTCCATGGTTTCTGCGTTGTAGATACCACCTTGGATACCAGGACTGTTCAGTGGTTCGTACTTCATGTACTCGAACACAACCTGGTTTTCCCTGATCAGCCCACGGGACCGACACGTTGACCGGTAGGCCTTACACCTCAGGCCAAGCCTTACAACGCTTAAGCACCAGAGCAGAAATAAACTCACGAGGAAGCTGCCGCGGAGCTGACCTTTGTAGTAGAGTATCAGAAACAGCAGATAGACGACGTGCAGGGCCTGGTTCATCATGGATCTTGTCTGCTGGCTGCTGTCGTTGAAGCTGAACGCCGTCATGGTGTCGGCGCTACCGAGGAGGAGGAGGAGGAAGCAGGCCCACACGACGAAGAGCTCGTTCCGGATGGACGACGACTGCATCAGGCCGATGGTGTAGGAGATCACCGGGAAGTTGAACATGAAGGCGCCCCAGACGACGAGCCTGGCCAAGGAACGGCCGTCATGGCGTCGCCTCGAGTTGGACACGACAAGGATGCCGACGAGGATGCAGCCCACAGTCACCAGGCCCTCGATCCTCGCCAGCTGCCCGGCGGAGCTTGAGGCGAATCCCTTTGCTGCCTGGGTCGCATTTCTCACTCTATCAATTTGTTCCATGGTGAAGCGAAGCACAGGGACAGAGCAGATCTGTGGAAAATGAAGATGGGGTGGGGGCGCAGTTCAAGGAGGAGACCTGAACTTAAAACAGAAATTGTATGCAAGTCAATGTCCAAGCATTTGCGCTGGCCTTTCTTTTTGAGCATTTGCGCTGGCCTAATGGCCGGGTGGTGCTTCAAGGAGAAGACCTAAACCTAAAACAAGACTTCATCTACGTCATTGTTTAAAAATTTGCTCCTGTGCACGAGAGAGGCATATAGCAGCAGCCCACTGACCTGGTGGGACCATTGAGATAACAGTGGGCCCTAGTATTTAAATCATCACAAGTGGAATCTGAATGAAACTAGCTAAGATCTCAGCTAAAAGACAACATGTATATTTCTCCTCTCCTCAATTTTCCGAAACTGAAGATAAAAATAAATCGCCAATATATTGACCCCTGACCTATCTCAGTGTGAATAAGTCATACACACATCCATTTTCTCATGGCGTGTCAAGTTGGCAAATGCATAAAGTATATAACTTTAAATAATTAAGGTGAAATGGCATGGTCTGGATACAATTAGCTAAGACCCTGACCGAGCTCATTGTCATACACAGTTCCATCTTCGTTGTCATGACAAGTGTGCATAATAAACAAATTTGAATTATTAAGGTGGAAATGCAATGATTTGAATAAAACTTGCCAAGAGCCCAAGACCATGAAACAACATGTAGTATGTTTCTCTTTTCCTGAAAAATTTCCGCTGGAAGCGTATGCTATTAAAGATAAAAAGAAATCACCAACTTGTGTATTCACCGCTAACCATGTTCATAGTCAACAGTTCATCATACACAAATCCATCTTCTACCCGACACGGCAAGTTGGTAAGTGCACATAATTAACATACCACTTTTAATTATTAAGGTGAAAGAGTGATATGGAGAAAACCTATTTTTTATTTTACTTTTTGAGATTTGGAGAAAACTGGCTAAGATCATGATCAAGCTCACTATATCAGACAAGTCCGTCTTGCTTAAGTCAATGTCTAGGAATTCGCGCTGGCCTGATGGGCTCTGCTCATGTGCACAGGCATGCATATGGCAGCAGCCCACTGACCTGCTGGGACCATCGAGGTAAGAGCGGGCTCTGGTGATTAAATCGTCACAATGGAATCTTCTACAGCTTGGGCCCTGCTTGGAATGGGTGTAAATATTGACATCTGTATTTATTTTACAAGTGTAAATTACAGGTCACCTCTTGATTCCTGCCTGGAATGAAAACGACGTGAGGGGCTCTGTATCCTAAACCGGCCAGAAACGAGTTGAAACGCTAATCGGGCCTTGCACTTCTTCAACCGAATGCATATAGTATGGGCTAGAGTGATCTGTCCGTTCCGATCCTTCCCACTACAGTGTAGTCATGGTGCACACAAATATTCGGATTTGAATTATTCGTTTTTTAGATAAAAGCCTTTAGATGAGCCCGTCTACAAAGCCATCAACCAGCCAGATATTATAACGCCCTTACAAACCACAACGGCCAAACTGATACAACGGGGATAACTGGAAAGCTAACAAGAAGAAGAACCACTACAAGCATCTAAGAGCAGGAAAAACAAAGTAAAGATTGTCGTGGTATTCTCCCGGCAGATGCCATAAGATGGCTAAAAGTGGGGGTAGGCAAGACTACAGTGGAGATCCGGGACAGGATTGGGCAATATCACAAGGCGGCTTACCCAGGTTCGGGGCCCTCATGGGGTGATAACACCCCTAATCCTGCATGTGTGATGTATATGCATGTGTGATGTATATGCATGTCTGATGTATATGCGGTGTATATGGTAGTACAAAGTTGCTCCTAAAGCTGTGTGGTGGAGGAAGAGAGCTTTGTGCTCTCTCCCTTGCCTCATGCGTGTGTGTGTGTGTGTACGCGCGCGGAATATGAGAGGGAGTGTCTGCCCCAGAGAAATGAACTCCCTAGGTCACCTTATAAAGGGGTGCCCAGGGGACAATGCGTGGCCCACATGGCCTAACTACACACTATTTGGGGTGTCAAATGACGTATGAACAGTGTCTGCTGCTCATCTATAGTGTTCCACTTTAGAGCATGGCCGTCTGCGCAGGTCCAATGGGATGTCTGAGGTTGACTTTGCTAGGTTCCACCTCGACGTCCTCCAGCCGGACGGGCTCCACCCGGCCAGGGTCCAGCCGGACAGCTCAACCCGGCCAGGTTCCAGCCAACTAGGGGCAGGCAGCCAGGGGTCACTCCCCTGCCAAACTTTTGAAATGATGTGTTGTCTCTTTGAGCCTACCCGGGGGTCATCCCCCCGACAGTAGCCTCTGAGCCTCCGGGCGACTTGGAGAGTCGGGTGGAGGGTTTTCGCTATTGTTGTAGCAGAGGTCATCGATGACAGCCGGTGTGGCTTGCTTCCAGTGGGCGCGCCAGTGCACCCGCTGGGTGTAGCCTCCGAGCGACTCGAAGAGTCGGGCGGAGGGTCTTCGCTGTTATTTGAGCAGACAATGGCGTCGAGGGTGCTGTGGCAGCGGGCGGCGGGCCTTCAACCGGCTCGGCGTTTTTTCCCGTGGGGGCGCGCAAGCGCAACCACTGGTGTAGCCTCCGAGCCTCCGGGAGACTCAAAGATGTTGGGGAACGTAGCAATTTCAAAAAATTTCCTACGCACACGCAAGATCATGGTGATGCATAGCAACGAGAGGGGAGAGTGTTGTCTACGTACCCTTGTAGACCGAAGCGGAAGCGTTGACGCAACGTAAAGTAGTCGTACGTCTTCCCGGTCCAACCGATCCAAGCACCGTTACTCCGGCACCTCCGAGTTCTTGACACACGTACAGCTCGATGACGCACCCCGAACTCCGATCCAGCAGAGGTACGGGGAGGAGTTCCGTCAGCACGACGGCGTGGTGACGATCTTGATGTTCAACTGTCGCAGGGCTTCGCCTAAGCACCGCTACAATATGACCGAGGTGTAATATCGTGGAGGGGGGCACCGCACACGGCTAAGGAACGATCACGATGATCAACTTGTGTGTCTATGGGGTGCCCCCTGCCCCCGTATATAAAGGAGTGGAGGAGGGGGAGGGCCGGCCCTCTCTATGGCGCGCCCTAGGGAGTCCTACTCCCACCGGGAGTAGGATTCCCCCTTTCCTAGTCCAACTAGGAACCCTTCCATGTAGTAGGAGTAGAAGAGAAGGAAAGGGAAGAGAGAAGGAGAAGGAAGGAAGGGTCGCCCCCCCCCCTCCCTAGTCCAATTCGGACTAGTCCAAGGGGAGGGGTGCGGCCACCCTTTTGGCCATTTCTCTCCTTTCCCGTATGGCCCAATGAGGCCCAATACGAATTCCCGTAACTCTCCGGTACTCCGAAAAATACCCGAATCACTCGGAACCTTTCCGAACTCCGAATATAGTCGTCCAATATATCGATCTTTACGTCTCGACCATTTCGAGACTCCTCGTCATGTCCCCGATCTCATCCGGAACTCCGAACTCCTTCAGTACATCAAAACTCATAAACTCATAATATAACTGTCATCGAAACCTTAAGCATGCGGACCCTACGGTCTGAGAACAATGTAGACATGACCGAGACACGTCTCCGGTCAATAACCAATAGCGGGACCTGGATGCCCATATTGGTTCCTACATATTCTATGAAGATCTTTATCGGTCAGACCGCATAACAACATATGTTGTTCCCTTTGTCATCGGTATGTTACTTGCCCGAGATTCGATCGTCGGTATCCAATACCTAGTTCAATCTCGTTACCGGCAAGTCTCTTTACTCGTTCCGTAATACATCATCTCGCAACTAACTCATTAGTTGCAATGCTTGCAAGGCTTAAGTGATGTGCATTACCGAGAGGGCCCAGAGATACCTCTCTGACATTCGGAGTGACAAATCATAATCTCGAAATACGCCAACCCAACAAGTACCTTTGGAGACACCTGTAGAGCACCTTTATAATCACCCAGTTACGTTGTGACGTTTGGTAGCACACAAAGTGTTCCTCCGGTAAACGGGAGTTGCATAATCTCATAGTCATAGGAACATGTATAAGTCATGAAGAAAGCAATAACAACATACTAAACGATCGAGTGCTAAGCTAACGGAATGGGTCATGTCAATCAGATCATTCAACTAATGATGTGATCCTGTTAATCAAATAATAACTCTTTGTCCATGGTTAGGAAACATAACCATCTTTGATTAACAAGCTAGTCAAGTAGAGGCATACTAGTGACACTCTGTTTGTCTATATATTCACACATGTATTATGTTTCCGGTTAATACAATTCTAGCATGAATAATAAACATTTATCATGATATAAGGAAATAAATAATAACTTTATTATTGCCTCTAGGGCATATTTCCTTCAGTCTCCCACTTGCACTAGAGTCAATAATCTAGATCATATCACCATGTAATTAACATCGATAGTTCACATCATCATGTGATTAACACCCATAGTTCACATCGCCATGTGACCAATACCCAAAGGGTTTACTAGATTCAGTAATCTAGTTCGCATCGCTATGTGATTAACACCCAAAGAGTACTAAGGTGTGATCATGTTTTGCTTGTGAGAGAATCTTAGTCAATGGGTCTTTCACATTCAGATCCGTTATGTATTTTGCAATTTTCTATGTCTACAATGCTCTGCACGGAGCTACTCTAGCTAATTGCTCCCACTTTCAATATGTATCTAGATCGAGACTTAGAGTCATCCAGATCGGTGTCAAAACTTGCATCGACGTAACCCTTTACGACGAACCTTTTTTTTCACTTCCATAATCGAGAAACATATCCTTATTCTACTAAGGATAATTTTTACCACTGTCCAGTGATCTACTCCTAGATCACTATTGTACTCCCTTGCCAAACTCAGTGTAGGGTATACAATAGATCTGGTACACAGCATGGCATACTTTATAGAACCTATGGCCAAGGCATAGGGAATGACTTTCATTCTCTTTCTATATTTTGCCGTGGTCGGGTTTTGAGTCTTACTCAATTTCACACCTTGTAACACAGGCAAGAACTCTTTCTTTGACTGTTCCATTTTGAACTACTTCAAAATCTTGTCAAGGTATGTACTTATTGAAAAAACTTATCAAGCGTCTTGATCTATCTCTATAGATCTTGATGCTCAATATGTAAGCGGCTTCACCGAGGTCTTTCTTTGAAAAACTCCTTTTAAACACTCCTTTATGCTTTGCAGAATAATTCTACATTATTTCCGATCTACAATATGTCATTCACATATACTTATCAGAAATGTTGTAGTGCTCCCACTCACTTTCTAGTAAATACAGGCTTCACTGCAAGTCTGTATAAACTATGTGCTTTGATCAACTTATCAAAGCGTATATTCCAACTCCGAGATGCTTGCACCAGTCCATACATGGATCGCTGGAGCTTGCACACTTTGTTAGCTCCCTTTGGATCGATAAAACCTTCTGGTTGCATCATATACAACTCTTCCTCCAGAAACCCAATCAGGAATGCAGTTTTTACATCCATTTGCCAGATTTCATAAATTGTGGCGATTGCTAACATGATTCGGACAGACTTAAGCATCGCTACAGTTGAGAAAATCTCATTGTAGTCAACACCTTGAACTTGTCAAAAACCTTTTTGCAACAAGTCGAGCTTTGTAGATAGTAACACTACTATCAACGTCCGTCTTCCTCTTGAAGATCCATTTATACAATATGGCTTGCCGATCATCGGGCAACTCCACCAAAGTCCACACTTTGTTCTCATACATGGATCCCATCTCAGATTTCATGACCTTAAGCCATTTTGCGGAATCTGGGCTCATCATCGCTTCCTCATATTTCGTAGGTTCATCATGGTCTAGTTACATGACTTCCAGAATAGGATTACCGTACCACTCTGGTGCGGATCTCACTCTGGTTTACCTACGACATTCGGTAGTAACTTGATCTGAAGTTACATGATCATCATCATTAGCTTCCTCACTAATTGGTGTAGTAGTCACAGGAACAGATTTCTGTGATGAACTACTTTCCAATAAGGGAGAATGTACAATTACCTTATCAAGTTCTACTTTCCTCCCATTCACTTCTTTCGAGAGAAACTCCTTCTCTAGAAAGGATCCATTTTTTTAGCAACGAATATCTTGCCTTCGGATCTGTGATAGAAGGTGTACCCAACAATTTCCTTTGGGTATTCTATGAAGACGCACTTCTCCGATTTGGGTTTGAGCTTATCAGGATGAAACTTTTTCACATAAGCATCGCAGCCCCAAACTTTAAGAAACGACAACTTTGGTTTCTTGCTAAACCACAGTTCATATAGTGTCGTCTCAATGGATTTAGATGGTGCCCTATTTAACGTGAATGCAGCTGTCTCTAATGCATGATCCCAAAACGATATTGGTAAATCGGTAAGAAACATCATAGATTGTACTATATCCAATAAAGTACGGTTATGACGTTCGGACACACCATTATGATGTGGTGTTCCAGGTGGCATGAATTTGTGAAACTATTCCACATTGTTTTAATTGAAGACCAAACTCGTAACTCAAATATTTGTCTCCGCGATCAGATCATAGAAACCTTATTTTCTTGTCACGATGATTTTCCACTTCACTCTGAAATTCTTTGAACCTTTCAACTATTTCAGACTTATGTTTCATCAAGTAGATATACCCATATCTGCTCAAATCATCTTGTGAAGGTAAGAAAATAACGATACTTGCCACGAGCATCAACACTCATTGGATCGCATACATCGGTATGTATTATTTCCAATAAGTCATTAGCTTGTTCCATTGTTCCGGAGAACGGAGTCTTAGTCATCTTGCCCATGAGGCATGGTTCGCAAGCATCAAGTGATTCATAATCAAGTGATTCCAAAATCCCATCATCATGGAGTTTCTTCATGCGCTTTACACCAATATGACCTAAACGGCAGTGCCACAAATAAGTTGCACTATCATTATTAACTTTGCATCTTTTGGTTTCAATATTATGAATATGTGTATCACTATGATCGAGATCCAATGAACCATTTTCATTGGGTGTGTAACCATATAAGGTTTTATTTATGTAAACAGAACAACAGTTTATTCTCTTACTTAAATGAATAACCGTATTGCAATAAACACGATCAAATCATATCCATGCTCAACGCAAACACAAAATAACATTTATTTAGGTTCAACACTAATCCCGAAAGTATAGGGAGTGTGCGATGATGATCATATCAATCTTGAAACTACTTTCAACACACATCGTCACTTCACCCTTAACTAGTTTCTGTTTATTCTGCAACTCCCGTTTCGAGTTACTACTCTTAGCAACTGAACCAGTACCAAATACCGAGGGGTTGCTATAAACACTAGTAAATTACACATCAATAACATGTATATCAAATATACCTTTGTTCACTTTCCCATCCTTCTTATCCGCCAAATACTTGGGGTAGTTCTGCTTCCAGTGACCAGTCCCTTTGCAGTAGAAGCACTTAGTCTCAGGCTTAGGTCCAGACTTGGGCCTCTTCACTTGAGTAGCAACTTGCTTGCCGTTCTTCTTGAAGTTCCCTTCTATCCCTTTGCCCTTTTCTTGAAACTAGTGGTCTTGTTAACCATCAACACTTGATGTTCTTTCTTGATTTCTACCTTCATCGATTTCATCATCATGAAAAACTCAGGAATCATTTTCATCATCCCTTGCATACTATAGTTCATCATGAAGTTCTACTATCTTGGTGATGGTGACTAGAGAACTCTATCAATCACTATCTTATCTGGAAGATTAACTCCCACTTGATTCAAGCGATTGTAGTACCCAGACAATCTGAGCACTTGCTCACTAGTTGAGCGATTCTCCTCCATCTTTTAGCTATAGAACTTGTTGGAGACTTCATATCTCTCAACTCGGGTATTTGCTGGAAATATTAACTTCAACTCCTGGAACATCTCATATGGTCCATGACGTTCAAAACGTCTTTGAAGTCCCGATTCTAAGCCGTTAAGCATGGTGCACTAAACTATCAAGTAGTCATCATATTGAGCTAGCCAAACGTTCATAACGTCTGCATCTGCTCCTGCAATAGGTCTGTCACCTAGCGGTGCATTAAGGACATAATACTTCTGTGCAGCAATGAGGATAAACCTCAGATCACGGATCCAATCCGCATCATTGCTACTAACATTTTTCAACACAGTTTTCTCTAGGAACATATCAAAATAAACATATGAAAGCAATAACGCGAGCTATTGATCAACATAATTTGCAAAATACTACCAGGACTAAGTTCATGATAAATTTAAGTTCAATTAATCATATTACTTAAGAACTCCCACTTAGACAGACATCTCTCTAGTCATCTAAGTGATCACATGATCCAAATCAACTAAACCATAACCGATCATCACGTGAGATGGAGTAGTTTTCAATAGTGAACATCTTATGTTGATCATATCTACTATATGATTCACGCTCGACCTTTCGGTCTCCGTGTTCCGAGGCCATATCTGCATATGCTAGGCTCGTCAAGTTTAACCTGAGTATTCTGCGTGTGCAAAACTGGCTTGCACCCGTTGTAGATGGACGTAGAGCTTATCACACCCGATCATCACGTGGTGTCTGGGCACGACGAACTTTGGCAACGGTGCATACTCAGGGAGAACACTTCTTGATAATTTTTAGTGAGAGATCATCTTAAAATGCTACCGTCAATCAAAGCAAGATAAGATGCATAAAGGATAAACATCACATGCAATCAATATAAGTGATATGATATGGCCATCATCATCTTGTGCTTGTGATCTCCATCTCCGAAGCACCATCATGATCACCATCGTCACCGGCGCGACACCTTGATCTCCATCGTAGCATCGTTGTCGTTTACGCCATCTATTGCTTCTACGACTATCGCTACCGCTTAGTGATAAAGTAAAGCAATTACAGGGCGTTTGCATTTCATACAATAAAGCGACAACCATATGGCTCCTGCCAGTTGCCGATAACTTCGGTTACAAAACATGATCATCTCATACAATAAAATATAGCATCATGTCTTGGCCATATCACATCACAACATGCCCTGCAAAAACAAGTTAGACGTCCTCTACTTTGTTGTTGCAAGTTTTACGTGGCTGCTACGGGCTTAAGCAAGAACCAATCTCACCTACGCATCAAAACCACAACGATAGTTTGTCAAGTTGATGCTGTTTTAACCTTCGCAAGGACCGGGCGTAGCCACACTCGGTTCAACTAAAGTTGGAGAAACTGACACCCGCTAGTCACCTGTGTGCAAAGCACGGCGGTAAAACCAGTCTCGCGTAAGCGTACGCGTAATGTCGGTCCGGGCCGCTTCATCCAAAAATACCGCCGAACCAAAGTATGACATGCTGGTAAGCAGTATGACTTATATCGCCCACAACTCACTTGTGTTCTACTCATGCATATAACATCAAACCATAAAACCTAGGCTCGGATTCCACTATTGGGGAACGTAGCAATTTCAAAAAATTTCCTACGCACATGCAAGATCATGGTGATGCATAGCAACGAGAGGGGAGAGTGTTGTCTACGTACCCTCGTAGACCGAAGCGGAAGCGTTGACGCAACGTAGAGGAAGTAGTCGTGCGTCTTCCCGGTCCAACCGATCCAAGCACCGTTACTCCGGCACCTCCGAGTTCTTGACACACGTACAGCTCGATGACGCACCCCGAACTCCGATCCAGCAGAGGTATGGGGAGGAGTTCCGTCAGCACGACGGCGTGGTGACGATCTTGATGTTCAACTGTCGCAGGGCTTCGCCTAAGCACCGCTACAATATGACCGAGGTGTAATATCGTGGAGGGGGGCACCGCACACGGCTAAGGAACGATCACGATGATCAACTTGTGTGTCTATGGGGTGCCCCCTGCCCCCGTATATAAAGGAGTGGAGGAGGGGGAGGGCCGGCCCTCTCTATGGCGCGCCCTAGGGAGTCCTACTCCCACCGGGAGTAGGATTCCCCCTTTCCTAGTCCAACTAGGAACCCTTCCATGTAGTAGGAGTAGGAGAGAAGGAAAGGGAAGAGAGAAGGAGAAGGAAGGAAGGGTCGCCCCCCTCCCTAGTCCAATTCGGACTAGTCCAAGGGGAGGGGTGCGGCCACCCTTTTGGCCCTTTCTCTCCTTTCCCGTATGGCCCAATGAGGCCCAATACGAATTCCCGTAACTCTCCGGTACTCCGAAAAATACCCGAATCACTCAGAACCTTTCCGAACTCCGAATATAGTCGTCCAATATATCGATCTTTACATCTCAACCATTTCGAGACTCCTCGTCATGTCCCTGATCTCATCCGGGACTCCGAACTCCTTCGGTACATCAAAACTCATAAACTCATAATATAACTGTCATCGAAACCTTAAGCATGCGGACCCTACGGTTCGAGAACAATGTAGACATGACCGAGACACATCTCCGGTCAATAACCAATAGCGGGACCTGGATGCCCATATTGGTCCCTACATATTCTACGAAGATCTTTATCGGTCAGACCGCATAACAACATACGTTGTTCCCTTTGTCATCAGTATGTTACTTGCCCGAGATTTGATCGTCGGTATCCAATACCTAGTTCAATCTCATTACCGGCAAGTCTCTTTACTCGTTCCGTAATACATCATCTCGCAACTAACTCATTAGTTGCAATGCTTGCAAGGCTTAAGTGATGTGCATTACCGAGAGGGCCCAGAGATACCTCTCCGACATTCGGAGTGACAAATCCTAATCTCGAAATACGCCAACCCAACAAGTACCTTTGGAGACACCTGTAGAGCACCTTTATAATCACCCAGTTACGTTGTGACGTTTGGTAGCACACAAAGTGTTCCTCCGGTAAACGGGAGTTGCATAATCTCATAGTCATAGGAACATGTATAAGTCATGAAGAAAGCAATAGCAACATACTAAATGATCGGGTGCTAAGCTAACGGAATGGGTCATGTCAATCAGATCATTCAACTAATGATGTGATCCCGTTAATCAAATAACAACTCTTTGTCCATGGTTAGGAAACATAACCATCTTTGATTAACAAGCTAGTCAAGTAGAGGCATACTAGTGACACTCTGTTTGTCTATATATTCACACATGTATTATGTTTCCGGTTAATACAATTCTAGCATGAATAATAAACATTTATCATGATATAAGGAAATAAATAATAACTTTATTATTGCCTCTAGGGCATATTTCCTTCAAAAGAGTCGGGCGGAGGGTCTCCGTTGTTGTTGGAGTAGACGGTGGCGTCGAGGGTGCAAGTGGCAATTGGCAGCGGGCCTACAACCAGCGTGATGTTTTTCCAGTGGGGGCGCGCAAGCGCACCCACTGGGTGTAGCCTCCAAGCCTCTGGGCGACTCAAAGAGTCGGGCGGAGGGTCTCCGCTGTTGTTGGAGTAGACGGTGGTGTCGAGGATGCGGGTTGCAGCCGGTCTTTTTCATGCCCGATCCCCTTCAGTCTTTTTCATGTCCCCTCCGCTCTTTGGTTTTTGCTCTTGCCAGCCGGGAGCCGATCTGTAGCTGAGGCGAAGACTGGGCCGCATAGTGGAGCATACAGTACTCGGACTCTAGGGGGCAGATTCGATCGAGCAGATACTCACAAAGGAAACGACCGGGTCGCCCAAGACTTTTTTTCCGGATGTTTTTCGAGTGGAGTGACCTCCAACTTTTGCTCTCACTATCCGGAGAGCCAAGGTGCGGTCTGTAGCTAAGACGCAAAATGGGCCTTCGGTAGCATACACACTACTAAGCCGTATGTGGAATGAACGTATCGGGCCAACCGGCTAGCCCCCGGACCGAGACTAGCTGGTGACAGGGTGAATAGTAAAGCAGCTGGAAAAATGCAGAGACAGCCCTCGAGGGTCGCTCGGGGTTACCCGTTTTTTGTGCACGTTGAAAAGTTATGCGGATAGGAGCTCACATTGCTTTTGGCACAAACAGGGAAAGCGGCCCGAGCCTCCAGGCGGTCGAGGGGCGCCCCAGCCAGTCGGACTCGGCCGGCCGGGCATCGAAGCGGATGGGCAGCCGGGCCGGCTTCCCAGCAGGCCTGGCGTGGTTGGCCGGGCGTCGAAATTGGAAGGCAGGAAAGCCGGCCAAGCAGCAACGCGGGCACAGTTGGCGGGTTTTTTGTTGTTTATTTTTAGCTGACAACAATTTTATGTTTGCAGTCGGCCCCGTTTTAGTTACCCCAACCGGCTCCACTTCCTTTTTCTTTTCCCCCACTCGGCAGACGGCAGGAGCATGCGCAGGAGCCCGGTCGGGCCCAGGACGCAGCTGGCCGGGGCACAAGCCGGTGGGCGTGGGAGGAACGACCAGCGTGGGGCAGGAGCCGGCGAGGCGCGTGGTGGCCGGCTAGCCCGGGGCAGCGAGCCGGCGAGCGCGAGAGGCAGTAGCCAGCCGGGGCCAGCGTGCACAGAGGCGGGGCGACACAGAGGGTGGGAGCGGGCACCGCGACGCGGACGCGGCGGCGGGAAGCGCGGGTGCGCCGAGGCCAGGACAGCCGGGACGAAGCAGCGTGGGAACGGCGCTTGGCGCGACGGGAGGCCGCAAGCAAGGCGGCACGGTGGGACAGCGCACGCGGTGTGGGATGGACCGACGGCGCGAGCGCGAGGCGTGGAGGCCGGTGACTGGTGCGGAGGTGAGGCGGCAGGGTCGGATAGGCAGCGGCGGAGCGCGCAGCTGCGCAGGCAAAGCGACGGCGGCGGGCGAAGCGCGCGGCCATGGAGATGCGCCGAGCGACAGAGCGAGCCAGAGCGGCGCACATGTCGGGACGGAGCTGCGCACGGTCGGGCCGGTGGCGTGATAGCGGCCGGTTGGCGTGCCTAGCCGGCGGGCGGGACACGGCAGCAGCTGGCTCGGGGAGGCGACGCAGGGAAGGCAGCCCGAGTGCGCGGAGGGAGCGGTGCAGGCTCGCAGGCGCGCGGTCAGGCCGACCGGCTCAAGGCAGCAGCAGGCCCGGGGCAAGCGAGCGAATGGGCGGAGTTGTAGCGGCACCAGGGCCGACGCGGGCGAAGGCCGGCCGCGGGGGCGCGGGCGGAGGCCAAGGGCGGCCGCGGAGGAGCACAGACGCTCGGATGGCCGACGCCACGAGTGGACAGCGACCGAGCGGGGCCAATGGGAGCGTAGATGTGGAGCGACGCGGGCGCGACGCGCGGACGGCCACGCGGGCACGCAGACTCGGCGCGGGTTGGCGGGACAGCCGGTGCGAGCAGCACATGTACGTGTGGTCGGCGCGCACTCGGGGCAGATGAAGTAGAGGGCGGCAGAGGTGAGCGGGAGGCGTCGAAGACGGGCTGGAGCAGCGGGGGAGCAGAGGCGCCATGGGAGTTAGCTGTAGGGAGGATGCGCGAGAGGCGGGGCAAGACGTTGGAGGGCGCCCAGGCGCGCATCAGGCTCGACGGAGGGAAGCAAGGGGCGCGGGCGGGCGCGGCACTCCCGCGTGGACGCAGGAGGCGCTCGTACTGGGCGAGCTGAAGCAGTCTCCGGCCGGAGCGGAGGTGGTGACGAGGAGAGGAGGCCAGACGCGTCGCATGCTCGCGCGGACTGAGGCGAAGCGAAGCCGAGGCCAAAGCAGTGCACGCGTGCGTGGACCGGAAGGAGAGGACGAAGACGCGCCACCCGCACGATCACGCTGGGGGCGTGCTGATGTTGAGCCCCTAAGCGCCGTCGCAGAGACGGCGTCGACGCTACGGTAGTGATGACGAAGAGTGTCCCGCCCAGACAGCGGTTCCAGCAGTAGCAAGCCACACGGTGGGCACCAACTGTCATGGTATTCTCACGGCAGATGCCATAAGATGGCTAAAAGTGTGGGTAGGCAAGACTACAATGTAGATCCGGGACGGGATTGGGCAACAACACACGACGGCTTACCCAGGTTCGTGGCCCTCGTGGAGAGGTAACACCCCTAATCCTGCTTGTCTGATGTATATCGGTGTATATGGTAGTACAGAGTTGCTCCTAGAGTTGTGTGGCAGAGGAAGAGAGCTCTGTGCTCTCTCCCTTGCCTCATGTGTGTGTAGGGGAGGGGGGATATGAGAGGGAGTGTCTGCCCCTGAGAAATTAGTTCCTTGGGCCACCTTATAAAGGGGTGCCCACGGGACAAGGGGTGGCCCACATGGCCTAACTGTTGGGGAACGTAGCAGAAATTCAAAATTTTCCTACGTATCACCAAGATCTATCTATGGAGAGACCAGCAACAAGGGGAAGGAGAGTGCATCTACATACCCTTGTAGATCGCTAAGCGGAAGCGTTCAAGTGAAAGGGGTTGATGGAGTCGTACTCGTCGTGATTCAAATCACCGATGATCAAGTGCCGAACGCACGGCACCTCCGCGTTCAACACACGTACAGCCCGGTGACGTCTCCCACGCCTTGATCCAGCAAGGAGAGAGGGAGAGGTTGAGGAAGACTCCATCCAGTAGCAGCACAATGGCGTGGTGGTGATGGAGGAGCGTGGCAATCCTGCAGGGCTTCGCCAAGCACCGCGAGATATGAGGAGAAAGAGAGGGAGGGCTGCACCAACAGGCAGAGATCGAATCACGTGTTATGGGCAGCCCTAGGCCTCACTATATATAGGGGAGAGGGAGGAGGGTGCGCCCCCTCTAGGGTTCCCACCCTAGGGGGTGCGGCAGCCCTAGATGGGAAAGGGGCGGCGGCCAAAGGGAGGATTCCCTCCCCCCCAAGGCACCTAGGAGGTGCCTTCCCCTCCTAGGACTCTTCCTTAGGGTTCCCCCTTCACCCTAGGCGCATGGGCCATGATGGAAGTGGCGCCCCAGCCCACTTTGGGCTGGATCCCTTCCCACTTCAGCCCATGGGACCCTCCGGGATAGGTGGCCCCACCCGGTGGGCCCCCGGGACCCTTCCGGTGGTCCCGGTACAATACCGATGACCCCGAAACTTGTCCCGATGGCCGAAACAGGACTTCCTATATATAAATCTTTACCTCCGGACCATTCCGGAACTCCTCGTGACGTCCGGGATCTCATCCGGGACTCCGAACAACATTCGGTAACCACATACAAGCTTCCTTTATAACCCTAGCGTCATCGAACCTTAAGTGTGTAGACCCTACGGGTTCAGGAGACATGTAGACATGACCGAGACGTTCTCTGGTCAATAACCAACAGCGGGATCTGGATACCCATGTTGGCTCCCACATGTTCCACGATGATCTCATCGGATGAACCACGATGTCAAGGACTCAATCGATCCCGTATACAATTCCCTTTGTCTATCGGTATGATACTTGCCCGAGATTCGATCGTCGGTATCCCGATACCTTGTTCAATCTCGTTACAGGCAAGTCTCTTTACTCGTTCCGTAACACATCATCCCGTGATCAACCCCTTGGTCACATTGTGCACATTATGATGATGTCCTACCGAGTGGGCCCAGAGATACCTCTCCGTTTACACGGAGTGACAAATCCCAGTCTCGATTCGTGCCAACCCAACAGACACTTTCGGGAGATACCTATAATGCACCTTTATAGCCACCCAGTTACGTTGTGACGTTTGGTACACCCAAAGCATTCCTACGGTATCCGGGAGTTGCACAATCTCATGGTCTAAGGAAAAGATACTTGACATTAGAAAAGCTTTAGCACACGAACTACACGATCTTTGTGCTAGGCTTAGGATTGGGTCTTGTCCATCACATCA
The DNA here is from genome assembly GCA_963921465.1 of Triticum timopheevii. NCBI lineage: Eukaryota > Viridiplantae > Streptophyta > Magnoliopsida > Poales > Poaceae > Triticum > Triticum timopheevii. The sequence goes on along the minus strand of OY997264.1, from coordinate 477,938,125 downwards.
TTCTCCTAATGATGTGATCCCGTTATCAACGACATCCAATGTCCATAGCCAGGAAACCATGACTATCTATTGATCACAACGAGCTAGTCAACTAGAGGCTCACCAGGGACAGATTGTGGTCTATGTATTCACACGTGTATTACGATTTCCGGATAATACAGTTATAGCATGAATAAAAGACAATTATCATGAACAAGGAAATATAATAATAATACTTTTATTATTGCCTCTAGGGCATATTTCCAACAGTCTCCCACTTGCACTAGAGTCAATAATCCAGTTCACATCGATATGTGATTAACACTCAAGGTCACATCCCCATGTGACTAACACCCAAAGAGTTTACTAGAGTCAATAATCTAGTTCACATCACCATGTGATTAACACTCGATGAGTTCTGGGTTTGATCATGGTATGCTTGTGAGAGATGTTATAGTCAACGGGTCTGAACCTTTCAGATCCGTGTGTGCTTTACAAATCTCTATGTCATCTCCTAGATGCAGCTACCACGTTCTATTTGGAGCTATTCCAAATAACTGTTCTACTATACGAATCCAGTTTACTACTCAGAATAATCTGGATCAGTGTCAAAGTTTGCATCGGCGTAACCCTTTACGACGAACTCTTTTACCACCTCCAAAATCGAGAAAATTCCTCAGTCCACAAGTTACTAAGAATAACTTTGACCGCTGTCCTGTGATCCATTCTTGGATCACTCTTGTACCCCTTAACTGACTCATGGCAAGGCACACTTCAGGTGAGGTACACAGCATAGCATACTGTTGAGCCTATGTCTCAAGCATAGGGGGCGACCTTCGTCCTTTCTCTCTATTCTGCCGTGGTCGAGCTTTAAGTCTTAACTTCATACCTTACCACTCAGGCAAGAACTCCTTCTTTGACTGATCCATCTTGAACACCTTCAAGATCATGTCAAGGTATGTGCTCATTTGAAAGTACTATTAAGCGTTTTGATCTATCCTTATAGATCTTGATGCTCAATGCTCAAGTAGCTTAATCCAGGCTTTCTATTGAAAAACACCTTTCAAATAACCCTATATGCTTTCTAGAAATTCTGCATCATTTCTGATCATTAATATGTCAACAACATATACTCATCAGAAATTCTATAGTGCTCCCACTCACTTCTTTGGAAATACAAGTTTCTCATAAACTTTGTATAAACCCAAAATCTTTGATCATCATCAAAGCATACGTTCCAACTCCGAGATGCTTACTCCAGTCCTTAGAAGGATTGCTAGAGCTTTGCATACTTATTAGCATCTTTCAGGATTGACAAAACCTTCCGGTTGTATCACATACAACCTTTCCTCAAGAAAAGTCGTCGAGGAAACAATGTTTTGACATCCTATCTGCAAGAATTCATAAATAATGCAGTAATCGCTAATATAATTCCAACAGACTCTTAGCATCGCTACGAGTGAGAAAGTCTCATCGTAGTCAACTCCTTGAACTTGTTGAAAAACATCTTAACGACAAGTCGAGCTTTCTTAATGGTGATACTTACCATCATTGTCCGTCTTCCTTTTAAAATCCATCTGCACTCAACAGCCTTACGACCATCGAGCTGTTCTGCCAAAGTCTACACTGTGTTTTCATATATGGATCCTTTCTCAGATTATATGGCTTTGAGCCATTTGTCGAAATCCGGGCCCACCATCGCTTCTCCATAGCTCGTAGGTTCATTGTTGTCTAGAAACATGACTTCCAAGACAGGATCACGTACCACTTTGAAGTAGTACGCATCCTTGTCATCCCACGAGGTTTGGTAGTGACTTGATCTGAAGTTTCATGATCACTATCATAAGCTTCCACTTCAATTGGTGTAGGTGCCACAGGAACAACTCTTTGTGCCCTGCTATACACTAGTTGAAGTGACGGTTCAATAATCTCATCAAGTCTCCACCATCCTCCCACTCAATTCTTTCGAGAGAAACTTTTCCTCGAGAAAGGACCTGATTCTAGAAACAATCCCTTATTGCTTTCGAATCTGAGACAGGAGGTATACCCAACTGTTTTGGGTGTCCTATGAAGATGCATTTATCCGCTTTGGGTTCGAGCTTATCAGCCTGAAACTTTTTCACATAAGCGTCGCAGCCCCAAACTTTTAAGAAATGACAGCTTAGGTTTCTCTAAACCATAGTTCATACGGTGTCATATCATCGGAATCACGTGGTTCCCTATTTAAAGTGAATGTGGTTGTCTCTAATGCCTAACCCATGAACAATAGTGGTAATTTGACAAGAGACATCATGGTACGCACCATATCCAATAGGGTGCAACTATGATGTTCGGACACACCATCACACTATGGTGTTCCAGGCGGTATTAATTGCGAAACAATTTCCACAATGTCTTAATTGTGTGCCAAAACTCGTAACTCAGATATTCATATCTATGATCATATCATAGACATTTTATCCTCTTGTCACAATGATCTTCTACTTCACTCTGAAATTACTTGAACCATTCAATTCAGACTTGTGTTTCATCAAGTAAATATTCTCAACATCTACTCGAATCATTTGTGAAGTAAGAACATAACGATATTCACTGCATGCCTCAGCACTCATTGGACTGCACACATCAAAATGTGTTACTTCCAACAAGTTGCTATCTTGTTCCATCTTACTGAAACCGAGGCTTTTCAGTCATCTTGCCCATGTGGTATGATTTGCATGTCTCAAGTGATTCAAAATCAAGTAAGTCCAAACGATCCATTTGCATGGAGTTTCTTCATGCATATACACCAATAGACATGGTTCGCATGTCTCAAACTTTTCAAAGACGAGTGAGTCCAAAGATCCATCAACATGGAGCTTCTTCATGCGTTTTATACCGATATGACTTAAGTGGCAGTGCCACAAGTAGGTGCTACTATCATTACTATCTTTTGGCATGAACATGTGTATTACTACGATCGAGATTCAATAAACCATTCAATTTTAGGTGCATGACCATTGAAGGTATTATTCAAATAAACAGAGTAACCATTATTCTCCTTAAATGAATAACCATATCGCAATAGACATAATCCAATCTTGTCTATGCTCAACGCAAACACCAAATAACCATTATTTAGGTTCAACACCAATCTCTTTGGTAGAGGGAGCGTGCGATGCTTGATCATATCAAGCTTGAAAAACTTCCAACACATATCGTCAGCTCACCTTTAGCTAGTCTCCGTTTATTCCGTAGCCTTTTGTTTCGAGTTACTAACACTTAGCAACCGAACCGGTATCTTAATACTCTGGTGCTACTAGGAGTACTAGTAAAATACACATTAACATAATGTATATCCAATATACTTCTATCGACCTTGCCAGCCTTATCATCTACCAAGTATCTAGGGTAATTCTGCTCCAGTGGCTGTTCCCCTTATTACAGAAGCACTTAGTCTCGGGTTTGGGTTTAACCTTGGGTTTCTTCACTAGAGCAGCAGCTGATTTGCCGTTTCATGAAGTATCCCTTCTTGCCCTTGCCCTTCTTGAAACTAGTGGTTTTTCCAACCATCAACAATTGATGCTCCTTCTTGATTTCTACTTTCGCGGTGTCAAACATCGTGAATACCTCAAGGATCATCATATCTATCCCTGATATGTTATAGTTCATCACAAAGCTCTAGCAGCTTGGTGGTAATGACTTCGGAGAAACATCATTATCTCATCTGGAAGATTAACTCCCACTCGATTCAAATGATTATTGTACTCAGACAATCTGAGCACAAGCTCAACAATTGAGCTTTTCTCCCTTAGTTTGCAGGCTAAGAAAATCGTCGGAGGTCTCGTACCTCTTGACGTGGGCACGAGCCTGAAATCCCAATTTCAACCCTCAAAACATCTCATATGTTTCGCGACGTTTCAAAAACGTCTTTGGTGCCTCAATTCCAAACCGTTTAACTGAACTATCACGTAGTTATCAAAATGTGTATGTCAGATGTTCGCAACATCCACATACAACGTTCGAGGTTCAGCACACTGAGTGGTGCATTAAGGACATAAGCCTTCTATGAAGCAATGAGGACAATCCTCAGTTTACGGACCTAGTCCGCATAATTGCTACTATCAACTTTCAACTAATTTTTCTCTAGGAACATATCTAAACAGTAGAACTATAGCGTGAGCTACGACATAATTTGCAAAATCCTTTTGACTATGTTCAGGATAATTAAGTTCATCTTATGAACTCCCACTCAGATAGACATCCCTCTGGTCATCTAAGTGATCACATGATCCGAGTCAAACTAGGCCGTGTCCGATCATCACGTGAGACGGACTAGTCATCATCGGTGAACATCTTCATGTTGATCGTATCTTCTATACGACTCATGCTCGACCTTTCGGTCTTTGTGTTCCGAGGCCATGTCTGTACATGCTAGGCTCGTCAAGTTAACCCTAAGTGTTTTGCATGTGTAAAACTGTCTTACACCCGTTGTATGTGAACGTAAGGATCTATCACACCCGATCATCACGTGGTGCTTCGAAACGACGAACTGTAGCAACGGTGCACAGTTAGGGGAGAACACTTCTTGAAATTGTTGTAAGGGATCATCTTATTTACTACCGTCGTTCTAAGTAAACAAGATGCATAAACATGATAAACATCACATGCAATCAAATAGTGACATGATATGGCCAATATCATTTTGCTCCTTTTGATCTTCATCTTCGGGGCTCCATGATCATCATCGTCACCGGCATGACACCATGATCTCCATCATCATGATCTTCATCATCGTGTCTCCATGAAGTTGCCTCGCCAACTATTACTTCTACTACTATGGCTAACGGTTAGCAATAAAGTAAAGTAATTACATGACGTTTAAGTTGACATGCAGGTCATAAATAAATAAAGACAACTCCTATGGCTCCTGCCGGTTGTCATACTCATCGACATGCAAGTCGTGATTCCTATTACAAGAACATGATCAATTTCATAAATCACATATATCATTCATCACATCCTTTTTGGCCATATCACATCACATAGCATACCCTGCAAAAACAAGTTAGACGTCCTCTAATTGTTGTTTGCATGTTTTACGTGGCTGCTATGGGTTTCTAGCAAGAATGTTTCTTACCTACGCAAGAACCACAACGTGATATGCCAATTGCTATTTACCCTTCATAAGGACCCTTTTCATCGAATCCGATCCGACTAAAGTAGGAGAGACAGACACCCGCTAGCCACCTTATGCAACTAGTGCATGTCAGTCGGTGGAACCGGTCTCACGTAAGCGTACGTGTAAGGTTGGTCCGGGCCGCTTCATCCCACGATGCCGCCGAATCAAGATAAGACTAGTAACGGCAAGCATATTGAACAATATCGACGCCCACAACTACTTTGTGTTCTACTCGTGCATAGTAACTACGCATAGACCTAGCTCATGATGCCACTGTTGGGGAACGTAGCAGAAATTCAAAATTTTCCTACGTATCACCAAGAACTATCTATGGAGAGACCAGCAACGAGGGGAAGGAGAGTGCATCTACATACCCTTGTAGATCGCTAAGCGGAAGCGTTCAAGTGAACGGGGTTGATGGAGTCGTACTCGTCGTGATTCAAATCACCGATGATCAAGTGCCGAACGCACGGCACCTCCGCGTTCAACACACGTACAGCCCGGTGACGTCTCCCACGCCTTGATCCAGCAAGGAGAGAGGGAGAGGTTGAGGAAGACTCCATCCAGTAGCTGCACAACGGCGTGGTGGTGATGGAGGAGCGTGGCAATCCTGCAGGGCTTCGCCAAGCACCGCGAGATATGAGGAGAAAGAGAGGGAGGGCTGCACCAACAGGCAGAGATCGAATCACGTGTTATGGGCAGCCCTAGGCCTCACTATATATAGGGAGAGGGAGGAGGGTGCGCCCCCTCTAGGGTTCCCACCCTAGGGGGTGCGGCAGCCCTAGATGGGAAAGGGGCGGCGGCCAAAGGGAGGATTCCCTCCCCCCCAAGGCACCTAGGAGGTGCCTTCCCCTCCTAGGACTCTTCCTTAGGGTTCCCCCTTCACCCTAGGCGCATGGGCCATGAGGGAAGTGGCGCCCCAGCCCACTTTGGGCTGGATCCCTTCCCACTTCAGCCCATGGGACCCTCCGGGATAGGTGGCCCCACCCGGTGGGCCCCCGGGACCCTTCCGGTGGTCCCGGTACAATACCGATGACCCCGAAACTTGTCCCGATGGTCGAAACAGGACTTCCTATATATAAATCTTTACCTCCGGACCATTCCGGAACTCCTCGTGACGTCCGGGATCTCATCCGGGACTCCGAACAACATTCGGTAACCACATACAAGCTTCCTTTATAACCCTAGCGTCATCGAACCTTAAGTGTGTAGACCCTACGGGTTCGGGAGACATGCATACATGACCGAGACGTTCTCTGGTCAATAACCAACAGCGGGATCTGGATACCCATGTTGGCTCCCACATGTTCCACGATGATCTCATCGGATGAACCACGATGTCAAGGACTCAATCGATCCTGTATACAATTCCCTTTGTCTATCGGTATGATACTTGCCCGAGATTCGATCGTCGGTATCCCGATACCTTGTTCAATCTCGTTACAGGCAAGTCTCTTTACTCGTTCCGTAACACATCATCCCGTGATCAACCCCTTGGTCACATTGTGCACATTATGATGATGTCCTACCGAGTGGGCCCAGAGATACCTCTCCGTTTACATGGAGTGACAAATCCCAGTCTCAATTCGTGCCAACCCAACAGACACTTTCGGAGATACCTGTAATGCACCTTTATAGCCACCCAGTTACGTTGTGACGTTTGGTACACCCAAAGCATTCCTACGGTATCCGGGAGTTGCACAATCTCATGGTCTAAGGAAAAGATACTTGACATTAGAAAAGCTTTAGCACACAAACTACACGATCTTTGTGCTAGGCTTAGGATTGGGTCTTGTCCATCACATCATTCTCCTAATGATGTGATCCCGTTATCAACGACATCCAATGTCCATAGCCAGGAAACCATGACTATCTGTTGATCACAACGAGTTAGTCAACTAGAGGCTCACCAGGGACAGATTGTGGTCTATGTATTCACACGTGTATCAAGATTTCTGGATAATACAGTTATAGCATGAATAAAAGACAATTATCATGAACAAGGAAATATAATAATAATACTTTTATTATTGCCTCTAGGGCATATTTCCAACACTAACTACACTATTTGGGGTGTCACATGACCTATGAACATTGCCTGCTGCTCATCTACAGTGCTCCACTTTAGAGCATGGCCGTCTCGTCTGTGCAGGTCCGATGGGACGTCTGAGGTTGACTTTGCCGAGCTCCACCCGTACGGCCCCAGTCGGATGGGCTCCACTCGGACGGCTCAACCCAGACAGGCTCAAACCGGCCAGGGCTCAGCCGGACGGCTCAACCCAGCCAGGTTCCAGCCAGCCAGGTTCCAGCTAACCAGGGGTCACTCCTCTGGCAAAGTTTTGAAATGATGTTTTGACTCCTTGAGCCTACCCAGGGGTCATCCCCCGACAGAGATATTGAATAGTGATGCACTCTACACAATGGCACCAAAGAAGATATGGCAGATGCGTCAAAGCTTGGAACAACCAACCATCACAAGCGACTACTGATCATGGGACTAGAGGAACATGACACCTTCTTCTATTCTGAAGGGGAACACTATCCCCTCGCTTTGGCTCGAAAGGCGTCATACCGTCGGAGTATAGAGTCGCTCACCCAAGAGCAAGAAGGATGCCATCCTCAGCGCAACCACAAATCGATCACCTTGAATTGAGCACACCTTGCCGGCCGAACCACCGTTATCCAAGAACAACCAAGAGAAGCTGGAGAGCTTCCAGGAGTGGTCGCCATCGAAGAGGCAACAGGCAACGAGAAGAACGAAGAGTGGCAAAAGCGAGCAAGGCAGCCAAACCACAACCAAAGGCCGGCGGCCTTCGGCTTCCGCCGCGCCACTGCTGCTAGTGAAGAGGAACCCATCCCCTTCTACGTAGATCGAGGGTGCCGCACCACCGAAGTTGAGCAACGCAAGCCGCCACCGAAGAGCACCATCTATAAACATGTCATCACGTACGCCACTCAGCTCATCAACACCAACTCAAAACCAAACTACCGATCCCCTCCTGCAACTCCTCTAATCCAAGCACCCTAGCTCATCAACACCACCTCAAAACCAAACTACCGACCCCCCTCCTCCCTCCTGCAACTCCTCTAATCCAAGCACACGAACACCCCAGGCGGCGCCTTCTAGAAGGGCACAATGCACATGGCGGCGCCTCCGCCCAATCCGAGAGGATTTTGGGTTTTCACCCAGGAATGGGGTCAAGATGTGGGAGGGGGGCCTAGAGGGCGCCTACATGGAGGAAAATAGCGACCATGGTTGCCGCCGCCATCAGGATGAATGGGCCGACCATAGTTTCACCCGGTCCCTAGCCACCTCCACTAGCACCCGCCATTGCACCAAGGCCGACGACCGAGACCGCAACCACCAAGTGCGGCGGGAGAGAGGCCGTGGAGATGAGGTGGAGCACGCACCTCTAGATCTGACACAAGGGACTCCACGCTGCACGTATACGTGATTAGTAAGCGGTTCAAGACATCAAACAAAAAATCAAGTGAAAGATGTACAATCCAATTTCTCGATTCAATAGAAGCCCAAAGCGACCAGCTCCTGCTGGCGACTCACCGCCCACACAGTCAAAGACTCCTACCAACCACCACCAGCAAGCGCCGCCTACGGGAAGGCACCGCCACCACACCTACCTGTTAAATATCAAATATCTATCTCTAGGAGTTGTTAGGAGAGGTTATATGTCGTTGGTTATTCTCTTTAATATCTCTTATCTTCTGTCACATCTCCCGATGTAATCTCCCTCTCTCTCATGACTTCTCCTTTTGTGAGAGACACCTATGGGATTGTGCGCCCCATCTAAATCAATATGTACCAACGCAGGCCTCCTGTGAAGGTTGGGACGCTGCACCAGAACTCACATGGTATACAGAGCCCTTCCTCTCCCATCTCATCTAGCCTAACCAGCTTCGGTTGCCATGGCGTCATCCTCATCTTCTTCCTTCGTCTTAACCTTGCAAGTTTCAGAGAAACTCACCAGCACGAACTTCATGCTATGGAAAGCCCAAGTGCTATCACAGATTAGAGTTGTGGGCATGCACGGTTATCTTGATGAAACCATCCCTGAGCCACCCAAAACCATCACCAGGAAAAACGTCAAGGGAAAAGATCAAACCATCACCAATCCCGCATACACAGTGTGGCACCGTGAGGATCGGGAAGTGCTTGCATTCCTCCTCAACAACCTCTCTCGTGAAGTCCTCGTCTAGGTAGCCTCTCACAAGAAGTCTCATGCGCTATGGGCAGCCATAGTCCGCATGTTTTCTTCACAATCCAGATCTCATGTCAATAACATCCAAACCAATCTCACCAACCTAGAAAGGCACTGAATCGACTGGCGCATATTTTGGCTAGATGCGATCCATGGCTGATGAACTTGCCACTGCCGGAAAATCAATCACCAAAGATGAGCTCATCTCCATTATTTGAGGATTAGACATGGAATACCAACCCATAGTTTCACCCCTAGATGTTCGCACCGATGTCCTCACCACAAATGATCTTTCTAGCATGGTGTCAAACTTCGATCAACGCATATGGAGATGTTCCATGGCTCCGGTGCTGATTCCTTCAAGTCCACCGCTCTTGCTGCATCTCGCGGACGTGGTGGCTCCAAATTCTCCTCTCATAGGCCCGCCCAAACACTATGGTCGAGGTGGGTCTCGTGGTGGGGCGGGGGGGGGGGCTATGGAGGCGGCAACGACAACAGTCGGGGCAGCAGCCCTCACTACAACACCAACAACGGCGGACATGGTGGTGGTGGCGGACACGACCACTATCAGAATCATCACCAAGGCAGCGGCGGCAACTACTTAAACAGCAACAACCAACAATGCCCCTTCTACCCCAACAACAGGGGGCACCAATGTACTGGTGGTCGTTTTCAGGGTTGTGCTGAGTATGAAAGCAGGTGCCAAATTTGTAGAAAAAAATGATCACGTCGCCAAGGATTGTGATTAGCGATATGCTGAAAATAGTTCATTGATCCCTCAGTTTAGAAGATTCAATAAACAAGTATGCGGTGTCATCAAACTTTTGTCGGAACAGTGGCATGCACGTCTAGGACATCCATCTTTTTTTATTGTTCAACAAGTGCTTAGAAATAATCAACTCCCATGTGTTGGGGAGCGTAGTCTTTGAAACTACATGTGATTCATGTCAAAAGGCAAAAGCTCATCAATTGCCTTATCCTGTATCCACTAGTGTTTCTGTTAAACCTTTGGAACTTATTTTTTTCTGACGTGTGGGGTCCGGCCCCTACCTCTTTTGGACGCCATACTTACTATGTCAGCTTCATAGATAATTATAGTAAGTTTACATGGATCTATCTTAAAAGCATTCTGAAGTTTTCCAAGCTTACCAGATTTTTCAAGCACTTGTTGAACGTCAATTTGACAGTAAAATTCTCGCTGTCCAATCTGATTGGGGTGGTGAACATGAGAAGTTAGATTCCTTTTTTGCACACCTAGGCATCTCCCATCATGCTTCTTGTCCCCATGCACATCAACAAAATGGTTCTACCGAACGCAAACATCGCCATATCGTAGAAGTTGGACTAGCTCTCCTAGCTGGTGCTTTCATGCCTCTCAAATTTTGGGATGAGGCATTCCTCACTGTTGTGCATCTTATCAATATGTTGCCTAGTCGTGTCATTAACAATGAAACTCCTATGTAGTGACTTCTTCATACTAGGCCAAATTATAAATCTCTTCGTGTCTTTGGCTGTGCATACTGGCCTAACATTCGCCCCTATAATCCTCGCAAGCTTATGTTTCGTTCGAAATAATGTGTTTTTCTTGGTTATAGTCCTAAACACAAATGAGTCAAATGCCTAGATGGTCGGGTGTACATTTCTCGTGACGTTGTCATTGATGAAACTATGTTTCCATTTCCTCATCTTCATCCCAATGTCGGTGCATTGCTTTGAAAAGAAATCCTTCTTCTCCCTCCTAGTTTACTAGGTCCACCTCATGGGGATGGTAATTGCAATGATCGTTCGACTAACCATAGTAATGCTGCTGTTGAGACTCATGATGATACAGGAGCAGACACGATGATGACAGAAAAAATGCGACTCAAATTGATCAAAAAGATGTCTCCTCCTAGCCATATTACATGTCTCCCAGGACGAGACCGTGCGTTAGCCGAATCCTCCTCGGGATCGCTGTCGTGCCAACTACTAGGATCCTCCACGGGATTTGCGCCTACCAGGCAGCCTGCACTGGCACAAGCAGATCTCCCGCAGCCATCCCGCGCCAACAATCTAGCACCATGCGGCCCCCTGCGGGCGATCGCGGCTATACAGCTTCCCCACACCAATCCATGTGCATCACGGCAGTTGGTGAGGGCCCGCCCCCCACGCGCTTCCCAGCTGACCTGTGCTACTACACTAGGCGAGCCTAGCCTGCTCCGACCGGCACGGATCTGACCCGGATTGGGCTGCCCCTGTTGGATCTTCTCTGCCCGATCACTCGTCACCACTGCCAGTTACGGACACAAAGAATCGGGCGGGAATCTCAGGTGCCGGCCCTGCTTCGGGATTGCTGGGATCCGTTGCCAGGGATCAGGCGGCCAAATCTTCTGCGCATGGTGCTTCTACATAACCTGCTGTAACCGCTGCTACACATCCTCGCACATGTCTTCACGCTGGGTAATTCAACCTGTTAATTACAAACTTAAGTTTGGCTTAGCTTGTTAAATAGGAGAGCCCAGAAATTTTCATGGCGCCCTTGTTGATCCCAAGTGGAAGAAGGCCATGGAAGAAGAATTCCTGGCCTTGCAGAAAATAAAACTTGGCACCTAGTTCCCTCACGTCAAAGCCAAAATTTGGTTGACTGTAAATGGGTGTTCAAAATTAAAAGGAAGTCTGATGGCACTATAGATCGTTATCAAGTTAGACTTGTTGCAAAAGGATTTAAACAAAGGTATGGCATTGATTATGAGGATACTTTTAGTCCAGTTGTTAAGGCTGCTAGTATTCGTATTATTCTATCTATTGTTGTGTCCAGAGGATGGAGTCTCAAACAACCTCCTACTGATCCATTAGATCAATATTTTCTAGACCATGAAAATGATATGCATATGAATGAAAGAAATGAAATATATAAGATGTTCTTTGATAAATCACCTAGATGTGCATAATGTGTTCCTTTATGGTGTTCTGGAAGAGGAAGTTGAAGGAAATATGCCCTAGAGGCAATAATAAAGTTATTATTTATTTCCTTATTTCATGATAAATGTTTATTATTCATGCTAGAATTGTATTAACCGGAAACATAATACATGTGTGAATACATAGACAAATATAGTGTCACTAGTATGCCTCTACTTGACTAGCTCGTTTATCAAAGATGGTTATGTTTCCTAGCCATGGACAAAAGAGTTGTCATTTGATTAACGGGATCACATCATTAGGAGAATGATGTGATTGACATGACCCATTCCGTTAGCCTAGCACTTGATCGTTTAGTATACTGCTATTGCTTTCTTCATGACTTATACATGTTCCTGTAACTATGAGAATTATGCAACTCCCGTTTACCGGAGGAACACTTTGGGTACTACCAAACGTCACAACCTAACTGGGTGATTATAAAGGAGTACTACAGGTGTCTCCGAAGGTACATGTTGTGTTGGCATATTTCGAGATTAGGTTTTGTCACTCCGATCGTCGGAGAGGTATCTCTAGGCCCTCTCGGTAATGCACATCATTATAAGCCTTGCAAGCAATGTAACCAATGAGTTGATTACGGGATAATGCATTACAGAACAAGTAAAGAGACTTGCCGGTGACGAGATTGAACTAGGTATTGGATACCTACGATCGAATCTCGGGCAAGTAACATACCGATAACAAAGGGAACAACGTATGTTGTTATGCGGTTTGACCGATAAAGATCTTCGTAGAATATGTAGGAGCCAATATGGGCATCCAGGTCCCGCTATTGGTTATTGACCGAGAATAGTTCTAGGTCATGTCTACATAGTTCTCGAACCCGTAGGGTCCGCACGCTTAAGGTTTCGATGACAGTTATATTATGAGTTTATGAGTTTTGATGTACCGAAGGAGTTCGGAGTCCCGGATGAGATCGGGGACATGACGAGGAGTCTCGAAATGGTCGAGACGTAAAGATCGATATATTGGACGACTATATTCGGAGTTCGGAAAGGTTCTGAATGATTCGGGTATTTTTCGGAGTACCGGAGAGTTACGGAAATTCGCCGGGGAGAAGTATTGGGCCTTATTGGGCCCTGCGGGAAAGAGAGAGGGGCTGCCTAGGGCAGGCCGTGCGCCCCCCCATGGCCTAATCCGAATTGGACTAGGGGGAGGGGCCGCACCCCCTCCTTCCTTCCCTTCTCTCTTCCCCTTCCTTGTCTCCTACTCCTAATACATGGAAGGACTCCTGGTTGGACTAGGAAAGGGGGAATCCTACTCCCGGTGGGAGTATGACTCCCCATGGCGCGCCCCTCCTAGGGCCGGCCTCCTCCTCCCTCCCTCCTTTATATACGGGGGCAGGGGGCACCCCATGGACACACAAGTTGATCTACGGATCGCTCCTTAGCCGTGTGCGGTGCCCCCCTCCACCATATTCCACCTCGGTCATATCATCGCGGAGTTTAGGCGAAGCCCTGCGCCGGTAGAACATCATTATCGTCACCACACCGCCGTGCTGACGAAACTCATCTCCGGAGCTCGGCTGGATCGGAGGCCGGAGATCGTCATCGAGCTGAACATGTGCTGAACTCGGAGGCTCCGTACGTTCGGTGCTTGGATCGGTCGGATCGTAAAGATGTACGACTACATCAACCGCGTTGTGATAACGCTTCCACTTACGGTCTACGAGGGTACGTGGACGAACACTCTCCCCTCTCGTTGCTATGCCATCACCATGATCTTGCGTGTGCGTAGGAAATTTTTTGAAATTACTACGTTCCCCAACAGTGGCATTCGAGCCTAGGTTTTTATGGTTTGATGTTATATGCACGAGTAGAACACAAGTGAGTTGTGGACGATATAAGTCATACTGCCTACCAGCATGTCATACTTTGGTTCAGCGGTATTGTTGGATGAAGCGGCCCGGACCGACATTACGCGTACGCTTACGCGAGACTGGTTCTACCGACGTGCTTTGCACACAGGTGGCTAGCGGGTGTCAGTTTCTCCAACTTTAGTTGAACCGAGTGTGGCTACGCCCGGTCCTTGCGAAGGTTAAAATGGAGTCTATTTGACAAACTATCGTTGTGGTTTTGATACGTAGGTGAGATTGGTTCTTGCTTAAGCCCGTAGCAGCCACGTAAAACTTGCCACAACAAAGTAGAGGACGTCTAACTTGTTTTTGCAGGGCATGTTGTGATGTGATATGGTCAAGATGTGATGAGATATAAGTTGTTGTATGAGATGATCATGTTTTGTTGAAGTTATCGGCGACTGGCAGAAGCTCTATGGTTGTCTCTTTGTTGCATAAGATGCAAGTGCTAAATAATTGCTTTACTTTATCGCTATGCGATAGCAATAGTTGCAAGAGCAATAGTTGGTGAGACGACCATGTGATGACACATTGATATAGATCAAGATGATGAAGATCATGGTGTCGTGCCGGTGACGATAGAGATCATGACAGTACTTTGGAGATGGAGATCAAAGGCGCAAGATGATCATGGCCATATCATGTCACATATTTTGCATATGATGTTTATCTGTTATACATCTTATTATGTTTTGTTTGACGGTAGCATTTTAAGATGATCTCTCACTAATTATCAAGAAGTGTTCTCCCTGAGTATGGACCGTTGCCAAAGTTCGTCGTGCCCAGACACCACGTGATGATCGGGTGTGATAAGCTCTATGTCCATCTACAACGGGTGCAAGCCAGTTTTGCACACGCAGAATACTCAGGTTAAACTTGACGAGCCTAGCATATGCAGATATGGCCTCGGAACACGGAGACTGAAAGGTCAAGCGTGAATCATATAGTAGATATGATCAACATAGTGATGTTCACCATTGAAAACTACTCCATCTCACGTGATGATCGGTTATGGTTTAGTTGATTTGGATCACGTGATCACTTAGATGACTAGAGAGATGTCTGTCTAAGTGGGAGTTCTTAAGTAATATGATTAATTGAACTTAAATTTATCATGAACTTAGTCCTGGTAGTATTTTGCAAATTATGTTGTAGATCAATAGCTTGCGTTGTTGCTTTCATATGTTTATTTTGATATGTTCCTAGAGAAAATTGTGTTGAAAATGTTAGTAGCAATGATGCAGATTGGATCTGTGATCTGAGGTTTATCCTCATTGCTGCACAGAAGAATTATGTCCTTAATGCACCGCTAGGTGATAGACCTATTGCAGGAGCAGATGCAGACGTTATGAACGTTTAGCTAAGCTCAAAAGGATGACTACTTGATAGTTTAGTGCACCATGCTTAAACGGCTTAGAATCGGGACTTCAAAGACGTTTTGAACGTCATGGACCATATGAGATGTTCCAGGAGTTGAAGTTAATATTTCCAGCAAATACCCGAGTTGAGAGATATGAAGTCTCCAACAAGTTCTAAAACTAAAAGATGGAGGAGAATCGCTCAACTAGTGAGCATGTGCTCAGATTGTCTAGGTACTTCAATCGCTTGAATCAAGTGGGAGTTAATCTTCCAGATAAGATAGTGATTGACAGAATTCTCTAGTCACCATCACTAAGTTACTAGAACTTCGTGATGAACTATAGTATGCAAGGGATGACGAAAACGATTCCCGAGCTCTTCGTGATGTTGAAATCGACGAAGGTAGAAATCAAGGAAAAACCATCAAGTGTTGATGATTGACAAAACCACTAGTTTCAAGAGAAGGGCAAAGGGAAAGAAAGGGAACTTCAAGTGGAAAGACAAACAAGTTGTCACTCCTGCGAAGAAGCCCAAAGCTGGACCATAGCCTGAAACTGAGTGTTTACACTACAAAGGAAATGGTCACTGGAAGCAGAAATGCCCTGAATATTTGGTGGATAAGAAGGATGGCAAAGTGAACAAGGGTATATTTGATATACAAATTATTGATGTGTGCCTTACTAGTGTTTATAGTAGCCCCTAAGTATTCGATACTTGTTCGGTTGCTAAGATTAGTAACTCGAAACAGGAGTTACAGAATAAACAGAGACTAGTTGAAGGGAAAGTGACGATGAGTGTTGGAAGTAGTTCCAAGATTGATATGATCATCATCGCACACTCCTTATACTTTCGGGATTAGTGTTAAACCTAAATAAATGTTATTTGGCGTTTGCGTTGAGCATGAATATGATTTGATCATGTTTATTGCAATACGGTTATTCATTTAAAATCAGAGAATAATTGTTGTTCTGTTTACATGAATAAAACCTTCAATGGTCATACACCCAATGAAAATAGTTTGTTGGATCTCGATCGTAGTGATACACATATTCATAATATTGAGGCCAAAAGATGCAAAGTTAATAATGATAGTGCAACTTATTTGTGGCACTACCGTTTGGGTCATATCGGTGTAAAGCGCATGAAGAAACTCCATAAAGATGGATTTTCGGAATCACTTGGTTATGAATCATTTGATGCTTGCGAACCGTGCCTTTTGGGCAAGATGACTAAAACTCCGTTCTTCGGAACAATGGAACGAGCTACCGACTTATTGGAAATAATACATACTGATGTATGCAGACCAATGAGTATGAAGGATCATGGCAAGTATCGTTATTTTCTGACCTTCACAAGATGATTTGAGCAGATATGGGTATATCTACTTGATGAAACATAAGTCTGAAATAGTTGAAAGGTTCAAAGAATTTTAGAGTGAAGTGGAAAATCATCGTAACAAGAAAATAAAGTTTCTGCAATCTGATCGCGGAGAGGAATATTTGAGTTACGAGTTTGGTCTTCAATTAAACAATGTGGAATAGTTTCACAGCTCATGCCACCTGGAACACCACAACGTTATGGTGTGTCCGAACGTCGTAACCGCACTATATTGGATATGGTGCGATCTATGATGTCTCTTACTGATTTACCAATATTGTTTTGGGGTTATGCATTAGAGACAGCTGCATTCACATTAAAAGGGCACCATCTAAATCCGTTGAGACGACAACATATGAACTGTGGTTTAGCAAGAAACCCAAGTTGTCATTTCTTAAAGTTTGGGGCTGCAATGCTTATGTGAAAAAGTTTTCATCCTGATAAGCTCGAACCCAAATCGGAGAAGTGCGTCTTCATAGAATACCCAAAGGAAATAGTTGGGTACACCTTCTATCACAGATCCGAAGGCAAGATATTCGTTGCTAAAATGGATCCTTTCTAGAGAAGGAGTTTCTCTCGAAAGAAGTGAGTGAGAGGAAAGTAGAACTTGATGAGGTAACTGTACCTGTTCCCTTATTGGAAAGTAGTTCATCACAGAAATCAGTTCCTGTGACAAATACACCAATTAGTGAGGAAGCTAATGATATTGATCATGAAACTTCAGATCAAGTTACTACAGAACCTCGTAGGTCTTCCAGAGTAAGATCCTCACCAGAGTGGTGTAGTAATTATGTTCTGGAAGTCATGTTACTAGACCATGATGAATCTACGAACTATGAGGAAGCGATGATGAGCCCAGATTCCGCGAAATGGCTCGAGGCCATAAAATCTGAGATATGATCCATGTATGAGAACAAAGTATGGACTTTGATTGACTTGCTCGATGATCAGCAAGCCATGTTAAATAAATGGATCTTCAAGAGGAAGACAGACACTGATAGTAGTATTACTATCTACCAAGCTCGACTTGTTGCGAAAGGTTTTCAACAAGTTCAAAATGTTGAATACGATGAGATTTTCTCACTCGTATCGATGCTTAAGTCTGTCTGAATCATGTTAGCAATTGCCACATTTTATGAAATCTGGCAAATGGATGTCAAAACTGCATTCCTTAATGGATTTATTAAAGAAGAGTTGTATATGATGCAACCAGAAGGTTTTGTCAATCCTAAAGGTGCTAACAAAATGTGCAAGCTCCAGCGATCCATCTATGGACTGGTGCAAGCATCTCGGAGTTGGAATATACGCTTTGATAAGTTGATCAAAGCATATAGTTTTATATGAACTTACGATGAAGCCTGTATTTACAATAAAGTGAGTGGGAGCACTACAGCCTTTCTGATTAGTATATGTGAGTAACATATTGTTGATCAGAAATGATGTAGAATTTTTCTGCAAAGCATAAAGGAGTGTTTTAAAAGAGTTCTTTAAAAAGAAAAGACCTCAGTAAAAGCTACTTACATATTGAGCATCAAGATCTGTTGAGATAGATCAAGACGCTTGATAAGATTTTCAATGAGTACATACCTTGGCAAGATTTTGAAATAGTTCAAAATGGAACAGTCAAAGAAAGAGTTCTTGCCTGTGTTGCAAAGGTATGAAATTGAGTAAGACTCAAATCCCGACCACAGCAGAAAATAGAAAGAGAATGAAAACTCATTCCCTATGCCTCAGTCATAGGTTCTATAAAGTGTGCTATGCTATGTACCAGACCTATTGTATACCGTGCTCTGAATTTGGCAAGGGAGTACAATAGTGATCTAGGAGTAGATCACTGGACATTGGTCAAGAATATCCTTAGTAAGGACTAAGGAGATGTTTCTCCGTTATGGAGGTGATAAAAGAGTTTGTTGTAAAAGTTACATCAGTGCAAACTTTTACATTGATCCAGATGACTCTAAGTCTCAACCTGGATACATATTGAAAGTGGGAGCAATTAGCTAGAGTAGCTCCGTGCAGAGCATTGTGGACATAAAATATTTGCAAAATACATACGGCTCTGAATGTGACAGACCCGTTGACTAAGCTTCTCTCACGAGCAAAACATGATCACACCTTAATACTCTTTGGGTGTTAATCACATAGCGATGTGAACTAGATTATTGACTCTAGTAAACCCTTTGGATGTTGGTCACATGATGATGTGAACTATGGGTGTTAATCATATACAGATATGAATATTGGTGTTAAATCACATGGCGATGTGAACTAGATTATTGACTCTAGTGCAAGTGGGAGACTGAAGGAAATATGCCCTAGAGGCAATAATAAAGTTATTATTTATTTCCTTATTTCATGATAAATGTTTATTATTCATGCTAGAATTGTATTAACCGGAAACATAATACATGTGTGAATACATAGACAAACATAGTGTCGCTAGTATGCCTCTACTTGACTAGCTCGTTTATCAAAGATGGTTATGTTTCCTAGCCATGGACAAAAGAGTTGTCATTTTATTAACAGGATCACATCACTAGGAGAATGATGTGATTGACATGACCCATTCCGTTAGCCTAGCACTTGATCGTTTAGTATACTGCTATTGCTTTCTTCATGACTTATACATGTTCCTGTAACTATGAGAATTATGCAACTCCCGTTTACCGGAGGAACACTTTGGGTACTACCAAACGTCACAACGTAACTGGGTGATTATAAAGGAGTACTACATGTGTCTCCGAAGGTACATGTTGAGTTGGCATATTTCGAGATTAGGTTTTGTCACTCCGATCGTCGGAGAGGTATCTCTGGGCCCTCTCGGTAATGCACATCATTATAAGCCTTGCAAGCAATGTAACCAATGAGTTGATTACGGGATAATGCATTACAGAACGAGTAAAGAGACTTGCCGGTGACGAGATTGAACTAGGTATTGGATACCTACGATCGAATCTCGGGCAAGTAACATACCGATAACAAAGGGAACAACGTATGTTGTTATGCGGTTTGACCGATAAAGATCTTCGTAGAATATGTAGGAGCCAATATGGGCATCCAGGTCCCGCTATTGGTTATTGACCGAGAATAGTTCTAGGTCATGTCTACATAGTTCTCGAACCCGTAGGGTCCACACGCTTAAGGTTTCGATGACAGTTATATTATGAGTTTATGAGTTTTGATGTACCGAAGGAGTTCGGAGTCCCGGATGAGATCGGGGACATGACGAGGAGTCTCGAAATGGTCGAGACGTAAAGATCGATATATTGGACGACTATATTCGGAGTTCGGAAAGGTTCTGAATGATTCGGGTATTTTTGGAGTACCGGAGAGTTACGGAAATTCGCCGGGGAGAAGTATTGGGCCTTATTGGGCCCTGCGGGAAAGAGAGAGGGGCTGCCTAGGGCAGGCCGTGCGCCCCCCCATGGCCTAGTCCGAATTGGACTAGGGGGAGGGGCCGCACCCCCTCCTTCCTTCCCTTCTCTCTTCCCCTTCCTTGTCTCCTACTCCTAATACATGGAAGGACTCCTGGTTGGACTAGGAAAGGGGGAATCCTACTCCCGGTGGGAGTAGGACTCCCCATGGCGCGCCCCTCCTAGGGCCGGCCTCCTCCTCCCTCCATCCTTTATATACGGGGGCAGGGGGCACCCCATGGACACACAAGTTGATCTACGGATCGCTCCTTAGCCGTGTGCGGTGCCCCCCTCCACCATATTCCACCTCGGTCATATCATCGCGGAGTTTAGGCGAAGCCCTGCGCCGGTAGAACATCATTATCGTCACCACACCGTCGTGCTGACGAAACTCATCTCCGAAGCTCGGCTGGATCGGAGGCCGGAGATCGTCATCGAGCTGAACGTGTGCTGAACTCGGAGGCTCCGTACGTTCGGTGCTTGGATCGGTCGGATCGTAAAGACGTACGACTACATCAACCACGTTGTGATAACGCTTCCGCTTACGGTCTACGAGGGTACGTGGACGAACACTCTCCCCTCTCGTTGCTATGCCATCACCATGATCTTGCGTGTGCGTAGGAAATTTTTTTGAAATTACTACGTTCCCCAACAGAAGTGTATATGAAACATCGTCCTGGGTTTGAGGATAAAAATTGACTGTTTCATGTGTGCAGACTTAATAAATCTCTTTATGGACTAAAGCAAGCTCCTAGGGCATGGTATTCCTGCTTGAGCTCAAAACTTCAGACAATTGGTTTTGTTCGTTCAAAATCTCACACATCATTGTTCATTTACAACAAGTCAAATACATCCATATTTGTGCTTATATATGTTGATGATATCATTGTCAACAAGCTCATCAAATTGTGCATAACAACCTTGTTATAAGATTTGAATACAGAGTTTGCTCTTATGGATCTAGGAGATCAGCATTTCTTCCTTGGCATTGAGGTAAAGAGAAATTCAGCAGGTGGTCTACACCTATCTCAGGAAAAATATGCTACTGATCTTCTGAATAGAGTTGGAATGCAGGGTTGTAAACCTTCTCCAACCCCTTTATCTAGTGGAGAAAAATTATCCCTTGAGAGGGTGAAGCTCTTGAGTCAAGAGGATGGCACAAAATACACGAGTTTGGTGGGTGCACATCAGTACTTGACACTTACCACACCTGGCATTTCTTTTGTTGTTAAGTCTGTCAGTTCCTTCATGCACCCACCACTGCACATTGGACAGCTGCAAAACGTATACTGAGATATGTGAAAAATACCTTGACCACTGGTTTAACTTTCAGCAAGTCATCATCCGCACTTGTTAGTGCCTTCTCTCATTCTGACTGGGCAGGATGCCTAGATGACAGACGATCAACACATGGTTTTGCAGTCTTTGGGGGGGCTAACTTAATTTTATGGTGTGCCAGGAAACAGGCTACAGTCTAAAGGTCCAGTACAGAAGCAGAATACAAAGCACTAGCTAATGCAACAATAGAGATTATTTGGGTTAAGTCCATACTAAGAGAACTTGGAATATATCACACTCAAACTCCTTGTCTTTGGTGTGACAATCTTGGTGCCACGTATCTATCTGCCAGTCCTGTTTTTCATGGCAGAACTAAGCATGTTGAAAGAGACTATCACTTTGTAAGGGAAAGGGTGGCCAGCAAAGAATTGGAGATTCAGTTTGTACATTCGAAGGATCAAGTTGCAGAGGATTTTGCCAAAGCCTTGTCTGCAAGACCATTCGAGGAATTCAAGCATAATCTGAACTTAGCAAAGTTCTGATTAAGGGAGGGTGTTAAATATCAAATATCTATCTCTAGAGTTGTTAGGAGAGGTTATATGCCGCTGGTTATTCTCTTTAATATATCTTATCTCTTGTAACCTCTCCCGATGTAATCTCCCTCTCTCTCGTGGCTTCCCCTTTCGTGAGTCACACATAATATATGCACCTATGGGATTGTGCGCCCCATCTAAATCAATATATACAAACGCGGGCCTCCTCTGGAATATACAAACGCGGGCCTCCTCTGGAATATCATTTAACAGCGAAAGAGGGGGTTGACAATTTTGATACCAACCATGCTAAGTGCAGGCATATCTTTGCTTCCTTATTTCCCAACAAAATAGCATCCTTGTCAATGCATAGAATGAAGAAAACCTCAATTTTGACCCCAAAAAATGTTTTTAAAACTGCTATCTCTAACTACTCCAATCATTTGTTGGAATAGTTCAAGAATTTAAGACATCAACATGTGTTCTGAGATCAAATTGTATGCATAAGTGCCACTGGAAAAAAAATAGCGCGCGCTATAGCGCCACTAATAGCATATTTTCAGGGGCGGTGCTATTTTCTATAGCACACTATTTTTTTCATTGATAAGTGCTCACAACAACATAATAACATGCGTATATGTGCACAGATATGAACAAAAGTCTGAAAAAGAGCATACATGATCAAGTAGAGGAGATATGTCAACAACATAGGCGGATTAAACCCTGTCTCCGGGCTGCCGTAGATGAGGGGAATAATTGTTGAAATAATCAAGTTGCTTTTCCTATCAAAATATTCACAGCTAGTAAGAACAAGAAGCAACAAAAGTCAAGATAAGAGGCTATCTCCTGCAGCATGCCAGATAGGTTAAGCTGTCGGGATAAAAGTTCAGAAGCTAGGACGTAAGTAGTGAGGTCATCAGCTACTAGGTCGGGTTTTTTTTTAAACGAGGCAAAAGACTTGCCATTTTCATTGACTAAGAAGAAGTGAGAATTACCCGGTTAATTGTCGGAAAACCGGGCTAAAACCGAAACAACCCAACCCATAAACACATGTGCACCACCAGCCAACCTGGCCACCGACATGGAACACACTCCACGACGGCACATGCCAATAGATGGCCACACGCACGAACAACCGACAGCTCCGACTTTGCCGACGATCATTGCCCGGGAAATATGCAGGACTTGCGCCGACCGTGCCAGCCGCAAACGACCACCGAGCGCCTGTCATCATCATCACCTGGATCCGCTCCACCGCAGTTCCGACTTCAAAGCAGCCAGGCAACCCACGAAAGAGCACCTTGGACACGCCGGGAAGATCCGACTACCAAAGCCCGAGCCGCGACCCAAGCTCCTCTCGTCGCCATCATCGTTGCCAAACAAAAATCAGCGCCTCCAAACGGCCGCCTCAGCAACCACGCGGCGAAGATGCCGCCATCCACCGCGGCGAAGATGCCGCCTTCCACCGGTCTCCAGTTGTAGCCGGCTCCGAGACGATGCCCCCAAGGAGGAAGAAGACGAGGAGACGCCTTCATCGCCCGATCCCGCGGATCTGAGGATTCCCTCCGGAGCCAAGGCCGCGGGGAGAAGCACCACACCAAAACGACGCTTTCAAGAAAGAGTGCGGCGCCCGCGGACGTCGCCGTCGCCGGATCCGGGAGAGGCCGGAGAAGGATTTCTCCCGTAGATGCACAACCACCACGAGCCCGAACCAGCCGGCCACCAACCGCCACCAAACCTGCACCGCAGACCCACCGAAGGTAATCTCCCGCCAGCGCCCGCGCCCGTCCCAGCTGAGGCCGTCCCGCGCGCTGGTCGGTTTTGAATATGTCCTATAAAAGGACCTTATGATCCAAGTAATAGAGCATTCGGCTACTAGTTGTAGTGTACGCGAGCCACTCCCGTTCAACTGTGTGCAAGTGTGTTCGTAGCCGTATAGCAGCTGCAGTTTACTTAGTCTAGTAGTTTAGGCTATCAACATCAACAGGTTGCTCCATGCCATATGCGTTGATCAAGGTCAATGACCTCAAAATCTTCCGAGGAGAGATCATATGGAGCAATCAGTCACAAAATCACCCAGCAGCCCAGGTACAAAATAGGTGAGTTTGCATCATACCGGAGAAAATTCTCAGCAGGAGCAGATTAATTAATTTTCTGATGAGAACACAAGCTCGATCTGGCAGCCGACGCAGGCTACGGTCTCAAGTCTCCTCCCCATCCTCCGTCCAAAACCTGCAACATCATCCCCTCGGATTAGCCTATTCCTAATCGATTGAAACAACCATGAAACCGAGCACAAATATCCGGAGAAACCTCGTCACCGAATTGAGCGCACGCGGGATGGGATCAGATGCAACATGCCGCATAAATTAGTGGAGAAACCTCGCGATTAGTAGTCGAACAACTCCTTCGTTGCTCCACGGTTCATGCGTGAATAGAAGAGGGTGTAGAAGTGCTGCACGTAGGGAAGGTATAAGAGGAGGAAGAAGGCTTGAGAGGGTGGAAAACTGAAACGCGTCACCTTCGTCACCTGAGACCTCGGGACTTCTGCGAAAGCGGAGATGATGCCGGGGAAGTAGTACAAGCCCTAGCCGAGCGCGTCAGACTCGATCCCGTAGCAGGTTCGGAGCGCGCGCATTGCGTCGAGGTCGGAGAGCACTCAATCGAGAGTCGCACAGGAGATCAGATGATCTCCCATCTCCGTGGGGTCGCCGTGGCATCAGGCCCTCGCCGCTGCTGCCGGGAGAGGGGAAGTGGGGAAAGTGGGGAGGCAAAGGGGCCAGCACCTATACCACGCGTGACCCGCGCACGTCCTCCCCTCCCGGCGCAGCCCATGAGGGAGCCGGGACGCCCCCCTTTTGTTCATTTGCTTTTTTTTTACAACAATTTGGGATTAAAAAATGAAATGAAAAGTGAATTTTGAAAATTGTTCCTGAAATCATAAAATCTTCTTGGATTTTGAAACACGCCATCATCTGAAAAAATGTTAGCATATTGAAAAAAGTACATGGATTTCTAACAAAAAAATTGTGAATTCAACAAATGTTCATGAATTTCTTTAAAAAATGTACACAAAAATGATCGTTAATTACAAAAAAGTTCATAAATTCAAAATGTTCATGCATTTCAAGAAAATCTTTGTCGAACAAAACACCTTCACGAAGTTTGAAAAATGTTCACAAATTCAGAAAAACTCAATTTCTTAAAAATGAACACATATTAATTGTATGAACATTTTTTGTTTTTGGACTAACAAAATTTAAATTTGAATGAATATTTTTTGTATTTCGTTGAACATTTTTTATGTTTGATGAACAAAAACTAAATTCATTTTACATTTTTTATAATCTGATAAATAAATTTTGAATTTGAGAATAATTTTGAATTCGACAAACATTTTTGGAAAATTCATGAACATTTTTTGAATTTGATGAACATAGTTTGATTCAATGAAGAAAATTTTGAATTGGATGAACAAAATTTGAATTTTAAAAACTGTTCCAAATTTGATAAAAATTATCGAATTTCAAAAAATGCTCATCGGTTTGAAAAAAATCCCAGATTTCAGAAAATATTTTATGAATGTAGAGTGCAAAATAGGATCCACCGATAAAGAGAGTGGCGAATGTGCTCAAGAGGGGCAAGCCTACAATGGACCAAAGCTACATCGCTTTGGATGAGCCCAATCAAATTATCCCCTTTCTATGGGTAGGTCCAAAATAGTTGTTTCTTTCTTTGCTAAGGATGATGACTAGAGGGCGCGCTACAAGGATTCGAACCGACGACCTACTGGTCGAGGGCACGCCGCACTAACCACCAGACCACATTCACCTTATGTGCTTAGATACATTTCTTCTCTCTTTTTCCTTCTTATGTGTTTTCTCTTTTTTTTCTATTTTAATTTTAAATTTTTCGTTCTTAATTTTTATTTGGAACGATTTTGTTCTTTTCTTTTTCCATTTCATGAATTTTCTTTGTTTTTCGTGAACATTTTTGAATTCGTGGACTTTTTTCAAATTTGATGAACTATTTTTTAAAAGTTAATGATTTTTTTCCAAATTCGATGAACTTTTTCGAATTGATGGACTCTTTTTTCAAATTCTATGATTTCTTTTCAAAAGTGATAAACTTTTTTTAAAATTAATGATATTTTTTCAAAAATTGATGAACTCTTTTGGAAAAACTTCATCAAAGTTGCAAAAGGTTCATCAAATTTGAACAAATGTTCATGAATTTTGAAATAAAGTTCATTGATTTCTTTAAAAAATCAGAAAAAGAACAAGAAAAATAAAAAAATTCCGCGAACTAAAGAGAATAAAAGGAGAAAAGGAAGTATGTTGACACATTAGATCGGGGATGGCCTAGTGGTTACAATCGTATGATTTGACTCGAGAAGTCACGAGTTCGAATTGTTGGAATTTCGTTTGTTAATTGGTTCGGTGCATGCGGAAGATGGTGTATGAGTTTTTAATAATGTGTTGTTTTGGTGGGCTTTTTTCTCGGTGTGTTTCAGTATTATCTGCTAATCAACTCATACATGTGAGGAGTTTCTTGTGTTGGTGGCCGCATGTATTATATTTATGCTATAGTGTCACACATTTAAGCTTTTTTCTAGGTGATAAGAGGATACGCCGGACTGATATATTTTTTTAGGCTGGTTGCTGGAGATTAATTTTAGAAATCCTTGGTCAAGTCAAAATCGTGAATCAAATCCAAAATTGATTACCTTAATTGAATGACAGAGCTCGTTGAGAAGTCATTGACCCAGTCAAAATTGTAAACCAAATCCAAATGTAGCACCTTAATTGAGTGGACATGCTCTACAACTAGGGAGCACAGTGTATTGGATGATGATAGCTAAATTGGGAAGGTTTTGTTTTCTTAGGTTATGTCTATTGTTGAGACCTACCAAAATGCTCTTGATGCCTACAAAAAATCAAAATGCTCTTGAGTGTGATTGGATTTATCAAGATTATCACGCATAGCTAATACATCTCTGGATGAGAAGGCAAGACCATGACACTAGTCAGTAGTAGACCAAACTTTTAGTAGCACGCTAGAAAAGCCGAGTAGTCAACATGCCCATAAGCTTTCACATTTTACCTATCGGAATAGCACTCCATAGAGTAAAAGTCATCTTCTACAAATGTTTTGAGTGCCTGTAAAATTTCATCAAGAAATGGCTTTTGTGGGAGTCGTGGAAAATAAACACAAAATCAGCACTTTAAAATGCTCTCGAAAATAACACTTTTTCTTTTGGAGCATCGATATTTTTTGTTGCCATGACTTTAAAAAATGTCATTCCATGATGAAATTTGGTGAGCACTGAAAACTTCTGTCAGTGTTTGCCACCAAAAAGGTCAGCATGTTTTGTTTTGTTTTCAAAGTTTTCAGATTTTACTGTTCACTCGAGCACAATTGAGCTCGAGTTGAGAAGCACCACGTCCTCCATACTGTCCTCCTATTCCACGTTGCAGGCAGAATAGACGATCAAACGTGTGTAATGTAGCCACCCGTGGGCGGGGTCATGACTCATGCCCTACCTCCTCGTTGTCTTCTTCCTCCCCGTCTCGCAATCCTCCCCATCCTGCCCTCGTCATCTCGATAACTCGTTGGCCCGCACTAGTCGAATTGATGTCTCCCGCCACCTTAGGATGGTGTCGCTACAATGCCACCTTGCCGCACCATCAGCCCATCGTCATCCCAACCTTCCCTTTAGTCCCCATCTCTCATGCCAATGTACCACCTCCACACCGAATCTCCTTCAAGTTATTTCCGTGCCCCCACATGTGTCGCCGCCACATCGTCGTCGGCTCAGGCTCGGTACTTCGATCCACCTCGCCCTCACCGCCTTAGCTCCCTTACTAGGCCACGTCCAGGACGATACATGGTGCGTGTGGGCGTGCATGGTCGTGCGGAATAGGGTTTGCCCACTCAATAGAAGGGTGTGACAGAGACCTCCTATTTGATGCTCTCTATGTCAAATAGCAGGGTTGACGCATGGAGCGTTCCTTGTGGGGTGGCCCACTTATGTGTTGCATGCAGCGCCCCCTCTAACAGTTTTCTTCCTCCTTGTGTTTTTCCTTCGGGTTTTTCAACCGGTCTCCTGTACAAAGAAAAACAGTTGTTGGACCTTTTACAGGTTCTAAAAAACCATAATATTAATTTTTTTAAAAATATTTAGACACTGAAAACAAATTACGAGCTTACAATTGTTCACCAATTTTAAAAATATTCGTGAGATTTCACTAATTTTAAAAAAATATAGAGGAATTAGAAATGTTTCTTGTTTTAGAAATTCTTCATAAGTCCAAAAATTGTACACGAATTTGAGAAAATATATCAAAAGTTAAAAATAAAATAAAATAAATAAAAACCCAGGAAAAAACACATAAAACAGTTAGAGGGAAACAAACAAGGAAAAACAGGTGCTGTGTGTCATTCCTCGACATTCAGTCGTAGTGAGCGTTAAACAGGGAATATGGTGATGCTATACATCCTTTTTTCGAGAATTTGCTATACATCGCTTATAGCGACCCGGAGTGTGGCATTGCCTGCAATTCTTCGTAAATGGGCTAGACCCAGCATGGACGGTTTTATTATCAATATTCCCTTCTGGCCTTGCACATTTTTTTAGCCTTTCTCTGATTTTAGAAATGTTCTCAATTTTTCTTAGTTAGACTAATTTTGTAAAAAATGTTCAATGCGTATTTAATAATTAATACTAGAAAAATGTGAGTCATTTGTAAAAAAAATATCGATCATATATTTAAAAATTCGTGTATCATATTTATAAAGGATATCTATATTATTAATAAGAGTTCATGTATTTATAAAAAAATCTTATTTAATATTTAGTTCTTAAGTGTATTTGAAAAATGTTCAACATATATTTAAAAAATGAACAAATATGTTCATGTAATTTTAAAAATTGTTTCAAAAAAATTTCAAGGTGTATCCATAAACATGTACAAATTATTGGAATAAGAACTTACGTGAAAGTGAGACACAAGTGAACTATTCTTGGCTCTGTTGTAAGGATGCAAGCGGGGAAATCCACGACATATATTTACAAGTACAGTGTGTCCTTGACTGGCATCTCACCCATCCCTGGTAGTGTGTCATTAACAAGAGGAAGGCTTCCTCCTTAGTCTAGACTGCGATTTATTTCTTCGTTGTCGTCACTCATATGAACATCAGTTAGTTTAATAGGGCTCTATGTAGTGTCCTCCATGTTATCTCTTTTTTCCTCCTAAACACATTATCTCTCTTCGAGTGGAGCCGCTAGTCCAAGTATTTTGCGCCCACGCCTCCAGCATGTATCGTGTCTTGCATCCTCGAGCATATCCAAACAATGTACCTCGACGGCTCAACCATGGTTTGGGTTACCACCACGCAGACACCAGGTATTCTGATCAGCATGCATCTAGTCTAAAAGCAACTCTAGCAATGTCACCATAATGACCAAATCACCCTAATAGCCACCAATACGGAGATTATATCAAAAGAAGCACTCTAGCAGGGTCACCATATCATCCCATGTTAGTGTAATTTATGGAATGCCTCCCATATCTGGCCTCTTAGTCTCATATTTGGAGTTTCAGGGGTGCCTTTTGGAGCCCACTCAATATGACAATTGTGTGTGGTGGGACTGGAACTTCACGCCCCCTCCTCACATAGGATGTCGGGGAAGTTAGGGAAAAAGAATGTCCCATTGATAAATGGGTCTCACAATATGGAGGCAATTAAATATGAAGACTTGACTTTGCACTTTGCCTTGACGGCCTCCATAATGTATATGGAGCACGCTCCATATGCATATGGAGGCTGCCAATATGTCAACTCTGCTAGAGTTTCTCTAAGGGACTTCTCCGTGTGTTCACGAGTTGCAAAATCAGTGTGCATATGCCCAAGCAGCCCACACACTCTACAAAAATGATGCTTTTTCTCACATTTAACTTTATAATAATCTCGCTGGCCCCGTCGAGTGATGGTACCACCTAAGTCAATGGCACATTAACATCAAGCTTGACTCTAACTTGTATGAATTTTCTGATTCATGTAGCTTAGTTTTGATGGTGTCAACTTCCCCCATGTGTTTTGCAAGATTTTTAACAAGAGACTGTGTTCTGTATCTGCACCCACACAATGACTTTGTCCAGCTTGATCAACCCTGGCAGAGCCAGTCCATCATAGGACGTGATGATGACAATGAAGTCATGGAACAACCATGGACTACCTTCCGAAACATTTAGCCAATCTGCCAAGCGATGACACTGGACCCTGAATAGGTTTTCTTCCAGGCCATCCACTTGATCTTTTGTGCCGGACTCCTTCAATGTCAACGTTCCTGCATAGAGTCGACGGTGTGAAGTGATTTCAGATATGAACCCTAACAAGAGATATCCACGTAACCCCTTCCTTTGGCACATCCTTTTTTTCCTCAAATACTACATCGACAAATTCCTCATCTCCAATTCCCATAATTTCCAGCATCTCATTGATGTGATCATGGATGAAGCATGATTCTAGCCGGGGGGGGGGGGGTGCAGAGATGCTAGTAGCATAGGTTGATGAAGCGAAGTCTTAATCAAAGGAAGACAACAAGCATGGGGCTTTCAACAATTTATTGGCACATAGAGCAAATGCAAAGAGCAATTCTAGTGTTAATGAACTAAATCTTTCTACTTCTAGAGAGGATAAATGATGCAAAACCTTGTATCACAGGTCACAAAATAGGAGTATTCCCTACTTACAATTCTATGTGTGTTGTTTTTGCAGTTCTAGTTTTGTAGTCCTATAGGCACAAATTACTCTAATTATGAAAAAAAAAGATGAACAAGAATGAGAAGTGACAATAACCTTGTCCTTTTCCATTGCCGATCATGCTAGCTATGTGGCCAGCCGCCAGCCGTGGATCTAAGCAACCTCTGGATCGCCCTTCGGTAGTTTTGATCTTGGGTTAGAAGTTTTATGACGCTGGATATATAGCGAATTACCCTAGACCACACGATACACATCGAAGGCAAGCGAGAAAAGAAAATGGACACTGATTACATCCCCTTCCCTTCCAATCACGGGCTATATGGTCCCTGGATTTTGACCTCACTTCGTTAGGGGGCGACATTAGCCATGCACTCATTATTTTTTGCGGTTGTTAAGTAAAAAAACATATTGAGGGGGTCCCCCTCCCCTCTGTCTGCCCTTGGATTCGTCCCTGTTCAAGGTCTTCGGTCAGAAGATGTCGGTCTCCAAAACCTAGCAAGGCGACTAGAGCAGCCTATCTATTAGAAAACCCATCAAGGAGAGTCCGTGAGGGGGTTGATCAGAGGCAACTTCTACGAGAGAGGTGAACTCTAGTGGTGAACGTCATCGCCGAAGGAATAGGAAACCCTAGTCGGGGGACTACAGGGGGTAAAATGTTCACCTGGAATACTATCAGAAGCCTATTGCCCATGTGCATCCTAATCATACATATGCCGTTTGTGTGCTCATTGTATTTGTATCTTTGATGCTTGCTACATTATGAGTTGACATAAAACGTCCTTTTATTAAAAACAATCAACTCAGCAAGCCATCTCATGATCATTCATGTGGTTTGTCCACGAGGAAGTGATTCTTACAAAGAATAATTTGCTGAGGCGAAGATGGGTTGGTAGTCCTCGATGTTGTTTTTGTGATCAGGATGAAATAATTCAACATCTCTTCATTGACTGCCCCCTAGCCAAGCTTCTTTGGCACACGATTCATATAGCCTCTAGCATAATCCCGCCAATTAGCATTGACATGTTGTTTGGGACATGGCTAACTGGGCTGGAGCCTATTAATGCGGAACGTATCCGGATAGGAATATGCGCATTACTATGGCTATATGGAACTGCAGAAATGATATGATTTTTAATAGAATTTTTTATTATTATTTTTTTGCAGATTGTCTTCAGAGCTGCTGCTTGGATCCGTACGGTCTGCAGGGAGCTTTTGGTTACTGGGTACAACCGGTGAGAGACGGTAGCACGGGATATACACAACCAGTTTGGACGGCGGTACACTAATAGGATAGGCGTTTAGTCATCTTAGTCCTATCTTTCTCGGTTGTGGCATTCTGTTATTTTTTTAGATTTTCATGTTTGAGTCTTTCTCTTGCTGTGAGCTGTACTGGATTACAGACGTTGTGTCACTTTGTTTCGTTTAAATAAAAATGGCCGTATGCATCATTCTGATGTAGAGGCCAGTCATGTCCTCTTTTTTAAAATAAAAAATAAAAAAAATCTCATGATCATTCAAAGGTACCACTGCAGTTTTCTGTAATCAAATCGTACGGTTCAGCTGATACACACGAATCAGACGTGAATTCTGTGCTTACACCCGATCTCGTGGAACCAATCGCACAGGCGGTGTGTTATCTGGACGTTCGACGATCAGTAGCACGTAGCCACGTACTAGGATGCTACTACCCGATGACTGGGATCGGAGCATATCCCTCCGGCTCCTCCACCTTAGCCGCGGGAGCGACGGCAGCGACGACCACGGCGGCGCCGAAAAGCACGACAACGAGGGCCGTGCAGTTGACCAGGAGCGCCTCCGGGCCGTACTTGTCGAGCCCGGAGCTCTGCAGGAACGTCATCTTCTCCAGGAACCCGAGCTCCGCCGTTGCCAGCGTGAGCACGTAGACGAAGAGCCCGAACAGCGCGTGCCACGGCAGAGCCCCGCGCCTCACGTCCGGCGCCGCCCCGGGGAAGAAGAACGTCACAAACCCAAATATCCACTGCAGATGGAGTACACATTAGCCGACCCGCAGGAAGAATAGTCTGCAAATGCTGTAGACGCCATGGCGTCGGTTTGAGTTACCTGGATCCCGTAGAGAGAAATGGCTCCGATCCCGAGCCAGGAGTGCAGGCTGTAGAGGTTTGCGATCCCGCTCTCGTTGTGGAACTTGAAGGCGCAGTAGATCCCGAAGGCGCCGAGGACGATGGCGATCGCGTGGAGGATCAGGTGGGTCAGCTTGGCCGTGTCGTGGCTCAGGCCCGGAAACACCTTGTAGACCATTATGGCTGCCAGGGTGAATTTGAGAGAAATTAGCCGATCTGTGTTCAACACCGTATATAGTACCACCGACAGGAAAAAGATCAGGGAATTCTTGTACGGTTCTTTAGCCTTACCTTCACTGCCAAGGATAATGAAGCCGATCAGCATAAGAACAGCGTGGGCCTGCATTTTACAGCACAAGAAAATATGAACAACTGAACTGATGGTCTTGTTTTAACAACGGCAATTAAGTTAAATTATGTCACACTAAGGCCGTAAAACCATAATAAATACAGCATCAACCACTAGGTTTTTTCAGTGATCCGATTGGGACTGGCAGGCAAAGGGGCAGAGAATTGAATTAGGCTAGTGTGCAAAAACCAAAAAGTCAGGCGCTCCAGCAAAACTTGCACTAGTACGCGAAACATAAATCTGAGGATAATTTAAACAAAAAAAAAATCCTCACAAGTCTAGCTTTGAACAGCAGGCCAATATTCAAGTACCCAACCATTCAAAATAGGATGGCTTTCCATGTGCTCTGTCCAATCTTATCATGCTTTGAAGTCTCACCGCTATTTTATGGGGTCCAATTAAATTCTGATCTACAAGTGCCAGAACATTCATTGACAAGGAACATTAGGTAGCTGCAGGGAAATCGAGATTCAAGAGCAGCTGAATTTCTCAATTGCAGCATTTTTTATTGTTGCCCCCGATCTCCATTTCAGCATTTCAGCATGGTTCACCCCTAGACACTACGACCTCTGTTCCTAAAGTTAAGACGTTTTAGCAGTTCAATTTACTACCTATGTTCTTAAATGTAAGACGTTTTAGCACAGTGAATCAATCGGACACAAGCCAAGAAACCAACAGCTCGAAGCCAGAGCTGACGCTAGGCTATTCCTGTGATACGGGAGGATGACTAATTTTTCGCTACAACCTCAAGGGAGGTATCGAATAATTATCCTAAAGCTGCCACGGTGATGTGACTTGCAACTGAAGCGATCGTAAGCCTATGCCTATCCGGTGGGGGCGGTTTGCTATAGGGGAAAAGAAGAAGAAAACAGAGCGACGACTCACGTTGAAGATGAGGTTCTTGTTGACTGCCTCGAGGGCGAGGCCGCCGCGGAAGTGGATGCACCAGACGAGCACCATGGCCGCCGCCGCCGCGCCCAGCGCGTGCGCCGCGTAGGTGAACGGCGTCGCCTTCACGCTCAACGCCCCCGCCATCTCGCCCTGCTGCACACGAACTTGTGTGCCTTCCTTCTTCCTTCTTCCTCCTCTGGTCCCCGGCAGGGGTGGCTCACTTTATCTGCCTGGTCTGCTAGATGCAGCTTGATCGAGGTACGAGAGTCGAGAATCGGGGGAGTGAGGAGAAGCGTGTGCCCTGCGCACGGCCTAGAACAGAGAGCAGAGAGCGAGAGGAAAGCCGAGTCTTGGCTTTTGCTTTCGCCTCTTTCGCTTCGTGTCTGTTGATGTGGTGTGTGGACGACTCGGGTTGGTGCGAGGCTATAGGGCGGATGCTGACAAAGGCCGGGAAGGCGTCTTCATCCATGCGTGGATCTGGAGAGGTGGATGGGATTTGACGGGAAGGTTTCACCTGCACGATCTGAATTTTTGCATCCTTCCGTGGAACTCCCAAAGTAAACAAACAAACAAAACGGAGTCGCTCGACGGTGGGCCCGTGCGGGTTTATTTATTTTTGCTCTGGCCCATATGGAAGGAGGGTGGCAGCGTGCTCAAGGTTTTCTTTTTGCGACTGTGCAACAGCAAAGACTTTCCGTTAATTAACTATAGGCACAAGAGCACGATCATACTGCCTGGCCACGATGGCCACAACCTGATGATTAAGCCAAGTGGGCATTTTTTTCGCATTGGAGTTGCTAAGATGGGCGTCGGGCGTTGGATGCCATGGTTGATTGATGATTGTTCCGTTCCGTCTGTAACGGGCTGAAACGAGTTCCCGCGATGGTCCCGTCAACAGGATTTGGGGTCGTTGCGATGGGGGCACACCGCTGCAATGAATTATCTGCAAACTGGGGCGGTGAGCGGAGGCAGGTGCCCGCCGTGCCATGCGATGCCGATGCGGGTGAACACGGCCGAGTTGAACGGAAGGGCGCGCACTAGGTCAACGTACCAGACTGAGAAGCCTTATCTGCCGGTCATGATGTCAAGTCTGAACCGATCGGAATGGCAGGTACGTCAACTCGAGTTGTAATCCAACGGCAACCCGCGAAAAATTCCAGCATCTGTCCACGGACAGGGAGCACTAGTCCGCACACACGGATGCGGCCATTCAACACTATCCGCATATTGTTCGTAAGCAAATTCAGATTCAAATCTACGCTGATCCAGACAACGCGCCGGATTACACCTGCGCCGGACTTCATCCCCGATCACAACCAAAATGAGGCAAATATGCTTAGTTTTTACATGCCCGAAACGAAAAGAATATCAGTTCGGCAGTCCATATGCATTTATGCCCTGCTGACCAGCCATCCCAGAAAGATGCTTCCCGATCAAGGAGGTGCCGTGTCTGCCGCGTAGGCAGCCTCCGCGTCCACGTCCACCTCCGCATCCGCCGCGTCCTCATCTTGCGCCACCGCCAACTCATCTTTATGCCGCTCCAACATCTGGCAGCGGAACGATTGCACGATAATTATAGCATCGACATCCAAAGAGTCGATATTCAAGGTCAATATCTTGGCGTTCTCCGCATTGGTGGCAATTTTCACCCTCTTTTCCTCGAGCGCGGCCTTCTTCTCCTCAAGTGCCGCCTTCCTCTCCTCGATCATGGTCCTCTCTTCGAGCTTGATCTTCTTCTCCGTCGCATCCATCAACTGTTTGAATCTCTCCGCCTTCTGCTCCTCCTTGATGCCCGAGCGCCTCACGCATGCTTCTTCCTTCTTCGCCAAGATCTCCCCGAA
This sequence comes from Triticum timopheevii, assembly GCA_963921465.1. Taxonomy (NCBI): domain Eukaryota; kingdom Viridiplantae; phylum Streptophyta; class Magnoliopsida; order Poales; family Poaceae; genus Triticum; species Triticum timopheevii. The sequence continues at coordinate 477,902,043 of OY997264.1, read as the reverse complement.
CCTCTCCGTCAGCTTGGCCACCGCACCTTCTCGCTTCGCCCTCTGCTCCTCCCACTTCTTACCCCGCAGATTTCTTCTAACCTTCTTCGACGGTTCTTGGGCTGGGTCGGTATGGTCACCGGTTTCATCCTCGTTGCTTAGGCGGCGGTCTTGGCAATGAAAAGGTTCCACTTTGGCTACCCATTCAACTTCAACCAATAATGCATGACGGTGAAGGACTTCTTCTCCAGCTTCTTGTACACCACACAAGCATGAGTAGGCTACAAAGTGAAACAATGCAATCCGTCTAGTGAGCCACAAAACAATACATATCCGGCTAGTGATCTACAATACTAGAGCATATTCGGCTAGTGATCAACAAAACTAGAGCATATGCGGCTAGTGATCTACAAAATTAGAGCATATTCGGCTAGTGATCAACAAAAGTAGAGCATATCCGGCTAGTGATCAACAAAACTAAAGTATATCCGGCTAGTGATTGGTACGTCCATTTTGCATCATGTTTTCTTATTTATATTTATTGCATTGCCGGCAGCTGGAATTCTAGATCGGAAAGGGCTATATCGAAGACACCTTTTCTGCACAACTCCAAATGACCGGAAAATTGACAAATATTTATTTTGGAATATATAAAATATAATGGAGAAAGAAATACCATAAGGGGAACCACTAGGAAGCGACACGCCTAAAGGGTCCTCCCCCTCCCCCGAGCTTGTGGCGCCCCTGGCAGGCTCTAGGGCCCATCTTCTCCTATATGGTGCCATTTGACCTAGAAAAAATCGGAAGGAAGGTTTCGGGACGAAGCGCCGCCGTCTCGAGGCAAAACCTGGGCAGCAGCACTTTTGCTCTCCTGCAGAGCAATTCCGCCAGGAAAACTTCCCTCCGGGAGGGGGAAATCGAAGCCATCGTCATCATCAATGATCCTCTCATCATGGGAGTGCCAATCTTCATCAACATCTTCACCAGCACCATCTCATGTCAAAACCTATTTCACCTCTTGTATTCAATCTTTGTCTCAAAACCTCATATTGGTACACGTGGGTTGCTAGTAGTGTTGATTACATCTCATAGTTGATGCTAGTTGGTTTATTTGGTGAAAGATTAAGTGTTCAGATCCTTAATGATATTCAATACCCCTATGCTCTTGAACACAGATATGATTTTTGACTAGTTACTTTTGTTCTTGAGAACATGAAGAAGTCCAGTTATAAGTAATCATGTGAATTTGGTATTCATTTGATATTTTGATTATATGTATTGTGCTTTCCTTAGTGGTGTTATGTGAACGTTGACTACATGACACTTCACCATCTTTGGGCCTAAGGGAATGCATTATGGAGTAGTAATTAGATGATGGGTTGCTACAGAAGCTTAGAGCATCTCCAGCCACCCCCAACAGGCCCTCCAGGGCGCCTTTTTTACGGTCGGCGTAGAAAAAAATAGCCCAGTCGCGCCCCAGGAGCCCAAATTTTGCCGGTTTGGGCCGAAATTGGCGCCGGCGGACCCAGGCCGAACACAGCACGCTAGGGCGACCTAGGGCACGGGTGGAAGAAAAATGGCGCGAAAACAAACCACGCCAGATTCCCCCTTGTGGGCCCACTGAGTCAGCAACTATGCCCGTCATCCTCATCGCCTCGCCTTGGCTCCCACGCGATTCAATGTTGTCGCCGGTCAGCCTTCCATTGATGAAGGACGGCATGGTGATGGCGAGCCACCACCGCGCGTCCATGCCATTTCCCGCCATGTGTCCACACTGCTCCCTGTTGGGTAACGTAGCATGCAATTTCAAAAAAATTCCTACGCTTCACGCAAGATCTATCTAGGAGATGCATGGCAACGAGAGGGGGAGAGTGTTTCTACATACCCTCGTAGACTGAAAGCGGAAGCGTTTGCTTAACTCGGTCGATGTAGTCGAACGTCTTCTCGTTCCGACCGATCGAGTACCGAACGTACAGCACCTCTGAGTTTTGCACACGTTCAGCGCGATGACGTCCCTCGAGCTCTTGATCCAGTAGAGTGTCGAGGAAGTAGATGAGTTCCGTTAGCATGATGGGGTGGTGACGGTGATGGTGAAGTGATCCGCACATGGCTTCACCTAAGCACTGCGAGAATATGACCGGAGACGTAAACTGTGGAGGGGGGCGCCGCACACGGCTAGGAATCAATATTGTGTGTTCTAGCAGTGCCCTGTCCTCACATATATATAGGTCGGAGGGAGAGGGAGCAGCCAAGGGGGCACCCCAGTAGGAGGAATCCTACTTGGGGCCCTAATCCTATTCGGCTCCCTCCTTTCCATATCTTCCGGAGGGGGAAGGAAGGAGGAGGGAGGAGGGAAGGAAGGGGGAGGCCGAATCCCTCTCCTTCCTTCTCTCTTCCCCTCTTCCCCTTTTTCCTTCCCCTCTCCTAATTCATCCTACATCGGGCGCACCAGCCCCTTAGGGGCTGGTCTGTCCCCTTCTTGGCCCATTAGGCCCATGTAGTTTGCCGGGGGTTGCCCGGAACCCCTTCCGGTGACCCGATACGTACCCTGTACCCCCGGAACACTTACGGTGTCCGAATACTATCGTTCTATATATGAATCTTTACCTCTCGACCATTTCGAGACTCCTCGTCATGTCTGTGATCTCATCCGGTACTCCGAACAACCTTCGGTTACCAAAACACATAACTCATATAATACAAGTCGTCATCGAACGTTAAGCGTGCGGACCCTACAGGTTTGAGAACTATGTAAACATGACCGGAGACACCTCTCCGTTCAATAAACAATAGTGGAACCTAGATGCTCATATTTGTTCCCACATATTCTACAAAGATCTTTATCGGTCGAACCGCTATGTCAACATACGTTATTCCCTTTGTCATCGGTATGTTATTTGCCCGAGATTCGATTGTCGGTATCTTCATACCTAGTTCAATATCGTTACCGGCAAGTCTCTTTACTCGTTCAGTAATGCATCATCCCGCAACTAACTCATTAGTCACATTGCTTGCAAGGCTTCATATGATGTGCCTTACTGAGAGGGCCCAAAGATACCTCTCTGATACTCAGAGTGGCAAATCCTAATCTCGATCTATGCCAACCCAACAAACACCTTCGGAGATACCTGTAGAGCATCTTTATAATCACCCAGTTACGTTGTGAAGTTTGATAGCACACAAGGCATTCCTCCGGTATCCGGGAGTCGCATAATCTCATAGTCGGAGGAATATGTATTTGACATGAAGAAAGCAGTAGCAATAAAACTGAACGATCATAATGCTAAGCTAATGAATGGGTCTTGTCCATCACATCATTCTCCTAATGATGTGATCCCGTTCATCAAATGACGACACATGTCTATAGTTAGGAAACTTAACCATCTTTGATTAATGAGCTACTAAGTAGATGCATACTAGGGACACACTATTTTGTCTATGTATCTACACATGTATCAAGTTTCCGGTTAATACAATTCTAGCATGAATAATAGACATTTATCATGATATAAGGAAATATAAAATAACAACTTTATTATTGCCTCTAGGGCATATTTCTTTCAGTCTCCCACTTGCACCAGAGTCAATAATCTAGTTCACATCGCCATGTGATTTAACACCAATAGTTCACATCTGTATGTGATTAACACCCATAGTTCACATCACCATGTGACCAACAACCAAAGGGTTTACTAGAGTCAATAATCTAGTTCACATCACTATATGATTAATACCCAAAGAGTACTAAGGTGTGATCATGTTTTGCTTGTGAGAGAAGTTTATTCAACCGGTCTGCCATATTCAGAGCCGTATGTATTTTGCAATTTTTCTATGTCTACAATGCTCTGCATGGAGCTACTCTAGCTAATTGCTCCCACTTACAATATGTATCCAGATTGAGACTCAGAGTCATCCGAATCGGTGTAAAAGCTTGCATCGACGTAACTCTTTACGACGAACTCTTTATCACCTCTATAACCAAGAAATATTTCCTTAGTCCTCTTAGGTAACTAAGGATAATTTTGACCGTTATCCAGTGATCCACTCCTGGATCACTATCGTACCCCTTGCCAAACTAAGGTACACAATAGGTCTGGTACACAACATAGCATACTGTATAGAACCTATGGCTGAGGCATAGGGCATGAATTTCATTCTCTTTCTATTTTCTGTTGTGGTCGGGTTTTGAGTCTTACTCAACTTTACACCTTGCAACACAGGCAAAGACTCCTTCTTTGACTGTTCCATTTTGAACTACTTCAAAATCTTGTCAAGGTATGTACTCATTGAAAAATCTTATCAAGCGTCTTGATCTATCTCTATAGATCTTGATGCCTAATATGTAAGCAGCTTCACCGAGGTCTTTCATTGAAAAACTCCTTTCAAAACCTCCTTTATGCTTTCCAGAAAATTCTACATCATTTTCGATCAACAATATGTCATTCACATATACTTATTAGAAAGGTTGTAGTGCTCCCACTCACTTTCTTGTAAATACATGCTTCTCCATAAGTATGTATAAAACCATATACTTTGATCATCTTATCAAAGCATATATTCCAACTTTGAGATGCTTGCACCAGTCCACAGATGGATCACTGGAGCTTGCACACTTTGTTAGCACCTTTAGGATTGACAAAACTTTCTGGTTGCATCAGATACAACTCTTCTTTAATATCCATTAAGGAATGCAGTTATGATATCCATTTGCCAGATTTCATAAAATGTGGCAATTGCTAACATGATTCGGACAGACTTAAGCATCGATACGAGTGAGAAAATCTCATCGTAGTCAACACCTTGAACTTGTCGAAAACCTTTTGCGACAATTCGAGCTTTGTAGATAGTAACACTACCATCACCGTCCGTCTTCCTCTTGAAGATCCATTTATTTTCTATGGGTCGCCGATCATTGGGCAAATCCACCAAAGTCCATACTTTGTTCTCATACATGGATCCTATCTCAGATTTCATGGCTTCAAGCCATTTATCGGAATCTGGGCTCATCATAGCTTCTTCATAGTTCATAGGTTCGTCATGGTCAAGTAACATGACTTCCAGAACAGGATTACCGTACCACTCTGGTGCGGATCGTGCTCTGGTTGACCTACGAGGTTCTGTAGCCACTTGATCTGAAGTTTCATGATAATTATCATTAGCTTCCTCTCCAGTTGGTGTAGGCATCACGAGAACGGATTTCTCAGATGAGCTACTTTCCAAATTGAGAGAAGGTACAATTATCTCATCAAGTTCTTATTTCCTCCCACTCACTTCTTTCGAGAGAAATTCCTTCTCTAGAAAGGTTCCATTCTTGGCAACAAAGATCTTGCCTTTGGATCTATGGTAAAAGGTGTACCCAATTGTTTCCTTAGGGTATCCTATGAAGACGCACTTCTTCGATTTGGGTTCGAGCTTATCAGGCTGAAGCCTTTTGACAAAAGCATCGCATCCCCAACCTTTAAGAAACGACAGCTTGGATTTGTTGCCAAACCATAGTTCATACGGTGTCGTCTCAATGGATTTTGACGGTGCCCTGTTTAACGTGAATGCAGGTGTCTCTAATGCATATCCCCAAAACGATAGTGGTAAATCGGTAAGAGACATCATAGATCGACCATATCTAATAAAGTGCGGTTACAACGTTCGGAGACACCGTTACGCTGTGGTGTTCTAGGTGGCGTGAGTTGTGAAACTATTCCACATTGTTTTAAATGAAGGCCAAACTCGTAACTCAAATATTCGCCTTTGCGATCAGATCATAGAAACTTTATTTTCTTGTTATGATGATTCTTCACTTCACTCTGAAATTCTTTGAACTTTTCAAATGTTTCAGACTTGTGCTTCATTAAGTAGATATACCCATATCTTCTCAAATCATCTGTGAAGGTCAGAAAATATTGATACCCGCCACGAGCCTCAACACTTGTGACACCCCCGATTCAGTCGTACACTAATCATGCATGCAAATGTGTACGATCAAGATCAGGGACTCACGGGAAGATATCACAACACAACTCTAAAAGTAAAATAAGTCATACAAGCATCATATTACAAGCCAGGGGCCTCGAGGGCTCGAATACAAGTGCTCGAACATAAACGATTCAGCGGAAGCAACAATATCTGAGTACAGACATAAGTTAAACAAGTTACCATAAGATGGCTAGCACAAACTGGGATACAGATCGAAAGAGGCGCAGGCCTCCTGCCTGGGATCCTCCTAAACTACTCCTGGTCGTCGTCAGCGGCTTGCACGTAGTAGTAGGCACCTCCAGTGTAGTAGGAGTCGTCATCGACGGTGGCGTCTGGCTCCTGGGCTCCGGCATCTGGTTGTGACAACCAGGTAGGAGGAAAAAGGGGAAAAGAGGGAGAAAAGCAACCGTGAGTACTCATCCAAAGTACTCGCAAGCAAGGAGATACACTACATATGCATGGGTATATGTGTAAAGGGCCATATTGGTGGACCGAACTGCAGAATACCAGAATAGGAGGGGGATAGCTAGTCCTATCGAAGACTACGCTTCTGGCAGCCTCCATCTTGCATCATGTAGAAGAGAGTAGATTGAAGTCCTCCAAGTAGCATCGCATAGCATAATCCTACCCGGTGACCCTCCCATTGTCGCCCTGTGGAAAAGCGATCACCGGGTTGTCTGTGGAACTTGTCTGGGTGTGTTTTATTAAGTATCCGGTTCTAGTTGTCATAAGGTCAAAGTACAACTCCGGGTCGTCCTTTTACCGAGGGACACGGCTATTCGGATAGATAAACTTCCCTACAGGGGTGCACCACATAACCCAACACACTCGATCCCATTTGGCCGGACACACTTTCCTGGGTCATGCCCGGCCTCGGAAGATCAACACGTCGCAGCCCCACCTAAGCACAACAGAGAGCTCAACACGCCGGTCTAAATCCTATGCGTGCAGGGGTCTGGGCCCATCACCCATTGCACACCTGCACGTTGCGAGGGCGGCCGGAAGCAGACCTAGCCTCCCTAATACAAGAGCAGGCATTTCAGTCCAATCCGGCGCGCGCTGCTCAGTCGCTGACATCAAGAAGGCTTCGGCTGATACCACGACGTTGAGTGCCCATAACTGTTCCCGCATAGTTGGTTAGTGCGTATAGGCCAGTGGCCAGACTCAAATCAAGTACCAAGATCTTGTTAAGCATGTTATTATGAAGTAACCGCGAACGCCGACCAGGGCCAGGCCCACCTCTCTCCTAGGTGGTCTCAACCTGCCCTGTCGCTCCACCACAAAGTAACAGTCGGGGGCCGTCGGGAACCCAGGCCCACCTCTACCGGGATGGAGCCACCTGTCCTTCCAGCCCCCACATCGGAACCACTTGCGTGTACTCAACGAGCCAACTCAACTTTAGACACAATCTATATAGTATATGTATATATAGTATAAACCCGTGATCACCTCCCAAGTGATCACGGCCCAATAGTATAGCAAGGCAGACTGACAAGAATGTAGGGCCACTAATGGTAAACTAGCATCCTATACTAAGCATTTAGGATTGCAGGTAAGGTATCAACAGATGTAGCAACAATGACAGGCTATGCAACAGAATAGGATTAATCCAAACAGTAACATGATACACTACTCTAATGCAAGCAGTAGAGGGTAGAATAGGAGATATCTGGTGATCAAAGAGGGGGCTTGCCTGGTTGCTCTGGCAAGAAGGAGTGGTCATCAACTCCGTAGTCGTACTGGGTAGCAGTGGCGTCGGTCTCATAGTATACCGGAGATAAGAGGGGGAAGAAACAATAAATATAGTGCAAACATAAGCAGGACGATGTAGGACATGACAATGAGCGATGTTAGGTGTACCCTAACGTGGTAGTAGGTGATACCGGCACAGGGGGGAAACATTCGGGAAAGTATCCCCGGTGTTTCGCGTTTTCGGACAGATGAACCGGAGGTGAAATGTTTCAGGTTCGCTATGCTAGGGACATGTGGCGGACGAACGGGCTGCATATTCGGATTCGTCTCGTCGTTCTGAGCAACTTTCATGTACAAAGTATTTCGATCAGAGATACGGTTTATTTTATTTTAATTTTTAAAGTTTTAAATCATTTTTAGAATTTATTTAATTAATTTAGTTCAACATTATCCAGAATAGTGCATGCTGATGTCATCATGACGTCAGCATGATGTCAGCAGTCAATAGAGGTGTTGACTGGGTCGCTGACGTGTGGGTCCCACATGTCATAGGTACAATAACCTTATTAACTTATGAACTTGTTTAATTAGCTAAATAGGTAACTAATGTTTAATTAGTCTAATTAAACAAGATTAATTAAGTTAATTAATTTATTTAACATTTTTATTTACTTATCATTTATTTATATATTTCTAATTTCTCTTTTTTAAATCGTTCTGGGCGTGGGCCCTGTTTGTCATAGGCCAGAGGGCCTTAGCGGTTACGGGCGTCGGGCACACCCGAATTGGTGCTGGCCCGCGGGGATGCACCCGACACGGGCGCTGCGAGCGCCGTGAAGCGGCGGAGCGGTTGGAGACGGCGCGCTCGGCGCGGCGCGTGCGCGCGCGATGGGGTGGAAGCCGTGGCAAAGCGGAACGAGGAACGAGGAATGACGGCGCGTGAGCGCGTGCACGCATGGGAGAGAGGAGGAGAGGGGGAGCTCATGGGGGCCGTAGGGATTTTGGCAACAGTGCGTTAGGAGGTCGACGGGGACGACGACGACGTTGGGAAGACGGGGAGGCAGTCCGGCGGGGAGGAGGACGGGGACGAGAGGCGACGGATCCGAGGCGACGCGGGGCTCCGGCGAGGTGTTCCTCCAGGCGACGGTGACGGCGATGCGACGTCGAGCTTGGGGTCCGCGGTTGAGGAGGTCGGGGACGAGGGAGAAGGGGAGGCGGCACACACGACGACGGGTAAGCTCCGGCAGACGGTGTCGTGCTGGTGGCGATGGGGTCGAGCGATCAGGGCGGGTCGTTCCCCTTCCCGATCTAGATCTGGATCGGGGGCAAGGAGAGAGCGATGTGGGGGGAAGTGGGGTGCGGGGTAGGTGGCCGGCCCGTTCAGGCGGCGGAGGCCAGCTGGGCCACTTGGCCCAGCGGGGGGGGGGGGGGGGTTCTGTTGTTTTACTTTTGTTTTGTTTTCCATTCATTTTTTTCTTTTTATTTATTTTCCTTTCTGTTTTAATTCACTTTAAAATATTTAGGCATTTTCAAAAAAATATTTTCTTCACAATAATTACCTATGTAATGTTTGGCACTAACCGAACATTTTAGTTTTAGTGTTTGAAAAATTCAGATGTTTGATAATAATTCAAATTTGAATTCAAAACGTTTTGAGTTAACTCGAGATTAGTGATAGTAACAGAGGTGACGTGGCATCATTAGCTTGGGTTTACTGTAGCATAATTATCCGGGCGTTACAAATCTCCTCCACTACAAGAAATCTCGTCCTGAGATTTAAGAGGTAGAGAAGGGGGGGGGGAGGTCTAGTTACGAAATTCTAACGAGTCTTCTCGGTTTTGGTTGCTCTTCTCGAAGAGGTCGATCCATAATGTTGATGTACGTTGATGTCTTCATACCTCGACTTCAGGTCATCATGCTGAAGTCATGATCCTTTCTTCGGAGTTTTCATTATACATATGAAGGACAAGGGGTAACTTCGGAAAAACGGACCTCCGAAAGGTTAACTATCTGGTTGATAACATCGGGGATGGTGGCAGAAAGTAACTCCCGAATGGAAACTTAAGACAATATCGAGAGCAAAGTAAGTAGGTACCATGAGAAGTTTCGAGCGGGTAGGCAATCGTTCGATGCCTGCTACAGGGCGTGAAAGGGGTTCAAAGCAACGGGGATAAGCATTGTGTCTGATACCAGAATTGATGAGCTCTCGGAAGGTGGCTCGTGAATTACATACGAGGCCACGCGCGAGGAACAACCTTGGGAACAGGGGGTTTACAGGAGAGTCAGGTTTCAATCCTGTGTAACTTGTGGGTTATGGGCCCACCATGTGGGTTAAATGTAGGAAGGGTACTGACATCTTGCACGGTCATGATAGCAAGGCATGTCAGAGGGTAGCCTGTCAGTTATGTTGGCAACAACGTTGGTACCAAGGGCGAGGGACGAAGAGAACCATTTTCCTGCCTGTTGAAACGAGGCGGACCTATAGGCAAAGTTCTCGTCCATCGGTGGTTACCGGAATGCCATCAACAAAAGCAATAGGGTCTAACTGACACGGTTGTACACCAAGGTGTTTTCATAAGCAGAAGAATATTACTGCTTAGATCATATAGATCACCAGAAAGGTTAAACAAAACAATGGAAAGGAATAGGTGATCATCATATTAAACAGAACAATGGAAAGGAAAATGTGTTTAAACACATATTTCAGGGGTATATCCTTCCCAAGGACAAGCAGAGCATGATATCCATGACGGGATATAATGTAGAAAACTCTTTAGGTAGGGGAGAGAAATTTCATGACATTACCCATACAATGGTGTTTGGATAATTGAGCAGGAAACATTTAGCATTGGGCTTCAAATGTTCTTGTTGAAAATCAGAGTACCATAGACATGCTTCGAGATAGCATTGACATGGTCATCAGGTGAAGATCAGACTTTGGAAACACAAAGGATCCATCAGGAATAACTTGTAGAATAAGTCTTACAATTTCCTCATGGAACAATGGATAACCTTGCTGAAAAGGAATCTATAACAATAGGGCCTCCAGCCAGGTGTGCTAGGCACGACATCACCTTACTGGGTCACATAAAGACCATTTTTATAACTCTTGGAAATATGTTCCAACCATCATATCTGACCGAGATTCAGATCTGATTGGTGTCAGGATAACTCAGACTCAGGATGCCTGAGAAGAAAGGTGCAACACAAATTGTCGAGATGACATTGTAAGATTCCCGGGAATTGAACAAATGGAAGCGAGTTCCGAAACAAGAGTTCATCATTAAATCAAGGAGAGGTGAGGAGATGGCTGATTGACTCAGCGACAATTCATTGAGATTTTCTAAAGATGGATGTCCATACTTATGTGAACAAGGAGATAACATTTGTCAGATCAAATGAACAAATGAGGAGGAAATCATACACAGTTAAACATTGGTTGAAAGGTGCATCTGAAATATGGGCTTAGGTAGCATGATCAATGTTAGAATGGTGATTCGATAACCAATGGTCTAAGAATGACATATCGACCTTTAACTTCAATGCAATAGGGTTGCTAGAAGTTTTGAAGTTGCACAACATAGTTCAATTGTCGGTTTTTCGGTTAGAAACAACATGGGGACCAAGGAATGAATGGATATGGCAAGAAGTATCACCTGTATCAAGGATTCTTAAGAGGCGGTGAAATTCTCACGACATTCTTGACATAAAAGATGGTAATACTCCAAGGTAAAGAAGAACAAATGCTGGATAGCAAGGATCTCAAGGTATAACACAAAACATGAACAAGTTTGTGTTGAACGGAAGGCAATAAAGTGGTCGATGATAAAACAAATCATCGAGGGAAAGGATGGTATTTCTCATCATGAATTCAATTGATATCCTGGAAGAGCTTGGAATGCTGATGATGATCACGACAGATTTGTCGAGAGATCTCATGAAGATGTAATCGATCAGCGATGACATCAAGTTGAAGGAATGATGAAGCGAAAGGTTATTGGAACCATGGTTACGACACAAACTCGAAATCAAGCTTGCGGTTCAAGGCGAAATGATATGATGAGGAAAATCAACGTAAGCTTAGCTCACCATCAAAAATTGTGCTCCAGGAAGAAGGACCAAGTAGCACTATTAAAATTTAGCATGATAAAGATATAGCCGATCAGGCTAGAAATGACGTGATCAAGTACAAACTCGTAATTAAAGAAGATTACTAATAGTTGTTCAATCGCGATGCGGACTCGATTCAGTTACCGGTGTCCTTAAGTGTTTAATGACTCAAAGCCCGTGAAAAAAAATTGGAATCAATGAGAATGTAGTACTTGATGGAGAACTCATAATAAGTTATGCAGTTCTGTGATAATCTCAAGATACCAGGGTGTAATACTCGACGAAAAATCAAAGTAAAGGTTGGACTGGTGTATTGATCCACAGAATACAAGTGCTTAAACTTGCCCAAGAAATGGGATCAAAGAAGAACATATGGTCGGAACCACAATTGCAAAGGATCAATTCTCTGATACCAAAGGATATTATATCAAGGAAATAGCTATTTTACAAGAAGCTCACATGATAGGATCTACATCATGTCCATGGGCATGAACACTAAGGTTCAAGGTCGACTCCCACTTCCTCAATGCATAACCTTCCATTCACCTCTCGTATTTCGAAAATGACATTAGTTTTTGAACGTTTTACCTGGTACAATACCAGATAAGTATGACACATGAAATCTTTCAGGTTCGCACCGATTAGGGAAGGTAATGGTTCAACCCATCGGGGCATCTAGGAATATATACCACAAACTTCGGAGTAAATAACTCAAGCTCGGGAGCAGAGCATGGTTGACAAAAGCAGGGGATACAATTTACCAAAGGCATTATGTATCAGGTAAAGAACTCACAAGAATTTTGGTTGTGAAGGACACTGTCGGATAATTACCCAGCAATGGGTATGGCGGTCCACAACGGGGCTGATGTGAGTATCGGTACTCAATCAGGGGAAGAAGGAATGCCAAGGCATCAGATTATAGAAAGAAATGACTAAACCAAAGCTTAATGCAAAGAAATTTTATGATTTCCAAATCAAGGGATCAGAAGCAAACGCTTTGATCAAGGATGGATAAGTTGAGTAGGCTTAGGGGTACAATTGATGGCAATTAGATTGGTCGAGATCCAGCCCAGGTTTAATATGACGTCTGAGCCAGAAGGATGAATTATAGGATCTAATTGAGGATTGCGAGCATCTTCAACATATTGATTTAACGGACTTAAATGGTAAAGACAAGGGATGCCAATAACATTACGAGACTTATGGGATCAACCATAATGCAATCAAGCAAGAATTTCAAGAGCAATTGACTGCTCAGGATTTTCGGAAGACCGAATGGTATTTCAAAGACTTTTGTGAAACACATGATAAATTGGGGATGAACGGATCCTCAGTAAGTGTGAGGAATTATCCATAGGGGTATTCATGCAGCAAAGATCTATAAAGCAGTGGCTCAAGAGATTCTTAATAGTCGAAGAATAATACGATGCATCTTGTCATAACAAGAGCAGCTGGGAATGGAAGTAAGAAGGACATGTGTAAGTATTTATCCAAAGGGATGTATCGGTGGTAGGGAATTGCAAAAGCGACGGGCACAGAGTCTCGAGAGAACATCAAAGAGTATCTTCGGAATCTTCTGATGCAGCAGGCGATTCTCTGCACAAGGGGCTCTCCGGGTGGATGCGACCACGAGATACTAATGTCAGAGTTAGCAAATTCATTTAACCTGAATAGAAGAGAGATCAGAGTCCCAGAGTATAGACGAGTAGTAAAAGATCCTAGTACCACCCAAATGGCGACGTGGGCCCGTAAGACACACATCCATGTTAGTAAAAGTTTTGTAATGTCTAGACTCGACTTCGACCAATGAGTGTGGAAGGGGGATTCCTACAGGCAGTCGGCTCTGATACCAACTTGTGACGCCCCCGACTCAGTCGTACACTAATCATGCACGCAAATGTGTACGATCAAGATCAGGGACTCACGGGAAGATATCACAACACAACTCTAAAAGTAAAATAAGTCATACAAGCATCATATTACAAGCCAGCGGCCTCGAGGGCTCAAATACAAGTGCTTGAACATAAACGAGTCAGCGGAAGCAACAATATCTGAGTACAGACATAAGTTAAACAAGTTTCCATAAGATGGCTAGCACAAACTGGGATACAGATCGAAAGAGGCGCAGGCCTCCTGCCTGGGATCCTCCTAAACTACTCCCGGTCATCGTCAGCGGCCTGCAGATAGTAGTAGGCACCTCCAGTGTAGTAGGAGTCATCGTCGACGGTGGCGTCTGGCTTCTGGGCTCCGGCATCTGGTTGTGACAACCAGGTAGAAGGGAAAAGGGGAAAAGAGGGAAAAACGCAACCGTGAGTACTCATCCAAAGTACTCGCAAGCAAGGAGCTACACTACATATGCATGGGTATATGTGTAAAGGGCCATATTGGTGGACTGAACTGCAGAATGCCAGAATAAGAGGGGGATAGCTAGTCCTATCAAAGACTACGCTTCTGGCAGCCTTCGTCTTGCAGCATGTAGAAGAGAGTAGATTGAAGTCCTCCAAGTAGCACCGCATAGCATAATCCTACCCGATGATCCTCCCCTCGTCGCTCTGTGGAAAAGCGATCACCGAGTTGTCTGTGGAACTTGTCTGGGTGTGTTTTATTAAGTATCCGGTTCTAGTTGTCATAAGGTCAAGGTACAACTCCGGGTTGTCCTTTTACCGAGGGACACGACTATTCGAATAGATAACTTCCCTGCAGGGGTGCACCACATAACCCAACATGCTCGATCCCATTTGGCTGGACACACTTTCCTGGGTCATGCCCGGCCTCGGAAGATCAACACGTCGCTGCCCCACCTAGGCACAACAGAGAGGTCAGCACGCCGGTCTAAATCCTATGCGCGCAGGGGTCTAGGCCCATCACCCATTGCACACGGATGTTGCGAGGGAGGCCGGAAGCAGACCTAGCCTCCCTAATACAGGAGAAGGCGTTCCAGTCCAATCCGGCGCGCGCCGCTCAGTCGTTGACGTCAGCAAGGCTTTGGCTGATACCATGACGTCGAGTGCCCATAACTGTTCCCGCGTAGTTGGTTAGTGCGTATAGGCCAGTGGCCAGACTCAGATCAAATACCAAGATCTCGTTAAGCGTGTTATTATGAAGTAACCGCGAACGCCGACCAAGGCCAGGCCCACCTCTCTCCACTACAAAAAAATACACTTCTGTGATGATACGTGTTTGTCACAGTAGGTCGCGTTTTCTGTCATGCATGTACATCCATGACGATTTTATGACAGAATCAAGATAGTCATACCTGTGCTGTCGTAGGAGTGTTCCATGACATTACCAAAATTATCATCACGGAAGTGTCCACTTCCATGACGATAAATCGCGCGTCACAGAAGTGCTTTCGTCAAGGGTGACCGACACGTGGCATCCACCATAATGGAACGCCGTTAAGCTATCGGGTCGGATTTTGGATCCTATAACCCGTTAACAGCCCCGACCAATGGGAATTTCCACGTGTATAATCATCATTGGCTGGAGGAAACACGTGTCGGCTCATCGCCTGGACAGATGTCATCCACTCATTGGACAGAAGGCGCATATGATACGTCGACACGTGGCACGACCCAACAGAGGCCCATTCGTGTGAAAAGGCCGGCCCGTTTGACTTGGTCAAAAGGTGGCAGGCCGGCCCATGGAAAGCATGTTAACGGCCTGTTCGCATATAGCCCATTTACAACCCACTAACCCAAGGCCCGTTAAGCCCTATTCGAATTAGGCCCAGTAGCGTCATCTGGGCCATCCAATATGATTCCAGCCAGTTTTCACTTCTGGCCCATGTATGGCCCATGATGTCTTTTGACCCATATGAGGCCCTATGTAACTCTTGGCCTATTAACGGCCCGTGGTGAAACTGACCCGTAATGAATAGTGTATCACTTTACACCCATTAACGGCCCGTGGTGAAACTGGCCCGTAAAGAACAGTGTATCACTTTATACCCATTAACGGCCCGTGATTCCGTTGGGCCGTTTCCAGCCCATGTTATCTTTCGGCCTTCTCAGAGCCCATTTATTCTTGGGCTCATTTCCAGCATTCGTTTACTTATGGCCCGTTACTGTCATTTTCTGCTTGTGGGCCAATTTCAGCCCGTGGTTACAGTCGCCCCGTTTGTGGTCCATTAATACGTTGGGCCATTTTCATAGCATCATCAAATACGGCCTATTAACGATGGCCCATTATGGTCGGCCCATGAACGAACGATTCCAACTCTAGCCCGTTTACGGCCAGAATGCGGTCTGTTTGGCCCATGTTTGGCCAATCGATCATACGGCCCGTATAAGGCCCATTGATGATACAGCCCGTAGAAGGCCCATTGTTTCTACGGCCCGTAGAAGGCCCATTGTTTCTACGGCCCGTAGAAGGCCCACTGTTTCAATGGCCCTTAGAAGGCCCACTGTTTATACGGCCCGTAGAAGGCCCACTGTTTCTACGGCCCGTAGGAGGCCCAGTGTCACTACAGTAAATATTAGCCAATGGTTATTGTGGCCTAGTTTTAAAAAATAGGTTATTGCAGCCACTAGCAAACCGCAGAAAAAGAACTGCACTGACTACAAGCAAACAAATAAACAATACAACAAGGAAATAAATAAGCAAGCAACTTACACTAGGCTATCACGGCTATTACACATATTACATCCATTGGGCATCAAAGTTTGCCACCAGTGCAAATATAGGAAACACAGCAGCATATAAACGTCGCAGCAAAACAAGTCCAGAACTGAAACCACTTCAGAAGAGTTCAAGAAACAATATCCTGGGTACCCATTATGCTGGCAAGATGCTTAGCAAGCTTATTAACTTTCTCTTGTTTGTCGCTTAAGTCCTCCAGCGCTTGCCGTTGCACCAGAAAGTATGCATCTGAATTCTGCAGGGACTTCCTCAGTCCTTCGGCTTCCTGTCGCATAACATCTGATCGATGTCTTTCAACTTGAAGTTGAGACTCAAGAAGCCGAACTAATTCAGGCAACGAGTTCGAAGAGCTGGTGCCAGCAGTGGTAGCCAGTAACTCGAACACTACATCAAGACAGGACTTTGGGGTTGTCTCAGTGTCTTCAATATAGTTTTTATTAGCTTTCTTGGAGACCAACAGGGATGTCTCACTATCTTGAACCTTATCTGCATTACTTCCTTTACCATTGCATAACAGGTACTCTTCTCCAGTATTTTATCTGCGTTCTAAAAGAGAAACAAACAAACACATCTCAGGTTTACAATGTAGTATATGAAACTCATTTTGGTAAACCAGTTCAGTAGTAAGGTGGACAGGATAACAACATGAAACAAACATATATCTATGTAGTATGGTCACTGTATGTCCTATATCATTCTAGTTTATGTTGGCAAATCAAGATAGATACAGTTTGAATCATATCTATTTAAGACAAAGCAGCATAGACAGAATATAAGTGTGGGAAACTACACAGCAATAACAACACTTGTAATGTGCATGGCATGAGAACATAACTGTTTATTCAATTGAAACTAAAATCAACATAGAGCAAGTTACAATAGCAAACAGCCAAACACGTTGAAGAAACAGGTTTAAAACATACCTGTTGCGCCATTGGAGTTTCAATTGCATCCTTCAAATTTGAAATTAGTTGGTATCAGTAAATACAGTGATGCAAGAGCACAGTAGTATGAACCATAGCTACAGAACCTGACCTAAGAACAATTCTTCTTCTGCTTTAAGCGTTGACTTCGGGTTCGGAGTGGTGGTCCTCGTGATTTGGGCACTACAGTTGCCTTACTAACTGCTCGTGTTTGGGTGCTCTGTGGTGGAGATGGTGCTGTGTCAACGGGAACTGGGTGTCTATCTGCTGTGGTTGGGGTTAGAAGGGGTGTAGCTGGTTCTCTGCCCAACTGGGTAGGGGTACAATCTGCATGAGTGTGGGTTATGTGTGGTGGGGCTGGTTCTTGGGCAAGTACAACCGTGGTTCTATCTGCATCGACAGGTAGCACGATCTTTTCTGAAGATTGTCTTTTTACTCCCACAGATACTGCCATCACTCCCTCCAATTGAAATGGCTGATAAACAAGAAAAGTAATTGAATGTACAGACATTGTAAGATAGACAGGTGCAATGAATAGTAGGGAAGAAAACAGGGCATGAAATAATTCACATTTATGTTGTCTAAGCAAACAGAATAGCAGGACATAATTTCACATATATGATGGCTAATTAAACAGGATAGCATGACACAGTTTCACAGGTATGATGGCTAACTAAACAGGATAGAATGACATACTTCAAAATATGATGACTATGTAAACAGGATGACATGATATAACTATACGATGTGTCTATTAAAGTGGTTGGCATGCCATAAATCACAAACATGCCGTCGATGGAAACATGATGGTATGATATAATTCACAGATAGAATGACATAATTTAAAATATGATGACTATGTAAACAGGATGAGATGATATAACTATATTATGTCTTTAGAAAATGGGTTGGCATGCCATAATTCAGACACATGCTGTCTATGTAAACATCATGGCATGACATAATTCAAATATATGATTTATATACTATGGAAGTGAGCAGAGGGCAATCGCATATATGATGTGTCAACTAAGGAGATGGCATTCAATATTGTGTATATGATGTAAAAACTAAGCATTGCAATACAACATATGCATTATATGAGTAATATAACCCTGCCAAGTTTGAGCATACACCTCAGGGGGATAATAGGACTGGTCATCTGCCTCTAAATCCTCCTCTGAAGAGCTATCTGTAACCAGCAAGATATCTGCTTCAGCAGGTAGCATTGTCTGCTCTGAAGACCTTGTTTTCACTCCAGATTTCTCCATCACCAATTCAAATGGTTGATGCACAGGAAGAGCAGTTGAATATACAAACATTGTCGACAAAAGCAACGAGAAATACAAAAAAAGGACGGCATGATATAATTCACATATATGGCGCTTGCCTAAATAGCATGGCATTGCATAATTCACATACATAATGCCTTGCAACAAGATAACATTGCATAATTCACATATATAATGTCTTGCAACAAGATGGCATTGCATAATTCACATATATGGTAATTAGACACTAAACAGGTGGCATTCACACAAAGCATGTCTAAACTAAGCAAATGACATAGCAATGCAAGATACCATACGCACGATATGAGCAACATAACCATGCCAAGTTAGGGGATGCACCTCGGGGGGGGGGGGAATATGACTGGTCATCTGTCTCTGAATCCTCATCCAAGGAGCTATCGGTAACCAGCAAGACATGCGCTTCGTCAGATAGCATTGTCTGCTCTGAAGACCTTGTTTCCACTCCAGTTTTTTCCATGACCGTGCCGAATGGCTGATGCACAGGAAGAGTAATTGAATGTACTAAAATTGTTGACAAATTTAACACGTAATAAAAAAATGATGGCATGATATAATTCACATATAAGATGACTAGCTAACCAGGGTGGCATTGCAAAATTCACATATATGATGCCTGGCTAGACAAGATGGCATTGCATGATTCACATATACGATAAAGAAACTAAACATATGGCATTGCCACATTGCATGTCTAAACTAAGCAGATGACATCTTTAATGTATACAGTAAGCAATGCAAGGCACCATCAGCATGCCAAGATAGAGCGAAGACCTCATGGGGTAAATAGGAGTGGTCTTCTCCTTCTGAATCCCCCTCAGAACAGTTATCTTCCTCTTGATTACGATCCGAAATGGGTGGAGGGGGGGCTGCCTTTGCACCCACCATGGAACGACGTCTGCATGAAATTTTATTGTCATGCAAGGCTCGTCTCTTTTGCTCTACATGATCAGTTCCATTGTGTACAATAACTGGCATGCATAGGAATAAAACATAGTGAGATTATGTAAGGAGTGCATGCACAAATCCAGAGTGATGGTAACAAATTGTGGATAGACCCAAAACCAATGATAGCAGGCAGATAATAGCTTTAGTTAAAAAATACAGATAATGGCTCCTTTAATGTTTGTTTGCACCCAACATGAAACTCATAGTAGACACCGGATATTAACCAGATAGTAGACAGATAGTACTGATTGCTGCCCCAATATGTACCCCACAACCATTTAAAAACTCAAGTTTCAGCATTAGTTTGGACCTGACTCGGAGTCTAATAGGTGAACACGACGATAATGTAGCATGCCATCATATTAAGCGATGCTTAACGTAAGAAGACACGGATGAGTGTGACCTCTCTTGCGGACCCGTGTAGTCCTCAAGGTCATCTGCTCAGTTGATGATGGCAATGCAGTTGTCGTGGCTGCCGGCGGCGGGGAAGAAGATCTGAGGCGGCGAAAGACAGTCTGGAGAGCGGATCCCTGCTGTGGTGAACCCTTCCGTCGTTGGAGCAGCTGAGCTGGGGTGGAACACAGCGCCGCAGGAGCAGGACAAACCACACAAGGTTTTCTTTGACACATATTTGTAACAGAAGTAATTGAGTAAGGGCTTGTTTGAATTTGAGGATTCTAACAATGCATGGATAGGAAATAGACAGGAATAGGATAGAAATGCATGTGCAAAACAGAGAATTTAAAAACACAGGATTTCTGCCAATCTGGGTGTTTGATTCACAACTATTGGAAGATCACAGGATGCAAAAAAGCATGGTGAGATTAAGTCAAACCACAAGAAAATGTACGGTTATAATGCTATTATGCTACTATCTCTTAGTCTTGTGCTTGATGAATAGGAATATGAAAAGGAGGAGAAGTGGAAATTAGAATTCCTACGATTTTTCTTTCAAGGAGACACTAAAGGAACAAATCCTACAGTTTTCCTTTGCTCCATTCCTTTGCACCAAATTCATGAAAAGTAGTACCATAGGAAACTTTCCAATTCCTATGTTTTCATTCACTTTTCCTTTCAAGCACTCGCGATTCTAGTAGGCAGGCTTGAGCAAGGAAAATCCTACACTAAAAAATGCTTTTGTGCTACTTCAATTACTTTGGACCCAGGCCACTGCCATACTAGCTCAACTCCCAGGCCCATCGACAAATGCATAGCTCAAACGCGCAGAGATAAATAATGATGGCGTTCAAGAGAGTCCATCACGGATAGCTAAGTTGCCTGGTACCTCACTGCTTGTCATATAGTAGGATAAAATAATCGCATTTCCCGTTACTACGAGTGCTCAGTGGACAATATATATAACATGTAGAGTAAAAAATAGACGGAACAAGTGTACAACCTCTTTGGCGAAGCCATGTCGATCTCACCGTGATTGGGTTGGCCGGTGAGGATGCTCCGACTGACTTGGTTGTCGGAGGAGGGGAAGAAGATCTTAGGCGTCTGGAGATGGAGCCCGAGGTACTGCTCCACTGTGATGAAGGGTTTCGTCGTTGGAGCAGCTCCAGTGAGTTGTACGACGCCGAGAATGAAGCAGGACAAGAGAGACAATGAACAACGTTACCCTGAGTGGAATTCTAATAGCATCTCCAATACATGACGTAAAGTACATAACCACAAAGTGCTAGATATAAAATACATCAGCTGCTCATCTCTGAACTTAACTGTCGAAACTGAACTTAACTGTCGAAACTGAACTTAACTGTCGAAACTGAACTTAACTGTCAAAACTGAATTTTGCTGTCGAAACTGAATGCACTAGCAAGGTGAGGCTTGATACGTCTCCAACGTATCTATAATTTTTGATTGCTCCATGCTACTTTATCTACTGTTTTGGACTATATTGGGCTTTATTTTCCACTTTTATATTACTTTTGGGACTAACCTATTAACCGGAGGCCCAGCCCAGAATTGCTATTTTTTTGCCTTTTTCAGTATTTCGAAGAAACAGAATATCAAACGGAGTCCAAACGGAATGAAACCTTCGGGATCGTGATTTTCCAACCGAACATGACCCAAGAGACTTGGACCCTACTCCAAGCAGTGCCCGAGGAGGTCACGAGGGTGGAGGGCATGCCCCCCTACCTCGTGGGCCCCTCGGACCTCCATCGACGTACTCCTTCCTCCTATATATACCTACGTATCCCCGAACGATCAGAACAGGAGCCAAAACCTAATTCCACCGTCGCAACCTTCTGTATCCACGAGATCCCATCTTGGGGCCTGTTCTGGAGCTCCGCCGGAGGGGGCATCCCCCACGGAGGGCTTCTACATCATCACCATAGCCCCTCCGATGAAGTGTGAGTAGTTTACTTTAGACCTTCGGGTCCATAGCTAGTAGCTAGATGGCTTCTTCTCTCTTTTTGGATCTCAATACAATGTTCTCCCCCTCTCTCGTGGAGATCTATTCGATGTAATCTTCTATTTGCGGTGTGTTTGTTGAGACCGATGAATTGTGGGTTTATGATCCAGTATTATCTATGGAAAATATTTGATTCTTCTCTGAATTCTTTCATGTATGATTGAGTTATCTTTGCAAGTCTCTTCGAATTATCCTTTTTGGTTTGGCCAACTAGATTGGTAGTTCTTGCAATGGGAGAAGTGCTTAGCTTTGGGTTCAATCTTGCGGTGTCCTTACCTAGTGACAAAAGGGGCAGCAAGGCACGTATTGTATTGTTGCCATCGAGGATAACAAGATGGGGTTTTTATCATATTGCGTGAATTTATCCCTCTACATCATGTCATCTTGCTTACGGCTTTACTCTGTTTTTACTTAATACTCTAGATGCATGCTGGATAGCGATCGAAGTGGAGTAATAGTAGTAGATGCAGAATCGTTTCGATCTACTTGTTTTGGACGTGATGCCTATATACATGATCATTGCCTAGATATACTCATAACTATGCTCAATTCTCTCAATTGCTCAACAGTAATTTGTTCACCCACCGTAGAATACTTATGCTCTTGAGAGAAGCCACTAGTGAAACCTATGGCCCCCGGGTCTATTCTCATCATATCAATCTATATCACTTTATTTACTTGCTTTGTTTTTAGTTTACCTTTACTTTTTACTTTGCATCTATCTATCAAAAATACCAAAAATATTTTCTCTATCAGATCTCACTCTCGTAAGTGACCGTGAAGGGATTGACAACCCCTAACCGTTGGTTGCGAGTTGCTATCGTTTTGTGTAGGTACGAGGGACTTGTGCGTGGTCTCCTACTAGATTGATATCTTGGTTCTCAAAAACTGAGGGAAATACTTACGCTACTTTGCTGCATCATCCTCTCCTCTTCGGCAAAATCCAACGCAATGCTCAAGAGGTAGCAAGAAGAATTTCTGGCGCCGTTGTCGGGGAGGCTCACGCAAGCAAGTCAACCATACCAAGTACCCATCACAATCCCTATCTCTCGCATTACATTATTTGCCATTTGCCTCTCGTTTTCCTCTCACCCACTTCACCCTTGCCGTTTTATTTGCCCTCACTTTCCCAATCTCCTCCTCTCTTTCCCGTTTGCCTTTTTCCCTTTGCCTCCCTGCTTGCTCCTGTGTTAGTTTGCCTTTTTGTTGCGATGGCTCTACCTAGATTTGGTGACCTTCACCTTAAAAGGCTAGAGGAGATCGAAAGCAATGTTAGAAAGTTTATGGTTTTGCAATTTGAGCACAATAATTTCTTTAGAAACGAACTTAAGGAACAAAAAAGTTTTATGAGCTTTATGAATAAAGAACTCGATGATATGTCTAAAGAATTTGATGGTATAAGGGCCCAAATTGCTCGTCTTGAAAAGATGACCGCTGCAATTTTGGATATGCAAGCTACCTTAGTCAATAAGGTGGCCGCTAAACCGAATCCCTATGAAAATCAAGATGAAGATCTAAAAGTTATTGATGTGTCCCCCATTAAATCTTTGTTTTGCAATATGAATCTTGATGAATGTGAAGATTATCTTCCTTTACCTAGAAGGTGTTCTAAGAATTCAGAGTTTCTAGATCTTGATGATGAAATTGATGAAAGTGGGATTGAAATAAATAAAAACCGTGATGTTGCTAAACCCACTATTTTGGATCTCAAGGAATTTAATTATGAAAATTGCTCTTTGATTGGTTGTATTTCCTTGTTGCAATTTGTGCTAGATTCTCCTCATGCTTATAGTCAAAATAAGGCCTTTATCGAACATATTGTTGATGCTTTGATGCAATCTTATGAAGAAAAACTTGAGTTGAAAGTTTCTATCCCTAGAAAACTCTATGATGAGTGGGGACCTACTATTAAAATTAAAATTAAAGATTTTGAGTTTCATGCTTTGTGTGATTTGGGTGCTAGTGTCTCTACTATCCCCAAAACTTTATGTGATTTGCTAGATTTCCGTGAATTTGATGATTGCTCTCTAAACTTGCATCTTGCGGATTCCACTATTAAAAAACCTATGGGAAGAATTAATGATGTTCTTATTGTTGCGAATAGGAATTATGTGCCCGTAGATTTTATCGTTCTTGATATAGATTGCAATCCTTCATGTCCTATTATTCTTGGTAGACCTTTCCTTAGAACGATTGGTGCAATTATTGATATGAAGCAAGGGAATATTAGATTCCAATTTCCCTTAAATAAGGGTATGGAACACTTCCCTAGAAATAAAATAAAATTACCATATGAATCTATCATGAGAGCCACTTATGGATTGCCTACAAAAGATGGCAATACCTAGATCTATTCTTGCTTTTATGCCTAGCTAGGGGCGTTAAACGATAGCGCTTGTTGGGAGGCAACCCAATTTTATTTTGTGTTTTTTGTTTTTGCTTCTGTTTAGTAATAAATAATCCATCTACCTTCTGTTTGGATGTGGTTTTATGTTTTAATTAGTGTTTGTGCCAAGTAGAACCTATAGGATAACCTACGATGATAGTTGATTTGATTCTGCTGAAAAACAGAAACTTTGTGCGCACGAATTTAGTTATCATAAATCACAGGAACGTGCTTTTTCGTTGATTATTTTTGCTTCTGATCAATAAACAAATTTTCCAGGACTTACTATTTTGGTAGAAGTTTTAGAGTTCCAGAAGTTTGCGTTAGTTACATATTTCTACAGACTGTTCTGTTTTTGACAGATTCTGTTTTTCGTGTGTTGTTTGCTTATTTTGATGAATCTATGGCTAGTAAATTAGTTTATAATCCATAGAGAAGTTGGAATACAGTAGGTTTAACACCAATATAAATAAATAATGAGTTCATTATAGTACCTTGAAGTAGTCTTTTGTTTTCTTTCTCTAACGGAGCTCACGAGATTTTTGTTGAGTTTTGTGTTGTGAAGTTTTCAAGTTTTGGGTGAATTATTTTGATGGATTATGGAACAAGGAGTGGCAAGAGCCTAAGCTTGGGGATGCCCATGGCACACCCAAGATAATCCAAGGACACCAAAAAGTCAAAGCTTGGGGATGCCCCGGAAGGCATCCCCTCTTTCGTCCACTTCCATCGGTAATTTACTTGGAGCTATATTTTTATTCACCAACATGATAGGTGTTTTGCTTGGAGCGTCTTGTATTATTTGTGTCTTTGCTTGTTAGTCTACCACAATCATCCTTGCTGTAAACACCTTTTTAGAGAGCCATATATGAATTGGAATTTGTTAGAATACTCTATGCGCTTCACTTATATCTTTTGAGCTTGATAGTTTTGCTCATAGTGCTTCACTTATATCTTTTGAGCGTGATAATTTTTGCTCTAGTGCTTCACTTAGATCTTTTAGAGTACGGTGGTGGATTTGTTTTAAAGAAACTATTTGATCTCTCATGCTTCACTTAGATTATTTTGAGAGTCTTTAATAGCATGGTAATTTGCTTAATGTTAATGTACTTGGTGTTCAAGATATGTGAAACTTTCTTTTGAGTGAATTGAATACTAAGATAAGTTTGATGCTTGATAATTGTTTTGAGATGTGGAGGTGATAATATCAAAGTCGTGCTAGTTGGGTGATTATGAATTTGAGTAATACTTGTGTTGAAGTTTGCAAGTCCCGTAGCATGCACGTATGGTTAAAGTTGTGTAAAAAATTTGAAACATAAAGTGTACTTGGCTTGTGCATCCTTATGAGTGGCGGTCGGGGACGAGCGATGGTCTTTTCCTACCAATCTATCCCCCTAGGAGCATGCACGTAGTACTTGAATTTTTGATGACTTCTAAATTTTTGCAATAAGTATATGAGTTCTTTTGACTAATGTTGAGTCCATGGATTATACGCACTCTCACCTTTCCACCTTTGCTAGCCTCTTCGGTACCGTGCATTGCCCTTTCTCACCTTGAGAGTTGGCACAAACTTCGCCGGTGCATCCAAACCCCGTGATACGATATACTCTATCACACATAAACCTCCTTACATCTTCCTCAAAATAGCCACCATACCTACCTATCATGGCATTTCCATAGCCATTCCGAGATATATTGCCATGCAACTTCCACCATCATCATCATGAGATACATTACTTTTGTCATATTGCCATTGCATGATCTTGTAGTTGACATCGTATTTGTGGCAAAGCCACCATGAATTATTTTCCATACATGTCACTCTTGATTCATTGCACCATCCCGGTACACCGCCGGAGGCATTCATATAGAGTCATATCTTGTTCTAAGTTTCGAGTTGTAATCCTTATGTTGTAATCAATGGAAGTGTGATGATCATCATTTTTAGAGCATTGCCCAAATAAAAAAAGAGAAAGGACAAAAAAAAGGCCCCAAAAAAAGGAAAAAGAAAAAAGAAAAAGAAAAAAGAAAAAGAAAAGGGCAATGCTACTATCTCTTTTTCCACACTTGTGCTTCAAAGTAGCACCTTGTTCTTCATGTAGTGAGTCTCATATGTTGTGCTTCAAAGTAGCACCTTGTTCCTCATGTAGTGAGTCTCATAAGTTGTCTTTTTATACTAGTGGAAATTTTTCATTATAGAACTTGGCTTGTATATTCCTACGATGGGCTTCCTCAAATGCCCTAGGTCTTCGTGAGCAAGCGAGTTGGATGCACACCCACTAGTTTTCTTTTGTTGAGCATTCATAGCTCTAGTGCATCCGTTGCATGGCAATCCCTACTCCTCATGTTGACATCAATTGATGGGCATCTCCATAGCCCGTTGATTAGCCTCGTCAATGTGAGACTTTCTCCTTTTTTGTCTTCTCCACACAATCCCCATCATCATATTCTATTCCACCCATAGTGCTATATCCATGGCTCACGCTCATGTATTGCGTGAAGGTTGAAAAAGTTTGAGATTATTTAAGTATGAAACAATTGCTTGGCTTGTCATCGGGGGTATAGAAGTTGGGAACATCTTTGTGTGACGAAAATGAAGCATAGCCTAACTATATGATTTTGTAGGGATGAACTTTCTTTTGCCATGTTATTTTGAGAAGACATGATTTCTTTGATTAGTATGCTTGAAGTATTACTATTTTTGTGTCAATATGAACTTTTGTCTTGAATCTTTCGGATCTGAATATTCATATCACAATTAAGAAGATTTACATTGAAATTATGCCAAAGTATCACTCTGCATCAAAATTCTTTTTTATCATTTACCTACTCGAGGACGAGCAGGAATTAAGCTTGGGGATGCCTGATACGTCTCCAACGTATCTATAATTTTTGATTGCTCCATGCTACTTTATCTACTGTTTTGGACTATATTGGGCTTTATTTTCCACTTTTATATTACTTTTGGGACTAACCTATTAACCGGAGGCCCAGCCCAGAATTGCTGTTTTTTTTGCCTTTTTCAGTATTTCGAAGAAACAAAATATCAAACAGAGTCCAAACGGAATGAAACCTTCGGGATCGTGATTTTCCAACCGAACGTGACCCAGGAGACTTGGACCCTACTCCAAGCAGTGCTCGAGGAGGTCACGAGGGTGGAGGGCGCGCCCCTACCTTGTGGGCCCCTCGGACCTCCACCGACGTACTCCTTCCTCCTATATGTACCTACGTATCCCCGAACGATCAGAACAAGCGCCAAAAACCTAATTCCACTGCCGCAACCTTCTGTATCCACAAGATCCCATCTTGAGGCTTGTTCCAGAGCTCCGCCGGAGGGGACATCCACCACGGAGGGCTTCTACATCATCATCGTAGCCCCTTCGATGAAGTGTGAGTAGTTTACTTCAGACCTTCGGGTCCATAGCTAGTAGCTAGATGGCTTCTTCTTTCTTTTTGGATCTCGATACAATGTTCTCCCCCTCTCTCGCGGAGATCTATTTGATGTAATCTTCTTTTTGCGGTGTGTTTGTTGAGACCGATGAATTGCGGGTTTATGATCCAGTATTATCTATGGAAAATATTTGATTCTTCTCTGAATTCTTTTATGTATGATTGAGTTATATTTTCAAGTCTCTTCGAATTGGTTTGGCCAACTAGATTGGTAGTTCTTGCAATGGGAGAAGTGCTTAGCTTTGGGTTCAATCTTGCGGTGTCCTTACCCAGTGACAGAAGGGGCAGCAAGGCACGTATTGTATTGTTGCCATCGAGGATAACAAGATGTTTTTTTATCATGTTGTATGAATTTATCCCTCTACATCATGTCATCTTGCTTACGGCGTTACTCTGTTTTTACTTAATACTCTAGATGCATGCTGGATAGCGGTCGATGAGTGGAGTAATAGTAGTAGATGCAGAATCATTTCGATCTACTTGTTTTGGACGTGATGCCTATATACATGATCATTGCCTAGATATACTCATAACTATGCTCAATTCTCTCAATTGCTCAACAGTAATTTGTTCACCCACTGTAGAATACTTATGCTCTTGAGAGAAGCCACTAGTGAAACCTATGGCCCCCGGGTCTATTCTCATCATATCAATCTATATCACTTTATTTACTTGCTTTGTTTCTACTTTACCTTTACTTTTTACTTTGCATCTATCTATCAAAAATACCAAAAATATTATCTCTATCAGATCTCACTCTCGTAAGTTACCGTGAAGGGATTGACAACCCCTAATCGTTTGTTGCGAGTTGCTATCATTTTGTGTAGGTACGAGGGACTTGTTCGTGGTCTCCTATTGGATTGATACCTTGGTTCTCAAAAACTGAGGGAAATACTTATGTTACTTTGCTGCATCATCCTTTCCTCTTCGGGGAAATCCAACGCAGTGCTCAAGAGGTAGCAAGGCTACACGTCGGTTGACTGACTTTTTCATCTCTGGTCAGTCGATTTTGCAGCCGTTGGATACAAAATCAAGGGCCTGCGGTTCATCTTCAACCTCCACCCCCTGAGCCGCCAGCCACCACCGGCCAAACAGCAGCCCCCCGCCGCCCTCGGCCGGCGGTGCGCCGCCCCGCCCGCCCTGAAAACACTCCCCACAGCCGGTACGCTGCCGCCCCGGCCATCCCTCTAGCCCCCCCCCCCGTGCCGAGCTTTTTCTCCGGCGATCCCCACACCATCGCCCCACCAACGCCCTGCCACCGCCGGCGACCACCGCCCCCATCCGGAACCCTAAGATAGATAGTGGGGTACCTCTCCGGCGAGCCCCCTCCCCGCTGCGGCTGGTTCTTCCTTCACCCCAGCGAGCCCCCCCACCCCCTGAAAATCGACTAACCCAAAAGTCGATTCAGTCGACTGAAGTGTAGCTAAATCGGAGCAGCATCGCAAGCAAGAGCAAGAGCGAGAGCAGCAGCGCGAGCAAGAGCAATAGCAAGAGCAGACCAGGCAGGGGACAGAGAGCAAGAGCAGAGCAGCAGCACGAGCGAGAGCTAAAGTAGCAGCAGCTCCTACTGATGTGGACGTCGCCGCCGAGGGAGCGACGTCATGGAGGAAGTGGCCGGCGACGCCACCGTAGATGGAGCTGTGCCGTGTCGGCTCGGGACCGAGCGCCGGCAGCACCGTGATATCGAATTAAGAATGAAATGCGGTGATTAGTGTACAACCTCTTTGGTGGCGCCGATTAGGCCGCAACTTCATCCGAGGAAACGGTGATGATGATGCTCTTTCGATGGTGCAGGTGAAGACGGCGGTGTGGGAATGGAGGTGGCGCGAAAGACGAGGGGAATGTCGGGGCAGCTCCTTGGAGGTGGAGGACGGGGTGGCTGAACCAGTGGGACGATGAGATCGACGATGGATTCTCATCCGGTATGGTAGATGAGGGACGTCGAGGTGTTGCTGTGGACGACGTTGTCGGGGAAGAGGCTCCGGCTGGGTGGCGGACGGAGCAGGGTGTGGGGTTTCGTCGCGGGTTTTCGCGGCCTCGGTGTACGAATGAGATGGCAGTGGGGAACCATGGCTTAGAGACGCGCTCGTCCGAAATGTGGGGTAATTTACAAAAGTACCCCCACCGATTTGAGGTGGTTCTTTCGGTTCAGGGGTACCACGGGCATTTCGCGTGTCGGGATTTCACAGGAGGTGGGAGTTTTCGCGTGCATTGTAATTTCGGAATAGCAAGGCGCGGGTTGAGATGGAGGGATTTGTCGGAGCACAACGAGACAAAGATATATCTTAAATATTTCGGGCTAACAAGGTGCGGGTTGAAGAGGCGGGAACTTCGCAGCACGATAGACAGAGACGCTAGCTTGAATTTTCGGCATAACAAGGCGCGGCTTGAAATTTCCGAACAACAAGCTTAACGTGTACCCAAAAAAAAAGACAATTTGCACCTCAACATGCACAACGCACACACAAACACCATTTAGACTAGAGTAAGGTACACGTGCATTGCACGCATGAGATTTGGCAACCAAATTATGAATAAATACCACATTATAGCATGCAAGCTTTGAGTCATGTATGCATGATGTAGATGTTCATTTAATTCTTATAGTTCATTTCATTCAAAATCATCTAGTTTTTATAAGAAAGCTAATCTATTTTAAGATTCATGAAATTGTGCGTTGTAAGACATAAAGTAAAAACAAATAATGGCAAATCATGTAGAGAAACATTTGGGCAATTCTGATATGGAAGATTCTAGAACAAATAAGAAGTGCTTGTGTTTTGATGTTTGTGCATTATGCTTAAGTTCAACCATGGAGTCTTCTAGATTATACATGTGGCGAAATCTGGTGGAATCTGGATGATATCCAACGGCCAGTAGTGCTCAAATTTTCCATCTTTGGACCATCGGATTCGCCTCATCCAACGACCATCTTTCAAAGTTAAAGTTACCTGCACACAATATAAAAAAATATAAAATATAATATAGGGGTATAGATATAGATATGTGATGCGAAAGCCGCCCATCATCTCCAATTAGAATAGTGTGTCCATGCACGGATACGACGCAGCCAAATGATGTCTGCCATCGGTATCTCAAATTCAAATCAGCCTGACCTTGTTCAATGTGTATACATTACAAGATGCTCGTTTCAAAACCACACTGTGCAGATCTCCGTTATATTCATGCATGCATGGGTTTCAAACATCAGGATCTCTTATTCAAATATTTGAATTCAACTTTACATTGATTATGACCTCACCTATTCTTTTACACCCACACAGTAGTCTTCTCTTTATAATTGTGCCACTAACTTTCTCTTGTGCATGCATGCACACACACTACCAGTCGGCATTATCCATCGCACACATGCAATCTTTTTCTTCAGGTCGGTCTCCCTTGAAGGCACACACCCACACACATCCCCCTCTCCATCATATCAGGCATTCTTT
The DNA here is from genome assembly GCA_963921465.1 of Triticum timopheevii. Taxonomy (NCBI): domain Eukaryota; kingdom Viridiplantae; phylum Streptophyta; class Magnoliopsida; order Poales; family Poaceae; genus Triticum; species Triticum timopheevii. The sequence continues at coordinate 477,870,766 of OY997264.1, read as the reverse complement.
ATCTCTCACGCGTTGAAAGGATCGATATGGTTGACTAGAGGGGGGGGGGAATAGGCAACTAACAATTTTTAAGCTTTTCTTTACCAAATTAGACTTTGCAACAAAATAGGTTGTCTAGATGTGAAACTAAGTGAGCAACCTATATGATGCAATAACAACTAGCACACAAGCAAGCAAGGGATGCAACACAAGTAGGCTTGCAAAAGTAAAGGCACGAAATAACCAAGAGTGGAGCCGGTGGAGACGAGGATGTGGTACCGAAGTTCCTTCCTTTTAAGGGGAAGTACGTCTCCGTTAGAGCGGTGTGGAGGCACAATGCTCCCCAAGAAGCCACTAGGGCCACCGTATTCTCCTCACGCCCTCACACAATGCGAGATGCCGTGATTCCACTATTGGTGCCCTTGAAGGCGGCGACCGAACCTTTACAAACAAGGTTGGGGCAATCTCCACAACAATTGGAGGCTCCCAACAACACCACAAAGCTTCACCACAATGGAGTATGGCTTCGAGGTGACCTCAACCGTCTAGGGTGCTCAAACACCCAAGGGTAACAAGATCCGCTAGGGATAAGTGGGGGGAATCAAATATCTTGTGGTGGAAGTGTAGATCGGGCCCTTGTCACCCAATCCCGAGCAAATCAACAAGTTTGATTGGCTAGGGAGAGGGATCGGGCGAAAATGGAGCTTGGAGCAACAATGGAGCTTAGAGGTGGAAGAGGTAGTCAACTAGAGCTAGAAGACGCCCCTTATATAGTCATGGGAAATATCCAACCGTTATCCACATGTTCAGCCCGCAACACGCGGTACTACCGCTCCAGGGACGCGGTACTACCGCGAGGCCGCGCGGTACTAACGTGGCGGACCACGGTACTTCTGCGACAGCAGCAGAGGCCGGGACTTGCCTGACTAGGGTGCAGTACTACCGCTTGCGCGGTACTATCGCTCCCCCTTGCGGTACTACCGCAAGGCAAGAAAGTCATTGCCTGGGAAGGGCGCGGATGAAATAAATTACATCCGTGCCTACTTCCGCTGAAAAAATGAGGTGGTGCAAAAATCCGACGCGGTACTACCGCTCGCGAGGCGCGGTACTACCGTTGCAGCGCGGATGTAAAAAATTACATCCGCTCCTACTACCGTGACGCTGCGGTACTAGGTAGGAGGGCCACGGTACTACGACTCCTGGGGAGCGGTACTACCGTGGGCTCCCGCGGTACTACCGCGCTGGACGAACGGTACTACCGTGGGGGGTGCGGATGTAAAAAATTACATCCGCCCCTACTACCGTACCGGAGCGGCACTAGGCCTGGGAGCCACGGTACTAACGCTCCAGAGGAGCGGTACTACCGTGACCCACAGCGGTACTACCACTGGTACTTGCGGTACTACCGCAAGTACAGCAGTAGCCGTCAGATTTCAACACAACAAGGATAACGAAGAGATGCTCCAAAGGCAAGGAAAGGTAAGACAAGTGTACGTGTTGATTCCTCCCAAACCTTTCCGACGCGGACCCCTCTTAATAGTACGGCTCTCCTATGACTCAAATCCACCAAAGAGAAACATAGAACAACACCGACTTCAATAGTCTCCGAGGGGCACCGAATCGTCTCGTGCCTAGTGATGAAGTATCTGAGAAACTCAAGGCACACGATTAGTCCGCAAAAGCATTGTCATCAATCACCAAAACACCTAAGGGATAAATATGCCCTTACAATCTCCCCCTTTTTGGTGGATTGATGACAACACGGGATTTGCACATATATAAGATAATTTTGAGCAAGGGCAAACCCCACCTCTCTAAAATATAGACGGGCTCCCCCTAGATGTGTGCAATCTAGATGAATGCTTTGGACTGCATAGCACACAAACTAGGATCAACACTCCCCCTATATTTTAGAGACCAAGGCACGATAATTAACATCAAAGAGAGCATAGCATAAAGATAGCACAATATAACACAAGCTCGCTAGGATAGATAGAGTGCATATGTCTTACACCATAAGAAATAAAGCAAACGAGGTTCAAACGAGAAAGTAGCAAATAGTTCAACCGAGAAAGCAGCAAACACACCGACACACACGACTCGCAAATCCCTACTCTCTCTCCCCCTTTGGCATTGAGACGCCAAAAAGGCAGAGAGGACACCTACACACAAGAGGTGGCTCAAGCAGGGAACTCGTCCAACCCTCTCCGTCGGTATCCTCGGCAGCAGGGATGGTCTCCTCGACGTCCTCCTCAGAATCAGTCCACCTGAAGCCTTGCTTCTCCATCCACTCAGCCTCTAGAGTGATGCGCTCCTCAGACCCGCCAGACACGTCCTCACCATCGAGCTGCAAGATCTCTTGTCCCTGCGACGACTCTCCTTGGACGCCACGTGAGTCCTGTACTGCCCCTTGGCTTGCATGCAGAAAAGAGTCTTCATCTTGTCCTTCAGCTTCTTGCCCCATGATGGCATAGTGGCACTCTGGGATGGCCTAGCAGCACGGCCCTCAGCAACATCCTCGGCGCCAGCATCCTCCTCATCAACAGCAACCCTAGCAGCAGTCGCCTCGGCACGAGTAGTGGTGTTGGCCCAGTTGGGTTTGATACGCAGACAGATGGGCTCATGGCGAATCCAGTCTGGAGCAAGGAACTCCTCACCAGGGAACATCTTCTCCCAAGTCTTCGAGATCGCCGAAACAGATAGGGCCCATAGATAGGCACCTTGCAGTTGAACACTACAAACCAAAGCTCACACCACATGATGTGTGAGATATCAAGTGGCTGAGACTGAGATGAACGAGCCTCCTTGTTAATGAGCATCATATCCACCATATAGGCATGAACCTTGTCTTTGTCACCGATGCGAGGGAACAAGGAGTTGCGGAAGATGCGATACATGATATCCAGAAAAGAGTTGAGCACCAACACTGTCTTGCCATTGGCGAGCGCCTTCTCAACCATGAATGGTGCAAGCTTGTCCTTGTTGGCAGACTCAGCATTGGCATGGGGGCGAACACCCACTGGAGTGTTGAGCCCATCATCAGGAACCTGGAGTAGATCCATGAACTCCTTCCAGGTAGCAGACAGTTGACGACCATTGGTCATCCAGGTCATCCTCCGCTCCTCATTAGAGTGAAAGTAAACTGAGGCAAAGAGCTGACAGATAAGCTCAGGGTCATAGTCGAGGTGAAAGGATATCACATGCTCAATGCCAAACTGCTCCACCAAGTCCAGAGCCTCTCCAAAGTAGTCATGGAACTTGTCCTTCCTCATGTGATGCATATCAATCCATTTCACATCCACGTAGGTATTCTGCTTGTTCTTGATGACATCCAGATAGATGTTGGTCTGTTGCTTGTTCCAGAACAGCTCACAGCCTCTGACAGTGGAACGAGGGTTCACATATGGGTGAAGCTGCCTGAGACGGATGTACTCAGATGGGGTTATCTCATCCATGCCCTTAGCGGGCTCCTTGTGCTTGCTAGCTGAGGTCTTGACATTGCGCTTGGAGGCAGAAGAGCCCTCTGGAACTTCACCTGGGTTGCGCAGACGCTTGGAGCCAGTGTCACGACTGGGATTGGACCGGCGAGAGCCACCACCTGAGACACACACGCAAAACACCAACGACGCGAAGAAGATCAATGCAAAGGCCACGGTAAAGCACAAGGAACACATAGAAGGCATACGAGAAAGTTGTCATGCCATAGATGTGAGCCACGGTAGAACTGCCAATGCCTGCGGTACTAAAATATTACTACTGCTCCAAAACGCGGTAGTACCGTGCGAGGTCACGGTAGTACCACGGTTGGAGCGGAAGTAAAATTTTAGTGCCGCAGTGAGCGCGGTAGTACCGCTCCCGACGGGCGGTAGTACCGCGTCGCGTCAGATCCAAACGGTGGTTCAAATCTGAAAAGAACCGCGAAACAACGGCGGTGCTACGGTGATCAAGTCTAGTGCAAGACAAAAATACAAGTATAAATCCTACGCAATACTGCGCTCGTTCATCCTACTCTTGCATAGATTAAGCCTATGAATCTCAAGAACACACAAGTCTCCCCCAAAACCTAGAAACAGCAAACACAATCAACAAGGAGAGGGAGTTGGGGAAAGACCTTGGTCCATAGCAAGAGCACTCAATGGGGAACGATCCCACCGGACGGAATCACGGGAGGGCAGCCGGTGGAGGAGATCCGGCGATGAACTCCGTCTCCGTTCTTGAGCGAGGGAGAGAAGGAGGCGACACGGGGGAAGAACTGCGAATGGGTATGGGGAGTTAGAACTCCCCCTGCCCGTCCTTATCCCCACGCGCCCAAACCGGTGCGGTAGTACCGCATATCATCGCGGTAGTACCGCTCGGGCGGAAGTACCGCACCGAGGCAGTAGTACCGCTCACCCAGGCGGCAGTAAAAAATTACTGCCGCGTGGTGACGGTAGTACCATGCTCCCACAAGCAGAAGTACCGTGGCTGGCTGCGGTAGTACCGTAGCTGGCCGCGGTAGTACCGTGAACTCAAGTCACCTCATGTTTCAACACGAGAAGAAGGCCTTTGCACGGAAACTTTTCACACACAGGGAAACCACAAAAGCACGCACAAACCAGGGGCAGAAAGACAACAAGAAACCACCAAGCGACAAAACCTCTCGAAGAGAGAGGGCGGTGGCGGAAGCCACCTATGTTTGATTTAGATGGTATGGCACCGCGAAGAATTATCCTTGGGCCCATGACCAAAACTCGTCTTTGAAGCACAAGTACCATAAAAAATGGCTAATGTGAAAGAGGTGATCGATTTATGCATAATGGGGGGAGGGAGAGTTCATTGAGAGAACAACACTCCCCCTATGTCCATGCCTACACCTAAACTAGATAACAAGTTGAGTGTGGTGGGGGTTGCACGGGTTCAAGTCACATTGCTCGAATCGATGATATTTAGCTCATGCCTTAACTCGCGAAATCTTGCTTCATCCAAGGGCTTTGTGAAAATATCTGCAAGGTTATCATGAGTGTTGACATACTTGAGCTCGATCTCCCCTCGCCTAATGTGATCCCGGATGAAGTGATACCGAATCTCAATATGCTTCGTCTTGAAGTGTTGCACCGGGTTGAGAGAAATCTTGATGGCACTTTCATTATCACACCAAAGAGGCACTTTGTCACAAATGACACCGTACTCCTTTAAAGTTTGCCTCATCCATAGGAGTTGAGCACAACAACTACCGCCCACCACATATTCCGCCTCGGTGGACGAGAGAGATACACAACTTTGCTTCTTGGAAGACCAACTCACCAAAGAGCACCCAAGAAACTGGCACCCTCCAGAAGTGGACTTCCTATCCACTTTGTCTCCCTCCCAATCAGAATCAGTGAAACCTTCAATATTCAAGTTTGCCCCTCTTGGGTACCATAAGCCAAAGTTTGGGGTATGAGCCAAATATCGAAAGATTCGCTTGACCGCCACATAGTGACTTTCCTTTGGTGCGGCTTGAAACCGTGCACACATCCCCACACTCAACATGATATCCGGTCTAGATGCACAAAGGTAAAGCAAGGAGCCAATCATGGAGCGATATACCTTTTGATCCACCGCTTTACCATTGGGAACAATGTCAAGTTGGCACTTGGTAGGCATTGGTGTAGTAGCCGGCTTGACATCACTTAGCTTGAATCTTTTAAGCATGTCTTGAGTGTATTTGGCTTGGTTGATGAAGGTTCCTTCTCTTCTTTGTTTGATGTCAAAACCAAGGAAAAACTTCAACTCTCCCATCGAAGACATCTTGAACTTGGAGGTCATGAGAGCGGCAAATTCCTCATTGAAAGCTTTGTTAGGGGAACCAAAGATAATATCATCAACATATAATTGGCATACAAACAACTCCCCTTTGACCTTCTTAGTAAAAAGAGTGGGGTTGATTTCAAATCCACGATATTGTAGCAACTCGGTAAGGTGGTCATGCCACGCACGTGGGGCTTATTTAAGGCCATAGAGTGCCTTATCGAGTTGATACACATGATCCGGGAAGTAGGGGTCCTCGAACTCGGGGGGTTGCTTGACATAGACCAACTCATTAATAGGACCATTAAGAAAAGCACTTTTCACATCCATTTGTTGCAACTTAAAGTTGTGGTGGGAAGCATAAGCAATCAACAAACGAATGGATTCAAGACGAGCAACAGGAGGAAAGGTTTCACCGTAGTCGATACCCTCGACTTGGGAGTAGCCTTGTGCTACCAATCTTGCCTTGTTGCGAATGAGGTTCCCATGAGCATCTTGCTTGTTCTTGAAGATCCACTTGGTTCCAATGACGTTGTGGTTCCCCGATGGTCTTGGCACCAATCTCCACACCTTGTTGTACTCGAAGTTGTTGAGTTCTTCATGCATGGCATTAACCCAATCCGAGTCTTCGAGCGCCTCATAGACCTTTTGGGGTTCAACACAAGAGACAAACGCGTGATGTTCACAATAGTTTGCTAATTGTCTACGAGTGCTTACCCCCTTTCTTAGGCTTCCAACCACGTTTTCCATGAGATGGCCTTGGGTGGTGAGCTTGGAAGCAATCTTCACGGCACGACGCTCTAATTCCTCCTCGGGTGTGGAAGGAGGAGGGTTAACTTGTTCATCTTAAGCACCGTCTTGAGCTTGTTCTTGATCTTGAGCTTGCTCATGATCTTGAACTTGCTCGAGGGGGAGAACTTGACCTTGGGCATCATTTAGAGGTTCACCACCATCTTGAGGTTGATCTTGCCCTTGGTCTTGTTCACGAGGATGAGGGCCTTCACTTTGTTCTTCGGAAGCGTGTGGGTCTTGGGGAGGTGATGGCTCCACTTGAGTGGAGCATTGTCCTTCTCCTTCGGCCACAAGGGGTTCCTCAATGGGTAGGATTTGACCAATACCCATTCTTCTTATGGCTTGGGGAGGAATTTCATCACCTACAGCACAAGTACCACTTTGCTCCACTTGGGAGCCATTATTTTCGTCAAACTCCACGTTACACGTCTCCTCAATGAGTCCGGTGGACTTGTTGAGAACACGGTAAGCATGAGAGTTTGTAGCATAACCAACAAATATTCCCTCATGAGCTCTAGCCTCAAATTTAGACAAACGAACACCTTTCTTGAGAATGAAACACTTACAACCGAACACCCGAAAGTACTTGAGGTTGGGCTTGTTGCCGGTGAGTATCTCATAAGGAGTCTTGTTCAAGCCTTTGCGAAGATAGAGCTGATTGGATGCATGACATGCGGTGTTGATGGCTTCGGCCCAAAAGTTGTATGGAGACTTGAACTCCGCCATCATGGTCCTTGCCGCATCCATCAACGTCCGGTTCTTCCTCTCTGCTACACCATTTTGTTGAGGAGTATAAGGTGCAGCATATTGATGCTTGATCCCCTCATCACTGAGAAACTCATCCAAGGTGTAGTTCTTGAACTCGGTGCCATTGTCACTTCTTATTGTCAAGATCTTTGCATTGTGTTGACGTTGAGCTTCATTTGCAAAGTTGATGACTGTTTGTTGAGTCTCACTCTTCCTCTTGAAGAAGTATACCCAAGTGTATCTTGAGTAGTCATCCACAATCACCAAGCAATACTTTCTTCCTCCAAGACTATCAAAAGATGGAGGCCCAAAGAGATCCATGTGAAGGAGCTCCAAGGGTCTCTTCGAGTAGATGATGGTTGATGGAGGGTGAGCCTTTTCATGAAGCTTTCCTTCGATACAAGCACTGCAAGCACGATCTTTGGCAAAACTAACATTTGTTAGTCCACGGACATGGTCCCCCTTGAGAAGACTTTGCAAAGATCTCATATTGACGTGGGCTAAATGGCGATGCCAAAGCCATCCCACGTCAACTTTAGCCATTAGGCATGTCGCGGTCTTAGTGGGTCGCTCCGAAAAGTTAATCACATAGAGACCATTCTCGACATGCCCAACAAAGGCTACTTTAAGAGTCTTGCTCCACAAGAGGGCCACGGTATCAATGTCAAAGAAAGTAGCAAAACCCATGAGTGCAAGTTGACGAACGGAAAGCAAATTGTATGCAAGGGACTCAACAAGCATGACTTTCTCGATCGTTAGATCATGAGAAATGACAACCTTGCCGAGACCCAATACCTTAGAATGTGATGCATCACCCCACTCGACATCGGTGGGCATAGATGGAATCTCTTGCACGTCCACCACCAAGTCCTTGCTCCCGGTCATATGATTTGTTGCTCCACTATCGAGCAACCATGATCCCCCATCGGAAGCAAACACCTACAAGAGATCAATGCTTGGTTTTAGGTACCCATTTAGTAATGGGTCCTTTGATGTTAGTAACAAGGGTCTTGGGAACCCAAATAGACCATTCAATGTACTCATAAGGAGAACCAACAAATTTAGCATAAACATGTCCATCACTAGCACGGCACAACACATATGACGGGTTAAAGTCGCCGGCTTTGTTTGAGGAAATGCGTTTGCCCTTTTGGACGTCAACTCCCTTAACTTTTTCCTTCCTCTCCTTAGGAGCACCCTCTCCCTCTTTCACAAACGTTTGCTTGAGAGGAGGAGGACGTTTGGTCTTGTTGTTGTTCTTCTTCTTGCTCTTGGACTTGGGTGCAAACCCAATTCCTTCCTTGGCCACAACTTCCTTTTGATTGCTCAAAAGGTCGTTGAGGTTCTTCTCACCTTGAATGCATGTCACAAGGCCTTTCTCAAGTTGATCCTTCAACTTGGCATTCTCCTCCACAAGATGCACATGCTCACAACACGGGTTAGTAGCACATGCATTATCAATTAATACCATATGAGGAAAGGTGGCCTTTTCTTTGATTAGCTTAACTTGGAGTTGAGCATGAGACTCCTTGAGGTTAGCGTGAGCACCCTTCAAGACCTTGTGGGCCTTTTCAAGTATCTCAAACTCCTCTTTGAGTCTAGGATGATCAACCCCAAGCTTAGCCTTCTCGGAAGTTAGCACACGAGACACAACAAGAGCATGATCAAGATCTTTCTTTAACTTAGCATGGTCATCATTGTGTGACTCCTCAAAAGTCAAACGATGCACACGCTCTTCCTCGAGGGCATTAGATAGATCCGATATCTCATCGGCATAGTCATGACTATGACCCTCCATCTTAGAGATGGTTTCTTCGTGAGCCTCGATCATGTCATTGGCATCACCAAGTTGTTCCAAGGGAGCAACAAAGTGCTTCTTGGATTTACCCTTGAGCTTACTCATAAAAGACTCAAATTCATTCACTTCCTCATTAGACTCAACATGTTCATCAATGCAATCCTCCAAGGAGGGATTATTAATGATGGTGGTTGTGATGTTGGGGGTTACCTTGTTTGAAGCTTTAGCCATGAGGCACTTGGCGGTGATGTTTTCATTGGGTGAATCAAAGAGCGACACCCGGGGAGTAGTAGCAATGGCAACGGATGCCATGGCCATTGCTTCTCCACTTTCATCATCATTGTCATCCTCTTGGTATTCTTATTGAACCACCAACCCACGAGTTGGAGTCTTCTTGGCGAAGTTGTTCTTGTTGGGGAAGGACTTGGCTTTGTCTTTTCGAATGAATTTGCCACCATTGTCTTCCCGCTTCTCTAAAGACAATCCGCAACGAAATGGCTCACATTGCCACAGTTGAAGCAAGTTCTAACTCGTTGCTTGCCCTTGACGCCACTTGAGTTGTTCTTGTTGAAGTTGGGTCTTGTATTCTTCTTGCTCCAAAATTGTCTTGAAGCAAGGGCCATGTGCTCATGATAATCATACTTGGTGTCTTCGGGATTGCTCTCCTCATCTTCCACTTCTTCCTCTTCTTCCATGACGACCTTGGACTTCAAAGCAAGGTTGGGCTTCTTTGCCCTTTGAGAACGGAGCACCGCATTGTCGGCGGTCTTGTCCAAGATGCTCATTGCAACGAACTCATCCAACACTTCACTTGAGGTCATGGAGTGGAAATCCGGTCTTTGACGAATGACGGAGGACATGGCCTTGTTGTAGGGCATCATGGCCTTGAGGAACTTGCGCTTGATCCAATTGTCATCCGTGTCCTTGCTTCCATGATCTCGGAGTGAGACTGCGAGTTTGGTCACTCTTCGAAAGAGCTCACGAGGTTCTTCATCTTCTTTCATTGCAAACTCATTGGCTTCATCTTGCACCACTTCATAGTTGGAGTGTTGAATGCTAGCACTTCCTCGATAGAGAGACTCAACACATTTCCATGCTTCTTTAGCCATGGCATGAGGTCGAAGATGAGGGAGATCTTCGGGAAGGATTGCATCTTGGATGATGCAGAGAGCACTCTCATTGAATTGATTGTCCACGGCTTCTCGAGGGGTGAAGTTTCTTGGGTCATGAGGATAGAAACTTTCTTCAATAATTCTCCAAAGGTTAGTGTTCACATGTTTTAAATGACGCTTAAAGCGATAAACCCAAGAATCCAAATCTTCATGTTTCTCATATTTAGGAGGAGGACCGGCATGATTCAAATGAGTGGAGGGGATCGGCCCTCCATAAATTGGGGGTTCCACATGGGCAAAGATGTCGGTGTCATTTCTACCACTAATAGAAGGACTCTTTTCAATGTTAGCTTCCCCCTTGTCGGAGGTAGCATCCGTCACCTTGTTGGTGGGATCACCCACTTTCATCGGCGAGGTAGATTGTTTAAGTCCTTCTAGGGATTCCTTAAACATGTCCTTGACCTCGGTCGTCATGGAGGTTTTCAATGTTTCCAAAGCCACATTGAATTCCTCACGTGAGATCGAGTTACCCCCATCTCCCGTAGATGATATCGGATTCGCACCGGAGTGCTCTCCCACCTCATCTACGACATCAACCATACTCTTCGGACGGTAAAGTCCTTAAAAAGAGACAAGGCTCTGATACCAATTGAAAGGATCGATATGGTTGACTAGAGGGGGGGGGGTGAATAGGCAACTAACAATTTTTAAGATTTTCTTTACCAAATTAAACTTTGCAACAAAATATGTTGTCTAGATGTGCAACTAAGTGAGCAACCTATATGATGCAACAACAACTAGCACACAAGCAAGCAAGGGATGCAACACAAGTAGGCTTGCAAAAGTAAAGGCACGAAATAACCAAGAGTGGAGCCGGTGGAGACAAGGATGTGTTACCGAAGTTCCTTCCTTTTAAGGGGAAGTACGTCTCCGTTAGAGCAGTGTGGAGGCACAATGCTCCCCAAGAAGCCACTAGGGCCACCGTATTCTCCTCACGCCCTCACACAATGCGAGATGCTGTTATTCCACTATTGGGCCCTTGAAGGCGGTGACCGAAACTTTACAAACAAGGTTGGAGCAATCTCCACAACAATTGGAGGCTCCCAAAAACACCACAAAGCTTCACCACAATGGAGTATGGCTTTTAGGTGACCTCAACCGTCTAGGGTGCTCAAACACCCAAGAGTAACAAGATCCGCTAGGGATAAGTGGGGGGAATCAAATATCTTGTGGTGGAAGTGTAGATCGGGCCCTTGTCACCCAATCCCGAGCAAATCAACAAGTTTGATTGGCTAGGGAGAGAGATCAGGCGAAAATGGAGCTTGGAGCAACAATGGAGCTTAGAGGTGGAAGAGGTAGTCAACTAGAGGTAGAAGACGTCCCTTATATAGTCATGAGAAATATCCAACCGTTATCCACATGTTCAGCCCGCGACACGCGGTAGTACCGCTCTAGGGGCGCGGTACTACCGCGAGGCCGCGCGGTACTACCGTGGCTGACCACGGTACTTCCGCGACAGCAGCAGAGGCCGGGACTTGCCTGATTAGGGTGCAGTACTACCGCTTGCACGGTACTACCGCAAGGCAGGAAAGTCATTGCCTGGGAAGGGCGCGGATGAAATAAATTACATCCATGCCTACTTCCGCTGAAAATGAGGTGGTGCAAAAATCCGACGCGGTACTACCGCTCGCGAGGCGCGGTACTACCGTTGCGGCACAGATGTAAAAAATTACATCCGCTCCTACTACCGTGATGTTGCGGTACTAGGTAGGAGGGCCACGGTACTACGACTCCTGGGGAGCGGTACTACCGTGGGCTCCCGCGGTACTACCGCGCTGGACGAGCAGTACTACCGTGGGGGGCGTGGATGTAAAAAATTACATCCGCCCCTACTACCGTACCGGAGCGGCACTAGGCCTGGGAGCCACGGTACTAACGCTCCAGAGGAGCGGTATTACCGTGACCCACAGCGGTACTACCGCTGGTACTTGCAGTACTACCGCCAGTACAGCAGTAGCCGTCAGATTTCGACACAACAAGGATAACGAAGAGATGCTCCAAAGGCAAGGAAAGGTAGGACAAGTGTACGTGTTGATTCCTCCCAAACCTTTCTGACGCGGACCCCCTCTTAATAGTACGGCTCTCCTACGACTCAAATCCACCAAAGAGAAACGTAGAACAACGCCGAGTTCAATAGTCTCCGAGGGGCACCGAATCGTCTCGTGCCTAGTGATGAAGTATCTGAGAAACTCAAGGCACACGATTAGTCCGCAAAAGCATTGTCATCAATCACCAAAACACCTAAGGGATAAATATGCCCTTACACGCGTCTATGCGCAACGATCGATGTTCCTCTATGTATGTGTGTATATAGCTATGTATGTATGTATAAACCGATCAATTGATATATCCAATGAGGTCTCATCCTCTTTCCCACGTCCACATCGATCAATCTATACCTCTCTATATATGATTAACATATATAGCTAATACACCCACATTAATTATATATCCAACGTCCCCCTCTCATCATCCATGCCTTCCGCTTCATCTCTCAGACGCGTGCACAATGGCGAAGACAGGGGGCAGTAAGGGCCCTGCCCCCCCCTAACATCACTATATATCGAGGCTAATATGAATGTGATCATTAGACAATTGCTGCTAAAAATGGTTTATGTTCATGAATTGACCCTCCTCGTAAAGGATTAGCAATGCTTGGCCCCCTGGCTCATTTATTTTCATGGATCCGCCACTGCGTGCAACACCGCACGTGTTCGCCCCCCTCTCTAAATATCGATCTCGCACTTGTGCATTCCTTCATAGTCTCCCTCCACTCGGCCCCTCGCACCATCTTCTAGCCCCCACCGGATTTTGCCACATGTACAATCTAGCAGACTCCATGGTTGAACTTAAGCATAATGCACAAACCTCAAAACAACAGTGGTTCTCTTTTGTTCTAGAATGTTCCGTATCATAACTGCCCAAACTTTTTTTCTAGTTGAATTGCCATTATTTGTTTTTACTTTATGCTTTACAATGCACAATTCCATGAATCATAAAATAGATTAAGGGCTTCTTTGGTTCAAAGGATTCTCAAAGGAATTTTGGAGGATTCTAATCATTAGGAATTTTTCCTATCTTGGTTGTTTGATTCGTAGGATTGTAAACCATAGGAATTTTTCCATATGATTCATTTGCACTAGATTTCATAGGAAACATCCCATCCACTCAAACCTCTTTGAAAGAATTCTGCGTTTTTTCTATGCACAATCAAACACTCGTACAATCCTGTAGGATTCAAGACGACATTCCACTATAATCCCATGTTTTTCGTATTAAAGCGTTCTTAGCTTTTTTATAAAAACTAATTGATTTTGAATGAGATGAACTATAAGAATTAAACGAAGGGCTACATCAGGCATATATGACTCAGAGCTTACATGCTATAGTGTGGTATTTATTCATAATTTGGTTGCAAAATCTGATGCGTGCAATGCACGTGTACCTTACTAGTACTTCGAGTATGTGCAAAAAACGTAAATTAGAATACCAATGGCACGCTACACAGTGTCTCTCTTACAGTTCATGAAGCCACGTGGCACATGTGGAGGCGTTGTCGCAACCTCCTTGCGTGGATTGATCACAATGACGTACTGCTGGTTCCAGAAAAATGTACTCGTCCTCCCTGAGCCATACTGGCGGTACATGCACGAAGCGAAGATGTGCACGCATGCCACGCACGCACTCGTTCCCTCGCACACACACGCGGGTACACGGGCGGACGCAATTTTGTACCAAGATCCATCCCATGTGATAATTTGACGCGTGTAAAGTCGTTCACTTCATTGATGGTCAATTAATACAGCGCATGCAAATTGAGTGGACATGAGGGCGGAAGAAAGACATTATTACTCCACTGCGCGCATGCGAGTAGTTAAATCGTGGGTTGCTAGTAGTACTTCCATTGGTCTCCTTCGTATTTTGTGCCAATTTTTGACAGTAACATAATATTTACGCATTTGAGCAGTGTAGTACTTGAAATTTATGTTCCGCTAAACTCATCGGGAGCCGTTTCGGGCCTCGAAACCAAAACCATCAATTAGTCTTTACCTTGTTCCCATCACATTCGAAAGCCTGCTAACACCTACTAGTACGTACCAAACCTGAACGTGTTCCCACTATGCAGGTATTAGTACTAGTGCTAGTACTTAGGTTATAAAAAGGGGAACTACCTAACCAAAAATTACTCTACCTTTCCTCCTCATAAGTGATTCTTCTTCATCCGTCGTTGCCATGTCCGGTGAGCAGAGCTCTAGGTCGAGAACTACTCGTAACAAGGGAGCGGCAACCAAGGCTGTGGAAAAAAAAGAGAGGGCTCGCCGCCACACAGAGACCTCGAAAGATCTCTCACGGCCAGGCGATGGCTCCCAGGAGTGCCCTAGCCGCGGAGGCGAACATGCCGAGCCGGCGAAGCTGGATTAGTTATCCCTCGACGGCATGCCCGATCAGCTCAATAAGCACGTCAATAAGCAGAAGGAGTTCATCCAAGGCTTGATGGAGTTGCTGAAGGAGAGCCTCGATGACATGCCCGCTGAGCTCAATCAGCAGGGGGAGTTGACCGCCGGCTTGGTGATGCTGCTGAAGAAGAGCATTGCCTCGGAGAAGAAGGCGACCGGCGAAATCCTGCGACTTCAGGAGGACAAGGCAAAGCTCTGCCACGAGATCGACCTGTTGAAGGAGAAGAACGCCGGCTGGAAGAAGCTGCATGAGAGTAGTAGTTCCTCCATGAAGATGCTGCAGGCCCTCGTCATGGAACAGAAGGAGGAGTTGGCGAAGCTCCGCATCGAGCACCTGGCTGCTGTCAAGGTACGTAATGCGGCCGTGGAAAAGATGATGAAGGCTCGCGTCGAGAAATCCCGCGTCATGGACAGAATGAAGAAGATGGCGGAGGAGATGCGCAAGGAGATGGAGGTCGTGGAGGCGATGAAGAAGCAGTTACGACTCCGCGGCGAATTAGATCATTTGGGGTGATAATCTTCCTTCATCTTTTGCTCGTGTGTTTCATCTTTTGCTTCGGGTGTTTCGCCGCACGTGTTACGTTCTCTGCGAGGCATGAATAGAACAATGGTTTTTTGAGGGAATGAATAGAACAATGCTAACAATGAGATGACTAGCAAATTGATCATTTTTTATCGCCATATGGCACTGGGCTGCTGTGTTTGGTGCTCCTCCGTCGTAGTACTACTCCGGTGGAAAACTTGAGTATATCGCACGGTTCTTTGCTCCTCCTCAATCAGGTCGTCGGCGCATTTATACGAGCAGTCAAATCACAAGGCCCCGCCTTCCAGCAGTAATGAGCCGTCAAATCACAAAGGCCCTTGCCTCTCATGAAAACGACCAAGCTAGACTGCCCCGCCCTCTAGCCTTTTAAAAATGTATACTTTTGTACAGAAGTAGTATCGATGGATTGCGCCATGGAGCAAAACTTGAAATTAAAAAAAGGTGGTACATATAGAGAGCGCTCGTCGCCAAATTATGCACATAGTACTATTAAAAAGGCTAGTCACAGTAATGGTGTCCAGCACAACCCACCCCTCAAATAAAACTAAGCATCTTGGAATTATTTGATAAAATTAAGCACCCTGAAATTATTTGACAACTAAACTGCTGGCTATATGATGTTGGCCATATATATTGTACGTATATAATGTGAAGAAACGAGTGGTAGTACTATACCAACTAAAAGATGAAATTTAAGAAATACTAGTATGTACGTACTGAAGAGTTAAAGCAACGAGAAGAAACATAACATAGTTCTGCTGGGGGCTCAGCACAACACACCCCTCAAATTAAATTAAGTATACCTGAAATTAAACTTTGCAACTATTCCGGTAGACACTGCATTAGAACCACCATGAGCAACAACACTGCCACCTTACTCGGAGTCCTCATCCACGTCCTCGACTTCATCCTTGTCCCTCTTCCTCTTGGCCGATACTTCTTTGCTTGAACCGCACACTTGGCTGTTGCTCTTCATCCAACCCTTGTAGATATTGAAGCAAAGGTAGCCATCCATTGCAGCGTAGTGGATGTGGTCTATATCTAGTACATTCCGCTGCCATGCATGACGATGAAACGTGTATGGAGGTTTCTCCAGTTTATCGTACGAAGGATGAACCATGGCTCCTGCCAGGGTCAGCATTGAAGGATGACGAGAGGACACCAGCAGATTCTTATGGAGGTCGAAGGTGTTGCCTACAACGAGGCCTATCCGACACAGGACTTCTTTGTCGTTACCAAAGTCTACAGTAACGAATTTGACTAGATTGCTCTCGAGGAAGTCCTTAAAATCCTGGCACTCAACATCGGCATGGCATATGTGGTAGACCAAGCATAAGTCATGCACGCAAACCTGGATCACGGCGGGCTTCTTCCTCTCTTCGTCCTTTAGATCCTTCTCTCGTCCCAGGACTGTGGTGTACTCAACATCTAGCCCAGCGACCCACTCATCATCTGAGTCTTCGAACATGCGTCTGAAGCGAGAAAGGCATCGTTTCACCATCGCGGAAGAACGGGTGTAGATGACGTCGAACTCACCGCCGGTGATGGTTCTAACCTTGTACTCACCGCCGATCGGGGAGATTTGGGACGCCATGGATTTGGGAGGAGGGTTAGGATTAGTGGAACTACCATAATGTGAATGGACGGGACGACTAGGAGCGAACCACCGTAGTATTAAAGGACGTGCGGGGACGAGTAGGAGCGAACTGCCAGCGTGCGAACGACGGGGTAGTGGCTTTCCATTTCCCATGATACGGGCTTCCGAGAGCCCTTGGATCTGAGATCAAACGGTTGCGTGGCGTGATTCTAGACCTATGGGTGAATATCCTATCCTGGAGGGTTATTCTGCAAATTTTCAGCAACTTAGCATGCGACTGTTTGATCTCAGATCCAAGGGCTGCCAGCAGCCTGTATCATGGTCGCGCCTACCACGACCGTCGCGTCGCTCGCGCGGTCGCGCCCTTGGAGAGTTAACACGGTGCGTTAGGCTATCTGATGTTGGCATGTCATACATACTCATTACTTAGTCACTCATACTACAACAAGGTTGGCTATAAGTGTATTTCTTTTTTACTTCTCTCTATCTCTTTCTTCATACTCCCTCCGTCCCATAATATAAGAACATTTTTGACACTAGTGTAGTGCCAAAAACATTCTTATATTATGGGACACAGGGAGTACTAGTATTTATTGCATTTGCCAAGGAGTGACCTCTTCCAATGAAATGGTGTTGCTAAGTTTGCTTCATTTAATTAGCTATAGACTCAAAATTGTCTTTTCACCTAGGTACACGCGCTTAGCACCATTTCTTCCTTGGGTCACCAAACTAGTCTCTCTCTTCTTGATTAACTTGCCACATCAGACTTTATGCCTATGTGGCAAGCTTAAGCACCTGTAGGAGCAAGTAAGTACAATAGTGCACTTTACATGGCATTTTTGCATATGTGGAGGAAAGAGAGGCAAGGAAAAAGTGGAGAAGTGGGCTCTCATGCAAGAGCCAGCCTCTACTACATGGTGGAGCATTGGGAGAGGCACCTGTATGGAGGTGGTTAGGAATCGGGAGACTCACGCCGGTCGTAGTGCCGCAGTTAAAATGATAATGGCAAGTCAAATCACAGGGCCCCACCTGTCCAGCAGTAACTCACTGTCAAATCACACATCCCTACGTTTGCAGCAGCCTACTCCCTCGTCTTCTCGCGTCTCTGTTGAACCGACTAGGCAGAACTGCCCCGCCGCCTACCGCGCAGGAAAAGCCCCACCCTCGACCTTTAAATAGTATACATTATACTAATTTTGTATCCATGTATTGCGCCCGCGCCATGGAGCAAAGCGTCTAGAAAACGGCGGTACACATGTACGAAGTATACAGCACACCCGTCGCGTTTGCGTCGCACCCCAGACGGTCGGTCGGTCTGGCACGCTGCTCTCCAAATGGAACGCGCGTCATATTGCGTTCGCACACACATGTGGGACTGCAATTGAGAACTGACCATAGGCACACTCTCCGGCCCCGCAAGTCGGTGACTTAATAGAAGAGGGAGACGAGCGATAGTACTAGAGAAGTGTTGTACTACGTTGGTGCCTGGACGATCCCTACAAGACATGGAAGATCAGTTCGTCCATGCATGTGACCAGACTCCAGCAGACACGCCTGGATTGGCTATCGTCTACATATCGTGCAGGTTGTGTTGTACATGGCTGTAGTTGTGGTGAGAAATCTAAAAAAAGGTTTCTTTTCATCTCGCAAAATTAGGTGTCATGTGCTTCGGATCACTGCGAGGGTTAAATAGAGACAACTGAGTTGGGCTAGTCATTGCGGGCACATGCACGAACAGTTACTACTCGGCTGCCATCTAGGTCAAGTCGGCTATGTTAATTAGGACATCTATCGACAGACCCCCTTTCTACGAGTTTATCTTTAATTTGAGCTCTGTTCCTCGTCTAGTTTGTTCGTTGGGATTCATGTTGTCTCCTTTGGGCAGTGAGGTTATGATTTCTTGTCATGTGGCATTTTTTCGTGTTATATGTTATAATCCGGTGCTTCAGATCAAAATGACGACAACTGCGCATCCGGACCACGTGCATGAAGACTTCCCGACAGTCATTGACGAGGTAAAGCCGGCTCCGGTAGACAAAAGAAAACTAGTACTACTCCACTATATAGGCAGGAGCCTCCGCGCTTGCTTACTAGTGTTGCTCTCTTCACACTGTCTCGGCCTCTCCAGATCTAAACACAACAGCGGTGGCCACACTCTCTCTCTCTCTGCTCACCGCTGGTCACAGATCCAGCCGGATCCTCTCCGCCAGGGAAGGTGGGAAGGTGCAACGTTCACGTGGTCGTCCTCGGCGACAGCTCTTACCCACTGCTGGGCGCGTCCCGATAAGCCTGCCTTGCCGTTCTCTCCCAAGCACAGTTGGTGAGGGAGGGCCTCCGACCCCTTCTTCCTTGCTGCCATAGTGTGGGCAGATCCGGCCTCCCGCCGCCCACCTAGCGACATCCCGGCGACCATCAGGTATAACTTCCTTTGAAACTGGCCTTGCTCTACTTCCCGAGCTCCTGACATCGCTGCATTTGTATCTTTTACTATTTCTCAGGCCCCCTCGTAGATAGGATCGATCGGCTATTGGAAAACCACCTAATTTTTTTACGTTTAAGAGGTAAAACTAGTTCATGCACTCGAATCTAGTACTACTTGGTTCAAACAAGGAAGAAAGGGGGTGGGGTGGGGGAGGATTTGATACCTGAATCTAGGACTTGGTCGAAAGAGGAAATAATGGGGGCGAAAAGTAGCAGAGACTGGCTATCCAACTGGTCTCTAGGTCTAATAGGGAAATAAAGGGAAACGCAGTACAAACTCAATATAAACCCGATCTATTGGTTGAAAAAGGAAAGAAAGTGGGGACTGGGGGACAAGTCAACAGAGTAAGTCCGGCACTAGATTTGCTAGCCTCACACAGTATAAGGTGGCTATACCGAACAAAAATGGGACCAACCCAGATATCCTGTTCTGATGTTTGTTGCCCCGAGCCACTCTTATGTAATGCCACTGGTAAAATGTAGCAGTTGCACTGTTAAAAGTAAGGACACGTTAAACCAATGTTGTTTTCAATGTAATGCCTCCAGTAATATGAATCAATGGCACTTCTTTACATGTCCTGCTAAAATTTCCTATTAAGATAAGTTGGTTCTTTTTGTTAGAAATGCAACTGTCCTGGTCCGCCTACTCTCCCATGCCCAAAGTAAAGTCGTATTTAATGGTTGTCATAGTTAATCCTAATGCCCACACTAATATCTAGCAATGCCACTGCTTTAGAAATTGCAACTGTCCTTATAGGATTGCCATTCAGAGAAGGAACATGCTTTTTTTTCATTTGATGCATGTTTCATCACTTGTTAGTCACCCTCCTTTCCACCTTTTTTTGTGCAAACAGAGATATACATTTCACGCTCGATCTTAGTTGAACTGCACAAATGATATCCAAATTATAGTTGAGCATTCCAGGAGCTTCACAACCAACCTTGATGTTGCTCAATTTTATTGCAACTAATGAAGAAGAAGCTCTGTGGGTTTCGTTTTCTGATGGAAATGGAACCGGGGCTGGAGCCCTTTTCTTAAATAAATTGAAGAAGAAGCTGCTAGCTCACGGGACATTGCTTCATTTTAGGTGAACTGCACGAAAAGGTCCCATGAATTGAATCATCCATGTTGGTGAATGAAAGAGCCAGCTTCAGCATCCCAGTCTAAGCACCCCTGACCTCCATCCTTGCAATGCACGGTACACCTCGTTTGCCACCTGCTCGACCCTAGTGTCACTGATAAAATGAAGTAATAATACAGTTAAAATAGAGCGAGTGCCATCTCTATCATTTCATTTCCAATGTAGATAAAGAAAGTGCTTCTCTTTGTTAATGTATGTTTCATCAACTAGTCCCATTGTTAATGTTTAAGCGTTTCTGCAAACTGGGATGCTTAATTTTAGTTGATATGTACAAAAATAGAGATTTGAATGTCTCAAGGCGCCTCCTTGTACTACCGCTGTACACTGATGTTCATCACTGGCAGAAGGTGTATCTGGGAGACTTGGGACGATGTCCAGTATGAGGCGTACCGTATGAGGCGTCGCAGGGCCCATCTCACCCTCGCAGCATGGCATACTATGATACTATTGCAATATTTTCTTCTATTTATTTTGTGTGTTTCATCAACTAGTGCCACTATAATGTAATCACGCTTTTCATTATCTGTGCAAATAGGGTTATTCAGCTGCATTTTGGTGGAACTGCACAGATGTACGTATGGAACCGGCATATATGCAGAGTGCGAGGTGTGCCAAGTAAAAATTACCGACACCAACCATGCTGCATGCACGCATTGGCATCCACCACCACCAGTGGGATGTGTGGCGCTCTCTATGGACGGATCTTTCTCGGCAGCAAATCCTCTAACCAAATACTAGTAGCTTATATTTGCAGTTTTCTAGGGAGTACTCTTTTCTGAAAGAAGCACCAATCTATTTTTCTTTATTTGTACATTGTGTCACAACTTTGACCCAAAGGTCCAGAGCTATTTTAGGGTGATTGGCGTAGTACTCGGAGACTAATTGTAAGCATGATTTTCATTAGCTATTACACTAATTGTAAGCATGAGCAGATGGAAGATTAGGTTAGTGCGAAGCTTACCTTAAACCCTACCGCCGCTGTTGAAATGAGGCGAGCATCGAGGGAACCATGGAGAACGGCGGGGAAGCGACGTCACGCCATCCAGCCTCCTCTTGCGGTGGGAGAACGAATACTCCTGTGGCTTCGGCCGGCTCTGCACCCTCACGAATGGCACACCATACTCAATCGATTCGTTATCCTCTGGGTGCTCGACCTTCGACCTGTACGCCCACAACCTCTGCCTGACTGTCGCCTCGGGCGAATCTGTCTGCTCCATCGCCCAGAGGAGATACTTGATGAACTTGGAGGACTGCGGCGTGACTGCCGCCGAGGAGTACATGTACATCGCCGCCCTCATCGTTGCCGTCTCGCTCTTTCACATACATTGCCACATAGCCCGCACCGTCCTCGAAATCTCCCACTCATTATCAAACCAACTATCGATCTCCTTCAACCTGGCTAACTTTGCCTGGTCGCCGCCGGCGATCTGCCTGATTCTCTACTGCATCCTCTCCATAGATGTCCTTCTGAGTGGTCCGGTGCTAGCTTTGGAAGATGGGAGGAGAGACGGTGGTCTTGCAATAGAGAAGAGGGAGAGGCGAGATGGTGGTTTTGGAATGGAGATGATGGACAGGAGAGGAGGTGGTTTTGCAATGGAGAAGATCAGAAGAGGGAGAGGCGAGACGGTGGGTTTGGAATGGAGATGATGGAGAGGAGAGGAGGTGGTTTTTGCAATGGAGAATATCAGAAGATGTAACACCCCGGATGTAACTTTCCATATTCGTAACTCTAACTCTTGCCATTTTCAGCTATGTGCTATGGCATTCCCTCCATGGTTTGGGTTTTGTCTTTCGTTTTGCATTTTGTTCATGTCATGCATCTCATATCATGTCATCATGTGCATCTCATTTGCATACGTGTTCGTCTCATGCATCCGAGCATTTTCCCCGTTGTCCGTTTTGCAATCCGACACTCCCACATGCACCGGCGCACCCCTCTTGTCTCTTTTCATGTGCGGGTGTTAAACGTTCTCGGAATGGACCGAGGCTTGCCAATTGGCCTTGGTACACCACAGGTAGACCACCTGTCAAGTTTCGTGCCATTTGGAGGTCGTTTGATACTCCAACGGTTAACCGGGTAACCGCGGAGGCCTCTTTTGGGTTGCAGCCCAACACCCCTCCAAAACAGCCAAATAACCCATCTAAGTCACTTCCATGCTCTCCGTCGTCGGATCACGATCGTGTGGGCGAAAACTACACTCCATTTGGAGTCTCCTAACTCCCACTACCTATAAATATGTGACCATCCCCGAAATTTTCGGGCAAACCCTAGCTCCCGCTGCCCTCGCGCCGCCGGACACGTCCGGACCGCGCCGGACGCATCCGCCCTCCGCCGCCCGGCCAACCGCGAGCTGCCACGTGGCTGCTCCGCCGCCCCCGCGCCGCCGGCCCTCCTGGCCCATCGCCGGCCCCCGCGGCCCATCCGCCCCGCGCCCGAGCGCTCCTCCGCCCACTGCCGCTCTCCTCCGCCTCGCCACCGCCTTCCCGCTCCGGCCGCCGCCTGTCGCGCCGCCCGGCCGCGCCGCCCGCGCCCCCGGCCGCTGCTGGCCCCGTCGCATCCGCCGCCGCCGACCGGTGCCAGATCTGGCCGGCCTCGCCCCCAGCAGCCTCCCCGGCCTCACCTCCGGCTTCGACTCCGACGTGCCTCGACGTCCGCACCAGATTCAGATATGAATTATTAGGTTGACTTCGAATTTCCACCAAGTCTGCACATTATCATGCCATATTCATCGTGTCATAACTTTGCACCCGTGGCTCCGTTTTGAGCGTGTAGCATACCGAATTGTTCGTCTCGATGAGTCTATCATTTTGTCGCATGGCATCATTTTCATTTGAGCTCATCTTGATGCCCGAAATGCTGTTGGCAGAGGACTATGTGATGTTAGTTTCAGATTCTTATCAGAACATGCACTTTTGTCATTTTTGCCATGATTGATGTGTGCATCTTATGGGCATGGGCTCTACATGTGTTTTATACTATGCCATGCCATCTTTACAGGGGTGTATACCATGTATTTTTGTGATCAATGTGGTGACTAGAACAAGCATGCAAACTAGGCTTCATGATGTTGCTGATTTTAGTCCCTGTTTTGCTGTTATTTTTATGCCATGTAAACATGATGCTACAGAGAGATCCATGCATATTTTGAGATACTTCAGTAAGGATGTTTTGAACATATGGTTATGCTCTATCCATTCATGCCCCTATTTTGAAATTATGGAGTAGCCTAGCATGTCATTTTCGTGCTCTACTTTTGCTACAAAATGTTTCCTGGCAGATTGTTTACATGTTATTCAATTTTGCCAAGGTTGTTGTAGTTGATCCTTGCATGACATGAACTTGTTCTTGCCATGTTTAGTTTCATAAACATGTATTCTTGCTGGTGATAATCTTATTTGTCATGCAATGACTTATGGTGAGTGAATCAAGCTCGCGAAGATGCCTTCATAATTCTGT
Source organism: Triticum timopheevii (assembly GCA_963921465.1). NCBI lineage: Eukaryota > Viridiplantae > Streptophyta > Magnoliopsida > Poales > Poaceae > Triticum > Triticum timopheevii. Next base: position 477,846,831 of record OY997264.1, on the reverse strand, counting down.
CAATGCCATGCCCAGTTTGCTGAATTTGTTAACGGAACTTGCTATGTTTACATGGGTGCCATCATTTCTTCTGTTCCTTTTTGTTCATGGTCAGTAAGGGACTTTTGTTCTATGCTTTGAGTAGAATCATGTAATGCCTTGTTTTGCTATTATAAGTTCCCGTAGCATGTTGATTGCTTGCTCTGAACATTGCTACCTGATGTTGTTTATGCCATGTCCAACCTGATATCTTTTGCACTTTTGCCATGCTTGTTTGAACCTACTATGGTGTGATTTAGCCGTAGCTCAGTGATCCTCTTTTGTCAAGCATCTCCTGTAGATTACTGCCATATGCTTTGTTTTTATGTTGGGGTGCTGTAGCATAGTTTCTTGTTGCATGCTAAGTAGCATCATGCTGTTAACCACAGATATGTGTCATTCTTGTTTTGCTTGCCATTTGCAAACCGTGCATCCGATTTCGGTGATCTTTATATCGATTTCAACCGAAATCATCTCATCTTTCGAGAGGCATACTTGGTTTGACAAGTTTATGCCTTGTTCATCATTTTTCCTTCCGGAGCATGCATAAGCATTGCATATCACATCTCGCATATCATGCCATGTATTGCATCATGTTGCTTGTGCATTGCACCGTGATTTATTGTGGTTCCATTGCTTGTGTTCTTGCTTTGGGTAGAGCCAGGAGACGAGTACATGCACGAGGAACCTGTTGAGTACGCTAACGAGGATCAAGCTTTCGACAACTCTGAGAACTTTGCAGGCAAGATGACCATACCCTCGATATCACTTCTATCTTTGCTTTGCTAGTTGCTCGCTCTATCGCTATGTTAGCTCTACCTACCACTGTTTATCATGCATCCCATATTGCCATGTCAAGCCTCTAACCATCCTTTCCTAGCAAACCGTTGTTTGGCTATGTCACCACTTTTGCTCAGCCCCTCTTATAGCGTTGCTAGTTGCAGGTGAAGATGAAGATTGTTCCTTGTTGGAACATGGATATTTTGGGATATCACAATATCTCTTATTTAATTAATGCATCTATATACTTGGTAAAGGGTGGAAGGCTCGGCCTTATGCCTGGTATTTTGTTCCACTCTTGCCGCCCTAGTTTCCGTCATACCAGTGTTATGTTCCTTGATTTTGTATTCCTTACGCGGTTGGGTGATTTATGGGACCCCCTTGACAGTTCGCTTTGAATAAAACTCCTCCAGCAGAGCCCAACCTTGATTTTACCATTTGCCACCTATACCTTTTTCCCTTGGGTTTTCGCGAGCCCGAGGGTCATCTTTATTTTAGCCCCCCCCCCGCCGGCCAGTGCTCCTTCGAGTGTTGGTCCGAACCGAGCAACCTGCAGGGCCACCATGGGGAAACTCGAGGCCTGGTTTTACTCGTAGCTTGACTTATCCGGTGTGCCCTGAGAACGAGATACATGCGACTCCTATCGGGATTTGTCGGCACATCGGGCGGCTTTGCTGGTCTAGTTTTACCATTGTCGAAATGTCTTGCGAACCGGGATTCCGAGACTGATCGGGTCTTCCCGGGAGAAGGTATATCCTTCGTTGACCGTGAGAGCTTATGATGGGATAAGTTGGGACACCCTTGCAGGGTATTATCTTTCGAAAGCCGTGCCCGCGGTTATGAGGCAGATGGGAATTTGTTAATGTCTGGTTGTAGAGAACTTGACACTTGACTTCATTAAAACGCATCAACCGTGTGTGTAGCCGTGATTGTCTCTTCTCGGCGGAGTCCGGGAAGTGAACACGGTTTGGGTTATGTATGTACGTAAGTAGTTTCAGGATCACTTCTTGATCACTTCCAGCTTCTTGACCGATGCGTTGCTTCTCTTCTCGCTCTCACTTGCGTATGTTAGCCACCATATATGCTTAGTGCTTGCTGCAGCTCCACCATATTACCCCTTTCCTACCTACAAGCTTAAATAGTCTTGATCTCACGGGTGTGAGATTGCTGAGTCCCCGTGGCTCACAGATTCTACCAAAACAGTTGCAGGTACCGAGGATACCAGCGCAAGTGGCACAATCGAGCTTAAGTGGGAGTTTGATGAGGACCTTGGTCATTACTATGTTTCGTTTCCAGATAATCAGTAGCGGAGCCCAGTCGGGACGATCGGGGATCTAGCATTTGGGGTTGTCTTCTTTTCATTTGGATTTGACCGTAGCTGATCTATGAGTGTATTTTGAATGATGTATGATTTATATTATGTGTTGTGTGAAGTGGCGATTGTAAGCCAACTCTCTTTATCCCATTCTTGTTCATTACATGGGATTGTGTGAAGATGACCCTTCTTGCGACAAAACCACCATGCGGTTATGCCTCTAAGTCGTGCTTCGACACGTGGGAGATATAGCCGCATCATGGGCGTTACAAGTTGGTAATCAGAGCCATCCCCGACTTAGGAGCCCCCTGCTTGATTGATTGCTGGCGTTGTTGAGTCTAGAACAAAAAAATGTTTTGAGTCTTAGGATTATATATATCGGAGAGTAGGATTCTTTTTACTGCTCAGCCCCTTCATCGCTCTGGTGAGGTCTCCTGACGTAGAAGTTTTGACTCTCCTCTCCTCAGATTTCACTGAAAAAAAATTTAGGATCACGCGGGTATCTTGGAATCGTTCCGATGGTTTTGTAACGAGTACATTGTTCTTGGTGCCTCCTGACATTTAGGGGTTGTGGCAGTGTCCCGGGGAGTTGAGCTCCGAGGTGTTGTCGTCACAATTTTATCGTTGCAGTTCTGGAATACCTGAGTTTTGCCGACATCAAAAATCTCTTTTATGCAGTTGTTGGTGAGATAACCTCGACGTCACCCAGTACTGGGGAGTTCGGGAGTATTGCCATGACTCATATAACGAATGCTTTTCGAAGGTTGAGGTACATGATTTCCGAAGGTTTCTTGGTTATGTGTTGACGGATGGATACAACTAGATGTAGGGATTGTTAGTTTGGGTGAGATATATTGCTTCCCCTGTATCCCCAACACATGATTGCATAACCAGAAAGTTTCGGGAGTTTATAGGTGGGATTCAAGTAGCTCTAGCATTTCTTCCCGCAGATATTTGGTTTGTGATTGGGTAATCCTTACCACTTATTTGTTCCAGTTGTACCTTGCTTATTTCATTCATCAATCTCTTATCAAGTGGCTTCTCACCTTAATGGATGTGTGATGTTAGCTTTGGGAATTCATTCGTTCATCCTTGTTTGAATGTTTATTGTGAAGACTATATGTTGCAATTTCTATCCGTTGATTCAACTTGTCTATCGGTCTATAAAGATGCTAACGGATGTCACCCTCTTCAAGATGGCTCCGCCAACGCGTCAGAATCCGGAGCGCAATGATGGGAGTCAAGCGAACCCTCCACCTCCACCTCCGCCTTCGGAGGCATGGCAAGCTTTGATGGCAACCACAAACACCAACGCTCAGTTGTTGATTTAGCTCATGCAAGAGCGCAACCAAGGCCAAGGTAACCAAGGGAATCAAGGTCAAGGGTAGTTCAATCATCAGACTCAGTTTCCTACCCTCAACCAATTCCTTGCAAATCAGCCAAAGTCTTTCAGCTATTGTGCCGAGGCCACAGACGCCAACGATTGGCTCGTGGATATCAACAAGCATTTTGAATGCAGCAATGTCAGGCCTGAGGACTACTTCAAGTTCGCTTCTTTTTAGCTCAAGGACCAAGCAGCTGATTGGTTCCAGCAATACAAGGATTCCAGAGGAGGTTGAGTGATTACTTGGACTGACTTCTGTTGGGACTTTAAAGCTCACCACATTCCTACCAGTGTTGTTGAGACCAAGCATGAGGAGTTCCGCAATCTCAAGCAAGGCAACATGTCAGTGTACGAATACAATAAGCAGTTTCAGAAACTTGCTCGCTTCGCTAAACAAGATGTTCCTGATGAAAAGAGTATGATCTATCAATTCAGAGGTGGCCTTAGAGAGGATCTGCAGTTAGCTCTTGTTCTTGTTGAGCCTACTCAGTTTGATCAATTCTACAATATGGCCCTCAAGCAAGAAGGTGCTCAGCTCAAGTGTGAGGCTTCAAAGAAGAGAATCAGGGATGCAGTTCAGTCTTCTTCTTCCTCACAAGTGGCAGCTAAGCAGCAGAAGTTCTACCTTCCTCCTCCTTCGTTTCGTCAGCCTTACCAACAGAAGAACTTAGGTGGTCGTGGATCTTCCCACCCACCCAACCTAGGATATCAGAACAAGTCAAATTCTCAAGCTCCAAGGTCAAATGCTCCTTATCACTGTCCGCTCTCAGAGGTGACTTGCAACAAGTGCCAGCAGAAAGGTCACTACGCGAACAAGTGCTTCAACCAAAGGCGCCTTCCTCCTCCTCCTCCTGTGAGGTATTCAAGCAATATAGTGGTCAAGCATAATCCAAAGCATGCAAAGGTGAACATGATGAATGCAGCTCAGGCAGAGGATTATTCAGATGTGATCATGGGTAACCTTCTAGTTAACTCTATTCCTGCAAAAGTCTTATTTGATACTTGTGCATCGCATTGTTTCATGTCAAGACCGTTTTTTGCCAAGCATGATTTCACTTCGTCTCATTTGGATAAACCCATGGCTGTCATTTCTCCGGGTAAACGGTTGAGCTCCAGTTTGGTGGTTCCGGATACCACAATCATGATGGGCGACTATAGATTTCTGGCTAAACCAATTGTCCTTGGTGACTCGGATATTGATCTAATTCTTGGTATGGACTGGCTTTCTCAGCACAAAGCTCAACTTGATTGTGCTGCCAGGGAAATTCAATTGACACACTCTTCTGAGGATGTTATCATCTATGCCGCTCATGATGAAACCATTCGGTCGTTTTCTCTCAATGAGAAGGGCGAGTTGGATGCTATTTCTCAAATTCCAGTCGTTTGTGAGTACCAAGATGTCTTTCTAGAAGAGCTTCCGGGTATGCCTCCTCATCGGCCAGTCGAGTTCGTTATTGATCTTGAGCCTGGAACTGAACCCGTTTGCAAGCGTCCTTACAAGCTTGGACCCAAGGAGCTGAAGGAATTGAAGAAACAGCTCGATGAACAAGAGCGTCTGGGTTTGATCAGACCGAGTTCATCTCCATGGGGTTGTGGAGTTCTTTTTGTCCAGAAGAAGGATGGAACGGACCGACTTTGCATCGATTACTGTCCATTGAACAAGAAGACAATCAAGAACAAGTATCCACTTCCCAAAATCAATGAGTTTTTCGAGCAACTCAAAGGTGCTAAAGTTTTCTCCAAGCTTGACCTTCGTATGGGTTATCATCAAATTCGCATTTGTGAACAAGATATTCCCAAGACAACATTCAGAACAAGCTATGGTTCTTATGAATATACTGTCATGTCTTTCGGCCTTGTCAATGCCCTCCAACGTTCTCTCGCATGATGAACTTCATCTTCAACCCCTACACCAATGAATTTGTTCTGGTGTATCTCGATGATATTTTGGTCCTCTCCAAGAATAAGAAGGATCATGCCAAACATTTGCGACTGGTGCTCGACAAGCTCAGAGAGCATCAATTCTATGCGAAGTTTTCCAAATGTGAGTTCTGGCTTGATGAAGTTCTTTATCTTGGTCATATCATCTCCGCCGAGGGCATTGCTGTTAATCCCGAGAAGGTGTCTGCAGTTGTGAATTGGGAACCTCCTCAGAATGTCAAGGAGCTCCGCAGTTTTCTTGGTCTTGCAAGCTATTGCCGGAGATTCGTTGAGAACTTCTCTAAGATTGCAAAGCCTCTTTCCAACCTCCTCCAAAAGCATGTCAAGTATGTCTGGACGCCTGAGTGTGACGTTGCTTTCAACACCCTCAAAGAGAATCTAGTCACAGCTCCTGTCTTGATTCCTCCTGATGAATCCAAACCATTCGAATTCTTCTGTGATGCTTCTCTTCAAGGTCTCGGTGCTGTGTTAATGCAAGAGAAGAAATTTGTGGCCTATACCTCTCGTCAGTTGAAGCCCAACGAAAATAACTACCCACTCACGATCTTGAGTTGGCGGCAGTTGTCCATGCATTGATAACATGGAGACATCCCTTATTGGGAAGGCAAGTGGACATTTTCACCGATCACAAGAGTCTCAAGTATATCTTCACTCAACCCAACCTCAACCTCAGACAAACTCGATGGGTCGAAATGATTCAAGAGTACAATCCAAGTATTGAATATACTCCTGGCAAGGCCAATGTGATTGCAGATGCTTTGAGCAGAAAGGCTTATTGCAACAGCTTAATTCTCAAGCCCTTCCAACCGGACCTTTGTGAAGCTTTCCGCAAACTGAATCTTCAAGTTGTTCCTCAAGGCTTTCTTGCCAAGCTCATAGTCTCTCCTACTTTGGAAGATCAAATTCGTGGGGCACAACTCCTGGATACCATGGTGAAGAAGGTGAAACGTGGTATTGACAAGGGCATTTCCAAATACAAGTGCTTCCACATCGATGACAAAGATACTCTTTTCTTCGAGGATCGAATTGTGGTTCCTAAAGGTGATCTGAGAAAAGTCATCATGAATGAGGCACATAATTCCCTTCTATCCATTCATCCTGGAAGTACGAAGATGTACCATGACCTCAAGCAGTCATATTGGTGGACTTGAATGAAGCGAGATATTGCTCAATTCGTGAATGAATGTGATGTCTGCAGAAGGGTGAAAGCAGAACACCAAAGACCAGCTGGTCTCCTCCAACCTCTTGCTATTCCGGAATGGAAGTTTGACCATATCGAGATGGACTTCGTGACTGGTTTTCCTAAGTCCAAGCGTGGAAATGATGCTATCTTCGTTGTCATTGACAAGCTTACTAAAGTGGCTCATTTCCTTCCTATCAAAGAATCTATCACAGCAGCTCAACTGGCAGAGCTATACACCTCCAGAATTGTCTCCTTGCACGGCATTCCACAATTGATTTCTTCAGACCATGGAAGCATTTTCACCTCTAAGTTCTGGGACTCCTTCCAGAAGGCCATGGGCACCAACATTCGTTTCAGCACAGCTTTCCATCCTCAAACAAGTGGCCAAGTCGAGCGAGTCAATCAAATCCTTGAAGACATTCTCAGGGCTTGTGTCATCTCTTTCGGTATGAAGTGGGAAGATTGTCTTCCATATGCCGAGTTCTCCTACAACAACAGCTTCCAAGCGAGTTCGGGCAAGGCCCCATTCGAAATTCTCTATGGCAGAAAGTGTCGTACTCCTCTCAATTGGTCCGAGACAGGTGAACGCCAACTTCTTGGCAACGACTTGATCACAGAAGCCAAAGAAATGTGCAAAGTCATTCGCGAGAATCTCAAAGCCGCGCAATCGCGCCAGAAGAGCTATTATGATGACAAGCATCGTGATGTGGCTTTTGAAATTGGAGACCATGTCTACCTCCACGTCTCTCCAATGAAAGGCACTCGTCGCTTTGGTATCAAAGGGAAGCTTGCCCCTAGATACGTGGGTCCTTTCAAGATCATTGGCAAAAGAGGCGACCTCGCCTATCAACTTGAGCTTCCGTCCAACTTTGCAAATGTGCACGATGTGTTTCATGTGTCACAGCTTCGCAAGTGCTTCAAGACTCCTGAGCGCACTATCAACTTCGAAGAAATTGACCTCCAAGAAGATCTCTCTTATCATGAGCACCCCGTTGCTATTCTTGAAGAAACCGAGCGCAAGACTCGCAACAAGTCAATCAAATTCCTGAAAGTGAAGTGGTCACACCATTCCGACCAAGAAGCCACCTGGGAGCGCGAGGATCACCTCCGTTCCGAATATCCGGAGTTCTTTCAGTCCTAGATCTCGGGACGAGATCCTCTTGTAGTGGTGGAGTGTTGTAACACCCCGGATGTAACTTTCCATATTCGTAACTCCAACTCTTGCCATTTTCGGCTATGTGCTATGGTATTCCCTCCATGGTTTGGGTTTTGTCTTCCGTTTTGCATTTTGTTCATGTCATGCATCTCATATCATGTCATAATGTGCATCTCATTTGCATATGTGTTCGTCTCATGCATCCGAGCATTTTCCCCGTTGTCCGTTTTGCAATCCGACACTCCCACATGCACAGGCGCACCCCTCTTGTCTCTTTTCGTGTGCGGGTGTTAAACGTTCTCGGAATGGACCGAGGCTTGCCAAGTGGCCTTGGTACACCACCGGTAGACCACCTGTCAAGTTTCGTGCCATTTGGAGGTCGTTTGATACTCCAACGGTTAACCGGCTAACCACGAAGGCCTCTTTTGGGTTGCAGCCCAACACCCCTCCAAAACAGCCCAATAACCCATCTAAGTCACTTCCATGCTCTCCGTCGTCGGATCATGATCGTGTGGGCGAAAACTACACTCCATTTGGAGTCTCCTAACTCCCTCTACCTATAAATATGTGACCATCCCCGAAATTTTCGGGCAAACCCTAGCTCCCGCTCCCCTCGCGCCGCCGGACACGTCCGGACCGCGCCGGACGCGTCCGCCCTCCGCCGCCCGGCCAACCGCGAGCCGCCACGTGGCTGCTCCGCCGCCCCCACGCCGCCGGCCCCCGCGGCCCATCCGCCCCGCGCCCGAACGCTCCTCCGCCCGCCGCCGCGCTCCTCCGCCTCGCCGCCGCCTTCCCGCTCCGGCCGCCGCCCGTCGCGCTGCCCGCCCGCGCTGCCCGCGCCCCCGGCCGCCGCCACCCGATGTCGCCGGCCCCGTCGCGTCCGCCGCCACCGACCGGTTCCAGATCCGGCCGGCCTCGCCCCCAGCAGCCTCCCCGACCTCACCTCCGGCTTCGACTCCGGCGTGCCTCGACGTCCGCGCCAGATTCAGATCTGAATTATTAGGTTGACTTCGAATTTCCACCAAGTCTGCACATTATCATGCCATATTCATCGTGTCATAACTTTGCACCCGTGGCTCCGTTTTGAGCGTGTAGCATACCGAATTGTTCGTCTCGATGAGTCTATCATTTTATATCATTGCATCATTTTCATTTGAGCCCATCTTGATGCCCGAAATACTATTGGAAGAGGACTATGTGATGTTAGTTTCAGATTCTTATCAGAACATGCACTTTTGTCATTTTTGCCATGATTGATGTGTGCATCTTATGGGCATGAGCTCTACATGTGTTTTGTACTATGCCATGCCATCTTTACAGGGGTGTATGCCCTGTATTTTTGTGGTCAATGTGGTGACTAGAACAAGCATGCAAACTAGGCTTCGTGATGTTGCTGATTTTAGTCCCTGTTCTGCTGTTATTTTTATGCCATGTAAACATGATGCTATAGAGAGATCCATGCATATTTTAAGATACTTCAGTAAGGATGTTTTGAACATATGGTTATGCTCTATCCATTCATGCCCCCATTTGAAATTATGGAGTAGCCTAGCATGTCATTGTCATGCTCTACTTTTGCTACAAAATGTTTCCTGGCAGATTGTTTACATGTTATTCAATTTTGCCAAGGTTGTTGTAGTTGATCCTTGCATGATATGAACTTGTTCTTGCCATGTTTAGTTTCATAAACATGTATTATTGCTGGTGCTATGCTTATCTTTTCATGCAATGACTTGTGGTGAGTGAATCAAGCTCGCGAAGATGCCTTCATAATTCTGTCAATGCCATGCCCAGTTTGCTGAATCTGTTAACGAAACTTGCTATGTTTACATGGGTGCCATCATTTCTTCTGTTCCTTTTTGTTCATGGTCAGTAAGGGACTTTTGTTCTATGCTTTGTGTAGAATCATGTCATGCCTTGTTTTGCTATTATAAGTTCCTGTAGCATGTTGATTGCTTGCTCTGAACATTGCTACCTGATGCTGTTTATGCCATGTCCAACCTGATATCTTTTGCACTTTTGCCATGCTTGTTTGAACCTGCTATGCTGTGATTTAGCCGTAGCTCAGTGATCCTCTTTTGTCAAGCATCTCCTGTAGATTACTGCCATATGCTTTGTTTTTATGTTGGGGTGCTGTAGCATAGTTTCTTGTTGCATGCTAAGTAGCATCATGCTGTTAACCGCAGATATGTGTCATTCTTGTTTTGCTTGCCATTTGCAAACCGTGCATCCGATTCCGGTGATCTTTATATCGATTTCAACCGAAATCATCTCATCTTTCCAGCGGCATACTTGGTTTGACAAGTTTATGCCTTGTTCATCATTTTTCCATCCGGAGCACGCATAAGCATTGCATATCACATCTCGCATATCATGCCATGTATTGCATCATGTTGCTTGTGCATTGCACCGTGATTTATTGTGGTTCCATCGCTTGTGTTCTTGCTTTGGGTAGAGCCGGGAGACGAGTACGTGCATGAGGAACCTGTTGAGTACGCTAACGAGGATCAAGCTTTCGACAACTCTGAGAACTTTGCAGGCAAGATGACCATACCCTCGATATCACTTCTATCTTTGCTTTGCTAGTTGCTCGCTCTATCGCTATGTTAGCTCTACCTACCACTATTTATCATGCCTCCCATATTGCCATGTCAAGCCTCTAACCATCCTTTCCTAGCAAAACCGTTGTTTGGCTATGTCACCGCTTTTGCTCAGCCCCTCTTATAGCGTTGCTAGTTGCAGGTGAAGATGAAGATTGTTCCTTGTTGGAACATGGATATTTTGGGATATCACAATATCTCTTATTTAATTAATGCATCTATATACTTGGTAAAGGGTGGAAGGCTCAGCCTTATGCCTGGTGTTTTGTTCCACTCTTGCCGCCCTAGTTTCCGTCATACCGGTGTTATGTTCCTTGATTTTGCGTTCCTTACAATGGTTGGGTGATTTATGGGACCCCCTTGACAGTTCGCTTTGAATAAAACTCCTCCAGCAAAGCGCAACCTTGATTTTACCATTTGCCACCTATACCTTTTTCCCTTGGGTTTTCGCGAGCCCGAGGGTCATCTTTATTTTAGCCCCCCCCCCCCCGGGCCAATGCTCCTTCGAGTGTTGGTCCGAACCGAGCAACCTACGGGGCCACCACGGGGAAACTCGAGGCCTGGTTTTACTCGTAGCTTGACTTATCCGGTGTGCCCTGAGAACGAGATACGTGCGACTCCTATCGGGATTTGTCGGCACATCGGGCGGCTTTGCTGGTCTAGTTTTACCATTGTTGAAATGTCTTGCGAACCGGGATTCCGAGACTGCTCGGGTCTTCCCGGGAGAAGGTATATCCTTCGTTGACCGTGAGAGCTTATGATGGGCTAAGTTGGGACACCCTTGCAGGGTATCATCTTTCGAAATCCGTGCCCGCGGTTATGAGGCAGATGGGAATTTGTTAATGTTCGGTTGTAGAGAACTTGACACTTGACTTCATTAAAATGCATCAACCATGTGTGTAGCCGTGATGGTCTCTTCTCGGCGGAGTCCGGGAAGTGAACACGGTTTGGGTTATGTATGTACGTAAGTAGTTTCAGGATCACTTCTTGATCACTTCCAGCTTCTCGACCAATGCGTTGCTTCTCTTCTCGCTCTCACTTGCGTATATTAGCCACCATATATGCTTAGTGCTTGCTGCAGCTCCACCATATTACCCCTTTCCTACCTACAAGCTTAAATAGTATTGATCTCGCGGGTGTGAGATTGCTGAGTCCCCGTGGCTCACAGATTCTACCAAAACAGATGCAGGTACCGAGGATACCAGCGCAAGTGGTGCAATCGAGCTTAAGTGGGAGTTTGATGAGGACCTTGGTCGTTACTATGTTTCATTTCGAGATGATCAGTAGAGGAGCCCAGTCGGGACGATCGGGGATCTAGCATTTGGGGTTGTCTTCTTTTCATTTGGATTTGAGCGTAGCCGGTCTATGAGTGTATTTTGAATGATGTATGATTTATATTATGTGTTGTGTGAAGTGGCAATTGTAAGCCAACTCTCTTTACCCCATTCTTGTTCATTACATGGGATTGTGTGAAGATGACCCTTCTTGCGACAAAACCACCATGCGGTTATGCCTCTAAGTCGTGCTTAGACACGTGGGAGATATAGCCGCATCGTGGGCGTTACAGAAGAGGGAGAGGTGAGACGGTGGTTTTGGAATGGAGATGATGGAGAGGAGAGGAGGTGGTTTTGCAATGGAGAAGATCAGAAGAGGGAGAGGCAAGACGGTGGTTTTGGAATGGAGATGATGGAGAGGAGAGGAGGTGGTTTTGCAATGGAGAAGAGGGAGAGGAGTGTGCGGCAGCGATTTAGGATTGGACGAGAGGGCCGGTGCGCTGTGACTGGATCAAAATCAAAATCAATTTACCCTTCAATTAAGAAAGCGACCCCACATTAACTAGTCTCCCTTTTATTCTGGGTCATAATTGACCATGATTTTCGCACATAAAATATATGTTATACGTTGCGAAAATAATATAATTTGAAAGTACATTCAGATAAGAACCAAACGATACAATTTTTGGTGACATGCATTCACATTTTGCTTGTCAAATACAGTACGTGGTCAAACTTTGACCCAAAATACGCAAAACAACAAAAAAATACTTCCAAGACCAGCACCGCTCTTCCGCTCTTCTCCTCTTAAATCACCGCCGCTCCTCTCCTGTTCCAATCTAAATCCAGCGCCGCTCCTCTCCTGTTCCATTTCGAAACCACCGCCCCTCCTCTCCCGTTCCAGTCCAAAACCAGCGTCGCTCCTCTCCCGTTCTAATCCAAAACCAGCGCTACTCCTCTCCTCTTCCATTCAAAATGCACCGCCGGCGAGTGAAGGTGCTGTGGAGAAGTAGATCGATGGAGGAGTACAACTGATACGTGAGGATCGCAGACGGCGACCCTGTGAAGCTAGCTAGGATGTTGGAGATACATTCTTGGTTTGACAACAAGGACTAACTAGTGGCGACGGCGACATCCATGGCCAAATATCTGCAACATAGCGAAAAGGCGGTGATACTCCCGGAGGGAGTCGCGCCGGAGTACATAGAGCTGCTTCTCTGGGCCATGGAGCAAACAGATACACCGAATTCGATCGTGAGGGAGCGGTGGTGGGAGTATCGATCCCAGATGGAGCATCCACCAGAGATTAAAGGATCGAGCATCTACAGGGTGCCATTTGTGAGGGTGTCCTGCCAGAGCGAGCCGGTGGAGTCTTCGTCGACCGAACCCAACTGCAAGAGGAGAAAAGCAGTTGGCCCAACGACCCTTCCCCGCCATCGTCTCCCTCGCCGTTCACATCGTCTCACGGGGCGGTTGTCTGCCGCCGAGGAATAGGAGGGGGCTACCCCCCCAGCCCAATAGTCGGGCAGGTTGTGAATTGTCAGGAGGAGCTTAGGGTTGTTAGTATTTATAGGTTGTGAATTGTGTTTTGTGTTGTGTATTTTGAGAGTACTTTCAGATATGAATGTCTTTTGAATTTCAGATTTGCAGTATTGAGCATATGAAGTATTTTATGAATTCTAGAGATCTATTTTTAGAACTTAAAAAAATGTAGTTTCATAGGAGTATAAAAGTGCAGACAATGTGATTCTCAGAGAAGAAACTGCAAGTTTCAGTTTCAGATAAGAAACTGCAAGTTCAGTTTCAGATAAGAAACTGCAACTTTTAGAGGCAGAGCATTTATATTAATACGGCCTTTTCAAACCGGGTTAACATCATGTTGGAAGTTTTATTCATGGTCGAAAATGGAACTACCAGCCAGTTAATATCATGCTGATCAACATTCATGCATAGCACATCTTCATATGATGCACAGTCAAAATGCCCACACAATGTCGAGTGTGCGAAACACAGAAAAAACAAGGGACGAAGTTTTGGCAAGTGTTGGACGTGGTTTTGTGCTTGTCGGTGTACTAAAATAGGGGTACCTTAGTACCCCGAACTTGTGCACGGGCAGTCGCAGCGTCCCGCGGCAAGGCTTGCCGGGCGTCCGCCAAGATCCTCCGTTATTCCTATTTTCTGCCATTCAAGAACAAAGTGTTAACTAAAAGGACAAGGCCCCGGCAAGAGGAGCTTGCCGGGAAAGACAAAGGCCCCGGCAAGAGGAGCTTGCCGGGAAGGCCAGCTAAGGCACTTCAAGAAACTTGCCGCAACGCCCCGCGCGTCCCGGCAAGGCCCAGCGAGCGGCAAGCTTGCTGGTGCGACAAGATAAGGGCCGCGGCAAGGCGCTTGCCGCGGCAAGGCTGCCACTCTGCGCCCACGCTCCAGCGCATCCGACGACGTGTCGCCACAAGATCACTCCTGGTGCACATGGCGGGTAGCTGTGCAGCATGGCGGTGCGAGGTGGCAAGCGAAGCAGACAAGGAGGCCATCGTGGCGATCGGTGGCGCCCCTAACGGTCGTTTCCTTGCACTGTTGGGGCGACCGGACGGGCATTAAATGCCCTTGTCCCCTGCCGTCAGAGTTAGGTAGGGGACACTATTGGTAGCAGTTGTACCAACCCGCGTTTTTACCTTTCTACCCCTCTTTCTACGCTGCCACCTGTCGGTGACCCCTTTAGCCTATAAAAAGGAGGCCCATGCGCACGTAGAAGGGGTTCGGAGTTTTGGTTCTGCGGCTTGGGGGTTCGGCTGATTCGACGCCACACCCGCTCTCTCGAGTAAGAACAGAATACAAACACAAAGCAGCAGTAGGAGTTTTATCTCTCCGGAGAGCTCCGAAGCTGGGTAAAATCCCCCGCGCGCTCTCGCCTTGATCTGCTCTGCATGCGCCCTCCGCTCCCTTGCCGAACAAGAAGGGGCCCCCTGCCCCATAGGTGCTCGTGCTCCCATTCCCCACGACATCTCTGGCGCGCCAGGTAGGGGGGCGTCGAGGTCGTGCGTATCTGATCCGGCGTCTGCGCGCGCTACATCAACATCTTCATCAACATGCCACCGAAGAAGAAGACTTCGGAGGTGGCCGCTCCGTCTGCGACTTCCCTACCGCCACCGGAGCAAACGGGCGGTGGGGTGGACGCCGGCGGAGGAGCGGGCGCCGGCGGGGGGATGCGCATCGTCACCCGGTCCAAGGACAAGGCCCCGCAAGGTTCAGCATCTGCACAGCCACCGCACCCCTCCCAAGAGGTGCAGGATCGACAACGCCACAGTGCTCCTAGCACCGTACTCGCGTTGGAACAAGGCCAAGCTGGTGGGTCGCGGGACGCTCAAGGCCAGCATGCACGTCAACACGCTGGCACGAGCGCAGTGCGGTCGCCTGGGCGAGATGTTGCTCCTTCTAATACTGTTAGAAGTTTGAGCATGTCTCGCACCTCGCGTCGCTCGCCACCGCCACCCAAGACTACAGAGGAAGCGCTAGCCCGAGCCCAGCTGCTTCTAGATTACCCTCCAGCGCCGGACAAGATCGACGATTGGAGGGACGCCATTTATAGCCTCGTTGGCTTCGCCAACGGCGACAAGCCCCGGCAACCAAGCACATCGAAGCCCCGGCAAGACGCCCAGGCGCAAGCCGATGCCGACAAGACCGCTGGGGGTGCCACCACTGCGCACTCCCCGCCCCGAAGGCCAAGACCGCTGACTCGCCGGGCCAACCTCGACACCGACTCCACCGCGTCGTCGGACCCGCGAGCTCGCCGCGATCAACGCCAAGTTCTCCAAGAATGACGACACGAAGACGCTCGCACTCGCATCGAGCGTCGAAGAGAAGCGCGACGTAAATCTGACCAGCGCGCTGGGCCCACTGTCGACATGCAAGCGCCAGGGGAACCATGCGACCTGCCATACGCGGTAGGTTGCCCTGCGTTCACCCGTGAGCTGTGGCAGGTCCAGTGGCCCAGTACCAAGAACTTCAAGCCAGACGTGCCCGAGAAGTACAATGGCAGGATACATCCGTCAGAGTTCCTCAGCGTCTACACCATCACGGTGCAGGCTGCCGGAGGGCGCGACGAGAAGATCCTCGCCAACTACTTCCCGCTGGTGCTCAAGCCCAACGTCAGATCTTGGCTCATGCACTTGCCGGACAACTCCATCTCTTCATGGGCGGACTTGTGCCATTAGTTTGTCGGCGCCTTCACAGGCGGCCACAAACCCCATGGCCAGGAGAGTGATCTTCATCTGCTCGCCCAGAAGGAAGGAGAAGCCCTGCGCAAGTATATACAGAGATTCCGTTAGGTGCAGCGCAACATCCCAGACGTCCACCCTGCCGCAGTTATCAGCGCGTTCCATCAGAACGTGCGTAACCGCAGGATGAGGGAGGAGATGGCGATGTGCAAAATCAGAGATGTCAGCGAGCTATATGCTCTGGCCAACAAGTGTGCACGGGCTGAAGAGGGGAGGAGACTCCCCGGAGAGAATGCAGGAGCAGAAGGATCTGACAGTGAGGACGCCCCTCCGGCAAAGAGGAACCAGAGGCGGAATAACAGAAAGAGGAAGGCTAAGGATGTGCTAGTTGTTGAGTAGTCCGGCAGCGGAGGCGGTTCTGAGAAGGCTAGAGCTGGTGACTCCGGCGAGGCTGTGGTAGCCGCCGACAAGCAGGACGGCTCCGGCAAGCAGTATTGCAAGATCCACCACACCAAGGGCCATGACCTCCAAGCTTGCAAGAAAGTTGAGCAGATGGCGGAGCTACAGAAAGATGAATACGAGCGCCGCGACAAGGAAAAGGCCCGGAAAGGTGGCGGAGGATCCGGCAAGAAGTATCCCGCCCGGGGAGGGCGCCGCGGCAAGGAGACAGGCCTCCCCGCGGCCGTGACAAAGACGAAGACGAAGATGAGTATGATGAGATGGAGGAAGATGAGACTGATGAGCAGGAGTTCCAGAAGGCAACAGAGGTGTTGTGCGTCGACGGCGATGCTTCTCTGCACACCTCGCACCGCCAACTCAAACAGTGGGTGCGGGAAGTGAACGCAGCAGAACCGTCCGTTGAGTCGCGCAAGCCCCTGAAGTGGTCTAGCACGCCCATCATCTTCGACGTTGAGGGTCACCCTGATCACATCACTGCGGTCGGGTGCTTGCCGATGTTGGTTTCGCCAACAATCCGCAACCTCAGGGTCACGAAGATGCTGGTTGACGGCGGGGCCGGCCTGAATCTGATCTCCTCCGCAGTGCTCAAGAAGCTCCAAATCCCCGACAGCGAGCTCGAAGAGACGGGTAATTTTCAAGGAATAAACCCGGGAAGGAGCAAGCCGAAGGGGAAGATCGCACTGCCAGTGACATTTGGCAGCGAGCTGAATTTCAGGACAGAGAGAGTCACATTTGACGTTGCTGATTTCCCATTGCCCTACAATGGGATACTTGGCCGTCCAGCGCTCACCAAGTTCATGGCAGCCTCTCACTACGCCTACAGTGTACTCAAGATGCCTGGTCCGATAAGTGTCATTTCTGTCCAAGGCGACAAGAAGGATGCACTCATCTGTACCGACAAGATCTACCGGGAAGCAGCAGCCGCAGCAGAGCGCAAACCACTTGCCGCTGAAGCTCCCGTGGGAAAGAAGAAGATCAAGTCCGGCAAGAGTAGCTCTGAGGCCCACTCCGGCAAGCGCACCTCTTCGGAGTGCTGCGCTACCGTCGAGGATGCACCATCGAGCTCCACCGGCAAGTGCAAGAAGGCAAAGACAGCTTCACCAGAGACCAAGAAAGTGGCTACCAAGGAGGACGGCACTGGTGGTACCTTCACCATCGGTGCCACGTTTGATCCTAAATAGGAAAGCGCGCTCGTTGCTTTCCTGCGAGCGAATGTCGATGTGTTTGCATGGCAACCATCTGACATCCCCGGTGTTCCCAGGAAAGTAATTGAGCACCACCTTGCTGTCTGCCCTCACGCGCGGCCCGTCAAGCAGAGAGTCAGAAAACAAGCAGTAGAGCGTCAAGAATTCATTGCAGAGGAGATCAAGAAGTTGGAAGCAGCGGGCCTGGTCCGAGGAGTACTCCATCCGACGTGGTTAGCCAATCCAGTAGTCGTGCGCAAAGCAAACGGGAAGTGGAGGCTTTGTATTGACTTCACTGATGTTAATAAAGCTTGTCCCAAGGATCCATTTCCCTTGCCGCGCATTGACCAGATTGTCGACTCCACGGCAGGATGTGATCTGCTTTCATTCCTTGATGCATACTCAGGATATCACCAGATCTTCATGGCAGAAGAGGATGAAGAGAAAACCGCGTTCATTACTCCATGTGGCACGTACTGCTTTGTACGAATGCCCTTCGGACTAAAGAATGCTGGTTCAACATTTGCAGGAGTAGTCAGTCATGCTTTTGAGCCACAGCTGCACAGAAATGTAGAAGCTTACATGGATGACATAGTGGTCAAGAGCAGGGACAAAGAGACTTTGGTCCAAGATTTAGACGAGACCTTCACAAATCTGCGCAAGATCAATCTCAAGTTGAATCCCGAGAAGTGTGTGTTTGGAGTTCCTTCCGGCAAGCTCCTCGGATTCTTCGTGTCTCAGCGGGGGATCGAGGCCAATCCCGACAAGATCAAGGCCATCGAGCAAATCGAAGCATCGAAGCGAGTCAAGGATGTGCGAAGGCTTGCCGGCTGTGTTGCTGCTCTCAGTAGGTTCATCTCTAAGTCTGCTGAGCGCGCCCTGCCATTTGTCAAAATTTTGAAAAAGGCAGGTCCAATGAAATGGACTCCAGAAGCGGTGGCTGCGCTGCATGACCTGAAGAGATACCTATCCTCTACTCCAACACTTGTCGCACCTAAGACACAAGAGAGGTTGCTGCTATATCTGGCGGCAACCAATCAAGTGGTTAGTGCTGCGTTAGTAGCGGAGAGGGAGGCAGATGGTGAGCCAGCGACCGCGGCAAGCGAGTCCAGCGACAAGCAGGGGGCTTCCCCGACAAGCCCTGGCCCGACAAGCCCTGATCCGGCAAGTTCCGGTTCCGGCAAGGATGGATCTGCGCAGCCACAAGAAGAGAAACAGAAGAAGATGGTGCAGCGCCCAGTTTACTTTGTCAGTTCCCTTCTGCAGGGGGCTAGATCAAGGTACTCTGGTTAGCAGAAGTTGCTTTTCGGCCTCCTAATGGCCTCGAGGAAGCTGCGCCATTACTTTCAAGCACATGAGATCACAGTGGTCACTCGCTTTCCGTTGAAGAGGATATTGCAGAATCCAGAGGCAACGGGCAGGATTGTCGAGTGGGCACTAGAATTGTCAAGCTTTGGCCTCAAGTTCGAGAGTACCTCAACTATCCAGAGCCGAGCATTGGCAGAATTCATAGCAGAATGGACGCCAACACCTGATGAAGAAACTCCAGAGAGGAGCATCCCCGTCAAGGAAGCAAGCAAGGAATGGGTCATGTACTTTGACGGTGCCTTCTCGCTGCAAGGCGCTGGTGCGGGCGTACTACTTGTCGCACCCACCGGAGAGCACCTCAAGTATGTGGTCCAGATGCACTTTCCCAAGGAGCAAGCAACAAATAATACTGTAGAGTATGAAGGCTTGCTTGCCGGACTCAGGATCGCGGCAGAACTTGGGATCAAGAAGCTTATTGTCAGGGGTGACTCACAGCTTGTCGTCCGCCAAGTTAACAAAGATTATCAGAGTCCGTTGATGGAAGCCTACATTGATGAAGTGAGGAAGCTAGAAGAGCATTTTGACGGCCTGCAAATGGAACATGTTCCAAGAGCTCAGAATGACATTGCAGATGGACTGTCAAAGTGTGCCGCACTCAAGTTGCCTGTGGAACTAGGGATTTTTGTGCTCAAGCTGACTCAGCCATCTGTGACACCATCAACTGGACGGAACAAGAAAAGAAAGTTGGTTACTGGCGACTACTTTCCGGCAGAGCTCCCCGAAGCCGCCGCCAAGAAGGTCCCCAGGATCAACACAAAGAGTGCTGAGGAGCAGTCTGCTCCGACAAGCCCCAGGGCTTGTTTCGTTGAAGCAGACGCTCACGACAAGCTGTGCCCCGACACGCTTGCCGAGGAGCATCACGCTCCGGCAGGGTCCCAGATTCTTGCCGTAGAAGCGGATGTTCCCGCAGCAGCATTTGCGCCTTTAGTCCTTGTCGTCGAGCCGCAAGCTCCGGCATGGGCACAGCAGATCGTCCATTTCCTTCAGACAGGAGAACTTCCCGAGGAACAGGAAGAAGCGGAGAAAGTAGCCCGGCAATCAAGTATGTACCAGTTTGTTGATGACATACTGTACAGAAGAAGATTCAACGGAGTGAAATTGATGTGCATTTCCCGGGAAGATGGACAGGAGCTGTTGGCGGAGATACATGGAGGCATATGTGGTCACCACATTGGCGCAAGAGCACTTGCCGGCAAAGCCTTCCGACAAGGCTTCTTCTGGCCGACAGCCCTCCAGGATGCAACTGCACAAGTAACCAAGTGTGAAGCGTGCCAGTTCCACTCCAAACAGATTCATCAACCAGCTCAAGCTCTCCAAACAATCCCTTTATCCTGGCCATTTTCGGTCTGGGGGCTCGATATACTCGGCCCCTTCCCCCGAGCTGTCGGGGGCTTTGAGTACTTGTACGTTGCAATTGACAAGTTCACAAAGTGGCCTGAAGTGGAGGCAGTAAGGAAGGTGACAGCACAGTCAGCGGTCAAGTTCTTCAGGTCAATTGTTTGCCGTTTCGGAATCCCTAACAGGATCATCACCAACAATGGCACACAATTCACGAGCCGCACCTTCATGCAGTACGTCCAAGATCTTGGCACCAAGATCTGCTTCGCTTCTGTTGCTCACCCAAGAAGCAACGGTCAAGCGGAGAGGGCAAACGCTGAAGTGCTGCGCGGGCTCAAGACCAGAACTTTCGACAGGCTGCACAAGTGCGGAAGGAATTGGATCGAAGAGCTGCCGGTGGTTCTTTGGTCGATCAGGACGGCGCCAAATCGAGCCACTGGCCAGACACCTTTTGCTCTTGTCTATGGAGCAGAAGCAGTTCTCCCCACGGAACTCGTATACGGATCACCTCGAGTGCTCGCTTATGATGAGCTTGAGCAAGAGCAGCTGCGGCAAGATGACGCGCTGCTCCTCGAGGAAGATTGTCTTCAGGCTGCTGTGCGAGCTGCTCGCTACCAGCAAGCTTTGCGTCGCTATCATAGCCGCAAAGTTAGTGCCAGAAGCTTCGAGGAAGGCGACCTTGTTCTTCGGCGTGTTCAATCCGCCAAGAATTCCAGCAAGTTGACGCCAAAGTGGGAAGGCCCTTATCGGGTGAAACGAGTCACTAGGCCCGGCGTTGTCCTCCTTGAGACCAAAGACGGCTTTCCGGTGAGCAATTCCTGGAACATAGAGCATCTTCGCAAGTTTTACCCATAAGGCGCGGTTGCCGAAATCCGTTCTGGCAACCAACTTTTGTACAAGCCTTGCCGCTGTTGCATATAACCCTTTGTACAAAGCCGGGCGCTAATCCCGTGCATAAATAAAGTTCAAGTGCTCCGCACATCTTGTCAAATTTCATGCGTTCTTTCTTTCTTGCATGTTTTACCTGACACTTTGTGCAGCACTTATCCCTGGTAAGAAATAACGAGCCTTAAGGCCCCATACCATTATTTTCTCTCCTTTCTTTTTCTCAAAAAGAAGGTTCCTTCGCCCACAAGTTCACGGGGGGGGGGGGGGGGGGGGGAGGAGAGGATGAAGGTGTGGACCGAGCGTCGTTCAAAGAAGTACGGCCTTGCCGGGACACAGACGACAGAAAAGCTAAGTTGCCAAAGTTTGAGCACGATCATTTTTCTTAAAATTTTAAGCTATCCTCCTTGAATGACTGTGCTTTGTATGGAAAACCTGTGCGCGGAGGAACCTCCTCGTAGCTAGTTGCGCCCTTACTTCGTTTCGAGTCGGCTCAACAACTTAAGTGAGCTGCTAAGCGCCCTTACTTTGCTTCGAGTCCGCTCAGCAACTTAAGTGAGCCGCTAAAGCGCCCTTACGTTGTTTTTGAGTCCGCTCAACAACTTAAGTGTGCTGCAACTAGTTGCGGAAAGGTTTCTTGCCGGAGCCGGCACCGCCAGCAGGCTGCTGATGTTCCGCACTCAACACTCGCGGAAAGCGTGCTCCGGCACCGCCAGCAAGCTGCTGATGTTCCGCACTCAGCACTCGCGGCAAGCGTGCTCGTACCGGCAAGTTCCCTAAAAGCGTAGGGTAAAAACATACAAAGAAAGGGCCAAGTAAAGGAGATAGCATAGCAAGCATTGCCCAGAATAAAGTTATATTACAAAAGTAACTTGTTACGGCACTGGCTAAGATGTTCTCATAATTAAAATAACAGCGACCAGGAAGAAGAAGGAGAGCGCGCTGGCACCTGAACCCCGGCAAGCCAGCGTTGCCGGGGGCCGCAAATACCAAGATTCATCCGCGGCAAGCCAGAGTTGCCGGGGGCTGCGATATCAGATAAGTTTTTCGTCCCTCATCATGCATCCTCTTATGGACTGGGGAACGCGAAGCCGCGTCCTTGAACGATCGTGCCTTGTATGAAAAACCTGTGCACGGAGGAACCGGCTCGTGGCTAAGTTGCGCCCTTGGTTTGTTTTCGAGTCCGCTCAACAATACAAGTGCGCTGCAACTAGCCCCGACAAGGTTTCTTGCCGGAGGCAACACCGCCAGCGGGCTGCTGATGTTCCGCACTCAGCAAGTGTGCTTGCGCCGGCAAGTTCCCTCAAAGCGCAGGGTAGAAACATACAAGGCATAGAATCAAGTAAAGGATATGACATAGCAAGCTTCCCCTTTTTCATTAAAAACATCCCACTCGGGCACAGTCCATAGAGGATGAAAAACATGAAAGAGAGGATTACAAGCTTTAGATGCGGCTAAGGCCCGAAGGCTTACAAATTAAAAAGATAAGATGCCCGTGATCCCTTTCCTGTCCCTCTCTTCAGGAGGTAGGTCAAGGAGGCGAAAAGGGCAAAAGAGGCGCCTAGGCGAGCTACGGGTGCCAGAAGACACCAAGAGAACAGCCCGGGGGCTGTCCGAAGGCTGGAGGTGATGGCGGCGCCGGATGCAGGGCTCGAAGACGGGGCGACAGGACGTCGGCACACTGTCGAGGGCACTACGCCCTCGTACTCCGACTTGACGGCCTTGCCGCCAGCCCTCTTCCCCTTCCGCAACCTCCCTACGCCAGCCGCCCAAGGAGACGACCCCGGGGAGTTCAAGGAGCCGGCGACGCGGATGATGGGGTCGCCGGTGACGCGCGGAGCGGCGCCCGACACCTAGTCGGACCCGCCACTCCGCCGCCCGCTACCCTCATCGTCACTGTCGCTCTCCTCCTCGTCACTCTCGCTCGAGGGGGAGTCTTCGCTATCGGAGGAGCTGTCCACGCAGCACCTCGCTCGGATGCCGGAGTCCCCGAAGACCTTGACGGAGAGGAGGTCGCCCTCCATTAACTTAAAATGGAGGGTAAACCCCGCCGTCAGGCTGTCGATGCGGGCGAACGTCTTCCACCCTCGATCAAGATACATCACATTAGGGGCTGGGGATACAACATGGACTCGCGTGCCGTCGATCCCACAGCCCCTCATGTGCAATCTCAATGTCTCGGGCGGCTCCGGCTCCATCGCGTTCGCAAACGGAGCTGGGAGCCGGAGACGACGACGAGGCACCCGACGCAGCCTGACGAAGAACTCGCAAGGGTCGTCCCCTGTATGGACCGCCGCGAGGGGAGGAACTGCCGGCGGAGGCGGAGATGCAGCGCCGCCCCGTCCGCCTCTTCCCCGAGCGCTTTGACCTCGTCCTCGACCTCGCCCCCTCCCTCTTCCCCTTGTGGCTGACTCTGCCACCACGAGTGCGGGATAGGGAGGGATGCGTTGCCTGGCGGCGACCCTCGCCGCCACAGATGAAGGGCCAGGTTTCCCTTCCTCCATGGCGAAAGAGAGAAAGGGGAGCAGAAACTGAAGACAGGAGAAGATGAGAAAGTGCGGGCTTCTGCGCTCCCCTCCCGCTCTTCTTAACAGAGCGAGGTGGGGGCTCGGCCGCCCCGCTCGGCGAATCAGAGCACGGGAAGAGCAGGGAGTCGGGGCCGACCCGCTGCCTCCGCCCGTGACGGCTCAGTTCCCCACTTCCACCGCCAACGACCCCGAGTGCATGGGAGCCGCGTGGCGGGGATGCCGAACTGAGGCGACAGATGAGATGACCTCGCCCCGCCCCGTGGTCACGGGGGGGGGGGGAGGGGGGGTGGACGCCTCGAAAATCGCGCACGCCACCCACGTCTCCCACGACGCCGCAATTGATGCGTGCCGTTACAAGGGAGTGCAGTGGACACGGAGTCAGATTTAATGTGGACCCAGGCCGCGTGTGCCCGTGCCTTGTTTTGGGCCTGGCCCAACAGCGCTCGGCAACGTGTATGGCCCAGGCCCGGGGGCTCCTGTCGGTGTACTAAAATAGGGGTACCTTAGTACCCCGAACTTGTGCACGGGCAGTCGCAGCGTCCCGCGGCAAGGCTTGCCGGGCGTCCGCCAAGATCCTCCGTTATTCCTATTTTCTGCCATTCAAGAACAAAGTGTTAACTAAAAGGACAAGGCCCCGGCAAGAGGAGCTTGCCGGGAAGGACAAAGGCCCCGGCAAGAGGAGCTTGCCGGGAAGGCCAGCTAAGGCACTTCAAGAAACTTGCCGCAACGCCCCGCGCGTCCCGGCAAGGCCCGGCGAGCGGCAAGCTTGCTGGTGCGACAAGATAAGGGCCGCGGCAAGGCGCTTGCCGCGGCAAGGCTGCCACTCTGCGCCCACGCTCCAGCGCATCCGACGACGTGTCGCCACAAGATCGCTCCTGGTGCACATGGTGGGTAGCTGTGCAGCATGGCGGTGCGAGGTGGCAAGCGAAGCAGACAAGGAGGCCATCGTGGCGATCGGTGGCGCCCCTAACGGTCGTTTCCTTGCACTGTTGGGGCGACCGGACGGGCATTAAATGCCCTTGTCCCCTGCCGTCAGAGTTAGGTAGGGGAGACTGTTGGTAGCAGTTGTACCAACCCGCGTTTTTACCTTTCTACCCCTCTTTCTACGCTGCCACCTGTCGGTGACCCCTTTAGCCTATAAAAAGGAGGCCCATGCGCACGTAGAAGGGGTTCGGAGTTTTGGTTCCGCGGCTTGGGGGTTCGGCTGATTCGACGCCACACGCGCTCTCTCGAGCAAGAACAGAATACAAACACAAAGCAGCAGTAGGAGTTTTATCTCTCCGGAGAGCTCCGAAGCTGGGTAAAATCCCCCGCGCGCTCTCGCCTCGATCTTCTCTGCGTGCGCCCTCCGCTCCCTTGCCGGACAAGAAGGGGCCCCCTGCCCCATAGGTGCTCGTGCTCCCATTCCCCATGACAGGGCTGCCCCGTCTAGGCTTTCATTTTTAACATGCGCAGCCCACAACCTCGGATGGGAGGTCCATAGGCCTGTGTGTATTTTCTTAGGGCCGTCATGTATCGACCGGACTATGGACCTCCCATCCGAGGTTTTATTTTTGGCAGCCCAATTTATGTATTTTTTAAAGAAAACGCAGAGGTCTGTTCTATTTTTCTATATAAGAATAGGAACGCCAGGTCCAACTTATGTTTCCCTTCTAACTATATTATATATATTTAAATTATTTTATATGTTATTATATATCATTTTTATTGTCATCATATATTTAACAGATACTTACATATGTAAGAAAACAATATCCCACATCTTATTAACTTATAAAAATAATTTCTCAACAAATGAAATCCTGGATTGTTTTGGCACGAAAATCCTAGTGATTGTGTACAAAAGCTTGGTAAGATTTAAGGACGAATGTAATAATATCACTTATTATTTAAATATATTTATAAAAAATGCTTAGCCCCTTTTTATTTTTTGATAACATTGCTGGCCCAACCCAACATTATAATTAGAATCAGCCCAGCAAAATCGTGTATTTCGAGAAAGTGCAAATGGCCTGTAATTTTTTAGGAAATAAAATAAATGGGCCACATGGACGCTACATTATTTGTTCACCCAGCCTAGCTAATGGCTGTAATTCAAAAAAAAGATCAAATTGACCGCAAATTCTACCGCACAAAAAAAAGACTGTAAATTCTGAAAAAATGGGTTGAATACGTGCCACATTTTTGGAGGCTGAAA
Source organism: Triticum timopheevii (assembly GCA_963921465.1). NCBI lineage: Eukaryota > Viridiplantae > Streptophyta > Magnoliopsida > Poales > Poaceae > Triticum > Triticum timopheevii. The sequence goes on along the minus strand of OY997264.1, from coordinate 477,821,007 downwards.
TGTGGGCCAATGGGTCGAAGCCAACGTAAGTCGTTGTCAATTTATTCAACAAATGATTCTGACATGTTAGCCGTCAGATTTACATCCAACGACCGCCATCCATCTTCAATCTCTCGTCTTCTTTCTCCAGCGCCGCCGGGACCACCTCCCGCCTCCTGCTGCTAGCAGCTCTGCTTAGCACGCTTTGCTATGAACCGCTACTCCACCGTTGGCCAGGCCATCCCGCCAACCCTCCACACCTAATGTTCTTCTCCACCGACGGCCGAACCACACTGCACTACAACCAGTTAACCCTCGTACACCTGTCCGTCTGCGACTCTACTCCCGCGGCTTCCCATCTCCGGCTCGTTGCTGTCCAGGGCCTCGCCGTCGTCCACCACCTTCGATGCGCTCGGCGCGGCGTGGTCAACTTGGTCAACGAACGACACCATCAGAAGTAGACTATGTGTGGATAGGCTAACAACTGGGTCCATGGCCGCACACTAGGAAATGCCTCCTTATTATGCACAAAATAATGATTGCTCCACCTGACATTTGGGACCCACCGGAAGGGCCTCTGTATTTCGCAAAAAAAACGTGCCCCCCGCTGACATGTCGGACCCACCAGCTATCTTCGCACGCAAGGAAGTGCCTCCTTATTACGCACAAAAAAATGAATACTCCCCCTGCCAGCTAGAACCCAGCATAGTGGGAGGCTGACTTGTGGGCCTACCAAGTTGATGGGGATGGAGAGCTTTGTCAACTTAGTCAATATGAATGATTCTAGCTCCTGTTACCGTATGATGTTCATCCAACGGCTGTAGTTCTTCTTCAACCTCTGGTCTTCTTGCTCCAGCCGCCCAAACCAGCGCCGGTCGTGCCGCGTGCTCCTGCCTCCCATGGCCGGCTGTGATGCCGCGGAGGCCTCACCGCCCCCTACTACTCCCACCGCTGGCCAGGCCATCCCTCTATTCACCCACACCCTCTGTTATTCTGTGGCAACAGCAGCCTCACACCGCAGCCGAACTAGTGAATCCTCGTACTCCTCGTTGCGTGGGCATCCACTACTGCGTCTTCCCCGGCTCCGAGTCGTCCCCTTTCCTAGGCCTCCTCGTCGTCCACCGCCGTGGTGCTCTCGGCGCGGCGTGGTCAACATGGTCAAGGAACGACTTCCATCGGACATGGACTGTACGTGGAGAGGCTGACAGCTGGGTCAACGGCCATAGCAAGGAAGTACCTCCTTATTACGCGCAAAATAATGATTCCTCCACCTGACAGCGGGGACCCATTGGGCGGGCCACCGTATTTCGTGAAAAAACATTTCCCCCTGACTGCAGGGACCCAGCAGCTACATCTTCGCATGCAAGGAAGTGTGTCCGGGCAAAAAAACGATTCGCCCCCCTGACTGCTGGGACCCACCACCTACATCTTCGCACGCAAGGAAGTGTGTCCGGGCAAAAAAAAACGATTCGCCCCCCTGATTGCTGGGACCCACCAGCTACATCTTCGCATGCAAGGAAGTGCGTCCGGGCAAAAAAAAACGATTCGCCCCCCTGACTGCTGGGACCCACCAGCTACATCTTCGCACGCAAGGAAGTGCCTGACAGTTGGGACCCACCTGGTCGAAGCATACGTAGCGTTGTCATTCTGGTCGCGAACGTGTACGTACATACAGGTCAATGTAGAGGCGCGCACGTGTCTAGTAGAGGCGCGCATGTAGCATGTACACGTACGTACAACAGCCAGGGTACAAGAAAGAAAATATGGCCATGTATGTACATACGGACGGGGTCTCGAATGCCTACTCGCGCATACGTATGGCTAGGGCTCGTGTACATGGCTGGGTCGGAATGGAGAAACAGCATCGTCGTCGTCGTGTTCATGGGGAGGCAACGAAATGCGTCGTGTTCATCAAGAGGCAACGGAACGCGTGGGAGCCAACCGGCTGGGTGATGTCTACTACACAACCCTAGTTTATGCGTTGCTTCGTAAGGGGCTGATTTGGATCCACTAGTTTCATGCTATGGTTAGGTTTACCTTAATACTTCTTTTGTAGTTTCGGATGCTTGCAATAGGGGTTAATCATAAGTGGGATGTTTGTCCAAGAAAGGGAAGTACCTGATGTCTACTACACAACCTTCTTCTTGTAGACGTTGTTGGGCCTGCAAGTGCACAGGTTTGTAGGACAGTAGCAAATTTCCCTCAAGTGGATGACCTAAGGTTTATCAATCCGTGGGAGGCGTAGGATGAAGATGGTCTCTCTCAAACAACCCTGCAACCAAATAACAAAGAGTCTCTTGTGTCCCCAACACACCCAATACAATGGTAAATTGTATAGGTGCACTAGTTCGGCGAAGAGATGGTGATACAAGTGCAATATGGATGGTAGATATAGGTATTTGTAATCTCAAAATATAAAAACAGCAAGGTAACTAATGATAAAAGTGAGCACAAACGGTATTGCAATGATAGGAAACAAGGCCTAGGGTTCATACTTTCACTAGTGCAAGTTCTCTCAACAATAATAACATAGATAGATCATATAACAATCCCTCAACATGCAACAAAGAGTCACTCCAAAGCCACTAATAGCGGAGAACAAACGTAGAGATTATGGTAGGGTACGAAACCACCTCAAAGTTATTCTTTCGGATCAATCTATTAAAGAGTTCGTACTAGAATAACACCTTAAGATACAAATCAACCAAAACCCTAATGTCACCTAGATACTCCATTGTCACCTCAAGTATCCATGGACATGATTATACGATATGCATCACACAATCTCAGATTCATCCAACCAACATAAAGTACTTCAAAAAGTGTCCCAAAGTTTCTACCGGAGAGTCAAGAACGTGTGCCAACCCCTATGCCTAGCTTCATGGGTGGAACCCGCAAGTTGGTCACCAAAACATACATCAAGTGGCACGTGATATCCCATTGTCACCACAGGTAAACACGACAAGACATACATCAAGTGTTCTCAAAGTAAAGACTCAATCCGATAAGATAACTTCAAGGGGGAAACTCAATTCATCACAAGAGAGTAGAGGGGGAGAAACATCATAAGATCCAACTATAATTGCAAAGCTTGCGATACATCAAGATCGTGCCATAGAGAGAACACGAGAGAGAGAAAGAGATCAAACACATAGCTACTGGTACATACCCTCAGCCCCGAGGGTGAACTACTCCCTCCTCGTCATGGATAACGCCGGGATGATGAAGATGGCCACCGATGATGGGTTCCCCCTCCGGCAGGGTGCCGGAACGGACTCCCGAGAGGTTTTTGGTGGCTACAGAGGCTTGCGGCGGCGGAACTCCCGATCTATCTTGATTTTTGATGGTTTTTGGGTACGTAGGGATATATAGGCGAAAGAAGTTGGTCGGGGGGTGCTCGAGGGGTCCACGAGATAGGGGGTTGCGCCTTGTAGGGGGGGCGCCCCCTATCTCTTGGGTTCCTCGAATATCTTCTGACTTGATCTCCAAGCCTCCAGGATGATATTCTTCCAAAAAATCACGATGCCGAAGGTTTCATTCCGTTTGGACTCCGTTTGACATTCCTTTTCTTCAAAATACTGAAACAGGCAATAAAACAGCAATATGGGCTGGGCCTCCGGTTAATAGGTTAGTCCCAAAAATGATATAAATGTGCTAAATAAAGCCCATAAACATCCAAAAAGGGTAATACAATAGCATGGAACAATCAAAAATTATAGATGCGTTGGAGACGTATCAAGCATCCCCAAGCTTAATTCCTGCTCGTCCTCGAGTAGGTAAATGATAAAAACAGAATTTTTGATGTGGAATGCTACCTAGCATAATTCTCAATGTAATTTTCTTTATCGTGGCATGAATGTTTAGATCCAAATGATACAAAATAAAAGTTCATATTAACATGAAAATGGTGATACTTCAAGCATACTAATCAAAGTAATCATGTCTTCTCAAAATAACATGGCCAAAGAAAGTTATCCCTACAAAATCATATAGTCTGACTGTTGCTCTATTTTCATCACACAAAGTATTTAATCATGCACAACCCCGATGACAAGCCAAGCAATTGTTTCATACTTTAATAATCTCAAACTTTTCAACTTTCACGCAATACATGAGTGTGAGCCATGGACATAGCACTATATGTGGAATAGAATGGTGGTTGTGGAGAAGACAAAAAGGAGAAGATAGTCTCACATCAACTAGGCGTATCAACGGGCTATGGAGATGCCCATTAATAAATATCAATGTGAGTGAGTAGGGATTGCCATGCAACAGATGCACTAGAGCTATAAATATATGAAAGCTCAATAAAAGAAACTAACTGGGGTGCATCCAACTTGCTTGCTCACGAAGACCTAGGGCACTTTTGAGGAAGCCCATCATTGGAATATACAAGCCAAGTTCTATAATGAAAAATTCCCACTAGTATATGAAAGTGACAACATATGAGACTCTCTATCATGAAGATCATGGTGCTACTTTGAAGCACAAGTGTGGAAAAAGAGATAGTAGCATTGTCCCTTCTCTCTTTTTCTCTCATTTTATTTTTTCTTTTCTTCTTTTTTTTCTCTTTCTTTTTTTCTTTTTCTCTTTTTTTCTCTGGCCTTTCTTTTTTTGGCCTTTCTCTTTTTTTTGTAAAGTCCGAAGTCTTATCCCGACTTGTGGGGGAATCATAGTCTTCATCATCCTTTCCTCACTACGACAATGCTCTAATAATGAAGATCATCACACTTTTATGGATTTACAACTCAAAGCTAGAACAAGATATGACTCTATATGAATGCCTCCGGCGGTGTACCGGGATATGCAATGAATCAAGAACGACATGTATGAAAATTATGAAGGTGGCCTTGCCACAAATACGATGTCAACTACATGATCATGCAAAGAGCAATATGACAAAAGTAATGCGTGTCATATGAACGGATCGGTGGAAAGTTGCATGGCAATATATCTCGGAATGGCTATGGAAATGCCATAATAGGTAGGTATGGTGGCTGTTTTGAGGAAGGTATATGGTGTGTATATGGTACCGGCGAAAGTTGCGCGGCACAAGAGAGGCTAGCAATGGTGGAAAGGTGAAAGGTTGCGTATAATCCGTGGACTCAACATTAGTCAAAAGAACTCATGCACTTGTTGCAAAAATTTAGAAGTCATCAAAAACCAAAGTACTACGTGCATGCTCCTAGGGGGGTAGATTGGTAGGAAAAGACCATCGCTCGGCCCCAACCGCCACTCATAAGGAAGACAATCAATAAATAAAATTGTGCTCCAACTTCATCACAAAGCGGTTCACCATATGTGCATGCTAAGGGAATCACAACCATCAACACAAGTATTTTTTAAATTCATAATCACCCAACTAGCATGACTTTAATATCAATACCTCCATATCTCAAAACAATTATCAACCATCATATTGATCATAGCGTCCAATTATTTTTCTATGATAGTTTTTATTATACCCAACTTGGATGCTCACCATTCTAGGACCAACTTTAAAACCATAGCAAATACCATGCTGTTCTAAAAGACTCTCAAAAAGGTATAAGTGAAGCATGAGAGACTAGCAATTTCTACAAAATATAACCACCGCCGTGCTCTAAAAGATATAAGTGATGCACTAGAGCAAATGACAAACTACTCCGAAAGACATAAGTGAAGATCAATGAGTAGTCGAATAATGGTGCAACTATGTGAAGACTCTCTAACATTAGGGAATTTCAGATCTTGGTATTGTAATCAAGCAGCAAGCAAAACAAAATAAAATGACAATGCAAGGATAGCACAACTCATGTGAAGAAGCAAAAACTTAGGCTCAACCGATACTAACCGATAGTTGTTGAAGAAGAAAGGTGGGATGCCTACCGGGGCATCCCCAAGCTTAGATGCTTGAGACTTCTTGAAATATTATCTTGGGGTGCCTTGGGCATCCCCAAGCTTGAACTTTTGTGTCTCCTTAATTCCTCTCATATCATGGTTTCTTTTTTTTTATCAAAAGCTTCATCCACAACAAACTCAACAAGAACTCGTGAGATGGGTTAGTATAAACCAATGCAAAACCTTATGATTTTCTACTGTAACAAATCACTAAAATTATTATTCAACATTGCATACTAAATGCCTCAGCATATTTAATACTCCTATCCTCAAATAGAATCATTAAACAAGCAAACATATGCAAACAACGCAAACATAACAGCAATCTGCCAAAACAGTACAGTCTGTAAAGAATGCAAGAGTATCAATACTTCCCTAACTCCAAAAATTATGAAATGCAATTTCTAATGTATTAAATTTATCAGAGCTCATTATGCAAAAAGTTTCAACATTATATCAAGCTCTGACTTTTCTAGGGAATTTTTGCAACAGCGGTAAACTTTCTGTTTTCAAACAGCAACATGTATACTAGCAAAATAAGCATGGCAAAGGCTATCCTTGATATTTTTATTGAAAATATAGATGAAAAACATTATTATAAATAACAGCAAGCAAATACTAACAAGATAAAATGACGCTCCAAGCAAAACACATATCATGTGGTGAATAAAAATATAGCTCCAAGTAAAGTTTACCGATGAACGAAGACGAAAGAGGGGATGCCATCCGGGGCATCCTCGAGCTTAGGCTCTTGCCACTCTTTATTCCATAGTCCATCGAATCTTTACCCAAAACTTGAAAACTCCACAACACAAAACTCAACAGAAAACTCGTAAGCTCCGTTAGTACAAGAAAATAAAACAACCGCTTAGGTACTGTAATGAACTCATTATAAATTCATATTGGTGTAATATCTACTGTATTCCAACTTTTCTATGGTTCATACCACCTAATACTAGCCATAGATTCAACAAAATAAGCAAACAACACATAGAAGACAGAATCTGTCAAAAACAGAACAGTCTGTAGTAATCTGTATCAAACGCATACTTCTGGAACTCCAAAAATCCTACCAAATTAGGAAGTCCTAAGAAATTTGTGTATCAATCCAGAGCAAAAATAATCGGATCAAGAGCACGTTTATGTGAATTAACAAAACTAATTTACTGGGTGCAAAAGTTTCTGATTTTCAGCAGGATCAACACAACTATCACCGTAAGCTATCCTAAAGGTCATACTTGGCACTTTATTTAAACAAAAGCAATAAAACATGATTACTACAGTAGCATAATCATGTGGACACACACAAAAACAGTAAAGGTAAATATTGGGTTGTCTCCCAACAAGCGCTTTTCTTTAATGCCTTTCTAGCTAGGCATGATGATGACAACGATGCTCACATAAAAGATAAGAATTGAAACATAACGGGAGCATCATGAAGAATATGACTAGCACATTTAAGCCTAACCCTCTTCTTATGCATAGGGATTTTGTGAGCAAACAACTTATGGGAAAAATAATTAACTAGCATAGGAAGGTAAAAGAAGCATAGCTTCAAAACTTGAAGCACATAGAAAGGAAACTTGACATTATTGCAATTCCTACAAGCATATGTTCCTCCCTCATAATAATTTTCAGTAGCATCATGAATGAATTCAAAAATATAACCAGCACCTAAAGCATTCTTTTAATGATCTACAAGCATAGAAAATTTACTACTCTCCACATAAGCAAAATTCTTCTCATAAATAATAGTGGGAGCAAAATCAACAAGATAATTATCATGTGAGGCATAATCCAATTAAAAACTAAAATCATGATGACAAGATTCATGGTTATCATTATTCTTAATAGCATATAAGTCATCACAATAATCATCATATATAGCAACTTTGTTCTCATAATCAATTGGAACCTCTTCCGAAATAGTGGAATCATCACTAAATAAAGTTGACACTCTTCCAAATCCACTTTCATGTTCATCACAATAAGATTTAACATCCTCCAAAATAGTGGGTTCACTACTTCCTAAAGTTGACACTCTTCCAAACCCACTTTCATCAATATAATCATCATAAATAGGAGGCATGCTTTCATCAAAATAAATATTCGCATCAAAACATGGGGGACTAAAAATATCATATTCATCAAACATAGCTTCCCCAAGCTTGTGGCTTTGCATATCATTAGCATCATGGATATTCAAGGAATTCATACTAACAACATTGCAATCATGCTCATCATTCACATATTTCATGCCAAGCATTCTATGTAATTATTCTTCTAGCACTTGAGCACAATTTTCCTTTCCATCAAACTCATGAAAGATATTAAAAAGATGAAGCGTATGAGACAAACTTAACTCCATTTTTTTGTAGTTTTCTTTTATAAACTAAACTAGTGATAAAACAATAAACAAAAAGATTCGATTGAAAGATCTAAAGATATACCTTTAAGCACTCACCTCCCCGGCAACGGCGCCAGAAAAGAGCTTGATTGATGGGGTGTGAGTGAGTGCCGCTTACCTAGCCTCCCCGGCAACGGCGCCAGAAAAGAGCTTGATGTCTACTACACAACCTTCTTCTTGTAGACGTTGTTGGGCCTGCAAGTGCACAGGTTTGTAGGACAGTAGCAAATTTCCCTCAGGTGGATGACCTAAGGTTTATCAATCCATGGGAGGCGTAGGATGAAGATGGTCTCTCTCAAACAACCCTGCAACCAAATAACAAAGAGTCTCTTGTGTCCCCAACACACCCAATATAATGGTAAATTGTATAGGTGCACTAGTTCGGCGAAGAGATGGTGATACAAGTGCAATATGGATGGTAGATATAGGTATTTGTAATCTCAAAATATAAAAACAGCAAGGTAACTAATGATAAAAGTGAGCACAAACGGTATTGCAATGATAGGGAAGGCCTAGGGTTCATACTTTCACTAGTGCAAGTTCTCTCAACAATAATAACATAGATAGATCATATAACAATCCCTCAACATGCAACAAAGAGTCACTCCAAAGCCACTAATAGCGGAGAACAAACGTAGAGATTATGGTAGCGTACGAAACCACCTCAAAGTTATTCTTTCGGATCAATCTATTAAAGAGTTCGTACTAGAATAACACCTTAAGATACAAATCAACCAAAACCCTAATGTCACCTAGATACTCCATTGTCACCTCAAGTATCCATGGGCATGATTATACGATATGCATCACACAATCTTAGATTCATCCAACCAACACAACGTACTTGAAAAAGTGCCCCAAAGTTTCTACCGGAGAGTCAAGAACGTGTGCCAACCCCTATGCATAGGTTCATGGGCGGAACCCGCAAGTTGGTCACCAAAACATACATCAAGTGGCACTTGATATCCCATTGTCACCACAGATAAACACGGCAATACATACATCAAGTGTTCTCAAAGTAAAGACTCAATCCGATAAGATAACTTCAAGGGGGAAACTCAATTCATCACAAGAGAGTAGAGGGAGAAACATCATAAGATCCAACTATAATAGCAAAGCTCGCGAACACTACTGGAATCAGCTACTTTGCCATCTGCCAGATCTTTGCCGTCCGCTAGCGGACGACAAAGAAGCTCTTTGCCATCAGCCACCGAAAAGCCGACGGCAAAGAAACGGCAGACGACAAAGAAGCTCTTTGCCATGCGCCATTTCTTTGCAGTCCGCCAGCTGATGGCAAAGAATCTTTGCCGTCCGCCAGCTGACGGCAAAGAGGGAGGTGGCCCCCACCCACCTGCCCGTTTAAAAAAACTTAACGCCCCACCTCTTTGCCGTCCGCTAGCGGACGGCAAAGAGCGGCGGACGGCAAAGAGCCGAGTAACTAACGGACGCCACCCCCCCGCCCATTACTCTCTCTTCTCTTCCTCTCTCCTCCCCGATGCCCCGCCCTAGCTAGATCCACCGCCGCCCCCGCCCCTGCCGCCCGGCGCCGCCCCCGCCCCAGCACCCTTGGCCCGTCGCCCCACCACCCCTCCGCCCCCATCCCACCCGCCGACGCCCCGTCGCCCCACCACCCCTCCGCCACCCGCCGCCCGGCGCCGCCCCCGCCCCCCGCCGCCGCCCCCACCCCGCCGCCCGGCGCCGCCCCGGCCGCCCCAACACCCTTGGCCCGTCACCGCCCCCACCCCACCCGCCGACGCCCCGTTGCCCCGCCACCCGCCGCCCGGCGCCCGCCACCCGGTGCCCCCCCCCCCCCCCCCGCCGACCGTCCCATTGCTCTGGTGAGGGACTACTACTTTTTTTCTGTTTTTTCATATTTTTTTGCTGTTTAATTTTTAGTGCTAGATTGTGTTAGTGTTAGTGTTAGAAAAGAATTAGAAGTAGTAGAAGAAGTAGAAGTAGTAGAAAGATGAAAAAAGAAGAAGAAGAAAAGAAGTAGAAGAAGAAGAAAAGAAGAAACGAAAAGAAGTAAAAAAGTAGAAAAAAGATGAAAGAAGAAGAAGAAGAAGAAAGGAAAGAAGAAGAAGAAGAAGAGAAAGAAAGAAGAAGAAGTATAGAAGGAAACACCCCGACCCCCTGACCCCGACACCCCGACCCCCTGACCCCTGACCCCGACACCCCGACCCCGACACCACACCCCGACCCCGACACGACACCTAGACACCCCGACACCTGAACCCCCCAGGCCGACGGGTTCTTATATTTGTGAATTATTAGTTAGGTCATATATTTTTCGATTTTGTTATGAAAAACATCATATATAATTGTGTTGATCGGGTTGATTTAAATGTGCAGTTGTTTCACCGCTGCGAGGTTTGGTGTTCGACGACCTCGCCGTGCGTTTGACGAGCTCTGCCCCTTCGTTTGTGGGTGAGCACAAATGACATGTCCTCCTCCCCCATTAATTATTTGCTCTGTTCCGGTGTTCGTGCCGATGAAATTTGATAGCTAGCTATATATGTGTCTTGAATCATCAGTATGCATAACCAATATGTGTCTCCCGTTCGAAAGCGTCATAGTTATAAATATGCATGCATTTGCATATTTATAACCTTGATTCTTCCGAATTGTCCAACGCTATCCATGGACAGCCCGAGTATGTGTAGATTGGGTTCATATTCCCATATGCTTTGCTCCGGATCCGACGCATAAATTTCGTCAGTGCCTCCCTTGTTGTTCTCCGGGTACACATCCTCTCTGTTTATTGCAGAGACGTGTATCAGGAGAACAGCGGGGAGGTGCTGCCGAAATTTTGCGTCGGATCCGGAGCATAGCATGGGAAAATGAACCCAATCTACACATACTCGAGTGGGAATAGGACCTATCATTACCTATTAGAGTGTAGGTTGCATGGACATAATAAAATTGACAAAGTAGATCAACTCATGAATATATACATGGTGAATTATATATATAATTGTTGTGTGTCCAGTAGCTCTAAAAGTCAAGATGAGTGATCGTGCGTGGATGTATACCGGTCACGCTGGTCAGAACAAATGGAGCGCTGAATGGTTCACAAAAACCAAGGGGTTTGTGCAAGCCGCATTTGCAAATGGCCAAAGGAAAAACTGGTGCCCCTGTTTCCGGTGCGGCAATTGGGAAAAGAGGACAGAGGCTGAAATGGGCAAACACCTGCAGAAGAATGGTTTTACGCCCAATTATACGGTGTGGACATTTCATGGTGAGTCTGCCCAACGTGACCGAGCTGAGGTGGATCGTCCTCGCACCGACGAGCATGGTACCGGGATGGAAAACATGGTGCAAGACTATGATGATGCACGGGATTCGGACGAGGAGATGGAGGAATCTGCAAAGGCCTTCAATAAAATGTTGGAGTCTTCAATACGTCCGCTCCACGAGCACACTGAGCTTTGTCAGTTGGATGCCATCTCACAAGTAATGGCTCTGAAGGCTCAGTTCAACTTGGGCAGAGAATGCTATAACGCAATTATGACAGTATTTGGACGCTTTCTACCCAAAGACCATGTAATGCCTATAAACCTGTACCAGTCGGACAAAATCCTCCGTGCACTGAAGATGCCCTATGAGAAGATACATGCATGTGAGAAAGGATGTACCTTATTTAGGCTTGACTATGCGGACTTGAACTATTATCCCATTTGCAAGTCTTCCAGGTATATTGTGGTAGACAACGGTATGGGTGAGAAGACACAGACCAAAATCCCCGTTAGTGTTCTTCGGTATATGCCAATCGTACCAAGACTTCAACGTCTTTTCATGGTCGAAGAGACGACCAGACGGATGACATGGCACAAAACAGGCAAAAGAACTGAACTAGATGCAGATGGGAATCTGATGATGGTACACACATCGGATGGTGTTGCGTGGAAAAAGTTTTGATGAATTACATGCTGACAAAGCGGCAGATCTGAGGCATCCTCGAGTCGGCATCAGCACGGATGGGTTTAGTGTGTTTGGTATGACGGCAGCCCAATACAGTTGTTGGCCCGTATTTGTCTTTCCACTCAATCTCCCCCCCCCCCGAACAGATTATGCAAAGAAAGAACGTTTTCCTGACGTTGATGATTCCAAGGCCCAACTATCCAGGGAAAAATAAGAATGTGTACATGCAGCTGCTTAAGGACGAATTGCAAGAAGCCTGGGATAATGGGTTCAAGACATACGACGCCTATAGCAAACGAAACTTCATAATGCGTGTCTGGTACATGTACTCGACGCATGACTTGCCGGCGTATGCGCTATTCGTTGGCTGGTGTGTGCATGGAAGGTTCCCGTGCCCCACATGCAAGGGAGCTCTTGAGTTTCGTTGGCTTCAGGCCGGTCGCAAGTTTTCTTGCTTCAACATGCATAGACAGTTCCTGGATCCTCGCCATAAGTTCAGGAAAGACAAGAAGAACTTCATCAGAGGTAGAGTTGTAAAAAACTCTGCACCACCTGCGTTGACAGGCCAACAGACCCTGGATCAGTTAAATGCTCTCGAGCCAGATCCAGAGCATCCAGGTACTTCAAGGGGTATAATTCTGAGCACGCCTAGACTCACAAAACATGCTTATGGGATCTGCCTTACTTCAAAGACCTCCTTTGCCCACACAACATCGACATGATGCACACTGAGAAGAATATCGCCGAGGCACTTTTTGGTACATTGTTCGGCAATATGGGAAGTCAAAGGATAATACTAAGGCTAGAGCCGATCTGGAGGCGCTATGTGATAGGCCGTTAGAAAACATGACAGAACCGAAAGGAAAGCAGAAATGGACAAAGCCAAAGGCATGGTTCAATCTTGGAAGGCCAGCTATGAGGGAAATTATCTTGTGGGTGAAAATGCAGTTGATGTTCCCCGATGGGTATGCAGCGAATCTAAAGAGGGGAGCGAGTCTTGATAAATTGAAGATATTTGGTCTCAAGAGTCATGATTGGCACATATGGATTTAGCGGGTAATGCCGGTTATGTTGCGTGGCTTCATCCCTGAGGATGAATGGCTAGTACTGGTAGATTTCAGCTATTTCTTCCATGTTCTTTGTTTGAAAGAACTATCGCCTGGCGTGCTAGAAAAAATGGAAGAGTTGGCGCCGGAGTTGATCTGCAAGTTAGAGAAGATCTTTCCACCAGGCTTCTTTAATCCAATGCAGCATTTGATTTTGCATCTCCCGACCGAGGCAAGATTGGGGGGGGGGGGCGTGCAAAATCGTTGGTGCTACCCAACTGACAGGATGAAGAAGACGCTTCGAGAAAAATGTAAAAATAAACGTAGAATTGAAGTGTCGATGGCTGAGGCATTCATCACTAAGGAGGCGGCAAACTTCGTGACAGCACACTACGAAACCAAAAATCGTCATTTGCATAATCCGAAGCCTCGGTACAATGCTGACGAGCCTAAAAAGGGTGGATCCAACCTCAGCCTATTCAAAGGGAATCTCGCACCAGCCAGTGTTTCAAATCCAGTATCTTTGGATAACGAAGAATGGCGGACCATTACATTGTATATCTTCAACAACCTGATAGAAGTGCGGCCGTACATCGAGTAAGTTCTCGGTACATTGTTTCGCAACTTCTATTTCCTTTGAACTGCTCTTATTCCTGGATATTTCATATAGTCGATACGTCGCCCTATTCTTGTATGGAGCGGTGATCCAAAAGGATTCCGTCGAAGAGTATGAGCTTCTCGCAAAGCAAGGAGGCGGCTATCCCGGTTTCATCTCTTGGTTCAAACAAACGGTAATTTCTATTAGACAATTTCATTTCATTCGCTAATTTGTGCGTAATGCAACAATCCTTTCATATTAAACTTGTAGGCTAATTCAGAGTCTATGGACGCCGAATTGAGACAAGTCGCTAATGGTTTTGACTATAAGGTCCGTTCATTTTACAAATACGACATCAACGGGTATCGCTTTTGTACCTATGGCAAAGAGCTATCTATGGCCGACCGATAGTCTACAAATTGTTGTGTATCTGCTATCGGCGAAGGAGGTACCGAGTATTATGGGAGAGCTGAAGCAATTTATGAACTTCTATTCTATGGTGAAAACCCACCGAATGTCGTAGTCTTCAAATGTTATTGGTTTAAGCCGAAGGAGACTAGAAGGACTCATGAACATATAGGGCTAGTTGAAATCAACCAAAGCACCCATTTAGATGTTCCTGATGTCTATATTACGGCTCAAAAGGCGACCCAAGTATTCTATCTACCGTGGGCCTGCCAAACTAATCCAAATCTAAAAGGTTGGGATGTCGTTTATGAAGTGTCGCCACGTGCTAGACTATCTCCCCAAAAGGAAGAGGATTATGAACCTCACATTAACCCTGACACATATGAAGGAGAATTCTTCCAAGAGACACGTCTTTCCAAAAAGCGTTTCAAGAACCGGTATACTTCACCCCAAAACATTGAAGTAGACAGCGACAGTGAATCCCACATCACCCTAGAGGAGGAACAAGAAGAGCCAGAACAAGAAGAGGTTACTGCTGCGGATGACCTGTTAATGCTTGACCGATTACGTAAAGGTGGCCTTCCACATGTTGATGCCACTGAACCCTATGAGCCCGTCATTGATTATAGTGATGATGATGATTATGCATTTATTGATGATACTGATCGAGATTATTAGTAGTGTCAGGTATTCAATTTTTTTATGTTGTACTTGATGATGATACACTTAAGTGATATACATATTATTATTCATGTCAGTATTTTTTTATGTTGTACTAATTTTGTTTACTCTTTGTCATGGCAGGTGTTGAAAGATGGAAGGGGAGCCGACTGAGGCCAAGGACAAACGTGCCCAAATTGAAGGTGTGCGACACCATCAAGGTAGCTCCAGCTTATATCAGTTTGGGCGGAATTGGGTATGTGGTTTGCTTCATGATTAATGCAATTCATTCATCATGCTAGCATGAGCCCTTTAATTACTAATTTACTTTGTTTCTCTCTTTCAGGCATGCTACAATAAGACGGATAAGGTGCCAGAGGGGTACGACCTGTATGCCATGGCCCACACTGCCTCTTACAAGCAAGTCAAGGGGAAGGCGAGGAAAGGGGAGGAGTTTAACCCGAGCTAGATTCCCATTGATCCAGAGCAGGTGATGATATCTAGTGGCGGGAGGTCCCGTGGCTCCATAGCCATTAATCCAGAGATTGCTCCTGAGACCACGGTGTGTTTAATTTGAATGGACGTTACTTGCTAGTATTAACATTTGAGTGTCATCATGCTAACGAAACATTGGAAATGATCTTTGGTGCAGTGTAACTCCACACAAGCATCACACGATCCTTCTCCAGCTATTGGCACGAGCCAGCCCGCTTCTACACCTCCATGATCAAGGTAAGTTTCTCTAGTTTTTTGCTTAACAAATGCATAAAGACCTAGACTTAGCTTTATTTCCTCCAATATGCTTACCTTAATGACCTAGAGTTAGCTTCTTTTCCTCCAAAATGACTTAATAAGCTTACTAACCTCCAAAACCAGCCATTTTACCTCAGTTAGCTCTAAAACGATCTATACTTAGCTTTGTTTCCTCCAAAATGACCTAAGTTAGTTATAATATGCTTAGTTAACTAGGTTTGGTCAATAATGACATGTACTTAGCTTACTTATGAAAAAACGGCATAATTAGCTTAGTTAGCTCATAAACGATCCATTTTACCTACGTTAGCTCTAAAATGATGCATTTTACCTAAGTTAGCTCATAAACGATCAATTTCACCTAAGTTACCTCACAAACGATGGCGTGCTTCTTCTTCTAGTCTTCTTCTTCTAGTCGCCTTTTCCTAACTTTCTTATTTGCCATTTTGCAGATTTCATTCACTTCTCGGAAGCTAGCTTGCTATGATGGAGTGCTTGTTTTTTATTTTATTCTCTTCTAGTATTCTTCTAGCTTGCTACGATGGAACTTGCTATCTTGATGAAACTTTGCATTGTAATATGTATGTGCAACTTCCTAATGGTTGCAACTTATGTGTATGTGCAACTTGCTATGTATGAATGGATGGAACTATATATCTATGTACGATGAAACTTATGTGTTGTTAAATAGCCCTGTCATATATATATTTGCTATGAAAATTGTTGGATAAAAAAAACAGAAAAAGAGCCAATATGCAGGCTCTTTGCCGTCCGCCACCGACGGCAATGGCATCTTTGCCAACAGTCACGGACGGCAAATAAGGCACGTGGCAGCCAACTGTGCTTCCGGGGAGCTGACCCATTTAGTCAGTTTGCCTACAGTGGTGGACGGCAAAGGCAGGACGAATTTTGCCATCAGCGGAGGACGGCAAAGGCAGGACGAATTTTGCCATCAGCGGCGGACGGCAAAGTCCTGCCGTTAGCCACCTAACGGACTAACAGTGAAATTTTTGCCGTCTGTGTTCTTTGCCGTCTGCTGCTGATGGCAAAGGCCCCTTTGCCGTCAGCCGCCAAAAGCAGACAGCAACGTAGCTCTTTACCGAACCTTTCTTTGCCGTCCACTTTTGTCATCCGTGGCGGACGGCAAAGACCTTTGCCGTCCGCCATTCATGCCTTTGCCGTCCGCCGTGGAGGACGGCAAAGTAGCTGATTCCTGTAGTGAAAATGTCACGGATGTGTCTTTTTTTTGTAGTGCTCCTAGGTGGTCTCAACCTGCCCTATCGCTCCGCCACAAAGTAACAGTCGGGGGCCGTCGGGAACCCAGGCCCACCTCTATCGGGATGGAGACACATGTCCTTCCAGCCCCCACATCGGAACCACTTGCGGGTACTCAACGAGCCAACCCGACTTTAGTCACCATCTATATAGTATATGTATACATAGTATAAACCCATGATCACCTCCCGAGTGATCACGGCCCAATAGTATAGCAAGGCAGACTGACAAGAATGTAGGGCCACTAATGGTAAACTAGCATCCTATACTAAGCATTTAGGATTGCAGGTAAGGTATCAACAAATGTAGCAACAATGACAGGCTATGCAACAGAATAGGATTAATCAAAACAGTAACATGCTACACTACTCTAATGCAAGCAGTAGAGGGTAGAATAGGCGATATCTGGTGATCAAAGGGGGGGGGGCATGCCTGGTTGCTCTGGCAAGAAGGAGTGGTCGTCAACTCCGTAGTCGTACTGGGTAGCAGCGGCGTCGGTCTCATAGTCTACCGGAGAGAAGAGGGGGAAGAAACAATAAATATAGTGCAAACATAAGCAGGGAGAGGCAAGACATGACAATGAGCGGTTCTAGGTGTGCCCTAACGCGGTAGTAGGTGATACCGGCACATGGGGGAAACATCCGGGAAAGTATCCCCGGTGTTTCGCGTTTCCGGACAGATGAACCGGAGGTGAAATGTTGCAGGTTCGCTATGCTAGGGACGTGTGGCGGACGAACGGGCTGAGTATTCGGATTCGTCTCGTCGTTCTGAGCAACTTTCATGTACAAAGTATTTCGATCTGAGATACGGTTTATTTTATATTAATTTTTAAAGTTTTAAATCATTTTTAGAATTTATTTAATTAATTTAGTTCAACATTATCCTGAATAGTGCATGCTGACATCAGCATGACGTCAGCATTCAACAGAGGTGTTGACTGGGTTGCTGATGTGTGGGTCCCGCATGTCATAGGTACAATAACCGAATTAACTTATTAACTAGTTTAATTAGCTAAATAGGTAACTAATGTTTAATTAGTCTAACTAAACATGATTAATTAAGTTAATTAATTTAGTTAAAAATTTTATTTACTTATCATTTATTTATTTATTTTTAATTTCCCTTTTCTTAAATCGTTCTGGGCGTGGGCCCCATTTGTCATAGGCCAGAGGGCCTTAGCGGTTACGGGCGTCGAGCACACCCTAATGGGTGCTAGCCCACGGGGATGCACCCGACACGGGCGCTGCGAGCGCCGTGGAGCGGCGGAGCGGTTGGAGACGGCACGCTCGGCGTGGCGCGTGCGCGCGCGATGGGGCGGAGGCCGCGGTAGAGTGGAACAAGGAATGACGGCGCGTGAGCGCGTGCACACGGGAGAGAGAGGAGGAGAGGGGGAGCTCACGAGGGCCGTACAGATTTTGGCAACAATGCGTGAGGAGGTCGACGGGGACGACGACGACGTTGGGGAGACGGCGAGGCAGTCCGGCGGGGAGGAGGACGGGGACGAGAGTCGACGGATCCGAGGCGACGCGGGGCTCCGGCGAGGTGTTCCTTCAGGCGACGGTGACGGCAATGCGACGTCGAGCTTGGGGTCCGCGGTTGAGGAGGTAGGGGACGAGGGAGAAGGGGAGGCGGCACAGACGACGGCGGGTGAGCTCCGACAGACGGTGTCGTGGTGGTGGCGACGGGGTCGATCGATCGGGGCGGGTCGTTCCCCTTCCCGATCCAGATCTGGATCGGGGGGAAGGAGAGAGCGATGTGGGGGGAAGTGGGGTGCGGGGTAGGTTAGGGTTTCGTGTCAGGGGGGTTAAGGGAGTGGGGTGTGGGGCGGTTGGGCCAGCCCGTCCGGGCGGCGGAGGCCAGTTGGGCCACTTGGCCCAGCGGGGGGGGGGGGGTTCTGTTGTTTTACTTTTGTTTTGTTTTCCTTTCATTTTTTTATTTATTTTCCTTTCTGTTTTAATTCACTTTAAAATATTTAGGCATTTTCAAAAAAAAAGTTTTCTTCACAATAATTACCTATGTAATATTTGGCACTAACCGAACATTTTGGTTTTAGTGTTTGAAAAATTCTGATGTTTGATAATAATTCAAATTTGAATTCGAAATGTTTTGAGTTAACTCGAGATTAGCGACAGTAACAGAGGTGACATGGCATCATTAGCTTGGGTTTACTGTAGCATAATTATCCGGGCGTTACAACACTCATCAGACTGCATACATCGGTATGTATTATTTCCAAAAAGTCATTAGCTCGTTCCATTGTTCCGGAGAACGGAGTTTTAGTCATCTTGCGCATAAGGCATGGTTCGCAAGTATCAAATGATTCATAATCAAGTGATTTCAACAGTCCATCTGCATGGAGTTTCTTCATGCGCTTTACACTAATATGACCCAAACAGCAGTGTCACAAATAACTTGCACTATCATTATTAACTTTGCATCTTTTGGCATCAATATTATGAATATGTGTATTACCACGATCGAGATTCAATAAACCATTAACATTGGGTGTATGACCATAGAAAGTTTTATTCATGTAAACAGAATAACAATTACTCTCTGTCTTAAATGAATAACCGTATTGCAATAAACAAGATCTAATCATATTCATGCTCAACGCAAACACAAAATAACATTTATTTAGGTTCAACACTAATCCCGAAAGTATAGGGAGTGTGCCATGATGATCATATCAATCTTGGAACCACTTCCAACACACATCGCCACTTCACCCTCAACTAGTCTCATAACATGTATATCAAATATACCTTTGTTCACTTTGCCATCCTTCTTATCCGCCAAATATTTGGGGTAGTTCCACTTACAGTGACCATTTCCTTTGCAGTAGGAGCACTCAGTTTCAGGCTTAGGTCCAGCTTTGGGCTTCTTCACGGGAGTGACAACTTGCTTGTCATTCTTCTTGAAGTTCCCTTTCTTTCCCTTCGCCCTTTTCTTGAAACTAGTGGTCTTGTTTAATCATACTTGATGCTTTTTCTTGATTTCTACCTTCGTCAATTTCAGCATCACGAAGAGCTCGGGAATCACTTTCTTCATCCCTTGCATATTATAGTTCATCATGAAGTTCCAGTAACATGGTGATGGTGACTAGAGAACTCTGTCAATCACTATCTTATCTGGAAGATTAACTCCCACTTGATTCAAGCGATTGTAGTCCTCAGACATTCTAAGCACATGCTCACTAGCTGAGCTATTCTCCTCCATTTTTAGGTGAAGTACTTGTCAGAGGTCTCATACCTCTCGACACGGGCATGAATATGAAATACCAATTTCATCTCTTGGAACATCTCATATGCTTCATGGCGTTCAAAACATTTTTGAAGTCCTGGTTCTAAGCCATAAAGTATGGTGCACTAAACTATCAAGTAGTCATCATACTGAGCAAGCCAAACGTTCATAACGTCTGCATTTGCTCCTGCAATAGGTCTGTCACCTAGCGGTGCATCAAGGACATAATTCTTCTGTGCAGCAATGAGGATAATCCTCAGATCACGGTCCCACTCCGCATCATTGCTACTATCATCTTTTAACTTAGTTTTCTCTAGGTACATATCAAAAAACATAGGGGAGCTACAACACGAGCTATTGATCTACAACATAATTTGCAAATACTATCAGGACTTAGTTCATGATAAGTTAAAGTTCAATTAATCAAATTACTTAAGAACTCCCACTTAGATAGACATCCCTCAACTCATCTAAATGATATGTGATCCAAATCAACTAAACCATGTCCGATCATCATGTGAGATGGAGTAGTCATCAATGGTGAAAATCTCTATGTTGATCATATCTACTATATGATTCACGTTCGACCTTCCGGTCTCCAGTGTTCCGAGGCCATGTCTGTACATGCTAGGCTCGTCAAGTTTAACCCGAGTATTCCGCATGTGCAAAACTAGCTTGCACCCATTGTATGTGAATGTAGAGCCTATCACACCCAATCATCAGGTGGTGTCTCAGCACGAAGAACTTTCGCAACGGTGCATACTCGGGGAGAACACTTATACCTTGAGATTTAGTTAAGGGATCATCTTATAATGCTACCGCCGTACTAATCAAAATAAGATGCAAAAAGATAAACATCACATGCAATCAAAATATGTGACATGATATGGCCATCATCATCTTGTGCTTATGATCTCCATCACCAAAGCAACGTCATGATCTCCATCGTCACCGGTGACACCTTGATCTCCATCGTAGCGTCGTGGTCATCTCGCCAACTATTGCTTCTACGACTATCACTAGCGCTTAGTGACAAAATAAAGCAATTACATGGCGTTTGTATTTCATACAATAAAGCGATAACCATAAGGCTCCTGCCAGTTGCCGATAACTTCTACAAAATATGATCATCTCATACAACAACGTATATCACATCATGTCTTGACCATATCACATTACAACATGCCCTGCAAAAACAAGTTAGACATCCTCTACTTTGTTGTTGCAAGTTTTACGTGGCTGCTACGGGCTTCTAGCAAGAACCGTACTTACCTACGACACAAAACCACAATGGTGATTTATCAAGTTTGCTGTTTTAACCTTCACAAGGACCGGCCACAGTCAAATTCGATTCAACTAAAGTAGGAGAAACAGATACCCGCCAGCCACCTTTATGCAAAACTAGTTGTATGTCAGTCGGTGGAACCGGTCTCACGAACGTGGCCATGTAAGGTTGGTCCGGGCTGCTCCATCCAACAATACCGCCGAATCAAAATAAGACATTGGTGGTAAGCAGTATGACGATCACCGCCAACAACTCTTTGTGTTCTACTCGTGCATATCATCTACGCATAGACCTGGCTCGGATGCCACTGTTGGGTAATGCAGCATGCAATTTTAAAACATTTCCCATGCTTTGCCGGCCGGCCCTTCGGCGGCGGCGACGCGGGGGTGGGCGGGAGGCGGGGGCCGAACCGGTGGCGGCTAGGGTTCCCCCGAGTCGCCTCGCTCGGGCGACGCTGGGGACGAAGGGCCTTATTTGTTAACCTCAAGTTGTACATCTGCCCATCCGTTGCCTCGTGGTGTATTGTAGTTTTTCTCTCTTCATATATGTATTTTGCACTCCACCTTGTGGTTAACAAATGAGTTGTACATATTCTTTTTGAACACAATAGAATCACAGTTGGTCGTGTATACAGTCATCCGTATGAACGAACCACGTACACATATCCTACTAATACGAGCACCTCCAAGATATTGAGTCGGCACATTAAGTTTGACGAAATCACCATAGATGTGTTGCAATTGATGAGAACGCCTCCTCTTCGGGACAAATATCATCAAATAAATAAATAAAAACACGCTCACTAGTGTTAGATCTACAACTTGAATCCTAGTGGGTTGGTTCCTCCATAGGGAAGCAAACCAGCTGAGCATATATTGGAGTGTTAAAATATACGTGTCCAATATATACATATCTGTCAGGTTTCAATTGGACGTGTAATTAGCAGATGGTTAGGTGTTTCAGTTGATAAGTTTAACTTCGCGCGAACCTTTAAGAACAGACTGCAGCGACAGATTTGACACGTTTATTGATTTTCTAATACTTCCTGGAAATTATGAACAATTTATAGATTCTGATTCTTTTTCAAAACGCAAAATACATTTTTAAAAAGGCGAACATTTTTCAAAACATTTTTCGAAAAACATAAATAAAATGAACAAAAAAAATTAAAATCTGACATACTTTCAAACGCGAACAATTTTCGGAAATTCCAAAGATTTTTATGAAAACAAGAACGAATTCGGAATACAAACTTCTTTATGGGAAAACAAACAAAAATTAAAAACTTGAAGAATTTTTGAAATCCAAAACATTATTTTAGAATAAGTGAACAAATTTTCAAGTTTTTCAACTTTTAAAAAAGTATGATTTTTTTTTGGAAATGCAAACACTTTTCCAATTAGAGAACATATTCCGTAATGGTGAACATTTGTTTGAATATGAGAACAAATTTTGTACTCTTGAACCTTTTTTTGAAATTCTGAACAAAATTTCAAAAAATGCGAACATTGTGTAAAATACTGATTTTTTTTAATTTATAACTGTTTGTAAAAGAAACAAAAGAGTTAAAGAAAAAACGAAATAGAAAACCAAAAAAAGAAAAAAAAACAGAAAATCCCAGAAACTAATCTGTTCAGGAAGCCTCCGAAACCGATAAAAGCCGGCCTGGAACAAGGTTCCCAAAACGGGAAACCTGCTTAGGGCTGTATAATGGGCCGGCCCACTTGG
The DNA here is from genome assembly GCA_963921465.1 of Triticum timopheevii. Lineage (NCBI taxonomy): Eukaryota > Viridiplantae > Streptophyta > Magnoliopsida > Poales > Poaceae > Triticum > Triticum timopheevii. The sequence goes on along the minus strand of OY997264.1, from coordinate 477,797,824 downwards.
CCGTTCGCTCGCACCTTTACAAACATTTAGAATTTTGTTCACATTGTTTAAAGTTTGTTCGCATTTCCAAGAAAAAAAGTTATGTTCGTCTTCTACAAAAATGTTTGAAGTTTAGAAAAAATTTCATAATGTGTTTGCTTTTACCAATGTAGGTATTCTAAAAAATCCAAATTTTGAAATATGTTCCCTTTTTTATAAAAAGATCTGTTCTGTAATTCAAAATGTGTTCACGTTTTAAAAATGTTCACATTTAACAACTTTGAGTTATTTTCAGTGCTTTTGGAAAACGGAAAAAACAACTACAGTAGCCATCTAGCGAAGGCTCTATAGTACCAGGCTCGCTACAATAGCCGAGCCTTGTACCACACTTATGGGCCGACACAGTTGGTCATCTATTGGGCGCAATGTGTGTCATATAGGAGGTCCCAGCAGGTAGCGCATCCACGGATGCCAAAGGCACAGGCTGTACAGACTAGAACTGAACATGCATGAGGATTTGTTAAGAAAAAAGTCTATCAGATAGTATCTGGTCGTGGGGTAGCGGTTGGATCATGTTGTGTAAGAAAAAGAAAGAAATGGTAGTATTAGTCTGGGAGGCCACATAGTGTTTTGTTCTGAAAAGAGGGGGAAAAAACCTTGGCCTTTGCATCGAGTGATGCACGCAACCATGTATTATTAATTATGCATGATGCTGAACTAATCCTCCTACAAGGAGAAAAAAAACTAGAGGCCATCCACGTGCCTCGCGACAACATCTCCTAGTTGTATCACAAAATCTACAATGACATGTTAACAGATAAAGGATGCAGCACTTCAAGACAACATCTTCAGGAGGAATTTTCGCTTGAGGGCCAATGTTGGCCGGTCCAAATAGATGCTAGACCAAGGGCTATTACCCTGAAGCAGATCTTCGAAGCAACACCTTCAACAAGGTAACAACACGCGGACGTTGACGTTGCCTAATCAAGCCAAAAGGAAAGATTATGAGTTTGATCAAGGCTGCGAGGGACTATTATTTGTTTATATAAATGGCTTTATACATGGATTGTGTATCAGATGGCAACTGATTATGACAAGAAGTCGTAGGATCATGTTCTACGGGGCATATAGCAATTCATGGTGATGTGTTGGGCTGATATTGCACAAGGTGGGGCATGCTTACAATCGGACAAGTTTGGTCGGGATCACACATATAAGGGGTGTGGCCTGAACAGTCTGGCAGATCGACAGAGATGTTGGTCGGAATAGAAGATGATGGTGGTTTCAGCGACAACGACATAGGAGCGTGATGTTGATGGTCGTCGAATTTGGGCGTGGAAACATGTGGCACAGGTCTGAGGGCTTGTGTGCTTCGACATGACGATGGTGTGAGTTGGATTCAAGATGGTGCACATGGGAGCTTGAAGGCGGCGGGCACGGGGTGACACGTACAAAAACCATGGAGTCATGTTGAAGGTGAAGCAGGAGTATGATGGGAATACTATGACATAAAACGTCAAAGAGTCGAAGCCTATTTCAAGGGGGGAAAGAGAGTTACATGTTGTTTAGGCTAGAGATCAATGGTATGAGGGATACGCGAAGTTCTACATAAGTTGGTGATAAGGGTTCTCTACGGTTAGGGTTGAGGTGGTGTGGGTTCATGACCGAGTATACTTGGCCAGGACAGCAGAGGCTTCACGCAGTGATAGCGCGCGAGGCATGCGGTAAGCATAGGATAGGGCGACAGACCAAGGCACTGGTGGTCACACAAAGTGTGGTGATAGTGTTGAAGCAGTGTTGGCGAGTACCAGATTCAAGTTCGTGACAAGAACTATGGAGTTCGGCTTGTCAAGTGGATGAGAGTTGATAATGAAGAATCTGATAAAGTGATGAAAAATCTAAAAAATAACAAAGCTTGGAAAGTACTCTCTCTGTAAAGAAATTACAGAGATATAAGTGTTGGGGAACGTAGAAGAAATTCAAAATTTTCCTACGTATCACCAAGATCTATCTATGGAGAGACTAGCAACGAGGGGAAGGAGAGTGCATCTACATACCCTTGTAGATCGCTAAGCGGAAGCATTCAAGAGAACGGGGTTGATGGAGTCGTACTCATCGTGATTCAAATCACCGATGATCCTAGCGCCGAACGGACGGCACCTCCGCGTTCAACACACGTACGGAACGGAGACATCTCCCATGCCTTGATCCAGCAAGGAGGAGGGAGAGGTTGATGGAGATCCAGCAGCACGACGGCGTGGTGGAAGTAGCGGGATTCCAACAGGGCTTCGCTAAGCGCTGCGGGAGGAGGGAGATGTGTCACGGGAGGGAGAGGGAGGCGCCAGGCCTTAGGTATGATTGCTCCTCCTTTTCCCCACTATATATAGGGCCAAGGGAGAGGGGGTAGGCGCAGCCCTTGCCCCTTCCTCCAAGGAAAGGGTGCGGCCAAGGGGGGGAGGAGTCCATCCTCCCCAAGGCACCTCGGAGGTGCCTTCCCCCTTTAGGACTCTCCCCTTTTTCTCTTCTCTTGGCGCATGGGCCTCTTGGGGCTGGTGCCCTTGGCCCATGTAGGCCAAGGCGCACCCCCTACAGCCCATGTGGCCCCCCGGGCCAGGTGGCCCCACCAGGTGGACCCCCGGGACCCTTCCGGTGGTCCCGGTACAATACCGATGACCCCGAAACTTGTCCCGATGGCCGAAATAGCACTTCCTATATATAATTCTTTACCTCCGGACCATTCCGGAACTCCTCGTGACGTCCGGGATCTCATCCGGGACTCCGAACAACTTTCGGGTTACCGCATACTAATATCTCTATAACCCTAGCGTCACCGAACCTTAAGTGTGTAGACCCTACGGGTTCGGGAGACATGCAGACATGACCGAGATGACTCTCCGGTCAATAACCAACAGCGGGATCTGGATACCCATGTTGGATCCCACATGTTCCACGATGATCTCATCGGATGAACCACGATGTCAAGGACTTAATCAATCCTGTATACAATTCCCTTTGTCTAGCGGTATTTTACTTGCCCGAGATTCGATCGTCGGTATCCCGATACCTTGTTCAATCTCGTTACCGGCAAGTCTCTTTACTCGTTCCGTAACACATCATCCCGTGATCAACTCCTTGATCACATTGTGCACATTATGATGATGTCCTACCGAGTGGGCCCAGAGATACCTCTCCGTTTACACGGAGTGACAAATCCCAGTCTCGATTCGTGCCAACCCAACAGACACTTTCGGAGATACCTGTAATGCACCTTTATAGCCACCCAGTTACGTTGTGACGTTTGGTACACCCAAAGCATTCCTACGGTATCCGGGAGTTGCACAATCTCATGGTCTAAGGAAAATATACTTGACATTAGAAAAGCTTTAGCATACGAACTACACGATCTTTGTGCTAGGCTTAGGATTGGGTCTTGTCCATCACATCATTCTCCTAATGATGTGATCCCGTTATCAACGACATCCAATGTCCATAGCCAGGAAACCATGACTATCTGTTGATCACAATGAGCTAGTCAACTAGAGGCTCACCAGGGACAGATTGTGGTCTATGTATTCACACGTGTATTACGATTTCCGGATAATACAGTTATAGCATGAATAAAAGACAATTATCATGAACAAGGAAATATAATAATAATACTTTTATTATTGCCTCTAGGGCATATTTCCAACAGTCTCCCACTTGCACTAGAGTCAATAATCTAGTTCACATCGATATGTGATTAACACTCAAGGTCACATCCCTATGTGACTAACACCCAAAGAGTTTACTAGAGTCAATAATCTAGTTCACATTACCATGTGATTAACACTCGATGAGTTCTGGGTTTGATCATGTTATGCTTGTGAGAGAGGTTATAGTCAACGGGTCTGAACCTTTTCAGATCCGTGTGTGCTTTACAAATCTCTATGTCATCTCCTAGATGCAGCTACCACGTTCTATTTGGAGCTATTCCAAATAACTGTTCTACTTGGAGCTATTCTAAATTGTTGCTCCATTATACATATCCGGTATCTCTACTCAGAGTTATCCGGATAGGTGTTAAGCTTGCATCGACGTAACCCTTTACGAGGAACTCTTTTACCACCTCCATAATCGAGAAAATTCCTTAGTCCACTAGTTACTAAGGATAACTTTGACCGCTGTCCTGTGATCCATTCTTGGATCACTCTTGTACCCCTTGACTGACTCATGGCAAGGCACACTTCAGGTGCGGTACACAGCATAGCATACTGTAGAGCCTACGTCTTAAGCATAGGGGACGACCTTCGTCCTTTCTCTCTATTCTGCCGTGGTCGAGCTTTAAGTCTTAATTTCATACCTTACCACTCAGGCAAGAACTCCTTCTTTGACTGGTCCATCTTGAACAGCTTCAAGATCATGTCAAGGTATGTGCTCATTTGAAAGTACCATTAAGCGTTTTGATCTATCCTTATAGATCTTGGTGCTCAATGTTCAAGTAGCTTAATCCAGGTTTTCTATTGAAAAACACTTTTCAAATAACCCTATATGCTTTCCAGAAATTCTACGTCATTTCTGATCAACAATATGTCAACAACATTTATTTATCAGAAATTCTATAGTGCTCCCACTCACTTCTTTGGAAATACAAGTTTCTCATAAACTTTGTATAAACCCAAAACTTCGATCATCTTATCAAAGCATACATTCCAACTCCGAGATGCTTACTCCAGTCCTTAGAAGGATTACTGGAGCTTTGCATACTTATTAGCATCTTTCAGGATTGACAAAACCTTCCGGTTGTATCACATACAACCTTTCCTCAAGAAAATCGTCGAGGAAACAATGTTTTGACATCCTATCTGCAAGATTTCATAAACAATGCAGTAATCGCTAATATAATTCCAACAGACTCTTAGCATCGCTATGAGTGAGAAAGTCTCACCGTAGTCAACTCCTTGAACTTGTCGGGAAACATCTTAACGACAAGTCGAGCTTTCTCAATGGTGACACTTACCATCATTGTCTGTCTTCCTTTCAAAATCCATATGTACCTAATAGCCTTACGACCATCAAGTAGTTCTTCCAAAGTCTACACTTTGTTTTCATACATGAATCCTATCTCGGATTTTATGGCTTCTAACCATTTGTCGGAATTTGGGCCCACCATTGCTTCTCCATAGCTCGTAGGTTCATTGTTGTCTAGCAACATGACTTTCAAGACAGGATTACTGTACCACTCTGAAGTAGTACGTATCCTTGTCACCCTACGAGGTTCGGTAGTGACTTGATCCGAAACTTCATGATCACTGTCATAAGCTTCCACTTCAATTGGTGTAGGTGCCATAGGAACAACCTCCTGTGCCCTGCTACACACTTGTTGAAGTGACGGTTCAATAACCTCATCAAGTCTCCACCATCCTCCCACTCAATTCTTTCGAGAGAAACTTTTCCTCGAGAAAGGACCCGATTCTAGAAACAATCCCTAATTGCTTTCGGATCTGAGACAGGAGGTATACCCAACTGCTTTGGGTGTCATATGAAGATGCATTTATCCGCTTTGGGTTCGAGCTTATCAGCCTAAAACCTTTTTCACATAAGTGTCGCAGCCCCAAACTTTCAAGAAATGACAGCTTAGATTTCTCTAAACCATAGTTCATACGGTGTCATCTCATCGGAATCACGTGGTGCCCTATTTAAAGTGAATGCGGTTGTCTCTAATGCCTAACCCATAAACTATCATGGTAATTCGATAAGAGACATCATGGTATGCATCATATCCAATAGGGTGCAATTATGATGTTCGGACACACCATCACACTATGGTGTTCCAGGCTGTATCAGTTGTGAAACAATTTCCACAATGTCTTAATTCTGTGCCAAACTCGTAATTCAGATATTCATCTCTATAATCATATCATAGATATTTTATCCTCTTGTCATGACGATCTTTCAACTTCACCCTGAAATTACTTGAACCTTTCAATAATTCAGACTCGTGATTCATCAAATAAATATACTCAACATCTACTCAAATCATCTGTGAAGTAAGAACATAACGATATCCACTACATGCCTCAGCACTCATTGGACTGCAAACATCAAAATGTATTACTTCCAACAAGTTGCTTTCTAGTTCCATTTTACTGAAAACGAGGCTTTCAGTCATCTTGCCCATGTGGTATGATTTGCATGTCTCAAGTGATTCAAAACCAAGTGAGTCCAAACGATCCATCTGTATAGAGTTTCTTCATGCATATCTACCAACAAACATGGTTCGCATGTCTCAATCCTTTCAAAAACGAGTGAGTCCAAAGATCCATCAACATGGAGCTTCTTCATGCATTTTATACCAATATGACTTAAGTGGCCGTGCCACAAGTAGGTGGTACTATCATTACTATCTTTTGGCATGAACATGTGTATCACTACGATCGAGATTCAATAAACCATTCATTTCAGGTGTAAGACCATTTGAAGGTATTATTCAAATAAACAGAGTAACCATTATTCTCCTTAAATGAATAACCGTATTGCGATAGACATAATCCAGTCATGTCTATGCTCAACGCAAACACCAAATAACAATTATTTAGGTTTAACACCAGTCTCGATGGTAGAGGCAGCGTGCGATGCTTGATCATATCAACATTGGAAACACTTCCAACACATATCGTCAGCTCACCTTTAGCTAGTATCCGTTTATTCCATAGCTTTTATTTCGAGTTACTAACACTTAGCAACCAAACCGGTATCTAATACCCTGGTGCTACTAGGAGTACTAGTAAAGTACACATCAACACAATGTATATCCAATATACTTCTATCGACCTTGCCAGCCTTCTAATCTACCAAGTATCTAGGGTAATTCTGCTCCAGTGGCTGTTCCCCTTATTACAGAAGCACTCAGTCTCGGGTTTGGGTTCAACCTTGGGTTTCTTCACTAGAGCAGCAGCTGAATTGCCGTTTTATGAAGTATCCCTTCTTGCCCTTGCCCTTCTTGAAACTAGTGGTTTTTCCAACCATCAACAATTGATGCTCCTTCTTGATTTCTACTTTTGCGGTGTCAAACATCGTGAATACCTCAAGGATCATCATATCTATCCCTGATATGTTATAGTTCATCACGAAGCTCTAGCAGCTTGGTGGTAATGACTTCGGAGAAACATCATTATCTCATCTGGAAGATTAACTCCCACTCGATTCAAATGATTGTTGTACTCAGACAATCTGAGCACAAGCTCAACAATTGAGCTTTTCTCCCTTAGTTTGCAGGCTAAGAAAATCGTCGGAGGTCTCATACCTCTTGACGTGGGCACGAGCCTGAAATCCCAATTTCAACCCTCGAAACATCTCATATGTTCCGCGACGTTTCGAAAACGTCTTTGGTGCCTCTACTTAAACCGTTTAACTGAACTATCACGTAGTTATCAAAACGTGTATGTCCGATGTTCGCAACATCCACAAACAACGTTTGGGGTTCAGTACACTGAGCGGTGCATTAAGGACATAAGCCTTCTATGAAGCAATGAGGACAATCCTCGGTTTACGGACCTAGTCCGCATAATTGCTACTATTAACTTTCAACTAAATTTTCTCTAGGAACATATCTAAACAGTAGAACTAAAGCGCGAGCTACGACATAATTTGCAAAATCCTTTTGACTATGTTCAGGATAATTAAGTTCATCTTATGAACTCCCACTCAGATAGACATCCCTCTAGTCATCTAAGTGATTACATGATCCGAGTTAACTAGGCCGTGTCCGATCATCACATGAGACGGACTAGCCAACGTCGGTGAACATCTTCATGTTGATCGTATCTTCTATACGACTCATGCTCGACCTTTCGGTCTCCGTGTTCCGAGGCCATGTCTGTACATGCTAGGCTCGTCAAGTTAACCCTAAGTGTATTGCATGTGTAAATCTGTCTTACACCCGTTGTATGTGAACGTAAGGATCTATCACACCCGATCATCACGTGGTGCTTCGAAACGACGAACTGTAGCAACGGTGCACAGTTAGGGGAGAACACTTCTTGAAATTGTTGTGAGGGATCATCTTATTTACTACCGTCGTTCTAAGTAAACAAGATGCAAAAACATGATAAACATCACATGCAATCAAATAGTGACATGATATGGCCAATATCATTTTGCTCCTTTTGATCTCCATCTTCGGGGCTCCATGATCATCATCGTCACCGGCATGACACCATGATCTCCATCATCATGATCTTCATCATTGTGTCTTCTTGAAGTTGTCTCGCCAACTATTACTTCTACTACTACAGCTAACGGTTAGCAATAAAGTAAAGTAATTACATGATGTTTATGTTGACACGCAGGTCATAAATAAATTAAGACAACTCCTATGGCTCCTGCCGGTTGTCATACTCATCGACATGCAAGTCATGATTCCTATTACAAGAACATGATCAATCTCATACATCACATATCATTCATCACATTCTTCTTGGCCATATCACATCACAAAGCATACCCTGCAAAAACAAGTTAGACGTCCTCTAATTGTTGTTTGCATGTTTTACGTGGCTGCTATGGGTTTCTAGCAAGAACGTTTCTTACCTACGCAAAGACCACAATGTGATATGCCAATTGCTATTTACCCTTCATAAGGGCCCTTTTCATCGAATCCGATCCGACTAAAGTGGGAGAGACAGACACCCGCCAGCCACCTTATGCAACTAGTGCATGTTTGTCGGTGGAACCGGTCTCACGTAAGCGTATGTGTAAGGTTGGTCCGGGCCGCTTCATCCCACGATGCCGCCGAATCAAGATAAGACTAGTAACGGCAAGCATATTGAACAATATCGACGCCCACAACTACTTTGTGTTCTACTCGTGCATAGTAACTACGCATAAACCTAGCTCATGATGCCACTGTTGGGGAACGTAGCAGAAATTCAAAATTTTCCTACGTATCACCAAGATCTATCTATGGAGAGACTAGCAACGAGGGGAAGGAGAGTGCATCTACATACCCTTGTAGATCGCTAAGCGGAAGCGTTCAAGCGAACGGGGTTGATGGAGTCGTACTCGTTGTGATTCAAATCACCGATGATCCTAGCGCCGAACGGACGGCACCTCCGCGTTCAACACACGTACGGAACGGAGATGTCTCCCATGCCTTGATCCAGCAAGGAGGAGGGAGAGGTTGATGGAGATCCAGCAGCACGACGGCGTGGTGGAAGTAGCGGGATTCCAACAGGGCTTCGCTAAGCGCTGCGGGAGGAGGGAGATGTGTCACGGGAGGGAGAGGGAGGCGCCAGGCCTTAGGTATGATTGCTCCTCCTTTTCCCCACTATATATAGGGCCAAGGGAGAGGGGGTAGGCGCAGCCCTTGCCCCTTCCTCCAAGGACAGGGTGCGGCCAAGGGGGGGAGGAGTCCATCCTCCCCAAGGCACCTCGGAGGTGCCTTCCCCCTTTTAGGACTCTCCCCTTTTTCTCTTCTCTTGGCACATGGGCCTCTTGGGGCTGGTGCCCTTGGCCCATGTAGGCCAAGGCGCACCCCCTACAGCCCATGTGGCCCCCCGGGGCAGGTGGCCCCACCCGGTGGACCCCCGGGACCCTTCCGGTGGTCCCGGTACAATACCGATGACCCCGAAACTTGTCCCGATGGCCGAAATAGCACTTCCTATATATAATTCTTTACCTCCAGACCATTCCGGAACTCCTCGTGACGTCCGGGATCTCATCCGGGACTCCGAACAACTTTCGGGTTACCGCATACTAATATCTCTATAACCCTAGCGTCACCGAACCTTAAGTGTGTAGACCCTACGGGTTCGGGAGACATGCACATTATGATGATGTCCTACCGAGTGGGCCCAGAGATACCTCTCCGTTTACACGGAGTGACAAATCCCAGTCTCGATTCGTGCCAACCCAACAGACACTTTCGGAGATACCTGTAATGCACCTTTATAGCCACCCAGTTACGTTGTGACATTTGGTACACCCAAAGCATTCCTACGGTATCCGGGAGTTGCACAATCTCATGGTCTAAGGAAAAGATACTTGACATTAGAAAAGCTTTAGCATACGAACTACACAATCTTTGTGCTAGGCTTAGGATTGGGTCTTGTCCATCACATCATTCTCCTAATGATGTGATCCCGTTATCAACGACATCCAATGTCCATAGCCAGGAAACCATGACTATCTGTTGATCACAACGAGCTAGTCAACTAGAGGCTCACTAGGGACAGATTGTGGTCTATGTATTCACACGTGTATTACGATTTCCGGATAATACAGTTATAGCATGAATAAAAGACAATTATCATGAACAAGGAAATATAATAATAATACTTTTATTATTGCCTCTAGGGCATATTTCCAACAATAAGATCTTTTAATCTGTCCAGAAAAGAATGAGACATCTGCGAATTCGATTCGAGACGAGTAAAGGCAGCAAAAAATTCTTTCAAGTTCAGACATACGGTCAACAATAGCGATGATGGTGAGTTCAGAAATTCTTATATGTGATGTCCAATATGTGAGTTGTTCACTTTCATGCACATCAAGGAATAAGCTACCAGGGTGACTTACATCGATGTTGTTGGATATGGTGACTTTATGGTCCATGTGTGATAGTGTTAGATGGATACTCCGGGAGATTGGGAACACTAAACAAGTGTACAACAACTTAATTTTCACCAGAGTTTTGATTATTATGGAGAAAAAGAAGGGACTACAATTGCAGCTGGAGTCTTCTGACATCAAAGGAGTGGCAGCGGAGTTCATGATTAATTTTTTTTCGAAAAGGGGGAACTCCCCGGCCTCTGCCATCAGAACGATGCATACGGCCACCTTAATAAATAAAATAGGTTCAACAAAGTCGTATAGTCTTCAACAAAATAAAGGAGAGCTCACCGAGAGCCTCGAAGCTAAACCAAGAAAAAACCACAAGGCCACAACCGGCTGGTAAAATAAAAGATAAGGAAACTAATTGCCTATCCTATTACATGACCGCCAACCAAAACGGTTGAAGATATCCTGCGCTACCATCTCCCACCGGACAGATCCAGTAACCAAACGCTCCCTGGACTTCGTCGGAGTGAGTAAGGACCACATGCGGATCAGTGCCGTAGCACGGAATATAACCTGCAAAAAATGAATAGTAGTTATTCTGTTAAAAACCAAATCATTTCTGCAGTTCCAAATTGCCCATAACAACGCATACACTCCTACACGTATATGTCTAGCTGTATCGGACTCTATCCCATCCAGCCACGTTCCAAATAACGACCCGACCGTACTCGGAGGAGTAATGTTAAAATCAATTTGCACAATGCGCCATAGAATTCTCGCCAAAGGACAGTCAAGGAAGAGATGCTTAATGGTCTCGTCCTGATCACAGAAGCTACACCTAGTAGATCCAGTCCAATTGCGCTTGACCAAGTTGTCTTTTGTTAAAATTACCTATTTATGGACAAACCACATAAACACTTTAATTTTCAAAGGCACTTTTACTTTCCAAACATGTTTAGTACTAGGAATGACAGTGGAGTTGATGACATCGTTGTACATCGACTTTACAGTAAATTGTCCGTTCCTAGTAAGCTTCCAACATAGCTGATCGGGCTGTTGCGCTAGCTGGACTTCCATCAGTCTACGCACCAGATGGAGCCGAGCTTCCCATCTCTCACCAACAAGCATCTGCCGAAACTGAATATTAAGGGGAATGGACTGCATAATCATTGCAACTAGCGCATCACGTCGCTGGACAATACGATACAAGGTTGGGTACTGTATTGCTAATGGTGTATCACCCAGCCAAGTGTCCTCCCAGAAACGTGTGTCATTTCCATCACCGACAGTAAACTTTGTTCTATTAAAGAAGGTTGCCTTGACTCTCATAAGCCCCTTCCAAAACGGCGAATCAGTTGGTCTCACTGTCACCTGTGACAAAGTTTTGGACTGCAGATACTTGTTACGAAGCATCTGCGCCCAAGTTGCGTCAGTCGGACCCGAAAGCTTAGACAGCCACTTACTAAGCAGGCATCTGTTCTTGACCTCAAGATTTTCGATACCCAACCCCCCTTGGTCCTTAGGTCGGCAAATGACATCCCACTTGGCGAGTCTATACTTTCTCTTAAGTTCATCACTCTGCCAAAAAAATCTTGATCGGTAGAAGTCCAGCCTTTTCCTAACCCCAACTGGAACCTCAAAGAAAGATAGTAGCAACATCGGCATACTAGTGAGTACCGAATTAATAAGAATTAACCGGCCTCCATATGACATAAGTTTGCCCTTCCAGCAACTAAGTTTCTTTTCAAACCGATCCTCAATGCATTTCCACTCTCGATTTGTAAGCTTACGATGGTGAATGGGTATACCTAGGTAGGTGAAAGGTAAAGCCCCTAGTTCACATCCAAACAATTTCCTATAAGCCTCCTGTTCCTCCTTGGCTCTACCAAAGCAGAACAATTCACTTTTATGAAAGTTAATCTTTAACCCAGACAATTGTTCAAATAAGCAAAGCACCAGCTTCATATTTCTCGCTTTTGCCAGGTCATGCTCCATAAAGATGATAGTATCATCAGTGTACTGCAGAATGGACACCCCCCCCCATCAACTAGGTTGGGCACCAAGCCTCCCACCTGACCGGCCTCCTTTGCCCGACCTATTAGGATTGCCAACATGTCAACCACAATGTTGAACAAAACAGGGGACATTGGATCCCCTTGCCTCAGACCCTTGTGTGTCTGGAAATAGTGCCCAATATCATCATTTACTTTAATTCCAACACTCCCTTTTTGCGTAAAGGATTCTACCTGGCGTCGCCAAGCCTCATCAAAACCCTTCATACGCAAGGCCTATTGTAGGAATGGCCATTTGACTTTGTCGTACGCTTTTTCGAAATCCACTTTGAAAACAACCCCATCCAGTTTTTTCGTGTGGATTTCATGGAGCGTTTCATGAAGGACCACTACCCCCTCAAGGATATTCCTGTCCGGCATGAAAGCAGATTGGGTAGGCTGCACAACAGTATGCGCAATCTGTGTGAGTCTATTGGTCCCGACCTTGGTAAATTTTTTGAAACTAACATTAAGAAGACAGATTGGCCTGAATTGCTCAATTCTCACAACCTCTGTTTTCTTAGGAAGAAGGGTAATCGTTCCAAAATTTAGCTGAAAAAGATGAAGCCGCCCAGCAAACAAATCATTAAACATAGGCAACAAATCCCCTTTAATGATATGCCAACACTTCTTATAAAACTCCGCTGGGAAACCATCAGGGCCCGGCGCCTTGTTATTCTTCATTTGCGAGATGGCCTCCAGCACCTCTTTCTCCGAGAAAGGAGCTGCAAGAATATCATTCTCCACCGCTGTGAGCTGAGGAATATCCTCAACCCTTGACTCGTCCAGAGACACACAGTTCTCTTATGGGGGCCCAAACAACTGCTTATAGTATTCGGTAATGTACAATTTTAGGTTTTCCTGTCCTACAATCATACCCTCATCTTGCTCAAGTTGAAAGATCCTCTTCTTTTGATGCTTACCGTTAGCGATCATGTGAAAGAATTGCGTGTTCGCGTCCCCCTGGACTACTCGCCGGACCTTGGCCCGCAACGCCCACTTCAGCTCTTCTTCTCTAAGAAGTTCTTTCAGCCGCAATTCCGCCTCGAGCTTGGCATGAAGCTCCGCAGCCGGCAATATCGTGGTTTCCGCTTTTACATCCAGAGACTGTATAAGGGCAAGGAGCTTTTCCTTTTCGACCTTATAAATCCCGCTCAGATGCTTAGCCCACCCACGTAGGAAGCTCCTCAAGTGCCTAATCTTATTCTGCCAGCGCTGAAGCGCGGTCCTCCCTCCTGAATCCTTAGCCCACTCTCTGACCACGAGATCCAGGAAGCCATCTCTTTCAAACCAAGCCATCTCAAAGGAGAACACATTTTTGATCCCCAGGTGGGTGGGTTCACCAAAGTCGACAAATAACGGCGTATGGTTAGAAATACCACGGGACAAGGCCTGGACAGTCACCAGGGGAAACTTCTGTTCCCAATCGATGCTAGCCAACACACGGTCCAACTTCTCATACGTCGGATTTGGCATCGCGTTCGGCCAGGTAAACTTTCTACCCGAGAGCTCAATTTCTCTCAGGTCCAGACTTTCAATGATAGTGTTAAACATGAACGACCATCGTCCATCAAAATTATCATTGTTCTTATCCTCACGCCGTCTAATAATATTGAAATCACCCCCCACCAGGATGGGCAACTGCTCGGAGCCACAAATCCAAACAAGATCAGCCAAGAACTCAGACTTGAGCTCGGGCTGTGCAGCACCATATACCACGACAAGAGCCCAATTAAACCCACCAACCTTCGATCGCACCCTAAACTTAACAGCAAAGTCTCCCATGACCACACTGCGAACCTCAAGCGCATCACACCTAACTCCGAGAAGGATTCCACCCGACCTCCCTCTCGGTGGCAAACAATGCCAATCAAAATCTATACCTCCCGATAGAGTATTTAGAAACTGAGCCGCGAAGTTATCTCTACCTGTCTTCGATAGAGCTATAAAATCTAAACAATGCTCGATAGACACCTCAGCAAGAAACCTTTGTTTAGCCAAGTCCTTTAGACCTCTGCTATTCCAGAAAATTCCTTTCATAGATCATCATGGAATTTTTTTGCCGTACGGATCCTAGCACTCCTACGCACTGCGGAAACCGGGTATACCTTCCGTTTCCACTTGCGCTTGGGGACAGTTTGACTCTGCAACTGGTCCTCACAACCAGTCTCAGACGGGCTAGCCAACACTATCTCGGTAGACTCAGCCTGAACATCCTCATCAGTATTAGGTTGCATAAGATCCGCACAAAAGTTGTCTAGCACCCTGACCCCGAGCGCATCAACCTCAGAATCACTCATGGGTTTAACAACCGCAATATTACGGATCATCTCTAAGGCCCGCTCAGCCTCTAGGTCTAAAAGTTGTCTAGCACCCTGACCCCGAGCGCATCAACCTCAGAATCACTCATGGGTTTAACAAGAGAAGGAAGCTACCCGCACAGGCACCGGAAGAGAAGGAAGCTCCGAGGCCACCTGCCCCAAGCCGCCTCCCGAAGGCAAAGCCGGCATCAACCGACAGGCAGACGCGACGGGGGAAGAGTTATCTGAGGCCACCTGCCCCAGACCCCCTCCCGGCGAAGAAAAAGACTCGGAAGCCACCTGCCCCGAGTCTCCTTCCTCAGCAGGAGGAGAGCAACCCGAGGCCGCCTGCCCCAGATCACTCCCCGACAGGGTAGGTACGACAAGCTGCGCCACCTCCTGAGAAGGTATCGTGTGCTGAGCACGAAGGGGAGTGGCCACCTGCCGACCCCCAGGAATCGTGTCCACTGCACCCTCCAACCCCAAAGCCGGTAACTCGAGCTCAAACGCCTCCTCGGACTCAACCCGATCACTCCAGAGCCTCGGGGGAGCAGAGTATGGCTCAAAATACCCAAATCTCAGAGTCGTCGAAGGTACCACGGAGGGTGAGACTGCTCCCCGGTCGACGCCAGCTCGGGCCCCGGCCCCTTGGACAACTGTCGTCCAGGGTCCTCGACCGGCGACTCCCGTACCCCCGCTCCGCCATCACTCTCGTACATATCCATATCAGAATCATGAGCCGACGCAACCAGAAGGCTCTCATCCTCAAACTCAATATCCAAATCATAAACTCTGCCTCGATAAGCCCACTTAACCACATTCGGAACATACTCAATGTTCAAAATACTAACCAAAACCCGAGCAATCCCATGAGCTCTGGTGAACTCCATGTCCACACGCTCAGGCTTCCCTACTAAAATGCCCATACTGGCCACAACCCGAGCATCCTACAGCGGCCTAGAGGGAGCCCCGGAGAATCGCAGCCACGCTTGAGTAAGCGGCTTGCCCTGAGGCTTAACAAGCTTCCACTCTTGAAACTCAAGGATACCATCCGTTCCCGGCACCTTACACATCCCAAAGCTCAACAACCTCTGCAGATCCTCTACAGAAGGAAACTCGACCCTGAACATCCTATCAGCCATACTGACAAGGTCCCACTAGAACTCCCCAGGAGCCAACTCAAGGAGCCTCTGCACGATCTGTGTCTCAGCCACCTCCCCTCTGGTAACCTTGACTATCCCCGTGGTCATACTCGTGGACTCATCGGCAGCCTCTCGCTCATTTGGAGATTCAAAAAAAGTTAACTCAGCACAGTATACTCCATACATCATGAGCGACGGTGCCTGATCTCGCAGCATCGGACACTCCCCAGACTCGTGTGCCAGTTTACCACAGGTATCACATAACATAGCCACACACTCCGCGATGAAGTGACCCTTGTCACCGCACCGGTAACAAAGCATCTTTTCCTTCCTACGCGCCCACTTGGATACCCTATCAGCCTCAGACCTATCTGACAACTCCGCAGACACATCGGTCATAACCTCGTTCTCAGAAACCTGCACAGAGGCAAGAGCCGTAACGACCTCCATAGCGTGGCCAGGCAACAGAGGCTCCTCGGCAGTCCCGTCGGCTGTTGTCTGGTCGACAACAACAGGTGGTGGCGGAGGACGTGGACGGTAGCGGCCCCCTCTGCCTCCCCGACCACCCTGATAGCCTCTGGTTCAAGTCTAAGATACACGGAGGTTCGTACATGGTGCTTTAAGGTGGCGAGGACATATTCGCCAAGGTGGAGTCTTAAAATATGTGTCGAATATATATGCACATGTTAGGCTACGGTTGGACTTGTAATTAGCGGAGGGTTAGAAGTCGAACACGTATATTACGGGCTTATTATATAAGCGCACCGGATGGTTGCCAAATAGACATAAGCTGGTGGCCCGTGGCAAGGGTGTCCGGACCAGCTATGGAGGATGGTCGGATGGCCTCAGCAGGCTTGTCGTCAATTGTATAAATATGATTTGATTCATGGGGATGAGCATTCGTAGTCATGCCTGGGATATAGCCACATTGATGAATCTTTTTTATAAATCACGGTATCATGCTCGTTACTTTTGTGATTTCTTCCTTAGATTATTCTAACAGAACTACATAGATGAATGCACCTCAAGATAAGGGGGGACGTAGAGATCTCCCTGCCATGTTCCTGAAATCCATTCTACATGTATATACTTTAGTTAAATGTCATCTTGCCGACATACATTCATATTTCTACTATGCAATCGTATCCTATACTGTATAATTAATTGTCCAGTAGTAGATATGTGCACGATCATCCTAATTGACATTACCGGGGATCAGCAGCCGGCCAGCTTAGGTCAATGGTTTTTAGTCAACTTCTCAATTTATTCTAGTTTTCTCTTTGGTCAGATGTCAGATGCGAATTATCACCTGAACCTGCAAGGGATCCCTCCATGCAATGCATGTACTCAGATTTCCTTGTATTTTATTTTTTTTGTGGGCAAGGTGGTTCGGTGATGTAGAGACAATAGACATTTTGAGATTTCGGTTTAAGTATACACATCTATCGGTAGGACATGTATAAAGCAGAGTAAAATGTATTACTACTAGTTTGTCAACTCTGAATATGATACACTTGTCCGACCATTCTTGTTAACAGGTCCGTCTACACATAAGTTGATAGAAATTTTCTTTTGTCTAAATGATAATCCCAGCTGCGGTTATTGTTTTACCTTATCAATTGCGACAGCTGAACACTATTTTCATTTTTCTTCTTTTGTGTTTGCATATGGATACTGCTTTGTGTCTTTGTTCCTTTTTATTATTTGATATTTGAACCCGATCCATTTTGTGGTTGTATGGAAAAGAATTTTTTTCAAGAATCCCAACTTATACTGATCTAGTATTCATTCCCTCCATCCTTGCGTGAGTCTCTACACAGAAACATTAGAACCAGTATCTGGTTTTATAACGAAGGGACCAAATCAGACAATATTTGAGGGACGAAAACAATTTTTTTGTTGTAAAGTAGGACATAAGAGAAACTATAATTGAGTCGCCAGATCGCATATGGAGGTTTGGGCGGCCATTTGCAAACACATGGTTGCCATATGCGGCATCCATATCTCATCTTTTCTAATCTTTTTTTTACATCAATTACAAAATGCACACACACTCAATTTTAGAGAGTAAATATACTGATTTGAGATAACATTGCATTATAAAGTGGTCACAAAAGGGTTAAAAAGTTGATTAGTGACTTTTTTTTTTACTAAAATGACGACTTCACGTCTTGTGAGAAGCACTAGTTGCTCCCCGCCATGAAGACGGGAGCACACGGTGGACACTATGCGTTGCTTGGGCAAGTCCTCGCCTGCACGTGCGGGACCTGCACATAGTTGTGATAGATATCCCGAACAATGGAGTGTGTTATGGGATTCTAGTCCGACCACTCATCCGCATGCGCGGTATCCTGCTGCGCGGCATCCTCCATCGCATCTTGGCGATGCCACTCCTGCTCCTCGGCGATAAGTTTCTCCTTCTCCAACGCTTTCTCCTCGTCCAAGATCAGCCATGGTGAAAATGGCATGGCGATGGGGAGAGAGAAAGTGTTTATCGGTAGTTGTGTTGGAAGTGGATTTTCTGAGCTATTTGGTCATGGTGATGACTTTTTCATAGCCACGGGCAGCGGGTGGCGGAAAAACATGGCAGGAAACATGGCTAGGGTGGCTCTGGGCAGTTGACACGCAGCGGCTGCCAGTAATTAGCATGCTTCCCGGTGCCATATCAATCTGGGTGTCTACGCCATTGGCAGGGAGAGGAGATGGGCCGAGAGGAAGGGTAAGGAGGGAGGTCAAATTCCCTCCTACGCGATCCGTTGGTGGATGGCACACCCTCCAAAACAATGCCCACATCCTTCAAATATGAAGGCTCACAGGTTCGATACGGAGCCCTCTTCATAAATTGTGCCGACTTGGGACCGGATGACGACTCTGCTAGAGTGGCCATTTTGGTCAAAATCACCATATTGGCAGTTATTATGACGAACGGGCCGATATGATGAGTCTGTCAGAGTTGTTTTAAGTAAGCAATAGAGAATATGATTCAGGCAACAAATTAATTTGAAACTAGAGAACATTCACACGTGCCCCTGTTAGCAACCCTGGGGTTTTGCTTCGTTTTCATTGAACGATAGCTTGTTCCTCCTAGCCATCCATCACTCGTCAATTTAGGAGTAAATCATATAGTGAACAATTATCTTCAGCTTGTCCAGTAGTACCTTGCAAAATGATGGATGGTACTTGGAGGTATCTAGAATTTTTCAAAGGGTTCGACAAAACTTTGCATCTTCTCCTTCATCCATCTGTCTTCTTGGTCGAATTCATCTCTTTCCTTTTTCTTTTTGAGATGAAAGTGACTTGTGGTTTTTTGAGATGGAGATGACTTAGTGGGTGGCCTTGTTGCATTGCTTCAGAAGTCAAAATTATTTTTCTATGTACTCCACCTGCCTATGTGTATATACTTATGGACCTAACAATACTGGGAAACTTTAATACTATTTGACCAGATTCATGTTCTATTTAACCAGATTCTCCACGTCCTAGAAGATACTGCACCAAACCCTGAAGATCATTTCTAATGACAAGGACGACCAAACAAATCTCTCGGATCAATTCAATATTCCTAGCTTCCTTTGTTTTTCTGATGACTATCTCTCTGAATTTATTTATAGTCTGATCATTTTCTACCTTGCTTGACTAACCCAGTTCGATCCACATGCATGTTCCTTGCTTAATTAATAAAGTATGTATTTCCTCTAAGTCAGAGCTTTGAAACTAAATATAAACGCCAGTCAAATGCATGCATGCATATCTTTTTTCTCAGTAAAACCAAATAATTACCTCGGAATTGGTCACAATCTAGCTAAGGATGTCGTACAAACTTGTTTTGGGATATTAAGAATGTTGTACAAACTTGGAAATTGTTCATAACATTTGGAAGATATATATGATGTTCTTACATGTACTCCCTCCGTTCGGAATTACTCGTCGAGAAATGAATATATCTAGATGTATTTTAGTTGTAGATACATTCATTTTTGTGACAAGTAATTCCGAACGGAGGGAGTATATACTTCAGTAAAATTTCATCTTGCCAACATACATTCATATTTCTACTATGCAATAATATCATCTAAATAATTAATTGATCAGTAGTAGATATGTGCACGAACCTCACTGACATTACCGGATCAGCAGCCGGCCGGCTTAGGTCAATGGTTTTTAGTCAACGTCCCAATTTATTCTAGTTTTCTTTTTGGTCAGATGTCAGATGCGAATTATCAGCTGAACCTGGAAATGATCCCCCCGTGCAATGCATGTACTCAGATTTCCTTGATTTCCTTGTGTTATTTTTGTGTGTGCAAGGTGGTTAGGTGATGTAGAGACAATAACGCATTTCGAGATTTTGGTTTAACTACACACATCCATCGGTAGGACATGTGTAAAGCAGAGCAAAAATGTATTACTGGTTTGTCAACTCTGAATGTGATAGACTTGCCTCTCAATTCTTAGATCTGTTTGCGGACAATTTCCGATCTGTTCTTCTTCAATCATTTTATATATCTAGAATTTTTCAAAGCATCCGATTTTTTTTCCTCGAATATGCACGAGTGTGCATATCATATATTGATAGAAGAAAGGCGAAGAGCGCCTCCACCAGCTATTTACAACATTGCGTTACATCTCACAAGAGAGGGAGAAATGCTGAGTAAATAGGCAATTTCTCGATTAAATTAATCCACGAGTAAATCACTATCATGGCATTGACTAAGTTGATGACGTACTGATTTTGATCTAAACATGCACGTACTAAGCAAACAGTAGACAAATCTACACATACTGCTAGTACTGCTAATATGAAAATAATCAGGAGCGGGATAAACAAGTTATACCCTCCAGTAGGCCATGCAGAGGCCGCGGCTTTGGTGGCAGCAGCGGCGTCCTCGGCGGCCTTCTTGTCGGCTTCAGCTTTCTCGGCGGCGGCACGGTCGGCGTCGGTGGACATGGTGATGATGAAGGCGACGCGGACGTAGAGGAAGTAGACGATCGGAAGCGAGCAGTCGCGTAATCGCTGCCCAAAAACCTATTCGCCCCTCACCCCGTACAGGAACCAGAAGGGCGTGGTTTCGGAGACCTGTTCTCCCGTCGACCGTGTACGCGGCGGACGGGACGGAGTCACCGGCGGCAGCAGCAGCAAAGGAACGACGGTGGGCGTGCGCGTGAGCAGATGTGATCTGTTCGTGGCGGCTAGGGTTAGGGGACACAACACACTTATATAGACGCAGCCGCGTGAAGAGACGTGGGCTTGACCCACGTCCGAGTCCGTGACAGCCCACGATCCAACGTCTCAGATCGTGGCCCTGCTGTGAGAACCTCTCCGTTAGTGACTGGCAAAAATAAGCGCACATGTGTGAGCTTAGCTCGGCTCATTCCCGCAACCCGTGTCGCGTCGTGATGAGGCGAGGCGAGGCGTGGCGAGGCGGCGGCGGAGGAGGAGCGCGCGAGGGCCTCTTCTCTTCTCAAGCTCCAATAGCATGTAGAAGAGCCACCCTTATAAATCACTCCAACTTCTCTTCCACTAGCATGGTGGGACTAAACTTCCCACCACTTGTCATGCCACCTACATGGGCCCTTAGAGATCAAATCTGAAATTGTCATATGGGCTCTAGGCCCATCTCACATTTTAACAATCCCCCACCAGATCTCAGGGGCCCACTTTGTCCTTTGTTCCAAATGTTGTTTTAATATACTAGTGTTTCAGTGAAGACCTGTTAAGGTTGAGCTTCACCTAGAGCAAGTAGCTACACTCTTTCACAACTGAACAATGGACTATGCCTTGAATTGTCAGTTTGGCGTAAAGAAGTTCCACCACATGTCTTACTAGTACTGGGCTGCCGAAGGCTGACCCCTCGGGTGGAGCATATAAGTCACACTCCTGGCCTATTCATGAGCTTACTAGAGATCACCCCAATCTCATAGACTGTGACTAGCAGTCGGGCTCACATAGGTATGTTCCTCCAAAGATCGCTCTGTAGGATAGCATCTTGCTTATACATATAAGCCTTGGAACACATTAAGACAGTAGTCATCCTTCCATACAGTTTCCGAGAGTATTGCATCTCCAACGGAGTGGGTTAGGAAAGTTACTCTCCTCAGTTCACCACTGGCTTGTTTTCCCAGGTCCTACTTCACGGGATCTCCGATCACATAGGTTGGGTTACCACCATGGTAACTCATGTGGGTCTCATACCCATCTCCCTCGATGCACTATCTATCACTACACATGATAGCCCTTTCGTAAAGGGATCTGCCAGATTCTTAGCCGTATGGACATAGTCCAACGCTATAACTCCGGAGTTTCTTAATTTTCTGACAGCTTTTAATCTCATTCTTATGTGTTTGTTGGACTTCATGTTGTCCTTTGAACTCTTCACCTTGGTGATGACAGTCTGATTATCACAGTTCATAAGGATAGCCGGAACCGGTTTATCAACCAGTGGCAAGTCCATCAAATGATCTCGAAGCCATCCTGCTTCAACACCAGAAGTGTCTAATGCTGTTAGTTCTGCTTCCATTGTCGATCTCGTTAAGATCGTTTGCTTGCAAGACTTCCAGGAAACAGCGCCACCTCCAAGAGTAAACAAATACCCAGTTGTGGCCTTCATATCATCAGCATCAGAGATCCAATTCGCATCACTATACCCTTCAAGTACCGACGGGTCTCCGGTATAGTGAAGTCCATAATTCATAGTACCTTTCAGATAGCGCATAACTCTTTCAAAAGCATGCCAATGTACATCACCCGGTTTGGAAACAAACCGGTTCAGTTTGCTCACAGCAAACGCGATGTCAGGCCTCGTTGCGCTCGCTAGGTACATCAGTGAACCAATGACTTGAGAATATCTCAATTGATCTTTAGCCATGCCTTTGGACTTTCGAATCAACACGCTAGGATCATATGGTGTTTGAGATGGTGTGCAGTCCGAATATCCAAAACGACTCAACACCTTCTCAACATAATGGGATTGCAGAAGTGTGATCCCACCCTCTTTATCTCTCAGTAGCTTGATGTTCAAGATAACATCAGATACACCAAGATCCTTCATCTCAAAGTTCTGAGATAGAAACGATTTGACCTCCTCAATGACTTTGAGGTTTGTTCCGAATATCAGTATGTCATCAACATACAAGCACAGTATAACTCCTTCGCCCCCACCATGGCGATAATATACACATTTGTCAGCCTCATTAACAACGAAACCAATAGATGTCAGAGTTGTATTAAACTTATCATGCCATTGCTTAGGTGCTTGTTTCAGGCCATATAAAGATTTCAGCAACCTACACACCTTTCTTTCCTGACCATCTATCGCAAAGCCATCTGGCTGTTGCATGTAGATTTCCTCATTTAGCTCTCCATTCAGAAAAGCCGTCTTAACATCCATTTGATGGACGAGAAGACCATGTGAGGCCGCCAACGAGAGTAATACTCGAATGGTGGTCAGTCTAGCCACAGGTGAATAAGTATCAAAGAAATCTTCCTCTTCTTTCTGGTCATAGCCCTTGGCCACAAGCCTAGCCTTGTACTTTTCAATCGTACCATCGGGCCTAAGCTTCTTTTTGAACACCCACTTACATCCCAGTGGTTTGCAACCATAGGGACGGTCAGTGATCTCCCATGTCCCGTTAGCCATGATGGAATCCATCTCGCTACGGACCGCATCCTTCCAGTAGTCAGCTTCTGGAGAGGCATACGCTTCTGAAATAGAAGTAGGAGTATCATCCACGAGGTACACGAAGAAATCATCACCAAAGGTCTTTGCAGTCCTTTGTCTCTTGCCCCTACCAAGGGTTTCCTCGTCATCCTCCTCAGGATTTTCATCATGTGTTTGTTCATAATATTCCATAGGGATGGCAGGTTCAGGAGTCTCCTCAGATTCCTGTCTAGAAGTGCTTTTCATATCTCTCATAGGAAAAATATCCTCGAAGAATGTAGCATCCTTAGACTCCATAATTGTACTGACCTTCTGGTCAGGTACCTCAGATTTCACTACTAGAAATCTATAGCCAACGCTGTTCTTAGCGTAGCCCAAATTAACGCAGTCCACAGTCTTGGGTCCAAGCTTACGCTTTTTGGGGATCGGCACATTGACTTTCGCCAAACAGCCCCAAGTGCGCAAGTACGAGAGTGTCGTCCTTCTCTTTGCCCATTTCTCATAGGGAGTGATCTCATTATCCTTTGTCGGAACTTTATTCAGGACATGACATGCCGTCAATATAGCCTCCCCCCACCATGCCTTGGATAAACCCGATGTATCTAACATGGCATTAACCAAATCAGTTAGAGTACGGTTTTTCCGCTCGACAACCCCATTTGACTGGGGTGAATAGGGAGGCGTCCTCTCATGAATAATGCCGTGTTCTGCACAGAAGGAATCAAGCTCACTCGAGAAGTACTCTCCACCACGATCTGACCGAACTCGTTTAATTTTCTTTTCAAGTTGATTCTCAACTTCTGCCTTATAGATTTTAAAGTAGTGTAGAGCCTCATCCTTAGTATTTAACAGATAAACATAGCAATATCTAGTGGAATCATCTATCAATGTCATGAAGTATCTCTTTCCACCTTTAGTCAACACACCATTCATCTCACAAAGATCAGAATGTATGAGTTCTAATGGTGCTAGGTGTCTCTCCTCCGCGGCCTTATGAGGCTTGCGAGGTTGCTTAGCTTGCACACATGAACGGCACTTAGAACCTTTGGCTAAAGTGAAACTCGGGATTAAATCCAACTTGGCTAGCCACGTCATAACACCAAAACTAATGTGACAAAGACGTGAATGCCAAACTTCAGATTCATTAACATTCGAATGAATATGGTTCACGACTTTATTACAAAAATCTGCGAGGGAAAGGCGAAACATCCCTCCGCTCTCATAACATTTTCCAACAAAGAGTCCATATTTCGTAACAACTAATTTCTTAGACTCGAAAACCAACTTAGACCCTTCTCTACATAGAAGGGAGCCACTAACGAGGTTCTTCTTGATGGCGGGGACATACTGCACGTTCTTCAGCTGCACGATCCTTCCCGAAGTAAACTTCAGATTGACCGTGCCAACACCATGAACAGAAGCACTCGCGCCATTCCCCATCAATACGGACCCGTGACCTGTGACCTGGTAAGAAGTGAACAATGAAATGTCAGCACACACATGAACGCTTGCACCTGTGTCCACCCACCAATCGGTAGGCTGAAACACTGAAAAAACAGTAAATAAATTATCGTACCCAGATGCACCATTCTCATTGTTGCCCACAATCATGTTGACAGACTTGGATTCCTGTCCTGGCTTCTTGTACTTGTTTGGGCACTTGTTGGCCCAATGTTCAACCGAACCACAAGTAAAGCAGCCCTCGTCCTTCTTGTTCTTCTTGAAGGTCTTCTTACCCTTCTTCTTAAAGTCGGTATTGTGTTGGACACCGTTCTTTCCCTTGGGCTTGTGGGAGTTGAAGTTCTTCTGGTTCACCATGTTGACAACAGAAGTCCCTTCGGCCCCTTTTCCGTGCGAGTCTTTTGCCCTCGAATTCTGCTCAACACTCAGATGGCCAATGACATCCTCCACAGAGAATTCACGCCTCTGATGTTTCAGAGTGGTGGCAATGTTCCTCCAGGAATTAGGGAGCTTAGCGATTATGCAGCCTGCGACAAACTTGCCCGGTAACTCGCACTTGAGAAGCTCAAGTTCCTTAACAATGCATATTATCTCATGAGCCTGCTCCAATACAGGACGGTTTTCAACCATCTTGTAATTGCGGAACTGCTCTATAATATACATCTCGCTCCCTGCATCGGCGGCCCCGAATTTAGATTCGAGCGCCTCCCACAAGTCCTTGAAGACATGCACATGTAAATATGCATCGACCAGTTTATCTCCGATCACGCTAAGAACTGCTCCGAGAAACACAACGGTAGCCTCCTTGAACGCCTTCTCCTGTTCAGGAGCAATCGTTCCCGTGGAGACACCGGTGACCCAGAACACGTTCATAGCCGTGAGCCATAACGTGGTCTTAGTCTGCCAATGCTTAAAGTATGTACCGGTAAACTTATTCGGTTTTAGTGCAGCAGCAAAGCCACTTGCCGAGAAATTCCTACACATAATAGGTTTTTGGATTGCTGAGTAAATAGGCAATTTCTCGATTAAATTAATCCACAAGTAAATCACTATCATGGCATTGGCTAAGTTGATGACGTACTGACTTTGATCTAAACATGCACGTACTAAGCAAACAGTAGACAAATCTACACATACTGCTAGTACTGCTAATATGAAAATAATCAGGAGCGGGATAAACGAGTTATACCCTCCAGTAGGCCATGCAGAGGCCGCGGCTTTGGTGGCAGCAGCGGCGTCCTTGGCAGCCTTCTTGTCGGCTTCAGCTTTCTTGGCGGCGGCACGGTCGGCGTCGGTGGACATGGTGATGATGAAGGCGACGCAGACGTAGAGGAAGTAGATGATCGAAAGCGAGCAGTCGCGTAATCGCTGCCCAAAAACATATTCACCCCTCACCCCGTGCAGGAACCAGAAGGGCGTGGTTTCAGAGACTTGCTCTCCCGTCGACCGTGTACGCGGCGGACGGGACGGAGTCACCGGCGGCAGCAGCAGCAAAGGAACGACGGTGGGCGTGCGCATGAGCAGATGTGATCTGTTCGTGGCGGCTAGGGTTAGGGGACACAACACACTTATATAGACGCAGCCGCATGGAGAGACGTGGGCTTGACCCACGTCTGAGTCCATGACAGCCCACGATCCGACGTCTCAGATCGTGGCCCTGCTGTCAAAACCTCTCCGTTAGTGACTGGCAAAATTAAGCGCATAGGTGTGAGCTCGGCTTGGCTCATTCCCGCAACCCGCGGCGCGTCGTGACAAGGCGAGGCGAGGCATGGCGAGGCGGGCGGCGGAGGAGGAGCGCGCGAGGGCCTCTTCTCTTCTCAAGCTCCAATAGCATGTAGAAGAGCCACCCTTATAAACCACTCCAACTTTTCTTCCACTAGCATGGTGGGACTAAACTTCCCATCACTTGTCATGCCACCTACATGGGCCCTTAGAGATCAAATCTGAAATTGTCATATGGGCTCTAGGCCCATCTCACATTTCAACAAGAAACACATACAACTCCACTCCACACCACCCTGGCATAAACTACTCCTCCCCAATGCTCCACCGCATTAGACCTGCAAACACATGCTCCACATTACCTTTAATGAGCCCCGCCATCAACCATGTTTTACCTTCCGCTGAGATTTTGCGTATAAGCTCAGCGACCGATGGCCTTGCCCCATCAAACACGACCGCATTCCTATGTTTCTAGATCTCCCACAATGTCAGCAATAGTATTGTGTGTAGATCCTTGTTGGAGATAGTGGGAAGTCCTTGTTTACTACATAACCAAGTCTGGAGGCACTCATCAAGCATAGGTGTCCAATCCAGCTTTCCCAATGCTTGACATAGGCCTGCCCAAACCGTCCTAGCGAAGGCACATGTTAAGAGCACGTGGTCGATCGTTTCTTCCTCCTGATCACAAAGTGGACACTTGTCTTGGTGTGGTAGTCCTCTTCTGGCCAGCCTATCCAATGTCCAACATCTGTTTCGTAGGGCAAGCCATGCAAAGAACTTGCACGTTGCCGGGGCCCTAGATTTCCAAGTGATGCTCGCGGTGGGGATGGTCTCACGGCCCCAAAACCTGGCGGCGTATGCCGACCTGACTGTGTATTTTCCGCTTGTCTCCCACGACCACGAGATGCTGTCTGGGGTATCCTCCATAGGCTCCCAATCTTGGATTTTCTGCCATAGGTTCAAGAATTGATGCAGGGCTTCCTCCCCCAAGTTTGGACCAACACTTGTAGCCCATGTGCCCCGCACCTGCCCAAGCATGCATGTTCTTCTCATGCGGCTTGAAACCAGATCATAGACGGCCGGTGCAATTTCCTGTACTCTCATGCCGCCAAGCCATCAATCCTCCCAGAAGAGGGTGTTCATACCATCCTGAGCATTGCATCTCGTAGCAGCTTGAAAGAGTTTCATCGACTCGTCCGGTACCTTTATTGAGAACTCATTCCATGGTCTGCTTCTATCC
Organism: Triticum timopheevii; assembly: GCA_963921465.1. NCBI lineage: Eukaryota > Viridiplantae > Streptophyta > Magnoliopsida > Poales > Poaceae > Triticum > Triticum timopheevii. The sequence continues at coordinate 477,769,735 of OY997264.1, read as the reverse complement.
GTCCGTTGAAGCCATGGCCACCTCGCCTGCATAGCTAGGTTGAGCCACCTCAAGTTTGGCAGCCCTAAACCTCCTGCCCACTTCGGAGCACACACCACCTCCCATGCCACAGCACAATTTCCACCATTTGCCTCAGCCTTCCGACACCACAGAAATCCCCGGCACACCTTATTCATTGCGGCAATCGTTTTGCTCTGCAGATCCAGCACCATCATTGCGTGAATGGGCATGGCACACAGGACAGATTGCACCAGAGTCAGTCTACCACTCTTTGGCATTAGGGCAGTCTTCCATTTTGGCAGTTGGTTTGCCATCTGACCCATTAGATATTGGAGTTGCGTAGCAGATAGTTTCCTCATAGACAGTGGAAGCCCAAGATATCTGACAGGAAATGTGCCCACTGGGCACCCCAGCTCCATACTAGCCATGCTGATAGATTGGTCAGAGCAGCGTATTGGCAAGGCCATCGATTTGCTCATGTTGATATGCAGGCCCGACGCTTCTCCAAACAAGTCAAAAATGCATTTACAAACCGCCAAGTCCATGGGCTCCGGTTTGACAAACAGGACCACATCATCAGCGAAGATTGAGATCCTTTTCCTCATACCGTTTGTAGCCAAGGGGTGCAGCAACCCTCTCTCAACTGCCCAGTCAAATAGCCATTGCAGTGGCTCCATAGTGAGCATAAACAACATTGGTGAAACTGGGTCACCCTGTCGCAGGCCTTTGCAATTATAGATTTTGTTTCCCGGATCCCCATTTACCATGACCCTAGTAGTGGATGTGGCTAGGATCCCACATATCCAAGCTCTCCACCGTGCTCCAAAACCGAGCTGCTCCATTACCTCAAGGAGGAACGCCCACTGAACCGAGTCAAACGCTTTGGAAATATCCAGCTTCAGAAGGACTGTAGGGTTTTTGAGCGCGTGCAATCGCCTCGCCATACTCTGGACTAGCATGAAGTTATCATGGAGTGATCTACCTTTGACAAAAGCGCTCTGATGATTCCCCACCAGATTCGGCAATTCCACCACAAGCCTCGAGGCAAGCACCTTCTCAAAGATCTTCACAGCCCCGTGCACTAGGTTGATAGGTCTGAAGTCACCCACGTCCAGCGCCGCATCCTTTTTAGGAAGTAAGGTCACAAGAGATTTGTTAATCACTTCCATGCCTCTCACATCTCCATCATAGAAACAGTTCATTGCAGCCATAAAATCCTCCCGTATGATGGGTCAGCAAACCGCATAGAAACGACCTGTAAATCCGTCCGGCCCCGGCGCCTTATCCGGGGGCATATATTTGATTACCCTTTCCACCTCCTCTGGCAAGAACGGCTCCTCTAAGTGAGCCAGATCGCGACGCGGGAGCCCAAGCGCTTCCAGGTTGAGTTCGTGAGTTCGCACCTCAGACGTCCCAAAAGCCATGGAGTAGTAATCATCCACTGCCGATGCTACATCCTCTTGCCCTGTATATAAGTTTCCATTATGCCTCACAGTTCTCATCGCGTTCTTCCTTTGCCGATAGCATGCCTGCTGGTGGAACAAATGTGTGCTCCCATCCCCTTCTTTCAGCTACAGTAAACGCGACCGTTGCCTCGCTATTGTCCGCTCCAGGGAGCATAGCCCCAAAAGCTTTCTCTTCAAACATTTTCGAAGCTCCACCTCAGCCGCCGATAACTGGCGGGAGTCCATGGCGATGTCAAGCCTGTTGATCACCTCCAGAGCAATACCGATCTGTAGCTTGACGTTGCCAAACCACCGATCACTCCATTTCTGCAAGGCTTTTGCCGTTGCCTTGAGCTTGTTGTGTAGTGTAAGATAGACATTTGAGGCTGGCGGAGTTGAGTTCCACGTCGTTTGTACAATCTCCAAAAAACCTTCCGCCTTAACCCAAAAAGGCTCAAACTTAAATCTCTTCCGCGTGGACACTTCCATATTCAAGTCAATCATCAACGGGCAATGGTCCGAAATGGCGGTCCCTAGTGCAGAAAGGAAGCACATAGGGTATGCCTCATCCCACTCATTTGAGACAAAGACATGGTCGATCTTTTCAAGTGTCGCATGCTGCCTCTCCTTGGACCACGTGTACCTCCGCCCATTGAGATACAGCTCCTTTAGTTCTAGAGTGTTTAGTTTTGCACGGAAACTGCCCATCATCCTCCGATTAATCAACGCATTGCTCTTGTCCTCCTCATTCACCAGGAGATTGAAGTCCCCAGCCACGAGCCAAGGTCCAGCATGTAAGTCCCGGATATCCACCAACTCCTGCAAAAAGGCTACCTTATCCCGCTCATCCTGTGGTCCATAGACACAGGTCAACCACCATTCCTGTTCACCAGGTGATTTAACAATTGCCGTGAGCGAGTTCTCCGTATAGTGGGGGTTTGAGAGTTGGGTGACCATTTCATCCCAAGCCACCAAGATGCCACAACGAGTCCCAACAGCCGGCAAATAAAAGAACTTTCCGAATTTATTGCCCAAACATTGATGCACAAGTGATAAAGACACGTCCTGAAGTTTGGTTTCCTGCAGACACACCACGGCCGGATTCACCGCCACCACTACCTGATAAACAGCACTCCGCCTGGCCGGAGCGTTTAGACCCCGCACGTTCCACACCACAACTTTCATGGGTTGTGCATTCATTTTGAGAACCTACAGCTGACCACCGATGTACCACGGCAGGGCTACACCACCGCGACCTCCTCCGCCAACGGCAACGGTGGCGATTCCCAGCCAAACAGAGCCAGCACGGCAGCAATATGCGAGTCCGAAAGTGGCCGCGAGAACAAGTCCACGTACATGCGGAGTGCCTCCTCCGAAATCACCTCTCCTTCATGCGCCAGGCATAGCCGCCAGATGAGCACCTGCTGCTGCCTCGTGGTCGCGTGCTTGGCAATCCTGGCGCTGTGTCTTGCCGGCGCTACATCGATCTTCCTTTTCTTTCTTTGAGTTGTTCCCATGCCCGCCGGAGTACGGCTGTCTGGCCTCGGCAGAATTGGCGAGAGCGAGACCCGTAGCTCATCACACATCACAGCCACAGTATCTTGCACAGAGGCAGCCACATCACCCAACGGCAACGGCGTGCCCGACACTACTCCCGTGGCAGGCACAAGGGGCTGCGCATCCACCACCTCCATCCTATCATTTTCTGCATGTGCCATGCAAGGGATCTCCCTATCCGGCAACCGATCTGGCGTGCTACATGCACGCGTACAAGGAGGGGACGTGCATGGCCCTGTCTCATCCGCATGCAGATCCGAGGCCGCTGAAAGGCTCACCTGGAACCACTCACAAGGGTGGATTTGCCCTGCCCCGGTCCCACGAGGAAAGGAAATTGTGTTGCCCTCAAAGATCCCCGGCACGTCCACCAAAAACGATCCGACCCTCACAGACCCACCATTGATGGGGCAGCTGCTGCAACCATCCAGATCTCAAGCCTCATCGCACTCCGCGCCCAAGCAGTCACACACCTCTGTGCCAATCGTCGAACGCCACCTGGTCAGCTGCACCGAAGCCTGAGAGGAAGCAGGCTCGTCCATCAGCGGTCGCTGTCGTGGAATCCCAATCTGTCCCATAAGTGGACAAGGCATGACAGGGGAGACCGAACTTTCGACCGCTTCCGGAAGACTAGTCTCCACGCGTGGTTGCACTTGGTCGCACCTGATTCGTCGGAGGCCATCAGCACCCACCTTTTGGCAGGGCGCCCGACCCGAGGCTGGCCCCGCCACGACCGCCACGCAACTGCTGCTGACGCGCCCAGAACCCGCATCTAAGGCTGTTTGAATCTGCGCCTGCCTGGCCGGCGGCGGCGCCGCCGTAGAAGACCCTGTCGTGCATGCCGCGGATCCACCTGAGTCACCAGAGCCGTCGTGACCACGAACACCACGACCTGCAGGCCATCGTCCACCCGCACTCGGCTCCCGATCATCTCCACCCAAAGGCGGCGAGGGCGGAGGCGGTGGCGGCGGCGGCGCATCCAAGCCACTGGAATCCACCTGCAGTGGCTCCCCTAGGACCGTAATGCCAACCGGATACCACAGCGCCGTCGAGCACTTGTCCACAGCAGCTTGTTCACCCACCGCGCCTTCCCACAGGTTCCGGCATGGCTCATTGATGAAGAGCAGCTGGCGTCGCGGGATTTTCTTCGGCCGGTCCGTACGCAGCAACTCTCTGAAGTCCGCCATGTCATGGCGGCGCGCTGTGGCTTCATCCACGGCCACCACATAGCCTAGACCCCGCAGAATCACATCCGCCGTCCGACGGCACCAGGCATGCGCAGGGACGCCATGCAGCGACACCAGAACAAGAAACGGCAGGTGCGCCGCCGTGGCCTGCGCCTGCCGGAGCCAAGGGTGCAGCTTTAGCTCGAACCAAGAGGCAGTCACCTTGCCCGCACGCACCATCCGCTCACAGACCGCCCCGTCGTGGCAGAGAACCAGAAAATCCTCCGGGTAAAACGGCCCAATCGACATGGCCTCCGGGCCAATCCCAAACTCCGCATGAAGCACCTCCGCCGCTGACGCCAAGTCCACCACTGGGCGCGTACCGGTGACCGTAACAAGCATCCGATTTTTATTTTGCCATCGTAAACGACATCTTCTTCACCCATCCTCTTCTTGGTCGTATTCATCTTATTTTTCTGTTTGAGATGAGGGTGGTTTTTTGAGATGGAGATGACTTAGTGGTTGGGCTTGTTGCATTGTTCAAAAGTCAAATTTATTTTTCTGTTTGCTCCATTTCCCTATGTGTATATACTTATGGACCAGAGGGCATCTCCCATACCGACTCTCAAATCGCCCGTATATGTCTGGACCACGCTGTATGGACTGTGAAAGCCATCCAACGTGGTCATATATTGGTCCACGACGCGGTTCGGACGTAATTTCTTCCACAAACCAGAGACAAATATGGGGGCTTTGCGGGCATCCGCACAGCACCCAAGCCCGCTTCTGACTGCCCTGCCCACCCAAACACCCTCCCTTGACCACGCGAGCTTCCCACTCGAAATGGTCAGTGCCGCTCTAGAGCGTCAGTGCCCGCATTCATGCCCGGCCAGAGCGGAGGCAACCGCTCACTGGCGTCGGCATTGAAGCGGCGTGCCAGCCGCGAGAGCGCCTCCCGCGTCGCTTCCCTATGCAGGCGACTGCTCTGCATTCAACGACACGATGACGGCCCGTCCATCCGTTTGCTGCCCACAATAATGAATGTTGTTGCCGAGGCGGCTACTCCGGCGCCACCCATCCATCCTTCTGCCATTCACCATTGTTATATAAACTGCTACCTTGGCCATAGCCACAGTCACCTGCCTATGATCCCTCTCCGCACCACTCCCACCATGAATTGCTCCCGTTCCAAAGCTCTCCGGGACGGGCTAACGCCAGACTAGAAGAAGGAGATGATTGTCATTGTTGCCAGTTGGCTGGCCTCAGGCAGCCGAAGGACGACGACGTCCCTATGGAGGACGCAGCCGACGACGATTCGGTGCCACCCACCTCCTCATTCGCGCCACCCTCGCCTGTGCATTGCACCATGATCATCGGCGAGGCCCGTGCCCATTACGTGGACATGGTGCAAGAGGAGCAGTACCGACAGGCATAGGCCGTCACCGTCCACAACCACCAACTCCTCCAGGAGCACCTACGGGCGGAGGAGCAGCTCGCCGCCCGTAGGGCGATCACGTAGGACGCGTACGTGACGAAGCAGGCAACACTGCTTGACTCCTACCGCTCTGCCCGCAAGATCCGCCTTGCCTGTCAGCGGGCGGCAAAACTGGCGGCCGCCTACAAGGAGTGCGACAAGGCGGTGAGGCGGTGTTCGGCGAGAGCGATGACGAGGACGACATCGCCGGCTCCATCAAGGACGCACCCCGCCACCACAACCATGAAGTCGGCATGTCCGCGAATGCCACCGGCGGTGAGAAAGAGTAGTGCATGGTAGGTCGCCGTTGCTCGGGTTCCAAGAGCTCCTCCCTCCTGTCGACGCCAAGCTTGATGGGCTAAGCATCGTTCGCCAATTAGTCGCTTGGCGGCGACGTGGAGGAGGACAACTTCAGTTCCCGGGGCACCGGAGGCAGAGCTGGAGGAGGTGAAGCTTCATTTTTAGGGGCTAATGGCCGGAAATGGGGAACTGACGCTGGCGATATATTAGTTTAGGTATTATACGTCTAGAGTCAGACGAGCACCGCTTTTAGTTGAACTATGTCCAAAATGTAATGAATTCCTATGAAATCTAATGAAAATCCACTCATCTGATTTGTATGAAAATCCAGCTTGTGTAATGAATTTCGTCCAGCTATTTGGATAGTGTTTGAAATGTATACGGGCAACTTTGGATGGCGGCCTCCAGCATCCATATCCGTGGACTGCCCACTCCCCCCCCCCCCCCCCCACACACACACCCTGTCCGCGGACGGATGCGGGAGAAAATTTGTAGGTCGTCATTGAAGATGCCCTAATAATACTGTAATTTAAATAGTATTTGACCAGATTTATGTTCTATTTAACCAGATTCTCCACGTCCTAGAAGATACTGCATGAAAAACTGAAGAGCATTTCTAATGACAAGGGCGATCAAGCAAATCTCTCGGGTCAATTCAGTATTCCTATTTCCATTTTTTTTCTTATGATTATTTCTCTTAATTTATTTATAGTTTGCTTTTCTTCTACCTTGCTTGACTAACCTGAAGGAAATATGCCCTAGAGGCAATAATAAAGTTATTATTTATTTCCTCATATCATGATAAATGTTTATTATTCATGCTAGAATTGTATTAACCGGAAACATGATACATGTGTGAATACATAGACAAACATATAGTCACTAGTATGCCTCTACTTGACTAGCTCATTAATCAAAGATGGTTTTGTTTCCTAACCATAGACATGTGTTGTCATTTGATTAGTGGGATCACATCATTAGAAGAATGATGTGATTGACATGACCCATTCCGTTAGCCTAGCACTTGATCGTTTAGTATACTGATATTGCTTTCTTCATGACTTATACATTTTCCTGTAACTATGAGAATTATGCAACTCCCGTTTACCGGAGGAACACTTTGGGTACTACCAAACGTCACAACGTAACTGGGTGATTATAAAGGAGTACTACAGGTGTCTCCGAAAGTACATGTTGAGTTGGCGTATTTCGAGATTAGGTTTTGTCACTCCGATTGTCGGAGAGGTATCTCTGGGCCCTCTCGGTAATGCACATCACTATAAGCCTTGCAAGCACTGTGACCAATGAGTTGGTTACGGGATGATGCATTACGTAACGAGTAAAGAAACTTGCCGGTAACGAGATTGAACCAAGTATTGGATACCGACGATCAAATCTCGGGCAAGTAACATACCGATGACAAAGGGAACAACGTATGTTGTTATGCGGTTTGACTGATAAAGATCTTCGTAGAATATGTAGGAACCAATATGGGCATCCAGGTTCCGCTATTGATTATTGACCGAGAATAGTTCTAGGTCATGTCTACATAGTTCTCGAACCCGTAGGGTCCGCACGCTTAACGTTACGATGACAGTTTTATTATGAGTTTATAAGTTTTGATGTACCAAAGTTTGTTCGGAGTCCCGGATGTGATCACGGACATGACGAGGAGTCTCAAAATGGTCGAGACATAAAGATCGATATATTGGAAGCCTATATTTGGACATCGGAATCTTTCCGGGTGAAATCGGCATTTTACCGAAGTACCGGGAGGTTACCGGAACCCCCCCGGGGGGTTATTGGGCCTACATGGGCCTCGAGGGAGAAGAGGGAAGGAGGCAGGAGGGGGCCGCGCGCCCCTCCCCTTCCTAGTCCGAATAGGACAAGGGAAGGGGGGCGGCGCCCCCCCCCCCTTTCCTTCCCCTCTTCCTCCTCTTCCCCCCCCCCCCTTCTCCTACTCCTGCTTGGAAAGAAGGTTGTCCTACTCCCGGTCGGAGTAGGACTCCCCCTTGGCACGCCCTCCTTGGTCGGCCGCCTCCTCCCCCCTGGCTCCTTTATATACGGGGGCGGGGGGCACCCCATAGACACACAAGTTGATCTACGGATCATTCCTTAGCCGTGTGCGGTGCCCCCTTCCACCATATTCCACCTCCGTCGTATCGTCGCGGAGTTTAGGCGAAGCCCTGCACCGATAGAACATCATCACCGTCACCATGCCGTCGTGCTGACGGAACTCATCTCCAGAGCTTTGCTGGATCGGAGGCCGGAGATCGTCATCGAGCTGAACGTGTGCTGAACTCGGAGGTGCCGTGCGTTCGGTTCTTGGATCGGTCGGATCGTGAAGACGTACGACTACATCAACCGCGTTGTGCTAACGCTTCCGCTTACGGTCTACGAGGGTACGTGGACAACACTCTCCCCTCTCGTTGCTATGCCATCACCATGATCTTGCGTGTGCGTAGGACATTTTTTGAAATTACTACGTTCCCCAACAGTGGCATCCGAGCCTAGGTTTTATGCGTTGATGTTATATGCACGAGTAGAACACAAGTGAGTTGTCGGCGATACAAGTCATACTGCTTACCAGCATGTCATACTTTGGTTCAGTGGTATTGTGAGATGAAGCGGCCCGGACCGACATTACGCATACGCTTACGCGAGACTGGTTTCACCGTTACGAGCACTCGTGCTTAAAGGTGGCTGGCGGGTGTCTGTCTCTCTCACTTTAGCTGAATCGAGTGTGGCTACGCCCGGTCCTTGCGAAGGTTAAAACAGCACCAACTTGACGAACTATCGTTGTGGTTTTGATTCGTAGGTAAGAACAGTTCTTGCTAAAGCCCGTAGCAGCCACGTAAAATTTGCAACAACAAAGTAGAGGACGTCTAACTTGTTTTTGCAGGGCATGTTGTGATGTGATATGGTCAAGACGTGTTGCTATATTTTATTGTATGAGATGATCATGCTTTGTAACCAAAGTTATCGGCAACTGGCAGGAGCCATATGGTTGTCGCTTTATTGTATGAAATGCAAACGCCCTGTAATTGCTTTACTTTATCACTAAGCGGTAGCGATAGTCGTAGAAGCAATAGATGGCGTAACGACAACGATGCTACGATGTAGATCAAGGTGTCGCGCCGGTGACGATGGTGATCATGACGGTGCTTCGAAGATGGAGATCACAAGCACAAGATGATGATGGCCATATCATATGACTTATATTGATTGCATGTGATGTTTATCCTTTATGCATCTTATCTTGCTTTGATTGACGGTAGCATTTTAAGATGATCTCTCACTAATAATCAAGAAGTGTTCTCCCTGAGTATGCACCGTTGCGAAAGTTCTTCGTGCTGAGACACCACGTGATGATCGGGTGTGATAGGCTCTACGTTCAAATACAACGGGTGCAAAACAGTTGCACACGCGGAATACTCAGGTCATACTTGACGAGCCTAGCATATACAGATATGGCCTCGGAACACGGAGACCGAAAGGTCGAACGTGAATCATATAGTAGATATGATCAACATAGTGATGTTCACCATTGAAACTACTCCATCTCACGTGGTGATCGGACATGGTTTAGTTGATTTGGATCACGTGATCACTTAGATGACTAGAGAGATGTCTGTCTAAGTGGGAGTTCTTAAGTAATATGATTAATTGGACTTAAATTTATCATGAACTTAGTACCTGATAGTATTTTGCTTGTCTATGTTTGTTTGTAGATAGATGGCTCGCGATGTTGTTCCGTTGAATTTTAATGCCTTGCTTGAGAAAGCAAAGTTGAAAGATGATGGTAGCAATTACACGGACTGGGTCCGTAACCTGAGGATTATCCTCATTGCTGCACAGAAAAGTTACGTCCTGGAAGCACCGCTGGGTGCCAGGCCTGCTGCTGATGCAACTGACGACGTTAATAACGTCTGGTAGAGCAAAGCTGATGACTACTCTATAGTTCAGTGTGCCATGCTTTACGGCTTAGAACCGGGTCTTCAACGACATTTTGAACGTCATGGAGCATATGAGATGTTCCAGGAGTTGAAGTTAATATTTCAAGCAAATGCCCGGATTGAGAGATATGAAGTCTCCAATAAGTTCTACAGCTGCAAGATGGAGGAGAATAGTTCTGTCAGTGAGCATATACTCAAAATGTCTGGGTATAATAATCACTTGATTCAACTGGGAGTTAATCTTCCGGATGATAGCGTCATTGACAGAATTCTCCAATCACTACCACCAAGCTACAAGAGCTTTGTGATGAACTATAATATGCAAGGGATGAACAAGACTATTCCCGAGCTCTTCGCAATGCTAAAAGCTGCGGCGGTAGAAATCAAGAAGGAGCATCAAGTGTTGATGGTCAATAAGACCACCAGTTTCAAGAAAAAGGGCAAAGGGAAGAAAAAGGGGAACTTCAAGAAGAACAGCAAGCAAGTTGCTGCTCAAGAGAAGAAACCCAAGTCTGGACCTAAGCCTGAAACTGAGTGCTTCTACTGCAAGCAGACTGGTCACTGGAAGCGGAACTGCCCCAAGTATTTGGCGGATAAGAAGGATGGCAAAGTGAACAAAGGTATATGTGATATACATGTTATTGATGTGTACCTAACTAGAGCTCGTAGTAGCACCTGGGTATTTGATACTGGTTCTGTTGCTAATATTTGCAACTCGAAACAGGGACTACGGAATAAGCGAGCACTGGCCAAGGACGAGGTGACGATGCGCATGGGAAACGGTTCCAAAGTCGATGTGATCGCGGTCGGCACGCTACCTCTACATCTACCTTCGGGATTAGTTTTAGACCTGAATAATTGTTATTTGGTGCCAGCGTTGAGCATGAACATTATATCTGGATCTTGTTTAATGCGAGACGGTTATTCATTTAAATCAGAGAATAATGGTTGTTCTATTTATATGAGTAATATCTTTTATGGTCATGCACCCTTGAAGAGTGGTCTATTTTTGTTGAATCTCGATAGTAGTGATACACATGTTCATAGTGTTGAAACCAAAAGATGCAGAGTTGATAACTATAGTGCAACTTATTTGTGGCACTGTCGTTTAGGTCATATCGGTGTAAAGCACATGAAGAAACTCCATACTGATGGGCTTTTGGAATCACTTGATTATGAATCACTTGGTACTTGCGAACCATGCCTTATGGGCAAGATGACTAAAACGCCGTTCTCCGGAACTATGGAGCAAGCAACTGATTTGTTGGAAATCATACGTACTGATGTTTGTGGTCCAATGAATGTTGAGGCTCGCGGCGGATATCGTTATTTTCTCACCTTCACAGGTGATTTGAGCATATATGGGTATATCTACTTAATGAAACACAAGTCTGAAACATTTGAAAAGTTCAAAGAATTTCAGAGTGAAGTGGAAAATCATCATAACAAGAAAATAAAGTTTCTATGATCTGATCGTGGAGGAGAATATTTGAGTTACGAGTTTGGTCTGCACTTGAAACAATGCGCAATAGTTTTGCAACTCACGCCACCCGGAACACCACAACGAAATGGTGTGTCCGAACGTCGTAATCGTACTTTACTAGATATGGTGCGATCTATGATGTCTCTTACTGATTTACCGCTATCGTTTTGGGGTTATGCTTTAGAGACGGCCGCATTCACGTTAAATAGGGCACCATCAAAATCCGTTAAGACGACACCTTATGAACTATGGTTTGGCAAGAAACCAAAGTTGTCGTTTCTAAAAGTTTGGGGCTGCGATGCTTATGTGAAGAAACTTCAACCAGATAAGCTCGAACCCAAATCGGAGAAATGTGTCTTCATAGGATACCCAAAAGAAGCTATTGGGTACACCTTCTATCACAGATCTGAAGGAAAGATTTTCGTTGCTAAAATCGGATCCTTTCTAGAGAAGGAGTTTCTCTCGAAAGAAGTGAGTGGGAGGAAAGTAGAACTTGATGAAATAACTGTATCTACTCCCTTATTGGAAAGTAGTTCATCACAAGAACCGGTTCCTGTGACAACTACACCAATTAGTGAGGAAGCTAATGATATTGATCATGAAACTTCAGATCAAGTTTATATTGAACCTCGTAGGTCTACCAGAGTAAGATCCGCACTAGAGTGGTACGGTAATCCTATTCTGGAAGTCATGTTACTTGACCATGATGAACCTACGAACTATGAGGAAGCGATGATGAGCCCAGATTCCGCAAAATGGCTAGAGGCCATGAAATCTGAGATGGGATCCATGTATGAAAACAAAGTATGGACTTTGGTTGACTTGCCCGATGATCGGCAAGCCATTGAGAATAAATGGATCTTTAAGAAGAAGACTGACGCTGATGGTAATGTAACTGTCTATAAAGCTCGACTTGTTGCGAAAGGTTTTCGACAAGTTCAAGGGGTTGACTACGATGAGACTTTCTCACCCGTAGCGATGCTTAAGTCTGTCCGAATCATGTTAGCTATTGCTGCATTTCATGATTATGAAATTTGGCAAATGGATGTCAAAACTGCATTCTTGAATGGATTTCTAGAAGAAGAGTTGTATATGATGCAGCCAGAAGGTTTTGTTGATCCAAAAGGTTCTAACAAAGTGTGCAAGCTCCAGCGATCCATTTATGGACTGGTGCAAGCATCTCGGAGTTGGAATAAACGTTTTGATAGTGTGATCAAAGCATATGGTTTTATACAGACTTTTGGAGAAGCCTGTATTTACAAGAAAGTGAGTGGGAGCTCTGTAGCATTTATGATATTATATGTAGATGACATATTATTAATTGGAAATGATATAGAATTTCTGGATAGCATAAAGGTATACTTGAATAAAAGTTTTTCAGTGAAAGACCTCGGTGAAGCTGCTTACATATTGGGCATCAAGATCTATAGAGATAGATCAAGACGCTTAATAGGACTTTCACAAAGCACATACCTTGACAAAATTTTGAAAAAGTTCAAAATGGATCAGGCAAAGAAAGGGTTCTTGCCCGTGCTACAAGGTGTGAAGTTGAGTCAAACTCAATGCCCGACCACAGCAGAAGATAGAGAGAAAATGAAAGATGTTCCCTATGCTTCAGTCATAGGCTCTATCATGTATGCAATGCTGTGTACCAGACCTGACGTATGCTTAGCAATAAGCTTGGCAGGAAGGTATCAAAGTAATCCAGGAGTGGATCACTGGACAGCAGTCAAGAACATCCTGAAGTACCTGAAAAGGACTAAGGATATGTTTCTCGTATATGGAGGTGACAAAGAGCTAGTCGTAAATGGTTACGTCGATGCAAGCTTTGACACTGATCCGGACGATTCTAAATCGCAAACCGGATACGTGTTTTTATTAAACGGTGGAGCTGTAAGTTGGTGCAGTTCTAAACAAAGCGTCGTGGCGGGATCTACATGTGAAGCGGAGTACATAGCTGCTTCTGAAGCAGCAAATGAAGGAGTCTGGATGAAGGAGTTCATTTCCGATCTAGGTGTCATACCTAGTGCATCGGGACCAATGAAGATCTTCTGTGACAATACTGGTGCAATTGCCTTGGCAAAGGAATCCAGATTTCACAAGAGGACCAAACACATCAAGAGACGCTTCAATTCCATTCGGGACCATGTCCAAGTGGGAGACATAGAGATTTGCAAGATACATACGGATCTGAATGTTGCAGACCCGTTGACTAAGCCTCTCTCACGAGCAAAACATGATCAGCACCAAGACTCCATGGGTGTTAGAATCATTACTATGTAATCTAGATTATTGACTCTAGTGCAAGTGGGAGACTGAAGGAAATATGCCCTAGAGGCAATAATAAAGTTATTATTTATTTCCTCATATCATGATAAATGTTTATTATTCATGCTAGAATTGTATTAACCGGAAACATGATACATGTGTGAATACATAGACAAACATATAGTCACTAGTATGCCTCTACTTGACTAGCTCATTAATCAAAGATGGTTTTGTTTCCTAAACATAGACATGTGTTGTCATTTGATTAGTGGGATCACATCATTAGAAGAATGATGTGATTGACATGACCCATTCCGTTAGCCTAGCACTTGATCGTTTAGTATACTGCTATTGCTTTCTTCATGACTTATACATGTTCCTGTAACTATGAGAATTATGCAACTCCCGTTTACCGGAGGAACACTTTGGGTACTACCAAACGTCACAACGTAACTGGGTGATTATAAAGGAGTACTACAGGTGTCTCCGAAGGTACATGTTGAGTTGGCGTATTTCGAGATTAGGTTTTGTCACTCCGATTGTCGGAGAGGTATCTCTGGGCCCTCTCGGTAATGCACATCACTATAAGCCTTGCAAGCAATGTGACCATGAGTTGGTTACGGGATGATGCATTACATAACGAGTAAAGAGACTTGCCAGTAACGAGATTGAACTAGGTATTGGATACCGACGATCAAATCTCGGGTAAGTAACATACCGATGACAAACGGAACAACGTGTAACGCCCCAGACACACCCGCCGGTGGTCGTTACTCCTGGCGGGATCTAGACTGGCCCCACAGATCAATACTAGTCTTTTCTGCGCACTTTGTCCTCACTCGTGCGCACCTGGGAGCAACTTCCCGGTCGGTCACCCATCCTGAGACTACTCCAAGCTGAGCACGCTTAACTTTGGAGTTCTGTCCGAATGGGATCCCGGAAAAGAAGGAATTCCTTATTGATATGAGTAGTCTATCATCCCTAATAAGCCAGGCTATTACATACACCCACACTCAGAGGAACCGACGTCCTCGTCGGGCCATAGGAACGTTCCCTCTTGGCACAACCGTCTGTGCATCCAGTCCGGTACATGTGCCATGCCGTGTGCCACGACGGGTCACAAACGTCATGAACAACATGACCGCGCACCTGTCCGCAACCATCCGTGTAACCGCGAGGGTCGGCTCTGATACCAACTTGTAACGCCCCGGACACACCCGCCGGTGGTCGTTACTCCTGGCGGGATCTAGAATGGCCCCACAGATCAATACTAGTCTTTTCTGCGCACTTTGTCCTCACTCGTGCGCACCCGGGAGCAACTTCGCGGTCGGTCACCCATCCTGAGACTACTCCAAGCTGAGCACGCTTAACTTTGGAGTTCTGTCCGAATGGGATCCTGGAAAAGAAGGAATTCCTTATTGATATGAGTAGTCTATCATCCCTAATAAGCCAGGCTATTACACAACGTATGTTGTTATGCGGTTTGACCGATAAAGATCTTCGTAGAATATGTAGGAACCAATATGGGCATCCAGGTTTCGCTATTGGTTATTGACCGAGAATAGTTCTAGGTCATGTCTACATAGTTCTCGAACCCGTAGGGTCCGCACGCTTAACGTTACGATGACAGTTTTATTATGAGTTTATAAGTTTTGATGTACCGAAGTTTGTTCGGAGTCCCGGATGTGATCACGGACATGACGAGGAGTCTTGAAATGGTCGAGACATAAAGATCGATATATTGGAAGCCTATATTTGGACATCGGAATCGTTCCGGATGAAATCGACATTTTACCGGAGTACCGGGAGGTTACCGGAACCCCCCGGGGGGTTATTGGGCCTACATGGGCCTCGAGGGAGAAGAGGGAAGGAGGCAGGAGGGGGCCGTGCGCCCCTCCCCTTCCTAGTCCGAATAGGACAAGGGAAGGGGGGCGGCGCCCCCCCCCCCCCCCCTTTCCTTCCCCTCTTCCTCCTCTTTCCCCCCCTTCTCCTACTCCTACTTGGAAAGAAGGGAGTCCTACTGCCGGTAGGAGTAGGACTCCCCCTTGGCGCGCCCTCCTTGGCCGGCCGCCTCCTCCCCCCTGGCTCCTTTATATACGGAGGCGGGTGGCACCCGATAGACACACAAGTTGATCTACGGATTGTTCCTTAGCCGTGTGCGGTGCCCCCTTCCACCATATTCCACCTCGGTCGTATCGTCGCGGAGTTTAGGCGAAGCCCTGCGCCGGTAGAACATCATCACCATCACCACGCCGTCGTGCTGACGGAACTCTTCTCCGGAGCTTTGCTGGATCGGAGGCTGGAGATCGTCATCGAGCTGAACGTGTGCTGAACTCGGAGGTGCCGTACGTTCGGTGCTTGGATCGGTCGGATCGTGAAGACGTACGACTACATCAACCGCGTTGTGCTAACGCTTCCGCTTACGATCTACGAGGGTACGTGGACAACACTCTCCCCTCTCGTTGCTATGCCATCACCATGATCTTGCGTGCGTAGGAAATTTTTTGAAATTACTACGTTCCCCAACATAACCCACTTCGATCCACATGCATGCCACGAACCATTTCACCATCGAAGAATTTGATCACTGACAGAAATTCTTGAAGGACAGCCTTAGAGCAACTCCAATGGGGCGACCAATTTTGTTTGCCTGCGTCCGATTAGATCGGCACGGACAAAAGTGGAGGCCCAACGCGCCGACTCAAACCCAAATCTCGTCCGCCTGGCGTCCACGCCGACCCATTTCCGGCCCAAAATTGCGCCTGAAATGCATCGGCGCGGACGCGCCGCACGTCTTCTCGGCGTCCGCCGCTGCCCCACTTGTAGGCCACCCAACTAC
This sequence comes from Triticum timopheevii, assembly GCA_963921465.1. NCBI lineage: Eukaryota > Viridiplantae > Streptophyta > Magnoliopsida > Poales > Poaceae > Triticum > Triticum timopheevii. Next base: position 477,753,250 of record OY997264.1, on the reverse strand, counting down.
CGCATGTCGTCCAATTTATGACGGCCACCAACAACGGGCCCACTAGTCAGATAGTGGAAGCGTCCTTTTTTAACCACGCATGCGGCTGGGGCCGGCCTCATCCACTTTCGTCCACATCTGCCGCCCTCCCATCCCCTTTGCTTCCTCGCCGGCGACAGCAAACCCTAGCAAGCAATGGGCATCTTCAGCAGCAGCGGCGGCAAGGGCAAGGGCAAGGGCACCCCCGTCGCCTCGTCCTCCCGTGCTCCTCCTCCCCCTCCTCCTCCGGTGCCGGCGCGTTTCTGCCCAGGTCGCCGGCGTCTGCACATCCCGGTGCACCAAGCGCGGTGGCACTGGGAGTACAGGCAGCCACTGCCCTACCCCGACGCCACACTACCGCACGACTGGCACCTGGATCCGCACCGGATCCCGGTGTCGACGGTTCCGTGGACCCAGCGGGCACACGATGAGGTGTGTAGGCGCCGCGCGCAACTCAAGCCGGAGCAGCAGCGGATGCCCGAGTACGCCGCGGGCTCTCCCAACTGGGAGGCTTGGTTTGCCCTCGAACACGAGGAGCAACGGCGTGTAGGCGTCGACACCGTGTTGCCGCCGTTTCCACCGCCGCCCCCGCAGATAGAGCCGGAGGAAATGGAGGCGGAGGCGGAGTACCAAGCCGCCCTCGAGGAGGCCCTGCAGTACGCACTGGAGGCTAACCGGCTCGAGGAGGACGCGCACTGGGATGGGCTAGAGCAAGCCCTTTCCTTGTCGGCGACGGCGGACTCCGTCCACATCCCGCTCTTCGTCCCGCCTCCGCCACCGCTGCCGTCCGTCGAGCCCAAGCCGGAGCCGACTCGGAAGCGCTCCCCGCCTCCACCTACTTGGCCGGAGGAGGCCTACACGTGGACGGGCCAGTACCGCAAGTGGGTGAGCGCGCCTCCTGTCCACTATGCCGCGACGCCGGCACAGGAGGCGGCCCACCTTGAGCGCTGGAAGGCACACTGACTCTGTCAGGAGCAAGCCGACGGCGAGCGGCAGATGCGTTACGAGCAAATGCTGCAACGCGACGCGGAGGCGCTCCGGCTTGAGGAGGAGGAGGAGGAGGAGCGCGCGGCTAGCCGTAATGCCGCGGCCCCAGCAGACGCCGGAGGAGGCTGCCCTGGCAGCGTACCAGGCGGTGTTTGGGTGGGTTGGCCCTTCTACTGTCCTCATCGACCTCACCAGCGGCGATGGCGATGGCGACGTCGACGTCAAGGGCAAGGGCAAGGCCGACGACGTCTAGGGCAGTGTGCGGGCGCAGACTATTTTTTATGTTTTAATTAATGTTTAATTAGGTTTAAGGGGACTTTGGCCGGCAGTTGACCGGCCACTTATGTTTAATTATGTTTATTTCTGCGAGCTTTTTTTTTTCACACCGGTACATTTGGGTCCGTCTTCCGTTGGGCAGTCAAGCTGACCCATTTGAGAATGCGGACGCGCACGTCTGCCTGGCCGACTCAAACGGACGAAAAGCTGACAAAGCGCGCGTCCGTTTGAGTCACTCCATTGGAGTTGCTCTTAGAGAAGAAATCATCACAATGGCAAGAAGCGCAGATTAAGCGCTTACACCTTCAGACTTTGAATGTCGTTGAACAACAATGACGACTACTTCCCAACTTTTCTGTACAACTGCAGGAAATTACAATCCAACTGACCTAACAATATTCTAGAAGAAGAAGAAAACATAACCTGCCTTCATGAGCGGTGCTCTCGTCGTCCATACCGACATATATATAGTGTGGACGGTTGGACAAGGGGAGATTTCCCACTAATTACATGTGCTAATTAATCACAACAATATATACAGTGTGGATTTGTTTAATGTTGCAAAAAACATATACTCCTATATGATATACTTCATCCATGTTGTATAATACTCGTCAGCATGATCGAGATATTTCTCTAGTCCTATCGTGGAGACTCAATTTGATCAATCATGGAGACATGGACAGTTCTATTGGATAACTCCTCGAGCACAATGAGACAAGGACACGTATGCTCATGCTCTAAACCTTTCGTGAACATGACTAAAGTTAACTTAAGAAACTCCGACTTTATGTATGTTTATTGGTGTATTTAAATACCATATCCGCATATGTGTCTTGAAAACGAAATTCAAAATGGATATCACAATAGCAGCTGGGTATAGAGTATAGACATTATTTGGTAAAAAACTGTATATGGATCAGACAATGGCAATGTGCAAGACAACAACTGTTATGAATAGGAACAAGTAAATTTTGTTTCAGATTTATGTCGCACAGTCAATATTGGAGTTTTCTCGCCTGAAAGTTGGAATTTTATTAGCTTGGGCTAAGCTTGCAAGTTATTAATCAGAAGTCTCAGCCAACCAAATTGAAGTACAATCACGGAGTATCCAAATTGTGTTGTAGTATTAGATGAATTTGTTACGATTGAATCTCGGAGACGACGAATCTACCCTTAAAAGAGAATTACCAATATGTCCTTGAGCCAAAATCTGACTGATTCCCCATTTTAAAGGTTTACTACTGGTGAGTCCAAATCCTCCCGCGTCGCCCCCGCGCGGCGACCGGGGGGAACCCTAGCACCGCCGCGTCCTCGTCCCTCCCCCGATCTCTCCTCCTCGCTGCTGCCGGGCAAGGCGGGATCTCTTCTCCCACGGCTCGTTGGATCTGGCGCGGGTGGATCGCAGCGGTTGGTGTCGCGCGCCGGCGCGGGCTTGGGGACGACGACAGTTTCCTCTGGTGTGCGTGGGAGTCCGCTCGGGGCGCGCGGCGGCGTCCCTCGGCAAGCGGTGGCGGGCGCTGGGCTCTCGGCGGCGCTCCGGCTTGTGCATGCGACGGTGGTCCCTGTGCGCGGTCGGCGGCTCCGTCTCTGACCAGGACGGCGCGGGGGATGGTGGTGGCCCGGCGTGGCCGTCGATCTGGATGCGGTGGTGCCGGCGGCTCGCTGATCTGCCGGTGCTCCAGGGTTCTGCCTGGTGGTGCTCATGGTGACGGCGGCCCGTGCACGAGAGTTTGATCCCTTTGAACTGATGTGGGTGAAAACTTGCCTTCGGCGTCTGCTAAGGCCGGCGGTGGCGGCGCTATCTGCGTCATTCCCTTCTTGAAGGCATCGCCGTGGAGAAGTTCAAGGCCACTCTTTGCTACCTCTGGGGGGAACCCTAGATCGGATGATCGGATGACGGCGGCGCTCTGGTGTCGTTCCTCCCTTGGGGGCGTCATTCTTCGAGGTACACACGTGATCGAGGGACCAGAGGACGGATTCTTTGATGGAGCGGTACTTCACACTACACACTGATGGCGACGGATCTTGACGGCATGGCGCAGTGCAGATTCGGAGTTTGCTGTGGGAGGATGAACTCGCGCAGGCGGACGACGCTGCCGGGCGTCGTGGTGGCGTCGATGGCAGAGAGACCTGAACCGGTACATGCAACAGTACAGCTCTGAAGATGGATTGGTGGCAGGTGGCTGCGGCGGCCTCATACCCGGCAGGCGTCCTGGTTGAGGAGTGCGCCGGACTGGTAGGTGTCCCATACCTGGCAGGCGTCCTGGTTGGGACCTCAGGTCTTAGATGTTTAGGTTTGGCTGCGATATCTGTTTGGTATTAGGCCCAGACTATCTGTGTCCCTTCATCAATTGGATAGGTGTAGCGACAATTGTTGCTTAGATGGTGGTTTTAGTCTTGCTGTTGCATGGCTTTGTAAGGTCTTGTGAGAATAATTAATAAAGTGACCGTATGCATCGCCTAGATGCAGAGGCCCGGAATCATCCTCTTTTTTTAAAAAAATGACTGATTCATACAAATCTCTGGATCAACTAATACAACACATACCGTAAAAAATAATAATCTGTTTTTATATACTGTTGCTTTTCCATGGCCAGTGGCCAATGTCCAGCAGCATGCAATTGCATGCCGGCCGGCGATCATCGCTTCGAACAAACCGACAGTTGTTGGCTGGACGGCCAGCTTGTAGTGGCCGGCCGTCTTGTAGTGCTGCGTATCCCTTCATATCCGGCCGTCAGAGATCTCGAACAGGCAAACAGCTAGGTCTTAGTTAATTACTAGCGGGTAGTGCGCGGCGCCACGCCGCGCCACATGTATTGTTGAGCTATTTAGTTTTCGGTAATATTTGCACATGTATTGTTGAGCTATTTAGTTTTCGGTAATATTTGGTATGGTGTAGTTCATACAAGGAAAGGGTACATCTAGTTGGTATATTCATCAATGATCTACATCATACAAGGAAAGGGTACATCTAGTTGGTACATTCATGAATGATCTACAACGCATAGTGATACTGGGTACTGGATCCAGAATTGTGAAACTATTGTTCTTTTCTTAGGCCTGAGATGTTGATCCTCCTGTTTTTCGTCTATGTGATATAGTTGTAGAGAGATGCAGCTAGTTCTTCTGCTCTTGTTCTTGGTGGTTTGTTTCCTGTGGAGAGAATGTTGAAGTTTTTGCTGGATGCACGTCCTGGCTTTCGATGGTAACAAACTGCTTTGAGTATCCTTGTTCGTCTTGACCTCTCTTGCTGAAGGCTTGCTTTTTGTTGTTTTTCTATTTCTATTATTATTCCTTGGTCTTGATCTATTCTTGTGCGGCTGAGCAACGCTTGTGCATTGCCTTTAAAGCGTTGTAGTTGATCATCGATGACTATGTTGTGAAGAGCGCGGAGATAGGGGAGAGCAATTTGGGCGGCTTTCTCTTTTGCTTCCTTGGGCGCCCTTTTCTTTTGCTGCCTCTTCTGTTGGGGCTACCTTGGTGCTGGTAGCCGGCGAAACACACATACTTGTGGTTGTGTTTCTCTTTGTGCTAAGGGGACACTCATCTTTGATCCAGGCTCCAATGTAGCCTCTGGGGTAGCTATCACAGCCCTCCTCCGTCCTCGTAGATCATCAAGCGGGCCTTAATATCACAGCCCTCCTCGTACATCATCAAGCGGGCCTTAATCATGACAGCTTCCTGGAGTAGACGGGAGGGATGGGAACTGTGATTGCTTCGTGCATTTATGATTTATTCATAGTCGTGAAACTATTAGCATTACAGGACGTGTTGTTGGGTAGTATTCACCCTAATGCTCCGGTGTTGCTATGTACGCGTCCATGGTTGTTTTCCTCATTGTTTTGGTTTGCTTTTCTTGTTGTAAGTGCACTACTTCTGCTGTATTGGCGCGCTTTTGTGAAAGTGTACATCTAGCAGGTAGTGCGCGGCAGCCCGCCGTGCCATGTCGATCTGTGCATGTGGTGTTCTCTTGAGTTTTGTGCGAGTAGATATTTTGATAATAGTAGAGTTTATACATGATGCCAACATGGATCAGTGTGTGGTGATCTGTAGGTGAGTGTTATGTTTTTGTTGATATTTTTATAGAGAGTTTCTGCCGGCTGGAGTAATACATCTTTAGGACACAAGACAAGATAGTAGGTCGAACTACATGTGAAAATGGTGATATTTCCTAGATGGTGGCCGAGTGGCAAAACGTTGAAGAATTGCAGACAAATTTTCCGCAGAACTCTTGTGCGCCTTGTTCTGTCTCTTTGGAGGGCGATAGCCTGTTGCTTGGTTACTTGGGAGCTGTCGTTCTTGTGCGCCCAATCTTACACCGCCGACCAACTCCTGGACATCGTGTTGAGCGTCATGAACTGTTATAGTCGTAGATGTTGAAGGGTGGCTTGGTCGGCGCCTTCTTCGAAGGTACGTACCGTTGGGGATGGGTTTCCTCGATAAGTGTAGAACCATGGAATGCTCATCTTGATCCATATGCATAGTAGTTGCTGGCAGAAACAAATTAGTAAATATAAGCGAGCATATAGATTGAACAAGAAGGCGCCAATAATTATGGCGGCCAACCAAAGCACACACAAAAACAGTAAAACAACAAGTATATATAAGTCAGCATGTACGGATTCGCTTCAGAGCCGCACGTCAAAGCGGAAACTACCTCAAAAAGAAACAGGCGGCAGCCGCTGAAGCCCTATACATTTGCAAGATAGAGGGACTCACCAGTGGCGACCGAACCCAATGCGTTCGGGTAGCGCAAGGGGAGATGCAGCCGGGTGTCCGGGCATGGTTTGAAAGATGAACTGCAGTCTGCTGATAAACCGCGGCGAACTGCCGATGCAGCTGCAGCTGCGCATCAATCAGAAGCTGGGCTGAGCCGGCCCCATGGCGGACGTGGGCGTTGGCTGGGAAGCCTCGCTCTCCGCCGTGCTTCAGTAGGCGCAGCTCGGCATCGACCTGTCCCTCAACGCACCCTACATGGCCTCGTTGAACGTCGAGTGACTCCGGACCTTTCCGTGGCTAAGTTTGGTATGTCGAGTCCTAACCTTGCCGAGAGAAAGGGGGAGGGAGTTGCGGCGGCAGGGCCGCAGGGTTTGGTGACGGCAACGAGATGGCACGAACTATATATAGCAAGGGGGAACCAGATATTTTTTCTCCTGGGAGAGACCACCAGACCGATCTAGAAAACCCATCCAAAGCGGCAACTGCCCAAGAAGAAACACGTGGCGAGCACAACAGAAAAAAGAAACGAATAGATCGATCTAGAACCGGCAATGCTACACGTACAAACGATTTACAAGCTTTTACAGGATGGTTAATCTTGATTGGTCAATAGGTGAGCGGGGCGGCCCACCCTCTTGAAAATCAGGGAGGGAGAGGTTTGTGATTGGTTGTTAGATGAAAGGAGCGTGTAAAAGCGTGTAAGTCTTTATATGTTCAGCATTTTTGATCTAGAACTCTCGACGAACGATGCAACTAATCAACACGTGTGAAACCCTGAAACCCTAGCTATTAAAAAAACATACAGGAATGACCCCAGCACACGCGGCACATTCACAGCAACCATAACACGAGTACGTGGCACATCCGTGATCTGATCCAGTCAAAGCGGCGAAGTACACAACAAGGCTTGACCAGTAAAAAAACTGCGTACAAGAACAACCATTTCACACGCGTCATTTTCCCAGGGGCTGTAAAAAAAAGTCCCAAAAAACCAGAAAAACCGAACCCTTACAGGCCTAGACTTCTTAGTATCAGCGACGACTTCTGCACCTCCTATCCCGTCATCCATCACGTACACGCTAGCTAAAACCAAGTATGACATAGTCGGATGGTAAGACTTTAAATATTACTTCCTCCTTCCCAAATAAATGACTCAGCTTTGTACTAAAACTAGTATAAAGTTGAGTCACTTAATTTGAGACGGAGCGAGTATATCTTTGTTGAGTTGGATGAGAGAGAGAAGAAAAAAGAAGGTAAGCGGGTTGTAGATTTACAGCCGACTGTAGAACGGGCTCCAAGACGCCGGAGACCGTCTCTGGCGTGGGGCACGTCGGTGGGAGGTTCTGGGCTCTAGCGGAGTCTGATGCGGAGGACGAAGACGACGCGGTTTGCGCCGGAGTCTCGTCGGAGGTGTACTCGCCGATGCCGTCGTCTATAATCTGCGACGCGTTTGATCCCGGGTATTCGGAAGAGGAAGTGGCCACGATTGTTGATGGCGTTGTGCCGATTGATGATCCGGCGCGGCAAGGCTTGCGGCCAGAGGATAAGATCGAAATTGTTCGGCGCATGGTTCATCGACGGACGGCGGCTGCGGCGATCCAGCCATGGAAGGGGCCTATTCCTAAGGTAAGTCTTCCGAAACCTATCTTGTCAGATTTCATTATAGAGGGATCGTGGAAGGTAGTGAAGAGGAAGAAGAACCGGCGACCGTCGGCGGCGCAGGCGCCGGCGCCGGCGATCGACCGATCGAGCGTGATCCGAGCGGAGCGGATCTCACGTTTGAATTTCTTGCTGCGCGCTGATGGGCTTCAAACGGTGGGCCGCGATGAGGGCCTGTACGCGTTTCGGCCGTCGGGCCAGGGAGATATGTCCGAGGGTGGGCCGGGATTAGCAGGGTTTCAGGCCCAGGCAAAACCGGTCGCAGACGAACGGGCTGGGGAGGCTCATGTGCATGAGATCGCATCGGTTCGCGTGTTATCCCATGCATGATCGCCCTCTCTCTGCCGATTCGTAGATTTCACTAGGGTTTGCCGCCGCGGATGGGTTGGCTTCCCTTCTGCTGCGACTCGACGTGTGAGGCGGGTGCTGCAAAGTCGCGGCCTTCTCTCGTCTGCCAGCGAGGTCGACATGCCGCCCAAGGCCCCGCCGCTGGCCAAGGGTCCGCCGCCGGCGAAGCCGCCTGTGAGGGCTGCGTCGGGTGGTCCGAATGCGGCAGTGCCGGCGTTGGCTGCGGCTTCGGCGCCTGCGCAGGCTGCGGCTCATTCCGCCAGGACTGCGGCGCCGCCGCCGCCTGGGACCGCACCCCCTCAGACGCAGCGCCCCTGGCCTCAACAGATGGCTGCCGGGTGGTGTGGAACTGCCAATGGTGCTGCGGGCCGCGGGTCGGGTGCGTTCGCGGGGGACAGCCGCAACCCTCCCCGTGGTCAGTGGGGTGACGATGGGTACGACGCTTACGGTCAAGGTCTTCATCGCGGTTCGTCGTCCACCAGTGGTGGGCGGGGCTATGGTTGGACGGATCACGGTGCTACCGGCCGAGGGTTTCAAGGACCGCCGGGGAATTTTGTTGAGGGTGCGGTTGGCCCGAGCCGTTTCCGGGGCCGCTACCGCGGTGGTCGTGGTGGGTACCGTCGCTATCCTCCGCGCAACTCGCCCGGTGCCACGGGTTCGGACACCACAGAGATGTCCACCGATGACGCTGGTCTTACTCAGGCGGCGGTGGAGACGGTTCGGGCACTCGCCGATGTGACTGTACCGGTGACCTTGCAGCCTGATGATGCTGATTTTGACAAAGGTTCAGAGAAGGCCGGGGGTGACAAGCTGTCCAAGTGGGCGGCTAAGAAGAAAAAATTAATCTGTTTCCGGTGCGGTGAGACGGGTCACTTTATGAATGATTGCTCTGCTGAGTTATGTGATATTTGTCGGAAACCTAGGCATGTGGCGGCTGAGTGTCCACTTCTTCTAGGCCCCAAACTGACACTTAATATCTATGGGCTCTGTTGTTCTGAGTTGATGTTCTTTGAGTCACCAAGCGTGGCTCCGGTGGCTCCTGTCATTGAAACTTCCTTCCCCGGGGTGGTTAAGGTAGTTAATGGACCTCTCACTGAAGCCCAGATTATTCAGCAGTTGCGGGAGTTGGCTCCGAGGAATTTTAAATGGTCCTTGTTGAAGCTATCAGATCAGACTTTCAAAGTGGACTTTCCATCTAAGGAGGATCAGAAGAGAATTCTCAAGTTTGGCATGAGTAGAGTTACCGGCACAAGTTTTGTGTTGCAGTTTGATGAGTGGAAAAAGAAGGAGCCTCAGGGTACGCCACTGACTCAGATCTGGGTGCGTTTTCTGGGGGCGCCATCTGAGCCCTTGGATAACTTCTTGGTCACATGAAGCCTGGGATCCTTGCTCGGTAAGACGGAGCAGGTAGATATGCCCTTCACACGTGCTCATGGTGTGGCGCGCTTGCTGGTTAGCGTGGCTAACATCGAGTTCTTGCCGGAGGTGGTCAGATGGTGTCACGAGGGTATTGCTTACATGTTGAATGTCGAGTATGAGGACCCTAATTTGTTTCAGGATTTTGAGGAGGTACATCATATGGATACTACTGAGGGGGGAGGTGCTCTTGGGAACCATGGTGATAGCGCACATAATGATGGTGACAGGTATTCCAGGCCTGCGGATTCGTCTAAGGCAGGAGAGTCTGCTCAGGGGAAATCGCCGGTTTCGGTCCCATCCAACATGTTGCAACTTGGTTCCGTAGGAGCTTTCTCAGCGCCTCCTCGTCTCTGGAGTGATCGCGTGGACATGGATGACCCGTCGGAACATTTGCCGCCGGCGATTACGGGGATTGATTTTGTCTTGTTTGTCGATGGACCGGGAGGAATCACTGGACAGCAGGTTCACGTTACTCCTCTTTCATCGCCGTTGCCTAGGCTGGAGGTGACGGCCACGCTGGACGGCTCGGCGGATTTGGGAGGGCGTGAGGTCCGGCCCTCATACACTCTTTGATGCACCTGATTCGAGCAGGCCCATGGCCTGCGCGGAGGTTATGGCCTCCCCGGGGCTCTGACGGCCTCGGGTGGGACACGCGGGCAGGAGGCCGGCGCACCACTCTCTCCCCCCATGGTGGTGAGTTCCCCTGTGGTTGATTTGGCGCCAACAGAGGCGGTGGCAGCATTCTTGGGAGGGTCGGCCGCTGGGGGAGGCCACGGGCCGACTACCGCTTCTCCGGCTAGACCCGCTCCTACGGCGGGCGCGGCGTTCATCTCCACATCACCACGCGCGGGCGGGGGTGTGGCTGGGAAGGTGGCCGCCGGCTCACCGGACCCCGTTGTGGTGGGAGGGCTAGGCGACGCGGCCATCTCACTGGCTTCCTCCCTGGAGCACCGCGCGTGGGTTGCCCCGGACCCTGCTGTTGGCGGGTCTCCCGTGGACAGGCTGCGGGCGACATCGCCGCGTTGTTCTCCTGCTCCGGTGACTACGACCCGGGGCGCCGCTGTTGGGGGACGGGCAGGAGGCCTTTCCCCTAGCAGAGCTTCTCGCGAGGAGGTCATCGCCTTTGGCGGTATCCCGGATCCTATCTCCCAGGGGAGGCGGATCAGCGGGAGGCTCCAGGAGCAGCCGGGCGTTGATGACATACAGCTGAGGTGTGCTTTGAGGGCTGCCAAGTTGCATGACGTCGAGATCTCCACTGGTATGTCTGTTAATAAGTCGAAATCTGTTTTGCATTTTACTGATGATAAAATTATTCATAATGCAAATCAAATAGGAGTTTCACTTGGTAATAATGATCTTGAAATATCCAAGTCGGTTAACGACATTCTTGACTTGGAAGCTGAACGTGCGGTAGATATGATTCGTCACATTGCTGCCGTTAAACCAATGAACGACTCGGAGATAGATGCGCTTGGGGTTAAGGTTCTTGATGGCATGTGTGCCGATCTTGACCCTGCATTACTTGAGACAGAGGAGGACACCAATCCTGAGACGTCTCTTCATGTAGATGAGCCCTTAGTGCTAGAAGCAGAGAATGAGTGCGGTGATCAGGCTGATGGTCACATAAAGCCAAAACGGATGTGGAAACGGAAGGTCTATCCAGTCTCGGCAGCGCGTAGGAGTGCTCGGATCCATACTGCCAAAAAATTTCATGATGAATTATGAGAGGCATTTTCTGGAATAGCAGAGGTCCTAGAGACTTGGCTAAAAGGAGGTTTCTAGCGGATGCTTCTCTTGAACATCATTTAGATTTTATTGCTTTGTCTGAGACTGGAAGAAGCAATTTCACTTCTCAATTTCTTGCCACTTTGTCCGGGGGGGTTGATTTTGATTGGCATTGCCTCCCCCCTCGAGGAAGATCCGGTGGGGGTTTACTTGGGGTCAAGTGCAAAACGTTGGAATTTCGGAGTGTAGTTATGGGAGAGTTCACTGTCAAGTTTCGAGTTAGAACTAAGGCAGATGGGTTTGATTGGGCCTTGGTGGCTGTTTACGGAGCAGCGCAACCAGAACTCAAGCCAGATTTTTTGGCGGATCTGGTACGTATTTGTGGTAACGAACAGCTACCTCTCTTAGTGGGGGGGGGGGGATTTCAACATTATCCGAAGAAAAGAGGAAATTAATAATGACAATTTTGACGGCTGATGGTCGTTTATGTTCAACACTATTATCGAAAGCTTGGATCTCAGAGAGATTGAGCTATCGGGTAGGAAATTCACTTGGGCTAATTCGTTACCAGTTCCGACATTTGAGAAACTTGACCGTGTGCTAGCAAGTGTCGAATGGGAACATAAGTTTCCTTTGGTAACTGTGCAGGCATTGACACGAGGTGTCGCGGATCATACTCCGTTACTAGTCGACTCCGGAATTCAAAATTTTGTGGGCAACAAGAACATTTTCTCGTTTGAACTTGCCTGGTTTGAAAGAGAAGGGTTCCTTGAGTTGTTAGCTCGGGAGTGAGCTAATGACTCAGTAGGAAGGACGCCTATCGAGCGATGGCAATGCAAGATTCATCATCTCCGAAGGTTCCTTCGTGGTTGGGCTAAGCACATGCATGGAATTTATAAGGCGGAGAAGGAGAGACTTCTTCTACTTATTCAAAACCTTGAAGTTAAAGCAGAAACTTCTATCTTGGATTCCAATGAGTTGGAAACAAAGATAGAGGCGGAGATGCAACTTAAAAAGCTTCTTCGCGAGGAGGAATTGAAGTGGGCGTTGCGAGCTAAGGTTCGCAAAATCATAGAAGGCGAGGATGATACTCAATTCTTTCATATGATTGCTAATGGGAAGCATCGTAAAAAGAGAATTTTCCAACTACAACAAGATGAAGGGATGATAGTTGGTCAAGACAATCTGAAAGTTTACATTACCAATTATTATAAGCAGTTGTTTGGTCCCCCGGAAGAGACCTTTGTGTCGTTAGATGAGTCTAGGGTTGAGGATGTGCCTCAACTTGAGACTGCCGAGAATGAGCTCCTGACTGCTCCTTTCTCGGAGAAAGAGGTGTTTGAGGCCATTGCACAAATGGAGAATAATAAGGCTCCAGGACCGGATGGGTTTCCGGCGGAGTTCTACAAGAAGTGCTGGCATTTTATCAAGGGAGATTTGATGCCCATGTTTCAGGAGTTTTTTTAGGGGCAGCTTCAGTTGTTTAAGCTGAATTTTGGGACGATAACTCTTCTTCCTAAGAAGACAGAGGCTGTTCGCATTGAGCAGTTCAGACCTATATGTCTGCTTAATGTGAGTTTCAAAATCTTCACCAAGGTCGGGATGAACAGACTTACGCAGATTGCGCACTCAGTAGTTCAGCCGTCCCAGACTGCTTTCATGCCTGATAGAAACATCCTTGAAGGGGTTGTTGTCTTGCATGAAACGCTTCATGAGATCCACTCCAAAAAACTTGATGGCGTAGTTTTTAAAGTGGATTTTGAAAAAGCATATGATAAAGTTAAATGGCCTTTCCTTCAACAAGCTTTGCGTATGAAAGGTTTTGATCTGGCCTGGAGAAACCAGATTGATTCCTTTACGCAAAAAGGGAGTGTCGGGATTAAGGTGAATGATGACGTAGGACACTATTTCCAAACACACAAGGGGCTAAGGCAAGGAGACCCTATGTCACCGATCTTGTTTAACATAGTGGCTGATATGCTGACTATTTTAATAGGTCGGGCAAAGGATGCAGGGCAGGTAGGTGGCCTGGTTCCACATCTAGTTGACGGCGGCATTTCCATTCTTCAGTATGCTGATGATACTATCATCTTTATGGAGCACGACTTGGCGAAAGCAAGAAACATGAAGTTGTTGTTATGCTTATTTGAACAATTGTCTGGGCTCAAAATCAACTTCCACAAAAGCGAATTGTTTTGCTTTGGAAGAGCTAATGATGACCGGGAGACGTATCAACAATTGTTTGGATGTGAATTGGGCTCATTACCGTTTACGTACTTAGGTACACCCATTTATCATCGTAAGCTGACTAATATTGATTGGAAATGCATCGAGGATCATTTTGAAAAGAAATTGAGTTGTTGGAAAGGGGAGCTCATGTCATACGGAGGACGATTGATTCTGATTAATTCGGTCCTTACCAGTATGCCTATGTTTCTCTTATCCTTTTTCCTGGTTCCGGTGGGCGTCAGGAAAAGGTTAGATTTCTACCGATCTCGATTCTTTTGGCAAAATGATGAGCTTAAACGAAAGTATAGGCTTGCTAAGTGGGATATTATCTGTAGGCCTAAGGACCAAGGAGGTCTAGGTATTGAAAATCTGGAAGTCAAAAACATATGTCTCCTTAGCAAGCGGCTATTTAAGCTGTCATCTGAGACGGAGGCTACTTGAGCACAGATTTTGCGTAATAAGTATCTTTATGCTAAAACCTTGGCTCAGGTGAATGTGAGGCCTTCCGACTCACCTTTTGGAAGGGTTTGATGAGAGTTAAACAACTCTATTTCAACAAGACAAAATTTATTGTTGGGAATGGTGCCACTACGAGGTTTTGGGAGGATACGTGGCTTGGGGAGACCGCCCTTGCACTTCAATATCCTACATTGTACAACATTGTCCAACGTAGAGAAGCCTATGTTGCAAATGTTTTACAATCCGCTCCCCTCAATATTAGTTTTAGACGGACGCTAGTTGGAAATCATTGGGAGGCCTGGCTCCATCTCGTTAGACGTTTAATGGAAGTCCGGTTGTCTCGGCAGCCATATCAGCTGCATTGAAAACTTACTAAGAACGGTGTGTTCTCGGTCAAATCAATGTATCTGGATGTCATTAACTCTAGCGTCATCCCTACCACGTTACACGTTTGGAAAGTTAAGGTACCCTTACATATCAAAGTGTTTATGTGGTTTGTGCATAAACAAGTCATTTTGACTAAGGATAACCTTGCAAAACGAAATTGGGTGGGCTCGTCTAGATGTAGCTTTTGTGATCATAACGAAAACATCAAACACCTCTTTCTCGATTGTCCGTTGGCTAAGATTCTGTGGCGGTCGATTCATATTGCGTTTAATATTAATCAGCCCACCTCTATCAACATGTTATTTGGAACATGACTTGATGGGGTTGATTCTGATACTGCAAGACACATTCGGGTTGGCGTTTGTGCTTTATTGTGGGCAGTATGGAACTGCAGAAATGATTTAGTCTTTAACAGATCAACAGACATTCACTTTTTGCAGGTTATCTTCAGGGCCACGGCGTTCATCCGTATGTGGTCGCTACTCACTCCGACGGAGGCCAGGGAGCGTTTGGTTACTGCGTCTACCCGATAGGAGATGGTAGCTCGGGATATTTTCAACCGATTTGGATGGCGGTCATGTAATAGGATAGGCATGTAGTGCTCCTATTGTTTTGCCAGCCGGTTGTGGCTTTGGGTCTTACCTCTTTTGAGCTTTTGTTTATGTATGCACTACGACCTTTCGAGACTTTGTTACTGGATTATCTTTTTAGTAATATGAGCCGTATGCATCTTTCTGATGCAGAGGCTGGGGTACACCCCCTTTTTCAAAAAAAAAGAAGCTATGTGAGAGTGTATGTCGGGTTATGTGGAAGAAAAATAGTATTTTTTTAGCCCACTATTATAAATGATGGTTATTACATTGATTATTAGATGACATGGCAACATGTTATGACCATCAATAGGCTATATTATTAGACATGCTCTAAGTACTATAAATAACCTAGCACGGAGATGTCTCTCAAATCGTATCAGTAGCAGCTGTCGACATAGCTACGTAGACACGCACAGACACGTGGAGGAGCTAGAGATCGATCGATCGCGAGTAGGCCAGAGAGGAGAGTTCATGGCCGCCACCGCCGCATGCCGGAGCATGGAGAGGAGATGGAGTCTTGCCGGCTCCACGGCGCTCGTTACCGGCGGCAGCAAAGGGATCGGGTACATACTTCACTCTGAGTCAGTACCATCTATGCTATTACATGGGTGTTTATACGTTACAGAATTAACGCGCTATATGTACTTGCATGGTGCGGCATGGATCAACAGGCATGCGATCGTGGAGGAGCTAGCGGGGCTCGGGGCTCGGGTGCACACGTGCTCCCGGAACGCGGCGGAGCTGGAGGAGTGCCGGCGGCAGTGGGAGGGCAAGAACCTCCGGGTCACCGTCTCCGTCTGCGACGTGTCCGTGCGCGCCGAGAGGGAGAAGCTCATGGACACGGTGAGGCAAACCCTGGGCGGCAAGCTGGACATCCTGGTGAACAACGCGGGGCAGTCCATGGTGAAGGCGGCGACGGAGTGCACCGGCGAGGACTACGCGCTGGTGATGGCCACCAACATCGAGTCGTGCTTCCACCTCGCGCAGCTCGCGCACCCGCTCCTCCGCTCGGGTGGAGGGGCGAGCAGCGTCGTCCACATCTCCTCCATCGCCGGCTTCGTCGGCTTCCCGGGCCTCGCCGTCTACTCGATGACCAAGGGGGCGATGAACCAGCTCACCCGGAGCCTTGCCGCCGAGTGGGCCGGCGACGGCATACGCGTCAACTGCGTCGCGCCGGGCGGAATCAACACTGACATCGCCAAAGACATGGTACTTGATTAAAGATTATCAGGATCAATCCCTTTATATATTTAACTGAGATCTTCTACCAGTTCCAGATACTCCTTAATAACGGCTATAACTTCTATTTCGTTTTTGTGATGTGCGTCGAGCAGATAACGAGGGACCCGGAGATGGTGAAGAGCCAGGCCACGCAGCTGCCGATGCAGCGGCTGGGCGAGACGGAGGAGGTGGCATCGGTGGTGGCCTTCCTCTGCATGCCAGCGGCGTCCTACATCACCGGCCAAGTAATCTGCGTCGACGGCGGACGCACCATAGCATAAAATCGCGCCGAACGTCCTATACCGATAAGAAGTCACATCGTTCAAAGCTGTTGCACGGGTACAAATAAATTGTATCTTATCATACCATGTAGGAGTATGTGCAATGTACTTCCTCTGTCCCAAAATAAGTGAAGTGTCTCAAAGTTGGGACACTTATTTTGAGACGGAGGGAGTATCTTTTATAGCTAAACCCTGCACACATGTGGTGATACATACTTTCTCCGTCTCAAAATAAATGTAGTTGATTAAGTACAAAATTTATAAGTACTAATAAAATACCAAATCCTCTACACTTATTTTGAAACAGAGTGAGTATATGACTATTGTTTTCTCAATGTATTATTAGCAATACATGTACCCGTGTGTTGCCATGAAAGAAAAAAAATTGCATTTGCACCCCTAACCAAGGTTTTGGATACTGAACGGTGCATTTTTACCGAGGGTGACCGGTAAACGTGGTTACCACGGAATTTCGAGCAAATTTTGAACAAAATTTATAATTCAAATTCTTTTTAAATAGATATAGATAGCACTTGAACTTATATTTATCATAAAAGAGCTACTAGCTCAGTGGAATGTTGTCTACGCTAGTCCTGTGAGGTGCTGCCACACTTTACTATAAATTGAGCGTTTGAACTCAACAAATTCAAAAAAAAAAATTTTGCTCGAAATGACCATTTACCGAGGGGGAACGAAATATGTGGTAACCATGGCAAATCTTGGAATTTCGAGCGGTAACCAGAACCATGCCCCTAGCATTTAAAGACATTACAACCGAGCACTATTCCAGCCCTCTCAGGCCATCAACATTTTTGGCCGTTGGATATGGAGTTGTGTGCATTTCTGGCCTTTGATTTTTTGGCAGTCCCGCCTGGGCTTTCAATTGCATACCAGAAAGTGCTACACAGACTGGGCCGCTGCTCCAATAACAAATTCGTCGATCTTCTGTTAATTTGGACTGACTGGGCTTTTTAAGTGTTGTATGTCATCCGTTCTCAGCGTTGCTTTGCACATGGAAAAAAGGGCACGCATCAACACACGCTCAGCCCACAGCCGCAGCCGCAGGCCTCGCAGGGCGAGCGACCAGTGACCTGTCCCTTGCCGGTCGTGTGATGCTACTGGGTGGGAAGAGCGAGAGGGCGACGAGGTCCATGTGAAGCGAGCGACAAGATCGACTCGTTGGGCAACGCCCTGGGCGCGCTAAATGAGGCAGCGAATCATCTCCTGTCGATTGGAGTCCACTCGCTCGCGATCGAAAAAATGAATTACCGTTGCTACAGGACTTTAATGGCAAATGATAGAATGCGCTAACTGACCGAGCTGATTATTTCAAGTCAGTTACCATGTCGCTCTGTGTTCTTACTCGCTCCACACGCGTCCATATAGTCTCTGTTGTGTTGTGTGTCATCCGACTGTTCGTACACCCACTCCTCTTCCTCGGTTCCTTAATTCCAAGATAGTCTCTGCCTCTCCAGCAGCAATGGTTGACGCTCCGGCGCCACTCCATCTTGTGTGTTCTACCAGTCTCCCCTCCCTCCTACCTTATCCCCCCCCCCCCCCCCCCCCAATTCTTTCTCCATGGAATTTAGGAAATCTTCTACCCCCAATTCTCTGATTCCCGTTATTCCACCGAGTTCGGCGTGACTTACTGCTACAAGCTTGAGATTATGTACACAAATTGGATGTTCTAAGGCAGACAGGGGTTGCAAACTTATCTCTTTCACCCAATAAACTATGTATTCTGAATTGTTGTTATATTTTTCTTCCCAATTTGACGCATGTGGTGTCAGTGTATGGATTGGCGACTTGTTCTACTAGATTGGCAGAAGGAGTCCTATAGTTTTCGATCTCCAATGGCTAATGCCCAGGTTAGAATCTGTACGTGTACTCTTATGCCTCCCCCCCTCGTTTCCATCCTGACGTTCACGTACTGATGAAAAAAAACAATTAGCAGTGAGCAATCTGCTATCAACTCCTCCATTCTTACTATATTTGATTGAGCCAGGGGCGAGACAAAAATTATGTGTTGTTGGACATGATTGATCCAAGGAAAACATGAAAACTATGTGTTGTTGAACAATCAGGTTTCATTCTCTCATGTGCATTTTCTATAGCACATTTTCATATATATATGTGTCCAAAATACATTCTCATGTTGAACAATCAGGGTCCAAAATACGTTATTCTTCACCCGAGGTAATCTTACGATCATTTCATAAATAAATTATATTTCAAATACAAATAGTTACAGTCATATTGATTCACTGCGTAAAATTTGGCATAAAAAATGTCAGAAGACCAAAAAAATTGCATTTTATGTACATTTTACACTATGTTTTACGTTTGAAATTTGCGTACCATAAAATATTTTTTACGGCCATTATATAT
The DNA here is from genome assembly GCA_963921465.1 of Triticum timopheevii. Lineage (NCBI taxonomy): Eukaryota > Viridiplantae > Streptophyta > Magnoliopsida > Poales > Poaceae > Triticum > Triticum timopheevii. The sequence goes on along the minus strand of OY997264.1, from coordinate 477,734,538 downwards.
GTTCTTACGTTCTCTTTTTATGTCTGAAATAAGACAAAATTTACGGAACATAAAATTAAGGTGCATTCATGTTAAAATCGAGGGGGTGGAGAATAACTATTCCTCACCCAGGATGATGAATAGCACGACCCTATATATATATATATATATATATATATATATATATATATATATATATATGTGTGTGTGTTTTTGTTTCCAACAATTGTTATTCTCTGGTAGGGGCTTTCAGAACATGAAGACTATCATGAAATAGGATTTAGAGTTTCTGTTGGATCCAGTTTGACACATATATTTCTGGTTACCAAAACCCGTCTAGATTAACAATTAGTTTGCCGATAGGTATAACTTTGCACATTCCTAATGCAAGCACAAAACTGAACACACACACACAACATGTGTTATGATGCAGGGACGTCTTCTTTTTTCCCTCAACATCAACTATGCAACTGCCAAGTAATCTAAACCAGAACAATTAAACTGGGGTGGATTTTTTCACAGGAAATAGAGTCCCCACCTTGACAAGATTCTCCCTGCATTGCAACAAGGTTGGAAAATAGCAGCTGAAGCAATTAGTCCAGTTTGGGTGGAAACTTACGTTTAAATAAATACCCAACAAAAAAGAAAAACCTTGAACCAATTGGGCACAAAAAATGGTTAGAAGCGATTTAGTTAGGGACATATTCGTGTACCCTCCTGCATACCCAGTGTCCATAGATATAGAACAATATACTTATTCTCGCATCGAAGCATCAAGTTATGTTTGTTGACGGTAAGATCCTCGCTGAATGTGAAGCTAAGTACGTGCAATACAATATAGGCCTTTGTGAGCTGTGAAGATTACTTTGCTACTTACATATGGGCACTACTACTGAAAATCTGTCTTCACCGCTTGGCAAAGACAATCTAAGTCAAGTATGGCTCTCGGCAATGGGACAGAGAGTTAATTTTCTTTCACTCAATTTAGGAGATTACATACAGTGGGGGTATATTCTAGACCAACTTTATATAAACTATCTCAGTATATCCTGCTAACATCGTGAAATTTAAAACAAGCACGATTACCTTTGTGCTATTACATCAGTGCCAATTTTTTGTGGATTTATGTGAAATATACACATACCATATGGAATCTATGTTTAATTTTTCAAAAAGTGCCAGTGGATGATATTATTATTCGTCAGAAAAAGGCAACTAAATTTAAATGATTTTAATTAAATAAATTAGTCATATTGACAATAGATGGGCGTAGCAACGTGTGTGACACTACTTTCCTGCATACCACTCAACTTCCTCTCTAATTAGATAGCAACTTTTTTAAATGAAGACAAGCATAAGTTACAAGAAAGCAAAATACTTAAGGAAATTGCATGTAAATTTATATAAGTTATTTTATATGCCTAATTACTAAGAGCCAAAACAGGTGGGCGCAGCAACGCGCGCCAACAATGATCTAGTAATAACGCAAAATGAAGCACTTATGACTCATCTAGATGAGACATAAATCTCATTCATGGATGATGTTAGCGTGTAGTAGTGAGTTTGTTCGTCGCTCCTCTCTAATATGTTGTTTTAGCACACCTTCCGATCTTTGTTGTTTGCACTCCTTTTTGGATGATCTAGGTCTTTTTAGGCAAACCCACATAGCTTTATTAATCCGTCACAATCTTTAAGAGTTCAATAGGGTGACCTAACCAAACACGACCTAGTGTGCATTCTTGTTTTTTCTTGGGTTGGACTTGGCCTACTGATTTTTCGTGTTGTACAGCAAGACGCTTGATGCGAACTGCTAGTTGCTGTTTGGGGATGTTGAAGCTAGGTGGAAACTTACAGAAAAAAAATGTTGAAGCAACAATTGACACCCCAAACTATTTAACCATGATAGTTTGTCAATTTCATGTTGTTCCATTTCACCGTAACATGTTGGCAAAATGTCGCTGCGAGTACAGTAATAGAGCTTTATCGATTTCTTGTTGTTCTGTTTCATCATAAGTCATGTGATTTTTTTATTAAAAAATCATGTATCCAAAAAATGTTTGCCAAATACGAAAATGTTCACGAATTTGAAAAAATGTTCATGAATTCAAAAACGAGTAAAAGTTTTAAAAATCACAATTTTGGAAAATCACAAGTTCACATCAAGGTCCATCGATTTTTGTTAAAAAAATTCATGACTTTATTAAAAAGAAAAAAAATCGATGCCAATTGCAGTCCCCTTAGTTGCGGTCGCGTTGGTGGCCAGTGCAGTTGTAATTGGTTAAAACACTTGCAGCTATAATTGGTTGCAACACTTGCGGTTGCGACTCTTGTGGTGAACATCAAACTGGCCCCAACAACTCATCACTCGACCCTAGTTGTATTCGCTTTGTGCCTCGTGCAGTTGTAGTCAGATTACAACGCTTGCATTTGCATATCTAGTGATGTATATGCAACTGGGCCCAACAATTCTTCTCCCGGTCCCAGTTGTAGTCGATGTTGTGCCCACACAGTTGCAGGCGAGTTACAATACTTGCAATTGCATGTCTAGTGATAGATATGCATCAGGCCCGACAACGCCCCTCCAACCTTAGTTTAGTGTTTTTGTCTGCGTAGTTGCAGTCAGGTTGGAACGCTTGCAGTTCCATGTTTACTGGTGAACAAACAAATGGCCTCGAATCTCCCCTCTCTGACCACATCTGCAGTCGTTTTTGTGCCCGGGCAGTTTTAGGGGGGTTACAACGCTCAGTGCATTTCTAGTGGTGGACATGCAACTACCCTGATAACTCCCCTCTCGACCCTAGTTGTAGTCACTTTGTGCCCATGTAGTTGCAGTAGGACTACAATGCTTGCAGTTGCATCTCTTGAGGACATGCAACTTGTGCGACAACTCTCATCCCATTCCCAGTTGCAGTTATTTTGTGGTTATGCAATTGCATAAGGGTTGCAACACTTATAGTTGCATGCCCAGTGGTGGACATGCAACTGGCTCCGATAACTACCCTCCCGACTTCACTTACAATTGTTTTTGTGCCCGTGCAATGGCAGTCGGGTTACAATGATTGTTGTTGCATGTTTAGTGATGGACATGAAACTGCCCTGACACCCATCTTGATCCCAATTGAAATTGCTTTTGTGCCCGTGTAGGTGCAACCGGATTAGAATGTTTGTAGTTCATGCCTAGTGGTGGACATGCAACTAGCCACGACGACTCCCCTCCCGACCCCACTTGCAACCTCTTTGTATACATGTAGTTGCAACCAGGTTACAATCTTTGCAGTTGCATGTCTAGCGATAGATATGCAATTGGCCGATAACCCCACTTCTATAGCCCGCGTGCAACTGTATGGGCAGAAAACAATCCCTCCATTTACTTATACAAGGTCACTATGGAATATACATTTTACATCTATACAAGGTCACCAACAGTAATCGAGGTAAAAATTAATGGTGTTTCCTCGTACCAGCAACCTGTCTTTTACTTGCATGCATGTAGTCATAATGACACTCAGTTACTTCCTCCACTCATTTTTCTTGCATGCATGTGGTGTATTAATGATCCTAGTAAACAAAACAAAAGTTGGGTTGCAAAACATGTATTAAATTTTACCTTGGTACCTGTAATTTGAATTTGTGACTTTGTAATAAAAATGGGGGGAGTAACTAATACTCGGCTAGCTGCGTTTTAGCAAATCGGTACACAAAATCAAATGGAGCACCTGGTTAGTTCTATGAAGGATGTAAAGAAAAAGTAGCAAGAGTGAGAAGAAAAAAATAACAGATTACGTGGTGATTTAATCATTTAATCAATCACTTTTTCCCGCATGCCTTCCTCATATTGTTTCTCTAGCAAAACTGCTACTAATTAAAATAGATTCAAAGGTTAAGATACACATTAGAAGAGGGATACAAATAACATAGCTAGTATTCATATTAGGAACAGTTTGTTACATGATTAAGAAATTTCTAAATGAGTACCTTCAAGAACATGAGTTGCATCCCCTTTTGATTTATTCCATACCGCTAAAACAAAGCCTGGATCTGAGTTCCTCTTACCCTCATATTTTCGGTTCAAGTTTGGCGAGCTTGATCTGGTTTGGGGGCTAGATCATGGATTCATGGTCAATCATGTTTTGAGTTGTCAGTTTTCAACTAAACATAAAAAAGTGGCACTTTGGTTCAGCCTCCATGATGTTGTAGCTTACCGAACACCAAACCAGCAATGGTTGACGAATTTATTGTTGGGGAACGTAGTAATTTCAAAATTTTCCTACGCACACGCAAGATCATGGTGATGGCATAGCAACGAGAGGGGAGAGTGTATGTCCACGTACCCTCGTAGACCGTAAGCGGAAGCGTTAGCACAACGCGGTTGATGTAGTCGTACATCTTCACGATCCGACCGATCCAAGCACCGAACGTACGGGGCCTCCGAGTTCAGCACACGTTCAGCTCGATGACGATCTCCGGCCTCCGATCCAGCGAAGCTCCAGAGATGAGTTCCGTCAGCACGACGGCGTGGTGACGATGATGATGTTCTACCAGCGCAGGGCTTCGCCTAAACTCCGCGATGATATGACCGAGGTGGAATATGGTGGAGGGGGCACCGCACACGGCTAAGGAACGATCCGTAGATCAACTTGTGTGTCTATGGGGTGCCCCCCTGCCCCCGTATATAAAGGAGCAAGGGGGGAGGCCGGCCGGCCCCTTGGGCGCGCCAAGGGAGGAGGAATCCACTCCTCCTTTCCTACTCCTACTAGGAGGGGGAAGGAAGGGGGAGAGGGGAAGGAAAGGGGGGGCGCCGCCCCCCCTCCTAGTCCAATTCGGACCAGAGGGGGGAGGGGGCGCGCGGCCCATGCTGGCCGCCCCTCTCTCCTTTCCCCTAAGGCCCATGAGGCCCAATACTCTCCCGGGAGGTTCCGGTAACCCCCCTGGCACTCCGGTTTTCTCCGAAATCACCCGGAACACTTCCGGTGTCCGAATATAGTCGTCCAATATATCAATCTTTATGTCTCGACCATTTCGAGACTCCTCGTCATGTCCGTGATCACATCCGGGACTTCGAAAAAACTTCGGTACATCAAAACTTATAAACTCATAATAAAACTGTCATCGTAACGTTAAGCGTGCGGACCCTATGGGTTCGAGAACTATGTAGACATGACCTAGAACCATTCTCGGTCAATAACCAATAGCGGGACATGGATGCCCATATTGGTTCCTACATATTCTACGAAGATCTTTATCGGTCAAACCGCATAACAACATACGTTGTTCCCTTTGTCATCGATATGTTACTTGCCCGAGATTTGATCGTCGGTATCCAATACCTAGTTCAATCCCGTTACCGGCAAGTCTCTTTACTCGTTCCGTAATACATCATCTTATAACTAACTCATTAGTTACAATGCTTGCAAGGCTTAGGTGATGAGTATTACCGAGAGGGCCCAGAGATACCTCTCCGACAATCGGAGTGACAAAACCTAATCTCGAATTATGCCAACCCAACATGTACCTTCGGAAACACCTGTAGAGCACCTTTATAATCACCCAGTTACGTTGTGACGTTTGGTAGCACACAAAGTGTTCTTCCGGTAAACGGGAGTTGCACAATCTCATAGTTGCAGGAACTTTGTATAAGTCATGAAGAAAGCAATAGCAATATACTAAACGATCAAGTGCTAGGCTAATGGAATAGGTCATGTCAATCACATCATTCTCCTAATGATGTGATCCCATTAATCAAATGAAAACACATGTCTATGGTTAGGAAACATAACCATCTTTGATTAATGAGCTAGTCAAGTAGAGGCATACTAGTGACTATCTGTTTGTCTATGTATTCACACATGTATCATGTTTCCGGTTAATACAATTTCTAGCATGAATAATAAACATTTATCATGATATGAGGAAATAAATAATAACTTTATTATTGCCTCTAGGGCATATTTCCTTCAGTCTCCCACTTGCACTAGAGTCAATAATCTAGATTACATAGTAATGATTCTAACACCCATGGAGTCTTGGTGCTGATCATGTTTTGCTCGTGAGAGAGGCTTAGTCAACGGGTCTGCAACATTCAGATCCGTATGTATCTTGCAAATCTCTATGTCTCCCACTTGGACTTGGTCCCGAATGGAATTGAAGCGTCTCTTGATGTGCTTGGTCCTCTTGTGAAATCTGGATTCCTTTGCCAACGCAATTGCACCAGTATTGTCATAGAAGATCTTCATTGGTCCCGATGCACTAGGTATGACACCTAGATCGGAAATGAACTCCTTCATCCAGACTCCTTCATTTGCTGCTTCCGAAGCAGCTATGTACTCCGCTTCACATGTAGATCCCGCCACGATGCTTTGTTTAGAATTGCACCAACTTACAGCTCCACCGTTTAATAAAAACACGTATCCGGTTTGCGATTTAGAATCGTCCGGATCATTGTCAAAGCTTGCATCGACGTAACCATTTACAACTAGCTCTTTGTCACCTCCATATACGAGAAACATATCCTTAGTCCTTTTCAGGTATTTCAGGATGTTCTTGACCGCTGTCCAGTGATCCACTCCTGGATTACTTTGGTACCTTCCTGCCAAGCTTATTGCTAAGCATACGTCAGGTCTGGTACACAGCATTGCATACATGATAGAGCCTATGGCTGAAGCATAGGGAACATTTTTCATTTTCTCTCTATCTTCTGCTGTGGTCGGGCATTGAGTTTGACTCAACTTCACACCTTGTAGCATAGGCAAGAATCCTTTCTTTGCCTGATCCATTTTGAACTTTTTCAAAATTTTGTCAAGGTATGTGCTTTGTGAAAGTCCTATTAAGTGTCTTGATCTATCTCTATAGATCTTGATGCCCAATATGTAAGCAGCTTAACCAAGGTCTTTCATTGAAAAACTTTTATTCAAGTATCCCTTTATGCTATCCAGAAATTCTATATCATTTCCAATTAATAATATGTCATCTACATATAAAATTAGAAATGCTACAGAGCTCCCACTCACTTTCTTGTAAATACAGGCTTCTCCAAAAGTCTGTATAAAACCATATGCTTTGATCACACTATCAAAGCGTTTATTCCAACTCCGAGATGCTTGCACCAGTCCATAAATGGAACGCTGGAGCTTGCACACTTTGTTAGCACCTTTTGGATCAACAAAACCTTCCGGCTGCATCATATACAACTCTTCTTCTAGAAATCCATTCAAGAATGCAGTCTTGACATCCATTTTCCAAATTTCATAATCATGAAATGCAGCAATAGCTAACATGATTCGGACAGACTTAAGCATCACTATGGATGAGAAAGTCTCATCGTAGTCAACCCCTTGAACTTGTCGAAAACCTTTTGCAACAAGTCGAGCTTTATAGACAGTTACATTACCATTAGCGTCAGTCTTCTTCTTAAAAATCCATTTATTCTCAATGGTTTGCCGATCATTGGGCAAGTCAACCAAAGTCCACACTTTGTTTTCATACATGGATCCCATCTCAGATTTCATGGCCTCTAGCCATTTTGCGAAATCTGGGCTCATCATCGCTTCCTCATAGTTTGTAGGTTCATCATGGTCAAGTAACATGACTTCCAGAATAGGATTACCGTACCACTCTGGTGCGGATCTTACTCTAGTAGACCTACGAGGTTCAGTAGAAACTTGATCTGAAGTTTCATGATCATTATCATTAGCTTCCTCACTAATTGGTGTAGTTGTCACAGGAACCGGTTCTCGTGATGAACTACTTTCCAATAAGGGAGTAGATACAGTTATCTCATCAAGTTCTACTTTCCTCCCACTCACTTCTTTCGAGAGAAACTCCTTCTCTAGAAAGGATCCATTCTTAGCAACGAATGTCTTGCCTTCGGATCTGTGATAGAAGGTGCACCCAACAGTCTCTTTTGGGTATCCTATGAAGACACATTTCTCTGATTTAGGTTCGAGCTTATCTGGTTGAAGTTTCTTCACATAAGCATCGCAGCCCCAAACTTTAAGAAACGACAACTTTGGTTTCTTGCCAAACCACAGTTCATAAGGTGTCATCTCAACGGATTTTGATGGTGCCCTATTTAACGTGAATGCGGCCGTCTCTAAAGCATAACCCCAAAACGATAGCGGTAAATCGGTAAGAGACATCATAGATCGCACCATATCAAGTAAAGTACGATTACAACGTTCGGACACATCATTTCTTTGTGGTGTTCCAGGTGGCGTGAGTTGTGAAACTATTCCGCATTGTTTCAAATGTAAACCAAACTCGTAACTCAAATATTCTCCTCCACGATCAGATCGTAGAAACTTTATTTTCTTGTTACGATGATTTTCCACTTCACTCTGAAATTCTTTGAACTTGTCAAATGTTTCAGACTTGTGCTTCATTAAGTAGATATACCCATATCTGCTCAAATCATCTGTGAAGGTGAGAAAATAACGATATCCGCCACGAGCCTCAACATTCATCGGACCACATACATCTGTATGTATGATTTCCAACAAATCTGTTGCTCTCTCCATAGCACCGGAGAACGGTGTTTTAGTCATCTTGCCCATGAGGCACGGTTCGCAAGTACCAAATGATTCATAATCAAGTGATTCCAAAAGTCCATCAGTATGGAGTTTCTTCATGCGCTTTACACCGATATGACCTAAACGGCAGTGCCACAAATAAGTTGCACTATCATTATCAACTCTGCATCTTTTGGCTTCAACATTATGAATATGTGTATCACTACTATCGAGATTCAATAAAAATAGACCACTCTTCAAGGGTGCATGACCATAAAAGATATTACTCATATAAATAGAACAACCATTATTCTCTGATTTAAATGAATAACCGTCTCACATCAAACAAGATCCAGATATAATATTCATGCTCAACGCTGGCACCAAATAAGAATTATTCAGGTCTAAAACTAATCCCGAAGGTAGATGTAGAGGTAGCGTGCCGACCGCGATCACATCGACTTTGGAACCGTTTCCCACGCGCATCGTCACCTCGTCCTTGGCCAGTGCTCGCTTATTCCGTAGTCCCTGTTTCGAGTTGCAAATATTAGCAACAGAACCAGTATCAAATACCCAGGTGCTACTACGAGCTCTAGTTAGGTACACATCAATAACATGTATATCACATATACCTTTGTTCACTTTGCCATCCTTCTTATCCACCAAATACTTGGGGCAGTTCCGCTTCCAGTGACCAGTCTTCTTGCAGTAGAAGCACTCAGTTTCAGGCTTAGGTCCAGACTTGGGTTTCTTCTCTTGAGCAGCAACTTGCTTGCTATTCTTCTTGAAGTTCCCCTTTTTCTTCCCTTTGCCCTTTTTCTTGAAACTGGTGGTCTTATTGACCATCAACACTTGATGCTCCTTCTTGATTTCTACCTCCGCAGCTTTTAGCATTGCGAAGAGCTCGGGAATAGTCTTGTTCATCCCTTGCATATTGTAGTTCATCACAAAGCTCTTGTAGCTTGGTGGCAGTGATTGGAGAATTCTGTCAATGACGCTATCATCCGGAAGATTAACTCCCAGTTGAATCAAGTGATTATTATACCCAGACATTTTGAGTATATGCTCACTGACAGAACTATTCTCCTCCATCTTGCAGCTGTAGAACTTATTGGAGACTTCATATCTCTCAATCCGGGCATTTGCTTGAAATATTAACTTCAACTCCTGGAACATCTCATATGCTCCATGACGTTCAAAATGTCGTTGAAGACCCGGTTCTAAGCCGTAAAGAATGGCACACTGAACTATAGAGTAGTCATCAGCTTTGCTCTGCCAGACGTTCTTAACGTCGTCAGTTGCATCAGCAGCAGGCCTGGCACCCAGCGGTGCTTCCAGGACCTAACTTTTCTGTGCAGCAATGAGGATAATCCTCGGGTTACGGACTCAGTCCGTGTAATTGCTACCATCATCTTTCAACTTTGTTTTCTCAAGGAACGCATTAAAATTCAACGAAACAACAGCACGAGCCATCTATCTACAAACAAACATAGACAAGCAAAATACTATCAGGTACTAAGTTCATGATAAATTTAAGTTCAATTAATCATATTACTTAAGAACTCCCACTTAGACAGACATCTCTCTAGTCATCTAAGTGATCACGTGATCCAAATCAACTAAACCATAACCGATCATCACGTGAGATGGAGTAGTTTTCAATGGTGAACATCACTATGTTGATCATATCTACTATATGATTCACGCTCGACCTTTCGGTCTCCGTGTTCCGAGGCCATATCTGCATATGCTAGGCTCGTCAAGTTTAACCTGAGTATTCCGCGTGTGTAAAACTGGCTTGCACCCGTTGTAGATGGACGTAGAGCTTATCACACCCGATCATCACGTGGTGTCTGGGCACGACAAACTTTGACAATGGTGCATACTCAAGGAGAACACTTCTTGATAATTTTAGTGAGAGATCATCTTAAAATGCTACCGTCAATCAAAGCAAGATAAGATGCATAAAGGATAAACATCACATGCAATCAATATAAGTGATATGATATGGCCATCATCATCTTGTGCTTGTGATCTCCATCTCCGAAGCACCGTCGTGATCACCATTGTCACCGGCGCGACACCTTGATCTCCATCGTAGCATCGTTGTCGTTACGCCATCTATTGCTTCTACGACTGTCGCTACCGCTTAGTGATAAAGTAAAGCAATTACAGGGCGTTTGCATTTCATACAATAAAGCGACAACCATATGGCTCCTGCCAGTTGCCGATAACTTCGGTTACAAAACATGATCATCTCATACAGTAATATAGCATCACGTCTTGACCATATCACATCACAACATGCCCTGCAAAAACAAGTTAGACGTCCTCTACTTTGTTGTTGCAAATTTTACGTGGCTGCTACGGGCTTAGCAAGAACCGTTCTTACCTACGCATCAAAAAACCACAACGATAGTTCGTCAAGTTGGTGCTGTTTTAACCTTCACAAGGACCGGGCATAGCCATACTCGATTCAGCTAAAGTGAGAGAGACAGACACCCGCCAGCCACCTTTAAGCACGAGTGCTCGTAACGGTGAAACCAGTCTCGCGTAAGCGTACGCGTAATGTCGGTCCGGGCCGCTTCATCTCACAATACCGCCAAACCAAAGTATGACATGCTGTTAAGCAGTATGACTTGTATCGCCCACAACTCACTTGTGTTCTACTCGTGCATATAACATCAACGCATAAAACCTAGGCTCGGATGCCACTGTTGGGGAACGTAGTAATTTCAAAATTTTCCTACGCACACGCAAGATCATGGTGATGGCATAGCAACGAGAGGGGAGAGTGTATGTCCACGTACCCTCGTAGACTGTAAGCGGAAGCGTTAGCACAACGCGGTTGATGTAGTCGTACGTCTTCACGATCCGACCGATCCAAGCACCGAACATATGGGGCCTCCGAGTTCAGCACACGTTCAGCTCGATGACGATCTCCGGCCTCCGATCCAGCGAAGCTCCGGAGATGAGTTTCGTCAGCACGACGGTGTGGTGACGATGATGATGTTCTACCGGCGCAGGGCTTTGCCTAAACTCCACGACGATATGACCGAGGTGGAATATGGTGGAGGGGGGCACCGCACACGGCTAAGGAACGATCCGTAGATCAACTTGTGTGTCTATGGGGTGCCCCCTGCCCCCGTATATAAAGGAGCAAGGGGGGAGGCCGGCCGGCCCCTTGGGCGCGCCAAGGGAGGAGGAATCCTCCTCCTAGTAGGAGTAGGACTCCTCCTTTCCTACTCCTACTAGGAGGGAGAAGGAAGGGGGAGAGGGGGAAGGAAAGGGGGGCGCCGCCCCCCCTCCTAGTCCAATTCGGACCACAGGGGGGAGGGGGGGCGCGGCCCATGCTGGCCACCCCTCTCTCCTTTCCCCTAAGGCCCATGAGGCACAATACTCTCCCGGGAGGTTCCGGTAACCCCCCCGGCACTCCGGTTTTCTCCGAAATCACCCGGAATACTTCCGGTGTCCGAATATAGTCGTCCAATATATCAATCTTTATGTCTCGACCATTTCGAGACTCCTCGTCATGTCCGTGATCACATCCGGGACTCCGAACAAACTTCGGTACATCAAAACTTATAAACTCATAATAAAACTGTCATCGTAACGTTAAGCGTGCGGACCCTACGGGTTCGAGAACTATGTAGACATGACCTAGAACCATTCTCGGTCAATAACCAATAGCGGGACCTGGATGCCCATATTGGTTCCTACATATTCTACGAAGATCTTTATCGGTCAAACCGCATAACAACATACGTTGTTCCCTTTGTCATCGATATGTTACTTGCCCGAGATTTGATCGTCGCTATCCAATACCTAGTTCAATCTCGTTACCGGCAAGTCTCTTTACTCGTTCCGTAATACATCATATTATAACTAACTCATTAGTTACAATGCTTGCAAGGCTTAGGTGATGAGTATTACCGAGAGGGCCCAGAGATACCTCTCCGACAATCGGAGTGACAAAACCTAATATCGAATTATGCCAACCCAACATGTACCTTCGGAAACACACGTACCATCGTAACCTTTCCCTTAACTGGCACCCAAAAAAACTCCCTCTTCCACGTGAAGCTTCGTGTACGCTTCGCTTGCTGCCGCCCAATCACAGCCGCAGACCTCGCCTACCGTCGTGGCCCTTAATCATTCATCGGATTTGTTATGTTTCTCATAAAATTTGAATTTCAATCAAACCTCATAAAATTTTGGTCCTAAAATGATGTTCACTTATCCGTGTCTGAAAACAAAATTATTTTTTAGTCTGCAAAAGTGAAGAAAAAATTATTTAATTTATTATGTTTATAGAATGTACATGTATATAAATCTAACCAGGCCATTCATTCTTCATGGACCGTTCAGATGGTCAGATCGTATTCTATAGGCGGTCGACGATGCCCGCCTTACCCGACATATCCTATTTCCCACATACCTAATGTCCTTGGGAGCGCACACGTAGTTCATTGACCGGATACATTCGGGGTTTTAATGAGCCTTTCTTCCATCGGTTTCTGGAAGTTTATGGCATATTCCATAAACAGATATTTATCCTTTCCATTTTAGTTTTCTCAGATATTTTCTTTTTTCTGTTTTCCTATCTTTTTATTTTCCTTTTTTTGTTGTTCCTTTTTAAAAACCTGCAAAGAATTCTTGATTTAGTTGATATATTTTTAATTCACACACATTTTCAAATTCAGTAAATGTTTTTGAAAGTGGCCAACAACTTTTGAATTATTGAACATTTTATTAATTCCCAATCATTTATTGAAATTCTGACATATATTGAAATCCATGAACATATTTCGGAATTCATAACATTATCTGAAATTTTTAATATTTTTTGAACATCACAAATATTTAAGAGTCAGTTCTTTTGGCGACTTAAAATATAAGCCGCCTCCTCCCAGCTTTCCCATAAGCCCGCTCTCTCGTTTACTAGGGCTTCTAAACTAGTTATTATGGAATAACTAATTTGAAAGCATCAAGAAAGTTAGTGGAGAGGCAGCTTATTTCTTAAGCCTCCCAAAAGAACTGGCCCTAAATCCGAAACATCGTTTGAATTCATGAGAAATTATGAAATTCGTGAAATGTTTTTGAAACGTGTGTGAAAAACAGCGAACGGGAAAGCAATACAGGGAACGAGCGGGAGTTGGGCCAGCCCAACTACCAACGGCGTACTGCATCCAGAAAGGAAATCCTTATTTACCGTGCGTTGCGGCAAATTGTCCCCATATCGCACAGAGGGAAGGGCACCAGAGAGGTTACTGGGCCGGCCCATTAGACCAGTTCGTTCGTACCAGTTTGGAACCTTATTTTTCCTCCTGATTTAATTTCCTTTTTTTACTGTTTCCTTTTTCTTCTGTTCTCTCTTCGTTTCCTTTTTTCAGTTTTCAAGTTTATTCCCTTTTTCCAAAAAATGTTTGAAAATTTCAAATGTTGTTCAGAATTCAAAATTTTGTTCACATTTTTGAAAAATGTATGCTAATTTGAAAAAATACATGTAATTTCTAAATAAACTATGATTCCTGAAGATTTTGTTTGAGATTCAGGAAAATGTTCACAGTTTCAAATTTTGTTCATAAATTTTAAAAAAATTCTCGTTTCAAAATATTCCAAAAAATACAAAAATGTTCTTGTTCTTAAAAAAAATAAAAATGTTCGCATTTAGAGTATTTGTTCCCTTTCTCACAAATTGTTCACAGATCTAATAAACATGTTCTTCCGTAGTTTCAAAATTTTTAGTTTTTCGAATTTCTGTTTCTTTAGTTCATTTTTTCTCTTACTTTGTAATTCCTTTTTCTTCTCTTTCTTGTACTTGAGAATTTCAAATTATGTTCAAGTATTCAAAAAATGCTCAAACTTCAAAAATGTTTCTGTTATTATCTTTTGTTCACAAATTCAAAAAACAATTTTCCATTTTTCATAAAAATGTTCGCATATGTAGAAAAAAGTTCACGTTTCAAATATTGTTCATAATATAAAGAAAATGTTCGTGTTTTCAAATTTTCTTCTCGAGTTTGAAAAAATGTTCCTCTCAAAATTGATTTGCAATTCTGAGAAAAATGTTCGTGTCTTCCAATTTTGTTCTGTATTTTCAAAAAATGTTTCCATTTCAAAATCTGTTCACAATTTTCGAAAATATGTCAATTTCTATTTTGTTTGGGAGTTTCAAAAAATGTTCACAAATTTTTTGTAAGTGTTTAAGTTTTACAATTTTGCTCAGGTTTTTCCATGTTTTTAAATGGTTACGTATCCAAAATTTGTTTTTGAATTTGAAAAATGTTCATCTTCATTTTTAGTTTTGCTTCTTATTTTTGCCTGTTCCCTTTTCATTTTTAAGAATATTGTCACAGTTTTAAAAAATGTTCGTGATTTCAGAAAAACTGTACCATTTTTCAAAAAGTTTGAAAATTTAAAACATATTTTCGTTTTTAATTTTTTTCTGAGTTTGAAAAAACGATCTTGTTTCAAAATTTGTTCATGAATTCCAAAAATATTTGCGTTTCCAAATTTTTGTTCAGAGTTTCAAAAAATGTTCCTTTTAACAAAAAATTGTTCACATATTCAGAAATGTTCATGTCTATCAAGACTTTGTTCACATATTCCGAAAATGTCCAAGATTTTTAAGTTTTTCTTGTCAAATTCGAAAAGTGTCGCTTTTAAAAAAACACGTTTTCAAAATAATGTCCGCGTTGGGAATTTGACAAAATGTTCGGACCTACACTACCCTTAGTTCGCGCGGCAGAGTTAACCAATAAAGCTCATCTAGCGCGTTGGCTATGCTCTTTCCCACCTAACAGTAGTAGGTTCCTGGTTCGATCCATCCCTCAAGCATTCTTTTTTTTATTTTTTCACCGTGTTGCGGTAATGGGCCGGCCCAGCTGAAGTCGCGCCTGTGCGTTCGCTCGGTAATTTGCCGCGATGAGCTGCGCGAGAAACGGCCCTCGCCCTCCCTCCCGTCCATAAATACTGGCCGACCCCTCCCCTTTCTCCCCCTTTTCTTCATCCCGAAAGCCTTCGCCTCCAGACTTAATTTGCTCGACGTAACCTCAAATTTAGTTTGCTCGACGTCACTTGGTGCAGTGGTCTCTGCCAGAAGTTCGGCATGGACCAATGCTTGCAGGTCGCTTTGTTCGCCGGCATGGACGCGATCGCCAGGCGTTCCAATTTCATCTTCTCGCCCCTTTCCGTACGGACCGGGCTAGCGCTGCTCGCCACCGGCACCAGCGGCGAGACGCTGACCCAGCTGCTGGCCTTTTTGGGCTCCCAGGACCTCCACCTCCTCAACGCGGCCAGTGCCAGCTTCATCGCCGAGATGCGCGCGTGGCCGCAGCTCACCTTCGCCGCCGGCATCTTCGCGGACAAATCGTTCTCGCTGAGGCCGGAGTTCGTGTCCGCCGCCGCCTCCGCCCACCGGGCCTCCGTGAGATCCGTGGACTTTCAGAACCAGGTAGTTCCATAGTGGCATTTGTAGCACTTCACGATAACGATAAGTACAAGTAAATTGACAATCAACCTGCAACTAAACATGTTTTTTTTTCCCGTCAAAAAAGAAACATGAAGGGAAAAACTAACCATAAGTACGGCATGATAGCGCGAGCACGTGACTAAAGAAACTGATTTTGCATTGCATGGATCAGCCAGCGGCAGCGGCAGCTGAGGTGAACGCTCTCATCGCAGAGACCACGCGGGGCCGCATCCGCGACCTCGTCTCCCCGGACTCGTTTAAAGGCGACCCCAAGATCGTCCTCGCCAACGCCATGCACTTCAAGGCCACCTGGGCCCGGAAGTTCGACCCGTCGGACGCCGTCCGCCGCGACTTCCACCGCCTCGACGGCACGTCCGTGCGGGTGCCGTTCCTCTCCGACCCCGGGATGCAGTACGCCACCAGCTTCGACGACCTCGGCTTCAAGGTCCTCCGGTGCAAGATGGCGGGGCGCGACGCCAAGCTCGACCCCAAGGCGCCGCTCTTCTCCATGCTCATATTCCTCCCGCACCGGCGCGACGGGCTCCGCGACCTCCTGCGGCTGGCGGTCACGGAGCCGGACTTCATCATGCGCTGCGCTCCCCGGCGCGAGCAGGTGGTCTCCCCGTGCCTGCTCCCCAAGTTCAAGTTCTCCTTCCGGTTCGACGCCAGGGAAGCGCTGCGCGGCCTCGGGCTCGCCGCGCCGTTCGACCCGCTGGCCGCCGACCTGTCGGGGGCGGTGTCGAATATGCCCCCGGAAGGGCTCTACGTGTCGACCGTCGAACAGATGTGCACCGTGGAGGTGGACGAGGAAGGCACGACGGCGGTAGCGGCGTTTTACGCACCTTCGAACCCGACCTATTGCCCGTGTGAGCGCCCGCCGCCGCCGCCCATGAGCTTCGTGGCGGACCACCCGTTCTTGTTCGCCATCGTCGAGTATGGTAAGGGCGAGGTTTTGTTCCTCGGCCACGTCGTGGACCCTTCCAGTTGAACAGTTGATGGACGGTTTCGATTTAGTCCACAGCAAGGCCGTGATGGATGAGCGCCCGTCGTCTCTGTTTCATTCCTCTGTTCTTTTCCCACAAACTTTGATTTGGTTGCATTATTAAGCGACGCTCAGGAAACTCTTGTTTTATTGATTTATTTACCGTTTTCTAGATTGATACTTTTGACGAATCAGATAATCTAGTTTGTACTTCGGTGGTGATTTCCTATTCTGTTCAGAAATCTATGTCTCTTTCTCTGCATTTTACACACCTTTGGGAGCACTTTATCTTGAAAAGAAATTGATACAAAAACCCTTAACAAAGTTGGAAACTCTGGTATTTTCAAGCCTATCCCCCGGCTTTGAACATTTTGCCCAACAAGCAAGGTTTAAGCTTGAGGATGTTGATGAATGGATTTTAGGCATACTTTTTAGAGTATATTGTAGTGCCAAAATCTCCCTTATCATATCCATCTAGCACTTATTCATGTCTTCAATGCATAGTTTTCGCTATTTACTTGTTTTAGCAAGTTCGTTGCACACCTTTTATTTTTATTTAGTTTTTTTATTAGTTTTTCTTTGTTTTTTGGTCTTTGTTGGTGCGTTGACATGTTCACGGACTTGGGATATCAAAAGAATTAAGCTAGGGGTCAAACTGGAGAAGTTCTAGGCACCAGATCAAGGCCCTTTGGAGAGTTTGATGATTTGACATTTATCAAATGTCCAAAATGAATATCCAAGGCCACAAGCGCATTGGGATTTTCGCTAGCAATCCAACGAGTTCAAGAACGTCAAAATCGAAGTTCGTTTGAAGAAATGGCGACTCACAAAGTCCAGAAGGAAGGACGGCCTTTCATGCGACCGAAGCAGCTCGTTTGAGCTCCAAGCAGGCACAAAAATTGACCAGAGCTTTTGAAATTTTGCTTCGATTTCGTCCCTGTTTTTTCCTACGAGATCCTTGATGACCAAGACTTGTTTGGGACGTGGATTTGGCTCCCCTTGAGCCCTTGGATGAGGGGGGGGGGGGGGGGGGGCTAGACCAATGGATCAAACCAGAGGAGCACTCCTATATGAAGACCTCCAATCCTAGCCATCGGCGCATCTCACCTTCATCCTCCACAAGTCTCATCTACAGCCACCACATCTCCATTGCAGCACCTCCACCATAAAAGAAGGGCCAAGCCAAGGAAGAAGGAAGGGAGGAGGTGCCTCCACACCGGTGCCGGTTGGAGGGCCAGCGCCCTCTTCATCACCGGCGCCATGCCTCTCCCCATCTCTGTCTCCAACCTCGTGCTGGCTTGTAACTCATCCCTAGTCTCTATGTTCTCCAGCACCATGTTTGAGTAATTTATTAGTTCTTGGGGGAATAAGATAAACTCTATTATGTGATAGCACCGATTTTCTTGCGCTATATCATATCCTCTTTACATTGGATGAAGTCGACCATCCAATGCATGCCAATTTTGGACGGAAGATTATTACTGTTGGTGAACCATGTGGTTGGCGAGGTGGGTGAGTGACAGGCCCCATCTCCCTTCATAGCGGATCATTGCAGCAGGGGGTAAAACGGAGACCGCTTTGGCTGCGTCCATGGGGACCTTTTCCCCCTTAATCACTGTTTGATAACCGGAGTGGGGAAGGACGATGGTGGCGTATGTGATATGGGGCTGCCACGTGTATGCATGTATCTGTACCGGCTCCGCCCACAAAGAGAAACATGTAAAGTGGCCTAGTATTAGTAGAACGAACATATAGTGATGATTCTGAATACCTCGAGAACACCCTCATTACTTAAGCGCCACTCCTTTATTTTCTCATTGTTTTATTTATGTTTTTATCTCCGTGTGGTTGTTTAGTCAAAACCACCCTTATTATCATTTCCGCTAGCAACCAACGAATATACTATTTCCAGATAACGCTATGGGTGTGAGCGTAGCCATGTAAGTGACGACGTAGTTGCGGGCTTGGTAGTTACCAGTGCAACCATCGCTCCCTGTGGGGTCGACATTCTCTACTTACCACGAATTGCAATAGCCCTATGCCCTTGCAGGTCATCAGCGTGCATCGGCGAGGTGGTGCTTCGCGGCTCCTTGGTGGGGTTGTGAGCTCTCGCAGGCATCGAGGGCTGGAATCCGGGGTGGTGGTTGATGTGTCAACGGATGTGGAGTTCGCATGGGCGATGTGGCGGCCGTGATGTGCTGGTGGTGGGAGGCTCGTCCTTCTTGTCTCAGCAGCTCGGTGACGGTGGTTCCTCAGCGGGTCACAGCTCCGACGGCTTTGCAGTTCGGGCTGTAGCGGCGACATTCTGTGCGGGCTCTAGACCGCCAGATCTGGCCGGCGAAATGATGCGGGGTGGCAGCCTGCCTTTCCCTGCCCGGAGGACGTACGCCAGTCTTCGTGTTGGTGGCTTGCCGTGGTTGGCTCCACAATGAGGAGTGGTGGTGGTCCCTGCGTGGTCATGGCGCAGTTGTTGTGCAGGGGTGCGCGGGTCAGTGGAAGTCCTGGTTGACATCGGTTGACTGTGTGTGAGTGGTGGTGTTGATGATCCGGGCGAAAGCCTGGCCCGTGCTTGCCGGCCGACAGCGACGGCGCCCATGCGCGTTGCTTTCTTGAAAGTGCGTTATATCGACTAGAGGGGGGGTGAATAGGCGATTTTTATGAATTCTTCACTGAGGAATTTGCTGGTGAGGAAATTCCTTAGCGAAGAACTACTTGCAGCAGATAAGTACTCAGAAGTAAGCATAACAGAATACAAACATGGTCATCATGATGAAATGAAGACTAGCACAGAGTACAGAAAGCGTAATCACAGGATAACACAAGATGAAGACAAATAGACTGAAGAAATTGAACTGAGGAATTTGAGAAAGTCTCCAGTCAAAGTCTTCAAGCACAGATATGAACAAACACTCAACACAATAATGAGGAAATGAAAGGGTTGAGGAAATAGAACCAGTTAGTTGGTGAAGACAATGATTCGGTAAACCAGTTCCAACTGCTGTCTCAGTTGTACGTCTGGTTGGAGTGGCTGAGTATTTAAACTCGAGGACACGCAGTCCCGGACACCCAGTCACTGAGCACGCAGCTCAGGACACCCAGTCCTCACCGTATTCTCCTTGAACTAAGGCCACGCAGACCTCGTCCAATCACTCGTGGTAAGTCTTCAGGTGACTTCCAAACCTTCACAGACTCGGTCACTCGGCGATCCACAATTCCTCTTGGATGCTCTAGACCATGACGCCTAACCGTCTGGAAGAAGCACAGTCTTCAAAGGTAACAAGCGTTGGATCCACGCAGGATCAATTTCTTCAGTGATGCTCAATCACTTTGGGTTTGTGGGGGTTTGGTTTTGGGTTTTCCTCACTTGATGATTTTCGCTCAAAGTCCTCGGAGGATGGGTTGCTCTCAAATGACAAGTGTCAAGTTCTCTCGGAGCAGCCAACCAGCTAGTGGTTGTAGGGGGCGGCTATTTATAGCCTAGGGAGCAGCCCGACATGATAAGACATAAATGCCCTTCAATGATATGACCGTTAGGTGGATAGGATATTTTGGGACAGCTGGCGCGCAGCACAGCAACGGTCGGAAATTTGACTCTCAAATTCCTCAGGGCTATCATGTTCCTCACTGTGTAGGCAATTCGCACTGGCGAATTCCTAACTCCTCAGTCAGAGCAAAGTCCTCAGTGATCAGAAGAACTGCATCTCTGTCACTGAAGAAATTGACTGAACTGTATGAGATTTCCAATGGCTTCACTCGAAGGGATTGGTAGACGTAGGATTTTGAGTTGAGCATCACATGGAAATTTTTCCTTAGTATTTCCTCGACCCCCTTTAACAGTACGGTGTTTCCTATGACTCAAGAAAGAGAAAATGAAACTACGAAAACAAAAGTCTTCATGCTTCATGTTCCTCAAATGAATACCAAGTCTTCAAGGTCACACCAATTTCTTCACTTTCAAAGTCTTCAGAAAGTCTTCAGAATATCAAAGTCTTCAGTCGAAGAACTTCATTTTTAGGGGTCGACTTTCTCTGTAAATATCAAACTCCTCATAGACTTATAGACCTGTGTACACTCACAAACGCATTAGTCCCTTAACCTATAAGTCTTCAATACACCAAAATCACTAAGGGGCACTAGATGCACTTACAATCTCCCCCTTTTTGGTGATTGATGACAACATAGGTTAAGTTTTCAACGGGGATAAACGTATGAAGTGTAAGTACTGATATTGAGGAATTTGATTGCAAGATATAGAAGAACTCCCCCTGAAGATGTGCATAGTGAGGAATTTGCGTTTGAGGCAATGCACATTTGAAGAGTTTAATCATGGAGATCTCCCCCTATATCTTGTAATTCATACACGCATTTGATATATAACATGAAGAATTTGAAACACATGATGAAATATGGTGCCTGATGAGATTCAGCATGCGTGCAATAATATTAACGAGGAATAAGCATGCAGAATAGCACATCAAAAGTATCAGAGCATAGTGCATCAAAAGTATCAGAGCACCATCCAAAAGTATCAGAGCACCATCGGGTTTAAGATTACAACTCGATCCAATAAAAGTTTCGGAAGAACGAGAGTTGTAACTTAAGAAAAACGCCCTTAATATAGACCCGCTTGAAGACTAACTCAGATTTCTCCCCCTTTGTCATCAAATGACCAAAAGGATTGAATCTGAGGACTAACGCCCCTGAAGAACTTCAAGTTGATGGATGAGCGCCAGCGTTGTCGGGGTTGTTTGTTGTAGCAGGGCCTGCCGCAGTGTCATCCAAAACTTCATACTCATCAGTGTCACGCGATGAAGAATAAGAGCTGGCCACCAGATCAGGAACTTTGACCCTCTTGAATTTATTCGGAGGAGGTGCAGACCAGTCAAATTCTTCCTTGAGACCCATAGTCTTCAGTTCTTCAGCGCTATAGACATGAATGAGGACAACCTAGGTGCGGTTGAGGGTTTCATGTAGGTAGTAGTGGTTCTTCTTCACAGCATTGTGAGTTGAGGTCATATTGTGAAGAAGTGCACCAAACTGACGCTTTACCCATTTGTGATTGCGATCAACCTTCTGATGAAGACTGAGGAGTAACTCACGGTCAGTCATCACCCTGGGTGTTGTGGCTTGAGGATTTTGCTTGGCTGAGGTATTTGTGGCAGTGTCATGTGTAGCAGAGTCGTCATTGGTAGAGTAAGATGTAGCCAGGCGAAATTGACCATCCAATGGACGAATGCCTTCATCGATCACAACAGCTGCCTTGCCTTTATCATCAGCTAATGAAACTGTCCGTTTGAGGACTTCAATGGGAGGCAAGTAGCTACCGTGGTTCAGAGTGTCAGCTTTGTAATTCAGTGAAGATCTTGTCCTTATGAATCTCATAATCCAAGGCGCATAGGGCTTCAGCTCGAATGGTGACATAGCAACATTTGTTAGAGTCCTCATGAAGAAATCATGGAAGTTGACGGGAACGCCATGAATGATGTTGAAAAGCATATTCTTCATGATGCCAACGACATCTTCATCATTTGAGTCGTGGCCTTTGATAGGACTCATTGTCTTCGTCAGAATGCGATAGACAGTCCGAGGCACATAGAGCAATTCCTTGACGAGGAATTTGGTTCGTGGGGCCTGCCCAGGCTTCAAAGGCTTCATGAGCACTTGCATATAGTGATTTGTCAGTTCAGGATCATTATAGATGCAATGTGCACTGTCATGGGGAGGATCGAGAGGAAGGACACGAAGCAATTCAGTTGCCGGTGCCTTGTAGTGAGTGTTTTCAGTCATCCAATCCAACACCCATGAATTGACATCTTCAGCGTCTCCAGTGATATGCAGTGTAGCGTAGAACTGAAGAATGAGTTCTTCATTCCAATCGCAAATGTCAGTGCAGAAATTGAGTAATCCTGCATCATGAAGAACACTGAGGACTGGCTCGAAGCATGGCAGAGATTCCATATCCACGTGAGGAATATGTTCATGATCGAAGATTTTGTCTTTGTCAAACAACACTGAGGAATAGAAGTTGGCTTGACTTGCAGTCCAGAAACGCCTCTTCCTTATGCGAGCAGAGTCATAGGGGTTGTAGTCAGTGAAGAATACATGCTCGGAAAAGAAGTCTTCAGCCTTGAACTTCTGTTTGTTTGAGAACGGATTCTTTGGCTTTGGTAGAGGTGTGTCAGTGAGTTGCAGTACCACCTCAGGAATCGCGAGCTCAGGTTCTTCAGGCTGAGGAATTTCTGGTTCCTCTTCTTGTGCAACCTGATGATCATCAGCAGCAGGTTCTTCAGCACTAGCGGCTGGAATATCTTCATGAACAGAGGGAGTGGGATGAGTTTCTTCAGAGCCCATTTGAACAGTTGTTGCCAGGGACTGAGGAATCTGTTGGATAGGAGTGAATAGAGGAGTATTGGATGCTGACTTTCCCAAAAGTCATCATTCATCACAGGTGTGGTGCATCCTATATCCACATCTTCATCTTCAATTTCCTCAACACCAGCCTCTTTAGCTGTGAACTGAGGCATAGGTGAGGAATTGACTGTCGTTGAAGGGATTGTATCCACTTCAATTTCTTCATCAATCTGCTCTGATGAAGCAGCAGAATGATTTTCTTCATCAGATCCGCTTGGGATCTTATAGTCCTCTCCAAAAGGAACAATTTCCTTTGATGACATGGAGGAAATTGGAACGACATCAATTGGATGTTCAAGTGAGCTGGTCATTGGCTTCATTTTCTTCGCAGCCGAAGAATTTGACGCAGCTGATGCCTTCCTTTTCTTCACTGCAGCTCGCTCTGCAGCCTTGGTCTTCTTCACCTCATAGGCAAATGGAAGAATTGGAGTTGGTGTAGGCGCGGGAGGAGCTGAGGAATCTGGTTGATTTTCTTCAGGCGCAACTGATGCAGTTGCCCTGATCTCTTCAGTTTCTTCAGGCGCACCACTAGTGGATGCCCTGGCAATTTCTTCAGCGGCTGGAATGGAGTCGTCAGCCCTGGAACTAGCATTTTCTTCAGCAGGCTGAAAGTCATCAGCGGTGCTGGCATGTTCTTCAGCAGGCTGAGCAGAGTCTGCAGCCTGAAGATTTTCTTGTTGCGATGGAGCTGCAACATTTGTCATTTTCTTCGTCAGGTTGACGAATCTCACTTTGGCTCCTTGCCAATCAGCATAGTAGGCATCAAAGTCTTTGCTGAGGGATTGAATTTCAGACTGAGCCTTGAGAAGTTCCTCAGGTGTCATTCTGACAACATTTTTCTTCAGGAGCTTCTCCTTTCTGTATTGAGCTTTCTTGATCTCTCTTGCCTTTTCAAATTTCCATTTCTCTTGAGTGATGAAATGGGTCAGCATGTGACTTTGACCAGGAGTCAGATGAAAATCAGGCATTGGGGTGTTTGGATCCTTGTGCCAGAGGTCAATATAGTCGAGGATTTTCCTCGGATCCAAAAGCAGTGGCACAGATGTGCCTTTGGCTCTAGCGGCCTTCACCTGTCTGTCTCTGATGATTTCTGCAAGTTCATCATCAGAAGCTTCATCATCAGAGGGCACTTGGAATGCGACCTGTTTCTTCCTTGGACTTGGCTGAGGACCGCGTCCAGCTGTTGCTTTAGTCTTCAACAGTGTGGGGCCTGATGAGGACAGTGGTGCAGCTGAGGAACTTGCTGAGACACCAGAAGCAATTGAGAAACCCGTAGTCCTTTGACATGTAGCCAGATGCACAGGAGCTGAGGATTTTGGTGGAGCAGTAGCAGTCTGAGGAATTTGCCGTGAGGGCATAGCTGAGGAACTTGGCCGTGAGGGCGCTGTTGGTGAAGCACTAGGCTTGCGAGCAGGCTTCTTTGGCATAGATTTCCTCGGTCTGTCCGAGGCCTCAGTAGCAACAGCAGCAGCAGAATCCTCATTGAATTTCTTCACTGCCTCCTTGGCTTGTCTTGCCAATTTGGCTTGCGCTTAGCCCATTCTTTAGGAAAGTCCTCACCACTCTTGATGCTGGTGGGATCAGCTACTTGGCCAGGTGCCAATGGAGCTCTTGGGCATGGAGGATTGAGGGCGAATTTCTTCATGTACTTTGGAGTAACATATCGGTATTTCCTACATTCCCTTGCCCATCTCCGTTCAATCTTCTGTATGCGCACCTTGCGCTGATTTTTGGTTTCTTTGCCAAATTTTGATTCATCAGGTGTGCAATAGCCAGCATAAATTTCATCAGGGATCTCGAAAGCAGTCATGACCTCAGGCTTCTTTCCTCCTTTCTGCGGTCTCTTACCTTCAGCCATATTCTTCAGATGAGGAATTTGAACAATTGAACACTCTAAAGAAGTATGCAGTTTTTCTTCGAGGAACGCTGCAAATGAGTTAAGTTGATGAGAACCTAGTGATTCAGCAGCGGACATGAGTACCTGTGAACAGAGTGTAGGTGCGAGGAATTTGGAGAGGTCATATGTGTTTTCAGAAGGTTTTTCGAAAAGACAAGTTTTGAGGAATTTGACCAGATGAGCCTTGAGGAATTTCACTAAGCGTTCTTTGTCTTAGGTTCCAGAGTTGTACAGATCGAAGATTCACACAATTGAGGAATCTTGAAGAAAATGATTGCTTGGAGAAATGGATCAAGAACATACAATGTGTGAGGTGTTCATATGTGTGAAGTTTTGAAGAATAAACACCTTTGAAGATTTTCAGGAAAGTTTGAGAATCAAAGTGAGTAATAAAAGTAACTTTTAATTACCCGAAGTGAAGAACACGACGAACTGAGATGAACAGAGGTGAAGTTCGTCAAGTTAGATCTCCCACGCCCTAACTTGGCAGAGGGAAACAGCTACGGCGGCGGCAGAGTGAAGATTTCCGCAACCGGTGCGAGTACGACGGCGACGAGGTTGAGGCAGCGAAGCTCTTCCTCACCGGTGACGATGGAGTAGCGGCAGCGCTAGGGTTTGAGGAGCTCGAGCGAGAGAGAGCGGTCGAGCGGAGTAAATGAAGTGAGGAAGGGGAGAGGGGTATTTATAGCCACGGTGAAAAACTATTTGCCCGAAGATTTTGGGACGAACATGCCCCTGCCCTTTCTCCTTCACGCGACATGTGTCACCCACGTAATGTGTAGATGAGATCGTGTAAGATCGTGGGTGAATATAATAATGCATCGTGGGATGCGGAACGGTTTGAGCGGCAAAACCGAAAATCTGGATAAGATTTGTTTTAAAGTTTCGTTCGCAATTTCTTCAGCTGACAAGGACACAGTGAAGATTTTGAACAAGTTTCAAATAGAACGCACATGAAGAATTTGTGAATAGATTGGGTTGAGTATAGCATAGAGGGGGGAAGGGTCCGATCACATTCACTTAGCAGAAAAAAGCAACTTGAAGAAATAGCCAAAAGTGAATGTTGTAGAGGACATGAACTCATATATATATATATATATATATATATATATATATATATATATATATATATATATATATGAAGAAAAAACACGGAAACAGTGAAGATTTTGCAAGGTTGAAGAATTTGAAAAACTGAAGAATTTCAAAAATGAGGAAAAACTCAAATTGAAGATTTTCAACTTTTTGTGGTGGCGTGACCCACCGTATAAGAACGATGATTTCAGACACCGCGTACAATTGTCGTAGGGTTCTGAGAATCAAATTCTTCATTAATTTCTTCACACTTAGAGTGTTATTCTTCATTGATTGAAGAAAAACGTTTCTTCATGTGTTGCACATCTAAGTCATCAATTTTGCATAAGTGTTAAGATGTGTGTCCTTTTCAAAGAACATTCGAAGATTCTAAGATATTTAGCTCACACCGCAACTTGCTAAATCTCTTCTCATCCAAGGGCTTAGTGAAGATATCAGCTAGCTGTTCTTCAGTCTTCACGTGCTCGATGGAGATGTCACCCTTCAACACATGATCACGAAGAAAATGATGACAAATCTGAATGTGCTTTGTCTTAGAGTGCTGAACTGGGTTGTGAGCAATCTTGATGGCACTCTCATTGTCGCAAAGGAGAGGCACATTCTTCACGTCGATGCCATAGTCCTTGAGGGTTTGCTTCATCCTAAGCAGTTGAGCACAGCAAGAGCCAGCAGCAATGTATTCAGCTTCTGCAGTAGACAGTGATACGCAGTTCTGTTTCTTCGAGGACCAACAGACCAGAGATCGTCCGAGGAAATGACAAGTGCCAGATGTTGACTTGCGGTCCACACGATCACCAGCATAGTCAGAGTCAGAATATCCAATGAGATCAAACGCAGAGCCCTTGGGGTACCATAATCCTAGTGTTGGTGTGTGAGCTAGATATCGAAGAATATGCTTCACAGCCTTATGGTGTGATTCCTTCGGTGCAGCTTGTGATCAAAGTCAATACCGTTTTCATCAGTGCATAGATGGACATTTGTGGGCATAGGAATTTTGACGCCTTTGCAATCTTGCATGCCGAATTTCTTCAGTACATCTTTGAGGTATTTCTCCTGAGATATGAATATGCCATTGCGCTGCTGACGAATTTGAAGACCTAAGAAGAATTTCAACTCTCCCATCATAGACATTTGATATTCTTCACTCATCATATAGGCAAATTCATCACTATAACGTTGGTCAGTACAGCCAAAGATAATATCATCAACATATATTTGGCACACAAACAGTTCACCATCATAAGATTTAGTAAAGAGAGTAGGGTCGAGTGAACCGGGTGTGAAGCCATTCTTCACGAAGAATTCCTTCAATGTATCATACCACGCCCGAGGGGCTTGCTTGAGGCCATAGAGGGCCTTATTTAGTCTGAAGACTTTGTCAGGATTCTTTGGATCTTCAAAACCTGGGGGTTGAGCAACATATACTTCTTCCTCAAGCTTACCATTGAGGAATGCACTTTTCACATCCATTTGATATAAGATGATATCATGATGGTTAGCATAAGCAAGTAGTATGCGAATAGCCTCAAGTCTAGCAACAGGTGCAAAAGTTTCATCGAAATCAATTCCTTCAACCTGTGTGTAGCCTTGAGCTACTAGTCGTGCCTTATTTCTCACCACAAGGCCATTTTCATCTTGCTTGTTGCGGTAGATCCACTTTGTGCCAATGATATTATGCTTGCGAGGATCTGGGCGATTGACCAGTTCCCAGACATTGTTAAGCTCGAACTGATGTAATTCTTCTTGCATAGCCTGAATCCACTCCGGCTCCATAAATGCTTCATCTACCTTAGTGGGCTCTGTGATAGAGACAAAAGCATAGTGCCCACAAAAGTTAGATAAATGTGAAGCTTTTGAGCGTGTGAGAGGACCTGGTGCACTAATGTCATCGATGATCTTCTCCACTTGCACTTCTTTTGCAACGCGAGGATGAGCTGGTTGTCGCTGAGGAATTTGATCAGCATTTTCTTCAGCACCATTTTCCTTAGCATTTTCTTCAGGTGCATCAGTTCGATGTTCTTCATGAACTGGAATGAATTCTTCAGCAGATTCTTCAGTAGGGATGACATCCTCAGTTGCCTTGAACTTGATGGAATCCTCAGGTGCTGGTTCATCTAATACAGAAGGTAGGTGCTCTCTTTGCGAGCCATTAGTTTCATCGAACCGCACATCTATAGTGTCAACAATCTTGTGAAGAACAATGTTGAAGACTCTGTAGGTGTGCGAGTCCTTTCTGTAACCAAGCATAAAACCTTCATGTGATTGGGTTTCTTGTCAGTGAGGAGTTCATAGGCCGTCTTCTTGAAGAATTTGTGAAGATATACTCTGTTGATGATGTGGCACGCAGTATCAATTGCATCAATCCAAAAACGCTGGGGCGTTTTGTATTCATCAAGCATAGTGCGAGCCATCTCAACAAGAGTTCTGTTCTTGCGCTCCACAACGCCATTTTGCTGAGGAGTATAGGGAGCAGATAACTCATGAGTAATACCAAGTTCATCAAGATAGGCATCAAGACCGGAATTCTTGAACTCGGTTCCATTGTCACTTCTGATGTGCTTGATCTTCACACCAAAGTTGGTTGAAGCCCACGAGGAAAATCGTTTGAAGACTTCCTGCACTTCATGTTTGTAAGTAACAATGTGTACCCATGTATATCGAGAGTAATCATCAACAATGACAAAGCCATATAGAGATGCATCATTAGTGACTGCTGAGTAATGATTAGGTCCGAAAAGGTCCATGTGAAGCAATTCGAATGGACGAGTAGTGGTCATGATAGTCTTCACTGGATGCTTGGCCTTGGTCATTTTTCCAGCTTCACAGGCTCCGCATAAGTGATCCTTGAGGAATTTGACATTCTCAATGCCAATGACATGCTTCTTCTTCGCAAGCGTGTGCAAATTCCTCATGCCTGCGTGACCAAGTCGTCGATGCCATAGCCAGCCTTCTGAAGCTTTTGCAAGTAGACACATGGCTGGTTGTGGTCCTGTAGAGAAATCAACAATATACAAATCTCCTCTCCTAAAGCCTTCGAAGACTTTGGAATTGTCAGCTTCCATAATCACAACACAGCGATACTTGCCAAAGACAACAACCATATCAAGATCACAAAGCATTGAGACTGACATGAGGTTGTATCCTATGGACTCAACAAGCACGACTTTGTCCATGTGTCTATCCTTAGAGATTGCAACCTTACCAAGACCCAATACCTGACTTTTGCCTTTGTCAGCAAAGATGATATGCTTCAGATGTGACGGTGATAAGGGAGCATCCATCAATAGATTCTTGTCACCAGTCATGTGATTTGTACATCCACTATCGAGGACCCATTCACTAGTTTTGGGTTGATCATCCTGTAGATGAATTAGTGTAGCTTACAATCTCATATGCTTCATCAGTGAAGAATATGATATCAAGTTCATCAGATGAATTTCATCAAGCAGTAAACAGGTATAGCAGTATGAGGACGTGTGAAATGAAAGTTCATTTCATCATGATTCGCCTGCGTCCTTTTAGGCAATTTCATCAGGTCCCCAGCAAATTCTTCAAACATTAAAGCACGTCTGGAGACCTGACCCTGCAGAAGAGATTAGTTCTTTTTCTTCACCACCCACATCTGAAGGGGTGGCAAAGAGTTCATCACTCTGCGAGCACCATACGAGAAAGGTGGCAAAGATGCCAAACCATTTCGTTTCACATAAGAGGGGTTAGGGTAAGCATATGAATAAGCAGAGAAGTTCTTCGAGGACTTATGAACATAATGGTTAGAAGAATAATGCACATATTCATAGCCCTTAGCTCTACCCTGCGAGACAGAGTTGTTAGCACGATGATAATCATATGAGGACTTTGATCCTTTTGAGGAATTTGATCCATGTGAGGAATTTGGTCCGTATGAGGACTTGGATCCATATGAAGAATTTGGTCCATATGAAGAATTTGATCTGGGGTTCCTGTTCTTCACTGGTGGTGTCATGAGGATATTCACCTGAAGACTTTCAAGGCACTTCTTGGGAACCCAGATTTTCTTCATAGGAGAACCATTCCTGCAGTTAGTGCCAACATATCTAGCAAATACTTCACCATTCTGATTTTTGAACAGTTTATAGTTGGAGTCAAATGACTCATCAGAAGAATGAGGAGATTCACATGTAAAGCCAGATAAGTTAGATGGATCAACTGGAGGTCCCTTTGCAGCAACCCATGAGGTTTTGGGGTACTGCTCAGGCTTCCAATATGTTCCATCAGCATTGAGTTTCCTCTCAAAGGCAATACCCTCTTTCCTAGGGTTTCTGTTGAGGATCTACTTTTTAAGCACATCACAAAGTGTCTGATGCCCTTTGAGGCTTTTGTACATGCCTGTCATGTACAATTCCTTCAGCCCTGCATTGTCAGTGATACTAGCAATGTCCTCAGATGAGGAATTAGTGATAGCAGAGGCAGGTGAAGAATTTGTAACAGTTGAAGCATTTGAACATTCAGGTGAAGAATCAGCAGATTCACGTTCAATGCACTTTAAGCATGGAGGAACAAATTCTTCCTGAGAAGCGCTGATTTGTTGAGCTAGTAATGAGTCGCGTTCCTTCTGAAGATCTTCATAAAACACTCTTAGCTTCTCAAGATCTTGCTTTCTTTGAAGAGATTCAGAAGAAAGCTTCTCGTGATCAGTCAAGAGGGTATTATGTTGATCTTGAAGGGCGTCAAACATGGAGTGAATTCTCTGAAGACATTCACCCAATGCTTTTGACTGATCCATTTCTTTACGCAACATATCATCACTTTTGTCTAGCATGTTTTGAACTTGTTCCAAATCCGTTTGTTGTTTAGTGGCAATGCAAACAAGTTTGGTGTAACAAGATTCAATATCATCATCAGATTCATCATTATCAGATTCATCGTCACAAAACTCGGATGAGGAGCATTCGGTTACCTCAGCACCGTTTGCCATGAGACATGATGTAGAAGATGATGATTCTGGCTCGAAAGTCATCATTTTGAGAGATTCCTTGAAGTCCTCAAACCAGGGATCATGACGGGTTCGATGACCTTCATAGACATCAGAGATTCGGTCCCAGATAAGCTTCGAATTGCCAAGATGCATAATGCACTCGAATTGATCTCTGGATAGGCAGGAACAGATGATATCCTTCGCCATGATGTCAAGTCGAGTGTACTTGCGAATATCATCAGCGTCCGCCATCTTGCATAGATCAGTAAGACCAATCTCAATGACGGTCCACAGCTCGCTGTTCATTGCCATGAGGCGCTTCCTCATCATGGCCTTCCACTTGGGATAGTCATGACCGTCAAAGATGGGGCATGTCACTTTCTTCATACGTGCGGTCGACATAACTAAAACTCCAGGCGGTTAAACCAAAATCACACAGAACAAGGGAGTACCTTGCTCTGGTACCAATTGAAAGTGCGTTATATCGACTAGAGGGGGGTGAATAGGCGATTTTTATGAATTCTTCACTAAGGAATTTGCTGTGAGGAAATTCCTTAGCGAAGAACTACTTGCAGCGGAATAAGTACTCAGAAGTAAGCATAACAGAATACAAGCATGGTCATCATGATGAAATGAAGACTAGCACAGAGTACAGAAAGCGTAATCACAGGATAACACAAGATGAAGACAAACAGACTGAAGAAATTGAACTGAGGAATTTGAGAAAGTCTTCAGTCAAAGTCTTCAAGCACAGATATGAACAAACACTCAACACAGTAATGAGGAAATGAAAGGGTTGAGGAAATAGAACCAGTTAGTTGGTGAAGACAATGATTTGGTAAACCAGTTCCAACTGCTGTCTTAGTTGTACGTCTGGTTGGAGCGGCTGAGTATTTAAACTCGAGGACACGCAGTCCCGGACACCCGGTCACTAAGCACGCAGCTCAGGACACCCAGTCCTCACCGTATTCTCCTTGAACTAAGGCCACGCAGACCTCGTCCAATCACTCGTGGTAAGTCTTCAGGTGACTTCCAAACCTTCACAGACTCGGTCACTCGGCGATCCACAATTCCTCTTGGATGCTCTAGACCATGACGCCTAACCGTCTGGAAGAAGCACAGTCTTCAAAGGTAACAAGCGTCGGATCCATGCAGGATCAATTTCTTCAGTGATGCTCAATCACTTTGGGTTTGTGGGGGTTTGGTTTTGGGTTTTCCTCACTTGATGATTTTCGCTCAAAGTCCTCGGAGGATGGGTTGCTCTCAAATGACAAGTGTCAAGTTCTCTCAGAGCAGCCAACCAGCTAGTGGTTGTAGGGGGCGGCTATTTATAGCCTAGGGAGCAGCCCGACATGATAAGACATAAATGCCCTTCAATGATATGACCGTTAGGTGGATAGGATATTTTGGGACAGCTGGCGCGCAGCACAGCAACAGTCGGAAATTTGACTCTCAAATTCCTCAGGGCTATCATGTTCCTCACTGTGTAGGCAATTCGCACTAGCGAATTCCTAACTCCTCAGTTAGAGCAAAGTCCTCAGTGATCAGAAGAACTGCGTCTCTGTCACTGAAGAAATTGACTGAACTGTATGAGATTTCCAATGGCTTCACTCGAAGGGATTGGTAGATGTAGGATTTTGAGTTGAGCATCACATGGAAATTTTTCCTTAGTATTTCCTCGACCCCCTTTAACAGTACGGTGTTTCCTATGACTCAAGAAAGAGAAAATGAAACTACGAAAACAAAAGTCTTCATGCTTCATGTTCCTCAAATGAATACCAAGTCTTCAAGGTCACACCAATTTCTTCACTTTCAAAGTCTTCAGAAAGTCTTCAGAATATCAAAGTCTTCAGTCGAAGAACTTCATTTTTAGGGGTCGACTTTCTCTGTAAATATCAAACTCCTCATAGACTAATAGACCTGTGTACACTCACAAACGCATTAGTCCCTTAACCTATAAGTCTTCAATACACCAAAATCACTAAGGGGCACTAGATGCACTTACATTTCTTTCTTGGAGGCACCGCCGAGGTGATTTGGGCACCTTCACTCTCGGGTCAGGATCTTCAGGCTAAAGTCATGATTCCTGGATGGATCAGGCGGCGACGATGTATTGAAGATCGTATTCCCTCTTGGGGGCGCCGCCTTGGAGATCTTGGTCCCATTTATGTTTCCTGCAGCCTGGAGGTGCACTACATTGTGGTCGGCAGGTGCCCGACCAGGGATGAGGTTAGTGTGCCATTGCGACGTGTGTGGCAACAACGATGGTGGTGAGAAGAGCTGGTTCGCAGCTAGTCCTTCTGATGCCGAAGGTCCGGTGCGCCAATGGGTGTGCCTTTGCTGGTTTCTGGCCGTGACAGAGAAGTCGGAGTTGCGGGTGGCGGGGCCACTGCAACAACAATGGCTCCATGAGAGCGGTTTTTGGCGACCGGTGCTCTTCGGATGTTACGCTGGACTAAATTAGTGTGAGGCTTGCAACTTTCTCCTGTGATGCTCGTCAGTAAAATTGGAGCTGCCATGTCCTCGACGATGCGGTCGACTATTTGGCATTTCTTTGTTGTTCGGTGCTACCTTTCGATGGTTGTGTCGCTGGTTGTGCTATGATCTTATTTGTGGCCAGGTCGTCCGTGTGTGCCCCATGTTGGGTTTGTAATTTAAGTTTTCGCCCGGTTTCCCTCTAGTTAACCGGGCAACTCTCTTCTTCTTAATCAATGAAAATGGCAAATCTTTTGCCTTGTTTCAAATAAAATAATAATTTCAAAGTCAACTAATATATAATTTAAGTAAATAAACTTGAGGTATGACAATAGAAGTCATAGAATGATTCCAATTACAAAGCCAAACTTGCCATGCTGCCGACAACATACAAAACACCATCCAAACGTCCTGGAAGACACTGTAAGATAAAAATGGATTTGTAGTTCACACAAATTTACTGTTGTCATTTGTGAATATATGTTCAAATAGAGAGCTTGCAAGAATAGAGATGGTCACATGGAACATACCGATAGTCTGTGATACGGGGCTAACCCGGTGTAGGCTGATCTTTCACGTTTGGAGTGGGATCCCCCGAAGAACACGATGAATACGGGGAGGAACAGAGAGAAATCACAAGGGAAATCACTCAAGAACAAGTCTAATCACACATCCACTAGACAATCAAACACACAAGATCACAAGGTACATGAACAACAAAGGGAAAGATACAAGGTAAGGTTCATCTCTAAGAGGAGGTCTTGATGATATCCTAGACGGATCTTCCCACGAGGGGGTCTTGATGATATCCCGTAGGATCTTCTCCTAGATGGAGGTCTTGGCCTCTAATGGAGTAGTGGTCTCTCTCTCTCTCTCTCAAGAGTAGAGATAGGTAGGAGCAAAGCTCACATACAAATGAGCTATCAGTTTGCTAACCCTAGAAAGAAGGTGGAGGTGGTCTATTTATAATCTAAGCCACGAAGGGGTAAGTGGGAGAGGGATACAAGGCAATAGGCCCGCGGCTGCGCACACAGGCGTCGGACATCCGGTGGGGGTCGGACGTCCAGAAGCTCGGGACGGTCCGGACGTCCGGAAGTCTTCGGACTTTCGTAAATATTGTTCTGTCGCCGTGGCACCGGTCGTCCGGAGGCGCTCGGTCGTCCGAGGCCTGGGAGGTGTCGGACGTCCGGTCTTGGTCGGTCGTTCGGTCGCTGTAGATCTCATCGGCTGGACTTTGGGATGCGTCAGGTAGCGGACGTCCGGTGGACACCGGTCGTCCGGGCGCTGTAGAGGGTCGGACGTCCGGAGGCTTCCGGTTGTCCGGTCGTTATAGACTCCGCAACACCTTCTTCTTCCGTCTTTGCTTCCAGGCCTCCCTCGCGGATGGTGTAGACATTCCTTGGCGCTTGCACTCCTCCTTGACATCCATGAAGCTCCAACAATACCTATGCATGCACACGGGAGAAGTGTCAAGTAGTACACCATCCTCGAAGGGGTCAAGTGAGCACGTGTAAAGGAGAAGAATCACCTTTATGTATGAGAAGTAGAGGTCGCACGTGTCACTTGCCAAACGGACTCTTGACATGGTGATGACCGTAGGATGCTCCGCATCATCCCCTCCCCCTTGGAAAAGATCCGACCTCGGATCAAAAACCAAATCACCATGGGAAAGAGATGGTGGTGCCGTGTCGAAGTGGTCGATCACCAAGCACTCATTGTCTAGTAACTCAAAATGGGCACTCTCCAATGTCGCACCGTCTTGTGATTCCTTCAAAATGAGCAAATACAACAAACACTTGGAAAAACAAATGTGGTTAGGAGTGTGCAAAACCAAGCATTCAAGAGGTGATTCACTAAAAAAGTGTCGTCATCAAGCATAGCATCGGGTGTGACAAAGGATTGTGACATGGCATGTAAGCATATCAATCGAGCACAAGAAAAAATATCATGTGGACAAGTATGCAAATGTGAGGTAGAGATGCAAATATGTGTGACAAGATAATAAGCATCTACCTCGAGGTCATAGCAAGCATTCACAAATTGCTCAATGAAAGGTCTATAGTAGGCATAAGAATCATTCACAACACCAAATAAAATGAAGTGTCTAAACACATGGGTCAAGTGCAAGACAATCCAAGCATAATGTTCATAGGGTATAGTGAATATAGTGTGGCACTCAACACAATAGAAAGAGCAAGTGTTCATCATGTGTGAGGCAATCAAGTCAAGCATGTGACAAGCAAAGGGACATGGCATATGTGAAGAAATGATATTGGTGCAACCAATCATATGATAGTAGCAAGTAGACCAAGAATTGGATGCAACACACAAGGTATATATATCATGAAGCATGGGAATGTGGCAATCATGGTTGAAAGCAATATCTCGAACATGCGTGCAAATGGTGCAAGCAACACATGAAGTATGATCTACAATATCCAAGATCAAGAAGGATGTCACCTTAAAAGTGTGTCCTTGTGCATTCTTCACAATGCCGAAGTTGTAGGAAATTTGGTGTAGAAGCGAGTCGTGGTAGAATACATGAGGCTCGCTCTCAAGAGCTCGAATGGTCAACTCACGTGAAGTGGAAGTCGACACAAAGTCCAAGTATCCTACACATGCACACAACAAAACAAAGAATGTATGTGCATGGTAGATAAACACATCATCCATCATGATGGTTCTCATCTTTTGCACATAACATTTAGAAGCACAAGTGCATGAATAATATGATGCAACAATGGCGATATTCATGGCACTAGGTATACGGTGCAAAGAAGTAAGACAAGCATGCTTCACAAGAAATGTGTCAAAATCTCCAAACATATGTGAGAATGCTATGGGGGCAATCTCATGAGCAAGAAGAGAATCATTGTTGCACTCAATACATGGCAAATCATCTAGTATGAGAGAGGCAACACATGAAGATATATGACGAGAAACAATATGAATCATGTGCAAAGCATATAGATGGTTGTCATCAACCGCATGAAATGAGCAAGTATGAATCATGGGTGATGCAACATGAGCAAGCATAGAGATCAAGTCGTGCAAACTAGTGGAGCGAAGATGCAACACACTAGAGTAAATCATGGTAATCATGTCATGTGAAAAATTAATAGGCATAGGTAATGCACATGACATATTGCAAGCACGAACACAAAGCAAGATCATAGTATCATCATAGGAATGGGTCATAAATGGAACATGGCAATAACAAGCAATGTCTCCACCAAGCTTGCAAATACACATACAAGTGCTAGAATCAATCATCATGTGTAATGCAAAGCATGGGTCACAAGTGCATGTCAAAGACATAGTAATGAGCATATCATGCAAATGAACATGGCAAGATGGGCATATAATATGTAATGGATAATAACCCATAGCCAAGTGAGGGCCATGTAGAAGAAATGCACGAAGTCTTTGCGCGAAGAGAGCGATGGGAAAAACAATCCACGGGATCCCAAGTCCTCATTGCTCTCTAGAGCTCGTTTTGTCAACTCATGGGATTGTGAGGTTGACAAGTATTCATGGGTACCTACACAAAAGAGACACAAACCAAAGAAATTGTGCGCGTGGTAAATGTACACATCATCCATCATGATGTGTATGTGCACGTGTGAGTTAGCACAATATAAGCATCGCTCAAAGAAATTTGATGCATGGTATAAGAACATGTCATCCATCATGAAAGAATAGTTATTGTGTATGAGACGATGGGGACACAAATTGAGAATGCAAGTATATGGCACATCAATAGCATGTTTATTCATGGGGAGCATATGGTGCACACAAGTATTTGGATCATGCAATGAATGGGATGGATCAAAATCTCCTAAAATGTTTGAGGGAACTATGGTGTCTCCTCATGAGTAATAGCGGAAACATCATATGAAGAAAATGGACAACATCCAAAACAATGCATATCCGAAGCTAGGTGGGCATGGCATGGCATATGAGATAAATGATGCAAAGGGAGCATATCAATATCGTCACAAGAAAAACAAATGCCAATAACCATGGGCTTGTCATCTATGCCATATGCGCAAATTGGGTTCATTTTAATGGCATATGCATAGTCACTGTGAAGAGATTGCAAATAAGACATATGGTTGATCTCATGCATAGCATATGACAAGTCAAGCGGATTATCAAACATGATGTGACCCAAAGAATTGTCACAAAAAATCCTATGTAACATCACTACTAATAGACTCCACATGAGAATCATCATAATCATCATAAATGGGCAAATCATCGCATGGGGAAATCGTACTAGCATGAAGCATGGTACTAGGTGGATCAACATCATGCAAGCAATCAATGTCAAGAATGTCCACTAGTGGGACTAGACCATCACCTTCACCTATGTTACCTTGTTCATTCCACTCAATTGGTGTAGGTGAGGTGGGAAAGACCAAATGGTGGTCATCTTCATCTTGATGGAACCATGTGGGGGTGCATCATATTCCACCATGGCCATTGTCTTGTCTGAAGGGAGGACGAAGTCGTCGCGGATCGGCGCGTCATCATAAATGGGACCTAGCACCAAATGAGAAGACACGATAGAGGTAGAGGACAAATTTTTAGAAAGGCAAATGGCCTCACGAGACCTATCAACTATCTCACTCTCTCTATGTGGTGGTCCACTCACTCCCTCAAAGTAGGTGCACTCAATCTCACATATGGTGGAGTCACTCACCTCACTCAAGTGGTGGGGGTTGTGGCTCTCCTCACATGGAAAGTGGGGCAACTCGTCATATATGTGGCTAGTGGTGAAGTCACTCTCACTCTCAATATGGTGGCAAAAGTCACTCAAGTCATCATGCGTCGCCGTGGTCAAAGGGAAAATCCCATGCTCAACCATCTCGTCGTTGTCGCCATGGATGAAGGCCGAAAATGGCACATCATCACTCTCCTCCATGACCGAAGGGAAAATCCCATGCTCGATCATCTCGTCGTCGTGGATGAAGTCCGAAGATGGTACATCATCACTCTCGCCTCCTAAGATGAAAGCATCATCCTTGCTCGCCACCTTGTCGCTCGCCTCCAAAGCTTGGTCCTTGAAAGTCTCCGTAGTCGTACTTGTCGCTGCACCGTCTTGAAAAAGAGTCCAAGTAGACTCGGCACCGTCAATGCCACAAAGAGGGATGGAGGTGAAGTCGAACTTGGGAGCATCGTCTTGGAGCTCATCGGGCTTGGACATCATGGTGGTACTAGCCTCATGCTTGTCGTAGAGCTTGGTCGCCACGAAGTGTGCTTGGGGTGGAGAAGCCTTGGCCTTCATGAGTTCTTGTTCCACCTTGAGAGCACCGATGTAGTAATCGTGGAGGGACTTGTAGTTCTCGAGGAAGATAGTCTTGGAGATGTCGTTGTTCAATCCCATCATGAAGTGTAACTTCATCGAAATGGGGTCGTCCATGCCGGCTCATCGCAAGGCAATCTTCATCTCCTTGAAGTACTTGTCGATGGACTTGGATCCTTGGATGGTGTTCTCCAATTGGCGTCGAAGTTGTTCCGTGTAGGTTGGAGGCACGAACTCTCGCCGCAAAGCTATCTTCGTCTTGGGCCAACTCATGTCGTAGTACTCCGAAGGTGTGTGAAGCCACCAAGTCGAGGCGTAGTCGTGGAAGTTTCTTGTGGCGCACTTCACTTGATCTTCAGGACGAACTTGATGTAGCTTGAGGTAGTCGTCCATCAAACGCTCCCACTCGAGATACTCCTCGGGTTCTTGAGTCCCATAGAAAGGAATCGCGTGGTCGACGTCGAGGTCGTAGTAGCTCGTGGAAGTCGCCGACTTGAGCTTGGGGAGCTTCTCTTGAGTGTAGTCTTGGGGTGCTTGTAGGCGAAGATGTCGTATGTCCGTAGGCGAAGATGCCTTGAAGTCGCTTGGCGAAGATGCCAAGGGAGATGGTGAAGTCGTTGAGCGGTTGTTGGTGTTGAGCTCTTGACCTTCACGTTCTTGTTGGTGATGGTGTCAATGCCGATGTGATCTTGCTGGAGATTGTAGCTTGGAAGCATGTGCTCTTGAGCGTCTTCTCGAAGATGCGAAAGATCGCTTGTAGGACTTGATGATTGCTTTGATCTCCTCCATTTGAGCTTGCATCTTGGCGTCGGAGTTCTTTTTGGCATCGAGCTCGTCGTTGTTGTTGTAGACCGAAGGTGAAATGCCTTGCCTATCCATCACAAGACTCGAGTAGAGGTGAGTAGGAAATGAGATAAACAATACCAAGTTACCTTTTCCCAAAGTTGAGGATGTATCCCATTTCACTCAATGTGAGATGAAAGAATAGTGGAATTGGTACCGGACTTGTTCACTCACACCTATCAAGTAAAGCTTATGGTAGAGCTCGGTGAGGACAGTGGCACAAAAATTTGATGCAAAATGTTAGCAATAGTCAATAATGTTGAAAGAGATTCACAAATTCGCAAGTGAAACAAGTAGACCAATAGCAATATGTGGCACACGGAGACACACACGGATAGATAAATGGGCCGTGCAACCAAGGAATGAGCACAAAATGTGGAATCCACGAAAAATGCTCGTGTTGCACAACTCAAGAGAGATGCTAGCACGATTGCTCAATAGGCGGATACGACACTTGTGCACAACCTATAAGATGCAAAATGGATAAACTTTCTATCCCAAGTATGCTATATATGTATGGTTCCCGGTGTTTCTCACACAATGATCCAAAATGATCAAGTATGATGCCATATGATATATTTTGATGCTATGGCTATTGCTTACAAGCTCTTTGCTCTCTTTCTTTGCTTAAAAGCTTATTCTCTCTTTTTTTGTATGGCCACTTTTGCACAACGCACAAACCAAGATAGCAATTGTGTATATGCGGGAACAATCTTGTGACACAAGAGAGGATATGATGATACCAATGTGATATGGTTTGTATGCAATGGAAGGTATGATCACTAATGTGCACAAGTAACGTTGCCGGCAATACTCAAATGGCTAGTCTCGATAGGCAAGTAACGCAAAATGGGCTAGGGGTTAACAATGCAATTGCAATGGGAATATACAATGGTGTCGTCGAGGTTACCGTCCTTGGCGATGATGAGAGGCGGTGTTGCCGATGTCGACCCGTTCCTAGTTAGCCGAAACACCCTAGGAAACGGAAAAACCGCAAACTCAAGATCTCAAATGCAAATGTCAAATGGTGGTAGCGAAAAGCGGTGGAGGTCTGCACTTGGCAATGCGGAAGTGATGGTGGTGGTTGATGAAGAAGCAATCGTTTCTAAGTAGCCGAAACACCTTAGGAGACTCAAATCACTACTCAAACAACCACTAAAGCTATGGTGAACAAAATGGGTTAGGGTGCGGAAGTCGGTGGTGGCTATGCGGATCATATGGTGGAAGGCCTAGGCAAACTTGCCAAATTTTCGAAAATTTGATGGAGTCAAATTGTGTTGGTGATATTTTTGTGGGAAGGGGGATGTCAATAGCTTCAAAACGAGCTAAAGAACGTCAAAAACGGAGTTCGGATGAATTAGTTATGGACAAAACAAAAATCAGCCGAAGTCAATATCTACAGGTTACGGACGTCCGTAAATGGACAGATGTCCGGTCGCCGGACATCCGGACGGTTCGGAAATCCTTAAATTCGGTTCGGGTTTGGGGTTCCGGTTGTCCGGGAAAGGTCGGACGTCCGGTGCTTCGTGGGGGTCCGGACGTCCGTAAAACGCCGGTCGTCCGGTGGGTCAGGGTCAACGCGAGATCCGAGATCCGGGGCGCGATTTTGAGCGGAAAATGTAGATTTCAGGGTCAAAATTGATGAGATTTCGTGGAGGAAAGATGGGGAAACTTGGGGAGATGCTAGATCCACTTGAAACCAAGCAAATCTATGGATCAAAATCAACAAAACATCATCAAAACCAACAAATCACAAAAAAAATTGGGGGCTATTTTTGGTGGGGATTTTCGGATTTAAGACGAAATCAACAAAATCAAGCTAGAAAACAAAGGGTAGGGGCTCCAAAAACGTGATCAACGTGGCTCATGATACCATATGTTACGGGGCTAACCCGGTGTAGGCCGATCCTTCACGTTTGAAGTGGGGTCCCTCAAAGAACACGATGAACACGGGGAAGAACAGAGAGAAATCACAAGGGGAAGCACTCAAGAACAAGTCTAATCACACATCCACTAGACAATCAAACACACAAGATCACAAGGTACATGAACAAAAAAGGAAAAGATACAAGGTAAGGTTCATCTCCAAGAGGAGGTCTTGATGATATCCTAGACGGATCTTCCCACGAGGGGGTCTTGATGATATCTCGTAGGATCTTCTCCTAGATGGAGGTCTTGGCCTCCAATGAAGTAGTGGTCTCTCTCTCTCTCAAGAGTAGAGATAGGTAAGAGCAAAGCTCACATAAAAATGACCTATCACTTTGCTAACCCTAGAAAGGAGGTGGAGGTGGTCTATTTGTAGTCTAAGCCATGAAGGGGTAAGTGGGAGAGGGATACAAGGCCAAAGGTCCGCGGCTGCGCACACAGTCGTCGGACGTCCGGTGGGGGTCGGACGTCCGGAAGCTCGGGACGGTCCAGACGTCCGGATGTCTTCGGACTTCCGCAATTATTGTTCTGTCGTCGTGGCACCGGTCGTCCGGAGGCGCTCGGTCGTCCGAGGCCTGGGAGGTGTCGGACGTCCGATCTTGGTCGGTCGTCCGGTTGCTGTAGATCTCGTCGGCTGGACTCTGGGATGCGTCAGGTAGCGGACGTCTGGTGGACGACGGTCGTTCGGGCACTGTAGAGGGTCGGACGTCCGGAGGCTTCCGGTCGTCCGATCGCTGTAGACTCTGCAGCACCTTCTTCTTCCGTCTTCGCTTCCATGCCTCCCTCGCGGATGGTGTAGACGTTCCTTGGCGCTTGCACTCCTCCTTGACATCCGTGAAGCTCCAACAATACCTATGCATGCACACGAGAGAAGTGTCAAGTAGTACACCATCCTCGAAGGGGTTAAATGAGCACGTGTAAAGGAGAAGATTCACCTTTATGTATGAGAAGTAGAGGTCGCACGTGTCACTTGCCAAATGGACCCTTGACATGGTGATGACCGTAGGATGCTCCGCATCAGTCTGCTAAATAAAACCATGAGGCAAATGCCCATTTCGAGACCTCATTGAGGAAATCAAAATCCTTATCATCGTGGATATCAAAGTTTCCACCTCATCAGACATACTACCCCCCGCCAGGTATCAGCCGCCCATGAGTGGTTGATGCACGCGAACCACGGCTTCATGCAGATGGGGCTGCCGGCAAGGGAAGGAATCGGGCGGAGCATAGGTGGACCATCGATGAAGACTGAATGGATCATGAGAGAGAGAGAGAGCAGTGAGAATGGGGGTTTGAGCGGTGAGAGGAGAGGAGTGTGGGAAGTAGTGTCAATACATCCCGTCTCGTCTTGTCTCCCGCGCTTCTCCAGGCGTGCAAGCGATGGCCACGCGTGGCTCGCAGGAGCCAGGCTCTGGGGGCCTAGATCTGCTTGTGTCGCTGAGGTTCACCAATTTGCTGTGACACGGACATCCGAACGGACCAAGGCCCTGTTCGGTACGTAGGAAAACCACGGGAAACTTATTCCTGTGGAATCACCATAGGAAACCCCGTTAGGTACAAAGGAACACATCCTTTCCAATCCGGTGGAAAGTCTCATGAACCTGCGTTTTCAGAGAAAAAAAGAATCTACCCAAAGCGCTTGTTTTCGCGTATGCCCGAGGAATGGAAGAGAAAAGCTGCGGCAAGGCATGCAACTGGACCCACACTGTGGTTGATCTGTCTACAATTTGGTCCCACACGCACAGGAATTGAATTGTGGTTGATCTTTTTTAATATTTAAAATATACTGACTGGGACCCACATCGATTGATTTCCTATGGTCACTTTTCCTCTGTCTCGAACACCAACTCTGCATGCAGGTACTGCAACCTTCCTATGCTTTGTAGTTGCATTCCTCTTCATTTCCAGCGTTTATCTCCAATACTATGTTTTCCCTTCCTTTGACCCAAACAGGCCCCAAAACTTCATCCTGAGAGTTTGGCAAGGCGGCATGCGGGCTACCTCTATACATGGTTGGATGCATCATGGATGATGACACCTCAAGCTACAAGAGAGAACTAGACATGCGCTCTCCTCCACGGCGCACATGACACGTTCCACTTTAGCTACATTTCAGTCAGCTGAAATTTAACTTTTGGGTCAGTCGATTTTGTGTCCACCCTTCGTTTATTTGATATTTTTTTTGTTTTTCTGCGCTTTTGCTTTTCTTTTTCTATTTCTCTTTGTTAGTTGGTTTTATTCTTATTTTGTGGATATTTTTGGGATCTTAGGTCAATGTAATGTACAGACATAAATAATTTGCAATATGTGCGAAAATTACACTACTTGGGTACTAAAAAACTGTAATATAAGAGCGAAGTTGTGTGCAAGTTTGTTATTTTTAATGGGTAATAATAATGCTACTAATTCATTCTTCTTTATTTTAATTTATTTTTTCCCTTCTTAAAAGGTAATACAAATGAGACTAATTTATTGTTCCTTAAAGAACCTTATTATTTTGATTTTGTTTTAGTTCCTATTTTATTTCTTCTTCTTAAAGGGTCATACCAATGTTAATTCATTCTTCCTTAGAATACTTCATTATTTTCATTGTTTTCTACTTTTTATTTCATTTTTTAAAAGAGCAATATATAAGCCACTATTTCATTCTTTCTTGAATATTTTGGTATTCGGTTTTGTAGTATTATCTTAGTTCCTTTATTCTTTAATGATAATACCAATGCTGCAAATTCATTCTTCCTCAGAAAACGTCATTTTTGTGAAAATTACACTATTATATTCTTATAACTGCATATTATAAAATGTGCAACTTCTGTGCAAATTGTTTGCAAAATATTCTTATACCTGCATATTATTTGTTTTATTGTTTTCAGTTCCTTTCTT
The DNA here is from genome assembly GCA_963921465.1 of Triticum timopheevii. Lineage (NCBI taxonomy): Eukaryota > Viridiplantae > Streptophyta > Magnoliopsida > Poales > Poaceae > Triticum > Triticum timopheevii. The sequence goes on along the minus strand of OY997264.1, from coordinate 477,689,807 downwards.
ATTAACGGGAAACCAATGGCACTAATTCATTGTTTCTTAGAAAATTTCACTATTTTAATTTTGTTTAAGTTTTTGTTTCATTTTTCTTTAGTCCTTAAGGGTAATATCAATACCTCTAATTCATTCCTACTTAGGATTTTTTTTCTGAAATTTCACTATTTGTGCTTATTCTTGCATATTATATAAAAGTGCAATTTCTATTCAACCCGTGTGCAAAATTTTCCATTATTCTTTTTTACTTTTCTTTCTTCTTAAACGGTAATAGTGATACCACTAATTCATTTTTTTATCCGGAGAAGTAGAGACACCATTGATGAAATACCAATGCAACTAATTCGTTCTTTCTTTAGATTTGTTTTGCAACAAAATTCACTATTATGCGTTTATTCTTGCATATTATAACGAAGCAAAATTTATGTGCAGATTTTGTGCAAATTTTTTCATTATTTTTTTAGTTTTCATATCATTTTATTTTCTATTTAAGGGTATTTTAGCTTCATTTTTCATTTTTGTTTTCTGTTCCTATGGATTTTTTTCCCTTTTTCTTTTCTTTATTGGTTATTTTTTGTAGGTTTTTTTCTGAGTGTAACTATATACAAACAAATACTATATAATATGTGCCAAAATTTCATGATTATATGATTATTTTTGCATATTACGATAAAGTGCAATTTCGGTGCAAAGTTGTGCACAAGTTTTTCTAGTTATCTTTCTTCTTAAAGGAAATACAACATTTTGGTTACACTCTGTGGTAATTATAGTAAAATGCAAAAATGTGCTATTTCATGCTTATTCTTTGCATATTTCTAAAAGTGTAATATCAGTGCAAATTCTTTGCATATTTTAAGCTTTTATTTCATGAAGTTGTGAAAGATAGATATTCCTAATGTAAGGGCAATACAGATATTTCTTTTGTAAGGGTAATGCCGATGTCACTAATCCATTATGTTTTAGATTTATTTATTTTTGCCCAGACGTATATGTACACAATGCATTCGTATGTATTAGTGGAATCACTAAACCATTGCATGCAAATATGTATTACTCCCTCCGTTCCCAAATAATTGTCTTTCTAGCCATTTCAAATGGACTACAACATACGGATGTATGTAGACATGTTTTAGAGTGTAGATTCACTCATTTTGCTCCGTATGTAGTCACTTGTTGAAATCTCTAGAAAGACAATTATTTAGGAACGGAGGGAGTACTCTTCAGAACACACCATGCACGGTCTTCATCTATCATCGATGAGCCCAGACGCTTTCTTATACACCTGTAATATATCTACACAGTACTTACCTAGTACATGCATGGCCGGAATGCGTTTGTAGGTTGCACCGGCGCGTCTGGCCGGTCAATCGACTGACCCAAAACTTATTTCAGTGGATTGACCCGTAGCCAGTCCCGACACGTTCAACGGTTGTGGCTCACCAAACTATTCTTCACACACACTCTCTCTCTCCGCGGAGAGGGACGTTCAACCAAGTTTACCTAAATCTCCACCGACTAGGAACTAACTAGATTCCATGTTGCAAGTCGTAGACGGAAAACAAGTCGCAGATGATACAGGAACTAGGCACTAGGCAGCTGCGCGATGGCAGGTAACTTAACTGCTGAGCCACCCGGCAATCTTTTGACAAGATGCATCTGATGAACTACAGAAATCAGACTTGACAGGTTGTGGTTGGTGCCGGCATTCTCCTTTCTGTCCCATCCGCATGCAGAGACCAACAAAAATGTTCTACGGAGTACTTTGTTAGCTGATCACTTTGTATTTTTGATAGAACTGTGCACACAAGCTGGTCTTAGGGTCCAGACCAAAGCGGCATCAGTCAGAAGAACAAAAAGAAGAAAGCCGTACCCCGCGACGCTGTACAAATTTGGGCCGTGTCTCCCAGCTCGGCTCATTCTGCAGCCTGCACACTCAAAACCGCAAGCCGCATTCCCTTCCCCTCTGCTGCCTCCACCCCATCTCCGTCTCTCCGGATGGCGCCGCAGGTATGGTCCCAGTGAATTTCTTGCGTGCTGATCAAATCTCCCTCGCCATGGACGATCTCTTGCACACCCTCTCTAATAATCGATGGGTTCCTTGCATGGCAGCAGAAGGTGGTCGTGAAGGTCTCTTCTATGAGCGACGAGAGAGTGAAGCAGAAAGCCATGGAAACCGTTGCAGACATCTATGGTGAAGTAACTTGCACTTTGCATTGGTGTTCCTTTTTCTTTTCAGCTTGTTTCTTCATCTGTTTCGCTTCTCGCTTGCTATCCTGGTGAAGTATATATTACTGCCCAAGGTGGAGTCAGTCTCCTGACTTGACTATGATCTGAAGCAGGCATCGATTCAATAGCCGCGGACCACAAGGATCAGAAGATGACGGTGATAGGTGATATGGACAGCGTCGTGATCGCCAAGAAGCTGCGGAAGTTTGGGAGGATCGATATCCTGTCCGTTGGGCCGGCGAAAGAAGAGAAGAAGGATGACAAGAAAGGGGAAAAGAAGTGATCAAACTTGGTGTTTCTGTTCCATGTTCTGTCCCATCGATATCTCTCTTGTTCTCATATTTGAGAACGAACGTGCTGAGTTTTTTTTTTGGCTTTTTGCTCTGTAGCCTAAGTTCAGTTATCTGGGTACCTGCAGATGTATTTACAGAGTAGTAAAGCATTCAAAATTTAACCACAGGTGAAATGCTACCTTTATAATTGTTCTCCGAAAATGTTCAAAGCCGGGATACGGGGATAAGCTTGAAAATATCACGGTTTCCAACTTTGTGAAGTGTTTTTTGGCTCAGTTTCTCTTCAAGATAAAGTGCTCACAAAGTGCCTAAAATGCAGAGACAGAGACAGATTTCTGAACAGACTAGGAAATCACCACCGAATTACAAACTAGACTAGATAGTATGAACAGTCGTCAAAAATATCAATCTAGAAATGGTAAATAAACCAATAAAACAAGTGTTGTCTGAGCGTTGCTTAATGCAACAAAACCAAAGGTTCGTCGCAGAAGAACAGAGGAATGAAACAGAGACGACGGGCCCTCATCCATCGCAGCCCTATGTTGCTCTCGAGTAAATCGAAACCGTCCATCAACACTACTATTCAACTGGAAGGGTCCACGACGTGGCCGAGGAACAAAACCTCGCCCTTGCCATACTCGACCATGGCGAACAGGAACGGGTGGTCCGCCACGAAGCTCATGGGCGGCGGCGGCGGGCGCTCACACGGGCTATAGGTTGGGCTCGTATGCGAGTAAAACGCTGCTACCGCCGTCGTGCCTTCCTCGTCCACCTCCACGGCGCACATCTGCTCGACGGCCGACACGTATAGTCCTTCCCGGGGCATGTTCGACACCGCCCCCGACAGGTCGGCGGCCAGCGGGTCGAACGGCGCGGCGAGCCCTAGGCCGCGCAGCGCGTCCGTGGCGTCGAACCGGAAGGAGAACTTGAACTTGGGGAGCAAGCACGGGGAAACCACCTGCTCGCGCCGGGGAGCGCAGCGCATGACGAAGTCCGGCTCGGTGACCGCCAGCCGCAGGAGGTCGCGGAGCCCGTCGCGCCGGCGCGGGAGGAATATGAGCATGGAGAAGAGCGGCGCCTTGGGGTCGAGCTTGCCGTCGCGCCCCGCCATCTTGTAGAAACACTGGAGGACCTTGAAGCCGAGGTCGTCGAAGCTGGTGGCGTACTGCATCCCGGGGTCGGAGAGGAACGGCACCCGCACGGACGTGCCGTCGAGGCGGTGGAAGTCGCGGCGGACGGTGTCCGACAGGTCGAACCTCCGGGACCAGGTGGCCTTGAAGTGCATGGCGTTGGCGAGCACGATCTTGGGGTCGCCTTGAAATGAGTCGGGGGAGACGAGGTCGCGTATCCGGCCCCGCGTGGTCTCTGCGATGAGAGCGTTCACCTCAGCTGCCGCTGCCGCCGGCTGATCCATGCAATGCAAAATCAGTTTCTTAGTCACGTGCTCGCGTTTCTTAATCATGCCGTACTTATCGTTAGTTTTTTCGTTCATGTTTACTTGCAGATTGATTTTCAGTCAAATTTACTTGTACTTATCGTTATCGTTAGTGCTGCAAATGCCACTATGAAACTACCTGCTTCTGAAAGTCCACGGATCTCACGGAGGCCCTGTGGGCGGAGGTGGCGGCGGACACGAACTCCGGCCTCAGCGAGAATGATTTGTCCGCGAAGATGCCGGCGGCGAAGGTGAGCTGCGGCCACGCGCGCATCTCGGCGATGAGGCTGGCACTGGCCGCGTTGAGGAGGTGGAGGTCCTGGGAGCCCAAGAAGGCCAGCAGCTGGGTCAGCGTCTCGCCGTTGGTGCCGGTGGCGAGCAGCGCGAGCCCGGTCCGTACGGAAAGGGGCGAGAAGATGAAATTGGACCGCCTGGCGATCGCGTCCGTGCCGGCGAACCAAGCGACCTGCAAGCATTGGTCCATGCCGAACTTCTTCCAGAGACCACTGCACGAAGTGGCGTCGAGCAAAATAAATCTGGAGGCGAAGGCGGGGCGAAAAATAGGGGAGAAAGGGGAGGGGTCGGCCAGTATTTATGGACGGGAGGGCGAGGGCAAGGGAACGCGTACAGCGTGCACCGCCTAGAATACGATCTCACCATCCGAACGGTCCACGGAGAACGGACGGGTTGACGGATTCATATACAATGACTATTCTCTTTATTTCACAAAAATGAATTAAAAAATTGCGGGGCAAAAATAATTTTGTTTCCGACACGCATAAATGAATATAATTTGAAAACCACATTTTGTAAAGTTTGATTTACAATTCATATTCAAAAGCGCACGTGGAACTTCACACGGAGAGGGAGCACTTTTGATGCTAGGTTTAGGGGAAAGCTTACGGAAAGGGCTATCTTACTCTAGAATGGGGGGAGGGGGGGGGCTTGAGCCGGGGGTTTGACCGGGCCAGGTGCCACCGGATCAGTCATTAAAGTGCCGGCCCCATCCACGGCGCCTGCTACGGTGGAGTTAAGGGCCGGAGCAGTACCCGCCATGTAGACGGCGGTCCAGCTGGGCGGCTCGTGATCAACCAGGGCCGGCTCATCATTCGAGCAACCCCCAAGCTGACCATCGTACTTGAAAGGATCGACTCAGTATCTTCAATTGATGATTCACCATCAGAATAGACTAGGGTATCGCCACTGGATGCGTAGTTATCTGCGAGATCGACCCCCTGGGTGAACCCGACAAAGACATGGTTACGGCCGGGTTGAGTCCGGACGGGTTGTGCGCGCCGAGCCGGTTCGACGATGTAAGTGTAGATGTCCGGCTCGGGTCCTGACTCGATGATCTTGTCGATGAAGACGTGGATCTTGCCGAAGGGGACCCGGCACCCGTACTCGATCGAGTCGGCCTCGGGACCCTAGCCTGAAATCATCGATGTAGAGCTTGCCGCGGCGACTCTTGGTCATGCGGCGGATCGCATAGCCCTCGATCCCTGTGCAAGCTCCCTCCAAGAACTCAACACCACCGAGCGATAGCTCCATGGTGGGCGCCAACTGTCGTGGTTTTGTCACGGCAGATGTCCTCGTGAAAGGACTTGTCGTGAGGCCATCGCCGCTAAATAGTAGCTTGAATGGGATTGATCGAAATCGAGAGACAAGGTTTACCCAGGTTTGGCCCCTCACGGTGGAGAAATAAGTCTACTCATGCTTGATTGCTATTGATGATGATGATCTCGGTTACAAAGGTGCGACATGGCTACCTTTTTTTTTAGAAATGGAGGAGGACCCCTGGCGTCTACATCTGGATGATGCATGCAGCCACTTTATTAATTATTCACATAAGACCTTACAAAGTCATACAATAGTAAGACTAAAGCCACCGTCTAGGCAACATCTGTCGCTACTCCTATCCAGTTGATATAGGGATGCTGATAATCTGGGCCTAATACCAAACAGACCTCGCAGCCAAACCTAACATCTATGATCTGAGGTTCCAACCAGGACACCTGTCGGGTATGCGGCACCCACCAGTCCGGCGCACTCCTCAACCCGGACGCCTGCCGGGTATGCGGCCGCCGCAACCACCTGCCACCAATCCATCTTCAGAGCTGTACTGTTGCATCTACTGTGCCAGGTCTCTCTGCCATCGACGCCACCACGACACCAGACAGCGTCGTCCTCCTGCGCGAGTCCATCCTCGCACATCAAACGCCGAATCTGCACTACGCCACGCCGTCGAGATCCGTCGACATCAATGTGTAGGATGAAGCACCACTCCACCAAAGACGCGGTCCACTGATCCCTCGAGCCCGTGCACACCTCCAAGAACGACGCCCCCAAGGGGGGCCGGAACGACATAAGAACATCGCCGTCTTCCGATCAACTGATCTAGGATTTCCCCCGGAGGTAGCAGACAATGACCTTGAAACTCTCCTCAGTAATGCCTTCAAGAAGGGAATGTCGCAAAATAGCGCCGCCACCGCCGGCTTTGACAGTAAGCCGAAAGCAAGTTTTCACCCGGATCTGTTTGAAGGACTGAGGGAGTCCTGGACTAGGGGGTGTCCGGACAGCCGGACTATCAATATCCGCCGGACTCCCAGACTACGAAGATAGAAGATTGAAGACTCCGGCTCGTGTCCGGAAGGTACTTTCCTTGGCGTGCAAGGCAAGCTTGGTGATACGGATATGTAGATCTCCTACCATTGTAACCGACTCTGTGTAACCCTAGCCTCTCCGGTGTCTATATAAACCGGAGGGCCTTAGTCCGTAGGACAACATTACATCTCAACAATCATACCATAGGCTAGCTTCTAGGGTTTAGCCTCCTTGATCTCGTGGTAGATCTACTCTTGTACTACCCATATCATCAATATTAATCAAGCAGGACGTAGGGTATTACCTCCATCGAGAGGGCCTGAACCTGGGTAAAAACATTGTGTCCCTCGTCTCCTGTTACCATCTGCCTAGACGCACAGTTCGGGACCCCCTACCCGAGATCCGCCGGTTTTGACACCGACATTGGTGCTTTTCATTGAGAGTTCCTCTGTGTCGTCACCGATTGGCCCGATGGCATCTTCAACCATCAACGCTGTCCAGGGTGATCTTCGTATTCGGCGGCTTTGCACTGCGGGCCAATTCTCTTGGCCATCTGGAGCAGATCGAAAGCTACGCCCCTGGCCATCAGGTCAGATTCGTAAGCTTAAACTTCACGGCCGATGACCGCGGAGACTTGATCTTTGACGGACTCGAGCCACGGCCGAGCGCGCCGCACTGTGACGATGGGCATGATCTAGCTCTGCCGCCGGACAGTGCTTTGGTGGCCGCACTCGGATCCGCTCCGGCTATTAGCTCGGAGCCGATTGCCCATGTCGAGGGCCGGTGGATAGACGCCGCCCTGGGGGCTTCAACATCCACGGCGATGGAGCCGAATACCAATCTTGTCCTCTGCGAAACTCGTGATCCCGAGGCGCCGGACTCCTCGCCGGACTCCGAGCCTCCCGCGCCCCTGCCAATTAAACCGGATTGGGCGCCGGTTATGGAATTTATCGCTGCAGACATCTTCCAGCACTCGCCTTTTGGCGATATACTGAATTCTCTGAAGCATCTCTCGCTATTAGGAGAATCCTGGCCGGACTATGGCCAGGACGGTTGGAGTTCGGACGACGAAGAAATTCAGAGCCCACCCACCACCCACTTTGTAGCCACTGTCGAGGATCTAACCGACATGCTAGACTACGACTCCGATGACATCGACGCTATGGACGATGATGCCGGAGACGAACAGGACCCAGCGCCCACAGGGCACTGGAAGGCCACCTCGTCATACAACGTCTACATGGTGGATACCCCAAAAGAAGGGGATGGCGAAAAAGCAGCGGAGGAAGATTCTCTGAAGAAGCAGCCTAAATGTCGGCGTCAGCGGCGCCGCTCTAAATCCCGCCACAACAAAAATGGAGATTCCGGCACGGGAGACAATAACACTCCGGAGAGTGCCGAAGACGATCCCCTCCCGCAAGACTCAGCACAGGAGGACGCAGAAGCAAGCCCTCACGACAGGGCGGCAGACGAAGGGGTTGAGGATGATAACTATATGCCTCCCTCCGAAGACGAAGCAAGCCTCAACGATGATGAATTCGTCATACCCGAGGATCCCGTCGAACAAGAGCGCTTCAGGCGCAGGCTCATAGCCACGGCAAATAGCCTAAAGAAGAAGCAGCAACAGCTCCAAGCTGATCAAGATCTGCTAGCCGACCGATGGACTGAGGTCCTCGCGGCCGAAGAGTATAAACTCGAACTTCCCTCCAAAAGTTACCCAAGACGCAAGCTGCTCCCCCGATTAGAAGAGGAAGCATACATACCTTTATCACCAGCGCACGACATGGCTGACCGACCACCCCGTGGTCGCGACAGAGAGGCATCTAGGCCCCCAGCCAAGACCGTACCCCGACATCGATCTAAGAGTACGAAGCCAAAAGGGAACGCGCCGGACTTGCGAGACATCTTGGAAGACAAAGCAAGACAATCCAGATCCATCTACGGATCACAGGGGCGCCCCACGACCCACGACGAATACTGCCGCGCCGGACATAACGCCGGCCGGGCCGAACATAGCAGACAACGCTCCCTCGAGCTGCGTCGCGATATTGCTCAATACAGGGGCGCCGCACACCCGTTATGCTTCACTGACGAAGTAATGGATCATCAGATCCCCGAAGGGTTCAAACCCGTAAATATCGAATCTTACGATGGTACAACAGACCCCGCGGTGTGGATCGAAGATTATCTTCTCCACATCCATATGGCCCGCGGCGACGATCTCCACGCCATCAAATATCTCCCACTCAAGCTTAAAGGACCAGCTCGGCATTGGCTTAACAGCCTGCCCGCAGAGTCAATTGGGTGTTGGGAAGACCTGGAGGCCGCATTCCTTGATAACTTCCAAGGTACATATGTGCGACCACCAGACGCCGATGACCTAAGCCACATTATTCAGCAGCCAGACGAATCGGCCAGACAATTCTGGACACGGTTCTTGACGAAGAAAAATCAAATCGTCGACTGTCCGGACGCGGAGGCCCTTGCAGCCTTCAAACATAACATCCGGGACGAATGGCTAGCCCGGCACCTGGGGCAGGAGAAGCCGAAATCCATGGCAGCCCTCACATCGTTAATGACCCGCTTTTGTGCGGGAGAGGACAGCTGGCTAGCCCGCAGCAACAATCTCCGCAAAAGTTCTGGCAGTCCGGACACTAAGGACAACCACGGCAGGTCACGTCGAATCAAAAACAAACGCCGCATTAACGGCGACGACAAGGAGGATACGGCGGTCAATGCCGGATTCCGAGGCTCGAAACCCGGTCAACGGAAGAAGCCATTTAAAAGAACAACTCCGGGCCCGTCCAATCTGGACCGAATACTCGACCGCTCATGCCAGATACATGGCACCCCCGAAAAGCCAGCTAATCACACCAATAGAGATTGTTGGGTGTTCAAGCAGGCTGGCAAGTTAATTGCCGAACACAATGACAAGGGGCTAAATAGCGATGACGAGGAAGAGACCCGGCCGCCGAACAACAGAGGACAGAAGGGTTTCCCCCCACAAGTGCGGATGGTGAATATGATTTACGCGACCCATATACCCAAGAGGGAGAGGAAGCGCGCACTACGGGACGTCTATGCGATGGAGCCAGTCGCCCTAAAGTTCAATCCATGGTCCTCCTGTCCGATCACTTTCGATCGACGAGACCATCCGACCAGCATACGTCATGGCGGATTCGCCGCATTGGTCTTAGACCCAATCGTCGATGGATTTCACCTCACAAGAGTCCTGATGGACGGCGGCAGCAGCCTGAACCTGCTTTACCAGGACACAGCGCGCAAAATGGGCATAGACCCATCCAGGATCAAACCTACTAAGACAACCTTTAAAGGTGTCATCCCAGGAGTGGAAGCCAACTGTACAGGCTCAGTCACACTGGAAGTGGTCTTCGGATCCCTGGATAATTTCCGAAGCGAAGAGTTAATCTTCGATATAGTCCCGTTCCGTAGCGGCTATCATGCCCTGCTCGGACGAACAGCGTTTGCAAAGTTCAACGCGGTGCCGCATTATGCATACCTAAAGCTCAAGATGCCAGGCCCTCGCGGAGTCATTACGGTCAATGGGAATACGGAACGCTCCCTCCGAACGGAGGAACATACAGCGGCTCTCGCGGCAGAAGTACAAAGCAGCCTTCTACGGCAGTTCTCTAGTCCGGCAATCAAAAAGCCGGATGCATCAAAGCGCGCCCGAAGCAACACTAACCAAGACCACCTGGCGCGATCAGAGCGCGCGTAGCAATGCGGCCCCCACCCTCGCCCGCGCATGATCACAAGAATAACACTCCGCGTACATCATTACGCTTTGGAGATACCATGGGCGCAGGGGAGGGGCTTAACCACAAGGACCAAAGAGTGCGGCTCGACCACACCAGGGGCTCATGCTAGCGCCCCCCTTGGTTTTATTTTTTATCTTTTCTTCTTTTACATATACAGGACTCTATTAACCAGAAGCCCTGTCCGACGGCTGCGACGAACACTATGCAACAGTCAGGGATTAAAGAAGGCTGCGACGAACACTCAGGTGGTCTCCATTACGAGCATTAAATTCGATTACATACACCAAGTCTGCAGCTTATCCCTGGAGGAGGACATGTCAAATTAGTCCAAATCCCTTGCTTACCGCACTATTTGTATCAGTCCGCTTTATTAGCAGACATTCTTTCATAAAATAACGCAGCACTTCCTTTTTGCAAGTATACTACCTTTTCATTGCAATTGCGTTATCTTTTACATATGTTCACTATATGACATCTTGCACCCGTATACTTTGGTACGGCCGAATACACCAGGGGCTTCTGTTCCCCAGATCACGGTGTGATTAAGCCCGAACACTTTCACAAGTGCGGCACCCCGAACTTATAGCATTATATGAATCAGCTCCGAATCATGTCTTGGGTCAATAGTTGGGTTTGCCCGGCTCCCAAGTTTTGGTACCTTACGTTTCGTTCCGTCGGCTAAGGTAGCACTGGGAGAACCACTGCGATTGCGCCCCGGTTGAGCCAGGTTAACGCCTCAGTGGAGAAAGCTAAAACTGACTGGCATGATAAGGCGAGAGACTGGTCGCTGTTCGAGAGGTCTTTTCGGGTCCCTAAAGACTCATGCCGCTTCGAGCGAAGTTCCGGATGATGTCCGACGAAGGCGTGGATAGCGCCCCGGATTCGGTCTTCCGAATACCAGGGGCTTCGCCGAAATTTAAAATTATAGAATTCTATGGCTAAGTGAGAGTGTTCAAGCATTATAAGTCCGGTCGCCTTGTTCGTCGTGTTGAGCGCCTCCCTAGATGGACCCAAAAATGGGAACAAGAGTGCTCAAGTTTATCACCGAACACCCCAGCACTCGTGGCTTGGGGGCTGAAGCCAACGACTTGCCATCTCTCAGATTTAAAAAACGGCCGCACAGAAGGTAATATTTTAAATTCAACAAAGCGTTGCTCATGGCGCATATAAACGAAGTTTTCAGCGCACAGGATAAAAACACAGCGAGTTCACTCAAAGATTACATTAAGGGGGCACTCATCTGCAATATCGCGGGCTCCCTTCAGGACAACTTTATAATATCGCTCCGGCGTGCGATGCTCCTTGCCCGGCGGCGGCGGATCCGTGAGAAGCTTCTCCGCATCCAGCTTGCCCCATTGCACCTTTATGCGGGCAAGGGCCCGACGAGCGCCTTCAATGCAGGCGGAGCGCTTGATCACATCCAGCCTGGCGCATGCATCCACCAGCCGCCGCACTAGGCCAAAGTAGCTGCCAGCCATGGCCTGCCCAGGCCACAGCCGGACTGTGAGGCCCTTCATGGCCTCCTCAGCTACCTTGTGGAGTTCGACCAGCTGCTTTAGCTGGTCGCTTGGGGGCACCGGATGGCCGGCCTCAGCGTACTGAGACCAGAAGACCTTCTCCGTTGAGCTCCCCTCCTCGCCACGATAGAATGCAGCGGCATCAGACGCACTACGCGGCAGATCTGCAAATGCCCCTGGAGAGCTCCGAATTCGGGTAAGTATCCGGTAATTTACATTAACATGCTTGCTCTGCATGAAAAACGCCTTACCCGCCGCTATCTTCTTCATGTCCTCTACTTCCTCATGGGCCTTCTGGGCCTCGGCCTTGGTGGACTTGGCACTTTCGAGAGCCGAGGCAAGCTCGGACTCTCGAGTCTTGGAGTCACGCTCCAAACTCTCATGCTTTTCCATGAGAGCCTGGAGCTCTTGCCGGACCTCCGCCACCAGTGCCGCTTGCTTTTCTCGCTCAGTCCGTTCTGTGGCCGCATTGCGTTCGGCCACGGACACGGCATCCTTCAGGGCCGCCACCTCGTTAGTGGCCCCTGCAATACATATATCATCCTTATTAATCTTGTTTGCAACCAAAACCCTTTGCTGTAAGGTACTTATTTAAAGTGGTGTTATTCACCTTCTTTTTCTTTGAGCTGCCTCTTGGCATGGCCGAGCTCTTGCTCCGACCGCTCAAGACCCTTCTTCAGCGCCTCGACCTCCGTTGTTAATGCGGCAGAGGTCAACAGCGCAGCCTGCAAACCCATATCGACATATTTTTTAGCAACCCTGCGTATATCTTGTTAGATCCTTAGTCCGGCTTTTCTTTCCGAACACCGAACTAAGCATCAGGGGCTACTGTCTATGCGGTATTACATTACATTATTTTAAAAACTTCTTACCTCAAAGCCTGTTAGAAGGCTATTGCAGGCTTCGGTCAGCCCGCCTTTGGCGAGCTGGACCTTCTCAATCACCGCGCTCATGAGAGTGCGGTGTTCTTCCTCGATGGAAGCGCCTTTAAGCGCCTCCAGCAGGTTATCCGGCGCCTCCGGTTGGACGGGGGCCGCCGGCGCCACGGTCCTTGTGACGCCCCGAGACCGACGCTCCAGAAGACTTCCAGCTATTCCGAGATTTGTCGTGTGATTTGTTTTGTCCGTTGCATTCATCCTTGCATCATGTTGCATTTCATCATGCTCATCATGTGCATTGTGCGTTTCATGCATGATCACCCCTTGCATCACCCTTCCCCTCCTCCTATGGTCATTTGTATCTTCATCTTTTCATCAAGACCTTTCTCCACGTGCAAACCTTATCACTTCTTCCTTTCTGTCAAATCTTGACTTTCATGCCAAGTGGCATTATTTGTGCCTCCATTAATGTTCATTTATTTCCTGGTGATCTTACTTCATGCCTTATACCTCTCTGTCAAATATCATCCATTTTGGAGTTGTTTTGGTTGGGTTCAAAAATGGCTCAAGTTTGAATTTAATTCAAACTTGAATTATTTTTCTTCCTCTAAAAATTGCCAAACCAACTTATTCAAATTCTGCATATTCTCAAGACTCCAGGGATATTTTCTTTTCTGAAATATTCCACCTCTAGCACCTCTTTCTTTTCTCCTAAATTCTGGTTGAAGAAATAAGGAAAAGAAAAAAAAGAGGGAGAAGCCAGCCCAACTGGGCCTCCCAGCTACCGCAGCTCGGCCCAGCCACCCGCGCAGCCAGGCCGGCCCAAGGCCTAGGCCCAGCCGTGCCCCCCTCTAACCCTAGCCTCCCCTCCGCTCGATCTCTCTCCCTCTCGTTCCCGTGCCCGCCGCCACACCCGCATCGCGCCCGATCCCATCTCCCTCGCAGCCTCTCTTCCTCCCCTCGTTCCCCAATGCACGCCCGCTGCCAGGAAGGGCTTCGCCCGATCCTCTCGATCCCCATCTCCCTCTCAATCTCCTCCCCTGCGCCCGATCCCCTCGCCGCGCCCTGCTTCTCCTCCCGAGCCTCGTCGGTCTCCTCGCCTCCGTCGCGCCCCGTTCCATCAGCCCCGCACCCGGCCCCCGCAACACCACCGGGACGTCCAACTCCGGCGGCCTCCGTCGCCTGTGGCCGTGCCCCTCCTCTGCCTCCTCCCTCGCCGTCGTCCATGGCCACGCCTTCGCCCCTGCGGCCTCCTCCTCATCGCCCTGCGCCTCCCGGAGGGCCACCTGCGCGCAACCCCGTCGCCTTCGCCACCCTTCTGCTACCTCGCCTCCTTCTTCTCTTCCTCGTGCGCCAGCGGCCATGGCTGCTCGTCATCACGCTCGCCTTCGTCTCCCTGGTGGCCGACTGCCTTGACCTCCGCTGCGAGCCCCATCGCCGCCTGTTCTGGCCGTCCCTGCATCGGACCCCGACGAGCTGGCTGCCCCGTTGGTCTTGCTGCCTTTGTCGTGGCCAGGTCAAGTCAGACACCCGGAGACCATCGTTGATTTTCGACAAGTACCGGGACGTCAGGACCCGTCAAGTTCATCTTCGAACCGTGTACGACTACCGGCGCCGAAGTCCGCGAGTACCACTACGGTTGCGATGTACATCTACACCAAGACTGGACCGACAAGTACCGCGAGAACATTTGTACCTCTACCGTCGCCGTGGATCCGACAAGTACCCCTACAACAAGTGTACCTCTACCTCGTCTTCGGAATCACCAAGAACGCCAAGTACCCCTACGAACCGTGTACGACTACATCCGAGGTGGATTTCGTCAAGTACCCCTTCGGATGCGCCAAGTTTGTCTACATGTTCCGCCAAGTTCCTCTACCGATGACTCAAACGCCTACGAACCGTGTAGAACTACCGTCCCCGTGTACAACTACTTCCACTACTACCGTCGCGGAACAACTACTTCCTCTACTTCCCTCGACGACCCGTGAACGACTACTTCCTCTCCGAACCCGAACCGCTTCGAAACGCACGCTTCAAAGGTATAACCCGAGACGACTGCCGAGATGCCCTTCCGAGAACGAATGTTTTCGATGCATGAGATTCTCATGTTTGCACCATGTCCGAGTTGCCTTTGCGCGTTCCTCGTTTGCCATGCCGCCGTCCCGTGGGAACCCGATAGTCGGGATCACCCCACCATCTTGCATGACTCGCTCACGCCCACTTCTCGTTTGCATCGGTATCTCCTCAAGCTACCGGAACCGATATGATGCCGTGGCATCATTTTCGGATATGTTGCCGTGGCACCATTTTTGCTTCGCCACCGTGGCACCTTTTTCCTTCCGCCATGGCGACAAATGCTCCTTATCATGCTCATGTTAACGTTTTCATAAAATTGCATAAACTTGCATATGTCATCCGCATCATGATAACAACAATTAAAATGTTTAAACTTGTTGTTGCATTAAATTGCTAAATGCATATGGGGATTTACCAGAGTTGTTGTTTTTATATCCGGCCCATTTAAATTGTTTAGATGGTGTAGTTTTGTCATGCTTCACCTCTTGCCATGTGAATCAACATTTAATTTTGTTGGGGTACATAAACAAGATCGAACTAAATTAACTTGTCGTGGTGTTTCGTCAATATGCAACTCGTTGCATATTGAGCTCCACTTAATTTGTAGTTTTGTTTGTTGCACTTTGCCATGCCATGCCTCATTTAAACCGGACACACATCATACTTGTTTGTGCATCATGCCATGATTATGCTTGTGTGTTTACTATGTTGTTTGCTTCTTTCCGGGTTGCCTCTCTCGTTAGCTTCGGTTTCGTTCAGGAGTTGTGAGGACTCGTTCGACTACGTCCGTTTGTCTTCTTCATGGACTCGTTCTTCTTCCTAGCGGGATTCCAGGCAAGATGACCGCTACCCTGGATCTCACTACTATCATTGCTATGCTAGTTGCTTCATTCTATCGCTATGCTGCGCTACCTATTACATGTTTGTCCAGCCATCCCATATTGCCATGTACCCCTAACCGTTGATACCTTTCCTATGCAAACCGTTGTTTGGCTATGTTACCGCTTTGCTCAGCCCCTCTTATAGCGTTGCTAGTTGCAGGTGAAGTTGAAGATTTCTCCATGGTGGACAGGGTTTATGTTGGGATATCACAATATCTCTTATATTATTAATGCATCTATATACTTGGTAAAGGGTGGAAGGCTCGGCCTTATGCCTGGTGTTTTGTTCCACTCTTGCCGCCCTAGTTATGTTCCCGGATTTTGCGTTCCTTACGCGGTCGGGTGATTTATGGGACCCCCTTGACAGTTCTCTTTGAATAAAACTTGTCCAGCAAGGCCCAACATTGACTTTTACCATTTGCCTCACCACCACCTACTTTTCCCTTGGGAGTAATTAACCCAAGGGTCATCTTTATTATAGCCCCCCCCCGGGCCAGTGCTTGTCTAAGCGTTGGTCCAAACTAGAGCACCGTGCGGGACCATCCCTTGGCAACTTGGGTTACGTCGGTACCTGTACGCTTAGCTCATCCGGTCGTGGCCTGAGACGAGATACGCGCGGCTACTATCAGGATGTCGGCACGCCGGGAGGCTTTGCTGGTCTTGTTTTACCATTGTCGAAATGTCTTGATGTACCGGGATTCCGAGACTGATCGGGTCTTCCTGGGTGAAGGTCTATTCCTTCGATGATCGCGAGAGCTTGTCATGGGCTAAGTTGGGACACCCCTGCAGGGTATAAACTTTCGAGAGCCGTGCCCGCGGTTATGTGGCAGATGGGAATTTGTTAATGTCTGGTTGTAGATAACTTGACACCAGATCCGAATTAAAATGCATCAACCGCGTGTGTAGCCGTGATGGCCTCTTCTCGGCGGAGTCCGGGAAGTGAACACGGTTTCTGTGTTATGTTTGACGTAAGTAGGTGTTCAGGATCACCTCTTGATCATTGCTAGCTTCACGACCGTTCCGCTTGTTTCTCTTCTCGCTCTCATTTGCGTATGTTAGCCACCATATATGCTTAGTCGCTGCTGCAACCTCACCACTTTACCCCTTCCTTACCCATTAAGCTTTGCTAGTCTTGATACCCATGGTAATGGGATTGCTGAGTCCTCGTGGCTCACCAGATACTTCCAAAACCAGTTTGCAGGTGCCTATGTCACCGAGCAGGCGACGCAACCAAGCTCACGGAGGAGCTCGTTGAAGATATTCCCCTTTGTGTTATTTCGTTCTAGTTGATCAGTAGTGGAGCCCAGTTGGGGTCGATCGGGGACCTTTGTCGCATTTGGGGTTCTTCTTTTATTTTGGTCCCGTAGTCGAACCTTGATTGTATTTGGATGATGTAATGCTTTATTCATGTAATTGTGTGAAGTGGCGATTGTAAGCCAACTATGTATCTCTTTCCCTTATGTATTACATGGGTTGTGTGAAGATTACCTCACTTGCGACATTGCTTTCAATGCGGTTATGCCTCTAAGTCGTGCTTCGACACGTGGGAGATATAGCCGCATCGAGGGCGTTATAGTCCTGCCCTTCTTTCGAAGGGGCCGCTTGCCGGACTCTGGAACCGCTGCGGGTTCCGGGGCGGAGTCCGGCATGAAGTCCGGGGGGCTGCCTGACGGCACCTCCGGAGCCTCCTCCTGGCGAGTCCCTCTGTGGGATTCCGCCTCGTCGTCCTCGTCGACACGTGGGGTAGAGGCAGTTGGGATGGAATTTACATCCGACGGCGCCAAAGACCCGCTCATCGAGTCGGGAAGATCGTCAACGGCCGGACTACGGGTAGAATGCGGCGTTAGAAGGACACTACATGGCATACAGTGCACGGCATATGAATGATCTGAATACTTACGATCCTGCCGGACGCCTGGCCCTTGGAGGCCACTCTTCCTCGCCAACATTGATGTTGGCGAAACTGTCCGGGGGGATAGTTCTCCCCCTCTTGGACCCTTCGGCCGCCCCGGTTGGGGAGGCCCTCCTCTTCCTCTCTCCCTCCTCCGGGAGAGAGTACTCCTCTTCCTCCTCCTCCTCGTCTTCGGGGGAGGAGTCCTCGTCGTCAGCAGACGCCTGATTACGGGAACTCTTTCGAGTCCCCGTGGCCACCTTCTTGGCCTTCTTCTCCGGCACCACGTACGGTGCCGGGACCAGCAGCCTTGCTAAGCGGGCATCCACTGGTTCTTCTGGCATGGGAGCCGGGCTGATAAGCAGCTTGGCCTTCTCCATCCAGTCCTGTCAAAGGAAGAGGCAGATTAAAAACCTCGCTAGAGTCAATCTAACTACTATAAGTGTCCCGTAATGGGGTCGAATCACTTACCTCGTCAGTCGGAGACTGCGAGCTGAATCCGCGGTCTTCGGTCGCGGATGCGGGGGCTTCGGCGCCCTTGAACAGCACCCTCCAGGCGCCTTCGTACGTAGTATCGAAGAGCCCGCTCAACATCTAGTGCTGTTCCGGATTAAACTCCCACAGATTAAATGCCCGTTCTTGGCACGGGAGAATCCGCCGGAGGAGCATGACCTGGACCACGTCGACGAGCCGAAGCCTATTGCTCACCAGCTTCTTGATGCAGGCTCGAAGTCCCGTCACCTCCACTGGATCACCCCACTGCAAGCCCTTCTCTTTCCAGGAGGTGAGCTGCGTGGGGATTCCAGATCTAAATTCGGGGGCCGCCGCCCATGTAGGCTCGCGCGGCTCGGTGATGTAGAACCACCCCGATTGCCACCCCTTGACGGAGTCCACGAAGGTCCCTTCTAGCCAAGGGACGTTGGGCAGCTTGCCCAGCATGGCGCCTCCGCATTCTGCTTGCGTCCCCTTCACAACCTTCGGCTTGACGTTGAAGGTCTTGAGCCACAGGCCGAAGTGGGGCCGGATGCAGAGAAAGGCCTCGCATACGACGATAAACGCCGAGATGTTGAGGACGAAGTTCGGCGCCAGATCGTGGAAATCCAGGCCGTAGTAAAACATGAGCCCCCGGACGAATGGATGGAGCGGAAAGCCCAGTCCGCGGAGGAAGTGGGGAAGGAAGACGACCCTCTCATGATGCCCGGGGGTGGGGATGATCTGCCCCGCGTCGGGCAGCCGATGCGCGATATCGCTGGAAAGGTATCCGGCGTCGCGCAGCTTAGTGATGTCCTCCTCCTTGGCGGTGGAGGCCATCCATTTGCCTCCCCCTCCGGACATATTCGGAGAAGGATGGAGGCGGGATGTGCGAGCTTGGGCGTTGGAGCTTGAGTCCGCAGGGAAGGATAAGCAAAGGAGGAAGAAGGTGTAGGTGAGAAGGTAAATCCTTATCCCTTATATAGAGGCGGACGAAACTATACGTCCCTCACCGGCCTGGTAAAACTCGCTTATCTCCCAAGCGCCACCATCAATGGCGCGGTTGGGTTACCCACGCACGTATTGATGAGAATCCCGGAATAAAGGGAACACGATCTCTGCTTCGACAGGACGTGCCAAGGAAACCGCTTCGCTAAACGTGCTGAGGTGGTATAGTAATTCAAACAAAAGCTTGGTAGCGGTGTGATGTCACGCCGCATAATACGTCAGCAGATTGGATCAGTGTATATGTCTTATTCTCTCTACGTTGGAATGTGGAATTTATTTTGCAGAGCCGGACACTATCCTGGTGTTCATTATTTTCTCCGGATTATTCAAGGAGAGGAACCCGCCTTGCAACGCCGAACGTTATGCACGCCGGACTTATCGTCATTGAAGACTGGTTCAGGGGCTACTGAGGGAGTCCTGGACTAGGGGGTGTCCGGACAGCCGGACTATCAATATCCGCCGGACTCCCAGACTACGAAGATAGAAGATTGAAGACTCCGGCTCGTGTCCGGAAGGTACTTTCCTTGGCGTGGAAGGCAAGCTTGGCGATACGGATATGTAGATCTCCTACCATTGTAACCGACTCTGTGTAACCCTAGCCTCTCCGGTGTCTATATAAACCGGAGGGCCTTAGTCCGTGGGACAACATTACATCTCTACAATCATACCATAGGCTAGCTTCTAGGGTTTAGCCTCCTTGATCTCGTGGTAGATCTACTCTTGTACTACCCATATCATCAATATTAATCAAGCAGGACATAGGGTATTACCTCCATCGAGAGGGCCTAAACCTGGGTAAAAACATTGTGTCCCTCGTCTCCTGTTACCATCTGCCTAGACGCACAGTTCGGGACCCCCTACCCGAGATCCGCCGGTTTTGACACCGACAAGGACCTCCATCAAGCATCTCGTGCACGGATCACCGCCATCTCTGCCGGGGACGGGATGTTGGATCCAGGATGCCGCCGCCTGACCGGCCACGGCACCACCACGGTGCCTAAGCCGGCGCCATCAGGCCCACCATGCCCGCCTGTAGATGCCCTCCAGATCCGCCGGCCTGCGGACGAGGCCCGTGATCTGGGCTGCCGCCACAGGTGCTCCTCAGCCGCGGGGAGAACGCACCTGCGCTTTCGTTGCCGTCACACTCGTCGCCGGGCGCCCGCTGCTCCTTGCCGCTGGTGCACCACCGATCCATGAGCCGCCGCCGCCGACAGGAGAGCACCACCACCGCACGAGAGGGAGGGCCCCGCCGCCGCCCTCACTGGACAGGCAACGCCGGCGTGGCCTCGGGCGGCGGCAAGAGGGGGGAGAGAGGAGCGGAGGCCTAGGGCCGGCGGCGGTAGATCGCCCCCCGTGTCGCCAGGGGCTGGCGACGCGGGGTTAGGGACGCGCAAACGGAAGGAGTAGGCCGCGACATGGTACCTAGTACTCGAGATTGTGTAACTTAGCGTTTCTACCTCATGGGCTCCCCTTTTTATACAACTGGAGGCCCTGGGCTCACAATAGAGTCCGGGTCGTACTATGATTTGTGCTCTAGTATGTTTCCTATTTAACTTGTTTCCTAAGTAAGAAGTTTTCTTTGACGTCAAAGCAGATACTTGGCAGCTTGCACTTCTAGGCCACGAGTCGGCCCATCTGGCGACTCATCTCCCGAGCCTCGAACTCGTGGTCGCCTCAGCCCATTATCAAACCATACCTTTGTCAAGTCGCCAAAGAATGTCTCGGCCCTAAACAGGCGGGTCGTATCGCGGGGTTATATCCCTAACAGGTCCCTTAGTGGAATCACGACATCTAGCATTGTGGGAGGGCGTGAGGAGACTACGGTGGCCCTAGTGGCTTCTTGGGGAGCATTGTACCTCCACACCGCTCTAGACGGAGATTAGCATTCACAATGGTGTGAACTTCGGGATATATCGTCGTCTCCGCGTGCATCGGTTATCTCTTACTGTAGGACCTTGAGAAGAGGTGTCTAGAGGGGGGGGGGGTGATTAGATACTGAGTACCAAAGTTGCAGTTTTTAAGTTTCTTTAAGTTTAAGTGGAGTTTAGGCACAAGTTTAACATTCACTATACATATCAAGCAAGCATGCAAAGAGTATATGAGCAGCGGAAAGTAAAGCATGCAACTTGCAAGAATGTAAAGGGAAGGGTTTAGAGGATTCAAACGCAATTGGAGACACGGATGTTTTTGGCGTGGTTCCGATAGGTGGTGCTATCGTACATCCACGTTGATGGAGACTTCAACCCACGAAGGGTAACGGTTGCGCGAGTCCACGGAGGGCTCCACCCACGAAGGGTCCACGAAGAAGCAACCTTGTCTATCCCACCATGGCCGTCGCCCACGAAGGACTTGCCTCACTAGCGGTAGATCTTCACGAAGTAGGCGATCTCCTTGCCCTTACAAACTCCTTGGTTCAACTCCACAATCTTGTCGGAGGCTCCCAAGTGACACCTAGCCAATCTAGGAGACACCACTCTCCAAGAAGTAACAAATGGTGCGTTGATGATGAACTCCTTGCTCTTGTGCTTCAAATGATAGTCTCCCCAACACTCAACTCTCTCTCATAGGTTTTGGATCTGGTTGAAAGAAGATTTGAGTGGAAAGCAACTTGGGGAAGGCTAGAGATCAAGATTCATATGGTAGGAATGGAATATCTTGGCCTCAACACATGAGTAGGTAGTTCTCTCTCAAAAATGTATGCTGGAAGTGTAGGTTCAGTCTGATGGCTCTCTCCACGAATGAAGAGGAGGTGGAGGGGTATATATAGCCACCACACAGAATCTAACCGTTACACACAATCTACCAAACTCGGTGGGACCGAATCGTTAAACTCGGTCAAGCCGATTTAGCAAATAATGTGACCGTTAGGGTTTTCGGTGGGACCGATATGCAACTCGGTAGGACCGATATGGTTAGGGTTAGGGCATAACATAATCTCGGTAAGACCGATTACACAAAATTGGTGGGACCGATTTTGGTAATAAGCTTTCCAGAGAGTTGGTCAGGCAAACTCGGTTGGACCGATTACACAAACTCGGTAGGACCAATGTTGGTAATGAGTCAACCAGGAAGTTTGCATTGTAATCTCGGTAGTACCGATTTCTCAAACTCGGTGAGACCGATTTTGGTAATGGACATACACAGAGAGATTACAATCCCATCTCGGTGAGACCGAGATCCCTATCGGTGAGACCGATTTGACTAGGGTTTGTGGCAGTGGCAATGACATCAAAACTCGGTGGCACCGGATAGAAAGAATCAGTGGGGCCGAGTTTGACTTTAGGTTTAGGGCACTTGTGTGGAAGTGGGAAAGTAGTTGAGGGTTTTGGAGCATATCACTAAGCACTGTGGAGCAAGAAACTCATTAAGCAACACCTCATCCCTTCTTGATAGTATTGGCTTTTCCTATAGACTCAATGTGATCTTGGATCACTAAAATGTAAAATGAAGAGTCTTGAGCTTCAAGCTTGAGCCAATCCTTTGTCCTTAGCATCTTGAAGGAGTTCCCACATCCTTTAGTCCATGCCACTGCATTGTTGAACTTATCTGAAACATACTAGATAAAAGTGTTAGTCCAACAAGAGATATGTTCACATTAATTACCAAAACCACCTAGGGAGCACTTGTGCTTTCAATCTCCCCCTTTTTGGTAATTGATGACAACATACATCAAAGCTTTAGGTAAAGATATAAAGAATAGCAAGTAAAGCTTTGGAAGGACATGTAACAGGCATAGGCTCCCCCTACATGTATGCAATCTCATGTGAATATGGAATATAGAAGCATGTGAGAGCATAACCATGATAGAGTAGGCAATGTGTTACATGTATCTTGGCCATATGCCTCAGAGCAAAGAATATTAAAGAGAATACCTTCATGCCCATGAGTCCTTCAAACAGTATGTACATCAGCAAGAATTCCTCATACACATGATTGTGATGCATATACTTACCTTGTAGTCTTGAGTTGGCTTGGGATGGAATGAACCTGCGCAAACAAGGTTAGATAACACAGATACATCTACTAGCCAGAGCAAACAGAAGAAACCACAAGAATACCAAGACTGGGATGACATGTAAAGAGTGAGTACTAAGTACCACATTGGATTAGACATGTCCCCAAGAGTAAAGATATGCAATGAATTTAAATGATTTCTTTCCCTTAGATGTCTTGCTCCCCCTGAATCTAGCATGGGATACTGGGAGAAGATAGGGAACAGAAAATCAGAGCTGAAAGATATAAATGATGAACAGAGCTAATGCAAGCTAATGCAAATAGGCACAACAGATCATATGAACATGTCTCTCCCCTCAAGAAGACACGTGGCATCTCTCCTCTTGAACACCAAGCATCTGGGATCCTTGAGAAATACTTCTACTTAAGTATTCTCTCCCCCTGAAGATCTCTCTCTCCCCCTTGAGGATCTCTCTCCCCCTTGAGAAGGTGATATACTCTTTCTCTGATGTGATCTCTCTATAAATGATAAGCTTTGATGTGATCTCTCTCTCCCCCTTTGACATCAATTTCCAAGAAGGGTTTTCTGGAATCTGTCGAATGGGTTTGGTCCTTGAGTCACAGCACAAAGCAATGATAAAAATGTGATGCTTGTAGAGGACAAGATTCATTGAGTGGAGCTGGATCAGAAGAAACACAGAATGTGTGGCAAACTGTTTTGCCTGATGTGAAATCGGTGGCACCGAGTGGTATGCTTCGGTTGTACCAAAAGGATTCGGTTGGACCGAAAACAACAAATCGGTGAAACCGAGTTCATCGCAGAGAAAACACTTGTCACCTCAGCTCACTTAGTCTAGTAAGATCTCACAAGGATTTGCAAGGAATTTACTGAAAGATATGCAAGGAATTGGAATGCAGAGAAATGCAGAGCAAACAGAAAGAAAGCTAGATGAAGTTTTTTTTTTGAAAGGGGAAACAAATATGCATGAGACAAATGCAAAAACACAAAAAAGAACACACGAGAACTTCATCTAGAGATGGTCGGTGACAAAGTCACCTATGTTAGAGTATATTGACTTAGGAGTCAAGTGATATCACTTGATCATAGGTCATACTCATCGTTTAAGCTCAAAATGGGGTTGCCATTTTTCGTTTAAGCATCTTGATGTATTCACATCTTGTCGAGTTGCTTTAGCTCATGACTTGGAGTAAAGCTTCTCTAAGATGGAATAACATACGTTGGTTGGTGGTGTTGTTCATGTAGTTGAACTTGTGTGGGTTGCTCAAGGTTGATGTAGTTCATCAAGAGTTGGGAGCACCACTTGGAATTTGAGTCCATCTTCCTACATGGGTTAGTTCTTGCAAGGAAGAGCACTTGTGTATCCAAAAATGACAATCATGAAGCTCAACATAGAATTTGTCAAAGGATATGTTTGAGTGGTTCCATGCTTCCTTGTCTTTAACCACCATAGTGTAGAAACTTGGTGATGTAGAGATTGCTCAAGATACGAGTAGATTACTGAAGGAAATATGCCCTAGAGGCAATAATAAAGTTATTATTTATTTCCTCATATCATGATAAATGATTATTATTCATGCTAGAATTGTATTAACCGGAAACATGATACATGTGTGAATACATAGACAAACACAACGTCACTAGTATGCCTCTACTTGACTAGCTCATTAATTAAAGATGGTTATGTTTCCTAACCATAGACATGTGTTGTCATTTGATTAATGGGATCACATCATTAGGAGAATGATGTGATTGACATGACCCATTTCGTTAGCCTAGCACTTGATCGTTTAGTATATTGCTATTGCTTTCTTCATGACTTATACATGTTCCTGTAACTATGAGATTATGCAACTCTCGTTTACCGGAGGAACACTTTGGGTGCTACCAAACGTCACAACATAACTGGGTGATTATAAAGGAGTACTATAGGTGTCTCTAAAGGTACATGTTGGGTTGGCGTATTTCGAGATTAGGTTTTGTCACTCCGATTGTCGGAGAGGTATCTCTGGGCCCTCTCGGTAATGCACATCACTATAAGCCTTGCAAGCAATGTAGCTAATGAGTTAGTTACGGAATGATGCATTACGTAACGAGTAAAGAGACTTGCCAGTAACGAGATTGAACTAGGTATTGGATACCGATGATCGAATCTCGGGCAAGTAACATACCGATGACAAAGGGAACAACGTATGTTGTTATGCGGTTTGACCAATAAAGATCTTCATAGAATATGTAGGAGCCAATATGGGCATCCAGGTTTCGCTATTGGTTATTGACCGAGAATAGTTCTAGGTCATGTCTACATAGTTCTCGAACCCGTAGGGTCCGCACGCTTAATGTTACAATGACAGTTTTATTATGAGTTTATAAGTTTTGATGTACCAAAGTTTGTTCGAAGTCCCGAATGTGATCACGGACATGAGGAGGAGTCTCGAAATGGTCGAGACATAAAGATTGATATATTGGAAGCCTATGTTTGGACATCGGAATGGTTCCGGGTGAAATCGGGATTTTACCGGAACACCGGGGGGTTACCGGAACCCTCCCGGGGGTTAATGGGCCTTAGTGGGCCATGAGGGAGAAGAGGAGGGCCGGCCAGGGCAGGCCGCGCCCCCCCTCCCCCTAGTCTGAATAGGACAAGGAAGG
This sequence comes from Triticum timopheevii, assembly GCA_963921465.1. NCBI lineage: Eukaryota > Viridiplantae > Streptophyta > Magnoliopsida > Poales > Poaceae > Triticum > Triticum timopheevii. The sequence goes on along the minus strand of OY997264.1, from coordinate 477,664,135 downwards.
GGGGGCGCCCCCCTTTCCTCTTTCCCTCCCCCCAAGTCCTAATCCAACTAGGGAAAGGGGGGGGGGTCCTACTCCCGGTGGGAGTAGGACTCCTCCGGCGCGCCTCCTCCTAGGGCCGGCCGCACCCCCCTTGGTCCTTTATATACGGGGGCAGGGGGGCACCCTAGGACACACAAGTTGATCTACGGATCGTTCCTTAGCCGTGTGCGGTGCCCCCCTCCACCATATTCCACCTCGCTCATATCGTCGCGGAGTTTAGGCGAAGCCCTGAGCTGGTAGAGCATCATCATCGTTGCCACGCCGTCGTGCTGACGGAACTCATCCCCGACACTTTGCTGGATCGGAGTCCAGGGATCGTCATCGAGCTGAACGTGTGCTGAACTTGGAGGTGCCATACGCTCGGTACTTGGATCGGTCGGATCGTGAAGACGTACGACTACATCAACCGCGTTGTCATAATGCTTCCGCTTACGGTCTACGAGGGTACGTGGACAATACTCTCCCCTCTCGTTGCTATGCCATCACCATGATCTTGCATGTGCGTAGGAAATTTTTTGAAATTACTACGTTCCCCAACAGTGGCATCAGAGCCTGGTTTTATGCGTAGATGTCATATGCACGAGTAGAACACAAGTGATTTGTGGGCGATACAAGTCATACTGCTTACCAGCATGTCATACTTTGGTTCAGCGGTATTGTGAGATGAAGCGGCCCGGACCGACATTACGCGTACGCTTACGCGAGACTGGTTTCACCATTACGAGCACTTGTGCTTAAAGGTGGCTGGCGGGTGTCTGTCTCTCTCACTTTAGCTTAATCGAGTGTGGCTACCCCCGGTCCTTGCGAAGGTTAAAACAGCATTAACTTGACGAACTATCGTTGTGGTTTTGATGCGTAGGTAAGAACGGTTCTTGCTAAGCCCGTAGCAGCCACGTAAAATTTGCAACAACAAAGTAGAGGACGTCTAACTTGTTTTTGCAGGGCATGTTGTGATGTGATATGGTCAAGACGTGATGCTATATTTTATTGTATGAGATGATCATGTTTTGTAACCGAAGTTATCGGCAACTGGCAGGAGCCATATGGTTGTCGCTTTATTGTATGAAATGCAAACGCCCTGTAATTGCTTTACTTTATCACTAAGCGGTAGCGATAGTTGTAGAAGCAATAGATGGCGTAACGACAACGATGCTACGATGGAGATCAAGGTGTCGCGCCGGTGACGATGGTGATCACGACGGTGCTTCGAAGATGGAGATCACAAGCACAAGATGATGATGGCCATATCATATCACTTATATTGATTGCATGTGATGTTTATCCTTTATGCATCTTATCTTGCTTTGATTGACGGTAGCATTTTAAGATGATCTCTCACTAAAATTATCAAGAAGTGTTCTCCCTGAGTATGCACCATTGCAAAAGTTCTTTGTGCTGAGACACCACGTGATGATCGGGTGTGATAGGCTCTACGTTCAAATACAACGGGTGCAAAACAATTGCACACGCGGAATATTCAGGTTAAACTTGACGAGCCTAGCATATAACAGATATGGCCTCGGAACACGGAGACCGAAAGGTCGAGCGTGAATCATATAGTAGATATGATCAACATAGTGATGTTCACCATTGAAACTACTCCATCTCACGTGATGATCGGACATGGTTTAGTTGATTTGGATCATGTGATCACTTAGATGACTAGAGAGATGTCTGTCTAAGTGGGAGTTCTTAAGTAATATGATTAATTGAACTTAAATTTATCATGAACTTAGTACCTGATAGTATTTTGCTTGTCTATGTTTGTTGTAGATAGATGGCTTGTGCTGTTGTTCCGTTGAACTTTAATGCGTTCCTTGAGAAAGCAAAGTTGAAAGATGATGGTAGCAATTACACGGGCTGGGTCCGTAACCTGAGGATTATCCTCATTGCTGCACAAAAGAATTACGTCCTGGAAGCACCGCTGGGTGCCAGGCCTGCTGCTGATGCAACTGACGACGTTAAGAACGTCTGGCAGAGCAAAGCTGATGACTACTCAATAGTTCAGTGTGCCATGCTTTACGGCTTAGAACCGGGTCTTCAACGACGTTTTGAACGTCATGGAGCATATGAGATGTTCCAGGAGTTGAAGTTAATATTTCAAGCAAATGCCCGGATTGAGAGATATGAAGTCTCCAATAAGTTCTATAGCTGCAAGATGGAGGAGAATAGGTCTGTCAGTGAACACATACTCAAAATGTCTGGGTATAATAATCACTTGATTCAACTGGGAGTTAATCTTCCTGATGATAGTGTCATTGACAGAATTCTTCAATCACTGCCACCAAGCTACAAGAGCTTCGTGATGAACTATAATATGCAAGGGATGGACAAAACTATTCCCGAGCTCTTCGCAATGCTAAAAGCCGCGGAGGTAGAAATCAAGAAGGAGCATCAAGTGTTGATGGTTAACAAGACCACCAGTTTCAAGAAAAAGGGCAAAGGGAAGAAGAAGGGGAACTTCAAAAAGAACAACAAACAAGTTGCTGCTCAAGAGAAGAAACCCAAGTCTGGACCTAAGCCTGAGACTGAGTGCTTCTACTGCAAGCAGACTGGACACTGGAAGCGGAACTGCCCCAAGTATTTGGCGGATAAGAAGGATGGAAAAGTGAACAAAGGTATATGTGATATGCATGTTATTGATGTGTACCTTACTAATGCTCGCAATAGTACCTGGGTATTTGATACTGGTTCTGTTGCTAATATTTGCAACTCGAAACAGGGACTACGGATTAAGCGAAGATTGGCTAAGGACGAGGTGACGATGCGCGTGGGAAATGGTTCCAAAGTCGATGTGATCGCGGTCGGCACGCTACCTCTACATCTACCATCGGGATTAGTTTTAGACCTAAATAATTGTTATTTGGTGCCAGCATTGAGCATGAACATTATATCTCGATCTTGTTTGATGCGAGACGGTTATTCATTTAAATCAGAGAATAATGGATGTTCTATTTATATGAGTAATATCTTTTATGGTCATGCACACTTGAAGAGTGGTCTATTTTTATTGAATCTCGATAGTAGTGATACACATATTCATAGTGTTGAAACCAAAAGATGCAGAGTTGATAATGATAGTGCAACTTATTTGTGGCACTGCCGTTTAGGTCATATCGGTGTAAAGTGCATGAAGAAACTCCATACTGATGGGCTTTTGGAATCACTTGATTATGAATCACTTGGTACTTGCGAACCGTGCCTCATGGGCAAGATGACTAAAACGTCGTTCTCCGGAACTAGGGAGCGAGTAACTGATTTGTTGGAAATCATACATACTGATGTTTGTGGTCCAATGAATGTTGAGGCTCGCGGCGGGTATCGTTATTTTCTCACCTTCACAGATGATTTGAGCAGATATGGGTATATCTACTTAATGAAACACAAGTCTGAAACATTTGAAAAGTTCAAAGAATTTCAGACTGAAGTGGAAAATCATCGTAACAAGAAAATAAAGTTTCTACGATCTGATCATGGAGGAGAATATTTGAGTTACGAGTTTGGTTTACATTTGAAACAATGCGGAATAATTTCGCAACTCATGCCACCCGGAACACCACAACGAAATGGTGTGTCCGAACGTCGTAATTGTACTTTACTAGATATGGTGCGATCTATGATGTCTCTTACTGATTTACCGCTATTGTTTTGGGGTTATGCTTTAGAGACGGCCGCATTCACATTAAATAGGGAACCATCGATATCCGTTGAGACGACGCCTTATGAACTGTGGTTTGGCAAGAAACCAAAGTTGTTGTTTCTTAAAGTTTGGGGCTGCGATGCTTATGTGAAGAAACTTCAACCAGATAAGCTCGAACCTAAATCGGAGAAATGTGTCTTCATAGGATACCCAAAAGAGATTGTTGGGTACACCTTCTATCACAGATCTGAGGGCAAGATTTTCGTTGCTAAATTCGGATCCTTTCTAGAGAAGGAATTTCTCTCGAAAGAAGTGAGTGGGAGGAAAGTAGACCTTGATGAGGTAACTGTACCTGCTCCCTTATTGGAAAGTAGTTCATCACAAGAACCGGTTCCTGTGACAACTACACCAATTAGTGAGGAAGCTAATGATATTGATCATGAAACTTCAGATCAAGTTTCTACTGAACCTCGTAGGTCTACCAGAGTAAGATCCGCACCAGAGTGGTACGGTAACCCTATTCTGGAAGTCATGTTACTTGACCATGATGAACCTACGAACTATGAGGAAGCGATGATGAGCCCAGATTCCGCAAAATGGCTAGAGGCCATGAAATCTGAGATGGGATCCATGTATGAGAACAAAGTATGGACTTTGGTTGACTTGCCCGATGATCGGCAAGCCATTGAGAATAAATGGATCTTTAAGAAGAAGATTGACACTGATTGTAATGTAACTGTCTATAAAGCTCGACTTTTTGCGAAAGGTTTTCGACAAGTTCAAGGGGTTGACTACGATGAGACTTTCTCACCCATAGCGATGCTTAAGTCTGTCCGAATCATGTTAGCTATTGCTGCATTTTATGATTATGAAATTTGGCAAATGGATGTCAAAACTGCATTCTTGAATGGATTTCTGGAAGAAGAGTTGTATATGATGCAGCCAGAAGGTTTTGTTGATCCAAAAGGTGCTAACAAAGTGTGCAAGCTCCAGCGATCCATTTATGGACTGGTGCAAGCATCTCGGAGTTGGAATAAACGCTTTGATAGTGTGATCAAAGCATATGGTTTTATACAGACTTTTGGAGAAGCCTGTATTTACAAGAAAGTGAGTGGGATCTCTATAGCATTTCTGATATTATATGTAGATGACATATTATTAATTGGAAATGATATAGAATTTCTGGATAGCATAAAGGGATACTTGAATAAAAGTTTTTCAATGAAAGACCTCGGTGAAGATGGTTACATATTGGGCATCAAGATTTATAGAGATAGATCAAGACGCTTAATAGGACTTTCACAAAGCACATACCTTGATAAAATTTTGAAAAAGTTCAAAATGGATCAGGCAAAGAAAGGGTTCTTGCCCGTGCTACAAGGTGTGAAGTTGAGTCAGACTCAATGCCCGACCACAACAGAAGATAGAGAGAAAATGAAAGATGTTCCCTATGCTTCAGCCGTAGGCTCTATCATGTATGCAATGCTGTGTACCAGACCTGACGTATGCTTAGCAATAAGCTTGGCGGGAAGGTACCAAAGTAATCCAGGAGTGGAACACTGGACAGCGGTCAAGAACATCCTGAAATACCTGAAAAGGACTAAGGATATGTTTCTCGTATATGGAGGTGACAAAGAGCTAGTCGCAAATGGTTACGTTGATGCAAGCTTTGACACTGATCCAGACGATTCTAAATCGCAAATCGGATGCGTGTTTTTATTAAACGGTGGAGCTGTAAGTTGGTGCAGTTCTAAACAAAGCGTCGTGGTGGGATCTACATGTGAAGAGGAGTACATAGCTGCTTCAGAAGCAGGAAATGAAGGAGTCTGGATGAAGGAGTTCATTTACGATCTAGGTGTCATACCTAGTGCATCGGGGCCAATGAAGATCTTCTGTGACAATACTGGTGCAATTGCCTTGGCAAAGGAATCCAGATTTCACAAGAGGACCAAGCACATCAAGAGACGCTTCAAATCCATCCGGGACCAAGTCCAAGTGGGAGACATAGAGATTTGCAAAATACATACGGATCTGAATGTTGCAGACCCATTGACTAAGCCTCTCTCACGAGCAAAACATGATCAGCACCAAGACTCCATGGGTGTTAGAATCATTACTGTGTAATCTAGATTATTGACTCTAGTGCAAGTGGGAGACTGAAGGAAATGCCCTAGAGGCAATAATAAAGTTATTATTTATTTCCTCATATCATGATAAATGTTTATTATTCATGCTAGAATTGTATTAACCGGAAACATGATACATGTGTGAATACATAGACAAACACAACGTCACTAGTATGCCTCTACTTGACTAGCTCATTAATCAAAGATGGTTATGTTTCCTAACCATAGACATGTGTTGTCATTTGATTAATGGGATCACATAATTAGGAGAATGATGTGATTGACATGACCCATTCCGTTAGCCTAGCACTTGATCATTTAGTATATTGCTATTGCTTTCTTCATGACTTATACATGTTCCTGTAACTATGAGATTATGCAACTCCCGTTTACCGGAGGAACACTTTGGGTGCTACCAAACGTCACAACATAACTGGGTGATTATAAAGGAGTACTACAGGTGTCTCCAAAGGTACATGTTGGGTTGGCGTATTTCGAGATTAGGTTTTGTCACTCCGATTGTCGGAGAGGTATCTCTGGGCCCTCTCGGTAATGCACATCACTATAAGCCTTGCAAGCAATGTAGCTAATGAGTTAGTTACGGAATGATGCATTACGTAACGAGTAAAGAGACTTGCCGGTAACGAGATTGAACTAGGTATTGGATACCGACGATCGAATCTCGGGCAAGTAACATACCGATGACAAAGGGAACAACGTATGTTGTTATGCGGTTTGACCGATAAAGATCTTCGTAGAATATGTAGGAGCCAATATGGGCATCCGGGTTCCGCTATTGGTTATTGACCGAGAATAGTTCTAGGTCATGTCTACATAGTTCTCGAACCCGTAGGGTCCGCACGCTTAACGTTACGATGACAGTTTTATTATAAGTTTATAAGTTTTGATGTACCGAAGTTTGTTCGGAGTCCCGGATGTGATCGCGGACATGACAAGGAGTCTCGAAATGGTCGAGACATAAAGATTGATATATTGGAAGCCTATGTTTGGACATCGGAATGGTTCCGGGTGAAATCGGGATTTTACCGGAACACCGGGGGGTTACCGGAACCCTCCCGGGGGTTAATGGGCCTTAGTGGGCCATGAGGGAGAAGAGGAGGGCCGGCCAGGGCAGGCTGCGCGCCCCCTCCCCCCTAGTCCGAATAGGACAAGGAAGGGGGGCGGCGCCCCCTTTCCTGTTTCCCTCCCCCCAAGTCCTAATCCAACTAGGGAAAGGGGGGAGTCCTACTCCCGGTGGGAGTAGGACTCCTCCGGCGCGCCTCCTCCTAGGGCCGGCCGCACCCCCCCTTGCTCCCTTATATACGGGGGCAGGGGGGCACCCTAGGACACACAAGTTGATCTACGGATCGTTCCTTAGCCGTGTGCGGTGCCCCCCTCAACCATATTCCACCTCGGTCATATCGTCGCGGAGTTTAGGCGAAGCCCTGCGCCGGTAGAGCATCATCATCGTCACCACGCCGTCGTGCTGACCGAACTCATCCCCGACACTTTGCTGGATCGGAGTCCGGGGATCGTCATCGAGCTGAATGTGTGCTGAACTCGGAGGTGCCGCACGTTCGGTACTTGGATCGGTCGGATCGTGAAGACGTACGACTACATCAACCGCATTGTCATAACGCTTCCGCTTACGGTCTACGAGGGTACGTGGACAATACTCTCCCCTCTTGTTGCTACGCCATCACCATGATCTTGCGTGTGCGTAGGAATTTTTTTGAAATTACTACATTCCCCAACAATTACAATCTCATGGAATGTGATTCCACCAAGTACCTACATGGGTTAGATAACATGCAAGATACAAATATATCCAAGACATAAGATTTTCATCATAAGAGAAGTATCAAGGATTAGTCATAAGCTCATGTCTTGCATGTATCCAATGGAGTTTCTACTCCAAGTTTGAAGCATCAATGATGTTCAATTCTCCTCTTAACCTGCAAAACACTTTCTCATCAAGAGGTTTAGTGAATATATCCGCTAATTGCTTTTCGGTGCAAACATGCTTAAGATCAATGTCACCCTTAGCAACATGATCTCGAATGAAATGATGACGAACTTCAATATGCTTAGTTCGAGAATGTTGCACAGGATTATGACCAATTTTGATAGCACTTTCATTGTCACAAAGCTATGGAACATGTCTCACATATATCCCATAATCTTTAAGAGTTTGGGTCATCCAAAGTAATTGAGCACAACATGAACCAGCGGCAATATATTCCGCTTCGGCGGTGGATAAGGATACCGAGTTTTGTTTCTTGGAGGATCAAGACACAAGAGATCTACCAAGAAATTGACAAGTACCCGAAGTGGACTTTCTATCAACCTTGTCTCCGGCATAGTCCGAGTCGGAATAGCCAACAAGATCGAAAGAGGCCCTCTTAGGATACCAAATGCCAAAATTTGGTGTATGGATTAAGTATCTCACTATCCTTTTCACGCCTTAAGATGACATTCTTTAGGAGCAGCTTGATATCGTGCACACATGCACACACTTAGCATGATATCGGGACGTGAAGCACATAGATATAACAATGAACCAATCATAGAGCGATAAACCTTTTGATCAACCGGTTCACTATCTTTGGTCAAATCAAGATGTCCACTAGTAGGCATGGGTGTAGACATACCTTTGCATTCTTGCATATTGAGCTTCTTGAATAAGTCCTTGGTGTACTTCGTTTGAGAAACAAAGGTACCTTCCTTAGTTTGCTTGATTTGCAACCCAAGAAATAATTTGAGTTCACTCATCATAGACATCTCAAACTTCTCCGACATTAGCTTCCCAAACTTTTCACTAAAATGAGGGTTAGTTGAACCAAATATAATATCATCAACATAGATATGGCACACAAATAGTTCTCCATTAACCCTTTTAGTAAAAAGAGTAGAATCAATTTTCTCAATTTCAAAGCCTTTTTCAATAAGGAACTTGGTCAAGCATTTATATCATGCTCTAGGAGCTTGTTTAAGACCATAAAGAGCTTTGTGAAGTTTGTAAACATGATTGGGTTTCTTAGGATTGACAAAGCCGGGAGGTTGCTTAACATAAACTTCCTCCTCTATTTCACCATTTAGAAAAGCACTTTTAATGTCCATTTCTTACAAGGTGATATCATGATGATTAGAATAGGCAAGTAAGATGCAGATGGACTCAAGTCTAGCAACGGGGGCGTAAGTCTCACCACAGTACATACCTTCGACTTGCATGTAGCCTTGGGCGACGAGACGTGCTTTGTTGCGAACTACTTGTCCATCTTCATCTTGCTTGTTGAGAAACACCCATTTGGTACCGATGATGTTGTGGTTATTGTAGGGCTTCTCAACCAATGTCGAAACTTGATTCCTCTCAAAGTTGTGTAGCTCTTCATGCATAGCATTTATCCAATCCGGATCTTCCAATGCTTCTTCAACCTTCATAGGTTCAATGCTAGAGATGAAAGAATAGTTTTCACAAAAGTTAGCTAAACGAGTTTTAGAGCGAGTGATTCTCCCAGTTTGAATGGCATTGTAGATTCGCTCGGCAGGATGATATTTAGCAATTCTTGCTCGAACTCGTGAAAGCTTTTGCTTGGGTCTTCTTTGAACATCTTCTTCATCTTGTTCTTCTTCTTGGCCTTCTTCATTGTTGGCATTGTCGTTCTCTTGTCATGGTGGAGAAGGAGGTTGTTGATGTTCGTCTTGATGCACTTCCTCGTTTTCTTCATCTTGGTGCGTCCCACTTGTGGATGCTTCCGTATCAACTCTTGGTTCACCCTGTCGTGAAGTAGAAGCTTCCACTTGGACGAACGAGGTACTCTCCTTCACCTCCGTTGGACGAACCTTGCCAATAGACAAGTCTTGGATTACTTCCGAAGGATCTTTGTCTCCTACATCAATTGGCAATTGCTCTAATTGCGAGCCGTTAGATTCATCAAACTTCACATCTACCGTCTCTTCAACCTTTTGGGTGAAATTATTGTAGACACGGTAAGTGTGGGAGTTTGAGCCATAACCTAGTAGGAAACCTTCATGAGACTTAGAAGCAAATTTAGAACGACGATGCTTATCAAGAATGTAGCACTTTGAGCCGAATACTCGAAAGTATCCAACTTGGGGTTTGTTACCGGTGAGGAGCTCGTATGCCGTCTTGCCGAGTAGCTTGTGAAGATACAAGCGATTTGTTGCATGACAAGCTGTCTCAACCGCTTCTGCCCAAAAGTGCTTCAGTGTCTTGTACTCATCAAGCATCGTTCTCGCCATTTCGATGAGCGTCCGGTTCTTCCTCTCAACAACTCCGTTTTGTTGAGGTGTGTACGTAGCCGAGAACTCGTGTGAAATACCTTCTTCGTCAAGAAAGGTGTCCACATTTGCGTTCTTGAACTCCGTTCCATTGTCGCTGCGAACCTTCTTGATCTTCACTTCAAATTGATTTTGGGCCTTCCTAGCAAAGTTTTTGAAGATCTTTTGAACCTACGATTTATCATCGAGAAAGAACACCCACGTAAATCTTGAAAAATCATCAACTATAACTAGACCAAAAGAATTTCCACCGAGACTCTTGTAAGAGTTGGGACCAAAGAGATCCATGTGAAGTAGCTCGAGTGGCCTCCTTGTGGTCATGATGTTCTTCACGGGATGCCTTCCTCCAACCTGTTTACCTACTTGACAAGCACTGTAAAGTCTATACTTATCAAATATGACATCATTAACTCTAAGGATATGATTTCCTTTAATAAGCTTGTCAAGGTTTCGCATACCAACATGACCTAATCGTCTATGCCATAGCCAACCTTTTGAGGATTTAGCAATGAAGCAAGTTTTAGGTTGAGCCTTTTTAGTGAAATCAACAATGTATAGATCACCTCTACGTACACCGGTAAAGACCATTTTATTATTGTCTCGATGAAACACTTGGCAATCTACTTCAGTAAATAGGACATTGAAACCGAAATCAGCAAGTCTAGATACTGAAAGTAAGTTGTATCCAAGAGATTCAACGAGCATGACATTTTGTATGGAGCTATCATGTGATATGGCCACCTTACCGAGGCCAACCACCTTACCCTTTGAGTTGTCACCGAAAGTGACATACTTTCGAGGACTATCATTATCAGCAAGCTCACGAAACATGTCTTTATCTCCGGTCATGTGATCGGTACATCCACTATCAAGAACCCATTCCTTTCCTCCTGACATATATCCCCGAAGGTTTGCCAAAAGACCAAAATGTCTCATTGCATCATCAAGATCGAAGTCACTATCATCATCCTCATCATAGTATCCATGTTCGACATCGTCATGTGGTGGATCAAGTCCTAGAGAGGGTGATTCCTTAGAGTGAGTTTGACAATGATCTTGCTTATGAATTTTTATAGCTTCTGAAATAATATCACTAATAATCCCAACATTTCCTTTGGCACGCATAAGGTTTGTAAGCTCAAATAGACGATCACCAAACATAGGATCACTAGTATTCATCTTACTCAAAGCAATAGACTTATGAAGAATTTCATCAAGATTTTTCAAGGAATAATTTGGAAAGCGTTCCTCAAGAAATTTCCATATGGTGTAGGCGCACTTAAAAGTAGGCAAACATCCAATCAAGTTTCTAGGCAATCCTCTAATGATAAGTTCGGCAGTTCTAAGATTCCTAATCATGTCAATTGACTCATCATGGGTAGGATGCATAGGGTCAACATGAGGTGCACAAGGGCTAGCAATGTACTTGTTCAAATGATATTGATTGAAAATTACAAGCATCTCATTTTTTCACTCATGAAAGTACTCTCCATCAAGAATAGGCACTCTATGTCTAAGACTCCCCAAAGTAGACTCATCCATCTTCCTCCAATGGTGTTTAAACCAAAGCAATGGAGACCAATGCTCTGATACCACTTGTAGGACCTTGAGAAGAGGTGTCTAGAGGGGGGGGTGATTAGACACTAAGTACCAAAGTTGCAGTTTTTAAGTTTCTTTAAGTTGAAGTGGAGTTTAGGCACAAGTTTAACATTCACTATACATATCAAGCAAGCATGCAAAGAGTATATGAGCAGCGGAAAGTAAAGCATGCAACTTGCAAGAATGTAAAGGGAAGGGTTTGGAGGATTCAAACGCAATTGGAGACACGGATGTTTTTGGCGTGGTTCCGATAGGTGGTGCTATCGTACATCCACGTTGATGGAGACTTCAACCCACAAAGGGTAATGGTTGCGCGAGTCCACGGAGGGCTCCACCCACGAAGGGTCCACGAAGAAGCAACCTTCTCTATCCCACCATGGCCGTCGTCCACGAAGGACTTGCCTCACTAGCGGTAGATCTTCACGAAGTAGGCGATCTCCTTGCCCTTACAAACTCCTTGGTTTAACTCCACAATCTTGTCGGAGGCTCCTGAGTGACACCTAGCCAATCTAGGAGACACCACTCTCCAAGAAGTAACAAATGGTGCGTTGATGATGAACTCCTTGCTCTTGTGCTTCAAATGATAGTCTCCCCAACACTCAACTCTCTCTCATAGGTTTTGGATCTGGTGGAAAGAAGATTTGAGTGGAAAGCAACTTGGGGAAGGCTAGAGATCAAGATTCATATGGTAGGAATGGAATATCTTGGCCTCAACACATGAGTAGGTAGTTCTCTCTCAGAAAATGTATGCTGGAAGTGTAGGTTCAGTCTGATGGCTCTCTCCATGAATGAAGAGGAGGTGGAGGGGTATATATAGTCTCCACACAAAATCTAACCATTACACACAATCTACCAAACTTGGTGGGACCGAATCGTTAAACTCGGTCAGACCGATTTAGCAAATAATGTGACCGTTAGGGTTTTCGGTGGGACCGATATGCAACTCGGTAGGACCGATATGGTTAGGGTTAGGGCATAACGTAATCTCGGTAAGACCGATTTCACAAAACCGGTGGGACCTATTTTGGTAATAAGTTTTCCAGAGAGTTGGTCAGGCAAACTTGGTTGGACCGATTACACAAACTCAGTAGGACCGATTTTGGTAATGAGTCAACCAGGAAGTTTGCATTGTAATCTCGGTAGTACCGATTTCTCAAACTCGGTGAGACCGATTTTGGTAATGGGCATACACTGAGAGATTACAATCCCATCTCGGTGAGACCGAGATCCCTATCGGTGAGACCGATTTGACTAGGGTTTGTGGCAGTGGTAATGACATCAAAACTCGGTGGCGCCGGATAGAAAGAATCAGTGGGGCCGAGTTTGACTTTAGGTTTAGGGCACTTGTGTGGAAGTGGGAAAGTAGTTGAGGGTTTTGGAGCATATCACTAAGCACTGTGGAGCAAGAAACTCATTAAGCAACACCTCATCCCTTCTTGATAGTATTGGCTTTTCCTATAGACTCAATGTGATCTTGGATCACTAAAATGTAAAATGAAGAGTCTTGAGTTTGAAGCTTGAGCCGATCCTTTGTCCTTAGCATCTTGAAGGAGTTCCCACATCCTTTAGTCCATGCCACTCCATTGTTGAGCTTATCTGAAACATACTAGATAAAAGTGTTAGTCCAACAAGAGATATGTTGACATTAATTACCAAAACCACCTAGGGAGCACTTGTGCTTTCACTTACCCGAGCCCTTTACTTATGCACTTTACTTTATGATAGCAATATTGTTGCATGTTATATATCTTGTTATCACTTAGTTGTTTATCTTGCTTAGCATAAGTTGTTGGTGAGCACTCACCACGCCACCATCACTGAATGCAATCGAATGGCTAACATGGTTAAAAAAATTAACGAATTTTTGGTACTTTTAGGTATCAAAATATTTGCAACCTCAAAATTTACGATCAAATTCAAAACATTTAAAGTCAGATATAAATAGCTCAACAGTTATTTAAATTAAGTGGATATTATTATGGTCTAGAGTTTAGCCCTCAAACGTGGAAATTGGTAGTCATAACTATTGGAACTAGATGATGTCTCATGCGTTGCTACGGAAACATTGTAATAAATAGTTGCTAAAACAACTAAATCTGATGGAAAGACAATATAAGCTTAAAAAACAATAAAACATATGAAATGTCTAAAAAGAAGGATTTTTTATTTATGGTTAAAAGAACGTTGTTTCTAACAAAAAGAGAAGGATGAACTACATGGGTATGTTGCAAGCGCCCAACACAAATAACGTCCATAAAGATACAAAATCTAATGAACAAAATAACTTATGAATTTTCTTTTTGCGGGAAAAGTAACTTATGACTAACATGCATGAATTGATGATGTTGCGCTACATGCATAGAGTAATGTGAAAAATTGCTTATTACTTAAATGCATGGTTTGCTTATGATAGAGGGTTGTAGCTATTTAGAGCATCTCCAACAGCCGCGCTAAACTAGCACCGCGCCACAAATTAGTCTGTTTTAGTACGCGCGCAACACGGCGGGTCGCTCCAGCGGGCGCGCAAAAACGGCGCACGCGCTATAACGAGTTGGGTGCGCGGTCGAAAACACTGTCCCGCGCGGTGTATTTCGGGCGCCCGCTACAGCGCGCGGCACACTCGAGCGCTCGCGCCGCACTCTCTCCTCTCCTCCTCCTACACCCCGCGCGCGCCGGCACTGGCGCCCTGCCGCCCACCCATGGACACGCACACCAGCACCCCGCTCACCCCGTTGTACAGCCGCGACCCCGCCGCCGCCGGAAACCCTAGCGCGGGAAGCGTTGGCGTCGCCACCGCCGGAGCTCCGCCGAGCGTCGGCCTCATGCGCAGCCTCTTCTTGCCGCCGGGGATGACCGCGGCCCCGGGTGGCGTCGCGCCGGCGCCGTCCCGTGCTGTCGCCGCACCGTCGAAGGTCCCCAATGCGGCGCGGCCGAAGAAGGGCAAAACATCCGCGAAGAAAAACAAGGCGGCGGACGGCTCCGGCAGCACGAAGGCGAGGGGAAAGAAGCTCGCAGGGCGTTCGACGGCCGCGGCGGCTACCGAAGCGCCGGCGAGCTCACTCGTTGAGCCGGCCGCCGACGCGCACCACGTGTTCGACGAAATGCCCCCACGGTGAAAAAATTTCCAACTTTTCTTTTCTTCTTATTTTTTCAATGCATCATCACATATAGATAGCTTATTTGCATTGTTCAAAAAACTTTGTAGTCTCAACGATGATGCACACATGTCCACTATGGGTGTTGGGTCCAACAATTCGCATTGGTCTCAAACGAATGACATCCATTTCGAAGACCATGAGTTTGAGGTGGACGAGGAGGGTGAGGGAATTGTCGAGGCGCCGAAAGTAAGAGCGGCAATTACTCCACCAACGATGACAAGTTACTATGCTATACTTATTTGCAAGTGTCGAGGGATCCATCCATTGGAGGTGATCAAAGTAGAGACGCATATTGGGGGCGAATGAAAGAACACTTTGATGCTCACAACATTAGTGGAATTGACCGCTCCGAGAGATCACTTCGGTCCCGATGGTCGACAGTCAACTCGGATTGTCAAAAGTGGGCGGCCGCACAAAAGTCAGTGGACAAGATTAATCCAAGTGGCACAAATGAGGATGATCGAGTAAGTGGCATCTCATATATGTTCATCATACTTGTTTTTGGTGACCGAAGTGCTAACTTGTTTTGTTTTTCTTGTAGTACAACATTGCACAAAACTTGTTCAAAGAAGAGACAAGGACAACCAACAAGGGGAAGATCAAGAAAGGCAGGATCTTTACCTTGCCTCATTGCTATGAAGTGTTAAAGGATGATGAGAAATGGAAGAAGCGTGATGGTTTGGATGATTTGCATTTGAGCAACAAACGGAAGCGAGCAATTGAGATGAATGATGATGAGGAGGAGGATGATGCATCAAGTGATGACGGCAAGAGAAGCCCCACACCCAACTTGGTTTCATACTCGAAGCCAAAACGACCGGATGGGTGCAAGAAAGACAAAACCGAAAAGAAGAAGAGGAAAGGAGATGATGAGCTCAAAAATGCTATGGAAGCAATTGTCAACGCAAGAAGAGAAGCCAACGAGGTGAGGAAAATGGCAAGGAACCAAGATGCCGCGGCCGAGGAGAGGAGGTTGGCGGCCGAGGAGAGAAGGGTGGCGGCCGAGGAGAGGAAGGTGGCTTTGGAGGAGAGGAAGGTGAGCAATGAGGAGCGAACTAGATTGTTGGAATGGGAGAAGCACTTGTTCTTCTTGGACACATCCAACCTCAATGAAGCGCAAAAGGAATATGTCAATCTTGCCCGTGAAGAAGTGCTGATCCAAAAAAGAGCCATGATCCGCATGAGTGGCGGTGGCCTCGGCGGCATGGGTGGCGGTGGCTTCGGCGGCATGGGTGGCGGTGGCCTTGGCGCCATGGGAGGCATGGGTGGCTTCGGAGCCATGGGAGGCATGGGTGCACCTCCGGCCGCCATGGGAGGCATGGGTGCATCTTCGGCCGCCATGGGAGGCATGGGTGCATCTCCGTCCGCCATGGGAGGCATGGGTGGCTTTGGATCACCCTCCGACGCTATGGCCGCCATGGGAGGCATGAGTTTTGCTTCTCTCATGGGAGGCATGGGTGCACCACCGGCCGCCATGGGTGGAATGTCTTTCGATGTGCCTTCTCACACACATTCCCATGAAGATGCCGTTGAAGATCTTGCCAACACCGTCGGAGCTTCACGTGATGCGGTACGTGATGAGGAGAGGGAGGAAGATTCATCTTTGGAGGCGGAAGAATCGTCTTCGGAAGATGAGGACGAAGACAAGGAAGATGATTGATGTGTCTTTCATATGTCTTGAACTTAGTTTGCATTTGAACTTGGTTGGATGAACTTGTGGGCATGAACTTTTATTCATCAACTAGTTTGTGTCAAATTTCACATGTTCATTGCATTTTGATGAATGTTTCAAACTCATTTTGTGTCCAAAATATCATATATGTTTTATGCCCGGCGAGTCGTGCGCGCTCTATTGTTGCGCGTTGCTGGAGCGGCGCGCGCGCGCTGCATTATAGCGCGGCTGCTGGAGCCAGCGCTAAACATGCCGAAGCTCGCGCGGCAAACATATTTTTTGCGCGCGGCTCTTAGCGCGGCTGTTGGAGATGCTCTTAGGAACAGGGGATTGTTTGCCTCTTGGCACCTACATGCATCACTCGACAAAGCAAAACATATGAAAATTTTCAAAATTCATGAAAGGAAAATTTTGACATATGACCTATGAATTACTATCGAACGCACTTCGAGTTTTAGAACAATATAAGAGATAAGTTACACATATCACCACAATATTTATCTTTATTTTGCTTCTATAAATCTGGCACGCTTTCTACTTATTTAACTCTAAATCGATGCTTTCAACCATTCAATTTGTCCCACATTGAAATCCTAATAGGGTTTAGAAAATCAAAATAAGGCCATACCTCCAGCGCATCAGGGTAAAAAAAAGGAGTCAAGTTATATGTAAACTCATTTTATAAAAAAAGTGTGTGAAATGACTTTTTTTTCTTCCAAAAATCAGATCACGGGTTAGACAGCCCATGAACGTTTCATTAACCCGAGTGGTGTGTACAACACCGAGAATGCGAGTAGGGGCATTTGAACTCAGGCGGGCGGGCAGGTATCAACACATGCTGACCACTAATTTCAGAAAAAAAAAAAAACACCTGCTGACCACCGGATCGAGCCACAGTTCGCTTACTTTTCTTTTCTGTAGGATACAAAAAACAAAAATCGTAATTCTTGGGAAGTCTTGCAGATTCTTGTGTGATTGCATGGTTTGCATTTACCACTATAATTACTTTCAAAAATTTCAAGAGCTTTGTGTGTGTGTTCATTTTCATCTGCTCGTTGTGGAAAGTCGTTGACGGGTTCAACGTAGCTGCTGCTAGCGGCTAGCCTGTGGAGACGTCATAAATTGTGGGTCGTTGTCTGATGTCTGGCCCTATGAGAAAGCTCCATGCGACCCGTACTAGCATTTCTGCACGCCAATAAATGTGAAAACAACAATTTTAAGTGGATCACCACCTTTCGTCGTCTAAAGGTTTATATCTGGTGCACCGAATTGGATTAAGGGAGCAGAATGGCTAGCCAGTCCACATCACATGATCAAGGGCACTCGCACTTGCATCATCACATCCTTGAAACCTTCCTTCTTCCACGCATTCCAACACCCTCGTACGCTCCCACTTCCCAAATATGCCCGCCAAGCTAGCATCACTACTAGAAAAAAGGGCTAGCGGGAAAAGGAGAAAGATAGAGATGACGAGTTCATCGCTTCGGGCGTTCGTTCTACCGAGGCGGGAAGAAGGCAGCGTATCAGGCTGAGAGATCAGAGATGCAGCCTCCGGCGAAGGCTGGCCGGCTCACTCGGAGCCTGGCTGTGAACGGCGGCGTGTTCATCTTCATCGCCGGCGCTTTCGTCTCCGCCTACTGGATGTCTGCCAGCGCCAGAGTAAAGTTTTCTAGCTTCTCTCTCTCTCTCTCTCTCTCTCTCTCTCTCTCTCTCTCTCGTTTGCTGAAATGCTGTGATATAATTACAGATGCATCATGGCTTATCGCAGAATAGTAGTTTGAGTTTGTTGATCATCCGGGCAGGGTCATGGTAGGGTAGGGCAGGACTTCAGAGAACATAGAACAGTACTACGTACCACGGTTGCCGACAAGTCTGCCGGGCAACCGAACCACCAGCCACTGAACATTCGGAAATAATTTCGTTAAGATGGGACTGGTATGAAATTCGTATTAAGAGACGCATGACAACATCTTGGTATGAAATTCGTATACAATTTACAGGTTGCTTCGATCATTCCTGCCGGTTGGGGGCCCCTTCCTCCGCAGCAGCCACCTGCTCCGGCGCCGGATGCCGCAGAACCAGCGACGACGGCGTGCCCGGCCTACTTCCGGTGGATCCACGAAGACCTGCGGCCATGGCGAGCCACGGGGATCACGCGCGAGACGTTGGAAGGCGCCCGCCGGTACGGCGCCAAGTTCCGGGTGACGGTGCTCGCGGGGCGCCTCTACGTGGCGCGCTACGGCCGGTGCTTCCAGACGCGGGACGTGTTCACGCAATGGGGCATCCTGCAGCTGCTCCGGCGCTACGCTGGCCGCGTCCCCGACCTCGATCTCATGTTCGACTGCCAGGACCTGCCGGTCGTCAACGCCGGCGACCACACGCCTCCGCCGCTGTTCCGGTACTGCGGCAGCGAGCCCACGCTGGACATCGCCTTCCCTGACTGGTCGTTCTGGGGCTGGTAAATACTACCAAAAATCATCCCGCGTCTGTTGAGGAGTGCTAATTGTTGATCGGTTCTGTTTGAACTTATACGAAGGCCGGAGCTGAACATAAAGCCATGGGAAGCATTGAGAAGGGAGATCAGTGAGGCGAATGCGGCGTTGGACTGGACGCGCAGGACGCCGTACGCGTACTGGAAGGGGAACCCGACGGTGGGCGCGGCGCGCCGGGAGCTCCTCAAGTGCAACGTCTCCCGCAAGCGTGACTGGAACGCCCGGATCTACGTGCAGGCACGCCACAGCTATGCCGTACGTAGTTCAGTGTCAGTACTAGTAATGCTCATCAGCGCACGCTCTGCATTTTTTTCAGGACTGGAGGACGGAGGTACGAGACGGGTTCAGGGCATCGGACTTGGCCAAGCAGTGCACGCACAGGTAACATTGCTCTCGCCCACGCTCGTGGTCGTGCCACGGGCACATTGGCACGCTCGCTGGCGCCTGACGGTGACATTGTTGGCACCGCTGGTGCAACGACGGGCAGGTACAAGATGTACGTGGAAGGGCGCGGGTGGTCGGTGAGCGAGAAGTACATCCTGGCGTGCGACTCCGTGGCGCTGGTCGTGCGCCCGAGGTTCCACGACTTCTTCTCCAGGGGGCTCGTGCCGCTGCGGCACTACTGGCCCGTGCGCGGTGACCGCGGCCAGTGCCGGTCCATCAAGTTCGCCGTGGACTGGGGCAACTCGCACCCAGGCAAGGTACGTAGTGCTGCTACCTCATTTCGGCAGCCTCCGTCCAGCCCGTCGCACCGCCAGAGATTCTGAACCACTGCTCCCGTCTCGTCGCTCGTCGGTGCTCGCACTTGCAGGCGCGGGAAATAGGAGGAAATGCGAGCCGGTTCGTGCAGGAGGAGCTGACGATGGATAATGTGTACGACTACATGTTCCACCTTCTGAGCGAGTATGCTAGGCTGCTGCGGTACAGGCCCACGGTGCCGGACGGGGCCGTGGAGGTAACCGTGCGGTCCATGGCGCGCGGAAGGCGAGGGCTGGAGCGGGAGTTCATGGCGGGCACGGCGGTGAACGTCTCGGGCAGCGCGGAACCGTGCGAGCTGCCGTTGCCTTTCGGGTCCGAGGAGCTGGAGACGCTGCGGAGGAGGAAAGCCGATGCGGCGAGGCGGGTGGAGACGTGGGAGGAGCGGTGACCGACGAGTGACCAACGAAGGAGAGAAGAGTCAAAGGATGGCGTACGTACGTACGTACGTGTTCCGAGTTTCTGACATGCGCATTGGATCGACCATAGTGAAGTTGGAGGGGTAATGGCAGGGAAACATGATGAGAACGGTAAAAGGAAAATGCAGAGCGCAGCGCTAGGCCCTTGTTCGATGCAAGATGCTTAGGAGTTAGGAGAGGTGTTTAGATGAATGAATCAATGCTTCTTTAAACACCGATGCTTATATGTAGAGGGTGAACGCTTAATCAAGCATCTTTCATGTAGAAATAGGCATTACACCGATGTTTATATGTAGAGAGTGGACGCTTAATCAAGCGTCTTTTCTATAAAAATAGGCACTGTGCTTTAAAAAACTTTGGTTTATTTTTTTTAAAGAGGCAAGAGCACTAGAGACCCATAAACTTGCATTGGATGTGATGGTTTAGTCCATAAACTTGCAAAAGGTGATTAACTCATCCACAAACTTGCAAACTATGTGATGGCTTAGTCCACAGCCAATCAGAGACGGCCAATTGGCGCCCAGCTGGCTGCTGCGTGGCACACTTGGTCGGACCGGCTCTTTTGCAGAAAACCCCTCAACGTTTCTGGAAATCACGCCCGCGGTCCCTGTTTGGCCCTCCCTTGGCTATTTAATATTGCGGCCTCTCTCACCTAGTCGGGAAATCACCTGGTCGCCTCAGTTACGGGAGCCGCGGGGAGTGGCGACGACGTCCATTCCCCTGACGCCAGCGACGGCGGCGACGTCGCCGGCCATCGCGGCGGCCATGGAGCCACCAGAATCCGTCGGCCTCGTCCGCGAACCGGGCGCATTTCCGCCGGATTACGGTAAGGCGCGCCCTCCTTCACCTCTGCTTTCCATTTGCTTTTTTGGCACTCGCCGTGGTTGGTCGCCGGGGTTGATCGGCACCATTACTCGCAAGGGTTGGTCGCCGGGGTAGATTAGAAGGTTGTCGCCGAGTGGGATTGGAGGTTCGGTTTGGTTGCTAGGGTTTATGTTGTTGGAGCAGAGGAAAGTAGGGGTTTAGGGCTCTAAAGTTGATGTTTTCTGTCATGAAGTTCAGTTATTTTGCTAGGAAATATGTGGATTTAAGCCTTTACTGGTTGCAATCTTGAATTTGATCGTGAACATGTTGATTCTGAAGATTGTGCCATACAGTTGGGGTTTTTGGCCATAAAGTTGGGGGTTTTGGCCATAAAGTTTGGGTTTTGGGCCATAAAGTTGGGGTTTTGGGGTAGGATATATGAAAAATGTGTGGTTTTTAGGCAGAGCTAAATGAAAATGTGTGATTTTGGGTAGTTGATGTTACTATTCTGGATATTGTACTGCTCTGAAAGTCTGAATAATGTTGACACTGCTGAATATTTTCATTGTCTGAATATTGCTGATCATGCTCTGAATTTGTTGTGCAGTGTGTGATGCAGCAATGGGCATGGCTGTGGAATCTACATTCTTCACTTTGCAGATTGAGCATAATGGCATTTTTTGTGGACCAAGTAGCAACCTGGAGTATGCAAGTGCTAGTGTGGAGATTCTGGATTATTGCTCTGCTGCTAATTTCTCATATTCATTTATTGAGAAGCATCTGCAATGGTTGAGATATGTGTGTGGGAGCACCACATCTATTGGTGTAGGCCTGGGTGCCTATTGTCAGAAGGGCTGGTGCCAATTAGAGGAGATGTTGATGTCCAGTACATGATCAAAGCAAGTGCAGTCCATAAGGTGCTAGAGATATTGATTGACCATTTAGACTTTATTTAGATATGCAGGCATGATGTCATATATACAATGCCCAGCTCAGTGTCCAGATCATTGGTTAAAATTATGCTCTCTGAGCAAGAAGCTAGTGGAATTCAGCACATGGAAGTTTCAGTTCAAGCAGCAGAGACATCAAGTGCAAACTTGCAAATTGCAGTTTCAGAGCAAGCAGAGACAGTAGGAGAATTGATAGATTCAGACTTTAGTGATAGTGACTTCAGCATTGATGAGGAAGATGATGATCTCTTTGATGAGTACATTGATTTTTGTGTGGATGAAGAGGAACCAGAAGAGATAGATGATGAGCCTGAATATGTACTTGAGGATGAGGACCTTGATTTGTCAAGAGAAGAAGAAGATACCCTGAAATACAAGTTCAGTGCTTTCAATGCAAAGGTGGACATGGACTCTCCTATATTCACAGTAGGCATGGTATTTGCAGATGTCAAGCAACTGAGGCAAGCTCTGAATGCATATTCAATAAGGAATAGAGTTGAGATCAAGAAGGTAAAGAATGAAAAAACCAGATTGGAGGCAGTGTGCAAGCCTGGTTGTCCATGGCTTCTTAAAGCTGGATTGGACAATAGGACAGGCTTTGTGATAAAGGTTTATGCTGCAGTCCACAAGTGTCAGAAGGCATGGGAGTTGAAAGCACTGACAGCCAATTTCCTTACAAAATTTTTCATTGATGAATTCAGGGATGACCAAAAGAAGGGGCTTGGCACATTTTCAAGGAAGGTTACAAAGGAGCTTCACATTACTTTCAACAGATGGAAGTTAGCTAGGGCTAGGAAACAAGCTCTGAAGATAATTCATGGGGATGAGGATGAACAGTTTAGTAAGTTGTGGGACTATGGTCAGGAACTGAGGACATGTAACCCTGGCTCCACATTTCTGGTGTCCACTCATGTTGTGACAAATGAACAGTACCCAATGGGCAGAAAATGTTTTAAATCAATGTATTGGTCTTATGATGCTTGCAAAAGAGGTTGGCTTCAGGGATGCATGCCTATTATATTTGTTGATGGGTGTCATATGAAGACAAAGTACAAAGGGGTGTTGCTGACTGTTGTTGGCATAGATCCTAATGACTGCATATTCCCTCTGGCAATGGGTTGGGTTGAAGTTGAGTGTACTAGTGCTTGGAATGGTTTTTGACCACTCTTAGAGATGACCTTAATATAATAAACACTTCACCTTTCACAATCATGAGTGACAAGCAAAAGGGATTAATAAATGCAGTGATAAAATTGTGGCCAGATGCAGAACACAGGTTTTGTGTGAGGCACATTTATTAAAACTTCCATGAGAAGCACAAAGGAGAAGTGTTGAAACAAGACTTATGGGCCATAGCAAGATCTACTAACAAGCAGAAGTGGAGAGCAAATTGTCAGAAGATGGATGAACATAGTGCTGCAACTTTTAATTGGACTGAGAGATTGAATCCAAAGACATGGGTGAAAGCATTATTTAGCGAGTTTCCTAAATGTGACATAGTGTTGAACAACAATTCTGAAGTTTTCAACAGTTACATCTTGGATGCTAGGGAAATGGCAGTGCTATCAATGTTAGAAAATATTTTCTACAAGCTTATGCACAGAATGCAGAGCAAACAAAGAGAAGCAATTGAAAAATGGACATGACATAGAATTTTTCCCAAGATTCTCAAAAAGCTTGAAAAAAGTATTGAATATGCAGCTAACTGTCATGTTGCTGGTGCTGGACAGGAACTATTCAAGGTACAGTCAGGTCCTAACAGCTACAATGTGGACCTTGCCTTGTTCAGGTGTGACTGTGGTAGATGGCAGCTGTCAGGAATACCCTGTAGTCATGGAGTTGCATGTATGAGAGAGGAGAGGATTTATCCAGAGGAAATGATCCATGAGTGCTACTCTGTCCAAACCTATTTGAAAGCCTATGGATACAATCTGATGCCTCTTAGAGACCCTGAAATGTGGGAGAAGATGGATGGGGATAAAGTGTATCCACCTATCTTCACTAAACAACTAGGAAAGCCCAAAAAATAGGAAAAAGACACCAGAGGAAAAGATGAAAGGTGGTGTTAGAGTGCTAAACAAAAATGGAGTGACAATGCACTGCTCCATATGTGGCAGACCTGATCACAACAGGAAGGGGCACTACAAGTACCAGGAAGCTCAAATGGGACCTAGAGATCCAATAGAAGATGAGGACTATGATGATCCAACATTTGTACAAGTACATCACTTTGTTCCACTACATTAATCTTTCTGAACTTCTTTGCATTTTACATTAATCTTTCTGAACTTCTTTGCTCATCTCATAACTCATCTCACTTTGTTGTGCAGAACATTTTTCCTCACTTGGCAAACCCTGGCATGGATCCAAGCCAGTTGCCAGACAGCATGGTTTCAAGCATGGCCAGGAGGGAGATATCTCACAGGGCTCCACAAAGGTTCCATGGCCCCCTACCAGAACAATCAGCATTTGTTGCAGTAGCTGCTGCTGCAATTCCACAGCCAACAGTCACAACACATATGAACATTGGGAGAACTGAAAGAGGAGAAGGCTCACAACCTGCTAGCAGAAGAAAAAGGAAAAATGTAGCAGCTGGCACAACTGCAGGTGCAGGGAGGGGCAAAGGAAGAAATGCAGCAGCTGGCACAACTGTAGGTGCAGGGAGGGGCAGAGGAAGAAATGCTGCAGCTAGAGGATCTTCAAGTGTAGGGATGGGCAGAGGAAGAAATGCAGCAACTTCAATTGCAGGAACATCTTCACGTGAAGCTGGCACAACTTCAGGTGCAAGGAGGGGCTTCTTATGGTTGTTGTGTGGAGATGACAGACCTATGGTGATTCCAGATCTGAATACAGCACCTGATGCATGAATTGTGTCATTTTACATTTGTTGTTGCAAGTTCAGTGATGAACTGTATCTTGGTATTAGTTCATGGGTGAACTTTTTAGAGTCATAAACTTGTAACTTGTTGATTTTGCTGAATTTTGCACCTGAGGCATCTTGT
This sequence comes from Triticum timopheevii, assembly GCA_963921465.1. Lineage (NCBI taxonomy): Eukaryota > Viridiplantae > Streptophyta > Magnoliopsida > Poales > Poaceae > Triticum > Triticum timopheevii. The sequence continues at coordinate 477,639,176 of OY997264.1, read as the reverse complement.
ATTCAGTTAGAACCATTTTAATGAATTTTGCTATGAGTTGATGGGCATTTGCACCAGCTGAATTTTGCTATGAGTTGATGGGCATTTGCACCATTTTACTGAACTAACTGAATTTTACTGAACTAACTGAATTTGCACCAGTTGAATTGTACTAATTGAATTAAATGAACTAATTGAACTAAATGAACTAACTGAACTAAATGAACTAACTGAACTAACTGAACTAAATGAACTAATTGAATTTGTGCCCAAAATTAAAAAAAATGTCTGGCCTGGGTCTCGAACCCAAGACCTGTCGTTATAGAAGTAGAGTGCAATGCTAGTGCGGTATGAGAAGGAACTTGTTAGGGAGGGGCAGAGGAAGTATCTTGTACTGATAACAGAGAGGCCAACTCCCACTCGCCCACTCCCCACCCTACTCGTCTGGACGGATCGCGTTCCCACCCACCACATCAATAAACTCGCTGCCCCCACCCACCCACCCACCACTCCACTCATCGACCGCGTCGCCTCCACTCCCCACTCCACTCACCGCCGCCCGCCGCCGCCCACCGCCGCCATGGCGAACAACGCGGGCTGGAAGAGATCACTGGAGGATCTTGTCGGCAACGACCAGTCGTTTCGCGTGCAGATCAAAGAGGTATGCACCTGGTTCCCGAGCGCAAAGCTCATGCTCCATCATGCGGGCGGGTTGGCCAAGGTGCTGACGGACGAGGAGAACGCGCGTGCCTTCCCCAAAGGCCTCAAGGTGCCGCCGCCATCCTTCCTCGTCTAGGCAATGCGGGAGGCCACGCTCAGCGTGGATCCGTACCAGAGAGCTAGGTGGTGGATGTACCGCTCCACCACCTATCTGGCCCCGGTCCCTCTCGACGACGACCTTGCGGACATCGTCGGCGTCGTGCTCGCGCTGCCTGCTCTAGTTGACCCTGCGGACGACGACTCCGATGACGACCTGATAGAGGTTGTTGCCATCTCTGACGACGACTCTGACGACGTTGTTTTCGTTGCGCGGGTCGACATTGAGGGTGGCAGAAACATGCCCATCGACGTCGAGCTCCTGCCGGACGTCGAGCTCCTGCCAGAAGACGTGAAGGTCGAAGAAGAAGTATAGGTGAAGGAGCCAGAGCCAGAGCAAAAGAAGAAGGGGGCAGTGAAGAAGGAGCCAGTGCACCGCTCCATCCGCCTGCAACAGATGAAGAAACAGTGAAGATGTCTGCAGCTGTTGGAGTAGAAGAAGAAGCAGCTGAAGAAGCAGCATCTGAAGAAGAAGAAGAAGAAGGGAGTAGTTAGGTATGCTGATTATATATTGGCATATAAGTTACCTATGTTGAACTGAAGATGTTGTTGAATTGTTATCTATTTTGAGCTGCTGCTGTTGAACTGCTATGTTGCCTATGTTGCCTATGTTATCTATGTTGCCTATGTTGCAGTGTTGCCAAATATTGTGTTGCTATGTGTGTTGCATTCTGCCCATGTTGTGCCCATGTGCACACATCCAAAAATAGAATGTATCAAGTGCCCACTTTCTGCCAAATACAATGGTCTGAATTTAACTTAACTGCAATTTGCACTGTTAAGTTAAATGAAATTTGCTTGATCTGAATTTTGCTTGCAGTTAAGTTAACTGAAATTTGCTTGCATTATCTGAATTTTGCTGCAACTATCTGAATTTTGGCACAATGCACACTTTCACTTCTCTGAAAAACAATTTCATCATCATTTCTTCATGAGGCAAAACAATTTCATCATCATCACCATGTGCACAATTTCAGTGCTCTGAAAAACAATTTCAGTTCATCATTTCTTTATTTGGTCAGTACTACATCAACATTTCTGAACTTCTTTCATCAGTACTACATCAACATGTCTCACACTAAAAACACCCTACTTGCTAACAATGACAGCTAGCAGAATGGCAAACAGGCCAACATACAGAAGAGCTCCAAAACAAAAAATCTTATCCCTAAATTGCTCTCTTTGCTTCTGCATCTTGACAATTGCTCTCTTTTCTTTCTCATTTCTTTTAGTTTCTGCTTCAAGTACTTTAATCCTGGCCTCCAACTCCATATTCTTCATGGCTAGATCCTTAATCCTGGCCTCCAACTTCATTGCTTTGCCATACCTTTCCCCAGCCCACTCCTGAAAAAATGATAAGCAATTCAAGTCAAGAACTCCTGAAAAATGATGAGCCATTGCTCTGCCTTGTACTAAGTCAGCCACTGTAGCTCATTATTCCTGGGATTTCTGTACTTACCTTCTTGCCACCGAAGTCAAGAACTGCAGTGACCCTGGCGCTAGGTTCTCCAGGCCCGCCGCCGCCCAGGAACCTGTCGGCGTCGATGCCTACTCCATGGGATCGTAAGCCACCGCTCTGCTTCTCGCCGCCACCACCACCGGACGCTCTCATTCTCTCGCCGTCGGGATTTGGACAGGGGAAAGGGGGAAATAGGAGAGATCTAGGGATTTGGACAGGGATAAAGAAGACAAGTGAAGCAGGGACCGCGGGCGTGATTTCCAGAAATGTTGAGGGGTTTTCTACAAAAGGCCCAGTCCGACCAAGTGTGCCACGCAGCAGCCAGCTGGGCGCCAATTGGCCGGCTCTGATTGGCTGCGGACTAAACCATCACATAGTTTGCAAGTTTGTGGATGAGTTAATCACCTTTTGCAAGTTTGTGGACTAAACCATCACATCCAATGCAAGTTTGTGGGTCTCTAGTGCTCTTGCCTCTTTTTTAAACATCACCTTAAGCATCTACTCCCTCTGTAAACAAATATAAGAGCGTTTAGATCACTACTTCAGTGATCTAAACGCTCTTATATTTCTTTACGGAGGGAGTAGCATCTACTACCCCTATAAAAAGAAGAGAGGGGCAGATCCAAACAATCTGCACCGTATAATTCTTAGATTTAGCGTCCCAGATTCCATGTTTAACACCAAGCCACTAACCACGTCTTACCACTAAACAGGATTTGGGTGCGGAAAAATAAATCCCGTCCCGATGCCCATGCCCCACCCACGCCGCCCCCGACGCCATAACCTCCCCTGCCTCTTCCCCGTCTCACCTCGCTACTGATACACGCCCCAACCGCCACGCCTGCCCTCCCAAACATCGCCGCCGCACGCACGTAGCACCTCACATCGCCGGGACCACAACTAGCCTGTCCAAATGGAGTTCCCACCGATGGCTAGCTCCACCGTCGGCCTGACTGTAGGTCAGGGCGCTCGTCGCGGGCGAGGCACGCGGGACCTGCCAGTGCCGTTGGGGACTTGGACGCACGCGGGGTGGCGGCCGCTGGCGAACGTGGCCGCACCTTAGACTGGGGCACGCGGCGGCCCAACGACCTCTCTGCTGCCGCCTCCTCCCTCCTCCGGCCCTATATCCTACGACTGCTCCATCCATGGGTACCTAGCCACCATGGCATCTCAATCCCTTCTTTTGTTGTTTGTTTTTCAGGTTAATACGGATAGTTGTATGCTATTGTGGATAACCCAATCCCTCTACCTCTCATTTCCTTCGTCTGTTGTTTGTTTTTCAGATTAATATGGACATGTTGTATGCTAGCTATTGTGGATAACCAAATATAGCAAAACTTTGGCCTCCTTTTCCTGTAGTTAGGCGACTTCAGGAGCATAGCAACACAACGGGAAGGTAAGAAACGAAACTTCAAATGTTCGAGTTGCTTGGATTGCAAATACTTGGACTACAAATTTCTGAAATCCTCACTAATCAGGAATTCAATATGTCCTCATAAAATTTCAGGAATCCTGATGGCAGCTGTTTGTATGTGTGCGTAAATCGTCTATGCTGGTAAATTGTTGGTTAGAGAATACGAAATTGGTTTGCTTGTTCTCTTAGTATAGATGACCGTTTTAGTGTTGAAATTTAGATCTTGGCTACTGGTTTACAGTTTGCTGCCAATTTCTTCTGTGTTCACACCTTGTGTACATCCAATACAACGAGCGGTGAATCAGCTTTAGTTATAGAAACATATATCATGCGCTTTTTTTAGAGATTTTATCTGAATAAGTGAGGGCCTCGGGACACTAATGAAACAATAACAATATCTAATATCTGGTGGATTGTCTTCTGCAGGAATAATGAATATGACTAACCCATTTCTAGAATCTGCAGCATCACTAAAAACTCTGAATCACATTGCCTGTGCATCAAGTTTTAGGGAAACATGATAAGGTAAATAGAGAAACTTTCATGAATATTAGATGGCAGTTACACATACAACATTATTATTCTATCATAGCCTAAATAATTGGATTAAAGTTTAGCGCTTTTGGAAGAAGTATAGGGATGATACTAGGATTGATTTCTGATGTTAGAACTACTAATCTTAAAGTTGTTGACTTCCCTTTAATAACAACCCACACCTTCGCTATGGAAAACATATATTTGTTACCTCATAGTAATAAAAATGGTGTGCTTTAAACATGGTTGCTGCAAAACACATGAACGGAGATTGCACTGAGACACACATATATGAATTGTGCACATTGGTCTCGAGCTACAATTTGAGTGCATGCGTTGCTTACGATGAACCGCTGAAACTCTTGCTTTGTCTCTATTCTGCTGATAGAAGCAATGGCACATAGCTCAAACTCCACTTTTATTTGTGTTATTGTGATATTTTTCTTTTCATCGAAATCTTGACTTTGGACATATTGTTGTTTTTTATATTGGTGTGACCTTGTCCGCCTTATATTGTTTGGTGATTACAATATAAATTCCCGAGATAGTGCAAAAGTGGACAGTTTAGCCATTGAATATTAATTATTCTACTGAATTGCAATGAAACACTCTTCGTACTTCTTGGACTACTACATGGCATGATCCTGAGCGTTTTTACCTTGCTACTGCCTCATGGAATTTCTTGTGTGCCACACTGCATGATCCTGAGGTTAGCCTCAACATAGTTTTATGATTTGCTTTTTTGTGCCTTTGGAGCTCTTTTTTTTATGCTTTTCTTTTCCAAGTTTCCCAAACGATCAACCCAAATAGGTAATTTTTGTTTTACTGCTTTAGGAGAACTCGCTATGTGTCAACGGACAGCTGAAGTCTGGTTGCGCCTATGAACACTTGGAGATTTTGTAGTACTTTTTCCCAGGAGATAAGCTAGCATGAGTAATAGATGACCAACAGTAACTAATTACATTTTTTGCTTGACGGCCTTGTTGTCTTGTAGGAAGGCCTCTGCACCCCCTCCCGACAATTGACACGCTGTGCATCTCACCTGGCCACCCCGCATCCCCTTCTGATATTGCTTCTCCCATTGAGAGTGAAACTGTTGTATGAAATTTGAGATGTATATACATTTAGATGAATGCAGTTTCATCCATTGCTGAAAGAAATGTGATATCCATTTTCAGGTTTTCTGAAGCCATGATCAGCTAGGGATTGGATAGCAGAAGCATGGCGTGTATAAGATCTGAACATTCAAGACTTGCAATGCAACTCAACGGTATGCCTTCCTCAGTTCCTTGTAATCTTTGAAGCCTAAATTCTGAACTGTTTTTATACAAGCCTTAAGCTGTCGCCATTACCAGTCATCTCATAAACTCTATTATGGGAAGCATGGTTTCGTTTTATCCTATATATATCAGTATATAAGTATGTTACCTTCTGTAAAATGTTGGTGATTTGTCCATGGAAATATTTAATTAAACAGTGTTTATCTTCTGCATCTTTTTTATATCTTTTTACCACGACAGGGATGGAGCTCTCAGCGATGTGGAGCTCAATGTCTTTCAGATTGTTCTATACAGTGTTATTAGTGTTTGAATATATACTTATTTGCATAAGAAGTTTGCATATGTTAGTGATTCCTCTCGGCAAAGGAAATATCCTCCCTTCAATACTTACTTACTTACGAAGCCTTTTATCTCAAACAAGTTGGGGTAGGCTAGATATGAGACCCTTTCACGAGGACTTTCCAGGAGGTCACCCATCCTAGTACTACTCTCGCCCAAATGAAAATCGTTAGTTCATTATTACTACATTATTATCAGCTATTGATTTTGTAGTATTTATTAATTAGTAGTGCCTCACTAGGATGAACATGTATTTTCTTCTCCGCAAAAGAATGATTTTTCAATGGTTTTCCGGGCTGTTTATTTTTCAGATATTGTGACCTGCTGAATTATTTTTCCCTTACTGCACACATGCACATCATTTTAATTTTGTGTGCACTTCCCAACTTGTTAGTGCCATCGTACCATGTTTGTTAGTCATGCTTTACTTATTATTTGGGCACCTTGGGGTAACATCTTGCCAATGTTTGTTCAGAATGGTGAATACATGTTCAAAAGCACTTGAAATCGTACTACCTTTCATTATGTTGGAAGGAAAAAGCCTTTAAAACTGGATATATGTAAGAACGCTGACACTTAAAACTATCCTTAATTTGTTTATATCTTTCTAAAGCACTTATAATGCTTGAGATATCAGGTTAGTCACATAAAACAATACACACTTGCACTTTCAGGCATACCTAGACTTGATTGCCAGTTTCTCTACTCTAGGTGTTGGTTTAATACTAATACCTTGTCTTCAAACTTTAAGCGTGGAAATTATATGGCTCATGTAAGTGCTAATACTTTCATCTTCAAGTTTAGCAAAGTGACATACTATTTTCTAATGTATGTGAGGATATATGGCGCTTTATTGCCTGGCAGGCTCAATCTTGATGACACAATTAGATTAAGTACTTGGAGAAATTTTATTAGTTAAGATATCTTTTTTAAGAGGTTTCGTTGACAGTGAAGTCCAAAGGTAGAGCTGAACATTACCATGCTTAAGAATTTATGTGACTTCTATAATAGTGTTTGTCGTACCAGCATCTCTTTTACAGAACAAACATATTTTCTGTAGTATCCTAGCTTCAAACTATTTCCCGATGTTGTTTTGTAAATTGTGCTGATGCATGTCGAAGTACTCAGGCAGTCTGATAATTTATCATTTCATCTCTTTTTCGCCATGAAATGTATCGCTTAATCTTACAAAGTTGATATGCTACTCACTTCAGGCACAGACTCCATGCCCATCGAGTTGCATTTGTGATCAGCCAACACACTGTAAAAGTGAGAAACTTGTGCTCGATCGCCTCCAAGAAGTAGAAATTAGTGAATTATCAGGAACTGAACATGAACGTGACTTTGTGCAACGGTTATTCAGTTGGGCAACAACCTTAAAAAAGTTGACAATGTATTTTCATCAATGATCACGAAAGCAAGGCCAAGGGGTTGTGCCAGATGTTACGAAGCTTGTCCACATTGGAACTATGTATCGAATTTAATGTGCACCGCTGCTTGGTGGGGAAAGTTCTGTATGTTCCTGGAGATTAAAACACTGATTTGTCAATTCTATTCGCAAGCTTCTGGTTTGTGCGGTCCTGTTGTTCGCATGCTCAGGAGTCAGGAGTGGTGACGAATTCATGTTGTGAGAATATGTCGATGTTGTTGAGACTGTCTTTCTAGGACGCGTGTTTATCTCTGTAATCTGTATGAAAATATGGATTCTGATTAATTTGCTAAAATAGTAGCTGCTTACCCTGATTTCTAATAGCATTTGTTAGGTGGGGTGCATTGCTGTTTATTAGTTGAATGGTGATTTCTGCTTAATTTATGTTATTGTAATGGTATATGGGACTGTAAGTTCATTCTTTTGACATCATTTGAACCTTGCACCGGTAGGGTTTCCACAACACTATGTATGATCTAAACAATGGGTGAAAATATTTATTGGAGCATTTGTTTCAAACAAATGATTTTTATCGTAAGATATTTCTAATATTTAAGTGTGCGTGATGTATTTTAGATAGTACTATCTCAATATTGTGTGCCCGATTGCTATTGAAATTAACAAAATATTTAAAATTATAGTGAAAATGCACAATCTCCAATAATACAGTGGGTATTAATATTTATATTTGTTAAGACGTGTGTTGCACGTGCCGCTTACTAGTTGTATTACAAAGGCATAGTGTTGTGCGGCCGCACCAAAATGCGGTTGTTGGTATGCTTTGCCGCTCAGTCGTGGAAGTGATGGAGCAGTTGATCCATGGTATCCGTACTCCTGATTCAGATTGCCGCAATCAGGACCACTTTACAGTACTATGTCTCTCTGCCTTTTTTTTAGAACATAGACGTCAGGGACGTCCGGCTTTAAATTAATAAAGCCCACAAACTTAGGCAGAGTAGCACAACCACAGGACCAACATCAGACGCCAACAGAGGCGGGAATTTAAAGGGGGAAGACCGCTAGTTGAGCGAAGAGTTGTGGTACAAGGCAATAACAACCCAAAACGGCGAGCACGCAGGCTCGGAAGGTACTAAGACCAAAAGGGGTTGCCCAACCCTATGCGGCAACCAGCTGATCGGCCGGCGGAGCCCGTGACTCGGAGTAGACGACGGGAAGATGGCAGATAGCTTGGCGGTGGAGATCAGAGTCCTGTTGTCTTCCCAGCGGTGCCCATTGCTGCAAGAATACGATGCATTTGAAGATGACGTCAGCGGGATGAGAGGGAAACACACCCTCAATAGTAAACTTGTTACGGATATTCCAAATAGCCCATAGCATAGCCGCCGCACAAGTCCACATGACCCTACGAGTCGTGCCTTGAACCAAAGATAAGGAAGACACGAGCTCAGATCGGGAGCGTGGATCCCAATCCACTCCCGCAGCCGCACGGACCGCGCTCCAGGCAAAACGAGCCAGAGAGCAATGGAAGAAAGTGTGGTCAGCATCTTCCGGAACCCCACACAGCGCACAGGGGCCGGAGGCGGGACCGTTGCGTTTAGCGAGGTTAATAGAGGTGGGAAGGCGATCTTGGCACAGTTGCCAAAGGAAGACCTTGATTTTGAGCGGGATCTTAGCCTTCCAAAGCCCCGTGGCCGCCTACGGGGCCTGACCGCGGCAAAGCTCTCTGTACATGGAGTTGACAGAGAATTTGCCAGAGCTCGCGAGCTTCCACGAGATCAAATCCGCGGAATCCGACAATCGTACGTCCGCAAGAAGCGCCTGAAGGCGATCCCAATCCGCCAACTCCGGCCCTGATAGCTCGCGCCTGAAGTTAATACAGGGGGAAGGCGCGAAGAGCCGATGCAACACGTTGCTCGGGCTCGACCACTAAGGAATAGAGTTGGCGAAACTCCGCCCATAATGGACGTTGGCCAATCCAAAGATCAAGCCAGAGACGCGTAGAGCGACCATTGTTAACCGCGAACTTTGCGCCCCTGGCAAAGAATGGTTTAAGGGATTGAATGGAGTTCCAGAACGGAGACCCATGGGAAGCCGCGTCAAAAAAGTCCCCTTGCGGGAAATATTTTGCACGTAGGAGGTCGATCCAGAGGCCAGTCTCGCCCTGAGTCATTTTCCAGATCCACTTGCACATTAGTGTGATGTTCATCAACTTGGAGTTGATGATCCCAAGACCCCCCCGGGCTTTAGGACGACACACGGCTTGCCATTTGACCATATGGTATTTCCGTTTCGGTCCTGCTCCTTCCCAAAAGAAACGGGACTGCGGTGTGTCAAACTTAGAGTGTACCCCATCCGCCAGCAAGAACAAGCCCATGGAAAACATGGGCAAAGAAGAGAGGCTGGAGTTGGTTAGGATTAGTCTTGCCCCTGAAGACATAAAACGACCTCTCCACGGGCAGACCCTATTCGCAACCTTGGAGGAGAGGGGCTCCCAGTCAGGGATTGTACACTTCTTTGCCGCAATTGGGAGCCCGAGGTAGGTAAACGGGAACTGGCCAAGTTTGCAGCTAAGCAAGTTGGCGACCCGTTGACTTTCGGTCGCATCCATCCCTATATATGGACACCACTTCGCTTTTGTGGAAGTTAATTTTAAGTCCCGACATGAGTTCAAAGCACAACAGTATTGCCTTGACCGAAGCGATACTGTGTGTATCGGGCTCGAAAAGGAGAAGTGTGTCATCCGCGTATTGCAAGTGAGACACTCCTCCGGGGATCAGGTTGTCCACCACTCCCCTAATGTGGACGGCCAGACGAGCTCGGTCTAGCATGGCGCCTAAGGCATCCGCCACAAAGTTAAAAAGCAACGGCGACGCTGGGTCCCCTTGACGCAGCCCGCGCTTGTTGCGGAAGACGTTCCCTACTTCTCCATTCACTGCGATCGCCGTCTGGCCTCCCGAGACCAGCTGCATCATGCGGTGAACCCAAACCGACGAGAATCCTCGATCTAGGAGTACTTGTCGGAGAAACTCCCAGTTCACACGGTCGTACGCCTTCTCAAAATCGAGTTTGAGGAGAATCGCGGGCTGTCGAGCGCGTTTTAGGGAGTGGATTATTACTTGAAGGACCAACGGCCCCTCCAAGATATTACGGCCCCGAATGAAAGCCGACTGAGACCTACTAATAATGCGGTGGGCTATCGAAGACAAGCGAGTAGAACAAGCCTTAGCACAAATTTTAAACGGAACGTTAATTAAAGCGATAGGATGAAAAAGTCTAATGTGATCCGCACCCGGGACCTTGGGGATCAAAGAGAGAACCCCAAAGTTCAGTCGAGAAATATCTACCGTACCGCGCATAAAACCATTGCACACGTCAAAAATAGGATTTTTGAGCACTTGCCAAAACCGCTTGAACATCGCCACCGGCCACCCATCCGGCCCGGGAGCAGTGTCAGATTTCATACCCAGCGTCGCCTTGTCAATCTCCTCAGGGAGGAAGGCTAAGCTCAGGTTCTCATTTTCCTCGTCCGTGACCGGTAGCGCTGGGTCCCACACGTCCGCCCTAAGTCGGGCCCTGGATTCCTCCCTGGAACCCATGAGTTGGATGTAAAACTCGTAGATGTGTCGGACGATATCCTGTTGCCGCAATAGGAGCCCCTGCTCCGATTGAAGACGCAAGATGGCGCACTTATGACGTCGGCCATTTGTGTAGGCATGGAAATATTTCGTGTTCGCGTCACCCTTGAGCGTCCACTTTATTCCACCACGCCTGCGCCAGTACTCCTCCTCGGCCCTAAGGAGGGACTCGACTTGGGCTTCAAGCGCGTAGCGCTGGGCCCAGTCCTGCTCAGAAAAGATCTGCACATCTGCCGCAGCATCTAGCTGGGCTAGCTCCTCGGTCAAGCGCGCTCTTAACAGCTTATCCTCACGACCCTGGTTAGCTCCCCACCCTTTGAGAGCCGCACGCATACCCGCCCCTGCGGCAATCCAGAACTCCATTGGACCGCGCACGCGCCCAATGCGAGCGACGCAATTCTCCCATTTCGAAAGGAAGATTTGCTCAAAGTCCGGAGACTCCAGCCACGCGGTTTCGAAGAAGAAGTGCGGGCTGCGTTTAAGCCTTTCCTCCCCCGAGGAGAGGATGAGGGGGACGTGGTCCGACCCAATCCTAGTTTCGGCGTGCAGAGAGCATAGGGGGAACAACACCTCCCACTCTGAGGACATAAAAACCCTGTCCAAGACCGAACGCACCGACGTTAGCTGTTTGTTGGTCCAGGTGTATCGAGCCCCTACGCGGGCCACTTCCCTAAGGGCCATGGATGCGATAGCATTATTAAACATGGCCACCCTTGTCCAGTTAATAATACCGTTATTCTTGTCCGCTCCCGATCGGATCAAGTTGAAGTCACCACCCACCAGCAGAGGTAAGTTGCTCGCACCCAAGGCCATCACCTTGGTCTGGAGTTCTTCCAAGAACTCGAGCGAATACGAGTGATTGGCCGGACCATACACGACAATCACCACCCACTCTTGGAGAGTGGCGCGGTGCCGCACGTGTGCTGACAAGAAGAAGCGGCCGGCGTCCCAAGCCACCACCTCTAGACAAACTAGGTTAACTCCTAGCAGCAAACCCCCCGAGTGACCTACCGCAGGCACCCAATGCCAAACAAAACGCTCCAGTGGGTCGACTGCAAGCAGGTCTCGATGGTTGAACTCGGCCTTGATTGTCTCTTGCAAGCCAACCACGTCGATTTCCTCATTCCTAATGAACTCTTTTAACTGGGTCCGCCTCCCAGCGTGGCCGAAGCCTCGGATGTTCCAGAAGATGAAACGCATTTAGATGATGCGATTGCGAAGACGGATACCGCAAGCGGTAACCGCTTTGGCCACGCACCGTGTCTTGGCAGGACGACGGTTGGAGGAGGACGGTGCAGCCCCTGCTACTTGGTCCTCCTGATCGGGCCGCGCAACTGGCACCAGAGAAGCCCCTGCTTCATCTGCTGCAGGTGCAGCGCGGGCCAGCGCTGCCTGAGCAAGCGCAGCCTGCGCGATTTCCTTAGCGCGGATGAGAGACAGCACCTCTTGCGCTTCCCCCGCGTCAGCCATCGCCACACTACTATCCGCTAAGATACCACCCAAGCACGCATCGGAATAATCTTCAAAAATCGTAAAGCGGGGCATGGGGTTACCTTCGATTTCGAGATTCTTCTGCGCCTGAAGGAGCTGGGCCCGTTGGAGGGATGGCATGTTGCCCTTGGCACCCTTCGGACGGGAGCTCGTCCTTTCCTGCATCGCCGGGGACGCCACCGCCTTGGACCGCCTGGCCGTGGGGATGGGCACCACCTTGGCCACCTCCACCCGAAGAGCGTCGGGGGGGGAGATGACCGACGAGGTGCCCCCAGCCGGACCCCCAGGGGAAGCCAGCGCCATCACCACCGGCCGCTGCGGGCCCGGCACGCTCCCGCGGGCCGCTGGGGGGCTCGCCGGCGCCATCGCAGGAGGTTTACGGCCCGCCGTCTTCTTCTGAAGCTTCAGCCCGCCCTCGCCGAAGCCGGACACCACCTTGGGGGGGCTTGCTGCAGCCCGAGGCGCGTCCACCATCGCAACCACCGGGGAGACCAGTGTCGAGCGACCCTCCGAATCACAGGACGCCGAGACTCCCTTGTCGATGTCAAGGCTCATGGTCATGTTGGATCCGTACTGGTTGAACCCCGTCTCATTGCTGCCCACCACCACTTGGCACACCTCCTGGTCCTGGGCCGCGCCCGTCGCCGTAGGCGCGGCCTGCCCGTCCTTGTCCTTGAGACCCAGTTTGTCCCAAGTAGTCGTGTTGATGGAGTCATCCCCCGTGCTCATGTCATGGTCCTTGTCCTTGTCCTTGTCCTTGTCTTCCTGACCCTTGTCGTGATCGGTTGGCGGAGGGGGAGGGGTAGCGAGAGCCGCACCCTGCAGAGCGCCCGTCTCGGCCTCTAGGCGAAAGGTGTATCCCTCACTGTTGGACCAAATCTGCACGTATCCCTTGAGCTTGGCCAGGGCACGGCACGCAAAACGCATCCGCACCAGTCCCAGACCAGCCAGCGACGCCTGATCTACCTCCATAGGACGCCCAATCATCACCGTGGCGGCCATGAGGCGATCCACGTGACGGTGCTTGGGTGGCACACCCCATAGCTTGACCCAAGTGTCCGGCATGAGCTCGGCCTTGGGCTCCTCCGGGCGAGCCTCCTTGATGTCCGCCATGATGTCGTGGAGGGAGAAGTAGAGCTTGCCGCTGCGGGTCGCCATCTGCAGCATGGCCTTGTCGGGAAAGACGACCGAGAACTGATCGACTCTGACGGCCGCCACCTGCCAGTCCCACTCCCCTTCAAAGAGGTGGGGGAGTTCCGCCTCCAAGATGGGGACTGACAACTTGCCGGGCGCCGCCGAAATAATCGCCGTGTCCGAGACGAGAGGAGCGCGGACCTCCTCCCCCTCCGTGTCCACGAATGGGAGGCAGAAGAAGCCCTCGCCAGGGATCGCGTTGCCCATGATCTGCAACGCCAGGGGCCTCCCCCTCGTGGGGCAATAAGCCGACGCATGGCCTTCCTCGTGGCAGACGACGCATAGGGGTTTGAAGGAGCACATATTTTGATAGTGCCCCACCCTGCCGCATTTGAAGCACTCCGGCCCGTCGGCCTCTTCCACGGGGATCGGGGCATCAGCCGATCCCTTAGAAGCCTCGAGGCCAGCCGCCAGCAGCAGCGGCGCCGAGCCGCCCCCCTTATGCTTCAGCTTCTTGGCTTGCAGGTCCCCGCCCCGCTCACCGCCCGGAGGGAGCTGGGACTCCTTCCGCTTGAGCTCCTTCTTCTGCTCGAGCCCCCGCCGCCGATACTCCTCCTTCTTCTTCTTCTTGCGCTCGCGCTCCTCTTGCTTCTTCCGTTCCTGCTCAGCAAGCCACCATGGAGGCGGCGGCCCCCAGCCCCCGTCCTCCGCTGGGGTCGCAGGCACCTTGGCGAGCGCCTTCGCCCGCAGATCCTTCTCGCGCTGGCGCTCCGCCGCCGGAATCGGAGGCAACATGGGGGGCTTGTCACCCCGGCGGGACCCCATCCGCACCGCTGTGGCGAAAGAGCAAGAAAGGGGGGAGGGGCGGTGCGGTGCAGACGACGAGCAAGATGCCCGAAGCGCCGCACCTGCGAGGGGGAGGCAGGAAACCCTAGCGATAGATCTAGGGATCCTTTTGGCACCCACATCCACCTATTTATAGGAGGTGACGGCCTCGGCTTCTCCCTCGCCATGGGCCCGGCCAAGGCGCAGGCTCGCACCAGGCCACCTGGCCTGACTGGGCCGGCCCCGACCCAGTGGAGAGCCCCTGCCCCCCTTCTGACCCGGACGCAGCTGAGTGCGACTCTGGGCCCGACGGCCCCGCTGGCGCAGAGGCCTGCAGGCCCAACGCAGGGCACCCCAGCCCACCCCCTGGCAGGCTGGGCCAGTCGTATTGGCCCAACTCCGAAACAGGCCCAGCCACCGGTGCTCCGGAAACCCTAGCCAGGTTCCGTGCGTCTCCTGCCCGGCCGGCCCCGCCGCCGCCGTCACCAGCCCCTGCCGGCTTCGGCGAGCACGCAGGCGCCCTAGGGAGCACCGCCAGCACCGGATCCCGGTGACCCGCCTCTGGGATGGCGCGCGAGCGGCCCTCGGGGCCCGCATCAACCCCCTTTGGCGGGCGCCAGATCCGGGCCGCCAGGCGGCGGCCTCCCTGCCCTCCGGGAGCAAAAGCGCGCCGCCGACCAGCCACGAAGGAGCCCCCGAGCTCCTCCGCACGGGCGATGAAATCGCCCACCAAGCACCCAGAAGTGGGCCTCGGTGAACCACCGGAACTGCCATCACTTACCTGAGAACTTACCTCGTCGTCGTCGATGTCGGAGTCGATCCCCTCCAGCGCCCAGAACCGGCTGCCGGAGAAGGACGGAGCAAGGGGCCGCCCCTCGGGCAGCACTCCCCCCCCCCCCCCCCCCCCGCGGCCGCCCCGCCGCAGGCCGCACCACCATCCAGCCGACCGCCTCCGCCGCGGCGCTCGCCGCGCCTCCCTTCGCGTCGCCCAACCCGAATGCGTCGCCCTCCGCGTCGCCAGACCCCGACCCAGACGCCATCTCTTGAGTCCTCAGGGATAGGGGTTCAAGAGATAAGTACCCGCCAACGAACCATGTCTCTCTGCCTTTGTGGCAACGGCATTCCATTCCACGTTGCATGGGCACTGGAAAACAGAGAAAAATGACGAGAGGAGATAATTATTGATCGATATAAACGACAACAGAGAATACGGATGTTTCGTAGAATTATATGACTGGTGGCGTTGTCTATTCATAAGTTGTATGGGATTTTTCTTTTAGCTCTTTCATTACTTAGCTCTTGAATCATCATCCGACCATTCTATGTTTCACCATCTTCCATAAATTATTCTAGCAAATAAAAACTTCAGTAACTATGATCTCTGCACCAACTGTAGATGTATATAACGATGAAATATTTACATAGCCAAAAAACTTGGAGAAAAATAATAGAAAAAAAGCCACACATGATTGGCGAATTGTGGAACACAATGCATGTCAAAATTTGGTCAAAACAGTTTACTCATTTCAGTTGTACACAAGAATCCAAATTTCAAATATATTTTATAATTTCAAATAAATGTTTCTGTGCTTTGGCGAAAATGCAAACCAAAATCATTAAAATTCACTGAAATTCTGTAGGTGCGGAAATATATCTGAAACTAAAACTTAAAACCATGCTACCTTGTAACCCTCTAAAAGTGCTACCAAGAGATCATGCACACGCAACAGTAACTATATGCCGATGAGGTGTAGAGAATGTTAGCCATCACCCCGCAAAAAAGAAATGTTAGCCATCACCCTGCAAAAAGAAATGTTAGCCATCAAAGTGAGCTCTACAACCTTTATAGAAGCATCCGACCAAGCGCTCACCACACCACCATCGCTGAAACCAGTCGAAGGACCAACATGATTCAAAATTTTAACAACTTTTTCGTACTTTTAGGTATCGAAATGTTTGCAGCCTCAAAACTTAGGATCAAATTCAAACAATTTAAAATCAGATTTAAATTAGCTCAAAAATTATTTAAATTAAGTGGATGTTATTACGGTCTATAGTTTACCCCTCAACTGTGGAAATGGGTAGTCATAACCATTGAAACTAGATGATGTCTCGCGCATTTGTTGCGGGAACTGTTGGGGATATGACTGTCAGGCATGACCCGCCAGGAGGGGCCGGGTCATCCTGATGACGATCCATCTCAATGAAGCCCAAGAGCGTAACCAGAATGGTGGTTCATAGATAGGCTGAGTAGAGGGCCCAAGCCCAAAGGCGGCTTAAGGCCCACGGTTATAAACCGCCATGTATTTATAGACTTGTGTTGTAAGGCATATGAGATAAGTCACCGAGCCGGACACGTTGTATGAGCCGACCGGGACTCTGTAGACCGCAGGGCGTCAACCCGTATATATAAGGGGACGACCCGACGACGGTTTAGGGCAAGAAACAGCAGATCGAGAGCCAGGTTAAGCGGATTCGCTCCCTGGTCATCGAAACCCTAGCAATACCACCTCAAACTGGATTAGGCCTTTAGCTTCACCGCAAGGGGCCGAACCAGTATAAACTCCTCGTGTCCTTTGTCCTGATTAACCCATTTAAGCTAATCTCGTTGTGATGGCTCCACGAGTAAGTCCTCACACTAGGACATCTGACGTGATAATTCCACGACAGTTGGTGCCCACCGTGGGGCTATCGCACGATGGTTTCAAGTTCTTGGAGGGCAACTTCGAAGGGATCAAAGGATACACGGTGGGCCGGATGACCAAGAGTCATCGCGGCAAGCTCTACATCAATGACGCAGGCTGGGCCCCGAGGCCGGCTCAATTGAGTACGGGTACTGGGTCCCCTTCGGCGGAATTCACGTCTTCATTGGCAAAATCGGCGAGCCAGGCCCTGAGCCAGACATCTGCACCGACATCTCGAGACGGCTCAGCGTGCGAGACCCGCTCGAGTTCAGCCCGCCATGAAACGTGCCTTCGTGGGATTCATCCATGGAGCGGAATATGAGGATAGATCGGTGTCTAGCGGTGAGACGGTCGTTTACTCTGATGGTGAATCGTCAACCGGCGAGACCGAGTCATTGTACCAACTGCAAGACGGCCAGCTTGGGGGCTGTTCCGATGGCGACAGTATTCCGGACCCCTGTGAGCCACCGAACCGGGTCGCGATCTTCATGGCCGGTACGCAGCCGATGCAACACTCATCGACTACAGCAGCACTGATTTCCGGGTCAGCAGCGGCGACGACTACCGGGGCAGGAGGCCCTGTGCGCCCACCGGCTCAGGTCTTAACTGACTTACTGGATAAGCTGACAACATTGTCAACAACAGTGGTTAACCCGGCGGATCAGGATCAACACAATGCGGCGGTTGCAAAATTGCGTGATGTGATAGCGCAGGCTAAGGAGGAGCTAAATGCGGAAAATGCGAGGATGGCTGAGGAGCGAGCCTCTTTGGATGCTCAGGCACAACGGATTTAGTCGGAGTCGTACCGGCTCATGCTAGACTAGAACGCTTCAAATGATGTCATGAGGAGGAGGCATCGGAGTCATCTGCCCTCGGTTTACGAGGCAAGAAATCTCTTTAACACGCCAGGAGCAGGAACGAGTAACCCGGCAGTGATAAACCGAGTCAAGACACCCGGGGCGAGCACGCCGGTTCAGCCACGTACGACGGACCTGCCTCGTCAGAACAATAACCCGCCGCAGCACGTGCCGACGCCACTGGGTCATTACTCTAACCCTTTGGACAACATGATCGCTGCAGTGTCACGATTGGCGGCTCTCCCAGTTTAAGGCGAGTCTCGGACGGCGGTTGAAACACGGAGGGCTAGAGAGCTCCTTCAGACAGCTTTGATTTAGCAGCAGGCTTATTCTTACAGCCATGACATGATTCACTCTACCCCTCGCCCAAGCCAGAGTTATAGCAGGCGTGTCGATGAGCCGGCTGTGTCAAGCAATGGACGGAATCATAACCCGCCACGCGGACATAACCCGGCGGGTGGAGGTGCTGATGCTTAGAATGTGGTAGATCAAGGTAGAGCACGTCGGGGAGGCCGAGCTGGCGGCTTGTATGCGGCCCGTCAACCTACTCTCGTTCGTTCAATAACTTCGATGGAGCCAGGTGTAACCTTCAAGAATTTGAGCGTGCCATGTTTAGTGCCAGCTATACGTAATGAGCGTCTGCCCAAGGATTTCAAGGGTCCTCACAAAGTGCCTAACTACACAGCCGACTTACCTCCTGAGGCATGGATTGAGAGTTATGAGATGGCCATGGAATTGCTGGATGTTAGCAAAGCTGCGTGTGCTAAGTATTTCCCCCTGATGTTGGAAGGGATGGCCCGTACTTGGTTAAAGGGGCTCCCTGCCAATTCCATTGGGTCGTGGGCCGAGTTAAAAGCCCGATTTATCCAGAATTTTAAAGACACATGCAAACAGCCCATGTCAATTGTGGATTTAGCCGCCTGTGTCCAAGAGGAAGGTGAATCGATGACTCATTGGGTCCGCCGGGTTTCAACAATTCTGCACTCGTCGGATCACACCAATGCCGACTCAGCAGTCTTAATGTTGGAAAGCAATTGTCGTTTTACGCCCCTGAAGAAGAAATTGGGTCGGCTCAAATGCCACTGCAATGACATGGGGACACTCATGGCGTCTCTGGTTAAATATGCTGACTCTGATGGTACCAAGGACCCCGAGTCTGATGACGAGAAGCCGGGAAAGGAAAAGAAGAGCAGCAACGCCAAGGGGCAGCAGCATAACCCGGTGAACCAGGGAGGTAACGGTAAGCGCAAGGCTGATAATAGTTTTGACTTTATGGCTAACACCAATGCGCAGAATAATGGTCCGCGGCGTAAGGGTAAACCGCCCCCACAGAATGGAGGATCAGGCATCAATCTTGAGCAACTATTAAATCAGCCCTGCCCAAGACACGGGACGCGAAAAAGGCCGTCTGCGCACCTCTGGAAGGATTGCTACATTATGAAGGAGTTCAAAAATTCAAATCTTTTCCAAGACGGTCATGGGCTGGGTGGCGGTTCAGGACCCAGTTTCCATGGGCCGGGTTACGGCGGAGGCGGTTCTAGCTCAGGATTTCAAGGCAGTCATGGCAACCAAGGTGGTTACAGTCAGCAGAATAATCAGGGAAGTCAACGGCAGCAATAGTCGGGTTATCAGAGTAACCCAAAGCAGTTGAATAGTGGGCAGTATCTGTCTTCACCACTAGCTTATGCAAGCGCGACCATAAGCTTCATAAGAGAGCGGTGAACTCCGTTGAACCGGCAGTTCCCCATTATTTGCGCTGGTCTGAGCAGCCCATCATATGGAGTCGAGAAGATCACCCGCCCGGGTGGATAATCCGGGTCACCTGGCATTAGTGGTGACACCTCAGGTTGGAGGGTATAAGTTCACCAAGGTACTCATGGACGGAGGGAGCAGCATCAATATTCTCTATTATGAGACTTTCTGTCGCATGGGGTTGACAGATAAAAATCTTAAACCGTCAAACACTGTTTTCCACGCACGGAAGTTGCTTTTGGAGATGATCATGACTCTAGGTCAGAGACCTTGACCTTTGAAGTGGTGAAAATTAAGAGCCCTTATCATGCTCTGTTTGGACGGCCGACTTACCCCAAGTTCATGGCATGGCCTTGTTATGTGTATCTGCAACTCAAGATGCCGGGTTACAAGGGAACCATCACGGTGCATGGAAGCCGGAAGATAGCCTTGGAGTGTGAGGAAGGAGATGCTGCTTATGCCGAGTCTGCTTGTGCAACAGAGGAGCTGAAATTTTATCAGGATAATGTTGACCCGGCAGACATGACGTCTCTAAAGAAGCCAACCACAGAGCAGGATCCTTCACTCAAATTTAAATCGGCAGATGACACTAAGATGGTTGACTTCGTTCCTGGCGATTCATCGAAGCAGTTCAGTATCAGTGCCAATCTGGATACGAAATAGGAAAGCGCACTCATCGAGTTCATCCGTGAGAACTGGGACATCTTTGCATGGAAACCTTCAGACATGCCGGGTGTACGGAGAGAACTCGTTGAGCACACTCTTAATATTGATCAAAAGTTTAAGCTGGTCAAATAGTTTCTTTGCAGATTCAACGAGAGAGGGGAAGGCCATTGGAGAGGAAGTGGCCCGTTTCTTGGCAGCTGGGTTTATCGTTGAAGTTTTCCATCCTGAATGGTTGGCTAACCCAGTGTTGGTACTCAAGAAGAATGGCACTTTGCGGATGTGTGTGGATTACACGGACTTGAACAAGGCTTGTCTGGCCGATCCGTTTGCTCTCCCTCGTATTGATCAAATCATTGATGCTACGGCGGGTTGTGAGTGCTTGAGTTTTTTGGATGCTTATTTAGGTTATCATCAGATCAAGATGGCAGTTAAGGACTAGGAGAAGACAGCTTTCATTACTCTGTTTGGAGCCTTCTTCTATGTGTCCATGCCTTTTGGGCTCAAGAGTGCCTAGGCGACTTATCAGCGGTGTGTGCAAAATTGCCTTCACAGTCAGATTGGGTGCAATGTTCATGCTTATGTTGATGACATTGTGGTGAAGTCAAGAAAGAAAGAGACCCTGATTAATGATTTGAAGGAGACGTTTGACAATCTCCGAGTCTACAAGATGATGCTTAATCCGGCTAAATGTGTCTTTGGTGTGCCCGCAGGCAAGCTCTTGGGTTTTTGGTTTCTAACAGAGGCATTGAAGTTAACCCAGAGAAAATCAAAGCTATTACTTCTTTGGCTAAACCGGCGTGCGTTAATGATGTTCAGCGCCTGGCAGGTCGTATTGCGGCTTTGAGCCGGTTCATAAGCCGGCTGGGTGAGAAGGCTATCCCCCTCTATCAAATGATGAAGAAGACAGATCATTTTGTTTGGAGTGATTCTGCTAACCAAGCATTTGAGGATCTAAAGAAACAATTGGCTGAGCCGCCCGTGCTGGCTGCCCCTGTTGATAAGGAGCCACTATTGTTGTATGTGGCTGCTAATAGCCTGGCCGTCAGTGTGGCCATCGTGGTAGAAAGGAAGGAGGCAGGCAAGGAGTATCCGGTTCAACTACCGGTTTATTATATCAGCGAAGTGCTTATTGAGTCTAAGCAGAGATACCCACATTGGCAGAAACTTGTGTATGAAGTCTTCATGGCCAGCCGGAAGCTTAAGCAATATTTTCAGGGTCATCCCATCACTATGGTCAGTTCTGCTCCATTGGGGGATATTATTCAGAACAGAGAAGCCACATGCCGAATAGCCAAGTGGCCATTGAACTTGGACCTCATGGTTTGAAGTACATGCCTCGCACGGGTATCAAGTCTCAAGCGCTGGTGGATTTCATCAATGACTGGATAGAGCTGCAGATGCCCGAGGAAAAGCCAGATAACACGTATTGGACTATTCACTTTGATGGGTCCAGGCAATTGGAGGGCTCGGGGGCTGGAGTTGTGCTAGCTTCCCCTCGAGGTGATAAATTTTTTTATGTTCTCCGTTTAATGTTCCCTTGCACTAACAATGCAGCTGAATTTGAAGCTTTACTCCACGGTCTTCGGATGGCTAAGGAGATGAACTTAAGTCGGGTAATATGCTTTGGCGACTCAGATTTGGTGGCTCAACAAGTTTCTGGTACTTGGGATTCCAAGGATCCACTTATGGCGGCTTATCGACGAGAGGTGGACGTTATTGGTGGTCACTTTAAGGGTTATCAAGTTGAGCATGTTGATCGGCGAAAGAATGAAGCGGCTGATGCCTTAAGCCGGTTGGGTTCTCAACGTAAACTGGTGCCGCCTAATGTCTTTCTTGATGTTTTGCATAACCCGTTGGTCAAGTTACCTACAGAGGAGGATTTGGCTATTTCTGACCCGGAAGCTCAGTTGGTGGCAGCTCTTCATGTTATCCCTGATTGGACAATTCCATATTTGGCATATATGACCCGAGGGGAGTTACCTAAGGATGAAACTTTGGCTAGGCAGATAACCCGACGGTCCAAGTCAATGAACATTGTCAATGGGGAGTTGCATCATTGCAGTGTCACAGGGGCGTTTCAGCGTTGTGTTTCTCCTAAAGAAGGCTATGAGATTCTACGTAAGATCCACGAAGGAGATTGTGGTCATCATGCCGGTTCAAAATCTCTAGTAGCCAAGGCTTTTCGTCACGGTTTTTATTGGCTGACGGCTCATGCTGATGCTGAGGACTTGGTCAGAAAATGTGACGGTTGTCAGAAGTTTTCACGTCGAGCTCATGTTCCGGCCCAGGAGTTGAGGATGATTCCAATCACTTGGCCGTTTGCAACTTGGGGGCTTGATATGGTTGGACCTTTTAAGAGGTCCAAGGATAAGAAGACCCACCTGTTGGTGGCGGTTGATAAGTTCACTAAGTGGGTAGAGGCAGAGCCAGTCGGTAAGTGTGATGCAGCAACGGCGGTTCAATTCATGAAGAAGGTGATCTTCCGTTTTGGCTTTTCACACAACATTATAACAAACAATGGCACTAACCTCTCCAAGAGTGCTATGAAAGACTTCTGTCAACGTGAACACATCCGGCTTAATCTATTGTCAGTGGCTCACCCTCAATCTAATGTTCAAGATGAGAGAGCTAATCAAGAGATCCTGAGAGGCATCATGCCCTGGCTTATGGTTACTTTACAGAGGACGTCAGGTTGTTGGGTAGAGGAGTTGCCTTCCGTGTTATGGAGCATCAACACCACCCTCAATAGATCTATGGGGTATACACCTTTTTTCATGGTCTACGGAGTAGAGGCGGTTCTCCCTAGTGACATCCGTCATGACTCACCTCGTGTGGCGGCTTATGTTAAAGCGGACAATGAAAAAGCACGTCAGGATGCACTTAACTTGTTGGATAAGGAGCGTGACATCGCAGCAGCTCGTTCGATGATTTACCAGCAAGATCTATGCTGTTACCACAGCCGCCGGGTTAAAACCAGAACTTTTCAAGAAGGCGAACTGGTGCTCCGACTTATCCAGGATCAAACTAATATGCACAAGTTATCCCCACCTTGGGAAGGACCCTTTGTGGTCAGCAAGAATCTGAACACATACTACCTTATCGATGTTCGAGAGCACAAAGACTCTCGTAAATTGGAGGAGGAGACCCACCGACCGTGGAATATTGCTCATCTTTGGCCTTATTACACCTGAGCCACAGGCTCTTCTGATGTACATATTTTAATAGTGTATATATTATGATCAATATAATAAACTGGCATCCCTGCTAAAGCGAGGCCTCTGTCGTTTTTTCTTAATGAGTGTTTGGTTACTTGGGGTCTTCTGCTTTATAGAGCAAAGTTATGCTTACCCTTTGATCTGGCTTATGGGCCACAAAAAAAACTTGGGGGCTTGTGACCTAGGTTAAAGGGACCAAAGAGAGTCTGTTGCAAAAGCACCACTCAAACATAGGTACCCATTGAGCATAGCTCAGAAAAATTACTTGGGGGCTCTTTTTGTTCTAAAGAACAAGAGTTGCTATAACCCTTGTGATAGGCTTAAAAGTCAGGCTTGGAAGCCAGGTGTATTCACCTAAAACCCCGGGTTATCCTGCCTGTATGCCAGATGCTTCTCCATCAGGTAATCCTGATTGACCCGGCGAACTCTTAACAATCAATCTTCTCAACAAGACCCTGAACTTGTTAAGGTTAAAACGCCAGTCTGTCATGTGAGGGCACGGCTTACGGATAGCAAGGAGAAGCTCAGGCTGATAAAGCCGCCTTCCTTGAAACTTGGATAAATCGGCCTGTGATGCATGATGCTACTCTGACCCCACGTACTCCTGATAAGTCTATCTTTAAATAATAACTGAACTTATCTGGGTTAAAATGTCGATTGGGTAATGTGAGTGTTGGCTCACGGAAAGCGCGTACCTTCCAGTGGCTAATGCTAGTTTCATTGAAGAAGATATTTTGGCTTGGCGGCCTATGAAAGCCTTGGATTTTTCCGTTGATTTGATTTGAATGTCTGTTTGCAATTTTTCTCTTGTGACATAGTAATACATGGTTGAAAACCAATAAGGCTTATAATGCCTTATGAGTCGTATATGACATTAACCCGTGTTCATTAACCCGGCCTGGTTTTTGACTATAAGTCGCCAGTATGACATAAAATAGTATCAGGTGTTTATTGACCCGGCCTGGCTATATTCATAAGCCGGCAACGTATGATGATTACCAATGCTCAAGTTTTGGGTTATCACCCTTATTCTACTGGTTTGGTAAACCAACAGTGTGATCAAATATCACAGGTATGACATATTTTGTTATAATTAAGCCATTCCTGATTATAGGAGTGTTTGTGTATTGGGCATTATGACCCGTCCTGCGGTAAACCGTGGGACACTTGTGATCTGTTTTTGCATACAGGAACAGATTCAAAAGCTGCTATTATAAACATCAGTGGCAGATATTCAATTGGCAGTCTTATGCAACGCGGAACGTGCATGATGGCACGGCAGATTCAAATTTTCACTATCCTATTACATGCCTCCATGGGCCGGATAAGATCAAAGTGTTTTTTCAAAAGCTCAAGTTTAGAGCCGCCCGACGGTTCAGTCTTCTTGGCCTTGCCGCTCGGAGTCTTCCGCGTCATCCTTTGCCGGCTCTTCGTCTTCTTCTGCTGGCTGAAAAGTTGGTGATGACCAATCGATGCTATAGAAAGCTTCAAATTCAGCTTCATCATCTATAAGCTCAGACGGATCAACTTCAGGAGCAAAGGTGTGCTTACGGATTGGCGGGATTAAGTCCATCACTTTGTAAGCCAGAGTTGGCATCTTCTTATTCTCCTGGTCATAAGCCGGATGATACTTGGAGAGGTCCGAGTCATTGGCAATGAGAGTGGCCATTGGACGGATTTCATTTACGCAGGCTGAGAAATCTTTCTGATCGAAAGGTGTACCATCTTCTTTCAAGCTTGGGTAACCAGTGGCTACCTCAGACGGGTCAAGCTCTAGTACCCATGCCTTGGCTCGACTTAAAGCCGTCACAACGCCGGCTCTGGCCGATGATCGCTTTATTCCTCAAATCTTATAAGAAGCACAGAGAGTTTCTTCAAAACATCTATCAACAAAGTTGGTACTTGACCTACTGGTGAAATGTCGGCTAATGTACGTTGAGTCCCGATGTACACCTGCTCAACAAGTGTGTAGACAGCTTTAAGCTTCACAAGCATGTCTTGATTGAGATTGCTGCTCCTAGGACCTGGATATATCGCAGAATGATTAAATGGCGGGCTATATGATCAAAATAATGATTCATTTCTGATGCTTGGTAAGGCGACTCACCAAAGATAGTTGAAACCATCTGATTTACACGGCGTTTTAAACCGGTAAGCTCAGTGGTCACTTCTTCAAGTGCTGCCTCTGCCTTCTCAGCACGTTGGGTCAAAGCCGTCTTTTCATCCGCCCAAGTCTTTTTCTCTGCTTCAAAGCCGGTCCTCAGTTTTTTCGACTCAGCCATGCTAAATTGGAATTTCGACTCAGTCTTCCGGGTCTCAGTTTCCTGAGTCGCCAGCCAGGTCTTGGCATCATTCAATTGGGACTCCAGTTCAGCAGTGGCAGCCTATATAAGGTACATAATTATCAAATATCAAGTTTATCAGATTACAAGTCCCAAGTCTTTTGCCAGCAACAACACTTGACACTTGGGGGCTAATGTCTATCGAAGCAAATTTTTCAAGACAACGGCTCTAATGAATAAAGTCCCAAGTACTTTGCAAGCAAGACTACTTGGCACTTGGGGGCTAATGCATACCGTTTTTGTTTCTTCATCATGAGCCGGAAGTGATGTAACAGTCCCTATCGACTCATGGGGGCTATGCAGTCAAGATCTTTCTTCTTATACAAAGACAAATTAGGGCCGGCTCATTCCCGCGGATTAAACCGGCCCTTGGGGGCTATGGACGGAAAGCTCAACTTGTACAAACATCCAGTTTACATTTAAACCGGCCAAGGAGGGATTCTAGGACAGAAGTTATGGATTTTTTCTAAAGTCTGCAACCTATTCAATCTTATCATAGCCAGTAGACTTGGGGGCTGGCAGGATATGTATACAAATTACTTAAAAGCTGGAAGTCATACCTCATATTTTTGGTGCATCTGCTTCACCATATCAATTTCGAGGTCGCGGCTGGCGTGGACCTGGCTGAGATAGCCGGAGAGGATCTCATTGCTGCTCAGTTGCGAGTAATGAGAAATGTCAAACTTCTGTTTCGGCCTCTCAATAACTTCTTGTTTGGCAGTATGTTTGGCCAGAGCTATTGGATTTCCCGGCTCTACAAAGCCGGTGCCAGTAATCAACACATCATCATCTTGAGGCTCTGACGGCTTAGGCGAACCTGAGGAGGCAGAAGTTGAAGGATTAATAGCAGTGCCATTAACGCTAAGATCTGGAATTTCAGGCGGGGTGACGGTAACAGGTTCTTCCGGCTATTTATCAGAAGACTTAGGAACAGGGACTTGTTGTTCCGACTCAGTAATTTCAGGTGCTTCTGTTCGCTTGACCACCTTAGCCTTCTTGTTTGGTTTTGCTTGGCCGCTGCAGAGGTTATGACGAGTCAGTATTAATATAAGAGTATATGAGGTTATCGAGCAAAACTAATTATTAGTACCCAGGAGCAGTCTTAAAAGCCGGCATCTCAGTTTGCGATGAGCCATCAGAAGAAGAACGAGCAAGTTCCTGGTCAATAATCATTAAAAGAGTTAAGTGACAGACAAGTAAGACCCTTCAGTAGATGAGAATAATTTCAAGGTTTAAGAAAGCACCTCATTCAGACATTTCCGAGGAGCAGGGGTATTCGGTAAGCCGGAGGACAACTCATCACCTCCACTAGTCCGGGTCTGACGACGGTTTTTGTGTTGCTGTTGTTTCAAAATAAAGTGAGGATCTAAATAAGCCAAGGGGTGTGAAAACCTTACTTTTCGGGTTACTTGTCGAAGTTTCTGTCTTGGCAAAGATTCTGAGCCGGAGGAAATAATAGTTACCTCTTCTTCAGCTGCTTGGCTGGCTCCCGTGTCAGCCTGATAATAATCAGTGTCAATAAGATGGTTGAAAAATAAGCCAAGAGAGTCAAGGGCTACCTCCGATTCAGAGGTATCATCCAGCTTGAGTAGGTCAGAGGCGCTTGGTTTCTTCTTCTTCTTGGTGGTCTTCTTGGCGGCTTTCCTAGCGGCCTTCTTGGCAGCCCTGGCCTTCTTAGCAGCCTCGTTATCATACTCCACTTTCCAGAATTCTGACTTAGCCTGCAAAAGGTGTCAAAGGTTGAGTTAATAAGATATTTAAATGATGAGGCAAAGATAAGTGAAGTTCGGAGGCTTACATCTGGCGGCGGGTTAAGCTTGCAGAAAGGGGCCAGACCCACTTTGACACGGTCTTTCGGGTCTTCGTTCAGGAGAGACTTAACCATCTCATTGATGGCTTCATCAGTTAATGGTGCGGAGCTGTGGTGCAGTGAATCTTTCTCATCACCAGTGTAGGTACACATTATGCCGGTACGGCGGCTCAACGGGATGATCCGCCAAGAAACCCAACACCTGACTAAATCAACACCCGTCAGCCCATTTCCTAGCAGGACTTTGACTTTCACAATAGTAGGTGCAATCTTCTTCCTTTCAGTAGCAGTAAGTTTTTCGGGAAGGTTATGTTTTGGGTCCAGGCGTTCAACACAATAACCCGATAGCGGATTCTCCTCAGCCAGAGATGTATCCTTGCAGTAAAACCACGTCTGATTGAAGTCTTTGGGGTGACTCGGCAAGCAGGCGTAAGGAAAGATGGCATCCCTTCTACGTTGAATTGAAATCCCGCTGAGTTCCAAGCTAGGACCATTGGTGAATTCAGTCTGGCGGTTTAAGTAAAAATACTCTCTGAAGAGTTCAACACTGGGCTCCTCTTGAAGGTACACCTCACAAAGGACTTGAAAATTGCAAATATTTGACACAGAATTGGGTCCGATGTCTTGAGGGTGGAGCTGGAAAAAGTGTAGAACGTCTCGAAAAAACTTAGAGCCGGGCGGTGAGGAGCCCCGGTTCATGTGGTCAGTAAACACGATGACTTCATCGTCTTTCGGCTGAGGTTTCTCCTCGCCCGGGTTAGGAGCACGATAATGCATCACACTCTTGGCGGGCAAATACCCGACTTTGAAAAAAGTCTTTGAAAGTGCCTTCGGTGACGATGGAAGGGACCCAATTGCATGTGTACACTGTTTTGGGCGGCATTGTGAAAGAAAGCCTAAAGGAAAGAAAAATTGCCGGTTCAAGTTAAATTGGTGAAATCATAGTTTAAGCGATGACAGTGTACATTCAGAATGGCGTCTTAAGTGAGGACTAATGGTATATGAATAATTGAAAGCCGGATGTGTAAGCCGCCATGAAGGGTACATGTATTCAAAATCAGACAGAGATTAAAATTCTATTAAGTGTTGGACGAACATGTTTCACATATTACAGTCATGGATTTGGATCCGAAACTGCGCAGAAAAAGGGAATAAATTTGAGACCTACGGAGGCGACAGCGGGAAAAATAGCAATGCTCTGGAAGGGATCTGTAGCAATGAGGGTATGTTCTAATATAAAAAATAGGTGCGAAAGCTACTGCCGCGCAAGATTCATGTGGCTTTTGGATCCAATCCGCGAATCTAGACAAAGAATAAAGACGGGCGGTGATGAACACTGACAAGCACCGACGAACACTGAAGAACACCGAAACCCTAATGCCAGATCTATGGCGGAGGAAAGAAGGGCTTATCGGTGCTGATGAGATGGCGAGGAGGTGCCGCGGTTCTCTGGTCCATTCAGGGTGATGCAGCGGCCGGAGTTGAAGACGGACGCGGAGGTCAACGGTGGCGGAGCTCATGCAGGTCGGCGCGTTGCAAGGAGGAAGAAGAAAATGGGAAGGAAAGAGGGGGGAACGAGAGGAGAGCCCGAGGTCTTATTTATAAAGCCTGGAAGAGCAAACGACAGGCCGAAAATCGAGGAGGCAAAAAATGGATAAGTGACGACACGGGCACCTCGATTTCCGGAAAGACAGTAAAGTAAGAGATTTATTAAGATTTGGGTTCTGTGAAGTATTAATGACAGGTGACGTCACGGCGGGTTACTGAAAATTCAGGAGATGACGTCATGGCGGGTTACAATATTTCACAGTCAAGATAAGGAAGGATTTTTCTAAATATTGAAGATTGACATGAACAAGTTCAAGTCAACTCGGGGCCTAATGTTGGGGATATGACTATCAGGCATGACCCGCCAGGAGGGGCCGGGTCATCCTGATGACGATCCATCTCAATGAAGCCCAAGAGCGTAACCAGAATGGTGGTTCATAGATAGGCTGAGTAGAGGGCCCAAGCCCAAAGGCGGCTTAAGGCCCACGGTTATAAACCGCCATGTATTTATAGACTTGTGTTGTAAGGCATATGAGATAAGTCACCGAGCCGGACACGTTGTATGAGCCGACCGGGACTCTGTAGACCGCAGGGCGTCAACCCGTATATATAAGGGGACGACCCGACGATGGTTTAGGGCAAGAAACAGCAGATCGAGAGCCAGGTTAAGCGGATTTGCTCCCAGGTCATCGAAACCCTAGCAATACCACCTCAAACTGGATTAGGCCTTTACCTTCACCGCAAGGGGCCGAACCAGTATAAACTCCTCGTGTCCTTTGTCCTGATTAACCCCTTTAAGCTAATCTCGTTGTGATGGCTCCACGACTAAGTCCTCACACTAGGACATCTGACGTGATAATTCCACGACAGGAACCTTGTAATAAATAGTTGCTAAAAACAACTAAATCTGATGGAAAGCAAATATAAGCTTAAAAAGGTAAAACATATGAAATGTCTAAAAAGAAGGAAAAAATTTTGAATTACGGTTAAAAGAACGTCATTTCTAATAAAATTGAGAAGAATGAACTACATGGGTATGTTGCAAACGCCCAACACATATAACGTCCATAAACATACAAAATCTAATGAAAAGTAACTTGTAGCTACTATGTATGAATTGACAATGTTGCGCTACATGCATATAGTAATGCACAAAATTGCTTAGAGCATCTACGACCATGATCGGCTAATATCGATCCCCAAACGTCCATGAACGTGCCAGGCCACGACCCTTAATTTATGCTTGCATGCAATGCAACCATATCCCCTACATCCTCCTCAATTTTTCCGGTCAAATGCATGTGATTGGTCGAGATGGAGAGAGAAAGAGAAAAGAAATAATAAAGAACCGTGGTGGGCCGCATCCTACGTGGAGGGCTGCCCGGACAGGCTCAGACATCCTCATATCCTCCTCATTTTTGGTATGGATATTGGGATTCACGGACAACCCAGTCATATGAGCGCAAAATGGGGAGTCTGGTTGGGTGTCTTTTTTCTTCTCTCTATTGTCCAGACAATGCCCGTGAAATCATATGGGACATTTGGGGGGTCTGGCTATAGATGTTCTTATGACTTAATTGCATGGTTTGCTTATGTGGCATGTTTGCATGGTTAAGAAAATAGATAATGGGTTGTAGCTATTTAGGAATAGAGGATTGTTTGGTTCACTTGACAAAGAAAAACATATGAAAATGTCAAAATTCATGAAAGTAAAATTTTGACATATGACCTATGAATTTCTATCGAACGCATTTTAGAAGAATACGAGGGATAAATTACCCATATCACCACAATATTTAACTTTATTTTGGTTTTTATAAGTCTAACTCGTTTTGTACTTATTTAACTCTAAATCAGTGCTTTTAGCTGTTTAATTTCTGCACATCGGAATCCTTCTAGGGTTTAGAAAATCAAAATAAGGCCATACCTCTAGCACATCAAGGTAAAAAAAAGGAGTTGAGTTATGTGTAAACTGATTTTATATAACAAAGTGTGAACTAATGCCTTTTTTCCTCTAAAGATCACATCACGGGTTAGACATCCCACGACACTTCATTAAGACGAATGGTGTGTGCTACACCGGAATGCGATTAGGGATATTCGAACTCAGGCGGGTGGGCAGGTATCAACACCTGCTGACCACCGTTTTTTTTATGGAAAAAACTTTCAATCTATTCATCTTCAATCATGACAGTACAATGAATACCAGAAATAAAAATTACATCCAGATCCGTAGACCACCTAGCGACGACTACAAGCACCGAAGCGAGCCGAAGGTGTGCCGCCGTCATCGCCCCTCCATCATCGGAGCCGGGCACAACTTGTTGTAGTAGACAGTCGGGAAGTCGTCGTGCTAAGGCCCCATAGGACCGGGTTGAGCCACAGTTCACTTACTTTTCTTTTCTATAGGATAAAAAAATCGTAAATTTTGGGAAGTCTTGCGGATTCTTGTGTGATTGCATGGTTTGCATTTACCACTATAATTACTTTCATAATTTTCAAGAGCTTTGTGTGGGTGTGTTCATTTTCATCTGCTCATTGCGGAAAGTCGTTGACGTGTTCAACGTAGCTGCTGCGCTAGCCTGTGGAAGTGTGGAGACGTCATAAATTGTGGGTCGTTGTCTGCCCCTGTGCCGCTGGGAGCGTCATAACTTAACAGAAGAGCTCGTGTTTATACCGTCAAAGGAAACAGAGCACCCGCTCACTCTGCTGCTCTTGAAGCAGCACTGGAACATCTCGCAGCGTAGTATACCTGAGCCAATAGAGGTAACCGGCGATCGGCGAAGAAGGCCGGCTGCCATGGCGATGGAGGTGGCAGCAGCTGGGGCCGTGGAGGGACAGCGATCCAGCAAGTTCGTCGCGGCGTTGTCGAGAACGAGCGCGACCTTCCTCTTCTTCTCTATCGTCGTCGTCGGAGCAGTCGCCGTATCCACTCGCTGGATCACCACCACCACCACCACTGTGAGTTGATACTTGAAGCTTTTCGATTCTTTGGTTGGTTTTGTTTCTCGGGTTATTACCATGCCGAAAGACTGCTGCATGCGTGATCGGCAGCAGCAGCCTCCTGATGCAAGTGACTACTGACTAGAATTTCCCTTCTCAAAGAATCGAGTTCTTGGCCACGCACTTCTATTGCTGCATGATTGGCCTTTTAATGTACTAACACGAGTACTTTAGTTGACTTGAGGGACGGCGCCGACCGTCGTCTACTCCTACCATTTCAAAATAGATGACTGAATTTTATACTAACTTTATATAAAATCGAGTCATTTATTTTGGAACGGAGGAAGCACTTGAGGTTTGGGGGTTTACTCGACGTTGCAAGTGTTGTCCATCCCAGTCCGCTAGCCGCCGGCATGGACCACGGCGTTGAAAGCCGGTAGGTATGCCGTATTAGTTTTTTCCTTTCTCGTGTCTGCTTTGTGTTGTGCCCTTCACGTCACGGTGCCCATGGACGCACTACGCACAGTACCACACTACATGCGCTAGCAGCAGCCCCCTTCGGTCAGTGTAACCCGGAGGGTCTGCGGCGAGGTCATCTTCCTCCCAGCCGTGCCGGCGTGCCGCTGCCGCCTCCTTTTTTCGGGATCAAAACTGAAAACGAAGGGGCCAAAGGAAAAGCGATATTTTGATAAGATGCGAGCGTTCATCACGTGTAAAGGGTAGAGAAAACGAAGGGAAAGACAAGAAGAAAGGAGGGCGCACGGGTGCTTGGAACTTTGGAGGTCGGCCGCAGATGCCTTTTTTAGTGAAGGTTTTCATTCGATGCTGGAATAAAGAGGAAGACGACGATTGGTCTCTGACTTGTGAGATTCGCTTTCGTCCAGAAAACAATGGGAACGTCCACGGAATTGGCCAATGGCTGCCGACGCCCTCCGCCGGCACTGCCAATGCGGCCATGCCTCTTTGCCGAGCTTGCCCCCTATTGCGAGGCCAAGCTGGGCCGTTGCAAAGAAAAGTGGAAACAACACAGGGGCGATGCTAGGGATAGTCTTGGGTCTTCATATGAATACCCATGATTTTTACAAAACAGTGTTGATTTTGATAAAATAGTAACAATTTTTAAAAAACAACAATGATTTTGACAAAATGAATACACGTGAATACCCGGTTGCAAATTTCTGAAGCCGCCACTGAGTATGACCCACTGACAAGTGGCCCCCCACTTACCACTGTCCATATAAAATAGAAATAGATTGGAGGTATTGTAGTCTGTTGAAGGAGAAATGATTTCTTGCTCCCCAGCTCTATAGGCGATTTTTAAATAATTCAAAATTATGAATTTTAAGTTTTTTAAATATACATGTAAATAGATATGTTATATTGCATTTAAACAAATAGTCAAACATTTTGATGTACCCTACTCAAAAGAAAAACAATGGACTTTTACAGTGAATAGCACTTGTGCTGGATATACATGTTTCTTAGCTCACACGAAATATATTTCATTATGGAATATTACAAAAATCTGGTATATATATCTTTATGTATCTGTGTATTTTTTTAACCCTCAAAACGCATAATCAGGAAACAAAAAAATGCGTGCAGAAAAGAAAAAATAAAATCGTTCTCTTGCAGGGTGCGCCCAACACACGACACATGCCCATGACTGGATGCATCAAGTGGCGCACTCTCAGCCAAGGCTTTTTTACTCATTTCGTGCTTTTCCCGTAGTTACCGAAACGACCGGTTTTCGAAAAATCTCGGGATTTTTGGATTTTTTGGTCCAAAATATTTAGACAAATTTTGAATTCAAAATCAGATAGTGTTAAAATATATATCATTTAACCTATCATGATCACTGACCGGTTTTCGAAAAATCTCGGGATTTTTGGATCGTTTTGTCCAAAATATTTAAACAAAATTTGAATTCAAAATCAGGCAGTATTAAAATATATATCATTTAACCTGTCATGATCACTGACCGGTTTTTGAAAAATCTCGGGATTTTTGGATCATTTCGTCCAAAATATTTAAACAAATTTGAATCCAAAATCAGGTAGTGTCAAAATATATATCATTCAACCTATCATGATCATTGACCGGTTTTAGAAAAATCTCGGGATTTTTGGATTTTTTCGTCCAAAATATTTAAACAAATTTTGAATTCAAAATCAGATAGTACTAAACAAAATTAAACAAATTTGAATTCAGAAACAGGTAGTGTCAAAATATATATCATTCAACCTATCATGATCATTGACCGGTTTTAGAAAAATCTCGGGATTTTTGGATTTTTTCGTCCAAAATATTTAAACAAATTTTGAATCCAAAATATTTAACCTATCATGATCACTAACGAGCGCCTATTGCGGTTGTAAAAGGCGCGAGCGAGGGAAGCTCGATCCCGTGACCTTGCGAACTGCTCTAGCGCGGATTACCATCGGGATGAAGTAAGCTGTCTGTTTGAGTTGGCATAGTAATTGTATATGATCGTTTTGTGCAGTTCAAATTCAATTTTAAAAAACTCATCTGGAATCTGGTTTTCTCGGTAGGTAGCGGCAAGGTCGGTTTTTTACCTGTTTCCGAAAATCTTGGCAAGAAGAAAAACCCTACTCGCAGCTCATCGAAAATGCATGTTGGGTTCTCATCGATGGGGTACTCCTTAATTAGTTGCTCCGTGTTTAAAAAGTAAATTTAGTTGCTCCCAGAAAACACTCTCCGTATTATATTATATGGCTCATCCCATACAGCACATATGACTGTATTTTTAAATTCAAAGTAATAACAATTACAATAACAATAATAATGTATTTTCAGGTAGTAGTGTATGTTGTTGCTCATCGAAAAAAAAGAAGAAAGGTTTGACGGTAGTGCTGAAAATGGTGGGGCATGTTTCCATTTGTATCCTATTCGCCTTCATGTTTGGTGAAGATGAGCGTGGATTGTTAAAGTTTTCAAGCTGGTTCATTTTTTTGATAAGAATTTTCTATTTTCCATGCAAACAAGAAAATTGTCACCTCCCTAAGGCCTTGTTCGGTTGCGTGCGAATCCGAGTGGATTGAAGGGGTTTGAGGGGGATTTAAACCTCTTGTAAGTCAAAATACAAACCAATCCTTGCCAATCCCCTTCAATCCTCTTGGGGAGAGGATTAACCGAACAAGCCCTAAAAGAGAAGTCGTCGCCAAGAATCATCCAATCGCGCAAGTATGGAATGATGCAAAACTCTTGATTGACTGGATATTGGTGCCTAATTAGAAATAATTACTTCTCATTTTCAAAGCCATTTTCATTTTATTTTAAAATATTCAAAGAGGTAGAGTCAAAATTATCAAAAAGGGCCTGGGCTTCCAACCTTTTTTTTTTTGTTGAGAAAAAACCAAGAAGCCTCGTCTGTCGTTGCAATGATCGTCTCGTTCGTCTTTGCAGTTGCAGGAAAGCTTCCCCACCACCGCGGCCATTCATGCGGCCGCCGCCGCCGCCGTTCTCCACCCCAAAACACAGCACCCCAACCCATCACCGCAGTCGACCTCCAGACCACCACCACCGCCACCCGCCGCCTACTCCATCTCTTGCCCCACCCCTCCCCTCCGTCGCAACGTCTCCCACGCCGCCAGAGCGAGCAAATCTTCCCAAACCCTGGCCCTCGCGCTCTCCTCCTCGTCCTCCTGCCGCTCCTCCCCCGACCCCGCACCAGCCACCACCTCCGCCACCGCCGCCCGCTCACCCTCCAACTCCTCGTGCCCGTCCTACTTCCGCTTCATCCACGAGGACCTCCGCCCATGGCGCGCGGCGGGGGGCGTCACCCGCGCCATGCTCGCGCGCGCCCGCGCAACCGCCAGCTTCCGCCTCGTCGTCCTGAGCGGCCGCGCCTTCGTGCAGCGCTTCCGCCCGGCGTTCCAGACACGCGACCTCTTCACCATCTGGGGGATTCTCCAGCTGCTCCGCCGCTACCCCGGCCGCGTCCCCGACCTCGACCTCATGTTCGACTGCGTCGACTGGCCCGTCGTCCGCACGCACCTCTACCGCGGGGAGCACGCCCCCTTCATGCCGCCGCTGTTCCGGTACTGCGGGGATGACAGGACGCTGGACATCGTCTTCCCAGATTGGTCATTCTGGGGCTGGTAATTATGCTTGCTCGCCTTCTTCATACTCACTTTATAACTGTATAGAATACTCCTTCGGTTCATGCCTAAATTTGGTATGCTTCATCACTGATAATTGAGAATATAACATGTGAATTGTCTGTCTCTCTATGTTATTACATTTGGTCTGAAATGAAAGACAGTAATGAAGAACAGAGTATCAGAATTTTGATGACAGTGAATTTGATTATGTGTTTGCCTATGATATGTTGGACAACGAGTCATGATTTTTTTAATGAATCATTACTGCTGTGATAAGCATTATCCACACCTGGTAAACTACCACGATCAAACACTTTCGAGTATTGCTAATAGTTCAAATGTCTAGGAATTTCCAAAACTTGTAAGTTGGGCACTGCATACTCAGTTGTGCACATAAACTCTCACCATAATACCTCTTCATGGTTGGCAGGCCGGAGATCAACATAAAACCATGGGATGCTCTGCATAAAGATTTGAAGGATGGTAACAGTAAGGTAAGATGGTTCAGTAGAGAACCTTATGCTTACTGGAAAGGGAATGCAGCAGTTGCGACATCACGGCAGGAATTGGTTAAGTGTAATGTCTCCAGCACGCAAGATTGGAATGCAAGGATTTACACTCAGGTAACTCGCATGTTAATGGTGTCACTCATGTAGTTATCGAACCTTGAAGAAAGTACATCAGCTCCTTTCCCCCCTTTTCATGTGGACCTACATAGTTTAATTTGGCATACTTAAAACACATGGTTTAACTTGGCATATTCAAAACCATCAAATTCTGCTGGTTGTTTTTCTTTTCTGGAAAAGAAAAACTTTATTTATCTCACTGTCAATGCATTGATAGGATGCACACAGCAATGTGGATGCTGACTTGTGCAAATATCTTTGCTTTTGGTGGCGAATGTTAACATCACATATGGTTTTACTTTGTTGTTTGGGTTGTAGGACTGGTTCAAAGAGAGCAAGGAAGGGTATAAGACCTCGAATTTGGGCAGTCAGTGCACTCACAGGTTTACTTTGTGTTCGTGTTAGTTTTTCGGTGATAAAAAACAAGATTTACAGTTTTTTCTGTGTGTGGCTAAGTTCCTAACACTGAACATTCAACAGGTACAAGATCTATATAGAAGGATCAGCATGGTCTATCAGTCAGAAATATATTCTAGCATGTGATTCAATGACACTGTTGGTCATACCAAAATACTATGATTTCTTTTCAAGGTCTCTTATGCCGCTTCAGCATTATTGGCCAGTTCGGGATGTCAATAAATGTGCCTCAATACAATATGCTGTTGACTGGGGCAACTCTCACAAGCAATTGGTACATTCCTTCTATCAGCATTTAAATATGCATGTGATTACATTTTTCAGTGCTAAACATTATTGATGGAAATGGAGTGATGACTTATTTTCTTACCTTCTGTTAAAAGTACATAGCATCAAGATTAGATGTGATGTAAACTGTGAACCATAACCAAAACATGAATTGAAAGCAAACATTGACTTTGCTGATGTTTGAGCACTTAAGCTAAGCCCTGGTAACTTGAAGTTTTCATCCAAACTTCTGTATTGAATTTGACCAGGCTAAATGCATGTCTGGTGCTTAAGAATAAATTTACTTTTCTTTACTAATGACCATTTAGAGTTTGCCGTATTGTATTTGAATTCCTTAAGAGCTGACTGTTATTGAACCTGAATATTGAGAATTTTAACCATGTTGTTTATTAGTCTATTACATTCTTCTTGACAAATCTGCTCCATAGGCACAGCGCATAGGAAAGGAAGCAAGCGATTTCGTTCAACAAGAGGTGAATATGGACCATGTGTATGATTACATGCTTCACCTTTTAACCGAATATGCCAAGCTTCTAAAGTTCAAGCCAACTAAGCCACCTGAAGCTGTTGAGGTCTGTCCTGAATCGTTGGTCTGCCAAGCTGAAGGCACCGAGAAGAATTTTCTTATGGAATCCATGGTGAAGTCTGCCCATGATTCAGGTCCATGTGATCTTCCCCCACCTTTCAGCCCGCAGGAGCTCACAATGTTAAAACAGAGGAAAGAAAATTCAATCAGGCAGGTTGAAATGTGGGAGCGGAGAGCTTCAACAACTTAGATAACATACTTTGGGAACTGGATTTGCTGATGTGGCGCAGGCCAAGACCAATATCGGTGACTCACACCGCTATTGAGGGCACACAAAGAAGAGACTGTGGAAGCACGGTGAGCGTGTCCGCATGGTGCGGCCATTGCGCGTATTTCGGGGGGGGGGGGGGGGGGGGGGGGGCAAATATGATGTCAGTGAAAAAGGACCTGAATTAACCAGGATAAAAAAGTTCAGGGTTTGAAATTCCAGAATTGTTGAAAGTTCAAGCATTTGTTTCAGACCGTCTTCAAGTTCAAGGTTGAAACTAGACTTTACACTTTAGAATGCGATATGAACTGCTGATATTTTTTTTTTATGAAAGGTCCAATTTGCAGTTGTAAAGTTGTGCTGTGCTGAATTTATGTATAAGCTGTTGCGGAAATGTTGGTGCCCTGCTTTACAGGATTTTTTGCTGACACTCCCAGTACAGCAGAAGGTAAACTCCTTTGCTGACTTACGCCAAAATTTTGTGGCCAGAAGGTACAATATGACAAAATCATATAACTGAATAAATATTGCATATACATACATATATGGAAGATCAATGCCAAAGAGTTTTGCATGTATTCATTGTGGTTTGCCCTGCTTCTCCGGTATGCAAGAAGGCAACACTTCATTCTTTGTGCTACTTGCAGTTTTCATTTTGTGTGACGATGACACATTCAGCCTGATAGGAATATGCAACTTGTATTCCAATGAGGCCATAGGCCAGTATATATATACATGTACAAGTGTAGGAAATATGCAGGAAACCCCTTATACAATGGGGTAAATACAAAAGACTACATGGACTCTAACAACCCCCCTCAAATTCATGGTGGATGAACAACAATGAGTTTGGAGAGATATAAGCCATGTTGCGCTCTAGTCTGGGCCTTCGTAAAGAAATCCGCCAACTGTAACTCGGAAGGCACATACTGAAGAGCAATAATCTGATCCTGCACACCAGCGCGCACATAAAAAGCATCAACACCAATATGCTTGGTGAGCTCATGCTTCACAGGGTCGCGCGCAATGCTAATAGCACATGTACTGTCAGACAATAGTAGAGTAGGTGTAGGGACAGAAACACCAAAATCCTGAAGTAACCACTGTAACCAAGTCACCTCTGCCGTCAAAAGAGCCATAGCTCGCAACTCAGCCTCTGCACTCGAACGGGAAACTGCAGTCTGTTTCTTCGTCTTCCAGGCAATGAGAGAACCACCAAGGAAAACACAGTAAGCAGAAAGTGAACGGCCATCTGAGGGATCACTAGCCCACGTAGCATCCGAATAGGCCTGAAGCTGTAAGGAACTGGAGCGAGGAAAGAACAGGCGATGAGAGATCATGCCCCGAAGATATCGGAGAACACGAAGGAGGTGACTATAGTGAACCGAAGTGGGAGCGGAGACAAACTGACTCAGAATATGAACTTGATAAGAGATATCCGGACGAGTGACAGCTAGATAGAGAAGACTCCCAACAAGATGACGATAACGCGTCGGGTCAGGCAAGGGGTCACCATCAGTATCACGGACGTGAACATTGAGCTCCATGGGAGTCTCAACAATGCACTCATCAGTAAGAGCAGCACGAGCAAGAAGATCCTGTATATACTTTTCCTGGGATATAAAAAAGCCATCAGAGGTAGAAGAGACTTCAATTCCAAGAAAGTAGCGAAGAGGTCCAAGATCAGACATAAGAAACTGCTCACTAAGATGGGCCTTTACAAAGGCAATATACTCGGGGTCGTCGCCAGTGATGATCATGTCATCGACATAGAGAAGAAGAGTCCGAGGCTGGATCATGAGCACTCCTGAAAAACCAGCGGCATTCACCACAGAGGCAAAACGCTCAAACCAGGCGCGGGGGGGGGGGGGGGGGGGGGCTTGCTTCAGGCCATAGAGAGAGCAACGAAGACGACATACCATGCCATCAGAAACAGAATACCCAGGTGGTGGCTGCATGTATACCTCCTCGCGCAGCTCACCGTTAAGAAAAGCATTCTTAACATCAAGCTAAGATACAGACAAGTGGCGTGCAGAGGCCACCGCAAGAAGTGTACGAATAGTGGTCATATGGGCCACAGGAGCAAAAGTCTCGTCGTAATCATGACCATGCTCCTGCAGAAAACCACGAGCCACAAGACGAGCTTTGTAACACTCAAGAGAACCATCGGAGCGAGTCTTAACCTTGTAGACCTACTTACAAGTGATGGGACGGACACCTGGAGGAAGAGAAACAAGATCCCATGTACCAGTGCGTTCAAGAGCAGCAATCTCCTCTGCCATCGCAAACTGCCATTCAGGATGAACAACAGCCTCACGATAAGAAGTCGGCTCAAGAACAGCAGCACCAGCTGTGGAAAAACCAAGGCGATCAACAGGCGGAAGCGGACGAGGACGCAAGCCATAGGTAGGCTGAGACGAGGAGGACGGCACAACAGCAGACACATCCACATTACGTGAACGACGAGTGTAATACTGAGGAAAAGATGGAACAATGCCAGGAGTAGCCGAGGGAGAATCAGGAGGTGGAGACGAAGAAATCACCAGGGATGAAGGTGCGGAATCCGGTGACATGCAAGGGGAGAAAACCGTGGGAGATGGTGGACGTGGAGAAGTAGAGTGAGCAGGACGGAGAGACAAGGGCTCAACTGGAGTGATAGGTGTGTCGGGAAAAATGAGGAAAGAGATATCCTCCACTGAAAAGGTCGAGGAAGATGGACGCGGGTAGAAGGGACGAGACTCATCAAAAGTCACATCCCAAGAAATACGCACCCGACGACCGATAGGATCCCAACAACGATAGCCCTTATGCTCATCACTATAGCCTAAGAAAACACACTCAACAGACTGACGGTCAGTTTGGTGCATTCGCGAGGGGCAAGAAGAACATAGCAAACACAACCAAACAAGCGAAGCATCGAATAATCGGGAGAACGATCAAAGAGACGCTCAAAAGGAACACCACCCTGTAGAGCAGAGGCTGAAGGTTGATGAGATAGGTGGAGGTGGAGACAGCTTTAGCCCAAAATGAGGCGGAAGAGAGGCGGCGATCATCAATGCACGAGCCGTCTCAAGAAGGTGACGATGCTTTCTCTCAGCCACACCATTATGAGCATGAGCACCAGGACAAGAGAGCTGAGGAAGAGTCCCCTGTTCGGCAAGTACAGCATGCATCATCTTGGAAATATACTCGCCAGCAGAGTCAGCACGAAACACTCGAATAGGCGAAGAGAACTGAGTATGAACCATGGCAGCAAAACGCTTATATATGGCAAGAACTTCACTGCGAGAAGTCATAAAATAAAGCCAAGTGTAACGAGAGAAATCATCTATGAAAATAATATAGTATCGATGGCCCCCTTTCGAAGCGAAGAGAGCCGGACCCCATACATCAGAATGGACTAAATCAAAAGGACGCTGGGACACGGACTCACTAGTAGGATAAGGCAACTGAATCTGTTTGCCAAGCCGACAACCCTGACACTCTAAAGACACATCTCCTGAGATAGACCCCAGAAGACCTCGACGGACTAAAGACGACAAACGAGAACCACAAAGATGACCAAGTCGGTGATGCCACTGCCGAAAGGAGCTGGTAGCTGAAGCGACAGAAGCGGATGGACTGGCGATAGTGGTGGTAGCGGAAGGAACATGAAGCCAGTCGAGCTCCCAAAGACCCTGAGAGTCATGGCGGCGAGGGCCAGCCCCAACCAAAGTGTGCGTGCGACGATCCTGAACAGAGCAAGAGTCAACGTCAAGGATGACGCGACAACCAGAATCAGTAAGTTGACCAGCAGAAAACAGATTCATAGTAAGTCGAGGAACATGAGCAACATCAGGGACAGAATAAGGAGTGGTAAGATTGCCTCGACTAGCAACAGAAAGAGGAGTACCATCAGCAGTGAGTACATGAACAGGAATATCAAGTGATCGAAGAGAAGAAAAATTAGAAGAATGATATGACATTGAAAAGAAGCTCCGGAGTCCAGGACCCACGGGGATGTACCCGACTGTGTAGATGGTGGTTGCTCAATGCGGGAAGCATCAGTCACAGAACCTGCAGTACCAGTCGAAGAAGAACATGTAGTGGCAAGCAGATGCTTAAGTCTCATAATATCCTGCTCAGCTAAGGCGGTGGCTGAAGATGTCGAAGTAGAAGTCCCGGAAGATGATGTCCGCGCCTTACGCATGTGCCGCTTCTTCTGGAAGCACTGCGACTCAATATGACCATCATGGTTGCAGTAGCCGCAACGAGGACGAGATCGACCCTGACCGCCAGTAGGAGTGGGCAAGAGTGGCAGAGCACTGGAGCGTGGAGGAGTCAGCGCAGCAGGCGGCAGAGATGGAGTGCGAGCAGCAAGCACAGAGGGAATCTCAAGTAAACTAGTGCCACGTAAGCGAGTCTCCTTAGCACGAATCTCAGAAAGCGCCTCCATGAGAGAAATCCGGCCACGAGCAAACAACTGAGCACGCCGAGGCTCAAACTCCTTAAGAAGCCGAGATAAGAACTCATAGACACGATGAAACTCCAAATCAGCCCGCACAGCCTGGCAACACTGGCAAGCGCGACAACCAACAGTGCGGAGAGAATCAAGCTGACACCAGATAGCAGAACTTTGTGCATAGAAATCATCAACAGTGGAGTCACCCTACTGAAGAGCATGCTCCTGATGAACCACAGAGAGGTATAGGGCATCACCAGAGGGCTCATAGCGCTGACGGAGATGACTCCACATCTCCAATACAGTAGGAAGGCCCAGAAACTCAAAGGTAAACTGAGGCAGAACACTAGCAGTGAGAACAGCTGCATCACGAGCATCATCATCAAGCCACTGGGTGTAAACAGACAGAGCATCATGATACGCCTGAAGAGCCTCCTCATAAGTCAAAACCTGCTCATCATAAGCATGAACAGCGGCCTCATCAGCAAGCTTAGATGCATCCTTCACAGCCTGATTAGCATCTGCAGGAAGAATCAGTGGCGTAGGCGGAGTGGGAGCCACATGAGGAACCGGACGTGGCGGACAACAGACCTCGCCAGAAAGAATGCCCCATAGACGGATGCCACGCATATGAATGCGCATGAAGCCAATGAACTCGGTGTAGTTAGTGCCATCAAAAATCACCGGACAACGAGGAACAACATAGCCCGATGCAGCAGACATTGTTTTTTTTTGGGAAGACGCAACTCTCCCAACGAAGAAGATGAACCAGACGATTGAATAAATAGAGCACGAGCAGCAAGAGGCCAGCGAGATCGCAGGTGGCAGGAGGACCAGAGCCGAGTCGGGCGCTATGGGATCGAGCGAAGATACCATGAGCGGACCTAGCGGTGGGGTTGGTCTCGACCTGAGCGGGCGAACCTGGCGAGCAGGAGGACTAGCCAGCCAACGACGGGCGATCTGGCGATGCGGGATGGGCCTGGCGACAACGGGGCTGTCTAGCGGGAGCGGGCGCGGCTTCTCGGGCGAGTGACGAGCGGGAGGAGCGGGATCGAGCGGGCCTAGCGGCGGGGTTGGTGGCGGGGCGAGAGAAACCTGCAGCCGGACCAGAGGAAACACGGCGGCGGTGACGAGAAGAGGATCAAGCACGAGCTGCGCATGCTAAAAAGAAGAACCTATGCTCTAATACAATTATAGGAATATGTAACTTGTATTCCAATGAGACCATAGGCCAGTATATATATACATGTACAGGTGTAGGAAATATGCAGGAAACCCCTTATACAATGGGGTAAATAAAAAAGGCTACATGGACTCTAACACAACCCATACTAAATTCTCTCTCGGCTTGATTCTGCTTATAGGTCACAATTTCACTAATTGTCATTCATTCTTTAGCACCTTGATGCCTACCTCACTGACATGCTAAACTTTTTTTTTAAACGCCATGTTTTTCTAGATGACTTTTTAAACA
Source organism: Triticum timopheevii (assembly GCA_963921465.1). Classification (NCBI taxonomy): domain Eukaryota; kingdom Viridiplantae; phylum Streptophyta; class Magnoliopsida; order Poales; family Poaceae; genus Triticum; species Triticum timopheevii. The sequence continues at coordinate 477,594,899 of OY997264.1, read as the reverse complement.
TTTGCCATTTTTCTCCATAGGATGTTGCCAGTTTGCCCATTTTATAGAATATTAAAGTCCATTGTGATTTTGGTTCGTTGAAGGCCAGAGCATTTCAATTTTCAAAAGAAGCATCGAGAGAGATTAGCAAATTTGGTGCACTGATTACCGTCTGATGGCTAAGCTATTCCTCATGCAATTTCAAGACAAAATCCAGAGTCTATTTTCTATAGCTTTTTATCCCTGTTATTTCACATGTTTGTTAGGATGGCGGAAAGTGATATGGTCTAAACAAACATGCAGCCGTCCTGTTTCACAGCTGTTGTTGCCTTAGATGCTTTATGAACATATGGAAGTTTTAAAACTGCCATCTTGCTAGCATGTCGTATTATTAGATAACTATAGGAGGTACTCCCTCCGTCCCATAATATAAGACGTTTTTTGACACTAATGTCAAAAGACGTCTAATATTATGGGACGGAGGGAGTAGTTGATAGGTACACAAACAAAGAGCAAACAACCTGTCCGATACAGCACAAATCAATCCCTTAGTTGCCTATTTGTCAGTTGTTAGTTCTATCTGTGTTCAGTCGAAGAAGTTGCTGAAGGAAATATGCCCTAGAGGCAATAATAAAGTTATTATTTATTTCCTCATATCATGATAAATGTTTATTATTCATGCTAGAATTGTATTATCCGGAAACATGATACATGTGTGAATACATAGACAAACATAATGTCACTAGTATGCCTCTACTTGATTAGCTCATTAATCAAAGATGGTTATATTTCCTAACCATAGACATGTGTTGTCATTTGATTAACGAGATCACATCATTAGGAGAATGATGTGATTGACTTGACCCATTCTGTTAGCCTAGCACTTGATCGTTTAGTATGTTGCTATTGCTTTCTTCATGACTTATACAAAGTTCCTACAACTATGAGATTATGCAACTCCCGTTTACCGGAGGAACACTTTGTGTGCTACCAAACGTCACAACGTAACTGGGTGATTATAAAGGTGCTCTACAGGTGTCTCCAAAGGTACATGTTGAGTTGGCGTAATTCGAGATTAGGTTTTGTCACTCCGATTGTCGGAGAGGTATCTCTCTGGGCCCTCTCGGTAATACACATCACTTAAGCCTTGCAAGCATTGTAACTAATGAGTTAGTTACAAAATGATGTATTACAGAACGAGTAAAGAGACTTGCCGGTAACGAGATTGAACTAGGTATTGGATACCGACGATCGAATCTCGGGCAAGCAACATACCGATGACAAAGGGAACGATGTATGTTGTTATGCGGTTTGACCGATAAAGATCTTCGTAGAATATGTAGGACCCAATATGAACATCCAGGTTCCACTATTGGTTATTGATTGGAAACAGTTCTAGGTCATGTCTACATAGTTCTCGAACCCGTAGGGTCCGCACGCTTAACGTTACGATGACAGTTCTATTATGAGTTTATAAGTTTTGATGTACCGAAGTTTGTTTGGAGTCCCGGATGTGATCACGGACATAACGAGGAGTCTCGAAATGGTCGAGACATAAAGATTGATATATTGGAAGCCTATGTTTGGACATAGGAATGGTTCCGGGCGAAATCAGAATTTTACCGGAACACCGGGGGGTTACCGGAACCCTCCCGGGGGTTAATGGGCCTTAGTGGGCCATGAGGGAGAAGAGGAGGGCCGGCCTGGGCAGGCCACACGCCCCCTCCCCCCTAGTCCGAATAGGACAAGGAGGGGGGGCGGCGCCCCCCTTTCCTCTTTCCCTCCCCCCAAGTCCTAATCCAACTAGGAAAGGGGGGGGGGGGGGGGTCCTACTCCCGGTGGGAGTAGGACTCCTCCGGCGCGCCTCCTCCTAGGGCCGGCCGCACCCCCTTTGCTCCTTTATATACGGGGGCAGGGGGCACCCTAGACACACAAGTTGATCTACGGACCGTTCCTTAGCCGTGTGCGGTGCCCCCCCCTCCACCATATTCCACCTCGGGTATATCGTTGCGGAGTTTAGGCGAAGCCCTGCGCCGGTAGAACATCATCATCGTCACCACACCGTCGTGCTGACGGAACTCATCCCCGACACCCTGCTGGATCGGAGTCCGGGGAACGTCATCGAGCTGAACGTGTGCTGAACACATAGGTGCCGTACGTTCGGTGCTTGGATCGGTCGGATCGTGAAGACGTACGACTACATCAACCGCGTTGTCATAACGCTTCCGCTTTCGGTCTACGAGGGTACGTGGACATACTCTCCCCTCTCGTTGCTATGCATCACCATGATCTTGCGTGTGCGTAGGAATTTTTTTGAAATTACTACGTTCCCCAACAGTGGCATCCGAGCCTAGGTTTTATGCGTTGATGTTATATGCACGAGTAGAACACAAGTGAGTTGTGGGCGATACAAGTCATACTGCTTAACAGCATGTCATACTTTGGTTCGGCGTTATTGTGAGATGAAGCGGCCCGGACCGACATTACGCGTACGCTTACGCGAGACTAGTTTCACCGTTACGAGCACTCGTGCTTAAAGGTGGCTGGCGGGTGTCTGTCTCTCTCACTTTAGCTGAATCGAGTGTGGCTACGCCCGGTCCTTGCGAAGGTTAAAACAACACTAACTTGATGAACTATCGTTGTGGTTTTGATGCGTAGGTAAGAACGGTTCTTGCTAAGCCCGTAGCAGCCACGTAAAACTTGCAACTACAAAGTAGAGGACGTCTAACTTATTTTTGCAGGGCATGTTGTGATGTGATATGGTCAAGACGTGATGCTATATTTTTGTATGAGATGATCATGTTTTGTAACCGAGGTTATCGGCAACTGGCCGGAGCCATATGGTTGTCGCTTTATTGTATGAAATGCAAACGCCTTGTAATTATTTTACTTTATCACTAAGCGGTAGCGATAGTCGTAGAAGCAATAGACGGCGTAAACGACAACGATGCTACGATGGAGATCAAGGTGTCGCGCCGGTGACGATGGTGATCATGACGATGCTTCGGAGATGGAGATCACAAGCACAATATGATGATGGCCATATCATATCACTTATATTGATTGCATGTGATGTTTATCTTTTATGCATCTTATCTTGCTTTGATTGACGGTAGCATTTTAAGATGATCTCTCACTAAATTATCAAGAAGTGTTCTCCCTGAGTATGCACCGTTGCCAAAGTTCGTCGTGCCCAGACACCACGTGATGATCGGGTGTGATAAGCTCTACGTCCATCTACAATAGGTGCAAGCCAGTTTTGCACACGCAGAATACTCAGGTTAAACTTGACGAACCTAGCATATGCAGATATGGCCTCGGAACACGAAGACCGAAAGGTCGAGCGTGAATCATATAGTAGATATGATCAACATAATGATGTTCACCATTGAAAACTACTCCATCTCACGTGATGATCGGTTATGGTTTAGTTGATTTGGATCACGTGATCACTTAGATGACTAGAGAGATGTCTGTCTAAGTGGGAGTTCTTAAGTAATATGATTAATTGAACTTAAATTTATCATGAACTTAGTACGTGATAGTATTTTGCTTGTCTATGTTTGTTTGTAGATAGATGGCTCGTGTTGTTGTTCCGTTGAATTTTAATGCGTTCCTTGAGAAAGCAAAGTTGAAAAATGATGGTAGCAATTACACGGACTGGGTCCGTAACCTGAGGATTATCCTCATTGCTGCACAGAAAAGTTACGTCCTGGAAGCACCGCTGGATGCCAGGCCTGCTGCTGATGCAACTGACAACGTTAAGAACGTTTGGCAGAGCAAAGCTGATGACTACTCTATAGTTCAGTGTGCCATGCTTTACGGCTTAGAGCCTTCAACGACGTTTTGAACGTCATGGAGCATATGAGATGTTCCAGGAGTTGAAGTTAATATTTCAAGCAAATGCCCGGATTGAGAGATATGAAGTCTCCAATAAGTTCTACAGCTGCAAGATGGAGGAGAATAGTTCTGTAAGTGAGCATATACTCAAAATGTCTGGGTATAATAATCACTTGATTCAACTGGGAGTTAATCTTCTGGATGATAGCGTCATTGACAGAATTCTCCAATCACTGCCACCAAGCTACAAGAGCTTCGTGATGAACTATAATATGCAAGGGATGAACAAGACAATTCCGGAGCTCTTCGCAATGCTAAAAGCTGCGGAGGTAGAAATCAAGAAGGAGCATCAAGTGTTGATGGTCAACAAGACCACTAGTTTCAAGAAAAAGGGCAAAGGGAAGAAGAAGGGGAACTTCAAGAAGAACAGCAAGCAAGTTGCTGCTCAAGAGAAGAAACCCAAGTCTGGACCTAAGCCTGAAACTGAGTGCTTCTACTGCAAGCAAACTGGTCACTGGAAGCGGAACTGCCCCAAGTATTTGGCGGATAAGAAGGATGGCAAGGTGAACAAAGGTATATGTGATATACATGTTATTAATGTGTACCTTACTAGAGCTCGCAGTAGCACCTGGGTATTTGATACTGGTTCTGTTGCTAATATTTGCAACTCGAAACAGGGACTACGGAATAAGCGAGCACTGGCCAAGGCCGAGGTGACGATGCGCGTGGGAAACGGTTCCAAAGTCGACGTGATCGCGGTCGGCACACTACCTCTACATCTACCTTCGGGATTAGTTTTAGACCTGAATAATTGTTATTTGGTGCCAGCGTTGAGCATGAACATTATATCTGGATCTTGTTTGATGCGAGACGTTCATTTAAATCAGAGAATAATGGTTGTTCTATTTATATGAGTAATATCTTTTATGGTCATGCACCCTTGAAGATTGGTCTATTTTTATTGAATCTCGATAGTAGTGATACACATATTCATAATGTCGAAGCCAAAAGATGCAGAGATGATAATGATAGTGCAACTTATTTGTGGCACTGCCGTTTAGGTCATATCGGTGTAAAGCGCATGAAGAAACTCCATACTGATGGACTTTTGGAATCACTTGATTATGAATCACTTGGTACTTGCGAACCGTGCCTCATGGGCAAGATGACTAAAACGCCGTTCTCTAGAACTATGGAGCGAGCAACTGATTTGTTGGAAATCATACATACTGATGTTTGTGGTCCAATAAATGTTGAGGCTCGCGGCAGGTATCGTTATTTTCTCACCTTCGCAGATGATTTGAGCAGATATGGGTATATCTACTTAATGAAACACAAGTCTGAAACATTTGAAAAGTTTAAAGAATTTCAGAGTGAAGTGGAAAATCATCGTAACAAGAAAATAAAGTTTCTACGATCTGATCGTGGAGGAGAATATTTGAGTTACGAGTTTGGTTTACATTTGAAACAACGCAGAATAGTTTCGCAACTCACGCCACCCGGAACACCACAACGAAATGGTGTGTCCGAACGTCGTAATCATACTTTACTAGATATGGTGCGATCTATGATGTCTCTTACTGATTTACCGCTATCGTTCTGGGGTTATGCTTTAGAGACGGCTGCATTCACGTTGAATAGGGCACCATCAAAATCCGTTGAGACGACGCCTTATGAACCGTGGTTTGGCAAGAAACCAAAGTTGTCGTTTCTTAAAGTTTGGGGCTGCGATGCTTATGTGAAGAAACTTCAACCAGATAAGCTCGAACCTAAATCGGAGAAATGTGTCTTCATAGGATACCCAAAAGAGACTATTGGGTACACCTTCTATCACAGATCCGAAGGCAAGACATTCATTGCTAAGAATGGATCCTTTCTAGAGAAAGAGTTTCTCTCGAAAGAAGTGAGTGGAAGGAAAGTAGAACTTGATGAGGTAACTATACCAGCTCCCTTATTGGAAAGTAGTTCATCACAGAAATTGGTTCCTGTGACACCTACACCAATTAGTGAGGAAGTTAATGATGATGATCATGAAACTTCAGATCAAGTTGTTACTGAACTTCGTAGATCAACCAGGGTAAGATCCGCACCAGAGTGGTACGGTAATCCTATTCTGGAAGTCATGATACTAGATCATGGTGAACCTACGAACTATGAAGAAGCGATGGTGAGCCCAGATTCCGCAAAATGGCTTGAAGCCATGAAATCTGAGATGGGATCCATGTATGAGAACAAAGTGTGGACTTTGGTTGACTTGCCGGATGGTCGGCAAGCAATAGAGAATAAATGGATCTTCAAGAAGAAGACTGACGCTGATGGTAATGTTACTGTTTACAAAGCTCGACTTGTTGCAAAAGGTTTTCGACAAGTTCAAGGGGTTGACTACGATGAGACCTTCTCACCCGTAGTGATGCTTAAGTCTGTCCGAATCATGTTAGCGATTGCCGCATTTTATGATTATGAAATATGGCAGATGGATGTCAAAACTGCATTCCTGAATGGATTTCTGGAAGAAGAGTTGTATATGATGCAACCGGAAGGTTTTGTCGATCCTAAGGGAGCTAACAAAGTGTGCAAGCTCCGATCAATCTATGGTCTGGTGCAAGCCTCTCGGAGTTGGAATAAACGCTTTGATAGTATGCTCAAAGCATATGGTTTTATACAGACTTTTGGAGAAGCCTGTATTTACAAGAAAGTGAGTGGGAGCTCTGTAGCATTTCTAATATTATATGTGGATGACATATTGTTGATTGTAAATGATATAGAATTTTTGGATAGCATAAAAGGATACTTGAATAAAAGTTTTTCAATGAAAGACCTCGGTGGAGCTGCTTATATATTGGGCATCAAGATCTATAGAGATAGATCAAGACGCTTGATTGGATTTTCACAATGCACGTACCTTGATAAAGTGTTGAAAAAGTTCAATATGGATCAGGCAAAGAAAGGGTTTTTGCCTGTATTACAAGGTATAAAATTGAGTCAGACTCAATGCCCGACCACTGCAGAAGATAGAGAGAAAATGAAAGGAGTTCCCTATGCTTCAGCCATAGGCTCTATCATGTATGCAATGCTGTGTACCAGACCTGATGTGTGCCTTGCTATTAGTTTAGCAGGGAGGTACCAAAGTAATCCAGGAGTGGATCACTGGACAGCGGTCAAGAATATCCTGAAATACCTGAAAAGGACTAAGGATATGTTTCTCGTATATGGGGGTGACAAAGAGCTTGTCGTAAAAGGTTACGTCAATGCAAGCTTTGACACTAATCCGGACGATTCTAAATCGCAAACCGGATACGTATTTATATTAAACGGTGGAGCTGTAAGTTGGTGCAGTTCTAAACAAAGTGTCGTAGCGGGATCTACATGTGAAGCGGAGTACATAGCTGCTTCGGAAGTAGCAAATGAAGGAGTCTGGATGAATGAGTTCATTTCCGATCTAGGTGTCATACCTAGTGCATCGGGTCCAATGAAGATCTTCTGTGACAATACTGGCGCAATTGCCTTGGCAAAGGAATCCAGATTTCACAAGAGGACCAAGCACATCAAGAGACGCTTCAATTCCATCCGGGACCAAGTCCAGGTGGGAGACATAGAGATTTGCAAGATACATACGGATCTGAATATTGCAGACCCATAGACTAAGCCTCTCTCACGAGCAAAACATGATCAACACCAAGACTCCATGGGTGTTAGAATCATTACTATGTAATCTAGATTATTGACTCTAGTGCAAGTGGGAGACTAAAGGAAATATGCCCTAGAGGCAATAATAAAGTTATTATTTATTTCCTCATATCATGATAAATGTTTATTATTCATGCTAGAATTGTATTATCCGGAAACATGATACATGTGTGAATACATAGACAAACATAATGTCACTAGTATGCCTCTACTTGACTAGCTCATTAATCAAAGATGGTTATATTTCCTAACCATAGACATGTGTTGTCATTTGATTAACGAGATCACATCATTAGGAGAATGATGTGATTGACTTGACCCATTCTGTTAGCCTAGCACTTGATCGTTTAGTATGTTGCTATTGCTTTCTTCATGACTTATACAAAGTTCCTACAACTATGAGATTATGCAACTCCCGTTTACCGGAGGAACACTTTGTGTGCTACCAAACGTCACAACGTAACTGGGTGATTATAAAGGTGCTCTACAGGTGTCTCCAAAGGTACATGTTGAGTTGGCGTAATTCGAGATTAGGTTTTGTCACTCCAATTGTCGGAGAGGTATCTCTCTGGGCCCTCTCGATAATACACATCACTTAAGCCTTGAAGCATTATAACTAATGAGTTAGTTACGAAATGATGTATTACGGAACGAGTAAAGAGACTTGCCGGTAACGAGATTGAACTAGGTATTGGATACCGACGATCGAATCTCGGGCAAGTAACATACCGATGACAAAGGGAACGATGTATGTTGTTATGCGGTTTGACCGATAAAGATCTTCGTAGAATATGTAGGACCCAATATGAACATCCAGGTTCCACTATTGCTTATTGATCGGAAACAGTTCTAGGTCATGTCTACATAGTTCTCGAACCCGTAGAGTCCGCACGCTTAACGTTACGATGACAGTTTTATTATGAGTTTATAAGTTTTGATGTACCGAAGTTTGTTCAGAGTCCCGGATGTGATCACGGACATGACGAGGAGTCTCGAAATGGTCGAGACATAAAGATTGATATATTGGAAGCCTATGTTTGGACATCGGAATGGTTCCGGGTGAAATCGGGATTTTACCGGAACACTCGGGGGTTACCGGAACCCTCCCGGGGGTTAATGGGCCTTAGTGGGCCATGAGGGAGAAGAGGAGGGCTGGCCAAGGCAGGCCGCGCACCCCCTCCCCCCTAGTCCGAATAGGACAAGGAAGGGGGGGGCCTTTCCTCTTTCCCTCCCCCCAAGTCCTAATCCAACCAGGAAAGGGGGGGAGTCCTACTCCCGGTGGGAGTAGGACTCCTCCGGCGCGCCTCCTCCTAGGGCCGGCCACACCCCCCCTTGCTCCTTTATATACGGGGGCAGGGGGGCACCCTAGACACACAAGTTGATCTACAGATCGTTCCTTAGCCGTGTGCGGTGCCCTCCTCCACCATATTCCACCTCGGTCATATCGTCGTGGAGTTTAGGCGAAGCCCTGCGCCGGTAGAACATCATCATCGTCACCACACCGTCGTGCTGACGGAACTCATCCCCGACAACCTGCTGGATCGGAGTCCGGGGAACGTCATCGAGCTGAACGTGTGCTGAACACGGAGGTGCCATACGTTCGGTGCTTGGATCGGTCGGATCGTGAAGACGTACGACTACATCAACCGCGTTGTCATAACGCTCCCGCTTTCGGTCTACGAGGGTACGTGGACACACTCTCCCCTCTCGTTGCTATGCATCACCATGATCTTGCGTGTGCGTAAGAATTTTTTTGAAATTACTACGTTCCCCAACATTTGCAAGCTGTAGAAGATTCCACTTGTGAGTTGTGACGACTTAATCGTAAGGGCCCACTTACCTCAATGGTCCCAGCAGGTCAGTGGGCTGCCATATGTGAAGGGAAGTCACCGGTACTGTAGCTTACCGGACTTCCCTTCCAAAGTTAAGAGGGTCTGGATCCCTGTAACAGAGCCCATCAGGCCAGCACAAATTATTAGACGTTGACTTAAGACAAAATGGACTTGTAATGAGCTTGGGCATGATCTTAGCTTGGGCATGGTTTTAGCTTGTATAGAAGTTATATTGTTATAGATCCTCCAACATGTGGTGCTTGCTTTTTAGAATCCTTTGCTAGCCAAAATATCTGTACTAAGCGGGAATACTGCTTGTGCATCCAAATTCCTTGAACCAAGTTTCTTTCATGAGTGTCCACCATACCTACCTATATGCGGTATTTACCTGCCGTTCCAAGTAAATTTGCATGTGCCAAACTCTAAACCTTCAAATAATAATCTGTTTTGTATGCCTGAATCGCTCATGTAGCGACTAGGGCTGTTAGTATCTTTCATGCTAGGTGGGTTATTCTCAAGATGAGTGGACTCCGCTCATCATTCACGAGAAAAATGGCTGGTAACCGGGATGCCCAGTCCCATGATCAAAAGATCAAAATCAAATCAAAAATAATTGCAAACAAAACTCCCCCAGGATTGATGTTAGTTGGAGGCACCCATTGTTTCGGGCAAGCCATGGATTGATGATTGTTGGTGGAGGAGGAGTAAAAACTTTACCATTCTGTTTGGGAACCGCCTATAATGTATGTAGTATGGAAGATCTTGGGAACTCTTGGTTGTTATGTTGACAATGAGATCATACCTCTCAAAATTATTTATCTCTATTTCAAAACGAGCTCTGGCACCTCTGCAAATCCCTGCTTCCCTCTGCGAAGGGACTATCTTTTACTTCTATGCAAGAGTCAGTAGTATTTCTTCTCATTCCTACCTACTCTTTAATTGGCAAGCATCGTGTGTTGGGGAAAGATCTAAGCATATATGGCCATGCAAATATATTTGATCATGAATTATTATTGTTGGCAATTATCTATATGATAAGTGAGTTGGGAGGCGAAACATTAAGCCCCTATCTTTCTCTGTGTTCGATGAATGCTATTTATTCTAAGAATATGCTTTGAGTGGTAGCAATCATGGAAGACTATATGATAGTTGAGTATGTGGAGTTTGCTAAATCAAAGCTCTGACATAGACCCTTCCTGAAAATAAGATGAATTGCAATTGTTGGATGACTGAGAACATAGTTTGCTAGTTTTCAAGAAATTTTATGGTCTATGCTTTAACATGTGAATAGCTTATTACTTGATCTTGAGAAGTTTTATGAGATGAACTACTGTTACGACATATAATCATGCTAGAAAAGGTGATTGAAATTATCATTGATCAAACTTGTGCACCTGCTAGCATTCCTGTCCCCGATGTCGCTGCAGTCCCTCAGCGTCACTCCGCTCGTGCCGTGCTCGCCACTGGCGACCAGGCAGCTATCCAGGTCGTTCGCCGCCCGCGGGGACCTGTTCCCTTGCAAGGTGTGCAACGAGGTGCTGAGCAAGCCGCAACAGCTGGAGCTCCACCAGGCGACGAAGCAGCGTGGCCATGCCCTCGTCTAGCAGATCGGGAGGTCGGGAGGCGCGGCCTCGGGAAGGGGAGACGGCGAGAGGGAGGCCGCCATGAGAGGCGACGGACGGGCGGGAGCGGGAGGTGGTGGCGGCGGTGGAGGGCCGCGGCGACGAGTGTCGTCCAGAGCAGGAGGCCACCCAGGTTGTCCGTGAGCTGCAGCTCCCATGGCGCCAGGAGCTCGAACCCCTGCCTCACGCCCTCCTCCAAGTCGTCCTTCACCACCTGGAGTCGCCGGGAGCCCGCGCCAAGTTCGCCGTCGCCGCTCCTCTGCTTCCGCTGCATCGTGCAACAGCAGTTCGGGCAAAGGACGCCGCCTCTGCCCCGACCCCGCCTGGACTCCCCTCCTGCCGGCCTTCAACGCCGTCTGCGCCTCCTCCGCCTCGAATCTCGTCGTTTCCGCTGCCCGTCCATGCCCAGCGCCCCGCCGCTTCAAGTCCCAGCGCCGCCTTCCCGTGCCTCATCAGGCTCGCCGTGTCTAGGCCGTCCTGGTCGCGCTCACGGCGGCACGACAGCGCGCCCAGGTCTTCTCGCTAGCGTCGAACGCGACGGAGCGGAGGAGGCTGGCCGCGGCGAGCGCGTCGATGGTGGCTGGCTGCCGCTCCCGCTTCGCCCGTCTCCACGGTGTGCTGTGTTCGGTGAAAAAGAGGAGAAAGGAGAGAGACAGAGGGGGGAGTGGCCGACAGTGGGCCGAAAAGGAAAAAGAATAGCGCCGGTGCCTCCCAGCTGCCCCCCCGGGTTCCTGGGTCCTCGCCCGCGATCGTCGGCTGTGTTTTTGACTAAATCCGGCGCAAAACGAGATCTTGGGGTCCGACTGGCTCATTTTTTTAGCGTCGGGATGAAAAAAGTGGTCCTGGGGGGCTCAGCGGGGGGACAGCTGGAGATGCTCTGAGCTATGCTCAGTCCTCGTCCCTGCGAGGAAGCATGGTGCGCTTGCCCGGTGCTGCTCCGCGCATGTTTCGGATGCCAATCATGATTTCGGTGAGAAAAAGAATGGGACTCACCGGATAAGAAAGCTCAAGGTTTGAAATTCTAGGCGCCAGACTCAAGGTTGGAAGTTCGGCCTTCGTTTCAGACTTCATCTTCAAGTTCGAGGCTGAAAATAGACTTTATACATTCTAAAATACTACTATATGAATTGTTGATATTTTTCATGAGTCCAATTTGTGGTTATTAAGTTGTGTTGTGCTGAATTTATGTTTAAAGCTGTCGCAGAAATTTCCGTGTCCTGTTCTGCAGAATTTTATTTGACACTGCCAGTACAGCACAATGTAAACCTTTTCGCTGACTTATTATGAAACCATCACGTGGCCAAAATATGAAATATAACAAAATGATTTAACTGGATAACACTGCATGTACCTTTTTATCTGGAAAAATATTGCATATATATACATATCGGAGAGAGTAAATGGCAATGACAGTCATAGAACTTGTGCAATCGGTGCACTTTAGTCACACTACTCACAAACCGGAAATATTTGTCACAGAACTTGTGTTTCGGGTGCAAGTTGGTCAAAACTGACTGACTCCGTTAGTTTTTTTGCAGCAAACCCCCTAAACTATTTGATACGGGTTTTCCTTGCGGGGAAAACACCACGGTGGACGTAGACAAGGTATTCGATAAAATGACGGATGGCAGTGCCACGTTCTGGTGCCCCGCCACCGTGCGGGAGGGGCTCGGTGACTGGCTCTAGCTGACGCTTACCCGCGAGCTCCCACCGGTGCTAAGTTAAGGAGAGGATTATGATGTCGCCGATGAACCTGTCGACCAACAAGTTCAATGGCTCACTGCCAGCGTCCATCGGTAGCTTACCGTCGCCGCAAAAACTTCTCTTTGGCAGCAAGCGGCTCCAAGGCATCCCGCGGGAGGTTGGTCGGCTGAAGCGGCCTCCCAAGCTGAACGCTAGCAGGAACAACCTGACCAGCCAGTGAGCCTCACTTCCTGCTGCCTCGCTGGTGTAAGTAGACCTGAGAGCGAACCAGCTCAGCAGAGCAATCCTGGGGGTGTCGTTGGCGGAGATCCAGGTGCTGAAGTACATGAACGTGCCGTGGAATAAGCTGCGCGGTGGCGTCCCGACGGAGATGGGCGGTATGAAGAACCTTACGGCCGACGACTTCTCACCATAGTAACATGTCCAACATGGTGCCGCTGAACCAGCAACTCATCTAATTCGACGTGACGTCATTCGCCGGCAGCCCGCGACTATGCTTGATGGCGGTCGTGTCATCCAACCCCTGCACCATGACGGAGGTGTGAATGCTGGGCTGAATCTGGCACCAACACATCATGCAACAGCTGGCCTTCTGCTCCTCCAGCGACGATGTGCTTGCTAGTTGCCACCGCCACGTCCCCTGACATCGTGTAGCGACCACGATGATGGTGGCAGCAACGTGTTGCCACCGTGCGCGCACAGGGAAGAATGTCGTCGCCACTCGCCACTGGGAGTATGCCGAGCTGCTGCTCTCTATGTTAGAAGATATTGTATAGAGATAGGAAAGGTGTTTAAACTTGTATCTACTTTCTATCTCTTCTTCTGTTCCAACCAACTCTCCTGTAACGATCGATCTCTTCTTGTAAGCCACAACACATGTGATATATATACAAACCACGACCCGAGCAAAGGGTTCAACACTTCCTTCAACCTTTTACATGGTATTAGAGCCTCTTCCTCGATAGATTGGATAGAGATCACATCTAGCTACCCAGGCGACCGCAACCATGTCCACCACCGCCGCAGCCATGACGCCCAGCACCATGGGTGCACTCACCGCCTCCAACCCCACCAACTCCTTCTTGGATCGCCGCCGCAAGAGAAGCTGACGAGGGGCAACTTCGTGCTCTGGAAGGCCATCGTCCTACCCCAGATCAAGGGCGCACAGATGGAACACCATCTCGACACGAAGAGTCCGGCACTGCCGGCCACCCTCACCATCACCAAGGACGGCAAAGAAGAACAGGTACTGAACTTTGCGAGATCCCTCTGGTTTGCACAACAGCAACAACTCCAAGGCTACTTGATGGGTTCCCTCTCCCGCGACATCCTTGCACAAGTCGCCACGCTCCAGACGTCGGCTGAAGTCTGGCGCGCCATCCACGACATGTTCGCCGCCCAGAGTCAAGCCCAAGCTATCAATACTCGGATCGAGCTTACGAACCTTCAAAAAGGTAACATGACTATGGCCGAATACCTTGGAAAGATTAAGAGCCTCACCGATGAAGTTTCCTGCACCTCTGCCGCACTCTCCGATTCGGAGATCGTGTCCAAGATCTTGGTCGGGCTGGACATGGACTACAATCCAGTAGTCTCGGCCCTTGCCGCTCGGGTGGAGCCGATTACTGTCCAGGAGCTATATAGCCAGCTTCTGAGCTTCGACGCCCGCCTCAGCCTTCTTCATGGCGCCAGCTTTCGTCAATCCTCCGCCAACGCCATCTCGTGTGGCCGCATCCGTTGGCACAGTCACCACGCGCAACGTGGCGGTGGGTGTGGGCGCGACAACTCCCAAGGGGACAACGGCTACAACAATAACTACAGCAACGCCGGAGGCGGCAGCTACAACAACTCCGGCAACAGATCAGGGGGTAGTGGCTTCAACAACAACACTAGCCACCGCCCCTCCTCCTCCTCCTCTCGTCGTCGCCCTCGCTGTCAACTCTGCAAGAAGGCCGGCCATGAGGTTATGGACTGTTGGCACCGCTTTGATGAGGACTACGTTCCCGATGCTAAACATGTTGCTGCAGCCATGTGGGAGCAAGGAGGAGATGGCATGTGGTATGTTGATTCCGGTGCCACGGATCATGTCACAAGTGAGCTAGAGAAGCTTGCTCTACGTGAAAAATATCACGACAATGATCTGATTCACACCGCAAGCGGTGGAGGTATGGATATTCAACACATTGGTCAAGCTTTTATTAATTCACCTATGCTTAAGCGTGATCTAGTTCTGAAAGATGTTCTTCATGTTCCTCAAGCCGACAAAAACCTTGCTTCTATGTCTCGTTTAGCCACTGATAATAATGTCTTGTTTGAAACTCACCCTCGTTACTTTTTTATAAAGGATCGGGCAACGAGGGAACTTCTACACCACGGTAGATGCATTGGAGGTCTCTACCCCATCACATCCGGAGCACTTAGTCGCAAGCGTCGTCAGGTCTACTCTGTCATCAAGCCCTCTTTGGCAAGGTGACATCAACGATTAGGACATCCCTCTTCAGTCATAGTTAAGCAAGTAGTCAATAAAGGCAATCTTTCTTTGTCACATAGTCCTATTAGTGATTCAGTTTGTGAAGCTTTTCAATGTGCTAAGAGTCACCAACTTCCCTATCCTAGGTCAAATAGTGTTTCTCATGCTCCTTTAGAGCTTATTTTCAGTGATGTATGGGGACATGCCCGAGATTCTTTTGGACAAAAAAAATATTATGTCAGTTTCATTGATTATTATAGCAAGTTTACTTGGATTTACTTACTCAAGTATAAATATGAAGTTTTTTTCTATATTTCAAGAGTTTCAAGAACTTGTCGAAAGATAATTTGCCAGGAAATTTTTGACAGTCCAAAGTGACTAGGGAGGGGAGTATGAGAAGCTCAACTCCTTCTTCCGTAGCATTGGTATTGCACACCATGTGTCTTGTCCCCATACCCATCAACAGATTGGCTCTGCTGAGAGAAAACATCGTCACATTGTTGAAGTTGGCCTCCCTTTACTTGCTCATGATTCCATGCCTCTCAAATATTGGGACGAAGCTTTCATCACTGCCACATATCTTATTAATCATTTGCCTAGCAAAGTCATTGGCAATTCTACTCCTTTGGAACGTCTCTATCATCAAAAACCATATTACAATTCTCTCAAAACTTTTGGGTGTGCATGCTACCCCAATCTTCGTCCATACAATCATCATAAACTTGAGTTTCCTTCTAGTCAATGTGTTCTTGTTGGCTATAGTAATCTTCACAAAGGCTATAAGTGTCTAGAAATTACTACTGGACGTATCTATATTTCTCGAGATGTTGTTTTTGATGAAAATCTCTTTCTGTTTTCCAAGCTTCACCCAAATGCAGGAGCTCTTCTCCATGCTGAAATAGCTCTTCTTCCAGATCACGTGGGTGAAGTAAATAATGCTGACCTTGTGAAAAATTCCAATGAAAATTGTGATTCTGTAGATTTTGGCCGTCATTTTATGTGTGCAAATCCGAAAGAAACATGCACGGGATCCCACACTGATTCTGCTGGCAGCGGCGCTGGATCCCAAGCTGATCCCAACGTCAGCACATCTGTCCCTGGCGGCGCGTGATCCCAGGAGGATCGCTCTCCCCTGGATGTGTCTCCTCGTGCACGGGGGGCCGACCGGATGGACCCCACCTGTCCCGATGTGCGATTGGACGAGGCCGCCAGCCCAGGCGCGGGTGCACACGCGCGCGCACCGACAGCCCCCACTGGGTGGAGCCCGCTAGCCCAAGCGTGGGCAAGTGCTTATCACCGCGCACGGGCGAGCGCCTATCACCGAGCGCCACTTGTTCGCAGGACGACGCGGCGGGTGCGGCTGGCGACAGGGGGACATCTGAGGCTTCAAGGTCAGCAGCAGGTGCAGAATCCTTCTTGGATCTGGCGCCGGGATCTTCTGTGGATAACGCTGCGCCTACTGCTTCTGGATCTTCTGTGCCTACATCAGCAGCTCTATCTCCGTCTCCTCGTCGTCACACCAGGTCACAGTCAGGTATCGTCAAAAATAAAGAGTATACTGATGGTACGGCATGATATGATAGAGTCAAACGTGCTTTTCTTAGTAGTGTTGGTGAGCCAAATAATTTGCATGATGCTCTAGCACATAAAGATCGGAAGGAGGCTATGGATAAAGAATATGATGCACTCATGAAAAATAGAACTTGGCACTTAGTACCTTCAAGGCAAGGTAGCAATGTTATAGACTGCAAATGGGTATATAAGATAAAAAGAAAATCTGATGGAAGTATAGACAGATACAAGGCTAGATTAGTTGCCAAAGGTTTTAAGCAGAGATTTGGTATTGATTATGAAGATACTTTTAGTCCTGTTGTTAAGGCAGCTACTATTCGACTTGTATTGTCTATTGCTATTTCCAGAGGATGGAGTTTACGACAGCTAGATGTTCAGAACGCGTTTCTTCATGGTGTTCTTGAGGAAGAAGTGTTCATGCGGCAGCCACCTGGATTTCAGAATCAAAGCACACCACATTATGTTTGTAAGTTGGATAAAGCTTGTATGGTCTAAAACAAGCCCCAAGAGCTTGGTACTCAAGGTTGAGCATGCAGTTGCAACAACTTGGATTTACACCATCTAAAGCTGATACTTTATTGTTCTTTTATCATAAAGACAAGATCACTATATTTGTACTTGTTTATGTTGATGGTATAATTATTGCAAGCTCAAGTTCAGATGCTACCACTTGTTTGCTTAAAGATCTAAAGTTGGAATTTGCTCTCAAGGACTTGGGAGATCTTCACTACTTTCTTGGCGTAGAGGTCAAACGGGTCAAAGATGGTATTCTTCTCATGCAGGAAAAGTACACTACTGATATACTCAGAAGAGTATGACTGCACAATTGCAAACCTGTGAGTACACCAATTTCAACTTCTGAAAAACTTAAAATTGAGAGTGGAGAAGCACTTGGACCAGAAGATGCAACTAATTACAGAAGTGTTGTGGGTGCTTTACAATATCTGACTTACACGTCCTGATATTTCTTACTCTGTGAATAAGGTATGTCAGTATTTACATGCACCTAGAACAACTCACTGGACTGCAGTCAAGAGGATTTTAAGGTATCTTAAGTTTTCTGAAGGACTTGGACTTCAGATTACCAAGTCTCCATCTCTACTTGTTACTGCTTATTCTGATGCAGACTGGACAGGGTGTGCTGGTGATAGAAGGTCTACAGGTGGTTTTGTTGTGTTTCTGGGAACTAATCTCATATCATGGAGTGCAAGAAAACAGGCTACTGTCTCAAGGTCAAGTACAGAGGCTGAGTATAAAGCTTTGGCAAATGCTACAACAGAAGTAATATGGATACAGACATTGCTCTATGAACTTGGAATCAAGGCTCCACAAGCTGCTAGATTATGGTGTGATAATATTGGAGCAACCTATCTTTCAGCTAATCATGTTTTTCATGCACACACCAAACATATTGAAGTTAATTTTCACTTTGTCAGAGAAAGGGTAGCTCGAAAGCTACTTGATATTTGGTTTATACCTATTGGAGATCAACTTGTTGATGGCTTCACAAAACCCCTCACTATGAGGAGGTTGGACGAGTTCAAGTACAATCTTAACCTTGCGAAGGTTTCTTGAGGTTTAGATTGAGATGGAGTGTTAGAAGATATTGTATAGAGATGGGAAATGTGTTTAAACTTGTATCTACTTTCTATCTCTTCTTCTGTTCCAACCAACTCTCCTGTAACGATCGATCTCTATCGATCTCTTCTTGTAAGCCACGGCACATGTGATATATATACAAACCGCGGCCCGAGCAAAAGGTTCAACGCTTTCATCAACCTTTTACACGCTAGCGCCAGAAAGGCGCTCAAATTCACATACACGTACAAGGGCGCCTACATCGACAGGCACGACACCCACGTCGTCCTCGGCGTCAGTATGAGGGGCAAGGACGTGTGCACGTCGTCGGGCTCAACCTGCTCAGGGGCTTCGCCGGTGCCTCTGGCGCCGTGCCGACATGCAGGCCTGCCTAAAGAGCTCGCCGACGACACGGAGGGCGTGTAGTCAGGGAGCCGGATGTGTGTGCTTGTTGTGTGTTGCGTGCGTGATCTGGTGTGCGTGCGTGATCTGGTGTGTGCTGTGTGCTGTGTGCGTGCTCGTGGAGTGTACTGTGTGCTGCGTGCTCCAGTCTGCGCGTACAACAAACTACGCGGTGTTGGTGCAGAAGCTGGACGACAAGTCAGAATGCCGGTGTAGCACGTCAACAACTACGCGGAGGTTCTTTCATTTCATCGAACACCTTATACGCGTCTATTGTGGTGTTTTTTGCAAGAAAAAACCCAAGTTTAGAGGTTTTGCTGTAAAAAAATCTAACGGAGTCAGTCAGTTTTACCAATGTGCACCTGAAACGCAAATTCTGCGAGTAGTGTGACTAAAGTGCACCACCGCACAAGTTCTGTGACCCGCTAGTGCCATTTACCCTGTGGGGGGGAATATAACTGTACTACAAAATTTTCTCCCCATACTCGAATCTCCTCGAATGCAGAGCTGTTTCGGATACTATTTCTACTCCGATTCCGGGTCGTTGATCCACACAAACTTCTCATACCGTATCCAGGCAGATTTCAGTGTCGATGCCGACGGTCTATTTAATCGCCACGCGGCCGCAAGCTCGAGGATTCGTGGCGCAGGTGGAGGTAGCTCACTCATGGCTAGGAGCGGGAGTGATCGATTCCTGCGCCGCCGCCTCCGCCGCCGGCCTCAGGCTGTCCACGGTGATGACCGGATTAGCGCCCTATCCGACGATCTCCTGCTCGACATCCTGGGCCGCCTTGACACTCGCACGGTTCTCGGCGCCGGGATGCTGTCTAAGCGCTGGGCCGGCCTCTCCCGCGAGCACCCCGTCCTCGACTTCAGCGTCGGGGACATACTCCCGCCGCGCTACCGCCGATGGGTCCTCCTCCACCAGGACCCCGAGGTAACCGGTTTCCACAACGAAGTCGGCACGGCAAAGGTGGAGAAGGCCATGCGCCACATCAGGAGGTACGAGCGCCGCGCCATGCGCGCCTTGACCAGCTCCGTCGAGCGCCTCTCGGACGCGGCGGCCGGCCGGAGGGTCAGCAGGCTGACGCTCGAGTTCTTCTCGACCCACAACACCGGCTGCATCAACCGGCTCATCTCCAGGGCCATCGATGCGTGGGAGGTCCGCGACGTCGTGGCCGTCGCTAAGCCAGTCTACTCGCAACGCCGAAAGTTCCACGCCTTCCACGGCCATGGCATCTGCGAGGCCCCTCACGCGTCCCGCCTGCGAAGCCTCAAGCTCGGAGGCTGCGCGCTCCCGCCGCTGCGCGGGCACAGCGCGCTCACCGTGCTCGTCCTCCAGGACACACCGATATCGACGCCCGTGTCGGCGTACGAGGGCATCTTCACCTCGTGCCCGCAGCTGCAGGTGCTCCACCTCATCTCCTGCTACACCGCCGGCATTGGGCAGATCACCGTCGACGCCCCCGTGTCGGACCTGAGGGAGCTCGTCGTCGACAGCTGCGTCGGGTTCGTAGGGATATGCCTGCGGGCTCTTCCCAGGCTCGAGCGCCTGGCCTCCCTGGGCACGAGAGTGAGCTTCGAGACCGCCTCGTTTCCCTGCCTCAGCCGATGTAACCTCGCCCTGTGCAGGGGCATCACGGAGGCAACGGCTCGCCGATACTTTGTGCCACGCACGAAGCTGGAGCTTGGCTCGTTTGTGGGGTGCATCCCGGACGTAACGGACATGATCATTCGGTTCACTGGACCTGACAGATGGATCGTGCCGTCCGTTTCCTCGCCGGCGCTGCTACCTAATCTCCGGCGTCTGCTGGTCGCCGACGTGCCTCGGTGCTGGGACGTCTCGTGGCCGCGTCTCCTCCTTGAGACGGCGCCTTCCCTCGAGGCCCTCCATGTCCACATCGCCCCGCCTTGCAAAGAGGAAGAGGAACCCAGCGACGATGAGATATCGTGGCGGCCCGCCATGCTCGGGCACCGGCACCTCAAGGAGTTTGTCATGGCTGGTTTTGAGGGGACGGAGAGGCAGGTTTACCTCGTCAGGTTTGTCATGGGGGTGTGCAGCACGGCGTTGCGCCATGTCGCCATGCTCAAGAAGGGGCATGTCCGGGACAAGGGGCACTGGGACTGGGAGATGGTGACGCAGCAGCATCACTCACAGTGGACCGACGAGGAGAAGGACAAGACGCTTAAGCAGATCGTGAGCGGGATTCCTTCTTCCTCAACCGCTTCTCCGGTTATAGTTTTTGGCTGATCTTTTTTTTTTTTGTGCGGGAAAAACTTCCAATCTATTCATCTTCAATCATGGTAGTACAACGAATACTAAAAATAATAAAAATTACATCCAGATCCGTAGACCACCTAGCGACGACTACAAGCACTGAAGCGAGCCGAAGGCGCGCCGCTGCCATCGCCCCTCCCTCATCGGAGCCGGGCAAAGCTTGTTGTAGTAGACAGTCGGGAAGTCGTCGTGCTAAGGCCCCATAGAACCAACGCACCAGAACAGCAACCGCCGCAGATGAAGAGTGTAGATTAAAAGGATCCAACCTGAAGACACACGAACGAAGACGAACGACGAACAGATCCAAGCAAATCCACCAAGGACAGATCAGCCGGAGACACAACTCCACACGCCCACCGATGATGCTGGACGCATCACCGGAACGGGGGCTAGGCGGGGAGACCTTTATTCCATCTTCAGGGAGCCGCCGCCGTCTCGCCTTCCTGAACAAGACGCAAACCCTAACAAAGATTGAAAAAAGATCTAAAAACGGAGCCCTCCCACCGGCAAGGGGCGAGATCCACTCCGCCTCCATGGCCCTAAGGCCACCGGAGACGAGACGGACCGGCGCCGGCGCCGGCGGGAGGCAGAGTACCCTAGCTTTTTGGAGGGGCGGTTGGCTAGGTCAAAGGAGCTGGAGTTAGTAATAACATTCAGGTTTTCTTTTTTTTTTGGCTGATCTTTTTGTTATTTTTGTCCATCCATGACATGAAAGTGAGCATTTGTCCAGTTAATTTTTAGGCTTCCGGTTTTTTTGGTCGATTTGATTAATCCTAAATACTTCAGGGGGACTGCTACGCGTCGGCCGGCGGATCATTTTAAAAGATCCGCCACCTCGCGGGTCGTTAGATGCGGCGCAATCTAGCGGTTGAACGTATTCTTTCACTTCGCAACAGAGGTCTTGTTGCAGAAACATTTACAACAGAAATTGTGTTGCTTATTTTTTTTGCAACATAAATTGTGTTGCGGGACTTTTTCTGTAACATAGGTTGTGTTGCGGTTTTTTTTTTGCAACAAAATTCTTGTCGCAGATATTTCTTGCAACAGAGGTTTTGTTGCGGAATTCTTTTTTGCAACAGAGCCGACGTTGCAAAAACTTGTCTAAGTTGCCGTCGTCATTCGCGGACGTGGTTTGCAACACCGTTGTTGTTACAAGATAAGGTAACGTGTGTGAGTGTGCATAAGGACGTGTGGATGAAGGACGATCCAACGGTCGCGCGGGTGGCGGAACTCTCCGCGCCATCAGCTGGCAGAGCATTAGCGTTTTCCATACTTCAGGGTGCGCGCGCACGATCTCGTCGAAACGAGCGGCCGCGGCTGGACCGCTCGATGCGCGCGAATCATGCGGCCACGAGCGCCTGGCTTGGAGTGCGGAGCGCTCCTGCTACGCAACAAATCCGCGGCTCACGTCGCTCGAAAACCACCGCTTCGCTATCTCTCTCGAAAAAAAAAACCTTTATCCCCAATCTCCTTTTCCTCCTCTCTGTTACTGGAGGAGCGCCGGCGTCGATTTTCCGGGAGGTCGATGAGGAGGCGGCAGACCGGAGGAGCCCGGCGAGCAGGTCATCGAGGGAGCGGGAGCAGCATCCCCGCCGTCTCCTCCCCCTATTTTTCCTTCTAGCTGGAGCTGGTTCGACCAACCTCCGCAGCCCCGTCGAGGAACTCTGCCACGGAGCTCATGCCAGATGCCGACCTGGTGCTCTAGTTAGCCATCGGCGGCGCAGTCGTCACACTAGCGTTGACGAAGCTGGATTTAATCGGAAGGACCCACTGTGTGCGAGGCGCTGAGTGGCCATTTCCAGTAGGAAGTGCGCCTGCTGCTCGCCTGTATCCGCATCTGCCTCCGGCGTCCAGTAAGTACTCTTCTCCTTTCCACAGCCTGGTTATCTTCCATCTATTCTCTTTCGATATACACACTAGAATGTGCCTGTTTGGGTTGTAATCCCGCTAGTCAACCGTCTTATGATACTTTGGAATTTTGACGATTGGGGTGCTGATTTGTACATGCGTTTCTGCATCTTGATTAGGGGAGCTAAGGTGATTATGCTTTTTAGCAGTGAGTTTGTACGGTGATTAGAAGTTTTAGCACATTCTTGGTATCGCTACAATGATTAGGACTTAGCACATTCTCATTGGCATAGTTATACACGCACGATTATGATAATGCACACTCTTGTTGTAGTTGTACACATAGTTGGCATTCACAGTAGTTGTTGTTGCACATATAGTAGTCCGGAGTTGGATATGATCATCGGAAAGTTGCACAACAACACGATCATGCGGCGGAGGTGCATGCTCTCATCGGCATAGTAGTTCACCATGATTGTGGGAGTTGCACATGTGCGGCGGAACAGTCGCACACACATGACCACGAAGCTGCACACTCCCATCGACGTAGTAGCTCAAGCATTCCCGCGGAATTGCACACTTTCCTCGGCATAGCCACACACGCGCGGCTGTAGATTTGCACACTCTTGTCCGCCTAGTCGCACACACATGACCACGGAGTTGCACACCTTTGTTGGCATAGTCGCACACGCGCGCGTAGGTACCCACTCTCGTTGGCTACCTAGTTGGCACGTCTATTAACCCAAGGTACATAGTCTCGGGCCGCGCATCACACGAGGTACTACACACCTGGATCAACTTCAGTTTTCATTCAGTCATCTAATCTAGTCTGCTACCTTACCCCAATAATACTACTAGTACTGAAATACTAACAACATTTTCATTCTCACGGATTATTAACCCAAGTTGAATACAAATTCACAGTTGGACAACCAAACGATGCTAAGTTGACTAAATGCCTCTTTGTAAGTTGATCTATTGTTTACTATTTTTTGTTGGCATCCACAGTAGTTGTAGTTGCACACACAGTAGTCCTAGTTGGCACATGCATGGCAACAGAGTTGCACAATCTGGTCTGCATAGTCGCATATGAATTACCGTGGGAGATTCTCACGCCCCGCCGCGAGATTGCACACTTTCATCGGCACAGTCGCACATGCATGGCAACAGAGTTGCACAATCTGGTCCGCATAGTCGCACATGAATTATCGTGGGAGGTTCTCACGCCCGGCCGTGGAGTTGCACACTCTCGACATAGTCGCACCCGTATGGACACAGATTTGCACAATCTCGTCCGCATAGTCGCACATGAGTTGTCGTGGGGTGTTGACGTCCGGCCGCGGAGTTGCACACTGTCGTCGGCACAGTCGCACATGTATGGCCACGGAGTCGCACAATCTCGTTCGGATAGTCGCACATGAATTGTGGGGGAGGTGCTCACGCCCGGCCACGGAGTTGCACGCTCTCGTCGATATAGTCGCACATGCATGGCCACAGAGTTGCACAATCTCGTTCGCATAGTCGCACATAAATTTTCGTGGGAGGTGCTCACGCATGGTCGTGGAGTTGCACACTCTCGTCGGCGCAGTCGCACATGTATGGACACATAGTTGTACAATCTCATCCGCATAGTCACACATTAATTATCGTGGGAGGTGCTCACGCATGGCCACGGAGTTGCACACTCTCGTCGGCACAGTCGCACATACATGGCCATGGAGTTGCACAACCTTGTCCGCATAGTCCCACATGAGTTTTTGCCGGAGGTGCTCATGCCCGGCCACGCAGTTGCACACTCTCGTCCGCATAGCCGCACATGCATGGCCACACAATTGCACAATCTCGTCTTCATAGTCGCACATGAATTGCTGTGGGAGGCACTTCATCAGGAGGAAATATGGATGCGCCAGAGGTCCAGAGTACCATACTTGCGCGAGGGAGACAGGAATACAAAACTTTTTCACGCACAAGCAGCTCAACGTAGGAGAATGAACAAAATTGAGGGACTTGTGCGAGCTGATGGGTCGGTATGCCAATCCTGGGCAGATGACCATGATGAGGTACAACAGTTCTACACAACTCTGTATACGTCTCAAGGAGTCAGACCCCTTGATGAACTGTTGGATTTAGTTCCACAAAAGGTGACAGCACCTATGAATGCACACCTAGATAAGCCATTTACGGCGGAAGAGGTGAGGGTGGCGCTGTTTCAAATGGCCCCATCCAAAGCACCCGGTGTGGACGGATTTACTGCGGGTTTTTTCCAGAGGCATTGGACATTGATGAAAGATGACATAATCCCGACAGTGTTGGGGTTTTTGAATGGGGGCGAACTTCCAGAAGGTATGAATGATACATCCATTACCCTCATCCCGAAGGTTCGACATCCACAAAGAATAACCCAATATAGACCTATTTCTCTTTGTTTTGTGTTGCACAAGATTGCAGCAAAATGTATTGTTAACAAGATGAGAGATTTTCTTGACGACGTTGTAAGTGAGGAGCAAAGTGCGTTTGTGCCTGGGCGCCTCATTACAGATAATGTTCTTATTGCTCATGAGAGCATCCATGCAATGAAGAAACGGAGGAAGGGAAAGAATTGGGTATGTGCTGTCAAGTTGGACATGATGAAAGCTTATGATTGTGTCGAATGGCATTATCTACATGCGATTATGACAAAGTTGGGCTTCAGCTCGTCCTTTATCCGACTGATTATGAAGTGTGTAACATCAGTGTGGTTCGCGGTTCGAGTGAATGGGGAGTTGCTGCCGTTTTTCACCCCTTCTAGGGGATTCAGGCAAGGATGCCCCATGTCACCTTATTTATTCCTTCTGTGTGCCGAGGGTTTTACTACACTCTTAAACTGATATGGTGGAGTGTATGCAGACAAGGGGATTCGAGTGTGCACCCAATCACCGTGGATTAATCATCTACTGTTTGCAGATGATAGTCTTACATTCATGCAAGCTAAACTGGAGAGTGCAGAGCGGCTAAACAACATTCTCAGGATTTATGGTGAGTGTTCGGGACAGTGTGTCAACAAAGAGAAGAGCTCCATATTTTTTAGTCCAAACACGACTAGTCCAGTACGAGCCATTGTGAAAACTGCGATGGGTATTTCAGTTGAGGCATTCAATGAAAGGTATTTGGGCCTCCCCACAGCAGTTGGACATATTACCTCAGATACCTTTGATTTCGTTGGAGAAAGGGTGAGGTCAAAGTTGAACGGAGGTACAGAAAGATTGGTGTCTTGCGCGGCGAGGGAAGTACTCATCAAGGCAAGGGCACAGGCGGTGCCGACATACACTATGAGTTGCTTTAAACTCACGAAAAAGTGTACAGAAACATTTCCTCACCGATGGCAAAGTTCTGGTGGAGCAGTTCTATAGATCGAAGATCTCTACATTGGATAGATTGGAAGTCTCTGTCGCTTCCAAAAATCAGAGGAGGTATGGGATTTCGTGATCTGGAGTGTTTCAATATTGCATTGTTAGGGAAACATGGCTGGAGGCTTATCACTAGCCCGAATTCGTTATGCTCTCGGGTGTTGAAAGGCCGCTACTTCCCGAACACATACTTCATGCATGCTACTGTTCCTTGTAACGCCTCGGCTACCTGGCGAGCGATCGTCGCCGGGAGGGGGGCACTGGACATTGGCCTGCTAAAACGGATCGGGCGATGGCTCGTCCACGCGCGTGTGGCAGGATGGATGGCTACCAGGCAAGCTGTCGCTGCGGCCTACTTCACAGATCGGTACAACACCTATCAATCTTGTTTCAGACCTGATCGACGATGTGAATTGGTCGTGGAAAGCTGGCCTTGTTCGAGAAAATTTTATACCACCGGATACTGATACTATTCTGAATATTCCACTCAGAAATGGAGGTGGTGATGACTACTGGGCTTGGGATCATGAGAGATCGGGTTCCTATACTGTGAAGTCAGCGTATCGTGCTCTAATGACTCATAACGAGCATTCAACTCTAGAGGAAGGGGCGAATACAGAATCTTCAGAGAATAACAAACATTTATGGACTCGTCTTTGGAAGCTCAAAGTACTACCTAAGGTGCGTGTGTTCTGGTGGAGGGTCCTCCGTGGCATTCTTCCAGTGGAGAGCACACTACAGTACAGGCATATTGCAACCTTGGCACGATGCAAGGTGTGCATGGGAGCTGATGAAGATTTGATGCATGCTTTGATCAAGTGTTCACATGCTAATCTTTCTGGACAGAAGCTCGAGAATGGTTACATGTCAAGCTACCGGAGCTACACCCTCTGACTTGGTGTAGGGATATCCTCTACGACTCTCGGTTTTCAGAGAGTGATCGGGCAAAAATTGTTACGGTCATGTGGGCTATTTGGACCTCTCGCAATAATATAACACATGACAGAGCAAGTATGAACCCGGCGCAATCTCTCAAACGTATAAGAGAAACTCTTTCCTTGCTGGAGCTTCCCTTGGAACAGACGAAGGTTCTACCTGGCTACGGTTGGAGGCCACCGGATCAAGGCTGGACAAAGGTAAACACAGATGCTAGTGTTTCAGCGCTTGGACACAGAAGTGGAGCTGGAGGAGTGGCACGGACTTCCTCGACCTTCTTGGCTGCCTGGAGCAAGCCCTCCCCCCACATCACGGACCCGTTGATAGCCGAGGCGTCTGCTCTGCGAGATGGGGTGGTATTCGCACAGCTTCGAGGTTTTTCGCAAGTGCTTATGGAAACAGACTGCTTAGAATTGGTTCAGCTATGGCACTCGCGACGGTCTTCGTGCTCCATCGTAGCGCCGCTTTTATTAGAAATAGAAGAGCTAGCCTTGTCTTTTCTATCCTTTAATGTTCAACATGTATTGAGAAACTCCAATATGTCGGCCCACTTGTGTGCTAAACATGCTTGCACCTTGGGGATCACCGACTGCTGGATGGACTCCCCCTGGCTTCCTCATGACCAGCGTTTTGGCTGATCGTGCGGGAACAGAGAATAGTTGAATAAAGCTCGAAGTTTCCCGCAAATTTTTTTTCAATTCGCCAGCAGACATTGATGTACTCCCACTCCGTCCCTGACCAGTCCTCTCCTGCTGGTTCTTTCTTGTGCGAGTCCGCCGCCACCAGAGTTCTTCAAGATCGTGGATCCTGTTCGGAGAAAATGAGCTAGCATCCTCCAAATCATCGAATCGGGCAACCAGTGTTAGTGTTCTACACAGAAAACTCCGGCGTTTCTGGGTTCTAGCCTCGTATATTTCCTGAGGTGAAAGTAAAAAACTGTGACGCTCACCAGAGCTCGAGAGCCCCTCGCCCCGCTCCCGTGATGCGCCCCGCGCGTGTCTCAGGGAGATCTAGATCGGTCGCCGGCGATTCCCACTCTTCAATGTCTCCTTCTCCTCGCCGCCGCCGGGAGAAGCTGGTGCGGCGCGGGCGGCGGCGGGGCTCTCCCTCCTTCCTCTGGTCCTCGTGGCGGCGGCACGGGTCGGCTGTTCGCGGACAAGGGGCGCCTCGTCCGGCTGGTCTCCCGGTGGCGGGGACGGTTGGATCCGGCGGCGACTCGGCTAGGAGGTGGCGCGGTGCGGCGGCGCTGGTGGCGGGGTTTCGGTCGGGGTCGTCTTCGATCTCGATCTGGATCTCCATCGAGGGCGTCACAGTCGCCAAGGACGGCGCTGGCGTGACCGGATCGGCGGCGGCGTGACCGGTTCGGCGGCGG
This sequence comes from Triticum timopheevii, assembly GCA_963921465.1. Lineage (NCBI taxonomy): Eukaryota > Viridiplantae > Streptophyta > Magnoliopsida > Poales > Poaceae > Triticum > Triticum timopheevii. Next base: position 477,566,393 of record OY997264.1, on the reverse strand, counting down.
CGCGGCCGGATCTGGGCCCAAGCGTGGGCTTGGTCTCCGGGTCGCGGTCGGCGTGGTGGTGGGTGCGACACGTCGGCAGTTGGGCGGATCTGCGGATTCCATCCTTGATCTGCTACCTCCGAGGGAAACTCTAAATCGGATGATCGGATGACGGCGGCGCTCTGGTGTCGTTCCCCCCTTAGGGGCGTCATTCTTGGAGGAATACACGTGATCGAGGGACCAGAGGACGGATTCTTTGGTGGAGCGGTGCGTCATCTCACTCATTGATGGCCGCGGGTCTCGGCGGCATGGCGCTGTGGTGACTCGGCGTCCGATGCGCGGAGATGGACTCGCGCAGGAGGGTGACGCGGTCTGGCGTCGTGGTGGCGTCGACGGCAACTAGACGGGGCAAGGTAGATGCGGCAGTATAGCTCTGAAGATGGATTGATGGCAGGTGGCTGCGGCGGCCTCATACCCAGTAGGCCTCCTGGTTGAGGAGTGCGCCGGACCGGTGGGTGACCCATACCTGGCAGGCATCTTGGATGGGACCTCAGGTCTTAGATGTTAGGTTTGGCTGCGAGGTCTGTTTGGTATTAGGTCCGGACTATCAGCATCCCTTTATCAATTGGATAGTTGTAGCGAATTGCCTAGACGGTGGCTTTAGTTTTACTGTTGTATTACTTTGTAAGGTCATGTGTGAACAATTAATAAAGTGACTACATGCATCGTCCAGATGCAGAGGCCGGGGTCTTCCTCCTTTTCTAAAAATAATAATATATTTTTAGTCTTGCACTAGATTATGTTTTCTATATCCGCCTTGATCGTTCAGTTTATTGCTATTGTTTTCTTCATGTCAAATACATATTCCTTCGACTATGAGATTATGCAACTCTTGGATACCGGAGGAATACCTTGTGTGCTATGAAACGTCACAACGTAACTAGGTGATCATAAAGATGCTCTACATATATCTTCGAAGGTGTTTGTTGAGTTGGAGTAGATCATGATTAGGATTTGTCACTCTGAGTATCGGAAAGGTATCTTTGGGCCCTCTCAGTAATACACATCATAAGCTTGCAAGCAAATGACTAAGGAGTTAGTTACGAGGTGATGTATTACGGAACGAGTAAAGAGACTTGCCGGTAACGAGACTGAACTAGGTATGAAGATACCGACGATCGAATCTTGCGTAAGTAACATACCTATGGACCAAGGGAATTATGTATGTTGTCATAATGGTTCGACCGATAAAGATCTTCGTAGAATATGCAGGAGCCAATATGGGCATCCAGCTTCCGCTGTTGGCTATTGACCGGAGAGGTGTCTCGGTCATGTCTACATAGTTCTCGAGCCCGTAGGGTCCGCATGTTTAACGTTCGTTGACGATATAATATTATATGAGTTATATATGTTGGTGAACGAATGTTGTTCGAAGTCTCGGATGAGATCACAAACATGACGAGGAGCTCCAGAATGGTCTAGAGGTAAAGATTGATATATACGATGATATGGTTAGGCCAAGGGGTAAAGCCCACAGGGCTTTAGGTCGGTGCAAAAGGTGTTTTGGGGAGGCCGAGGGCCAAACGCCGGAGAGCCTGGCATCTGGCCCTGGGCCAGACGCCGAGGCCCATGGCGTCTGGGCCAGACGCCACTGATTGTGGCGTTTGGTCCTGGAAGTCCGAGAAGGACTCTTCCTTGCGGGCAAAACCGACTTTGAGGACGCTTTTGCTCCAAGTTTCGACCCCAGGGCTCAACATATAAATAGAGGGGCAGGGTTAGCACCCGAGACACATCAAGAATCAACAAGCCGTGTGCAGTTGTTCCTCCGTCACAGTTTTCGTTGTGCTTGGCGAAGCCCAGCGGAGATTGTTCTTCACCAACACCGTCATCACGCCTCGTGCTACCGGAACTCATCTACTACTTCGCCCGTCTTGCTGGATCAAGAAGGCGAGGACGTCATCGAGCTGAACATGTGCTGAACATGGAGGTGTCGTACGTTCGATACTTGATCGGGACGGGCCGTGAAGGTGTACGACTACATCAACCGCGTTGATAAATGCTTCCGCTTTGCGATCTTCAAGGGTATGAATATGCTCTCCCCTCTCGCTGTTATGCATCTCCATGGATAGATCTTGCATGTGCGTAGAAAAAAAATATTTTCCATGCAACGTTTCCCAGCTGTTGTATCAGAGCCAGGTCTATGCGTAGATTATATGCACGAGTAGAACACAAAGAGTTGTGGGCGGTGATAATCATACCGCTTACCACCAACGTCTTATTTTGATCCGGCGGTATTGTGGGATGAAGCGGCCCGGACCAACCTTACATGTCCACGCACGTGAGACCGGTTCCACCGACTGACATGCAACTAGTTTTGCATAAAGGTGGCTGGCGGGTGTCTGTTTCTCCTACTTTAGTTTAATCGAATTTAATATGGCCGGTCCTTGAAGAATGTTAAAACAGCAAACTTGACGAATTACCGTTGTGGTTTTTGCCGTAGGTAAGAACGGTTCTTACTAGAAACCCGTAGCGGCCACGTAAAATTTGCAACAACAAAGTAGAGGATGTCTAACTTGTTTTTGCTGGGTATGTTGTGATATGATATGGTCTAAGACATGATGTGATATACGTTATTGTATGAGATGATCATATTTTATAATTTATTGGCAACCGAGAGGAGCCTTATGGTTGTCTCTTTATTGTATGAAATGCAAACGCCATGTAATTGTTTTACTTTATCACTATGTGTTAGCGATAGTTGTAGAAGCAATAGTTGGCGACACGACCACGATGCAACGATGGAGATCAAGGTGTCGAGCCGGTGATGATGGAGATCATGACGATGCTTTGGAGATTGAGATCAAAAGCACGAGATGATGATGGCCATATCATGTAACATATTTTGATTGCATGTGATGCTTATTTTTTATGCATCTTATTTTTCTTAGAACGACGACAATATTATAAGATGATCCCTTCACTAAATTTCAAGATATAAGTGTTCTCCCTGAGTATGCACCATTGCGAAAGTTCGTCGTTTCGAGACACCACATGATGATCGAGTGTGATAGACTCTATGTTCACATAGAACAGGTGTAAGACAGTTTTGCACATGCAGAATACTTGGGTTAAACTTGACGAGCCTAGCATGTACAGACATGGTCTCGGAACACTGGAGACCAAAAGGTCAAACGTGAGTCATATAGTAGATATGATCAACATAGATATGTTCACCATTGATGACTAGCCCATCTCACGTGATGATCCGATATGGGTTAGTTGATTTGGATCACATATCACTTAAATAACTTGAGGGGTGTTTATTTAAGTGAGAGTTCATTAGTAATTGATTAAATTGAACTTAATTTATCATGAACTTAGTCCTGGTAGTATTTGCAAATCTATGTTGTAGATCAATAGCTCGCGATATAGCTCCCCTATTTTTGATATGTTCCTAGAGAAAAATAAGTTGAAAGATGATAGTAGCAATGATGTGGACTAGGTCCGTGATCTGACGATTATCCTCATTGCTGCACAGAAGGATTATGTCCTTGATGCACCGCTAGGTCACAGACCTATTGCAGGAGCAGATGCGGACGTTATGAATGTTTGGCAAGCTCGATATAATGACTACTTAATAGTTTAGCGTGCCATGCTTTATGGCTTAGAACCGGGACTTCAAAAATGTTTTGAATGCCGCAGAGCATATGATATGTTCCAAGAGCTGAAATTGGTATTTCAGACTCATGCCCGTGTCGGGAGGTATGAGACCTCTGACAAGTACTTTGCCTACAAGATGGAGGAGAATAGCTCAACCAGTGAGCATGTGCTCAAAATGTCTGGATACTGCAATCGTCTGAATCAAGTGGGAGTTAATCTTCCATATAAGATAGTGATTGACAGGGTTCTCTAGTCAGTATCACCAAGCTACTAGAACTTTGTGATGAACTATAATATGCAAGGGATGACGCAAATGATTCTCAAGCTCTTCGCAATGCTGAAATCGATGAAGGTAGAAATAAAGAAAAAGCATCAAGTGTTGATGGTTAACAAGACCACTAGTTTCAAGAAAAAGGGCAAAGGGAAAGAAACGGAACTTCAAGAAGAATGAAAAGCAAGTTTCCACTCATGTGAAAAAGCCCAAAGCTAGACCTAATCCTAAAACTGAGTGCTTCTACTGCAAAGGGAATGGTCACTAGAAGCAGAACTGCCCCAAATACTTGGCGGATAAGAAGGATGGCAAAGTGAACAAAGGTATATTTAATATACATGTTATTTATGTGTACCTTACTAGTATTCGTAGTAGGCCCTGGGTATTTGATACTGGTTCAGTTGCTAAGATTAGTAACTCGAAGCAGGAGTTGCAGAATAAACAGAGACTAGTTAAGGGCGAGGTGATGATGTGTGTTGGGAATGATTCCAAGGTTGATACGATCACCATCGCACACTCCCTCTACATGTGGGATTAGTGTTGAACCTAAATAAATGTTATTTGGTGTTTACGTTGAGCATGAATATGATTTGATCATGTTTATTGCAATACGGTTATTCATTTAAGTCAGAGAATAATTGTTGTTCTGTTTACATGAATAGAATATTTTATGGTCATACACCCAATGTAAATGGTTTACTGAATCTCGATCGTAGTGGTACACATATTCATAATATTGATGCCAAAAGATGCAAAGTTGATAATGATAGTGCAACATACTTGTGGCACTGCTGTTTAGGTCATATTAATCATATTTTGCATACCTGATACGTCCATTTTGCATCATGCCTTTATATTGATATTTATTGCATTATGGGCTATTATTACACATTATAGCACAATACTTATGCCTTTTCTCTCTTATTTTACAAGAATTACACAAAGAGGGAGAATGTCGGCAGCTAGAATTCTGGACCGGAAAGGAGCAAATCTGAGAGACCAATTCTGCACAACTCCAAAAGTCCTAAAAATTTACGGAGAATTATTTTGGATTATATAAAAAATATTGGGCGAAGAAAGTACTAGAGGGGACCCACCAAGCAACCATAAGGGTGGAGGGCGCGCCCCCTGCCTTGTGGGCCACCTGACAGGCCTCCGATGCCCATCTTCTACTATATGATGTGTTTTGACCTGGAAAAAAAATTCAAGAGGAAGCTTTCGGGACGAAGCGCCACCGTATTAAGGCGGAACCTGGGCAGAAGCAATCTAGGGCTCCGGAGGAGCTGTTCTGCCAGGGAAACCTCCCTCCGGGAGGGGGAAATCGTCACCATCATCATCACCAACGATCCTCTTATCGAGAGGGGGTCAATATCCATCAACATCTTCACCAGCACCATCTCCACTCAGACCCTAGTTCATCTCTTATATCCGACCTTTGTCTCAAAACCCAGATTGGTACCTATGGGTTTCTAGTAGTGTTGATTATCCCTTGTAGTTGATGCTAGTTGGTTTATTCGGTCGAAGATCATATGTTTAGATCCTTAATGCTATTCAAAACTCCTATGGTTATGAACATGAATATGCTTTGTGAGTAGTTACGTTTGTTCCCGAGGACATGGGAGAAGTCCTGGTATAAGTAATCATGCGGATTTGGTATTCGTTCGATATTTTGATGATATGTATGTTGTCTCTCCTCTAGTGGTGTTATGTGAACGTCGACTACATGACACTTCACCGTGATTTGGGCCTAGGTGAAGGCATTGGAAAGTAATAAGTAGATGATGGGTTGCTAGAGTGACATAAGCTTAAACCCTAGTTTATGCGTTGCTTCGTAAGGGGCTGATTTGGATCCACATGTCTCATGCTATGGTTAGATTTATCTTAATTCTTCTTCCGTAGTTGCGGATGCTTGCGAGAGTGGTTAATCATAAGTGGATGGCTTGTCCAAGTAAGGACAACACCCAAGCACCGGTCCACCTACGTATCAAATTATCAAAGTAACGAACGCGAATCATATGAGCATGATGAAAACTAACTTCACAGTAATTCCATGTGTCATCGGAGTGCTTTGCATTATATAAAAGTTCATACAGGCTTGTCCTTTGCTACAAAAAGGATTGGGCCACCTTTTTGCACCTTAGTTACTCTTGTTACTTGTTTCCCGTTAAGAATTATCTTATCACAAAACTATTTGTTACTGATAATCTCTACAAAAAAAGACACATCTGTGACATTTTGTGCCGAATGAATTTTTTCTGTCATACTTATGACACTTCTATGACGATAATTGTGAAAAAAACCCGGTATCATCATAGATATGGTGGGCTCCTACTTCTATGACGAAAAATCATGACAGAAAATGGGCTTTTCGTCCTGGGCGGGCTAGAGACGCAGCTGCATGACATTCTTTGGGCCGTCCATGACGAAAAAAACCGTGGTAGAAGCAAGGGCGAGGAAAATATCGGGGTGTTCCTGGTTATGGTGGGTGGTCGGGGCCGAGCGATGCACGGAGGTTTGCACATTTCTCTTGTACACGCACGCGCGTGGGTGCGAGGCGTTGGGCTCTAACTGAACCCGAGCGAGGCATTCACCTACTGAACACGAGCGATTGCACTGCAGGCTACGCGTTACTGAACCCGAGCGATCGATCGATGGCTGTTAACTGAACCCGATCGAGCGATTCCTTCGCTACTGTTGCTAACTGAAGCCGATCGATGCTACCTCTAGGTGAACAGTGAGCGTTGCTGGGGGGGGGGGGGTTGGATGAACAGTTCCCGGTGGGGGTGGATGAACAGGACCCCGTGGTGTTGCCTCTGGATGAACAGGACCTCGATCGATCGAGCCAGTTGGGGCTGGATGAACAGGGCCCCGTGGAGGGCTGGATGAACTGGACGACCCCGTGGAGGGCTGGTTGAACAGTAGCCGGTGGAGGGCTGGATAAACAGTAGCCCGTGGAGGGGTGGTTGAACAGGAGCCCGTGGAGAGGGCTGGTTGAACAGTAGCCGGTGGAGTAGCGCGCGGTGGAGGCTGGATGAACAGGAGCCCGTGGATGAACAATCACAGGTGGAGGCTGGAAGAGGTCAACGGTGGATGAACAGTATCCCGTGGAGGCTGGAGGACGTCGATGGTGGAGATGAACAGTATCCCGTGGAGTCCCGTTTTGTGGTACGCCACACCCCTCCCGATGAACAGGACCCCCGTTTCGACCGTAGCGCTCCAACACAAGTCCGTTTCCTCTGTTTTGCGGTACGCCACACCCCTCCTGATCAACAGGACCCCATTTTGATCGTAGGAGGTCCAACAGAAGTCCGTTTCCTCCGTTTTGCGGTACGCCAGACCCCTCCCGATGAACAAGATCCCGTTTCGAACGTGGTCGGTCGAACACAAGGCCGTTTCCTCCGTTGCGCGGCACGCCAGGCCTCGTTTCCATTGGCTGTTCCGTCCAGCCCTTCCGATGAACACGACGACGCATTCCGTTCCGACCCAGTCGGTTGTCTCCCCATGAACACGACGACGACGCAGTTTCTCCGTTCCTACCCAGCCATGTACACGAGCCCTGGCCGTACGTATGCGTGAGTAGGCGTTCGAGACCCCGCCCGTATGTACGTACGTGGTCGTATTTACTTTCTTGCACACTGGCCGCTGTACATGCGTGTACATGCTACGTGCGCGCCTCTACTACGACACGTGCGCGTCTCTACATCGACCAGTATGTACGTACACGTTCTCGACCAGAATGACAACGCTACGTATGCTTCGACCAGGTGGGTCCCAACTGTCAGGCACTTCCTTGCATGCGAAGATGTAGCTGGTGGGTCCCGGCAGTCAGGGGGCGAATCATTTTTTTGGCCCGTAATATGGACGCACTTCCTTGCGTGCGAAGATGTAGCTGGTAGGTCCCAGCAGTCAGGGGGGGACATTTTTTTCGCAAAATACGGTGGCCCGTCCGGTGGGTCCCTGCTGTCAAGTGGAGGAATCATTATTTTCCGCGTAATAAGGAGGCACTTCCTTGCTGCGGTCGTGGACCCAACTATCAGCCTCTCCACATACAGTCTACGTCCAATGGAAGTCGTTCCTTGACCACGTTGACCATGCCGCGCCAAGAGCACTAGGGCGGTAGACGACGGCGAGGCCTAGGAAGGGGATGCAGCGGAGCCGGGGAAGACGCGGCAGTGGAAGTCCGTGAGGAGAGGAGTACGAGGGTTCACTGGTTCGGTTGAGGTGTGAGGCTGCCGTCGCTGCAGGGCCTGGCCAGCTGTGGGAATAGTAGGGGACGGTGAGGCCTCCGCGGAAGCACAGCCGGCCACGGGAGGCAGGAGCATGCGGCATGACCGGCGCTGGTTTGGGCGGCTGGAGCAAGAAGACCAAAGGTTGAAGAAGCACTACGGCCGTTGGATGGACATCGTACAGTCACTGGAGCTAGAATCGTTCATATTGACTAAGTTGACAAAGCCCTCCGTCCCCGTCAACTTAGTAGGCCCACAAGTTAGCCTCCCACCAAGGTGGGTCCCAGCTAGCAGGGGGAGTATTCATTTTTATGTGTGTAATGAGGAGGCACATCCGGCGGGTTCGAGCTGATAGTGGGGGGAACGTTTTTTTGCGAACTACGGTGGCCCATCTAGTGCGTCCCAACAGTTAGGGGGAAACATTTTTTTCGCGAAATATGGTGGCCCGTCCGGTGGGTCCCTGCTGTCATGTGGAGGAATAATTATTTTGCGCGTAATAAGGAGGCACTTCCTTGCGGCAGCCGTGGACCCAGCTGTCAGCCTCTCCATGTACAGTACTCTTCCGATGGAAGTCAGTCGTTGACCACATTGACCACGCCGCGCCGAGAGCACCACGGCGGTGGACGACGGCGAGGCCTAGGAAGGGGACAACGCGGAGTCGGGGAAGACGCGGCGGTGGATGTCCACGCGGAGAGGAGTACAAGGGTTCACTGGTTCGGCTATGGTGTGAGGCTGACATCACCGCAAAATAACAGGGGGTGTGGGTGAGTGGAGGGATGGCCTGGCCAGCGGTGGGAGTAGTAGGGGGCGGTGAGGCCTCCGCGGCAGCACAACCGGCCACGGGAGGCAGGAGCAGGCGGCATGACCGACGCTACTTTGGGCGGCTGGAGCAAGAAGACCAGAGGTTGAAGAAGCACTATGGCCGTTGGATGGACATCGTACGGTCATTGGAGCTAGAATCGTTCGTATTGACTAAGTTGACAAAGCCCTCCGTCCACGTCAACTTAGTAGGCCCACAAGTCAGCCACCCACTATGGTGGGTCCCAGCTAGTAGTGGGTATTCATTTTTTTGTGTGTAATAAGGAGGCACTTCCTTTCGTGCGAAGATATAGCTGGTTGGTCCGACCTGTCAGCGGGGGGGGGGGGGGGCATTTTTTTCACGAAATACAGAGGCCCTTCCTGTGGGTCCTAGCTGTCAGGTGGAGGAATCATTATTTTGCGCGTAATGAGGAATTTCCTTGTGTGCGGCCGTGGACCCAGCTGTCAGCCTCTCCACGTACAGTCCACTTCTGATGGATGTCATTCATTGACCACGTTGACCAGGCCACGCTGAAAGCACTAGGGCAGTGGACGTCGGCGAGGCCTAGGAAGGGAACGACATGGAGCCAGGGAAGACTCGGCAGTTGTTTCCCATGTGGAGGAGTACTAGGGTTTACTGGTTCGTCTGCCGTCCCCGGAGAATAACAACAGGTGTGGGTGAGTAGAGGGATGGCTAGGCCAGCCATAGGAGTACAGTGGGGCGGTGCTACGTCTTGAGCTTGCGTTGGTTTTCCTTGAAGAGGAAAGGGTGATGCAGCAATAGTAGCGTAAGTATTTCCCTCAGTTTTTGAGAACCAAGGTATCAATCCAGTAGGAGGCTCCTCAAAAGTCCCACGCACCTACACAAACAAACAAAGAACTCACAACCAACGCAATAAAGGGGTTTTCAATCCCTTCACGGCCACTTGCGAAAGTGAGATCTGATAGAGATAGTATGATAAGATAAATATATTTTTGGTATTTTATAATATAGATGCAAAAAGTAAAGATGCAAATAAAAGTAGATTGAAAGCTTATATGATAAAAGATAGACCCAGGGCCCATAGGTTTCACTAGTGGCTTCTCTCAAGATAGCATAAGTATTACGGTGGGTGAACAAATTACTGTCGAGCAATTGATAGAAAAGCGAATAATTATGAGATTATCTAGGCATGATCATGTATATAGGCATCACGTCTGCAACAAGTAGACCGACTCCTTCCTGCATCTACTACTATTACTCCACACATCGACCGACTCCTGCCTACATCTAGAGTATTAAGTTCATAAAGAATACATTAACACATTAAGAAAGATGACATGATGTAGAGGGATAAACTCAAGCAATATGATATAAACCCCATCTTTTTATCCTCGATGGCAACAATACAATACGTGCCTTGCTGCCTCTGCTATCACTAGGAAAGGACACCGAAAGATTGAACCCAAAGCTAAGCACTTCTCCCATGGCAAGAAAGATCAATCTAGTAGGCCAAACCAAACTGATAATTCGAAGAGACTTGCAAAGATAACTCAATCATACATAAAAGAATTCAGAGGAGATTCAAATGTTTCTCATAGATAAACTTGATCATAAACCCACAATTCATCGGATCTCAACAAACACACCGCAAAAAGAGTTTACATCGAATAGATCTCCACAAGAGAGGCGGAGAACATTGTATTGAGATCAAAAAAGAGAGAAGAAGCCATCTAGCTAACAACTATGGACCGGAAGGTCTGTTGTAAACTACTCACAACTCATCGGAGGGGCTCTGGTGTTGATGTAGAAGCCCTCCGTGGTCGATTCCCCCTTCGACGGAGCGTCGGCGAAGGCTCCAAGATGGGATCTCACGGATACAGAAGGTTACGGCGGTGGAAATTGTGTTTCGTTGGCTCCCTGGATGTTTTCGGGGTACGTAGGTATATATAGGAAGAAGAAGTACGTCGGTGGCTGCCTGTGGGGCCCAGGAGATAGGGGGCGCGCCCAGAGGGGGTGGGCGTGCCCTCCTGTCTCCTGGCCGCCTCGCAAGCTTCTTGACTTGCACTCCAAGTTCTCCGGATCACGTTCGTTCCAAAAATCACGCTCCCGAAGGTTTCATTCCGTTTGGACTCCGTTTGATATTCCTTTTCTCCGAAATACTAAAATAGGTTAAAAAAAACAGCAATACGGGCTGGGCCTCCGGTTAGTAGGTTAGTCCCAAAAATGATATAAATGTGTAAAATAAAGCCCATAAACATCCAAAGGGGTAATATAATAGCATGGAACAATAAAAAAATTATAGATACATTGGAGACGTATCAAGCATCCCCAAGCTTAATTCCAGCTCGTCCTAGAGTAGGTAAATGATAAAAACAGAATTTTGATGTGGAATGCTACCTAGCATAATTCTCAATGTAATTTTCTTTATTGTGGCATGAATGTTCAGATCCAAATGATTCAAGATAAAAGCTTACAAAACATAAAAATAATAATACTTCAAAGCATACTAACACATAATCATGTCCTATCAAAATAACATAGCCAAAGAAAGCTTATCCCTACAAAATCATATAGTTAGGCCATGCTTCATTTTCATTACACAAAATACTCCCATCATGCACAAGCCCGGTTTCAGCCAAGCAATTGGTTCATACTTTTTAACGCGCTTCAGCTTTTTCAACTCTTACGCAATACATGAGCGCAAGCCATGGACATAGCACTATGGTGGTATAAGGTGGTGGTTGTGAGGACAAAAAGAGGGAGAAGATAGTCTCAATCAACTAGGCGTATCAATGGGCTATGGAGATGCCCATCAATAGGTATCAATGTGAGTGAGTAGGGATTGCCATGCAACGGATGCACTAGAGATATAAATTTATGAAAACTCAACAAAAGAAACTAAGTGGGTGTGCATCCAACTCGCTTGCTCACGAAGACCTAGGGCATTTTGAGGAAGCCCATCATTGGAATATACAAGCCAAGTTCTATAATGAAAAATTCCTACTTAGTCTATACTACTATTAAACAATCAGACAAGAATTTCTTTAAGCACACCCCACAAAGCGTACACAGATCCAATACCACCACACGATTAGGCCCACTAAAATCAATCTAACGGTTATCCTTAACCTAAACCATTTTTAGTGTGCACTTAGCAAGTTACATTGACTGAACGTACTCCACCGTGGAGGAAAATATTAAACTCCACGCCTGGGCAATTAGGAAACTAATAATCACGAGTGCATCCTCTTCTAGGAAACTAAATCAGAGTGCATCCATCCTATTAGGAAACTAATCTCAGACAAATCCATCCTATTAAAAAACTTATCTCGGACTCATCCATCCTATTAGGAAGCTAATCGCGAGCCGTCTCCCGCCACCATGCACACTAGCCACGATGGGGGAAGCACGAGGAGCTTCTTCTTCCTCCAGGAACACACATGCTGTCGCCGCCATCGTCTTCTGCCTGGAGGCCAGGCGCTCTTCTGCCGCTACTGCGACGACTCCATCCACATCCAGGGCATGCTCTCCGGCAACCATCGGCATCCGCGTCGACTTCAGCTCCGTTCGCAACACCCACCCGACAACAACCCACCACTGACATCCTCCAAGTCCAAGCCGCCAACTGCCGTCCTCCCTAGGTCTCGGCCGTGGCACAAGAGGTGTCGTCATTGCCGTTCCTGCTGTCGTCCTACTGGGCCGTCGAGGACCTCTTGCAGTTCTTCCTACGTGCACAGTCGAGGGCACCGAAGGTCTATCGCAAATCAATCAGGTGAACCTTTAATTCGATTTGGGGGTATTCTGCAATTTGCACTTTTGGCACTTGGAGGTGGGTCAGGAATTTTTGATCTGCAATTTCATCTATCAACAAATCTTCTTCTGATGCATTCAAGAAATAAAAAATTGGGACATGAAGAAATTGCTATTCCATAGTTTAGTTAATCATTTGATAATTCCTTTGGGAAATACATGTGATCTGGAGCATGAAAATCATTCTCATATGTACTCCCTCCATTGCAAAATATAAATCTTTTTAGAGATTTCAATGCGGACTACATACGGAGTAAAATGAGTGAATTTTTTCTAAAATATGTCTATATACATTCGTATATAGTTCGTATTGGAATATCTAAAAAGACTTATATTTTGGAACGAATGGAGTAGATATAGGAAGAATGGGACTGATTGTAAGAGTGTGTTTGTTTAGACCTGTACACTTACAATGCGATTCCTATTTAGACCAAGATTAGAATTTGATTACATGCATAAGTTTGGCTGGTTGAGAAATTTGAATTCACTATCTCTCAAAAAGTGTCTGTTCAGTGGGTGCACATGCATTACATATTAAATAAGAATAGTGGGGCTTCAAGCAATCTAGATAGATTTGGGATTATCTTAGGTTGCCGATTGTTGTATTGAAAATGTGCAATTAGATATGGCACGTACATAAGAATGCAACAACCTTGTCTTACAAAGTAGGATCAAGAGGGACACTGAAGAAGTCAAGATGCAGAGTCTCTATTTCCCATGATTACTTCTCATGTTCATGTCGGCTTCCTTGGGCTTTACTTCGTATGACCATATGCATTAAACTAGACCGTATCAAGAGGTAACGCCATCCCCTTGATTAGAATTGACTTATTTGTGCTATTTGATCAGTGTGTGTTTTACGTATGATGTTGTTTACCTGGAATTAAGGTGGGTTGTGCCTGCCTAGGCACTAGCTCTAGGGATAGGTTGGAAATCAGAATATATGATTCATTCTTAGAGAAAACTTTACACGTGTCGCTTTAACATAATTGCATAGCAATCCAGTAAATTATGTAAGATTCAGTAGGAGGCAAGATATTGTAGATGTACTACTATTTCAGTTACATGATTCTATACATCTAAAACGGGTTACATGACTCCATAACTGTTGTTAGAGAATATCTCTCGCTGTTCTGTAAAGGTGTGCAATCTCTACTGCGTTCCAATAAAGAGAATTGTACCATACAGAAGGATCCAATGAAGAAACTAATCCGGCTGAGTTCCAGTAAATAGATCCTTCGAAGGATCTGTCCTAATACAGCTGCCGTATATTGGTACAGAGAAAGCATATAAACTGTATTCAGTCGGATTTATTTTGTTTCATGACAGAGAAACCATATACCTTTCGCTATTTTGGCACATATATTTATTCTTATATACTTGTGCAGTTTCAAATGATCCAACATATCTGCAGTCATCAAACTTGAAGACATACTGTTTAAGACCTTATTTGCACCGCCTCTCTTTCTTTGTCTGCGCGCCTCTTTCCTCCAGTAATAATAATGAATAACTTTTTCCGATCAGGTATTACACTGTTACAAAATGTATGCTGAAGCTACTCCTTACGACAAGGAAAAAGAGGACGAATGCTTTCTATCTTCACCAGTTTTGTAGCATGTTCCAAATTGTTGGCTCTTTCTTATTTGAGGATTCATCATGTTTTTTGTAATTTAGAAGCTGACCTGAAAGCTTTATAAGGTTAAGCTTGACAAATACTCTGGAATACTCTTCAATCACATATCATCTTCTATTTCCTATTATCCATAGTAGGTAGCTATATAATTTTGACAATCCACACAACCAAAATATATATATAATTTGATCCAAATTAGTACAAGTATATATTTTGCTATCCAGATTAGTAGAATAAAATAAGATTCGAGAATTAAGCTTCTTGAACAATATAATTGCACCGTAAGGCAGTTTATACTTCTTTTCCTGGCTACACTCGAAGAGAAGACTACACTACAAGCCTATATTACTGCATTAATAAATAATTTCTGATTTTATTTAAATGAGAATATTTTTCCTACGATTACTCTATGCAGCAACATAACCACTATTGTGTCTCACTTTTGAACATGCAATTTGAGCAACATCAAACATTGTGTATCCATTTGATTTACATTTTTAAAAACATTTATTTTTTTATATTATGTGAATTTCACCTGGTTTACGTTTGAGACGTGCATTGCACGTGCATGCTTACTAGTATATGAAAGTGACAACATAGGAGACTCTCTACCATGAAGATCATGGCGCTACTTTGAAGCACAAGTGTGGAAAAAGAGATAGTAGCATTGTCCCTTCTCTCTTTTTCTCTCATTTTTTTCTTCTTTTTTTCCTTTTCTCTTTTTTTTCTTTTGCCTTTCTTTTTCTTTTTCTTTTTGGCCTTTCTCTTTTTTTTTCTTTTTGTAAAGTCCGAAGTCTCATCCCGACTTGTGGGGGAATCATAGTCTTCATCATCCTTTCCTCACTGAGACAATGCTCTAATAATGAAGATCATCACACTTTTATTGTTTCACAACTCAAGAATTACAACTCAAAGCTAGAACATGATATGACTCTATATGAATGCCTCCGGCGGTGTACCGGGATATGCAATGAATCAAGAGCGACATGTATGAAAATTAAGAAGGTGGCCTTGCCACAAATACAATGTCAACTACATGATCATGCAAAGAGCAATATGACAATGATGAAGTGTGTCATAATAAACAGAATGGTGGAAAGTTGCATGGCAATATATCTCGGAATGGATATGGAAATGCCATACTAGGTAGGTATGGTGGCTGTTTTGAGGAAGGTAAATAATGGATGCATGATACAGGCGAAAGTTGCGCGGTATAATAGAGGCTAGCAAAGTGGAAGGATGAGTGTGCGTATATCCATGGACTCACATTAGTCATAAATTACTCATATACTTATTGCAAAAGTCTACTTGCCCTCGAAGCAAAGTACTACTATGCATGCTCCTAGGGGAAGGGTTGGTAGGAGTTAACCATCACGCGGTCCCGACCTCCACACATAAGGAAGACAATCAAAAGAGCACCTCATGCAACAAATTTGTCACACAGCTTTTACCATACGTGCATGCTATGGGACTTGCCAACTTCAACACAAGTATTTCTCAATTTCATAATTACCCACTAGCATGACTCTAACATTACTACCTTTATATATCAAAACAATTATCAAGCATCAAATTGATCATAGCATCCAATTCACTTCCTATGATAGTTTTTATTATACCCAACTTGGATGCTCATCATTCTAGGACCAAATTTGTAACCATAGCAAATACCATGCTGTTCTAAAAGACTCTCAAAATAATATAAGTGAAGCATGAGAGACTAGCAATTTCTTCAAAATTAAGCCACCACCATGCTCTAAAAGATATAAGTGAAGCACTAGAGCAAAAACTATCAAGCTCAAAAGATATAAGTGAAGCACATAGAGTATTCTAGCAAATTCTAATCAAGTAGGCTTCTCCCAAAAGGTATGTACAGCAAGGATGATTGTGGTAAACTAAAAAGCAAAGACTAACATAATACACGACGCTCCAAGCAAAACACATATCATGTGGCGAATAAAAATATAGCTCCAAGTAAAGTTACCAATGAACGAAGACGAAAGAGGGGATGCCTTCCCGGGGCATCCCCAAGCTTAGGCTTTTGGCTATTCTTGAATATCTTGGGGTGCCATGGGCATCCCCAATCTTAGGCTCTTGCCACTCCTTATTCCATAGTCCATCAAAGCTTTACCCAAAACTTGAAAACTTCGCAACACAAAACTCAACAGGAAATCTTATAAGCTCCGTTAGTGAAACAAAAAAAAACCACCACATAAGGTACTGTAATTAACTCATTCTTTATTTATTTTGGTGTTAAACCTACTACATTCCAACTTCTCTATGGTTTATAAACTATTTTACTATCCATAGATGCATCAAAATAAGCAAACAACACACGAAAAATAGAATCTGTCAAAAACAGAACAGTCTGTAGAAATCTGTAACTAACACAAACTTATGGAAGTTTAAAATTCCTACCAAAGTAGGAAGTCCTGCACAATTTGTCTATTGATCAGCAGCAAAAAGAATCAACGCAAAATCACGTTTATGTGATTTAACAAAACTAAATTCGTACGCACAAAGTTTCTGTTTTTCAGCAGAATCAAATCAACTATCAATATAGGTTATCCTATAGGTTCTGCTTGGAACAAACACTAATTAAAAGATAAAAACACATCTAAACAGAAGGTAGATGCAAAATTTATTGCTAAACATGAACAAAAACAAAAAACACAAAAAAATTGGGTTGCCTCCCAACTAGCGCTATCGTTTAACGCCCCTAGCTAGGCATAAAAGCGAAGATAGATCTAAGTAGTGCCATCTTTGGCACTCAATTCATAAGTAGCCCGCATGATAGATTCATAAGGTAATTTAACTTTCTTTCTTGGAAAGTGCTCCATGCCTTTATTTAATGGAAATTGGAATCTAATATTCCCTTCGTTCATATCAATAATCGCACTAATCGTTCTAAGGAAAGGTCTACCAAGAATAATATGGCAAGAAAGATTGCAATCTATATCAAGAACGATAAAATCTATGGGAACCAAATTTCTATTTGCAACAATGAGAACATCATTGATCCTTCCCATTGGCTTTTTAATGGTGGAATCCGCAAGGTGCAAATTTAAAGAGCAATCATCAAGATCATGGAAACCTAGAATATCACATAAAGTTTTCGGAATCGTGGAAACACTAGCACCCAAATCACACAAAGCAAAACACTCATGATCTTTAATTCTAATCTTTATAGTAGGTTCCCACTCATCATTAAGTTTTCTAGGTATAGAAAATTCCAAATTAAGTTTTTCATCATAAGATTGCATCAAGGCATCAACGATATGTTTGGTAAAAGCTTTATTTTAACTATAAGCATGAGCAGAGTTAACAACGGATTGAAACAAGGAAATACAACCTTCTAAAGAACAATTATCATAATAAAATTCCTTGAAATCCGAGATAGTGGGTTCAATACTATGTAAAGTCATGACCTCTCCAATCCAACTTTTACCAAATTTAGCATCAAGATCTAAAAACTCTGAATTCTTGGGACGCCTTATAACTAAAGTTGACTCATCTCCAGTCCCATTATTATCAAGATTCATATTGAAAAAGAAAGATCTAATAGGGGACACATCAATAACTTTAAGATCTTCATCATTATTTTCATTGAAACTAGAAGAACACGCCTTTACAAAGCAATCTTTCTTAGCACGCAATCTAGCGGTTCTTTCCTTGCACTCATCAATGGAAATTCTCATTGCTTTGAGAGAATCATTGCTATCATGCTTACGAGGAGAAGATCTAAGTTTAAGAGAATCAACATCAAGCGAAAGTCTATCAATGTTCCTAGCCAAATCATCAACTTTGAGCAATTTTTCTTCAAGCAAGGCATTAAAATTCTTTTGAGAAATCATAAATTCTTTCACACTATTCTCAAAATCAGAGGGCATCTTATTAAAATTACCACAAGAATTATTGTAGGAATTTGCATAACTATTAGAGGAATTACTAGGGAACGGTCTAGAATTAAAGTTTCCTCTACAAGCATTGTCACCGAAACTATTCCTACCAACAAAATTCACATCCATAGGTTCATTATTATTCTCAATCAAAGTAGACAAAGGCATATCATTGGGATCAAGAGGAGTATTTCTAGTAGCAAACAACTTCATAAGTTCATCCATCTTTCCACTCAAAACATTGATTTCTTCTATAGCATGCACTTTTTTACTAGAAGATCTTTCGGTGTGCCATTGAGAATAATTAGCCATAATATTATCAAGAAGTTTTGTAGCATCTCCTAATATGATTTCCATAAACGTGCCTCCCGTGGCCGAATCTAAAAGATTTCTAGAAGCAAAGTTCAAACCGGCATAATTTTTTTGTATGATCATCCATAAATTCAAACCATGAGTAGGGCAATTGCGAATCATCGATTTCATTCTTTCCCAAGATTGGTAAACATGCTCATGATCAAGTTGTTTAAAATTCATAATATCGTTCCTAAGAGTGATGATCTTAGCGGGAGGAAAATACTTAGAGATAAAAGCATCTTTGCACTTGTTCCAAGAATCAATACTATTTTTAGGCAAAGACGAAAACCAAACTTTAGCACGATCTCTAAGTGAAAAAAGAAATAACATCAATTTAACAATATCATTATTCATATCTTTCTTCTTTTGCATATCACACAAATCAACAAGGTTGTTTAGATGAGTAGCGGCATCTTCGCTAGGAAGGCCGGCGAATTGATCTTTCATAACAAGATTCAACAAAGCAGTATTGATTTCACAAGACTCAACATCATTAAGAGGAGCAATCAGAGTACTAAGGAAATCATTATTATTGGTATTGGAGAAATCACACAATTTGGTATTATCTTGCGCCATGGCAACAAGTAATCCAACACACAAGCAAATAGAAAAAGGCAAGCAAAAGAGAGAGGAGGAGATTGGGAAAGAGAGGGCAAATAAAACGGCAAGGGTGAAGTGGGGGAGAGGAAAACAAGAGGCAAATGTCAAATAATGTAAATGCGAGGGAGATGAGTTTGTGATGGGTACTTGGTATGTCTTGACTTGAGCGAAGAGCTCCCCGGCAACGGCGCCAGAAATCGCACGTTGGCGGGAGGTCGAATCTTGACTTGACTTGGTGGAAGCCTCCCCGGCAATGGCGCCAGAAATCCTTCTTGCTACGTCTTGACCTTGCGTTGGTTTTCGTTGAAGAGGAAAGGGTGATGCAGCAATAGTAGAGTAAGTATTTCCCTTAGTTTTTGGAACCAAGGTATCAAATCAGTAGGAGGCTCCTCAAAAGTCCCACGCACCTACATAAACAAACAAAGAACTCGCAACCAACACAATAAAGGGGTTGTCAATCCCTTCACGGCCACTTGCGAAAGTGAGATCTAATAGAGATAATATGATAAGATAAATATATTTTTGGTATTTTATAATATAGATGCAAAAATTAAAGATGCAAATAAAAGTAGATTGAAAGCTTATATGATAAAAGATAGACCCGGGGGCCATAGGTTTCACTAGTGGCTTCTCTCAAGATAGCATAAGTATTACGATGGGTGAATAAATTACTGTCGAGCAATTGATAGAAAAGCGAATAATTATGAGATTATCTAGGCATGATCATGTATATAGGCATCACGTCCGCAACAAGTAGACCGACTCCTGCCTGCATCTACTACTATTACTCCACACATCGACCGACTCTTGCCTGCATCTAGAGTATTAAGTTCATAAAGAACAGAGTAACGCATTAAGAAGGATGACATGATATAGAGGGATAAACTCAAGAAATATGATATAAACCCCATCTTTTTATCCTCGATAGCAACAATAAAATACGTGCCTTGCTGCCCCTGCTGTCACTGGGAAAGGACACCGCAAGATTGAACCCAAAGCTAAGCACTTCTCCCATGGCAAGAAAGATCAATCTAGTAGGCCAAACCAAACTGATAATTCGAAGAGACTTGCAAAGATAACTCAATCATACATAAAATAATTTAGAGGAGATTCAAATATTTCTCATAGATAAACTTGATCATAAACCCACAATTCATCGGATCTCGACAAACACACCGCAAAAAGAGTTTACATTGAATAGATCTCCACAAGAGAGGGGGAGAACATTGTATTGAGATCCAAAAAGAGAGAAGAAGCCATCTAGCTAGTAACTATGGACCCGAAGGTCTGTGGTAAACTACTCACAACTCATCGGAGGAGCTATGGTGTTGATGTAGAAGCCCTCCATGGTCAATTCCCCCTCCGGCGGAGCGTCGACGAAGGCTCCAAGATGGGATCTCGCGGATACAGAAGGTTACGGCGGTGGAAATTGTGTTTCGTTGGCTCCCTGGATGTTTTCGGGGTACGTAGGTATATATAGGAGGAAGAAGTACGTCGGTGGCCACCTATGGGGCCGAGGAGATAGGTGGGCGTGTCCAGAGGGGGTGGGCGCGCCCTCCTGTCTCCTGGCCACCTCGCAAGCTTCTTGACTTGCACTCCAAGATCTCCGGATCACGTTCGTTCCAAAAATCACGCTCTCGAAGGTTTCATTCCGTTTGGACTCCGTTTGATATTCCTTTTCTTCGAAATACTGAAATAGGCAAAAAAAACAGCAATACGGGTTGGACCTCCGGTTAGGAGGTTAGTCCCAAAAATGATATAAATGTGTAAAATAAAGCCCATAAACATCCTAAAGGGGTAATATAATAGCATGGAACAATCAAAAATTATAGATACGTTGGAGACGTATTAGGCGGTGAGGCCTGCGTGGCAGCTTAGCCGACCGCGGGAGGAGGGAGCAGGCAGTCCCATCAGCGCTTGTTTGATCAGCTGGAGCAGGAAGAGCAGAGATTGGAGAAGCACGAAAGTCGTTGGATGGACATCCAACAGTCACTGTTCTCGTGTGTTGACTAAGTTGACACGGCGTTGCGTGTGCGTCAACCTTTTTTTTAGGAAAGCATACGCGTCAACCTGTAGTAGGCGCACAAGTCAGCCTCAAATATGTGGAAAATAGCATACAACCCATCTGCCACTATTTCTAATAATGTACAACCCATTTGCTAATTCTTAAGAATTTTTTTGGAGCCCATCTTCTTTTTGTTAGCATTACACCCCATATTGTGGCCACAGTTAAAAAGTATACGAAATTTCGCATATTTCGGTGCGGTCAACTGTTTTAATCCCGAAATATTGATTCACATTCAAACTATTTTGAAAAATAATTTATATAAATATAAAATCCAAATAATTGTCCACGAATAAAAATCAATGGAATTTAAAATCTTGTAATGAAAAAAATTTGAAACTAATTCCCGATTTGATGTGTTTTAAAAATGTACAACCCAATTCTGTGCAAACCGAATGAAACTCTCCTTGTCCTGAAAGATTTGCAGCCCAGCAGGGCTGATAAAGCAAGTAGGCCTCGTTTGGGTATTTCTTTAAAAAAATAGAACTGGGCTAGCCATTTTCAGCAAGAAAAAAACACAACTGGGCTCATGATATGGTAAACATAAATGAAACCCTGCCTAGAGGGGCCACAGCCCCCACATAGCCCCGTTGTTACCCTGATCCGTCGCTAAAACTAGTATAAATAACAACTTCTTGTTCCTCAAAAAAAAACTGCATGACCTGCTGGGTCCCTGGTGTCAGCCGCTCGTAGTGTAATCCTCTCGCTTATTGACTACGTTGACAATGGCGTGAGCCCCAGATGTCCAACCATTAGGAGGAACCATAATTTTGGGCTTGTAATATAGATGCACTTGCTTGCGTACTGCCATGACTCTGGTGGGTCCCTACTGTCAGCCTCTCCACATACAATCATCTCCTTGTTTCTCTCGGTTGTTGACGACGTTGACAACGCAAGAGGGCGGCGCACCGCGCACGGCGAGCGAGCCAAGGCTGCAAGGCGGAGGACGACGACAAGGCCTCGGACGGAACGAATAGGAGCCGTGGAAGATGCGCCGGTCCAGTCGCAGGCGAAGGAGAGTACATGGGTTGACTGGTTCAGGTGTGTGTGCGTGTTGGGGCTGACGTCGCCGGAGAATAACAGGACGTGTGGGGGAATAGAGGGAGGGACTGGCCAACATTGGAGGGTACGTACGGTAGGGTGGCGGAGGCACAACCAGCCATGGGAGGCGGGAGCAGGCGGAGCCGACGGGGTGGTTTGGTTTGGGCGGCTAGAGGAAGAAGAAGACAAGAGATAGAAGATATGCGACAGATGTTGGATGTCAATCCAATGGCTGGTAGGCAGAATCGTTTGTTGACTGGCTAGTAAGTCGACACCACCTTGGATAGGCTATTTCCTCGCGGGTCCCAAATGCCAGAATCCAAATCTGTCATGGTCATGCAGCCTTTCCTGTGAAAATTTATAGCCCATTTGATGTGCTAGCTCCAAATAAGTTTGTGGGTGCTGAAGGGGGCTAATCACTTGGCTTCTGTAATGCACAGTGAGCTCAAGCAGCCGGCGAGAGTGATGTTATTTCCCTTGGTTGGGATTTGTTACAATATTTCACTCTAAATAAAACGAATGCCAAGCCATTTGCCTTATTTCAAAGAAAATATGATAGTCACAGTCGAGTTGAAAAGGGCAAGAACATCTAACTCCAGCTTACAAACTATACAAAAGCACGAGGTTAATTGTTCATCAGGTTTACAAAAAAACCCAGGTTGAAAAGGGCAACAACATCTAACTCCAGCACCGTTTTCGGCAGTAACAGTCAAATGGATCGGTCAGGTCCATAGAATGAACATCCTGGGTCGTAAAATTTACTGGATTATGACCACAATATGTTGTAAATAGAAGCCCGGCATGTCCAGAAGCTCTTTTGCCCACCTGAAACTCCTTTTTTTGCTCTTAGACATACCCATCCGTCAAAACCATGCTGCTGATAAACTTAAGCCTGATGGACAATAGTAACCTCGCATTCAGCAGGAAGAATGTGACAAATCTAGTGTTTGCACGGTTGGCTACATATCATTGTAGCGTTATTGTCTTCAATCGAATCTCATGAGAAGTGAGAAAATCCCGATGCTTACGAATCCACCTATTGGTTATAACTTTCTTACGCACTCCTGGTGCCTAAATAGACATGAATATGGAAAATAGTTAAGGTCTAACAAAAGAGTGTCGAAAGAGCAATAGCTGAATGGTTAATTCTAGTACACTATATGCGGGCTTCCGATGTGCGTGAAATTATCACCTTTATATACAACTTCTCTAGACATGGAAAGCATTGCAGCAAGCCAATAATCTTGTTCAGACCAAAACTATTCATTTGGATATATAAGATCTTGACAGAATCCAGCACCATTGATAGGCCATCCATGGAGAAACTCTTCATTGAGCATAGTGTCGGTGTCAAAACCGGCGGATCTCGTGTAGGGGGTCCCGAACTATGCTGGGAAAAACCGTTTTTCCTAGCCTACTACTGCACGTATTGCGAGGCGATTTTATTGGCACGTCTTGTCGAAGCAAAGATTGTGTCCCCCTTATCACGGGATTCTTATCAATACGGGAGTGGGTAACCCAATCGTGCCGTTAGTATGACTCCTCGGCTTTAGGCAAGTTCCAAACGGCCACACGGAGGATGCTTGATATTCACCCTCTTTATAAAGAGGTCAAGATCTGTCCTTTTCTTTCCACGCCCGATCCTTCCCTTCCCCTACCTCGAGTTCCAACACCCAAGGTTCAGGTTAAGTGCTCCGGACCTTCAACCATGTACGGATCCAACCTTCAAGGCCGGTGGATGGCCTCCTCCGTCACGGAGGAGGACATCAAGAAGCTTAGGGAGGCTAGGTATCTGACCACCGAAATCCCGCATAGGCTGCCTGCTCAAGGGCAGGTTATCCCCACTCTCGAACCCAACGAGAGTGTTGTATTTGTTTCCCACTTCCTCCGAGGGCTAGGCTTTAGTCTTGATCCCTTCATTAGAGGGCTCATGTTCTATTACGGGCTAGATTTCCATGATCTAGCTCCAGATTCCTTCCTTCACATCTCATCGTTTATCATCGTGTGTGAGGCCTTCCTTCACATTACCCCCACTTTGGCTTATGGCTCAAGACCTTCAATGTGAAGCCGAAGATGATCGACTGGCATCACGCAGAGTGCGGAGGTGCTATAATAAGCAAGGGTGCCGACGCCCAATGGCCAAAGGGTTCCTTCCCGGAGGTGTCCGACCTATGGTAACGGGAGTGATTTTACATCACAGCACCCTGAGGCACAAAGCGGGCAGCCGCCCCAGCCTTCCGCTCCACCCCTCCGCCCCAACTAGCATCATGGGTCAACAAAGGGCTGGACTGGGGGCCAGTTAATGACGTGTTGACACTGCAAAGCCGCATCCGAGATCTCCTCAAGAGGGATATCAGTCTTGTCAAAGTAATGCAAGTAATGTTAGTTCATCAGGTCCTGCCTTGCCAACGTCGATCTCTCTGTATGTGGGAGTTCAACCCGGAAGGACCACGAACCATTCAACACTTCTTTGGCGTGACACTCAAAGGGATGTATCGTTTATTCTTCGGATCACGAATAAAGTGTCCAGACACCACCGAGGATGCGGGTCTCAACTGCAACCATCCAGATACCCAAGTAAGTAACTCTGCGACCGAACATGCTGTCTTTATATTTGTCACAACATTATTCTGAAAAACTACCCTCGGCTAGGACTGGATAAGAAAGGCACAGAGGATCAGGTGTTCGGCCCCTCTTCCCGAAGGCTCGCCGGATCCTGTACTAACCAGGATGCTGGCTCACGCACCGTATCAAGTGCCATCAGGAGAAGACGAGGGCAGGAACAGGGAAGCCAAAAGCGGGCTTCATACGTTACACATCCAAACCGGGGGAATTAGTGCCTCCGTGAAGGAGGATGATCGGGGAGGTGAATCTAGAATCCCCTCTCCCCACGGGAAGAAAAGGGCCGCCCCTGAAGACATGGAAACAGAGGTTTCCAAACGAGGGAAGAAACCTTCACCAGGGGGCCCTGCCCTGGAGGGCATCCTTACCGCATAGCGCCCATAAGGGGGACAGCCATCAGCCGAGCTGTAAGTGAACAAAGGTACATAGGTAAATATGCCCTACTCTTTTTCTGAGAATAACAACCGAGACATATGTTTTGCAATCCAGCTCATAGCCCTTCTCCACAATGTTCGTCTATGGGGGATCTTCTTCCGGAGATGATGGAGAGCGAAACGCCTCCTCCTGCTTCCCCGCCTCGTGAGACGGATAACCCTGAGGTGTCGTCGCGGAGGATTTCTCCTGATCCGCAAAGGCCAGAAGGTAACTCTTCAGCCGCCCGAAGTCCGGAGTTCTCGGCTCCTAAGGAAACCAACAAAGAAAGCCTGGGACTGTCCGGTGTACAACCGGACACATTGATGGATCTTCTTGGGCAAGCGGCTATCTCAGAGGCACATTGTACCTTAATGGGTACGGTGGTTGAGAGGATCTCATCCGCCAAAAGCGGGTTGAATGAAGCTTTTACGAGCCTGCTAAGAGGCTTTGAGGTACGCAAAGTAATATATATATTTTTGACTGTACCGCACACGCTAGGTGTGCTCTGTATAGATAGTAGCCCCTGAGACTCTGGTTGCCATCCAGACGCGGCGAGCAGAGGATCATAGTTTCAGGTAATAACAGCGTTGCTTTCGCGCACAGGCGGCTGCAGATCCAGCGACTGACCGAACTACTGATTTTGCCGAATTAAGGCGGCAGCCTTACTGGCGGATGCGGACATCACGCTTGTGAACAAGCAGCTTGACGAGGCACAGGGTATGTATATTCGGGTGGTCCGCAAATATTAAGAGGAGCATGATGCTAGTATTTATAATATGCTTTGACTGCAGATGGAGTTGCCGCCGTGGAGACCCTTCGGGCAGAACTTGCCCGAGCCAAGGAACAAGCCAGGAGAAGTGATGCGGCCGCCTTGAAGGCAGCCGAAGAGTTAAAAGCCAAACAGGCTGCTCATCGCCAGAGCGAAGATAAAATAGCCAACATGGCTCTTGAGCTGCAAAATGCCACCGGCCGATATGAGCTCCTCGAAAGGGAAAGCCAAGTGAAAACGGCTGACCTAAAGAAGGCCTTGGAAGCAGCCAAGGAAACTCGCTCTGAAATCAGAGCGGCGTGGGAGGAGCTTCGTCAAGCCGGAGATATCGCGACTGGGAAGCCCTTTTTACTGTGGACGAAGTTCGGCGATCCGAAGTATGCCCCTCTTGATCAATTGTGGAGTTCTGCAGACGCATACTTGGATCTAGCAAAGAGTGCTGCTGATGCGACTGAGTATTTCAAAGATCAGAAAGATCATGAGGTGGAAAGATTGTTCTGGTCGCAGTTTAATAATCCATGGTGTCTGCTGCTGTTGAATGAGCAAATGGCCGAGTGGGCCGAGCTCCATAGGTTGTCCAGGCTTTCCATGAAGGCTGTCGTGGATCATCTGTGCCCGAAGGAACCAAGTCCGGATAGTTATTTTGGTTTTGTGCAACGATTTCTTCGTGATGTGCCGCATATCGATGCTGTCAAGAGGTCGGCATGCCTAGAGGGTGCGCGGATGGCTCTTGCCCGTGTTAAGACATATTGGGCAAAGATGGAGGCCACCACTATTGCAACCAGGGGTTCGCCCGGGGGTCAGGACTTGCCCGAGCACTATTTTGAAGATGTCCTAGAAGGTGCCCCTTTAATAGAGGCTCAGTGCTCAAAGAATACCATGTTCCAATGACATGTATCTTGATTGTAAAAACAATGCTTTTGATAGTAAAGGCTATATTTATACTTTTGCCCGTAAAGTATTGTAGTGCCTCCTGTGCGGCCGTTTATGTATGTATGTATATAACCGGAAATTTTGCAGTCGTCAGCTTCAGCCCCCACGCACATAAGCGGGGGTGTTCGGTAAAGTGCATAATCACACTTGATCAAATGTCTTGGTCTATTAAGGAGGTGATAGCGTGGCGAACAAGGCAATCAGACTATATAGCTTTAACACTTTCACTTAGCCATAGGAGTTTGACGGTGGGGCTACTATATAGCCCCTGTTATGTCCGCGCTCATTCGAATAAGGTGCGTGTACATACGTGACCGGGAAACCGGTCCTTCGTTAATGCGGAGGAATCCCGAAGATTCTGCTGGGTCATCGAGTGGTTGACCAGTCTCTTGCTTTATCATGACAGTCAGTTTTCGGCTTTCTCTACTGAGGTGCTCATCCAGATGAACCAGGGCACAATCACAGTAGTTCTCCCGGTGCCACCTTAGCCGATAGAGCGGAACGTAAGGTAGCAAAACACGGGAGCTGGGCAAACCCAACTATTGACCAAAGACATGATTCGGAGCTGATGCATATAAGGCCAAACTTGCGACGCCGAACACTCCCAAAGGTATTAAGACTTTGAAACATATACTGGGCTGAGTATTGCCCTCGATAATGATCCCTGAATTTCCGGATACGTGCATTAGTCTGGCGTGACGAAAGATTGGCTGTGGTGAGAGCATAGTTCTCAAAAACACATTGGTTGCTGCCCTTGAAACGTCTATTTTAGATCGTCGAATAATAAACTTGCCAATAACACCGACCAAGAGGGTTTGAACCAACAAGAGATGAAAAAAAGGTTTACACAGGGTCTTAATCTAAAAAGAAACCTTTGAACGGGGCCCTGCTGCACGTCTGCGCCTTTGTCTCCGTTGTGCTGTATCCAGGAAGGGTGTAGCACCATGGTCATCTGAAAAGAAAAAAAGGAAAAGCCTAGGTGAAAGAGTCTGGTGTGACCGTGCGAAAAGTTGGTTACTCTTAATGAACCATGAGAATTCAATTTCTTGAGTGTAAATAGGATCCAGCCGAACTATGGATTCTTTTTGTGCGGGCAGCCCCTAGCACCACATATGGGGGTATTGCCATTAGTCAAGCTCAGGTTATCTGGGCTGCTAAAAATAGTGGTGCACCGGACACGTCTAGCCGTGTCCGTGGTCTTCGACGACCGATTAACTACTTGGGTTGGAGAGGCCGGTCAGTGGTTCGGCTGCTAGAGCCGCCACATATTCTTCCGCACGCAGGGAATGCTCTGTATTTCCGCTAGTTGTGATGACGCAACGTGGACCGGGCATCTTAAGTTTAAGATAAGCATAATGCAGAACTGCATTGAAACGAGCGAAGGCCGTTCTACCGAGCAGTGCATGATAGTCGCTTCAGAATAGAGCGATGTCGAAGATTAGTCCTTCGCTTCAGAAGTTGTCAGGAGAACCGAATACAACCTCTAATGTTAGAGAGCCCGTACAGCGGGCCTCTATGCCTGGTATTACTCCTTTAAAGGTAGTACTGCTTTGGCTAATTCTTGACGGGTCCATCCCCATTTTGCGGACAGTGTCCTGATATATTAGATTAAGGCTACCGCCGCCATCCATAAGGACTCGTGTGAGGTGGTATCTGTCAATTATTGGGTCGAGCACCAAGGCAGCCGAACCTCCATGTCGGATACTAGTCGGATGATCCCTGCGATCGAAAGTGATCGGGCAGGCCGACCATGGGTTGAATTTGGGGGCGACGGGCTCTATAGCGTATACGTCTCGGAGTGCGTGTTTGCGCTTCCTCTTTGGTATGTGGGTGATGTAGATCATGTTCACTGTTTTGACCTCCGGTGGAAATTTTTTCTGTCCCCCAGTGTTTGGTTGGTGAGGCTCGTCCTCGTCTTCACTTGGCGGCTCCCCCCTTTGTGTTCGACGTTTAGCTTGCCGGCCTGCTTGAAGACCCGGCATTCTCTGTTGGTGTGATTTGCAGGTTTCTTGGGGTGCCATGAATCTGACATGATCTGTCTAGAATTTTGTTTAGGCTGGACGGTCCATCTCTGCTGCCTTTAACTGGCTTTTTCTGTTGACCGGGTCGAGAGCCCCTGAATCTGGCGTTTACCACCGTGTTGTCTGGGCTGTCTTCATTGTTTCGACACTTGTTTTTATTGCATCGCGGCTTCCCATTGCCGTCCCTGATTTCGGATGTGCCTGGGTCGCTGGTGCCGCTGCGGGCCAACAACCAACTGTCCTCGCCTGTGCAAAAGCGGGTCATAAGGCTTGTTTGGGCTGCCATTGTCCTCAGTTTTTCCTGGCCGAGGTGTCTGGCGAGCTATTCGTCCCGGACACTGTGTCTGGCTTCAGCATCTAGGCAATCGCTGATTTGGTTCTTTTTGCTGAGAAATCTGTTCCAAAGCTTGCGGGCTGACTCTCCAGGTTGTTGGATTATGTGACTTAAATCGTCTGCGTCCGGAGGTCAGACATAGGTACCTTGAAAATTGGCCCTGAAAGCGTCCTCAAGTTCATCCCAACTTCCAATTGAGTATTCAGGGAGGCTTTTCAACCAGTGCCGAGCTAGTCCTTTCAACTTGAGGGGCAGGTATTTGATGGCGTGGAGATCGTCTCCGCGAGCCATATGGATGTGAAGAATAAAGTCCTCAATCCAGACCGCAGGGTCTGTCATTCCGTCGTATGCCTCTATGTTTACGGGTTTAAATCCCTCTGGAAATTCATGATCCAGCACCTCATCGGTGAAGCACAGGGGGTGTGGGGCACCCCTGTATTTGGATGTGTTATGGCATGCCTCCGACAGTTGTAGTGTTCGGTGTTGTTCCGAGCTGGTATTCGATCAGTATAGTCGTTTTGGTGGCCGTGATCCTGCGCCGGAGCACGCTTCCTAGATCCATAGATGGACCTGGCCATACTAGCTCTTTTGTCTAGGTGTTCACGTAAATCATGAGCTAACTTGTGTGCAGCGTCATTAGCCGCCCTGTCTCGGCCACGGGGTGGTCGGTCCGGCAGATCGGCCATATTATTTTTCGGTGGGATGGGCTCTATGGCCTCGTCATCGAATTCGGGCAGCAGCTTGCGCTTTGGGTAGCTCCTTGTGTGGCGATCGCCACCGTATTTTTTGTCAGCGTCGAGAACTTTGTTCCATCTGTGGTTGAGCGTATCCTGCGCGGCCTTAAGCCTTTGCTTTTGCTTCTTCAAGCTCCTCGCACTGGCGATAAGCCTTTTGTGGAGGTTCTCTTGTTCCAAATGCTTTTCCGGGATGATGAGTGCATCATCATTCGGACTGTTCTCCTCTCCGGAGACAGGCTTATTGGTTTTATCTTCGCCGTCGCTATGATCGGACAGCGGCCTGATGACCCACATGTATAGGGGATCTATCGTAGTCCTGTTGATAAGTAAGAGTATCGAACCCAACGAGGAAACGAAGGAAATGACAAGCGGTTTTCAGTAAGGTATTCTCTGCAAGCACTGAAATTGTAGGTAACAGATAGTTTTGTGATAAGATAATTTGTAACGGGTAACAAGCAATGAAAGTAAATAAAGTGCAGCAAGGTGGCCTAATCCTTTTTGTAGCAAAGGACAATCCTGGACAATTTCTTATAATGAGAAAAGCACTCCCGAGGACACATGGGAATTATCGTCAAGCTAGTTTTCATCACGCTCATATGATTCGCGTTCGGTACTTTGATAATTTGATATGTGGGTGGACCGGTGCTTGGGTACTGCCCTTAATTGGACAAGCATCCCACTTATGATTAACCTCTATTGCAAGAATCCACAACTACAAAAGAAGTATTAAGGTAAACCTAACCACAACATTAGACATATGGATCCAAATCAGCCCCTTACGAAGCAACGCATAAACTAGGTCTTAAGCTTCTGTCAGTCTAGCAACCCATCATCTACTTATTACTTCCCAGTGCCTTCCTCTAGGCCCAAATAATGGTGAATTGTCATGTAGTCGACGTTCACATAACACCACTAGAGGAGAGACAACATACATCTCATCAAAATATCGAACGAATGCCAAATTCACATGACTTCTAATAGCAAGACTTCACCCATGTCCTCGGAACAAACGTAACTACTCACAAAGCATATTCATGTTCATGATCAGAAGAGTATTAATATGCATTAAGGATCTGAACATATGATCTTCCACCAAGTAAACCAATTAGCATCAACTACAAGGAGTAGTCAACACTACTACCAACCCACTGGTACCAATTTGTGGTTTTGATACTAGATTGGATACAAGAGATGAACTAGGGTTTTGAGAGGAGATGGTGCTGGTGAAGATGTTGATGGAGATTAACCCCCTCCCGATGAGAGGATCATTGGTGATGATTTCCCCCTCCCGGAGGGAAGTTTCCTCAGCAGAACAGCTCCGTCGGAGCGCTAGATTGGTTCCGCCAAGGTTCTGCCTCGTGGCTGCGGAGTTTCGTCCCATAAGCTTGCTTATGATTTTTTCCAGGGTAAAAGCCTTCGTATAGCAGAAGCTGGGCACCGGAGGGTCACCAGGGGGCCCAGGAGACAGGGGGCGCGCCCAGTAGGGGTGGGCGCGCCCCCCACCCTCCTGGCCAGGGTGTGGGCCCCCTCTGGTGTTTTCTTCGCTCAATAATTCTTATTAATTCCAAAAATGACTTCCGTGGAGTTTCAGGATTTTTGGAGCTGTGCAGAATAGATTTCCAATATGTGCTCCTTTTCCCGCCAGAATTCCAGCTACCAGCATTCTCCCTCTTCATGGTAAACCTTGTAAAAATAAGAGAGAGTAGCCATAAGTACTGAGACATAATGTGTAATAACAACCCATAATGCAATAAATATTGATATAAAAGCATGATGCAAAATGGACGTATCAACTCCCCCAAGCTTAGACCTCGCTTGTCCTCAAGCAGAAGCTGAAATCAAAAAATATGTCCACATGTTTAGAGATAGAGGTGTCGATAAAAATAAAATACGGACATGAGGGCATCATGATCATTCTTATAACAACAACATATAAGGATTTCATCATATGATTTCTTATGCTCAAGTAACAATCAATTCACAATGTCAAGTATGGTTCAAAAACTTCATTGAGAACTAACAAACAATAATCTCAGTCATTGAAGCAATTGCAATTTATCATAACATCAGAAAGAGTCAAGAATAGAGCCTTTCAGCAAGTCCACATACTCAACTATCATATAGTCTTCTACAATTGCTAACACTCATGCAATACTTATGGTTATGGAGTTTCAATCGGACACAGAGAAAGATAGGGGCTTAATGTTTCGCCTCCCAAAGTATTCACCTTTGGGTGATGTCAACAATAATAGTTCATGCTAACTTACATCCAATTGGATATATGTATTAGGATCTTACCAACGCAAGGTGCTTGCCAAAGGATAAAATGAAAAAGGGTAAGGTGAAGATCACCTTGACTCAAGCATAACGTAAAAACATAAAGTAAAAGATAGGCCCTTCGCAGAGGGAAGCAGAGGTTGTCATGTGGTTTTAGGGTTGGATGCACAAAGTCTTAATGCAAAAGAACGTCACTTTATATTGCCACTTGTGAATGAACCTTTATTACGCAGTCCGTTGCTTTTATTACTTCCATATCACACGATCGTATAAAGCTTATTTTCTCCGCACTAATAAGTCATACATATTTAGAGAGCAAGTTTTATTGCTTGCAACATGACAAATTACTTGAAGGATCTTACTCAATCCATAGGTAGGTATGGTGGACTCTCATGGCAAAACTGGGCTTAAGGATATTTGGAAGCACAAGTAGTATCTCTACTTGGTGCAAGGAATTTTGGCTATCATGAGGGGGAAAGGCAAGCTCAACATGTTGGGAAGATCAATGACAATATACTTTAACTGAGATGTGAGAAAACATAAACCATTACGTTGTCTTCCTTGTCCAACGTCAACTCTTTAGCATGTCATACTTAATGAGTGCTTCACAATCATAAAAGATGTCCAAGATAGTATATTTGTATGTGAAAAACCTCTCTTTCCTTATTACTTCCTATTAATTGCAACGATACCAAAACTATGTTTGTCAACTCTCAACAACTTTTAGGCCTCATACTGTTTATATGTGAAGTCATTACTATCCATAAGATCAATATGGACTCTTTTATTTCTTTTTATTCTTTCTACTTTCTCAAGATCATAGCAAGATAGCAAAGCCCTTGTCTCAACACTAATCTTTATTATAAATAGCTCACGGACTCGATTACATAAAGAGATCACAAAGCAAAACTTAAAACTACTTGATACCAAAACTTCAATCTACTAGATCAAGATATTACTAAAAGGATCAAACTAAGTAAAATGGTAAAGATAGGAGTGTGATGGTGATACGATACCGGGGCACCTCCCCCAAGCTTGGTAGTTGCCAAGGGGAGTGCCCATACCCATGTGATTGTGTCCTCGGAGGTGGTGAAGTAGGAGTTGTTGATGATGTAGGCTTCTTCCTCAATTTACGCTTGAGGATAGTATTTTTCTCCTTTAGGTCATCGATCTCCTTGTCAAGACTTAATATTATTTTGCATTGTTCCTGTTTATTTTCCTGCGAGAGACAAAAAGGGATAAACTCGATCTTTGGCTTCTTTGCTCTATCAGGGAGGCTTGACTTTTTAAACTCCACATGCATGTCCCCAGGTTGAGGTAATGGGGCTTTGTCTTTGTCTGAGCTCGTCTCCTCCTTTCCCTTAGGCTCATAGTCTTCCTCTTCTTCAATGGTCTAGCCACCATGCTCCAAGTCCCCGTAGACCTTAGGGTCTGCAAGGTAATCAGCCACATAGCTTTCCCCTTCCGAATCCTGAGACGACATATTGCTCTAAATCTGTAACAGAATCAACTCGAAATGAAAACAGAGGATAATTGCGTGATACGGTGGTCAAAACCTTCGGGAGATTATATAATGAATTTTTACCGACCAAAAATACATAACATGCAAGAAAACGAAGTCCGGGAGGCACACGAGGTGCCCACGAGACAGGGGGGCGTGCCCAGTAAGGGTGGGCGCGCACTCCACCCTCGTGGAGGCCTCGTGTCCTTCCCGGATTACTTCATGCTTCCTAAAATTCTTAAATATTCCAAAACGGAGAAAAATTGCCATTAGAATTGGTTTGGAGGCGGTTTACTTATCGTACCACATACCTATTCCTTTTCGGAGTCTGAAACATTCTGGAAAGTGTCCCTTATGTATTCCTCCGGGGTTACAATTTCAATAATATTAGTTTCAACATCGATAGGATTACCTGAGATATAGTGTTTGATTCTTTGACCGTTCACTGCCGTCGGACTTGTGCCTTCGAAGTTGTTGATTTTTATGGCACCGGAACGATAGACCTCCTCAATAATGTAAGGACCTTCCCATTTAGAGAGAAGTTTTGCTGCAAAAAATCTTAAACGAGAGTTGAATAGCAACACATAATCACCTACGTTAAACTCACGCTTTTGTATCCTTTTGTCATGCCATCTTTTAACTTTTTCTTTGAACAGCTTGGCATTCTCGCAGGCCTGGGTTCTCCATTCATCAAGTGAGCTAATATCAAATAACCTCTTCTCACCGGCAAGTTTGAAGTCATAGTTGAGCTCTTTAATAGCCCAGGATGCTTTATGTTCAAGTTCGAGAGGTAAGTGACATGCTTTTCCATAAACCATCTTATACGGAGACATACCCATAGGATTTTTATATGCAGTTCTATAGGCCCATAATGCATCATCAAGTTTCTTGGACCAATTCTTTCTAGATCTATTCACAGTCTTTTGCAAAATTAACTTGAGCTCTCTATTGCTCAACTCTACTTGACCACTAGACTGTGGGTGATAAGGAGATGCAATTCTATGATTAACATCATACTTAGCAAGCATCTTACGGAAATCACCATGAATAAAATGTGAACCACCATCAGTCATAAGATATCTAGGGACTCCAAACCTCGGAAAAATAACTTCTTTAAGCATCTTAATAGAGGTGCTATGATCAGCACTACTAGTTGGAATAGCTTCTACCCACTTAGTAACGTAATCAACAACAACTAAAATATGTGTGTAACCATTAGAGGCAGGAAAAGGTCCCATATAATCAAAGCCCCAAACACCAAATGGTTCAATAACAAGAGAATAGTTCATAGGCATTTCTTGACGTCTACTAATATGACCTATTCTTTGACATTCATCACAAGACAAGACAAACTTACGAGCATCTTTGAAGAGAGTAGGCCAATAAAATCCGGATTGCAATACCTTATGTGTAGTTCTATCTCCAGCGTGGTGTCCTCCATATGATTCAGAGTGACACTTGCGTAGGATCTGTTCCTGTTCATGCTCAGGTACACAACGTCTAATAACGCCATCTACTCCTTCTTTATAAAGGTGTGGGTCATCCCCAAAGTAATGTCTTAAATCATAAAAGAACTTTTTCTTTTGCTGGTATGTGAAACTAGGTGGTATAAATTTAGCAACAATGTAATTAGCGTAATCAGAATACCATGGAGCAGTGCGAGAAGCATTAACGACCGCTAATTGTTCATCAGGAAAGCTATCATCAATAGGTAGTGGGTCATCAAGAACATTCTCTAACCTAGACAAGTTGTCTGCAACGGGATTCTCTGCTCCCTTTCTATCAATAATATGCAAATCAAATTCTTGGACCAAGAGAACCCATCTAATGAGTCTAGGCTTAGCATCTTTCTTTTCCGTAAGATATTTAATAGCAGCATGATCACTGTGAATAGTAACTTTGGAATCAACAATATAAGGTCTAAACTTATCACAAGCAAATACAACTCCTAAGAACTCTTTTTCAGTAGTAACATAATTTCTCTGGGCAGTATCAAGAGTTTTACTAGCATACTGGATAACATTCAATTTCTTATCAACTCTTTGCCCTAGAACAACACCTACATCATAATCACTAGCATCACACATGATTTCAAAGGGTAAATTCCAATCAGGTGGCTGAACAATAGGTGCAGTGATCAAAGCTTTCTTAATTATTTCAAATGCTTCTACACAATCATCATCAAAGACAAAAGCAATATCTTTTTGCAATAAATTAGTCAGAGGCCTAGAGATTTTAGAAAAGTCCTTAATGAACCTCCTATAAAAACCGGCATGACCAAGGAAACTTCTTATACCTTTTATGTCCTTGGGACATGGCATCTTTTCAATAGCATCAACTTTAGCTTTATCAATTTCAATACATCTCTTGGAAATCTTATGCCCCAAGACAATGCCTTCTGGCACTTTTCCCAATTCAAAACGAGACTAGTGTCTTCACATCTCTGCAAAACTCGATCAAGGTTGCTCAAGCAATCATCAAAAGAGGATCCATAAACGGAGAAATCATCCATCAATACCTCACAAATCTTTTCACAGAAGTCAGAGAGTATAGCCATCATGGATCTTTGAAAGGTAGCAGGTGCATTACATAAACCAAAAGGCATACGTCTATAAGCAAAAGTATCGAAAGGGCAAGTAAAAGTAGTTTTTGATTGATCCTCCGCTGACACAGGTATTTGAGAGAAACCAGAATAACCATCTAGAAAGCAGAAATGTGTATGTTAGGATAGTCTTTCTAGCATTTGATCAATAAAAGGTAAAGGGTAATGATCTTTCTTAGTAGCTTTATTTAATTTATGGAAATCAATTACCATCCTATAACCTGTAATAATTCTTTGTGGGATCAGTTCATCTTTATCATTAGGAACGGCAGTAATACCTCCCTTTTTAGGAACACAATGGACAGGACTTACCCATTCACTATCGGCAACGGGATAAATTATACCTGCCTCAAGGAGCTTTAGTATCTCCTTTCTTACCACTTCTTTCATCTTAGGATTTAATCGTCGTTGAGGATCTCTAACTAGTTTGGCATCTTTCTCCACTTAGATTTTGTGTTGGCATAGAGTGGGACTAATGCCCTTATACTACTAGAGAAAAGCTTAGTAGTGGCGCTGGTTTTTTACATACCAGTAGCGCGGGCACCCGCGCTACTGCTAGGGTGCTACAACTATTATTTAACAATAGCGCATTTCTGAACAAGCGCTGCAGCTAAAATACTTATTAGTAGCACTGCTTCCTCCACCAGCGCTACTACTATCATCACGTAGTAGTAGTGCCCTATTTTCTCCCCACGCTACTACTAGGCAAATAGAAATAAAAAATAAAAAAAGCAGTCAGGTGCAATATTCATGGAAATCAAGACAAGTCCAGTGCAAATAAACTAAGTTCACAGAACCATCTCACAAACATTAACGACAGTACCACATTTAATATAACCACACAATCTTACAAACTCATATAGTAGTCAACAATGCATGGATAGATCATAGTTGATAAGTGTACTAGGTAGTCATACTAGCATATACACTACTAGGGAAAAGCCTAGCAGCAGCGCGGGTTTTGGGCCTATTAGTAGCGCGGGTACCCGCGCTACTAATAAGGCGCTACAGCTAACTTATAGCAGTAGCGCGGGTGCAACCCGCGCTACAGCTAACGTATAGCAGTAGCGTGGGTAGAAACCCGTGCTACTACTAATCTGTAATCTGTGATTTTTTTTTGAATTTTTTCGAAATTGTTTTTGGAATTTTTTCCCTAATTTTCAAATTTCTGAATATTTTAACCTCAAATCTCTAATCACCCCTCATCGCTGCTCAATTTAATCTCTAATTACCCCTCATCATTCCAAATCATCTAACTTCCCGGATGGTCACCCATCCTCTCACTACTCCAGCCTGAGCACGCTTAACTTCCGGGTTCTATTCTCCCTCGTTTCCAAGTCTGCACTTGTTGTTTTCCTGACAATAGTAAGATGTCAATCCTATTAACCTCAGGAATTTAGCTTGAGCATGAAGTCACACATTTCACTGTTTGAGTTTGAAACTATTGTTCTAAAAAATTAGTAACACTAATATTTCTTGAATAATTAGTTTGACCATAGTTTGACCACAGTTTGAGTAGATTTGACCACAGTTTGACCATAGTTTGACCAGATTTGACCAAAATTCAAAAAAACTATAATAATTATTTAGTAACACTAATATTCTTGAATAATTAGTTTGACCATAGTTTGACCAGATTTAACAAAAATTAAAAAAAAACTGATGTTTTTTTGAATTTTTTTGCCTCCAGATCTTAAAAGCCCCATAACTTTTTTTGTTAGGCTTTTGAGGATTTTAAAAATGTTTAACGGGGTGTAACTTTTCGAGTAGATGATTTTTCATATAAAAACTTTTTCATCCGAGTTCGTATGCAAAAGTTATGGCCATTTTACAATTTTCCAGAGAGATTTTGCAAAGAAAGTCGAAATTTATATTTGTAAATTTTCCCAACAACTAGACCACATATCACATGGGAAACTTATTTTCTTTTATTTTTTTGACATTTTTATCATTTTCTTTTATTTTTTTAAAACTGAAAAGGCGGTCCACGGGGGGGGGGGGGGGGGGGGGGTAGACTTTGACAAATAGGCCATACCCCGCGCTACTACTATGATAGCCGATTAGCAGTAGCGCGGGTTTTCAACCCTCGCTACTACTAAGTTGATAGCAGTAGTGCGGGTTAGTAGTAGCGAGGGTTAAAAACCCGCGCTACTGCTATCAACTTAG
This sequence comes from Triticum timopheevii, assembly GCA_963921465.1. Taxonomy (NCBI): domain Eukaryota; kingdom Viridiplantae; phylum Streptophyta; class Magnoliopsida; order Poales; family Poaceae; genus Triticum; species Triticum timopheevii. The sequence goes on along the minus strand of OY997264.1, from coordinate 477,527,698 downwards.
TAGTAGCGAGGGTTAAAAACCCACGCTACTACTATGGCATATCCCAGGGGGCACGGTAGAGACCGCTTAGTAGTAGCGAGGGTTACAAACCCGCGCTGCTGCTATCAACTTAGTAGTAGCGAGGTTTAAAAACCTGCGCTGCTAGTAAGTAGTAGTAGCGAGGGTTTTTAACCCTCGCTGCTGCTAAGATTCTGTGTATAGCCTTTTCCCTAGTAGTGATATATGGTTCAACAGCCACACGCATGCATATGAAGTTCTAGATGATGTCGATGACGACCATCATCCTCAAGCCTGGGCGGTGGGTGTTCCTGATAGTAACTAAGATTGCTTGTCCAACATGAAGATTCTTGCCGACGAGGAAGCTCTTCCACCCAACCGAGTTGAAGTGTGTGCGACCGTCTGTGTCCATGCCGTACGCACAAGTGGTGATGGAGCCCCTTGCGGTAAGGCGTATTCCAGCAGAGCCTTCTTCATCAGGCTTGATACCACAACTCTCAGATAGGCCCTTTGGCAATTTCTGAATAAGAAAAACATATCAACTAATAAGTAGCCTCACACATTCTACATGAAGCATATATATCATCGGACTCTACACTAAGCATATATATATATCATCGGACTCTACACTAATTATATATATCATCGGACTCTACACTAAGTATAACAATAAATCATATAAGATTCACTAAGCATATAAGATTCACTAAGCATATAAGATTCACTAAGCATATATATGACCGGACTCTACACTAAGTATAACAATAAAGCATATAAGATTCACTAAGCATATATATCATCGGACTCTACACTAAGTATAACAATAAAGCATATCATCAAATTACTCTAAAAACTACAGTAAATGCAACATACCATCATATGCCGATCAACCATGGTACTTGTCAGGCGGGTCACGAATGGCACCCCGACGAAGTCAGCACGTGGCGGAATGATGTCCCATAGGTTGCACACCTCCTCCTTGCTCAACTTCATTCTTTGAGCTACGATGGCATCACCGAGTGGGTCGTCATAATCCTCATCATCCGCATCATCCTCATCATCCTCATAAACTTCTGCTTTGTTGATATAAATCACGGCCAGCTTGGGTCTTTCAGCTCTGAAGGAGAAGCTGATCAACTCACCACCGGTGATACGCATGTTGTCGATGAAACAGACCCATCCATCTCCTCCCACCCGCGTCATCTTTCGTCCTTTCTCGATCTCCATAGTGTAGGGGCCCCCAGGAGCCTCAAAGGTCACAGAGTCTCCAGTCAGATTGTTGAATTCTGACCTCACATTGCATGGGACGATCTGTGTACAAAAAGCAAAATGACATATACACGATGCATTAATGCCAATAACACTAAAAACAAAATAGTAGTTACTAGTTTCATATAATTTATTACCGCCACATGAAGAAAACTAGACTCGAAGTAGATGCCAAACAGCGTGCCAGTTGCAAGGCTGCTGGCGCACCTTGACTTGCACCGTCGACATGGTGGTGGTGGTGGTGATGGCGCTATTTCCCTAAAGCAATATGATTAAAGGATTAATGATCCAAAAAGTAAACATAAAGTTTTTATAGCTAGAGTTCACATGGCAAGCAAAATAACAACTAAAAAGTAAACATAAAGTTCAGTCCAACAATCATAAAGCTAGCAATCTAGTAAACTAATGTCCCCAACTCTTCAGATGAAGCGTCACTATCAGCATGAAATTTGCACTAAACACAAGGTTAAACAATACTAGTAGCTCAATAATCTAGAGATGTAACAAACAAATATATGGCAAAACATAACAATACTTTGATCTCATCTCATCTTCGTTAATCACAACAAAGCACACTAAATAAACTACCCCCTTCTTATCAATAATCCTAAATCTTGATGATTTCTCACAACAAAGCATACTAAATAAACATGAGCTTGTTGCTTTGTCTCTCACATGAACAACACCTATACAACATCCTATAGAAGGGCACTTGATACAACCCGAACCGAGCACTTACACTCCTATAGAAGCAATATCCATAACATCACATCAGAAAAGTCGAAACCGCCCAACCACAAAGCAAAAAATCAAACATGAGCCAGCCCAATCCAATGCCAAATCATGTCAGCAAAAACCAACCCAAATCCTCTACTCTCTCCCCTATGTGAGTACTCCTACTTTTTGCGATACAGAAGAATTATTACTATCACATTTTACAGATATGGAATTCTTGTTGCTTTGCGCTAGATAGGTAGGTATCTAAACAAGTGAATGGATATCCATTCAAGATAACAGTCTGCCTAGTCTAGATAGATTGCTCCACCGAAATGTCGTCGTTAATCATCGGTTCCTATCCATAAGAGCGCCTTTTACATTCACCCGTTAATATAACGAAGATGTGACACGCCACAGTGAGGAGGAGTAGCACGCACTAGCGTGCAATCATCGTCATGGTGATCTGAATTGGCAGCGTATTGTGATGATGCCGTCGGCAAGACGATCCTGCGCCAAGATTCGCACTGGTCACCGGCGTACGCGACCGTGGGGCATGGAAGAAGCTACCGCACGACCGTGAGCAATCCCTAAATCCCAAAACATGGCGAGCCGCCGCGGCAAATCGATTGGAGCCCCTACGACGAACCCTAACCGAGAGATCGAGAGGATCTACTGTGGCGCGCGCAGGGAGGAGGAGATCGAGAGGGGGACTTACGGGGCTGGAGCGTCGGAGGAGGCGAGAGGCGACCGCGCGTGGTGGCGGCGCACGGCACCGTCGACGGGGGTGAGGCGGCCGGACGAACCCTAACCGCGGCAGCGTCGTCATCGAACGGAGGGGATTGTGTGAGATGAGGGGGGTGCGGGGGCGCTCGCGGGCCGGTTTCTTTAGCTATAGTAGTAGCGCTGGTTGGAGCACCACGCTACTGCTAAGCCCACCAGCTGTAGCGCCCTTTCAGAACAAATGCTACAGCTAAGTGGGCTACAGATGCTGCCCTGCGGCCCATGTAACAGTAGCGCGACCCAAACAAACAAACGCTGCTGCTATATGTTAGTAGTAGCGTGTTTTCTACACAGCGCTACTGGTACATACTAGTAGCGTGGGGTAAAAAAAACTCGCTACTGGTAAACTTCTATCTATAAGCATTTTCCTAGTAATGTTAAGATCATCCAGAGTATATCCGATAGCAGTACGGTGCTTCTTTAGAGTTTTCAATAATCTTTCTTCTTTTTGCTCTGAAAGGTTAGCACTAATAATAACAGGATATATTTTCTTTTCATCAAGATAAGCATACTTAAGATTATCATGTAAAGGTTTGAGCCCAAACACGGGATCACCCTTGGGTGGAGGGGGATCCCCTAGGATTTCAACAGGCAAGTTGTGTTTCAGAATAGGACCCTGTTGAAGAAACACTTCATCTATTTCCCTTCTTTCATTCATAAACATATCATTTTCATGGTCTAGCAAATATTGTTCTAACGGATCAGTAGCAGGAACGGAAATAGAAGCAAGACCAATAATCTCATCCTTACTAGGTGATTCTTTATCACGGGGTTGTCTATGAAACTTAGCAAAATTAAACTCATGAGACATATCCCCTAAGCCAATTGTAACAACATCCTTTTTGAAATCAATCCTAGCATTAACAGTATTCAAGAAGGGTCTACCAAAAATAATGGGATAAAAGTCATCTTGTGGGGAACCAAGAACAAGGAAATCAGTAGGGTATTTAACCTTCCCACACAAGACTTCAACATCTCTAATAATCCCAACTGGCTTAATGGTGTCCCTATTGGCAAGCTTAATAGTAACATCAATATCTTCTATTTCAGCAGGTGCAATATCATGCATAATTTCTGTATATAAGTCAAAGGGTATTGCACTAGAACTAGCACCCATATCACATAAACCATGATAACAATGATCTCCTATTTTAACAGAAATAACAGGCATGCCTACAACAGGTCTATGTATCTTAGCATCTGGTCTAGCAATATTAGCAGCCTATTCACAGAAGTAAATAACATGCCCATCTAAATTATCATCCAAGAGATCTTTAACCATAGCAATACTAGGTTCAACTTTGATTTGCTCAGGAGGTGTATAAGTTCTAGTATTACTCTTACGAACAACAGTTGAAGTTTTAGCATGATCCTTCATCCTAACAGGGAAAGGTGGTTTCTCAACATAACTAGTAGGGACAATAGGATCATTATAAGTGATAGTCTTTTCTTCAACTGTAATAGGTGCAACTACTTTTACTTCAATTTGAGGATTACATTTAAACCACTTCTCCTTAGGGAGATCAACATGAGTAGCAAAAGATTCACAAAAAGCAGCTACTATCTTAGAGTCAAGTCCATACTTAGCGCTAAATCCACGAAAAGCATCGGTATCCATAAAAGATTTAACACAATCAAGCTTAGGTGTTATACCTGACTCCTTACCATCGTCGGAACCCCAATCTTCAGAGTTGCGTTTGATTCTTTCCAATAAATCCCACTTGAATTCAGTAGTCTTCAGCATATAAGAACCAGGACAGGAAGTATCAAGCATGGTGCGATCATTGAAGGAAAGCCGAGCATAAAAGTTTTGAATAATCATTTCTCTTGAGAGCTCATGATTGGGGCATGAATATAACATTGACTTAAGCCTCCCTCAAGCTTGAGCGATGCTTTCTCCTTCGCGAGGCCAGAAATTATATATGTAATTACGATCACGATGAACAAGATGCCTAGGATAGAACTTCTGGTGAAATTCCAACTTCAATCGTTTATAATTCCAAGATCCCGTATCATCACATAGCCTATACCATGTCAATGCGTCTCCCTTCAAAGATAAAGGGAAGACCTTCCTTTTGACAACATCATCGGGAATACCTGCAAGCTTAAATAATCCTCAAACTTCATCCACAAAGATAAGGTGTAAATCAGGATGCAATGTTCCATCTCTTGCAAAGGGATTAGCTAGCAGTTTCTCTATCATACCCGAAGGAATCTCAAAGTAAACATTTTCAGTAGGTTCAGTAGGTTGAGGAGCAACTCTTTGCTCTACTGGTCGGGGTGAAGATACCCTGAAGAACCCCTCAAAGGATTAGTTTCCATAGTAACAAGTGACAGAAAATTTCAGCACAATATATAAATGTTTCCTTACCAAGTTCCACTCACCAAAGGCGCCTCACTCCCCGGCAACGGAGCCAGAAAAGAGTCTTGATGACCCACAAGTATAGGGGATCTATCGTAGTCGTATCGATAAGTAAGAGTGTCGAACCCAACGAGGAGCAAAAGGAAATGACAAGCGGTTTTCAGTAAGGTATTCTCTGCAAGCACTGAAATTGTAGGTAACAGATAGTTTTGTGATAAGATAATTTGTAACGGGTAACAAGCAATGAAAGTAAATAAAGTGCAGCAAGGTGGCCCAATCCTTTTTGTAGCAAAGGACAATCCTGGACAATTTCTTATAATGAGAAAAGCACTCCCGAGGACACATGGGAATTATCGTCAAGCTAGTTTCATCACGCTCATATGATTCGCGTTCGGTTGATATGTGGGTGGACCGGTGCTTGGGTACTGCCCTTACTTGGACAAGCATCCCACTTATGATTAACCTCTACTGCAAGAATCCGCAACTACAAAAGAAGTATTAAGGTAAACCTAACCACAACATTAGACATATGGATCAAAATCAGCCCCTTACGAAGCAACACATAAACTAGGTCTTAAGCTTCTGTCAGTCTAGCAACTCATCATCTACTTATTACTTCCGAATGCCTTCCTATAGGCCCAAATAATGGTGAAGTGTCATGTAGTCGACGTTCACATAACCCCACTAGAGGAGAGACAACATACATCTCATCAAAATATCGAACGAATACCAAATTCACATGACTACTAATAGCAAGACTTCATCCATGTCCTCAGGAACAAACGTAACTACTCGCAAAGCATATTCATGTTCATGATCAGAGGAGTATTAATATGCATTAAGGATCTGAACATATGATCTTCCACCAACAATTAACATCAACTACAAGTAGTAATCAACACTACTAGCAACCCACAGGTACCAATTTGTGGTTTTGATACAAGATTGGATACAAGAGATGAACTAGGGTTTTGAGAGGAGATGGTGCTGGTGAAGATGTTGATGGATATTGATCCCTCCCGATGAGAGGATCGTTGGTGATGATTTCCCCCTCCCGGAGGGAAGTTTCCCCGGTAGAACAGCTCCGCCGGAGCCCTAGATTGGTTCTGTCAAGGTTCCGCCTCGCGGCGGCGGAGTTTCTTCCTGTAAGTTTGCTTATGATTTTGGGATAATTAGATTTATGCCCCTAGTTGTGTCCCAGTCGTCTGTTTTACCCCTAATTTCCAAAAGTCACCAGTTCTGTCCAAGTCACTTTGCTCCTCTTATGCTTTTGCCCTTTGACCGTTTAACCGTCAGTTTGAAAACTTCATAACTAATTCATACTAGATCAGAAAAATGCAAATAAGATACCAAAATGTTCAGAAAAACATCACCTATATGTGAGTGTCATTTGCATTCATGAAAAAAGTGTTGGAAAGTGCACATCCGAGTTTTAGCTCTTTTGATACCACCATGAATAGTAAACTCTAAAAAAATTCGATAAAATTCAAAAAAAATATGGTGGCAAAGAACGAAAAATGTTCTGAGTGCTTGCCAAGTTTCATTAGGGAATGACATTTGTGGAAGTCATGGAAAAAAAATAATCTATTTTGGAGTGCTGATTGTTTTTTTGCCGCGGCATCCACGAATGTTATTCCCCGATGAAACTTGGCAGGCACTTAAAACATTTGTCATTCTTTGCCACCAAATTTTTTTAATTTTTTTGAACTTTTTTAGATTTTACTATTCATGGTGGTAGCCTAAGAGCTAAGACTCGGATGGGCACTTTCCAACACTTTTTTCATGAATGCAAATGACACTCAGTATATTATTTGCATTTTTCTGATCTAGTATGAATTAGTTATGAAGTTTTCAAACTGACAGTCAAACGGTCAAAGGGCAAAAGCAAAAGAGGAGCAAAGTGACTTGGACAGAACCGGTGACTTTTGGGAATTAGGGGTAAAACAGACAAGTGGGACACAACTAGGGGCATAAACCTAATTATCCCTATGATTTTTCCAGGGTAAAAGCCTTCATATAGCAGAAGATGGCACCGGAGGGCCACCAGGGGGCCCAGGAGACAGGGGGGCACGCCCAGGAGGGGTGTGTGCGCCCCCACCCTCCTAGCCAGGGTGTGGGCCCCCTCTGGTTTTTTCTTCGCTCAATAATTCTTATTAATTCCAAAAATGACTTCCGTGGAGTTTCAGGATTTTTGGAGCTGTGCAGAATAGATTTCCAATATTTGCTCCTTTTCCAGCCAGAATTCCAGCTGCCGGCATTCCCCCTCTTCATGGTAAACCTTGTAAAATAAGAGAGAATAGCCATAAGTATTGAGACATAATGTGTAATAACAGCCTAGAATGCAATAAATATTGATATAAAAGCATGATGCAAAATGGACGTATCACGGCCCCGGACTATGTTCGCCGTCCCCTGGCTCATCCTACTCCATCGCTGGGTCCATGGGGTCGGTGTTACCTTTGGAGTCGACTGGGGTATTATTCTTTCTTTTGCCATTATCGCTGTTTTTGCTGTGGCGGGATTTATAGCGGCGCCGATGTCGACGCTTTGGTTGCTTCTCAAGAGGGTTGTCCTCAGTTGCATCCTTCCGTTCCTCGCCGTTGTTTTCTTTGGGTGTGTCCACCATGTATATATCATATGATGAGGTGGCTGTCCAGTGCCATGTGGGCGGTGGTTCCTGTTCTTCTCCAGCATCGTTGTTCATACCGTCGATGTCTTCGGAGTCGAAATCAAGCATGTCGGTTGAGTCGTCGAAAGTGGCTATTAAGTGGGTGGTGGGTGGGAGACGAATTTCTTCGTCGTCCACCTCCCACTGAAGACGAACATAGTTCGGCCAAGAGTCTCCTGACAGGGAGAGGGATTTTAATGAGTTTAGCACGTCGCGCAAGGGCGAGTACTGAAAGATATCCGTGGAGGTAAACTCCATGATCGGTGCCCAATCCGGTTCGATAGGCACGGATGCATGTGGTTTGGAGCCTATGGCCGGAGACGAGTCCGAGGGTCCGATGACACAGACCTCATTGGAGGCGAAGTCTGTGTTCGGCTCTATTGCCGATGAGTATGCGGCCTCCGTGGCGGGGTCTATCCACCCGTCCTTGGATGGCATGATCTACTCCGAATTTAAGGCCAAGGCAACTGTAGGTGCGTTCTCCTGAACAACGTTCGATGGTAGATCTAAGACATGCTCGTCGTGACTGTACGGCGCACCTGTCATGGGCTCGAATCCGTCGAAGATCAAGTCTCCGCAGATGTTGGCAGTGTAGTTCAGATTTCCAAACCTGACCTGGTGACCAGGGGCATAGCTATCGATCTGCTCCAGATGGCCGAGCGAGTTGGCCCGCAGTGCGAAGCCGCTGAATACGAAGATCTGTCCGGGGAGAAAAACCTCACCCTGGATCACATCGTTGTGGATGATTGAAGGAGCCATCAAGCCTTATCGTGACGACACAATGGAACTCTCAATGGAAGCACCATTGTCGGTGTCAAAACCGGCGGATCTCGGGTAGGGGGTCCCGAACTGTGCGTCTAAGGCTAATGGTAACAGGAGGCGGGGGACACAATGTTTACCCAGGTTCGGGCCCTCTCTATGGAGGTAATACCCTACTTCCTGCTTGATTGATCTTGATGATATGAGTATTACAAGAGTTGATCTACCACGAGATTGTAGAGGCTAAACCCTAGAAGCTAGCCTATGATTCTGATTGTTGTTGTCCTATGGACTAAACTCTCCAGTTTATATAGACATCGGAGGGGGCTAGGGTTACACAGAGTCGGTTACAGAGAAGGAAATCTACATATCCGAATTGCCAAGCTTGCCTTCCACGCAAAGGAGAGTCCCACCCGGACACGGGACGAAGTCTTCAATCTTGTATCTTCATAGTCCAACAGTCTGGCATAAGTACATAGTCCGGCTGTCCAAGGACCCCCTAATCCAGGACTCCCTCACATAGAACATAATATTAGTACAAAATGTGTACTCCAAGATGATATATAACTTATGCGCAGAAATTTAAAATGTAGCTTATGATTACAAGTGTAGATGATAATATAAAGTAAGAAATGTGGAGCCAAGCACCATATTGAAATGAGCACAAAGATCATGTATTACACCCAAGGTCTCCAGTTTAGGCGCAGAGAGGACGTTTATTTGCAACGGTGAATAACTAGAATCAAGGATCAATCTTTGAAGGGAAGGGACATCTTGGATGATGAGTTGCCTTCCGTCAAAAGAAATTCCAATTCTTACAAGGTTAGGCGACTTCATTTGGAGACAACTGATTCTAACTGTGAAAACAAGCACCAAGCACTCCAGGGTAGGGCAACTGGAGTGGATAATGTTGTGCAATGAGGCCTCCGATATACGAACCCGCACAAGTGAAAGTTTCTTGAGAAATGCGAGTCAAAGGTTTAGTACCAGATTGTCTGGTAGGTAGCACAACGCAAAGGTGGCGTGTGGAGAGAGTGAGGAAAACCGCGAGATGGACATCGGTGCTGAGGGCACAAGTACATGGCGTTCGATATGTGGTATATGATTTCCAGGGGAATAGTAAAACTCAAGCAGCTGTAGTTCTGTGAATTCAGGGGATTTCAGCCAGGCGTCCATCGTGCAGGGCATGGTAGGCTTGCTCAGGTAGCATGACAGGATGGAGAGGCTTTAAACGGAGCCCTGGTGGGAGGAGATGATGGCTCTAAGGATTTCAAAATCATTGAAGAGAGATAGCTGATGACAGTCAAGATTAAGGGGCATGGCACATCATAGAGAGCGCCACCGAATTGAGAGCACTTGGGTGCGGCAGCAATCCTTGGTGGGGAGAAGCGAGATGATCTCCCCAAGGATGGCGTCCAGGAGATCACTGATGCGGTCCACCCGAGATTCTACGGGTTCCTGGGATCCGGTGGGGGCGGGGTCACCACTTCTCCCCGCACAGCCAGGTGCGGGATCTACAATAGGTGTCGCCGCTGGCGGGAGCCTCATCTTCTTGGCGCTGGGGTCAGCCGACTCCATTTTCCTCTAGGGCGTCGCGTCGCACTCACGAATTTGAGCAGAGTAACGAATGATGAGCCTAGTTGTAGTGTGAGTGAAGAAGAAGGGGAGCTGGGGTTTTTCTGTAGTAGTGAGGAAGAAGGGGAGCTGGGCTTTTCTGTAGGAGTGAGGTGAGGAATTTGGGGGTACGAGTGGAGCGAGCTGACGTGAGGTGGGTGGGAGTGAGAAGGAAGAAGAGCACCCAGGTTTTTTGGGGGCGGTGTGCTGGGTGTGGGTAACGCCTCTCATTCAGTAAATATATGGGCTTTTGAATTGATTTTACTATTTACTAGGGTGGATGGGCTGTTTTGTCTTGGGCCTAGAGAAACAATTACTACTAGTAAAGTGGAGACACTCTACAGCTACCCAGAAAAACAATTACTAGTAGTACAATGGATACAATACCGCTTCTGGCTCCTCCTAGGTCATCGAAACGTCTCCCTCTACTGAATGCCGTTCTAATTTTGTTCACCGACATGCAGGCCATGCAGTGTGCGGGCCCAAATGCCATTGACCAAATTAGAAGGCAGTATGCAGGCGGAGAGTCACCCCAGTCGTAGCGCGGCAGTAACGAGCCATCGTATCACAAAACCCCACCTCCCCGCAGTCTAAGTTTGACAGACGAAGCAACGATCATTTCACTCTTTGCTGAATCCCCTTCTCCCTCACCGTCTTCAAGAAAGGCAACACTCGCATCTGCCACTGTTCTTCTCTCCGAACGAAGGGAAGGTAAGAGGATCCATGATGTTGGTATTTTTTCGTTCAGAGAAAAAAAGAACTTTTGTAAAGCAGTAACTGATCCTCACTCCCTTTTTTGTTTCATTGTCATTGCGATTGTGTTTTCCTTTCAGTGGTCTCCTAGCATTCGTCAGTTTCATGATGGACCAAGGAGAACCAGGCAAAGATCTGCCGATATTGGAGCAGACGTGGGAGGCTGATCCCCACGAGACAGAGAGCTCCAAGAAGATGGAGGCAGCCACCGAGCCGACCCCAGATACGCTCACGGCCACTACTGAGATGGTCAACGCCCCGTTTGAGGTTACAGCCCCCGTGGCACTGCAGGAGCAGTTTTTCCCCCTTCGAGGATGTGTCCCCCCCCCCCCCCCCCCGCTGAGCTGCCCAAGGTGATTTTCTTCTTTGCCAATCTCGATTGTGGTTTTTCATATAAGTATGTGGTGATGAATAATGCAAAATTTTATTAGCTTCGATGCCATGCTATACATAGTGGTTTAAATAACTAGTGTTTGTTATACTGGAAAGTAATTCAGAGTTTGTTTCTGTTTCAAGTAGGGCCCTGATGCAGACAAGGATTGTGTGGTTGTACATGTCACTCACTATGAGGCGGATGACCTGAATATACGCACTGGGAAAATAGAGTTCTTAGGTTGTTAGATCCTGGAAGCCATTTACGCTTATACCAATGAAGAGTTGTATTCCAGCCTCACTGTTGTCAGGTGTGTTGTCCAGGGTGTACTAAAGCACAAGAAGTTCAAAGCTACTCCTTTGTTTGTGAGGCATACTGTTCTTGTCAAGCTTACGCAGGAAGATGACGTGGCATGCCTCCACAAACAAGTTTATGAGTGGCAAGGCCACACGGTTGTCTTCATGAAGGTTCACAGGATTGAGCTGCTGTCAGACGTCCTCAATGATGTTCATGGCAGGTCCATCTTGTGTCCAGCCCAAATTAGATCGAGGCATGAAATAGTTGCCCCAGCTAGTGTTTAATAGTAGTTTGGATTGTGTCTAATTATCCGAACCTTGCCTGTTATCAAGCCGTTTGGGGCTAGTACTCTGTTTGAATCCGTCTATGGGAACTTCTGCTACTTTTGTGTGGCCGTGAATCATGTGAGAACCATCGTAATTGTTGCCAAAACAGATGCGTCCTCACTAGTTTTTTCATGAATATGGCATGGTACGACATAAGTTGTCATGGTTTATCATACGAGCAGTGTGTGCTTTGATGAAATAGAGTACTCGTTCAAGAACTGTGCACCGACATATACATAAGTACTTGTAAACACTGTTGGTGCTACCCCACTTGTAAGCAGTTGTGCAAAACACGACACATTGGCTCAGCTCTCTTCAACACTAGGCTATCGACCAGCTAACAATCAACAATCTGCTGTCTGACATATAAGCAACTATGTGTCTTATTACAGTGGTTCATGCAGTTAACTGAGGCCACAATGTAAATTCCAAATGTTCACACGCTAGTCCAGCGTTCATGTGGAACACTCACATTAAACCCGGCTTCATAAAAAACTTGAAAAGCATAAGTTAAGCAATTTTATACATCTTAATGATTCATAGAACATAACAAACATATACTAGTTCACAACAAAAGACAAAGTTGTGAGAAGGTTTACAAATCAGGAAAAAACAAGCAAGGCTTCTCTGAGCAATGGGACTCCCGGCAGGCTTAAATTTCCTGGAGTTCGCTCTGGATTTTTCTTGTTGCCACCATCCAGGGTTAGGTTCTCTCATTCCAGAATAACCAATTATAATTGTGGTCTCAGCTGGAATGCTGAACTAAACCATGTAGTGTACTGACCAGCTGAAATTCTTGTGCATTCCACTAAATTCAAGCACCGCTATTTGCAGAAATAAGCAGACCACAATGCCTCTTGTCCCCGCACCTTTCCAAAAAACCAACGTGTAGCCGTGCCAGCTAGTCCTTGGTCCATGGATGAACTGGTAGAAAGTGCAATCCGGACTAGGATGCAGTTGTTTTTGCTCGTCCCTACACTGCACTCAGGAAGTAAAACGTACGAATCAACTTCTTTTAGATTGCGTTGGTCATTCTACCTAGTAACTACCAATGTAGGAATACTTGGAAGACGGGTGGTTAGACGACGACAGCGAGGGATGTCCATCTCATTTTACGCAGTTCTACTAAAACTGAAGTGTGTGCTTTTGATTGCGCGGATAGAAACGATACGGAGACAGACATCCCGAAACGATATGGAGACAGACATCCCGAAATGATATGGGCGTAGGGACAACAGGGGCATAAAGTGGTGAGGCAGATGTGGTTGCCGAGAGCGACAAACACTCAGGCAACATGTCTGCATTTGTCCCGTTTTTTATCTCTGCTACGTCTTGAGCTTGCGTTGGTTTTCCTTGAAGAGGAAAGGGTGACGCAGCAAAGTAGCGTAAGTATTTCCTACCAACAAAATTATTCCTACCAGCAAAATTCACATCCATAGATTCATTGTTATTCTCAATCAAAGTAGACAAAGGCATATCATTGGGATCAATAGGAGCAATCTTAGTAGCAAACAATTTCATAAGTTCATCCATCTTTCCACTCAAAACATTATTTTCTTCTATAGCATGCACTTTTTTACTAGTAGATCTTTCGGTGTGCCATTGAGAATAATTAGCCATAATATTATCAAGGAGTTTAGTAGCTTATCCTAAGGTGATTTCCATAAAAGTGCCTCCCGCGGCCGAATCTAAAAGATTTCTAGAAGCAAAATTTAATCCGACATAAAAATTTTGTATGATCATCCATAAATTCAAACCATGAGTAGGGCAATTGCGAATCATCAATTTCATCCTTTCCCAAGATTGGGCAACATGCTCATGATCAAGTTGTTTAAAATTCATAATATCGTTCCTAAGAGAGATGATCTTAGCGGGAGGAAAATACTTAGAGATAAAAGCATCTTTGCACTTATTCCATGAATCAATACTATTCTTAGGCAAAGACGAAAACCAAACTTTAGCACGATCTCTAAGTGAAAATGGAAATAACTTCAATTTAACAATATCATTATCCATATCTTTCTTCTTTTGCATCTTACACAAATCAACAAAGTTGTTTAGATGGGTAGCGGCATCTTCACTAGGAAGGCCGGAGAATTGATCTTTCATAACAAGATTCAACAAAGCAGCATTGGTTTCACAAGACTCAACATCATTAAGAGGAGCAATCGGAGTACTAAGGAAATCATTATTATTGGTATTGGAAAAGTCACACAATTTGGTATTATCTTGCGCCATCGCGACAAGCAATCCAACACACAAGCAAACAAAAAGGCAAGCAAAAGAGAGAGGAGATTGGGAAACAGAGGGCAAATAAAACGGCAAGGGTGAAGTGGGGAAGAGGAAAACGAGAAGCAAATGGAAAATAATGTAATGCGAGGGAGATGAGTTTGTGATGGGTACTTGGTATGTCTTGACTTGAGCGAAGACCTCCCCGGCAACGGCGCCAAAAATCCTTCTTGCTACGTCTTGAGCTTGTGTTGGTTTTCCTTGAAGAGGGAAGTGTGATGCAGGAAAGTAGCGTAAGTATTTCCCTCAGTTTTTGAGAACCAAGGTATCAATCCAGTAGGAGGCTCCTCAAAAGTCCCACGCACCTACACAAACAAACAAGAACTCGTAACCAACGCAATAAAGGGGTTGTCAATCACTTCACGGCCACTTGCGAAAGTGAGATATGATAGAGATAATATGATAAGATAAATATTTTTGGTATTTTGATGATATAGATTGGAAAAGTAAAAGATGCAAATAAAAGTAGATTGAAAGCTTATATGATAATAGATAGACCCATGGACCATAGGTTTCACTAGTGGCTTCTCGCAATGTAGCATAAGTATTACGGTGGGTGAACAAATTACTGTCGAGCAATTGATAGAAAAGCGAATAATTATGATATTATCTAGGCATGATCATGTATATAGGTATCACGTCCGTGATAAGTAGACCGACTCCTGCCTGCATTTACTACTATTACTCCACACATCGACCGCTATCCAACATGCATCTAGAGTATTAAGTTCATAAAGAACAGAGTAACGCATTAAGAAAGATGACATGATGTAGAAGGATAAAATCATGCAATATGATATAAACCCCATCTTTTTATCCTCGATGGCAACAATACAATACGTGCCTTGCTGCCCCTGCTGTCACTGGGAAAGGACACCGAAAGATTGAACCCAAAGCTAAGCACTTATCCCATTGCAAGAAAGATCAGTCTAGTAGGCCAAACCAAACTGATAATTCGAAGAGATTTGTAAAGATAACTTAATCACACATAAAAGAATTCAGAGGAAATTCAAATATTTCTGATAGATAAACTTGATCATAAACCCACAATTCATCGCATCTCGACAAACACACCGCAAAAAGAGTTACATCGAATAGATCTCCAAGAAGATCGTGGAGAACTTTGTATTGAGATTCAAAGAGAGAGAAGAAGCCACCTAGCTAATAACTATGGACCCAAAGGTCTGTGGTAAACTACTCACAACTCATAGGAGAGGCCTTGGAGATGATGTAGAGGCCCTCCATGGTCGATTCCCCCTCCGACGGAGCGCCGACAAAGGCTCCAAGATGGGATCTCGCGGATACAGAAGGTTACGGCGGTGGAAATAGTTTTTCGTGATGCTCCTGGATGTTTTCGGGGTCCGTGGATAGATATATAGGAGGAAGAAGTAGGTCGGTGGACGCTCGAGGGGCCCACGAGGGTGGGGGCGCACCCACCTATAGGGGGCGCCGGGAACCCTCGTGGCCGCCTCCTCTGTCCCCTGGATCACGTTTGTTCCAAAAAGATCGCTCCCGAAGGTTTCATTCCGTTTGGACTCCGTTTGATATTCCATTTCTTCGAAACACTGAAATAGGAAAAAAAACAGCAATTCGGACTGGGCCTCCGGTTAGTAGATTAGTCCCAAAAATGATATAAAATTGTCGAGTAAAGCCCATAAACATCCAAAACAGGTAATATAATAGCATGGAACAATCAAAAATTATAGATACGTTGGAGACGTATCAATCTCCTTTGCAACATTTTTCTATGTGAGCACAGGAAATCTAGACCTGCTCATTCTCATTTGCCTTGTCCCCCAACACCCGTCACTTTCTTTCCTTTTTCAACCAAGAGATAGGTCCACTCCCCCCCACCCTTCACCATCCACCATGCTTTCTTCGTCTTCTCAACCAAGAGACCGGTTGGGTAGCCAGTATCTACTACTTTACCCCGTTTCCTCTTAGAACCAAGTCCTAGATTCATGCTATAGCTTTCCCACTTTCTTCCCTGTTTGAACCAACTCTTAGAGTCGACTGTATGAACTAGCTTTACCTTAATAATAGTAAAAGTCTAGGTGGCTTTGGAACAACGGACGGAAGTAGAAAAAGAACCACACGAAGCCAAGTGGGGAGTTGGGGCAGTAGAGCAAGGCAGGTTTCGAAGGAATATATACCTGAGGGTTGTCGGCATGCGGCAAAGACGGCGTCAGGAGGCCGCATCTTGGCCACAATACCGCAGGGAGGAAGAAGGGGTCGGAGGCCCTCCCAAGACAGTGCTCTCTCGGAGAGAACAGCACGGCTGCCGACCGGGACGCGCGGGCAGCCGTTGGTCACCTCCCTTGCCGCCGCCGACAGGGTGAACAATGCACCTACACCCCTGCCCCGGTCGAGGTTGTCCGGCCAGATTTGTGACCAGCCGTGAGCTGAGGGAGAGTGTGGCCACCTATGTCTTGCTTAGACCTGGAGAGCATGAGAGAGTGAACAAGAGGAACCCTAGTAAAGCAAGCGCTAAGGCTCCTGCTTATATATATATAGTGGAGTGATTTTGTTGTACCAGCTTAAAAAATGCGCTCCTACGTGTACCCGCGAGTGGGTGTGAGAGAACTAGTGTGTGCGTGCACTGCTTCTCTTCGTGAGAGTACAATATACTATGCCCAAAGAACGTTCGCCACAAGAGTAGTAGTATAAGTGCGTGATGTGTGAGCTAAAATAAAATGTGCGCGACGTCTTTTGTTTTTTAGAAGTTCTGAGGGTAGGGTGTGAAGAGCACATATGTGTGTGACGTCTACCTAAGATAGACGGTGGGTGCGAGAGGACTCGGGAGAGTCGTGACTCGTGAGGGTGCGTGTGCGTGAGAGAAAGGGGGGCACGTATCAATCCAATGCATGTGTCCGTAAATCATTATCCAACAAACATTCGCCAGAAGCCTTTTCCTGACGAACGCCATAAGAACCGTTAGATCGGCATCTGACAGTGTCAGTTTTGCCATGTCATTTAATAGAACAGCCACTCCTCCTACACACAAACCTTCCACGTGAGTGTTAGCAACTACCGTATGTTCCCTCTGTTCCAAAATGCAGTGCATATAGCTTTATTGAAAATTCAAACCTCGCAAACTTTTACCGAGTTTTCATGTACCAAATTGCACATGTAGAATACCCTGTATATATCATTTCATTCATCTTCGAGAGGTAACTATAAAGATGGGGTAGTAGTCTACAAAGAAAGACCATCGTGTCACATGTAGCAATTTCAACCATCCTTTGGTGTGGAGGAATATCATAGTAACTCTATATGATATAATTTTTATATGATTTTTTTCCTTTAGAGCCAATTGGTTCATAGGAATAGATTCATATACTCCACATTTCAAAGTATATAAACATGATTTCATTTCTATAGCTTTAGAGCCACTTGGTCCATATGAATGGATTCCTATACTCCCGTAATTTCAAAGGAAAATAAACATTAGCGTATATTCAATAGAAAAGTTCCTATGATATGAACCAAATTACATCTCTTTTCTAATCCCTCCTCATAGGAATTGAGATACATGTCATCTCTAGATTCAATAGAAAAGTTCCTATGATGTGAACCATATGATATCTCCTTTCCAATCCCTACTCATAGGAATTGAGATACTCCATGTCATCTCTTTCCCTACAACTTCCATGTATACATCTTCTATTCCTAAATAGCTAGTACAACCCACTAGTAGCTTTTTTCCAAGACATGCAACTATGGCACAAGAACTATATAGTGTGCGAATAACTTTGAAAGATGGTCGCTGGATGAAGCTAATCCGATAGTGCAGAGATGGCAAATCCAAGCACTACTGGCCATTGGATATCATCAACATTCCACCAGATCTGCCACATGTACAATTTAGAAGACTCCATGGTTGAACTTAAGCATAATGCACAAACCTCAAAACACAAGCACTTCTCCTTTGTTCTAGAATCTTCCGTATCATAATTGATTTTTTTCTAAATGAATTGCCATTATTTGTTTTTTAGTTTATGATTTACAATACACAACCCCATGAATCTTCACATTTTTACAAAACTAATTGATTTTGAATGAGATGAACTATAAGAACTAAACGAACATCTACATCATGCATATATGACTCAAAGCTTTACATGCTATAGTGTGTATTTATTCATAATTTGGTTTCGAAATCTCATGCGTCCAATGCATGTGTACCTTACTAGTTTTGAGTAGAGTAGCAAATTTCACGCGGCCCCGAGTATATCAAAATGCAGGGCCCATGCATCATTGCCTTTCGGTCGAACCTACGTCCACACTTTTTTGTACGTACTATATCTCCACTGGTCTCTGAACCCAAAATGCTGCCTCGTTCCCGTAAAACCAAGCGGCCCACACCTATTTAAGGTGTCGACTCGAACTCTATCCCTCTCCCGTTTACTACGACGTGGCCTCGCACGCCATAGTACTCCTACAAACCCTACCGCCACACGCATCATCGGTTTTCTTCAAGAGGACGAGGGAGAAGCCGATTTGTAGTGCAGGCGCTTTCAAAAAAAGGATCTGTAGTGGAGACCCCTACCCTAGGGTGCCCTAGGTAGCTGGTGCATGCATAATTGGTTTTCTCTTTTCTTTATGCTCTTGCGCCCTAGAGTGAAATGATGGTTGCTTCGTCTGTCCATCTTAATGCGGGAAAGGTGGGGCTTTGTGATTTGACCCCTCATCGCTCATTTTCTACTACTGCGGCACTACGATCGGGGTGCCTCCAATTCCAACCGCTGCTCTGAACTGTAATTTGGTGCATCACATGTGGAACAAGACGGTGGACGACCCTGTTAAGTGTGTCGCCATTTTGTGTGCGGACTGACCCTGCTTGAGTTGCTACGCCAACACGACAGGAGCAACCTACTACTTGGTTTTGCTCCTTGGTGAATCCCAACTATATTGATCTAAAAAGATACGTACTGAACTACCCTCTCCGTCTCGTTTTTTAGGCGTCTCGGTTTATAGGGCGTGCATGTAGTTCTAGGTCATCCATTTGACTAACTAAATATGAGTTACTATGTCACAAAAAGTATATCATTGGATTATTAAGTGGATGTAGTTTCTAAACATATACTGTTCATCACATAAATAGCCAGTTAAATTCTCAACCTAGAACGACGTGCATGCCATGTAAACCGATACGGAGGAAGTATAGTAAAAATGAGGTCATTTTACCGAGCAATCGGCGGGGGAGCATGGCCTGTCATGCGGTCCCACATGTCATAATGTACCAATGCGATGCGTGTGTCCCCCTTGAGGCAGAAGCAATACTACGTGGTTTGAGATGATGGCGAACCAAATTTTGAAATAATGGTTGCTTCGTCCTTCTGGGAAGGTGCGGCATTGTGATTTGACGTCTCATTGCTCATTACTACTACTGGGGCGGTACAATTGGGGTGCGTCCCCCCTATTGTTCTGCACTATTATTTGGTGCTTGACACGTCGACCCGGTTGCTATATGTCCCACATGTTGGCGACATGAAGTACAGAATTCATGAAAGCGAGCGTCGACGGAGGAGTACAAGACACGGCTTGGGTTTTTGTTGCTTCGCGCGATCCATCGATACAAACCCGGACTAAAAAAGGCGAGGGTGGGTCTTTTCCCGTGCGGCAGGCAGGGGAGTTTGGCATAGTCCGTTCGAGGAAACACTACTAGGGAAAAGGCTAGCAGCAGCGCGGGTTTTCAGGCTAGCAGCAGCGCGGGTGGCTGCGCTACTAATAAGGCGCTACAGCTAACTCATAGTAGTAGCGCGGCCCGAACCAGCGCTACTACTGTTGAACGATATCAGCAGCGCTTTTTAGGAATGCGCTACTATTAGCTAGCGGTAGCGATTTCCTCATCCAACGCTACTGCTATCTCTTTCATCATTTTCCATTTCAACTCTCCCTTCAGATGCTAGAAACTAGGTACTATCTTTCATCAAATTCATAAACCATTACTAGGTACGGTAGTACTCCCTTCGTTCCAAATTACTCGTCGTGGTTTTAGTTCAAACCACGACGAGTAATTTGGAACGAAGGGAGTACTAAGATAACAATTTCATGCACAGCCAAAATGTATCCTCAAGCAGTACATGCATGGTCATATCAACGGCCATCATCATATGTAGTTTTAGATGATATCGACGACGATCATCATATGTAGTTCTAGATGATATAGCCACACACACATATGTAGTTCTAGATGATATAGCCACACACACATGTAGTTCTAGATGATATCGAAGACAATCATCATCCTCAAGCCTGGGCGGTTGGTGTTCCTGATAGTAATTAGGATAGCCTGTCCAACACGAAGATTCTTGCCATTGAGGAATTTCTTCCACCCAACCGAGCTTAAGTGTGTGCGACCGTCCGTGTCCACGCGGTAAGTACAGGTTGTGACGGAGCCCCTTGCAGTAAGGCGTAGTCCAGCTGAGCCTTCTTCATCAGGCTCGATATCATAACTCACAGATATGCTCTTTGCCAATTTCTGAATAAGAAAAACATATCAATTAATAAGCATGTGATCGAACTCTACACTAAAACATATATATCATCGACTAGATTCCACACAACATATACCATATCATTGGACTGTACACTAAGTAATTCACACTATTAATTTGCATTTGTAAGTATAACATACCATATCATGTCGATCAACCATGGTATTTGTCAAGCGGGTCACGAATGGCACCCCGACA
Source organism: Triticum timopheevii (assembly GCA_963921465.1). Classification (NCBI taxonomy): domain Eukaryota; kingdom Viridiplantae; phylum Streptophyta; class Magnoliopsida; order Poales; family Poaceae; genus Triticum; species Triticum timopheevii. The sequence goes on along the minus strand of OY997264.1, from coordinate 477,506,796 downwards.
AAGTCAGCACGTGGCGGAATTATGTCCCACAGGTTGGACACCTCCTCCTCACTCAGCCTTGTTCTTTGAGCTACGATGGCTTCATGAAGTGGGTCCTCATCATCTTCATCATCTTGATCATCTTCATCATCTTCGTCATCTTCATCATCTTCCACCAGGTTGAGATAAATGACAGCTAGTTTGGGTCTTTCTACTCGGAAGTTGAAGCTGATCAACTCACCACCAGTAAGATGCATGCGAGCGACGAAACGGGCCCATCCATCTCCTCCAATCTGCGACATATTGCGTCCTTTCTCGACCTCCATAGTGTACGGCCCCCCAGGAGCCTCAAATGTCACTGTGTCTCCTGTCAGCTTGTTGAATTTCAACCTCACATTGCATGGGACGATCTGTGTAAACTAAGCAAAATGACACAATGCAGTAATGCCAACACTAAAAATAAAATAGTTATTACATTTCATCTAATTTCTTACCGCCGCATGACGAAAACTCGGCCGGAAGTAGATGCCGAACAGCTTGCCAGTTGCAAGGCTGCTGGCGCATCTTGACTTGCACAGTTGACATAGTGGTGGTGGTGGCGCCATTCTTCCTAAAGCAATATGAGCAAAGGATTACTAAATCAACTAAATCAAAATGTTCTAAGTCAACTAAATCAACTAGCCTACTAAATCAACTAAATCAAAATGTTCTAAGTCAACTAAATAAACTAACCTACTAAATAAACTAAAGCAATATGTTCTAAGTCAACTAAATCAACTAGCCTACTAAGTCAACTAAAGCAATATGTTCTAAGTCAACTAAATCAACTAAATCAAAATGTTCTAAGTCAACTTAATTAACTAAATGAATTAGCCTACTAAATCAACTAAATCAAAATGTTCTAAGTCAACTAAATAAACTAACCTACTAAGTCAACTAAATCAAAATATTCTAAGGCAACTAAATCAACTAGCCTACTAAATCAACTAAATCAAAATGTTCTACTAAGTCAACTAAATCAACTAAATCAAATGTTGCATATGAGCAGGAGGGAGAAGGAGGGCGACTCGAGGAGGGAGAAGAGAGTAGGATGGAGGAGGAAGGCGGAGCGCGGAGGGGCCGGCCGGCGCGGCCAGTTGAGGGAGAACGGAGGAGGAAGGCAGAGCGAGGAGGGGCCGGCCAGCGGTGAGTGGAGAGGGAGGATGGAGGAGGAGGCCGGTACCGAGTCCAGCAAGGAGGAGGAGGTGACGGCGCGCGGCGCAGACGGAGGAGCGGCGACGGGGGCGCGCGGCGCAGACGCGCGGAGGAGAGGGGCGACGGCCGGGGGCGCGCGGCGCAGATAGAATTTGTGGCTGTGTGTGTGAGTGGATCCGAAGGGAGGAGATAGATGGCTTAGCTGTAGCGCTCTTCGGAAAAACGCGCTACTGTTAGGCTATCTAGCAGCAGCGCTTTTCAAGATAAAGCGCTACTGATATATGTCAGCATGCAAAAATACACATTGATCATCAACGATCTTTTTGTGTACAATCTGATTCGACAATATGAGTCCTCACCGGTTTAGGAACAGGTGAAGACTCATATTGCAGCCACAAATTCTACACATAGAGTTCAATGAAGATCAAGTGCTTGTCAAAGTGTGGGAAGTAACATATTTAAGGTGGTATAAACTCTCTTCACGGAGCAAGGTGGGACTAAATTTTTGTAGGAAACTTAGCAGTAGCGCTTGTCTGGGAAAGGCGCTGCTACTATGCTAAGTAGCAGTAGCGCGCGTCGTGCTAACGCGTTGCTGCTATAACTAGCCTCGCGGCGGCCTCGTAAGAATTATAGCAGCAGCGCGTCTTTCGTTGGACGCGCTACTGCTATATTTTTACCAGCAGCGGGTTGCTGTGGACCGCGCTACTGCTAGTGAGCAGCAACGAGTTATTTTGAGGCGCACTGCTGATAAGATTCTGTGTATAGGCTTTTCCCTAGTAGTGAAAGGAGGCAGGAAGGGAAACAAGCAAATAAAGGTTGAGTGACTTAGTTTTGGGAAAATCTGATTTTACGGATTACGTACCCACTAGGGTTTATAGGGATCATCTAAGAAACATTCGTTTTTCCGTTTTATAAGTCTCAATTCTACTACTACTAGTAGTACCATCACATGTTGGATTTCTAGGTGCGTTAGATCACCTGATGCAAGCAGTGTCAAGAGAAAACTCACCAATGCATGTAGAAGTTCATGGAAATTTAGTGGTCATTCATGCATTGGTTCTAATTAATGCCTCAGTAAACATAACTTCTTGAGAAAAACGAGCGTACAAATTACTTGTGCAAACTATGAAATTAATTCGACCACTCACCATCTACCTTGGTTGGAGAGATTTTGAAATTGAGTGATATACTGGAAAGGAGGGAGTAGTAACTTTTGTCTTGATTACTATTTGTGGCCTTGTATAGATGCAAAATGTATTTTTTTAGTGGCCTTGTATAAGTAAATGGAGGGAGTACTAAAGGACATATATGTTCCAAACAATATGATAATCTCTCTAACCAAGGTAGTAGGGACAAGGAGTAAACGGAGAGAGTAGTAAAGTTTTCTCCTTGTCCCGTGAGCCATCGCACGCGTGGGCGAGGGAGCGGGCGTAAGGCGTACAGTAGTACTACTACTAGTAAGCAAGCTTCACCTCATCCTGTGAGCCACCGCACCCGTGGGCGGGGGAGGCGGCATACTAAGCAAGCTTCTCCTCGTTCTGCGAGTTGACGGGACACATCAAAAGTACTCCGGTGTATAGAGCCTTGCCTCTAAGGTAGGCCACACATGGTTTGCCTCTTTTTTAACATAACGCATGCATGCGGGAGTGTGAGCATTGGCTTGATGTGCATGAAAGAGAAGAATACACATTAATTTACACGGCAAACAAGGAAACATGGTGGCTTGCAACATTGACTTAGAAGACATTAATTTTTGCCTTGGTACCTCTAATATAGGTTTGTGGCCTTGTATACAAAAATGGAGTCTGATAAAATTCTCGAGATACCATTTATCCGGTAAAATTCTCGAGATATCATTAGTTTTTACAAAATGGGATTACTCCTACATGGGTCAATCACAACAGGTGTTTTGTAAAAAAATTATTTTGATGTTCCGTGCAATGCACGGGCATCTTGCTAGTCCATGAAACCAACACATGGGAAAATTCCACGGTGAACGAGGGGTTTGAATCTGTTGGGAGGGGTTGTTTGGATCTTGCCCGGGGTAGCCAAAATATTGGCGACCCTTTTGTCCACCGGTGCCTTTGCCACCGATGAACGAGGAATGGCTCGGGTGCTCATGCATCCTCCAGCGCACACGTTGGAGACGAGCTCGCACGAGCTGTGTTTTTTTTGTCCCACAACGCCGTCCGAGCCGCCCGCAGACCGACCGGTGCCCCGCAAATTACGCCATCCAACCGTAGCCACACACATTATGACAGCAACTCAACCAACCAGACAAAATTCACGCAAACACGACGATATTTCATATAAACAACGATGGAAATCATATAAAATACCAAATTTTCATACAAACATGACAGATTTCATTACATTCAAATGAACTACACGGTGCTAGTTCTGGACAGCACAAGTATATAATACCTGGCCTAAATGGTCACCCGCCGATCGTTTTGTGTTCCTCATGTCTGGCAGCACGATCACCAGACCGCCGGGAGCCCCGGAGGTATATGCTTCAGCGCAAAGGACGGCTCGCTTCCCCACTGCCCAATTTATATCATTGGCTGATGACGAAGATGATGGTGGAAGGGGGCTTCCCCGCTTCCGTGGAGCCCATGCGGGCTCGATGAAGGTCCTCGCAACAAAAGGATCCGGCAAGATACCTGCTGTGTACACCGGCGTCGCCTCCGCAGTGGCCTTCATGGGACCCAAGTGGTGGAGGCCTTACGTGTTCTACTTCTCCTCGATGATGGTGGCGGACGCGCTGGCCACCGACTCGTCGCTCTCTGCGCACCCGGCTTTCTGTCGCTGCTTGCATGGCGCGGCCACCAGCATGGGAGTCTCGGCCATAGAAACGGGAGACGCGGTACAAGGCAGCGGCGTGGACGGCAGCAACGACGCCCGTGCGCCGCTCCTCGTCGAGCTAACATGGAGCGGCGAGTTGCTGAACCGTGCGCCGGCTTGGGGCAGCTGTCGGTGTCAAAACCGGTTGATCTCGGGTAGGGGGTCCCGAACTATGCATCTAGGATTAATGGTAACAGGAGGCGGGGGACACAATGTTTACCCAGGTTCGGGCCCTCTCTATGGAGGTAATAACCTACTTCCTGCTTGATTGATCTTGATGAATATGAGTATTAAAAGAGTGGATCTACCACGAGATCGTAATGGCTAAACCCTAGAAGTCTAGTCTATGAGGTTATGATTGTTGTCCTACGGACTAAACCCTAGAAGTCTAAACCCTCCGGTTTATATAGATACCGGGGGGAATAGGGTTGTACAAAGTTGGTTACAGAGAAAGGAATCTACATATCCGAATCGCCAAGCTTGCCTTCCACGCAAAGGAGATTCCCATTCGGACACGGGATGAAGTCCTCTATCTTGTATCTTCATAGTCCATCTGTCCGGCCAAAGTATATAGTCCGGCTGTCCGAGGACCCCTTAGTCTAAGACTCCCTCAGTAGCCCCTGAACCAGGCTTCAATGACGATGAGTCCGGCACAGATTGTCTTCGGCATTGCAAGGCAGGTTCCTTCTCCGAATACTCCAACATAGCCCTCCGAACATAGAGAACATGTCCTGCTCTGCAAAACAAGTACCACACACAACCGTAGAGAGTATATTATTTCACGAGTCCAATCCACTGACAACTTTTTGTAGCGTGACATCACGCCACTGCCCGGTCATTATTCGAACCGTTTTTAGCCTGCCGCTTCGTATTTCGAGGTGCGGTTTTACTGGCACGTCTTGTCGAAGCAGAGATCATGTCCCCTTATCACGGAATTCTCATCAATACGGGTATGGGTAACCCAACCGTGTCATCTGCACAACGCTTGGTGAATAGGCGGATTTTAAGGCGAGCAGGGAGGCACATAACTTGTACCTCCTTTATAAGGGGATACGGGTTCATCCTTGTTCACACATGCCTTCTCCTTCCTCTGCCCATCCATTCTCGAGCTTCAGCACCCAAGCTCTAGCTTTATCCACCCAAAAAAGCACTCCAACCATGTCCGGATCCAGAGCTGGAGGCAAGTGGATGGCCTCCTCCGTCAAGAAGAAGGACATCAAGGAGCTCCGGGAGGCCGGGTACCTGGCCAGGGATATCGCTTATCGCCTTCCGGCCAAGGGACAAATCGTCCCCACCCCGGAGCCCCAGGAAAGGGTGGTGTTTCTCACACACTTCATCCGTGGGCTGGGATTCCCCCTCCACCCATTCGTCCGTAGACTGATGTTTTACTATGAGCTAGACTTCCACGACTTGGCCCCCAACTCTATCCTCAACATCTCGGCATTTATTATTGTGTGCAAGGCCTTCCTCCGCATCCCACCTCACTTCGGCCTATGGCTGAAGACCTTCAATGTGAAGCCCAAGGTGGTGAGCGGCCAACAAGCGGAGTGCGAAGTCGCCATGGTGGGCAAGATGCCCAATATTACCTGGCCCGAAGGATCCTTCATGGAGACTGTAAAGGGGTGGCAATCGGGGTGGTTCTACATCACCGAGCCGCGCGACACCAACTGGGCGGCGGCCCCCGCGTTCCGATCAGGAGTCCCGATGCGGCTCACGTCCTGGCAAGAGAAGGGCCTATCCTGGGGCTCTCCGGACGAGCTGACGGCGCTCCAGACACGTGTCCAGAGCATGATTACTAAGAAAATCAAGCTTGTCAACGTGATCCAGGTCATGCTCGTCTGCCGGATTCTTCCGTGCCAACGCTGAACTTGCTATCTATGTGAGTTTGATCCGGCCAAGCACCAGACCCTACTAGAGCTCTTCGGCATGACGCACGAAGAAATCTAGAAAGTGCTCTTGAAGGCCGACGAGGTGCCGCCGGCCATGGACGAGGACCGTGGGCACGACTTAACTCACCTAGCTAATACGGTAAGTTCTCTCATGTTTTCATGGTATTCCCTTTACCGACATATTTCGAGGAAGGCATCTAAGTCTCCCTATCGATTATTTCAGGACTTGACAGAGATAGCAGAGCAGATTAACTGTCTGGCTCCGCTGCCCGAAGGCCCAGAGACTCCGCTCCTAATGAAGATGTTGTTTCCGGCGCCTTACGAGGTGCCGGAGAAGAAGGCCAAGGGGACCAGAAGTGGTCTCCATCATAAGGGCACTTCAGACATGACATCCGAAGACGCCGAGGCGCGCTCTTCCGCCGAAGATGACAAGGAAGAGGAGGAAGGGGAAGAAATCCACTCCCCTCCTGCAGGAAAAAAAAGAAGAAAAGGATGGCCCCCACACATCTGGAGGCCGAGGCATCCAAGAAAGGGAAAGCTTCCTTTCCGGACAGCTCCACAGTAGCCACCAACAGCAGCTGGGACTGGAAGCCCAGGGAGAAGCCCCTGGCCGAATCGTAAGTGTCCGGACATGTATTTGTATCCAGATTCTTTACTCTATTATTTTAACGTGCTTACATTATGCACTTGCAGTCCGCTCAGTCCCGCCTCGAGCGGTCCTCATTAGAGGATTCGCTGGACCCAGCGGCGATGAACAGCGAGACCCTTCTGTCGGCCACCTCTCCCTGGGACCTGGATGGTGCTAAAGCATCATCCCGAAGGATCCCCGTCCCAGGAGAGAATTTGGCGGCCGTCTGGGAGGCGCCAGAGGGTGAAGCTTTGGCCGCCGGACACACGGGGGAGCAGATGGATATTGACGATGGGGGCCTTACTCAATTCAGCCCTCATCCATATTATTCCGGAGACCCCTACAGTTCCGGAATCAGGCGAGTAGCCCCCTTCAAAGGGAAGGGGCGCGCCTATTCCTCCGGTGACCTCTGTCCAACCAGGAGCACCGGACAGGTTGCTGGAAGCACTGAGAGGCACTTCCATTGCTGATGAACACCGTACCTTAATGGGTATAGTGATTGGGAAGGTCCAGTCCGCGAAAAGCGGATTGACCAATGCCTGCACTAGCCTTCTAACAGGCTTTGAGGTAAGTAATGTAATTATAGAAAGAATATCACAGTGTAGACAGTAGCCCCTGATGCTCTATTCGGTGTTCGGAAAGAAAAAGCCGAACAAAGGATCAAAATAATTTTCGCAGGAGTCTAACATAAGATGTCTATGTGAATAAGCAGGTGTCGTTGCTGGCTGCTGCCGCTCATACTGGGAGGTCTCTGGACTGAAACAGAACCTGGAGCGGGCCGAGGAAGAGCTCGGCCTCGTGAAGAAGCAACTGGAGGGCAGCTAAGGTATGCAGTAACTTGCGTGTATATTTAGGAAGGATGAATGGTTCGTGCTGACTAAAGTGTCATGAACTTTATTAGGGGCCATGACCAAAGTAGTGGACCTCAAGAGGGCGTTGGCCGAGGCCGAGGAAAAAGCGGCCAAGGAACATGCCATGCGTGAGAAACAGGAGGCCCGGGTTAGCAAGGTCCAGCAAGAGCTCCAGGATGCCGTCAAGAAGTACGAGTCCTTGGAGCTTGATTCTAAGACTGAGGAGTCCGAACTTGCCAAGGCCCGTCAGAGCACACAAGATGCCCGAGCCGAAGCCCGGAGCGCCCTCCAGGAAATCCATGTGGCCAAGAAGATCGCAGCGGGTAAGGCTTTTATTATGCAAAGCAAGTATGTGAAGCAAACGTTCCTTTTACTTACCCGAATTTGGAGCTCTCCAGGAGCGTTTGCGGATCTGCCGCGTAGCATATCAGATGCTGCAGAGTTCTATCGAGCCGAAGAAGGGAGCTCTATGGAGAAGTTGTTCTGGTCTCAATACCTTGGACCAGAGCATCCGGTGCCCTTTAGCGACCAGCTGAAATAGCTGGTCGAGCTGCACAAGGCGGCCGAACTAGCCATGAAGGACCTAATAGTTCGGCTATGGCCTGCCAAGCCCATGCCCAGCAGCTACTTCGGACTTGTGAAGTGGCTTGTGAGTGCCTGCCCATGGCTTGAAGTTATGAAGCGGTCGGTCTGCATTGAAGGTGCGCGGATGGCCTTTGCCCGCGCCAAGATGCACTAGGCGAAGATGGATGCCAGGAAGCTGATGACCGAGGGGCCACCTGAGGGCAAGGATCACCGCTGACCCGAGATATATTTTGATAGTGCCCTGGAGGGATCCCGCCTTGTGGCGGAGCAATGTGCAAAGGATGTTATATTCCCATGTAAACATTCATGTTATCCTGTCCTGTAATATGAAAGAAGATCTTTATGTAATATAATGCTTTGTTTGTTTTAAAATTTTACCTCTTGTGCGGCCGTTTATGAAATCTGAGAGTTGGCCAGTCGTCGGCTTCTACCCCCACATAAATAGTATGGGGGTGTTTGGGATAAATATAAACACTCTTTACTCCAAATTTTGGTCCTTAAAGTAGGTGCTTAACGCAACGAACAAGGCAATCAGACTATACGGCTTTATCACCCTCACTTAGCCATAGGAGTTTGACATTGAAAATTTTGGCGTAGCCCCTGGTGTTCGGAAGGAAGAACTTGGGGCGCTATACACACCTAATCGGATAAGAACCGATTCCTTGCATAAAGCAGAAAAAATCTCTAAGGGTTTGAAAACCTCTCGAACAACTGACCAACTCTCGCCGCATCATGACAGTCAATTTTCGGCTTTCTCTACTGAGGTGCTCGTCCAGAAGAACCGGGACACAATCGCAGTAGTTCTCCCTTTACTACCCTAGCCGATATAGCCAAACGTAAGGTAGTAAGCACAGGAGCCAGGCAACCCAACTATTGACCAAAGACATGATTTGGAGCCGATACATATAATGCTATAAGTTCGGGGTGCCGAACTATACTGTAAAAGTGTTCGGACTTTATTGCCGTATTATGGGGCGCGATGAAGCCCCTGGTGAAGTAATGCTTACCAGAGTGTACGAGTGCAATTGATAAAAAAATACAAAGACAAGGAGAAAATCAAGTAATAAGCTGACGCTGCAAATTATTTTCCATTGTAATTTGATTAATACGTCGAGGCGTACTTGTACAAGTATTGCGATAAGCAAGTAAGGCTATTTAACATGCCATGACCAAGAGCGAGCTGCGTGCGGGTATGTAAAACAGGTATAGCGGTCGTTAGCAGAGACCACCTGGGTATTCCCTTGTACATCAAAGCTCGTTGCCTCCTTGGTGTATCCGTCGCGTGATGGGTCCGATGATCAGGTTATTAGAAAAACCTCAAGAAGAGAAAAACCTGAAAGAAAGAGAAAAAGTGAAGGTATGCGGATCCAGGGCGATTGAGCCGCATTGTGAACCAAAGTCTAGTTGTGCCTCCATCCATGCCCATGGTATTTTAAGTGCGTAATTATGTATGCGCGGCATTAATTTCACCGCTTGATTGTGACTGGGACGGAGGCCGAATTGCTAGTTGTGCTCTGGACGAGATGGACTGTCCTGTTGCAGAGTAGTTCGGACTCGCTTGACGGTGTCCGGGAGCTTTACTGTCGAATTAAGGTTCTCCCTAAAAAGGCTACTCTGTACTTCTCGCGGTGTGCTCCTCGGTAGGAGGGAGCGCTCCATATTTCCGTTGATCGTTATTACACCGCGTGGTCCGGGCATCTTGAGCTTGAGGTACGCGTAGTGCGGCACCACATTGAATTTAGTGAATGCGGTTCGTCCAAGCAGTGCATGATAACCACTGCGGAAAGGGACGATATCGAAGATTAACTCTTCGCTTCGGAAATTATCTGAGGATCCGAAGATCACTTCCAGTGTGATTGAGCCCGTACGGCAGGCCTCTACACCTGGTATGACACCTTTAAAGGTGGTTTTTGTGGGCTTGATCCTTGAGGGCTCGATGCCCATTTTGCACAATGTATCCTGATAGAGCAGGTTCAGGCTGCTGCCGCCATCCATAAGGATTCGCGTAAGGTGGAATCCATCAATAATTGGGTCAAGGACCAGTGTGGCTGAACCGCCATGACGAATACTGGTCGGATGGTCCCTGCAATCGAAGGTAATCGAACAGGAGGGCCATGGGTTGAACTTTGGGGCAACTGCCTCCATCGTGTAGACATCCCTGAGTGCACGCTTGCTCTCCCTCTTTGGGATATGGGTGACGTATATCATGTTCACCATTTTTACTTGGGGGGAAATTTCTTCTGTCCCCCTGTGTTCGATGGTCGGGGTTCCTCGTCGTTGTCATCGCTTTGCAACCCTTTCTCCTTATTCTTGGCATTTAACTTGCCGGCTTGTTTGAAAACCCAACATTCTCTGTTGGTATGTTTGGCTGGTTTATCAGGAGTGCCATGGATTTGGCATGGTCGGTCTATAGTATGCGGTCCAGACTGGACAGGCCTGGATTGTTTCTCTTAAATGGCTTCTTCCGTTGACCGGACTTAGATCCACTGAATCCAGCGTTGACCGCCGTGTCTTCGGTGTTATCACCGTTGTTTCGACGCTTATGTCTATTGCGTCGGGGCTTACCGTTGCTATTTATGGCTTCAGAATTGCCAGGTTCACTTGTATTGTTGTTGCTACAGGCTAGCCAGCTGTATTCAGCCGCACAGAAGCGGGTCATGAGTGGCGTAAGGGCTGACATGGACTTCGGTTATTCCTGGCCGAGGTGTCTGGCCAGCCAATCATCGCGGATGCTATGCTTGAAGGTCGCTAAGGCTTCAGCGTCCGGACAGTCGACGATTTGGTTCTTTTTAGTTAGGAACCGAGTCTAGAATTTCCTGGCTGACTCTGCGGGCTGTTGGATTATATGACTTAGGTCATCGGCATCCGGAGGTCGGACATATGTGCCTTGGAAGTTGTTGAGGAAGGTGCCCTCCAATTCCTCCTAACTGCCAATGGAGTTTTCGGGCAGACTGTTTAACCAGTATCTAGCTGGTCCATTGAGTTTGAGCGGGAGGTATTTGATGGCGTGAAGATCATCGCCGCGGGCCATATGAATGTGGAGAAGAAAATCCTCAATCCACACCGCGGGGTCTATTGTGCCATCATATGATTCGATGTTTACGGGTTTAAACCCTTCTAGGAAATCATGTCCCATTACTTCATCAGTGAAGCAAAGGGGGTGAGCGGCGCCTCTATATCGGGCCAAGTCGTGACATAGCTCGGATGGAGCTCGTCTGCGGTTTTCAGCCCAGACGTGGTTATGTTTGTCATGTTCAGCCAGATGGCCGTCGTCGCGCGTCGAGGTGTTGACGCTCAAAAGTGGCATGATTATAAAGAGTAGCTTAAAGCTATGTCAATATTAATTCAAACATATTATTGAAAGTCACCATGAGATGGCTCTCTTCGAGAAGATCAAGATGGATATGAAGATGGCCTAAAACAGAGCTCGGATGCAAAAGTTATGACAAGCTCAGAGATGCTCATGTTGACATCAGATTAAAGAATGGCTTGCAACCCAATTAAGATGGCAGCAAATGGAAAAAGTTTCAACATTAAAGTTGTGCGTCTCGTCGAAGATGTTGATTTTGGTATAAGAAACGTCTCAATCAGAGTTTGTATGCAAAAGTTATAGCCAAAAACGCGCGGCTGCATCAGGATGGCCGGACACTCCGGGAATGATCATCCGGGTTTTGGGTTTCTCCGAGGATGGCCGGACACTCCGGGGATGTTTGTCCGGGTTTTGGATTTTTCTGCCGCAGACTTTGGAAAACAGCCGAAAACTCCCTCAAGATGACCTCTGATTAAAAAACGTTCAACCTGAAAGTTGTTCGTCTCATCGAAACCGTCAAGATTGCTTTTGGGCTTGTTTCCATCCGTGGTCGTTTACTACCTCAAATGTGCCCCGCAAGGTCCAGCTAGTTTAAACCGAACAGTTTTGGAAAGTTCGGACAAAACCAATCCGAATTTGACTAGGGTTTTGGACGTGAATCCAAGCCTTTTCCTTGCACGGGAAGTCCAGCCGCCTCTTATATACTTAAGGGGTGATGGCCGATTGAAAAACACACAATCGATCAAATCATATACCACTTTTTATCTTTTATCTTTTCTCCTTAACCCTAGTTCTTCTTCTCCTCGTTCTTCGTCTGTTCTTCTTGTTGCAGGGTGGCGAACCTCGAGGCCCTAGGGGCGATCAGGTCGACCTAGGGCAACCCACAGCTGCCACGCGCCCAGACGGGGTCCCTCTCGGGCGTGTGGGGTTTCGGGTCCTCAAAAGCACCCGTCGGATTGCCTGCGTACCGCGCTTCCAGCTGGGTCTCCTTCAACGTGATCTATGGTGCATCACCCTCGGCGTTGGAGGTACACGGTGACGTGTTCGTGTGCGAACATGAGGCATGCCCCCGTGATCCATAGATTGATGTTGTTTGACCTACTCTCATTTCCAAATGGCGTCGTAGGTCATGTGTATATCCCCGAGCTGTTGTATTTCTGTTTGTTCGGCGAGGTAGCGCGGGCTGGTGTTCGGCTTGAAGTGCTGCTTTGTCCCGGCCATGTGGTGCTCGGTCAGCCATATTGTACCTTGGTAGGACGGGCTCCGGCGCCTCGTCATCAAACTGTGGTAACAGTTTGCGCTTCGGGTAGCTTTTGGATGGGCGCTCGAGGCCATATTCCTCGGTTGCCAGGACATGAGTCTATCTTTCATTGAGTAGATCTTGGTCAGCTTGAAGCTGTTGTTGCTACTTTTTCAGGCTTCTTGGAGTGGCAATTAGCTTATGCTTAAGGCGTTCCTGTTCGGCGGGCTCTTCAGGCACCATGAAATCTTTGTCGCCGAGGCTAACCTCGTCCTCGGAGAGTGGAAGGTAGTTGCTATCCTTCGAGTCTTCGTTCATGGCCTGTTCGGCAGGGCTGACTTGCCCATCATCCCGTTCCTCCTAACCGAAGGTCGGCTCAACGGGGTCTTCATTGTTTTCGGCACCGTCCAGAGTGTTATCCTCTTCTGTGACTGTTGGGGATATAACTATTAGTATGACCTGCCCAGGAGGGGCCGGGTTATACCTACAAATACTCTTGAAGCCCAAGACCAAGGTTGAAGATGGCAGTTCAGTTAAGGGCCCAAAGCCGAGAGGCGACTTAAGGCCCATAGAGATAAACCGCCATATGTACATGACTTGTATTGTAAGGCAAGAATAAGTTAGAGACCGAGCCGGACACTGTTTATGAGCCGGCCGGGACTCTGAGAGCCGCTGGGCGTTAACCTTTGTATATAAAGGGACCACCCGGTGGCGGTTCAGGGCAAGTAATATCAGATCGAGAGCTAGGTCAAGCGATTCCTCTCCCTAGTAATTGAGTCATAAGCAATCCCATTCAAAACTGGACCATAGGCTTTTACCTTCACCGTAAGGGGTCGAACCAGTATAAACCTCATGTCCTTTGTCCCAATTAATCCCTTTAAGCTTCCTAGTTGCGATGGCTCCATGACTAAGTCCTTTTACTAGGACATCTGACGTGACAATTCTACGACAGTTGGCGCCCATCGTGGGGCCAACGCACGGTGGATTTGAGTTCTTGAAGGGCAGCTTCGAAGGGCTCAAGGGATACGCTATGGGCTGGATGACCAAGTCGTCGCGACAAGCTCTACATCGACCATGCAGGCTGCGGCCCCGACGCCGACTCAATTGAGTACGGGTACCGGGTCCCCTTCGGCGGAATTCACGTCTTCATCAGCAAGATCGGCGAGCTGGGCCCTGAGCCGGACATCTACACCGACCTCATCGAGACGGCTCAGCATGCGAGACCCGCCCCGGGCTTTGCCAGCCATGAAGCGTGCCTTCGTGGGATGCATCCACGGAGGACTCTCTAAAGGATCTGCATCTGGCGGTGAGACGGCCATCTATTCCGATGGTGAGTCGTCCACAGGGAGACGGATTCATTGTATCAACTGCAAGACGGCGGGCTTGGGGGCTGTTCCGATGGCAGCAGTATTCCGGATCTCCTTGAGCCGCCGAGCAGGGTCGGGATCTTCATGGCCGGCACGCAACCTATTCAAGACTCCAAAACTGCGGCAGCAATAACCTCCGGGTCAGCAGCAGCCGGAGTAGGAGGCCGTGTGTGCTCGCCGGCTCAGGTGCTGATGGATCTCACGGATAAGATGACCTCTCTGTTAACCGCCGCGGTTAACCCAGCGGATCAAGCTCAACATGATGCGGAAATGGCGCCGTTGAAACTAGATATAGTGCAGGGTAAGGAAGATCTGGCAGCGGAAGATGTTAGGATGACCGCAGAGCGGGCGGCTCTGGACGCTCAAGCTCAGCGGATTTAGGTGCAGACTTTCCGGCTCACGATGGATCAGAACGTGTCCAATGAGGTCATGAGGAGAAGATACCAGAAGACTCAGTCTCGGCTCCCTTTGGTTTATGATCTCGAAACCTCTTCCATACACCCAGTGCAGGTCCCATTAATCCATCGGAGATAGATCGGCTTGCGGCACCCGGGGCTGGAACGCCGGTTCAACCACAGGTGATGGGGCCTCCCCGTGTGAATACTGGTCCACCTCAATATGTACCAATGCCATCGGGTCATTATTCTAAGCCGTTGGAGAACATGATCTCTGTGGCGGCACAACTGGCAGCTCTCCCGGTGGAGGGCGACTCTCCGACGACGGTTGAAACCCGCAGGGTCAAAGAACTTCTTCAGACCGCCTTGGCACAGCAGGAGGCGTACTCATATAGCCGGGACAGGAGTCATTCAACCCCTCGTTCAAGCCAAAGCCCGAGTTACAGCAGACACATGGACTCAGCGGCCGTTTCACGCAACACCCGACACCGAAACCAACCAGGCGGGCATGACCCGGCGTGCAATGGAGCCTTTAACTTGGTGGATAAGGACAGGATACGTCAAGAGGCTGAGCGGGCGGCTCAGCTGACGGCTTACCAGCCTTTTCCGGTTTATCCGACGACTTCTATTGTGGCAGGCGTGGCCACCAGGACCGGAGGTGTCCCCTATCTGGTGCTGGCTCTGCGTAACGAGCGTTTGCCCAAAGATTTCAAAGGACCTAGGAAGGTGCCTAATTATATGGCCGACTTGCAGCCTAGGGCATGGATTGAAAGCTACGAGATGTCTATGGAGTTACTGGAGGTCAGTGATGCTGCAATGGCCAAGTACTTCACCATGATGTTTGATGAGACTGCCCGCACTTGGTTGAAGGGGCTACTGAGAGAGTCCAAGGGGGTCCTCGGACAGCCGAACTATCGGGGGGATGAACCCCGGGCAGGCAACGGAACCCGGATCCTCTCCAAAAACAACAGGGCTGGCACCGCCCCTCAAACTGGCACGCGCTTGGCCGGGTGGCTCGACCCGGCCAAGCCCCGTAACCCGGCCAAAATCTCCGACACGGCAAAGACGCGTCGACTCGGCCTCAACAACTAGCGCAAGACAGCCGAACCCGCACAACCAAAGCTTCCTCGACAAGCCAGCTCCACACGTGGCGTGCTCCGCAATCCAGCCACAGGTCAGCTCCCGTCCCATCCAGGCCGTATGATGGGACGAGTCTTCAATCAACGATGACCAAGGCAAGAGTGCCCCGCCCATGCCTCCGGTCAGCCGGAGCGTGGCAACAGTGCCCCTCACCTACCCGCTGACCAGGGCCGGCGTGGCTACAATGCCCCCGCCCTCACCGCTGACGATAGCAAGCGGCAACCTGATGGAGAGCCACTGTATGCGACTCGACTCGGCCACACCCTGACGATCGACCAGATGGTGCACAGTCCCCCTAGGCACGCAGGGCCCGCACCTAGGGGAACCCGGTGAACCACATGCCCTCAGCGGGACCCAGCCCGCGTCCCCAGACACCGACAATCCGGACCCACCGACTTGTAACATTACCATTGTACCCCTTGGGGGTTGGTCTATAAAACCCCCTAGGAGCCCACGCTCATACGGGCAGGTAAAGAGAGAAAGGCAAGTAAGCATAGAACTAGCCACCGAAACAGCAACACCAGAGAGAAGGAGCAGCCCAAGCCTTGGCTAGCTTCCTTCCTCCCCCATACAGCTCCAGGAGCAACATTGTACTATCGAACATCCAACTACACTCGGCAGGACTAGGGGTGTTATCTCTCTGGAGAGCCCCGAACCTGGGTATGTCCGGCGTCCCATGCCCGCTCATGCCAACCTCGCCTCTGGAGCCCACCAGCGCCCTCGAGCCTCCTCCTCTCTTTAGCCATCCCTTGACATCTGCCATCCGCCCACCACGACAGTTGGCGCCCACCATGGGGCAGCTCGAGGAGCTGGTCGGGAGCATGCTTCAGATGGGGCCCTTGTCCTACTCCGACGAGTCCGTCGTGCTGGCGAACGACGTCATCGGCGCGCTTGCCGCCTCCTTCACCGCACTGCACATCTCTGATGCGTTCACGGCCGACGAGTACCCTAGCAAGGTGCTCAGCTACTCCGACCCCACCCTCTCCCTCGGCGGCGGCATTTCCGCCGGGGAAATGGACGTCCATGTGGAGGTCTTTGTCACCAGCGATGGCGCCTCCTCCTCATCGAGCAAGACGAGGAAGGCTGCCGAAGCCAAGGCCGCAGCAGAACGGACCAAGTCGTCCGATCCGTTGCGCGCCGTGATGCAGAGCGTCCGCATCCCCATCGGCACCGACGTCGACGCCACCAACGTCGCTGAGGCCCAAACCCAGCTTGAGGAAAGGCGCCAGCAGATGCTGGACCTGTCCGAGACGCTCGCCGCCACCTAGCATCGCCTGGACGCTGCTCAGTTGGAGCGCAATGCCGCCTACGGATTCATGCCCTGCACGCCCGAGCCAAGCCGGGTCGCCGATGTGCGTGCCTGGGAAGGAGCGATCGGCCTGACTCTTGGCACCGTCCCAACCGTCTACGAGACCCCAGTGAAGAACATGCGCGTTGCCCAGGCAGCCGCAGCTGGCCTGGACCAGCTCGCGGGTGAGGAGCTGAAGGAGAGGATCGGGCGGATGCGGGAACTCCTCAACACGGCCAACACCCAGCAGGACCGCCTCAACCAGCTCACCAAGCCGGCAGGATCCCGCTCCGCCCGCCTTGGCGGACTCGGGGAACTTCTACACACAGCTTCCTCGCCACCCGGTGAGGCGCACTCCGGCCGAGTCCGGACTCGGCGTGATCCGGCCGCCAAAGCCGCTGGCGGATTGGGCGACGAGCCCATCCCAGAGATCCAGCACAGATCCGGCCAGCATGGCCGGCGTCCGGCTCCAACCAACACGGCCCCACGTGGCCTGGCCGCAAGTCGACTCGGCCCGCGCACCATCGACGATGCTAACGCTCGTCACTGCCTCGATCAGCTCGGTCGTTCCCTGGCGGTGGAGGAGAGCGGCACTATCGGGCCGGTGTGCTTCGGCCCACGCATCCAGGAAGAGCCCTTCCCCAAAGGGTTCATGCTCCCCTGCGACACCCCCAAGTACAACGGGACCGTGAAGCCAGAAGACTGGCTCACCGACTACACCACGGCCATTGGCATCACCGGTGCCAATCGTCATCTCGCCGTGGGCTACGCACTGCTCATGCTCCAAGGGTCGGCCCACACGTGGTTGAACAACCTGCTGATGGGCAGCATCAACACGTGGGTCGATTTCGAGGAAGCCTTCGTCTGCAATTTCACGGGGACCTACAAGCAACCCGGTCGCCCTAGCCAGCTCGCCATGTGCGTGCAAGAGCCTACAGAGACTAGTCGCGAGTATCTCGCACGCTGGACCGAGCTCCAGAACAGCTGCGAGGACGTCCATGAAGTCCAGGCGATCCAGTACTTCATCAGCGGGTGCCGAGACGGTACCCTCCTCAAGCACAAGCTCTTACGCTCCGAGCCGGCCACCTTGGCCGCGCTCATGGTGATGGCGGAGAAATACACCAACGCTGAATCCGCCATGAAGATCCAGGTGGCGCTGGATGAAGTCGGCAAGGCAAAGCCGGTTCCTCCTCCGAAGCCGGCCGGCGAAAGCAGTCGGCAGCAGCATCACTAGAACAACAAGTGCAAGACCGACCAGCCGGTGCAGTGCCATGACAACCGACTCGTCGCGGCCATCGAGCCTGAGGAGGACCCTGCGGTGAAGTGCCGACAGACCAGCAAGATGGCATGGCAACCCGCCATGAGTTTCGAAGAGATGCTCGACACCCCCTACAAGCACCACAGTGGCGCAAGACCCTCCACGCACACACTTCGGCACTGCGCCATCAACAAGCGCATCATGAGGGGCGACGTCCCGCCTTCTCCGGCTCCGGCTCTAGGCGCGGGGCAGCTGCCTCCACCTCCACCGCCGCCTCCAGCTGGCGGTGCGATGCGCGATGATGCCTACCCGGACCAGAACGCGGCCTACATCATCTTCACCAGCCTCGGCGACGACAAGCACAGCAAGCGCCTCCTTCGGCAGGAGGTGAACACCGTCGTCCCGGCCAAGCCAGAATTCATGCACTGGTCGGATTGCCCGATCACCTGGACCCGGGAGGATCACCCGGCGGTCATGCCGAGTCCGGGTGGTTACGCCCTTGTGCTCAACCCCACCATCGTCGTGCGACACACATGCAAGTTCTCCTGAGTCCTCATCGACGGCAGCAGCAACATCAACATCCTCTACCGCGACACGATGACCAGGCTCGGCCTCAAGGCCGAGGACCTGGAGCCGACCCGGACGATCTTCAACAGCATCGTGCCCGGCCTCTCCTGCTGTCCCATTGGCCGGGTCCGGCTTGATGTCCTATTCGGTGACAGCAGCCACTTCCGACGCGAACCAATCTGGTTCGAGGTGGTGGACCTGTCTAGCGCCTACCATGCATTGCTGGGCCGGCCCGCGCTCACCAAGTTCATGGCAGTTCCCCAATACGCGTATCTGAAGCTGAATATGCCGGGTCCCAAGGGTCTCATCACCATCACCGGCGATTATCGCAAGTCCCTGGAGTGCGCCCGAGACGGCGCCAAGTTGGCCGAGTCGCTGGTCATTGCCGAGGAGCGGCGCCAGCTCGACCAGGTCGTCACCCTGGCAAGCGAGGCCTCCGCTATGTCGATCCCGACCCATGACCCGGCCGACGAGGCCGCCTTCAAACCCTCCAAGGAGACCAAGAAAGTGAAGCTGAACCCGGAAGACCCCAGCTGCAGCACATACGTTGTCGTAGGTGCCCGCCTCGACAACAAATAGGAAGGCGAGCTCGTCGACTTCCTCTTTGAGAATCGGGATATCTTTGTATGGACCCCCAAGGACATGCCGGGTGTCCTGAGGAAGTACGCTGAGCACAAACTTCACGTCCGCAAGGACGCCAAGCTTGTCCGTCAAGCCCTACAATGATTTTCCGAAGAGAAGAGAAGAACCATTGGTGAACAGGTCGCCAAGCGTTTGGCGTCCGGCTTCATAATGGAAGTGTTTCACCCCGAGTGGCTGGCCAATCCAGTCCTCGTCCTGAAGAAGAACAAGACCTGACGCATGTGTATCGACTACACCAGCCTCAACAAGGCCTGTCCCAAAGATCCGTTCGCTCTCCCACGGATCGACCAAGTCATCGACTCGACCGCCGGGTGCGAGCTCCTGTCCTTCCTCGACGCTTACTCCGTCTACCACCAGATCAAGCTGGACCTGGCCGACGCCCTAAAGACGTCCTTCATCACGCCCTTTGGGGTGTATTGCTACATCACCATCTCGTTCGGCTTGAAGAACGTCGGCGCCACCTTCCAGCGCTGCATGCAGAAATGCCTGTTGCCGCAACTCGGCCGCAATATCCACGTTTACATGGATGGCATCATGGTGAAGACCAAGCAGCACCTCACGCTCCTCGACGATTTGAAGGAAACGTTCGCCAACCTCCGCAAATACAAGGTCAAGCTTAACCCGGAAAAGTGCGTCTTCGGCGTCCCGGCCGGAAAGCTACTCGGCTTCCGCGTCTCGGAACGCAGCATTGTGGCGAACCCGGAGAAGATCAAGGCCATCGAGCGCATGCGCAAGCCGGCTCGGCTGCGCAATGTCCAGAAGTTCACCGGATGCTTGGCCTCGGTCAGCCGGTTTCTAAGCTGGCTGGGTGAGAGGGCGCTACCCCTGTACCAGCTGATGAAGAAGACGAACCCGTTCGAATGGAACGACAAGGCAGACGAGGCCTTCCAAGACCTCAAGCGCATGCTCTCCACCGCACCAGTCCTGGCCGCGCCGACCGACAAGGAGCCGTTGTTGCTCTACATAGCCGCGCCCTCGTGGGCGGTCAGCACGGTGATGGTGGTCGAGCGACCAGAGAAGGGAAAGATCCAAGCCGTCCAGCGCCTAGTCTATACCTGAGTGAGGTGCTCTCCATCTCCAAGCAGAACTACCCGCACTACCAGAAGATGTGTTACGGCGTGTACTCTACCGCCAAGAAGCTAAAGCAGTATTTCCAAGAGCACGTCGTCACCGTGGTCAGCACGACGCCTATCGGAGAAATCATCGGGTGCCGAGATGTCTCTGGCCGGGTCGCCAAGTGGGCGATCCAGCTAGCCGGCCACACCATCCTCTATGAGCCCCTCACCACGATCAAGTCTCAAGCCCTGACCGACTTCCTCGTCGACTGGACCGAGACCCAGTACTTGCCGCCGTCCCCCGACTCGACGCATTGGCGCATGCATTTCGACGGATCCAAGATGCGACTCGGCCTGCTGGGCCGACATCGTACTGTCGTCCCCGAAGGGCGACCGGCTCCGCTACGCGCTCAAGATCAACTTTGCCGCCACCAACAACGCCGCCGAGTACAAAGCCCTTGTGCATGGCCTCCGGCTTGCCAAGGAACTCGGCGTCCGGCGCATCCTGTGCTACGGCGACTCGGACCTGTGGTGCAGCAGTGCTCAGGCGAATGGGACGCCCGCGACTCCAACATGGCAAGCTACCGCTTCCTCATCCAGAAGCTTTCCGGATCCTTCGAGGGCTGCGAGTTCCTCCACGTCCTGCGCGCGGAGAACAAAGCAGCCGACACACTTGCCAAGATTGCCTCGTCCCGACAAGCCATCCCATCCGGCGTCTCCCTCGAGCACCTGCACAAGCCGTCCGTCAAGCCATCGCCGGACTCTGAGTCCATCCACGTTTCAGACGACCCGTCCGCACCTCAATCCGGCCCGGGGGCTTATGAACCCGGCTCGGGGATGCTCAGCTCAACCCGGCCACCATCGCCCCGGAACCAGCCATCGCCATTCCTGACCCAGGGGCTGCCCAACCCGACTCAGGGGCTGCCGACTTGGAACCCGCCCTGGTGGTCATCTTCGCCGTGGTTACGGCTCCATCTTGGGCCCTCCCAATATCAGAATTCTTGGAGAACGCGGTTCTCCCCATGGACGAGACCGAACCTCGACAAGTGCAGCGCCGGGCGTACGCCTATAGCATCATCAACAATGAGCTCATCAAGCACAGCTCCACCAGCATGTTCCAGCGCTGTGCCGAGCAGGAACAGAGCATCGGCATCCTCCTCGACATACACCAGGGCGAGTGCGGGCACCACACCGCATCGCGATCCCTAGTGGCCAAGGCGTTCCACCATGGTTTCTACTAGCCCACGGCCCTCCAAGATGCTGAGTCACTCGTCCTCAAGTGTGAGGGATGCCAGCGCTTCAGCAAACGCAGCCACCAGCCAGCATAAGCACTCCGCACCATACCGATTGCTGGGCCCTTCACGGTCTGGGGACTCAACATGGTGGGACCCTTCAAAACCGCTCGAGGCGGCATGACGCACCTACTGGTGGCAGTGGACAAATTCACCAAGTGGATCGAGGCAAGACCAATCAAGAAACTGGACGGGCCAACAACCGTTCAGTTCATCAAAGACATAGCAGTGCGCTACGGCATGCCGAACAACATCATCACGGACAATGACACCAACTTCGCCAAGGGCGCGCTCAAGCAATACTGCTCCGTCTCCAGCATCCGCCCCGACCTGGCCTCCGTTGCACATCCGCAGTCCAACAGGCAGGTCGAGCGGGCCAACAGACTCATCCTGTCCGGCGCCAAGCCACGACTCATCGAGCCACTCATCCGCTCACCCGGCAGCTGGCTCGACGAGTTGCCGGCTGTTCTCTGGAGTCTACGCACTACGCCGAATCGGTCGATCGGGTTCACCCCGTTCTTCCTCGTCTCCGGAGCCGAATCCGTCATCTCGACCGATGTCGAGTTTGACTCACTGTGCGTCGCGATGTACACCGAAGCCGAAGCCAGAGAAGCCCGCGAAGATGGCGTCGACCTGCTCGAAGAAGCACGCCTCCTGGCGCTCAGTCGTTCGGCCATCTATGAGCAAGGCCTGAGGCACTACCACAGCAAGAAGATCAAGCCCCTCGCGTTCCGCAAGGGCGACCTCGTCCTCCGACTCGTCCAAGAGCAAGTAGGCCAGCACAAGCTGTCCCCTCCATGGGAGGGCCCATTCAGCGTGAGCAGGGCCTTGCGCGACCGCAACGCCTACTACCTCATCGATGCACGCAAGTCAAGGAAGCGCAAGAAGGACACCGCCGGCGAAGAAACAACCCGGCCATGGAACGCGGAACTCCTCCGCTCGTTTTACAGATAGCCGCACGAGTGTATGTATCATCGCCTTTTGTAAACGCATGAAACTATGGGGTTCCCGAACGAGACTTGGGGGCTGCCTTTTGTCGACCAATTTATTATGTCCCTACTTTCCTGCATCACTATGCCACTGAACCCGGCCACCGGTCCGACCCGCTTGACCCGGGGGCTGGCCGGCTCGGTCGCCACCCCGCCGCCTTACTTGGTGATTCCTGATACAGTTAGGATGCCATGGTCCCCCACTTCGCCCTAAAGCCACAGATCCAGCTTTGGCTGTCGGCTGGCAAGCAAAACGGGCCAAAGCTCCTTTACGCTTCATACACTAAGTCAAAGGCTGCCGGGTCGATCAAACCGGCCCGCCGCTCATCAAATAAATAGCCGCACGACCGGCTGCTCGCCAACAGGCTTCGCAGGATTGCCGCCAGCCGGCCCAGTGGGTGTTTTGCTCATGCTCAATGTTTCGAAGGGCCCAAGTCCTGCGCTCTCCTCTCGAAGAATCGAACTCCTTATGACGGACCGGAGCCTCGTCCGTCTGACTCGTGGGGGGGGGGGGGAGGTTTGATAAAGGAAAAGCACATGAAATTGGTCCAAAAACGGAAGGCAAGAGCGAAAACACTCACGACATTTGCACACAAATACTTAAGAAAAGGACCACGGCCCGAGTTCATTACACCCTAAAACCCCCACTGGGTGGGTGGACCTGCTACTTAACAAATTCTACTTAGAATATCTCAGGCATCTCCAGAGCCGCGTCGCGACGTCAACGGCTCTCCCCTGATGGCCTCCGGGTCCAGCGAGGCGCCGGTGTCCTCCTCGGCACCCCCATCGTGGTAGATGTTCGTCTCCTCCGAGCTCCCCTCCGGCTCGTGGAGAAGCAAGCCGAAGTCGTCGCCGTCCATGACCCTGCCGTCTTCCATCCGCTCCGGGTGGAACTCATCGTGGAAGGCGAACTCGTCGATGTAGCTGGCCCGAGAGGCAATCCGGCCAGCTTGCTCCTGCAAGAGCTGCTCCGAGCCGGCCCGCTGGCCCATTAACACGTCCAGCTGCAGGTCTAGATGCCAAGATTGCGTGCACCGGAGCGCCATCTCAGCACCGGCACGAGCGGCGGAGACGCGCCACTCATGAAGCCGGTCCGGCCCCATCTCCAACCAACGCACCAGGTGCGTGAAGCTGCTCGGCTCAACGGAGTCCGGCCAAAGGGCCGTCGTCATCGCAGTGTCGGCCTGGGACAGCCGTCCCATCTGCGTTCCAAAGACCCGTAGGCAGGCCTCGGCAGCGGTGATGATTTTCGGGAAGGTCCACGCCACCCGCGGATCCGTCCCGGACCCAATGACTCCGGTCGGGTCGCGCTAATAGTGGACAGCTTCCTCCGCCAGCCGTTGCATCTCCGGGAAGGCTCCTGCCACAAAAGGAGAAGCATATCAGAAGAAGAACAACAAGGACGAAAGGCTGGATCCCGACCCGGCAAAAGGCAAGAAAAATCGCTTACTGGAGAAGGACTCCTGGAGCGCCTTCTCCAGATCGGCCGCCTTGGCAAGGGCCGCCTTCAGCTCGGCGTCCTTGTCGTCGACCGCCTTCTCGGCTGCCTCACGGCGACGGGCCTCGTCCTGACGGCCCCCCTCAGCCGTGGTAACCTGCCTTCGCAGGCAATCCACCTCGGCATGGAGCCGGCCCTTGTTATCGGCCAGCTGGCCGCGCTGCTGGTCTGCCTCGACCAGGGCCTGCTGTGCCTCCACCACCTTGCCGGCTTCCACCTTAAGAAGCTCCACCTCGGCCTTGAAGCGGCTCTTGTGACCTGCCAGCTCTCATGCAGCTGGTTGGCCTCATCGAGAGACCGCCGGGCCGAGGCCGCCTTCGCCCTCACCTGCCCCGCCTCGACGCCAAGGGGACCGGTGTCGGCAACAAGCCAGTCATAATGATGACCGGCCCCGAGTAGACGAGACCGCCAGGACAGCACCTCGGCTGCGAAAAAGAAGAGTTCAGCGAATAAGAAAGCAAGACTTAAGATTTGGCCCAACTGTTACATAGTTGGCCCTAATCTCGGGGGCTACACTCAGTGGGTGCGCTAGCGCGCCCCCACTAGAAAAGAGCACGAGGATACCTGCAGCGACGCAAAGCTCCTCCTCCTTGGCGGCAAGCTGCTCCTTGAGCTCCCAGTACTTGCCCAGGAGATGGTTGAAGGCGGCGACCCGGTAGGCGTCGAGATGCTGAAGAAGGCAGAAGTCAGAAGAAGGACAACACTCTAAAGATTCGACCCAACTACTACGTAGTTGGCCCGAACCTCGGGGGCTACACCTAGTGGGTGCGCTAGTGCGCCCCCAACAAGAAGAAATTGTGTGAAAGAAAAGGCTTACCAGAATGGCGCGCTCCAGGTCACGCGTCCGCTCCACCTCGGCCTGGGCGAAGGCCTCGAGTCGGTCCGTCCGACCACGCAGGCGGCGGCTGACGGCTTCCAGTGCCTCCTCCTCCTAGGTCTGAGGCCCAAAGACCACGGCGCCCCCGCTCCACGCTAGTTGCGGTGCGGCGGCCCGCGCCCTCCCTATCGGGGCACCAAGGCGTGCTCCCCGCTGGCCGCTCCCGACGCGGCCTGCACCTCCTACGACGCCCCTCCCGGCGCCATCGATGACCTTGACGCCGGGACGCCCTGCGTCGCTGCCTCCGGTCGGGACGCTGGGACAGCCTGCTGCGCCACCACCGGCCCAGCTGCCGGGGTGGCCTCCGGCACCGCCGCCCGTGGTGCCTCCTCCAACACCGGCGGCGCCTCCGGCACCGCCGCCCGCAGCGCCTCTTCCAAGACGGCGCCGCCTCCACCGCCATCAGCCCCTGCTCGCTCGACTATGTCGACCCGCGGTAGGGTATCATCCTCCACCTCCACGACCTCCCGGTCGAGGATCACCACCTCAGCCCGGCCTTCACGGTCGCGCTCCCTCACCGACGACGGCTCGAAGACTGTCGTCGTCACCATCGTGCCCACCGGCATCTTGTGCCAGGCCGGCTCCGCGCCGGCTCGCGCCCATGCTGCCGCCGCGTCAGTCCAAGCCCGGACCAACGCCGCCTCCAGCTCCGCCTCGTCCCTGTTCCTGTCCCGCCAGGCAAAGCCTTCGGCGTCGTTCGGGTCCAGGCCGAGGTCTGAGTCGGCCCATACCTCCACCTCGGCCTGGTCGGCGGCATCGGACCGGCTCCTACGGGAGATGAAGCTTACCCCGACAAGGCTAGCTAAAGAAGAAGACAAAATGAGCAAAAAAGAAACAAGGCTAGCTCGACAATCCGGATGCGTACGGGAGATGAAGCTTACCCCGACAAGACCAGGACCGGGGTTGGCCTCCTGTGCCCGGCACCGCACTTCCTCTTGGCCGGCCTCCCGGCCCCGGCCGGGTCCGCCGTGCATTTCGGGGCCTGGGATCGCGGCGCGACGCTGTCTTTCCCATGCGGGCGGCTCGGCGCCGCCCCACGCGAAGACCCGGTTTCGCCCGCGTCGCCGCCTCCCCCGCCCAACGCCGCTGCACCAACAAGTGGCGTCAGCATTGCCCGTACCGTGCCATGGTCAGCAATTCAAGACACATGAAGAAAAATACAAGACTTACCCGCGCGACGCCCAGCGCCGGTGTCGGCCTCGGCCTCCTCCTCCCCGCCGTGGGCCGCGGGCTCCTCTGGCGCGACCGGCGCCACCTGCGATGGAGCCCGGGCATAAGGATGCCGGATCGCGTTCAGAAGCACCTCCCGCGTCGCATCAGGACGGACGAGAAGGCACGTAGTAGCAATGTAAGATGACCAGACACTCACCTGCGCCGCCAGGTTTGACTCGTTGTATGGCACCTTGCCGAACCGCCAGTCTTGGAGATGTCGTTCACGCGGCGCGCGATCTGCTCCGCAGTCAGTCGTGTCGACCCCATGACGTTGGGGTCTTGAAGGCCGACCATTTCGCCGATGAGGTAGGAGCGGCTCTGCAGCGGGAAGACCCGGCGCATGATGAACGCGGCGATGAGGTCAGTGTTGGTGAGCCCATCCCGCGTCCTCATCACCGTCACCCGCTCGCAGATATTGAGAATCTCCTGCGACGGGCGCCTAGGTGAATAGCCCCAGTTTGGCATCGCTCGCGGCGGTGCGATGGCGAAGACCGGAAGGTTGATGCGGTCCGCACCCAAGTTGCGGACATAGAAGAAGGAGTTCTGCCATTTCTTGGCAGAATCCTCCAGCAGGATCTTGGGGAAGTACGCCTCCGACCGCTTCGAGATGACGGCGGTGCTGCAGTCGGCGAACTCTCCGGCCGACGGGCCATGCTGCTTCAGGGAGAAGAAGCACGCCCATAGGTTGATCGTGGGCTCGACCCCCAGGTACCCCTCGTAGAGGGTGACGAAACCGGAGAGCTGGACGATGGCGTCGGCGCCGAGATGATGCGGCTGGAGCCCGAAGAACTCCAGGAATGTGCGAAAGAAGGTGCTCGCCGGCAGCCCAAACCCGCGCTCGAAGTGCGTGAGGAACAGCACGCGCTCCTGCTCCTCGGGCTGAGGCCTCTGCTCATCGCACGGCAGACGGACGCCAATGTCCATCTTCCGTGGCAGGCGCCGTGTCGCCCGAAGATGGGTGATGTCCTCGGCGGTGACATTCGAATCCATCCAGGAGCCTGACGGTAGTGCCATGATCGAAGGAAGGAGAAAGAAGATGGACGGCAAAGGAGTTCTGCTCGGAGCAGCGGGCGCCGCAGTGTGTCGATTGCAAAGAGCGGAGCAAGAGCAAAGGGACAGGACGGCACGAGCGAGAATGATGTCCGCCACCCCCTGCCCCCCTCAATTTATAACCCTCGATTTGAACGTGGGGGAGTGGAATCGTCTGCACACGCCCGTTCCACTACCCCACAATAATTGCGCACGTACACGCGCAGTAACTACCCAGGGAAGAGCAACCGGCCCCCGGAAACCGCAATAAATCCGCGCATGTGGGCTAAGGGCACGCGGCGGCAGGCCCCAGCCTGTCGTCCAGTCCCATCACGCGCGTGGCCTGTCAGGCCCCTCCAACTTCCGGGCACCACGTGGCGCCCGCTCGAAACCCGAGGGATTGCCCCAAGATTTGACGGACTCCTCGGTTCCCGCCACGGCCGGGATACCGCAATCTGGTTTCCGAGAAAACCGGCACACAGCGGATGTTGCCGGACCCAGCGCTTGCAGAATCTGCCTTGCTTAAGGGGGAAACTGCGAAGGCCCACTCATCGGAAGACGGCGGACCCTTCACAGCTTCGGGGACTACTGTCGGGGGGATGAACCCCGGGCAGGCAACGGAACCTGTATCCTCTCCGAAAACAACTGGGCTGGCACCGCCCCTCAAACCGGCACGCGCTTGGCTGGGTCGCTCGACCCGACCAAGCCCCGCAACCCAGCCAAACTCTCCGACCCGGCAACGACGTGTCAGCTCGGCCTCAACAACTAGCGCAAGACAGCCAAACCCGACACAACCAAAGCTTCCTCGACAAGCCAGCTCCACCCGTGGCGTGCTCCGCAATCCAGCCACGGGTCAGCTCCCGTCCCATCCAGGCCGTACGATGGGATGAGTCTTCAATCAACAATGACCAAGGCAACAGTGCCCCGCCCATGCCTCCGGTCAGCTGGAGCGTGGCAACAGTGCCCCTCACCTACCCGCTGACCAGGGTCGGCGTGGCTACAGTGCCCCCGCCCTCACCGCTGATGACAGCAAGTGGAAACCTGACGGAGAGCCACTGTACGCGACTCGACTCGGCCACGCCCTGACGATCGACAAGACGGTACACAGTCCCCCTAGGCACGTGGGGCCCGCACCTTGGGGAACCCGGCGAACCGCAGGCCCTCAGCGGGACCCAGCCCGGGTCCCCGGACACTGACAATCCGGACCCATCGACTTGTAACATTACCATTGTACCCCTGGGGGTTGGTCTATAAACCCTCCAGGGGCCCACGCTCATACGGGCAGGTAACGAGAGAAAGGCAAGTAAGCACAGAACTAGCCACCAAAACAGCAACACCAGAGAGAAGTTGCAGCCCGAGCCTTGGCTCGCTTCCTTCCTCCCCCATACAGCTCCAGGAGCAACATTGTACTATCGAACATCCAACTACACCTTGCGGGACTAGGGGTGTTATCTCTCTGGAGAGCCCCGAACCTGGGTATGTCCGGCGTCCCACACCCGCTCATGCCAACCTCGCCTTTGGAGCCCACCAGCGCCCTCGAGCCTCCTCCTCTCTTTAGCCATCCCTTGGCATCTACCGTGCGCCCACCACGACACGGACTATGTACTTGTGCCAGACTATTGGACTATGAAGATACAAGATTGAAGACTTCGTCCCGTGTCCGGGTGGGACTCTCCTTTGCGTGGAAAGCAAGCTTGGCAATTTGGATATGTAGATCTCCTTGTCTGCAACCGACTCTGTGTAACCCTAGCCCCCTCCGGTGTCTATATAAACCAGAGCGTTTAGTCCGTAGGACAACAACAATCATAATCATAGGCTCGCTTCTAGGATTTAGCCTCTACGATCTCATGGTAGATCAACTCTTGTAATACTCATATCATCAAGATCAATCAAGCAGGAAGTAGGGTATTACCTCCATAGAGAGGGCCCGAACCTGGGTAAACATTGTGTCCCCGCCTCCTGTTACCATTAGCCTTAGACGCATAGTTCGGGACCCCCTACCCGAGATCCGCCGGTTTTGACACCGACATTGGTACTTTCATTGAGAGTTCCACTGCATCGTCACGATAAGACTTGATGGCTCCTTCAACCGTCCACGACGATGCGGTCCAGGGTGAGGTTTTCCTCTCTGGACAGATCTTCATATTTGGTGGCTTTGCATTGCGGGCCAACTCGCTTGGCCATCTGGAGCAGATCGATAGCTACACCCCTGGCCATCAGGTCAGATTTGGAAGCCTGAACTACACTACCGACATCCGCAGAGACTTGATCTTAGATGGACTCGAGCCCATGACATGTGCGTCATACAGTCACGATGAGCATGAATTAGATCTGCCATCAGACGGTGTTCAATACAACGCACCTGCAGCTGCCCTGGCCTTAGATCCGGAGCAGATCGCGCCATCCGAGGACGGGTGGATAGACCCCGCCACGGAGGTCGCACACTCATCAGCGATAGAGCCAAACACAGACTTCTCCTCCAATGAGGTCTGTGTCATTGGACCCTTGGACTCGTCTCCGACCATAGGCTCCAAACCGCGTGCATCCGTGCCTATCGAATCTGATTGGGCACCGATCATGGAGTTTACCTCCATGGATATCTTTCAGCACTCGCCCTTGGGCGATGTACTAAATTCACTGAAATCTCTCTCCCTGTCAGGAGATTCTTGGCCAAACTTTGTCCGGCTTGAGTGGGAAGTGGACGACGAACGAATTCGTTCCCCACCCACCATCCACTTAATAGCCACCATCGATGACTTAACCAACATGCTTGATTTCGACTCCGAAGACACCGACGGTATGGAAGACGATGCTGGAGAAGAATAGGAACCACCGCCCACAGGGCGCTGGACAGCCACCTCATCATATTATATATATATATATATATATATATATATATATATATATATATATATATATATATATATGGTGGACACACCCAAAGAAAGCGATGGCGATGAGGCAACATAGGATTATCCCCTTGAGAAGCAATCTAAGCACTGGCATCATCGGCGCTGCTCTAAGCCTCTTCATAGCAAAAATAGCGACACCGGCACAAGAGACAATAACACTCTGGATAATGCCGAGGACGAAAACAATCCTGCCCAGCCAAGCTTCGAGCAGGCCAAACGGGAGGATGGGCAAGCTAGCCCTAAGGAATAAGCAATGGATGGAGAATAAAAGGATGACAATTGCATGCCCCTCTCTGAAGACGAGGTGAGCCTCGGCGATGAAGAATTTATCATGCGTGAGGATCCCGTCGAGCAGGAGCGCTTCAAGCGCCTGCTTATAGCCACTGCAAAAAGCCTGAAGAAAAAGCAGCAGCAGCTTCAAGCTGATCAAGATCTGCTAACTGATAGATGGACTGAGGTCCTGGCAGCCAAGGAATACGGACCCGAGCGCCCAACCAAAAGTTACCCAAGGCGCAGGTTGCTACCTCAACTCGAGGAGGAGGCACTAGAGCCTACCAGCGTAGGATGCGGCTGACCAGCCACCTCGCGGCCGAGACAAAGCGGCGTATCAGCCCGAAGTCCAGCCCGCACCCCGTCGCCAAACAAGCAAAAACACGAAGGCCCGGGGCTACACGCATGACCTTCAAGCTTCGAGCGCCCCAATGCATGACGATCACCGTCACGCTGGATATACTAAAAACAAATCCGGCCGGGCCAAATACAACAGATCAGACTCATTTGAATTGCATCGTGATGTAGCCCAGCATAGAGGCGCCGCACACCCTCTATGCTTCACTAACGAAGTAATGGATCATGAATTCCCAGAATGGTTTAAACCCGTGAATATTGAATCATACGATGGTACAACAGACCCCACGGTATGGATTGAAGATTTCCTTCTCCACATTCACATGGCCCGCAGCGATGATCTACATGCCATCAAGTACCTCCCACTAAAACTGAAGGGACCGGCTCGGCATTGGGTGAATAGCCTACCAGCAAACTCCATTGGAAGTTGGGAGAACCTGGAAGATGCATTCCTTGACAACTTCCAGGGCACTTATGTGTGACCAACGGATGCTGCTGACTTAAGTCACATAACCCAACAGCCCGAAGAGTCGGCCAGGAAATTCTGGACTCGGTTCCTAACTAAAAAGAACCAAATTGTCGACTGTCCAGATGTCGAAGCCCTAGCGGCCTTTAAGCATAACATCTGCGATGAGTGACTCGCCCGACACCTCGGCCAAGAGAAGCCGAAGTCCATGGCAGCCCTCATGATACACATGACCCGCTTTTGCGCGGGCGAAGATAGCTGGCTGGGTCGCAGCAACAGCACATCAAGAAATCCTGGCACATCAGATGCCAGAGATAGCAACGGCAAGCCCCGACGCAATAGACACAAGTGTCATAGCAATGGCGATAACGCCGAAGACACGGCCGTCAATGCCGGATTTAGTGGCTCTAAGTCCGGTTAGCGAAAAAAGCCATTCAAAAGAAACAACCGGAGCCCGTCCAGTCTGGACCGCACACTAGATCGTTCGTGTCAAATTCACGGCACCCCCGATAAACCAGCCAACCACACCAACAGAGAAGGTTGGGTGTTTAAACAGGCCGGTAAGTTGAATGCCGAAAACAAGGAAAAGGGGCAGCATAGTGATGATGATGAGGAGCCCCGGCTGCCGAACACAGGAGGACAGAAGAAATTTCCTCCCCAAGTGAAAACGGTAAATATGATATACGCCACCCATATTCCCAAGCAGGAGCGGAAGCGCGCACTAAGGGACGTCTACACGATGGAGCCAGTCGCCCCAAAGTTCAACCCATGGTCTTCTTGTCCGATCACTTTCGATCGTAGGGACCATCCTACCAGTATCCGTCATGGCGGTTCAGCCGCGTTGGTCCTCGACCCCATCATTGACAGATTCCACCTCACACGAGTCCTTATGGACGGTGGCAGCAGGCTGAACCTGCTCTATCAGGATATAGTGCGCAAAATGGGCATCGACCCCTCAAGGATGAAACCCACAAAAACCACTGAGGGAGTCCTGGACTAGGGGGTGTCCGGATAGCTGAACTATCATAATTGGCCGGACTCCAAGACTATGAAGATACAAGATTGAAGACTTCGTCCCGTGTCCGGATGGGACTTTCCTTGGCGTGGAAGGCAAGCTTGGCGATACGGATATGTAGATCTCCTACCATTGTAACCGACTCTGTGTAACCCTAGCCCTCTCCGGTGTCTATATAAACCGAAGGGTTTTAGTCCATAGGACGAACAACAATCATACCATAGGCTAGCTTCTAGGGTTTAGCCTCCTTGATCTCGTGGTAGATCCACTCTTGTACTACCCATATCATCAATATCAATCAAGAAGGAGTAGGGTTTTACCTCCATCGAGAGGGCCCGGACCTGGGTAAAAACATCGTGTCCCTTGTCTCCTGTTACCCTCCGCCTAGACGCACAGTTCGGGACCCCCTACCCGAGATCCGCCGGTTTTGACACCGACATTGGTGCATTCATTGAGAGTTCCTCTGTGTCGTCCCCTATAGGCCCGATGGCTCCTTCGATCATCAACAACAATGCGGTCCAGGGTGAGACTTTTCTCCCCGAACAGATCTTCGTATTCGGCGGCTTCACACTGCGGGCCGATTCGCTTGGCTATCTGGAGCAGATCGGAAGCTACGCCCCTGGCCATCAGGTTAGATTTGGAAGTTTGAACTATACGGCCGACATCCGCGGAGACTTGATCTTCGACGGATTCGAGCCACAGCCGAGCGCGCCGCACTGTCTCGATAGGCATGATTTAGCTCTGCTGCCGGACAGTGCCCTGGAGGCCGCACAAGAGTCTGCTCCAACCCTTAACTCGGAACCGACTGCACCGATCGAGGATGGGTGGCTAGACACCGCCTCGGGGGCTACTACCTCTATGGCGATGGAGCCGAATACCGACCCTGTCCCTTGTGAAGCTCGTGACTCCGAGGTGCCGGACTCCTCGCCGGACTCCGAACCTCCCGCGCCCCTACGAATCGAATCCGATTGGGCGCCGATCATGGAGTTCACTGCTGCGGACATCTTTCAGCACTCGCCTTTTGGCGACATCCTGGATTCGCTAAAGTATCTCTCGTTATCAGGAGAGCCCTGGCCGGACCATGGTCAGGACGGTTGGGATACGGACGACGAAGAAATTCAAAGCCCACCCACTTTGTAGCCACTGTCGACGACCTAACCGACATGCTAGACTTCGACTCCGAAGACATCGACGGTATGGACGGCGATGCCGGAGATGATCAAGAACCAGCGCCCTCAGGGCACTGGAAAGCCACCTCAACACACGATGTATACATGGCGGATACTTCAAAAGGAAGCGACAACGAGGAACAACGGGACGCGGCGAAGGATAATTCCCCTGAAAAATAGCCAAAACGGCGACGCAAGCGCCACCCGAAGTCCCGCCTCGACAGCAACAGCACCCATATAGACCCAGCCATAGACCAGGGCGAACCAGTGGACGACGAACATGCCACTAAGCAACCGCCCGAACAGGACGAATTGGACAAGCAACCCATCCCCGGCGAAACCAATAGTCCGGATGACCTCACGCCGGACACATCATCGGAGCATAAGAACCTCCACAAAAGACTCGTCGCCACTGCAAGAAGTCTGAAGAAGCAGAAGCGGAAGCTCAAAACAGCGGAAGATGTACTAAGAATGAGATGGAGCAAAGTACTCAAGACCGCAGATAAATACGGCGATAGTCACCAAGCAAAGAGCTACCCGAAGCGCAAGCTGTTGCCCGAATTTGACGAGGAGGCCGTAGAGCCCCCACAGTCAAAAAACAAAGAGGCCGCCCGGCCGGATAGACGACCACATGACAAGCAAAGAGTGGCAAGCGGCGCCGCACACAAGCCGGCACACGATCCACATAAGGATCCTCGCAAAGAGGATGGCTCGGTCAGGTCCATCTATGGGCCAAGAAAGAAGGCTCCAGGGAGCAACACAACACGTCGAGTGTTCGAAAATAACGGCACACCCAAATACAGGTGCGCCGCACACCCCCTATGTTTCACCGATGATGTACTGGATCATGAATTTCCAGCGGGATTCAAGCCCGTAAACATAGAGGCATACGACGGAACAACAGCCCCCGGAGTCTGGATTGACTATTACATCCTACACATACATATGGCTAGAGGAGACGATCTCCATGCCATAAAATACCTACCCTCAAGCTCAAAGGGCCAGCTCAGCATTGGCTCAAAAGCCTCCCAGAAAATACTATTGGAAGTTGGAAGAGCTCGAGGATGCGTTTCGGGCAAATTTTCAGGGGACTTATGTCCGCCCTCCGGATGCAGACGATTTAAGTCACATAACTCAACAGCCCGGAGAGTCAGCCCGCAAATTCTAGAACAGGTTCCTCACCAAAAAGAACCAAATAGTCGACTGTCCGGACGGCGAAGCCTTAGCAGCCTTCAAACATAACATCTGAGACGAATGGCTCACCAGACACCTCGGCCAGGAAAAGCCAAGGACAATGGCCGCACTAACAAGCCTCATGACCCGCTTTTGCACGGGAGAAGATAGCTGGCTGGCAAGATGCAGCACCGGCGACCCGAGTACATCCGGGGTCAGGGATGGAAATGGGAAACCACGACGCAGAAAAGATCAGCGCCGGACTAAGGAAAATGGCCCAAAGAGCACGACGGTCAACGCCGGGTTCAAAAGCTCTCGGCCGGACAACAAAACACTGCCTCTTAAGGACAACAGTGACGAGCTATCCAACCTAAACAAAATCTTGGACAGGATATGTCAAATCCACAGTACCCCCGGGAAGCCTACAAACCATACCCACAGAGATTGTTGGGTCTTCAAGCAGTCTGGCCGACTTAACGCCGAACACAAGGGGCTCGACACACCAAGCGAGGACGACGACGAACCCCACAAGCAGAGCGCCGGCAAACAAAAGAATTTCCCATAAGAAATCAAAACAGTAAATTCACTTCAAGTACACGCTGCACGGTCCACCCCAGCAGAGTCCCGAAATTGGATGTCAAAACCAATTACTTTCGACCATCAGGATTACTCCAGAAGTATTCGAAACGCAGGATGGACTGCTTTGATATTGGATCCTATAATCGACAGACTACAATTTACACAAGTCCTAATGGATGGCGGCAGTGATATAAACCTGCTATACCAGGACACCATCCGCAGAATGGGGATAGACTCTACCAAAATTCGCCATAGCAGCACTTCCTTTAAAGGAGTGACGCCAGGCCCTTATGCCAATTGTACGGGCTCTTTACTACTAGAGGTTGTGTTCGGTTCATCCGACAACTTCCATCGCGAAAAGCTAATCTTCCATATCGCGCCATTCAAAAGTAGCCATCAAGCACTATTGGGACGCGAAGCTTTCGCCCACTTTAACGCAATACCGCATTACGCATCTCTTACACTTAAAATGCCCGGTCCACGCAGTATCATCTCATTGAAGGGAAACTTCAAGTGTTCCTCGACCGCGGAAGAACGTGAGACTGCCTTAACAGCCACACACTAATATGGCTTTACTGATCAAAGCTCCTAAAACAGGTCATTCAGACCCCGGACACGGTTAAGCGAGTCCGGTATAAATAAACAAGTGGCTTATTAGCCGCATACCCCTTTACAAGGGGCTACACGCATGAACAATGAGAGCCAATAAAGCTTAATTTTATTCATCTTTTAAATCATACTCTGTTTTAATACATTTTTCGCACGATATTTTTACAAACTAAGTTCCTCTCTTTTTACAGATGAACAACGTGCTACACCCGTCCAGGATACAGCACAACGGAGACACAGGCGCAGACGTGCAGCAGGGACCCGTTACAAGGATTCTTTTCAGATTAAGACCCTGCGTAAACCTTTTTTACTGTCTCTTGTTGATACACATCCCTCGGTTTCTTACCATAACCGAGGAGGAGGCTGGCGTTTTGGCATCGGCCGCGTCAGAAGTTTTCGCGCGTACCTGGACACTAGGGGCTTAGGGCATTGTTCTGCCCGTTATCATAAAGACCGAATACCTGAGGGAATGTTCGGCCTCGAGTTAGGCCTTATATGCATCAGCTCCGAATCATGTCTTTGGTCAAATGTTGGGTTTGCCCGGCTCCTATGTTTTGCTGCCTTATGTTCCGCTCTATCGGCTAACGCGACACCAGGAGAACTACTGCGATTGTGCCCCGGTTCGGCCGGGCAAGCACCTCAGTAGAGAAAGCCGAAAAGTGACTGTCATGATATAGCGAGAGACTGGTCAACCACTCGATCAACCATCGGAATGTTTAGAATTCCTCCGCTTTGACGAAGGACCGTTTCCCGGTCAGGCACACACGCGCCCCGAGTTCGGAGGGCACGGTGCCCCTAGGGGCTATATAGTAGCCCCACCATCGAACTCCTATGGCTAAGTGAAAGTGATAAAGCATTATAGTCCGGTTGCCTAGTTTGCTACGCTATCACCTCCTTCACAGGACCAAGACGTTGGATTAAGTGTGAAAATGCACTTTTTTGCAAACACCCCCGCACCATGTGCGTGGGGGCTGAAGCCGAAGACTGCCATCTTTCAGGTTATATATATATATATATACACACATTAACGGCTGCACAGGAGATATTTCAATACTTGAACGCACAAGTATAAAATGCCCTTATATTATAAATATGGTTTTACAAATCATACATGTCATTTGAACATAACGTTTTTCGAGCACTGCGACTCTATTAAACGAGCGCCCGGCAGGACTTCCTCAAAATAGTGTTCGGCGGGTAATCGGCTTCTATCCGAAACTCGGGATGTAATGTCGGTGGCATCCATCTCTGCCCAGCATGTTTTGACACGGGCGAGAGCCATCCGTGCACCCTCTATGCATGCCGACCGCTTCATCGCCTTGATATGCGGCACCGCATCAAGGAACTGCTGCACCAAGCCAAAATAACTATTCGGCTTGGGCCTGTCCGGCCACAGATGAGCCACGACATCCTTCATGGCAAGTCCGGACAACCTGTTCAGCTCAGCCCACTCAGCCAACCGATCGGTTAACGGAAGTGGATGCTTCGGACTATGGAACTGAGACCAAAATAGCTCTTTCAATTCGTGATCCTTTTGGCTTCAGAAGTGCACGACCGCGTCCGCCGCACTCGCCGCCAAATTCAGATAAGCATCCTCCACACCCCACAACTGGCCCAACTGAGCATACTTCGGGTCCGTGAACTTCCTACGCAGCAGAAAGGGCTTTCCAGCCGCGATATCCCCGGCCTGACGCAGCTCCTCCTTCATGGCCCCCATCGCAGAGCAAGCATCTTTGGCTTTGGCAGTGGCCTTCTTCAGGTCCTCTCGCTCCGCTCGGTGTTCTCTTTCGAGAAACTCATAGCGGTCGGTAGCATCCTTCCGCTTCACGGCCGTTTCGGCCATCTCCCCCCTGCTTCGGCAGTGAGCAGCCTTTTCGGCTTTAAGCTCTTCGGCCGCCATCAAGGCAGCCGCATCACTCTTTCTGGCTTGCTCCTTGGCTCGAGAAAGCTCGGCCCGAAGGCCCTCCATAGCAGCGGCGCCATCTGCATCAAACATACATGTTGTCAGGCGTTGGCATCAGCTCCCTTACCAGGTGACTGCGGAGAAACCACCTACCTTGTGAATCGTCAAGTCATTTATTGAGCAACGCGATGTCCGCATCCGCAACGTCGAGTTGCCTCTTCAGTTCGGCAACTCTATCAGTCCGGCTGGCCACCGAACGCTCCGCCCCCTGAATAGGAACGACGACATCTTAACACTGAGATTATGATCCTCGGCACGCCGTCACTTCTGACAACGTACAGAGTCTCAGGGGCTACTATCTATACAGGGCGCACTCTATGTGCAAAACTGTCAAAAGGTATGTCATTTTTACGTACCTCAAACCCCGTCAGTAAACTTCTGACGGCCTCATGCAACCCGCTCTCAGCGGATGAAATCCTTTCAATCACCATACTCATTAATGTACGGTGATCTTCTGAGATAGACGCCCTCTCGAGCAGATTCTTCAGCTCCTCCGGCCGTACACCAGTTGGTGCCGAACTATCCGGCCCCGCCAGACTCGGGGAGACCCTCCGCGACGACACCTCAAGGTCGTCCGCCCCGCCTGACGGTGCGGCAGATGGAGGCGTCTCGCTCTCCATCATCTCCGGATGAAGATCCCCCGAAGACAAGCTCTGCTGAGAAGGGCTGAGATCCGAACTACAAGGTAAGAACTTCGATCATCCTCAGAAATAAAAATAGGGATGTCCCTTATTACGAAACTCCTCTTTTTCTACTTACGGCTCGCTGGAGGGCTGATTCCCTTGGGGAAATAGTGCGGCCGGGGCTTCTCCTGGCGCAGGACCCTCCGGTGAAGATTTCTTCCCCCGCTTTGAGGCCTTGGCCTCCGGATCTTCGAAAGCGGTCCTCTTCTCCTGGAGGGAGGGATTCTCGATCCCCCCTTTCTTGAGAGCCTCCTTAGCAGAGGCGGTAGTTTTCCTGTTTTCCCCTTCGCCCTCTTCTGAAGGCGCAACCTCCAACATCTTGACTAACACGAGATCCAGCGTGGTCTCCGGGAGGGGGGCCGGACACCGTATCAGTTTTGCTTGCGCAATCCACTCCTGTTCAAGGGATAGCTGGTTAAAAGGCAAATCCATGATGAACAAACGAACAGTATGTCCGGACACAGGACTACTTACTTGAGTATCCAGGCAATTGCAGCTTAGGCCGGCGTCCTCGGTCAAGTCCGGACACATCTCTTGTGATCCAAAGAACAGTTTATACATCTCCACGGGTATCGTACCCATGAAGTGTTGAAGAGCTTGCGGTCCCTCCGGATTGAATTCCCATAGACGGAGGGGGCGACGTTTGTAGGGCAGAAGGCGCCGAATCAGCATAACCTGCGTCATTACGACCAGATTGATCTCCCTCTCTTGGAGGTCTCGAATCCGGCCCTGCAATATTGGTACGTCCTTGTGCGGCCCCCAGTCAAGCCCTTTGTTGACCCATGACGCCAGGCATTGTGGAGGGCCCGAGCGAAAGGCGGGTGGCGGCACCTGCCTGCTGCCCCTGGGAGCGGTGATATAGAATCACTCCTGTTGCCACAAGTCGAGCTCCTCTTGAAAAGATCCCTCGGGCCATGGAGCATCGGCCCTCTTACTTATAACTGCCCCTCCGCACTCTGCCTGTCGCCACTCGATCATCTTCGGCTCCACGTTGAAGGTCTTGAGCCACAAATCGAAGTGAGGGGTAGTGCGGAGGAAGGCTTCGCAGACAGCAATGAACGATGAGATGTGGAGGATGGACTCCGGAGCCAAGTCATGGAATTCCAGCCCGTAATAAAACATGAGCCCCCTCATGAAGGGGTCCATCGGGAAGCCTAAACCCTGACGGAAGTGAGACACGAACACGACGCTCTCACCAGGCTCGAGAGTGGGAATGACTTGCCCTCGGGCGGGCAACCTATGCGAAATCTCATAGGTTAGGTACCTGGCATCTCTCAGCTTTAGCACGTCTTCTTCTGTGACGGAAGAGGGCATCCACCGGCCCTGTAGGTCGGAGCCGGACATTGTCGAAGGTCCGAAGCGCCCGAATCTGGTGCCTTGGGTGTTGGAACTCGGGGAAAGGGGCGAATTCGATTGAGGATCGAAGGAAAGGGACAGGCCTTGTTCTCAGTATAATGGGGGAGAATACCAAGAGCCGTCCACGTGATCGTTTGGAACTCGCCTTCGATGGAGGGGGCGGGGCAACGGGCGCGGTTGGGTTACCCACATCTGTATTGATGGGAATCCTGGAATAAGGGGAACACGATCTCCGCTTCGACAAGACGTGCCAAGGAAACTGCTTCGCTAAACATGCTGAGGTGGTGCGACTAAAACGATTCGAGTAAAGGCTTGGCTGTGGGTGACGTCACACCACGAAATACGTCAGCAGATTGAAGTTGTGTAAATATTATTCTCTCTACGGTGGTATGTGGAATTTATTTTGCAGAGCCGGACACTATCCTGGTGTTCACAATCTTCTATGAATTATTCGGAGGAGGAACCCGCCTTGCAATGCCGAAGACAATATGCACGCCGGACTCGTCGTCATTGAAGCCTGGTTCAAGGGCTACTGAGGCAGTCCTAGACAAGGGGGTGCTCGAATAGCCAAACTATCATCATTGGCCGGACTCCAAGACTATGAAGATACAAGATTGAAGACTTCGTCCCGTGTCCGGATGGGAC
This sequence comes from Triticum timopheevii, assembly GCA_963921465.1. Classification (NCBI taxonomy): domain Eukaryota; kingdom Viridiplantae; phylum Streptophyta; class Magnoliopsida; order Poales; family Poaceae; genus Triticum; species Triticum timopheevii. Next base: position 477,466,470 of record OY997264.1, on the reverse strand, counting down.
TTTCCTTGGTGTTGAAGGCAAGCTTGGGGATACGGATATGTAGATCTCCTACCATTGTAACCGACTCTGTGTAACCCTAGCCCTCTCCGGTGTCTATATAAACCGGAGGGTTTTAGTCCATAGGACGAACAACAATCATACATAGGCTAGCTTCTAGGGTTTAGCCTCCTTGATCTCGTGGTAGATCCACTCTTGTACTACCCATATCATCAATATCAATCAAGCAGGAGTAGGGTTTTACCTCCATCGAGAGGGCCCGAACCTAGGTAAAAACATCGTGTCCCTTGTCTCCTATTACCATCCGCCTAGACGCACAGTTCGGGACCCCCTACCCGAGATCCGCCGGTTTTGATACCGACAACCACCTTTAAAGGTGTCATACCAGGTGTAGAGGCCTGTTGCATGGGCTCAATCACACTGGAAGTAGTCTTCGGATCTCCGAACAACTTCCGAAGCAAGGAGTTAATCTACGATATCGTCCCCTTCCGCAGTGGCTGTCACGCACTGCTCGGAGGAACTGCATTTGCTAGATTCAGTGCGGTACCGCATTATTCATACCTCAAACTCAAGATGCCAGGACCTCGCAGGGTTATAACAGTCAATGGAAACACAGAGTGCTCCCTCCGTATGAAGGAGCACACTGCGGACCTCGCAGCAGAAGCACAGAGCAGCCTCCTTAGGCAGACCTCCAATTAAGCTATAAAGCCTCCGGACACCATCAAGCGGGTCCAAAATACTCTGCAACAGGATCATCCGGCATGTCCAGAGCTTGCCTAGCAATTCGGACTCTGTCCTAGTCCCGGTCAAGCGGTGAAATTCGTGCCGCGCGTACATAATTATGCACTTAAAATACCATTGGCATAGGCGGAGGCACAGCTACAATACGGTCCACAATGCGGCTCAACCACCCCAAGATCCGTATACCTTCACCCTTTTCTTCCTTTCAGGTCCCTATCTTCTGGAGGCTCTTCCGGTAGCCTGATTATCGTACCCATCATGGGACGGAAACACCAAGGAGGCAAGGAGCTTTGGAGTACAAGGGAATCCCCAGGTGGTCTCTGATAACGATCGCTATACCTGTCTTACATACCCACACGCAGCTCGTTCTTGGTTAGGACATGTCAAATAGTCCTATTATGCTTATGGCACTACTTGTATACATATGCCTTGACGTATTATTCAAATAACAATGGAAAATAATGTACAACATCAGCTTATTATTACATTTCTTTATCCTTTTCCTTTACTGCTTATTTATTACAAATTGCACCCATACATTTTGTACGTTCAGCTCGCCAGGGGCTTCAGTGTACCCCATAACATGGCAAGAAAAGCCCGAACACTTTCGACAGTGCGGCACCCCAAACTTATAGCATTATATGCATCAGCTCCGAATCATGTCTTGGGTCAATAGTTGGGTTTGCCCGGCTCCCATGTTTTGCTACCTTACGTTCCGCTACATCGGCTAAGGTGGCACAGGGAGAACTGGTGCGATTGTGTCCCGGTTCTTCCGGACGAGCACCTCAGTAGAGAAAGCCAAAAACTGACTGTCATGATGCGGCGAGAGCTGGTCGCTGTTCGAGAGGTCTCAAATCCTTAAAGATTTTTTCCGCTTTGGGCAAGGAATCGGCCTTGTCCAATTTAGGCGTGTTTAGCGCTCCAAGTTCGTACTTACGAATACCAGGGCTACGCCAAAATTTAAAATTATAGACTTCTATGGCTAAGTGAGATTGATAAAGCTCTATAGTCCGATTGCCTTGTCCGTTGCGCTAAACACCTCCTTAAAGGACCAAAAAATTGGATAAAGAATGTTTAGATTTATCTCGAACACCCCGGTACTAGTTACATGGGGGCAGAAGACGACGACTGGCCAACTCTCAGATTTTATAAACGGCCGCACAGAAGGTAAAATTTTAAATCAACAAGCGTTATATTGCGCAAATGAACTTGTTTTCATATTACATGATCACATGAGTATATTCAATCAAATATTACATCCTTAGCACATTGATCCGCCACAAGGCGGGAGCCCTTTAGGACACTATCATAATACTTTTTGGGTGGCGGTGCTCCTTGCCCTTCGGTGGCCCTTCTGTCATCAGCTTCTCGGCATCCATCTTCGCCTAGTGCACTTTTGCGCGGGCGAAGGCGATCCGCGCACCTTCAATGCAAACTGGCCACTTTATAACTTCAAGTCGCAGGCAGGCACTCACCAGCTGCTTTACAAGGCCGAAGTAGCTGCTGGGCAGGGGCTCGAGAGGCCATAGCCGGACTATGAGGTCCTTCATGGCCAGTTCGGCAGCCTTGTACAGTTCGACCAGTTGCTTCAGCTGGTCGCTCAAGGGCATCGGTTGTTTGGTCCCAATGTACTGAGACCAGAACTACTTCTCCGTCGAGCTCCCTTCCTCGGCCCGGTAGAACTCCACGGCATCTGATATGCTACGCGACAGATCTGCGAACGCTCCTGGAGAGCTCCAAATTCGGGTAAGTAAAAGGAAAGTCTCCTTCACATGCTTGCTTTGCATAATTAATGCCTTACCCGCCGCTATCTTCTTGGCCGCCTCAATCTCCTGGAGGGCCTTTTGAGCCTCGGCTTTGGCATCTCTCGCACTCTGGACGGCCTTAGCAAGCTCGGACTCTCGCGTCTTAGAGTCATGCTCCAAGGACTCGTATTTTTTGACGAAATCCTGGAGCTCTTGCTGGACCTCGTCGACCCAGGCCTCCTTCTTCTCACGCTCGGTGCGCTCCTTGGCCGCTTTGTCTTCGGCCATAGTCAGCACCTTTTTAAGGGTAGCCACTTCGGTCGTGGCTCCTATTAAAGTTCATGACGCTTCCATGAGCTGAAACCATTTTTCTTTATCAATATACAGACGGGGTATTACGTACCTCTGTTCTCCTCGAGGTGCCTCTTCACGAGGCCGAGCTCTCCCTCGGTCCGCTCCAGGTCCTGCTTCAGTCGGAGACCTCCGCAGTACGAGTGGCAGCAGCCAACAATGACGCCTGCTTATTCACATGGGCATTTTCTGTTAGACTCCTGCGGATGTTATTTGATCCTCTATTCGGCCTTTCTTACCCAACGCTAAACAGAGCATCAGGGTCTACTGTCTATACTATGATATTTTCTCATAATTTGATTACTTACCTCAAAGCCTGTTAGGAGGCTGGCGCAGGCTTCGGTCAATCTACTTTTGGCGGACTGAACCTTCTCTATCACCGCACTCATGATGGTGCGGTGCTCTTCGTCAATAGAAGCGCCGCAAAGCGCTTCCAGCAAGTTGTCTGATGCCTCTGGATGGACAGAGGTCATCGGCACGGGCGGCTCGCCCCCCTTAGGGAGGGGATGCCTACCTATATCCGAAACCACTGGGGGTTCCGTAGCAGTATCCGGCTGGGGGCCAAACTTGCTGCGACCCCTTCATCAGAATCCATGGGGGTCTTCCCTCCCATGTGCCCGGTGTCGGTGTCAAAACCGACGGATCTCGGGTAGGGGTCCTGAACTGTGCGTCTAAGGCTAATGGTAACAGGAGGCAGGGGAGACTATGTTTTACCCAGGTTCGGGCCCTCTCGATGGAGGTAATACCCTACTTCCTGCTTAATTGATCTTGATGATATGAGTATTACAAGAGTAGATCTACCACGAGATCGTAGAGGCTAAACCCTAGAAGCTAGCCTATGATGATTATGATTGTTTCTGTCCTACGGACTAAACCCTCCGGTTTATATAGACACCGGAGGAGGCTAGGGTTACACAGAGTCGGTTACAAAGAAGGAGATCTAACATCCGAATCGCCAAGCTTTTCTTCCATGCAAAGGAGAGTCCCATCCGGACACGGGATGAAGTCTTGAGTCTTGTATCTTCACGGTCCAACAGTCCGGCCAAAGTATATAGTCCGGCTGTCTGGATACCCCCTAATCCAGGACTCCCTTAGTAACCCCTGAACCAGGCTTCAATGACGATGAGTCCAGCGCGCAGTTTGTCTTTGGCATTGCAAGGCGGTTTCCATCTCCGAATACTCCAAAGTAAGTCTCGAACACTTAAATCGTGTCCGGCTCTGCAAGATGATTTTCACATGCCACCGTGGAGAGCATAACACTTTACAAATCTAATCTGCTAACAAAACTTTTACGGTGTGCCCTTATGCCGCAGCTTGGCTCAATACAAACCGGTTTTTCTCGGCCTGCCTCGACACACGTTGCGAGGCGGTTTTATTGGCAAGCCTTGCCAAAGCAGAGATCTTGTTCCCCTTATCGCGGGATCTTCCATCAATACGGGTGCGAGCAAGCCCACGACGCCTGTTTGTATGACTCTGTGTTTTTAGGCATGTCCCAAGCGATTACACTGAGGACGCTTGATATTCACCCCCTTTATAGAGGGGCCGAGGCCTATCCCTCTTTCCTACCATGCTTGCGCCTTTCCGCATCTCGAGTTCCAACACCCGAAGCCCAAGCTTAGGCACTTCGGATCTTCAATCATGTCCGGATCCAACCTTCAAGGCCGGTGGATGGCCTCCTCTGTCACATAGGAGGACATTGCGAAGCTTAGGGAGGTCAGATATCTGACCGCCGACATCAAGCACAGGCTTCCTGCCCCAGGTCAGGTCATCCCTACTCCCGAGCCCAACAAGAGCGTCGTATTTGTTTCTCACTTCCTCCGTGGCTTAGGCTTCACCCTTGATCCTTTTGTGAGAGGGCTCATGTTCTATTACGGGCTAGATTTTCATGATCTAGCTCCAGACTCCATCCTTCACATCTCGTCATTCATCGTCGTGTGCGAGGCCTTCCTCCACATCACCCCGCACTTCGGCCTATGGCTCAAGACCTTCAATGTAAAGCCGAAGGTGATTGAGGGGTGACACGCAGAGTGCGGAGGCGCTACAATAAGCAAAAACACCGATGCCCCATGGCCAGAGGGCTTCTTCCTGGAGGTGTTCGATCTATGGCAGCGGAGGTGGTTTTACGTCATGGCTCCTTGAGGCACAAAGTGGGTGGCTGCCCCCGACTTCCGCTCGGGCCCTCCACCTCAACTGGCGTCATGGGCCAACGTGGGACTGGATTGTGGGCATGCTAATGACGTACCAACATTGTAGAGCCGCATTCGAGAGCTTCTTGAGAGGGACATTAGTCTTGTCAGCGTAATTCTGGTAATGCCAATCCGACGGATCTTGCCGTGCAAACGTCGGCCTCTGCAGATGTGGGAGTTCAACCCAGAAGGTCCGCGGACTATTCAGCACTCCTTCGGCATGACGCTCGAAGGGTTGTGTAAGTTATTCTTCGGACCACAAGTAAAGTGTTCGGACACCACCGAGGATGCGGGCCTGAGCTGCAACTGCCTAGATACCCAAGTAAGTAACCCAGAAAATGAACACTTCGTTTATATTTATCATAACATTATTCTAAAAACCATTCGCGGCCAGGATTGGCTCAGCAAGGCAGAGAGAATCAGGTGCCCAGCACCGCTCCCGAAGGCTCGCCTAGTCCCGCCATAGCTAGGATGCTTAGTCGTGTGCTAAGTCAAGTGCCCTCGGGGAAAGACGAAGGGAAGAGCAGAGAAGCACAGCTTCACACATTGCACATCCAAAACGGGGGAATTACTATCTCCACGGAGGAGGATAGTCGGGGAGGGGAATCTACGGTCTCCTCCCCCCGCGGGAAGAAGAGGGCCGCCTCCGAAGACTTGGAGACGGAGGTGCCTAAACAAGGGAAGAAAACTTCACCAGGGGGCCCTGCCCCGGAGGGCGTCCTCACCGTGCCATGCTCGCAAACGGGCCAGCCCTCAGCCGAGGTGTAAGTTAATCATAAATACAAAGCTAGTGCTTCCTCCTCCGAGAACAATAACCAGGATCCATTCTTTGCAGTCCGGCTAGCAGCTCTTCTCGACAGAGTTCGACTTCGGGGGATCTTCTTCCGGAGATGATGGAGAGTGAAACCCCACCTGCCTCTCCGCCTCATGGGGCGGGTGACCCTGAGGTGTCGTCACGGAGGAGTCCAGATTTGCCGAAGCCAGAAGCTAATACTTCGGCCTCCCTGAGCCCCGAGCGTTCGGACCCCCAGGGGGGCGATAAGAAGGGTTCGACACAGTTCGGCGACCGGCCGGACACGCTGACGGGCCTTCTGGATCAAACTGCTCTCTTGGAGGATCACCGTTCATCAATGAGCACGGTTGAGGGAGTCGGCTACTAAGGGAGTCATGGACTAGGGGGTGTCCGGACAGCCGGACTATCATCGTCAGCCGGACTCCAAGACTATGAAGATACAAGATTGAAGACTCCGTCCCGTGTCCGAATGGGACTTTCCTTGGCGTGGAAGGCAAGCTTGGCGATACGGATATGTAGATCTCCTACCATTGTAACCGACTCTGTGTAACCGTAGCCCTCTCCGGTGTCTATATAAACCGGTGGGTTTTAGTCCGTAGGACAACACAACCATTACATCAATCATACCATAGGCTAGCTTCTAGGGTTTAGCCTCCTTGATCTCGTGGTAGATCCACTCTTGTACTACCCATATCATCAATATCAATCAAGGAGGAGTAGGGTTTTACCTCCATCGAGAGGGCCAGAACCTGGGTAAAAACATCGTGTCCCTTGTCTCCTGTTACCATCCGCCTAGACGCACAGTTCGGGACCCCCTACCCGAGATCCGCCGGTTTTGACACCGACATTGGTGCTTTCATTGAGAGTTCCTCTGTGTCGTCACCGATAGGCTTGATGGCTTCTTTAATCAATAACAACGCCGTCCAGGGTGAGACTTTTCTCCCCGGACAAATCTTCGTATTCGGCGGCTTCGCACTGCGGGCCAAATCACTTGGCCATCTGGAGCAGATTGAAAGCTACGCCCCTGGCCATCAGGTCAGGTTTGGAAGCCTAAACTTCATGGCCGACATCCGCGGAGACTTGATCTTCGACGGATTCGAGCCACAGCCGAGCGTGCCGCGCTGTCACGATGGGCATGATTTAGCTCTGCCGCTGGACAGTGCCCTGGAGGCCGCACACGAGTCCGCTCTGACCCATAGTTCAGAGCAGACCGCGCAGATCGAGGACAGGTGGCTGGACACCGCCTCGGGAGCTGCAACTTCTACGGCGATGGAGCCGAATACTGACCTTGTCCCTTATAAAGCTCGTGACTCCGAGGCGCCGGACTCCTCGCCGGACTCCGAACCTCCCGCGCCCCTGCCAATCGAATCCGATTGGGCGCCGATCATGGAGTTCACCGCCGTGGACATCTTTCAGCACTCACCCTTCGGCGACATCCTAAATTGGCTGAAGCATCTCTCATTATCAGGAGAGCCCTGGCCGGATTGCGGTCGGGATGGTTGGGATGCGGACTACGAAGAAATTCAAAGCCCACCCTCCACCCACTTTGTAGCCATTGTCGACGATTTAACCGACATGCTAGACTACGACTCCGAAGACATCGACGGTATGGACGACGATGCCGGAGACTACCAAGAACCAGCGCTTACCGAGCACTGGAAGGCCACCCCAACCCATGATGTATATATGGTGGACACCCCAAAAGGAAGCGATAACGAGGAACAACGAGACGCGGCAAAGGATAATCCCGCCGACAAACAACCAAAACGGCGACGCAGACGCCGCCCTAAGTCCCGCCTCGACAAAAACAACACTCCTAATGACCCAGCAATGGAGCAGGGCAAACCAGTGGATGACGAACATACAACCAAGCAACCATCCGAACAGGATGAATTGGATAATCAATCCATGCCCGGCGAAAACAACAGTCCAGACAACCTCACGCCGGACACACCAACGGAGCATAAGAACCTTCACAAAAGACTCGTCGCCACTGCAAGAAGGCTGAAAAAGGAAAAACGGAAGCTCAAAACAGCGGAAGACATACTCAGAATGAGGTGGAGCAAAGTACTCAAGACCGCGGACAAATATGGCAATAGCCACCAAACAAAGAGCTACCCGAAGCGCAAGCTACTGCCAGAATTCGACGAGGTGGCCATAGAGCCCCCACAGTTAAAAAGAAAAGAGGCCGCCTAGCAGGATAGACGACCAGATGATAGGCCACAAGCTATAAGCGGCGCCGCACACAAGCCGACTCCTGATCCTCGGAACACAGACGGCCCGGTGAGGTCCATTTATGGGCCAAAAAAGAGGGCCCCAGGAAGCAACGCAACACGCCGAGTGTTCGAAGACAACGGCACACCCAAATACAGGGGCGCCGCACACCCACTATGTTTCACCGATGAGGTGCTGGATCATGAATTTCCAGCGGGGTTCAAACCCGTAAACATAGAGGCATACGACGGATCAACAGACCCTGGAGTCTGGATTGAGCACTACATCCTCCACATACACATGGCTAGAGGAGATGATCTCCACGCCATAAAATATCTACCCCTCAAGCGCAAAGGGCCAGCTCGGCATTGGCTCAAAAGCCTCCCAGAAAATACTATTGGAAGTTGGGAAGAGCTCGAGGACGCGTTTAGAGCAAATTTCCAAGGGACTTATGTCCGCCCTCCGGATGCAGACGATTTAAGTCACATAACTCAACAGCCCGGAGAGTCAGCGCGCAAATTCTGGAACAGGTTCCATACCAAAAAGAACCAAATAGTCCACTGTCCGGACGCCGAAGCCTTAGCAGCTTTTAAACATAATGTCCGAGACGAATGGCTCGCCAGACACCTCGGCCAAGAGAAGCCGAGAACAATGGCCGCACTAACAAGCCTCATGACCCGCTTTTGCGCGGGGGAAGACAGCTGGCTAGCAAGATGCAGCACCAGTGACCCGAGTACATCCGATATCAGAGATGGAAATGGAAAATCATGGCGCAGAAAGGATCAGCGCCGAAATAAAGAAAAAAGCCCAAAGAACATGGCGGTCAACGCCGGATTCAAAAGCTCGCGGCCGAACAACAAAACACTGCCTCTTAAGGACAACAATGATGAGCTATCCAACTTAAACAAAATTTTGGATCGGATATGTCAAATCCACAGCACCTCCGGAAGGCCTGCAAACCACACCCACCGAGATTGTTGGGTCTTCAAACAGTCCGGCCGACTAAACGCCGAACACAAGGGGCTCAACGCGCCAAGCGAGGACGACGACGAACCCCACCAGCAGAGCGCCGGAAAACAAAAGACTTTCCCACAAGAAGTCAAAACAGTAAACTCACTTCACGTGATAATACAAAACAACAGTGCAGCACCCGCCAAAGCACGTATCGCACGGTCCACCCCAGCGGAACCTCGAGGTTGGATGTCAAAACCAATTACTTTTGACCACCTGGACTATTCCAGAAGTATTCGAAACGCAGGATGGACTGCTCTGATATTGGATCCTATAATCGACGGACTACAATTTACACAAGTCCTGATGGACGGTGGCAGTGATTTAAACCTGCTATATCCGGACACAATCCGCAAGTTGGGGATAGACCTTACTAAAATCCGACATAGTCGCACTTCCTTCAAAGGAGCGACGCCAGGCCCTTACGCCAAGTGCACGGGCTCATTACTACTAGAAGTTGTGTTCGGGTTACCCGACAACTTCCGACGCGAAAAGCTAATCTTTCATATCGCCCCATTCAAAAGTAGCCATCAAGCACTATTGGGACGTGAAGCTTTTGTCCGCTTTCATGCAATACCACACTATGCGTCTCTTACACTTAAAATGCCCGGTCCACGCGGCATCATCTCATTAAAAGGTCATTCAAGACCCCGGACACAGCTAGACGAGTCCGGCATAAAATAAGCTAGGGGCTCCCTAGCCGCACACCCATTTACAAGGGGCTGTGCGTACGAGCTAATATAAGCTCAGCTTTATTCATTCATTCATATTTCAATTTTTAATTCATTTTTTTGCATGATCACTTTTCAAACCAAGTTCTTCTCTTTTACAGAGGAACAACACAGCGTGCTACACCCGTCCAGGATACAGCACAACGGAGACACAGGCGTAGACGTGCAGTAGGGACCCGTTGCAAGGATTCTTTTCAGATTAAGACCCTGCGTAAACCTTTTTTACTGTCTCTTGTTGCTATATATCCCCTGGTTTCTCATTATAACCAGAGAGGAGACTGACGTTTTGGCATCGGCCATGTCAGAGGACCTTGCGTGTACCTGGACACTAGGGGCTTAGGGCATTGTTCTGCCCGATATCATAAAGACCGAACACCTCAGGGAGTGTTCGGCGTCTCGAGTTAGGCCTTATATGCATCAACTCCGAATCATGTCTTTGGTCAAATGTTGGGTTTGCCCGGCTCCTGTGTTTTGCTGCCTTATGTTCCGTATCATCGGCTAACGCGGCACCAGGAGAACTGCTGCGATTGTGCCTCGGTTCGGCCAGGCGAGCACCTCAGCAGAGAAAGCCGAAAACTGACTGTCATGATACAACGAGAGACTGGTACACCACTCGATCGACTACCGGAATGTTTAGAATTCCTCCGCTTTGATGAAGGACCGTTTCCTGGGCAGGCACATACGCGCCCCAAATTCGGAGAGCGCGGTGCCCCTAGGGGCTATATCGTAGCCCCACCCTCGAACTCCTATGGCTAAGTGAAAGTGATAAAGCATCATAGTCCGGTTGCCTCGTTTGCTATGCTACCACCTCCTTCACAGGACCGAGACGTCGGATTAAGTATGAAAATGCGCTATTTTTTGCGAACACCCCCGCACCTTGTGCGTGGGGGCTGAAGCCGACAACAGCCATCTTTTATGTTATACACATGTATACATAAACGGCCGCACATGAGATATTTCAATACTTGAACGCACAAGTACAAAAAGCGCTTACATCATAAACATCGTTTTACAAACCAACACGTTCATTTGAATGCGATATTTTTTGAGCACTGCGACTCTATTACACGAGCACCACGTAGAACTTCCGCAAAATAGTGCTCGGCGGGTAACCGGCTCTCGTCCGAACCCTGGGTCGCAACAACGGTGGCATCCATCTCTGTCCAATGTGTCTTCACACGGGCGAGGGCCATCCGTGCACCCTCTATGTAGGCCGACCGCTTCATGGCCTTGATATGCGGCACCGCCCCAAGAAACTGCTGCAATAAGCCAAAATAACTCTTATGCTTGGGCCTATCCGGCCAGACATGAGTCACGATATCCGTCATGGCAAGTCCGGACAATCTATTCAGCTCAGCCCACTCGGCCAACCCATCGTTCAACGGAAGTGAACGCTCCGGACTATGGAATTGAGACCAAAACAGCTCTTCCGTCTTGTGATCCTTCTGACTTAGGAAGTGCACAACGGCATCCGCCGCACTCGCCGCTAAGTCCATATAAGGATCCTCCGGACCCCACAGCTGGCCAAGCTGAGAATACTTTGGATCTGTAAACCTTCAGCGCAGCAGAAAGGGCTTGCCAGCCACAATATCTCCGGCCTGGCGCAGCTCCTCCTTTATAGCCCGCATTGCAGAATGGGCATCCTTGGCTTCGGCGGTGGCCTTCCCCAGGTCTTCTCGCTCCGCTAGGCGCTCCTTTTCAAGAAACTCATTGCGGTCGGTAGCATCTTTTAACTTCACGGCCATTCCGGCCATCTCCTCCCTGCTTCGACAGTGTGCAGCCCTTTCGACTTCTAGCTCTTCGGCCACCCTTGAGGCAGCCGCATCACTCCTTCTGGCTTGCTCCTTGGCTTGAGCAAGTTCTGCCCGAAGGCTCTCCGCAGCAGCGGCACCATCTGCGTCAAGCACACATATGGTAAGGGGTGGGCTTCGGCTCCCTTACTAGGTGACCACGGAGAAGAAACCTACCTTGCGACTCATCAAGTCGCCTGTTGAATAGCGCGATGTCCGCATCCGCAACATCGAGTTGCCGCCTTAGTTCGGCAACTCCATCAGTCCGGCTAGCCACCAAACTATCCGCCACCTGCTTAGGAAAGGCGAAAATCAATACCTGGGATTTTTGATCCTCGGCACGCTGTCGTTCTCGACACCCTACCGAGTCTCAGGGGCTACTATCTATACAGGGCGCACTTTATGTGTAAAACTATCAAAGTGTATGTCATTTTTACGTACCTCAAACCCCGCCAGCAAACTCCTGACGGCATCACGCAATCCGCCTTCGGCGGATGAGATTCTTTCAATCACCGTACTCATCAGTGTATGGTGACCTTCTGAGATAGACGCCCTCTCAAGCAGATCCTTCAGCTCCCCCGGCCGCACACCAGTTGGTGCCGAACTATTCGGCCCTGCCGGACTCGGGGATACCCTCCGTGATGACACTTCAGGCTCGTCCGCCCTATCCGATGGTGCGGCAGATGGAGGCGTCTCGCTCTCCATCATCTCCGGACAGAGTTCCCCCGAAGACGAGCTCATCTGAGAAGGACGGAGATCCGAACTACAAGGTAAAAACCTAAGTTATCCTCAGAAGCACAAATAGGGATGTCCCTTATTACAAAACTCCCTTTTTTCTACTTACGGCTCGCTAGAGGGCTGATTCTTTGGGGGAGACTGTGCGGCCGGAGCCTCTCCGGACGCAGGACCCTCTGGTGAAGATCTCTTCCCCCGCTTCGGGGCTTTGGCCTCCGGGTTTTCGGAGGCGGTCCTCTTCTCCCCCTGGAAGGAGGTATTCTCGATCCCCCCTTCCTCAAAAGCCTCCTTGGTTGAGGCGGTAGTTCCTCTGTTCTCCCCTTTGCCTTCCTCCGAAGGCGCAACCTCCAGCATCCTTACCAGCACGGGATCCGGCTCGGTCTCTGGGAGGGGGGCCGGACACCGTATTAGTTTTGCTTGCGCTATCCACTCCTATTTAGAAGGAAATTGGTCAAAAGGCAAATCATAGAAAGGCAAACAAACGGTATGTCCGGACACGGAGCTACTTACTTGTGTATCCGGGCGATTGCAGCTTAGGCCGGCGTCCTCGGTCAATTCCGGACACGCCTCTCGTGATCCGAAGAATAATTTGTACATCTCCACGGGTGTCATACCCATGAAGTGTTGGAGAATCCGTGGTACCTCCGGATTAAACTCCCACAGCCGGAGAGGGCGGCGTTTGCAGGGCAGGAGATGCCTAATCAGCATGACCTGCATCACCACGACCAGATCGATCTCCCTCGCTTGGAGGTCTCGAATCCGGCCCTGCAATAGGGGCACGTCCTTTGGCGGCCCCCAGTTGAGCCCTTGGCTGACCCATGACATCAGCCGCGGTGGAGGGCCCGAGCGGAAGATGGGCGGCGACTTCTGCCTGCTGCCCCTGGGAGCGGTTATGTAGAACCACTCCTGCTGCCACAAGCCGAGCTCCTCCTGGAAAGAGCCCTCGGGCCATGGAGCGTCGGCCCTTCTGCTCACAACCGCCCCGCCGCACTCTGCTTGACGCCCCTCGACCATCTTCGGCTTCACGTCGAAGGTCTTAAGCCACAAGCCGAAGTGAGGGGTGACGTAGAGGAAGGCTTTGCAGACGACAATGAATGCAGAAATATGGACGATGGACTCCGGAGCCAAGTCGTGGAATTCCAACCCATAGTAAAACATGAGCCCCCTCACAAAAGGATCCATCGGGAAACCTAAACCCCGACGGAGGTGGGATACAAACACGACATACTCGCCGGGCTCGGGGGGTGGGGATGACTTGCCCTTCGGCGGGCAACCTGTGCGAAACCTCATAAGACAGGTACTTGGCCTCTCGCAGCTTTAGCATGTCTTCTTCCATGACGAAGGAGAGCATCCACCGGTCCTGTAGGTCGGAGCTGGACATTGTTGAAGGTCTGAAGCGCTCGAATCTGGGGCTCTGAGTGTTGGAACTCGGGGTAAGGAATAGATTCGATTGGGGATTGAAGAAAAGAAACAAGACTTGGTCCCGTTATAAAGAGGGAGAATACCAAGAGCCGTCCCCGTGACCGTTCGGGACTCGCCTCCGATAGAGGGGGCGTGGCGACGGGACGGTTGGATTACCCACGTCCGTATTGATGGGAATCCTGGAATAAGGGGAACACGATCTCTGCTTCGACAAGACGTGCCAAGGAAACCGCTTCGCTAAACGCGCTGAGGTGATATAATAAAAAACGATTCAAGTAAAGGCTTGGTGGTGGTATGACGTCATGCCACAAAAAACGTTAGCAGATTGAACTTGTGTACATATTATTCTCTCTACGGTGGAATGTGGAAATTATTTTGCAAACCCGGACACTATCCTGGTGTTCACAATCTTCTATGAATTATTCGGAGGAGGAACCCGCCTTGCAATGCTGAACAATATGCGTGCCGGACTCATCGTCATTGAAGCCTGGTTCAGGGGCTACTGAGGGAGTCCTGGACTAGGGGGTGTCCGGACAGCCGGACTATTATCGTCAGCCGGACTCCAAGACTATGAAGATACAAGATTGAAGACTCCGTCCCGTGTCCGGATGGGACTTTCCTTGGCGTGGAAGGCAAGCATGGCGATACGGATATGTAGATCTCCTACCATTGTAACCGACTCTGTGTAACCCTAGCCCTCTCTGGTGTCTATATAAACCGGAGGGTTTGAGTCGGTAGGACAACACAACCATTACATCAATCATACCATAGGCTAGCTTCTAGGGTTTAGCCTCCTTGATCTCGTGGTAGATCCACTCTTGTACTACCCATATCATCAATATCAATCAAGCAGGAGTAGGGTTTTACCTCCATCGAGAGGGCCCGAACCTGGGTAAAAACATCGTGTCCCTTGTCTCCTGTTACCATCCGCCTAGACGCACAGTTCGGGACCCCCTACCCGAGATCCGCCGGTTTTGACACCGACAACGGTGTTTGAGAAGATTTCATCCGCCACAAGCGGGTTGAATGAAGCTTTTACGAGCCTGCTCAAAGGCTTTGAGGTATATAATGAAATACGTAATTTTTTGGTTGTGGCGCACGCGCTAGGTGTGCTCCGTCTAGATAGTAGCCCCTGAGACTCTGGTTGCTAGCCCTAGGCGGCGAACGGAGGATCACATTCATAAGTAATGATCACACTATATTCATGCGCAGGTGGCTAAGGGTCCGGCCGACCGGACCGCTGAAGTCGCCGAACTGAGGCGACATATTGAAGTTGTGGATGCCGACATCACGCTTATGAACGAGCGGCTTAACGAGTCACAGAGTATGTGCTCTATTTTCCTTGTTTTTATAGGAAATATTAAGAGGAGCATAATGTTAATGTGATATGCTTCAACTGCAGGCAGAGCTGCTGGCGTGGAGGCCCTGAGGGCGGAGCTTGCCCTAGCCAAGGAACAAGCCCGGGCTAGCAATGCGGCTGCCCTAAAGGCGGCCGAAGATTTGAGAGCCAAACAGGCTGCTCATCGCCGAAGCAAAGATAAAATAGCCAAGATAGCTGTGGAGCTGAAAAACGCCGCCGGCCGGTATGAGCTCCTTGAAAAGGAGAATCAAGCGAAGTCGGCTGACCTCAAGAAGGCCCTTGATGCGGCAAGGAGACGCGTTCCGAAATTAGGGATGTGCAGGAGGAGCTTCGACAGGCCGGAGAAATCGCGGCTGGAAGCCCCTTTTGTAGTGAATGAAGTTCTTGGATCCAAAGTACGCTCCTCTGGATCGACGCTGGAGCGCTGCAGACGCATATGTGGATCTGGCAAAAAGTATGGCTGATGCGACCAAGTTTTTTGAGGATCAAAAATATAGTGAAATAGAAAGGCTATTCTGGTTGCGATTCAGTGCTAAAACACGCCCGTTGCCATTGAGTGAAAGGATGGCAGCTGTGGCCGAGCTCCATAGGTTGTCCGGTCTTGCAATGAGGTCTGTAATAGACCATGTATGGCCGAAGGGGCCAAAGCCGGATAGTTATTTTGGTTTAGTGCAACAATTCCTTGGCGCCGTATCGCAAATCGATTCCATGAAGAGGTCGGCGTGCATAGAGGGAGCGCGGATGGCTCTTGCACGTGTTAAAACATATTGGGTAAAAAAAGATATGGAGGCCACCATCATTGCAACCCAGAATCCGGCGGGGAGCCAGGATCCGGCCGAGCACTGCTTGGAGCAGGTAGCAGAAGGTGCTCGTTTAATAGAGGCTCAGTGCTCGAGGAATGTCATGTTCGAGTGACAAATCTTTTCATTGTAAAAACAATTGTATTTTAATTATAGAGGCTATGTTTATACTTTCGCCCAAAAGTGTTATTGTGCCTCCTGTGCGGCCGTTTGATGTGTATATAACCTGAAAGTTAGCAGTCGTTGGCTTCAGCCCCCATGCATACAATGCGGGGGTGTTCGCAAAAATGTGCGTAATCACACTTGATCCAACGTCTTGGTCCATTAAGGAGGTGATGGCGCGTCGAACTAGGCAACCGGACTATATAGCTTTAACACTTTCACTTAGCCATAGGAGTTTGACGGTGGGTGTCGGTGTCAAAACCGGCGGATCTTGGGTAGGGGGTCCCGAACTGTGCGTCTAGGCGGATGGTAACAAGAGACAAGGGACACGGTGTTTTTACCCAGGTTCGGGCCCTCTCGATGGAGGTAAAACCCTACGTCCTGCTTGATTAATATTGATGATATGGGTAGTACAAGAGTGGATCTACCACGAGATCAAGGAGGCTAAACCCTAGAAGCTAGCCTATGGTATGATTGTTGAGATGTATGTTTTCCTACGGACTAAGGCCCTCCGGTTTATATAGACACCGGAGAGGGCTAGGGTTACACAGAGTCGGTTACAATGGTAGGAGATCTACGTATCCGTATCGCCAAGCTTGCCTTCCACGCCAAGGAAAGCACCATCCGGACACGAGCCGGAGTCTTCAATCTTGTATCTTCGTAGTCTGGGAGTCCGGCGGATATTGATAGTCCGGCTGTCCGGACACCCCCTAGTCCAGGACTCCCTCAGTAGCCCCTGAACCAGTCTTCAATGACGATAAGTCCGGCGTGCATAATGTTCGGCATTGCAAGGCGGGTTCCTCCCTTGAATAATCCAGAGAAGATGATGAACACCAGGATAGTGTCCGGCTCTGCAAAATAAATTCCACATTCCACCGTAGAGAGAATAAAATGTACACTTAGTTCAATCTGCTGACGTAATACGCGGCGCGTCATCACACCGCTACCAAGCCTTTGTTTGAATCGTTTTTTCTACTGTACCACCTCAGCACGTTTAGCGAAGCGGTTTCCTTGGAACGTCCTGTCAGAGCAGAGATCGTGTTCCCCTTATTCCGGGATTCTCATCAATACGTGCATGGGTAACCCAACCGTTCCCGTCGCCACGCCTCCTCTATCGAAGGGGAATCTCAAACGGTCACGGAGACGGCCCTTGGTATTTCTTCCCCTTTATAAGAGGACCAAGGCCTGTCCTTGTTCTTCAATCTCGCATCGAATCTTTTCCCCGCTCCCAGTTCCAACACCCAGAGCCTCAGATTCGAGCGCTTCGGATCCTCAATCATGTCCGGCTCCGACCTCTAGGGCCGGTGGATGAATGGAGGAGGACATATTGAAGTTGCGTGAGGCCAAGTACCTCGCCTACGAGGTTTCGCACAGGTTGCCTGCCCAAGGGCAGGCCGTGCCAGCCCCCGAGCCCGGTGAATACGTCGTTTTCGTATCCCACCTCCGCCGGGGTTTAGGCTTCCTGACGGATCCCTTTGTGAGAGGGCTCCTGTTCTACTACGGGCTGGACTTTCACGACTTGGCTCCGGAGTCTATCCTCCATATCTCCGCATTCATTATCGTCTGCGAAGCCTTCCTCCACGTCATCCCCCACTTTGGCCTATGGCTGAAGACCTTCAAGGTGGAGCCGAAGATGGTCGGGGGGCGTCAAGCGGAGTGCGGCGGGGCGACCATAAGCAAGAAGGTCGACGCCCCGTGGCTTGAGGGCTTCTTCCAAGAGGAACTTGGACTGTGGCAGCAGGAGTGGTTCTATATCACCGCTCCAAGGGGCAGCAGGCAAAATCCGCCGCCCTCATTCCGCCCGGGACCTCCACGCCAACTGATGTCATGGGTCAACCAAGGGCTCAACTGGGGGCCGTCCGAATACGTGCCCTCACTGCAGGGCCGGATTCGAGATCTCCAAGCGAGGGAGATCGACCTGATCAAGGTGATGCAGGTTATGCTAGTCAGGCATTTCCTGCCCTGCAAACGCCGTCCTCTCCGTCTATGGGAATTCAACCCGGAGGGACCTTGGATTCTCCAACACTTCATGGGTGCGACACCCGTGGAGATGTACAAGTTGTTCTTCGGACCGCAGGTGGCGTGTCCGGATTTGGCCGAGGACGGAGGCCTAAGCCGCGATCGCCCGGATACTCAGGTAAGTAGCTCAGAGTCCGGACATTCTGTTTACGTGCCTTTCTAGAGTTCGCATCCTTACCCTTTGTTCTTTACAGGAATGGGTGGCGTGATCAAGGCTGATAAGGTGTCCGGCCCCCCTCCCAGTGACCGCATTGGAGCCCGTGCTGGTCAGAATGTTGGAGGTTGCTCCCGCAGAAGGGGGCAATGGGGGAAAATAGAGGAGCTAATATTTCGCCCAAAGGGGCGATAGAAGAGGAGGGAACCAAGAATCCCTTCCTTCAGGGGGAGAAGAGGACCGCCTCCGAAGATCCGGAGGCCAAAGCCCCTAAGCGCGGGAAGAGATCTTCCCCGGGGGGTCCGGCGCCCGGAGAGAATCCGGACGCACAATCATCACCAAAGGATCGGCCCTCCAGCGAGCCGTGAGTATAAAAGAGGGAATTAATTAGTAAGGAAATACCTTCATTTGTGCTTCCGTAGGTAACCGAAGTGTTTAAATCGCAGTTCGGATCTGCAGCCTTCTCAGATCAGTTCATCTTCGGGGGACCTTCTTCCGGAGATGATGGAGAGCGATACGCCTCCATCCGCAGCGCCGCCAGATGAGGCAGGCGAACCCGAAGTGTCATCACGGAGGGTAACCCCGAGTCCGGAGGGGCCAGAGAGTTCGGCACCTTCTAGTATCCGGCCGGGAGAACTGAAGCATCTGCTTGAGAGGGCGTCCATTTCAGAAGATCACCGTGCGTTAATGCGTATGGTGATTGGAAGGATTTCGTCCGCTGAAAGCGGATTGCGTAATGCCGCCATGAGTTTGCTGGCGGGATTTGAGGTATGCAATAATGACGCACCCCTTCATCTTTTAACAGTTTTGCATATAAAAAATGCGCCCTGTATAGATAGTAGCCCCTGAGACTCGGTAGGTTGTCGGAAACGACAGCGTGCCGAGGATCGAAATCTTGAAATCTCAAGTAATGAATACTTCCATCCCTATACAGGTGGCGGATAGTCCGAGGGCCAGCCGGACTAATGAGTTTGCCGAATTAAGTCGGCAACTTGACGTGGCGGATGCTGACATTGCGCTTGTCAACCAGCGACTTGACGAGTCGCAAGGTAAATAAATTCTCCATAGTTTATTTATTTAAGGGGGTCGAAGCCCTCTTCTGATAAATTGTATGCTGTTGTACAGACGGTGCTGCTGCTGTGGAGAGCCTTCGGGCCGAACTTGCTCGAGCTAAGGAGCAAGCCCGAAGGGGTGACGCGGCTGCCTCGAAGGCGGCCGAGGAGTTGAAAGCCGAAAAGGCTGCGCACTGCCTAAGTAGGGCGGAGGTGGCCGAATTGGCCATGAAGGTAAAAGATGCTGCCGACCGCTATGAAGCTCTTGAGAAGGAGCGCTTATCGGAGCGGGAAGACCTGAAGAAGGCCACCGCCGAAGCGAAGGATGCCCGCTCTGCAATGCGGGCCATGAAGGAGGAGCTGCGCCAGGCCGGAGAGATCGTGGCTGGCAAGCCTATTCTGCTGCGTCGCCGGTTTATGGATGCAAAGTATGCTCAATTTGAGCGGCTATGGAGTCCGGAGGATCCGTATATGGATTTAGCTGCGAGTGCGGCTGATGCCGTTAAGCACTTCCGGAGCCAGGGGGATCACGAGACGGAAGAGCTGTATTGGTCTCAATTCCACAGTCCGGATCGCTCCCTTCCGTTGACAGACCGGTTGGCCGAATGGGCCGAGCTAAATAGATTGTCCGGACTTGCCATGACTGACATCGTGGCCCATGTCTGGCCAGAGAGGTCCAAGGCGACGAGCTACTCCGGCTTACTGCAGCAATTCCTTGGAGCGGTGCCGCATATAAAGGACATGAAGCGGTCGGCCTGCATCGAGGGCGCGCGGATGGCTCTTGCCCGTGTGAAGGCGCATTGTCCGGAAATGGATGCCACCGCTGTTGCCGCCCAGGGTCCGGATGAAAGCCGGCTCCCTGCCGAGCACCACTTCGGAGAAGTCATGCGCGGCGCTCGTATAATAGAGTCGCAGTGCTCGAAGAATGCAACGTTCAAATGAACGCATTAGCTTGTAAATTAATGATTATATGATAACTGCTTTTTATACTTGTGCGTCCATGTAAAACTTCTCGTGTGCGGCCGTTTACGTATACTTGTGTATAACCTGAAAGATGGCAGTCTTCGGCTTCAGCCCCCACGCACAAGGTGCTGGGGTGTTCGCAAAAATAGCGCGTTTTCACACTTAATCCGACGTCTCGGTCCTGTTATAAGGAGGTGGTAGCATAGCGAACTAGGCAATCCGGACTATAATGCTTTATCACTTTCACTTAGCCAGTGGAGCTCGAGGGTGGGGCTACTATATAGCCCCTGGTGGCACCGCACATCTCCGGATTCGGGGTGCGTAAGTGCCTGACCGGGAAACGGTCCTTCGTCAAAGCGGGGAATTCTAAACATTCCGGTAGTCGATCGAGTGGATGACCAGACTCTCGCTGTATCATGACAGTCAGTTTTCGGCTTTCTCTACTGAGGTGCTCGCCCAGCCGAACCGGGGCACAATCGCAGTAGTTCTCCTGGTGCCGCGTTAGCCGATGATACAGAACGTAAGGCAGCAAAACACAGGAGCCGGGCAAACCCAACATTTGACCAAAGACATGATTCGGAGCTGATGCATATAATGCCTAACTCGAGACGCTGAACACTCCCTAAGGTGTTCGGTCTTTATGATAATGGGCAGAACGATGCCCCAAGCCCCTAGTGTCCGGGTACGGGCATGGTCTTCTGACGCGGCCGATGCCAAAGCGTCAGGCTCCACTTTGGCTATAGGAAGAAACCAAGGGAGAGTAACAACAAGAGACAGTAAGAAAGGTCAGGGTCTTAATCTGAAAAGAATCCTTGCAACGGGTCCCTACAGCACGTCTGCGCCTGTGTCTCTGTTGCGCCGTTATCCTGGACGGGTATGCACGTTGTTCATCTGTAGAAAGAGAGGAACGTTTAGTTGTAGAAACAATTCATGCAGAAAATGTGTAAAATAAGAAATATGAATAATTAAAGCAAGGTTTATATGAAACCGCGATTGTTTGTGCACGCAGCCCCCTGTGAAGGGGTATGCGGCTAGGGAGCCCCTAGCCTGCTGAGTCCGGATTCGTCTATCCGAGTCCGGGGTCCTTAAGTGACCCTCGCACTGAAATGGCGCCATGTGGACCGGGCATCTTGAGTGTAAGAGACGCGTAATGCGGTATGGCGTTGAAGCGGACAAAAGCCTTTCGTCCCAAGAGTGCTTGATATTCACTTTCAAATGGGATGATATGAAAAATTAATTTTTCGCGTCGAAAATTGTTCGGCGATCCGAACACGACTTCTAGTAATATAGAGCCTGTGCACTTGGCGTAAGGGCCTGGCGTCACTCCTTTGAAGGAAGTGCGGCTGTGTCGGATTTTGGTAGGGTCTATCCCCATCCTATGGATTGTGTTTGAATATAGCAGGTTTAAGTCACTGCCTCCGTCCATTAGGACGTTAGTGAATTGTAATCCGTCTATTATGGGATTCAACATCAGGGGAGTCCGTCCCGCGTTTCGAATGCTTCTGGAATAGTCCAGGTGGTCGAAAGTGATTGGTTTTGATATCCAATCTCTACGGTCTGCTGGGTTGGACCGTGCGAAGCTCTTTTTAGAAAGTGTCGCACTATTTTTCCGTGTTATCACATGAAGTGAGTTTACTGCTTTGACCCCTTGTGGGAAAGTCTTTTGTTTTCCGGTGCCCTGCTGGCGGGGTTTATCTTCTTCGCTTGACGCGTCGAGCCCCTTGTGTTCGGCATTTAATTGGCCGGACTGTTTAAAAACCCAACAATCCCTGTGGGTGTGATTTGCAGGCCTTCCGGGGGTACTGTGGATGTGACATATCCGACCCAAAATCTTCTTTAAGCTGGACAATTCGTCACTGTCATCCTTTAGAGGCTGTGTTTTATTATTGGGCCGCGAGCTTCTAAATCCGGCGTTGACTGCCGTGCTCTTTGGGCTTCTCTCTTTATTCCGGCGCTTCTCTTTTCTGCGCCGTGATTTTCTGTTTCCATCTCTTATCTCTGATGTACTAGGGTCACTGGTGCTGCACCTTGCTAGCCAGCTGTCCTCGCCCGCACAAAAGCGGGTCATGAGGTTTGTTAGTGCGGACATTGTCCTCGGCTTTTCTTGACCGAGGTGCCTGGCGAGCCATTCGTCTCGGACATTGTGCTTGAAAGCCGCTAAGGCTTCGGCGTCCGGACAGTCGACTATTTGGTTCTTTTTGGTAAGAAACCTGTTCCAGAATTTCCGCGCTGACTCTCCGGGCTGTTGAGTTATATGACTTAAATCATCTGCATCCGGAGGACGGACATAAGTCCCTTGAAAATTTGCTCTAAACGCGTCCTCGAGCTCTTCCCAACTTCCAACAGTGTTTTCTGGGAGGCTTTTGAGCCAATGACGGGCTGGCCCTTTGAGCTTGAGGGGTAGATATTTTATGGCGTGGAGATCGTCTCCTCTGGCCATGTGTATATGTAGTATATAATCTTCTACCCAGACTCCAGGGTCTGTTGTTCCATCGTAGGCTTCTATGTTTATGGGTTTAAACCCTGCTGGGAATTCATGGTCCAGCACCTCATCGGTGAAGCATAGTGGGTGTGCGGCGCCCCTGTACTTGTGTGTGCCGCTGTCACCGGACACTTGATGTGTTGCTTTGCTTCCTGGGGCCTTCTTTTTGGGTCCGTAGATGGATCTGGCTGGGCCATTTGACGGTGGAGGCTCTATGGCCTCTTCATCGAATTCTGGTAGCAGCTTACGCTTCGGGTAGCTCTTCGATTGGTGGCCATTGCCGTATTTATCTGCGGTTTTGAGTACTTTGCTCCATCTTATTCTGAGCGTGTCTTCCGCTGTTTTGAGCTTTCTCTTTTCCTTCTTCAGGCGTCTTGCCGTGGCGATGAGCCTGCGCTTAAAAAGCTCCTGTTCGACGGGGTCCTCGGGCGCGACGAGTTCGTCGTCATTGAGGCTTGCTTCGTCTTCGGAGGGAGGTATATAGTTATGATCCTCGACCTCTTCGTCTGCCACCCTTTTGTGAGGGCTTTGCTTCTGCATCCTCCTGCGCTGAATCTTGCTGGAGGGGGTTGTCTTCGGCACTCTCTGGGGTATTGTTATCTCCTGTGCCGGAATCTCTATTCTTGCTGTGGCGGGATTTAGAGCGGCGCCGCTGACGCCGGCGTTTGGGCTGCTTCTTTAAAGAGTCTTCCTCCGCTGCTTCTTCGCCATCCCCTTCTTTTGGGGTATCCACCATGTATACGTCATATGACGAGGTGGCCTTCCAGTGCCCTGTAGGCGCTGGTTCCTGTTCGTCTCCGGCATCGTCGTCCATAGCGTCGATGTCTTCGGAGTGGTAGTCTAGCATGTCGGTTAAATCCTCGACAGTGGCTACAAAGTGGGTGGTGGGTGGGCTCTGAATTTCTTCGTCGTCCGTACTCCAACCATCCTGGCCATAGTCCGGCCAGGACTCTCCCGATAACGAGAGATGCTTTAATGAATTTAGGATATCGCCACAAGGCGAGTGTTGGGATATGTCTGCGACGGTGAATTCCATAACTGGCGCCCAATCTGGATTAATTGGTAGGGGCGCGGGAGGTTCGGAGTCCGGCGAGGAGTCCGGCGCCTCGGAATCACGAGTCTCGCAGGGGACAAGGTCAGTGTTCGGCTCCATCGCCGTGGATGTTGAAGCCCCCGAGGCGGCGTCTATCCACCGACCCTCGATCTGGGCGATCGGCTCCGGGCTAATGGCCGAAGCGGATCCGAGTGCGGCCACCAAGGCACTGTCCGGCGGCAGAGCTAGATCGTGCCCATCGTCACAGTGCGGCACGCTTGGCTGTGGCTCGAGTCCGTCGAAGATCAAGTCTCCGCGGTCATCGGCCGTGAAGTTTAAGCTTCCAAATCAGACCTGACGACCAGGGGCGTAGCTTTCGATCTGCTCCAGACGGCCAAGTGAATTGGCCCGCAGTGCAAAGCCGCCGAATACGAACATCTGTTCAGGGAGAAAAGTCTCACCCTGGACAGCGTTGCTGGTTGAAGATGCCATCAAGCCTATCGGCGACGACACAGAGGAACTCTCAATGAAAGCACCAATGTCGGTGTCAAAACCGGCGGATCTCGGGTAGGGGATCCCGAACTGTGCGTCTAGGCGGATGGTAACAAGAGACGAGGGACACGGTGTTTTTACCCAGGTTCGGGCCCTCTCGATGGAGGTATAACCCTACGTCCTGCTTGATTAATATTGATGATATGGGTAGTACAAGAGTGGATCTACCACGAGATCAAGGAGTCTAAACCCTAGAAGCTAGCCTATGGTATTATTGTTGAGATGTATGTTGTCCTACGGTCTAAGGCCCTCCGGTTTATATAGACACCGGAGAGGGCTAGGGTTACACAGAGTCGGTTACAATGGTAGGAGATCTACGTATCCGTATCGCCAAGCTTGCCTTCCACGCCAAGGAAAGCACCATCCGGACACGAGCCGAAGTCTTCAATCTTGTATCTTCGTAGTCTGGGAGTCCGGCGGATATTGATAGTCCGGCTGTCCGGACACCCCCTAGTCCAGGACTCCCTCAGTGGGGCTACTATGTAGCCCCTGGTACCTTCGCGTGCATCCGGATACGGGCGCATGTGTACATGACCGGGAAACGGTCCTTCGTTAATGCGGAGGAATCCTAACGATTCCGATGAGTCCACGAGTGGTTGACCAGTCTCTCGCTATATCATGACAGTCAGTTTTCGGCTTTCTCTACAGAGGTGCTCATCTAGAATAACCAGGGCACAATCACAGTAGTTCTCCTTTGGCCGCCTTAGCCGATAAAAGCGGAACGTAAGGCAGCAAACCTGGGAGCCGGGCAAACCCAACATTTGACCGAAGACATGATTCAGAGCTGATGCATATAAGGCCTAACTTGCGACGCCCAACACTCCCGAAGGTATTCAGACTTTATAACATATACTGGGCTGAGTAGCGCCCTTGATTATGAACACTGTATTTCCAGGTACGTGCATTAGCCTGTCGTGGCAAAATGCCAATAACGCCAGTATCCCCTGTGGGTGTATTGAGTACCCATGAGGTGTCAAGCAACAAGAGACAATAAAGAAGGTTTACACAGGGGCTTAATCTAAAGAGAAATCTTTGAGCGGGGCCCTGCTGCACGTCTGCACCTTTGTCTCCGTTGTGCCGTGTCCTGGGAGGGTATCGCACGAATGGTGTCGGTAAAAAGGAAAACTCATGTAAAAGAGTATGACGTAAGCATGCGAAGAGTTGGTTATTGTCAGTGGATAGTAGAAGTGTAAGACATTGGCCTGTTAATAAGGTCAAGCCAAAAGGGGGGCTATATTGCATGTTTGCAGCCATGGTGTCCTCTATGGGATTGCATTTATAGCACCCAGCTCAGGTTTATCTGGGCTGTTACCGATGGTGGTGTGTCGGACTCGTCTAACTGTCACTACAAAAAAAAGACACATCCGTGATATTTTGGGCCGAACGAAATTTTTTCTGTCATACGTATGACACTTCTATGACGATAATTGTGACAAAACCCGGTATCATCATAGATGTGGTGGGCTCCTACTTCTATGACAAAAAATCATTACAGAAAATGGGCTTTTCGTCCTGGGCGGGCCAGAGACGCAGCTGCATGACATTCTTTGGGCCGTCCATGACGGACAAAACCGTGGTAGAAGCGAGGGGGAGGAAAATTTTGGGGAGTTGCCGGTTACGGTGGGAGGTCGGGGGCCGAGCGAAGCGCGTTTCTCTCATACATGTACGCGCGTGTGTGCGAGGCGTTGGCTCTAACTGAACCCGAGCGAGGCGTTGGGCTCTAATTGAACCTGAGCGATTGCACTGCAGGCTATGCATTACTGAACTCGAGCGATCGACCGATGGTTGTTAACTGAACCCGATCGAGCGATTCCTTCGCTACTGCTGCTAACTAAATCCGATCGATTGGATGAACATTGAGCGTTGCGGGGCGGGGGGGGGGGTGGATGAACAGTGAGCGGTGGCGTTGCCTCTGGATGAACAGGACCCCGTGGTGTGGAGGGCTAGATGAACAGTAGACGGTGGAGGGGTGGCCGTGGAGGGGTGGTTGAACAGGACCCCGTGGTGTGGAGGGCTGGATGAACAGTAGACGGTGGAGGGGTGCCCGTGGAGGAGTGGTTGAACAGTAGCCGGTGGAGTAGCGTGCGGTGGAGGCTGGATGAACAGGAGCCCGTGGAGGCTGGAGGAGGTCGACGGTAGCCCGTGGAGGTTGGAAGAGGTCGACGGTGGAGATGAACAGTATCCCGTGGAGTCCCGTTTTGCGGTACGCCACACCCCTCTTGATGAACAGGACCCTCGTTTCGACTGTAGGAGGTCCGTTTCGTCTGTTTTGCGGTACGCCAGAATGCTCCCGATCAACAGGACCCCCGTTTCGAACGTAGGAGGTCCGTTTCGTCCGTTTTGCGGTACGCCACACCCCTCCCAATCAACAGGACCCTCATTTTGACCGTAGGAGGTCTGTTTCCTCCGTTCTGCGGTATGCCAGGCCTCGTTTCCATCACCTGTTCCATCCAAGCCGGTTGGCTCCCACGCGTTCTGTTGCCTCCCGATGAACACGACGCATTCAATTGCCTCCCCATGAACACGACGCATTTCGTTGCCTCCCCATGAACATGATGACGACGCTGTTTCTCCGTTCCGACCCAGCCATGTACGTATGCACGAGTAGGCGTTCGAGACCCTGCCTGTATGTACGTACGTGGCCGTACTTTCTTTCTTGCACCCTGGCCGCTGTACGTACGTGTACATGCTACGTGCGCGCCTCTACTACGACACGTGCGCGCCTCTACATCCACCATTATATATGTACATACACGTTCGCGACCAGAATGACAATGCTACGTACGCTTCGACCTGGTGGGTCCCGACTGTCACGCACTTCCTTGCCTGCGAAGATGTAGCTGGTGGGTCCCAGCAGTCAGGGGGGCGAATCATTTTTTTTTGCCCGGACGCACTTCCTTGCGTGCGAAGATGTAGCTGGTGGGTCCCAGCAGTCAGGGGGAAACGTTTTTTTTTTTTACGAAATACGGTGGCCTGTCCGGTGGGTCCCCGCCGTCAGGTGGAGAAATAATTATTTTCCACGTAATAAGGAGGCACTTCCTTGCTGCGACCGTAGACCCAGCTATCAGCCTCTCCACGTACAGTCCACGTCCGATGGAAGTCGTTCCTTGACCATGTTGACCACGCCGCACTGAGAGCACCAGGGTAGTGGACGACGGCGAGGCTTAGGAAGGGGATGACGTGAAGCCGGGGAAGACGCGGCAGTGGAAGCCCGCGCGGAGAGGAGTACGAGGGTTCACTGGTTCGGCTGTGGTGTGAGGCTGTCGTCGCCGCGGGGCCTGGCCAGCGGTGGGAATAGTAGGGGGTGGTTAGGCCTCCGCGGCAGCACATCCGGCCACGGGAGGCAGGAGCATGCGGCACGACCGGCGCTGCTTTTGGCGCCTGGAGCAAGAAGACCAGAGGTTGGAGAAGCACTACGGCCGTTGGATGGACATCGTACGGTCACTAGAGCTAGAATCGTTTATATTGACTAAGTGGAGTAAGCCCTCCGTCCCCGTCAACTTAGTAGGCCCGCAAGTCAGCCAGCCACTATAATGGGTCCCAGCTAACAGGGGGAGTATTCATTTTTTGTGAGTAATAAGGAGGCACTTCCTTGCGTGCGAAGATATAGCTGGTGGGTCCGAGCTGTCAACGACGGTAACTTTTTTCGCAAAATACAGAGGCCCTTTTGGTGGGTCCCTGATGTCAGGTGGAGGAATCATTATTTTGCGCGTAATAAGGAGGCATTTCCTTGCGTGCGGCCGTGGACCCAGCTGTCGGCCTCTCCACGTACAGTCCACTTCAGATGCATGTCGGTCGTTGACCATGTTGACCAGGCCGCGTCGAGAGCAGCAGGGCGGCGGACGACGGTGAGGCCTAGGAAGGGAACGACACGGAGGCAGGGAAGACTCGGCAGTTGTTTCCCACGCGGAGGGGAGTACGACTGTACGAGGGTTTACTGGTTCGTCTGCCATCGCCGGAGAATAACAGCAGGTGTGGGTGAGTAGAGGGATGGCTAGGCCAGCGATGGGAGTACGATGGGGCGGTGAGGCCTGCGCGGCAGCAGAGCCGGCCATGGGAAGGAGGGAGCAGGCAGTCCCGCCGGCGCTTGTTTGAGCAGCTGGAGCAGGAAGAGCAGAGATTGAAGAAGCACGACGGCCGTTGGATGGCCATCCAACAGTCACTGCTTGTGCACTAACCTTTTTTTAGGAAAGCCTCAAATCTGTGGAAAATAGCATACAACCCATATGCCATTATTTCTAATAATTTACAGCCCATTTGGTAATTCTTAAGATTTTTTTGGAGCCCATATTCTTTTTGGTAGCATTACAGCCCATATTGTGGCCACGGTTAAAAAATTATACGAAATTTTGCATATTTCGGTGCGGTCCGAACTGTTTTTAATCCCGAAATTTCGACTCACATTCAAACTGATCTAAAAATAAATGTATATCAATATAAAATCCAACAAATTCTCCATGCATTAAAATTAATGTAATTTAAAATCTCGAAATGAAAAAAAAAGATATTTGAAACTAATTGCCGGTTTGATATATTTGAAAAATGTACAGCCCATTTCTCATTACTGATGGGCCATTTTCTCGGCCAGCCGAATGAAAGCTCTCCTCGTCTTGAAAGATTTGCGGCCCAACAGGCCTGACAAAGCGACTTACTTGGCAAATCACAAAAACCTGGCTTGTGGCCGTGGACCCAACTGTCAGCCTCTCCATGTACAGTACTCTTCCGATGGAATGTCGTTGACCACATTGACCATGCCGCGCCGAGAGCACCAAGGCGGTGGATGACGGCGAGGCCTAGGAAGGGGACGATGCGGAGCAAGGGAAGACGCGGCAGGGGATGCCCATGCGGAGAGGAGTATGAGTGTTCACTGGTTCGGCTGCGATGTGAGGCTGCCATCACCGCAGGGCCTGGCTAGCGGTGGGAGTAGTAGGGGGCAATGAGGCCTCAACGGTAGCACAGCCGACCACTGGAGGCAGGAGCAGGCGGTCTCCCCGGTGCTAATTTGGGCAGCTGGTGCAAGAAGAGCAGCGATTGAAGAAGTAGTAGAACCGTTCGATTCAAATCCAACAGTTACTGCTGCTAGAATCGTTTGTTGACTAAGTTGACAAGCCCTGCGTATGCGTCAACTTAGTAGGCCCACAGGTTAGCCTCCCAACCGGTGTGCCCCAGATGTCAGTGGGAGGAATCATTTTTTCGCGTAATAAGGAGGCAGTTGATTGCGTGCGGCCAGGCCAGCGGAGGGAGTAGGGTGGGCCGGGGAAGCCTGCACGGCATCACAGCGGACCACAAGAGGAGGGAGCAGGCTGTCCCACCGGCGCTAGTTTAGGTGGCTGGAGCAGGAAGATCAGAGATTGAAGAAGCACGTCGGCCGTTGGATGGACATCCAACAGTCACTGCTGCTAGAATCGTGTGTTCACTGACAAACCCTTGCGTAAACAAGTCAGCCTCGAAATTTGTGGCGTGTACAGCCCATTTGCTATTATTTTTATAATTTTTACTCATTTTCTAATTCATATGGAATTTATTGCAGCCCGTTTTCCATTTTTAGAATTGCTGGCCATTTTCTGGTCAGTACCAGGGTCAAAAAATTAACTAAATATGTGGGAAATTTTGAAAATTTGCAATTTTTTGCTGGGGAACAAAATATTCTTAATCCAAAAATTAATAGCCATACTAAAACAAATTTAAAAATAAATTTGTACTATGTCATGTTAAATCCAATGAAATATGTATAAGATATCAGTGAAGAACAAAAACAAAAAAAGAAACTAATATCCCATTTGCTATATTTTTTTGGAATTTTCAACCCCTTTTGATATTACTTTTAACAGGGATTGACCATACTCTTTGGCCAGCAAGGAATGCATCCCTCCTCATCTTGAAAGATTTGCAGCCCAGTAATTCGGAAAAACAAATAGGCCTAGCTTGGGTATTCTTCAAAAAGAAATACTGGGCTACCTATTTTCCCAAAGAACTGGTGCATGAGCATTTAGCTTTATTTATTTATTTACTTATTTATGTTTAGGGGACCATGAGCATGTACCTGGGCCGGATTCATGTGAGAGCCTCCCATCCAGTTAATTATGGGCTTCTCTATTGGGCCTTCATTAGTGGGCTGCATGTTATCAACAAGTGGAAACTGTGTTCCGTACGAAAAATAGTATGAGCTACGTACGGTACGGGGCACTAAAGGATCGAACCGTGCAACGATTTCCAAAACATTGTGTTTGTCGTTCTAACAACACATTTATTCAACCAACAGACGAAATATACTATTGATTGTACATTGAAAACAGCAGCAGCAGCAACCAGGGCTGGGGGTGCAACAGAAACAGTAAGCAGGCCAGAAGAGTGAAGACGCAGCTCTCTCTTCCAAACCAAACATCAGCCATCATTACAAAAGGGCTACCAAAAAA
Source organism: Triticum timopheevii (assembly GCA_963921465.1). Classification (NCBI taxonomy): domain Eukaryota; kingdom Viridiplantae; phylum Streptophyta; class Magnoliopsida; order Poales; family Poaceae; genus Triticum; species Triticum timopheevii. Next base: position 477,435,761 of record OY997264.1, on the reverse strand, counting down.
GAACAAGTGTATGCATCAAACAAAATAAATATCCTACTGCACCAAGTGTACCCATCTAACTAACTGGCTCAGTTAGAGGTTACTATTTATTAAGCTGTGGAGATTGGCCGACGGCTTGAACCAAATAGGTGCCTGACGGGGGAAACTCCAGCCAGCAGGTTGAAGTCTAATACTTGCGACCCTCTCTCCTACTTTGGGCTGCAGAGCGTGGTGGCACATATCAGGGTATGGTGCATGCAGAGACGCATGGTACGCTATGTACACACAGTTTTGCCCGATGAACGAAACCGCGCTGCCATCATGATCCTTGCCGTCGGTTATCTCCTGGTTAATCGGATAATTCAGTCCGACAAACAGAGAGAGTGTACCAAGGCTACTTACCAGCCTCCAGTCAAAAATTCCTAAAGGCCCAGAGAAGCTGGGATCCTGCTCAAAGACCTTGCAGTGACGGTGATTGTATTCCGCGAAACAACACGTCCGGTACGTGCGAACGATCATCAATCTTTCGCCGTCGTCTGATCGAGCCAGGAACCACCTGCAACTGCCATGCCGCTTTTCTTTGAAAGGTTCTAGGATTAGGAAGGGTAGGGACACCAGGCGGCCTATAACATCATATCAAGTTGGAGTCAGATAAAAAAGGGCTCTTGATTTAGTCAATCTTAAGAACAACATGTTATGAGCATGAATATTTTTTCAGTAAATGTTGACAGTAATATAAGCAAGCCATCATGATATCATAGGAAAGTAACATACTGCTGTAACAGCCGTTTGTAGCGATGACTGGAGTAGGCCAGCAATACGTCCAGCCATAGAAGGAGTCGACAGTGTAAAGGAAGCCCTTGTGTTCAATGGCATCAGAGAACCATGGAGGATGTATGATCCTGCGATGGACGTGCAAATTTATTCACTTACCGCAGTGACCTGTCAGACAGGCGAGACCGCAATTGAAGAATGCAATTAGCCTGAAGTCTTTATAATTCGCAGATCTTGTGGGCAATTGGCAGATTACAACCTTGAGCAAATCAAACTTGGTATCATGTTGGCTACTGTAAGATTCCGAGTATTCTGGGCCGCGGTGCCAAAGCAGTGCAGTGTTAATCAAAGGAAGGGGGATCAATCATCGAGTGTAGACCTCCACGAGCATCCAGCTGCCGCGATAGTCGACGAGCACCATCCAAGACGTGTTCATGCCGACCCAGTACATACCGTTAATGTAGTTGAGGCTGACGGGGACTGGATCACAGTCAAGGGGGTTGATGCTCGCCACCCTACGATCGTTATGCTGCGTGACATGCCATTTCTGAAGATCAGGTAGCATCAACAAGCAAGGAGCTGGCTTAAAAAGCTCCGGCCTGATGGCTTTGAGTAAACAGTAAAGCCCCGACGAGCACGCGGTGAGCGGCATGGTACTGAGATTGTCCACATGCGAAACAATGAGCTTGATTACCTCTGGGGGAGCAAATTCCAGCCACTCTTTCGGCGGACGCTGCTCGGTTCTACCATTGTTAGTGCTTGGGTTTCGGACGAGGGGGGAGGTGCCTTAGCGGGGATGGAAGATTGGACGAGATTATGTGCAGACAAAGATGGAGAAGCGAATATCTGCTGCGGGAAGAGGACAGGTGATGATGACTATAGTAGTCCGCTTGACATACGAGACACATACCAGCAGCGTAGGGTCATGTCGATGCCAGACAACTTGCTTGAGTGATCACAGTACTGGTACTCCCTACAGTGCTATGCCCTAACTTGCTTGAGTAGAGTAGTAGAGTAGGACTCTGCTCTACTACTAGCACCGGAGGAGTAGTATATTCTAATCTTAAATAGTTACAAACTTCAATGCCCGAGCGTGGAACAACTACGAACCGTGCTCAAAGACCATGTCTACGTGGTGTTTGGACTTATATGCAAAAAAAAGCAAGATACCCGTGCATTGCATGGCACACCATCATCACCAACTCGGTTTTTTCTCTACTCCTACTCCTATAAAAGACTCGGTTGGTGATGATGGAGGCGAGGAGGTGTGTTCAGCCGGGCGTGCAGCGGACGGCGCAACACTATTCGATTTGTTATAAAAAAAACAAAGAAGAGTAGTAGAGATAGAGACATAGGGAGGAGCACGAGGTTGTGGGAGATAAGGATGAACGAGGCAAGGCCTTATCTGTAAATGTGGAGAGAGGTGCGTGTCATAGTTGGCTTTCTATCCATCAGATATAGATCGGACGGTCTATATTACAAGATGGCAGGCATACCATCATCACCAACTCGGTTTTCTGTAAGAGTAGATATAGATAGATAGAGACTAGGCAGTACTAGTAAGGACACCATCTAATGCTTCGTGTACTACTCCTGCACTACATTCGGCCGGCGTTGTTGAAATTTGGGGAGCGCACTGTTGGCAGCCACGACTTCACCGACGGCGACTTCTTCCCCGACCTCGGCAACCTCTTCCTCAATGACATGGGCGACAACCTCAATGCCAACGGTACTGCTCCGGTTGCATCGTATGTGTTTCTGTCCTTCCTGTTCGAAACCTTGGTAGAATTCATGTTTCTAATCTGTATCCTACTACTATGCTAGTCCACATGATTAGTTTCATCTCTATTATAGCCGTCATGATTTATTTTGTGCTTATTTGGATTAAATCTCGTAGTAACTTGCTCATATATTCAACTGGCGCAACATCCCCTACATCCACTCCCGTTTCAAGGACGGCCTCGTCGATGCCTCCAAGGAGCCTGAGGGAGTCCTGGACTAGGGGGTGTCCGGATAGCCGAACTATCATCATTGGCCGGACTCCAAGACTATGAAGATACAAGATTGAAGACTTCGTCCCGTGTCCGGATGGGACTTTCCTTGGCGTGGAAGGCAAGCTTGGCGATACGGATATGTAGATCTCCTACCATTGTAACCGACTCTGTGTAACACTAGCCCTCTCCGGTGTCTATATAAACCGGAGGGGTTTAGTCTGTAGGACGAACAACAATCATACCATAGGCTAGCTTCTAGGGTTTAGCCTCCTTGATCTCGTGGTAGATCTACTCTTGTACTACCCATATCATCAATATTAATCAAGCAGGAGTAGGGTTTTACCTCCACCAAGAGGGCCCTAACCTGGGTAAAAACATCGTATCCCTTGTCTCCTGTTACCATCCGCCTAGACGCACAGTTCGGGACCCCCTACCCGAGATCCGCCGGTTTTGACACCGACATTGGTGCTTTCATTGAGAGTTCCTCTGTGCTGTCGCAATCAGGATGGATGCCTCTTCCCGTCTTTAAAGACGGCACCGTTGCCAAAGTAGCTTTGGCCATCGGCCAAACTATCCAGCTAGGCGGTTTTCTTATGACCGCCTGTTCGGCCGCTGCGCCGACAATGACCTCTCGGGTCATCAAAAGCGATCTTCACGTCAACTCGGAACTCGTCGAGCAGCTAGATCCGATGGAGCTCTCCTCCTTAAACGAGCTCTTGGATCGCATCGCCGCCCTGGGAGTCGCTACAGACTACGATCAGATTGGGCCTAAAACCGATCTGAGAGAGATCAACTCTCCCCAGGCTTCCCACCATGTTGTTGTGGTGGAGGAACAGCACGGCGACTCTTCTTCTACATTAAGGACAAGCTACGTCCGAATTCCTGACCCCTCCATGCCGGATCCCCGCGGAGGACGGACATCAATCAAGCACTGAACCTAAAGTCAGGCAGCAGGCCAGATTCGTTGGACAACATCCACCAACCCAAGCTTCCAAGTTCGGGAACTTTTTGGCCCTTGAGTCTTAGATTGGATGGGGTTCCAAATTTAATTCCACCCGCCCACCCAAACACAAGCGATCTATCCTGAATCCGGCAAGAGCCCGCTGAAACAGTACACCATTACTGGCCCAGATTCCTCCTGGTTATGGACAGGATAAAGGACTACCGTGAAGAAAGCGCAATCTCAATCTTCTACAATAATTGCACGGACAAGGGAATTATGAACGCCATAAGTCATCGCGAAATTACACGCTTCGCCGACTTGGCGTCCATAGTACGAAAGTACTGTGTGATGGAGAGTGCCCGGAAAACCGAAACCAAATTTTGGGACAATCCGGCTCCGAACACAACCCTAGTCCGAAATAAAAGGGTGCATCATATTCAGGCACCTGGGTTAAAAACCAAAAAGCAAAAAAACCCTAAAGGGCACGGAACCGTACTGGAGGGATGGCTCAGCGGACCCTGCAAAATCCATAGTACAGAGGGCGCCACTCCAACACATAGCCTTCGAGCATGTTGGATACTACGGCAAGTGGCCAAAAGTGGCGAAGAGCTTCTAGCCCCAGAGAACCAGCCCAGCAGTACCAGTACGGTATTAACAGTCTTCGAGACTTTTGTATCAAACAATATGCGGAAACAAACACTCCGCAGCCTCGCCGAAGTCTACCAAGTAGCAACAATAAATCCATGGAGCGACACGGCTATTACCTTTAACGCCAGTGACGAACCTAAATTCCGAACAGCCCGAGCACCAGCCGCATTGGTCCTCAGTCCAATAGTGGATGTCTTTCGCCTTACTAAGGTACTCATGGATGGTGGCAGCGGATTAAACCTCATCTACGAGGAAACCCTTCGAAAAATGGAAGTAGACTGGAGCCGCATTGAGCGAAGCAACACAACCTTCAAAGGAATAATCCCGAGTCGGGAAGCATGCTGCACAGGAAAAATCACACTGGATGTAGTATTTGGATCGCCGGACAACTACAGGTCCGAGGAGATCACGTTCCATGTGGCCCCGTTCAGCAGCGGATATCACGCTTTATTAGGACGAGAGGCATTCACAATTTTTCAAGCTATACCCCATTACGGGTACATGAAGCTCAAAATGCCCGGGCCCAACGGAATCATCACCCTTGCCAGTGATCCGGACGTAGCGCTCCGCGCCGAAAATAAGACAGCCGCACTAGCCCTAGAGGTGCTATCTGAAGCCCTAGTGGCCGAGGAACTCACGACGCTGCGCTCCACGGTGAACAGGGACGACGTGATACTTGACAAAAGATCCAAGTCCACCTCTTTTAAGCCAGCGGGCGAAATAGTCAAATTCCATGTCCATCCAACGGACCTTACAAAGACGGCCTCCATTGGGGCACAATTAAACCCTAATGTAGACGCCGCACTACGAGAATTCCTACGGGAAAATTGGGACATTTTTGCCTGGCACCCTTCAGACATGTCGGGAATCCCACGCCGGCTGGCAGAGCAAAGCCTAAATATCCTAAAAGAATTCAAGCCAGTCAAACAGGCTCTTCGGCGATTTTCTGAACCCAAAAGACAGGCAATGGGAGAGGACCTAGCCAAACTATTAGAAGCCGGATTCATCAGAGATATAAAACATCCGGACTGGCTATCAAACCTGGTAATGGTACCAAATAAGGACAAATCCTGGCGCATGTGTGTCGATTTCAATGACCTTAACAAGGCTTGTCCAAAGGATCCCACCCCCCTTGCCTGCATCGATCAAATTATCGACGCTACCGCAGGGCATGATTCATTGTGCTTCCTCGACGCATACTCCGGCTACCATCAAATCAAGATGGCGGAGCCAGACCAAGCCGCAACGGCATTCATTACTCCATACGGACCATTCTGCTTCAATACAATGCCCTTCGGGCTCAAAAACGCCGGCGCAACGTATCAGCGCATGATTCAGACATGTCTGGCAAACCAGATCGGGAAAACAGTGGAGGCATACGTAGACGATGTGGTCGTCAAGTCCAAACACGTCGAAACTCTAGTAGACGACTTGAGGCTCACACTCGACAATCTCCGAGCATATGACATTAAGCTCAACCCGGAAAAATGCGTTTTTGGCGTACCAGCCGGAAAGCTCTTGGGCTTCATTGTATCCGGTAGAGGAATTGAAGCAAACCCAGCCAAGATCCGAGCTCTATCACAATTGGATATCCCAAAAGAGCTCAAGCAAATAGAAAAATTGACTGGATGCGTGGCGGCTCTAAGCCGCTTCATCTCCCGCTTAGGAGAAAAGGCATTACCCCTTTATAGCCTCCTCCGGTGCACCGAACACTTCGAGTGGACGGATGCCGCCACGGCCGGACTCGAAGAAATAAAGGCCATATTGGCAACAAATCCGGTCCTGGCCGCGCCCAACTTGGGCGAACCAATGTTATTATATATCGCGGCAACACATCAAGTTGTAAGCGCGGCGCTCGTCGTCGAACGAGAAACGGACGGAGACAAGTTCCCTCTTCAAAAACCAGTGTACTACGTATCCACTGTCCTAACTCCATGCAAGTCCCGGTATCCACATTATCAAAAGATAGTGTACGCAGTGTTCATGGCATCCCGGAAGCTACGAAACTACTTTCAAGAGTGCTCGATAACAGTAGCTTCCGAAGTACCTCTTAATGACATTATAAACAACCGCGACGCGACTGGCGGGATTGCAAAATGGGCCATCAAGCTCCTACCATTCGACATAACCTATAAACCACGGTGAGCTACCAAGTCGCAAGTTTTGGCCGACTTCATCGCCGAATGGACTGAAGCCGAACTCCCTAAAGAGTACGATGCATACTCTAATTGGATCATGCACTTCGACGGCTCCAAAATGTTGGCCGGCCTCGGGGCTGGCGTCGTCCTGACGTCCCCAACTAGAGACACAGTCCAATACGTACTCCAGAGAATGTACACGGACTCCAACAACACAGCCGAATACGAGGCCCTTCTACATGGCCTCCGGATGGCGGTCTCCATGGGCATTAAGCGCCTAGAGGTGCGAGGGGATTCGAACCTCGCGATATCCCAAATAAATGGAGACTTCGACGCCAAGGATCCGAAAATGGCAGCTTACCGCAACACCGTTCTGAAAATGTCAGCTCGGTTTGAAGGGCTCGAATTTCACCATATAGCCCGGGATAATAATCAAGCGGCGGACGTATTGGCACGGATCGGCGCAAAGCGCGATGCCGTCCCTCCCAACATATTCCTGGAACGACTTTTTAAGCCATCCGTACTATGGGAAGGGGAGTCCGGAAACAACAATCCGGACCCAACCACACCGCCCGACACCGCACATTCTGACACAATCGGTGGTTCTGCCAATGAAATAACACCTTCAACCCACGAAATAATGGCAGCCATTGCCCCGTGGACCGAGCCATTCCTAGCTTACTTAACCAGGCAAGAACTTCCCGAGGACCAAAAGGAGGCCCGCTGCATAGTATGGCGAACTAAAGCCTATAAGGTCCATGAGGGAGAGCTCTATAAGAGAAGCACAACCGGAGTCCTTCAAAGGTGTATCTCCGAAGAGGAAGGGCGAAATCGTCTGACTGAAATTCCTGCCGGACTCGGTGGGCACCACGCCGCAGCCCGGGCCCGTGTAAGCAAGGCCTTCCGTACAGGATTTTATTGGCCAACGGCTCGGGCAAACGCTCAGGATTTAGTCCAACGATGCGTCGGTTGCCAGCTCTTTGCTAATCAAAGCCACATGCCTCCCACCGCCCTGAAAACTATACCCATCACATGTCCGTTCGCGGTCTGGGGGCTTGACATGGTTGGACCCCTTAAAGGAGGAACCCACAAGCAAAAATACCTATTGGTCATGGTGGACAAATTCACCAAATGGATAGAGGCCAAGCCAGTTAAGACGGCCGAATCTGGACCTGTGATAGACTTCATATCTGGGGTAGTACACCATTACGACGTCCCCCATAGCATCATCACCGATAATGGCACGAACTTCACGGCCGACGAGGTTCAACTCTGGTGCAAAAACATGGGCATCAAGCTCGACTACGCTTCAGTCTATCACCCTCAAACCAACGGTCAAGTCGAATGAGAAAATGGTCTAATCATGAGCAGCATCAAACCCAGACTAGTGCGGTCCCTTAAGGAATCTAACATGCACTGGGTAGAGGAGCTCGACTCCATACTCTGGGGGCTACGGACCATGCCAAATCGCACTACCGGATTCACACCATTTTTATGGTATACGGTGCAGAGGCAGTTTTGCCCTGCGACATAATTCATGACTCACCTCGCGTGCGCATACGAAGAAAGAGAAGCCGAGCTGGATCGGCAGGACAGTTTGGATGCCTTGGAGGAGGAGCGTGACGTGGCAAAAGCTCGTTCCGCATTCTATCAACAGCAGGCTCGAAGATATCAAAGCAGAGAAGTACGGGCCAAAACTTACAATGTTGGCGAACTAGTTCTACGCCTGCCAGACAAGAAAAAGGACAAACTCAAGCCCAAATGGGAAGGCCGCTTCATCATCGACCAAGTCCTGACCGGCGGAGCGTACCGTCTGTGAAACGCATCGGATAACTGACTCGAGCCAAACCCATGGAACGCAACCCGTCTCCGTAGATTCTACGCCTAGCGACGGACTCTGAGTTCGTCTCCCTCCCTCGTCTATATCTTATACTTTAATTGTATTTTATTTTTCTCCCCCCTTTTTTCTCACGGGCCTTCGGTGGCTCGCCTGCGCATTGTTCACACACACTTGACGTGCTACTCGCACTCATTATACCTGGGGGCTTCTTTAACAGAAGCTTATTTATACGGGCTTTATACCCAACACATGTGTCACACTTCCGCATGTACCTTTTATTTACCATTATATGCATCAATATGACTTAAGTTTTGGCCAAGCTGGGTTGCCTGGCTCCTGTGCTTACCCCTATATTCCCGATTGTTTGGCTAGGAGGTAAAGGGAGCACCTCTGCGATTGTTACTGCCGGGTCAGCCGGATGTGTACCTCAGACTGGGTGAAGCCGAAAGCTAGCGTTCTTAAGGGAATATTCGGTCGGTGAATTGAAATATGATTTCTTACCTATTTATTTATCTGCCCCTAGATGCTTTCCTGCTTCTTTTTTTTGCAGTCCGGACATGCACTTTAGGGCATGCCTCCCAGGGAAAGGAACCCCTAACGGAACTATTCTCCCTGGAAGATGTTTCTTACTAACCATGTAATATAACATAACTAGATGGGCACTTGTCTGATAAAGCACTAATGACCCCTACGCCTGGTATCCATGCATGCCCCAGTTTTTTACATAACCGTGAGGGTATTCGGACACACTCCGGACTGTCGGGTCCCGAGGTTGAAGCGAAAAGGTCCGCAGTGACAAATGATCTACAATCCGGCTAGAAGGCATTTTTCATGTCATTTTAAATTACACAGTCAAGCTGACTGATGGTATTCCTCTTCGATACCATCTAATAAACTTCCAGTTTACAGTCCCGCTGTGAATACTTTGCGGCCAACTCTACTTGGTCGTACACTAAGCTCACAGGGATCTCCTTCCCATCGAGCCCCACAGGTCCGACCTCAGCCATGTGGTTTGGGCCAGCCTTCGCATACCGTGTCTTCACCATGGCCCAGGCCTCCCTGGCGCCTTGACGGCAGGCTGATATCTTCCACAACCAGAAGCGCCGCCGTGCTCCCTGAAGCTTCTCCAGAAGCTCTCCAAGACCTTCGGGTAGAGACATGGATGGCCACAAGGCCTGGGCGACTCCGCTCATCACCTGCCGAACTCGTTCGTGCAGTTGCAGCAGCTCGGGAAGTAGGTCACCCGTTGAACCGGGCATTTCCTCCGCAGGACGACCTATGAGCATGCCTACAGACATATTTCTGTCAATGGACTTCCTCGCCGAACTCTTCTTTTCAAAAGTTCGCTCAAGCACTTACTATAAATGCCGCGACGAAGCCGCTGATTCTCCTTCACGGAGTCCGACAGCTGGGCCCGAACATCTTTTAGTTCCTCACCCAGCTCGGTGTTGGCAGCTTGGAGCTTATTCTTCTCTTGCCACACCCTCGTAAGCACCTTCTCGCCGGCCTTCAGCTAGCGCAGTAGCTGTTGCTTGTCCGGATCTAGTCTCGCGCCATCTGCAATATTATTGTCAGACTTATACACACGCCGCACTTCACAAACTACTTATCTTTCGAAGTATATATTACCAGAGGGGGTCTCTGTGGCTCCCCCTGTGGCGGCTAGTGCGGCCTCAAGTTGGGCCTTGCACTCTTGAAGCTCCTGGGACAGGTGGGTATTCTTCTCCGTAAGATCCTGCATAACAAATGATCCTTAAATCAGTTATTCTAACTATTTTAAGTCTCGGGGGCTACTGGCATGTATAACTGTCAAAATTCCTCACCCGTATGTCTTTTACATACTGCTCCGTGGCTCTGGCTAGACCATCTTGAGCAGCACGGAGGTGCGCATCTCCCGAATTAAAGGCATTTAACGCCGCCGGGGAGAAGCATGCATCACGATGAATTGTCCGGCGGCGCCTGTGATTCATGGCGCTCTCCACCTCCGATCTGGTGGCGGACAACCTGTCGGCGTCCTCCGTTGGAGGAGCACCCGACGCGCGCCTTGCGTTCACCTCCCCCTCCGGACCTGGCGTTGGAGCCTGGCCGGCGGAGGCTTGATTGGCAATCTCTCCGGACACAGTCCGGCGAGCGCTCTTTCTCCTGAAAAAACCACGAGCATTAATATGCCTTCCAGGAATCTTTCCTGGAAACCTGGTGGCACGCCATACCGTTGCGGCGACGTCTCGATTCGTGCCGCACTTCTTTTCCGCCTGCTGAGTCGAGCTGCCCCTTGTTGGCCAGCTGCCGCGGGTTCAGCTTCCCGCCTCGAAGGCACCTCCTGCAGAACACCATTGGTATATGGTGGTCAGAGATAAGCATGGATGAGTAATGGTATAAGGACTCCGGTCACGGTTACCTGGGAAACCGGAGATATTCCGGGGTAGTCGGCTGTAATGGCGACCAAAGCATTGTCAATTCTAAGTTGGTGGAACACCCCATCAACCAGCTCCACCTTTATGTCCGGATCCTCTTCGGAGGCCGGATCGAGGGATCGTTCCGGATCCTCGGGTTGTGGAGCCAGGCTGTGTATATCCTCTACGGCCCGGCGCAGTTCCTGCATCAAAATCACAAAGTGAGACACTTAAGCTTGGGAATATGGATCGGATAGACAAACGTCCGCTTACCCAGCTCCGAGGGTTGTTCATGGAAAATCCATTCAATGGACTAGCACGGAGGAAGTCCTCCTTCTCCCCTTTGTATAGGCCGGACAGGATCTTCACCCGATCGGCGACCGGTCCCGGCCCCTTGCGGCCATGACGGGTGGCATCATCCTCCCCATTGAAATCCCACATGGGGTGGCCCCTATACTGGAGCGGTTGCACCCCTCGCATAATGCATGTGGCCATGACCCCAATCATGGTCAATCCGGAATGAGCCAATAATCTTATTCGGCCCATCAGATATTGAACGTCCCTATCATTCTCCCATTGAGGGCTCCGCGGGCGCCAACTCAGGCGTTTCTTCAGAGGAGCATTGCTGAACTCTGGGAGGCCGATCCGAACTGGGTCCGGTAGCAGGGCGTCTTCCATGTAAAACCATTCCGAAGGCCAGTCTTCGGACGCCTTCTTTGGGGTTCCGGATAGATATCCGGTCCCGGCGATGTGCCATAGTTCGGCTCCGCCCACTTGATATATCGACCCCTCATGAGAACGGGGTACGAGGCAAAATAATCTCTTCCACAGCACAAAATGGGCCTCGACGCCCAAGAACAGCTCGCAAAGGGCCACGAAGCCCGCGATGTGCAGGATGGAGGCAGGCGTAAGGTGGTGAAGCTGGAGCCCATAGAACTCCAGGAGCCCCCGAAGAAACGGATGTATGGGAAATCCGAGTCCCCTTATTAGATAAGGGACGAAGCATACCCGCTCTCCTTTGGAGGGATGGGGGACGCTCTCCGCCTGCTTTCCGCCCTTGTAAGTGGCAAGTCCGGCTCGAAACGGAACCATAAAGGCTGGGGGGAGAAATCCCTCGGCTTGGAGCGTCACTAGCTCACTATGCGGGACTGAGCATCTCCCCCAATCTCCTGGCTGAGGGCTGGGAGCGCGAGAGGAGGAGCCGCGTCGACTGTCCATGATGGAGTGGATTTTTGTCAGAGGCGCTTCAATGAATACTCGCGGAAGGAGGATGGTGTGATTCGGATCTAGATCCTCGCCTCTCTTTATAGGCAGCTTATTCGCGCAGCTAGGGGGTAAAGTGTAAAAATACCCTGGCTTTTCGCATTCGTGCGACATGTGGGGGATGGCCATTATTGGACGTGGAAGCCAAGAAGCGTGACATTTATAAGAAGCTGGACACCATTTGGCAAGCACATGGAATTTGGAGGAGAACCCGCCTTGCAATGCCGAAGACAATATGCGCGCCGGACTCGTCGTCATTGAAGCCTGGTTCGGGGGCTACTGAGGGAGTCCTGGAATAGGGGGTGTCCGGATAGCCGAACTATCATCATTGGCCGGACTCCAAGACTATGAAGATACAAGATTGAAGACTTCGTCCCGTGTCCAGATGGGACTTTCCTTGGCATGGAAGGCAAGCTTGGCGATACAGATATGTAGATCTCCTACCATTGTAACCGACTCTGTGTAACCCTAGCCCTCTCCGGTGTCTATATAAACCAGAGGGGTTTAGTCCGTAGGACGAACAACAATCATACCATAGGCTAGCTTCTAGGGTTTAGCCTCCTTGATCTCGTGGTAGATCTACTCTTGTACTACCCATATCATCAATATTAATCAAGAAGGAGTAGGGTTTTACCTCCACCGAGAGGGCCCGAACCTGGGTAAAAACATCGTGTCCCTTGTCTCCTGTTACCATCCGCCTAGACGCATAGTTCGGGACCCCCTACCCGAGATCCGCTAGTTTTGACACCGACAGAGCCCTTCGTCCACTGCTATGAGTGCCCGATGCCGTTTTGTGGCTCGCCTGCGGACATGGTGCATCACCTCACGGATGCGTGCAACAGTCACTGCTGGCCCTTGGCGGAGAACATCAAGTATGAGACGTGCTACCCGTTCACCATGCCGGAGCCGCTGGAGGATCACCGCCGCCTGCTAGTCTCGAAGGAGGACGACAGCGTCTTCCTCTTGATCGTGGGCACCAGCGAGACCCGCGCAGGCCGCCGCCACATCTCTGTAATGTGTGTCAGGGGCAACGCCGCTGACGCTGACACTAACACGAGGCTGATGTACGGGTGCGTGGTCAGTGTTACTACCCCTCCGGGTCACGTGGGCGGCGACACCGGCCTCATCGGACGGACTTGGACTCTGGGGAGCTGGGACTATCCCGCCAATGTGTACTTGGAAAACCCATGGCATCCTTTACCCGCCGATGCGGTGCACGGGGACTCCAAGGAGGTTCACCTGGACATATGCATTATCAAGTTAAATGTTGATCATTAGTCTTCGCTCAATGTAATCCGGTGTCTAAGCATGTGGAGACTTCTATGCAGGATCTTGCTCTATTGGGGTATCGCGCATGAATAAAAGTGTATCCGTTTATGGTTTAGTCTAGAATCTTCCATGTATGAATTTTTACTACAGTAGTGGTGAAAGACTTACGATGAACCATTTCTTACATCTCCTCTGCCCCCTTGCAAGTCATCCTGATTTAATCCCTCCGTCTAGGTGTATAAGGGCATGGTTAATATTACTTAATAGTATAGCCAACTAATGACTATAAGAAAGTGCCATGTCATCTGTAGCCAACATGTATAACAATCGATACTCAAAAACTAATTCTTAAAGATCATTTCTTGCAAAGCACAATAAGTGTTATTTCTTCACAAGTTTTGGATGCAGGTTAAATAGTTGAACGCTTTTTTTTGCAAAAGATACCTTTTTATCTATTTCACCCGGATGTTTGTGAGCTCTAGAGATGAAATAATATCCGAGGAAACCTATCGATACCCGTTACACATGAGATGACCCCCACATCCTTTGTCAAAATAAACAACTCCCCGATCGATGCACTTCACTCTTCGGTGCAACGCACGGGCACCTTACTATTATAGATTAGTACGACAAAAAATTGAACTAAAATTATATATAGTACGATAAATGCTAATGCATGTCACCTAAAATTATATCATTCAAAACTATGTTCAAATACGAATCCAACGATATAGTTTTTGTTCACATGCACTAACATTTTGTCAGTTAAATCTTCAGTCAAATTCAATGGGGGACTAATAAACCACGACTGATGTAGTACAAGTGTAGAGGGCGGCGCTGCACAGGAGTCTCTCCTCTCACCCCGCTCGTGGCGCGGCAGTTAAGTCGTCATATCACAAAACCCAACCACTCCCAGTAATAAGTGGCCTGGTAAAATAAACGGACAAGCAAACATCACATCCCTCCGTCTTTTTTGCATTTCATCTCTCTGCATTTACTTTCTCCGGTTCATCTCGCACACTCGATCCCTAGCTACTACTCCTAGGGCCAGTTCTTTTGGCAGCTTCCCCAGCTTTTCCCACAAGACTAGTCACAGTGGAGAGTAACAATAAGGCGCCTCACTCATTTATTTGGGCTTCTAAACTACTAATCCATCCTTAATTGCACGTACTTGCAAAATGCGTAATAATACACAATGTTTCCAAAGTTTCCCTTTTACATACTTAATTAAGGACGCTAAAAATTCTTGAACGTTCGGTATTTATCATTTGCGTCCCAAAACTAACGAGATCGCCATACGAAACAAAAATTATACTCCTCCTAAAAGCCACGGCGCACGCAGGAGCGCTTGCGGCGCGCCACGAGTGCCCTGGTGCGCGACCGTTTCCCAACGCGCCGACACAACGCCTCTTCCTCAGCCTCGCAACTCGTGAGGTGCTGATTGGTGGCTTGCCGGCGGGCGAGCGCGATCTCACTGGTGTGGTGATCCTGGCTGGAAGCATGCACCCTGTCCACGTACTGCCAAGCGTAGATGAGGCGCTTGGGCCCGACTGCACTCAGGGCGTCGGCACGGGCGTCCTCCGCCACCCTCATGGGCCCTCGCACGAGCCTTCTGCCAAAGAGCCAATTGCCTGACTCTCTCGGACGCGACATAGGCCTCCCAGGCAGCTTGTTGCATGGCGCGCTTCTCTTCCTCGTCTTTCTTCTCCGCCTTTATTTTGGCGCGCTCTGCTGGAGGCAAAGCCTCCCACAAGGAGACATCCATTTCCCTCCAAAGCTCCTCAAGGCTGGGGGGCTCGGCGGGCGGCGCGGCGTTCTCCTCGTAGCGGGGAGCTGACGCGTCCTTCGACGCGCGTGCTGGCAAGATTGGGAATGCCGACACGTCCACCTCGACGCGTCACGGCAAGGAGCGGAACACCGACACGTCCTCCTCGACTAGTGGCGGCGAGGAACGGAACGGCGATGCGTCGCATCACGGCAAGGAGCGGAACACCGACGCGTCCTCCTCGACTAGTGGCGGCGAGGAACGGAACGGCGACGCACCGCGTAGCAGCAAGGAGCGGAACACCGACGCGTCCTCCTTGACTAGTGGCGGCGCAGAAAGGAACGGCGACGCATGACCGTCCACGCGGTGCAGCGAGGGGCTCCTAGGGCTTGGGAGGGGCGATGCCATGGGGGTCGACGTGAGAGGGAGGGGGAGGAGATAGCGATGAACATGAACGTGAGGGGGAGGAGATAGCAATGTCGTGGGAGGCGCAGTATTTATAGCGAGCAATGGCAAACCTACGTAAGATATGGACTGAGCTGCACTGACTTAACTGCAGGTCCAATTGCATCACTAACATGTGGGCCAGTCCCCTGTTGGGCCCATATGTCAGTGACCCAATGCACCTGAAGTTAAGTAAACTCTACATGGGCATATTTGTTGGAGTAAATTACGGGGGAGCGAAGGGGTGGAAATATTGCTGGTCACAACGAATTGGACGGGCGTGGGGGGAGGAGAGTCATGCATGCAGATTTTTTCACACGGGGTGGAGTGGTGGGACCGTCGGAGGGAGAAGGAGAGTTTGGCAGGCATATTGTTTCCACACATGGAGAGGAAAAGATTTGGAGACGAACGGGCTTCCTGCAGGTATGGGGAACGGTGCATAATAAAGTCATCTTGCATGCCGGGCTAGGTATAGTCTCAAGTCATTAAAAACATACACGCCCCACACATGTTTATATTTCAAGGTGCACTAAATTATTGCATGCGATGATTAAGGCTGGCCATAATGGTGGTATTTTAGCTGGTATCGTGCACATGGGAATAGCAAACATGCTGATGTGGCAAAGAATTAAAGAAGAGAGGGGGGGTTAGAGTAACTAGTGTTCATGCATGCCTTGGTAAACACATATTTTTGTGAAGAACGACAGCATTAGTTGAGTACTTTTGCAGACTTCAAAAACTATTCCACCGCATCTACTATCTTGCTAAGAGTAGGTGAAATTTTTGAATCGAGCCCTTTAAACTAGAAGGGAGGTAGTGGTACTCTAATAGCTAGGTGTGTAAGTCATCTTACGAAAACCAAATAATCCCAAAACACGTAGGCGCGGTGCATTAAGTTCTACCTCGTTTCTTGTTTCTTGACATATCAACCAATAAGAGATGAGGGTGTGCTTGCTTTTAATGACCTGAGACTATCAAACATGACATGCAGTGGTTAGTTCATTGCATGCAATACTATTTAATCAGCAAATAAACATTAATGTCTCTCGTTTTCCCCTCCTCCTTGGTCACGGTGCACAGCCTAAGATGACTTACTCACCTAGACGGAGGGAGTATCAACATTCACAATGTCAAATCAATGTTTTTACACTCATTATAAAACGTAGTTCTTATACTCATTATAACCAGTATTGTAGATATTGATATTTTTAGTATAAATTTGGTCATGGGATTTCATTGATGCTTGTCAAAGAGTGGAGGAAGCGGAGCTTAGGGCTTGCATTGCCGGTCTCTACATAGGTATTTCTCTTCATAATCCTGTAATTTTAGAGACTGATTGTGCTTTTGTGGTAGCGTCTCTTGCATTGGGGGACTATGACAGGTTTGCTATGCGTGACCTTAAGATGAAAGCGTTGAGCATCTCGAAGTTGATCAACAATCTTCAATTGTCAAAGATTAGCCGTTCGGCCAATAAGGTGGCACACTTAGTCGCTAAGTATAGCTTTGACAATAGATTAGATGGTATTCTTGTAAATAACGTACCGCCCTGTGTGGTGAATATTGTATCGAATGAGTGTACTGGTGTGGCTGCTTAATTAATATAAGGTGCTGCTAAAAAAGTATAAATTTGGTCAAACACTTTGCAAACGGTTGACGGGAGTAAAAAGGACCAGAGGGAGTATCATGCATGCGGAGTAGGCAAAAAAATTGCTCATTTATAGCCGGTCGAAGTCGACCGCGCGAGGGAGGCGAAGGTCGTGGGAGGCGCGACGGTTGACGGAATTAAGTGAAGTTACATCCATGCGCCGGCATGGCGTGCGAACAGGCAGAAGCTATACCGTCAGGCCTACGATATGGGTCTAGTAGACATGACATCTAGTGGGTCCCGCATAGTTCTCGAGAACTCTTTGGGGACTTGCAGCCGTTTATCCACCGGGCAAGCCAGCAACCCCATGCCGTTCGCACGCCCTACCTCACAACAATTCCCTCCCAGTCGTCCCGTCCTTTCACATTAGTTCGCTCCCGGTTTTTGCGGGGTACAACAGTTCAACTTCTCCTAACCCTCCTCCAAAATCCATGGCCTCCCAAATCTCCATGGTCGCCACTGAGTACCAGGTTAGAGCCATCACCGGCGATCAGTTCATCGTCATCTACACACGTGGATCCGCGACGGTGAAAGCATGGCTTGCTCGCTTCCTACGCATGTTCAACAGTTCAACGGATGAGTGGGTCGCTAGGCTAGATGTTGAGTACACCACAGTCCTAGGACGAGAGAAGGATCTAAAGGACGAAGAGAGGAAGAAGCCCACCGTGATCCCGGTTTGCGTACATAACGTTTCCTTGGTCTGCCACATATGCCATGCCGACGTTGAGTGCTAGGATTTTAAGAACTTCCTCAAGGACAAAAGAGTGAAATTCGTTACTGTAGGCTTTAAGAACGACAGGGATGTCCTGCATCGGATAGGTCTCGTTGTAGGCCAGCCCTTCAATCTCCAGAAGGCAAGCCTGGTGTCCTCCTCTCAACCTTCAATGCTGACCCTGGTAGCAGCCATGATTGATCCTTCGTACGCTAAACTGAAGAAACCTCATCACGAGTTTCATCATGCATGGGAGTCGAAGACATTAGATGAAGATCACATCCTGTACGCAGCAATGGATGCCTACCTTTGTTTAAATATCTACAAGGGTTGGATGAAGAAGCAGAGCCCAGTGTCCGGTTAAAGCAAAGAAGCGTCGGCGAAGAGGAAGAGGAAGAGGGACGAGGACGAACTCGAGGACGTGGAATTGGACTCCGAGTAGGTGGCAGTGCCGTCGCTCATGCTGGTTCTACTACAGTGTCAAGCAGACTAGTTGCTTAGTTTATTTTCAAGGGTGTGTTGTGCTGAGGCCCCAGCAGAACTATGTTTATGTTCTTTCTCGTTATTTGAACTCTTTAGCACGTACAATAGTACTAGTACTATGTCTTACTACTGTTCTTCTTGCAGTTGGTACTACTGCTCGTATCTTCGTGTTCCTACTGTACTTAATATGTTCGTACTAGTAGTATAATTTGGGCCAGTCGATTTGTGAAAGAAGTTCGATGGAGCGAAGGAAGAAGACGGCAAAAGAGGTGGAAGAAGCCCTTCTAGACATCCATGTTGCATCAAACGGCTCACATGAGTCGACTGACCCAAATTGCTTCTTCAGATTGCAGGATCGACGTGGCATTCAAGGTCTCGAAGGTAGATTCCGCGTCCGCACCCGGTTTGCAGGCTCAACGCGCACGCAACCGGCTTCCACCGTGACAGCCAACATGTGTGCCTCCTCCGCGCGGGCGGAGACGACAATGACACGCTAGTTCCACCTCGCCGGCGTGCTAGAGCACGCGCTCGTCCTCCTCTTCGTACGTTGTGTGCATAGACGTGGCTCCACCAGCTGCTCGCGTGCTTGGCAGCGCGGCGGCATGGCGAGGAGGGACTGCAAACGACGTGAGCGGGCGAGCCTTCGGCTTCATGGCACAGGGATGGCGGCGACACGGCAGTGATGGGCGAGAAATTGTTGGTCGGCGTAGGCGGGCGCCGGCATGCGCAACAGCGGCGGCGGCATATTGATGAGTGCGCATGTGAGAGCTTACTTTAGTTTTATATAAGGTTGGTCAAACTTAAAATAAAATCGTACTAGTACACGTAAACATTAGACTTAGGCAGCGCTTTTATTTGAATTTAGCTCCAAGTTGTGTTTATTTGGATTTGGACGTTTTAGGTGCGCCCTAGTTTTTTTTAATACTTATTTTGTGTGTGTGACTGGGAGAGAACATGTGTATGTGTCCATATGTGTGTTGTGGCGGAAGGGCAATGTGGAGACGGTGTGTGTGTGATACAGACATAGAGAAGTTTGAATGTGCAAATGATCATGCATGAGTGAGACATAGACAGATGCCGATACGTTGTGTATACATGAGAGAACGGTCTTCTAGTTTACTTGTGTGTGTGTGTGTGTGAGAGAGAGAGAGAGAGAGAGACAGAGAGACAGAGAGAGACAGAGAGAGAGAGGAGCATCCGTAACACAACAACCATCTCTCTCGATTCGTCCGTCCCTCGCACGATTGCATGCAACACATGCATCAACGCGCACATTTTGACACCCTCACTCAGCCCCTGCCCACCTCAAGGCCCGCACAATCTCTTCGTGAATACCCATTTTTCTCCTTAGGTTTGTTTTCGCTCAATATCTGACACACGCACACACACACACACACACACACAAGCAGCACAACACACACACACACACTCCCCCGAGCACACAATTCATCCCCATCCAAGGTTATACGGCGACCACTCTCGCTTGTGCTTCTTTGCACCCCAACATGCACAACACCTCAATCTTCAAAGAGGGCATCGAGCAGATCGAAGACGGCGACCACACCGCGCTAGAGAATGCGGGGTCATTTGGAAGTAGGGTGATGTGAGGACGGATGACTGACTCCTCCCGCCACCCTCTCTCTCTCTTGCACAAAATTACCAATCCCTCTCTCCCCCGCACAAAATTGTCAATCCCTCAACCCATGAGATCCTTCCCCTCTCGTCCATGTTTTTCCAGCTCTCTCATCAAACATGTTGTCTCTTCTCCTTCCACGTATACAGAATCCGGATGCACACGCATCTCACGTTTATTACATGTCTCCATCTTTCTCACAGACCTAACTTCTTCCTCTCTCTTCCTCTCTCTATCTCTCTCTCTCTATCTATCTATCTATCTATCTATCTATCTCTCTCTCTCTCTGTCTCGTTAGGTTTGTCTCCTACTCTCTCGTCCACATACATACAATCTTTCCCGCCCTATCTGCTCCATCTTCAAAAGCTCTCTCTACATGTTTCATTCACACATTGGGATATGTCAAAATGTTGCTTCTATAATGGCTGATGTAGAGTTTTGGTTGTTTTTGTTGCATCCTACAAAGTAATAACTATGAAATGCATTTAGATTCTCATATGACTGGGATTATGTGAGTTTGAGCATGTTGTGAAGTACTATAGACCTTTTATACATCTTGGGATTCGAAAATGATTGTAACTATTGAATTGTATAGACCATTACATTCGAAGTCAATAGCCTAATATATTTATTTCACAATTTCAACAAATGATTAGTTCACTACAAACTAAGAAAACAAATGTGTACTCCCTCCGTTTTTATTTAAGCCCGCGTATTAGCATTGGTCAAAGTCAAGTTTTGTAAACTCTCAGAACGCTTATAACAAAAAATATTAACATATACAATAACAAATAAATACCATTAGATTCATTATTGAATGTACTTTCACATCATACAAATTTGTTATGGTAAATGTTTATATTTTTATATAAACTTGGTCAAACTTTAGGAAGTTTGACTTCGGTCAAACCTAATATGCAGAGTTTACTACTACTACTAGCTAGTTGCTTAGCCAAATCACTCAACACGCCACACGGGGAGTCCAGTGTCACAAAATTTTGAGGTCGGCAGGGAAATCTCCCGCGACCCTGATTCGAGCAGTGGGAAGTTACCATCATAGCCTTCGAAACAGGCCTACGGATGACGCTTGGTAGGGGCTGTTTTCGTAACTTCAGGTTCACCCTACCCAGCCAACCCCACCCCGGCACCCAGAGTAGTACACCTGAATACTCCCCATTTTCTATCCCCGCTGCAAAATAGACTTCTCCACGGCACCACAGCCTTCGTGCTCCTCCCCTTTACATCGGCGCACTCGTCCACCGCAGCGCATCTGCCTCATCGACAACCTCGTACACCGCACTGGAGCCGGTCCACCGTCGTTGTCGTAGACGGAGCCTCTTCCCCGGCATCGTCTTCCACGGTCTCGGATCTGCTTCCCGGAAGCTGGCGCCAAGCGCAGAAGTACCACCGTCGTGGACAATGAACTGACTCCCATTGCCGACCATGACTCACAGAGGCCTCCGCGACCATCGTTATCCTCCTCGATTGGTAATGTGTGTATTGAATCACTTAGCAGTACATGTGTAGTTCCAACCTACCCTTCAAATTTCTTGGGTGCTATTGTTCCCGTAAAAGTAATTGGTTATAGCCTCCATTGTCCAACAGAATATCAGCTTGTAATTGTGCGTCGCTCCTGTATCGCGCTGTGCTTGGGTAGGTTTTTCATCTGCAACCAGTAGTGTGGCAAATGATGGAAAGGTTTTTAGAACTAGCAAGATGCCCATGCGTTGCACGCATCAAGATGCATTTGTATCAGTAGTTTATCTTGTGGGACAAAAGGATGAATGAGGGAAGGCCTTATTTGCAAATCTGGAGAGGGGTATGGGTATCTTTTTGCAAAATTCCCATTTGTTTCCTTCCTATCTGTCAGATATAAATCGGACGACCTATATTGCAAGAAAAAAAGTATAGAGAAAAAAAGTAGATAGTAAAGAAAGTAGAGATAAATATTAAATATTAAATATAAAATAAATATAACCGTAGAGAAGAGAGTAGAGATAGCAGAGACGTTAGGAAAGGATCGCGCGCGCGGGAAAAGGCGGCCGGGCGTGCGCTAGTTTTGGCGCGCGGCGTCCGGCGCGCTTTATAAAATCCAATGCCCTCTCACCGCTCTATGCCTTGCCACCGCTCTGTGCCTCGCCACCGCTCTCTCCCTGCTCTTTTTTGCCTCGCCGCCGCTACGCCACCATGCCTCCGTGTCGCCGGGAAACTTGGGGATACCACAGCGTCCGCGCGCGCCCCTCCGGCGGCTTCTCTGCTGAGATCCGGTTCCGCGGGATGTGCCTCGGCCTCAGCAATTTCGACACCGCCAACGAGGCCGCCCGGACGCGGCGGCGTGGCGCCTCTGGTGGCCTCATGGAACATTGAACTTCCCTAATGTGCCGACGAGGGAGTGGGCGTAGGAGTTCGCGCCTCTGCCGCGGCTTAGCACCGACGAGGATCGTCGCGACAACCGGAGGCGAGAGCACCGTCTCTGCATCGCCGAGATGGACGAGGAAGCCATGGCGTTGTGGCGCCAACACTTCCCATAGGACATCATCAACGAGCGCGAGTTCTACACGCAAAGGAGGGCGGAGAGGGATAAGAGGAGGGCGGAGAGGGATAACAGGAGGGCGGAGCGAGCCGCCTATCGTGAGGACAAGCGTAGGCGAAAAGCGGACGCTCAGTTCAACATGAGGCTAGGAGCAGCATCGCCCTGGGAATCCAACGATGATCGGTATCTTCACGCCCACAGTCAGACGTCGGAGGAGGACATCACCAAGGAGGAGTCGGACGATGAGGAGTAGTTGAATTATCTTTTTTTATCTGTCTATGCTGAGAACTATCCTCTACTCTCTAGTATCTACTTCTCGATCTCAGCACTGTAAACGCTTTTTTAAAGCGCCGCGCATTGCGATTCTGTTGGAGATGCTCTAACATGGCAGACGAGTGCTTTAATGTTGCCCACAAGATGCGCGAGTATTACTAGTAGTATTTTTCTTGCCATGTTGAGATTTTGAAACCACGAGTGTGAACATGCAGAGGAGCAACGAAGACCAAACATGGGATATTCGGGACATCTTCAAGGAGCGTGGCAAGTTAAAGAGGAGCTGCACCGAACCTGTAAAACGAGCTTTGGTAAGTAACACCCTTTCAATTGCTTTCATTTAGCCTCGTGTTCTTCGATGTGTATATGTTGTAGTTTCTGTTTCTCTTAAGCGTGGTGTTCTTCGATGTTTAATAAGAAGAGTCTTAATCGTCCTAATGCTTTTGTTTTTAGCTTGATGTAGGAAGTGGGTGTTCTCACCTTGTAGTCTGTTTTTATATTTCTTTTCCTTTTGAATTCACGTCTCCGAGTTCTGTTTATCTGGCTTCTACCAAATGGATCTAGGTTTCTCTGAGTATTGATCTAAAAAAGAAGTAACTTCATGTCAGGATGCAGTTCCTGCAAGGAGGGAAGTATGGTCAACCTCGAGATCATGTTTCCAAAATGTGGCTGGATTACACACAAGGTGCCAGTTCCCTAATGATGTTGGATTAGACACAAGGTGCAAATTCCCAGATGATGCTGGATTACACACAAGCCAGGTGGAGTCGTCAGCTGTTCGTGTCCTCGTGGCATTAGTAAAGGCTGAAAGAAAGCGTGCAGCAGCCCTTGAGAATGTAGCTGAGTTCCTGAACAAGGGAAAAGAGCAATCAGATGCTCTCTTCACCCAAGCCAAAGAAGAGATGGAAGAAGCTGGAAATAAGCGAGCAGAGGCAGAGCAGGCTAGGCGTCTCCTGCTATCTAAAACTGTTGTCAATACAAATAATAGCTAGGTTCAAATGTTTATCTAGTCAGCATGCCTGTTGTGATGTCTATGCATCTATTGATGTGGCACAAAATGTTTTTTTTGGGTCATGTAATAACAACAATTACTTTCCAAACAATAACAGACGAAGCATTGGACATGGTATAGTTCACGCGCAAGCCCGACATTCCAAGTTCAACTTCCACATCAAACTCATGTTCACAGATATCTGCACATTCATACATAATGTCCACAACCATGATTCACTTCAAAGCCAAAAAAATGTGAGGAGAGTTATAAATAAAGAAAAACCTCTACTAGTTCCTTCTACCTGTGCGAGCACAACAAGTCAAGACCATTCGTAAATTAATTATATTTTAGTCACTTTTGTGTTCTAAAATGCCTGCCGGCTCGCGGAAGGACGTGTTGCCGGCACACGCGCGGATTCAATGAAGGCAAGCAGGGCAGTCTTTAGCTGCTAGCACGCGGCAAGGAGGCGTGCTCGGCCGGGCCTGCAGCGAGTGCGGCCCTCTTGGCCGGCGCGCCGGTTCAATGCCTGCGCTATGAGAGGTCGCGTCCGTGTCAGAGCAATAACTCCCTCCAGTCCTTTTCTGTTTGGGTATAATAAAATCTCATTTTCCATTCACATTTTACAAGTAAAATTCATGGACAAACTTTGACCCAAAGTACGATGGGGACTAGTAAACCAGAATGGAGGTAGTAGTTTTTTTAATCAAAGAAGGGTTTCCCCTTCCAATTACTAAAAACCAGCATCTAAATCTAAACCATAGTATTTTCCCCAGAACTACCAGGTTCAACATCTCGCAACATAAACCCATACAACCATACGCCAAGGAGGTACGTAGTACTATGAATTCCATTTTCGCTCCATACCAATCGTTCTAAAAACTACTTACTACTTATAACGTGCCATTGAAAATCGGAACTCTTAACCCCGCTAAAAAAGATATTTTAAACGTGGCTACTCGATCTGTGGCAACTGGCGAGCCACCACGCTCCAAGTCGTTCACCTGTGGTCCCGACCATCAACTCCTATGGATCAAATTATCACGTGAGCTGACTATTCCTACAAAGGTGCTCCACCACGTACCCGGTACCCGCGAATGCAGCAATCGTGCACCTAGGGTTTTAGGGTTTATTTGTTAAGGTTGCCTTTACATAACACTCATGTGTGCGAGACAGCGAGAGGCCGACTGCGTGCGTGCGCCTCTTCTCTTCGTATATGTACTCCACCGTTTGTCTAGTGTCCAAAAATTATAATAACTACTAGCAATGTGCCAATGCGTTGCCACACGATCAAAGTAGATTAATACATATTCACTGATTTGATAGAAAAAAGTCTAGTTTTGAAATATGTATATCACTAAAAATATGTTATGTTTCACTCAAAATATATTCCTTTGGCGGTTTTGATGAGATGAGGGAGGAATGTTGTTGGTTTCAAGATTCGAGAACTGGTATATGTCTAATTTCTACTCTTACTAGCAAGATGCATGTGCATTGCACGGAACATCAAGATCTTGTGGGAGAAAAGGATGAACGGGGGAAGGCCTTATCTGCAAATGTGGTGAAGAGTGCGGGTAAATTGCCATATTTTCCTTCCTATCCATCAGATATAAATAGGACGACCTACATTGCAGGATGGCAGGCCCACCATCATCACCAACACTATTTTTTATCCCTACTCTTATAAAAAGCATTGTCGGTGATGATCGTATGCCTGCCATCCTGCAATATAGGCCGTCCGATCTATATCTGACGGATAGGAAGGAAACTATGGCAATTTTGCAAAAAGATACCCACACCCCTCTACACATTTGCAAATAAGGCCTTCCCTCGTTCATCCTTTTCCCCCACAAGATAAACTACTCACACAAATGCATCTTGATGTTCCGTGCAACGCATGGGCATCTTGCTAGTTGTTGCAAAAAGCCCATGTGTGTGTGAGAGAGAGGGAGAGTGGAGGAGGACGGAGTGCATGTGTGACAAAGACACAAGGAGTGTGTGTGCGATAGGTATCAGCTTAAAATGAGGCGGTAGTGTGTGTGTGCACGATCGAGAGGGCGTGTCTCAAGAAGGGAAGAAAAAGCTACATAGATACAAGGAGCGGGAGAGAGACATGTATGCGATGGTGGAAGCACGAGTGTGCGGGTTTATAAACCTATCTAGAGGCTAGCTAGTCGATCAATGTTTGTGAGATAAATACGTGTCGGGGTGCGAAAGCGAGAGTTTTGTGTGTGTGAGAGAGAGACGGTAGTCGGGAAGGGGAGTGGAAGCAGGAGTTGTGTGTGTGTGTGTGTGTCTGTGAGAGAGAGAGGAGACGGTAGTCGGGGTTGTCTGATCGGTAAACAAATGAATAATGTCAGTCTGGGATGGAGACGAAAAGGAGACCGCAACAAATGTTGTGTCTACAGGTGAGAGAGAGTAATTTTAGTGGTATGAGTCATATGTAGAGACATATAGGGTGTGTGAGAGAATCCCATAGAGAGAAAGACAAAGTGAAAGACGAGTGGAGACTGTGTGTGTGGCGGTGAAAAAGAAAGCTTAGGTACCAAGTGATACCAGAGAACAGTAGAGACGTGAGAGATAATGAAAACCGTGTAATGTATAATGATAGGGAGAGTGTGACACTTCTCAAGGGAGACGTCGAGAGACCATGTTCGTGAGGATAGGAGAAACATGAAGTGAGCGTGCGGGTGAGCTGGAGAAAAGAGAGTGGTAGCTACCTGAAGGAGCATGCATGCGAGAGAGATGGGCGTGAAAGGAGTGAACAAAAAAGGGATTCAAATATTTGAATTCGAGATGGTGATACATGTAATCCATACTCGAACCAAAATTGATCTATCAAACATGCATACTCATATGAATTCACGCACATCTATGTTATTTAATATGTAGATATTACTGATCCATACATTTTAGTAGAACATAATTTGGTTAAATTATTTTGAATTCAACCTTAAGATTTCGAGATCGTTGTATTTGTAAATCATATTATACATATAAAGGAGCAGAATTCTTTGTTGTGCTTTTGAAAGTATATATAAAAAAATGATGTATATAGAATGTAATTCCAATTGAAAATGGATCCCGCCCGAAAAAAATAGAATACAAACGGGATGCGAATTGAGTTGGCATGGTAAACATGCACTCTGCAAAATTTGAACGAAGCGGGGAAAGTCACAGTAACCGCCCGAAACCAAAATCTGCGAGATGGAAATCACTAGTGCCTATCCCTGCCACGCAAAGCCTATCTGCTAGATTTCTATAGGTTTCGAGAGGGGTAGGTTTGTAATTTCACCCAAACGTGACGTAACCGCCTCTCACCCGGATTCATACACGGTGGGCGCCAAAACACAGTGTGTCCTCGGCCGAAATTGACTCCCTCCCCGATTCATATTCATACACGGTGGGCGCCAAAAACAAACTCTCGTCGGCAAATATTCGGTGTATGCGAGATTACCGTCCTATCCCCAACCGACTAATGTTGCTGTGATGTAGTAGAAATTTGAAACAGGGGCTAAGTTTGTAAATTTCCTCGCATTTGAGACAAGCGCGCCCTGAATACATGTTTCCCCCCTTCCTCTCTACCTCCCTTTTCCCCATTCATACTCCGTGATCGCCAAAACACCCTCTCCACCCCACCCTCCTCCGTCCACCGCCGTCCGCCACCCCATCCACCGCCGTCTGATACATCTCCAACGTATCTATAATTTTTTATTGCTCCATGCTATATTATCTACTGTTTTGGGCAATATTGGGCTTTATTATCCACTTTTATATTACTTTTGGGACTAACCTATTAACCAGAGGCCTAGCCCAGATTTGTTGTTCTATGCCTATTTCAGTGTTTCAAGGAAAAGAAATATCAGACGGAGTCCAAACGGAACGAAATCAACTGGAGAAGTTATTTTTGGAAGGAAAGCCACTGGATAGACTTGGACTCTACGTCAGAAGATACGGGAGCTGGTCACGAGGGTGGGGGCGCGCCCCCCTACCTCGTGGGGCCCCCGAAGCTCCACCGACGTACCCCTTGCGCCATATATACCTACGTACCCTAAAACTTCCATAACAGAAGATAGATCGTTAGTTTCACCGCCGCAAGCCTCTGTAGCCACCAAAAACCTCTCGGGAGCCCATTTCGGCACCCTGCCGGAGGGGGAATCCCTCACCGGTGGCCATCTTCATCATCTCGGCGCTATCCATGACGAGGAGGGAGTAGTTCACCCTCGGGGCTGAGGGTATGTACGAGTTGCTATGTGTTTGATCTCTCTCTCTCTCTCTCATGTTCTCTCTCGTGTTCCCTCTATGGCACGATCTTGATGTATCCCGAGCTTTGCTATTGTAGTTGGATCTTATGATGTTTCTCCCCCTCTACTCTCTTGTGATGAATTGTGTTTCCCCTTTGAAGTTATCTTATCGGATTGAGTCTTTTATGAGAACACTTGATGTATGTCTTGCCGTGTTTATCTGTGGTTACAATGGGATATCATGTGCCACTTGATGTATGTTTTGGTGATCAACTTGCGGGTTCCGCCCATGAACCTATGCATAGGGGTTGGCACACGTTCTTGACTCTCCGGTAGAAACTTTGGGGCACTCTTTGAAGTACTTTGTGTTGGTTGGATGAATCTGAGATTGTGTGATGCATATCGTATAATCATGCCCACGGATACTTGAGGTGACAATGGAGTATATAGGTGACATTAGGGTGTTGGTTGATTTGTATCTTAAGGTGTTATTCTAGTACGAACTCTTTTATAGATTGATCCAAAGGAATAACTTTGAGGTGGTTTCGTACCCTACCATAATCTCTACGTTTGTTCTCCGCTGTTAGTGGCTTTGGAGTGACTCTTTGTTGCATGTTGAGGGCTTGTTATATGATCTATCTATGTTATTATTGTTGAGAGAACTTGCACTAGTGAAAGTATGAACCCTAGGCCTTGTTTCCTATCATTGCAATACCGTTTACGCTCACTTTTACCACTTTTTACCTTGTTGTTTTTATTATTTCAGATTACAAAAACCTATATCTACCATCCATATTGCACTTGTATCTCCATCTCTTCGCCGAACTAGTGCACCTATACAATTTACCATTGTATTGGGTGTTGGGGACACAAGAGACTTTTTGTTATTTGATTGCAGGGTTGTTTGAGAGATACCATCTTCATCATACGCCTCCCACAGATTGATAAACCTTAGGTCATCCACTTGAGGGAAATTTGCTACTGTCCTACAATCCTCTGCACTTGCAGGCCCAATAACGTCTACAAGAAGAAGGTTGTGTAGTAGACATCACCATCCTCCTCCACCATGCCAGAGCTGATACCCCAACGATGCCGTCCATTACAAGAGATCGACCTCTCTCATCCACGCCTTCGGACCGGGATCCTTGCATCCCGTCCTCTCGCTTCATCCCCGCTGTCGTCCACCTTGCCGGCGCCTCTCCTACGACCGTCTCGTCCACCGCGCCCCGCCACCACTGTCTACCCTCCTAGATCTGCTTCCACGCTGCCGACAGCCATCGCTACCGCAGCACCGTCAAGTTCTCAGCAGATGCGTACACGGCGCCGCACCAGAGGCGGTACTCTTTCGTATCTGCTCAACTTATTTATGGCAGCAAGAAAATAGATCGCCACTGCTTTACTCTGATTTTTTTTCTTGGTTGCGAAGTTGCCTTTGTCCGGTTTGCACCTTCAGATCCGCCATGGCATGCTCAACACTATACTCCCAATGCTTATGGTTTTCCCCTTTTATATTCCACACTAGTTAAATCACAGTAGACTAAATTTTTCAGAGCTCGTCGGAGTTCGCCGGTGCGAACAAAGGGGCTCGGGTGGTTGTGGGGCCTCGCTGAACGAAGAAAACTCGACACGGGTGGGGGTTGGGGCGGGGTGGGGGTGGGGGTGGCGGAGGAACACAGGCGGTGGGGGCCGGCGGCCCGTGCGGTGTTCTGTATGGGAAGAATCAGAGACGAGGAAGAAGATGGGTTAGGAGACGTAGGATCTTCGTCCAACCGCCTGAAATGGTCGAGAGACAGCTGGGAGTTGCATTCTTAATGCACTCTGGTTCATCATGTGTGGGCACTGTGCAACCAACATTTTATTATCCAAAATATGCTTGCTCTTCTTTACCATGTTCCTCTTCCGTTCTTTAATATGTACTCTCTCCGTTCCTAAATACAGGTCTTTGTATAGATTCCACCATGGACTACATATGAAGCAAAATGAGTGAATCTACACTCTAAAATGTATCTGGATACATCTGTATGTGATCCATAGTGGAAATCTCTACCAAGACTTATATTTTGGAACGGAGGGAGTTTGATAGCAGTACAGTATGTTCCTTGTACTGAAGATGAGCAGGGACATTTGCAGTGTAGAGGTCTATACGGTCGGTTGTGATGGACACTTTGAGCCTCTTTGATTCGTAGGATCTTGTAAACATAGGAATAGGATTTGTAGTGGCCTGCCCACTTGAATCCTATAAGAACATCAAGGAAATGCGGGGAGCTGTGTCACCTTTGAGAGTTACACTAATATTAACAGTACCGCACCTTCACTTGAAGAGAGCTGGTATCCGAAGCCTTTCTAGCCGTACCGGCAAACTAGCACATATATTCCAGCAAGTTCCACTTTGCTGATTTTACTCTGATGCTTAAGGTTTTCCCGTTATATCTACACTATGATCTGTGTAGCTGCTTTGTGTCGCACTAGCAGTAGTCCACTCTTGAAGCTAAACACTGCAATGACTCACAAAATTGGCACCAAGACATTGGGTGCCATTCTGGATGCAATGAAACTCATACGCTCCCCACCCGTTGACTCTTGTTCAGAATATGATCCTAATGACTCTTGTTCAAAATTGCGACATAAAGAGAGATAGCATGGAATTGCATTTCGTTGGGCGCTGTGATTCATCATGAGTGGGCAACCAACATTGTATGCAATGAAGTGGAACCTCAAGAATATGCTTCTTCTTCTGTTCTTTAACATGTTCCTCTTTGTTTATTCTGTATTTAGTACGTACAGTATGTTCCTTGTCAGGAAGGGGCGCAGGGACATCTGCAGTCAACAGCTAATAGAGATGGCCTGTACGTGATCGATAGGCTTTCAATTACTAGTGGCAATACAACACCGTATTTTCAAGCCAGTTCCACTTTCCCGATTTATATATCGTGGTTATGGTGTACCCCTGTTATGTACACTATGATATGCTTAGTTGTTGTGTGCTCTTGTTATCATGGTTTGGCAATAAACTCTCTATACAGTATATTATGAACCTGTCATCTGCCATCTCTCCTTACTTCTGGAGCCTATTTTTTGTGTACTTGTGCCAGATTATATAAATGCACGCACCATGTTACAGCACACATGAGCTCTCTCATCAGAATCCAGTGATAGCACACAAGTGTTTACAGGGGCGCCCCTATATTAGAATATCATCTGCATTACAAAGATAATCTCACAACTATTTATGTTTTCATGGTTCTCAGATATTGTACGCAATTACAGTGAATATCAGAATCCGCGCATCAGAAGAATATTGTGGAACACTGCAATGACTTACAAAATTGGCACCAGGCATTGAGTGCCATTCTGGAAGCAATGAAACTCATACGCTCCCCACCTATTGATTCTTGTTCAGAATATGATCCTAATGACTATTCTGACCTCGAGGAGTCAAAGGCAGATGGCCTGTCCTGTTCACCCATCAAGGTGCCTGTTCTAACTTGGCAAGGTTTTATTGATTGCGCGTATCTTGCATATGTTGTCTTGCATTTCTTCTACTTTGTTGCACCACCATTTGCTTAGTTTACTCATCATATAACTCGAGATGCCATGCCCATCCATTATCAATACATATTCCATCTGTCATCATACCATGTTTTTCCACTCAAATGTTGTTCTTGTGCATCAGACATCAAAAAGGAAGAGGGTGATTGCCGAAGCCGAAGGAGCACCAGCAAAGTCCTTGAAAAATGTGGTGGTGCCGGAGAAATCAAACTGCGCCCCACTTATATTGGTTGTACAACCAGTAACACAAAACGTAGGACCGACTCCAGTAGACTGTACCCATACTTCATTGGCCACACCACTAGCCCCACCACATAGGACCTGCACTCCAGCAAAAGGTATACCGATTTCATTTGCCATAGCACCAGCCGTACCACAGAAAAATCCCACTCCAGCAAAAAGTACAGCAAGTCCACCGGCCGAAGACCTATCCCAACTGCAGAGACGGCCAATTCCTGCAGATTGGAACCCCAATCCATTTTCCCAGTTTAAAAGACAATGCTTTCAATGTTGTTAGGGACTACGTGCATATATTCCCATCATGGGAAGATTATAGTGAAGACAAACACCATTTTGACATCTTTCTGTCATCTTACGTGTAAGTGCTATTATTCATGGTTATTATTTTCCTGTTTTCTTCTGATCGAACACATCAATGATTTACATTACATTGTTGTAACTAGGCGAGGGTCAATCTGGATAGTCATGACGAGTAAAGCTTGCTTGTGCTTTTCAAGGAAGCATTGCAGCAGTATCGGTGTTACCTGAGGAAATCACACTTTGATGGCAAGTCTATAAACAAATTTCCGGTGAAGTCTCCTGTGCTAAATTTAGAAGACATTGAATGGAAAAACCTTGTTATGCACTGGTCTCGTTCCCAGGATGAGGTATTGTCTATGAAATCACATGACAATTTGAACTTCTACTTTTTCCGCATGTGCCTTATGGATCTTTTTTGCAAGAAATCTACTCGAAGAAGAATTCCGGTTTGAAAAGAACGACAGGATATCGGAAATATGCTGCCTGGTGCTTTGCTCTTGTTAGTACCTATTGTCCTGTATCACTGTACTTGCATACATACCTGGTTCATTATGTGACAGCAGTATGCATGATAGCTTGCTTATCAATGGTTTGCTCCAAATTATCTGATCTGTATGAATGGTTACATTAGTGTAGATTATATCCAATGCCAATGAATTTTTTTAGCTCTGCATTGTTCTTGTAAGTACATGCTGTCCTTTATCAGTGTACATATATTGACAGGTAGTTGTTCATGTACCATCACTCTACAGCTTATTTTCCTTTGCCCTCCATTTTCTACACATCAGATCTATATTTACTCTTACCATAAGGTTGGTACTGAAGAAGTTTAGTTGTGCATTGCTCTTGGCTGTGCCTTTTGCCTGTATCGCTGCACATACATTTATAGCTACTTGGTTATGTAGCATCACTCTTCATCTTATCTTAAATATTCTCCATTTTTTCGTATATTATCACATCTATATATACTCTTAACAAAATGTAGAATAAAGGAATTGCTTATGAAGAAGATTCTGTGGTAAACTTCTTGAATTGCCCCCCCCCCCCCATCAGCATAGACAAGGGCTTTATAGAGCCTGTCTTCACCAGTAATGTAAGTTTGTCCTTCTCAAGCCTTCAAACTTTGTTGTGTATATTTGGTTAGGCATGACTACAACAGCTGTTTATTTTTGGTGTTTGCATCAAATTGCATGTTTAAAGTTTATTATGTACTAGTTCATAAACAAAAGTTTGTCCTTCTCAATTTAAGTTTTCAGTTGTACAACCAAGTTCCTTCTTCATACCATGTAAACTAAACTATACAGAGCAAGTGATCTTCTTTTGCACTGCATGTATGCTTCTGTTCTTCATCCGTAATCCAGTGGTGTGGTGAACCTACCCACTACAGCACAATGTCATATTATGCAATGTCTTAACTATGAACAATGCCATATATATCATTCTACTATTATTTAAACCGTCTCTTTATTTGCCAATCTGAAATGGGATAAATTGACAGCACACTAACCATTGATACTGATGAGTTCTTGATCTGTAATCCAGTGGTGTCGTGAAGCTGCCAAGTCCTTCACAATGTCATTTCCTGCCATGTCTTGACCTGAACAATACCATATTGTGTTAATGCATTTTTAAACTGTGTCACTTTATTCGTCAGTAAGAAATGTGATGAATTGTCAGCACTGATACTTTTATCTGCAAAACCTGTCATCTATCTACTTGTTTATCTTTCAGAGTGAGGAAGATATAAGTGTTGAACAAGCACAGTCTCATCATCTTGCGCAGGTGCTTGCGCTGCAGCTCGCCAGCAGGGCTAACCTTTCTTGAACTCTATTGAAGTGCTGTTGGTTTTGTATATTATTTTGTCGGTGTGTTTATTTGCACTGGTGGCGATCTTTGATGCCTAGTGTATGTAATCTGCTGTCTGCTTGTGCTTTATTATCATAGTGGCGAACTTTGATGCCCAGTGGATGTAATATGCCGTAATTTCTGTATTGTATAGTCTAGGGTTTTTCTTATTCACGATGCTGCAGTTATTTTCTTGTATATATATCCTGTGTTCGCAGTAAAGCGGCCAAACCGTAAAATTACGGTACATAATCGGGCAGTGCTGCAATCACGATGTATGATCCGCATCATGGGCCACGTCAAACTGGCCCACTAGTAGATTCGGGCCTTTAATAGGCCAAGTAACCCCCGACCCTCTTTTCGCAATAAAAACTCAATGGGCTTTTAGGAGGCTGAGAAGTAGGTTGGGCTTGAAACGTGCCGAACAGCTCACGGGCCGGCAGCAGCCCGAATTGGACCCCGGCCCATGATTGTGTGAATCAATTCATGGGCTTTTAATAGGCCAAAACTATCTCGGTCCTTGTTTGGCCCAGTCAGATATCGGCTGCGAGCAGGCCGGATGCAAACTGGGCCGTAGTTAGGCCCAACTATATGACGGGCTTTTAACAGGACGGAATTAACATATGGCCGAAATGTTAAACGGGCCCTTAACTGGCCGAAACTAATATCAGGCCGAACTACTAAATGGGCCTTTAGCAAGGAGGCCCAAAAGCATAACGTCCTGTTAACGGGCTGAATCTGATATGGGCCATAATTGAGGCCGAAGCCTCTTAAAGGGCCGGACCTGATCTGGGCCGTGATTTTGCCTAGAACGTGGGAGGCTTTTTTAACGGGTCGGATCTCATATGGGCCATTATTAGGCCCGGAACGTGGCATGCCATTTAATGGACCAGATCAAATATGGGCCGGCATTTGGCCCAAAACATGGCAGCCAGCTAATGGGTCGGCCTACTAGGGTCCTCAGAATCTTGTGGGCCCACAGCTGGGCCGGCCCGTTAGTGTCGGCGAAATCTCGTGGGCCTTTAGCTGGGCCGGCCCATTAAGATCCACAAGAATTTTGTGGGCCTTTACCTAGGCCGGCCCATTATGGCACACAAAAATCTTCTGGGCCTTTACTTGGGTCGGCCCATTATGGCCCGCGAAATCTTGTGGGCCTTTAGCTGGGCCAGCCCATTATGGTCCGCAAAAATCTCGCGGGCGTTTAGCTGGGCCGGCCCATTATGGTCCGCAAAATCTTGTGGGCCTTTAGTTGGGCCGGCCCATTTAAACTTGATGGGCCGTGCCATGTGTCGACGTATCATAGGCGCCTTCTGTCCAATGAGTGCATGACATCTGTCCCAACGATGAGCCGACACGTGTTTCCTCCAGCCAATGATGATTTTACACGTGGAAAATCCCCATTGGTCGGGGCTGTTAACGGGTTATCGGATCCAAAACCCGACCCGATAGCTTAATGGCATTCCGTTACGGTGGATGCCATGTGTCGGTCACCCTTGACGAAAGCACTTCTGTGACGCGCAATTTATCGTCATGGAAGTGGACACTTCCGTGATGATAATTTTGGTAATGTCATGGAACACTTCTACGACAGCACATGTATGACTATCTTGATTTTGTCATAAAATCGTCATGGATGTACATGCATGACAAAAAAGTGACCTACTGTGACAAACACGTATCATCACGGAAGTGTATTTTTTTGTAGTGCGTGTCCGTGGTCTTAACGACCGATCATGCATTCTGATAGGAGAGGCCGCTTAGTGTCCGGCTGCTAGAGCCGCCACATACTCTTGCGCACATAAGGAACGCTTTGTATTTCTGCTAACGATGATGACGCCACGTGGACCGGGCATCTTGAGTTTAAGGTAGGCGTAGTGCGGTACTGCGTTGAAGCGGGCGAAGGCCGTTCTTCCGAGCAATGCATGATAACCACTTCGGAGGGGAGCGATGATGAAGAGTAATTGTTCGCTTCTGAAGTTGTCTGGAGAACCGAATGTCACCTCTAATATGAGGGAGCCCCAGCAGCGGGCCTCAACGCCTGGTATCACCCCTTCAAAGGTGGTGCTACTTTGGCTAATTCTGGATGGGTCTATCCCCATCCTGCGGACAGTGTCCTGGTATATTAGATTGAGACTACTGCCACCATCCATGGGGACACGAGTGAGATGGTATCCGTCGATTATAGGATCGAGTACCAAGGCAGCCGATCCTGCGTGATGCATACTAGTCGGGTAGTCCCTGTGATCAAAGGTGATCGGGCAGGCCGACCAGGGGTTGAGTTTGGGGGCGACGGGCTCTACAGCGTGTGCGTCTCTGAGCGCGTGTTTGCACCTTCTCTTGGGTATGTGAGTCGCGTAGATCATGTTTACTATTTTTACCTCTGGTGGGAATTTTTTCTGTCCCCTAGTGTTCGGCTGGCGAGGCTCATCCTCGTCTTCACTTGGTGTTTCCCTTCCCTTGTGTTTGGCATTTAACTTGCCGGCCTGCTTAAAGACCCAGCATTCTCTGTGAGTGTGGTTCACAGGTTTTTTGGGGGTGCCGTGAATTTGGCACAGTCTGTCTAGGACTTTGTTCACGCCGGACGGTCCCTCTTTGCTACCTTTAAATGGCTTCTTTTGTTGACCGGGTCGAGAGCCCCTGAATCCGGCGTTGACCGTTGTGTTGTCCGGACTTTCTTCCTTGTTTTGATGCTTGTTTTTATTGCACCGTGGCTTCCCGTTGCCATCCCTGATTTCGGATGTGCCTGGGTCGCTGGTGCCTCTACGAGCCAACCAACTATCTTCACCCGCACAAAAGCGGGTCATAAGGCTTGTTAAGGTTTCCATTGTCCTCGGCTTTTCTTGGCCGAGGTGTCTGGCGAGCCACTCATCCTGGATACTGTGGTTGAAGGCCGCTAGGGCTTCGACATCCGGACAATCGACAATTTGATTCTTCTTAGTGAGGAATCTATTCCAAAGCTTGCGGGCGGACTCTCCGGGCTGTTGAATACGTGACTTAAATTATCAACGTCCGGAGGTCGGACATAGGTCCCTTGAAAATTGGCCCTGAAAGCGTCCTCAAGTTCCTCCCAACTTCCGATTGAATTTTCGGGGAGGATTTTCAACCAGTGCCGAGCTGGTCCGTTCAACTTGAGGGGAAGGTATTTGATGGCGTGGAGGTCATCCCCACGAGCCATGTGGATATGAAGGATAAAATCCTCAATCCAGACCCCGGGGTCTGTCGTTCCGTCACATGCCTCTATGTTCACGGGTTTAAAACCCTGTGGAAATTCGTGGTCCACTACCTCTTCGGTGAAACACAGAGGGTGAGCAGCCCCTCTGTATCTGGACATGTTGTGGCATGCTGTCGACTGTTGTTGTGTCCGGTGCTAATTCCGAACTGGTATTCGATCAGTCTGATCGTTTTGGCGACCATAATCCTGTGCCGGAGCGTGTCCTCTAGATCCATAGATGGACATGGTCGCGCCGGCCTTTTTGTCCAGGAACTCACGTAAATTGTGTGCGGCGTCAGTAGTTGCTCTATTGCGGTCATGAAGTGGTTGGTCTGGCCTACTGGCCGTATTGTTCTTCGGTGGAATGGCCTCATCGTCGAATTCTCGCAGCAGCTTGTGCTTTGGGTAGCTCTTTGGGTGGCGATCGTCGCCGTATTTTTCTTTGGTGTCTAGCACTTTATTACATCTGCGGTTGAGCGTTTCCCGCGCGGCCTTGAGCCTTTGCTTCTGCTTATTTAGACTTCTCGCAGTGGCCATAAGCCTTCTGTGGAGGTTATCTCATTCCAAACGTTTTTCCGGGATGATGACTGCATCGTCGTCTGGACTGTGCTCTTCTCCCGAGGGAGGTTGATGAGTTCGGCCCTCGGGATCGCTGTGATCGGGCGTCTGCTCTAGGTTGTGTTCGGCGTGACCTGGCTCATCCTGCTCCATCGCTGGGTCCATATGTTCTTTGCTGCCTTTGGAGTTGACTGGGGTGTTGATCTTTCTAGCGCTGTTATCACTATTTTTACTGTGGCTGGACTTAGAGCGGCGTCTGCGCCGTTGTTTTGGCTTTTGTCCGGGGGTTTTATCCTCCGTTGTGTCTTTTTTGTCGCCATCGTCATCCTTAGGAGTGTCCACCATGTATATATCATATGATGAGGTGGCAGTCTAGCGCCCCGTGGGCAGTGGTTCCAAATCGTCCCCTGTGCCGATGTCCATACCGTCGGTGTCATCGGAGTCGAAGTCAAGCATGTCTGTTACATCGTCGACAGTGGCTATGAAGTGTTTGGTGGGTGGGCAACGGATTTCTTCGTCGCCTGCTTCCCCCTCGAGCCGGACATAGTTCGGTCAAGAGTCTCCTGACAAAGAGAGAGACCTTAATGAATTCAGCATATCGCCAAAGGGTGAGTGCTGGAAGATATCTGCAGCGGTGAACTCCATTACCAGAGCCCAACCAGATTCGGCGGGCTCGGGGGCGCGCGGTCTGGAACCTACAGTCGGACACAAGTCCGGGGGTCCAGTGACACAAACTTCCTTGGAGGTGGAGCCCGTGTTCGGCTCTACCGCCGATGAGTATGCTGCCTCCAGGGTGGGGTCCATCCACCCTTCCTCGGGCAACGTGATCTGCCCCGGATTTAGGTCCGGAGCTCTTGCAGGGGCGATATCCCGAGTATTGTCAGACAGCATGTCTAAGCCGTGCTCGTCGTGACTGTTCAGCGCTCCTGGCGGAGGCCTGAATCCATCGAAGATCAAGTCTCCGCGGCTATTGGTCGTGTAGTTAAAGTTTCCAAACCTGACCTGATGGCTAGGGGCGTAGCTGTCGATCTGCTCTAGATGGCCAAGTGAATTGGCCCGCAGTACGAAGCTGCCGAGCACGAAGATCTGTCCGGGGAGAAAAGTCTCACCCTGGACCACGTTGTTGTTGATGATTGAAGGGGCCATTGTGCCTTGCAGCGATGACGCAGAGGAACTCTCAATGAAAGCACCAATGTTGGTGTCAAAACCGGCGGATCTCGTGTAGGGGGTCCAGAACTGTGCGTCTAAGGCTAATGGTAACAGGAGGCAGGGGGACACGATGTTTTACCCAGGTTCGGGCCCTCTCGGCGGAGGTGATACCCTACTTACCGCTTGATTGATCTTGATGATATGATTATTACAAGAGTAGATCTACCACGAGATCGTAGAGGCTAAACCCTAGATGCTAGCCTATGATGATTATGATTGTTTCTCTCCTACGGACTAAACCCTCCGGTTTATATAGACACCGGAGGAGGCTAGGGTTACACAGAGTTGGTTACAAAGAAGGAGATCTAACATCCGAATCGCCAAGCTTGCCTTCCACGCATAGGAGAGTCCCATCCGGACACGGGACGAAGTCTTGAGTCTTGTATCTTCACGGTCCAACAGTCCGGCCAAAGTATATAGTCTGGTTGTCCGGATACCCCCTAATCCAGGACTCCCTCACCCGGCGTCTTGGATTTCGCCTTGGAGCATCTCCAGAACTGTCTCCCCCTGGTCCAGCATCCTTTGAGACAACACCTCGGTGTCGTCCGCGGGCTTGGGGGAGGAGGATGTCGGGAGTGAATCGCTATTCATCACCGACAGGCCCAGAGACCCATCCGAAGAGGATACGTCGATGTGGGCTTTGGCCGGACTGCACGGCATGATAAGGAGCGACAAAGCAAAACATACCGGAAGTATTATAGTGTCCGGATACTTACGACTTCGCCAGGAGCTTGCCCCTGGGCAACCACTCCTCCCCGCTATAGGCGGCTGTGGTGGAGTGGTCCGGAGGGAGGGTCTTTCCTTTATTGGACCCTTCGGCCTCTCCAGATGGGGCGGCCTTCCTTTTCTCCCCCCCCCCCCCGCCAAGTTGGGGGAGGGAGGGATTTCCTCTTCCTCCTCCTCGTTTTTGTTGGAGGAGCGCGCCTCGGTGTCTTCGGACGATGAGTCCGATACAACCTTGCGCCGGAGACCTTTCCTGGTCCCCACGGCCTTCTTCTTGGCCTTCTTCTCCGGCACCTCATAGGGCGCCGGAAACATCATCTTCACGAAGAGGGGAGATGCTGGATCTTCGGGTAGTGGCGCCGGACAATCAATCTGCTCCGCTATCGCTATCCAGTCCTGTTAAATCGGCATGGAGGCTTAGACTCCTCCCGCGAACATACTGGGGAAAGGCACATCTTGTAAAATATAAAAACTTATCGGATTGGCGGGGTGCTTTGCGCTGAGTCCGCGATCCTCGGTTATGGGCGGAGGTACCTCGGCGGACTTGAACAGCACCTTCCAGACATCTTCGCGCGTCGTGTCGAAGAGCTCTCACAGCATCTGGTGTTCGGCTAGGTCGAACTCGCACATATTGAAAGCCCGTCTCTAACATGGAAGGATCCGGTGGAGGAGCATGACCTGGACCATGTTGACAAGCTTGATTTTCTTGCTTATCATATTTTTGACGTAGGTCTGCAGTCCGGTCAGCTCCACCAATGAACCCCAGGCTAAGCCCTTCTCTTTTTAGCAAGTGAGCCACATGGGGATGCCGGATCAAAACTCGGGGGACGCCGCCCAGTTGGTGTCGCGCGGCTCGGTGATGTAGAACCACCCCGATTGCCATCCCTTC
This sequence comes from Triticum timopheevii, assembly GCA_963921465.1. Taxonomy (NCBI): domain Eukaryota; kingdom Viridiplantae; phylum Streptophyta; class Magnoliopsida; order Poales; family Poaceae; genus Triticum; species Triticum timopheevii. The sequence goes on along the minus strand of OY997264.1, from coordinate 477,395,273 downwards.
AGGGTCTCCACAAAGGAGCCTTCGGGCCAAGTGACGTTGGGCATCTTGCCCACCATGGCACCTCCGCACTCCGCTTGCTGGCCAACCACCACCTTCGGCTTCACGTTGAAGGTCTTTAGCCATAGGCCAAAGTGGGGCATAATGCGGAGGAAGGCCTCACACACGATGATAAACGCCGAGATGTTGAGGATAAAATTGGGGGCCAGATCATGGATGTTCAGCCCGTAGTAGAACATAAGTCCGTGGACGAATGGGTGGAGGGGAAATCCCAGTCCGCGGACGAAGTGAGGGAGGAACACTACCCTCTCCTGGGGTTTCGGGGTAGGGACGATTTGCCCCTCAGCCGGAAGACGGTGCGCGATGTCTGCAGACAGGTATCCGGCCTCCCAAAGCTTCGTGATGTCCTCCTCCGTGACGGAGGAGGCCATCCACTTGCCTCCCGCTCCGGACATGCTTGGAATGGCTTTACGGAGAAGAGGAGAACTTGGGTGCTGGAGCTCAAGCGAGGAAAAATGGATGAGCAGAGGAAGAAGAAGGCGTGGGTCAAAAAGGGGGATCCTTATCTCTTTATAAAGGCTGTAGAAACCATGCGTCTCCCCACTTGCCCAGTAAACTCGCTTATTCCCCAAGCACCGTGTTAATGGCGCGGTTGGGTTACCCACACCCGTATTGATGAGAATCCCATGATAAGGGGACACGATCTCTGCTCGACAAGACGTTCCAATAAAACCGCCTCGCGATATGTGCGGTAGCAGGTTGGAAAATGGTTCGAATAATGACCGGGCCGCAGTGTGATGTCACGCTATGAAAAGTTGTCAGCAAATTAGATTTGTGGAATATTGTGCTCTCTACGGTGGTATGTGGAAATTGTTTTGCGGAGCTGGACACGATCCTTGTGTTCAAGAGCTTCTATGGAGTATTTGGAGAAGGACCCCGCCTTGCAATGTCGAAGACAATCTGTGCGCCGGACTCATCATCATTGAAGCCTAGTTCAGGGGCTACTGAGGGAGTCCTAGATTAGGGGGTCCTCGGACAGCTGGACTATGTACTTGTGCCGGACTGTTGGACTATGAAGATACAAGATTGAAGACTTCGTCCCGTGTCCGGGTGGGACTCTCCTTTGCGTGGAAGGCAAGCTTGGCAATTCGGATATGTAGATCTCCTCTGTAACCGATTCTGTGTAACCCTAGCCCCCTCCGGTGTCTATATAAACCGGAGGGTTTAGTCCGTAGGACAACAACAATCATAATCATAGGCTAGCTTCTAGGATTTAGCCTCTGTGATCTCATGGTAGATCAACTCTTGTAATACTCATATCATCAAGATCAATCAAGTAGGAAGTAGGGTATTACCTCCATAGAGAGGGCCCGAACCTGGGTAACATTGTGTCCCCCACCTCCTGTTACCATTAGCCTTATACGCACAGTTCGGGACCCCCTACCCGAGATCCGCCGGTTTTGACACCGACAGCTACCGCCTAATTCCATCGGGTCATGGGCAGAGTTAAAAGCCTGGTTCATTCAGAACTTCAAGGATACATGCAAGCAGCCCATGTCAATTTGTGGATTTGACTAATTGCAAGCAAGAGGAGGGTGAGTCCACAACCAATTGGGTGCGCCGGGTCAAGGCCATAATACATTCCTCTGATAAGATGGATGCCGGTTCTGCAGTCTTAATATTGGAGAAAAATTGCCGCTTTCAGCCTCTGAAGATGAAGATTGGGTGGCTCAAGCGCGATTGTAATGATATGGGTACGCTGATGGCAGCTCTGGTCAAGTATGTCGGCTCTGACAGTACCAAGGATCCCGAGTCTTATGATGAAAAGACAGGGAAGGGAAAGAAGAATGGCAACGACAAGGGCCCTCAGCAGAACCGGCAAATCAAGGAGGTAATAAACGTAAGGCTGATGGTAGCTTGGAGTTTGTGGCCAATACCAATGCGTAGGGAAACAATCAACCACGTAAGGGGAGACCACCTCCCCGGTCCGGCGGGTCAAGCCCAACGCTTGAGCAGTTACTGAATGAGCCCTGTCCAAGGCATGGCACCCAGTAGAAGTCGGCACTCATCTATGGAAGGAATGTACGATCATGAAGGCTTTCAAGAATTCCAACATGTTCGACGGTAATCATGGGCAGGGCGGCGGCCTAGGTGGCAGCGGCTTTCATGGCCCGGGCGGCGGTTCAAATTCCAATTTTCACAATTCTCAGGGTAATCAAGGTGGTCATAACTAGCAATCTGGCCAGGGTCAGCAGCAGCAGGGTGGATACCAGAGCCGTCCAAAGCAGCTGAATAGTGGACATATCATGTGTTCACCACCAGTTATGTAAATGAGACCATAAGCTTCATAAGAGGGCTGTGAACGCTATTGAGCCGGCAGTTCCTCATTACTTGAGATGGTCTGAGCAACCTATTCTATGGAGTAGGGAAGATCAACCTCCCCGGGTTGATAATCCGGGTCACTTGGCCTTGGTGGTAGCACCTCAGGTTGGTGGATACAAGTTCACTAAGGTGCTCATGGATGGAGGCAGCAGTATTATATCCTCTATTATGAGACCTTTCACCGCATGGGTTTGACTGACAAAAATCTCAAGACTTCCAACACTGTTTTTCATGGAGTGGTTCCTTGTAAGTCGGCATACCCAGTGGGTAAGATTGAGCTGGAAGTGGCCTTTGAAGATGAACATGATTCCACGGCTGAGAAGTTAACTTTTGAGGTGGTCAAAATCAGGAGCCCGTATCATGCCCTCTTTGGGCGGTCGGCTTATGCCAAGTTCATGGCAAGGTCGTGTTATGTTTATTTGCAGCTCAATATGTCAGGAAAGGCACCATAATAGTGCATGGGAGCCGGAAGATAGCCTTGGAATGTGAGGAAGGCGATGCCGCTTATGCTGAATTTGTTTATGCGATAGAAGAGTTGAAGTTCTACAAGGACAACGTGACCCGGCAGATATGACGTCTTTGAAAAAGCCAACCACAGAGCATGAGCCGGTAATGAAGTTTAAGTCGGCCGATGATACTAAGCTTGTTGACTTTGTTCCAGGTGACTCATCTAAGCAGTTCAGTATCGGTGCCAATCTGGATCCCAAATAGGAAAGCACGCTCATCGAGTTCGTCCGTGAGAACCGAGACATCTTTGCATGGAAACCTTCTGACATGCCGGGTGTACCGAGAGAACTCGCTGAGCACACTCTTAATATTGATCCAAAATTTAAGCCGGTCAAGCAATTTCTTCGGTGGTTCAATGAGGAGAGGCGTAAGGCCATTGGTGAGGAAGTAGCCTGGCTCTTGGCGGTCGGGTTCATTGTTGAAGTTTTTCATCCAGAATGGTTGGCTAACCCGGTGCTTGTGCTTAAGAAGAACGGGACTTGGCGTATGTGTGTGGATTATACGGACTTAAACAAAGCTTGTCTGGCTAATCCTTTTGCTCTCCCTCGTATTGATCAAATTATTGATGCTACGGCGGGTTGTGAGCGTTTGAGCTTTTTGGATGCTTACTCTGGTTATCATCAGATCAAGATGGTAGTTAAGGACCAGGAGAAGACGGCGTTCATTACTCCGTTTGGAGCCTTCTGCTAAGTGTATATGCCTTTTGGGCTCAAGGGTGCCCAAGTGACTTACAAGCGGTGTGTGCATAATTGTCTTCATAATCAGATTGGGCACAATGTTCATGCTTATGTGGACGACATTGTGGTGAAATCCAGAGAGAAGCAGACCTTGATAGAGTATCTGAAGGAGACCTTTGACAATCTTCGGGTCTACAAGATGATGCTTAACCCGGCCAAGTGTGTTTTTGGCGTGCCTGCAGGCAAGCTTTTGGGTTTTCTGGTTTCTAACAGGGGCATCGAGGCTAACCCGGAGAAGATCAAGGCAATCACCTCGCTGGCTAAGTCGGCGTGCATCAATGATGTTCAGCGTTTGGCGGGTCATATCGCTGCTTTAAGATGGTTCATAAGCCGGTTAGGTGAGAAGGCCAAACCACTGTATCAAATGATGAAGAAGACAGATGACTTCGTTTGGAGTGATGCTGCAGACGCTGCCTTTGAAGATTTGAAGAGACAGATAGCTGAGCTGCCGGTCCTTGCTACTCCCATTGATAAGGAGCCATTATTATTATATGTGGCTACTAACACACGGGCTGTCAGTGTGGCCATCGTGGTGGAGCGCAAGGAGGCTGGCAAAGAGCATCCAGTTCAACGGTCTGTTTATTATATCAGTGAGGTGCTTATTGAGACCAAGCAAAGGTATCCACATTGGCAGAAACTCGTTTATGGGGTATTCATGGCAAGACGGAAGCTTAAGCAATATTTCCAGGTTCACCCCATCACTATGGTCAGTTCTGCTCCTTTAGGAGATATCATCCAAAATAGAGAGGCCACAAGACGAGTCGCCAAGTGGGCCATTCAACTTGGGCCACATGGTTTAAAGTATGTACCACGCACGGCTATCAAGTCTCAAGCACTGGTGGATTTCATCAACGATTGGACAGAACTACAGATGCCTGAAGAGAAGCCAGACAACACGTATTAGACTATTCACTTTGATGGGTCTAGGCAATTGGAGGGCTCGGGGGCTGGAGTTGTTTTAGCTTCCCCTCAAGGTGACAAATTTTGTTATGTGCTACGGTTGATGTTTCCCTGTACTAACAATGCAGCTGAATATGAGGCCTTACTCCATGGTCTTCGGACGGCTAAGGAGATGAGCTTAAGCCGGGTAAGGCGTTTGGGCGACTCAGATTTGGTGGCTCAACAAGTATCAGGGAAGTGGGATTCCAAGGATCCTCTCATGGCGGCTTATTGCCGTGAAGTTGATGCCATTGCTGGACATTTCAGGGGTTACCAGGTGGAGAACATTGACCACAGAAAGAACGAGGCGGCTGATGCCTTGAGACAGGTGGGCTCTCAGCGTAAGTCGGTGCCGCCTAATACTTTCTTGGATATTCTGCATAACCCTTCTGTCAAGTTACCTACAGAGGAAGACTTGGCTGTTCCTGACCCGGAAGCATAATTGGTGGCGGCTCTTCACGTCATCCCAGATTGGACGGTGCCATATTTGGCTTACATGACCTGGGGCGGGTTGCCTGAGGATGAAACCTTGGCTAGGAAGATAACCCGGCGGTCTAAGTCAATGACAATTGCCAATGGCGAGTTGCATCATCGCAGTGTCACTGGGGCGTTTCAGCATTGTGTCTCTCCTGAAGAAGGCCAAGAAATTCTACGTGAGATTCGTGAAGGGGATTGTGGCCATCATGCCGGGTCAAAATCCCTTGTGGCCAAGGCTCTCCGTCATGGATTTTATTGGCTGACGGCTCATGCTGATGCAGAGGACCTGGTCAGTAAATGTGACGGCTGTCAGAAGTTCTCAAGATGTGCTCATGTGCCAGCTCAAGAGTTGAGGATGATTCCAATTACTTGGCCGTTTGCAGTCTGGGGGCTTGACATGGTTGGGCCTTTCAAAAGGTCCAAAGATAAAAAGACCCACCTTTTGGTGGCGGTTGATAAATTTACAAAGTGGGTTGAGGTAGAGCCAGTTAGTAAGTGTGATGCAGCCATGGTGGTTCAGTTCATGAAGAAGGTGATATTTCGCTTTGGCTTTCCATACAGCATTATAACTGACAATGGTACTAATCTGTCTAAAGGTGCCATGGAAGAATTTTGTCAACGTGAGCATATTCGGCTTGATGTTTCATCAGTGGCTCACCCCCAATCCAATGGTTAAGCTGAGAGAGCCAATCAGGAAATCTTGAAAGGCATCAAACCCCGGCTTTTGGTCCCCTTGCAACGCACGTCGGGTTGTTGGGTTGAGGAGTTACCCTCTGTGATATGGAGCATCAACACTACTCCCAACAGGTCTACGGGTTATACGCCTTTATTCATGGTCTACGGAGCTGAGGCAGTTCTCCTAGTGACATTTGTCATGACTCGCCCCATGTGGCGGCTTATGTTGAGGTGGACAATGAACGAGCGCGTCAGGATGCACTTGACTTGTTGGATGAAAAGCGTGACTTGGTAGCAGCTCGCTCGGCAATTTACCAATAGGACATGCGCCACTATCATAGCCGCCGGGTTAGGTCCAGAACCTTTCAAGAAGGTGATTTGGTGCTCCGGCTCATCCAGGATCAAACTGATGCACACAAGTTATCCCCACCTTGGGAAGGGCCCTTTGTGGTCAGCAAGAACTTGAACAACGGGTCATACTACCTTATCGATGTTCGAGAGCACAAAGACTCACATAAGTCGGAGGAGACCCGCCGGCCGTGGAATATCGCTCATCTTCGGCCTTACTACACTTGAGCCACCGGCTCTCATGATGTACATATTTTGACGATGTATATATTATGATAAATCATAAAGCAGTACCTATGTCATTTTTTCATCCTCAAAGGTAATATGTCATTGTTATTATCATTGTCATCTCAAATGATCACTTGGGGGCTGGTCCTATCCGAATCTAGCTTGACCCCTCTGATCCGGCTTATGATCATGTTCGAATCTAGTCATTAAACCTTATGATCACTACGGGGCTTCCTGTTCAAACATAGGTCATATTCAAACCAAAGAGAACATAGCTGCCGGTACCCTTTTGATTGGCACACTGCCGAGCTCACTAGGGGGCTTTTTGATCGTATTCGAATCATAGCTCAACCCCTTTTGGGAACCGACTTTGATCTTATTCGAATCAGAGTCGTTAAAAAATTCTCAAGGTCATTAGGGGGATTCCTGTTCAAACATAGGTCGTATTCGAACCAAAGAGAACATAGCTGTCGGTACCCTCTTGATCGGCGCAATGCCAAAGCCACTGGGGGCTACATGGTCGTATTTGAATCCTAGCTTAACCCCCGCACCCCGCGCTGCCCCTCCGCTCCGGCCCCGCCGCCTGTCGTGCCACGTGTCCCCGCCGCCGTGTATCCTCCCGCGCCGTCGCCCGGCCTCCCACGTCGCCGCCTCCATCCGCGTCAGCCGCGCTCGCCGGCCGCCGCCCCGAAGCCCCTCACCGGCGCCGCCGCTCGCCCCCGCGCCTTCCCCGCTGTCGCCCGCGGCCTCCAGCTCCGGTGAGCCGCCGCCCCGTCTCTGGCCCGCCTCGATCTCGGTTCCCATGCCGTGCCCGATCCAGATCTAACTAGGTTAACCCCGTTTTTCGTCCAAGTCCCTGATATTTGCATATTCTGGTGCATACTTTGACCTGCCATATCTCCATGCATATTGCTCCGTTTTGTGCGTGTAATATATCAAAATGTTCACCATGAGATGCTCTTCATTTCTTTCCATTGTGCCATGTTTGTTTGAGTTCATCTTGACACCCTAATCATCGTTGCAAGAGTGCTATATGATGTTAATCTGCTGAAACTGTTATAACTTGATGATTTGTTATTTTTGTTGCATTTGATGTGTGCATCTTATGAGCTTGAGCCCTACATGTATTTTGAACTATGTCATTCCATCTTCATAGTGGTGCAATCCATGTATTTTTGTGAGTCTTGTACTGAGTGCATCGAGCTCGTGAATTAGGGTACTTGCTGTTGCTGTTTTGCTAGGCTGATTCTGTTATATTATGAAGCTATATAAACCTGCTGCTACAAGTCATTCTATGCATAATCTGGAGATGTTCACTAAGGATGTTTTGTTATACATGTCATGCTCTATCCATTCATGCCCCTGGTTGCATTTATAGCCTGCTGTAACATGTTGTTATATTGCTCCAAACTTGCTAAATAATGTTGCTGTCAGCCTGTTAACATTAAGTTCAATGTTGCCATGATTGTTGTTAGTGGTCCAAGCATGCTATGAACTTGCTCTTGCCATGCTTAGCTTCATAAACATGTCCTATTGCTGTTGGTCACCTTGCCATGCCATGTATTGCTCTGTGGTGAGTGGTTCAAGCTCACCAGCATGCCTACTTATTGTTGTTCCTGCCATGCATGAATCTGTCATATCAGTTGCTATGTTTACATGGGTGCCATCATATTTTCTGTGCCCTTTTGGCTCATTGTTAGTAAGGGACTTTTGTTATATGAGATTAGTAGATTCATGTCATGCCTTTTTTTGCCATGTTAAGTTCCTGTAACGTGTTGTTTGGTAGCTCTAAACATTGCAACCTGATGTTATTTCTGCTAAGCCTGTAACCTGTTATTATTTGCAATCTTGCCATGTCCTTTTGAGCATGTTCTAGTAGTTTCTGGAGATAGCTCAGTGTTCATGTTTTGTAATGCTTTACCTGTACATCACTTCCATGCCTTTTGTTATCTTATTGTGGTATTGTAGCATGTTGTTTTGATGCTTGTAAGATGCTTAGTTGCTGTTTTGGACAGCTTGTCCTTTAAACTTGTTTCATGTGTATGTGTTGAACCGTTGCTCCGTTTTGAGTGTGCTCTATATGAAACTTGCTTGATTTTGCATGTAGTTTCATATTATCATGTTGCATCCTTGTTTTGAGGCGTTTGCTTGATGTTTGTATGCATTTCGCATCAATGCCATGTTTAACTTATTTTGCTCATATCTTCTAGCCCGTAGCTCCGAATTAAATGAACTTTATATGTAACTTGACTAGAATCTCGTGTAGATCATCTTGGTGCATCTTAACTTGCTGTTTAACAACTTGAACATAAGGTTTATTCAGTTCTGGACTAATTTTGAAACTTGCATATGAGGACTTACCGGATTTGTTATATGTTGTTTCCGGCCTCATTTAAACTTGCTTTGATGTGTTGTTCTTGTTTGCATCATCTCTTGCCATGAGTAGCCTCATCTAGCTTTGGCATGCATCATGCTTGGTTGTATGTCATGTCTTGTCTATGTGTGGTGTGTTTACTATGTTGTGTGCTTCTTCTCGATAGTTCCTATTTCGTTGCGATCGTGAGGATTCGTTCGTCTACGCTTGGTTCGTCTTCATGGCTTCATCTTCTTCATGGACTCATTCTTCTTCCTTGCAGGATTTCAGGCAAGATGACCGCTACCCTGGATCTCACTACTATCATTGCTATGCTAGTTGCTTCATTCTATCGCTTTGCTGCACTACCTATCTTTTGCTCTTCAAGCCTCCCAAATTGCCATGTCAGCCTCTAACCTTTTCACCCTTCCTAGCAAACCGTTGTTTGGCTATGTTACTGCTTTGCTCAGCCCCTCTTATAGCATTGTTAGTTGCAGGTGAAGTTGAAGATTGCTCCATGGTGGACAGGATTATGTTGGGATATCACAATAACTCTTATTTAATTAATGCATCTATATACTTGGTAAAGGGTGGAAGACTCGGCCTTATGCCTGGTGTTTTGTTCCACTCTTGCCGCCCTAGTTTCCGTCATACCGGTGTTATGTTCCCGGATTTTGCGTTCCTTACGCGGTCGGCTGATTTATGGGACCCCCTTGACAGTTCGCTTTGAATAAAACTCCTCCAGCAAGGCCCAACCTTGGTTTTACCATTTTCCTCACCTAGCCCTTTTTCCCTTGGGTTTCCGAAGCCCGAGGGTCATCTTTATTTTAGCCCCCCCCCCCCCCCCCCCCGGGCTAGTGCTTCTCTAAGTGTTGGTCCGAAACGAGCAACCTGCGGGGCCCCCTCGGGGAAACTCAAGGTCTGGTTTTACTCGTAGCTTGACTTATCCGGTGTTGCCCTGAGAACGAGATATGTGCAGCTCCTATCAGGATTGTCGGCGCATCGGGCGGCTTTGCTAGTCTTGTTTTACCATTGTCAAAATGTCTTGTAAACCAGGATTCCGAGACTGATCAGGTTTTCCTGGGAGAAGGTATATCCTTCGTTGATCGCGAGAGCTTATCATGGGCTAACTTGGGACACCCCTGCAGGGTATAAACTTTCGAAAACCGTGCCCGCGGTTATGTGGCAGATGGGAATTAGTTAATGTCCGGTTGTAGATAACTTGACACCAGGTCCGAATTAAAAGGCATCAACCGCGTGTGTAGCCATGATGGTCTCTTCTCGGCGGAGTCCGGGAAGTGAACACGGTTTTGTGTTATGTTTGACGTAAGCAGGAGTTCAGGATCACTTCTTGATCATTGCTAGTTTCACGACCGTTCCGTTTGTTCTCTTCTCGCTCTTATTTGCGTATGTTAGCCACCAAACTTGCTTAGCCGCTGCTGCAACCTCACCACTTTACCCCTTCCTTTCCCATTAAGCTTTGCTAGTCTTGATACCCATGGTAATGGGATTGCTGAGTCCTTGTGGCTCACAAATTACTACAACAACAGTTGCAGGTACAGGTTTATGTGATGATCATGACGCGATAGTGATGTTTACTTGTTTTGGAGTTCTTCTTCTGCTTCTTCTTTGATCAGGGGATAGGTTCCAGTTCGGCAGCCTGGGCTAGCAGGGTGGATGTCGTTTGAGTTTCTGTTTGTGTTTCATCCGTAGTTGGATGGTGCTCTTATGTAAGATGATGTGGTATTCGTGTGGCATTGTATGCCCCTTGTATGTATCCCCATCTATTATGTAATGTTGATGTAATGATATCCACCTTGCAAAAGCGTCTTCAAGATGCGCTTCTATCCTTGGTGGGACCTTCGAGTTCCTTTAAGATAGGGTCGCATCTTGGGCGTGACAAGTTGGTATCAGAGCCTCGACCGACCCTAGGAGCCCCCTTGATTGATCGTGTAGTTTGGCCGTTGTCGAGTCTAGAAGAAAACTGTTTTCGGAGTTTAGTTATATCGGAGAGTAGGAATTCTTTTTACTCCTCAGCCCCTTCGTCGCTCTGGTGAGGAATCTTGACGTAGGTGTTTTGAATTACTCCTCTTCCCATTCAAAATTTTCTTTAGGTTCACGCAGTTGGTTTTTCGATCGTTGGTTCTCAGCTCTTTTGATCCGGTGCATTTCTCGTCAAGTTGACTCGAGCCTCTTCATCTTTGCCAAATTCTATCCTTAGTTGTTTTCTTTTCCCACCCACCCACCCCTTTTTCTTCTCAGAGCCAGAGTCCGTAATCGAGTATCCATCCTACTCGTGCGAAGTCTTTGCTTTCTTTCCTCAATGATTTCAACCGGTGTTTTCTCTTCAAGATATTCGTTGGTTTCCCCTTCCAAGTTGTCTTTGTTTTTCCCGCCCTCCCACCCTCTTCTTCCCGGAACCTGAGTCTCTTTCGAGCATAAATTTTCATTCGTACAAAGTCTCTTCAGTCTTCCCTCAATCATTTCAACCGGTGGATTCTCGTCTCGTTCGTCATTCGTCATCCCTTTCTTTTCCGGTGGACTCAATTCAAGTTTTTTTCGGGTTGATCACATTCTTTTCTAGGATCAAGTGTTCTCCTTGCTCGTTTGCCTCTCGCCATTCAATCATTCCGGAGTTCTAGACATCTCAGGAGATTAGTCTGTGTTCGAATTAATTCGAGGTTATCACCTCATTCAAATATTTCAATCATTCCGGTGCATCATCTGCCTGTTCAACAACCCTTTTCAACGGTGTTTTCTCTTTAGTGGGCCCTAACCCACAGGCCTTTTCCAAGGATCTTACCTGACTCTTCTAATTCCCCCGGAGTTTTTCTCAATTCTTTTCAATTGTGACGTAAGAATGGATCCCATAAGTCTCATGCCTTATTCAAGATCTCTTTCAATTTCTTTTCATTGTTGGCTCAACCCCTTCGCTTTTCGTTCTCTCGGAGTGCCTTAACAAATTTTGGTGGTTTTTCTCGTCATCATTTTAAGACCAAAGAAGAAGATTTGTCTTAAATCTTGTCCGTTCTCCCGGAGATTCGCGGTGCTAGCTCAATGTTATCCTATCAAATTGTTTCCAGTCATGCAAATTCTTTTCATCCATCCGGAGCATTTCAGGAGTTGCTTTCTCTCTTGATCATCCGGAGGCCATCTTTTCAGAAGATTTCTTCGTTCTAAGTTTTCAGATTCGTTCTCCAATTATTCTATATTTGTGCCCTTTCGTTCGTCTCAATATTCTTCCGGTGGTTCGTTCAAGATTCTTTTTCTTTGATTATCATATTAACTAGCGGGTGCACCCGCGCAATTGCGCGGCTAGAATATTTTTAGTGTATTCTCTAATATTCAATTCAGAGTAGTTGATCTGCCTTTTGTTATTTAAATTTAGAGAATTGAACATACATTTCAGGGAAGTTTATATTATTGTTTAGTCACCTTTGTAATTTTTTAGTATCCTTTTATTTTATTTTGCCGTGCCATTTTATGCGCTTTCTTTTCTCAGTAAATATCATTGATTTTGAATGTAATGGTTTTAGAATACTAAAAGTATTTACCTTCTAATCTGAACTCGGGCAAGCGTGTGTGTGTGTGTGTGTGTTTGCAAATGGAAAATTGTGGCAAGTATGTTTAATGCTATAGATTTTCAAGCGATGTGAAATCTTTGTTGATTACATATGGTTAAAAAGAAATAAAGGTCCTTCTTTTTTAGACACATACACAGTACAGACGCAGACGCTCATAAACACATACATATAGTCATCCCTATGAATGCACACACGCATACCGTACCCCTATGAGCACCTTCGAGAGACCGAGCTATCGGATTAGATCTTGAGATTGAAGAAGTCACCCAGGCCCCTCGCATTTGACGGGAACGTCTTCTCTCACTGAACATTTCATCTTTTATGAGACACCAAACCGTCAAACCTGAGATTTGCGGCTAGAATATTTTTAGTGTATTCTCTAATATTCAATTCAGCGTAGTTGATCTGCCTTTTGTTATTTAAATTTAGAGAATTGAACATACATTTTAGGGAAGTTTATATTATTGTTTATTCACCTTTGTAATTTTTTAGTATCCTTTTATTTTATTTTGCCGTGCCATTTTATGCGCTTTCTTTTCTCAGTAAATACCATTGCTTTTGAATGTAATGGTTTTAGAATACTAAAAGTATTTACCTTCTAATCTGAACTCGGGCAAGTGTGTGTGTGTGTGTGTGTGTGTGTGTGTGTGTGTGTGTGTGTGTGTGTGTGTTTGCGAATGGAAAATTGTGGCAAGTATGTTTAATGCTATAGATTTTCAAGCGATGTGAAATCTTTGTTGATTACATACGGCTAAAAAGAAATAAAGGTCCTCCTTTTTTAGACACATTCATAGTACAGACACAGACGCTCATAAACACATACATATAGTCATCCCTATGAATGCACACACGCATACCGTACCCCTATGAGCACCTTCGAGAGACATTGCTTTTGAATGTAACTAGATCCATGATGGCGCGCGTTGCCGCACCCGTCTATTTTGACAATATAGTGATAATAAGTTCCATAAGTATATAAGAGAGTCCTTGATCACCAAATTGGAAAGTAAAGTCATTTTTATCCAAGACAAATTTTTGCATTACTCATTAGAAATTAGCAAGGTAAAATAATTGGCATCACTTGTCCAATAATAGTCAACATCCATCAATTCACCATCATAAAATTGGACATACAAAGCAAGAAGATATAACATAATTCATCCACATCACATACTGATATGTGGACTTTACAACCACTGGTAGCAATACTTCCATGACATGTGATTGTACCTTGGAACGGTGTCCTCCTAATATGGATCTTTTGGTCCTTCCATTACTTGTGCTTGTCAAAGAAATGTGCCTTTCCCAACCTGGATCTTTTGATCAAATACCACCACATCCTACATTAGTACAGCACGAATAATTAATATGTAGCAATATGATATAAGAAAGCATGTAGATTTACTGATTATGTATCTTTGATCTTATAATAAAATGAAGATATCTTAACTTGGGCTGTAACGAAATACACTAAGTGTTGTACTCATAATTGCATGTAATCGTACACATAGTCAAATAGTTTGCCAACTTTCTACTTTGTGGAATAAGAGGAACGCATAGATTAACTAAATCTCACAAAATGAGGGAGCTCAGCAGCTAGAGAAGAGCACTGTAGCAAAACTTCAGAATGCCGAAGTTGGTTAAGTCAGAGTCTATCCTAAATAGGCAGAGCAAAGAGAGTTATTCCATGGGATAACAACCTAACCAGGAAAGTCAAGAGCTACAAATAGTTCCAATCGTAACATTGTGTCCTCTTGGCACTTCTCACGGAATTAGTAAACCACATTACCCATACGAACGATAAGTCCACTACAAATATAGTAAAAAAAGGAGAAATATTCAATTTATTATTGTCATAGATGGTCATGATGATCGAAGCTGGCCAAGCTTCAGAAATGATAAGCTCATAACCTAAAGAATATTATTCTTTACTTATTTTCTCTGAGCCTAAATATTTTCCTAGTACAATAAAAGTAATGTTTAGTGGGCTCAGGCTGCGCTAGCGGGACGAAATCCCAAGCTCACCTATGAAATAGTCTGCAGTCATGTTAATGGTTCAACTAATTGATGGACAACAGAAAATGAAAAAAAAACCATAAAACTGCAAGGAAAAGGGCTCACATGTGTTAATGGTTCAACTAATTGATGAACAACAGAAAATGAAAAAAAAACATAAAACTGCAAGGAAAAGGGCTCACATGTGGCTCATAGTAAGTATTGTAACACATATATCAATGGTTATCTCTGCTTAAATTTTTTACCTAGAGGCAACAGGCAAGTGCAGAGTCACAAAAATATGTGATACAAAAAGTTTGAGAACGGTAAGTCAGTAATGGGTAAAGCAACTATGACAGCAATTTAAAAGAGTTCTAGATATCAATCGTTACAGTGCTAAACTCACAAATCAGGTAGACTCAAAAAATAAAAATAAAACAATCTGTAACAATATCTATTGAGTTAAACCTCCCCTCAAATATCCAGTATAAGCATTACTCTGTACAAAAAGAGCTTTCAAGAAGCAATCTATCATCATGTAAGCTAGAGCAATCAACATTTAACATACTATATGTTCCACTGTTATTGACTTTGCCCTATCTCAGAAGTTAAAATTTGACTATTTATTTTGTGCGAATTCATTTATTAAATGGGAAGGAAATGCATGGTGACCAAAAAATGTAGGAAACCTGTAACCACACAACTTTTTTTAAATACCATCAGCGAAAGCTTTCAGGGTTTGATTAGTCGGACACTGGGGGAGCACTTTATGAGGTTTGTAGGTTGAATCCACCGCAAGATGTATAAACCTTATTACTTAAACAACTAAAGCCTCTTACCTTTAATATTATATGTGCCGTCATTTATGACAAAGCTTCATCCAAGCTGAAAGCAAAATTTCCCAAACTACATGGGCATTCAAGAATTATGCGAGCCAAATAAAATGTTACGTAAAAAACTTGACTATTTTGGAATGTAAAAATTTAAATTGAGATGCTCACTAACATAATTTTTCAAAGATGGAATTCTTCATTTTTTTTTACCAAATTAGTGCAAAGAAAAGAATTAATGTAACACTGGATAACTTAAAGAGGCACGTAACCATCCTCGTTGTACATGCCAGCTTCTACTATAGTTGCTGCACAGCAAATCAGAAAGGGGATTGGTTACTGTACTGATTTCAAGAGATGAAGAGAGAAATTAAAAATAGTAATGAATGCACAAAATAAATAAGAGAAACACATATATGTTGGTAAACCTGGTTATACAACTGATTCTTGAATTTTTCTGCATGTGGTTTCCCCACAGCAAATCATATTCTTTGCTTTCGGCTCAATTCTGTAAAAGGGAAAGAACCAATTAAAAAAGTATCACCAACATAAATTTTACACTTCAAAAAACGATCAAACTGTACATAAAAGAATTAAGAGAAATTTGAGTTTATTTGGAATATCTTGAACAAGTAGAAAAAATGATTAAATAGATAGAATGGAACTCACATGATTCAATAGAGTGTATCAGTGATAATTGTCAAGGGACTTGTATCATGTCAAAGCTCTCGCGTAAAGCAGATATTCTGAGACCTAGCAAGCTGCATGAGAGTGTCTACAGCCATTTCTTTTGGGACGATTCTCGTGTTTTGGTCGTCTGAAGCATGGCATTCCCCTGTGGCCTAGGCATATGGCATAAGGGGAAAGGAGAACTGTACCTGTAGGCAAGCGACTACCAACGTGGAGCAAGTGCAGCAGGGCGGCGACCATCTTGAGATGTACCTGTAGGCAAGGACGACCAGCGTGTAGTAAGTGCAGCAAGGCAGAGGCCATCTTGGAACTTGGATGGCAACGCACATGTGGCTGACGACCTACTTGACAAGCAGGAAGAGATCAAATCGGGGCCGAAGGACCAGAACGGTGAATCGGTGCCTAGCCTAGGTTTTCCCCGAGAGGTGTCCGCTGCCACCACATAGTAGCCCTTGCGGAGTTCAACCAGCGCGCCATGACAGCCGCTTCCAAACCCCTCTCCTTCCCCGCATCGGCTGCCTACATCGCCTCGCCCCGCATCGATCGGTGAAGCCCTACATCGCCTCGCCCCGCATCGGGTGGAGTGGAAGGTGCGGGGAGGGGATTCTTCCTGTTGCATCTTGAGGGTAAAACGTGAGAAGGAGGATGGCGGCGGTTGGGCGAAGAAGAGGCGTCCTTCCACGGATGGGGATGGGGATTTCGGCGATGGCTGCGCAACTGAATCCCAGAGGACAGACGAGAGAGAGACGAGAGGTCAGGCCGTCAGGGAGTGGAGGCGAGGGGAGGACTGCTCATGCATGTGGTGGGAGCATCGCCCCGGCAGGCCCAACCAACAGCAGATCGCTGATTTTGTCGCGGGAGCATCGGCCCAGTCTGTTTAGCGCTCCCAGCGGGGTGGAGGGTGCATCCAATGGCCCAAAACGCCTAGAAGTGCAGATCCCACGGTTGAGATACTAATAGCCTGAGAGGGCTGGAAAAGTGCTCGGTTGTAATGTTTCTAAATGGTTTTAGAATACTAAAAGTATTTACCTTCTAATCTGAACTCGGGCAAGTGTGTGTGTGTGTTTGCGAATGGAAAATTGTGGCAAGTATGTTTAATGCTATAGATTTTCAAGCGATGCAAAAGCTTTGTTGATTACATACGGTTAAAAAGAATTAAAGGTCTTTCTTTTTTAGACACATACACGGTACAGACGCAGACGCTCATAAACACATACATATAGTCATCCCTATGAATGCACACACGCATACCGTACCCCTATGAGCACATTCGAGAGACCGAGCCGTCGGATTAGATCTTGAGATTGAAGAAGTCACCCAGGCGCCTCGCATTTGACGGGAACGTCTTCTCTCACTGAACATTTCATCTTTTATGAGACACCAAACCGTCAAACATGAGGTTTGATCCCTAGTGGATGGATGTTTATATTATTGTTTATTCCTCCCTCCGACTAAACAAATATTTTGTCTTTTATGAGACAGCAAAGTGTCAAACCTGAGGTTTGGTCCCTGTTGGGATGAAAGTTTATCTATGGTTGAAAAAAATCTAAATGCTTTGTTTTTTAGACAGTACCGATGCAGAAACTCATAAATTTGTACATACAACACCCTTACGAACCCATACATGTTTTTTTAATTGTACCTGAGGTTTGATCCCTAGTCGTTGGGTGTTTGGTCAACGTTGTTTATTTTACAGCTATTTAAGAGTATATTTCTATGGGTTCTTACGTTTTCTAGGACCTGTGTATTTGAAATTTTTTCATTTGAGCGGTGGATCCATGTATTTGATACAGAGAAGTAACAAAAAAAGGGTACCGCCCCTATAAAAGGGTATCTAATTTTAGATGACCCATGTATGAAGCCCAACGTTTTTATGCAAGCCCATTAGAGTCTTTTTTTTAAAACAACCCATTAGAGTTAACATGTACTACCATTCTGTACAATTTCTTTTCTAAGTAAAAAAAACAGCCTGTGTCCCGTACGTGTCATCTACATAGAGTAGAACTATCCCCTTTTTTCTAAAAAAAAGGAACCATCCCCTGCTCTCGTAGGATCCCCACCAGGTTCCTGAGTCCTCATCCTCGTTTGCCATTTCCTCCGATTTGCCGTCGGCGAAGGGAGATGTCACCGTTGGCCATCAGGAAATTAATACCAAAGGTTATCCCAGATCTACATGCCGTTTCTTTTCTCTGAGTTTTTCTTCCATGGGGTGGTGGCGCATGTGGCTGGGTGAGTGCACGGATCTCGGCAACCTCGTCGAGTATGGAGATATGGCCACGGAGATTGCCAAGGAGAATTTGGGTTGTGCTGCTTATACTTGCCATCGCCGGGTGCTTTGGATGTTGGTGGCGTGGAGGTAGCGAGGGAGCTCACGGAGCAGGGATGTGAAGCAGCTTCTGCGGGCGGCTTCTTACTTGTTGTCCTGTTCATTGTTGGTGTTGTCTGGCGTCCTACCAAATGTAAGTGTTACTGCAATCATATAAGTTTTGGTGAAGGGGGATGATCTAGAAATCAAAATAAGTTTTTTTTTATCATTACATTGCTAGTAAACAATACTCATACCACAACTTTCCTTGTGGAAAATGACACTTATACTTAGTCTAAATTTTGCAGTAGAGAACAGAGTAAGGCAAACATATGGACCTGCCTGAATTAAGTTGATCTCAACCTAGCAAGCGATTATTCCATCTAATTATTGATGCACAGTAAAAAAAGGAGGTTTACATGCACTTTTTCTCAGACAAATAGCAAAAGCATCAGCTTGATGCGAGACATGCATGTGCCTAGTTGCAGGTTAAGTTCTAAAGTTCAGTGATTTTCGTGGGGCTAGTCTTCTTTCTGGATTCTTGCATCTTAATTACCACAGAGGCAATGGTATATGGTGAACACATGGATGCAAGGCCTCTGAAGTATCCACACCCATTGTTTTGAATCTTGCTTCTGGAATCTTGTTGTCTAATGGTAGAGTTTTCAGGCCTGAATTAAGGTTCCTACCACTTTTATAAATGTTGCAGGGCAATACAATTATGGTTTATGTACACCTTTTTTCTTTCTGGATTCGGCAACCTTTTGTGCCCATAGGAACCAATATTGTTGTACAATGGTATATTATGTCTTCTAATTCATCCATGGCTCTCCACTATAAAGTGTTCTATTCTTTTATTT
This sequence comes from Triticum timopheevii, assembly GCA_963921465.1. Lineage (NCBI taxonomy): Eukaryota > Viridiplantae > Streptophyta > Magnoliopsida > Poales > Poaceae > Triticum > Triticum timopheevii. The sequence continues at coordinate 477,376,366 of OY997264.1, read as the reverse complement.
GTTCTTACCATGTCCTAGCAAGAAGGCCTTAATTTCGTTCATATCTGTTAATTGACATGCAATGGTTTGATTTTTATGTGTTGGTGGTGCAGATGATATTGAAGATCTATTAATGGTTTTATTAAACTGAAAAGGCTGTATGAGGTATAGGTGCTTATTACCTAGGACAATAGCTATCAAAATTGTGTGTCTTCCAAAAATTACAATATGACGTGCTTTTGATAGTGTTAACATTTGCACTATTATTATCTAATAAGTGTCCTTCTTATCCTGGTCAATGTCAAGTACTCTTCCTAAATCTTTGTGTGTACATTAGTCTGCCTTACTATTTAGTTAATAAGCAACTTATCCATTAATTTATGGATAGTTTCTTTGTTTTCCTAGCTGTAATTATCCATCATTATTCTGTGAATGTAAAATGAAATGCATTTAAAAATAATGCATGCGTAAAAATCTAAAAGTGCGTACGGTGGAAAAATCAATCTCCCTTTTAGCTGGCATGTCTTGCTTCTTCGATTCTTGTTCCAACATGGTGTCCACTTTGTCATCTATCAACTGCTTGGCATACTGCAAGATAAATCAGTGAGGAAAAACAGAAAAGATAATAGTTATTTATTTTAATGAATTAGATGCGCCTTTACCTCCTTGGCTTTTTTGTTCAAGTACAACATCTCAAGCCAGGCATAAATATTCCGTTAGATGACAGACATCGAGCATCTGACTCTTCATTGTTAAGCAATGTATGTATGACTTTTACTTCAGTGTGTTATTAGTAGATCAGAATAGATAGTGTTTCGTACTTGTGAAGAAGTTACTGAATTTTGGTTATGTCTAGATCCATATGTATTCTTGTGTTACCTCTTGACTTTTGGCACAAACCCATCAACAATTAATCTATTACATATTTTAGTTTTTGAAATTATTGGACTTACCATTCAATGTTTGCACCATTGTTTAGGTGACCGTAAGACAGTTTGGTTTTGGATTACATATTCATTCAAATAGTAAGTAAAAATTCCCATATCATAACTTTGGTTTCAGCCCAAAATGTTAAGCCTAAAAATTTGATGCCGACCACAGTGGAAGAAGTATAATTAAAATTTAAGACATTGGTATACACCGTGTACTTACTATGGTATTAGAAATTCAATATCACGGGTATATACCGGTTTTTTTTGTTCCACATGCTTCGTCTGGTTAAGTAGTCCGATGACATATGTCATTTTGGTGATTAATACCCATAGTTAGAATGATTGATTAAACTGAAATCTGATTTTTAACTGTAACATACCTGTGCATTGCTTACCTTTATATGCTTCTTGTTGTAGTATGTCCTTGGTATGAGACTCAAAGTAGTAATTTTGAAAAACTTCCAATAATCCTAAATCTGTCAATTTTTTTGATTAATTACCACATAGTTAGAATGATGGATTAGCCCAAAATCTGATTTACAACTATGACATACCTGAACCTTGTTTATCTTTTTATGCTTGTTATTGTAGTATGTCCTTGGTAGCAAACTCTAGTAATTAGGAAAATCTTCCGATGATACTTTTGATCCTTTCACCTCCTTTCTCTTAGTATTTTACACAAAAATTAATCTAATATCATTGTTTAGTGGGCCATATTTTGTGCCTTCCACAACCTTAATATTGCTAAATGGATAAATGGATTTCTCAGTTATCCTTTGATCTATAGGTATCTATCCGATTTTTACGTATGGTAGCATGAGTTGTTTGCTCCTCTTATCAATCAAAATAACTAAAATATATACTTATTGACTGTAGTTTGAACCATAGAATAGTCCGCATTTAAAATTGTATAGAATAAACCTGCTCATCTGTTAAGATCACATCAAGACTCACCTATCGATTGTTTTTGGAACAATAGAACAGTCTGCAATTAAATATGTATAGCATAAACCTGTTCATCCATCAAGACATCAAGGCTCATAAGTTCATCAGTTGTAGAATTGATTATATCCCATGTTCTTGTTACTTTCACTTAAAAATCCCAGTTTTGGTCTCTTGTTGAAGTCTCTCAGCTTCTTGTATTCCCAGGCATTTTCACTTGAAAAGGATTAAAACGCGCTGCTTCAAAAGGATTGAAAACGTAGTTGTCAATTAATAATGTGCATATGAAGATTGTAGCTGACAAAAGTGAGTTCATAGTAAAAATAATTACTAACCATGTTGATTCAGGTGAGAAGGAAACTCAGACGACTGGGTGTGACTTACGTAGAAATCGAGTTGCATGCCACTTCATAATTTGTGATATTTGCGGAGCGCCAAGTCCAAACATCTGGCGTCACAGAGTCTGTTGGCTTCAACTGTCCTGGTGGTGGAATCGTCGAACGGCATTGTAGAGTTGGTTGGCTTCAATTTTCCTGGTCGTGTCGATGAGTCGTGAGTTGCTGGGCATCTTAGATTTCCAGACTGAAGATGGGCGTGTATGGCTGCTTGGGCGTGGTCGGCCGTGTATTTTTATGGCCGTGTATGGCTCCAATTAAACGCTATGTGCGAATAGTCTGATGGATGCGGCCAGCTGTGTATTTTTGGGGGCGTGTCTGTATGCACTCTTTTTGGCTGACCAAGTTACTAATGTGTCCTTCCAAGTTCCGATTAGGAATTGTACGTGACAATAGTTGGATATGTAATCTCCACTGTCCATATCTAATATTAGTTGTAGAGATAATTAAATCTTTGATTTTTTTTTTTGAACAGGTGCTTCCTTCTATGACTCCATCGATGTACCTTATGCATGTGCCGTATGCATATAGTCGTGACAGTTCAATTTCCTGACACGTACAAATTCACGTGTTACGTAAAATCTTTAAATCTGAGCCATTGGTTTTTTTTTTTGAACAGGTGCTTCCTTCTATGACTCCATCGATGTACCTTATGCATGTGCCGTATGCATATAGTCGTGACAGTTCAATTTCCTGACACGTACAAATTCACGTGTTACATAAAATCTTTAAATCTGAGCCATTGGTATTTTGATCAAACGCGTGGTAATAATATTAGTCTATGTGGATTAACGTCGTGTCTTATTTGTCTTTTGTTTTAATTATATAATAGATAGATTTATTCATTGTTCCAATCCTACCGGTGGTTCCATCAATACCTTCTCAAGTTTGTGACATGTCACTTCTCAATCCTTTTCAAGAAGAATAAGTAGTATGCAAAATCCATTGCTTGTCATCAATTTAATTTGATGAAGGATAAGCATACAATAAATCTTATTCTTATTTCATCCAAGTGAGTAATCCTTTTCTTCAGAGTTTGTTCTTGAGGAATAAATTCTAGGTCCAAGTGTTTTCATCTTTTCTTTTCCGGAGTTCAAATTTCCTCGGCCATCTCGTCGAAACCCCCTTCTAAATCGATGCAACGCTTTAGTCTTATTCTTTTCATCCTTCATTCCTATCTCATAATCTTTTTATTACCGGAGTTCTTCATGGTGGTTCTTCATGATTTGATTCATTCTTCAAGTGTTCATCAAGGTTCTTTTGGAGGAGCTCAGGAAGCTTTCTTTCTTGCGTCTCAAAGTGCATTTAATTCTCCGTATTCGTCTGCAATGGAGTTTTGCATTTCTTCGTTTTTCTCATCTTTTCCATCTTTTCCGCTCGTGGTCGGTTATCACCTCAAATTTTTGAGATGTTATCTATAAGTCCACAACAAGCAATTCTTTTGTTGTTGAATTTCCAACAACTCAGTTCAATCCTTTCTTCTAAAGATGCTTTCAATTTCATTCGTGGCACAAGTTGTCATTTTCTTCTCCGTTCTTTTCATTCAACTCTTTCAATTCTTTCTGGAGGTTTTGTGTCATGTCTTCATCAAGTATCATTCCTTCCACTCAAGCTTGTGTTCTAATCATTCCATTTTCAGCCGGAGTGCTGCCTAAATTCTTTCAGTCTTATTCGTTTCTTATCTCGTTTTAACCGGAGAGGTTTCATAGTCTATCTGATTCCGTGAGCTTTCGATTCTCATCATTCTCGTCGTTCCTCCCTTCTTCTCGAGTGCTCTCGATTCTTTGCTTCTTCTTTTGCGTTCTTGTTTTACCTCTTCCTCTTTCTCTTCCGTCTCACTCCTAAGATCTCGGGACGAGATCTCTTGTTAGTAGAGGAGTGTTGTAACGCCCCGGATTCGATGCGCCAGGTGTCTGTCAGTTATTCGCCATCGTTGCCATGTCATGTGCTTGCGTGTTGCATTTTGCCATGTCATCATCTGCATTTCATATCATGTCATCATGTGTATTCGAATCAGGAGCCTTCAATTTTTTATATTCTATTTGGTTCAAGTTTTTCTTTGAAAGCAGCCTTTATTCGACTTGAGACTTTTTTGAGGTTTAAAAGTACAAGTGTGGTTAATTTTAACCCGGCTTGATTTTGGCTGTTAAGTCGCCAATATATGAGAATCATCATACCTTTGGAAGTGTTGGTTTCCAAAGTTTGGGCTATCACCCTTCCTGTCCGGGTCATAAAAGCCGGTAGTGCAAATCAAAAGGTCACGGGTAAAAGATTATAGTTGTGTTTCAACATTATATGTTACAACAGGTTTATCTGTGATTCTTCTTCTATTTTAATGTATCAAGCTATTATGACCCGCCTTGCGGTAAGCCGCCAAAGGACCTTGTGATCTATTTCTATGTGCAGGGCAGTTAAAAGACTTGGTCAAGCATAAGGAAAAAAGATGATAAGTGTAAAACGGGTGAAGATAATATGGCGGCTTCATAGTATTAAGCACCAAAAACATGCACGATGGCATAGAAAAAGCAAAGTTATTTCTATTCTATTACATGACTCCCTGAGTCCAAATGATTCATATTGTTTTTTAGCACATCACCAGATATGAGCCGCCACGGCGGATCAACTCTCGTGTTGGCCTGAAGCGTCCGGGTTAGCCCTCTCCGCTTCTTCGCCCAGTTGCCTTTCCTGGAAGGTTGATGATGACTAGTCAATGTTGTTCAAAGCTTCAAATTGAGCTTCATCATCAACTAGTCCGGCCGGGTCAACTTCAGGGGCGAAGGTATGCTTACGGAGTGGGGGATCAGACTGGTCACTTTATAGTGAGGCGTTGGAATTCTCCGGTTCTCCGCATCGTAACTCGGCTGGTACTTGGAGAGGTTTGCTTCGTCAGCTATCAGGGTGGCCACAGGGCGTATCTCCTTCACGCAGGCGGCAAAGTCTTCCTATTCAAGGGAGTGCCATCCTCCTTGAAGCTTGGATAACCAGTGGTGAGGTCTGCCGGGTCTAGCTCCGGTAGCCAAGCTTTGGCCCGACTTAAAGCAGCCACAGCTTCGGCTCTCACAAACGATCGCCTCAGTTCGGTGAATTGCTGGGGTAGCACAGAAAGTTTCTTTAGCACGTCTACCAGGAGCGTGGGCACTTCATTGGACAGGGCCACCGAGGCTAAGGCACGTTGAGACCCGGTGTACAATTGTTCAACCAGTGTATAAACCGCCTTCAGCTTAATTAGCATATCTTGGTTCAGATTTGAACTCCTGGGGCCTGCATAAACATGGTCAGGTGAGTCAATTCCAATTTATATGATCAATTGAAAGGTTCAAACATTTAACACTTGTAGGGCGACTTACTAAAGATCGCTGAGACCATCTGAGAGACATGGCGTTTTAAGCCGGTTAATTCACCGGTTGCCTCTTCAAGAGCCGCCTCTGCCTTCTCGGCTCGATTAATCAATGCAATTTTTTCATCAGCCCATGCCTTTTTCTCCATTTCAAAGTCTTTCTTCACTTTTTCTTGTTTAGAAACGTTGAATTTAAACTTGGAGTCGGCTCTTTGCGTTTCCATCTCTTGGGCCTCAAGGCGGTTCTTCAGATCAGCCACTTCTGATTCAAGTTGACTCGTGGCAGCCTATACAAATACCGGGTCAAAATCAGGACAATCATGATGCAATATTAAGTGGCAGTTCATGACAGTAAGTCCCAAGCACTTTGCAAGCAACATTACTTAGCACTTGGGGCTAATGCATATTGTTGCTTAAGCTTTTTAATTATTTTATTCTATACAACCATATGAAGGACCGACTCAACCATGCTGGTTAAGCCGCCCCTTGGGGACTACGGAGTAAGCCGGATTTCTTGCATATTTTATCCATCTATGTTACTATATCACTAAATTTGTTTCTAAGTCTACAGCATATTCATCATAAGCAATAGACTTGGGGGCTGGCATAGTAAAGATAAACGAATACAGAGAAAGGGTTGTACCTCAAATTTTTGGTGCATCTGCTTCACCATGTCAATCTCGAGGTTACGACTGCTGTGCACTTGGCTCATGTAGCCAGAAAAGACTTCTCCAATACTCATGTGAGTATAGTCCGCGACGTCAAGCTTGACTCGGTGGTGTTCCATAAGCTCCTCCTTGGCGGAACACTTGGCCAACACGGTTGGCCTCCCCGGCTCAGCAAAGCTGGTTCTGGTGATCTCGACATCAGTGTCTTGAGGATCATCTGTCCTGACCGGGCTAGGGGCTTCCGGGTTTTGCGAACCATGAACGGCTCACTCAGTAGGCGGGCCGGCAGTTGGAGTTGATGTGTCTTGAGCCGGCTCAGGTGGCGGCTCATGAGTTGAAGATTCAGGCGCGGCTGTTCCAAGTTTTGGCTCTGTTACGACCGTTTCTTCGACCGGCTTGTCCTTCTTGACCCTTTTGCTAGGCTTGGCTTTTCCACTAAATAAAATCAAAAGGTTAAGGGCAAATACAACAAATTGAAATGAATACAGGATAAGTACATTATCATTACCCTGGCGCGGTCTTGAAAGCCAGCAGGTTGGACTGCATTGAGTCGTCGGAGGAAGGGGAGGTTTCCTGATAATCCGAGTCATAAGAATTGAGCGGTTGACGAGTGATACCCGCCAAAGGATAAAAGAGATATATATCAGAGGTGACCTCGTTCCGGCACTTCCTTGGGGTGTTCGGCAAGCCGGAGGAGAGCTCCACATCCTTGCTGGTTCGGGTCTGCCTCCGGCTCTCATGAGTCTGTCGCTTCAAAAGAAATTGAGGATCTTGATAAGCTAAGGGATGTGAAAATCTTACTTTTTGGGTTACTCTACGGATTTTCTATCTTGGCAGAGGCTGGGAGTCGGAGGAAATGATAGTTACCTCTTCAGCCTTGCTATGGCTCACTCCTGTGTCCTCCTGCTGATAGTCAGTGTCAATAAGATGGTTAAAAGAGGAGCCAAGAGAGTCCAGGGCTACCTCTGACTTAGAAGAATCTTCTAACCGAAGCAAGTCAGAGGCGGTGGCTTTCTTGCCCTTCTTTTTCACAGCCTCTTTTCTGGCGGCTTTCTTGGCCTTCCTGGTTTTCTTTGCAGCTTCATGGTCATATTTGACCTTCCAGAATTTGTCACCCGCCTGTAAAGAGTTAGCAGAGGTATGAGTATGGATAGAACATTGAAAAACCAAAGTAATTTATTCAGATGGGCGGCTTACCGCTAGAGCCGGATTAGCCTCACAGAAGGGGGCTAAGCCCACCTTACAACAATCTGCCAGGTTCTCATTCAAAAGGGACTTTGTCATATCGTTGATGACATCTTCAGGCAAGTCATCAGGGCTGTGCCGCAGAGGGTCATCCTTTTTGCCCGTGTAGGTGCACATCAGGCCGGGACGGCGGCTCAATGGAATGAGCCACCAAGCGAGCCAAAACCCGAACTAAATCAATGCCATTCAACCCGTTCCCTAGAAGAGCTTTGATCCTTGCTAGGGTAGGGGCGAGTGTTTTGCGCTCGGCGGCTGTAATCTTGTCAGGAAGCTGGTGGTTGGACCCAAGACGTAGAGCGCGAAACCCGGGCAGAGGGTTCTCACCAGCCGGAGAGGTGTCTTGGCAATAAAACCATGTCTGGTTCCAGTCTTTGGGATGACTCAACGGGTTGGCATAAGGAAAGATTGCATCCCTACCACGTTGGATCGAGACACCACCAAGTTCCAAGCTCTGGCCGTTGGCGCATTCATTCTGGCGGTTCAAGTAGAGTAGCTCTCTGAAGAGTAAGATGTTGGGTTCTTCTCCAAGATATACTTCACTGAACAATTGGAAATTGTAGATGTTAGACACGGAATTGGGTCCGATGTCTTGTGGGCGAAGGTCAAAGAAGTGCAACACATCTTTGAAGAATTTTGAGCCAGGTGGAGAGAAACCCCAATTCATGTGATTTGTGAAAACAATAACCTCCCCCATTTTGGGTTGAGGAAATTCCTCCTCGGGGTTAGGAGCACGATAGGACATGATTTCCTTCTTCGGCAGATAGTCGGTCTTCACAAAGTTGTCAAGTGTATTGTCTGTGACAATAGATATGACCTAGTTGCAAGACGTGGGTGCTTTCGGTGCCATTTTGATGAAAGCCTAATACAGAGTAAAAATTCCTAGTTCAAATTTAAGTCAGAGAGAAAAACATTACAGTACATATTCAAGATGGCGGCTTATGAAGGGGCCTAATGGTATAAGGATAATTATGTCAAAGATTATTTAAGCCACCATAGGCTCCATAAGCAGTTAAAGTTGTTTATACCGCCATGGGTGGTAAAGTTTATCAATTGAGCATTGCCTTTTTAAGCCGGTGATAAGAGTCGCCATGATTAGGTGGATCTAACAAATACAGTTTTTTGCCTAAGTGTTGCATAAACAAGTTTCACAAACTGCAGCTACTATTTTGGATCAAATGACTGTTCAGAAAAGAAAAATTCTAGACCTAAAAACATGGTACAGAGGAGTTCATATGTTCTAATGAGGCTTATTTTCAAAGAAAAAGGATCTGCTAGTGCCAAAAATGGATGAGAAACAGCTACCGCATGAGTTCTATGCTGCTGTTGGATCAAAAGAGGTTGCGGCAGAAGAAACCGAGATGAACTGTGAACTGTACAGAGGAACTCACAAACCCTAGCATGGATCTAAGATGCAGAAAGGGTAAAACTTATAGCGGCAGATCTGTTGCTAAGGGGCGCCATCGTTCTCTGGTCAGATTCACGTCGATGCAGCGGCCAAGGTTGATGGAGACGAGGTGCGCTGCGGCGGCGATGGAGCTCAAGCGACAGTTGGGGTGCGAGAGGAAGAATAAGAGGAAGGGGAGAATGAAGAAAGACCTGGTTGGGTCTATTTATAAGGAAGGACCACTAAAAGAGCGCGAAAAACGAGGAGGCCGAAAACATAAGTTATCCAACTACAAGGGCGCCTCGATTTTCGAGAAAGATCATTATGATAAAGATCCCAGATACATTGGACAAAACGTGCATTTATGGCAGGTGACGTCATGGCGGGTTATCGTAAATCCAAAAGATGATGTCATGGAGGCTTACAAAAATTTCATAAGCACGGAGCAGAAGATTTTTTCTTAAGTGTTGAAGATTGACATGAACCAGTTCAAATCAATCTAGGGCCTAATGTTGGGGATATAACTATTAGTATGACCTGCCCAGGAGGGGCCGGGTTATACCTACAAATACTCTTGAAGCCCAACCAAGGTTGAAGATGGCGGTTCAGTTAAGGGCCCAAAGCCCAGAGGCGAATTAAGGCCCGTAGAGATAAACCGCCACATGTACATGACTTGTATTGTAAGGCAAGAATAAGTTAGAGACCGGGCTGGACACTGTTTATGAGCCGGCTGGGACTCTGAGATTCACTGGGCGTCGACCTCTGTATATAAAGGGACGACTCGGCGGCGGTTCAGGGCAAGTAACATTAGATCGAGCTAGTTCAAGCAATTCTTCTCCCTCGTAATCGAGTCATAAGCAATCCCATTCAAAACTGGATCGTAGGCTTTTACCTTCACTGCAAGGGGCCGAACCAGTATAAACCTCGTGTCCTTTGTCCTGATTAACCCCTTTAAGCTTCCTAGTTGCGATGGCTCCACGACTAAGTCCTTTCACTAGGACATCTGACGTGACAATTCCACGACAGTGACGGTATTGCTGTTTTTACTACGGCGTGGCTTAGAGCGGCACCGCTGACGTCGGCGCTTCGGCTGTGTCTCAGGAGGCTTATCCTCGACTGGATTTTCACTGTCACCGTTATTTTCTTTGGGTGTATCCACCATGTATATGTCGTACGAGGAGGTGGCTGTCCAACGCCCTGTAGACAGTGGTTCCTGATCCTCTCCGGCATCGTTGTCCATACCGTCGATGTCTTCGGAGTCGTAGTCAAGCATGTCGGTTAAGTCGTCGACAGTGGCTATAAAGTGGGTGGTGGGTGGGGAACGAATTTCTTCATCATCCACTTCCCATTCGAGCCGGACATAGTTCGGCCGAGCGTTCCCTGACAAGGATAGGGATTTTAGTGAGCTTAACACATTACTAAAAGGCGAGTGCTGGAAGATGTCCGCGGAGCTGAACTCCAAGACCGGCACCCAATCAGGATCGATGGACACGGGTGCACACGGTCTGGAACCCATGGTCGGAGACAAGTCCAAGGTTCCGGTGATACAAGCCCAGCTCGATGTTGGGTATGTGTGCGGCTCAAGAGCCGCTGAGTCTACGGCCTCCGTGGCGGGGTTAAGCTTCCCATCTTTGGACGATGCAATCCACTCCGGCTCTAGGGCCAGGGCGGTCACAAGTGTTATCTCATGCGTGTGGCCCAATGATAGATCTAGGTCATGTTCATCATGGTGGCCGGGGACAGCCGTCATGGGCTCAAATCTGTCGAAGATCAAGTCTCCGCGGATATCGGCCACAAAATTCAGGCTTCCAAATCTGACCTGATGGCTAGGGACGTAGCTGTCGATCTTCTCTAGATGGCCAAGCGAGTTGTCCTGCAGTGTGAAGCCGCTGAATACGAAGATCTGTCCGGGGAGGAAGGTCTCCCCCTGGACTGAATTGTTGTAGATGATTGATGGAGCCATCAAGCCTATCTTCGACGACACAGTGGAACTCTCAATGAAAGCACCAATGTCGGTGTCAAAACCGACGGATCTTGGGTAGGGGGTCCCGAACTGTGCGTCTAAGGCTAATGGTAACAGGAGGCGGGGGATACAATGTTTACCCAGGTTCGGGCCCTCTCTATTGAGGTAATACCCAACTTCCTGCTTGATTGATCTTGATGAATATGAGTATTACAAGAGTGGATCTACCAGGAGATCGTAATGGCTAAACCCTAGAAGTCTAGCCTATGAGGTTATGATTGTTGTCCTACGGACTAAACCCTGGAAGTCTAAACCCTCCGGTTTGTATAGACATCGAGGGGGGCTAGGGTTGTACAAAGTCGGTTACAGAGAAAGGAATATACATATCCTTATCGCCAAGCTTGCCTTCCACGCAAAGGAGAGTCCCATCCAGACACAGGATGAATTCTTCTATCTTGTATCTTCATAGTCCATCAGTCCGGCCAAAGTATATAGTCCGGCTGTCCGAGGACCCCTTAGTCCAGGACTCCCTCAGCGGCAACTGGCTTCGTTGGGCGAGGGGAGGGAGTGGATCAGCGAGTTACATAGCTCATATCCGGCGAGCTCGGCGGGCCACCCAGCCGGCTTGGATGCAGAATAACTACTCTTCATAAGTCATTGCAAGAGTGGACAAAATGGTGAAGGAGGAGATAGGGAAGCGGCGGAGGTGTGCGATTCTTGGCCGGTGTTTGGCCTCGTTTAAATAGCAGATTAAATAGACAACGGACGGGAGGAGCTCGGTCGGTGTTGCGTTTAAGGCCTGCCCGGTCATGAACGGACGTGTGTCCAGAGTGGGTTTCTCGGCTTCGACATGGGCGGGTTTCATGGAGGCGTTTGAATGCAGCAAGGAGGCGTGTTCAGCCGGGCGTGCAGCAAGTGGCGCCCTCGACTCTGACGTAGGACACTGCACCGTTCTTCCACTGACGTGTGGGCTCTTTGGGTACATGGCCTGCACGTCAGTGACCCAACGCAAGCAGCACAACAAAGGAACCTTTGGTGGGCCAGGGCGGTCAGAAGCGGGCATTTCATAAACCGATGATTGTTCATTGAGTGTGACGTCATCTTATTCATGTAGATAAGCCTACTATGTTGATAGCCCGTTCGATACGTTGTGATTCATAAAGACCGCTGCAAACATCAATGTTCTGCTTATCACAGATAAAATTGATTAATACCCGTAACAATCCATGTCCTTAACAAAAGGTGCATGCACGTATAGGTTGAGCGTTTGTCTTGCGTCGTGTCCCGTGTGCATGCAGGCGTGCGAGTGTTGCGTGCATGCAAGGGTACGTTTGAGTGTTGCATGCATGTGTGTGTACGTGCATGTGTTCGTGAGTGTATGTGTACGTGTCAGTGTTGCACGCCTGCATGCGTGCGTGTGTTCGTTATGTGTACATGTCAGTGTTGCACGCCTGCATGCGTGCATGTCTTGCGTGCGTGCATGTGTACGTGCGGGGTAAGGCTACTAGTCGACTGACTTTTTCATCTCTGCCCATTAGATTTTCCAGCCGTTGGATGCGAAATCAAGGGCCTGCAGTTTATCATCAAACTCCACCCCCCCTGAGCCGCCAGCCACCACCGACCGAACCACCGGCCCCCGCCGCCCGCGGCCAGCCCACGCCGCCACGCCCGCCCCGAAACCACTCCCCACCATCGTTCTGCCGCCGCACCGGCCATCCCTCTAGCCCCCCCCCCCCCCCCGCCGAGCTTTTTCTCCGGCGATCCCCACCCCACCGCCCAATCAACGCCCCCCACCGCCGGCGACTGCCAACCAAAGGTCTCACGACTTCGAATACCCACCGACCACTAATTTATTACCATTTCTGTCCTTCATATACGCGCTGACGGGTGGGCCCTATGGTAATGTGCGCTGCTGAATATGGACCGTTTGACTAGTCAATTGATTGTGTCATCAACAAATTACGAAGCTATATGGTGAGCCAGTGACCGTATGATCACCCTAAAATGTATTTTATTAACGCAGTACAGACTCAAACTACCATTTCTTTCTTTCATATACGGGATGACAGGTGGGCCCCACAGTTACGCGCCCCGATGGTGCAACACTAGTTGTGCCACGTGGAACGTTTGACTGGTCAATTGATTGTGTCATCAACAAAATACGGAGTTGTACGGGTGAGCCAGTGACTCTATAATCATGAAATGTATTTTTTTAACACGATACAGATGCAAGGGCTCATATATACGCGCAAGCTCTCACCGCTATAAGTGCACACACGTAGACCCTACCCCTATGAGCACCTTCGAGAGAGAGAGCGAGCATATGATCTTGAGATTTTACGAAGTCACCATAGGTGCCTCGTAGTCGAGTGGAACGTCTCCTCCCACTGAACGCACATCGCCGGAAAATACTGAAATTAACCCAGGATAAATGCGAGCACCGGGACTTTAACCCTGGTGGGCTCGAGAAACCACTGTCCTCCTAACCATCAACCACATGTTGGTTAGCACGACAAAATGTATGTGGTGACCGTGATGAGCTTATTCTGAAGTCCAGTGACCATATCATGCTTTCGCTTCAAATACAATGACCATAAGTGTCGTCAACAAAATACGGAGCATGCATCAAATGCAAAGTCCGTCAGTGTCATCAAGAAAATACGGAGACGTATCGTGAGCTAGATACCATATGATCACCACAAGAATGTATACGGTGACCGTAATGAGCATATTCTGAAGTCCAGTGACCGTATAGTGCTTTAACTTGAAATATAGTGACCGTCACGCGTGAATGTGTCGTGGGCATGCATACTTTTAGAGGGCCGAGAGATAGTTTGTGTGTGTACGTGAAAGTGGTGTAGAAAGAGCGGGTGTCCGGTGGAGACAAGGAGAGATATGCCCTTCGTTTCTCTTTCCCGTGACTAATATTTTAGGAGAATATATAAACATTCACAATGCAGAACAAATATTTTTGGATGCACCATGCAATTAACTTTCATGTATAACATTGTACTATTGTATATGCTTATTTTCTTAGTGGCTGATTGCATGTGTGGTGTGGTGGGCACATCATTTCTAGTTGTGGTGGGTCAACATGAGGACTCATGGGTCGGTTCCATCGTGCGCCACATAGGTTGGATCGAGACGTGTTATACGAAGACCCATGTGGAGGACTCGGCGTACAACACGAAGCTACCAGAGTCACGGAGGACTCTATCCCCACTGGTGATAAGCCGACTATATATGATTTGTAACCCTAGGCCCCCAGTATGTTATAGAAGCTTGGGGCTAGTTTGTCGATAGTATACACATATGCACAATGCCTGGTATTCCCGTGTACTTTGTACACACCCCTATCACTAATATACAGTACCAGGAGTAGGCTTTTTCCTCAACTGCAAGGGTCCGAACTAGGGTAAACTTTGCCTCGTATTACCATCCAGCCTAACAGTCAAGGATATCCTACCGAATGATATGATGGAATCATATCTGCCAACTACTAAGAGAGAGGTGTGTCTAGAGGGGGCAATGTGTGCGAGAGAGGCCTAAAGATAATGTGCGTGCGGGAGACACGTAGGCACATATATGTGCGTATAGAGGGCTAGTAGAGACCGTGCGTGTGGATATATGCATGTGAGAGAAATAGTGTTTTCCAACTCCAACTGAGATTAGTGAAAAGAGTGGTACATAGTAGTTAGAAAGAGAGAGAGAGAGAGAGAGAGAGATAGAGAGAGCATGTGCGTGAGACACCCCGACACCCCGAGAGAGATTGTGAGCATGTGTTAAAGAGAAATGTTGATGCATATAAAGTGTGTGCACTTATGCGTTAGATAGAGAGATATATAGCGTGTTTGTGAGAACAGGCCGAGGCATAATGCATCTACGTGTAAAAGGCGGTTCTACGCATTAAATTAAATTATAAATGGCATTATTATTTTTGGATGAGATCATGAATTTTGCAAATTGCGTATGGACGAAAATCGGTCTATTAGACACCCATACTCTATTGAATTCTAGCATGTGCATGTGTTTATTTCATATTATTGATCCATAGAGTGAGATCGGTTTGAAATACAGGCAATGGATGCTTTTGCAATTCATATATAAACATTAATTAGTGCACTCCATGTTGTTAGTGTGAAGCACTTTATACATTTGTCACTTGCATGTATACATTCCAAATTGCTAGCTACGAAATAGAATACATGTCGAATTCAAAATAATGGGGGTTTCGAAGATTCGAATTCGTAGGACGTCCATTCATCTATTTGAACCCGAGATAATGGCATTTGTAAATCAGATGTAAAGGAGGGCATCAATATTTGTTGTGCGTTTGAACATGCTATATATATTCATACACATGTCTAACTTTTTTTTTTGCATCCAAGGAGATTATATCTGGAACCATGCAGAGGTAAGTTGCATATTTTTTAATATATACACATGTACAATGTATATTCAAATGTACCCCCTCCATTCCAAAATAATCATAGCTTTAGGATTTTCAAGAGTAAAGATTTGTGAAGTTTGAAAAATCCTGAAAGTTCAATTCAAGAGAACCGAAAACGTTAATGCTTTTGCTTTCAAATATTGAACGAAGCGCCAAATAGGCCTCTGGTCACCCGAAACCGCGCGAGACTAATGTTTGGTGGTAGGAAATTACTATCCTGACTCTGGCCCGTGTAGCCTATCAGCCTATTGTCCAAAGGTCTAAACCGGGGTAGGTTTGTAACTTCACCAAGACGCCGGTCTCAACCGCCTCCGAGAAGCATTCATACGCCGCGGGTGCCTAAACACCCATGCGCTCGGCTGAAATCTATCCCGCCCACATTTGGGACACCTGAGATTACTGTCCTACCCCAACCCGCAATATGTCCAAAATTTTAGATGGGGGCAAAGTTTGTAACTTCCCCCAAATTTCAAACAAGCGCGTCCCAAACCGAAACATTGTTCCCCCTTAGTTCCCCGCCTCCCTCCGTTTCCCCATTCATACTCCGTGGGCGCCAAAACGCCCTCTCCACCAGCCGCGAAGCCCCAGCCTCCTCCCTCCCTCCACCACATAGCGCCGAATCCACCGCCGCCCTCCTCTATCACGCCGGAGCCGGTACCCCGATGTTGTCGTCCAACGCAACCGCAACTGCAACGCCCTTAAGGACTTAGCAGATGAAGCCGAGGCAGAGCTGCCTCCACGATGCCAATGCCGACGTGCGCCGTACCAGAACCACTCCGACCACACTGTCCTGCGCCTCACTGCTGCTGCTCCATTGTCACAACCGTCCATCGCACCGGAGCTGTTCCTGCTACGCCATCGTTCACCGCCTCGGATCTGGTTCCCCGCCGCCGATAGCCAGCCACTGCACCACACTCAGCAACTTGGCCATGGGTTCGTCCAAGGCTCCACCGTCCTCCACAACTTCTCGTTTCTAGTGAACCACAAGAAGATCGTTGGAAAAATAGAAGGAGGATACATCACTGCCAGCAGAAAGAGGTACTCATCTTCCCTTATTCGTGCAAATCTTACGTCTCTGCTCACACCGTATTCATCCCATGAAAGAAACTAGTTGAGTGCTTCTTACTGCATCTTCTTCGTGATACTAAATGCACAAGGTTTCTTCCCTTTACTATTTCACCTTTTCTAGAGGAAAGAGCCCTCTTGGATTTTAATTCAGGGTCAGTCGAACCGCAATTAAAAGAAGCAGCACCCGCTTAGGCGAGCGGAGCACCTAGTTCGCCTGTTCGCTGTGGAAGCGGCGCATCAGTGTCTATCATAGGGGTGTGGGGCAGAGGAGCTACTTGCGCCCGATCTGGAGTTCAGCGGGGCTTGAATGGATGGCCGGGGGTGGTGCCAAGCACGGCGGTGCGGTGAGGTCGAGGGGAGGGCGCAGGGAGGGGACTGGGCCGGTGGTTGCTGGCGTTTCGAGGAAGATCGTCAACACTGACTAGTTGGAGGTAGATGAAGGCGATCTGCCCGTTCTTTGTACATCGGATGGTGCTGAAAAATGGACTGATGATAACCCACAAGTATAGGGGATCGCAACAGTTTTCGAGGGTAGAGTATTCAACCCAAATTTATTGATTCGACACAAGGGGAGCCAAAGAATATTATCAAGTATTAGCAGCTGAGTTGTCAATTCAACCACACCTGGAAACTTAGTGTCTGCAGCAAAGTGTTTAGTAGCAAAGTAATATGATAGTAGTGGTAACGGTAACAAAAGTAAAGACAGCAAAAGTAATGTTTTTGATATTTTGTAGTGATTGTAACAATAGCAACGGAAAAGTAAATAAGCGAGAACCAGTATATGGAAAACTCATAGGCACCGGATTAGTGATGGATAATTATGCCGGATGCGGTTTGTCATGTAACAGTCATAACATAGGGTGACACAGAACTAGCTCCAGTTCATCAATGTAATGTAGGCATGTATTCCGTATATAGTCACACGTGCTTATGGAAAAGAACTTGCATGACATCTTTTGTCCTACCCTCCCGTGGCAGCGGGGTCCTATTGGAAACTAAGGGATATTAAGGCCTCCTTTTAATAGAGAACCGGAACAAAGCATTAGCACATAGTGAATACATGAACTCCTCAAACTATGGTCATCACCGGGAGTGGTCCCGATTATTGTCACTTCGGGGTTGCCGGATCATAACACATAGTAGGTGACTATAGACTTGCAAGATAGGATCAAGAACACACATATATTCATGAAAATATAATAGGTTCAGATCTGAAATCATGGCACTCGGGCCCTAGTGACAAGCATTAAGCATAGCAAAGTCATAGCAACATCAATCTCAGAACATAATGGATACTAGGGATCAAACCCTAACAAAACTAACTCGATAACATGATAAATCTCATCCAACCCATCACTGTCCAGCAAGCCTATGATGCAATTACTCACGCACGGCGGTGAGCATCATGAAATTGGTGATGGAGGATGGTTGATGATGACGACGGCGACGAATCCCCCTCTTCGGAGCCCTGAACGGACTCCAGATCAACCCTCCCGAGAGAGATTAGGGCTTGGCGGCGGCTCCGTATCGTAAAACGTGATGATTTCTTCTCTCTGATTTTTTTTCTCCCCGAAAGCCAATATATGGAGTTGGAGTTGGTGTCGGAGGGCCACCAGGGGGCCCACGAGGTAGGGGGCGCGCCCAGGGGGGGCGCGCCCCCACCCTCGTGGACAGGGTGTGGGCCCCCTGGTCTTCATCTTTTGCGAGGATTTTTTATTGTTTTTTCTAAGGTGTTCCGTGGAGTTTCACGTCATTCCGAGAACTTTTATTTTCTGCACGGCAATTCTGCTGAAAACAGCGACAGTCCGGGTTAGTTCCATTCAAATCATACAAGTTAGAGTCCAAAACAAGGGCAAAAGTGTTTGGAAAAGTAGATACGACGGAGACGTATCAACTGACCTATTTGTTTTCAGTCGACTGTTATTTTCATAGAATCCTGTAGTAATTTAGTGTGCCATGCATGTTGTAGAGCTATCATATGTCTCCCATCATTTATTTCTCACCGACCTGCTATCTCTTACCTTTACACTGTACTAATTGTGCACACACTTCACCTATACTCACACTATTGTTTTTTATGCATGTGTATTTCAGACTCTGATGCAGTGTTGATGAATGCAGAAAAGAAAAGACAGAAGTCGCTCCAGTGTAATTCGAAGATAAGCACTAAGCGTTTCAGCGCTCTAAAGGGTGCAGTGTCAGCAGTTGGAGACAGTAAACATAGCTCTGCAGTTGATAATCTCAATTGCCACACACAACCATCCCAGGTGCTTGCTTTAACTTCGCGCTGTCAAATGTGGTTGCATGTTTCATATGGTGTCTAGCTTGTATTGCTAACAATTTGGTTAAATTGCATCTGCTTACTTTACACATTATACCTTTGATAATGACATGCCTTCCTATTTTTGATACATACTATATATGTCTATTAACCATGTTCGTACATCAAACTAATGCTCTTTTGTATCCCTCGTCAATCACTTATGATGAGACAGTCACCCCAGTGGGTTACTGTGAGACGCCCTACTCGTTTAAAGAGTGCAGTGTCATCCTCCCCACATGATTCTCAAGAAACAACAAGGCTAAATGAAGATAGTCAACATAGCTCTCTAGTTGATGACCGCAATTCCCCCACACCACCATCGCAGGTGCTTGCTCTTACTTGGCAGTGTGATATGTGGTTGCATGTTACATATGGTGTCTACCTTGTAATGCTTCTAATTAGGGTAAATTGCATCTGCATAGTTAACACATTATACCTGTGAATATGACATGCCTTCCTATTTTTGGTACATACTACGTCTTTCTATTAACCATGTTCTTACATCAAACTACTTTTCTTATGTATCCCTCATCAATCACTTCTGACGATACACCTTCAAGTTGACAGTGTAATATTGGTTGCATCTTGCATATCATTTCAAACACGTATTGCCTCTAATTTGTTGAAGTGCCACTTATAATGAGACATATCTAACTTGGTAGAGTGATTTTGGTTGGATCTTTCATATGGTGTCTAGATTGCATTGCTTCCAATTTGTTGAAATGCCTTCTGCTTAGCGTTTTTCATACATATTCCATCCTCCTACAATGTGGTTGCCATACATAAAAGTTGTGTTCGTCAGTATCATGCATCCACGAATTTGGAAGTATGAATTTCATTCCTTTTTCTTGTGTGTTTACTTGACAAGGTAACATCTGAAAGGACGAAGGCACAGAATGATGGTGGTCCTCTGGAGCAACCGAAACAGATGATCTCTGTATATTCTCCTGCTACTCGTACTGCAGTGCTAGTTCCAAATCTCATCTCCCCTGCTCCACAACCCAAGGTGCTTGCTCTAACATGGCGATGTGATATCTGGTTGCATGTTGCATATGGTGCCTAGCTTGTATTGCTCCTAATTTGTTAAATTTCATCTCCTTAGCTTACACATTATACATGTGAATATGACACGCCTTCCTGTTTTTGGTACATACTACATCTGCCTATCACACCATGTTCTTACATCAAACTACTATTCTTGTGTATCCTGCATCTATCGCTTATGATGAGATAGTCACGCCCGTGGGTTAATATGAGACGCGCTACTCTTATAAAGAATGCAATTTCATCCTCTCCACATGATTCTCAAGAAACAGCAACCCTAAATGAAGATATTGAACGTAGCTCTGTACTTGAAGACCACACTTCCCCTACACCACCATCACAGATGCTTGCTCTAACTTCGAAGTGTGATATGTGGTTGCATGTTGCATATGGTGTCTAGCTTGTAATGCTTCTAATTAGGGTAAATTGCATCTGCTTAGTTTACACATTATACCTGTGAATATGACATGCCTTCCTATTTTTGGTACACACTACATCTATGTGTTATCTTTGTTCTTACATGAAACTACCTCTCTTCTGTATCCTGAATCAATCACTAGTCACCTTTATTCATTGCATATTGCATATTATTTTTAGCATGTGCCATGTATTGCTTCTAATTTGGTCAAATACATTTGTTAGGGCACCCTTATAATTTGGCAGAGTGATATTGGTTTCATCTTTCATATGATTTCTAGCTTGCATTGATTCTAACAAGTTCAAGCACTTTGTGCTTAGTTTACACTTTATACATCATACATGTCAATATGTCACGCCATCCTGTTTTTCATACATATTCCATCCTCCTATCATGTGGCTGCCTTACATGAAAGTAGTGTTCATCAGTATCATGCATCAATGAGTTCTGAAGAGCAAATTTTATTCCTTTGTCTTGTGGGTTTGACTTGACAAGGCAAAATCAAGAAATAGGAAGGAAAAGAGTAAGGAAGGCGATGATGGTGGTCCTCTGCAGCAACGTAAACGGAGCATCTGTACCGATTCTCCTTGTATTGATAGTGCATTACAAGGTCCAAGTCTCCGCTCCCCTACTCCACCATCCAAGGTGCTTGCTCTAACTTGGCAGTGTGATATCTGGTTGCATGTTGCATATGGTGTCTAGCTTGTATTGCTCCTAATTAGTGTAAACTGCATCTGCTTAGCTTACACATGATACGTGTCAATATGACACGCTTTCCTGTTTTTGGTACATACTATATCTGTCTATCACACCATGTTCTTACATGATACTACTCTTCTTGTGCATCCTGCATCCATCACTTATGATGGGACACCTTTAAGTTGGCAGTGTGATATTGGTTTGCGTCTTGAATATGATTTCTAGCATGTATTGCTTCTAGTTTGATGAACGCCACCTATGACGAGACAGTTTTAACTTGGCAGAGTGATATTGATTGCACCTTCCATATGGCGTCTAGTTTGCAGGCTTCTAATTTGTTGAAGTGCCTTCTGCTTAGTTACACATCATAGGTGCGGATATGTCAAGCCGTCCATTTTTTCGTACATATTCCGTCCTTGTATCATGACTTTGCCTTTCATCAGAGTAGTGTTCGTCAGTATCATGCATGAATGACTTCTGAAGAGCGAATTATATTCATTTTTCTTGTCGGTTTGACCCCACAATGAAAAATCAATAAAGCTGAAGGAAATTGGCAAGGCATTGGATGATGGTGGTCCTTCCGAGCAACTGAAATGGAGGTTCTCTATAGATTCTACTCCGCCATCCTCCCAACAAGATTCACAAGACATCGCAAGGCTAGACAGTCAACGTAGCTGTGTAGATGATGAGCACATCTCCCCTACTCCACCATCACAGGTGCTTGCTCTAACTTGGCACTATTATATGTGGCTGCATGTTGCGTATGGTGTCTAAGTTGTATTGCTTCTAACTTTGTTGAATTGCATCTGTTTACTTTACACATAATGCCTGTGAATATGACATGTGTTCCTGTTTCTAGAACATACTATATCTGATGACACGATGTTCTTACATCAGACTACTGTTCTTGCATATCCCGCATCAGTCACTTATGATAAGGCACCTTTAAGTCGCCACCGTGATATTGGTTGTGTCTTGCATATGATTTCTAGCATGTACTGCTTCTAATTTTTTGAAACGCCATACAGTTTGAACTTTGATATTGGTTGCATCTTTCATATGGTGTCTAGCTTGAAGTGCTGCTAATTTGTTGAAATGCCTTCTGCTTAGTTACCACATCATAGGTGTGAATATGTCACGCCATCCTGTTTTTCATACATATTCCATCCTCGCATCATGTGTTTGCCTTTCATCCAAGTAGTGTTTGTTAGTATCATGCATGAATGAGTTCTGAAGAGCGAATTTTATTCATTTTTCTTATCGGTTTGACTTCACAATGCAAAATCATTACACCTGAAGGAAATTAGTCCGGCAGTGGATGATGGTGGTCCTTCGGAGCAACTCAAACAGGGGGTCTCTACAGATTCTACTCCGCCATCCTCCCAACAAGATTCGCAAGACAACACAAGGCTGGACAGTCAATGTACCTCTGTAGATGATGAGCACATCTCCCCTACTCCACCATCATAGGTGCTTGCTCTAACTTGGCACTATTATATGTGGTTGCATGTTGCGTATGATGTCTAGCTTGTATTGCTTCTAACTTTGTTGAATTGCATATACTTACTTTACACATAATGCCTATGAATATGACATGTGTTCCTGTTTCTAGAACATACGTGTACATGATGAGCACATCTCCCCTACTCCACCATCACAGGTGCTTGCTCTAACTTGGAACTGTTATATGTGGTTGTGTTTTCCGTATGATGTCTAGTTTGTATTGCTTCTGATTATGTTGAATTGCATCTGCGTAGCTTACAACTTATACCTGCAACGATCACTTACCTATAAGACACATTTAACTTGGGACTGTGATATAGGTTGCATCTTGCATTGTCTTCTAGCTTGTACTGCTTCTAATTTCTTGAAATGGCACTTACAATAAGTCACTTTTTACCTGATAGAGTGATATTGGTTGCATGTTCATATGGTGCTTCATTTCTTCTAATTTTGTTAAAATGCCTTCCTCTTACTGTTTTTTCATACATATTCCATCCTCCTATCGTACGTGTGAATATGAAACGCTGTCTTTTTTGTGTATATTCCATCCTCCTATCCTGCGCTTGCTTTACATCAAAGTAGTGTTCGTCTGTATCATGCATCAACCAGTTATGCAGAGCTAATTTTATTCATCTTCTTGTGGTTTTGACTTCATAAGGCAATACCAGAAAATAGGAAGGAAAAGAGTAAGTTAGGGGATGTTGGTGGTCCTCCGCACCGACGCAAACAGAGGCTCTCTAGATTTACCACTCTTACTGCTAATGAAGTTGAAGTCCCACGTCTACATGATGAGTTCATCTCCCGTACTCCACCATCGCAGGTGCTTGCTCTAAGTTGACAGTGTGATAATTGGTTTCATGTTGCATATGTTGTCTAGCCTGTATTTCTTCTATTTTGATTAAATTGCACCTGCTGAGTTTATACGTCTAGAATACACTACAACTATCTATCATACCATGTTCTTACATCAAAGTACCGTTGTTGTGTACCCCGCATTAGTCACTCATGATTGGACGCTTTTAACATGGCAGTTTGATAGTGGTTACATCTTGCATTGATTTCTACGTTGC
This sequence comes from Triticum timopheevii, assembly GCA_963921465.1. Taxonomy (NCBI): domain Eukaryota; kingdom Viridiplantae; phylum Streptophyta; class Magnoliopsida; order Poales; family Poaceae; genus Triticum; species Triticum timopheevii. The sequence continues at coordinate 477,352,946 of OY997264.1, read as the reverse complement.
ACTGCTTCTAATTTTTCGAATTGCCACTTATGACAAGACACTTTTAACTTGGCAGAGTAATATTGGTTGCATCTTTCATATGGTGTCTAGCTTTCATTACTTCTATTTTCTTGAAAATCCTTCTGCTTAATTTACACATCGCAGCTGTGAATATGTCATGCCGTCCTGTTTTTCTTACATATTCTATCCTCATACGGTTGTCTTACATCAAAGTATTGCTTGTCTGTATCATGCACCAATAAGTTCTGAAGAGCGAATTTATTCTTTTGTGTTGTGGGTACGATTGACATGGCAAAGTCAAAAAAGAGCAAGGAAAATAATATAGTAGGGAGTGGTGTTACTCGCCGGGTGAAACGGAAAAGGATCTGTCATTGAGATTCTACTGGTACTTATAGTGCAGTAGAAGGTCTAAGTTCACCGGCTAAATCTACAAACACAGTATCACCTGCTACACCAGCTGTAGCATCCGCTTCAACTGTACGGGCATCTCAACAAGTTACTCGTTCGTTTGCTCCGGAACTAGCCAGTTCCCAAGCTGCCTTCACACCTAACACTACTTCCGAAGCACTACTGAGACAACAGGACTTGGCAAGATCAGATGAACCTCTTGAACATCAACACCAAGATGGTACCTGACCGAGTCAAGTTGCAGTTGCATGCTCCTTTATATGTACTTTCACAGTTTGATGTACACTAACACTTTCCATATTTGTTGTTGAACTAGCACCACGGTGCAAGCGGAAACAGACATCAGGGATAATGCTTGACAAATTAACAAAATCTAAAGGAGGAAGAATGGAGATCCATTTTGAGGCAGGTTTAAAGAGGTCACGTGATGCTACAGAGTCAACCAAGTTAGTATCAAAGGCAGCCGTTGCCGTTAGGTGTCATGCACGTATCCTCCAAACATAGATCCAGTACAAGAATGAGAAAGACAATACCCAGTTTAACACATTCCTTGACCATTTATCTGTAAGTAATGTTATCCATCACAATGTCACGATCCGGATTTGGTAGAATCCAAATCTCTGTGCTTACTGTGCTATCCCTGGATCATAGCTAGCACACACAATAACAAGAATGAATATCAATAAGACATACATCATTCAACTACAACGATAGATCCAGATACATATAAATCATACCTTAGGCGCAACTTAAGCTGGCATATAATACAACGGAATTATACATAGTCGCTAAGTTAGGGCTCCATCAACGCCACTAGGCTCGTTGAGTGTAGACCATAACCCTATCGTCTCTTAATCTGTCGAGATCTGCACATGACAGGTGCAGATGAGTACGTGGAATGTACTCGCAAGTTTGCAAAGGAATGTTTAACAAAATATAAATGTAGGGTAAGTATTGGTGGAGGTTTCCTTTGCATAAAGCCAATTTTCTCCTATAATAATTTTTGTAAGCTTCTTTTGAAATAAAGATAGTTTTTAGTATAAAAGGTAGGAGTAAGACACATGGATATACGCACCAGTGCTCATTCTCCAAATTTTGGTAAAACATAAATATGGTTGAAGTGAAACACATTCACGTGCTCATTCCTCAACTTTCCCTTCCCTTAAAACAGACTTTTAGAAAAGAGAGGGGAGATTCTTCTTCAGTCCAAGTCTTCACTTGCTCAGATTTACCCGTAACCATGGGCCCGGCTAATCGATTAGGTTAAACCCTCTATAGAGGTCGTACACGTTCCCCACATGACACAATCAACCCTTTATGTCGTGACACCACTTTGGGTGTGTGACCGGGAGGAGATTGTGATGAAGCCTTTCCAAATGGCCCCCTATACTTAGTTCTAGCACGGCCCGCTCCCTTGGCTATTAAGACCCCTCTTCGATGACCGTACCTGAATAAAGGGTTTCCCGATAAGGAAAAGCTAAGCCAGAGCCATAATAGCACATGGCTGTACAGGAAGCTACATCAAACTGTACTTGGAAGATCTCGGTCCCCTGGACGGCAGTCCCCACCAAATACCTGTGTGCAAGACCCCAGTCGGGCACATTCACTGTAAGACCCCGATGGGCGCAATCACTTGTAGACGCTCCCGTCATACCGTTTCGCCCAGGGAGTAGATGTAAAATAATATATATATAATTTTTCTTTTCAAAATAATTTCACAAATGTTACTCCAAAAATAGAGCAATTTTAAAGGTTTAAAATATTATTTTTTTCATCCCACCCATTTTGTGCAAGCGTGGCCAAGCATGGTGGTCAATATTGAACCTATGGCGCTAGCTATAAATAATACTTTACAAAACCTTTATAAAATATGCATAGTATTAAAATTTAAACAAATATGCGTAGTATGAAACTATAGGTCGAAGCATAATCAATTTGCAACTTGCCTGATTCTTGAAGTTGATTCTCTATTTGTTATCGTCTCTCCTTTACTTTACGTTATATCTAGCGATGAAATAAAATACTTCAACACACACAATTCAAATAAAGATCCAAATAAAATATTCAAAACAATAATATGAATACATTTGTAGGATAATAAGCATGACGTGGCTATGGTTTGAGATAGAATAAAGTTTGGTCTTGAACGAGACATGATATGGTCATATCCTAGGGTTGGATCAAGTGATACTAAATGAAGATCTTGGTTTGATATAGAAGATGGGTTGTGAGACAAGTTCTTACAACAAATTCTATCATGAGATTATTCGGAATATTTGACTTGGGTTAAATAAAACTGGCGTGGCATAAGTTTCAAGATAAAAGGATTAAATCCTTAATCTTGTAACTTCAAAGTTTTGTGGTGGTATCAAATGACCAGAAAGGTCTCTAGGAATCCATCTAAGGATTTCTACTGAAGAATCAAATTCAATCTAATAAAGTTATTAAATTATGATTAAAGAAAGTCAAATTAAGGTGATGATGCTAAAACAGTGACTAAACATCATTGAAAAATTATTCTATGAGTTCTAACGGAAGGGTGAGATCCTAAGGTCCAACTTTCATATATAAAACATTTTTATATGATTTACAGAATAAAAGATATAGTGAAAATACTCATCTTACCATTTCAATCAAAACTAAATTTTAAATTGCCCAAAAGTGAGATTTTATAAATTCATAAAAAAAGTACATGTTTCAGCGAATCCGGGGATGTCTTATTTGTTAAAATCGGACATACGGTTTGGGAGATACGAATTTCCGAAGTTTGGATATTTTTCTGAAAAAATAATTACGGGATTTAGAGAGAGCTCACCGGAGTTGGTCGCTGGAGTTGGGGAAGAAGCTCGCCGGAGTTGTGGAAGAAGCTCCCTGACGTCAAGTAGAAGGAGGACGGCGAAGAGGTCGACGACGGAAGTCCGTTGGGCAATGTCCCGGGCTCGGCCTCGTCCCGTGGCGGCGTGGAGCGGCCGCCGGAGTTGCCGAACACCGTCGAGCAATTGCTCGCAGAGGAGGACGAGGAAGAGAGGGATATTCTCGGGAGGGGATGAGGGATGTTAGGTGCACCTATGGGTACTATTTATAGGAGAGGGGGAGGTCAGAATTCGAGCAGATGGTGGTTCTTAATGGTGGCTGTTCCTCTGCCTTGTAATGGACACTATGGGAGTCTCCTAGGCACACTGACGGATGGGAGGGGTCGAGGCAGGCGAGGGGGTTCCGTTCCGAGGAGTTTCAGGTCGAGGGAGAGAATGGGAGGGGGTGGGCAGGAGGTGGGGCTGGTACGTGGCCATGGATGCCCCTCTATACTCTGTAGTGGCACGAGGAGGAAGACGAGCCCTTAGCTCGTGCGCTGTTCGGCCAGTTGGGTTAAGTTGGGACATGGCTGTAGGTTTCTTTTTAAATACCTTTGTTGCGGAGAAACAAATTAAATAGAAAAAATGTTCACATACACGTAGTTATAATTTGGTGCCCACAAAATATAGTTTCAGATTCTATTAAAGTTATTTGTGTGCACAAACTACAATACATTCTTTATGGACATAATTGAATTTACTCAAACAAATCGATGGTGAGTTTTGCAAATTCACAAAAGGATAATTGTACCGTATTAAATATTTCCAAATATACTTTGGAGAACATTATCTCCTCTCATTAACTTTTATTTGAATACTTTGGAAATATTTAAATGGCATTAAAATTCCATATAAGATCCAATTTCATTGAAACTCATAAATTCAAAGAACTCCAAATGAAATATGCATCCACTACATTTGAGAAAGTCATTTTATTCTCACTCATATTTTTGAATGTGGATTCAAAATATTCCGGAAGAATTGAATGCCCTGTGAATTCTTGAAAAAACTTTCTAAACAATTCTTTTATTGGACAAAAAATGTTATCCAACTTTTGTTTAACATGGTTTTAAAAAGTTTAAACAAAGGCTAAAAGTTTTAAATTCCCATGAAAATTGAAGCAATTCACACAATATTACTTATTATTAACATTCCAAAATTTGGAAAATTTTGGGATGTTACAAACTACCACCCTTAAAAGAAATCTCGTCCTCGAGATTTGCAGAGGCTAGCAAGGAATGAGTTAGGGTTGGGGTCTCTTGAGTTACTTCCCCAGGGTTATTTCTTAGCATCCGCGGGGATTGCAGTTTATTCTTCACCTCCAGCTTGCAGGAATGTGTTCCGTTGGTACAATTCCTTTTTACCACTGTCACTTCACCATATCCTGAGGCCTTAGACACCATCCTTGGTCTTAGCTAACTATTGATTGGATCGTTTATCCTCTGAGGGTGATGGGCACTACCACCCTTAAAAACAAACTTGTGGAAATTCCACAATTTCTTAATTCCGCTATTTCCTCAAAAGAACAAATCTTCACTCAGAGTCCATAAATTCAAAACTACTTATCGATACTCTCATGGTGGTCGATAGCTTCCGATGGAACTCCTTGAAGGTATTCATGTTTCTTTCTCATCGTCCAATCTATGTGAGGCACGACTGCCAATTTATAAGGGTAATACATCTTTCCATTTTATGGTTTTAGGCTTGTGCAACGACACTCTACTAGGGTTTCAAGTCTCTCCGACTTACCAATCAAACATACAAAAGTATATAATAAGAGTCTCCGGTATGGGGGCCAATCCATCCCGCACTCAAATCATTACTTCATATGTAGACAGGTGAATCTCGTATTCTAACACTTGGTCTTTCTCACTCCTCTTTAAGAGGTCTTCACCTGCAAAGCTAATAAAATGTTTTTGGGTGGCGGTGATCCTACACGGTTGTGTTACACTTGCATCCATAAAATAACAGAATTTCCTCGCATCTTCACTTGCTTTCTTCAAATTAGTATGGCAAGACGAGATTGAAGTAGAGATTCCTTGAAGTGTTCCCAAGTTATTGCCATTTGGGATTCATCGATGCCTATAAGCATCTTCCACCAGGTGTCATTCTCTCCAATGAAATACTATGAAGCATATTTCACCTTCTTCTCTGGTTTTAGCTTGGCATCTTCCATTACTTCTTCTATATTATAAGTCCACTCTTATATTTCTGAATGGGTCACCAGTCCCATCAAAATAACTCCATCCATCTATGGGGTTTAACGTTTGGTCGGAGAGGAAGTAGAGTTTTAGATGGAAAGGATGAATAATACACATACAATCAATCATTGAACAACTCAGATCTCATCGTTTTCTAACGATTATAATAGGCTCGTTTACTACGGTTTCATCACAAAGTCTTCGTTTCTTCAGTTCTTGAAAGTCTTCAGTGCGTGACAGTTCACCCGTAGAAGGTCTTTTGTTAATCATGTGTAACTTGCACCTCTCAAGGTTGAATAAATAATACAAACCTACGGAGTTCATATCCTAATAACACAAAATCTTAAATCACACAATTCAAATGACAACAACATCAAATCAATGGCGAAGAACTCCTATAAAACTCCAAATTCACTCATAGATTTCAAACAAACAATTCCTATGGTACATTCATCCACATGAGTTGGCATGGTCGGGCACACTAATCACACTCTTTCGTTTATTTCACAACTCTTGTGGTGGGCTTGGATTCAAGTAGGATATTCCTTGGTAGTGGTAATCTTCAGCTTCTTCATATCCATCTTAGTCTTGAGTGTCCTGAGTTCTTATTCAACCTCTTGGATGTAAACTTCAGTACCAAAGACTCCTTCACTTAGCATCAATTCCATGAAGTAACCTTTAGGCTCTTGAGAATCCACACCAAATATCATTGTCAAAGTCATTGAAGTCTCGGAGGTTGTACATCTAAGTTTTTGAAAGCAGATGAGAACTTAATAAGGAAAAGAAGAGGATACAAGAATGCTATTAATACTACCTAAAGTATAAGTTGTTCCTATCATGGTCTTTCTATTTCTAAACCATTTCTAGGGTCACGCCCTACAGTCAACGTATGCTCTGATACCATTTTATCACGATCCGAATTTGGTAGAATCCAAGTCTCTGTGCTTACTGTGCTATCCCTGGATATTAGCTAGCACGCACAATAACAAGAATGAATATCAATAAGACATACAACATTCAACTACAACGATAGATCCAGATACATATAAATCATACCTTAGGCACAACTTAAGCTGACACATAATACAATGGAATTATACATAGTCGCTAAGTTAGGGCTCCATCAACGCCACTTGGCTCGTTGAGTGTAGACCATAACCCTATCATCTCTTAATTTGGCGAGATCTACACATGATAGGTGCAGATGAGTACGTGGAATGTACTCGCAAGTTTGCAAAGGAATGTTTAACATAACATACATGTAGGGTAAGTATTGGTGCAGGTTTCCTTTGCATAAAGCCAATTTTGTCCTATACTAATTTTTGTAAGCTTCTTTTGAAATAAAAATAGTTTTTAGTATAAAAGGTAGGAGTAAGACACATGGATATACGCACTAGTGCTCATTCTCCAAATTTTGGTAAAACATAAATATGGTTGAAGTGAAACACATTCACTTTGCTCATTCCTCAACTTTCCCTTCCCTTAAAAAAGACTTTTAGAAAAGAGAGGGGAGATTCTTCTTCAGTCCAAGTTTTCAGTTCTCAAATTTGCCCGTAACTGAGGGCACAACTAATCGATTAGGTTAAACCCTCTGCAGAGGTCGTACACGTTCCCCTTATGACACAATCAACCCTTTATGTCATGACACCACTTTGGGTGTGTGACCGGGAGGAGATTGTGACGAAGCCTTTCCAAATGGCCCCCTTTACTTAGTTCTAGCACGGCCCGCTCCCTTGGCTATTAAGACCCCTCTTCGATGACCGTACCTGAGTAAAGGGTTTCCCGATAAGGAAAAGCTAAGCCAGATCAATAATAGCATCTGGCTGTACTAGAAGCTACATCAAACTGTACTTTAAGATCTCGGTCCCCTGGACGGTGGTCCCCACCAAAAACTGTGTGCAAGACCCCGGCCGGGCGCATTCACTACAAGACCCCTATGGGCGCAATCACTTGTTAACGCTCCCGTCATACCGTTTCGCCCAGGGAGTAGATGTAAAATAATATATATACAATTTTTCTTTTGAAAATAATTTTACGAATGTTGCTCCAAAAAGAGAGCAATTTAAAGGTTTAAAATAAATTTTGTTTTCATCCCACCCATTTTGTGCAAGCGTGGCCAAGCATGGTGGTCAATATTGAACCTATGGCGCTAGCTACAAATAATACTTTGCAAAACCTTTATAAAACATGCATAGTATTAAAATTTAAACAGATATGCGTAGTATGAAAATATAGGTCGAAGGATGATCAATTTGCAACTTGCCTGATTCTTTAAGTTGATTCTCTATTCGTTATCGTCTCTCCTTTAGTTTACGTTATATCTAGCGATGCAAGAAAATACTTCAACACACACAATTCAAATAAAGATCTAAATAAAATATTCAAATCAACAATATGAATACATTTGTAGGATAATTATCATGACGTGGCTATGGTTTGAGATAGAATGAAGTTTGGTCTTGAACGAGACATGATATAGTCATATCCTAGGGTTGGATCAAGTGACACTAAATGAAGATCTTAGGTTGATATAGAAGATGGGCAGTGAGACAAGTTCTTACAACAAATTCTATCATGAGATTATTCTGAATATTTGACTTGGGTTAAATAAAACTAACATGGCATAAGTTTCAAGATAAAAGGATTAAATCCTTAATCTTGTAACTCCAAAGTTTTGTGGTGATATCAAATGACCAGAGAGGTCTCTAGGGATCCATCTATGGATTTCTACTGAAGAATCAAATTCAATCTAATAAAGTTATTAAATTATGATTAAAGAAAGTTAAATTAAGATGATGATGCTAAAACAGTGACTAAACATCATTGAAAAATTATTCTATGAGTTCTAACGGAAGGGTGAGATCCTAAGGTCCAACTTTCATATATAAAACATTTTTATATGACTTACAGAATAATAGATATAGTGAAAATACTCATCTTTCAAAACTAAATATAAAATTGCCCAAAAGTGAGATTTTATAATTTCGTAAAAGAAGTACAGGTTTCAGCGAATCCGAGGATATCCTATTTGTCAAAATCGGACATACGGTTTGGGAGATACGGATTTCTGAAGTTTGGATATTTTTCTAAAAAAAAAATTACGGGATCTAGAGAGCTCACCGGAGTTGGTCGCTGGAGTTGGGGAAGAAGATCGCCGGAGTTGTGGAAGAAGCTCCCTGACGTCAAGTAGAAGGAGGACGGCGAAGAGGTTGACGAGGGAAGTCCGTTGGGCAATGTCCCGGCGGCCTCATCCCGTGGCGGCGTGGAGCGGCCGCAGGAGTTGCCGAACACCGTCGAGCAATTGCTCGCAGAGGAGGACGAGGAAGAGAGGGATTTTCTCGGGAGGGGATGAGGGATGTTAGGTTCACCTATGGGTACTATTTATAGGAGAGGGGGAGGTCAGAATTCGAGCAGATTGTGGTTCTTAATGGTGGCTGTTCCTCTGCCTTGTAATGGCCACTATGGGAGTCTCCTAGGCGCACTGAGGGATGGGAGGGGTCGAGGCAGGTGAGGGGGTTCCGTTCCGAGGAGTTTCAGGGCGAGGGAGAGAAGGGGAGGGGGTGGGCAGGAGGTGGGGGTGGTACATGGCCATGGATGCCCCTCTGTACTGTAGTGGCACGAGGAGGAAGACGAGCCCTTAGCTCGTGGGCTGTTCATCCAGTTGGGCTAAATTGGGACATGGCTGTAGGTTTCTTTTTAAATACCTTTGTTGCGGAGAACAAAATTAAATAGAAAAAAATGTTCACATACACGTAGTTATAATTTGGTGCCCACAAAATATAGTTTTAGATACTATTAAAGTTATTTGTGTGCACAAACTACAATACATTCTTTATGGACACAATTGAATTTACTCAAACAAATCGATGTTGAGTTTTGCAAATTCACAAAAGGATAATTGTACCATATTAAATATTTCCAAATATAATTTGGAGAAGTCACATTATCTCCTCTCATTAACTTTTATTTGAATGCGGAAATATTAAAATGTCATTAAAATTCCAAATAAGATCCAATTACATAGAAACTCATAAATTCAAAGAACTCCAAATGAAATATGCATCCACTACATTTGAGAAAGTCATTTTATTCTCACTCGTACTTTCGAATGTGGATTCAAAATATTTCGGAAGAATTGAATGCCCTATGAATTCTTGAATAAACTTTCCAAACCATTCTTTTATTGGACAAAAAATGTTATCCAACTTTTGTTTAACATGGTTTGTAAAAAGTTTAAACAAGGGCTAAAAGTTTTAAATTCCCGTGAAAATTGAAGCAATTCACACAATATTACTTATTATTAACATTCCAAAATTTGGAAAATTTTGGGATGTTACAAACTACCACCCTTAAAAGAAATCTCATCCTCGAGATTTGTAGAGGCTAGCTAGGAATGAGTTAGGGTTGTGGTCTCTTGGGTTACTTCCCCAGGGTTATTTCTTAGAATCCGCGGGCATGCGGTTTATTCTTCACCTCCAGCTTGCAGGAATGTGTTCTGTTGGTACAATTCCTTTTTACCACTTTCACTTCACCATATCCTGAGGCCTTAGACACCATCCTTGGTCTTAGCTAATTGTTGATTGGATCGTTTATCCTTCGAGGGTGTTGGGCACTACCACCCTTAAAAACAAACTTGTGGAAATTCCACAATTTCTTAATTCCGCTATTTCCTCAAAAGAACAAGTCTTCACTCAGAGTCCATAAATTCAAAACTACTTATCGATACTCTCATGGTGGTCGATAGCTTCCGATGGAACTCCTTGAAGGTCTTCATGTTTCTTTCTCACTGTCCAATCTACGTGAGGCATGATTGCCAATTTATAAGGGTAATACATATTTCCATTCTATGGTTTTAGGCTTGCGCAATGACACTCTACTAGGGTTTCAAGTCTCTCTGACTTACCAATCAAACATACAAAAGTATATAATAAGAGTCTCCGGTATGGGGGCCAATCCATGCCGTACTCAAATCATTACTTCATACGTAGACAGGTGAATCTCGTATTCTAACACTTAGTCTTTCTCACTCCTCTTTAAGAGGTCTTCACCTGCAAAGCTAATAAAATGTTTTTGGGTGGCGGTGATCCTACACGGTTGTGTTACACTGGCATCCGTAAAATAATGGAATTTCCTCGCATCTTCACTTGCTTTCTTCAAATTAATATGGCAAGACGAGATTGAAGTAGAGATTCCTCGAAGTGTTCCCAAGTGATTGCCATTTGAGATTCATCGATGGCTATAAGCATCTTCCACCAGGTGTCATTCTCTCAAATGAAATACTGTGAAGCATATTTCACCTTCTTCTCTAGTTTTAGCTTGGCATCTTCCATTAAAAAGAACCTGAAAAGAATGCAGTGCAAATCTTCAAGGATTGCCACACCAGGAAGATGAAGGGCGTGAGCACACCAGTTCAAGCCGTTGTTGTAAGTCCTTACTCCTCCCTACCTTTGAACTGATTGGTACTGTCATGTGTTCATTTAACTACTTGGTTTGCAGCCAATGTCAGTTACTCTGTTCACTTTTATACACAGTTATCTTAACGTATCATTTCACCTTACATGGTTTAAAAGAGATGAAGGATATTCTTTTGGTCTTGATCTGTAATCTAGTTGTTATGTTCACATGCGCACACAAATGATAAAATAGTCTGTTTGTTTTATATCTGTTTGCCCATGATATGAATGATGTCATACTATGTTCATCCTACTGTAAACCATGTCTATTTATCCTTAGATGTCAACTAATGTGAGGAAATAGACAATACAGTAGGCATGCTACATGGACATATGTTCCGAAAGTGATTTTATTATGTAGTTGGCACTACAATACACGCTAATGTATTATAGTAGTTCACCAAAATAAGTTATTTATAAACGTGTAACCTACTTTGTTTGTTTTTGTCTCATTAGTAACTTATCTGGTACACTAATCTACAAGTTCAAACTTTCAGGAAGTTATGGAACAAATGATTGAACAGCCACAACCACCTGAAGGTGACGAGGGTACCACAGGCACAATGTCACCTCTTGCTACAGTGCGTCAGTATCTCTCCACTAACAGTGCAAAAAGCACCTTCCTGCGTAATTCTGGGTTGGTTGTCAAGGTAACCTCGTCCAAATCACCTACTGAACAAAATCTTCCTGCTAGACAGAGTGATATATCTGTGCTCCAGACACAAGTCCAATCCCTAATGGATGTCGTTTCGGAAACAAGAATAGTGGTTGACAAATGTTGTCAAGATATGAATGATTTTGAAACCAGACTATCAGACATTCGCTTCATTGTTCAAGAGCAATGGCGGAAAGAAGGTGAAGATCGTGCTGCTCCATCAGATTCTACAGCATGAAATATTAGCACTCAGGTCAAATGATCTGTGCTTCTATACATCTGATGGTGCTTTTATTTGCAAGGACTGTAAACTTTATGCCAACAGGCCTTTTGTTGTATGGTTGGAATTTCTTTTGTTGTGATACATCATTTATCGGGTTGCAGTAATTACAATGATGTTTTTGTATAGTGTAGGTTTATCTTAGTAATGTATTCGACCGGAAGCTTCGTAGGAGCCCAACATGCCAACATTCGTCGGGCCCATTCCAATTGGGCTAAAAACGATTATGGGCTGAAATTTGCATATAGCCGACTAAAACTATCTGGGCCTAAATCAGCATAAGCTTTCATTTTTTTCTGGTAGTCCTGTGCCCATAGTGGGCCTTTAACAGGCCTAAACATAATTTGGGCCCTCAGTAAAAATAGGCCGTTTATAGGTGTAAATACCTTGAGCCCATAAAAAACATGGGCCTTTAATAGGCCGAAAGTGAGATTGGGCCCTGATTGTGCCAAATAATCCACTGGTCTTAGCAGCCGAAATGGTGGCCCATTTACGATGCGGATCTTTCACAGGCCGAAATTCGGACGGCCGTAAATGCACCAACCTAATACACGGGCCTTTAACAGGCCGGAAGTTCGGCCAGGCTTGATTATCGTCATTTTTATATGGGTCATTAATGGGCCCGATTTGACGTTGGGCCACATATGGCCCATGGATTTCGTCCGACGTTAAAAGGCCGAAAATCACAACAGGCTGAAAGTGGACCAAATCTATAGTGGGCCTCTAACAGGCCGAATGTCAGACATGGCCGAATATGACCCAAATCCTTCACGGTCGTTTATGGGCTGAAAGTTTCAATGGCCTGTAAATGGGCCCAAATGAAGCAGGACCTTTAACAGGCCGGAAATACACCGGGCCGTAATTCGGACCAAATACTTAGCGGAATGTTAACGGGCCAGAAGTGACCATGGGCCGCGATGATGACAAGTTTGGGACAGGCCGTTGACGAGCCGATTTGACACTAGCCGTACGGGCCTTAATTGAGAATGTTGGGCCTTTAGCTGGGCCGGCCCATTATGGTTTGCAAAATCTTGTGGGCCTTTAGCTGGGCTGGCCCATTGTGGTCCGCTAAATCTTGTGGGCCTTTAGCTGGGCTGACCCCCTATGGTCTGCAAAATCTTGTGGGCCTTTAGCTAGGCCGGCCCATTATGGTCCGCTAAATCTTGTGGGCCTTTAGTTGGGCCAGCCCATTTAAACATTATGGGCCACTTTTGGGCCCGTCCATGTGTCAACATATCATAGGACCATCTCGACCGTTGGATGAGTGACATCTGTGCCAACGCGGAGCTGACGCATGGTTCCGTCGGCCAATGAGAATTTTAAACGTCGAAAATCAGCATTGGTCATCGCTGTTAGCGGGTTATCAGATCAAAAACCGGACCCGATAGCTTAACGGCACTTAATGGCTCCCGTTATGGTGGATGCCACGTGTTGGTCACCCTTGACAAAAGCACTTTTATGACGTGCGATTTATCGTCATGGAAGTGGACACTTCCATGATGATAATTTTGGTAATGTCATGGAACACTTCTACGACAGCACATGTATGACTATCTTAATTCTGTCATAAAATCATCATGGATGTACATGCATGACAAAAAACGCGACCTACTGTGACAAACACGTATCATCACGGAAGTGTATTTTTTTGTAGTGAATTTCAGTGCTTGCAGAAAATACCTTGCTGAAAACTGCTTGCCATTTCCTGATGCTCCTCGTTGGGTTAGACACTCTTACTTATTTAAAGGACTACAATAAATCCCCTATACTTGTGGGTCATCAGGACTCTTTTCTGGCGCCGTTGTCGGGGAGTGAAGCCCCTTTGGTGAGTGGAATTTGGTAAGGAAAAAATTATATTACATGCTAAAATTTACTATTACTTTTCACTATGGAAAATCATCCTTTGAGGGTTTGTTCGGGGTATCTTCACCTCGACCAGTAGAGCAAAGAGTTGCTCCTTAACCTACTGAAAATATTTATTATGAAATTCCTTCGGGTATGATAGACAAACTGCTAGCTAATCCTTATGCAGGAGGCGGTACATTACATCCTGATATGCATCTAATTTATGTGGATGAAGCTTGTGGATTATTTAAGCTTGCAGGTTTGCCCAAGGATGAAGTCAAGAAGAAGGTATTCCCTTTATCTTTGAAGGGAAAGGCATTGACCTGGTATAGGCTATGTGATGATATTGGATCTTGGAACTATAACCGATTGAAATTAGAATTTCATCAGAAGTTTTATCCTATGCATCTAGTTCATCGTGATCGGAATTATATTTATAATTTTTGGCCTCGTGAAGGAGAAAGTATCACTCAAGCTTGGGGGAGGCTTAAGTCAGTGTTATATTCATGCCCCAATCATGAGCTCTCAAGAGAAATTATTATTCGGAATTTTTATGCTCGGCTTTCTCGTAATGATCAATCCATGCTCGATACTTCTTGCACTGGTTCTTTTATGAAGAAGACAATTAAATTCAAATGGGATTTATTGGAAAGAATTAAACACAACTCTGAAGATTGGGAACTCGATGAAGGTAATGAGTCAGGTATAAACCTTAAGTTTGATTGTGTTAAATCTTTCATGGATACCGATGCTTTTCATCAATTTAGCGCTAAATATGGACTTGACTATGAAATAGTAGCTTCTTTCTGTGTATCATTTGCTACTCATGTTGATCTCCCTAAGGAGATCGAAGTGTTCTAAATATTATCCTCCCATTGAAGTGAAAGTAGCAGAACCCACTAAAGTTGAAGAAGAAACTATTACTTATAATGTTGATCTTATTGTTCCTACTGCTTATATTGAGAAACCACCTTTCCCTGTTAGGATAAAGGATCATGCTAAAGCTTTAGCTGTGGTTTGTAAGAGTTATACTAGAACACCTACACCCCCTAAACAAATTAAGGTTGAACCTAGTATTGCTATGGTTAAAGATCTCTATGTTGATAATAGTGATGGGCATGTTATTTATTTCTGTGATGAAGCTGCTAGAATTGCTAGACCTGATACTAAAGATAAACACAGACCTATTGTTGGCATGCCTGTTGTTTCTATTAAAATAAGAGATCATTGTTATCATGGCATATGCGATGTGGGTGCTAGTGTGAGTGCAATTCCTTTACTTTATATCAATAAAGTATGAATGATATTGCACCTCCTGAGATAGAAGATATTTTTACTATTAAGGTTGCCAATAGAGATACTATATCACCAATTGGGATTGCGAGAGATGTTGAAGTCTTGTGTGGGAAAATAAAATACCCTACTGATTTTCTTGTTCTTGGTTCCCCACAAGATGATTTTTGTCCCATTATATTTGGTAGAACTTTCTTGAACATTGTCAATGCTAAGATAGACTGTGAGAAAGAAATCGTTACTGTATGTTTTGGTGATGTGTCTCATGATTTTAATTTCTCTAAATTTCCTAGAGAACCCCATGATAAAGAATTGCCTAGTAAGGATGAAATTATTGGTCTTGCTTCTATTGTCGTGCCTCTCCTACTGATCCTTTAGAACAATATTTGCTAGACCATGAGAATGATATGTTTATGAATGAAAGAAAGGAATTAGATGAAATATTATTTAACCAAATGCCTGTTCTAAAACACAACTTGCCTATTGAAATCCTAGGGGATCCTCCTCCACCCAAGGGTGACCCCCGTGTTTGAGCTTAAACAATTACTTGATACTTTGAAATATGCTTATCTTGATGAGAAGAAGATATACCATGTTATTATTAGTGCTAACCTTTCAGAGCATGAAGAAAAGAAATTATTGAAAACTCTAAAGAAGCACCGTGCCGCTATTGGATATACTCTTGATGATCTTAAGGGCATTAGTCCCACTCTATGTAAGCATAAAATTAATATGGAGCCTGATGCTAAACCGGTTGTTGATCATCAACGCCGGTTAAATCCTAAGATGGAAGGAGTGGTAAGAAATGAAATACTAAAGCTTCTGGAGGCAGGTATAATTTACCCTATTGCTGATAGTAGATGGGTAAGTCCCATTCACGATATCCCTAAGAAGGGAGATATTACAGTTGTTCCGAATGATAAGAATGAATTGATCCCTCAAAGAATTGTTATAGGTTATAGAATGGTAATTGATTTTCGCAAATTAAACAAAGCTACTAGAAAAGATCATTACCCTCTGCCTTTTATTGATCAAATGCTAGGAAGACTATCCAAACATACACATGTTTGCTTTCTAGATGGTTATTCTATTTTTTCTCAAATACCTGTGTCAATAGAGGATCAAGAAAAGACCACTTTTACTTGCCCTTTTGGTACTTTTGCTTGCAGACGTATGCCTTTTGGTTTATGCAATGCACCTGCTGCCTTTCAAAGATGTATGACTGCTATATTCTATGACTTTTGTGAAAGGATTGTTGATGTTTTCATGGATGACTTCTCCTTTTACGGAACTTCTTTTGATGATTGCTTAAGCAACCTTGATCGAGTTTTGCAGAGATGTGAAGAAACTAATCTTGTTTTGAATTGGGAGAAGTGCCACTTTATGGTTAATGAAGGTGTTGTCTTGGGGCATAAAATTTCTAAAATAGGTATTGAAGTTGATAGAGCTAAAGTTGATGCTATTTAAAAAATGTCGTGTCCTAAAGATATCAAAGGTATACAAAGTTTCCTTGGTCAAAAAGATGTTCCTTTTGTTTTTGACGATGATTGTGTGGAAGCATTTGAAATACATAAGAAAGCCTTGATTTCTGCACCTATTGTTCAACCACCTGATTGGAATTTACCCTTTGAAATCATGTGTGATGCTAGTGATTATGCTGTTGGTATTGTTCTAGGACAACGAGTTGATAAGAAATTGAATGTTATTCATTATGCTTGTAAAACTCTAGATAACGCCCAGAGAAATAATGCTACTACTGAAAAAGAATTTTTAGCAGTTGTTTTTGTGTGTGATAAGTTCAGATCTTATATTGCTGATTCCAAAGTAACTATTCACACTGATCATGCTACTTTTAAATACCTTATGGAAAAGAAATATGTAAACCTAGACTTATTAGATGGGTTCTCTTGTTACAAGAATTTGACTTGCATATTATTGATAGAAAGGGAGCTGAGAACCCTGTTGCAGACAACTTGTTTAGGTTGGAAAATATTCTTGATGACCCATTGCCTATTGATGATAGCTTTCTAGATGAGCAATTAGTTGTCATAAATGCTTCTTGTAATACTTCTCGATATGCAGATTATGCTAATTACATTGTTGCTAAATTTATACCACCTAGTTTCACATACCAGCGAAAGAAAAAGTTTTTCTATGACTTAAGACATTACTTTTGGGATGACCCACACCTTTATAAAGAAGGAGTAGATGGTGTTATTAGACGTTGTGTACCTGAGAATGAACAGGAACAGATCCTATGCAAGTGTCACTCCGAGGCCTACAGAGGACACCACGCTGGAGATGAACTGCACACAAGGTATTACAATCTGGTTTTTATTGGCCTACTCTCTTTAAGGATGCTCGTAACTGTATCTTGTCTTGTGATGAATGCTAGAGAATTGGCAATATTAGTAGACGTTAAGAAATGCCAATGAATTATTCACTCGTTATTGAACCATTTGATGTTTGGGGTTTTGATTATATGGGTCCTTTTCCATCCTCTAATGGATATACACATATTTTAGTTGTTGTTTATTACGTTACTTAGTGGGTAGAAGCTATTCCAACCAGTAGTGTTGATCATAACACTTCTACTAAAATGCTTAAAGAAGTTATATTCCCGAGGTTTGGTGTCCCTAGATATTTAATGACTGATGGTGGTTCACACTTTATTCATGGTGATTTCCGTAAATTTCTTGCCAAATATGATGTTAACCATAGAATGGCATAACCTTATCATCCTCAGTCTAGTGGTCAAGTAGAACTAAGCAATAGAGAGATTAAATTGATTTTTCAAAAGACTGTTAATAGATCTAGAAAGAATTGGTCTAAGAAGCTTGACGATGCACTTTGGGCCTATAGAACTGCTTACAAAAGGATAAAAAGCGTGATTTTAGTGTAGGTGATCATGTTTTCCTATACAACTCTCTTAAGATTTTTTGCAAGAAAGCTTCTCTCTAAATGGGAAGGTCCTTACATTATTGAGGAGGTCTATCATTACGGTGCTATCAATATTAACAACGCCGAAGGCACAAATCTGAAGGTGGTGAACGGTCAAAGAATCAAACATTATATCTCAGGTACTCAAATAAATGTTCACAACAATATAATTAACACCATAACACCGGAGGAGTACATAAGGGATACTTTCTAGAACGTTTCAGACCCTGAAAAGGAATAGGTATGTGGTACAGTAAGTAAACCGACTCCGAAACGTTTCCAATGGCAATTTTTTTTATGTTTTGGAATAGTTAAAAAATTAGGAAAATTTAAAAAAGTCGAAAGAGTGAATGAGGAAGTGGCAAGGCAGGAGGCCGCGCCCCCAACCTTGTGGCCACCTCGTGTACCCTCCGGACTCCATTTCTTGCACAATACTTCTTTTGGTCGGTAAAAATTCATTATATATTCTCTTGATGGTTTTGACCACCATACCATGACAAAATCCTCTATTCTTGTTTCAGTTGTTTTTCTGACAGAGTCTCCAAGCGCCCCCAAGGAAAAGTTTCTTGAGAAGGTCATCAACCCTTACCTCGCGAAGGTGCTGCAACAACCTCAAACCATTGAGATGTGTGAGGGGGTGCTGCACATCCGCGATGTTGAAGGGCCGAATAAGACCGGAAGCATGGAGACAAGGCTCGAAGCAATGGAGCAGGAAGTCTTCAAGTGCCAAGGGATGGTGGAACGCGGACTCAACGCAATCATGTGATGATCGCTAAATTTACCAATGGTCACAAAGCTGGATGCCAAGAACATTGGGGAGGCCATTGATGTTCTTTTTTTACCAAGTAACAGTAGGAAAGGCTCCTATTGTGTGATTTTCATTAAAATAATAGACTGTACAAAGATTACATGTTTAATTACAAGCTGCTCAAGGCCCCATTTTGGGCGCTAGGAGGGTACACAAAAGACAATGTCCAAAAAGAGTTAGTGTAGAGTGTTGATAAATGAGAGCACCAGAGGCCTATGTGCCTCTTTAACTCTGTGTTGAAGCAACTCAAAGTCTATTTTAAACCTAGCCAGGCAGGAAGCCAAAGTAAGATCAATTGCTCTGAAATGCTTATTATTCCTTTCCGTCCAGATACTCCAAGCAGCTGTCAAGAATTTTTCCATGAATAGAGTAGAATCTTGCTTGTCTTTTTGAGTTTGAAGTAGTTGCAGCCTGCAAGCAAAGGGTTCCCATTGTATGTTCAATTTCTCCCAGCAGAGTTTGCTGAAGGTGCATGTGAATATCATGTGATCCACCATCTCCTCAATCGGTAGTCCACATAGTAAGCAGTTGTGATCATCCCTGATGTCATAATGACGTCTTAGCAGCATATTCCTTGTGTTTAGCCTATCATTAAGCAGAAGCCAGCCAAAAACCTTGATCTTCATTACACATTTTGATTTCCACAACCACATGAATGGTTGATGAGTTGGTACATCTCGATAGTAAAAGCGATAGTAGTTGGTAGATTTGAATTCAGCTTTCCCTCACGTGTAGTGCCAAACATCAGATGTGGTGGTTGGGAGATATGTGTGTGGACAGTGCCTGAAGATCTTTCACCTCTGCATGCGCCTGCGGAGTTAGACGAAGATGGAACACCTCTTGAAGTGATGTGTTTTGCAAAAACTCTTGGACCGACGCATCCTCCTTGATGGCAAACGAGAACGCACATGGGTGTGTATCAAGCAGAGTGTCATCTGACCACAAATCCTTCCAAAAGAGGGCAGTGGAGCCGCAAAAAACGTTGACTCGAGAGATCCCGTGAAAAGGTTGCATAAGTTTGAGGATATCGCGCCACCAGAACGATCCGACTGGGTTCGTGGCATGTGGAACTTTCTGATTGTAGTATGTATCCCACATAAGTTGCACCCATGGGATGTCCATTTTGTTGTAGAACTTATGGAGAAATTTCATGAGCAGAGCCTCATTTTGAACCTGGATGTCGGTAACCCCTAGGACACATGCTTCTTGGGTTTCCAGACCATATCCCACGCTGTAAGAGAATTGCATTTATCTCCTTGCTCTGTTTTCTTTGTCCATAGTCATCGGCTTCTGATCTTGTCCAACATTTCAATGAGTTTTGGCGCGAATTTAAAGGTGCACATCGCATAGGGATGTGATCGTGGAGTTCAGGAGGGTGAGCTTTCCACCATATGTCATAAGGGAAGGCGTCGAAGTAAGTCTACGTTCCGCCATACAGACAATAGGCATGAGATCTTGGATTGTGGGGTGCGAGGTGCCCATTGGCAGCCCAAGATATGTAAATTGCATGGAACCAACCGTACACCCAAAGACGACAGCAATGCGAGAGGTGAGCTCGGCATCCAAGTATATTGGGATGAGTGTGGACTTGTGGAAATTTAGCTTAAGCCCGATGGATTGAGCATAGTCCGATAGGATGCCTTTAATAATTTACTCTTGTTTGATGCATGCAGGCATAAGCAAGATTGTGTCATCGGCATATTGTATAACCGGATAGTCCATCTGTCCATTATATGGGAAAGGCAATTTTATCCGACCACGTCGGAATGCATCATTAATTACTGTCTGAAGGAGATCTGCTGCCAGCACAAAAATCAGAGGGGACAAAAGGTCACCCTACCGGACACCATGGTGGCAATTAAATTGCCGACCAAGGACCCCATTGAGTAACACCGATGAGTGACCAATGGAGAAAATGCACCTAATCCAAGACAGCTAGTTATCATTAAATCCCATGCACTTCATGATTTGAATCATGGGTTCATGTTCAATCATGTCGAAAGCCTTTGCAAAGTCTAGTTTTAATAGAACAATTTGCTTTTTGGATGCTTGGCATTGGTGAATATATTGGAAGGCCCAAGCAAGACAGTCCTGTATCGATCGCCCCCTGATAAACCCGTATTGATTGTGATGTATGATCTGCAAGATGACGTGTTGGTCACGATTGACCAGAAGTTTGGTGATAAGTTTCAGACAACAGTTAAGTAGCGTAATGGGTCTATAATCATTGATCATGGCTGGTGAGGCAGTTTTCAGTATCAGCGTAATGAGACCATCATTAATACTCTGCAGATTGAGCTTGCCTTAATGGAATTGGTCACACAGAGTGTAAAAATCATGCTTGATGATAGACCATCAAGCTTTGAGGAACACACCACTAAACTCATCTGGTCCGGGGGCACGATCTGCAGACATTTCCTTGATTATATTGTCAATTTCAGTTCTTGAGAAAGGATCTGTCAGATGATCAAGGTTTACTTTGGGTTGAATTAGAGCGTTGAGATGAAACTTCATGTTGGTGGGAGTGGAGGTCCCTAGGCGCTCATTGTATGTATGAAAAATTAATGCTTCTTTCCCCACATGTTCCTGAATAGTTATCCCATCTGGGGTTTCTAGGTTGGAGATGTTGTTCCTCCTACACCTCTCAGTAGCCACTGCTTGAAAGAACTTGTTGTTTTCATCTCCAAATTTGACCCAACGAATTGTGTAGTGTTTTTTCCAGTATTGTTTTTGATAATCCAGCAATCGCAGAAGATGCTTTTTGATGATTTCTCTAAAGTTCCTCTCAGGGATTCTGAGAGGTCATTTGTTTTCCAATTCATCCAGCTCTGCAAGAGTTTTATTGGAGTTTTGAATAGCTATGGAGAGCCTTGATATGTTGTTGCTCCAAATTTTCAAGTCATGTCTGAGGGTCTTGAATTTGCGGCAGAGAGTTATAGCTGCATTGTCTAACCGGACCGGTTTCTCCTAAGCTTTCTTAACCACATCCATAAAACCTGGGTGTAATATCCAATATGACTCAAATCTGAAAAGTTTGGCTCTAGGTATCTTGGTTTCAATGGTGATTACACATGGAATGTGGTTAGAGACCGGCTTGCCTAGAGGTTTAACCAAAGTCTTGGGGTAAATGTGTGCTTGAACTACGTCGGTATTTCCCCAAAGAGGAAGGGATGATGCAGCACAACAACGGTAGGTATTTCCCTCAGTGATGAGACCAAGGTTATCGAACCAGTATGAGAACCACACAACACAACGTAAACAACCCTTGCACACAAATAACAAATACTCGCAACCCGACGAGTTAAAGGGGTTGTCAATCCCTTTTGGGCAACGGCGCCAGAAATTGGCACGGAGACGGGATAAAGTTCTAATAGATTGGATAAATAGATCGCAAATAAAATAAAGTGCAGCAAGGTATTTTTGTATTTTTGGTTTAATAGATCTGAAAATAAAAGCAAATAAAATAGATCGCGAAGGCAAATATATTAAAGAAGAGACCCGAGGGCCATAGGTTTCACTAGTGGTTCTCTCGAGAAAAATAGCAAACGGTGGGAAAACAGTTACTATTGGGCAATTTATAGAACTTCAAATACTCATGACGATATCTAGGAAATGATCATTATATAGGCATCACGTCCAAGATTAGTAGACCGACTTCTGCCCGCATCTACTACTATTACACCACACAACAACCGCTATCCAGCATGCATCTAGTGTATTAAGTTCATGGACAAATAGAGTAACGCAATAAGAATGATGACATGATGTAGACAAGATCTATTTATGGAGAAATAGACCCCATCTTGTTATCTTAATAGCAATGATACATACGTTTCATTTCCCCTTCTATCACTGGGATCAAGCACCGTAAGATCGAACCCATCACAAAGCACCTCTTCCGATTGCAAGATAAATAGATTAAGTTGGATAAACAAAACCCAAATATCGGAGAATAAATACGAGGCTATAATCAATCATGCATATAAGAGATCGAAGAAGACTCAAATAACTTTCATGGATAAAAACATAGATCTGATCATAAACTCAAAGTTTATCGGATCCCAACAAGCACACTGCAAAAAGACTTACATCATATGAATCTCCAAGAGACCATTATATTGAGAATCAAGAGAGAGAGAGAGAGAGAGAGAGAGAGGAAGCCATCTAGATACTAACTACGGACCCGTAGGTCTACAAAGAACTACTCACGGATCATCAGAGGCACCAATCGACATGATGAACCCCTCCGTGATGGTGTCTAGATTGGATCTGGTGTTTCTGGAACTTGCGACGACTGGAATTGATTTTGGTCGACTCCCCTAGGGTTTCTAGAATATTGGGGTATTTACAGGGCAAAGAGGTGGTGTGGGAGGCCACCAAGGTGGGCACAACCCACCTGGGCACGCCTAGGGGCCCAGGTGTGCCCTGGTGTCTTGCGCCCCCTCGGGCTCCCTCTCCGGTACTTCTTCGGCCCACTGGATGTCTTCTGGTCCAAAAAAATCCACAAAAAGTTTCGCTACATTTGGACTCCGTTTGGTATCGATTTCCTGCGATGTAAAAAAAGCAGAAAATAGCAACTGGCACTGGGCAGTATGTCAATAGGTTAGTACCAAAAAATGATATAAAATGACTATAAAATGATTATTAAATATCCAAGAATGATAATATAACAGCATGGAACAATAAAAAATTATAGATACGTTGGAGACGTATCAGCATCCCCAAGCTTAATTCCTGCTCGTCCTCAAGTAGGTAAATGGTAAAAACATATTTTTTGATGTGGATTGCTGCCTAACTTGTTCATCACATATTCTTTTCTTTGTAGTATGGACATTTGGACTTTTATATGGTTGAAAGCAATAGTCTAGTTTTGACATGAAGATTTAAATACTCATGCATATCAACAAGCAACCATGTCTTTCAAAATATCAACGCTAAAGCAAGTTATCCCTAGCCCATTATGCTCAATCATTGATCTATTCACGAAACACAGTCGAATATTAGCTATACCCAATGCTCAAATACGATCATAGTGCCCCTTAGTTGGTGCTTTATAAGAGAAGATGGAGACTCAAATTCAAAAAATTAAAATTGCATAAAGTAAAACAAAGGCCTTCACAGAGGGAAGTACGGATTTGTAGAGGTGCCAGAGCTCAAAGTGAAAATTGAGAGATAAAAACATTTTGGGAGGCATACTTTTCCCACCAACGAAAATGGCTTAGAGTTTCCAACACTTTCCATGCTAGATATATCATAGGCGGTTCCCGAACAGAAAATAAAGTCTATTCCTTTTCCACCATACTTTCACTTTCCATGGCTAACCGTATCCATGGGTGCCCTCCATACCAACACTTTCCAAGGAATTTATTATTTGACAACATAAAGTAAATTCATTTTTTTTCATTTCGGGACTGGGCATCCCTAATACCTTTGTCGTACTCTTGTGCAATGATAAGTGAATAAACACTCATCATGAGAATAACACATCTAGCATGGAAAACATCGGCCACCCCTCATCACCTCGTGAGCGGTACGAGCACACAAAAGAGAAATTTGTTTTGAAAATTAGAGATGGCACATGCAAATTTGCTTAGAATGGCATGGAAATACCGCATATAGGTAGGTATAGTGGACTCATATGGCAAAACTGGTTTAAAGGGTTTTGGATGCGCAAGTAGTGATCATACTTAGTGCAAAATGAAGTCTAGCAAAAAGATTGAGAAGCGTCCAACCAAGAAATGAAAACTCTCATACCCAAGCATTAAGCATAAGTAACATCGAATAATGCACCACAATTAGGATGTAATTTCATTGCATAACTATTGACTTTCGTGCTTGCATAGGGAATCACAATCTTTAACACCAATATTCTTACCAAAGCATAATTACTCATCAACATGACTCACATATCATATCGTCATATCTCAAAACCATTACTAAGAACCAAATTTATTTTGTCCAATGATCTTCATGAAAGTTTTTATTATATCCTCCTTGGATATCTATCACTTTGGGACTAATTTCATATGTTGCTTTTGATAAGCTCAAACAAATATAAGTGAAGATCATGAGCATAATTTTTCTTTCTCTCAAAATAATCTAAGTGAAGCAAGAGAGAATTTCTTTAAAAATTTACTAACTCCAAATAAATCTAAGTGAAGCATGAGAGAATTTCTTCAAAAATAACAAAGCACACCATGCTCAAAAAGATATAAGTGAAGCACTAGAGCAATTCCATGACTCTAAAAATTTAAGTGAAGCATAGGAGAAAGCATATCATAATTTTTGGCTCTCTCAAAGAGGTGTGTCTAGCAAAGATTCAAGACTTAAAACACAAAGCAAAATAAGCAAAGACTCATATCATACAAGATGCTCCAATCAAAACTCATAATATGTGACGAATAAAAATATAGCTCCAAGTAAAATACCGATGGTTGTTAGAAGAAAGAGGGGATGCCACTCAGGGGCATCCCTAAGCTTAGTTGCTTGTTACTTCTTGAATATTATATTGGGGTGCATCGGGCATCCCAAAGCTTAGCCTTTTTCTAATCCTTATTCCTTCATCCATCGTAACATCACCCAAAACTCAACAAAACCTTCGTGAGAACCGTTAGTATAAGAAAGCAAACCGCTACTATAACTACTATTGCAAACCCATTCATATTTTATTTTTGCATTATATCACTGGTACGCGTCGGTTCTATACAAACGGTTAAAAACCTCTTTCCGCGATGGCATTTGGAACCATCGCCTAGTGAGTGTGGGCGATTAGGGGGTCCTTCCCACAAGACCCAGAAACCGTCGGGGATATGCCCTCCTAGCACACACACTCGACAAAATGAGGTCGTCTGCGACCAGCGAGCAATCAAATACGGTTATACGTATAGTAGTGCTAAAAAATAACAATTATACAAGCGAAATCATTTCCGGTCGTAAGTACATCCCACACAGTCAGTCCCCGCAAAACGTTTCCGTTTGTATATACATCCCACACAATCGCTGCAAGGAAAACGTTTCCGTTTGTAGGTACATCACACACAATTTTCCCCATTAAATCGTTTGTGATGGCGTTCCCATCACACACATTATTAAAAAATTTATCGTTTGCGTTATTGAGTGCATCACACATGATGCGTAGAAGAAACTGTTGGGGAACGTAGTAATTCCAAAAAAATTCCTACACACACGCAAGATCATGATGATGGCATAGCAACGAGAGGGGAGAGTGTTGTCCACGTACCCTCGTAGACCGTAAGCGGAAGCGTTAGCACAAAGCGGTTGATGTAGTCGTACGTCTTCACGATTCAACCGATCCAAGCACCGAACGTACGGCACCTCCGAGTTCAGCACACGTTCAGCTCGATGACGATCCCCGGGCTCTGATCCAGCAAAGCTTCGGAGATGAGTTCCGTCAGCACGACGGCATGGTGACGATGATGATTTTCTACCGGCGCAGGGCTTCGCCTAAACTCCGCGACGATATGATCGAGGTGGAATATGGTGGAGGGGGGCACCGCACACGGCTAAGGAACGATCCGTAGATCAACTTGGGTGTCTAGGGTGCCCCCCGCCCCCGTATATAAAGGAGCCAGGGGGAGGAGGCGGCCGGCCAAGGAGGGCGCTCCAAGGGGGGAGTCCTACTCCCACCGGGAGTAGGACTCCCTTCTTTCCTAGTTGGAGTAGGAGAAGGGGGAAGGAGGAGGAGGAGGGGAAGGAAGGGGGGCGCCGCCCCCCTCTCCTTGTCCTATTCGGACTAGGGAGGGGAGGGGGCGCGGCCCACCTCTTGCCTCCTCTCCTCTTCTCCCTTATGGCCCATGTAGGCCCAATAACTCCCGGGAGGGTTCCGGTAACCCCCCCGGTACTCCGGTAAAATGCCGATTTCACCCGGAACACTTCCGATGTCCAAACATAGGCTTCCAATATATCAATCTTTATGTCTCGACCATTTCGAGAGTCCTCATCATGTCCGTGATCACATCCGGGACTCCGAACAAACTTCGGTACATCAAAACTTATAAACTCATAATAAAACTGTCATCGTAACGTTAAGCGTGCGGACCCTACGGGTTCGAGAACTATGTAGACATGACCTAGAACTATTCTCGGTCAATAACCTATAGCGGAACCTGGATGCCCATATTGGTTCCTACATATTCTACGAAGATCTTTATTGGTCAAACCGCATAACAACATACGTTGTTCCCTTTGTCATCGGTATGTTACTTGCCCGAGATTCGATCGTCGGTATCCAATACCTAGTTCAATCTCGTTACCGGCAAGTCTCTTTACTCGTTACGTAATGCATCATCCCGCAACCAACTCATTGGTCACATTGCTTGCAAGGCTTATAGTGATGTGCATTACCGAGAGGGCCTAGAGATACCTCTCCGACAATCGGAGTGACAAAACCTAATCTCGAAATACGCCAACCCAACATCTACCTTTGGAGACACCTGTAGTACTCCTTTATAATCACCCAGTTACGTTGTGACGTTTGGTAGCACCCAAAGTGTTCCTCCGGTAAACGGGAGTTGCATAATCTCATAGTTTCAGGAACATGTATAAGTCATGAAGAAAGCAATAGCAATATACTAAACGATCAAGTGCTAGGCTAATGGAATGGGTCATGTCAATCACATCATTCTCCTAATGATGTGATCCCATTAATCAAATGACAACACATGTCTATGGTTAGGAAACATAACCATCTTTGATTAATGAGCTAGTCAAGTAGAGGCATACTAGTGACGTTATGTTTGTCTATGTATTCACACATGTATCATGTTTCCGGTCAATACAATTCTAGCATGAATAATAAACATTTATCATGATATGAGGAAATAAATAATAACTTTATTATTGCCTCTAGGGCATATTTCCTTCAGTCTCCCACTTGCACTAGAGTCAATAATCTAGATTACATAGTAATGATTCTAACACCCATGGAGTCTTGGTGCTGATCATGTTTTGCTCGTGAGAGAGGCTTAGTCAACGGGTCTGCAACATCCAGATCCGTATGTATCTTGCAAATCTCTATGTCTCCCACTTGGACTTGGTCCCGAATGGAATTGAAGCGTCTCTTGATGTGCTTGGTCCTCTTGTGAAATCTGGATTCCTTTGCCAAGGCAATTGCACCAGTATTGTCACAGAAGATCTTCATTGGTCCCGATGCACTAGGTATGACACCTAGATCGGAAATGAACTCCTTCATCCAGACTCCTTCATTTGCTGCTTCAGAAGCAGCTATGTACTCCGCTTCACATGTAGATCCCGCCACGACGCTTTGTTTAGAACTGCACCAACTTACAGCTCCACCGTTTAATAAAAATATGTATCCGGTTTGCAATTTAGAATCGTCCGGATCAGTGTCAAAGCTTGCATCAACGTAACCATTTACGACTAGCTCTTGTCACCTCCATATACGAGAAACATATCCTTAGTCCTTTTCAGGTATTTCAGGATGTTCTTGACCGCTGTCCAGTGATCCACTCCTGGATTACTTTGGTACCTTCCTGCCAAGCTTATTGCTAAGCATACGCCAGGTCTGGTACACAGCATTGCATACATGATAGAGCCTATGGCTGAAGCATAGGGAACGTCTTTCATTTTCTCTCTATCTTCTGCTGTGGTCGGGCATTGAGTCTGACTCAACTTCACACCTTGAAGCACGGGCAAGAACCCTTTCTTTGCCTGATCCATTTTGAACTTTTTCAAAATTTTATCAAGGTATGTGCTTTGTGAAAGTCCTATTAAGCGTCTTGATCTATCTCTATAAATCTTGATGCCCAATATGTAAGCAGCTTCACCGAGGTATTTCATTGAAAAACTTTTATTCAAGTATCCCTTTATGCTATCCAGAAATTCTATATCATTTCCAATTAATAATATGTCATCTACATATAATATCAGAAATGCTACAGAGCTCCCACTCACTTTCTTGTAAATACAGGCTTCTCCAAAAGTCTGTATAAAACCATATGCCTTGATCACACTATCAAAGCGTTTATTCCAACTCCGAGATGCTTGCACCAGTCCATAAATGGATCGCTAGAGCTTGCACACTTTGTTAGCACCTTTTGGATCAACAAAACCTTCTGGCTGCATCATATACAACTCTTCTTCCAGAAATCCATTCAAGAATGCAGTTTTGACATCCATTTGCCAAATTTCATAATCATGAAATGCAGCAATAGCTAACATGATTCGGACAGACTTAAGCATCGCTACGGGTGAGAAAGTCTCATCGTAGTCAACCCCTTGAACTTGTCGAAAACCTTTCGCAACAAGTCGAGCTTTATAGACAGTTATATTACCATCAGCGTCAGTCTTCTTCTTAAAGATCCATTTATTCTCAATGGCTTGCCGATCATCGGGCAAGTCAACCAAAGTCCATACTTTGTTTTCATACATGGATCCCATCTCAGATTTCATGGCCTCTAGCCATTTTGCGGAATGTGGGCTCATCATCGCTTCCTCATAGTTTGTAGGTTCATCATGGTCAAGCAACATGACTTCGAAAATAGGATTACCGTACCACTCTGGTGCGGATCTTACTCTGGTAGACCTACGAGGTTCAGTAGAAACTTGATCTGAAGTTTCATGATCAATATCATTAGCTTCCTCACTAATTGGTGCAGTTGTCACAGGAACCGGTTCTTGTGATGAACTACTTTCCAATAAGGACAGTTATCTCATCAAGTTCTACTTTCCTCTCACTCACTTCTTTCAAGAGAAACTCCTTCTCTAGAAAGGATCCGATTTTAGCAACAAAAATCTTGCCTTCAGATCTGTGATAGAAGGTGTACCCAATTGTCTCTTTTGGGTATCCTATGAAGACACATTTCTCTGATTTGGGTTCGAGCTTATCTGGTTGAAGTTTCTTCACATAAGCATCGCAGCCCCAAACTTTAAGAAACGACAACTTTGGTTTCTTGCCAAACCACAGTTCATATGGCGTCATCTCAACGGATTTTGATGGTGCCCTATTTAACGTGAATGCGGCCGTCTCTAAAGCATAACCCCAAAACGATAGCGGTAAATCAGTAAGAGACATCATAGATCGCACCATATCTAGTAAAGTACGATTACGACGTTCGGACACACCATTTCGTTATGGTGTTCCAGGTGGCGTGAGTTGCGAAACTATTCCGCATTGTTTCAAGTGTAGACCAAACTCGTATCTCAAATATTCTCCTCCACGATCAGATCGTAGAAACTTTATTTTCTTGTTACGATGATTTTCCATTTCACTCTGAAATTCTTTGAACTTTTCGAATGTTTCAGACTTGTGTTTCATTAAGTAGATATACCCATATCTGCTCAAATCATCTATGAAGGTGAGGAAATAATGATACCCGCCACGAGCCTCAACATTCATTGGATCACAAACATCAGTATGTATGATTTCCAACAAATCAGTTGCTCGCTCCATAGTTTCGGAGAACGGCGTTTTAGTCATCTTTACCATGAGGCACGGTTCGCAAGTACCAAGTGATTCATAATCAAGTGATTCCAAAAGCCCATCAGTATGGAGTTTCTTCATGCGCTTTACACTGATATGACCTAAACGGCAGTGCCACAAATAAGTTGCACTATCGTTATCAACTCTGCATCTTTTGGTTTCAACACTATGAATATGTGTATCACTACTATTGAGATTCAATAAAAATAGACCACTCTTCAAGGGTGCATGACCATAAAAGATATTACTCATATAAATAGAACAACCATTATTCTATGATTTAAATGAATAACCGTCTCGCATCAAACAAGATCCAGATATAATGTTCATGCTCAACGCTGGCACCGAATAACAATTATTTAGGTCTAAAACTAATCCCGGTGGTAGATGTAGAGGTAGCGTGCCGACCGTGATCACATCGACTTTGGAACCATTTCCCACGCGCATCGTCACCTCGTCCTTAGCCAATCTTCGCTTAATCCGTAGGTCCCTGTTTCGAGTTCCAAATATTAGCAACAGAACCAGTATGAAATACCCAGGTACTACTGCGAGCATTAGTAAGGTACACATCAATAACATGTATATCACATATACCTTTGTTTACTTTGCCATCCTTCTTATCCGCCAAATACTTGGGGTAGTTCCGCTTCCAGTGTCCAGTCTGCCTACAGTAGAAGCACTCAGTTTCAGGCTTAGGTCCAGACTTGGGTTTCTTCTCTTGAGAAGCAACTTGTTTGCTGTTCTTTTTGAAGTTCCCCTTCTTCTTCCCTTTGCCCTTTTTCTTGAAACTGGTGGTCTTGTTAACCATCAACACTTGATGCTCCTTCTTGATTTCTACCTCCGCGGCTTTTAGCATTGCGAAGAGCTCGGGAATAGTCTTGTTCATCCCTTGCATATTATAGTTCATCACAAAGCTCTTGTAGCTTGGTGGCAGTGATTGAAGAATTCTGTTAATGACACTATCATCAGGAAGATTAACTCCCAGTTGAATCAAGTGATTATTATACCCAGACATTTTGAGTATGTGTTCACTGACAGAACTATTCTCTTCCATCTTGCAGCTATAGAACTTATTGGAGACTTCATATCTCTCAATCCGGGCATTTGCTTGAAATATTAACTTCAACTCCTGGAACATATCATATGCTCAATGACGTTCAAAACGTCGTTGAAGACCCGTTTCTAAGCCGTAAAGCATGGCACACTGAACTATCGAGTAGTCATCAGCTTTGCTCTGCCAGACGTTCTTAACGTCGTCAGTTGCATCAGCAGCAGGCCTGGCACCCAGCGGTGCTTCCAGGACGTAACTTTTCTGTGCAGCAATGAGCATAATCCTCAGGTTACGGACCCAGTCCGTGTAATTGCTACCATCATCTTTCAACTTTGCTTTCTCAAGGAACGCATTAAATTCAACAGAACAACAGCACGAGCCATCTATCTACAAACAAACATAGACAAGAAAAATACTATCAGGTACTAAGTTCATGATAAATTTAAGTTCAATTAATCATATTACTTAAGAACTCCCACTTAGATAGACATCTCTCTAGTCATCTAAGTGATCACGTGATCCAAATCAACTAAACCATGTCCGATCATCACGTGAGATGGAGTAGTTTCAATGGTGAACATCACTATGTTGATCATATCTACTATATGATTCACGCTCGACCTTTCGGTCTCCGTGTTCCGAGGCCATATCTGTATATGCTAGGCTCGTCAAGTATGACATGAGTATTCCGCGTGTGCAACTGTTTTGCACCCGTTGTATTTGAACGTAGAGCCTATCACACCCGATCATCACGTGGTGTCTCAGCACGAAGAACTTTCGCAATGATGCATACTCAGGGAGAACACTTCTTGATTATTAGTGAGAGATCATCTTAAAATGCTACCGTCAATCAAAGCAAGATAAGATGCATAAAGGATAAACATCACATGCAATCAATATAAGTGATATGATATGGCCATCATCATCTTGTGCTTGTGATCTCCATCTTCAAAGCACCGTCGTGATCACCATCATCACCGGCGCGACACCTTGATCTTCATCGTAGCATCGTTGTCGTTACGCCATCTATTGCTTCTACGACTATCGCTACCGCTTAGTGATAAAGTAAAGCAATTATAGGGCGTTTGCATTTCATACAATAAAGCGACAACCATATGGCTCCTGCCAGTTGCCGATAACTTCGGTTACAAAACATGATCATCTCATACAATAAAATATAGCATCACGTCTTGACCATATCACATCACAACATGCCCTGCAAAAACAAGTTAGACGTCCTCTACTTTGTTGTTGCAAATTTTACGTGGCTGCTACGGGCTTAGCAAGAACCGTTCTTACCTACGCATCAAAACCACAACGATAGTTCGTCAAGTTGGTGCTGTTTTAACATTTGCAAGGACCGGGCGTAGCCACACTCGATTCAGCTAAAGTGAGAGAGACAGACACCCGCCAGCCACCTTTAAGCACGAGTGCTCGTAACGGTGAAACCAGTCTCGCGTAAGCGTACGCCTAATGTCGGTCCGGGCCGCTTCATCTCACAATACCGCCGAACCAAAGTATGACATGCTGGTAAGCAGTATGACTTGTATCGCCCACAACTCACTTGTGTTCTACTCGTGCATATAACATCAACGCATAAAACCTAGGCTCGGATGCCACTGTTGGGGAACGTAGTAATTTCAAAAAATTTCCTACGCGCACGCAAGATCATGATGATGGCATAGCAACGAGAGGGGAGAGTGTTGTCCACGTACCCTCGTAGACCGTAAGTGGAAGCGTTAGCACAACGCGGTTGATGTAGTCGTATGTCTTCACGATCCGACCGATCCAAGCACCGAACGTACGGCACCTCCGAGTTCAGCACACGTTCAGCTCGATGACGATCCCCGGGCTCCGATCTAGCAAAGCTTTGGGGATGAGTTCCGTCAGCACGACGGCGTGGTGACGATGATGATGTTCTACCGGCGCAGGGCTTCGCCTAAACTCCGCGATGATATGACCGAGGTGGAATATGGTGGAGGGGGGCACCGCACACGGCTAAGGAACGATCCGTAGATCAACTTGTGTGTCTAGGGTGCCCCCCCGCCCCAGTATCTAAAGGAGCCAGGGGGAGGTGGCGGCCGGCCAAGGAGGGCGCGCCAAGGGGGGAGTCCTACTCCCACCGGGAGTAGGACTCCCTTCTTTCCTAGTTGGAGTAGGAGAAGGGGGAAGGAGGAGGAGGAGGGGAAGGAAGGGGGGGGGGCGCCCCCCTCTCCTTGTCCTATTCGGACTAGGGAGGGGAGGTGGCGCGGCCCACCTCTTGCCTCCTCTCCTCTTCTCCCTTATGGCCCATGTAGGCCCAATAACTCCCGGGAGGGTTCCGGTAACCCCCCGGTACTCCGGTAAAATGCCGATTTCACCCAGAACACTTCCGATGTCCAAACATAGGCTTCCAATATATCAATCTTTATGTCTCGACCATTTCGAGACTCCTCGTCATGTCCGTGATCACATCCGGGACTCCGAGCAAACTTCGGTACATCAAAACTTATAAACTCATAATAAAACTGTCATCGTAACGTTAAGCGTGCGGACCCTACGGGTTCGAGAACTATGTAGACATGACCTAGAACTATTCTCGGTCAATAACCAATAGCTGAACCTGGATGCCCATATTGGTTCCTACATATTCTATGAAGATCTTTATCGGTCAAACCGCATAACAACATACGTTGTTCCCTTTGTCATTGGTATGTTACTTGCCCGAGATTCGATCGTCGGTATCCAATACCTAGTTCAATCTCGTTACCGGCAAGTCTCTTTACTCGTTATGTAATGCATCATCCCGCAACCAAATCATTGGTCACATTGCTTGCAAGGCTTATAGTGATGTGCATTACCGAGAGGGCCCAGAGATACCTCTCCGACAATCGGAGTGACAAAACCTAATCTCGAAATACGCCAATCCAACATCTACCTTTGGAGACACCTGTAGTACTCCTTTATAATCACCCAGTTACGTTGTGACGTTTGGTAGCACCCAAAGTGTTCCTCCGGTAAACGGGAGTTGCATAATCTCATAGTTTCAGGAACATGTATAAGTCATGAAGAAAGCAATAGCAATATACTAAACGATCAAGTGCTAGGCTAATGGAATGGGTCATGTCAATCACATCATTCTCCTAATGATGTGATCCCATTAATCAAATGACAACACATGTCTATGGTTAGGAAACATAACCATCTTTGATTAATGAGCTAGTCAAGTAGAGGCATACTAG
This sequence comes from Triticum timopheevii, assembly GCA_963921465.1. NCBI lineage: Eukaryota > Viridiplantae > Streptophyta > Magnoliopsida > Poales > Poaceae > Triticum > Triticum timopheevii. The sequence goes on along the minus strand of OY997264.1, from coordinate 477,318,478 downwards.
TGACGTTATGTTTGTCTATGTATTCACACATGTATCATGTTTCCGGTCAATACAATTCTAGCATGAATAATAAACATTTATCATGATATGAGGAAATAAATAATAACTTTATTATTGCCTCTAGGGCATATTTCCTTCAGAAACTGTGTCACAAAGGCTATCCATCACACACAGTTTTTATCCGGTAAACGTTTGCGCAAGGTGGCCTAACGCAAATAGTTTTGAAGAGAATGTCGTGTGTGATTTTTCATCGATCCAACACGGTTTATTCCTAGAAACTATGTGCGTTGCCTTAGGTCATCGTCCATGGTATTTTCTCAATAATCGTTTGCAATAGCAAAAACCAATTAGCAGACTAATTCGCCATTAGCAGGCTAATTGCACTATTATTATAATCAATTTATTAATCAAATTGACATTCATATTAAACACATAATATATTTCATTCCCATATTAAGGAAGAAGGATTTCATAATTGAAATACGTCAGAGTACAACATGATAGCTTCAGCACTCAGCTACCCTGTCAGGGATATACCCCGCGGCGTAACCCGGCCGGAAGTATAACCCGGCCGGACTTGGCGACTCACTAAGGACCTGCCCAGACTGGACGACTCACTAAGTGACCCGCCCGAGCCTGGCGACTCATGGGTGACCCGGCAAGCGGGCCAGTGGAACGACAAGACCCGGTGGCCCAGAAGGCGGTTTAGAAAGACCGGTTCATGATTATGGTGGGCCGGTTTATGAGGAAAGCACAAGGAATATTCTCCTACAAAGGAAGCAAGACTAGGACTCCACTTGTAATAGAGTAATCCTAATTCAACTAGGAATAGTCATGTAAACCGCCCCTTCAACATATATAAGGAGGGGCAGGGCTCCCCAAAGGGGGACAAGCAACAATAAACAACTCTAGGGCTAGACATAACTGGGAGAGCCGGTTTACGGCGACCCTCTCGTGATGATAATGAGACCTAGCCTTAAAAAACATGTAGGGTTGTTACCGGATGATGTTTCCCGAGGCCCGAAGCTGTCTAAATCTTTGTCTTGTACTGCGTCTCTCGATTTCACTCAACCCCTCTCAAACTACCACATAGATGCGTTGGCCTCACGACTAAGTCCTCACACTAGAACATCTGCCATGACAATTCCACGAAAGTTGGCGGCCACCGTGAGGCCTACGCACGGTGGTGATAAGTTGTTGGAGGGATCTCCCCAGGGATCAAGGAGTTTGCAATTTTTTGAATGAAGAAAGGATCTACGTGAAAGATGAACAGTCGGAAGAGCATATACAAGATTATGATCGAGAGGGAGCCGCTCCTCTGCCACCGTCCAGAAAAATCACGGAGATCAAGATTAAAACTTTCTGATGCAATTTTTCCTTCTCAGATTATGCGGCGTATTCGCCAAGCCGACGTAAAGCAAACTTGCGCTGTGGTCTGAGTCATCGTAGTCCTTGTTTTCCTCCAATCGACCAAGTTGGGCACGCGTACATACAAGGGATCAGACCAGCTGGCACGTGAAAGCTTGCAAAACAATGGGAAGGGCCCACAGTAGCAATGGTACAACTTCAATTAGTATTCTGCTACGTGATGGCCAAGTTGATCTACAACTCCAATTTTTTTATTGGCCAAAACTGTTACATGGGGAGGCGACCAGGTGGGATCTGATTTGGAAAATTCATGCAGGAAATATATAGGAAAAAGTCTAAAATAAATCTTGAATTTGTAGACGAAAGATAAAACAAACCCTGAACTTTGAATCCTGGAAATTGGCACTCTGAACTTGTCGATCCCGGTCTATTCTAAACCTTGTGCCTGTTTTCCACGCCAGAAAAAAACCCCCACAAATTGCTACTCTCACGGACAAGACTGACCCACTTGTCATGTCTATCTTCAACCTTCTTTCTCCCACTTTTTCTCTCCCGACCACCCTGTCGCTGGACGCCAACGCAGTTCCCCGTCTCTCATGAAATCAGAGCCTACGACTGTACCACTATGAGGCGCGGATGTAGGGCTCCCGGTTTTAGTGTCTTTTTGGTCTGCATGGTGCAGGGGCATCCATGGAGGTCCATATAGAGGACGACGTGGCCGGTGCCAGCGCTGGCGATGCAACGTGAGTGGAAGGGCCGAAGCTGTCAAGGGGTGGCCCATGATGCCCGGAGGTGGCCCGCACGAGCCGCTGGGTCGATGCGGCGCACTACGTGCGGACGACCTCCCTCATGGCGATGGCCGGCTGGAGGTGAACGACGCAGCGCACACGTACAATGGCTACACGTGCCTGCTCGGCTTGGTGCTCCAGTCCCTCGGCAATCACATCGTTCGCCACTATGTGGTGCGGCGGGCCACAGAAACATGTACATGCGCGTGCTCGAAGTGCTCCGTGAGAGCAATGGAAGCTGGGAGCTAGGCAGGCAGGTGGATGGATTATTCAGGAGACAGGAGCTAGCTCACGTACATAACAAGTTGCACGCCACTAGCTTGATCAATCTGTGCAAGTTGAGCGGCGCCGGCACTTGAAGGAACCGGCGACAGGGAGCGGCCGCTCAGTGGACGCGCCGAGTCCAAAACTTGGCTTTGGCTTCTTGGACCTACGCGCATGGCCGACGGCACGACACATGCTGGGAAGCCTCCACTACCTAGCGCCTCCACGAGCGCCAGTTCGCTGGCTGCGAAAACACGGAAAGGCGATGGATATGACACGCGGACCCTAGTAGTCAGTGAGAGTAGCATGTTATCCCGGCCTGAATTATAGTATTCCCAATGTGCCAAACAGGTCTAGGGTCTGAAATAGACCGGGATTGACAAGTTTAAAGTGCCAATTTCCGGGATTCAAAGTTTAGGGTTTGATTTATCTTTTGTCTATAAATTCAAGGTTTGTTTTGGACTTTTTTCAAATATATATCAAGAAGACTGTCACGTGGCCAAAAGGAAAAAGACCAGGGATTAGCGAGGTTTAAAAGAAAGGCCACGACCCGGAAACGGAGCCGACCACGATCCAGATTCCTCCTGCGCCCGCGACCTCGTTTCAGACGCCCGCCTCTGCTACCTTGCGTACGCCCCGGCGGCTTCCGAGCCATCGCCCTCCTCGACACCACGGCCTACCACCGCCGCCCGGCTCCAGGCCGCCGCTGCAGGCCCACTTCTACCTCTGCCGTTGCGACCAAGCCCGCCTTGAGCCGCGTTCCGCCGGTCTCCGCAGATTCCGCTCCGAGTCGCCCTCGCCTCCATTGCCTTAAAATATCTGTGTCTTCGACTCCAAGCCGGCCTCTGCTTCCAGTTTGCCGCCTCGTCGCTGCGGCGCATCTTGCGCCCGAGCCGCCCCGCGTCGAGTGGTCACCGCTGCCGTGAGCCGCCCGGCCATCGAGTGACCTTTGCCTGCAAGCCGCCGCTGCGGTTTGGTTCCGCCCCGGGCGTCGGGTGGCCTCACGCCAAGTCTCCTGAATATTTGTGTCACACTAGAGAAAGCGATTTGTCAATCAGTCAGGTCATTCTGCAGAAGTACTACCAATCCTTGAAGCAGTACACGCACGAGTACCGGAAGGAGACGTGGCATCCACTTCCACGTGAGACTAAGGAGGAATAATAAAAAAAGGGATCACGTGATGAAGGATCTAAGCTGGACTGACAGATAGCAATTTTAGTAATCAAAGGATCAACCAGAGGAAGGACTAATGTGCATCAGGAGGGATTAATGTACAGGCTTTGTTGGAAAAGGCAGTGCCTGGGAGGCGTTTAGGCACGCCTAGGCGCTAGGCAATGGCCAAACGCCTCGCCTAGGGCATAAATAGAGGTTTAGACAGGGCAAGCAAGGAATTGCCTACCCAAGCAGGAAATCATGACACATACTGCACGGATATGACAAACGGGTTATATTGCAATGGCAGTAGATGGTAATTAACTTATTTATATGCCCTAAACTAATATTAACACCCATATAATAATCAGAAATACACTACGAGTAAAAACTATATTACCGCCTAGGCCGCGCCTAGGGCGCTTAGGCACCGCCTAGGCACTAGGCGAAGGCCAACTGCCTCGCTTACGCCTACCGCTTTTTCCAACCGAGACTTTTGTCAGTAAATCGCTGCGTCCGAACAAAGCGACTCCGATTACCAGTCTCCTACACTGATCAGAAGTGGTGGAAGCAATACAGTCCACATGCGTCAGGTTACACTGATGTGCATTAGAGACGGTCAACAAGACATCCTGATCAAATTCTCGCGGACGTTTCACATCGGTTGTCCAAATATATCAGGTGCTATTTATTCAGTTTATTTTATCAATACCTATTAATTTGTCTGAGAACAATTACTTGGGCATGTAGTATTGTTTCGCATGACAATTGTTCATTACAAATGAGGCATTATACTGCGGGTATGGAGCACGCGCTGGTAACGTTCTGCAGTGACGCTTTCGTCCGGGCCACACTACCCGATGAACGGACGTGCGCAAGTTGCCGCCCCCCCGTGGCCCGGTCTACATTAACTCGCCCGTCCGAGCGGGTTACCGCGCTCGCAATTACTCGCCCGCCCGCACGGCTTACCGCGCCTGCGGTTGACTCACCCGTCCACACCGGCTTATGACGTTGCTGCGGACTCTCCCGTCCATACCGGCTTGCAACCCCGCGGCCGGCTCATCTATCTGATCTCACGGCCGACTTGGTCGTGATTGGTTTTAGCATCACCGAGGTGATCAGCAACTCTACGACGGATAATTTCCGGCCTAACATATCAGGACAATTATTCACAACCGAAGTGGAGTTATATCGCGGATATGGAGTGCATAGCATCGTCATTTTGCACTAACATTTATCCGTACTGCCGTGCTCAACGGAAAGTGCTCACGCTGCCGCCTTGCGGTCTGGTCTACATCAACACACCAAGCCGCACCTGTCTGCATGAGCTGTTTATTGAGTATGAGCAAGTTACTTCTTGGGTAGCCCAGTTTTTTTTCAACAAATTGGAGGCAAATTATCATCAGCCACCGTCTGCGCTGGATGGCTCAATGGTCATGCGCACAAGTCACCGCCACTGCAGTTTCGTCAACTTCAAATAGCCAGTTGGAAGGAACCATTGGCCGAGTTGCTGACACAGCTCATACGGGATCATTTATAACCCGCCGCAGTCACCTCAACCTTTTGTGGATTAACATCGTGTTATCAACACCAATGATATACACCTTCTGCTATGGTTAAATACGGATAATCTCAAAACAACTCCTTGAGTCGTCTTAAGACTCGGGGGTTATGATGACATGACTCAGGAAATCTTATCAGTTTAAGCGAATGTAAGAACGCCAAGACGATGGAGGGAAAGATAACCCGGTCCCGGAGGCTACTGCTATATTGATGAAAATTTAAAGGCCGTCAGAGAATTTCCGGCTCAAAAAGTATATGACAAAATCCCGGCTCAATGAAGAAGTTCCGGGTCATCAGAAAGGATTCCGGTTCAAAATCCGGTTCAAAGGAAGTCAATCTCATTGAAACTCTCAAATATCAGGTTTAAAATCTGGTTCAAAGGAAGTCAGTCTCACTGAAGCTCTCAAATATCCGGTTTACAATCCAGTTCAAGGGAAATCTGTCTCCCACAAAAGGTTTAAGAATTTCCGGTTCAAAAAGAATTAATTTCTTGCAAGTTTGAGTTTAATGGCCGTCCGAAAATTTCTGGCTAAAAATGAATAATCCGGTTTAAAATCCGGTTCAAGGGAAAGATGTCTCCGGCAAAGCTTTGAAGCTCTCAAAATCCGGTTTAACATCTGGTTCAAGAAGAAATATCTCTCGCAAAGTTCGAGTTCTCAGAAAAATCACTTGGGGGCTTGGTCGTATTCGAACCATAGCTACACCTCTTGATCAGCGTAAGTCCACCAGGGAAATCACTTGGGGGCTTGGTCGTATTCGAACCATAGCTACACCTCTTGATTGGCGTAAGGCCAACAGAAAATCACTTAGGGCCAAAGAGAGTGTTGCAAAAGCACAACTCAAACATAGACACCCACTGAGCATAGCTCAGAATGTTACCTGGGGGCTCTTTGCTTGCACAACAACAAAGCGTCTTAAACCTTGTAACAGGCTATCAAGCCAGGCTTGGAAGCCAGGTGTATTTACCTAAAACCCCGGGTTAACCTACCTTCATCAAGTAAGTCACTCCGTCCAGGTAATCCTGGTATGACCCGCCGAACGTTTGACAAGTCAATCTTATACAGACCGTGAATTTGTCAAAGTTAAAACGACGATTTGTTAATGTGAGGTCAATCTTAAAAGGCTTTGTAAAATGTTTTAACTCAGTGGCCTGGCAGCCCATGACAAGCCTCGAATTTAGGACTGGCAGCCAATAAAAAGCCTCGACTACAAGTTTTCATTTGCTTTTATTTGTCAAAGTCTTTTCTCCTTTGATAAGGTTTTATGATAAACCGGCGTCTATTGACCCGGCTTGACTATAAGTCGCCAGGATGATCATCCGGTGTTTATTATAACCCGACATGGCTTCGTTATAAACCAGCAAGGCAGCGCTCCAGATTTGGGTTATCACCCTTACTACAAGAAAGTTGGTAAACCAACATGTGATTCACTGTCACATGTATGATATATTTCATATTTGATTATTCTTAAGTGCAGCCTTGGTTATAAACCCGGGTTATATGTTGGGCATTATGACTCGTCCGGCGGTAAACCGCCAAGACACTTTAAACTTGTTGTATGCAGAAATAGGTTGAATAAAGCATAATTATAAATCACCGGTGTTTGTTAACCCGGCCTGGTTTTGGACTATAAGTCGCCAGTATATATTTGGATTGTGCCATTGGACATGCGCTTATAAATCATTGGCTATATTATTCAAATCTTTAATAGCCAACATGGCTGGATTTTTATTATGGTTATCAATAACCAATATTATGATTGAGATTTTCGAAGTCGCTTCATCGCAATGGCTATTATTTTATCAATGGATATGATTTATTCTACAATGGAGGGAATAGTCCCGAGTCGCTGCAGGCTTACGACCCGACACTTGGAGGCTACATTATTTCAGTTGAGATTACATCAAATACACAAGTCTCATGTCGCTGCAAGCATGCACCGTGACACTTGGGGGCTAATGCAAAGTCATTGTTTGCTCACCTTATTGAAGACCCGACTCATCACATCGTAATGAGCCGGCCCTTGGGGGCTACCAATTGCTCCTGTCAACTATTCAAGGTACAAAGCTTTTTATCCATTATATTGAAGGGTCCACTGCTCAGTTGGTAAAGCACAAGGCTTTTAACCTTGTTGACATGGATTCAAGCCCCATGATGGGGGTTACATCATATGATCTTATTTTAATTGAAGTAATATCAAGTCCCAGCTCAATATTATCTTACTGAGCCGGTCCTTGGGGGCTACACGTTGCTGTTCAAAGTTTACATGGTTATATTTACAAAGTCCCTGCTCATTATTGCATAATGACCCGGCCCTTGGGGGCTACACTAGTTGAAGTTTTTTGAGCATCAGGCAATTACAAGTCCCAGGTTGCTGCAAGCATGGCAACTCGACACTTGGGGGCTACATATATGGAGTATTAAGTTTTTACTAGTGACTGAGATGAACAACATGGATTTCTTCAAAGTGGCAGCAATTATATGGAAACAAGTCTCAAATCATCACTTGTTCTGCTCAAGACTTGGGGGCTATAGGTAATATGGATATAAGGGAGAAATATGTTCCAATTTTCAGTTTTGAGCAAACCAGATTGACCCGGCATCTGCAACAATTATGATCCGGCATCACCAACAATTATTGACCCGGTGTCACCAATCATTATGACCCGCTAATGCAATAGTCATAACCCGGCGTCATCAATGATCATGAGCCGGCGTTAGCAACAATCATGACCCGGAATTATCAGTTTTTATAACCCGACGATTTTGGAAATCATATATCGGCAAGTTCTACATTTAAGCCGGCTGAATATCAGTTGAATATTTGAAGACCAATATTTTTGTCAAGTCAGAGCATTGAAGGCCGACTCAAATGGATTCTTTATTTACAATATTTCTTCTACAAGCAAATTGATTATGAAGCTGGTCTACTGACCCGGATTTTCTTGAAGGAAGGAATGACAAGGATTTAAGGATGATCAAGCTCCGGTTTGTAAGAATATTTAACCCGGAGCACAAGCCGCCAAATTTGTTCTTGTGTTTATGTTGCAGATTAGTTTAACATGGATAAATCCAAATTAAACTGGGGGCTAATGTCGGGGATATACCCTGCGGCGTAACCCGGATGGAAGTATAACCCGACCGGACTTGGCGACTTACTAAGGACCTGCCCAGACTGGACGACTCACTAAGTGACCCGCCCGAGCCTCGCGACTCATGGGTGACCCGGCGAGCGGGTCAGAGGAACGACAAGACCCGGTGGCCCAGAAGGCGGTTTATGGAAGACCGTTTCATGATTATGGTGGGCCGGTTTAGGAGGAAAGCACAAGGAATATTCTCCTACAAAGGAAGCAAGACTAGGACTCCACTTGTAATAGAGTAATCCTAATCCAACTAGGACTAGTCATGTAAACCGCACCTTCAACATATATAAGGAGGGGCAGGGCTCCCCAAAAGGGGACAAGCAACAAGAAACAATCTCTAGGGCTAGATATAACTGGGAGAGCTGGTTTACGGCGACTCCCTCGTGATGATAATGAGACCTAGCCTCAAACAGCATGTAGGGTTGTTACCGGATGATGTTTCCTGGGGCCCGAAGCTGTCTAAATCTTTGTCTTGTATTGTGTCTCTCGATTCCACTCAACCCATCTCAAGCTACCACATAGATGCGTTGGCCTCATGATTAAGTCCTCACACTAGCACTACAAAAAAATACACTTCCGTGATGGTACGTGTTTGTCACAGTAGGTCGCATTTTTTGTCATGCATGTACATCCATGACAAATTTATGACAGAATCAAGATAGTCATACCTATGCTGTCGTAGAAGTGTTCCATGACATTAGCAAAATTATCATTACGGAAGTGTCCACTTCCATGATGATAAATCGCGCGTCACAGAAGTGCTTTCGTCAAGGGTGACCGACACGTGGCATCCACCGTAACGGAACGCCGTTAAGCTATCGGGTCGGGTTTTGGATCCGATAACCCGTTAACAGCCCCGACCAATGGGGATTTTCCACGTGTAAAATCATCATTGGCTGGAGGAAACACGTGTCGGCTCATCGTTGGGACAGATGTCATGCACTCATTGGACAGAAGGCGCCTATGATACATCGACACGTGGCACGACCCAATAGAGGCCCATTCCTATGAAAAGGCCGGCCCGTTTGACTTGGTCAAAAGGTGACGGGCCGGCCCATGGAAAGCCCGTTAACGGCCTGTTCACATATAGCCCATTTACAGCCCGCTAACCCAAGGCCCGTTACGCCCTATCCGAATTAGGCCCAGTAGCGTCATCTGGGCCATCCAATATGATTCCTGCCCGTTTTCACTTCTCGCCCATGTATGGCCCATGACGTCTTTCGGCCCATATGAGGCCCTATGTAACTCTTGGCCTATTAACGGCCCATGGTGAAACTGGCCCGCAATGAACAGTGTATCACTTTAGACCCGTTAACGGCCCGTGGTGAAACTGGCCCGTAATGAACAGTGTATCACTTTATACCCATTAAGGGCCCGTTATTCAGTTGGGCCGTTTCCAGCCCATGTTATCTTTCGGACTTCTCAAGGCCCATTTATTCTTGGGCTCATTTCGAGCATTCGTTTACTTACGGCCCGTTACTGTCATTTTCTGCTTGTGGGCCAAATTCAGCCCGTGGTTACAGTCGGCCCGTTTGTGGTCCGTTAATACATTGGGCCGTTTTCATAGCGTCATCAAATACAGCCTATTAACGATGGCCCGTTATGGTTGGCCCATGAACGGACGATTACAACTCTAGCCCATTTACGGCCATAATGGGGCCTGTTATTGGCCCATGTTTGGCCAATCGATCATACGGCCCGTATAAGGCCCATTGATGATACGGCCCGTAGAAGGCCCATTGTTTCTATGGCCCGTAGAAGGCCCAATGTTTCTACGGCCCGTAGAAGGCCTACTATTTCTACGGCCCGTAGAAGGCCCACTGTTTCTACGGCCCGTAGGAGGCCCAGTGTCACTACAGTAAATATTAGCCCATGGTTATTGTGGCCTAGTTTTAAAAAATAGGTTATTGCAGCCACTAGCAAACTGCGGAAAAAGAACTGCACTTAGTACAAGTAAACAAATAAACAAGACAATAAGGAAATAAATAAGCAAGCAACTTATGCTAGGCTATCATGGTTATTACACATATTACATACACTAGGCATCAAAGTTCACCACCAGTGCAAATATAGGGAACACAGCAGCATATAAACACCGCAGCAAAACAAGTCCAGAACTAAAACCACTTCAGAAGAGTTCAAGAAACAATATCCTGGGTACCCATAATGCTGGCAAGATGCTTAGCAAGCTTATTAACTTTCTCTTATTTGGCGCTTAAATCCTCCAGCGCTTGCTGTTGCACAAGAAAGTATGCATCTGAATTCTGCAGGTACTTCCTCAGTCCTTCGGCTTCTTGCCGCAGCACAGCTGACTGATGCCTTTTAACTTGTAGCTGAGACTGAAGTAGCCGAAGTGATTCAGGCAGCGAGTTCGAAAAGCTTGTGCCAGCGGTACTGGCCAGTAACTCGAACACTACATCAACGCAGGACTGTGGGGTTTTCTCACTGTCTGCAAGATCATTTCTATCACCTTTCTTGGAGACCAACAGGGTTGTCTCACTATCTTGAACCTTATCTGCATTACTTTCTCTACCATTGCATAGTGGGGTGCTCTTCTCCAATATTCTGTTTGCATACTACAAGAGAAACAAGCAGACACATCACAGGTTTAGCTTGTAGTATACCAAACTCATTTTGGTAAACCGGTTCAGTAGTAAGGTGGACAGGATAACAGCATGAAACAAACATATATCTATGTACTATGGTCACTGTATTGTCCATATCATTCTAGTTTATGTTCCCTAATCAAGATAGAGACACAGTTCAACTCATATATTTTTAAGACACAGCAGCATAGACAGAATAGACTGAATAGAAGTGTGAGAAACTACACAACATTGGCAGCACTTGTAATGTGCATCACATGAGAACATAACTCTTTATACAACTTAAACTGAAATCAACATAGAGCAAGAAGTTAGAACAACAATCCAGTTAAAGAAATAGGTTTAAAACATAGCAGTTGCGCCATTGGACTTTCAATTGGATCCTTCAAATTCGGAAGTAGTTGGTATGAGTAAATACAGTGATGCAACAGCAAAGGAGTATGGACCATAGCTACGGAATCTGACCTGAGAACAGTTGCTCTTCTGCTTTAAATGTGGAGTTTGGGTTAGCTGTGGTGGTCTTCGTGCTTTGGGCACTGCAGTAGCTTTACAAACTGCTCGTGTGGGGGTACTCTGTGGTGGACATGGTGCTTTGTCAACTATAAGTGGGTTACTATCCGCTGGGGTTGCGGTTAGATGGGTTGTAGCTGGTTCTCTGCCCAACGGTGTAAGTGTGCAATCTGGAAGAGTCTCGATTATGTGTGGTGGGGCTAGTTTGTGGGCCAGTACAACCATGGTTCTATCTGCATCGACGGGTAGCACTGTCTTTTGTGAAGAATGGGTTTTTGCTCCCTTAGATACTGCCATCACCCCCTCCAATTAAAATGGTTGATAAACAAGAAAAGAAATTGAAAGTACAGACATTATATGATAGACATATGTGGTAATTCACATATATGTTGTCTAACCAAACAAGACAGCATGCCACAATTTCACATATATGATGCCTAACTAAACAGGATAGCATGACACAGTTTCAGATATATGATGGATAATTTAACAGGATATAATGGCATAATTCAACATATGATGAGTATCTAAACAGGATGACATGACAAAACTATATGATGTCTTTCTAAAATAGGTTGGGATGAAATAATTCACATACATGTTGTCTAAGTATACAGTATGGCATGATATAATTGACGTAATTGATTCATATACTAAGCAGCTGGCACTCGCATGTATGATCTCTAAACTAAGCAGATAGAATTTAATATTGTGCATATGATGTCTAAACTAAGCAATGCAAGACACCATATGCATCATATGAGAAATATAAACATTGCAACTTAGAGCATACACCTCAGGTGGGATATAGGACTGGTCATCTGTCTCTGAATCCTCCTCTGAGGAGCTCCCTGTAACCATCGAGATATATGCTTCAACAGGTACCATTACCTGCTCTGAAGACCTTGTTTTCACTCCAGATTTTTCCATAACCGGCTCAAATGGCTGATACACATGAAGAGTAGTTCAATATACACAGATTTGGAGACAAGAATTGGATACAAGAGATGAACTAGGGTTTGGAGATGAGATGGTGCTGGTGAAGATGTTGATGGAGATTGCCCCCTCCCAATGAGAGGAGCGTTGGTGATGACGATGGTGATGATTTCCCCCTCCCGGAGGGAAGTGTCCCCGGCAGAACAGCTCTGTCGGAGCCCTAGATTGGTTTCGCCAAGGTTCCGCCTCGTGGCGGCGGAGTCTCGTCCCGAAAGGTTGCCTTCTATTTTTTTCTCATCGAAAGACTTCATATAGGAGAAGATGGGCGTCGAAGAGCCACCAGGGGGCCCACGAGGTAGGGGGGCGCGCCCAGGGGGGGGGGGGGGGGGAGGGCGCGCCCCCCACCCTCGTGAGCAGGGTGTGGGCCCCCTGGCCTTCATCTTTGGCGACAATTTTTCTTTATTTATTTTAAGATATTCCGTGGAGTTTCAGGACTTTTGGAGTTGCGCAGAATAGGCCTTCAATATTTTCTCCTTTTCCAGCCCAGAATTCCAGCTGCCGGCATTCTCCCTCTTCATGTAAACCTTGTAAAATAAGAGAGAATAACCATAAGTATTGTGACATAACGTGAAATAACAACCCATAATGCAATAAACATTGACATAAAAGCATGATGCAAAATGGACGTATCAACTCCCCCAAGCTTAGACCTCGCTTTACCTCAAGCGAAAAGCCAATAACAATAAATATGTCGTCATGTTTAGAGGTAGAGGCGTCGATAAAAATAAAATACGGACATGAAGGCATCATGATTATTTCATAGCAGCAACATAAATAGATTTTGTCATATGAGTACTCATGTTCAAGTGATGATCTTTTCACAAAGCCAAAGTATGAATCAGAAACCTTATTGAGCACCAACAAATTATAACCTCAGTCATTGAAGCAATTGCAATTTATCATAACATCGGAAAGAGCCTATGTCAGAGCTTAAAAGCAAGTCCACATACTCAACTATCACTTAGTCCTTCATAATTGCTAACACTCCGCAATACTTGTGGTTACGAAGTTTTAATCGGACACAGAGAAAGATAGGGGCTTATAGTTTTGCCCCACAACCTTTTACCTCAAGGGTAATGTCAACAATAATGATTCATGCTCCCCCACATCCAATTACATATATATATATATATATATATATATACATATATATATATATATATATATATATATATATATCTCATGTTCTTTCCAACATGCTGAGCTTGCCAAAGGATAAAATGAAAAAGGAAAGGTGAAGATCACCGTGACTCTTGCATAAGGTAGAGGATAATAATAAAAGATAGGCCCTTCGTAGAGGGAAGCAGAGGTTGTCATGCGCGTTTAGGGTTGATGCACAAAATCTTAATGCAAAAGAACGTCACTTTATATTGCCCCTTGTATGTGGACCTTTATTATGCAGTCCGTCGCTTTTATTACTTCCACAACAAGTTCGTACAAAGCTTATTTCTCTGCACTAATAAGTCATGCATATTTAGAGAGCAATTATTATTGCCTGCACCGATGACAACTTACTTGAAGGATCTTACTCAATCCATAGGTAGATATGGTGGACTCTCATGGCAAAACTGGTTTAAGGGTGTTTGGAAGAACAAGTAGTATTTCTACTTGGTGCTGAGAATTTGGCTAGCATGAGGGGGAAGGCAAGCTCAACACGGTAGAGGATCCATGACAACATACTTTATCTCAGATGTAAGAAAACATAACTCATTATGTTGTCTTCCTTGTCTAACCTCAACTCTTTAGCATGTCATATTTTAATGAGTGCTCCCAATCATAAAATATGTCAATGATAATATATCTATATGTGAAACCTCTCTTTCCTTATTACTTCCTATTAATTGCAACGATGACCAAAGCTATATTTGCCAATGCCCAACAACTTTTAATCATCATACTCTTTCTATGTGAAGTCATTACTTTCAATGAGATCAATATGAACTCTTTGATTCTTTTTATTCTTTTCTTCTAATCACCCAAGATCATGGCAAAATAATCAAGCCCTTGACTCAACACTAATCTTTATTATATAGCTCACGGACTCGATTGCAAAGAAGGATCATAAAGCAAAACTCAAAACTAGATCATGCCATAACTTTATTCTACTAAATCAAGATACTACTAAAAGGATCGAACTAAGAAAAACGGTAAAGATATGAGTTGTGATGGTGATACGATACCAAGGCACCTCCCCCAAGCTTGGCAGTTGCCAAGGGGAGTGCCCATACCCATGTGATTATGTCTCTTTCTTTGTTGTTGGCGGTGGAGGTGTTGATGATGCAAGCTTGTCGTGCACCTTCCATGGCATAGGCTCACCATCATAGAAGGATGATCGAGTCTCCAGAATCCTCAAATCTGCAGCCAAACTCATCCTTTTGAATCTATATTCATACTCATAGTTTTGGTTTTGCAGATCATAGATTTGGGCTTGGAGGTGCTCGATCTTCTCATGTAGCTTGAAGATGGCCTCCTCGGTGTTCTTGGCATCCGGCTCGTAGTTGTTGGTGAACTCCGCGAGCATCTTGTGGGTAGCATTGATTCCTTGCTCCACCATCCCCTGGCACTTGAAAACTTGTTGCTCCATTGCTTCGAGCCTCGACTCCACACTTCCGGTTCCCTTTGGTCCCTCAACATCGCGGATGTGCAGCAACCCATCACACATCTCAATGGCTTGGGGGTGTCGCAGCACCTCCGCGAGGTAAGGGTTGATCACCCTCTCGAAGAACTTGTCCTTGGAAGCACTTGGGGTCGTCATGATGATCTAGACCTGTCAGAAAAACAGCTCGAAACAAAAACAGGCGAGATTTGCGTGATACGGGAGTCAAAACCTTCGGGAGTATATATAATGAATTTTTACCGACCAAAATACGTATCGTGCAAGGAAACGGAGTCCGGAGGGCACACGAGGTGCTCATGAGGTAGGGGGCGCGCCCAGGGTGGTAGGGCGCGCCCTCCACCCTCGTGTCCTCCCCGGACTGCTACTTATTTTTCTATTTTTCTAAATATTCCAAAATGGAGAAATATTGCCTTAAAATTGTTTTGGAGTCGGTTTACTTACCGTACCACATACCTATTCCTTTTTGGAGTCTGGAACGTTATGGAAAGTGTCCCTTATGTATTCCTCTGGGGTTACGGTTTCAATGATATTGGTTTCAACATTTATAGGATTACCTAAGATATAGTGTTTGATCCTTTGGCCGTTTACCACCTTCGGATTTGTGCCTGCGAAGTTGTTGATTTTTAGGGCACCAGAATGATAGACCTCCTCGATAACGTAGGGACCTTCCCATTTGGAGAGAAGTTTTCCTGCAAAAAATCTTAAACGAGAGTTGTATAGCAACACATAATCACCTGCATTAAACTCACGTTTTTTTATCCTTTTGTCATGCCATCTCTTAACTTTTTCTTTAAACAACTTGGCATTTTCATAAGCTTGGGTTCTCCATTCATCAAGTGAGCTAATATCAAATAACCTCTTCTCACCGGAAAGTTTGAAATCATAGTTGAGCTCTTAAATAGCCCAATATGCCCTATGTTCTAGTTCGAGAGGTAAGTGACAAGCTTTTCCATAGACCATTTTATACGGAGACATACCCATAGGATTCTTATATGCAGTTCTATAGGCCCACAATGCGTCATTCAGTTTCTTGGACCAATTATTTCTAGACCTATTGACAGTCTTTTGCAAAATTAATTTGAGCTCTCTATTGCTCAATTCTACCTGATCACTAGACCGCGGGTGATATGGAGATGCAATTCTATGATTAACATCATATTTAGCAAGCATCTTACGGAAAGCACCATGAATAAAGTGTGAACCACCATCAGTCATTAAATATCTAGGGACTACAAACCTCGGAAAAATAACTTCCTTAAGCATTTTAATAGAGGTGTTGTGATCAGCACTACTACTTGGAATAGCTTCTACCCACTTAGTAACGTAATCAACAACAACTAAAATATGTGTATATCCATTAGAGGCAGGAAAAGGTCCCATATAATCAAAGCCCCAAACATCAAATGGTTCAATAACAAGTGAATAATTCATAGGCATTTCTTGACGTCTACTAATATTACCAATTCTTTGACATTCATCGCAAGACAAAACAAACTTACGGGCATCCTTGAAGAGAGTAGGCCAATAATAACCGAATCGCAATACCTTATGTGCAGTTCTATCTCCAGCGTGGTGTCCTCCATAAGCTTCGGAGTGACACTTGCGTAGGATCTGTTCCTGTTCATGCTCAGGTACGCAACGTCTAATAACACCATCTACTCCTTCTTTATAAAGATGTGGGTCATCCCAAAAGTAATGTCGCAAGTCATAGAAAACCTTTTTCTTTTGCTGGTATGTGAAGCTAGGTGGTATAAATTTAGCAACAATATAATTAGCATAATCAGCATACCATGGGGTGCTACGAGAAGTGCTTATGACATTTAATTGTTCATCGGGAAAACTATCATCAATAAGTAGTGGGTCATCAAGAACATTCTCTAACCTAGATTAGTTGTCTGCAACAGGGTTCTCAGCTCCTTTTCTATCAACAATATGCAAATCAAATTCTTGTAGCAAGAGAACCCATCTAATAAGTCTAGGTTTTGCATCTTTCTTTTCCATAAGATATTTAATAGCAACATAATCAGTGTGAATGGTTACTTTAGAATCAACAATATAGGGTCTGAATTTATCACAAGCAAATACAACTGCTAAAACTTCCTTTTCGGTAGTAGCATAATTTCTTTGAGCATTGTCTAGAGTCTTACTAGCATAATGGATAACATTTAATTTCTTATGAACTCTTTGCCCTAGAACAACACCTACAGCATAATCACTAGCATCACACATAATTTCAAAGGTTAAATTCCAATCAGGTGGCTAAACAACAGGTGCAGAGACTAATGCTTTCTTAAGTATTTCAAATGCTTCTACACAATCATCATCAAAGACAAATGGTACATCTTTTTGTAATAATTAGTCAGGGGCCGAGAAATTTTTGAGAAGTCCTTAATGAACCTCCTATAAAATCCAGCATGACCAAGGAAACTTCTTATACCTTTGATGTCCTTGGGACATGGCATCTTTTCAATAGCATCAACCTTGGCTTTATCAACTTCAATACCTCTTTCAGAAACTTTGTGCCCCAAGACAATACCTTCATTAACCATAAAGTGGCACGTTTCCCAATTCAAGACAAGATTAGTTTCTTCACATCTCTGCAAAACTCTAGCAAGATTGCTCAAGCAATCATCAAAAGAGGAACCATAGATGAAAAAGTCATCCATGAAAACCTCACAAATCTTTTCGCAAAAGTCAGAGAATATAGCCATCATTCATGTATGAAAGGTAGCAGGTGCATTACATAAACCAAAAGGCATACGTCTATAAGCAAAAGTACCAAAAGGGCATGTAAAAGTAGTCTTTGATTGATCCTTAGCCGACACATGTATTTGTGAAAAACCAGAATAACCATCTAGAAAGCAATAATGTGTTTGTTTGCATAACCTTTCTAGCATTTGATCAATAAAAGGTAAGGGGTAATGGTCTTTCTTAGTAGCCTTATTTAATTTGCGGAAATCAATTACCATCCTATAACCTGTGATAATTCTTTGCGGAATCAATTCATCTTTATCATTAGGGACAAAAGTAATACCTCCCTTCTTAGGGACACAATGGACAGGACTTACCCACTGACTATCAGCAACGGGATAAATTATACGTGCCTCCAGAAGCTTGAGTATTTCTTTTCTTACCACTTCTTTCATTTTAGGATTTAGATGTCGTTGAGGATCACGAACTGGCTTGGCATCCGCTTCCAAATTTATTTTATGTTGACATAGAGTGGGACTGATGCCCTTAAGATCATCCAGAGTATATCCAATAGCGGCACGGTGCTTCTTCAGAGTTTTCAATAATCTTTCTTCTTCATGCTCTGAAAGGTTAGCGCTAATAATGACATGATATATTTTCTTTTCATCAAGCTAGGCATATTTAAGATTATCAGGAAACGGTTTTAGCTCAAACACGGGATCACCCTTGGGTGGAGGAGGATCCCCTAGGATTTCAACAGGCAAATTGTGTTGCAGAATAGGTTCCTGTTTAAAGAATACTTCATCTATTTCCCTTCTTTCATTCATGAACATATCATTTTCATGGTCTAGCAAATAGTGTTCTAAATGATCACTAGGAGAGGTACGGCAATAGAAGCAAGACCAATAATTTCATCCTTACTAGGCAATTCTTCCTCACGATGTTGTTTACTAAATTTAGAGAAATTAAACTCATGAACCATATCATCCAAGCCAATAGTAACAACATTCTTTTCGCAGTCTATCTTAGCGTCAATAGTATTCCAGAAGGGTCTACCAAATATAATAGGACAAAAGCTATCTTGTGGAGAACCAAGAACAAGGAAATCAGCGGGATATTTGGTTTTTCCACACAAGACTTCAACATCTCTAACAATTCCTATTGCAAATATAGTATCTCTATTGGCAAGTTTAATTGTAACATCAATATCTTCTAACTCAGCAGGTGCAATATCATGCATAATTTCTTTGTATAAGTCAATGGGTATAACACTAGCACTAGCACCCATATCACATAAGCCATGATAACAATGATCTCCTATTTTAACAGAAATAACAGGCATGCCTACCACAGGTCTATGCTTATCTCTATCACAGGGTTTAGCAATTCTAGCAGTTTCACCAAAGAATTGAATAACATGCCCATCGATATTATTAGACAAGAGATCTTTAACAATAGCAATATTGGGTTCTACTTTGACTTGCTCAGGACGTGTATAAGTTCTAATATTGCTTTTACGAACAACAGTCGAAGCTTTAGCATGATCCTTCATTCTAACAGGGAAAGGTGGTTTCTCAACATAAGAAGTGGGAACAATAGGATCATTATAAGTTACAGTCTTTTCTTCAACTTTAATAGGTGCAGCTACTTTTACTTCTATGGGAGGATGATATTTAAACCACTTCTCCTTGGGGAGATCAACATAAGTAGCAAAAGATTCACAGAAAGAAGCTACTATCTCAGAGTCAAGTCCATATTTAGTGCTAAACTTACGAAAAATATCGGTATCCATAAAAGATTTAACACAATCAAACTTAGGTGTCATACCTGACTCCTTTCCTTCGTCGAGGTCCCAATCTTCAGAGTTGCGTTTAACTCTATCCAATAAATTCCATCTAAATTCAATAGTCTTCATCATAAAAGAGCCAGCACAAGAAGTATCGAGCATGGTGCGATTGTTATCAGAAAGCCGAGCATAAAAACTTTGCATATTTATTTCTCTTGGAGCTCATGATTGGGGCATGAATATAACATTGATTTAAGCCTCCCCAAGCTTGAGCGATGCTTTCTCCTTCGCGAGGCCAAAAATTATATATATAATTGCGATCACGATGAACAAGATGCATAGGGTAATACTTTTGATGAAATTCCAATTTCAATCTTTTATAGTTCCATGATCTCATATCATCACATAGCCTATACCATGTCAATGCGTCTCCCTTCAAAGATAAAGGGAAAGCCTTCTTCTTAACAACATCATCGGGTATACCTGCAAGCTTAAATAGTTCACAAACATCATCCACATAGCGTAGATGTTCATCAGGATGCTTTGTTCCATCTCCTGTAAAAGTGTTAGCTAGCAGTTTTTCCATCATACCCGAAGGAATCTGAAAAGGAGTTTAATTTTCAGTAGATTCAGTAGGTTCAGTAGGTTGGGGAGCAACTCTTTGCTCTATTGGACGGGGGGAAGATACACCGAACAAGCCCCCAGAAAATTACTTTCCATAGTAACAAATGACAGAAAATTTCAGCACACTATATAAATATTTCCTTACCAAATTCCACCTACCAAAGGCGCTTCACTCCCCGGCAACGGCGCCAGAAAAGAGTCTTGATGACCCACAAGTATAGGGGATCTATCATAGTCCTTTCGATAAGTAAGAGTGTCAAACCCAACGAGGAGCTGAAGGAAATGATAAGCGGTTTTCAGCAAGGTATTCTCTGCAAGTACTGAAATAAGTGGTAACAGATAGTTTTGTGATAAGAGAAATTGTAACGAGCAACAAGTAACAAAAGTAAATAAAGTGCATCAAGGTGGCCCAATCCTTTTTGTAGCAAAGGACAAGCCTGGACAAACTCTTATAATAGGAAAAGCGCTCCCGAGGACACATGGGAATATCGTCAAGCTAGTTTTCATCACGCTCATATGATTCACGTTTGGTACTTTGATAATTTGATATGTGGGTGGACCGGTGCTTGGGTGTTGTTCTTACTTGAACAAGCATCCCACTTATGATTAACCTCTATTGCAAGCATTCGCAACTACAACAAAAGTATTAAGGTAAACCTAACCATAGCATGAAACATATGGATCCAAATCAGCCCCTTACGAAGCAACGCATAAACTAGGGTTTAAGCTTCTGTCACTCTAGCAACTCATCATCTACTTATTACTTCCCAATGCCTTCCTCTAGGCCCAAATAATGGTGAAGTGTTATGTAGTAGACGTTCACATAACACCACTAGAGGTTAGACAACATACATCTTATCAAAATATCGAACGAATACCAAATTCACATGACTACTAATAGCAAGACTTCTCCCTTGTCCTTAGGAACAAACGTAATTACTCACAAAGCATATTCATGTTCATAATCAGAGGGGTAATAATATGCATAAAGGATCTGAACATATGATCTTCCACCAAATAAACCAACTAGCATCAACTACAAGGAGTAATCAACACTACTAGCAACCTACTAGCACCAATCCCGGACTTGGAGACAAGAATTGGATACAAGAGATGAACTAGGGTTTGGAGATGAGATGGTGCTGGTGAAGATGTTGATGGAGATTGCCCCCTCCCGATGAGAGGAGCGTTGGTGATGACGATGGTGATGATTTCCTCCTCCCAGAGTGAAGTGTCCCCGGCAGAACAGCTCTGCCGGAGCCCTAGATTGGTTCCACCAAGGTTCCGCCTCGTGGCGGCGGAGTCTCGTCCCGAAAGGTTGCCTTCTATTTTTTTCTCATCAAAAGACTTCATATAGGAGAAGATGGGCATCCGAGAGCCACCAAGGGGCCCACGAGGTAGGGGGCGCGCCCTCCTGGGCGCGCCCCCACCCTCGTGAGCAGGGTGTGGGCCCCCTGGCCTTCATCTTTGGCGATGATTTTTATTTTTTTATTTTGAGATATTCCGTGGAGTTTCAGGACTTTTGGAGTTGCGCAGAATAGGCCTTCAATATTTGCTCCTTTTCCAGCCCAGAATTCCAGCTGCCGGCATTCTCCCTCTTCATGTAAACCTTGTAAAATAAGAGAGAATAGCCATAAGTATTGTGACATAACGTGAAATAACAGCCCATAATGCAATAAATATTGACATAAAAGCATGATGCAAAATGGACGTATCATAAAACGCATCAGCCGCGCCACGGCCGCTCCGAAAGATGCTGTAAGTACTGTTCACTCTGAACTTAACTGAAGAAAATGAACTTCACAGTCGAAACTGAATTTTACTATCAAAACTGATTGAACAAGTAACAGAGCATTGCAATAGATGTTTAGGGCGTTCGAGCACTAGTAGCAGAGAAGCAGTGATCTAAATCAGCAGATGCTCGAGCAGGGAGCGCACTAGCAGAGAGCAAGTCGTGCAGTAGCACCGCGAGTGAGTGCTAAAAGCAGCAACTCCTGTAGCTGCCGGAGGTCATGCAGCAGTAGCAGCGCAAGCGAGAGCAAGAGCAGAGCAACAGCACGAACGAAAGCAGGAGCAGTGCAGCAGCGCGATCGACAGCAAGAACAGAGCCGCAGCCCGAGCGAGAGCCGGAGCAGCTGCAGCTAGTGCCGTTGTAGAAGTCGCCGCCGAGGAAGCAACGACATGTGGGAGAGACGCCGTGGATGATGTGGCCGGCGACGGCGCCATCGATGGAGACGCCATGTATGCTCGGTATCGAGCACCGGCAGCCCCGTGAGATCAAATAAAAGATAAAATGCAGCGGTGAGTGCAGAACCTCCTTGGTGGCGCCGAGTTGGCCTCGGCTTCATCAGAGGAATTGGTGAGGGTGCTGCGGTTCCAGTGGGGCAGGTCAAGACGGCGCTGTGGGGATTGAAGTTGCGTGATAGACGAGGCGAATGTCGGGGCAGCTCCTTGGAGGTGGAGGACAGGCGACTGATCCGGCAGGACGACAAGATCGACAACGTATCCTCATCCGGTGCGGTGGATGAGGGACAGCGAGCTGTTGCGGTGGACGACGTAGTCGGGGAAGAGTCTTCGGCTGGGCGGCAATTGGGAGGCCGACGGAGGAGCGTGGGGTTTCGCGGGTTTTGGCGGCCTTGGTGTACGAATGGGGGGGGCGAAGGGGGAGGGGGGAGCCAAGCTTAGGGACGCGCTTGTCCGAAATGTAGGGTAAGTTACCAGCATACCCCCACCGGTTTTTACACCACGACGTGGAGCTTCATTTCCGGCTGAGGGGTAGAAGGGGGACTTCGCGTGTCTAGGCTGCGGGAGCGATTTCGGATGAGGAGGGAGTTCTCGCGCGCGTCCAAATTTCGGGATAACAAGGCGCGGCGCGGGTTTAAGAAGCGGGAGTTTCAAAGCAGGTGAGACAAAAGATACTCAAGCTTGAAAATTTCAGGATAACAAGGTGCGGATTCCTTGTTCGGCAGAACAAACATAACGTGTAAAAAAATCATACAAGACACAAGAGAGTCATGTCCCCTTTTACTATATTGCTATAGATGCCATTGAAAAAACTACAAGAAAAATGTAAAAAAAATCAGGAGAACATGATTACCCTGCACAGTACCAAATCGATTCGCACTTCCCTCAACAACAACAAAAAACAAATCAATTTCCACCAAACAAAGAGTAATGTCCCTTTTTATATGATTACAGATGCCATGATCTCGAATTTCAATTTTTGAATCCACGCTATGTTGAATTCGAATATATCATTAAATGACCTTGCGGTTTATAATTGATGTAGTCATACATTTTGATCTTCCATCATATATGAACATTTTACTCCACCATGTGAACATATATATTGTCGTCTACCATATGGACTAAAATTGAATCAATTTTCCTTATTTGAATATGATTGTTGTCAAGTTATACAATAATTTAAATATTATCTTGATAACAAAAAGACATGCATATAGCAGTAATCATATTTCACTATGAACTACATGTACCATACGCTCTCCAATTCAAATATCTGTATCCATTTTATGTTGAATTCAAATCATAGTACATTATTGGTCTAGGTAGCGAGATGTTCTGGATAATCTAAACCCTGTTTTCGTATGTATAATTTTTGGCTGAATTGGGACAAGTTTTGGTATAAGCCTCTTGCAAAACCGGAGATTCTCTCAACAAGCCTCGTGGTTCCAAGAGGGAACGTGTCACCTTTGTGTGCAAAACGATATACGCTGCCTCCCCCCTGATTTTATTTACAGAGGCAACATAGAACTATATGAGTGCCCTATTAAATTTTGGAATTATTTCGGGTTCATTTGGCCTTTTTATACATTAATTGAGTTTCTGGACTTTTAATGTGCATAATCTAAATATGAATTGCACGCACATGCTCCGGTGCACCAAAGTGGGTTAAAAAATCACATGTGTGTCCTTGGTTGAATTTCTAGGTCCCATGGAAGAAATGAGAATGAAATTCAAACATTTGGGCGTCATGACTCTGCCGAGAACATCGAGAAACTTAGATTTTAAATTCATGTAAATCCAAAACTCGGTTGAAAATCATGAAATTTGGCATGGTGTCATGTCATGGCACTAACATGTTGTGGTAAAATATTGGGCCGATTTGGAAGCTCGTGGTTCTAAGAGGGAACATGCCACCTTTGAGTGTGAAACGATATACGCTGCCCCCCCGCCCTTGAGTTTCTTAACAAAGGCAACATAGAACTACATTAGTGCCATGTTAAATTTTGGAATTACTCCGGGTTCGTTTGTCGTTTTTTATACATTAATTGAGTTTCTGGTCATTTAATGTGCATAAGTCAAATCTGAACTACAAGCACATGCTCTCGTGCACCAAAGTTGGTTGAAAAATCACATTTGTGTCCTTGGGTGAATTTCTAGGTCCCATGCAAGAAATGAGAATAAAATTAAAACATCTGGGCATCGTGGCTCGGCCGAGAACATTGAGAAACTTGGTTTTAAAATTCTTGTAAATCCAAAACACGTCTGAAAATCATGAAACTTGGCATGTATGTCATGTCATGGTACTACCATGTTGTGGTAAAAAAAAATGGCCGAATAGGAACAGATTTTGGTATAAGCTTCTTGCACACCGAAGCTTCTCTCAAGAAGGCTCGTGGTTCTGAGAGGGAACGTGTCACCTTTGAGTGCGAAACGATATACGTTGTCCCCCTTGAGTTTATTTACAAAGGCAACATAGAACTACATGAGTGCCCTGTTAAATTTTGGAATTATTCCGGCTTCGTTTGGCCTTATTTACACATTAATTGAGTTTTTGGTCATTTAATGTGCATAATTCAAATTTGAACTACAAGCACGTGCTCCTGTGCACCAAGTTGGTTGAAAACCACATTTGTGTCCTCGGGTGAATTTCTACTCCCATGCAAAAAATGAGAATAAGATTCAAACATCTGGGCATTGTGGCTCGGTCAAGAACATTGACAAACTTGGTTTTAAAATCATGAAACTTGGCATGGTGTCATGTCATGGTAGTACCATGCCGTGGTAAAAAAAATTGGCCGAATAGGAACAAATTTTGGTATAAGCTTCTTGCAAATCGGAGCTTCTCTCAAGAAGGCTCGTGGTTCTGGGAGGGAACATGTCACCTTTGTGTGCATAATTCAAATTTGAAATACAAGCACATGTTCCAGTGCACCAAAGTTGGTTGAAAAATCACATGTGTGTCCTCGGGTAAATTTCTAGGTTCCATGCAAGAAATGGGAATGAAATTCAAAATTCTGGGCGTCGTGGCTGGGTTGGAAACATTGAGAAACTTAGTTTTTTAATTCCTATAAATCCAAAACACGCATGAAAATAATGAAACTTGCCTTGGTGCCATGACATGGCACCAACATGCTGTGGTAAATTTGTAGTCCGATTTGCGAAGGCACACACATTAACAATCAACAAAGTCATTTTGGAACACGTGCTGTCGCGTTACAATCGGAAACACAAGTATTATTGAAACCGTGGGCATTCTACTTACTAGTACCATTTATGTGCCGCCACGCGTCCCCATTTTTTATTAGCTAGGAGGCGCCATGCAGGGTAGCTATTTGAGTACGAGAGGCGTGCGATCAGACCCCTGCGCGTGCTTATCGGGAGGAGAGCCCTTTGACCTCCATCTGCCGTCCACCTCTCTCCCAAGGTCTCCATTAATGGTGCCCGAGACTCTGTTTAATGGCGTGGCTATGTCTCACTCGACTGAGATTTAAGAGAGAAAAACGAAAATCTGAAAGCACGGATCTTGCTGTAAGATTCGACGGACCTATATAGCATCTACTGTGACTTATAGCAAGACTGATGAATATATAAGGACGATTTTTTTTGATCAAAGAAGGGCCTGCCCCTTCCGATTTTCATTACTAAAAACCACCACAATTCACAAGAAGTTCAGCACAACTCCAGCCTAACACGAAGGACTAAAAGCTACTCCCTCCGTCCCATAATATAAGACGCTTTTTGACACTAGTATAGTGTCAAAAAACGTCTTACATTATGAGACGGAGGGAGTACCAGATTGAAATCGCAACATCCCAAGAGGCCAACAAAGGCCAAACATCCACGCTAGAACCCAACATTTCACAACCGACAACACAATCCACATCCTAAACCAATTATTACATCAAAAGAAACCAGGAAACTGAAGGAAGCCCAGCAGCAACTAGAAGAACAGCAACGCCAGGGTCGCCACAACAAGAGTTTTCTTCATTCCAGCCTCGCAACATTGATCTTCCACAGAAAGATAAGGACGATTACTTGTCTTACATAATTAGAAAGATAATTAAAAAATCCACATGCGGCTACGCCCGAAATACACAAGGGCAAAAGAAGAAGGAAGACAAGGATCTGGCTCGCTGATCTCTACTTTCTTGATGCGTTGCTGCAGGCCGCAGGAACTAGTCTCCGCGGCGAGCGGCGATGAGCTCTTTCGTGTCCTCAAGACGCTGCTTGAGAACATCCACGGATTCCTCCACCAGCCTTTGGCGCTCATTGCGGAGCATGTCATTCTCGTCCATAAGTTTCTTGACGATGACGCCGGTCCTCTTCAACAAGGCACTGGTCTCCTCCTGTTGGTCTGCACTTCGGACGATCTTCTCCCTCAGCAGGTCACGCTTTGCCGGGAGCCTCTCATTGCCCTCCCTTAGTTGCCGGATGACGCCGATAGCCTGTTCAAATGAGGCTTTCACGTTGTCCTGCAACCTCGCCAAGCCAGAGATCTGATCCATCTGGCTATGGATGATTGCATGCATGCGCCTGTAATATTCGTCGCCTGCCCGCGAGAAATTTTCCTAGGCCACAACGGCTCGGCGGGACATCTCTGCTGCATTCGTGGCGTGGCGGGACATCTCTGCTGCTTCCGCGGCGCGGCCGGACCAGTCTGCTACATCGACGGTGCGGCGGGACCTCCGTGCTGCTTCAGCGGCGCAGCGGGACCTCTGTGCTGCTACTTCCAGGTGGCGGGACATGTCGGCTGCTCTCGCAGCGAGGCGGGACATCTCTCGTGCTTCCGCTTCCATGCTCGCCTCTCCCTGGTGGCAATCTCTCGACCCAGAACTCACGTTGGCCATGGCAGACACAAGGGAAGGATGCTGAATGACTTGTTTGTTTTTGTGGATGAGGAGTTGAGGAGGAATGTGCAGTCATATTGGCATACTAGTATTTATAACCAAGTACTAATACGCTGCTAAGTGGGAAACCATTTAGGTTGTGATCGGTGTGAACAGGTTTGGAATTCAATATACTAGCGTGGTACTAATACGCTCCTAAGTGGGAAACCGTTTAGGTTGTTGGGTAACGTAGCAGAAATTCAAAATTTTCTATGCATCACCAAGATCAATCTAGGGAGTAATCTAGCAACGAGGGGAAGGAGAGTGCATCTACATACCCTTGTAGATCCCTAAGCGGAAGCGTTCAAGTGAACGGGGTTGATGGAGTCGTACTCGTCGTGATCCAAATCACCGATGATCCTAGTGCTGAACGGACGGCACCTCCGCGTTCAACACACATGCAGCCCGGTGACGTCTCCCATGCCTTGATCAAGCAAGGAGAGAGGGAGAGGTTGGGGAAGACTCCGTCCAGCAGCAGCACGATGGCGTGGTGGTGGTGGAGGAGCGTGGCAATCCTGCAGGGCTTCGCCAAGCACCGCGGGAGAGGAGGAGGACTTGGGAGAGGGGGAGGGCTGCGCCAGAACTTGGGGTGCGGTTGCCCTCCCACCCCCACATATATATGGGGGCAAGGGAGAGGGGGGCCCGCCCCCTCAGATCCAATCTGAGGAGGGGGCGGCGGCCAAGGGGGGGGGAGGAGTGCCTCCCAAGTCAAGTGGAGGCCCTTCCCCTTAGGGTTTCCCCTCTCCCATGCGCATGGGCCTTGGGGGGGCTGGTGCCCCTGGCCCATTAAGGCTAGGGCGCCCCCTTACATCCCATGCTACTGTATTGGACGTGGTGGAACATTTTCCGGACCTCTGGACCCCTCCGGAATCCTCCGGAACCTTCTGGAAGCTTCCCGGTACAATACCGGAAAAAACCGAACTTTTCCCGAAACCCGAACAACAACTTTCCATATATAAATCTTTACATCCGGACCATTCTGGAACTCCTCGTGACGTCCGGGATCTCATCCGGGACTCCGAAGAACATTCGGTAACCACATACAAACTTCCTTTATAACCCTAGCGTCATCGAACCTTAAGTGTGTAGACCCTACGGGTTCGGGAGACACGTAGACATGACCGAGACAACTCTCCGGCCAATAACCAACAGCGGGATCTGGATACCCATGTTGGCTCCCAGATGTTCCATGATGATCTCATCGGATGAACCACGATGTCGAGGATTCAATCAATCCCGTATTCAATTCCCTTTGTCTAGCGGTATAGTACTTGCCCGAGATTCGATCGTCGGTATCCCGATACCTTGTTCAATCTCGTTACCGGCAAGTCTCTTTACTCGTTCCGTAACACATCATCCCGTGATCAACCGCTTGGTCACATTGTGCACATTATGATGATGTCCTACCGAGTGGGCCTAGAGATACCTCTCCGTCACACGGAGTGACAAATCCCAGTCTCGATTTGTGCCAACCCAACAGACACTTTCGGAGATACCCGTAGTGTACCTTTATAGCCACCCAGTTAGGTTGTGATGTTTGGTACACACAAAGCATTCCTACGATATCCGGGAGTTGCACAATCTCATGATCTAAGGAAATGATACTTGACATTAGAAAAGCTTTAGCATACGAACTACATGATCTTTTTGCTAGGCTTAGGATTGGGTCTTGTCCATCACATCATTCTCCTAATGATGTGATCCCGTTATCAACGACATCCAATGTCCATGGTCAGGAAACCGTAACCATCTATTGATCAACGAGCTAGTCAACTAGAGGCTTACTAGGGACATGGTGTTGTCTATATATCCACACATGTATCTGAGTTTCCTATCAATACAATTATAGCATGGATAATAAACGATTATCATGAACAAGGAAATATAGTAATAATAACTAATTTATTATTGCCTCTAGGGAATATTTCCAACATAGGTTGTGATCGGTGTGAACAGGTTTGCAATTCAATATAGCATGGAGTAATTTGGAATGTGACGAGACGCAAGCTCAAAATTTATTGACGGTTCTAGTTTCGAAGTGCAACACTATTCCCGAATGGAGTACTTCTTTTTCTACTCCCTCCTTTCCGGTTTTATAGGGCTTATCTCAAAATTTTAGTTTTTCCATTTTATAAGGCTCAATTTGGTTGTTCCCCAACACATGTTCAAATTCCAAGGTGCATTAAATCATTGCATGCAGGTATTAAGAGAAAATTGACCAATGCATGTACTTTATGCATGCATGCATTGCAATTAATGCATTGATAAACATAATTTTTTGAGAAAAACAAGAGCATTAATTGGGTGCTTTTGCAAACTACAAAAAATATTCCACCTCTCACCATAAACGGGAAAGGAGGGAGTACTGCTGTGTACGTGCAATAACTGGCACCGTCGTATACATATCTTACAGTTAATGGGGCGTTCGACAGGAATAGCCGTGTGGCGAGCTCTAGGCTAGTCCTTTTTTCAGAAGCATTAAACCTATCTCTCGGGACTTCTCGCACGCACCATCATGCCACCCACAAAAACTTGTACTCTGAGTTTAGTAGTACGTTATACAGGAAGAGAAGAGGTGCACGCACACACTCGTCCTCTCACACACGCGTTTGTTTTTTCTTGAAAAGGAGGATGATGACCCCCGGCCTCTGCATCTGGGAGTCACACACGCATCTGTAGCTACGAATTGTAGTGTTCTCAACCATCCGATTGGCTCTATCATGGATGTACCTATATACTAAAACATGTCTAGATACATCTATATTTTGACAAATGGAAGGCATGTATTGTGGAACGGAGGGAGTGCTTGTCATCAAAATGGATAAAAAGGAACCTATCTAGAACTAAAATACGTCTACATACATCTCCTTTTATCCATTTTGATGACAAGTAGTACTTCTTACCCAAAGGAACTTTATATCCAACAGACACAAAATATCTATTCGATTGTTGGAAATTACTGATCTGATGTCGAAGTAATTGTTGCATCGCCACCAAAACCCACCATTTCTTAAGCTAAAGTAGACCAAGGTAATCCCTATATTAGCATATTACTAAGATAAACAGAAGGCACTGTCGAAACATTTAGGACGTGAGCTTGTCAATCTGAATGTGGAGGGACACAAGCTTAGCCCCGGCCAGTAGCTTGGGCGGAACTGTCAAGAAGGTCAGCTCCTGCACGTCGACGTCGCCGGGATCCTTGCTGCTTGTCACCTCCATTTCCACCTTGACGGCGTCGGTCGTGCCTTTGGGCTCCCCCGGCGGGCCGTTCGCCCACAGCTTGGCCAAGTAGTGCGGCAGTGGGGACGCCCCCGCTCTGATGCAGACGACCGACACGGCGATAGGCGCGCCAATGATGAGCATGCCGCCGACCAAGAAAAACGCGCGGCGGTCCTCCTCCGCGAACAGCAAGAGCCGTGGCTCCGAAAGTGGCACTTGCAGCTGGAGCACCTTGCCGTACTGGATCCTGTGCACGGGCATGGGATGCGCGGTGCTGATGTGGTGGTAGAGCGCCGGCGGCGGGCCTTCGTAGCCGCAGACGGGCACGGGGCATTTGTAGGGCACGAGCGGACACCCGCTCTGGTGATCGGCGAGCTTGTGGTAAGTGACGTAGAGCCCACAGCCTTCGTGCGGGCACTCCACCCTCACCGATGAAAGGATGGAGTCCACCGCCATGTTCCGCACGTCGAAGCCACCACCGCGCTCGCACTTCTGGCACTGCCGCTGGTTCCTGGGGCGCTCGATGCGGCAGTCTGCGCAGGCTAGGTGCCCTCCCTTGCACTGCAGAAATCAATCCAACAACACATCAATCAAGAAACCCGCACCTTGCTCAATCAGCCGAATGGATGAGGTGTATTCGAACCTCATACACTGGAGGCGTCAAGGGGCAGAGGCACAAGGGGCAGTGGAGCACGGTGAGGTCCATCGAGACCTTAGAGAGCTCCATCGTCGGGTCCTGTTCCTGTTCGGTCTGCATGATCTCGCCCTCCTCGTGCACAACCATCTCTCGACTTGGGCCGGGGTATTACAAAGCTTACCGTCACATATTTTATACTCCCTCCGTTCCTAAATGTACTCCCTTCGTTCGGAATTACTTGTCTTGGAATGGATGTATCTAGAACTAAAATACGTCTAGATACATCCATTTTCGCGACAATAAGGCTGTCCATAGTGGGAGTAACATAAGTAGTATCATGCACTTGGGACTCGCAAACATGCTTATGTGGCAGGCAATTAAAGAAGAGAGAGATGGTTATAGTAACATAGGTAGATACCGTAACATAATAAATATGGTGCTACTATGTGTCATGCATGGCAATAAATGGGACCATCTATGATACTAATCTATGATACTATGCACAATAGAGGTAGTAACATAGACTAGTAACGTGTGCATGTTACTAGTCTAAGTTACTCCCCACTATGACCAGCCTAATTCCGAACGGAGGGAGTAAGTCTTTATAGAGATTTCACTAGGTGGACTTCATATGGAGCAAAATGAATGAATCCGCACTTAAAATGCATCTATATACATCTGTATGTAATTCATAATGGAATCCCTACAAAAGACTTATAATTTAGGAACGGAGGGAGTACTACTTCAAGGTGCATTAAATCAACACATGCAAGTACTATCAAAAGAAGAGTCACGGCATGCATGCATGCGTTGTAATTAATGCATCGGTAAACGCAAATTATTGAAATATATCAAGTGCAGTGATTTGATGTGTCGCGTCAACTCGTACATCAACGAGAAGTTTGATTATCCTCTCCCTCGCGGACTTAACTGCACCTGCCTTTGGCTGTATGACAGGTTGGCCACACACCTGTGGGGCCCACCTGTCATACACACAAAGACATGAGCATCCCTCTCTCGCCCATGAGCGTGGTGGCTGGCAAGACTAGGAGAAGCTTTCGCTACACGCTCTCCCTCCCGCACGCGGTGGACATGCAGCAGTTCAATCGGTGTCAGATGGCCAGAAGCGTACTGTAGTACTCCTCCAGTGCAGTAGTACACCATCATTGTTTGATTTCCCAAAGAGGCGAAGAGCCAAGCGCAGCCCGGACGCTCGTGTGGCAGTTTCATCTGTAGAGTAGTCTAGATAGCATGTACCGTGCCTATAAGCTTAAAATCGTTGGGGTCGGCTCCATGCTATGTGGCCGGCTCGAAGTTTTTTTTTAATTAAAATAGTCTTATGGCCCTAGAAGTCACCCTAGTGATTGTAGTTTGCACGCTCATCTGGTCAAGACAAGAATATATATTTTAGTTTGTTTTTTTTCGAAAAGGGGGGACTCCCCGGCCTCTGCATCAGAACGATGCATATGGACACATATATTTTAATTTGTGGTGGGCAAATGTTAGAGGTTGCAACAAATATATTGTACACTGCGGGTCTTTCAGCCAAGTTTAGAGGCAAGCATGTGGGGCCAGTGCTATGATGTGTCGCGTCAACTCATAGAACGAGGAGAAGCTTGATTTTACTACACGCCTTCTCCCTCGCCCATGCGTGTGGTTGCTTGCAAACGAGGACAGGCTTTTGCTTAGTAGTACTTCTACAACAAGCTATCCGTCCCGCTCGCGGTGGATGGACATGCAGCAGTGGATTCGACACTGTAGAAGCAGTAGTAGTAACATCATTGTTCGTCTTCTCGAAGAGGCGAAGAGCCAAGCGCAAACCGAACATTGCAGTTGCGAACATTGGAGCACGCATATAGCCAGGCTCTTGCATGAGACAAAATTGCTATGTGATCCCACTATTTTACTAGTACGTACAACTACTTGCTAGTCTAGCCCTATAAACCAGAAAGGAGTATTTTCCCTTCTAGAGATTTCAACAAGTGACTAGACTACACCGAGACGGAGTACATATGGAGCAAAATGAGTGAATCTGCACCGTAAATAAATACGTACTAGTTCTATCGTTTTCCTCTCTGAGCTGCACAATATTGAGTATACTGACTAATCTCTTTTTGACACGCATTTATGTTGTTTTTTTTGACACAGTACAGACGCAAGCACTCATATACACGTGCATACACTCACCCCTATGAACGCACACACGCACGACACTATCATCTTGAAATTTACGAAGTCACCATAGGCACCTCGTCGTCGACGGGTCCATAGGTGCTTGAATGCCAAGGAGGTAGAGGGTAGCGGTTCCCGAGACATTGAACGGTCAATGATGCATCTTCAATTACATGCAGAGGGAATTAATTGGAGAAGCAGACTAGAGCCAGCACGATGTGAATGCAACAGAGTTTGGACTCTCATATAATAAAGGCGCCCCACCACTCCAATCCATCTACTCCCAAGTCTCTGCGCAACACTGCTCACTCCAATCCAAGACCAAGTGACCAGAAGCCACAAGCACCTATGGAGGCGATGGACGCGAGCGGCAGTCGGCTGTGCCAAATCATTCAAGGCGCCAGCCTGCGGCCCCGCACCGCGTAGCGTTTCCAGATGGTGCTGGTGATCGTAGGCATCGTAGCCCTCGCTGACGCCGGCTTTGAGTCTCGCATGGACGACATGATGGTCAACTCCATCCGCAAGTTCATCGTCGTCAAGAAGCGCGCGGACGACCTTGCCGTACTGCTCCAGCCCGCGCGCCCAGGCTCCTCATTGCCTGCCACCCTCATCAGCCTACATGGTGACAAACTCTTTCAAGCCTTGGTGGCCCTGTAGGTGCCGGAGGTTGCGACGAAGAATGTGCACCTCGAGGCCGCGCTTGCTGCGCAGCGCCTCGCCATGCAAGAAACCGTCGACCTGCACATCCACGTCTATGAGGAAATCATCTACATAGGCCACTACAAGGCAAGCGAGGACAGAAAGACGTTGGCCTTCTTCCAGCGGCTGGAATCTTTGGATGCCATTGTTCAGAAGCACGTCGACCTGGCCACGAAAGCCGCTGCTACTTAGGCGCCGTTCGGTGGGCCGGCGCCCTGAGTCGAGGAGGTGGACGTCGTCGATGGATGCATCTCTTCTTCTTGCCTCCTGTAACCAGCACTGCATCGCCTCGTGGCCTTAATGTTTTATTAGTATAGTACTCCCTCCGTTCCCAAATATAAGTCTTTCTATAGATTCCAGCAAGTGACTACTACATACGGAGCAAAATGGGTGAATCTACACTCTAAACTACATCTTCAGACATCTGTATGATGTATTCCATTTGAACTAGTATCTAAAAAGGCTTATATTTATGAACGGAGGGAGTATATGGAATTTTTTATTCCAGTCATAACGTTTTCACTGTGAGGTGGGGCTGCAGTTGAGCAAACCCACCCCACCCACCGGGCGTCGGCCGAGTTTAGAATTAGAAGAGAGAAACGAGGGAGGAGAGGTAGCTGTAGCACGGACGCTGTTGTTAGATGGGACTCGTGTTTATAGAATAGGAGTACTGAGCACTCGTGTCTCTTTTTTTTGTGGGAAAAATTAGTCATATGTCTAGTACCACTAGTTGGGTGCGTGCGACCTATAGCTGTCATCACTTTAGGTCTCCTTTCCGAACCGCGGCTACGCTTCACAGTACATATTTTTTCACGCATTTATCCTCCTATATGTACTCCTAGGCTATTTCCACGTGCTCCCATTCGCCGACATGTGGGACATAGAGCAATTGGGTCGTAGTGCATGCACGACTCGGAGCATATGCCGGGGTACTTTACATTTCAGACCTCATGAACTACATGCAAACCCCCCGCAGAAGAATAAATAAATCAATGAATTACTACATGAAACCGGATTATTTTCATGGAAACCGGAGCACGCTCATTAAATTTTGGACATAACACGTTTATAGAAAATGACCGGACCTAAACCAGTCTAAGGGCCTCTTTGATTTTTCCCGAAAAAAAGGGCCTCTTTGATTCGCAGGATACTAAAAACACAGGAATGGGGAAAGTATGATGGTGATGAACCGAGACGAGGAGAACTTTAACTCAGTTAGAGGTTAGAGTTAGATTCTAACCCTGAACTAAATCTAAAACAAAGAGGTGTATGGATGGCAGGGTTAGATTGACAATAAATGCTCTATATCAATCATTTGACTAATTTGGACCCTATTTTTGGTCAGACTAAACTAAGTCCCTTGGATCCAAGCATCCTCTTGGTGTGGCCGGCTCTTCTGTGGCCTCCTCCCACTCACAATTGACATAAACGAACCATCTATACCAGTCAAGCATGCAAAACATGATAATTTTTACTTTGTCCATACAAATGAGATATCCCACTTAAACATACAAGTCGTTAATCAAGCTTCACAAAATAAAAAAACACTTCATGAAACAAGGAATGAGCTAACTCATCATGGAAGTCGTTCACGATAGGGAGGGAGCCCGGAGCCCCTCACGCACCGAGGGAGGAGCTCGCCATTGTCGTTCTGGAGGAAGGCTCTGTAGAGCCCAAGCCCTGGGAACCGCTCCGACGCCGGCCCTTGCAAGTTGAGGTTGACACCGGCATGGGTAGCAGGGCCGCTTGCCGCCGACTGGGAACTTAATCTTTGGGCCTCTAGAAATAATGGAAGCCTGTAACTAAAATACCTAGAAAGGTGAACTGAATCTTTGGGCCTCTAGAAATAATGCAAGCCTGAAACTGAAATACCTAGAAAGGTGAACTGAATCTTTGGGCCTTTAGAAATAATGCAAGCCTGAAACTTAAATACCTAGAAAGGTGAACTGAATCTTTGGGCCTCTAGAAATAATGCAAGCCTGAAACTGAAATACCTAGAAAGGTGAACTGAATCTTTGGGCCTGTAGAAATAATGCAAGCCTGAAACTGAAATACCTAGAAAGGTGAACTGAATCTTTGGGCCTCTAGAAATAATGCAAGCCTGAAACTCAAATACCTAGAAAGGTGAACTGAATCTTTGGGCCTCTAGAAACAATGCAAGCCTGAAATTGAAATACCAAGAAAGGTGAACTAAATCTTTGGGCCTCTACAAATAATGCCAGCCTGAAATTGAAATACCTAGAAAGGTGACCTGAATCTTTGGGCCTCTAGAAAGATCTATTACCTCCTCAAGCAGCATCAAACAATTCCATGCGTGCACCACAAATCTATAGCAAGTTTGATCAGGATCTACTTTTCTAAATCAGAATTAGCACTAGAGCAAGCAAGATCAATGATATGGCCGTGAGACAGAGAAGGAACGAACAAACTCACCCCTCTCGCGACCTCCCTGGTAGATGCACCGCCGCCGCGCACGACAGTGGGAGAAAAACGACTGGTGAAGGGGGAGTGGGGCGACCTTCAAAGGTCGGAGGGAGAGGGCGGCCGGAGTAGGGCGGCGGAGGCCGGAAGGAGAGGGCGGCCGGAGGAGAGAGAGGGCGAGCGGCGCTTGGGCGGGCGGCCCTATGGGGAACAGAGAGGAGTCGTACGAGAGGGGGGGGGGCGATCTGGTGTGGGCAGGTGAGATTTTTTTAGGGGAGCGATCTGGTGCGGGCAGGTGAGATTTTTTTAGTTCTCTTTTAGTGGGCCCGAGGATAACTAACCCAATTAGAACCTCTCCATCGGGCTAGTTTTTTTAGCTGGGTTAGAGCAAACTAGCTCAAACTAACCCCTCTTGTTTCGATAATTTGAGGCTATTTCAACCCAAACTAGTTCTAACTCAGGGATCCAAACAAAGAGGAGTGTTACTGTACATGCTACAGTGTGGACCGTAGCACATTGTTTTTTATGGCCATATCACCACATTGTTTTCTACTGCTGGTTCACTGGGCTACCGTGGTTCGCACGGCTGGTTCACTGGGCTGCGGTGGTTCGCACTCCGACCTGAGTAGTACTCCCTCCGTTCCTAAATATAAGTCTTCATAGATATTTCACTGTGGACCACATACAGATGTATATAGATGAATTTTATGTGTACATTCACTCATTTTTCTCCGTATGTGATCCATAGTGAAATCTCTCCAAAGACTTATATTTAGGAACGGAGGGAGTAGTATAGTACTAGTATATACCGCATCATTATTTGCTCCTTCTTACTACTTCGATATGTGGGAGAGCCAGCATCCGGGTCGACGTGTCATGCACCAGATTGGAGCGCGGAACGGAAGGGGGGCATCACCCCGGTCGGAGCGCCAGTAATTCATGACTATAGTGAGTGGTAATATCACAAGTCTTTCCAGCAATAACGCGCCGTCAAATCGCACAGCCCCACTCGCTCACCCTCCTCGCCTCTCTGACAAACCGCCTACCCGAAAACTGCCGCGCGTACTGCCGCGGAAAAGCCCCGCCCTCAACTTTTAACTACGCGAAAATAGTTCGAGCTTGTTCGTTCTATATAAATACAATACTTACTGTATGTTTATTTACCCGTGGGGTTGTTCAATGAATGGAGGGGCGGGGAGCACAAGTGAACAATAGTACTGTAGTAGTAATTAGGAGTCGTAGAGTAGTCACCTTAAAAAGAGAGTTTCTTTTCTTTAATGCCACGTACACAAATTGAAACGCTTGTTGTGGAGAGAAAAACGATAATCACTCCACTATATATGGACGCAGGGGCCTAAGCGCTTACTTTACTAGGGTTGCTCTCTTCATTCTCTCATCCTCTCTAGATATAAACAAGACAACGGTAGCGACATTTTCTCTCTGCTCACCGCTGGTCACAGATCCGGCCGGATCCCTTCGGCCGGTGTGTGTAGAGGACTAAAAGGTGCATCGTTCACACAGTCATCACCGCTGAGGGAGGAAACCCATAGCTGCCGGAGGGGCCCGATCCTCTGCCCGTGCCGTTCTCTCTGACACAGCGCCAACTCAGGAGGTCCTCCGACCCTTCTTCCTCCCTGCCGTATTGTCCGCAGATCCGACCTGCCGCTGCCGACATCCCGGCGACCCTCAGGTATAAGTTCTTCGAAAGCGGCCTTGCTCTACTGCCCCAGCTCCCCACGTGTCTGCATGTACATCTTTTTCTACTCCCATCAGCTCTTCCAAAGCCACCTAAATTTTTAGTATTATTAGAGGTAAAGCTACTTCATGCATTTGAATCTAGGGCTTTGTTCAAACAACGAAGAAAGGGGGAAAGTTGTAGCATGAATCTAGGACTTGATTCAAAGAGGAAATAATATGGTGAAAGCAGTAGAGACCGGATACCCAACCGGTCTCTTGGTTGAAAAGGGAAATAATGGGAAAACGCAGTACAAACTGGATAAGGAACAAATCTATTATTGGTTGAAAAAAGGATAGAAAGTGGCGGCTGGTGGACAAGTCAACAGAGTATGTCCAGGATTAGATTTGCTGCCATCACATAGTAAAAGGTCTCCAGGATTAGATTTGCTGCCCTCACATAGTAAAAGGTCTCAGGATTAGATTTGCTGCCCTCACATAGTAAAAGGTCTCAGGATTAGATTTGCTTCCCTCACATAGTAAAAGGTCTCAGGATTAGAATTGCTGCCCTCACATAGTAAAAGGTCTGCAGGATTAGATTTGCTGCCCTTACACAGTAAAAGGTCTCCAGGATTAGGTTTGCTGCCCTCACATAGCGTGAACAAGCTCGGCATCACCACTTTATGCCTCCTTGTAGGTACATTGTGCTGATGCGTCCACTGTCGCATGTCCTTATACCAACCTTTTGCTGTTGTTAATGTAAGGGCGCATGTAAAATGAAGCGATCACATTGTTACCTTAGGGACATGTCGAACCAGTGTTATTGTTAATCTAATGCCTCCAGTGATAAGATGCAATTAAACTGTGTTACAAATGGCACTCCTGCTGTTTTCCCCAGTATGATAAGTAAGTTGCTCCTTTACGCTGCTGAGTGTCCTGGTGTCCCCACGGTCCCATGCCCTTAAACCAACTCTTTAGCTGCTGTTGATTTACTGTGTCTGGTAAACAAGCAATGCCACCATTAAAGTAATTCCATATCTGAGGAATCTCATTGTTGATCGTAATGCTTCTGGTAACATGAAGCATTGCTGACATTTTAAAATTTCTACTATCCTTGCGTGATTGCCATGAACATAATTAAGATGCTTCTTTTCAGTTTGTATATGTTACGTATATTCTTATTGACCAGCAACTGTTTACTTTCTATCATTTTGTGCAGATAGGGATATCCATTTCACCTTCTTGCTATTGTGACCTTTTGGTGAACTGCACAAAACACTTTTTTTGGAATGAGTGTCTTGTGTAGTTCAACTAAAATGTCACGTGGGCAACATCTCTCAATTTTGGTGGAACTGCACAAAATGGTGATTGGAGTTTCCAAAATCTCCATCAAGTTCTGCTGGTAATCTCGTGCAACATTTTATTAGCCTTTGCAAGATGGAGCCGTCACTGTCACCACAATGTCACTTTATTTTAGTGGAACTGCACAAAAGGATAAGAAAATTATAGTTGCACCTTACATGAGCCAGACAGCCAACCTTAATGTTCCTCAATTTTAGTGCAACTACTAAAGAAGAACCTGCCAGCTCACAAGAGCAAGTACTTCTTGCTAGCTGAATGATGCAATCTTTGCTTCATTTCAGGTGAACCGCAGAAAAAGGCGCATGAATTGAATCATGGAACTGCAGGCAGACCTCATACAAGTAGAGCTGGAGGTTGAGTTCAAGGAGGCCGCTATTAAAGCGAAATCATGCTCTCCTGTCTCCTTGTTTGTGCTATGCAAACATGCTGTGCAAACAGGAATACTCCACTACAGATGTTGTGACGGTCAAGACCATTTGCCAAGTTCTTCGATTGTATGACATGGCTTGCCAAGATGGATTTAATCCCGATATTCACTTTATCAAAATGCTCTAATGGGTTGGTTCTGAATCTTGCAAGCTGGGAATCAGTGAGATGTGTAGGCATCTTTGTTGTACTTATTATTTGAATATTATTTGTTGGTTCTGAATCTAGCAAGCTGGGAATCAATGAGACGTGTAGGCATCTTTGTTGTACTTATTATTTGGATCTTATTTGTTGGTTCTGAATCTCGCAAGCTGGGAATCAATGAGATGTGTAGGCATCTTTGTTGTACTTATTATTTGGATCTTATTTGTTGGTTCTGAATCTTGCAAGTTGGGAAACACGGCATGATGATGCAGAGGACAGCAACCATAACAAACAGTTCAAACTTGGTAGTATTATCTTTGTGAAAGTGCGACAAATGTGCTGATCGTGTGCGTCCTGAGAATAATAATTCTAATTGTTGTGCATGTTGATCCCGTGGCACTGATAGAACGAGCCAATGCATTGCTTGTTTTAAGTATAAATTTCTATTAAAGCTAATTAAATTTAAGTAAAGTGACCACTAACTCATGTTATTACAGTACCAATACAGACCCGCTCGTGAACCGATGTGTGGCCGGAGTAGGTTTCTTAATGAAGACGTTTGAATGCGCCGAGGGTGCATCTTCTGCCGGGCGTGCAGCGGACGAGGGAGGGGTAGTAACTGTTGTTGCCTGTACACACTCAGCTTACTGTTGAATCCAGTTCCCCAAGAGCTAAAAAACGAACTGCTGCCACCGCCTACACACTCGTTCACTCGAAGAGACTCCAATGGCGATCCAAGGGGTGAGCCTGCTGGATATGGACTTCAGCAAGGAGTTAGTTCGCCGTTCAGTCCTATGGCTACACCAACTTGAATGTGATGTACACCAACAATACGGACTCGGTGAAGCTCTGCCTCGCCTCAGTCTTATGGCTGCACCAGGTTCTGGAGCATTCGCCCGTTTCATTGGCAGCGCCGACTACACCTTCGCTACGGTAGAGAGAAGGAAGAACGCGACGATTCGGCCATCTGGTGCAACAAGATTGTCGACATCCAGAAGCAATACAAGATCATCAGCAACGGGGAGGAGAAGGACTCCATGGATGACCTCGCTGAGACCATCATCGACCCCTGATACGCCAACATGAAAGAAGATGACCTGAACACGTGGGAGGTACCTCTGAATCTAGCCTACATAACTGTGGGTGTACTAGAGTAGGGGTACACTAGTATCCCGAACTTGTGCACGGGCAGTCGCAGCACCCCGCGGCAGGGCTTACCGGGTGACCGCCAAGGTCCTCCGTGGTTCCTTTGGAGCCATTCAAGAACAAAGTGTTCAAGACAAGGCCCCGGCAAGAGGAGCTTGCCGGGAAGGCCAACCAAGGCATCTCAAGGAACTTGCCGCGACGTGCCATGCGTCCCGGCAAGGCCCGGTGAGCGACAAGCTTCCGGACGCGGTAAGACAACGACAACGGCAAGGCGCTTGCCGCGGCAAGCTACCACTCTATACTCGCGCTCCAGCAGACCCACCAACGTGTCGCCCTGGGACCTTTCCAGGTGCGCGTGGCAAGAGGCTGTGCAGCCGGCGGTGCGAGGTGGCAAGCGACGCTGACAAGATTGCCATCGTGGCAAGCGGTGGCGCCCTAGACGGTCCCTTTTTGCACTGTTTGGGCGACACAGACAGACATTTAATGCCTTTGTCCCCTGCCGTCAGGGTTAGGTATGATACACTGTACAAGTAGTTGTACCAACCGCAACACTTTTTCAATTTTTACCCTTGCCTACGTTGCCACCTGTCGGTGACCACTTGAGCATATAAAAGGAGGCCCATGCGCAACGTAGAGGGGGGTTCGAAGCAAGAAAACACTCACGCTCGGTCTCGTTAGCAGCTAGAGTGTACTGTAGCACTAAGCGCTCCCGGGCAAGAACTCAATACAATCAGACAAGCAGCAGTAGGAGTGTTATCTCTCCGGAGAGCTCCGAAGCTAGGTAAATTGCTCGTGTGCTTCGCCTCGATCTGCTCTTCGTGCGATCTCCGCCCCCCGCCAAACCGAAAGGGGCTCGGTCCGCCGGTCCCATAGGTGCTCGTGGGTCAGTCCTCCCACGACATCTTTAGCGCGCCAGGTAGGGGGCGTCGAGGTTGTGTGAACCTGATCCGACGTTCACGCGAGCTAGATCTTCATCATCTTCATCGACATGCCACCGAAGAAGAAGGCTTCGGAGGTGGCTGCTCCGTCCGCGTCGAACCCACCGCCACCGGAGCAAACGGGTGGTGGGGTAGACGCCGGCGGAAGAACGGGCGTCGACGAGGGAGCTCACGGTGCTGCCAGGTCCAAGGACAAGGCTGCGCAGACCTCAGCGTCCGTACATGCACCGCGCCCATCTCAGGAGGCGCAAGACCGACAGCGTCATGGTACTCGCGGTACCATACGTTTGTTGGACCAAGATCGAGCTGGTGGATCTCAGGGTGCTCAAGACCAGCATGCACGCCAACATGCTGGCACTAGCAAGACACAGTCGCCTGGACGGGATACTGCTCCTTCTAACAAAGTTAGAAGTTCGAGCATATCCCGCTCCTCGCACCGTTCGCCACTGCCACCCACCACTCCAGCAGAAGCTTTGGCACGAGCTCAACTGCTCCTGGATTACCCTCCAACGGCAGACAAGCAACAATAGGAGTGTTATCTCTCCGGAGAGCTCCAAAGCTGGGTAAATCGCTCGTGTGCTTCGCCTTGATCTGCTCTTCGTGCGATCTCTGCCCCCCGCCGAACCGAAAGGGGCTCGGTCCGCCGGTCCCATAGGTACAACGACCGCGGCAAGGCGCTTGCCGCGGCAAGCTACCACTCTGTACTTGCGCTCCAGCACACCCACAACCGTGTCGCCCCGGGACCTTTCCAGGTGCGCGTGGCAAGAGGCTTTGCAGCCAGCGATGCGAGGTGGCAAGCGACGCTGACAAGATTGCCATCGTGGCAAGCGGTGGCGCCCCTGACGGTTCCTTTTTGCACTGTTTGGGCGACACAGACGGGCATTTAATGCCTTTGTCCCCTGCCGTCAGGGTTAGGTATGATACACTGTACAAGTAGTTGTACCAACCGCAACACTTTTTCAATTTTTACCCTTGCCTATGTTGCCACCTGTCGGTGACCCCTTGAGCATATAAAAGGAGGCCCATGCGCAACGTGGGGGGGGGGGGGGGGGGTTCGAAGCCAGAAAACACTCACGCTCGGTCTCGTTAGCAGCTAGAGTGTACTGTAGCACTAAGCGCTCCCGAGCAAGAACTCAATACAATCAGACAAGCAGCAGTAGGAGTGTTATCTCTCCGGAGAGCTCCGAAGCTAGGTAAATTGCTCGTGTGCTTCGCCTCGATCTGCTCTTCGTGCAATCTCCGCCCCCCGCCAAACCGAAAGGGGCTCGGTCCGCCGGTCCCATAGGTGCTCGTGGGTCAGTCCTCCCACGACATCTTTAGCGCGCCAGGTAGGGGGCGTCGAGGTTGTGTGAACCTGATCCGACGTTCACGCGAGCTAGATCTTCATCATCTTCATCGACATGCCACCGAAGAAGAAGGCTTCGGAGGTGGCTGCTCCGTCCGCGTCGAACCCACCGCCACCGGAGCAAACGGGTGGTGGGGTAGACGCCGGCGGAAGAACGGGCGTCGACGAGGCAGCTCACGGT
Source organism: Triticum timopheevii (assembly GCA_963921465.1). Classification (NCBI taxonomy): domain Eukaryota; kingdom Viridiplantae; phylum Streptophyta; class Magnoliopsida; order Poales; family Poaceae; genus Triticum; species Triticum timopheevii. The sequence goes on along the minus strand of OY997264.1, from coordinate 477,274,874 downwards.
GCTGCCAGGTCCAAGGACAAGGCTGCGCAGACCGCAGCGTCCGTACATGCACCGCGCCCATCTCAGGAGGCGCAAGACCGACAGCGTCATGGTACTCGCGGTACCATACGTTTGTTGGACCAAGATCGAGCTGGTGGATCTCAGGGTGCTCAAGACCAGCATGCACGCCAACATGCTGGCACTAGCAAGACACAGTCGCCTGGACGGGATACTGCTCCTTCTAACAAAGTTAGAAGTTCGAGCATATCCCGCTCCTCGCACCGTTCACCACTGCCACCCACCACTCCAGCAGAAGCTTTGGCACGAGCTCAACTGCTCCTGGATTACCCTCCAACGGCAGACAAGCAACAATAGGAGTGTTATCTCTCCGGAGAGCTCCAAAGCTGGGTAAATCGCTCGTGTGCTTCGCCTTGATCTGCTCTTCGTGCGATCACTGCCCCCCGCCGAACCGAAAGGGGCTCGGTCCGCCGGTCCCATAGGTACAACGACCGCGGCAAGGCGCTTGCCGCGGCAAGCTACCACTCTGTACTTGCGCTCCAGCACACCCACAACCGTGTCGCCCCGGGACCTTTCCAGGTGCGCGTGGCAAGAGGCTTTGCAGCCAGCGATGCGAGGTGGCAAGCGACGCTGACAAGATTGCCATCGTGGCAAGCGGTGGCGCCCCTGACGGTTCCTTTTTGCACTGTTTGGGCGACACAGACGGGCATTTAATGCCTTTGTCCCCTGCCGTCAGGGTTAGGTATGATACACTGTACAAGTAGTTGTACCAACCGCAACACTTTTTCAATTTTTACCCTTGCCTATGTTGCCACCTGTCGGTGACCCCTTGAGCATATAAAAGGAGGCCCATGCGCAACGTGGGGGGGGGGGGGGGTTCGAAGCCAGAAAACACTCACGCTCGGTCTCGTTAGCAGCTAGAGTGTACTGTAGCACTCAGCGCTCCCGAGCAAGAACTCAATACAATCAGACAAGCAGCACTAGGAGTGTTATCTGTCCGGAGAGCTCCGAAGCTGGGTAAATCACTCGTGTGCTTCGCCTCGATCTGCTCTTTGCAAGTTCCTTGAGATGCCTTGGTTGGCCTTCCCGGCAAGCTCCTCTTGCCGGGGCCTTGTCTTGAACACTTTGTTCTTGAATGGCTCCAAAGGAACCACGGAGGACCTTGGCGGTCACCCGGTAAGCCCTGCCGCTGGGTGCTACGACTGCCCGTGCACAAGTTCGGGATACTAGTGTGCCCCTACTCTAGTACACCGACAGGAGCCCCCGGGCCTGGGCCACACACGGTGCCGAGCGCTGTTGGGCCAGGCCCAAAACAGGGCATGGGCACGCACGGCCTGGGTTACGCCGCATCTTACTCCGTATCCACCACGCCCTCCCCTAACGGCACGCGTTGAATGCGGCATCGTGGGAGAGATCGTGGGTGGTTTCTTTATTCGGAAAAACAGAACATCCGCCCCCTCCCTCTTTATAAGCAGGGGAAACAGGGGCAGTTCGTCCATCTCGCCAGTTGCTATTCCAATCTCACAAACCTCCGCCGCTACCCCCTTCTGAAAGAGAGCAGCGCTCCGCCCCCCATCACCACCAGCACTACCAACGCCGTCGATCTCCCCCACCACCTCCGCCATGGCTCCGAAAACCGGCAAGGGAAAAGCCGTGAAGACGACCGAGGCGCAGCGGCTCGCGGCGCTGCGAAGGGAGCGGACAACCTTCCCCCCCACCTCGCCGCGAAAGAGATGAGGGAGTACTACTACCTCTTCTGGTCGACGGAGACGCGAGCGCATCCACGCACGAAGGTACTCTCCGCCGCTGCTTCGGAACGGGCTCCGAATGGATATCCCTTCTTCGCGCTATTCTTCTACTGCGGGCTCTGCCCGCCTTTCTCTGAATTCTTCTGCGACATCATGAACACCTACGGGTTCCACCTCCTTGACTTCACCCCCAATGCCGTTCTGACCATGGCAGTTTTCGCACATCTCTGCGAAAACTTTGTCAGAGTCCACCCAAATGTAGCTCTTTTCCGCCACTTCTTTATGCCTCGTGTTGAGAGAGGGGAGCCCTTATCCGGCGGAATCGCCTGGATCTCGAGAGCCGGCAAGAAGGAAGCTTATCTGGAAGGCGAGCTCCGCGGCAAGTGGGAGGAGTCTGCTCCGGCAAGCCCTAGGGTTTGTTCCATTGAAGCAGACGCTCACGACAAGTTTTGCTCCGGCAAGCTTGCCGGGGAACGTCAAGCTCCGGCTGAGCCGCAGGTTCTCGCCGTAGAAGCGGATGTTCCCGCAGCAGCATATGTGCCTTTAGTCCTTGTTGTCGAGCCGCAAGCTCTAGCATGGGCACAGCAGATTGTCCGTTTCCTTCAGACAGGAGAACTTCCCGAGGAGCAAGAAGAAGCGGAAAGAGTAGCCCGGCAGTCAAGTATGTACCAGTTCGTCGACAACACACTGTACAGAAGAAGACTCAACGGTGTGAAATTGAAGTGTATTCACCGGGAAGATGGACAAAAGCTGTTGGCGGAGATACACGGAGGCATATGTGGTCACCACATTGACGCAAGAGCGCTTGCTGGCAAAGCGTTCCGGCAAGGTTTCTGTTGGCCGACAGCCCTCCAGGATGCAACTGCACAAGTAACCAAGTGTGAAGCGTGCCAGTTCCATTCGAAGCAAATACACCAGCCAGCTCAAGCTCTCCAGACGATCCCTTTATCCTGGCCATTTTCGGTCTGGGGGCTCGACATCCTCGGCCCCTTTCCCCGAGCTGTCGGGGGCTTTGAGTACTTGTACGTCGCAATCGACAAGTTCACAAAGTGGCCGGAAGTGGAAGCAATGAGGAGGGTGACAGCACAGTCAGCAGTCAAGTTCTTCAGGTCGATTGTAGCCGCTTCGGGATCCCTAACAGGATCATCACCGACAACGGCACGCAATTCACGAGCCGCACCTTCATGCAGTACGTCCAAGATCTTGGCGCCAAGGTCTGCTTCGCTTCCGTTGCTCATCCGAGAAGCAACGGTCAAGCGGAGAGGGCAAACGCTGAAGTGCTGCGCGGGCTCAAGACCAGGACTTTTGACAGGCTGCGCAAGTGCGGAAAGAACTGGATCGAGGAGCTGCCGGTGGTTCTTTGGTCGATTAGGACGACGCCAAATCGAGCCACTGGCCAGACACCTTTCGCTCTAGTCTATGGAGCAGAGGTAGTTCTCCCCACGGAACTCATATACGGGTCGCCTCGAGTGCTCGCTTATGATGAGCTTGAGCAAGAGCAGCTGCGGCAAGATGGCGCGTTGTTCCTTGAGGAAGACCGTCTTCAGGCCGCTATACGAGCTGCTCGATACCAGCAAGCTTTGCGCTGCTACCATAGCCGCAAAGTTAGTGCCAGAAGTCTCGAGGAAGGAGACCTTGTTCTTCGGCGCGTTCAGTCCGCCAAGAATTCCAACAAGTTGATGCCGAAGTGGGAAGGCCCTTACCAGGTGAAACGAGTCACTAGGCCTGGCACTGTCCGCCTTGAGACCGAAGATGGCACTCCGGTGAGCAACTCCTGGAATATTGAGCATCCTCGCAAGTTTTACCCGTAAGGCGCGGTTGCCGGAACCTGTTCCGACGACCACCTTTTGTACAAGTCTTGCCGTTGTTGCATGTAATCCTTTGTATAAAGCCGGGCGTAGACCCCGTCCATAAGTAAAGCTCATGTGCTCCGCACATTTTGTCAATTTCATGCTTTCTATTTTTTGCATGTGTTATCTGACACTTTGTGCAGCACCTACCCCCGGTAAGCAATAACGAGCCGTAAGGCTCCATATCTTTATTTTCTCTTCTTTCTCTTTCTCAAAGAAAGGAAGGTTCCCTCGCCCACAAGTTTGCGGGGGGGGGGGGGGGGGGGGGGGGGAGGAGAAGATAATGGTGTGGACCAGGCGTCGTTCAAGAAAGTTTCGCCTTACCGGGACGCAAACGATAGAAAAGCTAAGTTGCCAAAGTTTGAGCAATCAGTTTCAAAAAATTTTAAGTTATTTTCCTTGAACGACCGTGCTTTGTATGGAAAACCTGTGCGCGGAGGAACCAACTCGTAGCTAGTTGCGCCCTTACTTTGTTTCGAGTCCGCTCAACAACTTAAGTGAGCCGCGACTAGTTGCGACAAGGTTTCTTGCCGGTAGCAGCACCGCCAGCAGGCTACTGACGTCCCGCACTCAGCGTTCGCGGCTAAGGTGCCTGCGCCGGCAAGTTCCCTAAAAGTGTAGGGCACAAACATACAAAGGAAAGAATCAAGTAAAGGAAATAACATAGCAAACGCTGCCCAAGATAGGGTTATATTACAAGATAGCTTGTCGCAGCTCTAATAAATTGTTCTCGTAACATGACCAGCAGCGACAAGAAAAGGAGAAAACGGGCGGTCTAATCTACGCGATCGCCATCAACCCTCTTGACCTCGTTCACCTTGTCCACAATGGGTGCGACAAGGGCCTTGAGGCTTCCAGATCAGCATCCGCTGGCAGGGTCTTGAGGACGTTGGTGAGGTTGAGGCCCGGGTTGCGGAAGGCCACCTTCACCAACACTTTTTGAAGAACTCTCGCGCAGATCTTGCGCGACTCATCGGCCAGCTGCTTTGGGATCCTTTCCTGGAGTCGATAGAGGGCCGTCGCTACGCCTTTGAAGAACAAGGTGAGCTTGGCGCTGGGTTGGAGGTTCTCATCGGAGGAATACCCAAAATCCTCCATCCCCAGCTGCGCGAGCTCCCTGTCGATGGCTGCGGCAACATCCACGAGCCCCTCCGTCTAGTGCTCCACATTCTCCCTGAAGGTGTTCTGGGTGGCGGCAGCACTCGCCAGCAGCGCCTCGTCGGCCTTGATCTGCTTCTTCAAGGCCACCTCCTGCTCCCTGGCGCCATCCAGCGTCTTTGTCAAAGTAGCCAGCTTCAACTCAAGATCTGCGTTGGAGTCCTTGGCGGCGCTAAGCTCCTTGCCCTTCTCGGCGAGACTACCCTGCAGCTTGCCAAGGGTGTAGGCGTCCTTCTCGCGCTCGCGCTTGAGCGCGGCAAGCTCTTTACCCCTCGCCTTGAGATCGGCCTCCAGCTGCGCCACCTTCATCTCCAGCTCCTTCTTGGCGGCCTCGGCAGCTGCGGCAGCATCCTCTGCTTTCTTGAGAGCCCCGCCGAATGTTTGCTCGCGCGCGGCAAGCTCCTCCTCATGGCTGTCAAGATTGACCTTCCGCTGCGCCAACTCGCCTTCCCGCGCAAACAGCTCCTCGGCGGCAAGCCGCTATTGCTCTTCAGCTTCAGCCTTCTCGAGGAGGAAGGCTTTCCGCTCCTCGACAAATTGCGCCCTCTTCTCTGCTAGGGACCGGAGAGCTTCCTGGTTGCGATCCCGGAGCTCCTCCGCCCGCTTCTCGATGTCCACTCCCACCTGCGCGACAAGTGCTTCCTGGGATTCCACCTTGGCCTGCCGAGCGCGGTAGAGCGACACCAGCTTCCGCAGCAGCTGCTCCTCCTCAGACTCGCCGCCGCTGCTGCTCGGCGCATCAACCAGTGTCAGCCCAGCGGAGGCGAGCACCTCTCCATCCAAGGTTTCTCCTTCGACTGGCGCCCTGGAGCTCGACGCCCAGGGGAGTTTGATGAAGACGCCATCGCCGGCCTTCAAATAGGCGCCGGGCTGGGGCTCTTCGGAGCCTGACGCTGCGGCAGCGGCGAAGGGATCGGCGGTCGGTGTAGCGCCTTGCACTCCTGCGGCCTCAGGGTCGTCAGTGCGATCGCTAGACCCCTCGCCAGCTCCTGCGGCGCCAGCCTTGGCGGCCTCTTCGCCGGCGGGATCATCAGCATCAGCTGCTTCTTCGGTGGCAGTAGCGTCGTCGGTGTTGCCGCGCGCGTTCTCCTCGCCGGCGACCTCGGTCTCCATCGGCTCCGCGGTAGATGGATCTGACAGCTGGAATAGGGAGAAAAGTCAAGCAAATATCCAAAAAGAAAATTAGAAGAAGAAGAACCCAAGGGAAGTTTTCAAGCAAGAGGATTACCTGTACTGGGCTCTTCAGTCGTGGTCTCCACCACCGGGGGGTCGCTAGTGCCGTCCCTTGCCGGAGAACTCTCCCTTGCCGGAGACTTCTCCCTTGCCGGAGAACGCTCCCTTGCCGGGGAATCCTCCCTGGGCGGTGTAGTCGAAGCAGATGTCATGTCGGGGGCTGCTTCCGGGCGCTCCTGGTGAGGCTGCTCTGCTCCTGCACAAGCCAATAGTCAGATATCAGCAAGGAAAGAGCACCCATGCGCACCTAACAACGGGAAGTAAACCATATACTTACGCTGGGGGCTACGCTGGGGGCTGCTTTGGGGAATGATTGCCGGGTCCGGCAAGGTGGTCTCGGGCGCACCCCCTGCGGTCGCGGTGGGTTCGTCCTCGATGACAATCACCGGGACCTTGGCTCTCTTCGCCGCTCTCTGGGCCAGCGTCCTGAATAGGAATAAGTTCAGAGTAAAGCAAATCAGATACAAGACAAAAACAGCAAGAATTGAAGAACAACAAGTACAACAAAGAATCTTACTCTTCTTCTTCCTCGTCGGAGCTGAGCGGGGAGAGGTCGAAGTCCGGCCCACCTTCGGCGCGACGAGGCGGAGGAGTGGGTTCCCTTGACCGCTTGGCGGGGTCAGCGGCAGGAGCAGAGGCGGCGGTCCGGGAAGACCCCGCTCCAGTTGCCGCAGCGGCGTGAGGCTCTCCCTCGGCAACAGGACTTGCCACGATAGAGCGTGTCGCGCGGCGCGGCGGCTGTTGACCCCTCTGCCTCCCTGCTATGTCCCCGGCCTTGCGGAGACGCCTTCTTGGTGGAGCTGGGGGCTCTGCTTGCGGCGGGCTATCTGAAGATGAGGAGGAAGAGGAGTCGGTCTCCGATGAGCCGCTCGCACCCTCGGCGGACTCGCTCGACTCGGCTTCAGGCTCGGCAAGCTCTCCCTCGCCGACAAGCTCATCCCGATCGGCAAGGCTTGCCGCCTCTGCTGCCTCCGCCTCCTCCACAGTGAATCCAAACTCGCCCACGGCAGCGGCTGCTGCCGCCTCTTCCGCCCTAGTGGCGATGCGCTGCATCTCCGCATCAGTGGTGTCGCGGGTGAGGCTCTTCTGTTCGTCGGCGCGGACCGCCACTTCCACCAAGCCGTCGAAGAACTCCTGCACAACGTCGTCTGCAGGCTCTTGCCAAGTTGGGACAATTCCATGCGAATCGCACAGCGGCATCATTGCACGGATGCGGTCGAGCGAGGAGTTGTTGCACAGTGGAACGACACTAGGGATGTTGAGGGTCGTGCTTGAACAGCTCCTTGAGCATCGCGTCCAGTTCCAGGACGGTGAAGTTGAAGTTGAGGCCCGGGCGCAGCCTAATGATGTCCGCCGGACCCCCGAACTCCCAGGCGGGTCTCCTCCTCTCCTATAGGGGGGCGATGCGGCGGCGAAGAAAATCTGCGCAAACAGCGCCTACAGTGAGCCCGGCAAGCCTGAGGCGTAGGATCCGTGTGATAGCGATCTTCAACCTATCATCTTCCGGGGCCACGCTGCTCCAATCATTGCCGCGCGCTACTGGGGCTTGTCGCTGGGCAGTAAACGGCTGCGGGTTCTCCTCGACAATCCAGCACCATTCTGCTCTCCACTCCTCCCACTTGCCGCGGAGCTCGCCCTCCAGATAAGCTTCCTTCTTGCTGGCTCTCGAGATCCAGGCGATTCCGCCGGATAAGGGCTCCCCTCTCTCAACACGGGGCATAAAGAAGTGGTGGAAAAGAGCTACATTTTGGTGGACTCCGACAAAGTTTTCGCAGAGATGTGCGAAAACTGCCATGGTCAGAACGGCGTTGGGGGTGAAGTCAAGGAGGTGGAACCCGTAGGTGTTCATAATATCGCAGAAGAATTCAGAGAAAGGCGGGCAAAGCCCGCAGTAGAAGAGCAGCGCGAAGAAGGGATATCCATGCGGCGGCGGAGAGTACCTTCGTGTACGGATGCGCTCGCGTCTCCGTCGACCAGAAGAGGTAGTAGTACTCCCTCAGCTCCGCCGAGGCGAGCTGGGGGGGGGGGGGGGGGGAGGTTGTCCGCTCCCTTCGCAGCGCCGCGAGCCGCTGCGCCTCGGTCGTCTTCATGGCTTTCCCCTTGCCGGTTTTCGGAGCCATGGCGGAGGTGGTGGGGGAGATCGACAGCGTTGGTAGTGTTGGTGGTGATGGGGGCGGAGCGCTACTCTCTTTCAGAAGGAGGGAGTGGTGGAGGTTTGTGAGATTGGAATAGCAACTAGCGAGATGGACGAACTGCCCCTGTTTCCCCTGCTTATAAAGAGGGAGGGGGCGGACGTTCCGTTTTTCCGAATAAAGAAACCACCCATGATCTCTCCCACGATGCCGCATTCAACGCGTGCCGTTAGGGGAGGGCGCGGTGGATACGGAGTAAGATACGGCGTAACCCAGGCCGCACGTGCCCGTGCCCTGTTTTGGGCCTGGCCCAACAGCGCTCGGCACCGTGTGTGGCCCAGGCCCGGGGCTCCTGTCGGTGTACTAGAGTAGGGTTACACTAGTATCCCGAACTTGTGCACGGGCAGTCGCAGCACCCCGCGGCAAGGCTTACCGGGTGACCGCCAAGGTCCTCCGTGGTTCCTTTGGAGCCATTCAAGAACAAAGTGTTCAAGACAAGGCCCCGGCAAGAGGGGCTTGCCGGGAAGGCCAACCAAGGCATCTCAAGGAACTTGCCGCGACGCACCACGCGTCCCAGCAAGGCCCGGTGAGCAACAAGCTTCCGGATGCGGCAAGACAACGACCGCGGCAAGCTACCACTCTGTACTCGCGCTTCAGCACACCACCAACGTGTTGCCCCGGGACCTTTCCAGGTGCGCGTGGCAAGAGGCTGTGCAGCCAGCGGTCTGAGGTGGCAAGCGACGCTGACAAGATTGCCATCGTGGCAAGCGGTGGCGCCCCTGATGGTCCCTTTTTGCACTGTTTGGGCGACACAGACGGGAATTTAATGCTTTTGTCCCTTGCCGTCAGGGTTAGGTATGATACACTGTACAAGTAGTTGTACCAACCGCAACACTTTTTCCATTTTTACCCTTGCCTACGTTGCCACCTGTCGGTAACCCCTTGAGCATATAAAAGGAGGCCCATGCGCAGTGTAGGAGGGGGGTTCGAAGCCAGAAAACACTCACGCTCGGTCTCGTTAGCAGCTAGAGTGTGCTGTAGCACTCAGCGCTCCCGAGCAAGAACTCAATACAATCAGACAAGCAGCAGTAGGAGTGTTATCTCTCCGGAGAGCTCCGAAGCTGGGTAAATCGCTCGTGTGCTTCGCCTCGATTTGCTCTTCATGCGATCTCCGCCCCCCACCGAACCGAAAGGGGCTCGGTCTACCGGTCCCATAGGTCCTCATGGGTCAGTCCTCCCACGACATCTTTAGCAAACCCTCATACTCTGCGGTATTGTTTGTTGCTTGCTCCTTGGGAAAGTGCATCTGGACTACGTACTTGAGGTGCTCTCCGGTGGGCGCGACAAGTAGCACGCCCGCACCGGCGCCTTGCAGCGAGAAGGCACCATCAAAGTACATCAGCCACTCTTTGCTTGCCTCCTTGACGGGGATGCTCGTTTCTGGAATTTCTTCATCTGGTGTTGGCATCCACGCCGCTATGAATTCTGCCAATGCTCTACTTTGGATAGTTGAAGTGCTCTCAAACTTGAGGCCAAAGCTTGATAGTTCCAGTGCCCACTCGACAATCCTGCCTGTTGCTTCTGGATTCTGCAGTATCCTCTTTAGGGGAAAACGAGTGACAACTGTGATCTCATGTGCTTGGAAGTAATGGCGCAGCTTTCTCGCGGCCATGAGAAGGCCGAAAAGCAATTTCTGCACACCAGAGTACCTTGACCTAGCCCACTGCAGAAGGGAACTGACAAAGTAAACAAGGCGCTGCACCATCGTCTTCTGTATCTCCTCACGCGTCTGCGCAGATCCATCTTTGTCGGGACCAGAGCTTGCCGGTGAAGCCCCCTGCTTGTCGCTGGATGCATCTGCCGTGGTTGCTGGCTCATCATCCGCCCCCCTCTCCGCTACTAACGCAGCACTAACCACTTGATTGGTTGCCGCTATATACAGCAGCAACTTCTCTTGTGGCTTAGGTGCGACAAGTGTTGGAGTGGAGGACAGGTATCTCTTCAAGTCCTGCAGCGTAGCCTCCGCTTCTGGAGTCCATTTCATTGGACCTGCCTTTTTCAATATTTTGAAAAACGGCAGGGCGCGCTCAGCAGACTTAGAGATAAACCTGCTGAGAGCAGCCACGCAACCGGCAAGTCTTCGTACATCCTTGACGCGCTTTGGTGCTTCAATCTGCTCAATGGCCTTGATCTTGTCGGGATTGGCTTCAATTCCCCGCTGAGACACGAAGAACCCGAGAAGCTTGCCGGAGGGGACTCCAAACACACACTTCACGGGGTTAAGCTTGAGGTTGATCTTGCGCAGATTTGCAAAGATCTCGTCTAAATCTTGAATCAGAGTTGCCTTGTCCTTGCTCTTGACCACTATGTCATCCATGTAAGCTTCCACATTTCTATGCATTTGAGGCTCAAAAGCTTCATGGACTACCCTTGCAAATGTCGAACCAGCATTCTTTAAACCGAAAGGCATCCGTATGAAACAGTATGTGCCACATGGAGTGATGAATGCGGTCTTCTCCTCATCCTCTTCTGCCATGAAGATCTGATGGTATCCTGAGTATGCGTCAAGAAATGAATGCGAGTCACATCCGGCCGTGGAGTCAACAATCTGGTCAATGCGCGGCAAGGGAAATGGGTCTTTGGGACAAGCTTTATTAACATCAGTAAAGTCGATACAAAGCCTCCATTTCCCGTTTGCCTTGCGCACGACTACAGGATTGGCCAACCACGTAGGACGGAGCACTCCTCTGATAAGGCCTGCTGCTTCCAATTTCTTGATTTCTTCTGCGATGAATTCTTCGCGATCCACTGCTTGTTTCCTGACCTTCTGCTTGACGGGCCGCGCATGAGGACAGACGGCAAGATGGTGCTCGATTACTTTCCTGGGAACACCGGGGATGTCAGACGGTTGCCACGCAAACACGTCGACGTTCGCCTACAGGAAAGCAACGAGCGCGCTTTCCTATTTAGGGTCGAGAGTGGCACTGATGGTGAAGGTACCACCAGTGCCGTCCTCCTTGGCGGACACCTTCTTGATCACTGGCGGAGCTGCCATTGTCTTGTTACCCTTGCCGGTGGAGCTCGATGGTGCATCCTCGACGGTAGCGCAGCACTCCGAAGAGGTGCGCTTGCCGAAGTAGGCATCAGAACTCTTGCCGGACTTGGTCTTCTTCTTCTCCCCGGGAGCTTCAGCGGCAAGTGACTTGCGATCTGCTGCGGCTGCTGCTTCTCGGTAGATCTTGTCGGCGCAGATAAGAGCATCCTTCTTGTCGCTAGGGACAGAGATGACACTTATCGGGCCTGGCATCTTCAGTATGTTGTATGCATAGTGAGAGGCCGCCATGAATTTGGCGAGTGTTGGACGGCCGAGTATCCCATTGTAAGGCAATGGAAAATCAGCAACGTCAAAGGTGACCCTCTCAGTCCTGAAGTTCAACTCGCTGCCAAATGTCACCAGCAACGTGATTTTTCCCTTTGGCTTGCTCCTTCCCGGATTGATTCCTTGGAATGTGCCGGTCTCTTCGAGCTCGCTGTCAGGGATCTGGAGTTTCTGGAGTACCGCGGAGGAGATCAGGTTCAAGCCGGCCCCGCCATCAACTAGCATCTTAGTGACCTTGAGGTTGCGGATAGTTGGTGAAACCAACATCGGCAAGCAGCCGACCGCAGTTATGCGATCAGGGTGGTCCTCAATATCAAAGATGATAGGCGTGCTGGACCATTTCAGAGGCTTGTGTGACTCGACGGGTGGCTCTGCCGCATTGACTTCCCGCACCCACTGCTTGAGCTGGCGGTGTGAAGTATGCAGAGAAGCACCGCCGTCAACGCATAGGACCTCTGTGGCTTTCTGGAACTCCTGCGCACTGGTCTCGTCATCATCCATATCTTCATCGTCATCGCCATCTTCATCCTTATCGCAGCCGCGGGGAGGTCTGTCTCCTTGCCACTGCTTGGCCTTGCCGCGGCGCCCTCCTCGGCCGGGACGTTTCTTACCGGATACCCCAGTACCTTCTTGGGCCTTGTCCTTGTCGCGCCACTCATACTCAGCCTTTTGCTGCTCGACAAGCTGCTCGACCTTCTTGCAGCTTTGGAGGTCATGGCCCTTGGTGCGGTGGATCTTGCAGTATTGCTTGTCGGTGCCGTCCTGCTTGTCGGCGGTAGCCACAGCGTTCTTGGCGCCACCTTCGTTTCCGGACTGCTCAACGACTAGCACGTCTTTGCCTTTCTTCTTCCTGTTGTTCCTCCGCCGGTTTTTCTTTGCCGGGCTAGCATCCTCGCTGTCAGATCCTCCCGCTCCTGTATTTTCTTTGGGGAGTCTCCTCCCTTCCTCAACACGTGCACACTTGTCGGCCAGGGCATATAGCTCGCTGATGTCTCTGATCTTGCACATCGCCATCTCCTCCCGCGTCCTGCGGTTCCGCACGTTCTGATGGAACGCGCTGATGACCGCGGCAGGGTGGACATTTGGGATGTTGTGTTGTACACGGCTGAATCTCTGAATGTACTTGCGCAGGGACTCTCCTTCCTTCTGGGCGAGCAGATGAAGGACACTCTCTTGGCCATGAGGCTTGTGGCCGCCTGTAAAGGCGCCGACAAACTGATGGCACAGGTCTGCCCAGGAAGATATGGAGTTGACCGGCAAGTGCATGAGCCAGGACCTGACATTGGGCTTGAGCACCAGCGGGAAGTAGTTGGCAAGGATCTTGTCGTCCCGCCCCCCAGCAGCTTGCACCGCGATGGTGTAGATGCTGAGGAACTCCGACGGATGCGACTTGCCGTCGTACTTCTCTGGTACGTCTGGCTTGAAATTCTTCGTGCTGGGCCACTGGACTTGCCGCAGCTCACGAGTGAACGCAGGGCAACCTACCACATACAGCAAGTCGCCTGGTTCCCCTGGCACATGCATGTCGACAGTGGGCCCAGCGCGCTGGTCTGATTGACGCCGCGCTTCTCTTCGACGCTCGATGCGAGTACGAGCGTCTTCTTGCTCTCGTTCGTGAAGAACTTGGCGCTGATCGCGACGAGCTCGTGGATCTGTTGACGCGGTGGAGTCGTTGTCGAGGCAGACCCGGCGAGTCGGCGATCTTGGCCTTCAGGGTGGAGAGTGTATAGTGGTTGCACCCCCACCGGCTTTGTCGCCATCGGCTCGCGCATGGCAATCTTGTCGCGGCTGCGATGTATTCGGCTGCCGTGGAGTGTCGCCGTTGGCGAAGCCGATGAGACTCTAAATGGTGGCCCTCCATTCGTCAATCTTGTCTGCCGTTGGAGGGTAATCCAGGAGCAGTTGAGCTCGTGCCAAAGCTTCTGCTGGAGTGGTGGGTGGCAGTGGTGAACGGTGCGAGGAGCGGGATATGCTCGAACTTCTAACTTTGTTAGAAGGAGCAGTATCCCGTCCAGGCGACCGTGTCTTGATCGTGCCAGCATGTTGGCGTGCATGCTGGTCTTGAGCACCCTGACATCCACCAGCTCAATCTTGGTCCAACAAACGTATGGTACCGCGAGTACCATGATGTTGTCGGTCTTGCGCCTCCTGAGATGGGCGCGGTGCATGTACGGACGCCGAGGTCTGCGCAGCCTTGTCCTTGGACCTGGCAGCACCGTGAGCTCCCTCGTCGACGCTCGTTCTTCCGCCGGCGTCTACCCCACCACCCGTTTGCTCTGGTGGCGGTGGGTTCGACGCGGACGGAGCAACCACCTCCGAAGCCTTCTTCTTCGGTGGCATGTCGATGAAGATGATGAAGATCTAGCTCGCGCGAACGTCGGATCAGGTTCACACAACCTCAACGCCCCCTACCTGGCGCGCCAAAGATGTCGTGGAAGGACTGACCCACGAGCACCTATGGGACCGGCGGACCGAGCCCCTTTCGGTTCGGCGGGGGGCGGAGATCGCACGAAGAGCAGATCGACGAATGGAGGGCCACCATTTAGAGTCTCATCGGCTTCGCCAACGTCGACACTCCACGGCAGCCGAATACATCGCAGCCGCGACAAGATTGCCAAGCGCGAGCCGATGGCGACAAAGCCGGTGGGGGTGCAACCACTGTACACTCTCCACCCCGAAGGCCAAGATCGCCGACTCGCCGGGTCTGCCTCGACAATGACTCCACCGCGTCATCAGATCCACGAGCTTGTCGCGATCAGCGCCAAGTTCTTCACGAACGACAGCAAGAAGACGCTCGTACTCGCATCGAGCGTCGAAGAGAAGTGCGGCGTCAATCAGACCAGCGCGCTGGGCCCACTGTCGACATGCATGCGCCACGGGAACCAGGCGACTTGCCGTACGCGGTAGGTTGCCATGCGTTCACTCGTGAGCTGCGGCAAGTCCAGTGGCCCAGCACGAAGAATTTCAAGCCAGACGTACCAGAGAAGTACGACGGCAAGTCGCATCCGTCGGAGTTCCTCAGCATCTACACCATCGCGGTGCAAGCTGCTGGGGGGCGGGACGACAAGATCCTTGCCAACTACTTCCCGCTGGTGCTCAAGCCCAATGTCAGGTCCTGGCTCATGCACTTGCCGGACAACTCCATATCTTCCTGGGCAGACTTGTGCCATCAGTTTGTCGGCGCCTTTACAGGTGGCCACAAGCCTCATGGCCAAGAGAGCGACCTTCATCTGCTCGCCCAGAAGGAAGGAGAGTCCCTGCGCAAGTACATTCAGAGATTCAGCCGTGTACAGCACAACATCCCAGATGTCCACCCTGCCGCGGTCATCAGCGCGTTCCATCAGAACGTGCGGAACCGCAGGATGCGGGAGGAGATGGCGATGTGCAAGATCAGAGGCGTCAGCGAGCTATATGCCCTGGCCAACAAGTGTGCACGTGCTGAGGAAGGGAGGAGACTCCCCAGAGAAAATACAGGAGCGGGAGGATCTGACAGCGAGGATGCTGCCCCGGCAAAGAAAAACCGGCGGCGGAACAACAGGAAGAAGAAAGGCAAAGACGTGCTAGTCGTTGAGCAGTCCGGCAACGAAGGTGGCGCCAAGAACGCTGTGGCTGCCGCCGACAAGCAGGACGGCACCGACAAGCAATACTGCAAGATCCACCGCACCAAGGGCCATGACCTCCAAAGCTGCAAGAAGGTCGAGCAGCTTGTCGAGCAGCAAAAGGCTGAGTATGAGCGGCGCGACAAGGACAAGGCCCAAGAAGGCACTGGGGGATCCAGTAAGAAACGTCCCGGCCGAGGAGGGCGCCGCAGCAAGGCCAAGCAGTGGCAAGAAGACAGACCTCCCCGCGGCTGCGATAAGGATGAAGATGGCGATGACGATGAAGATATGGATGATGACGAGACCAGTGCGCAGGAGTTCCAGAAAGCCACAGAGGTCCTATGCGTTGACGGCGGTGCTTCTCTGCATACTTCACACCGCCAGCTCAAGCAGTGGGTGCGGGAAGTCAATGCGGCAGAGCCACCCGTCGAGTCACGCAAGCCTCTGAAATGGTCCAGCACGCCTATCATCTTTGATATTGAGGACCACCCTGATCGCATAACTGCGGTCGGGTGCTTGCCGATGTTGGTTTCACCAACTATCCGCAACCTCAAGGTCACTAAGATGCTAGTTGATGGCGGGGCCGGCTTGAACCTGATCTCCTCCGCGGTACTCCAGAAACTCCAGATCCCTGACAGCGAGCTCGAAGAGACCGGCACATTCCAAGGAATCAATCCGGGAAGGAGCAAGCCAAAGGGAAAAATCACGTTGCTGGTGACATTTGGCAGCGAGTTGAACTTCAGGACTGAGAGGGTCACCTTTGACGTTGCTGATTTTCCATTGCCTTACAATGGATACTCGGTCGTCCAGCGCTCGCCAAATTCATGGCAGCCTCTCACTATGCATACAACGTGCTCAAGATGCCAGGCCCGATGTCGTGGGAACGAACACCTATGGGACCGGAGCCCCTTTTGGTCCGGCGGGGCGCGGAGATCGCACGAAGAGTGGATCGAGGCGAAGCACACGAGCGATTTTACCCAGCTTCGGAGCTCTCCGGAGATTTAATACTCCTACTGCTGCTTTGTGGTTGTATTGAGTTCTTGCTCGAGAGCGTGGGTGTTCTCTGGTTTCGAATGCTCCGAACCTCCCCTACATTGCGCATGGGCCTCCTTTTATATGCTCAAGGGGTCACTGACAGGTGGCAACGTAGGCGAGGGCAAAAATGGAAAAGGAGTTGCGGTTGGTACAACTACCTCTACAGTGTATCCTACCTAACCTTGACGGCAGGGGACAAAGGCATTAAATTCCCGTCTGTGTCGCCCAAACAGTGCAGAAAAGGGACCGTCAGGGGCGCCACCGCTCGCCACGATGGCACTCTTGTTAGCGCCGCTTGCCACCTCGCACCGCTAGCTCCATAGCCTCTCGCAACGCGCGCCTGGAAAGGTCCCGTGGCGACATGTTGACGGATGCGCTGGAGCGTGGGTACAGAGAGGCGCCTTGCCGCGGTCGCTGTCTTGCCGCGCCCGAAAGCTTGTCGCTCACCGGTCCTTGTCGGGACGCGCGGCGCGTCGCGGCAAGTTCCTTGAAATGCCTTGGTTGGCCTTCCAGGCAAGCTCCTCTTGCCGGGACCTTGTCCTTCTTCCCGGTAAGCTCCTCTTGCCGTGGCTTTGTCTCCTTGACTTGAACACTTTGTTCTTGAATGGCTCCAAAGGAACCACGGAGGACCTTGGCGGGCACCCAGCAAGCCTTTCCGCGGGGTGCTGCGACTGCCCGTGCTCAAGTTCGGGATACTAGGGTACCCCTACTCTAGTACACCGACAGGAGCCCCCGGGCCTGGGCCACACACGGTGCCGAGCTGTTGGGCCAGGCCCAAAACAGGGCACGGGCACGCGCGGCCTGGGTCCATGCCGTATCTTACTCCGTATCCACCGCGCCCTCCCCTAACGGCACGCGTCGATTGCGGTGTCGTGGGAGAGATCGTGGGGGGTTCTTTATTCGGAAAAGCGGAACGTCCGCCCCTCCCTCTATATAAGCAGAGGAAACAGGGGCAGTTCGCCCATCTTGCCCGTTGCTACTTCCAATCTCAGAAATCTCCGCCGCTCCCCCCTTCTTCCAAAAGCCAAGAAAGAGCAGTGCTCCGCTCCCCATTGCCACCGTCGCCACCAATGCCGTGGATCTCCCCCACCACCTCCGCCATGGCTCCAAAAACGGGAAGGGTGTGAAGTCGGCCGAGGAGCTGCGAAAGGAGCGGGCCACTTTCCCCCCCGAGCTCGCCGCGAAGAGCTGAGGGAGTGGTACTACCTCTTCTGGTCGACGGAGACGCGGGCGCATCCGCGCACGAAGGTACTCTCCGCCGCCGCTTCCGAACGGGCTCCGAATGGATACCCTTTCTTCGCACTGTTCTTCTACTGCGGGCTCTTCCTGCCCTTCTCTGAATTCTTCTGCGATATCATGAACACCTACGGGTTCCACCTCCTTGATTTCACCCCCAACGCCGTTCTGACCATGGCAGTTTTTGCACATCTCTGCGAAAACTTTGTCTGAGTCCACCCAAACGTAGCTCTTTTCCACCACTTCTTCATGCCTCGGGTCGAGAGAGGAGAGCCCCTAGCCGGCGGAATCGCCTGGATCTCGAGAGCCGGCAAGAAGGAGGCCTATCTGGAGGGGGAGCTCCACAACAAATGGGAGGAGTGGAGAGCGGAATGGTGCTGGATCGTTGAGGAGAACCCGCAACTATTCACTGCCCTGCGCCAAGCCCCAGCAGTGCGCGGCAATGATTGGAGCGCCATGGCCGCGGACGACGACAAGCTAAAGATTGCCATCACCCGGATCTTGCGGCTCAGGCTTGCCGGGCTGACTGTAGGCGCTATTGGCGTGGATTTTCTTCGCCGCCGCATCGCCCCCCTGCAAGAGAGTAGGAGACCCGCCTGGGAATTCGGGGGTCCGGCGGATATCATGAGGCTGCGCCCGGGCCTCAACTTCAACCTCACCGTCCTGGAGCTGGATTCGATGCTCAAGGAGCTGTTCAAGCATGATCCTCAGCATCCAGAATGGTTCAGGCTGCCGCAGGGCGTCGTCCCGTTGTGCAACAATTCCTCGCTCGATCGCATCCACGCAATGATGCCGGAGTGCGACTCGCATGGAATTATTCCAACTTGGCAGGAGCCCGCAGACGACGTCGTGCAGCAGTTCTTCGACGGCTTGGTGGAGGTGGCGATCCGCGCCGACGAACAGAAGAGCCTCACCCGCGACACCACCGATGATGAGATGCGGCGCATCGCCACCAGGGCAGAAGAGGCGGCGGCAGCTGCCGCCGCGAGCGAGTTTGGGTTTACCGTGGAGGAGGCAGAGGCAGCCGAGGCGGCAAGCCTTGCTGATCGAGATGAGCTTGCCGGAGAGGGAGAGCTCGCCGAGCCTGAAGCAGAGTCGAGCGAGCCCGCCGAGGGTGCGAGCGGCCAGCCGTCTTCAAGTAGCCTGCCGCAAGCAAGGCTCCCAGTGCAGCCCCCAGCTCCACCAAGAAGGCGCCTCCGCAGGACCGGGGACGTAGCAGGGCGGCAAACGAGTCAACAGCCGTCGCGCCGCGGGACACGCTCCACCGCGACAAGCACCGTTGCCGCGGGAGCGTCTCACGCCGCTGCGGCAACTGGAGCGGGATCTTCCCGGACCGACGCTTCTGATCCTGCCGCTGCCCCGCCAAGCGGCCAAGGGAGCCTACTCCTCCGCCTCGTTGCGCCAAAAGAGGGCCGGACTTCGACCTCTCCGCGCTCAGCTCCGACGAGGAGGAAGAAGAGTAAGATATTTTTGTTGTACTTGTATTTCTTCAATTCTTGATGTTTTTTGTCTTGTATTTGACTTGCTTCACTCTGAACTTATTCCTTTTCAGGACCCTAGCCCAGAGAGCGGCGAAGAGGGCCAAGTCTCTGGTGATTATCATCGAGGACGAGCCCACCGCGACAGCAGGGGGCGCGCCCGAGACCACCTTGCCGGACCCGGCAACTACTCCTCGAAGCAGCCCCTAGCGCAGCCCCCAGCGTAAGTATCTGTTTACTTCCTGTTGTTGGGCGCGCATGGGTGCTCTTTATTTGCTGATATCTGTCTTATTGATTTGTGTAGGAGCAGAACAACCTCACCAGGAGCAACCAGAAACCGCCCCTGAGATGCTATCGGCTTCAACTACGCCGCCAAGGGGGGATTCCCCGGCAAGGGAGCGTTCTCCGGCAAGGGAGAAATCTCCGGCAAGGGACAGTTCTCCGGCAAGGGACGGGGCCAGCGATCCCCCGGTGGTGGAGCCCATGACTGCAGAGCCCAGCACATGTAATCCTTCTTGTCAGAAAACTTCCCTTGGGTTCTTCTTTTTCTGATTTTCTTCTTGGATATTTGCTTGACTTTTCTCCCTCTCCTGGTCTTCAGATCCATCTTCCACGGAGCCGATGGAGACCGAAGCCACCAGCGAGGAGAACGCGCGGGGCGACACCAACGGCGCTGCTGCCACCGAAGGAGAAGCTGGCGCTGAAGATCCCGCCGGTGAAGAGGCCGCCAAAGCTGCCAATGCAGGAGCTGGCGAGGGGTCCGGCGATCGCACTGATGGCCCCGAGGCCACAGGAGCGCAAGGCGCTACGCCGACCGCCGATCCCTCCACCACCGCCACAGCGCCAGGCTCCGAAGAGCTCCAGCCCGGCGCCTATCTGAAGGCCGCCGATGGCGTCTTCATCAAGCTCCCCTGGGCGTCGAGCTCTAGGGCGCCGGTCGAAGGAGAAGTCTTTGACAGAGAATTGCTTGCCTTCATTGGGTTGACACTGGTCGACGCGCCAAGCAGCAGCAGCGGCGAGCCTGAGGAAGAACAGCTGCTGCGGAGGCTGCTGTCGCTCTACCGCGCCCGACAAGCCAAGCTGGAATCCCGGGAAGCGCTTGTCGCGCAGGCGGGAGTGGATATTGAGAAGCATGCGGAGGAGCTCCGGAGTCGCAACCAGGAAGCCCTCCGGTCCATTGCAGAGGAGCGGGCGCAGCTTGGCGAGGCGCGGAAGGCCTTCCTCCTCGAGAAGGCTGAAGCTGAAGAGCAACAGCGGCTTGCCACCGAGGAGCTGTCTGCGCGGGAAGGCGAGTTGACGCAGCGGAAGGTCAATCTGGACAGCTATGAGGAGGAGCTTGCTGCGCGCGAGCAGACACTTGGCGGGGCTCTCAAGGAGGCAAAGTATGCTACCGCAACTGCTGAGGCCGCCAAGAAGGAGCTAGAGACGAAGGTGGCGCAGCTGGAGGCCGATCTCAAGGCGAGGGACAAAGAGCTTGCCGCGCTCCAGCGCAAGCGCGAGAAGGACGCCCTTGCCCATGGTGAGCTGCAGGGTCGTCTCCTCGAGAAGGGCAAAGAGCTGAGCGCCGCCAAGGACTCCAATGCTGATCTTGAGCTGAAGTTGGCTACGCTGACCGAGACGCTGGACGGCGCCAAGGAGCGGGAGGTGGCCTTGAAGGAGGAGATCAAGGCCAACGAAGCACTGCTGACGAGGGCCGCCGAAACCCAGAACACCTTCAGGGAGACGGTGGAGCTCTGGACAGAGGGCCTCGTGAACATCGCCCCGTCATCGACGAGGAGCTGGCGCAGCTGGGGATGGAGGATTTTGGATACTCCTCCGATGAGAACCTCCAGCCCAGCGCCAAGCTTACTTTGTTCTTCAAGGGCGTGGCGACGGCCCTCCAGCAACTCCGGGAAAGGATCCCAAAGCAGCTGGCCGACGAGTCGCGCACAATCTGTACGAGAGTTCTTCAGAAAGTGTTGGTGAAGGTGGCCTTCCGCAACCCAGGCCTCAACCTCACCAATGTCCTCAGGAAGCTGCCTCCGAATGCTGATCTGGAAGAGCTCAAGGCCCTTGTCGCACCCATTGTGGACAAGGTGAATGAAGTCAGGAGAGTTGACAGCGATCACGTGGATTAGGCCGCCTGTTTTCTCCTTTTCTTGCCGCTGCTAGATATGTTACGAGAACAATCTATTAGAGCTGCGACAAGTTATCTTTGTAATATAACTTTATCTTGGGCAGTATTTGCTATGTTATTTCCTTTACTTGATTCCTTCCTTTGTATGTTTTTACCCTACGCTTTCAGGGAACTTGCCGGCGCAGGCACCCTTGCCGCGAGCACTGAGTGCGGAACATCAGCAGCCTGCTGGCGATGCCGCTACCGACAAGAAACCTTGTCGCAACTAGTCGCAGCACACTTAAGTTGTTGAGTGGACTCGAAACAAAGTAAGGGCGCAACTAGCTGCAAGTTGGTTCCTGCGCGCACGGGTTTTCCATACAAAGCACGGTCGTTCGAGGAAGATAACTTAAAAAAAATTTAAAACCGATTGCTCAAACTTTGGCAACTTAGCTTTTCTGTCGTTTGCGTCCCGGCAAGGCGGTACTTCCTTGAACGACGCCTGGTCCACACCATTATCTCCTCCTTCCCCCCGGCAAACTTGTGGGCGAGGGAACCTTCCTTTTGAGAAAAAGAAAGAAGAGAAAATAAAGATATGGAGCCTTAAGGCTCGTTATTGCTTACCGGGGGTAGGTGCTGCACAAAGTGTCAGATAACACGTGCAAAAAATAGAAAGCATGAAACTGACAAGATGTGCGGAGCACATGGACTTTATTTATGCACGGGGTCTGCGCCCGGCTTTGTACAAAGGATTACATGCAACAGCGGCAAGACTTGTACAAAAGGTGGTTGCCGGAACAGGTTCCGGCAACCGCGCCTTACGGGTAAAACTTACGAAGATGCTCAATGTTCCAGGAGTTGCTCACCGGAAAGCCATCTTCGGTCTCAAGGCGGACAGCGCCAGGCCTAGTGACTCGTTTCACCCGATAAGGGCCTTCCCACTTTGGCGTCAACTTGTTGGAATTCTTGGCGGATTGAACGCGCCGAAGAATAAGGTCGCCTTCCTCGAGACTTCTGGCATTAACCTTGCGGCTATGGTAGCGGCGCAAAGCTTGCTGGTATCGAGCAGCTCGTACAGCAGCCTGAAGACGATCCTCCTCAAGGAGCAGCGCATCATCTTGTCGCAGCTGCTCTTGCTCAAGCTCATCATAAGCGAGCACTCCAGGCGATCCGTATACGAGTTCCGTGGGGAGAACTGCCTCTGCTCCATAGATTAGAGCGAAAGGTGTCTGGCCAGTGGCTCGATTTGGCGTCGTCCTGATTGACCAAAGAACCACCGGTAGCTCCTCGATCCAGTTCTTTCTGCATTTGTGCAGCCTATCGAAAGTCCTGGTCTTGAGTCCACGCAGCACTTCAGCATTTGCCCTCTCCGCTTGACCGTTGCTTCTCGGGTGAGCAATAGAAGCGAAGCAGACCTTCGCGCCAAGATCTTGGACGTACTGCATGAAGGTGCGGCTCGTGAATTGTGTGCCGTTGTCGGTGATGATCCTGTTAGGGACTCTGAAACGGCAAACAATCGACCTGAAGAACTTGACTGCTGACTGTGCTGTCACCTTCCTCACTGCTTCCACTTCCGGCCACTTCGTGAACTTGTCGATTGCAACGTACAAGTACTCAAAGCCCCTGACAGCTCGGGGAAAGGGGCCGAGGATGTCGAGCCCCCAGACCGAAAATGGCCACGATAAAGGGATCGTCTAGAGAGCTTGAGCTGGCTGGTGTATCTGCTTGGAATGGAACTGGCACGCTTCACACTTGGTTACTTGTGCAGTCGCATTCTGGAGGGCTGTCGGCCAAAAGAAACCTTGCCGGAATGCCTTGCCGGCAAGTGCTCTTGCGCCAATGTGGTGACCACATATGCCTCCATGTATCTCCGCCAACAGCTTCTGTCCATCCTCCCGAGGAATGCACTTTAATTTCACACCGTTGAATCTTCTTCTGTACAGTGTGTCGTCGACAAACTGGTACATACTTGATTGCCGGGCTACTCTTTCTGCTTCTTCTTGCTCTTCAGGAAGTTGTCCTGTCTGAAGGAAATGGACAATCTGCTGTGCCCATGCTGGAGCTTGCGGCTCGACAACAAGGACTAAAGGCACATATGCTACTGCGGGAACATCTGCTTCCACGGCAAGAACCTGCGGCTCAGCCGGAGCTTGATGTTCCCCGGCAAGCTTGCTGGAGCAATACTTGTCGGGAGCGTCTGCTTCAATGGAACAAAACCTAGGGCTTGTCGGAGCAGACTTCTCCTCAGCACTCTTGGTGTTGATCTTGGGGACCTTCTTGGCGGCGGCTTCGGGGAGCTCTGCCGGAAAATAGTCACCAAAAACCAACTTCCTCTTCTTGCCGTGTCCAGTCGATGGCGTTACGGACGGCTGAGTCAGTTTGAGCAAAAAAATCCCTGGTTCCACAGGTAACTTTAGTGCGGCGCACTTTGACAGGCCATCTGCAATGTCGTTCTGGGCTCTCGGAACATGTTTCATCTGTAGGCCGTCAAAGTGCTCTTCTAACTTTCTCACTTCATCCACGTAAGCTTCCATCAAAGGACTCTGATAATTTTTGTTGACTTGGCGGATGACAAGCTGTGAGTCACCCCTGATAATGAGCTTCTTGATCCCAAGGTCTGCCGCGATCTTGAGACCGGCAAGCAAACTTTCATACTCTGCAGTATTGTTTGTCGCTTGCTCCTTGGGAAAGTGCATCTGGACTACGTACTTGAGGTGCTCTCCGGTGGGTGCGACAAGCAGCACGCCTGCACCGGTGCCTTGCAGCGAGAAGGCACCATCAAAGTACATCAGCCACTCTTTGCTTGCTTCCTTGATGGGGATGCTCGTCTCTGGAATTTCTTCATCTGGTGTTGGCGTCCACTCTGCTATGAATTCTGCCAATGCCCGGCTCTGGATAGTTGAAGTATTCTCAAACTTGAGGCCAAAGCTTGACAGTTCTAGTGCCCACTCGACAATCCTGCCTGTCGCTTCTGGATTCTGCAGTATCCTCTTCAGCGGAAAGCGAGTGACAACTGTGATCTCATGTGCATGGAAGTAATGGCGCAGTTTTCTCGAGGCCATGAGGAGGCCGAAAAGCAATTACTGCACAACAGAGTACCTTGACCTAGCCCCCTGCAGAAGGGAACTGACAAAGTAAACTGGGCGCTGCACCATTTTCTTCTGTTTCTCCTCCTGTGCCTGCGCAGATCCATCCTTGTCGGGACCAGAGCTTGTCGGGGAAGCCCCCTGCTTGTCGCTCGATGCACTTGCCGTGGTCGCTGGCTCATCATCCGCCTCCCTCTTCGCTACTAACGCAGCACTAACCACTTGATTGGTTGCCGCTAGATACAACAACAACTTCCCTTGTGGCTTAGGTGCGACAAGTATTGGAGTGGAGGACAGGTATCTCTTCAAGTCCTGCAGCGCAGCCTCCGCTTCCGGAGTCCATTTCATTGGTCCTGCCTTTGTCAATATTTTGAAAAATGGCAGAGCGCGCTTAGCAGACTTAGAGATAAACTTGCTGAGAGCAGCTACGCAGCCGGCAAGCCTTCGTACATCCTTGATGTGCTTCGGTGCTTCAATCTGCTCAATGGCCTTGATCTTGTCGGGATTGGCTTCAATTCCCCTCTGAGACACGAAACACCCGAGAAGCTTGCCGGAAGGAACTCCAAACACACACTTCTCGGGGTTGAGCTTGAGGTTGATCTTGCGCAGATTTGCAAAGGTCTCGTCTAAATCTTGAATCAGAGTTGCTTTGTCCTTGCTCTTGACCACTATGTCATCCATGTAGGCTTCCACATTTCTGTGCAACTGTGGCTCAAAAGCGTCATGGACTACTCTTGCAAATGTTGAACCAGCATTCTTCAAACCGAAAGGCATCCGTACGAAACAGTACGTGCCACACGGAGTGATGAATGCGGTCTTCTCCTCATCCTCTTCTGCCATGAAGATCTGATGATATCCTGAGTATGCATCAAGAAATGAAAGCAAATCA
This sequence comes from Triticum timopheevii, assembly GCA_963921465.1. Taxonomy (NCBI): domain Eukaryota; kingdom Viridiplantae; phylum Streptophyta; class Magnoliopsida; order Poales; family Poaceae; genus Triticum; species Triticum timopheevii. The sequence continues at coordinate 477,249,959 of OY997264.1, read as the reverse complement.
CATCCGGCCGTGGAGTCAACAATCTGGTCGATGCGCGGCAAGGGAAATGGGTCTTTGGGACAAGCTTTATTAACATCAGTAAAGTCAATACAAAGCCTCCATTTCCCGTTTGCCTTGCGCACGACAACAGGATTGGCCAACCACGTAGGATGGAGCACTCCTCTGACAAGGCCTGCTGCTTCCAACTTCTTGATCTCTTCTGCGATGAATTCTAGGCGCTCCACTGCTTGTTTCCTGACTTTCTGCTTGACGGGCCGCGCATGAGGACAGACGGCAAGGTGGTGCTCAATTACTTTCCTGGGAACACCGGGGATGTCAGACGATTGCCACGCAAACACGTCGACGTTCGCCCGCAGGAAAGCAACGAGCGCGCTTTCCTATTTGGGGTCGAGAGTGGCACTGATGGTGAAGGTACCACCAGTGCCGTCCTTGGCGGGCACCTTCTTGGTCTCTGGCGGAGCTGCCTTCGTCTTCTTACACTTGCCGGTGGAGCTCGATGGTGCTTCCTCGATGGTAGCGCAGCACTCCGAAGAGGTGCGCTTGCCGGAGTGGGCATCAGAGCTCTTGCCGGACTTGGTCTTCTTCTTCCCCCCGGGAGCTTCAGCGGCAAGTGTCTTGCGATCCGCTGCGGTTGCTGCTTCCCGGTAGATCTTGTTGGTGCAGATAAGAGCATCTTTCTTGTCGCCAGGGACAGAGATGACACTTATCGGACCTGGCATCTTGAGCACGTTGTAGGCATAGTGAGAGGCTGCCATGAACTTGGAGAGCACTGGACGACCGAGTATCCCATTGTATGGCAATGGAAAGTCAGCAACGTCAAAAGTGACCCTCTCAGTCCTGAAGTTCAGCTCGCTGCCAAATGTTACCGGCAACGTGATCTTCCCCTTTGGCTTGCTCCTTCCCGGGTTAATTCCTTGAAATGTGTCGGTCTCCTCGAGCTCGCTGTCGGGGATCTGGAGTTTCTGGAGTACCGCGGAGGAGATCAGATTCAAGCCGGCCCCGCCGTCAACTAGCATCTTTGTGACTTTGAGGTTACGGATAGTTGGTGAAACCAACATCGGCAAGCACCCGACCGACGTTATGCGATCAGGGTGGTCCTCAATATCAAAGATGATAGGCGTGCTGGACCATTTCAGAGGCTTGTGTGACTCAACTGGTGGTTCTGCTGCATTAACTTCCCGCACCCATTGTTTGAGCTGGCGGTGCGAAGTATGCAGAGAAGCACCGCCGTCAACGCACAGGACCTCTGTGGCTTTCTGAAACTTCTGCTCATCGGCCTCGTCATCATCCATCTCTTCATCTTCGTCTTCATCTTCATCCTTGTCGCGGCCGCAGGGAGGCCTATCTCCTTGCCGCTGCTTGGCCTTGCCGCGGCGTCCTCCCCGGCCGGGACGCTTCTTGCCGGATCCTCCAGTACCTTCCTGGGCCTTCTCCTTGTTGTGTTGCTCGTACTCAGCCTTCCGCTGCTCGACAAGCTGCTCAACCTTCTTGCAACTCTGTAGATCATGGCCCTTGGTACGGTGGATCTTGCAGTACTGCTTGCCGGAGCCGTCCTGCTTGTCGGCGGCCACCACAGGTTCAACTTCCTTGGCGCCACCTCCGTTGCCGGACTGCTCGACGACTAGCACATCTTTGCCTTTCTTCTTTCTGTTGTTCCGCCGCCGGTTTTTCCTTGCCGGGGCGGCATCCTCACTATCAGATCCTCCTGCTCCTGTGTTCTCTCCGGGGAATTTCCTCCCTTCCTCAGCACGTGCACACTTGTCGGCTAGGGCGTATAGCTCACTGACATCTCTGATCTTGCACATCGCCATCTCCTCCCTCATCCTGCGGTTACGCACGTTCTGATGAAACGCGCTGATGACCGCGGCAGGGTGGACATCTGGGATGTTGCGCTGCACTTGGCTGAATCTCTGGATATACTTGCGCAGGGGCTCTCCTTCCTTCTGGGCGAGCAGATGAAGGTCGCTCTCTTGGCCATGAGGCTTGTGGCCGCCTGTAAAGGCGCCGACAAACTGATGGCATAGATCTGCCCAGGAGGATATGGGGTTGTCTGGCAAGTGCATGAGCCAAGATCTGACATTGGGCTTGAGCACCAGCGGGAAGTAGTTGGCAAGGATCTTGTCGTCGTGGCCCCCGGCAGCATGCACCGCGATGGTGTAGATGCTGAGGAACTCCGACGGATGCAATCTACCGTCGTACTTCTCTGGTACGTCTGGCTTGAAATTCTTTGTGCTGGGCCACTGGACTTGCCGCAGCTCATGAGTGAACGCAGGGCAACCTACCGCGTACGGCAAGTCGCCTGGTTCCCCTGGCGCATGCATGTCGACAGTGGGCCCAGCACGCTGGTCTGATTGACGCCGCGCTTCTCTTCGATGCTCGATGCGAGTACGAGCGTCTTCTTGCTGTCGTTCTTGAAGAACTTGGCGCTGATCGCGACGAGCTCGCGGATCTGATGACGCTGTGGAGTCAGTGTCGAGGTTGACCCGGCGAGTCGGCGATCTTGGCCTTCGGGGCGGAGAGTGCACGGTGGTTGCACCCCACCGGTCTTGTCGCCATCGGCTCGCGTTCGGCAATCTTGCTGCGGCTGCGACGCATTCGACTGCTTTGGAATGTCGCCGTTGGCGAAGCCGATGAGACTCTAAATGGTGGCCCTCCAATCGTCGATCTTGTCCATCGTTGGAGGGTAATCTAGAAGCAGTTGAGCTCGTGCCAAAGCTTCTTCCGAAGTTTTGGGTGGCGGTGGCGAACGGTGCGAGGAGCGGGATATGCTCGGACTTCTAACTATGTTAGAAGGAGCAGGATCCCGTCCAGGCAACCGCGTCTTGCTCGTGCCAGCAGGTTGGTGTGCATGCTGGTCTTGAGCACCCTGAGATCCACCAGCTCGATTTTGGTCCAACGAGCGTATTGTACCGCGAGTACCATGACGCTGTTGGCCCCGCACCTCCTGAGATGGGCGCGGTGCATGTACGGACGCCGAGGTTTGCACAGCCTTGTCCTTGGACCTGGCGGCGGCGTGAGCTCCCTCGTCGATGCCCGTTCCTCCGCCGGCGTCTATCCCACCACCCGTTTGCTCCGGTGGCGGTAGGATCGACGTGGACGGAGCAGCCACCTCTGAAGCCTTCTTCATCGGTGGCATGTCGATGAAGATGATGAAGAGGATGAAGATCTGGCTCGCGTGAACGCCGGATCGGGTTCACACAACCTCGACGCCCCCTACCTGGCGCGCCAAAGATGTCGTGGGAACGAACACCTGTGGGACCGGAGCCCCTTTCGGTCCGGCGGGGCGCGGAGATCGCACGAAGAGCGGATCGAGGCGAAGCGCACGGAGCTCTCCGGAGAGATAATACTCCTACTGCTGCATTGTGGTTGTATTGAGTTCTTGCTCGAGAGCGTGGGTGTTCTCTGGTTTCGACTGCTCCAAACCTCCCCTACGTTGCGCATGGGCCTCCTTTTATATGCTCAAGGGGTCACCGACAGGTGGCAACGTAGGCGAGGGCAAAAATGGAAAAGGAGTTGCGGTTGGTACAACTACCTCTACAGTGTATCCTACCTAACCCTGACGGCAGGGGACAAAGGCATTAAATGCCCGTCTGTGTCACCCAAACAGTGCAGAAAAGGGACCGTCCGGGGCGCCACCGCTCGCCACGATGGCACTCTTGTCAGCGCCGCTTGCCACCTCGCACCGCTTGCTGCACAGCCTCTCGCCACGCGCGCCTGGAAAGGTCCCGTGGCGACACGTTGACGGATGCGCTGGAGCGTGGGTACAGAGAGGCGGCTTGCCGTGGCAAGCGCCTTGCCGCGGTCGTTGTCTTGCCGCGCCCGAAAGCTTGTCGCTCACCGGGCCTTGCCGGGACACGCGGCGCGTCGCAGCAAGTTCCTTGAAATGCCTTTGTTGGCCTTCCCGGCAAGCTCCTCTTGCCGGGACCTTGTCCTTCTTCCCGGTAAGCTCCTCTTGCCGGGGCTTTGTCTCCTTGACTTGAACACTTTTTTCTTGAATGGCTCCAAAGGAACCATGGAGGACCTTGGCGGGCACCCAGCAAGCCTTGCCGCGGGGTGCTGCGACTGCCCGTGCACAAGTTCGGGATACTACGGTACCCCTACTCTAGTACACCGACACCCGATAAGTGTCATCTCTGTCCCTGGCGAGAAGAAGGATGCTCTTATCTGCGCCGACAAGATCTACCGGGAAGCAGCAGCCGCAACAGATCGCAAGTCACTTGCCGCTGAAGCTCCCGGGGGGAAGAAGAAGACCAAGTCCGGCAAGAGTTCTGATGCCCACTCGGGCAAGCGTACCTCTTCGGAGTGCTGCACTACCGTCGAGGACGCACCATAGAGCTCCACCGGCAAGTGTAAGAAGACGATGACAGCTCCGCCAGACACCAAGAAGGTGTCCGCCAAGGGGGACGGCACTGGTGGTACCTTCACCATCAGTGCCACTCTCAACCCTAAATAGGAAAGCGCGCTCGTTGCTTTCCTGCGGGCGAACGTCGACATGTTTGCGTGGCAACCGTCTGACATCCCCGGTGTTCCCAAGAAAGTAATCGAGCACCATCTTGCCGTCTGTCCTCATGTGCGGCCCGTCAAGCAGAAATTCAGGAAACAAGTTGTGGAGCGCCAAGAATTCATCGCAGAAGAAATCAAGAAGTTGGAAGCAGCAGGCCTTGTCAGAGGAGTGCTCCATCCTACGTGGTTGGCCAATCCTGTAGTCGTGCGCAAGGCAAACGGGAAATGGAGGCTTTGTATCGACTTTACTGATGTTAATAAAGCTTGTCCCAAAGACCCATTTCCCTTGCCGCGCATTGACCAGATTGTTGACTCCACGGCCGGATGTGACTTGCTTTCATTTCTTGACGCATACTCAGGATACCATCAGATCTTCATGGTAGAAGAGGATGAGGAGAAGACCACATTCATCAATCCATGTGGCACATACTGTTTCATACGGATGCCTTTCGGTTTGAAGAATGCTGGTTCAACATTTGCAAGGGTAGTCCATGACGCTTTTGAGCCGCAAATGCACAGAAATGTGGAAGCTTACATGGATGACATAGTGGTCAAGAGCAAGGACAAGGCAACTCTGATTCAAGATTTAGACGAGACCTTTTCAAATCTGCGCAAGATCAACCACAAGCTTAACCCCGAGAAGTGTGTGTTTGGAGTCCCCTCCGGCAAGCTTCTCGGGTTCTTCGTGTCTCAGCGGGGAATTGAAGCCAATCCTGACAAGATCAAGGCCATTGAGCAGATTGAAGCACCAAAGCGCGTCAAGGATGTACGAAGACTTGCCGGTTGCGTGGCTGCTCTCAGCAGGTTTATCTCTAAGTCTGCTGAGCGCGCCCTGCCGTTTTTCAAAATATTGAAAAAGGCAGGTCCTATGAAATGGACTCCGGAAGCGGAGGCTGCGCTGCAGGACTTGAAGAGATACATGTCCTCCACTCCAACACTTGTCGCACCTAAGCCACAAGAGAAGTTGCTGCTGTATATAGCGGCAACCAATCTAGTGGTTAGTGCTGCGTTTGTAGCGGAGAGGGAGGCGGATGATGAGCCAGCAACCACGACAGATGCATCCAGCGACAAGCAGGGGGCTTCACCGGCAAGCTCTGGTCCCGACAAAGATGGATCTGCGCAGACACGTGAGGAGATACAGAAGAAGATGGTGCAGCGCCCAGTTTACTTTGTCAGTTCCCTTCTGCACGGGGCTAGGTCAAGGTACTCTGGTGTGCAGAAATTGCTTTTCGGCCTTCTCATGGCCTCGAGAAAGCTGCGCCATTACTTCCAAGCACACGAGATCACAGTTGTCACTCGTTTTCCGCTGAAGAGGATACTGCAGAATCCAGAAGCAACAGGCAGGATTGTCGAGTGGGCACTGGAACTGTCAAGCTTTGGCCTCAAGTTTGAGAGCACTTCAACTATCCAGAGCAGAGCATTGGCAGAATTCATAGCAGAATGGACGCCAACACCAGATGAAGAAATTCCAGAAACGAGCATCCTCGTCAAGGAAGCAAGCAAAGAGTGGCTGATGTACTTTGATGGTGCCTTCTCACTGCAAGGCGCCGGTGCGGGCGTGCTACTTGTTGCGCCCACCGGAGAGCACCTCAAGTATGTAGTCCAGATGCACTTTCCCAAGGAGCAAGCAACAAACAATACTGCAGAGTATGAAGGTTTGCTTGCCGGTCTCAGGATCGCGGCAGACCTTGGGATCAAGAAGCTCATTGTCAGGGGTGACTCGCAGCTTGTCATCCGCCAAGTAAACAAGAATTACCAGAGTCCGTTGATGGAAGCTTACGTTGATGATGTGAGAAAGTTAGAAGAGCATTTTGACGGCTTATAGATGGAACATGTTCCAAGGGCTCAGAACGACATTGCCGATGGCCCTGTCGAAGTGCGCCGCACTTAAGTTACCTGTGGAACCAGGGATCTTTGTGCTCAAACTGACTCAACCGTCTGTAACACCATCAACTGGACAGAGCACGAAGAGGAAGTTGATTTCTGGTGACTATTTTCCGGCAGAGCTCCCCGAAGCCGCCGCCAAGAAGGTCCCCAAAATCAACACCAAGAGTGCTGAGGAGCAGTCTGCTCCGGCAAGCCCTAGGGTTTGTTCCGTTGAAGTAGACGCTCCCGACAAGTTTTGCTCCGGCAAGCTTGCCGGGGAACGTCAAGCTCCAGCTGAGCCGCCGGTTCTCGCCGTAGAAGCGGATGTTCCCGCAGCAGCATATGTGCCTTTAGTCCTTGTTGTCGAGCCGCAAGCTCCAGCATGGGCACAACAGATTGTCCGTTTCCTTCAGACAGGAAAACTTCCCGAGGAGCAAGAAGAAGCGGAAAGAGTAGCCCGGCAGTCAAGTATGTACCAGTTCATCGACAACACAATGTACAAAAGAAGACTCAACGGTGTGAAATTGAAGTGTATTCACCGGGAAGATGGACAAAAGCTGTTGGCGGAGATACACTGAGGCATATGTGGTCACCACATTGGCGCAAGAGCGCTTGCCGGCAAAGCATTCCGGCAAGGTTTCTTTTAGCCGACAGCCCTCCAGGATGCAACTGCACAAGTAACCAAGTGTGAAGCGTGCCAGTTCCATTCCAAGCAAATACACCAGCCAGCTCAAGCTCTCCAGATGATCCCTTTATCCTGGCCATTTTCGGTCTGGGGGCTCGACATCCTCGGCCCCTTTCCCCGAGCTGTCGGGGGCTTTGAGTACTTGTACGTCGCAATCGACAAGTTCACAAAGTGGCCAGAAGTGGAAGCAGTGAGGAAGGTGACAGCACAGTCAGCAGTCAAGTTCTTCAGGTCGATTGTTTGCCGCTTCGGGATCCCTAACAGGATCATCACCGACAACGGCATGCAATTCACGAGCCGCACCTTCATGCAGTATGTCGAAGATCTTGGCGCCAAGGTCTGCTTCGCTTCCGTTGCTCATCCGAGAAGCAACGGTCAAGCGGAGAGGGAAAACGCTGAAGTGCTGCGCGGGCTCAAGACCAGGACTTTCGACAGGCTGCGCAGGTGCGGAAAGAACTGGATCGAGGAGCTGAGCAGAGGCAGTTCTCCCCACGGAACTCGTATACGGGTCGCCTCGAGTGCTCGCTTATGATGAGCTTGAGCAAGAGCAGCTGCGGCAAGATGGTGCGCTGCTCCTTGAGGAAGACCGTCTTCAGGCCGCTGTATGAGCTGCTCGATACCAGCAAGCTTTGCGCCGCTACCATAGCCGCAAAGTTAGTGCCAGAAGTCTCGAGGAAGGCGACCTTGTTCTTCGGCACGCTCAGTCCGCCAAGAATTCCAACAAGTTGACGCCGAAGTGGGAAGGCCCTTACCGGGTGAAACGAGTCACTAGGCCTGGTGTTGTCCGCCTTGAGACCGAAGATGGCACTCCGAAGTTTCGCCTTACCGGGACGCAAACGACAAAAAAGCTAAGTTGCCAAAGTTTGAGCAATCAGTTTCAAAATTTTTTTAAGTTATTTTCCTCGAACGACCGTGCTTTGTATGGAAAACCTGTGCGCGGAGGAACCAACTTGTAGCTAGTTGCGCCCTTACTTTGTTTTGAGTCCGCTCAACAACTTAAGTGAGCCGCGACTAGTTGCGACACGGTTTCTTGCCGGTAGCAGCACCGCCAGCAGGCTGCTGACGTCCCGCACTCAGCGCTCGCGGCTAAGGTGCCTGCAACGACAAGTTCCCTAAAAGCGTAGGGCAAAAACATACAAAGGAAGGAATCAAGTAAAGGAAATAACATAGCAAACGCTGCCCAAGATAGGGTTATATTACAAGATAGCTTGTCGCAGCTCTAATAAATTGTTCTCGTAACATGACCAGCAGCGACAAGAAAAGGAGAAAACGGGCGGTCTAATCTACACGATCGCCAACAACCCTCTTGACCTCGTTCAGCTTGTCCACAATGGGTGCGACAAGGGCCTTGAGCGCTTCCAGATCAGCATCCGCCGGCAGGGTCTTGAGGACGTTGGTGAGGTTGAGGCCTGGGTTGCGGAAGGCCACCTTCACCAACACTTTTTGAAGAACTCTCGCGCAGATCTTGCGCGACTCGTCGGCCAGCTGCTTTGGGATCCTTTCCTCGAGTCGCTGGAGGGCCGTCGCCACGCCTTTGAAGAACAAGGTGAGATTAGCGCTGGGTTGGAGGTTCTCATCGGAGGAATACCCGAAATCCTCCATCCCCAGCTGCGCCAGCTCCCTGTCGATGGCTGCGGCAACATCCACGAGCCCCTCCGTCCAGTGCTCCACATTCTCCCTGAAGGTGTTCTGGGTGGCGGAAGCACTCGCCAGCAGTTCCTCATCGGCATTGATCTGCTTCTTCAAGGCCACCTCCTGCTCCCTGGCGCCATCCAGTGTCTTGGTCAAAGTAGCCAGCTTTAACTCAAGATCTGCGTTGGAGTCCTTCGCGGAGCTAAGCTCCTTGCCCTTCTCGGCGAGACTACCCTGCAGCTCGCCAAGGGTGTAGGCGTCCTTCTCGCGCTCGTGCTTGAGCGCGGCAAGCTCTTCACCCCTCGCCTTGAGATCGGCCTCCAGCTGCGCCACCTTCATCTCCAGCTCCTTCTTGGCGGCCTCGGCAGCTGCGGCAGCATCCTCTGCTTTCTTGAGAGCCCCGCCAAATGTTTGCTCGCGCGCGGCAAGCTCCTCCTCATGGCTGTCAAGATTGACCTTCTGCTGCGCCAACTCGCCTTCCCGCGCAAACAGCTCCTCGGCGGCAAGCCGCTGTTGCTCTTCAGCTTCAGCCTTCTCGAGGAGGAAGGCTTTCCGCTCCTCGACAAGTTGCGCCCTCTTCTCTGCTAGGGACCGGAGAGCTTCCTGGTTGCGATCCCGAAGCTCCTCCGCCCGCTTCTTGATGTCCACTCCTGCCTGCGCAACAAGTGCTTCCCGGGATTCCACCTTGGCCTGCCGAGCGCGGTAGAGCGACACCAGCTTCCGCAGTAGCTGCTCCTCCTCAGACTCGCCGCTGCTGCTGCTCGGCACATCAACCAGCGTCAGCCCAGCGGAGGCGAGCACCTCTCCATCCAAGGTTTCTCCTTCGACCGGCGCCCTGGAGCTTGACGCCCAGGGGAGTTTGATGAAGACGCCATCGCCGGCCTTCAAATAGGCACCGGGCTGGGGCTCTTCGAAGCCTGACGCTGCGGCAGCGGCGGAGGGATCGGCGGTCGGCGTAGCGCCTTGCGCTCCTTCGGCCTCAGGGTTGTCAGTGCGATCGCCAGACCCCTCGCCAGCTCCTGCGGCGCCAGCCTTGGCGGCCTCTTCGCCGGCGGGATCATCAGCATCAGCTGCTTCTTCGGTGGCAGCGGCGTCATCGGTGTTGCCGCGCGCGTTCTCCTCGCCGGCGACCTCGGTCTCCATCGGCTCCGCGGTAGATGGATCTGACAGGCGGAAGAGGGAGAAAAGTCAAGCAAATATCCAAAAAGAAAATCAGAAGAAGAAGAACCCAAGGGAAGTTTTCAAGCAAGAGGATTACCTGTACTGGGCTCTTCAGTCGTGGTCTCCACCACCGGGGGGTCGCTAGTGCCGTCCCTTGCCGGAGAACTCTCCCTTGCCGGAGACTTCTCCCTTGCCGGAGAACGCTCCCTTGCCAGGGAATCCTCCCTGGGCGGTGTAGTCGAAGCAGATGTCATGTCGGGGGCTGCTTCCGGGCGCTCCTGGTGAGGCTGCTCTGCTCCTGCACAAGCCAATAGTCAGATATCAGCAAGGAAAGAGCACCCATGCGCAGCTAATAGCGGGAAGTAAACCATATACTTACGCTGGGGGCTGCACTGGGGGCTGCTTTGGGGAATGATTGCCGGGTCCGGCAAGGTGGTCTCGGGCGCACCCCCTGCTGTCGCGGTGGGTTCGTCCTCGATGACAATCACCGGGACCTTGGCTCTCTTCGCTGCTCTCTGGGCCAGCGTCCTGAAAAGGAATAAGTTCAGAGTAAAGCAAATCAGATACAAGACAAAAACAGCAAGAATTGAAGAACTACAAATACAGCAAAGAATCTTACTCTTCTTCTTCCTCGTGGGAGCTGAGCACGGAGAGGTCGAAGTCAGGCCCACCTTCGGCGCGACGAGGCGGAGGAGTGGGTTCCCTTGACCGCTTGGCGGGGGCAGTGGCAGGAACAGAAGCGGCGGTCCGGGAGAACCCCGCTCCAGTTGCCGCATCGGCGTGAGGCGCTCCCGTGGCAACAGTGCTTGCCCCGGTGGAGCGTGTCGCACGGCGCGGTGGCTGTTGACCCCTCTGCCGCCCTGCTACGTCCCCGGCCTTGCAGAGACGCCTTCTTGGTGGAGCTGGGGGCTCTGCTTGCGGCGGGCTATCTGAAGATGAGGAGGAAGAGGAGTCGGTCTCCAACGAGCCGCTCGCACCCTCGGCGGACACGCTTTACTCGGCTTCAGGATCGGCAAGCTCTCCCTCGCCGGCAAGCTCTCCCTCGCTGACAAGCTCATCTCGATTGGCAAGGCTTGCCACCTCTGCTGCCTCCGGCTTCTCCACGGTGAATCCAAACTCGCCCGCGGCAGCGGCTGCTGCCGCCTCTTCCGCCCTAGTGGCGATGTGCTGCATCTCCGCATCAGTGGTGTCGTGGGTGAGGCTCTTCTGTTCGTCGGCGCGGACCGCCACTTCCACCAAGCCGTCAAAGAACTCCTGCACAACATCGTCCGCAGGCTCTTGCCAAGTTGGGACAATTCCATGCGAATCGCACAGCGGCATCATTGCACGGATGCGGTCGAGCGAGGAGTTGTTGCACAGCGGAACGACACCCTTCGGCAACCTGAACCATTCGGGATGTTGAGGGTCGTGCTTGAACAGCTCCTTGAGCATCGCATCCAGTTCCAGGACGGTGAAGTTGAAGTTGAGGCCCGGGCGCAGCATCATGATGTCCGCCGGACCCCCGAACTCCCAGGCGGGTCTCCTCCTCTCCTGCAGGGGGGCGATGCGGCGGCGAAGAAAATCTGTGCCAATAGCGCCTACAGTGAGCCCGGCAAGCCTGAGGCGTTGGATCCGGGTGATAGCGATCTTCAACCTATCATCTTCCGGGGCCACGCTGCTCCAATCATTGCCGCGCGCTACTGGGGCTTGACGCTTGGCAGTAAACGGCTGCGGGTTCTCCTCGACAATCCAGCACCATTCTGCTCTCCACTCCTCCCACTTCCGCGGAGCTCGCCCTCCAGATAAGCTTCCTTCTTGCCGGCTCTCGAGATCCAGGCGATTCCGCCGGATAAGGGTTGCCCTCTCTCAACACGGGGCATAAAGAAGTGGCGGAAAAGAGCTACGTTTGGATGGACTCCGACAAAGTTTTCGCAGAGATGTGCGAAAACTGCCATGGTCAGAATGACGTTGGGGGTGAAGTCAAGGAGGTGGAACCTGTAGGTGTTCATAATATCGCAGAAGAATTCAGAGAAAGGCGGGCAGAGCCCGCAGTAGAAGAACAGCGCAAAGAAGGGATATCCATTCGGAGCCCGTTCCGAAGCGGCGGCGAAGAGTACCTTCGTGCGCGGATGCGCTCGCGTCTCCGTCGACCAGAAGAGGTAGTAGTACTCCCTCAGCTCCTTCCCGGCGAGCTGGGGGGGGGGGGGAGGTTGTCCGCTCCCTTCGCAGCGCCACGAGCCGCTGCGCCTCGGTCGTCTTCACGGCTTTCCCCTTGCCGGTTTTTGGAGCCATGGCGGAGGTGTTGGGGGAGATCGACGGCGTTGGTAGTGCTGGTGGTGATGGGGGGCGGAGCGCTGCTCTCTTTCAGAAGGAGGGAGCGGCGGAGGTTTGTGAGATTGGAACAGCAACTGGCGAGATGGACGAACTGCCCCTGTTTCCCCTGCTTATAAAGAGGGAGGGGGCGGGCGTTCCGTTTTTCCGAATAAAGAAACCATCCACGATCTCTCCCACGATGCCGCATTTAACGCGTGCCGTTAGGGGAGGGCGCGGTGGATACGGAGTAAGATACGACGTAACCCAGGCCGCGCGTGCCCGTGCCCTGTTTTGGGCCTGGCCCAATAGCGCTCGGCACCATGTGTGGCCCAGGCCCAGGGGCTCCTGTCAGTGTACTAGAGTAGGGGTACACTAGTATCCCGAACTTGTGCATGGGCAGTCGCAGCACCCCGCGGCAGGGCTTACCGGGTGACCGCCAAGGTCCTCCGTGGTTCCTTTGGAGCCATTCAAGAACAAAGTGTTCAAGACAAGGCCCCGGCAAGAGGAGCTTGCCGGGAAGGCCAACCAAGGCATCTCAAGGAACTTGCCGCGACGCGCCACGCGTCCCGGCAAGGCCCGGTGAGCGACAAGCTTCCGGACGCGGCAAGACAACAACCGCGGCAAGGCGCTTGCCGCGGCAAGCTACCACTCCGTACTCGCGCTCCAGCACATCCACCAACGTGTCGCCCCGGGACCTTTCCAGGTGCGCATGGCAAGAGGCTGTGCAGCCAGCGGTGCGAGGTGGCAAGCGACGCTGACAAGATTGCCATCGTGGCAAGCGGTGGCGCCCCTGACGGTCCCTTTTTGCACTGTTTGGGCGACACAGACGGGCATTTAATGCCTTTGTCCCCTGCCGTCAGGGTTAGGTATGATACACTGTACAAGTAGTTGTACCAACCGCAACACTTTTTCCATTTTTACCCTTGCCTACGTTGCCACCTGTCGGTGACCCCTTGAGCATATAAAAGGAGGCCCATGCGCAACGTAGAGGGGGGTTCGAAGCCAGAAAGCACTCACGCTCGGTCTCGTTAGCAGCTAGAGTGTACTGTAGCACTCAGCGCTCCCGAGCAAGAACTCAATACAATCAGACAAGCAGCAGTAGGAGTGTTATCTCTTCGGAGAGCTCCGAAGCTGGGTAAATCGCTCGTGTGCTTCGCCTCGATCTGCTCTTCCTGCGATCTCCGCCCCCCGCCAAACCAAAAGGGGCTCGGTCCGCCGGTCCCATAGGTGCTCGTGGGTCAGTCCTCCCACGACAATAACCTACGCGGCCAAGGACGCATACGCATGCTACGACATGTACATGTAGATCTTGGTCATGAGGGCGTGTCTGCTTCCCGTAACCGACGAGTACACGGACAGCCGCAGCGTCATGATCAAGCATGCCAGGAAGGTCTAGATGTTGTACTTTACCTGTTTATAAGCACCTTTATCATCTAAGTGTTTCATGCATTAGCCTATGTGTCTTAATTATCTGTTTTGTCCGAAATATTTCTTTTAAGAACCCATTAACCTGATTGCTTTTTTAGTGGCTATTTGCTTATGTATATAAACTAGTTCACTTGTCCGTGAAAGAAAAACTAGTTCACTCGGCTGCCGTGCTTTGAATCTCCTTCCTCCCAACATATTCCTCTCCTCAGGTGGACCCAGTAGGTCTCTGAATTTTCTCCCACTTTCTTTTTCAATGTAAACTGAGTTTTCTCCCAGTACTTTCCCCTAGAGCCAACTCAATTGTCCCACGTCTAGCCTAAAAAATAATAATACCTGTCGGTGTCAAAACCGGCGGATCTCGGGTAGGGGGTCCCGAACTGTGCGTCTAGGCGGATGGTAACAGGAGACAAGGGACACGATGTTTTTACCCAGGTTTGGGCCCTCTCGATGGAGGTAAAACCCTACTCCTGCTTGATTAATATTGATGATATGGGTAGTACAAGAGCGGATCTACCACGAGATCAAGGAGGCTAAACCCTAGAAGCTAGCCTATGGTATGATTGTTGTTCGTCCTATGGACTAAAACCTTCCGGTTTATATAGACACCGGAGAGGGCTAGGGTTACACAGAGTCGGTTACAATGGTAGGAGATCTACATATCTGTATTGCCAAGCTTGCCTTCCACGCCAAGGAAAGTCCCATCCGGACACGGGACGAAGTCTTCAATCTTGTATCTTCATAGTCTTGGAGTCCAGCCGATGATGATAGTTCGGCCATCCGGACACCCCCTAATCCAGGACTCCCTCAGTAGCCCCCGAACCAGGCTTCAATGACGACGAGTTCGGCGCGTATATTGTCTTCGGCGTTGCAAGGCGGGTTCTCCTCCAAATTCCATGTGCTTGCCGAATAGTGTCCGGCTTCCTTGTAAATGTTGCACTCCTTGGCTTCCATGCCCAATAATGGCCCTCTTCCACGTGTCGTACGAATGCGAAAGGCCAGGGTATTTTTACCTTTTACCCCCTAGCTACGCGAATAAGCTGCCTATAAGAGAGGCAAGAATCCAGATCCAAATCACACCATCCTCCTTCCGCGAGTACTCATAGGAACGCTTCTGACAAAGATTCATTCCATCATGGACCGTCGACGCGGCTCCTCCTCTCGCGCTCCCAGCCCTCAGCCAGGAGATTGGGGGAGATGTTCAGTCCCGCACAGCGAGCTAGTGATGCTCCAAGCGGAGGGATACCTTCCTCCGGCCTTTATGGTCCCGGTTCGAGCCGGGCTGGCCACCTACAAAGGTGGAAAGCAAGCGGAGACCACCCCTAGTCCCTCCAAAGGAGAGCGGGTGTGCTTCGTCCCTTATCTAATAAGGGGGCTCGGATTTCCCATACATCCGTTTCTCCGAGGGCTTCTGGAGTTCTACGGGCTCCAGCTTCATCACCTCACGCCCGCCTCCATTCTGCACATTGCGGGTTTCGTAGCTCTTTGTGAGCTGTTCTTGGGCATCGAGCCCCATTTCACGCTGTGGAAGAGATTGTTTCGCCTCGTACCCCGTTCTCACGAGGGGTCGATATATCAAGTGGGCGGAGCCGAAATATGGCGCATCGCCGGGACTGGATATCTATCCGGAACCCCAAAGAAGGAGTCCGAAGACTGGCCTTCGGAATGGTTTTATGTGGAAGATGCTCCACTACCGGACCCAGTTCGGGTCAGCCTCCCGGAGTTCAGCAACACTCCTCTGAAGAAACGCCTGAGTTGGCGCCCGTGGAGCCCTCAACTGGAGGATGACAAGAGCGTCCATTATCTGATGGGCCGGATAAGGTTGCTGGCTCATTCCGGATTGACCATGATTGGAGTCATGGCCACGTGCATTGTGCGAGGGGTGCAGCCACTCCAATATAGGGGCCACCCCATGTGGGATTTCAGCGGGGAGAATGACGCCACCCGTCATGGCCGCAAGGGGCCGGGATCGGCCGCGGATCTGGTGAAGATCCTGTCCGGCTTGTACAAGGGGGAGAAGGAGGACCTTCTCCAAACGATTCCATTGAACGGATTCTCCATGAATAACCCTCGGAGCTGGGTAAGTGAATATTTACCTATCCGATCTGTGCTTTCGAAGTTAAGTGTCTTACTTTATGATTTTGACGCAGGATCTGCGTCGGGACGTGGAGGGCATACATAGTCCGGCTCCATAACCCGAGGATCCGGGAAGATCCCTTGATCCCGCCTCCGAAGAGGATCCGGACATAAAGGTGGAGCTGATTGACGGGGTGTTCCATCAACTTAGCATGGACAATGCTCTAGTCGCCATTACGGCTGACTACCCCGGTTTATCTCCGGCTTCCCAGGTAACTATGACCGGAGCCCTGACACCATTTTCTCGTGCATGTTATTTCTGACCACCATATACCAACAGTGTCTCGCAAGAGGTGCCTTCAGCGCGGGAAGCTGATCCTGCGGTGGCTGACCAACCAGGGTCAGTTCGGCCCAGCAGGCAGAAGAAGGGCGCGGTGCGAATTGAAACGTCGCCGCAAAGGTATGTCACGCCACCGTTGTTAAGGAAAAGACTCCTATGAAGTATGTTAATGCTCATGACTCTTCTAGGAGAAAGAGCGCTCGCCGGACTGTGCCCGGAGAGGTTGCCAACCAAGCCTCCGCTAGCCAGGCCCCAACACCTGGTCCGAGGGGGGAGGCGAGCGCAAGGCGCGAGCCGGATGCTCCTCCAACGGAGGATGCGAACAGGCTGTCCGCCACCGGGTCTGAGGTGGAGAGCGCCATGAATCACAGGCACCGCCGGCAGTTCTTCGTGACGCGTGTTTCTTCCCGGAGGCGTTGAATGCCTTTAATGCGGGAGACGCGCACCTCCGTGCCACTCAACATGGTTTAACCAGAGCCACAGAGCAGTATGTGAAAGACATACGGGTAAGGGATTTTAATAGTTGTATATGCCAGTAGCTCCCGAGACATAAAGTAGTTAAAATAACTGATTTAAGGATCATTTGATATGCAGGATCTTACGGAGAAGAATACCCAATTGTCCCAGGAGCTACAAGAGTGCAAGGCCCAACTTGAGGCCGCACTAGCCGCCGCGGGAGGAGACACAGAGACCCCTCCGGTAACACATTATTTCAAAAAGATAAGCGGTGTGCGGCGTGCGTATAAGTCTGACAATGATATTGCAGATGTTGCCGGACTGGATCCGGACAAG
Organism: Triticum timopheevii; assembly: GCA_963921465.1. NCBI lineage: Eukaryota > Viridiplantae > Streptophyta > Magnoliopsida > Poales > Poaceae > Triticum > Triticum timopheevii. The sequence continues at coordinate 477,233,187 of OY997264.1, read as the reverse complement.
CAACAACTACTGCGCCAGCTGAAGGCCGGCGAGAGGGTGCTTATGAAGGTGCAGCAGGAGAGGAACAAACTCCAAGATGCCCACACCCAGCTTGGAGAAGAGCTAAAGGGTGTTCGGGCCCAGCTGTCTGGCTCCGTGAAGGAGAATCAGCGGCTTCGTCCCGGCATCTACAGTAAGTGCTTGAGCAAACTCTTTTGAAAAGAAGAGTTCAGCGAGGAAGTCGATTGACAGAAATGTGTCTGTAGGTGTGCTCACAGGTCGCCCTACGGAGGAAATGCCTGGTTCAACGGGTGACCAACTTCCCGAGCTGCTGCAACTGCACGAACGTGTTCGGCAGGCGATGAGTGGCGTCGCCCAGGCCTTATGGCCGTCCGTCTCCCTACCCGAGGGTCTTGGAGGGCTTGCGGAGAAGCTTCAGGGAGCACGACAGTGCTTCCGTCTATGGAAAATATCGACCTGTCGTCAAGGCGCCAGGGAGGCCTGGGCCATGGTGAAGACGCGGTACAAGAAGGCGGATCCGAACCACATGGCCGAGGTCGGACCTGTGGGGCCCGATGGGAAGGAGATCCCTGTGAGCTTAGTGTACGGCCAAGTAGAATTGGCCGCTAAGTATTCCCAACGGGACTGTAAATTAGACAGCCTGTTAGATGGGGTTGAAGAGGAGTACAATCAGTCAATGTGATGATGTATTTTTTTAAATGACATGTATAATGCCTTCTAGCCGGATTGTAGATCGTTTGTCTTTGCGGACCTTTTCGCTTCAACCTCAGGACCCTAGAGTCCGGATTGTGTCCGAATACCCTCACGGTTATGAAAAACCGGGGCATGCATGGAGACCAGGCGTAGGGGTCATTAGTGCTTTATCAGACAAGTGCCCAACTAGTTATGTTATATTACATGGTTAGTAAGAAACATCTTCCAGGGAGAATAGTTTCGTTAGGGGTTCCTTTCCCTGGGAGGCATGCCCTAAAGTGCATGTCCGGACTGCAAAAAGAGCAGAAAAGCATCTGGGGGCAGATAAATGAATAAATAAGAAATCATCTTTCAAGTCACCGACCGAATATTCCCTTAAGAACGCTAGCTTTCGGCTTCACCCAGTCTGAGGTACACATCCGGCTGACCCGGCAGTAACAATCGCAGAGGTGCTCCCTTTACCTCCTAGCCGAACAATCGGGAACATAGGGGTATGCACAGGAGCCAGGCAACCCAGCTTGGCCAAAACTTAAGTCATATCGATGCATATAATGGTGAATAAAAGGTACATGCGGAAGTTTGACACATGTGTTGGGCCTGAAGCCCGTATAAATAAGCTTCCGTTAAAGAAGCCCCCAGGTATAATGAGTGCGAGTGGCACGTCAAGTGTGTGCGAACAATGCACAGATCAGCCCTCAAAGGCTTTATGAAAAGGTGGGGAGAAAAGAGAGAAACAAAAGACAACTGAAGTATAAAATGTGGACGGAGGAAGGAGACGAACTCTGAGTCCGGTGCTAGGCGTAGAATCTTCAGAGGCGGGCTGCGTTCCATGGGTTCGGCTCGAGTCGATTGTCTGATGCGTTTCGCAGACGGTATGCTCCGCCGGTCAGGACTTGGTCGATGATGAAGGGACCTTCCCATTGGGCTTGAGTTTGTCCTTTTTCTTGTCCGGCAAGCATAGAACTAGTTCGCCAACATTGTAAGTTTTAGCCCGCACTTCTCTGCTTTGATATCTTCGAGCCTGCTGCTGATAGAATGCGGAACGAGCCTTTGCCACGTCGCGCTCTTCCTCCAATGCGTCCAAGCTGTCCTGCCGATCCAACTCGGCTTCTCTTTCTTCGTACATGCGCACTCGAGGTGAGTCATGAATTATATCGCAGGGCAAAACTGCCTCTGTGCCGTATACCATGAAGAATGTTGTGAATCCGGTAGTACGGTTTGGCGTGGTCCGCAGCCCCCAAAGTACGGAGTCGAGCTCCTCTACCCAGTGCGTGTTAGATTCCGTAAGGGACCGCACTAATCTGGGTTTGATGCCGCTCATGATTAGACCATTTGCTCGTTCAACTTGACCGTTGGTTTGAGGGTGATAGACTGAAGCGTAGTCGAGCTTAATGCCCATATTTTTCCACCAGAGTTTAACCTCGTCGGCTGTAAAGTTCGTGCCGTTATCGGTGATGATGCTGTGGGGGACACCGTAACGGTGTACTACCCCGGATATGAAGTCTATCACAGGTCCGGATTCGGCCGTTTTAACTGGCTTGGCCTCTATCCATTTGGTGAATTTGTCCACCATGACGAATAGGTATTTTTGCTTGTGGGTTCCCCCTTTAAGGGGTCCAACCATGTCAAGCCCCCAGACCGCAAACGGCCAGGTGATGGGTTTAGTTTTGAGGGCGGTGGGTGGCATGTGGCTCTGATTAGCAAAGAGCTGACAACCGACGCATCGTTGGACTAAGTCCTGAGCATCTGCCCAGGCCGTCGACCAATAAAATCCTGTACGGAAGGCCTTACCTACAAGGGCCCGGGCTGTAGCGTGGTGTCCGCCTAGTCCGGCGTGAATTTCAGCCAGAAGATTTCGCCCTTCCTCTTCGGAGATGCACCTTTGAAGGACTCCGGTTGTGCTATTCTTATAAAGTTCTCCCTCATGGACCTTGTAGGCTTTAGATCGCCGAATTATGCAGCGGGCCTCATTTTGGTCTTCGGGAAGTTCCTGCCTAATTAAGTAGGCTAGGAATGGTTCCGTCCACGGGGCAATGAATGCCATTGTTTCATGGGCTGAAGGTGTTATGTCATTGGCTGAGCCACCGGTTGTGTCAGAATGTTTGGTGTTGGGCAGTGCGGTTGGTTCCGGATTGTTGTTTCCGGACTCCTCTTCCCATACTACGGATGACTTAAAGAGCCGCTCCAGGAAGATGTTTGGAGGGACGGCATCGCGCTTTGCACCGATGCGCGCCAACACGTCGGCCGCCTGGTTATTATCTCGGGCTACATGGTGGAAATCGAGTCCTTCGAACCGAGCTGACATTTTTAAGACAACATTATGGTAGGCTGCCATTTTTGGATCTTTGGCATCAAAGTCTCCATTTACTTGTGATATTGCGAGGTTTGAATCCCCGCGGACCTTGAGGCGTTGAATGCCCATGGAGGTTGCCATTCGGAGACCATGCAGAAGGGCCTCGTATTCGGCTGCGTTGTTGGAGTCTGTGTACATCATTTGAAGTACATATTGGACTGTGTCTCTGGTTCGGGACGTCAAAACAACGCCAGCCCCCAAGCCGGCCAACAATTTAGAGCCGTCGAAATGCATGATCCAATTGGAGTATGCGCCGTATTCTTAGGGAGTTCGGCTTCGGTCCATTCAGTGATGAAGTCAGCCAAGACTTATGACTTTATAGCTCGTCGTGGTTTGTAGGTTATGTCGAATGGTAAGAGCTCGATGGCCCATTTTGCAATCCTGCCCGTCGCGTCGCAGTTATTTATGATGTCGTTGAGGGGTACTTCGGAGGCCACCGTTATCGAACACTCTTGAAAGTAGTGTCGTAGCTTCCGGGATGCCATGAACACCGCGTATGCTATCTTTTGATAATGCGGGTACCAGGACTTGCATGGAGTTAAGACAGTGGATACGTAGTACACTGGTTTTTGAAGAGGGAATTTATGCCCTTCTGTTTCTCGTTCGACGACGAGCACCGGGCTTACAACTTGATGTGTTGCCGTGATATATAACAACATTGGTTCGCCCAAATTGGGCGCGGCCAGGACCGGATTAGTTGCCAATATGGCCTTTATTTCTTCGAGTCCGGCCGTGGCAGCATCTGTCCATTCAAAGTGTTCGGTGCACCTGAGGAGGCGATAGAGGGGCAATGCCTTTTCTCCCAAACGGGATATGAAGCGGCTTAGAGCCGCCACGCATCCGTTCAATTTTTGTATTTGTTTGAGGTCTTTTGGAATATCCAGCTGTGACAGAGCTCGGATCTCTGCTGGGTTTGCTTCAATTCCTCTACCGGATACAATGAAGCCCAGGAGCTTTCCGGCTGGTACGCCGAAAACGCATTTTTCGGGGTTGAGCTTAATGTCATATGCTCGGAGGTTGTCGAACGTGAGCCTCAAGTCGTCTACTAGAGTTTTGACGTGTTTGGTCTTGACGATCACGTCGTCTACGTATGCCTCCACTGTTTTGCCGATCTGGGTAGCCAGACATGTCTGAATCATGCGCTGATATGTTGCGCCGGCGTTTTTGAGTCCGAAGGGCATTGTGTTGAAGCAGAATGGTCCATATGGGGTAATGAATGCCGTTGCGGCTTGGTCTGCCTCTGCCATCTTGATTTGATGGTAGCCGGAGTATGCATCAAGGAAGCACAATGAATCGTGTCCTCGGGTAGCATCGATGATTGGATCGATGCGGGGAAGGGGGAAGGGATCCTTTGGACAAGCCTTGTTAAGGTCTTTAAAATCGACACACAGGCGCCAGGATTTGTCCTTTTTTGGTACCATTACCAGGTTTGCTAGCCAGTCCGGATGTTTGATGTCTCTGATGAATCCGGCTTCCAATAGTTTGGCTAGCTCCTCTCCCATTGCCTGTCTTTTGGGTTCGGAAAATCGCCGAAGAGCCTGTTTGACTGGCTTGAATCCTTTTAGGATGTTTAGGCTGTGTTCTGCCAATCTGCGTGGGATTCCTGGCATATCTGAAGGGTGCCAGGCAAAGATGTCCCAATTCTCCCGAAGGAATTCTCGTAGTGCGGCGTCTACATCAGGGTTTAACTGTGCCCCAATGGAGGCCATCTTTGTGGGGTCCGTTGGATGGACCTGGAATTTGACTATTTCGTCCGCTGGTTTAAAAGATGTGGACTTGGATCTCTTATCGAGTATCACATCGTCCCTGTTCACCGTAGAGCGCAACGCAGTGAGTTCCTCCGCCGCTAGGGCTTTGGATAGTGCTTCTAGGGCTAATGCGGCTGGTGCTCGGGCTGTTCGGAATTTAGGTTCGTCGCTGGCGTTGAAGGTGATAGCCGAGTCGCTCCATGGATTTGTTGTTGCTACTTGGTAGACTTCGGCGAGGCTGTGGATTGTTCGTTTCTGCATATTGTTTGATGCGAAAGTCTCGAAGACTGTTAATACCGTACTGGTACTGTTGGGGTGGTTCTCTAGGGCTAGAAGCTCTTCGCCACTTTTGGCCACATGCCGCAGTATCCAACATGCTCGAAGGCTATGTGTTGGAGTGGCGCCCTCTATACTATGAATTTTACAGGGTCCGCTGAGCCATCCCTCCAGTACGGTTCCGTGCCCTTTATGGGGTTTTTGCTTTTTGGTTTTTGTCCTGGGTGCCTGAGCTTGATGCACCCTTTTATTTCGGACTAGGGTTGTGTTCGGAGCCGGATTGTCCCAAAACTTAGTTTCGGTTTTCCGGACACTCTCCATCGCACAGTACTTTCGTACTATGGGCGCCAGGTTGGCAAAGCGTGTAATTTCGCGACGACTTACGGCGTTCAAGATTCCCTTGTCCGTACAATTGTTGCAGAAAATCGAAATTGCGTTTTCCTCACGGCAGTCCTTTATCCTGTCCATAACCAGGAGGAATCTGGCCCAGTAATGATGTACTATTTCAGCGGGCTGTTGCCGGATTTGAGATAGATCGCATATGTTTGGGTGGGTGGGTGGAATTGAGTCCGGAACCCTACCCAACTTGAGGCTCAAGGGCCGAAAAGTTTCCGAATTTGGAAGCTTGGATTGCTGGAAGTTGTCCAACGAGTCTGGTCCGCTGCCTGACTTTAGGTTCAGTACTTGATCGACATCCGTCCCTCCGCGGGAATCCGGCATGGACGGATCAGGAGTCCGGACATAACTGGTCTTTAATACAGAAGAAGAGCCGCCTCATTGTTCGTCCACCACCGCAACGTGGTGGGTAACCTGGGGGGAGTTAATCTCTCTCAGATTGGTTTTAAGCCCAATCTGATCATAGTCTATAGAGACCCCCAGGGCGGCGATGCGATCCAAGAGCTCAATCGGATCCAGCTGCTCGGTAAATTCCGAGCTGACGCGAAGATCGCTTTTGATGACCCCAGAGGTCATCGTCGAAGCGGCGGCCGAACAAGCGTTCATAAGAAAACTAGCTAGTCGGATAGTTTGGTCGGCGGCCAAAGCTCCTTTGGCAATGGTACCATCTTTAAAGACGGGAAGAGGCATCCTTCCTGATCGTGACGGCACAGAGGAACTCTCAATGAAAGCACCAATGTCGGTGTCAAAACCGGCGGGTCTCGGGTAGGGGGTCCCGAACTGTGCGTCTAGGCGGATGGTAACAGGAGACAAGGGACACGATGTTTTTACCCAGGTTCGGGCGCTCTCGATGGAGGTAAAACCCTACTCCTGCTTGATTAATATTGATGATATGGGTAGTACAAGAGTGGATCTACCACGAGATCAAGGAGGCTAAACCCTGGAAGCTAGCCTATGGTATGATTGTTGTTCGTCCTATGGACTAAAACCCTCCGGTTTATATAGACACTGGAGAGGGCTAGGGTTACAGAGAGTCGGTTACAATGGTAGGAGATCTACATATCCGTATTGCCAAGCTTGCCTTCCACGCCAAGGAAAGTCCGATCCGGACACGGGACGAAGTCTTCAATCTTGTATCTTCATAGTCTTGGAGTCCGGCCGATGATGATAGTTCGGCCATCCGGACACCCCCTAATCCAGGACTCCCTCAATACCCCACCTACTATTAACTCATCAAATTAAAATGATATTTTATTTTGTAAGTTGAAAGTTCTTACAAAATAATAATAATAATAATTGTTTATATATAACTTGCCAAGTTAACTCCTAGTGATTGCGTACATAAGCTTGCAAAGATTTTACTCACGTGCAATCATGTGTTTATGTTTTTATAACATTTCTCCGTCTAGGCCAATATGATATTTTCACCCAGCCCAGCAAGTCCGCGGATTTCGAGAAAAATGCAAACGGGATTTAAACGGGCTGCATAGATGCTACATCATTGTTTCACCCAGCCAACCAAATGGACCAAAAAAACAAATGGACTGGCTGACATGTGGGCCAGTAGGTCGAAGCCTAAGAAGGCGTTGGATTTACATCCAACGGTCGACATTCTTCTTCAATCTCTCGTCTTCTTCCCCCAGCGCTGCCGGAACCGCCTGTTCCAGCCTTCGGCGTCCAGCGGTGTTGTTTTGCGCTCCTCACCGAAACGCTACCCCTCCGACGGCCAGGCCATCCCTCCAGTCCGCACCTCCTGTTATTGTTTGCCGAGTGTAGGCCCACCCCGCACCCGAACCAGTCAAGTTTCCCACTCCTCTCCATCAGCGACTCCACTGCCGCGTCTTCCCCATCCCCGAGTTGTTCCAGTCTAGGGCCTTGTCGTCGTCCACCGCCTCGGTGCGCTCGGCGCGGCGTGGTCAACATACGAGAGTCATCGGAAGAGGACTGTATGTGGAGAGCCTGAGGGCTGGGACCCATGAGGTCCATGGTCGCACGCAAGGAATGTTCCTCCTTATTACGCATTGTACGTGCACTGTATGTTGGAAGGGCTTCTGTATTTCGCAAAAAAAAGTCCCCCCGCTGACAGGTCGGACCCACCAGCTATATCTTTGCACGCAAGGAAGTGCCTCCTTATTATGCACCAAAAAATGAATACACCCTGCTAGCTGGGACCCACCATAGTGGGTGGCTGACTTGTGGGCCTACTAAGTTGACGAGGACGGAGGGCTTTGTCAACTTAGTCAATATGAACGATTCTAGCTCCAGTGATAGTACGATGTCCATCCAACGGCCATAGTGCTTCTTCAACCTCTTGTCTTCTTGCTCCAGCCGCCCAAAGCAGCGCCGGTCGTGCCGCGCGCTCCTGCATCTCGTGGCCGGCTGTGATGCCGCGGAGGCCTCACCGCCCCCTACTACTCCCACCGCTGGCCCAGGGTATCCCTCTACTCACCCACACCCCCTGTTATTCTGCGGCGACAGCAGTCTCATGCCGCAGCCGAACCACTGAACCCTCGTACTCCTCTCCGCGTGGGCATCCACTACCGCGTCTTCCCCGGCTCCGCGTCGTCCCCTTCCTAGGCCTCGCCGTCGTCCACCGCCTTGGTGCTCTCGGCGCGGCGTGGTCATTGTGGTCAACGACCGACTTCCATCGGAAGAGTACTGTACATGGAGAGGCTGACAGCTGGGTCCAAGGCCACAGCCCAGTTTTTTTTGATTTGCCAAGTAAGTCGCTTTGTCAGGCCTGTTGGGCTGCAAATCTTTCTAGACGAGGAGAGCTTCATTTGGCTGGCCGAGAAAATGGCCTATCAGTAATGAGAAATGGGCTGTACATTTTTAAAACACATCAAACCGGCAATTAGTTTCAAATATCTTTTTTTTTCATTTCGAGATTTTAAATTACATTAATTTTTATGCGTGGAGAATTTGTTGAATTTTATATTGATATACATTTATTTTTAAAATCAGTTTGAATGTGAGTCGAAATTTCGGGATTAAAAACAGTTCGGACCGCACCGAAATATGCAAAATTTCGTATAATTTTTTAACCGTGGCCACAATTTGGGCTGTAATGCTAACAAAAAGAATATGGGCTCCAAAAAAATCTTAAGAATTAGAAAATGGGCTGTAAATTATTAGAAATAATGGCAGATGGGTTGTATGCTATTTTCCACAGATTTGAGGCTTTCCTAAAAAAAAGGTTGACGCACAAGCAGTGACTGTTGGATGTCCATCCAACGGCCGGCGTGCTTCTTCAATCTCTGCTCTTCCTGCTCCAGCCGCTCAAACACGCGCCGGCGGGACTGCCTTCTCCCTCCTCCCCGTGGCCGGCTGTGCTACGGCGCAGGCCTCATCGCCCCACCGTACTCCCATCGCTGGCCTAGCCATCCCTCTACTCACCCACACCTGCTGTTATTCTCCGGCGATGGCAGACGAACCAGTAAACCCTCATACAGTCGTACTCCCACTGACGAGTCTTCCCTGCCTCCGTGTCGTTCCCTTCCTAGGCCTCGCCGTTGTCCACCGCCCTGGTGCTGTCGGCGCGGCCTGGTCAACATGGTCAACGACCGACATGCATCTGAAGTGGACTGTACGTGGAGAGGCCGACAGCTGGGTCCACGGCCGCACGCAAGGAAATGCCTCATTATTACGCGCAAAATAATGATTCCTCCACCTGAAATTAGGAACCCACCGAAAGGGCCTCCGTATTTCGTGAAAAAAAGTTATCGTCGTTGACAGCTCGGACCCACCAGCGATGTCTTCACACGCAAGGGAATGCCTCCTTATTACGCACAAAAAAAATGAATACTCCCCCCGTTAGCTGGGACCCAGTATAGTGGCAGGCTGACTTGTGGGCCTACTAAGTTGACGGGGACGGAGGGCTTTGTCAACTTAGTCAATATGCACGATTCTAGCTCTAGTGACTGTACGATGTCCATCCAACGGCCGTAGTGCTTCTTCAACCTCTGGTCTTTTGCTCTAGCCGCCCAAACCAGCGTCGGTCGTGCCTCTTGCTCCTGCCTCCCGTGGCCGGCTGCGATGCGACGGAGGCCTCACCGCCCCTACAACTCCCACCACTGGCCAGGCCATCCCTCTACTCACCCACACCCCCTGTTATTCTGCGGCGACGGCAGCCTCACACTGCAGCGAACCAGTGAACCCTCGTACTCCTCTACGCGTGGGCATCCACTGCCACGTCTTCCCCAGCTCCGCGTCGTCCCCTTCCTAGGCCTTGCCGTCGTCCACCGCCCTGGTGCTCTCGGCGCGGCGTGGTCAACGTGGTCAAGGAATGGCTTCCATCGGACGTGGACTGTACGTGGAGAGGCTGACAACTGGGTCCACGGCCGCAGCAAGGAAGTGCCTCCTTATTATGCGCAAAATAATTATTCCTCCACCTGACAGTGGGGACCCACTGGACGGGCCATCGTATTTCACGAAAAAAAAAACGTTTCCCCCTGACTGCTGGGACCCACCAGCTACATCTTCGCACGCAAGGAAGTGCGTCCGGGGGAAAAAAGACGTTTCGCCCCCCTGACTGCTGGGACCCACCAGCTACATCTTCGCAGGCAAGGAAGTGCCTGACAGTCGGGACCAACCTGGTCGAAGCGTACGTAGGGTTGTCATTCTGGTCGCGAACGTGTACGTACATACTGGTCGTTGTAGAGGCGCGCACGTGTCGTAGTAGAGGCGCGCACGTAGCATGTACACGTACGTACAGCGGCGAGGGTGCAAGAAAGAAAATACGGCCACATACGTACATACGGGCAGGGTCTTGAGCCTACTCGCGCATACGTACTTGGCTGGGTTGGAACGGAGAAACAGCGTCGTCGTCGTGTTCATGGGGAGGCAACGGAATGCGTCGTGTTCATGGGGAGGCAACGGAATGCGTCGTGTTCATCGGGAGGCAACGGAACGCGTGGGAGCCAACCGGCTAGGTCGGAATGGAATGCGTGGTCGTGTTCATCGGGAGGGCTTGGACGGAACAGGCGATGGAAACGAGGCCTGGCGTACCGCACAACGGAGGAAACGGCCTTGTGTTCGACCGGCCACGTTCGAAACGGGATCCTGTTCATCGGAGGGGTCTGGCGTACCGCAAAACAGAGGAAACGGACCTCCTACGGTCAAAACGGGGTCCTGTTGATCGGGAGGGGTGTGGCGTATCGCGAAACGGAGGAAACGGACCTCCTACGGTCGAAACGGGGGTCCTGTTGATTGGGAGGCGTGTGGCGTACCGCAAAACGGACGAAACGGACTTGTGTTGGAGCGCTACGGTTGAAACGGGGGGGAGGGGTGTGGCGTACCACAAAACAGGACTCCACGGGATACTGTTCATCACCACCGTCGACCTCCTCCAGCCTCCACGGGCTACCGTCGACCTCCTCCAGCCTCCACGGGCTCCTATTCATCCAGCCTCCACCGCGTGCTAGTCCACCGTCTACTGTTCAACCACCCCTCCACGAGCACCCCTCCACCGTCTACTGTTCATCCATCCCTCCACACCACGGGGTCCTGTTCAGACACCCCTCCACGGCCATCCGTCCACCTTCTACTATTCATCCAGCCCTCCACACCACGGGTTCCTGTTCATCCAGAGGCAACGCCACCGCTCACTGTTCATCCAACCCCCACCCCCCCCCCCCCCCGCAACGCTCACTGTTCATCCAATCGATCGGCTTCAGTTAGCAGCAGTAGAGAAGGAATCGCTCCATCGGGTTTAGTTAACAGCCATCGATCGATCGCTCGGGTTCAGTAATGTGTAGCCTGCAGTGCAATCGCTCGGGTTCAATTAGAGCCCAACGCCTCGCTCGGGTTCAGTTAGAGCGAACGCCTCACACACACGCGCGTACGTACGAGAGAAACGCGCATCGCTCGGCCCCCGACCTCCCACCATAACCGGCAACTCCCTGAAATTTTCCTCCCCCTCGCTTCTATCACAGTTTTTTCCGTCATGGACGGCCCAAAGAATGTCATGCAGCTGCGTCTCCGGCCCGCCCAGGACGAAAAGCCCATTTTCTATCATGATTTTTTTTCATAGAAGTAGGAGCCCACCACATCTATGATGATACCGGGTTTTGTCACAATTACCGTCATAGAAGTGTCATATGTATGACAGAATTTTTTTTCGTTCGGCCCAAAATGTCACGGATGTGTGTTTTTTTTTGTAGTGTAGGACATCTGTCGTGACCATTCCACGACATACCCCATTACACAACTGCACCGGCACCATGTTTCACATGAAACATCTAGAACCTTTCGAAATTAGCATCATAGACAGTACAAAGACAGATGCATCTCATCGGGAAAACTTCTGAAGTAGAAGGCGAATATTGAGACTTCATTGATGTTGAAGGTCTTTGAAACTTTAGGCCAGTGCATGGGGATGATTGACCGTCCATCCTTCGTCCTCTTCAGGAATACTTCAATATTGAACCGTGGGTGTTGTATGAAAACCTTCCTCGCCTCCTGACCGTAGAGGTGGTTTGAGAGGTAATCATTAGTGAACTGCTTTGGAAAGACCTAAAAACAAGGATGTGCATAAATATCTTATCTATTTGGAAATGGGGCGAAGGAATAAAAAAAAGGCAAGGTATAATAGTTAGTACCATCTTGTAGTGAACTGATGTCTTCTTCATTGTGCAGAGAAAGATCTTGTTGTTTTTTGTCGCCAATTTCTTTATCCTAACAATCTTTCTGAGTTTCTTGACTTGATTGATATTCATGGACAACTCATTTCCCCATATGCAAAAAGGGTCGAACAGTGGGTCAAAACCTCTAACAGCAGGACATACATATGCAAGACAAAATTGTTAAAAACCTAAGTATTAGAACGGTTCCCGCAATTGCACAATAATGTGCTATTAGACAACGGACCATGCACGTGCTAACCTCGATTTTATACCTCAGTGCTTCCCATTATATTGTTTCCCTGCAACACATATAAGGTAGTTAGTCATCAGGTTAAGTAAGGGTTCGCATGCTATCAGTAAAATATGTTGATGAAAAATAAGCACATTGCAGATTCATGAGATTAATTCAAGCCACATGGAAAACCCATTTATGCAAACCAAGCAAGATTAAGAACTAGGAAATATAGCACTTGTATATGTTTCTCATGTATTAAGTGCAGCCAAATTTGATTTATTCCTCACATGCACAACAATACAAAATTCCAACCACGACAATTGGACATCGCATTGCAGAATTGAACCAAGCAGTTAACTATACACCACAACAAATGAACGAAACATTAACTGAGCACCACATTGCACAATATAACATACTCCTAATAGAAGATCAGACAGTTAACCGAACCAAGCATGCTTAACAACTTGGAAATATAGCAATTGTATTTGTTTCTCATGTATTTAGTACAACCAAATTCTATTTACTTCTCACATGGTATACAATAACAGAATGCACCCACAACTATTGAACATCGCATTGCAGAATTGAACCAAACAGCTAACTAAACACCATAACACAAATGAACCAAACGTTAACTGAGCAACACATTGCACAATGTATAACCAAACAAAGCATGCTTGACAACTTGGAAATATAGCAATTGTATTTGTTTCTCATGTATTTAGTACAGCCAAATTTGATTTACTTCTCACATGGTATACAATAACAGAATGCACCCACAACTATTGAACACCACATTGCAGAATTGAACCAGACAGTTAAACTAAACACCACAACACAAACGAACCAAACGTTAACTGAGCACCACATTGCACAATGTATAACCAAACCAAGCATGCTTGACAACTTGAAAATATAGAAATTGTATTTGTTTCTCATGTATTTAGTACAGCCAAATTTGATTTACTTCTCACATGGTATACAATAACAAAATGCACCCACAACTATTGAACACCGCATTGCAGAATTGAACCAAAGAGTTAAACTAAACACCACAACACAAATGAACCAAACGTTAACTGAGCACCACATTGCACAATGTATAACCAAACCAAGCATGCTTGATAACTTGAAATATAGCAATTGTATTTGTATTCATTTCTAATGTATTTTGTAAAGATAAATTCTATTTATTTCTCACATGGAAGACAATACAAAATTGCAGCCTAAAGAATTGAACATCACATTTGCAGAATTGAACCAAACAGTTACCTGAAGACAACAACTAATTAACCAAACAGTTAATAAGTGAGCACCACACTGCATGACATATAGAACATATACACAGGAGCAACAGATTGCATGGTAAAATTAGATAGCACAATTCACTAGGAAAGGCAGGAGTAGCACACTGTCGTGGTATTCTCATGTGGGGTGTAAGACGACATATGCCACAAGGTGGCTTCGTATGAGGGCAAGACTGTTGCTGATAGGCCCGGGAGCGGGTATGCGAATAGCACACGGTAATTTACCCAGGTTCGGGGCTCTCCGGAGAGATAAAACCCCTACTCCTGCATGTCTGAGTATATCTGGTATATCTGGTATAGAATGCTCCTAGAGCTGTATCTGAAAGCAGTGCCACAGACATCTGGTTTCAAATATGATGTATGTGGCATGCTCTTAGTGGCCGGCCATGCTCATGGCTCATGGCTGTGAGCATGTGTGTGCTCATGCGTGTGTGTGTTGTGTCTGGATGGATGGATGTGTGCCCTTTATATAGTGTGGGCTAGCTTAGAGAGTAAGCTAGGTAGTGGCATGGGTAAGGCATGGTGGGTGTCATCCTTGTCCCCTGGGTCACTTCATAAATAGTGCCAGGGGACAAGTGACACTATACACGATGGCTGAGGTGACACGTGAACAGTGCTCGGGTACAGCCGTCTCGTCGGTGTCAGGTCGGGCTGCAGTCGGTAGCCGGCTGGTTGGCGCAGTCGGCAGCCGGCTTGTCGGCACAGTCAGCAGCTAGCAGCCGGCCGGGCAGAGCAGTCGGACTGGGAGCCGGCAGGAGCGGCCGGGCAGTCGGACTGAGGGGCTTTGCTAGCCCCGATGTCTTGAAATATCGTCTTGCCATCTTCGGGATACCCATCGCCAATAACTCCGACAGTAGCCCCCGAGCCTCCGGGCAACTTGGCAAAGTTGGGCGGAGGTTCCTTGGCAGGTGTTAATGTAGTCTCCGAGCCTCCGAGCGAGGAGGGGGGTTCCCCACGGAAATGATCATGCAAAAAGACGAAGTTAGTCCACGCAGATATAGCAAATGTTTGCTTTTAGTATTGCAAGTTTTATGCGGAGGGTGCCGACTCAGTTTTGTTCGAGCCCCCTTAATATTTTTTCGTGTTCCCCCCGCTTTTTGGCTTGTGCTCTTGCTTGCCGGACAGCCGCTCTGCGCTCTGTGGCTGAGAGTGGGCCGCAAGGTGGAGTGTATAGTACTTAGAGTCTGGGAGTAGACTTAACCGAGCAGATACTCATAAAGGAAATGGTCGGGTCGCCCGAAGCGTTTCTCTTCCCGGACATTTTTCGCGTGGGGTGACCTCCAGCTTTTGCTCTCACTAGCCGGACAGCCGCTCAGCGGTCTGTGGCGGAGAGGTGGGCCTTTGGTACTGTGCATGCTACTAAGCCATCTGCGGGAAAAAACGTCTCAAGCCAAGCGGCCAGCCCCTGGGCCAACTCTGGCTGGCACCGGGGCAAACAGTGGTGCAACTGTAATAAAATGCGGAGATAGCCCCCGAGCATCGCTCGGGGTTATCCGTGCTCTCGCGGTGCAAAAATATGCGGGTGATGAGCTCACATTGATTTTCATGTAGTCACGGCAAAGGTTGTCGAAGACAGCCGGCGCGGCTCGGCGCTCGCGGAGCGCGCCGACGCACCCGATGGGTGTAGCCTTCGGGCCTCCGGGTGCTCGAAGGGGGGTCCTGGCTGGTCAGGCTCGACCGGTCGAGCGCCGAGGCGTCTTGCAGTGCCCTTTTTCTTCTTCTGCCGACTGCTGGCAGCCGGAAAAAACTCTTCTCTTGTCTCTTGCTTTTGTTTCTTGCAACCTTCCGTGGCGCGTCAGCGCCCCCACTGGGTTTAGCCCTCGAGATTCGGGCCGATTGCTGAGCAGTCGGGCCGGATCTCCCGGCAACTACTTTGTCTTCTTCCTCGCGGGGGCGCATCAGTGCACCCACTGGGTGTAGCCCCCGAGATTCGGCCCGACTGCCGAGCAGTCGGGCCGAATCTCCCAGCAACTACTTTGTCTTCTTCTTGCGGGGGTGCGTCAGCGCACCCACTGGGTGTAGCCCCCGAGATTTGGGCCGACAAGTGAGAAGTCGGGCCGGATCTTCCGGCGACTACTTTGTCTTCTTTCTTGCGGGGGCGCGTCAGCGTACCCACCGGGTGTAGCCCCCGAGCCTCTGGGCACTCGAGGAGGGTCCGGCCGGTCGGGCTTGACCGGCCAGGCGGCGAGCGAAATGCGGCCGAGCCGGCTTGGCACAACCGGCCAGGCGGCGAGACATCTGGCAGCGTCCTCTTTCTTCTTCTGCCGGCTGTCGGTAGCCGGACGCTTCTCCTGCACGAGCAGTCGGCTGGGCATCCGGCCTGATTTTTCTCCGCCGGAAACAATCTTTTTTTTAACAAGCCGGCTTGACTTTTCTTTTTTCAGCCGGGCTCCCACTTCTTGTTCTCTTTTCCTCGCATTGGGCAGCCGGCCTCTTCTTTTTCTTCAAGAGAGCAGGCGGCTGTAATGAGATCCGGCGGGAGCGCACAAGGCGCAGCAAGCCGGCCGGCGGGAAGCCGGGCGGCTGCGGCACCAGTTGGATGGAGAAGCCGGCAGGCGGGCGCGGCATCGACCGTCTGGAGAAGCTAGCAGGTGGGCGCGGGAGGTTGGCGGCGACCCGGAGCCGGCCCGTAATGGGCACGCGGAGACGGCGCAAGGCGGCACGGCCGGCTAGGCGGCAAGCCGGCCACGGAGTGAGCGGGAGCCGGTCAGGCCCGCCGCAGTCGACGCGGGAGTCGGCGGGCACGCGGCAGTCGGAGCCGGCGCTCAGGGCCGGCTAGGCGAGAAGGCGGAGCCGGCGCCGGGATTCGGCAGCCGGCTAGGCCGGCCGGGTAGTGTGTGAAGCCGGGTGGCGAGTGCCGGCCGCGTAGGCACGGACGGGAAGTCGGCGGCCGGGTGGCGGGATTTGGGCGACTTGGCGCGGTGCGGACAGCGGCCGACGCGCCTGAAGCAGTGAGCGCGCGGGAGGCGGCCGACCCGGCATGGAGGCGGAGCAACTGGCCAGGCGCAGGCGGTGCGGTGGGGCGGCCTCGCGTGACGAGGCCAGGAGCGGGCACGCAGCGTGAGGAGGACCCGGTGCTCGGGGCGGGAGGCCAGAGTTGGGCGCAGCTGCGGGCGCGAGGAGGCCGGGGGCAGGCACGGGCGGAGATGCACGAAGAGTGGTGCAGAAAACACATTGTATGGGTGTTATCTGAATAATGTATGGCCATCATCCGACCAATGTACAGACTATGTCGAACTCGTATCTGGCTATTGTATGGGATGTGGTTTGACCATTGTATGACTTGCATCTAGCTAGCATGCATAGATGGTAGGTGGAGGAATGAACGCGTGTTTCGGCCGGAGCAAGGCGCAACGCGGAGGGAAGTATACGCGAGCGGCGCATGGATGGCCATGGCCGACCGAAGCGAGGCCCGGCGCGCGGCGTGCACGTGGACGGCCGGCCGGCGTTGCAGTGGTGGTGAAGAAGGCGCAACCGACGGCGAGGACGCGCCACCCCTCACAGCCGCTCCGGGGGCGCATCGGTGTCGAGCCCCCGAGCGCTACTGGAGAGACGGCGCGACGCCGCGGTGATGATCACGAAGATGGTCCCACCCCGACAGCGAAACCAGCAGCAGTGCGGTAGCATAGTACCGCCCCACGGTGGGCGCCAAATGTCGTGGTATTCTCATGGGGGGTGTAAGACGACATATGCTACAAGGTGGCTTCGTGTGAGGGCAAGACTGCTGCTGATAGGCCCGGGAGCGGGTATGCGAATAACACGGGGTAGTTTACCCAGGTTCGGGGCTCTCCGGAGAGATAATACCCCTACTCCTGCATGTCTGAGTATAACTGGTATATCTGGTACAGAATGCTCCTGGAGCAGTATCTGAAAGCAGTGCCACAGGCATCTGGTTTCATATATGCATGTATGTGGCATGCTCTTAGTGGCCGGCCATGCTCATGGCTCATGGCCGTGAGCATGTGTGTGCTCATGCGTGTGTGTTGTGTCTGGATGGATGGATGTGTGCCCTTTATATAGTGTGGGCTAGCTTAGAGGGTAACCTAGGTAGTGGCATGTGCAAGGCATGGTGGGTGTCATCCTTGTCCCCTGGGTCACTTCATAAATAGTGCCAGCGGACAAGTGACACTATACACGATGGCTGATGTGACACGTGAACAGTGCTCGGGTACAACCATCTCGTCAGTGTCGGGTCGGGCTGCAGTCCGCAGCCGGCTGGTCGGCGCAGTTGGCAGCCGGCAGCAGGCCGGGCAGAGCAGTCGGACGGGGAGCCGGCAGGGGCTGCCGGGCAGTCGGACTGAGGGGCTTTGCTAGCCCTGATGTCTTGAAATATCGTCTTGCCGTCTTTGGGATACCCGTCGCCAATAACTCCGACACACACGCAACGGGTAAACAGAGCATGCTTAACCAGCGTAGCTAGCAAATGGCAAGGTGCTCCTCCAAGATCTGGGGGTCGGCACGAATCGTAGCCATCACGACCTCTTCCGCGCGTGCGGCCATGATTTGCTTCTCCGCTGCCAAATGCTCCTTGAGATCCTGGCTATACTGCGTGCACCATGGCTTAGGACGGCGCTTATTTGTTGGAGGGGTCGCTGATTTGGGTGGAAGGTGTCGCGCTCGCGCCGGCGGTCAGGGCATGTGGGATGTGGAAGGAGGAGGAGGACGGGGTGTGGATTACATGCCTGGATAGGCGAGGCCGATCAGCGTGAAGGAGGGTCGCCGGCGAGGAGGCGGCGCTGCAAGCAAGGAGTGAAGGTTTCAACTTGGAAAGGAAGGCAGAAACAGGGGAAATGTGGCTTTTGGTAAGGGGGAGGGGCGGGGAGGTAGATATTTTCGCGGAAGCCGATAATTTGGAATTGCTTCAGCGAAAAACTGGCGCGCAAAGTGTCATCAGACACGGTCCCTTATATTCAAAACTGTGTACGATATGTGAACATCACAAACGGTCAGATAGCTTAACCCATGTGCGATGAGTTTGAACATCAAAAATTTTGGTTCCAATTTCCCTGGTTACAGTGCTCATCCGTGTCATTGCATAATTTGGGTACACAAAGGAGACTACAACACACCCACGCTTCTCAATCGAGCAAGTCAGCAATTAAACAGAGCTAGCTGGCCTAAACATTACTCTAACAAATTAAAGACCGGCGCTCTTAATTAAACAAAACAAAGAGTACTACTACAGCTGGTGCTCGTCGATCTCCACTGCCTCCTCCATGTCTAGCTCGTGCCTGACGGTCGACTGGGGAAGGCACGCCATGGCATCCATCGCACCATACTCGGCAAGCATCTCGCCATCCACGTTTGCCATCTCTTTGGAAAAGGCCGCCACGAGCTGGGTGTGGGCGGCCGCGATCTGGGTTTGGATGGGCTCCGTCGTTGCAAGGTATGCGGCGGAGGAACGGATGGCTGCTCGAACGCTCTCGGCGATTGCCACCTCTTCGGCCGTGGGTTGATGACCATTGTCGGAGAAGCTTTGTTCGATTTGTGCGGTGACCGCCACAAGCTGGGCGTGGGCAGCCTTGACATGGTCGTGGGCGGCCTCCATCAAGGCTAAGGCCGCCGCTGTGGATGGACAGCTGTTGTGCCACTCGCGCCAGCTGCTATCCCCGAGGCAGATGTTGCTGCCGCCACCTGAGAAGCAACAACGGCCGTTTGGGCTGCCATGGCCGCCCGGTCGCAGATTGCGGCCGCGCTCAAGCACCCTGTTAGCACGCACATGCCGGCTGCGGCCGTGCTCAAGCACCTTGTTAGCACGCGCATGACGGCTATAGCTCCGCTTTCACTGGAGTGGGCCGCCGAAGTTGCCCTCACAACGTGGGTCCACGTCCCCATCTTTCACCGGCGACGATTGAACAGTGAAATGATATTTGGGGTGCGAGCTAGTGTGCTTGACACGCCGGCTGTGGACTGTAGCCGACGCACCTTCTCGCATAAGCCATACGCATACTATACACCGACCGTGCTCCAGGATATTTTGTACTGCATCTCACACGGTTGGTGATAACAAACTGTATGGGATCAACTTGATTTTTCATTTTGATTTGAATTACAGAATGGGGTCACAGGGGCTATGGACGGTGTTTGAATTGCTAGACCTTTTATTTGCAGTGAACATGCAACTATATGTGTGTCATAAAAAATTTGGAATTGTTCAGGGTTCCTTTGGACTTTTTTATACGGTGACTTGGTTTTCTAGGCATTTCAGGTGCACAATTCAAAATTAAACCACATGCTCCATTCCATAAAAATGGGTTGCAAAATCAAATGTTTGTCCTTGGTTGCAAGCTTAGGTCACATGCAAGAAATGAGAATGAATGTCAAACAGCTTGACACTGTCGCTCAGCCGCTAACATTGAGATACATGCTTTTAACATTCTAGTAAATCAAAAACTCGTCTGAAATTCATGAAACTTGACATGATATCATGGAACGGCAATGACATGCCATGGTAAATATATTGTCCCATTTGGGGCAGGTGTGGGGTATAAGCTTCTCGCAAACCAGAGCTACTCTCACAAGAAGCCTGATGGTTTCCGTAGGGTACGTGTGTAGGATCGTTGAAGGCAAGAGTGTCTAGAGGGGGGGTGATTAGACTACTCGATAAGATAAAAGTTTAGCCTTTTGATTAGGACAAGTTTTTAGCAAGTTCACAATGAAGATCAAGTCAAGCATCATGCATACAAGTCAAGCAACATACTACACATGCAATTCTAGAGTATGGGCAGCGGAAAGTAAATTGCACAAGTAGTAAGGGAGAGATGGAGAAGAGCAAACGCAATTTGGAGACACGGAGATTTTTCTCGTGGTTCCGATAGGTGGTGCTATCGTCAATCCACGTTGATGGAGACTTCAACCCACGGAGGGTAACGGCTGCGAGAGTCCACGGAGGGCTCCACCCATGAAGGGTCCACGAAGAAGCAACCTTGTCTATGCCATCATGGCCTACGTCCACGGAGGACTAGCCTTACTCGGGGTAGATCTTCACGAAGTAGGCAATCTCCTTGCCCTTACAAACTTCTTGGTTCAACTCCACATCTTGACGGAGGCTCCCAAGCGACACCTAACCAATCTAGGAGGCACCACCCTCCAAAAGGTAATAGATGGTGTTGGTGATGATGAACTCCTTGCTCTTGTGCTTCAAATGATAATCTCCCCAACACTAAACTCTCCTCACTGATTTGGCTGTGGTGGAAGAAAGGGTTGAGTTGAAAGCAACTTGGGAAGGCTAGAAATCAAGTTTCATATGGTGGGAATGGAGCAACTTGATCTCAACACAAGGGTAGGTAGTTTTCTTCTCAGAAATGTAAGGTAGGAGTGGTAGTTCTTTCTGATGGCTCTCTCCACGAATGAAGAGGAGGTGGAGGGGTATTTATAGCCTCCACACAAAATCCAACCGTTACACACATTTGACCAATCTCGGTCAGACCGAAGTTGACAACTCGGTGAGACCGAAAGTTCAAATCTTGTGAACGTTGGGATTTTCGGTGGGACCAAAAATACAATCTCGGTTAGTCCGATTCTTCCAAAGACTAGGGTTTGCCATTCTCGGTGGGACCGACTTTCTCATCTCGGTGACACCGATTTGAGTACAGAAGGTTACAGAAGGTTGGCAACACTAGTTTCGGTAAGACCGAGTTTGGAATCGGAAAATCCGAAATTTCTAGGGTTTGGCTATATGGCTGAGGTGGTTCATCTCGGTGTGACTGAGTTTATGGAATCGGTGGGACCGAGATTACTTATGAGTATATGTTGGAGTGAAAGATTGCTGATAGTTTGAGAGATAAATCACTAAGCACTTTGAGCAACCAGATCATCATCATAACCTCATCCCCTTTTAATAGTATTGGCTTTCCTATGGACTCAATGTGATCTTGGATCACTAAACCAAAAATGGAGTCTTGAGCACTTGCCAATCCTTTCCTTAGCATCCTAGGGGTCCACCTTTCCAGTCCTTTTGCCATGCCAGAGTGATTGACTTTCCTGAAATATACTTGATAAAAGCATTAGTCCAACCACAAAGTATGTTGTCATTAATTACCAAAACCACCCAGGGAGCAAATGTGCTTTCAATCTCCCCCTTTTTGGTAATTGATGGCAACACACAAAATAAGATATCAAAGCTTACTGAAGGAAAGACAGGATAATCATTAAACTTTGACAAACATGTAGTACACAGGCTCCCCCTACAAGTGTGCAAGCTTTTCATAGATTATGGTTTTGGACTACCACAGGCACACATGAGAGAAAAGCAAGATGTGCTACATGCAGCTTGGCTATATGCATCAGAGCAGATGAGGATAAGAGAGAAATGATGCATATGTGCATGGTGATTTCTTGCAAACAAATATTCACAAGCAAGTCACCATCATGCACATTCTGCAAGATGCATATACTTACCTTGAAGTTCCTTGGCATTGTACCTGAAGAAATAAGCTTGAGAAAACAAGGTTAGATAACACAAGAGTATTACTTCAACCAACAGCAAGAACATCAAGAGTACCAAGCCAGGGATGACATGTATAAAGAGTGTCTCATGATGAGCACTAGCTTGAATCAGCTAACATGTCTCCCAAGACTAAAGGATTTTCAATGAGCTCTGAGAGATTTTGCTTTACATAAAATACCAATTGTGCTTTTCAGAAGATACCAATTGTGAGAGCAAGAGAAGCAAAATCAAAAGAATAATGCCAAATGTAATATCCAATGTGAAATACGGCAAAGCTTTGATGTGATCCTCTCCCCCTTAAGGTAAGATTATTCTTCTTCTCCCTTTAACTTTTCTCTTCTCCCTTTATCTTCCAATCTCCCCCTAAGCTCCCCCTAAATCTTAAGAAATCACCATGCACATATGCATCATTTCTCTCTTATCCTCATCTGCTCTGATGCATATACTTACCTTGAAGTTCCTTGGCATTGTACCTGAAGAAATAAGCTTGAGAAAACAAGGTTAGATAACACAAGAGTATTACTTCAACCAACAGCAAGAACATCAAGAGTACCAAGCCAGGGATGACATGTATAAAGAGTGTCTCATGATGAGCACTAGCTTTAATCAGCTAACATGTCTCCCAAGACTAAAGGATTTTCAATGAGCTCTGAGAGGTTTTGCTTTACATAAAATACCAATTGTGCTTTTCAGAAGATACCAATTGTGAGAGCAAGAGAAGCAAAATCAAAAGAATAATGCCAAATGTAATATCCAATGTGAAATACGGCAAAGCTTTGATGTGATCCTCTCCCCCTTAAGGTAAGATTATTCTTCTTCTCCCTTTAACTTTTCCCTTCTCCCTTTATCTTCCAATCTCCCCCTAAGCTCCCCCTAAATCTTCTCCCCCTTTGACATCAAGTGCCGAAAAGGACAGTAAACTAGGAAGGTCAGGAAAGATGGAAGGAAAGAGGTGGGATCCTTAAGAATCACAACTGAGCAAATTTAGTATGCAAAATAAATCATTTTAGTTGAGCTGCAGAAGATGATATCCTGGTGAATGTAAATCGGTGACACCGAATTGATATGGATCGGTGAGTCCGAAAGTCAGAGACTTAGGGCAGATCCTTTTCGGTCAGACCGAAGTATTTGAATCGGTGACGCCGAGTTTAATTCCAAGGAAATATAGAAATAATTCAGCTCACTTTGCAAGAAATGTTTCAAAAGATTTGCAATGAATTTGTAAATGATTTTCAAGGAATTGATCAGAGCAAAAAGGGTATTCACAGAAACAGAAGAAATAGATAAAAAGATTGCTAGATGAAGTTTTTTTTTAAAAAAATAAGCAAGAAAACTCAATGAGAGAGCATAAGAAAAAAAAGGAAAACTCCAAAACATATGTACTTCATCTAGATAGGGGCCGGCGACAAAGTCACCTATGTTTGAGTATATTGACTTAGGAGTCAAATGAGAACATTTGATCATAGGTCATACTCATCGTTTAAGCTCAAAATGGGGTTGCCATTTTTCGATTAAGCATTTGATGTGATCACATCTTTTGAAGCTGCTTGTACTCATGACTTTGAGCAAAGCTCCTTCAAGATGTGAAGAACATACCTTGGGCTTGTTGTTGCACATACTCATGTAGGTGAACTTGATGTAGATGCTCATAGAATGTGAAGTTGGAGCACAATTTCCAATTGTATAGTTCATCTTCCTACATGGGTTAGGCAAGCAAGGAAATACTCAAGAATATCCAAGATGACAAAAGTGAAATACTAGATGTATAAGGTGTCAAAAAGGATATGTGAAATTTTGTTCCTTGAACTCAACATCCCAAAGAGCTAGATACTTGGTCAATGACAAGATTACTCATGATTTGAGTGTGTGATAATCTTGTAGAATGTAGACCATCCAAGTACCTGCAAGGAGTTAGATGCAATACAAGGGGGCAAATGTGTCCAAGACATATGATCATCATCATAAGAGAAATATCAAGGATTAGTCAAATAGGCTCATGCCTTGCATGCATCAATGGAGTTTTCACTCCAGGTTTGAAGCATCAATGATGTTCAACTCACTCCTTAAGCGACAAAACACTTTCTCATCAAGTGGTTTTGTAAAGATATCTGCAAGCTGTTTGTCAGTACGAACATGCTTAAGATCGATGTCCCCCTTAGCAATGTGATCACGAATAAAATGGTGACGAACTTCAATGTGTTTCGTGCGAGAGTGTTGCACGGGATTGTGTCCAATCTTAATCGCACTCTCATTGTCACAAAGCAAAGGAACATGTCTCGCATGTATCCCATAATCCTTAAGCATCTGTGTCATCCATAGCAACTGAGCACAACACGAACCAGCAGCAATGTATTCTGCTTCGGCAGTAGATAATGATACCGAATTTTGTTTCTTGGATGACCAAGATACAAGGGATCGACCGAGGAATTGACACGTACCCGAAGTTGACTTTCTATCAATCCTGTCTCCGGCATAGTCCGAGTCGGAATAGCCAACAAGATCGAAAGAGGCCCTCTTGGGATACCAAATGCCAAAGTTAGGTGTGTGTATCAAATATCTCACAATTCTTTTTACAGCTTTAAGATGACATTCTTTAGGGACTGCTTGATATCGAGCACACATGCATACACTCAACATTATGTCAGGACGAGAAGCACAGAGATATAGTAGAGAACCAATAATGGATCGATAAACCTTTTGATCAACAGGTTCTCCATCTTTAGTCAAGTCATTATGTCCACTAGTAGGCATGAGGGTTTTCATACCTTTGCTTTCTTGCATGTTGAACTTCTTGAAGAGATCCTTGGTGTACTTTGTTTGTGAGACAAAGGTACCCTCCTTAGATTGCTTGATTTGCAACCCAAGGAAGAATTTGAGTTCACTCATCATGGACATCTCATACTTCTCCGACATAAGCTTTCCAAACTTTTCACTAAAATGAGGGTTAGTTGAACCAAAGATAATATCATCAACATATATTTGGCACACAAATAGTTCACCATCAACCCTTTTCGTGAATAGCGTTGAGTCTATTTTTCCAATCTCAAATCCTTTTTCAAGAAGAAAGCTAGTCAAGCATTTGTACCAAGCTCTAGGAGCTTGTTTAAGACCATAAAGAGCTTTGTGCAATTTGTAAACATGATTAGGCTTTTTAGGATTCACAAATCTGGGAGGTTGTTTCACAAATACTTCCTCCTCAATTTCACCATTTAGAAAAGCACTTTTAATGTCCATTTGATAGAGAGTAATATCATGGTGGTTGGCATAAGCAAGAAGAATGTGAATGGACTCAAGTCTAGCAACGGGGGCATAGGTCTCACCATAGTCCATACCTTCGACTTGTGTGTAACCTTGTGCTACGAGACGAGCCTTGTTGCGGATGACTTGTCCATCTTCATCTTGCTTGTTCCGAAACACCCATTTGGTTCCAATGACGTTTTGGTCATCATTGGGCTTCTCTACCAAAGTCCAAACGTTGTTCCTCTCGAAGTTGTGTAGCTCTTCGTGCATAGCGTTCACCCAATCCGGGTCTTCAAGCGCTTCTTCTACCTTCATAGGTTCAAGACTAGAAATAAATGAGTAATGCTCACAAAAGTTAGCTAAGCGAGTTTTAGAGCGAGTAATTCTCCCGGAGTCGATGTCATTCATCATTTGTTCCACGGGATGATTCTTCTTGACTCTTGCTCGAACTCGAGATAGCTTTTGTTGTGGTCGCGGCTGAGCTTCCTCATCATCCTCATCTTCCTCTTCTTCTTCATTGTTGTTGGTGTTGTCTTGAGGTGGTGGAGAAGGAGGTTGTGGTGGATCTTCTTGTCGCACTTCCTCATCTTGGTGAGTTCCACTTGTGGAGGCCTCCATGTCGCCTTGAGGTTCACCTTGCCGTGAGGTAGGGGGCTCCACATATGTAGATGAGGTACTCTCCTTCACCTCCATGGGACGGATCTTTCCAATGGATAAATCTTGAATGGCTTCCGATGGGTCCTTGTCTCCTACATCAATAGGCATTTGCTCTACTTGCGAGCCATTAGATTCATCAAACTTCACATCTACCGTCTCTTCAACCTTTCGGGTGAAATTATTGTAGACACGATAGGTGTGAGAATTTGATCCATAACCGAGGAAAAAGCCTTCATGAGTTTTAGGAGCAAATTTAGACCGACGATGCTTATCAAGGATATAGCATTTTGAACCAAAGACACGAAAGTATCCCACTTGGGGTTTGTTACCGGTGAGGAGCTCGTATGAAGTCTTGCCGAGGAGCTTGTGAAGATAAAGCCTGTTGATAGCATGACAAGCTGTCTCGACGGCTTCACCCCAAAAGTGCTTCGGTGTCTTGTATTCATCAAGCATCGTTCTCGCCATCTCAATGAGCGTTCGGTTCTTCCTCTCAACAACTCCATTTTGTTGAGGAGTATATGTAGCCGAGAACTCATGTAGAATCCCTTCCTCATCGAGAAAAGAGTCCACATGGGCGTTCTTGAACTCCGTTCCATTGTCACTCCGAACTTTCTTGATCTTCACCTCAAATTGATTTTGGGCCTTTCTGGCAAAGGTTTTGAAGATTCTCTGAACCTGTGACTTGTCATCAAGGAAAAATACCCACGTAAATCTGGAATAATCATCAACAATAACTAGACCAAAGGAGTTACCACCAAGGCTTTTGTAAGCATTGGGACCGAAGAGATCCATATGAAGAAGCTCAAGCGGTCTCCTTGTGGTCATGATGTTCTTCACGGGATGACTTCCACCTACTTGTTTTCCTGCTTGACATGCACTACAGAGTCTATCTTTGTCAAAGAAAACATCTTTAACACCAAGAATGTGATCACCTTTGATTAGCTTATCTAGATTACGCATACCAACATGTCCAAGCCTTCTATGCCACAACCAACCTTTAGCAGATTTAGCAATGAAGCAAGTTCTAAGTTGAGCTTTCTTAGTGAAATCAACAATGTATAGGTCACCTCTACGGATACCGGTAAATACCATGTTATGATTGTCACGACGAAAAACTTGGCAATCTACTTCGGTGAATAGCACATTGAATCCAAAGTCAGCTAATCTAGACACGGAAAGTAAATTGTATCCAAGTGATTCAACAAGCATGACATTTTTAATGGAGCTATCATGAGATATGGCCACCTTACCAAGGCCAAGTACCTTACCCTTGGAGTTGTCTCCAAAAGTCACATACTTGCATGGACCATCGTTCTTTGCAAGCTCTCGAAACATGTCTTCATCTCCGGTCATGTGATTGGTGCATCCACTATCAAGAATCCACTCTTTTCCACCGGATACGTAGTCTCTCAGATTTGCCATAAGATTGAGGCTCTTCATGATCTTGTCTAGCTCGGTGTCCGAATCAGAGTAATCGTCATCATGCTCATGCTCATCATCATATTGACCCATAGATAATTCATCATCAATACCTAGGTCAATTTGACAATGACTTGCATCAGTTTTGTCAATGTGATAATAATCATCGGAATGCAATACAAGAGCATTTCTAATTCGAACATTGATAAATCCGGGATCACCCTTCTTTTTCATAAGATCACGGAGCTCAAAGAAGCATTTATCAAAGTTGGGATCATTGGGGCGCATCATATCAAATTCAATAGTCTTGTAAAGAATTTCATCAAGACCTCTCAAAGAGTAGTCCGGATAAAGTTCTTCCAAGAACTTCCAAATAGCATAGGCGCACTCAAAGTTTGTGACAAGCTCAAGTAAGTTATCGGGCAAACCTCTAATGATGAGATTTACAGTTCTAAGGTTACGAAGCAAATCAAGCTCTTCATCCATAGTAGGGTGCAAGGGGTCAAATGGTGGTACATATGGGGTTTCAACATATTTGCGCAAGTTGTACATCCTAAAGATAGCAAGCATTTCAATCCTCCACGAGTTATAGGACACTCCATCAAGAATAGGCACTCTATGACTAACACTCCCAAACGTAGACACGTCCATCTTCCTCCAATGGTGTGCAAACCAAAGCAATGGAGACCAAAGCTCTGATACCAATTGTAGGATCGTTGAAGGCAAGAGTGTCTAGAGGGGGGGTGATTAGACTACTCGACAAGATAAAAGTTTAGCCTTTTGATTAGGACAAGTTTTTAGCAAGTTCACAATGAAGATCAAGTCAAGCATCATGCATACAAGTCAAGCAACATACTACACATGCAATTCTAGAGTATGGGCAGCGGAAAGTAAATTGCACAAGTAGTAAGGGAGAGATGGAGAAGAGCAAATGCAATTTGGAGACACGGAGATTTTTCTCGTGGTTCCGATAGGTGGTGCTATCGTCAATCCACGTTGATGGAGACTTCAACCCACGGAGGGTAACGGCTGCGAGAGTCCACGGAGGGCTCCACCCACGAAGGGTCCACGAAGAAGCAACCTTGTCTATGCCATCATGGCCTACGTCCACGGAGGACTAGCCTTACTCGGGGTAGATCTTCACGAAGTAGGCGATCTCCTTGCCCTTACAAACTTCTTGGTTCAACTCCACATCTTGACGGAGGCTCCCAAGCGACACCTAACCAATCTAGGAGGCACCACCCTCCAAAAGGTAATAGATGGTGTTGGTGATGATGAACTCCTTGCTCTTGTGCTTCAAATGATAATCTCCCCAACACTCAACTCTCCTCACTGATTTGGCTGTGGTGGAAGAAAGGATTGAGTGGAAAGCAACTTGGGAAGGCTAGAAATCAAGTTTCATATGGTGGGAATGGAGCAACTTGATCTCAACACAAGGGTAGGTAGTTTTCTTCTCAGAAATGTAAGGTAGGAGTGGTAGTTCTTTCTGATGGCTCTCTCCACGAATGAAGAGGAGGTGGAGGGGTATTTATAGCCTCCACACAAAATCCAACCGTTACACACATTTGACCAATCTCGGTCAGACCGAAGTTGACAACTCGGTGAGACCGAAAGTTCAAATCTTGTGAACGTTGGGATTTTCGGTGGGACCGAAAATACAATCTCGATTAGTCCGATTCTTCCAAAGACTAGGGTTTGCCATTCTCGGTGGGACCGAATTTCTCATCTCGGTGACACCGATTTGAGTACAGAAGGTTACAGAAGGTTGGCAACACTAGTTTCGGTAAGACCGAGTTTGGAATCGGAAAATCCGAAATTTCTAGGGTTTGGCTATATGGCTGAGGTGGTTCATCTCGGTGTGACTGAGTTTATGGAATCGGTGGGACCGAGATTACTTATGAGTATATGTTGGAGTGAAAGATTGCTGATAGTTTGAGAGATAAATCACTAAGCACTTTGAGCAACCAGATCATCATCATAACCTCATCCCCTTTTAATAGTATTGGCTTTCCTATGGACTCAATGTGATCTTGGATCACTAAACCAAAAATGGAGTCTTGAGCACTTGCCAATCCTTTCCTTAGCATCCTAGGGGTCCACCTTTCCAGTCCTTTTGCCATGCCAGAGTGATTGACTTTCCTGAAATATACTTGATAAAAGCATTAGTCCAACCACAAAGTATGTTGTCATTAATTACCAAAACCACCCAGGGAGCAAATGTGCTTTCAACGTGCCACCTTGGGGGACGAAACGATATATGTTACCTCTTCTTACTTTCAAAATGTTTCTCATGTCAACATAGAACAACATGAGTGTTGTGTCAAATTTTGGGATTTTTCGGGGTTCATTTTGACATTTTCATGCATTAATTGCGTTTTCAATGCATTTATGAGCACAATTCAAATTTGAACTACATGCACATGCTCTAATGCATATAAATTGGTTGAAAATTCAAATATGTGTTCTTGGTTGCATGCTTAGGTCCCATGCAAGAAATGGGAATGAATGTCAAACACCCTGCCAGATTCCTTGTTTTTAAATTCTAGTAAATCCAAAACTTGTCTCAAATTCATGAAACTTGGCATGCTATCATGGAGCAGCATCAACATGCCGTGGTAAAAATATTGTCACATTTGGGGCAGGTTTGGGGATATGCTTCTCACAAACCGAAGGCTCTCACAAGAAGCCTGATGTTTTCGGTAGGGTACGTCCCACCTTTGGGGACGAAATGATATCCGCTGCCTCTTATTGCTTTCAAAAAATTTCCAGTGTCAACATCGAACAATAGGAGTGTCGTGTCAATTTTTGGGATTTTTCGGGGTTCATTCGGACATTTTTATGCATCAATTGCGTTTTAATGCATTATGAGCACAATTCAAATTTGAACTACATGCACATGATCTAATGCATATAAATTGGTTGAAAATTCAAATATGTGTCCTTGGTTGCATGCTTAGGTCCCATGCAAGAAATGGGAATGAATGTCAAACACCTTGCCACCATCACTCGGCCGCAAACATTGAGATTCCTAGTTTTTAAATTCTAGTAAATCCAAAACTCGTCTGAAATTCATGAAACTTGGCATGCTATCATGGAGCGGCATCAACATGCCGTCATAAAAATATTGTCCCATTTGGGGCAGGTTTGGGGATATGCTTCTCACAAACCAAAGGTTCTCACAACAAGCCTAATGGTTTCGGTAGGGAACGTCTCACCTTCGGGGACGAAACGATATCCACTGCCTCTTATTGCTTTCAATTTTTTTTCTCTAGTGTCAACATAGAACAACACGAGTCTAGTGTCAATTTTTGGGATTTTTCGGGGTTTGTTTGGACATTTTTATGCATTAATTGAGATTTTGATGCATTTATGTGCATAATTCAAATTTGAACTACATGCACATGCTCTAATTCATATAAATTGGTTGAAAAATCAAATCTTCGTCCTTGGTTGCATGCTTAGGTCCCATGCAAGAAATGGGAATGAATGTCAAGCACCCTGCCATCGTCACTCGGCCGCAAACATTGAGATTCCAGGTTTTTAAATTCTAGTAAATCCAAAACTCGTCTAAAATTCATGAAACTTGGCATGCTATCATGGAGCGGCATCGACATGCCATGATAAAAATATTGTCCCATTTGGGGCGGGTTTGGGGATATGCTTCTCATAAACCAAAGGTTCTCACAACAAGCCTGATGGTTTCGGTAGGGAACATCGCACCTTTGGGGACGAAACGATATCCACTGCCTCTTATTGCTTTCAATTTTTTCTCTAGTGTCAACATAGAACAACACGGGTCTAGTGTCCATTTTTGGGATTTTTCGGGGTTCGTTTGGACATTTTTATGCATTAATTGAGTTTTTGATGCATTTATGTGCATAATTCAAATTTGAACTACATGCACATGCTCTAATGCATATAAATTGGTTGAAATATCAAATCTTTGTCCTTGGTTGCATGCTTAGGTCCCATGCAAGAAATGGGAATGAATGTCAAGCACCCTGCCACCGTCACTCGGCCGCAAACATTGAGATTCCTGGTTTTTAAATTCTAGTAAATCCAAAACTCGTCTAAAATTCATGAAACTTGGCATGCTATCATGGAGCGGCATCGACATGCCATGATAAAAATATTGTCCCATTTGGGGCGGGTTTGGGGATATGCTTCTCATAAACCAAAGGTTCTCACAACAAGCGTGATGGTTTCGGTAGGGAACGTCGCACCTTTGGGGACGAAATGATATCCACTGCCTCTTATTGCTTTCAAAATTTTCTAGTGTCAACATAGAACAATAGGAGTGTTGTGTCAATTTTGGGGATTTTTCGGGGTTCGTTTGAACATTTTTATGCATTAATTGATTTTTTTATGCATTTATGTGCATAATTCAAATTTGAACTATATGCACATGCTCTAATGCATATAAATTGGTTGAAAAATCAAATCTTTGTCTTTGGTTGCATGCTTAGGTCCCATGTAAGAAATGGGAATGAATGTCAAACACCCTGCCACCATCACTCGGCCGCAAACATTGAGATTCCTGGTTTTTAAATTCTAGTAAATCCAAAACTCATCTAAAATTCATGAAACTTGGCATGCTATCATGGAGCAGCATCGATGTGCCGTGGTAATTTTTTGTCCCATTTGGGGCAGGTTTGGGTATAAGCTTCTCACAAACCAGAGCTTCTCACAACAAGCCTGATGGTTTCGATAGGAATGTCCCACCTTCGGGGACGAAACGATATCCGCTGCCTCGTATTGCTTTCAAAATTTTTCTAGTGTCAACATAGAACAACAGGAGTGTTGTGTCAAATTTTGCAATTTTTGGGGGTTCATTTGGACATTTTTATACATTAACTGGTTCTTTTAGGCATTTTATGTGCATAATTCAAACTTGAACTACATGCACTTGCTCCAGTGCATATAAATTTGTTGAAAAATCAAATCTTTGTCCTTTGGTGCATGCTTAGGTCCCATGCAAGAAATGGGAATGAATTTCAAACACCAGGGAACTGTCGATTGCCGGCAAAACCTTGAGATACTTTGTTTTTAAATTCTAGCAAATCCAAAACTCGTTTGAAATTCGTGAAACTTGGCATGCTATTATGGAATGGCACCCGACATATTGTGGTATTTTTCGTGTCCATTTTGAGAGAAGAAGCACTCAAATAACAGCCAAGAAAGGCGTTTTCAAACAAATAGCTGCCACTCTAACCTCGCAAACGTTTGTATAATTCAAATCGTGTGCATTATGTTAACCATTCACGTGACGCCACGTGTCTTCGTTCTAATGTCTATAGGTGGTGCCGTGCGGACAGCTGCTTGACTGAATGGGAGGCGTGCGAGCGCAGTCTGGTGTGTAGGCCGACCGAGAGGCATACAAACTATCCTCCAATGCACAGGCTCACCAGGAAACATGCAAGCTGTACGCTGTGCAGGCTCACTGGGAATCGAGCCCTTTGACTTCCATGGCCGCCCGCCTTCCTCTCCATTAATGGCGCCCGAGCCGCTGCTTAATACGGGCGGCCTTACTGTTCGCCTCCCATTCCCCTCCGTCCCGCAGACCTCCACCAACGCCATGGCGCAGAAGGATCATCTTCCACTAGTCTTCAAGTTTAGTGAAGTCGACTCCGAGCCGGAGGAGATAGTAAAAAAGGAGGAATGGGGCCTCATGGACATGGCCTAGAACAAGCTGGCCGCGGTTGTTGCTGCCCCGGCCCGCTCCGGTCCCAGCTCCCATCCCCGTGCCCGCGCCAGCAACCATCCCCATAGCATTGACGAGCTGGTCGCCGAGCACTATCGTAGAGTTGGAAGCCATGGGCGTCACCGAGATCTCCGCGGACCCGCGCGAGCTCGTGCACATGCCAGTGCCAGCGCCAGCGCCCGAGCGCGTGCATGCCCCTCCACCCACTACGGCGCCGGTCCCCCTGTGTTTGGCTGCACCCGCCGCGCCCGTGCCTATGCGTGCACCCCCCTCAACGGCATGGGACACCGCCGTCGACCACTGCCTCTCAGCGCCGCCAGCTGCCATCCTCCCGCGCCCCTCCCATCGATCGCGCGACGACATGATGTTTGATTTACAAGTGAAGAACATTCTGAGCTGCCTTGAAGACTTCAACAACGGCGTCCCGGAGGACGACAACAACAAGGACGGCGCAGGATTTGTGTCGAGTAGGATTTGTGCAGTTGTTGATTGCCAAACGTTTTAGATAGAGCACCTGTATGCAAAGCAAGAGCAGGATTTGTGCATCTCTTCAACGCAAACGGTTGTTTTGGATGACCCGTGTGCAACCACTTACAAACAATTTGGTAAGATTTGCATCTGTCATATTGGGTATGTTGCCATTTGTCAAACTTGAAAGATTGACATTTGTTGATCTAGTAACATTGCCATTTGTCAACCTTGTAACACTGCGATTTTTCAAAATATGTAGCTAAAATCACTAGCACTATCTAGTTTTTGCAACTAAAATTCAGTAATTAAGCATAGATTTCATTCATAGATTAAGCAGTCGTGCTTAATTTATACAAATAGTTCAACTCGGTAGCTGAACCGACTAAACTTTTCCCCAATTGTTGCCAACCACGTACTGAAATAGCTAGTTCTACTTTATATAGTAGCTAATTTTAAGTACATTGTACAGTTCCACCACATCTATAGTTAGATGAACTGAACAAAATAGCCCCTAAATACTACTACTACTACTATGGAGGGGCTTTGTACTACTTCCGGCAGCCTCTCCTCCGCCGAGCGCTGATGACCCACAAGTGTAGGGGATCTATCATAGTCCTTTCGATAAGCAATAGTGTCGAACCCAACGAGGGGTAGAAGGAAATGACAAGCGGTTTTCAGTAAGGTATTCTCTGCAAGCACTGAAATTGTAGGTAACATATAGTTTTGTGATAAGATAATTTGTAACGAGTGACAAGCAATAAAAGTAAATAAGGTGCAGCAAGGTGTCCCAATCCTTTTTCTAGCAAAGGACAAGCCTGGACAAGTTCTTATAATGAGAAAAGAGCCCCCGAGGACACATGGGAATTATCGTCAAGCTAGTTTTCATCACGCTCATATGATTCACGTTTGTTACTTTGATAATTTGATATGTGGGTGGACCGGTGATTGGGTACTGCCCTTTCTTGGACAAGCATCCCACTTATGGTTAACCCCTATTGCAAGCATCTGCAACTACAAAAGAAGTATTAAGGTAAACCTAACCATAGCATGAAACAAGTGGATCCAAATCAGCCCCTTATGAAGCAACTTATAAACTACGGTTTAAGCTTCTGTCACTCTAGAAAGCCATCATCTATTTAGTACTTCCCAATGCCTTCCTCTAGGCCCAAGTAATAGTGAAGTGTGATGTAGTCGATGATACGTCTCCAACGTATCTATAATTTTTGATTGCTCCATGCTACTTTATCTACTGTTTTGGACTATATAGGGCTTTATTTTCCACTTTTATATTACTTTTGGGAGTAACCTATTAACCGGAGGCCCAACCTAGAATCGCTTTTTTTGCCTTTTTCAGTATTTCGAAGAAACATAATATCAAACTGAGTCCAAACGGAATGAAACCTTCGGGATCGTGATTTTCCAACCGAATGTGACCCGGGAGACTTGGATCCTACTCCAAGCAGTGCCCGAGGAGGTCACGAGGGTGGAGGGCGCGCCCCCCTGGGCGCGCCCTACCTCGTGGGCCCCACGGAGCTGGACCGATGTACTCCTTCCTCTTATATATACCTACGTATCCCCGAACGATCAGAACAGGAGCCAAAAACCTAATTCCACCGCCGGAACCTTCTGTATCCACGAGATCCCATCTTGGGGCCTGTTCCGGAGCTCCGTCGGAGGGGGCATCCACCACGGAGGTCTTCTACATCATCACCATAGCCCCTCCGATGAAGTGTGAGTAGTTTACTTCAGACCTTCGGGTCCATAGCTAGTAGCTAGATGGCTTCTTCTCTCTTTTTGGATCTCAATACAATGTTCTCCCCCTCTCTTGTGGAGATCTATTCGATGTAATCTTCTATTTGCGGTGTGTTTGTTGAGACCGATGAATAGTGGGTTTATGATTCTGTATTATCTATGGAAAATATTTGATTCTTCTCTGAATTCTTTTATGTATGTTTGAGTTATCTTTGCAAGTCTCTTCGAATTATCCTTTTTGGTTTGGCCAACTAGATTGGTAGTTCTTGCAATGGGAGAAGTGTTTAGCTTTGGGTTCAATCTTGCGGTGTCCTTACTCATTGACAGAAAGAGTTGCAAGGCACGTATTGTATTGTTGCCATCGAGGATAAGAAGATGGGGTTTTTTATCATATTGCATGAATTTATCCCTCTACATCATGTCATCTTGCTTACGGCGTTACTCTGTTTTTACTTAATACTCTAGATGCATGCTGAATAGCGGTCGATGAGTGGAGTAATAGTAGTAGATGCAGAGTCGTTTTGATCTACTTGTTTTGGACGTGATGCCTATATACATGATCATTTCCTAGATATACTCATAACTATGCTCAGTTTTGTCAATTGTTCAACAGTAATTTGTTCACCCACCATAGAATACTTATGATCTTGAGAGAAGCCACTAGTGAAACCTATGGCCCCCGGGTCTATTCTCATCATATCAATCTATATCACTTTATTTACTTGCTTTGTTTTTACTTTACCTTTACTTTTTACTTTGCATCTATCTATCAAAAATACCAAAAATATTATCTCTATCAGATCTCACTCTCGTAAGTGACCGTGAAGGGATTGACAACCCCTAAGCATTGGTTGCGAGTTTCTATCGTTTTGTGTAGGTACAAGGGACTTGTGTGTGGTCTCCTACTGGATAGATACCCTGTTTCTCAAAAACTGAGGGAAATACTTATGCTACTTTACTGCATCATCCTCTCCTCTTCGGGGAAATCCAACGCAGTGCTCAAGAGGTAGCAAGAAGAATTTTTGGCGCCTTTCCGGGGAGGCTCACGCAAGCAAGTTAACCATACCAAGTACCCATCGCAATCCCTATCTCTCGCATTACATTATTTGCCATTTGCCTCTCGTTTTCCTCTCCCCCACTTCACCCTTGCCGTTTTATTTGGCCTCTCTTTCCCAATCTCCTCCTCTCTTTCCCTTTGCCTTTTTTTGCTCGTGTGTTAGTTTGC
Organism: Triticum timopheevii; assembly: GCA_963921465.1. Classification (NCBI taxonomy): domain Eukaryota; kingdom Viridiplantae; phylum Streptophyta; class Magnoliopsida; order Poales; family Poaceae; genus Triticum; species Triticum timopheevii. The sequence continues at coordinate 477,196,639 of OY997264.1, read as the reverse complement.
TTATCTTTATGTCTAATTCCTTATCCGCTCCTATGTCTCCCGAGTTTGAAGTTCTTTACTTCAAGCAAAGGCAAGGAGAAAACTTAAAAGATGTTTGGTACAGGATGATGGAATCTTATCGTAAGTGCACCCTAGAGGTGAACTTTAGAATTCTTCTTCGCAATTTTTATGTTGGGTTAAATATGACGCATAGACAACTCTTGGATTGCATTGCCAAGGGAAATTTCATTGAGATTGATCCCAGTATTGCGCATGAAATTATAGAGGGAATAGTGGGAACACTACCCCAAAAGGGAGGATCTCATCCTACCCAGGAAGAAACCCAAGTGTTTGAGAAGATTTGCGAAATAACAAATTTTTTACAAAAATCTCTTGAGCCTCTTAAAGGTGTTAGCGGAAATCTTCACCACATGAATATGTTGATTACTCTTTGTAATAAGCGGTTGGATTCTTTAGATCTAAATATTTCCGAATATGAAGGGAAGCGGAAAGAACCTCCCAGATTCGAGCATGACTGCGCCAAAAAAAATGAAAATCAAAGATGGCAATACCTAGATCTATCCTTGCTTTTATGCCTAGCTAGGGGCGTTAAACGATAGTGCTTGTTGGGAGGCAACCCAATTTTATTTTGTGTTTTTTTGTTTTTGCTTCTATTTAGGAATAAATAATTCATCTACCTTCTGTTTGGATGTGGTTTTATGTTTTAATTTGTGTTTGTGCCAAGTAGGACCTATAGGATAACCTACGATGATAGTTGATTTGATTCTGCTGAAAAACAGAAACTTTGCGCACACGAATTTAGTTATTATAAATCACAGGAACGTGCTTTTGCGTTGATTCTTTTTGCTGACGATCAATAAACAAATTATACAGGACTTCCTAATTTGATAGAATTTTTAGAGTTCCATAAGTTTGCGTTAGTTACAGATTGCTACAGACTGTTCTGTTTTTGACAGATTCTGTTTTTCGTGTGTTGTTTTCTTATTTTGATGAATCTATGGCTAGTAAATTAGTCTATAAACCATAGAGAAGTTGGAATACAGTAGGTTTAACACCAATATAAATAAATAATGAGTTCATTACAGTACATTGAAGTAGTCTTTTGTTTTCTTTCTCTAACGGAGCTCACGAGATTTCTGTTGAGTTTTGTGTTGTGAAGTTTTCAAGTTTTGGGTGAATTCTTTTGATGGATTATGGAACAAGGAGTGGCAAGAGTCTAAGCTTGGGGATTCCCATGGCACCCCCAAGATAATCCAAGGACACCAAAAAACCAAAGCTTGGGGATGCCACGGAAGGCATCCCCTCTTTCGTCCACTTCCATCGGTAATTTACTTGGAGCTATATTTTTATTCACCAACATGATATGTGTTTTGCTTGGAGCTTCTTGTATTATTTGTGTCTTTGCTTGTTAGTCTACCACAATTATCCTTGCTGTACACACCTTTTGAGAGAGCCATACATGAATTAGAATTTGTTAGAATACTCTATGTGCTTCACTTATATCTTTTGAGCTTGATAGTTTTGCTCATAGTGCTTCACTTATATCTTTTGAGCGTGATAATTTTTGCTCTAGTACTTCACTTAGATCTTTTAGAGCATGGTGGTGGATTTGTTTTAAAGAAACTATTTGATCTCTCATGCTTCACTTAGATTATTTTGAGAGTCTTTAATAGCATGGTAATTTGCTTAATGTTAATATACTTGGTGTTCAAGATATGTGAAACTTTCTTTTGAGTGAATTGAATACTAAGATAAGTTTGATGCTTGATAATTGTTTTGAGATATGGAGGTGATAATATCAAAGTCATGATAGTTGGGTGATTATGAATTTGAGAAATACTTGTGTTGAAGTTTGCAAATCCCGTAGCATGCACGTATGGTTAAAGTTGTGTAACAAATTTGAAACATGAAGTGTACCTGGCTTGTGCATCCTTATGAGTGGCGGTCGGGGACGAGCGATGGTTTTTTCCTACCAATCTATCCCCCTAGGAGCATGCGTGTAGTGCTTGAATTTTTGATGACTTCTAAATTTTTGCAATAAGTATATGAGTTCTTTTGACTAATGTTGAGTCCATGCATTATACGCACTCTCACCTTTCCACCTTTGCTAGCCTCTTCGGTACCGTGCATTGCCCTTTCTCACCTTGAGAGTTGGCGCAAACTTCGCCGGTGCATCCAAACCCCGTGATACGATACGCTCTATCACACATAAACATCCTTATATCTTCCTCAAAACAGCCACCATACCTACCTATCATGGCATTTCCATAGCCATTCCGAGATATATTGCCATGCAACTTCCACTATCATCATCGTGACATACATTACTTTTGCCATATTGCCATTGCATGATCTTGTAGTTGACATCGTATTTGTGGCAAAGCCACCATGCATTATTTTCCATACATGTCACTCTTGATTCATTACACCATCCCGGTACACCGCCGGAGGCATTCATATAGAGTCATATCTTGTTCTAAGTTTCGAGTTGTAATCCTTGTGTTGTAATCAATAGAAGTGTGATGATCATCAGTATTAGAGCATTGCCCAAAAAGAGAGAAAGGCCAAAAAGAAAAGAAAAGGCCCAAAAAAAGGGCAATGCTACTATCTCTTTTTCCACACTTGTGCTTCAAAGTAGCACCTTGTTCTTCATGTAGTGAGTCTCATATATTGTGCTTCAAAGTAGCACCTTGTTCCTCATGAAGTGAGTCTCATAAGTTGTCTTTTTCATACTAGTGGGAATTTTTCATTATAGAACTTGGCTTGTATATTCCTACGATGGGCTTCCTCAAATGCCCTAGGTCTTCATGAGCAAGCAAGTTGGATGCACACCCACTAGTTTTCTTTTGTTGAGCATTCATAGCTCTAGGGCATCCATTGCATGGCAATCCCTACTCACTCACATCGATATCTATTGATGGGCATCTCCATAGCCCGTTGATACGCCTAGTTGATGTGGACTTTCTCCTTTTTTGTCTTCTCCACACAATCCCCATCATCATATTCTATTCCACCCATAGTGCTATATCCATGGCTCACGCTCATGTATTGCGTGAAGGTTGAAAAAGTTTGAGATTATTTAAGTATGAAACAATTGCTTGGCTTGTCATCGGGGGTATAGAAGTTGGGAACATCTTTGTGTGACGAAAATGAAGCATAGCCTAACATATGATTTTGTAGGGATGAACTTTCTTTTGCCATGTTATTTTGAGAAGACATGATTGCTTTGATTAGTATGCATGAAGTATTATTATTTTTGTGTCAATATGAACTTTTGTCTTGAATCTTTTGAATCTAAATATTCATATCACAATTAAGAAGATTTACATTGAAATTATGCCAAAGTATCACTCCGCATCAAAAATTCTTTTTTATCATTTACCTACATGAGGACGAGCAGGAATTAAGCTTGGGGATGCCTGATACGTCTCCAACGTATCTATAATTTTTGATTGCTCCATGCTACTTTATCTACTGTTTTGGACTATATTGGGCTTTATTTTCCACTTTTATATTACTTTTGGGACTAACCTATTAACCGGAGGCCCAGCCCAGAATTGCTGTTTTTTGCCTTTTTCAGTATTTCGAAGAAACAGAATATCAAACGGAGTCCAAACGGAATGAAACCTTCAGGATCGTGATTTTCGAACCGAACGTGACCCAGGAGACTTGGATCCTACTCGAAGCAGTGCCCGAGGAGGTCACGAGGGTGGAGGGAGCGCCCCCCTACCTCATGGGCCCCTCGAAGCTCCACCGACGTACTCCTTCCTCCTATATATACCTACGTATCCTCGAACGATCAGAACAGGAGCCAAAAACCAAATTCCACCGCCGCAACCTTCTGTATCCACGAGATCCCATCTTGGGGCCTGTTCCGGAGCTCCGCTGGAGGGGGCATCCACCACGGAGGGCTTCTACATCATCACCATAGCCCCTCCGATGAAGTGTGAGTAGTTTACTTCAGACCTTCGGGTCCATAGCTAGTAGCTAGATGGTTTCTTCTCTCTTTTTGGATCTCAATACAATGTTCTCCCCCTCTCTCGTGGAGATCTATTCGATGTAATCTTCTTTTTGCGGTCTGTTTGTTGAGACCGATGAATTGTGGGTTTATGATCCAGTATTATCTATGGAAAATATTTGATTCTTCTCTGAATTCTTTTATGTATGATTGAGTTATCTTTGCAAGTCTCTTGGAATTATCCCTTTTGGTTTGGCCAACTAGATTGGTAGTTCTTGCAATGGGAGAAGTGCTTAGCTTTGGGTTTAATCTTGCGGTGTCCTTACTCAGTGACAAAAAGAGTTACAAGGCACGTATTGTATTGTTGCCATCGAGGATAACAAGATGGGGTTTTTATCATATTGCATGAATTTATCCCTCTACATCATGTCATCTTGCTTACGGCATTACTCTGTTTTTTACTTAATACTCTAGATGCATGCTGGATAGCGGTCGATGAGTGAAGTAATAGTAGTAGATGCAGAATCGTTTTGATCTACTTGTTTTGGACGTGATGCCTATATACATGATCATTGCCTAGATATACTCATAACTATGCTCAATTCTGTCAATTGCTCAACAGTAATTTGTTCACCCACTGTAGAATACTTATGCTCTTGAGAGAAGCCACTAGTGAAACCTATGGCCCCCGGGTCTATTCTCATCATATCAATCTATATCACTTTATTTACTTGCTTTGTTTTTACTTTACCTTTACTTTTTACTTTGCATCTATATATCAAAAATACCCAAAATATTATCTCTATCAGATCTCACTCTCGTAAGTGACCGTGAAGGGATTGACAACCCCTAAGCGTTGGTTGCGAGTTGCTATCGTTTTGTGTAGGTACGAGGGACTTGTGCGTGGTCTCCTACTGGATTGATACCTTGGTTCTCAAAAACTGAGGGAAATACGTACGCTACTTTACTGCATCATCCTCTCCTCTTCGGGGAAATCCAACACAGTGCTCAAGAGGTAGCAGTTGACGTTCACATAACACCACTAGAGGATAGACAACATACATCTCATCAAAATATCGAACGAATACCAAATTCACATGACTACTAATAGGAAGACTTCACCCATGTCCTCAGGAACAAACGTAACTACTCACAAAGCATATTTAGATACATTAAAACTGCGCATCTTTCCAGCCCTCTCAGTCTATTAGCGTTCGGGGCCATTGGATCTTCATATTTAAGCATTTTCTGCCATCCGATTGCTCTTAATCACTCGTCCGCCCGCTCCATTCACTGCGAACGAGCAATTTCCGCGCTGGGCCGCTGCTCCGGTGGCATTTTTGAGCACCTGTGGTAAACTTGGGCCTACTGGGCTTCTATCACCCTCCCCGTGAAGCCAGAAAAAGGCCTATAGGTATCCCCTCTGGCTCGTGCAAAAAGAATCACCCCTCAAAAACAAACTTCTGACTTGGAAGGGAGACAAGGGACCCACGCTCACCCAGGCCTACGCTCGGCGAGAAAAAAATTTCAACCAGGCGTACGTTCTCGCTCGCCAGCGCGCCTCTGTAGCTAATGCGGCAGGGAGATGTGAACGGGTGCTGCGGCTGTTGAGTGACGCGTTGGGCGATTCAAGCAATCCGCTAGCATTGAAGCAGGCAGTAAAGCGTCGGTTCCTGGATGTCAGTAATGGCAGCTGAGGTGGCCCCTTCACGGCGACTAATGGAGCTACGTTACTCTTTGCTCCCTACACCTTCATCCACGCCTCAAGCTCTATCCGTTCCCCTTCTTATCCCGGCAGGTTGCGAGGCTTCATGATCTATATGTGCATGCAAAACTAGGTGCGGAGCAGCCGCTGCCACTATCTCCACCTCCACCATACCTCCTCCATCCATCTTCCATCTTGCCACTCCGCCGTCCGCGCCCCACGAATGATAGCAGTGGCGGCGATGAGCTCGAGGTTCCTGTCTGCCCTCCGTCCACACCCTCACAAGAACGCAGACCGGGGGCAACACACAGATATTTTCTCGGCGCGCGGTGCCATGGCTGCACTCTCCGTTCAAGCGTCGTGGCCTTTCCCTCGGGAGTGCCACCACAAGGAACATGCAGTGTTGTTGCTGCCATCGCTTGGATTGATTTGTTGTATCAGGTATCTAATTCCACTACATGTTCAGGTGCAAGCTGACACTCCTTCCCCCCTAATTCTTCATGTTTTTTTTGATTGAATACACGTTGATCTGGTGTATCAGGCGAAACGAGCTATCCTCAATTCCGTGTAAAAATGTTGAGTGTAAATTTACATGATCAGATGGTGCAGCTATAGAGGATAATGTACCTGACAATATTATGCTCTTCGAGTGATATGTGCGTCTGTGGTACAGTCCTATAGATGAACTATGCCGCCTTTTCTTCTAAAGAAAGTGGTCACGGGCAACAAAGCTTGGAGATGGAAAAATGGGACGTTCAGGACAATTCTGTTCATAACAATTAATCAGTGAGAATTCATCCACAAGTCAGAGGACGTGTTATGCCCAGTCTATAAGTAGCTGTTGTATCAATCTGATGTTCTTAACTGCGATCAAGGTAAGCTCTAATTTAAAATAAAGTTATTTTCAATTTTCATATATCTTTTTTCTGTTTATTCAAAAACAGTTATCTAGGTTTTGTGAAACTGTATTGTGTTTCTTCTTTGCCTTCAAAGTATTGGGTGTTTAGTTTGTGGAGGTCTTCACTCTAGAAGAATATCTGCTGCAGAATAAGAATCAAGGAACTCAGTTTGACAACAGTCAATTCAGTCCTGCAGGATCTACTTTTATGAGGGGTTTTTTCTTGAAGCTCACGGGGATGTTACAGTACAGTTTTCTAGCCTAACAAATTACTGTGCATCAAGATTATGCACAACTATAATTTTGAAATTCTTAGTTTTTTACTCTGTAAATTGACTTGGTACGATTGTCCCGAGTTACTATCTATATGGTTTTGGATGATATTATTTTTTGCTTATTGTCTACTCGTTCATTTCTTATGGTGCCTTATTTTCCTTGAAGTAATCACCAATAGGCTTTTTTTGCGGGTAGATCTTGGTTCCGTGTCATTTATCTTAACTTTGATTGAACTGGAAATGCTTGGATGTGGACAAGGTTTTAACTAGCTGAAAACAGTTAGCATATGCTCCATGAACAAGATCACTCTTGCGGCTGTTCCTCGATAGTAGCCAACACCAACTAATTACGAGCTTACATGCTTATGCACGGCTTATTATCTTGGTTGCCTAGGCTTAGTATGTTGTACGTTATGCTAGAGTTGTTCATGTCTGGCTTATGAACTAGAAGTTGTATGACTCATTTCACCAAGTCTGCACATATTGCTATGCGTTTTATATGGCATGTCATACTAGGGTATTACAACTTAATTTTCATATGCAAAGAACCAAAAATTGATGCATGATATGTTAAATATCCTCAATAAATAGGGTATTACTACTTCACCAATACTAATGTTGTTCTTCCAGTTCGATGCATTACTTAGTATGGCCCAGCACTGCAATATATTTCCATTATTTGTACAATATAAATTTTAAAATATATCTTGTAGCACTTTATTTATGTAAAATTCTATAATTCTATAGTAACAATTTCCGGGCGCGGCAACGCGCGCCATCAAAGATCTAGTTCATGTTCATAATCAGAGGGGTATTAATATGCATTAAGCATCTGAACATATGATCTTCCACCAAATAAACCAACTACCATCAACTACAAGGAGTAATCAACACTACTAGCAACCCACAGGTACCAATCTGAAGTTTTGGTACAAAGATTGGATACAAGAGATGAACTAGGGTTTGAGAGGAGATGGTGTTGGTGAAGTTGTTGATGGAGATTGACCCCCTCCCGATGAGAGGATCGTTGGTGATGACGATGGTGATGATTTCCCCCTCCCGGAGGGAAGTTTCCCCGGCAGAACAGCTCCGCTGGAGCCCTAGATTGGTTCCGCCAAGGTTCTGCCTTGTGACGGCGAAGTTTAGTCCCGTAAGCTTGCTTATGTTTTTTTTAGGGTAAAAGACTTCATATAGCAGAAGATGGGCACTGGAGGGCTGCCAGGTGGCCCATGAGGCAGGGGGCGCGCCCTGTAAGGGTGGGCGCGCCCCCCATCCTCATGGACGGTGGGTGGCCCCTCTCAGGTATTTCTTCCGCTGAATAATTATCATTAATTCCAAAAATGACTTTCGTGGAATTTCATGACTTTTGGAGCTGTGCAGAATAGGTCTCCAATATTTGATCCTTTTCTAGCCCAGAATCCCAGCTGCCGGCGTTCTCCCTCTTTATATAAACCTTATAAAATAAGAGAGAATAACCATAAGTATTGTGACATAACGTGTAATAACAGCCCATAATGCAGTAAATATCGATATAAAAGAATGATGCAAAATGGACGTATCAACTCCCCCAAGCTTAGACCTCGCTTGTCCTCAAGCGAAAGCCGATATCGAAAAATATGTCCACATGTTTAGAGATACAGGTGTCGATAAAAATAAAATACGGACATGAGGGCATCATGATCATTTTTATAACAACAACATATATATATTGTCATATGATTTCTTATGCTCAAGTAACAATCTATTCACAATGTCAAGTATGAATCAGAAACTTCATTGGGAACTAACAAACTATAATCTCAGTCATCGAAGCAATTGCAATTTATCATAACATCGGAAAGAGTCAATATAAGAGCTTTTCAGCAAGTCCACATACTCAACTATCATTTAGAGGGTGTTTGTTTCCAGGGACTTATTGGTTTAGGGACTTAAAAAGTCCCTATAAGTCCCATCTAAACCAAACAGGAGGGACTTATAGGGACTTAAAGTGGGCATTTGGGACTTATGAAATAAGACCCTCAAGGAGGGACTTATAGGGACTTATAGTTGTAATATGGTCTTATAGGGACTTATAAGTTCCAGGAACCAAACAGGTAGGGACTTTTTAGGGACTTGGAACTTATAAGTTGGGACTAAAAAAAATCATAGGACTTATGAACCAAACAGGCCTTAGTCTTTCACAATTGCTAACACTCACGCAATACTATGGTTATGGAGTTTTTATTAGACACAGAGAAAGATAGGGGCTTATAATGTTGCCTCCCAGCGTTTTACCTCAAGGGTAATGTCAACAATAATAGTTCATGCTAACTTACATCCAATTGGATATATATATCGGGATCTTTCCAACACGAGGTGCTTGCCAAAGGATAAAATGTAAAATGGAAAGGTGAAGATCACCTTGACTCTTGCATAATGTAAAAGACATAAAGTAAAAGATAGGCCCTTCGTAGAGGGAAGCAGAGGTTGTCATGTGCTTTTTGGTTGGATGCACGAAATCTTAATGCAAAAGAACGTCACTTTATATTGCTACTTGTTATATGAACCTTTATTATGCAGTCCATCGCTTTTATTAATTCCATATCACAAGATCATATAAAGCTTATTTTATCCGCACTAATAAGTCATACATATTTAGAGAGCAATTTTTATTGCTTGCAACATGACAACTTACTTGAAGGATCTTAATCAATCCATAGGTACGTATGGTGGACTCTCATGGCAAAACTGGGTTTAAGGATATTTGGAAGCACAAGTATTATCTCTACTTGGTGCAAGGAATTTGGCTATCATGAGGGGGAAAGGCAAGCTCAACATGTTTGAATGATCCATGACAATATACTTTAACTGAGATGTGAGAAAACATAACCCATTACGTTGTCTTCCTTGTCCAACATCAACTCTTTAGCATGTCATACTTAATGAGCGCTCACAATCATAAAATATGTCCAAGATAGTATATTTATATGTGAGAACCTCTCTTTCTTTATTACTTCCTATTAATTGCAACGATGACCAAAACTATGTTTGCCAATTCTCAACAACTTTTATGCCTCATACTCTTTATGTGTGAAGTCATTACTTTCCATAAGATCAATATGCACTCTTTTATTCTTTTCATTCTTTTATGCACTTAAGATCATAGTAAGATAGCAAAGCCCTTGACTCAACACTAATCTTTATTATATATAGCTCACGGACTTGATTACATAGAGGTATCACAAAGCAAAACTCAAAACTAATTCATACCAAACTTTATTCTACTAGATCAAGATATTACCAAAAGAATCGAACTAAGTAAAACGGTAAAGATAGGAGTGTGATGGTGATAAAATACCGGGGCACCTCCCCCAAGCTTGGCAGTTGCCAAGGGGAGTGATCATACCCATGTGATTATGTCCTCGGAGGTGGTGAAGAAGGAGTTGTTGATGATGTAGGCTTGTCGTCCATCTTCCAAGGCATAGGCTCACCATCATAGAAGGATGATCAAGTCTCCGGGATCCTCAAATCTGCAGCCAAACTCATCCTCTTGAATCTATATTCATACTCATAGTTTTGGTTTTGCAGGGCATAGATCTGGGCTTGGAGGTGCTCGATTTTCTCATGAAGCTTGAAGATGGTCTCCCCAATGTTCTTGGCGTCCAGCTTGTGGTTGTTGGTGAACTCCGCGATCATCATCTGGTTGGCGTTAAGTCTGCGCTCCACCATCCCTTGGCACTTGAAAACTTGTTGTTCCATCGCTTCAAGCATTGTCTCCACGCTTCCGGTACTCCTTGGTCCCTCGACATCGCGGATGTGCAGCACCCCCTCACGCATCTCAATGGTTTGAGGGTGATGCAGCATCTCCGCGAGGTAGGGGTTGATGACCCTCTCGAAAAAATTGTCCTTGGGAGCGTTGAAGACGTCATGGTGCTCTAGATCTGTCAGAAAAACAGCTCGAAATAAACACGGAGGATATTTGCGTCATACGGTGGTCAAAACCTTTGGGATATTATATAATGAATTTTTACCGACCAAAGGAAGTATCGTGCAAGAAAATGGAGTCCCGAGAACACACGAGGTGCCCACGAGGCAGGGGGCGCACCCAGTAGGGTAGGGCACACCCTCCGCCCTCGTGGACGCCTCGTGTCCTTCCCGGACTATTTCTTATTTTCCTATTTTCTTAAATATTCCAAAATGGAGAAAAATTGCTATTAGAACTGTTTTGGAGTCGGCTTACTTACCGTGCCACATACCTATTCCTTTTCGGAGTCTGAAACGTTCTGGAAAGTGTCCCTTATGTATTCCTCCGGGGTCACACTTTCAATAATATTAGTTTCAACATTTATAGGATTACCCGCGATATAATGTTTGATTCTTTGACCGTTCACCACCTTTGGATTTGTGCCTTCGAAGTTGTTGATTTTTATGGCACCGGAACGATAGACCTCCTCGATAATGTAAGGGCCTTCCCATTTGGACAGGAGTTTTCCTGCAAAAAATCTTAAATGAGAGTTGAATAGCAACACATAATCACCTACGTTAAACTCATGCTTTTGTATCCTTTTGTCATGCCATCTTTTAACTTTTTCTTTAAACATCTTGTCATTCTCATAGGCTTGGGTTCTCCATTCATGAAGTGAGCTAATGTCAAATAACCTCTTCTCACCGGCAAGTTTGAAATCATAATTGAGCTATTTAATAGCCCAATATGCCTTATGTTCAGGTTCGAGAGGTAAGTGCCATGCTTTCCCATAAACCATTTTATACGGAGGCATACCCATAGGATTTATATATGCAGTTCTATAAGCCCATAATGCATCATCAAGTTTCTTGGACCAATTCTTTGTAGATCTATTAACAGTCTTTTGCAAAATTAATTTGAGATCTCTATTACTCAATTCTACTTGACCACTAGACTGTGGGTGATAAGGAGATGCAATTCTATGATTAACATCATACTTAGCAAGCATTTTACGAAAAGCACCATGCATAAAATGTGAACCACCATCAGTCATTAAATATCTAGGGACTCTGAACCTCGGAAAAATAACTTCTTTAAGCATCTTAATAGAGGTGTTATGATCAGCACTACTAGTTGGAATAGCTTCTACCCACTTAGTAACGTAATCAATAGCAACTAAAATATGTGTATATCCATTAGAGGCAGGAAACGGTCCCATATAATCAACGCCACAAACATCAAATGGTTCAATTACAAGAGAATAATTAATAGGCATTTCTTGACGTCTACTAATATTACCAATTCTTTGAGATTCATCGCAAGACAAGACAAACTTATGGGCATCTTTGCGTAGGATCCGTTCCTGTTCATGCTCAGGTACACAACGTCTAATAACACCATCTACTCCTTCTTTATAAAGGTGTGGGTCATCCCAGAAGTAAAGTCTTAAATCATAGAAAAACTTTTCTTTTGCTGGTATGTGAAACTAGGTGGTATAAATTTAGCGACGATGTAATTAGCATAATCAGCATACCATGGAGCAGTACGAGAAGCATTTATGATAGCTAATTGTTCATCAGGAAAGCTATCATCAATAGGTAGTGGGTCATCAAGAACATTCTCTAACCTAGACAAGTTGTCTGCAACGGGGTTCTCAGCTCCCTTTCTATCAATAATATGCAAATCAAATTCTTGGAGAAAGAGGACCCATCTAATAAGTCTAGGTTTAGCATCTTTCTTTTCCATAAGATATTTAATAGCAACATGATCAGTGTGAATAGTTACTTTAGAATCAACAATATAAGGTCTGAACTTATCACAAGCAAATACAACTGCTAAGAATTCTTTTTCAGTAGTAGCATAATTTCTCTGGGCAGTGTCTAGAGTTTTACTAGCATATTGAATAACATTTAGTTTCTTATCAACTCTTTGCCCTATAATAGCACCTACAACATAATCGCTAGCATCACACATAATTTCAAAGGGTAAATTCCAATCAGGAGGCTGAACAATAGTTGCAGAAATCAAAGCTTTCTTAAGTATTTCAAATGCTTCTACACAATCATCATTGAAAACAAAAGGAATATCTTTTTGCAATAGATTAGTCAGAGGCCTAGAGATTTTAGAAAAGTCCTTCATGAACCTCCTATAAAAACCGACATGACCAAGGAAACTTCCTATACCTTTAATGTCCTTGGGACATGGCATCTTTTCAATAGCATCAACTTTAGCTTTATCAACTTCAATCCCTCTTTCAGAAATCTAATGCCCCAAGACAATGCCGTCATTAACCATAAAGTGGCACTTCTCCCAATTCAAAACTAGACTAGTATCTTCGCATCTCTGCAAAACTCGATCAAGGTTGCTCAAGCAATCATCAAAGAAGGATCTATAAACGGAGAAATCATCCATGAATACCTCACAATTCTTTTCACAAAAGTTAGAGAATATAGCCATCATGCATCTTTGAAAGGTAGCAGATGCATTACATAAACCAAAAGGCATACGTCTATAAGCAAAAGTACCGAAAGGGCAAGTAAAAGTAGTCTTTGCTTGATCATCCGCTAACACAGGTATTTGAGAGAAACCAGAGTAACCATCTAGAAAGCAAAAATGTGTATGTTTGGATAGTATTTCTAGCATTTGATCAATAAAAGGTAAAGGGTAATGATCTTTCTTAGTAGCTTTATTTAATTTACAGAAATCAATTACCATCCTATAGCCTGTAATAATTCTTTGCGGGATCAATTCATCTTTATCATTAGGAACGACAGTAATACCTCCCTTCTTAGGGACACAATGGACAAGACTTACCCACTAACTATCAGTAACGAGATAAATTATACCTACCTCGAGGAGCTTTAGTATTTCCTTTCTTACCACTTCTTTCATCTTAGGATTTAACCGTCGTTGATGATCTCTAACTGGTGTGGTGTCTTCTTCCAATTTTATTTTGTGTTGGCACAAGGTGGGGCTAATGCCCTTAAGATCATCAAGAGTATATCCAATAGCAGCACGGTGCTTCTTCAGAGTTTTCAATAATCTTTGCTCTTCCTGCTCTGAAAGGTTAGCACTAATAATAACAGGATATATCTTGTTTTCATCAAGATAAGCATATGTAAGAGTATCAGGTAAAGGTTTAAGCTCTAACACGGGATCACCCTTGGGTGGACGAGGATCCCCTAGGATTTCAATAGGTAAGTTGTGTTTCAAAATAGGACCCTGTTTAAAGAATACTTCATCTATCTCCCTTCTTTCATTCATAAACATATCATTTTCATGGTCTAGCAAATATTGTTCTAACGGATCAGTAGGAGGCACGTTAATAGAAGCAAGACCAATAATTTCATCCTTACTAGGCAATTCTTTATCATGGGGTTGTCTACGAAATTTAGTAAAATTAAACTCATGAAACATATCTCCCAAGACAATTGTAACAACATCCTTTTCGCAATGAATCCTAGCATTAAAAGTATTCAAGAAGGGTCTACCAAATATAATGGGACAAAAGTCATCTTGTGGGGAACCAAGAACAAGAAAATCAGCAGGGTATTTAACTTTCCCACAAAAGACTTCAACATCTCTAACAATCCCAACTGGTGAAATAGTATCCCTATTGGCAAGCTTAATTGTAACAACAATATCTTCTATCTCAGCAGGTGCAATGTCATGCATGATTTCTTTGTATAAGGAATGAGGTATTGCACTAGCACTAGCACCCATATCACATAAGCCATGATAACAATGATCTCCTAGTTTAACAGAAATAACAGGCATGCCTACAACAGGTCTATGTTTCTTAGCATCGGGTCTAGCAATATTAGCAGCTTCATCACAGAAATAAATAACATGCCCATCAACATTATCGGCCAAGAGATCTTTAACCATAGCAATACTAGGTTCAACTTTAATTTGCTCAGGAGGTGTATATGTTCTAGTATTACTCTTACGAACCACAGTTGAAGCTTTAGCATGGTCCTTTATCCTAACAGGGAAAGGTGGTTTCTCAACATAAGAAGTAGGAACAATAGGATCATTATAAATGATAGTCTTTTCTTCAACTATAACAGGTGCAACTACTTTTACTTCAGTGGGAGGATTATATTTAAACCACTTCTCCTTAGGGAGATCAACATGAGTAGCAAATGATTCACAGAAGGAAGCTACTATCTCAGAGTCAAGTCCATATTTAGTGCTAAATCCACGAAAAGCATCGTATCCATAAAAGATTTAACACAATCAAACCTAGGTGTCATACCTGACTCCTTACCATCATCGGAATCCCAATGTTCAGAGTTGCATTTAATTCTTTCCAATAAGTCCCACTTGAATTCAATAGTCTTCATCATATAAAAGATTTAACACAATCAAACCTAGGTGTCATACCTGACTCCTTACCATCGTCGGAATCCCAATGTTCAGAGTTGCATTTAATTCTTTCCAATAAGTCCCACTTGAGTCCAATAGTCTTCATCATATAAGAACCAACACAAGAAGTATCGAGCATGGTGCGATCATTGAGAGAAAGCCGAGCATAAATTTTTTGAATAATCATTTCTCCTGAGAGCTCATGATTGGGGCATGAATATAACATTGACTTAAGCCTCCCCCAAGCTTGAGCGATGCTTTCTCCTTCGGGAGGTCAAAAATTATATATATAATTACAATCACGATGAACAAGATGCATCGGATAAAACTTCTGGTGAAATTCCAAGTTCAATCGCTTATAGTCCCAAGATCCCATATCATCACATAGCCTATACCATGTCAATGCGTCTCCCTTCAAAGATAAAGGGAAGACCTTCTGCTTAACAACATCATCGGGCATACCTGCAAGCTTAAATAATCCACAAACTTCATCCACATAGATAAGGTGTAAATCGGGATGCAATGTTCCATCTCCTGCAAAGGGATTAGCTAGCAGTTTCTCTACCATACCCGAAGGAATTTCAAAGTAAACATTTTCAGTAGGTTCAGTAGGTTGAGGAGCAACTCTTTGCTCTACTGGTGGGGGTGAAGATACCCCGAACAAGCCCCTGAAAGGATTAGTTTCCATAGTAACAAGTGACAGTAAATTTCAGCACACTATATAAATGTTTCCTTACCAAGTTCCACTCACCAAAGGCGCTTCACTCCCCAGCAACGGCTCCAGAAAAGAGTCTTGATGACCCACAAGTGTAGGGGATCTATCTTAGTCCTTTCAATAAGTAAGAGTGTCGAACCCAACGAGGAGCAGAAGGAAATGACAAGCGGTTTTTAGTAAGGTATTCTCTACAAGCACTAAAATTGTAGGTAGCAGATAGTTTTGTGATAAGATAATTTGTAACGAGTGACAAGCAATAAAAGTAAATAAGGTGCAGCAAGGTGGCCCAATCCTTTTTGTAGCAAAGGACAAGCCTAGACAAGTTCTTATAATGAGAAAAGCGCTCCCGAGGACACATGGGAATTATCGTCAAGCTAGTTTTCATCATGCTCATATGATTTGTGTTTGTTACTTTGATAATTTGATATTTGGGTTGACCGGTGCCTGGGTACTGCCCTTTCTTGGACAAGCATCCCACTTATGATTAACCCCTATTGCAGGCATCCGCAACTACAAAAGAAGTATTAAGGTAAACCTAACCATAGCATGAAACAAGTGGATCCAAATCAGCCCCTTACGAAGCAACTTATAAACTAGGGTTTAAGCTTCTGTCACTCTAGCAACCCATCATCTACTTATTACTTCCCAATGCCTTCCTCTAGGCCCAAGAAATGGTGAAGTGTCATGTAGTCGATGTTCACATAACACCACTAGAGGACAGACTGTTGGGGAACGTAGCAGAAATTCAAAATTTTCCTACGTGTCACCAAGATCTATCTATGGAGAAACCAGCAACGAGGGGAAGGAGAGTGCATCTACATACCCTTGTAGATCGCTAAGCGGAAGCGTTCAAGAGAACGGGGTTGAAGGAGTCGCACTCGTCGTGATCCAAATCACCGGAGATCCTAGTGCCGAACGGACGGCACCTCCGCGTTCAACACACGTACAACCCGGTGACGTCTCCCACGCCTTGATCCAGCAAGGAGAGAGGGAGAGGTTGAGGAAGACTCCATCCAGCAGCAGCACAATGCGTGGTGGTGATGGAGGAGCGTGGTAGTCCAGCAGAGCTTCGCCAAGCACCACAAGATCTGAGGAGAAGGGAGAGGGGAAGGGCTGCGCCAAGAGGAGAAGTTCTCATGTGTTGGGCAGCCCCCCAAACCTCTAGTATTTATAGGGGGAGGGGAGGGGGCTGCGCCCCTTCTAGGGTTCCCTCCCCAGGGGTGGCGGCAGCCCCCAGATCCCATCTGGGTGGCGGCCAGAAGGGGAGAGGGGGGAGGCGCACCCAGGGTGGGCCTTAGGGCCCATCTGCCCTAGGGTTTGCCCCCTTCCCCACTTCCTGCGCCTTGGGCCCCTTGTGGGGGGCGCACCAGCCCACCTGGGGCTGGTTCCCTCCCACACATGGCCCATGCAGCCCTCCGGGGTAGGTGGCCCCACTTGGTGGACCCCCGGGACCCTCCCGGTGGTCCCGGTACGTTACCGATAAAACCCGAAACTTTTCCGGTGACCAAAATAGGACTTCCCATATATAAATCTTTACCTCCGGACCATTCCGGAACTCCTCGTGACGTCCGGGATCTCATCCGGGACTTCGAACAACATTCGGTAACCACATACAAGCTTCCTTTATAACCCTAGCATCATCGAACCTTAAGTGTGTAGACCCTACGGGTTCGGGAGACATGTAGACATGACCGAGACGTTCTCCAGTCAATAACCAACAGCGGGATCTGGATACCCATGTTGTCTCCCACATGTTCCACGATGATCTCATCGGATGAACCACGATGTCAAGGACTCAATCGATCCCGTATACAATTCCCTTTGTCTAGCGGTATTTTACTTGCCCGAGATTCGTTCGTCGGTATACCAATACCTTGTTCAATCTCGTTACCGGCAAGTCTCTTTACTCGTTCCGTAACACATCATCCCGTGATCAACCCCTTGGTCACACTGTGCACATTATGATGATGTCCTATCGAGTGGGCCCAGAGATACCTCTCCGTTTACACGGAGTGACAAATCCCAGTCTCGATCCGTGTCAACCCAAAAGACACTTTCGGAAATACCTGTAATGCACCTTTATAGTCACCCAGTTACGTTGTGACGTTTGATACACCCAAAGCACTCCTACGGTATCCGGGAGTTACACGATCTCATGGTCTAAGGAAGAGATACTTGACATTGGAAAAGCTCTAGCAAACGAACTACACGATCTTTGTGCTATGCTTAGGATTGGGTCTTGTCCATCACATCATTCTCCTAATGATGTGATCCAGTTATCAACGACATCTAATGTCCATAGCCAGGAAACCATGACTATCTGTTGATCACAACGAGCTAGTCAACTAGAGGCTCACTAGGGACATATTGTGATCTATGTATTCACACGTGTATTACGATTTCCGGATAATACAGTTATAGCATGAATAAAAGACAATTATCATGAACAAGGAAATATAATAATACTTTTATTATTGCCTCTAGGGCATATTTCCAACAGTCTCCCACTTGCACTAGAGTCAATAATCTAGTTCACATCGCCATGTGATTAACATTGACAGGTCACATCGCCATGTGACCAACATCCAAAGAGTTTACTAGTGTCATTAAACTAGTTCACATCATCATGTGATTAAGACTCAATGAGTTCTGGGGTTTGATCATGTTTTGCTTGTGAGAGAGGTTTTAGTCAACGGGTCTGCAACATTCAGATTCGTATGTACATCGCAAATCTCTAGGTCATTCTGTAAATGCTGCTTCCACGCTCCACTTGGACCTATTCCAAATGGTTGCTCCACTATACGTATCCGGTTTGCTACTCAGAGTCACTCGGATAGGTGTTAAAGCTTGCATCGACGTAATCCTTTACGCCGAACTCTTTATCACCTCCTCCAAGGACAATTTTGACCACTGTCCAATGATCCATTCCTGGATCATTCTTGTACCCCTTGACTGACTCATGGCAAGGCACACTTCCGGTGCGGTACACAGCATAGCATACTGTAGAGCCTATGTATAAAGCATAGGGGACGACCTTCGTCCTTTCTCTCTCTTCTGCCGTGGTCGAGCTTTAAGTCTTAACTTCATACCTTACATGTCAGGCAAGAACTCCTTCTTTGGCTGATCCATCTTGAACACCTTCAAGATCATGTTAAGGTATATGCTCATTTGAAAGTACCATTAAGCGTTTTTGATCTATCCTCATAGATCTTGATGCTCAATGTTCAAGTAGCTTAATCCAGGCTTTCCATTGAAAAACACTTTTCAAATAACCCTATATGCTTTCCAGAAATTCTACATCATTTCTGATCAACAATATGTCAATAACATATACTCACCAGAAATTCTATAATGCTCCCACTCACTTCTTTGGAAATACAAGTTTCTCATAAATTTGTATAAACCCAAAATCTTTGATCATCTTATCAAAGTACATATTCCAACTCCGAGGTGCTTACTCCAGTCCTTAGAAGGATCGCTGGAGCTAGCATACCTTTTAGCATCCTTAGGATCGACAAAACTTTTCTGATTGTATCACATACAACCTTTCCTTACAAAAACTGGTAAGGAAACTCATTTTTGACATCCATCTGCCAGATTTCATAAATGCAGCTAATGCTAACATGATTCCGACGGACTTAAG
This sequence comes from Triticum timopheevii, assembly GCA_963921465.1. Lineage (NCBI taxonomy): Eukaryota > Viridiplantae > Streptophyta > Magnoliopsida > Poales > Poaceae > Triticum > Triticum timopheevii. The sequence goes on along the minus strand of OY997264.1, from coordinate 477,177,134 downwards.
CCTCGCTACGGATGAGAAAATCTCATCGTAGTCAACTCTTTGAACTTGTGAAAAACTCTTCGCCACAAGTCGAGCTTCATAGACGATGACATTACCGTCCACGTCCGTCTTCTTCTTAAAGATCCATTTATCTCAATGGCTTGCCGATCATCGGGCAAGTCCACCAAAGTCCATGCTTTGTTCTGATACATGGATCCTATCTCGGATTTCATGGCTTCTAACCATTTGTCGGAATTTGGGCCCACCATTGCTTCTCCATAGCTCGTAGGTTCATTGTTGTCTAGCAACATGACCTTCAAGACAGGATTACTGTACCACTCTTAAGCAGTACGCATCCTTGTCACCCTACGAGGTACGGTAGTGACTTGGTCTGAAGTTTCATGATCACTATCATAAGCTTCTACTTCAATTGGTGTAGGTGCCACAGGAACAACTTCCTGTGCCCTGCTACACACTAGTTGTAGTGACGGTTCAATAACCATATCAAGTCTCCACCATCCTCCCACTCAACTTTTCGAGACAAACTTTTCCTCGAGAAAGGACCCGATTCAAGAAACAATCCCTATTGCTTTCGGATCTGAATTAGGAGGTATACCCAACTGTTTTGGGTGTCCTATGAAGATGCATTTTATCCGCTTTGGGTTCGAGCTTATCAACCTGAAAAAAAATTTCACATAAGCGTCGCAGCCCCAAACCTTTAAGAAATGACAGCTTAGGTTTCTCTAAACCATAGTTCATACTGTGTCATCTCAACGGAATTACGTGGTGCCCTATTTAAAGTGAATGTGGTTGTCTCTAATGCCTAACCCATGAACGATAGTGGTAATTCGATAAGAGACATCATGGTATGCACCATATCCAATAGGGTGCAACTATGATGTTCGGACACACCATCAAACTATGGTGTTCCAGGCGGTATTAATTGCGTGCCAAAGCTCGTAACTCAGATACTCATCTCTATGATCATATCATAGACAGTTCATCCTCTTGTCACGATGATCTTCAACTTCACTCTGAAATTACTTGAACCATTCAATAATTCAGACTTGTGTTTCATCAAGTAAACATACTCTACATCTACTCAAATCATCTGTGAAGTAAGAACATAACGATATTCACTGCATGCCTCAGCACTTATTGGACTGCACACATCAAAATGTGTTTCTTCCAACAAGTTGCTATCTTGTTCCATTTTACTGAAAAACGAGGCTTTATAGTCATCTTGCCCATGTGGTATGATTGGCATATCTCAAGTGATTCAAAATCAAGTGAGTCCAAATGATTCATCTGCATGGAGTTTCTTCATGCATATACACCAATAGACATGGTTCGCATGTCTCAAACTTTTCAAAACGAGTGAGTCCAAAGATCCATCAACATGGAGCTTCTTCATGCGTTTTACACCAATATTACTTACATGGCAGTGCCACAAGTAAGTGGTACTATCATTACTATCTTATACCTTTTGGCATGAAAATGTGTATCACTACGATCGAGATTCAATAAACCATTCCTTTAGGTGCAAGACCATTGAAGGTATTATTCAAATAAATAGAGTAACCATTATTCTCCTTAAATGAAAAACCATATTGCGATAGACATAATCCAATCATGTCTATGCTCAACGCAAACACCAAATCTCGATGGTAGAGGGAGCGTGCGATGCTTTGATCACATCAACCTCGGAAACACTTCCAACATATATCGTCAGCTCACCTTTAGCTAGTCTCCGTATATTCCGTAGCTTTTATTTCGAGTTACTAACACTTAGCAACCGAACCGGTATCTAATACCCTGGTGCTACTAGGAGTACTAGTAAAGTACACATTAACATAATGTATGTCCAATATACTTCTATCGACCTTGCCAGCCTTCTCATCTACCAAGTATCTAGGGTAATTCCGTTCTAGTGACTATTCCCCTTATCACAGAAGCACTTAGTCTCGGGTTTGGGTTCAACCTTGGGTTTCTTCACTGGAGCAGCAGCTGATTTGCCGTTTCATGAAGTATCCCTTCTTGCCCTTGCCCTTCTAGAAACTAGTGGTTTCACCAACCATCAACAATTGATGCTTCTTCTTGATTTCTACTTTCGCGGTGTCAAACATCGTGAATACCTCAAGGATCATCATATTTATCCCTGATATGTTATAGTTCATCACGAAGCTCTAGCAGCTTGGTGGCAATGACTTTGGAGAAACATCACTATCTCATCTGGAAGATCAACTCCCACTCGATACAAGTGATTGTTGCACTCAGACAATCTGAGCACAAGCTTTTCTCTCTTAGTTTGCTGGCTAAGAAAATCGTCGGAGGTCTCATACCTATTGACGTGGGCACGAGCCTGAAATCTCAATTTCAGCCCTCGAAACATCTCATATGTTCCGCGACGTTTCGAAAACGTCTTTGGTGCCTCAACTCTAAACCGTTTAACTGAACTATCACGTAGTTATCAAAACGTGTATGTCTGATGTTCGCAACATCCACAAACGACGTTTGGGGTTCAGCACACTGAGCGGTGCATTAAGGACATAAGCTTTCTACTGTCCGCATAATCGCTACTGTCAACTTTCAACTATATTTTCTCTAGGAACATATCTAAACTGTGGAACTAAAACACGAGCATACGACATAATTTGCAAAGATCTTTTGACTATGTTCAGGATAATTAAGTTCATCTTATGAACTCCCACTCAGATAGACATCCCTCTGGTCATCTAAGTGATTACATGATCCAAGTCAACTAGGCTGTGTCCGATCATCACGTGAGACGGTCTAGTCATCATCGGTGGACATCTTTCATGTTGATCGTATCCTCCATACGACTCATGCTCGACCTTTCGGTCTCCGTGTTCCGAGGCCATGTCTGTACATGCTAGGCTCGTCAAGTTAACCCTAAGTGTTTTCGCTGTGTAAAACTGTCTTACACCCGTTGTATGTGAACGTAAGAATCCATCACACCCGATCATCACGTGGTGCTTAGAAGCGACGAACTGTAGCAACGGTGCACAGTTAGGGGAGAACACTTCTTGAAATTTTGTAAGGGATCATCCTATTTACTACCGTCGTCCTAAGTAAACAAGATGCATAAACATGATAAACATCACATGCAATCAAATAGTGACATGATATGGCCAATATCATTTTGCTCCTTTTGATCTCCATCTTCGGGGCTCCATGATCATCATCGTCACCGGCATGACACCATGATCTCCATCATCATGATCTCCATCATTGTGTCTCCATGAAGTTGTCTCGCCAACTTATTACTTCTACTACTACGGCTACCGGTTAGCAATAAAGTAAAGTAATTACATGGCGTTGTTAAATGACACGCAGGTCATACAATAAATTAAGACAACTCCTATGGCTCCTGCCGGTTGTCATACTCATCGACATGCAAGTCGTGATTCCTATTACAAGAACATGATCAATCTCATACATCACATATCATTCATCACATTCTTCTTGGCCATATCACATCACATAGCATACCCTGCAAAAACAAGTTAGACGTCCTCTAATTGTTGTTTGCATGTTTTACGTGGCTGCTATGGGTTTCTAGCAAGAACGTTTCTTACCTACGCAAAACCACAACGTGATATGCCAATTGCTATTTACCCTTCATAAGGACCCTTTTCATCGAAACCGTTCCGACTAAAGTGGGAGAGATTGGCACCCGCTAGCCACCTTATGCACGAAGTGCATGTCAATCGGTGGAACCTGTCTCACGTAAGAGTACGTGTAAGGTCGGTCCGGGCCGCTTCATCCCACAATACCGTCGAAACAAGATTGGACTAGTAACGGTAAGCATATTGAACAACATCAACGCCCACAACTACTTTGTGTTCTACTCGTGCAAAGAATCTACGCAATAGACCTAGCTCATGATGCCACTATTGGGGAACGTAGCAGAAATTCAAAATTTTCCTACGTGTCACCAAGATCTATCTATGGAGAAACCAGCAACGAGGGAAGGAGAGTGCATCTACATACCCTTGTAGATCGCTAAGCGGAAGCGTTCAAGAGAACGGGGTTGAAGGAGTCGTACTCGTCGTGATCCAAATCACCGGAGATCCTAGTGCAGAACGGACGGCACCTCCGCGTTCAACACACGTACAGCCCGGTGACGTCTCCCACGCCTTGATCCAGCAAGGAGAGAGGGAGAGGTTGAGGAAGACTCCATCCAGCAGCAGCACAACGGCGTGGTGGTGATGGAGGAGCGTGGTAGTCCAGCAGGGCTTCGCCAAGCACCGCAAGATCTGAGGAGAAGGGAGAGGGGAAGGGCTGCGCCAAGAGGAGAAGTTCTCATGTGTTGGGCAGCCCCCCAAACCTCTAGTATTTATAGGGGGAGGGGAGGGGGCTGCGCCCCCTCTAGGGTTCCCTCCCCAGGGGTGGCAGCAGCTCCCAGATCCCATCTGGGTGGCGGCCAGAAGGGGAGAGGGGGGAGGCGCACCCAGGGTGGGCCTTAGGGCCCATCTGCCCTAGGGTTTGCCCCCTTCCCCACTTCCTGCGCCTTGGGCCCCTTGTGGGGGGCGCACCAGCCCACCTGGGGCTGGTTCCCTCCCACACATGGCCCATGCAGCCCTCCGGGGTAGGTGGCCCCACTTGGTGGACCCCCGGGACCCTCCCGGTGGTCCCGGTACGTTACCGATAAAACCCGAAACTTTTCCGGTGACCAAAACAGGACTTCCCATATATAAATCTTTACCTCCGGACCATTCCGGAACTCCTCGTGACGTTCGGGATCTCATCCGGGACTCCGAACAACATTCGGTAACCACATACAAGCTTCCTTTATAACCCTAGCGTCGTCGAACCTTAAGTGTGTAGACCCTACGGGTTCGGGAGACATGTAGACATGACCGAGACGTTCTCCAGTCAATAACCAACAGTGGGATCTGGATACCCATGTTGGCTCCCACATGTTCCACGATGATCTCATCGGCTGAACCACGATGTCAAGGACTCAATCGATCCCGTATACAATTCCCTTTGTCTAGCGGTATTTTACTTGCCCGAGATTCGATCGTCGGTATACCGATACCTTGTTCAATCTCGTTACCGGCAAGTCTCTTTACTCGTTCCGTAACACATCATCCCGTGATCAACCCCTTGGTCACACTGTGCACATTATGATGATGTCCTACCGAGTGGGCCCAGAGATACCTATCCGTTTACACGGAGTGACAAATCCCAGTCTCGATCCGTGTCAACCCAAAAGACACTTTCGGAAATACCTGTAATGCACCTTTATAGTCACCCAGTTACGTTGTGACGTTTGATACACCTAAAGCACTCCTACGGTATCCGAGAGTTACACGATCTCATGGTCTAAGGAAGAGATACTTGACATTGGAAAAGCTCTAGCAAACAAACTACACGATCTTTGTGCTATGCTTAGGATTGGGTCTTGTCCATCACATCATTCTCCTAATGATGTGATCCCGTTATCAACGACATCTAATGTCCATAGCCAGGAAACCATGACTATCTGTTGATCACAACGAGCTAGTCAACTAGAGGCTCACTAGGGACATATTGTGATCTATGTATTCACACGTGTATTACGATTTCTGGATAATACAGTTATAGCATGAATAAAAGACAATTATCATGAACAAGGAAATATAATAATACTTTTATTATTGCCTCTAGGGCATATTTCCAACACAGACAACATACATCTCATCAAAATATCGAACGAATACCAAATTCACATGACTACTAATAGCAAGACTTCACCCATGTCCTCAAACGTAACTACTCACAAAGCATATTCATGTTCATAATCAGAGGGGTATTAATATGCATTAAGGATCTGAACATATGATCTTGCACCAAATAAACCAACTAGCATCAACTACAAGGAGTAATCAACACTACTAGCAACCCACAGGTACCAATCTAGGGTTTTGGTACAATGATTGGATACAAGAGATGAACTAGGGTTTGAGAGGAGATGGTGCTGGTGAAGATGTTGATGGAGATTGACCACTCCCGATGAGAGGATCATTTGTGATGACGATGGTGATGATTTCCCCCTCCCGGAGGGAAGTTTCCCTGGCAGAACAGCTCCGCCGGAGCCCTAGATTGGTTCCGCCAAGGTTCCACCTCGTGGCGGTGGAGTTTTGTCCCGTAAGCTTGCATAGGATTTTTTCAAGGTAAAAGACTTCATATAGCAGAAGATGGGCACCGGAGGGCTACCAGGTGGCCCACGAGGCAGGGGGCTGCGCCCTGTAAGGGTGGGCGCGCCCCCACCCTCGTGGACGGTGGGTGGCCCCCCTTAGGTATTTCTTCCGCTGAATAATTATCATTAATTCCAAAAATGACTTTTGTGGAGTTTCAGGACTTTTGGAGCTGTGCAGAATAGGTCTCCAATATTTGCTCCTTTTCCAGCCCAGAATCCCAGCTGCCGGCATTCTCCCTCTTTATGTAAACCTTGTAAAATAAGAGATAATAGCCATAAGTATTGTGACATAACGTGTAATAACAGCCCATAACGCAATAAATATCGATATAAAAGCATGATGCAAAATGGACGTATCAAGCACGCATGGTAAGAGGCAGAGGAGGAGGAGCCTAACGATGAGCTGGACAAATGCAATATGGTGCCTGCCGCTGCTGCATGTTTGGCGACGCTCGCCAGCTCGAACATCCACTGCCGCTCCAGACGATCCCTCTCGAAGCAGTGATTCTCCACATAGATCTCCTGATTCCTCGCCTCTGAGGCGGCGTGTGCCGCGGCCACGGTGGTGGTAAGGCTCTTTGCATGCTCGACAAGGCGCTCCTCCTCCTCCCGCAGGAACTCGGTGTAGTGCGCAAGGTCGCTCACGCACGTGCCGGCATCTGATACGTCTCCAATGTATCTATAATTTTTGATTGTTCCATGCTATTATATTACCCCTTTTTGGATGTTTATGGGCTTTATTATACACTTTTATATTACTTTTGGGACTAACCTATTAACCGGAGGCCCAGCCCATATTGTTGTTTTACTGCCTGTTTCAGTATTTCGAAGAAAAGGAATATCAAACGGAGTCCAAATGTAATGAAACATTCGGCAGTGTGATTTTTGGAACGAACGTGACCCAGGAAACTTGGAGTGGAAGCCGGGGAAGCATCGATGAAGCCACAAGATAGGGGGGCGCGCCCACCCCCCTAGGCGCGCCCTCCACTCTTGTGGGCCCCTCGAGGATCCCCTGACCGAGTTCTTTCGCCTATGTAAGCCTACGTACCATAAAAACATTGAAACAGAAGATAGATCGGGAGTTCCACCGCCGCAAGCCTCTGTAGCCACCAAAAACCTCTCAGGAGCCTGTTCCGCACCCTGCCAGAGGGGGAACCCATCACCAGTGGCCATCTTCGTCATCCCGGCGCTCTCCATGACGAGGAAGGAGTAGTTCACCCTCGGGGCTGAGGGTATGTACCAGTAGCTATGTGTTTGATCTCTCTCTCTCTCTCTCGTGTTCTCTCTATGGCACGATCTTGATGTATCGCGAGCTTTGCTATTATAGTTGGATCTTATGATGTTTCTCCCCCCTCTACTCTCTTGTGATGAATTGAGTTTTCCTCTTGAAGTTATCTTATCGGATTGTGTCTTTAAGGATTTGAGAACACTTGATGTATGTCTTGCCATGTTTATCTGTGGTGACAATGGGATATCACATGCCACTTGATGTATGTTTTGGTGATCAACTTGCGGGTTCTGCCCATGAACCTATGCATAGGGGTTGGCACACGTTTTCGTCTTGACTCTCCGGTAGAAACTTTGGGGCAATCTTTGAAGTACTTTGTGTTGGTTGGATAGATGAATCTGAGATTGTGTGATGCATATCGTATAACCATGCCCACAGATACTTGAGGTGACAATGGAGTATCTAGGTGACATTAGGGTTTTGGTTGATTTGTGTCTTAAGGTGTTATTCTAGTACAAACTCTTGAGTAGATTGATCCGAAAGAATAACTTTGAGGTGGTTTCGTACCCTACCATAATCTCTTCGTTTGTTCTCCGCTATTAGTGGCTTTGGAGTGACTCTTTGTTGCATGTTGAGGGATTGTTATATGATCTATCTATGTTATTATTGTTGAGAGAACTTGCACCAGTGAAAGTATGAACCCTAGGCCTTGTTTCCTATCATTGCAATACCGTTTACGCTCACTTTTACCACTTGTTACCTTGCTGTTTTTATATTTTCGAATTACAAAAACCTATATCTACCATCCATATTGCACTTGTTTCACCATCTCTTCGCCGAACTAGTGCACCTATACAATTTACCATTGTATTGGGTGTGTTGGGGACACAAGAGACTCTTTGCTATTTGGTTGCAGGGTTGTTTGAGAGAGACCATCTTCATCCTATGCCTCCCATGGATTGATAAACCTTAGGTCATCCGCAAACATGTGCACTTGCAGGCCCAACAATGTCTACAAGAAGAAGGTTGTGTAGTAGACATCAAGCTCTTTTCTGGCGCCGTTGTCGGGGAGGTGAGTGCTTGAAGGTATATCTTTAGATCTTGCAATCGAATCTTTTTGTTTCTTGTTTTATCACTAGTTTAGTTTATAAAAGAAAACTACAAAAAAAATGGAGTTAAGCTTGTCTCATATGCTTCGTCTTTTTAATATCTTTCGTGAGTATGATGAAAAGGAAAATTGTGCTCAAGTGCTAGAAGAAGAAATCTGTAGAATGTTTGGTACTAAATCTTTGAATGATGAGCATGTTTGCAATGTTGTTAGTATGAACTCCTTGAATATCCGTAGTACTAATGATGATTGCACTAGTTATGATGAAAATGTCTCCTATAAGCATGTCAATTTTTGTGGAGAGCATTGGGTTTGCATAGATACACCAAATAGAGAAGATAGATATTGCAAGAGGCATAAGCATTTAGAAACTAAATTGTTGCAAGAAAGTCTTGATGAGTGTGCTAAAAGATTCAATATTTTTCGTGTCCCTTGTGAACTTTGCAATGAAGGTGGTCATTTAAATCTCCAATGAAAATTGTTTCATGATCGAATCGTGTCCAAAAATTGTGATGAATTGATTTCCCTTGCGCATCATAATGAAGTTAGTTTGCTTTTGGGGTATGAAGAAATGAAACGTATAACTGAGGGTATTCCAAAATTTAATCTTGATAGATTACTTGATTTTGATCTAGAGAAGATTTATATGTATTGTGCGGTGAATTGCATTGAAAATCCTTATATTGCCAATTACATAAAGAAAATAAAGCAAATAGAAGATGGTGAGAATATTAATGAAAGGGAAGAGACTTCCCAATATCCTCCTATTATTTCTTATGATGAATCAGGAAATGAGGAGGAGCTTTCTATTCAACCAATCTCGTCAATAAGGAGCTCAGAGAGGAAGGTTGAACCCACACATAATGTGAAGAAGAAAAAGGAAAGAAGGAGCAACAAAGGTAATGATGTTTCTCCTACTACTCATTGTGATGATGATAATTGCTATACTATTGGTGCTATCCATATTTTTAATGATGAGAGTGATTATGCTTATGATATGAAAGGGCCCAAGCTTGGGGAAGCTATGTTTGATGAGGATGAAATATTTGAGAATATATTTGCTGAAATTAATGTTTGTCCCAAGCTTGGGGATGCTATGTTTATTGAAGATGATATTTTTAGCATCCCAAGTTTTGGTATGCAAATTTATTATGATGAAAGCATGCCTCCTATTTATTATGATTATATTGATGAAAGTGGGTTTGGAGGAGTGTCAACTTTAGGAAGTAATGATCCCACTATTTTGGAGGATGTTGAATTTTATTGTGATGAATACGAAAGTGGATTTGGAAGAGTGTCAACTTTATTTAGTGATGATTCCACTATCTTGGAAGAGGTTTCAATCGATTGTGATGAGAACGAAGTTGCTACTTATGATGATTATTATGATGAAACTTATGCTATAAAAAGTAGTGATGATTATATTTATAAATCTTGTCATGATTATGATTACCCTTTTTCTGAACATTACTCTTTTAATGAGGAAACAATTTTTAGTGTTCAAGTCTCTTATGATACTCCCACTATTCCGAATGAGAAGAAATTTGCTTATGTCGAGAGTAGTAAAAAATTTATGCTTGTAGATCATGAAAGGAATGCTTTAGGTGCTGGTTATATTGTTGAATTCATTCATGATGCTACTGAAAATTATTATGAGGGAGGAATATATGCTTGTAGGAATTGCAATAATATCAAGTTTCCTCTCTATGTGCTTAAAATCTTGAAGTTATGCTTGTTTTGCCTTCCTATGCTAGTTGATTATTGTTCCCATAAGTTGTTTTCTCACAAAATCCCTATGCATGGATTAGACTTAAATTTTCTAGTCATATGCTTCATGATGCTCCCGTTATGTTTCAATTCTTATCTTTTGTGTGAGCATCATTGCCATCATCATGCCTAGCTAGAAAGGCATTAAAGAAAAGCGCTTGTTGGGAGACAACCCAATATCTATCCTTACTGTTTTTGTGTGTTCACATGATTATGCTACTTTAGTAATCATGTTTTATAGCTTTTGTTTCAATAAAGTGCCATGTAAGACCTTTAGCATAGATTACGGTGATAGTTGTGTTGATCCTGCTGAAAATCAGAAACTTTTGCACCCAGTAAATTAGTTTTGTTAATTCACAGAAACGTGATTATGATCTGATTCGTTTTGCTCTTGATTGGTACAAAAATTGCTTACGACTTCCTAATTTGGTAGGATTTTTGGAGTACCATAAGTATACGTTTTACTACAGGTTGTTCTGTTTTCGACAGATTCTGTTTTTTGTGTGTTGTTTGCTTATTTTGATGCATCTATGGCTGGTATTAAGTGGTATGAACCATAGAGAAGTTGGAATACAGTAGATATTACACCAATATGAATTTAGAATGAGTTCATTATAGTACCTAAGTGGTGGTTTTGTTTTCTTATACTAATGGAGCTTACGAGTTTTCTGTTGAGTTTTGTGTTGTGGAGTTTTCAAGTTTTGGGTAAAGATTTGATGGACTATGGAATAATGAGTGGCAAGAGCCTAAGTTTGGGGATGCCCATGGAACCCCAAGGTAATATTCAAGGACAACCAACAGCCTAAGCTTGGGGATGCCCCGGATGGCATCCCCTCTTTCGTCTTCGTTCATCGGTAACTTTACTTGGAGCTATATTTTTATTCACCACATGATATGTGTTTTTCTTGGAGCGTCATTTTCTTTTGTTAGTATTTTCTTTCTGTTATTTAGAATAATGTTTTGCATATTTAGCTTCAATAATAATGTCAATGATAGCCTTTGCCATGCTTATTTTGCTAGTATACATGTTGCTGTTTGAAAACAGAAAGTTTACCGCTGTTGCAAAAAATCCCTAGAAACGTCAAAGCATGATATAATTTTGAAACCTTTTTCATAATAATATCTGATAAATTTATTACAGTGGGAATTTTCTCTCATAATTTTTGGAGTTAGGGAAGTATTGATACTCTTGCATTCTTTACAGACTGTACTGTTTTGGCAGATTGCTGTTATGTTTGCATTGTTTGCATATGTTTGCTTGTTTAATGATTCTATTTAAGGATAGGAGTATTAAATATGCAGAGACATTTAGTATTAAATGTTGAATAATAATTTTAGTGATTTGTTACAGTAGAAAATGATAAGTTTTTCCATTGGTTTCTACTAACCTATCTCACGAGTTCTTGTTGAGTTTGTTGTGGATGAAGCTTTTGATAAAAAGAGAAACCATGATATGAGAGGAATTAAGGAGACACAAAATTTCAAGCTTGGGGATGCCCAAGGCACCCCAAGATAATATTTCAATAAGCCTCAAGCATCTAAGCTCGGGGTTGCCCCAGTAGGCATCCCACCTTTCGTCTTCAACAACTATCGGTTAGTATCGGTTGAGCCTAAGTTTTTGCTTCTTCACTTGAGTTGTGCTATCCTTGTAATGTCATTTTATTTTGTTTTTCTTGCTGTTTGAATACAATACCAAGATCTGAAATTCTTAAATGAGAGAGAGTCTTCAGATAGCTACATAATTATTTAGCTACTCATTGATCTTCACTTATATCTTTTGAGCTTGATAGTTTTTGCTCTAGTGCTTCACTTATATCTTGTAGAGCACGGCGGTGGATTAATTTTGAAGAAATTGCTAGTCTCTCATGCTTCACTTATATCTTTTTGAGAGTCTTTTAGAACAGCATGGTATTTTCTATGGTTACAAATTTGGTCCTAGAATGATGAGCATCCAAGTTGGGTATAATAAAAACGATCATAGAAAGTGAATTGGATGCTATGATCAATCTGATGCTTGATAATCGTTTTGAGATATGGAGGTAGTAATATTAAAGTCATGCTAGTTGGGTGATTATGAATTTATAGAATGCTTATGTTGAAGTTTGTGATTCCCGTAGCATGCACGAATGGTGAACCGCTTTGTGATGAAGTTGGAGCACAATTTTATTTATTGATTGTCTTCCTTATGAGTAGCGGTCGGGGACGAGCGATGGTCTTTTCCTACCAATCTATCCCCCTAGGAGCATGCGCGTAATACTTTTTTTTGATGACTTGTAGATTTTGTAATAAGTATATGAGTTCATTTGACTAATGTTGAGTCCATGGATTATACGCACTCTCACCCTTCCACCATTGCTAGCCTCTCTTGTACCGCGCAACTTTCGCCGGTACCATATACCTTCCTCAAAACAGCCACCATACGTACCTATTGTGGCATTTCCATAGCCATTCCGAGATATATTGCCATGCAACTTTCCACGGTTCCATTTATTATGACAAGTTTCATCATTGTCATATTGCTCTTTGCATGATCATGTAGTTGACATCGTATTTGTGGCAAGGCCACCTTCATAATTTTCATACATGTCGCTCTTGATTGATTGCATATCCTAGTACACCACCGGAGGCATTCATATAGAGTCATATCTTGTTCTAGATTTGAGTTGTAATTCTTGAGTTGTAAATCAATAGAGGTGTGATGATCTTCATTATTAGAGCATTGTCTCAGTGAGTAAAGGGTGATGAAGACTATGATTCCCCCACAAGTCGGGATGAGACTTCAGACTTTAAAAAGGAAAAAAAGAAAAAAAAAAGAGAAAGGCCAACAAAAAAGAAAGGCCAAAGAAAGAAAAATGAGAGAAAAAGAGAGAAGGGACAATGCTACTATCCTTTTACCACACTTGTGCTTCAAATTAGCACCATGATCTTCATGATAGAGAGTCTCCTATGTTGTCACTTTCATATACTAGTGCGAATTTTCATTATAGGACTTGGCTTGTATATTCCAATGGTAGGCTTCCTCAAAATGCCCTAGGTCTTCGTGAGCAAGCGAGTTGGATGCATACCCGCTTAGTTTCTTTTGTTGACCTTTCATACATTTATAGCTCTAGTGCATCCGTTGCATGGCAATCCCTACTCACTCACATTGATATCTATTAATGGGCATCTCCATAGCCCGTTGATACGCCTAGTTGATGTGAGACTATCTTCTCCTTTTTGTCTTCTCCACAACCACCATTCTATTCCACATATAGTGTTATGTCCATGGCTCACGCTCATGTATTGCGTGAAAGTTGAAAAAGTTTGAGATTACTAAAGTATGAAACAATTGCTTGGCTTGTCATCGGGGTTGTGCATGATTAAATACTTTGTGTGATGAAGATAGAGCAACAATCAAACTATATGATTTTGTAGGGATAACTTTCTTTAGCCATGTTATTTTGAGAAGACATGATTGCTTTGATTAGTATGCTTGAAGTATTACTATTTCTTTATCAATATGAACTTTTATTTTGAATCATTTGGATCTGAACATTCATGCCACAATAAACAAAATTACATTGAGAATTATGCTAGGTATAATTCCACATCAAAAATTCTGTTTTTATCATTTACCCACTCGAGGACGAGCAGGAATTAAGCTTGGGGATGCTTGATACGTCTCCAACGTATCTATAATCTTTGATTGTTTGACGCTATTATATTACCCCTTTTTGGATGTTTATGGGCTTTATTATACACTTTTATATTACTTTTGGGGCTAACCTATTAACCGGAGGCCCAGCCCATATTGTTGTTTTATTGCCTGTTTCAGTATTTCGAAGAAAAGGAATATCAAATGGAGTCCAAACGGAATGAAACCTTCGGAAGTGTGATTTTTGGAACGAATGTGATCCAGGAAACTTGGAGTGCAAGCCGGGGAAGCATCGAGGAAGCCACAAGATAGGGGGCGCGCCCACCCCCTAGGCGCGCCCTCCACTCTTGTGGGCACCTCGAGGCTCCCCTGACCGACTTCTTTCGCCTATATAAACCTACGTACCCTATAAACATCGAAATAGAATATAGATCAGGAGTTCCGCTGCCGCTAGCCTCTGTAGCCACCAAAAACCTCTTGGGAGCCCGTTTCGGCACCCTACCGGAGGGGGGAACCCATCACCGGTGGCCATCTTCATCATCCCGGCGCTCTCCATGACGAGGAGGGAGTAGTTCACCCTCGGGGCTGAGGGTATGTACTAGTAGCTATGTGTTTGATCTCTCTCTCTCTCTCGTATTATGTCTATGGCACGATCTTGATGTATCGTGAGCTTTGCTATTATAGTTGGATCTTATGATGTTTCTCCCCCCTCTACTCTCTTGTGATGAATTGAGTTTTCCTCTTGAAGTTATGTTATCGGATTGAGTCTTTAAGGATTTGAGAACACTTGATCTATGTCTTGCCGTGTTTATCTGTGGTGACAATGGGATATCACGTGCCCCTTGATGTATGTTTTGGTGATCAACTTGCGGGTTCCGCCCATGAACCTATGCATAGGGGTTGGCACACATTTTCGTCTTGACTCTCTGGTAGAAACTTTGGGGCACTCTTTGAAGTACTTTGTGTTGGTTGGATAGATGAATCTGAGATTGTGTGATGCATATCGTATAATCATGCCCACGGATACTTGAGGTGACAATGGAGTATCTAGGTGACATTAGGGTTTTGGTTGATTTGTGTCTTAAGGTGTTATTCTAGTACAAACTCTTGAACAGATTGATCAAAAAGAATAACTTTGAGGTGGTTTTGTACCCTACCATAATCTCTTCATTTGTTCTCCGCTATTAGTGGCTTTGGAGTGACTCTTTGTTGCATGTTGAGGATTGTTATATGATCTAGCTATGTTATTATTGTTGAGAGAACTTGCACTAGTGAATGTATGAACCCTAGGCCTTGTTTCCTATCATTGCAATACCGTTTACGCTCACTTTTACCACTTGTTACCTTGCTGTTTTTATGTTTTCAGATTACAAAAACCTATATCTACCATCCATATTGCACTTGTATCACCATCTCTTCGCCGAACTAGTGCACCTATACAATTTACCATTGTATTGGGTGTGTTGGGGACACAAGAGACTCTTTGCTATTTGGTTGCAGGGTTGTTTGAGAGAGACCATCTTCATCCTACGCCTCCCACGGATTGATAAACCTTAGGTCATCCACTTGAGGGAAATTTGCTACTGTCCTACAAACCTGTGCACTTGCAGGCCCAACAACGTCTACAAGAAGAAGGTTGTGTAGTAGACATCAACATCCACCTCCGCCTCCCACCTTCGGGCAGCGGTGGCGGAGCGGGTGATGACCCCGGCGGTCGACGGTGGGCTGGCAGCCATGACCACCACCTCCCGCCTTCAGGCAACGGCGGCGGAGTGGGTGATGGCCATAGTGGCTGGCAGTGGGGTGGCGGCCACGACGGCCACCTCCCGCCTTCGGGCCGCGGCGCCGGAGCGGGCGATGGCCCTAGCTTTCGACGGTGGTGTGGCAGCAATGGCGGTCGGCAATAGCGTGTGGTGGGTGTTCCGCGAAAACCCAACAGGGACACCACACACACTACACTACGCCGGGGACTGCGCCGCCACCGCGGTGTAGCCTCCGAGCTGGAGCTGTCGTCTGATGACGGCGGAGTGGCTGAGCGACCACGATGGGCCGGTGCCATTGGTGATTGTGGGAGAAGCACACGAGATAAGCTACTTGGAGGGAGGGGAAAATGCGATGCAGGACTCGCCGGCTGTGAGGATTTTTATAGCAGGTCAGTAAGCATTGGGATTTTGGGGGTTACACCCAATCGGGTGGGAAGGTTGCATGGGAACCTGCGAGATTGTGAGGGAACGGGCTCACCAACGATTCATTGGCGCCATCGTTTGGCCAAAAGTATGCTCCCGTGCGCTGCGCAAGCTTGCGCTATAAGCCGTCTGCGGCAGCAGGGTGACAAGACGTGCAAGAGGAGGACCAAATGCCACGTACACATATGGTTAATAATAAAAAGTTTGCGATTGAATTACCTACTATACGAATGCATGTCGCCAAAGATTATATAGTTGGATTCGTATTTGAACATAGTTTCCAATTATATAATTTTTATAACATGCATTAACATTTTGTTGGTTAAATTTGAGGGCAAAGTATGGCACATAATATAAAGAGGACTATAGACCAAGACGGAGGTAGTAGCACACGGCCGCTCTCTACGCAGCGAAGCAAGTGTCGGTCGACTTGTAGGCGACCATTTCCTGTGTGTTCAACTACTCTATGCGTGTGGTTGCTTGCGGTTGAGGCGGCCGCGGCGGGGTCTGCTCGCGTCCCGCGCGCACGCTCTTCCCTCTCGCGTCCCTCCGGGTGCTCTGCCCTAGTCCCTCCATGCGCACTGCCAGTGTTTGGGGCCGGTGCACGATCACGCACGTTCGTGAGCATGCGGTTGCGCCGGGCGCGGCTCCACAATGCAGTTACCCGATGCAAAAACTGACATGCGAACGCGCCGAGAATCCAGGTAACCTGGCCCCCATTTATTCCTGCGGCCATTTACCTTCATCTCTCGCGTCACACGACACAATAAGCACCTCCATGATGACACATACAGAGAGGACATCCAACGGTTCCAATGGTGATCCCCGTGGCTCCAATGGCGCTCCCAGCGTCCGACAATGACAACGGCGGGCAGTTCACCATGCATCACGTAGTGGACACCCAAACAAGGGGGAAGGCTCTCTCGGTGGTGTACACGAACGATCCGGTGTCGGTGGAGAGATCGATCCAAACTATGGAGCAGTTCCTTGCCGAGAACAAGTACACCAAGTGGTCGGCTTTGACCTCGAGTACACCATCGATCGTGCCGAGCATGCTCAGAAGGTTGTCGTTGCCCAGTTGCGCGTGCGACATGGCGTCCTCGTCTACCACTACCACCTTGCCACAAGGCGTTGCGAGCGTTTCTCCAGTTTTACCAAGAGCTCCGACTACAAGTTCGCCACGGTGGACACCACCAACGATCTAAAAGTGCTCAAGGTTTCGGGCTTGAAATGCCGGAATCTTGTCAACATCCCGGACCACTACAAGGTCTGGGGCAGCGCCAAGAACAAACTGAGCTCCCTGATTAACCTCGCCTCGGCCATCATTGACCCCTACTACAAGAAGATGAAGGATGAGAGCAAGAAGGACCAGGACACTTGGCACAATGTTTGGCATAAGAGACTAGATGAAGAACACGTCAAGTACGTGGCCAATGACGCGTACACAAGCTACGAGATGTACAGGCGGATCGTTGACATGAGGAAGTGTCTTGTTCATGACCGAGCCAAGGGATCGAGCCACAGAGCAGTTGCGGGAGCGTCACAAGAAGTAGATGACTAGATGATCATTTCTCCTACTTTAGAATGCATGCAATTGTTTATGGAGGTGTGTGCGAATGATCTATATAGTCACTTATGCAATTAGATGTTTATTTCAGTTTATGTATATATATATACATATACATATATATATATATATATATATATATTATTCTTCTATAGACAGAGCATATCACACGGTTTATTAGCAGTCATCGTCTGTGTCATTATTGGTCTTCGCACACGTTTCTGATCACGGACCTGTTTGCCGCGTATCACACACATATTGTTCAGTTGAACCGTTTCCGTTGTGTTGTGCAATAAAGGCTGCAAAGAGGGACCTACAACAGCAAGGACCAGCTTCCCTGCCGATAGCTCATCTAACAGAACTCCCAAGTTAAGTGTGCTGAGGCTGGAGTAGTCATGAGATGGGTGACCGGATGGGAAGTGGACTCAATATTAACTAGTTGGATGGGCAACTGCAAATGTTTATTATACACATTTGTATTATAAACCTTTGTACTGACCCATCCCATATAGTTAATATCGAGGTCTTTGTTTTGTTATTTTTGACATTTTTGTTTTTTGAACACATGTTGATTGGCTTGAGGAAGGTCTATCTCGTTACTTTTTGATAATTGTTTATACGCAAGCAACTAGTTTGCATTTTTCAAAGTTTTTTGTACGAACAGAATCGCACACGAACTTACTATAGTAAACGTGTGTGTTATAATTTCTCATCGCAAATAGTTCATCCGAGTGGGCTATTTTCTGCGTATCAAACACATCTGGTTACACGAATCGTTTGTGTTCTCTTGGCTAATCGCAAATGCTGCATATCACACACATCTTATTAAGATGAACCGTTTCCGTTCTCTTGCCTAATCAAAAACAGTTTGTCCGAGTGAACCGTATGTCATATATCACACACACCTTGATCTGGTTGACCGTTTCTGTTGCATTCCCTAATAGCACACAGTTCATAGGAGGGAGCTGTATGCCATATATCGCACACACATTGATATGGCTGCCCGTCTCTGTTGTTCTTCCTCATCGCAAACAGTTCTTCTGGATCAACCGTATGCCATGCATCGCACACGCAACTAAAATCGGAACCGTGTTTGATGCATCGGTCACCGCAAAAGTTTTGGACATTTTTGACGGTTCTTTGACACCACCGTTTGCGATTATTATTGGAAATATGCCCTAGAGGCAATAATAAAATGGTTATTATTATATTTCCTTGTTCATGATAATTGTCTATCATTCATGCTATAATTGTATTGACCGTAAACCATAATACATGTGTGAATACATAGACCACAACATGTCCATAGTGAGCCTCTAGTTGACTAGCTCGTTGATCAACAGATGGTCATTGTTTCTTGACTATGGACATTGGATGTCATTGATAACAGGATCACATCATTAGGAGAATGAAGTGATGGACATGACCCAATCCTAAGCATAGCACAAGATCGTGTAGTGTGTTTGCTAAAGCTTTTCTAATGTCAAGTATCATTTCCTTAGACCATGAGATCGTGCAACTCCCGGATACCGTAGGAATGCTTTGGGTGTACCAAACATCACAACGTAACTGTGTGTCTACAAAGGTGCACTACAGGTATCTCTGAAAGTGTCTGTTGGGTTGGAATGAATTCAGACTGGGATTTGTCACTCCGTATGACGGAGAGGTATCTCTGGGTCCACTCGGTAATGCATCATCATAATGAGCTCAATGTGACTAAGTAGTTGGTCACGGGATCATGCATTACGAAACGAGTAAAGTGACTTGCCGGTAAGGATATTGAACGAGGTATTGGGATACTAACGATCGAATCTCGGGCAAGTAACGTACCGATTGACAAAGGGAATTGTATACGGGATTGCTTGAGTCCTCGACATCGTGGTTCATCCGATGAGATCATCGTGGAACATGTGGGATCCAACATGGGTATCCAGATCCTGCTGTTGGTTATTGGCCAGAGAGCTTTCTCGGTCATGTCTGCATGATTCCCGAACTCGTAGGATCTACACACTTAAGGTTCGATGACGCTAGGGTTATAAGGAAGATTTTTATGTGATTACCGAATGTTGTTCGGAGTCCCGGATGAGATCTCGGACGTCACGAGGAGTTCCGGAATGGTCCGGAGGTGAAGATTTATATATGGGAAGTCATCATACGGTCACCGGAAATATTCGGGGGTATACCAGTATTGTACCGGGACCATCGGAGGGGTTCCAGGGGTCCACCGGGAGGGTCCACCTGCCCCGGAGGGCCTTATGGGCTGTAGGTGGAAGGGAACCAGCCCCTAGTGGGCTGGACGCCATCCCCCCTTGGGCCCATGCGCCTAGGGTTGGGGGGGGGGGGACCCTAACGGGGGCGCCCCCCTTGCTTGGGGGGCAAGCCCCCTCCCCTTTGGCCGCCGCCCCCCTCTAGATCTCATCTAGAGGGGCCAGCCCCCTTCCCCCTTCTCCCTATAAATAGTGGGGTGGAGGGAGGGGTGCAGCACCACATCCAAGGCGCAGCCCCTCCCCTCCCCAACACCTCTCCTCCTCCGCGTGAGCTTGGCGAAGCCCTGCCGAAGAACTGCCACTCCATCACCACCACACCGTCGTGCTGCTGTTGGAGCCTTCTTCCTCAACCTCTCCCTCCTCCTTGCTGGATCAAGGCATGGGAGACGTCACCGGGCTGCATGTGTGTTGAACGCGGAGGCACCATTGTTTGGTTATCAAATTCGGCCGCGATCTGAATCACTACGTGTACGACTCCTCCAACCGCGTTCTTGCAACGCTTCCGTCTCGCGATCTTCAAGGGTATGAAGATGCACTCCCCTCTCTCTCGTTGCTAGTTACTCCATAGATTGATCTTGGTTATGCGTAGAAATTTTTTAATTTCTGCAACGATCCCCAACAGGGCATCATGAGCTAGGTCTATGCGTAGTTTCTATGCACGACTAGAACACAAGTTTGTTGTGGGCGTCGATTTTGTTAATTTACTTGCCACTACTAGTCTTATGTTGTTTCGGTGGCATCGTGGGATGAAGCGGCCCGGACCGACCTTACACGTACGCTTACGTGAGACAGGTTCCACCGACTGACATGCACTAGTTGCATAAGGTGGTTAGCGGGTGTCTGTCTCTCCCACTTTAGTCGGATCGGATTCGATGAAAAGGGTCCTAATGAAGGGTAAATAGCAATTGGCATATCACGTTGTGGTTTTGGCGTAGGAAAGAAACATTCTTGCTAGAAACCTATAGCAGCCACGTAAAAACTTGCAACAACAATTAGAGGACGTCTAACTTGTTTTTGCAGCATGTGCCGTGTGATGTGATATGGACAAAAGGATGTGATGAATGATATATATGTGATGTATGATATTTATCATGTTCTTGTAATAGGAATCATGACTTGCATGTCGATGAGTATGACAATCGGCAGGAGTCATAGGAGTTGTCTTAATTTATTGTATGACCTGCGCGTCATTGAATAACGCCATGTAATTACTTTACTTTATCGCTAAACCGTTAGCCATAGTAGTAGAAGTAATAGTTGGCAAGACAACCTCATGAAGACAAGATGATGGAGATCATGATGATGGAGATCATGGTGTCATGCCAGTGACGATGATGATCATGGCGCCCCGAAGATGGAGATCAAAAGGAGCAAAATGATATTGGCCATATCATGTCACTATTTGATTGCATGTGATGTTTATCATGTTTTACATCTTATTTGCTTAGAACGACGGTAGCATAAATAAGATGATCCCTCATAAAATTTCAAGAAAGTGTTCCCCCTAACTGTGCACCATTGCGAAGGTTCGTCGTTTCGAAGCACCACGTGATGATCGGGTGTGATAGATTCTAACATTCGAATACAACGTGTGTAAGCCAGATTTACACAAGCAAACCACTTAGGTTGACTTGATGAGCCTAGCATGTACAGACATGGCCTCGGAATACAAGAGACCGAAAGGTCGAACATGAGTCGTATAGAAGATACGATCAACATGAAGATGTTCACCGATGATGACTAGTCCGTCTCACGTGATGATCGGACACGGCCTAGTTTACTCAGATCATGTATCACTTAGATGACTAGAGGGATGTCTATCTGAGTGGGAGTTCATTAAATAATTTGATTAGATGAACTTAATTATCATGAACTTAGTCTAAAAATCTTTACAATATGTCTTGTAGATCAAATGGCCCACGCTAATGTTGCCCTCAACTTCAACGCATTCCTAGAGAAAACCAAGCTGAAAGACGATGGTAGCAACTATACGGACTGGGTCCAAAACTTGAGGATCATCCTCATAGTTGCCAAGAAAGCATATCTCCTTGAAGCACCGCTGAGGGAGTCCTGGACTAGGGGGTGTCCGGATAGCCGAACTATCATCATTGGCCAGACTCCAAGACTATGAAGATACAAGATTGAAGACTTCGTCCCATGTCCGGATGGGACTTTCCTTGGCGTGGAAGGCAAGCTTGGCGATACGGATATGTAGATCTCCTACCATTGTAACCGACTCTGTGTAACCCTAGCCCTCTCCGGTGTCTATATAAACCAGAGGGGTTTAGTCCATAGGACGAACAACAATTATACCATAGGCTAGCTTCTAGGTTTTAGCCTCCTTGATCTCGTGGTAGATCTACTCTTGTACTACCCATATCATCAATATTAATCAAGCAGGAGTAGGGTTTACCTCCACTGAGAGGGCCCGAACCTGGGTAAAAAACATCGTGTCCCTTGTCTCCTGTTACCATCTGCCTAAACGCACAGTTCGTGACCCCCTACCTGAGATCCACCGGTTTTGACACCGACATTGGTGCTTTCATTGAGAGTTCCTCTTTGTAGTCACCTATAGGCCCGATGGCTCCTTCGATCATCAACAACGACTCGGTCCGGGGCGAGACTTTTCTCCCCGGACAGATTTTCGTATTCTGCGGCTTCGCACTGCGGGCCAATTCACTTGGCCATCTGGAGCAGATCGAAAGCTACGCCCCTAGCCATCAGGTCAGATTTGGAAGTTTGAACTATACGGCCGACAATTGCAGAGACTTGATCTTTGACAGATTCGAGCCACAGCCGAGCGCGCCGCACTGTCACGATGGGCATGATTTAGCTCTGCCTTCGGACAGTACCCTGGAGGCCGCACCAGAGTGCGCTCCAACCTTTAGCTCGGAGCTGACTGCGCCGATCGAGGATGGGCGGCTGGACGCCGCCTCGGAGGCTGCTACCCCTACGGTGACAGAGCCGAATACCGACCATGTCCCTTGTGAAGCTCGTGACTCCGAGGTGCCGGAATCCTCTCCGGACCCCGAGCCTTCCTCGCCCCTGCCAATCAAATCCGATCGGGCGTCGATCATGGAGTTCACCGCTGTGGACATCTTTCAGCACTCGCCTTTTGGCGATATCCTTAATTCACTAAAGTGTCTCTCTTTATCAGGAGAGCCCTGGCCGGATTATTGTCAGAACGGTTGGGATGCGGATGATGAAGAAATTCAAAGCCCACCCACCACCCACTTCATAGCCACTGTCGATAAATCAACCGATATGCTAGACTTCGACTCCGAAGACATCGACGGTATGGACGACGATGCCGGAGACGACCAAGAACCAGCGCCCACAGGGCACTGGAAGGCCAGCTCAACTCACGATGTATATATGGTGGATACACCTAAAGGAAGTGATAACGAGGAGCAACGGGATGCTGCAAAGGATAATTCCCTCGATAAACAGCCGAAACGGCGACGCAAGCGCCGCCCAAAGTCCCACCTCGACAACAACAGCACCCATACAGACCCAGCCATAGAGCAGGGCGAACCGGTGGACGACGAACATGCCCCTGAACAACCATCCGAAAAGGATGAGTTGGATAAGAAATCCATCCCCCACGAAAACAACAGTCCAGACGATCTCACACCAGACACATCGTTGGAGCAGAAGAACCTCCACAAAAGGCTCGTCGCCACTGCACGAAGTCTGAAGAAGCAAAAGCGGAAGCTCAAAAAAGCGGAAGACATACTCAAAATGAGATGGAGCAAAGTACTCAAGACCGCAGACAAATACGGCGATAGTCGCCAAGCAAAAAGCTACCCGAAGCGCAAACTACTGCCCGAATTTGACAAGGCCGTAGAGCCCCCATAATCAAAAAGCAAAGAGGCCGCCCAGTCGGATAGACGACCACATGACAAATAAAGAGCGGCAAGCGGCGCCGCACACAAGCCGGCACATGATCCATATAAGGATTCTCGCAAAGAGAACGGCCCGGTCAGGTCCATCTATGGGCCACAAAGCAAGCTCCAGAAAGCAACACAACACGTCGAGTATTCGAAAATCACGGCACACCCAAATACAGGGGCGCCGCACACCACCTATGTTTCACCGATGAGGTGCTGGATCATGTATTTCCGGCGGGATTCAAGCCCGTAAACATAGAGGCATACGACAGAACAACAGACCCCGGAGTCTGGATTGAGGATTACATCCTGCACATACATATGGCTAGAGGAGATGACCTCCATGCCATAAAATACTTACCCCTCAAGCTCAAAGGGCCAGCCCGGCATTGGCTCAAAAGCCTCCCCGAAAATACGATTGGAAGTTGGGAAGAGCTCGAGGATGCGTTTCGGGCAAATTTTCAGGGGACTTATGTCCGCCCTCCAGTTGCAGACGATTTAAGACATAACTCAACAGCCCGGAGAGTCAGCCCGCAAATTCTGGAACAGGTTCCTCACCAAAAAGAACCAAATAGTCGACTGTCCGGACGCCGAAGCCTTAGCAGCCTTCAAACATAATGTCCGAGATGAATTGCTCGCCAGACACCTCGGCCAGGAAAAGCCACGAACAATGGCCGCACTAACAAGCCTCATGACCCGCTTTTGCGCGGGAGAGGATAGCTGGCTGGCAAGATGCAGCACCAGCGACCCAAGTACATCCGAGGTCAGGGATGGAAATGGGAAACCAGGACACAGAAAGGACCGGCGCCGGACTAATGGAAATGGCCCAAAGAGCACGGCAGTCAACGCCGGGTTCAAAAGCTCTCGGCAGAACAACAAAACACTGCCTCTCAAGGACAACAGCGACGAGCTATCCAACATAAACAAAATCTTGGACAAGATATGCCAAATCCACAGCACCTCCGGGAAGCCTGCAAACCATACCCACAGAGATTGTTGGGTCTTCAAACATATCCACAAGGGGCTCGAAACACCAAGTGAGGACGATGACGAACTCCACAAGCAGAGCACCGGCAAACAAAGGAATTTCCCACAAGAGGTCAAAACAGTAAAAATCACTTCATGTGACGACAGGCAAAAATAGAGCGGCACCCAGTAAAGTATGCACCGCACGGTCCACCCCAGCGGAGTCCCGACACTGGATGTCAAAACCAATCACTTTCGACCATCAGGATTACTCCGGAAGTATCCGGAACGCAGGATGGACAGCCCTGATATTAGATCCTATAATCGACGGACAACAATTTACACAAGTATTAATGGAAGGCGGCAGTGATCTAAACCTACTATATCAGGATACAATCCGCAGAATGGGGATAGACCCAACCAAAATACTCCATAACAACACTTCCTTTAAAGGAGTGATGCCAGGCCCATATGCCCATTGTATGGGCTCTCTACCACTAGAAGTTGTGTTCGGCTCATCCGACAACTCCCGTCGCGAAAAGTTAGTCTTCCACATCGCCCCATTTAAAAGTAGCTATCAAGCACTATTGGGACGCGAAGCTTTTGCCCGCTTTAATGCAATACCGCATTACGCATCTCTTACACTTAAAATGCCCCGTCCACGCGGCATCATCTCATTAAAGGGAAACCTCGAGTGCCCCTTGAACACGGAAGAAAGTGAGACTGTCTTGACAGCCACACATTAATCCGGCTTTGCCGATCAAAGCGCCCAAACAGGTCATTCAGATCCCGGACACGGTTAGACGAGTCCAGCACAAATAAACAAGCGGCTCACTAGCCGCGTCCCCCCTTACAAGGGGACGCACGCATGTACAATAAGAGACAATAAAGCTCAATTTTATTCGTTTTTTGACTTATACTCTGTTTATACATTTTTCGCACGATTCCTTTTTTCTTCAGACTAAGTTCTTCTCTTTTACAGATGTACACCGTGCTACGCCCGTCCAGGATACGGCACAACGGAGACACAGGCGCAGACGTGCAGTAGGGACCCGTTGCAAGGATTCTTTTCAGATTAAGACCCTGCATAAACCTTTCTTACTGTCTCTTGTTGATACACATCCCCCGGTTTCTCAACATAACCGAGGAGGAACCTGGCGTTTTGGCATCGGCCGCGTCAGAAATTTTTGCGCGTACCTGGACACTAGGGACTTAGGGCATTGTTCTGCCCGTTTTCATAAAGACCGAATACCTTAGGGAGTGTTCGACATCTCGAGTTAGCCCTTATATGCATCAGCTCCGAATCATGCCTTTGGTCAAATGTTGGGTTTGCCCGTCTCCTGTGTTTTGCTGCCTTACGTTCCGCTCTATCGGCTAGCGCGGCACCAGGAGAACTACTGCGATTGTACCCCAGTTCGTCCAGGTGAGCACCTCAGTAAAGAAAGCCGAAAACTGACTGTCATGATATAGCGAGAGACTGGTCAACCACTCGATCGACCACCGGAATGTTTAGAATTCCTTCGCTTTAATGAAGGACCGTTTCCCGGTCAGGCACATACGCGCCCCGAAATTCGGAGAGCGCAGTGCCCCTCGGGGCTATATAGTAGCCCCACCATCGAACTCCTATGGCTAAGTGAAAGTGATAAAGCATTATAGTCCGGTTGCCTAGTTTGCTACGCTATCACCTCCTTCACAGGACCAAGACGTTGGATTAAGTGTGAAAATGCGCTTTTTTTTTGCAAACACCCCCGCACTATGTGCGTGGGGGCTGAAGCCGAAGACTGCCATCTTTCAGGTTATATACACATATACGTTAACGACCACACAGGAGGTATTTCAACACTTGAACGCACAAGTATAAAAAGCCCTTATATTATATTTGAAACATGGTTTCACAAATCATACATGTCATTTGAACATAACATTTTTTGAGCACTGCATCTCTATTAAACGAGTGCCCTGCAGGACTTCCTCAAAATAGTGCTCGGCTGGTAATCGGCTTCTGTCCGAATCCTGGGATGCAACGTCAGTGGCCTCCATCTCTGCCCAGTATGTTTTGACACGGGCGAGAGCCATCCGTGCACCCTCTATGCATGCCGACCGCTTCATCGCCTCGATATGCGGCACCGCATCAAGGAACTATTGCACCAAGCCAAAATAACTCTTCGGCTCGGGTCTTTTCGGCCACAAATGAGCCACGACATCCTTTATGGCAAGTCCGGACAACCTATTTAGCTCAGCCCACTCGTCTAACTGATCGGTTAATGGAAGTGGATGCTCCGAACTATGGAATTGCGACCAAAAAAGCTCTTCCATTCTGTGATCCTTTTGGCCTCGGAAGTGTGCGACTGCATCTGCGGCACTCGCCGCCAAATTCAGATAAGCATCCTCCGCACCCCATAACTGGCCCAACTGAGCATACTTCGGATCCGTGAACTTCCTACGCAGCAGAAAAGGCTTTCCAGCCGTGATATCCCCGGCCTAACGTAGCTCCTCCTTTATAGCTCTCATCGCGGAGCGGGCATCCTTGGCTTCGGCGGTGGCCTTCTTCAGGTCCTCTTGCTCCGCTCGGTGTTCCCTTTTAAGAAACTCGCAGCGGTCGGTAGCATCCTTCAGCTTCACGGCCATCTTGGCCATTTCTTCCCTGCTTCGACAGTGAGCAGCCTGTCCGGCTTTTAGCTCTTCGGTCGCCTTCAAGGCAGCCGCATTACTTTTTCTGGCTTGCTCCTTGGCTTGGGCGAGCTCTGCCCGAAGCTCCTCCATAGCAGCGGCACCATCTGCATTAAGCATACATGCAGTAAGGCATGGGCGTCAAGCTCCCTTACCAGGTGTCCGCGGAGAAGACACATACCTTGTGACTTGTCAAGTCGCTTATTGACCAACGCGATGTCCGCATCCGCAACGTCAAGTTGCCGCTTCAATTCGGCAAATCTATTAGTCTGGCTGGCCACCGAACTCTCCGCCACCTGAATAGGAAGGGCGACATCTTATAACTGAGATTATGATCCTCGGCACGCTGTCGCTTTTGACACCGTACCGAGTCTCAGGGGCTACTATCTATACAGGGCAAGTTCTATGTGCAAAACTATCATAAGGTATATCATTTTCGCGTACCTCAAACCCGTCAGTAAACTTCTGACGGCCTCATGCAACCCGCTCTCAGCGGATGAAATCCTTTCAATCACCGTACCCATTAACGTACGGTGATTGTCGGCATTCTAGGAACGGGGGTTCCCAGACTTGCTTGCCTGCGGCCTGTGGCGTGGCTCAAAGGGGGCCCAGCGCCGCCCATCTTCATCAACACAAGCTCAAGACCCTTGCGAGGGGCCAAGCCTCGCGGGGCAGACGACAAGGAGCTTCCTCAGGCAGGGCCTCATCAGGCTGGCTCACGAGGAGGCGGAGAGTTCAAGGCGGGGTACCTCCCGAGGTTCCCATGACGCAAGCCATGACGACCAAGGGCGCCAGTCAGGCGCCAGCCCGCGCAGTGTCCTCCTTTCCTCTTTGGTGCAAAGGGAGCAAGCGTAGGCGAGAGCATCAAGCAAAGGCATCCACTTCGGTGCAACAAGACCAAGACCAGCCCAACGGCGGGGAGGAAGTCATTGTGGAGCCCAAGCAGGCGTCACCACCAGAGCCTTTGATAGGCGAGGACCAACTTTAGTCAGGATAAGTGTACCCGTTGTTCCCCTTCAAAATAGCCAATTGTTGGCGCCCTTCCCGCTCAATATTGGGGAAGAGGCCCAGGGCCTTTGCCTATAAATAGTACTAGCCACCCCCAGGGTAGAGGCATCCAGTATCTGGCATACATCTAGAATAGAGAGAGAGAGAGAGAGATAGAGCGACTGAACTCCTCCTAGCAGTTCATCGCACCAGCCAAGAACAGACCCCTCGCGAGGCTGTTCTTCCTTGTATTGTTCATCATCAGCCCAAGAGGCAATCCACCACACCACACACTGGAGTAGGGTATTACACAACAATGGTGGCCTGAACCAGTATAAACCCTGTGTCTCTTGTGTTGTTCTTTTCGTAGTTTAGATCCTAGCAATTCGGCGAGGAGCAGGTAGGTAGAGGCCGAAATCTCCGCGCGCACCCCAGTGTTCGAACCTCAAGGGTCTGTCGGAACCCAAAATCCGACAGTGATCTTCTGAGATAGACGCCCGCCCGAGAAGATCCTTCGGCTCCTCCGGCCGTACACCAGCTGGTGGCGAACTCTCCGGCCCCGCCGGACTCGGGGAGACCCTCCGCGACGACACCTCAGGGTCGTCCGCCCCGCCAGACGATGCAGCAGATGGAGGCGTCTCGCTCTCCATCATCTCCGGACGAAGACCCCCGAAGATGAGCTCTGCTGAGAAGGGCTGAGATTCGAACTACAAGGTAAGAACTTCGTTTATTGTCAGAAATAAAAACAGGGATGTCCCTTATTACAAAACTCCCCTTTCTACTTATGGCTCACTAGAGGGCCGATTTCCCCGGGGAAATAGTGCGGCCGGGGCTCCTCCTGGCGCGGGACCCTCTGGTGAAGATTTCTTCCCCCGCTTTGAGGCTTTGGCCTCCAGATCTTCAGAAGCGGTCCTCTTCTCCCCTTGGAGGGGGGATTCTCGATCCCCCCTTCCTTAAGAGCCTCCTTAGCGGAGGCGGTAGCTTTCCTGTTCCCCCCTTCGCCCTCTTCCGAAGGCGCAGCCTCCATCATCTTGGTTAGCACATGATCCGGCGTGGTCTCAGGGAGGGGGGCCGGACACCTTATTAGTTTTGCTTCTACTATCCATTCCTGTTCAAGGGACAGCTCTTTAAAGGGCGAGTTTATGATAAATGTACGAATAGCATGTCCGGGCACAGGACTACTTACTTGAGTATCCGGGCGATTGTAGCTCAGACCTGCATCCTCGGTCAAGTCCGGACACCTCTCTTGTGATCCGAAGAATAGTTTATACATCTCCACGGGCGTCGCACCTATGAAGTGTTGGAGAGCTCGCGGTCCCTCTGGATTGAACTCCCACAGGCGGAGGGGGCGCCGTTTGCAGGGCAGAAGGCACCGAATCAGCATGACCTGCGCCACTACAACCAGATTGATCTCCCTTTCTTGGAGGTGTCGAATATGGCCCTGCAACAATGGTACGTCCTTGGATGGCCCCCAGTCAAGCCCTTTGTTGACCCATGACGCCAGTGAAAGAGCGTTATATCGACTAGAGGGGGGGTGAATAGGCGATTTTTATGAATTCTTCACTGAGGAATTTGCTGGTGAGGAAATTCCTTAGCGAAGAACTACTTGCAGTGGAATATGTACTCAGAAGTAAACATAACAGAATACACACATAGTCAGCATGATGAAATGAAGACTAAAACAGAGTACGGAAAGCGTAAACACAGGATAACAAGGTGACGACAAACAGACTGAAGAAATTGAACTGAGGAATTTGTGAAAGTCTTCAGTCAAAGTCTTCAAGCACAGATATGAACAACATTTAACACAGTAATGAGGAAATGAAAGAGTTGAGGAAATAGAACCAGTCAGTTGGTGAAGACAATGATTTGGTAAACCAGTTCCAACTGCTGTCTCAGTTGTACGTCTGGTTGGAGCGGCTGAGTATTTAAACTCGAGGACACACAGTCCCGGACACCCAGTCTCTGAGCCGCAACTCAAGACACCCAGTCCTCACCGTATTCTCCTTGAACTAAGACCACGCAGGCCTCGTCCAATCACTCGTGGTAAGTCTTCAGGTGACTTCCAAACCATCACAGACTTGGTCACTCGGCGATCCACAATTCCTCTTGGATGCTCTAGACCTTGATGCCTAACCGTCTGGAAGAAGCACAGTCTTCAAAGGTAACAAGCGTCGGATCCACGCAGGATCAATTTCTTCAGTGATGCTCAATCACTTTGGGTTTGTGGGGGTTTGGTTTTGGGATTTTCCTCACTTGATGATTTTCGCTCAAAGTCCTCGGAGGATGGGTTGCTCTCAAATGACAAGTGTCAAGTTCTCTCGGAGCAGCCAACCAGCTAGTAGTTGTAGGGGGCGGCAATTTATAGCCTAGGGAGCAGCCCGACATCATAAGACATAAATGCCCTTCAATGATATGACCGTTAGGTGGATAAGATATTTTGGGACAGCCGGCGCGCAGCACAGCAACGGTCGGAAATTTGACTCTCAAATTCCTCAGGGCTATCATGTTCCTCACTGTGTAGGCAATTCGCACTGGCGAATTCCTAACTCCTCAGTCAGAGCAAAGTCATCAGTGACCAGAAGAACTGCGTCTCTGTCACTGAAGAATTTGACTGAACTGTATGAGATTTCCAATGGCTTCACTCGAAGGGATTGGTAGGTGTAGGATTTCCTCGACCCCCTTTAACAGTACGGTGTTTCCTATGACTCAAGAAAGAGAAAATGAAACTACGAAAACAAAAGTCTTAACGCTTCATGTTTCTCGAATGAATATCAAGTCTTCAAGGTCACACCAATTTCTTCACTTTCAAAGTCTTCAGAAAGTCTTCAGAATATCAAAGTCTTCAGTTGAAGATCTTCATTTTTAGGGGTCGACTTTCTCTGTAAATATCAAACTCCTCATAGACTTATAGACCTGTGTACACTCACAAACGCATCAGTTACTTAACCTATAAGTCTTCAATACACCAAAATCACTAAGGGGCACTAGATGCACTTACAATCTCCCCCTTTTTGGTGATTGATGACAACATAGGTTAAGTTTTCAACGGGGATAAACATATGAAGTGTAAATACTGATATTGAGGAATTTGATTGCAAGATATAGAAGAACTCCCCCTGAATCTGTGCATAGTGAGGAATTTGCTTTTGAGGCAATGCACATTTGAAGAGTTGAATCATGGAGATCTCCCCCTATATCTTGTAATTCATACATGCATTTGATATATAATATGAAGAATTTGAAATGCATGATGAAATATGGTGCCTGATGAGATTCAGCATGCGTGCAATAATATTAACAAGGAATAAGCATGCGGAATAGCACATCAAAAGTTTCAGAGCTCAGTGCATCAAAAGCATCAGAGCACGACCAAAAGTATCAAGGCACCATCGGATTTAAGATTACAACTCGATCCAATAAAAGTTTCGGAAGAACGAGAGTTGTAACTTAATAAAAACGCCCATAATGTAAACCCGCTTGAAGACTAACTCAGATTTCTCCCCCTTTGTCATCAAATGACCAAAAGGATCGAAGCTGAGGACTAACGCCCCTGAAGTTTTTCAAGTTGATGGAGGAGCGCCAGCGTTGTCGGGGTTGGTTGTTGATGTAGGGCCTGCCGCAGTGTCGTCCAAATCTTCATGTTCATCAGTTTCACGCGATAAAGAATAAGAACTGGCCACCAGATCAGGAACTTTGACTCTCTTGAATTTCTTCGGAGGTGGTGCAGACCAGTCAAATGCTTCCTGGAGACCCATAGTCTTCAATTCTTCCGCGGAATACACATGATTGAGAACAGCCCAGGTGCGGTTGAGGGTTTCATGAAGGTAGTACTGATTTTTCTTCACTGCATTATGTGTTGAGGTCATGTTGTGAAGAATTGCAGCAAATTGACGCTTCACCCATTTCTGATTGCGTTCAACCTTCTGATGAAGACTGAGGAGTAACTCACGGTCAGTCATCACCCTGGGTGCTGTTGCTTGAGGCTTTTGCTTGGCTGAGGTATTTGCGGCAGTGACATGTGTTGCAGAATCGTCATTGGTGGAGTAAGATGTAGCTAGACGGAATTGACCATCCAATGGACGAATGCCTTCATCAATCACAGCAGCTGCCTTGCCCTTATCATCAGATGATGAAACTGGTCGCTTTAGGACTTCAATGGGCGGCAAGTAGCTGCCATGGTTCAGAGTGTCAGCCTTGTAATTCAGTGAAGATCTTGCCCTTATGAATCTCATAATCCAAGGCGCATATGGCTTCAGCTCAAAAGGCGACATTGCAACATTAGCCAGAGTCCTCATGAAGAAATCATGAAAGTTGACGGGAACGCCATGAATGATGTTGAAAAGCATGTTCTTCATGATGCCAACGACATCTTCTTCATTTGAGTCGTGGCCTTTGATGGGACTCATTGTCTTCGTTAGAATTCGATAGACAGTCCGAGGCACATACAGTAATTCCTTGATGAGGAATTCGGTTCGAGGGGCCTGTCCTGGCTTCAAAGGCTTCATGAGCACTTGCATAAAATGATCAGACAGTTCGTGGTCATTGTAGATGCAACGTGCAGTTTCATGGGGAGGATCAAGAGGAAGGACACGAAGCAATTCAGTTGCTGGTGCCTTGTAGTGAGTATTTTCAGTCATCCAATCCAGTACCCATGAATTGACATCTTCAGCATCGCCAGTGATGTGCAGGGTGGCATAGAACTGAAGAATGAGTTCTTCATTCCAATCACAAATATCAGTGCAGAAATTTAGCAGCCCTACATCGTGAATAACTCTGAGGACTGGCTCGAAGCATGGTAGTGATTCCATATCCACATGAGGAATATGCTCATGATCGAAGATCTTGTCCTTGTCAAATAGCACTAAGGAATAAAAGTTTGCTTGAGTAGGAGTCCAGAAGCATCTTTTCCTCATGCGAGCAGAGTCATATGGATTGTAAGCAGTGAAGAACACATGCTCAGAAAAGAAGTCTTCAGCCTTGAATTTTTGCTTGCTCAAGAACGGATTCTTCGGTTTGGGCAGAGGAATATCAGTAATTTGCAGCACAACCTCAGGAATTGCGATCTCAGGTACTTCAGGCTAAGGAATTTTTGGTTCCTCTTCTTGTGCAATCTGGGAATCAATAGCAGGTTCTTCAGCACTAGCGGCTGGAATTTCCTCATTAACAGAAGATGTGGGATGAGTTTCTTCAGAGCCCAATTGAACAGTTGTAGCGGGGGACTGAGGAATTTGTTGAATTGGAGTGAAGAGAGGAGTATTGGGATGCTGACTTTCCCAAAAGTCATCGTTCATCACTGGTGTAGTACATCCAATATCCACGTCTTCATCTTCTTTTTCAATTTCCTCAACACCAGCCTCTTCAGCTGTGAACTGAGGCACGGGTGAGGAAACGACTGGCGGTGAAGGGAATGCTTCCACTTCAATTTCTTCATCAAACTGTTCTGAGGTAGCAACAGATTGATTATCTTCATCAGATCCGCTTGGGATCTTGTAGTCTTCTCCATAAGGAACAATTTCCTTAGACGACATGGAGGAAATAGGAACGGCATCAATGGGATTTTCAATCGAGCTGGTCATTGGCTTCATTTTCTTTGCAGCCGAAGAATTTGATGCAGCAGATGCCTTCCTCTTCTTCACTGCAGCTCGTTCTGCAGCCTTTGTCTTCTTCACTTCATAGGTAGAAGGAAGAATTGGAGTTGGTGTTGGCGCAGGAGGAGCTGAGGACTGTGATTCAGTTTCTTCAGGCGCAACTGGTGCAGTTGCCCTGATCTCTTCATTTTCTTCAGGCGCACCACTAGTGGATGCCCTGGGAATTTCTTCAGCGGCTGGAATGGAGTCATCAGACCTAGAACTTGTATTCTCATCAGCAGGCTGAGAGTCATCAGCAGTGCTGGCATGTTCTTCAGCAGGCTGAGCAGAGTCTTCAGCCTGAGGATTTTCTTGTTGCGATGGGGTTGCAATAGTTGTCATTTTCTTCGTCAAATTGACGAATCTCACCTTGGCTCCTTGCCAATCAGCATTGTAAGCATCGAAATCCTTGCTGAGGGCTTGGATTTCAGATTGAGCTTTGAGAAGTTCTTCAGGAGTCAAGTTGACAATGTTCTTCCTCAGAAGCTTCTCCTTTCTGGCTTTTGCTCTCTTTATTTCACGAGCCTTTTCAAATTTCCATTTCTCTTCAGCGATGAAATGGTTCAGCATATGACTTTGACCAGGAGTCAGTGGCAGATCAGGTATAGGAGTGTTTGGATCTTGATGCCACAGGTCGATGAAGTCAATGATCTTCTTCGGATCCAAAAGCAGAGGCACATTTGTTCCTTTGGCTCTAGCGGCCTTTGTGAGTCTGTCTCTGATGATTTCTGCAAGTTCTTCATCAGAAGCTTCATCATCAGAGGGAACGTTGAAGGCAACCTGTTTCTTTCGAGGACTTGGCCGAGGACCGCGTCCAGCAGTTGCTTTTGTCTTCAGCAGAGTGGGGCCTGATGAGGACATTGGTGCAGCTGAGGAACTTGCTGAGACACCAGAAGCAATCGAGAAACCCTGAGTCCTTTGACATGTATCCAGATGCACAGGAGTTGAGGACTTGGAGGGAGCTACTGAGGATTTTGAGGGAGCAGCAGTAGTCTGAGGAATTTGCCGTGAGGGCGCGACTGAGGAACTGGGTTGTGAGGGCACTGATGGTGAAGCACTTGGCTTGCGAGCAGGCTTCTTCGGCATTGATTTCCTCGGCTTGACCGAGGGCTCAGCGGCAGCAGGAGCGGCAGAATCCTCATTGAATTTCCTCACTGCCTCCTTGGCCTGTCTTGCCAGTTTGGCTTGGCGCCTGGACCATTCTTCAGGAAAGTCTTCACCACGCTTGATGCTGGTGGGATCAGCGACTTGGCCAGGTGCCGAAGGAGTTCTTGGGCATGGAGGGTTTAAGGCGAATTTCTTCATGTACTTGGGAGTAACATAGCGATATTCCCTCCATTCTCGTGCCCATCTTCGTTCTATCCTCTGGATGCGCACTTTGCGCTGATTTTTGGTCTCCTTGCCAAACTTGGCTTCATCAGGTGTGCAGTAATCTTTGTAAATTTCATCAGGAATCTCAAAGGCAGTCATGACCTGCCGTTTCTTTCCTCCCTTCTGCGGTCTCTTGCCTTCTGCCATTTTCTTCAGATGAGGAATTTGAACTATAGAGCACTCTGAAGAAGTATGCAGTTTTTCTTCGAGGAACGCTGCAAATGAGTTAAGTTGATGAGAACCTAGTGATTCAGCAGCGGACATGAGTACCTGTGAACAGAGTGTAGGTGCAAGGAATTTGGAGAGGTCATATGCGTTCTCAGAAGATTTTTCGAAAAAGACAAGTTTTGAGGAATTTGACCAGTTGAGCCTTGAGGAATTTCACTAAGCGTTTCATCTTAGGTTCCAGAGTTGTACAGATTGAAAATCCGCACAATTGAGGAATCTTGAAGAAATTGGATGCTTAGAGAGATAAATCAAGAGCATATAGTGTGTGAGGTGTTCATATGTGAAGATTTGAAGAACAAAAACACCTTTGAAGATTTTGAGTAATAAAAGTGACTTTTAATTACCCGAACTGAAGAACACGACGAATAGAGATGAACTGTGGTGAAGTTCGTCACGTTAGATCTCCCATGCCCTAACTTGGCAGAGGGAGACAGCTACGGCGGCGACGGAGTGAAGATTTCCGCGGCCGGCGCGAGTACGACGGCGACGAGGTCGAGGCAGTGAAGCTCTTCCTCACCGACGGCGATGGAGTAGCGGCGGCGCTAGGGTTTGAGGAGTGCTCGAGCGAGAGACAGCGACCGAGCGGAGTAAATGAAGTAAGGAAGGGAGAGGGGTATTTATAGCCACGATGAAAAACTGTTCGCCCGAAGATTTTGGGACGAACATGCCCCTGCCCTTTCTCCTTCACGCGACATGTGTCACCCACGTACTGTGCAGATGAGATCGTGTAAGATCGTGGGTGAATAAACTAATGTATCGTGGGATGCGGAACGGTTTGAGCGGTTAAACCGAAAATCTGGATAAGATTTGTTTTAAAAATTTTGTTCGCAATTTCTTCAGCTGTCAAGGACATAGTGAAGACTTTGAATGAGTTTCAATCAGAACGCACATGAAGAATTTGTGAATAGATTGGGTTGAGTATAGCATAGAGGGGGAAGGGTCCGATCACATTCACTTAGCGGAAATCACAACTTGAAGAAATAGCAATAAGTGAATGCTGTAGAGGACATAAACTCACACATATATATATAGCCAATGAAGAAAAACGACGGAAACATTGAAGATTTTGCAAAGTTGAAGAATTTGAAAAACTAAGGAATTTCAGAAATGAGGAAAAACTCAAATTGAAGATTTTCAACTTTTGTGGTGGCGTAGCCCACCGTATAAGAATGATGATTTCAGACACCGCGTACAATTGTCGTAGGGTTCTGAAAATCAAATTCTTCATTAATTTCTTCACACTTAGAGTGTTATTCTTCATTGATTGAAGAAAAACGTTTCTTCATGTGTTGCACATCTAAGTCATCAATTTTGCATAAGAGTTAGGATGTGTGTCCTTTTCAAAGAACATTCGAAGATTCTAAGATATTTAGCTCACACCACAACTTGCTAAATCTCTTCTCATCCAAGGGCTTAGTGAAGATATCAGCTAGCTGTTCTTCAGTCTTCACATGCTCGATGGAGATATCACCCTTCAACACATGATCACGAAGAAAATGATGACGAATCTGGATGTGCTTAGTCTTCGAGTGCTGAACTGGGTTGTGAGCAATCTTGATGGCACTCTCATTGTCGCAGAGGAGAGGCACATTCTTCACGTTGACGCCATAGTCCTTGAGGGTTTGCTTCATCCAAAGCAGTTGAGCACAGCATGAGCCAGCAACAATGTATTCAGCTTCAGTAGTAGACAGTGATACGCAGTTCTGTTTCTTCGAGGACCAACAGACCAAAGATCGTCCGAGGAAATGACAAGTGCTAGATGTTGACTTGCGGTCCACACGATCACCAGCATAGTCAGAGTCAGAATATCCAATGAGATCAAAACCAGAGCCCTTGGGGTACCATAATCCTAGTGTTGGTGTGTGAGCTAGATATCGAAGAATATGCTTCACAGCCTTATGGTGTGATTCCTTCGGTGCAGCTTGAAATCGGGCACACATGCAAACACTAAGCATTATATCTGGCCTAGATGCACATAAGTACAATAAAGAACCAATCATGGAGCGGTATACCTTGTGATCGAAGTCAATACCATTTTCCTCAATGCATAGATGGCCATTTGTGGGCATAGGAATTTTGACGCCTTTGCAATCTTGCATGCCGAATTTCCTCAGTACATATTTGAGGTATTTCTCCTGAGATATGAATATGCCATTGTGCTGCTGACGAATTTGAAGACCTAAGAAGAATTTAAATTCTCCCATCATAGACATTTGATATTCTTCACTCATCATATAGGCAAATTCATCACTGTATCGTTGGTTAGTACAGCCAAAGATAATATCATCAACATATATTTGGCACACAAATAGTTCACCATCATATGATTTAGTAAAAAGAGTAGGGTCGAGTGAACCGGGTGTGAAGCCATTCTTCACGAAGAATTCCTTCAATGTGTCATACCACGCCCGAGGGGCTTGCTTGAGGCCATAGAGGGCCTTATTGAGTCTGAAGACTTTGTCAGGATTCTTGGGATCTTCAAAACCTGGGGGTTGAGCAACATATACTTCTTCCTCAAGCTTACCATTGAGGAATGCACTTTTCACATCCATTTGATATAAGATGATATCATGATGGTTAGCATAGGCAAGTAAAATGCGAATAGCCTCAAGTCTAGCAATAGGTGCAAAAGTTTCATCGAAATCAATTCCTTCAACCTGAGTGTAGCCTTGAGCTACTAGTCGTGCCTTATTCCTCACCACAAGGCCATTTTCATCTTGCTTGTTGCGGTAGATCCACTTTGTGCCAATGATATTATGCTTGCGAGGATCTGGGCGATTGACCAATTCCCAGACATTGTTCAGCTTGAACTGATGTAATTCTTCTTGCATAGCCTGAATCCACTCTGGCTCCAGAAATGCTTCATCTACCTTAGTGGGCTCTGAGATAGAGACAAAAGCATAGTGCCCACAAAAGTTAGATAAGTGTGAAGCTTTTGAGCGTGTGAGAGGACCTGGTACACTAATGTCATCGATGATCTTATCCACTTGCACTTCTTTTGCAACGCGTGGATGAGTGGGCTGTCGCTGAGGATTTTGATCAGCATTTTCTTCAGCACCATTTTCCTCATCATGTTCTTCAGGTGCATCATCTCGACGTTCTTCACAAACATGAATGAATTCTTCAGCAGATTCTTCAGTAGGAATGACATCCTCAGTTGCCTTGAGCTTGATAGCATCCTCAGGTGCTGGTTCATCTAACACAGAAGGTAGGTGCTCTCTTTGCGAGCCATTAGTTTCATCGAACCACACATCTACAGTGTCAACAATCTTGTGAAGAACAATGTTGAAGACTCTGTAGGTGTGCGAGTCCTTTCCGTAACCAAGCATAAAACCTTCATGTGCTTTCGGTGCAAATTTAGAATTGTGGTGAGGATCTCTAATCCAACATTTAGCATCGAAGACTTTGAAATAACTCACATTGGGTTTCTTGTCAGTGAGGAGTTCATAGGCAGTCTTCTTGAAGAATTTGTGAAGATATACTCTGTTGATTAATTGCATCAATCCAGAAACGCTGAGGCGTTTTGTATTCATCAAGCATAGTGCGAGCCATCTCAACAAGAGTTCTGTTCTTGCGCTCCATGACGCCATTCTGCTGAGGAGTATAAGGAGCAGATAACTCATGAGTAATACCAAGTTCATCAAGATAGGCATCAAGACCAGAATTCTTGAACTCAGTTCCATTGTCACTTCTGATATGATTGATCTTCACACCAAAGTTGGTTGAAGCCCTCGAGGAAAATCGTTTGAAGACTTCCTGCACTTCATGTTTGTAAGTAACAATGTGTACCCATGTATATCGAGAATAATCATCAACAATGACGAAACCATATAAAGATGCATCATTAGTGACTGCTGAATAATGATTAGGTCTGAAGAGGTCCATGTGAAGCAATTCGAATGGACGTGTAGTGGTCATGATAGTCTTCGCTGGATGCTTGGCCTTGGTCATTTTTCCGGCTTCACATGCTCCGCATAAGTGATCCTTGAGGAATTTGACATTCTCAATGCCAATGACATGCTTCTTCTTCGCAAGCGTGTTCAAATTCCTAATGCCTGCATGACCAAGTCGTCGATGCCATAGCCAGCCTTCTGAAGCTTTTGCAAGTAGACACACGGCTGGTTGTGGTCCTGTAGAGAAATCAACAATATACAGATCTCCTCTCCTAAAGCCTTCGAAGACTTTGGAATTGTCAGTTTCCATAATCACAACACAGTGATATTTGCCAAAGACAACAACCATATCAAGATCACAAAGCATTGAGACTGACATGAGATTGTATCCTAAGGACTCAACAAGCATGACTTTGTCCATGTGCTTATCCTTAGAGATAGCAACCTTACCAAGACCCAATACCTGACTTTTGCCTTTGTCAGCAAAGATGATATGCTTCAGAGGTGACGGTGATAAGGGAGCATCCATCAATAGATTCTTGTCACCAGTCATGTGATTTGTACATCCACTATCGAGGACCCATTCAGTGGTTTTGGGTTGATCATCCTGCAGATGAATTAGTGTAGCTTACAATCTCATATGCTTCATCAGTGAAGAATATGATATCAAGTTCATCAGATGAATTTCATCAAGAAGTAAACAGATATAGCAGTATGAGGACATGTGAAATGAAAGTTCATTTCATCATGATTCACCTACGTCCTTTCAGGCATTTTTGTCAGGTCCCCAGCAAATTCTTCAGACGTTAGAGCACGTCTGGAGACCTGACCCTGCAGAAGAGATTAGTTCTTTTTCTTCACCACCCACATCTGGAGGGGTGGCAAAGAGTTCATCATCCTGCGAGCACCATGTGAGAAAGGTGGCAAAGATGCCAAACCATTTCGCTTAGCATGAGAGGGGTTAGGGTATGCATATGAATAAGCCGAGTAATTCTTTGAGGACTTATGAACATAATGGTTTGAAGAATAATGCACATATTCATAGCCCTTAGCTCTACCCTGCGAGACAGAGTTGTTAGCACGATGGTAATCATATGAGGACTTTGATCCAGTTGAGGAATTTGATCCTCGTGAAGAATTTGGTCCATATGAGGACTTGGATCCATATGAAGAGTTTGGTCCATATGAAGGATTTGATCTGGGGTTCCTGTTCTTCATAGGTGGTGTCATGAGAACATTCACCTGAAGACTTTCAACATAGCTTTTGGGAACCCAGATTTTCTTCATAGGGGAACCGTTCCTGCAGTTAGTGCCAACATATCTAGCAAATACTTCACCATTCTGATTTTTGAACAGTTTATAGTTGGAGTCAAATGACTCATTAGAAGAATGAGGAGATTCACATGTAAAGCCAGATAAGTTAGATGGATCGACTGGAGGTCCCCTTGCAGCAACCCATGAGTTTTTGGGATACTGCTCAGGTTTCCAATATGTTCCATCGGCATTGAGTTTCCTCTCAAAGGCAATACCCTCATTCCTAGGGTTTCTATTGAGGATCTGCTTTTTGAGCACATCACAAAGTGTCTGATGCCCTTTGAGGCTTTTGTACATGCCTGTCATGTACAATTCCTTCAGCCCTGCATTGTCAGTGATACTAGCAATGTCCTCAGATGAGGAATTAGTGATAGCAGAGGCAGATGAAGAATTTGTAACATTTGAAGCATTTGAACATTCAGGTGAAGAATTAGCAGATTCACGTTCAATGCACTTTAAACATGGAGGAACAAATTCTTCCTGAGAAGCGCTAATATGTTGAGCTAGTAATGAATCGCGCTCCTTCTGAAGATCTTCATAACACACTCTTAGCTTTTCATGATCTTCCTTTCTTTGAATAGCTTCAAGAGAAAGCTTCTCATGATCTTGCTTTTCTTGAAGAAATTCATATGAAAGTTTCTCATGATCAGACAAGAGAGAGTTATGATGACCTTGAAGATTATCATACCTAGATTAAAGTCTCTGAAGATTTTCAGTCAAGGCTTTAGTGCGATCCATTTCTTCACCCAACATACCATCAGTTTTATCTAGCATGTTTTGAACCTTTTCAAGAGCCCGTTGTTGTTTCACAGCAATTTTAGCAAGTTTAGAGTAGCTAGGCTTAAGATCCTCATCAGATTCATTTTCACTAGAATCAGAGGAGTTGTATTTGAGTACCTTAGCTCCTTTTGCCATGAAGCAATAGGTGGGAGCGTAGCCATCATTATCTTCATCAGGCTTGTCGGTGGAGTCAGTTTCTTCAGTGTTGAAGATGGACTTGCTGACGAAAGCAGTAGCAACGGCTAGACTTGCCACACCAGACTCAGATTCTTC
Organism: Triticum timopheevii; assembly: GCA_963921465.1. Classification (NCBI taxonomy): domain Eukaryota; kingdom Viridiplantae; phylum Streptophyta; class Magnoliopsida; order Poales; family Poaceae; genus Triticum; species Triticum timopheevii. The sequence goes on along the minus strand of OY997264.1, from coordinate 477,135,188 downwards.
AGACTCCTCCTCTTCATCATTTTCCTCAGATTCAGCTTTAGAGTCCATTTCCTTGCCAATGAATGCCCGAGCTTTCTTGGAGCTGCCCTTCTTGTGAGATGAAGACTTTGAGGGTTTTGATGACGAAGACCTTGACGATTTCTTCTTCTTCTTCATATCATCAGAACTGTAATCCTTGTATTTCTTCTTCTTCATTTCCTTTTCCCACTGAGGACAATCTTGAATATAGTGACCAGGCTTCTTGCATTTGTGGCAACGTCTTCTCTTGTAGTCACTGGATGAGGAATCATTTCCTCTTGAGGGTTTTCCAAAGCGACCATGTCTTGTGAACTTCTGGAATTTCTTCACAAGCAGAGCTAGATCCTGGCTCAGTTCTTCAAGATCACCAAGGCTACTACCAGAATCCTCACATTCAGAGTCAGACACAACCTTAGCCTTCAGGGCACGTGGTTTGCCATAGTTTGAGCCATAGAGATCTCTCTTTTCAGCAAGCTGGAACTCGTGAGTGTTTAGCCTTTCGAGGATATCAGCAGGATCAAGCGACTTGTAGTCAGCATGTTCTTGTATCATCAGTCCCAGAGTATCAAATGAGGAATCAAGCGATCTCAGCAGTTTCTTTACAACTTCATGATCAGTGATGTCAGTGGCACCGAGGGCTTGAAGCTCATTTGAGATGTCAGTGAGGCGATCAAAGGTTTGTTGGACATTCTCATTGTCGAGTCTTTTGAAGCGGTTGAAGAGATTCCGAAGAACATCGACTCGAGAGTCACGCTGAGTTGAAACTCCTTCATTTACTTTGGACAGCCTATCCCAGATAAGCTTAGCAGTTTCCAAAGCACTCACTCTTCCATACTGTCCTTTGCTCAGATGGCCACAGATGATATTCTTCGCTTGAGAATCGAGTTGTTTGAATCTCTTCACATCGGTAGCGGTCAGTGTTTCAGTGACAGAGGGGACACCATTTTCGACAACATACCAGAGATCATTGTCAATTGCCTCAAGATGCATTCGCATCTTGTTCTTCCAGTAGGGGTAGTCCGTTCCATCAAAGGTAGGACACCCAGCCGAGACCTTGATCATACCTGCGGTCGACATAACTAAAACTCCAGGCGGTTAAACAAAAATCACATAGAACAAGGGAGTACCTTGCTCTGATACCAATTGAAAGTGCGTTATATCGACTAGAGGGGGGTGAATAGGCGATTTTTATGAATTCTTCACTGAGGAATTTGCTGGTGAGGAAATTCCTTAGCGAAGAACTACTTGCAGCGGAATATGTACTCAGAAGTAAACATAACAGAATACACACATAGTCAGCATGATGAAATGAAGACTAAAACAGAGTACGGAAAGCGTAAACACAGGATAACAAGGTGAAGACAAACAGACTGAAGAAATTGAACCTAGGAATTTGTGAAAGTCTTCAGTCAAAGTCTTCAAGCACAGATATGAACAACATTTAACACAGTAATGAGGAAATGAAAGAGTTGAGGAAATAGAACCAGTCAGTTGGTGAAGACAATGATTTGGTAAACCAGTTCCAACTGCTGTCTCCGTTGTACGTCTGGTTGGAGCGGCTGAGTATTTAAACTCGAGGACACACAGTCTCGGACACCCAGTCTCTGAGCCGCAACTCAGGACACCCAGTCCTCACCGTATTCTCCTTGAACTAAGACCACGCAGGCCTCGTCCAATCACTCGTGGTAAGTCTTCAGGTGACTTCCAAACCTTCACAGACTTGGTCACTCGGCGATCCACAATTCCTCTTGGATGCTCTAGACCTTGACGCCTAACCGTCTGGAAGAAGCACAGTCTTCAAAGGTAACAAGCGTCGGATCCACGCAGGATCAATTTCTTCAGTGATGCTCAATCACTTTGGGTTTGTGGGGGTTTGGTTTTGGGATTTTCCTCACTTGATGATTTTCGCTCAAAGTCCTCGGAGGATGGGTTGCTCTCAAATGACAAGTGTCAAGTTCTCTCGGAGCAGCCAACCAGCTAGTGGTTGTAGGCGGCGGCTATTTATAGCCTAGGGAGCAGCCCGACATCATAAGACATAAATGCCCTTCAATGATATGACCGTTAGGTGGATAAGATATTTTAGGACAGCCGGCGCGCAGCACAGCAACGGCCGGAAATTTGACTCTCAAATTCCTCAGGGCTATCATGTTCCTCACTGTGTAGGCAATTCGCACTGGCGAATTCCTAACTCCTCAGTCAGAGCAAAGTCATCAGTGACCAGAAGAACTGCGTCTCTGTCACTGAAGAATTTGACTGAACTGTATGAGATTTCCAATGGCTTCACTCGAAGGGATTGGTAGGTGTAGGATTTTGAGTTGAGCATCACATGGAAATTTTTCCTTAGTATTTCCTCGATCCCCTTTAACAGTACGGTGTTTCCTATGACTCAAGAAAGAGAAAATGAAACTACGAAAACAAAAGTCTTCACGCTTCATGTTTCTCGAATGAATATCAAGTCTTCAAGGTCACACCAATTTCTTCACTTTCAAAGTCTTCAGAAAGTCTTCAGAATATCAAAGTCTTCAGTTGAAGATCTTCATTTTTAGGGGTCGACTTTCTCTATAAATATCAAACTCCTCATAGACTTATAGACCTGTGTACACTCACAAACGCATCAGTTACTTAACCTATAAGTCTTCAATACACCAAAATCACTAAGGGGCACTAGATGCACTTACAGCCAGCCGTTGTGGGGGGCCTGAGCGAAAGGCAGGCGGCGCCTCCCATCTGGTGCCCCTAGGAGCGGTGATGTAGAACCACTCCTGTTGCCACAAACTAAGCTCCTCTTGAAAAAAGCCATCGGGCCATGGAGCGTTAGCCCTCTTGCTTATAACTGCCCCTCCGCACTCTGCCTACCGCCCCTCGATCATCTTCGGCTCCACGTTGAAGGTCTTGAGCCACAATCCGAAGTGAGGGGTAGTGTGGAGGAAGGCTTCTCATATGACAATGAACGATGAGATGTGGAGGATGGACTCCGGATCCAAGTCATGGAATTCCAACCCATAATAAAACATGAGCCCCCTCACGAAGGGGTCCATCGGGAAGCCTAAATCCCGACGGAAGTGAGACACGAACACCACGCTCTCACCAGGCTCGGGAGTGGGAATGACTTGCCCTTGGGCGGGCAGCCTATGTGAAATTTCGCCGGTTAGATACCTGACGTCTCTCAGCTTTAGCACATCTTCTTCCGTGACGGAAGAAGGCATCCACCGGCCTTGTAGGTCGGAGCCGGACATTGTCGAAGGTTCGAAGCGCCTGAATTTGGAGCCTTGGGTGTTGGAACTCGGGGCGAGGGCGGATTCGATTGACGATTGAAGAAAAGGAACAGGCCTTGGTCTCATTATAAAGGGGTTGAATACCAAGAGCCGTCCCCGTGACCGTTTGGGACTCGCCTTCGATGGAGGGGGCGTGCTAACGGGCGCGGTTGGGTTACCCACGTCCGTATTGATGAGAATCCCGGAATAAGGGGACACGATCTCTGCTTTGACAAGACGTGCCAAGGAAGCCGCTTTGCTAAACGCGCTGAGGCAGAATAATAAAAACAATTCGAGTAAAGGCTTGGCCGTGGTGTGACGTCATGCCACGAAATACGTCAGCAGATTGAGCTTGTGTAAATATTATTCTCTCTACGGTGGAATGTCGAATTTATTTTGCAGAGCCGGACACTATCCTGGTGTTCAAAATCTTCTATGAATTATTCGCAGGAGGAACCCGGCTTGCAATGCCGAAGACAATATGCGCGTCGGACTCGTCGTCATTGAAGCCTGGTTCAGGGGCTACTGAGGGAGTCCTGGACTAGGGGGTGTCCGGATAGCCAAACTATCATCATTCGCCGGACTCCAAGACTATGAAGATACAATATTGAAGACTTCGTCCCGTGTCCGGATGGGACTTTCCTTGGCGTGGAAGGCAAGCTTGGCGATACGGATATGTAGATCTCCTACCATTGTAACCAACTCAGTGTAACCCTAGCCCTCTCCGGTGTCTATATAAACTGGAGGGGTTTAGTCGGTAGGACGAACAACAATCATACCATAGGCTAGCTTCTAGGATTTAGCCTCCTTAATCTCTTGGTAGATCTACTCTCGTACTACCCATATCATCAATATTAATCAAGCAGGAGTAGGGTTTTACCTCCACCGAGAGGGCCCGAACCTGGGTAAAAACATCGTGTCCCTTGTCTCCTGTTACCATCCGCCTAGACACACAGTTCAGGACCCCCTACTCGAGATCCGCCGGTTTTGACGCCGACAACTGCTAGGTGAAGCACCTGTCCCAGCAAACCAAGACGTTATGAACACCTGGCAGTCGCGTGTTGATGATTACTCCTTGGTTCAGTGTGGCATGCTTGACAGCTTAGAACCGGGGCTCCAAAAGTGTTTCGAGCAGCACGGAGCATATGAGATGTTCCAAGATCTGAAAATGGTTTTCCAAGCTCATGCCTAGGTTGAGAGATATGAAGTCTCTGACAAGTTCTATAGTTGTAAGATGGAGGAGAATAGTTTCGTCAGCGAACACATACTCAAAATGTCTGGGTTGCACAAACGCTTGTCTCATCTGGGAGTTAATCTCCCGGATGACGCGGTCGTTGACAGAATCCTTCAGTCGCTTCCACCTAGCTACAAGAGCTTTGTGATGAACTTCAATATGTAGGGGATGGAGAAAACCATTCCTGAGGTATATTCGATGTTGAAATCAGCGGAGGTGGAAATCAAAAAGGAACATCAAGTGTTGATGGTGAATAAGACCACTAAGTTCAAGAAAGGCAAGGGTAAAAAGGGCTTCAAGAAAGACGGCAAGGGAGTTGCCGCACCCGGTAAGCAAGTTGCCGGGAAAAAGCCAAAGAATGGACCCAAGCCTGAGACTGAGTGATTTTATTGCAAGTGAAATGGTCACTGGAAGCGGAACTGCCCCAAGTACTTAGCATACAAGAAGGCCGGCAACATCAAAGGTATATGTGATATACATGTTATTGATGTGTACCTTACCAGTACTGGTAGTAGCTCCTGGGTATTTGATACCGGTGCGGTTGCGCATATTTGTAACTCAAAACAGGAGCTGCGGTATAAGTGGAGACTGGCAAAGGACGAGGTGACGATGTGCGTCGGAAATGGTTCCAAGGTCGATGTGATCGCCGTCGGCATGCTACCTCTACATTTACCTACGAGATTAGTTTTAAACCTCAATAATTATTATTTAGTGCCAGCTTTGAGCATGAACATTGTATCGGGATCTCGTTTAATGCGAGATGGCTACTCATTTAAATCTGAGAATAATGGTTGTTCTATTTATATGAGAGATATGTTTTATGGTCATGCCCCGCTGGTCAATGGTTTATTTTTATTGAATATCGAATGTGATGTTACACATATTCATAGTGTGAATGCCAAGAAATGTAAGGTTGATAACGATAGTCCCACATACTTGTGGCACTGCCGCCTTGGTTTCATTGGTGTCAAATGCATGAAGAAACTCCATGGAGATGGACTTTTGTAGTCTCTTGATTATGAATCATTTGACACGTGCGAACCATGCCTCATGGGCAAAATGACCAAGACTTCGTTCTCCGGAACAATGGAGCGAGCAACAAACTTTTTGGAAATCATACATACTGATGTGTGCGGTCCAATGAACATTGAGGCTTGCGGTGGATATCGTTATGTTCTCACCCTCACTGATGACTTAAGTAGATATGGGTATGTCTACTTAATGAAACACAAGTCTGAGACCTTTGAAAAGTTCAAGGAATTTCAGAGTGAGGTTGAAAATCAACGTGACAGGAAAATAAAGTTCTTATGATCACATCGTGGAGGGGAACATTTGAGTCACAAATTTGGCACACACTTAAGGAAATGTGGAAACGTTTCACAACTCACGCCGCCTGGAACACCTCAGCGTAATGGTGTGTCCGAACATCGTAATCGCACTCTATTGGATATGGTGCAATCTATGGTGTCTCTTACCGATCTACCGCCATCATTTTGGGGTTATGCTTTAGAGACTGCTGCATTCACTTTAAATAGGGCTCCGTCGAAATCCGTTGAGACGACACCATATGAATTATGGTTTGGGAAGAAACCTAAGATGTCATTTCTAAAAGTTTGGGGACGCGATGCTTATGTCAATAAACTTCAACCTGAAAAGCTCGAACCCAAGTCGTAAAAATGTGTCTTCATAGGATACTCTAAGGAAACCATTGGGTATACCTTCTACCTCAGATCCAAAGGCAAGATCTTCGTTGACTAGAATGGGTCCTTTCTGGAGAAAGAGTTTCTCTCGAAAGAAGTAAGTGAGAGGAAAGTAGAACTTGATGAAGTACTGCCTCTTGAAGCGGAAAGTAGCGCAGCTCACGAAGATGTTTCTGTGGTGCCTGCACCGACTAGAGAGGAAGTTAATGATGATGATCAAGGTACTTCGGATCAAGTTGCTACTGAACTTCGTAGGTCTACGAGGACATGTTCCACACCAAAATGTTATGGCAACCCTGTCCTCGAAATCATGTTGTTAGACAACGGTGAACTTTTGAACTATGAAGAAGCGATGGCGGGCCCAGATTCCAACAAATGGCTTGAAGCCATGCAATCCGAGATAGGATCCACGTATGAAAACAAAGTATGGACTTTAACAGACTTGCCCGATGATCGGCGAGCGATAGAAAACAAATGGATCTTTAAGAAGAAGACGGACGCGGATGGTAATGTTACCATATACAAGGCTCGGCTTGTCGCTAAGGGTTATCGACAAGTTCAAGGGGTTGACTACGATGAGACCTTCTCACCCGTAGCGAAGCTGAAGTCCGTCCGAATCATGTTAGCAATTGCCACATTCTATGATTTTGAGATATGGCAAATGGAAGTCAAAACGGCATTCCTTAACGGCTTCCTTAAGGAAGAATTGTATATGATGCAGTCGGAAGGTTTTGTCGATCCTAAGAATGCTAACAAGGTATGCAAGCTCCAGCGCTTCATCTATGGGCTGGTGCAAGCATCTCGGAGTTGGAACATTCGTTTTGATGAAATGATCAAAGCGTTTTGGTTTATGCAGACTTATGGAGAAGCCTGCGTTTACAAGAAAGTGAATGGGAGCTCTGTAGCATTTCTCATATTATATGTGGATGACATACTGTTGATGGGAAATGATATAGAACTCTTGGAAAGCATAAAGGCCTACTTGAATAAGTGTTTTTCAATGAAGGACCTTGGAGAAGCTGCTTACATATTAGGCATCAAGACCTATAGAGATAGATCGAGACGCCTCATAGGTCTTTCACAAAGCACATACCTTGATAAGATATTGAAGAAGTTCAATATGGATCAGTCCAAGAAAGGGTTCTTGCCTGTATTGCAAGGTGTGAAATTGAGCTTGGCTCAAAGCCCGACCACGGCAGAAGATCGAGAAAAGATGAGTGCCATCCCCTATGCCTCAGCCATAGGGTCTATTATGTATGCCATGCTGTGTACCAGACCTGATGTAAATCTTGCCGTAGGTTTGGTAGGAAGGTACCAAAGTAATCCCGACATGGAACACTGGACAGCGGTCAAGAATATCCTGAAGTACCTGAAAAGGACTAAGGATATGTTTCTCGTTTATGGAGGTGACGAAGAGCTCGTCGTAAAGGGTTATGTCAATGCTCGCTTCGACACAGATCTGGATGACTCCAAGTCACAAACCAGATACGTGTATATTTTGAATGGTGGGGCAGTAAGCTGGTGCAGTTGCAAGCAAAGCATCATGGCGGGATCTACATGTGAAGCGGAGTACATGGCAGCCTCGGAGGCAGCACATGAAGCAATCTGGATGAAGGAGTTCACTACAGACCTAGGAGTTATTCCCAATACGTCGGGCCCGATGACTCTCTTCTGTGACAACACTGGAGCTATTGCCCTTGCCAAGGAGCCCAAGTTTCACAAGAAGACCAGACACATCAAGCATCGCTTCAACTCCATTCGTGAAAATGTTCAAGATGGAGACATAGATATTTGTGAAGTGCATACGGATCTGAATGTTGCAGATCCGTTGACTATACCTCTTCCACGAGCAAAACATGATAAACACCAGAACTCTATGGGTGTTCGATTCATCACAATGTAACTAGATTATTGACTCTAGTGCAAGTGGGAGACTGTTGGAAATATGCCCTAGAGGCAATAATAAAATGGTTATTATTATATTTCCTTGTTCATGATAATTGTCTATCATTCATGCTATAATTGTATTGACCGGAAACCATAATACATGTGTGAATACATAGGCCACAACATGTCCCTAGTGAGCCTCTAGTTGACTAGCTCGTTGATCAACAGATGGTCATGGTTTCTTGACTACGAACATTGGATGTCATTGATAACGGGATCACATCATTAGGAGAATGATGTGATGGAAAAGACCCAATGCTAAGCATAGCACAAGATCGTGTAGTTCGTTTGCTAAAGCTTTTCTAATGTCAAGTATCATTTCCTTAGACCATGAGATCGTGCAACTCCCGGATACCGTAGGAATGCTTTGGGTGTAACAAACGTCACAACGTAACTGGGTGGCTACAAAGGTGCACTACAGGTATCTCAGAAAGTGTCTGTTGGGTTGGCACGAATCGAGACTTGGATTTGTCACTCCATATGACGGAGAGGTATCTCTGGGCCCACTCGGTAATGCATCATCATAATGAGCTCAATGTGACTAAGTAGTTGGTCACGGGATCATGCATTACGAAACAAGTAAAGTGACTTGCCGGTAACGAGATTGAATGAGGTATTGGGATACCGATGATCGAATCTCGGGCAAGTAACATACCGATTGACAAAGGGAATTGTTACGGGATTGCTTGAATCCTCGACATCGTGGTTCATCTGATGAGATCATTGTGGAACATGTGGGATCCAACAAGGGTATCCAGATCCCGTTGTTGGTTATTGGCCAGAGAGCTGTCTCGGTCATGTCTACATGATTCCCAAACCCGTAGGGTCTAGACACTTAAGGTTCGATGACGCTAGGGTTATAAGGAAGATTTGTATGTGATTACCGAATGTTGTTCGGATTCCTGGATGAGATCCCGGACGTCACGAGGAGTTTCGGAATGGTCTAGAGGTGAAGATTTATATATGGGAAGTCATCATACGGTCACCGGAAATATTCGGGGGTATACCAGTATTGTACCGGGACCACCGGAGGGGTTCCGGGGGTCCATCGGGAGGGTCCACCTGCCCCGGAGGGCCTTATGGGCTGTAGATGGAAGGGAACCAGCCCCTAGTGGGCTGGACGCCATCCCCCCTAGGGACCATGCGCCTGGGGGGAACCCTAACGGGGGCGACCCCTTGCTTGGGGGCAAGCCCCCTCCCCCTTGGCCGCCGCCCCCCTCTAGATCTCATCTAGAGGGGCCGCCCCCCTTCCCTCTTCACCTATAAATAGAGGGGTGGAGAGAGGGGTGCAACACTACATCCAAGGCGCAGCCCCTGCCCTCCCAAACACCTCTCCTCCTCCGCGTGAGCTTGGTGAAGCCCTGCCGGAGAACTGCCACTCCATCACCACCACGCCGTCGTGCTGCTGTTAGAGCCTTCTTCCTCAACCTCTCCCTCCTCCTTTCAGGATCAAGGCGCGGGAGACGTCACCGGGCTGCACGTGTGTTGAATACGGAGGCATCGTTGTTCGGTGCTTAGATCGGATTCGTCCGCGATCTGAATCGCTACGTGTACAACTCCTCCAACCGCGCTCTTACAACGCTTCCGTCTCGCGATCTTCAAGGGTATGAAGATGCACTCCCCTCTCTCTCGTTTCTAGTTACTCCATAGATTGAGCTTGGTCATGCATAGAATTTTTTTAATTTCTACAACGATCCCCAACAATTATTGCATCGAACACAGTTTCTCGAAGGGTCTCTGATCGTAGTGTCACGTTAGCACCATCCTGCAGTAGTGTATCTACTGTATTCCAACTTTTCTATGGCAAAAACTTTTCAACGAAAACCATAGAATCATCAAAACAAGCACAAAATGCAAAGAAAACGGAATCTGTCAAAAATAGATCAATCTGTAGCAATCTGACTACTTCGAATACTTCTGTAACTCCAAAAATTCTGAAAAATTAGGACAACGTGAATAATTTGTTTATTAATCTTCTACAAAAATAATCTCTACTACCTAAAACAAACGGAAGGTTCCATCTCCCTCTTATGTCGTCATTTCGTCCGTCCTTTCCCCGTTTCTCCCACGCACAATCACCGCGTTTGAAATTATGGGGACACAATCTCTCATTCAATTTGATTTGACGCCCTCCCTCCCATCTCCGCTCGTGGGCGCCGCCTCCTTGCCTTAGCATAGCCGCCACACATACCCATGCGAGTACGCCTCCCATACTCCTCTCTTGAAGCTGTCGCCGCCATCCCTACCTCCTCCTCTGCTCGGTGCACATCAGTGTGAGGCCCTGATCTCTCTCTTCGCAATGATGGGAGACATCAGTGGTGGCTGTGGATCTGGCAGCGACGTGGATAGTTTCCTCCTCCCTTCCCATGTTGCTCCAGCAGGTCCAGCGTGCCTCGAGGTGCTCACGGGGATGGCTGTAGCAAACACTGGTTGGTCGCCTTCGAGGCTATCTAGGACACCACCTAGGCGAGCGAGGAGAGACGAGCAAGCATATTCCTACAGTCGAGCCTCCCCGCCTCCAAGCTGTGTCCTAGATAAGGTCATCCCTCCTTCAATCTGTACCCTAGCTAGCTCGCCTCCCTCTGTAGGAGACCTACCTCGACAAGGTTGTGGGTCGCATGCTCCAAGTACAAGGACGTAGGTGAGGTAGGCGACCATGATGCTGCACATGGTGGCGTCGATGTTGGAGTCCCTGAATGACTATATAGCTCTTTATTATCTATGTTGAACGACTGAATGGTGATGCTATACTGAATCTGTTAACTCGTCAGCTCTTCACCACATTGTTTGTTTTGATATTCTATAGTACCCGGATTAAGTTACCTAGATTCAGAAGTTACTTTAATAGTTTGGGTGGCTGGGTACATCCTGTATGGAGCATAGTTTTCTTAAATCCCAGCTTTCTTGCTGCACTTAGCTGTCTCGGTTCATATATACCTAGCTACATTTTACTCGTACATCATATAGGATGCAGTCCAGGTTAGGAAAAGGAGGCCTTATAGTCCAAGACAATATTTTCTCAACTCTAGGCCATTGCTACTAATGAGAATCATCGACAAGTTGCATTTTTCCTTGTGGGTATTAGGAACTATTCAATACTTCTGTTTAACATGCTCAAGTAACTTTGTAGCATAACAAGAGTCATCTTATCTTATGAAGTACTTCAAACTTTGCTTGTATTCTTGATAATTATATTAAGGACCTGACACTTGGAATCTAATCTATCCTGAATCTCATATAGGAACGATTTTCTAGACTGAAGATAGTAAAGTGTGTAGGTCCATTCTTGAAAGTTGATGATCCTTCTCTTGGACACCAACCCTGTAATTCTGTATTTGGGAAATACATTGTTTGCATGATTGACAGGAAAGGTATGAAATAGCACAGTGAGGGTGTCTGGGATTAAGGGGTCCTCGGACAGCCGGACTATATACTTTGGCCGGACTGTTGGACTATGAAGATACAAGATTGAAGACTTTGCCCCGTGTCCGGATGGGACTCTCCTTTGCGTGGAAGGCAAGCTTGGCAATTCGGATATGTAGATCTCCTTCTCAGTAACCGACTCTATGTAACCCTAGCCCCCTCCGTGTCTATATAAACCGGAGGGTTTAGTCCGTAGGACAACAACAATCATAATCATAGGCTAGCTTCTAGGGTTTAGCCTCTATGATCTCATGGTAGATCAACTCTTGCAATACTCATATCATCAAGATCAATCAAGCAGGAAGTAGGGTATTACCTCCATCGAGAGGGCCCGAACCTGGGTAAACATCGTGTCCCCCGCCTCTTGTTACCATTAGCCTTAGATGCACAGTTTGGGACCCCTACCCGAGATCCACCGGTTATGACACCGACATTGGTGCTTTCATTGAGAGTTCCACTGTGTCATCATGATAAGGCTTGATGGCTTCAAACATCTTCAACGACACGGTCCAGGGTGAGGTTTTCCTTCCTGGACAAATCTTCATATTTGGCAGCTTCGTACTACGGGCCAACTTGCTCAGCCATCTGGAGCAGATCGATAGTTACGCCCCTGCCCATCAGGTTAGGTTTAGAAGCTTGAACTGTACTGCCGACATCCGCGGAGACTTGATCTTCAATGGATTCGAGCCCATGTCAGGTGCACCGAACAGTCACGACGGGCATGACTTAGATCTGCCATCGGACAGTGTTCGGGAGATCGCGCTTGCGGCGGCCCCGGGAATCAATCCGGAGCCGATCGTGCCATCCAAGGACGGGTGGATGGACTCTGTCATGGAGGCCACACACTCATCAGCGCTGGAGCCGAACACAGTCTTCACCTCTGAAGAGATCTGTGTCAACGGACCCTCAGACTCGTCTACGACCATAGGATCCGAACCGCGTACGTCCGCGCCTATCGAATCTGATCGGGCACCGGTCATGGAGTTTATCTCTACGGATATCTTTCGGCACTCGCCCTGGGGCGACGTGCTAAATTCACTAAGGTCTCTCTCTCTCTTTCAGGGGACTCTTGGCCGAACTATGTTCGGCTCGAGTGGGAAGCAGACGATGGAGAAATTCGTTCCCCACCCACCACCCACTTCATAGCCACTGTCGATGGGCACTGGACAGCCACCTCATCATATGATATATACATGGTGGACACCCCAAAAGAAAGCAATGGCGAGGATGCAACGGAGGACAATCCCATAAAGCAGCAACCAAAGCGATGATGTAGGCGCCGCTCTAAATCCCGCCAAAGTAAAAACAACGATAACAGCGCAAGAAAGAATAATACCCCGGTCAACTCCAAAGGAAATGACGACCCCATGGACCCAGCGATGGAGTAGGATGAGACAGGGAACGGTGAACATAGTCTGAAGCCGACATCCAATGACGCTGATCCCGAGGGAAACATTCATCAACCTGTCTCCGGAGAGGAGAACAGTCCGGACGATGATGCACTCATCATCCCGGAAAAACATTTGGAACAAGAAAACCTCCAAAGAAGGTGTCTTGCCATCGCGAGGAGCTTGAAGAAGCAGAAGCAAAGGCTTAAGGCCGCACAGGATACGCTCAACCGTAGATGGAACAAAGTGCTTGACACGGAAGAAAAATATGGTGGTGATTGCCACACAAAGAGCTATCCAAAGCACAAGCTGCTGACCGAATTCGACGACGAGGCTATAGAGCCCATCCAGCCAAAAAATAAAACGGCCGATCAGCCGGACCGACCACCCCATGGCCACGATAGGGCAGCTAATGATGCCGCACACAAGTCAGCACACGATTTATGTGAGCTCCTGGACAAAAAATCCAGTATGGCCAGGTCCATCTACGGATCTAGGAAGTGTGCTCCGACACAGGATCACAGCCACCAAAACGATCATATTGATCGAATACCAGCTTGGAATCAACACCGAACACAACAACCGTCGACAGCATGCCATGACACATCCAAATACAGGGGCGCCGCGCACCCCCTGTGCTTCACCAATGAGGTGCTGGATCATGAATTTCCAGAGGGATTTATACCCGTGAATATAGAGGCGTACGACGGAACGACAGACCCGGAGGTCTGGATTGAGGACTTCATCCTTCACATCCACATGGAGCACATAGATGATCTCCACGCCATCAAATACCTGGCACTCAAGTTGAAAGGACCAGCTCGGCACTAGTTGAAAAGCCTCGCCGAAAACTCAATTGGAAGTTGGGAAGAACTTGAGGACGCTTTTAGGGCAAATTTTCAAGGGACCTATGTCCGACCTCCAGATGCAGACGATTTAAGTCACATAATTCAACAGCCCGAAGAGTCAGCCCGAAAGCTTTGGAACAGATTTCTCACTAAGAAGAATCAAATCGTCGACTGCCCGGATGCTGAAGCCTTAGCGGCTTTCAAGCACAGCGTCCGGGACGAATGGCTTGCTAGACACCTTGGCCAGGAAAAGCCGAGGACAATGGAAGCCCTAACAAGCCTCATGACCCTCTTTTGCGCGGGCGAGGACAGTTGGCTGGCCTGTAGCGGCACCAGCGACCCAGGCACATCCGAAGTTAGGATGGCAACGGGAAGCCACGACGCAATAAAAACAAGCGTCGAAACAATGAAGACAGCCCAGATAACACGACAGTCAACACCGGATTCAGGGGCTCTCGACCCGGTCAACGGAAAAAGCCATTTAAAGGAAGCAAAGATGGACCGACCAGCCTATATAAGATTCTAGACAGATTATGTCAAATTCACGGCACCTTCGAAAAAGCTGCGAATCACACCCACAAAGAGTGCTGGGTTTTCAAGCAGGCCGGCAAGCTAAACGCCGAACAAAAAGGGAGGGAGACGCCAAGTGAAGACGAGGATGAGCCTCGCTAGCCGAACACTGGGGGACAGAAAAAATTCCCACCAGAAGTCAAAACAGTGAATATGATTTACGCAACTCACATACCAAAGAGAAGGCGCAAACATGCACTCCGAGACGTATACGTTGTAGAGCCCGTCGCCCCCAAGTTCAATCCCTGGTCGGCCTGCCCGATCACTTTTGATCGCAGGGATCATCTGACTAGTATCTGGCATGGAGGATCGGCTGCCTTGGTGCTCGACCCAATAATTGACAGATACCATCTCACCCGAGTCCTCATGGACGGCGGCAATAGTCTTAATCTGATATATCAGGACTGTCCGCAAAATGGGGATAGACCTGTCAAGAATCAGCCAAAGTAATACTACCTTTAAAGGAGTAATTCCAAGCGTAGAGGCCCGCTGCACATGCTCTCTAGTACTAGAGGTTGTATTCGATTCTCCCGACAACTTCGGAAGCGAAGAATTAATCTTCGACATCGCTCCATTCCGAAGTGGCAATCACGCACTACTTGGAAGAACGGCCTTCGCTCGTTTTAATGCAGTACTGCACTATGCTTATCTCAAACTTAAGATGCACGGTCCACATGGTGTCATCACAGTTAGCGGAAACACAGAGTGTTCTTTGCGTGCGGAACAATATGTGGCGGATCTAGCAGCCGAACACTGAATGGCCTCTCCAACCAGAATAAATGATCGGTCGTTAAGACCACAGACATGGTTAGACGAGTCCGGCGCACCACCTGTTGTAACAGCCGAGATAAACCTGAGATTGGGACGATAGATATACCCCCATAGGTGGCACTAGGGGCTACATGCATGTAAAAAAATCCCATAGTTTGGCTTGACCCTATTAATACAATAACAGATTGCGTTTTCATAATCGGTTTAGAATAACCAATTTCTCGCACAAAATCTTTCACCTGGGTTTTTCCTTTTTTCAGATGATCATCGTGCTACAACCTTCCAGGATACGGCACAATGGAGATAAAGGCGCAGGCGTGCAGCAGGGCCCCGCTCAAAGATTTCTTTTTAGATTAAGACCCTGCGTAAACATTTTTTAATGTCTCTTGTTGCTTCTCCCCCCGGACACTTTAACACAACAGGGAGGGATACTGGCGTTATTGGCATTTCGTCACGCCAGACCAATACATGTACCTGGAAACTCAGGGCTCATTATCGAGGGTGTTACTCAGCCCAGTATATGTTGTAAGGTCCGAATACCTTAGGGAGTGTTCGGCGTCGCGAGTTTGGCCTTATATGCATCAGCTCCGAATCATGTCTTTGGTCAATAGTTGGGTTTGCCCGGCTCCCGTGTTTTGCTACCTTACATTCCGCTCTATCGGCTAAGGTGGCGCTTGAGAACTACTGCGATTGTGCCCTGGTTCATCTGGATGAGCACCTCAGTAGAGAAAGCCGAAAACTGACTGTCATGATATAGCACGAGACTGGTAAACCACTCGATGACTCAGCGGAATCTTCATGATTCCTCCGCATTAATGAAGTACTGGTTTCCCGGTCATGTACATACGTGCACCGTATTTGGATGAACGCGGAAGTACCAGGGGCTATATAGTAGCCCCACCGTCAAACTCCTATGGCTAAGTGAAAGTGTTAAAGCTATATAGTCTGATTGCCTGGTTCACCACGCTATCACCTCCTTAATGGACCAAGACGCTGGATCAAGTGTGATTACGCGCTTTTCCGCACACCCCCGCATTATATGCGTGGGGGCTGAAGCGGACGACTGCAAACTTTTAGGTTATATACATACATACATAAACGGCCGCACAGGAAGCACTATAATACTTTCAGGCAAAAGTATAAACACATCCCTTTATAATGAAAATAGCATTGTTTTTACAATTCAAATACATGTCACTCGAACATGGTACTCTTCGAGCACTGAGCCTCTATTAAATGCGCACCTTCTAGGACTTCTTCAAAATAGTGCTTGGCCAGGTCCTGGCCTCCCGCTGGACCCCGGGTAGCAATAGCGGTGGCCTCCATCCCTACCCAGTATGTCTTAACACGGGCAAGAGCCATCCGCGCACCCTCTATGCATGCCGACCTCTTCACAGCGTTGATATGCAACACAGCACCAAGGAATTGTTGCACCAAACCAAAATAACTGTCCGGCCTTGGTCCTTTCGGCCAAAGATTATCCACGACAGACCTCATAGCAAGCCCGGATAACCTATGGAGCTCGGCCCATGCGGCCATTTTTTCATTCAACGGCAGCGGACGCGTCGGGGCACTGAACTGCGACTAGAACAATCTTTCTACCTCATGATCTTTCCGATCTTTGTAAAACTCAGTCGCATCAGCAGCACTCTTTGCCAAGTCCGCATACGCGTCTGCAGCACTCCAAAACTGATCTAGAGGGGCATACTTCGGATCTCCAAACTTCATCCGCAACAAAAAGGGCCTCCTAGCCGTGATATCTACGGCTTCACGAAGCTCCTCCCTTATCCCTCTAATTTCAGAGCGAGTTTCCTTGGCCGCTTCCAAGGCCTTCTTCAGGTCAGCCACTTTTGCTTGGCTTTTCTTTTCAAGGAGCTCATATCGGCCGGCGACATCTTGCAGCTCAATAGCCATCTTGGCTATTTTTTCTTTGCTTTGGTGATGAGCATCCTATTCGGCTTTTAACTCTTCGACCGCCTTCAGGGCAGCCGCATCGCTTCTTCGGGCTTGTTCCTTAGCTCGGGAAAGCTCCGCCCGAAGGGTCTCCACGGCAGTAGCTCCATCTGCAGTCACAGCATATTATAGATACTAGCATCATGCTCCTCTTAACATTTGCTGACAAGCCGAAAATACATACCATGGGCCTCGTCAAGCCGCTTGTTCACAAGCGCGATGTCGGCATCCGCCACGTCAAGCTGCCACTTCAGTTCGGCAAAATCAGCAGTTCGGTCAGCCACCGGACCCTCAGGCGCCTGCACATAAAAGCGGCGTGATCATTACCTGGGACTATGATCCTCTGTTTGCCACCTCTGGATGGCAACCAGAGTCTCAGGGGCTACTATCTATACAGAGCACAACTAGCGTGTGCGGTACCGCCAAAAATACATATGATATTTTGCGTACCTCAAAGCCTCTTAGCAGGCTTGTAAAAGCTTCATTGAAACCACTTTTCGTGGATGAAATCCTCTCAACCGCCGTACCCATTAAGGTACGATGCACCTCTGAGATAGCCGCTCACTCCAGAAGACCCATCAGTGTGTCCGGTCATGTGCTGGACAATCCCGGACTCTCTCTGTTGCTCTCCTTGGGAGCCGAATACTCCAGACTTCGGCCAGCCGGAGTGTTAACTTATGGCCTTGGCAGATTAGGAGAAATCCTCCATGACGACACCTCAGGGTCGTCCGCCCCATGTGGCGGGGAGGCAGGAGGAGGCGTTTCGCTCTCCATCATCTCTGGAAGAAGATCCCCCAAAGACGAACTCTGTGGAGAAGGGCTACGAGCTAGACTGCAAGATATATGTCTCGATTATTATTCTCAGAGATAAAATGGGATATATTTACCAAATTACTTTTTTCACTTACAGCTCGGTTGAGGGCTGGCCCCCTTGCGGGCGCTGTGCGGTAAGGATGCCCTCTGGGGCAGGGCCCCCTGGCGAGGTTTTCTTCCCTCGTTTGGAAGGCTCCGTTTCCAAGTATTCAATGGCGGCCCTTTTCTTCCTGTGAGGAGAGGGGATTTTAGGTTCACCTCCCCAATTATCCTCCTTCGCGGAGGCACTTACTCCCCGGATTTGGATGTGTAAAGTATGAAGCCCGCCTGTGGCCTCTCTATTCCTCCCCTCATCTTCTCCTGATGGCACCTGATACGGTGCACGCTCAAGCATCCTGGTTAATAAAGGATCTGGCGAGCCTTCGGGAAGGGGGGCCAAACACATGATCCTCTCCGCCTTTCTTATCCAGCCCTGGCCGAGAGCAACGTTTCAGAATGATGTTGTAACAAATATAAAAGATGACATGTTCGGTCGTGGAATTACTTACTTGGGTATCCGAATAGTTGCAATTGAGAACCACATCCTCGGTGGTGTCCGGACACTTTATTCGTGATCCAAAGAACAATCCATACATCCCTTCGAGCGTCACGCCGAAGAATTGCTGAATAGTTTGCGGTCCTTCCGGGTTGAACTCCCAGATACGGAGAGATCGACGTTGGCACGGCAGGACCCAACGAACTAGCATTACTTGCATTACCTTGACAAGACTGACATCCCACTCGAGGAGATCTCGAATGCGGATTTGCAATGTCAGCATGTCATTAACTGGCCCCCAGTCCAGCCCCTTGTTGATCCAAGACGCTAGTTGAGGCGGAGGTCCCGGGCGGAAGACAGGGGGTGATACGTCTCCGTCGTATCTATATTTGATTGTTCCATGCCAATATTATTCAACTTTCATATACTTTTGGCAAATTTTTATACTATTTTTTGGGACTAACATATTGATCCAATGCCCAGTGCCAGTTCCTGTCTGTTGCATGTTTTATGTTTCGCAGGAAACCCATATCAAATGGAATCCAAACGGGATAAAAACAGACGGAGAATTATTTTGGAACATTTGGGATTTTCCGGAGGAAGAATCGCGAAACAGTGTCCGCGGCCACGAGACAGCGGGCACGCCCACCCCCCTGGGCGCGCCCTGGACTCCCGTGGGCCACCCATAAGGCGGTTGATGCCCTTCTTTTGCCGCAAGAAAGCTAATTTTACGAGAAAAGTCTGGGCGAAAGATTCACCCCAATCGGAGTTACGGATCTCCTGATATAAAGGAAACGATGAAGGGGTAGAATCAGAGAACACAGAAACAGAGAGATAGATCCAATCTCGGAGGGGCTCTCGCCCCTCCCAAGCCATGTGAACCAACGACTAGAGGGGAAACCCTTCTCCCATCTAGGGAGGAGGTCAAGGAAGAAGAAGAAGAAGGGGGCCTCTCTCCCCCTTGCTTCCGGTGGCGTCGGAGCGCAGCCGGGGGCCATCATCATCACCGCGATCTTCACCAACACCGCCGTCAACTTCACCAACATCTCCATCACCTTCCCCCTCTATCTACAGCGGTCCACTCTCCCGCAACCCGCTGTACCCTCTACTTGAACATGGTGCTTTATGCTTCATATTATTTTCCAATGATGTGTTGCCATCCTATGATGTCTGAGTAGATTTTCGTTGTCCTATTGGTGGTTGATGAATTGCTATGATTGATTTAATTTGCTTGTGGTTATGTTGCTGTCCTTTGGTGCCCATCATATGAGCGCACGCGTGGATCACACCATAGGGTTAGTTGTATGTTGATAGGACTATGTATTGGAGGGCCAGAGTGACAGAAGCTTCAACCTAGCATAGAAATTGATGCATACGGGATTGAAGGGGGACCAATATATCTTAATGCTATGGTTGGGTTTTACCTTAATGAACGTTAGTAGTTGCGGATGCTTGCTAATAGTTCCAATCATAAGTGCATAGAATTCCAAGTTAGGGA
The DNA here is from genome assembly GCA_963921465.1 of Triticum timopheevii. Lineage (NCBI taxonomy): Eukaryota > Viridiplantae > Streptophyta > Magnoliopsida > Poales > Poaceae > Triticum > Triticum timopheevii. The sequence goes on along the minus strand of OY997264.1, from coordinate 477,115,236 downwards.
TGACATGCTAGCAGTGGCCTCTCCCACATAAAACTTGCTGTCGGTCTAGTAAAATAGTCAATTGCTTAGGGACAATTCCACAACTCCTACCACCACTTTTCCACACTCGCTATATTTACTTTATTGCATCCTTATCTAAACAGCCCCTAGTTTTTATTTACGTGTTCTTTATTATCTTGCAAACCTATCCTATCATACCTACAAAGTACTTCTAGTTTCATACTTGTTCTAGGTAAAGCGAACGTCAAGCATGCGTAGAGTCGTATCAGTGGCCGATAGGACTTGAGAGAGTATTTGTGCTACCTTTAGCTCCTCGTTGGGTTTGACACTCTTACTTATCGAAAGAGGCTACAATTATCTCGTATACTTGCGGGTTATCAGGGGGGTCGCCCGTTTTGTACCTCGGGGAGCTGTGATGTAAAACCACTCCCGTTGCCATGAGTCGGAAACCTCTGTGAAGGAACCCTTTGGCCATGGGGCGTCGGCGCCTTTCCTTATTATAGCGCCTCCGCACTCTGCGTGACGCCCGTCAATCATCTTCGGCCTCACATTGAAGGTCTTGAGCCATAGGCCGAAGTGGGGGGTGATGCGGAGGAAGGCTTCACACACGACGCTAAACGACGAGATGTGAAGGACGGAATCTGGAGCTAGATCATAGAAATCTAGCCCGTAATATAACATGAGCCCTCTCACAAAGGGATCAAGACTAAAACCTAGCCCTCAGAGGAAGTGGGAAATAAATACGACACTCTCGTTGGGTTCGGGAGTGGGGATGACCTGCCCTTGAGCAGGCAGCCTGTGCGGGATTTCGGCGGTGAGATACCTGGCCTCCCTAAGCTTCTTCATGTGCTCCTCTGTGACAGAGGATGCCATCCACCGGCCTTGAAGGTTGGATCCGGACATGCTTGAAGGTACGAAGCGCTTAGCTTGAGCCTTGGGTGTTGGAACTCGAGGTGGAGGAAGGGAAGGATCGAGCGTGGGAAGAAAAGGATAGGCCTTGGCCCCTTTATAAAGAGGACGAATATCAAGCGTCGCCCGCGTGGCCGTTTGGAACTTGCCTAAAATCGAGGAGTCATATTAACAAGCGCGGTTGGGTTACCCACATCTGTATTGATGAGAATACCGTGATAAGGGGGACACGATCTCTGCTTTGACAAGACGTGCCAATAAAGCCGCCTCGCAACACGTGCAGTGGCTGGATGAGAAAAACGGTTCGAATAATGACCAGGCCGTGGCGTGATGTCACACTATGAAAAGTTGTCAGTAGATTCGATTTGTGTAATATTGTGCTCTCTACGGTGGTATGTGGAATTTGTTTTGCAGAGCCGGACACGATCCTTGTGTTCAAAATCTTCTATGGAGTATTCGGAGATGGAACCCGCCTTGCAATGTCGAAGACAATCTGCGTGCCGGACTCATCGTCATTGAAGCCTGGTTCAGGGGCTACTGAGGGAGTTCGGGATTAAGGGGTCCTCGGACAACCGGACTATATACTTTGGCCGGACTGTTGGACTATGAAGATACAAGATTAAAGACTTCGTCCCGTGTCCGGATGGGACTCTCCTTTGCGTGGAAGGCAAGCTGGGAAATTCGGATATGTAGATCTCCTTCTTTGTTACCGACTCTTTGTAACCCTAGCCCCCTCCGGTGTCTATATAAACCGAAGGGTTTAGTCTGTAGGACAACAACAATCATAATCATAGGCTAGCTTCTAGGGTTTAGCCTCTACGATCTCGTGGTAGATCAACTCTTGTAATACTCATATCATCAAGATCAATCAAGCAGGAAGTAGGGCATTACCTCCATCAGAGGGCCCGAACCTGGGTAAACATCGTGTCCCCCGCCTCCTGCTACCATTAGCCTTAGATGCACAGTTCGGGACCCCCTACCCGAGATCCACCGGTTTTGACACTGACACACAACTATTTGAATTACAATGGCAATATATTTTATAAGACAAGTTATAGTGCCACAAGCTACATCCTTCCCTTAGAAAATTAAATTTCAAACATGGAATATCTGCAGTCGGTGCCGGCAAACATTTTAGGTTACAAATTCTTTTGCTTTCAATATTTCTAATTAAGTGGTATTAACATGTGTACAACTACTAGATAGGGGAGAGGAATAGAGAGGGGGGAGGGGGAGGTGGTTATTTAACATGCATGAGGATCATAAGTATATGTTTGACACAATTGATGTGAACCACAAGATTTGTATGTCCGACATGATTGATATTTGGACCACTAGAATTTGTATGTCCGGCATGATTTGAAGCACTAGAATTTGTATGTCCTGACATGATTGATGTTTAAATCGCTATAATTTTTATCCCGTTGCAATGCACTGGCACTTAGCTAGTAAACTCAAAAGCACTCTTCTATTAAAAATGAAAAATAATTTCATGAGTGCAAAAGTTTTTGTTTTTCAGCAAGATCAAATCAACTCTCACCCAAATCATCCCGAAGGCCTTGCTTGGCACAAACACTAATTTAAACCACAAAAACACATCTTATCAGAGGCATAATTGGGTATTTTATTGAAAACAACAAGAAAACCAAAAAGCAAAAAGATACAAGTTGGGTTGCCTCCCAACGAGTGCTATCGTTTTATGCCCCTAGCTAGGCATAACACGTAGGATCTAAGTGTTCTCATATTTAGCTCTAGATCCATAGGATGCCCTTGTGATTGATTCATATGGTGGCCTAATTCATGTTCTAGGGAAGTGTTTCATACCCTTTCTTAGTGGAAATTGAAATTTAATATTGCCTTCTTTCATATCAATCACGACACCAATAGTATGTAAAAACGGTCTACCAAGTATAATTGGACAAGACGGATTGCAATCAATAACAAGAACAATAAAATCTATGCGCACATAATTCCTATTTGCAAAAATAAGAACATCATTAATTCTTCCCATAGGCTTTTTAATAGTAGAATTTGCCAAGTGCAAATTTAAAGAGCATTTTTCAATATCGGAAAGACCAAGCACATCACATAAAGATTTCGAAATTGTTGAAACACTAGCACCCAAGTCACATAAAGCAAAACACTCATAATTTTTAATCTTGACTTTGATGGTAGGTTCCCATTCATCATAACTATCATACTTAATTCCAACTTTTCTTCAAAAGCTTTCCTCATAGCATCAACAATATGTTTAGTAAAAGCTTTGTTTTGTTCATAAGCATGGGGTGAATTTATCATGGATTGCAGAAAATAAATATAATCAACCAAAGAGAAACTATCATACTTAAAGTCTTTGTAATCCAAAATAGTGGGCACAACACTAGTTAAAGTTTTGACCTCTTCAAACCCACTTTTATCAATTTTCTCAACAAGATTTTCACCCTCCGAATTATCGGGACGCCTTCTAGCTAAAGTTCACTCTTCTTCAGTCCCTTTTTCATCAATCTTAGCTTTACTAAGCAATCAATAGGAGAAACACCAATCATTTTAAGATCTTCATCACTTTTATGAAAGTAATCACTAGAAAAAGCTTTTTCTAAAAATTCTCTTTTAGCTCTAAGCATAGCGGTTCTTTTCTTACTTTCATCCAGGGAAACATAAATAGCTTTAATTGATTCTTCAACTTTAAGCACAAAAACTTTCATCTTGAGAGTTTCTACATCATGAGAAATTCTATCAATACTTCTAGACATATCATCAACTTTATTCAACTTTTCTTCTATCGAAGCATTGAAACTTTTTGAGTATTGATAAATTCTTTAATATTATTCTCAAGATCAGAGGTGTTTCTATTATTATTATAAGAAGGATTACCATAATTATTAGAGGAATTACTAGGAAAAGGCCTAGGATTAAAATTACCTCTATAAGCATTGTTATATTGAAATTGTTTCGCGAGATAAAATTCACATCTATGGCATCACTATTCTGCTCAATCAAGGTGGACAAAGGCACACCATTAATATCAATAGTAGCATGTTTATTAGTAACCAACTTCAGAACAGCATCAACTTTTTCACTGAAATAATTTATTTCTTCTACCGAATTGACTTTTTTAATAGTAGGAGCTCTTTCGGTATGCCATTGTGAGTAATTTTCCATAATATTGTCTAGCAATTTAGTAGCTTCACCCAAAGTAATTTCCAACAAAGTACCCCCCCCCCTCCCGCAGTAGAATCTAAAAGATTACGAGAAACAAAATTCAATCCCACATAAAAAAATTTGTATGATCATCCAAAGATTTAACCCATGAGTTGGGAAATTCCTTAGCATCAATTTCATCCTTTCCCAATATTGTGCAACATGCTCATGTTCAAGTTGCTTGAAATTCATGATCTGGGTTCTAAGGGAAATGATTTTTGCGGGCGGAAAATACTTAGTAATAAAAGCATCCTTGCACTTGTTCGAAGAATCGGTACTATTGCGAGGCAAAGAAGAAAACCAAATTTTTGCGCGATCTCGCAAGGAAAACGGAAATAATTTCAACTTCACAACATAATTCTCCACATCTTTTTTCTTTTGCATATTGCATAATTCAACGAATGTGTTAAGATGGGACGCGACATCCTTATTAGGAGTACCGGCAAATTGATCTTTCATAACAAGATTCAGCAAAGCAGTATTAATATCACAAGACTCCGCACTAGTGGCCGGAGGAGCAATTGGAGTTCTAATAAGATCATTGTTGTTGGTATTGTAGAAATCACACAACTTGGTGTTATCTTGAGTCATGGTGACTACACAACAAGATTGCACTCAAAAACGGATCTGATGAGAAAATGACGAACGAAAAAGAGGGTGAATAAAACGGCAAATTCTTATGAAGTGGGAGAGAGGAAAACGAGAGGCAAATGGCAAATAATGTAAATTGCAAGGAGATGAGATTTGTGATTAGGAACCTGGTTTATATTGATGATGTCTCCCCGGCAACGGTGCCAGAAATTCCTTTTGATGTTTGCTTGAACTACTTTCCCCAAAGAGGAAGGGATGATGCAACACAACAACGGTAGGTATTTCCCTCAGTGATGAGACCAAGGTTACCGAACCAGTAGGAGAACCACGCAACACAACGTAAACAACCCCTGCACACAAATAACAAATACTCGCAACCCGACGTGTTTTTTTATTTTTGGCAACAGTTGTCAATCCCTTTCAGGCAACGGCTCTAGAAATTGGCATGGAGACAAGATAAAGTTATAATAGATTGGATAAATAGATCGCAAATAAAATAAAGTGCAGCAACGTATTTTTGTATTTTTCGGTTTATAGATCTGAAAATAAAATAGATCGCAAAGGCTAATATATTAAAGAAGAGACCCGGGGGCCGTAGGTTTCACTGGTGGCTTCTCTCGAGAAAAATAGCAAACGGTGGGAAAACAATTACCGTTGGGCAATTGATAGAACTTCAAATACTCATGACGATATCCAGGCAATGATCATTATATAGGCATCACGTCCAAGATTAGTAGATCGACTCCTGCCTGCATCTACTACTATTACTCCACACATCGACCACTATACAACATGCATCTAGTGTATTAAGTTCATGGGGAAATAGAGTAATGCAATAAGAACGATGATATGATGTAGACAATATCTATTTATGTAGAAATATACCCCATCTTGTTATCCTTAATACCAAAGATACATACGTGTCGTTTCCCCTTCTGTCACTAGGATCAAGCACCGTAAGATCGAACCCATCACAAAGCACCTCTTCCCATTGCAAGATAAAAAGATTAAAGTTGGCAAAACAAAACCGAAATATCGGAGAAGAAATACGAGGCTAAAATCAATCATGCATATAAGAGATCAAAGAAGACTCAAATAACTTTCATGGATAAAAACATAGATCTGATCATAAACTCAAAGTTCATCAAATCCCAACAAACACACTGCAAAAAGACTTACATCATATGGATCTCCAAGAGACCATTGTATTTAGAATCAAGAGAGAGAGAGAGAGAGGAAGCCATCTAGCTACTAACTACGGACCCGTATGTCTATAAACAACTACTCACGCACCATCGGAGAGGCACCAATGGACATGATGAACCCCTCTGTGATGGTGTCTAGATTGGATCTGGTGTTTCTGGAACTTGCAGCGACTATAACTGATTTTTGTGGACTCCTCTAGGGTTTCTGGAATGTTGGGGTATTTATAGGGCAAAGAGGCGGTCCGGGAGGCCACCGAGGTGGGCACAACCCACCTGGGCACGCCTGGGGGCCCAGGCGTGCCCTGGTGTCTTGTGCCCCCCTCGGGCTCCCTCTCTAGTACTTCTTTGGCCGATTGGATGTGTTCTGGTCCAAAAAATCCACAAACAGTTTCGCTGCGTTTGGACTCCGTTTGGTATTGATTTCATGTGATGTAAAAAACAAGCAGAAAATAGGAATTGGCACTAGGCACTATGTCAATAGGTTAGTACCAAAAATGATATAAAATTATTGTAAAACATCCAAGAATGATAATATAACATCATGGAACAATAAAAAATTATAGATACGTTGGAGACGTGTCATCCATCTTCAAGCTTCATGAGAAAATCGAGCATCTCCAAGCCCACATCTATGACCTGCAAAATCAAAACTATGAGTGTGAATACAGATTTAAGAGGATGATTTGGCTGCAGATTTGAGGATCCCAGAGACTCGTTCATCTTTTTATGATGGTGAGCCTATGCCTTGGAAGATGGATGACAAGCCTATTACATCAACAACTCCATCATCACCACCGCCGAAGAAAGAGTCATAAATGCATGGGTATGGGCACTCCCCTTGGCAACTGCCAAGCTTGGGGGAGGTGCCCCGGTATCGTATCACCATCACACCTTTACCTTTATCGTTTTTCTTGGTTCAATCCTTTTGGTTATATCTTGATCTAGTAGAATTAAATTTTCGTATGACTAGCCTTGAGTTTTGTTTTATGTTCCCTCTACGTAATCGAGTCCGTGAGTTATATAATAAAGAGTAGTTTCACATATAAAGAGTATGATGAATAAAATTTGTTGGGAGTTGACAAACATAGTTTTGGTCATTGTTGCAATTAATAGGAAGTAATAAAGAAAGAGAGGTTTCACATATAAATATACTATCTTGGACATCTTTTGTGATTGTTAGCACTCATTAAATATGACATGCTAAAAAGTTGATGTTGGACAAGGAAGACAACATAATGGCTTATGTTTTCTTATATCCGAATAAAAGTTATATTGTCAAGGATCCTCCAACATGTTGAGCTTGCTTTTCTCTCTTATGCTAGCCAAATCCTTTGCACCAAGTAGAGATACTACTTGTGCATCCAAATATCCCTTAGACCTGTTTTGCCATGAGAGTCCACTATACCTACCTATGGATAAGATCCTTCAAGTAAGTTGTCATCAGTGCAAGCAATAAAAATTGCTCTCTAAATATGTATGATCTTTTAGTGTGGAGAAAATAAGCTTTATAGAACTTGTGATATGGAAGACATAAAAGCGACAGACTGCATAATAAAGTTATTTATCACAAGCGGCATTATAAAGTGACGTTCTTTTGCATTAAGATTTTGTGCATCCAACTATAAAAGCGCATGACAACCTCTGCTTCCCTCTGTGAAGGGTCTATCTTTTACTTTTACCTTCTACCTCAATACAAGAGTCATGGTGATCTTCACCTTTCCTTTTTACACAATTTTTTTTTGATAAGCACTATGTGTTGGAGAAAGATCCATATATATATATATATATATATATATATATATATATATATATATATATATATATATATAGTCTCTTCTGCTAATGTTAACAGAATAACTATTCGGCACACCACTTCGGCACTGCACGCTCAACAGAAGCGCACTGCATCATTTTGACGACGAGCACTGCAATAGAGACTAGTGAACTTCTCGTTGAAAAAAACTGCACGCGTTATTTTTTCGGTACTGTTTTCACTCTAATTTTTTAACCGTTTATCGGAATGAGGCGTGTAATATATCATTGAAAAGCTATGGATTAGGCGCAACTTCGACATTTTGAACACTTTTCGAGATTACACACGGTTTAAGAGCAGTTTTGAAAATAGTGTGGCGGGTGACGAGTGGCAGCGAGCATTTTTTCGTGTTTTTTCTAAACCGCTTGTTGGAACGAAGCAAATGATACGCCGTTGCATAGATATTGTCGAGGCGCATCTTTTTCATATATAAATCTTTCTCTAATTCATTACAGTTTAAGAGCAGTTTCAAATTTACTAAATCGCGGAACTCTGTTTTTCAATTTTTTTGAAATTTTCGGTACTGTTTTTGCTCCAGTTTTCTAACCGTTTGTCGAAACGAGACATATGATACGCCGTTTGAAAGCTACGGACAAGGCGCAACTTTAAGATGTTGAAATGGTTTTGAGATTCCTTACAATTTTTAGTTAATTGTGAAAATCATGCGGCTGACTTCGAGAGGCAGCAGCTGTTTTTTCGAAAAAAAACTACGAACGGCTGGTCGGAATAATTCAAATCATATGCCGTTGGAAAGATATCGACGAGACGCAACTTTTTCATGGAGAAGACTCTCTCTAGTTCATTACGGTTTAAGAGCAGTTTCGATTTTACCGAAAAGCGGACACTGTTTTTCGCGACACCCAAATGGACGTGGGTACTTCATCCGAATGAAAACCACACTGCAACGGACGAAAAACCGCACTGCATCACACGGGTAAGAGAACTGAATAGTTTCTTTTATTCAAACATAATTTTTTTCAAGAACGAGAAACTAGAGTGCACTTCACATCGAGTGTAAATGAACCACAACACTACCAAAAAGTGAACCGCATTACTTTTTTTCGCTTTCGTAACAATTTTTTTGCACTTAAGGGATGAACAACATCATACGGCCGACCGCACTGCTGCAGAATGAAAACCGCACTCCATCGGACGGGCAAGCGAGCTGCATACGAGTTTTTGTTATCTTTTTTTAAAACATTTTTTACGAACGAGAGTGGACCGCAGAGCCTAGGCCAAGTGAACCGCGACATATATCAAAGTGAACCGCATTAATATTTTATTGTTTCACTATTTTAACACTTTTCATGTTGTGCGCAAGTGAACAGCATCACTCTCAAAACTGAACCACATTCAAGGACCAAAAGCATTGCAACTGTTGATGTAGTCGATTGAATTTTAAGACAGGCAAAACAAATTGCACTACAAATGTTAATGTAGTCGACTGAATTTTAAGACACAAAACAAATTGTACTTCATACAGAGGAGTAATAAGCCGCTACACAAACGGAGTGAACTACATTGTTTGTCTCTCTTCTAACAGCCACCGCATGGCAAGCACCCTTGCCAGTGGAGTGCACACCCAGCCACACCGCAGCGAAAATGAAGGGTCAAATGCACTGCATTGGGAACATACAGAGATCAGTTTTTCTGATGTTATCTGCCATTAAAAAACAACAAAAAAATGAACGCGGCACATCCGCTCTGCATGCATTTTTCACATACACAAACAAATAGAATCTTTGCATGCATTTTTTCACATACACAAACAAATAGTCTTGCATGCGCCTTCACCACTGCATCGGCACACACCACAAACTACAGAGGGCTCCGCCGTGAGCCGATGATCCCGCGGGCACGCCAGGGTGAGCAGGGGATGGGCGAGGAAAGCCGTCGGATCACCGTCAACCCCTGGATGCTGGGGCAGACCCCTAACTTCCCGTCGCGGGGAGGAGCCCACGAGATGGAGATGCCGCGCTCCTTTACCGTCTCGAGGCGGAGCCTGGGCAGAAGAAATCTAGGGCTCCTGAGGAGCTATTCTGTCGGGGAAACTTCCCTCCGGGAGGGGGAAATCATCACCATCGTCATCACCAATGATATGATCATCAAGAGGGGGTCAATCTCCATCAACATCTTCACCAACACCATCTCCTCTCAAACCCTAGTTAATCTCTTGTATCCGAAATTTGTCTCAAAACCTCGGATTGGTACCTGTGGGTTGCTAGTAGTGTTGATTACTCCTTGTAGTTGATGCTAGTTGGTTTATTCAGTGGAAGATCATCCTTAATGCTATTCAATACTCCTCTGATTATGAACATGAATATGCTTGTGAGTAGTTATGTTTGTTCTTGGGGACATGGGAGAAGTCTTGTTCTAAGTAATCATGTGAATTTGGTATTCGTTCGATATTTTGATGAGATGTATGTTGTCTCTCCTCTAGTGGTGTTATGTGAAGGTCGACTACATGAGACTTCACCATGACTTGGGCCTAGGGGAAGGCATTGGGAAGTAATAAGTACATGATGGGTTGCTAGAGTGACAGAATCTTAAACCCTAGTTTATGTGTTGCTTCGTAAGGAGCTGATTTGGACCCACATGTTTCATGTTATGGTTAGATTTATCTTAATTCTTCTTTCGTAGTTGCGGATGCTTGCGAGAGTGGTTAATCGTAAGTGGGAGGCTTTTCCAAGTAAGGACAGCACCCAAGCACCGGTCCGCCCACATATCAAACTATCAAAGTAACGAACGTGAATCATATGAGCATGATGAAAACTGACTTGATAGTAATTCCCATGTGTCCTCGGGAGCGCTTTGCATTATATAAGAGTTCGTCCAGGCTTGTCCTTTGCTATAAAAAGGATTGGGCCACCTTGCTGCACCTTAGTTACTCTTGTTACTTGTTACCCATTACGAATCATCTTATCATAAAACTACCTGTTACCAAAATTTCAGTGCTTGCTGAAAACCGCTTGTCATTTCCTTCTGCTCCTCGTTGGGTTCGACACTCTTACTTATTGAAAGGACTACAATAGATCCCCTATACTTGTGGTCATTAGTTCCTCTCAGTAATACACATAATAAGCTTGCACGCAAATGACTAAGGAGTTAGTTACGAGGTGATGTATTATGGAACGAGTAAAAAGACTTGCCGGTAACGAGATTGAACTAGGTATGACGATACCGAGGATCGAATCTCGGGCAAGTAACATACCGATGGACAAAGGGAATTATGTATATTGTCATAACAGTTCGACCGATAATGATCTTCGTAGAATATGTAGGAGCCAATATGGGCATCCAGCTTCCGCTATTGGTTATTGACCGGAGAGGTGTCACAATCATGTCTACATAGTTCTCGAACCCGCAGGGTCCGCACACTTAACGTTCATTAACGATATAGTATTATATGAGTTATGCATGTTGGTGAGCGAATGTTGTTCGGAGTCCCGAATGAGATCATGGACATGATGAGGAGCTTCGGAATGGCCCGGAGGTAAAGATTAATATATAGGATGATATGGTTAGGCCAAGGGGTAAAGCCCACAGGGCTTTAGGTCGGTGCAAAAGGAATTTTGCAGAGGCCAGTCGGCCAAACGTCGGAGAGCCTGGCGTTTGGCCCTGGGCCAGATGCCGAGGCCCATGGCGTCTGGGCCAGATGCCAAGGATTGTGGCGTTTGGTCCTAGAAGTCTGAGAAGGACCCTTCCTTGTGGGCAAAACCGACTTTGAGGAGGGTTTTACTCCTAGTTTGGACCCGAGGGCTCAACATATAAATAGAGGGGCAGGGCCACCAAGAATCACACCAAGCCGTGTGCCGGCAACCCCGTCCCCTCTAGTTGTTCCTCTGTCATAGTTTCCATTGTGCTTGTCGAAGCCCGGCGGAGATTGTTCTTCACCAACACCGTCATCACGCCGTCGTGCTGCCAGAACTCATCTACTACTTCGTCCGTCTTGCTGGATCAAGAAGGCGAGGACGTCATCGAGCAGAACGTGTGCTGAATGCGGAGGTGTCGTACGTTCGATACTTGATTGGGACGGATCATGAAGGTGTACGGCTACATCAACCGCATTGATAAATGCTTCTGCTTTGCGATCTTCAACGGTATGAAGATGCTCTCCCCTGTCGTTGGTATGCATCTCCATGGTTAGATCTTGTGTGTGCGTGGAATTTTTTTTGTTTTCCATGCAACGTTTCCCAGCAATCGTACATCCACGTTGATGGAGACTTCAACCCACGGAGGGTAACGGTTGCGCGAGTCCATGAAGGGCTCCACCCAGGAAGGGTCCACGAAGAAGCAACCTCGTCTATTCCACCATGGCTTCATCCACGAAGAACTAGCCTCACTTGGGGTAGATCTCCACGAAGTAGGCGATCTACTTGCCCTTACAAACTCCTTGGTTCAACTCCACACGATCTTGAAGGCTCCCAAGTGACACCTAACCAGTCTAGGAGACACACCACTATCCAAAAGGTAAAAGATGTTGTTGTTGATGATGAACTCCTTGCTCTTGTGCTTCAAAAGATAGTATCCTCAACACTCAATCTCTCTCTCACAAACTTGGCTTGGGTAGGAGAAGGATTGGAGTGGAAAGCACTTGCGGAGGCTAGAAATCAAGGTTCAAATGGTTGGATTGGAATGCCTTGATCTCAACACAAGGGTACGTGGTTCTCTCTCAGAAAATGAATTATGGAAGTGTATTTTCGTTCTGATGGCTCTTTTAGAGAGTGTGTGGTGGTGGAGGGTATATATAGCCATCACCAAAAATCCAACCGTTACAAACTTTATGCACAACTGGTGACACCGAAAAGAATTCCCGGTGAGACCGGACAGTGTAAAAGATTGAATGTTAGGCTTTTCAGTGAGACTGAGTAACTCCACTCGGTGAGACGGATTAGCGACGAGCTAAGCAGAACCTCATCTCGGTAGTTCCGATCGGCTCATCTTGGTAATTCCAAAATGACTTCGACTGATTATAGAAACTTGATCACTGCACTTCGGTGAGACCGAATGTCATCTCGGCTGTACTGAGTTTCTAGGGCTTGGTTGGTGGCACTGTCTTGAGCAATTTGGTGGGTACGGGTGTGACTGTTTTAGTGGGACTGAGTTTGACTTAGGGTTTTGGACAGATTGGAATGTGGGAAATTGGTTGAGGGTTTGGAGCAATATCTTCAAGCACTTTGAGTAACTAAGTCATGATCAAAACCCCATCCCCTTTTAATAGTATTGACTGTCCTATGGACTCAATATGATCTGGGATCACTTAGTCAAAAATGAAGACTCTTGAAGCTTTTGCGAATGAGCTTCATTAGCATTTTGAGGGCTACACATCCACATGTCTTTGCCATGCCAACATTGAAGTTTTCTGAAATATACTAACTGCAAATGTTAGTCCAACAATATATATGTTGACATGAATTATCAAAACCATCAAGGGAGCAAATGTGCTTTCAGGAGGGAACCCAGTCAAACCAAAAAGTAATATTGAATGTGTATAAAAAAGTAATATTGAATGTTTATAAAAAAGTAATATTAAATTTGGTCAGATATGGCTACATGTTGCCATGTAAGAGCAGCTTATTCATGCACATTGCCATGTTTATCCACACGTATTGTTTACCAATCTAGGCGATATAATGGTTTGGGTAATAATACTACCCAATTAGAAGCACAAATGGAAATGAAAAGGACATGCATATTCTATTGTCATTATTTTGTGATTGTGTAACCATCTCACTGAGGTAGACCAATAAGGAATATCATGATAGTCTCCTTAGGGCATCTCCACACCGACCCGCAAACCACATTTTTCCACAAACCGGGGGGGGGGGGGAGGGAAGTCCGCGACACTGATGCGGGAGCCGTCTATCCAAAGCTAGCCACATATGTCCGGTTGATTTCAATCGAAACATAATGAAAGTAAACAAATTTGATGCATATTTAAACAACCCGGATGATATTCATTCATAGTTGTATAATTTTTACATAAAATCAGATGGTTTTCAACATATTTGAACTAAACCGGACTCTAAACCTAGCCTAAATTACCGGCTTCACCCGCTACCCATGTCAAGCAGGTCATGAGCCTTGGAAAATGAAGCTCCGCCTTCCCATTCGTAGCCTGCAAGCGGCTAATCGGCCGACGATGATGAGCCCGCCAGGCTTGGCTTCAGCAGGAGCGAAAGAGCGGCGGCCTTCCTCGGAACCACGCACCGGCGACCTCCCCGCACACCACTTCCATTATTTCAGAAATATCTCGTCTCACACATCCCCTACCTTATCCCCCCCTCTCTTCATCTCTCTCTCACACATCTTCCCGCCGATATGATATGCTAGCTTCTGCCGCCGCAACAATTGAAAAGCGCACTGCTCACTGCTATAGCTCGCCGACTTGCCGATGCTTCAAGTCCACGGCCTTAGTGCTGCTGCCGCAAGGATTGGAGGGGGAGGTGGCTACCGACTGCTTCAAGAAAACTTGCACTCAGGATCTCATTGACAGTGAAGCGACTAATGATGTTGCAAAACAATGCACTTGAGCACGACCTTTTTGCAACATTCGAGGTGTTGCGGGAGGCGTCGATAACGTGAGGTCGCTAGAGATATTTCCGTGGGCGACGTGGAGTTGCACTATGCTATGCCGCGACTGTCGTGGGAACGATTCCGACAATAATAAGGTATAGGGTAACGGAGCACTATTTATCTAGATGCATATGGGTGACACGCACTACAACAAGAACCCCCTTTTAACAACGCATTATTTGAAACGCTTCAAGGATGTGTTGTCAGGATCTTCTATAGCTACGCATATATGCGTTGGTACACTGTTCGTTGCTAGTGGTGTGAACAACAACGGATACTATGTGATGCACACTATGCGTTGCTATTTTAAGATTTGGATTAATATCGATTAGACATAATTTATATGTGCACTGTGCAGATCACATGTTATTGTTCCATCACAAGAACGAAAAAGGTGTTATTATTCCATCACAAGAATGAAAAAGGAAAAAGTGGTACATGACACTCGAACCAGCAACCTAACGGTTATTAAGCGATTTACAAACCACCTCAGACAACTATCTCACGTTGTTTTTATTAAGATTCCTTCTAAATAAACCAACGCGCACGCACCTAGGACTTAGCAAGTCCAGGCCCGCTTCTAAAAAAGAAAGCAAGTCCATGCCCAGGAACGTGCACACGGGGCCTAGCGAAATGGGCCGCCGCTGATTTTTAATGTCGCTCAGTTGCTACTTGCAGATTCTCAAAAAAAGTTGCTACTTGCAATTTACTCACAAAAAATATCTATTTCTACAAATTCTCTAAAGAAAGATTGCTACTTGTACGTTACACTCAAAATGAAGTTGCTACTTGTACGTTACACTCAAAATGAAGTTGCTACTTCTATGTGTATGTTCACTTGAAATCCGACCTTTTATCAAATAAAGAATTTATTTATAAAAATATTTGTATTTTAATAATTTTATATAACTATGTCAAAAAACAAGTAGTGCAAATTTTGTTCATGCAAGTGAAAATTGTTCTTATAATTTTGGAGAGTTCGTGTTTCTCATAAAACATGGATTTTTTTTGGAAAACAAACTTTCGTGTATTTTCAAAATGTTCATCGCACATTTAAAAGAATGTTTATCATGTATTCTATAAATTTTCATTGTCTATTTGAAAAATTAGACATGCTCTATTTCATGAAAACATGTCATCTATTTAGCATGTTCATCATATATTTGTATAATGTTCATCATGTATTACCAAAAAGTCATAGTGAATTTTAAAAATATTTATTGTGTATTCAAAATTTATTCATCGTGTATTTTAAAAAAACACTCACATATTTCAAAGGAAAATACGCATCTGAGAAAAAAAGGTACATCTTGTATTTTAAACGTGTTCGTTGTGTATTTCAAAATGTTCATCGAGTATTTAAAAATGTTTAATATATATTTCAAAATGTTTATCGTGTTTTAGAAATGTTCATCACATATTGAAAAATGTTAGGCACAACTAGAAAAAGTTTATTCTATATTTAAAAAAATCATATATAAAAATATTCTAATAAAAACATAAAAAACATACAAAAAGCCTAGGGTTGCTTGTCACTGTCTTGGTGCCTTTCCTTTCTTTGGTCCAACGACCTCGTCGTTGGCTTGATGAGTGGTGACCCCTCCCTTTCCTCTGTTATTAGTTCTAGTATGTCATCACTTTCCCTTGGGTATTGGTTCCTTGGTGACAGAGACATGGTGGTGGCGGCAATGGCACATGGTGGTCGCGGCAAAGGTAATCATCCACCACGGCCTCCCCGCTCATGAACTCGCTGTAGATTTGGCCCTCCACCAATCGGTGATGCTTGAGGAGGGTGAGGTTTGTAGCATAGGTCCTCCTACGCTAGTCGAAATTTCAACACCGATGGCGCCAGCTGCTCCTTCGCCATGATGATGTTGAAGTGTGCACTACGCTTACTTCATGGTGAAGACGGCATGGACCGGCATGGGCACGGGCACCGGCTCATCGTCGGACACCTTCTCCATCATAGGGTCATTGTCGCTCACCTCAGACGAACTTGCCGGCAAGCCAGCCGCATGACTAGCTAACTCGTACTTCTGCTCCGTCGAGACTCGCCATCATGGCGGAGGATGATGTGCACAGAGGAGGAACAAAAGCGATCGTGGAGTGCGCGATCGCGTGCATCGCGTTGTTTCATGTGGGCAATCAGAGTGGGTTTCCCAATCTCTGTGACAGTTTAATGTCGGTGGGCGGATGGTCGGGCAGCCGACTTCAATGCATTAGATAGTCTCGTCGCCCCGTGCGACCATGTTCCTCCGGCATGGAACATGCGCGGAGACCGGGACGCGACACGGGCGGCGCTCTCGGCTGTCGTGCCACTTCAATTCCGGCTCTAGTGATAGGTCGTGTCGGCACCGGGCCATCATGAATGTGGCACGACTAGCAGAGGCCGATTGCGTGTGAGAGGGCAAGGACGCCACAATTATTTTTCGGTGAGACCGGGGTGTTAGACGCGTATGTGGCATCAGTCGGGGCGCCCACAAACCTTCCGCTTTGCAGAAAATGGGCACCAGGACGTGCCCACATACAAATAGGGGTTCATATTAGATGAAAAATTATATCCGGACATCATGGTTCGGATGTGCATTTTAAGAGTCCGCTTTGAAGATATCCTAAATATTTATGTCCTCTATACCTAAATATAAGACGGTTTTGTTGTTCAAAACTTTAAAAAACATCTTATACGGACAGTATTTTGTTAAATTTGATGAGATGAACAAAGTAAGTGGTATATCTAAGAATTTTGGAACCAACCAGATTAGTCAAAACTAATAGTAATAATGTAACGTGGCAACCCAACAGAGAAAAACATCGTGCAATATATATATAAAAAATGAGGGCACGATGTGAGATGTTTCTGGACGTGCGTGGCGGGATCTAGGAAATTTCAGGTGACCATATATTATTACTCTAGTCTAGCTTTAAAAGAAACTTTATCTCCCTCAAACCCACTACCGCAACGCCTCCGCAACGCCGCCGGCTCTCTCGCTGCAACCGCCCCCTATACTAGCGCTGCCGCTCTCATCTGACCTGCCGCTGCTCGCGCCTTCATGGCTCGCCTCCACGCCGGATCTAGCCTCTCCTGTGTTTTTCCTCTCCATCCGGTTAACCCCTCCCCGTCGTTCTCTCGCCGCTCGTTTGCCTTGCGCCGCCGAGACAAAGAGGAGCACCGTGGGAAGTCGGTCGCATACCCTCATTGCCTCCGTCATTCTCATCCATCCCCCTCCTTTCTTTTTTTAGATAAAAGGCCACAGCCCGACTTTATAAATAAAGCCACAAGACAGTGTCACAGAAACCGCAAGTTAACAGGAGCACGCACATAGTGCACAGAACGAAAAGTTTGAGAGTAACCAAAGCAGGAGGGATGCAGGCAACTGCCATACACGGCGCGCAGGCCGGAAAGGAGAAAGACCTAATCTCCGCAAACAACAACACCAGGTTTAGACGACAGGGACCCTCCCGGAGATGTGAGATGCCGAAGCCCGAATTTTGTCGATGAGCAGGTCCAGGGCATCCTGATCAGTCTCCTTAGTCAGTGATCTTCACTGCTGCAATAATATACATGATTTGAAAAGAACGTCAGCAGGTTTACATGGAAAGGTAAGCTCAGTAGTAAATTTGTTTCTAATGGTCCAGAGAGCCCAACATAAGGCTCCCAGGCCAACCGAAAATACCCTCTTGGTGACCCCAACCAAAGCTTTGGCTAGGGTTCGAATCTCAGAGAAAGAAGAGGGATTCCAGGAGACCTGAAGCCAAGATCTGACACAGCACCAAACCAACTTGGCCAGCACAAAATTTAAAAAGATGTGATCAGAGTTTTCCAAGGCCCCACACAAATTACAGAACTCCGAGCCCAGCCCATTGCGTTTTTTGATCTGGTCAGCAGTCGGGAGGTGACCACGAAAGGCTTGCCAAAGAAATTTTTTAATCTTAGGAGGGACTTTGGACTTCCAAACGCAAGAGAATCTAGCCGAAGGAGTACCACCAATAAGTCTAGAATACATCGACTTAACCAAAAATCTACCAGAGGCCGAATGAGGCCAAACCACAGAATTAGCCGACTCCGAGAGCACAGGGAAGAGGGCAGAGAGACTTTGCCAATCTTCCAACTCTGCAGGAGACAAGGCCCGACGAAAAGCCAGATCCCAATTATTAGCAGCCACCTCCGCGATGGAGATATTCGGGTTAGGACAATAAGAAAAGAAAACCGGAAAGCTCACGGCTAGGGGGGCATCCCCAGACCACCAATCCAACCAAAAGCGAACTGCCAACCCATTACCAACAGAGAACTTAACATGCTCCAGAAAAATCGGTCTAACTTTGACAAGGGATTTCCAAAACTGAGAGCCACGCCTCGCGGTGGCAAACAACGGGTTGGAGTGAGGGAAATATTTGGCCTTAAGAATCGAAAACCACAACGAATCGGCCCCAACAGTCATAATTTTCCACCACCACTTGATAAGCAAATAGATGTTCATCACCCGAGTATTAATAATGCCTAACCCCCCAAGGTTTTTAGGCTTACACATAAGTTGCCACTTGACCAGCCTATATTTCCTTTTGTTATCCGCGGAATTCCAGTAGAAGGCTCCCCTATGTTTGTCGAAGCCAGCATGCACGCCATTCGTAAGAAGATAGAAGCCCATAAGAAACATGGGGGGAGAGGATAAGCAGGAGTTAATTAGAGCCACTTTGCCAGCATTGGTATTATATCTGCCCCTCTAAGGGAGCACCCTGTTCCCCACTTTAGCGACCGCTGGAGCGAAATCATTCGCATGAAGCATGCCAGGAGAGATAGGAAGGCCTAGATACTTGAAGGGGAAGGAGCCTAATGAACAGTTAAGGAGCCTGGCAACCCGCAAGGCTTCCGCCCCATCTACACCTGTCACCAGTACCTCACTTTTAGCGAAATTAATCTTAAGACCCGAAACGGCTTCGAAACACAGCAGGATGAATTTCAGATTGGCAATACAGGCGTCATCCAGCTCCACCAAGTTAATTGTATCGTCCGCATATTGCAGGTGGGAGACACCCTCCGGAAGTAAATGGGAGACCACAGGAGCGATGTGCCCACAATGGGCCGCCCTGGAAAGCATGCATGAGAAGGCGTCGGCCACAAAGTTAAAAAGAACAGGGGAGGCCGGATCCCCTTGGAGAAGGCCCCTGCCATTCGCAAAGAAATTGCTAACAAAGCCATTAATAGCAACGGCAGTATGGCCACCCGAGACCAACTGCATGATACGATGAACATAAGCACCGTCGAAGCCTTTAGCAAGGAGGACCTGCTTGAGGAAAGGCCAGCTAACCGAGTCATACGCTTTCTCAAAGTCTAACTTAAGTATAATCGCTTTAGCTCTCCGAACATGAAGATCATGAACAATCTCATGAAGGGATAGGATACCATCAAGAATGAAACGCCCTTTGATAAAAACAGATTGATAGGGGCTAATAACTCTATGAGCGACCGGAGACAAAAGATTCGCAAAGCCTTTAGCCGGGAATTTGGCAAAGCTGTTAATCAAAGCAATAGGCCGAAATTGGGAAATAACATCAGCACCCTTGACCTTGGGGATCAGGGATATCACAGCATAGTTCAGGCGTGAGATATCGACAGTACCAAGACAGAAACCCTGGATAACATTACACACCAACTATTTCAACTGGGGCCAGAATTTCCGAAAGAAAGGAATGGAAAAGCCATCTGGCCCAGAGGCAGCATTGGGATTAGCAGAGTTAACAACATCCCAAATTTCCAAATCAGAGAGAGGGATCATCAAGGAGGCATTCTCCTCGGGGGTGATTTTAAGACCTGAGCTCCAAAGGTAGGGAGAGATAGATAAGCCCGATTGAGGTTTAGCCCCTAACAACGAAGAGAAAAAATCCACCACATGAGCCATAATACCAGACTGTTCAGAAGATCGGACACCATTAATCAACAAGCTATTAATATCACAACACCTACGCCTACCGTTCGCAATCGCAAAAAAATATGCTGTAGGAGAGTCCCCTTTAAGAGTCCAGTTAAGAGTGCCCCGCTGACGCCAGTAAATCTCTCATGGGTCATGCGGTAACGGCAAGGTCCACGGCGTTGGGCCACCTCCGATGTGGGACGGCTTAACTTCGGGCTCCATCTGCATCGCCTCCTTAATGGTCTCCGGCCAGCAGCTGCGCTCATGGCATGTCCATTCGCCTCAGGTATCTCCACCTCGCCAATGCCTCCTCGTAGTCGCTTCGCCTATTTCCCGCCGCGGCAGCACCGCCGGCATGGTACGTGCACCTTCAAGGCCGCTGTATGGCTCAACCCGCAGTAGTCCAGATGCTTACTCCCCCCGTCGCCCGCTTGTTTGATTGCTTGCTAACAACTTAAACTAATTCACCAATGGATTTTGAACTCACCTTTGTTAACTTCTTTTAGGCTAACTCACCTTTGTTAATTGCTCCACACTGATATGCAATTTCCCCATCCATACCTAGCATCCTCATACTTCTGCTAACTTCATGGATCTGCTTAAGTGCCAACTCAATTACTACTAATAGACATCCCCTGCGGCAGTACTGTCCCCTACTCAAGTAGCAACTAATTAGTACTAAACTACTGATTCCAAGCAAGCTTGCAGTTCACTAACCATTTTATGTGATCTAATCTGCTCTGTTCTCCTTCGCAGGGTAAATGAGGTGTGAGATCCATAATACTAGCTTCGTCAAAGATCATCCAAATTTGGCCAGAGGAACCGCTCAGGATATTTTACAAATTACTATTGCAGTTCCACTCTGGTGAGATGGCTGAATCTTGTACTCTCAGGATACTCACCAGGTACTAATAAGTAGTAGTACTTCTCCACAAGTATATGTTCTAGTCTCTAGCTAGTCTGTCTGATTGATTTCTGCGCGTCAAATCCTAGCTAGGGACAAGGTGCATGCATATCTGATTAATTTCACAATGGCAAATGCAAGTGTCGAAATATATATTATTCTCCCAACTATGCTACCCAACCCACGAGGGAATCCCCAACTAATCTCGTTGATTTCTAAATGTATACATGTCCAGTTTACCATATTTTCAAGTAGTAGCTTTGGATCACCATTCAGAGCTAACAGGTTATGAACTGATTTTTTTTTGCGGGAAGGTTACGAACTGATTAGTTACTATAGTAGCAACTCTGCATTATACATGACAAAGGCGCCAGTGATATAATTGCAGATTATCGAGCATGAGCTGTTATCTCCAGAGACAGAAAAAACCTTGTGACAAGATCACATAATAAATCACATAATATTGAGTGTGCAAGGACAAGGGAAGGACCGATTACAGCGAAAACTACAACGATGGCAGAATTCAGTGTAGAACTCAATCAACAATGATCACCTCATTCGCAACAATAATGAATTTGTTGTCTTGACTATATATGTGTGTATTAGAGTTCAGACAAAACATAGACAGCCTTTTTGTCATGATGACCATATTCTGAACATATACATGTTGATAAATCTTTTGGTTGGTCTTTGGGGGGGGGGAAGCTATGGTTATCGAGGCAGAGTGATGCTTGCTTTTGAACAAATGTGTGTTCAAAAATTGATGCCTGATTTGACAAGCAGCTCCCTAATGGTAATGATCTTGGTGGTTTGTGTGAGGAAGATCATGGCTTCTTTTGTTCTGATTAGCTGATAAAGTGATATCTCGAGCCACTAGTTTTATTTATCATTTTCATTTGGATATGGTTCTCTTATCAGCATATGTGAAATGTCATCATGAACATTATGAAAAGTAGTGTTTTGTTAGGTAATATTTATATAAGCTACGGTAAGGAGAACATGGTTGATTCTAAACTCAGAATTTTGTTGCAATGGTAGATATATTATTGTAACTCATGGTTACTGATATGTTAAAATCTTTGTTGCAGATTCTAGCCATATTCTTTTGATGCGTTGATATGCAGCTCATCTTTCAAGAAGTTGGGATGGACAAATAAAGACCAAAGCAACCCTAGCTGCCTTCAAGATGCCATGAGAAAGGGCCTCTTGCAAATGTAACTTTGAAGAGGAGAGCTATACAATTGTCTTTGAGAGTCAAGAGAACACTCATTTGTTAATTTCTTAGTGTCTGTTGATGCTACATGTTGTATCAGGTTGATATATAGCTTGTTTTATTTTGGCTTATGGGGAATGTGAACTATGAAATGTGATGTAGAATTGGCATTGATATTTATAGAGTAATTATTTGTAATGTGATGTGAAAATACCCTGTGTTGGGTAATTGACTTAGTCAATGGAAAAAGTAGCCTCTATGGAATTGAGCCAGCTAATAATTATAGAGATTTTTTCCAACAAAAAATAACAGAGATGGTAACGGCCTAATAGAAATGTTGACTGATCAACCCATATTGGGCTGGATGGCATTACTATATATATGCCCATTTGAAAAGCCTTTGTGCACGGTGACCAGCAACGCATATGTAGTGTTGTTAGACTCTAACCCTATACATTGATAAATAGCAACGTTTCTAGACGTTGATTACCAACGGATGTATATACGTTGTTGTAGACCCTTGCAACGCCACCAACGGCAACGCATGTTAATCCGTTGGTGTAGACCCGTGCAACACTTATACGGACATACAACAACGCATCGATGCGTTGTTGTAGGGGGGTTCCTGTTGTAGTGGTACGGTGGTTTTAGCGAGTTCGGGCCTCTCACAGTGGAGATAACAACCCTACGTCTCGTGCTCCGGAGAGGCTTTGTTTTATCTGAGTATATATCCGGAGATTACCATGTGTGAGAGAGAGAGAGAGGAACGGATCCCCATGCCTGAGCTAAGTCCTGAGACTAATGGTGAAAAGAGAGAGAGAGGTGGAAGAAAAGAACCATGAGCCCCCCAAGTCTAGTGGTGGGGTGGCTTATATAGAGTGCGCCACCCCCTCACCTCCTATGTTACAAAGTGGGGCATGAATGCCATAATGCCAACCCACTACCAAGCCCTACCATGAGAATGATGTCGACTGCTTTGTTGCCTGTTGGTCTTCGTATATCCGAGTGAGTCGTACGGTCGAGTGGTGAACTGTCAACCGAGTGGATGGTGTACTGCTTGGTCGAGTGGATAGTATGCCTGTATGAAATTTATCTGGACCCACATGTTGTGTGGACCCCATGCTTTATGATACTTCGACCCATCGTGGGCCTACCTGTTATGTGTATCCCCAACATTAGCCCCCGAATCGATTGCAATTTTGCAGAACGAGTTTGTGAAAGACACAACTTGGCCTGAGTGATTACGGAAATACTCGGTACCTGTCATCGTACTTTCAGACAACCAAGGTTTGAACAAAATCTCAATGGATTCCGGCACTGCGCTTCCGACTAATCTGGGGTAAGTGCCCGCGAGGAGCAACTTGGTGAAATTCGATCATCTCTCGGAGGAGGTTAACTCGTCTTCAAAATATGGATGTCTCATTAAATCCAGGAAACAAGATCGATGCATGGACTGCTCTCTCGGTGAGATGCCATTCTTATCCCGGAGGAACGTCAATATGAGTCGGCTCTAGATCGAAAATTATGAGTTTCACGCTTGGAATCCTAGAAGAAGGCTCAAAACAGGTCCATGGAGGAGCCTTAAACTCACCTTATAGCAATTTTTTTGGAGTGATTTGGAGCTGGTCCTGCATCGAATAACTGATTACTCGGAATTTCTTCATGCCTGGAACGTGTCTTTTTTGTTGTTTGGCCGTCACTCGGACCGGGCGGACCGTTCCGAGTGGATACCATTCTAGTGGGGGCACGCTGAGTGCACCCACTGGGTGTAGTCCCAGAGACTGGAGTCGACTGCGGGCAGTCGACAGGAGTCTTAGAGCCTATCTTTTTGTTGTTGTTTGGCCGTCACTCGGACCGGGCGGACCATTCCGAGTGGATACCAACAGTCTGCTGGAGTCTTAGAGCCTGTCTTTTTTGTTGTTGTTCATCACTCGGACTGGTCAGGCCATACCGAGTGGAGATTACTCCAGTGGGGGCACGCTTAGTGCACCCACTGGATGTAGTCCCCGAGACCGCCATCGACTGCGGGTAGTTGGCGGGGGTCTGAGAAAACTAAAACATTTTTTAGCTGGTACTGATCGAACTTGTTCTTCTCTCGGATTGGGTTCTGTTTGCTCGATACAGCTTCTGAAGAGGAATCAGCAGTCGACCAGTTGGACGATCTTTGAGCAGCATTGATCAGCTCATCAGCAAGGCCCTCAGCAATGGTCTTGACGTTCCTGTCTCAGCTCACCAGCAAGTCACTCAGTAATGGTCTTGACGTTCCTGTCAGCCGTCTGCTTTGGTGCCAGCCGTTGGATGGGCCTTTGACAGTGCGCACAATCTTGTCCTTCTTCTTGACGGTGCAGCCTTGAAATGGTGGTCGTGGCCGACCCGCACTTTGCTAAGCCCCCGAGTGGGAGGATTGCTCGCCACTCGGTAAGATTTTTTAAACTTAGGCGAGTACTGGACTGCGGCTAAGCCTCCGAGTGGGAGGATCGTTCACCACTCGGTAGGATTTTTCAAAGTTAGGCGAGTACTGGACTGCAGCTAAGCCTCCGACTGGGAGGATCGCTCACCACTAGGTAGGATTTTTCAAACTTAGGCGAGTACTGGACTGCAGCTAAGCCCCCGAGTGGGAGGATCGCTCACCACTCGGTAGGATTTTTCAAACTTAGGCGAGTACTGGACTACAGCTAAGCCCCCGAGTGGGAGGATTGCTCACCACTCAGTAGGATTTTTCAAACTTAGGCGAGTACTGGACTGCAGCTAAGCCCCCGAGTGGGAGGATTGCTCACCACTCGGTAGGATTTTTCGGACATAGGCGAGTACTGGACTGCAGCTAAGCCCCAGAGTGGGAGGATTGCTCACCACTCGGTAGGATTTTTCAAACATAGGCGAGTACTGGACTGCAGCTAAGCCTTCGAGCGAGAGGCAGACTCACCACTCGGCCGGATTTTGTATTGCTTAGGCGAGTACTGGACTGCAGCTAAGCCTCCGAGTGAGAGGCAGACTCACCACTCGACAGGATATTTGTTACTTAGGCGAAACGGATTCGCAGCTAAGCCCCCGAGTGAGAGACAGACTCATCACTCGGCAGGATTTTTATTACTTAGGCGACTACTAGACTGCAGCTAAGCCTCCGAGTGAGAGGCAGACTCACTACTCGGCAGGATTTTTATTACTTAGGCGCAACGGATTCGCAGCTAAGCCCCCGAGTGAGAGACAGACTCATCACTCGACAGGATTTTTATTACTTAGGCGAAACGGATTCGCAGCTAAGCCTCCGAGTGTAGTCCCCGAGCCTCTGTCGGACTAGATGAGCCTGGCAGAGGGTTTAAGTCTCCTGGTAAATCTCCACGCAGTCGACATGATAAATATCTTTTTAGTCTGAAATTGAGTCAATCAGATGCATCTTCAGGCACTTGACATGGTAAATAAGCTCAGCCTGGAGCTGAGTCAGTCGGACTGATCTTCGTGCACTCGGCACGGTAAATAAATTCAGCCCAGAACTTGGTCAAGCAGGTGAATCTTCGTGCTCTCGGCACGGTGAATGAATTCGGCTTTGAAACTGCCGATTGTAGAAAAAAGCCGGACACTCCAGGGAGAAATCGTTCCAGTAGTACTTCTTATATTGACCGTTAGATTTTCCGTGAAAGGGGTATTTGCAAGAGTACATTGTATCCGTAGAGGAGCTTCGTTTTCACCCTTTTGCATGAAAGGGGTATTTGTCCAAGTGGACGTGCTTCCCGACTGATCGGGGTATGTTGACTGCAAGGAAAAACTTGGTGGCACTTGTATGTCTCCCGGAGGAGATAGACTAGTGGTCTGACATGGACGTGCCATGAAACCCGAGTGACGAGGCTACTGTGTGGGCTGACTCTCCGGAGAGAGGCCACTCATTATGTCGGGCGAACACCAGCACATGCCATCTCTGAGTCCAAGTTTGTGAAATTGGCGCCTTGGAGCGTTGGATAGGGCCAAGTGTATCCGTAGCGGAGCATTGTTTTCACCCTTTTGCAGTCCTTAAGATGACTTTAGGTAATAATTTGGGCGATCGTCCGAGTGGACAGTAATACCCTTATAGATTTTTGGCAGACCGAGTGATGTGATCAATGGGTTGATTGAATGGGCTTAACCCCTGAGGGCGGCATGGCCAACGGCTGTGCGTAGCCCCCGAGTGATGCTCGAAAGAGGTAAGCTTGCTACAGAGTGTGATATGAGGTTTGATCATATGAGTAGTTTAGTCGTTCTCGTGTTGGGGGTGTAGAGGTAAAGACATGTCCGACTGATGGTGACGCACGAGGCGGCCGAGGGGCGATGATGTGTACAACCGAGTGACGACGCGCGGGGCGGCCAAATGGGGAAGACGTGCACAACCGAGTGGCGACGCACGGAGCGACCGAGTGAAGACGTGCACAACCGAGAGGCGACGCATGGAGCGCCCGAGTGGTGAAGACGTGCACAGCCGAGTGGTGTGGTGCGGGACGGCCGAGTGAGAATGTGCGAGATGGCCGAGTGACATATTGCGTGTCCAGCCAAGTGGCTGAAATGGTCTTCGAAGGAGTTAGCCAGATGCTTTCGAAGCTAATGTAATGATGAGGTCGGTGTAGTTTGGTTGCGACACAACAAGACCGGCATGACAACTGAGTCTGAATAAGAATGAAGATGGCGTGCAGAGCGTCTGGGTGATTATAAAATTTGTCAAAGTGGCGGATCGAATGCACTTGTTGAAGTGAAGGATCTGACTGGTGATGAAGTACTTGACTACTCAGGAGAGTGTCATTCCAAATGAGATGCAGCCCCCAGGTGCGGCGTAGCCCCCGAGCGTACTACAGGCTTCGACAACGGACATGTCGGAATACGAGAAATATAGTTTTGAATGGATGATTTGCAATTCATCGAGCCGGACTCGGGTAAAGATGAGGAGAAGCTTCCGAGTGATGCTCGAAAGAGGCAAACTCGCAAAAGAGTGAAGTGTGTGAAGTTTAATTATAAAAGGGACTTCTCTGTCTCATGTATGCGAAAAAATGGAAGTTGGACTCGTGAGTCACATAACCAGTACTAAGCAAGTATGTGAAAATAAGCAGCCGAGTGTAGAGGTACGCTCGGTGGCGTGGCCTCCGAGTGAACGTGATGTGTGAATTACAGCATACTCGGGAAGAAGGAAATAAAAGAATGTAAAATGACTTAGCTGTCTGAAGGCGCGCGAGTGGCCGAGTGGTGATGAGGCGACCAACCGAGTGGCGACGCGCAGAGCGGCCGAGTGGTGAAGGTGTGCTCAACCGAATGGCGACGCGCGGGGCGGCCGAGTGGTGATGAGGTGATCAATCGAGTGGCGACGCGCGGGGCGGCCGAGTGGTTATGAGGTGACCAACCGAGTGACGACGCGCGGGGCAGCCGACTGGTTATGAGGTGACCAACCTATGGCGACGCACGGGGCGGCCGAGTGGTTATGAGGTGACCAACCTATGGCGATGCGCGGGGCGGCCGAGTGGTTATGAGGTGACCAACCTATGGCGACGCGCGGGGCGGACGAGTGGTTATGAGGTGACCAACCTATGGTGACGCGCGGGGCGGCCGAGTGGTTATGAGGTGACCAATCTATGGCGACGCGCGGGGTGGCCGAGTGGTTATGAGGTGACCAACCTATGACGACGTGCGGGGCGGCCGAGTGGTTATGAGGTGACCAACCTAGTGGCGACGGCCGGAGCGGCTGAATGAAGTAGACGCGTCCCGCGGACTGACGATGCGAGGCGTCCGAGTGAAGTAGACGCGTCCCGCGGAGTGGCGGCGCACAGGGCATTCGAGTGATGAAGACGCACCCAGCGGAGTGACGATGCCCGGGGCGTCCGCGTGAAGTAGAGGTGCGTGCCGCGGAGTGGCGATGAGCGGGGCATCCGAGTGACGTAGACGCGTCCCGCAGAGTGGCGGCGCGCGAAGCGTCCGGGTGATGTAGACGCGGGCCGCATAGTGACGATGCGCGGGGCGTCCGGGTGAAGTAGAGGCGCGTGTCGTGGAGTGACGATGCGCGGGGCGTCCATGTGAAGTAGACGAATCTCGCGGAGTGACGATGCCCGGGCCGACCGAGTGAAGCAGGCGCGTCGCGTTCGGGTAAAGTAGACGCATCGCGCGGAGTGACGAAGCGCAGGACGTCCGAGTGTCGAGGACGTGTCCAACCAAGTGGCACCGCATGGGGCGGTCGAGTTGAGCATGCCGTCGAGGAGGCGTCCGACCGAGTGGGAATACACGAATGACCAAGTGCCTGTACGTTAGTCGCCTGAACGTGTCCAAGAAAACGATGTGTGCCCGAGTGTTGGGTTGACCAGTTGGGCTGGTTGTGTGTTGCATATGCCGAGTGTAGACTTGTACTTGTCCGAGCGTACCAGAGTACCGACTCGGAGTAGCGGAGCGGCTGGGCCGGCTTGAAGTCAATGCAAGCTGCGTTTGCGCTGGAGGCTGCGGAAAATATGGATCAACGCACCTTGTTTGAATGGCTAATTAATGAGGCAGCCAATTAATCCGGCGTTGAAGATTCCTTCACTGCGTCCTTCAATTTCCATTTTTTACTGCATGCAATTAATTAAGAGAGGAAACGGCCCAGGTTATGCATGCACTTACCAGGCATTGATTCCTTCAATCCTGAACGGCCATCGGTTCCGGGACGAAGTTGTTTCGTAGGTTGCTGTTGCAGCGCACCACCGCCACCGAGACCGTCGCCGACGCCGGAGGAAGGAGCGATGCGCGCCTACGCCGCGCCGGGCCTGCGCCTGTCGGCGCCGAGCAGCCGAGAAGATGGGGCCGAAGTCGACGACGAGGCGAACGGCGACGACGACCGTGCGTGACGACGACGGTGGTCGTGCGTGATGATGATGATGCGGACGGCGCTGGTGGTCGTGCGTGACGATGATGAAGCGGACGGCACTGGTGGTCCTGCGCGGAGGCGCAGCCGACTTCCTGCTTTCACGTCGGCAGTTGGTGATGAAGAAGACAGGCGACAGCGGACTGGCCATGTCGGGAGCTCGGCCTCCATGGCGTTTGTCCGAACGGTGCCGCTGTTGCTCGCGCTCTCTGTGAATGGAGTGATGCCCGAAACATCCTGGATCAGATCCTTCATTGATGATTGTTGATCGGCGGACGAATATTGAAGAAAGAAAACCATTTGCATCATGGCTCGATAAACGCCATGCCCCACGGTGGGCGCCAACTGTCGTGGGAACGATTCCGACAATAATAAGGTATAGGGTAACGGAGCATGATCTATCGAGATGCATATGGGTGACACGGTGGTTTTAGCGAGTTCGGGCCTCTCACGGTGGAGATAACAACCCTACGTCTTGTGCTCCGGAGAGGCTTTGTTTTATCTGAGTATATATCCGGAGATTACCATGTGTGTGTCTGAGAGAGAGGAACGGATCCCCATGCCTGAGCTAAGTCCTGAGACTAATGGTGAAAAGAGAGAGAGGTGGAAGAAAAGAACCCTGAGCCCCCCAAGTCTAGTGGTGGGGGTGGCTTATATAGAGTGCGCCACCCCCTCACCTGCTATGTTACAAAGTGGGGCATGAATGCCATAATGCCAGCCCACTACCAAGCCCTACCATGAGAATGATGTCGACTGCTTTGTTGCCTGCTGGTCTTCGTATATCCGAGTGAGTCGTACGGTCGAGTGGTGAACTGTCATCCGAGTGGATGGTGTACTGCTTGGTAGAGTGGATAGTATGCCTGTATGAAATTTATCCGGACCCACATGTTGTGTGGACCCCATGCTTTATGATACTTCGACCCTTTGTGGGCCTACCTGTTATGTGTATCCCCAACAGCGACTGCGTGGTGTTGCAGAGGTGTCAGTGCATCGAGCTCGCCGAATTGCAAAGGTCCTGTCATTTCTGAAACATTACTGGTGTTGCAGTGTTGCGATGCGTGAGACGAGGAGGACACTAGGGATTGCAACATCACTGATGTTTTTGATGCATAGTTAGTGTTGGGATGTGCAAGACGAGGGGACGTTGGGGATTGCAACACCGGTGATGTTTCTTAAACATAGCTAATGTTGCAATGCGCGAGACGAATGGGCGTTAGAAGCCGCTTGATCATGTCAGATCTAACGGTGGGGGAGGCGGAAACCTCCGTGAGTGTTTTAAATGGGTGAAAAGACAAGCAGCAACAAACACATCAGACTGAGTACAACAACACATTGTATATTAAATAGAATGAAATATACTGAAATCCAACGAAATTAACTAGACGAAATGTTCCAAGTCATGCATGGATAACAAATTCAGCCAAAAACTATAACCGGAGAAGAGGTTGAGGAAGAAGGGATCCCATTCATGATCTGCTTCAGTGTCTTGTCCTTCTCCTCGTTGGTCCACTGTGAGTGTTGTTGTTGCGTCACCATCTCCCAGGCCCAGTGCCCCTTGTCCCGAACATTCCCCTCCTTGAACATTGCAACATGGCGCAACGAAGTGCTGCATATTCCCACGACAAACCTGACAAGGTAAACCTGTCTCTCCGTCCCGTCAAAACCAACCATTACAAACTCCTTGAGGTGACGGTGCCCAAGCATGGTGGGCTGCCACGATATCTCATCACCGCTGGGTTCCTCTTCCTTGGGTGAAATGTGGATATGAAGGGTCTCCAGGGAAGGCGCCGTCTCAAGGAGGAGTCGGGGCCATGAGACATCCCAGGACCGAGGCACGTCCGCGACCAGTAGACGCCTGAGATTAGGTAGCAGTGGCTGCGTCCACGAGGAAACCGATGGCACGATCCATCTGTCAGGTCCAGTGAAACGAAGAATCAGGTCCGTTATGTCCGGGGCGCCTTCGACAAAGAAGCCAAGCTTGAGCTTCATGCGTGGCGCAAAGTATCGGCGAGCTGTTTCCTCTGTGACACCCATGCACAGGGTGAGGTTACATTGCCTGAGGCAGGGAAACGAGGTGGTCTCGAAGCGCACTCTGGTGCCCAGGGAGGCCAGACGCTCGAGTCTGGGAAGAGCCCTCAGGCCTATCCGTATGAACCCGACGCAGTTGTCGATGACAAGCTCCCTCACCTCTGACTTGGGGGCGTCCACGGTAATCTGTCCATTGCCTGCGCTGTAGCAGGAGATGAGGTGAAGTACCCGCAGCTGCGGGCACGAGGTGAAGATGCCCTCATATGCTGACTCAGGCGTCGACATTGGAGTGTCTTGCAGGACGAGCACGGTGAGCGCGTTGTGCCCGTGCAGCGGTGGGATCACGCAGCCTCCAAGCTTGAGACTTCGCAAGCATGACGAACGGGGATCCTCACAGATGCCCTGGCTGGGGAAGGCATGGAAATTTCTACCCTGCCCGTAGACTGGCTTAGCAACGGCAACAAGATCATGGAGCTCCCAAGCATCGATGGCCCTGGCGATTAACCTGTTGATGCAGCCAGTGTTATGGGTCGAGAAGAATTCAAGCGTCAGCTTGCTTAATCGGCCGACACCATCGGACGCCGGGTCTAAGTGACGTTCGACAGAGCTGGTCAAGGCTCGCATAGCGCGGCGCTCGTACCTCCTGATGTGAGGTATGGACTTCTCCACCTTTGCCGTGGCGAATATGTCATCCAAATCAGTTACCTCGGAGTCCTGAAGGAGGACCCATCGGTGGTAACGCGGCGGGAGCGTGTGTCCGACGCTAAAGTCGAGGGCGGGGAGTTCGCGGTGGAGGCCGGTCCAGCGCTTAGATAGCATCCTCGCGCCGAGAACCGTGCTGGTGTCAAGGCGGCCCAGGATGTCGAGGAGGAGATCGTCAGGTAGGGCGCTTATCCGATCATCACCGTGGACTGCCTGCAGCCGGCGGCGGCGGCGCAGGAATCGATCCCTCCCGCTCCTAGCCATGAGTGAGTTGCCTCCACCGGCGCGACGAATCGCAGAGTAGCCAGTAGGTGCGGTTGGCTTGCGGCCGCGGTGGCGATTAAAAAGAGCTGTCGGCATGGATACTGAAATCTTCCCGGATTCGGTATGAGAAGTTTGTGTGGATCAACGACCCGGAATCGGAGTAGAAAGAGTCTGTAATTCGGGGGAGCGAGAGCGCCGCCTGGCTATCCCGTGGGAACATAGATGAACCTGCAGATTCGACTAATCAAAAAGATTAAACCTGCGAGATCCCTTTTTTTGGCAATTTTGGGCTAATTGCCGCTTAATTAGGAGGCGCCACTTATAAATCGGGTCACGCTAACTGCCACACGTGTGGCAGAAAGGGAGACGCACCACACGTCTATAATGTAAACAGATTGCCACGTCATCGCATGCATGCATGCAGGAATCTTTTTGGATTTTCAGTTTTTAAAATGTTTTATCTCTTAAACGAAAAATCCGATTGAAAATCCGTTTTCACCATTAAATCCCTCGCGATGAGATCTTCGAAACTAGATCCCGTGTTGATATATTTTGATGAAAAAAAAATTTAGATTAAAAGTTGTCATGTCTATTGCACATTAATTGCCATGATGTTTACACTGAAGTTGCCATGATATATTTCAGCTATTTTCTTCTACATTTAAAAGTAAATTTTGACATTTATAAAACGGGGAATTAAGAAACTAGACTTGCCATGAACCATAAACTAAAATTGCCATGATACATGCACGTAAAATTGCCATGGTTCATACAAAAAATAATTTTCATGGTCAAAGTACTGGAGTTGCCATCATCAAAATACTAAAATTGCCATGATCTACAAACTAAAATTGCCACATGGCAACTTTAGTTTAAGCCCTATGGCAACTGCAGTGTAAACAACGTGGCAACTTCTTGCAAAAATTTTTTTTCGTCGAAACATATCAACATGGGGTCTAGTTTTGAAGATCTCGTCGAGACGGATTTAATGGTGAAAACGGATTTTTAGTTCGCTTTTTTATTTAGGAGATACAACATTTTTAAGCTGAAAACCAAAAAAAATTCTGCTGATGTCATCTATTCATACGTGGCAAAATGAGTGGTGATGGAGGCGTGTGGGCGATGTGCAAACACCCACACGTGTGGACGTTAACATTTCCGTATAAATCGGAGGAGATTGCGGTGTAGCTTTTCGTGTGGACGTTGCGGGCTGTTGCACGCCCGGTTTTCCTGCCTTTCTTTTTCTCCCACGTATTGCTATTTTGGTATGGCATGGACTTGCGTGTGCCGTGCATTGGGAGACACGTGCATTCCTGTGTTTTTTTTTCATTGTTTTGAGATAGCTCACGTGCATTCCTGTGTTAAAATGCAAGAAACCATCACATTTGTGGCATGACTAGAAAAAAACATATTTTTTCAGGGTTTACCATAATACAATCAACACACGTAAACGCTACTACTCACTTGTTTTACCGAGTGACTAGAGGCGAGGGGGGGGGGGGGGGAGGCAACTAATAATTTTTATCTTTTCTTTGTCAAATTTAAACTTTGCATCAAAGTAGGTTGTCTAATATGCAACTAGGTGAGCAACCTATATGATGTAACAACAATAAGCACACAAGTAAGCAAATGATATATAACACAATATAGCTTGCACAAGTAAACGTGAGAAATAACCAAAAGTGGAACCGATGGAGACGAGGATGTGTTACCGAAATTCCTTCCCTTTAAGGGGGAGTACGTCTACGTTGGAGCGGTGTGGAGGCACAATGCTCCCAGGAATCCACTAGGGCCACCGTATTCTCCTCACGCCCTCACACAATGCGAGATGTCGTGATTCCACTATTGGTGCCCTTGAAGACGGCAACCGGACCTTTACAAACAAGGTTGGGGCTCTCTCCACAACTTAATTGGAGGCTCACAACGAAACCCCGGAACTTCATCACAATGGAATGTGGCTCCGAAGTGACCTCTTCCGACTAGGGCGCCCAAGCACCAAAGACTAACAAAATCCACACAAGAAAGTATGGGGGAATCAAGTTTCCTTTGGTGAGAGTGTAGATCTAGGTCTCCTCCTTCAATCCCTAGCAAATCAACAAGTTTGAGTGGCTAGAGAGAGAGATCGGGCAAGAAAGCTTCAAGGGCATTAATGGAGGAGAGAGAGAGAGGCAAGAGATAGGTGGGAGGTGGGAGAAGCACCTCCTTAAATAGGGTCCCCTCAGATCCAACCGTTATGCGCAGAAACACATAGGAGCGGTACTTCCGGTGGAGCCACCGGTAGTACCAGTATATCAGAATAAACCGGAACAACCGTTCCACCACCGCTCGGTTACCACTTCACACCAGAAGTTTTTTACCCTAGACCGGTAGTTGGAGCAGTGGTTGGTCCGGAACTACCGCTGGACCAGCAATTCCTGGGCGATGGAGTTCCAGGCGGTACTACCGCCCTGAACAACGGTAGTACCGGTTTGTCAAGACAAACCAGAACTTCCGTTCCATCACCGGTCTACCACCGTACCTGGTACAGAAGGGTGTCACCCCTAAGCGGTACTTGGAGCGGTGGTTTGACCGGAACTGCTTGCCAGTGGTACAACCGCTCAAGAGAGCGGTACTACCGCCATGAGCACAACCGCACAGTCACAGAGGACTTTGGGAACCTCTCTCTCCTCGGACGGAGGGTATATGATGGGTGAAAAGAATGTGTACGTGTAGTGATTCACCCAATACCTTCCGATGAGGATTCCCTCTAAAAAGTACGGATATCCTACGACTAAAGGAATAAAAACGTCGGGAACTCCGTCTTCGATCTTTTTCGCATAGAGGGAAGGACTAACCATCTTGCGCCACACAATGTGTACCTGAGAAAACTAGGACGCACGATTAGTCCACACGCGTGTTGTCATCATCACCAAAACCCTAAGGTAGGAAATGCCCTTACAATCTCCCCCTTTTTGGTGGATGATGACAACCACACGAAAAGCACGGGAGATCTAGAAAATATAGACGGGGCTCCCCCTAAGTGTGAGCACTATTTAGAGTTTCCTTTTGGAATGCAAAATGTTCACACTAGGGTCAAAGCTCCCCCTAGATTTTATAAACCAACCAGTGACGACACAACAAAATAACATACATAGAGCATGTAATAGCAGAACATGACATCAATAGATCAAAGATAAATAGATAAGGTACGCAAGTCTCACACTAGCACAAGGTCACACCACAAGTTCAACAAGACACTAGAAAGCAAAGCAAATAGAACAACTGAAGAAGGCAACTGCAAGCTAACCCCCCATGCAATCCCTTGCCCTAATAGAGTGCTCTCTCCCTTTGGCATCAAGACACCAAAAAGGGAAAGAGCGAAGCTAATGCCCCAGGGCTCAGTAGGTCTCCTCTCCAGTCACCGCCGAATCATCAGAATCCTTATCAGACTCCTCCGACTCCCCAGACTCCTCAGGATCCATGGAAACACCCTCAGGACCACGGACAACAGAGGTAGCAGGCTCTTCATCAGACCACTTACAGTTCTCCAAGCACCACGTATCCTCAGGAGTGATGGTCTTCTCAGAGCCACTCTTCACATCTGGCACATTAAGGTGCTTCATCAACTGAATCTGCCTGCGATGCGCCATCTTCTCAGCAACATGAGCCTGGTAGAGCTTCTGATGAATATGATTCTGCAAGCAAAAAGCCTTCTTGATCTTGGTAGTCACCTTCTCAACCCAAGTGGGCTGGGCCCCAGGCTCCAACTCAAATTCATCGTCATTCGAAGTAGCATGCACATCCTCTTGATTTCCCATAGGAAAACGAGGAGTCTTATGCTTCTTCTTCCTCAACACCTTAACCTCATGCTCCGTGAGATTAGCTATAGTGGTGAGAGGTTCTCCTGGCCTACGGACTGCCCAAACAGAGTTCAAAAACTGCATCACAAAAGGAGCATAGATAGGTACCTTGCGGTACCACACCATATTGTGCATCTCCTCCCACATCCACTTGGAGACATCAAATGTTGCACCGGAACCCCTTTTGGTCTTCATGGCCACAAGCAAATCCACAAGATAACAATAAATATCGTCTTGATTCCCAACCTTGGGTAGCAGCACATAGCGGAACACACGATGCAGAATATCATAGACTGGCAGAAGGTCACTGGATTTACCCACGATACCATGACCTGGGATGTACAGAGGGGCAAGCTTCACCTTGTCCATGGGGTGGGCTCGGTCGTGAGGACGGAGACCACCTTGGCCCTTCAACCCGGTATCCTCATAGCCAAGAGCATTGCAGAAGGCTCTCCAAGGGACATGAAAGAACTCAACACGGCACATAAAGGACAGGTGACGCGCATCATCGGTACCGAAATGGACTGTAGCATAGAACTGATGAATGAGCTGAAGATCGAAGTCACAATTCACAGTCATGAGCTTGATCAAATCAAACTCCTCACAGATCTCCAGAGCCTCTCCAAAGTAACCAAGGTTGTTCCTCCAGTGACCGATGTCAATGGACCACGTGCGGATGAACTTGTTCTTATGGTGCTCGAAAATTTCTGACACAACCCTTAACTGCAACTCATTCTGGAACTGAGGGTTGTTCCACTGAGGGTGTGGCGACACAATGTAGGGATCCTAGAAACGGAACTTTTCCCAGTCTGAAAGCTTCCATTTGTGCATAGTTATCACAGCATGCTGCTTGGCAGCAGCAGACTTCTCCCGCTCAGTGGCTTTGGTAGCGATCACAACCTCGCGAGTATCCTCACTGTCATCTGATGGTTTGCCCCTACGGGCCCTCTTCTTGGTGTTCCGAGGCTTCTGAGCAGCACGTCAGCTAGAGCCACCTGCAAACGCACATAGAGAGCACACAAATACCCCAGCAAAGATGAGGGGAATGTACACAAGATCAAAAGAATAAATCTCATGTTCGTAAGTAGAAGAATAACAGTGCAGATGGGTTCAGAGAAAGCGGTTGTTCCGGTTGTTCGACCGGTAGAACCGCCAAAGTGGTAGTACCGCTCGCGAGGAGCACTAGTACCGCTGAGAGCGGATCTATCGAGTTGAAGAACGGGTACAACCCTACTTTGAATCTAGATGCAATATTCCTACTTCTAACTACGCACAAGAAAAGTAGAAGGTTATAAGGATCTCTCCCACCAATCATTTGGCCAAAAATGCGGGAGTACAAGCAATGCCCTAGAGGAAGGATTCAACAAAAGGAACCCTAAGAACAAGAGGAACAGAGCATTACCGGTATCCATGGGAGAAGATCGGAAGGGAGGCGATCTCCACGGAGCGGATCCGATGAAGGGCCGACAGATCCGGAACGCCTGAGGGTGCTCCGGGGCAATGGGCGGAGCAACCGGTGGCTAGGGTTCTGACGAGGGATGGGCGCAAAGGGGAAATAGAATAACCCTTCAGCCCGTGCCCTTTATATATGCGCCCAGATGTCAGCCGGTGGTACCGCTCTGAAGCGCGGTAGTACCGCTCCTGTAGCAGCCAATGTTTGAGGGTGGTACTTCTACTCCAGAAGCAGCGGTAGTACCGCTTCCAAATACCGGTACTACCGGCCAGTGGTGCAGGTACAAACAAGAGCGGTAGAACTGCTC
Source organism: Triticum timopheevii (assembly GCA_963921465.1). Taxonomy (NCBI): domain Eukaryota; kingdom Viridiplantae; phylum Streptophyta; class Magnoliopsida; order Poales; family Poaceae; genus Triticum; species Triticum timopheevii. The sequence goes on along the minus strand of OY997264.1, from coordinate 477,077,481 downwards.
GTGCAAGACCAAAAGTACTGCTTGGACTACACAACATACTGGAAGAGCGGTAGAACCGCTCTGACCACCGGCTGTACCGCCAAGTTGCACAACCCATGCACAAAAGGATCAAGCTTGTGTACATTTGGAAAAGATGGCTTGAGATGAGAAGGCTTAGGATGGAAGCAAGACACTGTATTATGATGATGAAGCCCCCAAGAGTGCAAGAATCAAACAATAAAAGCCACTCCTTGGAGAATTCAAGTATCTAGGAGAACCGAAGGAGCAAGGCAAAACGAAACACACAACAAAGAAAACACCCTTGCACAAGGGCGGTGGCCGGAGCCACCTATGGTTGAGTCAAATGGTATGCCGCCGGGAAGAATTATCCTTGGGCCCATGACCAAAACTCGTCTTTGAAACACAAGTACCATCAAAAAATGGCTAATGTGAAAGACTTGATCAATTTATGCATAATGGGGGGAGGGAGAGTTCATTGAGAGAACAACACTCCCCCTATGTCCATGCCTACACCTAAACAAGACATCATGATGAGTATGGTGGGGTGTGTAAAGGTTCAAGCCGCATTGCTCGAATCAATGATATTTAGCTTATGCCTTAACTCGCGAAATCTTGCTTCATCCAAGGGCTTCGTGAAAATATCTGCAAGGTTATCATGAGTGTTGAAATATTTGAGCTTGATCTCCCCTCGCCTAATGTGATCCTGGATGAAGTGATACCGAATCTCAATATGCTTCATCTTGAAGTGTTGCACCGGGTTGAGAGAGATCTTGATGGCACTTTCATTATCACACCAAAGAGGCACTTCGTCACAAATGACACCGCAATCCTTCAAAGTTTGCCTCATCCATAGAAGTTGAGCACAACAACTACCGGCAGCCACATACTCCGCTTAAGTGGATGAGAGAGATACACAACTTTGCTTCTTAGAAGACCATCTCACCAAAGAGCAACCAAGAAATTGGCACTCTCCGGAGGTGGACTTCCTATCCACTCTGTCTCCCGCCCAATCTGGGTCTGAATATCCGAAAAGGTTGAAGTTGGCTCCTCTTGGGTACCACAAGCAAAAGTTTGGGGTATGATCCAAATATCGAAAGATTCGCTTGACCGCCACAAAGTGGCTTTCCTTAGGTGCGGCTTGAAACCGTGCACAAATTCCCACACTCAACATGATATCTGGTCTAGATGCACAAAGGTAAAGCAAGGAGCCAATAATGGAGCAATATACATTTTGATCCACCGCTTTACCATTGGGATCTATGTCAAGTTGGCATTTGACGGGCATTGGAGTGGAGGCCGGCTTGACATCACTTAGCTTTAATCTCTTGGGCATGTATTGCGTGTATTTGGCTTGGTTGATGAAGGTTCCTTCTCTTCTTTGCTTGATTTCGAACCCGAGAAAGAACTTCAACTCTCCCATCATGGACATCTTGAACTTTGAGGTCATGAGAGCGGCAAATTACTCATTGAATGCTTTGTTAGGGGAACCAAATATAATATCATCAACATACAGTTGGCATACAAACAACTCCCCTTTGACCTTCTTAGTAAAAAGAGTGGGGTCGGTTTTCCCAATTTCAAACCCACGATCTTGCAACAACTCGGTAAGATGCTCATACTACGCACGCGGGGCTTGTTTAAGGCCATGGAGTGCCATGTAGAGTTGGTACACATGATCATGGAAATAGGGATCCTTGAACCCCGGGGGTTGTTTGACATACACCAACTCATTAATAGGACCATTAAGAAAAACACTATTCACATCCATTTGTTGCAGCTTGAAGTTATGATGAGAAGCATAAGCAATCAACAAACAAATAGATTCAAGGAGAGCAACGGGAGCAAAGGTTTCACCATAGTCGATACCCTCGACTTGGGAGTAGCCTTGTGCTACCAAACGAGCCTTGTTGCGAACAATAATCCCGTGAGCATCTTGCTTGTTCTTGAATATCCAATTAGTTCCAATGACATTATGGTCCCCCGATGGCCTTGGCACCAATCTCCACACCTTGTTGTGCTCGAAGTTGTTGAGTTCTTCATGCATGGCATTGAGCCAATCCGGATCCTTGAGCGCCTCATAGACCTTTTGGGGTTCAACACAAGAAACAAACGCGTGATGCCTCACAATAGTTTGCTAATTGTCTACGAGTGCTTACCCCCTTTCTTAGACTTCCAAGCACATTCGTCATTAGATGATCTTTGGTTGTGAGCTTGGATGCAATCTTAGCGGCACGACTCTCCAATTCCTCCTTAGAAGTGAGATGAGGAGAGGAAACTTGATCATCTTGAGTGTCGTCTTAAGCTTGTTCTTGATCTTGAGCTTGCTCTTGATCTTGAACTTGCTCGGAAGGGAGAACTTGACCGTGGGCATCACTTGGTGGTTCATCACCATCTTGAGGTTGATCTTGCCCTTGATCTTGTTCCCTTGGTTGAGGGCCTTCACTTTGTTCTTCGGAAGCGTGTGGGTCTTGGGTTGGTGATGGCTCCACTTGAGTGGAGCATTGTCCTTCTCCTTCGGCCACAAGGGGTTCCTAAACGGGTAGGATATGACCAACACCCATTCTTCTTATGGCTTGGGCAGGAATTTAATCACCTACATCACAAGTAGCAGTTTGCTCCACTTGGGAGCCGTTATTCTCGTCAAACTCCACGTTACACGTCTCCTCAATGAGTCTCTTGGACTTGTTGAGGACACGGTAAGCATGAGAGTTTGTAGCATAACCAACAAATATGCCCTCATGAGCTCTAGCCTCAAATTTAGACAAACGAACACCTTTCTTGAGAATGAAACACTTACAACCGAACACCCAGAAGTACTTGAGGTTGGGCTTGTTACTGGTGAGTATTTCATATGGAGTCTTGTTCAAGCCTTTGCGGAGATAGAGCCGATTGGATGCATGACACGCAGTGTTGATGGCTTCGTCCCAAAAGTTGTAAGGAGACTTGAACTCTGCCATCATGGTCCTTGCCGAATCCATCAACGTCTTGTTCTTCCTCTCCGCTATACCATTTTGTTGATGGGTGTATGGTGCGGAGTATTGATGCTTGATCCCCTCATCACTAAGAAACTCATCCAAGGTGTAGTTCTTGAACTCAGTGTTGTTTTCACTTCTTATTGTCAAGATCTTTGCATCGTGTTGATGTTGAGCTTCATTTGCAAAGTCGATGACAGTTTGTTGAGTTTCACTCTTCCTCTTGAAGAAATATACCCAAGTGTACCTTGAATAATCATCGACAATCACCAAGCAAATTTTCTACTCCCAAGACTATCAAAGGATGGAGGCCCAAAGAGATACATGTGAAGGAACTCGAAGGGTCTCTTCTAGTAGATGATAGTCGTGGGAGGGTGAGTCTTCTCATGTAACTTTCCTTCGATACAAGCACTGCAAGCACGATCTTTGGCAAAGCTAACGTTTGTTAGTCCATGAACATGGTCCCCCTTGAGAAGAATTTGCAAAGATCTCATATTGACATTGGCTAAACGGTGATGCCAAAGCCACCCCACATCAACTTTAGCCATTAGGCATGTCACGGTCTTAGTGGGTCGCTCTGAAAAGTTAATCACATAAAGACCGTTCTCGACATGGCCAACAAAGGCTACTTTACGAGTCTTGCTCCACAAGAGGGCCACGGTATCAATATCAAAGAATGTGGCAAAGCCCATGAGTGCAAGTTGACGAACGGAAAGTAAATTGTATGCAAGGGACTCAACAAGCATGACTTTCTCGATCGTGAGATCATGAGAAATGACAACCTTGCCAAGACCCAATACATTGGAAGATGAGGCATCGCCCCACTCGACATTGGTGGGCATAGATGGAATCTTGTGCACGTCCACCACCAAGTCCTTGCTTCCGGTCATATGATTTGTGGCTTCACTATCGAGCAACCATGATCCCCCATGGGAAGCAAACACCCACAAGAGATCAATGCTTGGTTTTAGGTACCCATTTTGTAATGGGTCCTTTGATGTTAGTAAAAAGGGTCTTAGGAACCCACATAGACCATTCAATGTACTCATAAGGAGAACCGACAAATTTAGCATAAACATGCCCATCACTAGCACGACACAACACATGAGAAGGGTTAAAGTCACCGGCTTTGTTGGAAGGGGTGGCATTGCCCTTCTTGACATCACCACCCTTCACATTGTTCTTCTTCTCCTTAGAAGCACCCTCTCCCTCCTTCACAAAAGTTTGCTTGAGAGGAGGAGGTCGTTTGGCCTTGTCATTCTTCTTCTTGTTCTTGGACTTGGGTGCGAACCCAACTCCCTCCTTGGCAAAAACTTCCTTTTGATTGCTCAAAAGATCCTTGAGATTCTTCTCACCTTGTATGCAAGACACAAGGCCTTTCTCAAGTTGCTCCTTCAACTTGGCATTTTCCTCCACAAGATGCACATGCTCAAAACACGGGTTAGTAGCACATGCATTATCAATTAAGACCATATGAGGAAAAGTGGCTTTCTCCTTGGTTAGATTCACTTGGAGTTGATCATGAGACTCCTTGAGGCTAGAATGAGTACCCTTCAAGGCCTTGTGAGCCTTGTCAAGTATAGCAAACTCCTCCTTGAGTCTAGCATGGTCAACCCCAAGTTTAGCCTTCTCGGAATCGAGCACACGAGATACAACAAGAGCATGGTCATCGTTGTGTGACTCCTGAAGAGCCAGACGATGAACACACTCTTCCTCAAGCGCATTAGAGAGATCCGATATCTCATCGGCATAGTCACGACTATGACCTCCCATCTTAGTGATGGTTTCTTCATGAGCCTCGATCATGTCATTGGCTTCGCCAAGTTGTTCCAAGAGAGCAACGAAGTGCTTCTTGGATTTTCCCTTGAGCTTACTCATAAAAGACTCAAATTCATTCACTTCATCATTAGACCCCTCACTTTCATCAATGCAATCTATCAAGGAAGGACTAGTAATAATGGTAGTTTTGATGTTGGGGGTTACCTTGTTGGTTGCTTTGGCCATGAGGCACTTGGCGGTGATGTTCTCGTTGGGTGAATCAAAGAGAGATACCCGTGGGGTTGTGGCAATGGCAACGGAGGCCATGGCCATGGCTTCACCATCTTCATCATCATCATCCTCATTTTACTCTTCTTGTTCCACCAACCCTTTGGTCGGAGTCTTCTTGGTGAAGTTGTTCTTGTTAGGGAAGAACATGGCTTTGTCTTTTCGGATGAGCTTGCCACCATTGTCATCTCGCTTCTCGTAAGGGCACTCTACAACAAAGTGGCTCACATTGCCACAATTGTAACATGTTCTCACACGTTGCTTGCCCTTGAAGCCACTTGAGTTGTTCTTGTTAAAATTGGGCCTTGAGTTCTTCTTGCTCCATGTTAGTGTCAAAACCGGCGGATCTCAGGTAGGGGGTCCCGAACTGTGCGTCTAGGTGGATGGTAACAGGAGACAAGGGACAAGATGTTTTTTACCCAGGTTCGGGCCCTCTCGATGGAGGTAAAATCCTACTCCTGCTTGATTGATATTGATGATATGGGTAGTACAAGAGTGGATCTACCACGAGATCAAAGAGGATAAACCGTAGAAGCTAGCCTATGGTATGATTGTTGTTCTGTCCTATGGACTAAAACCCTCCGGTTTATATAGACACCGGAGAGGGCTAGGGTTACACAGAGTCGGTTACAATGGTAGGAGATCTACATATCCGTATCGCCAAGCTTGCCTTCCACGCCAAGGAAAGTCCCATCCGGACTCGGGACGAAGTCTTCAATCTTGTATCTTCATAGCCTTGGAGTCCGGCCGATGATGATAGTTCGGCTATCCGAACACCCCCTAGTCCAGGACTCCCTCAGTAGCCCCTGAACCAGGCTTCAATGACGACGAGTCCGGCGCGCATATTGTCTTCGGCATTGCAAGGTGGGTTCCTCCTCCGAATAATTCATAGAAGATTGTGAACACCAGGATAGTGTCCGGCTCTGTAAAATAAATTCCACGTACCACCGTAGAGAGAATAATATTTACACAAGTTCAATCTGCTGACGTATTTTATGGCGTGACGTCACACCACAACCAGGCCCTTACTTGAATCATTTTTATTATACCACCTCAGCGCGTTTAGCGAAGCAGTTTCCTTGGCACGTCTTGTCGAAGCAGCGATCGTGTTCCCCTTATTCTGGGATTCCCATCAATATGGACATGGGTAACCCAACCGTGCCCGTCACCACGCCCCCTCCATCGAAGGCGAGTTCCAAACGGTCACGGGGACAGCTCTTGGTATGCTCCCTCTTTATAATGAGACCAAGGCCCGTTCCTTTTCTTCAATCCTCAATCGAATCCGCCCCTCGCCCCGAGTTCCAACACCCAGGGCTCCAGATTCGGGCACTTCAAACCTTCGACAATGTCCGGTTCTGACCTACAAGGCCGGTGGATGCCCTCCTCCGTCACGGAAGAGGACGTGCTAAAGCTGAGAGAAGCCAGGTACTTAACCTACGAGATTTCGCATAGGTTGCCTGCCCAAGGGCAAGTCATTCCTACTCCCGAGCCTGGCGAGAGCGTCGTGTTCGTGTCTCACCTCCGTCGGGGTGTAGGCTTCCCGATGGATCCCTTCGTGAGGGGTCTCATGTTTTACTATGGGTTGGAATTCCACGACTTGGCTCTGGAGTCCATCCTCCACATCTCATCATTTATTGTCGTCTGCGAAACCTTTCTCCGCACTACCCCTCATTTCGGTTTGTGGCTCAAAACCTTCAACGTGGAGCCGAAGATGATTGAGGGGCGTCAGGCAGAGTGCGGCGTGGCGGTTATAAGCAAGAGGGCCGAAGCTCCACGGCCCGAGGGCTCTTTTCAGGAGGAGCTCGGCTTGTGGCAACAGGAGTGGTTCTACATCACCGCTCCCAGGGGCAGCAGGCAGAGGCCCCTGCCCGCCTTTCGTTCGGGCCCTCCACAATGGCTGACGTCATGGGTCAACAAAGGGCTTGACTGGGGGCCGTCCAAGGACGTACCCCTATTGCAGGGCCGGATTCGAGACCTCCAAGAGAGGGAGATCAATCTGGTTGTAGTGACGCAGGTTATGCTGATTCGACGTCTTCTGCCCTTCAAACGTCGCCCCCTCCGCCTGTGGGAATTCAATCCGGAGGGACCACGAGTTCTCCAACACTTTATGGGTACGACACCCGTGGAGATGTACAAACTGTTCTTCGGATCACAAGAGATGTGTCCGGACTTGACCGAGGACGCCGGCCTAAGCTGCAATCGCCCGGATACTCAAGTATGAAGTCCTGTGTCTGGACATACTGTCCGTTTATTTATCATGGATTTGACTTTTTAACCAGCTATCCGCTGAACAGGAGTGGATAGTGCAAGCAAAACTGATACGGTGTCCGGCCCCCCTCCCGGAGACCACGCCGGATCCGGTGTTAGTCAAGATGCTGGAGGTTGCGCCTTCAGATGAGGGCGAAGGGGAAAACAGGAAAATTAGTGCCTCTGCTCAGGAGGCTCTCAAAGAAGGGGGGATCGAGAACCCCTCCCTCCAGGGGGAGAAGAGGACCGCTTCCGAAGATCCGGAGGCCAAGGCCTCAAAGCGGGGGAAGAAATCTTCATCGGAGGGTTCTGCGCCAGGAGAAGCCCCGGCCGCACTATTTCCCCAAGGGAATCAGCCCTCCAGCGAGCCGTAAGTAGAAAAGGGAGCTTTGTAATAAGGGACATCCCTGTTTTTATTTCTGAGGATAACCGGAGTTCTTACCTTGAAGTTCGGATCTCAGCCCTTCTCAGCAGAGCTCATCTTCGGGGGATCTTTGTCCGGAGATGATGGAGAGTGAAACGCCTCCATCTGCCGCTCCGTCAGGCGGGGCGGACGACCCTGAGGTGTCGTCGCAGAGGGTCTCCCCGAGTCCGGCGGGGCCGGAGAGTTCGGCACCAACTGGTGTACGGCCGGGGGAGCTGAAGGATCTGCTAGAGAGGGCGACTATCTCAGAAGTGAAGGAAATATGCCCTAGAGGCAATAATAAAGTTATTATTTATTTCCTTATTTCATGATAAATGTTTATTATTCATGCTAGAATTATATTAATCGGAAACATAATACATGTGTGAATACATAGACAAACATAGTGTCACTAGTATGCCTCTACTTGACTAGCTCGTTTATCAGAGATGGTTATGTTTCCTAGCCATGGACAAAAGAGTTGTCATTTGATTAACGGGATCACATCATTAGGAGAATGATGTGATTGACTTGACCCATTCCGTTAGCTTAGCACTTGATCGTTTAGTAGGTTGCTATTGCTTTCTTCATGACTTATACATGTTCCTGTAACTATGAGATTATGCAACTCCCGTTTACCGGAGGAACACTTTGGGTACTACCAAACGTCACAACGTAACTGGGTGATTATAAAGGAGTACTACAGGTGTCTCCGAAGGTACATGTTGAGTTGGCGTATTTCGAGATTAGGTTTTGTCACTCCGATTGTCGGAGAGGTATCATTGGGCCCTCTCGGTAATGCACATCATTATAAGCCTTGCAAGCAATGTGACCAATGAGTTGGTTACGGGATGATGCATTACAGAATGAGTAAAGAGACTTGCCGGTGACGAGATTGAACTAGGTATTGGATACCGACGATCGAATCTCGGGCAAGTAACATACCGATGACAAAGGGAACAACGTATGTTGTTATGCGGTTTGACCGATAAAGATCTTCGTAGAATATGTAGGAGCCAATATGGGCATCCAGGTCCCGCTATTGGTTATTGACCGAGAATAGTTCTAGGTCATGTCTACATAGTTCTCGAACCCGTAGGGTCCGCACGCTTAAGGTTTCGATGACAGTTATATTATGAGTTTATGAGTTTTGATGTACCGAAGGAGTTCGGAGTCCCGGATGAGATCGGGGACATGACGAGGAGTCTCGAAATGGTCGAGTTATTCGAGTGATTCGGGTATTTTTCGGAGTACCGGAGAGTTACGGAAATTCATATTGGGCCTTAATGGGCCATACGGGAAAGGAGAAAAAGGGCCAAAAGGGTGGCCGCCGCCCTCCCCTTGGACTAGTCCGAATTGGTCTAGGGAGGGGGGCGCACCCTTCCTTCCTTCTCCTTCTCTCTTCCCTTTCCTTCTCTCCTACTCCTAATACATGGAAGGGCTCCTAGTTGGACTAAGAAAGGGGGAATCCTACTCCCGGGGGGAGTAGGACTCCCCATGGCGCGCCATAGTAGAGGGCCGACCTCCTCCTCCCTCCCTCCTTTATATTCGGGGGCAGGGGGCACCCCATAGACACACAAGTTGATCTACGGATCGTTCCTTAGCCGTGTGCGGTGCCCCCTTCCACCATATTCCACCTCGGTCATATCGTCGCGGAGCTTAGGCGAAGCCCTGCGCCGGTAGAACATCATCACCGTCACCACGCCGTCGTGCTGACGGAACTCATCTCCGGAGCTCTGCTGGATCGGAGGCCGGAGATCGTCATCGAGCTGAACGTGTGCTGAACTCGGAGGTGCCGTACGTTCGGTACTTGGATCGGTTGGATCGTGAAGACGTACGACTACATCAACCGCGTTGTCATAACGCTTCCGCTTACGGTCTACGAGGGTACGTGGACGGACACTCTCCCCTCTCGTTGCTATGCCATCACCATGATCTTGCATGTGCGTAGGAATTTTTTTGAAATTACTACGTTTCCCAACAGTGGCATCCGAGCCTAGGTTTTATGCGTTGATGTTATATGCACGAGTAGAACACAAATGAGTTGTGGACGACATAAGTCATACTGCCTACCAGCATGTCATACTTTGGTTCAGCGGTATTGTTGGATGAAGCGGCCCGGACCGACATTACGCGTACGCTTACGCGAGACTGGTTTTACCGCCGTGCTTTGCACACAGGTGACTAGCGGGTGTCAGTTTCTCCAACTTTAGTTGAACCGAGTGTGGCTACGCCCGGTCCTTGTGAAGGTTAAAACGGAGTCTATTGGACAAACTATCGTTGTGGTTTTGATGCGTAGGTAAGAACGGTTCTTGCTAAGCCCGTAGCAGCCACGTAAAATTTGCAACAACAAAGTAGAGGACGTCTAACTTGTTTTTGCAGGGCATGTTGTGATGTGATATGGTCAAGACGTGATACTATATTTTATTGTATGAGATGATCATGTTTTGTAACCGAAGTTATCGGCAACTGGCAGGAGCCATATGGTTGTCGCTTTATTGTATGAAATGCAAACGCCCTGTAATTTCTTTACTTTATCACTAAGCGGTAGCGATAGTCGTAGAAGCAATAGATGGCGTAATGACAACGATGCTGCGATGGAGATCAAGGTGTCACGCCGGTGACAATGGTGATCACGACGGTGCTTCGGAGATGGAGATCACAAGCACAAGATGATGATGGCCATATCATATCACTTATATTGATTGCATGTGATGTTTATCCTTTATGCATCTTATCTTGCTTTGATTGACGGTAGCATTTTAAGATGATCTCTCACTAATTATCAAGAAGTGTTCTCCCTGAGTATGCACCGTTGCGAAAGTTCTTCGTGCTGAGACACCACGTGATGATCGGGTGTGATAGGCTCTACGTTCAAATACAACGGGTGCAAAACAGTTGCACACGCGGAATACTTAGGTTATACTTGACGAGCCTAGCATATACAGATATGGCCTCGGAACACGGAGACCGAAAGGTCGAGCGTGAATCATATAGTAGATATGATCAACATAGCGATGTTCACCATTGAAACTACTCCATCTCACGTGATGATCGGACATGGTTTAGTTGATTTGGATCACGTGATCACTTAGATGACTAGAGAGATGTCTGTCTAAGTGGGAGTTCTTAAGTAATATGATTAATTGAACTTTAATTTATGATGAACTTAGTCCTGGTAGTATTTTGCAAATTATGTTGTAGATCAATAGCTTGCGTTGTTGCTTTCATATGATTATTTTGATATGTTCCTAGAGAAAACTGTGTTGAAAGATGTTAGTAGGAATGATGCGGATTGGATCCGTGATCTGAGGTTTATCCTCATTGCTGCACAGAAGAATTATGTCCTTAATGCACCGCTAGGTGACAGACCTATTGCAGGAGCAGATGCAGACGTTATGAACGTTTGGCTAGCTCAATATGATGACTACTTGATAGTTAAGTGCACCATGCTTAACGGTTTAGAATCGGGACTTCAATGATGTTTTGAACGTCATGGACCATATGAGATGTTCCAGGAATTGAAGTTAATATTTCAAGCAAATACCCGAGTTGAGAGATATGAAGTCTCCAACAAGTTCTATAGCTAAAAGATGGAGGAGAATCGCTCAACTAGTGAGCATGTGCTCAGATTGTCTGGGTACTTCAATCGCTTGAATCAAGTGGGAGTTAATCTTCCAGATAAGATAGTGATTGACAGAATTCTCTAGTCACCATCACTAAGTTACTAGAACTTCATGATGAACTATAGTATGCAAGGGATGACGAAAACGATTCCCGAGCTCTTCGTGATGTTGAAATCGACGAAGGTAGAAATCAAGAAAGAGCATCAAGTGTTGATGATTGACAAGACCACTAGTTTCAAGAGAAGGGCAAAGGGAAAGAAAGGGAACTTCAAGTGGAAAGACAAGCAAGTTGTCACTCCTGCGATGAAGCCCAAAGCTGGACCATAGCCTGAAACTGAGTGTTTACACTGCAAAGGAAATGGTCACTGGAAGCGGAAATGCCCTGAATATTTGGTTGATAAGAAGGATGGCAAAGTGAACAAGGGTATATTTGATATACAGATTATTGATGTGTTCCATACTAGTGTTTATAGTAGCCCCTGAGTATTTGATACTTGTTCGGTTGCTAAAATTAGTAACTCGAAACGGGAGTTGCAGAATAAACAAAGACTAGTTGAAGGGGAAGTGACGATGAATGTTGGAAGTAGTTCCAAGATTGATATGATCATCATCGCACACTCCCTATACTTTCGGATTTAGTTTGAACCTAAATAAATGTTATTTGGTGTTTACGTTGAGCATGAATATGATTTGATCGTGTTTATTGCAATACGGTTATTCATTTAAGTAAGAGAATAAACTGTTGTTCTGTTTACATGAATAAAACCTTATATGGTTACACACCTAATGAAAATGGTTCATTGGATCTCGATCGTAGTGATGCACATATTCATAATATTGATGCCAAAAGATGCAAAGTTAATAATGATAGTGCAACTTGTTTGTGGCACTGCCGTTTGGGTCATATCGGTGTAAAGCGCATGAAGAAACTCCATAAAGATGGATTTTCGGAATCACTTGGTTATGAATCATTTGATGCTTGCGAACCATGCCTTTTGGGCAAGATGACTAAAACTCCGTTCTTCAGAACAATGGAACGAGCAACTGACTTATTGGAAATAATACATACTGATGTATGCGATCCGATGAGTGTTGAGGCTCGCGGCGGGTATCGTTATTTTCTGACCTTCACAGATGATTTGAGCAGATATTGGTATATCTACTTAATGAAACATAAGTCTGAAATAGTTGAAAGGTTCAAAGAATTTCAGAGTGAAGTGGAAAATCATCGTAACAAGAAAATAAAGTTTCTGCGATCTGATCATGGAGATGAATATTTGAGTTACGAGTTTGGTCTTCAATTAAAACAATGTGGAATAGTTTCACAGCTCACGCCACCTGGATCACCACAACGTTATGGTGTGTCCGAACGTCGTAACCGCACTTTATTTGATATGGTGCGATCTATGATGTCTCTTACCGATTTACCACTATCATTTTGGGGTTATGCATTAGAGACAGCTGCATTCACTTTAAATAGGGCACCATCAAAATCCGTTGAGACGGCGCCTTATGAACTGTGGTTTGGTGAGAAACCAAAAGTTGTCGTTTCTTAAAGTTTGGGGCTGCGATGCTTATGTGAAAAAGTTTCAACCTGATAAGCTCGAACCCAAATCGGAGAAGTGCGTCTTCATAGAATACCCAAAGGTAACTATTGGGTACACCTTCTATCACAGATCCGAAGGCAAGTTATTCGTTGCTAAGATGGATCCTTTCTAGAGAAGAAGTTTCTCTCGAAAGAAGTGAGTTGGAGGAAAGTAGAGCTTGATAAGGTAATTGTACCTTCTCCCGAATTGGAAAGTAGTTCATCACGGAAATCAGTTCCAGTGATTCCTACACCAATTAGTGAGGAAGCTAATGATGATGATCATGAAACTTCAGATCAAGTTACTAGAAAACCTCGTAGGTCTTCCAAAGTACAGTCCGCACCAGAGTAGTACGGTAATACTGTTCTGGAAGTCATGTTACTAGACCATGATGAACCTACGAACTATGAGGAAGCGATGATGAGCCCAGATTCCACGAAATGGCTTGAGGCCATAAAATCTGAGATATGGTCCATGTATGAGAACAAAGTATGGACTTTGATTGACTTGCTCGATGATCAGCAAGCCATGTTAAATAAATGGATCTTCTAGAGGAAGACGGACGTTGATAGTAGTGTTACTATCTACAAAGCTCGACTTGTCGCAAAAAGGTTTTTGACAAGTTCAAGGTGTTGACTACAATGAGATCTTCTCAACTGTATCGATGCTTATATCTGTCCGAATCATGTTAGCAATTGCCACATTTTATGAAATCTGGCAAATGGATGTCAAAACTGCATTCCTTAACGGATTTATTAAAGAAGAGTTGTATATGATGCAACCAGAAGGTTTTGTCAATCCTAAAGATGCTAACAAAGTGTGCAAGCATCTCAGAGTTGGAATATACGCTTTGATGAGTTGATCAAAGCATATGGTTTTATACAGACTTTTGGAAAGACCTGTATTTACAAGAAAGTGAGTGCGAGCACTACAGCATTTCTCATAAGTATATGTGAATGACATATCGTTGATTGGAAATAATGTAGAATTATTCTGCAAAGCATAAAGGATACTTGAAAAAGAGTTTTTCAAAACAAGACCTCGGTGAAGCTGCTTACACATTGAGCATCAAGATCTATATAGATAGGTCAAGACGCTTGATAAGATTTTTCAATGTATACATACCTTGATAAATTTTTGAAATAGTTCAAAATAGAACAGTCAAAAAGGAGATCTTGCCTGTGATGCAAAGGTATGAAGTTGAGTAAGACTCAAGACCCGACCATGGCAGAAAATAGAAAGAGAATGAAAAGTCATTACCTATGCCTCAGTCATAGGTTCTATAAAGTATGCTATGTACCAGACCTATTGTATACCTTGCTCTGAATTTTGCAAGGGAGTACAATAGTGATCTAGGAATAGATCACTGGACATTGGTCAAGAATATCCTTAGTGAGGACTAAGGAAATATTTCTCGATTATGGAGGTGATAAAAGAGCCCATCGTAAAGAGTTACATCGGTGCAAGCTTTTCACTGATTCAGATGACTCTAAGTCTCAATCTGGATACATATTGAAAGTGGGAGCAATTAGCTAGAGTAGCTCCGTGCAGAGTATTCTAGACATAGAATATTTGCAAAATACATATGGCTCTGAATATGACAGACCCGTTGACTAAGATTCTCTCACGAGCAAAACATGATCACACCTTAGTACTCTTTGGGTGTTAATCACATAGCGATGTGAACTAGATTATTGACTCTAGTAAACCCTTTGGGTGTTGGTCACATGATGATGTGAACTATGGGTGTTAATCATATACAGATATGAATATTGATGTTAGATCACATGGTGATGTGAACTAGATTATTGACTCTAGTGCAAGTGGGAGACTGAAGGAAATATGCCCTAGAGGCAATAATAAAGTTATTATTTATTTCCTTATTTCATGATAAATGTTTATTATTCATGCTAGAATTGTATTAACCGGAAACATAATACATGTGTGAATACATAGACAAACATAGTGTCACTAGTATGCCTCTACTTGACTAGCTCGTTTATCAGAGATGGTTATGTTTCCTAGCCATGGACAAAAGAGTTGTCATTTGATTAACGGGATCACATCATTAGGATAATGATGTGATTGACTTGACCCATTCCGTTAGCTTAGCACTTGATCGTTTAGTAGGTTGCTATTGCTTTCTTCATGACTTATACATGTTCCTGTAACTATGAGATTATGCAACTCCCGTTTACCGGAGGAACACTTTGGGTACTACCAAACGTCACAACGTAACTGGGTGATTATAAAGGAGTACTACAGGTGTCTCCGAAGGTACATGTTGAGTTGGCGTATTTCGAGATTAGGTTTTGTCACTCCGATTGTCGGAGAGGTATCTCTAGGCCCTCTCGGTAATGCACATCATTATAAGCCTTGCAAGCAATGTGACCAATGAGTTGGTTACGGGATGATGCATTACAGAACGAGTAAAGAGACTTGCCGGTGACGAGATTGAACTAGGTATTGGATACCGACGATCGAATCTCGGGCAAGTAACATACCGATGGCAAAGGGAACAACGTATGTTGTTATGCGGTTTGACCGATAAAGATCTTCGTAGAATATGTAGGAGCCAATATGGGCATCCAGGTCCCGCTATTGGTTATTGACCGACAATAGTTCTAGGTCATGTCTACATAGTTCTCGAACCCGTAGGGTCCGCACGCTTAAGGTTTCGATGACAGTTATATTATGAGTTTATGAGTTTTGATGTACCGAAGGAGTTCGGAGTGCCGGATGAGATCGGGGACATGACGAGGAGTCTCGAAATGGTCGAGACGTAAAGATTGATATATTGGACGACTATATTCGGAGTTCGGAAAGGTTCCGAGTGATTCGGGTATTTTTCGGAGTACCGGAGAGTTACGGAAATTCGTATTGGGCCTTAATGGGCCATACGGGAAAGGAGAAAAAGGGCCAAAAGGGTGGCCGCCGCCCTCCCCTTGGACTAGTCCGAATTGGACTAGGGAGGGGGGGCGCACCCTTCCTTCCTTCTCCTTCTCTCTTCCCTTTCCTTCTCTCCTACTCCTAATACATGGAAGGGCTCCTAGTTGGACTAGGAAAGGGGGAATCCTACTCCCGGTGGGAGTAGGACTCCCCATGGCGCGCCATAGTAGAGGGCCGGCCTCCTCCTCCCTCCCTCCTTTATATACGGGGGTAGGGGGCACCCCATAGAGACACAAGTTGATCTACGGATCGTTCCTTAGCCGTGTGCGGTGCCCCCTTCCACCATATTCCACCTCGGTCATATCGTCGCGGAGCTTAGGCGAAGCCCTGCGCCGGTAGAACATCATCATCGTCACCACGCCGTCATGCTGACGGAACTCATCTTCGGAGCTCTGCTGGATCGGAGGCCGGAGATCGTCATCGAGCTGAACGTGTGCTGAACTCGGAGGTGCCGTACGTTAGGTACTTGGATCGGTCGGATCGTGAAGACGTACGACTACATCAACCGCGTTGTCATAACGCTTCCGCTTACGGTCTACGAGGGTACGTGGACGAACACTCTCCCCTTTCGTTGCTATGCCATCACCATGATCTTGCATGTGCGTAGGAAATTTTTTGAAATTACTACGTTCCCCAACAAGAAGATCACCGTACTTTAATGAGTATGGTGATTGACAGGATTTCATCCGCTGAGAGCGGGTTGCATGAGGCCATCAGAAGTTTACTGACGGGGTTTGAGGTACGTAAAAATGACATAACTTTTGACATTTTTGCACATAGAGTGCGCCTTGTATAGATAGTAGCCCCTGAGAGTCGGTACGTTGTCAGAAGCGACGGCGTGCCGAGGATTATAATCTCAATGTTAAGATGTCGTCGTTCCTATTCAGGGGCGGAGCATTCGGTGGCCAGCCTGACTGATAGAGTCGCCGAACTGAAGCGGCAACTGGACGTTGCAGATGCGGACATCACGCTTGTCCATAAGCGACTTGACGAGTAACAAGGTGGGTGGTTTCTGCGCGGTCACCTGGTAAGGAAGCTGATGCTTACGCCTTACAACATGTATGCTTGATGTAGATGGCGCCGCTGCTATGGAGGGCCTTCGGGCAGAGCTTGCTCGAGACAAGATGCAAGCCAGAAGGAGTGATGCAGCTGCCTCGAAGGCAGACGAAGAGCTAAAAGCCGAAAAGGATGCTCACTGCCGAAGCAGGGAGGAGATGGCCGGAATGGCCGTGAAGCTGAAGGATGCTACCGACCGCTATGAGGTTCTTGAAAGAGAACGCCGAGCGGGGCAAGAGGACCTGAAGAAGGCCACCGCAGAAGCCAAGGATGCCCGTTCTGCAATGAGGGCTATAAAGGAGGAGCTGCGTCAGGCCAGAGACATTGCGGCTGGAAAGCCCTTTCTGCTGCGCAGGAAGTTCACGGATCAGAAGTATGCTCAGTTGGGCCAGCTGTGGGGTGCGGCGGATCCTTATCTGGATTTGGCGGCGAGTGCGTCGGACGCAGTCGTGCACTTCCGAAGCCAAAAGGATCACGAGATGGAAGAGCTTTTTTGGTCTCAATTCCATAGTCCGGAGCGTCCCCTTCCGTTAACCGATCGGTTGGCTGAGTGGGCTGAGCTGAATAGGCTGTCCGGACTTGCCATGAAGGACGTCGTGGCTCATCTGTGGCCGGAAAGGCCCAAGCCAAAGAGTTATTTTGGTTTAGTGCAGCAATTCCTTGATGCGGTGCCGCATATCAAGGCGATGAAGCGGTCGGCATGCATAGAGGGTGCACGGATGGCTCTCGCCCATGTCAAAACATACTGGGCAGATATGGATGCCACCGACGTTGCATCCCGGGATTCGGATAGAAGCCGATTACGCTCCGAGCACTATTTTGAGGAAGTCCTGCGGGGCGCTCATTTAGTAGAGTCGCAGTGCTCGAAAAATGTTATGTTCAAATGACATGTATGATTTGTAAAACCATATTTATAATATAAGGGCTTTTTATACTTGTGCGTTCAAGTATTGAAATTCCTCCCATGTGGCCGTTAATGTATATGTATATATAACCTGAAAGATGGCAGTCTTCGGCTTCAGCCCCCACGCACATGGTGCCGGGGTGTTTGCAAAAAAGCACATTTTCACACTTAATCCAACGTCTTGGTCCTGTGAAGGAGGTGGTAGTGTAGCAAACGAGGCAACCGGACTATAATGCTTTATCACTTTCACTTAGCCATAGGAGTTCGAAGGTGGAGCTACGATATAGCCCCTAGGGGCACCGCGCTCTCCGAATTTGGGGCGTGTTTGTGCCTAACCGGGAAACGGTCCTTCGTCAAAGCGGAGGAATTCTAGACATTCCGGTAGTCGATCGAGTGGTTGACCAGTCTCTCGCTATATCATGACAGTCAGTTTTCGGCTTTCTCTACTAAGGTGCTCGCCTGGCCGAACCGGGGCACAATCGCAGTAGTTCTCCTGGTGCCGCGTTAGCCGATAATACGGAACGTAAGGCAGCAAAACACAGGAGCCGGGCAAACCCAACATTTGACCAAAGACATGATTCGGAGCTGATGCATATAAGGCCTAACTCGAGACGCCGAACACTCCCTAAGGTATTCGGTCTTTATGAAAAACGGGCCGAACGATGCCCTAAGCCCCTAGTGTCCAGGTACGCGTGAAATCTTCTGACGCGGCCGATGCCAAAACGTCAGCCTCCTCCTTGGTTATGATAAGAAACCGGGGGTTGTATGGCAACAAGAGACAATAAAAAAGGTTTACGCAGGGTCTTAATCTGAAAAGAATCCTTGTAACGGGTCCCTGCTGCACGTCTGCGCCTGTGTCTCTGTTGTGCGGTATCCTGGACGGGTGTAGCACGTTGTTCATCTGTAAAAGAGAAGAACTCAGTTTGAAAAAGATCGTGCAAAAAATGCATGTGAAAAAGAGTATGATTTTTAAAAAATGAATAAAATTGAGCTTTATTGGCTCTCATTCTTCGTTCGTGCAGCCCCTTGTAAAGGGGTATGCGGCTGGGAAGCCCCTTGTTTGTTTATGCCGGACTCGCCTAACCGTGTCCGGTGTCTAAACGACCTATTTTAGGGGCTTCGATCAGCCAGGCCGGATTAGTTTGTGGCTATCAAGGCAGTCTCACATTTTTCCGTGGTCAAGGAACACTCTAAGTTACCCTTTAATGAGATGATGCCGCGTGGACCGGGCATTTTAATTGTAAGAGAAGCGTAATGTGGTATTGCGTTAAAGCGGGCGAAAGCTTCGCGTCCCAATAGTGCTTGATGGCTACTTTTAAATGGGGCGATATGGAACATT
This sequence comes from Triticum timopheevii, assembly GCA_963921465.1. Taxonomy (NCBI): domain Eukaryota; kingdom Viridiplantae; phylum Streptophyta; class Magnoliopsida; order Poales; family Poaceae; genus Triticum; species Triticum timopheevii. The sequence goes on along the minus strand of OY997264.1, from coordinate 477,058,353 downwards.
AGCTTTTCGCGATGGAAGTTGTCGGATGAACTGAACACAACTTCTAGTAGTAAGGAGGCCGTACTATTGGCATAAGGGCCTGGCGTCGCTCCTTTAAAGGAAGTGCCACTATGGCGAATTTTGGTAGGGTCTATCCCCATTCTGCGGATGGTGTCCTGGTATAGCAGGTTTATATCACTACCGCCGTCCATTAGGACTTGTGTAAATTGTAGTTCGTTGATTATAGGATCCAATATCAAAGCAGTCCATCCTACATTTCGAATACTTCTGGAGTAATCCAGATGGTCGAAAGTAATTAGTTTTGACATCCAATCTCGGGATTCCGCTGGGGTGGACCGTGCGGCACGTGCTTTGGTAGATGCCGCCATATTTTTCCTTGTTATCACTTGAAGTGAATTCACTATTTTGACTTCTTGCGGGAAGTTCTTTTGTTTTCCAGCGTCTGCTTGTGGGGTTCGTCATTGTCCTCGCTTGGTGTGTCGAGCCCCTTGTGTTTGGCGTTAAGTCGGCCGGACTGCTTGAAGACTCAACAATCTCTGTGGGTATGGTTTGCAGGCTTCCCGGGGGTACTGTGAATTTGACATATCCTATCCAAGATTTTGTTTAGGTTGGATAGCTCGTCACTGTTGTCCTTAAGAGGCAGTGTTTTTTTGTTCGGCCGAGAGCTTTTGTACCCGGCGTTGACCGCCGTGTTCTTTGGGCCATTTTCCTTAGTCCGGCGCTGGTCTTTTCTGCGTCGTGGCTTCCCATTTCCATCCCTGACCTCGGATGTACTTGGGTCGCTGGTGCTGCATCTTGCCAGCCAGCTATCTTCTCCCACGCAGAAGCGGGTCATGAGGCTCGTTAGTGCGGCCATTGTCCTTGGCTTTTCCTAGCCGAGGTGTCTGGCGAGCCATTCGTCTCGGACGTTATGTTTAAATGCTGCTAAGGCCTCAGCGTCCAGACAGTCGACTATTTGGTTCTTTTTGGTGAGGAACCTGTTCTAGAATTTGCGTGCTGACTCTCCGGGCTGTTGAGCTATGTGACTTAAATCGTCTGCATCCGGAGGGCGGACATAAGTTCCCTGAAAGTTTGCTCGAAACGCATCCTTGAGCTCTTCCCAACTTCCGATGGTATTTTCTGGGAGGCTTTTGAGCCAATGCCGGGCTGGCCCTTTGAGCTTGAGGGGTAGGTATTTTATGGCATGGAGATCGTCTCCTCTAGCCATATGTATGTGTAGGATATAATCCTCAATCCAGACTCCGGAGTTTGTTGTTCCGTCATATGCCTCTATGTTTACGGGTTTGAAACCCGCTGGAAATTCATGATCCAGTACCTCATCGGTGAAACATAGTGGGTGTGCGGCGCCCCTGTATTTAGGTGTGCCGTTATCTTCGAATGCTCGGCGTGTTGTGTTGCTTCCTGGAGCCTTCTTTTTTTGCCCGTAGATGGACCTGACCGGGCCATCCTTTCTGCGAGGATCCTTATGTGGATCGTGTGCCGGCTTGTGTGCGGCGCCGCTTGCCGCTCTTAGCCTGTCATCTAGTCATCTATCCGGTCAGGCGGCCTCTTTGTTTTTTGACTGTGGGGGCTCTACGGCCTCGTCGTCAAAGTCGGGCAACAACTTGCGCTTTGGGTAGCTCTTTGCTTGGTGACTATCGCCGTATTTATCTGTGGTCTTGAGTACTTTGCTCCATCTCATTCTGAGTACGTCTTCCGCTGTTTTGAGCTTCCGCTTCTGCTTCTTCAAACTTCTTGCAGTGGCGACGAGCCTTTTGTGAAGGTTCTTATGCTCTGGTGATGTGTCCAGCGTGAGATCGTCTGGACTGTTGTTTTCGCCGGGATGGGTTGCTCGTCCAATTCATCCTGTTCGGATGGTTGCTTGGTGGCATGTTCGTCGTCCACTGGTTCGCCCTGCTCTACGGCTAGGTCAGTATGGGTGCTGTTGTTATCGAGGCGGGACTTTGGGCGGCGCTTGCGTCGCCGTTTTGGTTGTTTTTCGGGGGAATTATCCTTCGCCGCGTCCCGTTGTTCCTCGTTATCGCTTCCTTTTGGTGTATCCACCATGTATACGTCATGAGTTGAGGTGGCTTTCCAGTGCCCAGTAGGCGCTGGTTCTTAGTCGTCTCCGGCATCGTCGTCCATACCGTCAATGTCTTCGGAGCCGAAGTCGAGCATGTCGGTTAGATCGTCGACAGTGGCTACTAAGTGGGTGGTGGGTGGGCTTTGAATTTCTTTGTCATCCACATCCCAACCGTCCTGACCGCAGTCCAGCCAGGGCTCTCCTGATAACGAGAGATATTTTAGCGAATTCAGGATGTCGCCGAAAGGTGAGTGTTGAAAGATGTCCGCAGCGGTGAACTCCATGATCGGCGCCCAATCGGATTCGATTGGTAGGGGCGCAAGGCTTTCAGAGTCCGGCAAGGAGTCCGGCGAGGAGTCCGGCACCTCGAAGTCACGAGCTTCACAAGGGACAAGGTCGGTATTCGGCTCCATCGCTGTAGAGGTAGCAGCCCCCGAGGCGGTGTCTAGCCACCCGTCCTCGATCTGCGCAGCCGGCTCCGAATTAAGGGTCGGAGCGGACTCGTGTGCGGCCTCCAGGGCACTGTCCGGCAGCAGAGATAAATCATGCCCATCGTGACAGTGCGGCGTGCTCGGCTGTGGCTCGAATCCATCGAAGATCAAGTCTCCGCGGATGTCAGTCGTGAAATTCAGACTCCCAAATCTGACCTGACGGCCAAGGGCGTAGCTTTCGATCTGCTCAAGATGGCCAAGCAAATTGGCCCACAGTGTGAAGCTGCCGAATACGAAGATCTGTCTAGGGAGAAAAGTCTCACCCTGGACTACGTCGTTGTCGTTGATGATCGAAGGAGCCATCGAGCCTATCGGTGATGACACAGAGGAACTCTCAATGAAAGCACCAATGTCGGTGTCAAAACCGGCGGATCTCGGGTAGGGAGTCCCGAACTGTGCGTCTAGGCGGATGGTAACAGGAGACAAGGGACACGATGTTTTTTACCCAGGTTCGGGCCCTCTAAATCGAGGTAAAACCCTACTCCTGCTTGATTGATATTGATGATATGGGTAGTACAAGAGTGGATCTACCACGAAATCAAAGAGGCTAAACCCTAGAAGCTAGCCTATGGTATGATTGTTGTTCTGTCCTATGGACTAAAACCCTCCGGTTTATAAAGACATCGGAGAGGGCTAGGGTTACATAGAGTCGGTTACAATGGTAGGAGATCTACATATCCGTATCGCCAAGCTTGCCTTCCACGCCAAGGAAAGTCCCATCCGGACTCAGGACGAAGTCTTCAATCTTGTATCTTCATAGTCTTGGAGTTCGGCTGATGATGATAGTTCGGCTATCCGGACACCCCCTAGTCCAGGACTCCCTCACTCCAAAATTGCCTTGACGCGAGAGCCATGTGCTCATGATAATCATATTTCGTGTCTTCGGGGTTGCTCTTCTCATCTTCTTCTCCATCCTCCTCTTCCACACTAGCCTTAGCCTTCAAGGCAAGGTTGGGCTTCTTTGCTCTTTGAGAATGCAACACCGCATTGTCGGTGGTCTTGTCCAAGATCCTCATCGCCACAAACTCATCCAACACTTCACTTGATGTCAAGGTGTGGAAGTCCGGCCTTTGACGGATGATGGAGGACATGGCCTTGTGGTAAGGCATAATGGCCTTGAGGAACTTGCGCTTGATCCAATTGTCATCAGTATCCTTGCTCCCATGATCTCGGAGTGAGACCGCGAGAGTGGTTAATCTCCGGTAATGCTCGCGAGGTTCTTCATCTTCATTCATTGCAAACTCATCGGCTTCATCTTGCACCACTTCATAGTTGGAGCATCGAATGCTTGCGCTTCCCTTGTAAATGGAAACAACATGGTGCCATGCTTCCTTGGCCACGGTGAATGGACGGAGATGCAAAATATCTTGAGATGGAATTGCATCTTGGATTATGAAGAGAGCATTCTCGTTGAATTGATGGTCCGCGGCTTCTCTAGGGGTGAAGTTGCTTGGGTCATGCGGATAGAAACCTCGCTCAATGATTCTCCAAAGATTAGTATGAACATGATTTAAATAACGTTTAAAGCGATAGATCCAAGAGTCAAAATCCTCATTTTTCACAATTTTAGGAGGAGGACCAACATGATTCAAATGAGTGGAGGGAACCGGTCCTCCATAAGAAAGTGGAGGTTCAACATGGGCAAAGATGCCACTACCATTTTTACCACTAGATAAAGGAGCTTTTTCACTAGTAGCTTCCCCTTTGTCGAAGTTAGCATCCATCACCTTGTTAGCGGGATCACCCACTTTCATTCGTGTGGTGGATAATTTAAGCCCTTCTAAGAACTTGTTAAACATGCTTTCAACCTCGGTCATCATGGAGGTTTTCAGTGTGTCCAAAGCCACATTGAATTCCTCACGAGAGACCGTGGTTCCCCCATTGGCCGTAGACGAGACCGGATTCACACTGGAGTGCTCCTTCCCATCGTCTACGATGTCAACCATACTCTTCAGACGACAAAGTCCTTAATAAAGAGACGATGCTTTGATACCAATTGAAAGGATCGATATAGCTGTCTAGAGGGGGGGGGGGGCTGAATAGGCAACTATCAATTTTTAGCTTTTCTTTGCCAAATTATTGCATCAAAGTAGGTTGTCTAGATATGCAACTAGGTGAGCAACCTATATGATGCAACAACAATAAGCACACAAGCAAGACAAGGATATAACACAATATAGCTTGCAACAGTAAAGGTGAGAGATAACCAAAAGTGGAACCGATGGCGACGAGGATGTGTTACCGAAGTTCCTTCCCTTTGAGGGGAAGTACGTCTCCGTTGGAGCGGTGTGGAGGCACAATGCTCCCCAGGAATCCACTAGGGCCACCATATTCTCCTCACGCCCACACAATGCGAGATGTCGTGATTCCACTATTGGTGCCCTTGAAGGCGACAACCGGACCTTTACAAACAAGGTTGAGGCTATCTCCACAACTTAATTGGAGGCTCCCAACGAAACCTCGGAGCTTCACCACAATGGAATGTGGCTCCTAAGTGACCTATTCTGACTAGGGCGCCCAACCACCTAAGAGTAACAAAATCCACACAAGAAAGTATGGGGGAATCAAGTTTCCTTTGTTGAGAGTGTAGATCTAGGTCTCCTCCTTCAATCTCTAGCAAATCAACAAGTTTGAGTGGCTAGAGAGAGAGAGAGATCAGGCAAGAAAGCTTCAAGGGCATTAATGGAGGAGAGAGAGAGGCAAGAGATAGGTGGGAGGTGGGAGAAGCACCTCCTTAAATAGGGTCACTTCAGATCCAACCGTTATGCGCAGAAACACATAGAAGCGGTACTTCCGGTGGAGCCACCGGTAGTACCGGTATATCGGAATAAACCGGAACTACTGTTCCACCACCGCCCGGCTACCGCTTCACAACAAAAGTTTTTCACCCTAGACCGGTAGTTGGAGCATTGGTTGGGCCGGAACTACCGCAGGACCAGCAATTCCTGGGCGATGGAGTTCCAGGCGGTACTACCACCACGAACACCGGTAGTACCGGTTTGTCAAGACAAACCGGAACTTCCATTCCATCACCGGTCTACCACCGTACCCGGTACAGAAGGGTGTCACCCCTGAGCGTTACTTGGAGCGGTGGTTTGACTGGAACTGCATGTCCGCGGTACAACCACTCAAGAGAGCGGTACTACCGCTATGAGCACAACTGCACAGTCACAGAGGACTTTGGGAACCTCTCTCTCCTTGAACGGAGGGTATATGGTGGGTGCAAAGCATGTGTACGTGTAGTGATTCACCCAATACCTTCCGATGAGGATTCCCTCTAAAAAGTACAGATATCCTATGACCAAAGTAATAAAAACATTGGAAACTCCGTCTTTGATCTTTTCCGCATAGAGGGAAGGCCTAATTGTCCTGCGCCACACAATGTGTACCTGAGAAAACCAGGATGCACGATTAGTCCACACGCGTGTTTTCATTATCACCAAAACCCTAAGGTAGGAAATGCCCTTACACCGAGTATTACTTTTTTGCAGTGAATTACACTTTTTACCCTGTAGAATACCACCATATACGTGAAAAAGTGGAATTCACTCTTCTTTGGCAGATTACACTAATCACTTATTTTGGCACTATTTTCTAGTGGCGGGTCCTTAATAATTTCTGCCCCCACACGGTGAGATGATGCAACCCCATATACGTGAAGATGCATTTGCCCGATATGTGACTGTGACAATGAGTCGTTATTTCACGCTTTTGCTGTGTGCGATTATGCATGCAAGTTATGTTATGTAGCTAAGGATTATTATTTTTTTATGGCAAACTTCCACAGATGCATCCTACTACATGGGTGAGGGATATTACTGATCTAATCTTTATGAGGGGAGATCAAGAAGCTATTATAGTCTCGGTTATGTGGACAATCTGGACGAGTCATAACAAGTACACACATAACAAAGTAGAGTACTAGCCGCTATGATATATGGAGCTGATAAGGGAGTTACATCACATACATGTTTACTCATAATATGCTAAATCAAGACTACCGAGTTAAACATATTGACAAAAGCAAAAACAAGAATAGTTTGTACCAGCTTTTCTTCACCACAGTCACTTCATCAAATTATCGTCATAATTGCCTTTCACTTGCACGACTGAGTGACGTGACAATATTATTAGTGCAAGTGTGTCATGGTCTAAGCTAAAATATGCAAACACTTAACTCAAAAGGAGAAGACAGGGAAATATTGGCCTCTTGTTAGATCAACAATAAAGCGAATGGGAGCCACTTGGCAATTCTTACGAAGTCTTCTCCAAATGACGAACCAAAGAAGTTAGAAGACACACATTGAAATATTTTTGGATTTATTAGTTTTTTTTTGTTAAAGAGAATTAAAGAAGAAAAACAAAAAAACAAGAAAAATTATTTACACTAAAGAACTCCCAACAAACAAGAAAAAAAGAAACGAGAAAGTACGAACTTGACTAAATGAAAAAATAAAAGCAAAAGAAGCGAGAAATAATTTTGGGTTTTAGAAGTTTTTTCAAACACACAGAAGAAAAACATGGATATACAATGAAAATGATAAATGTACATGAATCACTACAGGAATCAGCTTCTTTGCCGTCTGCCATGGCCGACGGCAAAGGACTAGAAAGCGGATGACGAAGGTCTTTGTTGTCTGCCGCAGACGGCAAATTTGTTCGGCAAAGGACATTATGTTAAAGAGCTACTTTGTCGTCTGCAAGCACAAAGCGGACGACAAAGACTTTTGCCATTGGTCTTCCTAGCCAAGCTGACGGCAAAGGAAAAGCCTCTTTGCCGTCTGCCAAACAAGGCCTTTGCAATCTGCCTGGTACATTCACAGACGGCAAAGAATTTTGCTAAACATTAAAAAAACATTCATCTAGCTGCGTGTCCGACGTTCGGCAAGCGGCGTGTCCGGTGTCCGTCCAGCAGTGTGTCCAACTGTTGGGAAACATAGGATGCAATTTCTAAAAAATTCCTATGCTCACGCAAGATCTATCTAGAAGATTGATACTTCTCCAACGTATCTATAATTTTTGATTGTTCCATGCTATTATATTACCCCTTTTGGATGTTTATGGGCTTTATTTTACACATTTATATCATTTTTGGGACTAACCTACTAACCGGAGGCCCAGCCCATATTGCTGTTTTTTTGCCTATTTTAGAATTCGGAAGAAAAAGAATATCAAACGGAGTCCAAATGGAATGAAACCTTTGGGAGCGTTATTTTTGGAACAAATCTGATCCGGAGAGCTTGGAGTGCAACTCAAGAAGCTCCCGAGGGCCCCACGAGATAGGGGGCCGCGCCCCCTGTAGGGTGCGCCCCCTGTCTCGTGGGCCCCTCGGGCGGCCACCGACGTACCCCGAAAACATCCAGGAGCACCACGAAACACAATTTCCATCGCCGTAACCTTCTGTATCCACGAGATCCCATCTTGGAGCCTTCAACGGCACTCTGCCGGTGGGGGAAGCAACCTCGGAGGGCCTCTACATCAACATCCTTGCCCCTCCAATGAGTTGTGAGTAGTTTACCACAGACCTACGGGTCCATAGTTATTAGCTAGATGGCTTCTTCTCTCTTTTTGGATCTCAATACAATGTTCTCCCCCTCTCTTGTGGAGATCTATTCAATGTAAACTCTTTTTGCGGTGTGTTTGTCGAGATCTGATGAATTGTGGGTTTATGATCAAGCTTATCTATGAATAATATTTGAATCTTCTCTGAATTCTTTTTTGTATGATTGAGTTATCTTTGCAAGTCTCTTCGAATTATCAGTTTGGTTTGGCCTACTAGATTGGTCTTTCTTGCCATGGGAGAAGTGCTTAGCTTTGGGTTCAATCTTGCGGTGTTCTTACCCAGTAACAGAAAGGGTTGCAACACACGTATTGTATTGTTGCCATCGAGGATAACAAGATGGGGTTTATATCATATTGCATGTGTTTATCCCTCTACATCATGTCATCTTGCTTAATGCGTTACTCTGTTCTTATGAACTTAATACTCTAGATGTAGGCAGGAGTCGGTCGATGTGTGGAGTAATAGTAGTAGATGCAGGCAGGAGTGGGTCTACTTGTTATGGACGTGATGCCTATATACATGATCATGCCTAGATAATCTCATAACTATGCGCTTTTCTATCAACTGCTCGACAGTAATTTGTTCACCCACCGTAATACTTATACTATCTCGAGAGAAGCCTCTAGTGAAACCTATGGCCCCCGGGTCTATCTCTTATCATATATGCTTTCAATCTACTTTATTTGCATCTTTACTTTTTGCATCTATGTTACAAAATACCAAAAATATATTTATCTTATCATACTATCTTTATTAGATCTCACTTTCGCAAGTGGTCGTGAAGGGATTGACAACCCCTTTATTGCGTTGGTTGCGAGTTCTCAGTTTGTTTGTGTAGGTGCAGGGTACTTTTGAGGAGCCTTCTACTGGATTGATACCTTGGTTCTCAAAACTGAGGGAAATACTTACGCTACACTTTGCTGCATCACCCTCTCCTCTTCGAGGAAAACCAACGCAAGCTCAAGACATAGCAAGAAGGATTTCTGGCGCCGTTGCTGGGGAGGTCTTCGCTCAAGTCAAGACATACCAAGTACCCATCACAAACCCATCTCCCTCGCATTTACATTATTTGCCATTTGCCTCTCGTTTTCCTCTCCCCCACTTCACCCTTGCCGTTTTATTCGCCCTCTCTTTCCCAATATCCTCCTCTTTTTCGCTTGTCGTTTATCTGTTTGCTCGTGTATTAGTTCGTTTACCTTATCGTTATGGCTAGTCGTCCTATCTTTATTCTCACTCCCGAACAAGAAATTCACAATTTTAAACAAAGGGAGAGGGAAAGTTTAAAAGATGCTTGGCATAGAATTTGCAATGCTCAATATAAAGCTACAAGGAAGCTTGCTACTTCCGTTCATCTCCGCAATTTTTATGTAGGCATTACTCCTTGGAATAGATGTGTTCTTGATATTGCTACCGGAGGTGATTTTATGAGTAGCCATACTTTTGATGCTTATAATGCTATGTTAGATTTGTTTGGCCCACCACCTCTCTTGGTTAATGGAACGGTTTTAAGTCTAGAACATGTGATGCAACGGCTTGATATTATTGAAAACAAAATTGCCACTATTGAGTTGATTAAAAATTTGGATAAAAAGATTCATAATCACATTACCCAATTTGGATCTAGGGTTGGAGTTACTTTGAAAAATCTTAAAGAAAAAGAACCTATAGTCAATAAAAAAATAGATCTAGACTCTGCTAGAATTGGTAAACTTGAGGATATCATTACAAACTTAGGTTCCGTGTTCTCCCCCATGAAAAACACTCCAAAACCCCCTACTAAAACTGCCAAGTTTATTTATGTTCCTAAAAGTAAGGGTGAATCTTCTAGTAAGGGAGACGCCGATCTCAAATCCATAAGTGTTCTTCCAAATTATCTCTCTATCGTTAAAGAACCTTATGCTACCAATGAATTCCTTGAATTTTTACCCAAAGTTTTAGCTATTGCTAAAAGGGTAGAAATCCCTAAGCGCTCTATTGATGAATTTAGTGCCAAAGATGGCACTCGTTAGATCTATCCTTGTTTTTATGCCTAGCTAGGGGCGTTAAACAATAGTGCTAGTTGGGAGGCAACCCAATTTTCTTTATGTTTTTTGTTTTGGCTCCTGTTTAGTATTAAATCTTGCATCTACCTTCTGTTTAGATGTGTTTTTATCTTTTAATTAGTGTTTGTGCCAAGTAGAACTATAGGATAACCTACGATGATAGTTGATTTGATTCTGCTGAAAAACAGAAACTTTGCGCGCACGAATACAATTTTGTTAAATCACAGGAACGTGATTTTGCGTTGATTCCTTTTGCTTCTGTTCAATAAACAAAATTTCCAGGACTTCCTATTTTGTTAGGATTTTTAGAGTTCCATAAGTTTGCGTTAGTTACAGATTTCTATAGACGGTTTTGTTTTTGACAGATTCTGTTTTTCGTGTGTTGTTTGCTTATTTCAATGCATCTATGGCTAGTAAATTAGTTTATAAACCATAAAGAAGTTGGAATACAGTAGGTTTAACACCAATATAAATGAATAATGAGTTCATGGCAGTACCTTATGTGGTGGTTTTGTTTTCTTTCACTAACGGAGCTTATAAGATTTCCTGTCGAGTATTATGCTGTGAAGTTTTCAAGTTTTGGGTAAAGCTTTTATGGACTATGGAATAAGGAGTGGCAAGAGCCTAAGCTGGGGATGCTTATAGCACACCAATATATTCAAGTATAGCCAAAAGCCTAAGCTTGGGGATGCCCCGGGAAGGCATCCCCTCTTTCGTCTTCGTTCATTGGTAACTTTAGTTGGAGCTATATTTTTATTCTCTACATGATATGTGTTTTGCTTGGACCATCGTGTATTATATTAGTCTTTGCTTTTTAGTTTAACACAATCATCCTTGCTGTACACACCTTTTGGTAGAAGCCTATTTGATTAGAATTTGCTAGAATACTCTATGTGCTTCACTTATATCTTTTGAGCTTGATAGTTTTTGCTCTAGTGCTTCACTTATATCTTTTAGAGCACGGTGGTGTCTTAATTTTGAAGAATTTGCTAGTCTCTCATGCTTCACTTATATTATTTTGAGAGTCTTTTAGAACGCATGGTATTTGCTATTATCATAAAGTTGGTCCTAGAATGATGAGCATCCAAGTTGGAACTATCATAGGAAGTGAATTGGATGCTATGATCAATTTGATACTTGATAATTGTTTTGTGATATGTAGGTAGTGATATTAAAGTCATGCTAGTTGGGTGATTATGAATTTAAAGAATGCTTGTGTTGAAGCTTGTGATTCCCGTAGCATGCACGTATGGTGAACCGCTTTGTGAAGAAGTTGGAGCACAATTTTATTTATTGATTATCTTCCTTATGAGTGGCGGTCGGGGACGAGCGATGGTCTTTTCCTACCAATCTATTCCCCTAGGAGCATGCGCATAGTGCTTTGGTTTTTGATGACTTCTAAATTTTTGCAACAATTATATGAGTTCTTTTGATTAATGTTGAGTCCATGGATTATACGCACTCCTTCACCCTTTCACCATTGCTAGCCTCTCTTGTACCATGCAACTTTCGCCGGTACCATACACCCACCATAATCCGTCCTCAAAACAGCCACCATACCTACCTATTATGGCATTTCCATAGCCATTCCGAGATATATTGCCATGCAACTTTCCACCGTTCCGTTCATATGACATGCATTACTTTTGTCTTATTGCTTTTTGCATGATCGTGTAGTCGACATTGTATTTGTGGCAAGGCCACCTTCATAATTTTTATACATGTCGCTCTTGATTCATGGCATATACCGGTACACCGCTGGAGGCATTCATATAGAGTCATATATTGTTCTAGCTTTGAGTTGTAAATCCATAAAAGTGTGATGATCTGCATTATTAGAGCATTGTCCTGGTGAGGAAAAGATGATGAAGACTATGATTCCCCCACAAGTCAGGATGAGACTTTGGACTTTACAAAAAGAAAAAAAAAGAAAAAAAAGAGAAAGGCCAAAAAGGAAAAAAAAGAAAGGCAAAAGAAAAAAAGGGGAAAGAAAAGAAAGAAAAGAAAAAGAAAAAATTGAGAGAAAAAGAGAGAAGGGACAATGCTACTATCTCTTTTTCCACACTTGTGCTTCAAAATAGCACCATGATCTTCATGTTAGGGAGTCTCATATGTTGTCACTTTCATATACTAGTGGGAATTTTTCATTATAGAACTTGGCTTGTATATTCCAATGATGGGCTTCCTCAAAGTGCCCTAGGTCTTCGTGCGCAAGCAAGTTGGATGCACCCCACTTAGTTTCTTTTGTTGAGCTTTCATATATTTATAGCTCTAGTGCATCCGTTGCATGGCAATCCCTACTCACTCAGATTGATATCTATTAATGGGCATCTCCATAGCCCGTTGATACACCTAGTTGATGTGAGACTATCTTCTCCTTTTTGTCTTCTCCACAACCACCATTCTATTCCACATATAGTGCTATGTCCATGGCTCAGGCTCATGTATTGCGTGAAAGTTGAAAAAGTTTGAGATTATTAAAGTATGAAACAATTGCTTGGCTTGTCATCGGGGTTGTGCATGATTAAATACTTTGTGTGATGAAGATAGAGCATAGCCAGACTATAAGATTTTGTAGGGATAACTTTCTTTAGCCATGTTATTTTGAGAAGGCATGATTACTTCGATTAGTATGCTTGAAATATTACTATTTCTTATGTCAATATGAACTTTTATTTTGTATTCATTTGGATCTGAACATTCATGCCACAATAAAGAAAATTACATTAAGAAATATGCTAGGTAGCATTCCACATAAAAAATTTCTTTTTTATCATTTACCTACTCGAGGACGAGCAGGAATTAAGCTTGGGGATGCTTGATACGTCTCCAACGTATCTATAATTTTTGATTGTTCCATGCTATTATATTACCCCTTTTGGATGTTTATGGGCTTTATTTTACACATTTATATCATTTTTGGGACTAACCTACTAACCGGAGGCCCAGCCCATATTGCTGTTTTTTTGCCTATTTCAGTATTCGGAAGAAAAGGAATACCAAACGGAGTCCAAACGGAATGAAACCTTCGGGAGCGTTATTTTTGGAACAAATCTGATCCGGAGAGCTTGGAGTGCAAGTCAAGAATCTCCCGAGGGCCCCACGAGATAGGGGGCCGCGCCCCCCTGTAGGGTGCGCCCCCTGTCCCGTGGGCCCCTCGGGCGGCCACCGACGTACCCCGAAAACATCCAGGAGCACCACGAAACACAATTTCCACCGCCGTAACCTTCTGTATCCGCGAGATCCCATCTTGGAGCCTTCGCCGGAACTCTGCCGGAGGGGGAAGCAACCTCGGAGGGCCTCTACATCAAAATCCTTGCCCCTCCAATGAGTTGTGAGTAGTTTACCATAGACCTGCGGGTCCATAGTTATTAGCTAGATGGCTTCTTCTCTCTTTTTGGATCTCAATACAATGTTCTCCCCCTCTCTTGTGGAGATCTATTAGATGTAAACTCTTTTTCTGGTGTGTTTGTCGAGATCCGATGAATTGTGGGTTTATGATCAAGCTTATCTATGAATAATATTTGAATCTTCTCTGAATTCTTTTTTGTATGATTGAGTTATCTTTGCAAGTCTCTTCGAATTATCAGTTTGGTTTGGCCTACTATATTGGTCTTTCTTGCCATGGGAGAAGTGCTTAGCTTTGGGTTCAATCTTGCGGTGTTCTTAACCAGTAACAGAAAGGGTTGCAACACACGTATTGTATTGTTGCCATTGAGGATAACAAGATCGGGTTTATATCATATTGCATGTGTTTATCCCTCTACATCATGTCATCTTGCTTAATGCGTTACTCTGTTCTTATGAACTTAATACTCTAGATGCAGGCAGGAGTCTGTCGATGTGTGGAGTAATAGTAGTAGATGCAGGCAAGAGTCGGTCTACTTGTTATGGACGTGATGCCTATATACATGATCATGCCTAGATAATCTCATAACTATGCGCTTTTCTATCAATTGCTCGACAGTAATTTGTTCACCCACCGTAATACTTATACTATCTCGAGAGAAGCCTCTAGTGAAACCTATGGCCCCCGGGTCTATCTCTTATCATATTTGCTTTCAATCTACATTATTTGCATCTTTACATTTTGCATCTATATTACAAAATACCAAAAATATATTTATCTTATCATACTATCTTTATTAGATCTCACTTTCGCAAGTGGCCGTGAAGGGATTGACAACCCCTTTATTGCGTTGGTTGCGAGTTCTCAGTTTGTTTGTGTAGGTGCAGGGTACTTTTGAGGAGCCTCCTACTGGATTGATACCTTGGTTCTCAAAACTGAGGGAAATACTTACGCTAGACTTTGCTGCATCACCCTCTCCTCTTCGAGGAAAACCAACGCAAGCTCAAGACATAGCAAGAAGGATTTCTGGCGCCGTTGCTGGGGAGATCTTCGCTCAAGTCAAGACATACCAAGTACCCATCACAAACCCATCTCCCTCGCATTTACATTATTTGCCATTTGCCTCTCGTTTTCCTCTCCCCCACTTCACCCTTCCGTTTTATTCGCCCTCTCTTTCCCAATCTCCTCCTCTTTTTCGCTTGTCATTTTTCTGTTTGCTCGTGTATTAGTTCGTTTACCTTATCGTTATGGCTAGTCATCCTATCTTTATTCTCACACCCGAACAAGAAATTCACAATTTTAAACAAAGGGAGAGGGAAAGTTTAAAAGATGCTTGGCATAGAATTTGCAATGCTCAATATAAAGCTACAAGGAAGCTTGCTACTTCTGTTCTTCTCCGCAATTTTTATGTAGGCATTACTCCTTGGAATAGATGTGTTCTTGATATTGCTACCGGAGGTGATTTTATGAGTAGCCATACTTTTGATGCTTATAATGCTATGTTAGATTTGTTTGGCCCACCACCTCTCTTGGTTAATGGAACGGTTTTAAGTCTAGAACATGTGATGCAACGGCTTGATATTATTGAAAACAAAATTGCCACTATTGAGTTGATTGAAAATTTGGATAAAAAGATTCATAATCACATTACCCAATTTGGATCTAGGGTTGGAGTTACTTTGAAAAATCTTAAAGAAAAAGAACCTATAGTCAATGAAAAAATAGATCTAGACTCTGCTAGAATTGGTAAACTTGAGGATATCATTACAAACTTAGGTTCCGTGTTCTCCCCCATGAAAAACACTCCAAAACCCCCTACTAAAACTGCCAAGTTTATTTATGTTCCTAAAAGTAAGGGTGAATCTTCTAGTAAGGGAGACGCCGATCTCAAATCCATAAGTGTTCTTCCAAATTGTCTCTCTATCGTTAAAGAACCTTATGCTACCAATGAATTCCTTGAATTTTTTCCTAAAGGTTTAGCTATTGCTAAAAGGGGAGAAATCCCTAAGCGCTCTATTGATGAATTTAGTGCCAAAGATGGCACTCGTTAGATCTATCCTTGTTTTTATGCCTAGCTAGGGGCGTTAAACAATAGCGCTAGTTGGGAGGCAACCCAATTTTCTTTATGTTTTTTGTTTTGGCTCCTGTTTAGTAATAAATCTTGCATCTACCTTCTGTTTAGATGTGTTTTTATCTTTTAATTAGTGTTTGTGCCAAGTAGAACCTATACGATAACCTACGATGATAGTTGATTTGATTCTGCTGAAAAACAGAAACTTTGCGCGCACGAATACAATTTTGTTAAATCACAGGAACGAGATTTTGCGTTGATTCCTTTTTCTGCTGTTCAATAAACAAATTATACAGGACTTCCTATTTTGTTAGGATTTTTAGAGTTCCATAAGTTTGCGTTAGTTACAGATTTCTACAGACGGTTTTGTTTTTGACAGATTCTGTTTTTCGTGTGTTGTTTGCTTATCTCAATGCATCTATGGCTAGTAAATTAGTTTATAAACCATAAAGAAGTTGGAATACAGTAGGTTTAACACCAATATAAATGAAGAATGAGTTCATGGCAGTAGCTTATGTGGTGGTTTTGTTTTCTTTCACTAACGGAGCTTATAAGATTTCCTGTCGAGTATTGTGTTGTGAAGTTTTCAAGTTTTGGGCAAAGCTTTTATGGACTATGGAATAAGGAGTGGCAAGAGCCTAAGCTTGGGGATGCTTATAGCACACCAATATATTCAAGGATAGCCAAAAGCCTAAGCTTGGGGATGCCCCGGGAAGGCATCCCCTCTTTTGTCTTCGTTCATTGGTAACTTTAGTTGGAGCTATATTTTTATTCGCTACATGATATGTGTTTTGCTTGGAGCATCGTGTATTATATTAGTATTTGCTTTTTAGTTTAAGACAATCATCCTTGCTGTACACACCTTTTGGTAGAAGCCTATTTGATTAGAATTTGCTAGAATACTCTATGTGCTTCACTTATATCTTTTGAACTTGATAGTTTTTGCTCTAGTGCTTCACTTATATCTTTTAGAGCACGGTGGTGTCTTAATTTTGAAGAAATTGCTAGTCTCTCATGCTTCACTTATATTATTTTGAGAGTCTTTTAGAACAGCATGGTATTTGCTATTATCATAAAGTTGGTCCTAGAATGATGAGCATCCAAGTTGGAACTATCATAGGAAGTGAATTGGATGCTATGATCAATTTGATACTTGATAATTGTTTTGAGATATGTAGGTAGTGATATTAAAGTCATGCTAGTTGGGTGATTATGAATTTAAAGAATGCTTGTGTTGAAGCTTGTGATTCCCGTAGCATGCACGTATGGTGAACCGCTTTGTGAAGAAGTTGGAGCACAATTTTATTTATTGATTGTCTTCCTTATGAGTGGCGGTCGGGGACGAGCGATGGTCTTTTCCTACCAATCTATTCCCCTAGGAGCATGCGCATAGTACTTTGGTTTTTGATGACTTCTAAATTTTTGCAACAATTATATGAGTTCTTTTGGTTAATGTTGAGTCCATGGATTATACGCACTCCTTCACCCTTCCACCATTGCTAGCCTCTCTTGTACCGTGCAACTTTCGCCGGTACCATACACCCACCATAATCCGTCTTCAAAACAGCCACCATACCTACCTATTATGGCATTTCCATAGCCATTCCGAGATATATTGCCATGCAACTTTCCACCATTCCGTTCATATGACATGCATTACTTTTGTCATATTGCTTTTTGCATGATCGTGTAGTCGACATTGTATTTGTGGCAAGGCCACCTTCATAATTTTCATACATGTCGCTCTTGATTCATGGCATATCCCGGTACACCGCCGGAGGCATTCATATAGAGTCATATCTTGTTCTAGCTTTGAGTTGTAAATCCATAAAAGTGTGATGATCTGCATTATTAGAGCATTGTCCTGGTGAGGAAAGGATGATGAAGACTATGATTCCCCCACAAGTCAGGATGAGACTTCGGACTTTACAAAAAGAAAATAAAGAAAAAAAACAGAAAGGCCAAAAAGGAAAAAAAAGAAAGGCAAAAGAAAAAAAGGGGAAAGAAAAGAAAAAAAAAGAAAAATAAAAAATTGAGAGAAAAAGAGAGAAGGGACAATGCTACTATCTCTTTTTCCACACTTGTGCTTCAAAATAGCACCATGATCTTCATGTTAGAGAGTCTCATATGTTCTCACTTTCATATACTAGTGGGAATTTTTCATTATAGAACTTGGCTTGTATATTCCAATGATGGGCTTCCTCAAAGTGCCCTAGGTCTTCGTGCGCAAGCAAGTTGGATGCACCCCACTTAGTTTCTTTTGTTGAGCTTTCATATATTTATAGCTCTAGTGCATCCGTTGCATGGCAATCCCTACTCACTCACATTGATATCTATTAATGGACATCTCCATAGCCCGTTGATACACCTAGTTGATGTGAGACTATCTTCTCCTTTTTGTCTTCTCCACAACCACCATTCTATTCCACATATAGTGCTATGTCCATGGCTCAGGCTCATGTATTGCGTGAAAGTTGAAAAAGTTTGAGATTATTAAAGTATGAAACAATTGCTTGGCTTGTCATCGGGGTTGTGCATGATTAAATACTTTGTGTGATGAAGATAGAGCATAGCCAGACTATAAGATTTTGTAGGGATAACTTTCTTTAGCCATGTTATTTTGAGAAGGCATGATTACTTCGATTAGTATGCTTGAAATATTACTATTTCTTATGTCAACATGAACTTTTATTTTGTATTCATTTGGATCATCAAAATTCATGCCACAATAAAGAAAATTACATTAATAATTATGCTAGGTAGCATTCCACATGAAAAATTCTCTTTTTATCATTT
Organism: Triticum timopheevii; assembly: GCA_963921465.1. NCBI lineage: Eukaryota > Viridiplantae > Streptophyta > Magnoliopsida > Poales > Poaceae > Triticum > Triticum timopheevii. The sequence goes on along the minus strand of OY997264.1, from coordinate 477,039,979 downwards.
ACCTACTCGAGGACGAGCAGGAATTAAGCTTGGGGATGCTTGATACGTCTCCAACGTATCTATAATTTTTGATTGTTCCATGCTATTATATTACCCCTTTTGGATGTTTATGGGCTTTATTTTACACGTATATCATTTTTGGGACTAACCTACTAACCGGAGGCCCAGCCCATATTGCTATTTTTTGCCTATTTCAGTATTCGGAAGAAAAGGAATATCAAACGGAGTCCAAATGGAATGAAACCTTCGGGAGCGTTATTTTTGGAACAAATCTGATCCGGAGAGCTTGGAGTGCAAGTCAAGAAGCTCCCGAGGGCCCCACGAGATAGGGGGCCGCGCCCCCCTGTAGGGTGCGCCCCCTGTCTCGTGGGCCCCTCGGGCGGCCACCGACGTACCCCGAAAACATCCAGGAGCACCACGAAACACAATTTCCACCACCGTAACCTTCTGTATCCGCGAGATCCCATCTTGGAGCCTTCGCCGGCACTCTGCCGGAGGGGGAAGCAACCTAGGAGGGCCTATACATCAACATCCTTGCCCCTCCAATGAGTTGTGAGTAGTTTACCATAGACCTACAGGTCCATAGTTATTAGCTAGATGGCTTCTTCTCTCTTTTTGGATCTCAATACAATGTTCTCCCCCTCTCTTGTGGAGATCTATTCAATGTAAACTCTTTTTGCGGTGTGTTTGTCGAGATCCGATGAATTGTGGGTTTATGATCAAGCTTATCTATGAATAATATTTGAATCTTCTCTGAATTCTTTTTTGTATGATTGAGTTATCTTTGCAAGTCTCTTCGAATTATCAGTTTGGTTTGGCCTACTAGATTGGTCTTTCTTGCCATGGGAGAAGTGCTTAGCTTTGGGTTCAATCTTGCGGTGTTCTTACCCAGTAACAGAAAGGGTTGCAACACACCTATTGTATTGTTGCCATCGAGGATAACAAGATGGGGTTTATATCATATTGCATGTGTTTATCCCTCTACATCATGTCATCTTGCTTAATGTGTTACTCTGTTCTTATGAACTTAATACTCTAGATGCAGGCAGGAGTCGGTCGATGTGTGGAGTAATAGTAGTAGATGCAGGCAGGAGTCGGTCTACTTGTTATGGACGTGATGCCTATATACATGATCATGCCTAGATAATCTCATAACTATGCGCTTTTCTATCAATTGCTCGACAGTAATTTGTTCACCCACCGTAATACTTATACTATCTCGAGAGAAGCCTCTAGTGAAACCTATGGCCCCCGGGTCTATCTCTTATCATATTTGCTTTCAATCGACTTTATTTGCATCTTTACTTTTTGCATCTATATTACAAAATACCAAAAATATATTTATCTTATCATACTATCTTTATTAGATCTCACTTTCGCAAGTGGCCGTGAAGGGATTGACAACCCCTTTATTGCATTGGTTGCCAGTTCTCAGTTTGTTTGTGTAGGTGCATGGTACTTTTGAGGAGCCTCCTACTGGATTGATACCTTGGTTCTCAAAACTGAGGGAAATACTTACGCTACACTTTGCTGCATCACCCTCTCCTCTTCGAGGAAAACCAACGCAAGCTCAAGACGTAGAAAAGATGCATATCAATGAGAGGGGAAGAGTGTGTCCACGTAGCCTCGTAGATCGAAAGCGGAAGCGTTTGCTTAACACGGTTGATGTAGTCAAACTTCTTCTCGTTCCGACCGATCGAGTACCGAACGTATGGGACCTCCGAGTTCTGCACACGTTCAGCGCGATGACGTCCCGCGAGTTCTTGATCTAGCCGAGGGTCGAGGAATTAGATGAGTTCTGTCAGCACGACGACATGGCGACGGTGATGGTGATGTGATCCGCGCAGGGCTTAGCCTACGCACTGCGAGAATATGACCGGAGGCGTAAACTGTGGAGGGGGGGGTGCTGCACATGGCTTGGAACAATTGATGTTGTGTTCTAGCCCCCCCTATATAAAGGAGGGAGGGAGAGGAGGCCGGCCCTAGGCGCGCCCCCAAGTACGAGGAGTCCTACTGGGGGTCCTAGTAGGATTCGGCCCCCCTTTGCATTTACCGGAGGGGGAAAGGGGGAAGGAGAGGGAGAGGGAGAGGAAAGGGGGGCACCGCTCCCTCCCTTGTTGGGAAACGTAGCATGCAATTTCAAAAAAATTGCTACGCTCACGCAAGATCTATCAAGGAGATGCATAGCAACGAGAGGGGGAGAGTGTGTCCAGATACCGTCGTAGACCGAAAGCGGAAGTGTTTGCTTAACGCGGTTGATGTAGTTGAACGTCTTCTAGTTTCGATCGATCGAGTACCGAACGTATGGCACCTTGATACGTCTCCAACGTATCTATAATTTTTGATTGTTCCATGCTATTATATTACCCGTTTTGGATGTTTATGGGCTTTACTTTACACTTCGATATCATTTTTGGGACTATCCTACTAACCGGAGGCCCAGCCCGTATTGCTGTTTTTTTGCCTATTTCAGTGTTTCGAAGAAAAGGAATATCACACGGAGTCCAAACGGAATGAAACCTTCGGGAGAGATCTTTTTGGAACAAAGGTGATCCATAGGACTTGGAGTGGAAGTCAAGAAACAAGCGAGGCGGCCACGAGGGTGCCCGGCGCGCCCCCACGTGCTGGGCGCACCCCCCACCCTCGTGGCCCTCTCGAGCGTCCACCGACCTACTTCTTCCTCCTATATATACCCATGTACCCCGAACACATCAGAAGAGACCATGAAAAACTATTTCCACCACTGTAACCTTCTGTATCCGCGAGATCCCATCTTGGAGCCTTCGCCGACGCTCCGCCGGAGGGGGAATCTACCATAGAGGGCCTCTACATCATCTCCAAGGCCCTTCCGATGAGTTGTAAGTAGTTTACCACAGACCTTCGGGTCCATAGTTATTAGCTAGATGGCTTCTTCTCTTTCTTTGAATCTCAATACAAAGTTCTGCTCGATCTTCTTGGAGATCTATTCTATGTAACTCTTTTTGTGGTGTGTTTGTCAAGATCCGATGAATTGTGGGTTTACGATCAAGTTTATCTATGAGAAATATTTGAATCTCTTGTGAATTCTTTTATGTGTCATTAAGTTATCTTTGCAAGTCTCTTCGAATTATCAGTTTGGTTTAGCCTACTAGATTGATTTTTCTTGCAATGGAAGAAGTTCTTAGCTTTGGGTTCAATCTTGCAGTGTCCTTTCCCAGTGACAGCAGGGGCAGCAAGGCACATATTGTATTGTTGCCATCGAGGATAAAAAGATGGGGTTTATATCATATTGCATGAGTTTATCCCTCTACATCATGTCATCTTTCTTAATGCGTTACTCTGTTCTTCATGAACATAATACTCTAGATGCATGCTGGATAGTGGTCGATGTGTGGAGTAATAGTAGTAGATGCATGTAGGAGTCGGTCTACTTGTCACGGACGTGATGCCTATATACATGATCATGCCTAGATAATCTCATAATTATTCGCTTTTCTATCAATTACTCGACAGTAATTTGTTCACGCACCGTAATACTTATGCTATCTTGAGAGAAGCCACTAGTGAAACCTATGGCCCCCGGGTCTATCTTTTATCATATAAGCTTTCAATCTACTTTTATTTGCATCTTTACTTTTCCAATCTATATCATAAAATGCCAAAAATATATTTATCTTATCATATTGTCTCTATCATATCTCACTTTCACAAGTGGCCGTGAAGGGACTGACAACCCCTTTATTGCGTTGGTTGCGAGTTCTTGTTTGTTTGTGTAGGTGAGTGGGACTTTTGAGGAGCCTCATACTGGATTGATACCTTGGTTCTCAAAAACTGAGGGAAATACTTATGCTACTATTGCTGCATCACCCTTTCCTCTTCAAGGAAAACCAACGCAAGCTCAAGACATAGCAAGAAGGATTTCTCGCGCCGTTGCCGGGGAGGTCTTCGCTCAAGTCAAGACATAACAAGTACCCATCACAAACTCATCTCCCTCGCATTTACATTATTTGCCATTCGCCTCTCATTTTCCTCTCCCCCACTTCACCTTTGCCGTTTTATTCGCCCTCTCTTTCCCAATCTCCTCTTCCCTTTTGCTTGCCTTTTTGTTTTGCTTGTGTGTTGGATTGCTTGTTGCCATGGCACAAGATAATACCAAATTGTGTGACTTTTCCAATAACAATAATAATGATTTCCTTAGTACACCGATTGATCCTCTTAATGATGTTGAGTCTTGTGAAATCAATGCTGCTTTGCTGAATCTTGTTATGAAAGATCAATTCTCCGGCCTTCCTACTGAAGATGCGGCTACCCATCTAAACAACTTTGTTGATTTGTGTGAGATGCAAAAGAAGAAAGATATGGATAATCATATTGTTAAATTGAAGTTATTCCCGTTTTCACTTAGAGATCGTGCTAACGTTTAATTTTCGTCTTTGCCTAAAAATAGTATTGATTCATGGAATAAGTGCAAAGATGCTTTTATCTCTAAGTATTTTCCTCCCGCTAAGATCATCTCTCTTAGGAATGATATTATGAATTTTAAACAACTTGATCATGAGCATGTTGCCCAATCTTGGGAAAGAATGAAATTAATGGTTTGCAATTGCCCTACTCATGGTTTGAATTTATGGATGATCACACAAAAAATTTATGCCGGATTGAATTTTGTTTCTAGAAATCTTTTAGACTCGGCCGTGGGAGGCACGTTTATGGAAGCGACCCTAGGAGAAGCTACTAAACTCCTTGATAACAATATGGCTAATTATTCTCAATGGCACACTGAAAGATCTACTAGTAAAAAAGTGCATACTGTAGAAGAAATTAATGTTTTGAGTGGAAAGATGGATGAACTTATGAAATTGTTTTCTACTAAGAGTGCTTCTATTGATCCCAATGATATGCCTTTCTCTACTTTGATTGAGAATAATAATGAATCTATGTACGTGAATTTTGTTGGTAGGAATAATTTTGGTAACAATGCTTATAGAGGAAACTTTAATCCTAGACCATTCCCTAGTAATTCCTCTAATAATTATGGAAATTCCTACAATAATTCTTATGGTAGTTTTAATAAGATGCCCTCTGATTTTGAGAATAGTGTTAAAGAATTTATGATCTCTCAAAAGAATTTTAATGCCATGCTTGAAGAAAAGTTGCTTAAAGTTGATGATTTGGCTAGGAATGTTGATAAACTTTCACTTGATGTTGATTCTTTGAAACTTAGATCTACTCCTCCTAAGCATGATATCAATGAGTCTCTCAAAGCTATGATAATTTCAATTGGTGAGTGCAAAGAAAGAACCGCTAGATTGCATGCTAAGAAAGATTGCTTTGTAAAAGCGTATTCTTCTAGTTTCCATGAAAATAATGATGAAGATCTAAAAGTTATTGATGTGTCCCCTATCAAATCTTTGTTTTGCAATATGAATCTTAATAATGATGGGACTGGAGATGAGTCGACTTTAGTTAAAAGGCGTCCCAATGATTCGGAGTTCTTAGATCTTGATGCTAAATTTGGTAAAAGTGGGATTGGAGAGGTCAAGACTTGAAATAGCATTGAACCCACTACCTTGGATTTTAAGGAATTTAATTATGATAATTGTTCTTCAGAAGATTGTATTTCCTTGTTGCAATCCGTTGTGAATTCTCCTCATGCTTATAGTCAAAATAAAGCTTTACCAAACATATGGTTGATGCCTTGATGCAATCTTATGATGAAAAACTTAATTTGGAAGTTTCTATACCTTGAAAATTTTATGATGAATGGGAACCTACTATAATGATTAAAATTAAAGATCATGAGTGTTATGCTTTGTGTGATTTGGGTACTAGTGTTTCCACGATTCTGAAAACTTTATGCGATATTCTAGGGTTCCATGATATTGATGATTGCTCTTTAAATTTGCACCTTGCGGATTCCACCATTAAAAAGCCTATGGGAAGAATCAATGATGTTCTTATTGTTGCAAATAGGAACTACGTGCCCGTATATTTTATCGTTCTTGACATAGATTGCAATCTTTCATGTCCTATTATTCTTGGTAGACCTTTCCTTAGAACGATTGGTGCGATTATTGATATGAAGGAAGGGAATATTAGATTCCAATTTCCATTAAGGAAGGTCATGGAGCACTTTCCAAGAAATAAAGTCAAATTACCTCATGAATCTATCATGCGAGCTACTTATGAATTGAGTGCCAAAGAGGGCACTACTTAGATCTATCCTCGCTTTTATGCCTAGCTAGGGGCGTTAAACGATAGCGCTAGCTGGGAGGCAACCCAATTTTATTTTTGTTTTTTGTTTTTGCTTCTGTTTAGTAATAAATTTTGCATCTACCTTCTGTTTAGATGTGTTTTAATGTTTTAATTAGTGTTTGTGCCAAGTAGAACCTATAGGATAACCTATGGCAATAGTTAATTTTATTCTGCTGAAAAACAGAAACCTTGCGCGCATGAAAATAATTTTAGTAATTCACAGGAACGTGTTTTTCGTTGATTCTTTTTTATGTAGATCAATAGACAAATTTCCTAGGACTTCCTATTCTGGTAGGATTTTTAGAGTTCCAGAAGTATTCGAGTGTTACAGATTGCTACAGACTGTTCTATTTTTGAAAGATTCTACTTTTTGTTTGTTTGCTTATTTTGATGCATCTATGGTTAGTATGTAAGGGTATGAACCATAGAGAAGTTGGAATACAGTAGGTTTAACACCAATATAAATAAATAATGAGTTCATTATAGTACCTTATGTGGTGGTTTTTCCTTCTTGCACTAACGGAGCTTATGATATTTCCTGTTGAGTTTTGTGTCATGAAGTTTTCAAGTTTTGGGTAAAGATTTGATGGACTATGGAATAAGGAGTGGCAAGAGCCTAAGATCGGGGATGCCCAAGGCACCCCAAGATATTCAAGAATAGCCAAAAGCCTAAGCTTGGGGATGCCCCGGAAGGCATCCCCTCTTTCGTCTTCGTCTATCGGTAACTTTACTTGGAGCTATATTTTTATTCACCACATAATATGTGTTTTGCTTGGAGTGTCTTTTATGATATTAGTATTTGCTTTTTAGTTTATCAAAATCATCCTTGCTGTACACACCCTTTTGGGAGAAGCCCACTTGATTAGAATTTATTAGAACACTCTATGTGCTTCACTTATATCTTTTGAGTTAGATAGTTTTTGCTCTAGTACTTCATTTATATATTTTAAAGCACGACAGTGGCTTAATTTTGAATAAATTGCTGATCTCTCATGCTTCACTTATATTATTTTGAGAGTATTTTAGAACAGCATGGTATTTGCTATGGTTATAAATTTGGTCCTAGAATGATGAGCATCTAAGTTGGGTATAATAAAAACTATCATAGAAAGTGCATTAAACACCAGGATCAATTTGATGCTTGATAATTGTTTTGAGATATAAAGGTGGTAATATTAAAGTCATGCTAGTTGGGTAAGTATGAAATTGAGAAATACTTGTGTTGAAGTTGGCAAGTCTCGTAGCATGCACGTATGGTAAAAGTTGTGTGACAAATTTGTTGCATGAGGTGCTCTTTTAATTGTCTTCCTTATGAGTGGAGGTCGGGATCACGCGATGGTTAACTCCTACCAACCCTTCCCCTAGGAGCATGCGTAGTAGTACTTTGTTTTGAGGGAAGTACACTTTTGCAATAAGTATATGAGTTCTTTATGACTAATGTGAGTCCATGGATATAGGCACACTCACCCTTCCACTTTGCTAGCCTCTATTTTGCCGTGCAACTTTCGCCGGTATCATGCACCCATTATTTACCTTCCTCAAAACAGCCACCATACCTACCTATTATGGCATTTCCATAGCCATTCCAAGATATATTGCCATGCAACTTTCCACCGTTCCGTTTATTATGACACGTTCCATCATTGTCATATTGCTCTTTGCATGATCATGTAGTTGACATTGTATTTGTGGCAAGGCCACCTTCATAATTTTTCATACATGTCACTCTTGATTCATTGCATATCCCGGTACACCGCCGGAGGCATTCATATAGAGTCATATTTTGTTCTAAGTGTTGAGTTGTAATTCTCGAGTTGTAAATTAATAAAAGTGTGATGATCTTCATTATTAGAGCATCGTCCCAAGTGAGGAAAGGATGATGAAGACTATGATTCCCCCACAAGTCGGGATGAGACTCTGGACTTAAAAAAAGAGGCCAAAGAGCCCACCAAATAAAAAAAAGAAAGGCCAAAAAAATAGAAAGGCCAACTAAAATAAAAAAATAAAAAGAGAGAGAAAAAGAGAGAAGGGACAATCCTACTATTTTTTTACACTTGTGCTTCAAAGTAGCACCATGATCTTCATGATAGAGAGTCTCCTATGTTGTCACTTTCATATACGAGTGGGAATTTTTCATTATAGAACTTGGCTTGTATATTCCAATGATGGGCTTTCTCAAAATGCCCTAGGTCTTCGTGAGCAAGCGAGTTGGATGTACACCCACTTAGTTTCTTTTGTTGAGCTTTCATACAATTATAGCTCTAGTGCATCTGTTGCATGGCAATCCCTACTCACTCACATTGATATCTATTGATGGTCATCTCCATAGCCCGTTGATACACCTAGTTGATGTGAGACTATATTCTCCCTCCTTTTTGTCTTCACAACCACCACCATATACCACATATAGTGCTATGACCATGGCTTCCGCTCATGTATTGCGTAAGAGTTGAAAAAGCTGAAGCGCGTTAAAAAGTATGAACCAATTGCTTGGTTGAAACTGGGGTTGTGCATGACTGGAGTATTTTGCGTAATGAAAATGAAGCATGGCCTAACTATATGACTTTTTAGGGATAAGCTTTCTTTGGCTATGTGATGACCCGCAAGTATACGGGATAGTTGTAGCCTCTTTCGATAAGTAAGAGTGTCGAACCCAACGAGGAGCTAAAGGTCGAACAAATATTCTCTCAAGTCCTATCTGCCACTGATACGACTCTACACACGCTTGACGTTCGCTTTACCTAGAACAAGTATGAAACTAGAAGTACTTTGTAGGTGTGATAGGATAGGTTTGCAAGATAATAAAGAAAACATAAATAAAAAGTAGGGGCTGTTTTGATAAATAAACAATAAAGTAAATATAGCGAGTATGGAAAAGTGGTGATAGGAGTTGTGAAATTGTCCCTAAGCAATTGACTACATTACTAGATCGGTAATCACTATTGCAATTCTATTTGAGGGAGAGGCATAAGCTAACATACTTTCTCTACTTGGATCATATGCACTTATGATTGGAACTCTAGAAAGCATCCGCAAATACTAAAGATTCATTAAGGTAAAACCCAACCATAGCATTAAAGTATCAAGTCCCCTTTATCCCATACGCAACAATCCCCTTACTCGGGTTTGTGTTTCAGTCACTCACGCAACCCACTATAAGCGAATCATGAACGCATTGCAACACCCTATAGCGGGAATCCCTCACACTTGCGCGAAGCGGAGGTCACCATAGGACAACACCAATAATAAAACATGCAACTCAAACCAATCATAGCAATTCATCAATAACCGATAGGACAACGAAAATCTACTCAGACATCATAGGATGGCAACACATCATTGGAAAATAATATGAAGCATAAAGCACCACATTCAAGTAGAGTGTACAGCGGGATGCGGGGGAGTGGACCGCTGGATATAGATGGGGGAAGGTGATGGAGATGTTGGTGAAGATGACGGCGGTGTTGGTGAAGATCACGGTGACGATGATGGCCCCCGGCAGCGTTCCGGCGCCACTGGAAGCAAGGGGGAGAGAGCCCCCCTTCTTCTTCTTCTTCCTTGACCTCCTCCCTAGATGGGAGAAGGGTTTCCCCTCTGGTCCTTGGCTCCCATGGCATGGGAGGGATGAGAGCCCCCGCGAGATTGGATCTATCTCTCCGTTTCTACGTTCTCTATTTCTGCCCCTTCACCGTTTCCTTTATATCTGGAGATCCGTCCGATTGGGGTGAATCTTTCGCCCAGATTTTTCTCATAAAATTAGCTTTCTTGCGGCAAAAGAAGAGCGTCAACCGCCTTACGGGTGGCCCACGAAGTCCAGGGCGCGCCCAGGGGGGAGGGCGCGCCCCCTGTCTCGTGGCCACCCCGGACACCGTTTCGCGTTGATTCTGCCTTCAGAAAATCCCAAATATTCCAAAATAATTCTCCGTCCGTTTTTATCCCGTTTGGATTCCGTTTGATATTGGTTTTCTGCGAAACATAAAGCATGCAACAGACATGAACTGGCATTGGGCGCTAGATCAATATGTTAGTCCCAAAAATAGTATAAAAAGTGTCCAAAAGTATATGGAAGTTGGAGAATATTGGCATGGAACAATCAAAAATTATAGATGCGACGGAGACGTATCAGCATCCCCAAGATTAATTCCTGCTCGTCCTCGTGTAGGTAAATGATAAAAAAGATAATTTTTGATGTGGAATGCTATCTAGCATAATCTTGGTCATATGTCTAATCATGGCATGAATATTAAGACACGAGTGATTCAAGGCAATAGTCTATCATTTGACATAAAAACAATAATACTTCAAGCATACCAACCAAGCAATTATGTCTTATCAAAATAACATAGCCAAACAAAGCTCATCCCTACAAAATCATATAGTCTGGCTATGCTCCATCTTCATCAGACAAAGCATTCAAATCATGCACAACCCCGATGACGAGCCGAGCAATTGGTTCATACTTTTTAACGTGCTTCAACTTTTTCAACCCTTACGCAATACATGAGCGCAAGCCATGGACATAGCACTATGGTGGTATAGCATGTGATGGTGGAGGTTTATGTGGAGAAGACAAAAGTGAGAAAGTCTCACATCGACGCGGCTAATCAACGGGCTGTGGAGATGCCAATCAATTGATGTCAATGCGAGGAGTAGGGATTGCCATGCAACAGATGCACTAAGAGCTATAAGTGTATGAAAGCTCAAACTGGAAACTAAGTGGGTGTGCATCCAACTTGCTTGCTCATGAAGACCTCGGGCGTTTGAGGAACCCCATCATCGGAATATACAAGCCAAGTTCTATAATGAAAATTCCCACTAGTATATGAAAGTGAAAGCATAGGAGACTCTCTCTATGAAGAACATGGTGCTACTCTGAAGCACAAGTGTGGTAAAAGGATAATTGCCCCTTCTCTCTTTTTCTCTCATTTTTTCTTTTTCTTCTTTTTCTTCTTTTTTTCTTTTTGGTGAGCTTCTTTGGCCTCTTTTGTTTATTTGGGCTTATTTGGCCTCTTTTATTTTTCATAAAGTCCGGAGTCTCATCCCGACTTGTGGGGGAATCATAGTCTCCATCATCCTTTCCTTACTGGGGCAATGCTCTAATAATGATGATCATCACCGTTTTACTTACTTACAACTCAATATCTAGAACAAAGATATGACTCTCTATGAATGCTTCCGGTGGTGTATCGGGATGTGCAATGATCTAGCATAGCAATGACATAAAAAACGGACAAGCCATGAAAACATCATGCTAGCTATCTTACGATCATGCAAAGCAATATGACAATGAATGCTCAAGTCATGTATATGATGATGATGGAAGTTGCATGGCAATATATCCCGGAATGGCTATGGAAATGCCATGATAGGTAGGTATGGTGGCTGTTTTGAGGAAGATATAAGGAGGCTTATGTGTGATAGAGCGTATCATATCACGGGGTTTGGATGCACATGCGAAGTTTGCACCAACTCTCAAGGTGAGAAAGGGCAATGCACGGTACCGAAGAGGCTAGCAATGATGGAGGGGTGAGTGTGCGTATATCCATGGACTCACATTAGTCATAAAGAACTCATATACTTATTGCAAAAGTCTACTTAGCACTCGAAGCAAAGTACTACTACGCATGCCCCTAGGGGGATAGATTGGTAGGAAAAGACCATCGCTCGTCTCCAACTGCCACTCATAAGGAAGACAATCAAAAAACACTTCATGCTCCAACTTCGTTACATAACGGTTCACCATACGTGCATGCCATGGGACTTGCAAACCTCAACACAAGTATTTCTAAATTTCACAATTACTCAGCTAGCACGACTCTAATATTGCCACCTTTATATTGCAAAACTATTGCAAGGAATAAAACATATCATATTCAGCGATCTTACAAGTTTATGTAGGATTTTATGACTAACCATGTGAATGACCAATTCTTGTCATCTCTCTAAAAGGATATAAGTGAAGCAAGAGAGTTTAATTCTTTCTAAAAAAGGTATGCCCACGCTCTAACAAATATAAGTGAAGCAAAAGAGCATTCTACAAATGGTGGTTGTCTGTATGAAGAGAAACAGGCAATCCAAACTTCAAATGATATAAGTGAAGCACATGAAGCATTCTATAAAGCCATACTCAAAAGATTTAAGTGAAGTGCAATGATAATTCTATAAATCAACCAAAGACTATCTCATACCAGCATTGTGCATAAAAGAAAAATGAAAACTAAATGCAAAAGACGCTCCAAGACTTGCACATAATGCATGAACGAAACGAATACGAAAACATACCGATACTTGTTGAAGAAAGAGGGGATGCCTTCTGGGGCATCCCCAAGCTTAGACGCTTGAGTCTCCTTGAATATTTACTTGGGGTGCCTCGGGCATCCCCAAGCTTGATCTCTTGCCTCTCTTCCTTTTCCTCATATCGAGACCTTCTCGATTAGACACTTCATCCACATAAAACTTCAACAGAAACTCGGTAAGATCCTTTAGTATAATAAAGCAAATCACTACTCTAAGTACTGTAGCAAACCAATTCATATTTTGTTTTTGCATTGTGTCTACTGTAATATAACTTTTCCATGGCTTAATCCACTAATATAAATTGGTAGATTCATCAAAACAAGCAAATTATGCATCAAAAACAGAATCTGTCAAAAACAGAACAGTCTGTAGCAATCTGAACAATCACCATACTTATGGTACTCCAAAAATTCTACCAAAATTTGGAAAAATAAAAAAGTTATATAGTAAGACAATTCAAAAGGAATCAGAACCAATTGATGCTCCAGTTAAAAATGTAAAATCGCGCACTACAGCCAAAGTTTCTGTCCTGCACCGTAGAGACCAACAAGCATTGTAAACATCCTAAAGGCAAACCTTAGCACATTATTTTTATAATACAATGGAATTGTACAAGGGGATAATTATTTTTAATGAAAAGTTTCTGTAATCAAGATTCACAAAGTTTCTGTGAGCATGAACAAAGTTCAAGGAGCTCTCCCACTTCAACAATGCTTGTCTTTGTCACTTTCACTCTCCTTTATGAAAAGTTTTTAGGTTCCCCTCTTTATTTTTCTGTTTTTAAACTATATAAAAGCACTCAACAGAAATAAATGACTCTCTAAAACTTCCGGGTTGTCTCCCTGGCAGCGCTTTTTTTAAAGCCATTAAGCTAGGCATATAGTGCTCAAGTAATGAATCCACCCGGATTCCAAGGTATATCAAAGCCAATTTTAATTAACAATGATTTGTAATTTAGTAGTGAGCACAAAGTAACATATATCATGCAACGACGAAGTCTAACTCTCTTCCTATGCATCAGCATGTCATAAAAGAACAATTCATGCACACATAGTAAACGCCAATGCATAGTATAAACAGTTTCTTGCAATTTTATCGTATTGGAAACATAGAGAGGTGGAGATATAGTTCCTCTCTCATAATAATTGCAAGTAGGAGCAGCAAGCACATGCATATTATATTCATCAAAATCATCATGTGTAGTAGTAAAAGACAACCCATCAATATAATCCCTAATAAGCACAAACTTCTTCGATATAGTGTAGTTTGGAGAATTCAAAAAGATAATATGACTATCATGCGTGGGTGCAATAGCAACAATTTCATGTTTAACATAAGGAACTATAGCAAGTTCATCTCCATAAGCATAATTCATATTGGCATCTTGGCCACAAGCATAGCAAGCATCATCAAAAAGGGATATTTCAAACAAATTCAAGGGATCATAGCAATCATCATAGCAATCACCCTTCGGTAAGCATGAAGGGGAATTAAACAATGTATGAGTTGAAGAGTTACTCTCATTAGAAGGTGGGCACGGGTGATCAATCCGCTCTTCCTCCTTTTGTTCTTCGCTCTCCTCATCATCTTTTTCATCCAATGAGCTCACAGTTTCTTCAATTTCTTCTTCCATAACTTCCTGCAAAATATTAGTCTCTTCTTGGACAGCGGAGAAGTCCTCAATATATGGTTTAACATGGGAATTAGAAGCATAATTATCATAACAATATTGAAGTATGGCAAAATTTTCTGATTTGTAAGGAGTAGCATCATACTTTTCAATCAAAGAGGCAATCTCATAAGCACCTTTAAAAGCAACAAATTCTTCAATTTGTTGAACATCATAGTAATTGTAAACAACCTTAGCATACGAAGATACGATCCCATTATCAATAAACTCACATTGGTAGGGAAGGTGTTTTTTAGGGTTTTCAGAACAACAAGTAATATCATAAATTTCACATAAATTCCAAGAATAGCATTGCAAACGTTGAATTTGATCCCATACTAGTTTCCCTTTTTCAGATATACGGTGTCACACATAACAAGCATGCTCATCTAAATATTTGCCCTCAACTAAGCTAGTGGGGGTTTCAGCACGAGCACAAAGGGACCGAAGATGATCCAAGTAAAAAGCTTCAGGACTGTGATAGATTTTGAGTGGTTCTTCAACCATTGGTGTAGCAGGTACAACTAATTGTTTTGTTATTTTGCGTTTCCTACCCATAACTAAAGATACAAAACAACTAAGAACAGCAAATCTTTACCTAATAATAAAGAAAGTTGGGTTTCTGTTGTCCGTCATTAGAATTGCCCTCAAAGTTGGCATAAATTACCCACTCTACCATCCGTAAGTAAAACAATTCGGGTTATTTCAAAATCGCCGTCGGGTTTGTTCTTAAAGAATGATACGCTCATTTAACACAAAAATAGTGCTAGCCTGATGGCTAAGGCATTGGTATACCGCACAGGCGACCATGGTTCGATCCCTCCTTCCCCACCCCTTTCCCCCCCTTTTTTCTCGATACGAAGCGCCCCACCTCCTCTCGTACGCCCTAATGGGCCGGCCCATGTACGGATGGTGGCGCTCCATGTTTTCTATTTTGCTTTTTACCTTTTCATTTTTATTTTTCATTTTCCTTCTTTCAATTAATTCGATATTTTCAGATGAACCAAATTTCAAAATGACGTGAGCTTTAAAAATATATTGAGAAATCATAAACTGTTTATGAATTCAAAAAATATTTGAAAATCATAGAATGTTTATGATTTAAAAAAATTCACATATGTTATAATAATATTCACAAATCACAATAAATGTTCATGAAATAAAAAATGATCATATTTTTTTAAAATAATCCAGTATTAAAAACATGTTCTGGAAATAGAAAAAAAGGTACATGAATTATAGAAAATGTTCCAAAAATTAAAACATATTTGTAAATAATGAACAAAACGAATCATCGCTTGCGTAGAAGTTTTATTAGGGGATCCGTGGAGGTCGTTTTATGATTTCATTTAGTGCCTTGCGTCGGGTTAAAAAATGGTCTTCATGGTTCATACAACGCTGAGCCCAAAAAATTTGACGCATCTTCCTGTAGGTTAGTTTTTGTAAGCTATGCGAAAATGATAAATGTCTATTTTGCCTTCATACACATCCATATTTATTCTGGTACCACGGTACTAGTTATGATAAACACCGCTACGCTAGGTCAAGACGAGGCACATCATTCATCACTCTAGCTCAGGCAGGATCTATCAGTGCAGTTTGCTCAGCCAATTTTTTTCCGTTGTGACGCCTTAAGAAAACAAATCGTGATCAAATCATCACATGTTTAGTTTTTAAATGACTTTTTAGAATTCCCTTATTTCATCATGACTTTTAAATGACTCTGATTTCATCATGACATCACTTAGACATAGTTTGTCAAATGATATTTTAAAAGTCCTTATCTCATCCTGGCATTTGATTTAGATTTTTTATATCTACCACACCTGCATAATCTCCCGTTGCAACGCATGGGCATATTTGCTACTAAAAGTTACTTAGTGATAAAGCAAATAAGCACACACGAGAATATTCACCCCATGCTATGACTCCCCGGCAACGGCGCCAGAAAAAGGTCTTGATGACCCGCAAGTATACGGGATAGTTGTAGCCTCTTTTGATAAGTAAGATTGTCGAACCCAATGAGGAGCTAAAGGCAGAACAAATATTCTCTCAAGTCCTATCTGCCACTGATATGACTGTACGCACGCTTGACGTTCACTTTACCTAGAACAAGTATGAAACTAGAAGTACTATGTAGGTGTGATAGGATAGGTTTGCAAGATAATAAAGAACACGTAAATAAAAAGTAGGGGCTATTTAGATAAATAAACAATAAAGTAAAGATAGCGAGTATGGAAAAGTGGTGATAGGAGTTGTGAAATTGTCCCTAAGCAATTGACTACGTTACTAGACCGGTAATCACTATTGCAATTCTATTTGAGGGAGAGGCATAAGCCAACATACTTTCTCTACTTGGATCATATGCACTTATGATTGGAACTCTAGAAAGCATCCGCAAATACTAAAGATTCATTAAGGTAAAACCCAACCATAGCATTAAAGTATCAAGTCCCCTTTATCCCATACGCAACAATCCCCTTACTCGGGTTTGTGTTTCAGTCACTCACGCAACCCACTATAAGCGAATCATGAACGCATTGCAACACCCTATAGCGGGAATCCCTCACACTTGCGCGACACGGAGGGCACCATAGGACAACACCAATAATAAAACATGCAACTCAAACCAATCATAGCAATTCATCAATCACCAATAGGACAACGAAAATTTACTCAGACATCATAGGATGGCAACACATCATTGGAAAAAAATATGAAGCATAAAGCACCATGTTCAAGTAGAGGGTACAACGGGATGCGGGAGAGTGGACCGCTGGATATAGATGGGGGAAGGTGATGGAGATGTTGGTGAAGATGACGGCGGTGTTGGTGAAGATCACGGTGACGATGATGGCCCCCGGCAGCGTTCCGGCGCCACTGGAAGCAAGGGAGAGAGAGCCCCCCTTCTTCTTCTTCTTCCTTGACCTCCTCCCTAGATGGGAGAAGGGTTTCCCCTCTGGTCCTTGGCTCCCATGGCATGGGAGGGGCGAGAGCCCCCCCCCCCCCCCCGAGATTGGATCTATCTCTCCGTTTCTACGTTCTGTGTTTCTGCCCCTTCACCGTTTCCTTTATATCTGGAGATCCGTAATTCCGATTGGGGTGAATCTTTCTCCCAGATTTTTCACGTAAAATTAGCTTACTTGCGGCAAAAAAAGAGCGTCAACCTCCTTATGGGTGGCCCACGAGAGTCCAGGGCGCACCCAGGGGGGAGGGCGCGCCCCCCTGTCTCGTGGCCACCCCAGACACCGTTTCGCGTTGATTCTTCCTTCAGAAAATCCCAAATATTACAAAATAATTATCCGTCCGTTTTTATCCCGTTTGGATTCCGTTTGATATTGGTTTTCTGCGAAACATAAAGCATGCAACAGACAGGAACTGGCACTGGGCACTGGATCAATACGTTAGTCCCAAAAATAGTATAAAAAGTTTCCAAAAGTATATGAAAGTTGGAGAATATTGGCATGGAACAATAAAAAATTATAGATATGACGGAGACGTATCAGCATCCCCAAGATTAATTCCTGCTCGTCCTCGAGTAGGTAAATGATAAAAAAGATAATTTTTGATGTGGAATGCTATCTAGCATAATCTTGATCATATGTCTAATCATGGCATGAATATTAAGACACGAGTGATTCAAGGCAATAGTCTATCATTTGACATAAAAACAATAATACTTCAAGCATACCAACCAAGCAATTATGTCTTATCAAAATAACATAGCCAAACAAAGCTCATCCCTACAAAATCATATAGTCTGGCTATGCTCCATCTTCATCAGACAAAGCATTCAAATCATGCACAATCCCGATGACGAGCCGAGCAATTGGTTCATACTTTTTAACGTGCTTCAGCTTTTTCAACTCTTACGCAATACATGAGCGCAAGCCATGGACATATCACTATGGTGGTATAGAATATGATGGTGGAGGTTTATGTGGAGAAGACAAAAGGGAGAAAGTCTCACATCGACGCGGCTAATCAACGGGCTATGGAGATGCCAATCAATTGATGTCAATGCGAGGATTAGGGATTGCCATGCAACAGATGCACTAAGAGCTATAAGTGTATGAAAGCTCAAACTGGAAACTAAGTGGGTGTGCATCCAACTTGCTTGCTCATGAAGACCTCGGGCGTTTGAGGAACCCCATCATCGGAATATACAAGCCAAGTTCTATAATGAAAATTCCCACTAGTATATGAAAGTGAAAGCATAGGAGACTCTCTCTATGAAGAACATGGTACTACTCTGAAGCACAAGTGTGGTAAAAGGATAATTGCCCCTTCTCTCTTTGTCTCTCATTTTTTTTCTTTTTCTTTTTTTTCTTTTTTTCTTTTTGGTGGGCTTCTTTGGCCTCTTTTGTTTATTTGGGGTTCTTTGGCCTCTTTTATTTTTCATAAAGTCCGGAGTCTCATCCCGACTTGTGGCGGAATCATAGTCTCCATCATCCTTTTCTCACTGGGGAAATGCTCTAATAATGATGATCATCACAGTTTTATTTACTTACAACTCAATATCTAGAACAAAGATATGACTCTATATGAATGCTTCCGGCGGTGTACCGGGATGTGCAATGATCTAGCATAGCAATGACATAAAAAAACGGACAAGGCATGAAAACATCATGCTAGCTATCTTACGAGCATGCAAAGCAATATGACAATGAATGCTCAAGTCATGTATATGATGATGATGGAAGTTGCATGGCAATATATCCCGGAATGGCTATGGAAATGCCATGATAGGTAGGTATGGTGGCTGTTTTGAGGAAGATATAAGGAGGCTTATGTGTGATAGAGCGTATCATATCATGGGGTTTGGATGCACCGCAAAGTTTGCACCAACTCTCGAGCTGAGAAAGGGCAATGCACGGTACCAAAGAGGCTAGCAATGATGGAGGGGTGAGTGTGCGTATATCCATGGACTCACATTAGTCATAAAGAACTCATATACTTATTGCAAAAGTCTACTTAGCCCTCGAAGCAAAGTACTACTACGCATGCCCCTATGGGGATAGATTGGTAGGAAAAGACCATTGCTCGTCTCCGACTGCCACTCATAAGGAAGACAATCAAAAAACACTTCATGCTCCAACTTCGTTACATAACGGTTCACCATACGTGCATTCTATGGGACTTGCAAACCTTAACACAAGTATTTCTCAATTTCACAATTACTCAACTAGCACGACTCTAATATCACCACCTTTATATTGCAAAACTATTGCAAGGAATCAAACATATCATATTCAGCGATCTTACAAGTTTATGTAGGATTTTATGACTAACCATGTGAATGACCAATTCTTGTCATCTCTCTAAAAAGATATAAGTGAAGCAAGAGAGTTTAATTCTTTCTACAAAAGATATGCCCATGCTCTAACAAATATTAGTGAAGAAAAAGAGCATTCTACAAATGTTGGTTGTCTGTATGAAGAGAAACAGGAAATCCAAACTTCAAATGATATAAGTGAAGCACATGAAGCATTCTATAAAGCCATACTCAAAAGATTTAAGTGAAGTGCAATGATAATTCTACAAATCAACCAAAGACTATCTCATACCAGCATTGTGCATAAAAGAAAAATGAAAACTAAATGCAAAAGACGCTCCAAGACTTGCACATAATGCATGAACGAAACGAATACGAAAACACACCGATACTTGTGGAAGAAAGAGGGGATGCCTTCTGGGGCATCCCCAAGCTTAGACGCTTGAGTCTCCTTGAATATTGACTACGTTACTAGACCGGTAATCACTATTGCAATTCTATTTGAGGGAGAGGCATAAGCTAACATACTTTCTCTACTTAGATCATATGCACTCATGATTGGAACTCTAGCAAGCATCCGCAAATACTAAAGATTCATTAAGGTAAAACCCAACCATAGCATTGAAGTATCAAGTCCCATTTATCCCATACGCAACAATCCCCTTACTCGGGTTTGTGTTTCAATCACTCACGCAACCCACTATAAGCGAATCATGAATGCATTGCAACACGCTACACCGGGAATCCCTCACGCTTGCGCGACACGGAGGGCACCATAGGACAGCACCAATAATAAAACATGCAACTCAAACCAATCATAGCAATTCATCAATCACCGATAGGACAACGAAAATCTACTCAGACATCATAGGATGGCAACACATCATTGGAAAATAATATGAAGCATAAAGCACCATGTTCAAGTAGAGGGTACAGAGGGATGCGGGAGAGTGGACCGCTGTATATAGATGGGGGAAGGTGATGGAGATGTTGGTGAAGACGACGGCGGTGTTGGTGAAGATCACGGTGACGATGATGGCCCCCGGCAGCGTTCCGGCGCCACCGGAAGCAAGGGGGAGAGAGCCCCCCTTCTTCTTCTTCTTCCTTGACCTCCTCCCTAGATGGGAGAAGGGTTTCCCCTCTGGTCCTTGGCTCCCATGGCGTGGGAGGGGCAAGAGCCCTTCCGAGACTGGATCTACCTCTCTGTTTCTGCCCCTTCACCGTTTCCTTTATATCTGGAGATCCGTAACTCCGATTGTGGTGAATCTTTCGCCCAGATTTTTCTTGTAAAATTAGCTTTCTTGCGGAAAAAGAAGAGCGTCAACCTCCTTACGGGTGGCCCACGAGAGTCCAGGGCACGCCCAGGGGGGGAGGGCGCGCCCCCTATCTCGTGGCCACCCCGGACACCGTTTCGCGTTGATTCTTCCTCCGGAAAATCCCAAATATTCCAAAATAATTCTCCGTCCATTTTTATCCTGTTTGGATTCCGTTTGATATTGGTTTTATGTGCAACATAAAACATGCAACATACAAGAACTGGCACTGGGCACTGGATCAATATGTTAGTCCCAAAAATAGTATAAAAAGTTGCTAAAAGTATATGAAAGTTGAAGAATATTGGCATGGAACAATCAAAAATTATAGATACGACGGAGACATATCACTATGCTATTTTGATAAGACATGATTATTTGTTAGTATGCTTTGTGTATTATTATTTTTATGTTTTATAAGCTTTTATCTTGAATCATTTGGATCTGAACAATCATGCCACAATAAAGAAAATTACATTGAGAATTATGCTAGGTAGCATTCCACATCAAAAATTCTGTTTTTATAATTTACCTACTCGAGGACGAGAAGGAATTAAGCTTGGGGATGCTTGATACGTCTCCAACGTATCTATAATTTTTGATTGTTCCATGCTATTATATTACCCGTTTTGGATGTTTATGGGCTTTACTTAACACTTCTATACCATTTTGGGACTAACCTACTAACCGGAGGCCCAGCCTGTATTGCTGTTTTTTTTGCCTATTTTTGTGATTTGAAGAAAAGGAATATCAAACGGAGTCCAAACAGAATGAAAACTTCGGGATCCATCTTTTTGGAACAAACGTGATCCAGAGGACTTGGAGTGGGAGTCAAGAAACAAGCGAGGCGGCCACGAGGGTGCCCGGTGCGCCCCCTAGTGCTGGGCGCGCCCCCACCCTCGTGGGCCCCTTGAGCGTCCACCGACCTACTTCTTCCTCCTATATATACCCATGTACCCCGAAAACATCAGAAGCAACCACGAAAAACTATTTCCGTGCCGTAACCTTCTGTATCCGCGAGATCCCATCTTGGAGCCTTCGTCGGCGCTCCGCCGGAGGGGGAGTCTACCACAGAGGGCCTCTACATCATCTCCAAGGCCCTTCCGATGAGTTGTGAGTAGTTTACCATAGACCTTCGGGTCCATAGTTATTAGCTAGATGGCTTCTTCTCTTTCTTTGAATCTCAATACAAAGTTCTCCTCGATCTTCTTGGAGATCTATTCGATGTAACTCTTTTTGTGGTGTGTTTGTCAAGATCCGATGAATTGTGGGTTTATGATCAAGTTTATCTATGAGAAATATTTGAATCTATTTTGAATTCTCTTATGTGTGATTAAGTTATCTTTGCAAGTCTCTTTGAATTATCAGTTTGATTTGGCCTACTAGATTGATCTTTCTTGCAATGGGAGAAGTGCTTTGCTTTGGGTTCAATCTTGCGGTGTCCTTTCCCAGTGACAGCAGGGGTAGCAAGGCACGTATTGTATTGTTGCGATCGAGGATAAAAAGATGGGGTTTATATCATATTGCATGAGTTTATCCCTCTACATCATGTCACCTTTCTTAATGCGTTACTTTGTTCTTCATGAACTTAATACTCTAGATCCGTGCTGGATAGCGGTCGATGTGTGGAGTAATAGTAGTAGATGCAGGCAGGAGTTGGTCTACTTGTCACGGACGTGATGCCTATATACATGATCATGCCTAGATAATCTCATAATTATTCGCTTTTCTATCAATTACTCGACAGTAATTTGTTCACACAACAAAAAAAAGACACATCCGTGACATTTTGGGCCGTACGAATTTTTTTCTGTCATACATATGACACTTCTATGATGATAATTGTGACAAAACCCGGTATCATCATAGATGTGGTGGGCTCCTACTTCTATGACAAAACCCATGACAGAAAATGGGCTTCTCGTCCTGGGCGGGCCGGAGACGCAGCTGCATGACATTCTTTGGGCTGTCCATGACGGAAAAAACCATGGTAGAAGCGAGGGGGAGGAAAATTTCGGGGAGTTCCCGGTTACGGTGGGAGGTCGGGGCCGAGCGATGCGCGTTTCTCTGGTACACGTACGCGTGTGTGTGCAAGGCATTGGCTCTAACTGAACCCGAGCAAGGCATTGGGCTCTAACTGAACCCGAGAGATTGCACTGCAGGCTATGCATTACTGAACCCGAGCGATTGATCGATGGCTGTTAACTGAACCCGATCGAGCGATTCCTTCGCTACTGCTGCTAACTGAAGCCGATCGATTGGATGAACAGTGAGCATTGCGGGGGAGTTTGGATGAACAGTGAGCGGTGGCGTTGCCTCTGGATGATCAAGACCCCATCGTGTGGAGGGCTGGATGAACAGTAGACAGTGGAGGGGTGGCCGTGGAGGGGTGGTTGAACAGGACCCCGTGGTGTGGAGTGCTGGATGAACAGTAGACGGTGGAGGGGTGCCCGTAGAGGGGTGGTTGAACAGTAGCCGGTGGAGTAGCGCGCGGTGGAGGCTGGATGAACAGGAGCCCGTGGAGGCTGGAGGAGGTCGACGGTAGTCCATGGAGGCTGGAGGAGGACGACGGTGGAGATGAACAGTATCCCGTGGTGTCCCATTTTGCGGTATGCCACACCCCTCCCGATGAACAGGACTCCCGTTTCGACTGTAGGAGGACCGTTTCGTCCGTTTTGCGGTACGCCACACCCCTCCCGATCAACAGGACCCCCGTTTCGACCTTAGGAGGTCTGTTTCGTCCGTTTTGCGGTACGCCACAGCCCTCCGGATCAATAGGACCCCCGTTTTGACCGTAGGAGGACCGTTTCCTCCGTTTTGCGGTACGCCAGACCCCTCCCGGTCAATAGGACCCCGTTCCGAACGTAGGAGGTCCGTTTCCTCCGTTCTGCGGTACGCCAGGCCTCGTTTCCATCGCCTGTTCCGTCCAAGCCCTCCTGATGAACATGAGCACGCATTCCGTTCCGACCCAGCCGGTTGGCTCCCACGCGTTCTGTTGCCTCCTGATGAACACGATGCATTCCGTTGCCTCCCCATGAACACGACGCGTTTTGTTGCCTCCCCATGAACACGAGCCCTGGCCGTACATATGCGCGAGTAGGCGTTCGAGACCCTGCCCGTATGTACGTACGTGGACGTATTTTCTTTCTTGCACCCTGGCCGCTGTACGTACGTGCACATGCTACGGGCTCGCCTCTACTATGACACGTGCGCGCCTCTACATCCACGAGTATATATCTACGTACACGTTCGCGACCAGAATGACAATGCTACATATGCTTCGACCAAGTGGGTCCCGACTGTCAGGCACTTCCTTTCCTGCGAAGATGTAGCTGGTGGGTCCCAGCAGTCAGGGGGGTGAATCATTTTTTTGTCTGGACGCACTTCCTTGCGTGTGAAGATGTAGCTAGTGGGTCCTAGCAGTAAGGGGAAAATGTTTTTTTCACGAAATACGGTGGCCCGTCCGGTGGGTCCCTGCTGTCAGATGGAGGAATCATTATTTTCCGCGTAATAAGGAGGCACTTCCTTGCTGTGGCCGTGGACCCAGCTGTCAGCCTCTCCACGTAAAGTCCACGTCCGATGGAAGTCGTTCATTGACCACGTTGACAACGCTGCGCCAAGAGCACCAGGGCGGTGGACGACGGCGAGGCCTTGGAAGGGGACGACGTGGAGCCGGTGAAGATGCGGCAGTGGATGCCCATGCGGAGAGGACTATGAGGGTTCACTCGTTCAGCTGTGGTGTGAGGCTGCCGTCGCCGCAGGGCCTGGCCAGCGGTGGGATGGACATCGTACGGTGACTGAAGCTAGAATCGTTTATTTTTTACTAAGTTGACAAAGCCCTTGGTACGCTCCAACTTAGTAGACCCACAGGTCAGCCTCCGCGCCCCAGATGTCAGGGGGAGGAACCATTTTTTGGGTGGCCGAAGCTAAGAATATCCGAGATTGAAGAAGAACCACGACATCCGCTGGATAGACATCCAACGGCCACTGCTGCTAGAACCGTGTGTTGACTATAATAAGTTGATAAAGCCTTGCATACGCGTCAACTTATTTTTTTAGGGGACGCATTAGTTAGTAGGCCCACAAGTGTGTGGCAGAGAAATTATAGCCCATTTTCGTTTCGTAAGAACGTACAACCCATTTTTGAATTCTAATGGAATTTACAACAGCCCATTTACAGTTTGTTAAAAGTACAACCCATTTTCTAGCTAGGACAATGATTAATAATTTCAACCAACCGTTGAAGACAGAATTCAATAAAATTTCCAACATTTTGATGGGATCCGAAATATTTTTATCCCGAAATTTCTAGTCAGATTAAATATAAATTTGTATTATGTAAAAATCCAATGAAACATTGCGCGTGCAACAATGAAAATTTAAGATTTTCAAAATCCATAAATAATATTTTGTAAACTAATTTCGTGTTTGGTGCATTTTTTATAGTTACTGCCCAGTTTTTATAATTACATGCCATTTATTATTTTTTAAAGCCCATTTTCCTGTTAAGCCTAATGTATCCGATTTGCAGCCCAGCGGGGTGGAGAATAACAAGTTGACCTTGCCCGGGTATTCCTCAAAAAGACGTATAGCTGGGCTAGCCATTTTCATCTCGAAAAAAATTAGTATCTGGGCTGGATATCTGGCCTGGGCTAGACGGGCCACAGCCCACCCAATTAATACCCTACTCTCCTCTGAACAACAACAAAATCATCGCCAAGAAAAACTCTGCAGTGCTCACGCCTCAAAACATAAATACTGCTCGAGCTGCTTGGTCCCAGCTGTCGGCTGCACCTTGTGCAATTCTCTCCTTTATATTGACTACATATGTTGACAGGAAACCAGGAGAAAGCAAAAAAATATAGTTGTACATAATAAGGAGGCACTTGCGCACGTACGGCTATGGCCCTAGTGGGTCCCTAGTGTCATCCAGTCAAAATAAAGTCATCTCCTGAATCATCATGTTCGTTGACGATGTTAACTATGCTCACCGCCACGACGAGTGCAACAACTCGAACGACAACGGAGAGGGCCTCGCGGGCCCTATGGATGGTCTTATACAGTGCCCGCTGCTCATTCAGGAAGCCAGGATCATCGGACACCTATGAGCACCTTCGAGAAACTGAGACGGCATGAAACGGTAAGGCCGCGCTTGGGAGCTCTGGATTATTTCAAACCTGTGTTGACATACACAAGTGTAATTTACTCGTCATCAGAAACAACGCATAAAATATAGGCATAATGAAACCGAGGGCCCGAGGTCTGTAAGTAAAACCGGCGGGTTACGCGTGTAATTTGAGAGACCAATGTATATTTTACGAGCACTGCTATATGGACGACATTACCAGACGATACATGCACGACGTGCGTATCATGCCATCCATAGGCAAGGCTGAAACAGCATCTAACGGCTAGATTAGCAATCGTCCGAGTGTCGTTCAATGTTTTTATCGTGTGTGAAGTACTTCCGATATTTTACTAGTCGAAATCGACAAACATAGCACCCTCGCCCGAGACCATCTGCTTTAATTTACAAGCGTTAGTTCTACAAGGGGTTTTGGTTGGAAAACGATGATCCAATCGCGGCCTAATATCATGAGTTGGTCGGAAGATCATATGGTTTCACGTCTAACCTACCCGACTTGTCGTATAGGCTATGAATGAAACTTTCTTAAGCACAGAAACAGCAGAAGAGGATGATCTTCTTAACAAGCAAATCACTGGCATTAGATCGACATGCAAAACAATACGAAGCATTATTCTCAGGAGGCACGGTGAACAGCTCGTGATGCCGCATGCCACAACATTCCAAGCTCAACTTTGCAATCAAACTCAAGGCCTGGCATTACATAGACAATATTCAGAACAAACTCTTAACACAGGAATATCTTAGCAGAGTAACTATTTACTTCTAAATTGAACTTAGGAATAGGAAAAACACTCGACGCTGCTCACAGCAAGGGCATCCCACTCAAAATATCAAATGCATGTCTTCTGGCTAACATAAATGAGCAAATTTTGACAAGGTTTTCCAATTCCAATATATTAAACTAACGTCTTCTTGCTAACATCAATGATTAAACTTTGACAAGCTTTTCCCATTCAAAATATGTAATGCCTATGATCATGGAGTCCTGTCGTAGCTTCTTAAATTGCCAATGGTCTCTGCATACTAGTCATGTCACCGGTGTCTAATAATACTCTGCAAAGCTTCTCGGTCATTCCTTCTGTAATGTAGCGCAAACAGTGACTGCTTCTTTCTGCAAAGTGGAACGACCAACTAGACCCAGTAATGCAGTAGTTTGCCTTGGACACATTGGCTCCTTTTGTGCAGTTCAACTAAAATCAAAGTCGGAATAAAACCGAGCTTTAATTTTGATATCCCTGTAAGCTACAATAGGTACAAGCGAAACAATTACTGAGAAATAACGGTTGATGACTTGTACTCCTGGAAGAAAAGCATCTACTGATCTACTTTATCCTAATGGGAAACAAAGCAGGAGAGTAGCAATTCTCCATCAGTGTGATTCATTCATATTGACTGAGACATTATCTTAACAATGCCTTGTTTCAAACTGTATAAAGAACGACAAAGCAGAAAAGTACAATTCTTAAAACAATGCAACTGATTCATTTTAACACAGACATTATCTTAACAATACCTTGGTTAAACATGTAGAAAGAACTACAAAGCTGGATAGTACCATTCCTAACAAGTGTCGCAGTTTTCAACTAAGATTCAGTAGTTAATTAATTCTGAGAGTGGCATTGCTTAATTTTACCAGCGGCATTAGATTAACGAAAAGCATAAACAGTTCCAGGGGAGAGTGGGCGCAACAACAGTATGTGCTTCCATCTACTTATAAAGGGGGTGATGCAGAGTTTGTTGTAGCAAAGCAACAAACATCATGTCTGGGTTGGTCCCATTTTTGTTCACTACTTAATGGGAAAAGACAGCAATAGAATAGCTTCAATTCAACATTTCTTTAAAACAGTACCAATACAAGTAGCACAACATCTCAAAGCTCACTGCACAATCATGTGGACGAAGGCCTGTACTGACCTTTCATGAGACGGACAAGATAAAATACGAATCTACCAACACGAATAGGAAATCCAATCTCGTTTTGTGCAGTTGCACTGAAATCAAGCAAAGTGTTTTGCATAGCGAAGCAAAATGTCGCAATAGCAACAAATTGAATAGATATCCCTGTTTAAACAGAGGCAAAAAAGGAATCAATTACTGGCTAATAAAGGAGGATGAAACATGCGGCCACAAAAATGGTAATACCGCCAAGTGTTGCAGTTTTTAAATAAGATTCAGTAGTTAATTCTGAGAGTGGCAACAATTACTGGCTTATAAAGGGGTGATGCTGAATTTGTTGTAACAAAGCAACAAGCATCATGTCTGAGTTGGTCCCATTTTTGTCACTACGACAGCAATACAATAGCTTCAATTCAACATTTATTTAAAACAGTACCAAAACAAGTACAACATCTCAAAGCACACTGCACATCATGTGGATGAGACCAAGATTTGAAGCAACTCGCCACGAAGACTGGAAACAAATCTCGATCTCCTTTTGTGCAGTTCCACCAAAATTAAGCAAAGTCACCGGTGTGACATTCAAGTTGAACTGCACAAAACACTCTTAAAACATAAGTATTTCGAGTAGCGAAGCAAAATGTTGCAATAGCAACAAGTTGAATCGATACCCCTGTTTTAACAGAGGCAAAAAAGGAAACAATTACTTGCCGATAAAGGAGGATGGAACAAACGGTGACAGAAAGAAGCATCTAACTTGGATGGAAAACAAAGTAGGATAGTAGCATTTCTAAAATGGTTGCATTGATTCATATTAATAGAGACATTCTCTTGAAACAGCATTCGTTAAAAAATGTAATTTACTTTTAACAGTGGCATTGCTTCAATTTTCCGTTGGCCATTCTTAGATTAACAACAGCAAAATAGCTGTATGGGACATGCCAGCACCATGTGCGTCCACACGTATAAATGGGTGATGCAGAGTATGTAGCCAAGCAGCATATATGCGTTGGTCCCATATTTGTTCTCTTTGAACCTTTTTCCTATGTGAGGGAAGCAAATCTAGTCCTGCACAAACTACCCGACCCCCCAGTTTCTTTCCCTTTTCAACAAAGATATCGGTTCCTTACAGATATGTGTACTGGGTTAACCCCTTTTTCCCTTTTCAACCTGCAAAGCGGCTGGATAGCCAGTCTATACTACTTTGTGCCCCTCCTTTCCTCATTGAACCACGTCCTAGATTCTTGCTCCAGCCCACCGCACCCTTCTTTCCTCTTTGAACCAAGACCTAGATTCGACTAGAGCTCAAAAATGATCCACATGCAGCTAGAGCAACGACGGTTTCGAAGAAACTTATACCTTAGGGTCGTCGAGATGTGGCAAGCCGTGCGGCGGGAGGCTGGATCTGCCCACACTACGTACGGCAGCGAGGAAGAAGGGGTCGGTGGCCCTCCCACACAGGCGCTGGGTGAAAGAGAACAGTGCAGCCGGCAGTGGATTGCCTCCCTCGCCGAAGGCGATAGAGTGAATGCTGCACCTCCTCCCCTTCCCGGTGCGACGGGATACAGACGCCTCCTTCACCAGCTGTGAGGGGGGAGAGAGAGACAAGAGGCCAACACAGTCTTGTTTAGATCTGGCGAAGAGAGGGTGAGAGACTGTGAATATAGCAAACCCTAGCAAATGAACGCTGAGCCTCTAGCGTGTAACATATATGTAGTGCGGCGAGCGTGTGGAGAGTGCAAACCCTAGCAAACAAGAGTTGAGGCTCCGCTTACATATATACTACTACTGTAGTACGGACTGAGCTCTTCCTGGTCGCACTTCCTGTCCTTCACGTGTGGTACACTACCCTCCCTTAAGTGAGCAACCACACATGCGCCAAATTATCGGAAACGTGTGAGAGTGTGTACAAATAAAGAATTTTAATTTCAATTATCGGAAAGGTTTGAGAGTATTACAAAGTTTGACTTCAGTCAAATCTAATATGCAGAGTAAATAAAAATGGAGGGCTACTACGTCCATCCGGGTTTTTAGTCCACACCATTTTTTAAATCAAAGTTAATAGTTGGACAAATAAAATTACAGGGGAGTTGGAGACAAAGTTGTGACAAGGCTTAGAAATCAATACAAAACTTATGGTCTTAGTACCAACGTCGACCCTTCTTCGAGGAAACATTTGGTTCATAGCCAATTGTGTGATAAAATTGCACCAACGTGAAAGACGACTGCGTCTCCAATGCAACCAAGGTGAACTGACGAAGGATATCATCTTTGTGCGTAACAAGCAAAGAGCACTGATGGAAGACAGCTTGTTTTTCATTGAAAATCGATCAGCTTCACCAGCCGACGCAACCATGAGGCGCAACCATGAGCATCGATAGGTCATCGTGGTGATGCATCATCTATTTGG
Source organism: Triticum timopheevii (assembly GCA_963921465.1). Classification (NCBI taxonomy): domain Eukaryota; kingdom Viridiplantae; phylum Streptophyta; class Magnoliopsida; order Poales; family Poaceae; genus Triticum; species Triticum timopheevii. The sequence goes on along the minus strand of OY997264.1, from coordinate 477,009,736 downwards.
CATCAAGTTTGGGTGAGGCACCTATGAAGTTCGACAAATACTCATTGTGGTCTGTTTCTTCTCAGTAATCAAGCTCGAGGAAGGAAGAACCATGTGGCAGAGGACAATGAGGCGGAACAACAATGGCCATCCAATTTTGTGCAGTTCCACTAAAATTGATGAAGACATGTCCGAGTATGGAGACACGCATTGCTGTTTCCAAAAATATAAAAAAGGGTTAGCAACGACATCTCCATTGTCAATAAGAATTAATGAAAAGTACACCAACAAACAGAAGCATCATAATTATCTTGATGGGAACTAAACCAGGATACCCGAGGAAAAAAGCATTTCTTCATTTAACCAGTGATAGTACTACCACCATATGGACAATGACCGCACAACCACCATGTACTTTTTTCGAAACAACATCTATACCTCCACCGAGGCATAAATCAAGACAACTTTTGGAGTGGCATTTCTGAAATAATAGTACTAGTAGGTGATGTTGGACCAGCCGACGAACCCTAGCTACTATGCATGGGGAGCTGGGGTGTAGTCGCATAGAAGAAAACCCGCACGTAGCGACCTAGGGAGCCGGACCAGTACAAGAAGTTATACCTCAGGTGGGCGAGATGTCGTTTAGGCGGGCGGGCGGGATCTGCCCACATGACGGCAGCGAACAAGGGCGTGGAGAATATTTGTCCGCACCAGCGCCGGCCCCGAGAGGACGGTGCGCATCGGCTTCCACCGTCGCCGACGGCGACAACGTCAACGCTGCACCTCCTGCAGCGGACGGGATTTGGCCAGATCTGTGACCACCGGTGAGGAGAGAGATAGAGTGGACACTGTCATCTTGTTTTGATATGGAGAGGGTGAGAGAGCAAGACACGAGAAACTCTATCAAACAAGAGGCTATAATGGAGTAAAAAAAATCTCTCCATAGCAGTGGTTTTAAATAGAATACGCGCGGTCCCAGAAAAAAGAAACGAAAACTGACGGACAATTTTTAAGGGTCTGTCTAGGACACATCTAGATGTGACATAGTTATGTCACATCTAAGTTGATGTCCACTCTGTTTGTGGTCTATTTTTTTGTCCTAGTGTTTTTTGTTTCTTGTTGCTACATTATATACTTGTGGGAGCTTAGATGTGATATCCTTAAATAACATCTAGATGCGAATTAGACAAACTGATTTTCTAACGTACCAAGAAAGAAAACTCGATCAAAAGCACGCTCCCGCTTCCAGGTCGCGAGAGCCATCGCGCACACACACATAGACATAGACATGCATATCCGTGTTTACATAAAATTCCATTTCCATCTCCATCTCCAATCATATTTGTCCAACTGGCACATTACTTACGCTGTTAATTATATACGCAGCAATATTAACGTACAACATCTCTTGTTTGCGCACATCCGGACCGCTGCCACGGCCGGTCCTGACCAACCCGAAACCTCTTCATCACACGCGCGTGCTTCCCGCCCGAAACGGTCAGTGCCGCATTCATGCCCGGCCAGAGCGGACGCGACCTCTCACTGGCGTTGGCATTGAAGCGGCGCGCCCGCCAAGAGAGCGTCGCCCGCGCCGCTTCCGGGTGCACGCGGCTGCTCCGCTTTTAAAGGTCGCAATAGCCGGCTACAACATGCATGTAAAAATTTCTTGGGAGTCCGTGCTACACCTAGCTGTCCTCCCCCATCTCGTCAATCTCTTCCAGTAGTGCTAGTACTCCATGGCGCGGTCCATCGATAAGCAGGCGGGAAAGTTATCGTATACTACTCGGTTTTACGTGAGTGGCATGCCGAGCGACCGTGTGGGGTCGAGCCGTGGAGGAGGGTGAGACATGAACACGACAAACGTGATTTAAACGTTGGTTTTGCTCCATGGCACAATCCAACGAAATGAAACGCTGGTTTCTCTCCGTTTCCATTTTTTCTCTGAAAAAACAGACACTTTCCACTCCATTTTCATGCCTATTCCAAGGTTGCCCCGTTACAACATTCCATCAAATACAAAGGAAAACTAACACGCATTCTGATGCATCTCAATGATTCACAGATCATAGCCAATATTTACTTCACAACTAAAGAAAAAAGTTGTGAGAGCGTGTACGAAAGAAAAACTACTGATGGGGTCACTACGACTTAAACCCTAAACCCTAAACCTGATTTAATTTCATGGCCAGGTAGAACCTGTCGAAGGAAAGATGGTTGGCACCCTCGGATCATCCGATGCTTTTGTGCAGTTCCACTAGAATCGACCTGAGCATCCATGATGGCAAAGATATTGAAGAAGTGTGATTAGAATAATAGTACTGGCACTAGTTCATGAGACATAAACTCATCACAAGTAGAAGCCGGTAGAAGTAGAGAAAGATCGACATGGAGATGGAGCTATGGCAGTGGAGCAAGCCGGCTCCAAAAGGAAGATGGACTATACCTGGGACGTCGGGCTGTAGCTAGAAGGGCGGTTGGGACGCGGCATCGGCCCATACCGCGGTGACCCCTGATTGGGACGCACTGACTGTGGGTTTTCTCCCTCGCCGATGTCGACCGCGTCTACGCAGAATATTGTTCCCTTCCCCCAGCTGCGGGATCAGGACCGTCGTTCTATGCTTGTGAAGAGAGCAACCTAAGCAGGCAAGCTTGTAGCTTAGGCTCCTGCTAGTGTATATATAGTGGTTTTCTTTTTCTCTCCATATCAACCATTTTATATCGCACACGTGTCATTCAAGAGTGAAATGCTCCATCTACAGTTTTTATATTGGAAGAAGAGATGCACTATTAGATATATCAAGGTGGGTGAGGAAAACTCAAAATTCTTCCAGGCAATGGCAACTGAAAGATATAGGAAAAATTCAATTGCCACTCTGCAGTTGTCAGATGGATCAGTTTCTTCTGATCATAACATAATTGCAAAGGAATTTGTGGAGATTTTCAAAGGCAGAATGGGAACTGTGAAACCAATTTTCATGGGTAATGACATTCTCTCACTAATCCCTAGGGTACAGGGACTGGATGTTCTCACCAAGCCATCTGAGGTCAAGGAGATTGAGCAGGTTATCAAGGAATTGCCAATTGACAAAGCCCCTGGACCTGATGGTTTTAATGGTCTTTTTCTGAAAAAATGTTGGCCAATCATTTCTGGTGACTTTATTTCTTTAGTTAATGAGTTTCATGCGGGAACTGTTAAACTAGAGAATCTCAGTGAGGCATACATACCTCTGATCCCCAAGAAGCTGTCACCTGAAACTGCCAGTGATTTTAGGCCAATCTCATTGACAAGTGTGGGGTTGAAGTTCCTCACTAAACTTGCTACAAACAGATTTCAGGATGAAATAACTAAATGTGTTCACAAGAATCAGTATGGTTTTATCAAATCTAGATCCATTCAAGATTGCATTGCATGGACTTTTGAGTACATTCATCAGTGCAATCAATCGAAAAGGCCAATCATGTTGCTCAAGTTGGATTTTGAAAAAGCATTTGATTCAATACAGCATGAGGCAATTATAAAAATAATGGTGGCAAAGGGATTTGATAATAAGTGGATTTCTTGGATACAACAATTGTTGTCCTCTGCAACCTCATCAATCCTGCTTAATGGGGTCCAGGTAGCCATTTCAAGTGTAAGTGTGGGGTAAAGCAGGGTGATCCTATCTCACCTTTGCTATTTGTGCTTGCTGCTGACCTTTTGCAGACTATGATTAATGATCACCTCAGTAAAGGACTCCTTTCCTTACCCCTAGTAACTCTTGATCCTGACTATCCAGTGGTTCAGTATGCTGATGACACCTTATTGTTTGTGGCTGCTGAGTCTGCTCAGTTAGAGGTGCTAAAAATTGTTCTAGACTCTTTCTCTCTTGCAACTGGATTGCAGATTAATTACCACAAATCCTCAATGTACCCAATTAATGTGGATGCCAATTCTGCCAATGTTCTTGCTGCACAATTTGGATGTCAACTGGGGGTGATGCCATTTACATATCTGGGGTTGCCAGTGGGCACCACTAGGCCCAAAATTGTGGACCTATTGCCACTTGTTGACTGCATGGAAAGAAGGATGACTGCTAGCTCTTGGTTTCTACCTCAAGCTAGCAGACTGCAGTTGGTCAATTCTGTTATCTCCTCATTGCCAATCTTCTTCCTCTGTAGTTTATCTATTCCACAAGGGATTTTGAAACAACTGGAAAGAATACAAAGGCAATGCCTTTGGAGAAAGTATGGCCAGGAAAAGGGGAATTCTCAGGATGCCTGGCCATTGGTCTGTAGACCCAAATTAAAGGGTGGGCTTGGCATCCTCAACCTGGGGCTGCAGAATGAAGCTTTGTTAATGAAGTTCCTCAATAAGTTCTATAGCAAAGTTGATGTGCCATGGGTTCATTTGATCTGGGACAGTTATTATTATCAGCGAGTTCCACATGACACTGCTATGTGTGGTTATTTTTGGTGGAGGGACATATGTAAGCTAATGGACAAGTTCAGGGCTGTGTCTTCAGTATGTGTTGGAAAAGGTGACTCCTTGCTTTTCTGGTCCGATTCTTGGGAAGTGGATAACTCTTGCATTCCACTTCAGGATAGATTCCCCAGGCTGTTCTCTTTCTGCACACAAAAGAATTTCTCTGTTTTGGAAGTGTTGGCCACTGGTGAGTTTCATAGCATGTTCTCTCTGCCATTATATGAAATGGCCTACAGGGAGCTCAATCAACTCTCTGAAATAATGTCTGAAATCTCCTTGGATGCTAATTCTAAGGATTGCTGGTATTGGAAACATGGGAACAAAGCTGGATACACAGCCAAGAAATATTATGACTTGGTCCATGAGCCAATTCCAACTAACCCTCTGCTATGTTGGGTATGGAAGTCATGTTGTACTATGACAATCAAAATGTTTGCCTGGCTTGTCATTATGGATAGAGTAAACACCAAGGATATGATTCAGCGTAGGAAGTGGAAGATTAATGATGGGCCTGAATGTGTTCTTTGCCCAACAGGAGCTCTTGAAGACAGGAATCATCTGTTTTTTCAGTGTAACTTCAGCATGAGGGTCTGGAAATATCTGCAGATCACATGGCTCAACAATCAGGATATGGTTCAGATTGCATGCCATGCTAGGAAGGAGTTCAATAAGCCTTTCTTTTCTGAAGTGGTTTTCCTCAGTTGGTGGAATATCTGGAAAGTCAGGAATGATAAAACTTTCAGGTATATCAGACCTACCTTTAGGCAGTGGAGAAATGGTTTTGTCCAGGACATTTCCCTTCTGGCTCACAGAATCAAGACAAAACACAGGGAGGCTCTGCTTAAATGGATTGATTTCCTTCCTCTCCTTGAGAGGTCAACTCCTTTTTGTTGAATAGTTAGATCTTTCTTTCTCTTTTTAGAATAGGTTGTACAGAGTTTTTAATACTTTTCTTCTGTTTTGTTCCTTTTCTTAAGGAACCTTTCTTTGTACTTGCTGTTTTTAGTTTTAATAAATTGCCGTGGGGTGTAAGCCCTGTAGTCTTCAGTCAAAAAAAAGAGTGAAATGCTGGTTGCTTCTTCCGACTAACTTACTGTGTGATTTGACTGCTCGTTAGTGGCCCCTACACGTACTCCCCCTACGTGTATGCAACAGTCACACGTACACATGGACGCAAAAACGCGCGCGATGCCCTAATGCATGCATGTCCGAGCACACGACAGAACACACATGGTCACGCTCAAGTGCTCAACCTACATGTGCATGCATACACATACTCAGTCAGGGTGAGCTAGTGACCGTATAAACACCGAAAAATAAATATATTAAGCGCAATAAGCGTATTATGAAGTACAACGACCAGTGTCTTGGCTGATCGTCCTAAGAATGCTTATATATGAATAAAGGTCTCTCATTTACCCGCAAAAAAGATTAAACCATATTAACCGGAAAGGAGGGAGTATGGACTAGCACTACTTTTTGGTGTGTCCCGTCAACTCGCAGAACGAGGAGAAGCTTGCAGGACAACGTGAAGCTCGCTTACGGCTTTTGACTAATGCAACCTATCCTCAGTGGACATGCATCAGTCCATTCGGTGTCAGATAGTCAGAGGCATACACTATAGTACCCAACATGCGGAGTACCATCATTGTTCGACTTCACGAAGAGGCGAAGAGCCAAGCGCAGTAGTACGAGTAGTACTACTACTAGAACCGCATGGTGGAGCGTCTGTACTCTTATTTTTTATCTCTGATAAAGTACACGTTTATTCCGGAGAAGGACGGAAAACGGCAGCCCAAGATGTAATGAATGATATCGATCAACCAACCATGCTCGAATATATCTTGGACTCAGTGCGAGCCCGTCTGTGTGTTCTCGCTCCTCGTCTCTCTCAAGGAACGGCGGGTTGGCTCTTTTCCGTCAATTGAGATCGGTTTGCTCACACTCCTCCCCCACATGTCAGTGATATGCCAAGAGGAGGTGCGTTGACCGACTGGCTAAATGCGTACTTGGTTTTGCACCTTCATACTAATCCTCCCTCCGTCACAGTTTACCGGGCACGCTTCATTATGATGCATTTCTCTCAATGCATTTCCACCACCAGAGAGACTTTAGATGCGTTTGGTTTAATGCTCAATTAATTAGGGCGTGGTAACCGCAATCAAGTCCATAATTTTCTCTCCATGTACTCTGTACCACTACGGAGTGGAGTAAGTGCATGCATGTGTGTACCCGGGGTGGAAGCACTGCATGCATGTGTGTACGCAATATTCCCTCTAGTAATAGACGCCGTGCTATAACTACCAATGCTATTTTTCAGGCCGATCGCTAGTCGCCTTGGTCCCATAGATTTTTTTTCTTTTTTCTGAAGCACGCTGTATAAACAGTGACAGATGGAGTAGTATGAGTGGATTCAAAGCAGAGCGTATTGATGGTTGCTTCTTCAGAGCAACTTACAGTGGGAAAGGTGGGGCTTATGATTTGACTGCTCATTACTCACTATTAATGCGGCGCAACGACCAGGCTGAGTCTCCCATGCGGTTGTGCACTACCCCCTTGGTTCTTAAATATACTCCAGAGTATTTGTCTTTATAGAGATTTCAATGAGTGACTACTCAAATATTTGTTTTTTAGAGATTTCAAATGGACTGGCACATACGGATGTATATAGCCATATTTTAGAGTGTAGATTCACTCATTTTGCTCCGTATGTAGTCACTTGTTAAAATCTCTAGAAAGATGAATAGAATATTTAGGAACGGAGGGAGTACACATACGAAGCAAAATGAGTGAATCTACACTCTAAAATATGCCCATTTGAAATTTGTAAAAAGATAAATATTTAGGAACGAAGGAGTATAATTTTGTGCATGGCACATGGACCCGGATGATGAAGAAGCTTCTGGCAATGCTATCAAGCTTCCATCATTTTTTTACATAATTGACGTACTATACAAATAATTTTCCAGCGACATGAAATTGTACAATGGTGTGAGCTTTCAGCTTTTGTTTCGCGTGTCTTGCCATCGATGCTCTTTGGGAAACAATAAAAAACTAACTTCCTTGCTAATGCATGTCAATTATTAGCAGATCAGAGCTAAAGACAGAGTTATGAGAAGGTGTTAAATTAAAATTGATGCATGCTTTCATTGGCAGCAACGTCCCCGCAGCTCTGTCTAAATCAACAAGGCATGTTGGGAAAAAAAGTTGCTGTCTGGAGCATGCAACATTCCGATCATTTTGTGCAGTTCCACTAAAATAGAGCTGAGCGTCCCTATTCCAAAGATATTAAGTGTGATTACGATAATAGAGGACTGCTGATGAAACAATAAACAAACAGATAGAAGCCAGTCACCTTTGCAGTCTCTCTTAAGACTAACTAGTTGGAGAAGATTAGGCTCGGAGTTGGATGAGGAGGATAGAGCAAAACCAATCTCCCTTTGTGCAGTCGCACTGAAATGTAGAGACGTTGCCCGTGTGATATTTTAGTACAACTGCGCAAAACACTCTTAAGAAAAAAGTGATTTGTGAAGTTCACCAAAAGGTCGCAATACCAAGGAGGTGAAATGGATAGCCTTGTTTGCAAAAAAGAGGTAGAAAGGAAACAATTACTGGCCAATAACAGTTGATGACACATGCGACGACAAAAAAGAAGCATATTCCTTGTCCTAAGGGAAGATAAGAACACGGTTGTGTTTGTCTAAAATGGTGTGAGGACGAGAATGCAATATGGGAAGTACGCCAGACGAGCTACGTTTTGGGCAAAGAACTATGGAAGATCCACATGCAGCGATGTGGGAAGACGGGCAGTGGAGCAAGGACGGAGGGGATACCTGGAGGTCGTCGGGATGTAACTAGGTGAGCGGCGGCAGGCGGAATCTCCGAGCAGATGGCGTAGGCCTTGCCGCGCCGGAGCTTGGTCAGAGAAAATGATGTGTACCACAGATCAGGACGTGCTGGCTCGGCGCTGTAGAACAGAGAAACGATGCACTTCCTCCCTTTCCCCCGGCGGACGGGATGCGGCCGGATTAGTGACCAACAGTGAGACAGAGAGAGGCCACCACACTCCATTTCCCCCAGCGGACGGGATGCGGCCGGATCAGTGACCAACGGTGAGAGAGAGAGAGAGAGCCCACCGCAGCCTTGTGTGAGATATTCTGAAGAGCGACAAACCAGGCAGGCAGGCTCCATTGTATATAGTGAGCGGACTACCTTTTTCTCCATAAAAATCGTTTTATATTCTGTGTACATGCCATTGAGCGCTATAACTTTATTTAAAAATAACGCGGCAACGCGTCAAGTCGAACTTTGTTTCGTGCACGCGTGGTACACGACCTCCCTAGGTAAACAACCACTACAGGCGTTCAAATTAGCACGTGGGCTGCCATTTCGTAAAGAAATGAGCTCCACCGTGTACCCGCGCGGGTGTGGCTGGGCACGAAGCGTGAGTACATGCACGGTGCACCTATTCTCTTCTTGTATACGTACACCACCTACGTGGGGTTGTGTGAGAGAGATACAAACCTAGAGAGATATACTGTGTGGGTTCTTGAGAGTTTTTTTGGGGGGGGGGGGGTCAATCAAAAAATGTAACATGTGCAATGTGTGTGAAATAGAGTCCTGGATATAACATATATATAGAGGGGGCGATCCACGAGAAGAGGGTGGAGGTATCTTCGGCTTGAGGTGTCCATAGAATCGAAGAGAGGGATGGTGTGTGTGTGTGTGTGTGTGCGCGCGCGATCGATAAAGAGTGCCATCGAATTTGCGCGTGCCCACGTCAAAGATATAGAGTGTCTGGCCTACTGGAACGTGAGAGGGGACATGTGCAGTTTGTCTCTATGGCATGGATACCTACCTGCAGCGCTCGACTATCGGTGTGTGGTGGGGGACGAGGGAGGCCCAATTAACTATAGAGGTACAATGGCTGGTATATGTGTGGAGGAGGAGAGAGGCCTACCTCATGTATTAAGGAGATTGATCTGCCTCATGTATTAAGGGAGATCGACTGGCATCCATGCATATGTGCAGGAGAGCAATAAGGTTGGGAGAGAGACAGAGAGAGTGTTGGAGGGGGTGGTAGTGGAGTTGCTTCTAACAAATGGTGGGATAGGCTTGCTAGACAAACGGAGGGCACGCCCGCAATATGAATAAGAGAGGAGATGGCCTCTAGTTGTATGTGCACGTGCGTGTGAGAGACGGGTTAGGAGGCATGCACGAATGATGAGGGGGGACGATGTGGCTGTGGTAAGAAGACATAACTACATAGGAAGATCAATCGCCCTTTGTTAGAGAAAGGAGAGACATAACTTGTGAGGTACGTCGATCGATGGGGGGGTAGTTAAAGTCGATCTAGGTATATGTTGGGAGATCGATCGGTATACATGCATGTGTGTGCAAATGAGGCACGAGGAGAAGGATAGAGAGAGAGGGATGCATGTAGGAGGTGGTACGAGAGGCATACTATATCGAGGGGGAAGGAGTGTGCGAGTACGGGAACGATGAAAAGAGTGGTGGGAGTGAGGCATGGACGGTGACAAGAGAAGAGGGGAAGCTTGTGTTTGTGCTAGGCACACATGGCTAGAGAGGCATATCGATCGATGTGTGCCGTAAAGAAGGAGCTGGGGGGCCTACACACACCGTGGGCGAACGACCTAAAATGAAAAGACGAATTTGCGTGATGGAGCTAGAGAATGCTGAGGGAGGTTGAGAGGGATGCGGGCGTGTGCATGCACAAGAGAAAGTTAGTGCTAGCTACAAAGATAAGAGGGTTGTGTGGGTGTAAAAGACGAATAGATATTATATATACTTCATTATAAAAAGCGAATTCGGATATTTGAAGAATTTATCATAGTGTTTTAAACCGACGCATGTATGAATATATATAACGGTGATACACATGGTGTGGTTATGAACATGTTATACTACATTTAATATATTTTATCTCTACTCTTATGAAAAAAATGGAGTTGTTGATGATGGTGTGTCTGCCATCCTGCATTATAGGCCGTCCGATTTATATCTGGCAGATAGCAAGGAAACTATGATGGTTGACGTTGGCAACAATCATGATTGGAGATTCTTATTGAAATAGAGAAACGAATTCAAATTTAGTTCGAATTGCAGCGGTAGTATAGACATTTGGAATGCACTAAAATGTTGGTATGAGTAGGTTACATGCATTATACAACAAGCGAAAAAATTTAATCGGACATAACATGGATTCATACTCCCTCCTTACATCTATATAGGGCGTAATGAGATTGTTAAGACCGCCTTTGACTATTGACAAGATTAATAGTACATGACATGCACAATGTGAAAATTATATCATTGAAAGAACCTTTCACAGACGAATTTAATGGTGTGCTTTCTGTAAGTTGCATGTCATATATCATTGCTCTAATATTTGGTCAAAGTTAGCATCGAAAAACGCATTAGGCCCTATATAGATGGAAGGAGAAAGTAGCTTTGAATAGCATTTGTATAGTAAAACGGGGCAAGACTCTCTCTTTGTGTGGTGTGAATAGTTTTATTTTTTTCATTTTCTTTTTGGTTGAGGGAAGTGCGAATTGATTTGGTACGTACAAGTACAATATTACTACACGTTACGTTAGGCTTGTCCCTAATATTCAACCTGCGTCTTGTTATATCCCGAAAATTCAGATATCGTGCTCTCAAAACTAGCGCCTTCACAACCCGCGCCTTGCTATCCCGAAATTACAACGCGCGCGAAAACTCCCTCCATCTGCCAAATCCGGACACGCGAGATCTCCCTTCTAACCCTGAGCCAAAAGGGCCGCTAGTTCAAATCGGTGGGGGGTACTTTTGTAACACACCCTACATTTTGGACAAGCGCGTCCCTAAGTCATGCTTCACCCCCTCCCATCTCCCCCTTTTCGCCATTCGAAATCCCAGGCCGCCATAACCTCTCCGCTCCAGCCGCGAAACCCCACCCTCCTCCGTCTGCCACGTCACCGCTGCCCAGCCGGAGCCTCTTCCCCGACGATGTCGTCCACCACAACAGCTCGACGTCCCTCGTCCACCTCCCCGGATGAGGATCCGTCGTCCATCTCGCCGTCATGCCGGTTCAGCCGCCACGTCCTCCACCTCCAAGGAGCTGCTCTGATGATCGCCTCGTCTATCGCAGCTGCTCCATCCCCATAGCGCTGCCTTAACCTGCTCCATTGGAACTGCAGCATCCTCACCAACTCCTCAGACGAAGTCGAGGCCTACTCGACGCCACCAAAGAGGTTGTACACTCATTGCATCACACCTTCTCCTTAACTCGACCTCTCGGCGCCGACGGTACTCCACCCCGCACCCCCATGGAGTGGCTACCTTGAAGCCGGCGCCGCGGGCGACATCTCCACGGCGGCTCTCCCCTAGTGCAAGGCCCCTTCTGCGGCGGCATCCATACCAGACGGACCTGCTACTGCTTCTCCGGCTCTCGCTCGCTCGCGCTGCTACTGCTGCTCCGGCTCTCGCTCGATCGCTCGCTTGCCCAGCTGCTGCTGCTGCTCTCCCCCTCGCTCGTGCTGCTGCTCTGCTCCGATTAAGCCACACTTCAGTCGACTGAATCGACTTTTGGGTCAGTCGATTTTCAGGGGTTGGGGGGGGGGGGGGGCTTGCCGGATTTAAGGAAGAACCACCCGCAGCGGGGACGGGGACTCGCTGGAGAGGTACCCCACTATCTATTTTAGGGTTCAGGGTGGGGGGCGGGGGGCCTAGAGGGCTGGCCGGGGCGGTGGTGGCGAGTTGTTTCGGGGCGGCGAGGCGGCGCTGGGGCCGGCGGTTCGGTCGGTGGTGGCTGGCGGCTCAGGGGGCTGCAGGTTGAAGATGAACCGCATGCCCTCCCTAAACTACAGGTCAAGTGCCTCTCTGCTACCATTGCATTCAGTTTCGACAGTAGCATTCAGATTCCACAGTAAATTTCAGTTTCGATAGTTAAGTTCAGAGTCAACAGTTTTTACCTCATCTGTTGTAGTGAGGTGGTTTTTGGTGATGTTAATTTTACATCCATTTTACATCATCTACTGGAGATGCTATTAGAATCCCACTTGAGATTGATGATGTCTGTCTTGTGCTGCTTCAGCCTTGACGTCTTATGGCTCACCGGAGCTGCTCCAACGACAGAACGATCCATCACAACAGAGCAGTGCCCTGGACGCCATCTACAGATTCCTCAGATCTTCCTCCACACCTCAGACAGCCACCTCTGCCTCAACTGCTTCAACGACCAACCCAATGATGCTGAGGTTGACACGGCTACGGCAAAGAGGTTGTACACTTGTTGCATCACTTGTTACTATACATTCACGTCGATCCATTAGGGCTATTTTGATTCAACAGAAAAACGTTGATCCACTGGTTGTTACCATCATTCTAAATTTCTGCATGCTCTCCTTACATAATCTCACCATATTTTTTCGTATGCATGTCAGATATTGTACACAGTCATGCTGAACATGTAGAGAAAAAGAGAAGAGTTTTGCGCGGCAATACAATGTCATGCAGACATCGCTCCATGGAGGGTTCAATGGCAAACCCTCTCCACCCCTCTCCAGATTGTAATCCACAGGAAGATATCTGTTCTGAGGCGGATTCAGACGCCGCTGACCACTCCTATTTACCCCCCACACTACTAGGAAAAGGCCTACTAATGGCGCACCTGTTTTGGCTAGTAATGGCGCACTACAGGTGCACCATTAGTACCACGCCACTAGTATATTTTAGTAATGACGCACCACAGGTGCGCCATTAGTATCCCACAGGTGCACACTTAGTATCTGGTATACTAATGGCGCACCACATGGAAGTGCGCCATTAGTAACAATTTTTTTAATTTTTTTTGTTTTTTCTTAATCTCAGGTCACTATTTCACATATGAGATATCCAACATATATATATACAACAAACATCCATATAACAATCATATCCAACACACAAGTTTCATCATATATACATACATAGCCAACACATAGTTCCATCATTACATATTACAAAAGTTTCACATTGTTCATCCAACACCGTTATCCATCATTTCACAAAAGTTTCACATTGATACAAAATAAAAACACAAATGGAAAAGAAGCACTCCATTCATGCAAGCTTCCATGAATTAAATCAAATCTGCAAAATGATAAACAAGAAGTTAGAAGAAGAAGAAGAAGAAGAAGGGAAGAAGAAGAAGAAGACTAGAAGAATACTAGAAGAAGAAGAACACTAGAAGAATACTAGAATAAGAATAAGAAGAAGACTATAAGATTATTATGTAAACTTGATCATTTTGTGCTAACATAAGTAATTTTGGAGCTAACCTATAGGAAACTAAGCATATAAGCTCTAAGTTAGCATATTAGAGCCAACTTAGGTAAAATGAAGCTAACATATGTCATTTTGGAAAAGAAGAAGAATAAGAAGAAGACTATAAGCTTATTATGTAAACATGATCATTTTGTGCTAACATAAGTAATTTTGGAGCTAACCTATAGGAAACTAAGCATATTAGAGATAACATAGGTAACTAAGTATATATATATATATATATATATATATATATATATATATATATATATATATCATTTTGGAGATCTGACATACCTGACATAGTTCAGTTCTCATTGTTCTTCTCCTTCTCCTTCCTTAGCCTGATGCGCCAAGAGCAGCGAGGCGGTGGAGGCAGCTGTGGGATGTAGTCTTCTACCACAATTGGCGTGGTCATGTCGCCCAGCTGTGGGATCGCCGGCGCCACCACCGGTGCGTGGTCATTGTCAGGCACCACCACCATCGCGAGGCCACCTTCAAGCAGGACGGGCACGACCATCGCTAGGTCATCCTCAGCCACCACCATCTCTTGCCCATGGTCAGCCACCACCATCTCTTGCCCATGGTCAGCCACCACCAGCGCTAGGTCATCCTCAGCCTGATGCCCATCGTCATCCTGCAGCTCCTCATCCCAACTCTGCTCCTCTTCTCCCCCACTCCAGTCCGGATCATCCTTCTTGTTGTCTTTGCTGCTGCCAGAATCGCTGCTGCTTTTGCTAAAGCCAGAATCGTTGTTGCTTTTGCTACAGCTATAATCGCTGCTGCTTTGGCTGTAGCCAGTGTCGCTGTTGCTGCTCCCATTGCCTGTCCAAATGCAACAACGACCGTTAACAATCGATGTGAGACAAAGCCAAATGTAGAGGAATAAGAAGAGGCAGAACGTACTGGCATCATCATCGTCAGCGTAGCGCATGCGACACATAGCCGCGTTGAACACCTTCACGATGAGCATGGTGGCGTCGTCGTCATACCTGAAGAGAAGGAAGTACCCCAGCCGTAGGTCGTAGGCACGGTAGAACTTCTCCCACCCACGATACAAGTACATGTGGCCCTCCTTGATCACCAACTGCACATCCCACAGCCTGCGAAACCCGCTGCCGGCTTGTCGCAGCTTCACATTACTTGGCAGATCTTCACCCAGCATGTTCATAAAACTGTCAGGCAACCTCTGCAGTTTGGGACAATGAGTGATGTAGAAAACAACAGAAATCATAATGAGATGGGTGAAGGGGAGATCTCTCCTTTTATATACCTGCGTCATGGATGATACTGAAGTCCCAAGTATGATACTGAAGAACTCGAAAGCATCCAACTCATACTACGGTGTGGCAGAGCGGCGGTGGCTGCTTCCCCCCATCTCTGATAAGCAGCAGAAGAGACCAATTAGTACCATTACAACATTATCATACAACATTATAGCAGCATAAATTTTGAGTAGAAGATAATCAACTACACCAATGCACTTCCGAAGTTCCCTCTTCCCACCCATGATGTTGTTAAGCGAGGACTAGTGCCAAATGCATTTTCGGTACGAAAAAATACATCACAGGCCACTATGTTATTTAATATCATTCTTCTCAAAGACTAATGATTGTTACATCCTACTAAAATGATGTTCTGTCCTCAGAGATGTCTCATTGCTTATGAAGAAACAGCAAAATAAACACTTGAAAAAAGCTCTCGTCCTCGAAGATGCAATATCTGATTTACCCAAGGTTGCTTATGAGAAAAAAGCTCTCTGATAAACATTTGAAGATGCTACTCCTAAGAAAGGTTAACTTTTCGATCATCAGCCTCTACAATTAAACAATGATGCATTCTTCCTTTTCCTTTCCATCTTCTTCTTCTCCACCTCTCTTCTTTTCTTGTTCTCCTTTTTCTTTCTTCTCCTTCCTCCTCCTCCTCTTCTCCTTCTTCCTTTCTTGTTCTGTTTTTCAACTTTCTTCTTATTATTCTTCCTTTTTTTTCCTTTTTCCTCTTCTTCTACTTCTTCTTCTTCTTTTAAACTTTCTTCTTCTTCTAATTATCTAAACCTAAATCTAGCACTAACCTAAACCAACCACTAACCTAAACCTTGATATAACCTAATTAAACCTAAACAGCAAACAAAAACAATAGAAAAAACAAAAAAAAAATCTCACCTTGGCTCCGGGGGTAGGGGTGGTGGTGGACGGCCGCGGTTAGGGCAGCGGCGGCAGGCCTGGCTCCGAGGGGGAGCGAGGTGGACGCGGGGGGCCCGCGGCGAGCCTGGCTCTAGGGGCGGCGCGGGCATAGGGGCGGCGGCGAGCCTGGCTCCGGGGGCAGCGTGGGCGCAGGGGCCGACGGGCAGGTGGTGGGGGCGGCGGGGCACCAGGGGGGCGCCGTTCAGGCGACGGGGCACCGGGGCGGGGCGCCGGGGCGGTGACGGGTGGTGGGTGCGACGGGGCGAGGGGGCGAGGGTCGGTGGGGCCAGGGGGCGGTGGCGGGTGGCGGCGGCGGTGGCGGGTGGTTGGGACGGTGGGGCGACGGGGCGAGGGGAGGTGGGGCAAGGGGCGACGAGGGGAGGGGGGCGACGGGGCGAGGGGAGGTGGGGCTCGGCATTACTAACAATTTTTTTTTCAAAACTACTAATGGCGCACGGTGGGTGTGGTGCGCCATTACTATGTCAACTAGTAATGGCGCACTATACCACGGTGCGTCATTAGTAACAATTTTTTTTTCAAAACTACTAATGGCGCACCACACACCAGGTGCGCCATTAGTAGTTATATTACTAATGGCGCACCAACACATGGTGCGCCATTAGTATATAGTAATGGCGCACCACATGTCTGGTGTGCCATTAGTGGCCATATCATCTATAGCCCTTTTCCTAGTAGTGCCAAGGTGTTTGCTCTACCTTGGCAGGATGATGCTAGTCATATCATGCATATGTTGCCTTGCAGTGCCTACTTTTGACATCATATATGTCATCTGCTTAGTTTAGACATGTTCTATAATGCCACCTGTTTAGTTTCTATATCATATATGGGAATTATGCAGTCTCATGTCTTTTAGCCAGCCATAATATATGTGAAATGTGCAATGCCATCCTGTTTAACCAGGCATCATATATTTGAAAGATATCATGCCCATCCTTTTCTTAATTACATTCCCATTGTCGACAATGTTTGTACATTAAACCACTCTTCCTGTGAATCAGCCATTTGGGTGGGAGATGGAAAAATCTGGAGTGAAAACAAGGCCTTCAGAGCAGACAGTGCTACCTGTCAAAGCAGATCTCTTGTTGGGTCCCGATAGCTCCTTAGAGATGGATTCAGAGACATATGACCAGTCCTATTCCCCCACTGAGGTGTATGCTCTAACTTGGCATGGTTATACTGCTCATATCATGCATACGGTGTCTTGCATTGCATAGTTTATACATCATATACACAATATTTAACACCATGTTCTTAGTTCAGACATCATATCGAATGCCCTCTGTTTAGCATATAAATAACATATGTGATTTAAATGACGCGATCCTGATTACTTAGATAACATGTAGGTGAATTATGTCATGCGGTCCTGTTTAGTTATTCATCATATCTTTGAATTATGTTATGCTATGCTATCCAGTTTAGATAGACATCATATATGTGAAATTATGTCATGCTATCCATTTTAGTTAAACAATATACATGTCAATTATTTCATGCCCTATTTTTTCCACACTATCTATTGCATCTGTCTCTCATGCAATGTCTGTACATTCAACTATGTTTCCTCTTTATCAGCCATTTGAGTTGGAGCGGGTGATGCCAGTATCTAGCGGACTAAAAACACGGTCTTCAAATAAAACAGTGCTACCTCTTGGTGGAGATAGCACCCCGGTTGTACATGCACAAGAACCAGCCCTACCACCACTACTAGGGAAAACCTTATACACAGAAATATAGCAACAGTGCGGGTCAAAAAACTGTGCTAGTGCTATATAGCAGTAGCGACCAAATAAAAACCGCGCTACAGACACAAACTTAGCAGTAGCGCTTGTGGTGAAGAAAGCGCTACTACTAATATTCCCATTGGCAGAATGCTAGGCTACGCATAGCAGTAGCGAGCTTCACAGAAACGCGCTACTGTTAGAGCACAGTTGGCAGCGCGTTTCCTGAGAAGAGCGCTACTACTAACGGAAATAAAATAAGATGAAAAACTAACAGAAATTTAAATGAAAATGAAAGAAATAGAAAAAGGAGAAAGGGAAAAATAAAATGTAAAGAAAAATAAACGAAAAAGCAAAAAATTGGAGGAAGGCATAGCAGCAGCGTTTGTTTGTAAGAGGCGCTATAGCTAACGTAGCTGCAGCGCGTGTCCTAGACCCCCGCTATAGAAACAGAATAGGAAATTAAAAACGAAGAAATTTACATAGCTATAGCAGCAGCGCGTTTTGAAGAAAGCGCTATAGCTAACTGAGCTATAGCGCGTTTGGCGAAACGCGCTACCGCTAAGTTTGACTTAGCCAAAAAACCGTTTCCCCCTGGCCACCACTTCCCCCAAATCCCTCAAACCCACCCCGCGCGCGCGCCGCCGTCTCCCCGATTCACAGTTGCCCCACTTCGCCGCCGCCGACCACGCCACCAGAGCCGTGCGCCATCGACGACACCGGAGCCGCCCCCAACGCCACGGAGCCGCGCGGCCTCGTCAACGCCACCGGAGCCGCCGTCGACGCCACCTTCCTCGCCGTCACCGGAGACGCCCCTGCCTCCCTCGCCGTCACCGGAGATGCCCCTGCCTCCCTCGCCACCACTGCCTCCATCGCCACCATCATCTGTAAGCCCCCATCCCTCCTCTCTCTCTCATGCATAGGTTAGCCAGTTTAATTAGGTTAATTATCTAGGTTAGGGCAAAAATTTAGTTAGGGCATTGACAGAGAAGTAGTTAGGTTAACTACTTTAATTAGGTTAATTATCTAGGTTAGTGCAAAAACTTAGTTATGGCTTTGACAGAGAACTAGTCAGGTTAACTAGTTTAATTAGGTTAATTATCCATGTTAATTAGTGCAAAAATTTATTTTAGGCTTTGACAGAGAACTAGCTGCGTTAACTAGTTTAATTAGGGTTAATTATCTAGGTAAACTAGATTAACTAACTAGGTTAAATAGGTAGGTTAATTAGGTTCGTTGGATTAACAAGCTAGGTTAAGTAGATTGGCACAGGTTTTTGATTTTTGAAAAGACCACTATATTTCAAGGAAAAGAATTTAGGCAAATTTTATTTTTCATTGAAGTGGTCATGTTATATCTTTTCATTGAAGTTGTTCGATTGTGCCCAAGTGGCTTTGTTGTTTCCAGGGAATGATGCTGAGTGGCCTATGTTTTGCCGGAATGTTGATTCATTTCTGTTCCGGCAAATTTCAGGTTCTCGATTTGTCCACTTATTAGCAAAGGTCATGCCGAAATTTCCCGTGAATTTCGGCATGACTTGTGCTACAAACTAGGACATATCGAGTGCCCGGGATTTGCCGCACCAGGTAGGAGTCAACATTCCTGCAAAACAATAGTCCTTTTTATGTCATTATTCATTTTATTTGGTCTAGAATTAATTGACTAGATTTAATCATAGGAAACATGGCTAGCAACGATGAAGGACAGGGTTCTGGTGATTGCGACGACATCTACCGGGCGGCAGACGAATTTTTTAGATTTACCGACGATCAACAGATGTTGTTGCTGGGCCCACCGGTGGCATCGGGGACTGAGACCGACACGCAGACCGGTGCTGAGACCGACACGCAGACCGGTGCTGAGACTGACACCGACGCTGAGATTCAGACCGGCATCGAGACCGGCGCAGAGACCGGTGCTGCCTCGGGGTGCATAGATCATAAATGGCGAAGAAGTGCTACGCCAGGAGTATATATACGACAAGTGGCCGGAGTGTCAGGCCCAGGTGTACCGGTTTTGGGTTTCCGAGCGACACGCAGTACTTAGTTTAGGTTCACGCTAATGCGAGAGAGGGATACGAACTCATGTACTCAAAGTGATAGCTATTCTCGTGTATATCATTGTTTAGATGGATGACGATGTATTTGCAAGTAATCAAGACTTGTATCGCTATTTTCGAGATTGACGACGAGAGACCACTTTGTGTTGGATGATGATTATGATGATGACATGATTTGATGAGACTAATTGTATGTATATGCTATGATTACAATTGTATGTGGATGATATGCTAAAGATTATTGTATAAAGCCTATTCAAATGCAAAACAAATAAAAAACAAATCTGCAGGAAAAAAAACTAATAAAACTAGTAGTAGCGAGGGGGGATTTAGAAGTAGCGCCGACTTACCAGTAGCGCTTCCCCGTAAACGGCGCTGCAGATAATATCAGTAGCGTCCTTTTCTAAAGAGCGCTGCAGCTATTCATATGTAGCAGTAGCGTGGGTCAACACGCGCTACTGCTATACGTTAGCTGTAGCGCCTTATTAGTAGCGCTGGTACCCGCGCTACTGAGAGGGCCAAAACCCGCGCTGCTGCTAAGCTTTTCCCTAGTAGTGCACACATAACCCAAACTCTCGCAGATTGTACCCCTACTGTGATGGACAGAGAACCAGCTTCACCCAATCTAACCCCAACCCCAGCCGATAGTAACCCAGTTCCTGTTGACACAACACCATCTCCACCACAGAGGTCCCAAACAAGAGCAGTTAGTAAGGCAGCTCCAGTGCCCAAAGGGCCATTACTATCACGACGAACCCCAACTCCACCAGTTAGTATGCCTATTCCTGTGGAGGAAGCACAACCAACTAGTCGTAGTCTAGCATCTATCGCATTTGATGTTGTTAACTCGTATGTGCGTATCTTCCCATCTTGGAAATATTATACTGAAGATGAAGGAAAATGCTAGTTGCAGGTGTTTGTCCAGGAGTTATGTGTAAGTAATGTTATTCATGGCAATTACTTTGCTTCGTCCCATACATCCTACCTCCATGATGGTTATAATACAGCAAATTTTCCCATTTTTCTCTATAGAGAAGGACCGATTTGGAAACTCGGGATGAGGTAACCTGTGCTAATACCTCTGCTATCTTCAAGAATGCTTGGTGGCAGTATCGGAATTACCTGAAGAAAACGTACTTCACCAGCAAAGAAACTCATCAAATTCCCTTACGTTCTCCTGATACACATTTACTGGACGATGACTGGGAACTCCTTGTTCTGTACTGGTCCCGAACCAAGAATGTGGTAAGGTCTATGAGCTCATTTTCTATTTTTAAGTATTATATTCTTGCGTCTTACTGTACTTTGTTCATGTAGAACAAGTGCCTAAACCTGAAGAACAACTGTTCTAATTTAAGATTCCATTGCTATCATAGTTCAAAAAAGCGCTAAGCGTTAATTGTGCGTTTTGCCACCGCCTTGTGCTTTACTGACCAAAGCGCATGCTTATACGCAGTTATGCACAGATTATGCTTAGTTATGCGCAATGCATTTTGCCAACGCCTAGAGCCTAGGTACGCCTTTTTTAACTATGATTAATTTGCTCTTGTATCACTGTATTTACTCATACAAACTTATTTTTAAATTGAAGGATCCAATCGAAACTCCAATGGCACAGCAGGTATGTTCATGCATGTTTCTTTAACAGGTTTGCTCTTATCAATAGCTCTGTTGATTTCAATTTCAATTGTGTATACAGTTGACTTTCATATCATGCACATTACTAGCATCACAACAGATCCAATAGTGTTGTTGTACATGTAGACCCGTGGTACCCATCTGAAATCTTGTTGTGCCGTGTAGTTTCCCACGCTTTGTATTCTTTCACTGCTGCTTTGTCTTGAACTGATATGATTTGAACCGTGTCTCTATTTTGATTTGGCAAGACAATGCTGTGACCATAGGACATAGATATATGTTTGTTTGATGCTTTTATTATGTACTAGTACTTGGCAATAGAAGACTTGGTAGTTTAATCCTATCCACCTTACTACTGAACTGGTTCACCGAAATGAGTTTCATATACTAGTACATGCTAAACTTGTTATGTGTCTGCTTGTTTCTTCTTTTAGAATGCTGACAGAATATTGGGGAAGAGTGCCTTATTAAGCAATGGTAAAGGAAGTAATGCAGATAAGGTTCAGGATAGTGACACATCCTTGTTGGTCTCCAACAAAGCTGATAAAACAGCTAAGGAAGACTATCTTGAAGACAGCGAGACAACCCCAAAGTCCTGTCTTGGTTTAGTGTTCGAGTTACTAGCCACTACCGCTTGCACAAGCTATTCAAACTCACTGTCTGAATCAGTTCGGTTTCTTGAGTCTCAACTACAAGCTGAAAGACATCGATCAGCTGTGCTGTGACAAGAAGCGGAAGGACTGCGGAAGTCCCTGGAGCATTCATATGCATACTTTCTGGTGCAACATAAAGCGTTGGAGGATTTTAGCGCCAAACAGGACAAAGCTAATCAGCTTGCTAAGCTTATTGCCAGCATGGTGGATACCCAGGATAACGTTTCTTGAGCTCTTCTGAAGTTGTTTTAGTTATGCTCTGGTTTTGCTGCCGTGTTTATTTGCACTGGTGGCCAATTTTGACGGCCGGTGTATGTAATGTGCTGCTTTGTTCCCTATATTTGCACTGGTGGCGAACTTTGATGCCCAGTGGATGTAATATGTGTAATAGGGGTAATAGGCTAGAGTTAATTGCTTTCTTATTTATTTCCTTATTGTCTTGTTTAGTTGTTTGCTTGTAGTCACTGCAGTTCTTTTTCTGTTTTTTTCTAGTGGCCACAATAGCCTATTTTTGGTAACTAGGCCAAAATAATCATGGCAACACACGGAATGTTGTAACCATGGGCCTCCTACAGGCCGTATGATCCATGGGCCTTCGTCCGGCCATAGGATCCATTGGCCTTCTATACGGGTCGTAGGATTCATCGGCCTTCTATATGGGCCTTAGGGTCCATGGGCCTTCTACGGGCCGTAGGGTCCATGGGCCTTCTACGGGCCGTACGAGCCGTACGATCCATGGGCCTTCTACTGGCCGTACTATCCATGGGCCTCATACGGGCCGTAGGATGCATGGGCCTTCTACGGGGCGTATCATCATTTCGCCTATCATGGCCCGTACTATTCGTGGACCATAACGGGCCGTTAATAGGCCGTGTTTGATAACTCTATGAAAACAGCGCAATGGGTTTTTTTTGACATGAAAACGGCCCAACGTATTAACGATCCGCAAACGGGCCGACTGTAATGACGGGATGAATTTGGCCCACAAGCAGAAAATGACAGTAACGAGTCGTATCTAACCGAATGCTCCAAATGAGCCCAAGAATCAATGGGCCCTGAGAAGGCCGAAAGATAACTTGGGCTGTAAACGGCCCAATGGAATAACGGCCCGTTAATGGGTATAAAGGGATACACTGTTCATTACGAGCCAGTTTCACCACGGGCCGTTAATGGGCCAAGAGTTACAAAGGTCCTCATATGGGCCGAAAGAAGTCATGGGCCACACATGGGCCGGAAGTTAAAACAGGCTGAATCATATTGGACGGCCCATATGACGCTACTGGGCCTAATTCGGATAGGGCGTAACGGGCCCTGGGTTATCGGGCTGTAAATGGGCTATATGCGAACATGCCATTAACAGGCTTTCCGTGGGCCGGCTCGCCACCTTTTGACCAAGTCAAATGGGCCGTCCTTTTCACAGGAATGGGCCTCTGTTGGGCTGTGCCACGTGTCGCCGTATCATAGGCGCCTTCGGTCCAATGAGCAGATGACATCTGTCCCAACGGTGAGCCGACACGTCTTTCCTCCAACCAATGATGATTTTACACGTGGAAAATCCCCATTGGTCGGGGTTGTTAACGGGTTATCGGATCCAAAACCCGACCCGATAGCTTAACGGAGTTCCGGTACGGTGGATGCCACGTGTCGGTCACCCTTGACGAAAGCACTTCTGTGACGCGTGATTTATCGTCATGGAAGTGGACACTTCCGTGATGATAATTTTGGTAATGTCATGGAACACTTCTACGACAGCACAGGTATGACTATCTTGATTCTGTCATAAAATCGTCATGGATGTACATGCATGACAAAAAACGCGACCTACTGTGACAAACACCACTAGTAGAAAACCACCCATTAGTCCCAGTTCGTAAGGGCCTTTAGTCCCGGTTCGGCAACCGGGACTAATGGGTCATTACTAATACCTCAACCCATTAGTCCCGGTTCAAACACGAACCGGGACCAATGTGCCTCCACGTGGCCCTGTGCGCCGAGCCCAGTCAGGGGGCCTTTGGTCCCGGTTGGTGGCTCCAACCGGGACCAAAAGGCATCCACGTGTCTGCATTCCAGTGGCTGGGGTTTTTGTTTTTTTTTGAAAGGAGGGGGGTTGGGGGGTTTTGGGGGGTTAATTTAGGTGTTTCGTACATTGTGTTAGCTAGCTAATTAATAGAGAGAAGTGTCCTCTCTTATGTCCGTGCTTGGTCGACGCTACGTAGTATATATACATAAGTGATCGAGAGAACCATTCAGTACAGAAGTTCGTCATGCATACCGAGAGAAGTGATCGATCGACCTCTCCTTCTCCGAGAGATTGGTCGAACAACAAGTTTTACTGGCTACATACATGTACAATCTATATAAGATCTCTTAATTACAAACCACTAGCATTTGAATTGAAGTTCCACATGGTATTCTCCGGCTTTACTGATGACGTGTTCAAGAAAGAATCCCGCCAATTCCTCTTGAATTGCTTTGATGCGATCTGGTGGTAGGAGTTCATCCCGCATCTGCCACGTCTAATTAATTTGAAGAAGGGGGTTAATTAATACATATATATGAATGAAACTCAACAGAAATGATGGTGTACTAAAATGAAATTGTGAATATTATTTCTTACGCACTTCATATTGTCTTCTAGAGTAGCCCCGCTTGTTTTTCAAAGTCGCGTAGTGGATGAACTCGCACACGTAGTATCCACAGAAATCATTCCCTTCCTCCTGCCACAAGCACTTTACGAGAAATAGAGGTCAATCAAACTGATAATGAAGCATTATATAAATGGCATTGATGAAAGTATAGCTATAGAATCAACGGGAGATGCGCGCCAGTAGTACTTACTTTCGGGTATGTATATCGCAGCTCCTTCGGCAGTCCCGGAGCTTGTGCGGTGAACTGTTTCCAAACCCTGCAAGACAAAGAAAATAATTATTATTACTTGAGATATCAGGAAATGAACAAAAAGTTGCCGATATGGTGCGATAATGATCGATTGAACTTACTTGCTGAGCATTTCAATCATGTCCGCATAGGTGCTGGGATCTTTCCGTCTAAAGTCTAAGATGGTTACTAGTCCACGCTCAAGCTTAATCTCCAGAAGAATATAGTGGTACCTGCACGCATGCATAAATCATCAATTACATTAACCTCGCTCGAGTATATAATAAGGAAAACCGAATATGCACACGACAGTAACACTCACGGGCCGTGGTAAGGAAAGAGTATGGTTTCTTTGTTTTGATTTTTGATCAATGATTGTAGCAAGTTGTCCTCGGCCTCTTCGGCGCGCTTTTTAACCAGAAAAACATCTATGATATTTGTGTTAATGAACCCAATATCATAGATTTCATTTTTTTTTGCACTCGACGATCTTCAATCTGCATAATATATTGAGGATAATTAATTATAAATACATGCAATGAAAGAGCCGAGCTATATATAAAGACTAATGACAGAAATAGTACTTACAGGCAGTAGCAAAAGACCATTAATTTATCGAGGGCCTTTTGATTGAAGAACTCGAAGAACTCCTCAAATGGAATAGACAACACATCATTTGAAACGAGGTCGTGCTCCTCTTTAGTTTTCAGATACAAAGTGTTCGTCCCCTCAGACTCTCTGCAGGTTTTCATGTACCAACTATGGAATCTTCGCATCATTGTTGTCAGAGACTTTTCATCTTTGACGAGAGGCTTCCCGTACTCGTATCTGAATAAGTCCACCTCCATGAAATCAGGAAGTACATCATCAGGCAGGTAATCTTCAAGATTGCCATAACCGGCCACCGTCCCCGGAGGATTAGACACATTGAGAGGGGGGCACGATTGCTGTGCTTGTTCGCCGAGCTGGGCAATTTTTTTCCCCTTTGCTCGTTGTTCTTTTGACCTTTTATCACTGACAGTAGTTCCCGACCGCTTGGCTTGGAGATATGTCTGTTCAGTAATGCGCTCATAGTTGGTTCTCGGCGGAGACTTTGGTGGTTTCCTCGGGGCATCGAGAGTGCGCTTTGCTTTCACCGGATCGACCTTCTCCTCCGGAGGTGGATGTATCTTTGCTTTCACCCCTTCAAAGAACTCCTTCACGTGGGTCTGCACGATCGTATCGGTTTCCTCCTCGGTCCTCTCGTACGGTAACTTCTCTAGAGGCTTTAGAGGTGGACCGTATCTGTATTGCCTCTCTCTTCTTGCGCTGCTAGACGCCGGAGCAGACGGAGCGGCTGCGGCGTCTGTCTTCTTTCGTCCTTCCTTACGAGGCGGAGGAGAAGGACTACGACGCGTCGGAGCAGCCGGGGCGGCGGCAGGTCTCTTCCGCCCTTGCTGGCGAGGCGGAGAAGGAGGAGGCGGAGTGCCGCCACACGCCGGAGAAGGAGGCGGAGTGCCGCCACACATGCCCTGATCGTCACTCGCCGGAGGAGGAGGCGGTGGAGGAGGCGGAGTGCCCTGACTCGCCGGAGGAGGAGGAGGCGGAGGCGTCCAGTTCAGAAGGTCGATGAGCTCCTTCCGCCATAGGCATGGAGTCTTCAGAGCAGAACCCAGCCTAGTCTCCCCTTCACCGGTAGGGTGCTCAAGCGCGAGGTCCTCAAATCCCTCCGTTATTTCATCAACCATCACCTTAGCAAATCCTTCTGGAATCGGCTGGCAGTGATAAGTTGTGTCGGGTCCACTAGGATAAACTTGGCCAACAGCCGCCTTGACCTTCAAATTCATGCATCGCGCCATAATGTGGCAATTTTGAGACTCCGTGATACCATCCACGGGATAGCTGTCAGGAGCCGTCAAGACATGCTCCGGCTGAAGCAGCTCGGTGGAAGCAACGCTGCTTCTCCGCTGAGATGGCGGGGTAGCTTCGGGGGAAGCTTTGGCATGTCGTTTGTTGCGATCTGCTGCTTCTCGTTCCTCTTCTCGATCCTCTAGCCCCATTACCCTTCCAAGCAGCGCCTGCATTTGGTCCTGCTCCAGTTTCTTCCTCCTCTCGTGGGTTTTGTAACCCCCTGCGTCCGGAAAACCAACCTTCCACGGAAGGGACCCTGGCGTGCCTCGTGTCCGTCCAGGGTGCTCGGGATTCCCAAGGGCCATTGTGAGCTCGTCCTTCTCCTTGTTTGGAAGGAACGTCCCTCGCTGCGCTGCATCGATATAGTGTCGAAGGTTCTTGATTGGTGTTTGCAGTTGCTCGTCCGTCCACTGACACTGCCCTGTTACAGGGTCCAAGGTTCCGCCAGCCCCGAAGAACCAAGTCCGGCAATGGTTTGGCCAGCGCATTTGTCTCTGGTTCGATCCCTTTTTCATGCAGATCATGCTCAGCCTTGGACCACTTAGGCCGGGCTTTGAGGTAGCCACCTGACCCCGTGCGATGGTGAAGCTTCTTCTTCGCAGCATTTTTCTTGTTTGTCTCCGACATCTTCTTACTCTTTTCTGATGTCTTGTGGGCCACAAATGCGGGCCAGTGATCTTTGATCTTCTCATATTTGCCGATGAATTCTGGTGTCTCTTTTTTCTTGACAAACTGGTTCAGCTCTTTCCTCCACCTCCTCATTAGGCCAGCCATCTTCTTAAGAGCACAAGACTTGATTAATTGCTCTTTAACTGGCTTCTCAGGATCCTCCTCTGGCGGTAGGGTGAAATTTGCTTTCAGCTCATTCCAAAGATCTTCTTTCTGCATATCATTGACATAAGACACCTCAGCGTCTTCATCCTTAGCAGGCTTATACCATTGCTGGATGCTGATCGGGATCCTGTCCCTAACAAGAACCCCGCACTGAGCAGAAAATGCCTTCTTTGTCTGGATGGGTTCAATCGGTTCGCCGTCGGGCGCGATTTCTATGATCTCAAACTTTTCATCCGAGCTCAACTTTTTCTTCGGGCCTCGTCTCCTTACCGAAGTTGTGCTCGATCCGGAGGGCTAGAAATTATAAGGAAGAAAGACGACAGTACCTAATATGTGTACATATACCAAAATAATTTTTCATCAATTAACTTGTCAGCACGGGCTTAACTAATATATATATACCTGGCCGGACTCGGTTCGGTGACCGGAGCAGTCAGCACGGTCTCCTTCGTCTTGTACCTCCATTGTGTCACCGGAGCCATCATGAACATAGTCCTCCACTTGTACCAGCATTAATGGGTCGAAGCCATCATAATCATAGCCCTCTTCTTCATCCATCTGACCAACGGTGTCGATGAGAAATGACGCAACATCATCACTTCCATTTGCGATTATTTCCCCCAACATCGCTTCTGTTTCTTCGTCTCGGGAGTGCTCCATAGTTTCTGCAAATATTGACAACATGTCAATTATTATTCAAACATGGTACATAGTGGCAAACGTAGAACTAGCTAGCTAATCACAATAAGGAATCATGTTAGTGGCCTCGACGCTGCTTCTCTAGGGTTTGGGGTCGCCTCGA
The DNA here is from genome assembly GCA_963921465.1 of Triticum timopheevii. Lineage (NCBI taxonomy): Eukaryota > Viridiplantae > Streptophyta > Magnoliopsida > Poales > Poaceae > Triticum > Triticum timopheevii. Next base: position 476,981,311 of record OY997264.1, on the reverse strand, counting down.
CACAAAGCTTCAAGGGTTTGGGGTGGCCTCGACGATCACGCTCTTTTAACTTGATAAATTTGGGTGGCCTCGAGAGAGTTAATTTGTCGGGTAGGAGCGCGGCGGGAGGGGGTACGTAGGAGACCTGCAACATCATTTTCTCACTAGGGTTTGGGTGTCCTCGAGAGTTTTGGTCGAGCGAGAGGGCCGAGGGGGGTGCTGCAGTTGTATCTAGAGGGGGTTATATCGACAACGACGCGACATACATATACATGGGAAAATAATGTTATCGGGGAGGGGGTATCGGTACCACCCCCTCGTGTTGAAGTTTCTTCTTTCTGCTTTCCTTTCTTTCTTCTTCTCCTCTTATTTTTCTTCTTCTCCCTCGAGAAAGGAAAATAATTAAGGAAAAGGAAGAAAAGAGGAAGAAGGAAGAAGGAAGAAGAAGAAGAAGAAAAAGAAGAAAAAAAAGAGGAGAAGAAGAAAGGAATAGAGGAGAAGAAGAAAAAAAATAGAATTTCTCCTTTCTCCTCTATTCCTTTCTTCTTCTCCTCTTCTTTTTCTTCTTTTTTCCTCTTCTTATTTATTTCTCCTCTTCTTCCTCTCCTCTTTTTCCCCTTTCTTCCTCTTCTTCTTTTCCTTTTTCCTCTCATTCTTTTAGTATTGCTTGTTTTAAAAAAAGTTCAAATAGAAAATTTCGAAAAAAAACAAAGGTTTTGCCTAATGCATTGTTCATATGAATATACAAACATTTGCATATTCTACAATAATTAATATCAACAAAAAAATCTATGAACAGAAAAAAAACCGAACTTTTCTAAAAAGCTATCTTTTGCATATATGAAAACATTAATACACATATGAACAATAAATACATATATCAACCAAAACATAATCTGAACAATTTTTAAACATTACATACACATAGCCACATACATACACATATACATGAAAAAAACTAAACTAATAAAAATGAAAAAAAAACAGAGCCGCATATATATATATAGCCACATATATACATACACATATATATATATACATTGAACAAAAAAATAAAACTAATAAAAATGAAAGAAAAAATAGAGCCGGTGCGGCGCGGCGGCTCACAGCGGTGGCGGCGCGCGGGGGCGGGCGACGGCGACGGGGCAGGGGCTCGGGGCGCGGGGCGCGGGGGCGGGCGGCGGTGACGCGGCGGAGCATGGCGGCGACGAGGCAGAGCCTGGCGGCGACGACGGCGAGCGCGGGCTCTGGGAGGACGGCGCGGGCTCGGGGAGGACGGCGACGATGACGGGCGCGAGCGACGGCGACGGCGACAGCGGGGGCGGCGGGCGGCGTCGGGGCAGCCTGGTGGCGTCGATGTGTTCGGCGTCGTCGGGGGGGGGGGGGGGCAACTGGTGGCGATGAACTGCAAAACTGTGAAGTGCTACTTATATACAAGGAGCATTGGTCCCGGTTGGTGGCACCAACCGGGACTAATGCCCCCTTTAGTCCCGGTTGGAGCCACCAACCGGGACCAAAGGCCTCTTTTTCGGCAGCCCAAAGGGCGGGAAGCTGCGGCCTTTGGTCCCGGTTGGTGGCACCAACCGGGACCAATGCCCCCCCTTTAGTCCCGGTTGGTGCCACCAACCGGGACCAAAGGCCCCTGTGCTGCCCGCATCGGGGCCAAAGTTTAGTCCCACCTCGCTAGTTGAGAGGGGAGCGCAGTGGTTTATAAGCCCCACTGCCGCTCCCCTCTTGAACTCCTTCCTACTACAGGCTTATGGGCCTACTTGCTACTGCTTTGCCTGATGGGCCTTCTGGGCCTACTGCGGGCCTGAATCCTGGCCCAAATTAGGGATTCAAGTCGTATTCAGGCCGTGGGGGCCAAGTAGGTGGCACTTTTTTTTTCTTGCTTTATTTATTTTATTTTGTTTCTACTTACAACAAAATACTTATTGTTGTTTTTTTGTTTTGTTTTCTGCATTATTTATTTTCTTTTGTTTTTTGCTTTATTTTTTAATTCTTTTTGCTTCTAGTTTTAGGAAAATTATAAACTTTCTGTTAGTGCCATTACATTTCAAATTTGAAAACACATTTTTTTTGTTTTCTTTCTTGCTTTATTTATTTTATTTTGTTTCTACTTACAACAAAATACTTATTGTTGTTTTTTTGTTTTGTTTTCTGCATTATTTATTTTCTTCTGTTTTTTGCTTTATTTTTTAATTCTTTTTGCTTTTAGTTTTAGGAAAATTATAAACTTTCTGTTAGTGCCATTACTTTTCAAATTTGAAAACACTTTTTTTTTGTTTTCTTTCTTGCTTTATTTATTTTATTTTGTTTCTACTTACAACAAAATACTTATTGTTGTTTTTTTGTTTTGTTTTCTGCATTATTTATTTTCTTTTGTTTTTTGCTTTATTTTTTAATTCTTTTTTCTTCTAGTTTTAGGAAAATTATAAACTTTCTGTTAGTGCCATTACTTTTCAAATTTGAAAACACTTTTTTTGTGTTTTCTTTCTTGCTTTATTTATTTTATTTTGTTTGTACTTACAACAAAATTATTATTGTTGCTATTTTTAATTATTAAGAGGGCCGAAGCATAAGACATTAAAGCATTTCAAATGAACTCTGAAAAAGTTGAAAGTTGGCATGGTATCATAAATTGACCCACACATAGCATGTGCATGTACAAAACGAACAATGGTATCATACTCGTCAGTTACAAAGTTGGCATGGTATCATCATAATATGTGTCCTTTCCCCTCTCGGTTGTTGCATCAAAGCGAACACCGCTGTTTTGGTTGGTGCTCTTTTGATCTTGGTCAATCGTGTAAAATGTATTCCCATTTATCTCGTATCCTTTCCCAATCAATACAGTCAAAGATGGTCCCCTGGATAACAAGTACAGCTCATCACAAACAGTGATGTCACCTCTGATACGTGCTTCCAACCAACTGCTGAAAGTCCCGATGTGTTCACATGTAATCCAGTCGTCGCACTACTCCGGGTGTTTGAAGCGCAGACTGTTCTTGTGTTCATCGACATACGGGGTCACCAAGGTAGAGTTCTGTAGAACTGTGTAGTGGGCTTGAGACCAAGAATATCCGTCCCTGCATATTATTGAGTCCTTTCCAAGCGTGCCTTTTCCAGTCAGTCTCCCCTCATACCGCGATTTAGGGAGACCTATCTTCTTAAGGCTAGGAATGAAGTCAACACAAAACCTGATGACATCCTCTGTTTGATGGCCCATGGAGATGCTTCCTTCTGGCCTAGCGCGGTTACGGACATATTTCTTTAGGACTCCCATGAACCTCTCAAAGGGGTACATATTGTGTAGAAATACGGGGCCCAGAATGACAATCTCGTCAACTAGATGAACTAGAACATGCGTCATGATATTGAAGAAGGATGGTGGGAACACCAGCTCGAAACTGACAAGACATTACACCACATCACTCCTTAGCCTTGGTATGGTTTCTGGATCGATCACCTTCTGAGATATTGCATTGAGGAATGCACATAGCTTCACAATGGCTAATCGGACTTTTTCCGGTAGAAGCCCCCTCAATGCAACCGGAAGCAGTTGCGTCATAATCACGTGGCAGTCATGAGACTTTAGGTTCTGAAACTTTTTCTCTGCCATATTTATTATTCCTTTTATATTCGACGAGAAGCCAGTCGGGACCTTCATACTAAGCAGGCATTCAAAGAAGATTTCCTTCTCTTCTTTGGTAAGAGCATAGCTGGCAGGACCTTCATACTGCTTTGGAGGCATGTCGTCTTTTTCATGCAAACGTTGCAGGTCCTCTCGTGCCTCAGTTGTATCTTTTGTCTTCCCATACACGCCCAAGAAGCCTCAGCCACTTCGAGAAAATTATGCACGCCCTTAATGTACTCGGAGGTGTGTCTTGAACCGTACATCCATTGCCGGTTCATCTGTGTGCATTATATATAATTAAGTGTGTCAAAAATCATTACAAAACATCATGAATAGATAATTAATTAAGTGACCAAATTAATAGAAGTTCATCATCACATTAAAACCAAAGTACATACATAGTTCTCATCTAACAACATAAAGCTCTGCAGAGCATCTAAATTAATTAAACCATACACTGAAACTATGTAAAACATTTCAATGCAAAAACAAATGCGATCATAATCGCAACCAATGTAACAACTGATCCAACGGCATAAAGATACCAAGCCTCAGTATGAATGGCATATTTTCAAATCTTTCTAATCTTCAAGCACATTGCATCCATCTTGATCTTGTGATCATCGACGACATCCGCAACATGCAACTCCAATATCATCTTCTCCTCCTCAATTTTTCTAATTTTTTCCTTTAACAAATTGTTTTCTTCTTCAACTAAATTTAACCTCTTGACAATAGGGTCGGTTGGAATTTCCGGTTCAACAACCTCCTAGATGAATAAAATCTATGTCACGTTGGTCAGCATAATTGTCATAAACAATAAATGAACCAATAGTTATGAAAAGATAATATATACCACATCCGAATCATAGACAGGACGAGGGCCGACGGGGGCGGATACCAAAACCATCGCACTATATAAGATGCAATAATAAAAGTAAGAAAATTACACAAGTATATATCTATCTAAACATACAAATAAGAATATTTTTCCTTTCGGAAAGAAGATAAGAACAAGAGGCTCACCACGGTGGTGCCGGCGATGAGATCGGTGCGGGTGATCGACGACGTTGAAGATGGGGACGGGGCGTGACGGACCGCTAAACCTAGACAAATATGGAGGAAAATGGAGCTTGGCGGTCGAGCTTGGAGAGGAGAAACCCTAAGTAGTGTGGCTCGGGCATTCCATCGAACACCTTGTGTGCATAGGAGGTGAGCTAGAGCACCACCAAGCCCTCTCCCCCTCGGCCAGAAAAAACAGAGCAGTGTGCTCTGCTCTTGCACGAGGGGGGTATATATAGGCACCACCATTGGTCCCGGTTGGTCGTATGAACCGGGACTAAAGGTTTGCCTTCGGTCCCGGTTCAGGCTACCAACCGGGACCAATTGTGGTGGGCCAGGAGTGCGGCACATTGGTCCCGGTTCGTCCCACCAACCGGGACCAATAGGTCTAGACGAACCGGGACCAAGGGCCCACGTGGCCCGGCCGGCCGCCGGGGCTCACGAACCGGGTCCGATGCCCCCATTGGTCCCGGTTCTGGATTGAACCGGGACTAATGGGCTGGACCGGCCTGGACCATTGCCCCCTTTTCTACTAGTGCACGTATCATCACAGAAGTATATTTTTTTGTAGTGTCACCCACCGTAATACTTATGCTATCTTGAGAGAAGCCACTAGTGAAACCTATGGCCCCCGGGTCTATCTTTTATCATATAAGCTTTCAGTCTACTTTTATTTGCATCTTTACTTTTCCAATCTATACCATCAAATACCAAAAATATATTTATCTTATCATATTATCTCTATCAGATCTCATTTTCGCAAGTGGCCGTGAAGGGATTGACAACCCCTTTATTGCGTTGGTTGTGAATTCTTGTTTGTTTGGGTAGGTGCATGGGACTTTTGAGGATCCTCCTACGGGATTGATACCTTGGTTCTCAAAAACTGAGGGAAATACTTACGCTACTATTGCTGCATCACCCTTTCACTACTAGGGAAAACCCTAGCAGTAGCGCGTGTATTGTGCCTACTAGTAGCGCGGGAAGCCGCGCTACTAATAAGGCGCTACAGCTATTGCTTAGCAGTAATGCGTGCCACCACGCGCTACTGCTAGTACAAATAACTGCAGCGCCTGTTCAGTACCGCGCTACTGCTAAGTTATCTACTTGCAGCGTGTTTCCTTTCCATCGCTACTAGTATTTTTTTTATAATTTTTCTATTTTTAGTGTATTTATGCGCCATCATACAAATATTGGTACAATCCCAGCTGTTATGTGGTTTACATCATTATGTCCATAAAAGTGTATTAAATGAAGGTGGATTAGGTTCAAGTGGAGGCAATATGTGGTGCATGTCAAAAGTATACTACTAATCCAAACTTGATCTACTTTGGATTAGTAGTACTTTCGATGTGCACCACATGTTGCCTCCACTTGAATCTAATCCGGCAGCACAAGATATTTAATCGTCATCATGGTCATTACCATCAACATTATTTATTTAATCACCACTAACACTAGCTAATAATAATCATCATAGTCATTACCACGAACACTAGCTATTTTATCATCATAGTAATAGTGTAGCACATCATCATCCTGAAACTCATTTCTAGCCAGCTACTCACTCCTGCTACTCACTCCTGCTGCTCTCTCTTAGGTAAAAGAACATAAAACATGTATAGCTCTCCTCCTTGATCAAGTTGGAGCATGCAGATGAACCTGTCTCCTAATCGTGGAAGGCGTCTCTGGTTGCTGCTCCCTAGTACTTCTCTGCGCTCCCCCAACACATATTTGGTCCAGTCTTGCACTATTAAGCATCCGTCGCTAATCTTGAATGCACTAAAGTAAGCTGTAGGATATCTTGGCCGTAAGTTGATAATACTCATGACACCTTTAGTCTCGATCCCATAAGGCACAACATTCATCGGGTGTCCCTGTTGAAGAACATCGTATGGTAACACACTTAGTAATGAAGTTTAGCTTCAAAAATAATGTATGGAAAAGATGCAATGAGGATAAAAAGTAAAAATCTTACCATCCTTCCTAAATGGATGTGACCGTAGTTCATTATGAACACTATGGGTCGCACATTTTCAGTACTAAGATTACATAATGGTATAACTGGAGGCATTTGCACATTGACCCAGATGTCGGTATTACCTTCAATATCATCTTCCGGACGAATATCAAAGGTGATAACCATATCAGGCTCAAATGCATAAGTCTTGCATAGTGCTCGCCATGTTTTGCATCCAAAATAGGTGTAGTCGTCTGAATTGTATAACTTCGCATGGAAAATATAACCATGCTCGGTCTTCAAGTAAACTTTCTTTTCCTCCATACTATGACTAAAACCTATCTTCTCCAATACAAAAACTCTTGCATGGCAGGGGATACGCTAGTAGAATAGTAAAAAAAAATATAAGTTGAAGCAAATGAAAGCAGATGTCATGCTTAATTACGAAAAAAGACTTGTCGTTGTGACTTACTGTATCCACTTCGAAGTTCTCGTCCAGCTTGATGCTGAAGCGCCTATCATCATCTAGGAAGATTCCGTCGCACAGGCCGCGCTCGTCTTCGCAGTATTTGCAAATACCGAAATCCTTCTCGTCGTCAGACATTTCCTATGTTCATAGTTAAAACATTAATTGAAAATCGATCGAAGACAACTACCAAGATACTGAACACACAAATCCGGGGCACTCGATATTTCCTACATATTCTAGCACAAGTCATGCCAAAATTCATGGAAAAATCCGGCATGAACTTTGCTAAAATAGGACATATCGAGCGCCTGAAATTTGCCGGAACGGAAATGAATCAACACTCCGGCAAAACATAGGCCACTCGAAGGTGTAACCTGCAAACATGACCGGCCACTTGGATATTGAGCAACACAAGATATACATTTCAAAATATCTTATAGGACTCAAATTAGCATGCATTCAATAAGCAAAAGTAGATCATCTCATGCATTTCAAAATATTGTCACTAATACATCACGAATAGTGTCATACATATAACATCACTAATACAACTAAAACTCTAGCACACGACGGGTATCGGCACGGGCGGTGGACACCCACAGAGAAGGCACCATCACGGGATCATAGCTCCAGTGAGATCCCCAGAGAACCTGCCAGGTATTGGAGAACGGCCTGTGCTCCAACGCAAACAAGTAGCAATGGACGTGCGCGTCCTCCTCACTGACACGGTGACGCACCACCTCCGCGGAGTCCTCGAGCCTCTGGATCGTCACTGGCCCACGCGACCGCCACCAAACAAGGTTCGGGTCAACGACAGGCTGGCTCCTCACCAACCTGCGCCCCCCGGTAGGTAGCGCCTCCCAGTACCACCCCGGCGGAGCCCAGTCCTGAACATGGCCGATCTGGTCAAGCAGGTGTCGTCCTCCGCCGACTCGACGACGAGGATGCGGGATAGGCATCGTCCACGTCGAGGCGGGAAAAATTGCTTTAACTAAAAAATAGAAACAAGTTCTTACTAACTAGTTCTATTAATTCAACTAGTTCTTACTAAAAATAATACTATAAATAAAAATATTCTAGTACCTAATTAGTACCTAATTCTTACTAACTAATTAGTACCTAGGAACTACTGCCCTAATTACCATCTAAGTAATTAACTAACTAGCACTAAAAATAGCCTAGGGTTCATACTAACTAGCACTAAATACCTAGGGTTCATACTAAGCAGAGAAGAGGGATCAGAAGGGGAGAGAGGGATCGGAAGGGGAGAGTGCTTACAGAGGGCGGGGAGAGAGATGGGGTCGGGGGAGACTGCGGCACCGAGGCGCGGCGAGGCGGCCGGGTCGGAGGAGACGGCGGCGAGGCGGCCGGGGTCGGGGGAGACGGCGGCGAGGCGGGGTCGGGGGAGACGGCGGCGAGGCGGGGTCAGGGGAGACGGCGGCACCGAGGCGCGGCGAGGCGGGGTTGGGGGAGACGGCGGTGAGGCGGGGTCGGGGGAGACGGCGGTGGCGAGGCGGGGTCGGGAATTGGGGGAGGAAGCAGAGGAGAGGGAATCAGGCCGGGCGGGGGTAAGGTGAAAGTAGCTTTAACTGTAGCGTGGGAAGGAAAAACGCGCTGCTGCTAAAAACCATAGTAGTAGCGCTGTCCGCAGAAGGGCGCTACTACTATACCTACCACGCCGGGAACGGTGTGGCAATTATAGTAGTAGCGCTTTCTGCCAGGACAGCGCTACTGCTAATCTGCTAACTGTAGCGCGGTTCTGCCGAACGCGCTACTGCAAAGTAGCATTAGCGCCTCATTTTAAGAAGCGCTACTGGTAACATTCTGTGTATAAGGTTTTCCCTAGTAGTGTTTCCTCTTCAAGGAAAACCAACGCAAGCTCAAGATGTAGCACACCTCCGAGTTCTGCACATGTTCAGCATGATGACGTCCCTCGAGTTCTTGATCCAGCAGAGGGTCGAAGGAGTAGATGAGTTCTGTCAGCACGACGGCGTGGTGACGGTGATGGTGATGTGATCCGTGCAGGGCTTTACCTAAGAACCGTGAAAATATGACTGGAGGCGTAAACTGTGGAGGGGGGAGCCGCACACGGCTTGGAGCAATTGGTGTCTCTCATAGGGCCCCACTCATATATAAAGGAGGGAGGGAGAGGAGGACGACCCTAGCGCGCCCCAAGTGGGAAGGAGTCCCACTTGGACTCCGATGACCCACAAGTATATGGGGTCAATTGTAGCCTTTTCGATAAGTAAGAGTGTCGAACCCAACGAGGAGGAGAAGGAAATGACAAGTGGTTTTTAGCAAGGTAATGTCTGCAAGTGCTACAATTGTAAGTACCGAAGTAGTTTGATAGCAAGATAATTCGTAACGAGCCAGTAATGATAGTGGTAACAAAAGTGCATCAAGGTAGCCCAATCCTTTTGAGGCAAAGGACAGGCCAAAACGATCTCTTATGATAAGCGAAGTGTTCTTGAGGGTACACGGGAATTTCATCTAGTCACTTTCATCATGTTGGCTTCATTCGTGTTCGCTACTGTGACAATTTGTTATGTGGGTGGACCGGTGCTTAGGTGTTGTTCTTACTTGAAAAAAACTCCTACTTATGATTAACCCTCTCGCAAGCATCTGAAACTACGAGAAAAGTATTAGGAATAAATTCTAACCATAGCATCAAACTTTTGGATCCAGTAGGTCCCTTACGGAATAGCGCATAAACTGGGGTTTAAGCTTCTGTCACTCTCGCAACCCATCATCTAATACCTACTCCACAATGCATTCCCTTAGGCCCAAATACAGCGAAGTGTCATGTAGTCGACGTTTACATGACACCACTAAGGGAATCACAACATACATATCATCAAAATATCGAACACATACTAAGTTCACATGATTAATTGCAACATGATTTCTCCCGTGACCTCAAGAACAAAAGTAACTACTCACAAATGATAATCATGTTCAAGATCAGAAGGGTATTAAATAGCATAATGGATCTGAACATATAATCTTCCACCAAATAAACCATATAGTAATCGACTACAAGATGTAATCAACACTACTAGTCACCCACAAGCACCAATCTATAGTTCTGGTACAAAGATTCACTACTAGGGAAAACCTTATACACAGAAATTTAGCAACAACGCGGGTCAAAAACGGGCGCTAGTGCTAGATAGTAGTAGCGATTGGAGAAAACCCAGCTACAGGTACAACCTTAGCAGTAGCGCGTGTAGTGGAAAAAGCGCTACTACTAATATTCCCTTTGCTAGAATGATAGGCTACGCATAGCAGTAGCGGGCTTGGAGGAAACGTGCTACCGCTACTTCATAAGTAGCAGCGCGTTTCCTAAGAATAGCACTACTACTAACGGAAATAAAATAAGATGAAAAACAAATAGAAAAGTAAATGAAAATGAAAGAAATAGAAAAAGGAGAAATGAAAAAAATTAAATGTAAAGCAAAATAAATGAAAAAGCGAAAAAACGGAGGAAGGCATAGCAGCAGCGTGTGTTTGTAAGAGGCGCTATAGCTAACGTAGCTGCAGCGCGTGTCCTAGACCCCCGCTATAGAAACAGAAAAGGAAATTAAAAAATGGAAGAAAATTACATAGCTATACAGCAGCGCGTTTCTCAAAAACCGCTATAGCTATATTAGCTATAGCGCGTTTTACCAAACGTGCTACCGCTAAGTTTGACTTAACCAAAAAACCGTTTCCCCCCGGCCACCACTTCTCCCCAAATCCCTCAACCTACCCTGCGCGCCGCCGTCTCCCCGATTCGCCGTCGCCCCACTTCGCCGCCGTCTCCTCCCGACGTCGACGCCACCAGAGCCATGCGCCGTCGACGCCACCGGAGCCGCCCCCAACGCCACGGAGCCGCGCGGCCTTGTCAACGCCACCGGAGCCGCTGTCGACGCCACCGGATCCTTCCTCGCCACAACTGCCTCCCTCGCCATCACCGAAGACGCGCCGTCACCAGAGACGCCCCTGCCTCCCTCGCCACTACTGCCTCCGTCGCCACCTCCGGAGCCATCCTCTGTAAGCCCCAACCCCTCCTCTCTCTCTAATGCATAGGTTAGCTAGTTTAATTAGGTTAATTATCTAGGTTAGGGCAAAAATTTAGTTAGGGCTTTGACAGAGAAGTAGTTAGGTCAACTAGTTTAATTAGGTTAATTATCTAGGTTAGTGCAAAATTTTAGTTAGGGATGACAGAGAACTAGTCAGGTTAACTAGTTTAATTAGGTTAATTATCTAGGTTAATTAGTGCAAAAATTTATTTTGGGCTTTGACAGAGAACTAGCTGCGTTAACTAGTTTAATTAGGGTTAATTATCTAGGTAAACTAGATTAACTAACTAGGTTAAATAGGTAGGTTAATTAGGTTCGTTGGATTAACAAGCTAGGTTAAGTAGGTTGGCTAGGTTAGAGGAAAATTTTATTTTAGAGCATTAGGTCAAAAGGGTTAGAGAAATGGAGTTCCTTTGCAATTTAATTGGGTTCTGTCCTACGCAGAGAAGGGTTAGAGATAATAATGTGTGTATGTGTGAGAGAGAGGAATAGCTAGATCAACATAATTTGGGTTCTGTCCTAGGAAGAGAAGTTTTTAGTGAGGTCATTTTGCAAAGGTTTTTGATTTTTGAAAAGACCACTATTTTTCATGGAAAAGAATTTAGGCAAATTCTATTTTCATTGAAGTGGCCATGTTATATCTTTCCATTGAAGTTGTTTGATTGTGCCCAAGTGGCTTTGTTGTTTCCAGGGAATGATGCTGAGTGACCTATGTTTTGCCGGAATGTTGATTCATTTCTGTTCCGGCAAATTTCAGGTTCTCGATTTTTCCACTTTTTAGCAAAGGTCATGCCGAAATTTTCCGTGAATTTAGGCATGACTTGTGCTACAAACTAGGACATATCGAGTGCCCAGGATTTGCCGCACCAGGAAGGAGTCAACATTCCTGCAAAACAATAGTCCTTTTTTATGTCATTATTCATTTTATTAGGTCTAGAATTAATTGACAATTTTAATCATAGGAAACATGGCTAGCAACGATGAAGGACAGGGTTCTGGTGATTGCGACGACGTCTACCGGGCGGCAGCCGAATTTTTTAGCCTTACCGACGATCAACTGATGTTGTTGCTGGGCCCACCGGTGGCATCGGGGACTGAGACCGACACGCAGACCGGTGCTAAGACTGAGACCAGCGCTGAGATTGAGACTGGCATCGAGACTGACACTGAGACCGGCGCTGAGACCGGTGCTGCCTCGGGGAGCGGTGCTAGTGTAGAACTGAAAGCAAAGAGGCAACGGGTTCCTAACAAAGTCAGGACTACTAGACTGGTGGTCACGGAGGTGGACGACGGCAATTTTGAGCCAAAGGCGCCCGAGGAAGCGCGCGCGTGCTACGGCAATCAAATAGGCTGCATCGTACGGACAACTGCCACCATCAACAATGAGAAACTAAAGAAGATAGAAAATATGAGGAGCTCCCTCCTAAAGAAGTTTCACCAGATATTCTTGTTCCCGGGCCGGGATGAGAAGGTTTATCAAGATCCAGACGAGGACCCGGCAATGAAGAAGATAAACAAACACGCCATGACCAAGTTTAGCGACGCGTTGGCCGCCTGGAAAAATCGAGTGAAAGCAAAGATCAACGACGGGGAACCCTACTCCGAGATTGTAAAGGATAATCAGACAATCACGGAAGAGCAGTTTCAAATATTCAAGGAGGCTTGCGAGGCCGAAGCTGCCAAAAAAAGTCTAAGTACATGAAGGGGCTTCAAAAGAGGAACATTGGGAGCCACCACCTTGGAAGCCGTGGTTACAGCAGAAAGAGGTCCAAATGGGCCAAGGAGGACGCGGAAGCCGCGAGTCTGGGCATCCCAGACCCCTTGGCGGATTTCACCTTCCCCCAGGAGCGTGACGTCCTGAGGGCCCGGCACCGTTGGGACCCAGTGAAGAAGGTTTACGAGACAACACCGGTCATTACGGAGTTCATGAGACTGCTGGTAATTTTAGTTTCTGATCAATTCGTCTGCACACTTTAGTCATATTTGTAAATGATCCTTGTGCCTTTTGTAGAGAGAGCAGCACCGGATTGCGGCCGAAAGCGACTCGCTGTCTGAGGCATTGGCGAGGCCCAAGTGGGACACTCCATTCAACCGGGCGTTGAACATATTGAAACAACAACCGGTGGATACTCGACCGTCGTATGGACGCGTGCACGGTGTCGGAGACGGCGCCACGTGGAAGAAGTACTACCATGAGACCACGGAGGAGAGAAACGAAAGACGGAGGTTAACTAAAGAAAACATCAACAAGAAGGTTGAGATTGCGGTTGAGAAAAAATCATCTCAAACAGTCGCAACAGCGGTAGCTGCCGCAAAACCGGCGATTGCAGATATATCTAATTCCTTGGTGACGGGCGTTTTCACTTGGACAAGGCAAAATCCAGAAAAAAAATGCAGCGGACTTTCCCCTTGCTGACTTCTTGGGAGCACCGGCTCCCGTACCTGCTCCCGCACCGGCTCCCACACCTGCTCCCGCACCAGCTCTCGCACCTGCTCCTGCACCGGACATGCTCGGTGGTGCCTCCTCTTTGGCTGAGCTCGACGCCCTCACGGTATCTGTCACACCGACCCCCTTCAATATAAATGTATAATCTCCCGTTTTCGTTGCCTTTCGGATGTCTCAAATCGCAGACTTTTCTTTGCAGGACGACGAAACCCCGTGCACCATATTGTACACCGTCGGCGAACAGAAGGTGGACGTGGGGAAGGCGACAATAATGGAGCTGAAGGAACCATTGTTCCACAGCCGGCCGATCACCCCGAACGTCTTCAAGGTTTCTGTGGCTAGTGTCAAACCGGGCCACGAGAATTTGCCTCCTCTAATACTAGTGGGGGATGACGACGAGACCCCGCGGCGGCTTGGTGATAGTTGCAATGGGTGGGTCCTGTTGTGGCCAAAGAGTCTGCTTCGTATGGAGGCGGCCGGGAGCACACCCACGAGCATGCAGCCTTAGCAAGGTATGAACATCAACACCCCACCTACCCAATTAGCGTCGGGTGTTGGGTTGGGTGATAGCGGACGGGGTAAGGAGGAGGCTCCATTAGTCGCTGATGACGTCGCCATGGATGAGGATGAGGATGATGATGGCGCTGAACAGTATGTCTATACTAGCGCCTCCTCAGGGTTTGAGCGTCATGAGTCGGTGCCTGAATTACCGTCTCAACGTATTATTGACGACCTTCCGGTAGTAAAGAAGTCTAGGAAGAGAGCGAGGAAAGGCAAAAAAGCTGATTCTATGATCCAGCCGCCTCAGCATCCTCGGCTTCAGGACCGTATAGATATCCCCGATGCGGATAAATGGCATATCCCCGGTCAACCAATCCTACCTGAAACAGCGCTACGGGCCAGATTCGGCGATCTAAGGAGACTTCATGATGATGTGCTTCGGGTAGAGAAAGGCCTCATCGCCTCGAAAGATCCGGGATACCCACTCTATGTGGTTAACGTTCCGCGGCAAATGTCGTACGTCGACAGCTTCCCCGCGGATAAGTTCTTCCTCCGATTCGATTACATATTCAACATGTTTCACGTGAAGAAGTTGGATTTTACGTTTGTCCGCCTTTATGCCTTGCACATGAACTACATCATTGGGGTTGAGCAGATACGTCATATCTGTGTCGTTGACCCGTACTACATACACGAGGTCTTCTTGGGAGTCTGTGCAGAGCAGCGTGCATACGCGAGGGATTACATCATCAGTTTCATGCTCGCCAATAAGGACAAGGAGGCGATTCTCGTGCCTTATCATCCCGTGTAAGTCATCGGCGCTGCTATCCTTCCTTCGATTTCAATAATTCATTTGCACGGTGGAGGCTAATTAATTTGAGGTGTACTTATTTTGCGCAGCGGCGGGCGTGCCGTCCTCATCATCCTCTACCCCTGATTCTCCCACGCTCTTTACTTGGACTCGTTGAAGAACATTCATAAAAAGGATTACAGCCACATCAAAGATGTTCTCGACAGTGCTATGTTTTACTACCAAGCAAGGGGTGGAGAGACTAGGGACTAGAAGAGAAGGGGCGGCAGGGCCGCCTTCAGCCATAAGACCGACTTCTGCTGCATCCAGCAACCGAACGATTCTCTTAATGATGGATTCTATGTCCTACACCACATGCTGGAGTACAGACGGGATCACCAGAACCTTCACATGTCACCTAGATCTGGCGATGCCCATATTCTACAATGGGCAAAGGACATAGGAGATATTGAGGATCATCGACTTAGAGCTGAGTTCTATAACATCCAGCGCGAACTTGCCAAATCATCATGAATGAGGTCGTCGAAAAAACAAGGATGTTCTACGCAGAAGGACAAATGTCGCGGGAAGACGTCCGAACATGGATAGCCTCTCAGCGTCTCGACATGAAGCCTTTCACTAAGCTCAAGGACTATCTCCCTGACATGGATGGATGGCACGACATGATGGAGTGATTGTTGATATATGACAATGTGTCCATTTAGTCCATACTTTCTTTTATGACAAAACTTTGAGTTATGCACAGTGAAACTTTATTTGTGATGTAATTAAACCGTCCTCCTCCTCGACTAGTGAAAATCACTCTAGTTAGGGAATTTTGGGTACGATATGTTGTTTCTATTTTTGCCAAGTCTGTCTCTTTCTGTTGCTCAACTATATATGTTGCATATCATCGACTCATGTGACGATGCAGGTGCATAGATCATAGATGGTGAAGAAGTGCTACGCCAAGAGTTTATATACGACAAGTGGCCGGAGTGCCAGGCCCAGGTGTACCGGTTTTCGGTTTTTGAGCAACAGGCAGTAGTTAGTTTAGGTTCACGCTAATGTGAGAGAGGGATACGAACTCATGTACTCAAAGTGATAGCTATTCTCGCGTATATCATTGTTTAGATGGATGACAATGTATTTGCAAGTAATGGAGACTTGTATCGCTATTTTCGAGATTGATGACGAGAGACCACTTTGTGTTGGATGATGATTATGATGATGACATGATTTGGTGAGACTAATTATATGTATATGCTATGATTACATTTGTATGTGGATGATATGCTAAAGATTATTGTATAAAGCCTATTCAAATACAAAACAAATAAAAAACAAATATGCAGGAAAAAAACTAATAAAACTAGTAGTAGCGAGGGGGGGGGGGGGGGGAATTTAGCAGTAGCGCGGCCTTACCAGTAGCGCTTCCCTGTAAACAGCGCTGCAGATAATATCAGTAGAGCCCTTTTCTAAAGAGCGCTACAACTATTCATGTATAGCAGTAGCGTGGGTCAACAGGCGCTACTGCTATACGTTAGTTGTAGCGCCTTATTAGTAGCGCCGGTACCCGCGCTACTGAGAGGGCCAAAATCCGCGCTGCTGCTAGGCTTTTCCCTAGTAGTGATTGAACACAAGAGATGAACTAGGGTTCAAGAGGAGTTGGTTCTGTTGAAGATGTTGATGAAGATAACCCTCCGCAATATGGGAGAGTTGTTGGTGATGATGATGACGATGATTTCCCCCTCTGGGAGGGAAGTTCCCCTGGCGGAATCACTCCGCCGGAGGGTAAAAGTGATCCTGCCCAAGTTCCACCTCGAGACGGCGGCGCTTCATCCCGAAAGTGCTGTCTCAAATTATTTTACGTCAAAATGACTTATATACAAGAAGACGGGCACTGGAGGTGGGCCGAGGGGGGCAGCACCCACTAGGGCGTGCCTGGGCCTCCTGGCGCGCCCAATTGGGTTGTACCCACCTGGTGTCCCCCCCTATGGTACTTATTTGCTCCAATATTTATTAAATATTCTATAAAAAATCCTCGTGAAGTTTCAGCTCATTTGGAGTTGTGCAGAAGCTTGACGTAGCTTTTTCAGGTCCAGATTTCTAGCTGCCAGAATTCTCGCCCTTTGTGTATATCATGCATATTATGAGAGAATAGGCATTAGAATTACTCCAAAAAGCATTATTACACAATAAAACAACATAAATAACAGTAGGAAAACATGATGCAAAATGGACGAATCGATTCCCCCAAGCATAGACCTTGCTTGTCCTCAAGCGAAAACCAAAATTGAAAAACATGTCCACATGCTTAGAGAGAGAGAAGTGTCGATAAAAACAAAAATAAGGACATAGCAGCATCATGTAACTTATTATAACAGCAATAAACTTTAACATAAAACTTTAATCATAAAACTATTATCATAGACTTCTCATGAACAAGTGACAATTCATCACAACATCGAAGTATAAAGCATAAACTTTATTGGAAAACAACAAACTATGTTCTCATTCAATTTTGCAACTACAATTCATCATCTTTTCAGGAAGGGTCATGTATCGGAGCCTTTAGGCAAGTCCACATACTCAACCATCATTTAGTCTTTTATGATTGTTAACACTCACCGCGTACACATGAGAAAAATGTTTCAACCGGACACATAGAAAGATAGGGGCTTATAGTTTCGCCTCCCAACGCATACGCCTCAAGGGTGATGTCAACAATAATAACTCATGCCACCCATGTTCAACTGGATATATGTGCCTAGATCTTTCTAAAGTAAATATGCCCTAGAGGCAATAATAAAGTTGTTATTTATATTTCCTTATATCATGATAAATGTTTATTATTCATGCTAGAATTGTATTATCCGGGAAGTTAGTACATGTGTGAATACATAGACAAACATAATGTCACTAGTATGCCTCTACTTGACTAGCTCGTTAAATCAAAGATGGTTGTCTTTCCCAACAATAGACATGAGTTGTCATTTGATTAACGGGATCACATCATTAGAGAATGATGTGATTGACATGACCCATTCCGGTAGCTTAGCACTTGATCGTTTTAGTTTACTGCTATTGCTTTCTTCATGACTTATACATATTCCTATGACTATGAGATTATGCAACTCCCGATTACCGGAGGAACACTTTGTGTGCTACCAAAAGTCACAATGTAACTCGGTGATTATAAAGGTGCTCTACAGGTGTCTCCGATGGTACTCGTTGAGTTGGCATAGATCGAGATTAGGATTTTTCACTCCGATTGTCAGAGAGGTATCTCTAGGCCCTCTCGGTAATGCACATCACTATAAGCCTTGCAAGCAATGTGACTAATGTGTTAGTTGCGGGATGATGCATTACGAAACGAGGAAAGGGACTTGCCAGTAACGAGATTGAACTAGGTATTGAGATACCGACGATCGAATCTCGGGCAAGTAACATACCGATGACTAAGGGAACAACGTATGTTGCTATGCGGTTTGACCGATAAAGATCTTTGTAGAATATGTGGGAGCCAATATGAGCATCCAGGTTCCGCTATTGGTTATTGGCCAGAGACATGTCTCGTTCATGTCTACATAGTTCTCGAACCCGTAGAGTCCGCACGCTTAAAATTCGGTGACGATAGGTATTATGAGTTTATGTGTTTTGATGTACCGAAGGTAGTTCAGGGTACCGGATGAGATTGGGGACATGACGAGGAGTCTCGAAATGGTCGAGCCATAAAGATTGATATATTGGAAGGCTATATTCGTACATCAGAAAGGTTCTGAGTGATTCGGGTATTTTTTGGAGTACCGGAGAGTTAGGGGAATTCGCCGGGAGAAGTACTGGGCCTTATTGGGCCATACAGGAATAGAGGAGGCATGCCAAAGGGAAGGAGGCGTGTGACCCCCTGCGTCCGAATTGGACTAGGGGAAAGGGGGCGGCGCCCCCCCTTGCCCTTTCCTACTCCCTCTCTCTTTCCCTCTTTCTTCTCTCCTACTCCGGAAAGGAAAAGGGGGATCCTACTAGGACTTGGGAGTCCTAGTAGGACTCCCCACACTTGGCGCGCCCCCTCTATGGCCGGCCTCCTCCTTCTCCCTCCTTTATATACATGGGCAGGGGACACCCCAAAGGCACAACAGATACACAAGTTGATCATTGATCTTTTAGCCGTGCGAGGTGCCCCCCTCCACCATAATCCACCTTGGTCATATCATAGCGGTGCTTAGGCGAAGCCCTGCGTGTGTAGCTTCATCAACACCGTCATCACGCCGTCGTGCTGATGGAACTCTCCCTCGAAGCTCTACTGGATCGTGAGTTCGTGGGACGTCACCGAGCTGAATGTGTGCAGATCCCGGAGGTGCCGTACGTTCGGTACTAGGATCGGTCGATCGTGAAGACGTACGAGTACATCAACCGCGTTGTCATAACGCTTCCACTTATGGTATATGAGGGTACGTGGACGACACTCTCCCCTCTCGTTTCTATGCATCACCAAGATCTTGCATGTGCGTAGGAATTTTTTTGAAATTACTACGTTCCCCAACAGTGGCATCCGAGCCAGGTTTATGCGTAGATGTTATATGCACGAGTAGAGCACAAGTGAGTTGTGGGCGATACTAGTCATACTGCTTACCAGCATGTCATACTTTGATTCGGTGGTATTGTTGGATGAAGTGGCCTGGACCGACATTATGCGTACACTTACGCGAGACTGGTTCTACCGACGTGCTTCTCCCACAGGTGGCTGTCGGTTGTTAGTTTCTCCAACTTTAGTTGAATCGAGTGTGGCTACGCCCAGTCCTTGTTGAATGTTAAAACAACACTAAGTTGACGAAATATCGTTGTGGTTTTGATGCGTAGGTAAGAACGGTTCTTGCTCAGCCCGTAGCAGCCACGTAAAACTTGCAACAACAAAGTAGAGGACGTCTAACTTGTTTTTGCAGGGCATGTTGTGATGTGATATGGTCAAGACATGATGCTATATTTTATTGTATGAGATGATCATGTTTTATAACGAAGTTATCGACAACTGGCAGGAGCCATATGGTTGTCGCTTTATTGTATGCAATGCAATCGCCCTATAATTGCTTTACTTTATTGCTAAGCAGTAGCGATAGTCGTAGTAGCAATAGTTGGCAAGACGACAACGATGCTTCGATGGTGATCAAGGTGTCAAGCCGGTAACGATGGTGATCATGACGGTGCTTTGGAGATGGAGATCAAAGGCACAAGATGATGATGGCCATATCATATCACTTATATTGATTGCATGTGATGTTTATCCTTTATGCATCTTATTCTGCTTTGTTTGATGGTAGCATTATAAGATTATCTCTCACTAAATTTCGAGGTACAAGTGTTCTCCTTGAGTATGCACCGTTGCCAAAGTTTTTTGTGCCGAGACACCACGTGATGATCGGGTGTGATAAGCTCTACATTCACATACAACGGGTGCAAGGCAGTTTTGCACACGTAGAAATACTCGAGTTAAACTTGACGAGCCTAGCATATGCAGATATGGCCTCAGAACACTGAGACCGAAAGGTCGAGCGTGAATCATATAGTAGATATGATCAACCTAGTGATGTTCACCATTGAAAACTACTCCATTTCACATGATGATCGGACATGGTTTACTTGATATGGATCACGTTATCACTTAGATGATTAGAGGGATGTTTACCTAAGTGGGAGTTCTTAAGTAATTTGATTAATTGAACTTTAATTTATCATGAACTTAGTCCTGATAGTATTTTGCAAATTATGTTGTAGATCAATTGCTCGTGTTGTTGCTTCCCTATGTTTTATATGTGTTACTAGAGAAAACTAAGTTGAAAGATGATAGTAGCAATGATGCGGACTGGGTCTGTGATATGAGGATTATCCTCATTGCTGCACAGAAGAATTATGTCCGTGATGCACCGCTAGGAGACAGACCTATTGCAGGAGCAGATGCAGACGTTATGAACGTTTGGCTAGCTCAATATGATGACTACTTGATAGTTTAGTGCACCATGCTTAACGACTTAGAATCGGGACTTCAAAGGCATTTTGAACGTCATGGACCATATGAGATGTTCCAGGAGTTGAAGTTAATAGTTTAAGCAAATACCCGAGTTGAGAGATATGAAGTCTCCAACAAGTTCTATAGGTAAAAGATGGAGGAGAATAGCTCAAGCAGTGAGCATGTGCTCAGATTGTCTGGGTACTACAATCGCTTGAATCAAGTGGGAGTTAATCTTCCAGATAAGGTAGTGATTGACAGAGTTCTCCAGTCACCATCACCAAGTTAGTAGAACTTCATGATGAACTGTAGTATGCAAGGGATGACGATAACGATTCCCGAGCTTTTCATGATGATGAAATCAATAAAGGTAGAAATCAAGAAAGAGCATCAAGTGTTGATGATTAACAAGACCACTACTTTCAAGAAAAGGGCAAAGGGAAAGAAAGGGAACTTCATGTAGAATGGCAAGAAAGTTGTCACTTCTGTGAAGAAGCCCAAAGCTAGACTAAAGCCTGAAACTGAGTGTTTCTACTACAAAGGAAATGATCACTCGAAGCGGAAATGCCCTGAATATTTGGTGGATAAGAAGGATGGCAAAGTGAACAAGGGTATCTTTGGTATACAGGTTATTGATGTGTACCTTACTAGTGTTTATAGTAGCCCCTAAGTATTTGATACTTATTCGGTTGCAAAAAAATTAGTAACTCGAAACAGAAGTTACAGAATAAAAAGAGACTAGTTGAGGGTGAAGTGACGATGTGTGTTGGAAGTGGCTCCAAGATTGATATGATCATCATCGCACACTCCCTATACTTTCGGGATTAGTGTTAAACCTAAATAAATGTTATTTGGCGTTTGTGTTGAGCATGAATATAATTTGATCATGTTTATTACAATATGGTTATTCATTTAAAGTCAGAGAATAATTGTTGTTCTGTTTACATGAATAAAACCTTCGATGGTCATACACCCAATGAAAATAGTTTGTTGGATCTCGATCGTAGTGATACACATATTCATAATATTGATGCCAAAAGATGCAAAGTTGATAATGATAGTGCAACTTATTTGTGGCACTGCCGTTTGGGTCATATCGGTGTAAAGCGCATGAAGAAACTCCATAAAGATGGACTTTTGGAATCACTTGGTTATGAATCATTTGATGCTTGCGAACCGTGCCTTTTGGGAAAGATGACTAAAACTCCATTCTCTGGAACAATGGAACGAGCTACTGACTTGTTGGAATTAATACATACTGATGTGTGCGACCCATTGAGTGTTGATGCTCGTGGCGGGTATCATTATTTTCTGACCTTCACAGATGATTTGAGCAGATATGAGTATATCTACTTAATGAAGCACAATTCTGAAACATTTGAAAAGTTCAAAGAATTTCAAAGTGAAGTGGAGAATCATCGTAACAAGAAAATAAAGTTTCTACAATCTGATCTTAGAGGAGAATATTTGAGTTACGAGTTTGGCCTTCATTTAAAACAATGTGGAATAGTTTCACAGCTCACGCCACATGGAACACCATAGCGTAATGGTGTGTTCGAACGCATAACTGCACTTTATTGGATATGGTGCGATCTATGATGTATCTAACCGATTTACCACTATCGTTTTGGGGTTATGCATTAGAGACAGCTGCATTCACTTTAAATAGGGCACCATCAAAATCCGTTGAGACAACACCGTATGAACTATGGATTGGCAAGAAACCTAAGATGTCATTTCTTAAAGCTTGGAGTTGCGATGCTTATGTGAAAAAGTTTTCAGCCTGATAAGCTTGAACCCAAATCGGAGAAGTGCGTCTTCATAGGATACCCAAAAGAAAATGTTGGGTACACCTTCTATCACAGATCCAAAGGCAAGATATTCGTTGCTAGGAATGGATCCTTTCTAGAGAAGGAGTTTCCCTTGAAAGAAATGAGTGGGAGGAAAGTAGAACTTGATGAGGTAATTGTACCTTCTCCCGAATTGGAAAGTAGTTCATCACAAAAATCAGTTCCAGTGATTCCTACACCAATTAGTGAGGAAGCTAATGATGATGATCATGAAACTTCAGATCAAGTTACTACAGAACCTCGTAGGTCTTCCAAAGCACATATCGCACCAGAGTGGTACGGTAATCCTGTTCTAGAAGTCATGTTACTAGACCATGATGAACCTACGAACTATAAGGGAGCAATGATGGCCCAGATTTCGTGAAATGGCTTGAGGCCATGAAATCTGAGATGGGATCCATGTATGAGAACAAAGTATGGACTTTGGTTGACTTTACCAATGATTGGCAAGCCATAGAAAATAAATGGATCTTCAAGAGGAAGACGGACGCTGATAGTAGTGTTACTATATACATAGCTCTAATTGTTGCAAAAGTTTTCGACAAGTTCAAGGTGTTGAATACGATGAGATTTTCTCATTCGTATCGATGCTTAAGTCATGGTAGCAATTACCACATTTTATGAAATCTTGCAAATGGATATCAAAATTGCATTCCTTAATGGATTTATTAAAGAAGACTTGTATATGATGCAACCAGAAGGTTTTGTCAATCCTAAAGGTGCTAACAAAGTGTGCAAGCTCCAGAGATCCATCTATGGACTGGTGCAAGCATCTCGGAGTTGGAATATACGCCTTGATGAGTTGATCAAATCATAGAGTTTTATACAGACTTGCAGTGAAGCCTGTATTTACAAGAAAGTGCGTGGGAGCTCTGTAGCATTTCTAATATTATATGTGGATGACATATTGTTGATTGGAAATGATATAGAATTTCTGGATAGCATAAAGGGATACTTGAAAAAGATTTTTTCAATAAAAGACCTCGGTAAAGCTGCTTTCATATTGGGCATCAAGATCTATAGAGATAGATCAAGATGCTTGATAAGATTTTTCAATGAGTAAATACCTTGAGAAATTATTGAAAGAGTTCAAAATGGACCAGTCAAAGAAGGAATTCTTGTCTGTACTACAAGGTGTAAAGTTGAGTAAGACTCAAAGCCCGACCATGACAGAAAATAGAAAAGAATGAAAGTCATTCCCTATGCCACAATCATAGGTTCTATAAAGTATGTTGTGCTGTGTACCAGACCTATTGTATACCTTGGTCTGAGTTTGGCAAGGGAGTACAATTTTGATCTAGGAGTAGATCACTGGACAGTGATACGTCTCCAACGTATCTATAATTTATGAAGCATTCATGCTATTTTATTATCTGTTTTGGATGATTACAGGTTTTATTATACACTTTTATATTACTTTTGGGACTAACCTATTAACTGGAGGCTCAGCCCATATTGCCGTTTTATTGCTTGGTTCAGTATTTCGAAGAAAAGGAATATCAAACGGAGTCCAAACGGAATGAAACCTTCGGCAGCGTGATTTTTTGAACGAACGTGACCAGGAAACTTGGAGTGCAAGCCAGGGGAGCATCGAGGAAGCCACGAGACAGGGGGGCGCGCCCACCCCCTGGGCACACCCTACCCTTTCGTGGGCCCCTCGAGGCTCCCCCGACTGACTTATTTCACCTATATATTCCCATATACCCTCAAAACATCAAAACATAAGATAGATCGGGAGTTCCGCCGCCGCAAGCCTCTGTAGCCACCAAAAACCTCTCAGGAGCCCGTTCCGGCACCCTGCCGGAGGGGGAACCCATCACCGGTGGCCATCTTCATCATCCCGGCGCTATCCATGACAAGGAGGGAGTAGTTCACCCTCGAGGTTGAGGGTATGTACCAGTAGCTATGTGTTTGATCTCTCTCTCACTAGTAGAAAAGGGGGCATTTGTCCCGGTTCGTAAGGGCCTTTAGTCCCGGTTCATGAACCGGGACTAATGGGTCGTTACTAATACCTCCCCCCTTTAGTCCCGGTTCAAACACGAACCGGGAAAGATGTGCCTCCACGTGGCCGGTGCGCCAAGCCCAGTCAGGGGGGCCTTTGGTTCCGGTTGGTGGCGCCAACCGGGACCAAAAGGCATCCACGCGTCAGCATTCCAGTGGCTGGGGTTTTTGTTTTTTTTAAAGGGGGGGGGGTTGGGGGTTTTGGGGGGTTAATTTAGGTGTTTCATATATTGTGTTAGCTAGCTAATTAATAGAGAGAAGTGTCCTCTCTTATGTCCGTGCTTGGTCGACACTACGTACTATATACATAGAGAGGCCCTCGACACGCTAGCTAGTAAGAAAATGAAGGGAACCATTAAGTACAGAAGTTCGTCATGCATACCGAGAGAAGTGATCGATCGACCTCTCCTTCTCCGAGAGATTGGTCGAACATCAAGTTTTCGTATTATGTATCCGATGCTACTGGCTACATACATGTACAATATGTAAGATCTTTTAATTACAATCCCCTAGCAATAGAAATCAACTTCCACATGGTATTCTCCGGCTTTATTGATGACGTGGTCAAGAAAGAATCCCGCCAATTCCTCTTGAATATCTTTCATGCGACCTGGTTCTAGGAGTTCATTCCGCATCTGCCACGTCTAATTTGAAGAAGGGGGTTAATTAATACATATATGTGAATGAAACTCAACAGAAATGATGGTGTAATAAAATGAAATTGTGAATATTATTGCTTACGCACTTCATATTGTCTTTTAGAGTAGCCCCGCTTATTTTTCAAAGTCGCGTTGTCGATGAACTCGCACACGTAGTATCCACAGAAATCATTCCCTTGTTCCTGCCACAAGCACTTTACGAGAAATAGAGGTCAATCAAACTGATAATGAAGCATTGTAAATGGCATTGATGAAAGTATAGCTATAGAATCAATGGGAGATGTGCGCAACTAGCTAGCCAGTAGTACTTACTTTCGGGTATGTATATCGCAGCTACTTCGGCAGTCCCAGAGCTTCTGCGGTGAACTGTTTCCAAACCTTGCAAGACAAAGAAAATAATTATTATTCCTTGAGATATCAGGAAATGAACAAAAAGTTGCCGATATGGTGCGATAATGATCGATTGAACTTACTTGTTGAGCAATTCAGTCATAGACGCATAGGTTTCGGGATCTTTCCGTATCGAGTCTAAGACGGTTATTAGTACCCGCTCAAGCTTAATCTCCAGAAGAACATAGTGGAAGCTATGCATGCATGCATAACTCATCAATTACATTACTATAACCTCGCTTGAGTAATAAGGGAAACCAAATATGCACACGATAGTAACACTCACTTGCCGTTGTAAGGAAAGAGTATGGTATCTTTGTTTTGATTTTTGATCAACGATTATAGCAAGTTGGCCTCGGCCTCTTCAGCGGGCTTTGTAACCTGATTATCATATATGATATTTGTGTTAATGAACCCAATATCATAGATTTCTTGTTTTCTGCACTCGACGGTCTTCAATCTGCATAATATAGTGAGGATAATAGATTATAAATACATAAAATGAAAGAGCCGAGCTATATATAAAGACTTAATGATAGAAATAGTACTTACAAACAGTAGCAAATGACCGTTAATTTATCGAGGGCCTTTTGATTGAAGAACGTGAAGAACTCCTCAAATGTAACACACAACAGATCAGTTCCAACGAGGTCGTGCTCCTCTTTAATGTGCATATACAAACTATTCGTCCCCCCAGAATCTCTTCAGGTTTTCATGTACCAATGATGGAATCTTCGCATCATCGTTGTTAGAGATTTTTCATCTTTGACGAGAGGCTTCCCGTACTCATATCTGTGTTCGTCCACCTCCATGAAATCAGGAAGTTGATCGTCAGGCAGGTAATCTTGTAGATTGCCATAACCGGACACCATCCCCGGAGCATTAGTGTCATGTCCCTAGTTCTGGTACGACCTAGACTAGCTAGTCATTTGTGCATCATGTTTAAATTTCATTTAAATGTGAAATGAGGATTGGTGAAACCCTCAGAATCATTTTTGAAATGACCCAAATAAAAATTGCTCCAAAAAGGTCCAAGAAAATGTTCATGTCCCTCTCTGAAAATATTGGGCAGAGATAAAAATCAACCAATATTTTTAGGAGCTCATAAGTATTTATTTTGGCCATTTGGAATTAATGCATAAATATTTGCATTGGATATATATTAGTTATATATTTAGTATATGTCCAAAAATTATGCCACTTGTTGGGGAGCTCTGGAATAATGCCACTAGCCCTTGCAAAATTTGGCATAAGTAAATAAAATGATTTAGTACTTTAAACTGAATCAAAACAAATTACAGAAAACAAAAACAGAAAACAGAAATAAAAGGGAAATACCTTACCTGGCGCTTACCTCCCTGTGCAGCCCAGCAACAGCCAGCGCCGGCCCAGCCCACTGGCCCCCTCCTCTGTCGTCTTCGTCCTCGACAGGGGGATGGGCGCGTGCCCGACGCGCGCGCGCTCCGCCGCGCCACGCCACCTCCTTCTCTGCCTGCCTGTCCTCCCCCTCGTTGCCCTGGACGTCCTGGAATGACGCCACGCGCCGCCCCGGTCCTCTCCCACTCTCTCTCGCTCTGCCTCCTCCCCTGGACCTCTCCCTCTCCCCGCGCCCGACGCGCTGCCGTCGCCGCCGCACGCCGTTGCCGTAGCCACCGCCTTCCCCTCGCCTCTCCGACACGCGCAGGAGCTCCGCCTCCTCGCTCTGAAGCTCTCCGCCGAGCCACGCAAGCCGGAGCGCCCTGTGGAGTCGCCGTCGCCATCGTCTTCCTCCTCGGACGCCGCCGACCGCCGACTCCGATTCGCCGTCTTCAGCGCCTCCTCGAGCCCACCGGACTGCTCAACTACTCCGCGGTGAGCTCCGCCACCGTTTCCCCCTCTCCGCTTAGTCGCTCGCGCGTCGTAGCCGTCGCTACCACCACGGCCGAAGCTTCCCGCCGCCGTTCATGTCGCCGCCGTCGCCTGGCCACCGCAGCCCGCAACCAAGCGCGTCACCATGCTCCTTGTGACGCCAGGAGCCCGTAGAGCCTCTCCGCTCACTTTCCCGTGCCTCGCAGCACCCGCGCGCACCTGGCCGAACTCCGGCCGCCGCCGAGGTCGATGCCGCCGTCGCCTCTGTCCACCCCACGGCCTCCCGCGTGATCCATTGGATGCGCGCGAGCCTGGGCATCGCGTAGGTGGTCTCCGCCACGCGTTTGGTCGCCGGAGGGCGATTTCCGCAGCCCGCCGCCGCGTCTGGCCTCGCCGGCGTCAAGTCGCCGGTGGGGTTAGCCCCGGTTGACTGGCTTTGACCCCGTTTGACCAGGGTTTGACCACCCTGTGTCACTGACGCGTGGGGCCAGCCCCGTTAATTAAACAAGTTTAGGGTTAATTTAATTAAGATTAGCCACAGTCACTGACACATGGGTCCCACTGGTCGGGTTTGACCTGGACCTGGCCGTTGACCCGCTGACGTTACGCTGACGTCAGGCTGACGCATTTATTCATTTTCTGGATTTAAATAAATCAGGAAATTCCAGAAAATGTTCTAAACTTCAAAAATTCATAGAAATTCAACCGTAGCTCAGATTGAAATAATTTATATATGAAAAATTATCAGAAAAATGCAATCTTTCCATCTGTACTAGTTTCATGCATGACAAACCAACTTATACCTGCTGAATTTGAGGAAACACATTATGGCATATTAAGAGACTTAAATTAGAATTTCATATGAGCTTAGGGTTCAAATGGACTTCAAACCAAATGAATACTAGTTGCATTAGCTCAAACAGCATCACATCTTTATGCCATGTTCATGCATCATATTGTTGCATATGCTTGTGTATTGATTGTTGGCACCGTTCCTTCTCGATAGGTCTTGCTCCGGAGACCGTTCCAGAGTACCTGTCTATGAAGCAGTGCCTCTCTTGTTGATCTACCAGGCAAGCAAACCCCCTTGTTCATTCCGATAAAATCCTACTCTCTCGCTCCTGCTCTCAGTTATTGCATTAGGACAACAACGATTCATCTGCTACTTTGTGCTGCGGTAGTTGAACCCATTCCTCTGCATGACCTGTCATTGCCACAGTAAATAGTTAAAACCCACTAGCATGTGTAGGAGTTGATTGAGCCATGTTGTGTTCCTACCATGCTATGCCTGCTATTGCTTAGAGTTGTGTCAGGTCTGGTTCATTGGGAATGAATTGGAGTGTTACGATATGTTCTGATGCTGAGAGTGAAGTGTGTGAACACGATTTGGTAAAGGTAGCGGTGAGAGGCCATGTAGGAGTACATGGTGGGTTGTCTCACTGGAACCGTCCTTAAGCACTAAGTTCTATGTATGTTGTCCAATGACTCGATACTACCACACATTGGGTTCCGGTAACTCGGCCCCTCTCGACTTATTAACCAACTTGATCTCTGTCCAGGAGTCGCAACTAGTTTCTGGTGTTTGTAGGTAGTGCTATTTTTCTACCAAGTGGCACCCGGCAGGGTGGGCTTGGGACAGACTAGGCACACGTGGCCTGGTGTACCGAGTGGCACCCGGATGGTGGGCTCGGGAACCCTGCACACATCGTTTGGGGCCGTGAGCGACACCCCGGCCGGATCTCCTTGCGGATAGAACCCGAATAGGCGATAAACCTGGGCTAGAGTCTTGTGTGGTTAGTCAGGTCGTGGCCGACTCCCTCGCCAGGCTTCCGCTTGAAGGTTGCCGAGATACACGACGTGTACATGGTGGTAAGTGGCGAGAGCGTGTGTGAAGAAGTACACCCCTGCAGGGTAACATGATCTATTCGAATAGCCGGGTCCGCGGATATGGACTTCTTGGATGCTTACATGGTACATAGATAACTTGAAGTGGATACGATAAAATGCTCAAGAAAAGTGTGAGTACTATGGATGGCCTTCTCGTAGGGAGACGGGGACGAATCCATAGTAGTGTATTGTGTGGTGATTAGTGGACTCGTGTGCGCCATATCACCTCAAAGAAGTTCTGGTAGTCGTAGAACAGGATAGCCACAGAGTCAAAGCTGGCTTGCTGCAACTTAACCCCACATTACCCTCCTGATACAAATGCATGTATGATAGGATCTGATGTAAGTCTTGCTGAGTACCTTTGTACTCATGGTGCTTTATTTATGTTTTTGCAGTGGAGACTTCGGTCTTACTAGTGTTCTCGTGGACTTCGACAAGTAGCTTGTACCTCAGCTACGATCTTGATCGGATGTTGTAGATAGTCAGGCTCTTCAGCCTTTTTCATTTGTAGATGTCTGTACTCAGACATGTAATGCTTCCGCTTGTTGCTTGTGTGCTCTGAATGTTGGGTCATGAGACCCCTATTTGTCATAAATGCTATGATGGCTCTTCTGAGCCTTTATCTATATGAGTTGTTGAGTTATGCTGTGATGCCATGTTGTACATCACATACTTGCATGTTATGCGTACGTGTAATGTGTATTGCTATGTGTGGGATCTGACTATCTAGTTGTTTATTCTTAGTAGCCTCTCTTACCGGGAAATGTCTCCTAGTGCTTCCACTGAGCCATGGTAGCTTGCTACTGCTCCGGAACACGTAGGTTGGCCGGCATGTGTCCTTCTTCGTTCCTGTGTCTGTCCCTTCGGGGAAATGTCACGCGATGAATACCGGAGTCCTGTTAGCCCGCTACATCCCGGTTCACCGGAGTCCTGTTAGCCCAGTGCTACAGCCTGGATTCACTCGCTGATGACCGACACGTTCGTTGCTGGGTCATGTATGCCTGTCCCTGTAAGTTAGTGCCACTTTGGGTTTACGACTAGCCATGTCAGCCCGGGCTCCTTATCATATGGATGCTAGCGACACTATCATATACGTGTGCCAAAAGGCGCAAACGGTCCCGGGCAAAGGTAAGGCGACACCCGTGGGGATACCGTGCGTGAGGCCACAAAGTGATATGAGGTGTTACATGCTAGATCGATGTGGCATTGAGTCGGGGTCCTGACAGCTTTGGTATCAGAGCTTGACTGCCTGTAGGATTACCAAGCCAAACTGGTCGAAGTTGAGTCTAGAAATTCTTTAGTTATGTAAGGGAATTGATTGTGGGAAGGAACGTAAGGCTCTTTTTACTCCTTATACCTCATGGCCTTCTGATCTGAGTCATCCTATCTTTCCTGCGGGGTTAAGGAACTAGGCTTCTCTTCCGTCTATTAGGATCACGTGTTACTACTCCGTAGTCCCTTAGGATTGGTTGATCAGAGTCATATTCCAGTTTTCGAGTACTTCCGGTGTAGTTTGTTTAGTATGATCTCAGAACCTTCAGTGATGATATTGAGTATGTTACTACCCCATTTTTGGCAGGATGTCTCATTCTGAGCATTTTACTGCCGTTATGCTGCCGGAATTGCCCTAGGAGTTCGAGAGTTACTAATTTCCTTGTCCTACATTCTATAGCCTATAGATGATGCTGATCCGTCCTTGGCTTCGTTTCTCAGGATGTCATCAGCTAAGCGAAGTTCTATTGCTCATAGCCAGAACCACGGAGATGGTAGGGATGAGGATCCTCCCGACCAGCCTTCGTTGACAGAGTTCATGTTAGAGATGGAGAAAAACAAGCGTGAGTCTAACCGCTTGTTGGCACGTATCGAAGAGAACACCGCACATCAGTTCAAAGGATCTGTGACCATTCATGACTTCATCCGCTTGCACCCACCCACCTTTCATCATTCTATTGAGCCACTCGATGCAGATGACTGGCTTCGTAGCATCACTCATAAGCTGCGTTCCGCGAACGTAGCTGAAGATGACAAGGTCACCTATGCCACATACCATCTGGAAGGTCCTGCTAGTCTTTGGTGGCAGAACTATGAGGCTATGCTTCCAGCTGGCCAGATTCCTACCTGGAGGGATTTCACTGAGGCTTTTCGGGAGCATCACATTCCTCAGGCCCTCATCGATCGCAAGAGAGAAGAGTTCTGTAGTTTCACCCAGAGTAAGATGGCTGTTGATGCTTACAGCAGAGAGTTTGAGAACCTCGCCCGTTATGCCACAGAAGAGGTGTCCACGGACGCCAAGAAGCAGGCTAGGTTCCGGAAGGGTCTCAAACCCAAGTTGCGTCGTGATCTCCACCTACATCATTGTGATACATTCCAAGCTCTTGTGAACAAGGCAATTAATGCAGAGACAGCTCAGCTCACTTACGATGAGTCTCGTAAGCACACCCGTGATTTGGGATCTTCTTCCGGCTCCAGTTCTCAGAAGCACCGGATTTGGGTTCCAAACTCCGCTCTTCCTCCCGGATATTCACCAAGGCCATCTCATGTGGTGCCTCCCCCAGCTCAGTCGTATGTTCCACCCAGGCCTACTGGTAGACCGCTTGTCAGTGCGGGTCCGCATCCAACTTCAGGGACTTGCTTTACATGCGGGAAGCCAGGACACTATGCACGTGACTGCTCTCAGACTAGTTATGCTCCACCCCAGCCCGAGAAGACTGTTGGCTGTGTTAAGCCATCACGCAAGATGATCAATGTCAAGTCAGCTCCCACTGAACGTGGACATGTGCATCACGTCTCAGCTAAAGACGCTCATGATGATCCAGATGTCGTTCTTGGTACACTCCTTGTCAATTGTCACCCAGCATCGGTTCTGTTCGATACTGGAGCATCTCACTCCTTCATTTCTGAAGGCTATGCTCGTTTACACGACATGTCATTTTGTGATATGCCAACTCCGCTTGAAATCCAAACCCCAGGGTCTAGATGGCAAACCACCAGAATCAGCTATGGTAATGAAATCCTTGTTGATAGACTTGTATTCCTCGCATCACTTGTAGCCCTCAAGTCCTCAGATATTAACATCATCTTGGGTATGGACTGGATGACAGCTCATCATGCCAAGATTGATTGTTACACCAGATCTGTTCAGCTTACACACCCATCTGGCAAGATAGTCACTGTCTCCACCAGAGTTGCAAAGCGTCAGCTCTATTCACTTAATGCCAGCCCTCTTCCAGACCTTGAAGATATCCCGGTAGTCCGTGACTTTCCGGATGTCTTTCCAGAGGAACTGCCAGGTGTTCCACCTGACAGAGATGTAGAGTTCGTCATAGATCTTATCCCAGGAACCGCTCCAATTTCTAGGAGACCTTACAAGATGGCACCCTTAGAACTAGCCGAGCTTAAGAAACAACTTGATGAGTCCTTGCAAAAGGGTTTCATCCGTCCTAGTTCTTCTCCTTGGGCTTGCCCCGTTCTCTTCGTCAAGAAGAAGGATGGTATGGACCGGATGGTTGTAGATTATCGTCCCGTTAATTTGGTCACGATAAAGAACAAATATCCGCTCCCCAGGATCAACGACCTGTATGATCAGCTCGCTGGATCCTCAGTCTTCTCCAAGATGGATTTGAGGTTAGGCTACCACCAAATCAAGATCAGAAACGGGGACATCCCCAAGACAGCCTTTGTCACTCGTTATGGCCAGTACGAGTACACCGTTATGTCCTTCGGCTTAACCAACGCTCCAGCAACATTCTCCCGCTTGATGAACTCAATCTTCATGGAGTACTTAGATAAGTTCGTCGTGGTTTACCTTGATGACATTCTTATTTACTCGAAGAATGAACAAGAGCATGCCGAACATCTTAGACTTGTGTTAGAAAAACTCAGAGAGCACCGCCTTTATGCCAAGTTCTCCAAGTGTGAATTTTGGTTACCAGAAGTGACCTATCTGGGCCACGTAATCTCTGGTAAGGGCATTGCTGTCAACCCCGAGAGAGTTAAGGCCGTTCTCGATTGGACTCCACCTGAAACCGTTAAACAAGTTAGGAGTTTCCTTGGTCTAGCCAGCTATTGTCGCCGCTTTGTTGAAAACTTCTCCAAAGTAGCTAAACCCCTCATGGAACTTCTCAAGAAAGATAAAAAGTTTGAGTGGTCCCCACAGTGTGAGTACAGTTTTCAGGAACTGAAAAGACGACTGACTTCTGCTCCCATACTTGTGCCACCGGATTTCACTAAAGACTTTGTTATCTACTGCGACGCCTCATGACAGGGGCTAGGTTGCATCCTTATGCAGGATCGTCATGTGATTGCCTATGCATCTCGACAGTTGCATCCACATGAGGATAATTATCCTACACATGATCTAGAGCTTGCAGCCGTAGTCTATGCACTCAAGACCTGGCGACATTACCTCCTTGGTAAACGTTGCGAGATCTACACCGATCACCAGAGTCTCAAGTATATCTTCACCCAACCAGATTTGAACCTTAGGCAAAGACGTTGGTTGGAGTTGATCTCAGATTACGACTTAGGGATTACTTACACCCCAGGCAAAGCTAATGTCATGGCTGATGCTCTAAGCCGTAAATCCTATTGCAACAATCTCATGTTGCAGCAGGGCCAACCACTTCTCCATGAGGAATTCTGTAAGCTTAATCTTCACATTGCTCCTCACATATTCCTTTCTACCTTGGTGGCGAAACCTACTCTTGTGGATCGTATCATAGAAGTCCAGAAGCATGATACGAGAATCTCCCGAATCAAGAAAAATATCTCCAAGGGAGTAGCTGGTTGTTTCTCTATGGATGAACGAGGTGTTGTTTACTTTGGGAACCGCTTGGTAGTTCCCAAGAGTCAGCAGATGCAACAATTGATTCTTAAGGAGGCGCATGAATCTCCTCTCACAATTCATCCCGGTAGTACCAAGATGTATCAGGACCTACGCCAGAAGTTTTGGTGGACTAGGATGAAGAGAGAAATCGCTGACTTCGTTGCTAATTGTGACGTTTGTCGTCGCGTTAAGGCAGAGCATCAAAGACCTGCTGGCACCCTTCAGCCTTTAGCTATTCCTGAGTGGAAATGGGATAAAGTTGGTATGGACTTCATCACCGGCTTTCCCAGGACCAAGAAAGGGAATAACGCTATCTTCGTAGTCATTGATCGTCTTTCCAAAGTGGCTCACTTCCTACCTGTTCGAGAGAGTATCACTGCCAGTCAGCTCGCTGACTTATATATTTCTCGAATAGTATCACTTCACGGTGTTCCACTAGAGATCAATTCAGACCGTGGCAGTCTTTTCACTTCTCACTTCTGGGAGAGTTTCCAAACTGCCATGGGAATCCATCTTTCCTTCAGTACCGCTTTCCACCCTCAGTCGAGTGGTCAGGTGGAAAGGGTCAACCAAATCCTCGAAGACATGCTTAGAGCTTGCGTTATCTCATTCGGTATGGATTGGGAGAAATGTCTTCCTTTTGCCGAGTTTGCTTATAACAATAGCTACCAATCCAGTCTCAAGAAAGCTCCTTTTGAGATTCTCTATGGACGAAGATGTCGAACACCTTTGAACTGGTCAGAAACCGGTGAAAGACAATTCTTTGGACCGGACATGATCCAGGAGGCAGAAGAACAAGTTCGCATCATTCGTGAGAATTTGAAAACAGCCCAGTCTCGTCAGAAAAGCCAGTATGATCGTCATCATAAGGATATGACTTATGAAGTTGGCGACAAAGCTTACCTTCGGGTTACTCCTTTGAAGGGTACCCATCGATTCGGTATCAAGGGCAAGTTGGCTCCTCGTTACATTGGTCCTTTTCGCATTCCCGCTAAACGAGGAGAGGTTGCCTACCAGTTGGAACTACCCCCACATCTTTCTCGAGTTCATGATGTCTTCCACGTCTCTCAACTCAGGCGTTGCTTCTCGGATCCTATCCGCGGAGTGGACCACGAAGCGCTTGATCTCCAAGATAACCTCACATACCGAGAGTACCCGATTCGCATTCTTGATCAAGCAGAGCGTGTCACTCGACGTCATAACATCAAGTTTCTCAAGGTTCAGTGGTCTCATCATTCCGAGAGAGAAGCTACTTGGGAGCGAGAAGATCGTCTTCGACTGGAGTACCCCACCTTCTTTCCGTCGACCCCCGAATCTCGGGACGAGATTCTTTCAAGTGGGGGCGAGTTGTCACGTCCCTAGTTCTGGTACGACCTAGACTAGCTAGTCATTTGTGCATCATGTTTAAGTTTCATTTAAATGTGAAATGAGGATTGGTGAAACCCTCAGAATCATTTTTGAAATGACCCAAATAAAAATTGCTCCAAAAAGGTCCAAGAAAATGTTCATGTCCCTCTCTGAAAATATTGGGCAGAGATAAAAATCAACCAATATTTTTAGGAGCTCATAAGTATTTATTTTGGCCATTTGGAATTAATGCATAAATATTTGCATTGGATATATATTAGTTATATATTTAGTATATGTCCAAAAATTATGCCACTTGTTGGGGAGCTCTGGAATAATGCCACTAGCCCTTGCAAAATTTGGCATAAGTAAATAAAATGATTTAGTACTTTAAACTAAATCAAAACAAATTACAGAAAACAAAAACAGAAAACAGAAATAAAAGGGAAATACCTTACCTGGCGCTTACCTCCCTGTGCAGCCCAGCAACAGCCAGCGCCGGCCCAGCCCACTGGCCCCCTCCTCTGTCGACTTCGTCCTCGACAGGGGGATGGGCGCGTGCCCGACGCGCGCGCGCTCCGCCGCACCACACCACCTCCTTCTCTGCCTGCCTGTCCTCCCCCTCATCGCCCTGGACGTCCTGGAACGACGCCACGCGCCGCCCCGGTCCTCTCCCACTCTCTCTCGCTCTCCCTCCTCCCCTGGACCTCTCCCTCTCCCCGCGCCCGACGCGCTGCCGTCGCCGCCGCACGCCGTTGCCGTAGCCACCGCCTTCCCCTCGCCTCTCCGACACGCGCAGGAGCTCCGCCTCCTCGCTCTGAAGCTCTCCGCCGAGCCACGCAAGCCGGAGCGCCCTGTGGAGTCGCCGTCGCCATCGTCTTCCTCCTCGGACGACGCCGACCGCCGACTCCGATTCGCCGTCTTCAGTGCCTC
This sequence comes from Triticum timopheevii, assembly GCA_963921465.1. NCBI lineage: Eukaryota > Viridiplantae > Streptophyta > Magnoliopsida > Poales > Poaceae > Triticum > Triticum timopheevii. The sequence goes on along the minus strand of OY997264.1, from coordinate 476,944,665 downwards.
CTCGAGCCCACCGGACTGCTCAGCTACTCCGCGGTGAGCTCCGCCACCGTTTCCCCCTCTCCGCTTAGTCGCTCGCGCGTCGTAGCCGTCGCTACCACCACGGCCGAAGCTTCCCGCCGCCGTTCATGTCGCCGCCGTCGCCTGGCCACCGCAGCCCGCAACCAAGCGCGTCACCGTGCTCCTTGTGACGCCAGGAGCCCGTAGAGCCTCTCCGCTCACTTTCCCGTGCCTCGCAGCACCCGCGCGCACCTGGCCGAACTCCGGCCGCCGCCGAGGTCGATGCCGCCGTCGCCTCCGTCCACCCCACGGCCTCCCGCGTGATCCATTGGATGCGCGCGAGCCTGGGCATCGCGTAGGTGGTCTCCGCCACGCGTTTGGTCGCCGGAGGGCGATTTCCGCAGCCCGCCGCCGCGTCTGGCCTCGCCGGCGTCAAGTCGCCGGTGGGGTTAGCCCCGGTTGACTGGGTTTGACCCTGTTTGACCAGGGTTTGACCACCCTGTGTCACTGACGCGTGGGGCCAGCCCCGTTAATTAAACAAGTTTAGGGTTAATTTAATTAAGATTAGCCACAGTCACTGACACATGGGTCCCACTGGTCGGGTTTGACCTGGACCTGGCCGTTGACCCGCTGACGTCACGCTGACGTCAGGCTGACGCATTTATTCATTTTCTGGATTTAAATAAATCAGGAAATTCCAGAAAATGTTCTAAACTTCAAAAATTCATAGAAATTCAACCGTAGCTCAGATTGAAATAATTTATATATGAAAAATTATCAAAAAAATGCAATCTTTCCATCTGTACTAGTTTCATGCATGACAAACCAACTTATACCTGCTGAATTTGAGGAAACACATTATGGCATATTAAGAGACTTAAATTAGAATTTCATATGAGCTTAGGGTTCAAATGGACTTGAAACCAAATGAATACTAGTTGCATTAGCTCAAACAGCATCACATCTTTATGCCATGTTCATGCATCATATTGTTGCATATGCTTGTGTATTGATTGTTGGCACCGTTCCTTCTCGATAGGTCTTGCTCCGGAGACCGTTCCAGAGTACCTGTCTATGAAGCAGTGCCTCTCTTGTTGATCTACCAGGCAAGCAAACCCCCTTGTTCATTCCGATAAAATCCTACTCTCTCGCTCCTGCTCTCAGTTATTGCATTAGGACAACAACGATTCATCTGCTACTTTGTGCTGCGGTAGTTGAACCCATTCCTCTGCATGACCTGTCATTGCCACAGTAAATAGTTGAAACCCACTAGCATGTGTAGGAGTTGATTGAGCCATGTTGTGTTCCTACCATGCTATGCCTGCTATTGCTTAGAGTTGTGTCAGGTCTGGTTCATTGGGAATGAATTGGAGTGTTACGATATGTTCTGATGCTGAGAGTGAAGTGTGTGAACACGATTTGGTAAAGGTAGCGGTGAGAGGCCATGTAGGAGTACATGGTGGGTTGTCTCACTGGAACCGTCCTTAAGCACTGAGTTCTATGTATGTTGTCCAATGACTCGATACTACCACACATTGGGTTCCGGTAACTCGGCCCCTCTCGACTTATTAACCAACTTGATCTCTGTCCAGGAGTCGCAACTAGTTTCTGGTGTTTGTAGGTAGTGCTATTTTTCTACCAAGTGGCACCCGGCAGGGTGGGTTTGGGACAGACTAGGCACACGTGGCCTGGTGTACCGAGTGGCACCCGGATGGTGGGCTCGGGAACCCTGCACACATCGTTTGGGGCCGTGAGCGACACCCCGGCCGGATCTCCTTGCGGATAGAACCCGAATAGGCGATAAACCTGGGCTAGAGTCTTGTGTGGTTAGTCAGGTCGTGGCCGACTCCCTCGCCAGGCTTCCGCTTGAAGGTTGCCGAGATACACGACGTGTACATGGTGGTAAGTGGCGAGAGCGTGTGTGAAGAAGTACACCCCTGCAGGGTAACATGATCTATTCGAATAGCCGGGTCCGCGGATATGGACTTCTTGGATGCTTACATGGTACATAGATAACTTGAAGTGGATACAATAAAATGCTCAAGAAAAGTGTGAGTACTATGGATGGCCTTCTCGTAGGGAGACGGGGACGAATCCATAGTAGTGTATTGTGTGGTGATTAGTGGACTCGTGTGCGCCATATCACCTCAAAGAAGTTCTGGTAGTCGTAGAACAGGATAGCCACAGAGTCAAAGCTGGCTTGCTGCAACTAAACCCCACATTACCCTCCTGATACAAATGCATGTATGATAGGATCTGATGTAAGTCTTGCTGAGTACCTTTGTACTCATGGTGCTTTATTTATGTTTTTGCAGCGGAGACTTCGGTCTTACTAGTGTTCTCGTGGACTTCGACAAGTAGCTTGTACCTCAGCTACGATCTTGATCGGATGTTGTAGATAGTCAGGCTCTTCAGCCTTTTTCATTTGTAGATGTCTGTACTCAGACATGTAATGCTTCCGCTTGTTGCTTGTGTGCTCTGAATGTTGGGTCATGAGACCCCTGTTTGTAATAAATGCTATGATGGCTCTTCTGAGCCTTTATCTATATGAGTTGTTGAGTTATGCTGTGATGCCATGTTGTACAGCACATACTTGCATGTTATGCGTACGTGTAATGTGTATTGCTATGTGTGGGATCTGACTATCTAGTTGTTTATTCTTAGTAGCCTCTCTTACCGGGAAATGTCTCCTAGTGCTTCCACTGAGCCATGGTAGCTTGCTACTGCTCCGGAACACGTAGGTTGGCCGGCATGTGTCCTTCTTTGTTCCTGTGTCTGTCCCTTCGGGGAAATGTCACGCGATGAATACCGGAGTCCTGTTAGCCCGCTACAGCCCGGTTCACCAGAGTCCTGTTAGCCCAGTGCTACAGCCTGGATTCACTCGCTGATGACCGACACGTTCGTTGCTGGGTCATGTATGCCTGTCCCTGTAAGTTAGTGCCACTTTGGGTTTACGACTAGCCATGTCAGCCCGGGCTCCTTATCATATGGATGCTAGCGACACTATCATATACGTGTGCCAAAAGGCGCAAACGGTCCCGGGCAAAGGTAAGGCGACACCCGTGGGGATACCGTGCGTGAGGCCGCAAAGTGATATGAGGTGTTACATGCTAGATCGATGTGGCATTGAGTCGGGGTCCTGACAATTAGCGACGATGCTGCCGCTAGACACATTGAGCGGGGGGCACGATTGATTTTCTTGTTCGCCGAGCTGGGCAACTTTTTTCGCAGCTGCTCGTTCTCTTGACCTTTAATGTCTGATAGTACTTCCCGACCGCTCCGCTTGGAGATATGTCTGTTTAGTGATGCGGTCATAGTTGGTTCTCGGCGGAGACTTTGCTGGTTTCCTCAGGGCATCGAGAGTGCGCTTTGCTTTCACCGGATCTACCTTCTCCTCCGGAGGTGGATGTCTCTTTGCTTTCACCCCTTCAAAGAACTCTTCACGTGGGTCCGCACGATCGTATCGTTTTCCTCCTCGGTCCTCTCGTACGGTAACTCCTCTAGAGGCTTGAGAGGTGGACCGTATCTGTATTGCCTCCCGCCTCTGGTTGTGTTGCTAAACGCCAGAGCAGATAGAGCGGCTGTGGCGTCTGTCTTCTTTCGTGCTTGCTTACAAGATGGAGGAGAAGGACTACGACGCGCCGGAGCAGCCGGGGCAGCGGCGGGTCTCTTTCTCCCTTGCTGGCGAGGCGGAGAAGGAGGAGGCTGCTGGCTGCTCGGGCGCGCCGGCGCAGGAGGAGAAGGAGGCGGAGTGCCGCCACGCGCCGGAGAAGGAGGCCCAGTGCCCTGATCATCACTCGCCGGAGGAGGAGGCGGTGGAGGAGGCGGAGTGCCCTGACTTGCCGGAGGAGGAGGAGGAGGCGGAGGCGTCCAGTTCAGAAGGTTGATGAGGTCCTTCCGCCATAGTCATGGAGTCTTCAGAGGAGAACCCAGCCTAGTCTCCCCTTCACCGGTAGGGTGGTCAAGCTGGAGGTCCTCAAATCCCTCCATTATTTCATCCACCATCACCCTAGCATATCCTTCTGGAATCGGCCGTCAGTGATAAGTTGCGCCGGGTCCAGTAGGATAAACAGAGCCAACAGCCACCTTGACCTTCAAATTCATCCATCGCGTCATAATGTGGCAATTTTGAGACTCCGTGATAGCATCCACGGGATAGCTGGCAGGAGCCGTCAAGACACACTCCGGCTGAAGCAGCTCGGTGGAAGCCATGCTGCTTCTCCATTGAGATGGCGGGGTAGCTTCGGGGGAAGCTTCGGTAGGTCGTTTGCTGTGATCTGCTGCTTCTCGTTCCTCTAGCCCCATTACGCTTTCATGCAGCGCCTGCAGTTGGCCCTGCTCCAGTTTCTTCCTCCCCTCGTGGGTTTTGTAACCCCCTGCGTCCGGAAAACCAACCTTCCATGGAATGGAGCCTGCCGTGCCTCGTGACCGTCTAGGGTGCTCAGAATTCCCGAGGGCCAATGTGAGCTCGTCTTTCTCCCTGTCAGGAACAAACATCCCTCGCTACGCTGCATTGATATAGTGTCGAAGGTTCTTGACTGGTATTTGCAGTTGCTCGTCCGTCCAATGGCACTTCCCTGATACAGGTCCAAGGTTCCGCCAGCCCCGAAGAACCAAGTCTGGCAACGGTCTGGCCAGTAAATTGTCTCTGGTTCAATCCCTTTTTCAAGCAGATCATTCTCAGCCTTGGACAACTTTGGCCGGGCTTTGAGGTAGCCACCTGACCCCGTGCGATGGTGAAACTGCTTCTTCGCAGCATTTTGCGTGTTTGTCGCCGACATCTTCTTACTCTTTTTTGATGTCTTGTGGGCCACAAATGCGGGCCAGTGATCTTTAATCTTCTCATATTTGCCGATGAATTCTGGTGTCTCTTTTTTGTCGACAAACTTGTTCAGCTCTTTCCTCCACCTCGTGAATAGGGTTGCCATCTTCTTAAGAGCACAAGACTTGATTAATTGCTCTTTAACTGGCTTCTCCGGATCCTCCTCTGGCGGTAGGGTGAAATTTGCCTTCAGCTTAGTCCAAAGATCTTCTTTCTGCATATCATTGACATAAGACACCTCAGGGTCTTCCTCCTTAGGCTTATACCATTGCTGGATGCTGATCGGGATCTTGTCCCTAACAAGAAACCCGCACTGAGCAGAAAATGCGTTCTTTGTCCGGATGGGTTCAATCGGTTCGCCGTCGGGCGCGATTTCTATGATCTCAAACCTTTCATCCGAGCTCAACTTTTTCTTCGGGCCTCGTCTCCTTAACGAAGTTGTGCTCGATCCGGAGGGCTAGAAAAAGGAAGAAAGACGAGAGTTAATTAATATGTGTACATATACCAAAACAATGAATGCATCAATTAACTAGTCAGCACGGACTTAACTAATATATATACCTGGCCGGACTCAGTTCGGTCACCGGAGCAGTCAGCACGGTCTCCTTCTTGTACCTCCATTGGGTCACCGGAGCCATCATGAACATAGCCCTCTTCTTGTACCAGCATTAATGGGTCGGAGCCATCATGAACATAGCCCTCTTCTTCACCCAGTCCTTCCTGACCATCGGTGTCGTTGAGAAATGATGCAATGACATCACTTCCTTGTGCGATTATGTCCCCCAACATCGCTTCTGTTTCTTCGTCTCGGGAGTGCACCATAATTTCTACAAATATTTACAACATGTCAATTATTATTCAAACATGGTACAGATGGATATATATATATACTCGTGGCAAATGTAGAACTAGCTAGCTAATCACAATAAGGAATCATGTTAGTGGCCTCGACACTGCTTCTCTAGGGTTTGGGGTCGCCTCGACACAACGCTTCAAGGGTTTGGGGTGGCCTTGACGACAACGCTCTTTTAACTTGGTAAATTTGGGTGGCCTCGAGAGAGTTAATTTGTCGGGTAGGGGCGCAGCGGGAGGGGGTAGGAGACCATCGTTTTCTCTCTAGGGTTTGGGTGTCCTCGAGAGTTTTGGTCGAGCGAGAGGGCCGAGGGGGGGTGCTGCCGTTGTATAAGTTATCACGGTCGAGAGGGGGTATATATATCGACCGCCCCTCATGTCGAAGTTATCTCGAGGGGGTTATATCGACAACGACGCGACATACATGTAAATGGGAAAATAATGTTATCGGGGAGGGGGTATTGGTACCCCCCCTCGTGTTGAAGTTTCTTCTTTCTCCTCTATTCATTTCTTCTTCTTCTCCTGTTCTTTTTCTTCTTCTCCCTCGAGAAAGGAAAATAAGGAAAAGGAAGAAAAGAGGAAGAAGGAAGAAGGAAGAAGAAGAAGAAAAAAAGAAGAAAAAAAAGGAGAAGAAGAAAGGAAAAGAGGAGAAGAAGAAAAAATAGAATTTTTTTCTATTTTTTCTTCTTCTCCTCTATTCCTTTCTTCTTCTCCTCTTCTTTTTCTTCTTTTTTCCTCTTCTTATTTATTTCTCCTCTTCTTCCTCTCCTCTTCTTCTCCTTTCTTCCTCTTCTTATTTTCCTTTTTCCTCTCATTCTTTTTCTTCTTCTTCTTGCTTCTTCCTTCTTCCTCTTTTCTTCCTTTTCCTTATTTTCCTTTCTCCTCTACACTAACCTAAAATGCACTAACCTAAAATCGATATCTACTAACAACCTAAATAAAAAATTAATACATATATGAAAAAACATATATAAACAAAAAAATGCTATGAACATTATATTCATACATACATATATAGCCACATCCATTCATCATATATATAGCTACCACATACATATATACATTATATATATGAAAAAAATGCAATGAACAAAAAAATACACTTATGAAAAAAAGTACTATGAACATGTACACATATATACACATACAAACACATATACACAAAAAATGCAAAAAAATGCTATGGAAATTGATATGGAGGAAAATGCAGGGCAGGGGCGGTGGCACACCGGCCGCGCAGGGCAGGGGTGGCGCGCGGCGGCCGCGCAGGGCAGGGGCGGTGGCGTGGCGGCCGCGCAGGATAGGGGCGGCGTGCGGCGGCCGCGCAGGGGCGGCGGCGCGGCGGCCGCGCAGGGGGGCGGGACGGGAGGGGCACGGGAGCAGGCTGTGCTCATAGGGGGCGGCGGTGATGGTGAAGGCGAGCAGCTTGTCGGCGTCGGTGGCGGCGGCGACGGCAAGGTGGAGCAGGGGCATTGGGCGGCGACGGCGACGAGGAGGAGCAGGGGGCGTCGGGGGAGAAGTGGGCGATTTGGCCGGAAATTGCTAAGTGCTACTTATATAGCAAAGCCTTTAGTCCCGGTTGGTGGCACCAACCGGGACCAAAGGCCTCTTTTCAGCAGCCCAAAGGGCGGGAAGCGGCGGCCTTTGGTCCCGGTTGGTGGCACAAACCGGGACTAAAGGGGGGGCATTGGTCCCGGTTGGTGCCACGAATCGGGACCAAAGGGTGGCATTTGTCCCGGTTCGTGGCACCAACCGGGACCAATGGCCTTGCACAACGGCGTGGTGGTGGGAGTTTAGTCCCACCTCGCTAGTTGAGAGCACCCCGCACCTGTTTATAAGCTCCGCTGCCTCTTCCCACTCGAACTCCTCTCAACTACAGGCCAATGGGCCTAATCTGACACTGCTTTGCCTGTGGGCCTGCTGGGCCTTCTGCGGGCCTGAATCCTGGCCCATGGTACGGTTTCTAGTCGTATTCAGGCCATGGGGGCCCAGTAGGAGGCACTTTTTCTGTTTTTTTGTTTTCTTTACTTATTGTTGCTATTTTATTTTTTCCAGTTTTTTTGTTTTGTTTTCTGCATTATTTATTTTCTTTTGTTTTTTGCTTTATTTTTTTATTCTTTTTGCTTTTAGTTTTAGGAAAATTATAAACTTTCTGTTAGTGCCATTAGTTTTCAAATTTGAAAACACTTTTTTTGTTTTTTCCTTTCTTGCTTTATTTATTTTATTTTGTTTCTACTTATAGCAAAATACTTATTGTTGCTATTTTTATTTTGTTTTCTGCATTATTTATTTTCTTTTGTTTTTTGCTTTATTTTTAATTCCTTTTTCTATTAGGTCAGCAAAATTATAAACTTTCTGTTAGTGCCATTAGTTTTCAAATTTGAATAGTTAAAATTTGAGTTCTTTGAAATTTGTGTGAATCACAAGTTTGTGATTAACTTTAGTAAAAAAATGAACATAGATGCGCGTATAGAGTGTTCTTGGTGAGAACATAGTTGACAAGGAGCGAAACGGGATTAATGGTATTACGAGGGCCGAACCATAAGACATTAAAGCATTTCAAATGAACTCTGAAAAAGTTGAAAGTTGGCATGGTATCATAAATTCACCCACGTAGCATGTGCATGTACAAAATGGACAATGGTATCATACTCGTCTGTTACAAAGTTGGCATGGTATCATCATAATAGTTACGGGAGAAAGTCTTCACTTTTTCTTCGCTTGTGTCATTTGCTTATTGCGCCGTAACCATGGATAATATTCATCATTTATCAGGATGTTGGGGTCAGCCTTGACTTTGAAGGGAGGAATTTCATGAAACTTTTCATAATCTTCAGACATGTCTGTCTTTCCCTCCACTCCCACGATGTCCCTTTTTCCTGAAAGAACTATGTGGCGCTTTGGCTCATCGTATGATGTATTCGCTTCGTTATCTTTTCTTTTTCTCGGTCTGGTAGACATGTCCTTCACATAGATAACCTATGCCACATCATTGGCTAGGACGAACGGTTCGTCAGTGTACGCAAGATTTTTCAGATCCACTATTGTCATTCCGTACTGTGGGTCTACCTGTACCCCGCCTCCTGACAGATTGACCCATTTGCACTTAAACAAAGGGACCTTAAAATCATGTCCGTGGTCAAGTTCCCATATATCCACTATGTAACCATAATATGTGTCCTTTCCCCTCTGTGTTGTTGCATCAAAGCGGACACCGCTGTTTTGGTTGGTGCTCTTTTGATCTTGGTCAATCGTGTAAAATGTATTCCCATTTATCTCGTATCCTTTCCAAATCGTAACAGTCGAAGATGATCCCCTGGACAACAAGTACAGCTCATCAGAAATAGTGTTGTCACCTCTGAGATGTGTTTCCATCCAACTGCTGAAAGTCCTGATGTGTTCACATGTAATCCAGTCGTCGCACTGCTCCGGGTGTTTGGAGAGCAGACTGTTCTTGTGTTCATCGACATATGGGGTCACCAATTTAGAGTTCTGTAGAACTGTGTAGTGTGCTTGAGACCAAGAATATCCATCCCTACATATTATTGAGTCCCTTCCAAGCATGCCTTTTCCAGTCAGTCTCCCATCATACCGCGATTTAGGGAGACCTATCTTCTTAAGGCCAGGACTGAAGTCAACACAAAACCCGATGACATCCTCTGTTTGAGGGCCCATGGAGATGCTTCCTTCGGGCCTAGCGCGGTTACAGACATATTTCTTTAGGACTCCCATGAACCTCTCAAAGGGGTACATATTGTGTAGAAATACGGGGCCCAGAATGACAATCTCATCAAATAGATGAACTAGGACGTGTGTCATGATATTGAAGAAGGATGGTGGCATGAAACCCTTGTAAAGCAGGTGGGTGTGAAGGATTTTCCGGTCAGAGTAGGACTTCGTATTCCCACATATAGGGCATGGACAACACATAAAACCATTCTGCTTGTTTGCCTCAGCCACATCGAGAAAATCATGCACGCCCTTAATGTACTCGGAGGTGTGTCTTGAACCGTACATCCATTGCCGGTTCATCTGCGTGCATTATATATAATTAAGTGTGTCAAAAGCATTATAGAACATCATGAATAGATAATTAAGTGACGAAATTAATAGAAGTTCATCATCACATTAAAACCAAAGTACATACATAGTTCTCATCTAACAACATAAAGCTCTGCAGAGCATCTAAATTAATTAAACCATACATTGAAACTATGTAAAACATTTCAATGTGAAAACAAATGCGATCATAATCGCAACCAATGTAACAACTGATCCAACGGCATAAAAATACCAAGCCTCAGTATGAATGGCATATTTTCAAATCTTTCTAATCTTCAAGCACATTGCATCCATCTTGATCTTGTGATCATCGACGACATCCGCAACATGCAACTCCAATATCATCTTCCACTCCTCAATTTTTCTAATTTTTTCCTTCAACAAATTGTTTTCTTCTTCAACTAAATTTAACCTCTCGACAATAGGGTCGGTTGGAATTTCCGGTTCAACAACCTCCTAGATAAATAAAATCTATGTCACGTTGGTCGGCATAATTATCATAAACAATAAATGAACCAATAGTTATGAAAAGATAATATATACCACATCCGAATCATAGACAGGACGAGGGCCGACGGGGGCGGATACCAAAACCATTGCACTATATAAGATGCAATAATAAAAGTAAGAAAATTATAAAAGTATCTATATAAACATACAAGTAAGATTTTCTTTTTTTCCTTTCAGAAAGAAGATAAGAACAAGAGGCTCACCACGGTGGTGATGGCGACAAGATCGGCGCGGGTGATCGACGGCGGTGAAGACGGGGACGGGACATGACGGACCGCTAAACCTAGACAAATATTGAGGAAAATGGATCTTGGAGGTCGAGCTTGGAGAGGAGAAAGCTTAAGTAGTGTGGCTCAGGCATTCCATCGAACACCTCGTGTGCATAGGAGGTGAGGTAGAGCATCACAATGCTCTCTCCTCGCCGCCCAGGAAAAACAGAGCAGTGGGAGTGCTCTGCTCGCGGGCGAGGGGTATATATAGGCAACCCATTGGTCCCGGTTGGTGGCTTGAACCAGGACTAAAGGGCAGCCTGTGGTCCCAGTTCATGCCACCAACCGGGACCAATGGTGGTGGGCCAGGAACGAGGCCCATTGGTCCCGGTTCGTCCCACCAACTGGGACCAAAAGGTCCAGACGAACCGGGACCAATGGCCCATGTGGCCCGGCCGGCCCCCGGGGCTCACGAACCGGGTCCAATGCCCCCATTGGTCCCGGGACTAATGGGCTGACCTGGCCTAGACCATTGCCTCCTTTTCTACTAGTGTCTCTCTCTCTCGTGTTCTCTCTATGGCACGATCTTGATGTATCGCGAGCTTTGCTATTATAGTTGGATCTTATGATGTTTATCCCCCTCTACTCTCTTGTGATGAATTGAGTTTTCCTCTTGAAGTTATCTTGTCGGATTGAGTCTTTAAGGTTTGAGAACACTTTATGTATGTCTTGACGTGCTTATCTGTGGTGACAATGGGATATCACGTGCCACTTGATGTATGTTTTGGTGACCAACTTGCGGGTTCCGCCCATGAACCTATGCATAGGGGTTGGCACACGTTTTCGTCTTGACCTCCGGTAGAAACTTTGGGGGAGTCTTTGAAGTACTTTGTGTTGGTTGAATAGATGAATCTGAGATTGTGTGATGCATATCGTATAATCACGCCCACGGATATTTGAGGTGACAATGGAGTATCTAGGTGACATTAGGGTTTTGGTTGATTTATGTCTTAAGGTGTTATTCTAGTACGAACTCTTGAATAGATCGATCCAAAAGAATAACTTTGAGGTGGTTTCGTACCCTACCATAATCTCTTCGTTTGTTCTCCGCTATTAGTGGCTTTGGAGTGACTCTTTGTTGCATGTTGAGGGATTGTTATATGATCTATCTAGGTTATTATTGTTGAGAGAACTTGCACTAGTGAAAGTATGAACCCCATGCCTTGTTTCCTATCATTGCAATACCATTTGTGCTCACTTTTATCATTAGTTACCTTGCTGTTTTTATATTTTCAGATTACAAAAACCTATATCTACTATCCATATTGCACTTGTATCACTATCTCTTCATCGAACTTGTGCATCTATACAATTTACCATTGTATTGGGTGTGTTGGGGACACAAGAGACTCTTTGTTATTTGGTTGCAGGGTTGTTTGAGAGAGACCATCTTCATCCTATGCCTCCCACGGATTTATAAACCTTAGGTCATCCACTTGAGGGAAATTTGCTACTGTCCTAGAAACCTCTGCACTTGGAGGCCCAACATCGTCTACAAGAAGAAGGTTGTGTAGTAGACATCAAGCTCTTTTCTAGCGCCGTTGCCAGGGAGGTGAGTTCTTGATGGTATATCTTTAGATCTTGCAATCGAATCTTTCCTTTTCTTGTTTTATCACTAGTTTAGTTTATAAAAGAAAACTACAAAAAAATGGAATTGAGTTTGTATCATACGCTTCATCTTTTTAATATCTTTCGTAAGTATGATGAAAAGGGAAATTGTGCTTAAGTGCTAGAAGAAGAAGTCTATAAAATGCTTGGTACTAGATCTTTGTATGATGAGCATGATTGCAATGCTGTTAGTATGAATTCCTTGAATATCCATGATGCTAATAATATGCAAAGCCACAAGCTTGGGGAAGCTATGTTTGATGAAGATGATATTTTTTGTCCCCCAAGTTTTGATGAGCAAAATTATTATGATGATAGCATGCCTCCTATTTATGATGATTATATTGATGAAAGTGGGTTTGGAAGAGTGTCAACTTTAGGAAGTAGTGGTCCCACTATTTTGGAGGATGTTGAATCTTATAATATTTATGAAAGTGGGTTTGGAAGAGTGTCAACTTTATTTACTGATGATTCCACTATTTCGGAAGACGTTCCAATTGATTATGAGAACAAAGTTGCTATCTATGATGATATTGTGATGACTTGTATGCTATTACGAATAATGATAACCATGAAACTTGTCATCATGATTTTAGTTTCCAATTGGATTATGCCTTCACATGATAATTATTTTGTTGAGTTTGCTCCCACTACTATTCATGAGAAGAAATTTGCTTATGTGGAGAGTAGTAAATTTTCTCTGCATGTAGATCATGAAAAGAATGCTTTAGGTTCTGGTTATATTGTTGAATTCATTCATGATGCTACTGAATATTATTATGAGGGAGGAACATATGCTTGTAGGTATTACAATAGTATCAAGTTTCCTCTCTATGTGCTTAAAGTTTTGAACTTATGCTTGTTTTGCCTTCCTATGATAGTTGATTATTGTTCCCATAAGTTCTTTGCTCACAAAATACCTATGCATAGGAAGTGGGGTAGACTTAAATGTGCTAGTCATATGCTTCATGATGCTCCCGTTATGTTTCAATTCTTATCTTTTATGTGATCATCATTGTCATCATCATGCCTATCTAGAAAGGCATTAAAGAAAAGCGCTTGTTGGGAGACAACCCAATATTTACCCTTACTATTTTTGTGTGTCCACATGATTATTCTACTGTAATAATCATGTTTTATAGCTTTTGTTTCAATAAAGTGCCAAGTAAGATCTTTAGGATAGCTTACGGTGATAGTTGTGTTGATCCTGCTGAGAATCAAAAACTTTTGCACCCAGTAAATTAGTTTTGTTAATTCACAGAAATGTTATTTTGATCTGATTCTATTTGATCTGGATTGGTACACAAATTTCTTAGGACTTCCTAATTGTTTAGGATTTTTGGAGTTACAGAATTATACGTTTCATACAGATTACTAAAGACTGTTCTATTTTTGACGGATTCTGTTTTCTATTTGTTGTTTGCTTATTTTTATGAATATATGAGTAGTATCAAAGGGTATTAACTATAGATAAGTTGGAGTACAGTATATATTACACCAATATGAATTTAGAGTGAGTTCATTACATTACATAAGTGGTGGTTTTATTTTCTTATACTAACGGAGCTTACGAGTTTTCTGTTGAGTTTTGTGTTGTGAAGTTTTCAAGTTTTGGGTAAGGATTCGATGGACTATTGAATAAGGAGTGACAAGAGCCTAAGCTTGGGTATGACCAATGCACCCCAAGATAATATTCAAGGACAACCAAGATCCTAAGCTTGGGGATGCCCCGGATGGCATCCCCTCTTTCGTCTTCGTCCATCGGTAACCTTACTTGGAGCTATATTTTTATTCGCCACATGATATGTGTTTTGCTTGGAGCGTCATTTTATTTTGTTAGTATTTGCTTGCTGTTATTTAGATTAATTTTTTGCATCTTTAGTTTCAATAAAAATGTCAAGGATAGCCTTTACCATGCTTATTTTGCTAGTATACATGTTGCTGTTTGAAAACAGAAAGTTTAGCGCTGTTGAAAAAATTCCCTTGAAAAGTAAGAGCATGATATAATGTTGAAACTTTTTGCATATTGAGATATTATAAATCTTCTACAGCGTAGTTTTTTCTCATAATTTTTGGAGTTAGGGAAGTATGATGACTCTTGCATTCTTTACAGACTATACTGTTTTGGCAGATTGCTGTTATGGTTGCATTGTTTGCATATGTTTACTTGTTTAATGATTCTATTTGAGGATAGGAGTGTTAAATATGCAGAGGCATTTAGTGTGCAATGTTGAATAATAATTTTAGTGATTTGTTACAGTAGAAAATGATAAGGTTTTGCATTGGTTTATACTAACCTATCTCACGAGTTCTTGTTGAGTTTGGTGTGGATGAAGCTTTTGATAAAAAGAGAAACCATGATATGAGAGCAATTAAGGAGACACAAAAGTTCAAGATTGGGGATTCCCAAGGCCCCCAATTCAAGAAGTCTCAAGCATCTAAGCTTGGGGATGCCCCGGTAGGCATCCCACCTTTCTTCTTCAACAACTATCGGTTAGTATCGGTTGAGCCTAAGTTTTTGCTTCTTCACATGAGTTATGCTATCCTTGCAATGTCATTTTATTTTGTTTTGCTTGCTGTTTGAATACAATACCAAGATCTGAAATTCTTAAATGAGAGAGATTCTTCGCATAGTTGCATAATTATTTAGCTACTCATTGATCTTCACTTATATCTTGTTGGAGTAGTTTGTCATTTTACTCGTGTTCTTCACTTATATCCTATGCGTAAATGGTTGAATGAGTTGAAAGTCATAAATATGAAATTATATATTCTTCATTTGCTTATCCCATGGGGAGTAATGACTTCACATCTAAAAAGTAGAGGTTGTAAATTTATTGAAGGTTAGCAAGCATTGTATTGAGATTTCACATATAAATATACTATACTAGACATCTTTTATAATTGTGAGCACTCATTAAGTATGACATGCTAAAGATTTGATGTTGGACAAGGAAGACAACGTAATGGGTTATGTTTTTGCACATCTCAGTTAAAGTATATTGTCATGGATCATTCAAACATGTTGAGTTTGCCTTTCCCCCTCATGCTTGCCAAATTCCTTGCACCAAGTAGAGATACTACTTGTGCTTCCAAATGTCCTTAATCCCAGTTTTTGCCATGAGTGTCCACCATACCTACCTATATGCGGTATTTACCTGCCGTTCCAAGTAAATTTGCATGTGCAAAACTCTAAACCTTCAAATAATAATCTGTTTTGTATGCCCGCATTGCTCATGTAGCGACTAGGGGCTGTCAGTATCTTCCATGCTATGTGGGTTATTCTCAAGATGAGTGGACTCCTCTCATCATTCACGAGAAAAATGGCTAGTATCTGGGATGCCCAGTCCCATGATCAAAAGATCATAATCAAATCAAAAATAATTGCAAACAAAACTCCCCCAGGTTTGATGTTAGTTGGAGGCACCCATTGTTTCGGGCAAGCCATGGATTGATGATTGTTGCTAGAGGGAGAGTAAAAACTTTTACCATTCTGTTTGGGAACCGCCTATAATGTATGTAGTATGGAAGATATTGGGAACTCTTAGTTGTTATGTTGACAATGAGATCATACCTCTCAAAATTATTTATCTCTAGTTCAAAATTGAGCTCTGGCACCTCTGCAAATCCTTGCTTCCCTCTGCGAAGGGCCTATCTTTTAATTTATATAAGAGTCAAGGTGATCTTCACCTTTCCCTTTTTCATTTTATCCTTTGGCAAGCACCTCGTGTTGGGAAGATCCTGATATATATATATATATATCCGATTGGATGTAAGTTAGCATGAACTATTATTGTTGACATCACGTTGGGAGGCAACACTATAAGCCCCTATCTTTCTCAGTGACCGATTAAAACTCCATAACCATTACTATTGCGTGAGTGTTAGCAATTGTGGAAGACTATATGATAGTTGAGTATGTGAAGTTTGCTAGTTTTCAAGAAAGTTTATGGTCTATGCTTTAACATGTGAATAGCTTGTTACTTGATCTTGAGAAGTTTTATGAGATGAACTACTGTTTTGACATATAATCATGCTAGAAAAGGTGATTGAAATTATCATTGATCAAACTTGTGCACCTTCTAGCATTCACACTTCGTAAATTCTTTCTTTTATCATTTACATACTCGAGGATGAGCAGGAATTAAGCTTGGGGATGCTGATACGTACGTCTCCATCGTATCTATAATTTATGAAGCATTCATGCTATTTTATTATCTGTTTTGAATGATTACAGGCTTTATTATACACTTTTGTATTACTTTTGGGACTAACCTATTAACTGGAGGCCCAACCCATATTGCTGTTTTATTGCCTGTTTCGGTATTTCGAAGAAAAGGAATATCAAACGGAGTCCAAAAGGAATGAAACCTTCGGTAGCGTGTTTTTTGGAATGAACGTGACCCAGGAAACTTGGAGTGCAAGCCAGGGGAGCATCGAGGAAGCCACGAGACAGGGGGCGCACCCACCCCCTGGGCACGCCCTACCCTCTCGTGGGCCCCTCGAGGCTCCCTTGACTGACTTCTTTCGCCTATATATTCCCATATACCCTAAAAAATCAAAACAGAAGATAGATCGGGAGTTCCGCCGCCGCAAGCCTTTGTAGCCACCAAAAACCTCTCAGGAGCCCGTTACGGCACCCTGCCGGAGGGGGAACCCACCACCGGTGGCCATCTTCATCATGCCGGCACTATCCATGACGAGGAGGGAGTAGTTCACCCTCGGGACTGAGGGTATGTACCAGTAGCTATGTGTTTGATCTCTCTCTCTCTCTCCCGTGTTCTCTCTATGGCACGATCTTGATGTATCGCGAGCTTTGCTATTATAGTTGGATCTTATGATGTTTCTCCCCCTCTAATCTCTTGTGATGAATTGAGTTTTCCTCTTGAAGTTATCTTGTCGGATTGAGTCTTTAAGGATTTGAGAACACCTTATGTATGTCTTGCCGTGCTTATATGTGGTGACAATGGGATATCACATGCCACTTGATGTATGTTTTGGTGACAAACTTGCGGGTTCCGCCCATGAATCTATGCATAGGGGTTGGCACACGTTTTCTTCTTGACCTCCGGTAGAAACTTTGGGGCACTCTTTGAAGTACTTTGTGTTGGTTGAATAGATGAATCTGAGATTGTGTGATGCATATCGTATAATCATGCCCATGGATACTTGAGGTGACAATGGAGTATCTAGGTGACATTAGGGTTTTGGTTGATTTGTGTCTTAAGGTGTTATTCTAGTACGAACTCTTGAATAGATCGATCCGAAAGAATAACTTTGAGGTGGTTCTGTACCCTACCATAATCTCTTTGTTTGTTCTCCGCTATTAGTGGCTTTGGAGTGACTCTTTGTTGCATGTTGAGGGATTGTTATATGATCTATCTATGTTATTATTGTTGAGAGAACTTGCACTAGTGAAAGTATGAACCCCATGCCTTGTTTCCTATCATTGCAATACCGTTTGTGCTCACTTTTATCATTAGTTACCTTGCTGTTTTTTATATTTTCAGATTACAAAAACCTATATCTACTATCCATATTGCACTTGTATCACTATCTCTTCACTGAACTTGTGCACCTTATACAATTTACCATTGTATTGGGTGTGTTCGGGACACAAGAGACTCTTTGTTCTTTGGTTGCAGGGTTGTTTGAGATAGACCATCTTCATCCTACGCCTCCCATGAATTGATAAACCTTAGGTCATCCACTTGATGGAAATTTGCTACTGTCCTACAAACCTCTGCACTTGGAGGCCCAACAATGTCTACAAGAAGAAGGTTATGTAGTGGACATCTGACAGCGGTCAAGATTATCCTTAGTGAGGACTAAGGAAATTTTTCTCGATTATGGAGGTGATAAAAGAGTTCGTCGTAAAGAGTTACATCGATGCAAGCTTTTACACCGATCCAGATGACTCTAAGTCTCAATCTGGATACATATTGTAAGTGGGAGCAATTAGCTAGAGTTGCTCCCTGCATAGCATTGCAGACATAGAATATTTGCAAAATACATATAGTTCTGAATGTGACAGACCCGTTGACTAAACTTCTCTCACGAGCAAAACATGATCATACCTTATTACTCTAGTAAACCCTTCGGGTGTTGGTCACATGACGATGTGAACTATGGGTGTTAATCACATACAAATGTGAATATTGATATTAAATCACATGGTGATGTGAACTAGATTATTGACTCTAGTGCAAGTGGGAGACTGAAGGAAATATGCCCTAGAGGAAATAATAAAGTTGTTATTTATATTTCCTCATATCATGATAAATGTTTATTATTCATGCTAGAATTGTATTAACCAGAAACTTAGTACACGTGTGAATACATAGACAAACATAATGTCACTAGTATGCCTCTACTTGACTAGCTCGTTGAATCAAAGATGGTTGTGTTTCCTGACCATAGCCATGAGTTGTCATTTGATTAACGGGATCACATCATTAGAGAATGATGCGATTGGCTTGACCCATTCCGTTACCTTAGCACTTGATTGTTTTAGTTTACTGCTATTGCTTTCTTCCTGACTTATACATATTCCTATGACTATGAGATTATGCAACTCCCGATTACTGGAGGAACACTTTGTGTGCTACCAAAAGTCACAATGTAACTCGGTGATTATAAAGGTGCTCTACAGGTGTCTCCGATGGTACTCGTTGAGTTGGCATAGATCGAGATTAGGATTTGTCACTCTGATTGTCGGAGAGGTATCTCTGGGCCCTGTCGGTAATGCACATCACTATAAGCCTTGCAAGTAATGTGACTAATGTGTTAGTTGCGGGATGATGCATTGCGAAACGAGTAAAGAGACTTGCTGGTAACGAGGTTGAACTAGGTATTGAGATACCGACGATCGAATCTCGGGCAAGTAACATACCAATGACGAAGGTTACAACGTATGTTGTTACGCGGTTTGACCGATAAAGATCTTCGTAGAATATGTGGGAGCCAATATGAGCATTCAGGTTCCACTATTGGTTATTGACCAGAGACGTGTCTCGGTCATGTCTACATAGTTCTCGAACCCGTAGGGTCCGCACGCTTAACATTCGGTGACGATTGATATTATGAGTTTATGTGTTTTGATGTACCAAAGGTAGTTCGGAGTCCCAAATGAGATCGTGGACATGACGAGGAGTCTCGAAATGGTCGAGCCATAAATATCAATATATTGGAAGGCTATATTCGGGCATCGAAAAGGTTCTGAGTGATTCAGGTATATTTGGAGTACCGGAGAGTTACGGGAATTCGCCGGGAGAAGTATTGGGCCTTATTGGGCCATACAGGAATACAGGAGGCATTCCAAAGGGAAGGAGGCGCGCGCCCTCCCTTGGGTCCAAATTGGACTAGGGGAAAGGGGGCGGCGCCCCCCTTGCCCTTTCCTACTCTCTCTCTATCTTTCCCTCTTTCTTCTCTCCTACTCCGAAAAGGAAAAGGGGATCCTACTAGGACTTGGGAGTCCTAGTAGGACTTCCCACACTTGGCGCGACCCCTCTAGGGCCGGCCTCCTCCTCCACCGTCCTTTATATCGTGGGCAGGGGACACCCCAAAGGCATAACAGATACACAAGTTGATCATTGATCTTTTAGCCGTGTGTGATGCCCCCCTCCACCATAATCCACCTCGGTCATATCGTAGCGGTGCTTAGGCGAAGCCCTACGTTGGTAGCTTCATCAATACCTTCATCACGCCCTCGTGCTGACGGAACTCTCCCTCGAAGCTCTACTAGATTGTGAGTTCGTGGGACGTCACCGAGCTGAACGACTGCAGATCGCGGAAGTGCAGTACGTTCGGTACTAGGACCGGTCGATCGTGAAGACGTATGACTACATCAACCGCGTTGTCATAACGCTTCCGCTTACGGTCTACAAGGGTACGTGGACGACACTCTCCACTCTCCTTGCTATGCGTCACCATGATCTTGCGTGTGCGTAGGAATTTTTTTGAAATTACTACGTTCACCAACACTTTCCTCACCACATGATGCTTGCCAAAGGAGAAAAATAAAAGGAATAGAGAGAAAAACTTTGACTCTTGCATGAAGGTAAATACGTGAAAATTAAATATAGGCCCTTCGCAGAGGGAAGCAGAGGTTGCCATGCGCTTTTTGTTTGTATGCTCAATCCCTTAGTGCAAGAGAACGTCACGTTATATTGCCCCTTGTGATACCAACCTTTATTATGCAGTCTATCGCTTTTATTCTTCACCATTACAAGTTCATACAACGCTCAATTTTCCCTTACACTAAATGATCTCACGCTTTTAGAAGCAATTTTTATGCCCTTTTTGCACCGATGACAACTTACTTGAAGGATCTTACTCAATCCAGAGGTAGGTATGCTGGACTCTCAAACAAGACTTGGGTTTAAGGGTTTTGGATGCACAAGTAGTATCTCTACTTAGTGTAGAGTTTTTGGCTAGCAAAGATAGGGGCAAGCTCTACATGTTGAAGGATCTATGATAATGTAACTTCTATGTGAATATAAACAAACATAAATCATTATGTTGTCTTCCTTGTCCAACATCAACAATTTTGGCATATAATATTTTGATGGGTGCTCACAATCATAAAAGAATTCCAGGATAGTGTATTTGCATGTGAACCTTCTCTTCCCTTATTATTTCTTTCATGAGTTATCATTGACCAATGCTATGTTTGTCAATCTACAATAAAATTTTCTACTTATACTTTTCCTTGTGTAATGTCATCACTTACCATAAGATTAGCATATGATCTTTTTCATTTATTTCCTTTCTTTTTATTGAAACAAGAGAGTAAAGAAGGCAAAAGTCAAACTAAACTTTATTATATATCTCACACATGATTACAAGGATTGATCACTAAGCAAACTCTCAAAAAGAAAGGACCGAACTAAACTTTTATACATCTAAAACAAAAAGATAACCATGGATCGAACTAAGAAAGTAAAGGCAAAAGATAGTGGAGATGATACGATACTGGGCCACCTCCCCCAAGCTTGGCGAAATCCAAGGGGAGTGCTGTCGGTATCAAAACCGGCGGATCTCGGGTAGGGGGTCCCGAACTATGCGTCTAAGGCTAATGGTAACAGGAGGCGAGGGACACGATGTTTTACCCAGGTTCGGGCCCTCTCGATGGAGGTAATACCCTACTTCCTGCTTGATTGATCTTGATGATATTAGTATTACAAGAGTTGATCTAACACGAGATCGTAGAGGCTAAACCCTAGAAGCTAGCCTATGATTGTGATTGTTGTTGGCCTACGGACTAAACCCTCTGGTTTATATAGACACCGGAGGGGGCTAGGGTTACACAGAGTCGGTTACAGAGAAGGAGATCTACATATTCGAATTGCCAAGCTTGCCTTCCAAGCAAAGGAGAGTCCCATCCGGACACGGAACGAAGTCTTCAATCTTGTATCTTCATAGTCCAACAGTCCGGCCAAAGTATACAGTCCGGCTGTCCGAGGACCCCTTAATCCAGGACTCCCTCAATAGCCCCTGAACCAGGCTTCAATGACGATGAGTGCGGCGCGCAGAATGTCTTCAGCATTGCAAGGCGGGTTCCTTCTCCGAATACTCCATAGAAGATTTTGAACACGAGAATCGTGTCCGGCTCTGCAAAACAAATTCCACATACCATCGTAGAGAGAACAATATCCCACAAATCTAATCTGCTGACAGCTTTTTATAGCATGACATCACGCCACGGTCCGGTCATTATTTGAACTGTGTTTCACAACCAGCTATTGCACGTAATGCGAGGCAGTTTCCTTGACAACTCTTGTCGAAGCAGAGATTGTGTCCGCTTATCGCGGGATTCTCGTCAATACGGGCATGGGTAACCCAACCGCACCATCAATCGTGGCGCTTGGGGAATAAGCGATTTTAACGGGCGAGTGGGGAGGTGCACAGTTTCTACCGCCTTTATAAAGAGATGGGGATTCACCTTTTTCACCCACACCTTCTTCTTCCTTCGCTCATCCATACTCGCACGCTCGAGCTCCATCGCCCCAGTTCTCACCTTTTCCATACAGCCATTCCAAACATGTCCAGAGCGGGAGGCAAGTG
This sequence comes from Triticum timopheevii, assembly GCA_963921465.1. NCBI lineage: Eukaryota > Viridiplantae > Streptophyta > Magnoliopsida > Poales > Poaceae > Triticum > Triticum timopheevii. Next base: position 476,922,480 of record OY997264.1, on the reverse strand, counting down.
GATGGCCTCCTCCGTAACGGAGGAGGACATTACGAAGCTCCGGGGGGACGGATACTTGGCCGCAGACATCGCGCACCGGCTCCCGGACGCAGGGCAGATCGTTCCGACTCTGGAACCCCACGAGAGGGTTGTGTTCCTTGCCCATTTCGTCTGTGGACTGGGATTCCCCCTCCACCCATTTGTCCGTGGGCTCATGTTTTATTATGGGCTGGATTTTCATGATCTGGCCCCTAATTTTATCCTGAACATCTCGGCGTTTATCTTCGTGTGCGAGGCTTTCCTCCGCATCAAGCCCCACTTCGGCCTGTGGCTGAAGATCTTCAACGTGAAGCCGAAGATAGTGGTCGGCCAGCAAGCGGAGTGCAGAGGCGCCATGGTGGGCAAGATGCCCAACGTTACTTGGCTCGAAGGCTCCTATGTGGAGATCGTGAAGGGGTGGCAGTCGGAGTGGTTCTACATCACCGAGCCGCGCGACGCCAATTGGGCGGCGGCCCTTGAATTCCGATCTGGCATCCCCATGCGGCTCACCTCCTGGAAGAAGAAGGGCTTAGCCTGGGGTGCACCTGCGGAGCTGACCGGACTCAGCACTGCATCAAAAACATGATAAGCAAGAAGATCAAGCTTGTCAATGTGGTCAAGGTCATGCTCTTCCGCCGGATCCTCCCGTGTCAAAGATGGGCATTCAACATGTGGGAGTTCGATTTGGTCAAACAACAGACGCTGGGAGAGCTCTTCGACACGACACACAAAGACGTCTGGAGGGTGTTGTTCAAGGCCGCCGGAGTACCTCCTCCCACCACCGATGACCGCGGACTCAGCGCAAAGCACCCCGCCAATCCGGTAAGCTCTCTACGTCTCACAAGATGTGCCTTTCCTCGGTATGTTCGTGGGAGGAATTTAAGCCATCATACTGATTTAACAGGACTATGTGGCGACAGCGGAGCGGATCGACTGTCCAGCTCCGCTGCCTGAAGATCCAGCAACTGATCTCCTGACGAAGATGTTGTTTCCGGTGCCCTATGAGGTGCCGGAGAAGAAGGCCAGGAAGAAGGCTAGGGGACCAGGAAAGGTCTCCGACGCAAGGTTGTGTTGGACTCATCGTACGAAGGCACCGAGTTGAACTCCTCCAACGACAACGAGGAGGAGGAAGAGGAAAACCCCCTCCCTCAAACCGAGGTGGAGAAGAAAAGGAAGGACGCCCCATCCGGGGAGGCCGAAGGGTCAAAGAAGGGAAGGACCCTCCCTCCGGACCACTCCACAATAGCCGCCTATAGCGACGAGGAGAGACTACCCAGTGACAAGCCTCTGGCGAGGTCGTAAGTATCCGAATAACATAATACTTCTGGAATGTTTAGCTTTATGGCTCCTTATCATGTCAAAACATGTTTGTGCAGTCCGTCCAAAGCCCGCATCGACTTATCCTCCTTGGATGGGTCTTTGAGCTCGTCGGTGATGAACAGTGATTCACTCCCGATGGCCTCCACTCCCCGGCCTGCGGACGACACCGAAGTGTTGTCTCAGAGGATACCGGGCCAGGGGGAGATAGATCTGGAGGCACCTCAAGGCGAAACCCCCGATGCCGGGCTCATGGGGGGGGGAGATCCCCATGGATTCTGATGAGGGGGCCGCAGCAAGCTTGGCCCCCAGCCGGATACTGTGCCGGAACCTCTAGTGGTTCCGGACTCGGGTAGGCAGCCCCTCGCTAAGGGGGGCGAGCCGCCCGGGCTGATGACCTCTGCCCATCCAGAGGCATCGGATAACCTGGTGGAAGCACTTTAGAGCGCTTCCCTTGATGAAGAACACTGTACTCTTATGAGTATGGTGATTGCGAAGGTTCAGTCTGCCAAAAGAGGATTGACCGAAGCCTGCGCCAGCCTGCTAACAGGCTTTGTAACACCCCAAAAATTTAACTATGTTTTGAATTATTAAAACCTTGCCAGGAGTTTAAAAATTTTGCTCTCTGGATTTTCTGTTGATTTCAGAACCACTCTTCTTTAATATTGTGGTGTTTTTCCCCAAGTGGAAACTTTCCAAAAATATTATTGGACTTGTATACTCTGTCAACAAAACAATTCTTAATCAGTGGTTTTATTTGCATAATTGTTTTTCCTGAGCTTTATTCTTTTAAAATGATTTTTCATAAGTTTTGGAGCCTCCTTTGCACTACAACCATTTGATAAATGCATAAAAAAAATTCACCAAAATTTGGAGATGACATATGATGTCCATAAATCACTTTTATGCAAAAACATCTTCTGTTCATTGGAGATTTTGGGCTCTACACCTAATTTTCAAATCTGGTCCAGTGGGCAATTTTGCACTACAACCTATTTAAATATTTCTTTAAAACTCCCACCAAAATTAGGGGAGGTCAGTAGAAGTATATTATCCACCTTTATGCAAAAATCCAGTTATGTCCTTTAAAATTTTTGAGTGAATCAACCTCATTTTCATTCTGGTTCAACTTGAGGATTTGTACTGCAACCATATTTTTACTTGCTCTTTTGCCCACGGTTCTTTTTCCTACTTGTAGTCCTTCCTACAAAACCCTTAAGTCCAGGAGCATGAACCCATTGGAATATTTTTGGTCCATGAAATGACAGCCTTTAGTTCCTGCCAAAATTGGTTTTCTCAAATATTTGCACTAACAAGTTTTTACTTTTGGCAAACTAACCTGACCACCATCACCTACATCTAAAGAGACCCCAATCTGGAGATTTTGACCACTCCAAGAAATGCCTAGGTGCCCTTGGCATTTTGTCAAACACCTTGTAGGCATGGCCAGTTTTGGCATGGTTTTTAGTTAGCATTGCAAGCTTGGTCTCCTGGCCTAACCCCCTTGTCCATCAGCTTGCTTGCAAACCCTAGCCTAATCCTGTTAGTTACCAGCATCACCCGAGCGCTCTAGACCACCTTGGCATTCTATCGAGCATGTTGCGTGCATGCTCTGGGCGCGCCCAGAGCGCACGTTTTGCACGCGCGTGCATCGAGCCGCCGCGTCGCGCCCCTGACTTTTGCTCGCCCTGTAGAGCCGCGCCCCACCCTCGACCACTCGCCAGAACGCGCCAAGCTGCCCCTGGTGCCCTACAGCGCCGCCGTCAGAGCCCCTTGGTAGCACACCGACGTTCGTAGTGGGCTCCTGCCACGGTCGGCGCCGCCCGATGGAGGAGTCCAAGCTTATCCTCACGCTCGTCTGCAAGCGCTCGTCGGCGCCACGACGCCCTACCGTAGCAGAAACGGTCGGCCGGCGATCTTATCCTCGGCGATGGCGGAACCGACCTAGCTACACTATAAGTGGTGACCCCGAGCTCCTCCTAGACCTCAGGCAGTCTCAAGCCACTCCCCTAGCGCTCCCCTAGCCCGCTATCGACCAGAGGAGGCCGTCTTCTCCGTCTCCGACCAACCAGGCCCTCCCCCATCCAGCCAACGCCACCACCAGACTCCCCTTCATCTTGCGGAGCCCCCCAGCTGCTCAAACACGATCAGAGGCCACCATAGCTCAAACCGCCTTTTCATCCCGAAGCTATCGCTGCCGTGAAACTCGCCCCGGCGAATCCCTCCATCCCCACCTGACTAGCGACCACCGGGAGGACCGCCCTGGACTGGCGGATCCATCCCCACCCTCGGTTTCTCGAACGGTGCCGCCGTTCGCCGGTGAGCATTGCTAGAGTCCCGCCTCCGCTCGGGCAGAGAAAGAGGAGGGAGAAGACCAGTCAAACCTAACCAGTGGGCCCGCTGGACCCACTATCAATGACCCACGCGCGGTCCCCGCTGGATAAGTGGAGGAGTAAAACCAAAATACGCCTTCGACGTGGTCAGTTTTCCAAACGTTTCTTTTTTCTGTTTTATTTTAAAAACAGTTTTTTGACCAAAACTTTGACTGTCTATAACTTTTTAAATATAACTCCAAATGAGTTGATTCTTTTTCCTAACTCTCTCAAATATTGCCTAGTTTGTTTTAAGATTTATTTCAAAAACAAATTGACAACTTTTTGGTACTATTTTTGAAACTATATATTGATTCAAAAATATTTTTAAATAGGATATTTGGAGAGAGAAGAAAACTTTCAAAGTTTTGGAATGCACCGTGCCTCCCAACAACTTGAAGGCAAGCATTCTGAACCCTAGCATAATATTGTCGTGTGTTGTTTGATACGATTACAACACCTCTCGTCTCGGAGTTTTCATTATCTTCTTTTGTGATGATATGTTCAAATTCACGAGTGCATGTTGATGCTGTTGGAGTTTGATATGTTGGGATAGTAGTCACCATCTCATGCCTCTCATGCATACCGGAAGGAACCCGGGAAAGCCTCTGTCTTGGGTAGACACGAGCATGTCTCCATTCGTTGAGACGATTGTGTCCGGTACGGCATAGTGAGACATGATGAGTGGTGGTTATGTCTGTTGTTGGAAGACATATTTGTTATGCTAACCATGCAGGGAATACTTAAACCTCCTGAGTCGACCATAGATCGAGTCTTGTTCCGGTAACCCCCACACTTGTTTCGTACTGCCACCTGTCCCTGCCATTGGTAGGGTACGGTTCAGTAATTTGTCAACCCCTTTCTAGCACACACCATACAGAGGGGCCGGGATGAGGGTACCATGTCCATGGATTAAAGCCAGTCATCTGGTCAGGGGGCATGGATGTTTTGGTTGTAGCTGGGGGGTAGCTTCCCCAGTTTGCGCGCGGTATAAATTTTGTGATCCTATGCTAATCGAGGTTGTAGCCTCCCCACTTAGAGTTTTTCTTAACGAGTGTCGTGGGTGATTCCAGACACCGATGAGTCAAGCTGGTGTGTGCGGTGGGGTGTGTTTTCAACTAAAAGAATGTAAGCAGAATTAGTCCGGATGGACTAACAGAATCCATTACTCGTGGGTAAAGAGTACACCCTTTGCAGAGATTATATCTATTCGAGTAGCCGTGTCCATGGTTAAGGACTACAGTCTGGGTTGGGTCAAGTGTCGGTCTTAGTGTCGTTCTTCGGAGGAAAAACAACTAAGTCAGAACTTTGATTTTGACCAGTGACATATGATGATTGTGATTATTATGGACTAACGATGTTCATTATTTGATTTATTGAGTATCTCTGGGACGGTTCTACCTCCAGGATATTCACTGTGATTATTCTGTTATAAGCCCTTTATGTGGTGTCGCATAGACGCCTGACTGTGGCATGTTTTGTTATTTATTTACCTTATAAGCCCTTTCTGTGGTGTCGCACAGACGCTCGACTGTGGCATGTTTATTATTTATTTACCTTATAAGCCCTTTATGTGGTGTCGCACAGACGCCCGATTGTGAAATGTTTCTTATTTATTTACCATATAAGCCCTTTATGTGGTGTCGCTGAGACGCCTGACTGTGGCATGCTTGTTATGTATTTACTTTATAAGCCCTTTATGTGGCGTCGCACAGACGCCCGACTACGACACATTTGTTACTTATTTCACTTATGAGCCCTTTCTGTGGTGTCGCTCAGACACCCGACTGAGACATTCTATTTCTACATTCTAATTGCATTATTCATGTGTTACGTGAATAACTTGTTTGCGTGCATCATGGATTTTATTTTTGTGACTGACGTTGTGATCATAGAATATTTCAGAGCATGATTATCGTTTGTTATATTATACATGTGTTCATAATGTTTGCGAGTACATTCAAAGTACTCACTGGCTTGTCCCTGGCTATTGTCTTGGCCAGATTTCTTGCTTGGAGAGGAGCGTGGCGATGACAGCCCCGGAACCTAATCAATGGTGATAGCGGCCTCGCAGAGATAGGAGTTAACCTGATCAGCTATTCCCGTGGGAAATGGAGTCCCACAGACGCTGATGACCACAAACCGCTTCCGCCATCAACCACTAGAAACCTTGTGTTGTACTCATGAGCCAAAATGGTCTTGTACTACATATCTTGTATTTTGCTTGGAGTTATTGTATCAAGTTTGTGTCTCGCCAGCTAACAGTAATCCTGGGGCTGGTGAGCATAAGGGCCATTTTCTAGGAAATTAATATCCCGAAATTCGGTCCTGACAGGCTTTGAGGTAAGTAATTGAATTATGAGAAAATACCACAGTATAGAAAGTAGCCCCTGATTCTCTGTTTGGTGTTCGGAAAGAAAGGCCGAATAGAGGATCAAATATTATCCCCAGGAGTCTAATCATATTATGTCTATGTGAATAAGCAGGCGTTGCTTCTGGCCGCAGCCGCCCTCACTGCGGAGGTTTCCGGACTGAAGCGGAACCTGGGGCGGGCCGAAGAAGAGCTCGGCCTCGTGAAGAGGCAGCTCGAAGAGAACAAAGGTGAGTAATACCCAGTCCGTGTGTTATATAAAGGAAAAAAATCGTTGATGCTAATAGAAGCATGATAAATTTTAATAGGGGCCACGACCGAAGTGGCGGCCCTTAAGAAGGCGTTGTCCGAGGCCGAAGACAAAGAGGCCAAGGAGCACACCGAGCGCGAATAACAAGAGGCTCGGGTTGATGAGGTCCAGCAAGAGCTCCAGGATTTCGTCAAAAAATTCGAGTCCTTGGAGCGTGACTCCAAGATGCAAGAGTCGGAGCTTGCGAAGGCCCGTCAGAGCGCGCAAGACGCCAAGGTCGAAACCCAAAAGGCCCTCCAGGAGATTGATGCGGCCAAGAAGATAGCGGCGGGTAAGGCTTTCATTATGCAAAGAAAGCATGTGAAGGAGACTTTCCTTTTACTTACCCGAATACGGAGCTCTCCAGGAGCATTCGCAGATCTGCCGCACAGCATCTCTGACGCCGCAGAGTTCTACCGATCTGAGGAAGGGCTCGACGGATAAGCTGTTTTGGTCCTAGTATATTGGGGCCGAACATCCGATGCCCTTGAGCGACCAGCTAAAGCAACTAGTCGAACTTCACAAGGCGGCCGAGCTGGCCATGAAGGACCTCATAGTCCGGCTGTGGCCTGGAGAGCCCCTGCCCGGTAGCTACTTCGGCCTTGTCAAGCGGATGGTAAATGCCTGTCCGCGGCTTGAAGTCATTAAGCGGTCCGTTTGTATTGAAGGTGCACGCAGGGCCTTGGCCCGTGCGAAAGTGCACTGGGCGAAGATGGATGCCGAGAAGCTGGTGATAGAGGGGACGCCGAAGGGCAAGGAGCATCGCCACCCCGAACAGTACAATGGCAATGTGATTAAGGGTGCCCGCCTTGTGGCGGATGAATGTGCTAAGGATGTAATATTTGAATGAATGTACTCATATCATCATGTAATATGAAAATGAGTTTATGTGCACTATACGGCGCTTGTTAATTTAAAATATTACCTTCTGTGCGGCCGTTTATAAAATCCTGAGAGTTGGCCAGTCGTCGGCTTCTGCCCCCATGTAACTAGTACTGGGTGTTCGAGATAAATATAAACACTCTTTATCCAAATTTTTGGTCCTTTTAAGGAGGTGTTAACGCAGCGAACGAGGCAATCTGACTATACAGCTTTATCACTCTCACTTGGCCATAGAAGTCTACAATTTTAAATTTTGGCGAAGACCCTATTATCCGGAAGGCCGGACCTGGGGCGCTATACACGCCTAAATCGAACAAGGCCGATTCCTCGCCTGAAGCAGAAAAAATCTTTAAGGATTTGAGACCTCTCAAACAGCGACCAGCTCTCGCTTTATCATGACAGTCAGTTTTCGGCTTTCTCTACTAAGTTGCTCGTCCGAAAGAACCGGGACACAATCACAGTAGTTCTCCCTGCGCTACCTTAGCCGATATAGAGGAACGTAAGGTACCAAAACATAGGAGCCGGGAAAACCCAACTATTGACCCAAGACATGATTCGGAGCTGATGCATATAATGCTATAAGTTCGGGGTGCCGCACTGTCAAAAGTGTTCGGACTTTTCTTGCCATGTTATGGGGTACACTGAAGCCCCTGGCAAACTGGGCGTACCAAAATGCACGGGTGTAATAAATAAGCAGTAAAGGAAAGGGGTAAATAAACATAATAGTAAGCTGACGGTGTACACTATTTTCCCTTTTTATTCAAATGATACGTCAAAGCGTACATATACAAGTAGTGCGATAAGCAAAATAGGACTATTTGACACATCCTGACCAGGAGCGAGCTGTGTGCGGTTATGTAAAACAGGTATAACGATCGTTATCAGAGACCACCTGAGGATTCCCTTGGACGCCCCAGCTTCTTGTATTATTGGTGTGTCCGTCCCGCTATGTGTCAGGTAGTCAGTCTATCGGAAGAGCCTCCGAAGATGGGGACTTGGAAGAAAAAAAGGTGTAAAGATGCATGGGTCCTGGGGCTGTCGAACCGCATTGTGGACCATGTCATAACTGTGCCTCCGGCTATGCCCATGGTATTTTAAGTGCATAATTATGTATGCACAGCACAAATTTCGCTGCTTGACTGAGGCTAGGGCGGAGGCCAAATTGCTAGTCGACTTTGGTTATGCCGGATAATCCTGTTGCGGGGTACTCCGAACTCGCTTGACGGTGTTCGGGTTCTTTATCGCCGAATTGGTTGTTGGTCTAAGAAGGCTGTTTTGTACTTCTGTCGCGAGGGCCACAGTGTGCTCTTCCATACGGAGCGAGCGCTTTGTGTTTCCATTAACTGTTATAACCCCATGAGGTCCTGGCATTTTGAGCTTGAGGTATGCATAATGCGGTACCACATTGAATCCGGCAAATGCGGTTCATCCGAGCAGCGCATGATAGCCACTACGGAAGGGGACATTATCGAAGATTAGCTCCTCGCTCCGTAAATTGTCCGGAGATCCAAAGACCACTTCAAGTGTGATTGAGCCCGTGCAACAGGCCTCCACACCTGGTATGGCACCCTTGAAGGTGGTTTTTGTGGGCTTGATCCTTGAGGGGTCGATGCCCATTTTGCGCACTGTATCCTAATAGAGCAGGTTCAGGCTGCTGCCACCATCCATGAGGACTCGTCTGAGATGGAATCCGTCGATGATGGGGTCAAGGACCAATGCGGCCGAACCACCATGACGGATGCTGGTAAGATGGTCCCTGCAGTCGAAAGTGATCGGACAAGAGGACCATGGGTTGAATTTTGGGGCGATTGGCTCCATCGCATAGACGTCCCTTAGTGCACGCTTCCGTTCCCGCTTGGGAATATGGGTTGTGTATATCATATTCACAATTTTCACCAGGGGAGGGAATTTCTTCTGCCCTCCTGTGTTCGGCGGCTGTCACGACCGGTTTTCCGGGTAATAAATTTCCAGAAAAGACCGTCGTGCTCATCAGCCCCAGGATTACTGTTAGCTGATGAGGCTCCAACTTGATACAGAAATTCCAAGCAAAAAAACAAAATATGTGGTACAAGACCATTCTGGCCTGTGGGTACAACAAAAGGTTTCTAGAGGTTGATGGCGGAAGCGGGTTGTGAAACATCAGTGTCTATGGGACTCCATTTCCCACAGGAACAGCTGACCAGGTTAACTCCTATCTTCACGAGGCTGCTATCATCGTTGCTTAGGTTCCGGGGCTGTCATCGCACCGTTCCTCTCTGTGCAAGAAAAATCTGGCCAAGACAATAGCCAGGGACAAGCCAGTGAGTACTTTGAATGTACTCGCAAACATTTAGAACACAGGTATGATATAACAATGATGTGCTGACAATATTTTATGCTCATGACGTCAGTCACAAAGATAAATATAACTCTGATGTATGAATATGCAATGTCACGGAAGTATTAATAATTATGAAATAAATAACAAGCATGCCACAGTTGGGCGTCTGAGCGACACCACAAAAAGGGCTTTAAAAGAAATGCCACAGTCGGGCGTCTGAGCGACACCACATAAAGGGCTTTTAAAAAGAAATGCCACAGTCGGGCGTCTGAGCGACACCACACAAAGGGCTTTTAAAATAAATGCCACAGTCGGGCGTCTGAGCGACACCGCATAAAGGGCTTTAAAAGAAATGCCACAGTCGGGCGTCTGAGCGACACCACATAAAGGGCTTTTAAAATAAATGCCACAGTCGGGCGTCTGAGCGACACCGCATAAAGGGCTTTAAAAGAAATGCCACAGTCGGGCGTCTGAGCGACACCACATAAAGGGCTTTTAAAATAAATGCCACAGTCGGGCGTCTGAGCGACACCGCATAAAGGGCTTTAAAAGAAATGCCACAGTCGGGCGTCTGAGCGACACCGCATAAAGGGCTTTAAAAATGAACAATCATAGTGAGTATCCCGGAGGTAGAACCATCCCAGAGATACTCAATAATAACAATAATATCACGGGTTAGTCAACAATAATAATAATCATAATCATCATTAGTCACGAGTCACAGTCCATGTTGTTCCAGTTCTGGTTAACAGCTTCACCTCCGAAGACCGACACTAAGACCGACACTAGACCCATCCCAGACTGTAGTCCTTAACCGTGGACACGGCTATTCGAATAGGTTTTAATCTCTGCAGAGGGTGTACTCTTTACCCACGAGTAACGGATTTCTTTAGTCCATCGGGACTAATTCCGTCTACGGTCTTTTTGTTGAGAACACACCTAACTTGCACACACCAGCTTAACTCACACGTGTCTGGAATCACCCACGACACCTGTTAAGCAAACTCTAAGTGGGGAGGCTACAACCTCGCGTAGCATGGGATCAAACTTATATCGCACGCTCTAAGGGGTGGCCTCCCCTCTCGGTCCCAACCGGAAACACCCATGCCCCCGGACCAGGTGGCCTGCCTACCAGCTACAACCGGTATCTTCCACCATGGCCTCTCTGTACGGTGTGTGCTAGGAAGAGGTTGACAACTTACTGAACCGTACTCTACTTGCTGTAGAGACGAGTGGTAGTACGAAACAAGTATGGGGGTTACTGGAACAAGACTCGATCTACGGTCGACTTGGGAGGTCTATAGTTTCCTGCATGACATGTATAACAAATATATTTCAACCAATACAATCAACACTCATTATATCTTACCATGCCATACCGGACATAACCGTCCCGACGGAGACCGGCGACAAGCTCACGCCTACCCAGGGCAGAGGCTTTCCCGGATTCCTTTCCGGTATGCATGAAAGATACATGAGGATGAATACCATCACAAGTATACTCATTTCCAACAGCATGGAAATCACCAATATGCATCCATGCAAATGATCATATCACATGAAATAACAAGTTCTTCGAAATGAGGTGGTGTTATAAACGTGTCAACGAACACACCAAAAATATTATGCCGAGGTTCAGAATGCTTGCCTTTAGTGTGGGGAAAGGCAGGGTGCACTCCAAAACTTGAAACACCTCTCCTCTCTTCAAAAATCCTATTTTAGCAATATAAAGAATTAACACACAAAATAAAAACAGCACAAAAGTTGTTCTGAAATTTTTTCAAATAAATCTTAAAATAAACTAGGTGAAATTTGAGAGAGGTAGGAAAAAGAATCAGTCAATTTGGAGTTATATTTAAAAAGATATAACCAGTCAAAGATTTGGTCAAAATCTGTTTTTAATAATAAAACAGAAAAGAAAACGTTTCGGTAGAAATACGCTTTCTAAGTAGGGTTACGTACTTGGGATTCTACGCTTTCACTTAACCACGCGTGGCGGCGGGGTGGGTCACTGACAGTGGGCCCGCCTGGCCCACTGGTCGGGTTTGACCAGTCGCCGCGCCCCTTCTCCCTCCTCTGTCCGAGCGAGGCGAGGCTCCGGCGATCGTCGCCGGCGAAGGGAGGCTCCTCGAGGGCATCCGAGGCCAGGGATGGATCCACCTCTCCTAGGCGGTCCTCCCGGTGGTCGACTGGCCGGCGGGGACGGAGGGGTTCGTCGGCGGCGAGCTCCGCGGCGGAGGGAGCTTCGGTGACGGAGTGGTTTTGGGGCGAAAGTGGTTCCCGATCAAAATTAAGCAGGGGGTTGGGTTCCTGGAGGGGCGGAGGTGTTCTTGGCGAAGAGAAATGGGAGGGAGAGGCTTTGGTGGCGCCGGAATGGACGAGGCAGTGGCGGCGGCAGGAGTTGCCGGAGATGAGGGAGGCGACCTCCTCAGGTTGATTGGCTGCCATGGGGAGACTAGGGAGGTGGACTGAGGTTGCGTGCGTGCTCAGAGGGGCTCGGGGTCCCTTATATAGGCGAGGCAAGGCGGTTCCGCGGCGGCCGTGGATAAGCTCGTCGGCGACCGTCTTTCTGTAGCCGCAGGGCGTCGTGGCGACGACGAGGGCTAGGCGACGCCCTTGCGGATGAGCTCGGGCTGTGCTAGGGCCAGGTGGCGAGCCGAGGTGGCTTGGGCGGCGCCGACCGCGGCAGAGGCGCGCTGCGGCCGCCGGTGTGCCGCCAAAAGGCTCTGTCGGCGGCGCTGTAGGCATGCCAGGGTGGCTTGGCGCGTTGCTGGGAGCGGATGAGGTCGGGGGGCGTGGCTCTGTGGGTGAGCAAGGGCCGGGGCGGGACGCGGCGGCCCGAGCGCACGCACGTGCAAAACGCGCGCTCTGGGCGCGCCCAGAGCACGCACTGAATGTGCTCGGCGAAATGCCATGGCATGCTACAGGTCGCAAGTGAGGGTGGCAAGCCACAGGACTAGGTTATAGATAGAGGGGGACTCAATGGACAAGGTGGTTAGGTCAGGTGGTCAAGTTCATAGTGTAGACTTGAGATCATGCCAATTTAGTCCATGCACTCTAGGTGTTTGTCAAAATGCCAAAGGCACCTAGGCTATTCTTGGAGGGGCCAAATCTTCCATACTAGTGTCTCTGTGGATGAAAGAGAGGGTGGTGAAGTTAGTTTGCAGAAAGGAGAAACTTGTTAGTGCAAGTTTTGCAAAACCTCAATTCTGGACAGAAAGCAAATGGCATTGTTGCAAGTACTTAGAATCATCCAATGGGTCCACTCTCCTGGACTTAAGAGTTTGGCAAGGGGGACTACCAGTAGAAAAAGGAATCATGGATGTAGGATCAACTAAAATGGTGGTTGTTGTACAAATCCTCAAATTGGACCAGAATGGAAAAGAGGTTGATTCACTCAAAAATTTCAAGGAACTTAAATGGGTTTTTGCACAAAGTGAAATAATATGCTCCTAATGACCTCCCCTAATTTTGGTAGAATTTTTAAAGAGATATTTAAATGGGTTGTAGTGCAAAATTGCTCTCTGAACTAGAGAAGAAAAACATGTGTAGCACTCAAAATATTTCAGAAATAAAAGATATTTTGTATAAAAGTGATTTAAAAACATCACATGACTTCTCCAAATTTTGACGGGATTTTTTTAGACAAATCTATCAAATGTTTGTAGTTCAAAAATAGCTCCAAAACTTAAAAAGTCATTTTAAGAAATAAAGCTCAGAGTGAAATAATTTAATAAATAAATCTCCTGATTGAAAGATGTTTTTAAATGAGATAGAAAATAGGTCCAATATGTTTTGGAAAGATCTACTTGGGAAGAACTCCTTAATATTAAAAGAAAAAGTTTTGAAATCAACAGATATATTCTTGCAGGCAAAAACTTTAAACTCTTGGCAGAATTTTAATAACACAAAAACCTGGATAAATTTTTGGGTTGTTACAATACTACCCCCCTTAAAAAAAATCTCGTCCTCGAGATTTGCTAACAGTCGTAAAACAAAGAAAACACTTTTACTTGGTCAAAAGATCATTTTACACGGGCGGTAAAAAGAGGCTACGGTGAGAGGGCAATAAGTGGTGAGTAACTACAGTGTGGTACTGGCGCTGCGTCGAAAAATCCATGCTTATGAAAACGGGCGATTTCTACGTTGGACGTCGTGAATTTAGAATAAATTCTAAATTGAACAATACGCTGGTCGTACCCGAGAGCATAGTGCTCTCTCTGGCTGACAGGTGGGACCGGGGCCCACTGTCAGTCTCTCCTTCTTCCTCTAGCTCTCTCTTCTTCCTCTATTTCTGCTGGCCGGAGCTCGAGACGAGGCTCTAATGGCGGAGGTGGTGCCGGACTGGTACGTGATCCTGTTGTGCGGGGGGCTGGCGGCAGTGCTGGGGCTCTCCGTGCTCCTGTGCGCGATGATCCTTGATGATCGCCGTGATGCTGCTGCCCGGGTGCTGGCTCTCCGTGGTGCCGGTAATCACGAGGAGTAGGTGGGGTCTATGGGAGGAATGTGTACTGCTGCCCAATATTCCGAGGTGGATGGGGTGATCCTCGATTTGAACAGCTCGTACTGGGGTGGCTGGGTAGAACCCATGGTACTACGGGTAAAGTCCCGCAATATTTTGACAAAGCTACCTGGGGTTGCTTCTGGGGTTCTCAGATGAATGTTGTGGCTCGGCATGACAAGAGATGGTTGTGAGAGTGGTGCACGAGGTGAGGGCTGCTGGGCAAGGTCACAAGGTGGCCTTCTTATATAGCATCTGGGCTGGTTTATTTACCGTGGTGAGCGGTAATAAATCTGCCGGATTACCTCAAGAGTCGGGGTCCGTGCCGGAGATACACATATCTCATAAAGAGATGTGTTACTGTGGTTGTCGTCAAGGTTGGTCTTGGTAGCTGTGCCCGGAAATTATGCAACGGTGCGCTTGACAAAATATGCAAGGCTACTATTAAAACAGAGGCACAAGACAGGCTGCGTTAATATACATGGTCGCACGATTTCAAGTAAGGATACACTGAGACTCGGTACTACTCGTACGGCTTAGTCTACCTCGTTTATGTCTAAACGGGCGTGCCTGGTGGATGTCGAGTCTTCTCCACGTGTCTCACTGCCGGGATTTGTCGGAGATGGCGGAGGAACGACAGGGTCGGGGTAGCGATGATGACCACCGCGGGGATTGTTAGCCACAACCCCGTTGGAGTGTGCTCCCAAAAGGTGACGAAGTACTTCTGGGGTCATCAAAGCATCTCGGTTGATGGCTGGAGCTGAACTCCGGATTTCGATCGGGTGTCCGAACAGCACGACTGGGTTGTCGGCGTCGGGCTCGTCTTCTCTTCTTGCTGGGGCTCGACGAACCAGCTCTCCTCGAGCTGCGATCAGATCAATTGTGATCTGGTCGAACAGTGCCTCTAGTGCATTTACATAATGCACTAGGTGCAACAATGCGGGATCCGCCTCGTGATCTCCGTTGGCAACTTGGGGTGGTCTACCATACCCTTCGCGTCTGGGGTAGTAGTGGATCGAGCGACAGTTAACTCTGGGTGACAAGTGCCTGAGATGAACTATAGCCTCTCGAGCAGCTAGTTGTATGGCTTGTGGCTCAAAGGAAGTTGTTCTTCCAGTGAACCTGTAGGGGCGTTCGGGCGCTAGACCCCTACCGTAGATGTGCACAGTGGCCCAGAATTGACGGTCTTCACCGCTCATGGGTCCTTGGTACACAACATATTCCGGTGGCTCCTCTAACGCATAGGCACGACGGGTGAGGTTTGCGAGGATGGTCACAAAACCTCCAAGGTTGGTTGCTGTGGTTTCATTGTGCACTATGGGGCCAGGCATTGTGGCTAGGTTGGGGAAGACGCTGTGCTGTGCTGGGTTGGGGTTAGCGTGCCCTTTTTATAGAAAAAGGGGACGGAGTCTTCCTTCGCACGCTTGTGGATGAGACATCTTGGGTGCTGGTTACTGGCGCGTGGTCGACAAGCTAGGTTGGTAGGTTGGGCACCGACTGCCAAAAGTGTCGGGATCACTGTGTGGCTATCTTGCACGAGAAGCTTGGCTGGGGTTTGGTTATGGTCTGGTGGGTTGGTTTGCCTAAGTTTATTGACCTGGCTAAGATAGGATTAGCCAATGGTCAGCCTGGCTCTGATACCAAGTCTGTCACGACCGGTTTTCCGGGTAATAAATTTCCAGAAAAGACCGTCGTGCTCATCAGCCCCAGGATTACTGTTAGCTGATGAGGCTCCAACTTGATACAGAAATTCCAAGCAAAAAAAAACAAAATATGTGGTACAAGACCATTCTGGCCTGTGGGTACAACAAAAGGTTTCTAGAGGTTGATGGCGGAAGCGGGTTGTGAAACATCAGTGTCTATGGGACTCCATTTCCCACAGGAACAGCTGACCAGGTTAACTCCTATCTTCACGAGGCTGCTATCATTGTTGCTTAGGTTCCGGGGCTGTCATCGCACCGTTCCTCTCTGTGCAAGAAAAATCTGGCCAAGACAATAGCCAGGGACAAGCCAGTGAGTACTTTGAATGTACTCGCAAACATTTAGAACACAGGTATGATATAACAATGATGTGCTGACAATATTTTATGCTCATGACGTCAGTCACAAAGATAAATATAACTCTGATGTATGAATATGCAATGTCACGGAAGTATTAATAATTATGAAATAAATAACAAGCATGCCACAGTTGGGCGTCTGAGCGACACCACAAAAAGGGCTTTAAAAGAAATGCCACAGTCGGGCGTCTGAGCGACACCACATAAAGGGCTTTTAAAAAGAAATGCCACAGTCGGGCGTCTGAGCGACACCACACAAAGGGCTTTTAAAATAAATGCCACAGTCGGGCGTCTGAGCGACACCGCATAAAGGGCTTTAAAAGAAATGCCACAGTCGGGCGTCTGAGCGACACCACATAAAGGGCTTTTAAAATAAATGCCATAGTCGGGCGTCTGAGCGACACCGCATAAAGGGCTTTAAAAGAAATGCCACAGTCGGGCGTCTGAGCGACACCACATAAAGGGCTTTTAAAATAAATGCCACAGTCGGGCGTCTGAGCGACACCGCATAAAGGGCTTTAAAAGAAATGCCACAGTCGGGCGTCTGAGCGACACCGCATAAAGGGCTTTAAAAATGAACAATCATAGTGAGTATCCCGGAGGTAGAACCATCCCAGAGATACTCAATAATAACAATAATATCACGGGTTAGTCAACAATAATAATAATCATAATCATCATTAGTCACGAGTCACAGTCCATGTTGTTCCAGTTCTGGTTAACAGCTTCACCTCCGAAGACCGACACTAAGACCGACACTAGACCCATCCCAGACTGTAGTCCTTAACCATGGACACGGTTATTCGAATAGGTTTTAATCTCTGCAGAGGGTGTACTCTTTACCCACGAGTAACGGATTTCTTTAGTCCATCGGGACTAATTCCGTCTACGGTCTTTTTGTTGAGAACACACCTAACTTGCACACACTAGCTTAACTCACACGTGTCTGGAATCACCCACGACACCTGTTAAGCAAACTCTAAGTGGGAGGCTACAACCTCGCGTAGCATGGGATCAAACTTATATCGCGCGCTCTAAGGGGTGGCCTCCCCTCTCGGTCCCAACCGGAAACACCCATGCCCCCGGACCAGGTGGCCTGCCTACCAGCTACAACCGGTATCTTCCACCATGGCCTCTCTGTACGGTGTGTGCTAGGAAGAGGTTGACAACTTACTGAACCGTACTCTACTTGCTGTAGAGACGAGTGGTACTACGAAACAAGTATGGGGGTTACTGGAACAAGACTCGATCTACGGTCGACTTAGGAGGTCTATAGTTTCCTGCATGACATGTATAACAAATATATTTCAACCAATACAATCAACACTCATTATATCTTACCATGCCATACTGGACATAACCGTCCCGACGGAGACCGGCGACAAGCTCACGCCTACCCAGGGCAGAGGCTTTCCCGGATTCCTTTCCAGTATGCATGCAAGATACATGAGGATGAATACCATCACAAGTATACTCATTTCCAACAGCATGGAAATCACCAATATGCATCCATGCAAATGATCATATCACATGAAATAACAAGTTCTTCGAAATGAGGTGGTGTTATAAACGTGTCAACGAACACACCAAAAATATTATGCCGAGGTTCAGAATGCTTGCCTTTAGTGTGGGGAAAGGCAGGGTGCACTCCAAAACTTGAAACACCTCTCCTCTCTTCAAAAATCCTATTTTAGCAATATAAAGAATTAACACACAAAATAAAAACAGCACAAAAGTTGTTCTGAAATTTTTTCAAATAAATCTTAAAATAAACTAGGTGAAATTTGAGAGAGGTAGGAAAAAGAATCAGTCAATTTGGAGTTATATTTAAAAAGATATAACCAGTCAAAGATTTGGTCAAAATCTGTTTTTAATAATAAAACAGAAAAGAAAACGTTTCGGTAGAAATACGCTTTTTAAGTAGGGTTACGTACTTGGGATTCTACGCTTTCACTTAACCACGCGTGGCGGCGGGGTGGGTCACTGACAGTGGGCCCGCCTGGCCCACTGGTCGGGTTTGACCAGTCGCCGCGCCCCTTCTCCCTCCTCTGTCCGAGCGAGGCGAGGCTCCGGCGATCGTCGCCGGCGAAGGGAGGCTCCTCGAGGGCATCCGAGGCCAGGGATGGATCCACCTCTCCTAGGCGGTCCTCCCGGTGGTCGACTGGCCGGTGGGGACGGAGGGGTTCGTCGGCGGCGAGCTCCGCGGCGGAGGGAGCTTCGGTGACGGAGTGGTTTTGGGGCGAAAGTGGTTCCCGATCAAAATTAAGCAGGGGGTTGGGTTCCTGGAGGGGCGGAGGTGTTCTTGGCGAAGAGAAATGGGAGGGAGAGGCTTTGGTGGCGCCGGAATGGACGAGGCAGTGGCGGCGGCAGGAGTTGCCGGAGATGAGGGAGGCGACCTCCTCAGGTTGATTGGCTGCCATGGGGAGACTAGGGAGGTGGACTGAGGTTGCGTGCGTGCTCAGAGGGGCTCGGGGTCCCTTATATAGGCGAGGCAAGGCGGTTCCGCGGCGGCCGTGGATAAGCTCGTCGGCGACCGTCTTTCTGTAGCCGCAGGGCGTCGTGGCGACGACGAGGGCTAGGCGACGCCCTTGCGGATGAGCTCGGGCTGTGCTAGGGCCAGGTGGCGAGCCGAGGTGGCTTGGGCGGCACCGACCGCGGCAGAGGCGCGCTGCGGCCGCCGGTGTGCCGCCAAAAGGCTCTGTTGGCGGCGCTGTAGGCATGCCAGGGTGGCTTGGCGCGTTGCTGGGAGCGGATGAGGTCGGGGGGCGCGGCTCTGTGGGTGAGCAAGGGCCGGGGCGGGACGCGGCGGCCCGAGCGCACGCACGTGCAAAACGCGCGCTCTGGGCGCGCCCAGAGCACGCACTGAATGTGCTCGGCGAAATGCCATGGCATGCTACAGGTCGCAAGTGAGGGTGGCAAGCCACAGGACTAGGTTATAGATAGAGGGGGACTCAATGGACAAGGTGGTTAGGTCAGGTGGTCAAGTTCATAGTGTAGACTTGAGATCATGCCAATTCAGTCCATGCACTCTAGGTGTTTGTCAAAATGCCAAAGGCGCCTAGGCTATTCTTGGAGGGGCCAAATCTTCCATACTAGTGTCTCTGTGGATGAAAGAGAGGGTGGTGAAGTTAGTTTGAAGAAAGGAGAAACTTGTTAGTGCAAGTTTTGCAAAACCTCAATTCTGGACAGAAAGCAAATGGCATTGTTGCAAGTACTTAGAATCATCCAATGGGTCCACTCTCCTGGACTTAAGGGTTTGGCAAGGGGGACTACCAGTAGAAAAAGGAATCATGGATGTAGGATCAACTAAAATGGTGGTTGCTGTACAAATCCTCAAATTGGACCAGAATGGAAAAGAGGTTGATTCACTCAAAAATTTCAAGGAACTTAAATGGGTTTTTGCACAAAGTGAAATAATATGCTCCTAATGACCTCCCCTAATTTTGGTAGAATTTTTAAAGAGATATTTAAATGGGTTGTAGTGCAAAATTTCTCTCTGAACTATAGAAGAAAAACATGTGTAGCACTCAAAATATTTCAGAAAATAAAAGATATTTTGTATAAAAGTGATTTAAAAACATCACATGACTTCTCCAAATTTTGGTGGGATTTTTTTAGACAAATCTATCAAATGTTTGTAGTTCAAAAATAGCTCCAAAACTTAAAAAGTCATTTTAAGAAATAAAGCTCAGAGTGAAATAATTTAATAAATAAATCTCCTGATTGAAAGATGTTTTTAAATGAGAGAGAAAATAGGTCCAATATGTTTTGGAAAGATCTACTTGGGAAGAACTCCTTAATATTAAAAGAAAAAGTTTTGAAATCAACAGATATATTCTTGCAGGCAAAAACTTTAAACTCTTGGCAGAATTTTAATAACACAAAAACCTGGATAAATTTTTGGGGTGTTACAGCGGCCGGGGCTCCTCGTCGTCATGGCTATGCAGCCCCTTTTCCTTGTGCTCGGCGTTCAACTTGCCGGCCTGTTTGAACACCCAACATTCTCTGTTGGTGTGGTTGGATGGTTTGTCGGGGGTGCCGTGAATTTGACATGAGCGATCGAGTATGCGGTCAAGACGGGACGAGCCCGGACTGTTCTTTTGAATGGCTTTTTCCGCTGTCCGGATTTAAAGCCTCTAAATCCGGCATTAACTGTCGTGTCTTCAGCGTTATCGCCATTGTTGTGATGCTTGTTTCTATTGCATCATGACTTGTCGTTGCTATCTCTGGCGTCTGAATCGCCAGAGTTTTTTGGTGTGATGTTGCTACGAGCCAGCCAGCTGTCCTCGCCCGTGCAAAAGCGGGTCATGAGTGTCGTGATAGCTGCCATGGACTTTGGCTTCTCTTGGCCGAGGTGTCGGGCGAGCCATTCATCACGGATGTTATGCTTGAAGGCTGCTAAGGCTTCGGCACACAGACAGTCGACAATTTGGTTCTTTTTAGTTAGGAACTGAGTCCAGAATTTTCTGGCTGATTCTCCGGGCTGTTGGGTTATGTGACTTAAGTCATCAGCATCCGGTGATCGCACATAAGTGCCCTGGAAGTTGTCAAGGAATGCGTCTTCCAGGTCCTCCCAACTGCCAATGGACCTTGCTGGCAGGCTATTCAGCCAATGCCGGGCTGGTCCTTTGAGCTTAAGTGGTAGGTACTTTGTGGCATGTAGGTCGTCGCCGCATGCCATGTGAATGTGTAGGAGAAAATCCTCAATCCATACCGCGGGGTCTATTGTGCCATCATATGATTCAATGTTCACGGGTTTAAACCCTTCTGGGAATTCATGATCCATTACTTCATCTGTGAAGCATAGGGGGTGTGCGGAGCCTCTATGCCGGGTGAGGGAGTCCTGGACTAGGGGGTGTCCGGATAGCCGAACTATCATCTTTGGCCGGACTCCTAGACTATGAAGATACAAGATTGAAGACTCCGTCCCGTGTCCGGATGGGACTTTCCTTGGCGTGGAAGGCAAGCTTGGCGATACGGATATGTAGATCTCCTACCATTGTAACCGACTCTGTGTAACCCTAGCCCTCTCCGCTGTCTATATAAACCAGAGGGTTTTAGTCCGTAGGACGAACAACAATCATACCATAGGCTAGCTTCTAGGGTTTAGCCTCTTTGATCTCGTGGTAGATCTACTCTTGTACTACCCATATCATCAATATCAATCAAGCAGGAGTAGGGTTTTACCTCCATCGAGAGGGCCCGAACCTGGGTAAAAACATCGTGTCCCTTGTCTCCAGCTGTTACCATCCGCCTAGACGCACAGTTCAGGACCCCCTACCCGAGATCCGCCGGTTTTGACACCGACATTGGTGCTTTCATTGAGAGTTCCTCTGTGTCGTCACCTTTAGGCCCAATGGTCCTTCGATCATCAACAATGACGCGGTCCAGGGTGAGACTTTTCTCCCCGGACAGATCTTTGTATTCGGCAGCTTTGCACTGCAGGCCAACTCGCTTGGCCATCTGGAGCAGATTGAAAGCTACGCCCCTGACCGTCAGGTCAGATTTGGAAGTTTGAACTATATGGCTGACGTCCGCGGAGACTTGATCTTCGACAGGTTTGAGCCACAGCCAAGCACGCCGCACTATCACGACGGGCATGATCTAGCTCTGCTGCGGGACAGTGCCCTGGAGGCCGGACAAGTGTCCGCTCCGACCCTTAGCTCGGAGCCGACTACGCCGATCGAGGACGGGTGGCTGGACACCGCCTCGGGGGCTGCTACCTCTACGGTGATAGAGCCGAATACCAACCCTGTCCTTTGTGAAGCTCGTGACTAAAAGGTGCCGGACTCCTCTCCGGACTCCGAACCTTCCGCGCCCCTGCCAATCAAATCCGATTGGGCGCCGATTGACGCTGTGAGCTGACTCCGCGATCTTCGGTAGCGGATGCGGGTACCTCGGCCCCCTTGAACAGCACCTTCCAGGCATCTTCGTACGTAGTGTTGAAGAGCCTGCTCAAGGTTTGGTGCTGTGCTGTATCAAGCTCCCACGGATTAAAGGCCCGTTCCTGGCACGGGAGGATCCAGCGGATGAGCATGACGTGGACTATGTTGACAAGCTTGAGCTTCTTGTTCACCAAGGTTTGGACGCAGGATTGGAGTCTGGTCAGCTCCTTCGAATCACCCCATGATAGGCCCTTCTCTTTCCAGGAAGTGAGCCGTGTGGGGATGCCAGATCTGAATTCGGGGGTCGCTGCCCATTCAGGGTCACGCGGCTCGGTGATGTAGAACCACCCCGATTGCCACCCCTTTATGGTCTCCACAAAGGAGCCCTCGAGCCATAGGACGTTGGGCATCTTGCCCACCATGGCACCTCCGCACTCCGCTTGGCGGCCGCCCACTACCTTCGGCTTGACATTGAAGGTCTTCAGCCATAAGCCGAAGTGTGGCTGGATGCAGAGGAAGGCCTCGCACACAACGATGAACGCTGAGATGTTGAGGATGAAATTCGGGGCCAGATCATGGAAATCCAGGCCATAGTAGAACATGAGCCCCCAGACGAATGGGTGAAGTGGAAAACCTAGTCCGCGGAGGAAGTGGGTGAGGAACACCACGCTCTCATGGGGCCCGGGGGTGGGGATGAGCTGCCCCTTGTCGGGGAGCCGATGCGCAATGTCGCTGGACAAGTATCCGGCCTTTCGCAGCCTCTTGATGTGCCCCTCTGTGACGGAGGAGGCCATCCACTTGCCTCCCGCTCCGTACATAGCTGGGGAAGGTCAAGGCGAGATGTGCGGACTTGGGCGCTGGAGCTCGAGTACGCGGAAATGGATAAGCAAAGGAGGAAGAAGGCATAGGTAAAAAGGTGGATCCTTATCCCCTTATTTGGACGGACGAAACTATGCGTCCCCACCAGCCTGGTAGAACTCGCTTATCTCCCAAGCGCCATAATCAATGGCGCGGTTGGGTTACCCACGCCCGTATTGATGAGAATTCCGGAATAAGGGGACACGATCTCTGCTTTGACAAGGCGTGCCAAGGAAACCGCTTCACTAAACGCGCTAAGGTGGAACAGTAAAAACGATTCGAATAAAGGCTTGGCCGTGGTGTGATGTCACGCCACGGAATACGTCAGCAGATTGAACTTGTGTAAATACTATTCTCTCTACGGTGGCATGTGGAACTTATTTTGCAGAGCTGGACACTATCCTTGTGTTCAAAATATTCTACGAAGTATTCAGAGGATGAACCCGCCTTGCAATGCCGAAGACAATATGCGCGTCGGACTCGTCGTCATTGAAGCCTGGTTCAGGGGCTACCGAGGGAGTCGTGGACTAGGGGGTGTCCGGATAGCTGAACTATCATATTTGGCTGGACTCCTAGACTATGAAGATACAAGATTGAAGACTCCGTCCCGTGTCCGGATGGGACTTTCCTTGGCGTAGAAGGCAAGCTTGGCGATACGGATATGTAGATCTCCTACCATTGTAACCGACTCTGTATAACCCTAGCCCTCTCCGGTGTCTATATAAACCGGAGGGTTTTAGTCCGTAGGACGAACAACAATCATACCATAGGCTAGCTTCTAGGGTTTAGTCTCTTTGATCTCGTGGTAGATCTACTCTTGTACTACCCATATCATCAATATCAATCAAGCAGGAGTAGGGTTTTACCTCCATCGAGAGGGCCTGAACCTGGGTAAAAACATCGTGTCCCTTGTCTCCTGTTACCATCCGCCTAGACGCACAGTTCGGGACCCCCTACCCGAGATCCGCCGGTTTTGACACCGACACCGGGCTACATCCCGACGTAATTCAAGTGAGTCTGGTCTGTTGTATTTGGCCCGGCCGGACTTTGGTTTATTGTATCCGGCGTGACGGTCATCGTCACGTGTTGTGGCGCGCCCCCGTGATCCGTAGATCGATCTTGACTGTCCGGCTTTGTTTTCCAATACATCTCGCAGGTCCTTCATGTAGCTCCAGGCCTTAGTATTATCGTTTTATTGGCGACAGGGTGCGGTCTTGACTTCGGGCTAGTACGCTGCTTTGTCTCGGCCACGGGGTGGCCGGTCAGCCGCATCATGCGCTAGTGGTGTGGGATTTAACACCTCCTCCTCGAGTTGAGGTAGCAACCTGCACTTTGGGTAACTTTTGGTAGGGCGCTCGAGTCTGTATTCCTCGGCAGCCAAGACCTCGGTCCATCTATCAGTTAGCAGATCTTGATCAGCTTGAAGCCGTTGCTGCTTTTTCTTCAGGATTTTTGCAGCGGCTATAAGCCTTCGCTTGAAGTGCTCCTGCTCGACAGGATCCTCAGGCACGCTGAATTCTTCATCGCCAAGGCTCACTTCGTCTTTGGAGAGAGGCATGTAATTATCATCCTCTGATTCTCCATCTGTTGCCTGTTCCTTAGGGCTAGCTTGCCCATCCTCTTGCCTGCCCTGCTCAAAGCCTGGCTGGGCAGGATTGTTTTCGTCTTTGGCACCATCTGGATTGTTATCTCTTGTGCCAGTATCACTATTTTTTCTATGGCGGGGCTTCGAGCGGCGCCTATGACGCTGGTGCCTAGATTGCTTCTCCAAGGGGTTATCTTCCGTTGCCTCATCGCCATTGCTTTCTTTCAGGGTGTCCACCATATATATATCATGTGATGAGGTGGCTGTCCGGCGCCCTATAGGTGGTGGTTCCTGTTCTTCTCCTGCATTGTCATCCATACCGTCGATGTCTTCGGAGTTGAAGTCAAGCACGTCGGTTAAGTCATTGACAGTGGCTATTAAGTGGGTGGTGGGTGGGGAATGAATTTCTTCGTCGTCCGCTTCCCACTCGAGACGGACATAGTTCGGCCAAGAATCTCCCGACAAGGAAAGAAACCCTAGTGAATTTAGCACATCAGCCAAGGGTGAGTGCTGAAAAATATCTGCGGAGGGGAACTCCATGACCGGTGCCCAATCGATTCAATAGGCACGGACGTACGCGGTTCGGGTCCTATAGCAGGAGACGAGTCCGGGGGTCCGACGATGCCGACCTTGTAGGAGGTGGGACCAGTGTTCAGCTCCAAGGCCGATGAGTATGCGGCCTCCGTGACGGGGTCCATCCACCCATCCTTGGATGGAACGATCTGCTCCGGATTGATTCTCGGGGCCATCGCAGGCGTGATCTCCCGAATACTGTCCGATGGCAGATCTAAGTCATGCTCGTCGTGACTGTTCGGCGCACCTGAGTCGGGCTCGAATCCATCGAAGATCAAGTCTCCGTGGATGTCAGCAGGGGCGTAGCTATCGATCTGCTCCAGGTGGCCAAGCGAGTTGGCCCGTAGTACGAAGCCGCCGAAAATGAAGATCTGTCCGGGAAGGAAAACCTCCCCCTGGACCGCGTCGTTGAAGATGATTGAAGGAGCCATCAAGCCTTATCGCGACGGCACAGTGGAACTCTCAATGAAAGCACCAATGTCGGTATCAAAACCGGCGGATCTCGGGTAGGGGGTCCCGAACTGTGCATCTAAGGCTAATGGTAACAGGAGGCGGGGGACATGATGTTTACCCAGGTTCGGGACCTCCCGATGGAGGTAATACCCTACTTCCTGCTTGATTGATCTTGATGATATGAGTATTACAAGAGTTGATCTACCACGAGATCGTAGAGGCTAAATCCTAGAAGCTAGCCTATGATTATGATTGTTGTTATCCTACGGACTAAACCCTTCGGTTTATATAGACACCGGAGGGGGCTAGGGTTACACAGAGTCGGTTACAGAGAAGGAGATCTACATATCCGAATTGCGAAGCTTGCGTTCCACGCAAAGGAGAGTCCCATCCGGACACGGGACGAAGTCTTCAATCTTGTATCTTCATAGTCCAACAGTCCAGCCAAAGTATACAGTCCTGCTGTCCGAGGACCCCTTAATCCAGCACTCCCTCAAGTGCCCATACCCGATACTCAATTTTCTTTTGGTTGTGAAGAAGGAGGTGGTGGTGATGAAGTAGAGGCGATCCGGTCCAGTATATCTCTGAGTGTATCTCTCAAGCTATGAATCTCTTGTAGAGCTTGATGAAGCAGCTCAGTGTTCTTCTCTACTTCAGCCATGATATGTTTATTTTCTGGGCCCCAAGAGTTGTCCCTGCATCACTTTCTCTTGGGCGAGATATGTCCCAAGTGGAAGGTATATGCACACGCGGAGTGGTTTTGAACCCATAATTATGAATCAAATTGTGAAAATTATTTTGATGTAACCTATGTAGAGGTCTCATTGTAGGGAGTTCTTCCTGATCTCTTAGGCCCTCGTGATTGTGTATGGCCTCATGGCTTGATGGCGGTTAGGATAAGTGGAGATGCCAGCCAGAGTGCCTCTCTCAGAGGCCGGAGGGTGAAGTCCAAATGAGTCCCACTCATCTTCCTCCATAATGACCTCTTCAAATCCCTCTCCCCTGGACTCTACCTAAAGCAACCAAGCGTCGCCTTATTTAGTGTTGAGGAGGGAGAAGACATGATGCCTGGCTCAACATATCTGACAGAAAATAGCAAGAAAAGAAAACAGGAAATTTCTCCGCGATACAGAGGTCAACAGGTTCGGGGGGTATACAAAGATTTTTTTTATCTTGGGGAACAAGAAGAAAAGAAGAAAAACAGAGTCCGGAAAGTACCCGAGGTGGGCACAACCCACTGGGGCACGCCTGGCATGCCAGGCGCGCCCTGGTGTATCGTGCCCACCAGGGTCACTTTCCCGGAAGTTTCTTATTTTTCCTAAGTTTTTAAAATTTCCAAAACTGACAAAAAATACCTTTGTGGATTTTTCGGAGTCTGTTTACTTACCGTATCACGTACCTCCCTTTTCCATGATTCTGGGGTGTTCCGGAAGGTTTCCATTATGTGTTCTTCCGGTGTCAAAGTTTGGATCATATTGCTTTCAACATTAGTGCCTGCACCTGAGATATAGTGTTTTATTTGTTGCCCATTGACAACCTTCGGGTTAGTACCTTCAGCATTATTTATTTTGATAACTCTGGACCGATAGACCTCCTCGATGACATAGGGTCCTTCCCATTTGGAGAGGAGTTTTCCTGCAAAGAATCTGAAATGAGTGTTGTACAAAAGAACATATTCTCCAACTTTGAACTCACGCTTTTGGATTCTTTTGTCATGCCATCTTTTAACCTTTTCTTTGAATAACTTTGCATCTTCATAAGCCTGGGTTCTCCATTCATCTAATGAGATAATATCAAATAGCCTCTTTTCACTAGCAAGTTTGAAATCATAATTGAGTTCTTTAATTGCCCAATATGCTTTGTGTTCTAACTCACGAGGCAAATGACAAGCTTTTCCATAAACCATTTTATATGGAGACATACTCATAGGATTTTTATAAGCAGTTCTATAAGCCCATAGTGCATCATCTAATTTCTTTGACCAATTCTTCCAGGACCTATTGACAGTCTTTTGTAAGGTTGGTTTTATTTCTCTATTGCTAAGTTCAACTTGACCACTAGACTGAGGATGATAAGGTGATGCAATTCTAGGGTTAACATCATACTTAGCAAGCATTTCACGGAAAACACCATGAATAAAGTGTGAACCATCATCAGTCATTAAATATCTAGGGACTCCAAACCTTGGGAAAATAACTTCCTTAAGCATTTTAATAGAGGTGTTGCGATCAGCACTACTGGTTGGAATAGCTTCTACCCACTTATTAACATAATCAACAACAACCAAAATATGTGTATACCCATTAGAGGAAGGAAAAGATCCCATGAAATCAAATCCCCAAACACCAAATGGTTCAACTGCAAGTGAATAATTCATAGGCATTTCTTGACGCTTACTGATATTACCTATTCTTTGACATTCATCACAAGACGACACAAACTTACGGGCATCCTTAAAGAGAGTAGGCCAATAAAAACCAGATTGCAATACCATATGAGCGGTTCTTTCTCACGCGTGATGTCCTCCAGTAAGCTTCAGAGTGAAAGTTCTGTAGGATTTTGTTCTTGTTCATGCTCGGGTACACAACGTCTAATAATACCATCAACTCCTTTATAAAGATGTGGGTCATCCCAAAAGTAATGTCTTAAATCATAGAAGATTTTTTTCTTTTGTTGGTACGTGAAGCTAGGTGGTATGTATTAAGAGACAATATAATTAGCATAATCAGCATACCAAGGTGTACTATTAGAAATATTTATTGCAGCTAGTTGTTCATCAGGAAAGCTACCATTAATAGGTTGTGGGTAATCAAGAATATTTTCAAGACTAGACAATTTATCAGCTACAGGGTTCTCTGCTCCTTTCCTATCAGTAATATGCATATCAAATTCTTGTAGTAGCAGAACCCATCTAATGAGTCTATGTTTAGCATCTTTCTTTTCCATAAGATTTTTATAGCAGCATGATCAGTGTGGGCAATCACTTTAGAATCAACAATGTAAGATCTGATTTTATCACAAGCAAACACCATTGCTAAGAATTCTTTTTCAGTAGTAGCATAATTTTGTTGAGCACTATCTGGAGTTTTACTGGCATAATGAATAACATTCCGTTTCTTAACAACTCTTTGTCCTAGAACAACACCAACAGCATAATCACTGGCATCACACATAATCTCAAAAGGCAAGTTCCAATCAGGTGGTTGAACAACGGGTGCAGTAATTAAGGCTTTCTTTAGTGTTTTAAAGGCTTCCAAGCATCATCATCAAACACAAACTGAATATGAAGAGGCCTAGAAATTTTAGAAAAGTCTTTTATAAACCTCCTATAGAAACCAGCATAACCAAGGAAACTATGAATACCTTTGATATCATTAGAACATGGCATTTTCTCAATTGCATCAACCTTGGCCTGGTCCACTTCAGTGCCTCTTTCAGAAATTTTATGGCCCAAAACAATACCTTTGTTAACCATAAAGTGGCACTTCTCATAATTCAAGACAAGATTTGTTTGTTCACATCTCTGCCAAACTCTTAAACAATCATCAAAAGACTTCCCACTAACAGAAAATTCATCCATGAAAACCTCAACAATCTTTTCAAAAAATCGGAGAATATAGCAGCCATACATCTTTGAAAGGTAGCGGCACTACAAAAAAAGATACATCTGTGACATTTTGTTCCAAACGAAAAAAATTCTGTCATACTTATGGCACTACTATGACGATAATTGTGACAAAACTCGATATCATCATATATGTGGTGGGCTCCTACTTCTATGACAAAAAATCATGGCAGAAAATGGGCTTTTCGTCCTGGGCGGGCCGGAGACGCAGCTGCATGACATTCTTTGGGTCATCCATGACAGAAAAAATCATCGTAGAAGCGAGGGCGAGGAAAATATCAGGGTGTTCCCGGTTACGGTGGGTGGTCGGGCCGAGCGATGCATGGAGGTTTGCGCGTTTCTCTCGTACATGCACGCGCGTAGGTGCGAGGCGATGGGCTCTAACTGAACTCGAGCGAGGCGTTCGCCTACTGAACCCGAGCGATTGCACTGTAGGCTACGCGTTACTGAACCCGAGCGATCGATCGATGGTTGTTAACTGAACCCGATTGAGCGATTCCTTCGCTACTACTGCTAACTGAAGCCAATCGATGTTGCCTCTGAATGAACAATGAGCATTGTTGGGGGGTTTGGATGAACAGGGCCCCGTGGTGTTGCCGCTGGATGATCAGGACCCCGATCGATCAAGACGGTTGGGCATGGATGAACAGGACTCCGTGGAGGGCTGGATGCACAGGACCCCGTGGAGGGAAGGTTGAACAGTAGCCGGTGGAGGGCTGGTTGAACAGTAGCCGGTGGAGGGTTGGTTGAACAGTAGCCCATGGAGGGGTGGTTGAACAGGAGCCCATGGAGAGGGCTGGTTGAACAGTAGTCGGTGGAGTAGCGCGTGGTGGAGGCTGGATGAACAGGAGTCCGTGGATGAACAGTCGCAGGTGGAGGCCGGAGGAGGTCGACGGTGTCGGTGTCAAAACCGGCGGATCTCGAGTAGGGGGTCCCGATGTGTGCGTCTCAGGCTGATGGTAACAGGAAGCGAGGGATACAATGTTTACCCAGGTTCGGGCCCTCTCGATGGAGGTAAAACCCTACTTCCTGCTTGATTAATATTGAAGATATGAGTAGTACAAGAGTAGATCTACCACGAGATCTTAGAGGCTAAACCCTAAGAGCTAGCCTATGATGGTATGATTGTAATTGTGATCGGCCTTCTAAGGACCAACCTGTCCGGTTTATATAGACACCGGAGAGGGCTAGGGTTTACATGGAGTCGGTTACAAGGAAGAAACACAATATCCGGATCGCCAAGCTTGCCTCCCACGCAAAGGAGAGACCCATCCGAACACGGGCCGAAGTCTTGAGCCTTGTATCTTGACGCTTCAATAGTCTAGATGATGTATACAGTCCAGCTGTACGGATACCTCCTAATCCAGGACTCCCTCAGTAGCCCCTGAACCGGGCTTCAATGACGATGAGTCCGGCGTGCAGTCTTGTCTTCGGCATTGCAAGGCGGGTTCCTTCTCCGAGTACTCCAAGGTAATTATCGAACACTTCAACCGTGTCCGGATCCACAAAATGATCCTCACATATTGCCATAGAGAGAATAATACTTCACAAATGCAATCTGCTAGCAACTTTCCAGACAATGTGACATGTCACCAAGGTCGGGTCATTATTCGAACCGTTTTTCCACATCCAGCCTCAGCGTATATTGCGAGGCAGTTTCCTTGGCACGTCTTGTCGAAGCAGAGATCGTGTCCCCTTATCACGGGATTCTCATCAATACGGGTATGGGTAATCCAACCACACCACTAATCGCGGCGAGTGGGAGGCGGACGGGCTCCACCAGGCAAGTGGGAGGCGCAAAAAGCATTTACCGCCCCTATAAAGAGATAAGGTCTCTTTCTCTTTACCCACGCCTTCTCCTTCCGTTAGCTCATTCCCCTCTGTTCGAGCCCTAAAGCCCAAGTACCCTTCTTTTCCATCAAAGAGAGGTCTTCCAAAGATGTCTGGATCCGGAGCAGGAGGCAGATGGATGGCCTCTATCGTTTGGTAGAAGGATATCAAGAAGCTCCGGGAAGCCGGGTATCTAGCCAAAAAGTCGGCCACCGTCTCCCACCAGCGGGACAGGTCGTCCCCACTCCGCAGCCTCACGAGAGAGTCGTTTTCCTTCCCCATTTTGTCCGTGGTCTTGGGTTTCCCCTCCACCCATTTGTCCGTGGAGTCATGTATTACTACGGGATTGATTTTCATGACCTTTCCCCCAACTCTTTTCTCAATATTTCGATGTTCATCGTCGTGTGCAAGGCATTTCTCCGGATTTCGCCTCACTTCGGCCTGTGGCTGAAGATTTTCAATGTGAAGCCCAAGGTGGTGAGTGGCGAACACGCCGAGTGCGGCGGCGCCATGGTGAGCAAGATGCCCAAGGCCATTTGGCCGAAGGGCGCCTTCAACGACCCCGTCAAGGAGTGGCAGGAGCAGTGGTTCTATATCACCGACCACGCAGCAAAAAGTGGGCCGCCGCTCCCGAGTTCAGATCCGGAGCTCCACTGCGGCTCACGTCCTGGCCCAAGAAGGGCCCGAACTAGTCCTCGTCCGATGAGCTATCACTGCTCCAGACGCGCGTTCTGAGCATGGTCGACAGGGACATCAAACTCGTCGACGTAGTCCAGGTGATGCTAGTTCGCCTGGTTCTCCCTTGCCTGCGCCGAGCCTACACTTTGTGGGAGTTCGACCCAACCGAGCACCAAACCCTTTGGGAGCTCTATGAGTCCTCCCACAAGGATATCTGGAAGGTGCTCTTCAAGTCCAGCAAATCATGGCCGGACTCTGCCGAGGACCGTGGGTATCAATTATCCCATTCTACAAGCCCGGTAAGTTACAGCCACGCCCTGTCCATTCGTGCTTCAGTTGGCATGTCATGAGGGAGACATTTTAATCGTTTCATCGTGACCCCAAGGATGGATAAAGAAGGTGGAGCGGATACATTGTCCGGCCCCGCTGCCAGAGGAACCGCCCGGACCATTTGTAATGAAGATGCTGGTCCCCGCGCCTTACGAGGCGCCAAAGAAAGAGGCCGCCAAGAAGGTCAAGAAGACCCGAAGTGGCCTCCGTCGCTGCAAGGCTTCAGACGTCAAATCCGAAGACTCCAGCGACGCTCCTTCTTCTGAAGATGAGGAGGAGGAAGCAGAGGAGGACGAGCCTCACTCTGAAGGTGGGAAGAAGCGTGCGGCTTCCCCGTCCCTGGAGGCCGAATCACACAAGAGGGGTAGAGGTTCCCATCCAGAGGGATCCACCACGGCTGCCAATAACAGCCCGGAGTGGGATCCCAGGGCCTAGCCCCTGAAAAAATCGTAAGTAACCGAAATTCGAATGCGCCTATGCATTCAAGGTCGTCTGGGTACAGTAGTTTTAGCTGTCGCCATATCTCGTACAGCCCGGCGAGGTCTCCTGTTGGACAGTCCTCATCGGAGGATTCGCTGAGCTCGGATGCTGTGGTGAGCGAGACGCCTCCGGAGGCTCCTTCTCCGAAGTCCAGGCGCGACACCGAGGTGTCTTCTCAAAGAGGTCCAGAGCAGGGGGGCATGTCTCTGGAGCCGGACACATGGGGGCAGCGGCCCCACGGCGTGTCGATGATGGGGGCAATCTCGGGTTCGGACCACAGCCGGATAGGGTCCTGAAGACCTCTAAGGCTCCAAAATCAGGCGAGCAGCCACCTTCAATGGAGGAAGGCCTGCCTGCTCTACCGGTAGCCTCTGTCCACGGAGAGCTGCCGGGCGGTCTATCAACAGCGTTGAAAAATGCGTCTATCGTCGATGAACATTGGACCCTCATGGGAGCGGTGGTTGGAAAGATTCAGTCTGCCGAAAGCAGGCTGAATGAGTACTGCCTTGGCCTTATAGAGACTTTTGAGGTACGGTTTCGGAGAAACCCTTGAGGAATCATCATAATATGAGTAGTAGCCCCTGATACACTGTCTGGTGAAAGAGAGGGAGCCGGGCAGGGGATCAAGTCCTTTGTTAATGACATGTACCTCTTTGTTTGAACACAGGTGTGTGCGGAGAAGACGTCCGCTCATAATGCGGAAATGTCCGAACTGAAGCAGAGCCTGGAACGGGCCGAGGAAGAACTTAGCCCTGTAAAGAAGCAATTAGAGGATAAGCAAGGTATGTTGAAACATTGTCTTGCATTAGGCACGAATGAGTAATTGTGCCTATTGAAAAGTATTTTTGTTGTATGCCCTAGGAGCGAGTGCCGAATATGAGGCACTGAAGAAGGCTGTGGCTGATGCCAACTAGAAGGCTGCCGCCGAACAGGCGCTTCGTGAAAAACACGAGGCCAGGGTCATACCCGCTGAGAGGGAGCTCCATGAGGCTGTGAAGAAAGGCGAGGGCTTGGAACAGAGTCTAGTAGGGAAAGAATCCAAACTCGCCCAAGCTCTCGAAGCCGCGGAAGATGCCCGAGAAGAAGCCCAAGGTGCTGTACGGGACGTTCAGGAGGCCCAGAAAGTTACGGCTGGTAAGGCCTGTTGTATTCATCGCTATTTTTACATGATAGTGGAGAGAACTCTAAGCGACAAGCTGAATTCTTATTTTTACAAGGGCATTTGCGGATCTGCCTCGCAGCATATCGGATGCCGCCCAATTTTATCAGACCGAGGAGAAGTCTGCGGAGAGGAACTTATGGTCGCAGTATTTGGCACCGAACTATCCGGTGCCTTTTATCGATCAGCGGAAGCAGCTGGTCGAACTGCACCAGGCGGCCGAACTAGCCATGAAGGACTTGGTTGTCCGGCTGTGGCCGGCGGAGCCAATTCCAAGCAGTTACTTCGGACTTGTGAAGCGGATTGTGGGCGCCTCTCCTCGGCTTGATGCTATCAAGTGATTAGTCTGTATAGAAGATGCGCGCATGGCATTCACTCGTGTGAAAGTGCATTGGGGGAAGCTTGAGGCAGAGAAGCTGATGACTGAGGGACCGCTGGAGGGTAAGGAGCACCGCAAGCCCGAGCTGTACTATGAAGGTGTACTGAAGGGGGCCTGCCTTGCGGCGGATAAGTGTACCAAAGAGATTATATTTCCCTGAGGGCATTCGCGCCGCTTTTTGTAATATGGGATAATGGCATTTTTACTATATATTTCCTGTTTTGTTTGAACATATGTGCTTCCTGTGCCGATGTTTATTGTATGTAAATCCTGAGAGTTGGCCAGTCGTCGGCTTCTGCCTCCACGTAAGAAATACAGGGGTGTTCGGGACATATATGAACACTCTTTATCCCATGGTTGGGTCCTTTTGAGGAGGTGTTTCTCACCACGAACCAGGCAATCGGACTATAGGGCTTTACTACTCTCACTTAGCCATAGGAATTCGAGTATGGTTGGCGCAGCCCCTAGTGTTCGGAAGGCCAAACTAGGGGCCCTATTGGCTCCTGATCAGAAGACCGATCCGTCGCACTCTGCATTTATAATGGCGTTGTGCGGAATAAATCCTTAAGGATTTTACAACCTCTCGAACAGCTGACCAGCTCTCGCTGCATCATGATAGTCGGTTTTCGGCTTTCTCTAATGAGGTGCTTGTCCGGCAGAACCGGGACACAATCGCAGTAGTTCTCCCAGCGCTACCTTAGCCGATAGAACGGAACGTAAGGTACCAAAACATGTGAGCTGGGTAAACCCAACAATTGACCCAAGACATGATTCGGAGCTGATGCATATAATGCTATAAGTTCGGGGTGCCGAGCGACCGAAAAGGTGGTCAGACTTTATTGCCGTACTGTGAAGCCCTTGGCATAACCGGGCATAACACGAAGCATGGCTGCCGTTTTTTGGCAAAGAGGCGTTGGCGATAAACGGCCACCTGCTCCACCCTCTCCAATGGCGATTTCCACTTGGGATTTTCATGATGGAAGGCTTGCTACATTGGGATTTTGCTCCTGGCCTAGCCCTGGCCGATCAGGTGAGGAGAAAATTTGGTTCCACGGTGCATTTCTCTCCTTCCCGAGATTCCAAAGAGTTCTTCTTGGTAGTCTCTTTTTCGTCCGCCTCCTTTCCCCTTTCGGTGGAATCAGTGGGCATCGCTCTTCAATGTTGTATTGGTGGAATTGCTGCGGGTTTTAAGGTCACTCATTTGCACTCTCGGAGTTTTCGGTTCTCGGTGGCCAACAACAAGGTTGGTCATTTTATCTATGGACTCAAAGATCGTATATGGCCGGACTTCATTTGCCATTTTCATTTGTTCAATGGTAAATTTAACCGTAGCCACCTTGGCAAGTTTGGTTGGCATGCTGATGAAGAGCTCGCTTGCATTTCGGCTCGTAAACCGATGACCATTTCACCCTGTCTCTCTAGACACACTACTGCTGCGGTTTTCAGTCATGATTCGGTGAAAGAATTAAGCAAATTTGATCTGTTGCCGATCAAGCAGATGGTATTCTCCAATAAACATTCGAATGAAGCATCCACTTCGATGGCTGTTCATCATATTCCTTCGGATCATATTCATAAACATGTTCATCATTGTGAGCCTCCACCTATCAGATTTGGTTCTTTTTCTCAGGTATTCAATGCTGACGCGATAACAGCGCCTCGAGAAGACCGTTTACGGCTCAGGGACATTTATCTCGCCCAGGAAAAATTTGAGGACAATCAACCGCGATCATTTCTGATGCTTGGGGCCTTTAAATGCCCACTATGGCTTGCCTATCCACCACTGCCACAGAGTTTCTTATCCTCGGCCTTCAAATATGCCCCGCCGCATAAGTATTGGCCCCCTATTCTATCAGCCCAACATAAGGCTGATTTGGCCCAAGCTGATTACTCCGAAAAAGAAATATCCAGGCTAGCGGATTGCTGGGCCGCACTTTGTGCTCGTTGCTTACAATGGGGACACAGCAGATCCTGCTGCACTGCCAGGTTAATTTGCATTAATTGCTCAGTCCCGGACCATAAGGCTTTCAATTGCCCTAACCGCCCCGCTCAGCAACCTACACCAGCCCAAAATGCTGACAATCAATCTCTGCAGCATGGCAAGATGATTAATCACTCCGCAATATTCTCATCGACTTGCCATTCTTCTGCTCAGGGTTTGATCTCTGGTTCAAAAAATAGATGCACCTTCTGTGGGGCTTACAGACACGTGGCTTCTAATTGCCACGCTAAACGGTGGCATCAACAATGGAAATGGGTCCCAAAAAATATCATCCATTCCAAAAATACCCCGGACGGTCGCCATTCTGCCTCGAGTTTCCAAACGTCCCCGCCCAATACCAGCATCGCCCCCCTGCCACCACCCTCCCCCCACACATCACTCCCATCGACATTGACCACTCGACCACCGCTCCACCTCGCCGCCATGGCCAACTACCCCCTCAATCCGGTGCCTTTCTTGCCGCCGGGCTTCGCCGTTGAGCCCGGACCTGCTGATCATTTGGTGCGCAGTGGGATGGTGGTTGGACCCATTCCGCCTCTGAACCACGACTTCTTGGCGATTGCCGAGACCAGCGCCTATGTTCCTCTTCACCGACGTGCTGCGGTCCGCGCCACCATGCAAGGTTTGCTTCATGAGGCCCACCTCTTTACTACTGAAGAAAGTGACCACCCCTTTGGCATTGGGATCTTTGGATTTGCCAACTCTTTTCTTCGTGATTCTGCGGTTGCCACTCCACTTGAGCTTGAGGATGAGGATTTACTCATTACCTTTGTTCCAAATAATGAAGCCCTAAATAGGAGAATCACTACTTCTGGTCCTGCAGTCTGGCTCATGTTCTTTGGTTTCCCCTATGATTACCAAACTGATTACTATATCACCAAAGCATTAGGGGGTTATGGGTCGCTGATCAATTGGTACAATCCGAGGCAAGATAGGAGGTTCATGCTCATTAAAGCTCAAGTAATCCACCTCTGATTGATTCCCAAGAGTTTTGTTGTATGGCAGCTTGGTGGTGCTCGAGATTGTTGGACGGTGCAGGTGACAATCCTCCGCAGCAGGGACTGGAACGCTATGTTGGGTGAAGTTCCTCCGGCAGGAGAAGAACCACCCCCCCCCCCCAGATGGCAACCCCCACCCACAGTTTGGACCTGATCTGACTGCGGAGCGGCTCTATCAACAGCAGGTGCACAACTGGCTCGTCCAAAATGCAGCTCCCAACAATGACGCCCCGGCAGGACACGCTCAAGCTCCTCCTCAGGAAGATTGGGGTGCTTGGCCCCCTTCCCCACCTCACCAGCCTATTGCCATGCCTGCCCATTTGATGAACTTCCAATCCTGGCTAGCTGCCCAGGGCCTCTCTATTATGGATGGTGTTGTCCCAGAACACAACATCACTGATAATGCTGCTGATGCCTGGAATGATTCAATTAGTCTGTCTGACAGTTCAAGTGCGGCAAGCTCGGGCGACGCCCTGATTATAATGGACAATGATGGTCTGAATGTCAATCCTAAACTCAACCAGGAGCTTCGGACGGTCTTTGTGGAACTGCACAACCAAGGTATTCGCTTTGCCCTATCCAACCAAGGTGATCAGCTGCTGTCTCTCCTGCTGTCTAAACCAGTCCCCCGCCAACAGCTTAACCTTTCAATATACAATGCTCTCCGCCCCTACTTGGCCTCTATGGGTCCGTGGCGTAATGCTTATGGCGCTCGGACTGATTCGGTGCGTCTGGAGATTCAAATCACTGCAGACAACAACACACTGCAGTTCATTCAGGTTGAGGAACCATTGCTTTCAGTTAACACCAACTCTGCAAGGCTTACTGTCATTGATGAGGCTGATGATACTACTACGGAGGGCCCTCTGCTTCTTCCCGAGCTGGCCTCCCAGGTGGAACACCTAGATACTACCTCACCACAACTTGCTGAGAAGGTGATCTCTGCCTCGAGCCCCTCCGCACTCTCTGTTGGTGCCTTTACACCGGATCCACTCCAAGTGTCTGAAATTTCTGAACAGTTCCAACTAGTGGCAGCTTCTGAACTGCGTCAGGTTCCTGATATCACTGAATTTACAGCTACCAACAGATCTGCTACCGAGGTCTCGATGGTCCCAGTAGATGTTATGCCCGCGTCTGAGGGCACTGATACCATGCCCCTTGGCCTTCAGTCTGTGATAGTTATGCAAGAGAATCTAGCAACTTCTTCCTCTAGTGATGAAACCAGAGTACTTGGCCGCAAGGGCAAATCTGTTGCCCCCCTCAGCACTGCTCCCCTTCGTCGAAGCACCAGGCAGAACAAATATGATGGTTTCCGGGTCAATCACAATCAGGATTCTCGCCCTTCTAAGTCCAAGGTGAAACCACGGGTTACTCCCTCTGCTGTGCCTCACACTACCTCCCTGTCTGATACTGATGCTGCAGAGATCCCACCTCCCACTGCAATCTCCACAATGCAGCAAATTGGAGTGCAACTATGTGCAGTTCCAGCTGAAGAGCTCACTGAAGATGCGCTTAATGGGGCCGTTGCAGAACCGGCCACACCCTCCAGCTAAGATTTGCACCTTATCTTTGCGGTTCTTATGTCTCTTTTGCATAATTGGAACGTACTGTGTTGGAATGTTCGCGGCTTGAACTCTCCTAAAAAGTTTTAGCGTTGTCTAATGCGATCAGCTCTTCGGGCTGTATCATTTGTTTACAAGAGTCGAAGATGCAAGACTTTAATGCTAGTATCCTTAAGACTATCTGTCCACCGCGTTTTGATTCATTTGCGTTTATTCCATCTATTGGCGCTTCAGGAGGGATTATAACGATCTGGTGTAGTTCTTTATTCTTGGGTCACATCTTTATCCAAGAACAATTTGCGTTGGGCGTAACCTTCACTTCCACGATGTCTTCGCACACTTGGAAATTGGTAAACATTTATGGTCCTTGCCAGGGAGAAATGCGTGATAGATTTACCCAATGGCTCTTCCATATTGATATACCACCAATAGAGGACTGGCTAATTCTTGGTGACTTCAACTACATTCGCTCAACTGATAACAGAAATAAGCCTGGTGGCAACGTTCATGATATGTTCACCTTTAATGACTTCATCAGAGAGCAAAACCTCACTGAACTACCAATCCAAGGGAGAAACTACACCTGGTCCAATATGCAACAAAATCCACTATTAGAACAGCTTGACTGGTTTTTTACCACCCTCAACTGGACCTCCTCTTTTCCAAACACCATGGTCAATCCCCTCGGACGCCCAGTTTCTGACCATACGCCTTGCTCGGTAGTCATTCAAACCAACATTCCTAAAAGAAAAATCTTCAGGTTTGAAACCTTTTGGATTGCACACCCTGGTTTCATGGAGGTGGTTGCCAATGCTTGGAGTAAACCACTCAAATTTGGTAAATCTGCTAACGCTGCTACAAACCTCTGCCAAAAGTTTAAAAATTTGAGACATGCCCTCAATCAGTGGAGCAAGAAAATCTCAAGGCTTAAGACTGCCATTGCTAATACTAACAAAGCTCTCCTTGAGATTGACCATATTGCTGATCGCCGTATATTGACAAGGCAAGAACATAACTTTCAATCCATTCTCAAAAAACATCTGCTCAGACTCCTTCAGCATCAAAAAGATTACTGGAAGAAACGATGCACTACTCGTTGGATCAAATTTGGTGATGAGAATTCTAAGTTCTTCCAAGCAGTGGCCACGGAACGATACCGCAAAAACTTCATTTCCAGCTTGAAAATTACTGATGACATAGTGGTTGAGGACCACGCTGGAAAAGAGTCTATTTTGTTTCAGGCCTTCAAAGCTCGTTTAGGAACAACGAAGCCACCACAAATGAAATTCAACCTTTCCCAGCTGCTACGTGAAAATGTGGATTTTGACAGCCTCACCACTCCCTTCACTACACAAGAGATTGATGCTGTAGTTTTTGAAATGCAGCCTGACCGGGCACCTGGCCCCGATGGCTTCAACGGTGCATTTCTCAAAGCCTGTTGGCCGGTGATAAAACATGACTTCTACCGCCTCTGCACGGAATTTCATGAGGGAAATCTTAGTATGGAAAGCCTCAATTATGGCCATATTACCCTCATCCCTAAGACCAGATCTCCAGAAACAGTCAATGATTACCGGCCTATTACGCTACTCAACTGCTGCCTTAAGTTGATCACAAAACTTCTTGCTAATCGCTTACAGAAAATCATCCTGAAAATCGTACATCAGAATCAATATGGTTTCCTGAAGGGCCGCACCATCCATGATTGCTTAGCCTGGGCATTTGAATACATACATCAATGCCAAGCATCCAAGCGCGAGATTGTTCTGCTCAAACTTGACTTCGCTAAAGCTTTTGACACGGTGCAACACTCTGCGATTACTCAGATTATGAAGGGTATGGGATTCAATGACAGATGGATCACCTGGTTTAAATGCATCACCTCTTCAGGTAAATCCTCCGTGCTACTCAATGGGGTCCCCGGTAAACATTTCTGGTGCAAGTGTGGCGTGCGTCAGGGCGACCCGCTGTCTCCCTTGCTCTCTGTACTTGCCGCGGATTTGCTCCAAACTACCATTAATGATGCCATGCATAATAACACTCTACGTCTGCCGATTCCCTCTGGCCGTGACAATCAATACCCGGTCATTCAATACGCGGACGACACAATCATTGTAATGCCGGCCTGTCGTCTCCAGGCGAATTGCATGAAACAGATTCTCACGGACTATGCAGATTCAGTGGGGCTGCATATTAACTTCCAAAAGTCAACACTTATTCCTTTAAACAGTCCGGAAGAAACGTACAAGGAAATTGCAGACATCTTTGGTTGTTCCTGTGCGCAGCTACCATTCACGTACCTAGGTTTACCCCTGGGGACATCCAAACCTACAGTCCTCGACTTAACACCCTGGATCTGCAAGGCTGAAAGAAGAATCACTGCAGCATTGTCACTTATGTCGTATGCGGGCAAACTGGCTCTCATGAACTCTCTCATCACCTCCTTGGCGATTTACCCAATGGGAGTCCTCAAATTACCACCTAAGATCGTTGAGCAATTTGACAAGATTAGAAGACATGGCCTTTGGACCAAAAAAACAGAAGATGGTGAGAAAAATAACTCGCTCGCAGCCTGGGATATGGTGTGTCGACCAAAACAAAATGGTGGCCTAGGAGTTCTCAACCTAAAAGTTCAAAATGATGCAATGCTTCTGAAATTACTACACAAGTTCTACAATAAGTTCGACACACCTTGGGTGCACCTCATCTGGGACACATACTATGCCTCCACTGTCCCCCATGCAGCTGCCCTTTGTGGCTCTTTCTGGTGGCGACAACTCATTCAGCTCATTCCCACCTACCGAGGGATCACTAAGGTTAAAATTTGTTCGGGGGACACCGCTCTATTCTGGAAGGATGATTGGAACAACTCCATCTTGGCAGACACATACCCGCGTGCTTTCTCCTTCTCGAGCAATGAAGATGTCTCCACGCGGGAATTTCTATCAATCACCCACCTTAATCAGGCTTTTCACTTGCCACTCTCGGTGCAAGCGTTTGATGAATTGCGTGCCCTCCAAACCAAGGTTAGCGCCGCCACAATGACTGATTCCAGAGATGCCTGGCTTTGCACTTGGGGATCAGCAGTCTTTAAAACCACGGCCTACTACACCTTCTACTTCAGAGAGATCATTGCTCATGATGCCTATCATTGGCTGTGGAAGACAAAGTGCATTCCTAAAATTAAGATCTTCGGTTGGTTTCTCCTCTCCGATCGCCTTAATACTAGAAACATGCTTAAAAGAAGGCATTACAACATTGGCACCAATCTGAATTGCCTTCTCTGTGGACAAGATGTAGAAGAAACGGTTGAACATCTCTTTTTCCATTGCACCTTTAGTACCGCATGCTGGAACAAGCTCAACATCCGATGGCCTCTGCAAGGGGACAAACTCGCCCTCATGACACACTTCAAGACTCTAAACCCCAAAAAGATGGCCATGGAGGTCTTCTTAGTTGCTGCATGGAGGCTTTGGAAGGAGAGGAACAACAAATACTTCCACAAGACTGACCCCTCCATTCCATCCTGGGAGGCTAGATTCAGAAGAGACTTTGCCAACATTGCCTACAGGATGCCCAACAACAAAAGAAATATAGTGACTGACATTCTTAGCTCTGTAACTTAGTATTGCTGTACATTCAATTCATTTGTACATCCACTACTCCCCCACTTGTACATCCACCATGTAACCCTTGTAACTTTGGCTGGTTGTGAGTTAGCAATACAAATGCAGTAGGAGCCTTTCCTACCGTCTAAGCCCTTCAAAAAAAAGTGTTATTTAAGTCTACGCATTGTAGTAGGATGATATGTCTATGCATATGAGTACGATGTATGATTATGAAAAGAGGTGTTTTTTTGGCGGACCTGTGATGGCCGGACTGGAGGGGGTTGTGAGTGGATCAAGGGTGAATCCGAACTGCCTTCTACCTGCATGTTCCTGCCATTGTGTGTCCGGGCTGATTCCATGCCGCCAATCCTGTTCTGCATCAAAGTTAGTTTGTAAAGGCAAATGCTTGGAGGCAGCTGAACGTTCTCTTGTGGTTGGTCTAAGGGTTCCTGATTGGACCCTAGTGAGCCCAGCCGTTATACCGTGAAGTAGCGCGGAGTCCTCAGTTGGTGTCCGGATAGTTGGCTGCCATATCAAAAAATTTATAGGCCTGCGCGACTCGCTACTTCGGCAGCTGTATGATTTCTGCTCTAAGGGCGGGGTCCGGCCTTGCCCGTGGGCGTGATTATATCACACGGTGTTGGCCTAATGGTTTATCATGTGGAATCTAGTCAACGTGGTTCGTCCCATTAGCATACAATAAATTACCGTATGAGGGGAAGGTGCCGAAGAATTACTCTTTGGCGTGGCATTTTTTTGGTGATTGGAAAACAACCGTTAGGGTGGTGGGCCAATAAACTTGGCCTTTGCACCTGGCATCCTTTAGGAGATGTTATTTGTGGTTTCGTACCCGTGGGGGCTTTGTGTGTTATGGAGCCCCCGGACTACTAGGTCCAGGGGTACGGCAGTTGGATTGCTGTGGTAAGTGTGATCGGGGGCGATCGGTCGTACTTTTATGCTCTGATGGGTCTCTTGAATAGACGCCTCCCCTCATTGTTTCTGACACACGACCGGTCGTTTTGTTTTGAGGATTCGGCATTCTCTGTTGGTATGCGTTGCCGTCCTTCTAGGAGTATCGTGAATTTCACATGGTTGATCGAGTGTGTGGCTCAGGCCGAATAGGCTTGAGCTGCTCTTTGTCCTTTGACCGGACTGGGAGTTGCTGGACTTGGCACCAGCTTCCTTGACTTGACATTTATGACCATTGCACCGAGGCTTGAGGGTGCCTCTTCGTGTATCCTTCTTACTGTCTTGGACCGTAGTGATGTGTGGACGTCGGGGTGTGTGCCTTTAGTTTTCCAGCTTATGTTGAGGTAGCCAGTTGTGCCATGTATACCCCTTGTTAGGGCGGTCGAGTCCGTACTTTTTGGTGGCCAGGATCTTGGACCACCTATCCACTAGCAAATCTTGGTCAGCTTTAAGCTGCTCTTGCTTCCTTTGCAGGCTCCTTGCCGTGGCCATGAGCCATTGCTTGAAGCGAACTTGTTCCACTGGATCTTCAGGCACGCCGAATTCGTCATTGCCGAGGCTTAGCTCATCTTCGGAGGGGGTGTATAGTTGTCCCTCTCCAAGTATCCCACCGTGGCCAGTCCGGACTGCTTGAAGGTAGGCTGATCAGGGTTGTATTCATCTTTAGCGTCATTTGTATTGTTTTCGTCTCCTGGGCCAGTATCGTTGTGGCGGGGCTTGGGGCGGCGCTGACAACACCCATGCTTTGTTTTTCTCCCTGAGGGTTTATCCTCCGTTGCCTCATTGCCATTGGTTTCCTTCGGAGTGTTCGCCATGTATATATCATATGAGGAGGTGGCCGTCCACAGCCCTCTGAGCGGTGGCTCCTGTACATCTCCTGCATCATCGTCCATACCGTCGATGTCTTCAGAGTAGAAGTCAAGCACGTCGGTTAAATCGTCGGTCGTGGCAA
The DNA here is from genome assembly GCA_963921465.1 of Triticum timopheevii. Classification (NCBI taxonomy): domain Eukaryota; kingdom Viridiplantae; phylum Streptophyta; class Magnoliopsida; order Poales; family Poaceae; genus Triticum; species Triticum timopheevii. Next base: position 476,878,424 of record OY997264.1, on the reverse strand, counting down.
TGAAGTGGGTGGTGGGTGGGTAGCGAATTCCTTCGTCGCCTGCTTCCCACTCTAGCCGGACATAGTTTGGCCCGGAGCCTCCTAACAAAGAGAGAGACTTTAATGAGTTCAGCATGTCGCCAAAGGGCGAGTGCTGGAAGATGTCCACAGTGGTAAACTCCATTACCCGAGACCAACCTGGCTCGGCTGGCTCGAGGATGTGTGTGGACCAGAACCAACAACCGGATACGAGTCCGAGGGCCCGGGGTTACATGCCTCCACAGAGGTGAGACCTGTGTTCGGCTCCACCGCCGATGAATGTGCGGCCTGCGGGGCGGGGTCCACCCCTCCGTCCTTAGGCAACGCAACCTGCTCCGGATTTAGGTCCGAGGCTTCTACAGGGGTGATATCCCGAGCTTCGTCCGACAGCAGGTCTAAGCCGTGCTCATCGTGACTGTTCGGTGCTCCTAGCGCAAGCCCAAATCCGTCGAAGATCAAGTCTCCGCGAATATCCATTGTGTAGTTCAAGTTTCCGAACCTGACCTGGTGGTCGGGGGCATAGCTATCGATCTGCTCCAGATGGCCAAGCGAATTGGCCCGCAGTGCGAAGCTGCCAAACATGAAGATCTGTCCGGGGAGAAAAGTCTCCCACTGGACCGTGTTGTTGACGATTGAAGGCACCATCAAGCCCTACAGCGACGACACAGAGGAACTCTCAATGAAAGCACCAATGTCGGTGTCAAAACCAGTGGATCTCGGGTAGGGGGTCCCGATCTGTGCGTCTCAGGCTGATGGTAACAGGAAGCGAGGGACACAATGTTTACCCAGGTTCAGGCCCTCTCGATGGAGGTAAAACCCTACTTCCTGCTTGATTAATATTGAAGATATGAGTAGTACAAGAGTAGATCTACCACGAGATCGTAGAGGCTAAACCCTAAGAGCTAGCCTATGATGGTATGATTGTAATTGTGATCGGCCTTCTAAGGACCAACCTCTCCGGTTTATATATACACCGGAGAGGGCTAGGGTTTACATGGAGTCGGTTACAAGGGAGGCAACACAATATACGGATCGCCAAGCTTGCCTCCCACGCAAAGGAGAGTCCCATCCGGACACGGGCCAAAGTCTTGAGCCCTGTATCTTCATGCTTCAATATCCGGACGATGTCTACAGTCCGGCTGTACGGATACCCCCTAATCCAGGACTCCCTCAGATAGTGCATGAACAGTAGCCCGTGGAGGCTGGAGGAGGTCGACGGTGGAGATGAACAGTATCCCGTGGAGTCCCGTTTTGCGGTACGCCACACCCCTCCCGATGAACAGGACCTCTGTTTCGACCGTAGCGCTCCAACAAAAGTTTGTTTCCTCCGTTTTGCGGTACGCCACACCCCTCCCGATCAATAGGACCCTGTTTCGACTGTAGGAGGTCCAACAGAAGTCCATTTCCTCCGTTTTGCGGTACGCCAGACCCCTCTCGATGAACAGGATCCTGTTTCAAACATGACCGGTCAAACACAAGGCCGTTTCCCCCGTTCTATGGTACGCTAGGCCTCGTTTCCATTGGTTGTTCCATCAAAGCCCTCCCAATGAACACGACGATGCATTCCGTTCCGACCCAGCCGGTTGGCTCCCCATGAACACAACGATGACGCAGTTTCTCTGTTCCGACCCAGCCATGTACATGAGCCCTGGCCGTACGCATATGCGAGTAGGCATTCGAGACCCCGCCCGTATGTACGTACGTGGCCGTATTAACTTTCTTGCACCCTGGCCGTTTTACGTACATGTACATGCTACGTGCGCGCCTCTACTACGACACGTGCGCGAAAAGAATGACAATGCTATGTACGCTTCGACCAGGTGGGTCCCAACTGCCAGGCACTTCCTTGTGTGCGAAGATGTAGTTGGTGGGTCCCAGCAGTCGGGGGGGGTGAATCATTTTTTTGCCCGTAATATGGACGCACTTCCTTGCGTGCAAAGATGTAGCTGGTGGGTCCCAGCAGTCAGGGGGGGCTGTTTTTTCGCGAAATATGGTGGCCCGTCCAGTGGGTCCCTGCTCTCAGGTGGAGGAATAATTATTTTGCGTGTAATAAGGAGGCACTTCCTTGCGGCCGCCGTGGACCCAGCTATCAGCCTCTCCATGTACAGTACTCTTCCGATGGAAGTCGTTCCTTGACCATGTTGACCATGCCGCGCCGAGAGCCCCAGGGCGGTGGATGACGGCGAGGCCTAGGAAGGGGACAACGCTGAGCCGGGGAAGACGTGGCAGTGGAAGCCCACGCGGAGAGGAGTACGAGGGTTCACTTGTTCGGTTGCGGTGTGAGGCTTCCGATGACTCTCATTTGTTGACCACGTTGACCACACCATGCCGAGCGCACCAAGGCCGGTGGATGATGAAGATCCGCCTACTGGAACGACCCGGAGATGGCGAAGAGGCGGTAGTGGAATTGCAGATGGAGAGGACTGGGAAACTTGACTGGTTCGGGTGCGCGGCAGCATTGCCACCCATGGGAGACAGGAGCAAGAACAGAGGTTGAAGAAGGAGCATGACTGTTGGATTAACATCCAACGGTCCAGCTGCTAGAATCATTTGTTGATTAAGTTGACAATGCCCTGCGTACACGTTTGCTTAGTAGGCTCACAAGTCAGCCACCAAATTTGCCAGGTCCCAGCTATCATCGAAAGGAATAGTTTTTTTCGCATAACAAGGAGGCACTTCCTTCTGTGCGAAGATACAACCGGGGGGTCCCAGCTGTCAGCGGGAGGGAATAGCTTAATAAGGAGGAACTTTCCTTGCGTGTGACCATGGACCTCGTGGGTCCCAGCCGTCAGGCTCTCACGTACAGTCCTCTTCCGATGACTCTCGTTTGTTGACCACGCCGCGCCGAGCGCAGCGAGGCGGTGGACGACGGTGAGGCCCTAGACTAGAACGACACGGAGATGGGGAAGACGCTGCAGTGGAGTTGCAGACGGAGAGGAGTGGGAAACTTTACTGGTTCAGGTGTGGGGTGGGCCTACACTCGATAGAGAATAACAAGAGGTGCGGAGTGGAGGGATGGCCCGGTCGTCGGCGGAGTAGCGTTTCGCTACGAGGCGTGCAAAACAACGCCGCTGGACGTCGGAGGCTGGAGCAGGCGGTCCCGGCAGCACTGGGGAAGAAGACGAGAGATTGAAGAAGAATGCCGACCGTTGGATGTAAATCCAACGCCTTGCTTAGGCTTCGACCTGCTGGCCCACATGTCAGCCAGTCCATTTGTTTTTTAGTCCATTTGGTGGGCTGGGTGAAACAATGATGTAGCATCTATGCAGCCCGTTTATATATATATGGTAGAATTTAAAGCCCATTTGCATTTTCTCGAAATCCGCGGACTTGCTGGGCTGGGTGAAAATATCATGTTGGCCTGGACGGAGAAATGTTATAAAAACATAAACACATGATTGCACGTCTATTACTGCATTGGTCAGTAAAATCTTTGCAAGCTTATGTACGCAATCACTAGGAGTTTACTTGCCAAGTTATATATAAAAATTATTATTATTATTTTGTAAGAACTTTCAACTTACGAAATAAAATATCATTTTAATTTGATGAGTTAATAGGACGTGGGGTATTATTTTTTTTAGGCTAGACGTGGGACAGTTGAGTTGGTTCTAGGGAAAAGTACTGAGAGAAAACTCAGTTTACATCGAAAAACAAGGAGGAAGAAAATTCAGATATAGGATTAATGAAAACAAAAAATAAAGGAAGTGGGATGGTCTATTATATATATTTATATATATATATATGTAATAAAATAATAATAATATATATATATGCATTCTTATAGAAAAATAGAACTGAGTTGTGCGTCGTCTTGAAAAAACAAACATAACTTGGGCTGTTGATGTTATAGACAAGCTAGGTTGGGAGGCCCAGAGGCCGCTTGATCCAAAAAACGTTGAAACATGTCGGGGGCTTCCCATGTTAAACAACAAAACCTAGGCCATGGACCTGGTGGGCCCGGGACTGTCAGCCTCTCGACGAACAGTTGTCTCCCGATTCCTCTTGTTTTGCTGACCATGCTGGGTATGATAGACGGCGGCGCCACGGCGAGAGCACCAAGGTGAAGGACGACGTCGAGACCATGGACCAAACGAACCGGAGCGGGGGAAGACGCAGGTGGAGGGGAGTACGAGGGTTGAATTGTTTGGATGCAGGGTGGCTGGTGGAGCTCCTTGGTATCGTTGTATTCTTTCATGTTGGAGTAGCAGGGGTTGATGATGGTCTCGGAGAGGTAAACCACGGAGTCCTTCTCCTGCCCATTGCCAATCATCTTGTATTGCTTCTGGATGTCGACAAGCTTGTTGCAGCTGATGGCCGAATCGCCGCGTTCTTTCTTCTCTCCACCGTAGCTCCAGAACCTCTGATGGCCCTACAATGGTGGTAGACAAGAACCTTGTCTCGCACGCATACCTGGGCGACTGGGATCCACTGGTCGCTGTCAGCAGATGAATGGATGGGCACAATGTCTAGTCCTGCGACCTTGTGCTTTGTCGTCCTGTAGGTACTGCTTGAACTCGGTGAGGCAGAGCTTCACCGAGTCCGGATCATTGGTGTACATCACATTCAACTTGGTGCCGCCATGGGACTGAACAGAGAACTCAAAGGTGAACTCCTTGTCGAAGTCCATATCTAGCAGGCTCACCCCTCGGATCGCCATTGGAGTCGCTTCAAGTGAACGAGTGAGTAGGCGGAAACAACAGTTCGTTTTTCAGCTCTTGGGGAACTGGATTCAATAGTAAACTGAGTGTGTATAGGCGACAACAGTTACTACCCCTCCTTCGCCCGCTGCACGCCTGACAGAATATGCACCCTCAGCGCATTCAAACGCCTCCATTAAGAAACCTATTCCGGCCACACACGTCGGTTCACGAGTGGGTCTATATTGGTACTGTAATAACAAGTGTTAGTGGTCACTTTACTTAAATTTAATTAGCTTTAATTAAAATGTATTCTTAGAACAAGCAATGCATTGGCTCGTTCTATCAGTGTCGCAGGATCAACATGCACAACAATTAGAATTATTATTCTAAGGACGCACATGATCAGCACATTTGTCGCACTTTCACACAGAAAATACTATCAAGTTTGAACAGTTTGTTATGGTTGCTATCGTCTGCATCATCATGCCGTGTTTTCCAGCTTGCAAGATTCAGAACCAACAAATAAGATTCAAGTAGTAAGTACAACAAAGATGCCTGCACATCTCATTGATTCCCAGCTTCCAAGATTCAGAACCAACAAATAAGATTCAAATAATAAGTACAACAAAGATGCCTACACATCTCATTGATTCCCAGCTTGCAAGATTCAGAACCAACCCATTAGAGCCTCTTGATAAACTGAATATCGGGATTAAATCCATCTTGGCTAGCCATGTCATACAACCCAAGAACTTGACGAATGCTCTTGACCATAATAACATCTGTAGTAACCGGTGTGAGGGGCCCAATACCGCCACGACTCGATGTGGTGAACCAGCAAGTCCACTCGGATGAGGTCAACTTGCAGATCCATGATTCAATTCATGCGCCTTTTTCTGTAGTTCACCTGAAATGAAGCAAAGTTTGCATCATTCAGCTAGCAAGAAGTACTTGCTCTCGTGAGCTGGCAGGTTCTTCTTTAGTAGTTGCACTAAAATTCAGCAACATTGAGGATGGTTGTCCTGCTCATTTAAGGTGCAACTATATTTTGCTTATCCTTTTGTGCAGTTCCACTAAAATAAAGTGCCATTGTGGTGACAGTGATGGCTCATCTTGCAAAAGCTAATAAAATGTTGCACGAGATTACCAGCAGAATTTGATGGAGATTTTGGAAACTCCAATCACCATTCTGTGCAGCTCCACCAAAATTGAGAGATATTGCCCACGTGATATTTTAATTGAACTGCACAAGACACTCATTCCAAAAGAAAGTGTTTTGTGTAGTTCACCAAAAGGTCACAATAGCAACTGGTGAAATGGATATCCCTATCTGCACAAAAAGATAGAAAGTAAACAGTTGCTGGTCATGAAGAATATATCATACACGAAATGAAAAGAAACGTATTAATTATGTTCATGGCAATCACGCAAGGACAGTAGAAATTTTAAAACGTCAGCAATGCTTCATGTTACCGGAAGCATTACGATCAACTATGACATTCGTCAAATATGGGATTACTTTGATGGTGGCATTGCTTGTTTACCAGATACGGTAAATCAACAGCAGCTAAACAGTTGGTTTAAGGGCATGGGACCATGGGGACACCAGGTCACTCAGCAGCGTAAAGAAGCAACTTACTTATCATACTTGGGAAAATAGCAGGGGTACCATTTTTTAACACAGTTTAATTGCACCATATCACTGGAGGCATTAGATTAACAATAACACTGGTTAGACATGTCCTTAAGGTAATAGTTTGATCGCTTCATTTTACATGCACCCTTACATTAACAACAACAAAAGGTTGGTATAAGGACAAGTGACAGTTGTAACACCCCAAAAATTTAACAATGTTTTGAATTATTAAAACCTTGCCAGGAGTTTAAAAATTTTGCTCTCTGGATTTTCTGTTGATTTCAGAACCACTCTTCTTTAATATTGTGGAGTTTTTCCCCATGTGGAAACTTTCCAAAAATATTATTGGACTTGTATACTCTCTCAACAAAACAACTCTTAATCAGTGGTTTTATTTGCATAATTGTTTTTCCTGGACTTTATTCTTTTAAAATGATTTTTCTTAAGTTTTGGAGCCTCCTTTGCACTACAACCATTTGATAAATGCATCAAAAAAAATTCACCAAATTTTGGGGATGACATATGATGTCCCTAAATCACTTTTATGCAAAAACATCTTCTGTTCATTGGAGATTTTGAGCTCTACACCTAATTTTCAAATCTGGTCCAGTGGGCAATTTTGCACTACAACCTATTTAAATATTTCTTTAAAACTCCCACCAAAATTATGGGAGGTCAGTAGAAGTATATTATCCACCTTTATGCAAAAACCCAGTTATGTCCTTTAAAAGTTTTGAGTGAATCAACCTCATTTTTATTCTGGTTCAACTTGAGGATTTGTACTGCAACCATAATTTTACTTGCTCTTTTGCCCATGGTTCTTTTTCCTACTTGTAGTCCTTCCTACAAAACCCTTAAGTCTAGGAGCATGAACCCATTGGAATATTTTTGGTCCATGAAATGACAACCTTTAGTTCCTGCCAAAATTGGTTTTGTCAAATATTTGCAAGAACAAGTTTCTACTTTTGGCAAACTAACCTGACCACCATCACCTACAACTAAAGAGACCCCAATCTGGAGATTTTGACCACTCCAAGAAATGCCTAGGTGCCCTTGGCATTTTGTCAAACACCTTGTAGGCATGGCCAGTTTTGGCATGGTTATTAGTTAGCATTGCAAGCTTGGTCTCCTGGCCTAACCCCCTTGTCCATTAGCTTGCTTGCAAACCCTAGCCTAATCCTGTTAGTTACCAACCTCACCCGAGCGCTCTAGACCACCTTGGCATTCTGTCGAGCATGTCGCGTGCGTGCTCTGGGCGCGCCCAGAGCGCACGCTTTGCACGCGCGTGCACCGAGCCGCCGCGTCGTGCCCCTGACTTTTGCTCGCCCTGCAGAGCCGCGCCCACCCTCGACCACTTGCCGGAACGTGCCAAGCTTCCCCTGGTGCCCTACAGCGCCGGCGTCAGAGCCCCTTGGCGGTAAGCCGGCGTCCGCAGTGGGCTCCTGCCACGGTCGGAGCCGCCCAAGCCGCAGCCGCGCACTAGCTGACCCTGGAGCAGTCCAAGCTTATCCTCACGCTCGTCTGCAAGCGCTCGTCGGCGCCACGACGCCCTGCCGCAGCAGAAATGGTCGGCCGGTGATCTTATCCTCGGCGATGGCGGAACCGACCTAGATACACTATAAGTGGTGACCCCGAGCTCCTCCTAGACCTCAGGCAGCCTCACGCCACTCCCCTAGCGCTCCCCTAGCCCGTAATCGAACAGAGGAAACCGTCTTCCCCGTCTCCGGCCAGCTCGGCCACCGCTGCCCTCCGGTCCGTTTCGTCGCAACCAGGCCCTCCCCCGTCCAGCCAACGCCACCACCCGACTCCCCTTCGTCTTGCGGAGCCGCCCAGCTTCTCAAACACGATCGGAGGCCACCATAGCTCAAACCCCCCTTTCATCCCGAAGCTATCGCCGCCGCGAAGCTCGCCGCCGGCGACTCCCTCCGTCCCAACCTGACTAGCGACCACCGGGAGGACCGCCCTAGACTGGCGGATCCATCCCCACCCTCGGTTTCTGGAACGGTGCCGCCGTTCGCCGGTGAGCATCGCCGGAGTCCCGCCTCCGCTCGGGCAGAGAAAGAGGAGGGAGACAAGACCAGTCAAACCTGACCAGTGGGCCCGCTGGACCCACTGTCAGTGACCCACGCACGGTCCCCGCTGGATAAGTGGAGGCGTAAAACCAAAATACGCCTTCGACGTGGTCAGTTTTCGAAACGTTTTCTTTTTTCTATTTTATTTTAAAAACATATTTTTGACCAAAACTTTGACTGTCTATAACTTTTTTAATATAACTCCAAATGAGTTGATTCTTTTTCCTAACTCTCTAATATTGCCTAGTTTATTTTAAGATTTATTTCAAAAAAATTCAGACAACTTTTTGGTACCGTTTTTGAAACTATATATTGATTCAAAAATATTTTTAAATAGGATATTTGGAGAGAGAAGAAAATTTTCAAAGTTTTGGAATGCACCCTACATCCCCACAACTTGAAGGCAAGCATTCTGAACCCTGGCATAATATTGTCGTGTGTTGTTTGATACGGTTACAACACCTCTCGTCTCGGAGTTTTCATTATCTTCTTTTGTGATGATATGTTCAAACTCACGAGTGCATATTGATGATTCATGCTGTCGGAGTTTGATATGTTGGGATAGTAGTCACCATCACATGCCTCTCATGCATACCGGAAGGAACCCGGGAAAGCCTCTGTCTTGGGTAGACACGAGCTTGTCTCCGGTCGTTGAGACAATTGTGTCCGGTACAGCATAGTGAGACATGATGAGTGGTGGTTATGTCTGTTGGTTAAAAATATATTTGTTATACCAACCATGCAGGGAATACTTAAACCTCCTGAGTCGACCATAGATCGAGTCTTGTTCCAGTAACCCCCACACTTGTTTCGTACTGCCACCTGTCCCTACCATTGGTAGGGTAAGGTTCAGTAATTTGTCAACCCCTTTCTAGCACACACCGTTCAGAGGGGCCGGGATGAGGGTACCATGGCCATGGATTAAAGCCAGTCATCCGGTCAGGGGGCATGGGTGTTTCGGTTGTAGCCGAGGGGGTAGCTTCCCCAGTTTGCACGCGGTATAAATTTTGTGATCCCATGCTAATCGAGGTTGTAGCCTCCCCACTTAGAGTTTTTCTTAACGAGTGTCGTGGGTGATTCCAGACACCGATGAGTCAAGCTGGTGTGTGCGGTTGGGTGTGTTTTCAACTAAAAGACCGTAAGCGGAATTACTCCTGATGGACTAATGGAATCCGTTACTCGTGGGTAAAGAGTACACCCTCTGTAGAGATTATATTTATTCGAGTAGCCGTGTCAATGGTTAAGGACTACAGTCTGGGTTGGGTCAAGTGTCGGTCTTAGTGTCGGTCTTCGAAGGAAAAACAACTAAGTCAGAACTTTGATTTTGACCAGTGACATATGATGATTGTGATTATTATGGACTAACGATGTTCATTATTTGATTTATTGAGTATCTCTGGGATGGTTCTACCTCCGGGATATTCATTGTGATTATTCTGTTATAAGCCCTTTATGTGGTGTCGCACAGACGCCCTACTGTGGCATGTTTTGTTATTTATTTACCTTATAAGCCCTTTATGTGGTGTCGCACAGACGCCCGACTGTGGCATGTTTTTTATTTATTTACCTTATAAGCCCTTTATGTGGTGTCACACAGACACCCGACTGTGACATGTTTGTTATTTATTTACCATATAAGCCCTTTATGTGGTGTCGCTGAGACGCCCGACTGTGGCATGCTTGTTATGTATTTACTTTATAAGCCCTTTATGTGGCGTCGCACAGACGCCCGACTGCGGCACGTTTGTTACTTATTTCACTTATGAGCCCTTTCTGTGGTGTTGCTCAGACACCCAACTGAGGCATTCTATTTCTACTTTCTAATTGCATTATTCATGTGTTACGTGAATAACTTGTTTGCGTGCATCATGGATTTTATTTTTGTGACTGACGTTGTGATCATAGAATATTTCAGAGCATGATTATCGTTTGTTATATTATACCTGTGTTCATAATGTTTGCGAGTACATTCAAAGTACTCACTGGCTTGTCCCTGGCTATTGTCTTGGCCAGATTTCTTGCTTGGAGAGGAGCGTGGCGATGACAGCCCCAGAACCTAATCAATGGTGATAGCAGCCTCATGGAGATAGGAGTTAACCTGGTCAGCTGTTCCCGTGGGAAATGGAGTCCCACAGACGCTAATGACCACAAACCGCTTCCGCCATCAACCACTAGAAACCTTGTGTTGTACTCATGGGCCAAAATGGTCTTGTACTACATATCTTGTATTTTGCTTGGAGTTATTGTATCAAGTTTGTGTCTCGCCAGCTAACAGTAATCCTGGGGCTGGTGAGCATAAGGGCCATTTTCTGGGAAATTAATATCCCGAAATCCGGTCCTTACAGACTTGGTATTAGAGCCAGGCTGACCATTGGCTAATCCTATCTTAGCCATGTCAATAAACCTAGGTTAACCAAACCACCAGACCATAACCTAACCCCGGCCAAGCTTCTCGCGTAAGATAGCCCCACAGTGACCCGACACCTTTTGGCAGTCGGTGCCCAACCTATCAGCCTAGTCTGTCGATCACACGCCAGTGACCGACACCTAAATTGTCTCATTCGCAAGCGTGCAAAGGAAGACTCCGCCCTCTTTTTCTATAAAAAAGGGCGCGCTAACCTCAACACAGCAAAAAACAGCCTCCTTCCCCAAACTAAGCCATAATGCCTGGCCCCGTCGTGCACAATGAAACCACGGCAAACAACCTTGGAGGATTTGTGACCGTGCTAGCAAACCTCACCCGCCGTGCCTTTGCATTAGAGGAGCCCCCAGAATATGTTGTGTACCAAGGACCCATGAGCGGTGAGAGCCGTCAATTCTGGGCCACTGTACACATCTATGGTAGGGGTCTATCGCCAGAACGCCCCTACAGGTTCACCGAAAGAACAACTTCCTTTGAGCCACAAGCCATTCAACTAGCTGCTCGAGAGGCTATAGTTCAACTCCGGCACTTGTCGCCCAGAGTTAACTGTCACTCATTCTACTACTACCCTAGCCGTGACGGGTATGGTAGGCCACCCTAGGTTGTCAACGTAGATCACGAGACGGATCCTGCATTATTGCATCTGGTGCGCTATGTAGGTGCACTAGAGGAACTGTTCGATCAAATCACCCTTGATCTGATCGCAGCTCGTGCAGAGCTGGTTCGCCGAGCCCCGGCGAGAGGAGAAGATGAGCCCGACGCCGACAACCCAGTCATGCTGTTCGGACACCCAATCGAGTCCTTGAGGTCTGCCCCAGCCATGGACCACAATACTTTGATGTCCCCTGAAGTGCTTCGTCGCCTTTTGAGAACACGCTCCAGCGGGATTGTGACCAACAATCCCCGGGATGGTCATCATCGCTACCCCGACCCGGCAGCCCCTCAACCCCCTCCAGCTAATCCCGACGGCGAAACCCGTGGAGAAGCCTCGATGTCCACAAGGCAGGCTCGTTTAGATATAAACGAGGTAGACTAAGCCACTCGAGTAGTACCTGGTCTCAGTATGCCCACGCCCTGTAAGTATGTAACCTTGCATCAACTTAAATAATCGCAGCTTGCTTGTGTGCCTCTATTTTTAAATATTAGCCTTGCATTAAATATGTGGGCATGCGATTGCATTTGTTTCTGGCACAGCCACCAAAATCACACCGACGACGCCCACAGTGATACATCACTTTTACGAGATATGTGTAGCTGTAGCATTGACCCCGACCCCATGGAGCAGACTCGATTGACTAGTTACCTTTCACCGCGGTAAATAACCCAGCCCCAATGCTATATAAGAGGCCACCCCGTGACTTTGCCAAGTACCCCTCACCTTGAGCACCACTCGCACAGCCATTTCCATTGCCATGCCGAGCCCTAGTATTTATTTGAGGACTCCAGATACAACTCTAGGTAGCTTTGTTAAAGTTTTGTGGGACTTTACCTGCAGTACTATGAGTGCTACCCATCCACCCCAGTATGAGTTGCTCAAATCAAGGATCACCCCATCCACCTCGAAATATTGGGCAGTGGTGCACGTTCCTCCCGCAAACCCAAACCAAGACCCCACATAAGCTTCCTTCGTGGGGAAATCCATGCCGACTCCGCACATGGCCATAGAAGCTGCTGCGTGTGAGGCACTTACACGCCCTCGATTCGCGGTACCCTATGCCAGCGAACGGGGGTATTATTATTTCCCGAGTCGTGCAGCACCCGGAGAAGTAACATCTTTTCCCGGTGGACGAATCGAGAGAGACCCAGTACTAGCCAATCTTGCCCAGAATGTCATCGCTCAAGAGCGTTTGACCCAGCAAGTGATGGGCTATCTCCAGAGCCTCGATGATCTTAATCCTTAGATCGCCATCGGCAGACCACTGAGGCCCAACCAGGAGAGGCACATTCATCGACTGGTCAGTCCACTTCCCCCGGTAGAAGAAGAGTGTGCCCCGATTCCAAAGACTTTTTCTCAGGATCCTGTCCAATTACCATTATCGTTGTAGATGTCATTACCGTGTTTATTGTCCCTGCAGTTATTTTCGTGTTGCAACTTGTGTATGGTATCTTAAATTTGTGCGATGAATTAAATCGTCAGTTTCAGTCATTGTGAGTGATTTTACTACGGTAAAAAATTTATTAACTGTTTTCACTCTCGGAAACATCCTGAAGTGACATTTTTTTCTCGGAGTTGTTGCAGCATACATTTCTTCACGACATAGATTTTTATTTCACAGCAGACTCACGACCCCAACCACGCGAACTAGAGCAAAATCCTCGTGCACATTTTTTGCACCAAACTAATCGCCTCCCTAACACCCCACAGTCTCAGAGGGAGAGATTTGTGAGTAATCACTCAGGTACAGATTTCCTCCGACACTCTGACAGCAACTAGCACCTAACACCACACCTAATCATCATGATCACTGCCACCGCGGAGAGCTAACGCTCGAGCGGCCGCATCACGACGATCATCGAGGATCATCACGCACAGAAGCACGGAGAGGCCCAGCAATGCTGCCAACCCTCCACACATCAGGATCACATACCAGTCCGGCATCACCTCCGCCATTAGAGCCTCCTCCCAAGCTCCTGCAGACAGAAATGGAGAAGGGAGCAGAAGGAGAAGCGAGGTCAGATGGAGGAAGAAGAAGGAGCACCGCGTTCGTTTTATAGCTCGAGATCGGTGTACGGTGGGCGAAGTCCACCAGTGCCGCTCATCGCTCGATCGCCGGTGTTTGGAGGCGAATCCGCGAGCAGTGCCGACAGCGCACTGGCCCGCGAGGTGAGTGCACGTTGCGCTGGCAGCTAGCACGCCGCGCACTACCGCAGTACGACCTAGATGCCCTACGAGCTAGACGTCGCCGGTGGAGAAAGCGCGGGAAAGCGCACGGGAGAGAGGAAGAAGAGAGAGCCAGAGGTAGAGGAAGAGACCGACAGTGGACCCCGGGTCCACCTGTCAGCCACACAGAGCACTGTGCTCTCGGGTATGACCAGCTTATATTTTTAGTAATTTAGAAGTTTATTCTAAATTTACTGTAACCAATAGTAGAAACTGACCAAAAAAATTTCCACGCATCGCCAGTATGCCACACTATGGTCTTACACCACTTATTGCCCTCTAACTGTAGCTACGTTTTAATTACGGGAGTAGGATGGTTATTTTTCTGATAGTAGGAGTAAAATTTATTTTTTAAACAACCCTTATCAAATCTCGAGGACGAGATTTTTTCTTAAGGGGGGTAGTGTTGTAACACCCCAAAAATTTAACAATTTTTTGAATTGTTAAAACCTTGCCAGGAGTTTAAAAATTTTGCTCTCTGGATTTTCTGTTGATTTCAGAACCACTCTTCTTTAATATTGTGGAGTTTTTCCCCAAGTGGAAAATTTCCAAAAATATTATTGGACTTGTAAACTCTCTCAACAAAACAATTCTTAATCAGTGGTTTTATTTGCATAATTATTTTTCCTGAGCTTTATTCTTTTAAATTGATTTTTTATAAGTTTTGGAGCCTCCTTTAAACTACAACCATTTGATAAAAGCATCAAAAAAATTCACCAAAATTTGGGGATGACATATGATGTCCCTAAATCACTTTTATGCAAAAACATCTTCTGTTCATTGGAGATTTTGACCTCTACACCTAATTTTCAAATCTGGTCCAGTGGGCAATTTTGCACTACAACCTATTTAAATATTTCTTTAAAACTCCCACCAAAATTAGGGGAGGTCAGTAGAAGTATATTATCCACCTTTATGCAAAAACCCAGTTATGTCCTTTAAAAATTTTGAGTGAATCAACCTCATTTTCATTCTGGTTCAACTTGAGGATTTGTACTGCCACCATATTTTTACTTGCTCTTTTTCCCATGGTTCTTTTTCCTACTTGTAGTCCTTTCTACAAAACCCTAAAGTCCAGGAGCATGAACCCATTGGAATATTTCTGGTCCATGAAATGACAGCCTTTAGTTCCTGCCAAAATTAGTTTTCTCAAATATTTGCACTAACAAGTTTCTACTTTTGGCAATTTAACCTGACCACCATCACCTACAACTAAAGAGACCCCGATCTGGAGATTTTGACCACTCCAAGAAATGCCTAGGTGCCCTTGGCATTTTGTCAAACACCTTGTAGGCATGGCCAGTTTTGGCATGGTTTTTAGTTAGCATTGCAAGCTTGGTCTCCTGGCCTAACCCCCTTGTCCATTAGCTTGCTTGCAAACCCTAGCCTAATCCTGTTAGTTATCAGCCTCACCCGAGCGCTCTAGACCATGTTGGCATTCTGTCGAGCATGTCGCGTGCGTGCTCTGGGCTCGTTTGCATGCGCGTGCACTGAGCCGCCGCGTCGCGCCCCTGACTTTTGCTCGCCCTGCAGAGCCGCGCCCCACCCTCGACCACTCGCCAGAATGCGCCAAGCTGCCCCTGGTGCCCTACAGCGCCGCCGTTAGAGCCCCTTGGCGGCACGCCGGCGTACGCAGTGGGCTCCTGCCACGGTCGGCGCCGCCCGAGCCGCAGCCGCGCACCAGCTGCCCCTGGAGCAGTCCAACACTACTAGGGAAAAGCCTAGCAGCAGCGCGGGTTTTGGGCCTATTAGTAGCGCGGGGACCGGCGCTACTAATAAGGCGCTACAGCTAACGTATAGCAGTAGCGCGGGTGCGACCTCCACTACTACTACGTCCTTTAGTAGTAGCGCGGGCGCCAACCCGCTCTACTACTAATCTCTAATCTCTATTTTTTTTTTGAATTTTTTCGAAATTGTTTTCTGATTTTTTTCACTAATTTTCAAATTTCTGAATTATTTTAACCTCATATCTCTAATCACCCCTCATCGCTGCTCAATTTAATCTCTAATCACCCCTCATCATTCCAAATCATCTAACTTCCCGGACGGTCACCCATCCTCTCACTACTCCAGCCTAAGCACGCTTAACTTCCGAGTTCTATTCTCCCTCGTTTCCAAGTCTGCACTTGTTGTTTTCCTGACAATAGTAACATGTCAATCCTATTAACCTCAGGAATTTAGCTTGATCATGAAATCACACATTTCACTGTTTGAGTTTGAAACTATTTTTCTAAAAATTTAGTAACACTAATATTTCTAGAATAATTAGTTTGACCACAGTTTGACCACAGTTTGACCATAATTTGACCAGATTTGACCAAAATTCAAAAAAAACTAAAATAATTATTTAGTAACACTAATATTCTTGAATAATTAGTTTGACCATAGTTTGACCAGATTTAACAAAATTTTTAAAAAAACTGAATTTTTTTTGAATTTTTTTGCCTCCAGATCTTAAAAGCCCTGTAACTTTTTTTCTGTTAGGTTTTTGGGGATTTTAAAAATGTTTAACTTTTTGAGTAGATGATTTTTCATATAAAAAACTTTTTCATCCGAGTTAGTATGCAAAAGTTATGCCCATTTTTACAAATTCTCGAGAGATTTTGCAAATAAAGTCGAAATTCATATTTGCAAATTTTCCCAACAACTAGACCACATATCACATGGGAAACTTATTTTCTTTTATTTTTTTGACATTTTAATCATTTTCTTTTATTTTTTTAAAACTGAAAAGGCGATCCACGGGGGGGGGGGGGAGAGTTTGAAAATGGGACCTTTAGTAGTAGCGCGGTTTTTTACCCCCTCGCTACTACTATGGCACCACTTAGTAGTAGCGAGGGCTAAAAACCAACGCTACTGCTATCAAACTTAGTAGTAGCGAGGTTTTAAAAACTGTGCTACTACTATGGCATGTCCCGGGGGGCACGGTAGAGACCGCTTAGTAGTAGCGAGGGTTAAAACCCGCGCTACTGCTATCAACTTAGTAGTAGCGAGGTTTAAAAACCTGCGCTACTACTAAGTAGCAGTAGCGGGGGTTTTTAACCCTCACTACTAGTAAGTTTTTGTGTATAGGCTTTTCTCTAGTAGTGCAAGCTTATCCTCACGCTCGTCTGCAAGCGCTCGTCGGCGCCACGATGTCCTGCCACAGCAGAAACGGTCGGCCGGCGATCTTATCCTCGGCGATGGCGGAACCGACCTAGATACACTATAAGTGGTGACCCCGAGCTCCTCCTAGACCTCAGGCAGCCTCAAGCCACTCCCCTAGCGCTCCCCTAGCCCGCAATCAACCAGAGGAGACCGTCTTCCCCGTCTCCGGCCAGCTCAGCCGCCGCCGCCCTCCGGTCCGTTTCGTCGCAACCAGGCCCTCCCCCGTCCAGCCAACGCCACCATTCGACTCCCCTTCATCTTGCGGAGCCGCCCAGCTGCTCAAACACGATCGGAGGCCACCATAACTCCCTCCATCCTGACCTGACTAGCAACCACCGGGAGGACCGCCCTGGACTGGCGGATCCATCCCCACCCTCAGTTTCTCGAACGGTGCCGCCGTTCGCCGGCGAGCATCGCCGGAGTCCCGCCTCCGCTCGGGCAGAGAAAGAGGAGGGAGAGAAGACCAGTCAAACCTGACCAGTGGGCCCGCTGGACCCACTGTCAGTGACCCACGCGCGATCCCCGCTGGATAAGTGGAGGCCTAAAACCAAAATACGCCTTCGACATGGTCAGTTTTCGAAACATTTTCTTTTTTCTATTTTATTTTAAAAACAGATTTTTGACCAAAACTTTGACTGTCTATAACTTTTTAAATATAACTCCAAATGAGTTGATTCTTTTTCCTAACTCTCTCAAATATTGCCTAGTTTATTTTAAGATTTATTTCAAAAAAATTCAGACAACTTTTTGGTACTGGTTTTGAAACTATATATTGATTCAAAAATATTTTTAAATAGGATATTTGGAGAGAGAAGAAAACTTTCAAAGTTTTGGAATGCACCCTGCCTCCCCACAACTTGAAGGCAAGCATTCTAAACCCTGGCATAATATTGTCGTGTGTTGTTTGATACGGTTACAACACCTATCGTCTCGGAGTTTTCATTATCTTGTGATGATATGTTCAAACTCACGAGTGCATATTGATGATTCATGCTGTTGGAGTTTGATATGTTGGGATAGTAGTCACCATCACATGCCTCTCATGCATACCGGAAGGAACCCGGGAAAGCCTCTATCTTGGGTAGACACGAGCTTGTCTCCGGTCGTTGAGACGATAGTGTCCGGTACGGCATAGTGAGACATGATGAGTGGTAGTTATGTCTATTGGTTAAAAATATATTTGTTGTACCAACCATGCAGGGAATACTTAAACCTCCTGAGTCGACCATAGATCGAGTCTTGTTCCGGTAACCCCCACACTTATTTCGTACTGCCACCTGTCCCTGCCATTGGTAGGGTACGGTTCAGTAATTTGTCAACCCCTTTCTAGCACACACCGTACAGAGGGGCCGGGATGAGGGTACCATGGCCATGGATTAAGCCAGTCATCCGGCCAGGGGGCATGGGTGTTTTGGTTGTAGCCGAGGGGGTAGCTTCCCCAGTTTGCGCGTGGTATAAATTTTGTGATCCCATGCTAATCGAGGTTGTAGCCTCTCCACTTAGAGTTTTGCTTAACGAGTGTCGTGGGTGATTCCAGACACCGATGAGTCAAGCTGGTGTGTGTGGTTGGGTCTGTTTTCAACTAAAAGACCATAAGCGGAATTAGTCCGGATGGACTAACGGAATCCGTTATTCGTGGGTAAAGAGTACACCCTCTGCAGAGATTATATCTATTCGAGTAGCCGTGTCCATGGTTAAGGACTACAGTCTGGGTTGGGTCAATTGTAGGTCTTAGTGTCGGTCTTCGGAGGAAAAACAACTAAGTCAGAACTTTGATTTTGACCAGTGACATATGATGATTGTGATTATTATGGACTAACGATGTTCATTATTTGATTTATTGAGTATCTCTGGGACGGTTCTACCTCCGGGATATTCTCTGTGATTATTCTATTATAAGCCCTTTATGTGGTGTCGCAGAGACGCCCGACTGTGGCATGTTTTGTTATTTATTTACCTTATAAGCCCTTTATGTGGTGTCGCAGAGACGCCCGACTGTGGCATGTTTTGTTATTTATTTACCTTATAAGCCCTTTATGTGGTGTCGCACAGACGCCCGACTATGGCATGTTTATTATTTATTTACCTTATAAGCCCTTTATGTGGTGTCGCACAGACGCCCGACTGTGACATGTTTGTTATTTATTTACCATATAAGCCCTTTATGTGGTGTCGCTGAGACGCCCGACTGTGGCATGCTTGTTATGTATTTACTTTATAAGCCCTTTATGTGGCGTCGCACAGACGACCGACCGCGGCACGTTTGTTACTTATTTCACTTATGAGCCCTTTCTGTGGTGTCGCTCAGACGCCCGACTGAGGCATTCTATTTCTACTTTCTAATTGCATTATTCATGTGTTACGTGAATAACTTGTTTGCGTGCATCATGGATTTTATTCTTGTGACTGACATTGTGATCATAGAATATTTCAAAGCATGATTATCGTTTCTTATATTATACCTGTGTTCATAATGTTTGCGAGTACATTCAAAGTACTCACTGGCTTGTCCCTGGCTATTGTCTTGGCCAGATTTCTTGCTTGGAGAGGAGCGTGGCGATGACAGCCCCAGAACCTAATCAATGGTGATAGCAGCCTCGCGGAGATAGGAGTTAACCTGGTCAGTTGTTCCCGTGGGAAATGGAGTCCCACAGACGTTGATGACCACAAACCGCTTCCGCCATCAACCACTAGAAACCTTGTGTTGTACTCATGGGCCAAAATGGTCTTGTACTACATATCTTGTATTTTGCTTGGAGTTATTGTATCAAGTTTGTGTCTCGCCAGCTAACAGTAATCCTGGGGCTGGTGAGCATAAGGGCCATTTTCTGGGATATTAATATCCCAAAATCCGGTCCTGACAACAGTGGACGCATCATCACAATGTACCTACAAGGAGGCATAAAGTGGTGATGCCTAGTTTGTTCATGCGCTGTGAGGGCAGCAAATCTAATCCTGGAGAACTTTTCCTATGTGAGGGCAGCAAATCTGATCCTGGAGACCTTTTACTATGTGAGGGCACCAAATCTAATATTGGAGACCTTTTATTATGTGAGGGCAACAAATCTAATCCTGGACATACTCTGTTGACTTGTCCACCAGCCGCCACTTTCTATCCTTTTTTCAACCAATAATAGATCTATTCCTTATCCAGTTTGTACTGAGTTTTCCCATTATTTCCCTTTTCAACCAAGATACTGGTTGGGTACCCGGTCTCTACTACTTTCCCCCTATTATTTCCTCTTTGAATCAAGTCCTAGATTCATGCCATGATTTTTTCCCTTTCTTTGTTGTTTGAACCAAGTCCTAGATTCGAATGCATGAAGTAGCTTTACCTCTAATAATACTAAAAATTTAGGTGGATTTGGAAGATGAAAGGATCGAGAAGAGGTGTCTAGGGGGGGTGACTAGACACTCAACAAACAAAGTTGGCAGTTTTTAAGTTTCTCAAGTTTAGGTGGAGATTTAGCATAAGTTTAACCATTCACAACACATATCAAGCAAGCATGCAAAGAGTATATGAGCAGCGGAAAGTAAAGCATGCAACTTGCAAGAAAGTAAAGGGATGGGATTGGAGTGTGCAAACCCAATTGGAGACACGGATGTTTTCGTCGTGGTTCTGATAGGTGGTGCTATCGTACATCCATGTTGATGGATACTTCAACCCACGAAGGATAACGGCTGCGCGAGTCCACGGAGGGCTCCACCCACGAAGGGTGCACGGAGAAGCAACCTTGTCTATCCTACCATGGCCATCGCCCATGAAGGACTTGCCTCACTAGGGTAGATCTTCACAAAGTAGGCGATCTCCTCGCGCTTACAAACTCCTTCGTTCACTCCACAATCTTGTCGGAGGCTCCCAAGTGACACCGAACCAATCTAGGAGACACTACTCACCAAAAGGTAATAGATGGTGTGTTGATGATGAACTTATTGCTCTTGTGCTTCAAATGATAGTCTCCCCAACACTCAACTCACTCTCATAGGATTGGATTTGGTGGAAAGATGATTTTAGTGGAAAGCAACTTGGGGAAGGCTAGAGATCAAGATTCATATGGTTGGATTGGAATATCTTGGTCTCAACACATGAGTAGGTGGCTCTCTCTCAGAAAATGGGTAGTGGAAGTGTAGGCATGAACTGATGGCTTTCCTCACAAATGAGGAGAGGGTGGAGGGGTATATATAGCCTCCACACAAAATCTAACCGTTACACACATTATACCAAACTCGGTGGGAACGAATCAGAAAACTCGGTCGGACCGATTCAGTACATATGTAACTGTTAGGCAATTTCGGTGGGACCGATATTATCTACTCGGTGGGACCGATGTGCATGGGTTAGGGTAAAACCTCACCTCTGTTTGACCGATTAGGCAACTCGGTGGGACCGATTTAGTAATAAGTCAAACAGAAAGTTGGTTAGGCAAACTCAGTGTGACCGATTTCATCTTAGCTGTGGGACCGAAAATGTTGTAATAGACAACAAAGGGATTGCGAGCCCATCTCGGTGAGACCGAGAACCCATCGGTGTGACCGAACTGATTAGGGTTTCTGGCAGTGGCTATGTCAAATGAACTCGGTGGCCCCGGATGGATCAAATCAGTGGGGCCGAATTTGACTTTTGGTTTGGGACATATGTGGATATGAGAAAGTGGCTGAGGGCTTTGGAGCATATCACTAAGCACTTTGAGCAAGCAGACCATTAAGCAACACCTCATCCCCTTTTAATAGTATTGGCTTTCCTATGGACTCAATGTGATCTTGGATCACTGAAAATAGAAAATGTAGAGTCCTGACCTTTGAGCTTGAGCCAATCCTTTGTCCTTAGCATATTGAAGGAGTTCCACATCTTCTTGTCCATGCCACTCCACTGTTGGGCTTATCTGAAATATACTAGATGAAAGTATTAGTCCAACAAGAGATATGTTGACATTAATTACCAAAATCACCCAGGGAGCACTTGTCCTTTCAGAAGAGCTGATGGAAGTAGAAAAAGATGCACATGCATACACGTTGGGAGCTGGGGCAGTAGAGCAAGGCCACTTTCGAAGAACTAGTACCTTAGGTTCGTCGAGATGTAAGCGGTGGCAGGTCCGATCTGCGCACAATACGGCAGGGAGGAAGAAGGGTTGGAGGACCTCCCGAGCCAGTGCTGTGTCGGAGAGACTGGCACGGGCAGAGGATCGGGCCCGGCCGGCAGCTGTGGGTTTCCTCCCTCGGCGGCGATGACCGTGTGAACGATGCACCTTTTAGTCCTCTAGACACACCGGCCATAGGGATCCGGCCGGATATGTGACCAGAGGTGAGCAGAGAGAAAATGTCGCTACCGCTGTCTTGTTTAGATCTAGAGAGGATGAGAGAATGAAGAGAGCAACCCTAGTAAAGCAAGCGCTCAGGCCCCTGCGTACATATATAGTGAAGTGATTATCTTTTTCTCTCCACAACAAGCGTTTCAATTTGTGTACGTGGCATTAAAGAAAAGAAACTCTCTATTTAAGGTGACTAACTGTACGACTCCTACTTACTACTAGTAGTACTAGTATTGTTCACTTGTGCTCCCCGGCCCTCCATTCATTGAACAACCCCACGGGTGAATAAACATACAGTAAGTATTTATATAGAACAAACAATCTCGAACCCTTTTCGCGAAGTTAAAAATTGAGGGCGGGGCTTTTCCCGGGCCGTACACGCGGCAGTTTTCAGGTAGGCGGTTTGACAGAGAGGCGAGGAGGGTGAGGGAGTGGCGGATTCAAACTTACTGCTGGAAAGGTTGGGCTATGCAATTTGACGGCGCGTTACTGCTGGAAAGACTTGTGATAGACTACTCACTATAGTCATGAATTATTGGCGCTACGACCGGGGTGATGCCCCACTTCCATTCTGCACTCTAATCTGGTGCATGACACGTCGACCCGGATGCTGGCTCTCCCACATGTTGGTGAAGTACATAGTAAGAAGGAGCAAAGAATGATGCGGTATATACTACTACTACTACTCAGGTCGGAGGAGTGCGAACCACTGTAGCCCAGTGAACCAGCAGTGTGAACCACGGTAGCCCAGTGAACCAGCAGTAGAAAACAATGCGGTGATATGGCCATAAAAAATAATGTGCTACGGTCCAGACTGTAGCATGTACAGTACTACTCCTCTTTGTTTGGATCCCTGAGTTAGAGCTAGTTTGGGTTGAAATAGCCTCAAATTATCGAAACAGTAGGGGTTAGTTTGAGCTAGTTTGCTCTAACCCAGCTAAAAAAACTAGCCCGGTGGAGAGGTTCTAATTGGGTTAGTTATCCTCGGGCCCACTAAAAGAGAACTAAAAAACCTCCCCTTCCCACACCAGATCACTCCCTCCCACCCCACCTTGCACGACTCCTCTCTTTTCCCTGTCGGGCCGCCCGCCCAAGCGCCGCTCTGTCGCTCGTCCTCTCTCTCCTCCGGCCGCCCTCTCCTTCCGGCCTCCGCCGCCCTACTCCCGCCGCCCTCTCCCTTCGGCCTCTGAAGGTCGCCCCGCTCCCCCTTCACCGGTTGTTTTCCTCCCTCTGTCGTGCGCGGCGGCGGCGCATTTACCTGGGAGGTCGTGAGATGGGTGAGTTTGTTCGTTCCTTCTCTGTCTCACAGCCATATCATTGATCTTGCTTGCTCTAGCGCTAATTCTGATATGGAAAAGTAGATCTTGATCAAACTTGGTATAGATTTGTGTTGCACGCATGGAATTGTTTGATGCTGCTTGAGGAGGTAATAAATCTTTCTAGTGGCCCAAAGATTCAGTTCACCTTTCTCGGTTCAGTTTCAGGCTTGCATTATTTCTAGAGGACCAAAGATTCAGTTCACCTTTCTAGGTATTTCAGTTTCAGGCTTGGATTATCTCTAGAGGCCCAAAGATTCAGTTCACGTTTCTAGGTATTTTAGTTTTAGGCTTGCATTATTTCTAGAGGCCCAAAGATTAAGTTCCCAGTCGGCGGCAAGCGGCCCTGCTACACATGCCGGTGTCAACCTCAACTCGCGAGCGCCAGCGTCGAAGGGGTTCCCGGGGCTTGGGCTCTACAGAGCCTTCCTCCTGAGCGACGATGACGAGCTCCTCCCTCGGTGCGTGAGGGGCTCCGGGCTCCCTCCCTATCGTGAATGAGTTCCGTGATGAGTTAGCTCATGCTTTGTTTCATGGAGTGTTTTTTGTGAAGCTTGATTGACGACTTGTATGTTTAAGTGGGATATCTCATTTGTATGGACAATGTAAAATTTATCATGTTTTGCATCATTGATTTGTAAAGATCGTTCGTTTATCTCAATTGTGAGTGGGAGGTGGCCACACAAGAGCCGGCCACACCAAATCCGACAGGAAATAGGGTCCAAAGTAGTGAAATGATTGAGAAAGAGCATTTATTGACAATCTAACCCTGCCAACCATGCACCTCTTTGGTTTAGAGTTAGTTCAGGGTTAGAATCTAACTCTAACCTCTAACTGAGTTAGAGTTCTCCTCGTCTCGGTTCATCGCCATCATACTTTCCCCATTCTTGTGTTTTTAGTATCCTGTGAATTGAAAAGGCCCTTTTTTTGCGGGAAAAAAATCAAAGAGGCCCTTAGACTGGTTTAGTTCCGGTCATTTTTTATAAACGTGTTATGTCCAAAATCTAATGAATGTGCTCCGGTTTCTACGAAAATAATCCGGTTTCATGTAGTAATTTATTTAGTTATTTATTCTTCTGCGGGGGGTTTGCATGTAATTCGTGAGGTCTGAAATGTAAAGTACCCTGGCATATGCTCCGAGTCGTGCATGCACTACGACCCAGATGCTCTATGTCCCACATGTCGGCCAAAGGGAGCACGTGGAAATAGCGTAGGAGTACATATAGGATGATAAATGCGTGAAAAAATATGTAATGTGAAGCATAGCTGCGGTTCGAAAAGGAGACCTAAAGTGATGACAGTTATAGGTCGCACGCACCCAACTAGTGGTACTAGACATACGACTATTGTTTTCCCTAAGAATAGAGGTACTAGTGCTCAGTACTCCTATTCTATCAACACGAGTCCCATCTGACAACATCGTCTGTGCTACAGCTAGCTCTCCTCCCTCGTTTCTCTCTTCTAATTCTAAACTCGGCCGACGCCCGGTGGGCGAGGTGGGTTTGCTCAACTGTGGCCCCACGTCACAGTGAAAACGCTACGACTGGAATAAAAATTCCAGATACTCCCTCCGTTCCTAAATATAAGCCTTTTTAGATACTATTTCAAATGGAATACATCATACGAATGTATGTAGACATATTTTGGAGTGTAGATTCACATATTTTGCTCTGTATGTAGTAGTCACTTGCTAGAATCTTTAGAAAGTCATATATTTGGGAGCAGAGGGAGTACTATACTAATAAAACATTAAGGCCACAAGGCAATGCAGTGGTGGTTACAGGAAGCAAGAAGAAGGGATGCATCCATCAACGACGTCCACCTCCTCGACTTAGGGCACCGGCCCATCGAACGACGCCTAAGTAGCAGCGGCTTTTGTGGCCAGGTCGACGTTCTTCTGAACAATGGCGTCCAAAGATTCTAGCCGCTGGAAGAAGGCCAACGTCTTTCTGTCCTCGCTTGCCTTGTAGTGGCCTATGTAGACGATTTCCTCGTAGACATGGATGTGCAGGTCGACGGTTTCTTGCATGGCGAGGCGCTGCGCGGAGAGCGCGGCCTCGAGGTGCACATTCTTCGTCGCAACCTCTGGCACCTACAGGGCCACCAGGGCTTGAAAGAGTTTGTCACCATGGAGGCCGATGAGGGTGGCAGGCAATGAGGAGCCTGGGTGCGCGGGCTGGAGTAGTACGATAAGGTCGTCCACGCGCTTCTTGACGACGTTGAACTTGCGGATGGAGTTGACCACCATGTCATCCATGCGAGAGGTGAAGCCAGCGTCGGCGAGGGCTACGATGCCAATGGTCGCCAGCACCGTCTGGAAACGTTGCACGGTGTGGGGCCGCAGGCTGGCACCTTGGATGATTTGGCACAGCCGACTACCATTCGCGTCCATCGCCTTAATAGGTGCTTGTGGCTTCTGGTCACTTGGTCTTGGATTGGAGTGAGCAGTGTTGCGCAGAGACTTAGGAGTAGATTGATTGGAGTGGTGGGCCGCCTTTATATGAGAGTCCAAACTTTGTTGCATTCACATCGTGCTGGCTCTATTACGCATCTCCAATTAATTCCCTCTTCATGTAATTGAGGATGCATCATTGACCGTTCAACGTCTGGGGAACCGCAACCCTCTCCCTCCTTGGCATTCAAGCACCTATGCAGGCGACTGCCGCTCACGTCTATCGCGTGTCAGGAGAC
The DNA here is from genome assembly GCA_963921465.1 of Triticum timopheevii. Classification (NCBI taxonomy): domain Eukaryota; kingdom Viridiplantae; phylum Streptophyta; class Magnoliopsida; order Poales; family Poaceae; genus Triticum; species Triticum timopheevii. The sequence continues at coordinate 476,852,289 of OY997264.1, read as the reverse complement.
GTTCCCGTCGACGACGAGGTGCCTATGGTGACTTCGTAAATTTGAAGATGATAGTGCCGGCTCAGTCTTTCGGAGGTGCTCATAGGGGTAGGGTGTCCGTGTGTGCATTCATAGGGGTGAGTGTATGCGCGTGTATATGAGCGCTTATGTCTGTACTGTGTAAAAAAACGTAAAAGCGTGTCAAACAGAGACTAGTCAGTATACTCAATATTGTGCACCGTGGAGAGGAAAACCAGAGAACTACGTATTTATTTACGGTGCAGATTCACTCATTTTGCTCCATATGTACTCCGTCTCGGTGTAGTCTAGTCACTTGTTGAAATCTCTAGAAAGGCAAATACTCCTTTCTGGTTTACAGGGCTATACTAGCAAGTACGTACTACAATAATGGGCTCACATAGCAATTTTGTCTCATACAAGAGCCTGGCTATATGCGTGCTCCAAGGTTCGCAATTTCCACGTTCGAGTTGCGCTTGGCTCTTCGCCTCTTCGAGAAGACGAACAATGATGTTAATACTACTACTTCTATAGTATCGAATCCACTGCTACATGTCCATCCACCGCGAGCGGGAGGGATAGCTTGTTGTAGTACTATAAGCAAAAGCCTGTTTGCGAGCAACCGTGCGCATGGGCGAGGGAGAAGGCGTGTAGTAGTAAAATCAAGCTTCTCCTCGTTGTACGAGTTGATGCGACACATCATAGCACTGGCCCCACATGCTTGCCTCTAAACTTGGCTGAAAGACCCGTAGTGTACAATATATTTGCTGCAACCTCTAACATTTACCCACCACAAATTAAAGTATATATTCCTGTCTTGACTAGATGATCATGAAAACTACAATCACCAGGATGACAGGTAGGGCCAAAAGACTATTTTAATTAAAAAACTTCGAGACGTCCACATAGCATGGAGCCAGCCCCAACGATTTGAAGCTTACAGACACGGTACACTCTCTACACATGAAACTGCCACACGAGCGTCCAGGCTGCGCTTAGCTCTTCGCCTCTTCGAGAAGTCGAACAATGATGGAGTACTACTGCACTGGAGGAGTACTACAGTACGCTTCTGGCCATCTGACACCGATTGAACTGCTGCATGTCCACTGCGTGCAGGAGGGAGAGCGTGTAGCAAAAGCTTCCCCTAGTCCTGCCAGCCACCACGCTCATGGGCGAGGGAGGGACACTCCCGCCTTTGCGTGTATGACAGGTGGGCCCAACAGTTGGGTGGCCAAGCTGTCATACAGCCAAAGCTAGGTGCAGTTAAGTCAGTGAGGGAGGGGATAATCAAACTTCTCGTTGTTGTACGAGTTGACGCGACACATTAAAGCACTGCACTCGATATATTTCAATAATTTGCATTTACCAATGCATTAATTACAACGCATGCATGTATGCCATGACTCTCCTTTTGATACTTTCGTGTCTTGATTTAATGCACCTTGAAGTAGTATAAATATGTGACGGTAAAGCTTTGTAATGCCCCGGCCCTAAAGTGGGAGATGGTTGTGCACGAGGAGGGCGAGATCATGCAGACCGAACATGACCCGACGACGGAGCTCTCTATGGTCTCAATGGACCTCACCTTTCTCCATTGCCCCTTGTGCCTCAACCCCTTGACGCCTCCAGTGTATGAGGTTCGAATACACATCGTCCGTTTGGCTGATCGAGCAAGGTGCAAGTTTCTTGATCAATGTGTTGTCTGATTGATTTCTGTAGTGCAAGGGAGGGCACCTGGCCTATGCAGACTGCCACATCGAGCGCCCCGGGAACCAGCGGCAGTGCCAGAAGTGCGAGCGCGGCGATGGCTTCGACGAGCGGAACATGGCGATAGACGTCGTCCTTTCCTCGGTGAGGGTGGAGTGCCCGCACGAAGGTTGTGGGCTCTACGTCACTTAGCACAAGCTCACCGATCACTAGAGCGTGTGTCCGCCCACTGCCGCCACTCTACCACCACATCAGCATCGTGCATCCCATGCCCGTGCACAGGATCTAGTATGGCAAGGTGCTCCAGCTGCAAGTGCCACTGTCGGAGCCACGGCTCTTGCTCTTCGCGGAGGAGGACGGTCGCACATTTTTCTTGGTCGACGGCATGCTCGATATCCGCGCGCCTATCGCTGTGTCGGTCGTCTGCATCAGAGCGGGGGCGTCCCCACTGCCGCACTATGTTGCCAAGCTGTGGGCGAGCAGCCCGTCGGGTGAGCCCAAAGGCACGACCGACGCCGTCAAGGTGGAAATGGATGTGACAAGCAGCAAGGATCCCGACGATGTCGCTGTGCAAGAGCTGACAGTCTGCACAGTTCCCCCAAGCTACTGGCCGGGGCTAAGCTGGTGTCCCTCCACATTCAGATTGACAAGCTCACGTCCTAAATGTTTCTACAGTGCCTTCTGTTTATCTTAGTAATATGCTAATATAGGGATTAACTCGGTCTACTTTAGCTTAAGAGATGGTGGGTTTTGGTGGTGATGCAGCAATTACTTCAACATCAGATCAGTAATTTCCAATAGTCAAGCGGATATTTTGTCTTTGTTGGATATAAAGTTCCTTTGGGTAAGAAGTATTACATTTCATCAAAATGGATAAAAGGAGATGTATGTAGAAGTATTTTAGTTCTAGATACGTCCCTTTTTATCCATTTTGATGACAAGTACTCCCTCCGTTCCACAATACATGCCTTCCATTTGTCAGAATATAGATGTATCTAGACATGTTTTAGTATATAGGTACATCCATTTTTGGACAAATGGAAGTCAAGTTGTATTTTGGAACGGAGGGAGTATATGCTTGTTTGTTCACGAAATGTTTCATACTTGTGCGAGTTGACGCGACACATCAAAGTAGTACTACTACTAGTAGTACTCCCTCCGACTGTAATTTCTTTAGGCATAAGTCGAGGCACATATAGCAAGCAGGGCCTAGTTGTGTAGGATAACTCACCAGACTGCACACCAGGCAGACGAAGCTCGTGTCATGTTGGTGCCGTGTGCGGCCCGCACATTAACCAAAACCTCGCGCCTCCAGCTTAGCCTCCGCGTTTTAAACTTCTCAATCTCAAGGCCAAGGAGCAACGTGAGTCCTATGATAGAGCCAATCGGATGGTTGAGAACACTACAATTCGTAGCTACAGATGCGTGTGTGAGAGACGTACGTGCACCTCTTCTCTTCCTGTATAACGTACTAAACTCAGACTACAAGTGTATGTGGGTGGCATCGACCTAGGGAGCTAGAGATGGTGTGTGCCAGAAGTCCCGAGAGATAGGTTTAATGCGTCTGAAAAAAAAGACTAGTCTATAGCTCGCCACGGGGCTATTCCTGTCGAACGCCCCAATAAGCGTAATATATGTATCCGACGGTGCCAGTTATTGCACATACATAGTAGTACAGAAAGAACCACCATGGCATATGCTACACCATGACCGAGAACATGTGCCCACGTTATGCCATCCGGGAATAGTGCCACACTTCAAAACTAGAACCATTAATTAATTTTGAGCTTGCGTCTCGTCACATTCCAAATTACTACTAGTACCACGCTATATTTAATTGCAAACCTGTTCACACCAATCACAACCTAAACGGTTTCCCACTTAGGAGCATATTAGTACTCGGTTATAAATACTACTATGACAAGATGACTGCACATTCCTCCTCAACTCCTCATCCAAAAAAATAGACAAGTCATTCAGCATCCTTCCCTTGCGCCTGCCATGGTCAGCGTGAGCTCTGGGTCGAGAGATTACCACTAGGGAGAGGTGAGCATGGAAGCGGAAGCACGAGAGATGTCCCGCCACGCCGCGAAAGCAGCCGACATGTCCCGCCGCGCAGAAGTAGTGGCACAGAGGTCCTGCCGCACCGCCGAAGCAGCATGGAGGTCCCGCCGCACCGTCGATGTAGCAGACTGGTCCGGCCGCGCCGCGGAAGCAGTAGAGATGTCCTGCTGTGCCGCGAATGCAGCAGAGATGTCCCGCCATGCCGCGGCGGCTTGGTAAAATGTCTCGCGGGCAGGCGACGACTCTTACAGGCGCATGCATGCGACCATCCATATCCAGATGGATCAGATCTCCGGCTGGGCGAGGTTGCAGGAAGACATGAAAGCCTCGTTTGAGCAGGCTACCGGCATCATCCGGCAACTAAGGGAGGGCAATGAGAGGCTCCGGGCCAAGCGTGACCTGCTCAAGGCAAAGATCGTCTGAAGTGCAGACCAGCAGGATGAGACCAGTGCCTTGTTGAAGAGGACCGGCGTTATTGTCAAGAAACTTATGGACGAGAATGACATGCTCCGCGTCGAGCGCCAAAGCCTAGTGGAGGAATCCGTGGATGCTCTCAAGCAGCGTCTTGAGGACACGAAAGAGCTCATTGCCGCTCGCCGCGGAGACTAGTTCCCGCGGCCTGCAGCAATGCATCAAGAAAGTAGAGATCAGCAAGCCAGATCGTTGTCTTCCTTCTTATTTTGCCCTTGTGTATTTCGGGCGTAGCCGCATGTGGCTTTTTAAATTATCTTCCTAATTATGTAAGACAATTATTATCCACTGTCATCGTCCTTATATATTCATCAGTCTTGCTATAAGTCACAGTAGATGCTATATAGGTCCGTCGGATCTTACATGAAGATCCGTGCTTTCAGGTTTTCTTTTTTCTCTCTTAAGTCTCAGTCAAGTGAGACATAGCCACGCCATTAAAAAAAGGCTCAGGCGCCATTATTGGAGACCTTGGGATAGAGGTGGACGCCAGATGGCGGTCAAAGGGCTCTCCTCTTGATAAGCATGCACAGGGGTCTGATCGCACGCCTCTCGTACTCAAATAGCTACCCTGCATGGCGTCTCTAGCTAATAAAAAAAGGGACGCATGGCGGCACGTAAATGGTAAATAGAACAACCACGGTTTCAATAATACTTGTGTTTCCGATTGTAACGTGATAGCACTTGTGACAAAATGACTTTATTGATTGTTAGTGTGTGCGCCTTCGCATATCGAACAGCAAAATTACCACAGCATGTTGGTGCCATGTCATGGCACCAAGCCAAGTTTCATTATTTTCATGCATGTTTTGGATTTACAGGAATTAAAAAACTAAGTTTCTCAATGTTTCTAGCCCAGCCACGACGCCCAAAATTTTGAATTTCATTCCCATTTCTTGCATGGGCCCTAGAAATTTACCCGAGGACGCACATGTGATTTTTCAACCAACTGGTGCACTGGAGCATGTGCTTGTATTTCAAATTTGAATTATGCACACAAAGGTGACACGTTCCCTCTCAGAACCACGAGCCTTCTTGAGAGAAGCTCCGGTTTGCAAGAAGCTTGTACCAAAATTTGTTCCTATTTGGCCAAATTTTTTTACCACGGCATGGTACTACCATCACATGACACCATGCCAAGTTTCATGATTTTCAGGCGTGTTTTGTATTTACAAGAATTTTAAAACCAATTTTCTCAATGTTCTCGGCCGAGCCACGATGCCCAGATGTTTGAATTTTATTCCCATTTCTTGTATGGGACCTAGAAATTCACCCGAGGACACAGATATGATTTTTCAACCAACTTTGGTGCACGGGAGCATGTGTTTGTAGTTCAAATTTGAATTATGCACATTAAATGACCAAAAACTCAATTAATGTATAAAAAAGGCCAAACGAACCTGGAATAATTCCAAAATTTAACAGGGCACTCATGTAGTTCTATGTTGCCTTTGTAGAAACTCAAGGGGGGGTGGGGGCAGCGTATATCCTTTCGCACTCAAAGGTGGCACGTTCCCTCTCAGAACCACGAGCTTTCTTGAGAGAAGACTCAGTTTGCAAGAACCTTATGGGGCTGTTTGGATGGCAGCCCCAAGCTGCCCTTCCAAAATTTTGGTCGTTGACCATAGCTTGGCTAGTGTTTGGATCGCAGCCAAGTTTTTGGCTCACAACCAACTTTTTGGCCAGCCGTTGTGATTTCGCACTAGCGTGTGGGCGAGTTCCCGACGGCTATTTCCTTCACCAAAATTTTGGCATGCCGTCGTTTTGGTCGGGCTGGTGTGGACATAATCGAAATGACCCCTATACCAAAACTTGTTCCAAATCAGCCGAATTTTTTACCACAACATGTCAGTGCCATGACATGACACCATGCAAAGTTTCATGATTTCCAGACAAGCTTTGGATTTACATGAATTTAAAATCCAAGTTTCTCGATGTTCTCGGCCGAGTCATGACGCCAAGATGTTTGAATTTCATTCTCATTTCTTCCATGGGACCTAGAAATTCAACCAAGGACACACATGTGATTTTTCAACCAACTTTGGTGCACCGGAGCATGTGCCTGCAGTTCAAATTTGGATTATGCACATTAAAAGTTTAGAAACTCAATTAATGTATAAAAAGGCCAAACGAACCCGGAAAAATTCCAAAATTTAACAGGGCACTCATATAGTTCTATGTTGCCTCTGTAAAGAAAATCAGGGGGAGGCAACGTATATCGTTTCGCACACAAAGGTGACACGTTCCCTCTTAGAACCACGAGGCTTGTTGAGAGAATCTCCGGTTTTGCAAGAAGCTTATACCAAAACTTGTCCCAATTCACCCAAAAATTATACATATGAAAATAGGGTTTAGGTTATCCCGAACATCTCGCTACCTAGACCAATGTACTATGATTTGAATTCAACATAAATGGATACAGATATTTGAAGTGGAGATCGTATGGTACATGTAGTTCATAGTGAAATATGATTACTGCTATATGCATGTTTTTTGTTATCAAGATAATATTTAAATGATTGTATAACTTGACAACAATCGTATTCAAATAAGGAAAATTGATTCAAATTTAGTCCATATGGTAGACGATAATATATATGTTCACATGGTGGATTAAGATGTTCATATATGATGGAAGATCAAAATGTACGACTACATCAATTATAAACCGCAAGGTGACCTAACGATATATTCGAATTCAACATAACGTGGATTAAAAACTGAAATTCGAGATCATGCCATTTGTAATAATATAAAAAGGGACATTACACTTTCTTTTGGTGGGAATTGATTTGTTTTTTGTTGTTGTTGAGGGAAGTGCGAATTGATTTAGTACAGTACAGGGTAATCTTGTTCTCCCTATTTTTTTACATTTTTCTTGTAGTTTTTTCAATGGCATGTATAGCAATATAGTAAAAGGGGACATGACTCTCTTTTGTCTTGTATGAATTGTTTTTTTACACGTTAAGTTTGTTCTGTCGAACAAGGAATCCGCACCTTGTTATCCCGAAATTTTCAAGCTCGAGTATCTTTTGTCTCACCTGCTTCGAAACTCCCGCCTCTTCAAACCGCACTGCGCCTTGTTATCCTGAAATTTCGACGCGCGCGAAAACTCCCTCCTCATCCGACATCGGTCCCGCAGCCCAGACATGCGAAATCCCCCTTCTACCCCTCAGCCGGAAATGAAGCTCGGCGTCGCGGTGTCAAAACCGGTGGGGGTACGCTGGTAACTTACCCTACATTTCAGAAAAGCATGTCCCTAAGCCATGGCTCCCCCTCCCTTCCCCTTCATTCCCCCCATTCATACACTGAGGCCGCCAAAACCCACGAAACCCCATGCTCCTCCATCGGCCTCCCAATCGCCGCCCAGCCGGAGACTCTTCCCCGACTACGTCATCCACCGCACTGAATGAGGATCCATTGTCGATCTCGTCGTCCTGCCAGATCAGCCACCCCGTCCTCCACCTCCAAGGAGCTACCCCAATGTTCGCCTCGTCTATCACACCACCTCCATCCCCACAGCGCCATCTTGACCTGCCCCACCGGAACCGCATCACCCTCACCAATTCCTCCGATGAAGCCGAGGCCAACTCGCCGCCACCAAGGAGGTTCTGCACTCACCGCTGCATTTTATCTTTTATTCGATCTCACGGGACTGCCGGTGCTCGATACCGGGCAGCCATGGTATGTCTCCATCGACGGCACCGTCGCCGGCCACATCATCCATGTAGTCTCTCCCCCATGTCGTTGCTTCCTCGGCGTCGAATTCCACACCGGCACTAGTTGCAGCTGCTCCAGCTCTCGCTCGCGCTGCGGCTCTGTTCTTGCTGTCGGTCGCGTTGCTGCACTGCTCTTGCTTTTGTTCGTGATGCTGCTCTGCTCTACTATTGCTGTCAGTCACGCTGCTGCTCCGCCCTTGCTTTAGTTCGTGCTGCTGCTCTGCTCTTGCTCTCGCTCGCGCTACTGCTGCTGGATGACCTCTGGCAGCTACAGGAGTTGCTGCTTTAGCACTCGCTCGTGGTGCTACTGCATGACTTGCTCTCTGCTAGTGCATTCCCTGCTCGAGCATCTGCTGATTTAGATCACTGCTTCTCTTCTACTAGTGCTCGAACGCCCTAAACATCTATTGCCATGCTCTGCTACTAGTTCAATTAGTTTCGATAGTAAAATTCAGTTTCGACTATAAATTTTAGTTTCTTCAGTTAAGTTCAGAGTGAACAGTACTTACAGCATCTGTCAGAGCAGCCGTGGCGCGGCTGATGCGTTTTACATCTAGCACTTTTTGGTGATGTATTTTACATCATCTATTGCAGATGATATTAGAGCCCCCCTTCAGATTAACATTATCTGTCTTGTCCTGCTTCAGCCTCGCTGCCGTACACCTCACCGGAGCTGCTCCAACGACGGAACCGTCCATCACAGTGGAGCAGTATCCTCGGTGCCATTTCCAGAGGCCTCAGATCTTCTTCCCCGCCTCCGACAGTCACACCATCATCACCATCCTCCACGTCCAACCCAATGATGCTGAGGTCCACAAGGCTATGCCAAAGAGGTTGTACACTCGTCGCATCACTTTGTTACTCTGCATTCATGTCGATCCCTCAGGGATCCTTTGCTATGGAACTACTATTCGTGCATTTGGTTAGAAGGAGTGGAGCAAAGCAAAAGTAGAGGATTTTTTTCTTTGGTGTCTCTTTCAAAGAAAAAACATAGGAATTTTGATATTCACTTGGACGTACTTTTCAAATTAATATGCATGAAGAACATAACTAATAGCATTACTGGCATAATAAGATTCTTATTTTGTTTCATTTTCACATGGTTTGACTTTAATTTGACCACGTTTCTCCATTCCTGTGTTCTTCCAATTCATGTGGACCAAACACCCAGGTTGACTGAAATCCTATATTTCCAAATGCTCTGTTTTGCACGTGCATTCCTATCCAATTCATGTGTTTTTCTTGTCCCCGCATTTTTAGAATCCTCCAATTGTAAGGAGCCCTTACAGATTTACTTCATTTTCAGATACGCGTCAAAGAAAACTCTGTGTGTTATGTCCTTCTCCTGCCGTGCCATTATCCACCCCACCTGAGGTGCACCATCGACAGAAGCATTCACTGCGGCAGAGATCCCCCCTGCAGACTTTCTTTCGCCACCTCAAATCATCTTCCTTGTTGCCGGCAGCCATGCCAACTGCATTACCATCATCGACTAAGCAGATGAACCTGAGGACTACACAGTTCCGGAAGAGAGGTCGCAGTATTTCGTGTTTGCTTACGTTGTACATCGGTTATTATTACCTGCTACTTTATCGTTCAAACTTGAGTTTTAAAATGCCTGTGGGTGTCATATAGAGGTAGCAATGAATAGTATCTGTCTACTATCTGGTTCATATGAGGTCTTCTATGTGGTTCATGTTGGGTGGGCAACAAACAATAGATGATCCATTGTCTATCTTTTAAACTGAAGCTATAATCTACCTGCTATCATTTGTTTTGGATCCATCCACTCGTTTGCTACCATCAATCTTGATTTTTGCCACCCCTTAGGCCTTACAAAATCTAACTATTTTTATTATTATGCATGTCAGATATTGTACACAATCGTACTGAACATGTAGAGAAAAAGAGAAGACCGTTGCGTGGGAATATAATTTCATGCAGACGGCGCTCCATGGTGGGCGACGTGCCCCCCTCCCACCATTCCAAATTGTGTTCCAGAGGAAGATAACAGTTCAGATGGGGATTCAGAAGGAGCCGACCACTCCTGTTTACCACCTGAGGTGTTTGCTCTAACCCGGCATGCTGATGTTGGTCATATCATGCATACGGCGCCTCGCATTGCTTACATTATACATCTTATATGTCATCAGCTTAGTTTAGATTTGCTTTATGTGAATGCCACCTATTTGGTTTCTATATCATACTCCCACTGTTCCTAAATATTTTTCTTTTTACAGATTTCAACAAGTGACTACATACGGAGCAAAATGAGTGAATCTACACTCTAAAATATGTCTATATATATATCTGTATTTGGTAGTCCATTTGAAATCTCTAAAAAGACAAATATTTAAGAACGGAGGGATTATGTGGGAATTATGCAATGCCATCTTCTTTAGCCAAGCATCATATACGTGAATCATGCAATGCCATCCTGTTTAGCCAGTCATCGTATATGTGAATTGTATTGTGCCATATTTTTTTTCATAATGTATTCCATTTGTCAACAATGTTTATACATTCATCTACTCTTCCTGTCCATCAGCCATTTGAGTCGGTCATGGGAAAATCAGGAGTGAAAACAAGGTCTTCTGAGCAGTTAGTGCTACCTATCGATGCAGATTCCTTGCTAGTTACAGATAGCTCCTCGGAGGAGGATTCAGAGACAGATGACCAGTCGTGTCCCCCCCCCCCCCCCGAGGTGCATGCTCTAATTTGGCAGGGTTATATTGCTCATGCATATGGTGTATTGCATTGCCATGCCATCTGCTTAGATTAGACATGCTTTGTGTGAATGCCTCCTGTTTGCTTTCTATATTAGATATGTGAACTATGCAATGCCATGTTTTTCAGCCAGTTATCATATATGTGAATTATGCATCGCCATGTAGCCGGGCATCATATATGTGAATTATTTCATGGCATATTTTTTTTTCATTACGTATTCCATTTGTCAACAATCTGTGTATATTGAACTACTCTTCATGTGTATCAGCAATTTGAGCCGGTTATGAAAAATCTAGAGTGAAAACAAGGTCTTTAGAGCAGGCAATGGTACCAGTTGAAGCATATATCTCGATGGTTACAGTGAGCTCCTCAGAGGAGGATTCAGAGACAGATGACCAGTCCTATATCCCACCTGAGGTGTATGCTCTAAGTTGCAATGTTTATATTTCTCATATCATGCATATGGTGTCTTGCATTGCTTAGTTTAGACATCATATGCACAATATTGAATTCCGTCTGCTTAGTTTAGAGATCATACATGCGAGTGCCAGCTGCTTAGTATATGAATAAATTATGTCAATTATATCATGCCATCCTGTATACTTAGACAACATGTATTTGAATTATTTCAAGCCAATATTTTAGAAAAACATCATATAGTTTTGTCATGTCATCCTGTTTAGATACTCATCATATGTTGAATTATGCCATTATATCCTGTTAAGTTATCCATCATATATCTGAAACTGTGTCATGCTATCATGTTTAGTTAGGCATCATATATGTGAAATTGTGTCATGCTGTCCTGTTTGGTTAGACAACATATATGTGAATTACCACATCTGTCTATCATTCAATGTCTGTACGTTCAATTTCTTTTCTTGTTTATCAGCCATTTGAATTGGAGGGGGCGATGGCAGTATCTAAGGGAGCAAAAACCCATTCTTCACAAAAGACAGTGCTACCCATCGATGCAGATAGAACCATGGTTGTACTGGCCCACAAACTAGCCCCACCACACATAATCGAGACTCTTCCAGATTGCACACTTACACCTTTGGGCAGAGAACCAGCTACAACCCATCTAACCGCAACCCTAGCGGATAGTAACCCACTTCTAGTTGACAAAGCACCATGTCCACCATAGAGTACCCCCACACAAGCAGTTTGTAAAACAACTGCAGTGCCCAAAGCACGAAGACCACCACAGCTAACCCAAACTCCATGTTTAAAGCAGAAGAGCAATTGTTCTCATGTCAGATTCCATAGCTATGGTCCATACTCCTTTGTTGTTGCATCACTATATTTCCTCATACCAACTATATTTGAATTTGAAGGATCCAATTGAAACCCAATGGCGCAACATGTATGTTTTAAACCTCTTTCTTTAATTGGATTGCTGTTCTAACTTCTTGCTCTATGTTGATTTTAGTTTAAGTTGTATAAATAGTTACGTCCTCATGTGATGCACATTACAAGTGTTGCCAATGATGTGTAGATTCTCACACTTATATTCTGTCAATGCTGTTTTGTCTTAAAAATGAGTTAGACTGTGTGACTATCTTGATTAGGCAACATAAACTAGAATGATATGGACAATATAGTGACCATATTACATAGATATATGTTTGTTTCATGTTGTTATCCTGTCCACCTTACAATTGAACCGGTTTACCAAAATGAGTTTCGTATACTACATGCTAAACCTGTGATGTGTCTGCTTGTTTCTGTTGTAGTATGCCAACAAAATATTGGAGAAGAGCACCCCACTATGCAATGGTAGAGAAAATGCAAATAAGGTTCAAGATAGTGAGACAACCCTATTGGTCTCCAAGAACAGTATAAAAACGATCTTGTAGACAGTGAGAAAACCCCACAGTCCTGTGTTGATGTAGTGTTCGAGTTACTGGCCAGTACCGTTGGCACAAGCTCTTCGAACTCGCTGCCTGAATCACTTCGCCTTCTTCAGTCTCAACTACAATCTGAAAGGCATCAGTCAGCTCTGCTGCGGCAAGAAGCCGAAGGACTGAGGAAGTCCCTGCAGAATTCAGATGCATACTTTCTTGTGCAACAGCAAGCGCTGGAGGATTTAAGCGCCAAACAAGAGAAAGTTAATAAGCTTCCTAAGCATCTTGCCAGCATTATGAGTACCCAGGATATTGTTTCTTGAGCTCTTCTAAAGTGGTTTCAGTTCTGGACTTGTTTTGCTGCGGCGTCTATATGCTGCTTTGTTCCCTATATTTGCACTGGTAGCAAACTTTGATGCCTAGTGGATGTCATATGTGTAATAGCCGAGATAGCCTAGTGTATGTTGCTTGCTTATTTATTTCCTTGTTGTCTTGTTTATTTGTTTGCTTGTAGTCAGTGCAGTTCTTTTTCCGCGGTTTGCTAGGGGCCGCAATAATCTATTTTTTAAAACTAGGACACAATAACCATGGGCTACATATTTACTATAGTGACACTGGGCCTCCTACTGGCCATCGAAACAATGGGCCTTCTACGGGCCGTAGAAACAATGGGCCTTCTATGGGCTGTAGACACAATGGGCCTTCTACGGGCTGTATCATCAATGGGCCTTATATGGGCCGTATGATCGATTGGCCAAACATGGGCCGATAACAGACCGCATTATGGCCGTAAACGGGCTAGAGTTGGAATCGTCCGTTCATAGGCCGACCATAACGGGTCGTTGTTAATGGGCCATATTTGTGAAAACGGCCCAACGTATTAACGGGCCACAAACGGGCCGACTGCAACAAAGGGCTGAATTTGGCCCACAAGCTAAAAATGACAGTAATGGGCCGTAAGTAACCGAATGCCGGAACTGAGCCCAAGAATAAATGGGCGCTGAGAAGGCCGAAAGATAACACGGGCTGGAAACGGCCCAATGGAATAATGGGCCGTTAATAGGTATAAAGTGATACATTGTTCATTATGGGCCAGTTTCACCACGGGCCGTTAATGGGCTAAGAGTTACAAAGGGCCTCATATGGATTGAAAGACATCATGGGCCATACATGGGCCGGAAGTTAAAACGGGCTGGAATCATATTGGACGGCCCAGATGACGCTACTGGGCCTAATTCGGATAGGCTGTAACAGGCCCTTGGTTAGTGGGCTGTAAATGGGCTATATGCAAACAGGCTGTTAACAGGCTTTCCGTGGGCCGGGCCGCCACCTTTTGACGAAGGCAAACGGGCCGCCACCCTTTGCTATGGAACTACTATTCGTGCATTTGGTTAGAAGGAGTGGAGCAAAGCAAAAGTAGAGGATTTTTTTCTTTGGTGTCTCTTTCAAAGAAAAAACATAGGAATTTTGATATTCACTTGGACGTACTTTTCAAATTAATATGCATGAAGAACATAACTAATAGCATCACTGGCATAATAAGATTCTTATTTTGTTTCATTTTCACGTGGTTTGACTTTAATTTGACCACGTTTCTCCATTCCTGTGTTCTTCCAATTCATGTGGACCAAACACCCAGGTTGACTGAAATCCTATATTTCCAAATGCTCTGTTTTGCACGTGCATTCCTATCCAATTCATGTGTTTTTCCTGTCCCTGCATTTTTAGAATCCTCCAATTGTAAGGAGCCCTTACAGATTTACTTCATTTTCAGATAGGCGTCAAAGAAAACTCTGTGTGTTATGTCCTTCTCCTGCCGTGCCATTATCCACCCCACCTGAGGTGCACCATCGAGAGAAGCATTCACTGCGGCAGAGATCCCCCCTGCAGACTTTCTTTCGCCACCTCAAATCATCTTCCTTGTTGCCGGCAGCCATGCCAACTGCATTACCATCATCGACTGAGCAGATGAACCTGAGGACTACACAGTTCCGGAAGAGAGGTCGCAGTCTTTCGTGTTTGCTTACGTTATACATCGGTTATTATTACCTGCTACTTTATCGTTCAAACTTGAGTTTTAAAATGCCTGTGGGTGTCATATAGAGGTAGCAATGAATAGTATTTGTCTACTATCTGGTTCATATGAGGTCTTCTATGTGGTTCATGTTGGGTGGGCAACAAACAATAGATGATCCATTGTCTATCTTTTAAACTGAAGCTATAATCTACCTGCTATCATTTGTTTTGGATCCATCCACTCATTTGCTACCATCAATCTTGATTTTTGCCACCCCTTAGGCCTTACAAAATCTAACTATTTTTATTATTATGCATGTCAGATATTGTACACAATCGTACTGAACATGTAGAGAAAAAGAGAAGACCGTTGCGTGGGAATATAATTTCATGCAGACGGCGCTCCATGGTGGGCGACGTGCCCCCCTCCCACCATTCCAAATTGTGTTCCAGAGGAAGATAACAGTTCAGATGGGGATTCAGAAGGAGCCGACCACTCCTGTTTACCACCTGAGGTGTTTGCTCTAACCCGGCATGCTGATGTTGGTCATATCATGCATACGGCGCCTCGCATTGCTTACATTATACATCTTATATGTCATCAGCTTAGTTTAGATTTGCTTTACGTGAATGCCACCTATTTGGTTTCTATATCATACTCCCACTGTTCCTAAATATTTTTCTTTTTACAGATTTCAACAAGTGACTACATACGGAGCAAAATGAGTGAATCTACACTCTAAAATATGTCTATATATATCCGTATTTGGTAGTCCATTTGAAATCTCTAAAAGACAAATATTTAAGAACGGAGGGATTATGTGGGAATTATGCAATGCCATCTTCTTTAGCCAAGCATCATATACGTGAATCATGCAATGCCATCCTGTTTAGCCAGTCATCGTATATGTGAATCGTATTGTGCCATATTTTTTTTCATAATGTATTCCATTTGTCAACAATGTTTATACATTCATCTACTCTTCCTGTCCATCAGCCATTTGAGTCGGTCATGGGAAAATCAGGAGTGAAAACAAGGTCTTCTGAGCAGTTAGTGCTACCTATCGATGCAGATTCCTTGCTAGTTACAGATAGCTCCTCGGAGGAGGATTCAGAGACAGATGACCAGTCGTATCCCCCCCCCCCCCGAGGTGCATGCTCTAATTTGGCAGGGTTATATTGCTCATGCATATGGTGTATTGCATTGCCATGCCATCTGCTTAGATTAGACATGCTTGGTGTGAATGCCTCCTGTTTGCTTTCTATATCAGATATGTGAACTATGCAATGCCATGTTTTTCAGCCAGTTATCATATATGTGAATTATGCATCGCCATGTAGCCGGGCATCATATATGTGAATTATTTCATGGCATCTTTTTTTTTCATTACGTATTCCATTTGTCAACAATCTGTGTATATTGAACTACTCTTCATGTGTATCAGCAATTTGAGCCGGTTATGAAAAATCTAGAGTGAAAACAAGGTCTTTAGGGCAGGCAATGGTACCAGTTGAAGCGTATATCTTGATGGTTACAGGGAGCTCCTCAGAGGAGGATTCAGAGACAGATGACGAGTCCTATATCCCACCTGAGGTGTATGCTCTAAGTCAATGTTTATATTTCTCATATCATGCATATGGTGTCTTGCATTGCTTAGTTTAGACATCATATGCACAATATTGAATTCCATCTGCTTAGTTTAGAGATCATACATGCGAGTGCCAGCTGCTTAGTATATGAATAAATTATTTCAATTATATCATGCCATCCTGTAGACTTAGACAACATGTATGTGAATTATTTCAACCCAACCTACTTTAGAAAAACATCATATAGTTTTGTCATGTCATCCTGTTTAGATACTCATCATATGTTGAATTATGCCATTATATCCTGTTAAGTTATCCATCATATATCTGAAACTGTGTCATGCTATCATGTTTAGTTAGGCATCATATATGTGAAATTGTGTCATGCTGTCCTGTTTGGTTAGACAACATATATGTGAATTACCACATCTGTCTATCATTCAATGTCTGTACGTTCAATTTCTTTTCTTGTTTATCAGCCATTTGAATTGGAGGGGGCGATGGCAGTATCTAAGGGAGCAAAAACCCATTCTTCACAAAAGAAAGTGCTACCCATCGATGCAGATAGAACCATGGTTGTACTGGCCCACAAACTAGCCCCACCACACATAATCGAGACTCCTCCAGATTGCACACTTACACCTTTGGGCAGAGAACCAGCTACAACCCATCTAACCGCAACCCTAGCGGATAGTAACCCACTTCTAGTTGACAAAGCACCATGTCCACCATAGAGTACCCCCACACGAGCAGTTTGTAAAACAACTGCAGTGCCCAAAGCACGAAGACCACCACAGCTAACCCAAACTCCATGTTTAAAGCAGAAGAGCAATTGTTCTCATGTCAGATTCCATAGCTATGGTCCATACTCCTTTGTTGTTGCGTCACTGTATTTACTCATACCAACTACTTTTGAATTTGAAGGATCCAATTGAAACTCCAATGGCGCAACAGGTATGTTTTAAACCTATTTCTTTAACTGGATTGCTGTTCTAACTTCTTGCTCTATGTTGATTTCAGTTTAAGTTGTATAAATAGTTACGTCCTCATGTGATGCACATTACAAGTGTTGCCAATGCTGTGTAGTTTCTCACACTTATATTCTGTCTATGCTGCTGTGTCTTAAAAATGACTTAAACTGTGTGACTATCTTGATTAGGCAACATGAACTAGAATGATATGGACAATACAGTGACCATATTACATAGATATATGTTTGTTTCATGTTGCTATCCTGTCCACCTTACTATTGAACCGGTTTACCAAAATGAGTTTCGTATACTACATGCTAAACCTGTGATGTGTCTGCTTGTTTCTGTTGTAGTATGCCAACAAAATATTGGAGAAGAGCACCCCACTATGCAATGGTAGAGAAAATGCAAATAAGGTTCAAGATAGTGAGACAACCCTATTGGTCTCCAAGAACAGTATAAAAACGATCTTGTAGACAGTGAGAAAACCCCACAGTCCTGCGTTGATGTAGTGTTCGAGTTACTGGCCAGTACCGTTGGCACAAGCTCTTCGAACTCGCTGCCTGAATCACTTCGGCTTCTTCAGTCTCAACTACAATCTGAAAGGCATCAGTCAGCTCTGCTGCGGCAAGAAGCCGAAGGACTGAGGAAGTCCCTGCAGAATTCAGATTCATACTTTCTTGTGCAACAGCAAGCGCTGGAGGATTTAAGCGCCAAACAAGAGAAAGTTAATAAGCTTCCTAAGCATCTTGCCAGCATTATGAGTACCCAGGATATTGTTTCTTGAGCTCTTCTAAAGTGGTTTCAGTTCTGGACTTGTTTTGCTGCGGCGTCTATATGCTGCTTTGTTCCCTATATTTGCACTGGTAGCAAACTTTGATGCCTAGTGGATGTCATATGTGTAATAGCCGAGATAGCCTAGTGTATGTTGCTTGCTTATTTATTTCCTTGTTGTCTTGTTTATTTGTTTGCTTGTAGTCAGTGCAGTTCTTTTTCCGCGGTTTGCTAGGGGCCGCAATAATCTATTTTTTAAAACTAGGACACAATAACCATGGGCTACATATTTACTATAGTGACACTGGGCCTCCTACTGGCCATCGAAACAATGGGCCTTCTACGGGCCGTAGAAACAATGGGCCTTCTATGGGCTGTAGACACAATGGGCCTTCTACGGGCTGTATCATCAATGGGCCTTATATGGGCCGTATGATCGATTGGCCAAACATGGGCCGATAACAGACCGCATTATGGCCGTAAACGGGCTAGAGTTGGAATCGTCCATTCATAGGCCGACCATAACGGGTCGTTGTTAATAGGCCATATTTGTGAAAACGGCCCAACGTATTAACGGGCCACAAACGGGCCGACTGCAACAAAGGGCTGAATTTGGCCCACAAGCTAAAAATGACAGTAATGGGCCGTAAGTAACCGAATGCCGGAACTGAGCCCAAGAATAAATGGGCGCTGAGAAGGCCAAAAGATAACATGGGCTGGAAACGGCCCAATGGAATAATGGGTCGTTAATAGGTATAAAGTAATACATTGTTCATTATGGGCCAGTTTCACCACGGGCCGTTAATGGGCTAAGAGTTACAAAGGGCCTCATATGGATTGAAAGACATCATGGGCCATACATGGGCGGAAGTTAAAACGGGCTGGAATCATATTGGACGGCCCAGATGACGCTACTGGGCCTAATTCGGATAGGCTGTAACAGGCCCTTGGTTAGTGGGCTGTAAATGGGCTATATGAAACAGGCTGTTAACAGGCTTTCCGTGGGCCGGGCCGCCACCCTTTGACCAAGTCAAACGGGCCGCCACCCTTTGCTATGGAACTACTATTCGTGCATTTGGTTAGAAGGAGTGGAGCAAAGAAAAAGTAGAGGATTTTTCCTTTGTTGTCTCTTTCAAAGAAAAAACATAGAATTTTAATATTCACTTGGACGTACTTTTCAAATTAATATGCATGAAGATCAGAACTAATAGCATTACTGGCATAATAAGATTCTTATTTTGTTTTATTTTCACATGGTTTGACTTTAATTTGACCACGTTTCTCCATTCCTGTGTTCTTCCAATTCATGTGAACCAAACACCTAGGTTGACTGAAATCCTATATTTCCAAATGCTCTGTTTTGCACGTGCATTCCGATCCTATTCCTGTGTTTTCCTGTCCCTGCATTTATAGAATCCTCCAATTGTAAGGAGCCCTTACAGATTTACTTCATTTTCAGATAGGCGTCAAAGAAAACTCTGTGCGTTATGTCCTTCTCCTGCCGTGCCGTCATCCACCCCACCTGAGGTGCACCATCGACAGAAGCGTTCACTACGGCAGAGATCCCCCCTGCAGACTTTCTTTCGCCGCCTCAAATCATCTTCCTTGTTGCCGGCAGCCATGCCAACTGCATTACCATCATCGACTGAGCAGATGAACCTGAGGACTACACAGTTCCGGAAGAGAGGTCGCAGTCTTTCGTGTTTGCTTATGTTATACATCGGTTATTATTACCTGCTACTTTATCATTCAAACTTGAGTTTTAAAATGCCTGTGGGTGTCATATAGAGGTAGCAATTAATAGTATCTGTCTACTATCCGGTTCATATGGGGTCTTCTATGTGGTTCATGTTGGGTGGGCAACAAACAATAGATGATCCATTGTCTATCTTTTAAACTGAAGCTGTAATCTACCTGCTATCATTTGTTTTGGATCCATCCACTCGTTTGCTACCATCAATCTTGATTTTTGCCACCCCTTAGGCCTTACAAAATCTAACTATTTTTATTATTATGCATGTCAGATATTGTACACAATCGTACTGAACATGTAGAGAAAAAGAGAACACCGTTGCGTGGGAATATAATTTCATGCAGACAGCACTCCATGGTGGGCAACGTGCCCCCCTCCCACCATTCCAAATTGTATTCCAGAGGAAGATAACAGTTCAGATGGGGATTCAGAAGGAGCCGACCACTCCTGTTTACCACCTGAGGTGTTTGCTCTAACCCGGCATGCTGATGTTGGTCATATCATGCATACGGTGCCTCGCATTGCTTACATTATACATCTTATATGTCATCAGCTTAGTTTAGATTTGCTTTATGTGAATGCCACCTATTTGGTTTCTATATCATACTCCCACTGTTCCTAAATATTTTTCTTTTTACAGATTTCAACAAGTGACTACATACGGAGCAAAATGAGTGAATCTACACTCTAAAATATGTCATATATATCCGTATTTGGTAGTCCATTTGAAATCTCTAAAAAGACAAATATTTAAGAACAGAGGGATTATGTGGGAATTATGCAATGCCATCTTCTTTAGCCAAGCATCATATACGTGAATCATGCAATGCCATCCTATTTAGCCAGTCATCGTATATGTGAATTGTATCGTGCCATGTTTTTTTTCATAATGTATTCCATTTGTCAACAATGTTTATACATTCATCTACTCTTCCTGTGCTTCAGCCATTTGAGTCGGTCATGGGAAAATCAGGAGTGAAAACAAGGTCTTCTGAGCAGTCAGTGCTACCTATCGATGCAGATTCCTTGCTGGTTACAGATAGCTCCTCGGAGGAGGATTCAGAGACAGATGACCAGTCGTATTCCCCCCCCCCCCGAGGTGCATGCTCTAACTTGGCAGGGTTATATTGCTTATGCATATGGTGTATTGCATTGCCATGCCATCTGCTTAGATTAGACATGCTTTGTGTGAATGCCTCCTGTTTGCTTTCTATATCAGATATGTGAATTATGCAATGCCATGTTTTTCAGCCAGTTATCATATATGCGAATTATGCATCGCCATGTAGCCGGGCATCATATATGTGAATTATTTCATGGCATCTTTTTTTTCATATGTATTCCATTTGTCAACAATCTATGTATATTGAACTACTCTTCATGTGTATCAGCAATTTGAGCCGGTTATGGAAAAATCTAGAGTGAAAACAAGGTCTTCAGAGCAGGCAATGGTACCAGTTGAAGCATATATCTTGATGGTTACAGGGAGCTCCTCAGAGGAGGATTCAGAGACAGATGACGAGTCCTATATCCCACCTGAGGTGTATGCTCTAAGTCAATGTTTATATTTCTCATATCATGCATATGGTGTCTTGCATTGCTTAGTTTAGACATCATATGCACAATATTGAATTCCATCTGCTTAGTTTAGAGATCATACATGCGAGTGCCAGCTGCTTAGTATATGAATAAATTATGTCAATTATATCATGCCATCCTGTAGACTTAGACAACATGTATGTGAATTATTTCAACCCAACCTATTTTAGAAAAACATCATATAGTTTTGTCATGTCATCCTGTTTAGATACTCATCATATGTTGAATTATGCCATTATATCCTGTTAAGTTATCCATCATATATCTGAAACTGTGTCATGCTATCATGTTTAGTTAGGCATCATATATGTGAAATTGTGTCATGCTGTCCTGTTTGGTTAGACAACATATATGTGAATTATCACATCTGTCTATCATACAATGTCTGTACGTTCAATTTCTTTTCTTGTTTATCAGCCATTTGAATTGGAGGGGGTGATGGAAGTATCTAAGGGAGCAAAAACCCATTATTCACAAAAGACAGTGCTACCTGTCGATGCAGATAGAACCATGGTTGTACTGGCCCACAAACTAGCCCCACCACACATAATCGAGACTCTTCGAGATTGCACACTTACACCTTTGGGCAGAGAACTAGCTACAACCCATCTAACCACAACCCTAGCGGATAGTAACCCACTTCTAGTTGACAAAGCACCATGTCCACCATAGAGTACCCCCACACGAGCAGTTTGTATAGCAACTGCAGTGCCCAAAGCACGAAGACCACCACAGCTAACCCAAACTCCATGTTTAAAGCAGAAGAGCAATTGTTCTCATGTCAGATTCCATAGCTATGGTCCATACTTCTTTGTTGTTGCGTCACTGTATTTACTCATACCAACTACTTTTGAATTTGAAGGATCCAATTGAAACTCCAATGGCGCAACAGGTATGTTTTAAACCTATTTCTTTAACTGGATTGCTGTTCTAACTTCTTGCTCTATGTTGATTTCAGTTTAAGTTGTATAAATAGTTACGTCCTCATGTGATGCACATTACAAGTGTTGCCAATGCTGTGTAGTTTCTCACACTTATATTCTGTCTATGTTGCTGTGTCTTAAAAATGAGTTAAACTGTGTGACTATCTTGATTAGGCAACATGAACTAGAATGATATGGACAATACAGTGACCATATTACATAGATATATGTTTGTTTCATGTTGTTATCCTGTCCACCTTACTATTGAACCGGTTTACCAAAATGAGTTTCGTATACTACATGCTAAACCTGTGATGTGTCTGCTTGTTTCTGTTGTAGTATGCAAACAAAATATTGGAGAAGAGCACCCCACTATGCAATGGTAGAGAAAATGCAGATAAGGTTCAAGATAGTGAGACAACCCTGTTGGTCTCCAAGAACGGTATAAAAACAATCTTGTAGACAGTGAGAACCCCACAGTCCTGTGTTGATGTAGTGTTCGAGTTACTGGCCAGTACCGTTGGCACAAGCTCTTTGAACTCGCTGCCTGAATCACTTTGGCTTCTTCAGTCTCAACTACAATATGAAAGGCATCAGTCAGCTCTGCTGCGGCAAGAAGCCGAAAGATTGAGGAAGTCCCTGCAGAATTCAGATGCATACTTTCTTGTGCAACAGCAAGCGCTGGAGGATTTAAGCGCCAAACAAGAGAAAGTTAATAAGCTTCCTAAGCATCTCGCCAGCATTATGAGTACCCAAGATATTGTTTCTTGAGCTCTTCTAAAGTGGTTTCAGTTCTGGACTTGTTTTGCTGCGGCGTCTATATGCTGCTTTGTTCCCTATATTTGCACTGGTAGCGAACTTTGATGCCTAGTGGATGTCATATGTGTAATAGCCGTGATAGCCTAGCGTAAGTTGCTTGCCTATTTATTTCCTTGTTGTCTTGTTTATTTGTTTGCTTGTAGTCAGTGCAGTTCTTTTTCCACGGTTTGCTAGTGGCCGCAATAATCTATTTTTTAAAACTAGGCCACAATAACCATGGGCTACATATTTACTATAGTGACACTGGGCCTCCTGCCGGCCATCGAAACAATGGGCCTTCTACGGGCCGTAAAAACTATGGGCCTTCTATGGGCTGTAGACACAATGGGCCACTACTAGGGAAAAGGCTATACACAGAATCTTAGCAGCAGCGAGGGCTAAAAACCCTCGCTACTGCTACTTACTAGCAGCGCAGGTTTTTAAACCTCGCTACTACTAAGTTGATAGCAGCAGCGCGGGTTTGTAACCCTCGCTACTACTAAGCGGTCTGTACCGTGCCCCTCGGGATATGCCATAGTAGTAGCGAGGGTTTTTAACCCTCGCTGCTGCTAAGATCATAGCAGTAGCGCGGGTTTTTAACCCTCGCTACTACTAACCCGCGCTACTGCTATCAACTTAGTAGTAGCGAGGGTTAAAAACCCGCGCTACTGCTAATCGTTTGTCATAGTAGTAGCGCGGGGTCTGGCCTATTTGGCAAAGTCTACCCCCCCCCCCCCCCTGGACCGCCTTTTCAGTTTAAAAAAAAATAAAAGAAAATGATAAAAATGTCAAAAAATAAAAGAAAATAAGTTTCCCATGTGATATATGGTCTAGTTGTTGGGAAAATTTACAAATATGAATTTCGACTTTATTTGCAAAATCTCTCTGGAAATTTGTATGAAAATGGCCATAACTTTTGCATACGAACTCGGATGAAAAAGTTTTTTATATGAAAAAGCATCTACTCGAAAAGTTACATCCGAATTTAACCGGGGGAACCCCGTTAAACGTTTTCAAAATCCTCAAAAGCCTAACAGAAAAAAAGTTACGGGGCTTTTAAGATCTGGAGGCAAAAAAATTCAAAAAAAAATTATTATTTTTTAATTTTTGTTAAATCTGGTCAAACTATGGTCAAACTAATTATTCAAGAATATTAGTGTTAATAAATAATTATTTTAGTTATTTTGAATTTTGGTCAAATCTGGTCAAACTATGGTCAAACTGTGGTCAAATCTGGTCAAACTGTGGTCAAATCTAGTCAAACTATGGTCAAACTAATTATTCAAGAAATATTAGTGTTACTAATTTTTAAGAACAATAGTTTCAAACTCAAACAGTGAAATGTGTGACTTCATGCTCAAGCTAAATTCCTGAGGTTAATAGGATTGACATCTCACTATTGTCAGGAAAACAACAAGTGCAGACTTGGAAACGAGGAAGAATAGAACCCGGAGGTTAAGCGTGCTCAGGCTGGAGTAGTGAGAGGATGGGTGACCGTCCGGAAGTTAGATGATTTGGAATGATGAGGGGTGATTAGAGATTAAATTGAGCAGCGATTAGGGGTGATTAGAGATTTGAGTTAAAATAATTCAGAAATTTGAAAATTTCGAAAAAAATTAAAAAAAAATTCGAAAAAATTAAAAAAGAAATCCGAGATTACAGATTAGTAGTAGCGCGGGTTTAAACCCGCGCTACTGCTATACGTTAGCTGTAGCGCGGGTGGCACCCGCGCTACTGCTATAAGTTAGCTGTAGCGCCTTATTAGTAGCGCGGGTACCCGCGCTGCTAATAGGCCTAAAACCCGCACTGCTGCTAGGCTTTTCCCTAGTAGTGGGCCTTCTACGGGCTGTATCATCAATGGGCCTTATATGGGCCGTATGATCGATTGGCCAAACATGGGCCAATAACAGACCGCATTATGGCCGTAAACGGGCTAGAGTTGGAATCGTCCGTTCATAGGCCGACCATAACGGGTCATTGTTAATAGGCCATATTTGTGAAAACGTCCCAACGTATTAATGAGCCACAAACGGGCCGACTACAACAATGGGCTGAATTTGGCCCACAAGCAAAAAATGACAGTAATGGGCCGTAAGTTACCGAATGCTGGAACTGAGCCCAAGAATAAATGGGCACTGAGAAGGCCGAAAGATAACATGGGCTGGAAACGGCCCAATGGAAAAATGGGCCGTTAATGGGTATAAAGTGATATATTGTTCATTATGGGCCAGTTTCACCACGGGTCGTTAATTGGCTAAGAGTTACAAAGGGCCTCATATGGATCGAAAGACATCATGGGCCATACATGGGCCGGAAGTTAAAACGGGCTGGAATCATATTGGACGGCCCAGATGACGCTACTGGGCCTAATTCGGATAGGCTGTAACGGGCCCTTGGTTAGCGGGCTGTAAATGGGCTATATGCGAACAGGCTGTTAACAGGCTTTTCGTGGACCGGGCCGCCACCTATATGCCAAGTTACGACGTATCATAGGCGCCCTCGGTCCAATGAGTGGATGACATCTGTCCCAATGGTGAGCCGACATGTGTTTCCTCCAGCCAATGATGATTTTACACGTGGAAAATCCCCATTGGTCAGGGCTGTTAATGGGTTATCGGATCCAAAACCAGACCCGATAGCTTAACGGTGTTCCGTTATGGTGGATGCCACGTGTCGGTCACCCTTGACGAAAGCACTTCTGTAACGCGCGATTTATCGTCATGGAGGTGGACACTTCCGTGATGATAATTTTGGTAATGTCATGGAACACTTCTACGACAGCACAGGTATGACTATCTTGATTCTGTCATGAAATCGTCATGGATGTACATGCATGACAGAAAACGTGACCTACTGTGACAAACACGTATCATCAGGGAAGTGTGTTTTTTTGTAGTACAGGTGCATTACACAAACCAAAAGTCATACGTCTATAAACATAAGTTCCAAAAGGACAAGTAAAAGTGGTCTTTTCTTGATCAGGTTGCGAAACGGGTATTTGTGAAAAACCAGAATATCCATCAAGGAAGCAAAAATGTGTGTGCTTAGATAATCTTTCTAACATTTGATAAAAGGCAGAGGGTAATGATCTTTTCAAGTTGCTTTGTTTAATTTTTTATAATCAATTACCATTCTATAGCCTATGACAATTCTTTGTGGAATAAGCTCGTTCTTATCATTAGGAACAATAGTAATACCTACCTTCTTAGGGACACAATGAACAGGACTTACCCATCTACTATCAGCTATATGATAGATTATACCTCCTTCCAAAAGTTTCAATATTTCCGTTCTTACCACTTCTTTCATCTTCTGATTTAACCAATGTTGGTGATCAACAACTGGTTTAGCATCAGGTTCCATATTAATCTTGTGCTGACATAGAGTGGGACTAATGCCCTTAAGATCATCAAGAGTATATCCAATAGCAGCTATGTGCTTCCTTGGAACTTTGAATAATCTTTCTTCTTCATGTTCTGAAAGGTTAGCTAATAATAACAGGATATATCTTTTTCTCATCATGATAAGCACATTTCAAAGTGTCTGGCAATTGTTTTAATTCAAACAAATAATCACTTTTAGGTGGAGGAGGACCTCCTAGAGTTTCAATAGGCATATTGTGTTTAAGCAGAGGTTGTTGTTCTAAAAAGATTCTATCTATTTCATTTCTTTCACGCATATGCAAATCATTTTCATGGTCTAGCAAATATTGTTCCAAAGGATCAGTAGGAGGTACCACAATACAAGTAAGACCAATAATTTCATCCTTACTAGGCAAATCATTCTTATGAGGTTGTCTACTAAACTTGGAAAAATTAAATTCATGAGATTCATCACCAAAGCTAACACCAACAATTTGTTTCTTACAATCTATTCTAGCATTGACGGTATTTAGGAAAGGTCTACCAAAGATAATGGGATGAAAGTCATCTTGTGGGGAGCCAAGAACAAGAAAATCAGTAGGGTATTTTATTTTCCAACACAAGACTTCAACATCTCTAAGAATCCCAATTGGTAATATAGTATCTCTGGCAAGTTTAATAGTTACATCTATGTCTTCTATTTTAGCAGGTGCTATTTCATTCTTAATTTCTTCATATAAGGAAAAGGGAATAGCACTGACACTAGCAACTATGTCACATAACCCATGATAACAGTGATCTCCTATCTTAACTGAGACAACAGGCATGCCAACAACAGGTCTATGTTTATCCTTTTCTTCAGGTTTGGCAATTCTAGAAGCTTCATCACAGAAGTAAATAACATGCCCATCAATATTATCGACTAAGAGATCTTTAATCATAGCAATACTAGGTTCAACTCTGATTTGTTTAGCTGGTTTGGGTGTTCTAACATAACTTTTGTTAACCACAGTTGAAGTTTTAGCATGTTCATTCATCCTAACAGGGAAAGGTGGTTTTTCAATATAAGCAGTGGGAACAACTGGATCAACATTGTCAATTATAGTTTCTTCTTTAGCTTCTACCGGTTCTTTAAGTTCTTCTTTAATAGGTGCGTGATATTTTAACCACTTATCCTTTGGGAGATCAACATGAGTAGCAAAAGATTCACAAAAGGAAGCTATTATCTTAGAGTCAAGTCCATATTTAGTGCTAAACTTTTGAAAAGCATCGGTATTCATAAAAGATTTAACACATTCAAACTTAGGTTCAATACCTAACTCTTTACCTTCACTAGTGCAGAACCGGCCTTTAGTGCCGGTTCGTAACGGCCTTTAGTGCCGATTTGCCAACCGACACTAAAGAGTGGGGACTAAAGCCCCCCCCCCCCCTTTAGTACCGGTTCGTCACGAACCGGCGCTAAAGTGACACCACGTGGCACGAGCCAGACCCGTGTGCGCGTAGGATATTAGTACCGGTTGGTAACACCAACCGGTACTAAATGTTTGGGGGGGGGGTTGGCTTTATTTTCCATTCAATTTTTTTTTGTTTGCTGGTATTTCACGATACTACAAATTGTACACATTATGCATATATATAAATATATTTTCTCGTACGTAGAACCGCATATATATATATAACATCGAATGTCTCACAACCAACACCATTAATTATTCACACATACACATGTATATACATATACAATTTCTCCTACATATGTTGCCTTAGGTGCCTCCGGAGCATGATGACAAGTGGTTCATGGGGGCGGTAGCGGGTAATACTATTCTCCTTTGGGATCTATGACCTGGTCGAGCAAAAATTCGGCTATTTCCTCTTGAAGTGCTAGTATGCGGTCCGATGGTAGGAGCTTATCCCGCACCTCTCTGAACTGTTAAGAAGGAGATCAATATGCATGTGTGTTAGTTGTGTGACTAGATATCGATAATGGTGTGAATAGTGTTCTGACAAACGTACCCAGTCCTGTCTATCAGATCTGCTCCTTTCGCACGTCATCATGCGAATGTTCTCACAAACGTAGAATGCACACAAATTATTCCCCGGCGCCTGCTTCAGGGCCTTTACGAGAATGGAATTGAATCAGATAATGATTAATCAAGCATGATAATTAATTAATGATATTGAAACAAGAATTAAAGAGATGGTAGCTATCTAGTACTACTTAATTACTTACCTTTGGTCGATGCCAAAACAACTTTTTTGCCCACTTGCCTGGAGTCTCCTTGATGAACTTTGCCTATGCCCTGCCCGCCGGCAAAGAAAATTAATAAAGGGGTTATTAAATAGTTCATCTGAGGAAATGACGAACTAATAATAGGCCGAGATATAGTTAATAATGATTGAAATTACTTGTTGACTATCCCCTTCACGATGGTGAAGTCTTTATCTGCTTTAGTTAGTGAGTCCAGTAATTCAACTTTTCCTTCCTCAACATTAGTGTCTAACAAGACCCAGTGCCAACTGCATGCGCACACGTTTGCATGTCTTAATTAAGCGGGCAGGTGCATAAAATTAATCAACTACAGTAAACCGTATACACTTAATTATTAACATCTAGCTAGCTAGTAAGCAAAAACAGAATTTGTAGTACAAGACAGTGTGACTCACGGGAAGTTGTAAGGAAGTAGTATATCTTCATTGGTATTGAGGCTTTCCTCTACACCATCGTGATAATATGAAATCTGCCATATGTCCACATTAATGGTATTTGGGTCAATGAACCCAACGCCATAGCGTCCAGATTTTTTCATTTCATACATCTTCATCCTGCATATAATACCACAGAAAAAGAATATAGTGAGGATAATTACATGTAATGATTGATCAAAATTATCACTACATAACTAGCTTGACACTTAAATTACAGAAAGAAATCACTTACGGACAATAGCAACTGACGATAGACTTGTCGAGTGCGTCTTGATTGTATAACTGAAATAGTTCTGGATACTCAATGGCAGAGCTTTCTCATGGTAATAATGCCCATGCTTGACATTCACCATGAGGGACTCTCGATTGCAAATCTTGGTAATGTTCATGTGCCATTGATGCAATTCATACATTCTCGTTTGGAGGTCCTTGACCTTGTCTGGATGGACCAAAGGTTGGCCCCGGACATATTTCCATGCTATTTCCGATTCTCTAAGCGGAGGCATGGGCTCGATTTCGAGGAGTTGTCCAACAGAGATATTGAGCATTTGAGCCTGCATTATATGATCCTCCGTTATTACCACATCGCCATGCTGGGGAATGCTAACGGTTTGCCCACAATAATATTTGGCGTGCGTACTCCTCTCATGTGTTGTTGGCACAACAAGCTGGGGGGTCGCTTGCGCCGCCTGTTCTCCCAACTGGGGAACGGTTTTCCCACATTTTTTGCCAGCTGCTTGTTGGCTCGAGCTCGAGCTCGCTTCCTTCTTTAGCCGTTCTCGATGTAGTTTCCTGATTTGGCGCTTATAGTCCGAGTCAACAGGCTTGGGAGCTGGTTCTCTAGCCATATGAATGAAGTGGTGAATTACTTTCTCAGGCACTTTCTCCTTTGGCGGCGGTACCGGTTTCGGTCCAAAATGGGCGTCCACTTGGGCCTGCACTATGACTGCGTTTTGCTCCTTAGTCATGTCGTAAGGCCTCTGAGGAAGAGGAGCGAGGCTTGGACCATATTTATATCGCTTGTCTCCGCCTGTACTTCCTGAACTATCTCGACTTGTACCACTATGCACCAAAGCTATGGCATGTCTCTTCTGCGATTGCTGAGATGGCAGAGGCGGCTGACATGGCTGAGTTGGACCAGGAGAAGTGGCCTGACGATGTGCCGGACTTGAAGCAGGAGGTGTGGCCTGACACGGTGCCGGACTTGAAACCAGAGAAGTGGCACGACGTTGTGCCAGACTTGAAACCGGAGGAGTCAGCTCACGCGTTCGGGGACTTGGGGGAGGTGGCGGACTTCCAGGAGGAGTCAGCTCATGCGTTCGTGGACTTGGAGGAGCGGGAGTCTGCTGACTCGGTGGCGGACTTCGAGGAGGAGTCGGCAGACGACGCGGTGTCGGTGGACTTCGAAAGATGATGCAATCCTTTCTCCATAGGATGATACGATGTATGACCTCTCCCAGTGTGCGCTCGTCTTCACCTCCAGGAATGTCAAGCCGTAGCCCCGAATATGGGTCCACCACTTCATCAACCATGACACGAGCATAGCTCTCTGGAATCGGGATGCAATGGAAGGTTGCTTCGGGGGTAACTGGAAAAGCAATGCCGTCCGCCACCTTCATGGATATGGTCTTCATTTTGGAGTGTAGCTCATAGTTAGTGTGCTCTATGATGTCATCCACAGGATATGGTCTTCATCTTGGCATGGATGGGACAGTGCTATCCAATGCTGGACGATCATCCGCTTGCTACTGCCGCTGCTGAGACCCCCTTTCCTGGCTAAGTGAGTCAATCTGCTGCTGCTGGAATTTGAGTTCCAGGTCCGCGTGCCTTGCTTCTAGGCCTTGAAGGCGTTCTGCGTCCTGCTTCCTCTGCTCCTCCTCCAGCTTCCTTTTCTTCTCCTCCTCCATCTTCCTTCTTGCACGGGTCCTGTAGTCCTTGTTCCATTCTGAAAATCCCTCATACCAGGGAATAACGCCCTTGCCTCGTGTTCTTCCCGGGTGTTCAGGATTTCCTAGGGCGCGCGTAAGCTCGTCGTTCTCTCTGTTGGGCGTGAACACCCCCCTTCGAGCTTCTTCTATTGCATCAATTATCTTTTGTTCGGCTCCTATTAGATTTGCCTTCTGTGAAACTTCGCCTGTCTTCGTGTCCAACGCCCCCCATGCGCATAGAACCAAGTTCTGCACCTGGGGGGGCGGTTCCTAGTAACCGGAGTGACCCCTGTGTCCTCCATGTCTTGCTCATACTTATCCCACTTAGGCAATCCCATAGCATAGCCACCTGGACCCAGCCTATGGAACTGCATCTTTTTTGCGGCATTTGCCTTGTTTTTCATCGACCGTTCCTTAGATAATTCTGAATCCTTGAAGGTCACGAAATCGTCCCAGTGTTCTCTTTGCTTCTCCAGTGTTCCCGTGAAATCTGGAGTCTTCCTTTCATTAGTGAGGTAGTTGGCCCATATAGTTTTCTTGTGGGTGTTGAATGCAATTGCCATCTTCTTAAGAGCATGCAGCGGCCTTGACTTTCTCCACATCTGCTTCAGTGAAATGATCTGGTAGGGTGAAATGTTCCATCAGAGATTTCAAAAGGTCTTTTTTGGCTCTGTCGTCGACCCAAGTAACACCTGGACGTTTAGTCTTTGGCTCTATCCATTCTTTAATGGAGATCGGGAGTTTGTCCTTCATAAGAACTCCCTAACAAGTCCACTTGTCCACAACGTTCTTAGGCGTGAGGGGTTCGCCACTAAGTTTGGTGGATTCGATGTGGTACTTTACACCATCCTTCAACAATCTGCCCGGGCCTCGCTTTGTCTTGCTGTCTGTAGAAGCAGATTTGCTCGATCCGGAGGGCTGAAAGAAGAAAGATCGATTTGTTAATATATCTTCAATAAAAAAACATGTGATGATCACCATGATGCATGCTTATATAAATATACCTCGCCGGTAGTCTTTGTTATTTGAAGATCAGCATTGTCTGTGTCATCACAAACATTGTCTGTGTCATCATAATCATAATCATAGTTCATGACTTCATCAGCTCGGTCGTCGAGATCGAATATCTTTTCATCAGCCTCTCCGGTATTGTTCAGATATTGGGAGCCATCATCTGCTTCATTCAGATCATCTAGCCTGTGAGGGCTGCATATGATGTCGAACAATTCCTCTTCTCTCTCTCTCTCTGCCGGTATTGTCCGCCATAGCTTTTACTTTACTAATACAGAAGAAATATAAAACAATTTAGTATTGAAACTACAATGCATGGATGCAATTAATCAATAAGGAAAAACTGAATCTCGAATACATCATCTCGAATATATAATCTCGAATACATCATCGTCTTAATATATATAATCTCGAATACATCGTCTTGAATATTATATATCGAATACATCACTGGCTAGGTACCTAATAAAGATCGAGTACTACAGAAGAATCTTGGGCGCCACTCACGGTTCCTGGGGCGTGGGTGGTGCACACCCAAAGAGAAGGAACCATCACAGGATCATATCTCTAGTCATCTGCCCAAAGAACCCGCCAAGTAGTGGAGAACCTGACGTCGTCCATAGCAGCCATGTAGCGATGGACGTGCTCATCTTCCTCCCTGACACGGTGACACACCACCTCCGGCGGGGCCGGCTGCCTCTGCACCGAATGTGGCCCATGCGAACGCCACCAAAGAAGATCAGGGTCGACGACGGGACCCGAGGTCGGGTTCCTCACCAAGCGGCGCACCCCTCCAGGTAGCACCTCCTAGTGCCAGCCTGGCGGAGCCCAGTCCCGGACATGGGTCCTCTGAAGCAGGACGTCGTCGCGAACGGGTCGACGGCGAGGATGCGGGCCCGGCATATCATCGAGAACAAATACTATATGCCCGCAAAAAGTAAAAAATTTTAAATGATTGGATTGTGATAACTAAGATTCTATATATATGAAAATTCTAAAAATTTGACATTAATCTAATTCATCTAACTAAAAATAATTCTAAAATTTCCTGATTATATAACTAAGATTTCTATAATAATTCTAATATTTATATAACTAAAAAACAGAAAAATTGCTAACATTTCTATAAATATTTCTACAACTAAAAAACAGAAAACATTTATAACATTTCTATATAACTAACATTTCTAATATTTATATTACTAAAAACAGAAAAATTGCTAACATTTCTATAAATATTTCTATAACTAAAAACAGAAAAAATTTATAACATTTCTCAGATTTATATAACTAGAAAACAGAATAATTTCTATCATTTCTATAACTAAAAAACAGAAAAGTTTATAACAAACAAACTAATGTGTGTGTGTGTGTGTGTGTGTAGTGTGTGTGTGTGTGTGGACATGGCGGCCGGGGCGAGCTCACCGGCGAGGCGACGACGGGGCGACGGGACGGGGTGGCGACGACGGGGCGGGGCGGGGCGCGGCAACGGGGCGGCCGGGGCGCGGCGACGGGGACGATGGGGACGACGGGAATGGGGACGGCCGGGGCGGCGACGTCGACGGGGGCGGCGACGAGGGGAGGGGACGGCCGGGGTCGGCGACGAGGGGCGGGGGCGGCGACGTCGACGGGGACGGCGTCGATCGGGGCAGGGCGGCACGACGGAGGGAGGAAACAGAGGGAAAGTGAACCTTTTCAACTGGTGTATATATAGGATGGACCTTTAGTACCGGTTGTAGCCACCAACCGGTACTAAAGGTTTGTTTTGGCCAGGCCAAGCGGCGGGAATCGCCCCCCCCCCCCCTCTAGTACCGGGTGGTGGCTACAACCAATACTAAAGGCCCCCCCCTTTAGTATCGATTGGAGCCACGACCCGGTACTAAAGGGGGTGCGCTGGCTCCAGGCGGTGTGCAAGTTTAGTCCCACCTCGCTAGCCGAGGGGCTACCGCACTGGTTTATAAGCCCCAATGCGGTAGCTCTCTCGAGCTCCTCTCCTAATCAGGCCTACTGGGCCTACCTGTTCTCTTCTGCCATGTGGGCCTACTGGGCCTTCGCGGGCCTGCATCCTGGCCCAACAAAAGGTTGGGTTCCTAGTCGTATGCAGGCCGCTTAGGCCTAGTAGGCGGGCTTTTTTATTTTCGTAATTTTTTTCGCTTTATTTATTTTTGTTTTATTTATTTTTGAGTTGTTTTTTGCTGTATTTAGAGTTTCTTTGTGAATATTTTTGCTTTAGGTACAAAAAATTACAAACATTCTGTTAGTGCCGGTAGTTTTCAAATTTGAATAGTTTAAATTTTGAATTATTTGAAATTTGTGTGAATCACTAGTTTGTGAATAACTTAACTTTGTAAAAAGATTTTCCAGTGATTCTTTTTCTTATGCTTAATATTAGTGTGTTTTATCATTATATTCAATTTGATAATGCTTAGGTTATTTAAAAAATGAAATGCCTTTGTAACAGTTGAGTTTTCGTCGGAAACCCAGATACTTCGAAAGAGATTGTCCATTTTGTACACGAAGTGCATCCAGTTTTTGCCGTAACCCTCTCTCCTTTTTTGCACGTGCTATTTGTATGAAATTATGATACCATGCCAACTTTCAACCTTTTCTGAGTTCATTTGAAATGCTTTTCAATTTTAGGGTCATTTAGCTGGAAAAAAAAATCAGTAAATGCATGAAAAGAATTTTTTGCATATAAAATTTCTTCGCGTTTCAAATGCCAAAACACATAACTACCCTAACTATTACAGAGATTCCCCCTGGGTGTGAAACACAGAAGAAAGTGATGATAGTGAAGCCGATCACATCCCAGATCCTTGGGTGTGAAACTTTTTCTTCGCGTGTGTCCCTTTGCGCCGTAGCCATGGAAAATCTTCATCATTTAACTGGATGCTCGGGTCAATATTCACTGTGAATGGAGAAATTTCATCAAACTTTTCATAATCTTCTGACATGTCTGTCTTGTCATCCACTCCCACGATGTTTCTTTTTCCTGAAAGAACTATGTGGCGCTTTGGCTCGTCGTATGATCCATTCGCTTCCTTATCTTTTCTTTTTCTCGGCCTGCTAGACATGTCTTTCACATAAAAAACCTGTGCCACATCATTGGCTAGGATGAATGGTTCGTCTGCATACGCAAGATTGTTGAGATCCACTGTTGTCATTCCGTACTGCGGGTCTTCCGTTACCCCGCCTCGTGTCATATTGACCCATTTGCACCGAAACAAAGGGACCTTCAAATCACCTCCATAGTTAAGTTCCCGTATGTCCTCTAAGTAACCATAATATGTTTCCTTTCCCATGTTGGTTGTTGCATCAAAGCAGACACCACTATTTTGGTTGGTGCTCTTCTTATCTTGGGCGATCGTGTAAAATGTATTCCCATTTATCTGGTACCCTTTGAAAGTCATTATATTTGAAGATGGTAACTGGGACAGCGAGTACAGGTCATTTTGAATATCGCCATCATTCAGGGCACGTTTCTGCAACCAACTGGCGAAAGTCCTCGTTTGTTCGCGTGTAACCCAGTCGTCAGACTTCTCCGGGTGCTTGGAGTGTAGAAAATTCTTGTGTCCTCCATATACGGAGCCACCAAGGCGGAATTCTGTAGAACTGTGTAGTGTGCTTCAGTGAGAGAATGCCCGTCCATACATATTATTTGATCCCCTCCTAGCGTGCCTTTTCCTTCCAGTCTGCCCTTATGCTGCGATTCAGGAACACCAATCGGCTTAAGGTCTGGAATAAAGTCAATACAAAACTCAATGACCTCCTCATTTTCATGGCCCTTCGAGATGCTTCCTTCTGGCCTAGCACGGTTATGAACATATTTCTTCAAGACTCCCATGAACCTCTCAAAGGGGAACATATTGTATAGAAATACAGGACCCAAAACGTTAATCTCTTTGCAAAGGTGAACTAGGACATGCGTCATGATGTTGAAGAAGGATGGTGGGAACACCAACTCGAAACTGACAAGACATTGCACCAAATCATTCTGTAACCTTTGTATGATTTCTGGATCGATTACCTTCTGAGAGATTGCATTGAGGAATGCACATAGCTTCACAATGGCTAATCGAGCGTTTTCCGGCAGAAGCCCCCTCAATGCAACCGGAAGGAGTTGCGTCATAATCACGTGGCAGTCATGAGACTTTAGGTTCTGGAACTTTTTCTCTGCCATATTTATTATTCCCTTTATATTCGACGAGAAGCCAGACGGTACCTTCATGCTGAGCAGACATTCAAAGAAGATTTCCTTCTCTTCTTTGGTAAGAGCATAGCTGGCCTGACCCTGATGTATGCCGTCTTTTCCGTGCATACGTTGCTGGTCCTCCCATGCCTCTCGTGTATCATTTGTCTTCCCATACACGCCCAAAAAGCCATGCAGGGTCACGCAAAGATTCTTCGTCACGTGCATCACGTCGATTGCGGAGCAGACCTCTAGGTCTTTCCAATATGGCAGGTCCCAAAATATAGATTTCTTCTTCCACATGGGTGCGCGTCCGTCAGCGTCCTTCGGAACAGGTTATCCGCCAGGACCCTTTCCAAAGATTACCTTCAAATCCTTGACCATATCATGTACATCAGCACCAGTACGGTGGCGAGGCTTTGTCCGGTGATCCGCCTCACCTTTGAAATGCTTGCCTTTCTTTCTTACGGGATGCCTTGTCGAAAGAAATCGACGATGTCCCAGGTACACATTCTTCCTACAACTATCCAAATATATATTGTCGGTATCATCCAAATAGTGCGTGCATCCGTGGTATCCCTTGTTTGTCTGTCCTGAAAGGTTACTGAGAGCAGGACAATCATTGATGGTCACGAACAGCAACGCCTTTAGGTCAAATTCTTCCTGTCCGTGCTCATCCCACGCACGTACACCTGTTCCATTTCACAGTTGTAATAGTTCCTCAACTAATGGCCTTAGGTACACATCAATGTCGTTGCCGGGTTGCTTAGGGCCTTGGATGAGCACTGGCATCATAATGAACTTCTGCTTCATGCACAACCAAGGAGGAGGTTATACAAACATAGAGTCACAGGCCACGTGCTATGGTTGCTGCTTTGCTCCCCAAAAGGATTAATGCCATCTGCTCTTAGACCAAACCATACATTCCTTGGGTCACCTGCAAACTCCTCCCAGTACTTTCTCTCGTTTTTTCTCCACTGCAAACCGTCAATGGGTACTCTCAACTTTCCGTCTTTCTTACGGTCTTCTGCGTGCCACCGCATTGCCTTCACATGCTCTTTGTTTTGGAACAAACGTTTCAACCGTGGTATTATAGGAGCATACCACATCACCTTGGCAGGAATCTTCTTCCTGGGGCGCTCGCCCTCGACATCACCAGGGTCATCGCGACTGATCTTATAACGCAATGCACCGCATACCGGGCAAGTGTTCAAATCCTCGTACTCACCGCGGTAGAGGATGCAGTCATTAGGGCATGCATGTATCTTCTGCACCTCTAACCCTAGAGGGCAAGTAGCCTTCTTTGCTTCATACGTACTCTCGGGCAATTATTTGTCCTTTGGAAGCTTATTCTTTATCATTACCAGCAACTTTCCAAATCCCTTGTCAGATACACCATTCTCTGCCTTCCATTGCAACAATTCAAGTGTGGTGCCCAACTTTTTTTTGTCAGCTTCGCAATTCGGGTACAACAATTTCTTATGATCCTCTAACATGCGCTGCAACTTCGGTCTCTCCAGATCACTTGCGTAGTTTCTCTTTGCATCGGCAATGGCCCGACCTAGATCATCAGCAGGCTCATCTGATGCCTCTTCTTCAGCTTCTTCCCGCATTGCCTGCTCAGCTTCTTCCCCCATTGTTGTATCATCGTCTTCAGGGAACCCATGGCCAGGATAGCCGTCGTCGTCCTCTTCTTCTTCATTGTCTTCCATCATAACCCCTATTTCTCCATGCTTGGTCCAAACATTATAGTGGGGCATGAAACCGGACTTAAATAGGTGGACATGAATGGTTTTTGACGTAGAGTAACTGTGACCATTCCTACAGCCAGCACATGGACAAGGCATAAAACCATTCGACCGCTTGTTTGCCTCAGCGGCCCGTAGAAAAGTATGCACGCCATTAATGAACTCGGGAGAGCATCGGTCATCATACATCCATTGTCGACTCATCTTCATTACACAACACCGAATAGACCAAATTAATACAAGTTCATACATAAAGTTCATATACAGCACTTAATTAAATGCAACATACAAATAACTCTCTAGCTAAAAATTTAAATGCAACAACAAATGTGATCAAGATCGCAACTAAGGTAACAATTGATCCAACAGCATAATGATACCAAGCCACACTATCAATGGCATATTTTCTAATCATTCTAATCTTCAACATCATTTTCTCCATCTTGATCTTGTGATCATCGACGACATCGGCAACATGCAACTCCAATTCCATCTTCTCCCCCTCAATTATTTTCAATTTTTCTTTCAAATACTCGTTTTCTCTTTCAACTAAATTTAACCTCTCGACAATAGGGTCGGTTGGAATTTCCGGTTCACATACCTCCTAGATAAAAATATCTATGTCAACTTGATGGGCATAATTTGTCATAAACACGAAATGCAACAACTAGTTTTAAAAGAGAATATACCACATCCAAATCATAACAAGGACGAGGGCCGACGGGGACGGATATCAAAACCATGGCACTATGTATAACAAACAACGTACGGGTGAGATAATTATACGAGTAACTATATATCCAAATCACACAAACATAATTTTGGTAATGTAAAACATTCATGAACAAGAGCCTCATCACAAGGTGGTGCCGGCGACCGGACGGTGCGCGCAATAGACGGTGGTTACGACGGAGATTTAGAAGGAACTAAGTAAACCACACCTACATATGCAAACTAAGTGTTATTTTTGACCTCAAATTGCATATAAATCAAATACTAGCAAATATAATTCCTCCCAAATTAATCACTATACAAAGCATTGCAAGAGCTAATCTAGCAATGAGAGTTGAAAGGACAAAGTTGCTAACCTTTGTGATCATTTGAATGGATGGGGGCCTTCAAATCTTGACAAATTTTGGGCAAAATTTGTGAGGAGCTCGAGGAAGAGAGGGGAAGAACAGAGGAAGTGAGGGGAAAGGGGAAGAACAGAGTGGCTTGGGTGGACGAAGGGTTTATGTACGTCGACCTTTAGTACCAGTTCGTGCCACGAACCGGTACTAAAGGTGCTGGAGGGGCCCTAGACTGACAACACCCTACCACCACAACCGGTGCTAAAGGTTTGCCACGAACCGGTACTAATGAGAATGGCCGGCTAGCTGTTGGAACCAGCACTAAAGGTTTGCCACGAACCAGTACTAATTGGAACGGCCGGCTAGCCGTTGGAACCGGCACTAATGGACACATTAGTGACGGCTCAAAATCAAACCGGCACTAATGTGTCTCAGATTTGCCCCTTTTTCTACTAGTGCTTTGTCGAGTTCCCAATCTTTAGAGTTGCGTTTATTTCTTTCTAAAAGATCCCACAGAAATACAATAGTCTTCTTCATAAAAGAACCAGTATAGGAAGTATCGAGCATGGATTGATCATTACGAGAAAGTCGAGCATAAAATTTCTGAATAATAATTTCTCTTGAGAGCTCATGATTAGGGCATGAGTATAGCATTGACTTAAGCCTGTCCCAAGCTAAAGCGATACTTTCTCCTTCATGAGGCCAAATATATTATGATAACACCCCCTTAAGACCTTATTCTGCACACCCGGGGCTTATTCTGCTAACACCCTGCCCACCCTTCCCATCGAACACCTGAACGAGCTGAACCGTAGCACCCCCACCCCACCACTTCCCCTTCCCTTCCCCGCCCCCACGCCCCCACCTTCTTCCTCTCCCTCGCGACCCACACCAACTACCATCTTCCTCAGGCGCCGCCGCCGGCCACCCACCACCTCCACTGACCCACCACCACCACCCCCTCCATCCACGGCCCGCCAACGGTGCCTCCTCCCACCTTCCTCCGCCGGCGGGGTGGTCTTCGCGCCCCACAGGGCACCTACCAACAGACCCAGATCCAGGCCACGGCGGCCCCCCAGCGCCTGATCCAGGCCACAGCGGCCCCCCACCGCCGGATCCAGGCCACGGTGGCCCCCCACAACGCCCCCTTGTCGGATCCGGTACCCCACGTTGCCCCTCCGTCAACCAGCGGGCGTGGCCTTCCCGTCCATGCGCCTCCACAACCGCCCCGCCATCCACTTTGGGCCTCCTGTGGTCTGCTTCGTCAAGCCACCGGCGGCGGTGCCGTGCAGTCCATTGCATGGATGCACGCAGCACACCGATCTCGCTACTGAGAGAGCAAGGGTTCAGCGGTTCGGGTGGTGCTCCACTGCAGCTCGGTTGCTGGAGGGAGGGCGGTGGTGACCTGCGGAGATGGGGGTGGATGCATGGTGCTGCTCCTGCGCCCTCCTCCTCTGTCCTTCCTCCACCCTTCTTCTCCTCCAAGGATAGGTCCGGTGAGCCTCCGCCCCGATTCCCAACTCTGCAGATCCAACTTTGATGCGCGTGACCTTCTCTGATGTGCGCCTCACCCACTAGTGGGTTCCCACATCGCCGGCATCAGCCTCCAATGAGCAGTGGCCCGAGCGTCCCCTCCCCTCCCCTCCCCAGCCGGCAACTTCCCAGACGCTCCTTCCCTCTCTAAGCAGGCAGCCAAGCCAGGTGAGAAAAACATACATGGCCACTGTAAGCACGGCCAGCAGTTTGCTATGTTTCTCTCTTCAGTTCTTTGTGTATGAAAAATGGACTAACTTTTCTGTAATAGTTTGGCCTTTCATGTTTCAGATTTTTGCTATGCTCCCGGATGTGCAGTGCAGTGCATCCGAATCCCATGAGCAGTGCGCTGTGCTCCCTGGTGTGGTTTATCCACGACAACGTGCGGTGTCCATGTGCATTTTTACAGTTCAGTGGATGGATATTTCAGTGTGTTTTGTTTATTGTTGTGCCCGTGGGGATGTATGCATGTTTGTAAAATGGGTGTGCCCACGGTCCAGCGTGCCGCTGGCCTCCACTGTGCAGTACGATTGG
This sequence comes from Triticum timopheevii, assembly GCA_963921465.1. Lineage (NCBI taxonomy): Eukaryota > Viridiplantae > Streptophyta > Magnoliopsida > Poales > Poaceae > Triticum > Triticum timopheevii. The sequence continues at coordinate 476,811,252 of OY997264.1, read as the reverse complement.
TCCAATGTGGAAACCCAAAAATGAAAAATGGTAGAGAAACGGCAAAAAAAAATGTCGTCCACTTGACCATTTGATGAAGTGTGGTTTTTTCAAATGAAGCAGTGCGGTCGATTGTGTGCAAAGAAAAAAATGTGTGTACACCTCTTAGAAGACATTGCAAAATGTGTGTACACCTCTTAGAAGACATTACAGTGCGGTTTGCCCTCGAATGCAATCACTTTGTCGATGAAAAAAATACGAAAAAAGGCAATAAAAAATCATGAGGTTCACTTTAAGTTTACGTCCGACAAAAGGGAATAATGAAGTTTGTTTGACCGTCTCATGCAGTGCGTTTTTCGGACTGAAGCAGTGTGTTCTATCTTTTATAAAAAATGACAACAAAAATCTCACAAAAGCTCATCCGAGAAAATTTACATCCGACAAGAAAATCATGAAGTTCGCTTGACTCTTTGATGTAGTGCGCTTTTTCGTCTAAAAGCAGTGCGGTTTTCTTCCTCGTCTTCAAAAATTTACGTCCCACCAAAAGGAAACCATGCAGTTCTCTTACCCGTGTGATGCAGTGCGGTTTTTCGTCTGTTGCAGTGCGGTTTTCAGTCGGATGAAATATGCACGTCGATTTGGGTGTCGCGAAAAACAGTGTCCGCATTTCGGTAAATTCGAAATTCCTCTTAAACCGTAAAGAATTAGAGAGAGTGTTCTACATGAAAAAGTTGTGTCTCGACGATATCTTTCCAACAGTGTACAATTTGAATCATTTCGCCCGGTGGTTTGTAAAAATTTCTCGAAAAACGGCCGCTGCTTCTCGTAGTCAGCCGCACGATTTTCAAAATTAACTATAAACCGTAAGGAATCTCAAAATCATTTCTACATATGAAAGTTGCGCCTTGTCCATAGCTTTCCAATGACGTATTACACGCCTCGTTTCAACAAACAGTTCAAAAACTAGAGCGAAAACAGTACCGAAAATTGCAAAAAATTCAAAAAAACGTAATTCCGCGATTTAGTAAATTTGAAACTGCTATTAAACCGTAACGAATTAGAAAACATAATACATATGAAAAAGATGCGCCTTGACGATATATTTCCAACGGCGTATCATTTGCTTTATTCCGATGAGCAGTTTAGAAAAAATCACGAAAATACGCTCGCTGCCACTCGTCATCCGTCGCGCCGTTTTTGAAACTGCTCTTAAACCGCGAGGAATCTCGAAAAGTGTTCAACATAGCGAAGTTGCGCCTAATCCATAGCTTTTCAACCGTATATTATACGCCCAGTTCCGATAAACAATCAAAAAGTTAGAGCGAAAATAGTACCGAAAAAACACTGCGTGCAGCTTTTTCCGACGCGAAGTTCACTAGTCTATATTGCAATGCTCATCGTCAAGAAGATGCAGTGCACTTGCGTTCAGCGTGCAGTGCGGAAGTGGTGTGCAGAATGGTTATTCTGCTAATATTAGCAGAATAGACCGTCTGTATATATTAGCAGAATATATATATATATATATATATATATATATATATATATATATATATATATATATATATATATATATATTTCCGATCACGACGAACAAGATGCATAGGATAATTTTTTGATGAAATTCCAATTTCAACCGATTCCAGTTCCAAGGTCCAATATCATCGCATAGCCTATACCATGTCAATGCTTTTCCCTTCAAAGATAGAGGGAAAACCTTCTTATTAGCTTCATCTCTGGGCAAACCTGCAAGCTTAAACAATGCACAAATTTCATCCATATATATCAAGTGCATATCAGGATGTTCGGTTCCATCTCCTGCATTAGGATTAGCTAGTAGTTGTTCTACCATACTCGAAGGAATTTCATATTCAATATTTTCAGTAGGTGCAGTAGATTGAGGGGCAACTAATTGTGGTTCCGGTCTAGGTGAAGATACCCCGAACAAACCCCTCAAAGGATTTTTTTTTCATAGTAGCAAGTGACAATAAATTTCAACATGTAGTAATAGTGTTTCCTTACCAATTTCCACTTACCAAGAGCGCTTCACTCCCCGGCAACGGCGCTAGAAAATAGCCTTGATGACCCACAAGTACTCCCTCCATTCCTCTATGTAATGCGCATTATTTTTCTGAGGAAGTTCCACAATGTAGTGCGCGATTGGAGTTTTGGACGGAATTTACCCTCGCTCGGCTGGAATTGTGTGGCTGAGAAAGCGTGGGTCGCTGGGCACATGCATGTGGACATGCTCAGTGGAGGGTAGCAGAGTCCAAAGTACACATGCCAGCTCATTCATTGGTATTGCAGCCAGATGAAATGCGCACTACATACAGGAACAGAGGGAGTATACGAGATCAATTGTAGCATTTTTGATAAGTAAGAGTGTTGAAACCAACGAGGAGCAGAAGGAAATAACAAGTGGTTTTCAGCAAGTTAATGTCTGCAAGTGCTAAAATTGTAAGTAGCGAAGTAGTTTCATAGCAAAATAACTTGTAACGAGCAAGTAACGACAAATAGTAACAAAAGTGCAGCAAGGTAGCCCAATCCTTTTGAGGCAAAGGACATGCCAAAACAGTCTCTCATGATAAGCGAAGTGTTCTTGAGGGTACACGGGAATTTCATCTAGTCACTTTCATCATGTTGGCTTCATTCGTGTTCGCTACTTTCATAATTTGATATGTGGGTAGACCGGTGCTTAGGTGCTGTTCTTAATTGAAAAAACCTCCTATTTATGATTAACCCTCTCGCAAGCATCCGCAACTACAAGAAAAGTATTAATAATAAATTCTAATCGTAGCATTAAGCTTTTGGATCCAATCGGTCCCTTATAGAATAGCGCATAAACTAGGGTTTAAGCTTCTGTCACTCTCGCAACCCATCATCTAATAACTACTCCACAATGTATTCCCTTAGGCCCAAACATGGTGAAGTGACATGTAGTCGATGTTAACATGACACCACTAAGGCAATCACAACATACATATCATCAAAATATCGAACACACACTCGTATGTGTCGGTGATATACAAACGGTTTTAAACCCTTTCCGTGATGGCATTTGGAACCGTTGCCAAGTGAGTGTGGGCGATAGGGGGGGTCCTTCCCACACGACATAGAAACTGTCGGGGATAGGCCCTCCTGACACACAGGCTGTGTCAAAACGAGCTCGTGTGCGATCGCACGAGGCATCGAAACCAAATTGTTTCCATTCGTATGTAGATCCCACACAGTGAATCCCAGAAAAACATTTCTGTTCGTATGTATATCACACTCAGTCAATCCAAGGAGTATGTTTCCGTTCTTGTGTACATCCCACATAGTTAATCTAGGAAAACGTTTCCGTTCGTATGTACTTCCTACACAGTCAATCCAGGGAAAATGTTTCTGTTTGTATGTACATCCGATACACTCAATCCAGGGAAAACATTTCGGTTTGTGTGTACATCCCACACAGGTTTATGTATAGGCTCATGTGTGACAGGTGTAACTATCACACACGCTCCGCGTTGATTAATCATTTGCTTTTATCAACTACATCACACACGATTTGATGAAGAAAAGTCTGTGGCATTGGGCTATCCATCACAAGTGCTTTTACTTCTAGAACCGCTTGCAGAGTTCCATGACCCATTTAGCAGGTTTATTGGTTTACAATTAATAAGTCCATTATTACACAAATTCACATTTCATATCAAATAGTTGTTTGCCAATTTCATATCTGGCACATAGATATATTTTAACATCACAGTATGATAGCTACCGGAAACCAGCACAGTACAACATATAGATAGTTCAACCTCATAAGAAAAATATTTCAACAATATATTCATTTACCTAATTAAGATCATCCAGGCTCCCCTTATCCACCTCTGCTTTCAGTTCAGTAAGAACTTGTTTTGCACTGGCCAGCTGGCAGAGTGCCTCCTCCTTCGCCAAAACCATCTTAGCAAAGTCTGATTTAAAAAATCTGAGCTCATTCTCCACCTTCCTCTTTTTATCCCGCATCTTCAAATATTCTTCAGCATTGACAACACTTTCTCTAAGCCAACGTCAGTTCTCTTCCTCATACATGCTCCAGAGCTTCGTTAGGCACATCTTCAAAGAGTGTGGCCACTCTTGATCAACCCACTCCAAGTAAGAACACTTCCGCTCATCCTATAATATTTAAAACTAGATTAGTAACAATTGTAGGGGAAATGGGTTTATAGCAACATAGAAAATCATCAATGCTTATTTTGAAAAACTGAAGAAACATGTTAATTATGACATATCTTCTCAAAAAGATCAATGTGCAAATGAATTAATTGCTACTAAGACAACAACAAAATTCTGGAACATCAGAAGCTATAATTAACTATAACAACGCTACAAGTTCTTACTCATGTACAATAAATAACAAATTGAACATTTTATGAGGAAGGTAAATATAACTGCAACAACATAGCGATAGTGTTTGGATGACAGCAAATTGATACTAACACGTATGTACATGCACAAATTTAGTAACATAGAACAAATAGCACTAAGGTCATCCACTATTTATGCCAAAACCGGTGTAGAGACAACTTTTGCTACATCTCGCACCGATGACCTGCAATTGCGAGCCGATGCAGCAAAAAAAATCAAGGACCTGAACTCCGGAGCACTTAGTTGCTCCAACGCCCGGTTCCTTCGTGCCATAAAGATTTAGTATTTTACTGCTTGGATGCTCGGATGTGTGGAGAAGTTGGCTCCACAAACTGCTGAAGCAGTGCCAAATAATTTTCTAATGGCACCGCTGATGAGATGGCAACATTTTTAGATACTAGGTACAAACTGTGACACTGTCTTTGGATGCATTTGGTTGAAGGTGTGGTATGAATGGGTTCGGACTGTGACAGTGTCTGAATCACATCTAACAAATGATTTGTAACAACGAAAGAGGGTCTAACCTTCTCTGCACATGCCAGAAACTTCCTCCCACTGTCCACAGATTCAAACGCAACTAGCTTCATGCATGGAGATTGATGGTGACAACGAGCAGACAGAGCTTCAGCCACCCCACTCCATTCGTTGCAACTGATGGGAACTACAAGAGGAATAACTAACTCTAATTGATCGCCGGGTAAAAATCCTTCATTCCAAGTCTTAGCCCGAGAGAGAGAAGAGAGGCATACCCAGGTGGTGAAGGAGTCGGAGGAGGACGAGGAACCACTGGAGAGGTCTTTGAAGAAGACCATGGCGACCCCGGCGGTAGGATGTGAGACGGCGAGAGCGAGGAAGCGGCTATAGCTTAGGAAGGAAGGAAGGAAGGAAGGAAGGGGGAAACAGGGGAAATGTGACTTGTGGTCAGGGAGAAAAGGGGATGGGGATGGGGGTAGATATTTCGATGGTAGGCCAAAAATTCGAAATGTGGAGGGAAACTTTGCGCGCGGTGCCGCCGAACACCATTCACTTTGAACGGTAGTGTGCATCGCAAACGATTCTTCTGCTTAACGCCCATGGGATGAGTTTGATAATTCAAATTTTGGTGGAATTTCCCCGGGTATGTCAATGCATAATGTAACATCGCTTGCTAATTTGGACACACAAAAGAGCGTACAACACACAGACCAGACTTACCGAATTGAGAAATTTTAGTAATTAAATAGAGCCAGTTCACCTAAACATTGCTCTAACAGTTAAAAGACCAGCATTAAAAACAAAGCCTAAGTACAAATAGTTTTAACAAATCCGCCGAGGCGGCGGCCTATGCATCGCCGGTGTGAGATGAGACGTCGATGACTTGTCCTGGCAACATACCGCCATTGCTGGACTCCGCGTCCCCCCTACCGAAGTCGACCGTGTCCTTGTCCTCGTCCTCGTCCTCGGCGCTTCCCTTAAGGTTGTAGTACTCGTAGTAGTGGCTGCGCCAGAGCTCGCATTGGTACTCCACCGCCGATTACTCAATGGACATACTCTTCTCTACCTCGACCTGGGCCACACGCAACTCCTCCTCCCAGTGCTCCTCGATCTCCACCACCTCCTGCATCTCCAGCTCCCACTCGACGACCTCACAAGGAAGTAGCCATGGCCACCACTGCCTTTTCGGACGTGGGCTGCATGCTGGTTTCCGAGGTGGCCTGGAATATCTTGGCGTGGATGGCCTTGACCTGGGCCAGGGCGACATCGGCGGCACGGACGGCAGCTCGAGCACTCTCGGCTTTTGCAGCCACCGTCGCAGTAGCAGCTGCAGCCGTCTCGGCTGCTGTAGCTGCCCTGTCGGCTGCCGCAGATGCCCTCTCGACGGAAGCGGCCGTGCTCAATGCGGATGCGGCAGCACTCTCAGCATAGGCGGCCGCGCTCTCGGCGCAGGCAGCGGCGCTCGGGAGGGACGCGGCCATCGTACAGGACTTCACGAAGCATTTCCATGGCGTCATCTTTGCAAGAAGGGGGTGTGGGAATGGGGATCGGGATTTGTGGATTCGGGGGTTGCCGGCGCTGGAGCAGACAAGCCGGCGAAGCTTAAGGAGAAAGACTTAAATAAACCCAGAAATTTTCATCGCAAACGATTCCTATAAAACAACTCTGTGTGATGTCGTAGATATTTTTTATTAGCTGTGAAATACGAATTTGGAGTAAAGTGGCAATGGATGGTGTTTTAAACCCTACTAGGAAAAGGCCTACTAATGGCGCACCCGCCATTAGTATCACGCCACTAGTATTTTTTACTAATGGCGCACCACTGGTGAGCCATTAGTATCTGGTATACTAATGGCGCACCGTGCAGTGCGCCATTAGTTTTGCCCACAGTGCGCCACTAGTGTCTGCTATACTAATGGCGCACCACATTGTAGTGCGCCATTAGTAACAATTTTTTTTATTTTTTTTGGTTTTTTCTTAATCTCAGGTCACTATTTCACATATGAGATATCCAACACATATATATACAACAAGCATCCATATAACAATCATAGCCAACACACAAGTTCCATCATATATACATACATAGCCAACACATAGTTCCATCGTTACATATTACAAAAGTTTCACATTGTTCATCCAACACCGTTATCCATCAATTCACAAAAGTTTCACATTGATACAAAATAAAAACACAAATGGAAAAGAAGCACTCCATCCATGCAAGCATCCATGAATTAAATCAAATCTGCAAAATGATAAACAAGAAGTTAGAAGAAGAAGAAGAAGACTAGAAGAATACTAGAAGAAGAAGAACACTAGAAGAAGAATAAGAAGAATTTTGGAAAAGAAGAAGAATAAGAAGAAGACTATAAGCTTATTATGTAAACTTGATCATTTTGTGCTAACATAAGTAATTTTGGAGCTAACCTATAGGAAACTAAGCATATAAGCTCTAAGTTAGCATATTAGAGCCAACTTAGGTAAAATGAAGCTAATCTATGTCATTTTGGAAAAGAAGAAGAATAAGAAGAAGACTATAAGCTTATTATGTAAACTTGATCATTTTGTGCTAACATAAGTTATTTTGGAGCTAACCTATAGGAGACTAAGCATATAAGCTCTAAGTTAGCATATTAGAGCCAACTTAGGTAAAATGAAGCTAACCTATGTCATTTTGGAAAAGAAGAAGAATAAGAAAAAGACTATAAGGTTATTATGTAAACTTGATAATTTTGTGCTAACATAAGTTATTTTGTAGCTAACCTATAGGAAACTAAGCATATAAGCTCTAAGTTAGCATATTAGAGCCAACTTAGGTAAAATGAAGCTAACCTATAGGAAACTAAGCATATTAGAGATAACATAGGTAACTAAGTATATATATATATATATATATCATTTTGGAGATCTGACATACCTGACATAGTTCAGTTCTCATTGTTCTTATCCTTCTCCTTCCTCAGTCTGATGCGCCAAGAGCGGCGAGGCGGTGGAGGCAGTGGGATGTAGTCTTCTACCACAATTGGCGTGGTCATGTCGCCCAGCTGTGGGATCGCCGGCGCCACCACCGGTGCGTGGTCATTGTCAGGCACCACCACCATCGCGTGGCCATCTTCAGGCAGGACGGGCACGACCATCGCTAGGTCATCCTCAGCCACCTCCATCTCTTGCCCATGGTCAGCCACCACCATCTCTTGCCCATGGTCAGCCACCACCATCTCTTGCCCTTGGTCAGCCACCACCAGCGCTAGGTCATCCTCGACCTGATGCCCATCGTCATCCTGCAGCTCCTCATCCCCACTCTGCTCCTCTTCTCCCGCACTCCAGTCCGGATCATCCTTCTTGTTGTCTATGCTGCTGCCAGAAACGCTGCTGCTTTCGCTAAAGCCAGAATCGGTGTTGCTTTTCCTACAGCCATAGTCGCTGCTGCTTTGGCTATAGCCAGTGTTGCTGCTGCTGCTCCCATTACCTATCCAAATGCAACAATGACCGTTAACAATTGATGTGAGGCAAAGCCAAATGTAGAGGAATAAGAAGAGGCAGAACGTACCGGCATCATCATCGTCAGCGTAGCGCATGCGACACATAGTCGTGTTGAACACCTTCACGATGAGCATGGTGGCATCGTCGTCGTACCTAAAGAGAAGGAAGTACCCCAGCCGCATGTCGTAGGCACGGTAGAACTTCTCCCACCCACGAGACAAGTACATGTGACCCTCCTTGATCACCAACTTCACATCCCACTGCCTGCGAAACCCGCTGCCGGCCTGTCGCAGCTTCACATTATTTGGCGGATCTTCACCCAGCATGTTCATAAAACTGTTAGGCAGCCTCTGCAGTTTGGGGCAATGAGTGATGTAGCAAACAACAAATATCATAATGAGATGGGTGAAGGGGAGATCTCTCGTTTTATATACCTGCGTCATGGATGATACTGAAGTCCCAAGTATGATACTGAAGAACTCGGAAGCATCCAACTCGTACTACGGTGTCGCAGAGCGGCGGTGGCTGCTTCCCCCCATCTCTGATAAGCAGCAGAAGAGACCAATTAGTACCCTTACAACAGATCATAAAACATGCATGATAACAGGCTATACTGAAAGGCCAATTGTACTGGACTATAAATTAGGGTAACAATGACACAGAAGATGGGAGCACCTAGTACACATTAGCAAAACAAAAAGGTACCACGCTTAATAGGAAAGACCACTTGGCTCTATTGCCACCTATAGTTTAATGCAACAAGAATAGAGGGGCAGTTGATCCTACTTAACTAAGTACTAAGATACCCCGGCCCATGCATTAGTCTCAAGTACCCCATATGTCCTATTTTTAGCAAAGTCATGCTAAAATTTTAGCATGACCTTTGCTGAAAATAGGACATATGGAGTACCCAAATTTGCCGGAACGGAAGTTAATCGACATTCCGGCAAACTCAAGGGCCTCTCGGGGTACCTGCAAAATCATTATCCCACCCCCGCCCCGCTGCAACCCCACTACACCCCACAATATCATCACGACACGATGGTCGGAGACAAAACCCCCCAATATCGTCACGACACGATGGTCGGAGACAAAACCCAGCAATATATCTTCTAGCCATGAAACCCTACCCTGATTCTCCTTTCTTCCTCTTTTTTCACTTAGACCTGCAAACATGTGGCACAGAACATGCAGCAGAAGCTTCCCTGAGAATACCAGAGAATGTTTGAATTATCCAAACATCACAGTGGAAGCACAAAATAATGAAATAAGCATGGCTTACACGAAGCAACAATTTGGTCTATCAGAACATACATGATAGGTAGTGGAAGCATGGAAAAATGAGAAGAAAAAAACATTTATACAGAAACATATGTGATACGTAAAAGTAGAAACCATAGCTTACACAGAGCAGCGATTTGATTGATCCAAACATACATGATAGGCAATGGAGGCATATAAAATTGAGGTGAAGAGATGACTTAATACTGTAGGAAACATATGCGACACAAAAGTAGGAACTATGACTTTACAGGGAGGAACAAGTTGGTCTGTCACAGCATACCCTTTGTTGTGTTTTGATCAAAATGGTGCTGAAACAAAAAAGAACAATAGAAACACACAAAAAACAGGTACTATGGAAGCAAACTACCTGCACCAAAGAAACATAAAAAATATCATCATGACACCATGGTCGGAGACAAAACCCCCCAATATCATCACGACACGATGGTCAGAGACAAAACCTAGCAATATATCTTCTAGCCATGAAACCCTACCCTGATTCTCCTTTCTTCCTCTTTTTTCACTTAAACCTGCAAATATGTAGGGAAAGTAATTAATACAAGGCACAAAAATGGCATGCTATGTAGCCTTAATGCTACAGAACATATGAAATACATGCCAGCAATATATATGATATAAACTCCAATATAAACAGTAGCAAGCAAGCAATTCATTTGACTAACTATTTAAAACAGTAGCAAGCAAGCTATTTTCATGGTTGTGCATGGCTGACTTGATACCATGCATGGTTTATTAATTCATGGGAAACTAGAAGAGACCTGGTCTCTGTCTCTACCATTTGGTGGCATGAATTAGTTAACACCGTAAACAAAGCTACTGTTTTTGCTAGCAAGCAAGCAAGTATATAAACAGCTCAAGCAAGCTTCCTGAAGAATATTAACAAATTTATCTGTACCAATGAACTAAATCTATCTGTTACCACCTCTCGGCCTCTTGCCAAAGAAGATCAGAGGAAGCATATCAATGAACTAAATCTATCAGTTTTGCTGAAATAATAAAGCTCTAACAAAAGTGATTTTAGCACCCAGATACAAGCATATGAAGCAAATTTTATGACAGTATATACAACAACTTATCCTCTAAGCCAAAACAACTTTGTAAAAGCCAGATGCAACTTCTTGAGCTAATTTTGAGCAGAACTCCTTGAGGAACTAGCAGCAAGGAGTGGCTAGAACTGCAAACAGTGGCTAGAACTGCAGATTAACACATTAAAGGACACAAACTCAAGCAAGCTTCCTGAACAATACCCTGACGGAAAACATAGGACAAGCAATGAATTTCTATAACTAGCAGAGATCATGTGCAACTGCGTGACTATCATTTGTATTCTTGTTGCTAAAACTTGCCAAGTTTATGTCTAGGTAAGGAGCAGAAAGAAGAGGAGCCAAGCAATTTCTAGCACTGGTTTTACTGATCTCATAAGTAGATAAGTAGATGGTACAGTTTTTATCTTTGAAAAAATGCAGTTGGAAGATCACCCATTGTGGTTCCTAAAAAAGTCTAAAACCGCAGGTATTTGCTCCTACATGACACCAATTCAACGTAAAGATTGTATTTAGCAACTTTGGATTTAATATGATTAGGAGGCCCATCTGACCAATGTTTGGCTCCTAAATTAAGCCCCATTCTAAACAAAATCATCACCATGCCTACACAGGAAGATGGACACTTGCTACAGAGCAAGAAGATGGACGTGGCCGGGAGGGATTTGACCTAAACCTAGCAAAAGAGAGAAGCAGAGGGCATGGCCGGGAGGGAGGAGAGGAGGAAGAGAGGAGAAGAGAGGCATAGGGAGGAGGGCAATGAAGATTACCTGACCACGATGAGGTGGTGGCCGGAGCGGAGACGACGAAGGGCGGAGACGGCGAGCTTGGGGGAGGCGGGGAGGTCGCGGGCCTCCTCTCCTGGTGGACGTGGGGCCTCCTCTCCTGGTGGACGTGGGGCGGCGCCGAGGCTCCAAGTCTCCGGCGGCTCCGAGGGTTAGGGAGGGGGGCGAGGGAGGCGGCGCTCGCGGGGGAGGCGGGGCTCAGGGGGAGGCAGCGCTCGCGGGGGAGGCGGGGCTCGGGGGGAGGCGGCGCTCGAGGGGGAGGAAGGGGAGAGGGAGGCGGCGGGGGCGCGTGGGTGGCTGCAGCGGACGGAGGGGGCGGCGGCATACGGTTGGGGAATCTGGCGAGCAGGGAGGGATGAAGGCCACAGTGAGGTGAGTAGGTGGTGTGGGGGAGGGTTCTAATGGCGCACCTAAACATAGTGCGCCATAAGTACGACTAGTCAGGTTATATACAACCTAACCCATATCTAAATCAGAACAAGCCCACTAGCCTGACTGGTCAGCACGCAGCACACACACCAGGAGGTCCTGGGTTCGATTACCAGGCTCCCCATTTTTTGTATTTATGCATTTAAAATGCTGTTTGATATTTATTTGTGTTTAAATATGTTCAAACTTGTTTAAATCATAACAGTAATATTTTTTTATAAAAATAGTGATAATTTTTTAAAAAATATCATCAAATTTGTTATTTGAAAATATTTATGAATATGAAAAAATATCATCAAATTTATTATTTGAAAATATCATCAAATTTGTTATTTGAAATATAATCAAATTTGTTTTTTTTTTTGCAATTTTAGTTGCATTCATTTGTGACGGTGGAGCGGGCCGGGGAGGGTGCGGGGGAGAGGGTGCGGGTGGTCGTCGGCGGCGGTGGAGTGGGGGACGGTGCGGGCCGGGGGTCGGTGGCGGCGACCCGTGGAGCGGGGGAGGGTGCGGTGGGACGTCGACGGCGGTGGAGTGGGGGAGGGTGCGGGGGGTCAGCGGCGGCGGTGGAGTGGGGGAGGGTGCGGGCCGGGGGTCGGCGGCGGCGGCCGGTGGAGCCGGGGAGGGTGCGGCGGGACGTCGGCGGCGGTGGAGTGGGGGAGGGTACGGGTGGTCGTCGGCGGCGGTGGAGTGGGGGAGGGTGCAGGCCGGGGGTCGGCGGCGGCGGCCGGTGGAGCGGGGGAGGGTGCGGTGGGACGGGGGGTCGGTGGAGGGTGCGGTCGGCGGCGGCGGCCGGTGGAGCGGGGGGTCGACCCTGGTTACTAATGGCGCACCAGCTTCTGGTGTGCCATTAGAAGTTTTGCAAAAAAAAGTATATATTCTAATGGCGCACGGTGTGGCCAGTGCGCCATTACTAGTTTGCACTAGTAATGGCGCACTGTGCCACGGTGCGCCATTAGAATGTTTGGAAAAATTAAAAAAAATTGTTTCTAGTGGCGCACCATGTTCGTGGTGCGCCATTAGTGTCTTCCACACTAATGGCGTACCGAAACATGGTGCGCCATTAGTATATACTAATGGCGCACCACCTGTCATGTGCGCCATTAGTGTCCATCCCATCTATAGCCCTTTTCCTAGTAGTGAAATGTATGAAAAAAATTGTAGTACTAGTACAACTGTCATGTAAAATTTAGAAAAATTTCAGGGGTCAGTTGACCTTTTAAGACATTAAGTGATTTTCTAGCCATTTAATGACCGTAATTGAAATTTGAACTATGTACATGCAACAGCTAACCATAACAGTTTGAAAAGTCATATTTTGTGTACTTGTGCGTGATTTAATTCCATGTGCAGTAAATTGAAAGGAATTTTCAAACATATTGGTCTAACGGCTATAACACAATTAAGCATGGAGTGCCATGGCATTTAAATTGCAAAAAAATAAAAAAGATCAGAAACACATGAAACCTTGGTTGATGTAATGTCATGCCACCAAGATGATGTGGTAAAAAGTTTGGCATGTTTGATGAAAGTTTGGACACACACCCCTCACAAACCGGAGCAACTCACTAGAAGGCTCGTGGTTCCGAGAGGGAACAGTGCATGTTTGATGTCGAATGGGAGATAGCTTCCTCTTACGGCCTTCAAAAATTTTCTACGTTGCACTAATACAACTGTCATGTGAAAATTTGGAAAATTTCAGGGGTCAGTTGACCTTTTGAAGACATTTAAGTGATTTTCTAGCCATTTAATAAACGTAATTCAAATTTGAACTACATCTACATGCAACGGCTAACCATAACAGTTTGAAAAATCATATTTGTGTACTTGTGACAGAGTTGATTCCATGTGCAGCAAATTAAAAGGAATTTTCAAACATATTGGTCTCATGGCATTGACACATGCATGGAGTGCCATGTCATTTTAATTCCAAAAAATTAAAAAATGATCAGAAAAACATGAAACCTTGCTCGATGTAATGTCATGCCACCAAGATGATGTGGTAAAAAATTGTCCTGTTTGACAAAAGTTTGGACACACACCCCGCACAAACTGGAGCAACTCACTAGAAGGCTCATGGTTTCAAGAGGGAACAATACATGTTTGACGGCGAACGGGAGATAGCTTCCTCTTACAGCCTTAATTTTTTTCAATGTGTAATGTGCACTAATACAACTGTCATGAGAAAATTTGGCAAATTTCAGGGGTCATTTGACCTTTTGAAGACATTTAAGTGATTTTCTAGCCATTTAATGACTGTAATTCAAATTAGAACTATATGTACATTCAACTGCTAACCATAACGGTTTGAGAAATCATATTTGTGTACTTATGTGCGAGTTAATTCCATGTGGAGAAAATTAGAAGGAATTTTCAAACATATTGGTCTCACGGCATGGGAACTACATGCATAGAGTGCCGTGGCATTTTAATTCGAAAAAATTAAAAAATGATCAGAAAAACATGAAACATTGCTTGATGTAATGTCATGCCACCAAGATGACGTGGTAAAAAAATGTCCTGTTCGACGAAAGTTTGGACACACAACCCTCACAAACCGGGTCAACTCACTATAAGGCTCATGGTTCCGAGAGGGAACAATGAATGTTTGATGACGCACGGGAGATAGCTTCCTCTTACGGCCTTCAACCTTTTTCTACATGTATTGTCCACTAATACAACTGTCATGTCAAAATTTAGAAAATTTCAAGGGTCATTTGACCTTTTGAAGGCATTTAAGTTATTTTCTAGCCATTTAATGATCATAATTCAAATTAGAACTACATGTACATGCAACGGCTAACCATAACGGTTTGAAAAATCATATTTGTGTACTTGTGTGCGAGTTAATTCCAAGTGCAGTAAATTAGAAGGAAATTTCAAACATATTGGTCTCATGGAATGGACACATGCATGGAGTGCCATGGCATTTTAATTCCAAAAGAATAAAAAATGATTAGAAAGCATGAAACCTTGCTTGATGTAATGTCATGCCACCAAGATGATGTGGTAAAAAAATTGGCCTGTTTGACGAAAGTTTGGAAACACACCCCTCACATACCGGAGCAACTGACTACAAGGCTCGTGGTTCCGAGAGAGAACAATGCATGTTTGACGACGAACGGGAGATAGTTCCCTATTACGGACTTCAAACTTTTTCTATGTGTAACGTGCACTAATAGAATTGTCATGTCAAAATTTGGAAATTTTCAAGGGTCATTTGACCTTTTCAAGACATTTAAGTGTTTTCTAGCCATTTAATGACCGTAATTCAAATTTGAACTACATCTACATGCAACGGCTAACCATAACAGTTTGAAAAATCATATTTGTGTACTTGTGTGCGAGTTAATTCCATGTGCAGTAAATTAGAAGGAATTTTCAAACATACTGGTCTCACGGCATGGACACATGCATGGACTGCCATGGCATTTTAATTCCAAAAAAAAATGTTCAGAAAACATGAAACCTTGCTTGATGTAATGTGATGCCACCAAGATGATGTGGTAAAAAAATTGGCCAGTTTGATGAAAGTTTGGAAACACGCCACTCACAAACTGGAGCAACTCACTACAAGGCTTGTAGTTCCGAGAGAGAACAATGCATGTTTGATGACGAACGGGAGATAGCTTCCTCTTACAAACTTCAAAAATTTCTACATGTAACATGCACTAATACAATTGTCATGTCAAAATTTGGAAATTTTCAAGGGTCATTTGACCTTTTGAAGACATTTAA
This sequence comes from Triticum timopheevii, assembly GCA_963921465.1. Classification (NCBI taxonomy): domain Eukaryota; kingdom Viridiplantae; phylum Streptophyta; class Magnoliopsida; order Poales; family Poaceae; genus Triticum; species Triticum timopheevii. The sequence goes on along the minus strand of OY997264.1, from coordinate 476,795,609 downwards.
GTGTTTTTGCAGCCATTTAATGACCGTAATTCAAATTTGAACTACATCTACATGCAACGGCTAACCATAACGGTTTGAAAAATCATATTTGTGTACTTGTGTGCGAGTTAATTCCATGTGCAGTAAATTAGAAGGAATTTTCAAGCATATTGGTCTCACAGCATGGACATATGAATGGAGTGCCATGGCATTTTAATTCCAAAAAATAAAAAATGGTCAGAAAAACATGAAACCTTGCTTGATGTAATGTCATGACACCAAGTTGATGTGGAAAAAAATTGGCCTGTTTGACGAAAGTTTGGACACACACCCCTAACAAACCGGAGCAACTCACTAGAAGGCTCGTGGTTCTGAGAGGGAACCATGCATGTTTGATGACGAACGGGAGAAGCTTCCTATTATGGCCTTCAAATTTTTTCTACGTGTAACATGCACTAATACAACTGTCATGTGAAATTTTGGAAAATTTCAAGGGTCATTCGACCTGTTGAAGACATTTAAGTGATTTTCTAGCCATTTAAGGACCGTAATTCAAATTTGAACTACATCTACGTTCAATGGCTAACCATAACGGTTTGAAACATCATATTTTTGTACTTGTGTGCGAGTTAAAAAATCATCAGACGATGTAAATATCTGGTGTTCAAAAAATAAAATGTAAAATCTAGCAAGACAACTGGCCCCACACAATTAGCACTCTATTTCGCACCTCGAGGTTTGGAAGGTGACTAGCGGGCATTATTAATTAGACACGGTTCTGCATTTGGAACCGTCAGTTATTATGTTCACACACGGATTTTGCTGCGGGAATCGTGTGTAATTCACACTATAGTACTCGTGAATTACGGCGAGCAGCATGTGTACTGTTCCCGCCGATCTAGATTCCGGCCACCAATAAATACTACCTTGCTCATGTCGTCCCGATCGCATTGTCATATAGATCCTCCCCTTGCTCTCTCTCTCTCTCTATCTCTCTCTCTCTCTCTCTCAGATCTCTGCCACTGGGCCGCCGGTCTGCCCACACACCAACGAGGAGTCGCCGCCCCCCGAGGACGCTCACTCGAAGAGCAACGACGAGGGCACCTACGTGCCATCGGACGAGGTTGCGCCGGACCCCCCAACTTTGGATTGGTTTAATTTTGGGGCCAGTATGATCTTTGTCCTTGGAAGTCACTGCTACCGGCTGAGAAAGCTAGGCAAGTGGCTTTCAAGAAGGAGACGATGGAGGAGGACGGCAGGTACCAGGTGGCATGTGAAGCCCATGATGCGGCCTGGACAAAGGAGGTGGCGGAGCTTTGGGGGCGAGCGTATTGTCGTGCGGAGGAGGTGTACAAAGACGAGTACTTTGCGAGGAAGGCCAAAGGCTCTAGGTGCCTCGTCGCTGCTTGGAGCTGGGCCAATAAGCTCTGGCGTGCCACCGACGAGGAGCTCCGGTGGGTGCCCAATGAAATGGCAAGATCGTTCACGCTCGTCCGCCTGCAAGATGCAGACCGGCACATCAAGAGCTACGAGGCAGAGGAGGCGGAGGAGGTGGAGTACTGCCTCCATGCTGGGAAGACGCTGTGCACTAGGGAGCTGTTGGCAAGGGGCTGCCGGAATACTGGCCCTAGGAGGGATTATTAGTTTTAGTATTGTTCATTTTCAATTTTATGCATTGTACCTAGTAGTTAAGTATCATCACGTATATGTGTTGATATTATATATATTCTATGATGAACTAATGAACAATTCATATTATACTCCATTTTCTATCTATTTTTGTATACTAATTTGAATCTATCTGTTATCATCCACATATACAGAATGGAAAGCATATAAACACAGATTGAAACAGAACATATAAGAATGGGAAATAGGGTACACACATTGAAAAAGAGCAATAAACGGATCAATAGTATGATTGTTGTGAATACATAGCTATCCACGTCGAAACGAATCAACAAAATAAAACGCATCCATGAGACCATGACCAGCAGACCTTGCCTATGGTAGCTCTTGGCTATGTCTGAACTCGTGCAGGCGTTCGTCCAAGCGGTTGACACGCTCGCGGTACATCTGGAGCGCGATCTCGAGCTCCAAGTTGGCTATTTCATCGAACATCACCACCTCAAGGATGCGATGACCATGTGTCCTCTACTGCGCCCAGGTGGACACCTGGGCCAAGGAGGCGATCAAGCCTACCGACCAGCGCGTTGGCATCGAGCGGGCCACGGACAAGGCGAACGATGCGACCCATGCGAATGGCCCGGCGGGCGTCCGGTGCAAGTATGACGCGACCGGCCTCTGGTGCAAGTACGGCGCAGAGGGCCTATTGATGTCTATTACACAAACTTATTCTTGTAGACGTTGTTGGGCCTCCAAGTGCAGAGGTTTGTAGGACAGTAGCAAATTTCCCTTAAGTGGATGACCTATGGTTTAAGAATCTGTGGGAGGCGTAGGATGAAGATGGTCTCTCTCAAACAACCCTGCAACAAATAACAAAGAGTCTCTTGTGGCCCCAACACACCCAATACAATGGTAAATTGTATAGGTGCACTAGTTCGGTGAAGAGATGGCGATACAAGTGCAATATGGATGGTAGATTTAGCTTTTTGTATTCTGAAAGTATAAAAACAGCAAGGTAGCAAGTAATAAAAGTGAGCAAAAACGGTATTGCAATGCTTCGAAACAAGGCCTAGGGTTCATACTTTAACTAGTGCAAGTTCTCTACAATGATAACATAATTAGAACATATAACAATCCCTCAACATGCACCAAAGAGTCACTCCAAAGTCACTAATAGCAGAGAACAAACGAAGATATTATGGTAGGGTATGAAACCACCTCAAAGTTATTCTTTCTGATCAATCCATTGGGCTATTCCTATAAGTGTCACAAACATCCCTAGAGTTCGTAGTAAAATAACACCTTAAGACACACATCAACCAAAACCCTAATGTCACCTAGATACTCCAATGTCACCACAAGTATCCGTGGGTATGATTATACGATATGCATCACACAATCTCACATACATCTATTCAAACCAACACAAAGAACTTCAAAGAGTGCCCCAAAGTTTCTACCGGAGAGTCAAGACAAAAATGTGTGCCAACCCCTATGCATAGATTCCCAAGGTCACGGAACCCGCAAGTTGATCATCAAAATATACATCAAGTGAATCAATAGAATACCCCATTGTCACCACGGGTATCCCATGCAAGACATACATCAAGTGCTCTCAAATCCTTAAAGACTCAATCTGATAAGAAAACTTCAAAGGGAAAACTCAATCCATTACAAGAAGGTAGAGGGCGAGAAACATCATATGATCCAACTATAATAGCAAAGCTCGGTACATCAAGATCGTGCCAAATCAAGAACATGAGAGAGAGAGGGAGAGATCAAACACATAGCTACTAGTAAATACCCTCAGCCCCGAGGGTGACCTACTCCGTCCTCATCATGGAGAGCACCCGAATGATGAAGATGGCTACCGGTGATGGATCCCCCCTCCGGCAGGGGGCCGGAATAGGGTCCCGATTGGTTTTTGGTGGCCACAGAAGCTTGCGGCGGCGGAACTCCCAATCTAGGTTTCCTTTGGGGGGTTTCTGTATTTATAGGAATTTTTGGTGTCGGTCTCATGTCAGGGGGGTCTCCGAGTCATCCACGAGATAGGGCCACGCGCTGGGGGTAGGGCGCGCCCTCCACCCTCGTGAATGGCTCGGGACTCTTCTGGCCCAACTCTTTTACTCCGTGGGCTTCTTTTGGTCCATAAAAAATCATCAAAAATTGGCACGTCAATTGGACTCCGTTTGGTATTCCTTTTCTCTAAAACTCAAAAACAAGGAAAACACATAAACTGGCACTGGGCTCTAGGTTAATAGGTTAGTCCCAAAATCATATAAAATAGCATATAAATGCATATAAAACATCCAAGATGGATAATATAATAGCATGGAACAATCAAAAATTATAGATACGTTGGAGACGTATCAAGCATCCCCAAGCTTAATTCCTGCTCGTCCTCGAGTAGGTAAATGATAAAAACAGAACTTTTGATGTGGAATGCTACCTGACGTATTCATCAATGTAATCTTCTTTATTGTGGCAAGAATATTCAGATCCATAAGATTCCAAACAAAAGTTTAATATTGACATAAAAACAATAATACTTCAAGCATACTAACAAAGCAATCATGTCTTCTCAAAATAATATGGCCAAAGAAAGCTATCCCTACAAAATAATATAGTCTGGCGATGCTCTTTCTTCATCACACAAAATATTTAAATCATGCACAACCCTAATGACAAGCCAAGCAATTGTTTCATACTTTTGATGTTCTCAAACTTTTTCAATCTTCACGCAATACATGAGCGTGAGCCATGGACATAACACTATTGGTGGAATAGAATGGTGGTTGTGGAGAAGACAAAAAGGAGAAGATAGCCTCACATCAACTAGGCGGGGATGCCCATCAATAGATATCAATGTGAGTGAGTAGGGATTGCCATGCAACGGATGCACTAGAGCTATAAGTGTATGAAAGCTCAAAAAGAAACTAAGTGGGTGTGCATACAACTCGCTTGCTCACGAAGACCTAGGGCAATTTGAGGAAGCCCATCATTAGAATATACAAGCCAAGTGATATAATGGAAATTCCCACTAGTATATGGATGTGACACCATGGAAGACTCTCTATCATGAAGATCATGGTGCTACTTTGAAGCACAAGTGTGGTAAAAGGATAATAGCATTGCCCCTTCTCTCTTTTTCTCTCATTTTTTTGTTTCTTTTTTTTATGGGCCTTCTCCTTTTTTATGGACTCTTTTTTTCGTCTGGAGTCTCATCCCGACTTGTGGGGGAATCATAGTGTCCATCGTCCTTTCCTCACTAGGACAATGCTCTAATGAAGATCATCACACTTCTATTTACTTACAACTCAAGAATTAAAACTCGATACTTAGAAGAAAAATATGACTATATGAATGCCTCCGGCGGTGTGCAATGAATCAAGAGTGACATGTATGAAAGAATTATGAACGGTGGCTTTGCCACAAATACAATGTCAACTACATGATCATGCAAAGCAATATGACAATGATGGAGTGTGTCATAATAAACGTAACGGTGGAAAGTTGCATGGCAATATATCTCGGAATGGCTATGGAAATGCCATAATAGGTAGGTATGGTGGCTGTTTTGAGGAAGGTATATGGTGGGTGTATGGTACCGGCGAAAGTTGCACGGCAATAGAGAAGCTAGCAATGGTGGAAATGTAACGCCCCGAGACCAATGCGCCAGGTGTCTTCCAGTTATTCGCCGTCGTTGCCATGTCATTTGCTTGCGTGTTGCACTTTGCCTTGTCATCATATGAATTTCATCCGCATGTTTTTCAAAACTTGCATCCGTTTGGATTCCCCCGGTTCTCTCCATTGTCCGTTCTGAGCCCAACGACACTCGCACGCGCCCGCGGCACCTCCCAGTTCTGGTTTTGTGAGCCGCAGAAAAACGTTCTCAGAATGGGCCGAGAGTTGACGAGTGGTCTTGGTACATCACCGATAGACCGCGTGTCAAATTTTGTTCCATTTGGAGGTCGTTTGATGCCCCAACAGTTAACCACGTTAACCATCGGACCACTTTCTTTTTGCACCCCAGCACCCCTCCACACAGCCCACTAGCCCATATAACCCCCCCCTCCATGCTCTCCGTCATTGGATCACAATCGTGTGGGCAAAAACCGCACCTCATTTGTACTCCCCTACCTCCCTCTACCTATAAATAAGTCCCCTCCCTCGAAATTCGTGGTGCAAACCCTAGCCTCCTTCCACCTCGCGCCGCTGGACAGTTCACCCCCGCCGCCGGACACGTCCAGCCGCCGCCCCCAGCGAATCGCGCACCACCACGTCGCCACCGCGCCATCCCCGCCGCCGCGGCCAGCCGCAGCCCAGATCCGGCCCGCCGTGGGCCGAAACTGGGCCGCGTCCCGCCGCCCGCGCCTCCGCGCCCGACCCCGCCACTGGCCGCCTCCCTCGCCGCCGATCGCCCATGCCGCGCCACCACGCGCTGCGACCGCCGCCTCACAGTGCGCCGCCGCAGCCACCACCCTGAAGTGCGCCGCCGCCGCCACCACACGCGCCGCCCCGCCCTGGCGACCTTGCCTCGCCTCCTCCGCCGGCCGCCTCCCTCGCTGTCCCGCGTCGTCACCATGATGCGCCTCGCCGCCGCGCCCGTGTGCCCCTCCTCCCGCGGGCGCGCCGCCACCTTGCCTGGCCGCCGCCATCTCGCCCCGCCTTCGGCCACCCCGCGCCATCTAGCCGGCCTCACCGGAGCTCCTGCTCAACTCCGGCGCCTGCCTCGCTGGAGATCTGTCGCCCGCTCCCCGGAACCGCGCCGCCGCGCATCCCCGCCGCCGACGAGCCTCGCCGGAGTTCCGCCCCTCACCGGATCCGAACGGTAGGATGAGATCCACCCGTCCCGCGATCCAAACAATCCGCCTGCACTGCCCCGTCCCGGATCTCGTCGTCCCCGTACCGCCTCGTCCCGTTTTCAGAGGGTAAAATTTTGTCTAGGTCCCTGGATCTGGTATTTCATGTGTGCATGTTCCAAGTGTGTAACTTTGTGCATATTGCTCCATTTTGCGTGTATGATATGTCAAAATGTTCACCTCTTGATGCTCTAAAAGATGGATGCAGTTGCATTCATGTTACTGTTCATATTGATGCCTTAATCTTCGTTGCAAAATTGCTATGTGATATAAACTGCTATAAACTGCTGATTGTTAACATCATTTATGCATCTTTTGAGTTGTGTAATTTTGTCTCTGTTGATCCTATGGTGATGATCTTGATATGCACATATTATGCTCTTCATGCTCTGCATGTTGGTGTGCTTTGAATTCATGTTAGGGTGCATCTACATATCATAATCTCTGTTGCAAATGTGCTATTGTTGTTAACTGCTGGAAACTGTTATAACTTGCCTATTTGTCATTTTTATATCTTTTTCTGTGATTTTTTTCTTCTGAGCATCATGTCTACATGCTTTAGTAGCATAATCATGCCATCTTTACATTGGTGCAATCCATGTATTTTGATATGCCCTGTAGTGAGTGCATCAAGCTTGTGAAGTGGGCTACTCCCTGTTAATGTTCTGTCAATGCTGAATCTGTTATATCATGATACCATGTGTTGCTTGATGCTACAAATTAATCCATGCAAAATCTAGAGATGCTTAGTTGAAATGTTTTGTTGTCCATGTTATGCTCTATCATTCCATGCCTTTTGATGCCCTATATATGTCCTGTAGAATATGTTTTCATTGCCATGAACATGCCTATATGTTGTTCTAGTTTTCCGTTAACTTCATGATGCCTTGTTGTGAGCTTGTTCTCGACTGATCCATGCCTATTATGGAGATGCTCCAATTACATATTTAAAGTATGCTATCATTACTTTGCTCACATGCCATGGTTGTTAATTTTTAACTTAATATGCCTCTGTTCCATGCTTGCAATCATGCTATCATAATGTTGTTGTTTTACACTTGCTAAAACTGTTTCAACATTCAATCTTGTCATGTTATTTCCCACTAATCCATGAGCCATATGTATATGATGACTTGATGTTATTTGCTCTATGCTTTGTGTACATTGATGAATGCCCTTGGTTGCTATGTATAGTTGTTGTAGAATCTATGTTTCATGCCTCCAACATGTCATCATATTAACTCTACTCATGTATATCCTCCTGTGTTATAAAAGTTGCTTTTTGCATTGATCATATTGGTTTAATCTTTATTCCTGGTAACCTGAACCTTAATGATAATTAAAGTTTGCTACATGTACAAAAAGTGCATGTCAAGTTTGTTCTCATATGATTCCTATAGCATGTTGTTTTGATGATTGCAAAGTGCCTAGTTGCTGTTTTGGGCAGATTGTTGTTATATCTTGTTTGTAGTGTATGTGTTGAACCGTTGCTCCGTTTTGAGCATGCTCTATATGAAACTTGTTTCAAAGTGCATGTAGTTTCATGATGTCATGTTGAATCCTTGTTTTGGGTCTGTTTTCTTGATGTTTGAATGTGTTTTGCATCAATGCCATGTTTAACTTGTTTTGCTCATATCTTCTAGGTCGTAGCTCCGAATTAAATGAACTTTATATGTAGCTTGACTAGATTTTCACGTAGATCATCTTGGTGCATCTTAACTTGCTGTTTAACAACTTGAACATAGGTTTATTCAGATCTGGACGAATTTTGAAATTTGCATATGAGGACTTACCGGATTTGTTATATGTTGTTCCGACCTCATTTAAACTTGCTTTGATGTGTTGTTCTTGTTTGCATCATATCTTGCCATGAGTAGCATCATATAGCCTTATCATGCATCATACTTGGTTGAGCATCATGTCATGTTTATGTGTTGTGTGTTTACTGTGTTGTTTGCTTGTTTCCGGTTGTGCTTCTTCTCGATAGTCCCTGTTTTGTTTCGATCGTGAGGATTCATTCGTCTACACTTGGTTCGTCTTCTTCGTGGACTCGTTCTTCTTCCTTGCGGTATTTCAGGCAAGATGACCGTTACCCTGGATCTCACTACTATCATTGCTATGCTAATTGTTTCGATGCTATCGCTATGTCGCGCTTCCTACCACTTGTTTATCAAGCCTCGCAAATTGCCATGTCAGCCTCTAACCTTTTCACCCTTCCTAGCAATCTGTTTTTTGGCTATGTAACCGCTTTTGCTCAGCCCCTCTTATAGCGTTGTTAGTTGCAGGTGAAGTTGAAGATTACTCCATGTTGAAACATGATTATCATGGGATATCACAATAACTCTTATTTAATTAATGCATCTATATACTTGGTAAAGGGTGGAAGGCTCGGCCTTATGCCTGGTGTTTTGTTCCACTCTTGCCACCCTAGTTTCCGTCATACCGGTGTTATGTTCCTTGATTTTGCGTCCCTAATACCATGAGGGGTATGGGACCCTCTTGACAGTTCGCTTTAAATAAAACTCCTCCAGCAAGGCCCAACCTTGGTTTTCCATTTTCCTAACAACCTATACCTTTCCCTTGGGAGTTATGAACCCGAGGGTCATCTTTATTTAACCCCCCAGGCCAGTGCTTCTCTAAGTGTTGTTCCGAACCAAGCAGCCTGCAGGGCCACCTTAGGGAAACTCGAGGGGTGGTTTTACTCGTAGCTTGACTCATCCGTTGTGCCCTGAGAACAAGATATGTGCAGCTCCTATCGGGATTCGTCGGCACATTCGGGCGGTCTTGCTGGTTTTGTTTTACCATTGTTGAAATGTCTTGTGCACCGGGATCCCGAGTCTGACCGGATGTCCCGTGATGGAGGATTGTCTCCGCGGATCGTGAGCTTATAATGGGCTAAGTTGGGACACCCCTGCAGGATTTAAACTTTCGAGAGTCGTGCCCGTGGTTATGTGGCAGATGAGAATTTGTTAATATCCGGTTGTAGAGAACTTGACACTAGACTCGAATTAAAATACCCAGCCGCATGTGTAACTGTGATGGTCTCTTTTCGAGTGGGTCGAGAAGAGAACACGGTGGTGTTATGTTTTGAACGTAAGTAGTTCAGGATCACTTCTTGATCATTACTAGTTTGCGACTGCTTGCGTAGCTTCTCATCTTATTCTTGTATTCGTAAGTTAGCCACCATATCATGCTTAGTCGCTGCTACAACCTCACCACTTATCCATTCCATACAAATTAAGCTTTGCTAGTCTTGATACCCATGGTAATAGGATTGATGAGTCCTCATGGCTCATAGTGTCACTACTAGGAAAAGGCCTACTAATGGTGCACCAGTTTTGCCTACTAATGGCGCACTACTGGTGCGCCATTAGTACAACGCCACTAGTATTTTTTTACTAATGGTGCGCCATTAGTATACGATATACTAATGGCGCACCTATAGTGCGTCGTTAGTATGCCTAGAGGTGCGCCATTACTATCTGACTTAGTAATGGCGCACCACATAGAAGTGCGCCATTAGTAATAATATTTTTTTTCAAAAAAAATTCAAAATTTTTATAAAAAATTGTTTTCAATTTTTTTTGTTTTTTTATTAATCTCGGGTCACTATGGCTTAATCTTGGGTCAATATGCTTAATCTCACGTCAAATCGCACTCCGTGGTCAAACTTCTCGAAAGGTCACCCATCCTCACACTACTCCAACCCAAGCACGCTTAGCTTCAGAGTTCTATCCAACCCCAGCACCAGCTCACTTCACAAGCACTTGTTGATATATCTAGCATATCAATCCTATTAAACCTTGTTGATGTTTAGGACTTTGTTCATGTTCATGAGTGTGATGAAATTTTGAAAAAATATTTCAAACTTCCGTTCATATTACGTATCATATTTTGAAAAAAAAATCCCAAAAAAATCGAAACTATTTTTTTTCTGTTACTAGTGGCGTACCTCGCAAACGGTGCGCAATTAGTAACTTTGAAATTTTTTGAATTTTTTTGCCTCCAGATCTTAAAAGCCGCGTAACTTTTTTTCTGTTAGGTTTTTGAGGATTTTGAAAATGTTTAACGGGGTTTCCCCGGTTAAATTTGGATGTAACTTTTCGAGTAGATGATTTTTCATATAGAAAACTTTTTAATCCGAGTTCGTATGCAAAAGTTATGCCCATTTTACAAATTCCTCGGAGATTTTGCAAATAAAGTGGAAACTCATATTTGTAAATTTTCCCAACAACTACACCACATATCACATGGGAAACTTATTTTCTTTTATCTTTTTGACATTTTCATCATTTTCTTTTGTCTTTTTTAAAACTGAAAAGGCGGTCCGTGGATGTGGTGCGCCATTACTAGTTTAACTAGTAATGGCGCACTATCCCCTGGTGCGCCATTACTAGTTTTGAAAAAAATAAAAAAAAAATTACTAATGGCGCACCGTGGATGTGGTGCGCCATTAGTATTTGAACACTAATGGTGCACCAACACATGGTGCGCCATTAGTATATAGTAGTGGCGCACCACATGTCTGGTGCGCCATTAGTGTCCATTTCATCTATAGCCCTTTTCCTAGTAGTGTGTACTACTACAACAGTTTTAGGTACAGGTAATGCAATGATCATGATGTGAGAGCGATGCTTGCTTGTCTTGAGTTTCTTCCTCTGCTTCGTCGTTCAGGGGATAGGTTCCTGGTCGGCAGCCTGGGCTAGCAGGGTGGATGTCGTTTGAGTTTCTGTTTCTGTTTCATCCATAGTCGGAAGTTGCTCTTATGTATGATGTTGGTGTATTCATGTGGCATCGTATGCCTCTTGCAAAAGCGTCTTCAATATGCGATTCTATCCTTGGTGGGACCTTCAAGTTCCTTTAGGATAGGGTCGCATATTGGGCGTGACAGGAAGGGTGAGAGTGTGTATAATCCATGGACTCAACATTAGTCGTAAAGAACTCACATACTTATTGCAAAAATCTATTAGTTATCGAAACGAAGTACTACACGCATGCTCCTAGGGGGATAGATTGGTAGGAAAAGACCATCACACGGCCCCAACCGCCACTCATAAGGAAGACAATCAATAAATAAATCATGCTCTGACTTCATCACATGACGGTTCACCATACGTGCATGCTACGGGAATCACAAACTTTAACACAAGTATTTCTACAATCCACAATTACTCCACTAGCATGACTCTAATATCACCATCCTCATATCTCAAAACAATCATAAGGAATCAAACTTCTCATAGTATTCAATGCACTTTATATGAAAGTTTTTATTATATCCCTCTTGGATGCCTATCATATTAGGACTAAATTCATAACCCAAGAAAATTACCATGCTGTTTAAGACTCTCAAAATAATATAAGTGAAGCATGAGAGTTCATTAATTTCTTGAAAATAAAACCACCGTCGTGCTCTAAAAGATATAAGTGAAGCACTGGAGCATACGACAAACTACTCCGAAAGATATAAGTGAAGATCAATGAGTAGTCGAATAATTATGCAACTATGTGAAGACTCTCTAACATTTAAGAATTTCAGATATTTGGTACTTTATTCAAACAACAAGCAAAACAAAATAAAATGGCATGACGCTCCAAGCAAAACAGATATCATGTGGTGAATAAAAATATAGCTCCAAGTAAAGTTACCAATGAACAAAGACGAAAGAGGGGATGCCATCCGAGGCATCCCCAAACTTAGGCTCTTGGTTGTCCTTGAATATTACCTTGGGGTGCCTTGGGAATCCCCAAGCTTAGGCTCTTTCCACTCCTTATTCCAAAGTCCATCAAATCCTTACCCAAAACTTGAAAACTTCACAACACAAAACTCAACAGAAAACTCGTAAGCTCCGTTAGGATAAGAAAATAAATCACCACTTTTGGTACTGTTGTGAACTCGTTCTAAATTCGTATTGGTGTAATATCTACTGTATTTGAAATTCTCTATGGTTCATACCCTCCGATACTACTCATAGATTCATCAAAATAAGCAAACAACACATAGAAAATAGAATCTGTCAAAAACGGAACAGTTTGTAGTAATCTGTAACTCTAAAAATCCTACTAAATTAGGAACATCTAAGAAATTTATGTACCAATCCAGAGAAAAAATAATCAGATCAAAAAACTTTTCTGTGAATTATCAAAACTAATTTACTGGGCGCAAAAGTTTCTGATTTTCTGCAGGATCAACACAACTATCACCGTAAGCTATCCCAAAGGTCTTACTTGGCACTTTATTGAAACAAAAGCTATAAAACATGATTGATACAGTAGATTAATCATGTGGACACACAAAAATAGTAGAGGTAAATGTTGGGTTGTCTCCCAACAAGCACTTTTCTTTAATGCCTTTGTAGCTAGGCATGATGATTTCAATGATGCTCAGATAAAAGATAAGAATTGAAACAAAAAGAGCATCATCAAGAATATGACTAGCACATTTAAGTCTAACCCACTTCCTATGCATAGGGATTTTGTGAGCAAACAATTTATGGGAACAAGAATCAACTAGCATAGGAAAGCAAAACAAGCATAACTTCAAGATTTTTAACACATAGAGAGGAAACTTGATATTATTACAATTCCTACAAGCATATATTCCTCCTTCATAATAAATTTCAGTAGCATCATGAATGAATTCAACAATATAACCATCACATAAATCATTCTTTTCATGATCTACAAGCATAGACATTTTATTACTCTCCACATAAGCTAATTTCTTCTCATTAATAGTAATGGGCGCAAACTCAACAAAATAACTATCATGTGAGGCATAACCCAATTGGAAATTAAAATGAAGATGACAACTATCGTGGTTATCATTATTCTTTATAGCATACATGTCATCACAATAATCATCATCGATAGCAACTTTTTTCTCATAATCAATTGGAACCTCTTCCTAAATAGTGGGATCATTATTAAATAAAGTCATGACCTCTCCAAATCCACTTGCATAATTATCACAATAATATTCAACACCCTCCAAATAGTGGGATCATTACTTCCTAAAGTTGACACTCTTCCAAACCCACTTTCATCATCATAAATAGGAGGCATTCTTTCATCATAATAAATTTGCTCATCAAAACATGGGAGGTTAAAAATATCATCTTCAATAAGCATAGCATCCCCAAGCTTGGGACAAACATTAGTTGCAGCAAATAAATTCTCAAACATGTCATTCGTATCAAACATAGCATCCCCAAGATTGGGCCTTTTCATATCATAAGCATAATCACTCTCATCATTAATAGTATGGATAGCACCAATACTAAAGCAACTATTATCATCACAATGAGTAGTAGGAGCAACATCATTTGGGAGAGAGGACTTTTTACCTTTGCTTTTCCGTCTTTTCTGTTTCTTCTTTGCATCATGTGTGGGTTTAATCCTCATTTTGGTGCTCCTTATTAATGAGATTTGTTTGATAGAAGGCTCCTCCTCGTTACCTGATTCATCATAAGAAATGGTAGGAGGATATTGGGAAGTCTCTTCCCTTTCATTAGTATTCTCTTCATCTTATATTTATTTTCTTGTCTTTATGTAATTGGCGATATAAGGATTTTCAATGCAATTAACTGCATAATACATATACATTTCCTCTAGGTCAAAATCAAGAACTCTCTCAAGGGCAAATTCTGGAATATCCTTAGTTATACGTTTCATTTCTTCATAACCTAGAAGCAAACTAAGTTCATTATGATGCATAAGGGAAATCAAGTCATCACAATTTTTGGACATGATTCGATCATGAAACAATTTGCATTGGATATTTAAATGACCATGTTCATTGCAAAGTTCACAAGGATGGATAAGAAAATTTAAATTTTCAGCACAAACATCTAGCCTTTCTTGCAACAATTTAGTTTCTAAATACTTATGCCTCTTGCAAAATCTATCTTCCCTATTTAGTGTGTGCTTGCAAACTCTATGCACTCCACAAAATTTGACGTGCTTATAAGAGACATTTTCATCATGACTAGTGCAATCATCATTGGTACTATGGATATTCAAAGAGTTCATCCTAACAACATTGCAATCATGCTCATCATTCAAAGATTTAGTGCCAAACATTTTAATGCATTCTTCTTCTAGCACTTGGGCACAATTTTCCTTTCCATAATTTTCACAAAAGATATTAAAAAGATGAAGCATATGAGGCACCCTCAATTCCATTTTTTGTAGTTTTCTTTTATAAACTAAACTAGTGATAAAACAAGAAACAAAAAGATTCAATTACAAGATATAAAGATATACCTTCAAGCACTCACCTCCCAGGCAACGACGCCAGAAAAGAGCTTGATGTCTACTACGCAACCTTCTTCTTGTAGACGTTGTTGGGCCTTCAAGTGCAGAGGTTTGTAGGACAATAGCAAATTTCCCTCATGTGGATGACCTAAGGTTTATCAATCCGTGGGAGGCGTAGGATGAAGATGGTCTCTCTCAAACAACCCTGCAACCAAATAACAAAGAGTCTCTTGTGTCCCCAACACACCCAATACAATGGTAAATTGTATAGGTGCACAAGTTCGGCGAAGGATGGTGATACAAGTGCAATATGGATGGTAGATATAGGTTTTTGTAATATGAAAATATAAAAACAGCAAGGTAGCAAGTAACAATAGTGAGCAAAAATGGTATTGCAATGCTTCGAAACAAGGCCTAGGGTTCATACTTTCACTAGTGCAAGTTCTCTCAACAATGATAACATAATTAGATCATACAACAATCCCTCAATGTGCAACAAAGAGTCACTCCAAAGTCACTAATAGCAGAGAACAAACAAAGAGATTATGGTAGGGTACGAAACCACCTCAAAGTTATTCTTTCCGATCAATCCATTGGGCTATTCCTATAAGTGTCACAAACATCCCTAGAGTTCGTAGTAAAATAACACCTTAAGACACACATCAACCAAAACCCTAATGTCACCTAGATACTCCAATGTCACCACAAGTATCCATGGGTATGATTATACGATATGCATCACACAATCTCAGATTCATCTATTCAAACCAACACAAAGAACTTGAAAGAGTGCCCCAAAGTTTCTACTAGAGAGTCAAGACGAAAACGTGTGCCAACCCCTATGCATAGATTCCCAAGGTCACTGAACCCGCAAGTTGATCACCAAAACATACATCAAGTTATCAATAGAATACCCCATTGTCACCACGGGTATCCCACGCAAGACATAGATCAAGTGCTCTCAAATCCTTGAAGACTCAATCCGATAAGAAAACTTCAAAGGGAAAACTCAATCCATTACAAGAAGGTAGAGGGGGAGAAACATCACATGATCCAACTATAATAGCAAAGCTTGCAATACATCAAGATTGTGCCAAATCAAGAACACGAGAGAGAGAGAGAGAGAGAGAGAGAGAGAGAGAGAGAGAGAGATCAAACACATAGCTACTGGTACATACCCTCAGCCCCGAGGGTGAACTACTCCCTCCTAGTCATGAAGAGCGCCGGGATGATGAAGATGGCCACTGGTGATGGATCCCCCCTCTGGCAGGGTACCGGAACAGGGTCTTGATTGGTTTTTGGTGGCTACAGAGGCTTGCGGCGGCGGAACTCCCGATCTAGGTTTCTTTTCGGGGGTTTCTGTATTTATAGGAATTTTTGGCCTCGCTCTCACGTCAGGGGGGGGGGGGTCTTCGAGTCATCCACGAGATAGGGGGCGCGCCCAGGGGTGTAGGGCGCACCCTACACCCTCGTGGATGGCTCGGGACTCGTCTGGCCCAACTCTTCTACTCCGGAGGCTTGTTTTGGTCCATAAAAAATCATCAAAAATTGGCACGTCAATTGGACTCCGTTTGGTATTGCTTTTCTGTAAAACTCAAAAACAAGGAAAAAACAGAAACTGGCACTGGGCTCTAGGTTAATAGGTTAGTCCCAAAAATCATATAAAATAGCATACAAATGCATATAAAACATCCAAGATGGATAATATAATAGCATGGAACAATCAAAAATTATAGATACGTTGGAGACGTATCACCTGTGCCCACTCCTGGCGAGAATGGGGGTACTGACAGGACATGTACCCAGCTGTGATGCCCTGTCGACAACAGGTAAGAGCCGATGGATCCGCTCTTGCTGTGCGAAGCGCCATGACCCTCGCTGTGCGGCGCTCCAATGGTCTCGCCGTGTGGCGAGCCGCAGCCTATCGGCGCGGACGCGCCTAACTTACTCTGCGGCGCGCCATCGATCATGTTGTGCGGCAAGCTGCAGCCTCTCGGCGCTGACATGCCTATCTTGATCCACGGTGCTGAAGCGCTGTGCGCCAAGGGTCTGCTCAACCCTGGCGATGACGCCCATCACAGTGTCGAACATCGCGTTGCCATGGAGCACCGCGGCCTTGACGGGCCGTGGTGCCTTCTGGTTTTCCTCGTCGACGAGGTTGATGGCAGAGGCGGTGCTTTGGTGGGTTGGCAAGCTTGGAAAAGGTGGATGTGCTACAGGCATCAAAGCACCGCCTATTTGCATCCTTATGGCATATCCGGATGACCGCCGGTCTCCCAATGGCCAATAGATGTTGTGTAGAAAAAGCACATCACATACGTCTTATTAGAAGCAATTGTCTGTGTTATTACCGGTCTTCGCACACATTTCTGATTACAGACCTGTTTGCCGCGTATCACACAAATCTTGTTATATTGAACCGTTTCTGCTCTCTTATCTCAACGCAAACAGTTCATCCGAGTGAACTGCATGCCGTATATTGCAAACATCTTGATCTGGCTGACCGTTTCATTTGTGTTGCCTAATCATAAACAGTTCATCTGAATGAAGTGTATGCTTTATATCGCACACACCTTCATCTGGCAGCCTGTTTCTTTTGTTCCTCCTCATCACAAATAGTTAATTTAACTGAACCGTATGCCCTGCATTGCACACGCAACCAAAATCTGAACCGTGTTTGATGCATCCATCATTGCAAACATTTTGCACCTTTTTTGACGGTTTTTTACACCACCATTTGCGATTATTGCATCACACACAGTTTTGTCGAAGGGTCTCTGATCGTAGTGTCGTGCTAGCAGCATCCTACAGTAGTGACATATCAAGTTCACATGATTACTTACAACATGATTTCTCCCGTGACCTCAAGAACAAAAGTAACTACTTACAAATGATAATCATGCTCAAGATCATAGGGGTATTAAATAGCATAATGGATCTGAACATATAATCTTCCACCAAATAAACCATATAGTAATCAACTACAAGATGTAATCAACACTACTAGTCACCCACATGCACCAATCTATAGTTTCGGTACAAATCTTGAACACAAGAGATGAACTAGGGTTTGAGAGGTGTTGGTGATGTTGAAGATGTTGATGAAGACAACCCTCCACAAAATGGGAGAGTTGTTGGTGATGATGATGATGATTTTCCCCTGCGGGGGGAAGTTCCCCTGGCGGAATCGCTCCACCAGAGGGCAAAAGTGCTCCTACCCAAGTTCCACCTCGAGACGGCGGGGCTTTGTCCCTAAAGTCCTCTCTCAAATAATTTTAGGTAAAAATGACTTATATACCAGAAGACAGGCACCGGAGGTGGGCTGAGGGGGGCAACACCCACCAGGGCGCGCCTGGGCCTCCTAGCATGCCCAGGTGGGTTGTGCCCACCTGGTGGACCCCCTTTGGTACTTATTTGATCCAATATTTATTAAATATTCCATAAAAAATCCTCGTGAAGTTTCAGCTCATTTGGAGTTGTGCAGAATAGGTAGCTTGACGTAGCTTTTTCAGGTCCAGATTTCCAACTGCCAGAATTCTCCCCCTTTGTGTTTACCTTGCATATTATAAGAGAGAAGGCATTAGAATTACTCAAAAGCATTATTATACAATAAAACAACATAAATAACATTAGTAAAACATGATGCAAAATGGACGTATCATACTCCTAATTGGATTTGCCACCCTTCCTTTTACCGGAGGGGGAAAGGGGGAAAGAGAGGGAATAGGAGAAGGAAAGGGGGCGCCGCCCCCACCCCTTGTCCAATTCGGCCTCCTCTCTTGTGGGGGGCGTGCCAGCCCCTTGTGGACTGGTTAGCCTCCCTCCTATGGCCCATATGGCCCATATCTTTCCTCGGGAGGTTCCGGTAACCCCTCCGGTACTCCGGTATGTACCCGATACACTCCGAAACCCTTCGGGTGTCTGAATACTACCTTCCAATATATCAATCTTTACCTCTCGACCATTTCGAGACTCCTCGTCATGTACGTGATCTCATCTGGGACTCCTAACAACCTTCGTTCACTAAAACACATAACTCATATAATACATATCGTCATCGAACTTTAAACGTGCGGACCCTACTGGTTCGAGAACTATGTAGACATGACCGAGACACCTCTCTGGTCAATAACCAATAGCGGAACCTGGATGCTCATATTGGTTCCCACATATTCTACGAAGATCTTTATCGGTCGAACCATTATGTAAACATACATTGTTCCCTTTGTCATCGGTATGTTACTTGCCTGAGGTTCGATCGTCACCGACAAGTCTCTTTACTAGTTATATAATGCATCGTCCCACAACTAACTCATTAGTCACATAGCTTGCAAGGCTTCATATGATATGCATTACCGAGAGGGCCCATAGATATCTCTTCGATACTCGGAGTGACAAATCCTAATATCAATCTATGCCAACTCCACAAACACCTTCGAAGATACCTGTAGAGCATCTTTATAATCACACAGTGACATTGTGATGTTTGATAGCACACAAGGCATTCCTCCAGTGTCCGGGAGTTGCATAATCACATAGTCAGAGGAATATGTATTTGACATGAAGAAAGCAGTAGTAATAAAACTAAAGGATCATTATGCTAAGCTAACAGATGGATCTTGTCCATCACATCATTATCCTAATGATGTGATCCCGTTCATCAAATGATAACACATCTCTATGGCTAGGAAACTTAACCATCTTTGATCAACGAGCTAGTCTAGTAGAGGCATACTAGGGACAGGGTGTTTTGGCTATGTATTCACACATGTATCAAGTTTCCAATTAATACAATTCTAGCGTGAGTAATAAACATTGAAATATAAAATAACAACTTTATTATTGCCTATAGGGCATATTTCCTTCACTCTCTCACTTGCACTAGAGTCAATAATCAAGTTCACATCGCCATGTGATTTAACACCAATAGTTCACATCTTTATGTGATTAGCACCCATAGTTCACATCACCATGTGACCAACACCCAGAGGGTTTACTAGAGTCAATAATCTAGTTCACATTGCTATGTGATTAACACCCAAAGAGTACTAAGGTGTGATCATGTTTTGCTTGTGAGAGAAGTTCACTCAACGCACTACAAGAAATATGTCAACTAGTGACCTTCTCTCAGTGACCTTGGAAGAATTGGTCATAGATCTATGACCATTCCAAACCAATTGGTCAAAAGCTGTTCGGGGGGCTCCAACCCCTAAACTATAACGACCATTTTGGTCAGAAAGGTCGTAATTTCCTTACACGAAATGGTCATAAAGCAGATAGCACTGGCCTGCTGCCTTATTTCTAGCTGATCATGACCAATATAGATGGTCATAACCTTGTAAATTGTGGTGGGTTGCTATGACTAGGTGCCACCTATGTGTCATGTCCATGTGGCAGTTTTTGCCCTAGGTTGTGAAGCAACCTATATTTCTGTCATTCCCAAAATTCCCAAAAAAATCTCATAAATTCTTTGGGTCATATCTTTGTCAAATATGTAAAAAAACCTTCCTTGCCTAGTTCAAAAATAATTCAAAAATATTCATTTTCCAATTCTGTTCAGAAAAACACTTTGTGAAGGAAGTACCTCTTTGGCATGTAAAAATGGTATCAATTTTCTACAGTGCTTTCCTATGCCCAAATAACCATCCTCCACCAAATGGCAGCTCAATCCATTCATTATTTTGAGCCCAGCTTCAACATTCGTATTTATGTCCAGTGTGGTACTTTGCAAAGCAGGGACCACCTAGGCTCGTTTTGAGCTCAAAATTTGTGAAGACGGTCTTCTTAGTAACTGATCATCCTCGGCCAAAACTCACGCCCATTAGCCATGTGCATTTCCCGTACCGCTAATCAAACACTTGGCTGCTTATTCATGTTTGAGCATCGATCGGTCTCCTCGTGAGAATCTTATGTTGTGACTTCTTCCTAGCACCTTCCTGGGGAGTGCCCAATCCCACTAGACATGCCTAGGCCGCCCAAAACACATGGCAACGCCACGGTCACGCGGTGACCACATGGCGAGCATGCGAGTTTACGCGCTCTAGAGTTGGGGCCCTCGGCCACCGTCCAAACCTCGACGTATCGCCACCAGACCATGTATTTATGATTAAATAGGTACTTATGTAACTAAAAATGATTTTTGAAAAAAAAATAGCAAACTATGAGGCAGCTGCAGTCAAAATTTGACCCGCTTCCTACTGAATCGACGGGAATTTGTCTTTTTCACCAGAGGTGGATCAAAACTTTTGACACCCAAACATTTTGTCAATTGTGCATTAAATATGGCCTAATATTTTAGAAAATTGATTTCGTCCAATTTTGCAATAAATATATGGTAGGTCCTTCACAAAAAAACTCATTCCAGGCACTCGGAAAATGGAAAATGAATTTTCCGTGCAAAGAAAATGAAAACTCCCTTAGGCAACATTGTTTGGAATTCCAAGATGCATCCTTGTGCACAATATGAGATCATTTGAACAAACTATGCCATGAATGTGGCCATAAGATTGATCATTTGGCTTTGAAAGCCATGAATCTTCATGCATGATAGCTCATTTTTTAGAACACTTTTTTTAAAATATTTGTCATATTACAAATTTATTATTTTTCCTGGAAACTTGGTCACATATAATGACACAATGCGATGGTTTTCCAATTTTTTGATTTTTTTTGAATTTTTTATGCCCGTTTCAAAATGCGGTCAAAACGGTGGGCTTGACCGTTCCTAGCTAGTGGTTGAATCTTGGAAAACTTATGGTGTTTCTCTGATTAAATAGATACTTATGTACCTAGAAATAATTTTTGGAAAAAATAAAGATCAAACTATGAGGCAGCTGTAGTTCAAATTTGACCCGCTTCCTACTGAATCGGTGGGAATTTGTCTTTTTCACCAGACGTGGATCAAAACTTTTGACACCCAACCATTTTGTCAATTGTGCATTAAATATGGCCTAGTATTTTATAAAATTGATTAGGTCCAATTTTGCAACAAATATATGGTAGGTCCTTCACAAAAAAAAACTCATTTTGGGCACCCGGAAAATGGAAAATGAATTTTCCATGCAAAGAAAATGAAAACTCCCTTAGGCAACATTGTTTGGAATTCCAAGATGCACCTGTGCACAATATGAGATCATTCGAACAAACTATGCCATGAATGTGGCCATAAGATTGATCATTTGGCTTGAAAGCCCTGAAGCTTCACAAATGATAGCTCATTTCTAAGAACACTTTTTAAAAATAATTGTTGTATTAAAAGTTTATTATTTTTCCTGGAAATTTGGTCACAAATAATGACACAATGCAAAAGGTTTTCCGATTTTTTGATTTTTTTGAATTTTTTATGCTCGTTTCAAAATGCGGTCAAAACGGTGGGCTTGACCATTCCTAGCTAGTGGTTGAATATTGGAAAACATTTGATGTTTCTCTGAATAAATAGAGACTTATGTACCTAGAAATGATTTTTGGAAAAAATAAAGATCAAACTATGAGGTAGCTGCAGTTCAAATTTGACCCGCTTCCTACTGAATCGGTGGGAATTTGTCTTTTTCACCAGACGTGGATCAAAACTTTTGACACCCAACAAATTGGTCAATTGTGTATTAAATATGGCCTAGTATTTTAGAAAAAAAAATTTTGTACAATTTTACAATAATTATTTGGTAGGTCTTTTACAAAAAAAACTCATTTTAGGCACTCAGAAAATGATTAAAAATAGGTAGAAAGATCAGAAATGCATACAAATTGGTCTTTATCCATAAAATTTAGTATAACTCTAGTAAAAATTTGTGTGGTGCCCTTTTTCAAAATATTTTTGATAGGTACCTCTCGAAATCTCTCTATTTTTAGTACTACAAAACTATTTTAAATCACCGATTTTTCAAACCGATGAGAACTCTTCACACGGATCGATGACATGGCGTCCATCCATCCATCCATCCATCTCTCCATCCCACATCCATCCATCCATCCATCTATCTACAGAAAAAAAGAGATACCCCCACCCGCAGCCCAAACCCTAGCTTAGATCGATCCCCCCGTCGCACCCTTCCCCCCATCTCCTCGCTGCCGCCGCCCCCCTCTCGATCCACTCCTTTCCCTGCCCACCGCCCCTTCCTCCTCACCCACCGCCCCGACCTCCGCTTTGCTCCGCTTCGGGATCCATCCACCGACCCAGGTCGTCGTCATCCACCCACACGGTCACGCCCTACCTCTCCTTTGTCGTAGACCAACTTCGCCGCATCCCTATTGCAGCCCCGCGGCTCCTCGTCGTCCTCATCTCCCCCGGATCCCCTGCCAGATCGAAGACAGCGGCTCCCCTCATCGCTCTCCCATCGTCCACCCCACCACATCGGCTCCCACCGTCCACCCACACCAGCCGTTTCACTCTCTCTCGCACCCAATCCAGATCCCAACCTCCGGCTCTCCGTCCTACATCCAGATCCCGATCCCGATCCGTGGAGGGGCCCTTCGATCCCACCCCTCCCTTCCTCTCCAACCACACGCGCCCGCGTCCAGCGCCCAGATGCCCAAGCCTCGATCTCCTCCTCGCGACCAGCTCTGTCCTCACCTCCGGCCAGATCCGCCCACCTGCAACCCAACCTTCCCGCGTGGCATCTCTGGTTCGTCCTTCCCCAACCCACCTCCGGGATCCACCATGACCCACACCTCCTCACCTCGTCTCTTCTCCTTCCAAGATCCACCATGCCACGGTCGCCATGGGCCTGGACGGTGCGCGGGCCTGCTCCATCCCCATTCAAAATCTCGAGCGGCTATGCGTGGGGAGACGGCAACCAGAACGACCGGATTCGCGCCGTCGTCAAGGGCACCCGACGCCATGGAGTGGAGCTGCCCAGGACATCGCTCCTTCGTCAAGGACAAGCAGCAGCAGCCGACGCCATCCAGGTCCGCCCCCGACCTCTGAATGTCCTCCATTCCCTTCCCTGACATGATGCATGGTCAAGCTTTTTTCATGGATGGGATGGGTTTGTCGCAGGACTCCACTCATGGAGGAGGAGAAGAAGGAGCACGAATCCACACGTGCTGGTCCAGTTCAAGACGGAGGTCGTCAGCGTCCACCGCAGCAGGGATGACGGTGCGGTAATGGCGGGCTGGAGTGTCTTGTACCGCTCGAGGAGGCCCGACGGCGCCGGCGGCGAGCCGGAGGAGGAGGTGTTCGACGCCGTGGTCGTCTGCGTCGGCCACTTCACCGAGCCGCGCGTCACCGCCATCACCGGTAATTAGCTCCGCCCGATCTATTCTGTCGCCCACTGATGGCTAGCACTAGCAGTAGGCAGTAGGTAACTTTGGCTAACTGTGGCTTGTTTTCTCTTCAGCCTTGTGCTAGTTATCTTGGTAGAGTTTTAATGGAGCAAGTACCTCTAATCTGACCTTTGTACTTTCCTTCCATGATATATATTGTAAGTTCTAATCTAATTTTTGGTACCACTACAGGACTCACAACAGTCATATTAGGTGCACTAGTAAATCTTTTCCTTATAAATGGACCAATAAAAAGTAGAATGAAGGTTTTCATTTAACATCTGTGTAAGGGTACTACTGGGAATTTTTATGTTGAGGAATGTGGGCTGCTCTTACCAGGGCAAACACACGCGCCTTCGTGTCTTATTTGCGATATATAAATCATCTAGAATAAATCATTTTCATGAATTTGGTCGAGTTCCTCGCATACTGTATATTTTGACAGCATATGTCCTCACAAAAGAGAAAGGAAAAAAACAATATTGCATATGTCTCTGCATTTCAGTTCCATACTTTTGAGCTCAGCAAGCTAAACTTGTTTCAAACATTTAGATGTCTGACATCAGATAACCAGTAACTTGAGCATTACATGCATAAGCTGCTAGAGGAATATCTTCGGCTAACCACAGAGAACTGGTGCTGTGCACAACTTTCTTTGTAGAAAAGATCAGTAGTTATGTAGACTTGTGCAAAGCCTGAATTTTTGTAATAAGGTGGCCAGCGTGGTGTTACGACATGATCACTGATGGAATTAATTATGATTTTTTGTTATTATGCTAATGATTTACTCAGTCACTATTGTTTCATGATGATTATGCAGTAATGCTCCTCGTCTTCCTCGACCACCCGAACCACCACGCCGGCGGGCTCCTGAAGCATCAACTTCAATAACGGTGACCATCTATTCCTCAATTCCTTGCTTGCGACACCATGCTGGTTTAGTCTGCTACGGTTTGGGGGTGCTTTGGGTTTCAATTTAGTGTAGCAGAAGAACCATTGTTTTGCCTTTTTCAGTTAGATGCCTTTGGATTGTTTGGCATCAGAACCTGTTCAAGGAGATTTGCTTTTGGTAGATGCAGAGTATAGATTAAGTATTCCATAAAATTCACCACATGAGTATACTACTTAATAGCCAATTTTCATGGTCAAATTCAGCCCTGGATGCAAATGGACGTCATGATTCTGTTATGTGTCGAGGTCGGTGGTCGAATTGAGGTGCCTCTGGACTGTAGTGTATTAGGTTGCCATGAGTAGTAAAACTTAGTGTTGTATTGAGGATTGAGGGTGGCTGGGCTTATAAGTTAATCATCAGCGTGAATGCTTTGTTTGTCTGATCCTCACAAGTTAATGCTTCGCTCGTCTGGGTGTGTGGTAATGCCATGTGTCTTGTGCAATCAGATTACATTTCTGTTTGTTATGGTAATATAAAAAATATTCGTGCTGTCAAAATTTTCACAGTGCGTGCCTTTCATTTCTTTAGTTTGATTGTTTCCCTTGTATTCAATATGCTTCTAGTGGCTGATCCTTCCATTTATGTTGTGGCATCTTTATTTTCACAGGTGTTGTGTGTTCTGGAAGATGGAAGAGGAAGAAAACCTATTTTTGTTGAACTAAATTTTCTGTATTCTGTTTTGTTGTACATATCATTTGATAGTTTTGTATAGGAACAAGTGATACTATTTTGTAGGGCTTTATGGCCTATGATGTAAACATATTTAGTGCTGAAATATGAAATTATTTGCAAAATTTGTCGAAAAGGTGGATCATATGTATGAATATGTGAATGGGCTGAAAAGAGTACTGGACCAACTCCAGGATTGAATTAATATTTGAATGTATAAAAAGGCCGAATGTAAACCAGAAATGGGCTGCACAAAATTGTACATATATTCTTGAAAGGCCAAACGTGCATAAAAATTGATGGGCTGACCAGTTGGGCTTGGCCCATGTAGCAGACAAAAATTAACAGAAATAAATGTACTAAATGGGTTGAATTAATGGGCTCGACCCATATAGACACCTAATCGGACAGGGCTGAATCTTATCCACGTCAACTTGCCACGCTGGATCCTACGTGGCTTGGGGAGGGTGCTAGTGACCAAAAATTTGGTCGAAGAACCAACGACCATTTACATATCACAAATAAGGTCGTTAATTTTAGTTTACGACCGCCATCTTTTGACCTTCTGTTTTTGGTCACAAAAAGGTCACAAATGAAAAATAATGACCTTTCAGGGACCAATAGTCAAGGTCACAAGTTGACAAATTTCTTGTAGTGATGGGTCTGACACATTCAGATCTGTATGTATTTTGCAAATTTCTATGTCAATAATGCTCTGCATACAGCTATTTGCTAACTCTTGAGCTTGCGTTGGTTTTCCCTTGAAGAGGAAAGGGTGATGCATCAAAGTAGTGTAAGTATTTCCCTCAGTTTTGAGAACCAAGGTATCAATCCAGTAGGAGACAATGCACAAGTCACCGAATACCTGCACAAACAATCAACAACTTGTGCCCAATGCGATAAAGGGGTTGTCAATCCCTTCAGGGTCACTTACAAAAGTGAGATCTGATAGAGATAGATAAACGGTAAAGAAAATATTTTTGGTATTTTTGGTATATATATCGGAAAGTAAAAGATTGCAGAATAGTAGATCGGAAACTAGTAAGATGTAAAAGAGATTCAATATAATGGAAAAGAGACCCGGGGGCCATAGGTTTCACTAGTGGCTTCTCACAAGAGAGCAAATATTACGATGGGTGAACAAGTTACTGCCGAGCAATTGATAGAAAAGCACAAAGTTATGACGATATCTAAGTCAATGATAATGAACATAGGCATCACGTCCGTGTCAAGTATACCGAAACGATTTTGCATTTACTACTATTACTCCACACATGATCGCTATCTAGCATGCATCTAGAGTATTAAGTTCATAAAGAACGGAGTAACGCATTATGTAAGATGACATGATGTAGAGGAATTAACTCAAGCAATGTGATGAAAACCCCATCTTTTTATCCTCGGTGGCAACAATACAATACATGCCTTGCTACCCTACTATCACTGGGAAAGGACACCGCAAGATTAAACCCAAAGCTAAGCACTTCTCCCATTACAAGAAAGATCAATCTAGTAGGCCAAACTAAACCGATAATTCGAAGAGACTTGCAAAGATATCAAATCGTGCATATAAGAATTCAGAGAAGAACCAAATAATATTCATAGATAATCTGATCATAAATCCATAATTCATCGGATCTTGGCAAACACACCGCAAAAGAATATTACATTGAATAGATCTCCAAGAACATCGAGGAGAACATGGTATTGAGAATCAAAGAGAGAGAAGAGGCCATCTAGCTAATAACTATGGACCCGTAGGTCTATGGTAAACTACTCACGCTTCATTGGAGAGGTAATGGTGTTGATATAGAAGCCCTCCGTGATCGTATCCCCCTCCTGCAGGACGCCGGAAAAGGTCCCTAGATGTGATCTCACGGGTACAGAAGGTTGCGGCGGTGGAAAAGCGGTTTCATGTCTCCCATGGATGTTTTCAGTGTATAAGAGTATATATAGGCGAAGGAACTAGGTCAGGGGAGCTACAAGGGGCCCAAGAGGTATGGGGTGCACTCTCCTGCCTCGTGGCCGCCTCGTTGTGTCTCCGACTTCATCTCCAAGTCTTTTTGTTTCCTCTCGGTCCAAGAAACATCATCGCAAAGGTTTCATTTCGTTTGGACTTTTTTCGGTATTCCTTTTCTGCGAAACTCTGAAATAGGCAAAAAAACAGAAACTGGCACTAGGCCCTCGGTTAATTGGTTAGTCCCAAAAATAATATAAAATAGCATATAAGTGCCTATTAAACATCCAAAACAGATAATATAATAGCATGGAACAATAAAAAATTATAGATACATTGGAGACGCATCAAGCATCCCCAAGCTTAATTCCTGCTCGTCGTCGAGTAGGTAAATGATAAAAACAGATTTTTTGATGTGGAATGCTACCTAACATATTTATCAATGTAATTTTCTTTATTGTGGCATGAATGTTCAAATCTGAAAGATTCAAAACAAAAGTTTAATATTGACATAAAAACAATAATGCTTCAAGCATACTAACAAAGCAATCATGTCTTCTCAAAATAACATGGCCAAAGAAAGTCATCCCCACAAAATCATATAGTCTGGCTATGCTCTATCTTCATCACACAAAATATTTAAATCACGCACAACCCTGGTTTCAGCCAAGCAATTGTTTCATACTTTAGTATTTTCAAACTTTTTCAACTTTCGCGCAATATATGAGCGTCAGCCATGGACATAACATTGTAGGTGGAATAGAATGGTGGTTGTGGAGATGACAAAAAGGATGAAGATAGTCTAACATCAACTAGGCATATCAACGGCTATGGAGATGCCCATCAATAGATATCAATGTGAGTGGGTAGGGATTGCCATGCAACAGATGCACTAGAGTTATAAGTGTATGAAAGCTCAAAAAGAAACTAAGTGGGTGTGCATCTAATTCTCTTTCTCACAAAGACCTAGGGAATTTTGAGGAAGCCCATCATTGGAATATACAAGCCAAGTTCTATAATTTAAAATTCCCACTAGTATATGAAAGTGACAACATAAGAGACTCTCTATCATGAAGATCATGGTGCTACTTTGAAGCACAAGTGTGGAAAAAGGATAGTAACATTGTCCCTTCTCTCTTTTTCTCTCATTTTTTTATTTGGGCCTTCTCTTTTTTTATGGCCTCTTTTTTTCTTTTCTCTTTTTTTCGTCCGGAGTCTCATCCCGACTTGTGGGGGAATCATAGTCTCCATCATCCTTTCCTCACATGGGACAATGCTCTAATAATGAAGATCATCACACTTTTATTTACTTATAACTCAAGAATTATGACTCAATACTTAGAACAAAATATGATTCTATGTGAATGCCTCCAGTGGTGTACTAGGATGAGCAATGATTCAAGAGTGACATGCATGAAAGAATTATGAACGGTGGCTTTGCCACAAATACGATGTCAACTACATGATCATGCAAAGCAATATGACAATGATGAAGCGTGTCGTAATTAATGGAACGATGGAAAGTTCATGGCAATATATCTCAGAATGGCTATGGAAGTGCCATAATAGGTAGGTATGGTGGTTGTTTTGAGGAAAGTAATAGTGGGTGTATGGTACCGGCGAAAGTTGCGCGACACAAGAGAGGCTAGCAATGGTGGAAGGGCGAGAGTGCGTATAATCCATGGACTCAACATTAGTCATAAAGAACTCACATATTTATTTCAAAAATCTACAAGTCAACAAAACAAAGTACTACGTGCATGCTCCTAGGGGAAGAGTTGGTAGGAGTTAACCATCGCGCGATCCCAACCTCCACTCATAAGGAAGACAATCAATAAATAAATCATGCTCCAACATCATCACATAACAGTTCACCATACGTGCATGCTATGGGAATTGCAAACTTTTACACAAGTATCTCTCAAATTCACAATTACTTCACTAGCATCTATTATATATAAAAAGTATTTGATGGGATCACTAGAAAAAAGAGAATATTTTAGAAAATTCCACAATAATTAGAAAGATCTGGCCGCTTTATTCGTAGAAAAATAAAACATAACCGTTGGATGAAGATAATTTTTTTACAACATAAAACAATAAAATTTACCCACCATTGCCATTACATAAAGATAACTTTTCAACATCTATTTATCTATTATATATAAGAATTACCCACCAATGCCCTTGATTAATTTTTATCGTACCCCTTTGATTTATCTATCTATAAAAAGATTAGGTTAAGGTGTTTCCTCAACCATATTCTTCGGTCGCCGCCAAGAACTCCTCGGCGTGCCCTTGGACGGCCGGCCGGGCGGCCATCAGCCCCGTGCATGCACACTAGATCGTTTCATACTTAGTGCATGCATCTACGTACAAAAAAGGTACGTATGAAATCCAAAAAGTGTGTCTCATACATATATAGGCGAACATACATGGATGAACTAGGCGGTGAGTGCAGGTTTACAAGATTAGCATGCGGTGAGCTGCGAGACGACTCTGTCTGCCGAGAGAGATCAAAGAAAGGAAACGGAGGTCTGACCATCAGGGTTCCGGTGCTGCATGGCAAGCTGTCTAGATCCAATGCCTTGTACGTGCGTGGTGTTGATGCCCTAAGACGGACGGCCGGCCCCATGCATGTGTTGGCGGGGCCAATAGCTCCTGTGCGACACATTTGAGGTGAATTGGCTAGAGTGCGACGTTGTTCGAGCGAATGGCTGTGGTGCGACAATTTTGAGCAGGTAAATAGCCCATGCACTGCATGGCTGTTAAACTGAACTGATGCCCTCGTAAGCTGTTGGGGGCTGGACCCACCACTTATCTACGTAAGCACTGGACCCACCACTTATCCACCTAAGCGCGGGACCTACCACTTGTCTACTCGTGGGACCCACCTCCTCACAGCTAGAAGAGACGAGTGCCCGTGCCCGTCCGCCCGCCGCCGCCCATTCATCCCCTTTCCCCAATCTTTCTCTTCTCTGGCGACCTAGCGCAAATGTCTACCTCCTCCGCCACGCACTCAAAATGGCGACAGTATGGACCAGTGCTGCTCACAAGGTGCCCTGACTGCCCACGCCCAGACCCTCTTAGACGGTTGGTCACTAAAAGGGATGACAATGGCAATCTTGGGCAGGAATTTGTGAAATGCTTGAGCAAACCAATGGCAGGAAGGGATGGCAAGGTTAGATCTCAGTTCGTAGCTCATTCTTTCGCTGTCTTTCGCTCTGATTTCTCCATATTTTGTTTTTTCTCCTCGAATTTGGGATTTAGGGTTCATGTTGTTCTTTTCAGATCTTGAAGAAATATTACCATTTCGAGTGGATTGATGAATATGTTTATAGGATTCAGTTTGAGGGCTATGTTGATTCGAGCGTGGCCGCAACCTGGGAGCTCAATTTGGGCGGGTGCCGCCTATTGCTATGGAGAATACGGGGAGCTCGGGCGGAGGGGCAGGCAGAGTCGTGCCGATGGCGATGTATGTGCGCAATGCTGAACTGCATGCGGAGTCCGAACTAACCAAGGAACTGAAGAAGATCAAGAAACATCTAATGCAGATGATAGATTTGCAGAAGCAAGCAAATATCATGGCAGGGGGGTTCTATTGTTGTATCATTGCTCTGTTTTGGTTTTATTTGTTGTTCATCCGTTGTTAGAATGGGCATTTAGGCCTGTCAGGGTAGAGGATGTGATCTGTGCGCAAGTAATGTATCTGAATTGAAGCACCAATTTGGAACACAAATTATTCAGTGTTCATGCTCTGTTTCCGCTGTTTTTGTTCTTCAGTTAACAGAGTACACACCCAAATTCAGTTTCTAGTAAAAAACAAAATTGGGCTGCCGAATAGATGTTGGGTCGTAAGGAGACCAGCCCACCCGCGTAGGGGCACGAGCCCACCTCTAACTTCGGCAAATAAAATGTTACTTGTTTTTACTTTGGCCTTTTCCTTGCACTAAATTTTGTGATGGATCTTTTTTGATGCACTAAAACTAAATGTTACTTGTTTTTATGCATGTCTACGGTTCCATGAACTAAGTGGGTTGCATGCTTGCATGAAGTAAATTAGTTTGCATTTCCTAGTTGCATGTCCATAGTGGGTTTGCATGGGGCTCCTAGTTGCATGTCTATGGATTGGGTCATGACCCATTATTTGGCCAATATTTTGAAGATGGTGTGTGTGGTGATTGGGGTGTAGCAACCCGGGCCCGTACCAACCCATAGCATTACACAAATAATGGAACAACCCATAGCAATCTACAAATAATAGCACAAAACACACAATATATATAGTAGCATAACGATTATCTAGAAGCATAACGATTGCAACCCATAGTTCCATGATAGCCTTACAACTTCACGATAGCCTTACAACTAAAAATACTAATACAACCTAATAATAGTAGCATAACGATTACAACTTAAAAACTAATATGATACGATAGATCGGGGGGCACCAAACGCGGGTTCTTCTTCGGGTTCTTCTCTCCTCCTCCTCCGGGTGAACGCCGGGCCACCTCGCTCCTCCGGGCGCCCTCACTCATCGTTGTTGATTGGGTACGGGAGCGTGTGCATAACGCCATTATTGGGGAAGATGGAGTTGAAGTCAGTGAAAATGTTATGGGTGGTGAAAGCTATGAACTCAAAACCAACCCAATACACTCGCCCGAGGAGGTAGAAAGCATCGAATGGGTTAGTGAACGTAGCGAGGAGCCCAACCACAACGCCATTGTGGGTGACCTCCTCAACATGGTACATCCTTGGAGAGCCGCGGGGGAGGTGGCGGAAGCCGGCCGCAAGGAAGAACTCCGTCAACTCCCTTGCGCCCCTCCACCTTGAGATGGCCCAAACCCTAAGGGTACTCTCCACGTACACTCCATTCGGCTAGAGCCTTTCTGGCATGGTTGGGGGGAGTTGGTAGGTGGGGGCGTTGTACTGCATGGGCTCGAGGGTTTGATCGGGTTTGATGGAGAAGAAGGAAGAAGGAGGGCAGAGGAGGAAGAGGATGGGGTATGGATGAGGAGGGAGAGGAAGACGATAGTGCCCGGCTTAAATAACCCAAGAGCGACGTGGTTTTTGATTTCTTCGAGTGGTTTCACTGGGTAGAATTAATTGGCGGGCGGCGTTTGGTGGCGTGATATGTCTCCAACGTATCTACTTTTCCAAACACTTTTGCCCTTGTTTTGGACTCTAACTTGCATGATTTGAATGAAACTAACCCGGACTAACGCTGTTTTCAGCAGAACTGCCATGATGTTGTTTTATGTGTAGAAAAGAAAAGTTCTCGGAATGTCCTGGAAATCCACGGAGGCACTTTTCAGAATTAATAAGAATTTTTGGCGAAAGAATCAAGGCTAGTGGGCCCAC
Source organism: Triticum timopheevii (assembly GCA_963921465.1). Classification (NCBI taxonomy): domain Eukaryota; kingdom Viridiplantae; phylum Streptophyta; class Magnoliopsida; order Poales; family Poaceae; genus Triticum; species Triticum timopheevii. Next base: position 476,762,686 of record OY997264.1, on the reverse strand, counting down.
GGGCTGTCCACGAGACAGGGAGCGCGCCCCCCTAGGGCGCGCCCTCCTATCTTGTGGGCCCCCTGGACACCTTACGACCTCAACTCCAACTCCATATATACCGTCTCGGGGAGAAAAAAATCGAAGAGAAACTTTCATCGTGTTTTACGACACGGAGACACCGCCAAGCCCTAATCTCTCTCGGGAGGGCTGATCTGGAGTCTGTTCGGGGCTCCGGAGAGGGGGATTCGTCGCCGTCGTCATCACAAACTATCCTCCACCACCAATTTCATGATGCTCACCACCGTGCGTGAGTAATTCCATCGTAGGCTTGCTGGACGATGATGGGTTGGATGAGATTTACCATGTAATCAAGTTAGTTTTGTTAGGGTTTGATCCCTAGTATCCACTATGTTCTGAGATTGATGTTGCTATGACTTTGCTATGCTTAATGCTTGTCACTACGGCCCGAGTGCCATGATTTCAGATTTGAACCTATTATGTTTTCATGAATATATGTGTGTTCTTGATCCTATCTTGCAAGTCTATAGTCACCTATTATGTGTTATGATACGACAACCCCGAAGTGACAATAATCGGGATACTTCTCGGTGATGACCGTACTTTGAGGAGTTCATGTATTCACTATGTGTTAATGCTTTGTTCCGGTTCTCTATTAAAAGGAGGCCTTAATATCCCTTAGTTTCCGTAAGGACCCCGCTGCAACGGGAGGGTAGGACAAAAGATGTCATACAAGTTCTTTTCCATAAGCATGTATGATTGTTTACGGAATACATGCCTACATTACATTGATGAATTGGAGCTAGTTCTATATCACCCTATGTTATAACTATTGCATGAGGAATCGCATCCGGCATAATTATCCATCACTGATCCATTGCCTACGAGCTTTTCACATATTGTTCTTCGCTTATTTACTTTTCCGTTGCTACTGTTACAATTGCTACAAAAACCCCAAAAACATATATCTTTACTTTTGCTACCGTTACCTTTATTATCATACCACTTTTGCTACTAAACACTTTGCTGCAGATACTAAGTTATCCATGTGTGGTTGAATTGACAACTCAACTGCTAATACTCAAGAATATTCTTTGGCTCCCCTTGTGTCGAATCAATAAATTTGGGTTGAATACTCTACCCTCAAAAGCTGTTGCGATCCCCTATACTTGTGGGTTATCAAGACTAATTTCTGGCGCCGTTGCCTGGGAGCATAGCTCTATTCTCTGAGTCACTTGGGATTTATATCTGTTGATCACTATGAAGAACTTGAAAGATGATCGAACTACTATTTTGCCCTCAACTACGAGGGGAGGTAAGGAACTGCCATCTAGCCTTGCACTAGATTCTCTTTCTGTTATCAGTAGGCTTGCTACACCTAAACCTCTACTGCTATGAATTCTGATATGTCGCATGTTATTGATGATGTCACTTCTGCTATGCACGATGAAATTACTTCTGTGCGTGATACTACTTTACCATTAGGTGAATTCCTTGATGAACAACTTGCTAGATTTAGGGGGAATGAAATTACTGAAGATCCTATTACTGATGATAGTGATGATGAAGGTCCCCCCAATGATTATGTATTATCTGTTGTTCCTAAGGGTTATGTTATGCATGAAACAGCTGCTATGGAAATTCTTGCTTGCATTGATAGAAATGATCTTAAGAAATTATTAGCTAAATGGAAGCAGCAGTCTCTTAATGCTAGAATGAAACCCGATCCTGCTTTTGCTACTTCACCTATTTGTGTTACTGATAAGGATTATGAATTCTCTGTTGATCCTGATATTGGTACTTTAGTTGAATCTGATCCTTTTTATGGCCTTGAATCTGAAACTGTTGTGGCACATCTTACCAAGTTGAATGATATAGCTACCCTGTTTACTAATGATGAGAAGTCTCGCTATTTATATATCCTTAAGATATTTCCGTTCTCATTAAAGGGTGATGCTAAGACTTGGTATAATTCTCTTGCTCCTCATTGTGTGCGTAGTCCCCAGGATATGATTTATTACTTCTCTGCTAAATATTTCCCTACTCATAAGAAACAAGCCACCTTGCGGGAAATATATAATTTTGTGCAAATCAAAGAAGAGAGTCTCCCTCAAGCTTGGGGGAGGCTTCTCCTGTTACTTAATGCTTTGCCTGATCATCCTCTTAAGAAAAATGAAATACTTGATATCTTTTATAATGGACTAACTGATGCTTCCAAGGACTACTTGGATAGTTGTGCTGGTTGTGTTTTAGGGAAAGAATAGCCGACGAAGCTGAAATACTATTGAATAATATGTTAACTAATGAAAATAATTGGACTCTTCCTGAGCAAGTTCCTGAAGTAATTCCTGAAGCAATTGAGCCAACTCCTGAGCCTATTCCTAAACCCACTCCGAAGAAGAGAGGTGTTTTATTTCTCAGTCCTGAAGATATGCAAGAGGCAAAGAAATCAATGAAAGAAAAAGGTATTAAAGCTGAGATGTTAAGAATTTACCTCCTATTGACGAAATACATGGTCTTAAATTACCGCCTGAAGAACCACATTGTCTTGATTACCCATCACAGGTAGTAAAGGTAAATTCTCTCTATAGATATGATAAAGTTGAAGTACCCTCTATTAAATTTCATAGCCCATGCTTAGATAAATTTGATGACTTTATAGCTAGACAAGAAAGTTTTAATGCTTATGTTGGTAGAGAGTTAAAGAATAATGCTTTCGAGATAGGACGCGTAGGTGATAATCTGGCTAGAGTTAAAGATGAACTTCAGCGCGTTAGCAAATATGCTTCTATGGTTGCTACTCAAGCTGAGCAAGTACTTAAAGCTCAAAATGATTTTCTTGATGAATTAAATAATAAAAATGACTTTGTTGTTAGAGTGTCTACTAGAACTGGTAGAATGACTCAGGAACCCTTGTATCCTGAAGGCCACCCTAAGAGAATCGAGCAAGATTCTCAGAGAAATAATTTAGAGGCACCTAGTTCTTCTAAAAAGAAGAAAAAAACGATAGGACTTTGCATGCTTCTAGTGAACCCACTGTAGACACACCTGAGAATCCCAATGATATTTCTATTTCTGATGCGGAAACTCAATCAGGTGATGAACATGAACCTAGTGATAGTGTTAATGATAATGTTCATGTTGATGCTCAACCTAGCAAAGACAATGATGTAGAAATTGAACCTACTGTTGATCTTGATAACCCACAATCAAAGAATCAACGTTATGATAAGAGAGATTTTATTGCTAGGAAGCACGGTAAAGAAAGAGAACCATGGGTTCAGAAACCCATGCCCTTTCCTCCTAAACCATCCAAGTCAAAGGATGATGAGGATTTTGAGCACTTTGCTGAAATTATTAGACCTATATTCTTACGTATGCGTTTAACTGATATGCTTAAAGTAAATCCTTATGCTAAGTATATGAAGGATATCATTACAAATAAAAGAAAGATACCGGAAGCTGAAATTTCCACCATGCTTGCTAATTACACTTTTAAGGGTGGAATACCAAAGAAACTTGGAGATCTGGGTGTTCCAACTATACCATGCTCCATTAAAAGAAACTATGTTAGAACTGCTTTATGTGATCTTGGAGCCGGTGTTAGTGTTATGCCTCTCTCTTTATATCATAGACTTGAATTGAATACGTTGACACCTACTGAAATATCTTTGCAAATGGCTGATAAATCAACTGATATACCTATCGGTATTTGCGGGGATGTGCCTGTTGTGGTTGCAAATGTCACTATCTTAACGGACTTTGTTATTCTTGATATTCCCGAGGACGATAGTATGTCTATTATCCTTGGTAGACCTTTTCTTAATACTGCAGGGGCTGTTATTGATTGCAACAAAGGCAATGTCACTTTTCATGTTAATGGTAATGAGAATACGGTACACTTTCCGAGGAAACAATCTCAAGTTCATAGCATCAATTCTATTGAAAAAGTTCCAACTTCCATTTTTGGAGGTTTTGAATTTCCTCTCCCTACTGTCAAGAAAAAGTATGATATTCTTATTGTTGGGGATTTTCAAATCCCTGTTGAGGTAACTTAGTGTTATTCGAAATTTCTCCGGTTCCGTGTTATTCGGAATGAGTTTGTTAACAAGACTTGATCAACCTTGTTAGTGGATTCATTTTGATGATCACGAGATGGATGAAACTAGAAGGCACAACCTTCTGTACCCTCTTTTTACTTTCTGTTATTTAGAATAAATAAAGAAAAAATAGTATTATCTGTCTGTTTTCTGAATTATCCGTGCATTAAAAAATAGTCTGAAAATAAAAGTGCTCCAAATGCCATGCAAATTTTTAGTATGATTTTTTCTGGAATATTTGAGGATTTCAGGCACTGAAAACACTGCAAGAGGGGCAAGCACCAGGCCACGAGAGAGGAGGGCGCGCCCCCCTGTAGGGCGCCCCCCCTATCTTGTGGGCCCCTGGTGGCCCCCCTCCACTTATACCACCACCCACACACTTCATCTTCTACCCAAAAAAATCCCCATCCAGCTCAAGCCCGAGTTCTAGCTCGTTTTGCTGCAATTTTCGATCTCTTAGCTCAAAGCTCCATTCACAAAACTGCTTCGGGAGATTGTTGCTTGGTATGTGACTCCCCCATTGGTCTAATTAGTTTTTGTTCTAGTGCTTTATTCATTGCAAATTTTTGCTGCATAGGTGACCATGTTCTTGAGCTTGCATGTTAAATTTTTGAGGTCCCAAGAAATTCCAATGCATGATATAGGCTCTAGGCACTTCTAGGAGTGGTTGCTATCAATCTTGTTTAGTTTTATTCACTTTTATTTTGAAGTTACTAAATTTTCAGAAAAAGAAATATGCTTAGAAGAATGTACCAAGGTGGCTCCTCGGCAAAGAAAGGGCCAAGAATTGCTATACGTGAACAAGATGTTGACTTGCCAAGGGACGCAAGTATACGGGCTTGTGAGTGGCCATCCAATGATTTTATGGTCGAAGCAGGCTTCAAGGGGGAATTTGACGCGTATGTGCGTAATGCTGAGCTTGAGGACTTCTTACAAGATAAGTGTCCTCAATATTATCAATTGACTGATTCCTTTGTGCGGTGGTTTGAATATATTTCTTCGCGTAATTCTCCTAGTGTTATGTTTGATATTTATGATACATCTTATACCATGGATTTAGAGGATTTCACAACTGCTTGCAAACTCCCTCAGTGGGGTAATATTAATATCCTCCCAAATCTGAAGTTAGAGATTTTCTTGCTAGTATTACTGTGGGAGAATCTAGGGACGTAACACAAGCTACCATAGGGAGCATCCATTTTCCTGCTATACATTACTTTGCTCTCTTTATTGGAAGATGCATTAACGGTAAGGACGAAGTATGTCACATGTGTGCTCCTGATCTTTGCGTCCTCAAGAGTGTTGTGTCAGGTTATAGAGGTTATAACTTGGGGGCAATAGTTGCACGTAGGTTGCATAATAATAATAAAAAGGGAGATTTCTTTGGAGGAATTTATGCAACCCGTGTGGCTAATTTTCTTAACATAGCTCCACGAGAGGGGGATATGCTTGTACCTCTTGTTTATTTGGACAAAGAAGCTATGTTTGATCATCATTTTCTCGAGAGGAATGAACAATTCCTCCATTATCGACTAACCTATAACAGACGCAACATCGTCCCTGTTACTCTTCCTGCTCGCTACCTTTTTGATTATCAGACAAAAGGAAGATATGTTGTCACCAGGGAAGAAGCAACTGAATATGAGAGGGGAATGGAGGCAGCTCGCCAACACACTGCTGCTCAGGAGGCGGTCGCCTCTTCATCTCAGTACTACCCCAGTTTCACTTATGGATATCAGCCAGGCGGTCATTGGTATTAAACCAACTTAGGCCAAAAGCCTAAGCTTGGGGGAGTACGTATTTCTCACCGACTTTACATTCTTGTTCACACACTAGTCGTCGGTGCTCACACTCTTTCAATGTATTATCCATGCTAGTTTAAATTTCTTTTTCTAGTTTTCTTCTTGTGTGTTTGATAAACCTTTAGAAAGACCAAAAAATTAGTTAGTTTAATTTCCTTGCCTGTAGTAGAAATTAAAATGAAAACCCAAAAAGATTTCTTGTTCTTCTTTTACTTGTTGGGAGCTTTCCCGTGTAAATAGTTTTATTTTCTTTTCTTTCTTTTGGGGGTCGAGAAGACTATATTGAAATTGCTTAGTGGCTCTTATATGCATGATTGTTTATTTAATTTAGAGCCCATATTACTTGTCTTCTCTCTTGAGTTGAATGCTTGCAGATTCCAGCTTAGTCCAATGCACGTGCACTCTTATTATTATACACATCGTTCGGTCGTGCAAGTGAAAGGCAATAATGATGATATATGATGGACTTATTGGGATGAGAAAAGCTGGTATGAACTCGAACTCTTTTGTTTTGTAAATATGATGATTCATCGTTCCTGAGTCAGCTATTATGAAGTAAACATATTTGCAATGACATTTAGAGATTATAGTTGCTTGTGCCATGCTTGATTAGCTATGAGTTATAATGGTTTACTTCGCGTGCCAACATGCTATTAGAATGATTATGGTGTGGTATGATGGGATGGTATCCTCCTTTGAATGTATTAAGTGACTAGACTTGGCACATGTTCACGCATGTAGTTGAATCAAATCAATATAGCCTTCATGATATTTATGTTCATGGTGGATTATATCCTACTCATGCTCATACTCAGTGTGAATTTATTTTAATGCATGTTTACGACTGTTGTCTCTCTCTCAGTTGGTCGCTTCCCAGTCTTTTGCTAGCCTTCACCTGTACTAAGCGGGAATACTGCTTGTGCATCCAAACTCCTTAAACCCAAAGTTGTTCTATATGAGTCCACTATACCTACCTATATGCGGTATTTACCTGCCGTTCCAACTAAATTTGTATGTGCCAAACTCCAAACCTTCAAATGAAATTCTGTTTTGTATGCTCGAGCAGCTCATGTTTCAACTAGGGCTGCCTATATCTTCCATGCTAGGTGGGTTATTCTCAAGAGGAGTGGACTCCGCTCCTCATTCACGAGAAAGGGCCGGTAACTGGGATGCCCAGTCCCATGATCCAAAGAGATCAAAGCAAATCAAAATAATTAAACAAAACTCCCCCAGGGCTGTTGTATGTTGGAGGCACTCGTTGCTTCGAGCAAGCCATGGATTGATGCTTGTTGGTGGTTGGGGGATAAACCTTTACCATTCTGTTTGGGAACTGCCTATAATGCATGTAGTATGGAAGATACAGCCATCTCATAATTGTTGTGTTGACAGCAAAAGTATGCCGCACAAAATGCTATTCAACCTCTATTTTAAAATCGAGCTCTGGCACCTCTACAAATCCCTGCTTCCCTCTGCGAAGGGCCTATCTATTTACTTTTATGTTGAGTCATCACCCTTCTTAATAAAAAGCACCCGCTAGAGAGCACACTGTCATTTGCATTCATTATTATTGGTTTATATTGGGTATGACTTGACTGGATCTCTTTTACCATGAATTACAATGTTTAGTCAGTCCTTGATCTTTAAAGGTGCTCTGCATTTATGTTTTGCGGTCTCAGAAAGGGCTAGCGAGATACCATTTTGTTATATCATGTTATGACTATTTTGAGAAAGTGTTGTCATCCGAGTTATATTATTATGGCTCGCTAGCTGATTATGTTACTGATATGAGTATTTGTGAGACCTATGTGTTATTGTTAGTATGGTTAGTTCATAATATTTGCTGAAACTTGAATGCTGGCTTTTCATGTTTACAACAACAAGAGCAAACATAGTTTGTAAAAGTATTTCTTTATCACTTTCAGTTTATCAATTGAATTGCTTGAGGACAAGCAAAGGTTTAAGCTTGGGGGAGTTGATACGTCTCCAACGTATCTACTTTTCCAAACACTTCTACACTTGTTTTGGACTCTAACTTGCATGATTTGAATGAAACTAACCCGGACTGACGCTATTTTCAGTAGAACTGCCATGATGTTGTTTTATGTGTAGAAAAGAAAAGTTCTCGAAATGTCCTGGAAATCCACGGAGGCACTTTTCAGAATTAATAAGAATTTTTGGCAAAAAAATCAAGGCCAGGGGGCCCACGGGCTGTCCACGAGACAGGGGGCGCGCCCCCCCCAGGGCGCGCCCTCCTATCTCGTGGGCCCCCTGGACACCTTACGACCTCAACTCCAACTCCATATATACCGTCTCAGGGATAAAAAAATCGGAGAGAAAGTTTCATCGCGGTTTACGACACGGAGCCGCCGCCAAGCCCTAATCTCTCTCCGGAGGGCTGATCTGGAGTCCGTTCGGGGCTCCGGAGAGGGGGATTTGTCGCCGTCGTCATCACAAACCATCCTCCATCATGAATTTCATGATGCTCACCGTCGTGCGTGAGTAATTCCATCGTAGGCTTGCTAGACGGTGATGGGTTGGATGAGATTTACCATGTAATGAAGTTAGTTTTGTTAGGGTTTGATCCCTAGTATCCACTATGTTCTGAGATTGATGTTGCTATGACTTTGCTATGCTTAATGCTTGTCACTAGGGCCCGAGTGCCATGATTTCAGATCTGGACCTATTATGTTTTCATGAATATATGTGTGTTCTTGATCCTATCTTGCAAGTCTATAGTCACATATTATGTGTTATGATCCGACAACCCCGAAGTGACAATAATCGGAATACTTCTCGGTGATGACCGTAGTTTGAGGAGTTCATGTATTCACTATGTGTTAATGCTTTGTTCCGATTCTCTATTAAAAGGAGGCCTTAATATCCCTTAGTTTCCGTAAGGACCCCGCTGCAACGGGAGGGTAGGACAAAAGATTTCATACAAGTTCTTTTCCATAAGCACGTATGATTGTTTACGGAATACATGCCTACATTACATTGATGAATTTGAGCTAGTTCTATATCACCCTATGTTATAACTATTGCATGAGGAATCGCATCCGGCATAATTATCCACCATTGATCCATTGCCTACGAGATTTTCACATATTATTCTTCGCTTATTTACTTTTCCGTTGCTACTGTTACAATCGCTACAAAAACCCCCAAAACATTTATCTTTACTTTTGCTACCGTTACCTTTATTATCATACCACTTTTGCTACTAAACACTTTGCTGCAGATACTAAGTTATCCTTGTGTGGTTGAATTGACAACTCAACTGCTAATACTCAAAAATATTCTTTGGCTCCCTTGTGTCGAATCAATAAATTTGGGTTGAATACTCTACCTGCGATCCCCTATACTTGTGGGTTATCATGGCGCCCCATGGAAGTGTGTACACGAGCGTGGGAAACGGGCTGCGACGGTTCTGTGCCACCAGTCGCGGGTCAAGGGGGACGGGATCACGCACACGTCTGTGCCGTCGTGGGTCAAGGGGACATGCCTGCCCCGGGTTTTCTGCGTGTGCCGCCCGTGCATTCATGTCGTAGCCAATCTTGCTAGGGCCTGGCTAGTGGGCAACGTTCGATCGATGGGAGACATGACAATAATGGACGCCTTCATTTTCCCATCTTGTAATGGGCAGCACGCCGTTTGAACTGCATCGATACCCACATCGATACCCCATGCCAGTATTGCATCCTCAAAGAGGAGCACGCCATGCACGGCACGCCATGCAGTGTTGGCTTTTTGGTTGTCTTCATCGGGCTGCTGCATTGTGGCCGGGTGCATGCTTTGATGCGACGCTGCATCGGTTCTAATGGTAGGCATGCGATAGCTTACTGCGTCGTTGGAGGTGGCGGAGCAGGGCTACGTCGCGGGCGGGCATGCATGCAACGCATGGGCGCAGTTCTGCGGGTGGGCATGCATGCTGCGGGTAGGCACGGGCATGCATGCAACGATGGAAAGGGCACTGCGTAGGCTTGGTCCATGCACCGCGTCAACTCTTGCCGTTGGATTCAAATGAACGGTCCTGATGCCCCAACGAGAGAGGCTGATCCAAACCCCATCGATCCAACCAATCAGCGCGTCTCATGCGGATCGATGCACACTGTAGCTAACCCTAGCGCCTGATCTCAACCGTCCACACACAACGATCGACGACCCGGTAGTGTGCGGGGTTTTGAGAGGGGTTTTGAGGGGTTTTGACTGATTAGGGTTGAGCATAACTAATTCAAAAAAATCAAAAAAATATGAAACTTGCGCACATAGTCTTATTATGTCGTAAAGTAACGAGAAAAAAATATAAATATGGTTTACATACATTTTTATGAAAAATCCTTCACAAAATTGTCATTCCTCGGACAATGTAGTATGGAGTTCAAGGGAGAGAGTAGTGCGCACCCGAGAGTAGGTGGGGGTTTTGAAAATGAAAAGTGTGAAAACCTCACCAAAACTTCATTTTGGATTGACTAAGAAAGATCTTAACTTACTTTTCTCATTTTCATGTTTTAAACTTGTTTTATACATAATTTTATATTAAACCTTGTTTTTTCAAAAAGAAAAGAAAATAATAGAAAAGTAATTCAGTAAATAGTGAGACTTTATATTTACACTATGTAGGTAGAATAGATGTGTAGAAAAATTATTTGGCTGGTTTAGACAAGGTGCCAAAAAAACTTGCTTAAATATGAGGTCGTTTACCCTACCTTTGGAGGTCATTTGAAACACATTTTTCATGACTATGAGTTCAACTTACCAAAAGGGCTCGGAATGATCAGCAAGCAAACATATTTCAGTTGAGGTACTTTAGATAGCATTAAAACATCAATACCCCATCCCTAATTCAAATTTGAGCCCAAATTTGAATTTAAATTTGAATTTTATTTGGCTGTTTTAGACAAGGTACCAAATATTATTACATGCCCCAAATTTTCAAACTGTTCTCTGTTCTACCAGTACGAATAGAATAGTGACTACCAGTACGCACCAAGTTACAAATATTATTACATGCCCCAAATTTCCAAAATGTTCTCTGTTCTACATCTTCCTATCATGTTGTGTGCCCTTCTTCGCCTTAGCACTTCTTGTTTTTTGTTCTACTACACACACAAGTTCACTGATCATCTTGGTTTTCTTCACTGGTCTTTTCAACACCTCGCCAACACCCTCGTGATCTGTGTCTTCAGTCTCAATGTTGACAGAAGTTTCAGTTTCTTCGATGTATACCTCAACATGGGTTTCTTCAGTCTGAACCTCAACACGCTCAGGTTTAGTTTCAACCTCGAGAGTAGTTTCTTCAGTCTGAATGTTTACTGCAATTTCAGTTTCTTCGGTGTGCACCTCCACATCAGTTTCTTCAGTCTGAATATTAACTGCAGCAGGATTTTCTTCAGTCTGCTCAGGCTCAGGCACACTTCTCTTCTTTCTACCACCATTGACTCTTGCTTTTTTTGTTGGCCAACACTGTTCAACAACAAGGGGCTGACTTGCTCACTTCCTCCTGGCCATTGGGAAAATGTTATAGATATAGTAATTGGAAAAAAGCACCAAATCAAAACACAGACAAATAAACAAGAACATACTTTGGCTTATCTGGAGTGTAACGGCATTTGACAGATCCCACTCTGTGCCCAAGTTCCTGGCACAACTTGCATCTGTTTTTGTTACCTTTTTGTGCCCTTTTTGGCTTTCCGTCTTTCTTTCCCTTCTTACTACTCCCACCTTTCTCAAAACATGCCTTGAATCTACTCTGTTTAGGCCTGCCAGCCTTTCTTTTCGCCAAGGGAGGACACATGGAAAATTCAATGTCCACTTCAGGCCATTGAGACTGATCTATAAGTGGTGGAATTGGAGTAGCATATGCAGCTTTGAATCTTGCTACCGAATAATATTCATGCAAATATGGGTGCATGTTTATCTTCGGTTGGGATGCTAAGAAAAGAATGGCATGCTCACATGGTTTACCAATGTGTTGCCACTCGAGGCAAGTGCAATCATGCAATTCAGTGTTAACAACATGTCTCCTTCCAGTTTTGTTATCTCTAACTTCAGCACCCCAAGGTGAAGATTTTTCAACAAACAAATGTGAAAGATTTCTGCTCCTATTGACCACCCGTTGTACCACTGCTCGAAGCTTATCACCTTGCAGACAATCACCTATCCTTCTTCTCAATTCCCACAACCGCATGAGCATGATCCTGATTTGGTCAACCATGTCATGCACAGGCAAATCTTTTAACTCCTTCACCTTGTTGTTGAAACTCTCTGCCAAATTGTTGTTGATGTGGTCACACTTGATGGCAGTTTTGAATGCTGACCTGTACCATAACAAAGAAAGGTAGGTGTTCAGCCATGGACCAAACTCATCACATGCTGCCATTATCTTACCAAGATGATATTTGTGTGTCTGTCTAGTGTAAGATCTTGCTGCTGGCCACATGCGCCCAAATTCTTCTCCTCTAAATTTTTTGATTAAATTCATCCACAAATGACTGAAGCACTCCCTCTGCTCAGCATGTGGGAAAACATTTTTCACTGAATTTTCAAGCCCCTTACATGCATCTGTGTGTATAGCCAAAGGTGACACTGGCCCTAGGCATCTTTTCAACTGGATCATGAACCATGTCCATGAAGCCTCTGTTTCTGACTGAAACAAGCCAACAGCAATTGGAAACATCCAGTTGTGTCCATCTAGAGCATTGCATGCTGCCAACTGACCATTCCACTTGCCTGTCAAAAATGATGAGTATATGCTCAAATATGGATGGCACCCTGCTTTGAACCCATCGATGCAAGGCTTCAAAGCCATAAAAAACTTGGAGAACTTGACTTTACCTTTGGGTGATACCTCTGTATCTATCTCCACAACACTGCCAGGTGACCTCTTTTCCACCTCTGCTTTGAAGCTGTAAAGCATCCTAAATGTATTTGCCCAATCACCATATAAATTTTTCATTGCCCTTTGTTTTGCCTTCCACACTGTGGTATACTTCAGTTTAATGGGGTACATTTTTTCCAAGTCTACTTTGAGTTTCTTGGCAGTAGTGTTTGGTGTTTTGGCTAAAATTGGGGTGATCTTTTCTGCAACCCAAAGTTGTGATGTCATGGTTGATACTCTCTGTGAACTTGTAATACAAGTATGTTGATTGGGGATTTGGTTAACCTTGATAGTACTTCCATCAGGTTGCAGTCTAGCAGATATGTACCACTTGCAAGGCTTCACACTACCATCAAATCCTCTGCACCTCGCATAGAACTTCTTTCTATCAGTCCAAACAGTCTTGGCATCAAACTCATGTTTCACTGCATAAGTCTTGAAACACATCCTAAACTCCTTCATGCTTGGGAACAACTTGCCTACTTCAATGACAGGGTTCTCTTTGTCATACACATGCACCAGCTCATCATCATGTGCACCATCTACTTCATCTGCAGCTTGTTCCATCAACTGTCCATCTACTTCTTCATCAGCATTAGCAGGCAAACTAGATTCTCCCCTCTCCTGATTATCTCTGTCATCGACTGGAATGCCAAAAAGTTTGGCCATCTCAATGTCAAGCATTGGTGCAATGACCAAATCAGTAGGCTCATCTAATTCAACTACATTCCAATCAACAATTGCTGTAGTTTCAGTTTCATTTCCATTCACCTGTCCCTCTTCGGCTATTACTATAAGTTCAGTACACATGGGAATCAATGGCCTCTGTGTAGCCCAATCATCATCTACCATCTGCGCAGCCAATTGTGATGGCACATATCCAACCTTCGAAAAAATGTTCAGATCAACGAGCTCAACAAAAAAAATTAGCCCGTTTGCTTGTCCAACCGTTATGCCGATCGATTTCTTCAACAATCTGTTCACCATCTTCTATTCTCACATACTCTCCTTTCCAATCATCAAACCGCAACAGTGATACTTCTTGCTCTGGACCCCAAAACGATATTCTCCCCAATTTTTCCCATCCATTTCTTCACTGCCGTCTCTCCCATGTTCTGTAGAACTTGTGGATCAATCTCTGTAAACTCAACCTCCCATTTAACAATTGTGTCTCTCTCAATGTTCTGTATGCTACCATCAACTAATTTTGCGTTTGATGGAAAGAAATTGACTGTCAATTCGAAGGTCCGAGCGGCAGCATCCCCTCTGTCAGTGGCGGACAGTGTGAGCCCGTGAGAAAGAGCAGACGAGGCCAACCCCTAACTGCATGCAAAATTGGATCGGAGAGAGGCGCATTACCTATTCGAAGTTGAATCTAGCGGCTCCATCTCAGTATGCCCACGGGCTCCCCTCACAACCTATCGATTCCGCAAGCAAAAACAGAGGAAACGAGCTGAGATCTACGGGGCCGAGAGAGGAACGGGAGGGCGACTAGGGTTTGAATTCACTCACCATTTTCTGAGGATGAAGGCTCCGCTGCCGTTGAGAACGAGGGCTCCGCCGCTGCCACCGAGAACGCAAGATCCGCCGCCATCAGAGAAGAAGGGGGGCAGAGTGGCGGGCCCGGCACGGTCGGGCGGCAGGGCACGGTCAGCTGTTTTGAGGAACAATTAAGTTGGACCCACATGTCCTAACATAAATGGGTGGGCTTGGTTGACGATCAATTTAACCACATTTAACACCCCATGTGGTCCTGGGCTATTTATACGCTCAAATGTGTCGCATCACAACCATTCGCTCGAACAACGTCGCACTCTTGCCAATTCACCTCAAAAACATCGCACAGGAGCTATTGGCCCGTGTTGGCGAGCGTACGTGGACGGATTTGGCGGCAAGCGTAGGAGGACGAGCTTGGTGTATGCCGTGCAGCGAGCGTGCCAGAACACTGCCGTCTATCCGCTGACAGCAATCGAAGCAATAAGACGGAGGTTTTACCACAGTAGTTCCAACGCTGCATGGCAGGTTGGCCTCATACACGTACATGATGCATCGCTTGCCAGCAGCTTGTGTGCTCAAGTGCACGGATACTTTATCAACCGGAACGGCCAGAACGATGACAGGTTTAGACGGATATACAAGATCAATGGTGAACTTGTCTCATGACCGCAGCTCAGGGATTGGTACAAGCACGTACATGTGAGGTATTATTTTCTATTGCTTCATCTATGCATGCATGTACAATACAACATAAATTCTCTAATTTTTTATTAGCACCAACTCTGTAAAACATGAGGTGTGCGTCCTCAATTGGTCGAGCCAAAATTATAAAATAACAACACACTATTGTAGCATCAAGATTATTAGGCTAATTAACAGGTAGTTAATAGTTTACAACATTTTTTCTTAATAACAATATCTCCATTTTCCGTCAGTTTTATGCACACATTTTGCGATGTGCGGGCTAGAATTTTATATAGTCTTATCAGGAGAACACATTATTTGACTGATCTAAAGAAAAATCAAATGAGATGTGAGCACATTCACAAATCACACCTATGGGCAGTTTGTAAACATAGTTTTGTCTTAGGTATATTTTGTTTTCTCATTGATATTTAAATATATATAATCATGTACTTGCTTATTATGGATACTATGCTAACTTTTCACAGTTATTCCCAGGGTGCAATCTCCCTGTTCCATAAGAAAGGGAAGAGAACTTTGATCTCCCTGATTACTAGGATTGTAAATTCATTGCCCTTCCGTAAAGGTGTAAAGTATGCGTGGAAATTTGTTCTTTTTACTAAATTGATGCAAAATATAATCTCACAATCGCAAACATGAGCTTTTATCTTTTTTATTAACAATTTACAACGTGACGGACCTTTTCCCCTTTTGCGCTGATTTTCTCTCTGACATATATAGGTACGTACATTCATGTCATATTAGCCATCGCCTTTCCACTCAGTGCCATCGGCTTTCTGATCGATCGTTTCAGCTAGCAGCAAAACACAAACACATAGGTGTGCATAGCTAGATTGAGAGAATAAGGCTAAGAAAAAAGGGGAAATAAGACAAAGTCGGGAAAACTAAAAAATGGGGACCTGCAGGTTGAACTTTGAAGAATGTTGCTGCTGCGGCTGATGAGGATGATGTGCCGATCTGCCAGAAGCGGAAATATAGACGATGCTTTTGGCTAGCGCGCTTGAGGAAGAAAACGCTATCAGCATCCTTATACTGAAGCTGGATCCAAAGGGGCTACGAGCTTGCGGGAGATGAAATTCATGACCAAATCAACCACATGAATGTCAAAACCAACGACATCATGCAGATAGATGATATCACCGTACCTTCTCCCTGATGCAGCTAAGCCTTGGGCCCTGCTACCCATACATCGCCGTTTATCAGCATAGGAGACCGATGAGGCGTACGACCAGCCAAACAAGCTGCCGGCGATGATTAACCTGTGGCAGAACCAGCAGCTGGGTGGCTTCAGGTGGAGGACAAGCAACCTCAATGCGGCGACAAAAAAAAACATGTTGATGAGAGCTATCGGGTAGCGCAAATTTTGGGTGAGCTGAGAGAGTAAGGGGATCGAGAAGATGAACATTCTCAGTTTGTGAAATAATGAGCAGGGGAAATAAGAATGGAGAGGGCAATAAGCCTATGGAATGCGGAAAGTCAAGACTACCGGTGGGACCCATCGAACAAATGACCTTTTCCAACATGATAATATAAGCAACGTCTGTGTACATGTAGTGTGGACAATGTGAGAGCAAAACATATGACGTGGTAGTAAAAGCCACCCTTGGTACTGCACGTGTATGCAAGTAAATACCTACCACCAAAGTTTTTATGGATACGTATAGAGGTCTCGATTTTTTAGGCATGGATACGTATCAGTAAAAAGAAAGTAAAAGCAATAAAAAAAGTTGAAACATTTTTGGGACAAAAATAATCTAGCATAATAGCATGTTTAAAGTTTCGAGAAAAAAAGAGTTGTGTCATACTTTCAATAAAAAAAACATGAATAGTAGCTTTTACATAGCATTTATGTTGTTCTATTTTGCTCGGTATACAGAATAACTAATTTTGTTATGAAATATTAAACATGAGTATTATGCTAGACCATGTATGTTGCCAAAAAATTCAAAATACTTGAATATTTTTTACTATTTTAATTCGGATGTGCACACACCAAGGTGCATCGTTCTATTTTTTATGTATTATAAAGAAAATAAATCAATTATTGTACAAAATCACTAAATAATATGACAATCTTGCATATTGTTAGCAAATTAGACTATGACTACACGTATACAATCATAACTATTAAATTTGTCTTCCTAGAAATAACTATGCAACATGATAAAAATGTCAAAAGAAAAAAATGCAAATATAATTTAAAAAATGCAACAGATCATAAAACTAAAGTTAGTATGGCATGCATAATTATCACGTAAAGTATGAAAGAACAACATATATATTCATACAGAAATAAAAACCCAAACATACTAAATAAAAAAATATGTTCGCAAAAGATATATATTAAAAATGTCCACAAATTTGGATTCAAATTTTCTTTGGATAAATAAAATAATATATTCTTGCAATTTAAAGTAATAAAATCCTAGCCCGCGCATCGAGCGGGCCACTTTGCTAGTGACTCTAATATCACCATCTTTATATCTCAAAACAATCATAAAGAATCAAACTTTTCAATGCACTTTATATGAAAGTTTTTATTATATCCATCTTGGATGCCCATCATATTAGGACTAGTTTTATAACCCAAGCAAATTGCCACGTCGTTCTAAAAGACTCAGAAAATAATATAAGTTAAGCATGAGAGTTCAACAATTTCTATAAAATAAAGCCACCGCTGTTCTCTAAAAGGATATAAATGAAGCACTAGAGCAACATTGCCTAGCTCAAAAGATATAAGTGAAGCACATATAGTATTCTAATAAATCACGATTCATGTGTGTCTCTCCCAAAAGGTGTGTACATCAAGGATGATTGTGGTAAACTAAAAGCAAAGACTCAAATCATACAAGATGCTCCAAGCAAAACACATATCATGTGGTGAATAAAAATATAGCCTCAAGTAAAGTTGCTGATAGACGAGGACAAAAGAGGGGATGCCTTTCGGGGCATTGCTACCTCTTGAGCATGCGTTGGTTTTCCCTTGAAGATGAAAGGGTGATGCACAAAGTATCGTAAGTATTTCCCTCGGTTTTTGAGAACCAAGGTATCAATCCAGTAGGAGGCTACACTCAAATCCCTCGTACTTGCACAAACAAATAAGAACCTTGCAACCAACGCGATAAAGGGGTTGTCAATCCCTTCACAGCCACTTGCAAAAGTGAGATCTGATAGAGATAATAAGATAAATAATTTTGATATTTTTATGATATAGATTGAAAAGTAAAGAGTGCAAAATAAAATAGATTGGAAACTTATATGATGGAAAATAGACCCGGGGGCCATAGGTTTCACTAGTGGCTTCTCTCAAGATAGCATAAGTATTACGGCGGGTGAACAAATTAATGTCGAGCAATTGATAGAAAAGTGCATGGTTATGAGAATATCTAGGCATGATCATGTATATAGGCATCATGTCCGCGACAAGTAGATCGAAACAATTCTGCATCTACTACTATTACTCCACACATCGACCGCTATCCAGCATGCATCTAGAGTATTATGTTCATAAGAACAGAGTAACGCATTAGGCAAGATGACATGATGTAGAGGGATAAACTCAAGCAATATGATATAAACCCCATATTTTTATCCTCGATGGCAACAATACAATACGTGCCTTGCTGCCCCTACTATCACTGGGAAAGGACGCCGCAACATTGAACCCAAAGCTAAGCACTTCTCCCGTTGCAAGAAAGATCAATCGAGTAGGCCAAACCAAACTGATAATTCGAAGAGACTTGCAAAGAGAACAAATCATAGATAAAAGAATTCAGAGGAGATTCAAATATTGTTCATAGATAATCTTGATCATAAACCCACAATTCATCGGATTTCGACAAACACACTGCAAAAAGAATTACATCGAATAGATCTCCAAGAAGATCGAGGAGAACTTTGTATTGAGATCCAAAGAGAGAGAAGAAGCCATCTAGCTAATAACTATGGACCCCGAAGGTCTGTGGTAAACTACTTACACTTCATCAAAGAGGCTATGGTGTTGATGTCGTAGCCCTCCGTGGTCGGTTACCCTTCGGCGGAGCGCCGGAAAAGGCCCCAAGATGGGATCTCACGGGTACAGAAGGTTGCGGTGGTGGAAATAGGGTTTCGTGGTGCTCTTGGATGTTTTCAGGGTATATGAGTATATATAGGCGAAAGAAGTTGGTCGGGGGAGCCACGAGGGGCCCAAGAGGGTGGGGGCGCGCCTACCCCCCTGGTCACGCCCTCCTGCCTCGTGGCCTCCTTGTTTATTTCTTGACGTCCACTCCAAGTCTCCCAGATCGCGTTTGTTCCAAAAATAACTCTCCCGAAGGTTTCATTCCGTTTGGACTCCGTTTGATATTCCTTTTCTGCGAAACACTGAAATAGGCAAAATAAACAGCAATTTGGACTCGGCCTCCGGTTAATAGGTTAGTCCCAAAATAGTATAAAAGTGTATAGTAAAGCCCATTAAACATCCAAAACAGATAATATAATAGCATGGAACAATAAAAAAATTTATAGATGCGTTGGAGACGTATCAAGCATCCCCAAGCTTAATTCTTGCTCGTCCTCGAGTAGGTAAATGATAAAAACAGAATTTTTTATGTGGAACGCTACCTAACATAATTCAAAATGTAATTTTATTTATTGTGGCTTGAATGTTCATATTCAAAAGATTCAAGATAAAAGTTGATATTGACATAAAAATATTAATACTTCAAGCATGCTAGCCAAGCAGTTTATGTCTTATCAAAATAACATAGCCAAAGAAAGCTTATCCCTACAAAATCATATAGTTTGGTCATGCTTCATTTTCGTCACACAAAATGCTCCCATCATGCACAACCCCGGTTTCACCCAAGCAATTGGTTCATACTTTTTAACACGCTTCAGCCTTTTCAACCATCACGCAATACATGAGCGTAAGCCATGGATATAGCACTATAGGTGGAATAGAGTATGATGATAGGTATCATATGAGAAAACAAAAAAGGAGAAAGTCTCACATTGACACGGCTAATCAACGGGGTATGGAGATGCCCATCAATCGATGTCAATACGAGGAGTAGGGATTGCCATGCAACGGATGCACTAGAGCTATAAATGTATGAAATCTCATCAAAAGAAACTAAGTGGGTGTGCATCCAACTTGCTTGCTCACGAAGACCTAGGAGTTTTGACGAAGCCCATCATTGGAATATACAAGACAAGTTCTATAATGAAAAATTCCCACTAGTACATGAAAGTGACAACATAGGAGACTCTCTATCATGAAGATCATAGTGCTATTTTGAAGCACAAGTGTGGAAGAAGGATAGTAACATTGTCCCTTCTCTCTATTTCTCTCATTTTTGTTTAATTTTTTTATTTGGGCTTCTTTGGCCCTTTTTTTTATTTGGGCTTCTTTGGCCTATTTTATTTTTCATAAAGTTCGGAGACTCATCCCAACTTGTGGGGGAATCATAGTCTCCATCATCCTTTCCTCACATGGGACAGTGCTCTAATAATGGAAATCATCACACTTCTATTTATTTACAACTCAAGAATTACAACTCAATACTTAGGACAAAATATGACTCTATGTGAATGCCTCCGGCGGTGTATTGAGATAAGCAATGAATCAAGAGCAACATGTATGAAAGAATTATAAAGGTGGCTTTGCCACAAATATGATGTCAACTACATGATCATGCAAAGCAATATGACAATGATGGAGCGTGTCATATTAAATGGAACGATGGAAAGTTGCATGGCAATATATCTCGGAATGGCTATGGAAATGCCATAATAGGTAGGTATGGTGGCTGTTTTCAGGAAGCTATAAGGAGGTTTGTGTGTGATAGAGTGTATCGTATCACGGGGTTTGGATGCACCGGTGAAGTTTGCACCAACTCTCAAGGTGACAAAGGGCAATGCACGGTACGGTAGAGGCTAGCAAATTGCGGAAGGGTAAGAGTGCGTATAATCCATGGACTCACGTTAGTCATAAAGAACTCATATACTTATTGCAAAAGTTTATTAGCCCTCGAAGCAAAGTACTACTACGCATGCTCCTAGGGGAAGGGTTGGTAGGAGTTAACCATCACGCGATCCCGACCTCCACTCATAAGGAAGGCAATCAAAGAACACCCCATGCTTCAAATTTGTCACACAATGTTCACCATATGTGCATGCTACGAGACTTGCCAACTTTAACACAAGTATTTCTCAATTTCATAATTACCCAATTAGCATGACTCTAACATTACCACCTTTATATCTCAAAACAATTATCAAGTATCAAATTTATCCTAGTGTTTAATGCACTCTATATGAAAGTTTTTATTTTACCCAACTTGGATGCCCATCATATTAGGACTAAAATTTTAACCAAAGCAAATTACCATCATGTTATAAAAGACTCTCAAAATAATATAAGTGAAGCATGAGAGATCAATAATTTCTATAAAATAAAACCACCGCCCTGCTCTAAAAAGATATAAGTGAAGTACTAGAGCAAAATTATCTAGCTCAAAAGATATAAGTGAAGCACATAGAGTATTCTAATAAATTCTGATTCATGTGTGTCTCTCCCAAAAGGTGTGTACAGCAAGGATTATTGTGGTAAACTAAAAAGCAAATAATCAAATCATACAAGACGCTCCAAGCAAAAAACATATCATGTGGTGAATAATAATATAGCATCAAGTAAAGTTACCGATGGACGAAGACGAAAGAGGGGATGCCTTCCAGGGCATCCCCAAGCTTAGGCTTTTGGTTGTCCTTGAATTTTACCTTGGGTGCCTTGGGCATCCCCAAGCTTAGGCTCTTGCCACTCCTTATTCCATAATCCATCAAATCCTTACCCAAAAACTTGAAAACTTCACAACACAAAACTCAACAGAAAATCTCATGAGCTCCGTTAGCGAAACAAAACAAACCACCACTTTAAGGTACAGTAATGAACTCATTCTTTATTTATATTGGTGTTAAACCTACTGTATTCCAGCTTCTTTATGGTTCATACACCCCGATACTAGCCATAGATTCATCAAAATAAGCAAACAACACACGAAAAACAGAATCTGTCAAAAACAGAATAGTCTGTAGCAATATATAACTTTTGAATACTTATGGAACCCCACAAATTCTAACGAATTAGTAAGTCCTAGATAATTTGTCTATTAATCTTTTGCAAGAAGAATCAACTGAAAACCCATTTTTGTGATTTATGAAAATTATTCTTGTGCGTCCAAAAGTTTCTGTTTTTCAGCAAGATCAAATTAACTATCACCGTAGGTTATCCTAAAGGTTTTACTTGGCACAAACACTAATTAATACATAAAACCACATCTAACCAGAGGCTAGATGAATTATTTATTACTAAAAAGTAACAAAAAGCAAAGAAACAAAAATAAAATTGGGTTGCCTCCCAACAAGCGCTATCGTTTAACGCCCCTAGCTAGGCATAAAAGCGAGAATAGATCTAGGTATTAGCAGCTTTGGTATTCAATTCATAGGTGGCTCTCATAATAGATTCATAAGGTAATTTGATTTTCTTCCGAGGAAAGGTTTTCATACCTTTCCTTAATGGAAATTGGAATCTAGTATTTCCTTCTTTCATATCAATAATTGCACCAAACGTTCTAAGGAAAGGTCTACCAAGAATAATAGGAAATGTAGGATTGCAATCTATATCAAGAACAATAAAATCTACGGGCACATAATTCCTATTTTCAACAATAAGAACATCATTGATCCTTCCCATAGGTTTCTTAATGGTGGAATTCGCAAGGTGCATGTTTAAAGAGGAATCATCAAATTCACGGAAACCTAACACATCACACAAAGTTTTTGGAATCGTGGAAACACTAGCACCCATTTCACACAAAGCATAGCATTCATGATATTTAATTTTAATTTTAATAGTTGGTTCCCATTCATCATAAAGTTTTCTAGGGATAGAAACTTCTAATTCAAGATTTTCTTCATAAGATTGCATTAAGGCATCAACGATATGTTTAGTAAAAGCTTTATTTTGACTATAAGCACGAGGAGAATTTAACACGGATTGCAACAAGGAAATACAATCTATTAAAGAACAATTATCATAATTAAATTCCTTGAAATCCAAAATAGTGGGTTCATTGCTATGTAAAGTTTTGACCTCTTCAATCCCACTTTTACCAATTTTTGCATCAAGATCTAAAAACTCTGAATTATTGGGACGCCTTTTAACTAAAGTTGACTCATCTCTAGTCCCATCATTATCAAGATTCATATTGCAAAACCAAGATTTAATAGGGGAAACATCAATCACTTTTAGATCTTCACCCCTATTTCCTTCTAACCCTTCTGGTTTGGCAGCCATCTTATTAACTAAGGTGGCCTACTTATCCGAAATTTGGGCTATTGCATTTCCAAGACGAACAAACTGAGATTTCAAACCATAAAATTCCTTATACATATCATCAAGCTCTTTATTCATGTATTCCATACAGCTTTTTTGTTCTTTAAGCTCATTTCTAAAGAAATTATTATGCTCAAATCGTAAAGTCATAAAGCTTCTAACGTTGTTTTCGATTTCTTCCAACCTTCTAAGGTGAGGATCAATGTTTTTAGGCAAGGCCATCAGGGAAAACAGGCACACAAGAAGCAAGCGTAAAAGAGGCGAATGGGTAAAGGAGGGTGAATAAAACAGCAAGGGTGAGGTGGGGGAGAGGAAAACAAGAGGCAAATGGCAAATAATGTAATGCGAGGGATAAGAGTTTGTGATTGGTACTTGGTATGTCTTGACTTGTGCGTAGCCTCCCCGGCAACGGCACCAGAAATCCTTCTTGCTACCTCTCGAGCATCCGTTGGTTCTCCCTTGAAGAGGAAAGGGTGATGCAGCAAAGTAGCGTATGTATTTCCCTCAGTTTTTGAGAACCAAGGTATCAATCCAGTAGGAGGCTAGACTCAAATCCCTCGTACCTGCACAAACAAATAAGAACTTTGCAACCAACACGATAAAGGGGTTGTCAATCCCTTCACGGCCACTTGCAAAAGTGAGATCTGATAGAGATAGCAAGACAAATATTTTTGTTATTTTTATAATATATATTGAAAAAGTAAAGATTGCAAAATAAAATAAATCAGAAACTTATATGATGGAAAATAGACCCGGGGACCATAGGTTTCACTAGTGGCTTCTCTCAAGATAGCATAAGTATTACGGTGGGTGAACAAATTATTGTCGAGCAATTGATAGAAAAGTGCATAGTTATGGGAATAGCTAGGCATGATCATGTATGTAGGCATCACGTCCGCGACAAGTAGATCGAAACGATTCTGCATCTACTACTATTACTCCACATATCGATCGCTATCCAGCATGCATCTAGAGTATTAAGTTCATAAGAACAGAGTAACGCATTAGGCAAGATGACATGATGTAGAGGGATAAACTCAAGCAATATGATATAAACCCCATCTTTTTATCCTCGATGGCAACAATACAATACGTGCCTTGCTGCCCCTGCTGTCACTCGGAAAGGACGCCGCAAGATTGAACCCAAAGCTAAGCACTTCTCCCATTGCAAGAAAGATCAATCGAGTAGGCCAAACCAAACTGATAATTCTAAGAGACTTGCAAAGATAACAAATCATACATAAAAGAAATTCAGAGGAGATTCAAATATTGTTCATAGATAATCTTGATCATAAACCCACAATTCATCGGATCTCGACAAACACACCGCAAAAAGAATTACATCAAATAGATCTCCAAGAAGATCGAGGAGAACTTTGTATTGAGATACAAAGAGAGAGAAGTAGCCATCTAGCTAATAACTATGGACCCGAAGGTCTGTGGTAAACTACTCACACTTCATTGGAGAGGCTATGGTGTTGATGTAAAAGCCCTCCGTGATCGATTACCCTCCGGCGGAGCGCCAAAAAAGGCCCCAATATGGGATTTCACGGGTACACATGGTTGCGGTGGTGGAAATAGGGTTTCGTGGTGCTCCCGGATGTTTTCAGGGTATATGAGTACATATAGGCGAAAGAAGTCGGTCAGGGGAGCCATGAGGGGCCCACGAGGGTGGGGGCGCGCCTACCCCCCCCCCCCCCCCCGAGCGCGCCCTCCTGCCTCGTGGCCTCCTCGTTTCTTTCTTGATGTCCACTCCAAGTCTCTTGGATTGCGTTTGTTCCAAAAATAGTATAAAAGTGTATAGTAAAGCCCATTAAACATCCAAAACGGATAATATAATAGCATGGAACTATCAAAAATTGTAGATACATTGGAGACGTATCAGGCATCCCCAAGCTTAGGCTTTTGGTTGTCCTTGAATATTATCTTGGGGTGCCTTGGGCATCCCCAAGCTTAGGCTATTACCATCAAATCCTTACCCAAAACTTGAAAACTTCACAACACAAAACTCGACAGAAAATCTCATGAGCTCCGTTAGTATAAGAAAATAAGTCACCACTTGAAGGTACTGTTGCACACTCATTCTTTGTTTATATTGGTGTAATATCTACTATATTCAAACTTCTCATGGTTCATACCCCTCGATACTACCCATAGATTCATCAAAATAAGCAAACAACACGCGAAAAACAGAATCTGTCAAAAACAGAACAGTCTGTAGTAATCTGTAACTCTCGAATACTTCTATAACTCTAAAAACCCTACCAAATTAGTAACACCTCAGCAATTTGTGTACCAATCCATAGCAAAAAAGAATCAGGTCAAAATCACGTTTCTGTGAACTTTCAAAACTAATTTACTAAGCACAAAAGTTTCTGATTTTCAGCAGGATGAACACAACTATCACCGTAAGCTATCCTAAAGGTTCTACTTGGCACAAACACTAATTAAAACATAATACCAAATCTAACCAGAAGTTAGATGAATCATTTATTACTAAACAGGAACAAAAGTCAAAGAACAAAAATAAAATTGGGTTGCCTCCCAACAATTGCTATTGTTTAACACCCTTAGCTAGACATTGATAATTTTAATGATGCTCAAATGAAAGATAACAACTGAAACACAAAGAGAGCATCATAAAACACATGACAAACACATCTAAGTCTAACATACTTCCTATGCATAGGCATTTTATAAGTAAACAAAATATCAAGACAAGCAAAAAGTAGCATATGCAAGGAAGGAGATTGAGACGATAGCAATCTCAACATAAAGAGAGGGAATTTAGTAACATGAAAATGTCTATGACCATATTTTCCTCTCTCATAATAATTAAATGTAGGATCATAAGCAAATTCAACAATATAGCAATCACAAACCATATTTTCAACATGATCCACATGCATGCGAAGTTGACACTCTCTTCCAAAATAGTGGGATTAAAATTAACTAAAGTCATGACCTCTCCAAACCCACTTTTATCAAAAATATCATAAGATTGAACATTCTCCAAATATGTGGGATCTAAAGTTGACACTCTTACAAACCCAAATTCAATATTGCAAACATTATTATCAATCTCATATTCATCATGGGACTTCAATAAATTTTCAAGATCAATAGAGGAATCACCCTAATCATGATCATTGCAAACAAGTAGTAGACATATTAAAATTTGCATCCCCAAGATTATGGTTTGGCATATCATTAACACAATTGACCTTAATAGAATTTACAATAACATCATTGCAATAATGCTTTTCATTCAAAGATCTATCGTGAATCACTTTGTAAGGCACTTCATCACAATTTTCAGATTCACTAATTTCAAGCAAAACCTCATAAAGATAATCTAGTGCACTCAACTCACTAGCAATAGGTTCATTATAATTGGATATCTTAAATAGATTAGCAAGTGGATTAGGATCCATAAACTTTTAGCAAGCGAAGATGCAAGCAAAAAGAACGCATATGGTAACACAAGCGAACAAAAGATCGAACGGAAGAAGGGCGAAGAAAAGGGCGAATCTTTTCCAAAATCATTTTAGAAGTGGGGGAAAGGAAAACGAGAGGCAAATGGAGAATAATGTAATGCAAGGAAGAATATTTTATGATGGGTACTTGGTATGGCTTGACTTGACGTAGATCTCCCCGGCAACGGCGCCAGAAATCCTTCTTGCTAGTGATTTTCCCTTGAATAGGAAAGGGTGATGTAGCAAAGTAGCATAAGTATCTCCCTCATTTTTGAGAACCAAGGTATCAATCCAGTAGGAAACAACACACAAGTTACCGAATACCTGCACAAACAATCAACAACTTGCACCCAACGCGATAAAGGGGTTGTCAATCCCTTTACGGTCACTCGCAAAAGTGAGATCTGATAGAGATAGATAAATGGTAAAGTAAATATTTTTGGTATTTTTGGTTTATAGATTGGAAAGTAAAATATTGCAAAATAGTAGATCGGAAACTAGTAAGATGTAAAAGAGATTCAATATAATGGAAAAGAGACCCATGGGCCATAGGTTTCCCTAGTGGCTTCTCTCAAGATAGCAAATATTATGGTGGGTGAACAAATTACTGCCGAGCAATTGATGGAAAAGCGTAAAGTTATGACAGTATCTAAGGCGATGATAATGAACATAGGCATCACGTCCGTGTCAAGTAGACCAAAACAATTCTGCATCTACTACTATTACTCCACACATCGACCGCTATCCAGCATGTATCTAGAGTATTAAGTTCATAAAGAACGGAGTAACGCATTAAGTAAGATGACATGACGTAGAGGAATTAACTCAAGCAATATTATGAAAACCACATCTTTTTATCCTCGATGGCAACAGTACAATATGTGCCTTGTTGCCCCTACTATCACTAGGAAAGGACACCGCAAGATTGAACCCAAAGCTACGCACTTCTCCCATTGCAAGAAAGATCAATCTAGTATGCCAAACTAAACCGATAATTCGAAGAGACTTGCAAAGATATCAAATCATGCATATAAGAATTCAGAGAAGAACCAAATAATATTCATAGATAATCTGATCATAAACCACAATTCATCGGATCTCGGCAAACACATCGCCAGAGAATATTACATTGAATAGATCCCCAAGAACATCGAGGAGAACATGGTATTGAGAATCAAAGAGAGAGAAGAAGCCATCTAGCTAATAACTATGAACCCGTAGCTCTGTGGTAAACTACTCATGCTTCATCAGAGAGGTAATGGTGTTTATGTAGAAGCCCTCCGTGATCGAATCCCCCTCTTGCAGGACGCCGGAAAAGGTCCCTAGATGGGATCTCACGGGTACAGAAGGTTTCGGCGGTGGAAAAGTGGTTTTGTGGCTCCGATGGATGTTTTCAGGGTATAAGAGTATATATAGGCAAAGGAACTAGGTCAGGGGAGCTACAAGGGGCCCACGAGGTAGGGGGCGCCCTATCCCCCTGGGTACACCCTCCTTCCTCGTGGTCGCCTCGTTGCGTCTCTAACTTCTTCTCCAAGTCTTCTAGTTTCCTTTCGGTCCAAGAAATATCATCGTGAAGGTGTCATTTTGTTTGGACTCAGTTTGGTATTCCTTTTCTGCGAAACCCTAAAATAGGCAAAAAAAACAGAAACTGGCACTGTGCCCTCGGTTAATAGGTTAGTCCCAAAAATAATACTGTATAAAATAGCATATAAATGCCTATTAAACATCCAAAACAGATAATATAATAGCATGGAGCAATAAAAAATTATAGATACGTTGGAGACGTATCACTACTCGAGCTAATTGCTCCCACATTTGATACGTATCCAGATTGGGACTCAGAGTCATCTAGATTAGTGTTAAAGCTTGCACCGTCGTAACCCTTTACGAAGAACCCTTTATCACCTCCATAACCGAGAAACATTTCCTTAGTCCTCTAATTAAGGATAATTTTGACCGTTCTCCAGTGATCTACTCCTGGATCACCATTGTACCCTCTTGCCAAACTCATAGTAAGGCACACAACAAATCTGGTACACAGCATGGCATACTTTATAGAACCTATGGTTGAGGCATATGGAATGACTTTCATTCTCTTTCTTTCTTCTACCGTGGTCGGGCTTTGAGTGTTACTCAACTTCATACTTTACAAGACAGGCTAGAACTCCTTCTTCGACTGATCCATTTTGAACTCCTTCAAAATCTTGTCAAGGTGTGTGCTTTGTGAAAGTCTATTTAAGTGTCACATCTTGATGCCCAATATATAAGCAGCTTCACCGAGGTCTTTCATTGAAAAACTTTTATTCAAGTATCCTTTTATGCTGTCCAGAAATTTTACATCATTTTCAATCAACAATATGTCATCCACATATAATATTAGAAATGCTATAGAGCTCACACTCAATTTCTTGTAAATACAAGCTTCTCCAAAAGTATGTTTAAAAGCATATGCTTTGATCACCTCATCAAAGTGTATATTCCAACTCCGAGATGCTTGCACCAGTCCATAAACAGATCATTGGAGCTTGCACACTTTGTTAGCACCTTTAGGATCGACAAAACCTTCTAGGGCCATCATATACAACTCTTCTTTAAGAAATCCATGAAGGAATGCAGTTTTGAAATCCATTTGCCAGATCTCATAATCATAAAATGTGGCAATTTCTAACATGATTCGGACAGACTTAAGCATCGCTACGGGTGAGAAAGTCTCATTGTAGTAAACTCCTTGAACTTGTCGAAAACCTTTTGTGACAAGTCGAGCTTTATAGACAATAACATTACCATTAGCGTCAGTCTTCTTCTTCAAGATCCATTTATTCTCTATGGGTTGCCGATCATTGGGCAAATCCACCAAAGTCCACACTTTGTTCTCATATGTGGATCCTATCTAAGATTTCATGGCCTCAAGCCATTTTTTTCGGAATTTGGGCTCACCATAGCTTCTTCATAATTCGTTGGTTCGTCATGGTCAAGTAACATGACTTCCAGAACAAGATTACCATACCACTTAGGTGCAGGTCATGCTCTGTTTGACCTACGAGGTTCTGTAGCAACTTGATCTGAAGTTTCATGATCACTATCATTAGCTTCCTTTCCCGTTGGTGTAGGCATCACGGGAATGGATTTCCCGGATGAGCTACTTTCCAAATTGAGAGAAGGTACATTTACCTCATCAGGTTCTACTTTCCTCCCACTCACTTCTTTCGAGAGAAACTCCTTCTCTAGAAAGGTTCCGTTCTTACCAACAAAGATCTTGCCTTCAGATCTATGGTAGAAGGTGTACCCAATTGTTTCCTCAGGGTATCCTATGAAGACGCACTTCTCCAATTTGGGCTTGAGCTTATCAGGCTGAAGCCTTTTGACATAAGCATCGAATCCCCAAACTTTAAGAAATGACAGCTTAGGTTTGTTGCCAAACCACAATTCATATGGTGTCGTCTCAACGGATTTTGACAGTGCCCTGTTTAACGTGAATGTAATTGTATCTAATGCATAACCCCCAAATGATAGTGGTAAATCGCTAAGATATATCATAGATCACACCGTATCTAATAAAGCGCAGTTACAACGTTCGGACACACTATTACGTTGTTGTGTTCCAGGTGGCGTGAGTTGTGAAACTGTTCCACATTGTTTTAAATAAAAGCCAAACTCGTAACTCAAATATTCAACTCCACGATCAGATCATAGAATCTTTTTTTCTAGTTACGATAATTCTCCACTTCACTCTGAAATTCTTTGAATTTTTCAACTGTTTCAGACTTGTGTTTTATTAAGTAGATATACCCATATCTGCTCAAATCATGTGTGAAGGTTAGAAAATAACGATACCCGCCACAAGCCTCAACACTCATCAGACCGCATATATCGGTATGTATTATTTCCAGTAAGTCATTAGCTCGTTCCATTGTTCTGGAGAACGGAGTTTTAGTCATCTAGCCCATGAGGCACGATTCGAAAGTTTCAAATGATTCATAATCAAGTGATTCCAAAAGTCCATCCGCATAGAGTTTCTTCATGCACTTTACACCGATATGACCTAAACGGCAGTGCCATAGATATGTTGCACTATCATTATCAACTTTGCATCTTTTGGCATCAATATTATGAATATGTGTATTACCACGATCGAGATTCAATAAACCATCAACATTGGGTGTATGAACATAGAAGGTTTTATTCATGTAAAGAGAATAACAATTATTCTCTATCTTAAATAAATAATCTTATTGCAATAAACATGATCTAATCATATTCATGATCAACGCAAACACCAAATAATATTTATTTAGGTTCAACACTAATCCCGAAAGTATAGGTAGTGTGCGATGATGATCATATCAATCTAGGAACCACTTCCAACACACATCGTCACTTCATCCTCAACTAGTGTCTATTTATTCTGCAACTCCTGATTCTGGTTACTAATTTTAGCAACCGAACAAGTATCAGACCGAGGGATTACTACGGGCACTAGTAAGGTACACATCAATAACATGTATATCAAATATTTGTTCACTTTGCCATCCTTCTTATCCGCCAAATATTTGGGGTAGTTCCGCTTCCAGTGACCATTTCCTTTGCAGTAGAAGTACTCAGTTTCAGGCTTAGGTCCAGCTTTGGGCTTCTTCACGAGAGTGACAACTTTGCTTGCCATTCTTCTTGAAGTCCCCTTTCTTTCCCTTTGCCCTTTTCTGAAACTAGTGGTCTTGTTTAATCATCAACACTTGATGATTTTTCTTTATTTCTACCTTCTTCGATTTCAGCATCACGAAGAGCTCGGGAATCGCTTTTGTCATATTATAGTTCATCACGAAGTTCCAGTAACTTGGTGATGATGACTAGAGAACTCTGTCAATCACTATCTTATCTTGGCAGATTAACTCCCACTTGATTCAAGTGATTGTAATACCCAGACATTCTGAGCACATGCTCACTAGCTGAGCTATTCTCCACCATCTTTTAGGAGAAGTACTTGTCATAAGTCTCATACCTCTCGACATGGGCATGAGTCTGAAATACCAATTTTAGCTCTTGGAACATCTCATATGTTCCGTGGTGTTCCAAACATTTTTGAAGTCCCCGTTCTAAGCCGTAGAGCATGGTGCACTAAACTACCAAGTAGTCATCATATTGAGCTAGCCAAAATGTTCATAACGTCTACATCTGCTCCTGCAATAGGTTTGTCACCTAGTGGTGCATCAAGGACATAATTCTTCTGTGCAACAATGAGGATAAAACTCAGATCACGGGCCCATTCCGCATCATTGCTACTATCATCTTGCAACTTAGTTTTCTCTAGGAACATATCAAAAAACATAGGGATGCTACAATGTGAGCTATTGATCTACAACATAATTTGCAAATACTATCAGGACTAAGTTAATGATAAATTAAAGTTCAATTGATCATATTACTTAAGAAACTACAAAAAAAGTCACATCCGTGACATTTTGGGCTGCGAAAAAAATTCTGTCATACTTATGACACTTCTATGACGATAATTGTGACAAAACCCGGTATTATCATAGATGTGGTGGGCTCCTACTTCTATGACAAAAAATCATGATAGAAAATGGGATTTTCGTCCTAGGCGGGCCGGAGACGCAGCTGTATGACATTCTTTGGGCCGTCCATGACAAAAAAAACCGTGGTAGAAGCGAGGGCAAGGAAAATTTCGGGGAGTTCCCAGTTACGTTGGGTGGTCGGGGGCCGAGCGATGCGCGTTTCTCTCGTACACGTACGCGCGTGTGTGCGAGGCGTTGGCTCTAACTGAACCCGAGCGAGGCGTTGGCTCTAACTGAACCCGAGCGATTGCACTGCAGGCTACGCGTTACTGAACCTGAGCGATCGATCGATGGCTGTTAACTGAACCCGATCGAGCGATTCCTTCGCTACTGCTACTAACTGAAGCCGACCGATGCTGCCTCTAGATGAACAGTGAGTGTTGCGCCCGGGGGGAGGGAGGGGGGGGGGGTTGGATGAATAGTGAGCGGTGGGGGTGGATGAACAGGACCCCATGGCTTTGCCTATGGATGAACAGGACGACCCCGTGGAGGGCTGGATGAACAGTAGACAGTGGAGGGGTGCCCGTGGAGGGGTGGTTGAATAGTAGCCGGTGGAGTAGCGCGCGGTGGAGGCTGGATAAGTAGGAGCCCGTGGAGGCTGGAGGAGGTCGACGGTAGCCCATGGAGGCTGGAGGAGGTCGACGGTGGAGATGAACAGTATCCCGTGGAGTCCCGTTTTGCGGTACGTCACACCCCTCCCGATGAACAGGACCACTATTTCGACCGTAGCACTCCAACACAAGTCTGTTTCGTCCGTTTTGCGGTACGCCACACCCCTCCCGATCAACAGGACCCCCGTTTCGACCGTAGCAGGTCCGTTTGCTCCGCTTTGCGGTACGCCAGACCCCTCCCGATGAACAAGATCCTGTTTCGAACGTGGTCGGTCGAACGCAAGGCCGTTTCCTCCGTTCTGCGGTACGCCAGGCCTCGTTTCCATCGCCTATTCCGTCCAAGCCCTCCCAATGAACACGATAACGCATTTCGTTCCGACCCAGCCGGTTGGCTCCCCATGGACACGACGAAGATGATGTTTCTCCGTTCCGACCCAGCCATGTACATGAGCCCTAGCCGTACGTATGCGCGAGTAGGCGTTCGAGACCCCGCCCGTATGTACACATACGTGGCCGTATTTTCTTTCTTGCACACTGGCCGATGTACGTACGTGTACATGCTACGTGCGCGCCTCTACAACGACACGTGTACGCTTCTACATCCACCAGTATGTACGTACACATTCGCGACCAGAATGACAACGCTATGCATGCTTCGACCAGGTGGGTCCTGACTGTCAAGCACTTCCTTGCGTGCGAAGATGTAGCTGGTGGGTCCCAGCAGTCAGGGGGGCGAATCGGTTTTTTCGGACGCACTTCCTTGGGTGCGAAGATGTAGCTGGTGGGTCCCAGCAGTCTGGGGGGCAAATTGTTTTTTTCGGATGCACTTCCTTGCATGCAAAGATGTAGCTGGTGGGTCCCAGCAGTCAGGGGGCGAATCGTTTTTTTGCCCGGACGCACTTCCTTGTGTGCGAAGGTGTAGCTGGTGGGTCCCAACAGTCAGGGGGAAACGTTTTTTTTCGTGAAATACGATAGCCCATCCGGTGGGTCCCTGCTGTCAGGTGTAGGAAAAATTATTTTGCGCATAATAAGGAGGCACTTCCTTGCGGCTGCCGTGGACCTAGCTGTCAGCCTCTCCACGTACAGTACTCTTCCGATGGAAGTCGGTTGTTCACCACATTTGACCACGCCGCGCCGAGAGCACCACGGCGGTGAACGACGGCGAGGCCTAGGAAGGGGACGACGCAGAGCCGGGGAAGACGTGGCAGTGGATGCCGACGCATAGAGGAGTATGAGGGTTCACTCGTTCGACTGCGGTGTGAGGCTGTTGTCGCCGCAGAATAACAGGGGGTGTGGGTGAGTGGAGGGATGGCCTGGCCAGCGGCAGGAGTAGTAGGGGGCGGTGAGGCCTCCATGGCATCACAGCGGGCCACGGGAGGCAGGAGCAGGCGGCACGACTGGCGCTGCTTTGGGCGGCTGGAGCAAGAAGACCAGAGGTTGAAGAAGCACGATGGCCGTTGGATGGACATCGTACGGTCACTACAGCTACAATCGTTCATATTGACTAAGTTGACAAAGCCCTCCGTCCCCGTCGACTTAATGGGCCCACAAGTCAGCCTCCCACCAAGGTGGCTCCCACCTAGCAGGGGGAGTATTCTTTTTTCTGCTTAATATGGAGGCACTTCCGGTGGGTCCGAGCTGACAGCGGGGGGAACATTTTTTTGGCAAAGTATGGTGGCCCGTCAGGTGGCCCCAACAGTCAGGGGGGAAACGTTTTTTTCGCAAAATACAGTGGCCTGTCCAGTGGGTCCCTGCTGTCAGGTGGAGGAATCACTACAAAAAAATACACTTCCGTGATGATACGTGTTTGTCACAGTAGGTCGCGTATTTTCCCATGCATGTACATCCATGACGATTTTATGACAGAATCAAGATAGTCATACCTGTGCTGTCGTAGATGTGTTCCATGACATTAAAAAAATTATCATCACGGAAGTGTCCACTTCCATGATGATAAATCGCGCGTCATAGAAGTGCTTTCATCAAGGGTGACCGACACGTGGCATCCACCGTAACGGAACGCCGCTAAGCTATTGGGTCGGGTTTTGGATCCGATAACCCGTTAACAGCCCCGACCAACGGGGATTTTCCACGTGTAAGATCATCATTGGCTGGAGGAAACACGTGTCGGCTAATCGTTGGGACAGATGTCATCCACTCATTGGACAGAAGGTGCCTATGATACGTCGACACGTGGCACGGCCCATCAAGTTTAAATGGGCCGGCCCAACTAAAGGCCCACAAGATTTTGCGGACCACAATGGGCCGGCTCAGCTAAAGGCCCATGAGATTTTTCGGACCATAATGGGCTGGCCCAGCTAAAGGCCCACAAGATTTCGCGGGCAATAATAGGCCGGCCTAGGTAAAGGACCACAAGATTTTTGTGTGCCATAATGGGCTGACCCAGAAAAGGCCCACAAAATTCTTCCGGATCATAATGGGCCGGCCCAGCTAAAGGCCCATGAGATTTCTCCGACATTAATAGGCTGGCCCAGCTGTAGGCCCACAAGATTTTGAGGACCCTAGTAGGCCGACCCATGAACTGGCTGCCATGTTTTGGGCCAAATGCCGGCCCATATTGATCCGGTCCATTAATGGCCTGCCACGTTTCGGGCCTAATAATGGCCCATATGAGATCCGGCCCGTTAAAAGCCTCCCACTTTCTGGGCCAAATCACGGCCCAGATCAGGTCCGGCCCTTTAAGAGGCTTTGGGCTCAATTATGGCCCATATCAGATTCGGCCCGCTAAATGGACGCTATGCTTTTGGGCCCACTTGCTAAAGGCCCATTTAATAACTCGGCCTGATATTAGTTTTGGCCTGTTAAGGTCCCGTTTAACATTTCGGCCCTATATTAATTTCAGCCTGGTAAAAGCCCGTCATATAGTTGGGCCTAACTACAGCCCGGTTTGCATCCGGCCTGCTCGCAGCCGATATCTGATTGGGCCAAACAAGGACCGAGACAACTTTGGCCTGTTAAAAGCCCATGATTTGTTTTGCACAATCATGGGCCGGGATCCATTTCGGGCTGTTGACGGCCCGTGAGCTATTCGGCATGTTTCAGGCCCAACCTACTCCTCAGCCTCCTAAAAGCCCATTGAGTTTTCTTGCGAAAAGAGGGTCGGGGGTTACTCGGCCTATTAAAGGCCCGAATCTACTAGTGGGCCAGTTTGACGGGGCCCATGATGCGGATCATACATCGTGATTGCATGACGGCCCGATTATGTACCGTAATTTTACGGTTTGGCCGGTTTACTACGAAGACAATATATATATATATACAGTAAAATAACTGCGGCATCGTGAATAAGAAAAATCCTAGACTATACAATAAATAAATTATGGCATATTACATCCACTGGGCATCAAAGTTCACCACTATGACAATAAAGCACAAGCAGACAGCAGACTACATACACTGGGCATCAAAGATCGCCACCAGTGCAAATAAACATGCCGACAAAAAAATATACAAAACCGACAACACTTCAATAGAGTTCAAGAAAGGTTAGCCCTGCTGGGGAGCTGCAGCGCAAGCAGCTGAGCAAGATGATGATACTGCGCTTGTTCAACACTTATATCTTCCTCACTTTAAAAGATAAACAAGCAGACAGATGACAGGTTTTGCACATAAAAGTATCAGTGCTGACAATTCATCATATTTCTTACTGGCGAATAAAGTGACACAGTTTAAAATTGCATTAAGACAATATGGTCTTGTTTAGGTCAAGACATGGCAGGAAATGACATTGTGAAGGAGTTGGCAGCTTCACGACACCACTGGATTACAGATTAAGAACTCATAAGTATGAATGGTTAGTGTGCTGTCAATTTATCCCATTTCAGATTGGCAAATAAAGAGACGGTTTAAATAATAGTAGAATGATATGACATTGTTCATAGTTAAGACATTGCAGAATATGACATTGTGTTGTAGTGGGTAGGTTCACCACACTACTGGATTACGGATGAAGAACAGAAGCATACATGCAGTGCAAAAGAAGATCGCTTGCTCTGTATAGTTTAATTTACATGGTATGAAGAAGAACTTGGTTGTACAACTGAAAACTTAAATTGAGAAGTACAAACTTTTGTTTATGAACTACATAATAAACTTTAAACATGCAATTTGATGCAAACACCAAAAATAAACAGTTGTTGCAGTCATGCCTAACCAAATATACACAACAAAGTTTGAAGGCTTGAGAAGGACAAACTTACATTACTGGTGAAGACAGGCTTTATAAAGCCCTTGTCCATGCTGATGGGGGGGGGGGGCAATTCAAGAAGTTTAGCACAGAATCTTCTTCATAAGCATTGCCTTTATTCTACATTTTGTTAAGAGTAAATATAGATGTGATAATATGCGAAAAAATGGAGAATATTTAAGATAAGATGGAGAGTGATGCTACATAACCAAGTAGCTATAAATGTATGTGCAGCAATACAGGCAAAAGGCACAGCCAAGAGCAATGCACAGCTAAACTTCTTCAGTACCAACCTTATGGTAAGAGTAAATATAGATCTGATGTGTAGAAAATGGAGGGCAAAGGAAAATAAGTTGCAGAGTGATGGTACATGAACAACTACCTGTCGATATAAGTACACTTGTAAAGGACAACATGTACTATGCAGAGCTAAAAAAATTCATTGGCATTGGATATATTCTACACTAATGTAACCATTCATACAGATCAGATAATTTGGAGCGAACAATTGATAAGCAAGCTATCATGCATACTACTGTCACATAATGAACCAGGTATGTATGCAAGTACAGTGATACAGGACAACAGGTACTAACAAGAGCAAAGCAGCGGGCAGCATATTTGCGATATCATGTCGTTCTTTTCAAACCGGAATTCTTCTTCGAGCAGATTTCCTGCAAAAAAGATCTGTAAGGCACATGCGGAAAAGTAGAAGTTCAAATTGTCATGTGATTTCATAGACAGTACCTCATCCTGGGAACGAGACCAGTGCATAACAAGGTTTTTCCATTCAATGTTTTCTAAATTTAGCACAGGAGACTTCACCGGAAATTCGTTTATAAACTTGCCATCAAAGTGTGATTTCCTCAGGTAACACCAATACTGTTGCAATGCTTCCTTGAAAAGCACAAGCAAGCTTTGCTCGTCATGACTATCCA
Organism: Triticum timopheevii; assembly: GCA_963921465.1. Lineage (NCBI taxonomy): Eukaryota > Viridiplantae > Streptophyta > Magnoliopsida > Poales > Poaceae > Triticum > Triticum timopheevii. Next base: position 476,724,532 of record OY997264.1, on the reverse strand, counting down.
GATTGACCCTCGCCTAGTTACAACAATGTAATGTAAATCATTGATGTGTTCGATCAGTAGAAAACAGGAAAATAATAACCATGAATAATAGCACTTACACGTAAGTTGGACAGGAAGATGTGAAAATGGTGTTTGTCTTCACTATAATCTTCCCATGATGGGAATATATGCACGTAGTCCCTAACAACATTGAAAGCATTGTCTTTTAAACTGGGAATAAATGGAATGTGGTTCCAATCTGCAGGAATTGGCCATCTCTACAGTTGGGATAGGTCTTCGGCCGGTGGACTTGCTGTACTTTTTGCTGGAGTGGGATTTTTCTGTGGTACGGCTGGTGCTATGGAAAATGAAATCGGTATACCTTTTGCTGAGAGTGCAGGTCCTGTGTGGTGGGGCTAGTGGTGTGGCCAGTGAAGTATGGGTATAGTCTGCTGGAGTCGGTCCTACGTTTTGTGTTACTGGTTGATAGCCAATATAAGTGGGGCACTGTCTAATTTCTCCGGCACCACCACGTTTTTCAAGGACTTTGCGGGTGCTCCTTCAGGTTCGGCAATCACCCTCTTCCTTTTTGATGTCTGATGCACAAGAACAGCATTTGAGTGGAAAACACATGGTATGATGACAAATGGAATATGTATTGATAATGGATGGGCATGGCATCTCGAGTTATATGATGAGTAAACTAAGCAGATGGCGGTGCAACAAAGTAGAAGAAATGCAAGACAACATATGCAAGATACATGCAATCAATAAAACCTTGCCAAATTAGAACAGGCACCTTTATGGGTGAACAGGACAAGCCATCTGCCTTTGACTCCTCGAGGTTAGAATAGTCATTAGGATGATATTCTGAACAAGAATCAACAGGTGGGGAGCGTACGAGTTTCATTGCTTCCAGAATGGCACTCAATGCCTTGGTGCCAATTTTGTAAGTCATTGCAGTGTTCCACAATATTCTTCTGATGCGCGGATTCTGATATTCACTGTAATTGCATATAATATCTGAGAACCATGAAAACATAAATAGTTGTGAGATTATCTTTGTAATGCAGATGATATTCTAATATAGGGGCGCCCCTGTAAACACTTTTGTGCTATCACTGGATTCTGATGAGAGAGCTCATGTGTGCTGTAATATGGTGTGTGCATTTATATAATCTGGCACAAGTACACAAAAAATAGGCTCAAGAAGTAACGATAGCTGGCAGATGATATGTTCATAATATACTATATAGAGAGTTTATTGCCAAACCATGATAACAAGAGCACACAACAACTAGGCAAATCATAGTGTACATAACAGGGGTACACCATAACCACGATATATAAATCGGGAAAGTGGAACTGGCTTGAAAATATAGTGTTGTATTGCCGCTAGTAATTGAAAGCCTATCAATCACGTACAGGCCAGCTCTATCAGCTGTTGACTGCAGATGTCCCTGCGCCCCTTCCTGACAAGGAACATACTGTACGTACTAAATACACAATAAACAAAGAGTATCATGTTAAAGAATAGAAGAGGAAGCATATTCTTGAGGTTTTGCTTCATTGCATACAATGTTGGTTGCCCACTCATGATGAATCACAGCGCCCAAAGAAATGCAATTCCATGCTGTCTCTCTATATGTGGAAATTTTGAACAAGGGTCATTAGGATCATATTCTAAACAAGAGTCAACAGGTGGGGAGCATATGAGTTTCATTGCATCCAGAATGGCACTCAATGCCTTGGTGCCAATTTGGTAAGTCATTGAAGTGTTTAGCTTCAAGAGTGGACTGCTGCTAGTGCGACACAAAGCAGCTACACAGATCATAGTGTAGATATAACGGGAAAACCTTAAGCATCAGAGTAAAATCAGCAAAGTGGAACTTGCTGGAATATATGTGCTAGTATTGGCGGTACAGCTAGAAAGGCTTTGGATACCAGCTCTCTTCAAGTGAAGGTGTGGTACAGTTAATATCAGTGTAACTCTCAAAGGCGACACAGCTCCCCGCATTTCCTTGCTATTCTTATAGGATTCAAGTGGGCAGGCCACTACAAATCCTATTCCTATGTTTACAAGATCCTACGAATCAAAGAGGCTCAAAGTGTCCATCACAACTGACCGTATAGACCTCTACACTTCAAATGTCCCTGCTCATCTTCAGTACAAGGAACATACTATACCACTATCATACTCCCTCCATTCCAAAATATAAGTCTTGGTAGAGATTTCCACTATGGATCACATACAGATGTATCCAGATACATTTTAGAGAGTAGATTCACTCATTTTGCTCCATATGTAGTCCATGGTGGAATCTATACAAAGACTTGTATTTAGGAACGGAGAGAGTACATATTAAAGAAGAACGGAAGAGGAACATGGTAAAGAAGAGCAAGCAGATTTTGGATAATAAAATGTTGGTTGCGCAGTGCCCACACATGATGAACCAGAGTGCATTAAGAATGCAACTCCCAGCTGTCTGTCGACCATTTCAGGCGGTTGGATGAAGATCCTACGTATCCTAACCATTCTTCTTCCTCGTCTCTGATTCTTCCCATACAAAACACCGCACGGGCCGCCGGCCAGACCACCGGCCCCCACCACCTATGTTCCTCCACCACCCAAACCCCCGCCCCTGCCCCAACCCCCACCTGCGTCGAGTTTTCTTCATTCGGCGAGGCCCCACAACCACCCGAGCCCCTTCAATCGCACCGGCGAACTCCTGCGAGCTCTGAAAAATCGACTGACCCAATTTTGAAATTTAGTCTACCATGATTTAACTAGTGTGGAATATAAAAGGGAAAACCATAAGCATTGGGATTATAGTGTTGAGCGTGCCATGGCGGACCTGAAGGTGCAAACCGGACAAAGGAAACTTCGCAACCAAGAAAAGAAATCAGAGTAAAGCAGTGGCGATCTATTTTCTTGCTGCGATAAATAAGTTGAGCAGATACGAAAGAGTACCGCCTCTGGTGCGGCGCCGTGTACGCATCTGCTGAGAATTTGACGGTGCTGCGGTAGCGATGGCTATCGGCGGCGTGGAAGCAAATCTAGGAGGGTAGACGGTGGCGGCAGGGCGCGGTGGACGAGACGGTCGTAGGAGCAGCGCCGGGAAGGTGGAAGACAGCGGGGATGAAGCGAGAGGACGGGATGCAAGGATCCCGGTCCGAAGGCGTGGATGAGAGAGGTCGATCTCTTGTAATGGACGGCGGTGTCGGGGTATCAGTTCCGGCATGGTGGAGGAGGACGGCGGTGGATGGGGTGGCGGACGGCGGTGGACGGAGGAGGGTGGGGTGGAGAGGGTGTTTTGGCGCCCACGGAGTACGAATGGGGAAAAGTGAGGTCGAGAGGAAGGGGGGAACCGTGTATTCAGGGCGTGCTTGTCTCAAATGCGGGGAAATTTACAAACTTAGCCCCCGTTTCAAATTTCTACTACATCACAGCAACATTAGTCGGTTGGGGTTATGACGGTAATCTCGCATACACCGAATATTTGCCGACGAGAGTTTGTTTTTGGTGCCCACCATGTATGAATATGAATCGGGGAGGGAGTCAATTTCGGCCGAGGACACACCTTGTTTTGGCGCGCGCCGTGTATGAATCCGGGTGAGAGGCGGTTATGTCATGTTTGGGTGAAATAACAAACCTACCCCTATCAAAACCTATAGAAATCCAATAGATAGGCTTTGTGTGGCAGGGATAGGCAGTAGTAATTTCCATCTCGCAGATTTTGGTGTCGGGCAGTTACTGCGACTTTCCCCGCATCGTTGAAATTTTGCAAAGTGCTCGTTTACCGTGCCAACTCAATTTGAATCCCGTTTGTATTCTATTTTTTTGGGGCGGGATCCATTTTCAATTGGAATTACATTCTATATACATCATTTTTTATATATATACTTTCAAAAGCGCAACACCATTTATACATAAATATGGTTTACAAATGGCACGATCTCAGATTCATAAGGTTGTATCCATCAATTTGGATTTTCAAATATTTGAAACCACTTTATGTTGAAATCCAATGTATGCATTCCTCGCTAACTGTCTCCAATTAATATGTGTTTCATGCGGGTTTTTTACTTCTCAAACATGTATAATGTGTTTCACACACGCAACATATAGTGTAATCCCGTTTAGACATTAATTGCATATAAACCATGCATTGTTTGTAATTAAAGAATCTATGGATCACCAATATTGATAAACTATATAACATTACATGTGTGCCCAAATTCAAATGAATATGCATGTTTGATACACCAATTTGCGTTATGATATTATCGATGTCGTGATCTCCAATTTAAATATTTGAATCCCCTTTAATCCAGATATTCGTCTCATATAGCTATCACTCATGCTTATATAGGACTATCTCTCTGGACCTATACGCGTTCATCGTCTCTCAGGTATCTCTCGTGCTACCTGTATGTCGACAATGATCTTTTATCTTCGTAACACACTAACGGTACTCTCTCCCTCGACCTTCATCACTCTGTCTCTCTCTAAGTATATATCGCTCCCTGCTATGTGTCTTTGAAAATGATTCTCCATGTGGAATCTCTTTCTCTCACACAAACACAAAACTTTTTCTCCCTGGGTCTCATTTCTCTCTACTATGCCCATGTGTGCCATTTGCACACCCCTCATACAGAGATGTCTTTCGCTCCTTAGATATGAGAACCTACGACTCTTCCTCTTCAATATCTCTTTCTCACACACAAACACAAACTCTGTCTCCGAGGGTCTCATATTTCTCCATTGTTCTCTTGTATGTCGCTCACACACACCCTCTCTCCCTAGAGATATCTTGTGTTCCCTCATATGTCTCTTTAGCTATTACTCTCGTTGTGAAATATCTTTCTCTCTCGCAGACACAAAACTCTGTCTCTCTGGATCTCATTTCTCTCTGATATCTGTTTGTATGTGACTCACATGCACCCTCTCCCTATTTCTCTCACACCCACACACATAACTCAACCTTCTGATCCACTCGACTCCTATCTCTAACGCACACTAGCTAGAATCTTTATCTTTCTATTTATCTGTTTCTCCATCAACCTTCTTTCTCGCCCTCACTCTTGATTCCTATCACGCACACTACATATGTTTCTCTCTACATGCAGTCAAGTGCCCTCTCACACACATATATAACTTCACCCTTTGAACCACCCGACGGTCATCTCCAACACCCAAACTAGTGGATGTCCCTCTAGCTAGCATCTCCATCTCTGTATCTATTTGTAGTTTCTCCGTCAACATTTCTTTCTCGCACGAAGTCTTGCTTTCTATCACCCACACTATATATGTCTCTCCATACATATGCATTTATAGGTTGACCTCTTTTGCACAATCGTTGCGCCTCACTCCCTCTGCTCTCCATAGATGCATGCCCCAGCCCACGCCACTATCTCTTAAAGACAAAAACACATGCTCAATTGTCGGGCCTTCTTCCCTGCATTCTGACATGCATGCATATTGTCATACCGATCCGTCTCTCCCATGTCGTTGATCTTATGACTTATGTCTTCTTTCTTTTATCTCGATCATGCGTGCGCGCACACACACACATCCCACGTATACATGTATACCTCTCACACATGCACGTTCAAGGTCTCTATATCTCCATACGTAGTTAATTACCCTCAATCCTAACGCCACATCGAATCGTTCTCCTCTTTTGTGCACATAACTTCCGCCTGGATGGGTAAAACACACACTCACACTTAACAATATCCTTCTAGCTACCCCCCGCCTCTCACTCTTCCCCTATATCCCCGAAACCAATAAGACCATCCCTTTGTTTTAGTTGCCGCCTACATGCACCATCGATATATAGTAGTGTTCCTCGGTGTCTCTCGAACAAACACGTTCTCTCGATGTTGACTCCTCTCACGCGCACACACCTTCTCTTCCCTTTCTACGGGCATTTTCTCTCTCGCACCCCATCGTTGGTGGCCTCTGCCATACACATCACCTCTCTATGATGAAGCCATGCACACTTAAATTACATCCGCCACAGAGGACCCCGCGACACACACACACACACGCACCCCCCACACACTAAGACTCCATCTCTCTCTCTCTCACACACACACACACAAACACACACACGCATGCACGCACGCACGCACCCCCCCACACACACAAACTAAGACTCCATCTCTCTCTCTCTCTCACAAACACACACACACACACACAAACTAAGACTCCATCTCTCTCTGTCTCTCCTCTCTCTCTCTCTCTCTCACACACACCCCACACACACACTAAGACTCCATCTCACACACATGCTCTAGGCGGAGCATTTGTTCCTACCACCCTTCATCCAACCTTACCCGTATGATAAACAATCACCTTTATTTACTTGCATAACATGGACAAATTCCACTTTACTTTAGTAGTCAGCAAACTTATCATCTGTACCCTCATAAAAAACGAGTTGGCGATGATGGTGTGCCTGCCATCTTGTAATACAGACCGTATGATCTATATCTGACGGATGGAAAGCAAACTATGATAATTTTACAAAAGATACCCGCACCTCTCTCCACATCATTATCTCCCGCAACCTCATTGCTCAGCAATTAAAATAGGAATAAGTCTCTGGAACAATCTAGCATGCATGATGGCCGCTGCCGCCTGCCGGCGCCGTCCATCCCCATGCCTCTGCCCATTCCGACCACCAGTCACCACCACGCTCCACTCCTCCTTGCCTTATCTCTCATCTTTCATTTTTTCGATGACATTCTCGAGATACCAGTTTTCCGATAAAATTCTCGAGATATCATTAGTTTTTACACATGGGATTACTCCTGCATGGGTCAATTACAACAGGTGTTTTGTAAAAAAATGCGTATTGATGTTCCGTGCAATGCACGAGAATCTTGCTTGCAATTATATAACGCAAATCACGAGCAGGAAGTGACATTTTTTTGACATAACTATGTTAACATGGCCACGTAAATCACTAGCTAAAGTAAATACCATTATACTTATATCCCGATGCAAAAGGTTGAGTACATGTCCGAAGAGTAGAGTCGCACACACGCACTCTGTCCCTCAGAATCTCTCTCTCACACACACACCAGTTACGTGACGCCCAATTAAGCAGACACGTATGTTATAATTTGTGCACCCACGGGTACACGTGATGCTGCGCATTTATTTTAGCAGGAAGGTGAACCCAAACAGTACCTGCATTCATTCCCCTCCCGCTGCCTCTTCTCTGGTCGCCGTCGCCCGGTAGCCATGGGCCGGCCAAAGGTAACAACATACGCCATACTCCCGACGGAGCGGCGCTCTAATATGGAAATTTTAGTGGTCGTGCATGCATCTTTTTGTGCTCGCACTCCTATATAAGGGTTGACCGGTCGCTTCCCGCGGACATGCGTGGGCGGTCGAAGAAGATGGAGAAGGGAAGCGGGTTGTGGAGTAACATTTTTTACCACAATTTCTTAGGAAACTGAGTGCAATAATTGAGTAGTTTTGCAAACTACCAGTACTACACCTAAAACGGTTCAAAACCTATACTCCCTTGCCAGCGCGCGCTTCCCGCGTGAAACGGTCAGCGTAACCCTGGAGCGTCAGTGCCGCATTACTGCCCGGCCAGAGCGGAGGCGACCTCTCACTGGTGCCGGCTTTGAAGTGGCGCGACGGCCGAGAGAGCACCGCTTCCCGGTGCACGCGACTCCTCCGCGTCGAGACTGGCCATAGGCCCTCTTTGGATCCATGGGTTAGAGTTAGTTTGAGCTAGTTGGGGCTCAAATAGACCTAAAGTATCCAAGCATGAGGGTTTAAATTGGAGCAAGTTGCACCGAACCCACCAAAAAAAACTATCCCACCCAAGAGGTGCTAACTGGAGATAGTTCTCATTGGGACCACTGAAAAATCACTTTTCTCTCTCCATGAAGTGCATTTATTATCAATCTAACCCTGTCACCCAAACACCTGTTTAGCTACAGTTAGTTCAGGGTTAGTCATGAGTTAGTCTAACCTCTAGCTAAGTTAGAGTATCAAACAGGAGCGGTATAGGACATGCAAGTTTCTCAAAGCATACAGTCAAATTCGCATGTGAAAGGATTTTTTTGTTTTTGAAAATGGAACGTGAAAGGAATTTTTGTTAGAATGCTCTTGGCATGTCGCTAACATGTGATAGTTAACCGACCTCAATAGACGGCAGAAACGCTAGCCCGCCGCACTTTGATAGAGACAAGGAGGGTGAAGCGATACAGGCCGCTGGATTACTAGAGATAGGTGTCGCACGGAAGCCAAGAAATATGGTGATAGGGTGGGTTAGCCATGTACTAGTATGATGTAACTACACTAGGCTGACGTGTTTCGTACTCTTCCAGTCCACTGTGGAGATAATTGGTTAATTTTATATCGCTGAATAATATTAAATATTATGAGTGCATACGCTCCACCACGAGGTTCCTTGCTCCTTCTCGGTCGTCCGAAATCTATGTTCTTCCACTCTATTTTTTTACGTGAGCTTTGTTCATCCTTTTGCCAACACGCGAGACATCTAGCATCAAGGTTCACGTGTTATGCAAGGATCGTTCCTTCTATATGAAGAACACGTGGGACTGGAACTACGAGACGGACATGTACCCAGGAGTGGACGTACGAACCTGAGTAATGTAGCGCAGTAAGTGAAGTAGAAAGGCACAAAGGGTATGAACATGCGTGGCATATAGGGTGTGTTTGGTTGCGTTCTCATCTCAGCATAGTTGTTCCCTCTTCATGCATGCTCAACTCAACACCCCTCTTCATGCATGCTCTCTTCATGCATGCTTCTAGTGTATTTGTGCTAAACTAGTGTGGACTCATGCACCCTCCATACACTCTACCAAACACCCAAAAGTAGGTCGAGAAGGGAACTCTTGGGCGGCATTTGTCTCTTACTATGTACTACCACTAAATGTTGTATGTGCAATGCACGGTGATGTTATGGAGTACGTGCCTAAGTACTCTACTACTACTATATTAGTTGGAGGCACATATTAACTTTTATATTTGTTTACGTGTATTCCCCGAGAACTTCCAACTAGACGTGTCTTTCTCTCTAGGTCGCACTTTGTATCGTTCATACCACTAAGTACTACTACGTGTGGTCTCCGACCCAGAAGTGGAAGAAGTGGAGACGCTCTACCACGTTTTTTTACGCTGGGCTCTACCATGTTGTTCATGTCCCACTCCTTTCGCTGACGTGTGGGGCATCCAGCATGTGCCGTGTTTGGCACCCTTCGTCGTAAGAGTTGAAACACTAGCATTCATCAGAAATAAAAAATAATTATAAATCGGCAGTGATACTATTTTTTTTGCAAACCAATCAGCAGTGATACTATACCACGCGGTTTCCTTGCTCCTTGATATCGGAAAGAATACTTTCGTTCACCAACATGTGGGACATCGACCATCCTGGTCCACTTGCCATGCACGCAGAACTCCAAGGGAGAGTCACCCAGGTCGTCGCGCCGCAGTAACAATGACTAATGAGCCATCAAATCACAGGCCCACTTCCCACTTTGAAGTTGCTCGGACGAAGGAACCATCATGACTTCGTTGAATTCCGCTTGAAGAAAACTACTGTACCAGCAGTACTGCTAGCTACAGTAGTTACTCCAACAGAGGCCTCCTTACGTTCATAGGATAGGAATATGAAAATCATAGGAAGTGAGATGACATGCATCTCAATTCCTATAGAGAAAGAGATGCCATTTGATGCTTAGGATAGGAATTTTTTCCATTTAGTCTATGCTAATGTACTGATAATTTGCTCTAAAAACTATAGTAGTAACTAGTAGTACTGGTACATGCTCGTACTCAGACACAGACACACACACTAACTACTAGTACTACTACTTCTCACATGCTGGCCAGACGCTGTCGTACTCCTTCCCGGCTTTGTCGGTGACACCCCACCATGCTTGGATCTCCGCCGACCTCTCTGCAGCAGTGCATGCGTCCTTTTCTTTCTTGCGGCAGCGGGCCTCTCTTTTCTTGAGTGCTTTCTGACTTTTCCGCTCCCTCTGTGCGGCTTTGGCCGCCTCTTGCTCTACCGCCCATTCGGCCTTGGCATCTTCAAATTCCTCCCACATAGTTGTGAGGTCGCGAGCGGCGATGAACTCGGCACGGCAGGATGCCATCGCTTCCCTAACATTTTGTGTGCGGTCGTGGGCGGCGAGGAACTCGGCACGGCGGGATGCCATCGCTGCCTTACCGGTTAGTGTGCGGCGCGGTGGCATGAACGACGCTTGGTGAGAGCTCTGGGGTGGAGTGGCCGGACAACCGTATAGTGCATTGGTTTATCAAGAGCTCAAGGACAGAAGATGAAGCAAATTTGGATTCCCCTTCAATCCTATTCATTTATTACCGGCTAAAATGCATTGGCGGTCATCGAACTTGTCTTGATAGCTCACTTTGATCATTGTATACGAGATATGATGATTATATAGTCACTGGCTCAGCGTATAGCTCCGTATTTGTCTGGTTGACCAGTCAAACAGTCTGCATGCGCCTCATCAGCTTGTGTTCTTTATCTATCTACGCGGGCCTACCTGTCAATGGAGAAAGAAATACTGTAAAAACCAAAATTATGCGTATGTGGGGAATCAAACCACGGACTCGTCGCTGCAACGCACCCTCATCAGCCAAATGAAAATGAAATACTTCGCGTCAGACACTCATGCTCACGCTGTCAAAGCATGCTAATGCATGCACGTCACCCTCTAAATCAAAGTCCTGCTCATGGCACAACGCAAACGGCGAGCCCATCACCTGCGTGCCTCGGCGGTGCCTGACATTACTGTTTAGACGTTTGATGGAGGCCTACGCGAACGCCGAGCATGTATTCACCTAGCTCAACACCAATGGTCATACTCGGACCGCCTTGCTCATGTATATCGTCCATCACAACGACAATCTATAAAACAGCCTAAGCTAGAGAGGGTGCTATGGTAGTATGGTACGGAGTATGTACTATCGTGAGCGACCGATCTTAGTGCCGCTGCACACCGAAACCCCTTCCATCGCTAGCGTGCGCTTCCCGCCTGAAACGGTCACCGTCTCTCCAGAATGTCAATGCCGCATTCACCGGACTTAACTGCAGGTGCAATTGGTGTGTCACTGACATGCGGGCCAGATGCCCGTTGGGCCCACATGTCAGTAACTCAAATGCATCTACAGTTAAGTCACTTAAGCAGTGTCCGCATTCACACCCGACGAACCTTCTCCGGTGCCAGTTGTCCATCCGTCTGCCGCGGCTCATTGCCATTCGCCCGCTATATTAACTTGAGCCCCAGCTCCCAGCCATAGCCAAAGAACCACACTTATTCTCCTCCGGTCCCTTCCTTCTTTCGGCACCACTTCAACCATGGCTTCCTGGCGCTCCGAAGCTCTCTTGGACGTACTGTCGCAGGAGCAGACGAGGGACATCAGCGGCTCCGCTCCGGGCGCGCTCCAAAGCTCTCTTCGACGTACTGTCGCAGGAGCAAACGAAGGAGATCGCCGGCACCCCCCTGGCCGCCCTCCGCCACCACGACCACGAAGCCGGCGCGCGTGCGCGGGCGCAGCCGGCAGCGAGGAAGAGTAGTACATGGTAGGTCGCCGCCGCTCTGGTCCCAGGAAGGCCACTGCTACTCCACTCAGTCGACGCCAAGCTTGGTTGGGTAAACATCGGCGGCCGATTAGCCGCTTGACGGCAGCGTGGAGGCGGAAATCTTCAGAACCTTGTGCTCTGGAGGAGGAGGTTATCGAGGCGGATGAGGAGGAGGCAAAGGCAATGGCTGGCTTTCTCTGGTTCATGGCCGGACATGATGGTCGGGCGCCGGCGATCATTTAGATTAGGTTTACTAGCAAACATGCCCGTGCGTTGCAACGGGAAAAAGATTCGCATGCTTCCAGCATAATAAGCACGACTCAAGACCCCTTCACATGTCCAAATTATCTATTTCAACATAGCGCTTTAACTGCGTTGTTGCTTATGCTCTTTCCTGCTTTGACCGACCATGGTTGCCGTGTCCACATGATCACATTGCGTCCGAACATGGTGAATCCTAATGTGACGATCTCAACCACACACGCATGTCATTGAACATGTCGTTGCAAGTTCATGTTTAATACTCGTCGAGCTGGATATGACGTCGGCGCTTCCTGAGCTACGACCTACATCATTCCTCATACACCTATTCACTTATAAATTGTATACTTATTATTTTAAATGCATCAACATTCTTTTTATAATACACAAATGATTTGTAAATCACATGGACTTTAAAAAAGCATGATTTTTATTAAATTATGACCGTATCTTTAAGCACGTGAAAAAATATTATAATTACATGAATTTTTTAGAAAAGGGTGAACATTTTTTTAATTGTTTGGACATTATTTTAATATGTGAACACTTTTCTTAAAGCTGCACAAACAACTTGAAATGCTGGAACAATTTCTCAAAAGGCACAAAGAAAACATGTGAACACTTTTCATTAGTTTGTGTATTTGATTTGAAGTGATCATTTAGAACCTTGTGCTCTGGAGGAGGAGGTTATCGAGGCGGATGAGGAGGAGGCAAAGGCAATGGCTGGCTTTCTCTGGTTCATGGCCGGACATGATGGTCGGGCGCCGGCGATCATTTAGATTAGGTTTACTAGCAAACATGCCCGTGCGTTGCAACGGGAAAAAGATTCGCATGCTTCCAGCATAATAAGCACGACTCAAGACCCCTTCACATGTCCAAATTATCTATTTCAACATAGCGCTTTAACTGCGTTGTTGCTTATGCTCTTTCCTGCTTTGACCGACCATGGTTGCCGTGTCCACATGATCACATTGCGTCCGAACATGGTGAATCCTAATGTGACGATCTCAACCACACACGCATGTCATTGAACATGTCGTTGCAAGTTCATGTTTAATACTCGTCGAGCTGGATATGACGTCGGCGCTTCCTGAGCTACGACCTACATCATTCCTCATACACCTATTCACTTATAAATTGTATACTTATTATTTTAAATGCATCAACATTCTTTTTATAATACACAAATGATTTGTAAATCACATGGACTTTAAAAAAGCATGATTTTTATTAAATTATGACCGTATCTTTAAGCACGTGAAAAAATATTATAATTACATGAATTTTTTAGAAAAGGGTGAACATTTTTTTAATTGTTTGGACATTATTTTAATATGTGAACACTTTTCTTAAAGCTGCACAAACAACTTGAAATGCTGGAACAATTTTTCAAAAGGCACAAAGAAAACATGTGAACACTTTTCATTAGTTTGTGTATTTGATTTGAAGTGATCAGGTTACACATACACGCTCGGCCAATTTTTTTTTCTGGACACAGAATCCTTCCTTTAATCCCGCATCGGAGTTTAATTCCTTCTTTTATTTTTTTCTCTTTTAGAGGTAGAATGGAGATTATTATTTTTAATTCTTTCCATTGTTTTCAAAGTGCACGTCCTGAGCACTATCTGCCCACGATCAGTGCTTCCTTTTAATTATTAGCCCCACACAATCCTTCCTTAATTATCCTACGTACACAATCCTTCCTTAATTATCACACCTATTTACAGCAATTCCTTCTATAAATTAGAAGTCCACTATCTTTCCTTCAATTTTATCCAACTTGCTTATAACAATCCTTCCTTTTATATCCCACAATTCTTTCTTTAATTTGCCCATCGATTTAATTAGTTCGCACATATGTTGTCTGCCTGTTTGTTAATTCCCGAACCTGGTATATTAACCAGTGCATGTTGGTTTAGAAACGCGAGGTGGGACAATTGAACATCAAAGATCGGTTGTTTAGTTGGTCATGGGAGGTAAGACCCTTACGCAAGGTCATCAGTTCGACTCCCAGCGGCCCCATATATTTTACGGTATCGTTTCATGGCCTTTTTTTCACTTTTTAGAAAGCCCACTCGTGGGCCTGTGTGGCTAGTACAGGCTGCGGGAAGGAGAAAAATTGGCCGCGAGGCCGGATGTGCTGAGGCCCAAGTGTGGAAGATGTGTTCTTTAATGCCCGACAAAACAACACAAAAATTTAGTACCACCTCATCAGATAGTAAAAATTATAATACAGGTCAACGGATGAAAAAATTGGAGAAACGCACCTTGCTTTATTAGTAGGTATAGATAGTAGGTTTTAGTATGGTTTGTGCGAAATATGTAATGAATTTCGTCCAGTTTGTAGGATTTTTTTTCGAAATGTAATGAATTTCATCCGGTTAATTTGAAATTTGCTTTGTTTGCACGAATTTCGTCCGGTTAGTTCATATTGTTGTCAAAAGGTATGCGGGCAGCATCGGATGGCATCCATCAGTATCCTCGGACAGATGCCGGTGTAAATTTGTGGGCCAGCATTGGAGATGCCCTAACTATCATGCTATAATCTCTAACAATCCTCCATTATTTGGCAGGGAACAGTTATCCCTTGATCAAAATCAGATGCGTGGTGTTTCGCACTCCTCCCGCGTAAGAGTGTAAACTCTTGCTTACATAAAAATGGAGCAAGTGGACGGCACTGTAGCACGTCATATCACTCGAACTAGCCCGCCTAACAAGCGGGAAAGCACCGCCCTCGTCATTTTGTTCTGGATTTCTATCGATCGATTACGCGAAAATGTTACGCTTCGCAAGTTCTAAAGGAAAAGGCGGCACACTTACGACTCGTACGCGTCGCAACCCCGACAATCTGGCTCGCACGCCGCTCACCAGAGGGGACACACGTTGTCTTGCAATTTCACTGACATGTGGGACCGTAATTGAATAAACCGTTGATAGTCGAAATCTAATAGCTCGGCGAGCGTCGGCTGAGAAGAGAGAAACGGGGGAGGGAGAAGAGATCGCCCGCCCGACGCGCACGGACTCCAAGAAATATATGGTGATAATATGAGGTGGGCCATGCTGGAGTCCGGACCGCTTCCAGAGCCCGCTCTCACCGTCCTGGCCACTCAAGACGCCAGCTGCCCGCCGCATGCATGCATAGAAAGTACTCCTTATGTGGAGGAGAGAGAGGCATTGACAAAGTCAAGGAGTGGGCTCTTCAAGAGCCCGTCTCTACACGTGCTCCTAGGTATAAAAAATAATTCCAAAAAAGGCATAAAAAACAATTGTGTCTTAAAAAAAGAAAGGTAAAAACATTTGAGAGGAAATAGATAGAGAGAAAGTGAGAAAAAGCTGTAACCTGGGCATTACATGTGGAAGGAGGGAGTGGTGCACATGCCAAGTTCACTGGGCTGCCGTCACTAGTAGAAAAGGGGGCAATGGTCCAGGCCAGGTCAGCCCATTAGTCCCGGTTCAATCCAGAACCGGGACCAATGGTGGCATTGGACCCGGTTCGTGAGCCCCCGGGGCCGGCCGGGCCACGTGGGCCATTGCTCCCGGTTCGACTGGACCTATTGGTCCCGGTTGGTGGGACGAACCGGGACCAATGGGCCTCGCTCCTGGCCCACCACCATTGGTCCCGGTTGGTGGCTTGAACCGGGACCAAAGGCTGACCTTTAGTCCCGGTTCGAGCCACGAACCGGGACCAATTAGTTGCCTATATATACCCCTCGCCCGCGAGCAGAGCACTCCCACTGCTCTGTTTTTCGTGGCCGGCGAGGGGAGAGCTTTGTGGTGCTCTAGCTCACCTCCTATGCACACGAGGTGTTCGATGGAATGCCCGAGCCACAGTACTTAAGTTTTCTCCTCTCCAAGCTCGACCTCCAAGCTCCATTTTCCTCAATATTTGTCTAGGTTTAGCGGTCTGTCACGTCCCGTCCCCGTCTTCACCGCCGTCGATCGCCCGCGCCGATCTCGTCGCCGGCACCACCGTGGTGAGCCTCTTGTTCTTATCTTCTTTCTGAAAGGAAAAAAATTCTTACTTGTATGTTTATATAGATACTTGTACAATTTTCTTGCTTTTATTATTACATCTTATATAGTGCGATGGTTTTGGTATCCGCCCCCGTCGGCCCTCGTCCTGTCTATGATTCGGATGTGGTATATATTATCTTTTCATAACTATTGGTTCATTTATTGTTTATGACAATTATGCCGACCAACGTGACATAGATTTTATTTATCTAGGAGGTTGTTGAACTGAAAATTCCAACCGATCCTATGGTCGAGAGGTTAAATTTAGTTGAAGAAGAAAACAATTAGTTGAAGGAAAAAATTAGAAAAACTGAGGAGGAGAAGATGATATTGGAGTTGCATGTTGCGGATGTCGTCGATGATCACAAGATCAAGATGGATGCAATGCTCTTGAAGATTAGAAAGATTAGAAAATATGCCATTCATACCGAGGCTTGGTATCATTATGCCGTTGGATCAATTGTTACATTGGTTGCGATTATGATCGCATTTGTTTTCTCATTGAAATGTTTTACATAGTTTCAGTGTATGGTTAATTAATTTAGATGCTCTGTAGAGCTTTATGTTGTTAGATGAGAACTATGTATGTACTTTGGTTTTAATGTGATGATGAACTTCTATTAATTTGGTCACTTAATTATCTACTCATGATATTCTGTAATGATTTTTGACACACTTAATTATATATAATGCACGCAGATGAACCGGCAATGGATGTATGGTTCAAGACACACCTCCGAGTACATTAAGGGCGTGCATGATTTTCTCGAAGTGGCTGAGGCAAACAAGCAGAATGGTTTTATGTGTTGTCCATGCCCTATATGTGGGAATATGAAGTCTTACTCTGACCGAAAAATCCTCCACACCCACCTGCTTTACAAGGGTTTCATGCCACACTATAATGTTTGGACGAGGCACGGAGAAATAGGGGTTATGATGGAAGACGGCGAAGAAGAAGAGTACGATGACAACTATGTGCCCCCTGAATACGGTGATGCTACTGAACATCAAGAGGAACCAGATGATGTGCACGATGATGCTGCAACGGGTGAAGCTGCTGAAGATCAAGAGGAACCAGACGATGTGCCCGATGATGATGATCTCCGCCGGGTCATTGTCGATGCAAGGACGCAATGCGAAAGTCAAAAGGAGAAGCTGAAGTTCGATCGCATGTGAGAGGACCACAAAAAAGGGTTGTACCCCAATTGCGAAGATGGCAACACAAAGCTCGGTACTGTACTGGAATTGCTGCAGTGGAAGGCAGAGAATGCTGTGCCTAACAAAGGATTTGAGAAGCTACTGAAAATATTGAAGAAGAAGCTTCCAAAGGATAACGAATTGCCCGACAGTACATACGCAGCAAAGAAGGTCGTATGCCCTCTAGGATTGGAGGTGCAGAAGATACATGCATGCCCTAATGACTGCATCCTCTACCGTGGTGCGTACAAGGATCTGAACGCATGCCCGATATGCGGTGCATTACGGTATAAGATTAGATGAGATGACCCTGGTGATGTTGACGGTGAGCCCCACAGGAAGAGGGTTCCTGCGAAGGTGATGTGGTATGCTCCTATAATACCACGGTTGAAATGTCTGTTCAGAAACGGAGAGCATGCCAAGTTGATGCGATGGCACAGTGAGGACCGTAAGAAAGACGGGAATTTGAGAGCACCCGCTGATGGGTCGCAGTGGAGAAAAATCGAGAGAAAGTATTGGGATGAGTTTACAAGTGAGCCAAGGAACGTATGGTTTGCTTTAAGCGTGGATGGCATCAATCCTTTCGGGGAACAGAGCAGCAATCACAGCACCTGGCCCGTGACTCTATGTATGTATAACCTTCCTCCTTGGATGTGCATGAAGCGGAAGTTCATTATGATGACAGTTCTCATCCAAGGCCCTAAGCAACCCGACAACGACATTGATGTGTACCTAAGGCCATTAGTTGAAGAACTTTTACAGCTGTGGAATGGAAACGGTGTACGTACGTGGGATGAGCACAAACAGGAGGAATTTAACCTAAAGGCGTTGTTGTTCGTGACCATCAACGATTGGCCCGCTCTCAGTAATCTTTCAGGACAGACAAACAAGGGATACCACGCATGCACGCACTGTTTACTTGACACCGAGAGTATATATCTGGCAAGCTGCAGGAAGAATGTGTACCTGGGCCATCGTCGATTTCGTTCGACCAACCATCAATGTCGAAAGAAAGGCAAGCATTTCAAAGGCGAGGCAGATCACCGGAAGAAGCCCGCCATGCGTACCGGTGATCGCGTACTTGCTATGGTCAATGATTTACACGTAATCTTTGGAAAGGGTCCCGGCGGACTAGCTGTTCTGAGTGACGCTGGGGGACACGCACCCATGTGGAAGAAGAAATCTATGTTTTGGGACCTACCCTACTGGAAAGACCTAGAGGTCCGCTCTTCGATCGACGTGATGCACGTGACGAAGAACCTTTGCATGAACCTGCTAGGCTTCCTGGGCGTGTATGGGAAGACAAAATATACAGCTGAGGCATGGGAGGACCTGCAACGTTTGCACGAAAAAGACGGCATATGCCTCCAAAGCAGTATGAAGGTCCTGCCAGCTATGCTCTTACCAAAGAAGAGAAGGAAATCTTCTTTGAATGCCTGCTTAGTATGAAGGTCCCGACTGGCTTCTCTTCGAATATAAAAGGAATAATAAATATGGCAGAGAAAAAGTTTCAGAACCTTAAGTCTCAGGACTGCCACGTGATTATGACGCAACTGCTTCCGGTTGCATTGAGGGGGCTTCTACCGGAAAATGTCCGATTAGCCATTGTGAAGCTATGTGCATTCCTCAATGCAATCTCTCAGAAGGTGATCGATCCAGAAATCATACCAAGGCTAAGGAGTGATGTGGTGCAATGTCTTGTCAGTTTCGAGCTGGTGTTCCCACCATCCTTCTTCAATATCATGACACACGTCCTAGTTCATCTAGTTGACGAGATTGTTATTCTGGGCCCCGTATTTCTACACAATATGTACCCCTTTGAGAGGTTCATGGGATTCCTAAAGAAATATGTCCGTAACCGCGCTAGGCCAGAAGGAAGCATCTCCATGGGCCATCAAACAGAGGATGTCATCGGGTTTTGTGTTGAGTTCATTCCTGGCCTTAAGAAGATAGGTCTCCCTAAATCGCGGTATGAGGGGAGACTGACTGGAAAAGGCACGCTTGGAAGGGACTCAATAATATGCAGGGACGGATATTCTTGGTCTCAAGCACACTACACAGTTCTACAGAACTCTACCTTGGTGACCCCGTATGTCGATGAACACAAGAACAGTCTGCGCTCCAAACACCCGGAGCAGTGCGACGACTGGATTACATGTGAACACATCAGGACTTTCAGCAGTTGGTTGGAAGCACGTATCAGAGGTGACAACACTGTTTGTGATGAGTTGTACTTGTTGTCCAGGGGACCATCTTTGACTATATTGATTTGGAAAGGATACGAGATAAATGGGAATACATTTTACACGATTGACCAAGATCAAAAGAGCACCAACCAAAACAGCGGTGTCCGCTTTGATGCAACAACCGAGAGGGGAAAGGACACATATTATGGTTACATAGTGGACATATGGGAACTTGACTACGGACATGATTTTAAGGTCCCTTTGTTTAAGTGCAAATGGGCCAATCTATCAGGAGGCGGGGTACAGGTAGACCCACAGTACGGAATGACAACAATGGATCTGAAAAATCTTGGGTACACTGACAAACCGTTCGTCCTAGCCAATGATGTGGCACATGTTATCTATGTGAAGGACATGTCTACCAGACCGAGAAAGAGAAAAGATAAGGAAGCGAATACATCATACGATGAGCCAAAGCGCCACATAGTTCTTTCAGGAAAAAGGGACGTCATGGGAGTGGAGACCAAGACAAACATGTCTGAAGATTATGAAAAGTTTCATGAAATTCCTCCCTTCAAAGTCAAAGCTGACCCCAGCATCCTGATAAACGATGAAGATTATCCATGGTTACGGCGCAATAGGCAAATGATACAAGCGAAGAAAAAGTGAAGACTTTCTCCCGCAACTATTATGATGATACCATGCCAACTTTGTAACTGACGAGTATGATACCATTGTCCGTTTTGTACATGCACATGCTATGTGGGTCAATTTATGATACCATGCCAACTTTCAACTTTTTCAGAGTTCATTTGAAATGCTTTAATGTCTTATGGTTCGGCCCTCGTAATAATTAAAAATAGCAACAATAAGTATTTTGTTGTAAGTAGAAGCAAAATAAAATAAATAAAGCGAAGAAAACAAAAAACAAAAAATGTGTTTTCAAATTTGAAAACTAATGGCACTAACAGAAAGTTTATAATTTTCCTAAAACTAAAAGAAAAAAGAATTAAAAATAAAGCAAAAAACAAAAGAAAATAAATAATGCAGAAAACATAACAAAAAAAATGGAAAAAAATAAAAATAGCAACAATAAGTAAAGAAAACAAAAAAAAACAAAAAAAATGCCTCCTACTGGGCCCCCACGGCCTGAATACGACATGAAACCCTACTATGGGCCAGGATTCAGGCCCGCAGTAGGCCCAGAAGGCCCATCAGGCAAAGCAATAGCAAGTAGGCCCGAAAGCCTGCGGTGGAGAGGAGCTCGAGAGGGGTGCGGCAGTGGGGCTTATAAACCACTGCGCGCCCCTCTCAACTAGCAAGGTGGGACTAAACTTTGGCCCCGACGCGGGCAGCACAGGGGCCTTTGGTCCCGGTTGGTGGCACCAACCGGGACTAAAGGGGGGCATTGGTCCCGGTTGATGGCACCAACCGGTACCAAAGGTCGCCGCTTCCCGCCCTTTGGGCTGCCGAAAAAGAGGCCTTTGGTCCCGGTTGGTGCCACCAACCGGGACTAAAGGGGGCATTGGTCCCGGTTGGTGCCACGAACCGGGACCAATGCTCGTGGTATATAAGTAGCACTTCGCAATTTTGCAGAGTTCATCACCATAGTTGCCCCCCCGACGATGCCTAGCACATCGTCGCCGCCAGGCTGCCCCGACGCCGCCCGCCGCCCCCGCCGTCGCCGTCGTCGTCGCCCGTGCCTGTCGTCATCGCCGCCCGCGCCCTCGCTGTTGCCCGCGCCCTCGCCTGTCACCATCGCCGCGCGCCGTCCCTGCCCCAACGCGCGCCGCCCCTGCCCGGCAGCGCGCCGCTCCTACCCCGACGCCGTCGCCGCGCCACTGCTTGCCCCGACGCTGCCCGCCGCGCACTCCACCATCTGTGAGCACCGCGCCTCTGCGGCCCCGCCGCCGCCGTGCTATTTTTTACATGTTTGTTCATATATGTATGTATGTATTTTTTACATGTATTTTTATGTATGTATGTATTTTTTCAATTGTAATGATGTTTTAAAGTATACATATATGCAAAAGTTAGATTTTTAGAAAAGTTTTATCTATATATGTTCTCTGATTTAGTACATTTTAGGTTAGTTTAATTTTTAGAAAATTTTTATATATCTACCTAGGAAAGGAAGAAGAAGAAAAAGAATGAGAGGAAAAATAAAAATAAGAAGAGGAAGAAAAGGAGAAGAAGAGGGGAGGAAGAAGAGGAGAAATAAATAAGAAGAGGAAAAAAGAAGAAAGTGAAGAGGAGAAGAAGAAAGGAATAGAGGAGAAGAAGAAAAAATAGAAAATTTTCTATTTTTTCTTGTTCTCCTCTATTCCTTTCTTCTTCTCCTCTTTTTTTTCTTCTTTTTTTTCTTTGATCTTCTCCTGATCTATTCCTTTCTTCTTCTCCTCTTTTTTTGGTGATATTAATTATTGTAGAATATGCAAATGTTTGTATATTCATATGAACAATGCATTAGGCAAAACCTTTGTTTTTTTCGAAATTTTCTATTTGAACAATTTTTTTAAACAAGCAATACTAAAAGAATGAGAGGAAAAAGGAAAATAAGAAGAGGAAGAAAGGAGAAGAAGAGGAGAGGAAGAAGAGGAGAAATAAATAAGAAGAGGAAAAAAGAAGAAAAAGAAGACGAGAAGAAGAAAGGAATAGAGGAGAAGAAGAAAAAAATAGAAATTTTCTATTTTTCTTCTTCTCCTCTTTTTTCTTCTTCTTCTTCTTCCTTCTTCCTTCTTCCTCTTATCTTCCTTTTCCTTATTTTCCTTTCTCGAGGGAGAAGAAGAAAAAGAAGAGTAGAAGAAGAAGAAAGGAATAGAGGAGAAAGAAGAAACTTCAACACGAGGGGGGGTACCGATACCCCCTCCCCGATAACATTATTTTCCCATGTATATGTATGTCGCGTAGTTGTCGATATAACCCCCTCGAGATAACTTTGACATGAGGGGCAGTCGATATATATACCCCCTCTCGACCGTGATAACTTATAAAACGGCAGCACCCCCTCAGCCCTCTCGCTCGACCAAAACTCTCAAGGACACCCAAACCCTAGAGAGAAAACGATGTTGGTCTCCTACCCCCTCCAGCCGCGCTCCTACCCTACAAATTAACTCTCTCGAGGCCACCCAAATTTACCAAGTTAAAAGAGCGTTGTCGTCGAGGCCACCCCAAACCCTTGAAGCGTTGTGTCGAGGCGACCCCAAGCCCTAGAGAAGCAGCGTCGAGGCCACTAACATGATTCCTTATTGTGATTAGCTAGCTAGTTCTATGTTTGCCACTAATATATATATATATATATATATATATATATATATATATATATATATATCCTGTACCATGTTTGAATAATAATTGACATGTTGTAAATATTTGCAGAAACTATGGAGCACTCCCGAGACGAAGAAACAGAAGCGATGTTGGGGGACATAATCGCACAAGGAAGTGATGAAGTTGCGTCATTTCTCAACGACACCGATGGTCAGGAAGGACTGGGTGAAGAAGAGGGCTATGTTCATGATGGCTTCGGCCCATTAATGCCGATACAAGAAAAGGACTATGTTCATGATGGCTCCGGTGACACAATGGAGGTACAAGAAGAAGACCGTCCTGACTGCTCCGTTGACCGAACCGAGTCCGTCCAGGTATATATATATTAGTTAAGCCCGTGCTGACTAGTTAATTGATGCATCCATTGTTTTGGTATATGTACACATATTAATTACTCTCGTCTTTCTTCCTTATAATTTCTAGCCCTCCGGATCGAGCACAACTTCGGTAAGGAGACGAGGCCCGAAGAAAAAGTTGAACTCAGATGAAAAGTTTGAGATCATAGAAATCGTGCTCGACGGCGAACCGATTGAACCCATCCGGACAAGGAAGGCATTTTCTGCTCAGTGCGGGGTTCTTTTTAGGGACAAGATCCCGATCAGCATCCATCAATGGTATAAGCCTAAGGAGGAAGACCCTGAGGTGTCTTATGTCAATGATATGCAGAAAGAAGATCTTTGGACTCAGCTGAAGGCAAATTTCACCCTACCGCCAGAGGAGGATCCGGAGAAGCCAGTTAAAGAGCAATTAATCAACTCTTGTGCTCTTAAGAAGATGGCAACCCTAATGAGGAGGTGCAGGAAAGAGCTGAACCAGTTTGTCGAGAAAGAAGAGACACCAGAATTCATCGGCAAATATGAGAAGATCAAAGATCACTGGCCCGCATTTGTGGCCTACAAGACATCGGAAAAGAGTAAGAAGATGTCAGTGACAAACAAGCAAAATGCTGCAAAGAAGAAGCTTCACCATCGCACGGGGTCAGGTGGCTACCTCAAAGCCCGGCTTAAGTGGTCCAAGGCTGAGCATGATCTGCTTGAAAAAGGGATCGAACCAGAGACAATGTACTGGCCAGACCGTTGCCGGACTTGGTTCTTCGGGGCTGGCGGAACCTTGGACCCTGTAATAGGGAAGTGCCAATGGACAGACAAGCAACTGCAAATACCAGTCAAGAACCTTCGACACTATATCGATGCAGCGCAGCGAGGGACGTTCCTTCCAAACAGGGAGAAGGACGAGCTCACAATGGCCCTTGGGAATCCTGAGCACCCTGGACGGACACAAGGCACGCCAGGCTCCATTCCGTGGAAGGTTGGTTTTTTGGACGCAGGGGGTTACAAAACCCACGAGAGGAGGAAGAAACTGGAGCAGGACCAACTGCAGGCGCTGCACGAAAGGGTAATGGGGCTAGAGGAACGAGAAGCAGCAGATCGCAGCAAACGACCTGCCGAAGCTTCCCCCGAAGCTACCCCGCCATCTCAGCGGAGAAGCAGTGTGGCTTCCACCGAGCTGCTTCAGCCGGAGCATGTCTTGACGGCTCCTACGAGCTATCCCGTGGATGATATCACGGAGTTTCAAAATTGCCACATTATGGCGCGATGGATGAATTTGAAGGTCAAGGCGGCTGTTGGCCAAGTTTATCCTAGTGGACCCGGCACAACTTATCACTGCCAGCCGATTCCAGAAGGATATGCTAAGGTGATGGTGGATGAAATAACGGGGGGTTTTGAGGACCTCGTGCTTGAGCACCCTACCGGTGAAGGGGAGACTAGGCTAGGTTCTGCTCTGAAGACTCCATGCCTATGGCGGAAGGAGCTCATTAACCTTCCGAACTGGACGCCTCCGCCTCCTCCTCCTCCTTGTCCGGCGAGTCAGGGCACTCCACCTCCTCCACCGCCTCCTCCTCCGGCGAGTGACAACCAGGGCACGCGTGGCGGCACTCCGCCTCCTTCTCCGGCGCGTGGCGGCACTCCGCCTCCTTCTCCGCCTGCACCCGCGCTCCCGAGCAGCCAGCAGCCTCCTCCTCCGCCTCGCCAGCAAGGGCGGAAGAGACCTGCCGCTGCCCCGGCTGCTCCGGCGCGTCATAGTCCTTCTCCTCCGCCTCGTAAGCAAGCACGAAAGAAAATAGACACCGCAGCCGCTCCGTCTGCTCCGGCGTCTAGCAGCACAAGAAGAGGAGAGAGGCAATACAGATACGGTCCACCTCTAAAGCCTCTAGAGAAGTTACCGTACAAGAGGACCGAGGAGGAAAACAATACAATCATGCAGACCCACGTGAAGGAGTTCTTTGAAGGGGTTAAATCAAAGAGACATCCACCTCCGGAGGAGAAGGTAGATCCGGTGAAAGCAAAGCACACTCTTGATGCCCTGAGGAAACCGGCAAAGTCTCCGCCGAGAACTAACTATGAGCGCATTACTGAACAGACATATCTCCAAGCGGAGTGGTCGGGAAGTACTGTCCGACATCAAAGAGCAAAAGAACGAGTAGCTGCGAAAAAAATTGACCAGCTCGGCGAACAAGCAAACCAATCGTGCCCCCCGCTCAATGTGTCTAGCGGCAACATCGTCGCTAATGTTCCGGGGATGGTGGACGGTTATGGCAATCTACAAGATTACCTGCCTGATGATGCACTTCCTGATTTCATGGAGGTGGAAGAACACAAATACGAGTACGGGAAGCCTCTCGTCAAAGATGAAAAATCTCTAACAACGATGATGCAAAGATTCCATACTTGGTACATGGAAACCTGCAGAGAGTCTGGGGGGACGAATACTTTGTATCTGAGAATTAAAGAGGAGCACGACCTCGTTGGAAATGGTCTGTTGTCTGTTACATTTGAGGAGTTCTTCGAGTTCTTCAATCAAAAGGCCCTTGATAAATTAACGGTCTTTTGCTACTGCCTGTAAGTACTATTTCTGTCATTAATTCTCTATATATAGCTCGGCTCTTTCATTGCATGTATTTATAATTAATTATCCTCAATATATTATGCAGATTGAAGATCGCCGAGTGCAAAAAAAATGAAATTTATGATATTGGGTTCATTAACACAAATATCATAGATGTATTTCTGGTTGAAAAGCACGTCAAAGAGGCCGAGGACAACTTGCTACAATCGTTGATCAAAAATCAAAACAAAGATACCATACTCTTTCCTTACAACGGCAAGTGAGTGTTACTGTCGTTTGCATATTCGGTTTCCCTTATTACTCGAGCGAGGTTATAGTAATGTAATTGATGAGTTATGCATGCGTGCGCAGGTACCACTATATTCTTCTGGATATTAAGCTTGAGCGTGGACTAGTAACCATCTTAGACTCGAGACGGAAAGATCCCAAAACCTATGCGGACATGACTGAAATGCTCAGCAAGTAAGTACAATCGATCATTATTGCACCATATCGGCAAGTTTTTGTTCATTTCCTGATATCTCAAGTAATAATAATTATTTTCTTTGTCTGGCAGGGTTTGGAAATAGTTCACCGCAAAAGCTCCGGGGCTGCCGAAGGAGCTGCGATATACATACCCGAAAGTAAGTACTACTGGCTAGCTAGTTGCACGCATCTCCCGTTGATTCTATAGCTGTACTTTCATCAATGCCATTTATAATGCTTCATTATCAGTTTGATTGACCTCTATTTCTCGTAAAGTGCTTGTCGCAGGAACAAGGGAATGATTTCTCTGTAGACTACGTGCGCGAGTTCATCCACACCGCGACTTTGAAAAACAAGCGGGGCTACTCTCAAAGACAATATGAAGTGCGTAAGCAATAATATTCACAATTTCATTTTATTACACCATCACTTCTGTTGAGTTTCATTCATATATATGTATTAATTAACCCTCTTCTTCAAATTAGACGTGGCAGATGCGGAATGAACTCCTAGAACCAGATCGCATGAAAGCAATTCAAGAGGAATTGGCATGATTCTTTCTTGACCACGTCATCAATAAAGCCGGAGAATACCATGTGGAAGTTGATTTCAAATGCTAGGGGACTGTAATTGAGAGATCTTATATATCGTACATGTATGTAGCCAGTAGCGTCGGACGTACATGATATGAAAACTTGTTGTTCGACCAATCTCTCGGAGAAGGAGAGGTCGATCGATCATTTCTCTCGGTATGCATGACGAACTTCTGTACTCAATGGTTCCCTTCATTTTCTTACTAGCTAGCGTGTCGAGGGCTATATGTATATAGTACGTAGCGTCGACCAAGCACGGACATAAGAGAGGACACTTCTCTCTATTAATTAGCTAGCTAACACAATATATGAAACACCTAAATTAACCCCCAAAACCCCCAACCCCCCCCCCCCTTCAAAAAAAAACAAAAACACCAACCACTGGAATGCTGACGCGTGGATGCCTTTTGGTCCCGGTTGGTGCCACCAACAGGGACCAAAGGCCCCCCTGACTAGGCTTGGCGGACTGGCCACATGGAGGCACATCTGTCCCAGTCCGTGTTTGAACCGGGACTAATGGGTGGAGGTATTAGTAATGACCCATTAGTCCCGGTTCATGAACCGGGACTAAAGGCCCTTACGAACCGGGACTAATAGGTGTTTTTCTACTAGTGCGTGTTTCACACTCCTCCATCGTAACAGTGGAGACAATAGCTTTCATAAAAAATAAACAATGAATACTCGTTGCTCGTCCTCTATATCGGAAAGAATACTTTCATTCGCCGACATGTGGGACGTCGACCATCCTGGTCCACCTACCATGCACAAAATTATCCTGGTCTACCCCGGTCGTATCGCAGGCCCAACCTTTCCCACTGTAAGTTGTTCGGACGAAGGAACCATCATGACTTTGCTGAATTCCGCTTCTTCAAGAAAACATACTGTACCTGCAATACTGCTACCACACGCGAAGACTGGATGGCACTGTACATGTCATATCACTGAAACCCACTAGGCCAAACTAGCCCGCCTAGGTCATCTATTTTGGAACAGAGGGAGTACGTCTCTGCACTGCTATGATTTTGTGTTGCACGTTCTTTGTAATTTTGCTATGATTTTCCTACCCTATGAACCAAATGAGGCCTGAATGTATGTTGACTATTGTCTGATCAATCGCTAAGCCTACAATTTTAGGAGCTAGGGCTATTGGTTGATCGACAAGGGATAAATATAAGCGTACCCAGGAGCTCATCATCCCCAACGTTTCTCTTTGATGAGTGTTTTGCAAGTACTATAGGTCGCACAGTAGCTAGCCTACTAACACCAAGAATCATCAAACAAGCCCTTCTGATATGATAAACAGTTCAAACTTACATCT
The DNA here is from genome assembly GCA_963921465.1 of Triticum timopheevii. Taxonomy (NCBI): domain Eukaryota; kingdom Viridiplantae; phylum Streptophyta; class Magnoliopsida; order Poales; family Poaceae; genus Triticum; species Triticum timopheevii. The sequence continues at coordinate 476,696,676 of OY997264.1, read as the reverse complement.
AAGCATGCCATATATTACATCAAAAGCTGGTGAGGATACATCTGTTTCCATAACTTGAAGAGGGTTCGCATGATTCACTATCAAACAAAAGTAGCAAGATGCGCCCACACAAGACAGTGCACTAGCCCTAAGATGGTTTGATAACACGCATCATTCTTGTAATTAAACACAGGGCAATGCAAACTACCCTGAAGGATTAGCGCGACCAACTATTTCTTGTCATCTATCTCTCGGGCAATGACCACAACACGAACAACGGCATGGGAATCGATTTCTGGGGCGATGTCCACAGGACTGACCCCGACATCGGAATCGATCTCTGGGGCGATTTCCACAGGATGGACAGCGGCATCGGAATCGATCTCCGGGGCGATGCCAACAGGACGGGCCACGACATCGGAATCATCAAGGACAACCACCAGCACCTGCACAACCCTAACATATTAGCAAGCACATTGCAAATAATCAAAAACCACAACTATGGTAATAAGCCATTATTTTTTACCTTGTGCAGCTCACCGTGGGATCTCATCCCTCCGGGGGCCATCTCCTCGTCCTCGATGGGGGCCATCACCTTGCCAGGGGAATACTGGTTCTCAACGGTGACTATCTCCTCAAACTCGGTCTTGAGCCTCACATAGGTGGCAATCAGAGTTGAGGCACGGTGGGGCCCTTGCTGTTCTTCCAACTTTCTTTGAGGAGTTTGTCCGCCAACGTCCTCAACTCTTTGGCCAATGCTTCTTTCTTGGAGTTCTTCGTCTCCATGGGTTGGCCTGCCAACATTGTCAACTCGTTGGTCGGTGCTCGCTTCCTGGAGATCGATGTCTCCAGTGGGTTGTCCGCCGAAAACTTTTTGCCTAATGATCCAGGATCCATCAATGAACTGACAAACAAAAAGCAATCGAAAGGAAACCACAATCGCAATGAAAACGGGAAAAGAATAGGATGTGAGAATCGGTCGGTGCTTCGCAAAAAGAAGATTACTGGAATGAAAATATAGCAGCATAACTGATTCGCCCACCTTTCCTTCGTCGGTACAGAAGAAAAATGATAAAAGTGAGTAGCCTGGAGTGAGGTTTTCTTCAAGAAAGGGAAGAAAGGGCTTGAACGAGAGTTCCAACTGTGAAATGATGGTTGCTTCGTCCAGTCCAACTTGGAGGCCACCTTACCACTGCTGGTAAAGGTGTGGGTTTTGTGATATGACGGGTCATGATGGCCAAGCCGGGGTGACAGGTGAGTCTTGACTGTAGCACCTCGCTGTGATTTGGTGGATGGCACGCGGGCCCGGATGCTTTCAAATGTCCCGCGGCGGAGAGGAAAATGAGAGAACTACGTAATTAATGCATGAGTTTAATTAGGGTAGTTTTGTAAAGTACGAGATACATTCCTCCAATCGCAAAATGCCTTGGTTCATGAGATTTGAGATTTGAGCCCTATAAGCCGGAAGGGAGGGAGTATTGCACATGGTCTAGTCTAGTCACTTGTTGAAATATCTAGAAAGGCAAATAGTCCTTTCTGGTTTACAGGGCTATACTACTCCCTCCGTCTAGGTGTGTAAGTCATCTTACAAAAACCAAATAATCCCAAAACACTTAGGTGCGGTGCATTAACTTCTACCATGTTTCTTGTTTCTTGACATATCAACCAATAAGAGATGAGAGGTGTGCATGCTTTTAATGACTTGCAATGGCTAGTTCATTGCATGCAATGTTATTAATTAGCAAATAAACATTGGTGACCCCAGGAGGAAACGGTGCTAAGCGGGTGGACCTATTCAGAATGAGTATCAACCAATGGATAATGGAGTTTAATTTTTGAACAATAGCAATTTTGTCTAATGCAAGAGCCTAGCTAGTATATGCGTGCTCCAAGGAACCGCACCGCGCGAGCGTTCGCAACTGCCACATTTGGGTTGCGCTTGGCTCTTCGCCTCTTCGAGAAGACGAACAATGATCTTAATCCTACTTCTACAGTATCAAATCCACTGCTGCATGTCCGTCCACCTTGTGCGGGAGGGATAGCATGTAGCGAAAGCTTCTACTTACTGCTCCTGCCTTTGCGACTATGACAGGTGGGCCCAACAGGTGGTTGGCCCTCCTGTCATGCAGCCAAAGGCAGGTGCAATTAAGGCACCGGAGCTCAGTCCGCGAGGGAGAGGGCGTTGTAGTAATCAAATTTCTCAGTCATGTATGAGTTGACGCGACACATCAAAGCACCGCACTTGATATAACTCTTTTTACACATTTCAAATAGGCTACTTCATATGTGGGAGTAGACATATTCTGCTTCGTATGTAGTCACTTGTTGCAATCTCTAAAAAGACTTATATTTGGAAACGGAGGGAGTACAACGCACGCATGCATGCCGTGACTTTCCTTTTGATACTTGCATGTGTTGATTTGATGCACCTTGCCAAATTTTGACTATAAATTTAACTAACCAGATTTTCATGCATGTCACAAAAATTACGGGGCTATTTGGATTGTGACTATGTTTGTCTTATGTTGCCACATTATTTTTCCCACACTTGCCACACTTGCCTAACCTGAGTTGCTCAAATTGTTAGACACACTTTGGCTTTCCTGAGGGAATCTTGCCACAATTTTTGTGTCTATGACATGTGGGGTTTACTGCTAATAAAAAAATTCTTGTCTTAGGTGTGGCTAATAAAAAAGACTTATATTTAGGAACGGAGGGAGTAGAAAATATAAATAATAATGCATGTTGGGGCAACCCATGTTTCCGCTAATTTTAGCCGTGGGCTTGTTCACAATTTTTACGAGGGGGTCGTTGTTCATTTATTGGAGGGACTTGTAGTACCAAACTTGAACGATACAAAGTGCGACCTGGCACACCATAACACCACTTGGAACAAGCGGGTAGCTATCTCAAAAAACAATCAACAACTAAAAAACCGCGACCTGGCATGTAGTAGTACACAATTTTAAACGATTGTTTTGATGGAGTGAAAAAGGAAAACTACCCCACTACGTATATATAGGCCGGAGCCTCCGCGCTTGCTTGCTAGGGTTGCTCTATTCGCACACTCTCATCCTCTCCGGATCTAAACAAGATAGGGGTAGTAACACTATCTTTATCCCTTCAAAAAACACTGGTTTTCTATCCTCACCGCTGGTTACAGATACGGACGTATCCCCCTTCACCGGTGAAGGCGAGGAGGGGCAGCGTTTAGGCCATCATGGATAGCGAGGGAGGAGACACACTACCAGCCGCGCCGTTATCTCTGGCCGAGCGTCGGGGTGGGAGGTCCTCCGATCCCTTCGTCGTTGCCTGTGGGCGGATCCGGCCTCCCGTCACCCACCTATCCACATCCTGATGACCTTCAGGTATATCTTTGTTCGAAACTGCCTTAGCTCTACTTCCCCAGCTCGCTACGTCGCTGCATGTGCGTCATTTTCTACCTCTCAGCCCCTCTCGATCGTATGGTCCAATGTCACCTATTTTTTTCATCTATTGTTAGAGGTAAAGCTACTTCATGGAGTCGAATCTTGTACTCCCTCCGTCCGGAAATACTTGTCATTGAAATGGATGTATCTAGATGTATTTTAGTTCTAGACACATCCATTTTGATGACAAGTAATTCTGGACGGAGGGAGTACTTGGTTCAAACATGAAATAAAGTGGGGTGGGGGAACTTAGTATGTACATTGGACTTGGTACAATCAGGAAGGAAAGGGGGTGAAAGTAGTACAGACTGGTCATCCAACCGGTCTCTTAGTCGAAAAGGGAAATATAGGGGTAACGCTGTACACGGTGGTATGACCAGGACTAGATTTGCTATGGAGTAGGTGGCTAGAGTGAACAAAAATGGGACCAACCCAGATATGTTTCTTGGATGTTTGTTTCTCGGGGCAACAAACTATGAATCACCACTTTATGCCCCTGTTTACGTACATGGTGCTGGACTACTGGTGCACCCACTGTCCCATGCCCTTACACCAAATATTTAGGCTTCGTTCAGAATAAAGGGGCAGAAAACATAGGTCTTGATGAAAATAGAGGAATAGGAAAGGAATGTAGGTATAAAACTATGGAACAGCGAACCGGAGGAAACTCTCAAGAGAATGTGTTCGGATGGACTACGAAATGTACAGATTTGTTTTTTTAGAGTAGCATGCTTGGCAGTATGAGATGCTATTTGTTTATTCAGCGGCACAGTGACTACTCCTGTCCTCACCTCACGTACCACACATAGGTTGATATTTTTATTCCGGCAAACACAGCACAACAACCTGTCTAACGCATGGCAGCGAGCGCCTGCCTCGGGCTTCCGCCCAAAAATGAGCAGCGCATGGATGTTTCTAATCCTATGGAATCAGTACTACCGGACCAGCTTTCCTATGAAACACTATTCACCTTTCCCGTGTTCTGAACGGTTGGAAGGGAAAGAATACCGTCGGAATTGTGTTCCTACGAAAGTCCTGCACCAAACCTGTGAACCGAACGCAACCTAAGGCATGCCACTGTTATAATGTCCCTACTAAAAATGAAGCCATGCCACTGTTATAAGCCATGACAAGTTTAGCCAAATGTTTTTGCCTGTAATTGTTCGAGACTCTGACTGTTTCCTCTCTGCCTTTTTGTGCAAACAGGGATATCCAATTCACCTGGTTGTTGTTGTGACCTTTTGGTGCACTGCACAAAACTCTTCTTAAAAGAAGTGACTTTTGTGTTGTTTAACTGGAATGTCAGAATGGAGCAGTTGGTTCATTTTGGTGGAACTGCACAAAGGGAGATCTTGTCAGGACCCCGACTCAATGCCACATCGATCTAGCATGTAACACCTCATATCACTTTGCGGCCTCACGCACGGTATCCCCACGGGTGTCGCTTTACCTTTGCCCGGGACCGTTTGCGCCTTTTGGCACACGTATATGATAGTGTCGCTAGCATCCATATGATAAGGAGCCCGGGCTGACATGGCTAGTCGTAAACCCAAAGTGGCACAAACTTACAGGGACAGGCATCCATGACCCAGCATCGAACGTGTCGGTCATCAGCGAGTGAATCCAGGCTGTAGCACTGGGCTAGCAGGACTCCGGTGAACCGGGCTGTAGCGGGCTAACAGGACTCCGGTATTCATCGCGTGACATTTCCCCGAAGGGACAGACACAGGAACGAAGAAGGACACATGCGGGCCAGCCTAAGTGTTCCGGAGCAGTAGCAAGCTACCATGGCTCAGTGGAAACACTAGGAGACATTTCCCGGTAAGAGAGGCTACTAAGGATAAACAACTAGATAGTGAGATCCCACACATACCAAGCATTTCAACAACATACACACAATATGCTCGATCTGTGCAAATACAACTTGGCATCACAACATGACTCTACAACTCAAGTATTTTATTCAATAGGCTCCGAGGAGCGAGATATTACAAACAGGGGTCTCATGACCCAACATTCAGAGCAAACAAGTCAAGCACAAGCGGAAGCTTAACATGTCTGAGTACAGACATCTACAAATGAAAAAGGCTTAGAAGCCTGACTGTCTACCAGATCCTGCCGAGGGCACAAGATCGTAGCTGAGGTAACAAGCTAAACGTCGAAGTCCAAGCGGAACTACTAGCGAGACTGAAGTCTCTCTGCAAAAACATAAAATAGGCAAACGTGAGTACAAATGTACCCAGCAAGACTTACATCAGAACTAACTACATATGCATCATTATCAACAAAGGGATGGTGGGGTTTAACTGCAGCAAGCCAGCTTTGACTCAGTGGCTATCCTGAACTACGACTGCAATGTAACTCTTTGAGGTGGCGCACACGAGTCCACATATTCACCATATCAATACACCACTATGGATCCACTCCCGTCTTCCTACGAGAACACCATCCATAGCACTCACGCTTATCTTGCGCATTTTAGAGTATCCACTTTCACTTATCTATGAACTATGCAAGGGGTCCAAGTTTCCATATCCGAGGAATCCGGCTATTCGAATAGATAATGATAACCCTGCAGGGGTGTACTTCTTCACACACGCTCTCGCCACTTATCGCCCTGTACACGTCATGTACCTCGGCAACCTTCAAGCGGAAGCCGGGAGAGGGAGTCGGCCACGACCTGACTAACCACACAAGTCTCTCGTCCAGGTTTATCGCCTATTCGGGTTCCATCCGCAAGGAGATCCGGCCGGGGTGTCGCTCACGGCCCCAAACGATGTGAGCAGGGTTCCCAAGCCCACCTCGACGGGTGGATCTACGCTTGGTACACCGTGCCACGGTGCCTAGTCTGTCCCAAGCCCACCTGTACCGGGTGCCACTTGGTAGACTACTAACACTACCTACAAACACCAGAAACTAGTTGCAACTCCTGGACAGAGATCAGGTTGATTAATAAGTCGAGAGAGTCAATTAAGGATCCCAATGTGTGGTAGTAGCTGTTCATGTATCACAAACACAGAACTCAGTTCCTGAGGACGGCTGCAATGAGACAACCCACCATGTACTCCTACATGGCCTCTCACCGCTACCTTTACCAAATCGTGTTCACACACTTAGCTCTCAACAGTAGGACATGTTCACACACCTCCAATTCATCCCCGATGAATCAGACCTGACACAACCCTAAGCAATAGCAGGCATGACAAACAAGCATGAATGAGTAGGCACATCAGGGCTCAAACAACTCCTACTCATGCTAGTGGGTTTCATCTATTTACTGTGGCAATGACAGGTCATGCAGAGGATAAGGGGTTCAACTACCGCAGCATGTAACAGTTGAATCGTTGTTGTCCTAATGCAGTAAAATAGAGCAGGAGCGAGAGAGTGGGATTGTATCGGAATGAACAAGGGGGTTTTGCTTGCCTGGCACTTCTGAAGATAATATAGTTCTTCATCGGTGTCATCGAATTCATCGTCGGAACCATGCCTATCGAGAGGGGACAAATACCGGCAACACAGAGAAAACACAATCAATGCAATGCAACAATATGATGCATGAATGTGACATGGCAATATGCTGTGGTTTGAGCTAATGCAGCTAGCAACAGGTTAAATGAAGTTGGTTTGAACCCTACGTTCAAATTCAAACTCCATATGTGGATATTCAAATGCCATTATTTGTTTTTCCCAATTCAGCAACTATAAGTTGTTCTAACATGCATGAAAACAGTACAGATGGATAGATTGGATTTTTCTGATCATTTTTCATATATAATTTATCTCATTCTGAGCTACGGTTGAATTTATATGATTTTTAGAAGTTTATACTATTTTCTGGAATTTCCTGTATAAAAATAAATCTAGAAAATATTTATTGCGTCAGCATTGCGTCACTATGACGTCTGCAGTCAACGAGGCCGGTCCAGGTCAAACCTGGCCAGTGGGTCCCGTTTGTCAGTGACTAACCTAACTAATCTAATTAGTTAGCGTTAAACTAACACTAACCTAGTTTAGTTAGTGGCCTGGGGCCCAGACGTTAGTGACCCAGAGGGGGTCAAACTGTGGTCAACCCCGGGTCAAACTCACCGGAGTTGACCCGCGGCTCGTCGCCGGCGATGCCAGAGACGGCGGAGGGCGTCGGAAACGCTCCTCCGACGACCAAATCGATGGCTGAGAGGATCTACGCGATGCTGGAGCTCGTCCGCGTCTTGTGGTGCACGTAATAGCAGCTCAGGTGACCTAAATCGACAGCGACGGCAACTTGCACGGCGGCCAGAGTTCAGGCACGGACGGTGTCGACGCTACGGTGCACTAGAGGAGAAGCCGAAGAGTGATAGGTGCTCCTGGGAGGGTTCTGAGCGTGCTGATGGGCTCGGATGCGAGCGACAGCAGCTGTGGTCGCGGCGGCGCCATGGCCGGCGGCGAGGAGTGCTCGGCAAGGTGGTTAGAGCAGTTAGGGAAGGCAAACGAGCATGGGTTAGGGGGGGAAAGGACCGTGGCCTCACAGCGGTTGTAGGGGTCGTTGAAGCGGCCTCGGAGAAGGCTTGACGGCGTCGGAATCGCGGCGGCGATCTCCTGTGGCCGAGGAAGAAGATGAGGTCGAGGATGACGCGTCGGGGCTCTTCCAGTCGCGTGAGCCGACGGAGAGGACGAGGGAGGTACTGCGGAGCTCGGGAGCGCGTCGGAGAGGAGAGGGGGTGGTGGTGGCCGCGAGGGCAGCGAGGGGCAGCGACGGTGGCGCTCGGCCGGTTGCGTGCGAGAGGGACAGAGGAGGGGAGAGGCGATGGGAGAGGTCGAGGGGGTTCCGGGGGTGTCGTGGCATCCTCAGGGCGACGGGGAGACAGGCAAGCAGGGTGGAGGTGGCCGGGGCGCGTGCTCGCGTGCGGCGGCCACGCGCGTGCTGTCCTACTGGCGGGAGGTAGGTGATGACTGGCACTGTGGGCCAGTGGGCCGCACAGTGCTGGGCCAGCTGGGGCGCCAGATGGGCTACAGGTGAGTTAGGTAGGTTTCTGTTCTTTTTTTTTATTATCTGTTTTCTGTTTTTAGTTAATATTTTGCCACTGTTTTGAATTCAAACAAATTCAAACAATGCCAAAACTTCTCTGAATATTTTTATTTTGCTAGATGGACTTTTCAAAAAGCTCATAAAATAATTCAGGGGTATTTGAAATTATATTCTAATATATGAATATAATCCAAATTCAAATAGCTAATGATTTAAATTCAAAGACCCAAAATATTCCTTACAAATGTTCATTATTTTTTGTTTGGTGCAAGAGCCTTGCCAAAAATATTAAACAGTTAATAAGAACATTTTGAGAAACATTGAATGCAATTTTCCAGGGTTCTTTGCCCTTCTTGAATTAAATCTTGAGGCTTCTAGATTTCCTCAATTCAGGTTTCAGAAATTTAAACATGATGCAAGCAAGATGCAAACACTAGGCAGCACCAGAAGCTAGGGATGTGACAGATCTGTGTTCCAATCCTCATCATCCATATTGGTGCCATAACCTTCCTTTAGATAAGAATGATATTTAATGCATGTGTTCATCTCTATGTTCCGACTACCATGAGAAAATAATGTTGTTTTTTACTAGTACACTTGTACTCCCTCACTGACAAAACCAATTCTGAATTAGAAGGCCAATCATGTACTTGGTTTCACCAACTAGTGAGGAGAAAGAGAAACAGAGCATGAAGGGGAAGAAGAAGAAGAAGAAACAGTGCCAAGGCGATCTTGCTGAAGCCAGAGGCCTCAGTCGAGGCCATTCAAGGGCTCTGGCAATGACTACCTTACATGTGAGACGATCCTCCAGGGAGCCCTTCCACTTCTGCTGTCTCACTTAATTAATTAGGAGTACTTAAGTACCACTAATTTATTACTTCCTAATATTCATGTTGGAGTTAAACAAATCTATAGTAGGACCCTATGTGGAATCATGTACATGTGTATGTCTGTCTATGGAGGTGAATCATGTGGTGGAGCAGGGAGGGAATATTATTAGTGTCATGACATAATAGTGCTATTGTTTTGCATGTCAATTTATTGCCATTGGTTCAATGAGGCAATGTTTTGCGTATTGTCCATCATGGATTTGATGCTACTTTTGAGTAATATGCTAATGTCTTCCTATCCTTTCTCACTAAGCTAATGAAGGTTTCACCTTGTTCCTACTTGTGCAAATAGGGATCATGTTGTGCCAATCATACATTTTAGTGGAACTACACACGACAACACAATGAACTGTATCCCAGCCAGTGCTTTAACTCTGCTGGAAGTTCTTGATAATCTTTCGATATAATCTCAGCACTGGTAAACAAGAGTGATTTCAACCATACATTTGAAGTGCACAAAAATGTATACTATTGTGTGATTCCAGTGAGTGCTTTATCATCTCTTATGGGACTGCATGAATAAGCTTTTTTTCTCATGGTTGGTACGGGCCTAAGGCCTTCATCCATATTAGTTTGCTGTCATCTCTATTTGTATCGTGCTACTGTCATGAGAAACTCCTTTATCTTTGCATGTTAAAGTTTTGCAACCTATGATAAATGGCAATGCTGTGTTGAGTTGAGCTAATTGGCACTGATTAAATAAACTAATACCTCTCTTTAAGCAAGACTACTATGTTGCTAACTTTACCCATTAAGATAATGAGGGTGCTTCTATTTGTTAGTGTATGTTTCATCAACTAGTCCCACTATTACAGTAATCTCACTCTCTCAATATATGTGCCAACAGGGATGCTCGATTTCGGTGGAACAGCACAAAAACTTTGGGTGCTTCATTGCCTCAACAGCTTCTGTCCTTTCTGTCAGTCGCTAATCTCCGCTTGCTTTCTTCCTTTGCTGTCAGTCGCTTGGCTTATCTCGGCTTCCAGTCAAAGGAAATAGTAATTGATATGCTACCTCACACAGGTTGGTACTGGTCTTTATCCTGATTATTGTGCCTATCATATGTATTGGTAATTTGGTATTGTGCTACTGTTTGCCGATTTCATAAAGGAGTAATTTGGAGCCTGAACTCGCAGGCAAATCATTACATCAGGTGATTTCACTAGAACTGCACAAAATGATTAGATGGACAGGTACTTATGCTGCTGCTATGTACTCCAAACAAGTTGGTTGACAAGTTGGTTGACGCGTATATTCATCTGGCACTTAATCAATCTGCATGCCAAGGATGCTCCATTTCAGTTGAACTGCACAAAAAATTTGGGTGGTTCATTTTCTCAACCGCCTCCTTTCTCGTCTGCAATGTAGAATTTTGGCGAGATACACGACCAAGATGAGCCAGTAAACTAGTTGGATGAAAGTAGTGGCCAAGTTGCTCAAACTTCCCTCGGGACGAGGCCACTATTTGAGGATAAACCTACAAGCAAAGTTCAGATTGTCTGTGCTGCCTCTAATGTACTCAAAAGTTTACTCGTACAAGAACTAATTTTAGCAAGAAGTACCTCCGATTGAACACCATTTACCAGTGTGTACCCTAGGTCATTAAAGTTTGTCCATGGATCATATTGGCTGTGATCTCAATCATTTCGATGCATAAACATACTGAACATGTGTATATCTGAATCCTTTTGTGAATTATGTATGAATATTGTCGTGTGATCTATCAATCATTTGGATGCATAGATATGCTGAGCTTGTGCACATATGAATATTTTGAGTTGTTGATAGTGGTTATGAATATGAACGTGTCCTGTGATCCTGAGTTTGATATGAATGTTTACCTTTTTTGTTGTATTTGTGTGTGAACTTGTTAGTATGCCTACGTGTGGGGTATAAAACGCAGGTCTCTTATAAAAGTAATGTTGTGTCCAATTTTTGTTTTCCCTTCTAACCAGATTATATATATTTATATTATTACTATTATCGTATATTTTATAGAGACTTATATATACATTATAAAAACATCCCATGTGTTATTAACTTATAAAAGTAAATGTTTAACGGAAGTTGACAAGGAAAATCGTGGTTGTTTTTGACTCACAGGCAAGGAAAATCCTGGTGATTGCGTACAAAAGCTTGCAAAGATTTTAAGGAACAATTTAATAATAACGCGATCATTTTTATTTTGAGCAATAACTCGCTAATTTGTTAATTATATATATATATATATAATGTGCCTCTCCAGTTTATTCTTTGATATTAATTGCTCCTTCTAACATAACATTATATATATAACGAGCCCACCTAATACGTGTATTTCAAGGAAGTGCAAATGGGTTGGGATTTCTTAGAAAATATAAATGGGCCTGATTGACGTGAAATTATTTGTTCACCCATCCCAGCAAATGGACTGTACATTCTAGAAAACATGGGTTAAATATATGCCACATTTTGCAGGCTGCCATGTGGGCCAATAGGTCAAAGCCTACGTAGGGCGTTGTCAACTTGGTCAACAAATGATTGTGTCATCCACAGCCATTGGATTTATATCCAACGGCCGGCATGCACCTTCAATCTCTCGTCTTCTTCCTCCAGCGTCGCCGGGACCGCCTGGTCTGGCCTCCGGTGGCTAGCGGCTCTGCTTAGCACGCATCACTGCGAAGCGCTACCCCACCGCCGGCTAGGCTATCCCTCCACCCCTCGACATCTCCTATTATTCTCCACAGACTACAACCCCACGTCGCAACAGAACCAGTTATAACCCTTCTCCTCCTCTCAATCTGCGACTCCACTACCGCGTTTTCCCATCTTCGAGTCGTTCCCGTCCGAGGCCTCGCCGTCGTCCATCGCCTCGTTGCGCTTGGTGCAGCGTGGTCAACAAACGAGAGTCATCGGAAGAGGACTGTACGTGGAGAGCCTGACGGCTGGGACCCACGAGGTCCATTGTCGTACGCAAGGAAAGTTCCTCCTTATTAAGCTAGAGAAAAAATGTTTCCTCCACCTGACAGCTGGGACCCACCGGCTGTATCTTCGCACGGAAGGAAGTGCCTCCTTGTTTTGTGAAAAAAATATTCATCCCGTTGACAGCTGGGACCCGTCAGATTTTGTAACTGACTTGTGGGCCTACTAAGTAGACGTGTACGCACGGCTTTGTCAACTTAATCAACAAATGATTCTAGCAGCTGGACCGTTGGATGTTAATCCAACAGCCGTGCTCCTTCTTCAACCTCTGTTCTTGCTCCTGTCTCCCGTGGGGGCACCGCGGCTGTGCTGCCGCGCACCCGAACTAGTGAAGTTTCCCACTCCTCTCCATCTGCGACTCCACTACCCCGTCTTCCCCATCTCCGGGTCATTCCAGTCTGGGTGCGCTCGGCACGGTGTGGTCAACATGGTCAACAACCGAGAGTCATTGGAAGATTACTATATGTGAGAGGCTGACAGTGGGGACGCACCACGCCCATGGACGCATGCATGCAATGGAACGCGGCAAGGTCAACGTGGTCAAGGAACGACTTCCATCGGAAGTATATTGTACATGGAGAGTCTCAGCTGGGTCCACGGCCACAGCAAGTGCCTCCTTATTACACGGAAAATAATGATTCCTCCAACTGACAGCAGGGACCCACTGGACGGGCCACCGTATTTTGCGAAAAAACGTTTGCCCCTGACTGCTGGGACCCACCTGACGGGCCACCGCATTTCGCGAAAAAAACATCCCCCCCCCGCTGTCAGCTCGGGCCCACCGGAAGTGCCTCCTTATTACGCACAAAAAAATGAATACTCCCCCGGCTAGCTGGGACCCACCTTGGTGGGAGGCTGACTTGTGGGCCTACTAAGTTGACGGGGACGAAGGGATTTGTCAACTTATTCAATATGAACGATTCTAGCTCTAGTGACTGTACGATGTCCATCCAACGGCCGTAGTGCTTCTTCAACCTCTGGTCTTCTTGCTCCAGCCGCCCAAAGCAGCGCCGGTCGTGCCGCATGCTCTTGCCTCCCGTGGCCGGCTGTGATACCGTGGAGGCCTCACCGCCCCTACTATTCCTACCGCTGGCCAGGCCCTGCGGCGACGGCAGCCTCACACCGCAGCCGAACCAGTGAACCCTCGTACTCCTCTCCACGCGGGCTTCCACTGCCGCGTCTTCCCCGGCTCCGCGTCGTCCCCTTCCTAGGCCTCGCCATCGTCCACCGCCGTGGTGCTCTCCGCGCGGCGTGGTCAACGTGGTCAAGGAACGACTTCCGTCGGAAGAGTACTATACGTGGAGAGGTTGACAGCTGGGTCCATGGTCACAGCCTAGTTTTTTTGTGATTTTCAAAGTAAGTCGCTTTGTCAGGCCTGTTGGGCTGCAAATCTTTCAAGACGAGGAGAGCTTTCATTCGGCTAGCTGAGAAAAGGGCCCATGAGTAATGAGAAATGGGCTGAACATTTTTAAAACACATCAAATCGGCAGTTAGTTTCAAATATCTTTTTTTCATTTCGAGATTTTAAATTACATTAATTTTTATGCGTGGAGAATTTGTTGGATTATATATTGATATACATTTATTTTTAAAATCAGTTTGAATGTGAGTCGAAATTTCGGTATTAAAAACAGTTCGGACCGCACCGAAATATGCAAAATTTTATATAATTTTTTAACCGTGGCCACAATATGGGCTGTAATGCTAACAAAAAGAATATGCGCTAAAAAACCTTAAGAATTAGGGAATGAGCTGTAAATTATTAGAAATAATGGCAGATGGGATGTATGCTGTTTTCCACAGATTTGAGGCTTTCGTAAAAAATGGTTGACGCACAAGCAGTGACTGTTGGATGTCCATCCAACGGCCGCCGTGCTTCTTGAATCTCCACTCTTCCTGCTCCAGCCGCTCAAACAAGCGCCGGCAGGACTACCTGCTCCCTCCTTCCCGCGGCCGGCTATGCTGCCGCGCAGGCCTCACCGCCCCACCGTACTCCCATCGCTGGCCTAGCCATCCCTCTACTCACCCACACCTGTTGTTATTCTCCGGCGACGGCAGGCGAACAAGTAAACCCTCGTACAGTCGTACTCCCCTCCGCGTGGGAAACAACTGCCGAGTCTTCCCTGCCTCCGTGTTGTTCCCTTCCTAGGCCTCATCGTCATCCACCGCCCTGGTGCTCTCGGCGCGGCCTGGTCAACGTGGTCAACGACCGACATGCATCTGAAGTGGACTGTACGTGGAGAGGCTGATAGCTGGGTCCACGTCCGCACGCAAGGAAATGCCTCCTTATTACGCGCAAAATAATGATTCCTCCACCTGACATCTGGGACCCATCGAAAGGGCCTCTGTATTTCGCGAAAAAAACGTTACCGCCGCTGACAGCTTGGACCCACCAGCTATATCTTCGCATGCAAGGAAGTGACTCCTTATTACGCAAAAAAATGAATACTCCCCCTACTAGCTGGGACCCAGTAGAGTGGCAGGCTGACTTGTGGGCCTACTAAGTTGACGGGGATGGAGGGCTTTGTCAACTTAGTCAATACTCAAGTGACCGTACGATGTCCATCCAACGGCCGTAGTGCTTCTTCAACCTCTGGTCTTCGTTCTCCAGCCGCCCAAAGTAGCGCCGGTCGTGCCGCATGCTCCTGCCTCCTGTGGCCGGCTGTGATACCTCGGAGGCCTCACCGCCCCCTACTACTCCCACCGTTAGCCAGGCCATCCATCCACTCACCCACACCCACTGTTATTCTGTGGCGACGGCAACCTCACACCGCAGCCGAACTAGCGAACCCTCGTACTCCTCTTCGCATGGGCATCCACTGCTGCGTCTTCCCTGGCTCCGCGTCGTCCCCTTCCTAGGCCTCGCCGTCGTCCACCGCCGTGGTGCTCTCTGCGCGGCATGGTCAATGTGGTCAACGACTGACTTCCATCGGAAGAGTACTGTGCATGGAGAGGCTGACAGCTGGGTCCACTGCGGCCGCAAGGGAGTGCCTCCTTATTATGCGCAAAATAATTATTCCTCCACCTGACAGCTGCGACCTACTGGACGGGCCACCGTATTTCTTGAAAAAACATTTCCCCCTGACTGGTGGGACCCACCAGCTACACCTTCGCACGCAAGGAAGTGCGTCCGGGCAAAAAAACGATTCGCCCCCCTGACTGCTGGGACCCACCAGCTACATCTCCGCACGCAAGGAAGTGCGTCTGGGCAAAAAAAAATGATTCACCCCCTAACTACTGGGACCCACCAGCTACATCTTCACAGGCAATGAAGTGCCTGACAGTCGGGACCCACCTGGTCGAAGCGTACGTAGCGTTGTCATTCTGGTCGCGAACTTGTATGTACATATATATTGGTCAATGTAGAGGCGTGCACGTGTCGTAGTAGAGGCGCGTACGTGTCATAGTAGAGGTGCCCATGTAACATGTACACGTACGTATAGCGGACAGGGTGCAAGAAAGAAAATACGGCCATGCATGTGTACATACGGGTGGGGTCTCGAACGCCTACTCGTGTATATGTATGGCGAGGGCTCGTACATGGCTGGGTCGATATGGAGAAACAGCGTCGTCGTCGTGTTCATGGGGAGGCAACGGAATGTGCCGTGTTCATGGGGAGGCAACGAAATGCGTCGTGTTCATCGGGAGGCAACGAAATGCGTCGTGTTCATCGGGAGGCAATAGAACGCGTGGGAGCCAACCGGCTGGGTCAGAACGGAATGCGTGGTTGTGTTCACCGGGAGGGCTTGGACGGAACAAGCGATGGAAACGAGGCCTGGCGTACCGCACAACGGAAGAAACGGACCTCCTACGTTCAAAACGGGGTCCTGTTGATCGGGAGGGGTGTGGCGTACCGCAAAACTGAGGAAACGGACCTCCTATGGTCGAAACGGGGGTCCTATTGATTGGGAGGGGTGTGGCGTACCGCAAAACGGATGAAACGAACCTCCTACGGTTGAAACAGGGGTCCTGTTGATTGGGAGGGGTGTGGCGTACCGCAAAACGGACGAAACGAACCTCCTACGGTCGAAACGGGGGTCCTGTTCATCGGGAGGGGTGTGGCGTACCGCAAAACGGGACTCCACGAGATACTGTTCATCTCCTCCGTCGACCTCCTCCAGCCTCCACGGGCTCCTATTCATCCAGCCTCCACCGCGCGCTACTCCACCGGCTACTACTCAACCACCCCTCCACGGGCACCCCTCCACCGTCTACTGTTCATCCAGCCCTCCACACCATGGGGTCCTGTTCAACCACCCCTCCACGGGCACCCCTCCACCATCTACTATTCATCCAGCCCTCCACACCACGGGGTCCTGTTCATCCAGAGGCACCGCCACCGCTCACTGTTCATCCAACCCCCCCCCCCCCCCCCGCAACGCTCACTATTCATCCAATCGATCGGCTTCAGTTAGCAGCGGTAGCGAAGGAATCGCTCGATTGGGTTCAGTTAATAGCCATCGATTGATCGCTCGGGTTCAGTAACGCGTAGCCTGCAGTGCAATCGCTCAGGTTCAGTTAGAGCCCAACGCCTTGCTCGGGTTCAGTTAGAGCCAATGCCTCGCACACACATGCGTACGTGTACGAGAGAAAGGTGCATCGCTCGGCCCCCGACCTCCCACCATAACCGGCAACTCCCCGAAATTTTCCTCGGCCTCGCTTCTACAACAGTTTTTTTCGTCATGGACGGCCCAAGGAATGTCATGCAGCTGCATCTCCCGCCCGCCCAGGACGAAAAGCCCATTTTCTGTCATGATTTTTTGTCATAGAAGTAGGAGCCCACCACATCTATGATGATACCGGGTTTTGTCACAATAATCGTCATAGAAGTGTCATATGTATGACAGAAAAAAAATCGTTCGGCCCAAAATGTCACGGATGTGTCTTTTTTTGTAGTGAATCATTACTTTGCGTGTAATAAGGAGGCACTTCCTTGCTGCGGCCGTGGACCCAGCTGTCAGCCTCTCCACGTACAGTATACTTCTAATGGAAGTCGTTCCTTGACCACGTTGACCACGCCGCGTTCCGTTACATGCATGCGTCCATGGGCGTGGTGCGTCCCCACTGTCAGCCTCTCACGTACAGTCATCTTCCGATGACTCTCGGTTGTTGACCATGTTGACCACACCGTGCCGAGCGCACCAAGGCCGATGGACGATGGCGAGGCCCCAGACTGGAATGACCCGGAGATGGGGAAGACGGGATAGTGGAGTCGCAGGTGGAGAGGAGTGGGAAACTTGACTGGTTCGGGTGCGCTGCAGCACAGCCACGGTGCCGCCCACGGGAGACAGGAGCAAGAACAGAGGTTGAAGAAGGAGCATGGCTGTTGGATTAACATCCAACGGTCCAGCTGCTAGAATCATTTGTTGATTAACTTGAAAAAGCCGTGCGTACATGTACGCTTAGTAGGCCCACAAGTCAGCCACCAAATCTGACGGGTCCCAGCTGTCAAGGGGATGAATAATATTTTTTGCAAAACAAGGAGGCACTTCCTTCCGTGCGAAGATACAGCTAGTGGGTCCCAGCTGTCAGGTGGAGGAAACATTTTTTTCAGCTTAACAAGGAGGAACTTTCCTTGCGTACGACCATGGACCTCGTGAGTCCCAGCCGTCAGGCTCTCCGCATACAGTCCTCTTCCGATGACTCTCGTTTGTTGACCAGGCCGCACCGAGTGCAGCGAGGCGGTGGACGACGGTGAGGCCCCGAACGGGAATGACTTGGAGATGGGAAGACGCGGCAGTGGAGTCGAAGATTGAGAGGAGGAGAAGGGTTATAACTGGTCCTATTGCGGCGTGGGGCTGCAGTCTGTGGAGAATAACAGGAGGTGTCGAGGGGTGGAGGGATAGCCTGGCCGGCGGTGGGGTAGCGATTCGCAGTGATGCGTGCTAAGCACAGCCGCTAGCCACCGAAGGCCGGACCAGGTGGTCCCGACGAGGCTGGAGGAAGAAGACGAGAGATTGAAGGTGCATGTCGGCCGTTGGATATAAATCCAATGGCTGTGGATGTCACAATCATTTGTTGACCAAGTTGACAACGCCCCGCGTAGGCTTTGAACTATTGGCCCACATGTCAGCCTGCAAAAATGTGGCACATATTTAACCCATGTTTTCTAGAATGTACAGTCCATTTGCTGGGCTAGGTGAACAAATAATTTCGCGTCAATCAGGCCCATTTATATTTTCTAAGAAATCCCAGCCCATTTGCACTTCCTTGAAATACACGAATTAGCTGGGCTCGTTATATATAATGTTATCTTAGAAGGAGCAATTAATATCAAAGAATAAACCGGAGAGGCACATTTTATATATATATAATTAACAAATTAGCGAGGTATTGCTTAAAATAAAAATGAGCGCGTTATTATTAAATTGGTCCTTAAAATCTTCGCAAGCTTTTGTACGCAATCACCAGGATTTTCCTTGCCTGTGAGTAAAAAACAACCAGGATTTTCCTTGCCAACTTCCGTTAAACATTTACTTTTATAAGTTAATAACACGTGTGATGTTTTTATAATGTATATATAAGTCTCTATAAAATATACGATAATAGTAATAATAAATATATATAATGTGGTTAGAAGGGAAAACATAAAATGGACACAACATTATTATTCTTATATATAGATAAATAGAACAGGGACCTGCGTTTTATTAAAAAATACATTGGGCTACCGATCTTTAAGAAAAATCCCATAGGCCGGTATGGACCTCAAAAAATAAGTTGAAACCACTATCTCTGTATGTAGTGGGCTACGCATGTTAAAATACAAAACCTAGGCCTAGCTGATACTTGTTCGCCCTCTGGAAAAAAATGATATCAGATCCCCGAGCGAACTAGATTAAAGAGGGGGCGAATACTTGTCAACCAACTTGTCTGGAATCTTTAGACTCCGTGCCATACAGTTTGCTACCATATCTACCGATAACCAAAAGGCACAAGTTGGGACCAAAGACTGGACTGTGTTCTTCTGGGCTATGCGCCAAGCAATATTTTGGCGTTCACTCTCCTAATACTTGGGAGTTTGACAACTGGTTGACGCCGATAGATACTCGACTGAATATAGGCACTTCTTGTCAACATCGATGCTTGTCTGAGTGAACTTTGGAGTACATGGCAGCAGCATAAGTATCTGTCCATCTGATCAGTTTGTGCAGTTCTACTAAAATCACCCAATGCAATGATTTGCCTGCGAGTTCAGCCTCCAAGTTACTCCTTTATGAAATCGACAAACAGTAGCACAATACCAAATTACCAATACATGACAAGCACAATAATCAGGA
Organism: Triticum timopheevii; assembly: GCA_963921465.1. Lineage (NCBI taxonomy): Eukaryota > Viridiplantae > Streptophyta > Magnoliopsida > Poales > Poaceae > Triticum > Triticum timopheevii. Next base: position 476,677,133 of record OY997264.1, on the reverse strand, counting down.
TAAAGACCAGTACCAACCTGTGTGAGGTAGCATATCAATTACTATTTCCTTTGACTGGAAGCCGAGATAAGCGAAGCGACTGACAGTGAAGGAAGAAAGCTAGCCGAGATTAGCGACTGACAGGAAAGGACGGAAGCTATCGAGACAATGTAGCACCCAAAGTTTTTGTGTAGTTCCACCAAAATCAAGCATCCTTGTTGGCACATATATTGAGAGAGTGAGATTACTGTAATAGTGGGACTAGTTGATGAAACATACACTAACAAATAGAAGCACCCTCATTATCTTAATGGGTAAAGTTAGCAACATAGTAGTCTTGCTTAAATAGAGGTATTAGTTTATTTAATCAGTGCCAATTAGCTCAATACTCAAAGCATTGCCAATTATCATAGGCTGCAAAACTTTAACGTGCAAATATAAAGGAGTTTCTCATGACCGTAGCACGATACAAAAAGAGATGACAGCAAACTAATATGGATGAAGGCCTTAGGCCCGTACCAACCCTGAGAAAAAAGCTTATTCATGTAGTCCCATAAGAGATGATAAAGCACTCACTGGAGTCGCACAATAGTATATATTTTTTGCACTTCAAATGTATGCTTGAAATCACTCTTGTTTACCTGTGCTGAGATTATATCGAAAGATTATCAAGAACTTCCAACAGAATTAAAGCACTGGCTGGGATACAGTTCATTCTATTGTCTTGTGTAGTTCCACTAAAATGTATGATTGGCACAACATGATCCCTGTTTGCACAAGTAGGAATAAGGTGAAACCTTCATTAGCTTAGTGAGAAAGGATAGGAAGACATTAGCATATTAGTCAAACAATAGCATCAAATTCATGATGGACAATACGCAAAACATTGCCTCATTGAACCAATGGAAATAAATTGACATGCAAAACAATAGCACTATTATGTCATGACACTAATAATATTCCCTCCCTGCTCCACCACATGATTCACCTCTATAGACAAACATACACACATACATGATTCAGCATAGGGTCACTACAAAAAAAATACACATCCCTGACATTTTGGGCCGAACGAATTTTTTTTCTATCATACATATGACACTTCAGTGACAATAATTGTGACAAAACCCGGTATCATCATAGATGTGGTGGGCTCTTACTTCTATGACAAAAAATCAGGACAGAAAATGGGCTTTTCGTCCTGGGCGGGCCAGAGACGAAGTTGCATGACATTCTTTGGGCCGTCCATGACAGAAAAACAGTGGTAGAAGCGAGGGCGAGGAAAATTTCGGGGAGTTCCCGGTTACGGTGCGAGGTCGGGGGCCGAGCGATGCGCGTTTCTCTCATACACGTATGCGCATGTGATCGAGGCGTTGGCTCTAACTGAACCCGAGCGAGGCGTTGGGCTCTAACTGAACCCGAGTGATTGCACTGCAGGCTACGCGTTACTGAACCCGAGCGATCGATTGATTGCTGTTAACTGAACCCGATCGAGCGATTCCTTTGCTACTGCTGCTAACTGAAGCCGATCAATTGGATGAACAGTGAGCGTTGCGGGGGTGGATGAACAATGGGCGGTAGCGTTGCCTCTGGATGAATAGGACCCCGTGGTGTGGAGGGTTGGATGAATAGTAGACGGTGGAGGGGTGCTCGTGGAGGGGTGATTGATTAGGACCCCGTGGTGTGGAGGGCTGGATGAATAGTAGACAGTGGAGGGGTGCCCGTGGAGGGGTGGTTGAACAGTAGCCGGTGGAGTAGGGCGCGGTGGAGGCTGGATGAACAGGAGCCCGTGGAGAATGGAGGAGGTCGACGGTAGCCCGTGGAGGCTGGAGGAGGTCGATGGTGGAGATGAACAGTATCTCGTGGAGTCTTGTTTTGTGGTACGCCACACCCCTCCCGATGAACAGGACCCCGTTTCGACCATAGGAGGTCCGTTTAGTCCGTTTTGCGGTACGCCACACCCCTCCCGATCAACATGACCCCCGTTTCGACCGTAGGAGGTCCGTTCCCTCTGTTTTGCGGTACGCCATACCCCTCCCGATCAACAGGACCCCTGTTTCGACCGTAGGAGGTCCGTTTCCTCCATTTTGCGGTACGCTAGACCCCTCTCGATGAACAGGATCCCATTTCGAACGTGGCCGGTCAAACACAAGGCCGTTTCCTCCGTTCTGCGGTACGCCAGGCCTCGTTTCCATTGCCTGTTCCGTCCAAGCCCTCCCGATGAACACAACGACGCATTCCGTTCTGACCCAGTCGGTTGGCTCCCACGCGTTCTGTTGCCTCCCGTTGAACACGACGCATTTTGTTGCCTCCCCATGAACACGACGCATTCCGTTGCCTCCCCATGAACACAACGCATTCCGTTGCCTCCCCATGAACACGACGACGACGCTGTTTCTCCGTTCTGACCCAACCATGTACACGAGCCCTCGCCGTACGTATGCGCGAGTAGGGGTTCGAGACCCCGCCCGTATGTACACATACGTGGCCATATTTTCTTTCTTGCACCCTGGCCGCTCTACGTACGTGTACATGCTACGTGCATGCCTATACTACGACACGTACGCGCCTCTACTATGACACGTGCGCGCCTCTACATCGACCAGTATATATGTACGTACACGTTCATGACCAGAATGACAACGCTACGTACGCTTCGACCAGGTGGGTACCGACTGTTAGGCACTTCCTTGCCTGCGAAGATGTAGCTAGTGGGTCCCAGCAGTCAGGGGGGCGAATCGTTTTTTTGCCCAGACGCACTTCCTTGCATGCAAAGATGTAGCTGGTGGGTCCCAGCAGTCCGGGGAAACATTTTTTTCGCGAAATATGGTGGCCCATCCGATGGGTCCCTGCTGTCAGGTGGAGGAATAATTATTTTGCGCGTAATAAGGAGGCACTTTCTTGCAGCCACTATGGACCCAACTGTTAGCCTCTCCACACACAGTACTCTTCTGATGGAAGTTGGTCGCTGACCACATCGACCACGCTGCGCCGAGAGCACCATGGCGGTGGATGACGGCGAGGCCTAGGAAGGGACGACGCAGAGCTGGGGAAGACGCAGAAGTGGATGCCCACGCGAAGAGGAGTACGAGGGTTCACTGGTTCGGCTGCGGTGTGAGGCTGTCGTCGCCGCAGAATGAAAGGGGGTGTGGGTGCGTAGAGGGATGGCCTGGCCAGCGGTAGGAGTAGTAGGGGGCTTTGAGGACTCCGCGGCATCACAGCCGGCCACGGGATGCAGGAGCATGCGGCACGACCGGCGCTGCTTTGGGCGGCTGGAGCAAGAAGACCAGAGGTTGAGGAAGCACTACGGCCATTGGATGGACATCGTACGGTCACTGGAGCTAGAATCGTTCATATTGACTAAGTTGACAAAGCCCTCCATCCCCGTAAACTTAGTAGGCCCACAAGTTAGCCTCCCACCAAGGTGAGTCCCAGCTAGCAGGGGGAGTATTAATTTTTTTTGTAAGTAATAAAGAGGCATTTCCGATGGGTCCGAGCTGACAGCGGGGGAACGTTTTTTTTTTGCGAAATTCAGAGAACCTTCCGGTGGGTCCCAGCTATCAGGTGGAGGAATCATTATTTTGCGCGTAATAAGGAGGCATTTTTCTGTGTGGGCCCCTACTATCAGCCTCTTCCGATGGATGTTGTTTGTTGACCATGTTGACCTCGCCGCGGCGAGAGCACAAACGCGGTGGACGAGGGTGAGGCCCAGGAAGAGAACCACCCGGAGCCGGTGAAGTCGCTGCAGCAGATGCCCACACTGAGGGGAGAACATGCACTGACTGGTCGGCTGCGGGGTGAGGCTGTCGTCACCAGAAAATAATAGGATGTGTGGGTGGTTAGAGGGATGGCCTAGCGGCAGCACAACCAGCCACGGGAGGAGGGAGCAGGCATTCTCGCCAGGGCTGGTTTGGGCGGCTGGAGCAGGAAGATCAGAGATTGAAGAAGCACGATGGCCGTTGGATGGACATCCAACAGTCACTGATGTGTGTTGACTAAGTTGACAAAGCCTTGCTTACGCATCAAAAAAAATTAGGACAGCGTCATCGTCAACCTAGTAGGCCCAGAAGTCAGCCTCCAAATCTGTGGAAAACAGCATACAACCCATTAGCCATTATTTTCAATAATTTACAACCCATTTGCTAATTCTTAAGGATATTTGAAGCTCATATTCTTTTTATTAGCATTACAGACCATATATTCTGGGCACTGCTAAAAAATTCAACGAAATTTTGCATATTTCGGTGGGGTCCGAACTCTTTTAATCACGAAATTTTGAGTCACGTTAAAAATAATTTTCAAAAAATTATATCAAACTAAAATAAAACAACAATTCTCCGCAAAAATGAATGAAATTTAGAATCTTAACTAGCAAGACGCCCGTTCGTTGCACGGAACATGAAGATGCATTTGTATGAGTAGTTTATCTTGTGGGAGAAAAGATGATATTTTAATGTAACTGCCAGTTGGCTTTGGTTTTTATAAGAGTAGGGATTAGATAAATCCTGAAAAAATGATATTTTATTGCAATTGCCGGTTGGCTTTGGTTTAAAAATTTACAGCCCATTTCTTACAACTTAGAGCCTGTTTTCTGGGGAAGCCCATTTCTTACTACTTACATCCCTCCTCATCTTGAAAGATTTGCAGCCCAACAAGGCTGAGAAAAGCAAGTAGGCCTGAGTTTTGGTATTCTTCAACAAAAAGAACTGGGCTAGCCAATTTCAGAAAGAAAAAATATATCAACTGGGCTCGTCATGTGCTTAATAAAAGTGTAAGCGTGGGCTAGACGGGCCATAGCCCCCGCACAGTGAACAGTTGAGCTCCGTCTCTGAAACTGAAAAACAACTGGGCAAGCTGCTGGGTCCCTGGTGTTATCCGCTCATTGTGTAATTTTCTCGTTTCTTGACTACACTGACAATGGCGTGGAACCTAGTTGTCAAACAATTAGGAGGAAGTATTTTTTGGCTTGTAATAACGAGGCACCTGCTTGCGAAATGCAATGACCCTGTTGGGTCCCTACTGTCAGCCTCTCCATGTACTGTCATCTCCTGATTCCTCTTGGTTGTTGATCATGTTGACAATGCCAGATGGCGGCGGGCACAACAAGCTAATCAAGGCGGAGAATGACGGCAAGGCCTCGTACGGGAACGAACAACAGCCATGGAAGATGCGGCAGTGTAGTGGCAGGTGGAGGGGAGTACGAGGGCAACAACATACAAGTCAAGTATACAAATGGTACAAAAAGCCCAAGGATTAATTGTTCATCAAATTTTTAGACAAAACGCAGATTGAACATGACATTAACATCTAACCCAACCACTCTTTTTTGCAGTCACAAACAAATGGATCGGTCTGATCCATAAAATCAACATCCTGTGCAAAAAAAATTATTTCAGGATGTCTACAACTTATTGTAAATAGAAGCCGAGCATGTTTAGAAGACCATTTGTCCACCTTAAACTTCTTTTTTTGCTGTTCAACATGTTCGTCCGTGAGAAATCTCTTGCTGTAAAAATTAAGCCTCATGGACAATAGTAACCTCACATTCAACAGGCAGAATGTGACAAAGCTTCTGTTTGCCTGGTTGGATGCATATCGTCCCATCGTTATTGTCCTCATACGAATGTCATGAGAACTGAGAAAATCCTTGTGCTTATTACGCCAATGATTGGTTATATGTTTTTCTCCATGTGGTTCTGCCTAAGTAGACATGAAGATTGAAAAATAGTTAATGTCTGAAAAAAGAGTATGTCGAAAGAACGACAACTGAACAGTTAATTCTAGTACAATATATACGGGCTTTCAATGTGCATGAAATCATCACCTCTATGTATAAATTCTCCAGAGATGGAAAGCATCGCAGCAAGCCAATAATTATGTCTAGATCAAAAGTATACATTCTGATATATATGATCTTGACACAATCCAGCAGCATTGATAGGCTATTAATGGACGAACTCTTCATTGAGCATATAACATAATATTAGTACCCAAAGTGTACTCCAAGATGATATAAAACTTATGCGCAAAAATGAAAAATGCAGCATATGATTACAAATGTGTAGAAGATAATATACGGTACCTGAAAAAGTGAGGAGCCAAACACCAACTCCTTGTGATTATTAAACGGGTCACGAATTACACCCAATTTCTGAAGGTGTATAACAATTATGAAGGAACAACCTTTCAAGTGAAGGGGCATCTTCGATGATGAGCTGCTGTCCTTTAAAACAAATCCCAATGCTTTTAAGGTGAGGCGACTTTATTTGGAGACAACTGATACCGATTTCTATTCCCAAAGCAATCAGCAAGCGGTCCAGGGCAGGGCAACTGGAGTGGATGATGTTGTGCAGTGAGGCCTCCGACAGATAAACCACCACAGGCGAAAGTTTTTTTAGCAGTGGGAGTCGAAGCATTTGTACCAGATTGTCTGGAAGATGGCACCGGGCGAAGGTGGCGGTGTGGAGAGAGGAGGAAAACCGCGAGATGGACAACGGTGGTGTGGGCATGAATTCTTGGTATGTTCGTGGTATGAAACTTTCGTGGTAATGGTAGAACTCAAACTGCTGGAGTTTTCTGAATTTAGGGGATGTCAGCCAAGCGTCCACCTTGCCGGGTATGGATAGCAGGTAGCTTGTCGGGATGCAGAGGCATTGAACGGGGCCCTGCTGGTGAGAAGAAACGATGGCTCTGATGAGATCAAATTCAAGAAGGACAGATATCTGACGACAGTTGAGATTGAGGGGCGCGGTGCGCCATAGAGGGCACCACCGAGTTGAGAGGACTTGTGTGCGGCAACAATCCTTGGTGGGGAGAAGCGAGATGATCTCCTCAAGGATGACGCCCGGGAGATCGCTGATGCGGTCCACCGGAGATTCTATTGGTTCCTCATATCCGGGTGGGGGTTCTCGCCGCTTCTCTCGGCGCTACCGGGTGCGGGATCTACAACCGGCGTCACCGCTGGTGGGAGCCTCATCTTCTTGGCGCTGGGGCCAGCCGACTCCATTTTCCTTGTGGGCGTCGCGCTGAGCTCACGGGTTTGAGCAGAGTAGCCAGAGACGAGCCTAGTGGCAGTGCAAGTGGGGAAGAAGGATGGCTGGGGATTTCTATAGGAGTGGAAGAAGAGGAGCAGGTGTTTTCTGTACGAGTGAGGAAGAAGGTGAGCGGGGTTTTCTGGACGAGTGAGGAAGATTGGGGAGCGGGGGAAATTGGGTGGGGAGACGGAAGCGGGAGAGCGAGCTGTTTGTGTTTATAAGGCCCGCTACACTAACTACTTGCTTTTTCCCAAGAACCACTCTCTTCTTTTGTGTTGCAGCATTGGAGCTGGCGCATGGGCTTGGCTGACTGGCCATGCATGCAGGATGCATGTGCCCGACGGCCTATTTAATAGGGTGGTTATGGAGTAAATTAAGGAGATTTATTTTCTCTGTGTGCATCCACCAAATTAGAGGATGCGATACTGGATGCAGACACTCACATTAAACTAACATTCAGAAGAACAAAAGTTTAGCATGTCTATGCATCTCAATGATTCACCATACTATAACCAATATACAAAGCTGTGAGAAGGTGTGGAAATAAAGAAAGTCGGTCGATGCTTCTCTGAGCAAAGGGCCTCCCTGCGCACGCATTAATTTCCTGGGCATGCTTGTTTCTTCTCAATGTTGCGAGCACTTTGAGCATGTTGGCAACTCCACAGCTAGCTAGCTGCCTCATCTTGCAATTGATGCTGACACATTTGCAGCAAACACATGAGGCAATAGAGATGACTCAACATGGGTCCATATTGTGCAGTTCCACTGATATCATATTCGTTGTCCTAAATCTAAAAATATAGGAAAACAGTAGCTATACTTAAACGGTGTTGCAAAACAGTACCACATATCAATAGCTCGACATGACAAAACACGATCATCTGGACAAAGGGGATACTGACCTGACTGAGGAAGATTACATATAATTTCATAAGTCCTTGGTTGATTTCCACCTTCGGCTGCACTGCTTGTTTGCTCCTCCACACATGATAGGATCGTTCCGCACTACATTCAGCAAGTCAACATACGAATAAGCTAATTTCATCTTGCCGTGGTCATTGTACCTAGTTACGAATGTAGGAATACCTGGAGCACCATGAGGTTAGCTGACAGCAGGTAGATGCAGCCATATAAATTTTGTGCAGTGCTACCAAAATTGAGGTTTGTATCCCTTCCCGTTATGAGAATTCTTCTTGAAGTTGGTAGAATCTGACAGCTTGTTCTTTGCATCAAACTTGCCTTTACCCTGAGATTTGTTCTTGTTGTTTTGGGGCTGGTTGGGCTGGAAGTTCTTCTCATGTACCATGTGGGCACTAGAAGCTCCCTCAGTGACCCGAGCACGTGTGTCTTTTGCTCTCGCCTTCTCCTCAAAATCAAGAGTGCTAATGAGATCCAAAACAGAAAACTCATGTCTCTTGTTTTTCAGAGAAGTAACAAAATCGTTCCACGAAGGTGGAAGCTTGGCAATGATGGTCCCAGCAACAAATTTGTCAGGCAACGCACACTTAAAGTACTCAAGTTCCTTAGAGAGTGATTGTATCTCATGAGTCTGCTGAACAACAGAGCGCTCATCAGTCATCTTGTAGTCAAAGAATTTCTCGTTGCCAGCGCCCGAGGGCCCAAACGTGGCCTCGAGCGCAGACCACATGTCTTTGCCGCTGTCAAACGACATATATGAATCCACAATGGAATCGTCAAGAACACTCAGCAGGGCGGCTTTGAAGAGGGTATCCATGTTCTGAAAAGCTTCCTGTTGTGTAGGATTAAGATCGCCCTCGGGCTTACCCTTAGTGGTGTCATAGCAGTACATGATCTGAAACCAATATACTATTCTTGTGCACCACCTTTTATATTGCACCCCCTTAAAAGTAGGAGGCTTCAAAAGAGCAGCGAAACCACTCGGAGTAAATTGCCTGTAATCGGGTTTTTGGATTGGATTGTTGAATATATGAGCAATTTAGTATGAGATTTAATCTGAATCAGCAGTAAATTGATCACGACAATTGCAAACATCAAAGTAATGATGCGGACTAAACCAGGAGGATAGAATCACATACTGTACAGCAGGAGCAGAACCGATGTGGTTGATGTTGTCTTTCATGTCGTTGATGAAGAGGTTACCGAGGTCGGGGAAGAAGGCTGTCATTGAGGAAGTCGTCGCTGGCAGCAGTCACAGGAGTGTGCTCACCAAAAACCTGATCGCCCCTCTCCCATACAGGATCACGAAAGGTGGGGTTCAGAAGACTTATGTATCTTCTCGCAGTGCACGCCGGAAGGAGGGCTAGAGAAGAATTGTGTGGTGGCGCTAAGATCTAGAACGGTGTGAAACCATATGATATAGTGGCGTCTAGGGTAGAGCATGTCAGGTTGGTCATGCGAGTATAATAGTAGGCGTTTGGCCCCCAAACCCCACGTCCAAGTCAATAATAGCTCAAAAAAATGTCAATAATAGCCCCACCAAGGTTTGTCTCAAAAAAAGGAGTAATTAAGGCGTCTGTTAGTCCCTTTAGTATAAATACAATATCATTAATAATGGACCCACCTTTTGTCTCACAAAGTATGCCGGAGTACAACCGGCTACACGTTTACAATCCGCTTCTCTTCTCTCTCCTTCAACTAAGCACAAATACTATATTTAAATCCTAATAGCCTGCTTATGTCATCTAATTGTAGTACTTGCTCTAAAGTTACTATCCACGGTGTAGTCTGAAATGCCGGGCGTGCAGCGGGCGGTGCCCTCAGTCGGCGCGCCGCTTCAACGGCGGAAGCAGTGAGAGGTCGCGTCGCCCTAACTTGCCATCAATGTGGAGCGGCGGGCTCAGCTGGCGCCAGGAAGGAAGTGCGCGCGGGAGGGGGGAGGGGTTTTTGTTGGGCCAAGAAGGTGAGAAGCCAACTTGGGATCGGTCCGGACGGGGAAATATCATGGAGAGAATTCCTTATTTGGCCCTTTCTTAAATTTTGCTTCCTTTTTTGGCCCTAAAAAAATATCATTTCCCCTTTTTGATACACAATTTTTATTTTGTTCCCTTCATGTCACTTCCGGCAATTTTGGGACATAACAATGTTAAGTCTAACATGAAAAGACCATTCTACCCCTGATATATTATGTGACTAAAATATGTTTTGTCTTTTGACTACATGACTAGTGAAACCAAATCTACTATTTCAGTATCACGTAATAGTTTTGAGCTCACCAGATTCCCGCAAAAAAAAGATTTGACCTCACCGGACATCTCATGCGCACTCGTTTTACCAGTTAATGTATAGTAATTCCGTTGCATTCGGTTTACCATTTGCGAAGACAGCCGAAATGATACAGGTTAAGAGTGACCGTGTAGTTTAAATAAAAAAGGGAAGCTGTAACAAGCACTGATCAGTGTACATACGACCCTGCAGTTGGTGTGTTGATGCGTATCTTTCTGGCACCGACGAACAAGTAGATATTGTTGGCGTTCTGTGCAACAAGCACGGGCGTGGTGTTGCCGGAGCCCGGAGATGAGTGCCAGGTTGGCGACGACGCCCTTGGTCAGGAGGGCCCAGAAGTAGCCAGTTGCTAAGCCTGCCATGTAGGCACAAAATATGATGTGGCACTAATAAACTAAGCACCAATGGATTGAAGACTTGAGTTACTAAGCCATTTAATGCACTTAGCACCTCATCTAAAGAGCATTAGTAGTATAAGCCAGTGGCATGTCATCTACAACCCATCTTATAGTCAACATGTACAATAGTAGATCAAAAGAGTGTACTACTACTTTTTTATTATGTGGCCCACCTTTCATTCTCACAAAGTGCCTAGGAGCACGTGCTAGAGCTGGCTCTTCACGAAGAGCCCTCTTACCTTCTCTCTCCTCTTCTCTTTCCTCCAACTAAGCAGAAATATACTAGTTTATTGCTTATAGCCCGCTGACTCAGCTCTATCGTACTTGCTCTAAATACATCTAAGCACTTACTAGTACCCCCTTGACCGTGGACCTTGACGGTGTACATCACCTTGTATCTCATAATTTTCCTCGCCATCATCTGAGTCCTAGAAGATCTCACCCACATCATCATTATCATGCAGCCGCCTTGATAGACAACGTGTGCAGAAGGAGTAGAGGCGACTGGGGACACACCACCACCACGTCGTGGGCACTCCATATGTGCTGGTGTGCGTGCAGCGTGCGTGTTTTTCCATCGGTGCTAGCTCTAAGGCCGAGGCTGTGGTCATCTTCGTCTCCGACTAGTAGTTGAGCACCGACGGCAAAGAGGTGCTGCAAGAGATGCGTATGCACCGTTGCGTGCGAGCTTCGCCGTAGCACGACGAACCGGATGTCGCCGCGGATGGCGCACGCCTCCATGCAGCCAAGTGTGTTCGCATGCATGTGTTATTCATGTGCATTCTGCGGCCGAGCGTGTGTGCATGCACGTCTTGTGTACGTGCGTTGTGTGCTCCATGTTGTGCACATTTGTGCATGAGTTGGATCGGATGGAGTTCGAGCGTTGGCTTGTGTACATGTGTGGTTGCATGCGTCCTGTACATGCGTGGCTTGTTGCGTGGTTATCAATAATTCAATATAAACTACTCCCTCCATTCCTAAATATAAGTCTTTCTAGCCATTTCAAATAGACTACAACATACAGATGTATGTAGACATATTTTAGATTGTAGATTCACTCATTTTGTTTCGTATGTAGTCCCTTATTGAATATCTACAAAGACTTATATTTGGGAATGGAGGGAGTATAAAACATCTTCAACTTAGCATCCTGATGTACCGTTTCTAGTGGTTAGCGAAAAGTTCATGTTCTTTTATTTGTTTATAGGTGGGCAGGCAGCAAAAAATAGGGGAAAACACGCAAGGTTCCTTGCAGACGCTCCACCGCGAGGTTCCTTGCTCCTCCTCGGTCGTCGGGAATCTATTCTCTTCAACTCTTTTGTTTTACGTGAGCTTTGTTCATCCTTTTCCCAACACGCGAGACATCTAGCATCAAGGTGCATGTGTCATGCAAGAAAATGGAGATAATCAGATAAGCAGTGCGTAAGTGAGTCGTGCAGGGGGGAAAGCGGGGGCAAACCCTTTTTCGTAAGTGAGTCGTGCACTTCGATGGCACCTACGCAATACTTTTTCTCCTCGATGGCATGTGAATAGTGCATGTACTCAACGATGGAGCACGAGATGGTAGCAATGACATGGTCAACCCTTTTTGGGAGAGGGTACGTACTACTAGTAAATAACTTTGATGCGTCCCATCAACTCGCAGAACGACGAGAAGCTTGATTACGCCTTCTCCCTCGCCAACGCGTGCGCGGTGGCTCGCAGCACAAGGAGAAACTTTTGCTTACAAGCGGTGGACGTGCAGCAGTTCATTTGGTGTCAGGTTGCCAGAAGCACTACTGTAGAACCATCGACTTCCGGAAGAGCCGAAGAGCCAAGCGCAAGGTCACCTACTAACCTTAGGCTAGGCGTAGTGGGAGTAGCATAAGTAGGGGTACCTCCTTTTTTTATTCTAGAAAAAACCACACGCGAATATCAAGGTGCTGGTTACGTAGAACAAATTTCCTGCAGTCCATGTTCAGCCCTCCTCTATCTCTCTTCTCAGCCAGCCAGCGGCCACGCGGATCCCATCGTCTGTTTGCTCACATGCGGCCCCACATGTCAGTGAAAATGCAAGAGGACCCACTGAACCTGCACATCTTTCACCTCGACGTGCTGGTGATGAAAAACAAATCCAATAAAGATCTTCGGTGACCGCTTTTGGAGTTACTCAAGAGTAGTAAGATTCTGTTTACAGTTTAACCCAAGATGCACATCTTGTGGCTTCAACTACCACTCTATTTTCTTTCATGACACGACCTGGATGCTGGATGTCCCACATGTCGGCAAAAGGAGGAAGAACCCGACCAAATCTTCTGTTGTGCTCTCGGATTAGACTAGTTGTGCTAACTTAAAAAAATTATTGTGTAATCCCTCCGTTCCAAAATACTTGACTTACATTTGTCCTAAAATGGATGTACCTATATACTAAAACATGTCTAGATACATATATATTTTGACAAATAGAAGGCATGTATTGTGCAACGGAGGGAGTAGAATGGATGCAAGTTTTTGTATTGGGAAGAAGAGTACATCCATATATTGATAGAGCATTGGAGTTGGCCTTACAAGTGGGACCGCAGTTGAGGAAACCGACTATTGGCAAACCCCCACCTTGCCCGCCGCGCGATGGCTGAGTTAGAGAAACGATGAGGTTGAAGAGATTGCTCTAGCACGGACTCCAAGAAATATGGTGTCAGATGGAAGTCGTGCTGGTGGCGTGTGTCGTACTCCTAGACGTGAATGCTTGTTCTGGCCCATGCCACCCTACTACTCCTACTACTTACTATATAATACTAGTATTGAGGATTTGAGGTGCTGGTTACGTATAATATGGCTACAGTAAAAACACCCGCACGATGCGTGAAGCATATGTGAATCTAGTACAAATAGTGTACTACTATTGTTGATTGGCCTCATCCGATAACCTGTTGCAATGCACGTACAATAATGTATTCGGAAAAAATATTTTTGCCTCGTCGCACCACTCACTCACAGAAGCAACTCGAAAGCCATTCATAAATTTAGTAAGTTTATCACATGCATATCATTTTATTACATACACCAGGTCAGCAACCCACATCAACAACGAGGATACATTATAAATATTAAGTTTTCACCACACAACAAATTACAAGCAATGAAATGAACTTCAACTCAACCATTCCTCGGTGTTGCAAACGCTTGCTCTGAACCACAAGTGATTCTCTGGGACGGGCCATCTATTGTCGATCCCGAGACCAACACATGACTGATCATCTAGGCTGAAGCGGCCTACTATATCAGTACCAGGGTAGGGAACCACCCTAATGTGCGAGGTAAAGACACAGTTGCTTCCCATAAATGGTACTAGTAATGTTGTGTCAACAGCAGTTGAATCGCCTTTCACCATCATCGGATAGTTTTGTCCAAGGAAGAGCAAGTTTTCTCCAAGACTATCAATTCTGTACCAGGGAGAAGGTGTTGGCGCTAGCACAGTAGTATCCATCCCGAATAGCATGCAATGGGTGTTGGAATAGGTCCGGAGAGTGCGGCCATGGGAGACAACACGTGCTCCCTCAGTAGTAACATCATCAGTGGGTTGTATACACATAAGAAGAGGTGATCCATCGGAATTAGTTGCCAGGCGCCACTGAGTATATACGTTCTGCTCGTCCTCATGCTCATGATCATCACCATCGCCATCTCCCCCTTGGTTATAAAATTTTTCAAGTATAGGTGGTGGAATGTTCGTAGGACCTTGGAAACACAAGAAGAAGTTTAATTAGTAAAGGGAAACTTGCTAACCCGCATGCATGTGGATGAAACAATTATAATTACGGTGGAAGACAAACGTACCGAAACTATGAGGATCCCATGCAAAAACAGTGCCATGAGCGGTGGAAGCAAACACAAGACCCTCGTATTGAATTGCATCACAGTACTCATCCGTGTACAGAAACTGATTTTTGAGCAATATCCATCGAGTCAAACCACCAAGGACGGCAACAAGCTTGTCGAAGATAGCAACAACTTCGTAGTTGTTGTAATTCCAAGAGCGGTTGGGAACTTTACAAATTGCTATCTTCCGTAGAAGACAGTCACCGTGATCGTATTTGAACGTGCGTACAATACCGGTGTGCCCAACCTCTGGGCAGTATGCTGAGATTTTTGGAAGTGGAACCCGGTCACGAGTGTACACATTCACAAGTTCCCACTCGCAGTTGGACCCAATGTAAACAACCCAATCTCAATTTGCGCCTGCCCAAGCCTTGCCCTCAAGCGATGGCATCTTAACATCATACGTATCATTATCAAGCGGCATCAATTTGCACAGGGCGAGGCCTCCGTCATGCCAGTGCCGGTCATTAGGGTCACGGTGAAGAAGATAGGGGAGATCAAACCGCTCCTTGACTCTTGGGTTCCTTGTAATGATATTATTAGTTGAGTTGAGAATGGGCTTGAACGAACCTGCCATGCTAGCCGAGGTGATGATGTCGCACCGATCAATGAGTTCCTCCACTACGTCATCTTTCAGATTGAGGCAAGAATAACGGGGTCGTTTCCGGCCTTTTCCCTCCATGGAGAAGACGATCGAACAATGGCAGAAGAAAGGGTGAAGGGCTGAAGGAAAATGGAGGAGGGAGAGGAAGAGCGTGCGACAGCAGTTCCAAATCAAGAGGGAAAGGCGAAGAGTCGGTGGACGGTTGCCAGTTTGCCACGATTCATGAAGAGGTGCCCGGACTACACGTCTGTTCGGAAATACTCATACTCCTCGCCGTCGTCTCACTGATATGTTGGAATGGGACCACATTTCAATGAATCATGGTGTGTAATTTCTCATGCAAAATGCGATTTGGCCGCGTTGGCCCGAGGTGCCGCATTAGTTTTTTTTTGAAAGTTTGCCGCATTAGTTATCGACCTTTATTTTTTTAACATTCAATCTGAATGGATAGCTCCTGTGGTCATCACACATGAGTGGATATAGTGATGGTTGATTCGCCCGAGCAACTTATTACTATGGGAATATGGGAGTACCAGCGGATTCAAGGAACAGAGAAATGATGGTTGCTTTGTCCGAGCAACTTACTGTGGCGAAGGTGGGGCTCTATGATTTGACTGCTCACTAGTCATTACTACTGCGGCGCGACAACCAGGGTGAATCTTTCCCTGAAGTTGTGTTGTGCACTCAATATTGCTGCATGGCACGTGGAGCCGGATGAAGGATGTCCAACATGTCGGCGAAACAAAGTTGAATTGTTTCTGGCATTGCTATCAATCCTTCAGGATTTGTTCATACGTACGCATAATTTTGATGGAATTGTACTTTGATGCTATGAAGGTTTCAACTTTGGTTCCCACAGGAAAAAAAAGGTTTCAAGTTAGGATTCATGTGTCTTGCCTAGAGATTATCTCGTTACAACATTCCATCAAATACAAATGAAACTACCATGGCTAATGCATCTCACTGGTTTGCAGATCAGTGCCAATATTCACATCACACCTGAAGACAAAGTTATGAGAAGGTGTACAAATAAAGAAAAAAAATATAATTGATCGATGCTGTTCGTCGGCATGGCCCCATTTCCTTGGCACAGTGTTCATTGCTTGGCAGCTAGTTTCACCCAGCTCTGTAGCCAAAAAAGAGGTGGATGAAGGACACCACAATCCGATCATTTTGTGCAGCTCCACTAAAATCGAGCGGACCATCCCAGTTTGTAAAGATATCATGTCAGTGTGATTACAATAATAGTGGAACTAGATGATGAAACATAACACACATAAATAGAAGCCGACCACCTCTACGATCTCTCTTTAGGACTAACTTCTTGTTGGAGAAGATTAGGCACGGACTTGGATGAGGAGGATGGCAAAACCAATCTCCCTTTTCGCAGTCCCACAGAAATGTAAAAATGTTGCCCGTGTGACATTTTGGCGGAACTGCACAAAACACTCTTCAGAAAAGTGATTTGTGCAGTTCACCAAAAGGTCGCAATAGCAACGAGGTGAAAATGAATAGCCCTGTTTGCAAAAGGAGGTCGAAAGGAAACAATTACTGCCCAATAACACAAGTTGAAGACACATACGCCGACAAAAAAGTTGCATGTTCCATGTAAAAAGGGAAAGATAGCACATGGTGGTTTATAAAAAATGGTTTGAGGACGAGATTGCAAGATGTAAAGTACTCCGGCCGAGATACGATTTAAGCAAACAACTAAAGAAGATCCACATGACGCAACATGGGAAGATGGGCAGTGGAGCAAGGCCGGAGGAAGTTGCACCTGAGGGTCATCAGGATGTTACTAGGAGGGCGTCAGCGGCCGGGATCTGCCCATACTGCAGCAGCGAGCAACTGGTGAAGGCCCTACCGAGCCGGAGCTTGGTCAGAGAGAACGGCGGGTACTGCAGATCGGGACGAGCTGCCTCAACGTCGTCGAATGGAGAGGCGCTGCACATCCTCCATTTTCGCCGGCGGACGGGATGCGGCCGGAGCACTGGCCAACGCTGAGAGAGAGAGGCCATGGCGGCCTTGTGTGAGATGGTGTGATGAGAGACAAACCCATTTTTCAATTTTCCCCATGGCAATTGTTTGTATTCTAGGCGTGGTACCCAACCCTCCTTCGAGTAAACAACCGCTACACGCGTCAAATTATCACTTGGGCTGCCTTTTCATACAGAAACGAACTCCACCGTGTACCCGCGCGGGTGTGGCCGGGAACGAGACGTGAGTACGTGCGTCCTGCAAGCACTTCTTCTTAGGTGCAGGTACGTATGTGGGTGTGTGTGAGAGAGATGGTTTGTGCGAAACAGAGGCAATGTGTTGATGATATCTCAATCAGAAAAACATAACATATGCAATGTGTGTGAAACGGAGTCATGGACGTGAGATATCGATAGAATTGAAAACAGGGATGAAGTGTGTGGCTGCGCGATCGATAAAGAGTGCCATCGAATTTGTGTTTACCCACATCAAAGATACAGGGCGGCTGGCCTACTAGAATTTGAGAGGGCAGAGGTGCAGTTCTTCTCCGTGGAATGGATACCTACCTACAACGTTTGACTATCGGTGTGTGTGTGTGGGGGGGGGGGGGGTAGAGACCGGTCGACTAGGATATGTGTGGGGAAGGAGAGAGACCTAGCTATGTATTGAGGGATATAGATCAACATCCATGGATATGTGTAGCAGAGGAATAAGGTTGGGAAAAAGACAAAGGTAGAGCGTCGGAGGGTTGGTGGTGGAGTGGCGTCTCACAAATGGTGGGTGAGGGAGTCCTGGACTAGGGGGTGTCCGGATAGCCGAACTATCACCATCGCCCAGACTCCAAGACTATGAAGATACAAGATTGAAGACTTCGTCCCGTATCCGGATGGGACTTTCCTTGGCGTGGAAGGCAAGCTTGGCGATACGGATATGTAGATCTCCTACCATTGTAACCGACTCTGTGTAACCCTAGCCCTCTCTGGTGTCTATATAAACCGGAGGGTTTTAGTCCGTAGGACGAACAACAATCATACCATAGGCTAGCTTCTAGGGTTTAGCCTCCTTGATCTCGTGGTAGATCTACTCTTGTACTACCCATATCATCAATATTAATCAAGAATGAGTAGGGTTTTACCTCCACCGAGAGGGCCCGAACCTGGGTAAAAACATTGTGTCCCTTGTCTCCTGCTACCATCCGCCTAGACGCACAGTTCGGGACCCCCTACCCGAGATCCGCCGGTTTTGACACCGACATTGGTGCTTTCATAGAGAGTTCCTCTGTGTCGTCACCTGTAGGCCTGATGGCTCCTTCGATCATCAACAACGCGGTCCAGGGTGAGACTTTTCTCCCCAGACAGATCTTCGTATTCGGCGGCTTTGCACTGCGGGCCAATTCACTTGGCCATCTGGAGCAGATCGAAAGCTACGCCCCTGGCCATCAGGTCAGATTTGGAAGTTTGAACTATACGGCTGACACTCGCGGAGACTTGATCTTCGACGGATTCGAGCCACAGCCGAGCGCGCCGCACTGTTACGATGGGCATGATTTAGCTCTGCTGCCGGACAGTGCCCTAGAGGCCGCACAAGAGTCCGCTCCGACCCTTAGCTCGGAGCCGACTACGCCGATCGAGGATGGGTGGCTGGACACTGCCTCGGGGGCTGCTACCTCTACGGCGATAGAGCCGAATACCAACCCTGTCCCTTGTAAGGCTCGTGACTCCAAGGTGCCGGACTCCTCTTCGGACCCCGAACCTTCCGCGCCCCTGCCAATCGAATCCGATTGGGCGCCGATCATGGAGTTCACCGCTGCGGACATCTTTCAGCACTCGCCTTTTGGTGACATCTTGAATTCGCTAAAGTGTCTCTCTTTATCAGGAGAGCCCTGGCCGGACTATGGTCAGGTAGGTTGGGATGCGGACGACGAAGAAATTCAACGCCCGCCCACCACCCACTTTGTAGCCACTGTTGATGACTTAACCGATATGCTAGACTTCGACTCCGAAGACATCGACGGTATGGACGCCGATGCCGGAGACAACCAAGAACCAGCGCCTACATGGCACTGGAAGGCCACCTCAACTCACGATGTAAGCAATAACGAGGAACAACGGGACGCCGCGAAGGATAATCCCCTCGAAAAGCAGTCAAAACGGCGATGTAAGCGACGCTCAAAGCCCCGCCTCAACAAAGACAGCACCCATACAGACCCAGCCATAGAGCAGGGCGAACCGGTGAACGACGAACATGCCCTCGAGCAACCATCCGAACAGGATAACTTGGATAGACAATCCGTCCCCGGCGAAGATAACAGTCCGGGCAATCTAACGCCGGACACATCGTTGGAGCAGCAGAACCTCCACAAACGGCTTATTGCACCGCACGTAGTCTGAAGAAGTAGAAGCTGAAGCTCAAAACAGCGAAAGACGCACTCAGAATGAGATGGAGCAAGGTACTCAACACCACTGACAAATACGCCGAGAGTCGCCAAACTAAGAGCTACCCGAAGCGCAAACTACTGCCCGAATTTGACGAGGAGGTCGTAGAGCCCCCACGATCAAATAACAAAGAGGCCGCCTGGTCGGATAGATGACCACACGACAAACAAAGAGCGGCAAGCGGCACCGCACACAAGTCGATACGCGATCCGCATAAGGATCCGCGCTAAAAGGATGGCCCAGTCAGGTCTATCTATGGGCCAAGAAAGCAAGCTCTAGAAAGCAATACAACACTTCGAGTATTCAAACATCACGGCACGCCCAAATACAGGGGCGCCGCACACCCCCTATGTTTCACCGATGAGGTGCTGGATCAAGAATTTCCAGCGGGATTCAAGCCCGTAAACATAGAGGCATACGACGGAACAACAGACCCTGGAGTCTGGATTGAGGATTACATCCTGCACATACATATGGCTAGAGGAGATGACCTCCACGCCATAAAATACTTACCCCTCAAGCTCAAAGGGCCAGCCTGGCATTGGCTCAAAAGCCTCCCAGAAAATACCATTGGAAGTTGGGAAGAGCTCGAGGATGCGTTTCGGGCGAATTTTCAGGGGACTTATGTCCGCCCTCCGGATGCAGACGATTTAAGTCACATAACTCAACAGCCCGGAGAGTTAGCCCGCAAATTCTGGAACAGGTTCCTCACCAAAAAGAACCAAATAATCGACTGTCCGGACGCCGAAGCCTTAGCAGCTTTCAAATATAACGTCTGAGACGAATGGCTTGCCAGACACCTCGGCTAAGAAAAGCCGAGAACAATGGCCGCATTAACAAGCCTCATGACCCGCTTTTGCGCGGGAGAGGATAGCTGGCTGGCAAGATGCAGCACCAGTGACCCAAGTACATCCGAGGTCAGGGATGGAAATGGGAAACCACAACGCAGCAAGGACCAGCGCTGGACCAAGGGAAACAGTCCGAAGAGCACGGCAGTCAACACCGGATTCAAATGCTCTCGGCAGAACAAGAAAACACTGCCTCTCAAGGACAACAGCGACAAGCTATCCAACCTAAACAAAATCTTGGACAAGATATGCCAAATCCACAGTACCTCCGGGAAGCCTGCAAACCACACCCACAGAGATTGTTGGGTCTTCAAATAGTCCGATCGACTTAATGCCGAACACAAGGGGCTCGACACACCAAGCGAGGACAATGACGAACCCCACAAGCAGAGCATCGGAAAACAAAGGAATTTCCCACAAGAGGTCAACACAGTAAACTCACTTCAAGTGACAACAAGGAAAAATAGAGCGGCGCCCATTAAAGTACGCGCCGCACAGTCTACCCCAACGGAGTCCCAACACTGGTTGTCAAAACCAATCACTTTCGACCATAAGGACTACTCCAGAAGTATCCGAAACGCAGGATGGACTTCTTTGATATTAGATCCTGTAATCGAAGGACTACAATTTACACAAGTCCTAATGGACGGCGGCAGTGACCTAAACCTGTTATATCAGGACACAATCCGCAGAATGGGGATAGACCCAACCAAAATTCTCCATAGCAACACTTCCTTTAAAGGAGTAATGCCAGGCCCATATGCCCATTGTACGGGCTCTATACTACTAGAAGTTGTGTTCGGCTCATCCGACAACTTCCGTCGCGAAAAGTTAGTCTTCCACATTGCTCCATTTAAAAGCGGCTATCAAGCACTATTGGGACGCGAAGCTTTCGCCCGCTTTAACGCAATACCGCATTACGCATCTCTTACACTTAAAATGCCCGGTCCATGCGGCATCATCTCATTAAAGGGAAACTTCGAGTGTTCCTTGAAAACGGAAGAAAAGTGAGACTGCCTTGACAGCCACACACTAATCCGGCTTCGCTGGTCAAAGCACCTAAACAGGTCATTCAGATCCCGGACACGGTTAGGCGAGTCCGGCATAAATAAACAAGGGGCTTACTAGCCGCGTACCCCCTTACAAGGGGCTGCACGCATGTACAATAAGACACAATAAAGCTCAATTCTATTCATTTTTTGAATTATACTCTGTCCATACATTCTTCGCACGATCCTTTTTTCCAACTAAATTCTTCTCTTTTACAGATGAACACCGTGCTACACCCGTCCAGGATACGGCACAACGGAGACACAGGCGCAGACGTGCAGTAGGGACCCGTTGCAAGGATTCTTTTCAGAAGACCCTGCGTAAACCTTTCTTACTGTCTCTTGTTGATACACATCTCCCGACTTCTTACTATAACCGAGGAGGAGGCTGGCGTTTTGGCATCGGCCGCGTCAGAAATTTTTGCGCGTACATGGATATTAGGGGCTTAGGGCATTGTTCTGCCCGTTTTCAGCAAGTGATCTTCTTTTGCACTGCATGTATGCTTCTGTTCTTCATCCGTATTCCAGTGGTGTGGTGAACCTACCCACTACAGCACAATGTCATATTCTGCAATGTCTTAACTATGAACAATGTCATATCATTCTACTATTATTTAAACCGTCTCTTTATTTTCCAATCTGAAATGGGATAAATTGACAGCACACTAACCATTGATACTTATGAGTTCTTGATCTGTAATCCGGTGGTGTCGTGAAGCTGCCAACTCCTTCACAATGTCATTTCCTGCCATGTCTTGACCTGAACAATATCATATTGTGTTACTGCAATTTTAAACTGTGTCACTTTATTTGTCAGTAAGAAATGTGATGAATTGTCACCACTGATACTTTTATGTGCAAAACCTGTCATCTGCCTGCTTGTTTATCTTTCAGAGTGAGGAACATATAAGTGTCGAACAAGCGCAGTCTCATCATCTTGCTCAGCTGCTTGCGTTGCAGCTCCCCAGCAGGGCTAACCTTTCTTGAACTCTGTTGAAGTGTTGTAGTATATTATTTTGTCAACGTGTTTATTCGCACTGGTGGCAATCTTTGATGCCCAGTGTATGTAATCTGCTATCTGCTTTTCCTTTATTATCATAGTGGCGAACTTTGATGCCCGGTGGATGTAATATGCCTTAATTTCTTTATTGTATAGTCTAGGTTTTTTCTTATTCACGATGTTGCAGTCATTTTATTGTGTATATATCCTGTCTTCGTAGTAAATCGGCCAAACCGTAAAATTACGGTACATAATCGGGCCATCATGCAATCACGATGTATGATCCATATCATGGGCCCCGTCATCTTGGTCCGTTAAAAGGCCAAAAGTAAACTGGCCCACTAGTAGATTCGGGCCTTTAATAGGCCAAGTAACCCCCGGCCCTCTTTTCGCAAGAAAACTCAATGGGCTTTTAGGAGGCTGAGAAGTAGGTTGGGCCTGAAACGTGTCGAACAGCTCACAGGCCGGCAGCAGCCCGAAATGGACCCCGGCCCATGATTGTGCGAATCAAATCACAGGCTTTTAACAGGCCAAAATTGTATCGGTCCTTGTTTGGCCCAATCAGATATCGGCTACGAGCAGGCCGGATGCAAACCGGGCCGTAGTTAGGTCCAACTATATGACGGGCTTTAAATAGACTGAAATTAATATAGGGCCGAAATGTTAAATGGGATCTTAATAGGCCGAAACTAATATCAGGCCGAATTACTAAATGGGCCTTAAGCAAGTGGGCCCAAAAGCATAGCGTCCAGTTGACAGGCTGAATCTGATATGGGCCATAATTTAGCCCAAAGACTCTTAAAGGGCCGGACCTGATCTGAGCTGTAATTTGGCCCAGAACATGGTAGGATTTTAACGGGCAGGACCTCATATGGGCCATTATTAGGCCCGAAACGTGGCAGGCCATTAATGGACCAGATCAAATATGGGCCAGCATTTGGCCCAAAACATGGCAGCCAGTTAATGGGTCGGCCTACTAGGGTCCTCAAAATATTTTGGGCCTACATCTGGGCCGGCCCATTAATATCGATGAAATCTTGTGGGCCTTTAGCTGGGCCGGCCCATTATGATCCGCAAGAATCTTGTGGGCCTTTACCTAGGCCGGCCCATTATGGCACAGAAAAATCTTGTGGGCCTTTACCTGGGCTGACCCATTATGGCCCGCAAAATCTTGTGGGCCTTTAGCTGGGCCAGCCTATTATGGTCCACAAAATCTCGTGGGCCTTTAGCTGGGCCGGCCCATTATGGTCCGCAAAATCTTGTGGGCCTTTAGTTGGGCTGGCCCATTTAAACTTGATGGGCCGGTCCACGTGTCAACATATCATAGGCGCGTCTCGCCCATTGGATGAGTGACACATGTGCCAATGCGGACCTGGCACGTGTCTCCTCAAGCCAATGATGATTTTACACGTGGAAAATCCCCATTGGTCGGGGCGTTAACGGGTTATAGGATCCAAAAACCGACCCGATAGCTTAACGGCGTTCCGTCACGGTGGATGCCACGTGTCGGTCACCCTTGACGAAAGCACTTCTGTGACGCGCGATTTATCGTCATGGAAGTGGACACTTCGTGATGATAATTTTGGTAATGTCATGGAACACTTCTACAACAGCACAGGTTTGACTATCTTGATTCTGTCATAAAATCGTCATGGATGTACATGCATGACAAAAAACACGACCTACTGTGACAAACACGTATCATCACGGAAGTGTATTTTTTTTGTAGTGAGAACTCCCACTTAGATAGACATCCCTCAGGTCATCTAAATGATACGTGATCCAAATAAACTAAACCATGTCCGATCATCACGTGAGATGGAGTAGTCATCAATGGTGAACATCTTTATGTTGATCATATCTACTATATGATTCACGTTCGACCTTTCGGTCTCCAGTGTTCCGAGGCCATGTCTGTAAATGCTAGGCTCATCAAGTTTAACCCGAGTATTCCGCATGTGCAAAACTGGCTTGCACCCGTTGTATTTCAACGTAGAGACTATCCCACCCGATCATCACGTGGTGTCTCAGCACGAAGAACTTTCGCAATGGTGCATACTCGGGGAGAACACTTATACCTTGAAATTTAGTTAAGGGATCATCTTATAATGCTACTGCCGTACTAAGCAAAATAAGATGCATAAAAGATAAACATCACATGCAATCAAAATATGTGACATGCTATGGCCATCATCATCTTGTGCTTTTGATCTCCATCACCAAAGCAACATCATGATTTCCATCATCACCGGCTTGACAACTTGATCTTCATCGTAGCGTCGTGGTAATCTCGCCAACTATTGCTTCTACGACTATCGCTACCGCTTAGTGATAAAGTAAAGCAATTACATGGCGTTTGTATTTCGTATAATAAAGCGACAAACATAAGGCTCCTGCCAATTGCCGATAACTTCTAAAAAACATGATCATCTCATACAACAACGTATATCACATCATGTCTTGACCATATATATCACATCACAACATGCCCTGCAAAAACAAGTTAGACGTCCTCTACTTTGTTGTTTCAGGTTTTACGTGGCTGCGACGGGCTTCTAGCAAGAACCGTTCTTACCTACAGCACAAAACCACAATGGTGATTTATCAAGTTTGTTGTTTTAACCTTAACAAGGACCAGCCGTAGTCAAATTCGATTCAACTAAAGTTGGAGAAATAGACACCCGCCAGCCACCTTTGTGCAAATCTAGTTGCATGTCTGTCGCTGGAACCGGTCTCATGAATGTGGTCATGTAAGGTTGACTGGGCCGCTTCATCCAACAATACTGCCAAATCAAAATAAGACATTGGTGGTAAGCAGTATGATGATCACCGCCCACAACTCTTTGTGTTCTACTCGTGCATATCATCTACGCATAGACCTGGCTCGGATTCCACTGTTGGGAAACATAGCATGCAATTTCAAAAAAAAATCCTACGCTCATGCAAGATCTATCTAGGAGATGCATAGCAACGAGAGGGGGAGAGTGTCTCCATGTACCCTCATAGACCGATAGCGGAAGCGTTTTCTTAACGCGGTTGATGTAGTCGAACATCTTCTAGTGCCGACCGATCGAGTACCGAACATACGACACCTGAGAGTTCTACACACGTTCAGCACGATGACGTCCCTCGAGCTCTTGATCCACCAGAGGGTCAAAGGAGTAGATGAGTTCCGTCAGCACAACGGCGTGGTGACGGGATGGTGATGTGATCCGCTCAGGGCTTCGCCTAAGCACCGCGAGAATATGACCGGAGGCGTAAACTGTGGAGGGGGGGCGCACATGGCTTGGAGCAATTGGTGTATCTCATAGGGGCGCCCCCTGTATATAAAGGAGGGAGGGAGAGGGTGTCAGCCCTAGGCGCTCCCCAAGTGGGAACGAGTCCCACTTGGACTCGTAGTTGGATCCGCCCCCCCCCCTTCCTTTTACCGGAGGGGGAAAGGGTAAGCAGAGGGAGTAGGAGAAGGAAAGGGGGGCGCCGCCCCCACCCCTTGTCCAATTCGGCCTCCACCCTTATGAGGGCACGCCAGCCCCTTGTGGGCTGGTTAGCCTCCCTCCTATGGCCCATATGGCCCATATCTTTCCCCGGGGGGTTCCGGTAACCCCTCCGGTACTCCGGTATGTACCCGATACACTCCGGAACCCTTCCGGTGTCCAAATACTACCTTCCAATATATCAATCTTTACCTCTCCACCATTGCGAGATTCCACGTCATGTCTGTGATCTCATCCGGGACTCCGAACAACCTTCGGTCACCAAAACACATAACTCATATAATACATATTATCATCGAACGTTAAGCATGCGGACCCTACGGGTTCGAGAACTATGTAGACAAGACCGAGACACTCTCTAGTCAATAACCAATAGTTGAACCTGGATGCTCATATTGCTTCCCACATATTCTAAGAAGATATTTCTCTGTCAAACCGTTATGTCAACATACGTTATTCCCTTTGTCATCGGTATGTTACTTGCCCGAGATTCGATCGTTATCTTCATACCTAGTTCACTCTCGTTACCAGCAAGTCTCTTTACTCGTTCTGTAATGCATCATCCCACAACTAACTCATTAGTCACATTGATTGCAAGGCTTCATATGACGTGCATTATCGAGAGGGCCTAGAGATACCTCTCCAATAATCGGAGTGCCAAATCCTATTCTCGATCTATGTCAACCCAACAAACACCTTCGGCGATACCTATAGAGCATCGTTATAATCACCCAGTTACGTTGTGACATTTGATAGCACACAAGGCATTCCTACGGTATCCGGGAGTTGCATAATCTCATAGTCGGAGGAATATGTATTTGACATGAAGAAAGCAATAGCAATAAAACTGAACGATCATTGTTCTAAGCTAACAGATAGGTCTTGTCCATCATTATCCTAGTGATGTGATCCCGTTTATCAAATGATAACACATGTGTATGGTTAGGAAATTTAACCATCTTTGATTAACGAGCTAGTCTAGTAGAGGCTTACTAGGGACACGGTGTTTTGTCTATGTATCCATACATGTATCAAGTTTCCGCTTAATAAAATTCTAGCATGAATTATAAACATTTATCATGAAATAAGGAAATATAAAGTAACAACTTTATTATTGCCTCTAGGGCATGTTTCCTTCATCCTCCCACTTGCACTAGAGTCAATAATCTAGTTCACATCACCATGCGATTTAACATCAATAGTTCACATCTTCATGTGATTAATATCCATAGTTCACATCGCCATGTGATCAACACTCAAAGGGTTTATTAGAGTTAATAATCTAGTTCACATCGCCATGTGATTAACACCCAAAGAGTACTAAAGTGTCATCATGTTTTGCTTGTGAGAGAGGTTTAGTCAACGGGTCTGTCACATTCAGATCCGTATGAATTTTGCAAATTTCTATGTCTACAATGCTCTGCATGGTGCTACTCTAGCTAATTGCTCCCGCTTTCAATATGTATCCAGACTGAGACTCAGAGTCTTCTATATTAGTATTAAAGCTTTCATTGTCGTAACCCTTTACGACAAACCCTTTATCACCTCCATAACCGAGAAACATTTCCTTAATCCTCTAAGAATAATTTTGACCACTGTCCAGTGATCTACTCCTGGATCACTATTGTACCCTCTTGCCAAACTCATATAATATCAGAAATTCTACATAGCTCCCACTCATTTTCTTGTAAATACAGGCTTCACCATAAGTCTGTATAAAACCATATGCTTTGATCGCCTTATCAAAGCATATATTCCAACTCCGAGATGCTTGCACCAGTCCAAAGATGGATCGCTGGATTTTGGTAGCACCTTTACGATCGACGAAACATTTTGGTTGCATCATATACTACTCTTCTTTA
This sequence comes from Triticum timopheevii, assembly GCA_963921465.1. Classification (NCBI taxonomy): domain Eukaryota; kingdom Viridiplantae; phylum Streptophyta; class Magnoliopsida; order Poales; family Poaceae; genus Triticum; species Triticum timopheevii. The sequence goes on along the minus strand of OY997264.1, from coordinate 476,649,391 downwards.
AGAAATCCATTAAGGAATGCAGTTTTGACATCCATTTGCTAGATTTCATAAAATGCGGAAATTGCTAACATGATTCGGACAGACTTAAGCATCGCTATGAGTGCGAAAATCTCATCGTAGTCAACACCTTGAACTTCTCGAAAACCTTTCGCGACAAGTCGAGCTTTGTAGATAGTAACACTACCATCAGCGTCCGTCTTCCTCTTGAAGATCCATTTATTCTCAATGGCTTGCCGACATTGGGCAAGTCCACCAAATTCCACACTTTGTTCTCATACATGGATCCTATCTCAGATTTCATGGCCTCAAGCCATCTGTCGGAATCTGGGCTCATCGTAGCTTCTTCATAGTTCGTAGGTTTGCATAGTCTAATAACATGACTTCCAGGACAGGATTACCATACCACTCTGGTGCAGAACATGCACTGTTTGACCTACGAGGTCCAGTAGTAACTTGATCCGAAGTTTCACGATCATCATCATTAGCTTCCTCTCTAGTTGGTGTAGGCATCATGGGAATGGATTTCACTGATGTGCTACATTCCAATTCGAGAGAAGGTACAATACTTCTTTCAAGAGAAACTCCTTCTCTGAAAAGGTTCCATTCTCGGTGACAAAGATCTTGCCTTTGGATCTGTGGTAGAAGGTGTAACCAATTGTTTCCTTAGGGTGTCCTATGAAGATGCACTTCTCCGATTTGGGTTCAAGCTTACCAGGCTGAAACCTTTTGACATAAGTGTCGCAACCTCAAACTTTAAGAAACGACAGCTTAGATTTCTTGCCAAACCACAGTTCATACGGTGTCATCTCAATGGATTTAGACGGTACCCTATTTAATGTGAATGCAGTTGTCTCTAATGCATAACCCCAAAACGATAGTAGTAAATCGGTAAGAGACATTGAGGGAGTCCTGGATTAGGGGGTGTTCGGATGGCCGGACTATAGCCTTTGGCCGGACTCCTGGACTATGAAGATACAAGATTGAAGACTTCGTCCCGTGTCCGGATGGGACTTTCCTTGGCGTGGAAGGCAAGCTTGGCAATACGGATATGTAGATCTCCTACCATTGTAACCGACTCTGTGTAACCCTAACCCTCTGCGGTGCCTATATAAACCGGAGGGTTTTAGTCCGTAGGACGAACAACAATCATACCATAGGCTAGCTTCTAGGGTTTAGCCTCTTCGATCTCGTGGTAGATCTACTCTTGTACTACCCATATCATCAATATTAATCAAGCAGGAGTAGGGTTTTACCTCCATCGAGAGGGCCCGAACCTGGGTAAAAACATCGTGTCCCTTGTCTCCTGCTACCATCCGCCTAGACGCACAGTTCGGGACCCCCTACCCGAGATCCGCCGGTTTTGACACCGACATTGGTGCTTTCATTGAGAGTTCCTCTGTGTCATCATCTTTAGGCCCGATGGCTCCTCCGATCATCAACAACGATGCGGTCCAGGGTCAGACTTTTCTCCCCGGACAGATCTTCGTATTCGGCGGCATTGCACTGCGGGCCAATTCGCTTGGCCATCTGGAGCAGATTGAAAGCTACACCCCTAGCCATCAGGTCAGATTTGGAAGTTTGAACTATACGGCTGACATCCGCGGAGACTTGATCTTCGATGGGTTCGAGCCACAGCCAAGCCCGCCGCACTATCACGATGGGCATGATCTAGATCTGCCGCCGAATAGTGCCCTGGGGGCCGCACAAGTGTCCGCTCCGACCCTTAGCTCAGAGCCGACTGCGTCGATCAAGGACGGGTGGCTGGACACCGCCTCGGGGGCTGCAATCTCTACGGTGATTGAGCCATACACCAACCCTGTCCTTTGCGAAGCTCGTGACTCCAAGGTGCCGGACTCCTATCCGGACTCCAAACCTTCCGCGTCCTTGCCAATCGAATCCGATTGGGCGCCGATCATGGAGTTCACTGTCGCGGACATCTTTCAGCACTCGTCCTTTGGCGACATCCTGAATTTGCTAAAGTCTCTCTCTTTATTAGGAGAGCCCTGGCCGGATTATGGTCAGGAAGGTTGGGATGCGGACGACAAAGAAATTCAAAGCCCACCCACCACCCACTTCGTAGCCACTATCGATGATTTAACCGACATGCTCGACTTCGACTCCGAAGACATCGACGGTATGGACGACGATGCAGGAGACAACCAAGAACCAGCGCCTACAGGGCACTGGAAGGCCACCTCTTCATACGACATATACATGGTGGACATCCCAAAAGATGGGAATGGCGACGGAACAATGGAGGATGACCCCTCCAAGAAACAGCCTAAGCGCCGGCATCAGCGGCGCCGCTCTAAATCCCAACACAGCAGAAACGGTGATTCTGGCACGGGAGACAATAACACCCCGGACAGTGCCGAAGACAACCCCCTCTAGCAGGATTCAGTGCTGGAGGATGGAGAAGCCAGCCCTCATGAGAGAGCGGCAGACAGAGAGGTAGAGGACGACAATTACATGCCTCCCTCCGAAGACGAGGCAAGCCTCTACGACGACGAATTTGTCGTGCCTGAGGATCCCGTCGAACAAAAGCATTTCAAACGCAGGCTTATGGCCACGACAAACAGCCTCAAGAAAAAGCAGCAACAGCTTAGAGTTGACCAAGACTTGCTAGCTGACAGATGGACTGAAGTCCTTGCGGCCGAGGAATATGAACTCGAACGCCCCTCCAAGAGCTACCCAAGACGCAGGCTGCTACCCCAATTAGAGGAGGAAGCACCTAAACCTACATCACCAGCGCATGATACGGCTGACCGGCCACCTCGTGGCCGCGACAGAGAGGCCTCTCGGTCCTCCACTCAAGCCGCACCCCGGCGCTGCTCAAAAAATACCAAGGCACGAGGAAGTGTGCCAGACCTGCGAGATATATTGGAGGACAGGGCAAGGCAAACAAGATCGATCTACGGATCGCGTGGGCGCCCCACTACACGTGACAATAACCGTCATGCCGGATATGGCAATTCCGGCTGGGTCGAACACAGTAGAAAAAGCTCATTTGAGCTGCGTCGTGATATAGCCAAATATAGAGGCGCCGCACACCCACTATGCTTCACAGATGAAGTTATGGATCATCAAATCCCTGAGGGTTTCAAACCCGTAAACATTGAATCATATGATGGCACAATAGATCCTGCGGTCTGGATCGAGGACTATCTCCTTCACATCCACATGGCCCGCGGTGATGACCTACACGCCATCAAATACCTCCCACTCAAGCTTAAAGGACCAGCTCGGCATTGGCTTAACAGCTTGCCAGCAGAGTCAATTGGTTGTTGGGAAGACCTGGAAGCCGCATTCCTCGACAATTTCCAGGGCACTTATGTCCGACCACCAGACGCCGATGACCTAAGCCACATAATTCAGCAGCCAGAGGAATCGGCCAGACAATTCTGGACACGGTTCATAACCAAGAAAAATCAAATCGTCGACTATCCGGATGCAGAGGCCCTTGCATCCTTCAAACATAACATCCGCGACGAGTGGCTTGCCCGGCACCTAGGACAGGAAAAGCCGAAATCCATGGCAGCCCTCACAACACTCATGACCCGCTTTTGCGCGGGAGAGGACAGCTGGCTAGCTCGTAGTAACAACATGACCAAGAGCCCTGGTAATTCGGATACCAAGGACAGCAACGGCAGGTCGCATCACAACAAGCACAAGCGCCGCATTAATGGCGATAATGCTGAAGATACGACAGTCAATGCTGGATTCAGAGGCTCAAAACCCGGTCAGCGGAAAAAGCAATTCAAAAGAAATACTCCGGGTCCGTCCAATTTGGACCGAATACTCGATCGCTCGTGCCAGATACACGGCACCCCCGAAAAACCAGCCAACCACGCCAACAGGGATTGTTGGGTGTTCAAGCAGGCAGGCAAGTTAAATGCCGAAAACAATGACAAGGGGCTGCATAGCAACAACGAGGAGGAGCCCCGGCCGCCGAACAATAGAGGACAGAAGGGCTTCCCCCTACAAGTGTGGACAGTGAACATGATATATGCAACCCACATACCCAAAAGGGAGCGGAAGCGTGCACTAAGGGACGTATATGCGATGGAGCCAGTCGCCCCAAAGTTCAATCCGTGGTCCTCCTGCCCGATCACTTTTGATCGAAGGGACCACCCCACTGGCATCCGCCATGGCGGATTCGCCGCATTGGTTCTAGACCCAATCATTGACGGATTTCACCTCACTAGAGTCCTGATGGACAGCGGCAGCAGCCTGAACCTGCTTTATCAGGATACAATGCGCAAAATGGGCATAGACCCCTCCAGGATTAAACCCACAAAGGCGACCTTTAAAGGCGTCATACCAGGTGTAGAGACCAACTGTACAGGCTCAGTTACACTTGAAGTGGTCTTCGGATCCCCGAATAACTTCCGAAGCGAGGAGTTAATCTTCGACATAGTCCCGTTCTGCAGCGGTTATCATGCACTGCTCGGACGAACCACATTTGCAAAGTTCAATGCGGTGCCGCACTACGCACACCTCAAGCTCAAGATGCCAGGCCCTCGAGGAGTCATTACGGTTAATGGAAACACCGAACGCTCTCTCCGAACGGAGGAGCATACGGCGGCCCTCGCGGCGGAAGTACAAAGCAGCCTCTCAAGGCAATTCTCGAGTACGGATATCAAACGTCCGGACACCGTCAAGCGCGCCCAGAGTAACCTACAACAAGACCGCCTGGCACGTTCCGAGCACGTGTAGCAATGTGGCCCCAACCCCAGCCCTCGGGAAATTGCGAAACCAGTACTACGCGTACATAATTACGCTCTGGAAATACCATGGGCATAGGGGAGGGGCACGACCACTGCAGGCCCAGAATGCGGCTCAACCGCACCAGGGGCTCCCAATTGTGTCATTCCTTTTTTTCTTACTTTCAGGACTCCGTTCTCAAGAAGCTCTGTCCGGCAGTAGAATCGCCGAAACACACGATGCAACAGCCAGAGAAGCAGAAAGCTACGTCGAGTGTCCAAGTGGTCTCTATAACGAGCAGTATACTTGTTTCACATATCATCCCGCAGCTCGCCCTGGAGGGGGACAGGTCAAATAGTCCCGTCCATTGCTTATCGCACAATTTGTATCGTTCTGCTTTTACCACAGCCTTTTTGAATAAACAATACATAGCTTCTGCCTATTATTGCATTCCTTTTTATCTATATATGTTCACTTATGACATGTTGCATCCGTACACTTTGGTACGGCCAAATACACCAGGGGCTTAAGTACCCAAAATATGGTGTGATAAGTCCGAACACTTTCACAAGTGCGGCACCCCGAACTTATAGCATTATATGCATCGGCTCCGAATCATGTCTGGGGTCATTAGTTGGGTTTTCCCGGCTCCCATGTTTTGGTACCTTACGTTCCGTTATATCGGCTAAGGTAGCGCTGGGAGAACCACTGCGATTGTGCCCCGGTTGAGCTGGGTTAAGCACCTCAGTGGAGAAAGCTAAAACTGACCGTCATGATAGGGCGAGAGCCGGTCGCTGTTCGAGAGGTTTTCGAGTCCCTAAAGACTTATGCCGCTTAGAGCGAGGAGTCGGCTTTGTCCGGCCCAGGCGTGGATAGCGCCCCGAACTCGGTCTTCCGAATACTAGGGGCTTCGCCGAAATTTAAAATTATAAAATTCTATGGCTAAGTGAGAGTGTTCAAGCATTATAGTCCGGTTGCCTTGTTCGTTGCGTTGAGTGCCTCCCTCGAAGGACCCAAGAATGGGAAAAAGAGCGCCCAAGTTTATCCCGAACACCCCAACACTCGTGGCATGGGGGCAGAAGCCGACGACTCGCCATCTCTCAAATTTAATAAACGGCCGCACAGAAGGTAATATTTTAAATTCACAAGCGTTGCTTAGTGCATATGAACAAGTTTTCAGCGTACAGGATAACAAATGCGAGTTTACTCAAAAATTACATCTTTGGAGCATTCACCCGCTATAAGGCGGGCACCCTTCAGGACGCCCTCATAATACTTCTCGGGCTTGCGATACTCCCTGCCCGGCGGTGGTCTGTCCGTCACAAGCTTCTCAGCATCCATCTTGCCCCAGTGCACTTTAGCATGGGCAAGGGCCCTACAAGCACCTTCGATGCAGACGGAGCGCTTGACGACTTCAATCCATGGACAGGCGTCCACCAGCCGCCTCACTAGCCTGAAGTCGCTCCCAGGCATGGCTTCCTTAGGCCATAGCCGAACTATGAGGCCCTTCATGGCCTGTTTGGCCACCTTATGGAGCTCGACCAACTGCTTCAGCTGGTCGCTCAAGGCACCAGATGTCCGGCCTCAGCATACTGAGACCAGAATACCTTCTCTGTCGAGCTCCCCTCCTCGGCTCGGTAGAATGCGGCAACATCGGACACACTGCGGGGCAGATCTGTGAATGTTGTTTGAATGCTCATGACCTTTGCAGGAGAAAGAGTGCCCGCCGGACTGTGGGCGTAGAGGTTGCCAACCAAGCCTCTGCCAGCCAGGCTCCAACACCTGGTCTGGAGGGGGAGGCGAGCGCAAGGCGCGAGCCGAATACTCCTCCAATGGAGGATGCCGACAGACTGTCCGCCACCAGGTCTGAGGTGGAGAGCGCCATGAATCATAGGCGCCGCCGGACAGTTTTTCGTGACGCGTGCTTCTCCCCTGAGGCATTGAATGCCTTTAACACGGGGGACACGCACCTCCGTGCTGCTCAAGATGGTTTGACCAGAGCCGCGGAGCAGTATGTAAAGGACATACGAGTAAGAGATGTTAATAGTTGTATATGCCAGTAGCCCCCGAGACTTAAAGTAGTTAGAGTAACTGATTTAAGGATCATTTGATATGCAGGATCTTACAGAGAAGAATACCCAGTTGTCCCGGGAGCTAGAAGAGTGCAAGGCCCAACTCGAGGCCGCACTAGCTGCCGCAGGAGGAAACACAGAGACCCCTCCTGGTAACACATTATTTCAAAAAGATAATCGGTGTGCGGTGTGCTTGTAAGTCTGACAATGACATTGCAGGTGTTGCCGGACTGGATCCGGACAAGCAAGACCTATTGTGCCAGCTGAAGGCCGGCGAGAGGGTGCTGACGAAGGTGCAGCAGGAAAGGAACAAACTCCAGGATGCCCATGCCCAGCTTGGAGAAGAGCTGAAAGATGTTCGGGCCGAGCTGTCTGGCTCCGTGAAGGAGAATCAACGGCTTCGTCGCGGCATTAAGTGCTTGAGCGAGCTCCTTTGAAAAGAAGAGTTCGGCGAGGAAGTCATTTGACAAAAATATGTCTGTAGGTTTGCTCATAGGTCGCCCTGCGGAGGAGATGCCCGTATCAACGGGTGATCAACTTCCCGAGCTGGTGCAACTGCTCGAACGAGTTCGGCAGGCAATGAGCGGCGTCGTCCAGGCTTTATGGCCGTCCCTCTCCCTGCCTGAGGGCATTGGAGAGCTTGCGGAGAAACTTCAGGGAGCGCAGCAGCACTTCCGTTTATGGAAGATTTCGGCCTGCCGCCAAGGTGCCCGGGAGGCCTGGGCCATGGTGAAGAAGCGGTACAAGAAGGCGGATCCCAACCACATGGCCGAGGTCGGACCTGTGGGGCCCGACGGGAAGGAGATCCCTGTGAGTTTAGTGTACGCCCAAGTAGAGTTGGCCGCTAAATATTCCCAACGGGACTGTAAATTAGACAACCTGTTAGACGGGATTGAGGAGGAATACAGTCAGTCGATTTGACAATGTATTTAAAATTACATGTAAAATGCCTTCTAGCCGGATTGTAGATCGTTTGTCTTTGCCGACCTTTTCGCTTCAACCTCGGGACCCTAGAGTCCGGAGTGTGTCCGAATACCTTCTCGGTTAAGAAACAACCAGGACATGCATGGAGACCAGGCGTAGGGGTCATTAGTGCTTTATCAGACAAGTGCCCAACTAGTTATGTTATATTACATGGTTAGTAAGAAACATCTTCCAGGGAGAATAGTTCTGTTAAGGGTTCCTTTCCCTGGGAGGCATGCCCTAAAGTGCATGTCCAGAATGCGAAAAGAGCAGGAAAACATCTGGGGGCAGATAAATAAATAGGTAAAAAATCATCTTTCAAGTCACCGACCGAATATTCTATTAAGAACGCTAGCTTTCGGCTTCACCCAGTCTGAGGTACACATCCGGCTGACCCGGCAGTAACAATCGCAGAGGTGCTCCCTTTACCTCCTAGCCGAACAATCGGGAACGTAGGGGTAAGCACAGGAGCCAGGCAACCCAGCTTGGCCAAAACTTAAGTCATATCGATGCATATAATGGTGAATAAAAGGTACACGTGGAAGTTTGACACATGTGCTGGGCATGAAGCCCTTATAAGTAAGCTTCTGGTAAAGAATCCCCCAGGTATAATGAGTGCGGATAGCACATCAATTGTGTGCGAACGATGCGCAATTAGGCCTTTAAAGGCTTTTATGAAAAGGGGTGAGAGAAAAAAGAGAAACAAAAGACAGCTGAAGTGTAAAAATTTGGACGGGGGAACGAGACGAACTCTTAGTCTGGCGCTAGGCGTAGAATCTTCGGAGGCGGGCTGCGTTCCATGGGTTCGGCTCGAGTCGGTTGTGCGACGCATTTCGCAGATGGTACGCTCCGCCGGTCGGGACTTGATCGATAATGAAGGGGCCTTCCCATTTGGGCTTGAGCTTGTCCTTTTTCTTGTCTGGCAGGCGTAGAACTAGTTCGCCAATATTGTAAGTCTTAGCCCGTACTTCTCTGCTTTGATATCTTCGAGCCTGCTGCTGATAGAATGCGGAACGAGCCTTGGCAACGTCGCGTTCTTCCTCCAATGCGTCCAAGCTGTCCTGCCGATCCAGCTCCGGTTGTGCTTTTCTTGTAGAGTTCTCCCTCGTGGACCTTGTAGGCTTTAGATCGCCGGACTATGCAGCGGGCCTCATTTTGGTCTTCGGGAAGTTCCTGCCTGAGTAAGTAGGCTAGGAATGGCTCTGTCCACGGGGCGATTACTGCCATTATTTCGTGGGCTGAGGGTGTTATTTCGGCTGAATCGCCGATTATGTCAGATTGTTCTGTATTGGGTGGTGCGGCTGCCTCTGGGTTGTTATTTCCGGACTCTTCTTCCCATAGTACGGATGGCTTAAAGAGCCGTTCCAGGAAGATGTTTGGAGGGACAGCGTCGCGTTTCGCGCCGATGCGTGCCAATACATCGGTCGCTTGGTTATTATCTCGGGCTACATGGTGGAATTCGAGTCCTTCGAACCGAGCTGACATTTTTAGGACAGAGTTACGATAGGCAGCCATTTTCGGATCCTTGGCATCAAAGTCTCCATTTACTTGGGATATTGCGAGGTTTGAATCCCCGCGCACCTCTAGGCGCTGAATGCCCATGGAGATTGCCATCCGGAGGCCATGTAGGAGGGCCTCGTATTCGGCTGCGTTGTTGGAGTCCGTGTACATTATCTGAAGTACGTACTGGACTGTGTCCCCGGTTGGGGACGTCAATACGATGCCAGCCCCCAAGCCGGCCAACATTTTGGAGCCGTCGAAATGCATAATCCAATTGGAGTATGCGCCGTACTCTTTAGGGAGTTCGGCTCCAGTCCATTCGGCGACAAAGTCAGCCAAGACTTGCGACTTTATAGCTCGCTGAGGTTTATAAGTTATATCGAATGGTAAGAGCTCAATGGCCCATTTTGCAATCCTGCCCGTTGCGTCGCGGTTGTTTATAATGTCGTTGAGGGGCACTTCAGAGGCCACTGTTATCGAACACTCTTGAAAGTAGTGTCAGAGCTTCCGGGATGCCATGAACACCGCATAGGCTATCTTTTGATAGTGCGGGTAACGGGACTTGCAGGGAGTTAAGACAGTGGATACGTAGTACACTGGTTTTTGAAGAGGGAATTTGTGCCCTTCTGTTTCTCGTTCGACGACGAGTACCGCGCTTACAACTTGATGTGTTGTCGCGATGTATAACAACATTGGTTCGTCCAGGTTAGGCGCAGCCAGGACCAGATTTGTTGCCAATATGGCTTTGATTTCTTCGAGTACGGCAGTGGCAGCATCCGTCCACTCGAAGTGTTCGGTGCGCCTGAGGAGGCGATAGAGGGGCAATGCCTTTTCTCCCAAATGGGAGATAAAGCGGCTTAGGGCCTCCATGCATCCGGTCAATTTTTGTATCTGTTTGAGGTCTTTTGGAATATCTAGCTGTGACAGAGCTCGGATCTTGGCTGGGTTTGCTTCAATTCCTCTACCGGATACAATGAAGCCCAGGAGCTTTCTGGCTGGTACGCCGAAAACTCATTTTTCCGGATTCAGCTTGATGTCATATGCTCGGAGGTTGTCGAATGTTAGCCTCAAATCGTCTACTAGAGTCTCAACGTGTTTAGTTTTGACGACTACATCGTCTACGTATGGTTCTACTGTTTTGCCGATCTGGGTAGCCAGACATGTCTGAATCATGTGCTGATATGTTGCGCCGGCGTTTTTGAGACCGAAGGGCATTGTATTGAAGCAGAATGGTCCATATGGAGTAATGAATGCCATTGCGGCTTGGTCCGCTTCCGCCATCTTGATTTGATGGTAGCCGGAATATGCGTCAAGGAAGCACAATGAATCGTGCCCTGCAGTAGCATCGATTATCTGGTCGATGCGGGGGAGGGGGAAGGGATCCTTTGGGCAGGCCTTGTTGAGGTCTTTAAAATCGACACATAGGCGCCAGGATTTGTCCTTCTTTGGTACCATTACCAGGTTTGCTAGCCAGTCCGGATGTTTGATGTCTCTGATGAATCCGGCTTCCAGTAGTTTGGCTAGCTCTTCTCCCATTGCCTGTCTTTTGGGTTCGGAAAATCACCGAAGAGCCTGTTTGACTGGCTTGAATCCTTTTAGGATGTTTAGGCTGTGTTCTGCCAATCTGCGTGGGATTCCTAGCATATCTGGAGGGTGCCAGGAGAAGATGTCCCAATTTTCCCGAAGGAATTCTCGCAGTGCGGCATCTACATCAGGGTTCAACTGTGCCCCGATGGAGGCCGTCTTTGTTGGGTCCGTTGGGTGCACCTGGAATTTGACTATTTCCTCCGCTGGTTTAAAGGAGGTGGACTTGGATCTCTTATCGAGTATCACATCGTCCCTATTAACCGTAGAGCACAGCGCAGTGAGTTCTTCTGCCGCTAGGGCTTCGGATAGTGCCTCCAGGGCTAATGCGGCTGTCTTGTTTTCGGCGCGGAGTGCTATGTCCGGATCACTAGCGAGAGTAATTATTCCGCCGGGCCCAGGCATCTTAAGCTTCATGCACCCGTAATGGGGTATGGCTTGAAAATTTGTGAATGCCTGTCGTCCTAATATAGCATGATATCCGCTGCTGAACGGGGCCACTTGGAACGTCACCTCTTCGGACCTGTAATTGTCCGGCGAGCCGAACACCACGTCAAGTGTGATTTTTCCTGTGCAGCGCGCTTCCCGGCTGGGAATTATTCCTCTAAAGGTTGTGCTGCTTCGCTCAATGCGGTTCCAGTATATTTCCATTTTTTGAAGAGTTTCCTTGTAGATGAGATTTAATCCGCTGCCGCCATCCATGAGTACCTTGGTAAGACGAAAACCCTCCACTATTGGACTGAGGACCAATGCGGCTGGTGCTCGGGCTGTTCGGAATTTAGGTTCGTCGCTGGCATTGAATGTGATGGCCGTGTCGCTCCATGGATTTGTTGTTGCTACTTGGTAGACTTCGGCGAGGCTGCGGATTGTTCGTTTTCGCATATTATTTGATGCAAAAGTCTCGAAGACTGTTGACACCGTACTGGTACAGTTGGAGTGGTTTTCCGGGGCTAGGAGCTCCTCGCCACTTTTGGCCACCTGCCGCATTATCCAACATGCTCAAAGGCTATGTGTTGGGGTGGCGCCTTCTGTACTTTGAATTTTACAGGGTCCGCTGAGCCATCCCTCCAGTACGGTTCCGTGCCCTTTATGGGGTTTTTTTTGGTTTTTGTACCTGGTGCCTGAGTGTGATGCACCCTTTTGCTACGGACTAGGGTTGTATTCGGGGCCGGATTGTCCCAAAATCTAGTTTCGGTTTTCCGGAAACTCTCCATCGCACAGTACTTTCGTACTATGGACGCCAGGTCGGCGAAGCGTGAAATTTCACGGCGACTGGCGGCGTTCTAGATTCCGTCGTCCGTGCAATTATTGCGGAAAATTGAAATTGCGTTTTCTTCTCGGCAGTCCTTTATCCTGTCCATAACTAGGAGGAATCTGGCCCAGTAATGGTGTACTGTTTCAGCTGGCTCTTGCCGGATTTGAGTTAGATCGCATATGTCTGGGTTGGTGGGTGGAATTGAGTCCGGAACCCAACCCATCTCGAGGCTCAAGGGCCGAGACGTTCCCAAATTTGGAAGCTTGGATCGTTGGACATTGTCCAACGAGTCCGGTCTGATGCCTGACTTTAGGTTCAGTGCTTGATTGAAGTCCGTCCTCCCGCGGGAATCCGGCATGGAGGGTTCGGAAGCCCAGACATGACTAGTTTTCAATATAGGAGAAGAGTCGCCGCGTTGTTCTTCTACCACCGCAACGTGGTGGGTAACCTGGGGAGAGTTAATCTCTCTCAAATCGGTTTTAAGCCCAATCTGATTACAGTCTATAGCGACTCCCAGGGCGGCGATGCGATCCAAGAGTTCGTTTACAGACGAGAGCTCTGTTGGATCCAGCTGCTCGGCGAATTCCGAGTTGATGTGAAGATTGCTTTTGATGACCTGAGAGGTCATCGTCGAAGCGGTGGCCGAACAGGCAGTCATGAGAAAACCACCCAGCCGGATAGTTTGGCCGGCGGCCAAGGCTCCTTTGGCGAAGATACCGTCTTTGAAGACGGGAAGAGGCATCCTTCCTATCGGTGACGACACAGAGGAACTCTCAATGAAAGCACCAATGTCGGTGTCAAAACCGGCGGATCTCGGGTAGGGGGTCCCGAACTGTGCGTCTAGGCAGATGGTAACAGGAGACAAGGGACACGATGTTTTTACCCAGGTTCGGGCCCTCTCGACAAAACCCTACTCCTGCTTGATTGATATTGATGATATGGGTAGTACAAGAGTGGATCTACCACGAGATCAAGGAGGCTAAACCCTAGAAGCTAGCCTATGGTATGATTGTTGTAATGGTTGTGTGTCCTACGGACTAAAACCCTCCGGTTTATAGACACTGGAGAGGGCTAGGGTTACACAGAGTCGGTTACAATGGTAGGAGATCTACATATTTGTATCACCAAGCTTACCTTCCACGCCAAGGAAAGTCCCATCCGGACACGGGACGAAGTCTTCAATCTTGTATCTTCATAGTCTTGGAGTCCGGCTGACGATGATAGTCCGGCTGTCCGGACACCCCCTAGTCCAGGACTCCCTCAGTGCCTATATAAACGGGAGGGTTTTAGTCCGTAGGACGAACAACAATCATACCATAGGCTAGCTTCTAGGGTTTAGCCTCTCCGATCTCGTGGTAGATCTACTCTTGTACTACCCATATCATCAGTATTAATCAAGCAGGAGTAGGGTATTACCTCCATCGAGAGGCCCCGAACCTGGGTAAAAACATCGTGTCCCTTGTCTCCTGCTAATATCCGCCTAGACGCACAGTTCGGGACCCCCTACCCGAGATCCGCCGGTTTTGACACCGACAGACATCATAGATCGCACCATATCTAATAAAGTACGGTTACAACATTCGGACACACCATTACGCTGTGGTGTTCCAGGCGGCGTGAGTTGTGAAACTATTCCACATAGTTTTAAATGAAGGCCAAACTCGTAACTCAAATATTCGCCTCTGCAATCAGATCATAGAATCTTTATTTTCTTGTTACGATGATTGTCCACTTCACTCTGAAATTCTTTGAACTTTTCAAATGTTTCAGACTTGTGTTTCATTAAGTAGATATACCCCTATTTGCTCAAATCATCTTTGAAGGTCAGAAAATAATGATACCCACCGCGTGCTTCAACACTCATCAGACCGCATACACCGGTATGTATTATTTCCAATAAGTCATTAGCTCGCTCCATTGTTCCGAAGAATGGAGTTTTTAGTCATCTTGCCCATGAGGCATGGTTCACAAGTATCAAATGATTCATAATCAAGTGATTCCAAAAGTCCATCTGCATTGAGTTTCTTCATGTGCTTTACACCAATATGACCTAAATGGCAGTGCTACAAGTATGTTGCACTATCATTATCAACTTTTGTAGGATCGAAAGTATGTCTAGAGGGGGGGTGATTAGACTACTTGACAATATAAAAATTCTGCCTTTTGGCAAAGAATAGTTTTTGGCAGATTCACAATTATGATCGAGTCAAGCATCACCCTACACATGCAATTCTAGAGTATAGGCAGCGGAAAGTAAATTGCACATGTAGTAAAGAGAGGTGGAGAAGAGCAAACGCAATTTTGGAAACGCGGTGATTTTTCTCGTGGTTCCGATAGGTGGTGCTACCGTACTTCCACGTTGATGGAGACTTCAACCCACGGAGGGTAACGGCTGCGAGAGTCCACGGAGGGCTCCACCCACGAAGGGTCCACGAAGAAGCAACCTTGTCTATTCCATCATGGCCTACGCCCACGGAGGACTAGCCTTACTCGGGGTAGATCTTCACGAAGTAGGCGATCTCCTTGCCCTTAGAAACTTCTTGGTTCAACTCCACATCTCGACGGAGGCTCCCAAGCGACACCTAACCAATCTAGGAGGCACCACCCTCCAAAAGGTAATAGATGTTGTAGATGATGATGAACTCCTTGCTCTTGTGCTTCAAATGATAATCTCCCCAACACTCAACTCTCCTCACTGATTTGGCTGTGGTGGAAGAAAGGATTGAGTGGAAAGCAACTTGGGAAGGCTAGAGATCAAGCTTCATATGGTGGGAGTGGAGCAACTTGATCTCAACACAAGGGTAGGTAGTTCTCTTCTCAGAAATGTAAGGTAGGAGTGGTAGTTCTTTCTGATGGCTCTCTCCACGAATGAAGAGGGGGTGGAGTGGTATTTATAGCCTCCACACAAAATCCAACCGTTACACACATTTGAGCAATCTCGGTGGGACCGAAGTTGACAACTCGGTGAGACCGAAAGTTCAAATAATGTGAACGTTGGGATTTTCGGTGGGACCGAAAATACAATCTCGGTTAGTCCGATTCGTGCAATGACAAGAGCAAGCCAGTTTCGGTGGGACCGACTTCATCATCTCGGTGACACCGATTTGATGACAGAAGGTTACAGAAGCTTGGCAACTCATATTTCGGTGAGACCGAGTTCAGAATCGGAAAATCTGAGTTTGCTAGGGTTTGGCTTTATGGCTGAGGTGGTTCATCTCGGTGTGACTGAGTTTGGAAAATTGGTGGGACCGAGACTACTTATGAGTGTATATGGCAGTGAAAGTTGCTGATAGTTTAGGAGATGTATCACTAAGCACTTGAGCAACCAGATCATCATCATAACCTCATCCCCTTTTAATAGTATTGGCTTTTCCTATGGACTCAATGTGATCTTGGATCACTAAACCAAAAAATGGAGTCTTGAGCTTTTGCCAATGCTTGCCTTAGCATTTTGAGGGGTCCACTTCTTCAGTCCTTGCCATACTCATATCACTGAACTTTCTGAAATGATTCTCAAGTAACTATTAGTTCAATGATATATATGTTGTTATTAATTACCAAAACCACCCGGGGATTAGTTGCACTTTCAACTTTGCATCTTTTGGCATCAATATTATGAATATGTGTATCACTACGATCGAGATTCAATAAACCATTCACATTGGGTGTATAAACATAGAAGGTTGTATTCATGTAAATAGAACAACAATTATTCTCCAACTTAAATGAATAAGCATATTGCAATAAACATGGTCTAATCATATTCATGCTCAACGCAAACACCAAATAACATTTATTTAGGTTCAACACTAATCCCGAAGGTAGAGGGAGTGTGCGATGTTGATCATATCAAGCTTGGAATCAATTCCAACACTCATCGTCACCTCGCTCTTAACTAGTCTCTGATCATTTTGCAACTCCTCTTTCGAGTTACTAATCTTAGCAACTGAACCGATATCAAATACCCAAGGGTTACTATGAACACTAGTGAAGTACACATCAATAACATGTATATCAAATATACCTTTTTTCACTTTGCCATCCTTCTTATCCGCCAAGTATTTGGGGTAGTTCCGCTTCTAGTGACCATTCCCTTTGCAGTAAAAGCACTCAGTTTCAGGCTTAGGTCTTGTTTTGGGCTTCTTCATGGGAGCGGCAACTTACTTGCCATTCTTCTTGAAGTTCTCGTTCTTTCCCTTGCCTTTTTTCTTGAAACTAGTGGTCTTGTAAACCATCAACACTGGATGATCTTTCTTGATTTCCACCTTCACTGATTTTAGCATCGCGAAGAGCTAGGGAATCACTTTTGTCATCCCTTGCATATTATACTTCATCACGAAGTTCTAGTAGCTTGGTGATAGTGACTAGAGAACTCTGACAATCACTATCTTATCTGGAAGATTAACTCCCACTTGATTCAAGCGATTGTAGTACCCAAACATTCTGTGCACGTGTTCACTGGTTGAGCTATACTCCTCCATCTTGTAGACAAAGTACTTGTCAGAGGTATCATACCTCTCGACATGGGCATGAGTCTGAAGTACCAATTTCAGCTCTTGGAACATCTCATATGCTCCGTGGCATTCAAAACGTCTTTGCAGCCCCGATTCTAAGCCGTAAAGCATGGCACACTAAACTATCAAGTAGTCATCATACCGAGCTTGCCAAACGTTCATAGCGTCTGCATCTACTCCTATAATCGGTCTGTCACCTAGAGGTGCATCAAAGACATAATTCTTCTGTGCAGCAATGAGGATAATCCTCAGATCACGAACCCAGTCCGCATCATTGCTGCGAACATCTTTCAACTTATTTTTCTCTAGGAACATATCAAAAATTAGTGGAGCTACGACGCGAGCTATTGATCTACACCATAAATTTGCAAATAATATCAGGACTAAATTCATGATAAATGAAGTTCAATTAATCAAATTACTTAAGAACTCCCACTTGGATAGACATCCCTTAAGTCATCTAAATGATACGTGATCCAAATCAGCTAACCCATGTCCAATCATCACGTGAGATGGGGTAGTCATCAATGGTGAACATCTCTATCTTGATCATATCTACTATATGATTCACGTTCAACCTTTCGGTCTCCAGTGTTCTGAGGCCATGTCTGTACATGCTAGGCTCGTCAAGTTTAACCCAAGTATTCCGCATGTGCAAAACTGTCTTGCACCCATTGTATTTGAACATAGAGCCCGGGTGTCTCAGCGCGAAGAACTGTAGCAACGGTGCATACTCAGGGAGAACACATATACCTTGAAATTTTAGTTAAGGGATCATCTTATAATGCTACCAACGTACTAAGCAAAATAAGATGCATTAAAGATAAACATGATGTGGAACGCAGTAATTTAAAAAAATTCCTACGATCGCGCAAGATCTATCTATGTGATGCATAGCAACGAGAGGGAGAGTGTGTCCACATACCCTCGTAGACCGAAAGCGGAAGCGTTAGTTAACGCAGTTGATGTAGTCGAACGTATTCGCGGTCCAACCGATCCAATTACCGAACGTACAGCACCTCCGTGTTCAGCACACGTTCAGCTCGATGATGTCCCTCGTACTCTTGATCCAGTTGAGGCCGAGCGAGAGTTTCGCCAGCATGACAGCGTGGTGACGGTGATGATGAAGTTACCGGTGCAGGGCTTTGCCTAAGAACTACGACGATATGACCGAGGTGTGTAACTGTGGAGGAGGGCACCGCACATGGCTAAAAGATCAACTTGTGTGTTCTAGGGTGACCCTGCTGTCGGTGTCAAAACCGGCGGATCCCGGGTAGGGGGTCCCGAACTATGCATCTAAGGCTAATGGTAACAGGAGGCGGGGGACACAATGTTTACCCAGGTTCGGGCCCTCTCTATGGAGGTAATACCCTACTTCCTGCTTGATTGATATTGATGAGTATGAGTATTACAAGATTTGATCTACCACGAGATCGTAATGGCTAAACCCTAGAAGTCTAGCCTATGCGGATATGATTGTTGTGGGTAAACCCTAGAAGTCTAAACCCTCCGGTTTATATAGACACGGGGGGGGGGGGGGGGGGGCTAGGGTTATACACAGTCGGTTACAGAGAAAGGAATCTACATATCCGAATCGCCAAGCTTGCCTTCCACGCAAAGGAGAGTCTCATCCGGATAGGGGACAAAGTCTTCTATCTTGTATCTTCATAGTCCAACAGTCCAGCCGAAGTATATAGTCCAGCTGTCCGAGGACCCTTTACTCCAGGACTCCCTCAGTAGCCCCTGAACCAGGTGAGGGAGTCCTGGATAAGGGGGTATCCGGACAGCCGGACTGTATACATCGTCCGGACTATTGAAGCATGAAGATACAAGACTCAAGACTTCGACCCGTGTCCGGATGGGACTCTCCTTGGCTAGCCCTCTCCGGTGTCTATATAAACCGGAGAGGTTGGTCCTTAGAAGGCCGATCACAATTACAATCATACCATCATAGGCTAGCTCTTAGGGTTTAGCCTCTACGATCTCGTGGTAGATCTACTCTTGTACTACCCATATCTTCAATATTAATCAAGCAAGAAGTAGGGTTTTACCTCCATCGAGAGGGACCGAACCTGGGTAAACATCTGTGTCCCTTGCTTCCTATTACCATCAGCCTTGACGCACAGATCGGCACCCCCTACCCGAGATCCGCCGGTTTTGACACCGACATTGGTGCTTTCATTGAGAGTTCCTCTGTGTCGTTGCTGCAGGGCTTGATGGCACCTTCAAACGTCAACAACACGGTCCAAGGGGAGACTTTCCTCCCCAGACAGACTTTCGTGTTCTGCAGCTTTGCCCTGCGGGCCAATTCGCTTGGCCATCTCGAGTAGATCGGCAGCTACGCCCCTTGCCATCAGATCAGGTTCGGAAGCCTGAACTACACGACAGACATTCGCGGAGACTTGATCTTCGATGGATTCGAGCCTATGCCAGGAGCACCGGACAGTCATGACAGGCATGGCTTAGACCTGCTATCGCATAACTCTTGGGATATCGCCCCTGCAGTAGCCCCGGACTCAAATCCGGAGCAGGCTGCGTCACCAAAGGACGGAGGGATAGACCCCGCCCCGCAGGCCGTACCCTCATCGGCAGTGGAGCCGAACACGGGCCTCACTTCAAAGGAGGCCTGTGACTCCGGACCCCCGGACTCGTATCCGGTTGTAGGTTCCTGTTCGCGCACTCCCGAGCCAGTCGAGCCAGGTTGGGCTCCGGTAATGGAGTTCAACACTGCGGACATCTTCCAGTACTCGCCCTTTGGCGACATGCTGAACTCATTAAAAACTCTCTCTTTGATAGAAAATTCCGAGCCGAACTATGTCCGGCTCGAGTGGGAAGAAGACAACGAAGAAATTCGTTACCCACCCACCACCCACTTCGTAGCCACGGTCGATGATTTAACCGACGCGCTTGACTTCGACTCCGAAGGCATCGATGGTATGGACGACGATGCAGGAGAAGATTCAGAATCTATGGGGTGCCGGACTTCCGCCTTGTCATACGACATATACATGGTGGATATGCCCAAGGAGGACGACGGTGACAATCCGGAAGATAAACCCCCGGGCAAAAGACAAAGCGACGGTGCACACTCCATTCCAAGTCTAGCAATAGTAAAAATAGCAGTAAGAGCACCAGAAGGATCGATACTCCGGTCAACCCTGAAGGCAACAATGACCATACGGAACCAGCGATGAAGCAGGACGAGCCAGGTCATGCCGAACACAGTTTGGAGCAGACGCCCGAAGACAATGATCCAGAGGGACGAGTTCATCAAACCGGCCCAGGACAAGAAGACAGTCCAGGCGATGATGCATTCATCATTCCGGAAGAACGCATGGAACGAGATAACCTCCACAGAAAGCTTATGGACATAGCGAGAAGTATGAAGAAGCAGAAGCAACGGCTTAAAGCTGCACAAGAAACGCTCAACTATAGATGGAACAAAGTGCTAGACACTGAAGAAAGATATGGCGACAATCGCCATACAAAGAGCTACCCAAAACGCAAGCTACTGCCGGAATTCGACGACGAGGCCGTTCCACCAAAGAGTGACACGACCAGGAGGCCAGACGTACCACTTCATAACCGCAACAAAGCAGCTACCGACGCCGCGCACGATCTACATGAGCACCTGGATAAGAAAGCTGGCGCAGCTAGGTCCATCTACGGATCTAAAGGACACACCCCGGCGAGGGACTGTAGTCATCAAAACGATTATGCCAATCAAATACCAGTTCGGAATAAACACTGGACACAACAACAGCCGACGGCATGCCGCAGCATGTCTAGATACAGAGGGGCTGATCACCCCCTGTGCTTTACCGAAGAGATACTGGACCATGAATTCCCACAGGGCTTTAAACCTGTGAACATAGAGGCATATGACGGAACGACAGACCCAGGGGTGTGGATCGAGGACTTTATCCTACATATACATATGGCTCGTGGGGATGACCTCGACCTCATCAAATACCTTCCCCTCAAACTAAAGGGACCAGCTAGACACTGGTTGAAAAGCCTCCTCGAAAATTCAATCGGGAGTTGGGAGGAACTCGAGGATGCTTTCAGGGTGAATTTTCAAGGGACTTATGTCCGGCATCCGGATGCTGACGATTTAAGTCACATAATCCAACAGCCTGGAGAGTCCGCCCGCAAGCTTTGGAACAGATTCCTCACTAAGAAGAATCAAATTGTCGATTGTGATGCCGAAGCCTTAGCGGCATTCAAACACAACATCCGCGATGAGTGGCACGCCAGACACCTCCGCCAAGAAAAGCCAAGGACAATGGCAGCCCTAACAAGCCTTATGACCCGCTTTTGCGCGGGTGAAGATAGCTGGCTAGCCCGTAAAGGCACCAGCGACCCCAGCACATCCGAAATAAGAGATGGCAACGGGAAGCCACGGCATAATAAAAACAAACGCCAAAACAAGGAAGAGAGCATGGATAACACAACGGTTAATGTCGGATTCAGGGGCTCTCGACCTAATCAGCAAAATAAGCCATCTAAAGGCAGCAAAGAGGGACCGTCCGGTCTGAACAGAGTCCTGGACAGACTGTGCCAAATTCATGGCACCCCGGACAAACCTGCGAACCACACGCACAGAAAGTGCTGGGTCTTCAAGCAGGCCGGCAAATTAAATGCCGAACACAAGGGAAGGGAAACACCAAGTGAAGACGAGGATGAACCTCGCCAGCCGAACACTGGGGGACAGAAAAAATTCCCGCCAGAGGTTAAAATAGTGAACATGATGCACGCGACTTGTACATCCATGAGAAGGCACGAACGCGCGCATAGAGACGCGCGCGATATAGAGCCCATCGCACCTACACCTAACTACTGCATGTCTTATCTGATCACCTTCGACCGCTCGGACGGCCGAATTAGTATTCGGCGCGAAGGATCAGAGGCCTTGGTGCTTGACCCAATAATCGACGGATACCATCTCACCCACGTCCTCATGGACGGCAGCAGCAGTCTCAATCTAATATATGAGGACACTGTCCGCAGGATGGGGATAGACCCATCCAGAATTAGTAAAAGCAACACCACCTTTGAAGGGGCGATACCAGGCGTTGAAGCCTACAGCAGGGGCTCCGCCATACTGGAGGTAACATTCGGCTCTCCAGGCAACTCCAGAAGCGAAGAACTACTCTTCATCATCGCACCCTTCCAAAGCAACTATCATGCATTGCTAGGAAGAACGGCCTTCACCTGCTTCAACGCATTGCCGCACTATGGCTACCTTACACTCAAGATGCCCGGTCCATGTGGCATCATCACCGTTAGCGGAATAACAGAGCACTCTTCATGCGCATAGGAACACGTGACGGCCCTAGCGGCCGGACTATAAGCGACCTCCAATATAAAAAAAACATGACTGGTCGTTAAGACCACAAACACAGTTAGACGAGTCCGGTAGCCTAGATCGAACCAGGGCACCGTATATGTAATCCCATAGCGGATACCAGGGGCTATAAATACTTAATAAAACCCCACACTTGGCTCAACCTTATTGGCAGGCCAACATCTTACACTTTTACTATCCATCGCATACTTACGTTGTACTCTCCTATGAGTTTCTTTTTCCACAGACAACGTTCGCGCGATACCCTTCCAGGATATGGCACAACGGAGACAAAGGCGCAGATGTGCAGCAGGGCCCCGTTCAACAGGTTTCTTTTTAGATTAAGCCCCTGTGTAAACCTTTTCTATTGCCTCTTGTTGTTTAACCATCCCATGGGTTCCATACCCATAGAGGATATTGCCGTTTTTGGCATTTCGCCACGACAGATTAACGCACGTACCTGGAAACACATGGTTTATAATGAATGGGCATTCTTGAGCCCATCATCTGTTATAAAGTCCAAATACCGTCGGGAGTGTTCGGCGTCACGAGTTTGGACTTATATGCATCAGCTCCGAATCATGTCTTTGGTCAAATGTTGGGTTTGCCCGGCTCCTGGGTTTGCCGCCTTACGTTCCGTTATTATTGGCTAAGGTGGACAAAGGAGAACTACTGCGATTGTGCCCTAGTTATTCCGGATGAGCACCTCAGTAGAGAAAGCCGAAAACTGACTGTCATGATGCAGCGAGAGACTGTTCAACCACTAATGAAGGGCCATTTCCCGGTCATGTACATACGCGCCCGTATTCGGATGCACGCGAAGGTACCAGGGGCTACATAGTAGCCCCAACGTTAGACTCCCGTGGCTAAGCGAAAGTGTTACAGCTATATAGTCCGGTTGCCTAGTTCGACGTGCGATCACCTCCCTAAGGGACCAAGACGTTGGATCAAGTGTGATTAAGCACATTTTTTGCGAACACCCCCGCATTGTACGCGAGGGGGCTGAAGCCAATGACTGCTAACTTTCGGATATATATATATATATATATATATATATATATATATATATATATATATATATATATATAAACGGCGGCACAGGGGACACAATCATATCTTCAAGCAAACAGTATAAATATATAGCCTCATCATTAAAATAAACATTTTTTTTACAATGATTCAATTCATCATTCGAACAAGACATTCTTCAAGCACTGTGCCTCTATTAGGCGGGCACCTTCTGTGACCTGCGCCAAGTAGTTCTCAGCCGGATATTGGCCCCCCCGCCGGATCCTGGATCGCTATAATGGTGGCCTCCATATCCGTCCAATAGGCTTTAACGCGGGCAAGAGCCATCCGCGCACCTTCTATGCACGTCGACCTTCTCATGGCATCGATCCGAGGCACGGCCCCAAGGAATTGTTGCACCAAGCCAAAGTAACTGTCCGGCTTAGGCCCCTTCGGCCAAAGATGGTCTATTACAGACCGCTTTGCAAGCCCGGACAGCCTGTGAAGCTCCGCTACAGCAGCCATCTTGTCACTTAACGGCAGCGGGCGAGTGGGAGCATTGAATTGCAACCAGAAAAGCTTCTCCACTTCCTTATCACCTTGATCTTTGAAGAACTCGGCAGCGTCAGCCGTACTCTTCGCCAAATCCACATATGCGTCCGCAGGACTCCGGCGTCCATCCAGGGGAGCGTACTTCGGCTCGAAAAACTTCGTCCGCAGCAAATAGGAGCCCCCAGCCGCGATTTTACCGACCTGTTGAAGCTCCTCCCACGCACCCTAGAGCTCGGTCCGTATTTCCTTGGTGGCATTAAGTGCCTTGTTCAGGTCGGCCGAATTATCATCATGCTCCTTTTTAAGGAGCTCACACTGGTCAGCGACACTTTTTAACTCAACAGCCATTTCGGCTATCTTTTCCTCGCTTCGGCGATGAGCAGCCTGTTCGTCCCTCAATTCCTTGGCTGCCTTTAGGGCAGCCGCATTGCTCACCCGAGCTTGTTCCTTGGCTTGGGCAAGTTCCGCCCTCAGGGCCTCCACAGCAGCAGCACCATCTGTAGTCCAAAACATATTACATTAATATCATGCCACCTTCATATTTCCTATAAAAGGAAGGCAGTACACATACCTTGTGATTTGTCTAGCCGCTCATTCACCAGCGTGATATCGGCATCAATCGATCCAATCTGCCTCGTTAGTTCAGCAACTTCAACGGACTGGTCGGCGGACGGACCCACAGTTACCTGCATGTATTTACAAAGCAATTATTGGTTTATGATCCCCCGTTTGCCGCCTAGGGCGGGCAACCAGAGTCTCAGGGGCTACTATCTATATGGAGCACACCTAGCGCGTGCCTCTCAGCCATAAAATGGTGTATTCTTCACTACATACCTCAAAGCCTCTGAGCAGGCTTGTAAATGATTCATTCAAACCACTTATAGCAGATGAAATCTTTTTGAGCACCACGCTCATTAATGAGTGGTGCTCCTCCGAGAGCGCATCTCGCTCCAGTAATCCCGTCACTATGTCTGGCCGGACATTGAACTATGCCGGACCCTTCCCATCGCCCCTCGTGTGAGCCAAACGCTCCGAACTCAGGGCGGCTGACTGCTACGTCTTGAGCTTGCGTTGGTTTTCCTCGAAGAGGAGAGGGTGATGCAGCAAGTGTAGCATAAGTATTTCTCTCAGTTTTGAGAACCAAGGTATCAATCAAGTAGGAGGCTCCTCAAAAGTCCCACGCACCTACACAAACAAACTGAGAACTCGCAACCAACGCAATAAAGGGGTTGTCAATCCCTTCACGGCCACTTGCGAAAGTGAGATCTAATAAAGATAGTATGATAAGATAAATATATTTTTGGTATTTTATGAGATATATGCAAAAAGTAAAGATGCAAATAAGAGTAGATTGAAAGCAAATATGATAAGAGATAGACCTGGGGGCCATAGGTTTCACTAGAGGCTTCTCTCAAGATAGCATAAGTATTACGGTGGGTGAACAAATTACTGTCGAGCAATTGATAGAAAAGCACATAGTTATGAGATTATCTAGGCATGATCATGTATATAGGCATCACGTCCATAACAAGTAGACTGACTCCTGCCTGCATCTACTACTATTACTCCACACATCGACGGACTCCTGCCTGCATCTAGAGTATTAAGTTCATAAGAACAGAGTAACGCATTAAGCAAGATGACATGATGTAGAGGGATAAACTCAAGCAATATGATATAAACCCCATCTTGTTATCCTCGATGGCAACAATACAATACGTGCCTTGCAACCCTTTCTGTCACTGGGTAAGGACACCGCAAGATTGAACCCAAAGTTAAGCACTTCTCCCATGGCAAGAAAGACCAATCTAGTAGTCCAAATCAAACTGATAATTTGAAGAGATTTGCAAAGTTAACTAAATCATACATAAAAGAATTCAGAGAAGATTCAAATAATATTCATAGATAAACTTCATCATAAACCCACAATTCATCAGATCTCGACAAACACACCGCAAAAAGAGTTTACATCGAATAGATCTCCACAAGAGAGGGGGAGAACATTGTATTGAGATCCAAAAAGAGAGAAGAAGCCATCTAGCTAATAACTATGGAGCCGTAGGTCTGTGGTAAACTACTCACAACTCATTGGAGGGGCAAGGATGTTGATGTAGAGTCCTCCGTGGTTGATACCCCCTCCGGCAGAGTGCCGACGAAGGCTCCAAGATGGGATCTCGCGGATACAGAAGGTTACGGTGGTGGAAATTGTGTTTCGTGGTGCTCCTGGATGTTTTTCGGGTACGTAGGTATATATAGGAGGAAGAAGTACGTCGGTGGCCGCCCGAGGGGCCCACGAGACAGGGGGCGCGCCCTATAGGGGGGGTGGCCTCCTATCTCGTGGCTTCCTCGGCAGCTTCCTGACTTGCACTCCAAGTCCTCTAGATCACGTTCGTTCCAAAAATCACGCTCACGAAGGTTTCATTCCGTTTGGACTCCGTTTGATATTCCTTTTCTTCGAAATACTGAAATAGGCAAAAAAAACCAGCAATATGGGCTGGGCCTCCGGTTAGTAGGTTAGTCCCAAAAATGATATAAATGTGTAAAATAAAGCCCATAAACATCCAAAAGGGGTAATATAATAGCATGGAACAATAAAAAATTATAGATACGTTGGAGACGTATCAAGCATCCCCAAGCTTAATTCCTGATCTTCCTCGAGTAGGTAAATTATAAAAAGAGAATTTTTGATGTAGAATGCTACCTAGTATAATTCATAATGTAATTTTCTTTATTGTGGCATGAATTTTCAGATCCAAATGAATAAGTTCATATTTATAAAAGAAATAGTAATACTTCAAGCATAATAATCAAAGTAATCATGTCTTCTCAAAATAACATGGCAAAAGAAAGTTCATCCCTACAAAATCATATAGTTAGGCTAGGCTTCATTTTCGTCACACAAAGATGTTCCCAACTTCTATACCCCCGATGACAAGCCTAGCAATTGTTTCATACTTAAATAATCTCAAACTTTTTCAACCTTCACGCAATACATGAGCGTGAGCCATGGATATAGCACTATGGGTGGAATAGAATATGATGATGGGGATTGTGTGGAGAAGGCAAAACAGGAGAAAGTCTCACATTGACGAGGATAATCAACGGGCTATGGAGATGCCCATCAATTGATGTCAACATGAGGAGTAGGGATTGCCATGCAACAGATGCACTAGAGCTATAAATGAATGCTCAACGAAAGAAAACTAGTGGGTGTGCATCCAACTTGCTCGCTCACGAAGACCTGGGGCATTTGAGGAAGCCCATTGTAGGAATATACAAGCCAAGCTCTATAATGAAAAATTCCCACTAGTATGAAAAAGACAACTTATGAGACTCACTACATGAAAAACATGGTGCTACTTTGAAGCACAATATATGAGACTCACTACATGGAGAACAAGGTTCTACTTTGAAGCACAAGTGTGGAAAAAGAGATAGTAACATTGCCCTTTTTATTTATTTTTCTTTTTTTCTTCTTCTTTTTTCCTTTTTTTTCCTTTTTTTCTTCTTTTTTTGGGGCCTTTCTTTTTTTCTTTTAGCCTTTCTTTTTTTTGGGCAATGTTCTAATAATGATGATCATCACACTTCTATAGATTACAACATAAGAATTAAAAACTCGAAACTAGAACAAGATATGACTATATGAATGCCTCCGGCGGTGTACCGGGATGGTGCAATGAATCAAGAGTGACATGTATGAAAAATAATGCATGGTGGCTTTTCCACAAATACGATGTCAACTACATGATCATGCAATGGCAATATGACAAAAGTAAAGTATGTCATGATGATGAACGGAACGGTGGAAATTTGCATGGCAATATATCTCGGAATGGCTATGGAAATGCCATAATAGGTAGGTATGGTGGCTGTTTTGAGGAA
Organism: Triticum timopheevii; assembly: GCA_963921465.1. Lineage (NCBI taxonomy): Eukaryota > Viridiplantae > Streptophyta > Magnoliopsida > Poales > Poaceae > Triticum > Triticum timopheevii. Next base: position 476,622,010 of record OY997264.1, on the reverse strand, counting down.
GATATAGGGAGGTTTATGTGTGATAGAGCGTATTGTATCACGGGGTTTGGATGCACCGGTGAAGTTTGCACCAACTCTCAAGGTGAGAAAGGGCAATGCACGGTACCGAAGAGGTTAGCAAAGGTGGAAAGGTAAAAGTGCGTATAATCCATGGACTCAACATTAGTCAAAAGAACTCATATACTTATTGCAAAAATTTAGAATTCATCAAATATCAAGTACTACGCATGCTCCTAGGGGGATAGATTGGTAGAAAAGACCATTGCTCGTCCCCGACCGGCACTCATAAGGATGCACAAGCCAGGTACACTTCATGTTTCAAATTTGTTACACAACTTTAACCATACGTGCATGCTACGGGACTTGCCAACTTCAACACAAGAATTCCTTGAATTCATAATCACCCAACTAGCATGACTTTAATATCACTACCTCCATATCTCAAAACAATTATCAAGCATCAAATTGATCATAGCATCCAACTCACTTCCTATGATAGTTTTTATTATACCCAACTTGGATGCTTATCATTCTAGGACCAACTTTATGATAATAGCAAATACCATGCTGTTCTAAAAGACTCTCAAAATAATATAAGTGAAGCATGAGAGACTAGCAATTTCTTCAAAATTAAGACACCACCGTGCTCTAAAAGATATAAGTGAAGCACTAGAGCAAAAACTATCAAGCTCAAAAGATATAAGTGAAGCACATAGAGTATTCTAGCAAATTCTAATCAAATAGGCTTCTCCCAAAAGGTGTGTACAGCAAGGATGATTGTGGTAAACTAAAAAGCAAAGACTAATATAATACACGACGCTAAAAGCAAAACACATATCATGTAGCGCATAAAAATATAGCTCCAAGTAAAGTTACCAATGAACGAAGACGAAAGAGGGGATGCCTTCCCGGGGCAACCCCAAGCATAGGATTTTGGCTATTATTGAATATCTTGGGGTGCCTTGGGTATCCCCAAGCTTAGGCTCTTGCCACCCTTTATTCCAAAGTCCATAAAAGCTTTACCCAAAACTTGAAAACTTCACAACACAAAACTCAACATGAAATCTTATAAGCTCCGTTAGTGAAAGAAAACAAAATCACCACATAATGTACTGCAATGAACTCATTCTTTATTTAATTTGGTGTTAAACCTACTGTATTCCAACTTCCTTATGGTTTATAAACTAATTTACTAGCCATAGATGCATTGAAATAAGCAAACAACTCACGAAAAACAGAATCTGTCAAAAACAGAACAGTCTGTAGCAATCTGTAACTAACGCAAACTTCTGGAACTCTAAAAATCCTACCACAATAGGAAGTCCTGGAAATTTTGTTTATTGAACAGCATCAAAAAGAATCAACGCAAAAGCACGTTCCTGTGATTTAACAAAATTATATTCGCGCGCGCAAAGTTTCTGTTTTTCAGCAGAATCTAATCAACTATCATCGTAGGTTATCCTATAGGTTCTACTTGGCACAAACACTAACTAAAAGAAAAAACACATCTAAACAGAAGGTAGATGCAAGATTTATTACTAAACAGGAGCAAAAACAAAAACATAAAGAAAAATTGGGTTGCCTCCCAACTAGCGCTATCGTTTAACGCCCCTAGCTAGGCATAAAAACGAAGATAGATCTAACGAGTGTCATCTTGTATTTTCAGTTTTCTAGCGGAGTCATGCTCGAATCCGGGAGGTTCTTTCCGCTTCCCTTCATACTCGGAAATTTTTAGATCTAAAAAATCCAACCGCTTATTGCAAAGAGTAATCAACATATTCATGCGGTGACGATTTCTGCTAACACTTTTAAGAGGCTCAAGAGATTTTTGTAAAATTTTTGTTACTTCCCAAATATTTCCAAACACTTGGGTTTCTTCTTGGGTAGGATGTGATCCTCCCTTTTGAGGTAGTGTTCCCACTATTCCCTCTATAATTTCATGCGCAATACTGGGATCAATTTCAATGAAATTTCCCTTGGCAATGCAATCCAAGAGTTGTCTATGTGTCATATTTAACCCAACATAAAAATTACGAAGAAGTATTCTAAAGTTCACCTCTAGGGTGCACTTACGATAAGATTCCATCATCCTATACCAAGCATCTTTTAAGTTTTCTCCTTTCCTTTGCTTGAAGTGAAGAACTTCAAACTCGGGAGACATAGGAGCGGATAAGGAACTAGACATGCTGACTAGGTAAACGAACTACACATGACAAATGGAAAAAGGCAAGTGAAAGAGAGAGGAGGAGATTGGGAAAGAGAGGGCGAATAAAATGGCAAGGGTGAAGTGGGGGAGAGGAAAACGAGAGGCAAATGGCAAATAATGTAAATGCGAGAGAGATGGGTTTGTGATGGGTACTTGGTATGTCTTGACTTGAGCGAAGACCTCCCCGGCAATGGCGCCAGAAATCCCTCTTGCTACGTCTTGAGCTTGCGTTGGTTTTCCTCGAATAGGAGAGGGTGATGCAGCAAGTGTAGCGTAAGTATTTCCCTCAGTTTTGAGAACCAAGGTATCAATCCAGTAGGAGGCTCCTCAAAAGTCTCACGCACCTACACAAACAAACTGAGAACTCGCAACCAACGCAATAAAGGGGTTGTCAATCCCTTCACGACCACTTGCGAAAGTGAGATCTAATAAAGATAGTATGATTAGATACATTTATTTTTGGTATTTTATGAGTTAGATGCAAAAAGTAAAGATGCAAATAAGAGTAGATTGAAAGCAAATATGATAAGAGATAGACCCGGGGGCCATAGGTTTCACTAGAGGCTTCTCTCAAGATAGCATAAGTATTACGGTGGGTGAACAAATTACTGTTGAGCAATTGATAGAAAAGCGCATAGTTATGAGATTATCTAGGCATGATCATGTATATAGGCATCACGTCCATAACAAGTAGACTGACTCCTGCCTGCATCTACTACTATTACTCCACACATCGACCGACTCCTGCCTGCATCAAGAGTATTAAGTTCATAAGAACAGAGTAACGCATTAAGCAAGATGACATGATGTAGAGGAATAAACTCAGGCAATATGATATAAACCCCATCTTGTTATCCTCGATGGCAACAATACAATACGTGCCTTGCAACCCTTTCTATCACTGGGTAAGGACACCGCAATATTGAACCCAAAGCTAAGCACTTCTCCGATGGCAAGAAAGACCAATCTAGTAGGCCAAACCAAACTGATAATTCGAAGAGACTTGCAAAGAGAACTCAATCATACATAAAAGAATTCAGAGAAGATTCAAATATTATTCATAGATAAACTTGATCATAAACCCACAATTCATCGGATCTCGACAAACACACCGCAAAAAGAGTTTACATCGAATAGATCTCCATAAGAGAGGGGGAGAACATTGTATTGAGATCCAAAAAGAGAGAAGAATCCATGTAGCTAATAACTATGGACCCGTAGGTTTGTGGTAAACTACTCACAACTCATCGGAGGGGCAAGGATGTTGATGTAGAAGCCCTCCGTGGTCGATTCCCCTTCCGGCGGAGTGCCGACGAAGGCTCCAAGATGAGATCTCGCGGATACAGAAGGTTACGGCGGTGGAAATTGTATTTCGTGGTGCTCCTATATGTTTTCGGGGTACGTAGGTATATATAGGAGGAAGAAGTACGTCGGTGGCCGCCCGAGGGGCCCATGAGACAGGGGCGCGCCCTACAGGGGGGGCACAGCCTCCTATCTCGTGGCTTCCTCGGTAGCTTCTTGACTTGCACTCCAAGTCTTCTGGATCGCGTTCGTTCCAAAAATCACGCTCCCGAAGGTTTCATTCCGTTTGGACTCTGTTTGATATTCCTTTTCTTCAAAATACTGAAATAGGCAAAAAAACAGCAATATGGGCTGGGCCTCCGGTTAGTAGGTTAGTCCCAAAAATGATATAAATGTCTAAAATAAAGCCCATAAACATCCAAAAGGGGTAATATAATAGCATGGAACAATAAAAAATTATAGATACGTTGGAGACGTATCACTGACATATTGGCATCCGGCTTTGGCAGATCCGGACTCCTCCGTGACGACACCTCGGTGTCGCCCGCTTCATGAGTCGGAGAAGCGGGTGGGGTCTCGCTCTCCATCATCTCCGGAGGAAGGTCCCCCGAAGACGAACCCTGTTGAGAAGAGCTGCTAGCCGGACTGCAAAAAGTCGAATCCTGGTTATTGATCTAGGGGAGACACAGTACCTTCAAATTGTAGATTGACTTATAGCTCGGTGGAGGGCTGGCCCATTGGTGGGCATGATGCGGTGAGGGTGCCCATCAGTGCAGGGCCCCCGGGGGATGCCTTTTTCCCTGGTTTGGGCATCTCCGCCTCCAAGTCTTCGGAGGCAGCCCTCTTCTTCCCGCGCGGGGAGGAGGCCTTAGCCTTCCTTTCACGGCTATCCTCCTTAGGGGAGGTAACTATTCCCCCGGTTCGGATGCGTAGCATGTGGTGTTCGGTTTCTTCGTTCTTCCCCTCGTCCTTCCCTGAGGGCATTCTACTAAGTACCCGGTCAAGCATCTTGGCCATGGTGGGACCAGGCGAGCCTTCGGGAAGTGGCGCCGGACACCTGATTCTCTCTGCCTTGCTGAGCCATTCCTGGCCACGGATGATTTTTCAGAATAAACAATTATGACAAATTCAAAACAAGGTGTCCGGTATCAAGGCTACTTACTTGGGTATCTAGGCGATTGCAGCTTAGGCCTGCATCCTCGGTGGTGTCCGGACACTCTATGTTCTGTCCAAAAAATAATTTGCACATCCCTTCGAGCTTCAAGCCGAAGAAGTGCTTGACAGTCCATGGACCCTCCGGATTGAACTCCCACATCCGGAGAGGCCGGCGTTGGCACGGCAACATCCGTCGGATTCACATCACTTGCATTATGCTGACAAGGTTAATGTCCCTCTCAAGAAGCTCCCGAATGCAATTCTGCAGTACTGGTACATCACCAGCGGGCCCCCAGTTCTGTCCTACGTCAGTCCAAGACGCTAGTTTTGACAGAGGGCCCGAGCGGAACTCGGGAGCAGCCACCCACTTTGTGCCTCTGGGAGCCGTGACATAGAACCACCTCCGTTGCCATACATCGGCTATTTCTGGGAAAGAACCCTCTGGCCATGGAGCATCGGCGTTCCTGCTTATTAGGGCACCTCCGCACTCCACATGTTGCCCCTCGATCATCTTCGGCTTCACATTGAAGGTCTTGAGCCATAAGCCGAAGTGTGGGGTGACGTGGAGAAAAGCCTCGCACATGATAATGAACGACGAGATATGGAGGATAGCGTTTGGAGCCAGATCATGAAAATCCAACCCATAGTAGAACATGAGCCCCCTCACGAAGGGATCGAGGGTGAAGCCCAAGCCGCAGAGGAAGTGAGGGACAAACACGACGCATTCATTTGGCTCCGGTGTAGGGATGACCTGCCCTAGAGTAGGAAGCCTGTGCTGGATGTCGGCGGTCAGGTATCCGACCTCCCTAAGCTTTGCAATGTCCTCCTTTTTAATCGAGGAGGCCACCCACCGGCCTTGAGGGTCAGATCCGGACATATTGGAGGATCTGGGGGGTTGGAGCTCAGGTTTCGGGTGTTAGAACTCGAGGTGCGAGAAGGCACGAGGAAGGTGGAAAAGAGGCATAGGCCTCGACCCCTTTATAAAGAGGGTGAATATCAAGAGTCCTCGGTGTGACCGTTTAAGGCTTATCTAAAAACACACAACATTATACCAACGGCTGTCGTGGGGTCACGCACGCCCATATTAATGGAAAATCCCGTAATAAGCGGAACACGATCTCTACCTCGACGGGACGTGCCAATAAAACCGCCTCGTAACACGAGTCAAGGTGGGGTGAGAAAAGCCGGTTCGCATTGGACCAGGACACGATGCAAGGGCACAACGCACGAAGATTGCCAACGGATCAGATTTATGCTATGTGAGGATCATCTTGTAGATCCGGACATGGTCTACGTGTTCGATAACCACTGTCGGTGTCAAAACCGGTGGATCTCGGGTAGGGGGTCCCGAACTGTGCGTCTAGGCGGATGGTAACAGGAGACAAGGGACACGATGTTTTTACCCAGGTTTGGGCCCTCTCGGTGGAGGTAAAACCCTACTCCTGCTTGATTAATATTGATGATATGGGTAGTACAAGAGTAGATCTACCACGAGATCAAGGAGACTAAACCCTAGAAGCTAGCCTATGGTATGATTGTTGTTCGTCCTACGGAATAAACCCCTCCGGTTTATATAGACACCGGAGAGGGCTAGGGTTACACAGAGTCGGTTACAATGGTCGGAGATCTACATATCCATATCGCCAAGCTTGCCTTCCACACCAAGGAAAGTCCCATCCGGACGCGGGATGAAGTCTTCAATCTTGTATCTTCATAGTCTTGGAGTCCGGCCAATGATGATAGTTCGGCTATCCGGACACCCCCTAGTCCAGGACTCCCTCAGTAGCCCCTGAACCAGGCTTCAATGACGACGAGTCCGGCGCGCATATTGTCTTCGGCATTGCAAGGCGGGTTCCTCCTCCGAATAATTCATAGAAGATTTGGAACACCAGGATAGTGTCCAGCTCTGCAAAATAAATTCCACATTCCACCGTAGAGAGAATAATATTTACACAAGCTCAATCTACTGACGTATTTTGTGGCATGATGTCACACCACGGGCAAGCCTTTACTCGAATCATTTTTATTGTTCCACCTCAGTGCGTTTAGCGAAGCGGTTTCCCTGGCACGTCTTGTCAAAGCAGAGATCGTGTCCCCTTATTCCGGGATTCTCATCAATACGAACGTGGGTAACCCAACCGTGCCATTGATTGCAGCGCTTTGGGAGATAAGCGAGTTTTACCGGGCTGGTGGGGACGCATAGTTTCGTCCGCGCATATATAAAGGGACAAGGATCCACCTTTTTACCTACGCCTTCTTCCTCCTTTGCTTATCCATCTCCGCGCACTCGAGCTCCAACGCCCAAGCCCGCACATCTCACCTCAACCTTCTCCAACCATGTCCGGAGCGGGAGGCAAGTGGATGGCCTCCTCCGTCATGGAGGGGCACATCAAAAAGTTGCGCAAGGCCGGATATTTGTCCAGTGATATCGCGCACCGGCTCCCCGACGAGGGGCAGCTCATCCCCACCCCAAGGCCCCATGAGAGGGTGGTATTCCTTCCCCATTTCCTCCGCGGACTGGGCTTCCCACTCCACCCATTTGTCCGGGGGCCCATGTTCTACTATGGCCTGGATTTCCATGATCTGGCCCCGAATTTTATCCTCAACATCTCGGCGTTTATCATCGTGTGCGAGGCCTTCCTCTGCATCCAACCCCACTTCGGCTTATGGATAAAGACTTTTAATGTCAAGCCGAAGGTAGTGGGTGGCCGCCAAGCGGAGTGTGGAGGCACCATGGTGGGCAAGATGCCCAACGTCACCTGGCTCGAGGGCGCCTTCGTGGAAACCATCAAAGGGTGGCAATCGGGGTGGTTCTACGTCACCGAGCCGCGTGACCCTGAATGGGCAGCGGCCCCCGAATTCAGATCTGGCATCCCCACACAGCTCACCTCCTGGAAAGAGAAGGGCCTGTCGTGGGGCGATTCGGAGGAGCTGACCGGACTCCAATCCTGTCTCCAAACCCTGGTGAACAAGAAGCTCAAGCTTGTCAACGTAGTCCAGGTCATGCTCATCTGTCGGATTCTCCCATGCCAACAGCGGGATTTCAACTTGTGGGAGTTCGATCCGGCACAGCACCAGACCTTGAGCAGGCTCTTCGACACTACGTACGAAGAGGCCTAGAGGGTGCTATTCAAGGGCGCCGAGGCTCCCGCATCCGCTACCGAAGATCGCGGATTCAGCTCGCAGCGTTAGGCTGGCGAGGTAAGCTATATTACCCTTTACGGGACGCTTGTTTTCCATAGTTTGACTCTATGCGGGATCTAAACTCCCATTACCTTTAATAGGCCTGGCAGAAGACATCCGGGCAGGTTAACTGTCCGGCTCCCCTTCCAGAAGACCCAGCGGACGCCCGTTTGACGGGGCTGCTGGTTTCGGCGCCCTACGTGGTGCCGGAGAAGAAAGCCAAGAAGAAGGCCACGGGAACCCGGAGGAGTTCCCGGCGCCAGTTGTTATCGGACTCATCGTCCGATGACTCCGAGGCGGACTCCTCCCACAAAGACGAGGAGGAGAAGAAAGAGGCCTCTCCCCCAGCGGGGGGAGAGAAGAAGAGGAAGGCTTCCCCAACGGGGGAGGCCGAAGGGTCCAAGAAGGGAAGGACCCATCTTCCGGACTGTTCCACCAAAGCTGACGACGGTGAAGAGGTGTGGCCCTCTAGGGCCAAGCCCCTGGCGAGAACATAAGTGTCCGGATTCTAGAATAACTCATGATTTTTCTTTCGTCGCATAGTGTCTTCTAACGCCGAATACAACCATGTAGTCCGCCCAGGGACGATCTCCCCGCTTCGTCGAGCGGGTCCCTGGGTTCGTCGGATGTGAATAGCGCTTCACTTCCGACCGCCTCCTCCCCCCGTGACGCAGACGGCAACGAGGTGGGGTCCCAGAAGGGGACCAACCAGGAGGAGGAGGCCCTGGAGGTGCCGCAGGGCAACCTCCCGGACTTTGGACCGGACTCCGCACCGGAACCTTTGGTGGTTCCGGAGTCCGGCGGGTGGCCCCTTCATGAGAGGGGCGAGACAGCGATGCTGGTGGCCTCCGTCCAACTGGAGGCGCCGGATAACTTGCTGGAGGCGCTCAATGGCGCTTCCATCAACGAGGAGCACTGGACTGTCATGAGTGCGGTGATTCAGAAGGTTCAGTCCGCCAAGAGTAGGCTAACCGAAGCCTGCACTAGCCTTCTAACAGGCTTTGAGGTATGTGATTAAGATATGTAAAAATAGTATCGCATAGACAGTAGCCCCTGATGCTCGGTTCGGTGTTCGGAAAGAAAAGCCGAACTGAGGATCTAGAAAGATATACGCAGGAGTCTAACACAAATATGTCAATATGGGAATGTAGGCTGCGCTGCTGACCTCTGCCGTGCTAACTGCGGAGGTCAATGCCTTGAAGCAGAGCCTCGAGAGGTCCGAGATCGAGCTCGGCCGTGCCAAGAAGCATCTCGAGGACAAGGAAGGTGAGTAACACCTTATTAAAGTTATACCTTATAGAAAAGGATTTTGGTTGCAAAAAATGACAGGAATAATGTGAGTACTCCAGGGTCTACGAACAAGGTGGCGACCCTGAAGGAGGCGGTGTCCGTGGACGAACGCAATGCGGCCTTGGAACGCACCGAGCGAGAGAAGCAGGAGGCACGGGTGGCGGAGGTACGGCAAGAGCTCCAGGCTCTCGTGGAAAAACACGAGAGTCTGGAGCATGACTCGAAGACTCGAGACTCCGAGCTCGCGTCGGCTCTTGAGAGTGCCAAAGCCGCTAAGGCCGAAGCCCAAAAGGCCCTCCAGGAAATCGAGGCAGTAAAGAAGATAGCGGCGGGTAAGGCATCCTTCATGCAAAGCAAGCATGTAAAAGTGAATTACTTGTTACTTACCCGAATTCGGAGCTCTCCAGGAGCGTTCGCAGATCTGCCCTGTAGCGTGTCCGATGATGCCGCTTTCTACAGAGCCTAAGAGGGGAGCTCGACGGAAAAGGTGTTCTGGTCTCAGTATGTTGAGGCCGGACATCTGGTGCCCCTGAGCGACCAGCTGAAGCAGCTGGTCAAGCTCCACAAGGTGGCCGAACAGGCCATGAAGGGCCTCATAGTTCGGCTGTGGCCCAAAGAAGCCATGCCTGGGAGCTACTTCGGTCTGGTGCGGCGGCTGGTGGCCGCCTGTCCATGGGTTGACGTCATCAAGCATTCCGCCTGCATTGAAGGTGCCCGTCGGGCCCTTGCCCGCGCTAAGGTGCACTGGGGCAAGATGGACGCCAAGAAGCTTGTGACGGACGCGCCACCGCCGGGCAAGGAGTATCGCACGCCCGAGATGTATTATAAGGGTGTCCTGAAGGGTGCCCTCCTTATTGCGGGTGAATGCTCCAAAGATGTAATTTTTTAGTAGACTCACATTTTGTTATCCTGTGCGCTGAAAACTTTGTTCATATGCGCTAAGCAACGCTTGTTAATTTAAAATATTACCTTCTGTGCGGTCGTTTATCAAATCTGTGAGATGGCAATTCGTTGGCTTCTGCCCCCATGCCACGAGTGCTGGGGTGTTCGGGATAAACATGAGCGCTCTTGTTCCCATTTTTGGGTCCTTCTAGGGAGGCGCTCACAACGATGAACGAGGCAACCAGACTTATAATGCTTGAACACTCTCACTTAGCCATAGAATTCTATAATTTTAAATTTTGGCGAAGCCCCTAGTGTTCGGAAGACCGAATTCGGGGTGCTATCCACGCCTGGGGCCGGACAAAGCCGGCTCTTCGCTCTAAGCGGCATAAGTATTTAGGGACTCAAAAAGACCTCTCGAACAACGACCAGCTCTCGCCTTATCATGACGGTCAGTTTTAGCTTTCTCCACTGAGGTGCTCGACCCATCTCAACTGGGGCACAATCACAGTGGTTCTCCTAGCGCTACCTTAGCCTATATAACGGAATGTAAGGTACCAAAACATGGGAGCCGGGCAAACCCAACTATTGACCCAAGACATGATTCGGAGCTGATGCATATAATGCTATAAGTTCGGGGTGCCACACAGGTGAAAGTGTTCGGACTTATCACACCATAATTTGGGGAACTTAAGCCCCTGGTGTATTTGGTCGTACCAAAGCGTACAGGTGCAACATGTCATGAGTGAACATATATAAAAAGGAATGCAATGATAGGCAAAAAGCGATGCATTGTTTATTCGAGAAATACTGCAATGAAGGCAGAACGATAAAATAGTGCGATAAGCAAGGGGTGGGACTATTTAACATGTCCCCCTCCAGGGGTAGGCTGCGGAATGGTGTATAAAACAGGTATAATGCTCGTAATGGAGATCACCTGGATACTCGTCGTAGCTTTTCTGCTTCCCTGGCTGTTGCATCGTGAGTTCGGCAAGTCTACAGCCGGACAGGGCTTCTGAAAAACGGAGTCCTGAGGATAAGAAGAAAAAAGAAAAAAATATGACACGTTTGGGAGCCCCTGGTGTGGTTGAGCCGCACTCTGGGCATGCTGTGGTCGTGCCCCTCCCCCTATGCCCATGGTATCTCCAGAGCGTAGTGATGTACGCGTGGTACTGGTCTCGTGATCTTGCGAGGGCTGGGGTTGGGGCCGCATTGCTACGCGTGCTCGGAACGTGCCAGGTGGTCGTGTTGTAGGTTACTCCGGGCGCGCTTGACGGTGTCCGGTCGCTTAACAGCCGGACTTGAGAATTGCCTTGAAAGGCTACTATGTACTTCCACCGCGAGAGCCGCTGTATGCTCCTCCATTCGTAGAGAGCGTTCAGTGTTTCCGTTGACTGTGATGACTCCTCGAGGTCCTGGCATCTTGAGCTGCGTAGTGCGGCACCGCATTGAAGTTTGCAAATGTGGTTCGTCCGAGCAGTGCATGATAGCCGCTGCGGAACGGGACTATGTCGAAGATTAACTCCTCGCTTCGGAAGTTATCCGGGGATCCGAAGACCACTTCAAGTGTAACTGAGCCTGTACATTTCACCTCTACACCTGGTATGACGCCTTTGAAGGTCGTCTTTGTGGGTTTAATCCTTGAGGGGTCTATGCCCATCTTGCGTACTGTATCCTGATAAAGCAGGTTCAGGCTGCTGTCGCCGTCCATCAGGACTCTAGTGAGGTGAAATCCGTCGACAATTAGGTCTAAAACCAACGCGGCGAATCCGCCATGGCGGATGCTGGTGGGGTGGTCCCTTCGATCAAAAGTGATTGGGCAGGAGGACCACGGATTGAACTTCGGGGCGACTGGCTCCATCGCGTATACGTCCCTGAGCGCACGCTTCCGCTCCCTTTTGGGTATGTGGGTTGCGTATATCATGTTCACCGTCCGGACTTGTGGGGGGAAACCCTTCTGTCCTCTATTGTTCAGCGGCCGTGTCTCCTCCTCGTCATTGCTATGCAGCGCCTTGTCGTTGCTTTCTGTGATTAACTTGCCTGCCTTCTTGAACACTAAACAATCCTTGTTGGTGTGATTAGCTGGCTTTTCGGGGGTGCCGTGTATCTGGCACAAGCGATCGAGTATCCGGTCCAAATTGGACGGGCCCGGAGAGGTTCTTTTGAATGGTTTTTCTGTTGACTGGGTTTAGAGCCTCTGAATCCGGCATTGACTGCCGTATCTTCAGTATTATCGCCGTTAATGCGGCGCTTGTGCTTATTGCGACGCGACCTGCCATTGCTGTCTTTGGTATCTGAACTACCAGAGTTTTTGGTTAGGTTGTTACTGCGGGCTAGCCAGCTGTCTTCTCCCGCACAGAAGCGGGTCATGAGTGATGTGAGGGCTGCCATTGATTTCGGCTTTTCCTGTCCTAGGTGTCGGGCAAGCCATTCGTCGCGGATGTTGTGTTTAAAGGCTGCAAGGGCCTCAGCATCCGGACAGTCGACGATTTGATTTTTCTTGGTTAAGAACCGTGTCCAGAATTGTCTGGCCGATTCGTCTGGCTGCTGAATTATGTGGCTTAGTTCATCGGCGTCTGGTGGTCGCACATATGTGCCCTAGAAGTTATCGAGGAATGCGGCTTCCAGCTCCTCCCAACACCCAATTGATTCTGCTGGCAGGCTGTTGAGCCAACGCCGAGCTGGTCCTTTAAGCTTGAGTGGGAGGTATTTGATGGCGTGAAGATCATCACCGCGGGCCATGTGGATATGAAGGAGATAGTCTTTGATCCAAACCACAGGATCTGTTGTGCCATCGTAGGAATCAGTGTTCACGGGTTTGAACCCTTCGGGGATTTGATGATCCATTACTTCATCTGTGAAGCATAGTGGGTGTGCGGCGCCTCTGTATTGGGCTATATCACGACGCAGCTTAAACGAGCTTTGTCTATTGTGTTCGGCTCGGCCGGAATTGTTGTATCCGGGGTGACGGTTGTCGTCGCGTATCGTGGGGCGCCCACGCGATCCGTAGATTGACCTTGTTTGTCTTGCCTTATCCTCCAATATGTCTCGCAAATCCAGCGCATTCCCCCATGACTTTGTACTTTTCAAGCGACGCCAGGGTATGGCTTTAGTGGAGGGCCTAGAGGCCTCTCTGTCGCGGCCACGAGGTGGCCGGTCGGCCGTATTATGCGCTGGTGATGTAGGTTTATGTGCTTCCTCCTCTAATCGGGGCATCAGCTTGCGTTTGGGGTAGCTTTTGGAGGGGCGTTCGAGTTCATACTATTCGGCCGCAAGGACTTCAGTCCATCTGTCGGCTAGCAAATCTTGGTCAGCTCTAAGCTGTTGCTGCTTTTTCTTGAGGCTGCTTGCCATGGCCATAAGCCTGCATTTAAAACGCTCTTGTTCGACGGGATCCTCAGGCACGACAAATTCGTCGTCGTCGAGGCTTGCCTCGTCTCCGGAGGGAGGCATGTAATTATCGTCCTCTACCTATTTGTCTGCCGCTCTCTCACGAGGGTTGGCTTCTCCATCCTCCTGTGGTGAATCTTGCTGGAGGGGGTTGTCTTCGGCACTGTCCGGGGTGTTATTATCTCCGGTGCCGGAATCTCCATTATTGCTGTGGTGGGATTTGGAGCGGTGCCGCTGACGCTGGCGCTTAGGCTGTTTTTTGGAGGGGTCATCCTCCGCTGTTCCATCGCCATTCCCATCCTTTGGGATGTCCACCATGTATATGTCGTATGACGAGGTGGCTTTCCAGTGCCCTGTAGGCGCTGGTTCTTGGTCGTCTCCGGCATCGTCGTCCATACCATCGATGTCTTCCGAGTCGAAATCTAGATGTCGGCTAAGTCATCGACAGTGGCTGCGAAGTGGGTGGTGGGTGGGCTTTGTATTTCTTCGTCGTCTGCATCCCAACCGTCCTGGCCATAATCCGGCCAAGGCTCTCCTGATAAAGAGAGACACTTTAGCAAATTCAGGATGTCGCCGAAAGGCGAGTGCTGAAAGATGTCCGCAGCGATGAACTCCATGATCGGTGCCCAATCGGGTTCGACTGGCAGGGGCGCGGAAGGTTCGGGGTCCGTAGAGGAGTCCGGCACCTTGGATTCACGAGCTTCACAAGGGACAGGATCGGTATTCGGTTCTATCGCCGTAGAGGTAGCAGCCTCCGAGGCGGTGTCCAGCCACCCATCCTCGATCGGCGCAGTCGGCTCCGAGCTAAAGGTCGGAGCGGACTCTGGTGCGGCCTCCAGGGCACTGTCCGGTGGCAGAGCTAAATCATGCCCATCGTGACAGTGCGGCGCGCTCGGCTGTGGCTCGAATCCGTCAAAGATCAAGTCTCCGCGGATGTCGGTCGTATAGTTCAAACTTCCAAATCTGACCTGATGGCCAAGGGCGTAGCTTTTGATCTGCTCCAGATGGCCAAGTGAATTAGCCCGCAGTGTGAAGCCACCGAATACGAAGATCTGTCCGGGGAGAAAAGTCTCGCCCCGGACCGCGTCGTTTTTGATGATCGAAGGAGCCATCGGGCCTATAGGTGACGACACAGAGGAACTCTCAATGAAAGCACCAATGTCGGTGTCAAAACCGGCGGATCTCGGGTAGGGGGTCCCGAACTGTGCGTCGTGGCGGATGGTAACAGGAGACAAGGGACACGATGTTTTTACCCAGGTTTGGGCCCTCTCGGTGGAGGTAAAACCCTACTCCTGCTTGATTAATATTGATTATATGGGTAGTACAAGAGTAGATCTACCACGAGATCAAGGAGGCTAAACCCTAGAAGCTAGCCTATGGTAAGATTGTTGTTCGTCCTACGGACTAAACCCCTCCGGTTTATATAGACACCGGAGAGGGCTAGGGTTACACAGAGTCGGTTACAATGGTAGGAGATCTACATATCCGTATCGCCAAGCTTGCCTTCCACGCCAAGGAAAGTCCCATCCGGACATGGGACGAAGTCTTCAATCTTGTATCTTCATAGTCTTGGAGTCCGGCCAATGATGATAGTTTGGCTATCCGGACACCCCCTAGTCCAGGACTCCCTCAACCACTTTGGAGTATTCGAGAAGGAACCCACCCTGCAATGCCGAAGACATGACTGCGCGCCGGACTCATCGTCATTGAAGCCTGGTTCAGGGGCTACTGAGGTAGTCCTGGATAAGGGGGTATCCGGACAGCCGGACTGTATACATCGTCCGAACTATTGAAGCGTGAAGATACAAGACTCAAGACTTCGACCCGTGTCCGGATGGGACTCTCCTTGGCGTGGAAAGCAAGCTTGGCGATCCGGATATTATATTTCCTTCCTTGTAACCGGCTCCATGTAAACCCTAGCCCTTTCCGGTGTCTATATAAACCGGAGAGGTCGGTCCTTAGAAGGCCGATCAAAATTACAATCATACCATCATAGGCTAGCTCTTAGGGTTTAGCCTCTACGATCTCGTGGTAGATCTACTCTTGTACTACCCATATCTTCAATATTAATCAAGCAGGAAGTAGGGTTTTACCTCCATCAAGAGGGCCCGAACCTGGGTAAACATTTGTGTCCCTTGCTTCCTGTTACCATCAGCCTTGACGCACAGATCGGGACCCCCTACCCGAGATCCACCGGTTTTTACACCGACACCAGGCTTCAATGACAATGAGTCCGGCGTGCAGATTGTCTTCGGCATTGCAAGGCGGGTTCCTCCTCCGAATACTTGAAAGTAAATTCCAAACACAAGAATCATGTCCGGCTCTACAAAACAAATTCCACACGTACCCGTAGAGAGTATAATATTTCACGAGTCCAATCCGCTGGCAATCTTGGTGGCATTATGTCATCACCCGGCCATTATTGCGAAACATTTTCTAGCCTGCTACCCCACGTCTCGGGAGGCGGTTTTCTAGAACTCATATACTTATTGCAAAAATTTACAAGTAATCAAAACAAAGTACTAGATGCATGCTCTTAGGGGAAGGGTTGGTAGGAGCCAACCATCGCGCGATCCCAACCTCCACACATAAGGAAGACAATCAATAAATAAATCATGCTCCAACTTCATCACATAACGATTCACCATACATGCATGCTACGGGAATCACAAACTTTAACACAAGTATTCCTTAAATTCACACTTACCCAACTAGCATGACTCTAATATTACCATCCTCATATCTCAAAAAAATTATCAAGCACCAAGTTGATCATAGTATTCAATTCACTTTCTATGATAGTTTTTATTATACCCAACTTGGATGCCCATCATTCTAGGACCAATTTTATAACCATAGCAAATATCATGCTGTTCTAAAAGACTCTCAAAATAATATAAGTGAAGCATGAGCGATCAAAAATTTCTACAAAATCAAGCCACCGCCGTGCTCTAAAAAGATATAAGTGAAGCACATAAAGTATTCTAATAAATTCCGAATCATGTGTCTCTCTCCCAAAAGATGTGTACAGCAAGGATGATTGTTGTAAACTAAAAATCAATGACTCATATCATACAAGACGCTCCAAGAAAAACACATATCATGTGGCGAATAAAAATATAGCTCCAAGTAAAGTTACCCATAGACGAAGACGAAAGAGGGGATGCCTTCCAGGGCATTCCCAAGCTTAGGATTTTGATTGTCCTTGAATTATCTTGGGGTGCCATGGGAATCCCCAAGCTTGGGCTCTTGCCACTCCTTATTCCATAGTCCATCAAATCTTTACCCAAAACTTGAAAACTTCATAACACAAAACTCAACAGGAAATCTCATGAGCTCCGTTAGTGCAAGAAAGAAAAACCACCACTTAAGGTACTGTAATGAACTCATTCCTTACTTATATTGGTGATAAACCTACTGTATTCCAACTTCTCTATGGTTCATACCCCCCCATACTTGCCATAAATTCATCAAAATAAGCAAACAACACACGAAAAACAGAATCTGTCAAAAACAGAACAGTCTGTAGCAATCTGTAATTATGAATACTTCTGGAACTCTAAAAATCCTACCAAAATAGTAAGTCCTAAGCAATTTGTCTATTGATATACTTCAAAAAGAATCAACTCAAATGCACGTTTCTGTGATATATTAAAATTAGTCTCGTGCGTGCAAAAGTTTCTGTTTTTGAGCAAGATCAAATTAACTTTCACCCAAGATGATCCTATTGGTTCTACTTGGCACGAACACTAATTAAAACATAAAACCACATCTAAACAAAGTCTAGATGAATTATTTATTACTAAACAGGAACAAAAAGCAAGGAACAAAAATAACATTGGGTTGCCTCCCAACAAGCGCTATTGTTTAACGCCCCTAGCTAGGCATAAAAGCGAGGATAGATCTAAGTATTGCCATAATAATTAGATAGATCACGAAAACTCATTTCATATTCCCTATGTTCAGCGGCAAGTTTTATTTGTGGCAAGCAAAAGTAATCAAAAGTGCTAAATTTAATGGGACAGAAGTCCCCAGGATGAATCTCGGGAGGTATGGGTTCCTCCTTTGGCCCTTCATATTACACAACCAATTCATCATTATAAGCATTCTTTTGACAGAAAGTCATGAGCCTATACTCAAGAGAATATCCTAACTCATTGTTTCGAATAGCAAAATCATTATTAAGTTCTGAAATTCTATCAACTAGAACATTGGTAGGAACCTTTTTTCTAAGGTTTTCATTAAAAGCAACATAATCCAAAGATTGAAAACGCATTATGTCCTCTTGATCGAAGAGGATTGCCTCTATGGGAGGACGGCCAGCGTCCACCCTATAATGCGCAACAAATTTCTTTGGCTTCTTTTATTATAAATCTAAACTCATGAGCCAAAAAGATAGTAGATGCACGCTTAACAGAAGAATGCTCAATATTGGAAAATTCCAGGAAAATCCTTTGTATGCAAGGATGCATATGCATAAATTGTCTTTCAAGTTCAACTATAAGCAAGGATATAGCATCGGCAAGACTACTAGTTCTATGAAGAATAGATCCACCCATAGCGGGTAAAGCACCAGCACAAGTAAAGAAATCTTGAATAACCCTTTTCCAATAATATTACCACTACCAATTCGAAAAAATTTAGTATGTAAGATGGGTGGTTCTTCAACAGGACCATCAAAAGCACCAAAATTTTCCATGTTACTACTATTGTTCTTATCAACGATAACCTCCCCGGTTTCAGACATAGCGGCAGTAAATACGAGGAACAAGCAAAAAAGAGGCGAACGGAAAAGAGAGGGCGAATAAAACGGCAAGGGTGAAGTGGGGGAGCGGAAAACGAGAGGCAAATGGAAAATAATGTAATGCGAGGGAGATGAGTTTGTGATAGGTACTTGGTATGTCTTGACTTGAGCGAAGACCTCCCCAGCAACGGCGCAAGAAATCCTTCTTGCTACCTCTTGAGCACTGCGTTAGTTTTCCCTTGAAGAAGAAAGGGCGATGCAGCAAAGTAGCGTAAGTATTTCCCACAGTTTTTGAGAACCAAGGTATCAATCCAGTAGGGGGCTCCACGCAAGTCCCTCGTACCTACACAAACAAACAAGAACCTCACAACCAACCTAATAAAGGGGTTGTCAATCCCTTCACGGTAACTTGCAAAAGTGAGATCTGATAGAGATAATAAGATAAGATAAATATTTTTGGTATTTTTATGATATAGATGAAAAGTAAAGATTGCAAATAAAGATAGATTGGAAACTTATATGATAAAAGATAGACCCGGGGGCCATAGGTTTCACTAGTGGCTTCTCTCAAGATAGCATAAGCATTACGGTGGGTGAACAAATTACTGTCGAGCAACTGATAGAAAAGTGCATAGTTATGAGAATATCTAGGCATGATCATGTATATAGGCATCACATCCGCGACAAGTAGATCGAAACGATTCTGCATCTACTATTATTACTCCACAGATCGACCGCAATCCAGCATGCATCTAGAGTATTAAGTTCATAAGAATAGAGTAACGCATTAGGCTAGATGACATGATGTAGAGGGATAAACTCAAGCAATATGATATAAACCCCATCTTTTTATCCTCGATGGCAATAATACAATACGTGCCTTGCTGCCCCTGCTGTCACTGCGAAAGGACACCACAAGATTGAACCCAAAGCTAAGAACTTCTCCCATTGCAAGAAAGATCAATCTAGTAGGCCAAACCAAACTGATAATTCGAAGAGACTTGCAAAGATAACCGATCATACATAAAAGAATTTAGAGGAGATTCAAATATTTCTCATAGATAAACTTGATCATAAACCCACAATTCATCGGATCTCGACAAACACACCGCAAAAAGAGTTACATCAAATAGATCTCCAAGAATATCAAGGAGAACTTTGTATTGAGATTCAAAGAGAGAGAAGAAGCCATCTAGCTAATAACTATGGACCCGAAGGTCTGTGGTAAACTACTCACAACTCATCGGAGAGGCTATGGTGTTGATGTAGAAGCTCTCCGTGATCGATTCCCCCTCCCGCGGAGTGCCGGCGAAGGCTCCAAGATGGGATCTCGCGGATACAAAAGGTTGCGGCAGCGGAAATAGGGTTTCGTGACGCTCTTGGATGTTTTCGGGGTACATAGATATATATAGGTGAAGGAAGTCGGTCAGGGGAGCCACGAGGGGCCCATGAGGGTGGAGGCGTGCTAACCCCCCCCTAGGGTGTGCCTGGCACCCTCGTGGCCTCCTCGGCTGCTTCTTGACGTCCACTCCAAGTCTCCTGGTTTTCGTTTGTTCCAAAAAGATCACTCCCAAAGGTTTCATTCCGTTTGGACTCCGTTTGATATTCCTTTTCTTCGAAACACTGAAATAGGCAAAAAAACAGCAATTCAGGTTGGGCCTCCGGTTGGTAGGTTAGTCCCAAAAATGATATAAATGTGTAAAGTAAAGCCCATAAACATCCAAAATGGGTAATATAATAGCATGGAACAATAAAAAAAATTATAGATACGTTGGAGACGTATCAACCAGCTGTCTTCGCCCGCGCAAAAGCGGGTCATGAGTGTAGTTAAGGCGGTCATTGTCCCTGGCTTTTCCTGGCCAAGGTGTCTGGCCAGCCATTCATCCCGGACACTGTGTTTGAAGGCCGCTAAGGCCTCGGCGTCCGGACAGTCGACAATTTGGTTCTTCTTAGTGAGAAACCTGTTCCAAAGCTTACGGGTTGATTCTCCGGGTTGTTGGATTATGTGACATAGATCGTCTGCATCTGGAGGCCGGACATAGGTCCCTTGGAAATTGGCCCGGAAAGCATCCTCAAGTTCTTCCCAGCTTCCGATGGAGTTTTCGGGGAGGCTTTTCAGCCAGTGCCGAGTTGGTCCTTTTAGCTTGAGGGGTAAATATTTATTGGCGTGGAGATCATCTCCGCGAGCCATGTGGATGTGAAGAATAAAGTCTTCTATCCAAACTGTGGGGTCCGTCGTTCCATCATAAGCCTCGATGTTTACAAGTTTGAACCCCTCTGGAAAATCGTGTTCCAGCACCTCATCGGTGAAGCACATGGGGTGTGCAACACCCATGTATCTGGCTATGCCGTGGATTGGATCCGACGATTGTAATGTTCGGTATTGGTTCCAAGATGATAAATGGTCGGCATGTTTTGTTTGATAATAGTGATCCCGTGTAAGAGCACGTTCCCTGGATCCATAGATGGACCTGGTTTTGCCAGCTTTTTGGTCCAGGCCCTCACGTAGATCGTGTTTCTGGTCCTAGGCCGCAGCCTTCCTTCCTTTGCAGGGAGGGGGCGCGGGCTTGTGTACGGCATTGCTAGCCGCTCTGTCGTGAGCGCGAGGTGGTCGGTCCGGCCAGTCAGCCGTATTGTTTTCCGGTGGTATAGGAGCGATGGCCTCGTCGTCGAATTCGGCCAGCAGCTTATGTTTAGGATAGCTCTTTGTTTGGCGATTATTGCTGTATTTTTCCTCACGTCTAGCACTTTGTTCCATCTGTCATTAAGCGTATCATGTGCGGCTTTAAGCCGCTGCTTCTGCTTCTTCAGGCTCCTTGCAGTGGCGATAAGCCTTTGGTGGTTCTTCTAGGATGACGAACTCGTCGTCGCCCAGGCTGATCTCCTCTTCAGAGACAGGTTGGTAACTGCTATCTTCGGTGTCGCTGTGGTCGGACAACATCTCTGGACTGTGTTCGCCGTCCTCTCGCACGCCCTGCTCCAACGCTGGGTCTGCGGGGTCCTCAGCTTGGTTCAGATTGTCATTAGTGTCCGTGACAATGTTGTTTGTTTTTCTTTTTGCCGGTTCGAGGTCGGCGCTTGGGACGTCGGCGCTTTGGAGGTTCATCGATAGGCATGTTGTTATCGCTGTCAGCCTCATTCTCCTTTGGTGTGTCCACCATGTATATATCGTATGACGATGTAGCTGTCCACTGCCCTAAAGGTGGTGGTTTTCGTCCCTGATCCTCTCCGGCATCATTGTCCATACCATCGATGTCTTCGGAGTCGTAATCGAGCGTGTCGGTTAAATCCTCGACAGTGGCAATGAAGTGGGTGGTGGGTGGGAAACGAAGTTCTTCGTCGTCCGCTTCCCACTCGAGCCAGACATAGTTCGGTCGAGAGTCCCCTGATAAAGTGAGGGACTTCAATGAGTTTAACACATCGCCAAAAGACGTGTGCTAAAAGATGTCTGCGGAGCTGAACTCCAAGTCCAGCGTCCAATCAGGATCGATGGACACGGATGCAGACAGCCCGGAACCCATGGCCGGAGACGAGTCCGAGGTTCCGGTAACACCAGACCAGCTTGAGGTTTGGTCTGTGTGCGGCTCAAGCACCGCTGAGTCTACGGCCTCCGTGGAGGGACTAAGCTTCCCATCCTTGGATGACGCAGTCCATTCTGGCTCTAAGGCCAGGGCGGTCACAGGCGCTATCTCCTGTGGGCAGCCAGATGACAAATCTAGGTCATGTTCATCATTGTGGCCGGGGAAAGCCATCATGGGCTCGAATCCGTCAAAGATCAAGTCTCCACGGACATCGGCCACAAAATTCAGGCTTCCAAATCTGACCCGATGGCCAGGGGTGTAGCTATCAATCTGCTCTAGATGGCTAAGCGAGTTGGCCCGCAGTGCGAAGCCACTGAATACAAAGATCTGTCCGGGGAGGAAGACCTCCCCCTGGACTGCGTTGTTGTAGATGATTGATGGAGCCATCAAGCCTTCTGGTGACGACGCAGCGGAACTCTCAATGAAAGCACCAATGTCGGTGTCAAAACCGGCGGATCTCGGGTAGGGGGTCCCGAACTGTGTGTCTAAGGCTAATGGTAGCAGGAGGTGGGGGACACAATATTTACCCAGGTTCGGGCCCTCTCTATGGAGGTAATACCCTACTTTCTGCTTGATTGATCTTGATGAGTGTCGATGTCAAAATCGGCGGATCTCGGGTAGGGGGTCCCGATCTGTGTGTCAAGGCTAATGGTAACAAGAAGTGAGGGACACAGATGTTTACCCAGGTTCGAGCCCTCTCGATGGAGGTAAAACCCTACTTCCTGCTTGATTAATATTGATGATATGGGTAGTACAAGAGTAGATCTACCACGAGATCGTAGAGGCTAAAGCCTAGGAGGTAGCCTATGATGGTATGATTGTAATTGTGATCGTCCTTCTAAGGACCAACCTCTCCGGTTTATATAGACACCGGAGAGGGCTAGGGTTTACATGGAGTCGGTTACAAGGAAGGAAATATAACATCCGGATCGCCAAGCTTGCCTTCCACGCCAAGGAAAGTCCCATCCGGACACGGGCCGAAGTCTTGAGTCTTGTATCTTCATGCTTCAATAGTCCGGACGTTGTACACAGTCCGGCTGTCCGGATACCCCCTAATCCAGGACTCCCTCAGTAGCCCCTGAACCAGGCTTCAATGACGATGAGTCCGGCGCGCAGTATTGTCTTCAGCATTCCAAGGCAGGTTCCTTCTCCGAATACTCCAAAGCAATTATCGAACACTCAAGTCATGTCCAGATGTGGAAAATGATCTTCGCATACCACTACAGAGAAAATGATATTTCACAAATGCAATCTACTGACAACTTTTTCTGATGACGTGACACGCCATTATGATCGGATCCATCATTCGAACCGTATCCCCACAACCAGCCACAACGCATATTACAAGGCGGTTTCTGTGACATGTCCTGTCAAAGCAGAGATTGTGTCCCCTTATTACGGGATTCTCATCAATACAGGTATGGGTAATATCACCATGCCATTAATCGTGGCGCTTGGGAAACAAGCGATTCCCAATGGGCAAGTGGGGGGGCGCACCGCTTCCGGAGCCAATATAAAGGGATAAGATTCCCCCATTTTCACCCATGCCTTCTTCCTTCTTTGCCCACTCTTGCCCCCTCGAGCTCCAGCGCCCAAGCCCACGTCTTCCCCGCACAGCTAAACATGTCCGGAGCAGGAGGCAAGTGGGTGGCTTCCACCGTCAAGGAGAAGCACATCACAAATCTTCGGGCGGCCGGATACTTGGCTGCAGACATAGCGCACCATCTACCAGATGTCGGGCAGGTCATTCCGACCCCAGGACCCCACAAGAGGGTCGTATTCGTCGCCCACTTCGTCCGTGGACTGGGATTTCCACTCCATCCCTTCGTCCGCGGGCTTATGTTCTACTACGGGCTAGATTTCCACGATCTAGCCCCGAATTTCATCCTCAACATCTCGGCATTCATCGTTGTGTGCGAGGCCTTCCTCCTCATCCGGCCTCACTTCGGCCTATGGCTGCAAACTTTCTGCATGAAGCAGAAGGTGGTAAGTAGCCAACAGGCGGAGTGCGGAGGGGCCATGGTGGGCAGAATGCCCAATGTCACATGGCTCGACGGCTCCTTTGCGGAGACCGTAAAAGGATGGCAATCAGGATGGTTCTACATCACCGAGCCGCGCGGCGCCAACTGGGCAACGGCCCCCGAGTTCCGATCCGGAGCCCCCATGCGGCTCACCTCATGGAGCTGGCCGGACTCCAAACATGCGTCAAAAGCATGAAGGACAACAACATCAAGCTTGTCAACGTGATCCAGGTCATGCTCGTTCGCCGGATCTTGCCCTGCCAGAGGCGGGCAGTCAATCTGTGGGAGTTCGTCCCAACCGAGCACCGGACGCTCCAGAGGCTCTATGACATGACGCACAAAGGCGCATGGAAGGTGTTGTTCAAGGCCTTCGAAGTGCCTCCTCCGACATCCGAGGACCACGGGCTTCACGCCGCACGGGCTTCTAGGCTGGTGAGTTCTTAGACTGACACCGGACCCAGTTCTTCCCTGATATATTCATGGGAGTGCCTTAAGTAGTTGTGCATATTTATTTCAGGATTACATGGAGACAGCAGAGCAGGTTTACTGCCCGGCTCCACTGCCAGAAGACCCAGCAGATGTTCTCCTGACGGAGATGCTGGTCCCGGCGCCGTACAAGGTGCCAGAGAAGAAGGCCGAGAAGAAGGCCCCGGGGATCCGAAAGGGCCTCCGGCGTAAGGTTGTGCCGGAAGCCTCATCCGAAGACGACGAGGCGGACTCCTCCCACGAAGGGGAGGAGGAAGAAGAAGAAGACGCCCCATCCGGAAAGGATGAGGGGTCCGGTGAGGCGGACCAGGGGGCCGAAAAAGGCCCCCGGCGGAAGGTCGTCATACCCCTGTCGTCGGATGACGACGAGTCAGATTCCTCCCGCGGAGGCGGGGGGAATCAAGAAGAAATTCCACCTCCCCGCACTAGAGAGGGGAAGAAGAGAAAAGCCACCCCGGAAGGGGAGGCTAGGGCGTCCAAGAAGGGGAAGGTGCCCCTTCCGGACTATTCCGCCACGGCCGCTCATAGTGAGGAGGGTTGGTTGCCCCGGGGGAAGCCCCTAGTGCGATCGTAAGTGTCCGCATTCTATCATGATTTCACTTCATAGTTTTTGCATTTTGTAATGCCGAACATATGTGCAGTACGGCCAAGGACCTTCCCGAGGTGTCTTCCTCCGGGTCCCTGAGTGTTTCGGAGATCAATTTGCTTCCGACAGCCACTACACCTCATCACGCGGATGACACGGAGGTGTTGTCCCGAAGGCTCCCAGAGCGGGGGGAGGTGACTCTGGAGACGCCCCGAGGTAGGGTCCCAGATGTCGGACACGCAGAGTTCAAGATCCCCGCGGATCGTGTCGATGATGGCTTTGGCCAGCCAAGTTCTCAGCCGAACACAATTCCGGAACCTTCGATGGTTCCGAACTCAGGCGGGCAATCCCTCGCTAGGGAGGGCGAGCCATCTCTGTCGCAGACTTCCGTTGTGCATGAGGCGCCGGACGGTCTGCTAGAAGCGCTTCGCGGCGCTTCCCTGGATGAAGGGCACCGTACTCTTATGAGTATGGTGATTCAGAAGGTTTCGTCCGCCAAGAGCGGACTAACCGAAGCTTGCACCAGCCTCCTAACAGGCTTCGAGGTAAGTAATAAATATGTGCAAAATTACCACCCAATAGGTAGTAGCCCCTGATACTCTGTTTGGTGTTCGGAAAGAAAAGCCGAGCAGAGGGTTAATTATAATCCGCAGGAGTCTAATCATAAGTATTATTGTGAATAAGCAGGTTGTGCTGCTTGCTGTTGCTGCCCGTACTACCGAGGTTGCCGAACTAAAGCGGGACCTGGAGCAGGTGCAGGGAGAGCTCGACCTCGCGAAGAGGCAGCTCGAAGAGAACAAGGGTAAGTAATTCCCACCCTTATGTATTTAAGGATAGGCAGAATTGGTGGGTCTAACACCTAAGTGTCGTGACCGTGTAACAGGGGCCACCGCCGAAGTGGCGTCCCTGAAGAAGGCGTTGTTCGAGGATGAAGACAAGGCGGCCTCGGAGTGTAAGGAGCGTGAAAAGCAAAGTGCTAGGGTGGGTGAGGTACAGCAAGAGCTCCAGGACCTCGGCAAGAAATGCGAGTCCGCAGAGCATGATCTGAAGGCGAAAGAGGCCGAGCTTGCGAAGGCCCTTACGAATTTAAAAGACGCCAAGGCCGAAGCCGAGAAAGCACAGCATGAGATCCAGGAGGCCAAGAAGATAGCAGTGGGTAAGAAGTTCTTTATGCAAAGCAAACATGTGGAGGAGGCGTTTCTTTTACATACTCGAATTCGGAGCTCTCCAGGGGCCTTCGCAGATCTGCCACGTAGCGTATCAGACGCTACGGAGTTCTACCGTGCCCAGGACGGAACTCAACGGAGAAGTTGTTCTGGTCCCAGTATGCTAGGGCCGAACACCCGATGCCTCTGAGTGACCAACTGAAGCAGTTGGTCGAACTCCACAGGGCGGCCGAACTGGCTATGAAAGGCTTCATAGTCCGTATGTGGCCTGGTGAGCTCATGCCCAGTAGCTACTTCGGCCTGATCAAGCGGATGGTGGATGCCTGCCCGCGGCTAGAGGTGATCAAGCGATCCGTGTGCATCGAGGGTGCCCGCTGGGCCTTTGCCCGCGTGAAGGTGCATTGGGGCAAGCTGGATGCGGAGAAGCTGGTCAAGGACGGGCCGCCGGAGGGCAAAGCACATCGCCATCCCGAGTTGTACTATGATGGCTTTATGAAGGGTGCTCGTCTCGTGGCCGGTGAATGTACCAAGGACACCATTTTTGAATGAATTCACTTCTGTCATGCTTGTATTTTAAGGACAAAGTTACTTGCGCTATGTAGCGCTTTTGTTATTTAAAATATTACCTTCTGTGCGGCTGTTTATAAAATCCTGATAGTAGGCCAATCATCGGCTTCCATCCCCGCGTGACTAGCACTAGGGTGCTCGTGGAAAACCCGTACATTTTTTATCCAAATGTTTGGTCCCTTAAGGAGGTGTCCGGCGCAGCGAACGAGGCAATCGGACTATGCGGCTTTATAACTTTCACTTAGCCATAGAAGTCTACAATTTTAAATTTCGGCGAAGCCCCTAGAATCCGGAAGGGCCGAATTGGGGCGCTATATACGCCTAGATCGGACAAAGCCGATTTGTCACCTAAAGCGGAAAATCTTTAAGGATTTTAGTACCTCTCGAATAGCGATCGGCTCTCGCCACATCATGTCGGTCAGTTTTCGGCTTTCTCTACTGAGGTGCTCATCCGGAAGAACCGGGACACAATGGCAGTAGTTCTCCCTGCGCTACCTTAGCCGATATAACGGAACGTAAGGCACCAAAACAAGGGAGCCGGGCTATCCCAACTGTAGACCCAAGACATGATTCGGAGCTGATGCATATAGTGCTATAAGTTCAGGGTGCCGCACCATTGAAAGTGTTCGGACTTTTATTTGCCATATTACGGGGCGCCATGAGAAGCCCTTGGCAAACTGACTGTACCAAGGTGTACGGATGCAAAACCAAATAAACATTTATAGGAGAAAAATGCTCCAATAAGAATAATAAGCTGACGCTATATCTAATCTCCCATTGATGAAAAATACATTTAAGCGTATGTTTACAACGGATGCATTAAGCGGAGATAAATAGGACTATTTGACATGTCCTATCCAGGGGCAGGCTATGTACAGGTAGATAAAGCAGGTATAATGAGCGCAAATAGATTCCACCTGGGTTTTCTTCTATTCTGCACGTCTGTTGCCTCCTTGGATGTCTCTCCCCTATGAGTCCGGCAATTCGGTTCTTCGGAGGATGCTGCACTAATGCGGTGTCCTGAAAGGTACGAGGGAAACAGTATGAAGGTATTTAGCGGTTACTCGCATTATCGACTGAGTCATTGATGCGCCTCCTCCTATGCCCATGGTATCTTGAGTGCGTAATTGTGTGCGCGTGGCACGAATGCTGCTTTGGAGGGGCTTGAGCGGAGGCCGGGCTGCTAATCACGATCTTGGTGTTCCTGTTGCGGGGTGCTCCGGACTCACTTGACAGTGCACGAAGTTGTCGCCGGATTGGTGTGTTGGAGTAGGCCGCATTGTACTTCTACCGTGAGGGTTGCATAGAATCTTGAGCTTGAGATATGCATAATGTGGTACCGCATTGAATCTAGCGAAAGCGGTTCGTCCAAGCAGTGCATGGCAACCACTACGGAAAGGGACGATATCGAAGAGTAACTCTTCGCTCCGGAAGTTATCCGGGGATCCAAAGACCACTTCCAATGTTATAGAGCCCATACAGCGGGCCTCTACTCTGGGAATTACACCTTTAAAGGTAGTTTTGGTGGGCTTGATCCTTTAAGGCCGCATAGACGTCCTGTAGTGCTCGCTTCCGTTCCCGTTTGAGGATGTGAGTGGCTGTCACATCCCTAGTTCTGGTCTACTCTGGGTTAGCTAGTCTTGTGTTGCATCATGTTTAAATTTCTCTTAAACCTGAAATGGGGAGCAACAAACCCCAGCACCCCCCCCCCCCGAAAATACCATGTTCAACTAAAAAACATTTCAATGAACCCAAAATGCCCTTCACAAAAGTTCATCATTTTTGAATTGGTCTAGAACCTCTCCCGAAAATGGTGCACATTTTCCTAGGCCATTCTGGATTTTAGAATTAAATCATTACTTATTTGCATTTGGGCATTTAAATACTATAAAATATTTTAAATGCTCAAATAATCCCAAACTGAAATGTTTACTGTAGGATATATTTCCAACAGTGGTCATGAGAAGTTGCATGATTTTTGGGATTGATCTAGTATTTGTCGAAAAGCCACAAATATTACAGACTAATAGAAAAACTTAAATAAAACATAACAGAATAGGAAAAAAAGTAGAGCTTACCCGGACCAAACCTACCTGGCGGCCTAGTTGGCAGGCCCAACCCAGCAGCCTTCCCTCCCTGTCGTCTTCCTCGCGCCAGTGGGCAGCGCGCGTGGCCGACGCACGGCGGCACGCGCCCAGCCACCTGTGAGTCCCTGGTGATGATCAAGCGATCCAGAGCTACGAATTTGGACGCAATTGACTCGGATCAGGGGAATTTTACTGGCAGATACCCCGAATTGGGGGAAGAGTCTGGGTACAAGTAAGGTCGAACCCTAAGTCTAGACTAGAGATATGCGAATGAGATAATTTCTGATCCCCTCCTCTCAGGCGAGACTGGCTTATATTACAAGTTTTCACCAGCGCGTTACAATGGGTTAAAACACCAGGAATGACAGCAGCTTGACGATGAATAGGGCTAACTTGCTCTCCTGCTGATCTGGGTCGTCCATGCTGTCTTGAAGCGCTACCGCGTGATCTGGACCGTTCTTCTTCTGAACTTGAGGTTGCTGTCTTCTCTTCAGTGTGGCTCGTTCCTTCTTCAGGTTAACCACTCCTGTCAGTCGGGGTTGTGGCCCTGAAAATGCCGCCCTCTTGAGCATCGCCTTGTCCTCAAGGTGAAAAAGCTGATGACCTGGAAAATGATTGTTAAGAAAAGTAGCATCTTCCCATGTAGCATCGTCTGGCGCTAAACTTTCCCATTGTACCAAACATTGGCCGACCGGTTGCTTGTTTTGTTGTATGATGCGCCTGTCGAGGACCGCTACTGGGTAAGTCTTAACATATCCTTCCGGCGTGACCAGAGTGACATGGGGTAAAGGAACCGCACGATGTCCAATATGTTTCTTCAATTGACTAACATGAAACACCGGATGAATATCAGCCCCGTTTGGAAGATGAAGTTTGTATGATACATTCCCCACCTTTTGTATCACTTTGAAAGGTCCATAGAATTTGGATCTGAATTTGAGAGATCCTCTTAGTCCAAAAGCATTCTGCTTGTATGGTTGGACTTTTAGATACACCATGTCACCAACTTCAAAATTTCTTTCAGACCTTTTCATGTCAGCATAGAACTTGATTCTGTTTTGAACTTGCAAGAGGTTTTCCTTGAGTTTTTGTACCATTTGTTCTCTGCTTTCTAGAGTAACCTGAGCTTCAGTCGATAGATTGTTTGGGATAGAAAATTCACCGATTTGTGGAGGTTTATATCCATATAAAGCTTCAAATGGAGTACACTTCAAGGAAGTATGATAGGAAGTATTGTACCATAGTTCTGCCAATGGCAACCATTTAATCCACTATTTTGTTTCTTGGAAAACCATCCCTCTCAAGTAAGCCTCGAGACATTGATTCACTCGCTCTGTTTGTCCATCTGTCTGTGGGTTGTCTGTTGTGCTAAATCTTAGCTCCACTCCCAAAGCATCAAACAGTTCCTTATATAATTTGCTTGTGAATATTCTATCTCTATCAGAGATAATGACCATAGGAATACCATGTAATTTGATGACATTATCCATTAGTGCTTGGAAAACTGACTGCACATTGTATGGATGAGAGAGAGGAATGAAGTGAGCATACTTGGTTAGTCTGTCCACAACCACTAGAATAACTTCCTTTCCCTAGGCTTTTGGCAGAGCTTCAATAAAATCCATTGAGATATGAGCCCAAGCCATAGGAGCTACTTCAATTGGATCTAACAGACCAGGTGGATGGATATGTTCTATTTTGGTCACTTGACACATTGGGCATTGGCTCATGAATTCTTCTATTGTTTTTCTCATGTGAGGCCAATAAAAATTTCTTTTTAATCTGTGATATGTGGCTTTGACCCCTGAGTGTCCACCTAGAGCTGAAGAGTGGAAAATGTTCAGTAGCTGTTGCCTGAATCCATTTGCAGTACCCACATAGTACCTTGTTTTGTATTTCAATAATCCATCTTGAAGAGAATACTGTGGTGTGGAAGAAACATCTGCAGCTACTTTCTGTAGCAAGGCTGAGCTGTCAACATCTCCCAGATAACTGAGTTTAATGTCTTCCACCCAATCTGGAACAATTTGTGTCATGTTATTGCAACTTCCTTGTTCTTTGACATCTCTTCTGGATAAAGCATCTGCTACCACATTTTCCTTTCCCTTTTTATACTCAATGACATAGTCAAATTCCAATAATTTGACCAGGAGTTTGTGTTGAATTCCTTCTGTCAGTCTCTGAGTTGCCATATATTTTAGACTTTGTTGATCTGTTTTTATGATCAACTTGTTGCCTAGAATGTAATGTCTCCACTTTTTTAAGCTCTCTAGAATTGCCATAGCCTCTTTCTCATAGACTGATTGTGCTGCTGCTTTAGGACCCAAGCTCTGACTGAAAAATGCTATGGGTTTACTCCTCTGCATTAAAACAGCCCCAATGCCTGTTCCACAAGCATCAGCTTCAATGGTGAATGGATGCTGAAAATCTGGTAATGTGAGCACCGGACAGGTGGTCATCACTGTTTTCAGGGTTTGAAAAGCAGTGTCTTGAGCTGGACCCCATTGTAAAGCATCTTTCTTCAAAAGATCATGTAAAGGCCTGCAGATTTTTCCATAGTCTTTCCCAAATCTCCTATAGTATCCAGTCAAACCTAGAAACCCTCTAAGCTTGGTTACTGTAGTAGGAGTTGGCCAGTGGAGAATAGCTGTGATTTTTGTAGGATCTGTAGCCACTCCCTCTGCAGAGATGATATGACCCAGATAGGCAATTTTGGGTGTAGCAAACTGACACTTTGACATTTTGACTGAAAGATTATTTTCCTTTAGGATTTGAAAAGTAATCTTCAGGTGCTCAATGTGTTCTTCCATTGTTTTACTGAAAACAAGAATATCATCGAAGAACACCAGGATGAATCCCTTGTGTTTCCCAAACAGGAGGTTCATGAAGTTTTGGAATGTAGCTGGAGCGCATGAAAGTCCAAAAGGCATGACAATATATTCATAATGTCCCATATGAGTCTTGAAAGCTGTTTTTGGAATATCCTCTTTTGCCTTTCTGATCTGATGATACCCTGATCTCAGATCCAGCTTACTGAAAATATTTGCTCCATATAATTCATCAAGTAAGTCTTCTATGACAGGCATTGGAAACTTGTTTTTAATTGTTAACAAGTTCAACTCACTAAAATCAATACATAATCTCCAGCCCCCATCTCTTTTTCTGATCATTATAGCAGGAGAAGAGTAAGGACTGACACTGGGTTGAATCTCTCCCTTTTTAATCAGTTCTATGATTATTTCCTCCATTGCTGCTTTTTGATAGTGTGGCACTCTGTAAGGTCTTAAATTGGGAGGATCTGCTCCAGGTTTCAATTCAATCCTGTGATCACATTCTCTTGATGGAGGAAGACCTTCCTTTTCAGTGAATATTTCCTTATATTCCTGTAGTACCTCTTTTACAAATTCTGGTACTGGGGTGGTACTATTGTTTCTTCAGGACTGATTGCTTGTATATGAAAAAAAAACCCATTATGTCCTTTTGGAGCATCCTTTGCAATTGTACAGCTGAGAGCATGGTATGATCTTCAACATGAGTATGATCCTTCAATACTATGGATTTTCCTTACTTTGTTACTATGAGTATTCTTTTGATCAGATCCATGTAAATAGGACTATGCTGATAAATCCAATCTGCTCCCAGAATAATATCATAACTGACAAGAGGAAGCACTTTGAATCCTGACTGAAAAATGTGGTTTTGGATCTTGTATTGCATTTCAGGCACATAACTTTCAGAAATCAGTTTTCCTCCACCAGCTACTGCCACACTTCTAGGAGGAGCTGCTTTTTGATTACAATTGCTCTCTACAACAAATTGATTGCTCATGAAAGTATCTGAAGATCCACTGTCTACTAGTGCCACAGCTCTTTTCCTAGCAATGTTAATTATCACAGAGAAAGTACTAGTTCCAGTACTTCCATCCACAGCATTAGATGAGATTTGCCTGACTTTTGCACCAGGTATAGGTTCAGGAGTATTAGGAGCAGTATGAAATAATTGTTCAGGAGATAGTTCTTCTTCCAATTCTGGAGGCAGTTCCTCATCTGCTTCTTCTTGTAAGATGTGTATAGTATTACCAATCTTACATTTGTGTTGTCTGGACCAAGGTTCCCTGCAATACCAACAGTTCCTTGTGTCTCTGTTGGTCATTTGTTTTGCCTTGTCAGTATTGTTCCCTGGAATTTGAACAGGTGGAGGTGTGTTCCTGAAGGTGTTGGTTGAAGGGCTTCTAGTTCTAAACTGACTGTATTGGAGGGTTTTCCTTGCATTGGCTGCTCTCTCATAGTTTTTGGCAAACCAATAAGCTTCAATAATTCCTTTGGGTCTCTGTCCACACACCTCATGTTTTATATCTACTCTCAGACCTCCAATAAAACAACTGAGAAGGAAATTTTCTTGCAGAAATGGATGGTCTCTTTTAACCAGTGCCACACAATTTTCAAAACTGTCAATGTAGTTTGCTACAGAACTGGTTTGCTGTATATTTTTCAACATTTCCACAGCTTCATGTACTGTGGCTTCAGAAAATCTGTCTGCCACCATATTACAAAATTGTTGCCAAGTTACCATTTGCCATGGAACACAGATATTCTTAAGCCAATTTGCTGCTCTTCCTTGGAAATGACCAGTTGCCAAATTAACCCATTGCTCATATGGTGTTCCAGTCATGTCAAAGAATTTTTCACAAGATATTAACCACCCAATTGGATCCTCTCCACTAAATAAAGGAATTTCTAGTCTGGGACCTTTTAATGTTGCTTCTGCAAAATAAGAAGGCTCCCCCCAACTGAGTTGCAAACTGATTTCTCTGAGTTTCATGCAGTTGAGCCCCGGTTTGATATACTGCTTGAGGGTTTGAGGACACTGGTACAGCAGTAGGGTCAGGGCAACTGAAGAATTGTCCTGTAATTGGGTTGTAAGTCTGTGGAGGCTGATATAGTGGAGCAACTACAGGAGCAAAATATCCTGTGTTTCCTGTAAAACCCAAAGTGTGTTGCTGCAATGGGAAACTCTGATTATCCATAGATACTCTATACTGTGTTTGTGGTGCAGATTCAGTAGTACACTTTGTACTGTCAGTAAACAAAGGTACTGAAAACAAAGACGTTTGGGTACTAGTTCCCTGACTAGTAACCCCTGGACTCTGAATTTCTATTTTAGCAGGTATCTGACCCTCTGCCTTGGCTGTTTCAGGTATAACTATGGGAGATTGCACAACAGGAACAGAATTGCGAGCACCTACTGGAGTTGATTGTGCTGGAGTCACTGCTTCACTGCCTTTGCTGGTGGACAAATTTTGAAGAATCTTTTGCAGTGTCTGTTGAATGCCCTCATTCATCTCTGCTAACTTTTGTTCCACCTTCGACATAGTGACCATTTCTGCTTTCATTTGCCTCACTTCCTGTTTCAGATCTTGCAGATCGGATAACTCTGCCCTAAGGTTTGCCACCTCCTTCTCCACTCGATCCACTGTGATCTGAACATTTGCCCTTGTGTCAGCCATGCAAACCAAGTGTGATTTGCGACTGAAATTGGTCCTGTCTGCTGCCCGCTAGACGGATCCAACTCCCTGGTACACGGATCCCGTCAGATCCCGGGATTTTACCGCCGAGAAGATGTTTCTCAGCAACCGGATCAGACTCGGAGATCTGTACCCGAATGTCACCGCTGCCACGACGCCGCCACCAACACCGCCGCCGCGAACTGGGAGGGGCGGGAGGGATTTTACGAGAGATCCCAACCTCCTGCTCTCCTCAGTCCGATTCGCCGCCGTCGAGTAGCCGCCGAGGATTTCAGCCGGCGCTCTGATACCCTTGTGATGCCCTGGTGATGATCAAGCGATCCAGAGCTATGAATTTGGACGCAATCGACTCGGATCAGGGGAATTTTACTGGCAGATACCCCGAATTGGGGGAAGAGTCTGGGTACAAGTAAGGTCGAACCCTAAGTCTAGACTAGAGATATGCGAATGAGATAATTTCTGATCCCCTCCTCTCAGGCGAGACTGGCTTATATTACAAGTTTTCACCAGCGCGTTACAATGGGTTAATACCCCAGGAATGACAGCAGCTTGACGATGAATAGGGGTAACTTGCTCTCCTGCTGATCTGGGCCGTCCATGCTGTCTTGAAGCGCTACCGTGTGATCTGGACCGTTCTTCTTCTGAACTTGAGGTTGCTGTCTTCTCTTTAGTGTGGCTCGTTACTTCTTCAGGTTAACCACTCTTGTCAGTCGGGGTCGTGGCCCTGACACCACCTCCTGCTTGCCGCCTCGCCCCGGCCCGACTAGAAACACCACGCGCCCCCTGAATCCCCTCGGCCTCCCCCTTGCTCACTCATCCCCTCCCCGTCTCTCTCTCCTGCGAACGCCCGAGCGGAGTCGTCACCACCGCCGCCGTTTAGCATGGCCACCGAGCTCCCAGGAGTCGTTCTCATGCCCCTATGCTCCGCCCCAACCCCAAGCACCTCTCCGCCGACCAACGCAAGGCCGGACGACCCAAGGACGATGCCGTGACCTTTCTTCCCCGTCCATGGCCGCCGGATGCTGCCTACGTTGATTCACCGCCTACAGGACCTCCCCGACCACTCTGAGCGTCTCTGCGAGATCTCTATGAGCCCCACGTTGTTTCAACCTCCTCCCCCTGTCCGCGCATGCCCTCTAGCTAGCCACCGCGCGAGTTCCGAGCGCCGCCGTCCGCCATGGCCGATGAGATCCTCGCTCCTGAGCACCTCCGCTCGGTCCAGTGGCACCAGCGTGCTCCTGGTGTCTCCAGGAGGCCGCCTAGTCCCTTTGCTCGCTCCCCTGCTTGCTCTAGCGCCGCGCCCGTACAGGCAGTAGCTCTGGCCGCCGCCCCGCTCGACGTCGTGCACAACTCCGGCCACCCCACCTCCGTCGTTTGCTCCATCGGATGCGCGTCACTCCCCGGAGCACGTAGGTGCAAGCGGCTCTTCAAACCGGGCCCCGTAGCGAAAGTCCGACGCCCACCGCCGCGGATTTTGTCGCCGACGGCTAAACGTCGGCGAGGTGACGTGGCAGTCTTATTAAGCTGCTAATGGCCACTCTAAACACCACCTTGAGCCACTGCAATGTGGGCCCCCGAGCTTAATTAGGTTAGTCTAAATATCCTATTTAGATTATTGCTAATCTTGAGGACCCCACGTGTTAGCCTTAACTTTGTCCCAGTCAGCGTTGACCGGCCCACCTGTCATCGACCCACGCCAGCCCTGAGTCACTGACCAATCGGTCCCGCAGGTCAGGTTTGACCTGGCCGACCCAATTGACTTGCTGACATTAGCCTTGCGCAGTGCTGACGCGGTAAAGCTTTTCTGGAATTTAAATAAATCTACATGATTTATTTATCTTCAGAAAATGCCCAAAACTTCTAAAAATCATAGAAATTAATCTATAACTCCAGATGAAATAAGTTATATATGAAAAATGATCAGAAAAATCCAATCTATCCATCTGCACTGGTATCATGCATGTTAAAGCAACTTAAACCTGCTGTTTATATCAAAACATGATAATGCACTTTGTAAATTCATAGTTTGAGTTTGAACTTGAACCTTGGGTTCAAAATAACTTAAACCCATCTAGTTGTAGTTGCATTAGGCCAAGACACTCATATTGCCATGTCATGATCATGCATCATATTGTGCATTGCATTGATTGTGTTTCCTTTTGTGTTGCCGGAACTTGCCCCCTCTCGATAGATGTGGTTTCGACGATGTGATCAATGACACCGATGAAGAACTATACTATCTTCAGAAGTGCCAGGCAAGCAAAAACCCCCTTGTTCATTCCGATACAATCCCACTCTCTCGCTCCTGCTCTCTTTTACTGCATTAGGACAACAACGATTCAACTGTTACATGCTGCGATAGTTGAACCCCTTTCCTTTACATGACCTGCCATTGCCACAGTAAATAGATGAAACCCACTAGCATGAGTAGGAGTTGTTTGAGCCCTGATGTGTCTACTCATTCATGCTTGTTGTCATGCCTACTACTGCTTAGAGTTGAGTCGGGTCTGATTCATCGGGGATGAATTGGAATGTGGTGAACATGTCCTACTGTGTGTGAACACGATTTGGTAAAGGTAGCGGTGAGAGGCCATGTAGGAGTACATGGTGGGTTGTCTCATTGAAACCGTCCTCAGGAACTGAGTTCTGTGTTTGTGATCCATGAACAGTTACTACCACACATTGGGCTCTGGGCACTCCAAGCTCTCTCGACTTATTAATCAACTCGATCTCTGTCCAGGAGTTGCAACTAGTTTCTGGTGTTTATAGGTAGTGTTAGTAGTCTACCAAGTGGCACCCGGTACAGGTGGGCTTGGGACAGACTAGGCACAGTGGCCCGGTGTACCAAGTGGCACCCGGATGGTGGACTTGGGAACCCTGCACACATCATTTGGGGTCGTGAGCGACACCCCGACTGGATCTCCTTGCGGATGGAACCGAATAGGCGATAAACCTGGACGAGAGACTTGTGCGGTTAGTCAGGTCGTGGACGACACCCTCGTTGGGCTTCCGCTTGAAGGTTGCCGAGTACATGTCGTGTAAACGGCGGTAAGTGGTGAGAGAGTGTGTGAAGAAGTACACCCCTGCAGGGTTAACATCATCTATTCGAATAGCCGCGTCCGTGGTAAAGGACTTCTGGGTTGCCTGTACAGTTCAAAGACAAGTGAAAGTGGATACTCTAAAATGCGCAAGATAAGCGTGAGTGCTATGGATGGCGTTCTCATAGGAAGACGGGAGCGGATCCATAGTGGTGTATTGATTGGTGAATATGTGGACTCATGTGCGCCACCTCAAAAGAGTTACTTGCAGTCGTAGTTCAGGTTAGCCACTGAGTCAAAGCTGGCTTGCTGCAGTTAAACTCCACCACCCACTTTGTTGATACCGATCCATATGTAGATAGTTCTGATGGAAGTCTTGCTGGGTACATTTGTACTCACGTTTGCCTATTTTATGTTTTTGCAGAGAGACTTCAGTCTCGCTAGTAGTTCTGCTTGGACTTTGATGTTTAGCTTGTTACCTCAGCTACGATCTTGTGCCCTCCGCAGGATCTGGTAGATAGTCAGGCTTCTCAGCCTTTTTCATTTGTAGATGCATGTACTCAGACATGTTAAGCTTCCGCATGTGGTTTGACTTGTATGCTCTGAATGTTGTGTCATGCGACCCATGATTGTAATATCTCGCTCCTCGGAGCCTATTGAATAAAATACTTGAGTCGTAGAGTCATGTTGTGATGCCATGTTGTATTTGCACATATCGAGCATATTGTGTGTATGTTATTGAAATGCTTGGTATGTGTGGGATCTGACAACCTAGTTGTTTATCCTTGGTAGCCTCTCTTACCGGGAAATGTCTCCTAGTGCTTCCACTGAGCCATGGTAGCATTCTACTGCTCCGGAACACTTAGGCTGGCCGGCATGTGTCCTTCTTCGTTTCTGTGTCTGTCCCTTCGGGGAAATGGCACGCGGTGTCTACCGGAGTCCTGTTAGCCTGCTACAGCCCAGATTCTCTGGAGTCCTGCAAGCCCAGCTGCTATAGCCCGGATTCACTCACTGTTGACCGACACGTTCGTTGTTGGGTCATGTATGCCTGTCCCTGTAAGTTAGTGCCACTTTGGGTTCACGACTAGCCATGTCAGCCCGGGTTCTTTGTCATATGGATGCTAGCGACACTATCTATACGTGTGCCAAATGGCGCAAACGGTCCCGGGCCTGGTAAGGCTGAAGGAAATATGCCCTAGAGGCAATAATAAAGTTATTATTTATTTCCTAATATCATGATAAATGTTTATTATTCATGCTAGAATTGTATTAACCGGAAACATGATACATGTGTGAATACATAGACAAACACAACGTGACTAGTATGCCTCTACTTGACTAGCTTATTAATCAAAGATGGTTATGTTTCCTAACCATAGACATGTGTTGTCATTTGATTAATGGGATCACATCATTAGGAGAATGATGTGATTGACATGACCCATTCCGTTAGCCTAGCACTTGATCGTTTAGTATATTCCTATTGCTTTCTTCATGACTTATACATGTTCCTGTAACTATGAGATTATGCAACTCACGTTTACCGGAGGAACACTTTGGGTACTACCAAACGTCACAACGTAACTGGGTGATTATAAAGGAGTACTACAGGTGTCTCCAAAGGTACATGTTGGGTTGGCGTATTTCAAGATTAGGTTTTGTCACTCCGATGTCGGAGAGGTATCTCTGGGCCCTCTCGGTAATGCACATCACTATAAGCCTTGCAAGCAATGTAGCTAATGAGTTAGTTACGGAATGATGCATTACATAACGAGCAAAGAGACTTGCCGGTAACGAGATTGAACTAGGTATTGGATACCGACGATCGAATCTCGGGCAAGTAACATACCGATGACAAAGGGAACAACGTATGTTGTTATGCGGTTTGACCGATAAATATCTTCTTAGAATATGTAGGAACCAATATGGGCATCCAGGTTCCGCTATTGGTTATTGACCGAGAATAGTTCTAGGTCATGTCTACATAGTTCTCGAACCCGTAGGGTCCGCACGCTTAACGTTACGATGACAGTTTTATTATGAGTTTATAAGTTTTGATGTACCGAAGTTTGTTCGGAGTCCCGGATGTGATCACGAACATGACGAGGAGTCTCGAAATGGTCGAGACATAAAGATTGATATATTGGAAGCCTATGTTTGGACATCGGAATAGTTCCGGGTGAAATCGGGATTTTACCGGAACACCGGGGGGTTGCCGGAACCCTCCCGGGGGTTAATGGGCCTTAGTGGGCCATGAGGGAGAAGAGGAGGGCCAGCCAGGGCAGGCCGCGCGCCCCCTCCCCCCTAGACCGAATAGGACAAGGAAGGGGGGGCGGCGCCCCCCTTTCCTCTTTCCCTCCCCCCAAGTCCTAATCCAACTAGGAAAAGGGGGGGTCCTACTCCCGGTGGGAGTAGGACTCCTCCGGCGCGCCTCCTCCTAGGGCCGGCCGCACCCCCCCTTGCTCCTTTATATACGGGGGCAGGGGGCACCCTAGGACACACAAGTTGATCTACGGATCGTTCCTTAGCCGTGTGCGGTGCCCCCCTCCACCATATTCCACCCCGGTCATATCGTCGCGGAGTTTAGGCGAAGCCCTGCGCCGGTAGAACATCATCATCGTCACCACGCCGTCGTGCTGACGGAACTCATCCCCGACGCTTTGCTGGATTGGAGCCCGGGGAACATCATCGAGCTGGACGCGTGCTGAACACGGAGGTGTCGTACGTTCGGTGCTTGGATCGGTCGGATCGTGAAGACGTATGACTACATCAACCGCGTTGTCATAACGCTTCCGCTTACGGTCTACGAGGGTACGTGGACAATACTCTCCCCTCTCGTTGCTATGCCATCACCATGATCTTGCGTGTGCGTAGGAATTTTTTTGAAATTACTACGTAACCCAACAGTGGCATCCGAGCCTGGTTTTATGCGTAGATGTCATATGCACGAGTAGAACACAAGTGAGTTGTGGGCGATATAAGTCATACTGCTTACCAGCATGTCATACTTTCGCTTAGCGGTATTGTGAGATGAAGCGGCCCGGACCGACATTACGCGTACGCTTACGCGAGACTGGTTTCACCGTTACGAGCACTCGTGCTTAAAGGTGGCTGGCGGGTGTCTGTCTCTCTCACTTTAGCTGAATCGAGTGTGGCTACGCCCGGTGTCGGTGTCAAAACCGGCGGATCTCGGGTAGGGGGTCCCGAACTGTGCGTCTAGGCGGATGGTAACAGGAGACAAGGGACATGATGTTTTACCCAGGTTCGGGCCCTCTTGATGGAGGTAAAACCCTACGTCCTGCTTGATTAATATTGATGATATTGGTAGTACAAGAGTGGATCTACCACGAGATCAAGGAGGCTAAACCCTAAAGCTAGC
Organism: Triticum timopheevii; assembly: GCA_963921465.1. Taxonomy (NCBI): domain Eukaryota; kingdom Viridiplantae; phylum Streptophyta; class Magnoliopsida; order Poales; family Poaceae; genus Triticum; species Triticum timopheevii. The sequence goes on along the minus strand of OY997264.1, from coordinate 476,581,423 downwards.
CTATGGTATGATTGTTGTGATGTATGTTGTGTCCTACGGACTAAAGCCCTCCGGTTTATATAGACACCGGAGGAGGCTAGGGTTACACAGAGTCAGTTACAATGGTAGGAGATCTACATATCCGTATTGCCAAGCTTGCCTTCCACGCCAAGGAAAGTCCCCTCCGGACATGGGACGGAGTCTTCAATCTTGTATCTTCGTAGTCTTGGAGTCCGGAAGGACGATGATAGTTCGGCTGTCCGGACACCCCCTAGTCCAGGACTCCCTCAGTAGCCCCTGAACCAGGCTTCAATGACGATAAGTCCGGCGCGCATAATGTTCGGCATTGCAAGGCGGGTTCCTCCCTTGAATAATCCAGAGAAGATCATGAACACCAGGATAGTGTCCGGCTCTGCAAAATAAATTCCACATTCCACCGTAGAGAGAGTAAAATGTACACAAGTCCAATCTGCTGACGTATTATGCGGCATGACATCACACCGCTACCAGGCTTTTACTTGAATCGTTTTTTATTATACCACCTCAACACGTTTAGCGAAGCGGTTTCCTTGGCACGTCTTGTCGAAGCAGAGGTCGTGTTACCCTTATTCCGGGATTCTCATCAATACGGACGTGGGTAACCCAACCGCGCCATGGATGGTGGCGCTTGGGAGATAAGCGAGTTTTACCAGGCCGGTGGGGAGCGCATAGTCTTCGCCCTGCCTATATAAGGGATAAGGATTCACCTTTTCACCAACGCCTTCTTCCTCCTTTGCTCATCCACCTCCGCGCACTCAAGCTCCAACGCCCAAGCTCGCGCATCTCGTCTTAACCTTCCCCGACCATGTCCGGAGGGGGAGGCAAGTGGTTGGCTTCCACCGTCAAGGAGGAGCACATCACCAAGCTGCGCAACGCCGGATACCTTTCCGGCGATATTGCGCATCGGCTGCCCGACGAGGGGCAGCTCATCCCTACCCCTGGGCCCCATGAGAGGGTCGTCTTCCTTCCCCACTTCCTCCGCGGACTGGGCTTTCCACTGCACCCTTTCGTCCAGGGGCTCATGTTCTATTATGGCCTGGATTTCCACGATCTGGCGCCGAACTTCATCCTCAACATCTCGGTGTTTATCGTCGTGTGCGAGGCCTTCCTCTGCATCCAGCCCCACTTCGGCCTGTGGCTCAAGACCTTCAACGTCAAGCCGAAGGTTGTGAAGGGCACGCAAGCGGAATGCGGAGGCGCCATGTTGGGCAAGTTGCCCAAAGTCCTTTGGCTCGAAGGGGCCTTTGTGGACTCCGTTAAGGGGTGGCAATCGGGGTGGTTCTACATCACCGAGCCGCGCGAACCCACGTGGGCGGCGGCCCCCGAGTTCAGATCTGGCATCCCCACGCAGCTCACCTCCTGGAAAGAGAAGGGCTTGTTGTGGGGCAATCCGAAGGAGCTGACGGGACTCCGAGCCTGTATCCAGAAGCTGGTGCACAATAAGCTCAGGCTCGTCGACGTGGTCCAAGTCATGCTCATCCAGCGGATTCTCCCATACCAAGAATGGGCATTCAATCTATGGGAGTTCAATCCGGAACAGCACCAGGCGCTAAGCGGGCTCTTCGACACGACGTATGAAGGCGCTTGGAGGGTGCTGTTTAAGGGCGCCGAAGCCCCCGCATCCGCGATGGAACATCGCGGATTTAGCTCGCAGCATCCAGCTAACGAGGTAAGTGATTCAAGCCCTTTACGGGACACTTGTGGTAAACAGATTGATTCTAAGGTGGTTTCAATCACTTTTTTCCTTTGGTAGGAATGGATGGAGAAGGCCGTGCAGCTCATCTGTCCGGCTCCCATGCCAGAAGACCCAGTGAATGCCCGTCTAGCAGGGCTGCTGGTTCCGGCACCGCATGTGGTGCCGGAGAAGAAGGCCAAGAAGGTGGCCACGGGGACTCGAAAGAGTTCCCGCAATCAAGCGTCCGACGACGAGGCGGACTCCTCCCCCGAAGACGAGGAGGAGGAAGAAGACTCTCTCCCGGAGGAGGGAGAGAGGAAGAGGAAGGCTTCCCCAACAGGGGAGGCCGAAGGGTCCAAGAGGGGGAGGACTATTCCCCCGGACAGTTCCGCCAACACCATCGTTGGCGGGGAGGAGTGGCCTTCTAGGCAGGCCTCCGGCGAGATCGTAAGTATCTGGATCCCTGATATGCAATTTCTTTCGCGTTACCTAGTGTCCTACTAATGCCGCATACTGTCCGCAGTCCGGCCGATGATGATCTCCCCGCTTCATTGAGCTGGTCGTTGGCCCCGTCGGATGTGGATTCACTTCCGACTGCCTCTACCCCCCGCGCCGACGAGGACGCCGAGGTGGGATCCTAGAGAGGGACCAGTCAGGAGGAGGCTCCGGAGGCACCGCCAGGCAGCCTCCCGGACTTTGCGTCGGACTCTACATCGGAACCTACTGCGGTTCTAGAGTTCAGCAGGCGGCCCCTTCGAAAGAAGGGCAAGACTGTGACACCGGCGGCCTCCGTCCAACCGGAGGCGCCGGACAACTTGTTGGAGGCGCTCAAAGGCGCTTCCATCAAGGAAGAACACCGCACTATCATGAGTGCGGTGATTCAGAAGGTTCAGCTCGCCAAGAGCGGGCTGACCGAAGCCTGCAGCAGCCTTCTAATAGGCTTTGAGGTAAGAAGTTATAATTATGTAATTTAATACCGCATAGACAGTAGCCCCTGATGCTCAGTTTGGTGTTCGGAAAGAAAAGCCGGACTGAGGATCTAAGAAGATATACGCAGGGTTGCTTAAGATATGTCAATATGGGTTTGCAGGTTGCGCTGCTGACCTCTGCCGCACTGACTGCGGAGGTCGGTGTGTTGAAGCAGGATCTCGAGCGGTCCGAGCAAGAGCTCGGCCATGCCAAGAGGCAGCTCGAGGACAAAGAAGGTGAGCAACACCACTTTGAATAGTTACCTTACAAAAAAGGATTTTGGTTGCAATAAAATTAACAAGGATAATATGGGTATTGCAGGGGCCACAAACGAGGTGGCAGCCCTGAAGGAGGCTGTGTCCGCGGCCGAACGCAGTGCAGCCACGGAACGGGCAGAGCGAGAAAAGCAGGAGGCACGGGTGGAGGAAGTATGGCAAGAGCTCCAGGCTCTCATGGAGAAGCATGAGAGCTTGGAGCGTGACTCCAAGACTCGAGAGTCCGAGCTTGCCTCGGCTCTCGAAAGTGCCAAGTCCGCCAAGGCCGAGGCCCGTAAGGCCCTTCAAGAGGTTGAAGATGTAAAGAAGATAGCGGCGGGTAAGGCATTTTTCATGCAAAGCAAGCCTGTTAATGTAAACTACCTGACACTTACCCGCATTCGGAGCTCTCCAGGGGTGTTTGCAGATCTGCCGCGTAGTGTGTCCGATGCCGCCGCATTCTATCATGGCAAGGAGGGGAGCTCGACGGAGAAGGTCTTCTGGTCTCAGTACGCTGAGGCCGGACATCCGGTGCCCCCAAGCGACCAGCTGAAGCAGCTGGTCGAACTCCACAAGGTAGCTGAGGAGGCCATGATGGGACTTATAGTCCGGCTATGGCCTGGACAGGCCATGCCTGGGAGCTACTTCGGCCTCGTGTGGCGGCTGGTGGATGCGTGCCCCTGGGTGGAGGTCATCAAGCGCTCCGCCTGTATTGAAGGTGCTCGTCGGGCCCTTGCCCGCACAAAGGTGCACTGGGGCAGGCTGGATGCGGAGAAGCTTCTCACTGACCCGCCGCCACCGGGCAAGGAGTATCGTACGCCCGAAATGTATTATAAAATTTTCCTGAAGGGAGCCTGCGATATTGCGGATGAATGCCCCAGAGATGTAATTTTTGAGTAAACTCGCTATGTATTATCCTGTGCGCTGAAAACTTTGTTCATATGCGCATTAAGCAATGCTTGTTTCATTTAAAATATTACCTTATGTGCGGCCGTTTATAAAATCTGAGAGATGGCAAGTCGTTGGCTTCGGCCCCCTAGCCGCGAGTTCTGGGGTGTTCGGGATAAACTTGAGCACTCTTGTTCCCATTTTTGGGTCCATCTAGGGAGGCGCTCAACACAACGAACAAGGCAATCGGACTTATAATGCTTGAACACTCTCACTTAGCCATAGAATTCTATAATTTTAAATTTCGGCGAAGCCCCTGGTATTCGGAAGACCGAATCCGGGGCGCTATCCACGCCTTCGTCGGACATTTATCCGGAACTTCGGTCTAAGCGGCGTGAGTCTTTAAGGACTCAAAAAGACCTCTCGAACAGCGACTAGTCTCTCGCCTTATCATGCCGGTCAGTTTTAGCTTTCTCCACTGAGGCGCTCGCCCGGCTCAACCGGGGCGCAATCGCAGTGGTTCTCCCAGTGCCACCTTAGCCGACAGAACGGAACATAAGGCACAAAACCGTGGGAGTCGGGCAAACCCAACTATTGACCCAAGACTTGATTCGGAGCCGATTCATATAATGCTATAAGTTCGGGGTGCCGCACTTATGAAAGTGTTCGGAATTATCACACCATAATGTGGGGAACATAAGCCCCTGGTGTATTAGACCGTACCAAAATATACGGGTGCAAGATGTCCTGTAATGAACATATATATATATATAAAGTAATGTAATTGCAGTCGAAAAGTGCTGCATTATTTATTAAAGGAAGTCTGCTATGAATGCGGACTGATACAAATAGTGCGGTAAGCAAGGGATTTGGACTAATTAAACATGTCCCCCTCTAGGGATGAGCTGCGGACTTGGTGTATATAATCGAATTTAATGCTCGTAATTGAGACCACCTGAGTGTTCGTCGCATCCTTCTTTCTTCCCAGGCTGTTGCATCGTGAGTTCGGCAGGTTCACCGCCGGATAGGGCCTCTGGTTAACGGAGTCCTGTGTATACAAAGAAGGAAAATAATAAAAAAAAGAGTGTGGCGCACTTGTGAGCCCCTGGTGTGGTCGAGCCGCACTCTGGGTCCATTGTGATCGTGCCCCTTCCCCTGCGCCCATGGTATCTCCAAAGCGTAATGATGCACGCGGAGGGTTGTTCTTGCAATCATGCGAGGGCGAGGGTTAGGGCCGCATTGCTACGCGTGCTTTGATCATGCCAGGTTGCCTTGGTTGGTATTGCTTCGGGCGCGTTTTGCTATATCCGGCCGTTTAACGGCCGGACTCGAAAATTGCCTTAAAAGGCTGCTCTGTACTTTTGCCGCGAGAGCTGCTGTATGTTCCTCCGTTCGGAGGGAGCGTTCCGTATTTCTGTTGACCGTGATGACTCCATGAGGGCCTGGAATCTTGAGCTTGAGGTATGCATAATGCGGCACCGCGTTGAACTTTGCAAACGCGGTTCGTCCGAGCAGAGCGTGATAGCCGCTGCGAAATGGGACTATGTCGAAGATTAACTCTTCGCTCCGAAAATTATCCGGGGATCCGAAGACCACTTCCAGTGTGACTGAGCCCGTACAATTGGCTTCCACACCTGGTATGACACCTTTAAAGGTTGTCTTTGTAGGTTTAATCCTTGAGGGGTCTATGCCCATCTTGCGCACTGTATCCTAAAAAAGCAGGTTCAGGCTACTACCGCCGTCCATCAGGACTCTTGTGAGGTGAAATCCATCGATGATTGGGTCTAAAACCAATGCGGCGAATCCGCCATGGCGTATGCTGGTCGGATGGTCTCTTCGATCGAAAGTGATCGGACAAGAGGACCATGGATTGAACTTCGGGGCGACTGGCTCCATCGCATAGACGTCCCTTAGTGCGCGCTTCCTCTCCCTCTTGGGTATATGGGTTGCATAAATCATGTTCACCGTCCGCACTTGTGGGGGGAAACCCTTCTGTCCTCTATTGTTCGGCGGTCGGGTCTCCTCCTCGTCGTCGCTGTTTAGCCCCTTGTCATTGTTTTCGGCAATTAACTTGCCTGCCTGCTTGAACACCCAGCAATCTCTGTTGGTGTGATTGGCTGGCTTTTCGGGGGTGCCATGTATCTGGCATAAGCGGTCGAGTATTCGGTCCAAGTTGGACGGACCCGGGGTGGTTCTTTTGAATGGCTTCTTCCGCTGACCGGGTTTAGAGCCTCGGAATCCGGCGTTGACTGCCATATCCTCCTTATCGTCGCCGTTAATGCGGCGTTTGTTTTTGTTTCGACGTGACCTGCCGTTGTGGTCCTTAGTATCCGGACTGCCAGAATTTTTATTCAGGTTGTTGCTACGAGCTAGCCAGCTATCCTCTCTCGCGCAAGAGCGGGTCATTAATGATGTGAGTGCTGCCATGGATTTTGGCTTTTCCTGTCCCAGGTGCCGGGCTAGCCACTCGTCGCGGATGTTATGTTTGAAGGCTGCAAGGGCCTTTGCATCCGGACAGTCAACGATTTGGTTTTTCTTTGTCAAGAACCATGTCCAGAATTGTCTGGCCGATTCCTCTGGCTGCTGAATTATGTGGCTTAGGTCATCGGCGTCTGGTGGCCGCACATACGTGCCCTGGAAATTGTCGAGGAATGCGGCTTCCAGGTCTTCCCAACACCCAATTGACTATGCGGGCAAGCTGTTAAGCCAATGCCGAGCTGGTCCTTTAAGCTTGAGTGGGAGGTACTTGATGGCATGGAGATTGTCGCCGCGGGCCATATGGATGTGAAGGAGATAATCTTCAATCCAAACCGCGGGGTCTGTTGTGCCGTCGTAGGATTTGATGTTTACGGGTTTAAACCCTTCAGGGATTTGATGATCCATTACTTCATCAGTGAAGCATAGGGGGTGTGCGGTGCCTCTATATTGAGCAATATCATAACGCAGCTCGAGAGAGCGTTGTCTGCTGTGTTCGGCCCGGCCAGGGTTATGGTATCTGGTGCGACGGTATTCGTCGCGGGTCGTGGGGCACCCTCGTGATCCGTAGATGGATCTGGATTGCCTTGCCTTGTCCTCCAATACGTCTCGCAAGTCAGGCGTTCCCTCTTGGCTTCGTACTTTTGGAGCGATGCCGGGGTACGGTTTTTGTGGAGGGTCTGGATACCTCTCTGTCGCGACCACGGGGTGGTCGGTCGGCCGTATCATGCGCTGGTGATGAAGGTATGTATGCTTCCTCCTCTAATCGGGGGAGCAACTTGCGTCTAGGGTAGCTTTTGGAGGGGCGTTCGAGTTTAAACTCTTCGGCCGCGAGGACCTCGGTCCATCGATCGGCCAGCAGGTCCTGATCAGCTTGAAGCTTCTGCTGCTTTTTCTTTAGGCTATTTGCCGTGGCGATAAGCCTGCGTTTAAAACGCTCTTGTTCGACGGGATCCTCGGGCACGACGAATTCGTCGTCGTTGAGGCTTGCCTCGTCTTCGAAGGGAGGTATATAGTTATAATCCTCGACCTCTTCGTCTGCCACCCTCTCGTGGGGGCTTGCTTCTGCGTCCTCCTGCGCTGAGTTTTGCTAGAGGGGATTATCTTCGGCACTCTCTGGGGTATTATTATCTCCTGTGCCGGAATCTCGATTCTTGCTGTGGCGGGATTTAGAGCGGCGCCGCTGACGCCGGCGCTTGGGCTGTTTCTTTAAGGAATCTGCCTCCGCTACTTCTTCGCCGTCCCCGTCCTTTGGGGTGTCCACCATGTATATGTCGTATGACGAGGTGGTCTTCCAGTGCCCTGTAGGCGCTGGTTCCTGTTCGTCTCCGACATCATCATCCATAGCGTCGATGTCTTCGGAGTTGTAGTCTAGCATGTCGGTAAGATCGTCGACAGTGGCTACAAAGTGGGTGGTGGGTGGGCTCTGAATTTCTTCGTCGTCCATATCCCAACCATCCTGGCCATAGTCCGGCCAGGACTCTCCCGATAGAGAGAGATGCCTTAGCGAATTTAGGATGTCGCCAAAGGGCGAGTATTGGAAGATGTCCGCGGCAGTGAATTCCATAACCGGCGCCCAATCCGATTCGATTGGTAGGGGCGCGAGAGGTCCGGAGTCCGGCAAGGAGTCCGGCACCTCGGAATCACAAGTTTCGCGAGGGGCAGGGTTAGTGTTTGGCTCCGTCGCCATGGAAGTTGAAGCCCCCAAGGTGGTATCCATCCACCGATCCTCGATCTGGGCGATCGGCTCCGGACTAAGGGCCGGGGCGGATTCGTGCGCGGACACTAAGGCACTGTTCGGCGGCAGAGCTAGATCATGCCCGTCGCAACAGTGCGCCGCGCTTGGCTTTGGCTCGAGCCCGTCGAAGATCAAGTCCCCGCGGATGTCGGCTGTGAAGTTTAGGCTTCCGAATCTGACCTGATGGCCAGGGGCGTAGCTTTTGATCTGCTCTAGATGGCCAAGTGAGTTAGCCCGCAGTGCGAGGCCGCCGAATACGAAGGTCTGTCCGGGGAGAAAAGTCTCACCCTGGACAGCGTTGTTGATTGAAGATTCCATCGAGCCTATCGGTGACGACACAGAGGAACTCTCAATGAAAGCACCAATGTCGGTGTCAAAACCGGCGGATCTCGGGTAGGGGGTCCCGAACTGTGCGTCTAGGCGGATGGTAACAGGAGACAAGGGACACGATGTTTTACCCAGGTTCGGGCCCTCTTGATGGAGGTAAAACCCTACAGTGGATCTACCACGAGAGTGGATCTACCACGAGATCAAGGAGGCTAAACCCTAAAGCTAGCCTATGGTATGATTGTTGTGATGTATGTTGTGTCCTACGGACTAAAGCCCTCCGGTTTATATAGACACCGGAGGAGGCTAGGATTACACAGAGTTGGTTACAATGGTAGGAGATCTACATATCCGTATTGCCAAGCTTTCCTTCCACGCCAAGGAAAGTCCCCTCCGGACACGGGACGGAGTCTTCAATCTTGTATCTTCATAGTCTTGGAGTCCGGCGGACGATGATAGTCCGGCTGTCCGGACACCCCCTAGTCCAGGACTCCCTCACCCGGTCCTTGCGAAGGTTGAAACAGCACTAACTTGACGAACTATCGTTGTGGTTTTGATGCGTAGGTAAGAACGGTTCTTGCTAAGCCCGTAGCAGCCACGTAAAACTTGCAACAACAAAGTAGATGACGTCTAACTTGTTTTTGCAGGGTATGTTGTGATGTGATATGGTCAAGACGTGATGCTATATTTTATTGTATGAGATGATCATGTTTTGTAACCGAAGTTATCGGCAACTGGCAGGAGCCATATGGTTGTCGCTTTATTGTATGAAATGCAAACGCCCTGTAATTGCTTTACTTTATCACTAAGCGGTAGCGATAGTCGTAGAAGCAATAGATGGCATAACGACAATGATGCTACGATGGAGATCAAGGTGTCGCGCCGGTGACGATGGTGATCACAAGCACAAGATGATGATGGCCATATCATATCACTTATATTGATTGCATGTGATGTTTATCCTTTATGCATCTTATCTTGCTTTGATTGACGGTAGCATTTTAAGATGATCTCTAACTAAAAATTATCAAGAAGTGTTCTCCCTGAGTATGCACCGTTGCCAAAGTTCGTCGTGCCAAGACACCACATGATGATCGGGTGTGATAAGCTCTACGTCCATCTACAACGGGTGCAAGCCAGTTTTGCACACGCAGAATACTCAGGTTAAACTTGACGAGCCTAGCATATGCAGATATGGCCTCGGAACACGGAGACCGAAAGGTCGAGCGTGAATCATATAGTAGATATGATCAACATAGTGATGTTCACCATTGAAAACTACTCCATCTCACGTGATGATCGGTTATGGTTTAGTTGATTTGGATCACGTGATCACTTAGATGACTAGAGAGATGTCTGTCTAAGTGGGAGTTCTCAAGTAATATGATTAATTGAACTTAAATTTATCAAGAACTTAGTACCTGATAGTATTTTGCTTGTCTATGTTTGTTGTAGATAGATGGCTCGTGTTGTTGTTCCGTTGAATTTTAATGTGTTCCTTGAGAAAGCAAAGTTGAAAGATGATGGTAGAAATTACACGGACTGGGCCCGTAACCTGAGGATTATCCTCATTGCTGCACAGAAGAATTACGTCCTGGAAGCACCGCTGGGTGCTAGGCCTGCTGCTGATGCAACTGACGACGTTAAGAACGTCTGGCAGAGCAAAGCTGATGACTACTCGATAGTTCAGTGTGCCATGATTTACGGCTGAGAACCGGGTCTTCAACGACGTTTTGAACGTCATGGAGCATATGAGATGTTCCAGGAGTTGAAGTTAATATTTCATGCAAATGCCCGGATTGAGAGATATGAAGTCTCCAATAAGTTCTATAGCTGCAAGATGGAGGAGAATAGTTCTGTCAGTGAACACATACTCAAAATGTCTGGGTATAATAATCACTTGATTCAACTGGAAGTTAATCTTCCTGATGATAGCGTCATTGACAGAATTATCCAATCACTGCCACCAAGCTACAAGAGCTTCGTGATGAACTATAATATGCAAGGGATGAACAAGACAATTCCCGAGCTCTTCGCAATGCTAAAAGCTGCGGAGGTAGAAATCAAGAAGGAGCATCAAGTGTTGATGGTCAATAAGACCACTAGTTTCAAGAAAAAGGGCAAAGGGAAGAAGAAGGGGAACTTCAAGAAGAACAGCAAGCAAGTTGCTGCTCAAGAGAAGAAACCCAAGTATGGACCTAAGCCTGAAACTAAGTGCTTCTACTACAAGCAAACTGGTCACTGGAAGCGGAACTGCCCCAAGTATTTGGCGGATAGGAAGGATGGCAAGGTGAACAAAGGTATATGTGATATACATGTTATTGATGTGTACCTTACTAGAGCTCGCTATAGCACCTGGGTATTTGATACTGGTTATATTGCTAATATTTGCAACTCGAAATAGGGACTACAGAATAAGCGAGCACTGGCCAAGGACGAGGTGACGATGCGCGTGGGAAACGGTTCCAAAGTTGATGTGATCGCGGTCGGCATGCTACCTCTACATCTACCTTCGGGATTAGTTTTAGACCTGAATAATTGTTATTTGGTGCCAGCGTTGAGCATGAACATTATATCTGGATCTTGTTTGATGCGAGATGGTTATTCATTTAAATCAGAGAATAATGGTTGTTCTATTTATAAGAGTAATATCTTTTATGGTCATGCACCCTTGAAGAGTGGTCTATTTTTATTGAATCTCGATAGTAGTGATACACATATTCATAACGTCAAAGCCAAAAGATGCAGAGTTGATAATGATAGTGCAACTTATTTGTGGCACTGCCGTTTAGGTCATATCGGTGTAAAGCGCATGAAGAAACTCCATACAGATGGACTTTTGGAATCACTTGATTATGAATCACTTGGTACTTGCGAACCGTGCCTCATGGGCAAGATGACTAAAACACGGTTCTCCGGTACTATGGAGAGAGCAACAAATTTGTTGGAAATTATACATACAGATGTATGTGGTCTGATGAATGTTGAAGCTCGTGGCGGATATCGTTATTTTCTCACCTTCACAGATGATTTGAGCAGATATGGGTATATCTACTTAATGAAACACAAGTCTGAAACATTTGAAAAGTTCAAAGAATTTCAGAGTGAAGTGGAAAATCATCGTAACAAGAAAATAAAGTTTCTACGATCTGATCGTGGAGGAGAATATTTGAGTTACGAGTTTGGTTTACATTTGGAACAATGCGGAATAGTTTCACAACTCACGCCACCCGGAACACCACAACGAAATGGTGTGTCTGAATGTCGTAATCGTACTTTACTAGAGATGGTGCGATCTATGATGTCTCTTACTGATTTACCGCTATCGTTCTGGGGTTATGCTTTAGAGACGGCCGCATTCACATTGAATAGGGCACCATAAAAATCCGTTGAGACGACGCCTTATGAACTGTGGTTTGGCAAGAAACCAAAGTTGTCGTTTCTTAAACTTTGGGGCTGCAATGCTTATGTGAAGAAACTTCAACCGGATAAGCTCGAACCTAAATCGGAGAAATGTGTCTTCATAGGATACCCAAAGGAGACAGTTGGGTACACCTTCTATCACAGATCCGAAGGCAAGACATTCGTTGCTAAGAATGGATCCTTTCTAGAGAAAGACTTTCTCTCGAAATAAGTGAGTGGGAGAAAAGTAGAACTTGATGAGGTAATTATACCAGCTCCCTTATTGGAAAGTAGTTCATCACAGAAATCGGTTCCTGTGACACCTACACCAATTAGTGAGGAAGCTAATGATATTGATCATGAAACTTCAGATCAAGTTTCTACTGAACCTCGTAGGTCTACCAGAGTAAGATCCGCACCAGAGTGGTACGGTAATCCTATTCTGGAAGTCATGTTACTTGACCATGATGAACCTACGAACTATGAGGAAGCGATGATGAGCCCAGATTCCGCAAAATGGCTAGAAGCCATCAAATCTGAGATGGGATCCATGTATGAGAACAAAGTATGGACTTTGGTTGACTTGCCCGATGATCGGCAAGCCATTGAGAATAAATGGATCTTTAAGAAGAAGACTGACGCTGATGGTAATGTAACTGTCTATAAAGCTCGACTTGTTGCGAAAGGTTTTTGACAAGTTCAAGGGGTTGACTATGATGAGACTTTCTCACCCGTAGCGATGCTTAAGTCTGTCCGAATCATGTTAGCTATTGCTGCATTTTATGATTATGAAATTTGGCAAATGGATGTCAAAGCTGCATTCTTGAATGGATTTCTGGAAGAAGAGTTGTATATGATGCAGCCAAAAGGTTTTGTTGATCCAAAAGGTGCTAACAAAGTGTGCAAGCTCCAGCGATCCATTTATGGACTGGTGCAAGCATCTCGGAGTTGGAATAAACGTTTTGACAGTGTGATCAAAGCATATGGTTTTATACACACTTTTGGAGAAGCCTGTATTTACAAGAAAGTGAGTGGGAGGTCTATAGCATTTCTGATATTATATGTAGATGACATATTATTAATTGGAAATGATATAGAATTTCTGGATAGCATAAAGGGATACTTGAATAAAAGTTTTTCAATGAAAGACCTCGGTGAAGCTGCTTACATATTGGGCATCAAGATTTATAGAGATAGATCAAGACGCTTAATAGGACTTTCACAAAGCACATACCTTGATAAAATTTTGAAAAAAATCAAAATAGATCAGGCAAAGAAAGGGTTCTTGCCCGTGCTACAAGGTGTGAAGTTGAGTCAGACTCAATGCCCGACCACAGCAGAAGATAGAGAGAAAATGAAAGATGTTCCCTACGCTTCAGCCATAGGCTCTATCATGTATGCAATGCTGTGTACCAGACCTGACGTATGCTTAGCAATAAGCTTGGCAGGAAGGTACCAAAGTAATCCAGGAGTGGATCACTGGACAGCGGTCAAGAACATCCTGAAATACCTGAAAAGGACTAAGGTTATGTTTCTCGTATATGGAGGTGACAAAGAGCTAGTCGTAAATGGTTACGTCGATGCAAGCTTTGACACTGATCCGGACGATTCTAAATCGCAAACCGGATACGTATTTTTATTAAACGATGGAGCTGTAAGTTGGTGCAGTTCTAAACAAAGCGTCGTGGCGGGATCTACATGTGAAGCGGAGTACATAGCTGCTTCGGAAGCAGCAAATGTAGGAGTCTGGATGAAGGAGTTCATTTCCGATCTAGGTGTCATACCTAGTGCATCGGGACCAATGAAGATCTTCTGTGACAATACTGGTGCAATTGCCTTGGCAAAGGAATCCAGATTTAACAAGAGGACCAAGCACATCAAGAGACGCTTCAATTCCATCCGGGACCAAGTCCAAGTGGGAGACATAGAAATTTGCAAGATACATACGGATCTGAATGTTGCAGACCCGTTGACTAAGCCTCTCTCACGAGCAAAACATGATCAGCACCAAGACTCCATGGGTGTTAGAATCATTACTATGTAATCTAGATTATTGACTCTAGTGCAAGTGGGAGACTAAAGGAAATATGCCCTAGAGGCAATAATAAAGTTATTATTTATTTCCTCATATCATAATAAATGTTTATTATTCATGCTAGAATTATATTAACCGGAAACATGATACATGTGTGAATACATAGACAAACACAATGTCACTAGTATGCCTCTACTTGACTAGATTATTAATCAAAGATGGTTATGTTTCCTAACCATAGACATGTGTTGTCATTTGATTAATGGGATCACATCATTAGGAGAATGATGTGATTGACATGACCCATTCCGTTAGCCTAGCACTTGATCGTTTAGTATATTGCTATTGCTTTCTTCATGACTTATACATGTTCCTGTAACTATGAGATTATGCAACTCACGTTTACAGGATGAACACTTTGGGTACTACCAAACGTCACAACGTAACTGGGTGATTATAAAGGAGTACTACAGGTGTCTCCAAAGGTACATGTTGGGTTGGCATATTTCGAGATTAGGTTTTGTCACTCTGATTGTCGGAGAGGTATCTCTAGGCCCTCTCGGTAATGCACATCACTATAAGCCTTGCAAGCAATGTAGCTAATGAGTTAGTTACAGAATGATGCATTACATAACAAGTAAAGAGACTTGCCGGTAACGAGATTGAACTAGGTATTGGATACCGACGATCGAATCTCGGGCAAGTAACATACCGATGACAAAGGGAACAACGTATGTTGTTATGTGGTTTGACCGATAAAGATCTTCGTAGAATATGTAGGAACCAATATGGGCATCCAGGTTCCGCTATTGGTTATTGACCAAGAATAGTTCTAGGTCATGTCTACATAGTTCTCGAACCCGTAGGGTCCGCACGCTTAACGTTATGATGACAGTTTTGTTATGAGTTTATAAGTTTTGATGTACCGAAGTTGTTCGGAGTCCCGGATGTGATCACGGACATGACGAGGAGTCTCGAAATAGTCGAGACATAAAGATTGATATATTGGAAGCCTATGTTTGGACATCGGAATAGTTCCGGGTGAAATCGGGATTTTACCGGAACACCGGGGGGTTACCGAAACCCTCCCGGGAGTTAATGGGCCTTAGTGGGCCATGAGGGAGAAGAGGAGGGCCGGCCAGGGCAGGCCGCACGCCCTCTCCCCCCTAGTTCGAATAGGACAAGGAAGGGGGGAGGCGCCCCCCTTTCCTCTTTCCCTCCCCCCAAGTCCTAATCCAACTAGGAAAAGGGGGAGTCCTACTCCCGGTGGGAGTAGGACTCCTCCAGCGCGCCTCCTCCTAGGGCCGGCCGCACCCCCCTTGCTCCTTTATATACGGGGGCAAGGGGCACCCTAGGACACACAGGTTGATCTACGGATCATTCCTTAGCCGTGTGCGGTGCCCCCCTCCACCATATTCCACCTCGGTCATATCGTCGCGGAGTTTAGGCGAAGCCCTGCGCCGGTAGAACATCATCATCGTCACCACGCCGTCATGCTGACGGAACTCATCCCCGACGCTTTGCTGGATCGGAGCCCGGGGAACGTCATCGAGCTGAACGTGTGTTGAACACAGAGGTGCCGTACGTTCGGTGCTTGGATCGGTCGGATCGTGAAGACGTACGATTACATCAACCGCGTTGTCATAACGCTTCCGCTTACAGTCTACGAGGGTACGTGGACAATACTCTCCCCTCTCGTTGCTATGCCATCACCATGATCTTGCGTGTGCGTAGGAAATTTTTTGAAATTACTACGTAACCCAACAAAGGCGACACCCGTGGGGATACCGTGCCTGAGGCCGCAAAGTGATATGAGGTGTTACATGCTAGATCGGTGTGGCATTGAGTCGGGTTCGTGTTAGCTTTGGTATTAGAGCTTGACTGCCTGTAGGATTACCAAGCCAAACTGGTCGAAGTTGAGTCTAGAAATTCTTTAGTTATATAAGGGAATTGATTGTGGGATGGAACGTAAGGCTATTTTTACTCCTTATACCTTATGCCCTTCTGATCTGAGTCATCTTATCTTTCCCACGGGGTTTAGGAACTAGGCTTTCTCTTTTGTCTATCAGGATCACGTGTTACTAATCCGTAGACTTGTAAGATTGTTCGATTTAATTCTCAGTTCAGTCTCTACTACTTCCATGTGTTCATAGTTTGTCTCGGAACTTTGATATCTTGATTATAAGTGGTTATGCCACCATTTTGTAGCATGTCTCAAATCCTTTAAGCATTTACAGTCGTTATGTTGTCCGAGTCATCCCAGGTTTCTAAACAATCCGATGCATTTGCAAATCCTCTTCCTCTGTTTTCAATGTCCTTTGTGCCAGATTAACCACACTAATCGGTGCGTTGAGGTACTCTGTTGCCTCGACATATATGTTGGAGCTATTATTATGACCCTAGGTGTCTTAGGGGATCATTTAGTAATCTAGTTATACCCTGCCTCCAGTGTGATGATTCCGGCGATTATTTTCGAAAGCATCCCGTGATGCCATTTAGTATGTAGGTATTCTATTCCTGGGTTCTTGAACCCGAGATTCACCCTACTTACCTCATGTTGTTAGTGTTTGCTCGTTCCTTTAGGATATTAGTAACCTTTGTGATAGTCCTCGAGGTCCGTGGTATTTCCTTCTTCCAAATACTATGAACCGCTTATGGCAGAAGTTCTTTGAACCAAAAGATCACAACAAAAGTGCTCTCAATGAGTTCTCCATTCTATATTGTGGCTCTGCCAGTTCTACCTTTCTGCATGGGTTATCCAGAAGAAATATGTTGAACTCGTTCGACATGCTAATCCATGCATCCACAACTCAGAAAATCGTATGTTCTTTTGAGTTGTCCCTCTTTAATTGTATTCTGACCTCCGTCTATCCATTGATAGTAAGGAGTAGTTGTGCAATCTGTTTATCGATGCTTATTACTCTTGTGGTCCGTCAAGTCATTCTATTCTGGAATGACTAGGAGAAACAAACCCCAGTACCTTATCCATCTCCAGGATCGGGTCAAAGCATTCGTAATCTGTAAATCAAAATGCCAATCCAGCTTTTGATTTTGTTCTACCCTAGAGTATTACCATCTTTATATCAAGAATATCATGGTAATTGCACACCATCCTATGAACTCTTGATACAGTGATATTTCTCTCCATTATTCATTTCTCGGTTCCCGTCTTGTTGCAATTGGAATGCCGACATGTGAACTATGATGTGTGAAATTGATACTCCTAGCTACCTTGTTGCTTGGTAGTTAAAGGACAATAATTTCGTTCTTAGCGTGTTGGTTATTAAATCCTCATTCTAAGACCGATTGTGCTACCTAGTCCATTTTCCTGGTGCACTCTTCGATCAACGAGTTAGGATTGTGTCAAACCCTTGCTCAGTTGATCACATCATCTTGCCTCAAAAGCAAGATTGTTCTCAAGCTTGGTTACATATCGGTGGTTTGTGATTTTCCGAATATCTTCTCGGAAGTATCACCAGGTTGTCCCCTGACTGTTATGTTGAGTTCGTGATCAAGTTGGTTTCCTGTAAACCACCCTTTCTCCAAGAATCTGTGTCGGATACCCTGAGCTAGTTGGTTAAGCTAAACAACAACTTGGAGAGTTGGAAGATAAAAGCTTGTCCGACTCAGTTCATTCCAAGGGATATCCTTGTGTATGTGTGTTGAAGAAAGATGATATTTTCATCGACTGACCCTCGTGATCAGTTAATGGATCTATCATTTTATCCAATCTTTGATTTGAGTATGGGCTATCGTCAAATCAAATCAGAACCAACGATACTCGTAATGTTGTCTTACTCGTGGTTGTTTCCTCGACCATACACCATTATATTGTTTGTGACTGATTGATGCTATCACCTTGTTCACATAATTGTGGAATTCCATTTTGATGGAAACCTGGATAAATTGTTGTTGAGCCCATCGACAACATCATTATCTTTTCCATAATTTTCATTAAGCTAGTGTTGGAAACTTTTGAAAGCATTTCTTCATGTCCCGTGCATGAAGCATATGTCCGGATGAAAGAAGTGACCTCCACTAGTTCATGTGCATTTGATGCAAGTTGCCGCCGTGGATTCGAGAAAGTCAATGTTGCTTCCTCCGGAATCATCCCAAGTCAGTCATGCATGTGTGAAGTATTCTATGGTCTGATAGACTGATCATCTTCATTCCATACGTATCCCTATCACACCAAGCCACTGATTGATTTGTTCAAGGAGAAGGAGTTCCTTCATAAGAGCTAATCATGACTTATGTTAGGACTTCATTATCCTCGATGATGGTTCCCAACCTGAACTCGATAGTGTTTTATTATAAGACTACTACGTGGTCATGCTTGTCTAGGACAGCGTGTTCACATGTGTTTAGCAGAACCGGCTCATGTTTTGGAGCTTGCTATCGTAGTTCATCCCTCGAGAATCTCACAACGTCATCCTGTCGATTTGTGTTGCAAACTTTCGTTTTTCCTTCTAGACTTGATGATTCTGGAATATTCTGACACCAACCAGATCTAAATCTCAGGCAAACTTGATGGTTGGAACGTTTCCAAAGAACTACAATATTGGTCTCTCTGTAACCCGGTAAAGTGGATGTCGTGGCCAACACACCCAGCCGGAAGACCCGTTATTGTAGTATCTTGATTGAGGAAGTTGGCCACCTCCCCATAAGGATTTCCTAGGATTTACTCAAGTAGTTGATCCTTATGGATTTTTGTGCTCCCGAAGTCCGACCTTTTACTTGATGTTCTAGATACAAACTATATCTATAAATGGGTTGCGCTAGCACATCAAGGAGAACATTAGAAGCGGAGTGCTAAATGTCTCTCAGTCGATCATTCAGATTTTATTCTCCTTGGTCTCACTAAGGTGAAATCTGATAAGGTGTTATCTTCATTTGCATCTGCCTTGTCCATCACTATTCATCATGGTAGTATGTTGTGTTGCCAGGATCCTTGACACGGATGTTGGTAAGACCTTGATGAATATGGAAATGCTCAAGTTCTTGAGAGCACGCTCAGTCACTAGGTTCTACCCTCGATATGTATTGGAATGTGCCTTCCGTTTGTCGAGTTGTCTTATAACTCTAATTTCCTTCCCAAACTGAGTATGCCATTCCTTCGAACTCCGTCAAACGATTGTTGGTGAATTGCCTTAGGCTGGTGTAAAGAGTCTCAATGATCTCTGTATCAGAAGTAATTCTTTTGCCACTTAAGAGAGTAATTCTATGAGTCACCTCCTCTAAGGTGCCCCGTTATGGGATCATGGCAAATTTTTTCCTCGCTACTTTCAAACCCTCATGAAATTGTTTCTTCCGTCCTTCATGATGTGTGTTTTGCCTCTCAGCTCAAGAGATATTCTACATCTCGTTCTGTGAGTTGATCTTGTGATATTTAAGATGATCCATCCTTGTAGAGTGTCTCTGTCCTCGTGTTGGATGAAGATCTCGAAAGCAAAGACGTCAAGATCAATTGGAGTAATGAATCAACATTTTTGAGAAGAGCAATTGGATCATGAAGATTGTGTTGGTTTGTGTCCCCCTTTGACCTCTTACTTCATGTCTTGAATCTCGGGACGAGATTCTTGTTTAGTGGGGGTGAGTTTTCACATCCCTAGTTCTAGTCTGCTCTGGGTTAGCTAGTCTTGTGTTGCATCATGTTTAAATTTCTCTTAAACCTAAAATGGGGAGCAACAAACCCCAGCACCCCCCCTGAAAATACCAGGTTCAACTAAAAAATATTTCAATGAACCCAGAATACCCTTCACAAAAGTTCATCATTTTTGAATTGGTCTAGAACCTCTCCCAAAAATGGTGCACATTTTCCTAGGCCATTCTGGATTTTTGAATTAAATCATTACTTATTTGCATTTGGGCATTTAAACACTATAAAATATTTTTAAATTCATAGTTTGAGTTGGAACTTGAACCTTGGGTTCAAAATAACTTAAACCCATCTGGTTGTAGTTGCATTAGGCCAACACACTCATATTGCCATGTCATGATCATGCATCATAATGTGCATTGCATTGATTGTGTTTCCTTTCGTGTTGCCGGAACTTGCCCCCTCTCGATAGACGTGGTTTCGACGATGTGATCAGTGACACTGATGAACAACTATACTATCTTCAGAAGTGCCAGGCAAGCAAACCCCCTTGTTCATTCCGATACAATCCCACACTCTCACTCCTGCTCTCTTTTACTGCATTAGGACAACAACGATTCAACTGTTACATGCTGCGGTAGTTGAACCCCTTTCCTTTGCATGACCTGTCATTGCCACAGTAAATAGATGAAACCCACTAGCATGAGTAGGAGTTGTTTGAGCCCTGATGTGCCTACTCATTCATGCTTGTTATCATGCCTGCTACTGCTTAGAGTTGAGTTAGGTATGATTCATCGGGGATGAATTGGAATGTGGTGAACATGTCCTACTGTGTGTGAGCTAAGTGTGTGAACACGATTTGGTAAAGGTAGTGGTGAGAGGCCATGTAGGAGTACATGGTGGGTTGTATCATTGAAACCGTCCTCAGGAACTGAGTTCTGTGTTTGTGATCCATGAACAGTTACTACCACACATTGGGCTCCGGGCACTCCAAGCTCTCTCGACTTATTAATCAACTCGATCTCTGTCCAGGAGTTGCAACTAGTTTCTGGTGTTTGTAGGTAGTGTTAGTAGTCTAGCAAGTGGCACCCGGTACAGGTGGGCTTGGGACAGACTAGGCACAGTGGCCCGGTGTACCAAGTGGCACCCGGATGGTGGACTTGGGAACCCTGCACACATCGTTTGGGGCCGTGAGCGACACCCCAGCCGTATCTCCTTGCGGATGGAACCCGAATAGGCGATAAACCTGGACGAGAGACTTGTGTGGTTAGTCAGGTCGTGGCCGACACCCTCGCCGGGCTTCCGCTTGAAGGTTGCCGAGTACATGTCGTGTAAACAGCGGTAAGTGGTGAGAGCGTGTGTGAAGAAGTACACCCTTGCAGGGTTAACATCATCTATTTGAATAGCCGCGTCCGCGTTAAAGGACTTCTGGGTTGCCTGTACAGTTCATAGACAAGTGAAAGTGGATACTCTAAATTGCGCAAGATAAGCGTGAGTGCTATGGATGGCGTTCTCGTAGGAAGACGGGAGCAGATCCATAGTGGTGTATTGATTGGTGAATATGTGGACTCATGTGCGCCACCTCAAAAGAGTTACTTGCAGTCGTAGTTCAGGTTAGCCACTGAGTCAAAGCTGGCTTGCTGCAGTTAAACTCCACCACCCCCTTTGTTGATACCGATCCATATGTAGATAGTTCTGATGTAAGTCTTGCTGGGTACATTTGTACTAACGTTTGCCTATTTTATGTTTTTGCAAAGAGACTTCAGTCTCGCTAGTTGTTCCGCTTGGACTTTGACGTTTAGCTTGTTACCTCAGCTACGATCTTGTGCCCTCCGCAGGATCTGGTAGATAGTCAGGCTTCTCAGCCTTTTTCATTTGTAGATGCCTGTACTCAGACATGTTAAGCTTCCGCATGTGGTTTGACTTGTATGCTCTGAATGTTGGGTCATGCGACCCATGATTGTAATATCTCGCTCCTCGGAGCCTATTGAATAAAATACTTGAGTTGTAGAGTCATGTTGTGATGCCATGTTGTATTTGCACATATCGAGCATATTGTGTGTATGTTATTGAAATGCTTGGTATGTGTGGAATCTGAAAACCTAGTTGTTTATCCTTGGTAGCCTCTCTTACCGGGAAATGTCTCCTTGTGCTTCCACTGAGCCATGGTAGCTTGCTACTGCTCCGGAACACTTAGGCTGGCCGGCATGTGTCCTTCTTTGTTCCTGTGTCTGTCCCTTTGGGAAATGTCACGCGGTGTCTACCGGAGTCCTGTTAGCCTGCTACAGCCCAGATTCTCTGGAGTCCTGCTAGCCCAGCTGCTACAGCCCGGATTCAATCGATGTTGACCGACACGTTCGTTGTTGGGTCATGTATGCCTGTCCATGTAAGTTAGTGCCACTTTGGGTTCACGACTAGCCATGTCAGCCCGGGTTCTTTGTCATATGGATGCTAGCGACACTATCATATACGTGTGCCAAAAGGCGCAAATGGTCCCGGGCCTGGTAAGGCAACACCCGTGGGGATACCGTGCATGAGGCCGCAAAGTGATATGAGGTGTTACATGCTAGATCGGTGTGGCATTGAGTCGGGGTCCTGACAGTGGCGTAGATCATATTGACCGTTTTCACCTGGGGGGGATTTCTTTTGTCCCCCCGTATTCGGACGCCGGGGCTCATCGTCATCGTCGTTGTGCAGCCCCTTGTCCTTGTTTTCGGCATTTATCTTGCCGGCCTGTTTGAACACCCAGCAGTCTCTATTGGTGTGGTTGGCTGGTTTATCCGGTGTGCCATGAATTTGGCACGAGCGCTCTAGTATGCGGTCCAGACTAGACGGTCCCTGATTATTTCTTTTGAACGGCTTTTTCCGCTGTCCGGACTTAGATCCGCTGAGTCCGGTGTTGACTGCCGTGTCTTCAGTGCTGTCGTCGTTGTTCTGTCTCTTATGTCTGTTGCGTCGTGGCTTGCCGTTAGCATCACGGCCATCCGAAGCGCCGGAATGTGGCGTGGTGCCGTTGCGAGCCAACCAGCTATCCTCACCCGCACAAAAACGGGTCATTAGGGTTGTGAGAGCTGCCATAGACTTGGGTTTTTCCTGGCCAAGGTGTCGAGCGAACCATTCATCGCGGATATTATGCTTAAAAGCCGCCAGGGCTTCGGCGTCCGGACAGTCGACTATTTGGTTCTTTTTAGTGAGGAACCGAGTCCAGAATTTTTGGGCTGACTCTCCGGGCTGTTGAGTATTGTGGCTTAGGTCATCGGCGTCCGGTGGCCGCACATATGTGCCCTGGAAGTTATCAAGGAATGCATCTTCCAGGTTTTCCCAATTGCCAATGGAATTTGCTGGCAGGCTGTTTAACCAGTGTCGGGCTGGTCCTTTGAGCTTAAGGGGGAGGTACTTGATGGCGTGTAGATCATCTCCGCGGGCCATGTGGATGTGGAGAAGGAAATCTTCGATCCATACAGCGGGGTCTGTTGTGGCATCGTATGATTCGATGTTTACGGGTTTGAATCCTTTTGGGAATTCATGATCCATCACTTCGTCAGTGAAGCAGAGGGGATGTACGGCGCCTCTGTGCCGGGCTATGTGGCTACGCGGGTCGGATTGGTCTGGGCTGCTATGTTCGGCCCGGCCGGATTTGTTGATGATATATCCGGTGCGACGATCATCGTCACGCGCTGGGGCGCGCCCCCTCGATCCATAGATCGATCTTGGCTGTCCTGCTTTATTTTCCAGAATATCTTGCAGGTCGTGCCTGTTGCCCTGAGCCGTAGTGTATCGGCATGGGGGTGCAGGATGGTATCCGGGCTGGTATCCCGTTTTATCCCGGCCAAGGGGTGGCCGGTCAGCCGTTTGGTGTTCGAGTCCATATTCCTCGGCTGCCAGGAATTCAGTCCATCTATCTGTGAGCAGGTCTTAATCAGCTTGGAGTTGCTGCTGCTTCTTCTTCAGGCTCCTCGCAGTGGCTATAAGCCTATGCTTGAAGCGCTCCTGCTCCACGGGATCCTCAGGCACGCCGAATTCGTCGTTGCCGAGGCTGATCTCGTCTTCGGAGGGGGGCATGTAGTTGTCCTCCTCCCGGTATGCGTCTATCGCCTGTTCTTCTGGGCTGACCTGCTCATCTTCTTGTTCGGCCTGCTCGAAGGCGGGCTGGTCAAGGTCATATTCTTCTTCGGCGCCATCCAGATTATTTTCGTCTCCGGGGCCGGTGTTGCTATGGCGGGGCTTGGAGCGGCGCCGACGACGCCCATTCTTTGATTTTCTTCCTGAGGGGTTGTCCTCCGTTGCCTCGTCGCCATTAGTTTCCTTCGGAGTGTCCACCATATATATATCATATGAGGAGGTGGCCGTCCACCGCCCAGTGAGCAGTGGCTCCTGTAATTCTCCTGCATCGTCGTCCATACCGTCGATGTCTTTGGAGTCGAAGTCAAGCACGTCGGTTAGATCATCGATCATGGCAATAAAGTGGGTGGTGGGTGGGC
The DNA here is from genome assembly GCA_963921465.1 of Triticum timopheevii. Lineage (NCBI taxonomy): Eukaryota > Viridiplantae > Streptophyta > Magnoliopsida > Poales > Poaceae > Triticum > Triticum timopheevii. Next base: position 476,557,562 of record OY997264.1, on the reverse strand, counting down.
AACGAATTCCGTCGTTGTCTGCTTCCCACTCGAGCCGGACATAGTTTGGTCCGGAGTCTCCTGACAAGGAGAGAGACTTCAATAAGTCCAGCATGTCGCCGAAGGGCGAGTGCTGAAAGACGTCCGCCGCGGTGAACTCCATCGCCAGAGCCCAACCAGGATCGGCGGGCTCGGGGACGCGCGGACTGGAACCTGCATCCGAATATGAATCCGGGGGTCCGGAGTCACAGGCTCCCTCAGAGGTGAGACCTGTGTTCGGCTCCATTGCCGATGAGGGCACGGCCTGCGGGGCGGGGTCTAGCCCTCCATCCTTAGGCGAAGCAACCTGCCCCGGATTTAGATCCGAGGCCTCTGCCGGGGTGATATCCCGAGCAACGTCCGACAGTAGGTCTAAGTCGTGCTCATCGTGACTATTCGGTGTTTCTGGCGCTGGCCTGAATCCGTCGAAGATCAAGTCTCCACGATTATCCGCCGTGTAGTTCAGGTTTCCGAACCTGATTTGATGGCCGGGGGCATAGCTGTCGATCTGCTCCAAGCGGCCAGGCGAATTGGCCCGCAGCGTGAAGCCGCCGAACACGAAGATCTGTTCGGGGAGGAAAGTCTCACCTTGGACAACATCGTTGATGACGATTGAAGGAGCCATCAAGCCTGACAGCGATGACACAGAGGAACTCTCAATGAAAACGCCAATGTCGGTGTCAAAACCGGCGGATCTCGGGTAGGGGGTCCTGATCTGTGCGTCAAGGCTGATGGTAACAAGAAGTGAGGGACACAGATGTTTACCCAGGTTCGGGCCCTCTCGATGGAGGTAAAACCCTACTTCCTGCTTGATTAATATTGATGATATGGGTAGTACAAGAGTAGATCTACCACGAGATCATAGAGGCTAAACCCTAGGAGCTAGCCTATGATGGTATGATTGTAATTGTGATTGGCCTTCTAAGGACCAACCTCTCCGGTTTATATAGACACCAGAGAGGGCTAGGGTTTATATGGAGTCGGTTACAAGGAAGGAAATATAACATCCGGATCGCCAAGCTTGCCTTCCACGCCAAGGAAAGTCCCATCCGGACACGGGCCGAAGTCTTGAGTCTTGTATCTTCATGCTTCAATAGTCCGGACGTTGTACACAGTCCGGTTGTCCGGATACCCCCTAATCCAGGACTCCCTCAATGAGTATGAGTATTACAAGAGTTGATCTACCACGTGATCGTAATGGCTAAACCCTAGAAGTCTAGCCTATGAGGATATGATTGTTGTGCCTAGACCCTAGAAGTCTAAACCCTCCAGTTTATATAGACATCGAGGGGCTAGGGTTATACAAAGTCGGTTACAGAGAAAGGAATCTACATATCTGAATCGCTAAGCTTGCCTTCCATGCAAAGGAGAGTCTCATCCGGACACGGGACGAAGTCTTCTATCTTGTATCTTAATAGTCCAATAGTCCGGCCAAAGTATATACTCTGGCTGTCTGAGGACCCCTTAGTCCAGGACTCCCTCACCTACCCCTGTATATAAAGGAGCAAGGGCGAGGCCGGCCCGCCCTCCTAGGGCGCGCCCCACAAGGTGAGTCCTACTAGGACTACTAGTCCTAGTAGGATTCCACCAAGAGGGAGAGAGGGGGAAGGAAGGAGAGGGAGAGGGAGAAGGAAAGGGGGCGCCACCCCCCTTCCCTAGTCCAATTCGGACCCAAGGGCGAGGGGGCGCGCGGCCTGCCCTGGCCGCCCCTCTCTATCTCCACCAAGGCCTGTGAGCCCCATTAGTTCCCAGGGGGTTTCAGTAACACTCTGGCACTCCAGTTTTATCCAATACTTCCCTGGAACACTTTTGATGTCCGAATATAGTCGTCCGATATATCAATATTTACATCTCGACTATTTAGAGACTCCTCATCATGTCCGTGATATCATCCGGGACTCCAAACAAACTTCGGTCAACAAAACACATAACTCATAATACAAACCATCATTGAACATTAACCGTGCGGACCCTATGGGTTCGAGAACTACGTAAACATGACTGAGACACATCTCCGGTCAATAACCAATAGTGGAACCCGGATGCTCATATTGGCTCCTACATATTCTACGAAGATCTTTATCGGTCAAACCGCATAACAACATACGTTGTTCCCTTCTTCATCGGTATGTTACTTGCCCGAGATTCGATCGTCGGTATCATCATACCTAGTTCAATATTGTTACCGGCAAGTCTCTTTACACGTTCGATAATACTTCATCCCGCAACTAGCTCTTTAGTTAAAATGCTTGCAAGGCTTATAGTGATGAGTATTACCGAGAGGGCCCGGAGATACCTCTCCGAAACATGGAGTGAAAAATCCTAATCTCGATCTATGCCAACCCAACAAACACCTTCAGAGACACCTGTAGAGCACCTTTATAATCACCCATTTATGTTGTGACGTTTGGTAGCACACAAAGTGTTCCTCCGATAATCGGGAGTTGCATAATCTCATAGTCCGAGGAACGTGTATAAGGCATGAAGAAAGCAGTAGCAATGAAACTGTAACGATCATAATGCTAAGCTAACGGATGGGTCATGTCCATCACATCATTCTCCTAATGATGTGATCCCGTTCATCGAATGACAACACATGTCTATGGTTAGGAAACATAACCATCTTTGATTAACGAGCTAGTCAAGTAGAGGCATACTAGGGACAATATGTTTTGTCTATGTATTCACACATGTACTAAGTTTCCGGTTAATACAATTCTAGCATGAATAATAAACATTTATCATGAAATAAGGAAATAAATAATAACTTTATTATTGCCTCTAGGGCATTTTTACTTCAGTCTCCCACTTGCACTAGAGTCAATAATCTATATTAAATAGTAATGATTCTAACACCCATGGAGCTTTGGTGGTGATCATGTTTTGCTCGTGGAAGAGGCTTAGTCAATGGGTCTCCAACATTCAGATCCGTATGTATCTTGCAAAACTCTATGTCCCCCTCCGACACTTGATGATGGATGGAATTGAAGTGTCTCTTTATGTGCTTGGTTCTCTTCTGAAATCTGGATTCATTTGCGAAGGCAATAGCATTAGTATTGTCACAAAAGATTTTCATTGGACCCGATGCACTAGGTATGACACCTAGATCGGATATGAATTCCTTCATCCAAACTCCTTCATTTTATGCTTCCAAAGAAGCAATGTACTCCGCTTCACACGTAGATCCCGCCACGACGCTCTTCTTGGAACCGCACCAACTGACACCTCCTCCATTCAATAAAAATACGTATCCAGTTTGCGACTTAGAGTCATCCGGATCAGTGTCAAAGTTTGCATAGACGTAACCGTTTACGACAAGCTCTTTGTCACCTCCATAAATAAGAAACACATCCTTAGTCCTTTTCAGGTAGGGATCTTTGCATTCGTGCCCCTAGTTGGGGCACGCTCGACTGATTTGCCCCTATTTTTTCAATAATTATGGTTTTGCCCAGCTCACTTCACTCGCCTTGTGTTTTTGCCCTTCCGGGGCGGTTCCGACCAATCATGGTTCGCCACGTGTCGACTGCTCACTGGTCGAAACCATGCTGGAAGGGCAAAAACACAAGGCGAGAGAAGTGAGCTGGGCAAAACCGCAATTATTGAAAATATAGGGGCAAATCAGTCGAGCATGACCCAACTAGGGGCACAAATACAATTGTTCCTTTCAGGTATTTCAGGATGTTCTTGACCATTGTCCAGTGCTCCACTCCGGGATTACTTTGGTACCTCCCTGCTATGCTTATATCAAGGCACAAATCAGGTCTGGTACACAGCATTGCATACATGATAGAACCTATGGCTGAAGCATTGGGAATGACTTTCATTTTCTCTCTATCTTCTGTAGTGGTCGGGCATTGAGTCTGACTCAACCTCACACCTTGTAACATAGGCAAGAACCCTTTCTTTAACTGATCCATTTTGAACTTCTTCAAAACTTTATCAAGGTATGTGCTTTGTGAAAGTCCAATTAAACGTCTTGATCTATCTCTATAGATCTTGATGCCCAATATGTAAATAGCTTCTCCGAGGTCTTTCATAGAAAAACTCTTATTCAGGTATCCCTTTATGCTATCCAGAATATCCATATCATTTCCAATCAACAATATGTCATCCACATATAATATTAGAAATGCTACAGAGCTCCCACTCACTCTCTTGTAAATACATGCTTCTCCAAAATTCTATATAAAACCATATGCTTTGATCACACTATCAAAGCATTTATTCCGACTCCGAGAGGCTTGCACCAGTCCATAAATGAATCGCTGGAGCTTGCACACTTTGTTAGAACCCTTTGGATCGACAGAACCTTCTGGTTGCATCATATACAACTCTTCTTCTAGAAATCCATTCAGGAATGCAATTTCGATATCCATCTGCCAAGTTTCATAATCATAAAATGCGGCAATTGCTATCATGATTCGGACAGACTTAAGCATCGCTACGGGTGAGAAAGTCTCATTGTAGTCAACTCCTTGAACTTATCGAAAACCTTTTGCAACAAGTCGAGCTTTGTAAACAGTAACATTGCCGTCTGCGTCGGTCTTCTTCTTGAAGATCCATTTATTTTCTATCACTTGCCAATCATCGGGCAAGTCCACCAAAGTCCACACTTTGTTCTCATACATGGATCCCATCTCAGATTTCATGGCCTCTAGCCATTTCGCGGAATCTGGGCTCATCATCGCTTCCTCATAGTTCATAGGTTCGCCATGGTCTAGTAACATGACTTCCAGAACAGGATTATCGTACGAATCTGATGCGGATCTTACTCTGGAAGACCTACGAGGTTCAGTCGTAACTTGATCCGAAGTTTCATGATCATCATCATTAACTTCCTCACTAATTGGTGTAGGAATCACTAGAACTGATTTCTGTGATGAACTACTTTCCAGTAAGGGAGAAGGTACCGTTACCTCATCAAGTTCTACTTTCCACCCACTCACTTCTTTCGAGAGAAAATCCTTCTCTAGAAAGGATCCATTCTTAGCAACAAAGATTTTACCTTCGGATCTGTGATAGAAGGTGTACCCAATAGTTTCCTTTGGGTATCCTATGAGACGCACTTCTCCGATTTGGGTTCGAGCTTATTAGGTTGAAGCTTTTTCACATAAGCATCGCAGCCCCAAACTTTAAGAAATGACAACTTTGATTTCTTGCCAAACCACAGTTCATAAGGCGTCGTCTCAATGGATTTTGATGGTGCCCTATTTAAAGTGAATGCAGCTGTCTCGAAAGCATAACCCCAAAATGATAGCAGTAAATCAGTAAGAGACATCATAGATCGCATCATATCTAATAAAGTATGGTTACGACGTTTGGACACACCATTTCACTGTGGTGTTCCAGGTGGCGTTAGTTGTGAAACTATCCCATGTTGTTTCAAAGGAAGACCAAACTCATAACTCAAATATTCACCTCCACGATGAGATCGTAGGAACTTTATTTTCTTGTTATGATGATTTTCCACTTCACTCTGAAATTCTTTGAACTTTTCAAATGTTTCAGACTTATGCTTCATTAAGTAGATATAACCATATCTGCTCAAATCATTTGTGAAGGTAAGAAAATAATGATACCTGCCACGAGCCTCAATACTCATTGGACCACATACATCTGTATGTATTATTTCCAATAAGTCAGTAGCTCGTTCCATTGTTCCGGAGAACGGAGTATTAGTCATCTTGCCCATAAGGCACGGTTCGCAAGCACCAAGTGATTAATAATCAAGTAATTCCAAAAGTCTCTCGGCATGGAGTTTCTTCATGCGCTTTATACCGATATATGACCCAAACGGCAGTGCCATAAATAAGTTGCACTATCATTATCAACTTTGCAGCTTTTGGCTTCAATATTATGAATATGTGTATCATCACTATCGAGATTCAACAAAAATAGACCACTCAACAAGGGTGCATGACCAGAAAAGATATTACTCATATAAATAGAACAACCATTATTCTCTGATTTAAATGAATAACCGTCTCGCATCAAACAAGATCCAGATATAATGTTCATGCTCAACATTGCCACCAAATAACAATTATTCAAGTCTAAAACTAATCCCAAAGGTAGATGTAGAGGTAGCGTGCCGACGGCGATCACATCAACCTTGGAACCATTTCCCATGCTCATCGTCACCTCGTCCTTAGCCAATCTTCATTTAATCCTTAGCCCCTGTTTTGAGTTGCAAATATGAGAAACAAAACCAGTATCAAATACCCAGGCGCTACTACGAGCATTAGTAAGGTACACATCAATAATATGTATATCAAATAAACCTTTCACTTTGCCATCCTTCTTATCCACCAAATACTTGGGGCAGTTCCGCTTCCAGTGACTAGTCCATTTGCAGTAGAAGCACTCAGTTTCAGGCTTAGATCCATACTTGGGTTTCTTCTCTTGAGCAGCAAATTTCTTGCCGTTCTTCTTGAAGTTCCCCTTCTTCCCTTTGCCCTTTTTCTTGAAATTAGTGGTCTTGTTGACCGTCAACACTTGATGCTCCTTCTTGTTTTCTTCCTCCGCAGCTTTTATCATCACGAAGAGCTCGGGAATAGTCTTGTTCATCCCTGGCATATTATAGTTCATCATGAAGCCTTTATAGCTTGGTGGCAGTGATTGAAGAACTCTGTCAATGACACTATCATCCGGAAGATTAACTCCCAGCTGAGTCAAGTGGTTATGGTACCTAGACATTCTGAGTATGTGTTCGCTGACAGAACTATTTTCCTCCATTTTGCAGCTGTCACTACAAAAAAGACACATCCATGACATTTTGGGCCGAACGAATTTTTCTGTCATACTTATGACACTTCTATGACGATAATTGTGACAAAACTAGGTATCATCATAGATGTGGTGGGCTCCTACTTCTATGACAAAAAATCGTGATAGAAAATGGGTTTTTCGTCCTGGGCAGGCCGGAGACGCGGCTGCATGATATTCTTTGGGCCGTCCATGACGGAAAAATCGGTGGTAGAACCGAGGGCGAGGAAAATATCAGGGAGTTCCCGGTTACGGTGGGTGGTCGAGGGCCAAGCGATGCGTGTTTCTCTCGTACCGTACGCAAGGTGTTGGGCTCTAACTGAACCCGAGTGAGGCGTTGCCTAACTGAACCCGAGTGGTTGCACTGCAGGCTACGCGTTACTGAACCCGAGCGATCAAGCGATTCCTTCGCTACTACTGCTAATTGAAGCCGATCGATGATGCCTTTAGATGAACAGTGAGCGTTGCTGGGGGGTTTGGATGAATAGTGAGCATTGCAGCTGGGGGTTTTGGATGAATAGTGAGTGTTGCTGGGGGGTTTGGATGAACAGATCCTGGTGGGGGTGGATGATAGGACCCCGTGGTTGCCTCTGGATGAACAGGACTCCGATCGATCGAGCCGGTTGGGGATGGATGAATAGGACCGCATGGAGGGTTGGATGAATAGGACGACCCTGTGGAGGGCTGGTTGAACAGTAGCCGGTGGAGGGCTGGATGAACAGTAGCCTGTGGAGGGGCGGTTGAACAGGAGCCCATGGAGAGGGCTGGTTGAATAGTAGCCGATGGAGTAGCGCGTGGTGGAGGTTGGATGAACAGTCGCAGGTGGAGGCTGGAGGAGGTAGTAGGACCTTGAAGTATGTCTAGAGGGGGAGATTAGACTACTTGACCAATTAAAAACTTAACCTTTTCCCAATTTTAGAGTTTGGCAGATTTTAGCTATCTTAGGACAAGTCAAGCAATCATCACACAATTCAAGCAACCATGCAAAGAGTATATAGGCAGCAGAAATTAAAGCATGCAACTTGCAAGAAAGTAAAAGGAAGTGTTTGGAGGATTCAAACGCAATTGGAGACACGGATATTTTTGGCGTGGTTCCGATAGGTGGTGCTATCGTACATCCACGTTGATGGAGACTTCAACCCACGAAGGGTAACGGTTGCGCGAGTCCACGGAGGGCTCCACCCACGAAGGGTCCACGAAGAAGCAACCTTGTCTATCCCACCATGGCCGTCGCCCACGAAGGACTTGCCTCACTAGCGGTAGATCTTCACGAAGTAGGCGATCTCCTTGCCCTTACAAACTCCTTGGTTCAACTCCACAATCTTGTCGGAGGCTCCCAAGTGACACCTAGCCAATCTAGGAGACACCACTCTCCAAGAAGTAACAAATGGTGCGTTGATGATGAACTCCTTGCTCTTGTGCTTCAAATGATAGTCTCCCCAACACTCAACTCTCTCTCATAGGATTTGGATCTGGTGGAAAGAAGATTTGAGTGGAAAGCAACTTGGGAAGGCTAGAGATCAAGATTCATATGGTAGGAATGGAATATCTTGGCCTCAACACATGAGTAGGTGGTTCTCTCTCAGAAATGGTAAGTTGGAAGTGTAGGTTTGTTCTGATGGCTCTCTCCACGAATGAAGAGGAGGTGGAGGGGTATATATAGCCTCCACACGAAATCTAACCATTACACACAATTTACCAAACTCGGTGGGACCGATTCAACAGACTCGGTCAGACCGATTTAGTAAACCTAGTGACCGTTAGGATTTTCGGTGGGACTGACATGCAACTCGGTAGGACCGATTTGGTTAGGGTTAGGGCATAACGTAATCTCGGTAAGACCGATTACACAAACTCGGTTAGACCGACTTTGGTAATAAGCTTTCCAGAGAGTTGGTCAGGTAAACTCGGTGGGACCGATTTGCTCTTTTCGGTGAGATCGAAATGTTACAAAAGGGAAATAGAGAGTTTACATTGCAATCTCGGTGGAACCGATCGCTCACTTCGGTTAGACCGAAACGTTACAAAGGGAAACAGAGAGATTACAATCCCGTCTCAGTGAGACCGAGATCCCTATCGGTAGGACCGATTTGCCTAGGGTTTGTGGTAGTGGCTATGACATTAGAACTCGGTGGAGCCGGATAGGAAGAATCGTTGTGACCTATTTTGGCTTTAGGTTTAGGTAATTTGTGGATGTGAGAAAGTATCTGAGGGTTTTTGGAGCATATCAACAAGCACATGAAGCAAGAGGCTCATTAAGCAACAACCTCATCCCTCCTTGATAGTATTGGCTTTTCCTATAGACTCAATGTGATCTTGGATCACTAAAATGTAAAATGAAGAGTCTTGAGCTTTTGAGCTTGAGCCAATCCTTTGTCATTAGTACTTTGAGGGATCCACTTTCATCATCCATGCCATGCCATTCATTGAGCATTCCTGAAATAATAGTCTTGGAATAGCATTAGCTCAATGAGCTATATGTTGTTATGAATTACCAAAACCACCTAGGGATAGTTGCACTTTAAATCTCCCCCTTTTTGGTAATTGATGACAACATATAGATCAAAGCTTCGACCAATGATAATAAGATTGAACAACATCGTCGCTTTGAGAAGTATGTGATAAGCAAGAGCTCTCCCTAAATTTGTGCATAGTTTATGATTTTCTTTGGACTGCAAATGCAGAAGGAATTAGGCTCATGGGTTACTCTTCCATGTCACATACATCTTGGTGGAGCACTCAAAATGATAAAGATTGAATACATGCACTCATCACCAAGCAAAGTGAATGATCACATATGGATAGATAAGATAATATCATCAAACATGCATAAGTGTAGCTTATGATCAAACACATGATCATCAATGTCTCACAGAAACAGCATAGTATCTCAAGAGCAAACAAGTTTAACCACCAAAGCAAAGCAAGAGAGAACAAAAGCAACACTCTCTCTCCCTCGAAGCCTATGATCTATACATTTTTCTCCCCCTTTGGCAACAAGTTACCAAAAAGTTCATAGAAAATGCATAGTGCTAGATCGACTCTCAGGCTTGATCTTCAGGTGTTGGTGTCCGGATAACTCCAAGAACGAAGGCTTCAGTTGAAGTAGAGGGGGCTGCAGGAGTTGATGCTGGAGCTGGTTGCACCGGAGCTGTAGGAGTTGTAGCTGGTGCAGATGATCTGGCTCTGGTGTGTCACAGGCACTGTAGCTGACCTCTGAGCTCTAGGCACTCTGGCAAATACATTAGTGGTAGTCTTGCCCTATCTCTCCTGCATGTCATCCTGTAGCTGCTCCACAACTGACTGAATCTCAGTTACTTTGACATCTAGATCATGGAATTTTAGTTCCATGATTCTTTCCAAGCTCTCCTGATTTTGAGTGAGGGTGGCCAATCCCTTCTCAATCCTTAGAGTTGATGCTATCAAGTAACCAAGTTGCTCCTGCTTGTTCTTCAAAAAGTACTCAGATGCCCCCTCTTGAGTTGGCATCTTGGCAGCCTTCTCTCTCCTTGCCTTCTCCTTCTTCTCTTGAGCTTGTACTGATGATGGTTCATCCTCATTCATGACAACTTGATTGTCCTCAAAGTCTGGATAGAGAGGAAAATATTCCTTATCCAATAGATATTTGCCTATGCCCATCTTTGAGTTAATCAACTCCTGAATCTGAGGGGCATATCCACAACTCCTCTTTTGGTCTGCTGCAGTCCTCTTAATGGTTTCTACCGTAAGGCTCATGACCTTAAATTTTTGTGGCACATCAAACAAATGCAACATGTTGATTGCATGCCCTCTAATCATGTTTTGGTCACCAGACTTAGGCAATAGAGTGTGCCTTAGGATCCAGTTGATAGTTGGCAGCCCTGACAGAAGAAAGTGGACTGACCCAAACTTATGTGTCTCAATGGCTTTGTCTGGGATCTCCTTGTACATGTGTGCCATGGAATTGTGGTCCATCTTCTTCTTGGCATAGACATCCAAGTCATCTTCATTCTCCTTTGGGGCATTGATCAGATTTGCCCACTCCTCAATGGTTGACCGGTACCTTGTACCTTCAGACATCCAAACTATCCTCCCATCTGGATAGAAGTGTGCTGTGGAGTAGAATTGCATAATGAGTTCATCATTCTAGTTGGTGAGCTTTTGCCCAACAAAATCTGCAACTCCACAAGCAACAAAACTGTCTTGCACTCCAGGATAGTGTTCTTCATTGTCTTTCATGTAGGTCTAGTTGACCCACCTCATATCACACACTATGGGCTTCTTGTCCAACAAGATTGTCTGATAGAAGTCCTGCTGTTCCTTCGTATGGAACCTGTAATCAACAGCAGTTCTTCTCCTTGTGGCATATGGATCTGTCATCCTCCATAGCCTCAACCCCGAGTCCCTTCTGATCTTGATGTCCTCAGCCACAGGATGGGCATCATTGTGGTCTGGTATCTTGGGCTTGAGCTTCCTCAGAACTTGTCCTTCTTCATCTTCCTCATCAGCAACTTCAGGCACTGGGGCCTTGTTCTTCTCAGCAGTTGGAATACTCCTGGTATTCCTCTTTGGTGCAAGCTTGGCCTTGGGGGCAGCTTTGGGTGCTTCCTTGGGCTTTGATGTTGCAGCCCTTGATCTAATAGCATCACCCATAAGCTTTTGTGCCTTGGGTGCTGGTGCAGCAACCTCTTCTTCCTCTTTAGAGTCTCTCCTCATAGAGGGTTTTCCAAGAACCTGGGCAGTAGTGGTTCTGGCTCTCTTCTTCTTCTTATCCTGAGCAGCTTCATCTTCTGATTCAATGGTAAACTTCATAGTTTCTCCAGTGGGAACTTTCTTGGGTTTGGAAGTTGTGACTCTCTTTGCAGGTGCCTCTTTGGGTTTAGACTTTTCTGGCACTTGAGTAGATCCTCTGACCTTCAGCATAGGTGTCCTCTTGGCAGGAACCTTCCTATTGAGTCCAGGTTTAGTGTTATGTGCTGGGGCATACTCCTTTTTGAGCACTACCTTCTTGGAGGTAGCCTCATCTTCAGCTACCACATAGTCCTCATCCTCAGAGTCTGAGGTTCTCTTCCTTCTGGCTCTTGTGGCTGCTTTAGGCAAATTGCTAGGAGTGCTTCTGCTGTCATCATCTGAAGAACTAGAGGACTAGTGCCCTCACTCATGTGAATCTGCTCTTCTGACCTGTCCTGACTGTCACTTTGGTCTGACATGCTGCAAATCACTGACTGCTGACCCTGTGAAGAGTTATAGATGAGATAGAGTGGATGTGCATCACAAAATGCAGAGTTTTTGGAAAAAGAATGATTCAAAAATTCAGTTTTAGTTTTCCACAGAAAGCATTTCGGATCGACCGATTTTCAAACTCGGTGATACCGAAGCAGTTCTGGAACCTAAACTGATGAACTCGGTTGGACCGAGTCACAGTTCGGTGGCACCGAGACTGCTAGGGTTTCACAAAGTCCTAAAATCGGTCTCACCGATTAGCAATTCTCGGTCAGACCAAGAGTTACTAGTGCAATGGCGTTAGCCAAATCGGTGGGACCGAGTTTTTCAACTCAGTGGGTCCGAGATGGTTTCGGCGGAAACCTAACCCTAAATTTTCGAATCTCATCTAATCTACGGATTGCATTGACTGGATAGGAGTGTTTCAATCGTGGAAAGAATCATTAAGAACACAATGTGCTAGGAATCGGACAAGGATAGCACAGAGATCGAGTCCATACCCTAGCTTGGCGATGAACTCGCTACGGCGGCAACGGCGGGGGTGAAATCCGTTGACGGCGGCGGAGACCAGCGACAGGAGGCGGCTAGCGACGAGGAGATGATCCGGAGACCCTGGAGGCAGAGCGAGCTATTGCGTGGGCGAAGAGGTTCAGAGAAATTTCCAAATTTTTGCCCGTGACTATATATAGCCTGACCCTATCGGTGTGACTGAGTGGAACAACTCGGTGGCACCGAGATGCATAACTGTGTACAGTTATAGCAACTCGGTGTGACCGAAAAGTTCAAATCGGTTGCACCGACATTGAAAACCTAGATTGACTTAGTGATCTCGGTGGGACCGAAATGGAGGAATCGGTCAGACCGAGAATCACAAAGAGTTTTGGAAGTTTAAGTCTATGACGAATCAGGGACTCCGAGTGCTCCTCACACAGAGTGGTTTGAATCTGACTTGATCAAATTTTGTGATGTAGCATGAATAGAGTTTGAGACGAGAAAAGCATAGATAGCTAGAGAAGGTTCTTAGGCATTCTTGTCCATCCACTTGGCAAAAAGAAAAGGAAGCCAATCACTCAAAACAACAAGTGGATGTCCTTGAATGAGTAAAATATGCACCAACATGCTCACCCAATAAGATGGCAAATGAAATATGTGGCAAAACATGCACAACCAATTCTAGCATCTATCAAACAATTGGCGATGACTAGGTCATCAATATATGGGTATATTGACTTAGGAGTCAAATGAAAACATTTGATCATAGGTCATACCCATCGTTTAAGCTCAAGTGGGGTTACCACTTTTACATAATGCATTGATGTGTTCACACCATTAGAGTTGCTTTGACTCAATTCTTAGAGTTAAGCTCCCCCTAGATGTGAAATCCCTTTTTATAGGGATGAACTAACCTTGGGTTTTGTCGATGATGACTTCATGTAGGTGTTGAAGATGTGGATGCTCAATGTTTATGTAGATCATTCGGAGCAATCCTTTGTAGTGAGTTGCACTTTCAACTTACCTACATGGGTTAGTCCCACAAGGAACAAACAAGAATATCCATAGACATAGAGTGATGCACACACAAGATGATGTCCATGAAATCATTAGGTTACCTTGTCCCTTGCCTTACCAACATGAGGGTTTGTGACTCCTTGAACTAGTGCAAGATGTGAAAGTTGATTGCACTTGTTCTTGCCATAATGATATGAGTGAAGAATGTTGGCGGAGTCACCCTCAAGAACTCTCTAGTTCTTCTTCTTCGGGATCCACATCATCTTGATGGGAATCCTTGGAGTTGTAGTTGTACTTGATGAAGTGGAACTTGACGTAGTCTTGGGAACCCACTTGACCGAGACCTTAGGTGCTTCTTCAAATGCATCAATCTCTTCTTGAAGCTTGTTGTCGGTGTCAAAACCGGCGGATCTCGGGTAGGGGGTCCCGAACTGTGCGTTTAGGCGGATGGTAACAGGAGACAAGGGACACGATGTTTTTACCCAGGTTCGGGCCCTCTCTATGGAGGTAAAACCCTACTCCTGCTTGATTAATATTGATGATATGCGTAGTACAAGAGTGGATCTACCACGAGATCAAGGAGGCTAAACCCTAGAAGCTAGCCTATGGTATGATTGTTGTTTGTCCTATGGACTAAAACCCTCCGGTTTATATAGACACCGGAGAGGGCTAGGGTTACACAGAGTCGGTTACAATGGTAGGAGATCTACATATTCGTATTGCCAAGCTTGCCTTCCATGCCAAGGAAAGTCCCATCCGGACACGGGACGAAGTCTTCAATCTTGTATCTTTATAGTCTTGGAGTCCGACCGATGATGATAGTTCAGCCATCCGGACACCCCCTAATCCAGGACTCCCTCAGTAGCCCCCGAACCAGGCTTCAATGACGACGAGTCCGGCGTGTATATTGTCTTCGGCGTTGCAAGGCGGGTTCTCCTCCAAATTCCATGTGCTTGCCGAATAGTGTCCGGCTTCCTTATAAATGTTGCGCTCCTTGGCTTCCACGCCCAATAATGGCCCTCTTCCACGTGTCGTACGAATGCGAAAGGCCAGGGTATTTTTACCTTTTACCCCCTAGCTGCGTGAATAAGCTGCCTATAAGAGAGGCAAGAATCCAGATCCAAATCACACCATCCTCCTTCCGCGAGTACTCATCGGAACGCTTCTGACAAAGATTCATTCCATCATGGACCGTCGACGCGGCTCCTCCTCTCGCGCTCCCAGCCCTCAGCCAGGAGATTGGGGGAGATGTTCAGTCCCCCACAGCGAGCTGGTGACGCTCCAAGCGGAGGGATACCTTCCTCCGGCCTTTATGGTCCCGGTTCGAGCCGGGTTGGCCACCTACAAAGGTGGAAAGCAAGCGGAGACCACCCCTAGTCCCTCCAAAGGAGAGCGGGTGTGCTTCGTCCCTTATCTAATAAGGGGGCTCGGATTTCCCATACATCCGTTTCTCCGGGGGCTTCTGGAGTTCTACGGGCTCCAGCTTCATCACCTCACGCCCGCCTCCATTCTGCACATTGTAGGTTTCGTAGCTCTTTGTGAGCTGTTCTTGGGCATCGAGCCCCATTTCGCGCTGTGGAAGACATTGTTTTGCCTCGTACCCCGTTCTCACGAGGGGTCGATATATCAAGTGGGCGGAGCCGAAATATGGCGCATCGCCGGGACCGGATATCTATTTGGAACCCCAAAGAAGGCGTCCGAAGACTGGCCTTCAGAATGGTTTTATGTGGAAGATGCTCCACTGCCAGACCCAGTTCGGGTCGGCCTCCCAGAGTTCAGCAACGCTCCTCTGAAGAAACGCCTGAGTTGGCGCCCGCGGAGCCCTCAACTGGAGGATGACAAGAGCGTCCATTATCTGATGGGCCGGATAAGCTTGCTGGCTCATTCCGGATTGACCATGATTGGAGTCATGGCCACATGCATTATGCGAGGGGTGCAGCCACTCCAATATAGGGGCCACCTCATGTGGGATTTCAACGGGGAGAATGACGCCACCCGTCATGGCCGCAAGGGGCCGAGATCGGCCGCGGATCTGGTGAAGATCCTGTCCGGCTTGTACAAGGGGGAGAAGGAGGACCTTCTCCAAATGAGTCCATTGAACAGATTCTCCATGAATAACCCTCGGAGCTGGGTAAGTGAATATTTACCTATCCGATCCGTGCTTTCGAAGTTAAGTGTCTTACTTTATGATTTTGACGCAGGATCTGCGTCGGGATGTGGAGGGCATACATAGTCCGGCTCCACAACCCGAGGATCCGGGAAGATCCCTTGATCCAGCCTCTGAAGAGGATCCGGACATAAAGGTGGAGCTGATTGACGGGTTGTTCCATCAACTTAGCATGGACAATGCTCTAGTCGCCATTACGGCTGACTACCCCGGTTTATCTCCGGCTTCCCAGGTAACTATGGCCGGAGCCCTGACACCATTTTCTCGTTCGTGCTTATTTCTGACCACCGTATACTAACGGTGTCTCGCAGGAGGTGCCTTCGGTGCGGGAAGCTAATCCTGCGGTGGCTGACCAACCAGGGTCAGTTCAGCCCAGCAGGCGGAAGAGGCGCGAGATGCAAATTGAAACGTCGCCGCAAAGGTATGTCACGCCACCGTTGTTAAGGAAAAGACTCCTATAAAGTATGTTAATGCTCATGACTCTTCTAGGAGAAAGAGCGCTCGCTGGACTATGCCCGGAGAGGTTGCCAACCAAGCCTCCGCCAGCCAGGCCCCAACACCTGGTCCGAGGGGGGAGGCGAGCGCAAGGCGCGAGCCGGATGCTCCTCCAATGGAGGATGCTGACAGGCTGTCCGCCACCGGGTCTGAGGTGGAGAGTGCCATGAATCACAGGCGCCGCCGGACAGTTCTTCGTGACGCGTGTTTCTCCCCGGAGGCGTTGAATGCCTTTAACGCGGGAGACACGCACCTCCGTGCTGCTCAAGATGGTTTAACCAGAGCCACGGAGCAGTATGTGAAAGACATACGGGTAAGGGATTTTAATAGTTGTATATGTCAGTAGCCCCCGAGACTTAAAGTAGTTAAAATAACTGATTTAAGGATCATTTGATATGCAGGATCTTACGGAGAAGAATACCCAATTGTCCCAGGAGCTACAAGAGTGCAAGGCCCAACTTGAGGCCGCACTAGCCGCCGCGGGAGGAGACACAGAGACCCCCTCCGGTAACACATTATTTCAAAAAGATAAGCGGTGTGCGGCGTGCGTATAAGTCTGACAATGATATTGCAGATGCTGCCGGACTGGATCCGGACAAGCAACATCTACTGCGCCAGCTGAAGGCCGGCGAGAGGGTGCTTATGAAGGTGCAGCAGGAGAGGAACAAACTCCAAGATGCCCACACCCAGCTTGGAGAAGAGCTAAAGGGTGTTCGGGCCCAGCTGTCTGGCTCCGTGAAGGAGAATCAGTGGCTTCGTCGCGGCATCTACAGTAAGTGCTTGAGCAAACTCTTTTGAAAAGAAGAGTTCGGCGAGGAAGTCGATTGACAGAAATGTGTCTGTAGGTGTGCTCACAGGTTGCCCTGCGTAGGAAATGACTGGTTCAACGGGTGACCAACTTCTCGAGCTGCTGCAACTGCACGAACGTGTTCGGCAGGCGATGAGTGGCGTCGCCCAAGCCTTATGGCCATCCTTTCTCCCTACCCGAGGGTCTTGGAGGGCTTGCGGAGAAGCTTCAGGGAGCACGGCAGCGCTTCCGTCTATGAAAGATATCGGCCTGTCGTCAAGGCGCCAGGGAGGCCTAGGCCATGGTGAAGACGCGGTACAAGAAGGCGGATCCGAACCACATGGCCGAGGTCGGACCTGTGGGGCCCGATGGGAAGGAGATCCCTGTGAGCTTAGTGTACGACCAAGTAGAATTGGCCGCTAAGTATTCCCAACGGGACTGTAAATTAGACAGCCTGTTAGATGGGGTTGAAGAGGAGTACAATCAGTCAATGTGACGATGTATTTTTTTTGTTTTTTTTAAATGACATGTATAATGCCTTCTAGCCGGATTGTAGATCGTTTGTCTTTGCAGACCTTTTCGCTTCAACCTCGGGACCCTAGAGTCCGGAGTGTGTCCGAATACCCTCACGGTTATGAAAAACTGGGGCATGCATGGAGACCAGGCGTAGGGGTCATTAGTGCTTTATCAGACAAGTGCCCAACTAGTTATGTTATATTAAATGGTTAGTAAGAAACATCTTCCAGGGAGAATAGTTCCGTTAGGGGTTCCTTTCCCTGGGAGGCATGCCCTAAAGTGCTTGTCCAAACTGCGAAAAGAGCAGAAAAGCATCTGGGGGCAGATAAATGAATAAATAAGAAATCATCTTTCAAGTCACCGACCGAATATTCCCTTAAGAACGCTAGCTTTCGGCTTCACCCTGTCTGAGGTACACATCTGGCTGACCCGGCAGTAACAATCGCAGAGGTGCTCCCTTTACCTCCTAGCCGAACAATCGGGAACGTAGGGGTAAGCACAGGAGCCAGGCAACCCAGCTTGGCCAAAACTTAAGTCATATCGATGCATATAATGGTGAATAAAAGGTACATGCAGAAGTTTGACACATGTGTTGGGCCTGAAGCCCGTATAAATAAGCTTCTGTTAAAGAAGCCCCCAGGTATAATGAGTGCGAGTGGCACGTCAACTGTGTGCGAACAATGCGCAGATCAGCCCTCAAAGGCTTTATGAAAAGGTGGGGAGAAAATAGAGAAACAAAAGACAACTGAAGTATAAAATGTGGACGGAGGAAGGAGACGAACTCTGAGTCCGGCGCTAGGCGTAGAATCTTCGGAGGCGGGCTGCATTCCATGGGTTCGGCTCGAGTCGATTGTCCGATGCGTTTTGTAGACGGTATGCTCCGCCGGTCAGGACTTGGTCGATGATGAAGGGACCTTCCCATTTGGGCTTGAGTTTGTCCTTTTTCTTGTCCGGCAGGCGTAGAACTAGTTCGCCAACATTGTAAGTTTTAGCCCGCACTTCTCTGCTTTGATATCTTCGAGCCTGCTGCTGATAGAATGCGGAACGAGCCTTTGCCACGTCGCGCTCTTCCTCCAATGTGTCTAAGCTGTCCTGCCGATCTAACTCGGCTTCTCTTTCTTCGTACATGCGCACACGAGGTGAGTCATGAATTATATCGCAGGGCAAAACTGCATCAGCGCCGTATACCATGAAGAATGGTGTGAATCCGGTAGTACGGTTTGGCGTGGTCCGCAGCCCCCAGAGTACAGAGTCGAGCTCCTCTACCCAGTGCGTGTTAGATTCCGTAAGGGACTGCACTAATCTGGGTTTGATGCCGCTCATCATTAGACCATTTGCTCGTTCAACTTGACCGTTGGTTTGAGGGTGATAGACTGAAGCGTAGTCGAGCTTAATGCCCATATTTTTGCACCAGAGTTTAACCTCGTCGTCTGTAAAGTTCGTGCCGTTATCGGTGATGATGCTGTGGGGGACACCGTAACGGTGTACTACCCCGGATATGAAGTCTATCACAGGTCCAGATTCGGCCGTTTTAACTAGCTTGGACTCTATCCATTTGGTGAATTTGTCCACCATGACCAATAGGTATTTTTGCTTGTGGGTTCCCCCTTTAAG
Organism: Triticum timopheevii; assembly: GCA_963921465.1. Classification (NCBI taxonomy): domain Eukaryota; kingdom Viridiplantae; phylum Streptophyta; class Magnoliopsida; order Poales; family Poaceae; genus Triticum; species Triticum timopheevii. Next base: position 476,538,489 of record OY997264.1, on the reverse strand, counting down.
GGGTCCAACCATGTCAAGCCCCCAGACTGCAAACGGCCAGGTGATGGGTATAGTTTTGAGGGCGGTGGGTGGCATGTGGCTCTGATTAGCAAAGAGCTGACAACCGACGCATCGTTGGACTAAGTCCTGAGCATCTGCCCGAGCCGTCGGCCAATAAAATCCTGTACGGAAGGCCTTACCTACAAGGGCCCGGGCTGCAGCGTGGTGTCCGCCTAGTCCGGCGTGAATTTCAGCCAGAAGATTTCGCCCTTCCTCTTCGGAGATGCACCTTTGAAGGACTCCAGTTGTGCTTTTCTTATAAAGTTCTCCCTCATGGACCTTGTAGGCTTTAGATCGCCGAATTATGCAGCGGGCCTCATTTTGGTCTTCGGGAAGTTCCTGCCTAATTAAGTAGGCTAGGAATGGTTCCGTCCACGGGGCAATGACTGCCATTATTTCATGGGCTGAAGGTGTTATGTCATTGGCTGAGCCACCGGTTGTGTCAGAATGCTCGGTGTTGGGTGGTGCGGTTGGTTCTGGATTGCTGTTTCCGGACTCCTCTTCCCATACTACGGATGGCTTAAAGAGCTGCTCCAGGAAGATGTTTGGAGGGACGGCGTCGCGCTTTGCGCCGATGCGCGCCAACACGTCGACCGCCTGGTTATTATCTCGGGCTACATGGTGGAAATTGAGTCCTTCAAACCGAGCTGACATTTTTAAGACGGCGTTACGGTAGGCTGCCATTTTCGGATCTTTGGCATCAAAGTCTCCATTTACTTGTGATATTGCAAGGTTTGAATCCCCGCAGACCTCGAGGCATTGAATGCCCATGGAGGTTGCCATCCGGAGACCATGCAGAAGGGCCTCGTATTCGGCTGCATTGTTGGAGTCTGTGTACATTATTTGAAGTACGTATTGGACTGTGTCTCCAGTTGGGGACGTCAAAACAACGCCAGCCCCCTAGCCGGCCAACATTTTAGAGCCGTCGAAATGCATGATCCAATTGGAGTATGCGTCGTGTTCTTTAGGGAGTTCAGCTTCGGTCCATTCAGCGATGAAGTCAGCCAAGACTTGCGACTTTATAGCTCGCCGTGGTTTGTAGGTTATGTCAAATGGTAAGAGCTCGATGGCCCATTTTGCAATCATGCCCGTCGCGTCGCGGTTATTTATGATGTCGTTGAGGGGTACTTCGGAGGCCACTGTTATCGAACACTCTTGAAAGTAGTGTCGCAGCTTCCGGGATGCCATGAACACCGCGTATGCTATCTTTGATAATGCGGGTACCGGGACTTGCATGGAGTTAAGACAGTGGATACGTAGTACACTGGTTTTTGAAGAGGGTATTTATGCCCTTCTGTTTCTCGTTCGACGACGAGCACCGCGCTTACAACTTGATGTGTTGCCGCGATATATAACAACATTGGTTCGCCCAAATTGGGCGCGGCCAGGACCGGATTAGTTGCCAATATGGCCTTTATTTCTTCGAGTCCGGCCGTGGCAGCATCCGTCCATTCAAAGTGTTCGGTGCGCCTGAGGAGGCGATAGAGGGGCAATGCCTTTTCTCCCAAACGGGAGATGAAGCGGCTTAGAGCCGTCACGCATCCGGTCAATTTTTGTATTTGTTTGAGGTCTTTTGGAATATCCAGCTGTGACAGAGCTCGGATCTTGTCTGGTTTGCTTCAATTCCTCTATCGGATACAATGAAGCCCAGGAGCTTTCCGGCTGGTACGCCAAAAACGCATTTTTCGGGGTTGAGCTTAATGTCATATGCTCGGAGGTTGTCGAACGTGAGCCTCAAGTCGTCTACTAGAGTTTTGACGTGTTTGGTCTTGACGACCACATCGTCTACGTATGCCTCCACTGTTTTTCTGACCTGGGTAGCCAGACATGTCTGAATCATGCGCTGATATGTTGCGCCGGTGTTTTTGAGTCCGAAGGGCATTGTGTTGAAGCAGAATTGTCCATATGGGGTAATGAATGTCGTTGCGGCTTGGTCTGCCTCCGCCATCTTGATTTGATGGTAGCCGGAGTATGCGTCGAGGAAGCACAATGAATCGTGTCCTGCGGTAGCATCGATGATTTGATCGATGCGGGGAAGGGGGAAAGGATCCTTTCGACAAGCCTTGTTAAGGTCTTTAAAATCGACACACAAGCGCCAGGATTTGTCCTTTTTTTGTACCATTACTAGGTTTGCTAGCCAGTCCGGATGTTTGATGTCTCTGATGAATCCAGCTTCCAATAGTTTGGATAGCTCCTCTCCCATTGCCTGTCTTTTGGGTTCGAAAAATCGCCGAAGAGCCTGTTTGACTGGCTTGAATCCTTTTAGGATGTTTTGGCTGTGTTCTGCCAATCTGCGTGGGATTCCTGGCATATCTGAAGGGTGCCAGGCAAAGATGTCCCAATTCTCCCAAAGGAATTCTCGTAGTGTGGCGTCTACATCAGGGTTTAACTGTGCCCCAATGGAGGCCGTCTTTGTGGGGTCCGTTGGATGGACCTGGAATTTGACTATTTCGTCCGCTGGTTTAAAAGAGGTGGACTTGGATCTCTTATCGAGTATCACATCGTCCCTGTTCACCGTCGAGCGCAGCACAGTGAGTTCCTCCGCCGCTAGGGCTTCGGATAGTGCCTCTAGGGCTAATGCGGCTGTTGCTCGGGCTGTTCGGAATTTAGGTTCGTCGCTGGCGTTGAAGGTGATAGCCGAGTCGCTCCATGGATTTGTTGTTGCTACTTGGTAGACTTCGGCGAGGCTGCGGATTGTTCGTTTCCGCATATTGTTTGATGCGAAAGTCTCGAAGACTGTTAATACCGTACTGGTACTGTTGGGGTGGTTCTCCGGGGCTAGAAGCTCTTCGCCACTTTTGGCCACCTGCCGCAGTATCCAACATGCTCGAAGGCTATGTGTTGGAGTGGCGCCCTCTGTACTATGTATTTTACAGGGTCCGCTGAGCCATCCCTCCAGTACGGTTCCGTGCCTTTTATGGGGTTTTTGCTTTTTGGTTTTTGTCCTGGGTGCCTGAGCATGATGCACCCTTTTGTTTCGGACTAGGGTTGTGTTCGGAGCCGGATTGTCCCAAAACTTAGTTTCGGTTTTCCGGACACTCTCCATCGCACAGTACTTTCGTACTATGTATGCCAGGTCGGCGAAGCGTGTAATTTTGCGACGACTTACGGCGTTCAAGATTCCCTTGTCTGTGCAATTGTTGCAGAAAATCGAAATTGCGTTTTCCTCACGGCAATCCTTTATCTTGTCCATAACCAGGAGGAATCTGGCCCAGTAATGATGTACTGTTTCAGCGGGCTCTTGCCGGATTTGAGATAGATCGCCTATGTTTGGGTGGGTGGGTGGAATTGAGTCCAGAACCCTACCCAACTTGAGGCTCAAGGGCCGAAAAGTTTCCGAATTTGGAAGCTTGGATTGCTGGACGTTGTCCAACGAGTCTGGTCCGCTGCCTGACTTTAGGTTCAGTACTTGATCGACGTCCGTCCCTCCGCGGGAATCCGGCATGGAGGGATCAGGAGTCCGGACATAACTGGTCTTTAATACAGAAGAAGAGCCGCCGCATTGTTCCTGCACCAGCGCAACATGGTGGGTAACCTGGGGGGAGTTCATCTCCCTCAGATCGGTTTTAAGCCCAATCTAAATGTAGTCTGTAGAGACCCCCAGGGGAGCGATGCGATTCAAGAGCTCGTTTACAGAAGAGAGCTCAATCGGATCCAGCTGCTCGGTAAATTCCGAGCTGACGCGAAGATCGCTTTTGATGACCCGAGAGGTCATCGTCGAAGCGGCGGCCGAACAGGCGGTCATAAGAAAACCACCTAGCCGGATAGTTTGGCCGGCGGCCAAAGCTCCTTTGGCAATGGTACCGTCTTTAAAGACGGGAAGAGGCATCCTTCCTGATCGTGACGGCATAGAGGAACTCTCAATGAAAGCACCAATGTCGGTGTCAAAACCGGCGGATCTCGGGTAGGGGGTCCCGAACTGTGCGTCTAGGCGGATGGTAACAGGAGACAAGGGACACGATGTTTTTACCCAGGTTCGGGCCCTCTTGATGGAGGTAAAACCCTACTCCTGCTTGGTTAATATTGATGATATGGGTAGTACAAGAGTGGATCTACCACGAGATCAAGGAGGCTAAACCCTAGAAGCTAGCCTATGGTATGATTGTTGTTCGTCCTATGGACTAAAACCCTCCGGTAGACACCGGAGAGGGCTAGGGTTACACAGAGTCGGTTACAATGGTAGGAGATCTACATATCCGTATTGCCAAGCTTGCCTTCTACGCCAAGGAAAGTCCCATCCGGACACGGGACGAAGTCTTCAATCTTGTATCTTCATAGTCTTGGAGTCCGGACGATGATGATAGTTCGGCCATCCGGACACCCCCTAATCCAGGACTCCCTCACTTGTCCTTGCCTTTGTTCTTGTGGTCTTGTGGTGGAAGATCATCTTGTGCTTGTGTTCCTTTGAAGGAAGTAGGATCATACTTCTCTTGTTGAGGAACAAACTTCGTCTTGGGGTATTGATCTTCTTCCCACTCAACTCTTTTGGCATTGAACTTTCAATCAAAACCAACACCTTGATTCTTCCGGTGTCTTCCTTGCTTTCGTACAATTTCCTCGAATTGCTTACTCCCGGCAAGGCTCTTGTAAACACCTTTCTCTATAATTCCCTTCAATAAGCTATTTTCTTGCTCAAGTGTAACTTGGCTAAGAGAATCATTAGTGGAATCAAGAGAACTACTAGAAGCAACAACATTGGATTTGACATTATTATTGTTACTACTAGAGGAAGGATCTTTCTTGTACTTGTTACTAGACTTGACTTGAGGCATGTAAGTAGATAAGAGTAAATGCTTGGCAATGTAAGAAGAACTTTTCTTACGGAGATCATCATTGATTGCTTTTAAGAACTCATGCTCTTGCTCAAGATTGAGCTTTTCAAAGCGTAACTTCTCATGAGCCCTTAAAAGTTCTCGATGATCTTCAAAGATAGTTTCATGAGCTAACTTAAGAGTGTTTAGTTCTTTAGTTAGAATCTCAATCTTCTCCTTATCATTGTCATTCGTTTTATCTTGATTAGCATGATTAATTGACGTTCCATCATAGTATTCATCACTAGAGTTGTCAACAAGTAAATCATCATCCACAAGCAAGTCATCTTCATCACTATCGAAATCAACATACTCAGGATGTGTTACCTTTGGACCTTTGGCCATGAAGCATCTTCCAATTCCTTCATTTGGTGAATCAAATATGTCGTAGGAGTTGGTTGACACAAGTGCTAGACCGGCAACACCTTCATCTTGAGTATATTCGGAGTCGGAGTGATAGCTTCTCTCAGAGTGATTGTCGGAGTCGGAGCCGGATACCCATTCACCAACATGAGCTTGATGTCTTCGTTTTGTGTAGCTCCTTTCTGAATCCTTGCTTCTCCGTGAGGGTCTTCGTTCATAACGATCATCTCTACTCCTCCTCTCTCTCGGTGGTAATTCTTCTCTTTTGCTTCTTCTTTTTGGAGAATCTTCTCTTCTTTTGTAGGGTGTCGTACACTCATTGGAATAGTGTCCAGGTCTCCCACAATTGTAGCAATTGCGCTCTCGACTGGAAGATCTTTTGTCATTGTAAGACCTTGACTTGGAGCTTCTTTCTTTGCTTCTACTCTTGTAGAATTTGTTGAAGTTCTTCACCATTAATCTTAATTCTTCATTGAAGGTTTGTTTCTCACTTGATGATGTGGGGGCTTCACTTGAGGCTTTGTAAGCACCACTTGACTTGTTGTGAAGTTCCTCCTTATCCTTAAGTGACATCTCATGAGCAACAATTCTTCCAATGACTTCCGTTGGCTTGAGATTTTTGTAGTTTGGCATCATTTGGATCAATGTGCACACGGTATCATACTTTCCATCCAATGCTCTTAGGACCTACTTGATGATGAATCTGTCGGTCATCTCTTCACTCCCTAAGCCGACAATCTCATTTGTGATAAGTGCAAGCATAGAGTACATTTCAGCAACACCTTCACGATCCTTCATTTTGAACTTGTCAAGTTGACTTTGGAGCACATCCAACTTGGATTCCTTGACGGAGTCGGTACCTTCATGCATATCAATCAAAGTATCCCAAATTTCCTTTGCATTCTCAAGACGGCTGATTTTGTTGAATTCTTCGGGGCACAATCCGTTGAAGATGATTGTCGGTGTCAAAACCGGCGGATCTCGGGTAGGGGGTCCCGAACTGTGCGTCTAGGCGGATGGTAACAAGGGACGACGGACACAATGTTTTTACCCAGGTTCAGACCCTCTCGATGGAGGTAAAACCCTACGTCCTGCTTGATTAATATTGATGATATGGGTAGTACAAGAGTGGATCTACCACGAGATCACGGAGGCTAAACCCTAGAAGCTAGCCTATGGTATGATTGTTGAGATGTATGTTGTCCTACGGACTAAAGCCCTCCGGTTTATATAGACACCGGAGAGGCTAGGGTTACACAGAGTCGGTTACAATGGTAGGAGATCCACATATCTGTATTGCCAAGCTTGCCTTCCACGCCAAGGAAAGTACCTTCCGGACACGAGCCGGAGTCTTCAATCTTCTATCTTCGTAGTCTTGGAGTCCGGCGGATATTGATAGTCCGGCAGTCCGGACGCCCCCTAGTCCAGGACTCCCTCAGTAGCCCCTGAACCAGTCTTCAATGACGATAAGTCCGGCGTGCATAATGTTCGGCATTGCAAGGCGGGTTCCTCCCTTGAATAATCCAGAGAAGATAATGAACACCAGGATAGTGTCCGGCTCTGCAAAAATGATTTGCACATTCCACCGTAGAGAGAATAAAACATATACACTGACTCAATCTGCTGACGTATTATGCGGCGTGACATCACACCGCTACCAAGTCCTCGTTTTTTACTATTCCACCTCAGCACGTTTAGAGAAGCGGTTTCCTTGGCACGTCTTATCGAAGCAGAGATCGTGTCCCCCCTTATTCCGGGATCCTCATCAATACGTGTGTGGGTAACCCAACCGTTCCCGTCGCCACGCCTCCTCTATCGAAGGGGAATCTCAAACGGTCACGGAGACGGCCCTTGGTATTTCTTCCTCTTTATAAGAGGACCAGGGTCTGTCCTTGTTCTTTAATCTCGCATCGAATCTTTCCTCCGCTCCCAGTTCCAACACCCAGAGCTTCAGATTCGAGCGCTTCGGATCCTCAACCATGTTCGGCTCCGACCTCCAGGGCCGGTGGATGCCCTCCTCCGTCACGGAGGAGGACATATTGAAGTTGCGTGAGGCCAAGTACCTGGCCTACGAGGTTTCGCACAGGTTGCCTGCCCCAGGGCAGGCCGTGCCCGCCCCCGAGCCCGGTGAATACGTCGTTTTCGTATCCCACCTCCGCCGGGGTTTAGGCTTCCCAACGTATCCCTTCGTGAGAGGGCTCCTGTTCTACTACGGGCTGGACTTTCACCACTTGGCTCCGGAGTCCATCCTCCATATCTCCGCATTCATTATCGTCTGCGAGGCCTTCCTCCGTGTCATTCCCCACTTCGGCCTATGGCTGAAGACCTTCAAGGTGGAGCCGAAGATGATCGAGGGGCGTCAAGCGGAGTGCGGCGGGGCGATCATAAGCAAATAGGTCGACGCCCCGTGGCCCGAGGGTTCCTTCCAAGAGGAACTTGGACTGTGGCAGCGGGAGTGGTTCTACATCACCGCTCCAAGGGGCAGCAAGCAAAAGCCGTCGCCCTCATTCCGCCCGGGACCTCCACGCCAACTGATGTCGTGGGTCAACCAAGGGCTCAACTGGGGGCCGTCCAAGGACGTGCCCTCACTGCAGGGACGGATTCGAGACCTCCAAGCGAGGGAGATCGACCTGATCAAGGTGATGCAGGTTATGCTAATCAGGCATCTTCCGCCCTGCAAACGCCGTCCTCTCCGTCTATGGGAGTTCAATCCGGAGGGACCTCGTATTCTCCAGCATTTTATGGGTGCGACACCCACGGAGATGTACAAGCTGTTCTTCGGACCGCAGGTGGCGTGTCCGGATTCGGCCGAGGACGCAGGCCTAAGCCGCGATCGCCCGGATACTCAGGTAGATAGCTCAGAGTTAGGACATTCTATTTATATGCCTTTCAAAAGTTTGTCTCCTGACCCTTTGTTCTTTACAGGAATGGGTGGCGCGATCCAGGCTGATAAGGTGTCCGGCCCCCCTCCCAGAGACCGCACTGGAGCCTGTGTTGGTCAGAATGTTGGAGGTTGCGCCCACAGAAGGGGGCGATGGGGGAAATAAAGGAGCTAATACTTCGCCCAAAGGGGCGACTGAAGAGGAGGGAGACAAGAACCCCTCCCTTCAGAGGGAGAAGAGGACCGCCTCCGAAGATCCGGAGGCCGAAGCCCCTAAGCGTGGGAAGAAATCCTCACCGGGGGGTCCGGCGTCCGGAGAGAGTCCGGACGCACAATCATCGCCGAAGGACCAGCCCTCCAACGAGCCGTGAGTATGAAAGAGGAAATTAATTAGTAAGGAAGTACCTTCATTTGTGCTTCTGTGGGTAACCGAAATATTTATATTGCAGTTCGGATCTGCAGCCTTCTCAGATGAGTTCATCTTCGGGGGACCTTCTTCCGGAGATGATGGAGAGCGATACGCCTCCATCCACAGCGCCGCCAAATGAGGCAGGCGAGCCCGAAGTGTCATCACGGAGGGTATCCCCGAGTCCGGAGGGGCCAGAGAGTTCGGCGCCTGCTAGTGTCCGGCCGGGAGAACTGAAGAATCTGCTTGAGAGGGCGCCCATTTCAGAAGATCATCGTGCGTTAATGCACATGGTGATTGGAAGGATTTCGTCCGCCGAGAGCGGATTGCGTAATGCCGCCATGAGTTTGCTGGCGGGATTTGAGGTATGCGAGAATGGCGCACTCCTTTGTTTTTTAACAGTTTTGCATATAAAAAATGCGCCCTGTATAGATAGTAGCCCCTGAGACTCGGTAGGTTGTCGGAAACGACAGCGGGCCGAGGATCGAAATCTCAAAATCTCAAGTAATGAATACCGCCGTGCTTGTATAGGTGGCGGATAGTCCGGGGGCCAGCCGGACTAATGAGTTTGCCGAATTGAGCTGGCAACTTGACGTGGCGGATGCTGACATCGCACTTGTCAACCGGCGACTTGACGAGTCGCAAGGTAAATAAATTCTCCGCGGTTGCTTTATTTAAGAGGGGGGGTCAAAGCCTGCCTCTGATAATTTATATGCTGTTTATACAGACGGTGCTGCTGCTGTGGAGAGCCTTCGGGCCGAACTTGCTCTAGCTAAGGAGCAAGCCCGAAGGAGTGACGCGGCTGCCTCGAAGGCGGCCGAAGAGTTGAAAGCCGAAAAGGCTGCGCACTGCCTAAGCAGGGCGGAGGTGGCCAAATTGGCCAGGAAATTAAAGGATGCTGCCGACCACAATGAGGCTCTTGAAAGGGAGCACTTATCGAAGCGGGAAGACTTGAAGAAGGCCACCGCCGAAGCCAAGGATGCCCGCTCTACAATGCGGGCTATGAAGGAGGAGCTACGCCAGGCTGGAGAGATCGTGGCTGGCAAGCCTATTCTGCTGCGTCGCCGGTTTATGGATGCGAAGTATGCTCGATTTGAGCGGCTGTGGAGTCCGGAGGATCCGTATATGGACTTAGCTGCAAGCGCGGCTGATGCCGTTAAGCACTTCCGGAGCCAGGGGCATCACGAGACGGAAGAGCTGTATTGGTCTCAATTCCACAGTCCGGATCGCTCCCTTCCGTTGACGGACCGGTTGGCTGAATGGGCCGAGCTAAATAGATTGTCCGGACTTGCCATGTCTGACATCGTGGCCCATGTCTGGCCAGAGAGGTCCAAGGCGACGAGCTACTTCGGCTTGCTGCAGCAATTCCTTGGGGCGGTGCCGCATATAAAGGATATGAAGCGGTCGGCCTGCATCGAGGGCGCGCGGATGGCTCTTGCCCGTGTGAAGGTGCATTATCCGGAGATGGATGCCACCGCCGTTGCCACCCAGGGTCCGGATGAAGGCCGGCTCCCTGTCGAGCACTACTTCGAAGAAGTCATGCGCGGTGCTCGTAAAATAGAGGTGCAGTGCTCAAAGAATGTAACGTTCAAATGAACGCATTAGCTTGTAAATCAATGATTATGGTATAACTGCTTTTTATACTTGTGCGTCCAAGTAGTAAAACTTCTCCTGTGCGGCCGTTTACGTATACTTGTGTATAACCTGAAAGATGCAGTCTTCGGCTTCAGCCCCCTCGCACAGAGTGCTGGGGTGTTTGCAAAGTAGCGCGTTTTCACACTTAATCCGACGTCTCGGTCCTGTTATAAGGAGGTGGTAGCGTAGCAAACAAGGCAATCCGGACTATAATGCTTTATCACTTTCACTTAGCCAGTGGAGCTCGAGGGTGGGGCTACGATATAGCCCCTGGTGGCCCCGCACGTCTCCGAATTCGGGGTGCGTAAGTGCCTGACCGGGAAACGGTCCTTCTTCAAAGCGGGGAATTCTAAACATTCCGGTAGTCGATCGAGTGGTTGACCAGACTCTCGCTGTATCATGACAGTCAGTTTTCGGCTTTCTCTACTGAGGTGCTCGCCAAGCCGAACCGGGGCACAATCGCAGTAGTTCTCCTGGTGCCGCGTTAGCCGGATGATACGGAACGTAAGGCAGCAAAACACAGGAGTCGGGCAAACCCAACATTTGACCAAAGACATGATTCGGAGCTGATGCATATAATGCCTAACTCGAGACGCCGAACACTCCCGAAGGTGTTCGGACTTTATAATAATGGGCAGAACGATGCCCTAAGCCCCTAGTGTCCAGGTACGGGCATGGTCTTCTGACGCGGCCGATGCCAAAGCGTCAGGCTCCGCTTTGGCTATAGGAAGAAACCAAGGGAGTGTAACAACAAGTGACAGTAAGAAAGGTCTACGCAGGGTCTTAATCTGAAAAGAATCCTTGCAACGGGTCCCTGCTGCACGTCTGCACCTGTGTCTCCGTTGCGCCGTTATCCTGGACGGGTATGCACGTTGTTCATCGGTAGGAAGAGAGGAACGTTTAGTTTTAGAAACGATTCGTGCTAAGAATATGTAAAATAAGAAATATATAAATAATTAAAGCAAGGTTTATATGAAACCGTAATTCTTTGTGCGCGCAGCCCCTTGTGAAGGGATATGCGGCTAGGGAGCCCCTAGCCTGCTGAGGCCGGATTCGTCTATCCGAGTCCGGGGTCTTTAAGTGATCCGCGCACTGAAATGGCGCCATGTGGACCGGGCATCTTGAGTGTAAGAGATGCGTAATGCGGTATGGCGTTGAAGCGGACAAAAGCTTTTCGTCCCAAGAGTACTTGACATTCACTTTCAAATGGGACGATATGAAAAATTAATTTTTCACGTCGACAATTGTTCGGCGATCCGAACATGACTTCTAGTAATATAGAGCCTATGCACTTGGCGTAAGGGCCTGGCATCACTCCTTTGAAGGAAGTGCGGCTGTGTCGAATTTTGGTAGGGTCTATCCCCATCCTGCGGATTGTGTTTGAATATAGCAGGTTTAAGTCACTGCCTCCGTCCATTAGGACGTTAGTAAATTGTAATCCGTCTATTATGGGATTCAATATCAGGGGAGTCCGTCCCGCGTTTCGAACGCTTCTGGAATAGTCCAGGTGGTCGAAGGTGATTGGTTTTGATATCCAATCTCTACGGTCTGCTGGGTTGGACTGTGCGAAGCTCTTTTTAGAAAGTGCCGCACTATTTTTCCGTTTTATCACATGAAGTGAGTTTACTGCTTTAACCCCTTGTGGGAAAGTCTTTTGTTTTCCGGTGCTCTGCTGTTGGGGTTTATCCTCTTTGCTTGACGCGTCGAGCCCCTTGTGTTCGGCATTTAATCGGCCGGACTGTTTAAAAACCCAACAATCCCTGTGGGTGTGATTTGCAGGCCTTCCGGGGGTACTGTGGATTTGACATATCCGACCCAAAATCTTCTTTAAGCTGGACAATTCGTCACTGTCATCCTTTAGAGGCTGTGTTTTATTATTGGGCCACGAGCTTTTAAATCCGGCGTTGACTGCCGTGCTCTTTGGGCTTCTCTCTTTATTCCGGCGCTTCTCTTTTCTGCGCCGTGATTTTCCGTTTCCATCTCTTATCTCTGATGTACTAGGGTCACTGGTGCTGCACCTTGCTAGCCAGCTGTCCTCGCCCGCACAGAAGCGGGTCATGAGGTTTGTTAGTGCGGACATTGTCCTCGGCTTTTCTTGACCGAGGTGCCTGGCGAGCCATTCGTCTCGGACATTATGCTTGAAAGCTGCTAAGGCTTCGGCGTCCGGACAGCCGACTATTTGGTTCTTTTTGGTAAGGAACCTGTTCCAGAATTTCCGCGCTGACTCTCCGGGCTGTTGAGTTATATGACTTAGGTCATCTGCATCCGGAGGCCGGACATAAGTCCCTTGAAAATTTGCTCTAAACGCGTCCTCGAGCTCTTCCCAACTTCCAACAGTATTTTCTGGGAGGCTCTTAAGCCAATGACGGCCTGGCCCTTTGAGCTTGAGTGGTAAATATTTTATGGCGTGGAGATCGTCTCCTCTGGCCATATGTATGTGTAGTATATAATCTTCTATCCAGACTCCAGGGTCTGTTGTTCCATCGTAGGCCTCTATGTTGATGGGTTTAAATCCTGCTGGGAATTCATGGTCCAGCACCTCATCGGTGAAACATAGCGGGTGTGCGGCGCCCCTGTATTTGTGTGTGCCGTTATCATCGGACACTTGGCGTGTTGCCTTGCTTCTTGGGGCCTTCTCCTTTGGCCCATAAATGGACCTAGCTGGGCCATCTATCCTTCCGAGTTCATTGGTGGATTTGTGTGTGGCGCCGCTTTCAGAATTTGGCCTGTCGTCTGGCCGTCTATCCAGCCAGGCAGCCCTTTTATTTTTGGACGGTGGGGGTTCTATGGCCTCCTCGTCGAATTCCGGTAGCAGCTTGCGCTTCGGGTAGCTCTTTGATTGGTGGCCATTGCCGTACTTGTCTGCGGTGTTGAGCACTTTGCTCCATCTCATTCTGAGTGTGTCTTCCGCTGTTTTGAGCTTCCATTTTTCCTTCTTCAGGCTTCTTGCAGTGCTGACGAGTCTTTTCCGAAGGTTCTTATTCTCCGGCGACGTGTCCGACATGTGGTCGTCCGGACCGTTGTCTTCGCCGGGCTTTGATTGGTTATCTGACTCGTCGTGTTCGGACGGTTGCTTATGTGCATGTTCGTCGTCCAATTGTGAGCCCTGCCGTATTGCAGGCTCGTTGGGAGCGTTGTTGTCATCAAGGCGGGACTTAGCGCGGCGTTTACGCCGTCGCTTTGGTCGTTTATCGGCGGGATTATCCTCTGCCGTCGCCCGTTGGTCCTCGTTATCGCTCCCCTTTGGGGTATCCACCATATATATGTCATGTGACAAGGTGGTCCTGTCATGCTGTATAAGCTCTGTTTTTTGTTTGTCTCCAGCGTCATCGTCTATTCCGTCAATGTCTTCGGAGCCGTAGTTTAGCATGTCGGTTAGATCGTCGACAGTGGCTACAAAGTGGGTGGTGGGTGGGATCTGAATTTCTTCGTCGCCCGAACCCCAACCATCCTGGCCATAGTCCGGCCAGGACTCTTCTGATAGCGAGAGATGCTTCAGTGAATTCAGGATATCGCCAAAAGGCGAGTGCTGGAAGATGTCCGCGGCGGTGAATTCCATAACCGGTGCCCAATCCGAATTGATTGGCAGGGGCGCGGGAGGCTCGGAGTCCGGCGAGGAGTCCGGCGCCTCGGAATCACGAGTTTTGCAGGGGACAAGATTAGTATTCGGCTCCATCGCCGTGGATGTTGAAGCCCCCAGGGGCGTCTACCCACCGGCCCCCGATATGGGCGATTGGCTCCGGGCTAATGGCCGAAGCGGATCCGAGTGCGGCCACCAAGGCACTGTCCGGCGGCAGAGCTAGATCGTGCCCATCGTCACAGTGCGGCGCGCTTGGCTGTGGCTCGAGTCCGTCGAAGATCAAGTCTCCGCGGACATCGGCCGTGAAGTTTAAGCTTCCGAATCTGACCTGACGGCGAGGGGCGTAGCTTTCGATCTGCTCCAGATGGCCAAGAGAATTGGCCCGCAGTGCAAAGCCGCCGAATACGAAGATCTGTCCGGGGAGAAAAGCCTCACCCAGGACAGCGTTGTTGGTTGAAGATGCCATCAAGCCTATCGGTGACGACACAGAGGAACTCTCAATGAAAGCACCAATGTCGGTGTCAAAACCGGCGGATCTCGGGTAGGGGGTCCCGAACTGTGCGTCTAGGCGGATGGTAACAAGGGACGAGGGACACAATGTTTTTACCCAGGTTCATGCCCTCTCGATGGAGGTAAAACCCTACGTCCTGCTTGATTAATATTGATGATATGGGTAGTACAAGAGTGGATCTACCACGAGATCAAGGAGGCTAAACCCTAGAAGCTAGCCTATGGTATGATTGTTGAGATGTATGTTGTCCTACGGACTAAAGCCCTCCGGTTTATATAGACACCGGAGAGGCTAGGGTTACACAGAGTCGGTTACAATGGTAGGAGATCCACATATCCGTATTGCCAAGCTTGCCTTCCACGCCAAGGAAAGTACCTTCCGGACATGAGCCGGAGTCTTCAATCTTCTATCTTCGTAGTCTTGGAGTCCGGCGGATATTGATAGTCCGGCAGTCCGGACACCCCCTAGTCCAGGACTCCCTCAATGATATCACAAGCTTGAGTGTTGTATTGCAGCATCTTCAATTCTTCCGCATTAGCTTCACGGTTCGGCTCTCTCCCATCAAAGAATTCACCTTGCAAGCCAATACAAATAATTGCCCAAACGGCGGGGTTATGTCCGAGAATATGCATTTTCATCTTATGCTTCCAACTAGCAAAATTAGTACCATCAAAGTAAGGACCTCTACGGTGATAATTTCCCTCTCTAGACGCCATACTCTCCTAGGTTGTGAAACCAAGACTATGACCACCAAAAGCTATGGAAATCAATGCAAATGGAGACCAAGTTGCTCTGATACCACTTGTAGGACTTTGAAGTATGTCTAGAGGGGGGGTGATTAGACTACTTGACCAATTAAAAACTTAACCTTTTCCCAATTTTAGAGTTTGGTAGATTTTAGCTATCTTAGGACAAGTCAAGCAATCATCACACAATTCAAGCAAGCATGCAAAGAGTATATAGGCAGCGGAAATTAAAGCATCCAACTTGCAAGAAAGTAAAAGGAAGTGTTTGGAGGATTCAAACGCAATTGGAGACACGGATGTTTTTGGCGTGGTTCCGATAGGTGGTGCTATCGTACATCCACGTTGATGGAGACTTCAACCCACGAAGGGTAACGGTTGCGCGAGTCCACGGAGGGCTCCACCCACGAAGGGTCCACGAAGAAGCAACCTTGTCTATCCCACCATGGCCGTCGCCCACGAAGGACTTGCCTCACTAGCGGTAGATCTTCACGAAGTAGGCGATCTCCTTGCCCTTACAAACTCCTTGGTTCAACTCCACAATCTTGTCGGAGGCTCCCAAGTGACACCTAGCCAATCTAGGAGACACCACTCTCCAAGAAGTAACAAATGGTGCGTTGATGATGAACTCCTTGCTCTTGTGCTTCAAATGATAGTCTCCCCAACACTCAACTCTCTCTCATAGGATTTGGATCTGGTGGAAAGAAGATTTGAGTGGAAAGCAACTTGGGAAGGCTAGAGATCAAGATTCATATGGTAGGAATGGAATATCTTGGCCTCAACACATGAGTAGGTGGTTCTCTCTCAGAAATGGTAAGTTGGAAGTGTAGGTTTGTTCTGATGGCTCTCTCCACGAATGAAGAGGAGGTGGAGGGGTATATATAGCCTGCACACGAAATCTAACCGTTACACACAATTTACCAAACTCGGTGGGACCGATTCAACAGACTCGGTCAGACCGATTTAGTAAACCTAGTGACCGTTAGGATTTTTGGTGGGACTGACATGCAACTCGGTAGGACCGATTCGGTTAGGGTTAGGGCATAACGTAATCTCGGTAAGACCGATTACACAAACTCGGTTAGACCGACTTTGGTAATAAGCTTTCCAGAGAGTTGGTCAGGTAAACTCGGTGGGACCGATTTCCTCTTTTCGGTGAGACCGAAATGTTACAAAAGGGAAACAGAGAGTTTACATTGCAATCTCGGTGGGACCGATCGCTCACTTTGGTTAGACCGAAATGTTACGAAGGGAAACAGAGAGATTACAATCCCATCTCGGTGAGACCGAGATCCCTATCGTTAGGACCGATTTGCCTAGGGTTTGTGGCAGTGGCTATGACATTAGAACTCGGTGGCGCCGGATAGGAAGAATCGGTGTGACCGATTTTGGCTTTAGGTTTAGGTAATTTGTGGATGTGAGAAAGTAGATGAGGGTTTTTGGAGCATATCAACAAGCACATGAAGCAAGAGGCTCATTAAGCAACAACCTCATCCCTCCTTGATAGTATTGGCTTTTCCTATAGACTCAATGTGATCTTGGATCACTAAAATGTAAAATGAAGAGTCTTGAGCTTTTGAGCTTGAGCCAATCCTTTGTCATTAGTACTTTGAGGGATCCACTTTCATCATCCATGCCATGCCATTCATTGAGCTTTCCTGAAATAATAGTCTTGGAATAGCATTAGCTCAATGAGCTATATGTTGTTATGAATTACCAAAACCACCTAGGGACAGTTGCACTTTCAGAGGTCGACGGTGGATAAATAGTAGCCCGTGGAGGCTGGAGGAGGTCGACGGTGGAGATGAACAGTATCCCGTGGAGTCCCATTTTGCGGTACGCCACACCCCTCCCAATGAACAGGACCCCCGTTTCGACCGTACCGCTCCAACACAAATTTGTTTCCTCCATTTTGCGGTACGCCACAGCCCTCCCGATCAACAGGACCCAGTTTCGACCGTAGGAGGTCCAACACAAGTCCGTTTCCTCTGTTTTGCTGTACGCCAGACCCCTCCCGATGAACAGGATCCCGTTTTGAACGTGGCCGGTCGAACACAAGGCCGTTTCCTCCGTTCTGCGGTATGCCAGGCCTCGTTTCCATCGGTTGTTCCGTCCAAGCCGGTTGGCTCCCATGCGTTTCGTTGCCTCCCGATGAACACAACGCATTCCGTTGCCTCCCCATGAACACGACGACGACGCGGTTTCTTTGTTCCAACCAAGCCATGTACACGGGCCATGGCCAGACGTATGAGCGAGTAAGCGTTCGAGACCCCGCCCGTATGTACGTATGTGGCCTTATTTTCTTTCTTACACACTGGCCGCTGTACGTATGTGTACATGCTACATGCGCACCTCTACTACAACACATGCGCACCTCTACGTCGACCAGTATGTACGTACACGTTCGCGACCAGAATGACAATGCTACATCCACTTTGACCAGGTGGGTCCCGACTGTCAGTCATCCTTGCGTGCGAAGATGTAGCTGGTGGGTCCCAGCAGTCAGGGGGGCAAATCGTTTTTTCAGACGCACTTCCTTGCGTGCGAAGATGTAGCTTGTGGGTCCCAGCAGTCAGGGGAGAAACGTTTTTTTCGTGAAATACGGTTGCCCGTCCGGTGGGTCCCTGCTGTCAGGTGGAGGAATAATTATTTTGCATGTAATAAGGAGCCAATTCCTTGCGGCTGCCGTGGACCCAGCTGTCAGCCTATCAACGTAAAGTACTCTTTCGATGGAAGTCGTTCCTTGACCATGTTGACCACGCCGCGCCGAGAGCACCAGGGCGGTGGACGACAGCGAGGCCTAGGAAGGGGACGACGCGAAGCTGGGGAAGACGCGGCAGTGGATGCCCACGCGTAGAGGAGTATGAGGGTTCACTGGTTTGGCTGCGGTGTGAGGCTACCGTCGCCGCAAAATAACAGGGGGTGTGGGTGAGTAGAGGGATGGCCTAGCCAGCGGTGGGAGTAGTAGGGGGTGGTGAGGCCTCCGCGGCATCACAGCCGGCCACGGGAGGCAGGAGCACGCAGCACGACTGGCACTGGTTTGGGAGGCTGGAGCAATAAGACCAGAGGTTGAAGAAGCACTACGGCCATTGGATGGACATCGTACGATCATTAGAGCTAGAATCATTCATATTGACTGAGCTGACAAAGCCCTCCATCCCTGTCAACTTAGTAGGCCCACAAGTCAGCCTCCCACCAAGGTGGGTCCTAGCTAGCAGGGGGGTATTCATTTTTTTGTGCCTAATAAGGAGGCACTTCCGGTGGGTCCAAGCTGATAGCGGGGGGAATGTTTTTTCGCGAAATACAGAGGCCCTTCCGGTGGGTCCCAGCTATCAGGTGGAGGAATCATTATTTTGCGTGTAATAAGGAGGCATTTCCCTGTGTGGGCCCCTACTATCAGCCTCTTCTGATGGCTGTTGTTTGTTAACCATGTCGACCTCACCGCGCCGAG
Source organism: Triticum timopheevii (assembly GCA_963921465.1). Taxonomy (NCBI): domain Eukaryota; kingdom Viridiplantae; phylum Streptophyta; class Magnoliopsida; order Poales; family Poaceae; genus Triticum; species Triticum timopheevii. The sequence goes on along the minus strand of OY997264.1, from coordinate 476,520,069 downwards.
AGCACAAATGCGCTGGACGAGGGCGAGGCCCAGGAAGGGAACCACCCAGAGCCGGTGAAGCCACCGCAGCGGATGCCCATGCTGAGGGGAGTACGAGCGCTGACTGGTCGGCTGCGGGGTGAGGCTGACGTCGCCGAAAAATAACAGGATGTGTGGGTGGTTAGAGGGATGGCCTGGCGGCAGTACAGCCAGCCACGGGAGAAGGGAGCAGGCAGTCTCGTCGGCGCTGGTTTGGGCGGCTGGAGCAGGAAGATTAGAGATCGAAGAAGCACGGCGGCTGTTGGATGGACATCCAACAGTCACTGCTGTGTGTTGACTAAGTTGACAAAGCCTTGCGTACGCGTCAAAAAAATTAGGACAACGTCATCGTCAACCTAGTAGGTCCAGAAGTCAACCTCCAAATCTGTGGAAAACAGCATACGGCCCATTAGCCATTATTTTCAATAATTTACAGCCCATTTGCTAATTCTTAAGGATATTTGAAGCCCATATTCTTTTTATTAGCATTACATACCATATATTCTAGGCATTGCTAAAAAATTCAACGAAATTTTGCATATTTTGGTGGGGTCCGAACTCTTTTAATCACGAAATTTTGAGTCATGTTAAAAATAATTTTCAAAAAATTATATCAAAATAAAATTCAAAATAAAACTCTCTACAAAAAAAATGAATGAAATTTAGAATCTTAACTAGCAAGATGCCTGTTCGTTGCACGGAACATGAAGATGCATTTGTATGAGTAGTTAATCTTGTGGGAGAAAAGATGATATTTTAATGTAATTGCCAGTTGGCTTTGGTTTTTATAAGAGTAGAGGGTAGAGAAATCCTGAAAAAATGATATTTTAATGCAATTGTCGGTTGGCTTTGGTTTAAAAATTTACACCCCATTTCTTACAACTTATAGCCCGTTTTCTGGGAAGCCCATTTCTTACTACTTACATCCCTCCTCGTCTTGAAAGATTTGCAACCCAGCAGGGCTGAGAAAAGCAAGTAGGCCTCGGTTTTGGTATTCTCCAAAAAAAGAACTAGGCTAGCCATTTTCAGAAAGAAAAAATATATCAACTGGGCTTGTCATGTGCTTAATAAAAGCGTAAGCGTGGGCTATACGGGCCACAGGCCCCGCACAGCGCGCAATTGAGCTCCGGCCCTGAAACTAAAAAACAACTGGGCGAGCTACTGCGTCCCTGGTGTTATCCACTCGTTGTTTAATTTTCTCATTTATTGACTACATTCACAATGGCGTGGGACCTAGTTGTCAAACAATTAGGAGGAAGTATTTTTTGGCTTGTAATAAAGAGGCACCTGCTTGCGAAATGCAATGACCCTGGTGGGTCCCTACCGTCAGCCTCTCCATGTACAGTCATCTCTTGATTCCTCTTGGTTCTTGACCATGTTGACAACGCCAGACGGCGGCGGGCACAGCGAGTGAACCAAGCCGGAGAACGACGGCGAGGCCTCGTACGGGAACGAACAACAGCCGTGGAAGATGCAGTAGTGTAGTGGCAGGTGGAGGGGAGTACGAGGGCAACAACATGCAGCTGAAGCATACAAATGGTACAAAAAGCCCAAGGATTAATTGTTCATCAAATTTTTAGACAAAACCCAGATTGAACGTGGCAGTAACATCTAACCCAACCACTCTTTTTTGCAGTCACAAACAAATGGATCGGTCTGATCCATAAAATCAACATCCTGTGCAAAAAAATTATTTCAGGATGACTACAACTTGTTGTAAATAGAAGCCGAGCACGTTTAGAAGCCCATTTATCCACCTGAAACTTCTTTTTTTGCTGTTCAACATGTCCGTCTGTGAGAAATCTCTTGTGGTAAAAAATAAGCCTCATGGACAATAGTAACCTCGCATTCAACAGGAAGAATGTGACAAAGCTTCTGCTTCCTGGTTGGATGCATATCCTTCCATCGTTATTGTCCTCAAACGAATGTCATGAGAACTGAGAAAATCCTGGTGCTTATTATGCCACCGATTGGTTAAATGTTTTGCTCCATGTGGTTCTGCCTAAGTAGACATGAAGATTGAAAATAGCTAAGGTCTGAAAAAAGAATATGTCGAAAGAAAGACAGCTAAACAGTGAATTCTAGTACAATATATATGGGCTTTCAATGTGCATGAAATCATCACCTCTGTATATAAATTCTCCAGAGATTGAAAGCATCGCAGCAAGCCAATAATTATGTTCAGATCAAAACTAAACATTCTGATATATATGATCTTGACAGAATCCAGCAGCATTGATAGGCTATCAACGGACAAACTCTTCATTGAGCATATAACATAATATTAGTACCCAAAGTGTACTCCAAGATGATACAAAACTTATGTGCACAAATGAAAAATGCAGCTTATGGTTACAAATGTGTAGATGATAATATACGGTACCTGAAAAAGTGAGGAGCCAAACACCAACTCCTTGTGATCATTAAACGAGTCACGAATTACACCCAAGGTCTCCAGTTTGGGCGCAGAGACGACAGTTATTTGTGAAGGTCTATAACAATTATCAAGGAGCAACCATTGAAGTGAAGGGGCATCTTCGATGATGAGCTGCTGGCCTCCAAAACAAATTCCAATGCTTTTTAAGGTGAGGCGACTTTATTTGGAGACAACTGATACAGATTTCTATTCCCAAAACAATCAGCAAGTGCTCCAGGGCAGGGCAACTGGAGTGGATGATGCTGTGCAGTGAGGCCTCCGACAGATAAACCACCACAAGCGGAAGTTTTTTTAGCAGTGGGAGTCAAAGCATTTGTACCAGATCGTCTGGTAGATGGCACCGGGCGAAGATGGCGGTGTGGAGAGAGGAGGAAAACCGTGAGATGGACAACGGTGGTGTGGGCACGAATTCTTGGTGTGTTTGTGGTATGAAACTTTTGTGGTAATGGTACAACTCAAACTGCTGGAGTTTTCCGAATTCAGGGGATGTCAGCCAAGCGTCCACCATGTCGGGTATGGACAGCAGGTAGCGTGTCGGGATGCAGAGGAATTGAACGGGGCCCTGCTGGTGAGAAGAGACGATGGCTCTGAAGAGATCAAATTCAGGAAGGGCAGATATCTGATGACAATCGAGATTGAGGGGCGCGGTGCGCCATACAGGGCGCCACCGAGTTGAGAGGACTTGTGTGCGGCAGCAATCCTTGGTGGGGAGAAGCGAGATGATCTCGTCAAGGATGACGCCCGGGAGATCATTGATGGGGTCCACCGGAGATTCTACCGGTTCCTCATATCCGGGTGGGGGTGAAAGTGCAACTATCCCTGGGTGGTTTTGGTAATTCCTAACAACATATATCTCATTAAGCTAATGCTACTTTAAGAAAAATATTTCAGGAAAGCTCAATGATTGGCATGGCATGGATGAGAAAAGTGGATCCGTCAAAATGCTAAGGACAAAAGGATTGGCTCAAGCTCAAAGAACAAGACTCTACACTTTCTATTTTAGTGATCCAAGATCACATTGAGTCTTTAGGAAAAGCCAATACTATCAAGGAGGGATGAGGTGTTGCTTAATGGCTTTCTTGCTCAAAATGCTTAGTGATATGCTCCAAAGCCCTCAACTACTTTCTCACATCCACATATGACCTAAACCAAAAGTCAAACTCAGCCCCACCGATTCTTCCTATCCGGCGCCACCGAGTTCAGATGTCATAGCCACTACCACAAACCCTAGGCAAATCGGTCTCATCGATAGGGATCTCGATCTCACCGAGATGGGGTTGTAATCTCTCTGTTTCCCTTCGTATTGGTCAAACCGAGATGAGCGATCGGTCCCACTAAGATTACAATGCAAACTCTCTGTTTCCTTTTTGTAAAGTTTCGGTCTTACCGAGATGACCGAATCGGTCCCACCGAGTTTGCCTGACCAACCCTCTGTGTGTCCATTACCAAAATCGGTCCCACCGAGTTTGTGTAATCGGTCTCACCGAGATTACGTTATGCCCTAACCCTAATCATATCGGTCCTACCGAGATGCATGTCAGTCCCACCGAAAATCCTAACAGTCACATGATTTGCTAAATCGGTCTGACCGAGTTTCTCAATTCGGCCCCACCGAGATTGGTAAGTTGTGTGTAATGGGTAGATTTTGTGTGGAGGCTATATACCCCTCCACCCACTCTTCATTCGTGGAGAGAGCCATCAGAACATGCCTATACTTCCAACATACATTTTCTGAGAGAGAACCACCTACACTTGTGTTGAGACCAAGATATTCCATTCCTACCATATGAATCTTGATCTCTAGCCTTCCCCAAGTTGCTTTCCACTCAAATCTTCTTTCCACCAAATCCAAATCCTATGTGAGATTGTTGAGTGTTGGGGAGACTATCATTTGAAGCACAAGAGCAAGGAGTTCATCATCAACACACCATTTGTTACTTCTTGGAGAGTGGTGTCTCCTAGATTGGCTAGGTGTCACTTGGGAGCCTCCGACAAGATTGTGGAGTTGAACCAAGGAGTTTGTAAGGGCAAGGAGATCGCCTACTTCGTGAAGATCTACCCTAGTGAGGCAAGTCCTTCATGGGCGACGGCCATGGTGGGATAGACAAGGTTGCTTCTTCGTGGACCCTTCATGGGTGGAGCCCTCCGTGGACTCGTGCAGCCGTTACCCTTCGTGGGTTGAAGTCTCCATCAACGTGGATGTACGATAGCACCACCTATCCGAACCACGACAAAAACATCCGTGTCTCCTATTGCGTTTGCACTCTCCAAACTCTTCCCTTTACATTCTTGCAAGTTGCATGCTTTACTTTCCGCTGCTCATATACTCTTTGCATGCTTGCTTGAATTGTGTTAAGATTGCTTGACTTGTGCAAAGTTGATAAAATCTGCAAAGAACTAAAATTGGGAAGAGTCTAGATTTTTATTTGGTCAAGTATTCTAATCACCCCCCCCCCCTCTAGACATACTTTCGATCCTACAGGGGGGCTCGCCGCTTCTCCCCGCGCTACCGGGTGCGGGATCTACAATCGGCGTTGCCACTGGGGGGAGCCTCATCCTCTAGGCGCTGGGGCTAGCCGACTCCATTTTCCTTGTGGGCGTCGCGCCGAGCTCACGGGTTTGAGCAGAGTAGCTAGAGACGAGCCTAGTGGCAGTGCGAGTGGGGAAGAAAGTGGGTTGGGGATTTCTGTAGGAGTGGAAGAAGAGGAGCAGGTGTTTTCTGTACGAGTGAGGAAGAAGGTGAGCGGGGGTTTTATGGATGAGTGAGGAAGATTGGGGAGTGGGGGAATTGCGGGGAGACGCAAGCGGGAGAGCGAGCTATTCGTGTTTATAAGGACCGTTGCACTAACTACTCGCTTTTTCCCAAGAACCGCTCTCTTCTTCTGCGTTGCTGCATTGAAGCTGGCGCATGGACTTGGCTGACTGGCCATGCGTGCAGGATGCATGTGCCCGCCGGCCACTGCATGCGCCCGGTTTGTTACTAGGCCTATTTATAGGGTGGTTATAGAGTAAATTAAGGAGATTTATTTTCTCTGTGTGCATCTACCAAATTAGAGGATGCGGTAGTGGATGCAGACACTCACATTAAACTAAGCTTCAGAAGATACGGTATGCATACTAACATTCAGAAGAACAAAAGTTCAGCATGTTTATGCATCTCAATGATTCACCATACTATAACCAATACAAAGCTGTGAGAAGGTGTGGAAATAAAGAAAATCGGTCGATGCTTCTCTGAGCAAAGGGCCTCCCTGCGCACGCATTAATTTCCTGGGCAGTCTTGTTTCTTCTCAATGTTGCGAGCACTTTGAGCATGTTGGCAACTCCATAGCTAGCTAGCTGCCTCATCTTGCAATTGATGCTGACACATTTGCAGCAAACACATGAGGCAATAGAGATGACTCAACATGAGTCCATATTTTGTAGTTCCCCTGAAATCATCTTCATTGTCCTGAATCTGAAAAGATAGGAAAACAGTAGCTATACTTAAACGGTGCTGCAAAACAGTAGCATATATCAATAGCTCGGCATGACAAAACACGATCATCTGGACGAAGGGGATACTAACCTGCCTGAGGAAGATTATATATAATTTCATAAGTCCTTAGTTGATTTCCACCTTCGACTGACTGCTTGTTTGCTCCTCCACACATGACAGGATTATTCCGCACTGCATTCAGCAAGTCAACGTATGAATAAGCTAATTTCATCTTGCGGTGGTCATTGTACATAGTAAGAATGTAGGATACCTGGAGCACCATGAGGTTAGCTGACAGCAGATAGATGCAGCCATATAAATTTTATGCAGTGCTACCAAAATTGAGTTTGTATCACTTCCTGTTATGAGAATTCTTCTTGAAGTTGGTAGAATGTGACGGCTTGTTCTTTGCATCAAACTTGCCTTTCCCCTGAGATTTGTTCTTGTTGTTTTGCGGCTGGTTGGGCTGGAAGTTCTTCTCGTGTACCATGTGGGCACTAGAAGCTCCCTCAGTGACCCGAGCACGTGTGTCTTTTGCTCTCGCCTTCTCCTAAAAATCAAGAGTGCTAATGAGATCCAAAACAGAAAACTCATATCTCTTGTTTTTCAGAGAAGTAGCAAAATTGTTCCATGAAGGTGGAAGCTTGGCAATGCTAGTCCCAGAAAAAATTTGTCTGGCAACACACACTTAAAGTACTCAAGTTCCTTAGAGAGTGATTGTATCTCATGACTCTGTTGAACAACAAAGCGCTCATCAGTCATCTCGTAGTCACAGAATTGCTCCATGACGTACAACTCGTTGCCAGCGCCCGAGGGCCCAAATGTGGCCTCGAGCGCAGCCAACATGTCTTTGCTGCTATCAAATGACATATATGAATCCATAATGGAATCGTCAAGAACACTCAGCGGGGTAGCTTTGAAGAGGGTATCCATGTTCTCAAAAGCTTCCTGCTGTGTAGGATTAAGATCGCCCTCAGGCTTACCCTTAGTGGCGTCATAGCAGTACATGATCTAAAACCAATATATTGCTCTTGTGCGCCACCTTTTATATTGCACCCCCTTAAAAGTAGGCGGCTTCAAAAGCGCAGCAAAACCACTCGGAGTAAATTGCCTATAATCAGATTTTTGGTTTGGATTGTTGAATATATGAGAAATTTACTATGAGATTTAATCCGAATCAGCACTAAATAGATCATGACGACAATTGCAAACAACAAAGTAATGATGCGGACTAAACCAGGAGGATAGAATCACATACTGTACAGCGGGAGTAGAACCGTTGTGGTTGATGTTGTCACTCATGTCGTTGATGAAGAGGTTACCGAGGTCGTGGAAGAAGGTTGTCGTTGAGGAAGTCATCGCTGGCAGCAGTCACAGGAGTGTGCTCCCCAAAAACCTGATTGCCCCACTCCCGTACAGGATCACGAAAGGCGGGGTTCGGAGGACTGTTGTCCCTTCTCGCGATGCACGCCGGAAGGAGGGCTAGAGAAGAATTACGTGGCGGCGCTAAGATCTGGAACGGTGCGAAACCATATGATACAGCGGCGGGTAGGGTAGAGCATGTCAGGTCGGTCGTGCGAGTAAGACCAAGTATAATAGTAGGCCTTTGGCCCCCAAACCCCACGTCCAAGTCAATAATAGCCCCACCAAGGTTTGTCTAAAAAATGGAGTAATTAAGGCATCTGTTAGTCCCTTTAGTATAAATACTATATCATTAATAATGGCCCCACCTTTTGTCTCACAAAATATGTTGGGTCTCGTGCTACAACCGGCTACAAGTTTACAATCCGCTTCTCTTCTCTCTCCTCTTCTCTCTCCTTCAACTAAGCACAAATACTATATTTAAATCCTTATAGCCTGCTTATGTCATTTAATTGTAGTACTTGCTCTAAAGTTAGTCTCCACTTTGTTGTCTGAAATGCCAGGCGTGCAGCGGGCGGTGCCCTCGATCGGTGCGCCACTTCAACGGTGGAAGCAGTGAGAGGTTGCGTCACCCTGACTTGCCATCAATGTGGAGCGGCGGGCTCAGCTGGCGCCAGGAGGGAAGCTCGCGCGGGGGGGGAGGGATTTTTGTTGGGCCAAGAAGGTGAGAAGCCAACTTGGGATCGGTCCGGACGAGGAAATATCATGTGCTCCCATACTCTACATATGACACTAGTCTATGTTACTACTCCCTCCTTTTCGGTTCATAGAGATGTTTAGAGTAACATAGTAATATGTTACAGTATAAGTTACTCCCCACTATGACCAGCCTTGGCCTCTCCCAGTGCTCCACCATGTATAGCTGCCAAGCCTGCCACGTAGGCATAAAAAATGATGTGGCAAGTTAATTAAGAAGAGATAGACTAGTTTGGTGACTGCAGGAAGACTAGCCACAATGGGAGTAACTTCAGCAGTAACATCGAGTCCAACTTAGCAAATTTGCTTATGTGGCAGTGAGTTAATGAGGAGAGAGGTAGTTATAGTAACTTAGCTAGTTACTGTAACATCACATGTTCCAATGCAATATGAGTCTATAACCTAATAAATGAAGCTTTGCATGTTACGACACTTATGTTACTACCCACTGTGAAGGTAGTAACATAGTCTAGGGATATGTGTATGTTACTAGTGTATGTTACTTACCATTGTGGCTAGTTGAAGAAACGATGGAAAGATAGTTTTGAGTCTATAGCTAATTAAATGAAGCAAGCTTAGCAACAATAAACTAAGCACCTATGCATTGAAGACTTGAGTTACTAAGCCATTTAATGCACTTAGCACCTCATCTAAGCACATCTAAGCACTTAGCACTTAGCACCCCCTTGACCGTGGACCTTGACGGTGTACGTCACCTTGTGTCTCATAATTTTCCTCGTCATTGTCTAAGTACTAGAAGATCTCACCCACATCATCATTAGGCATGCAGCCGCCTTGATAGACAATGTGCGCAGAAGGAGTAGAGGCGACTGGGGACACACCATGTCGTGGGCACTCCGTACGTGCTCGTGTGCGTGCAGCGTGCGTGTTTTTCCATCGGCGCTAGCTCTAATTAAGGCCGAGGTTGCGGTCGTCTTCGTCTCTGACTAGTCGTTGAGCAACGATGGCAAAGAGGTACTGCAAGAGATGCGTAGGCGCCATTGTGTGCGAGCTTCGCCGTAGCATGATGAACCGGACGTCGCTGCAGATGGCGCATGCCTCCATGCAGCCGAGTGTGTGCACATGCATGTGTTATTCACGTGCATTCTGCGGCCAAGTGTGTGTGCATGCACGTGTTGTGTACGTGCGTTGTGTGCTCCATGCTGTGCGCGTATGTGCATGAGTTGGATCGGATGGAGTTAGTGCGTTGGCGTGTGTACATGCGTGGCTGCATGTGTCCTGTACATGTGTGCCTTGTTGCGTGGTTATCAGTATAAAATATAAAACATATTCAACTTAGCATCCTGATGTATCGTTTCTAGTGGTTAGCAAAGAGTTCATGTTCTTTTATTTGTTTATAGGTGGGCAGGCGGCAAAAAACAGGGGAAAACGCGCAAGGTTCCTTGCATACGCTCCACCGCGAGGTTCCTTGCTCCTTATCGGTCGTCGGGAATCTATGTTCTTCAACTCTTTTCATTTACGTGAGCTTTGTTCATCCTTTTGCCAACACGCGAGACATCTAGCATCAAGGTGCACGTGTCATGCAACAAAATGGAGATAATCAGATAAGCAGTGCGTAAGTGAGTCGTGCACTTTGATGGCACCTACTACGCAATATTTTTTCTCCTCGATGGCACATGAATAGTGCACGTACTCAATGATGGAGCACGGGATGGTAGCAACGACATGGTCAGCCCTTTTTTGGAGAGAGTACGTACTAAATAACTTTGATGTGTCCTGTCAACTCGCAGAACGACAAGAAGCTTGATTACACCTTCTCCCTCGCCAACGCGTGCGCGGTGGCTCGCAGCACGAGGAGAAACTTTTGCTTACAAGCGGTGGACGTGCAGCAGTTCATTTGGTGTCAGATTGCCAGAAGTACTACAGTAGAACCATCGACTTCCGAAAGAGGGAAGAGCCAAGCGCAAGGTCACCTACAAACCTTAGGCTAGGCATAGTGGGAGTAACATAAGTAGGGGTACCTCCTTTTTTTATTCTAGAAACAACCACACGCGAATATCGAGGTGCTGGTTACATAGAACGAATTTCCTGGAGTCCGTGCTCAGCCCTCCTCTATCTCTCTTCTCAGCCAGCTAGCAGACGCGTGGAGCCCATCGTCTGTTTGCTCATATGCGGTCCCACGTGTCAGTGAAAACGCAAGAGGACCCACTGAACCTGCACATCTTTCACCTCGACGTGTTGGTGATGAAAAACAAATCCAATAAAGATCTTCGGTGGCCGCTTTTGGAGTTACTCAAGAGTAGTAAGATTCTATTTACAGTTTAACCCAAGATGCACATCACGTGGCTTCAACTACCACTCTATTTTCTTGCATGACACGACCTGGATGTTGGATGTCCCACGTGTTGGCAAAAGGAGGAAGAACTCGACCAAATCTTCGGTCGTGCTCTCGGATTAGACTAGTTGTGCTAACTTAAAATTTTATTGTGTAGAATGGATGCAAGTTTTGGTATTGGGAAGAACAGTACATCGATATATTGATAGAGCGCAATTTAGTAGATGTTCTAGCACTTTTAGCTAGCATAGAGGCTAGAGATGAGACTAGTGCACTTGTTGACAGAATAGAGGCTAGACATGAGACTAGATGTGAGGAAGCAACGTCTACTTCTTTACACTCGAAGAACAAAGAAGCACGCAAGATCGAGCCACCGCAGATCAACAATGAATGCATCGAGAAGGCACTAGTCCAACTTACAGGAATAGTTATGGTTGGATATCTTCTAAAATGTATTCTTGTGGTTCTTGTTTTCTTTTGTCTTGCTTTTCTAGTAAAAATTTTGGTGATGTATTTCCATGTACCAAAAAATCAATGATGAAAAAAAGATATGTGTTTGCAAAGAAAAATGTACGCGGCCGGGATGCATCCGTGCGTTCGGCGCACGGCCACCGCATCCGAGAAATGGCCCGGACAAGACCCCATTGCCCTACCCAAACGGACAGAATCCGAGCAAAACGGAGGTCCGTTTGGGGTCGTGCATTGGAGTTGGACTTACAAGTGGGACCGCAGTAGAGGAAACTGACTATCGGCAAACCCCCACCTCGCCCGCCGTGCGATGGCTGAGTTAGAGAAATGACGAGGTTGAAGAGATTGTTGTAGCACGGACTCCAAGAAATATGGTGTAAAATGGAAGTCATGCTGGTGGCGTGTGCCGTACTCCTGGACGTGAATGCTTGTTCTGGCCGATGCCACCCTACTACTCCTACTACTTATAGTAGTAGTATCGAGGATTCGAGGTGCTAGTTACATACAGCGAACACATTAACATATGGCCCACCTCACACTGTGGCCAAATTTCCTAGAGTCTGTGCTAGGTTAAAAAGTGTTCTTTGTGAGGGTGGGTGGCTGGTCTCAAGTTTAAAACTTGTTGTATTACGTATATGTAGACGTAGAGATAGTCTAGCAGTTCGGAAACCCAAACATCAGAATTCCTTTTCTACTGGACTCATCCGAGGACCTAGGATGATGGGATTCGCTGCTACAGTAAAAACACCCACCTGACGCGCGAAGCATGTGAAGCTAGTACAAATAGGGTACTGCTATTGTTGATTGGCCTCATCTGATAACCTGTTGCAATGCACGTACAATTATGTATTCGAAAAATATTTTTTTGCCTCGCCGCAGTAGCACTCACTCAGAGAAGCGACTCGAAAGCCATTCATAAATTTAGTAAGTTTATCACAGGCATATCATTTTATTACATACAATAGGTCATCAACCCACAACAACAATGAGGATACATTATAAATACTAAAGTTTTCATCACACAACAAATAACAAGCAATGAAATGAACTTCAACTCAACCAATCCTCGGCGTTGGAAACGCTTGCTTTGAACCACAAGTGATTCTCTGGGAAGAGCCATCTATTGTCAATCTCGAGACCAACGCAGGACTGATCATCCAGGCTGAAGCAGCCTACTATATCAGTACCAGGGTAGGGAACCACCAAAATGTCCGAGGTATAGATATAGTTGCTTCTCATAAATGGTACTAGTAACGTTGTGTCAACAGCAGTTGGATCGCCTTTCACCATCATTGGATAGTTTTGTCCAAGGACAGCGAGTTTTCTCCAAGACTATCAATACTGTACCAGGGAGAAGGTGTTGGCACTAGCACACTAGTATCCATCCCGAATACCATGCAACGGGTGTTGGAATAGGTCCGAAGAGTGCGACCATGGGAGACAACACATGCTTCCTTAGTAGTAACATCAGCAGTGGGTTGTATACTGATACGTCCATTTTGCATCATGCTTTTATATCAATATTTATTGCATTATGGGCTGTTATTACACATTATATCTCGATACTTATGGCTATTCTCTCTTATTTTACAAGGTTTACCATGAAGAGGGGGAATGCCGGCAGCTGGAATTCTGGCTGGAAAAGGAGCAAACGTTGGAAACCTATTCTGCACATCTCCAAAAGTCCTGAGACTCCATGAAACAACTTTTTGGATTTAATAAGAATTTTTGAGCGAAAGAAATAGGCTAGGTGGCCCACACCCTGTCCAGGAGACAGGGGGCGCGCCCCCCCTATAGGGCGCACCCCCTATCTCCTAGGCCCCCTGGTGGGCCTCCGGCGTCCATATTCTGCTATATCATCACTTTTACCCCGGAAAAAATCATGGGCAAGCTTACGGGACGAAACTCCGCCGCCACGAGGTGGAACCTTGGCAGAATCAATCTAGGGCTCTGGCGGATCTGTTCTGCCGGGGACACTTCCCTCCGAGGGGGGAAATCATCAACAACGTCATCACCAACGATCCTCTCATTGGGAGGGGGTCAATCTCCATCAACATCTTCACCAGCACCATCTCCTCTCAAAAACCTAGTTCATCTCTTGTATCCAATCTTGTATCAAAACCACAAATTGGTACCTATGGGTTGCTAGTAGTGTTGATTACTCCTTGTAGTTGATGCTAATTGGTTTACTTGGTGGAAGATCATATGTTTAGATCCTTTATGCATATTATTACTCCTCTGATTATGAACATGAATATGCTTTGTGAGTAGTTACGTTTGTTCCTGAGGACATGGGTGAAGTCTTGCTATTAGTAGTCATGTGAATTTGGTATTCGTTCGATATTTTGATGAGATGTATGTTGTCTTTTCCTCTAGTGGTGTGATGTGAACGTCGACTACATGACACTTCACCATTATTTGGGCCTAGAGAAAGGCATGGGGAAGTAATAAGTAGATGATGGGTTGCTAGAGTGACAGAAGCTTAAACCCTAGTTTATGCGTTGCTTCGTTAGGGGCTGATATGGACCCATATGTTTAATGATGTGGTTAGGTTTACCTTAATACTTCTTTTGTAGTTGCGGACGCTTGCATTGGGGGTTAATCATAAGTGGGATGCTTGTACAAGTTGGGGCAGTACCCAAGTACCGGTCCACCCACATATCAAATTATCAAAGTACCGAACGCGAATCATATGAGCATGATGAAAACTAGCTTGACGATAATTCCCAATGTGTCCTCGGGAGCTCCTTTCTCATTATTAGGAATTGTCCAGGCTTATCCTTTGCTACATAAAGGATTGGTCCACCTTGCTGCACTTTATTTATTTTATTTACTTGTTACTTGTTACTATTTATCTTATCACAAAACTATCTATCACCTACAATTTTAGTGCTTGCAGAGAAAACCTTACTGAAAACCGCTTATCATTTCCTTCTGCTCCTCGTTGGGCTCCACACTCTTACTTATCGAAAGGACTACGATAGATCCCCTACACTTGTGGGTCATCAAGACTCTTTTCTGGCACCGTTGCCGGGGAGTGTAGCGCTTTTGGTGAGTGAAACTTGGTAAGGAAACATTTATATAGTGTGCTGAAATTTTCTGTTACTTGTCACTATGGAAACTAATCCTTTGAGGGGCTTGTTTGGGGTATCTTCACCCCAACCAGAAGAGCAAAGAGTTGCTCCTCAACCTACTGAACTTTATGAAAATATTTATTTTGAGATTCCTTCGGGTATGATAGAGAAACTGCTAGCTAATCCATTTGCAGGAGATGGAACATTGCATCCCAATTTACACCTTATCTTTGTGGATGAAGTTTGTGGATTATTTAAGCTTGCAGGTATTCCCGATGATGTTGTCAAAAGGAAGGTCTTCCCTTTATCTTTGAAGGGAGATGCATTGACATGGTATAGGCTATGTGATGATACGAGATCTTGGAATTATAAGCGATTGAAGTTGGAATTTCACCAGAAGTTATATCCTATGCATCTTGTTCATCGTGATCGTAATTACATATATAATTTGCGGCCTCGCGAAGGAGAAAGCATCGCTCAAGCTTGGGGGAGCACTACTAGGGAAAAGCCTAGCAGCAGCGCGGGTTTTGGGCCTATTAGTAGCGTGGGTACCCGCGCTACTAATAAGGCGCTACAGCTAACGTATAGCAGTAGCGTGGGTAGAAACCCGCGCTACTACTAATCTGTAATCTCTGAACTTTTTTTTTTGAATTTTTTCGAAATTTTCAAATTTCTGAATTATTTTAACCTCAAATCTCTAATCACCCCTCATCGCTGCTCAAGTTAATCTCTAATCACCCCTCATCATTCCAAATCATCTAACTTCCCGGACGGTCACCCATCCTCTCACTACTCCAGTCTGAGCACGCTTAACTTCCGGGTTCTATTCTCCCTCGTTTCCAAGTCTGCACTTGTTGTTTTCCTGACAATAGTAAGATGTCAATCCTATTAACCTCAGGAATTTAGCTTGAGCATGAAGTCACACATTTCACTGTTTGAGTTTGAAACTATTGTTCTAAAAAATTAGTAACACTAATATTTCTTGAATAATTAGTTTGACCACAGTTTGACCAGATTTGACCACAGTTTGACCATAGTTTGACCAGATTTGACCAAAATTCAAAAAAACTAAAATAATTATTTAGTAACACTAATATTCTTGAATAATTAGTTTGACCATAGTTTGACCAGATTTAACAAAAATTAAAAAAAAAACTGATTTTTTTTGAATTTTTTTGCCTCCAGATCTTAAAAGCCCCGTAACTTTTTTTCTGTTAGGCTTTTGAGGATTTTAAAAATTCGGATGTAACTTTTCGAGTAGATGATTTTTCATATAAAAAACTTTTTCATCCGAGTTCGTATGCAAAAGTTATGGCCATTTTACAATTTTCCAGAGAGATTTTGCAAATAAAGTCGAAATTCATATTTGTAAATTTTCCCAACAACTAGACCACATATCACATGGGAAACTTATTTTCTTTTATTTTTTTGACATTTTTATCATTTTCTTTTATTTTTTTTTAAACTGAAAAGGCGGTCCACGGGGGGGGGGGGGTGGGGGTAGACTTTGACAAATAGGCCATACCCCGCGCTACTACTGTGACAGACGATTAGCAGTAGCGCGGGCTTTTAACCCTCGCTACTACTAAGTTGATAGCAGTAGCGCGGGTTAGTAGTAGCGAGGGTTAAAAACCCGTGCTACTGCTATCAACTTAGTAGTAGCGAGGGTTAAAAACCCTCGCTACTACTATGGCATATCCCGGGGGGCACGGTAGAGACCGCTTAGTAGTAGCGAGGGTTACAAACCCGCGCTGCTGCTATCAACTTAGTAGTAGCGAGGTTTAAAAACCTGCGCTGCTAGTAAGTAGTAGTAGCGAGGGTTTTTAACCCTCGCTGCTGCTAAGATTCTATGTATAGCCTTTTCCCTAGTAGTGGTGGCTTAAGTCAATGATATATTCATGCCCCAATCATGAGCTCTCTCGGGAAATGATTATTCAGAATTTTTATGCTCGGCTTTCTCTTGATAATCGCAACCTGCTTGATACTTCCTGTGTTGGTTCTTATATGCTGAAGACCATTGATTTCAAATGGGACTTATTGTAAAGAATTAAACGCAACTCTGAAGATTGGGGTTCCGACGATGGTAAGGAGTCAGGTATGACACCTAAGTTGGATTTTGTTAAATCTTTTATGGATACCGATGTTTTTCGTGGATTTAGCGCTAAGTAAGGACTTGACTCTGAGATAGTAGCTACTTTCTGTGAATCTTTTGCTACTCACGTTGATCTCCCTAAAGAGAAGTGGTTTAAATATAATCCTCCTGTTGAAGTGAAAGTAGTTTCACCAATTACAGTCGAAGAAAAGACTATTACCTATAGCGATCCTATAGTTCCTACTCCTTATGTTGAAAAACCTCCTTTTCCTATTAGGATAAAGGATCATGCTAAAGCTTCGACTGTCGTTCGTAAGAGTAATACTAGGACTTATACACCTCCTGAGCAAATTAATGTTGAACCTAGTATTGCTATGGTTAAAGATCTCTTGGATGAGGACTTAGATGGGCATGTTATTTCTTTCTTGGGTGAGACTGCTAATATTGCTAGACCTGATACTAAGACACGTAGACCTGTCGTAGGCATGCCTGTTATTTCTGTTAAAATAGGAGATCATTGTTATCATGGCTTATGCGATATGGGTGCTAGTGCTAGTGCGATACCTTATGATCTTTATAAAGAAATTATGCACGACATTGCACCCGTTGAATTAGAAGACATTGATGTTACTATTAAGCTTGCTAATAGGGATACCATTAAACCTATTGGGATTGTTAGAGACGTTGAAGTTTTGTGTGGGAAGGTTAAATACCCCCTGATTTTCTTGTTCTTGCTTCTCCACAAGATGCCTTTTGCCCCATTATTTTTGGTAGGCCTTTCTTGAATACTGCTAGTGCTAAGATTAATTGCGAAAAGAATATTGTCACTGTTGGCATAGATGGTATGTCTCATGAGTTTAATTTTGCTAAGTTTAGTAGACAACCTCGTGAAAAGGAACCACATAGTAAGGATGAGATTATTGGTCTTGCTTCCATTGTTGTTCCTCCAACTGATCCGTTAGAACAATATTTGCTAGACCATGAAAATGATATGTTTATGAAGGAAAGGGAAGAAATGGATGAGGTGTTCATTAAACAGGAACCTATGCTGAAACATAACCTTCCCGTTGAAATTCTTGGGGATCCCCCTCCACCCAAGGGTGATCCCGTGTTTGAACTCAAACCATTACCTGATAATCTTAAGTATGCTTATCTTGATGAAAAAGAAATATATCCTGTTATTATTAGTGCTAACCTTTCAGAGAAAGAAGAAGAAAGATTATTGAAAACTCTGAAGAAGCACCAAGCTGCTATTGGATATACTCTGGATGATCTTAAGGGCGCCAGTCCCACGTTATGCCAACACAAAATTAATATGGAGGACGATGCCAAACCAGTTAGAGATCCTCAAAGACGATTAAATCCCAAGATGAATGAAGTGGTAAGAAAGGAGATACTAAAGCTCCTTGAGGCAGGTATTATTTATCACGTTGCTGATAGTGAATGGGTAAGCCCTGTCCATTGTATCCCTAAAAAGGGAGGTATCACCATCGTTCCTAATGATAAAGATGAATTGATCCCGCAAAGAATTATTACAGGTTATAGGGTGGTAATTGATTTCCGTAAGTTAAATAAAGCTACTAAGAAAGATCATTACCCTTTACCTTTTATTGATCAAATGCTAGAAAGGTTGTCCAAGCACACACATTTTTTCTTTCTAGATGGTTATTCTGGCTTCTCTCAAATACCTGTGTTCGCGAAGGATCAATCTAAAACTACTTTTACTTGCCCTTTTGGTACCTTTGCTTATATACGTATGCCTTTTGGTTTATGTAATGCACCTGCTACCTTTCAAAGATGCATGATGGCTATATTTTCCAATTTTTGTGAAAAGATTTGTGAGTTATTCATGGATGACTTCTCCGTCTATGGATCCTCTTTTGATGATTGTTTGAGCAACCTTGATCGAGTTTTGCAGAGATGCGAAGACACTAGTCTCGTCCTGAATTGGGAAAAGTGTCACTTTATGGTTAATGAAGGCATTGTGTTGGGGCACAAGATCTCCGAGAGAGGTATTGAAGTTGATAAAGCCAAAGTTGATGCTATTGAAAAGATGCCATGTCCCAAGGACATAAAAGGTATAAGAAGTTTCCTCTGTCATGCCGGTTTTTATAGGGGGTTCATTAAGGACTTCTCTAAAATCTCTAGGCCTCTGACTAATTTATTGCAAAAAGATATTCCTTTTGTCTTTGATGATGATTGTGTAGAAGCTTTTGAAACAATTAAGAAAGCTTTGATCACTACACCTATTGTTCAGCCACCTGATTGGAATTTACCTTTTGAAATTATGTGTGATGCTAGTGATTATGTTGTAGGTGCTGTTCTATGGCAAAGAGTCGATAAGAAATTGAATGTTATCCAGTATGCTAGTAAGACTCTTGATACTGCCCAGAGAAATTATGCTACTACTAAAAAAGAGTTCTTAGCAGTTGTGTTTGCATGTGATAAGTTTATACCTTATATTGTTGATTCCAAAGTTACTATTCACACTAATCATGCTGCTATCAAATATCTTATGGAAAAGAAAGATGCTAAGCCTAGGCTCATTAGATGGGTTCTCCTACTCCAAGAATTTGACTTGCATATTATTGATAGAAAAGGAGCTGAGAACCCCGTTGCAGATAACTTGTCTAGGCTAGAGAATGTTCTTGATGACCCACTACCTATTAATGATAGCTTTCTTGATGAACAATTAGCGGTCGTCGATGCTTCTCGCACTGCTCCTTGGTATGCTGATTATGCTAATTACATTGTTGCTAAATATATACCGCCTAGTTTCACATACCAGCAAAAGAAAAGGTTCTTTTATGATTTAAGACATTACTTCTGGGATGATCCACAGCTTTATAAAGAAGGAGTAGATGGTGTTATTAGATGTTGTGTGCCTGAGCATGAACAGGTACAGATTCTACATAAGTGTCACTTTGAGTCTTATGGAGGACACCACGTTGGAGATAGAACTGCACACAAGGTACTACAATCTGGTTTTTATTGGCCTACACTCTTCAAAGATGCTCGTAAGTTTGTCTTATCTTGTGATGAATGCCAAAGAATAGGTAACATTAGTAAACGTCAAGAAATGCCTATGAATTATTCTCTTGTTATTGAACCGTTTGATGTTTGGGGCTTTGATTATATGGGACCTTTTCCTGCCTCTAATGGTTATACACATATTTTAGTTGCTATTGATTACGTTACTAAGTAGGTAGAAGCTATTCCAACTAGTAGTGCTGATCATAACACTTCTATTAAAATGCTTAAAGAAGTTATTTTTCCAAGGTTTGGAGTCCCTAGATATCTTATGACTGATGGTGGTTCACATTTTATTCATGGTGCTATCCGTAAGATCCGTGCTAAATATGATGTCAATCATAGAATAGCATCTCCTTATCATCCGCAGTCTAGTGGTCAAGTAGAGTTGAGCAATAGAGAGCTCAAACTAATTTTGCAAAAGACTGTGAATAGATCTAGAAAGAATTGGTCCAAAAAACTTGATGATGCATTATGGGCCTATAGAACTGCATACAAAAATCCTATGGGTATGTCTCCTTATAAGATGGTTTATGGAAAAGCGTGTCATTTACCTCTTGAACTTGAACATAAGGCATATTGGGCTATCAAAGAGCTCAACTATGACTTAAAACTTGCCGGTGAGAAAAGGTTATTTGATATTAGCTCACTTGATGAATGGAGAACCCAAGCCTATGAGAATGCCAAGCTTTTCAAAGAAAAAGTCAAACGCTGGCATGATAAGAGGATATAGAAGCGTGAGTTTAATGTAGGAGATTATGTGTTATTATTCAACTCTCGTTTAAGATTTTTTGCAGGAAAACTTCCTCAAAATGGGAAGGTCCCTACGTTATCGAGGAGGTCTATCGTTCTGGTGCTATAAAAATTAACAACTTCGAAGGCACAAGTCCAAGGGTGGTTAACGGTCAAAGAATTAAACACTATATTTCAGGTAATCCTATCAATGTTGAAACTAATATTATTGAAACCGTAACCCCTGAGGAATACATAAGAGACATTTTCCAAAACGCTCCAGACTCCGAAAAGGTATAGGTATGTGGTACGGTAAGTAAACCGACTCCAAAACAACTTTAATGGCAATTGTTATCAGTTTTGGATTATTTAAGAATTTTAGGAAGAAAGAAGTAGTCCGAAAGGGACATGAGCACTACAAAAAAAAAGACACATCCGTGACATTTTGGGCCGAACGAAAAAAAATTCTGTCATACATATGACACTTCTATGACGATAATTGTGACAAAACCCGGTATCATCATAGATGTGGTGGGCTCCTACTTCTATGACAAAAAATCATGACAAAAAATGGGCTTTTCGTCCTGGGCGGGCCGGAGATGCAGCTTCATGGCATTCTTTGGGCCGTCCATGACAAAAAAACCGTGGTAGAAGCAAGGGGGAGGAAAATTTCGAGGAGTTGCCGGTTATGGTGGGAGGTTGGGGGCCGAGCGATGCGCGTTTCTTTTGTACAGGTACGCGCGTGTGTGCGAGGCATTGGCTCTAACTGAACCCGAGCGAGGCGTTGGGCTCTAACTGAACCCGAGCGATTGCACTGCAGGCTACACATTACTGAACCCGAGGGATCGATCGATGGCTGTTAACTGAACCCGATGGAGTGATTCCTTCGCTACTGCTGCTAACTGAAGCCGATCGATTGGATGAACAGTGAGCGTTGCGGGAGGCTTTGGATGAACAGTGAGCGGTGGCGTTGCCTCTGGATGAACAGGACCCCGTGGTGTGGAGGGCTGGATGAACAGTAGACGGTGGAGGGGTGGCCGTGGAGGGGTGGTTGAACAGGACCCCATGGTGTGGAGGGCTGGATGAACAGTAGACGGTGGAGGGGTGCCCATGGAGGGGTGGTTGAACAGTAGCCGGTGGAGTAGCGCGCAGTGGAGGCTGGATGAACAGGAGCCCGTGGAGGCTGGAGGAGGTCGACAGTAGCCCGTGGAGGCTGGAGGAGATCAACGGTGGAGATGAACAGTATCCCGTGGAGTCCTGTTTTGCGGTACGCCACACCCCCCCCCCCCCCCGTTTCGACCGTAGCGCTCCGACACAAGTCCGTTTCGTCCGTTTTGCAGTACGCCACACCCCTCCCGATCAACACGACCCCCGTTTCGACCGTAGGAGGTCCGTTTCCTCCGTTTTGCGGTACGCCACACCCCTCCCGATCAACAGGACCCCCGTTTTGACCGTAGGAGGTCCGTTTCCTCCATTTTGCGGTACGCCACACCCCTCCCGATCAACAGGACCCCGTTTCGAACGTGGCCGATCGAACACAAGGCCGTTTCCTCCGTTGTGCGGTACGCCGGGCCTCGTTTCCATCGCCAGTTCCATCCAAGCCGGTTGGCTCCCATGCGTTCCGTTGCCTCCCAATTAACACGACGCATTCCGTTGCCTCCCCATGAACACGACGCATTCCGTTGGCTCCCCATGAACATGACGACGACGTTGTTTCTCCGTTCCGACCCAGCCATGTACGTATGCGCGAGTAGGCGTTCGAGACCCTGCCCGTATGTACGTATGTGGCCGTATTTTCTTCCTTGCACCCTCGCTGATGTACGTACGAGTACATGCTACGTGCGTGCCACTACATATACGACACGTGCGCGCCTCTACATCGACCAGTATGTACGTACATGTTCGCGACCAGAATGACAACGCTACGTATGCTTCGACCAGGTGGGTCCCGACTGTCAGGCACTTCCTTGCGTGCGAAGATGTAGCTGGTGGGTCCCAGCAGTCAGGGGGCGAATCGTTTTTTTTTGCCCGGACGCACTTCCTTGCGTGCGAAGATGTAGCTGGTGGGTCCCAGCAGTCAAGGGGGTGAATCGTTTTTTTTTTGCCCGGACGCACTTCCTTGCATGCGAAGATGTAGCTGGTGGGTCCCAGCAGTCAGGGGGGCGAATCGTTTTTTCGCGAAATACAGTGGCCCGTCCGGTGGGTCCCCGCTGTCAGGTGGAGGAATAATTATTTTGCACGTAATAAGGAAGCACTTCCTTGCTGCGGCCGTGGACCAAGCTGTCAGCCTCTCCACATACAGTCCACGTCTGATGGAAGCCGTTCCTTGAACACTTTGACCACGCCGCGCCGAGAGCACCAGGGCGGTGGACGACGGCAAGGCCTAGGAAGGGGACGATGCGGAGCCGGGGAAGACGCGGCAGGGGATGCCCATGCATAGAGGAGTACGAGGGTTCACTGGTTCGCTGCGGTGTGAGGCTATCGTCGCCGCAGAATAACAGGAGGCGTGGGTGAGTAGAGGGATGGCCTGGCCAGCGGTGGGAGTAGTAGGGGGCGATGAGGCCTCAGCCGCCTCACAGCCGGCCACAGGAGGCAGGAGCACGAGGCACGACCGGCGCTGGTTTGTGTGGCTGGAGCAAGAAGACCAGAGGTTGAAGAAACACTACGGCCGTTGGTTGGACATCGTACGGTCACTGGAGCTAGAATCGTGCATATTGACTAAGTTGACAAAGCCCTCCGTCCCCGTCAACTTAGTAGGCCCACAAGTCAGCCCGCAACTATACTGGGTCCCAGCTAACAGGCGGGGTATTCATTTTTTTGTGCGTAATAAGGAGGCACTTCCTTGCGTGCAAAGATATAGCTGGTGGGTCCGAGCTGTCAGCGGCGGTAACGTTTTTTCGTGAAATACAGAGGCCCTTTCGGTGGGTCCCTAATGTCAGGTGGAGGAATCATTATTTTGCGCGTAATAAGGAGGCATTTCCTTGCGTGCAGCCGTGGACCCAGCTGTCGGCCTCTCCATGTACAGCCCACTTCAGATGCAGGTCGGTCGTTGACCATGTTGACCAGGCCGCGCCGAGAGCACCAGGGCGGTGGACGACAGCGAGGCCTAGGAAGCAAACGACACGGAGGCAGGGAAGACTCAGCAGTTGTTTCCCATGCGGATGGGAGTACGACTGAATGAGTGTTTACTGGTTCGTCTGCCGTCACTGGAGAATAACAGCAGGTGTGGGTGAGTAGAGGGATGGCTAGGCCAGTGATGGAAGTACGGTGGGGCGGTGAGGCCTGCGCAGCAGCACAGCCGGCCGCGGGAAGGAGGGAGCAGGCAGTCCCGCCGGCACTTGCTTGAGCGGCTGGAGTAGGAAGAGCAGAGATTGAAGAAGCACGACGGCCGTTGGATGGCCATCTAACAGTCACTGCTTGTGTGTCAACCTTTTTTTTAGGAAAGCCTCAAATCTGTGGAAAACACCATACATCCCATCTGCCATTATTTCTAATAATTTACAGCCCATTTGCTAATTCTTAAGGTTTTTTTGGATCCCATATTCCTTTTGTTAGCATTACAGCCCATACTGTGGCCACAGTTAAAAAATTATACGAAATTTTGCATATTTCGGTGCGGTCCGAACTGTTTTTAATCCCGAAATTTCGACGCACATTCAAACTGATTTTAAAAATAAATGTATATCAATATAAAATCCAACAAATTCTCCACGCATAAAAATTAATGTAATTTAAAATCACAGAATGAAAAAAAAAGATATTTGAAACTAATTGTCGGCTTGATGTGTTTTAAAAATGTACAGCCCATTTCTCATTACTGATGGGCCATTTTCTCGGCCAGCCGAATGAAAGCTCTCCTCGTCTTGAAAGATTTGCAGCCCAACAGGCCTGACAAAGCGACTTACTTGGCAAATCACAAAAAAAATGGGTTGTGGCCGTGGACCCAGCTGTCAGCCTCTGCACGTACAGTACTCTTCCGATGGAAGTCGTTCCTTGGCCACGTTGACCACGCCGCGCGGAGAGCACAACGGCGGTGGACGATGGCGAGGCCTAGGAAGGGGACGACGTGGAGCCGGGGAAGACGCAGCAGTGGAAGCCCGCGCAGAGAGGAGTACGAGGGTTCACTGGTTCAGTTGCAGTGTGAGGCTGCCGTCGCCGCAGGGACTGGCCAGTGGTGGGAATAGTAGGGGCGGTGAGGCCTCCACGGCAGCACAGCCGGCCACGGGAGGCAGGAGCATGAGGCACGACCGGTGCTGGTTTGGGCGGCTGGAGCAAGAAGACCAGAGGTTGAAGAAGCACTACGACCGTTGGATGGACATCGTAAGGTCACTGGAGCTAGAATCATTCATATTGACTAAGTTGACAAAGCCCTTTGTCCCCGTCAACTTAGTAGGCCCACAAGTCAGCCTACCACCAAGGTGGGTCCCAGCTAGCAGGGGGAGTATTCATTTTTTTTGTGCGTAATAAGGAGGCACTTTCGGTGGGTCCGACCTGACAGCGGGGGGGGCGTTTTTTTCGCGAAATACGATGGCCCGTCAGGTGGGTCCCAGCAGTCAGGTGGCAAACGTTTTTCGCAAAATATGATGGCCCGTCCAGTGGGTCCCTGCTGTCAGTTCGAGGAATCATTATTTTCTGCGTAATAAGGAGGCACTTACTTGCTGCTGCCGTGGACCCAGCTGAGACTCTCCATGTACAGTATACTTCCAATGGAAGTCGTTCCTTGACCACGTTGACATCGCCACGTTCCGTTGCATGCATGCATCCATGGGCGTGGTGCGTCCCCACTGTCCGCCTCTCACGTACAGTCATCTTCCGATGACTCTCGGTTGTTGCCCACGTTGACCACACCGTGCCGAGCGCACCCAGACTGGAATGACCCGGAGATGGGGAAGACGGGGCAGTGGAGTCGCAGATGGAGAGGAGTGGGAAACTTCACTGGTTCGGGTGCATGGCAGCACAGCCGCGGTGCACGAAGACAGGAGCAAGAACAGAGGTTGAAGAAGGAGCACGGGTGTTGGATTAACATCCAACGGTCCAGCTGCTAGAATCATTTGTTGATTAAGTTGACAAAGTCGTGCGTACATGTCCGCTTAGCAGGCCCACAAGTCAGTCACCAAATCTGACGGGTCCCAGCTGTCAACGGGATGAATAATTTTTTTCGCAAAACAAGGAGGCACTTCCTTCCGTGCGAAGATACAGCCGGTGGGTCCCAGCTGTCAGGTGGAGGAAACATTTTTTCAGCTTAATAAGGAGGAACTTTCCTTGCGTGCGACCATGGACCTCGTGGGTCCTAGCCGTCAGGCTCTCCACGTACAGTCCTCTTCCGATGACTCTTGTTTGTTGACCATGCCGCACCGAACACAACGAGGCGCTGGACGACGGCGAGGCCCCGGACGTGAACGACTCGGAGATGGGAAAACGCGGCAGTGGAGTCGCAGATTGAGAGGAGGAGAAGGGTTATAATTGGTTCTGTTGTGGCGTGGGGCTGTAGTCTGTGGAGAATAACAGGAGGTGTCGAGGGGTGGAGGGATAGCCTGGCCGGTGGTGGGGTAGCGCTTCGCAGCGATGCGTGCTAAGCAGAGCCGCTAGCTGCTGGAGGCCGGGCCAGGCGGTCCTGGCGACGCTGGAGGAAGAAGATGAGAGATTGAAGGTGCATGCCGGCCGTTGGATATAAATCCAATGCCCGTGGATGACATAATCATTTGTTGACCAAGTTGACAATGCTGTGCGTAGGCTTCGACCTATTGGCCCACATGTCAGCCTGCAAAAATGTGGCATATATTTAACCCATGTTTTCTAGAATGTACAGTCCATTTGCTGGGCTGGGTGAACAAATAATTTCGCGTCAATCAGGCCCATTTATATTTTCTAAGAAATCCCAGCCCATTTGCACTTGTTTGAAATACACGTATTAGGTGGGCTCGTTATATATATAATGTTATGTTAGAAGGAGCAATTAATATCAAAGAATAAACCGGAGAGGCACATTATATATATATATATATATATATATATAAGAAATTAGCGAGTTATTGCTCAAAAAAGAAATGAGCGCGTTATTATTAAATTGGTCCTTAAAATCTTCGCAAGCTTTTGTACGCAATCACCAGGATTTTCCTTGCCTGTGAGTCAAAAACAACCAGGATTTTCCATTAAACATTTACTTTTATAAGTTAATAACACATGGGAATTTTTTATAATGTATATATAAGTCTCTATAAAATATACAATAATAGTAATAATATCAATATATATAATGTGGTTAGAAGGGAAAACATAAATTGGACACAGCATTACTTTTATAAGAGACCTGCGTTTTATACCCGACAGTAGGCATAATGACAAGTTCACACACAAATACAACAGAAAAGGTAAACATTCATATCAAACTCAGGTTCACAGGACACGTTCATATTCATAGCCAACATTCACTATCAACAACTCAAAAGATTCATATATACACAAGCTCAGCATATCTATGCATCCAAATGATTGATAGATCACACGACAATATTCATACATAATTCACAAAAATATTCAGATATACACATGTTCAGTATGTTTATGCATCCAAATGATTGAGAACACAGCCAATATGATCCATGGACAAACTTTAATTACCTAGGGTACAGACTGGTAAATGGTGTTCAATCGGAGGTACTGCTTGCTAAAATTAGTTCTTGTACGAGTAAACTTTCGAGTACATAAGAGGCAGCACAGACAGTCTGAACTTTGCTTGTAGGTTTATCCTCAAATAGTGGCCTCGTCCCGAGGGAGGTTTGAGCAACTTGGCCACTACTTTCATCCAACTAGTTTACTGGCTCATCTTCGTCCTGTATCTCGCCAAAATTCTACATTGCAGACGAGAAAGGAGGCGGTTGAGAAAATGAACCACCCAAATTTTTTGTGCAATTCAACTGAAATGGAGCATCCTTGGCGTGCAGACTGATTAAGTGCCAGATGAATATACGCGTCAACCAACTTGTCTGGAATCTTTAGACTCCATGCCATATAGTTCGCTACCATATGTGCCGATAACCAAAAGGCACAAGTTGGGACCAAAAACTGGACTGCGTTTTTCTGGGCTATGCACCAAGCAATATTTTTGGCGTTCACTCTCCTAATACTTGGAGTTTGACAATTGGTTGACGCCGGTTGATACTCGAATGAATATAGGCACTTCTTGTCAACATCGATGCTTGTTTGAGTGAACTTTGGAGTACATAGCAGCAGCATAAGTACCTGTCCATCTGATCATTTTGTGCAGTTTTATTGAAATCACCCGATGTAATGATTTGCCTGCGAGTTCAGGCTCCAAATTACTCCTTTATGAAATCGGCAAACAGTAGCACAATACCAAATTACCAATACATATGACTAGCACAATAATCAGGATAAAGACCAGTACCAACCTGTGTGAGGTAGCATATCAATTACTATTTCCTTTGACTGGAAGCCGAGATAAGCCAAGCGACTGACAGCAAAGGAAGAAAGCAAGCAGAGATTAGCGGCTGACAGGAAAGGACGGAAGCTTTCGAGGCAATGAAGCACCCAAAGTTTTTGTGCAGTTCCACCAAAATCGAGCATCCCTGTTGGCACATATATTGAGTGAGATTACTGTAATAGTGGGACTAGTTGATGAAACATACACTAACAAATAGAAGCACCCTCATTATCTTAATGGGTAAAGTTAGCAACATAGTAGTCTTGCTTAAAGAGAGGTATTAGTTTATTTAATCAGTGCCAATTAGCTCAACTCAACACTCAAAGCATTGCCATTTATCATAGGTTGCAAAACTTAAAAGTGCAAAGATAAAGGAGTTTCTCATGACAGTAGCATGATACAAATAGAGATGACAGCAAACTAATATGGATGAAGGCCTTAGGCCCGTACCAACCTAAGAAAGAAAGCTTATTCATGTAGTCCCATAAGAGATGATAAAGCACTCACTGGAATCACACAATAGTATATATTTTTGTGCACTTCAAATGTATGGTTGAAATCACTCTTGTTTACCAGTGCTTCCAGCAGAGTTAAAGCACTGGCTGGGATACGGTTCATTGTATTGTCTTGTGTAGTTCCACTAAAATGTATGATTGGCACAACATGATCCCTTTTTGCACAAGTAGGAACAAGGTGAAACCTTCATTAGCTTAGTGAGAAAGGATAGGAAGACATTAGAATATTACTCAAATAGTAGCATCAAATTCATGATGAACAATACGCAAAACATTGCCTCATTGAACCAATGGCAATAAATTGACATGCAAAACAATAGCACTATTATGTCATGACACTAATAATATTCCCTCCCTGCTCCACCACATGATTCACCTCCATAGACAAACATTCACACATACATGATTCAGCATAGGGTCCTACTAAAGATTTGTTTAACTCCAATAGGAAAATTTGGCAGTAATAAATTAGTGGTACTTAAGTACTCCTAATTAATTAAGTGAGACAGCAGAAGTGGAAGGGCTCCCTGGAGGATCGTCTCACATGTAAGGTAGTCATTGCAGGAGCCCTTGAATAGCCTCGACTGAGGCCTATGGATTCAGCAAGATCGCCTTGGCACTGTTTATTCTTCTTCTTCCTCCTCTTCATGCTCTGTTTCTCTTTCTCCTCACCAGTTGGTGAACCCAAGTACATGATTGGCCTTCTAATTCAGAATTGGTTTTGTCAGTGAGGGAGTACAAGTGTACTAGTAAAAAACAGCATTATTTTCTCATGGTAGTCGGAAAATAGAGATGAACACATGCATTAAATATCATTCTTACCTAAAGGAAGGTTATGGCGCCAATATGGATGATGAGGATTGGAACACAGATCTCCCTTTGTGCAGTTCCACCAAAATAAACCAACTGTTCCATTCTGACATTCCAGTTAAACAGCACAAAAGTCACTTCTTTTAAGAAGAGTTTTGTGCAGTGCACCAAAAGGTCACAACAGCAACCAGGTGAATTGGATATCCCTGTTTGCACAAAAAGGCACAGAGGAAACAGTCAGAGTCTCGAACAATTACAAGCAAAAACATTTGGCTAAACTTGTCAGAGTCTCAAACAATTACAAGCAAAAACAGTGGCATGGCTTCATTTTTACCAGGTACATTATATTAAGAACAGCTAAGGCTGTGTTCGGTTCACATGTTTGGTGCAGGATTTTCGTAGGAACACAATTCCTACGATATTCTTTCCCTTCCAACCGTTCGGAACACGGGAAAGGTGAATAGTGTTTCATAGGAAAGCTGGTCTGGTAGTACTGATTCCATCGGATTAGAAACATCCACGCGCTGCTCATTTTTTAGGCGGAAGCCCGAGGCAGGCGCTCGCTGCCATGCGTTAGACAGGTTGTTGTGCTGTGTTTGCCCAAATAAAAAAATCAACCTATGTGTGGTACGTGAGGTGAGGACAAGAGTAGTCACTGTGTAGCTGAATAAACAAATAGCATCTCATACTACCAAGCATGCTACTCTAAAAAAACAAATCTGTACATTTCGTAGTCCATCCGAACACATTCTCTTGAGAGTTTCCTCCGGTTCGCTGTTCCATAGTTTTATACCTACATTCCTTTCCTATTCCGGTCCTCTTTTCTGCCCCTTTATTCCGACCGGAGCCTAAATATTTGGTATAAGGGCATGGGACAGTGGGTGCACCAGCAGTACAGCACCATGTACGTAAGCAGGGGCATAAAGTGGTGATTCATAGTTTGTTGCCCCGAGAAACAAACATCGAAGAAACATATCTGGGTTGGTCCCATTTTTGTTCACTCTAGCCACCTACTCCTATGTGTGGATAGCAAATCTAGTCCTGGTCATACCACTGTGTACAGCGTTACCCCTATATTTCCCTTTTCGACCAAGAGACCGGTTGGATGACCAGTCTGTACTACTTTCTTCCCCTTTCCTTCCTGTTTGTACCAAGTCCGATGTACATACTAAATTCCCCCACCCCCACTTTATTTCATTGACAAGTATTTTCGGACGGAGGGAGTACAAGATTCGACTCCATGAAGTATCTTTACCTCTAACAATAGAAGAAAAAAATAGGTGACATTGGACATGCAGCGACATAGCGAGCTGGGGAAGTAGAGCTAAGGCGGTTTCGAACGAAGATATACCTGAAGGTCGTCGGGATGTGGATAGGTGGGTGGCAGGAGGCCGGATCCGCCCACAGGCAATGACGAAGGGATCAGAGGACCTCCCGCGCCAGCGCTCGGCCAGAGATAATGGTGCGGCCGGCAGTGGGTCTCGTCCCTCGCTATCGATGACGGCCTAAACGCTGCCCCTCCTCC
Source organism: Triticum timopheevii (assembly GCA_963921465.1). Classification (NCBI taxonomy): domain Eukaryota; kingdom Viridiplantae; phylum Streptophyta; class Magnoliopsida; order Poales; family Poaceae; genus Triticum; species Triticum timopheevii. Next base: position 476,490,032 of record OY997264.1, on the reverse strand, counting down.
CCTTCACCGGCGGAGGGGGATACGTCCGGATCTGTAACCAGCGGTGAGGATAGAAAGCCAGTGTTTTTTGAAGGGAGAAAGACAGTGTTACTACCCCTATCTTGTTTAGATCTGGAGAGGATGAGAGTGTGTGAATAGAGCAGCCCTAGCAAGCAAGCGTGGAGGCTCCGACCTATATATAAGTAGTGGGGTAGTTTTCCTTTTTCACTCCATCAAAACAATCGTTTAAAATTGTGTACTACTACATACCAGGTTGCGGTTTTTTTAGTTGTTGATTGCTTTTTGAGATAGCTACCCGCTTGTTCCAAGTGGTGTTACGGTGTGCCAGGTCGCACTTTGTATCGTTCAAGTCTCGTACTACAAGTCCCTCTATTAAATGAACAACCACCCCCTCGTAAAAATTGTGAACAAGCCCACGGCTAAAATTAGCGGAAACATGGGTTGCCCCAGCATGCATTATTATTTATATTTTCTACTCCCTCCGTTCCTAAATATAAGTCTTTTTTATTAGCCACACCTAAGATAAGAATTTTTTATTAGCAGTGAACCCCACATGTCATAGACACAAAAATTGTGGCAAGATTCCCTTAGGCAAGCCAAAGTGTGTCTAACAATTTGGGCAACTCAGGCAACTGTGGAAAGTGTGGGAAAAATAATGTGGCAACATAAGACAAACATAGTCACAATCCAAACAGCCCCGTAATTTTTTGTGACATGCATGAGAATTTGGTTAGTTAAATTTATAGTCAAAATTTGGCAAGGTGCATCAAATCAACACATGCAAGTATCAAAAAGAAAGTCACGTCATGCATGCATGGCGTTGTACTCCCTCCGTTTCCAAATATAAGTCTTTTTAGAGATTGCAACAAGTGACTACATATGAAGCAGGATATGTCTACTCCTACATACAAAGTAGCCCATTTGAAATGTGTAAAAAGACTTTTATCAAGTGCAGTGCTTTGATGTGTCGCGTAAACTTGTACAAGACCGAGAAATTTGATTACTACGATGCCCTCTCCCTCGCGAACGAGCTCTGGTGCCTTAACTGCACCTGCCTTTGGCTGCATGACAGGTGGGCCAACCACCTGTTGGGCCCACCTGTCATAGACGCAAAGGCAGGAGCAGTAAGTAGAAGCTTTCGCTACACGCTATCTCTCCCGCACGAGGTGGATGGACATGCAGCAGTGGATTCGATACTGTAGAAGTAGGAGTAACATCTTTGTTCGTCTTCTCGAAGAGGTGAAGAGCCAAGCGCAAACCGAACGTGGCAGTTGCGAACATTCGCGTGATGCGGTTCCTTGGAGTACTAGCCAGGCTCTTGCATGAGACAAAATTGCTATTCTTTAACAATTAAACTCCATTATCCATTGGTTGATACTCATTCTGCATAGGTCCACGCGCTTAGCACCGTTTCCTCCTGGGGTCACCAATATTTATTTGCTAATTAATAGCATTCCATGCAATGAACTAGCCATTGCAAGTCATTGAAAGCATGCACACCTCTCATCTCTTATTGGTTGATACGTATGTCAAGAAACAAGAAACAAGGTAGAAATTAATGTGCGCGCCTAAGTGTTTTGGGACTATTTGGTTTTCGTAAGATGACTTACACACCTAGACGGAGGGAGTAGTATAGACCTGTAAACCGGAAAGGAGTACTCCCTCCGTCTAGGTGAGTAAGTCATCTTAGATTGTGCACCGTGACCAAGGAGGAGGAGAAAATGAGAGAACTTAATGTTCATTTGTTAATTAATAGCATTGCATGCAATGAACTAACCACTGCATGTCGTGTTTGGTAGTCTCAAGTCATTAAAAGCATGCACACCCTACATCTCTTATTGGTTGATATGTCAAGAAACAAAAAACGAGGTAGAATTTAATGCACCGCGCCTAAGTGTTTTGGGATTATTTGGTTTTCATAAGATGACTTGCACACCTAGACGGAGGGAGTATTTGCCTTTCTAGAGATTTCAACAAGTGACTAGACTGCACCATGTGCAGTACCTTCTCCCTTCCGGTTTATAGGGCTCAAATCTCAAATCTCATGAACCAAGGCATTTTGCAATTGGCGGAATGTACTGTATCTCATATTTACAAAACTACCCTAATTAAACTCATGCATTAATTACGTAGTTCTCTCGTTTTCCTCTCCGCCTTGGTCGCGGTGCACAATATTGAGCACTCCTATATGACTAGTCGCTCTATCTACATGCGGGACATTTCAAAGCATCCGGGCCCGCATGCCATCCACCAAATCACAGTGAGGTGCTACAGTCGAGACTCACCTGTCACCCCGGTGTGGCCGTCATGACCCGTCATATCACAAAACCCACACCTTTACCAGCAGTGGTAAGGTGGCCTCCAAGTTGGACTGGACGAAGCAACCATCATTTCATTGGAACGCTCGTTCAAGCCCTTTCTTCCCTTTCTTGAAGAAAACCTCACTCCAGGCTACTCACTTCTGCCATTTTTCTTCTCTACCAACGAAGGAAAGGTGGGCGAATCAGTTATGCTTCTATATTTTCATTCCAATAATCTTCTATTTGCGAAGCACCGACCGATTCTCACATCCTATTCTTTTCCCATTTTCATTGCGATTGTGGTTTCCTTTCGATTGCTTTTTGTTTGTCAGTTCATTGATGGATCCTGGAGCACTAGGCAAAGAGTTGCCGGTGGACAACCCACTGGAGACAGCGATCTCCAGGAAGCGAGCACCGACCAACGAGTTGACCATGTTGGCGGGCCAATCCATGGAGACGAAGAACTCCAAGAAACAAGCACTGGCCAAAGAGTTGAGGATGTTGCGGACGAACTCCTCAAAGAAAGTTGGAAGAACAGCAAGGGCCCCACCGTGCCTACCCTAGGAACTCTGATTGCCACCTATGTGAGGCTCAAGACCGAGTTTGAGGAGATAGTCGCTGTTGAGAAGCAGTATTCCCCTGGCAAGGTGATGGCCCCCATCGAGGACAAGGAGATGACCCCCGAAGGGATGAGATCCCCCGGTGAGCTGCACAAGGTAAAAAATAATGGCTTATTACCATAGTTGTGGTTTTTGATTATTTGCAATGTGCTTGCTTTTTGATTATTTACAATGTGCTTGCTAATATGTTAGGGTTGTGCAGGTGCCGGTGGTTGTCCTTGATGATTCCGATGTCGTGGCCCGTCCTATTGGCATCGCCCCGGAGATCGATTCCGATGCCGCTGTCCATCCTATGGACATCGCCCCAGAGATCGATTCCGATGTCGCAGTCAGTCATGTGGACATCGCCCCAGAAATCGATTCCCATGCCGTTGTCCGTGCTGTGGTCATTGCCCGAGAGATCGATGACAAGAAATAGTTGGTCGCGCTAATCCTTCAGGGTAGTTTGCATTGCCCTGTGTTTAATTACCAGAACGATGCGTGTTATCAAACCATCTTAGGGCTAGTGCATTGTCTTGTGTGGGCGGATCTTGCTACTTTTGTTTGATAGTGAATCATGCGATGAATCATGCGAACCCTCTGTGAGTTATGGAAACAGATCTATCCTCACCAGCTTTTGATGTAATATATGGCATGCTTAGATGTAAGTTTGAACTGTTTATCATATCAGCAGGGCTTGTTTGATGATTCTTGGTGTTAGTAGGCTAGCTACTGTGCGAGCTATAGTACTTGCAAAACACTCACCGAAGAGAAACGTTGGGGCTGATGAGCTCGTGGTACGCTTATACTTATCCCTCGTTGATCGACCAATAGCCCTAGCTCCTAAAATTGTAGGCTTAGCGATCGATCAGACAATAGTCGACATACATTCAGGCCTCATTTGGTTCATAGGGTAGGAAAATCGTAGCAGAAGTACAGAGAACATGCAACACAAAATCATAGCACTGCAGAGACGTACTCCCTCCATTCCAAAATAGATGACCTAGGCGGGCTAGTTTGGCCTGGTGGGTTTCAGTGATATGACGTGGTACAGTGCCGTCCAGTCTTCGCATGTGGTAGCAGTATTGCAGGTACAGTAAGTTTTCTTGAAGAAGCGGAATTCAACGAAGTCGTGATGGTTCCTTCGTCCGAACAACTTACAGTGGGAAAGGTTGGGCCTGCGATACAATCAGGGTAGACCAGGATAATTTTGTGCATGGCAGGTGGACCAGGATGGTCGACGTCCCACATGTTGGTGAATGAAAGTATTCTTTCCGATATAGAGGGCGAGCAACGAGTATTCATTGTTTATTTTTGATGAAAGCTATTGTCTCCACTGTTACTCCTTGACTTTGTCAATGCCTCTCTCTCCTCCACATAAGCGGGGACTACTTGCTATGCATGCAGCGGGCAGCTGGCGTCTTGAGGGGCCAGGGCGGTGAGAGCGGGCTCCGGAAGTGGTCCGGACTCCAGCATGGCCCACCTCACATTATCACTATATATTTTTTGGAGTCCATGCGTGGCAGGCGGGCGATCTCTTCTCCCTCCCCCGTTTCTCTCTTCTCAGCCGACACCTGCCGAGCGATTAGATTTCAGCTATCGACGGTTTATTCAATTACGGTCCCACATATCAGTGAAATTGCAAGACAACGCGTGTCCCCTCTGGTGAGCGGCGTGCGAGCCAGACTGTCGGGGTTGCGACGCGTACGAGTCGTAAGTGTGCCACCTTTTCCTTTAGAACTTGCGAAGCGTAACATTTTTGCGCGATCGATCGATAAAAATCCAGAACAAAATGACGAGGGCGGTGCTTTCCCGCTCATTAGGTGGGCTAGTTTGAGTGATATGACGTGCTATAGTGCCGTCCACTTGCTCCATTTTTATGTAAGCAAGAGTTTACACTCTTACGCGGGAGGAGTGCGAAACACCGTGGATCTGATTTTGATCGAGGGATAACTGTTCCCTGCCAAATAATGGAGGATTGTTAGCGATTATAGCATGATAGTTAGGGCATCTCCAGCGCTGGCCCACAAATTTTCACCGGCATCTGTGCGAGGACACTGATGGATGCCATCCGATGCTTCCCGCATACCTTTCGACAACTATATGAACTAACCGGACGAAATTCATGCAAACAAAGCAAATTTCAAATTAACCGGATGTAATTCATTACATTTCGAAAACTTTTCCTACAAACTGGACAAAATTCATTACATATTTCGCACAAACCGTACTAAACCTACTGTAAACCTAATCTAAACGATTGCCGGCGCCCGACCACCATGTCCGGCCATGAACCCGAGAAAGCCGGCCATTGCCTTTGCCTCCTCCTCATCCGCATCGATAACCTCCTCCTCCGGCCGGAGCACAAGGTTCTGAAGATTTCCGCCTCCACGTCGCCGTCAAGCGGCTAATCGGCCGCCGATATTTACCCCACCAAGCTTGGCGTCGACTGAGTGGAGTAGCAGTGGCCTTCCCTTGACCAGAGCGGCGGTGACCTACCGTGTACTACTCTTCCTCGCTGCCGGCTACGCCCGCGCACGTGCGCCGGCTTCGTGGTCATGGCGGCGGAGGGCGGCCGGGGGGGTGCCGGCGATCTCCTTCCTTTGCTCCTGCGACAGTACGTCGAAGAGAGCTTTCGAGCATGCCCGGAGCGGAGCCGCCAATGTCCCTTGTTTGCTCCTGCGACAGTACGTCCAAGAGAGCTTCGGAGCGCCAGGAGGCCATGGTTGAAGTGGTGCCGACAGAAGGAAGGGACCGGAGGAGAATAAGTGTGGGTCTTTAGCTATGGCTGGGAGATGGGGCTCAAGTTAATATAGCGGGCGAATGGCAATGAACCGCGGCAGACGGATGGACAACTAGCGCCGGAGTAGGTTCGTCGGGCGTGAATGGGGACGTTGCTTCAGTGACTTAACTGCAGATGCGTTTGGGTTACTAACATGTGGGCAGAACGGGCATCTGGCCCGCATGTCAGTGACACACCAATTGCACATGCAGTTATGTCCGGTGAATGCGGCATTGACATTCTGGAGAGATGGTGACCGTTTCAGGCGGGAAGCGCGCGCTAGCGATGGAAGGGGTTTCGGTGTGCAGTGGCACTAAGATCGGTCGCTCACGATAGTACATACTCCGTACCATACTACCATAGTACCCTCTCTAGCTTAGGCTGTTTTATAGATTGTCGTTGTGATGGACGATATACATGAGCAAGGCGGTCCGACTATGACCGTTGGTGTTGAGCCAGGTGAATACATGCTCGGCGTTCGCGTAGGCCTCCATCAAACGTCTAAACAGTAATGTCAGGCACCGCCGGGGCGCGCAGGTGATGGGCTCACCGTTTGCATTGCGCCATGAGCAGGACTTTGATTTAGAAGGCGACGTGTGCTACGTCTTGAGCTTGCGTTGGTTTTCCTCGAAGAGGAGAGGGTGATGCAGCAAAGTGTAGCGTAAGTATTTCCCTCAGTTTTGAGAACCAAGGTATCAATCCAGTAGGAGGCTCCTCAAAAGTCCCATGCACCTACACAAACAAACTGAGAACTCGCAACCAACGCAATAAAGGGGTTGTCAATCCCTTCACGGCCACTTGCGAAAGTGAGATCTAATAAAGATAGTATGATAAGATAAATATATTTTTGGTATTTTATAATATGGATGCAAAAAGTAAAGATGCAAAAAAAGGTAGATTGAAAGCAAAAATGATAAGAAATAGACCCGGGGGCCATAGGTTTCACTAGTGACTTCTCTCAAGATATCATAAGTATTACGGTGGGTGAACAAATTACTGTCGAGCAATTGATAGAAAAGTGCATAGTTATGAGATTATCTAGGCATGATCATGTATATAGGCATCACGTCCATAACAAGTAGACCGACTCCTGCCTGCATCTACTACTATTACTCCACACATCGACCGACTCCTGCCTGCATCTAGAGTATTAAGTTCATAAGAACAGAGTAACGCATTAAGCAAGATGACATGATGTAGAGGGATAAACTCATGCAATATGATATAAAACCCATCTTGTTATCCTCGATGGCAACAATACAATATGTGCCTTGCAACCCTTTCTGTCACTGGGTAAGGACACCGCAAGATTGAACCCAAAGCTAAGCACTTCTCCCATGGCAAGAAAGACCAATCAAGTAGGCCAAACCAAACTGATAATTCGAAGAGACTTGCAAAGATAACTCAATCATACATAAAAGAATTCAGAGAAGATTCAAATATTATTCATAGATAAACTTGATCATCAACCCACAATTCATCGGATCTCGATAAACACACTGCAAAAAGAGTTTACATCGAATAGATCTCCACAAGAGAGGGGGAGAACATTGTATTGAGATCCAAAAGGAGAGAAGAAGCCATCTAGCTAATAACTATGGACCCGTAGGTCTGTGGTAAACTACTCACAACTCATCAGAGGGGCAACGATGTTGATGTAGAGTCCTCTGTGGTTGATACCCCCTCCGGCAGAGTGCCGACGAAGGCTCCAAGATGGGATCTCGCGGATACAGAAGGTTACGGCGGTGGAAATTGTGTTTCGTGGTGCTCTTGGATGTTTTCGGGGTACGTAGGTATATATAGGAGGAAGAAGTACGTCGGTGGCCGCCTGAGGGGCCCACGAGACAGGGGGCGGCCCCCTATCTCATGGGGCCCTCGGAAGCTTCTTGACTTGCACTCCAAGCTCTCCGGATCACGTTCGTTCCAAAAATCACGGTCCCGAAGGTTTCATTCCGTTTGGACTGCGTTTGATATTCCTTTTCTTCGTAATACTGAAATAGGCAAAAAAACAGCAATATGGTTGGGCCTCCGGTTAGTAGGTTGTCCCAAAAATGATATAAATGTGTAAAGTAAAGCCCATAAACATCCAAAAGGGGTAATATAATAGCATGGAACAATCAAAAATTATAGATACGTTGGAGACGTATCAAGCATCCCCAAGCTTAATTCCTGCTCGTCCTCGAGTAGGTAAATGATAAAAAGAGAATTTTTCATGTGGAATGCTACCTAGCATAATTATTAATGTAATTTTCTTTATTGTGGCATGAATTTTCAGATCCAACTGATACAAAATAAAGTTCATATTAACATGAAAATGGTGATACTTCAAGCATACTAATCAAAGTAATCATGTCTTCTCAAAATAACATGGCTAAAGAAAGTTATCCCTACAAAATCATATAATCTGGGTGTTGCTCTATCTTCATCACAGAAAGTATTTAATCATGCACAACCCTGATGATAAGCCAAGCAATTGTTTCATACTTTAATAATCTCAAACTCTTTCAACTTTCACGCAATACATGAGCATGAGCCATGAAAATAGCACTATATGTGGAATAGAATGGTGGTTGTGGAGAAGACAAAAAGGAGAAGATAGTCTCACATCAACTAGGCGTATCAACGGGCTATGGAGATGCCCATCAATAGATATCAATGTGAGTGAGTAGGGATTGCCATACAACGGATGCACTAGAGCTATAAATATATGAAAGCTCAACAAAAGAAACTAAGTGGGGTGCATCCAACTTGCTTGCTCACGAAGACCTAGGGCACTTTTGAGGAAGCCCATCATTGGAATATACAAGCCAAGTTCTATAATGAAAAATTCCCACTAGTATATGAAAGTGACAACATATGAGACTCTCTATCATGAAAATCATGGTGCTATTTTGAAGCACAAGTGTGGAAAAAGAGATAGTAGCATTGTCCCTTCTCTCTTTTTCTCTCATTTTATTATTATTATTTTCCTTTTTTTTCTTCTTTTTCTTTTTTCTTCTTCTTTTTTTCTTTGGCTTTCTCTTTTTTTGGCCTTTCTCTCTTTTTTTCTTTTTTTTTCTTTTTGTAAAGTCCGAAGTCTCATCCCGACTTCTGGGGGAATCATAGTCTTCATCATCCTTTCCTCACTAGGACAATGCTCTAATAATGAAGATCATCACACTTTTATGGATTTACAACTCAAAGCTAGAACAAGATATGACTCTATATGAATGCCTCCGGCGGTGTACCGGGATATGCAATGAATCAAGAGCGACATGTATGAAAATTATGAAGGTGGCCTTGCCACAAATACAATGTCAACTACATGATCATGCAAAAAGCAATATGATAAAAGTAATGCGTGTCATATGAACGGAACAGTGGAAAGTTGCATGGCAATATATCTCAGAATGGCTATGGAAATGCCATAATAGGTAGGTATGGTGGCTGTTTTGAGGAAGGTAAATGGTGGGTATATGGTACCGGCGAAAGTTGCAAGGTACAAGAGAGGCTAGCAATGATGGAAGGGTGAAAGGGTGCGCATAATCCATGGACTCAACATTAATCAAAAGAACTCATATACTTCTTGCAAAAATCTAGAAGTCATCAAAAAATCAAAGCACTATGCGCATGCTCCTAGGGGGATAGATTGGTAGGAAAAGACCATCGCTCGTCCCCGACCGCCACTCATAAGGAAGACACTCAATAAATAAAATTGTGCTCCAACTTCATCACAAAGCGGTTCACCATACGTGCATGCTACGGGAATCACAACCCTTAACACAAGTATTTTTCATAATCACCTCAACTAGCATGACTCTAATATCACTACCTCCATATCTCAAAACAATTATCAAGCATCATATTGATCATAGCATCCAATTCTTTTCTATGATAGTTTTTATTATACCCAACTTGGATGCTCATCATTCTAGGACCAACTTTATGACCATAGCAAATACCATGATGTTCTAAAAGACTCTCAAAATAATATAAGTGAAGCATGAGAGACTAGCAATTTCTTCAAAATTAAGAAACCACCGTGCTCTAAAAGATATAAGTGAAGTACTAGAGCAAAAACTATCAAGCTCAAAAGATATAAGTGAAGCACATAGAGTATTCTAGCAAATTCTAATCAAATAGGCTTCTCCCAAAAGGTGTGTACAACAAGGATGATTGTGGTAAACTAAAAAGCAAAGACCAATATAATACACGACGCTCCAAGCAAAACACATATCATGTGGCGAATAAAAATATAGCTCCAAGTAAAGTTACCAATGAACGAAGATGAAAGAGGGGATGCCTTCCCGGGGCATCCCCAAGCTTAGGATTTTGTCTATACTTGAATATCTTGGGGTGCCATGGGCATCCCCAAGCTTAGGCTCTTGCCATTCCTTATTCCATAGTCCATAAAAGCTTTACCCAAAACTTGAAAACTTCACAACACAAAACTCAACAGGAAATCTTATAAGCTCCGTTAGTGAAAGAAAACAAAACCACCACATAAGGTACTGCAATGAACTCATTCTTTATTTATTTTGGTGTTAAACCTACTGTATTCCAACTTCCTTATGTTTTATAAATAGCCATAAATGCATTGAAATAAGCAAACAACACACGAAAAACAGAATCTATCAAAAACAGAAGAGTCTGTAGCAATCTGTAACTAACTCAAACTTCTGGAACTCTAAAAATCCTACAAAAAGAGGAAGTCCTGGAAAATTTATTTATTGAACAGCAGCAGAAAGAATCAACGCAAAATCACGTTCCTGTGATTTAGCAAAATTATATTCGTGCGTGCAAAGTTTCTATTTTTCAGCAGAATCAAATCAACTATCATCGTAGGTTATCCTATAGGTTCTACTTGGCACAAACACTAATTAAAATATAAAAACACATCTAAACAGAAGGTAGATGCAAGATTTATTACTAAACAGGAGCAAAAACAAAAAACATGAAGAAAATTGGGTTGCCTCCCAACTAGCGCTATCGTTTAACGCCCCTAGCTAGGCATAAAAGCAAGAATAGATCTAACGAGTGCCATCTTTAGCACTAAATTCATAAGTAGCACACATGATAGATTCATAAGGTAATTTGACTTTCTTTCTTGGAAAGTGCTCCATGTCTTTCTTTAATGGAAATTGGAATCTAATATTCCCTTCCTTCATATCAATAATCGCACCAATCGTTCTAAGGAAAGGTCTACCAAGAATAATAGGCCAAGAAAGATTGCAATCTATATCAAGAACGATAAAATCTACGGGAACAAAATTTGTATTTGCAACAATAAGAACATCATTGATCCTTCCCATAGGCTTTTTAATGGTGGAATACGCAAGATGCAAGTTTAAAGAGCAATCATCAAGATCATGGAAACCTAGAATATCACATAAAGTTTTCAGAGTCGTGGAAACACCGGCACCCAAATCACACAAAGCAAAACACTCATAATCTTTAATTCTAATCTTTATAGTAGGTTCCCACTCATCATTAAGTTTTCTAGGTATAGAAACTTCCAAATTAAGTTTTTCATCATAAGATTGCATCAAGGCATCAACGATATGTTTGGTAAAAGCTTTATTTTGACTATAAGCATGAGGAGAATTAACAATGGATTGCAACAAGGAAATATACCATTTTAAAGAACAATTATCATAATCAAATTCCTTGAAATCCGAGATGGAAGGTTCAATATTATTAGAAGTAGAGGATTCTCCAATCTCACTTTTACCAAATTTAGCATTAAGATCTAAAGACTCCGAATTCTTGGGACGCCGTCTAGGCAAAGTTGATTCATCATCACTCCCATAATCATCAAAATTCATATTGCAAAACATAGATCTAATCGGAGACGCATCAATAACTTTAAGATCCTCATCATTATTTTCATGTAATTTTTCTGGTTTAGCAGCCATCTTATTGACTAAGGTGGCTTGCTTGTCAGAAATTTTGGCTATAGCATTTTCAAGCCGGGTGATTTGAGCATTAACACCATAGAATTGTTTATTCATATCATCAAGCTCTTTGTTCATAAACCCCAAAAAACTTTTTTGTTCCTTAAGCTCTTTTCTAAAGAAATTATTATGCTCAAATTGCAAATTCATAAAGCTTCTAATATTTGATTCAATCTCATCCATCCTTCTGAGAAGGTGGTCAGGGCCCTTGGGCGCGGCCATCAGGTCAAACAAGAAACAAGCACACAAAAGAAGGCAAGCAGGAAAGAGAGGAGGAGAATGGGAGAGAGAGGGCGAATAAAATGGCAAGGGTGAAGTGGGGGAGAGGAAAACGAGAGGCAAATGGCAAATGATGTAAATGCGAGGGAGATGGGTTTGTGATGGGTACTTGGTATGTCTTGACTTGAGCGAAGACCTCCCCGGCAACGGCGCCAGAAATCCTTCTTGCTACGTCTTGAGCTTGTGTTGGTTTTCCTCGAAGAGGAGAGGGTGATGCAGCAAAGTGTAGCGTAAGTATTTCTCTCAGTTTTGAGAACCAAGGTATCAATCCAGTAGGAGGCTCCTCAAAAGTCCCACGCACCTACACAAACAAACTGAGAACTCGCAACCAACGCAATAAAGGGGTTGTCAATCCCTTCACGGCCACTTGCAAAAGTGAGATCTAATAAAGATAGTATGATAAGATAAATATATGTTTGGTATTTTATAATATGGATGCAAAAAGTAAAGATGCAAATAAAGGTAGATTGAAAGCAAATATGATAAGAGATAGACCCGGGGGCCATAGGTTTCACTAGTGGCTTCTCTCAAGATAGCATAAGTATTATGGTGGGTGAACAAATTACTGTCGAGTAATTGATAGAAAAGCACATACTTATGAGATTATCTAGGCATGATCATGTATATAGACATCACGTCCATAACAAGTATACCGACTCCTGCCTGCATCTACTACTATTACTCACACATCGACCGACTCCTGCCTGCATCTAGAGTATTAAGTTCATAAGAACAGAGTAACACATTAAGCAAGATGACATGATGTAGAGGGATAAACTCATGCAATATGATATAAACCCCATCTTGTTATCCTCGATGGCAACAATACAATGTGTGCCTTGCAACCCTTTCTATCACTGGGTAAGTACACCGCAAGATTGAACCCAAAGCTAAGCACTTCTCCCATGGCAAGAAAGACCAATCTAGTAGGCCAAACCAAACTGATAATTCGAAGAGACTTGCAAAGATAACTCAATCATACATAAAAGAATTCAGAGAAGATTCAAATATTATTCATAGATAAACTTGATCATAAACCCACAATTCATCGGATCTCGACAAACACACTGCAAAAAGAGTTTACATCGAATAGATCTCCACAAGAGAGGGGGAGAACATTGTATTGAGATCCAAAAGGAGATAAGAAGCCATCTAGCTAATAACTATGGACCCGTAGGTCTATGGTAAACTACTCACAACTCATCGGAGGGGCAAGGATGTTAATGTAGAGGCCCTCCGTGGTTGATTCCCCCTCCGGCAGAGTGCCGGTGAAGGCTCCAAGATGGGATCTCGCGGATACAGAAGGTTACGGCGGCGGAAATTGTGTTTCGTGGTGCTCTTGGATGTTTTCGGGGTACGTAGGTATATATAGGAGGAAGAAGTACGTCGGTGGCCACCCGAGGGGCCCACGAGACAGGGGGCGCGCCCTACAGGGGGGGCGCGGCCCCCTATCTCGTGGGGCCCTCGGAAGCTTCTTGACTTGCACTCCAAACTCTCCGGATCACGTTCGTTCCAAAAATCACGCTCCCGAAGGTTTCATTCCGTTTGGACTCCGTTTGATATTCCTTTTCTTTGAAATACTAAAATAGGCAAAAAAAATAGCAATATGGGTTGGGCCTCCGGTTAGTAGGTTAGTCCCAAAAATGATATAAATGTGTAAAATAAAGCCCATAAACATCCAAAAAGGGTAATATAATAGCATGGAACAATCAAAAATTATAGATACGTTGGAGACGTATCAACGTGCATGCATTAGCATGCTTTGACAGCGTGAGCGTGAATGTCTGACGCAAAGTATTTCATTTTCATTTGGCTGACGAGGGTGCGTTGCAGCGACGAGTCCGTGGTTTGATTCCCCACATACGCATAATTTTGGTTTTTACAGTATTTCTTTCTCCATTCACAGGTAGGCCCGCGTAGATAGATAAAGAACACGAGCTGATGAGGCGCATGCAGACTGTTTGACTGGTCAACCATACAAATACGGAGCCATACGTTGAGCCAGTGACCATATAATCACCATATCTCGTATACAATGATCAAAGTGAGCTATCAAGACAAGTTCGATGACCGCCAATGCATTTTACTCGGTAATAAATGACCAGGATTGAAGGGGAATCCTAATTTGCTTCGTCTTCTGTCCTTGAGCTCTTGACAAACCAATGCACTATACGGTTGTCCGGCCACTCCAACCCAGAGCTCTCACCAAGCGTCGTTCATGCCACCGCGCCGCACACTAACCAGTAAGGCAGCGATGTCATCCCACCGCACCGAGTTCCTCGCCGCCCATGAACGCACACAAAATGGTAGGGAAGCGATGGCATCCCGCCGTGCCGAGTTCATTGCCGCTCGCGACCTCACAACTATGTGGGAGGAATTTGAAGATGCCAAGGCCGAATGGGCGGTAGAGCAAGAGGCGGCCAAAGCCGCACAGAGGGAGCGGAAAAGTCAGAAAGCACTCAAGAAAAGAGAGGCTCGTTGCTGCAAGAAAGAAAAGGATGCACGTGCTGCTGCGGAGAGGTCGGCGGAGATCCAAGCACGGTGGGGTGTCGCCGACAAAGCCGGGAAGGAGAACGACGGCGTCTGGCCAGCCTGTGAGAAGTAGTAGTACTAGTAGTTAGTGTGTGTGTCTGTGTCTGAGTACGAGCATGTACCGGTACTACTAGTTACTACTGTAGTTTTTAGAGCAAATTACCAGTACATTAGCCTAGACTAAATGGAAACATTCCTATCCTATGCATCAAATGGCATCTCTTTCTCTATAGGAATTGAGATGCATGTCATCTCACTTCCTATGATTTTCATATTCATATCCTATGAACGAAAGGAGGCCTCTGTTGGAGTAAATACTGTAGCTAGCAGTACTGCTGGTACAATAGTTTTCTTCAAGAAGCGGAATTCAATGAAGTCATGATGGTTCCTTCGTCCGAGCAACTTCAAAGTGGGAAGTGGGCCTGTGATTTGACGGCTCATTAGTCATTGTTACTGCGGCGCGACGACCTGGGTGACTCTCCCTTGGAGTTCTGCGTGCATGGCAAGTGGACCAGGATGGTCGACGTCCCACATGTTGGCGAACGGAAGTATTCTTTCCGATATCGAGGAGCAAGGAAACCGCGTGGTATAGTATCACTGCTGATTGGTTCGCAAAAAAATAGTATCACTGTCGATTTATAATTATTTTTTATTTCTGATGAATGCTAGCATTTCAACTCTTACGACGAAGGGTGCCAAACACGGCACGTGCTGGATGTCCCACACGTCAGCGAAAGAGTGGGACATGAACAGCGTGGTAGAGCCCAGCGTAAAAAAACAGCTTGGTAGAGTGTCTCCACTTCTTCCACTTCTGGGTCGGAGACCACACGTAGTAGTACTTAGTGGTATGAACGATACAAAGTGCGACCTGGAGAGAAAGACACGTCTAGTTGGAAGGTCTCGGGGCATACACGTAAACAAATATAAAAGTTAATATGTGCCTCCAACTAATATAGTAGTAGTAGAGTACTTAGGCACGTACTCCATAACATCACTGTGCATTGCACGTACAACATTTAGTGGTAGTACGTAGTAAGAGACAAATGCCGCCCAAGAGTTCCCTTCTCGACCTACTTTTGGGTGTTTGGTAGAGTGTATGGAGGGTGCATGAGTCCACACTAGTTTAGCACAAATACACTAGAAGCATGCATGAAGAGGGGTGTTGAGTTGAGCATGCATGAAGAGGGAACAACTATGCTGAGACGAGAACGCAACCAAACACACCCTGTATGCCACGCATGTTCATACCATTTGTGCCTTTCTACTTCACTTACTGCGCTACATTACTAGGTTCGTACGTCCACTCCTGGGTACATGTCCGTCTCATAGTTCCAGTCCCACGTGTTCTTCATATAGATGGAACGATCGTTGCATAACACGTGCACCTTGATGCTAGATGTCTCGCGTGTTGACAAAAGGATGAACAAAGCTCACATAAAAAATAGAGTGGAAGAACATAGATTCCAGATGACCGAGAAGGAGCAAGGAACCTCGTGGTGGAGCGTCTACACTCATAATATTTAATATTATTCAGCGATATAAAATTAACCAATCATCTCCACAGTGGACTGGAAGAGTACGAAACACGGCAGCCCAGTGTAGTTACATCATACTAGTACATGGCTAACCCACGCTATCACCATATTTCTTGGCTTCCGTGCGACACCTATCTCTAGTAATCCAGCAGCCTGTATCGCTTCTCCCTCCTCGTCTCTATCAAAGTGCGGCGGGCTGGCGTTTCTGCCGTCTATTGAGGTCGGTTAACTATCACATGTTAGCGACATGCCAAGAGCATTCTAAAAAAATTTCCTTTCACGTTCCTTTTTCAAAAAGAAAAAAATCCTTTCACATACGAATTTTCCTGTATGCTTTGAGCAACTTGCATGTCCTATACTGCTCCTGTTTGATACTCTAACTTAGCTAGAGGTTAGACTAACTCATGACTAACCCTGAACTAATTGTAGCCAAAGAGGTGTTTGGGTGATAGGGTTAGATTGACAATAAATGCACTTCATGGAGAGAGAAAAGTGATTTTTCAGTGGTCCCAATGAGAACTATCTCCAGTTAGCACCTCTTGGGTGGGATAGTTTTTTTGGTGGGTTCGGTGCAACTTGCTCCAATTTAAACCCTCATGCTTGGATACTTTAGGACTATTTGAGCCCCAACTAGATCAAACTAACTCTAACCCATGGATCCAAACAGGGCCTATGGCCAGTCTCGACGCGGAGCAGTTGCGTGCACTGGGAAGCGGCGCTCTCTCGGTCGTCGCGCCACTTCAAAGCTGGCGCCAATGAGAGGTCGCCTCCGCTCTGGCCGGGCATTAATGCGGCACTAACGCTCCAAGGCGACGCTGACCGTTTCACGCGGGAAGCGCGCGCTGGCAAGGGAGTATAGGTTTTGAACCGTTTCAGGTGTTGTAGTAATGGTAGTTTGCAAAACTACTCAATTATTGCACTCAGTTTCCTAGAAATTGTGGTAAAAAAACATTACTCCACAACCCGCTTCCCTTCTCCTTCCTGCTCGTGATTTACGTGGCCATGTTAACATGGTTGTGTCAAAAAAATGTCACTTCCTGCTCGTGATTTGCGTTATATAACTACAAGCAAGATTCTCGTGCATTGCATGGAACATCAATATGCATTCTTTTACAAAACACTTGTTGTGATTGACCCATGCAGGAGTAATCCCATGTGTAAAAACTAATGATATTTCGAGAATTTTATCGGAAAACTGGTATCTCGAGAATGTCATCGAAAAAAATGAAAGGTGAGAGATAAAGAGATGGAGAAAACTACAGATAGATACAGATAGATACAGAGATGGAGATGCTAGCTAGCGGGACATCCATTAGTTTGGGTGTTGGAGATGGTCGTCGGGTGGTTCAAAGGGTGAAGTTATATGTGTGTGTGAGAGGGCACTTGACTGCATGTAGAGAGAAACATATGTAGTGTGCGTGATAGGAATCAAGAGTGAGGGCGAGAAAGAAGGTTGATGGAGAAACATATAAATAGAAAGATAAAGATGCTAGCTAGTGTGCGTTAGAGATAGGAGTCGAGTGGATCAGAAGGCTGAGTTATGTGTGTGGGTGTGAGAGAGATAGAGAGAGGGTGCATGTGAGTCACATACAAACAGATATCAGAGAGAAATGAGATCCAGAGAGATGGAGTTTTGTTTCTGCGAGAGAGAAAGATATTTCACAACGAGAGTGATAGCTAGAGAGACATATGAGGGAACACAAGATATCTCTAGGGAGAGAGGGTGTGTTTGAGCGACATACAAGAGAACAATGGAGAAATATGAGACCCTGGGAGACAGAGTTTGTGTTTGTGTGTGAGAAAGAGATATTGAAGAGGAAGAGTCGTAGGTTCTCATATCTAAGGAGCGAATGACATCTCTGTATGAGGGGTGTGCGAGTGGCACACATGGGAATAGTTGAGAGAAATGAGACCCCAGGAGACAAAGTTTTGTGTTTGTGTGAGAGAAAGAGATTCCACATAGAGAATCATAGCTAGAGACACATAGCAGGGAGCGAGATATACTTAGAGAGAGATAGAGTGATGAAGGTCGAGGGAGAGAGTACCGTCAGTGTGTTACGAAGATGAAAGATCATTGTCGACATACAGGTAGCACGAGAGATGCCTGAGAGACGATGAACGTGTATAGGTCCAGAGAGATAGTCCTATATAAGCATGAGTGATAGCTATATGAGACGAATATCTGGATTAAAGGGGATTCAAATATTTAAACTGGAGATCACGACATCGATAATATCATAGCGCAAATTGGTGTATCAAACATGCATATTCATTTGAATTTGGGCACACGTGTAATGTTATATAGTTTATCAATATTGGTGATCCATAGATTCTTCAGTTACAAACAATGCATGGTTTATATGCAATTAATGTCTAAATGGGATTACACTATATTTTGCATGTGTGAAACACATTATACATGTTTGAGAAGTTAAAAAAACACATGAAACACACATTAATTGGAGACAGTTAGCGAGGAATGCATACATTGGATTTCAACATAAAGTGGTTTCAAATATTTGAAAATACAAATTGATAGATACAACCTTATGAATCTGAGATCATGCCATTTGTAAACCATATTTATGTATAAATGGTGTTGTGCTTTTGAAAGTATATAAAAAATGATGTATATGGAATGTAATTCCAACTGAAAATGGATCCCGCCCGAAAAAATAGTAGAATACAAACGGGATTCGAACTGAGTTGGCACGGTAAACGTGCACTGTGCAAAATTTGAACGAAGTGGGGAAAGTCGCAGTAACCCCGCTCGAAACCAAAATCTGCGAGATGGAAATCACTACTGCCTATCCCTGCCACGCAAAGCCTATCTGCTGGATTTCTATAGGTTTCGATAGGGGTAGGTTTGTAATTTCACCCAAACGTGACGTAACCGCCTCTCACCCGAATTCATACACGGTGGGCGCCAAAACACAGTGTGCCCTCGGCCGAAATCAACTCCCTCCCCGATTCATATTCATACACGGTGGCTGCCAAAAACAAACTCTCGTCGGCAAATATTCGGTGTATGCGAGATTACCGTCCTATCCCCAACCGACTAATGATGTTGTGATGTAGTAGAAATTTGAAACGGGGGCTAAGTTTGTAAATTTCCTCACATTTGAGACAAGCGCGCCCTGAATACATGGTTCCCCCCTTCCTCTCTACCTCCCTTTTCCCCATTCGTACTCCGTGGGCACCAAAACACCCTCTCCACCCCACCCTCCTCTGTTCGCCGCCGTCCGCCACCCCATCCACCGCCGTCCTCCTCCACCATGTCGGAGCTGATACCCCGATGCCACCGTCCATTACAAGAGATCAACCTCTCTCATCCATGCCTTCGGACCGGGATCCTTGCATCCCGTCCTCTCGCTTCATCCCCGCCATCGTCCACCTTGCCGGCGCCGCTCCTACGATCGTCTCGTCCACCGTGCCCCGCCGCCACCGTCTACCCTCCTAGATCTGCTTCCACGCCGCCGACAGCCATCGCTACCATAGCACTGTCAAATTCTCAGTAGATGCGTACACGGTGCCGCACCAGAGGCGGTACTCTTTCGTATCTGCTCAACTTATTTATCGCAGCAAGAAAATAGATCGCCACTGCTTTACTCTGATTTCTTGTCTTGGTTGCGAAGTTGCCTTTGTCCAGTTTGCACCTTCAGATCCGCCATGGCACGCTCAATACTATACTCCCAATGCTTATGGTTTTCCCCTTTTATATTCCACACTAGTTAAATCACAGTAAACTAAATTTCAAAATTGGGTCAGTCGATTTTTCAGAGCTCGCCGGAGTTCGCCGGTGTGATCCAAGGGGCTCGGGTGGTTGTGTGGCCTCGCCGAATGAAGAAAACTCGACGCGGGTGGGGGTGGGGGTGGCGGAGGAATACAGGCGGTGGGGGCCGGTGGTCCGGCCGGCGGCCCGTGCGGTGTTCTGTATGGGCAGAATTAAGAGACGAGGAAGAAGAAGGGTTAGGAGACGTAGGATCTTCATCCAACCGCCTGAAATGGTCGAGAGACAGCTGGGAGTTGCATTCTTAATGCGCTCTGGTTCATCTTGTGTGGGCATTGCGCAACCAACATTTTATTATCCAAAATCTTCTTGCTCTTCTTTACCATGTTCGATAGTGCTGGCCTGTACGTGATCGATAGGCTTTCAATTACTAGCGCAATACAACACCGTATTTTCAAGCCAGTTCCACTTTC
Source organism: Triticum timopheevii (assembly GCA_963921465.1). Classification (NCBI taxonomy): domain Eukaryota; kingdom Viridiplantae; phylum Streptophyta; class Magnoliopsida; order Poales; family Poaceae; genus Triticum; species Triticum timopheevii. The sequence continues at coordinate 476,469,869 of OY997264.1, read as the reverse complement.
CCGATTTATATATCGTGGTTATGGTGTACCCCTGTTATGTACACTATGATCTGCCTAGTTGTTGTGTGCTCTTGTTATCATGGTTTGGCAATAAACTCTGTATACAGTATACTATGAACCTATCATCTGCCAGCTATCCTTACTTCTGGAGCCTATGTTTTTGTGTACTTGTGCCAGATTATATAAATGCATGCACGATATTGCAGCACACATGAGCTCTCTCATCAGAATCCAGTGATAGCACATAAGTGTTTACAGGGGGCGCCCCTATATTAGAATATCATCTGCATTACAAAGATAATCTCACAACTATTTATGTTTTCATGGTTCTCAGATATTATACGCAATTACAGTGAATATCAGAATCCGTGCATCAGAAGAATGTTGTGGAGCACTGCAATGACTTACAAAATTGGCACCAAGGCATTGAGTGCCATTCTGGAAGCAATGAAACTCGTACGCTCCCCACCTGTTGATTCTTGTTCAGAATATCATCCTAATGACTATTCTAACCTCAAGGAGTCAAAGGCAGATGGCCTGTCCTGTTCACCCATCAAGGTGCCTGTTCTAATTTGGCAAGGTTTTATTGATTGTGCGTATCTTGCATATGTTGTCTTGCATTTCTTCTACTTTGTTGCACCACCATCTGCTTAGTTTACTCATCATATAACTCGAGATGCCATGCCCATCCATTATCAATACATATTCCATCTGTCGTCATACCATGTTTTTCCACTCAAATGTTGTTCTTGTGCATCAAACATCAAAAAGGAAGAGGGTGATTGCCGAACCTGAAGGAGCACCAGCAAAGTCCTTGAAAAACGTGGTGGTGACGGAGAAATCAGACAGCGCCCCACTTATATTGGCTATACAACCAGTGACACAAAACATAGGACCGACTCCATCAGACTGTACCCATACTTCACTGGCCACACCACTAGCCCCACCACACAGGACCTGCACTCCAGCAAAAGGTATACCAATTTCATTTGCCATAGCACCAGCCGTACCATAGAAAAATCCCACTCCAGCAAAAAGTACAGCAAGTCCGCCGGCCGAAGACCTATCCCAACTACAGAGACGGCCAATTCCTGCAGATTGGAACCCCATTCCATTTATTCCCAGTTTAAAAGACAATGCTTTCAATGTTGTTAGGGACTACGTGCATATATTCCCATTATGGGAAGATTATAGTGAAGACAAACACCATTTTCACATCTTCCTGTCCAACTTACGTGTAAGTGCTATTATTCATGGTTATTATTTTCCTGTTTTCTGCTGATCGAACACATCAATGATTTACATTACATTATTGTCACTAGGTGAGGGTCAATCTGGATAGTCATGACGAGCAAAGCTTGCTTGTGCTTTTCAAGGAAGCATTGCAGCAGTATCGGTGTTACCTGAGGAAATCACACTTTCATGGCAAGTCTACAAACGAATTTCCGGTGAAGTCTCCTGTACTAAATTTAGAAGACATTTAATGGAAAAACCTTGTTATGCACTGGTCTCATTCCCAGGATGAGGTACTGTCTATGAAATCACATGACAATTTGAACTTCTACTTTCCCGCATGTGCCTTACGGATCTTTTTTGCAGGAAATCTGCTCGAAGAAGAATTCCGGTTTGAAAAGAACGACGGGATATCGCAAATATGCTGCCCGCTCCTTTGCTCTTGTTAGTACCTGTTGTCCTGTATCACTGTACTTGCATACATACCTGGTTCATTATGTGACAGCAGTATGCATGATAGCTTGCTTATCAATTGTTCGCTCCAAATTATCTGATCTGTATGAATGGTTACATTAGTGTAGAATATATCCAATGCCAATGAATTTTTTTAGCTCTGCATTGTTCTTGTAAGTACATGTTGTCCTTTATCAGTGTACTTATATTGACAGGTAGTTGTTCATGTACCATCACTCTGCAGCTTATTTTCCTTTGCCCTCCATTTTCTATACATCAGATCTATATTTACTCTTACCATAAGGTTGGTACTGAAGAAGTTTAGCTGTGCATTGCTCTTGGTTGTGCCTTTTGCCTGTATCGCTGCACATACATTTATAGCTACTTGGTTATGTAGCATCACTCTTCATCTTATCTTAAATATTCTCCATTTTTTCATATATTATCACATCTATATTTACTCTTAACAAAATGTAGAATAAAGGCAATGCTTATGAAGAACATTCTGTGCTAAACTTCTTGAATTCCCCCCCCCCCCCCCATCAGCATGGACAAGGGCTTTATAGAGCCTGTCTTCACCAATAATGTAAGTTTGTCCTTCTCAAGCCTTCAAACTTTGTTGTGTATATTTGGTTAGGCATGACTGCAACAGCTGTTTATTTTTGGTGTTTGCATCAAATTGCATGTTTAAAGTTTACTATGTAGTTCATAAACAAAAGTTTGTCCTTCTCAATTTAAGTTTTCAGTTGTGCAACCAAGTTCCTTCTTCATACCATGTAAATTAAACTATACAGAGCAAGTGATCTTCTTTTGCACTGCATGTATGCTTCTGTTCTTCATCCGTAATCCAGTGGTGTGGTGAACCTACCCATTACAGCACAATGTCATATTCTGCAATGTCTTAACTATGAACAATGTCATATCACCCGCAAAAAAAAATTCTACTACTCCCTCTGTCCGAAAATACTTGTCATTGAAATGGATGTATCTAGATGTATTTTAGTTCTAGACACATCCATTTTGATGACAAGTAATTCCGGACGGAGGGAGTATTATTTAAACCGTCTCTTTATTTGCCAATCTGAAATGGGATAAATTGACAGCACACTAACCATTGATACTTATGAGTTCTTGATCTGTAATCCAGTGGTGTCGTGAAGCTGCCAACTCCTTCACAATGTCAATTCCTGCCATGTCTTGACCTGAACAATACCATATTGTGTTAATGCAATTTTAAACTGTGTCACTTTATTCACCAGTAAGAAATGTGATGAATTGTCAGCACTGATACTTTTATGTGCAAAACCTGTCATCTGTCTGCTTGTTTATCTTTCAGAGTGAGGAAGATATAAGTGTTGAACAAGCGCAGTCTCATCATCTTGCTCAGCTGCTTGCGCTACAGCTCCCCAGCAGGGCTAACCTTTCTTGAACTCTATTGAAGTGATGTCGATTTTGTATATTATTTTGTCGGGATGTTTATTTGCACTGGTGGCAATCTTTGATGCCCAGTGTATGTAATCTGTTGTCTGCTTGTGCTTTCTTATCATAGTGGCGAACTTTGACGCCCAGTGGATGTAATATGCCGTAATTTCTTTATTGTATAGTCTAGGTTTTTTCTTATTCACGATGCTGCAGTTATTTTACTATATATATATCCTGTCTTCGCAGTAAACCGACCAAACCGTAAAATTACGGTACATAATCGGGCCGTCATGCAATCACGATGTATGATCCGCATCATGGGCCCCATCAAACTGGCCCACTAGTAGATTCAGGCCTTTAATAGGCCAAGTAACCCCCGGCCCTCTTTTCGCAAGAAAACTCAATGGGCTTTTAGGAGGCTGTAACGCCCCGGATCCGATGCGCCAGGTGTCCGCCAGTTATTTGCCGTTGTTGCCATGTCATTGCTTGCGTGTTGCATTTCACCATGTCATCATCTGCATTTCATCTGCATGTTTTTCAAAACTTGCATCCGTTCGGGTTCCCCCGGTTCTCTCCGTTGTCCGTTCGGAGTCCAGACACACTGGCACGCGCCCGCGGCACCTCCGAAATATTATTTTATAAGTGGCATAAAAATGTTCTCGGAATGGGTTGCAACTTGTCGTGCGGTCTTATTATAGTGTAGACAGACCGCCTGCCAAGTTTCATCGCATTCGGAGTCCATTTGATAGCCCAACCGTTAAACCTACAACCGCAATATAGCCGGTCTAACGTCGGACGTTTTCGGTATCCGGAAACCATGCTGGGCTCTCTCTCTCTCTCTCTCTTCTCCCCCTCGCAGTCTTGCCACAGCCCACCTAGTCCATCCTCCTACCCCTCTTTGCTTCCGGAGTTGTCCGATGTGACCGCACGGTCCGAAACCCCCCTCTGCACAGTGCATCGAACCCCTCACGTGCGCGTCCGAAATTGTCCCGAACCCGACCCGGGGAGTCGTCACCGTTGTATCCGGATCATCCCCAAACATCTACAAAACATCTCCGTTTCTTATTTAGACTTTCCTAACCTATCTTTTCTTGGCCGTCGGATTTTGATCGGATGATCCAACTCCTCTTTTTTCCCCATATATATATAGTCTACCCTAGTCCATTTTGGACCAAACCCTAAATTCTAGGAGATTTGTCCCTGCCGCCGCCGCACTCATCTCCCTTCCTCGGGATCCTCCTAGATTCTCCTTCCTCAATCTCCCCTGCCACCTACCAATCCCATCGATCCATCCCCTCCTACCAGGAACACCCGCAAAAGAGAGCCAGGGGTCGATCCCTGCTCATCCCGAGCACCACCGCCGGAGCTGCTCCATCAGCCGCCCGAACCTGCCAAGACCAGCACCCAGGCCGTCCCTCTCCTTCCTCCCGCACATCTTCCCTTCCCTTTTGCTTTTTCTCTTATCTCTCTCTGCCCCTGTACTGGCTGTAGCAGGAGTTCGACACGGCCACTGTTGTCCTCGTCGTCGCGTTGTACACCACCAAGACCGGACGAGTCCCTGTCTCGCCGGAGTCCAGGGCCGCAGCCGAGCCCACGGCACCCGTCGTCGGCGACCCCGAGTGTGCCTGAGATGCCCTTCCTCCGCTGGCCTCCTACATGCGCCGCCTCTTTCAGCTCCGCCCGCACGTCACCTCGCCGGAGAACGCCGTCCAGCGCCTGGATCCGCGCCAAGCTCCGACCTCCTCGCCGCGTCGCCCGCCGGATCCGCCCGTCCGCCCCATCCCGCCGCTCGCCGGAGCCCCTGCATCCTCGCCGTCGCCGTCTGCTGCTGCGTTCTTGAACGAGCGCCTCGCCCGCGTTGACTTCCCAGCCGCGAGCCGACCCCGCCTCCTCTGCTCGCCCACGTGGGCCTCGATCCCAAGCCGGCCTTGCCAAGCGGCCTCGCTCGGCCTGCCTCCACCAACGGGCTGTAGCCTATGGGTGAGCTGCCCTCCCCCCCTCCTGTTGGGCCCGTGATTCAGATTTGGCCAGACTCATGTTTTTTTTTCATGCTACGATTTTAGCATTTTCCAGTGTATTACAGAATTACAGAAAAGTCCCTCTAGTTCATGCATTTAATAACTCACACATGGTGCATCGGATTAAAATATTTTATATATGAAAGTTGCTTAGAATTTTGTGTAGATTAATAATATGCTGCTTTCATCCATGTTTAACATGTTTAAACTGCTGTTTGCATTTGTTTTGCATAATAGCATGTTAAAATGCTTTATTTCATAACTAAATAACCGTAGCTCAGTTTTAAATGTTCTTTATATGTAAATGGGGTGGAAAAATGCCTAGTTTAACATGGTGGACTTTATTTTCCTGTTTAACAACCTTAAAATATGTTTTAGGGCAGAACAGTACCAAACCTTAAAATATGCACATGGGGAGTTTCCGGACTTGTTGGTTGTTGTTCCGGCCTCATTTAAACTTGCCTAGGTAGGTAGTTTTGTTATGCTTCACCCCTTGCCATGTTAACCAACATTTAATATTGTTGGGTAGCTTAAACAAGAGAGAACTAAATAATTGCATGTGGTATTTTGTCAATATGCAACTCGTTGCATATTGAGCTCCACTTAACTTGTAGTATTGTTTGTTGCACTTTGCCATGCCTCATTAAACCGGACATGCATCATCCTTGGTTGTGCATCATGCGTTTACTATGTTGTTTGCTTCTTTCCGGGTTGCCTCTCTCGTTAGCTTCGGTTTCGTTCCGGAGTTGTGAGGATTCGTTCGACTACGTCTGTTTGTCTTCTTCATGGACTCGTTCTTCTTCCTTGCGGGATTTCAGGCAAGATGACCGCTACCCTGGATCTCACTACTATCATTGCTATGCTAGTTGCCTCGTTCTTTCGCTATGCTGCGCTACCTATTACCTGTTTGTCCGGCCATCCCTAATTGCCATGAACCTCTAACCTTTGACACCATTCCTAGCAAACCGTTGTTTGGCTATGTTACCGCTTTTGCTCAGCCCTTCTTATAGCGTTGCTAGTTGCAGGTGAAGTTGAAGATTTCTCCATGGTGGACAGGGTTATGTTGGGATATCACAATATCTCTTATATTATTAATGCATCTATATATTTGGTAAAGGGTGGAAGGCTCGGCCTTATGCCTGGTGTTTTGTTCCACTCTTGCCGCCCTAGTTTCCGTCATACCGGTGTTATGTTCCCGGATTTTGCGTTCCTAACGCGGTCGGGTGATTTATGGGACCCCCCTGACAGTTCGCTTTGAATAAAACTCCTCCAGCAAGGCCCAACATTGGTTTTACCATTTGCCTCACCTATTACCTTTTTTTCCCTTGGGAGTCGCACATCCCAAGGGTCATCTTTATTTTAGCCCCCCCGGGCCAATGCTTGTCTAAGTGTTGGTCCAAACTAGAGCCACTTGCAGCGCCACCTCGGGGAAACTTGAGGGCTGGTTCTAGTTGTACGTAGTGCTCATCCGGTCGTGGCCTGAGACGAGATACGCGCGGCTACTATCAGGATGTCGGCACGCCGGGAGGTCTTGCTGGTCTTGTTTTACCATTGTCGAAATGTCTTGATGTACCGGGATACCGAGCCTGAATGGAGTGTCTCGGGTGAAGGTCTATTCCTTCGTTGATCGCGAGAGCTTGTCATGGGCTAAGTTGGGACACCCCTGCAGGGTATAAACTTTCGAGAGCCGTGCCCGCGGTTATGTGGCAGATGGGAATTTTTTAATGTCCGGTTGTAGACAACTTGACACCAGATCCGAATTAAAATGCATCAACCGAGTGTGTAGCCGTGATGGTCTCTTCTCGGCGGAGTCCGGGAAGTGAACACGGTTTCTGTGTTATGTTTGACGTAAGTAGGTGTTCAGGATCACCTCTTGATCATTGCTAGCTTCACGACCGTTCCGCTTGTTTCTCTTCTCGCTCTCATTTGCGTATGTTAGCCACCATATCATGCTTAGTCGCTGCTGCAACCTCACCACTTTACCCCTTCCTTTCCCATTAAGCTTTGCTAGTCTTGATACCCATGATAATGGGATTGCTGAGTCCTCGTGGCTCACCAGATACTTCCAAAACCAGTTTGCAGGTGCCTATGTTACCGAGCGGGTGACGCAACCAAGCTCAAGGAGGAGCTCGATGAAGATCTTGCCCTTTGTGTTGTTTCGTTCTAGTTGATCAGTAGTGGAGCCCAGTTGGGGTCGATCGGGGACCTTTTTGTCGCATTTGGGGTTCTTCTTTTATTTTGGTTCCGTAGTCGGACCTTGATTGTATCTGGATGATGTAATGCTTTATTCATGTATTTGTGTGAAGTGGCGATTGTAAGCCAACTATGTATCTCTGTCCCTTATGTATTACTTGGGTTGTGTGAAGATTACCTCACTTGCGACATTGCTTTCAATGCGATTATGCCTCTAAGTCGTGCTTCGACACGTGGGAGATATAGCCGCATCGAGGGCGTTACAAGTTGGTAATCAGAGCCTTCCCCGACCTTAGGAGCCCCACTGCTTGATCGCTTTTAGCGGCCGAGTTGTGTCTAGAAAAAAATGTTTTGAGTCATTTTGGATTATATATATCGGAGAGTTAGGAATTCTTTTTACTCCTCAGTCCCTTCGTCGCTCTGGTGAGGTATCCTGACGTAGAGTTTTGACTCTTCTCTTCTCAAATTTCACTAAAATTTTTTTAGGATCACGCGGGTATCTTAGAATCGTTCCGATGGTTTTATGATGACAACATTGTCTTGGTGCCTCCCGTCAGCAGGGGTTTTTTTTTAGTGGAGGTGTCCCGGGGAGTTGAGCTCTGAGGTGTTGTCATCATAATTTTATCGTTGCAGTTCTGGAATACCTGAGTTTAGTACGCCGACATCGAAAATCTCTTTTATGCAGTTGTTGGTGAGATAACCCCGCTAACCCAGTACTGAGGTGAGTACGGGAGTATTGCCATGACTCGTATAACGGATGCTTTTCGAAGGTTGAGGTACACGATTTCCGAAGGTTTCTTGGTTATGTGTTGACGGATGGATACAGCTTGGATGTAGGTATTGTTAGTTTGGGTGAGATATATTGCTTCCCCTGTATCCCCAACACCAGATTGCATAACCAGAAAGTTTCGGGAGTTTTGTAGGTGGGAATTCAAGTAGCTCCTAGAATATCTTTTCGACAAATGCATGATATGGGATTGGATAAATCTCTATCATATGTATTTGTTCCGGCTTATTCTGCAAGCCAGTCCTTTGTTTTTGTTTTTGAGTTGTGGTATTCGAGTTGCTTCGATGTCAAGTGTTAATCCATACCTTTCCTAAACGGTGTTCTCATATTGCTATGTGAATACTAATCCTTTTTTGATCATTGAGGTTGTCATGTTAATTCGTTTCCAACCAGTGCGCTTCTCTTCGAGTGGATCCCATCATTTTTCCCATCAGCAAGACCAATTATCATTTCTTCTCAACGGTGTTTGTTCATCTGTCCCAAGTTGCTTTTGTTTTCCCGCCCTCCCACCCTTTTTCTTCAAGGAGACAGATTTCTTAATCAAGTATCCATTTATTCATGTGAAGTCTCTTCATTCTTTTCAATCAATGTTCTTATCCGGTGATTTCCCATGAAGATGCTCAACAGTTTCAAGTTCATCATCCTTCATTGTTGTTTCTTCTCCGGTGGATCCAATTCTAGCTTTCGATATTCATCATATTCCTTTCCTCATTTCTAATGATTTCTCATGCCGGTGCACCTCTTAATCTTTCACTTCTCGTTATTCATTTGTTCTGGAGTACTGAAGATATCTCATAAGATTCGTGTTGTCCATTCTTAATCCGTTCAAGCTATTTGGAGATTATTATCCCATTCAAGTCATTTAATTCAACCGGTGCAACATCTCTTTTAAATCTTTTCAACGGTGTTCTTTTGAGTGGGCCCTAACCCACAGGTCTTTTCCCAGGATCTTACCTAACTCTTCTAATTATTCCGGAGTTATTCTTAAAAGCTTTTCAAGTGTGACATAAGAATGGATTCCATCAGTCACATGACTTCTCCAAGGTCGTTTTCAAATTCTTTTCATCTTTGGCTCAACCTTTCCTCTTTTAATTCTCCCGGAGTGTCTCAACAATTCATGGTGGTGTTTCTCATCATCATCCTCAATTTTAAGACTGAAGAAAGATTTCTCTTAAATCTTGGTCCATTCTCTTGAATATTCTTGGTTCTAGCTGCATGCTATCCTCATAATTGTTTCGATTGTGAGAATTCTTTTCTTACCATCTGGAGTATTTCTTGAGTTGTTTCCATTTCTTTCTTCCGAAGGCCATCATGTCATAATTCTTCATTCTCAGCGTGTAGCTATCGTTCTCTAAATCTTACCGGTGCATCGTTCAAATATCCTCTAATCAGTTCATGATCTCTTCGTTCTCAGGTATCTAAATCCCCTCAAGTATCTTCATTCGTTTTCCAATTCTTCCCGGTGAATTGTGCCTTTGCTACTTTCATTTTCAATTCTTACGGTGATTCGTTCACGATTTCACTTCCTTCGTTATCATATCAAATATTCGTTGTTTCCAAATCCCATCGGTGGTTCCATCAATACCTTCTCAAGTTTACGCTATATCTCTCTTAATCCTTTTCAATGGAAATAAGTAGTATGCCAAATCCGTTCCTTGTCATCAATTAAATTTGATGAAGGATAAGCATACAATAAATCTTATTCTTATTTCCTCGAGGTGACTCTATTCTTTTTACGGAGATTATTCATGATGAATAAATTCTTGTTTACAAGTGATTCATCTTTCTTTCCGGAGTTGGTCGTCATATCACATTCTCGGTTCGAGATGCTTCATCTTTACTTTTCCGGAGTTCCAAGTTTTCTGCATTATCTCGTCGCGAGGCTCCATCTAAATCATCGCAAGGCTTCACCTTGTGTTTCCAACTTCTCTTCCTTTTTATCATCCTTTTATTACCGGAGTTCTTCGTTGAGGCTCTACATGGTGGTTCATCAAGGATTCTCTTCATTCTTCAATTGTTCTTCAAGGTTTCTCTCGAAGTTATGACCCGTCAAGCTATACTCTAAAATAAACATGGTGTTCAACACATGTTTTGTTTTGAGGAGCTCAAGTATTCTTCTTCTTGCATTCCAAAGTGCAATTCTTTCTACCTTATCTTTTGAGGTGGTGTTATGTCACTCTTGACAATTTCCTTCATGTTTCATGATCCCCATGTTGTCAAGAATGAGGTATTTTAAATCCATCAGTCTCTTCATTGGAGTTATCTTGGGCTATATTTCACCTAAAGCTTTCCCTAAGGATTGTTGCCATTTATGCTGCTTATAAATGACCCAAGTTCTTCTTTATCCTCCCGGTGATATAGCTTTCTCGTCTCCTTGTTCGTATCAATGAATTTCTTTCCCGTGCTTGGCAAGTTGTCGCCTCATAATTTGAGATGCATTCCTTAAGACCATGTCAAGCTTGTTCTTTTCGTTGTTGGTTTTCCAACAACTCCATTCTAACCTTTTTGAAAGGGTGCTTTCCGAGCCCATTTGTGGCAGAAGATGTCATTTTCTTCTCCATTCTGTTATTCCAATGATCTATCTTCTATTCTTTCTTCCGGAGGCATTATGATGTTGCTCTTTTCACTCATCATCTCGAATTGTGAGGATCATGTTTTTCGTGCTTATCCATTTAACCGGAGTGTTGTGTCATCTCTTCAAGTTCTTTTCATCCTATCAAGTTTTCCTTCTTCTTTCAGTCGGAGTGCTGTCCAAATTCTGCCATTCTTGTTCCTTGTCTATCTCATTATACCGATGTGGTCATATTCTTTTCGTTCGTGAAGCTCTTATTTCCATGCCTTTCAACCTTCAAATTCTCATAATACTCCTTGTTCCTCTTTTCTACCGGATTGTTTGCAATCTCATTAATCTCTGTTGTACACTTTCTTTTAAATTGCTCAACCTCTCAAGGTTCGTGGTTTCACACGTTCGTCAAAGAAGCAACTTAGTTTTACCTCTTCTCTTCCTCTTCCTTTTCCCTCCGGTGCCATCCTAGATCTCGGGACGAGATCCTCTCGTAGTGGTGGAGTGTTGTAACACCCCAGATCCGATGCGCCAGGTGTCCGCCAGTTATTTGCCATTGTTGCCATGTCATTGCTTGCGTGTTGCATTTCACCATGTCATCATCTGCATTTCATCTGCATGTTTTTCAAAACTTGCATCCGTTCGGGTTCCCCCGGTTCTCTCCGTTGTCCGTTCGGAGTCCAGACACACTGGCACGCGCCCGCGGCACCTCCGAAATATTATTTTATAAGTGGCATAAAAATGTTCTCGGAATGGGTTGCAACTTGTCGTGCGGTCTTATTATAGTGTAGACAGACCGCCTGCCAAGTTTCATCGCATTCGGAGTCCATTTGATAGCCCAACCGTTAAACCTACAACCGCAATATAGCCGGTCTAACGTCGGACGTTTTCGGTATCCGGAAACCATGCCGGGCTCTCTCTCTCTCTTCTCCCCCTCGCAGTCTCGCCACAGCCCACCTAGTCCATCCTCCTACCCCTCTTCGCTTCCGGAGTTGTCCGATGCGACCGCACGGTCCGAAACCCCCCTCTACACAGTGCATCGAACCCCTCACATGCGCGTCCGAGATTGTCCCGAACCCGACCCGGGGAGTCGTCACCGTTGTATCCGGATCATCCCCAAACATCTACAAAACATCTCCGTTTCTTATTTAGACTTTCCTAACCTATCTTTTCTTGGCCGTCGGATTTTAATCGGATGATCCAACTCCTCTTTTTTCCCCATATATATATAGTCTACCCTAGTCCATTTTGGACCAAACCCTAAATTCTAGGAGATTTGTCCCTGCCGCCGCCGCACTCATCTCCCTTCCTTGGGATCCTCCCAGATTCTCCTTCATCGATCTCCCCTGCCACCTACCAATCCCATCGATCCATCCCCTCCTACCAGGAACACCCGCAAAAGAGAGCCAGGGGTCGATCCCTGCTCATCCCGAGCACCACCGCCGGAGCTGCTCCATCAGCCGCCCGAACCTGCCAAGACCAGCACCCAGGCCGTCCCTCTCCTTCCTCCCGCACATCTTCCCTTCCCTGTTGCTTTTTCTCTTATCTCTCTCTGCCCCTGTACTGGCTGTAGCAGGAGTTCGACACGGCCGCTGTTGTCCTCGTCGTCGCGTTGTACACCACCAAGACCGAACGAGTCCCTGTCTCGCCGGAGTCCAGGGCCGCAGCCGAGCCCACGGCACCCGTCGTCGGCGACCCCGAGTGCGCCTGAGATGCCCTTCCTCCGCTGGCCTCCTACATGCGCCGCCTCTTTCAGCTCCGCCCGCACGCCACCTCGCCGGAGAACGTCGTCCAGCGCCTGGATCCGCGCCAAGCTCCGACCTCCTCGCCGCGTCGCCCGCCGGATCCGCCCGTCCGCCCCATCCCGCCGCTCGCCGGAGCCCCTGCATCCTCGCCTTCACCGTCTTCTGCTGCGTTCTTGAACGAGCGCCTCGCCCGCGTTGACTTCCCAGCCGTGAGCCGACCCCGCCTCCTCTGCTCGCCCGCGTGGGCCTCGATCCCAAGCCGGCCTTGCCCAGCGGCCTCGCTCGGCCTGCCTCCACCAACGGGCTGTAGCCCATGGGTGAGCTGCCCCCCCCCCCCCCCCCCCCCCCCCCCCCCCGCTCCTGTTGGGCCCGTGATTCAGATTTGGCCAGACTCATGTTTTTTTTCCATGCTACGATTTTAGCATTTACCAGTGTATTACAGAATTACAGAAAAGTCCCTCTAGTTCATGCATTTAATAACTCACACATGGTGCATCGGATTAAAATATTTTATATATGAAAGTTGCTTAGAATTTTGTGTAGATTAATAATATGCTGCTTTCATCCATGTTTAACATGTTTAAACTGATGTTTGCATTTGTTTTGCATAATAGCATGTTAAAATGCTTTATTTCATAACTAAATAACCGTAGCTCAGTTTTAAATGTTCTTTATATGTAAATGGGGTGGAAAAATGCCTAGTTTAACATGGTGGACTTTATTTTCCTGTTTAACAACCTTAAAATATGTTTTAGGGCAGAACAGTACCAAACCTTAAAATATGCACATGGGGAGTTTCCGGACTTGTTGGTTGTTGTTCTGGCCTCATTTAAACTTGCCTAGGTAGGTAGTTTTGTTATGCTTCACCCCTTGCCATGTTAATCAACATTTAATATTGTTGGCTAGCTTAAACAAGAGAGAACTAAATAATTGCATGTGGTGTTTTGTCAATATGCAACTCGTTGCATATTGAGCTCCACTTAACTTGTAGTATTGTTTGTTGCACTTTGCCATGCCTCATTAAACCGGACATGCATCATCCTTGGTTGTGCATCATGCCACGTTTATGTGATGGTCGTTTACTATGTTGTTTGCTTCTTTCCGGGTTGCCTCTCTCGTTAGCTTCGGTTTCGTTCCGGAGTTGTGAGGATTCGTTCGACTACGTCCGTTTGTCTTCTTCATGGACTCGTTCTTCTTCCTTGCGGGATTTCAGGCAAGATGACCGCTACCCTGGATCTCACTACTATCATTGCTATGCTAGTTGCCTCGTTCTTTCGCTATGCTGCGCTACCTATTACCTGTTTGTCCAGCCATCCCTAATTGCCATGAACCTCTAACCTTTGACACCATTCCTAGCAAACCGTTGTTTGGCTATGTTACCGCTTTTGCTCAGCCCTTCTTATAGCGTTGCTAGTTGCAGGTGAAGTTGAAGATTTCTCCATGGTGGACAGGGTTATGTTGGGATATCACAATATCTCTTATATTATTAATGCATCTATATATTTGGTAAAGGGTGGAAGGCTCGGCCTTATGCCTGGTGTTTTGTTCCACTCTTGCCGCCCTAGTTTCCGTCATACCGGTGTTATGTTCCCGGATTTTGCGTTCCTAACGCGGTCGGGTGATTTATGGGACCCCCCTGACAGTTCGCTTTGAATAAAACTCCTCCAGCAAGGCCCAACATTGGTTTTACCATTTGCCTCACCTATTACCTTTTTTTCCCTTGGGAGTCGCACATCCCAAGGGTCATCTTTATTTTAGCCCCCCCGGGCCAATGCTTGTCTAAGTGTTGGTCCAAACTAGAGCCACTTGCAGCGCCACCTCGGGGAAACTTGAGGGCTGGTTCTAGTTGTACGTAGTGCTCATCCGGTCGTGGCCTGAGACGAGATACGCGCGGCTACTATCAGGATGTCGGCACGCCGGGAGGTCTTGCTGGTCTTGTTTTACCATTGTCGAAATGTCTTGATGTACCGGGATACCGAGCCTGAATGGAGTGTCTCGGGTGAAGGTCTATTCCTTCGTTGATCGCGAGAGCTTGTCATGGGCTAAGTTGGGACACCCCTGCAGGGTATAAACTTTCGAGAGCCGTGCCCGCGGTTATGTGGCAGATGGGAATTTGTTAATGTCCGGTTGTAGACAACTTGACACCAGATCCGAATTAAAACGCATCAACCGAGTGTGTAGCCGTGATGGTCTCTTCTCGGCGGAGTCCGGGAAGTGAACACGGTTTCTGTGTTATGTTTGACGTAAGTAGGTGTTCAGGATCACCTCTTGATCATTGCTAGCTTCACGACCGTTCCGCTTGTTTCTCTTCTCGCTCTCATTTGCGTATGTTAGCCACCATATCATGCTTAGTCGCTGCTGCAACCTCACCACTTTACCCCTTCCTTTCCCATTAAGCTTTGCTAGTCTTGATACCCATGGTAATGGGATTGCTGAGTCCTCGTGGCTCACCAGATACTTCCAAAACCAGTTTGCAGGTGCCTATGTTACCGAGCGGGTGACGCAACCAAGCTCAAGGAGGAGCTCGATGAAGATCTTGCCCTTTGTGTTGTTTCGTTCTAGTTGATCAGTAGTGGAGTCCAGTTGGGGTCGATCGGGGACCTTTTTGTCGCATTTGGGGTTCTTCTTTTATTTTGGTTCCGTAGTCGGACCTTGATTGTATCTGGATGATGTAATGCTTTATTCATGTATTTGTGTGAAGTGGCGATTGTAAGCCAACTATGTATCTCTGTCCCTTCTGTATTACTTGGGTTGTGTGAAGATTACCTCACTTGCGACATTGCTTTCAATGCGGTTATGCCTCTAAGTCGTGCTTCGACACGTGGGAGATATAGCCGCATCGAGGGCGTTACAGAGGCTGAGAAGTAGGCTGGACCTGAAACGTGCCGAATAGCTCATGGGCCGGCAGCAGCCCGAAATGGACCCCGGCCCATGATTGTGTGAATCAATTCATGGGCTTTTAACAGGCCAAAGTTATCTCGGTCCTTGTTTGGCCCAATCAGATATCAGCTGCAAGCAGGCCGGATGCAAACCAGGCCGTAGTTAGGCCCAACTATATGATGGGCTTTTAGCAGGCCGAAATTAATATAGGGCCGAAATGTTAAACAGGCCGAAACTAATATCAGGCCGAATTACTAAATGGGCCTTTAGCAAGTGGGCCCAAAAGCATAGCGTCCAGTCAACGGGCCGAATCTGATATGGGCCATAATTGAGCCCTAAGCCTCTTAAAGGGCCGGACCTGATCTGGGCCGTGATTTGGCCCAGAAAGTGGTAGGCTTTTAACGGGCCGGATCTTATATGGGCCATTATTAGGCCCGGAACGTGGTAGGCCATTAATGGACCAGATCAAATATGGGACGGCATTTGGCCCAAAACATGCCAGCCAGTTAATGGGCCGGCCTACTAGGGTCCTCAAAATCTTGTGGGCCTACAGCTGGGATGGCCCATTAATGTCGGCGAAATCTCATGGGCCTTTAGCTGGGCCGGCCCATTATGATCCGCAAGAATTTTGTGGGCCTTTACCTGGGCCGGCCCATTATGGCACACAAAAATCTTGTGGGCCTTTACTGGGTCAGCCTAATATGGCCCACGAAATCTTGTGGGCCTTTAGCTGGGACAGCCCATTATAGTTCAGAAAATCTCGTGGGCCTTTAACTGGGTCGGCCCATTATTGTTTGCAAAATCTTGTGGGCCTTTAGTTGGGCTGGCCAATTTAAACTTGATGGGCCGTGCCACGTGTCGATGTATCATAGGCGCCTTCTGTCCAATGAGTGGATGACATCTGTCCCAATGATGAGCCGACACGTGTTTCCTCCAGCCAGTGATGATTTTACACGTGGAAATTTCCCATTGGTCGGGGCTGTTAACGGGTTATCGGATCCAAAATGTGACCTGATAGCTTAACGGCGTTCCGTTATGATGGATGCCACGTATCGGTCACCCTTGACGAAAGCACTTCTGTGACGCGCAATTTATCGTCATGGAAGTGGACACTTTCGTGATGATAATTTTGGTAATGTCATGGAACACTTCTACGACAGCACAGGTATGACTATCTTGATTCTATTATAAATTTGTCATGGACGTACATGCATGACAAAAAATGCGACCTACTGTGACAAACGCGTATCATCACGGAAGTGTATTTTTTTGTAGTGGAGGCTCCCACGAGAGTGGAGGGCGCCCCCCCCCCCTGTAGGGCGCGCCCCCTATCTCGTGGGCACCTCGTGTGCCTCCCGGACTCCGTTTTCTTGTATGTTACATATTTTGGTCGGTAAAAATTCATTATATATACTCCCGAAGGTTTTGACCACCGTATCACGCAAATATCCTCTGTTTTCGTTTCGAGCTGTTTCTGTTTCAGATTTAGAGCACCATGACTTCACCCTCCTCCAACAATGAAGGCAAGGATGCTTGGCTTTTGAAGGTAGAGCTGAAAAGAGAAGAACCAGAAGAGATCAGCAAGGATGAAGGGATCAAGAAAGCCATGGAGGCTCCGGCGGTGAAAGAAGAAGATATCCCTCAGCCTTTACCTAACCTCTTTACTCCAACAGAGATTGAAGCTTTCAAGATGATTGAGTTAGCTCGCATACAAAACAACTATCTCACACAGGAGAATATTCTATTGAAGGATCATATTGCTGGGCTTAAGGGCATTATCCGCAAGTTGGAGGAACTTTTATGCTCAATGTGCGATTATCCACCGTCATCATCACCACCTCCATCACCTCCGAGGACATAATCACATGGGTTGGGCACTCCCCTTGGCAACTACCAAGCTTGGGGAAGGTGCCCCGGTATCGTATCACCATCACACTCCTATCTTTACCGCTTTATTTAGTTCAATCCTTTTAGTAGTATCTTGATCTAGTAGTTTGAAGTTTTGATATCAAGTAGTTTTGAGCTTTGCATTGTGATATCTTTATGTAATCGAGTCCATGTGCTATCTATAATAAAGATTAGTGTTGAGTCAAGGGCTTTGCTATGTTGCTATGGTCTTGAGAAAGTAGAAAATATAAAAGAGTTCATATTGATCTTATGGATAGTGATAACTTCACACATAGAAAGTATGAGGCATAAAAATTGTTGAGAATTGATGAACGTAGCCTTGGTCATCATTGCAATTAATAGGAAGTGATAAGGAAAGAGGGGTTCACATATAGATATGTTCTCTTGGACATCTTTTATGATTGTGAAGCACCCATTAAGTATGACATGCTAAAAGAGTTGATGTTGGACAAGGAAGACAACGTAATGGTTTATGTTTTCCGACATCTCAGTTAAAGTATATTGTCATTGACCTTCCAAACATGTTGAGCTTGCCTTTCCCCCTCATGCTAGCCAAAATTCCTAGCACCAAGTAGAAATACTACTTGTGCTTCCAAATATCCTTTAAACCCAGTTTTGCCATGAGAGTCCACCATACCTACTTATGGATTGAGTAAGATCCTTCAAGTAAGTTGTCATCGGTGCAAGCAATAAAAATTGTTGTCTAAATATGTATGACTTATTAGTGCAGAGAAAATAAGCTTTGTACGAACTTGTTGTGGAAGTAATAAAAGCGACGGACTGCATAATAAAGGTCCACACACAAGGGGCAATATAAAGTGACGTTCTTTTGCATTAAGATTTCGTGCATCAACCCTAAACGCGCATGACAACCTCTGCTTCCCTCTGGGAAGGGCCTATCTTTTAGTTTATGTTTTTATTTTATGCTTGAGTCAAGGTGATCCTCACCTTTCCCTTTTTCATTTTATCCTTTGGCAAGCTACTCGTGTTTGAAAGATCATGATATATATATATATATATCCAATTGGATATAAGTTAGCATGGGCTATTATTGTTGACATCACCTAAAGGTGAATACGTTGGGAGGCAATGCAATAAGCCCCTATATTTCTCAGTGTCCGGCTGAAACTTTATAACCACAAGTACTTCGTGAGTGTTAGCAATTGTAGGAGACTACAAGATAGTTGAGTATGTGAGCTTGCTGAAAAGCTCTATTGTTGACTCTTTCTGATGCTACGATAAATTGCAATTGCTTCAATGACTGAGATTATAGTTTGTTAGTTCCCAATGAAGTTTTTAAACCATACTTGACATTGTGAATTGCTTGTTACTTGAGCATAAGAAATCATATGACAAAAATCTATATATGTTGCTGTTATTAGAATGATCATGATGCCCTCATGTCCGTATTTTATTTTTATCGGCACCTCTATCTCTAAACATGTGGACATATTTTTCGATTTTGGCTTCCGCTTGAGGAAAAGCGAGGTCAAAGCTTGGGGGAGTTGATACGTCCATTTTGCATCATGCTTTTATATCAATATTTATTGCATTATGGGCTGTTATTACACATTATATCTCGATACTTATGGCTATTCTCTCTTATTTTACAAGGTTTACCATGAAGAGGGGGAATGTCGGCAGCTTGAAAGTGCTACTATCGACTAGAGGGGGGGTGAATAGGCGATTTTTATGAAAGTCTTCAAAACATGGAAGTTTCGAAGACAAACAATAGAAATGACCTAATTGTAATGCAGCGGAAGATAAACTACCCAAAGCAAGCCACAGTCAAGTATACAAAGATATGAAAGTACGGGACTAATAGCAGCTAGGTAGTAAGGATCAAGATGGAAGATAGTATGAAGCCAATCAACAGTAGTAGTCAAGCAATGAAGTCAAACAGATACACGGATAGGCAATGACTTCACGAAGACAAACTAAAGTAAGGATGGGAAGGGATAGAACCAGTAGCTTGTTGAAGACACAGGATTTGTTGGACCAGTTCCAGTTGTTGTGACAACTGTACGTCTGGTTAGGGAGGCTGAGATTTAACTCAGAAGACCGTGTCTTCACCTTATTCCCCTTGAGCTAAGGACACCCAGTCCTCGCCCAATCACTCTGGTAAGTCTTCAAGGGAGACTTCCAAACCTTCACAGACTTCGTTCACCGGCAATCCACAATGACTCTTGGATGCTCAGAACGCGACGCCTAACCGGCTGGAGGATTCACAGTCCTCAAGTGTAATAAGTCTTCAGGTCACACAGACAGAAAGACTTCAGTGATGCCTAACACTCTTTGGCTCTGGGTGTTTGGGCTTTGTCCTCGCAAGGATTTTTCTCTCTCTCAAATGCTTTGAGGTGGGTTGCTCTCAAACGACAAAAGCCGTGCACAAACTTTGAGCAGCCACCAATTTATGGTGTAGGGGGTGGGCTATTTATAGCCACTAGGCAACCCGACCTGATTTGTCCAAAATGACCCTGGGTCACTAGGGAACTGACATGTGTTCCAACGGTCATATTTCAAACACACGCGGCAACTTTACTTGGGCTACAAGCAAAGCTGAATCATCCAGCTCTGGATAAGGTTTGCTCTCATTGTCTTCGCTCGAAGACATAGGATTTGAGTTGAGCATCACTTCAGTCACTCTGACTTAGTTCACTTGGACACCACTTAACAGTACGGTGGTTCCTATGACTCAACAAAGAAGAAAAGGAAACAGCGAAACCACACAGTCTTCGCGCTCCATAGTCTTCACACAATGTCTTCTCATGTCATAGTCTTCAATATGAATATCTTCTCATACCACCATTGTCTTCAATGTCCTCATACATTTTTAGGCGTCATCTCCGGTAGGTAAACCGAATCAATGAGGGACACTACCTGCGTTATCCTGCAATTCTCACAAACGCATTAGTCCCTCAACCAACTTTGTCGTCAATACTCCAAAACCAACTAGGGGTGGCACTAGATGCACTTACAATCTCCCCCTTTTTGGTGATTGATGACAAACTGGTTGAAGTTTTCAACGGGGATAAAGTATGTGAAATTGTAAGGATAGGGAATTGTCTTCATAAGTTGCAAGGGCTCCCCCTGAAGATGTGCATATAAGTAATTTGCCTTTGGAATGCAAATGCACATGGCAGGTTGTACTTGTAGAGATCCACTTCAACTTATGAAGATAATTCATCATGCATGAAATGATATAGCAAGTAGAATGACATGCATAATGAAAAATGGACGTCTGCAGAATGATCTAAGTGTGGAAGTTATCATCGCACATGCGGAATTTATCAGCGCATCACAGTAAAGCAAATAAGTAGCAGACGACCATCAAGTTTAGGTGTTACAACTCAGAGAACCAAAAGTTTCAAAAGGCAAGAGTTGTAAGCACGAAGCAATATATAATGCAACCGCCCATATGAACCCGCTTGAAGACTGTCAACTCATACGCATCTCCCCCTTTTGTTAGTAAGGACCAAAAAGGTTTGAAGACATAGAGCATCTACTCGTCATCATGAGTAGGTGAAGCAGCAGGGTTGTCGTCGTTGGTTGGCGGTGCAGATGAACTTGGTGCAGTGTCGATGCGCGCAGTAGCAGGAGGTGGTGAAGTAGCATCATCTTTATCATCGATCACTCTGGCATTTACCGTTGCCGCGGAAGAAGAATATTCAGAGTCTTCAAGAGATGGAGTGCGACGTAAGACAGCAGTCCATGGAGGAGTGGAGTCAAACTGGAATCTTTCATTGAAGCCATCGTCTTGAAGATCAGCTTCAGCACTGAGCAGGGTCAAACTCTTCCATGATCGCTGGCAAGTTTCATGTGCAACAAAGGCATTCTTGGTGGCAAGATTGCGAATGCGATTGACATCCACCAAGAGGCTTTGCATCTGTCTCTTGAGCCAGAGATGATGCTTATCCTGTTTCTGATGAAGGGCCACAAGAAGTTCTCGATCATTGAGAACGCGAGAACGCTTCCGAGGCCTTTGTGCAATGGTGCTTTCAGTGGCTTCAGTGGGTGCTCGGTGAGGCAGACGAGTGTTTCCAGCCAGTGGATAGATTCGTGTCGCTGCTTGAACACCTTCAATAGGCTGAGTGAAGCTTTGGTGCTCGGCATTCTAAAGACAAAGAGGCCTCTTGGCAGGGTCAGAGTATATAGCTTCAACTGACATATCAACCTCTGGTAAAAAGATCATATGATTGCGAGTTGAGGGCTGATAGTTGATAGATGAGTGTCTCTTGATGAGGCGCATGACCCATGGAGCATAAAACTTCAGACCAAATAGGTCAGAGCCGGAAGCAGCAAGTTGCCTGATGAAGAATTCTTGAGTGTTGAAGCTGATGCCATTGAGAATATAGAAGACCAAAGTCTTCATAGCTCCTTCAAGCTTGGCCGCTGATGAATGTCCTTTGACAGGCCATAGAGTTTGCCTAATGATATGATATATGGTGCGAGGCAGATACTCAAGGTCTTCAACAAAGAAATCTGTTGGATATTCAGGTCAGATGGCAAAGGCTTCATCATGCTCAACATCTGGCTCATATTGGGTTCTGGCTTATGGAAGATGCTCTCCACGGCATTGCGGTGTAGCTGATAGTCAGGTTCATATAGTTCTCCAGGAGTGGCTAGCCCTGTAAGCTCAATGATATCCATAGCTTTGGCTTCATGATGAACATTTCTAGTCATCCACTCGAGAACCCATGTCTTGATGTCCCTGTAGTAGCCGCGAATGTGTAGAGTAGCATAGAATTGAAGCAATAGCTCTTCATTCCAATGTTCTTTGTCTGTCACAAAATGGAGCAGACCAGCATCACGAAAGCAGTCAGGTGCTTCTTCTAAGCACGGCAGTCCAGTAATGGCTTCAGTGTCAAGGCGCATATGAGGAAAAATGCGCCCTTGATCATATAGTACGCATGAGTAATAGCTTCTCTGCTGATAGCTCCAGAACCGATCTGATGAAATCCTTGGCTTGGAGTAGGGGTTCTTGGTGCTGTCCAAGAAGGTATTGTGGCTTTTGAATCCATTTGCATTGAAGGACCCTGGTGAGTTTGCAGTACCTGGAAACCTTGGCAACCTTGGCTTTGGCTTCTGGACCTGAGGCCTATGCTCAACATGATAGTCAAATTGAGGTCCTGAGGCAGTAGGCGGAGGCACCAGAATGGGCCATCGGACAGTGGTAAGCTGACCATGACTGTATGCTTGCTCAATTGTGTGAGGCCTTGGTGGCGGAACAGGAGCAGGAGCAACAGCTGAGGCATCAGGCTGCACAACAGGTGCTTCGGGAGCAGTTGTCATATTAGCTTCAGGTGCAGCATCCTCATTGGCTTCAGGTGCAGCAGCTTCAGTAGTTTCAGGTTCAGTGGCCATATTTGCTTCAGGCACACTAGTTGGTGCAGGCTCCACATTAGCGTCAGCCATGACTACGTCATTGGCTTCATTGGCGTTGGCGGTGGCAGCCTCAACATTGTCAACCTCCTCTTGACGAACAGGAGGGTCGGGCACAGGCACGTTCACATCAGGAACTGCTTCTTCTTCAATTGCTGGGGGAGTAGATACACGTACTTCTTATTGATTTTCCTCGGCTGATGCAGCCGGAATGTCTTCAGCAGCATGTGCTTCAGACTCGGAGACATTCACAGTTGGAGCAGGTTCAGAAAATACTTGACGTGCAACAGGTGAATGTTGCACTTCTCCTTCTGGAACGCTTGACAGAGGGACTTGAGGCCTTTGTCCTTTGCGAAGCCTACGAAATGATGGCAACGCCTTAGGAGATGGAGTTGGCTGGGCCTGAAAGTCTTCATCCTCTTCTTGCACAGGGGGTGTAGCTTGTTGTTGTTGTAGGGGAGTACTGGGGGAGTCTTGTAGTTGTGGGTGATCCGCCCACGATGCATCCTGAGCAATTGGCGTCAGAGGACGACCAATGCTGATGAGTTCGCTGTTCATACGAACAGGCGATGATACCACGTCATGTTCGATCTGAGGAAGAACTTGATCATCAGCTACATTTTCATCATGACCAATGTCTTCAGCAGCGGTGGGTTCAGCTGCTGGAATATCTTCATGAGCCTCTGTAGGAGCAAGCTCATGGACTATCATCCTTCGTTCTTGATGTTCTGACGCTGGGCGAACCACGGAAATGGGTTCAACAACTAAGGGCTCTGTGGAAGCATCCCTAGTCTTCTTGGTCTTGCGCTTCTTCTTGGAGGGAGCAGCATCAGAGGCTTCAGTGTTCTTTCTTTTTCTGGCTTCAGCCTCGGCAGCCCTCGTCTTCTTCTGTTCTGAAGCGGTTGTGGTGACCTTTGGCTTCGAGCCAGTCATGCTGCTTGGGAAGATAATGCAAGGGGCTTCTTGGCTTGAAGGTTCAGGCTGTTCAGCAGGAAGCTTCTTCTTCTTCTTTGCAGCCATCCTGGGGTCAATGCCAGGACGGCCAAGTGACTTGCGCTTCTCAGCCTCA
Source organism: Triticum timopheevii (assembly GCA_963921465.1). Lineage (NCBI taxonomy): Eukaryota > Viridiplantae > Streptophyta > Magnoliopsida > Poales > Poaceae > Triticum > Triticum timopheevii. The sequence continues at coordinate 476,446,216 of OY997264.1, read as the reverse complement.
TTGTAGGCGAGCACACACTTATCAGCCAAAATCTTCATGCGCTCTCGAGAGCCCTGAGCTTCTTCACGCTTCTTCAGAAAAGCTTCTTTAAGCTCATGTAGCATGACTTTGAAGTTGCGGACGTCTTGAACACTTAGCTTGGCCACATGCTTCTTGAATTGAGCCTTCTCATAATCAATCTTGTTCTTAAGCTCAATGATGCGCTGAGCGAGAGCTAGCTCAGAAGCAATGGCGCCATTGAAGGAGACACTGAGGCCAATGGGAAGTTGTAAATCTTCAAAGCTGACATTGGGGGTGTTGAACCACTCATCAATGAAATTGTGGATGATGGCCACATCAAAGAGAGGCAAGTTGTTGAAGATTTCTGCTTCTTCCTTGCTCTTTATCAGATGCTCAAGAGCATCATCAGCAAGATCTTCATCACTTGATAGATCAATGGGTTCTTCACGCAGAATTGCGGCAGGAGTCAAGGCTCTTTAATCAGATGGTCTGACAAGTTGCTTTTTCTTCTCCGTTCTCTTGGAGACACGGGATTGATCTTCAGACTGCACACTGGCTTCAGGAGGTGCAGTGGCCAGTGGCTTCGCACGAGAAGTCTTCGGAGGTGCAGCTGAGGTTGAAGCCTTTGGCTTCCTTTGCTTCTGTGGCTTTGGAGGAGGAGCAGGGGCTTCATCTGAGTCAACATCATTGTCAGAATGATCTACTCTGGCACCTTGGACCACGATGTAGGTGATGAGGCCGTCAAGGTTGGAGAAGGGGCCGATGACATTGGGATTAGCATCACGGGAGCCGTCAGCACGGGGAGTAGAGGGACCTGGGTTGAAGTCCAAACCCAAGGACTTCTTGTTCTTCTTGGCCGAAGCCACAGCAAACTGGTAGTTGCGCTTGAAGAGAGAGTCGTCACGACACCATAGTAGTGAGGTGGGATCTGCGTTCTCAGGCTGTGGTCCACGGACCATGCAAGGATAGAAGCCTTGGTTAATGGCTTCATCTCTGGTCTTGGGTTGAAGGCCTCGATAGAGGATATCACCCCAAGGTCTCTTGATGGCATTCTTCTCTGCATATTCCTTCGTCACAAACTTGTACTTGAACCACTCCTCAGCCCAATAGCGTCGAATCCATTGGATTCGCGTCTTTCTCTGATGATAATTTTCTTCAGGATCTGTCTTGTATAGTTCTGCTAAGTCATCAGGCAGATCTTTGGATGTTCCTTCTCTGCGCTGTTTGCCACCCTTTCTTGCTGATTTTTCTGCAGCCATGAACTTCAAGCTAAATGGCTTCAATACGTTCAAAGGCTTCAGAGACTTACGCTTGCTGGTCAAGCAAGAACTGGCTTCAGGAGAATTGATATGATGCTGTAAGTATTCTGCAAACGAATGCAGACTATGAGAACCAAGGGATTCTCCCACGGACATGTACCTGTGACAGCATTAGAGATGCGAGGGAAGGGGAAGAGGTCATATGCATTCTCAGAAGATTTTGAAGATAAATCAGTTTGAAGACATTGACCTCATGATGCGAAGCAATTCACTTATATAGGTGAGTTGGTTCCAGATTTGTACCAATCCGTGAATAAGTACAAGTGAGGAATCAAACTAGACAGGAAATCTAAGTGAATCGACTAGGCAGTATGAGATGCAGACAGAATAGATCTAACATTGAATAGGTAGAAACTACTTTTGGTAAACTGGATGAATCTTGAAGATCAAAAAGGTGGTAAAAATAGAGTTATAATTACCGCACGAAGAACTGCTAGATGGAAGAATAGGAGGCCGAGCAGTTCAGCCCACCGTGCCCTAACTTGGCGACGGAGGACACCTACGGCGACGGCGGAGAGGACGATGTCCGCGGCCGGCGTGAGGACGGCGTCGAAGAAGTCGCGGCAGCTAAGCGCTTCGTCGCCGGCGTCGTCGCGAGCTAGCGGTGGCGCTAGGGTTTTGACGGAGGTGGAGAGGTGGAAGAAGGATTTCTTTACCGCATGGGACAAGTATTTATAAGTAGGTGAGAGACACAGCGCAATTACACTGGTGCCCCTGGCGGTTCACATCTGAGGGGCATGTGGCAAGCATGCAACATACTCAGAGTTGTCCCACGTTCCCACGCCCGCCAGGCATGTCGGAGAGTTGTTCCGGCTTCTCCGGATTTCAACACTAAAGATAAGTCATTTAAAACGGATTTAATGTTTGTCTCTTTGCCTTCTGCTGACTAGGACGCAGAGAAGACATTTGACAGTTTCAATAGAATGCATATGATTTGGACATATAGAGTTTGAGATAGGAAGCATAGAGAGGTTAGGGTCCGATCACATTCACTTAGTTCAAAAGATCCAATCTTGAAGACATAGCTATAAGTGAATGTTGTAGAGGACAGAACACTAGTATGTATATATATCAGAAAGCAATCAAATCATCATAGTGTAGAAAGTCATGAAGACAAATTGAAACTGAAGACAAACCAAATGCGAAGTCATTGCAATATAACGCCATGAGTGAAACACTTCAAACAGAGAAAGTTGGTGGTGGCGTTACCCACCGTATAGGAAGTATTAGACCCAGACACGGCGCACAATTATCGTGGCGCTCCGGAGTCAAATTCCATGTTAATGTATTCACACTTAGAGTGTAAATCTTCATTGATTGAAGATATACATTACTTTGTGTGTTGCACATCTAAGTCATCAACATGCATAAGTGTTAGGATGTGTGCCTGATCACAGGACATTAGAGGATTCCAAGATATTTAGCTCACACCGTAACTTGCAAAACCTTTTCTCATCCAAGGGCTTTGTGAAGATATCTGCTAGTTGCTCTTCAGTGTTGACGTGAATGATATCGATATCTTTCTTCATAACATGATCTCTGAGAAAGTGATGACGAATTTCAATGTGCTTTGTCTTCGAGTCTTGGACTGGATTGTTGGCTATTTTGATGGCACTTTCGTTGTCGCAGAAGAGAGGTACTTGTTTCAGGTTGATGCCATAATCCTTGAGAGTTTGCTTCATCCATAGAAGCTGAGCACAATAGGATCTAGCAGCAATGTATTCAGATTCAGCAGTTGAGAGTGATACACAGTTCTGCTTCTTTGAAGACCAACAGACAAGTGATCGACCAAGAAAATGACATGTGCCTGATGTAGACTTGCGATCCACCTTGTCACCAGCATAATCAGCATCCGAGAATCCAACCAAATCAAATTTTGAGCCCTTGGGCTACCATAATCTGAGTGTTGGGGTGTAAGCCAAATATCGAAGAATTCGCTTCACAGCTAAGTGATGCGACTCCTTTGGTGCCGCTTGGAATCGAGCACACATGCAAACACTAAGCATAATATCTGGCCTAGATGCACATAAATAAAGCAAAGAACCAATCATGGAGCGGTATACCTTTTGATCGAACTCTTTACCATTGTCGTCGGGACCAAGATGGTGTTTGGCTGGCATTGGCGTCGTGTAGCCTTTGCAGTCTTACATTCCAAACTTCTTCAGACAATCCTTGAGGTATTTTTCTTGAGATATGAAGATGCCATTTCGTTGCTGACGAATTTGAAGACCAAGGAAGAACTTCAGCTCACCCATCATGGACATTTGACATTGCTCTTGCATCATGTACCCAAACTCATCACTATACTTCTGGTTGGTGCAGCCGAAGATTATGTCATCCACATATATTTGGCACACAAACAGTTCACCATCATATGTCTTCGTGAAGAGTGTGGGATCGAGGGATCCAGGTTTGAAGCCTTTGCTCTTCAAGAAGTCTTTGATTGTATCATACCAGGCACGAGGAGCTTGTTTGAGGCCATACAGTGCTTTGTTTAGCTTGTACACCATATCGGGATGTTTTGGATCTTCAAAGCCAGGTGGTTGTGCGACATATACTTCTTCTTCAATCTTGCCATTGAGAAATGCAATCTTTACATCCATTTGATATAGCAAGATGTTGTGATGATTAGCGTAGGCTAGCAGTATGCGAATAGCTTCAAGTCTAGCAACAGGAGCAAATGTTTCATCGAAGTCAATTCCTTCAACTTGAGTATATCCTTGAGCCACAAGACGTGCTTTGTTTCTGACGACTTGACCATGCTCATCTTGCTTGTTTCGATATATCCACTTTGTTCCAATAATGTTATGCTTGCGAGGGTCAGGTTGCTTGACGAGTTCCCAGACATTATTCAGTTTGAACTGTTGAAGTTCTTCTTGCATGGCTTGAATCCATTCAGGTTCCATAAAAGCTTCAACAACTTTCTTGGGTTCTGATATAGACACAAATGAAAAGTGCCCACAGAAGTTTGCTAGCTGTGTTGCTCTTGATCGAGTGAGAGGACCAGGTGCATTGATGCTGTCAATTATCTTCTCTATTTGAACTTCATTTGCAACACGAGGATGAACAGGACGAAGATTTTGCTCTGGCTGATCATTGTCATCATTGGGAGGATTGTCTTCGGTCTGAGCATTGTCTTCAGGTTGATTTGGTGCAGAGATGATAAGTTCCTCTTCAGGCTGTGCTTCAGAGGGCATGATTTCACCAGTTCCCATCAGCTTGATTGACTTGTTTGAAGGAGCTTCATCTAGTGTACTTGGCAGAATCTCTCTCTGTGAACCATTTGTTTCATCAAATTTCACATCCACAGTTTCAACGATTTTGTAGAGATAAAGGTTGAAGACTCTGTAGGAGTGTGAATCCTTTCCATAGCCAAGCATGAAGCCTTCGTGAGCCTTAGGTGCAAATTTTGACTTGTGATGGGGATCCTTGATCCAGCATCTAGCTCCAAATACTCTGAAGTAACTGACGTTTGGCTTCTTGCCAGTAAGGAGCTCATACGATGTTTTGTTCAGAAGCTTATGGATGTACACACGCTTGATGATGTGACATGCTGTATCAATAGCTTCAGGCCAGAACTTTCTTGGTGTCTTGTACTCATCTAGCATTGTTCGAGCCATCTCAATGAGGGTTCTGTTTTTGCGCTCAATAATGCCATTTTGCTGAGGTGTGTATGGAGCAGAGAACTCATGAGTGATTCCCATTGTATCCAGATACAGATCAAGTCCAGTGTTCTTAAATTCAGTGCCATTGTCACTTCTGATGTGCTTGATCTTCACACCATAATTGTTCATTGCTCGATTTGCAAAGCGCCTGAAGACATCTTGCACTTCAGTCTTGTAAAGAATTATATGAACTCATGTGTATCTTGAGTAGTCATCAACAATGACGAAGCCATAGAGACAGGCAGTTGTTCTGAGGGCGGAATAGTGAGTAGGTCCAAATAAGTCCATGTGTAACAGCTCGAAGGGTTGAGATGTTGTCATGATTGTCTTCGAGGGGTGCTTTGCCCTTGTCATCTTTCCTGCTTCACAGGCACCACACAGATGATCCTTCTTGAACTTGACATCTTCGATGCCTATGACATGCTTCTTCTTGACGAGTGAGTGCAAATTCCTCATGCCAGCATGCCCTAGCCTTCGATACCAAAGCCAGCATTCTGAAGCTTTTGTGAGAAGACATACGGCAAGCTGTGGACCTGCTGAGAAATCTACCATGTATAGATCATCTTTTCGATACCCTTCAAAGACTAGAGATTTGTCAGATTCCATTAGTACAAGGCAATGATATTTGCCAAATATCACAATCATGTTCAAGTCACAAAGCATTGAGACAGACATTAAGTTGAAACCAAGGGATTCAACAAGCATCACTTTATCCATGTGTTGATCCTTTGAGATTGCAACTCTACCTAGACCCAATACCTTGCTTTTACCAGTGTCAGCAAATGTAATGTGACTCTTGTCGGATGGACATAAGGTTGAGTCCATGAGAAGACTTCGATCACCAGTCATATGATTTGTGCATCCACTGTCCATAATCCATTCTGAAGCTTTTGGTGATGTACCCTACAGTGCAGTTAGGAGGATAGGCTTCACAAGAGTGTTGTGAAGCATAAGCATTTGACACATATAGGGACAGTCACAGCTTATATCAAAGTTAGGACATAGTAGACTGATAAGAGATTCAGATGTGAAGTATATATAATGACATTTTATCGTGCGTCCTAAATGAGTTTTAGGTCCCCAGCAATAGTATCGGACACCATTAATTGCTGGCTGGAGACCGTTTTCTGCAAAAGAGAGTTAGTTCTTCTTTGCCACCCACATCTTCAGTGGTGGCTTAGAAGCAATGAGTCTAAGTGCAGCATCTGAGAATTTTGGCTTTGGAGCCCTAGCAAATAGCCTTGCAGGAGATGAATGATACTCATATGAATAAGCAGAAAAGTTCTTAGTCCTATGAACATAGCGGTTCAAAGATACACGCTCATATTCATAAGTCTGAGCATGATTTCCCTGCAAAACATTGCCGTTAGGGTGACTCATGTGAGTCATGTATCTGTATGAAGCCTTTGGGCCACATGAAGCTATAGGTCTGGGGTTTGTCTTCTTCCTTGGTGGTGTCATGACGACATTCACAGGAAGATTCTCAATGTACTGCTTAGGTGCCCAGATCTTCTTCATGGGTGGTCCATTCCTGCAGTTAGTACCAATGTACCTGGTAAACACTTCACCATTCTGATTTTTGAACAGCTTATAGTTTGCATCAAAGGATTCATCAATGATAATAGGATTAGCACAGGAAAAACCAGATAAGGTGGATGGATCTACTGAAGGTTCCTTTGTAGCAACCCATGTGGTTTTGGGGTACTGCTCAGGCTTCCAGTACGAGCCATCAACATTCATTTTCCTTTCAAACCCAACACCCTCTTTCCTAGGGTTTCGGTTCAGAATCTGCTTTTTGAGGACATCGCAGAGAGTCTGATGTCCCTTCAAACTTTTGTGCATCCCTGTTTCAAGCAATGTCTTCAACATAGCATGTTCATTAGCAACAGCAGTGGTATCCTCCGCAGAGGGGTTAGTAACCACATCAGTAGGTGAAGACAATGAAACAGTAGCAGCAGTGGAACATTCAGCAACAAATGTAGCGTTATCACGCTCAATGCACTTTAGACATGGTGGTTCAAATCCATCCTGAGCGGAACTGATTTGTTGAGCGCGAAGTGACTCATTCACCTTTTGAAGATCTTCATGAGCCGCTCTCAATTTCTCAAGCTCTTGTTTCCTTTGAAGATAATCATAGGAGAGCCTTTCATAAGTAGTTGAGAGCATTTCATGACAACCTTCAAGTTCTTGGTACTTAGCATGAAGATTTTTTATGTCATCAACTAAGGACTGTGAACGTGTCATTTTAGCGTCCAACAGGTCATCGCTTTTGTCTAACAGTTTTTGAGTATGTTCCATAGCCTTTTGTTGTTCAGTTGCAATTTTAGCAAGTGTTTTGTAGCTGGGTTTGGATTCACAATCAGAGTCATCTTCACTTGAAGTTTGAAAGTAAGCATCGCGTGATTTTACCTTGGCACCACGTGCCATGAAGCAGTAGGTGGGAGTAGGATCGTCTTCGTCATTAGCTTCAGCGTTGGTGTGGAAGTCATTGTCTTCAGTGTTGAAGATGGACTTGGCGACATAGGCTGTGGCTAGAGCCAGACTCGCAGCGCCAGGGTCAGACTCCTCTCCAGACTCCACCTCCGCCTCCTCCGAAGCAGACTCCTCCTCTGAATCCATTTCCTTGCCAACAAAAGCACGAGCCTTGCCAGATGAGCTCTTCTTGTATGATGAAGACTTGGAAGAAGACTTAGAAGACTTTGAGGATTTCTTCTTCTTCTTGTCATCAGAATCATATTCCTTGCTTTTTCTTCTTCTTCTCATTGTCCCACTGTGGACACTCAGATATGTAGTGACCAGGTTTCTTGCACTTGTGGCAGGTTCTCTTCTTGTGATCATGTGTGGAAGCTTCATCATTCCTTGAGCTAGATCGTGAAGACTTTCTGAAGCCTTTCTTCTTTGTGAATTTCTGGAACTTCTTCACAAGCATAGCAAGTTCCCTTCCAATGTCTTCAGGATCTTCAGAACTGCAGTCAGATTCTTCTTCAGATGAGGAAGCAACTTTTGCCTTCAAAGCACGAGTTCGGCCATAGTTTGGGCCATAGATATCTCTTTTCTCAGATAGCTGGAACTCATGTGTGTTGAGCCTCTCAAGTATATCAGACGGATCGAGTGTCTTGAAGTCAGGACGTTCTTGTATCATGAGGGCAAGGGTGTTAAAGGAGCTGTCAAGTGATCTCAGCAGTGTTTTGACGATTTCATGCTTGGTAATCTCAGTTGCGCCAAGAGCTTGAAGTTCATTTGTGATATCAGTGAGGCGATCAAACGTGAGCTGGACATTTTCATTGTCGTTTCTCTTGAAGCGGTTGAAGAGATTGGGAAGAACACTGATTCTTTGATCTCTCTGGGTTGAGACGCCTTCGTTGACCTTGGACATCCAGTCCCAGACTAGCTTCGACGTTTCCAGAGCACTCACACGGCCATACTGTCCTTTGGTCAGATGACCACAGATGATGTTCTTCGCAGTAGAGTCCAGTTGCACGAACTTCTTGACATCAGTGGGGGTGACACCTTCACCAGTTTTGGGAACGCCATTCTTGACGACATACCAGAGGTCGACATCAATGGCTTCAAGATGCATGTGCATCTTATTCTTCCAGTAGGGATATTCAGTTCCATCGAACACGGGGCAAGCAGTGGAGACCTTGATTATCCCTGCAGTCGACATAGCTGAAACTCCAGGTGGTTAAAACGAATCACACAGAACAAGGGAGTACCTTGCTCTGATACCAATTGAAAGTGCTACTATCGACTAGAGGGGGGTGAATAGGCGATTTTTATGAAAGTCTTCAAAACATGGAAGTTTTGAAGACAAACAACAGAAATGACCTAATTGTAATGCAGCGGAAGATAAACTACCCAAACCAAGCCACAGTCAAGTATACAAAGATATGAAAGTACGGGACTAATAGCAGCTAGGTAGTAAGGATCAAGATGGAAGATAGTATGAAGCCAATCAACAGTAGTAGTCAAGCAATGAAGTCAAACAGATACACGGATAGGCAATGACTTCACGAAGACAAACTAAAGTAAGGATGGGAAGGGATAGAACCAGTAGCTTGTTGAAGACACAGGATTTGTTGGACCAGTTCCAGTTGTTGTGACAACTGTACGTCTGGTTAGGGAGGCTGAGATTTAACTCAGAAGACCGTGTCTTCACCTTATTCCCCTTGAGTTAAGGACACCCAGTCCTCGCCCAATCACTCTGGTAAGTCTTCAAGGGAGACTTCCAAACCTTCACAGACTTCGTTCACCGGCAATCCACAATGACTCTTGGATGCTCAGAACGCGACGCCTAACCGGCTGGAGGATTCACAGTCCTCAAGTGTAATAAGTCTTCAGGTCACACAGACAGAAAGACTTCAGTGATGCCTAACACTCTTTGGCTCTGGGTGTTTGGGCTTTGTCCTTGCAAGGATTTTTCTCTCTCTCAAATGTTTCGAGGTGGGTTGCTCTCAAACGACAAAAGCCGTGCACAAACTCTGAGCAGCCACCAATTTATGGTGTAGGGGATGGGCTATTTATAGCCACTAGGCAACCCGACCTGATTTGTCCAAAATGACCCTGGGTCACTAAGGAACTGACACGTGTTCCAACGGTCATATTTCAAACACACGCGGCAACTTTACTTGGGCTACAAGCAAAGCTGACTCATCCAGCTCTGGATAAGGTTTGCTCTCATTGTCTTCGCTCGAAGACATAGGATTTGAGTTGAGCATCACTTCAGTCACTCTGACTTAGTTCACTTGGACCCCACTTAACAGTACGGTGGTTCCTATGACTCAACAAAGAAGAAAAGGAAACAGCGAAACCACACAGTCTTCGCGCTCCATAGTCTTCACACAATGTCTTCTCATGTCATAGTATTCAATATGAATATCTTCTCATACCACCATTGTCTTCAATGTCTTCATACATTTTTAGGGGTCATCTCCGGTAGGTAAACCGAATCAATGAGGGACACTACCTGCGTTATCCTGCAATTCTCACAAACGCATTAGTCCCTCAACCAACTTTGTCGTCAATACTCCAAAACCAACTAGGGGTGGCACTAGATGCACTTACACAGCTGGAATTCTGGCTGGAAAAGGAGCAAATGTTGGAAACCTATTCTGCACATCTCCAAAAGTCCTGAGACTCCACGAAACAACTTTTTGGATTTAATAAGAATTTTTGAGCGAAAGAAATAGGCCAGGGGGCCCACACCCTGTCCAGGAGACAGGGGGCGCCCCCCCCCTATAGGGCGCGCCCCCCATCTCCTGGGCCTCCTGGTGGGCCTCCGGCATCCATCTTCTGCTATATCATCACTTTTACCCTAGATAAATTCGTGGGCAAGCTTATGGGACGAAACTCCGCCGCCACGAGGTGGAACCTTGGTGGAATCAATCTAGGGCTCTGGCGGAGCTGTTCTGCCGGGGACACTTCCCTCCGGGAGGGGGAAATCATCACCAACCACTACAAGAAACCTGTTAATCTATGATGGATTTCTGGTGATGGTTTTAGAAACTGTCATCAATGGTATTCCATCGGTGACGGTTAGCCTAGATCCATCATGGATCATCAAGAGGACGGCGAGCCCTAAAAACTGGTGACGATTTTATGACAAACGTTTCCTCATTGTCATAATCCCAATATGTAAATCGTCATGGATTTACCTGCGGGCTTTTGTTTCCTTTTTACTCCAATTTTGAATAGTCGTTGATTTTAGTCTCTAATGTGTCGTGCTCAAGGTAGTCCCCATTATCGAAATGGCCCGGGGCCAACCTATCAGGTTGATATGGGATGCAGAGATTTCAGGTTGTCGTATAGGACTCGGCAATCAGCTCGCTTTAGACCTAGACGGCATCATAACACGGGTCACACCTCTTCGACTTAACTGTTGCTATTACCCCCCCCCCCCCCAGCCCAATGTTATTCTTTTTATCCACTTAGGGGCACTTGCAGCTTGGCCCATGTTCAAGCACCCACAACTCGTGCAACTCCATCTCGATAAATCCTATTTGACGTTGTCGGACATTCACACACAAAGGAACAAGCGAACGTAGTTCGCCGGTCCGTTTAAGTTGTCCAGGTTTAGCAACATTCCAGAAGGTTTCGATATGGCTTTTTACTGTTTTTTGTTTTTTCTCTTCCCTGTGGATTTTAGTCGATTTTATTTTCCTTTTCCTTTTTCTTTTTTTCTTTTTTATTCTTTATTTTTTATCCCCTTGTTTCCTTCTTTCTATGTTTTTCCCAAAAATTATTTGTGTTTTTCAATATTTGTTCCAAATCTGAAAACAAATCCCTATTTTCAAATTGGTTCACAGTTTTTTTTTCAAATAAATGTTATGCTTTAAAAAATTATTTGGAAATTTCAAACGAGTTCCCATTTCAAAAATAAGTTCATAAATTTAATTTAATTTAGAAATTTTCAAAAGTTGTTCGCATTTTCAAAAAATGTTTGGAATTTTCAAAAATTATTTCTAGTTCAAAAATACACAAGAATGGTCGATAATATTCAAAGCTTGTTCACATTTTTGAAAAATGTTGCCGGTTTTAAAAAATATTTGTATTTTTCAAAAAAAATCCGAAATGTTATAAACAGTTTGCGCTTTCAAGAATATTCACTTTTTCAATAAATTTTGGAAATTTTATAAAGATTTTTTCCCTTCTTCTTTGTTTTTCCAAAAAAATCACAAATTTTGAAAATTGTTGTTCGAATTCTGAAAATTGTACCCGTTCTCTCATTTGTTCACAATACTTTGTTCCAAATATTAAAAAAATGTTTGTGCTTTAAAAAATTGTTTGCAAAATTTTAAAAAGTTCCCATTTCAAAAATAAGTTTATAAATTAAAAAATATGAAAATTTGAAAGTTGTTCGTATTTTCCAAAAATGTTCAGAATTTCCAAAAAATGTTCCCTTTTTAAAAATACACAAGTTAAAACCATGGTAAAAAATGTTTAAAACTTGTTCATGTTTCCAAACAATTTTCCCATCTAAAAAAACTATTTTTATTTTTCAAATAATGTTTAGTAATTTTATAAACTGTTTGCGCTTTCAAGAATATTTGTTTTCAAATAAATTTTGATTTAAAAAAAATAAAAACCGTTGCTATAATGTGTGTTGCTACAGCGCCATGGCGATTGGGCAATGGATACAACATGTTAAATGGGTCGGCCCACTCGGGGCAGCTCTGTGCGAATGAAATCCTGTCGATCGCATCCAGCACACTAGCACTAACGCCTAAAAAAATAAAAATAAAAAGTAGACCAGTACTATGTGCTCAAAACTAGGCTTTTACAAATATCTATTAGCAATTAAATCTTCAGAAAAATAACACAGTTGGCTTTCACTAAATAGTTTATACACCATGCCATCTATTCAATCGTGTAAAGCTTGTTGACCTATTTTTGACTCATTTCATCCATAATTTGGAATATATAAATATAGAATAGAAACATGCTGCAACTAACAATCACAATCAAAAAAACAAAACGTCAAATCTGGATTAGTACCAGCCATAGCTCAAATAATTCATAAATCAGCAATAATTCATCATTCATCATATTCATACTGGCCATAAATTCAAAGAAAGGCTAGCTTAAGTTGTTAAATTACTAGAACACTTGTATGAGCATATACAAGCTGCTATAGCATAGACCACGTATCAACTAGAGTTGCTAGACCAAAACACCTAAGCACTATTAGATGCATCGCAGTTTTTCCTTTGTTTCCAACATTCACCCAGCTTGTGCTTCATCCCAGGTCTAGTCGATGGATCCTCAATAGTGTCATCAGCGGCATGCACACAGGATGAATAAGCTGTCAATTTGTTCTCCCCATTACTGTTAATATGTTCCTCCACCAAAGTAGACCATCCAGATAAAACTATTCTGTCAGGCTCTTTCTCCTCGTCAATTTCTTCCCTGCATGCATCACGGAAGAAATGAAGCTGTAGTCATTGACAGAGTGCTAAACTGAAAAAGTGGATAGGATAGAAATAAAATGTTCAGGTCTCGTTTGCCTCTACAACACAACAACCTATCAATGTATTAGGTAGGATATTAAGCATTGAATGTGTGGGGAAAAATACATCATAAAACTAATCTGTATGTGAGAGCATTTTATAAAGCAGCAGTTTCAGTATGATGCTACTACTCTGGGATAGTGGGAAATCGTCTGCTAACATTAATTAGCAAAATTGTATAAAGGATTTTCATGTATATTCTAGGCTACTCCCTCCGTCCCATAATGTAAGACGTTTTTACAAGCTAACATAGCTTTGCAAAAATGTCTTACATTATGGGACGGAGGGAGTAGTAAGTAACTAGAATCATCTATGAACACCTAGTTTTTATTGTGCAAGAGACATCATAACTAATATTCTATAAAGGCTGTTGGAAGGCAAGGGGAAACAAAAAAAATATTCGATGCAAACATCCAGCTGAGGTATAGTTTTAGAAGACATAACTGGCCCATAAGAAGCCAACGTGTTTTTTAGAAAAGCATTAATACATAGAAAACACAGATATGAACCTGTGCTTAATGTTAATGCTGCAGACAACTCCTGCCGGAAATCCTCAACAGTAAGCTTTGTGCCATTAATACTGGAGCTGGCAGTTCAGCCAAGACCTGTAATAGTTGATCAACACTAAGCTGGCAATAAATATATTGCAACCGACAATATGGAAGCACAAGGGCACAGCCTAAAAAGGAGAAAAATGACATTGGAGTGCATTGTTCCATTGACCCTTGCCTTGAACAGGAAACATTATGAGTCTATGATGATAGTTTGCAGCCTTATCTTCCTCTAAGCCATCACCATCCTCAAAAACAAGCTAGAGCCAATAATTACCAGCTGTAGGTTCATTCCAAGTTTGCTTTTTTATAATCTTGTCAATAACCTCCCTAAGCTTCGTGGCCTTAGTGTTAACATCCAGCAGAAGAGGGGTTTGATGCATTCAGTTTCAGTTTCATGTCAGATACAAAAGAGAATAATAACATATAAGAACAAGATATCTTAAGACAGTGCAAAATACCTCAGAGCAGACATAGCATGATTTATTAGGTTCAAAAGGTTCTACATGCATCAGGAGCAACTTTTTGTAGTATGTTCAAGACAATATGTCATTCTGTAGCATGCCAAAAAATGAAGTTACAGTGCTTTACTGTATTGCCGGTAAAGAAGGCACATAAACGCATAAATAAAATATGATATCATGTAAAAGAAGGATGCCAGGAAAGTGGCAATAGCAGCACTCTTTTCAAATTACCATATCCAGAAAACAAGTACACTGAACTATAAACTTCAGGAAGAGTTCCGTAAAGTGAAGGTTGCGGAAGTTATCTCGATTCAATCTTTCACTAATGTAAGCTTTCCTAGTTCCATTACTTGTCCGGTGTGTGCAGAAGTATATTAAATATAAAAGATGTTAATGCCAAGCAAGATAGCCCGAATATCGATACCTGACACCCCAGAATCATTCTTCTGACATGTTTTGGCACCTTTTATCCTTTTAGAGATGATGCTCAGTATAATTAATGATGAAATGTTGAGACATGCTAATCATTATGTCAAATCAGGTGAATTACCCCCATCAATATAGTAGTAAATGATTTTTAAATAGTTTGTAATGTTTGTAAAATGTATGTGTTGTTTCAGAAACTTATGAAGGGCTAAAAGAGTAAGCACCATCCATAACGACAGGAGGACTGTTCTTGCTTGGATAGACAATAACTGAGGAATGTACAACTTTTACAATAGACAAATCCTTCACTAATATTCGTTCCCTCTTGCAGAAGTGTTGTAATGGTATATGAAATTAGCACGCACAACAATATCACATGCACATCACCACATACATCAACTCTCACCTCGAGGAAGATGGCACCAGCGAAGTGCCCAAAATACGTAATCCAATCAAGAACCTGCAAATAAAAAGGGTAGTAATTTAAGAGAAGAGCGACAAAAGCCCCTAAACAGAGCGTGGACATTTATATAAAGCTTCAAGAGACCTACAATGAGCCAACAATAACTAGCCTATATCATCAGAACAAGATGTGAAAATACTTAGGCATGCAGCAGAAATAATGCACTGATGGTAGTAGGAGATAATTTTATTGTTAGCCCATCTCTTCTGTAAAGGAAAAAAAGGAAAATATATATCCTATTTATGCCATGACCTTTCTATGGTCAATTAACCGGTAGATGAATGATAGACCAATAGAGTGAGCCCCTACATGAATCACTGCATTTGCTGGCCCACATGCATATAACATAAATCACCATCAACACTTTATTAATAGCATTATACAAATACAACGGAACCTGAACTAAGCGACTTAAGAGGCGGCTTTGCATAAATTTGTAAAGTACTTCCTCCGTTCCTAAATATAAGTCTTTGTAGGGATTGCACTATGAACTACATACGAAGTAAAATGAATGAATCTATACTCTAAAATGCATCTATATACATTCGTATGTGGTTCATAATGAAATATCTACAAAGACTTATATTTAGGAACGGAGGGAGTATTAAACAAGAATATTCAGAATAGGTATACCAAGTCACTCGCCGTCGAAGCTGCCGCAACTTCGTCATCGTCATCGCCCTCGTTGTCCCTGTATGCGCCTCGGAGTCAGTGGCTACGTCGAGAAGTGAGACGCCGAGATCGGCGTTGCCCAGCCCGTCGAGCGTCCGCGGAGTTCGTGCAGGAATGACTCCAACCTTTGCCTCCGCAGGCCGCAGCCTGACCGCCGGCACCGCCATTTCCTTGCTTGCTTCCGGTCGGCGTCGAGTCGGCAGGGTACGGTGCGGTCCCCGCGGGATTGGCAGCCCGGTGAATCTCCACGAGCGGCGCGGCGGGGTCACCAAGATCCATGTGGAGATGGTGATTGTGCTGGGGATCGAGGACTATAGGCAGATAAGGGAGCGCAGAGCACGAGGGGCGGGGCGGGGCGGGGCGCTGATCCGGGGTGGGAGGGAGAGGGTGCGAGGGAGATCTCGGCTTGAGAATGGGAAATTTTTGGACTCCGGCGGCGCTCCATTGGAGAGAGGGGGAAGGAGGAGACCTAACACGGCCGACCACCTCTTTCATCACTGTGTAGTGTGTCCACGTCAAAATATGGTAGGTCACCAAAAGATTGAGCGCGGGTCGGCCAAATATACGCGGGAGACCATTTTACATGTACACTGATGTCCGTTGGTTTATAATTTCTCAAAGAAAAAATACACGGGAATTCTCTAAGTTGCACTTGTTCATGGTTTTTCTCTTCCTTGAGGAGGCTAGTAAATTCTACGTAAAATCGTTGATTTTCTTAGGATGCGCTTCGAACGTCGTATTTCAGCCAAAACCCCTCCGTAAAAGTTACGCCAGGTGAAAAAAAAAGATCGACATCAGATCGCACTTGGAAACATCGTTTCGCATTATATAAGTTACACCGGTTTTCTTGGATACAATTGTATTATACCGGTATTTCATACACCGCCAAACACATCTGAAATCTTCCTTTGTACTCTCTCTCTCTCTCTCTCTTGTGGCCTAACCAGACGGCGCGTCGGATGGGCTGGGCAAGTCGCCGCCTCGCCGGGGAACATGACGGCAAGGGAGGCGACGCGTCGTTGCCGGAGACCTGAGGGAGCAAGGCGTCGGCGAGGGAGGCAAGGCAGCCATCGTCGGATACACGAGGAGGCAGGGCGGCGGCGGCCGTGACGGCAAGGGGCGAGGTGCCGTCGCCGAAGACATGACAACAGGGTGGGATGCGCCGGTGGGCGGTGTTTGTGTGCACGCATGGCCGCGACGGGAGCAAGGTGACATCTTTGGATTATGTAAATTAGAGAGAGATGAGCGAGGCCGAGAGGGAGGATGCGGATGGGCACATGATGGAAGTTTGATGTCATTCGATGACCCCTCCCTCGTTGTTATCTTCATTGGGGGATGGTTAAAGGTGAATCTGAAGAGAAGGCGGGCTAGTCACGAGAATTGGTGGGTCCAGACATGGTTTGTCAATCACAGATTGACCAATGGCCTAATGATGATCACATGTCCCTCATTCAACCTTCGAGCATGGAAGGCCCCGATCCCCTTTACTACCTCTTCGTGTTTCTTCTTGACGACTATACTACCTGACGTCCTTTAACATATCGAATCAGCGAGTGTTGAAAGCAATATAAGCTTTCGGGGACCAACATAACTTGGCAAGCTTTTGCATAGTGATTTGTTTAAATGACCAAAGTAGCACACAATGGTGAGTACAAAGAGAGGTGGTCATCGAGCATTGGGGAAGAGGGGGCTCTTACGCGACCAATGGTTTTCCCCCCTCTCTCCCGCATGGAGTCAAGCATCGACATCTTCAACCGTTCCAAGGCACCCATCCGATGATCTCAAGCTATTTTTCATCTTATCGGCTATTGAGGCATGGAGTGCTAAGGGGCTCAAAGTCGCGACATAGTGTGTTGAGAGATAATCAAGCCGACATTAAGGGTTAATTGAGCCAACACCGAGGGGTAATCAAGCCACAATTTGGTGCACCGACGGGTAATCAAGCCCCGATCTAGCGTGCTGACACGTAGTCAAGCAGGCGTCGAGGGGTAATCAGGTCGGCATTCGTCTTATTTGACTATTCATATTCAGATACACAAGAGTCATGAGAGTTGAAGTAGTAATTATTTTTCGCGCAAAAAGAAGAAATAGTATACTCCCCCTCCGTCCCAAATTATTGTCTTAGATTTGTCTAAATACGGATGCATCAGTATTTAGACAAATCTAAGACAAGAATTTTGGGACAGATGGATTATTTAATACTATGTTTTTGTGATGAATTTATATTTACTAAAACATAGTGTAAGAAATTTCAAATACAATGTGCTTGTGTAATGTGTTTCTGAAAAAAGTGCTTGTGTAATATACTAGTACCTCTCGACGTATATCTTTTTGAACAGTTTTTTTTACGCGTTCTCGAGCGTTCTGGTTTTCGAGCGGGGAGGGCGGCAAGGGAACCCGCGCGCACGCGTCCAGTTTTCACACTAACGGCGTGAAGCCAAAAAAGAACGGACGTGAATTGACCATATTACCTACGTTCAGGTTGCTAAATTATACAGACTCAGCTACTGCATACGAAGGACCTATTGGTAATTTGACGCATACAGAACACCGTAACCCTCCCACCTTCCACCTCCACACCCAGCCACGGCTCCACCTCCGCCGCCGGCCACGGCTCCACCTTTCCCTTCCGCCTCAACCTCCGGCCACTTCCTCACATCCCCATCAGCCTCCACCGACCCCTTGACCAAGCCGCTCCATCCCGTCACCATCTGACGACCGCGACTCCAGCTCCACCACCGGTCATGACCCCGCCTCACTGCCTCCGCTGCCGGCCAGCACCCCACCTCCATCTCCCCATCCCGCATCCGGTAGATCTACGCCCCCTACCCCTTCCTCTCTGCCTCCACCAAACCCTAGACCAAGCAGTCGATTCCTCCGGCACCATACAGTCGCCGCTTCAAGTACCTCTCCGGCACCACACAGACGTCGGTTTAAGGACATCTTCAGCGAAAACACCTCGACGAACAAGATGGTAATAGTCCTTAACCCACCTCATGGTCAGTCTGTACACATGTACTGTATGTGTGTAATTTGAGGTGGCTGATAAGAAGGAGGCGATTTTACCGTCCGGGCTCGATACTGCTACGTCCCTGAACGCTGGCGACTTTTCAGGGTAGTGGAAATTGTCAAAAACGCTGAAAACCAACTATCTCACTCTAGCTAAATATACGAGAGCTTATTCAACTGGGCCAGCTTCAGGCGTTATAGACCCATGTAGTCATTTTTTTACATGGGCTACAGCAGGCCAACTCTGTTCGTGAGGAGAGACAGAAGGGGATCGATCCTAGTCGCTCGCTACCTTTGCTAGCTTGCTCCTCTACGTGAGACGAGAGTAGCAACTCCAATTGATGATGGTGATTGGTGACAAATTGCAACAAGAAGCCTTGAGATGAGAGTATAAACTATTTTGTATATACTGCATATGGTTTTATTCAAGCATGTCATACTTGGTAGATGAAATAAAGTATTTTAGCTTGTGGTGTGCCCAGGCTATGTCAATTCGCTGGCTTCGCCACTGCTGATAAGAGATTTCGTACTTGTGTTTGATTTCATCAGCTCTGGTCGTTCCTATGAAACAACGGCCATGTGTTACAAAGTGTAAGATTGGGTCTCATATATACATGTAATCTCACCATGAAAAAAAATGCTATTAAGAACTGTTGAGCACAATGTTTAAAATCTCACCATCCTCATGATTCTGTCTTTTGACATGGATTAGCCATGAATATCCATAAAATCATGCATGTTTCAGTGGAATAGCTAGATGTCTATCTATTTCCTCATGGTAGTAATAGTTTTGTAATTAATTTCATGTTGCATATGTTATAAATAACCAGTATTGAAGATTTATATGTTTTTCAAATAGCGAGCCTTGCCTATTAGATTATATTATATATGATAAATGCAATCTCACTGCCTTTTTATACAAGATGATGACCCTGTCCATCATGATGACAACACCTCTATGGCCAATGGAAGTGATCTTGTTGCCCAACCCGATGAGCACAACCAGATGGTGAACAAGGAAGGTGATGACAACAACGAGATGAAATTTACATTTAACAATGAGATGAAATTCTAGAGTCTGAATTCAGTAATTCAATCATACATGCTTAATCTAAATCCTAATTTCAGATCTTGTTGACTGCATCTTTCTGTGTAAATTCTGAATTTAGCTATTCAATCATATGTGCTTTATTTTGTGAACATTCATTCTTGATATCCATCAAGTCATGGTTATGGTATGTAATATACCATTGCGGGTATTGCTTGTAATACCATTGTGGGCACTTCTTCTGAATAGAGGCGGCTTAGCTACTGTTTTGGATATGTAGTATCTGCTTAGTTTTGCAACTGCATGCCATAAAACCATCTCTATTTACCTTTCTTGTGTTCAATACCAAAAGAAACTGATAAAAAATATTACTTGCACAGTTGTTTATGCTTGTGAAAATGTTCCTTACCATTCTTCATTTGTTTATCTGCCATAATGTCAACTCTTTAAGCTTGTGAGATCATGTAATGGTGCATAGATCATCAGCTCCTCTTATCACTACCATTTGCTCTTTGATTGCTGCTGCCATCCGACCACTAACATATTGTCTTGGCTATCTTCCGAGCTTAGTTGCTGCTGTAGGTGTGCAGTTAGTAGAGGAGCAATGGGAAAGGGGAAACAATATGGGAAAGATCTCAACAGGATCAATTGATCCCGGAGGGCCAAAATGCCACTCATTATACCAGAGGGGAAGATAAGGCCAGAGTTACCTCTTCTTGCGGCAAAGTTTGCAACTGAATGCAACATCGCTGTCAGAAACCATGTGCATGTGCTTCAGTGCTGGAAGGATTACAAGAAAAAGGACAACACTGGGATCTTCCAAGATTTTGTTGGCAAAGTTGGTGTAAGTACACAATTTAGGCCTTTCCCCTCTTCCATGGCTAGCAATCTATCAATTAGCAAATGAAAGTCAAATACAACATGAAACCGACAAACCTTGGCCCCATTCTCATTAGTCTTGCACCTTCTGTTGTTATCTGCGTAGACTATTAGATGTTAAACACTTTAAGAGAAACAATGGGCTTAGTGATCTAAAACATCTTATATTAATTGACAGAGGGAGTACAAATTATAGTCCTCTATGCTAACATTAGGGAGAGGATTATCACAAAAGTAAACCAGCAATGATTTAAGATAATTATGCTTTACTAAAGATTTGTTTGCTCTTCAGGGCAGATTACTGTCGTTGCTCCTGTAGTCAACTGTTAGCATTTAGATGCGGCTGCCTTGGGCGAGATGATCGCTGGAACTTTTGAATTTGTAGTTGCTTTTGCACCAGGATGCTGTTTTTCTTTTCTATTCTGCTATCTTTTGATAGTAACCCGATCCATTTTCTTGATCTTATGGAAAAGTAAAGAATTTAAGAAAAGCAACAGAAGATAGGATAGCTTTGTTCGTGAACACAAAGATTTCTGTATTGACAGATATGCTGATGTCTCTTCTTTTATGTACTTAAACTCTAAATCTATATAGTGATTCTTACACATGTTTTCCCTTCTGTGTAGATAAAGTTCCACATGGACACTGAAGCTGCACCAGTTATGAAGGATTGTACCCAAATGAAGTCTGCAGTCCGCCAGCAGCGATACAAGCTCAAGCAGAAGTATTTTGATCCTTTCCCGCTCAATTTGGTAACCAGAATTTCTCCTCTCAAATCGATGATTGATGACTAGTGGAATGCCCTTGTGGAAAGCTAGAAGAATCCAAAGAAGATGGTACACTTCTTCCTGAAAACCTAACTCTTTGCTTCTACTCCCCCTGTCCCATAATATAAGATGTTATTACAACTGTGAGTATGTCGTTGTAATAAAATCTTATATTATTGGATGGAGGGAGTACATGCTAACCTACAAAGTGCCTTATTTGTATTCCATCTTTTGATGTAGGAGATCTGTAAAAAGAACAAAGCTAACCGTGCTCAAGTTAAGTTCCATCAAACAACTGGTTCCCGCAGCTATCCTGTGCACTGTGATAATTTGGTAAGTCAGACCTGTGGTTGTAGTTTCTCCACCTATCAAATTTTGCTTCTACATAGTTAGTTGTTGTATATAATGTTTCCTTGGCTTCAGCCAGTAAATGCTTTATCGAATCAACGGTAGACTCAGAAGCGTAGGCGCATCAGTGCATAGAATAGATTCATGTGTAGTTATATAGCGACACGAAAAAAAATATTTTTCCGTTCTCCTCTCCGTGTGATGTAGCGTGCCGGTCCTGTGCGAGCTGCCGCACGGTAAAACAGTGGTGCATAGTGCTTAGATTAGATTTTTTTTCCATTTGTCTTTATGTCTTGTGGCAAAGCTGTCTCGTAACCTCATAACCATGTTTGTTTGTTGCTGGCATTGCTAGACTCAAATGGAAGAAAAGGCCTCTCAACCTACTAAAGATGGACAACAACCTATCTCTGCGGCTAAGGTTGTATCTGACGTGCTCACTCAACACACCAAGAAGCCTAAGTTTCTTCAGCATGTGGGGATCCAGCATATGTGTGAGAGAAGCAGTGGTACCAACCTTGAAGCACATCTGGCAGCGGAGAAGAAAGGTAATGCGGAGCTTCAGGAGGTTGTCAACACCTTGACTAAGAAGGTAGAGGAATCAGCAGAAGCAAGGGCCAGACAAGGGAGTACAGGAAGAAGCAAAGCCGAGATGGACACAAAACATGACTTTTTTGCTAAGCTAGAGGTGATCAAGGTCATCTACAGGGTAAGGTGTCGTTGTTGAAACACAACATTGTAGTAAGGTGATGGCAATATGTGATCTTTGCTGGTGCCATGCTTTTGTTGGAACCTACCTGGTAATGCTTTTGCTGCTACAAACTGCATGCATTCTGTTCATGGATATGAATGCATGCATTTTGCTGTAGGTAGTTTGTGGCACTGGAGTGATTGTAGTTTCATATTTATGTTGGATCATAACATGTGTGATCTGATTTTGAAACATAATTTATATGTACTGTGATCTGTTGCTGGATCAGAACCTATACTACTGTTCATATATAAATTGTGGGATGGTTTTGAAGCAATATTATATTGTTTTGAGCTGGGTGAATGATGGACTAGAACTGGGTTAAAACTGGTATGCTAACCAGGCTGAACATTTTTTTAAGAAATACCAGGCCGAACTGGGCTGAAGTCATCCCGAAATAAGCAGGCCTAAAATTGTGTACGTGTTAAAATATAATGGGCTCAATGAGTTGAAGCTTTCGGTTGGGTGATGCACTATAGCTGGGCTGAAATTAACCAGCAAACAAAGGCTGAAGTAATCAGCCCCAACAATTGCATACTAGTTGAAAGAACATAATGGGCTGAATAAGGTGAAGCTGCTAATGGGCTGGATCGAAGGAAACATGTAATGGGCTAACAAATTGGACCAAAGAAATAGGTTAACGGATCGCATTGGGCTGAAATTAGGAAGCCAAAAGTCTAATTGGGCCGCCCACTACATGGGCCTTGTAGGTCGCCATGTCCATGCACATGCCACGTCATGAAATTCGGTGACGGGCTGAGTGTGTCAAAAAGGCTCGGGACGGGCCCAGGCCCGACCCAAACTGGATGGGCTCGGTGTTGATCCATGACGGCCAAGAATCGTCATGGGTTAGCATAACTTGTGAAGATTTCGGTCCTCCGTCACGAAGACCAATCTATGACAGGGAATACATGATGGTTTTCAAAAATGTCATCGATGGGTGTTTGTGATAGTTTTGCAATGATCTGTGAAGGTTTGGGTCCATCATGGATCAACAACATTCTTGTAGTGAACGTCATCACCAACGATCCTCTCATCGGGAGGGGGTCAACCTCCATCAACATCTTCACCAGCACCATCTCCTCTCAAAACCCTAGTTCATCTCTTGTATCCAATCTGATATCAAAACCACAAATTGGTACCTGTGGGTTGCTAGTAGTGTTGATTACTCCTTGTAGTTGATGCTAATTGGTTTACTTGGTGGAAGATCATATGTTCAGATCCTTTATGCATATTATTACTCCTCTGATTATGAACATGAATATGCTTTGTGAGCAGTTACGTTTGTTCCTGAGGACATGGGTGAAGTCTTGCTATTAGTAGTCATGTGAATTTGGTATTCGTTCGATATTTTGATGAGATGTATGTTGTCTTTTCCTCTAGTGGTGTTATGTGAGCGTCGACTACATGACACTTCACCATTATTTGGGCCTAGAGGAAGGCATGGGGAAGTAATAAGTGGATGATGAGTTGCTAGAGTGATAGAAGTTTAAACCCTAGTTTATGCGTTGCTTCGTTAGGGGCTGATATGGACCCATATGTTTAATGTTGTGGTTAAGTTTACCTTAATACTTCTTTTGTAGTTGCGGACGCTTGCAATAGGGGTTAATCATAAGTGGGATGCTTGTCCAAGTTAGGGCAATACCGGTCCACCCACATATCAAATTATCAAAGTACCGAACGCGAATCATATGAGCGTGATGAAAACTAGCTTGATGATAATTCCCAATGTGTCCTCGGGAGCTCCTTTCTCATTATTAGAAATTGTCCAGGCTTATCCTTTGCTACATAAAGGATTGGGCCACCTTGCTGCACTTTATTTACTTTATTTACTTGTTACTTGTTACCATTTATCTTATCACAAAACTATCTATCACCTACAATTTCAATGCTTGCAGAGAAAACCTTACTGAAAACCGCTTACCATTTCCTTCTGCTCCTCGTTGGGTTCGACACTCTTACTTATCGAAAGGACTACGATAGATCCCCTACACTTGTGGGTCATCATATACAAACAAGGGGTGATCCATCGGAATAAGTTGCCAGGCGCCACTGAGTATATGGGCCCTGCTCGTCCTCATGCTCGTGATCATCACCATCGTCATCTCCCCCTTGGTTATAAAAATTTTCAAGTATAGGTGGTGGAATGTTAACAGGACCCTGGAAACACAAGAAGAAGGTTAATTAGTAAAGGGAAACTTGCTAACCCGCATGCATGTGGATGAAACAATTATAATTACGGTGGAAGACAAACGTACTGAAACTATGAGGATCCCATACAAAAACAGTGCCATGAGTGGTGGAAGCAAACACAAGACCCTCGTATTGAATTGCATCACAGTACACATCCGTGTATAGAAACTGATTTTTTGAGAAATATCCATCCAGTCGAACCACGAAGGACGACAACAAGCTTGTCGAAGATAGCAACAACTACATAGTTCGTGTAATTCCAAGAGCGGTTGGGAACTCGACAAATTGCTATCTTCCGTAGAAGACAGTCACCATGATGGTATTTGAACGTGCATAGAATACCGGTGTGCTCAACCTCTGGGCAGTCTGCTGAGATTTTTGGAAGTGGAACCCGGTGACGAGTGTACACATTCACAAGTTCCCACTCGCAGTTGTACCCAATATAAACAACCCAATCTCCATTTGCGCCTGCCGAAGCCTTGCCCTCAAGCGATGGCATCTTAACATCATATGTATCATTATCAAGCGACATCAACTTGCACAAGGCGAGGCCTCCGTCGTCCCCGCGCCAGTCAGCACGGTCACGAAGAAGAAGATAGGGGAGATCAAACCACTCTTGGACCCTTGGGTTCCTTGTAATGATGTTATTAGTTGAGTCGAGAATGGTCTTGAACGAACCTGCCATGCTAGCTGAGGTGATGACGTCGCACCGATCAATGAGTTCCTCCACCACGTCATCTTTCAGATCAGGGCAAGAATAACGGGGTCATTTCCGGCATGTCCCTCCATGGAGAAGACAATCGAACAATGGCAGAAGGAAGGGTGAAGGCAAATGGAGGAGGGAGGAAGAGCGTGCGACAACAGTTCCAAATCGAGAGGGAAAGGCGAAGAGTCGGTGGACGGTTTCCAGTTTGCCACGGTACACGAAGAGGTGCCCCGGCCTACACGTCCGTTTGGAAATACTAGTAGAAAAGGAATCGTCGTCGTCTCACTGACATGTTGGAACGGGACCACATGTCAACGAAACATGGTGTGTAATTTTCTCGTGCAAAATGCGATCTGGCCGCGTTGGCCCGAGGTGCTGCATTAGTTATCGACCTTTATTTTTTTAACATACAATCTGAACGGATAGCTCCTGTGGTCATCACATGTGAGCAGATATATAGGTGGGCTAGGTGGGCAGGCGGTTGAGCAGGCGGCAACAATCTGAGTGCTAAAAGAGTTGATCCAATGCTTGGTTTTGTTTGGATTTTCCAACTATTACCATTGGATAGAGTGAATCAATGGCGTACATTCAAAGTTATTCTCATACTATAGAATTTTTGGTTCAGTTGTTGTGCTGCCACCGTCCAATATTCGCGTGTGGTTGTTTCTAGAGTAAAAAAAGGAGGTACTAGTACTTACTGTGGGAAAGGTGAAGTGATGGTTGATTCGCCCAAGCAACTTATTACTGTGGGAATATGGGAGTACCAACGGATTCAAGGAACAGAGAAATGATGGTTGCATCGTCCGAGCAACTTACTATGGCAAAGGTGGGGTGATACGTCTCCAACGTATCTATAATTTTTGATTACTCCATGCTACTTTATCTACTGTTTTGGACTATATTGGGCTTAATTTTCCACTTTTATATTATTTTTTGGACTAACCTATTAACCGGAGGCCCAGCCCAGAATTGCTGTTTTTTTTGCCTATTTCAGCGTTTCGAAGAAACAGAATATCAAACGGAGTCCAAACGGAATGAAACCTTCAGGAACGTGATTTTCTCACCGAACGTGATCCAGGAGACTTGGACCCTACTCCAAGAAGTGCCAGAGGCGGTCACGAGGGTGGAGGGCGCCCCCCTACCTCGTGGGCCCCCTGTATCTCCACCGACGTACTCCTTCCTCCTATATATACCTACGTATCCCCAAACGATCAGACAGGAGCCAAAAACCTAATTCCACCGCCGCAACCTTCTGTATCCACGAGATCCCATCTTGGGGCCTGTTCCGGAGCTCCGCCGGAGGGGGCATCCACCATGGAGGTCTTCTACATCAACACCATAGCCCCTCCAATGAAGTGTGAGTAGTTTACTTCAGACCTTCGGGTCCATAGCTAGTAGCTAGATGGCTTCTTCTATCTTTTTGGATCTCAATACAATGTTCTCCCCCTCTCTCGTGGAGATCTATTCGATGTAATCTTCTTCTTTTTGCAGTGTGTTTGCTGAGACCGATGAATTGTGGGTTTATGATCCAGTATTATCTATGGAAAATATTTGAATCTTCTCTGAATTCTTTTATGTATGATTGAGTTATCTTTGCAAGTCTCTTCGAATTATCCTTTTTGGTTTGGCCAACTAGATTGGCAGTTCTTGCAATGGGAGAAGTGCTTAGCTTTGGGTTCAATCTTGTGGTGTCCTTTCCTAGTGACAGAAGGGGCAGCAAGGCACGTATTGTATTGTTGCCATCGAGGATAACAAGATGGGTTTTTATCATATTGCATGAATTTATCCCTCTACATCATGTCATCTTGCTTAAGGCGTTACTCTGTTTTTAACTTAATACTCTAGATGCATGCTGGATAGCGGTCGATGAGTGGAGTAATAGTAGTAGATGCAAAATCGTTTCGATCTACTTGTCTCGGACATGATGCCTATATACATGATCATTACCTAGATATACTCATAACTATGCTCAATTTTGTCATATGCTCAATAGTAATTTGTTCACCCACCGTAGAATATCTATGCTCTTGAGAGAAGCCACTAGTGAAACCTATGGCCCCCGGGTCTATTCTCATCATATCAATCTCCATTACCTTATTTACTTGCTTTGTTTTTACTTTGCCTTTTACTTTTCACTTTGCATCTATCTATCAAAAATACCAAAAATATTATTTATCATCTCTATCAGATCTCACCCTCGTAAGTGACCGTGAAGGGATTGACAACCCCTAATCGCATTGGTTGCAAGTAGCTATCGTTTTGGGTAGGTACGAGGGACTTGTGCGTGGTCTCCTACTGGATTGATACCTTGGTTCTCAAAACCTGAGGGAAATACTTACGCTACTTTGCTGCATCATCCTCTCCTCTTCGGGGAAATCCAACGCAGTGCTCAAGAGGTAGCATGGGGCTCTGTGATTTGACTGCTCACTAGTCATTACTACTGCGGTGCAACGACCGGGATGAATCTTTCCCTGCAGTTGTGTTGTACACTCAACTATTGCTGCATGGCAGGTGGAGCCAGATGAAGGGTGTCCAACATGTCGGCGAAACAAACTTGAATTGTTTCTATCATTGCTATCAATCCTTCAGGATTTGTTTATATGTACGCATAATTTGAATGAAATTGTACTGTGATGCTATGAAAAGGTTTCAACGTTGGTTCCCGCAGGAAAAAAAGGTTTCAACTTAGGATTCATGTGTCTTGCCTCAAGATTATCTCATTACAACATTCCATCAAATACAAATGAAACTATCATGGCTGCTAATGCATCTCAATGGTTCGCAGATCAGCGCCAATATTCACATCACAACTGAAGACAAAGTTGTGAGAAGGTGTACAAATAAAGAAAAATATATAATTGATTGATGTTGTTCGTAGGCACGGCTCCATTTCCTTGGCACAGTGTTCATT
Organism: Triticum timopheevii; assembly: GCA_963921465.1. NCBI lineage: Eukaryota > Viridiplantae > Streptophyta > Magnoliopsida > Poales > Poaceae > Triticum > Triticum timopheevii. The sequence goes on along the minus strand of OY997264.1, from coordinate 476,418,041 downwards.
GCTTGGCAGCTAGTTTCACCCAGCTCTGTAGCCAAAAAAGAGGTGTATGGACGACACCACAATCTGATCATTTTGTGCAGCTCCAATCAAATCGAGCGGACCATCCCTGTTTGCAAAGATATCCAGTCAGTGTGATTACAATAATAGTGGAACTAGATGATGAAACATAACACACACAAATAGAAGCTGATCACCTCTATGATCTCTCTTTAGGACTAACTTCTTGTTGGAGAAGATTAGGCACAGAGTTGGATGAGGAGGATAGTAAAACCAATCTCCCTTTCTGTAGTGCCACAGAAATGTAAAAACATTGTCTGTGTGACATTTTGGCGGAACTGCACAAAACACTCTTAAGAAACAAGTGATTTGTGCAGTTCACCAAAAGGTCGCAATAGCAACAAGGTGAAAATGGATAGCCATGTTTGCAAAAGGAGGTAGAAAGGAAACAATTACTGCCCAATAACACGAGTTGAAGACACATATGCCGACAAAAAAAGAAGCATATTCCATGTAATAAGGGAAAAATAGCACATGGTGGTTTATCAAAAATGGTTTAAGGACGAGATTGCAAGATGGAAAGTACGCCGGCCGAGATACGATTTAAGCAAACAACTAAAGAAGATCCACATGCATTAACATGGGAAGATGGGCAGTGGAGCAAGGCCGGAGGAAGCTATACCTGAGGGTCGTCGGGATGTTACTAGGAGGGCGCCGGCGGTCGGGATCTACCCATACTACGATAGAGAGCAAGTGGCGAAGGCCCTACCGCGCCGGAGCTTCGTCAGAGAGAACTGCGGGTACCGCAGATCGGGACGTGATGCCTCAACACCATCGAACGGAGAGATGATGCACATCCTCCCTTTTCGCCGGCAGACGGGATGCGACTGGATCACTGACCAACGCTGAGAGAGAGGCCACCACCGCCTAGTGTGAGATGGTGTGACGAGAGACAAACCCATTTTTCCATTTTCCCCACGGCAATCGTTTTATATTCTATGCGTGCCATTGAGGAGTATATAACTTTATTTAATACTAACGCGTCAAGTCGAACTTTGTTCCATCTAGGCATGGTACCCGACCCTCCTTCGAGTAAACAACTGCTACACACGTCAAATTATCACGTGGGCTGCCTTTTCGTACAGAAACGAACTCCATCGTGTAATCGCGCGGGTGTGGCCGGGAACGAGACGTGAGTACGTGCGTCCTGCCTGCACCTCTTCTTTAGGTGCAGGTATGTACGTGGGTGGGTGTGAGAGAGATGGTTTGTGCGAAACACAGGCAATGTGTTGATGATATCTCAAACAGAAAAACGTAACATATGCAATGTGTGTGAAACAGAGTCATGGACGTGAGATATCGATAGAATTGAAAAAAGGTATGAAGTGTGTGGCTACGCGATTGATAAAGAGTGCCATCGAATTTGTGTTTGCCCACGTCAAAGATACAGGGCGGCTGGTCTAGTGGAATTTGAGAGGGCAGAGGTGCAGTTTTTCTCCATGCTATGGATACCTACCTACAACGTTCGACAAACGGTGTGTGTGTGGGGGGGGGGGGGGAGGGGGCAAAGACCGATCGACTAGTATATGTGTGGGGAAGGAGAAAGACCTAGCTATGTATTGAGGGAGATTGATCAGCATCCATGGATATGTGTAGCAGAGGAATAAGGTTGGGAGAAAGACAAAGGTAGAGCGTCGGAGGGTTGGTGGTGGAGTGGCGTCTCACAAATGGTGGGAGAGGTGCGCTAGACAAATGGAAGGTATGAGTGCAATATCAATAAGACAGGGCGGGGGATGTCTGTCTGTCTATGCACGTGCGTGTGAGAGACGGGTTGGGAGGTATGCAAGGATGATGAGGGGAGACGATATGGTTGTGGTAAGCATATGTAACTACATAGGAAGATCAATCATCGTGTGTTCGAGAAAGGGAGAGACATAACTAGCGAGGTAAGTGTATCGGTGCATGGGGAAAATGAATTATAGTCGACCTAGCTATATGTAGGGAGATCAGTACGTATACACGCATGCATGTGTTAGAAGAAAATAAGGTCCGAAGAGATAGACAGGGGGAGAGGGGTGCGGCTAGGAGGTGGTGCGAGAGGCCTACCATGTTGAGGGGGAGGAGTGTGCGAGTACGAGATCAATGAAAAGAGGGGCGGGAGTCTGCACTTGCGTGGAACCGTATTGGACATAGGGGGGCATGGACGGTGAGAAGAGAAGAGGGGAAGTATATATGTGTTTGTGGTAGGCACACTTCGCTAGAGAGGTATATCGACCGGTGTGTGCCGGAAAGAATGAGCCGGGGGCCTACACACACCGCGGGTGGACAACCTAAAGGGAAATAACAAACATGCGCGATGGAGGGGACACTAAGGGTGGGTGAGAGGGGCGGGCGTGTGCATGCACGATAGAAAGTTAGCGCTAGCTAGCTACAAATAGAATAGGATCATGAAGGTGTAAAAGACGAACAAAGATCATAATTCATTATAAAAAAGTGGATACGGATACTTGAAGAAGATATCATAATGTAGAACATTGATTATAATTTGGGCTAATGTGTGGCTTTTGTAGCTCAGGTCTAAATACTTGTCATAATGTAGGGGGCGGGGCACTATACTTTGTGTGATAAACACGGTGTATGGAACATGGTTTAGATTATGAATATATAGTTAGTACATCAAATGTACTATTATTTGGAATCAACATCAAGTGTATTCAAAAAATAGAATTCGAGTTCATGTAGTACATATAGTTCATATCTGTCTCTATAGTAATCATGTGGTGTGTTATTAAGGTAATACACGAATGATGGTTGAAGTTGGCAACAATCATGATTGTAGATTCTTATTGAAATAGAGAAACAAATTCAAATTCAGTTTGAATTGCAGTGGTAGTATAGACATTTGGAATGCACTAAAAAGTTGGTATGAGTAGGTTACATGCATTATACCGCAAGTGAAAAAATTTAATTGGACATAACATGGATTCATACTCCCTCCTTCCATCTATATAAGGCGTAATGCGTATTTTAAGACCGCCTTTGAATATTGACAAAATTAATAGTACATGACATGCACAATGTGAAAATTATATCATTGAAAGAACCTTTTGAAAGGATCGATATGGTTGACTAGAGGGGGGTGAATAGGCAACTAACAATTTTTAACCTTTTCTTTACCAATTTAAACTTTGCAACAAAATAGGTTGTCTAGATATGCAACTATGTGAGCAACCTATATGATGCAATAACAACTAGCACATAAGCAAGCAAGGGATACAACACAAGTAGGCTTGCAAAAGTAAAGGCACGAAATAACCAAGAGTGGAGCCGGTGGAGATGAGGATGTGTTACCGAAGTTCCTTCCTTTTAAGAGGAAGTACGTCTCCGTTAGAGCGGTGTGGAGGCACAATGCTCCCCAAGAAGACACTAGGGCCACCGTATTCTCCTCACGCCCTCACACAATGCGAGATGTCGTGATTCCACTATTGGTGCCCTTGAAGGTGGCGACCGAACCTTTACAAACAAGGTTGGGGCAATCTCCACAACAATTGAAGGATCCCAACAACACCACGAAGCTTCACCACAATGGAGTATGGCTTCGAGGTGACCTCAACCGTCTAGGGTGCTCAAACACCCAAGAGTAACAAGATCCGCTAGGGATAAGAGAGGGAATCAAATTTCTCTTGGTGGAAGTGTAGATCGGGGCCTTCTCAACCAATCCCGAGCAAATCAACAAGTTTGATTGGCTAGGGAGAGAGATCGGGCGAAAATGGAGCTTGGAGCAACAATGGAGCTTTGGGGGAAAGAGGTAGGTCAACTTTGGGGAAGAAGACACCTTTATATAGTGGGGGAAACAATCCAACCGTTACCCCACTGACCAGCCACGCACAGAGCGGTACTACCGCTTGGGCAGGGCGGTACTACCGCTGAAGAGCGGTACTACCGCTCCCACCCAGCGGTACTGCCGCGCTGACGAGGAAGGCAGGGTCTTGGCCCCAGAGCGATACTACCGCGGGAGTAAGAGCGGTACTACCGCCACTACTGCCGCTCCTAGTACCGTAAAACCCTACACGAAAAACATCGGTCTCGAGTCGAGGCGGTAGTAGCCCGGAACCACTGCGGTACTACGGCCGAAGACCACAAGCGGTACCGCTCGGGGAGCGGTACTACCGCTCGGGGAGCGGTACTACCGCTTGAGGAGCTTCGGCGGCACTACCGCTGAGGACCGCGGTACTACCGCTGGGACAGGATGGGGCAGGCACGGAGGGAAAGGCAGCTCCAATGAAGCGGAAGGAAAACATCGGGTGTGATACGGATGTGCACGTGTTGATTCCACCCTAGCCTTACCAAAGCGGATCCCCTCTTGATAGTACGGTGACTCCTACGAAACTAGTCCACCAACAGAGAAACGAAGGAGCTACACCGTCTTGAATAAAACACCGAGGGGAGGTAATCGTCTCGTGCCAATGGATGAATCTCTGAAAGAACTTAACTCACACGATTAGTCCATAAAAGCATTGTGTCACGCCCAATATGTGACCCTATCCAAAAGGAACTCGAAGGTCCCACCAAGGATAGACCCGCATATTGAAACGCTTTTGCAAGGTGGATATCATTACATCAACATTACATAATAGATGGGGATACATACAAAACATACAATGTCAACTGAATACAACAACACAACATACAAGAACAACATCCGACTATGGATGAATCATAAACAGAAACTCAAACAATATCCACCCTGCTAGCCCAGGCTGCCGACCTGGAACCTATCCCCTGATCGAAGAAGAAGCAGAAGAAGAACTCAACGCAAGCAAGCGTCGCTCTCGCGTCAGGATCATCGCCTAACCTATACCTGCAACTGTTGTTGTAGTAATCTGTGAGCCACGAGGACTCAGCAATCCCATTACCACAGGTATCAAGACTAGCAAAGCTTAATGGGAAAGGAAGGGGTAAAGTGGTAAGGTTGCAGCAACGGCTAAGCAATGTATGGTGGCTAACATACGCAAATAAGAGCGAGAAGAGAGCAAAAGGAACGGTCGTGAAGCTAGCAATGATCAAGAGGTGATCCTGAACACCTACTTACGTCAAACATAACACAGAAACCGTGTTCACTTCCCGGACTCCGCCGAGAAGAGACCATCACGGCTACACACGCGGTTGATGCGTTTTATTTCCGATCTGGTGTCAAGTTTTCTACAACCGGATATTAACAAATTCCCATCTGCCACATAACCGCGGGCACGGCTCTCGAAAGTTTAAACCCTGCAGGGGTGTCCCAACTTAGCCCATGACAAGCTCTCGCGATCAACGAAGGAATAGACCTTCTCCCAGGAAGACCCGATCAGTCTCGGAATCCCGGTTTACAAGACATTTCAACAATGGTAAAACAAGACCAGCAAAGCCGCCCGATGCGCCGACAATCCCGATAGGAGCTGTGACGCCCCCGATTCAATCGTACACTAATCATGCACGCAAATGTGTACGATCAAGATCAGGGACTCACGCGAAGATATCACAACACAACTCTAAAACATAAATAAGTCATACAAGCATCATAATACAAGCCAAGGGGCCTCGAGGGCTCGAATACAAGTGCTCGATCATAGACAAGTCAGCGGAAGCAACAATATCTGAGTACAGACATAAGTTAAGCAAGTTGCCATAAGATGGCTAGCACAAACTGGGATACAAATCGAAAGAGGCGCAGGCCTCCTGCCTGGGATCCTCCTAAACTACTCCTGGTCGTCATCAGCAGCCTGCACGTAGTAGTAGGCACCTCCAGTGTAGTAGTCGTCGTCGACGGTGGCGTCTGGCTCCTGGGCTCCAACATCTGGTTGCGACAACCAGAAAGAAAGGAAAGGGGGAAACTGGGGGAGAAAGCAACCGTGAGTACTCATCCAAAGTACTCGCAAGCAAGGAGCTACACTACATATGCATGTGTATATGTGTAAAGGGCCATATCAGTGGACTGAACTGCAGAATGCCAGAATAAGAGGGGGATAGCTAGTCCTGTCAAAGACTACGCTTCTGGCAGCCTCCGTCTTGCAGCATGTAGAAGAGAGTAGTTTGAAGTCCTCCAAGTAGCATCGCCAAGTAGCATCTTCAAGTAGCATCTCCAAGTAGCATCTCCAGTAGCATCGCATAGCATAATCCTACCCAGCGATCCTCTCCTCGTCGCCCTGTTAGAGAGCGATCACCGGGTTGTATCTGGCACTTGGAAGGGTGTGTTTTATTAAGTATCCGGTTCTAGTTGTCATAAGGTCAAGGTACAACTCCGGGTCGTCCTTTTACCGAGGGACACGGCTATTCGAATAGATTAACTTCCCTGCAGGGGTGCACCACATAACCCAACACGCTTGATCCCATTTGGCCGGACACACTTTCCTGGGTCATGCCCGGCCTCGGAAGATCAACACGTCGCAGCCCCACCTAGGCCTAACAGAGAGGTCAGCATGTCGGTCTAACTCCTATGGCGCAGGGGTCTGGGCCCATCGCCCATTGCACACCTGCACGTTGCGTGGGCGGCCGAAAGCAGAACTAGCCCCCTAATACAAGAGCAGGCTTACGTTCCAATCCGGCGCGCGCCGCTCAGTCGCTGACGTCTAGAAGGCTTCGGCTGATACCACGACGTCGGGATACCCATAACTACTCCCGCGTAGATGGTTAGTGCGTATAGACCAAATGGCCAGACTCAGATCAAATACCAAGATCTCGTTAAGCGTGTTATTATGAAGCAACCACGGACGCCGACCAGGGCCAGGCCCACCTCTCGCCTAGGTGGTCTCAACCTGCCCTGTCGCTCCGCCACAAAGATCCACACAGAGGGCCGTCGGGACAAAGGTCCTTTCAGCCCCCAATCCGTGAATCACTCGCGGGTACTCTTCGAGCGGACCCGACTTTAGTCACCATCTGTAGTATGTATATATGTATAGTATATACCCGTGATCACCTCCCGAGTGATCACGGCCCAATAGTATAGCAAGGCAGACTGACAAGAATGTAGGGCCAATGATAATAAACTAGCATCCTATACTAAGCATTTAGGATTGCAGGTAAGGTATCAACAGATGTAGCAATAATGTCAGGCTATGCATCAGAATAGGATCAACGGAAAGCAGTAACATGCTACACTACTCTAATGCAAGAAGTATAGAGGAGAATAGGCGATATCTGGTGATCAAGGGAGGGGCTTGCCTGGTTGCTCAGACAAGGAGGGGTCGTCGGTGACGTAGTCGACCACAAGGGGCATCAGCATCAGTCTCGGAGTCTACCGGAAAGGAGTAACGGAGGGGGAACACAATAAATAATAGAGCAATCAAATGTAACACAAAGCAAGACGCGGCAATACGTTGTGCTAGGAGTGACCTAACGTAGGGATAGGCGATACCGGTGAAGGGGGAAACATCCGGGAAAATATCCCCGGTGTTTCGTGTTTTTGGGCAGAGGAGCCGGAGGGGGAAAGTTGCGAGTTCGATAGGTTATGGATGGGTGGCGGACGAACGGGCTGCGTATCCGGGTTCGTCTCGTCGTTCTGAGCAACTTTCATATAGAAAACATTTTCATCCGAGTTACGGTTATTTTTCTATTAATTTTCAAAGTTTAAAGGATTTTCTGAATTATTATTAAATCGAAAAAGAATAGTAAAACTGCGTGTACCCAGTGGCTGTCTAGCCACAGAGGCTGACATGTGGGCGCGTTGACTGCTGAGTCAGCAGTCAACGTTTGACTGGTCAGACAATGAACAGTGTTGCTGGCCCCACCTGTGAGTGACTAGGTGTATATTTTAAACTAATCCTTTTTCTTAATTTATTCCTAATGGCCTTGGGACCACTGTCATTGACTACTGGGGGGGGGGGGGGTTAGCACTAAAAGGGGATTAGCCCCTTAATCCACAAGGGGCCGGCCTCCATTACAGAAGGCCAAGCGGCCTCGCCAGGCACACACGCACGCCTGCGTGCGCACCGGCGCTCGGCAGCTGCGGCCAGGAGCAGCAGGCCGGGGCCTTGGGGCGGCGCGGAGGCGGGGCTCCCGCGGCGAGCTGCGCGTGGGGAAGCACCGGCGGCCGCGACGGTTGCAGCAGGCGTCGGAGGCAGGCGAAATCGGCAGCAGCGGGCAAGAGCGGGGGCGGGCGCAGCTGGCCGGAGGAGGGGCGCCAGCGAGCAGGAAGCAGCGGGGCGACAAAGAGCATGCGAAACTAGGGCGCGAGTGGCCCGCGGCGAGCGCGCCGGCCGGCGGGGAGTGACGCGAGGCTGCGGGCTCGGTAATGGCGCTTCGGTAGCCAAATTGTGTGCAGTTTTGTTTTGTTTGAAGGTTAAGTCTCGCGCACATCCAACAGAGCATACGACGAAGGCGGAGGCGATCTAAATCGACTGCAGCAACGACTGGGGCGGCTGCCGGAGTTCAGGCAAGCTCGTGCGCGGCGCTACGGAGCACGGCAAGAGGGACTGCAGGCACGGGGGCTCCGCAGCGATGCGCTGAGTACGTCAGTGTGCTCAGAGGCGAGCCGTTGTGGCTGTGGTCACGGCTACGCCAAGCCCGGCGGCGAGGAGCTCTCGGTCACGACGGGACATCGACGGGGCAACAAAAATGAGCGGGGAAGAGAGGGGGTTGACGCGGAGCTCACCTAGGGAGCACAAGGAGGCTCGGTGAGTAGCTTAGGAGCAGCAGGGGGTAGCCGGATTTGGCGATGAACGCCGACGACCGAAGGAAGTAGAAGAAGTCGATCCCGGCGATGTCGTCCCCTCCAGCTCGAACGGTGGTGCGTAGAGGACGTAGTCGAACACTGCGAAGCTCCTGGACTTGTTGCAGCGACGAGGGGAGTCCGATGGCCGCGGGATCGACGAGGTGGCGGCGACCACGTGCTCGGACGATGAAGAAAAAGAAAGGGGCGAGCGAGAGGGATGAATGGTTGGCCTAGGGTTTGTCCGATGCGTCGGGGAGGACTTTGTACACCTCGGGGTGCCGGTGGATGATCGACACGGCGACAGACGAGGCCATGGCGGGCGTGGATGCACGCCACGCACGGGCACCGCCTCCTCTCTGTACAGAGGAGGAAAAGGCCATGGTGGGCTTGGGCCTGCACTGCAGCATTGGGCTACAAGTGCACAATGTAGCTTTTCGTTCTTTTTAATTTCCTTTTCAATTATTCCATTTACTGTTTTCTTTTATTTTAAAGTATTTAGGCATTCTGTAAAAGCGTGGTTTCTTCACCATAAATACCTAGGCATTAATTGGCACACTCCGAACATTTTTGTTTAATATTTTAAAACTTTTATAGTTTGCCTCGGTTTTAAATTTGAAATTCGAACTAGGTTTCGAACCAACGCGAGTTTATCCACAGTAACCGAGGTGACGTGGCATCATTAGCGGGGATCACTGTAGCTTAAGTATCCGGGTGTCACAATTCTCCTCCACTACAAGAAATCTCGTCCCGAGATTTAAGAGCGGTTATAAGGGGGAAGGGATCTGGTTACGAAATTCTAACGATTCTTCTCGGTCATAGTTGCTCTTCTCGAAGAGGTCAATCCATTACATTGATGTCTTCGGTTCTCTGCTTCAAGTCACCATGATCAAGTCGTCATCCTTTCTTCGGGATCTCCATCGTCCTACGAACGCAATCAAGGGGTAAAACTCCGGAAGAACGCATCTCCACTAAGATGGGCATCTGACGGTGAACTCAATGGGAAATACACAAGGTACTCCACGAGTTGTATTCCAGTGAATTCGTTGAGTGCAATATACGATGGTACCAAAGTTTCAAACGGGTAGGCAATCATTCAATGACTAGCCAGAAGCTGGAATGGGGGTTTGAACAATGAGAATAACATGGTGTTTGATTCCAGGATGAATAATGGTATAGCATTTTTCTCGTGAATCACATACGAAGCCAGGTGCAAAGGATACATTAGAATCCGGGTTGTAAAGGAGAGTCAGGTTTCGATCCCGTGGACCTATGGGTTATGGGCCCACCAGGTGGGTTGAAAGTAGGAAGGGTGGTGACATCTTGCACAGCCGCGACAGGGAGGCATGTCAGTGGATAGCTTGTCAGGTATGCCGGCAACAATGTCGGTACCAAGGATGGGGAACGAAGAGAGCAATTTCCTGCTTGTTGAGCGAGGTGAACCAATTGGCAAAGTTATCACCCGACGGTGGTTACCAGAATGTCATCAACAATAGTAACAGGGTCTTACTGATAGAGTTGTACACTGAGGTGTTTACATGAGCAGGAGAATATTATTGCTTAGATCGTAAAGATCAGAAGAAACGTTAAACCAACCAATGGAAAGGAAAATGTGTTTAAACACATAATTCAAGGGTATATCCTTCCCAAGGACAAGCAGAGCATGATATCCATGACATGATATAATGTAGAAAACTCTTTAGGTAGGGGAGAAATTTTCACGACATTATCCATACAATGGTGTTTGGATAATTGATCAAGAAACATTTATCATTGGGCTTTAAATGTTCTTGTTGAAAATCGGAGTACCACCGACATGCTTCGAGACAGGATTGACATGGTCTTCAAGCGAAGGTCAGGCTTTGGATACAAAGGATCCATCAAAAACAACTTATAGAATAAGTCTTACAGTTTCCTCATGGAAGAATGGATAACCTTGTTGGAAAGGAATCTATAACAATAGGGCCTCCGGCCAGGTGTGCTAGGCACGACAGCACCTTACCGGTCACATAAAGACCATTCTTATAACTCTTGGAAATATGTTCCAACCATCATATCTGACCGAGATTCAGATCTGATTGGTGTCAGGATAACTCAGACTCGGGATGCCTAAGAAGAAAGGTGCAACACAAATTGACGAGATGACATTGCAAGATTCTCGGGAAATTTACTACGGAAGCGAGTTCCGAAACAAAAGTTCATCGGTAAACCAATGAGAGGATGAGGAGGTGGCTGATGGAATCAGCGACAATTCATCGAGATTTAACAAAAGATGGATTTCCACAATTATGTGAGCAAGGAGATAACATTTGTCAGATCAAATGGTATAATGATGTATGCTCGAGGAAAACATACACAATTAAACATTGGTTGAAAGGTGCACCCGAATATGGGCTGGGTTGCACGACCAATGTCGGAATGGTGATTCAATAATCAATAGGCTAAGGATGAACGGTCAACCATTAACTTCAAAGCAAGAGGGTTGCTAGAAGGGCAGAATCCAAACAACACCGTTCACTTGTGGGTACCCCGGTTGGAATCAACACGAGGACCAAGAAAGAACGGTGAGGGTGAGAAGTTATCACAATACCAAGAACTCTCAAGACGTGGTGAATTTCTCATGACATTCTTGACATAAAAGAAGGTAATACTCCAAGGTAAAGAAGAACAAATGCTGGGGAGCAAGGATCTCAAGGTATACACAAAACACGAAAAAGTTTGTGCTGAACGGAAGGCAATAGAGTGGTAGATGATAACACAAATCATCGAGGGAAGGATGGTATTTCCCATCATGAATTCGATTGGTATCCTGGAAGGAGTTAAAATGTTGATGATGATCACGACACATTTGTCGAGAGATTTCAAGAAGATGTAATCGATCGGCGATAACATCAAGTCAAAGGAATTATGAAGCAAAAGGTTATTGGAACCATGCGTACGACACAAACTCAAAATCAAGCTTGTTGTCCAAAGCGAAATGATATGATGATGAAGATCGATGTAAGCTTAGCTCGTCGAAAATTGTGCTTCGGAAAGAAAGACCAGATAGCACAATTAAAAAGTTGCACGATAATGATATAGCCGATCAGGCTAGGAATGACTTCAAGGATTATTAAACTCATAAGCAACGAAAATTACTTAGAGTTATCGTATCGGAGTGCGGAATCGATTCACTTATCGGTGTTCTCGAGTGACTAATAACTTAGAACCCGTGAAAAATTGGAATCAGTGGGAATGTAGCACTTGATGAAGAACTCATAAGAAGTTATGCACTTCCATGATAATCTCGAGATACCAGGGGGGTAATACTCGATGACAGATCAAGGTAGAGGTTGTACTGGGGTATTGCTCTATAGATGACAAGTGCTTAAACTTGCATGAGAAATGGTATTTAAAGGATAACATGGTCGGAACCACGATTGCAAAAGACCAGATCCCAGATATAAGATGATCTTATACTAAGGGAATAATTAATTTTTTAAAACAAGCTTCGATGAGAAGATGTACATCGTGTCCATGGGCATGAACATAAAGTTCAAGGTCGACTCCCACTTCTCCAATGCATAACCTTTCATCCACTTCTCGCGTTCGATGAAGTTGTATTGTTGAAATTTTATCTAGCAAAATACCAGAAGAGTACGACTCATGGAAACTTTCGGGTTCACTCGGTTTAGAGAAGGCATATGTTCAACCCATAGGGGCTTCTTAGAAACATATACCACAAGTTTCAAGAGTAAATAACACAAGCCCGAAAGCAGAGCATGGTTGGCCAAGCAGAGGATACAACTTAACAAAGGCATTATGTATCAGGGGAAGAACTCACAAAGTGATCAAATGTGAAGGACACTATCGGATAACAATCCAACAAAGGACTTGATGGTCCACCAAGGATCTGATGTGAGTATCGATACTCATCCAGAAGAGGAAGGAATGCAAATGCAACAGGTTACGGAATCATCTGAATAATTCAAAGCTTAAATGCAAAGGAATTATGATTTCCAAAACAAAGGATCAGAAGCAGACGTTCTGATCAAGGATGGATCAATAGAATATACCAGAGGCACAATCGACGACAGATAGTTTGGTCGAGAACCAGCTCATGTTCAAAATGAAGTCTGAGCCGGAAAGTTAACCCTAGGACTAGACTGATGATTGTGAACATTCACAACGTATTGAATCAACGGACTCAAAAATGATGGTGACAAAGGATGCCAATATGATTACTACACTTATGGGATTAATCATAATGAAAGCAAACAAGAAATTCCAGAGCAATAGGTTGCTGAGGATTTTCGGAATATCGAATGGTATTTCGAAGACTTTTGTGTATCACATGAACAACTGGGGAATGAGCGGGTACTCGATAAGTGTGAGAATTAACCGTAGGGGTATTCAGGTGACAAAGCACAGCAAGGCAGTAAGCTCAAAGGATTATCGAAACAACGACGAGTTTTTCAGGGTATCTTGTAATAACAAGACCACTGGGGATGAATGTAAGAATAACAACTGCAAGTAGTTATCCATAAGGGTTTACGGTGGAAGGAGAATTGCAAACGCGATGAACACAAGTTCTCGATTTAACAGCGGAGAGTATCTTCAGGGTCTTCTGGTGCAGCAGACGATCATCAATAGTAAGGGGCTCTCCGGGTGAAAGTGATAACGAGATCCTAATGTTAGATTTAGCAAAATCATTTAAACCTGAATAGAAGAGAGATCAGAGTCCCAGAGTAGAGGTCGAGAAGTAAAAGATCCTAATACCACCCAATGGCGACGTGGGCCCATGGGCCGCACAGCCATGTTAGTAAAAGATTTTGCAATGTCTAGACTCGACTTCGGCCAAGGAGTTGGGAAGGGGGATTCCTACAGGCAGTCGGCTCTGATACCAACTTGTGACGCCCCCGATTCAATCGTACACTAATCATGCACGCAAATGTGTACGATCAAGATCAGGGACTCACGGGAAGATATCACAACACAACTCTAAAACATAAATAAGTCATACAAGCATCATAATACAAGCCAAGGGGCCTCGAGGGCTCGAATACAAGTGCTCGATCATAGACAAGTCAGCGGAAGCAACAATATCTGAGTACAGACATAAGTTAAGCAAGTTGCCATAAGATGGCTAGCACAAACTGGGATACAAATTGAAAAAGGCGCAGGCCTCCTGCCTGGGATCCTCCTAAACTACTCCTGGTCGTCGTCAGCAGCCTGCACGTAGTAGTAGGCACCTCCAGTGTAGTAGTCGTCGTCGACGGTGGCGTCTGGCTCCTGGGCTCCAACATCTGGTTGCGACAACCAGAAAGAAAGGAAAGGGGGAAAAGGGGGGAGAAAGCAACCGTGAGTACTCATCCAAAGTACTCGCAAGCAAGGAGCTACACTACATATGCATGTGTATATGTGTAAAGGGCCATATCAGTGGACTGAACTGCAGAATGCCAGAATAAGAGGGGGATAGCTAGTCCTGTCAAAGACTACGCTTCTGGCAGCCTTCGTCTTGCAGCATGTAGAAGAGAGTAGTTTGAAGTCCTCCAAGTAGCATCGCCAAGTAGCATCTTCAAGTAGCATCTCCAAGTAGCATTTCCAGTAGCATCGCATAGCATAATCCTACCCGGCGATCCTCTCCTCGTCGCCCTGTTAGAGAGCGATCACCGGGTTGTATCTGGCACTTGGAAGGGTGTGTTTTATTAAGTATCCGGTTCTAGTTGTCATAAGGTCAAGGTACAACTCCGGGTCGTCCTTTTACCGAGGGACACGGCTATTCGAATAGATTAACTTCCCTGCAGGGGTGCACCACATAACCCAACACGCTTGATCCCATTTGGCCGGACACACTTTCCTGGGTCATGCCCGGCCTCGGAAGATCAACACGTCGCAGCCCCACCTAGGCCTAACAGAGAGGTCAACACGTCGGTCTAACTCCTATGGCGCAGGGGTCTGGGCCCATCGCCCATTGCACACCTGCACGTTGCGTGGGCGGCCGAAAGCAGAACTAGCCCCCTAATACAAGAGCAGGCTTACGTTCCAATCCGGCGCGCGCCGCTCAGTCGCTGACGTCTAGAAGGCTTCGGCTGATACCACGACGTCGGGATACCCATAACTACTCCCGCGTAGATGGTTAGTGCGTATAGACCAAATGGCCAGACTCAGATCAAATACCAAGATCTCGTTAAGCGTGTTATTATGAAGCAACCACGGACGCCGACCAGGGCCAGGCCCACCTCTCGCCTAGGTGGTCTCAACCTGCCCTGTCGCTCCGCCACAAAGATCCACACAGAGGGCCGTCGGGACAAAGGTCCTTTCAGCCCCCAATCCGTGAATCACTTGCGGGTACTCTTCGAGCGGACCCGACTTTAGTCACCATCTGTAGTATGTATATATGTATAGTATATACCCGTGATCACCTCCCGAGTGATCACGGCCCAATAGTATAGCAAGGCAGACTGACAAGAATGTAGGGCCAATGATAATAAACTAGCATCCTATACTAAGCATTTAGGATTGCAGGTAAGGTATCAACAGATGTAGCAACAATGTCAGGCTATGCATCAGAATAGGATCAACGGAAAGCAGTAACATGCTACACTACTCTAATGCAAGCAGTATAGAGGAGAATAGGCGATATCTGGTGATCAAGGGAGGGGCTTGCCTGGTTGCTCAGACAAGGAGGGGTTGTCGGTGACGTAGTCGACCACAAGGGGCATCAGCATCAGTCTCGGAGTCTACCGGAAAGGAGTAACGGAGGGGGAACACAATAAATAACAGAGCAATCAAATGTAACACAAAGCAAGACGCGGCAATACGTTGTGCTAGGAGTGACCTAACGTAGGGATAGGCGATACCGGTGAAGGGGGAAACATCCGGGAAAATATCCCCGGTGTTTCGTGTTTTTGGGCAGAGGAGCCGGAGGGGGAAAGTTGCGAGTTCGATAGGTTATGGATGGGTGGCGGACGAACGGGCTGCGTATCCGGGTTCGTCTCGTCGTTCTGAGCAACTTTCATATAGAAAACATTTTCATCCGAGTTACGGTTATTTTTCTATTAATTTTCAAAGTTTAAAGGATTTTCTGAATTATTATTAAATCGAAAAAGAATAGTAAAACTACGTGTACCCAGTGGCTGTCTAGCCACAGAGGCTGACATGTGGGCGCGTTGACTGCTGAGTCAGCAGTCAACGTTTGACTGGTCAGACAATGAACAGTGTTGCTGGCCCCACCTGTGAGTGACTAGGTGTATATTTTAAACTAATCCTTTTTCTTAACTTATTCCTAATGGCCTTGGGACCACTGTCATTGACTACTGGGGGGGGGGTTAGCACTAAAAGGGGATTAGCCCCTTAATCCACAAGGGGCCGGCCTCCATTACAGAAGGCCAAGCGGCCTCGCCAGGCACACACGCACGGCTGCGTGCGCACCGGCGCTCGGCAGCTGCGGCCAGGAGCAGCAGGCCGGGGCCTTGGGGCGGCGCGGAGGCGGGGCTCCCGCGGCGAGCTGCGCGTGGGGAAGCACCGGCGGCCGCGGCGGTTGCAGCAGGCGTCAGAGGCAGGCGAAATCGGCAGCAGCGGGCAAGAGCGGGGGCGGGCGCAGCTGGCCGGAGGAGGGGCGCCGGCGAGCAGGAAGCAGCGGGGCGACAGAGAGCATGCGAAACTAGGGCGCGAGTGGCCCGCGGCGAGCGCGCCGGCCGGCGGGGAGTGACGCGAGGCTGCGGGCTCGGTAATGGCGCTTCGGTAGCCAAATTGCGTGCAGTTTTGTTGTGTTTGAAGGTTAAGTCTCGCGCACATCCAACAGAGCATACGACGAAGGCGGAGGCGATCTAAATCGACTGCAGCAACGACTGGGGCGGCTGCCGGAGTTCAGGCAAGCTCGTGCGCGGCGCTACGGAGCACGGCAAGAGGGACAGCAGGCACGGGGGCTCCGCGGCGATGCGCTGAGTACGTCAGTGTGCTCAGAGGCGAGCCGTTGTGGCTGTGGTCACGGCTACGCCAAGCCCGGCGGCGAGGAGCTCTCGGTCACGACGGGACATCGACGGGGCAACAAAAATGAGCGGGGAAGAGAGGGGGTTGACGCGGAGCTCACCTAGGGAGCACAAGGAGGCTCGGTGAGTAGCTTAGGAGCAGCAGGGGGTAGCCGGATTTGGCGATGAACGCCGACGACCGAAGGAAGTAGAAGAAGTCGATCCCGGCGATGTCGTCCCCTCCAGCTCGAACGGTGGTGCGTAGAGGACGTAGTCGAACACTGCGAAGCTCCTGGACTTGTTGCAGCGACGAGGGGAGTCCGGTGGCCGCGGGATCGACGAGGTGGCGGCGACCACGTGCTCGAACGATGAAGAAAAAGAAAGGGGCGAGCGAGAGGGATGAATGGTTGGCCTAGGGTTTGTCCGATGCGTCGGGGAGGACTTTGTACACCTCGGGGTGCCGGTGGATGATCGACACGGCGACAGACGAGGCCATGGCGGGCGTGGATGCACGCCACGCACGGGCACCGCCTCCTCTCTGTACAGAGGAGGAAAAGGCCATGGTGGGCTTGGGCCTGCACTGCAGCATTGGGCTACAAGTGCACAATGTAGCTTTTCGTTCTTTTTAATTTCCTTTTCAATTATTCCATTTACTGTTTTCTTTTATTTTAAAGTATTTAGGCATTCTGTAAAAGCGTGGTTTCTTCACCATAAATACCTAGGCATTAATTGGCACACTCCGAACATTTTTGTTTAATATTTTAAAACTTTTATAGTTTGCCTCGGTTTTAAATTTGAAATTCGAACTAGGTTTCGAACTAACGCGAGTTTATCCACAGTAACCGAGGTGACGTGGCATCATTAGCGGGGATCACTGTAGCTTAAGTATCCGGGTGTCACAGGAGCTGCACATATCTCGTTCTCAGGGCACACCGGATGAGCAAGACGACGGGTTGGCATAGACCCTGGTTGCCCAGGGGGCGCCAGACATCGCTCGGTTTGGACCAACACTTAGACAAGCATTGGCCCAGGGGGGCTAAAATAAAGATGACCCTCGAGAGAGCGACTCCCAAGGGAAAAGTAGGTGGTGGTGAGGCAAATGGTAAAACCAAGGTTGGGCCTTGCTGGACAAGTTTTATTCAAAGCGAACTGTCAGGGGGGTCCCATAAATCACCTAACCGCGTTAGGAACGCAAAATTCGGGAACATAACACCGGTATGACGGAAACTAGGGCGGCAAGAGTGGAACAAAACACCAGGCATAAGGCCGAGCCTTCCACCCTTTACCAAGTATATAGATGCATTAATAATATAAGAGATATTGTGATATCCCAACCAAAATCCTGTCCACCATGGAGAAATCTTCAACTTCACCTGCAACTAGCAACGCTATAAGAGGGGCTGAGCAAAATCGGTAACATAGCCAAACAGTGGTTTGCATAGGAAAGGTGTCAAAGGTTAGAGGTTCATGGCAATTTGGGATGGCTTGATAAACAGGCAATAGGTAGCGCAGCATAGCGATAGAATGAAGCAACTAGCATAGCAATGATAGTAGTGAGATCCAGGGTAGCAGTCATCTTGCCTGAAATCCCGCAAGGAAGAAGAACGAGTCCATTAAGAAGATGAACGGATGAAGCCGAACCAACCGTAGACGAACGAATCCTCACGATCGCAACAAAACAGGAACTAACAAGAAGAAGCACACAACATAGGTAAACACACCACACATGAACAAGGCATGATGCACAACAATCATGATGCATGACAAAGCTACATGAAGCTACTCATGGCAAGAGATGATGCAAACAAGAACAACACATTAAGGCAAGTTTAAATGAGGCCGGGAACAGCATATAACAATTCCGGTAAGTCCTCATATGCAAATTTCGAAATTGGTCCAGAACTGAATAAACATTAAGTTGAAGTTGTTAAACAGCAAGTTAAAGAGCACCAAGAGGATCTACACGAAATTCTAGTCAAGTTACATATAAAGTTCATTTAATTCGGAGCTACTGCCTAGAAGATATGAGCAAAACAAGTTAAGCATGGCATTGATGCAAAATGCATACAAACATCAAGCAAACACACCAAAACAAGGGTGCAACATGATAATATGGAACTACATGCAAAATCAAGCAAGTTTCATATAGAGCACACTCAAAACGGAGCAACGGTTCAACACATACACTCTATACAAGTCACAACAATCTGTCCAAAACAGCAACTAGGCATATTGCAAGCATCAAAACAACATGCTACAGCACCCCAACATAATAACAAAAGGCATGGGCATGAAGTATAGGTAAAGCACAACAAAACATGAACACTGAGCTATCTCTAGAAATCACTAGAACATGTTCAAAAAGACATGGGAAGATTGCAAATAATAACAGTTTCAGACTTATCAGGAAATAACATCAGGTTGCAATGTTTAGAGCTATCAAACAACAGGTTACAGGAACATATCATGGCAAACAAAGGCATGGAATGAATCTACTAAATGCATAGATCAAAAGTCCCTTACTGACCATGAGCCAAAAAGGCACAGAAAATATGATGGCACCCACGTAAACATGGCAAGCTATATTACAGATTCATACATGGCAGGAACAACAATAAGTAGGCATGTTGGTGAGCTTGAACCACTCACCACAGAGCAAAACATGGCATGGCTCACTAGGAAACAATCATGGAAACATTGAACTTAATGTTAACAGGCTGACAGCAACATTATCAAGCAACTTTGGAGCAAGATATGAACAATCTACAGCAAGCTATAAATTCAACCAAGGGCATGAATGGATATAGCATGACATGTAGATCAAAACATGTTTATAGGACATCTCCAGATTATGCATAGAATGATTAGTAGAAGCATGTTAACATAGCAACAAAATATAACAGAATCTGCCAGGAAAACAGCAACAGCAAGTACACTACTTAACAAGCTCGATTCACTCACCACAAGTCATTGCATGACAATATAAGCATAGCATCATCAAGAAGGCATGTTTGTGAAACCAACCAAGGCAGGAACAAGTCTATAGCATGCAAGGATCAACTATAGCAAGCTTGGCCAAATTGAATAACATGTAAACAATCTGTCAGGAAACATTTTGAAGCAAAAGTAGAGCACTCAAATGACATGTTAGACTACTCCATAATTGCAAACAAGGGCATGAATGGATAGACAATAACCATATGTTCAAAACATCCTTACTAAAGTATCTCTAAATATGCATGGATCTCTCTGTAGCATCAAGTTTACATGGCATCAAAATAAAAGCAGAACAGGGACTAAAATCAGCAATATCACGAAGCCTAGTTTGCATGCTTGTGCTAGTCACCACATTGATCACAAAAATACATGGCATACACCCCTGGAAAGATGGCATGGCATAGATCAAAACACATGAAGACATCAACCTCATAGGATGCACACATCAATCATGGCAAAAATGACAAATGAGCATGTTATAACAGTTCCAGCAGATTAACATCAACATGCACTCTTCCAACAGCATTTCGGGCATCAAGATGAGCTCAAATTAAAATGACGCAATGGAATGAATTGAAGTACTCGTCGAGGCGAACAATTTGACATATTATACGCACGAAATGGAGGTACGGATGCAGAGATACAATGCAATGAACATGGCATGATTATGCAAAAGTTACATGACTTAGAGAAAATCCGGGGGTCAACCTGAGGATCTGGATCTGGGCGGTTGACGAGGCGGCGGCGCGAGCTCGCCGGAGAGCGACCGGAGGGAGGTTGGAGGAGGCGCCGGGTGGAGGGAAACGCGGCGGCCGGCGACCGGAGTGGAGGCAGAGGGGCGGTGCGACGGACGGCGGAGGGCGCGGGCTCGCCTGAGAGGCGCAGGGCGCGGGGCGGCGCGGGCTGGAACCGCGGGCGGAGTCGGCAGCCGTGGCGGCTGCCCAGGCCGGCGGCGACGGCGGCGAGGCACCGGGGCCGCAGGCGGAGATGGCGGCGGCCGGACCGAGGCGTGGGACGGCGGCGGGGCGCAGCGCCGGCGGCGGAGGGCGCGGGCAGAGGCGCGGGGGTGCAAGGCCGGGACGGCTGAGGAGCGCCGGCGGGCGGGGATGCGGCGGCGGCGGCTGCGGTCGCCGGCGACGGGGTCGGCTCGCCCGGGCGGCGCGCGGGCCAGCGGCCGGCGGCGGACGGGCCGCGCGGGCCGCGCGTGGGCTTGGCGGGTCGCGAGCGCGGGGACGGCGGCGGAGACACGTGGCGCGCGGTGGTTGGGCGAGGGGGCGGCGGCGGACGTGTCCGGCGCCGGGCGGACGCGTCCGGCGCGCGGAGGAAGAAGAAGGCTAGGGTTTCGGGGGATTCATCCGCGAATTTCGGAGGTGGGACTAATTTATAGGTAGGAGGAGCTAGGAGAGTCCAAATGAGGAGCGGTTTTCGGCCACGCGATCGTGATCGAACGACCGAGAGCATGGAGGGGAGTTTGCTGGGTTTTGGGCCACTTTGGAAGGGGTGTTGGGCTGCAACAAAAGAGGCTTTTGCGGTTACCCGGTTAACCGTTGGAGTATCAAACGACCTCCAAATGGCACGAAACTTGACAGGCGGTATACCGGTGCTATACCAAGGCCGCTTGGCAAACCTCGGCCCATTACGAGAACGTTTAACACCCGCACAAGAGAAGAGGCAAAAAAGGGGACGCCGGAGGACATAGGAGTGCCGGATTGCAAAACGGACAACGGGGAAAATGCTCGGAAGCATGAGACGAACACGTATGAAAAATGAGATGCACATGATGACATGATATGAAATGCAGATGATGACATGGCAAAATGCAACACGCAAGCAAATGACATGGCAACGACGGCGAATAACTGACGGACACCTGGCGCAACGGATCCGGGGCATTACAACACTCCTCCACTAACAAGAGATCTCGTCCCGAGATCTTAGGACCGAGACGGAAGAGAAAAGGGAAGAGCTGAAACAAGAACTCAAGAGAAGAAGCAAAGAAATCAAGAGCACTCGAGAAGAAGAGAGGAACAACGATAATGACGAGAATCGAAAACTCACGGAATCAGATAGACTATGAAATGACTCCGGTTGGAACAGGATAAGAAGCGGATGAGACTGAAAGAATTTAGGCAGCACTCAGGTTGAAAATGAAAGGAGTAGAACATGAACTAGAGAAGATGGAATGAGACTTGGTGAACTCTTGAAGAATGAATTAAATCATGAAGAATCACCATGAAGAACTCCGGTAAACAAAAGGATGATGAGATAGAATTCAAGGATGGAAAGAATAAGATGAGCCTTGCGATGATTTAGATGGAGGTTCCGACGAAATGGTCGTGGAAATATGAACTCCGGAAAAGATGAAAAACACTTGGAACTAGAATTTATTCACCAAGAACAAACTCCGAAGGAAGGGATTACTCACTTGGATGGAATAAGAATAAGATTTATTGTATGCTTATCCTTCATCAAATTAAATTGATGACAAGCAATGGATTTTGCATACTACTTATTCTTCTTGAAAAGGATTGAGAAGGGATAGCACAAAACTTGAGAAGGTCTTCATGAACCACCGGTAGGATTGGAAAGAACGAATGGATTAAAATGATAATCAAAGAAAAGAATCTTGAACGAACCACCGTAAGAATTCGAAAATGACTGATGAAAGAGAAAGAATCACCGGGAAGAATTAGAAGGCAAATATGCTTGAGGGAATTTAGATGCAAAAGAACAAAGAGATCGCGAACTGATTGAAGAATACTTGAACGAAGCACCGGGATAAATAGAGAACGATAACTGGAATGATGGCCTCCGGTGAAAAGAAACAAAAATCAACTCCTGAAATACTCCGGATGGGTAAGAAAAGAATATCGGACGAATGGAATAATTCGAGAGGATAGCATGAAGCTAAAACCACGAATCCTCGAGAGAACAGACAAGATTTAGAGGAAAAACTCTTCTTCGGTCTTCAAATGACGACGGGAAACTCCACCAAAATTACAGAGATACTCCGGGAGAATGAAAAACCGAAAAGGTTGAGTCAACAATGAAAAGAATTTGAAAGCGATCTTGGAGAAGGCATGTGACTGATGAAATTCATTCTTACGTCACACTTGAAAAGAATTATGAATGCTGGGGAATTAGAAGAGTCAGGTAAGATCCTGGGAAAAGACCTGTGGGTTAGGGCCCACTGAATAAAACACCGTTGGAAAAGGATTGTTAAACAGATAGATGATGCACCGGAACAATTGAAATATTTGAATGAGGTGACAACCTCGAATTAATTCAAACACAGACAAATCTCCTGAGATGTCTTGAGCACTCCGGAAGGATAAACTGGCGAGAGGCGAACGAGCAAGGGGAAAACATTTGAGCCGAGGAAAAAGAATATGAACACCAGTTGAAATGATTGAGGGAAGACTGAAAAGACTCCGTACGAATGAAAATTGATGGTCGAAAGAGACTCATACTCCGGGAAGAAGAGGGTGGAAGGGCGGGAAAAACACAGACAACTGGAAGGGAAAACCGAAGAATAACTTCAAGAGGAAACACAGGTTAAAATCATTGAGGAGAGAAAGCAAAGGTTTCGCACGAGTAGGATGGATACTCGATTTCGGACTCCGGATTCGAGAAGAAGAAGGGAGGGCGGGTGGGAAAAACAATGACAACTTCGGACAGGGAAACAACAACGATGTCGGAGGAAGAACTGAGGATTGAACTTGGCAAAGATGAAGAGGCTCGAGTCAACTTGACGAGAAATGCACCGGATGCAAAGAGCTGAGGAACAACGATCGGAAAACCAACTGCGTGATCCTAAAGAAAAATTTGAAGGGGAAGAGGAGTAGTTCAAAACACCTACGTCAAGATTCCTTACCAGAGCGACGAAGGGGCAGAGGAGTAAAAAGAATTCCTACTCTCTGATATAACTAGACTCCGAAAAAAGTTTTCTTCTAGACTCAACAACGGCCAAACTACACGATCAATCAAGGGGGCTCCTAGGGTCGGTCGAGGCTCTGATACCAACTTGTCACGCCCAATATGCGACCCTATCCAAAAGGAACTCGAAGGTCCCACCAAGGATAGACCCGCATATTGAAACGCTTTTGCAAGGTGGATATCATTACATCAACATTACATAATAGATGGGGATACATACAAAACATACAATGTCAACTGAATACAACAACACAACATACAAGAACAACATCCGACTACGGATGAATCATAAACAGAAACTCAAACAATATCCACCCTGCTAGCCTAGGCTGCCGACCTGGAACCTATCCCCTGATCGAAGAAGAAGCAGAAGAAGAACTCAACGCAAGCAAGCGTCGCTCTCGCGTCAGGATCATCGCCTAACCTGTACCTGCAACTGTTGTTGTAGTAATCTGTGAGCCACGAGGACTCAGCAATCCCATTACCACGGGTATCAAGACTAGCAAAGCTTAATGGGAAAGGAAGGGGTAAAGTGGTAAGGTTGCAGCAGCGGCTAAGCAATGTATGGTGGCTAACATACGCAAATAAGAGCGAGAAGAGAGCAAAAGGAACGGTCGTGAAGCTAGCAATGATCAAGAGGTGATCCTGAACACCTACTTACGTCAAACATAACACAGAAACCATGTTCACTTCCCGGACTCCACCGAGAAGAGACCATCACGGCTATACACGCGGTTGATGCATTTTATTTCGGATCTGGTGTCAAGTTTTCTACAACCGGACATTAACAAATTCCCATCTGCCACATAACCGCGGGCACGGCTCTCGAAAGTTTAAGCCCTGCAGGGGTGTCCCAACTTAGCCCATGACAAGCTCTCGCGATCAACGAAGGAATAGACCTTCTCCCAGGAAGACCCGATCAGTCTTGGAATCCCGGTTTACAAGACATTTCGACAATGGTAAAACAAGACCAGCAAAGCCGCCCGATGCGCCGACAATCCCGATAGGAGCTACACATATCTCGTTCTCAGGGCACACCGGATGAGCAAGACAACGGGTTGGCATAGACCCTGGTTGCCCAGGGGGCGCCGGACATCGCTCGGTTTGGACCAACACTTAGACAAGCATTGGCCCGGGGGGGCTAAAATAAAGATGACCCTCGAAAGAGCGACTCCCAAGGGAAAAGTAGGTGGTGGTGAGGCAAATGGTAAAACCAAGGTTGGGCCTTGCTGGACAAGTTTTATTCAAAGCGAACTGTCAGGGGGGTCCCATAAATCACCCGACCACGTTAGGAACGCAAAATCCGGGAACATAACACCGGTATGACGGAAACTAGGGCGGCAAGAGTGGAACAAAACACCAGGCATAAGGCCGAGCCTTCCACCCTTTACCAAGTATATAGATGCATTAATAATATAAGAGATATTGTGATATCCCAACCAAAATCCTGTCCACCATGGAGAAATCTTCAACTTCACCTGCAACTAGTAACGCTATAAGAGGTGCTGAGCAAAAGCGGTAACATAGCCAAACAGTGGTTTGCATAGGAAAGGTGTCAAAGGTTAGAGGTTCATGGCAATTTGGGATGGCTTGATAAACAGGCAATAGGTAGCGCAGCATAGCGATAGAACGAAGCAACTAGCATAGCAATGATAGTAGTGAGATCCAGGGTAGCGGTCATCTTGCCTGAAATCCCGCAAGGAAGAAGAACGAGTCCATGAAGAAGACGAACGGATGAAGCCGAACCAACCGTAGACGAACGAATCCTCACGATCGCAACGAAACAGGAACTAACAAGAAGAAGCACACAACATAGGTAAACACACCACACATGAACAAGGCATGATGTACAACAAGCATGATGCATGACAAAGCTACATGAAGCTACTCATGGCAAAAGATGATGCAAACAAGAACAACACATTAAGGCAAGTTTAAATGAGGCCGGGAACAACATATAGCAATTCCGGTAAGTCCTCATATGCAAATTTCGAAATTGGTCCAGAACTGAATAAACATTAAGTTGAAGTTGTTAAACAGCAAGTTAAAGAGCACCAAGAGGATCTACACGAAATTCTAGTCAAGTTACATATAAAGTTCATTTAATTCGGAGCTACGGCCTAAAAGATATGAGCAAAACAAGTTAAGCATGGCATTGATGCAAAATGCATACAAACATCAAGCAAACACACCAAAACAAGGATGCAACATGATAATATGGAACTACATGCAAAATCAAGCAAGTTTCATATAGAGCACACTCAAAACGGAGCAACGGTTCAACACATACACTCTATACAAGTCACAACAATCTGTCCAAAACAACAACTAGGCATATTGCAAGCATCAAAACAACATGCTACAGCACCCCAACATAATAACAAAAGGCATGGGCATGAAGTACATGTAAAGCACAACAAAACATGAACACTGAGCTATCTCTAGAAATCACTAGAACATGCTCAAAAAGACATGGGAAGATTGCAAATAATAACAGTTTCAGACTTATCAGGAAATAACATCAGGTTGCAATGTTTAGAGCTATCAAACAACAGGTTACAGGAACATATCATGGCAAACAAAGGCATGGAATGAATCTACTAAATGCATAGATCAAAAGTCCCTTACTGACCATGAGCCAAAAAGGCACAGAAAATATGATGGCACCCACGTAAACATGGCAAGTTATATTACAGATTCATACATGGCAGGAACAACAATAAGTAGGCATGTTGGTGAGCTTGAACCACTCACCACAGAGCAAAACATGGCATGACAAGGCAACCAACAGTAAGAAGACATGTTTATGAAGCTAAGCATGGCAAGAACAAGTTCATAGGGTGCATGGATCACTAGAAAAAATCATGGAAACATTGAACTTAATGTTAACAGGCTGACAGCAACATTATCAAGCAACTTTGGAGCAAGATATGAACAATCTACAGCAAGCTATAAATTCAACCAAGGGCATGAATGGATATAGCATGACATGTAGATCAAAACATGTTTATAGGACATCTCCAGATTATGCATAGAATGATTAGTAGAAGCATGTTACCATAGCAACAAAATATAACAGAATTTGCCAGGAAAACAGCAACAGCAAGTACACTACTTAACAAGCTCGATTCACTCACCACAAGTCATTGCATGACAAGATAAGCATAGCATCATCAAGAAGGCATGTTTGTGAAACCAACCAAGGCAAGAACAAGTCCATAGCATGCAAGGATCAACTATAGCAAGCTTGGCCAAATTGAATAACATGTAAACAATCTGCCAGGAAACATTTTGAAGCAAAAGTAGAGCACTCAAATGACATGTTAGACTACTCCATAATTGCAAACAAGGGCATGAATGGATAGACAATAACCATATGTTCAAAACATCCTTACTGAAGTATCTCTAAATATGCATGGATCTCTCTGTAGCATCAAGTTTACATGGCATCAAAATAACAGCAGAACAGGGACTAAAATCAGCAATGTCACAAAGCCTAGTTTGCATGCTTTTGCTAGTCACCACATTGATCACAAAAATACATGGCATACACCCCTGGAAAGATGGCATGGCATAGATCAAAACACATGAAGACATCAACCTCATAGGATGCATACATCAATCATGGCAAAAATGACAAATGAGCATGTTATAACAGTCCAGCAGATTAACATCAACATGCACTCTTCCAACAGCATTTCGGGCATCAAGATGAGCTCAAATGAAAATGATGCAATGGAATGAAATGAAGTACTCGTCGAGGCGAACAATTTGACATATTATACGCACGAAACGGAGGTACGGATGCAGAGATACAATGCAATGAACATGGCATGATTATGCAAAAGTTACATGACTTAGAGAAAATCCGGGGGTCAACCTGAGGATCTGGATCTGGGCGGTTGACGAGGCGGCGGCGCGAGCTCGCCGGAGAGCGGCCGGAGGGAGGTCGGAGGAGGCGCCGGGTGGAGGGAAACGCGGCGGCCGGCGACCGGAGTGGAGGCAGAGGGGCGGCGCGGCGGAGGGCGCGGGCTCGCCGGAGAGGCGCAGGGCGCGGGGCGGCGCGGGCTGGAACCGCGGGCGGAGTCGGCAGCCGCGACGGCTGCCCAGGCCGGCGGCGACGGCGGCGAGGCACCGGGGCCGTAGGCGGAGATGGCGGCGGCCGGACCGAGGGGTGGGACGGCGGCGGGGCGCAGCGCCGGCGGCGGAGGGCGCGGGCGGAGGCGCGGGGGTGCGAGGCCGGGACGGCGGAGGAGCGCCGGCGGGCAGGGACGCGGCGGCGCGCGGGCCAGCGGCCGGCGGCGGACGGGCCCCGTGGGCCGCGCGTGGGCTCGGCGGGCCGCGGGCGCGGGGACGGCGGCGGAGACACGTGGCGCGCGGTGGTTGGGCGAGGGGGCGGCGGCGGACGTGTCCGGCGCCGGGCGGACACGTCCGGCGCGCGGAGGAAGAAGAAGGCTAGGGTTTCGGGGGATTCATCCGCGAATTTTGGAGGGGGGACTAATTTATAGGTAGGAGGAGCTAGGAGAGTCCAAATGAGGAGCGGTTTTCGGCCACGCAATCGTGATCGAACGACCGAGAGCATGGAGGGGAGTTTGCTGGGTTTTGGGCCACTTTGGAAGGGGTGTTGGGCTGCAACAAAAGAGGCTTTTGCGATTACCCGGTTAACCGTTGGAGTATCAAACGACCTCCAAATGGCACGAAACTTGACAGGCGGTCTACCGGTGCTATACCAAGGCCGCTTGGCAAACCTCGGCCCATTCCGAGAACGTTTAACACCCGCACAAGAGAAGAGGCAAAAAAGGGGACGCCGGAGGACATAGGAGTGCCGGATTGCAAAACGGACAACGGGGAAAATGCTCGGAAGCATGAGACGAACACGTATGCAAAATGAGATGCACATGATGACATGATATGAAATGCAGATGATGACATGGCAAAATGGAACACGCAAGCAAATGACATGGCAACGACGGCGAATAACTGACGGACACCTCGCGCAACGGATCTGGGGCGTTACACATTGTCATCAATCACCAAAACATCTTGGGGATAAATATGCCCTTACAATCTCCCCCTTTTTGGTGGATGATGACAATACGGGATTTGCACAAATATGAGAGATATAGGACAAACGGAAAAACCCCACCGTCCTAAAATGTAGAGAGGCTCCCCCTAGATGTGTGCTATCTAGATAAGTTCTTTGGACTGCACGGCACACATACTAGGATCAACGCTCCCCCTACATTTTAGAGACCAACCATCTAAGCAGGGTATATGAGAGTAGCATAGATAACAGGATAAGCATGCAACTCATAAGCTAGATAGTGACATAGATAATGATACTGAAATAAAAGGTAGCATATGTCTCACACCATATGACTGGAACTTAGGTCTCACTGACACAAACCAAACAAAGCAAACTGCGAGAAAAACACAAACACAGAAGACGGAAGACACAAAGCACAAATCCCTAAACTCTCTCCCCCTTTGGCATCGAGACACCAAAAAGGAGAGGGAGTGTTGCTACGGCTCCAAGTGATAGATAGACACAAGCATCAGATCTTAGCGGGATCATCTGCGCCACCGTCGTCGGTCGGGAAGTGCTCGGCATCAGAATCGGTCCACGGGCAGTGCTGCTGAATCCACTCCTCCTCCTCAGTAAGCTGGTCCTCAGATCCACTGTTAACTGTGGCACCCAACTGACGCATGAGCTCCTTGTGACGACCTCGGGCCTTCTTCTCAGCCACATGAGTCATGTACTGACGGTGAGACTCCATGCAGAACAGCTTCTTCATCTTGAGCTTGAGCTTCTTTGCCCAAGAGGGCTCCGCCTCAGAAGGCACATAGTCATCATCATCATCCTCAGCCTCAGTCCCAGTCTCCTCCTCGGTCTCCATGGCAGTAGCAAACGAAGGACCTCCAGATTTAGGGACCTAAGTGCCCCAGTTGTCCTTCTTCCTCAGACGCTTGATGTCGTGAGAAACCAGCTCTCCAGTCTCCAGCATCACCTTGGGATAGACACGAGCCCAGGCCTTCTCAATAAGCAGCATGATGAACGGACCATAAATCGGGCACTTGCGCTCGGAGATAGCAGATAACAGCTCAGACCACATAACATGAGAGATATCCAGGGACTCTCCGGTGTTCTGTTCCTTCTGATGCTGGCAGAAGAGAAGCATGTCCACGAGATAGGAATGAACCATATCCAGATTCCCGATACGAGGGAAAAGAGTCTCTCGGAAGACACGATGAAGAATATCCAGAAAGGCAGCCAGCTCATAAGTTTCCTTCTTCATCTCAGGGTTGATTAGTAGGGCCATAGAGCTTGCTTGTGAGTGGAGGTGGTGTTGCGGTGTGGGTGAAAGCCGATAGGAGACTCAAGTCCTTGATCTTCCACCCCAATCAACTCCATGAATGCTTTCCACTTGACTGAAAGCAACTTGCCATTGGTCATCCAAGTCAGTGTCCTATCCTCATCAGTCCCGAGATGAACCGTGGCATAGAATAAGGCCACAATATCAGCATCATAATCTTTGTTGAATTGCATGACCCCAAGAATGTTCAGTTGAGTGCACATCTGAAGAGCTTCACCAAAGTATTCTGGATCCTTCTCCATATGGTCGGTGTCGATGGAGTGCACGTTGACAAAGAGGTTCTTCTTGGCTTTGAGGACATCAAAGAAGATGGCAAACTGAAACCTGTTCCAGAACGGACAGTTGACCAAAGTGGGATCTTGTTCAGCCTCATAGGGGTTGCGGCGACGCCTTGCCCAGAACTCCTTGGGTTGCATTTCTGGCACGGTTTTGCCAGAGGGCTTCGGCTTGAGACCAGACTTCTTCTGGAGTTGAGGTGGAGGTGGAGCACTTGAGGAACCTCCTGCAGACTCAGTTGTGCGGTAACGCTTGGATGTGGCACGACTGGGGTTGATACGCCGAGCCTGATGCTCAGGAAGCTCATCACCTGGAACCACACACAAGAACACGCAAACAACCAGAAAGAACGAGCATAAGCCACAAAACACAAGCAAAAAGATCACTGAGAGGTAAGAGTATGGTGGAATCTGGTAGAGGGCGGTAGTACCGTGACCTGTGAGCGGCAGTACCGCTCCACAGAGAGCGGTAGTACCGCTCCAAGCGGTAGTACCGCTCCGGAGAGAGCGGTAGTTCCGCTCGAGACGGGGAAACAACAGTTTCCTACTGCCGTGGTCAGATCCGGCACTACCGTCCTACCAAATTCAAAAATACTTCTACCAAACACCAATCCAAACTGCCTAGATGCCTTCTCCATCCTACTCAAGCCTAGATTTGGCCAAAAATCTAGAGATGCAACCACTATTGCCCCTAAGATGCTAGATTGGAAATCTAGAAAAGAAGAGAGAGGGAACGGGGGCAATATCGTCATCCATGGCAAGAGGACAAGGTGGGGATCGTCTCCACCGAAGGAAATGGAGAGGAACGCCCCGGAGAGGGAGATCCGCCGGAGCCCTCCCGCGGCGCCGGTTGCTGGAGAGATAAAAGAGCGAGGGGGAGAGCGAATGGGTATGGGGGAGAAGAAAACTCCCCTGCCCCCGATATAACCCCCTGCCCCCGCCTCGTAGCGGTAGTACCGCGCTGGTGGGCGGTAGTACCACTTAGAGCGGTAGTACCGCGCACCACCAGTGGTAGTACCGCTCAGCAACCGACAGGCCGTAAGACATATGGCAAAAGCTCAAAAAGGGAGGAAAGAGGAACACGGCCACAAACACACCAACAACGGTCCAGAGCCCACTTCTTCAAAACAACCACAAGAACGCAGAGCGAGCTCTGGCCTCTCTCAAGAGAGGGCGGTGGCCGGAGCCACCTATGTTTGAGTCAATTGGTATGGCACCGCGAAGAATTATCCTTGGGCCCATGACCAAAACTCATCTTTGAAGCACAAGTACCATAAAAAATGGCTAATGTGAAAGAGTTGATCGTTTTATGCATAATGGGGGGAGGGAGAGTTCATTGAGAGAACAACACTCCCCCTATGTCCATGCCTACATCTAAACTAGACAACAAGTTGAGTGAGGTGGGGTGTGCAAGGGTTCAAGTCACATTGCTCGAATCAATGATATTTAGATCATGCCTTAACTCGTGAAATCTTGCTTCATCCAAGGGCTTCGTGAAAATATCTGCAAGGTTATCATGAGTGTTGACATACTTGAGCTCGATCTCCCCTCACCTAATGTGATCCCGGATGAAATGATACCGAATCTCAATATGCTTCGTCTTGAAGTGTTGCACCGGGTTGAGGGAAATCTTGATGTCACTTTCGTTATCACACCAAAGAGGCTTTGTCACAAATGACACCATATTCCTTTAAAGTTTGCCTCATCCATAAGAGTTGTGCACAACAACTACCGGCAGCCACATATTCCTCTTCGGTGGACGAGAGAGACACACAACTTTGCTTCTTGGAAGACCAACTCACCAAAGAGCACCCAAGAAATTGGCACCCTCCGGAAGTGGACTTCCTATCCACTTTGTCTCCCGCCCAATCGGAATCCGTGAATCCTTCAAGCTTGAAGTTTGCCCCTCTTGGGTACCATAAGCCAAAGTTTGGGGTATGAGCCAAATATCGAAAGATTCGCTTGACCGCCACATAGTGACTTTCCTTCGGTGCGGCTTGAAATCGTGCACACATACCCACACTCAACATGATATCTGGTCTAGATGCACAAAGGTAAAGCAAGGAGCCAATCATGGAGCGATATACCTTTTGATCCACGACTTTACCATTGGGATCAATGTCAAGTTGGCACTTGGTGGGCATTGGTGTAGTAGCCGGCTTGACATCACTTAGCTTGAATCTTTTTAGCATGTCTTGAGTGTATTTGGCTTGGTTGATGAAAGTACCTTCTCTTCATTGTTTGATATCAAAACCAAGGAAGAACTTCAACTCTACCATCGAAGACATCTTGAACTTGGAGGTCATGAGAGCGGAAAATTCCTCATTGAAAGCTTTGTTAGGGGAACCAAAGATAATATCATCGACATATAGTTGGCATACAAACAACTCCCCTTTGACCTTCTTAGTAAAAAGAGTGGGATCGATTTGCCCCACCTCAAATCCATGATCTGGTAACAACTCGGTAAGGTGGTCATACCACGCACGTGGGGCTTGTTTAAGGCCATAGAGTGCCTTATCGAGTTGATACACATGATCCGGGAAGTAGGGATCCTCGAACCCGGGGGGTTGCTTGACATAGACCAACTCATTAATAGGACCATTAAGAAAAGCACTTTTCACATCCATTTGTTGCAACTTAAAGTTGTGATGGGAAGCATAAGCAATCAACAAACGTATGGATTCAAGATGAGCAATGGGAGCAAAGGTTTCACCGTAGTCGATACCCTCGACTTGGGAGTAGCCTTGTGCTACCAATCTTGCCTTGTTGCAAACAATGTTCCCATGAGCATCTTGCTTGTTCTTGAAAATCCACTTGGTTCCAATGACGTTGTGGTTCCCCGATGGCCTTGGCACCAATCTCCACACCTTGTTGTACTCGAAGTTGTTGAGTTCTTCATGCATGGCATTGAGACAATCCGAGTCTTTGAGCGCCTCATAGACCTTTTGGGGTTCAACACAAGAGACAAACGCGTGATGTTCACAATAGTTTGCTAATTGTCTACGAGTGCTTACCCCCTTTCTTAGGCTTCCAACCACATTTTCCATGAGATGGACTTGGGTGGTGAGCTTGGAAGCAATCTTCGCGGCACTACGCTCTAGTTCCTCCTCGGGTGTGGAAGGAGGAGGGTTAACTTGATTATCTTGAGCGCCGTCTTGAGCTTGTTCTTGATCTTGAGCTTGCTCATGATCTTGAACTTGCTCGAGGGGGAGAACTTGACCTTGGGCAACATTTAGAGGTTCACCACCATCTTGAGGTTGATCTTGCCCTTGGTCTTGTTCACGAGGTTGAGGGCCTTCACTTTGTTCTTCGGAAGCGTGTGGGTCTTGGGGAGGTGATGGCTCCACTTGAGTGGAGCATTGTACTTCTCCTTCGGCCACAAGGGGATCCTCAATGGGTAGAATTTGACCAATACCCATTCTTCTTATGGCTTGGGGAGGAATTTCATCACCTACATCACAAGTACC
Organism: Triticum timopheevii; assembly: GCA_963921465.1. Lineage (NCBI taxonomy): Eukaryota > Viridiplantae > Streptophyta > Magnoliopsida > Poales > Poaceae > Triticum > Triticum timopheevii. The sequence goes on along the minus strand of OY997264.1, from coordinate 476,384,354 downwards.
ACTTTGCTCCACTTGGGAGCCGTTATTTTCGTCAAACTCCACGTTACACGTCTCCTCAATGAGTCCGGTGGACTTGTTGAGAACACGGTAAGCATGAGACTTTGTAGCATAACCAACAAATATGCCCTCATGAGCTCTAGCCTCAAATTTAGACAAACGAACACCTTTCTTGAGAATGAAACACTTACAACCGAACACCCGGAAGTACTTGAGGTTGGGCTTGTTGCTGGTGAGTATCTCATAAGGAGTCTTGTTTAAGCCTTTGCGGAGATAGAGCCGATTGGACGCATGACATGCGGTATTGATGGCTTCGGCCCAAAAGTTGTATGGAGACTTGAACTCCGCCATCATGGTCCTTGCCGCATCCATCAACGTCTGGTTCTTCCTCTCTGCAACACCATTTTGTTGAGGGGTATAAGGAGCAACATATTGGTGTTTGATCCCCTCATCACTAAGAAACTCATCCAAGGTGTAGTTCTTGAACTCGGTGCCGTTGTCACTTCTGATAGTCAAGATCTTTGCATTATGTTGCCGTTGAGCTTCATTTGCAAAGTCGATGACGGTTTGTTGAGTCTCACTCTTCCTCTTGAAGAAGTATACCCAAGTGTATCTTGAATAATCATCCACAATCACCAAGCAATACTTTCTACCTCCAAGACTATCAAAAGATGGAGGTCCAAAGAGATCCATGTGAAGGAGATCCAAGGGTCTCTTCGAGTAGATGATGGTCGTGGGAGGGTGAGCCTTCTCATGAAGCTTTCCTTCAATACAAGCACTGCAAGCACGATCTTTGGCAAAACTAACATTTGTTAGTCCACGGACATGGTCCCCCTTGAGAAGACTTTGCAAAGATCTCATATTGACATGGGCTAAAAGGCGATGCCAAAGCCATCCCACGTCAACTTTAGCCATTAGGCATGTCGCGGTCTTAGTGGGTCGCTCCGAAAAGTTAATCACATAGAGACCGTTCTTGACATGCCCAACAAAGGCTACTTTAAGAGTCTTGCTCCACAAGAGGGCCACGGTATCAATGTCAAAGAAAGTAGCAAAACCCATGAGTGCAAGTTGACGAACTGAAAGCAAGCTGTATGCAAGGGACTCAACAAGCATGACTTTCTCGATCGTTAGATCTTGAGAAATGACAACCTTGACAAGACCCAATACCTTAGAATGTGAGGCATCACCCCACTCAACATTGGTGGGCATAGATGGAATCTTTTGCACGTCCACCACCAAGTCCTTGCTTCCGGTCATATGATTTGTTGCTCCACTATCGAGCAACCATGATCCCTCACCAGAAGCAAACACCTACAAGAGATCAATGCTTGGTTTTAGGTACCCATTTAGTAATGGGTCCTTTGATGTTAGTAACAAGGGTCTTGGGAACCCAAATAGACCACTCAATGTACTCGTAAGGAGAACCAACAAATTTAGCATAAACATGTCCATCACTAGCACGACACAACACATATGACGGGTTAAAGTCGCCGGCTTTGTTGGAGGAAATGCTTTTGCCCTTTTGGACGTGAACTCCCTTCACTTTTTCCTTCTTCTCCTTGGGAGCACCCTCTCCCTCTTTCACAAAAGTTTGCTTGAGAGGAGGAGGATGTTTGGTCTTGTCATTCTTCTTCTTCTTGCTCTTGGACTTGGGTGCAAACCCAATTCCTTCCTTGGCCACAACTTCCTTTTGATTGCTCAAAAGGTCGTTGAGGTTCTTCTCACCTTGAATGCATGTCACAAGGTCTTTCTCAAGTTGATCCTTCGATTTGGCATTCTCCTCCACAAGATGCACATGCTCACAACACGGGTTAGTAGCACATGCATTATCAATTAATACCATATGGGGGAAGGTGGCCTTTTCCTTGGTTAGCTTAACTTGGAGTTGAGCATGAGACTCCTTGAGGTTAGCGTGAGCACCCTTCAAGACCTTGTGGGCCTTGTCAAGTATCTCAAACTCCTCTTTGAGTCTAGCATGATCAACCCCAAGTTTAGCCTTCTCGGAAGTTAGCACACGAGACATGACAAGAGCATGATCAAGATCTTTCTTTAACTTAGCATGGTCATCGTTGTATGACTCCTCAAAAGTCAAACGATGCACACGCTCTTCCTCAAGAGCATTAGAGAGATCCGATATCTCATCGGCATAGTCACGACCATGACCTTCCATCTTAGAGATGGTTTCTTCGTGAGCCTCGATCATGTCATTGGCCTCACCAAGTTGTTCCAAGAGAGCAACAAAATGCTTCTTGGACTTGCCCTTGAGCTTACTCATAAAAGACTCAAATTCATTCACTTCCTCAATAGACCCATCATGTTCATCAATGCAATCCTCCAAGGAGGGATTAGTAATGATGGTGGTTTTGATGTTGGGGGTTACCTTGTTTGAAGCTTTAGCCATGAGGCACTTGGCGGTGATGTTCTCGTTGGGTGAATCAAAGAGAGACACCTGTGGAGTAGTAGCAATGGCAACGAATGCCATGGCCATTGCTTCTCCATTTTCATCATCGTCGTCATCCTCTTGGTATTCTTCTTGAATCACCAACCCACGAGTGGGAGTCTTCTTGGCGAAGTTGTTCTTGTTGGGGAAGGACTTGGCTTTGTCTTTTCGGATGAACTTGCCACCATTGTCTTCCCGCTTCTCGTAAGGACAATCCGCAACGAAATGGCTCACATTGCCACAGTTGAAGCAAGTTCTAACTCGTTGCTTGCCCTTGACGCCACTTGAGTTGTTCTTGTTGAAGTTGGGTCTTGTATTCTTCTTGCTCCAAAATTGTCTTGAAGCAAGGGCCATGTGCTCATGATAATCATATTTGGTGTCTTCGGGGTTGCTCTCCTCATCTTCCACTTCTTCCTCTTCTTCCATAATAACCTTGGCCTTCAAAGCAAGGTTGGGATTCTTTGCCCTTTGAGAATGGAGCACCGCATTGTCGACGGTCTTGTCCAAGATGCTCATTGCAACGAACTCATCCAACACTTCACTTGAGGTCATGGAGTGGAAGTCCGGTCTTTGACGGATGACGGAGGACATGGCCTTGTTGTAGGGCATCATGGCCTTGAGGAACTTGCGCTTGATCCAATTGTCATCCGTGTCCTTGCTTCCATGATCTCGGAGTGAGACCGCGAGTTTGGTCACTCTTCGAAAGAGCTCACGAGGTTCTTCATCTTCTTTCATTGCAAACTCATCGGCTTCATCTTGCACCACTTCATAGTTGGAGCATTGAATACTAGCACTTCCTCGATAGAGAGACACAACACATTTCCATGCGTCTTTAGCCACGGCATGAGGTCGAAGATGAGGGAGATCTTCGGGAAGGATTGCATCTTGGATGATGAAGAGATCACTCCCATTGAATTGATTATCCATGGCTTCTCGAGGGGTGAAGTTGCTTGGGTCATGAGGATAGAAACCTTCTTCAATGATTCTCCAAAGGTTAGTATTCACATGTTTTAAATGACGCTTGAAGCGATAGACCCAAGAATCAAAATCTTCATTTTTCTCATACTTAGGAGGAGGACTAGCATGATTCAAATGGGTAGAGGGAATCGGTCCTCCATAAACCGGGGGTTCCACATGGGCAAAGATGCCGGTGCCATTTCTACCACTAGTAGAAGGACTCTTTTCACTGTTAGCTTCCCCCTTGTCGGAGTTAGCATCCGTCACCTTGTTAGTGGGATCACCCACTTTCATCGGCGAGGTGGACAGTTTAAGCCCTTCAAGGAATTTATTAAGCATGCTTTCAACCTTGGTCGTTATGGAGTCTTTCAATGTGTCTAGAGCCACATTGAATTCCTCACAAGAGATCGAGGTTCCCCCATCGGCCGTAGACGAGATAGGATTCACACCAGAGTGCTCCTCCGCACCGTCTGTGGTGTCAGAGCTTGGATCAATGGAGCTTGGAGCAACAATGGAGCTTTTGGGGGAAAGAGGTAGGTCAACTTTGGGGAAGAAGACACCTTTATATAGTGGGGGAAACAATCCAACCGTTACCCCACTGACCAACCACGCACAGAGCGGTACTACCGCTTGGGCAGGGCGGTACTACCGCTGAAGAGCGGTACTACCGCTCCCACCCAGCGGTACTGTCGCGCTGACGAGGAAGGCAGGGTCCTGGTCCCAGAGCGGTACTATCGCGGGAGTAAGAGCGGTACTACCGCTTGGAGCAGTACTACCGCCACTACTGCCGCTCCTAGTACCATAAAACCCGACACAAAAAACATCGGTCTCGAGTCGAGACGGTAGTAGCCCGGAACCACTGCGGTACTACGGCGGAAGACCACAAGCGGTACTACCGCTCGGGGAGCGGTACTACTGCTGGGGAAGTGGTACTACCACTCGGGGAGCGGTACTACCGCTTGAGGAGCTTCAGCGGTACTACCGCTGAGGACCGCGGTACTACCGCTGGGACAGGACGGGGCAGGCATGGAGGGAAAGGCAGCTCCAATGAGGCGGAAGGAAAACATCAGGTGTGATACGGATGTGCACGTGTTGATTCCACCCTAGCCTTACCAAAGCGGATCCCCTCTTGATAGTACGGTGACTCCTACGAAACTAGTCCACCAATAGAGAAACGAAGGAGCTACACCGTCTTGAATAAAACACCGAGGGGAGGTAATCGTCTCGTGCCAATGGATGAATCTCTAAAAGAACTTAACGCACACGATTAGTCCGCAAAAGCATTGTCATCAATCACCAAAACATCTTGGGGATAAATATGCCCTTACACCTTTCACAGACGAATTTAACGGTGTGCTTTGTGTAAGTTGCATGTCATATATTATTGCTCTAATATTTGGTCAAAGTTAGCATCGAAAAATGCATTAGGCCCTATATAGATCTAAGGATGGAGTAGCTTTGAATAGCATTTGTATAGTAAAACGGGGCAAGACTCTCTCTTTGTGTGGTGTGAATAGTTTTATTTTTTTTCGTTTTCTTTTTGGTTGAGGGAAGTGCGAATTGTTTTGGTACGTACAAGTACAATATTACACGTTAGGCTTGTCCAAAAATTCAACCCGTGCCTTGTTATATCCCGAAAATTCAGATATCGTGCTCCAAAAACTGGCGCCTTCACAACCCGCGCCTTGCTATCCCGAAATTACAACGCGTGCGAAAACTCCCTCCAGCTGCCAAATCTCGACACGCGAAATCCCCCTTCTAACCCTGAGCCGAAAGGGCCACTAGTTCAAATCGGTGGGGGTACTTTTGTAACACACCCTACATTTTGGACAAGCGCGTCCCTAAGTCATGGTTCACCCCCTCCCATTGCCTCCTTTTCGCCATTCGAAATCCCAGGCCGCCATAACTTCTCCGCTCCAGCCACGAAAACCCACCCTCCTCCGTCTGCCACCTCATCGCTGCCCAGCCGAAGCCTCTTCCCCGACGATGTCGTCCACCGCAACAGCTCGACGTCCCTCGTCCACCTCCCCGGATGAGGATCCGTCGTCCATCTCGTCATCCCGCCAGTTCAGCCGCCCCATCCTCCACCTCCAAGGAGCTACTCCGATGATCGCCTCATCTATTGCGGCCGCTCCATCCCCACAGCGCCGCCTTAACCTGCTCCACCAGAACCGCATCATCCTCACTGACTCCTCGGACGAAGCCGAGGCCTACTCGGCGCCACCAAAGAGGTTGTACACTCATCGCATCGCACCTTCTCCTTAACTCGACCTCTCGACGTCGACGGTGCTCCATCCCGCACCCCCATGGAGCGGCTACCTTGAAGCTGGCACCACATGCGACATCTCCACAGCGGCTCTCCCCCAGTGCGAGGCCCCTTCGGCAGTGGCGTCCATACCAGCCGGATCTGCTGCTGCTGCTCCGGCTCTCGCTCGCTCGCGCTGCTACTGCTGCTCCGGCTCTCGCTTGATCGATCGCTCGCCCAGCTGCTGCTGCTCCGGCTCTCACTCGCTCGCTCATGCTGCTGCTACTGCTCTCCCCCTCGCTCGTGCTGCTGCTCTGCTCCGATTTAGCTACACTTCAGTCGACTGAATCGACTTTTGGGTCAGTCGATTTTTAGGGGCTGGGGGCTCACCGGAGTTAAGGAAGAACCACCCGCAGCGGGGACGGGGGCTCGCCGGAGAGGTACCCCACTATCTATCTTAGGGTTTAGGGTGGGGGCGGGGGGCCTAGAGGGCTGGCCGGGGCGGGGGGCCTAGAGGGCCGGCCGGGGCGGCGGCGGACCGGCGATGGGGAGTTGTTTCGGGGCGGCGAGGCGGCGTTGGGGCTGGCGGTTTGGCCAGTGGTGGCTGGCGGCTCAAGGGGGTGCAGGTTGAAGATGAACTGCATGCCCTCCCTAAACTACATGTCAAGTGCCTCTTTGCTACCATTGCGTTCAGTTTCGAAAGTAACATTCAGATTCCACAGTAAATTTCAGTTTCGACAGTTAAGTTCAGAGTCAACAGTTTTTACCTCATCTGTTGCAGTCAGGTGGTTTTTGGTAATGTAAATTTTACATATATTTTACATCATCTATTGGAGATGCTATTAGAATCCCACTTGAGATTGACGATGTCTGTCTTGTGCTGCTTCAGCCTTGACATCTTACGGCTCACCGGAGCTGCTCCAACGACAGAACGATCCATCACAACAGAGCAGTGCCCTGGGCGTCGTCTACAGAGTCCTCAGATCTTCCTCCACACCTCCGATAGCCACCTCTGCCTCAACTGCTTCAGCGACCAACCCAATGATGCTGAGGTCAACATGACTACGACAAAAAGGTTGTACACTTGTTGCATCACTTATTACTATACATTCATGTCGATCCATTAGGGCTATTTTGGTTCAACGGAAAACATAACAATAGGGAATTTTCCAATGGCACTCTACTATTCAATTATTCATGCATTTTGTTGAAAGGAATGAAGCAAAACATCCACCTGGACCTACTTTTCAAAATCCTATGCATGAAAACAAGACCAAGTGCATTAGTGGCAGAATAACATTCTAATTGTACACGCTTTCATATGGTTTCACTTTATTTTGGCCATGTTTCTTTGCATTCCTCTGTTCTTCCAATTCCTGAAAACCAAACATCCAAGTTGACCAAAATCCTGTGTTTACAAATGCTCTGTTTACCATGTGCATTCCTATCCTATTCCGGTGTTTTTCTATCCCTGCGTTTTTAGAATCATGCAAGCCAAATGAGCCCTTACAAAATTACTTCAGTTACAGGTAGGTGTCGAAGGGAACTTTGTGTGGTTTGTCCTGCTCCTGCCGCGATGTCGTCCACCTCACCCGAGCGGCTCCATCGACAGAAGCATCCACCAAACCAACACCACGACTCCTGGCCGTCTTTCGCCGCCTCAGATCTCCTTCCCTACCACCGGCACCCACCGCAACGGCATCACCATCATCGACTTAGCAGATGAACCTAAGGAGTACACGGGTCCACAAGAGAGGTCGCACTCTTTTGTTTCTGCTTATGTTATGCATTGCTTAAAATTACCTGCTACTTTATCATCCTGTTCACCTCTTGGGCTCCAAGTCAGGTCCAAATTAATGTTCAAACTTGAGTTCTAAATTAGTTGTGGGGCACATTCGAGGCAGCAATGAATACTATGTCTGTCTAATATCTGGTTCACCTAGGGTATGCCTATGTTGTTCATCTTGGGTGGGAAACAAATAGTAAAGCAATTAGTATATGTCTTTTTATCAAATTAAAGCAATCATCAGCCTGCTATCATTATTTTTGGATCCATCCACTGGTTGTTACCATCACTCTAAATTTCTGCATGCTCTCCTTACATAATCTCACCATATTTTTTTCATATGCATGTCAGATATTGTACACAGTCATGCTGAACATGTAGATAAAAAGAGAAGAGTTTTGCGTGGCAATACAATGTCATGCCGACATCGCTCCATGGTGGGTTCAATGGCAAACCCTCCCCAGCCCTCTCGAGATTTTAATCTAGAGGAAGATATTTGTTCCGAGGCGGATTCAAACGCCGCTGACCACTCCTATTTACCCCCCAAGGTGTTTCCTCTACCTTGGCATGATGATGTTAGTCATATCATGCATATGTTGCCTTGTAGTGCCTACTTTTGACATCATATATGTCATCTGCTTAGTTTAGACATGTTCTGTAATGCCACCTGTTTAGTTTCTATATCATATATGGGAATTATGCAATCTCATGTCTTTTACCCAGCCATAATATATGTGAAATGTGCAATGCTATCCTGTTTAACCAGGCATCATATATTTGAATGATATCTTGCCCATCCTTTTCTTCATTACATTTCCATTTGTCGACAATGTTTGTGCATTAAACTACTCTTCCTGTGAATCAGCCAGTTGGGTGGGAGATGAAAAAATCTGGAGTGAAAACAAGGCCTTCAGAGCAGACAGTGCTACCTGTCGAAGTAGATCTCTTGTTGGGTCCCGATAGCTCCTCAGAGATGGATTCAGAGACAGATGACCAGTCCTACTCCCCCACTGGGGTGTATGCTCTAACTTGGCATGGTTATACTACTCATATCATGCATATGGTGTCTTGCATTGCATAGTTTAGACATCATATACATGACAACCCACAAGTATAGGGGATCGCAACAGTTTTTGAGGGTAGAGTATTCAGCCCAAATTTATTGATTCGACACAAGGGGAGCCAAAGAATATTCTCAAGAATTAGCAGTTGAGTTGTCAATTCAACCACACCTGGATAACTTAGTATCTGTAGCAAAGTATTTAGTAGCAAAGTAGTATGATAGTAATAGTAATAGTGGCAAAAGTAACGATAGCAGTTTTGTAGTAATTGTAACAGTAGCAATGGTAAAGTAAATAAGCAAAGCACAATATGTGAAAAGCTCATAGGCATTGGATCAATGATGGATAATTATGTCGGATGCGATTCCTCATGTAATAGTTATAACATAGGGTGACACAGAACTAGCACCAATTCATCAATGTAATGTAGGCATGTATTCCGAATATATTCATACGTCCTTATGGAAAAGAACTTGCATGACATCTTTTGTCCTACCCTCCCGTGGCAGTGGGGTCCTAATGGAAACTAAGGGATATTAAGGCCTCCTTTTAATACAGAACCGAACCAAAGCATTAGCACTTAGTGAATACATGAACTCCTCAAACTATGGTCGTCACAGAGAAGTATCCCGATTATTGTCACTTCGGGGTTGTCGGATCATAACACATAATAGGTGACTATAGACTTGCAAGATAGGATCAAGAACTCACATATATTCATGAAAACATAATAGGTTCAGATCTGAAATCATGGCACTCGGGCCCTAGTGACAAGCATTAAGCATAGCAAAGTCATAGCAACATCAATCTCAGAACATAGTGGATACTAGGGATCAAACCCTAACAAAACTAACTTGATTACATGGTAAATCTCATCCAACCCATCACCGTCCAGCAATCCTACGATGGAATTACTCACGCACGGCGGTGAGCATCATGAAATTGGTGATGGAGGATGGTTGATGATGACGACGGTGACGAATCCCCCTCTCTGGAGCCCCGAACGGACTCCAGATCAGCCCTCTCGAAGAGAGATTAGGGCTTGGCGGCGGCACCGTATCGTAAAACGCGATGAAACTTTCTCTCTGAATTTTTTCTCCGCGAAAGCAAATATATAGAGTTGGAGTCCCACCCTCGTGGACAGGGTGTGGGCCCCCTGGCCTTGATTCTTTCGCCAGTATTTTTTATATTTTCCAAAAGTAATCTCCGTGGATTTTCAGGTCATTCCGAGAACTTTTGTTTTCTGCACAAAAATAACACCATGGCAGTTCTGCTGAAAACAGCGTCAGTCCGGGTTAGTTTCATTCAAATCATGCAAGTTAGAGTCCAAAACAAGGGCAAAAGTGTTTGGAAAAGTAGATACGTTGGAGACGTATCAACTCCCCCAAGCTTAAACCTTTGCTTGTCCTCAAGAAATTCAGTTGATAAACTGAATGTGATAAAGAAAAACTTTTACAAACCCTGTTTGCTCTTGTTGTTGCAAATATGTAAAGCCAGCATTCAGGTTTTCAGCCAAGATTATGAACTAACCATATTCACAATAACACTTAGCTCTCATGTTTACTCATATCAATGGCATAATCAACTAGCGAGCAATAATAATAAAATCTCGGATGACAACACTTTCTCAAAACAATCATAATATGATATAACAAGATGGTATCTCTCTAGCCCTTTCTGAGACCGCAAAACATAAATGCAGAGCACCTTTAAAGATCAAGGACTGACTAAACATTGTAATTCATGGTAAAAGAGATCCAGTTAAGTCATACCCAATATAAACTAATAGTAATGCATGCAAATGACAATGTGCTCTCCAGCGGGTGCTTTTTAATAAGAGTGTGATGACTTAACATAAAAGTAAATAGATAGGCCCTTCGCAGAGGGAAGCAGGGATTTGTAAGGTGCCAGAGCTCGATTTTAAAATAGAGAGGAATAACATTTTGAGCGGTATACTTTCACTATCAACACAACAACTATGAGATCTCGATATCTTCCATGCAACATACATTATAGGCGGTTCCCAAACAGAATGGTAAAGTTTATACTCCCCCGCCACCAACAAGCATCAATCCATGGCTTGCTCGAAACAACGAGTGCCTCCAACTAGCAACAGCCCTGGGGGAGTTTTGTTTAATTATTTCGATTTGCTTTGATCTTTTTGATCATGGGACTGGGCGTCCCGGTTACCAGCCATTTTCTCGTGAATGACGAGCGGAGTCCACTCCTCTTGAGAATAACCCACCTAGCATGGAAGATACAGATAGCCCTAGTTAAAACATGAGCTGCTCGAGCATACAAAACAGAATTTCATTTGAAGGTTTGGAGTTTGGCACATACAAATTTACTTGGAACGGCAGGTAAATACCGCATATAGGGAGGTATGGTGGAATCATATGGAATAACTTTGGGGTTTATGGAGTTTGGATGCACAAGCAGTATTCCCGCTTAGTACAGGTGAAGGCTAGCAAAAGACTGGGAAGCGACCAACTAAGAGAGCGACAACAGTCATGAACATGCATTAAAATCAATCAACACTGAGTGCAAGCATGAGTAGGATATAATCCACCATGAACATAAATATCGTGAAGGCTATGTTGATTTTGTTTCAACTACATGCGTGAACATGTGCCAAGTCAAGTCACTCGAATCATTCAATGGAGGATACCTGCCACATCCCTAGCTTTACCTTGGCCTTGGACTAGCTTTGTTGTTGCATCATGTTTAAATTCAAATGAAATTTAAATTGAGGAATTTTCAAAGCCTCAGAATCCTTTAAAAAAATGATCAAGATAAAACTGCTTCAAATAAGTCCAAGAAAATGTTCCTGTTATCCTCTGGAAATATTGGCAAGAGGTAAAATCCAAACCAATATTTTTGGTGTCTAAGAAACATTTATTTTGGGCCTTTGAATTAAATCAATAGCTATTTGAATTGGATTTATATCTACTATTAAATAAATACAGGTCCAATAATTCTGAAATATTTTGTGGAGCTTTGGTTTAATTCTTTTAGCTTCCAAAAATAATTTTCAGAAGCACCAAAATTGAATTGGTTTCAAAACCAAATTCAAAATAAACCTACAAAATAGAAAACAGAACAGAATTAGAAAAGAACAGGAAAGGACAGAAACCTTACCTGTCCAGCCCAGTTAGCCCAGCACTATAGCTAGCCCAGTCCAGCCGCCGCACCGTCATCAACCTCCTGCCAGTAGGCAGGAGGGCGTGTGTTCCGCGCGTGCACGCACGCGCTGCGGCCACCTCCTCTCTCCCTGCCTGCCTAGACCTTCCTCGCGTCGCCACGCACCTCCCCGGTCTCTCTCTCACTCTCCCCATGCTCCTCCCCCTCCTCTGTCCCGCTCTCTCACGCACACCGAACGTGGCCGTCGCCACCGATGACGATCACCGTGGCCAGCGTCCACCCTACCCCTCTCCGTACCGTCCAACGGCTCCGCCGCAACACCCTCCTCCTCATCGCCAAGCCACGTGACGCTGGGAGCCCCGTGCTGTCGTCCTCGCCCTCACCTTCTTCCGCGGGATCCGATGACAACCGCCGATGATTCGACGCCGTCCGGCCTTCCCCGTGCTCACTAGCCTGCTTCGCGAGTTCTCTGTGAGCCCCTCCTTCCTCCGCCCCTCTCCCCGTCGTCTCTTGCGACCTCTAGCCGTGGTTCACACCTCAGCCGGAGCCCGCCGCCACTGCCACGAAGCTTGCCATCGCTAGCAGCTCCGCCTGGACAAACCAAGCACGTAGTCATGCTCCGGGCATCCCCAGGAAACTGCAGCATGTCTTAGATCGCTCGCTAGTGCACCGTACCCCTCGTGCCCGAGCTTGCCGAGCTCCGGCCGCCGCACTTGCCATCGCCGCCATCGCTGTAGTGCACCCCAGCTGCTGCCGCTGGCTGCAATGGATGCGCGCGAGCCTGGGCATCTCGTAGATCCCCTCCGCCGCTCTTTTGGTCGCTGGAGGGCGAAACCCGGCGCCCTCCGCCGTCTCTAGCTCCGCCGGCGACGAGCCGCGGGTCAACTCCGGCGAGTTGACCCAGGTTTGACCCTTGTTTGACCCCCCGGGGTCACTGACGCGTGGGCCCGCCCCTGTTAATTCATAGTTAGGTTTAGTTAGTGCGAATTAACCTAGATTAGTGCTTAATCTAACACTAACTAACGCTATTAGTTAGATGTGTCACTGACCAGTGGGCCCCACTGGTCAGGTTTGACCCGGATGTGGTCAGTTGACCTGCTGACCTCAGCCTTACGTCATGCTGATGCAGTAAATATTTCCTGGGATTTAAAATAAATCATTTTTGATTTATTTATTTCAGAAAATATCCAAAACTTCTAAAAATCATATAAAATCAACCGTAACTCCAAATGAAACAAATTATATATGAAAAATTATCAGAAAAATCCAAAGAATCTGTTTATGGCATTTTTATGCATGTTTGAGCAACCTAAAGCTACTGTATATGACAATTTGAATTAATGGCATTTGAAATGTCATATATGGAGTTTAAATTTGAATCTTAGATTCAAACCAACTCCATTTAACCTGCTGCTAGTTGCATTAGCTCAAACCACATCATATTGCCATGTCATGATCATGCATCATATTGTGCATCGCATTGATTGTGTTTCTTCTTTGTTTGTCGGTGCTTGTCCCCTCTCAGTAGACGTGTACCGACGATGTGATCGATGACACCGATGAAGAACTATACTATCTTCAGAAGTGCCAGGCAAGCAAAACCCCCTTGGTCATTCTGATACAATCCCACTCTCTCGCTCCTGCTCTCTTTTACTGCATTAGGACAACAACGATACATCTGTTACTTGCTGCGGTAGTTGAACCCCCTTATCCTCTGCATGACCCGTCATTGCCACAATAAATAGATGAAACCCACTAGAATGAGTAGGAGTTGCTTGAGCTCTGATGTGCCTACTCATTCATGTTTGTTGTCATGCCTGCTACCGCTTAGAGTTGAGTCAGGTCTGGTTCATCGGGGATGAACTGGAATGTTGTGAACATGTCCTACTGTGTGTGAGCTAAGTGTGTGAACACGATTTGGTAAAGGTAGCGGTGAGAGGCCATGTAGGAGTACATGGTGGGTTGTCTCATTGAAGCCGTCCTCAGGAACTGAGTTCTGTGTTTGTGATCCATGAACAACTACTACCACTCATTGGGATCCTTAATTGACCCTCTCGGCTTCTTAATCACCCTTGTCCTCTGTCTAGGAGTTGCAAGTAGTTTCTGGTGTTTGTAGTATGCTGGAGGCCGTGGGCAGCGTTGACCCGAGGGGTGGGTTGTGATGCGGTAGGCACGTGGCACGGTGTACCGGGCGCCCGTTTGGTGTCTCGGGAGCCCTGCTTACATCGTTCAGGGCCGTATGTGGATACCTCGGCTGGACTCCCCGCGGATGGAACCTGAATAGGTGATAAACCTGGACTAGAGACTTGAGTGTTTAGGTAGGCTGTGGCCAACACCCACGCCAGGCTTCCGCTTGAAGGTTGCCGAGATACATGACGTGTACATGGCGGTAAGTGGCGAGAGCGTGTGTGAAGAAGTACACCCCTGCAGGGTTAACATCTTCTATTCGAATAGCCGCGTCCGCGGTAAAGGACCTCTGGGTTGCCTATATAGTTCATAGACAAGTGAAAGTGGATACTCTAAAATACGCAAGATAAGCGTGAGTGCTATGGATGGCGTTCTCGTAGGGAGATGGGAGTGGATCCATAGCGGTGTATCGATATGGTGAATATGTGGACTCGTGTGCGCCACCTCAAAAGAGTTACTTGCAGTCGTAGTTAGGATAGCCACCGAGTCAAAGCTGGCTTGCTGCAGTTAAACCCCACCATCCCTTTTTGGATAATGATGCATATGTAGTTAGTTCTGATGTAAGTCTTGCTGGGTACATTTGTACTCACGTTTGCCTATTTTATGTTTTGCAGAGAGACTTCAGTCTAACTAGTAGTCCCGCGTGGACTTCGACGTTTAGCTTGTTACCTTAGCTACGATCTTGTGCCCTCGGCAGGATATGGTAGAGAGTCAGGCTTCTTAACCTTTTTCATTTGTAGATGTCTGTACTCAGGCATGTTAAACTTCCGCATGTGCTTTGACTTGTATGCTCTGAATGTTAGGTCATGAGACCCATGTTTGTAATATCTCGCTCTTCGGAGCCTATTGAATAAAATACTTGAGTTGTAGAGTCATGTTGTGATGCCATGTTGTATTTGCACATATCGAGCATATTGTGTGTATGTTATTGATATGCTTGGTATGTGTGGGATCTAACTATCTAGTTGTTTATCCTTGGTAGCCTCTCTTACCGGGAAATGTCTCCTAGTGCTTCTACTGAGCCTTGGTAGCTTGCCACTGCTCCGGAACACTTAGGCTAGCCAACATGTGTCCTTCTTCGTCCCTGTGTCTGTCCCTTCGGGGAAATGTCACGCGGTGTCTACCGGTGTCCTGTTAGCCTGCTACAGCCCGGTTTACCGGAGTCCTGCTAGCCTAGTTGCTATAGCCCAGATTCACTCGTTGATGACCGACACGTCGTTGCTGGGTCATGTATGCCCGTCCCTGTAAGACAGTGCCACTTTGGGTTCACGACTAGCCATGTCAGCCCGGGCTCCTTGCCATATGGATGCTAGCGACACTATCATATACGTGTGCCAAAAGGCGCAAACGGTCCCGGGCAAAGTAAGGCGACACCGGTGGGAATACCGTGCGTGAGGCCGCAAAGTGATATGAAGTGTTACATGCTAGATCGGTGTGGCTTTGAGTCGGGGTCCTGACAGCTTTGGTATCAGAGCCTGACTGCCTGTAGGATTACCAAGCCAAACTGGTCGAAGTTGAGTCTAGAAATGCTTTAGTTACATGTAGGGGAATTGATTGTGGGATGGAACGCAAGGCTCTTTTTACTCCTTTACCTTATGCCCTTCTGATCCGAGTCATCATATCTTTCCTACGAGGTTAAGGAACTAGGCTTTCTCTTCTTTCTATCAGGATCACATGTTAATTGTTGGATTTAAGCCTCAGTTTAGTTTCTACCTCCGTATGCTAACTGTTGATCTCGAAACCTTGATATTGTGCTTCTGAGTGGTTATGCCACCATTTTTGTAGCATGTCTCAAATTCTTTTGAGCATTTACAGCCGTTATGCTGTCCGAGTCATCCCAGGTTTCTAAATAGTCTGATGCATTTGCAAATCCCTTCTTCCATTTCCGATGTCCTTGTGGGCCAGATTAAGCACACTATACTGTTTGTTGAGGTACTCCATTGCCTTGACATATATGTTGGAGCTAGTATTATGACCCTAGGCATCCTAGAGAACCACTCAGTAATCTAGCAATGCTTTGTATCCCCAGTGTGATGATTCTGGCCATCATTCTTGAAAGCATCCCGTGATGCCACTTAGTAGTAGGTATTCTACTCCTGGGTTTCTGAACCCAAGATTCATCCTACTTACCTCATGTTGTTAGTGTTTGCTAGTTCCTTTAGGGTATTAGTAACCTTCGCATTAGTCCTCGAGGTCCGTGGTATTTCCTTCTTCCAAATACTATGAACCGCTTATGGCAGAAGTTCTTTGAGCCAAAAGATCACAACAAGAGTGCTCTCGATGAGTTCTCCTTAATATATTGTGACTCTGCCAAGTTCTACCCTTCTGCATGGGTTATCCAGAAGAAATGTTGAGCTTTGCTCAACATACTAAACTATGCGTCCACAACTCAGAAATCGTATGTTCTTTGAGTTGTCCCCCTTTTAGTTGTCTTCTGACCTTCATCTATCAATTGATAGTCAAGAGAATGCGTGCATTCGTTCATTGATGCCTATTACTCTTGTGGTCCATCAAGCCATTTTACCCCAGAATGACTAGGAGAAACAAACTCCAGTACCTCATCCATATCCAGGATTGGGTCAAAGCAGTTGTACTCCGCAGATCAAATTGCTAATCTAGCTTTTGCTCTGTTCTACCTTGGAGTATTACCATCTTGATATTAAGAATATCATGGGAATTGCACACCATCCTATGAACTCTTGATACAGTGATACTTCTCACCATCATTATTCATTCCTCGGTCCCATGTTGTCGCAACCGGAATGCAGACAAGTGAACCATGATGTGTGAAATCAATACTCCTAGCAACCATGTTGCTTGGTAGTTAATGGACAATAATTTCATTCTTAGAATGTTGGTTATTGAATCATCATTCTAAGATAGATTGTGCCACCCAGTCCATTTTCCTAGTGCACTCTTCAAACAATGAGTTTGGATTATGTTAATTCCTTGCTCTTTTGATCTTATCGTCTTGCCTGAAAAGCAAGATTGTTCTCGAGCTTAGTAACATACAGGTGGTTCGTGATTTTCCGAATGTCTTCTCGGAGGTATCACCAGGTTGTCACCTGACCGCTATGTTGAGTTCGTGATCAAGTTGGTTGTTGTAACCACCCCTTCTCCATGAATCTGTGTTGGATACCCCTGAGCTAGTTGGTTAAGCTTAACAACAACTTGGAGAGTTGGAAGACAAACACTTGCCTAACTTAGTTCGTTCTATGGGATATCCTTGTGTGTGTGTGTTTAAGAGAGATGATATCTTCATTGATTGTTCCTCGTGATCGGTTGTTGAATCTATCGTCTTGTCCAAACCTTGATTTGAGTGTGGGCTATCGTCAAATCAAGTTAGAACCAACGATATTTGTAATGTTGTCTTCTCGTGGTTGATTCCTCGGGCATACACCATTATATCCTTTGGTATGACCAATGCTATCATCGTGTTCATTTAATTATGGAATTCCATTTATATGGAAACCTAGATGAATTGTTGTTGAGCCCATCGACAACATCCTTATCTTCTCCATGATTTCGTGGAACATTAAGCTAGTGTTGGAAACTTTTGAAAGCATCTCTTCATGGTAGCTCATGAAGCATATGTTCGGATGTAAGAAGTGACTTCCTCCATTTCATGTGCAGTTGATGCAAGTTGCTGCCGTGAATTCGAGAAAGTCAATGTTGCTTCCTTTGTAATCATCCCAAATCAGTGATGCAAACATGCGAAGTATTCTATGGTTTGGAGATTTGCAGCCTTCATTCTATATGTGTCCCTAGCACACCAAGCCAGTGATTGATTTGTTCAATGTTAATAAGTTCTAAGTGCTAGTCCCGAAGGTACCAGACGGATTTGTACAACATTTCGTTATCCTCGATGATGGTTCCCCACCTGAACTCGGTAGTGTTTTATTATAAGACTACTACGTGGTCATGCTTGTCTGCGACAGCGTGTTCACATGTATGTAGCAGAAACGGCTCATGTTTGGAGCTTGCCATCGTAGTTCATTCCCCGAGAATCTTGCAACGCCATCTCGTCGATTTGAGTTGCAAACTTTCATTTTTCCTTCTAGACGCGATGAGTCTGGAATATCCTGACACCAGCCAGATCTGAATCTCAGGCAGATATGATGGTTGGAACGTTTCCCAAGAAATATAATATTGGTCTCTCTGTAACCCGGTAAGTGGATGTCGTGGCCAACACACCCAGCCGGAAGACCTATTATTGTAGTGTCTTGATTGAGGAAGTAGGCCACCTCCCCATAAGGATCTCATAGAATTTATTCTAGTAGTTGTTCCTTATGGATTCTTGAGCTCCTGAAGTCCGACCTGTTACTTGATATTCTAGATACTAAACTATTTCAATGAATGGGTTATGCTAGCACATCAAGGAGAACATTAGTAGCAGAGTGCTAAATGCTTCTCGGTTAATCATCCAGATTTTGATCCGTTGGCCTCGCTAAGGTGAAATCTGAGAAGGTGTTATCTTTCTTTGCATCTGCATCGTCCATCACTATTCATCTTGGTGGTATGTTGTGTTGCCAGGATCCTTGAAACGGATATTGGTAAAACCTTGATGAATATGGAAATGCTCAAGTTCTTGAGAGCACGCGCAACACCAGGTGTTATCATCGGCACTAACTAGGGATTGCTCCTAGTTTCCTCGGCCATACTATAATTTTTCAATAGTGGAACCACTCTCGTATGTTGAGTTATTTCCCAGTTACTAGATCATTCCCATCATTTGCATGTTGTTCCGAGCTTGCACCGCCATCGTGCCACCCTACTCTGGATTACCCTTCTCAGTAATTACTGATCAGGATCATTTTCAAAAGTGGTCCTACCATGGGTTTCCATCCATCTCCGATGATAGGCAAAATCATCCATTGTGTTTTCCTCAACAAGGTAATCCACACCATCCATACTAGTCTGGGTATGTCATTCATCCGGACTCCTTCAAATGATCGATTATGATTTGCCTTAAGCTGGTATAAAGAGCTTCAGTGACCTTTGAATCAAAGGTAATTCTTTTTGCCACTTAAGGGATGATTCTACGAGCCACCTCCTCTAAGATGTCTTGTTATGGTATCATGGCAATTCAACTCCTCGCTACGTTGACAACTGTTCACCACCTTCTTAAGTGTGAAATTGTTGTCTACCTGGTGAACCTCCGTTATCTGTTCCCCTCCATTCCTCTAGATGTGTGCCTCGTGTCTCAGCTCGAGAGATGTTGCTATGTCTCATTCCGTGAGTTAATCCTGAGTTGTTCGATCTTCGAGAAGATCGATCCTTCTAGAGTCTCCTTCTCCTCTCGTTGTCATGTTGGCTGGAGTTCTCAGAGCAAGACGACGAGACAAAGATGGTGATTGAATCAACGTTCATTCAAAGTGCAACCTGGATCGTGAAGATTGCATTAGTTGTGTTTCCCCCTTCATCTTACCTCACGTCTTGAATCTCGGGACGAGATTCTTGTTTAGTGGGGGTGAGTTGTCACATCCCTAGCTTTTATCTTGGCCTTGGACTAGCTTTGTTGTTGCATCATGTTTAAATTCAAATGAAATTTGAATTGAGGAATTTTCAAAGCCTCGGAATCCTTTAAAAAAATGATCAAGATAAAACTGCTTCAAATAAGTCCAAGAAAATGTTCCTGTTATCCTCTGGAAATACTGGCAAGAGGTAAAATCCAAACCAATATTTTTGGTGTCTCAGAAACATTTATTTTGGGCCTTTGAATTAAATCAATAGCTATTTGAATTGGATTTATATCTACTATTAAATAAATATAGGTCCAATAATTCTGAAATATTTTGTGGAGCTTTGGTTTAATTCTTTTAGCTTCCAAAAATAATTTTCAGAAGCAACAAAATTGAATTGGCTTCAAAACCAAATTCAAAACAAATCTACAAAATAGAAAACAGAACAGAATTAGAAAAGAACGGGAAAGGACAGAAACCTTACCTGTCCAGCCCAGCCGCCACACCGTCATCAACCTCCTGCCAGTAGGCAGGAGGGCGTGTGCTCCGCGCGCGCGCATGCGCTGCGGCCACCTCCTCTCTCCCTGCCTGCCTGGACCTCCCTCGCGTCGCCACGCACCTCCCCGGTCTCTCTCTCTCTCACTCTCCCCGTGCTCCTCCCCCTCCTCTGTCCCGCTCTCTCACGCACACCGAACGCGGCCGTCGCCATCGATGATGATCACCGTGGCCACCGTCCACCCTACCCCTCTCTGTACCGTCCAACGGCTCCGCCGCGACGCCCTCTTGTTGGTCTCCAACAAAGCTAATAAAACAGCTAAGGAAGACTATCTTGAAGACGGTGAGACAACCCCAAAGTCCTGTCTTGGTTTAGTGTTCGAGTTACTGGCCACTACTGCTTGCACAAGCTATTCAAACTCACTGTCTGAATCAGTTCAGTTTCTTGAGTCCCAACTACAAGCTGAAAGACATCGATCAGCTAGGCTGTGACAAGAAGCGGAAGGACTGCGGAACTCCCTGGAGCATTCAGATGCATACTTTCTGGTGCAACATCAAGCTTTGGAGGATTTTAGCACCAAACAGGACAAAGCTAATAAGCTTGCTAAGCTTATTGCCAGCATGGTGGATACCTAGGATAATGTTTCTTGAGCTCTTTTGAAGTTGTTTCAGTTATGCTCTTGTTTTGCTGCCGCGTTTATTTGCACTGGTGGCCAATTTTGATGGCCAGTGTATGTAATATGCTGCTTTGTTCCCTATATTTGCACTGGTGGCGAACTTTGATGCCCAGTGGATGTAATATGTGTAATAGCGGTAATAGGCTAGCGTTAATTGCTTGCTTATTTATTTCCTTATTGTCTTTTTTAGTTGTTTGCTTGTAGTCATTGTAGTTCTTTTTCTGTGTTTTTCTAGTGGCCATAATAACCTATTTTTGGAAACTAGGCCAAAATAATCATGGCAACACACGAACTGTTGTAACCATGGGCCTCCTACGGGCCATATGATCCATGGGCCTCCTGCGGGCCATATGATCCATGGGCCTTCTACGGGCCGTAGGACCCATTGGCCTTCTATACGGGCCGTAGGATCCATGGGCCTTCTATGGGCCGTACGATCCATGGGCCTTCTACGGGCTGTACGATCCTTGGGCCTTTTACGGGCCATAGGATCCATGGGCCTTCTACGGGGCGTATCATCATTTTGCCAATCGTGGGCCGTACTATTCGTGGACCATAACGGGCCGTTAATAGGCCGTATTTGATAACTCTATGAAAACGGCCCAACGGTTTTTTACATGAAAACGACCCAACGTATTAATGGGCCACAAACCGGCTGACTGCAACCACGAGCTGAATTTGGCCCACAAGCAGAAAATGACAATAACGGGCCGTAAATAACCGAATGCTAGAAATGAGCCAAGAATAAATGGACCCTGAGAAGGCCGAAAGATAACATGGGCTAGAAACGACCCAATGGAATAATGGGCTGTTAATGGGTATAAAGTGATACACTGTTCATTACGGGCCAGTTTCACCACGGGCCATTAATGGGCCAAGAGTTACAAACGGCCTCATATGGGCCGAAAGACGTCATGGGCCATACATGGGCCGGAAGTTAAAACGGGTTGGAATCATATTGGACGGCCCAGATGACGCTACTGGTCCTAATTCGGAGAGGTCGTAACGGGCCATGGGTTAGCGGGCTGTAAATGGCCTATATGCGAACAGGCCGTTAATAGGCTTTCCGTGGGCCGGCGTCACCTTTTGACCAAGTCAAACGAGCCGGCCTTTTCACAGGAATGGGCCTCTGTTAGGCCGTGTCATGTGTCGACGTATCATAGGCGCCTTGGGTCCAATGAGTGGATGACATCTGTCCCAACGGTGAGCCGACACGTGTTTCCTCAAGCCAATGATGATTTTACACGTGGACAAGGTTTTAAATAGCGGATAGCGGGCTGATAGCGGATTGAGGTCAGCATAGCGGAATGCGGATAGCGGGTGATATTGCGGACGCTATGTCCGCATAGCGGATTTTAAAAACACTTGCAAATTTGAGATTGTTATGTATATTTCCAAACTGTTAACAAACAATACAACTATTGAATCTTGAATAATTGTCTTTTATATAAGCATCTACACAAAAAATTGGTCCATCTGGACAATATTCAAGCATGTAACCATGCAAACAAATACTATTATTAAACACCAAACACAAACAGATTTGTTTCATAGGCATTCTACTTCATCATTTCATAAATAAGTTCAGACTTCAAAAGTACAACCAAGAGCTAGTAATATCATATATTTACCATGATCCATTAGACCATCGCCTAATAACCAAAAGTACAACCATTGCTTCTACCGTTCGAGCAAATGATGTAAGACTAGCAATATTATGAGCAAGGGCACCCTCAATAAAGAAGTCACAGATATAATCATATGTTATCTTTGCTTCTTTGACCTTGTAATGTGCATTCACTGTAGTTTGCTTTCCCAATCCTGGCCGTGTTCGATACTTATCCATTGGACCCTTGGTCTAAGGCTTGTTAGGAACTTGAGAGCTTCCACTTGCTATAGTAGCAAGATAATCAACGATTGCGCAATCTGAATCCTCATTCCCACTCTGACCATACATCTCTCTAACCTCCTCTTGCAACTCCAACATTTTCTTCAGTGATTTATCCTTCTTTTTCTCATTCTCAGCTATCAATGTAAGCATCTGCTCTTTAACATGATCAGGAACCTGTCGGCAACATACATAATCCTTTTTTATTCCAGCCAAGTGCTTCTTAAATCTAGTAATGCCACCATTGAAAAAGTTCAAGCAGTATCTGCATCCAACTCTGTTCTTGGTTCTGAATTCATCAATAATTGGTAAAGCATGCTCCCAGGCTGGATCTTTTCGTGTTCTTCCGGTTGCGGCAGCAAAAGAAGCCCCTGATCCTACTGATGACATTGTGCTAGTAGCCTACTACTGCAAAAAGAAAGAAATAAACATAAGCTATTTGCAGAAAAAATAAGTAAACAACATTTATCAGTATAAACAAAGGAAAAGACTGTACATCAGTAAAAACCTGAATATATAGAAGAACATTTATCAGTATAACAAAAGAAAAGACTGTATTGTGCAAGTTTATCAGTAAAAACTGAATATATAAAACAAAATTTAACAGTACAAACAGAAGGCAAAGACTGCAAGTTTATCAGTACAAGCTGAATTCATAAACAACATTTAATAGTACAGATAAAATGTACAGAGTATGTACTGAGTACTTTCTACCGAACGAATTTACCAGTATAAACTAAAATTTGTTCAGTGATGCATCTGCTGCTTGTTCTAGCCGAGGAGAACCACGGTGAGCAGGGAGCTGTGTACAAATAAAAAGCAGAGACTATGTACTGACGTACTGATCTAGGATCTGGGCTTCCCCCAATTTTGTCTACTAGGCTATGCATCGATCAGTATAAACTAAAAGCAGAGAGAGCCTATACCTTGACTCCTTGAGGTGGTGAAGCGTGGTGAGAAGAAGCAGTTGGGAAGTCGGGCAGCCGGATTGGGACGTCGAGAAGTAGGGCGTTGAGCAGCTGTGTAGGAAGGGGACAGCGGAGCGGATGTGGTCGCCGCCATCCTACTAAGGGTCTGCCACGACCCACGAGCCCACGACTCGCTGCGTTGGCCCGTCGTCGACCGGTGAAGGGCATCGAGCGGAGCAAGAAGTGGCCACCCAGTCAACGAACGGGGAGACAGTGAGTGGTACGGGAGCGCCATCCGATGATCTCTTCTCCGCCTCTCCGTCCGGCGTCAGCCGTGCTGCCGCTGGATCTAGGGGAGGCGCCGGTCGCCAGCCGCCAACCGGAGAGGAGAGGGAGTGAGTGGATTTAGGGTTGTCCGGTTGGGTGCGCGTCTGAAATTTGCCCGCTATGACCGCAACTAACACCACCTAAATGTCCGCTATTGCGCTCTGACAGTCGCTATTGCGGCCGCATCGTGCCAATCACACTATATACTACCGCAGCGTTTAACTTGTAGCGGCCAGGCCACGCAACCGCAATAGCGGTCATAGCAGCCGCTATTTTAAACCATGCACGTGGAAAATCCCCATTGGTCGGGGCTGTTAACGGGTTATCGGATCCAAAACCGAAACCGATAGCTTAATGGTGTTCCGTTATGGTGGATGCCACATGTCGGTCATCCTTGACGAAAGCACTTTTGTGATGCGCGATTTATCGTCATGGAAGTGGACACTTACGTGATGATAATTTTGGTAATGTCATGGAACACTTCTACGACAGCACAGGTATGACTATCTTGATTCTGTCATAAAATTGTCATGGATGTACATGCATGACAAAAAACGTGACCTACTGTGTCAAACATGTATCATCACGGAAGTGTATTTTTTTGTAGTGTGTAGAACTTGTTGGACACTTCATATCTCTCAACTCGGGAATTTTCTTGAAATATTAACTTCTACTCTTGGAACATCTTATATGCTCCATGACGTTCAAAACATCTTCGAAGTTCCGATTCTAAGCCGTAGAGCATGGCACACCGAACTATCGAGTAGTCATCTACACGCGTCTTCCAGGCATTCACAATGTCTGTAGTTGCTGGCGCGGGTGGTACACCTAACGGTGCTTCTAGGACGTAATTCTGTTGTGCAACAATGAGGATAATCCTCAAGTTACGGACCCAGTCTGTGTAGTTGCTGCCATCATCTTTCAACTTAGCTTTCTCTAGGAACGCATTAAAATTCCAAGGAACGGTAGCACGGGCCATTGATCTACAATAGCATAGACATGCAAAATAACTATCAAGACTAAGTTCATGATAAATTAAAGTTCAATTAATCATATTACTTAAGAACTCCCATTTAGATAGACATCCCTCTAGTCATCTAAATGATCGCGTGATCCAAATCAACTAAACCATGTCCGATCATCACATGAGATGGAGTAGTTTTCAATGGTGAACATCACTATGTTGATCATATCTACTATATGATTCATGTTCAACCTTTTGGTCTCAGTGTTCCGAGGCCATATCTCCATATGCTAGGCTCGTCAAGTTTAACCCGAGTATTCTGCGTGTGCAAAACTGGCTTGCACCCGCTGTATGTGAACGTAGAGATTATCACACCCGATCATCACGTGGTGTCTCGGCACGATGAACTGTAGCAACGGTGCATACTCAGGAGAAAACTTGTACCTTGAAATTTAGGGATCATCTTATAATGCTACCGCCGTACTAAGCAAAATAAGATGCATAAAAGATAAACATCACATGCAATC
This sequence comes from Triticum timopheevii, assembly GCA_963921465.1. Classification (NCBI taxonomy): domain Eukaryota; kingdom Viridiplantae; phylum Streptophyta; class Magnoliopsida; order Poales; family Poaceae; genus Triticum; species Triticum timopheevii. The sequence continues at coordinate 476,359,292 of OY997264.1, read as the reverse complement.
AAAATATGTGACATGATATGGCCATCATCATTTTGTGCTCATGATCTCCATCACCGAAGCATTGTCATGATCTCCATCGTCACCGGTGCGACACCTTGATCTCCATCATAGCATCGTTGTCATCTCGCCAACTATTGCTTCTATGACTATCGCTACCACTTGGTGATAAAGTAAAACAATTACATGGCGATTGCATTGCATACAATAAAGCGACAACCATATGGCTCCTACCAGTTGCTGATAACTTTGTTACAAAACATGATCATCTCATACGACAATTTATATCACATCGTGCCTTGACCATATCACATCACAACAACCCTGCAAAAACAAGTTAGACGTCCTCTACTTTGTTGTTGCAAGTTTTACGTGGCTACTACGGGCTTCTAGCAAGAACTGTTCTAACCGATGCATCAAAACCACAACGATTTTTCGTCAAGTGTGTTGTTTTAACCTTCAACAATGACCGGCCGTAGTCAAACTCGATTCAACTAAAGTTGGAGAAACAGACACCCGCCAGCCACCTTTGTGCAAAAGCACGTTGGTAGAACCAGTCTCATGAACGCGGTCATGTAATGTTGGTCCGGGCCGCTTCATCCAACAATACCGCCGAATCAAAGTAAGACGTTGGTGATAAGCAGTATGACTATTATCGCCCACAACTCTTTGTGTTCTACTCGTGCATATAACATCCACGCATAGACCTGGCTCGAATGCCACTGATGGGGAACACAGTAATTTCAAAAAAATTCCTACGATCACGCAAGATCTATCTATGTGATGCATAGCAACGGGAGGGGAGAGTGTGTCCACGTACCCTCGTAGACCGAAAGCGGAAGCGTTAGTTAACACGGTTGATGTAGTCGAATGTCTTCGCGATCCAACCCATCCAAGTACCGAACGTACGGCACCTCTGCATTCAGCACACGTTCAGCTCGATGACGTCCCTCGTAATCTTGATCCAGTTGAGGCCGAGGAAGAGTTTCGTCAGCACGACGGTGTGGCGACGGTGATGATGAAGTTACCGGCGCAGGGCTTCGCCTAAGCACTATGACGATATGACCGAGGTGTGTAACTGTGGAGGGGGGCACCACACACGGCTAGAAAATCAACTTGTGTCTTCTAGGGTGCCCCCTACCCCCGTATATAAAGGAGCAAGGGGGAGGCCGGCTGGCCCTCCTAGGGCGCGCCCCACAAGGGGAGTCCTACTAGGACTACTAGTCCTAGTAGGATTCCACCAAGAGGGAGAGAGGGGGAAGGAAGGAGAGGGAGAGGGAGAAGGAAAGGGGGCGCCGCCCCCCTTCCCTAGTCCAATTCGGACCCAAGGGGGAGGGGGCACGCAGCCTGCACTGGTCGCCCCTCTCTCTCTCCACTAAGGCCCATGAGGCCCATTAGTTCCCCCGGGGGGTTCTGGTAACCCTCCGGCACTCCGATTTTATCCGAAACTTCTTTGGAACACTTCCGGTGTCCGAATATAGTCGTCCAATATATCAGTCTTTATGTCTCGACCATTTCGAGACTCCTCATCATGTTCGTGATATCATCCGGGACTCCGAACAAACTTCGGTCATCAAAACACATAACTCATAATACAAATCGTCATCGAATGTTAAGCGTGCGGACCCTACGGGTTTGAGAACTATGTAGACATGACAGAGACACATCTCCGGTCAATAACCAATAGCTGAACATGGATGCTCATATTGGCTCCTACATATTCTACGCAGATCTTTATCGGTCAAACCGCATAACAACATACGTTGTTCCCTTTGTCATCGGTATGTTACTTGCCTGAGATTCGATCGTCGGTATCATCATACCTAGTTCAATCTCGTTACCGGCAAGTCTCTTTACTCGTTCGGTAATACTTCATCCCGCAACTAACTCACTAGTTACAATTCTTGCAAGGCCTATAGTGATGAGTATTACCGAGAGGGCCCAGAGATACCTCTCCGAAACACGGAGTGACAAATCCTAATCTTGAATTATGCCAACCCAACAAACACCTTCGGAGACACCTGTAGAGCACCTTTATAATCACCCATTTACATTGTGACGTTTGGTAGCACACAAAGTGTTCCTCTGGTATTCGGGAGTTGCATAATCTCATAGTCTGAGGAACGTGTATAAGGCATGAAGAAAGCAGTACCAATGAAACTGTAATGATCATAATGCTATGCTAACGGATGGGTCATGTCCATCACATCATTCTCCTAATGATGTGATCCCATTCATCAAATGACAACACATGTCTATGGTTGGGAAACATAAGCATCTTTTATTAACGAGCTAGTCAAGTAGAGGCATACTAGGGACAATATGTTTTGTCTATGTATTCACACATGTACTAAGTTTTCGGTTAATACAATTCTAGCATGAATAATAAACATTTATCATGAAATAAGGAAATAATACTAACTTTATTATTGCCTCTAGGGCATATTTCCTTAAAAAGATCACATGCAATCAAAATATGTGACATGATATGGCCATCATCATATTGTGCTTTTGATCTCCATCTCCAAAGCATCGTCATGATCTCCATCGTCACCGGCTCGACACCTTAATCTCCATCGTAGCGTCGTGGTCGTCTCGGCAACTATTGCTTCCTCGACTATCGCTACCTCTTAGTGATAAAGTAAAGCAATTACATGGTGTTTCCATTTCATACAATAAAGCGACAACCATAAGGCTCCTGCCAGTTGCTGATAACTTTTACAAAACATGATCATCTCATACAACAACATATATCTCATCATGTCTTGACCATATCACATCACAACATGCCCTGCAAAAACAAGTTAGATGTCCTCTACTTTGTTGTTGCAAGTTTTACGTGGCTGCTACGGGCTTCTAGCAAGAACCGTTCTTACCTACGCATCAAAACCACAACGGTGATTTATCAAGTTCGTTGTTTTAACTTCAATAAGGACCGGTCCCAGTCAAATTTGATTCAACTAAAGTAGGAGAAACAGACACCCGCCAGCCACCTTTATGCAAAACTAGTTGCATGTCTGTCGGTGGAACCGGTCTCATGAACGTGGTCATGTAAGGTTGGTCCGGACCACTTCATCCAACAATACTGCCGAATGAAAATAAGACATTGGTGGTAAGCAGTATGATGATCACCGCCCACAACTCTTTGTGTTCTACTCGTGCATATCATCTACGCATAGACCTGGCTCGGATGCCACTTATGGGAAACGTAACATGCAATTTCAAAAAAGTTTCTTGTGCTCATGCAAGATCTATCTTGGAGATGTATTGCAACGAGAGGGGAGGAGTGTGTCCACGTACCATCATAGACCGAAAGCGTAAGCGTTTTCTTAACGCGGTTGATGTAGTCGAACGTCTTCTCGTTCCGACCGATCGAGTACCGAACGTACGACACCTCCGAGTTCTGCACACGTTCAGCGCGATAGCATCCCTTGAGATCTTGATCCAGTAGAGGGTCGAGGAAGTAGATGAATTCCGTCAGCACGACGGCGTGGTGACAGTGATGGTGATGTGATCCGCGCAGGGCTTCGCCTAAGCACTGCGAGAATATGACCGGAGGCGTAAACTGTGGAGGGGGCGCCGCACACGGCTTGGAACAATTAATGTTGTGTTCTAGGGGTGCCCCCCAGTATATAAAGGAGGGAGGGAGAGGAGGCCGGCCCTAGGCGCACCCCCAAGTAGCAGGAGTCCTACTTGGGGTCCTAGTAGGATTCGGCCCCCCTTTCTTTTACCGAAGGGGGAAAGGGGGAAGGAGAGGGAGAGGGAGAAGGAAAGGGGGGCGCCGTCCCCTCCCCTTGTCCAATTCGGACTCCTCCTTGGTGGGGGGCGCGCCACCCCTTTGTGGGCTGGTGTGCCTCCCTCCTACTATGGCCCATATCTTTCCCTAGGGGGTTGCGGTAACTCGTCCGGTACATTAATATGTACTCGATACATTCCGGAACACTTCTGGTGTCCGAATACTACCTTCCAATATATCAATCTTTACCTCTCGACCATTTTGAGACTCCTCGTCATGTCCGTGATCTCATCCGTGACTCCGAACAACCTTCGGTCACCGAAACACATAACTCATATAATACATATCGTCATCGAACGTTAAGCGTGCGGGCCCTACGGGTTCGAGAACTATGTAGACATGACCGAGACACCCCTCTAGTTAATAAAATATAGCGGAACCTAGATGCTCATATTGCTTCCCACATATTCTAAGAAGATCTTTATCGGTCGAACCGTTATGTCAACATACATTATTTCCTTTGTCATCGGTATGTTACTTGCCCGAGATTCGATCGTCGGTATCTTCATACCTAGTTCAATCTCGTTACCGACAAGTCTCTTTACTCGTTCCGTAATGCATCATCCCGCAACTAACTCATTAGTCACATTGCTTGCAAGGCTTCATATGATGTGCATTACCGAGAGGGCCCAGAGATACCTCTCCGATACTCGGAGTGACAAACCCTAAACTCGTTCTATGCCAACCCAACAAACACCTTCGGAGATACCTATAGAGCATCTTTATAATCACCCGATTACATTGTGACATTTGATAGCACACAAGGCATTCCTCCAGTATCCGGGAGTTGCATAATCTCATAGTCGAAGGAAGATGTATTTGACATGAAGAAAGCAATAGCAATAAAACTGAACGATCATTATGCTAAGCTAACAAATGGGTCTTGTCCATCACATCATTCTCCTAATGGTGTGATCCCGTTCATCAAATGATAACACATGTCTATGGTTAGGAAACTTAACCATCTTTGATTAACGAGCTAGTCTAGTAGAGGCTTACTAGGGACATGGTGTTTTGTCTATGTATCCAAACATGTATCAAGTTTCCGATTAATACGATTCTAGCATGAATAATAAACATTTTATCATGAAATAAGGAAATATAAAATAACAACTTTATTATTGCCTCTAAGGCATGTTTCCTTCACCAACGTCCTTTAAGCAGTAGTAGCGGACGTTGGCAACCATGGACGGAATAGAAGCAGAGGACGATGGCCATGGTCGGAGCAGCAGCAACCAACGACAGCCATGGCCAGGCTTCGGCAGGTTGCACCTATACACGGGCGGCATGCAAACACAGGCGGGCCCCGGAGGGCGGCTGCTGCTTCGGTAGTCGCTGGACTGGCGCAGATCTGGCGCTCGGACAGAGAGGAGGATAGCGAGTGGCGCCGGTGGTGTAGTCCGGCGAGGTGCGTAGAGGAGGATCTTGGGGAGGCTCGCCCGCGGCGAGGTGCGTGGAGGAGGAGGCCTGGGGAGGCTCTCCCGCTACGAGGTGCGTAGAGGAGGAGGTCGGGGAGGCTCGCCCGAGGCGAGGTCCAGCAAGGGGTGTAGAAGAGGAGGTCGAGGAGGCTAGCCTGCGGCTGGATCCGGCGATGGGAAGCCACGTCGGAGCAGGCGAGGGGCAGAGAGGCGGCATCCGACGAGGAGCGGAGACAGAGCCGCTGGGGAAGTTGGGCCGCGGCTGCTGCGCTTCTACGCTTTGGGTAGAGAGGAGAGAAAAAGATCGATGGGATGGGGACATGCACGTGGGAGACAGAGGGGTGGGGTTGGGCATGGGAGAGAGAGAGAGTGGTGGGGTCAGTCGTGGGAGAGAGAGGATGGTCGGTGTGGGAGATCGCGATGTGTGGAACGGATCATGCCATGTCATCGATCCATGGGATCGATCCGCGTGGTGTGTTTTTTCTTTGCCGTCTATAAAAAAACACAGACGACAAAGAGCTCTTTGCCGTCCGCCCACCTTTGCCGTCTGCTTTTGGTCTCTTTGATGTACACTAGCGGACGGCAAAGAATTGGCTGATGGCAATTACGATCTTTGCCATCAGCCAGTTCTTTGTTGTCTGTTTTTTGTAAGCGGACGGCAAAGACCTTCTTTGCCATCCGCTAGCAGACGACAAATAACTGACCGACGGCAAATTCTCTGTTTCCAGTAGTGAATACATGAATGTAATGTCGGTGAGAATACAAACCCCCCAAACTTAGACTTTTGGCCTAACTTGTTCTATGGCCACTGAAAAGAATCCATCCGGTTCAATCAAATACTAAGGCTGTTGAGGCTCCCACTGGTGGACCGGTGCTGGTGTGGATGCTGATGTGGCAAGTAACTCCCAATACACATAAATATCCTCAGGCATGATAGTGTACCTTCCCCTGGAAAGATCAAACAGAGTAGATGCAATCAGAGTAATAACCTCACTAGTGCCCTAGCTAAACACCAAATTATACTAGAAACAAACCTTACCCTTACTGATATCATGCTCAGTCATGCTATCATAGTCCAAATATTTCATAGGTAAAAGACTATCCTCATCGTGCCTGATAGCAATTTCAAAATGGCTAGCAAGGCGAGCATAATACCATTATAGATAACACCCTTGGAGCGGTTAGTATGTACACGGCGTGCAACAATAGCTCTCAAACTAAAAGGCATGCCACCATAGAGTGCACAGCTCAACATAGCAAGATCAGGCGAACTAAATGTCCCGCTCTCCCATCTACCAGCCAAACATCTCCCGGCAAATAGAGAAAAGTAACGCAAAATAGGAAATTTTAAGCTAGCAACTCTAGCCCTGGAAACTCCTCTCGTCTATCCCACCATTACTTTAAACACAAAGTTCTCAAAATCACTAGTGTGTGGTTCTAGTACACTACCCTCATTAGGAATTTTGCATATTTGACTGAACCTATCAAGTGTCATTTCATAAGTTTGATCGTAAAGGTGAAATGAACGATAGGTACGTCTCTCGTAAGCATGAATCAGAAGTTTTTTTGCACAAAGCTATTAGTGAAGAGAAGATATTAATCACACTTATCTTCGAGGAATGGGGTGAGTCCAGCATTGTCCACCAAGTGATAGAAATCCTGTTGGAAACCTGCTTCTTCCAAGAACGCTTCGCTCGGCCATTCACATGGTCGTACTTCGGCTTCACGAGGGAGATTCTATTTGGGCCTCTCCTCCGGAGTTTCTGCGGAACCCCGACTTGACGAGCCTCTCGGGAACCTCCTAATCATTATCTCTTCCCTATTTTTTTTTCAAATTTTTCCGTTCCCAAATAAAAAGTGAATGGAACTCAACGAAATTGATAGCAACTACTTCCACATGTGTCTAGAGGCTATATCATGCATCAAAACCATTTAGAACCAAAGAAACTCAACATGCAAGCTCATATTCATGGTCACCCATAGTAGCAAATTACGAAAAACATAATCCGCTAAAACGAAAACTAATTGGACCATTGGAGGAGTCACATACCAAGGAGCAATTCCTCCGAACAGTTTCGGAACGGAGCTCCGAGCAAGAGATGGAAAATCTCACGAAAATGAGCAAGGACACGGGAATGGAGGCAAGCACTATTTTTGTGGGAGGAAGAAGGAGCAGTGGGCAAGTGCACCAAGTGAGGGGTCCCTGTGGGCCCCCGAAGCTCACATGGCGCGCCCAGGGGTGGGCGCGCCGTGTGAGCTTGTGGCTCACTGGTTTAGCATGACATATTTTTTAAGATCATTTTGAAATGAGGCAGCTATTTGATGCTTTCAGTTGGACGTCATCTATCTGTGGGGACACTCGGACGTGTCAGTAGGCATTTGACGAGTCTGTTTTGATGATTTGTGTTGGAGTTGCCATGACTCCACCTCGAGTTTTCTTAGGACAAGAATTATTTCAGGACCTTGATAAGTACCTAACGTTTGGCACGAGCATATGACAACTTCAAACGCTTTTTATGGTAAGTTTAGTGATGCGAGGATGACAACTTTATTTGTCAAGCATGGTAACTTTCATGCTACGGATTATTTTTGACAGAAACTTGTCGCGTGTCATTGAAATTTGCTGACTGAAATTGTCATTAAAAAATGGCAGGACTAAAGTGTCACGCACGTGGCGTGTGGCATTTATCATTTCTGTTATTTCACAAAAGAAATGTTGAGCCAATGCGGACCGGACCAGCTGGACAACGCGCTAGCCGAATCCCGGTCTAACTCGAGCGCCTGATTCGTGGCTGGTTCAGGCAAACGCCCGCGGTAGAAAACAGACCCCTTTTCCTTTTTATATAGTAATACTACTAGGAGTATAAAAATGGACCTTGTTTTCCTTTTCGAGTAAAATGGACCTTGTTACGAGTGAGTTTCTTACCCGTCAAGTTTTTTTGCTTGCCACCCACGACGTGCCCGTAAGAATATCAGCCGCACGATTTCATCCGGCGGCTCGTACACACCGGCCCCGAGGGACCCACCCGCGATGCGGATACTATGTGGTAATGCAGCGCAGTGCTTCCAAATAAATAAGAGGCCTCAATAAATAATGTGACCTACTACGATGTTACTTTTGCTAAGTGACATGTAAGCCAGCTTGATCGTGGGCCCACGTATCAGGCACTGAGGTAAAGCACATTGCCGTACCTAAAGTCATCCTGCCGCGTGACCCAACCGGCGGAACCCAGCTTACCCAAATCGACTACCCTACCGCGTGACCCAGTTTCTAGAAGAGGCGGGACGAGTCGGTCGAGGGAGGGAGGGAGGGAGGGGAGAGGAGAGACCCAAAATCGATCCCCATTTCTCCCTCGTCTCCACCTCCGGCCTCATCAGCCCAGTTCGCCGAGCGCCTCGCCGGGAGTCGTCCGCGGGATTGGAGGCGAGTCGGGGCCCCGCGGCGCCGCTCAGCGCAGGGATCCCCGAGTCAGGTACCACTGTCCTGTCTGGTCCTGACATCCCGTCGGTATGGGTATGGCCATCGTCTCAGGCGTACGGCGCCGCCTCGTCGAACGGGATCCGCGGGATGATCTTCATTTTCGCTAGTATAAGCAACTGCGCTCGCGACGTTCATCGTCTCCGTGTAGGAATATTCCGTTCGCGATCGAGTAGCTTGTTTCATCTTCGTTATTCCCGGCGGCGGCTGCTACCCTTTCTGTGTATGGGGGTGGGTAGACTGTTCAACCGCACAGCACGCAGATGTTACTGCCCCGCGTTCGTTTTTTAGTCTGTTGTGGTTTTGTGGACTGGTTGCCTTTTGGTAATTGATTGATGTCGCGCTCGGTGGTAATTTTTGGCTGGGGACAATGCGATTTTGTTTGCAGCAGATTAGAGGTTACTAGCGAGTAGGGACTGCCAGATCGAGAGAGAGATTGGGCGTTAAAATTTTCTGTGATCAGAATCCAGGTTAGCGCTTACATGATATTGCTGCATGTCTTCAAACAAAGTGCTGAATGCTTCGTTAATCTGCATGTGTGACGGTAATTTCTGCACTGTAATTTTACAGGTGCTGTCGAGTTCTGCTGAAGCTAATTTTTTCGTGCTTTGACTTCTAATCGCTGGTCTTACCGGCCAGTACTAGGTGTTTTGGTGTTTTCTGTTGCTATGCATGCATGTGTAGTTGTTTGGTATTGGATTTTTCATCTTCAGTTTTCATGCCTAGTGGTTTAAGTATGTACACAAATGTAGTTTGGTACCACATGTTGCCATTAGAGGATGATGCCATTGAAAATGCATCGTGGGTCTATTCTGTGTGGTCAGCATGTTGCCATTAAAGGATGATGCCATTGAAAATCCATTGTTGGGCTTGGGCTTGTTGAGTGTGTTGGGCTTGTTGAGCTGTGCCCTCAGCAGTAACCCTTGTTGCTTTCTTGTGTTTGGACTTTGTGTGCGTGTGGACCTTGTGTCTGTGTGAACCTTGTGGATGTTGGCTTTGGCATTGGCTTTATCTATAAAGCGGGGCGCGAGCCTTTTTCGGTAAAATCCATTGTTGGCCTATTCTATGTGAATGGAGGTGAGCAGCCCATAGGGGTCAGTGTGGTTGATTAAGAGGTGCAAGCACACAGGAACCCCGTTGTGTCTCTTAGCTGAAAAAGTATCTTTGCCTTTGTAAAAGTTTATTGTGCAAGGGCCTCCCTACAGTTTTCGTTCAAGAAAAGTAATAAATATTTTGTGCCTGCAAGGTAGTTGAAAAAATCATAAAATTCTTGCTAGTCACCACTGTGTTTTATTTCGTTTTGGTCTAGTCACCACTGTGTTTTATTTATTTTTGGTTACATCTCTGATCTAACCTCTTTCAAACTGCAGTATGGCTATTTCAGATGCCAAGAAGGTTGGAGGGGCCAGTGTCAGCTCAACACAAAATGGGGCCAGTGATGTTGGTATGTCATCAATTCCATCTACTATCACCGATACTATCTAGATTGCAGTGTGCTTCTTTATCTAGATTGCAGTATGAGCTGATGAACTTCCTATACATCTAGATTGTACTATACAACTTCATCACCGATTCCGTATACTCTAAATCTGCAGCAATTTGAAAGTTGGATGAAGAGAACTGTGAAGGGCTGATATCAAATACATATTGTGCTTTTGTGTGTAGTATTTAGTTATGTTAAGATCATGGGGCGTTTCTAAATGCGAAGTAAGAATAACCAAATACGTTCATAGAGTGAGCACTTCGAACCCTCTTACCAAATAAGTAGTTGATCAATTCTGTTTCCCGTTACCGATATAGCAGACCAGAAAAAGTTATTTGGATTGCAATGTAATCTCTTCCAATTTCCAATTGCAGCATCATCTCTCACCCAGCTTGAAGATTTATGTAGCATATTGGGAATTAATTACAAGCTAAGGCTGAAAGAGCTTGGCATCAATCCAGGCAAGGAAGTGGATGTTGGAAGACGCACTCGTTTAGCTGAGACAATTCATACGTTGAGGGAAATAAAAGACTCACGCTTCACGGAGGTACTTCCAAGTCTGATATTTTCTCACCCAGTTTCTTAGCTCAGGTCTTAGTTCATAATTGATTTGGTCTTATTCCCTGAGCATAGCAATTCAGGGCTTAGTTATAACTTAAATTGTAAACTTCCTGAACATATTAATTCAGGCTTCAGGTCTTAGTTTAATTGATTTAGTTTTATTCCCTGAGCATATTATTGCAGGGCTATAGCGGATGTCGTTCTAAGGCAAATAGCGCAGCTGTTTGCTGCAATGGTGGCGTTAGCTAGAATAGCGTTACAAAGTGCCATAGCGTTGTTTTTAGGCTGCAAAATAGCTATTGCGTAGTAATTGCTAGCTATTTATAACATTGCTTGAACTGGTTTGCAGCTGAAGAAGTGCTGCACTGGATTAATTGAACTGTGGAAAACCAGCACGAGGGATCTCAGTAAGACCATCAGTTTGGATCAGATATACGCGGTAGCTGATGCTAAATCCTCAGATGAAATGAAGACCGAGAAGCTTTTGTCAACCCACTCACTTGACCAAGTAGCTGCGGAGAAGATGAAGTTTGAGAATACTGACAAGGCCAAGTACCTGGAGAAGAAAAAGCAACTATCTGACCTGATGAAGCAATCCCATCTGACCCATAGTGAGGTCAAATTTGATCCGAATGTGAATATCCCAGGTAAGGTGACACATTTCTCTGCATTTCTAGTTAATATTATGTGCCTTGGTTATGTGTCCTAACAATTGTCAACATCATTTCAGCAGACCTTAAAGCCTACAAGAAAGAGATCATAGCAGTGAAGAAGAGCATCAGATTGGCGAAGTGTGCCTTTCTTCTCAGGAAGGAAATGGTCTTTCGGGTGGAACTCCTTCAGAGGGCAATATCTCGTGGAGATGATTTATCTACAATTGATGGTAAATATGTGCGATCACTGAAACACAACTCTGCAATCGTGGCTGCAAACCCACATTTGGGAGAAACTAGATGCTAATCCACATAGGTCTTAAAGTGTGGTAGGGTACTGGGTTCACAATATGACAATCTCTAGAGACTAGAAGCCTTATAGATAATTGGGAGACATTAGCTGCTAACTCGTGCAACTGTTTTTTGAACAGTGCTTGTTGGGAAAGCAAAGGAAGCTGCTGGTGCTCTCATCACCAAATCCTCTAAAAAAGTGCCAATGTTTGATGGGCTAGATGTTTATGTCCATATAGGCAACCTTTGGTCAATGGCTGTTAGCCTGTCAGAAGATCTTGCTGCTGAACTTAAAAGAAATAGTGAGGCCGCAGACCTTATAGCTGAAATCAGAAGGAACAATAAGGTTGCCTTGACAAGGTCACGTTCACGATTGCCAACTACTGCACAGGATGGTAAGGCCAATTCTGTCTGTAATCCTCAGTTTAATGGTATGCTCGCAGTTATTTGTCATGATATAATCTTGTTAATTCGATTTTTGCTCCTCGTGTACCTAAACCCACTTATCGTGGACAGTACCCAGCAACAACAGTGGGGATTTCCCAGCTCAGGATACAAAGAGGATTATTAATTTGGTTTTCCAAGTTATGGATTTGGAAGGGGCAATCAAGTATGCTACTGACATGCGTATATGTTTACGTGCTTATTATATGACCTATTGTATCTTGCTAATATGAACGATTTTACTTGTAGATGTTATACGGAGTGCTTTAAAATGAATATATTAAGCGAGGATTACAACGATGACTATAGCTATGCTTTTCTTGGATATGGTCCAAAGGAGAAGAACACATCACTTGTATTGATTCGCGGTAGGTGCCCATCTGTGCAAGCTTGTTAATATTATCTTTTGCCGAGCAATGACTCTTCCCTGATTGGACCGTCTGATCTTTTAATTTGAACAGGCAGCCGTAAGTAATTTGCAAATAGCTATTTAGACATAGAAGTTCTCCTTGTGTATTTTTCAATGATTGGTTGACTGTCACAGCGTTGCACCCGATACAAACATATGCTCCACGCAGTATATTTTTTACATTTATAGATCTCAGCCGTTATAATTAGGATTTGTGTATATAATCCTGGGGGATATAGCTTAGTCTGCTTGATCGAACATAGTGACTTATTTTCATCTTGTTTTAGTAATATACTCCCTCCGTCCCATCATATAAGAGCGTTTTTAACACTACACTAGAGTTAAAAACGTCTTATATTATGGGACAGAGGGACTAGTAGTTTTTCTCTCTTAACGTTTGTTAAATATCTAATTTGTGTAATTTTATTCTTGTGTAATAGGCCCCGCAGATGTCGAAAAGCTGGAAATTGGGAAGGGGTTCGGGCATGTCTCCATCGCAAATGCCGACGTATGTATTTTCTCTGTGTTTAAATCCTTCATATCGCTTTCATGGTCACTTACATCATTCAAAATATAGGTGAATAGTCTGACCAAGGCAGTTGCAGTCTCTTGCTTCTGCAAAGTGGCTCACGAACCGTGCAGACTTCCAGGATGTTCCACGACTATCGCATTTTTTAGTGATCCTTCTGGACTCCTGTTTGAGGTCGTGGAGAGCGATCATCCAAGGAATGAACCAATAAGCCGAGTTATGCTCTATGTTAAAGATGTTGATCGCTCCGTCCACTTCTATGAGAAGGTATTTTGTAAGGGGGGAAAGAAACTAAAAAAGCTTGTGCACAAACCTAGATGATCTGAACTACTCCCTCCGTTCCAAAATAGATGACCCAACTTTGTACTAACTTTAGTACAAAGTTGGGTCATCTATTTTGGAACGGAGGGAGTATTAGCTTGTTGAAACTTCTTTTATCCAATCATTATTAGCTGCATCCATTGCCCTTCTTGACCATATGTGCTTCTTTACCTGACTGATCAATCTGTAACTCGAATGTTTCGATGCTAAAATTATTAGCACATTATTCATTCTGTTGAACAATCATATAAATTTATGCAACTAGTTCTGACAGTCCCCTCACACATCATTCTGTGTGGTCTTTGCCTGCTAACCTCTTTGTCGTCTAAGTCGGCTTCTCTAGTGATTTGTATGGACCTATTGCTGTATATGGACATAAGCATGGTAGTGCTTTTACAATTCAACACACTTCTTATAGAAGGATTGGATATTGCAGAATAGTGCTCTTATGGATGTCTGTTTTTTTTTCTAGGCACTGGGAATGCGGGTCCTAAAGAGAAGGGATGAAGAGATTTACAAGGTATATCCTGTTTATAGTCAGAAAAAACCATCTTCTTTTAAAGTACACTTAACGACTTATTGTGCAGATCGTTTTCTTGGGTTATGGTGAGGAGAGCAAGGAGACTGTGCTTGAGCTGAGGTGTTCTGATAAAGCAGAGGACTACGATCATGGGACTGCATTTGTTCAGGTTTGAATAGCATCTGTCCTTGCAATAATTCCTAGTTTGTGCAGTCTGGGGATAATGGATGCGGGGACACAACAAAATACTCCCTCCGTTCCTAAATATAAGTCTTTTATATGGACTACATACGGATGTATATAGACGTAGTTTAGATTGTAGATTCACTCATTTTGCTCCGTATGTAGTCCATATTGGAATCTCTAAAAAGACTTGTATTTCGGAATGGAGGGAGTACATCATATGTGAGTATTTAAAATTGAAATAGACGTACCAGTTAATGAAGCAAACCCTCCATGGTTCAAAACACAAACAGTATTAAGAAGTTGGCTTACAGTACAATACATGCCCGCCAATTGTAGTGTAGTCCAGCTGTCAGATAGTTATTCAATAACGCAGTGATGTGAGTAGCTAACAGTTTAGCACACAACACAACTTGATAAAAAGGATGTTATTTTACCTAACGTAGCAGAAACAGATGAGACAACCATGATAATAAGTTGAAGACGTGAAGAGCAGTCTTTGAATAGTGCATTCTTTTTATGAATTTTCTTGGGTTCAGTTTGTCGTTGGGACAGATGATGTGGACAAGAGTATCGAGACCCTTAAGGCAGCGCTGTTAGAAGGCACTGGTGGCAAAATGGTGCAAGAGCCGAGGGATGGCATAAGAAGTTGCTCTTTCCTTGATCCTGACTGCTGGAAATGGGTAATCCTGGCTTTATTTAAGTTGGGATACTACTTTATTTATCCATTGATACTGCTTTATTTGAGTTGTGATTCATGTTACTTCTGACTGCAGGTGCTGGTGAATTATGATGAGGAGCTCATGTAGACTCGGCCAGTCCTGATTGCTGGAAATGGGTAATGCCTGGCTTTATTTAAGTTGGGATACTACTTCATTTATCCATTGATACTGCTTTATTTGAGTTGTGATTCATGTTGCTTCTGACTGCAGGTGCTGGCGGATTATGATGAGGAGCTCATGTAGACTCGGCCAGAGATTGCACATGTTGTAATTACGGAAATGGAATCGCTTGTAGATTACACAAGGACTCGAAGGTGTCAAGGATGAGGTCTGCGTCATGATGAGATGACATGAAACAAACTGTAACATAGTTGAATGGTCCTTCTTTGTGGCCGGAGAGCAACAATTGTTGTAGGCGCTGTGAAGCTGACTTGTTAATGAAATGGGGGTAGCTGCCTATACCTATCACAGAGTCTTAGGAGGGCTACGAAGGTTTATTGAACTTGATCGAGCGAGCTGCATATTATAGTTTTATGAAGCACAAACCTTGAGACTGAACATGTTCCAACTCGATTATTTTCAGTATTATATTTCCATACGAAGCTGGTGCATTGGATGATATTCATATCCATCTTTCTGGTCAAATTTCTTAGATAGACAACGAAAACGAAACCATTTCACGACCCAACATACCACATTCTGCTTTCCTTTGCAGATACTCCCTTGAATAATGAATATTCTAGCATTCGCGTAACGTTCTTAATGAATATTGGCAAGTTACACCTTTGTATTTCCTTCACTCTATCTATCAATGAAATGCTGCGCAATCTTACGTATTCATAGAAAAAATATAACCAGGAACAAGAACCTTGGTACTTAGGTAAGTGCTATCTCATTTGCGACAGAGTTTGCTTCCCGGTTTTCAAGTTTGCTATAAGATGGAACTTCATTTTTGTCGGACCGGAAAACTTAGGCTTTGTGAAGGGTATAGTTCAAACTTACAACATGACAAAGAACAAACGTAGCTCAGTGGCCAAAGCGTCGCAGTGTACTTCTACACGTGGCAAATCACCCACGTGCGGAATATAGATGACGCCGCGCTCAGCGCCTGTTAGGGCATGTACAATGGTGGCATATGGATACATATGCCCCATGACAAAAAGTAATTTGAGGCACCTACATTTATTTTTTCTTCCCAATGCAAGCTATCATTAGTGGGCCTCATTAAGAAATAGAAAATAAAGACTTTAATACACATGCATCTCTACTTTTCATTTCAACCTTTTCAGCTTTTGTCACTGACCACACTTTTTCTCTTCAAGCACCCGCCTCGTGGAGAGGATCCTGCTTCCCTACCCGAACCTACTTTACGTCATATCCGATCCTACGTGGCATGCGAGGCATCACGTTAAGGCTATGCATTGTACATGCCCTTAACGGCGTGGTCGGAGGCGCACCTTCTCTCACTTACATATGGGTCCCAGCAGAAAAAAGGAACCTCCTTTCTCTCACTTATGTGTGGGTCCCAACAGAAAAATAAAATAATAGAAGAGCCAAATATATATATCTTTCTCTCTCTCCTCTTCATCTCCTACCTCCAAAGGGGAGACAGGGGAGATGCCCGACCAGCAGCGCGCAGGAGAGGAGCGAGCAGAGCTCGCTGATGCAGGGGGAGGGGAATGTTATGCAGGCCTCGGGAAGTCGTGAACGGGCACCGTCGGCATGCTCAGCACGCCGTGCTTGAAGCGGATGTTGTGCAGGCTGCTTGACTTGCTTGTCTTGGAACTGCCGTCTCCGACCATCGCCTCCCGAGCTGCTCCGTCCCCGGCCTGCCTCCCCATCCCAGATCCGCCTTCCCCGCGGGATTAACCTCCGTTGCTGACTTGCATTCCGTCGCCGGCTTACCTCCCCGAGGTTCAACCTCCGCCGCAGTGTGCTCCGACCCGGCGAGGCGCGCCACACAGAGCCGGCTCCCGATCGCGTTGACCGATCCCAGCCGCTGCACTGTAGCAACATCCGTATTCTTTCTATTTTTTTTTCCTGCTGGGACCAACGCGTAAGTGAGAGAGGAGGCCCTGTTCCGACCGGGCTGTTATCGGCGCGTCGTCACCTGTTTCTGCACGTGGGTGATTTGACGCGATCAAAATTTTGCTCAGCATGTTTTGCCAATGTCATTTTTTCAGTGCAGTGAATTCTACAACGTTTTATAAAGTGACGATTTTTCTTTAATGGTGACGCAATTGTGGTAGTTCTGTGCATTTTACTCGCTGTGTGGACAACAAAGGGAGGAGCGGCGGGTGGTCCTGGCAAGGTCGCTGTCTCCGGCGATGGCTGGCTCAGATCTTGATCTAAAGGTCTTGAACAGCTGGACTAGGTACCTTGGCATGGTGAGTGGGAGGTATTAAGCGAAAGCTCCGCGGTCCGGCGTCGGCAGGCCTTCCCATGTGATTGGCTTGCTGGCCTAGGTTCCTAGCTCTGATTTCCGGCGTTGGCAGTGGCGGTGCCTGCATGTTGCTGTTGTGGGTTTTCTCCCGTTTGTCAGGGTCTGGATGAAAACTCATGTCCAGTCGACCATACGCGACGACAATAGCGTGTGGCGTCATTACCCTCTTCGGGGCCTTGTCGGCGAGCTCATGTACCTATGACCACGACCCCTGGTGTCTTTGGGTAGGCTTGGATCGTTGCTCGAAGCTTCTCCGGCTCCAGCTCTAGGTGATTCGTCTACCTTCTACCTTTGCACGTAACCTCGACGTCAACATTCTCGGTGTTTCTACGTTCTGGCAGGATCGACACTTAATGACCCACAAGTATAGGAGATCAATCATAATCCTTTCGATAAGTAAGAGTGTTAAACCCAACGGGGAGCAGAAGAAAATGATAAGCTGTTTTCAGCAAGGTATTTTCTGAAGCACTGAAATTATCGATAACATATAGTTTGGTAGTAAAATAATTCGTAACAAGTGACAAGTAAGAGTAATAATAAGTGAAGCAAGGTAGCCCAATCCTTTTTGTTGCAAAGGACAGGCCGGAACAGTCTCTTATAGTAAGTAAAATGTTCTCGAGGACACATGGGAATTTCATATAGTCACTTTCATCATATTGGTTTGATTCGTGTTCGCTACTTTGATAATTTGATATGTGGGTGGACCAGTGCTTGGGTGATGTTCTTACTTGAACAAGCCACGCACTTATGATTAACCCCTCTCGCAAGCATCCGCAACTACGAAAGAATAATTAAGATAACATCTAACCATATCATTCAATATATGGATCCAAAACAGCCACTTACGGAATAGCGCATAAACTAGGATTTAAGCTTCTGTCACTGTAGCAACCCATCATCTACTACTCCACAATGCATTCCCTTAGGCCCAAAGATGGTGAAGTGTCATGTAGTCGATGTTCACATGACACCACTAAGGGAATCACAACATACACATCATCAAATTATTGAACTAATACCAAATTCACATGATTAATTATGACAAGACTTCTCCCATGTCCTCAAGAACAAAAGCAAATACTAACAAATAATATTCATGCTCAAGTTCAGAGGGATAATAAATAGCATAATGAATCTGAACATATAATCTTCCATCAAATAAACTGACTAGCATCAGCTACAAGATGTAATCAACACTACTAGTGTAATGCCCCGAGACCGATGCGCCAGATGTCTTCCAGTTATTCGCCGTCGTTGCCATGTCATTCGCTTGCGTGTTGCACCTTGTCATGTCATCATATGCATTTCATCTGCATGTTTTTCAAAACTTGCATCTGACCATTTCTCCATTGCCCGTTGCGGAATCCGACACTCCCACACGCGCCTGTCGCACCTCCCAGATCTTGTTTTGTGAGCGGGAGAAAAACATTCTCGGAATGGGCCAAGAGTTGACGAGTGGTCTTGGTACATCACCGGCATGCCCCAACGGTTAGCCGCGTTAACCGCCAGACACCTCTCTCTTTGTAGCCCAACACCTCTCCACAACAACCCGCTAGTCCATCTAACTCCCCTCCATGCTCTTCGCCGTCGAATCACGATCGTGTGGACGGAAACCGCACCTCCATAGCCCTCTCCTAGCTCCCTATGCCTATATAAACACCCCCTCCTAAAAATAAGCAAAACCCTAGCCTACCTCCTCCTCCCGCTGCCGGACGCGTCCGCCCACCGCCCTCCACCTCTGCCAAGCTGCCACATCGCCCTCCACCACTTCCCACCCGCGTGGCCCACCGCAGCCCGCAGCTGGCCCGCCCGGGCCCGAACTCCGCCGCCGCAGGGCCCGAGCGCTCCGTGTCCCGCAGCTACGCCTCCTGCTTCGCGCCTCGCCCGCTTGCGCCGTCGCCGTGCGCCTTCGTCGCCGCTCGCTGCACCTCCGCCGTGCCTCGCGCTTGCCTCTGCGCCCGAGCCGCCGCCTTGCGCCTCCCTGTCCCGCTCGTCGCCGCTCGCACTGCACCGCGCCGCCGCCGTTTCCCAGCGCGCCGCCCGCCTCCACTTTGCCGCCGAGCTCCGCCTCGTCGCCGCCCGGATCCGTCCGGCCCCGCCGTCGCCGGTCTAGCCAGGAACGGGGCCCCCCTCGCCAGATCCGCCTCACCCCGGCCTCCTCCGCCAATCCTACCGTCCGCCGTCACCGGGAACCGCCACCGGCCACGCCATGCCTCGCTCGGTCTCCTCGCGCGGGGGAGACGAGCCTCCTCGCCCGCGTGGGCCACAGCATGGGGCCGGCCTGCTCCACCCCGGCCGACCCAGCCCGACCTCCCCGCCTTGGGCCACGGCCTGCTAAGGTGATACCCAAGCCCAGTTTTGCCTCTGCGAATTTCACTAAGTCCCTGGAATTTCAGCATTATGTGTGCTTCTTCATCATATCATAACTTTGTGTATGTTGCTTCGTTTTGGGTGTATGATCTGTAGAAACGTTCATCTCTTGATGCTCTTAATGATGGTTGCTGTAGAATGCTTGTGTGAGTTCATCTAGTTGCTGTAATCGTTGTTGCAAAAGTGCTAAGTGCTGTTAACTGCTAGAAACTGTTATAACTTTCATTTTGTCATTTTTATATCTTTTCATGTGATTTTCTTTTGAGCTTCATGTCAACATGAAGTGTCATGTAGTCGATGTTCACATGACACCACTAAGGGAATCACAACATACACAACATCAAATTATCGAATGAATACCAAATTCACATGATTAATTATGAGAAGACTTCTCTCATGTCCTCAAGAACAAAAGCAAATACTAACAAATAATATTCATGCTCAAGTTCAGAGGGATAATAAATAGCATAATGAATCTAAACATATAATCTTCCATCAAATAAACTGACTAGCATCAGCTACAAGATGTAATCAACACTACTAGTGTAACGCCCCGAGACCGATGCGCCAGATGTCTTTCAGTTATTCGCCGTCGTTGCCATGTCATTCGCTTGTGTGTTGCACCTTGTCATGTCATCATATGCATTTCATCTGCATGTTTTTCAAAACTTGCATCTGACCATTTCTCCATTGCCCGTTGCGGAATCCGACACTCCCACACGCGCCCGTCGCACCTCCCAGATCTTATTTTGTGAGCGGGAGAAAAACTTTCTCGGAATGGGCCGAGAGTTGACGAGTGGTCTTGGTACATCACCGGTATGCCCCAACGGTTAACCGCGTTAACCGCCAGACATCTCTCTCTTTGTAGCCCAACACCTCTCCACAACAACCCGCTAGTCCATCTAACTCCCCTCCATGCTCTTCGCCGTCGGATCACGATCGTGTGGGCGGGAACCGCACCTCCATAGCCCTCTCCTAGCTCCCTATGCCTATATAAACACCCCCCTCCTAAAAATAAGCAAAACCCTAGCCTACCTCCTCCTCCCGCCGCCGGACGCGTCCGCCCACCGCCCTCCACCTCTGCCAAGCAGCCACATCGCCCTCCACCACTTCCCCACCCGCGCAGCCCACCGCAGCCCGCAGCTGGCACGCCCGGGCCCAAACTCCGCCGCCGCAGGGCCCGAGCGCTCCGTGTCCCGCCGCTACGCCTCCTGCTTCGCGCCTCGCCCGCTTGCGCCGCCGCCGTGCGCCTCTATCGCCGCTCACTGCACCTTCGCCGTGCCTCGCGCTTGCCTCTGCGCCCGAGCCGCCGCCTTGCGCCTCCCTGTCCCGCTCGTCGCCGCCCGCACTGCACCGCGCCACCGCCGTTTCCCAGCGGCCGCCCGCCTCCACTTCGCCGCCAAGCTCCGCCTCGTCGCCACCCGGATCCGTCCGGCCCCGCCGTCGCCGGTCTAGCAAGGAACGGGGCCCCCCTCGCCAGATCTGCCTCACCCCGGCCTCCTCCGCCAATCCTACCATCCGCCGTCACCGGGAACCGCCACCGACCACGCCATGCCTCGCTCGGTCTCCTCGCTCGGGGGAGACGAGCCTCCTCGCCTGCGTGGGCCACCGCATGGGGCCGGCCCGCTCCACCCCGGCCGGCCCAGCCCGACCTCCCCGCCTTGGGCCACGGCCTGCGAAGGTGATGCCCAAGCCCAGTTTTGCCTCTGCGAATTTCACTAAGTCCCTGGAATTTCAGCATTATGTGTGCTTCTTCATCATATCATAACTTTGTGTATGTTGCTTCGTTTTGGGTGTATGATCTGTAGAAATGTTCATCTCTTGATGCTATTAATGATGGTTGCTGTAGAATGCTTGTGTGAGTTCATCTAGTTGCTGTAATCGTTGTTGCAAAAGTGCTAAGTGCTGTTAACTGCTAGAAACTGTTATAACTTGTCATTTTGTCATTTTTATATCTTTTCGTGTGATTTTCTTTTGAGCTTCATGTCAACATGTTTTAGGAGAAAAATCATGTCATCTTTGCATTAGTGTATTCCATGTGTCATGATATGCCCTGTGGTGATTGGAACAAGTTTATGAAGTGGGCTACTTGCTGTTACTGTTTTGCCTAGTCTGTATCTGTCATATCATGATGCCATATTTGCTTGATGCGACCATCAAATCCATGCATAATCTGGAGGTGCCTAGTTGACATGTTTTGATCTCCATGTTATGCTATATAATGCAATGCCATTTCATGCCTCATATAAGGACTGTAGAATATGTTTTCATGTCTATGAACTTGCCTAAATGATGTTCCAATTTTCTGTTAACTTCATGATGCCAAGTATTGAGCTTGTTATTAATTAATCTATGACTCTTTTTGAGATGCTACAAACACTTTAATTGATGTGTGTTATGTGTAATTTGATGCCATGCCTTTGGTTGCTATGTAAACTTGCTGTAGCGTATCTCTTTCTTGCTCTCAAGTTGTCTTCAAGCTAAATCTGTCAACCTGTTAACAACACATTCCATTTTGCAAAAATCATAGTAATTACTACATGCATCATATGAACTTTTGCCCATGGAGTATTTGGAAGTATATCATGTCTACAACATGCCCATGTCCTTTTCATAATTATTCATATTGCTATGCTTGCTGTTATGAGCCTTCAAAGTCAGCATCATAATGTTACTGTTTTGCATTCACAGATGTTCACGGTCTGAGAATCTGCTATCCCATGTTTGCCACTTGTCTTGATGATTCCCATGAACATGTTGCTCCTATAAATATGCATGTTGTGTGATCTGCGCTCCATGATATGTAATAGCATTATATACCTTTTGATGCCATGTTCATGTACTGTAGCATACTTGTTTCATGCCTCCAACATGCCATCACTTTAACTCTGCTCATATATATATGCCCCATTTTTCACTAAGTTATGAATTTGTAACAGAACTTTGCATTTTGCATTAATCATTTTGGATTAATCTTGATGCCTATGAACCTGAACCTTAATAATTATTGAAGCATGTTATCTGTACTTTGAGTGCATATCAAGTTTGTGTTGATATGTTTCCTATAGCATGTTGTTTTGGTGATTGCAATATGCCTACTTGCTATTTTGAGCATATTGTCGTTATAACTTGTTTGGAGTGTATGTGTTGAACCGTTGCTCCATTTTGAGCATGCTCTATATGAAACTTGCTTAGAATTGAATGTAGTTTCACATTATCTTGTTGCATCCATGTTTTGAGGTGTGTGCTGATGTTTGGATGCATTTTGCATCAATGCCATGTTTAACTTGTTTTGCTGATATCTTCTAGGCCATAGCTCCGAATTAAATGAACTTTATATGTAACCGAAAGTGCGTTATATTGACTAGAGGGGGGGGGGGGTGAATAGGTGATTTTTAGAAATTCGTCACTGAGGTAATTCTAGATGAAGAATTTCCTAAGCAACGACACACTAGCAGCAGAATAAGTACTCAGGTACAAGCATAACGGAGAAATAGCATAGTCATCATGATGAAATGAAAACAAGCACAAAGTACAGGTAGCGTGAAAACATGATAAGCAGGCTGGAGACAATGTGACTGAAGAAATAGGGTTGAGGAAATAGAGAAAGTCTCCAGTCAAAGTCTTCAAACAGTAATGATCAGGTTCATCAACACATGAATGAGGAAATAAAAGAGTTGAGGAAATAGAACCATTAACTTGGCGAAGACCATGATTTGGTAGACCAGTTCCAACAGCTGTGACAGTTGTACGTCTGGTTGGAGCAGTTGGGTATTTAAATCTGAGGACACACAGTCCTCACCGTATTCTCCTTGAGCTAAAGTCACACAGACCTCGCCCAATAACTCGTGGTAAGTCTTCAGGTGACTTCCAAACCTTCATAGACTTGGCCACTCGGCGATCCACAATTCCTCTTGGTTGCTCAAACCATGACGCCTAACCGTCTAGAGGATGGACAGTCCTCAATGGTAACAAGCATCGGTTCCACACAGGAACAATCTCTTCAGGCGATGCTCAATCACTTTCGGTTGTAGGTGTTTGGGTTTTGGGTTTTTCCTCACTTGATGATTTTCGCTCAAAGTCCTCGGTGGATGGGATTCTCTCAATGACAAGTGTTGGTTTCTCTCGGAGCAGCCAGCCAACTAGTGGTTGAAGGGCGTGGCTATTTATAGACTAGGGAGAAGCTCGACATGATAAGACATAAATGCCCTTCAATGATATGACCGTTAGGTGGTAGGATATTTTGGACAGCTGGCGCATAGCACATCAACAGTCGGATATTTGCGAATCAAATTCCTCAGGGATATCATGTTCCTCATTGTGTAGGCAATATGCACTAGCGAATTCCTAACTCCTTAGTCAGAACAAATTCCTCAGAGACCAGAAGATCTTCATCTCTGTCACTGAAGAAATTGACTGAACTGTATGAGGTTTCCAATGGCTTCACTCGAAAAGATTGGGTAGGTGTAGGATTTGAGTTGAGCATCACTTGGAAAGTGTTTCCTAAGTATTACCTCGACCCCCTTTAACAGTACGGTGTTTCCTATGACTCAAGAAAGAGAAAATGAAACTACGAAAACAAAAGTCTTCACGGTTCATAGTCCTCGCATGAATATCCAAGTCTTCAAGGTTAC
Organism: Triticum timopheevii; assembly: GCA_963921465.1. Classification (NCBI taxonomy): domain Eukaryota; kingdom Viridiplantae; phylum Streptophyta; class Magnoliopsida; order Poales; family Poaceae; genus Triticum; species Triticum timopheevii. Next base: position 476,335,040 of record OY997264.1, on the reverse strand, counting down.
ACAAATTTCTTCACTTTCAAAGTCTTCAGGAGAACCAAAGTCTTCAGCTGAAGACATACATTTTTCGGGGTCGACTTTCATCGTAAATATCAAAATCCTCATCGACTGATAGAGCCTATGCACTCACAAACACATTAGTCCCTTAACCTATAAGTCTTCAATACATCAAAATCACTAAGGGCACTAGATGCACTTACAATCTCCCCCTTTTTGGTGATTGATGACAAATAGGTTAAGTTTTCAACGGGGATAATAATATGAAGTGTAAATGCTAATATTGAGGAATTTGATTGCAATATATAGAAGAACTCCCCCTAAATATGTGCATATTTGAGGAATTTGCTTTGAATAGCAAATGCACATTGTAGAGTAATATCATGGAGAACTACCCCTATATCTTGTTATTCATACACGCATTTGACATATTATATGAAGAATTTGAAATGCATGATGAAATATGGTGTCTGACAAAATTCAGCATGCGTGCATTAAGGTACTTGAGGAAATAAGCATGCAGAAAGCAGTCAAAAGTATCAGAGCACCATACGACTTAAGTTTACAACTCGGCAGAGCAAACACTTCAGAAGAGCAAGAGTTGTAACTAAACAAAAAAGCCCATATATAAGAGACCCACTTGAAGACTAACTCAAATTTCTCCCCCTTGTCATCAAATGACCAAAAGGGACAAAAAAATGAAGACTAACGCCCCTGAAGAATATCATCATGATGTCGATGGAGGAGCACCAACATTGTTGGGGTCGTCCTTTGGTGTAGGGCCTGCCGTAGTGTCGTCCAAATCTTCAGCTTCATTTGTCTGGCGCGATGAAGAATATGAACTGGCGACCAGCTGAGGAACTTTGACCTTCTTGAATTTCTTCGAAGGTGGCTGAGACCAGTCAAAGTCCTGTTGGAAGTTCATTTCCTTGAGTTATTCAGCAGTGTATAGATGTGAAAGAATAGCCCAGGTGCGGTCGAAGACCTGATGCAGATAATGGTGATTCTTCTTCACAGTGTTTTGAGTGACGGTCATGTTCTGAAGAATAGCACCAAACTGACGCTTGACCCACTTATGATTTCGATCAACTTTCTGGTGAAGACTGAGGAGAAGCTCACGATCAGTCATAACACGGAGAGCAGTGGCTTGAGGATTTTTCTTTGAAGCTTTGGCAGCAGAATCTTGTGTTACAGAGTCATCATTGGTCGAATATGAAACCACCTTGTGGAATTTGACCATCCAATGGACGAGTGCCTTCATCAATGATAGCTGCTTTACCCTTCTCATCAGCTGAGGAAATAGTCCTTTTGAGGACTTCAATTGGCGGCAGATAGCTGAGATGATTTTGAAAGTCAGCCTTGTAATGAATTAAAGACCTTGATCTGATGAATTTCATGATCCAGGGAGCGTAAGGCTGAAGGAAAGATGCCCTAGAGGCAATAATGAAGTTATTATTTATTTCCTTATTTCATGATAAATGTTTATTATTCATGCTAGAATTGTATTAACTAGAAACATAATACATGTGTGAATACATAGACAAACATAGTGTCACTAGTATGCCTCTACTTGACTAGCTCATTAATCAAAGATGGTTAAGTTTCCTAACCATAGACATGAGTTGTCATTTGATTAACGGGATCACATCATTAGGAGAATGATGTGATTGACTTGACCCATTCCGTTAGCTTAGCACTTGATCGTTTAGTATGTTGCTATTGCTTTCTTCATGACTTATACATGTTCCTATGACTATGAGATTATGTAACTCCCGCTTACCGGAGGAAAACTTTGTGTGCTACCAAACGTCACAACGTAACTGGGTGATTATAAAGGTGCTCTACAGGTGTCTCCAAAGGTACTTGTTGAGTTGACGTATTTCGAGATTAGGATTTGTCACTCCGATTGTCGGAGAGGTATCTATGGGCCCTCTCGGTAATGCACATCACTATAAGCCTTGCAAGAAATGTAGCTAATGAGTTAGTTACGGGATGATGCATTATGTAACGAGTAAAGAGACTTGCCGGTAACGAGATTGAAGTAGGTATTGAGATACCGATGATCGAATCCCGGGCAAGTAACATACCGGTGACAAAGGGAACGACGTATGTTGTTATGCGGTTTAACCGATAAAGATCTTCGTAGAATATGTAGGAGCCAATATGAGCATCCAGGTTCCGCTATTGGTTATTAACCGGAGACGTGTCTCGGTCATGTCTACATAGTTCTCGAACCCGTAGGGTCCGCACGCTTAAAGTTAGATGACATTTATATTATGAGTTTATGTGTTTTGATGTACCGAAGGTTGTTCGGAGTCCCGGATGTGATCACGTACATGATGAGGAGTCTCAAAATGGTCGAGACATGAAGATCGATATATTGGACGACTATATTTGGACACCGGAAAGGATCCGGGTGAGATTGGGACAATACCGGAGCTCCGCGAGGTTATCGGAACCCCCGGGAGGTATATGGGCCTTAATGGGCCTTAGTGGAAAGGAGGGGAAAGGATCAAGGGAGGGGGCGCGCCCCCCCAAGCCCAATCCGAATTGGGAGGGGAGCCGCCCCCCTTTCCTTCCTCCCTCCTTCCTCTTCCTTCCCTCTCCCTCTCCAAATAGGAAAGGGAGGAGTCCTACTCCCGATGGGAGTAGGACTCCCCCCTTGGGCACGCCTCCTCCCCTTGGCCGGCCCCCTCCTCCACTCCTTTATATACGGGGGAGGGGGCACCCCATAGAGACAACAGATCATTGATCTCTTAGCCGTGTGCGGTGCCCCCCTCCACCATAGTCCTCCTCGATAATATCGTAGCGGTGCTTAGGCGAAGCCCTGCGACGGTAGAACATCATCATCGTCACCACACCATCGTGCTGACGGAACTCTCCCTCGACACTCGGCTGGATCGGAGTTCGAGGGACGTCATCGAGCTGAACGTGTGCAAGAACTCGGAGGTGTCATGCTTTCGGTGCTTGATCGGTCGGGCCGTGAAGACGTACGACTACATCAACCGTGTTGTGCTAACGCTTCCGCTTTCGGTCTATGAGGGTACATGGACAACACTCTCCCGTCTCGTTGCTATGCATCACCATGATCTTGCGTGCGCGTAGGATTTTTTTTGAAATTACTATGTTTCCCAATAGTGGCATCCGAGCCAAGGTTTTATGCGTAGATGTTATATGCACAAGTAGAACACAAGTGAGTTGTGGGCGATACAAGTCATACTGCTTACCAGCATGTCATACTGTGGTTCGGCGGTATTGTTGGATGAAGCGGCCTGGACCGACATTACGCGTATGCTTACGCGAGACTGGTTCTACCGACGTGCTTTGCACACAGGTGGCTGGCGGGTGTCAGTTTCTCCAACTTTAGTTGAACCGAGTGTGGCTACGCCCGGTCCTTGAGAAGGTTAAAACAACACTAACTTGACGAACTATCGTTGTGGTTTTGATGTGTAGGTAAGAATGGTTCTTGCTCAGCCCGTAGCAGCCACATAAAACTTGCAACAACAAAGTAGAGGACGTCTAACTTGTTTTTGCAGGGCATGTTGTGATGTGATATGGTCAAGGCATGATGCTATATTTTATTGTATGGGATGATCATGTTTTGTAACCGAGTTATCGGCAACTGGCAGGAGCCATATGGTTGTTGCTTTATTATATGTAATGCAGTCGCCATGTAATTGCTTTACTTTATCACTAAGCGGTAGCGATAGTCGTAGAAGCAATAGTTGGCGATACGACAACGGTGCTACAATGGAGATCAAGGTGTCGCGCCGGTGACGATGGTGATCATGACGGTGCTTCGGAGATGGAGATCACAAGCACAAGATGATGATGGCAATATCATATCACTTATATTGATTGCATGTGACTGTTATCTTTTATGCATCTTATCTTGCTTTGATTGACGGTTGCATTATAAGATAATCTCTCACTAAATTTCAAGATAAAAGTGTTCTCCCTGAGTATGCACCGTTGCCAAAGTTCGTCGTGCCCAGACACCACATGATGATCGGGTGTGATAAGCTCTACGTCCATCTACAACGGGTGCAAGCCAGTTTTGCACACGCAGAATACTAAGGTTAAACTTGACGAGCCTAGCATATGCAGATATGGCCTCAGAACACTGAGACCGAAAGGTCGAGCGTGAATCATATAGTAGATATGATCAACATAGTGATGTTCACCATTGAAAACTACTCCATTTCACATGATGATCGGTTATGATTTAGTTGATTTGGATCACGTGATCACTTAGATGATTAGAGAGATGTCTATCTAAGTGGGAGTTCTTAAGTAATATGATTAATTGAACTTAAATTTATCATGAACTTAGTCCTGGTAGTATTTTGCAAATTATGTTGTAGATCAATAGCTCGCGTTGTTGCTTTCATATGTTTATTTTGATATGTTCCTAGAAAAACCGTGTTGAAAGATGTTAGTAGCAATGATGCGGATTGGATCTGTGATCTGAGGATTGTCCTCATTGCTGCACAGAAGAATTATGTCCTTGATGCACCGCTAGGTGATAGACCTATTGCAGGAGCAGATGCAGACGTTATGAACATTTGGCTAGCTCAATATGATGACTACTTGATAGTTTAGTGCACCATGCTTAACGGCTTAGAATCGGGACTTCAAAGACGTTTTGAACATCATGGGCCATATGAGATGTTCCAGGAGTTGAAGTCAATATTTCAAGCAAATACCCTAGTTGAGAGATATGAAGTCTCCAACAAGTTCTATAGCTAAAAGATGGAGGAGAATTGCTCAACTAGTGAGCATGTGCTCAGATTGTCTGGGTACTACAATCGCTTGAATCAAGTGGGAGTTAATCTTCCAGATAAGATAGTGATTGATAGAGTTCTCTAGTCACCATCACCAAGAACTTCGTGATGACCTATAGTATGCAAAGGATGACGAAAACGATTCCCGAGCTCTTCGCGATGTTGAAATCAATGAAGGTAGAAATCAAGAAAGAGCATCCAGTGTTGATGATTGACAAGACCACTAGTTTCAAGAAAAGGGCAAAGGGAAAGAAAGGGAACTTCAAGTAGAATGACAAGCAAGTTGTCACTCCCACGAAGAAGCCCAAAACTGGACCAAAGCCTAAAACCGAGTGCTTACACTGCAAAGGAAATGGTCACTGAAAACGGAAATGCCCTGAATATTTGGTGGATAATAAGGATGGCAAAGTGAACAAGGGTATATTTGATATACAGGTTATTGATGTGTGCCTTACTAGTGTTCATAGTAGCCCCTGAGTATTTGATACTTCTTCAGTTGCTAAGATTAGTAACTCGAAACAGGAGTTACATAATAAACATAGACTAGTTGAGGGGAAGTGACGATGAGTGTTGGAAGTAGTTCCAAGATTGATATGATCATCATCACACACTCCCTATACTTTCGGGGATTAGTGTTAAACCTAAATAAATGTTATTTGGTGTTTGCGTTGAACATGAATATGATTTGATCATGTTTATTGCAATACGGTTATTCATTTAAAGTCAGAGAATAATTGTTGTTCTGTTTACATGAATAAAACCTTCAATGGTCATACACCCAATGAAAATAGTTTGTTGGATCTCGATCGTAGTGATACACATATTCATAATATTGATGCCAAAAGATGCAAAGTTAATAATGATAGTGCAACTTATTTGTGGCACTGCCATTTGGGTCATATCGGTGTAAAGCGCATGAAGAAACTCCATAAAGATGGATTTTCGGAATCACTTGGTTATGAATCATTTGATGCTTGTGAACCGTGCCTTTTGGGCAAGATGACTAAAACTCCATTCTCCAGAACAATGGAACGAGCTACTTACTTGTTGGAAATAATACATACTGATGTATGCAGACCAATGAGTATTAAGGCTCGTGGCAGGTATCATTATTTTCTGACCTTCACAGATGATTTGAGATATGGGGTATATCTGCTTGATGAAACATAAGTCTGAAATAATTGAAAGGTTCAAAGAATTTCAGAGTGAAGTGGAAAATCATCGTAACAAGAAAATAAAGTTTCTGTGATCTGATCGTGGAGATGAACATTTGAGTTACGAGTTTGGCCTTCAGTTAAAATAATGTGGAATAGTTTCACAAACTCATGCCACCTGGAACACCACAGCGTAACAGTGTGTCCGAACGTCATAACCGCACTTTATTTGATATGGTGCGATCAATGATGTCTCTTACCTATTTACCAATATCGTTTTGGGGTTATGCATTAGAGATAGCTGCATTCACGTTAAATAGGGCACCATCTAAATCGATTGAGGCGACACCGTATGAACTATGGTTTAGCAGTAAACCTAAGATGTCGTTTCTTAAAGTTTGGAGTTGCGATGCTTATGTGAAAAAGTTTCAACCTGATAAGCTCAAACCCAAATCGAAGAAATGTGTCTTCATAGGATACCCAAAGGAAACTGTTGGGTACACCTTCTATCACAGATCCGAAGGAAAGACATTCGTTGCCAAGAATGGATCCTTCCTAGAGAAGAAGTTTCTCTCGAAAGAAGTGAGTGGGAGAAAAGTAGAACTTGATGAGGTAATAGTACCTTCTCCCAAATTGGAAAATAGTTCATCACTGAAATCAGTTCCAGTGATTCCTACACTAATTAGTGAGGAAGCTAATGATGATGATCATGAAACTTCAGACCAAGTTACTACAGAACCTCATAGGTCTTCCAGGGTACGGTCCGCACCAAAGTGGTACTGTAATCCTGTTCTGAAAGTCATGTTACTAGAACATGATAAACCTATGAACTATGAGGAAGCGGTGATGGGCCCGGATTCCGCAAAATGGCTGGAGGCCATGAAATCTGAGATAGGATCCATGTATGAGAACAAAGTGTGGACTTTGGTGGACTTGCCCGATGATCGGCAAGCCATAGAAAATAAATGGATCTTCAAGAGGAAGATGGACGTTGATAGTAGTGTTACTATCTACAAAGCTCGACTTGTCGCAAAAAGGTTTTCGACAAAGTTCAAGGTGTTGACTACAATGAGATTTTCTCAACTGTAGCGATGCTTAAGTCTGTCCAAATCATGTTAGCAATTGCCACATTTTATGAAATCTGGCAAATGGATGTCAAAACTGCATTCCTTAATGGTTTTCTCAAAGAAGAGTTGTATATGATGCAACCAGAAGGTTTTTTCAATCCTAAAGGTGCTAACAAAATGTGCAAGCTCCAGCGATCCATCTATGGACTGGTGCAAGCATCTCAGAGTTGGAATATACGCTTTAATAAGTTGATCAAAGCATATAGTTTTATACGGAATTGCAGTGAAGCCTGTATTTACAACAAAGTGAGTGGGAGCACTACAGCCTTTTTGATAAGTATATGTGAGTGACATATTGTTGATCAGAAATGATGTGGAATTTTTCTGGAAAGCATAAAGAAGTGTTTGAAAGGAGTTCTTTAAAAGGAAGACCTCAGTAAAGCTACTTACATATTGAGCATCAAGATCTATTGAGATAGATCAAGACACTTGATAAGATTTTCAATGAGTACATACCTTGACAAGATTTTGAAGTAGTTCAAACTGGAACAATCAAAGAAAGAGTTCTTGCCTGTGTTGCAAAGGTATGAAATTGAGTAAGACTCAAATCCCGACCACGGCAGAAAATAGAAAGAGAATGAAAGTCATTCCATATGCCTCCGTCATAGGTTCTATAAAAGTATGCCATGCTATGGACCAGACCTATTGTATACTATGCCCTGGTTTGGCAAGGGAGTACAATGGTGATCTAGGAGTAGATCACTAAACATTGGTCAAAATTATCCTTAGTGGAATAAGGATATGTTTCTTCATTATGGAGGTGACAAGAGGTTCATCGTAAAGGGTTACGTCGATGCAAGATTTGACACTGATCTAGATGACTCTAAGTGTCAATCTAGATACATATTGAAAGTGGGAGCAATTAGCTAGAGTAGCTCCATACAGAGCATTGTAGACATAAAATATTTTTGCAAAATACATACGACTCTGAATGTGACAGACCCGTCGACTAAACTTCTCTCACGAGCAAAACATGATCACACCTTAGTACTCTTTAGGTGTTAATCACATAGCAATGTGAACTAGATTATTGATTCTAGTAAACCCTTTGGGTGTTGATCACATGACGATGTGAACTATGGGTGTTAATCATATACAGATATGAATATTGGTGTTAAATGACATGGCGATGTGAACTAGATTATTGACTCTAGTGCAAGTGGGAGACTGAAGGAAATATGCCCTAGAGGCAATAATAAAGTTATTATTAATTTCCTTATTCCATGATAAATGTTTATTATTCATGCTAGAATTGTATTAACCGGAAACATAATACATGTGTGAATACATAGACAAACACAGTGTCACTAGTATGCCTCTACTTGACTAGCTCGTTAATCAAAGATGGTTAAGTTTCCTAACCATAGACATGAGTTGTCATTTGATTAACGGGATCACATCATTAGGAGAATGATGTGATTGACTTGACCCATTCCGTTAGCTTAGCACTTGATCGTTTAGTATGTTGCTATTGCTTTCTTCATGACTTATACATGTTCCTATGACTATGAGATTATGTAACTCCCGCTTACCGGAGGAAAACTTTGTGTGCTACCAAACGTCACAACGTAACTGGGTGATTATAAAGGTGCTCTACAGGTGTCTCCAAAGGTACTTGTTGAGTTGACGTATTTCGAGATTAGGATTTGTCACTCTGATTGTCGGAGAGGTATCTCTGGGCCCTCTCGGTAATGCACATCACTATAAGCCTTGCAAGCAATGTAGCTAATGAGTTAGTTACGGGATGATGCATTATGTAACGAGTAAAGAGACTTGCCGGTAACGAGATTGAACTAGGTATTGAGATACCGACAATCGAATCTCGGGCAAGTAACATACCGATGACAAAGGGAACAACATATGTTGTTATGCGGTTTGACCGATAAAGATCTTCGTAGAATATGTAGGAGCCAATATGAGCATCCAGGTTCCGCTATTGGTTATTGACCGGAGACGTGTCTCGGTCATGTGTACATAGTTCTCGAACCCGTAGGATCCGCACGCTTAAAGTTAGATGATAGTTATATTATGAGTTTATGTGTTTTGATGTACCGAAGGTTGTTCGAAGTCCCGGATGTGATCACGGACATGACGAGGAGTCTCAAAATGGTCGAGACATGAAGATCGATATATTGGACGACTATATTTGGACACCGGAAAGGTTCCGGGTGAGATTGGGACAATACCGGAGCTCCGGGAGGTTATCGGAACCCCCCGGGAGGTATATGGGCCTTAATGGGCCTTAGTGGAAAGGAGGGGAAAGGATCAAGGCAGGGGGCGCCCCCCAAGCCCAATCCAAATTGGGAGGGGGGCCGCCCCCCCTTTCCTTCCTCCCTCCTTCCTCTTCCTTCCCTCTCCCTCTCCAAATAGGAACGGGAGGAGTCCTACTCCCGGTTGGAGTAGGACTCCCCCCTTGGGCGCGCCTCCTCCCCTTGGCCGCCCCCTCCTCCACTCCTTTATATACGGGGGAGGGGGGCACCCCATAGACACAACAATCGATCATTGATCTCTTAGCCGTGTGCGGTGCCCCCCTCCACCATAGTTGAGGGAGTCCAGGACTAGGGGGTGTTCGGACAGCCGGACTATCATCGTCCGCCGGACTCCAAGACTATATAAACCGGAGGGCTTTAGTCCGTAGGACATAACCTCCATTACAACAATCATACCATAGGCTAGCTTCTAGGGTTTAGCCTCCTTGATCTCGTGGTAGATCCACTCTTGTACTACCCATATCATCAATATTAATCAAGCAGGACGTAGGGTTTTACCTCCATCAAGAGGGCCCGAACCTGGGTAAAACATCGTGTCCCTTGCCTCCTGTTACCATCCGCCTAGACGCACAGTTCGGGACCCCCTACCCGAGATACAAGATTGAAGACTCCGTCCCGTGTCCGGATGGGACTTTCCTTGGCGTGGAAGGCAAGCTTGGCGATACGGATATGTAGATCTCCTACCATTGTAACCGACTCTGTGTAACCCTAGCCCTCTCCGGTGTCTATATAAACCGGAGGGCTTTAGTCCGTAGGACATAACCTCCATTACAACAATCATACCATAGGCTAGCTTCTAGGGTTTAGCCTCCTTGATCTCGTGGTAGATCCACTCTTGTACTACCCATATCATCAATATTAATCAAGCAGGACGTAGGGTTTTACCTCCATCAAGAGGGCCCGAACCTGGGTAAAACATCGTGTCCCTTGCCTCCTGTTACCATCCGCCTAGACGCACAGTTCGGGACCCCCTACCCGAGATCCGCCGGTTTTGACACTGACATTGGTGCTTTCATTGAGAGTTCCTCTGTGTCGTCACCGATAGGCTCGATGGCCTCTTCAATCAACAACAACGCCGTCCATGGTGAGACTTTTCTCCCCGGACAGATCTTCATATCCGGCGGCTTCGCACTGCGGGCCAATTCGCTTGGCCATCTGGAGCAGATCGAAAGCTACGCCCCTGGCCGTCAGGTCAGGTTCGGAAGCCTAGACTTCATGACCGACATCCGCGGGGACTTGATCTTCGATTGACTCGAGCCACAGCCGAGCATGCCGCGCTGTCACGATGGGCATGATTTAGCTCTGCCGTCGGACAGTGCCTTGGTGGCCGCACATGAATCCGCTCCGGCCCTTAGCCCGGAGCCGACAGCGCAGATCGAGGACCGGTGGCTGGACACCGCCTCGGGGGTTGCACCTTCCACGGCGATGGAGCCGAACACTAACCTAGTCCCTCATAAAGCTCGTGACTCCGAGGTGCCAGACTCCCTGCCAGACTCCTAACCTCTTGCGCCCCTGCCAATCGAATCTGATTGGGCACCGACCATGGAGTTCACTGCCGCGGGCATCTTCCAACACTCACCCTTTGGCGACATCCTAAATTCGCTAAAACATCTCTCGCTATCCAGAGAGCCCTGGCCGGATTATGGCCAGGATGGTTGGGACGCGGACGACGAAGAAATTCAAAGCCCACCCACCACCCACTTTGTAGCCACTGTCGACGATCTAACAGACATGCTAGATTATGACTCCGAAGACATCGACGGTATGGACGACGATGCCGGAGACGATCAAGAACCAGCGCCTACAGGGCACTGGAAGACCACCCCAACACATGACGTATATATGGTGGATACCCCAAAAGGAAGCGATGACGAGGAACAACGAGGCGCGGCAAAGGATAATCCCGCCGATAAACAGCCAAAGCGGCAATGCAAGCGCCGCCCTAAGCCCCACCTCGGCAAAAACAGCATCCCTAATGACCCAGCATTAGAGCAGGGCAAACCAGTGGACGACGAACACGCAACCAAGCAACCGTCCGAATAGGACGAATCGGATAATCAATCCAATTCCGGCGAAACCAACAGTCCGGACGACCTCACACCGGACATACTACCGGGGCATAAGAACCTTCATGGAAGGCTCGTCACCACCGCAAGAAGCTTGAAGAAGGAAAAACGGAAGCTCAAAACAGCGGAAGACATACTCAGAATGAGGTGGAGCAAAGTGCTCCAAACCGCAGACAAATACGGCAATGACCATCAATCAAAGAGCTACCCGAAGCGCAAGCTGCCAGAATTTGACGAGGAAGTCATAGAGCCCCCTCAGTCAAAAAACAAAGGGGCCGCCTGGCCGGATAGACAGCCAGATGATAGGCCAAAATCTACAAGCAGCGCCGCACACAAGCCGACTCATGATCCTGGGAAAACAGATGGCCCAGCCAGGTCAATTTACGGACCAAAAAAGAGGGCCCTAGGAAGCAACACAACACGCCAAGTGCCCGAAGACAGCGGTACACCCAAATACAGGGGCGCTGCACACCCACTATGTTTCACCAATGAGGTGCTGGATCATGAATTCCCAGCAGGGTTTAAACCCATAAACATAGAGGCCTACGACGGAACAACAGACCCTGGAGTCTGGATAGAGGATTATATACTACACATACACATGGCTAGAGGAGATGATCTCCACGCCACAAAATATTTACCCCTCAAGCTCAAAGGGCCAGCCCGTCATTGGCTCAAGAGCCTCCCAGAAAACACTGTTGGAAGTTGGGAAGAGCTTGAGGACGCGTTTAGAACAAATTTTCAAGGGACTTATGTCCGCCCTCCGGATGCAGACGATCTAAGTCATATAACTCAATAGCCCAGAGAGTCAGTGCGCAAATTCTAGAACAGGTTCCTTACTAAAAAGAACCAAATAGTCGACTGTCCGGACGCCGAAGCCTTAGCAGCTTTTAAACACAATGTCCGAGACGAATGGCTCGCCAGGCACCTCGGCCAAGAGAAGCCGAGGACAATGTCCGCGCTAACAAGCCTCATGACCCGCTTTTGCGCGGGGGAAGATAGCTGGCTAGCAAGATGCAGCACCAGCGACCCAAGTACATTCGAGATCAGAGATGGAAACGGAAAAACACGGCGCAGAAAAGATCAGCGCCAGAATAAAGAGAAAAGCCCAAAGAACACGGCAGTCAACGCCGAATTCAAAAGCTCGCGGCCAAACAACAAAACACTGCCTCTTAAGGATAACAGTGATGAGCTATCCAACTTAAACAAAATTTTGGGTTGGATATGTCAAATCCACAGTACCCCCGGAAGGCCTGCAAACCACACCCATCGAGATTGTTGGGTTTTCAAACAGTCCGGCCGACTCAACGCCGAACACAAGGGGCTCGACGCATCAAGCGAGGATGATGATAAACCCCACCAGCAGAGCACCGGAAAACAAAAGACTTTCCCACAAGAAGTCAAAGCAGTAAACTCACTTCATGTGATAATACGGAAAAACAATGCGGCACCCGCTAAAATGGGTCTCGCACGGTCCAACCCAGCGGAACATCGAGATTGGATATCAAAACCAATCACTTTCGACCACCTGGATTATTCCAGAAGTGTTCGACAGGCAGGATGGACTGCTCTGATACTGGATCCTATAATCGACGGACTACAATTTACACAAGTCCTGATGGACAGAGGCAGCGATTTAAACCTGCTATATCCAAACACAATCCGCAAGTTGGGGATAGACCGTACTAAAATTCGTCATAGCCGCACTTCCTTTAAAGGAGTGACGCCAGGCCCTTACGCCAAGTGCACAGGCTCCTTATTACTAGAAGTTGTGTTTGGGTCACCGAACAACTTCCGACGCGAAAAACTAATCTTTCATGTCGCCCCGTTCAAAAGTAGCTATCAAGCACTATTGGGACGTGAAGCTTTTGTCCGCTTCAACGCCATACCGCATTACGCGTCTCTTACACTTAAAATGCCCGGTCCGCGTGGCATCATTTCATTACGAGGGTCATGTAAAGACCCCGGACACGGCTAGACGAGTCCGGCATAAAAAAGCTAGGGGCTCCCTATCCGCACACCCCTTCACAAGGGGCTGTGCGTATAAGCAACAACGAGCTAATATAGACTCCGCTTTACTTATTAGTATTTCTCATATACTTTTTTTCGCACAATTTCCTTTCAAACTAAGTTCCTCTCTTTTTACAGATGAACAACATGCACACCCGTCCAGTATAACGGCACAACGGAGACACAGGCGCAGACGTGCAGTAGGGACCCGTCACAAGGATTCTTTTCAGATTAAGACCCTGCGTAAACCTTTTTTACTGTCTCTTGTTGCTATAACCCCCTGGTTTCTCATTATAACCATAGTGGAGCCTGACGTTTTGGCATCGGCCGCGTCAGAGGACCTTGCCCGTACCTGGACACTAGGGGCTTAGGGCATTGTTCTGCCCATTATTATAAAGACCGAACACCTTAGGGAGTGTTCGGCATCTCGAGTTAGGCCTTATATGCATCAGCTCCGAATCATGTCTTTGGTCAAATGTTGGGTTTGCCCGGCTCCTGTGTTTCGCTGCCTTACGTTCCGTATCATCGGCTAACGCGGCACCAGGAGAACTACTGCGATTGTGCCCTAGTTCGGCTGGGCGAGCACCTCAGTAGAGAAAGCCGAAAACTGACTGTCATGATACAGCGAGAGACTGGTCAACCACTCGATCGACCACCGGAATGTTTAGAATTCCTCCGCTTTGACGAAGGACCGTTTCCCGGTCAGGCACAAACGCGCCCCGAATACGGAGAGCGCGGTGCCCCTAGGGGCTATATCGTAGCTCCACCCTCGAACTCCAATGGCTAAGTGAAAGTGTTAAAGCATCATAGTCCGGTTGCCTCGTTCGCTACGCTACCACCTCCTCAACAGGACCGAGACGTCGGATTAAGTGTGACAATGCGATATTTTTGCGAACACCCCCGCACCTTGTGCGTGGGGGCTGAAGCCGAAGACTGCCATCTTTCAGGTTATACACACGTATACATAAACGGCCGCATAGGAGATATTTCAATACATGGAATGCACAAGTATAAAAAGCGATTACATCATAACCATTGTTTTACAAAATACAACGTTCATTTGAACGTGACATTTTTCGAGCACTGCGACTCTATTACATGAGCGCCACGCATAACTTCCCCAAAATAGTGCTCGGCGAGTAACCGGCTTTCGTCCGAACCCTGGGTTGCAACAGCGATGGCATCCATCTCTGTCCAATGTGTCTTCACACGAGCAAGGGCCATCCGCGCACCTTCTATGCAGGCTGACCGCTTCATCTCCTTGATATGCAGCACCGCCCCAAGAAATTACTGCAATAAGCCAAAATAGCTCGTCGCCTTGGGCCTCTCCGGCCAGACATGAGCCATGATATCCGTCATGGCAAGTCCGGACAACCTGTTCAGCTCAGCCCATTCGGCCAACCGACCGGTCAGCGGAAGTGAACGATCCAGACTATGGAATTGAGACCAAAACAACTCTTCCGTCTTGTGATCCTTCTGACTCCGGAAGTGCACAACGACATTCGCCGCACTTGCCGCTAAGTCCATATATGGATCCCCTGGACCCCACAACTGGCCAAGCTGGGCATAATTCGGATCCGTAAACCTGCGGCGCAGTAGAAAAGGCTTGCCAGCCACAATGTCTCCAGCTTGACGCAACTCCTCCTTCATAGCACGCATTGCAGAACGGGCATCCTTGGCCTCGGCGGTGGCCTTCCCCAGGTCTTCTCGCTCTGATAGGCGCTCCTTTTCAAGAGCCTCATTGCAGTCGGTAGCATCCTTCAATTTAACGGCCAGTTCGGCCATCTTTTCCCTGCTTCGGCAGTGTGCAGCCCTTTCGGCATCTAACTCTTCGGCCGCCCTCGAGGCAGCCGCATCACTCCTTCTGGCTTGCTCCTTGGCTTGAGCAAGTTCTGCCCGAAGGCTCTCCACAGCAGCAACGCCATCTGCGTCAAGCATAAATATTGTAAGAGGTGCGCTTTGGCTCCCTTAATAGGTGACTGCGAAGAAATAATTTACCTTGCGACTCGTCAAGCCGCTTGTTGACTAGCGCGATGTCCACATCCGCAACATCGAGTTGCCGCATTAATTCAGCAACTCCATTAGTCCGGCTAGCCCCCGGACTATCCGCCACCTGCATAGGAAAGGCGACACTGAATACCTGCGATTTTGATCCTCGGCACGCTGTCGCTTTCGACAACCTACCGAGTCTCAGGGGCTACTATCTATACAGGGCGCACTTTTATGTGCAAAACTGTCAAAAAGATGCGTCGTTTTTACGTACCTCAAACCCCGCCAGCAAACTCCCGACGGCATTATGCAATCCGCTTTCGGCGGACGAAATCCTTCCAATCACCATGCTCATCAATGCACGGTGATCTTCTGAGATGGATGCCCTCTCAAGCAGATCCTTCAGCTCCCCCGGCCGAACTCTAGTCGGCGCCGAACTCTTCGGCTCTGCCGGGCTCGGGGATACCCTCCGTGATGACACTTCAGGCTCGTCCGCCCTATCCGACGGCGCAGCAGACGGAGGCGTCTCGCTCTCCATCATCTCCGGACGAAGATCCCCCGAAGACGAGCTCATCTGAGAAGGTCGCAGATCCGAACTAAAAGGTAAAATTTTCGGTTATCCTCAGAAGCACAAATAGGGATGTTTTCTTATTAATGAACTCCCCTTTTCCTACTCATGGCTCGTTGGAGGGCTGATTCTTTAGAGAAGATTGTACGGCCGGGGTCTCCCCAGACGCAGGACCCTCTGGTGAAGATTTCTTCCCCCGCTTAGAGGCTTTGGCCTCCGGGTCTTCGGAGGCGGTCCTCTTCTCCCTCTAGAGGGAGGGATTCTCGATCCCCCCTTCTTCAAGTGCCCCCTTGGGCGAGGTGGTAGCTCCTCTATTTTCCCCTTCGCCTCCTTCTGAAGGCACAACCTCCAACATTCTGACCAGCACGGGCTCCGGTGCGGTCTCTGGGAGGGGAGCCGGACACCTTATCAGCTTTGCTTGCGCTATCCACTCCTGATGAAGGATAATGGGTTAAAAGGCGAATTATAGAAAAGCAAACAAACGGTACGTCCGAACACTGAGCTACTTACTTGAGTATCCGGGCGGTTGCAGCTTAGGCCGGCATCCTCGGTCAATTCCGGACACACCACCTGTGGTCCGAAGAACAACTTGTACATCTCCATGGGTGTCGTACCCATGAAGTGTTGGAGAATCCTTGGTCCCTCCGGATTGAATTCCCATAGCCAGAGAGGACGGCGTTTGCAGGGCAGGAGACGCCTAATTAGCATAACCTGCATCACCACGACCAGATCGATCTCCCTCGCCTGGAGGTCTCGAATCCGGCCCTGCAATGGGGGCACGTCTTTTGACGGCCCCCAATTGAGCCCTTGGTTGACCCACGACATCAACCGTCGTGGAGGTCCTGAGCGGAATGGGGGCGGTGGCTTCTGCCTGCTGCCCTTTGGAGCGGTGATATAGAACCACTCCCGCTGCCACAAGCCGAGCTCCTCTTGGAAGGAGCCCTCGGGCCACGAGGCATCGGCCCTCCTACTTACGGCCGCCCCGCCGCACTCTGCTTGACGCCCCCCAATCATCTTCGGCTCCACATTGAAGGTCTTCAGCCACAGGCCGAAGTGGGGGGTGACGCGGAGGAAGGCTTCGCAGACGACAATAAACGCGGAAATATGGAGGATGGACTCCGGGGCCAAGTCATGGAAATCCAGCCCATAGTAGAACATGAGCCCTCTCACAAAAGGATCCATCGGGAAGCCTAAACCCCGACGGAGGTGGGATACAAAGACGACATACTCGCCGGGCTCGGGGGTGGGGATGGCCGGCCCTTCGGCGGGCAGCCTGTGCGAAACCTCGTACGACAGATACTTGGCCTCACGCAGCTTTAGCACGTCCTCCTCCGTGACGGAGGAGGGCATCCACCGGCCCTGAAGGTCGGAGCCGGACATTGTTGAAGGTCCGAAGCGCTCGAATCTGGGGCTCTGAGTGTTTGGAACTTGGGGCAAGGAGAGGATTCGATGGAAGATTGAAGAGAAGAAACGAGCCTTGGTCCTATTATAAAGAGGGGGAATACCAAGAGCCGTCTCCGTGACCGTTCGGGATTCGCCTTCGATAGAGGAGGCATGGTGACGGGCGCGGTTGGGTTACCCACGCCCGTATTGATGAGAATCCCGGAATAAGGGGGAACACGATCTCTGCTTCGACAAGACGTGCCAAGGAAACCGCTTCGCTAAACGCGCTGAGGCGGTATAATAAAAAACGATTCAAGTAATGGCCTGGTTGTGGTATGACGTCATGCCGCAAAATACGTCAGCAGATTGAACTTGTGTACATTTTATTCTCTCTACGGTGGAATGTGGAATTTATTTTGCAGAGCCGGACACTATCCTGGTGTTTATGATCTTCTCTAGATTATTTGGAGGAGGAACCCGCCTTGCAATGCCGAACATTATGCGCGCTGGACTCATTGTCATTGAAGCCAGGTTCAGGGGCTACAGAGGGAGTCCTGGACTAGGGGGTGTTCGGACAGCCGGACTATCATCGTCCGCCGGACTCCAAGACTACGAAGATACAAGATTGAAGACTCCGTCCCGTGTTCGGATGGGACTTTCCTTGGCGTGGAAGGCAAGCTTGGCGATACGGATATGTAGATCTCCTACCATTGTAACCGACTCTGTGTAACCCTAGCCCTGTCCGGTGTCTATATAAACCGGAGGGCTTTAGTCCGTAGGACATAACCTCCATTACAACAATCATACCATAGGCTAGCTTCTAGGGTTTAGCCTCCTTGATCTCGTGGTAGATCCACTCTTGTACTACCCATATCATCAATATTAATCAAGCAGGACGTAGGGTTTTACCTCCATCAAGAGGGCCCGAACCTGGGTAAAACATCGTGTCCCTTGTCTCCTGTTACCATCCGCCTAGATGCACAGTTCGGGACCCCCTACCCGAGATCCGCCATTTTTGACACCGACAATAGTCCTCCTCGATAATATCGTAGCGGTGCTTAGGCGAAGCCCTGCGATGGTAGAACATCATCATCGTCACCATGCCGTCGTGCTGACGGAACTCTCCCTCGACACTTGGCTGGATCAGAGTTCGAGGGATGTCATCGAGCTGAACGTGTGCAAGAACTCGGGGGTGTCTTGCTTTCGGTGCTTGATCGGTCGGGCCGTGAAGACGTACGACTACGTCAACCGCGTTGTGCTAACTGCAGAGGTTTAGTATGCTTTACCCATTGGACCCAATCCGAAGATTGAGACGAAGTCTTTCAGAAGCAGTCCCCTAGTCCGAACAGGAGGCCCATCCCAACTATTATATCTACATCTGCTGGCACATCCAGGTAAGGGTTCCACAACTTATCAACTAAGCCAGAGCCCGTTTAGCCAGTGGCCGTACATGGAAGCTACTAGTCACTAAGTATGTCTGATCTTTTTGAGCCTGGGCGGCCGTCCACTTACATTTAGAGGGTAAACACCATGATGTTCTTGAAACCACCCTTCAATACCAATTCCACCCAGAGGTGAATTAAGTCCTCAATTACTACTCAATTTGATTATAGATATAATCCTCACATAATCTCAATGTATGCACGGACCACCCCCGTCTACAAATTATAGGAAACTACAACTACCACGATTTGCAAAAGACGGGAAGATAGCTCAACAGCATATAGCAAAATAATATAGTACTCCTATACATGCAGATATTTATAGTGTGATATAACTACATGCATAGAAAACAATAGTTAAAGGATGATCAACATGTAACTTGCCTTAGTTCTGGTTCAGAATGTCACACTCCTGACAATAGTTCGCGTCGCACTCCGGACAATCTACACGTTTCACACAATTCAACAAATCAATCATCGGAACAAGAATAGAATCAAAATAAAAACCATCTGCAAGAAAATCATTTCAAAAACCCAACAACAGAAGCTTAACAACACCTAAATTGCACTACGGTCACGACACAAAAAGAAACACTCGATTCCGACAAACGGTTTGAGAGTTATGGCCTCCGGAAGGTTTATTTCAAATTCAAACGAATTCAAATTTGAAAAGTGCAAACATGTGCAAAGTTTGGTTCCGTGATAAACTGCTGATTTTTGTGAGTGCATAGGAAAAATAATCATCTACAAATAGTATATATGCTAAAAGATATAGCCACTAGAAGTTCTGGTGAAAATCTGAGGAAAAACAAAAGAAACAGAAATCTCCTGGGCACTGTAGCAACACATGTGCGTGTCCTGTATCGAACTGCCACGTGTTAGGGCGTGATTGGCCGGGGTTTGCTGTGTGTGCGTGCTCATCAGAAACAGAGGAAAAACGGTGGTGGCTTCGGGCATCGGCGGCGGCGCTCCTCCGGTGGGTGTCCTCCGAAGATGAAGGGACGGACAGGTGCAGCGTTGAGTGGCGGAGGTGGTGGTGGTGTTCAACAGCGACGGGGCTCCCTCGAGCGGTGATGGTGAGCTCCTGGACTTCGGCGTGCTCCGCTGAAGTCGGATGAGCTTATTCCTCCGGCTCAGCTGTGTTTTAGGCAAAGCTAGAGCGTTAGGAATGTGCGCAATAGAGAGAGGGTTCGAGTGGAGCAGGCGGCTCAGCTCGGCGGGCTCTTAGGGCGGCGCAAATGAGCGATGATGACGGTGGCCTGACCGAGTACTAGGTAGTCTTTACCAGGATGAAGTGAGCAACTTTAGTCAAACGATCAACAACCACCCAAATAGAATCATAACCTGACCGAGTCCTGGGTAGACCTGTAATGAAATCCATAGCAATCTCATCCCACTTCCAATCAGGTATAGGCAATGGCTGTAACAAACGTACTGGTCTCTGATGTTTTGCTTTAACTCTCTAGCACACATCACATGTTGCAATATATCCAGCAATTTCCCTCTTCAGGCTAGGCCACCAAAATCTTTCCCTCAAATCCAAATACATCTTAGTATTACCTAGATGAATAGAATAAGGTGAATCATGTGCCTCCTGAAGAATTAATTTCCTGATATCTGCATCTTGAGGTACACAAATACGCTTCTCAAACCATATGGCCCCATGTTCATCCTCATGGAAACCTTCTGCCTTACCTTCAGTCATATTCTCTCTTATCACATCAATCTCCTTATCACCCTTTTGAGCTTCTCTGATCCTGTCAAGCAAAGTAGGCTTTACCTCTAGTGTTGCTAAATATCCCTTAGGAACCATCTCCAACCTGAGATTCCTGAACTGTTCACATAACTCGGGTGGCATATTATCAATAATTGCGTTAGCATGGCTCCTACGACGCAATGCATCAGCAACAACATTAGCCTTACGAGGATGATACTGCACATTCAAATCATAATCCTTAATAAGCTCCAACCATCTCCTCTGCCTGAGGTTTAAATCCTTCTGAGTAAAAATATACTTCAAGATCTTATGATCAGTAAATATATCACAACAATTACCAATAAGGTATGGCCTCCAAGTTTTCAATGCATGCACAACTGAGGCTAACTCCAAATCATGTGTAGGATAATTATGCTTATGATTCTTAAGCTGACGTGAAGCATATGAAACAACTTTACCTTCCTGCATCAAAACACTCCCAAGTCCTTGACGAGAAGCATCACAATATACCTGGAAGTCCTTATGTATATCCGACAGAGTTAAGACTGGTGTTGTAACCAAACGCTGCTTCAATTCCTGAAAGCTGTCTTCACATTCATCGGTCCAAACAAATTTCTTCTCTTTCTTCAACAATTCAATCACAGGCTTTGAAATTTTGGAAAAGTTCCCAATAAACCTCAGGTAATAACCTGCAAGGCCCAAAAAGCTGCGAATCTCCCCAACTGTCGTGGGTGTCTCCCACTATGTAACTGCAACAACCTTAGATGGACCGACTGCAACTCCATTACCGGACACAACATGTCCAAGGAATGCTACCTCATCTAGCCAAAACTCGCATTTGCTGAACTTGGCATACAACTGATGTTCCCTCAATTTCTCCAATACCAAACGCAGATGCACCTCATGCTCTTGCTTATTCTTGGAGAACACCAATATATATCATAAATGAAAACAACCACAAATTTATCCAAGAACTCCATAAACAACTTGTTCATCATATTCATGAAGTATGCAGGAGCGTTAGTCAATCCAAATGACATAACAATATATTCATACAACCCATACCTCGTGGTGAAAGCAGTCTTTGGAATATCTTGCTCACGAATCTTTAATTGATGATAACCAGAACGAAGATCAATCTTAGAAAACACAGTAGCTCCCTCCAACTAGTCAAACATATCATTTATCATAGGCAAATGATACTTATTCTTAATGGTTACCTCATTCAGAGAATGATAATCAACACACATCCTCAAGGTTCCATCCTTCTTCACCACAAACAAAACCGGGGCTCCCCAAGGTGATGAACTTGGGAGAATAAATCCTTGTGCCTGCAATTCCCTTATCTGCTTCTTCAATTCCTCCAACTCTTGAGGAGGCATTCTATATGGTCTCTTTGCAGTGGGTCCAGTGCCTGGTATTAAATCAATAAGAAACTCAATATCTCTATCTGGATACCTGGCAACTCCTTTGGAAATACATCTAGATAATCTCTCACAACTGGCACCTCTTCCACGCTACCCCCCTTACGAGAGTTCACCTGCGCCTGATTATGCTTATACTTACATACATATTTGATCCTCTCCCTCCTCGTACACTGAGAGTAATAGATCGACTAGCACAATCAATAAGACCCTCATACTTGATCATCCAGTCCATACCCAAAAAGCTGCGAATCTCCCCAACTGTCGTGGGTGTCTCCCACTCTGTAACTGCAACAACCTTAGATGGATCGACTACAACTCCATTACCGGACACAACATGTCCAAGGAATGCTACCTCATCTAGCCAAAACTCGCATTTGCTGAACTTGGCATACAATTGATGTTCCCTCAATTTCTCCAATACCAAACGCAGATGCACCTCATGCTCTTGCTTATTCTTGGAGAACACCAATATATCATAAATGAAAACAACCACAAATTTATCCAAGAACTCCATAAACAACTTGTTCATCATATTCATGAAGTATGCAGGAGCGTTAGTCAATCCAAATGACATAACAATATATTCATACAACCCATACCTCGTGGTGAAAGCAGTCTTTGGAATATCTTGCTCACGAATCTTTAATTGATGATAACCAGAACGAAGATCAATCTTAGAAAACACAGTAGCTCCCTCCAACTAGTCAAACAGATCATTTATCATAGGCAAATGATACTTATTCTTAATGGTTACCTCATTCAGAGAATGATAATCAACACACATCCTCAAGGTTCCATCCTTCTTCACCACAAACAAAACCGGGGCTCCCCAAGGTGATGAACTTGGGAGAATAAATCCTTGTGCCTGCAATTCCCTTATCTGCTTCTTCAATTCCTCCAACTCTTGAGGAGGCATTCTATATGGTCTCTTTGCAGTGGGTCCAGTGCCTGGTATTAAATCAATAAGAAACCCAATATCTCCATGTGGTGGCATACCTGGCAACTCCTCTGGAAACACATCTAGATAATCTCTCACAACTGGCACCTCTTCCAGGCTACCCCCCTTACGAGAGTTCACCTGCGCCTGATTATGCTTATACTTACATACATATTTGATCCTCTCCCTCCTCGTACACTGAGAGTAATAGATCGACTAGCACAATCAATAAGACCCTCATACTTGATCATCCAGTCCATACCCAAAATAATATCCAGACCTTGTGGGAAACTCATACTTCCCAATAGACAAGCTCAACTGATGACAACCAACACCTTCCATCATCTCATCTCCTAGAGAACTCACTCTAATAGGCATACTAAGGGTTTTGGTTGACAAGAATAGATGAGTTATAGATATAATAGGGCTAAATACTATATATATGAATATATTCTACCCATATGCATAATATGATCAAGCCAACAAAACACAACAACGAATAACACCAACAAATAGACAACAAACAACAAACAATATAATAATATTATATATATATATACATATATAGTCGAATAATTTCAACACTAAGCAATTTAATAACCAACTACCAATCAAACAAACAATCTAGTATCTTCATACCATGAAAGTGGGCATAATCAGATACGCTAACACGATAATGTTGCAATATAAAACAAGCATGAATGGTGGTCTCAGCACTAGTTCCTATTTAACTGCTCAACATACTTGAGGGGATTAACTAATAAACAGCAAGAAGTATAGCTGGTTTATAAAATAATTTTCACTCCTATGGCTTTTCTAATCCATTTTCTAGGGTCACGTCCTATAGTCAACACACGGCTCTGATGCCATCTGTAATGACCAAACCTCGAAGGATTTGAGTCTTTGTGCTTACCGTGCTAGTCCCTGGATCGAACTCGCTAGCACACACAGTATAGATGAATACCAGAATAGCAAGTGCATCATTTATTACAACGTATGATCTAGAATATATAAAATAAAACAATCTGCGTAGCACTTGGCTAGCTTTATTCAATCAAACAGCGAAAAGTAGCAGAAAAATAACGATGAGTCCCATCATAGACCACTGGCGATGCTGAGTGCCGAGTCGCGACCCTAACGGTACCTTACTCTTCGTCTGATTATCCTGCAACATGAGACGTTGCAGCCATATAGGTCAATACTTTGAATGTATTGGCAAGTTACACAGGAGTAATAATAGCAGACCCACATGTATATGCATAGTACAACAAAAGGAAGGCTTGAGGGTTTATTTTGTAGAAAGCTGATTTTGTCCTCATAACTACCTAATAGTCAAATTTTTATTTAGTTCTTTTATTACTACAATTATATACACAAGGTTGAGTTGGCAA
Organism: Triticum timopheevii; assembly: GCA_963921465.1. Lineage (NCBI taxonomy): Eukaryota > Viridiplantae > Streptophyta > Magnoliopsida > Poales > Poaceae > Triticum > Triticum timopheevii. The sequence continues at coordinate 476,310,781 of OY997264.1, read as the reverse complement.
AATCAACTCCAACCTACCCTTTATTAAGTTGCACACAAATATTATTAAGTGTCACATCTGTCAAGATCATCCAACAACTGTAATGGCATAGTGGCTCAAATTTGCCCATAACCGGGGGCACGGCTAATCATGATTAGTTTTTACACTCTGCAGAGGTTTAGTACGCTTTACCCACTGGACCCAATCCGAAGATTGAGACGAAGTCTTTCAGAAGCAGTCCCCTAGTCCGAACCGGAGGCCCATCCCAACTATTATATCTACATCTGCTGGCACATTCGGGTAAGGGTTCCACAACTGATCAACTAAGCCAGAGCCCATTTAGCCAGTGGCCGTACATGGAAGCTACTAGTCACTAAGTCTGTCTGATCTTTTTGAGACCGGGCAGCCGTCCACTTAAATTTAGAGGGTAAAAACCATGATGTTCTTGAAACCACCCTTCAATACCAATTCTGTCCAGAGGTGAATTAAGTCCTCAATTACTACTCAGTTTGATTATATTTATAATCCTCACACAATCTCTATGTATGCATGGACCACCCCCGTCTACAAAGTTTAGCAAACTACAACTACCATGATTTGCAAAAGACGGGAAGATAGCTCAACAACATATAGCAAAATAATATACTAATCCTATACATGCAGATATTTACAGTGTGATATAACTACATTCATAGAAAATAATAGGTAAAGGATGATCAACATGTAACTTGCCTTGGTTCTGGTTCAGAAGGTCACACTCCTGACAATAGTTCGCGTTGCACTCCGAACAATCTACACATTTGACACAATTCAACAAATCAATCATCCGAACACGAATAGAGCCAAAATAAAAACCATCAGCAAGAAAATCATTTCAAAAACCCAACAACAGAAGCTTAACAGCACCTAAATTGCACTACGGTCACGACACAAAAAGAAACACTCAATTCCGACAAACGGTTTGAGAGTTATGGCCTCCGGACGGTTTATTTCAAATTAAAACAAATTCAAATTTGAAAAGTACAAACATGTGCAAAGTTTGGTTCTGTTATAAACTGCTGATTTTTTATGAGTGCATAGGAAAAAGAATCATCTACAAATAGTATATATGCTAAAACATATAGCCACTAGAAGTTTTGGTGAATCTGAGAAAAAACAAAAGAAACAGAAATCTCCTGGGCACTGTAGCAACACATGTGCGTGTCCTGTATCGAACTGCCACGTGTTAGCACGTGATTGGCCGGGGTTTGCTGTGTGTGCGTGCTCACCGAAAACAGAGGAAAAACGGTGGTGGCTTCGGGCGTCGGGACGGCGCTCCTCCGGTGGGTCTTCGGCGAAGACGAAGGGACGGACGGGTGCAGCGTTGAGTGGCGGAGGTGGTGGTGGTGTTCAACGGCGACGGGGCTCCCTCAAGCAGCGATGGCGAGCTCCTGAACTCCAGCTAGCTCTGGTGAAGTCGGATGAGCTTATTCCTCCGGCTCAGCTGCGTTTTAGGCAAAGCTAGAGCGCTAGGCAGGTGCGCAATTGAGAGAGGGTTCGAGTGGACTAGGCGGCTCGGCTCTACAGGCTCTTATGGCGGCGCAAACGAGTGATGATGACGGTGGCCTCGGAGCTCCTCTGGCGAGATCCAAACGGCGCAGCGGCTTCGAGCAGAAGAGGAAAGAAAGGGGAGGGCGTGCGCTAGGGTTCCCGATGGCTTTTGCTCGAGCGGGGAGTCCCAGGGGTGCACAAGGTCGGACCAGGCGCCGGATTGGTCCGGGTTGGCCTCAGCGTGCGTGCGCGTGGTGTCCTGCTCGATGGAGGGGACGAGCAGGCGCGGGACCCTCTGTTAGCAGCTGGAGGCGAGGGGTGGATTGGGCGCGAGTCGGGTGTGAGCGAGCGGGCATACCGCTTCGCTAGGTTTAGCGGGCTGCAGCTGTGTGCTGCTGCTGTGCTGGCTGGCTGGCTGGGCCGCGGCGATGGGCCGGTTGGCTGGCCCTATTTTTTTATAAACAAAAACCTAAAGCAGCAGAACAAAATAAATAAAATAAAATACACAATATAAATTCTAAATAAAATACCTAGACACACAGTCAAAAATCTATACTGCTAATACAAACTACAGGAACACTAGTTCCTCACCTAATGAAATTTTAGAAATCCATTTTGTTGCAGAAGGCCACACAAACAGTAAGATAACACACAATTAAAATATTTTGGAGATTGCAAAAATTACCAGAACATATTAGATGAAATGGAAATAATATTCTGCATATTATGAACATTTTTAAACAGGGGAGAAGTCACATTATCTCCACTCCAATAAATTGCCTTTGTTGCATAATGATTTGAATATTTCAGAAAAAGCAAATAATGCATTAAAAATATGATATGCATATGAATGATCTAATAACATCCTAATTTAGGAAAATTGGGATGTTACAAACCTACCCCCTTAAGATGAATCTCGCCCTCGAGATTCGGGTTGACTAGCAAATAGGTGTTGGTGATCCTGCGTGAGATCCTCCTCTCGTTCCCAGGTAGCTTCCTCCTCTGTATGATGATCCCACTGAACCTTGCATAACTTGATTGTCTTGGTGCAAGTAACTCTCTCTGTTGTCTCTAAAATCTTAATAGGTTTCTCCTTATATGTCAAATCACTCTCCAACTGAATTGCCTCAAGTGGCACTGTGTCCCTCAATGGAACATCCATCATCTCTGCATGGCACTTCTTCAACTGAGATACATGAAACACATTATGAACTCCTGACAAGGATTCTGGCAACTCCAGCTGATAAACTACCAGTCCTATACGCTCCAAGATCTTGTAAGGCCCCACAAAACGCGGTGCTAACTTACCTTTGATTCCAAACCTCTTAATTCCATGAAGTGGTGAAACTCGAAGATATGCACGGTCTCCTACCTCATATGTCACCTCCTTACGTTTCGCATGTGCATAACTCTTCTGTCTGGACTGTGCTATCTTCAGCCTGTCACGAATCAACTTGACCTTCTCCTCAGCATCTCTGATCAAGTCTGGCCCAAAGAACTAACGCTCTCCAATCTCATCCCACATCAACGGTGTCCTGCACTTTCTGCCATACAATACCTCAAATGGTGCCATCTTCAGACTAGCCTAATAACTGTTATTATATGAGAACTCTGCATAAGGTAAATTATCATCCCAACTAGACTCGTAGTCCAAAGCACAAGTTCTCAACATATCCTCCAAAATCTAATTTACCCTCTCTGTCTGCCCATCTGTCTGTGGATGGAAAGCTGTACTGAACTCTAGCCTGGTTCCCAGGGATTCATGCAACTGACGCCAAAATTTGGATGTGAACTGAGTACCTCTATCAGATACTGCCTTCCTTGGAACTCCATGCAGACAAACAATTTTAGACATATAAATCTTTGCTAGCTGAGCACTGGTATAAGTAGTCTTTACCAAGATGAAGTGAGCAACTTTAGTCAAACGATCAACAACCACCCAAATAGAATCATAACCTGACCGAGTCCTGGGTAGACCTGTAATGAAATCCATAGCAATCTCATCCCACTTCCAATCAGGTATAGGCAATGGCTGTAACAAACGTACTGGTCTCTGATGTTCTGCTTTAACTCTCTGGCACACATCACATGTTGTAATATATCCAGCAATTTCCCTCTTCAGGCTAGGCCACCAAAATCTTTCCCTCAAACCCAAATACATCTTAGTATTACCTATATGAATAGAATAAGGTGAATCATGTGCCTCCTGAGGAATTAATTTCCTGATATCTGCATCTTGAGGTACACAAATACGCTTCTCAAACCATATGGCCCCATGTTCATCCTCATGGAAACCTTCTGCCTTACCTTCAGTCATATTCTCTCTTATCACATCAATCTCCTTATCACCCTTTTGAGCTTCTCTGATCCTGTCAAGCAAAGTAGGCTTTACCTCTAGTGTTGCTAAATATCCCTTAGGAACCATCTCCAACCTGAGATTCCTGAACTGTTCACATAACTTGGGTGGCATATTATCAATAATTGCGTTAGCATGGCTCCTACGACGCAATGCATCAGCAACAACATTAGCCTTACGAGGATGATACTGCACATTTAAATCATAATCCTTAATAAGCTCCAACCATCTCCTCTGCCTGAGGTTTAAATCCTTCTGAGTAAAAATATACTTCAAGATCTTATGATCAGTAAATATATCACAACAATTACCAATAAGGTATGGCCTCCAAGTTTTCAATGCATGCACAACTGAGGCTAACTCCAAATCATGTGTAGGATAATTATGCTCATGATTCTTAAGCTGACGTGAAGCATATGAAACGACTTTACCTTCCTGCATCAAAACACTCCCAAGTCCTTGACGAGAAGCATCACAATATACCTGGAAGTCCTTATGTATATCCGACAGAGTTAAGACTGGTGTTATAACCAAACGCTGCTTCAATTCCTGAAAGCTGGCTTCACATTCATCGGTCCAAACAAATTTCTTCTCTTTCTTCAACAATTCAATCACAGGCTTTGAAATTTTGCAAAAGTTCCCAATAAACCTCCGGTAATAACCTGCAAGGCCCAAAAAGCTGCGAATCTCCCCAACTGTCGTGGGTGTCTCCCACTCTGTAACTGCAACAACCTTAGATGGATCGACTACAACTCCATTACCGGACACAACATGTCCAAGGAATGCTACCTCATCTAGCCAAAACTCGCATTTGCTGAACTTGGCATACAACTGATGTTCCCTCAATTTCTCCAATACCAAACGCAGATGCACCTCATGCTCTTGCTTATTCTTGGAGAACACCAATATATCATAAATGAAAACAACCACAAATTTATCCAAGAACTCCATAAACAACTTGTTCATCATATTCATGAAGTATGCAGGAGCGTTAGTCAATCCAAATGACATAACAATATATTCATACAACCCATACCTCGTGGTGAAAGCAGTCTTTGGAATATCTTGCTCACGAATCTTTAATTGATGATAACCAGAACGAAGATCAATCTTAGAAAACACAGTAGCTCCCTCCAACTAGTCAAACATATCATTTATCATAGGCAAATGATACTTATTCTTAATGGTTACCTCATTCAGAGAATGATAATCAACACACATCCTCAAGGTTCCATCCTTCTTCACCACAAACAAAACCGGGGCTCCCCAAGGTGATGAACTTGGGAGAATAAATCCTTGTGCCTGCAATTCCCTTATCTGCTTCTTCAATTCCTCCAACTCTTGAGGAGGCATTCTATATGGTCTCTTTGCAGTGGGTCCAGTGCTTGGTATTAAATCAATAAGAAACTCAATATCTCTATCTGGATACCTGGCAACTCCTTTGGAAATACATCTAGATAATCTCTCACAACTGGCACCTCTTCCAGGCTACCCCCCTTACGAGAGTTCACCTGCGCCTGATTATGCTTATACTTACATACATATTTGATCCTCTCCCTCCTCGTACACTGAGAGTAATAGATCGACTAGCACAATCAATAAGACCCTCATACTTGATCATCCAGTCCATACCCAAAATAATATCTAGACCTTGTGGGAAACTCATAATTCCCAATAGACAAGCTCAACTGATGACAACCAACACCTTCCATCATCTCATCTCCTAGAGAACTCACTCTAATTGGCATACTAAGGGTTTTGGTTGGCAAGATAGATGAGTTATAGATATAATAGGGCTAAATACTATATATATGAATATATTCTACCCATATGCATAATATGATCAAGCCAACAAAACACAACAATGAACAACACCAACAAATAGACAACAAACAACAAACAATATAATAATATTATATATATATATACATATATAGTCGAATAATTTCAACACTGAGCAATTTAACAACCAACTACCAATCTGACGATCCTAATTTAGGAAAATTGGGATGTTACATTGAAACCCTTCGCCAATCTGACGAATTTGACTTTGGCGCCTAGCCAATCTGCACGATATGTGTCAAGTTCATCACTGAGAGCTTTGATCTCAGTTTGAAGAGTCACAAGTTCTTCAGTAGACATGTTTACAACATTCTTCTTTAGAAAATGCTCCTTCTTGTACTGAGTTTTCTTCACTTGCTTGGCCTTGTCAAATTTCCATTTTTCTTCAGCAATGAAGGCAATCAATATATGTCTTTCACCAGGCGAGATATTCAAATTAGGCAGACGTGTGTTGGGGTCCTTGTGCCATAGATCAACGAAGTCCAGGATCTTCTTCGGATCTAGTAAGAGTGACACTGCACTGCCTTTGGCTCTAGAGGCCATTTGTTGGCGGTCTCAGATGATATCAGCGAGTTCTTCATCATGAGCCTTGTCGTCGCTTGATGGAACTTGAAAGGCAACTTGCTTCTTGTGAGGACTTGGCCTTGTGCCGCGTCCAACAGCAGCCTTTTGTTCAGCAAAGTTGGAGCTGTTGAGGACTGAGGCGGAGCTGAGGAACTTGCAGAGGCTCCTGAAGCAATTGAGATGCCATTTCTTCGTTGGCACGTGGCAAGATGCACAGGTTTTGAGGACTTTGCAAGTGCAGCTGAGGATTTTGCAATTGAGGGAGCTGGAGCTGCACTTGAAGATGTTGCTTGAGTAATTGGCCATGAGGGCTTTGAAGAGGTTGGCCGTGAGGGCATTGCAGCTGTGGAAGAAGGTTTCACAGCTGATTTCTTTGGCATAGCCTTCTTGGGCTTGCTAGCAGAGGCCTCAGCAGCAACAATAGAATCTTCTTTGAATTTCTTCACTGCTTCTTTTGCTACCTTGGCTAACTTAGCTTGTCGCTTGGCCCACTCCTTGGGAAATTCCTCACCTCTTCTGATGCTAGAGGGATCAGCAACTTGGCCTAGAGCCAATGGAGGTCTTGGGCATGGAGGATTAACCGTTAATTTCTTCATGTACTTAGGAGTGACATAGCGATATTCCCTCCATTCTCTTGCCCATCTTCGTTCAATCTGCTGAATCTGCACCTTGCACTAATTTTTGTTCTCCTTGCCATTCTTCGATTCATCAGGAGTGCAATATTCATCATAGATTTCATCAGGGATTTCGGAAGCAGTATTTGTCTCAGGCCTCTTTCCTCCCTTCTGAGGACGCTTACCATCGGCCATTTTCAACACTTTAGGATTTTGAACAATTGAAGTCTCTGAGGAGGTATGCAATTTTTCTTCGAGGAATGCTGCAGATGAGTTAAGTTGATGAGAACCTAGTGATTCAGCTGGTGGGTCCCAGCAGTCAGGGGGGCAAATCGTTTTTTCCCGGATGCACTTCCTTGCGTGCGAAGATGTAGCTGGTGGGTCCCAGCAGTCAGGCGGGAAACGGTTTTTTCGCAAAATACAGTGGCCCGTCCGGTGGGTCCCTGCTGTCAGGTGGAGGTATCATTATTTTCCGCATAATAAGGAGGCACTTCCTTGTTGCGACTGTGGACCCAGCTGTCAGCCTCTCCACGTATAGTCCATGTCCGATGGAAGCCGTTCCTTGACCACATTGACCATGCCGCGCCGAGAGCACCAGGGCAATGGATGACGGCGAGGCCTAGGAAGGGGACGACACAGAGCCGGGGAAGACGCGACAGTGGATGCCCACGCGTAGAGGAGTATGAGGGTTCACTGGTTAGCTGTGGTGTGAGGCTGCCGTCCCCGCAGAATAACAGGGGGTGTGGGTGAGTAGAGGGATGGCCTGGCCAGCAGTGGGAGTAGTAGGAGGTGGTGAGGCCTCCGCCGCAATGCAGCCGGCAACGGGAGGCAGGAGCACGAGGCACGACCGACGCTGGTTTGGGCGGCTGGAGCAAGAAGATTAGAGGTTGAAGAAGCACTGCGGCCGTTGGATGGACATCGTACGGTAACTGGAGCTAGAATCGTGCATATTGACTAAGTTGACAAAGCCCTCCGTCCCCGTCAACTTAGTAGGCCCACAAGTCAGCCTGCCACTATACTGGGTCCCAGCTAACAGGGGGAGTATTCATTTTTTGTGCGTAAGGAGGCACTTCCTTGCGTGGGAAGATATAGCTGGTGGGTCCGAGCTGTCAGCGGTGGTAACGTTTTTTTTGCAAAATACAGAGGCCCTTTCGGTGGGTCCCTGATGTCAGGTGGTGGAATCATTATTTTGCGTGTAATAATGAGGCATTTCCTTGCGTGTGGCCGTGGACCCAGCTGTCGGCCTCTCCACGTACAATCCACTTCGGATGCATGTCGGTCGTTGACCACGTTGACTAGGCCGTGCCTAGAGCACCAGGCCGGTGGACGACGGTGAGGCCTAGGAAGGGAACGACACGGAGGCAGGGAAGACTCGGCAGTTGTTTCCCACGCGGAGGGGAGTACGACTGTACGAGGGTTTACTGGTTCGTCTGCCGTCGCTGGAGAATAACAGCAGGTGTGGGTGAGTAGAGGGATGGCTAGGCCAGCGATGGGAGTACGGTGGGGCGGTGAGGCCTGCACGGTAGCACAGCCGGCTGCGGGGATGAGGGAGCAGGCAGTCCCACCGGCGCTTGTTTGAGCGGCTGGAGCAGGAAGAGCAGAGATTGAAGAAGCACGGCGGCCGTTGGATGGACATCGTACGGTCACTTGAGCTAGAATCGTTCATATTGACTAAGTTAACAAAGCCCTCCGTCCCCGTCAATTTAGTAGACCCACAAGTCAGCCTACCACCATGGTGGGTCCCAGCTAGCAGGGGGAGTATTCATTTTTTTGTGTGTAATAAGGAGGCACTTCCGGTGGGTCCGAGCTGACAGTGGGGGGACGTTTTTTCGCGAAATACGATGGTCTGTCCGGTGGGTCCCAGCAGTCAGGGGGAAACGTTTTTTCCGCGAAATACGGTGGCCCGTCCGGTGGGTTCCAGCAGTCAGGGGGGAAACGTTTTCGTGAAATACTGGTGGCCCGTCCGGTGGGTCCCTGCTGTCAGGTGGAGGAATACTTATTTTGCGCGTAATAAGGAGGCACTTCCTTGCGGCTGCCGTGGACCCAGCTGTCAGCCTCTCCATGTATAGTACTCTTCCGATGGAAGTCGGTCGTTGAGCACATTGACCACACCACGCCGAGAGAACCATGGTGGTGGACGACGGCAAGGCCAAGGAAGGGACGACGCAAAGCCAGGGAAGACGCGGCAGTGGATGCCCACGCGGAGAGGAGTACAAGGGTTCACTGGTTCGGCTGCGGTGTGACTGCCGTCGCCGCAAAATAACAGGGGGAGTGGGTGAGTGGAGGGATGGCCTGGCCAACGGTGGGAGTAGTATTGGGGCGGTGAGGCCTCCGCGGTAGCACAACCGGCCATGGGAGGCAGGAGCATGCGACACGACCGGCGCTGCTTTGGGCGGCTGGAGCAAGAAGACCAGAGGTTGAAGAAGCACTATGGCCGTTGGATGGACATCGTTGACCACGCCACGCCGAGAGCACCAGGGCGGTGGATGACAGCGAGGCCTACGAAGGTAACGACACGGAGCCAAGAAAGACACGGCAGTGGTTGCCCACGCGGTGGAGAGTATGAGGGTTGACTGGTTCGGCTGCCGTCACCGGAAAATAACAGGAGGTGTGGGTGAGTAGAGGGATAGATAGGCCAGGGATGCAAGTATTATGGGGTTGTGAGGCCTGCCCGGCAGCACAGCCGGCCACAGGAGGTGGGAGCAGGCGGTTCCAACGGCGCTGGTTTGGGCGGCTGGGGCAGGAAGATCAGAGACTGAAGAAGCACGATTGCTGTTAGATTGACATCTAACGGTCTGACGCTGGTAGAGTCGATTGTTGACTAAGTTTCTTTTTTGAGGAACCTTGTGTATGCGTGAACTTAGTAGGCCCACAAGTCAGCCTCCAAATCTGTGGCAGACAACATAAAGCCCATTTGCTATTTTTTATAATTTGCAGCCCATTTGCTAATTCTTAAGTAATTTATTACAACCCATTTTCTGCCCAGGACCACGGTCAAAAAGTTCAACCTTATTTTGCATATTTTGGTGGAGTCCGAACTGTTGTAATCCCGAAATGATAAACATTTTTTAAGAACTTATTGATTTGCCAAAAAAATCGTTTTGTTTTTGTAAGCAAAGAAGACGTGGGACAATTGAGTTGGTTTAAGGGAAAACCAGTGGTAAAAAAATCAGCGCTGGGTGGGAAAAAACACCAAAAATAAGGATGTAAATACGAAAAGGGGAATTTTATGTGTTTTCAATATAATGATACGCGTATATGAACTAGTAAAACTATAGGTAGAGATTAGAAAACGGATATAGGGCATGCGTTCAAGAGGAAAATAGAACTTAGCTGTGTGTTTGATTCAGTAAAGAAAACTGCCTGCGGATGTTGTAAGACAAAATATAACTAACGCTGGCGGGCTAGAGGCCAGTAGATACCTACTGGATCTTTGTGCCCCGTTGTCGTCATGGGCTGGGCCTGTTAAAAACAAAACCAACCCTGGGCAGTTTACAGCCTAGTTGAAACTTGCTCGACCTGAAAAACAATATACGTGCTGAATAAACGAGAGAATTCTGCAAGTACAGACTGATAACTGGGATGCAGCAGGGATATTGTTTTTTCATCATGATAATAAGTGCATGCACTTGTTTCGAAAAATTGGAGAACTGGGAATTCGAACGGCAGGTGCTTATGCTACCCATCAAATAAAAATCAGGTGCCTGAAAATTTGTTTCAAAACAAATGATTCAGCTTTATATCCAGGTCAACCCTCGGCATGATGGTTGGAAGCAAATGCAAATTCATACCAAAAGATCCTTAATACCAATACCAACTTGCGGACGACAGGGTAGTACAACTACCAATACCAAACTAACTTATAATCTTTTTACTCCTGGCCCTAGTGTTTGTCTGGTAGAAAATCTTGCAGAGAACCAGCTCCCGCTCCTTCTCTTGCTCCAGGTCCTCGAGGTGGTACTGGTGCATCACCCAATTGGTCCTCTGCTGGTCGAAGTTCTTGTTGGTGTGCAGCACCAGAACCTTTTTTGCTACCCGTCTGCCGGCCGTTGACCATCACCGGCAAGGTATTGGCGGTCTTGTGCCACATCACATACATGACGCACTCCGACTGTATCTTGCGACGCGTCCACGTGCCCCTTTTGAACACCCTAGAATTGTGCTGGAAGAAATGCTTCCTTAGGCCACTTAGTGTGATACCTGCAGTATTGTGGAATACAGGTTTTAGTGTACATAGTTGGCATTTTCATACCATCTTTGGCATGTTGTAGTCACTAGTTTCACTTTTTATTAACTGCCAAATTGTAATTGCTTCACCAGGTCTGCGTCTAAAAAGAAAAATAGAGCTATAAACAAAGGAATATGTTTGTGCAAGTAGACGGCCGATCGGTGTCTTACCTGGAAGTTTCTCAGGTTGGGTGTAGCATATGCCGTGCTCGCTGTCGATGGTTGGTATGAACAAATTGATGAGAGACTGAAATCTCACGCTGTCAGCACTCACTTTGGCCTCAAGGTGCTCGATCAGCTCCTGATCCGTGGGATCAAACTTGACGCCAGCCGGCAGCACCGTCCAATCCTTCTTCGACTTGCATCGGTAATTCCAGTTATATGGTACTCAATGTATGATCAATCAACTATTTTAAGTGAATGATGAAAGATTTCGACAGATAAGTAGTACTCCAAATCTAAAGTCTAGAATACCCAAACACGTCGCCGGGATTCTTGTGTCACCTCACACGCAGCATGTTGTCACGTCAATTCAATGCATGGACATGATGAATAATTTGACCGATGTATACTAGTACTGATGCTATACTACTTGCTAGTCGTATTTAGTGTCACAATTTATACATAGGTTTAACTAACAAGTATGCACTTGAAGCCTAACTGAAGGCACAACATCTCCATCATCATTAGTAGTAGATCCTATGCAGGTGAGTTAGGATGCACTTGATCCCAGGAAGGTATCTATCCTTCAAACCAGAGGAGTGCTTCAAACTAACAACAATACATAATATCCAACAAAAGGGGGTCGTGCTACAGCAGCAGAATACATGGCTCAGTCTAGATATCAGCACGAATCAAGTTGTGCATATTTTCTATTGGCATGAACCACATCGCCGCATGTCAGGTTTGCAAAAGCCATCCATCGCATGGAAGGTTGATACCTTTCACACACTGAAGATTATTTGTGAACAAGCTGTGTCGACGAATCTCTGGATATGGTGATACATGAAACCGATGGTATGATGTGTAAACACAGTCCCCCCTCGCGAATGGAAGTTGCATAGCATGGTAATCATCGCCGGTGATATGATAGATGATTGGTTGGATGATCGGATAATTGAGCCCGAGGAACAAGGAGTGGTTGCCAAGGCTGTAAACCCGCCTCCAGTTGAATACGCCTGGCCCAACGGAGCTGGGATCTTTCTCGACACGAAGCAGCCATAGCCATCAATGTCACGAACGCCCCACGCATTATACTGCATGTGGTTTGATGTAATGGTTTGGTCAATTTGGTACGTGCGAATGAGCATCAAATGACCACCGTCAGCTGAACGAGCGATAAACCACCACCCATCGGCTGGTATGATTCCAGGTCCTGGAATCATGAAGGCCAGCGCATTTGCGTCTGCTGCAACAATTCAAATTGGAGAACAAAAGGACAAAAATAAACAATCATGTTCAGAGTATGTGTGGAATTAAGATTATTATAACAGTGACACATATCATAGACAGAGAATTGCAATGCCGTGGTCATAATCATACCCCAAGTTAAAAAAATAAGCCAATGGCTTTCATATTCTAGCAATATGTCATGGTTCAAACATCATGTAACAATGAGAGGAAAACAGCTACTTCCTCCGTTCCAAAATAGATGACCCAACTTTATACTAACTTTAGTATAAAGTTGGGTCATCTATTTTGGAACGGAGGGAGTATGACAGAGCCTACTCATATTCTACCATATCACTTACTACTACTGTTCTCATATAAACTCTAAGCAATAACATGCGTTGTTATAAAATCTTGTAAACGAGAGTAACATATAGCAATCATGATGTTATGCTCATAATATGTATTCTAACAATCATTAGATGCCAATTGTTCTCATATCAACTCTAACAATAACATGTGTGGTCATAAAAATCTAGGAAATGAGAGGAACATATAGCAATGTTGTGGTTATAGACATACTATGTATTCTAAATATGTAACAATGAACATGCAGTCGTATTCATAAGGTAAAGATGAGATGAGATATAACAATTACACGACGATAGATTCCACCAGTATAGGCAGCCAATCTGTGCATCGACCGCGTAAACGATGCCATCGTGCACTATAGCATCAGACAGAAATGTTGCCTCAACAGGATTGATGATGAGCCATAACCATGTATGGCGACCGGATTCCTGATAGACTAATCCCATGTTGAACAAGGCAATGAGCTTGTAATCCATGTAGTCTTCTGATGGTATGGGCACTTCGTAGATTACAACTTTCAGCAAACAGAGGTCGAGCCAAAAGCTTGATGCGTCTCGTGCGTAGTAGGCAGGAGTGTCTGGCGGGCTGCGAGGCTCGATGGCGGCGGTATACAATGATGGAAGGGTGATCTCTCGCTGGGTGTAGATATCCACGAGCCGCCATGGACTACCGGAGTGGTGGATGAGGATGATCCAGTTGGCCTTCATGCCCGCCCAGTAGTGGTCGCGCATGAAGGACAGGTGGACGGGTAGTGGTAGCATGTCGAGGGGCACCACGGCAACCTCCGTAGGATCATCAAGTCGGTGTCTGGGCCACCTACGAGGATCGGGCATCAGCAAGCAGGGTGTATTGAAAAGAGCCGGCCTGTTGCAGACGAGTAGACGGCATAAAGACACCGAGCATGCGGCCAGACGGACGGTGCTGAGAAGGTCCATACGATTACAGATCTACTCCAAGAGAACATCGGGGAGGGAATTTCAATCGCGGCTCTGCGTGTTAGTCGGTTCTGCCATTGGGGTTTTCGGTGCCTGCGAGCCAGCGGGGAAGTGGATTCAGGCGGGCGAGCGAAGAAGCTTCTCCTTGTGTGGCCAAGCAGTGAGCGGGGGGATATGGTACGTGCAAGCTACCAAGGAAGATGGCGCGGGCGTGCGAGCAGTGAGTAGGGGTAAATGGTGTGCGGCCGACGATGGGGAAGAGAGGAGGAAGAAGAAGAGAGGAGGAAGAAGAGTGGAAGACGGGGAAGAAAGTGCATTAAATCTCAATTCTACTAGTACTACTACCAGGATATACCGTCCTTCGAAGTGTAAATAGTTACACCGATGACATGTGGGTCTACCACAAGAGGGCCCATATGTCAGTTAATGGAGGACAGAGGTGCGTAGGCGTATTTGCGGAAGCATGCTCTACTGGCAAACATGATGGCAGTACTGGGTAAGGCTGATTTAGTAACACCAACACGCTGGTTCAGCTTATTAATTATGTGTCCCATCTGCTGCAGCGTGTATTGTCACTTCAATGCGAAGACTAGTTGAATAGTTCTCTCTAACCGATATGGGTAATAATGGATCGCGAGGACTTCCTTTCTACAGTATCCCTATGCCTCTATGCTCACTTCACTCATTTTGCTCCGTACCTAGTCACTTGTTGAAATCTGTAGAAAGACAAATACTCCGTATTTGGGAACAGAGGGAGGCTTTTACTCCGTATTTGGGAACAGAGGGAGGCTTGAAATATGAACATGTCAATGGGAGGGAGTAAGCCCCATGCATGCATGCATGCATGCAACATGCAACACTCACACGTACACATGGACGCACGCAACACTCACGCACCCATGCGGCACACAGCACACGATGCAACACACACGCTCACGCTCAAGTGCTCAACCTACTCCCTACGTCCGTGAAAGACTGTACATTTAGAGGTTTACACATTGACCAGGGCATAGTTAACGCCCAAAAGTAGCAGACTTGTGTGTGCATGCGACCATTGAGAGAAGAAGATTAAATGAAGGCCGTTGCATACTGTAATTAAGGATAGACATGTAGCCTATATCTACAGCACAAGTTGGTGCATTGGTCAATCAATATCGATTTAGATTAAAGGCTAAATGCATTGGAAGTGTAGATGTACATCATGTACTACACTCTTTGTTTTATAGCCGATGTACACTCTTTGTAGGAAGACAGAGGGAGTACATGTGCATGCACTCACATACACAGCCAGGGCGGTTCGCGCGCAAGGGTTGGACTCGTGTCGCGCCTGTGTAAAGTTTTGTTTAACTGATTTCTTTGCTCTGCCAACTGACAGGTGGGACCCAGAAACCAGGTGACAATTTAACCAGTCAAAAAAGTGCCACATCGACTATGTGGCCAGTCAGTAGGGTGCAATACGGTGCTCTACGATGAGCTAGTGATCGTATAATCACCGCAAAACTATATATAGTGACCGTAAAGAGCGTATTGTTACATACATTGACCGCCAGTGTATTTTTCTCGTTTCAAATTAAGCCATATTAATCGGAAAGGACGATGTATGGACTACTAGTACTAGTACTGCTTTGGTGTGTCCCGTCAACTCACCGAACGAGGAGAAGCTTGCTTACTACGCCTCTCCATCGCCCACGCGCGTGGTGATTCGCAGGACGAGGAGAGGGTTTTGACTACAGAGCCCTCTCCCTCTCCCTCGCCCTCGCCCTCGCCCTCGCGGTGGACGTGCAACAGTTCAGTTGGTGTTAGATTGCCAGAAGCATATTGTACTGTAGTATCATCATTGTTGGACCTTCCGAAGAGGCGAAGAGCCAAGTGCAAGGTTCACACGAGTACGAACTGTTGAACCTCCCGAAGAGGCAAAGAGCCAAGTGCAAGGTTTTATAGGAGTTGTCGTCCTAGTAGGAGTGTACTACAACTATAGCAAATGGTGCTACTGTATGATGCCACCACGTCACGTATACCCAAAGTTGTGCCACCTTTTTTTCTCAAAGAGCATGTTGGAGCCCGTGCAACAACCACACAAGTTGAACGTACACATAACACATTTACTAGTAATAAATTCTAAAGGACAAATGCCAGTATGCCACACAAGTTCAATTTGTGCACGACTAGTCTACATATATTCACAACGCTACCGTTCACAATTACCGTACTCCACTTACACGTTATAGATGGGCTACATGTCCTCCTCCAAGTTCCAGTCCCAGGTGTTCTTCATGGATGGCACAATCCATAGCGGTGGGCAACGGGAATCATTTTCGCAGCTTTCTAGTCCGCTTCCACACGATGGAGACTCATCCAAGCTGAAGCGGCATAAATCAGGGATAGCGTGTCCCAGCATGTCGTTCATCCGGCGGTGTGCACTGAAGACACAACCATGCTTCATGCACGGCAGGCCTTCCGTGTCGTTCACGGAAGGTGGCATCCGCTTCACAATGGGGTAGCTGCCCCGATGAAAAGTGAGTACTCTCCAAGAGTGTTCCTCGGCACCCACATAGCATCACGGGGGTCGAACTCGGCACCGTTCGTCTGGTACACGTGGCATCTTAGATCTGGACACATGGTGACGTACATAGTCAAGGTCCATGCATAATAATGTTGTGCTCAAATATGCGGTCAGTAATACTGTGCAGTAAGTAGTACTACTCCGGTATAGAGGAAGTAAAATAACCGGCTTATTATATATAGCCACTCTTGGCTACATGGATGAGATAGTAAGACATGGAAAAACAAAAATGGTGGCAGCTAGTGGGTTCAAGTCTTCAAGGGCCTAGCTAGATATACGCGTCCTCCAATGTAAAAGTACTCCTACTAGTACAACTACAACAATGAAAGAGAAGGTGCGAGGGTTAAAAAATGGAATACCTGGGTAGATGATGATGGTCCGATCGTGGTAGATTGTGTGACCATGTTGCACATCAGTGGTACCATGGGTAACGACTGCTAAGATAGTTGATCCCAATATGACAAAGTCAGCTACAAGGTTCTAGGTTAGACCGAATCGCAGATGCAAATGCACATCCAGGATCGGCGATCTTATTTTGATCGGGGGATGACTGGTCCCTGCAAAATAATGGAGTACCGTTAGGGATGCAAATGATGGTTTGTGCATTCCGTTTGTAATCTCCCATACCGTAGGATGGCAACCAGATGAAACAAGTCCCCTGGCTTGTCACCGCGAAGATGCGGCCTAGATGGTGCACGAGGTCTTCGAACGTGTAGGGGTACAAATCTGCCGCCGCCAACATGCGCCAGCCTCTGCCGTTACTGCCTCTTGCATTGATGGCAATCCTTATGGCGAACACCGTGATGAGATAGTAGTCGTTGTAGCCGCGTCGCTTTGTCGGCGGGTCCGGAATTGCTATCTTATTCAATCTCATGTAGGCATCATCATACATATTCAAGCCCAGCCAGTCCGGAAGGCCGATCCCAATGGTGGAGAAGGGGTCTACCGGAACGGCCGCACTACTGTGGATGTTGTGCAAAATGATGGTGGTATCCGGCCGGAGGTATGCAAGCCAATCTTTGTTGGCACTAACCCAGACCTATATATAAGACGGCGGGTAGCGGAGAAATTACGGGATGGAAATGGAATAACTAAGTACTACATGATCAAACTCCATTAGTGACCTGCTCATCGGACAAAATCCGACTACCTCTCAACGTCGGCAACTCTTGCGGAGTCAACGTGCAACCATGGCCAGGGAGCGCTGGAATGTTCGAAGGATTGTCCCATAGAAGAACCTTCTCCCCGAGGACGCATGGAAGACCAACAAGCATGGCCTTTTCCCAAGCCTGTTTAAGCAGCGTCTTGAAAAAGTTGGTGCAGGAAGCACCGGGTCTTGCGGCGGTGAGGACGTCGGAGCGGCGTGCGATTTCTCCCAGAGGATCATCGTCCAAGGTCTCCCAGCCCCGATGAGGAGGAGAACCGCCTGGTGAATCCATGGGAGCAGCGACGAACTGCCTTCTCTTCGGGGGAGGGGAACTGGCGAGGAGGAGATAACAGCGTAGTAACCGTAGGGCCTCGTCCCTTCCAACTGTAGATCGTTCCTCAACGAAGTGGTGAGGCTATTATTTACTACTAGTACTAGCATTATGGAACGTTATGGGATTGCATTATACTGTAAATAATAGCACTAATAAGAAAATTTTGGCACTAGGTAGTAGTTTTTGGCATGGATTAAGAAATTTTGGGTATGTTTTTGCCATTTTTTGTACACGCCAACTAGTGTCAAAAAACGTCTTACATTACGTGACGGAGGAGTACGTACTCGTACTGTAGTAGTACTAGTACTACTTTTTCTCAACTAGTAGTGTGATGTACTATACTTCTAGTCTAGTCTAGTATAGTGCACCGGTTTTGAACTCTTGAATCTCAGGGCCAAGGAGCTACAGTTGGAAGTGGAGGGTACTATTGTTCTCTAGAACCATCGTTGTACTATGAATGCTGGGAAAGTACACCTGCATAGTGGCTTAGTGGGTAGTCTCGGTGCTCTATTCATCCGCTCCTCTCATGTAGCTGGCCTACTCAGCCGCTCCTCTCACGCGCACACTAGCAGCCTGTTTATTAGCGACGGTTACTGCGGGGGCATAACATTTGAGTTATTTGATACAACGAGACTAGGCTTTTCGCTTCCATTTGTGGAGGTGTAATGGATCTCGTCGAACTTTGTTAGTAGTTCCTTCTTTATGAATGAGATGAAGCAAAGCTTTTGCCTCCGTTTCAAAAAAAACACGTAAAGAGGAATTTCTTTTATAGTAGAGCCGATAATGGAGTGAAGTCCATGCGTGCAACTCCACAAGCTAGAGAGTAGTTGTAGAGCACTTTACGTACAGAGCCATATTGCACAGTTCCCAATGCCTTGCCAGGCTTTTCCGGCTCCTCGGGCTTAATTGGGAGGTGCTAGTTTAAATATGCTACTTGCTGATGAGGAAGCTGCAAGCGAGGTGCGGCTAGGGCGAGCACGCGAGCCACGGGATGCTGGGAAGTAAAACCCGTTCACGTGGCTAGGATATCCAGTGCTCCCAGATTGTGGGGCCGCACGTCCGTTTGACTTCAAAACTCAAACTACCTGTGTAAAATATTGGCTCGCAGCGAAGTGTAGTAGTACTATTTTTTTTAAAAAAAGGCCGCCGTGCATTCGACCGGGATCGAACCCACAAAACGAGGTATACACTCCCGTGACCACTAGTAGTACTCGTTGGAGTACAACGCAACCTAGAATCGCCTTTTGTCGCTAGTAGTACGTACATTGTTCCTTACAAGAAACCCCTAATAATGCAAGAAACCACTAAAATGCCAAGAAACTACTACCACTTGCATACGTGGCAGACTTAAGATAAGACTACCTTATCAACACTACTAGGAAAAGGCATGCTAGTGCCGCACCAGTTTTGCCTTCAAATGGCGCACTACTGGTGCGCCACTAGCATCACGCCATTAGAATTAAATTCTAATGGCACACCACTGGTGCGCCATTAGTATCTGGTGTTCTAATGGCACAACACGCAGTGCGCCATTAGTATTGCCCATAGTGCGCCATTAGAATTCCTCCCAGGGGGCCATATGTACCCATGTGCTTTGGCATTCTAATGGCGCACCAGTGGTTGATGCACCATTAGTGTGATTATCACAGTGCGCCATTAGTGTCTTGTGTGGTGCGCCACTAGTATGAATACTAGGGATTTTTTCTTTTCTGATATTTTCACAGGTTACAAACTATATTATTAGACAGTATTTAGACAACACCACACAACAACAGCAGATTCATCGAATACAATAGAAGATTAGTCTCCGAATACAATTCATCATATTAGTCTCTGAATTCAAAAGACCGAACAAAGATAGAACATTACAAGTCTCGAGACCGTGAGTAGCAAGTTTGTCTTCACATTACAAGTCGATATCGATCATCTAAACTACCATCACATAGAAGAGAGCTGCGGTCATCACGATGAGCATCATCGCGATGAAACTGGTCTTCATCCGGTTCCTCCAACGCTCCCTCCTCTCTCCCGCTAGATTGCGGGCGTATCTAGATTCCGCCTCCAGCCTGTGGTGTACCCTTTGTAACTGTTACCGTTGAAACGGTGAACCTATCTCCGACACTCCTCCCAGTCGTCGTATACTCCGGGAACCTTACCCTTGTACACGAAAAAAGACGGCATCTCTATGCACAAGCCATACAACAGACAATACATAAGCAATATATAAGTATGCAACAAAAGGATCGGAAGAGAAAAGCAAGACATTAATAGCACGATTCATGGTCCTACTAATAAATAGCATCGATTACATCTAAGTTGAACGACTGTCCAGACCAAAGAGACATACAAGTTCATTAAAGTTTAATTACAACATGAGCCAATCAATGTTTTAGAACTACACATAGCATCACTACTTTCGACTCGACTCATGGGGGACCGGAGCGTGGATGGAGCCGCCGTCTGTCGTGATGGTCATGAAATCGCGGGCATTGTTAGCCTGCATTTGTAGGGTTGTGTCTATCTCATGGTTGGACGGCTGATATCTGAGGTAGAACTGCCCCGAGGTACGAAGGACATCTTGATGGATAATTTCCGCAAACTCCGACTGGATGCGAAAGAATTCTTGTCTGATGTCCACGTCCTAGATTGCCGACAAGCTCGCGGCCCAATCTTTGAGATTATCTGGTAGCAGAAGGTGATGATGGTCCCGTACGATCGCCCGCATGTGATGGAGGGCATAGTAGGCATCCTTCTGACCGCCAGGCGGCTGCTTGACACAGGAGAACTTTGTATTGTGGGCAAACACGTGCGCGCCGTACCACCTACGAACTGGCTTGGCAAAGGTGCCTCCAGATTTGGCGTAGCTGGGGAGAACATCATCAAGAACTTTCTTGATATTGTGTAGTCTATCTTGGAGTCACGGTCCGGGTCGAAATACGTGGCCATGGAATATTTCGGGCTTAAGAGGATGAGTGTGCAATGTGTGTCACTGCACAGAACACGGAATGTTAGAAGAAAAAAAAGAACGATCGAAATCTAAGAAATCATATGTTACGGGGCGGTTAGGGGATGACTTACTCAGGAAAGTAAGGCACGAGGAAGTTATCCTTATCTGGGTTTGCCAGAATGACGCCTTCGAGGTAAGAACTCGCGACATGCCGGTCCCCAGCGCTGCACAAGTTCTTGGCACGCATGTAGAAGGCGTCGACTATCACGATGTCCGGGGTCTTGTCTCTAATGATCCGCTTATCCATACTCAGCGAAAATAGCCGAACGAAGGTGTAGTGCAGCGGATGAAGGTTAAACATAGCAAAGATGTCATCAAACCGCAGGACGATCGTACCCCCGATGGGGCCATCCACAAAGCCCTTGCCCTCTGGCACCTTGGCCACAAAAATCGGGTATGCCACATCATTCTCTCTGAGACGCCGCTTCTCCAAAGAAAGAACACTGTCATGCAGACTCTGCATAGCACCGGTTGCAGCATTGAGCATATTTGTCGGTAGCATCGCCCTACCCGCCACATGCACCCTCCTCGAGATATCCTTAGGTGAAGGTGGCCCGTCTTGAGCACGGATCATACTCGGTGCCGACTGGCTCGCACCCTTGTTACTCTTTATTTTCCGTCCCTTCTTCTTCTGTTGTAATGGGACCGAGTTCTGCTCACAGACCGCCTTCTTGAGTGTGTTGGGGCTGATAATATTTGGCTCCTCGGCTATCTGAGGCTCGGTGAAGTCGGCAGCTGGAGCCGTCTCCTGAGAACTGAACGCCAGACAACGCCTGTTGCAATTGGGTTTCTCTGCCGTACCATCTAGACCGCGGTCGTCTTTTGTAGGGTTGGGTTCTTGAGAAAGAGGCCCGCAGAATTCATCATCGTACCCATGTTCGGAAAAGTACTTATCGACATTGCTAAATGTACGGCCGTCGTCATTGTCGTCGTCGTTCAGATCTTGTGCCATATGCATGTTCGGATCCTGTGCCATAGGGATGTCTGGCATGTCAGGTAGCGTTGCGGCGGTCTTGCCATGGCTTGGGGTGGTGTCCCCCGTCCCCAAACGAATCTGGATCTTCGGCCAAAGCAGGGGCAAGCTTATGCAGACGCTGAGGGTCATCAGATCATCTTCGTCGGCCCCGGAGGG
The DNA here is from genome assembly GCA_963921465.1 of Triticum timopheevii. Classification (NCBI taxonomy): domain Eukaryota; kingdom Viridiplantae; phylum Streptophyta; class Magnoliopsida; order Poales; family Poaceae; genus Triticum; species Triticum timopheevii. The sequence continues at coordinate 476,288,790 of OY997264.1, read as the reverse complement.
TCGAATCGGAGGTAACAACTCGTCGCATCCTGGTAGCACCCGAACTAGTTGAACCCTATATATGGTGGGTGGCATCAGTTTACCGTGGAACACGGGGTTGCCCGGTTGAACGATTTTGCCCTTGGCGACATCGACCAACTCGTCGTTCACGAAGTGCAGAGTGCACAGAACGTCGGCGGTGCCCTGCGAAAACATGTACGACCGACAGGGATGCCCAGTCAAAGGCAAAAGGAGATGAAGTCCTCGGCCGAGAGGCTTAATTAGTTACCGTGATGATGGAGTCGAGCTCGGTTAATGTCGAGGCACCGCCAACGGCGGGCATGCAACTGACGGAGGGGCCGCTTGCTGCCGAGGTGCCGGCCAGCGTACGCCCAGGTGCATTAAGCTCCAATGCCAGCCGTGCCGGCGTCGGAGACACCAATACCGCCGCCGCTGGAGACACCAATGGCGCCACTTGTGCGTTGTGCGAGTTGCTGGCCGTGAAGCTGGGAATCGGGGGCGGCCCCTGTTGGCCACCCGCAATCCACGTCGTCAGCCCATGAATCAAGTTAGGCATAATGCTAGTGAGCGTCGATCCCAGTTGTTCTTGCACTTGCTCTTGGATAATCTCCGGAATCCGCGCCACTTGTGCCTTGAGTTCTTGAACCTCGCGCGACTTGCTTTCTGAGCTGGTCTTTTTCTCCTTTTGCCCACCAGCGGTATAGTATGACGACCATTTTGTGGACAAGCCTTTGCCGGCCACACGACCAGCTGACGACGGCTTACTGAGCTTATCCTTGTTTTTCATTACGTTCAACGCCCTATTTAGAGTGCTGTCCCAAGCATGGGTGCTCTGAGACGACTCCGCACTACTGTTTTCAGTCTCCTTCGCCAGAACAAGCTCAAGCGCCCTGGTCTTCGGATCCGTGGTAAGCTCCTTTGTTATCGGGTCCTCCTTGTACCGGGCCCTGACATAGTTCCTGGTCTGCTTGTCACTGTTTTATTTCTCGAAGCGGGGCGGTAGGCCTTGCTCGGCACGCTCCGCGTCCTCCTTGTCCCATATAGGCTCGGCCACTCTGTAACCGCCGGGACCGAGTTTGTGTTCCTCTAAGTTCAACTCCCGCATTTCTTTCCCCCACTGACTTGATTCAGAGGTTGCACTGCTCTCGCACTTGATCTTGAACTCCTTGTAGTCATCTTCGCTGATCAAAGGATTTTTCGCCTTGATCTTCTCATAACTATCACCTTTCTCAATCATTCTCTTGACCGCACTTCTCCAAGTAGACAGGGCCGTGCTCATCCTCGTGAGGGCGGCACTGTTCTCTTTATTCCCTGAGAGGCTTGTGTTTTCAAACTCAGAGGGGAACTTGTATCGTTCGTGCGGCTTCGTGAAGAGGAGGTTGCGCAAATTCCCTCGGTCCTTATGCCTAAGGTTCTCGGCATTGATCGAGACGGTGCTCCGGAGAATGCACCCGAGCTGAACCGAGTACCCCTTGACTATATGTTTGGGCTCCATTGGATTCCCATCGAAGTCCACTTGAGTAAATTCCTCCTTGACGGTGCGGAGCTCGTTCGGGCGCCGGTCCTTCCGTTGCCTCTTCGGTTGGCTGCCATCTGTGCGTGCGCCGCCATCATCAGTGGTGGCATCCTCGGCGGCACCATCAGTGGTGGCATCCTCGGCGGCACCATCAGTGGTGTCATCCCCGACGCCACTAGGGGTTATGTAGTCAGGATCGGTGTCTTCCGCGGCGTCCTCATAGCGGTGAGGTTCTTCCTCCAACTCCTGGGACAGCTCCCAGAATTGCTTGCCGCCCGAACCGCCGGCCTCATCGTTGTGGGCCATGTTTCTCTCTAAATAGGAAAAAAGTTTGGTCAAAAAGTTGGTTATTATCAAGGAACAAGATCATGGTCTCATCATTTAGGGTTTGTCGACACCGAGGCATCCTAAAAGCTAAGCTTTTATGATTTAGGGTTTGTCGATGCCGAGGCACCCTAAAAGCCTAAGTGTACATCATTTAGGTTCTCATCGACACCGAAGCACCCTATAGAAGCCAAGGTTTCATCATTTAGGGTTTGTCGACGCCAAGGCACCCTAAATGCTAAATTAAGTTTTCATTATTTAGGGTTTATCGATGCCGAGGCACCCTAGGTTGGGCCTAATAACTTGGCACTAATCACTTGGCTCTATTGCCACCTATGTTGGGTTTATCATCTAGGGTTTATCGATGCTAAGGAGAATTCTAAGTTGGGCCTAATCACATGGCTTTATTGCCACCTATGGTTTAATGCAGCAAGAATAAAGGGGCACTTGATCCTACTGAACTAAGTACTAAGATACCCCGGCCCATGCATTAGTAGCAAGTACCCCATATGTCCGATTTTTAGCAAAGTCATGCTAAAATTCACGGAAAATTTCAGCATGACCTTTGCTGAAAATAGGACATATGGCGTACCCGAATTTGCCGGAACGGAAGTTAATCGACATTTCGGCAAACTCAAGGGCCTCTCGGGGTACCTGCAAAATCATTATCCCCGCGTAATGAAGTCGCCAATGGGTCATTTCAGAAGATCACAAGTAGCATCATCACAAGTACAACATCATCACAAGTACAGCAGCAACAGCAGTGAATACATGCATAACAGTAGCAAAACTAACTTGCTGTTAATGAACAGTGGCTAAAGATATATAAAACTCCATTGCAAATGTGCCATGTCAATAAAACAACTCATGGAAGTAAACTACTATATATTTTTATGACAAAATACATCATTATCAGGGCACATTATGGCCATTTTCTTACATGATGCTAACTGTACCTAACTGAATTTTTGACAATAGATCAAGTTTTTAACAGTAGCTCCTCACCGTCTGTCGCCTGCAACACTTTTTATGCTAGCAGCTCAAGTTTGTGCCATTGGAGCAAATAAGCAGGAACCAACATATGTAAGGTTTCAACAAGACTCATCATCAGTATATATAAGCTCTATATTATATGATGTACTGAAGAACTTGAGCAAAAAAGATAAATAGGAACATATTTCTCACCTTGGATGTGTTGCTGCTGCTGCACTGTCTGAACTTCACTTCCTTTACCTCCTTGAAAACCTGAAATGCAGATGTTAGAAAGATTCTAATTTGTATATGATGATTCTAAGAAAAGGGAAAAGGAGTATCAAGAACAGATTCACATGTCTGGCTGTTAGCCATTACAAACTTAAATTTATCTATTTTTGTTTCTCACAAACTATCATAAATGAATAATAGTATCATTCAGGGGTTTCTATCAGCAGCAGCAGATTTTTCTCATGCATTAAATTGGGCAGGAATTTCTGAAGCTGGATAACACTAGGTTCCAGACAGCAAACAAGACTCTGACATCTAAATTCCAAAGGGGGAAAGCGAAAGAGTGAGACTGAAATGATGTTTCCCTTGTGGTTAGATTTTGGAAGGGGGCAACATTCACAAGTCAAGGCATGTGCAGCATATCTCATCATTTTGTCTTAACTAGTACAATATCTGCCGTGATGGTCATGGCACTTGAATCCCCCAGGTCATCACACTCACTAAAATAGCATCCATTGATCAAGTAAAAAACAGTACAATACGGTTTTAGTATAAGCAGACAATAGTTAGATGAATGGAAAACATTGCCTATCTAAGTAACAACAAACAGATGAAAGCACAAAATAACACAAGCAAATGTTTCTGTACTACTATTTACTACATTTCTCATGCTGACAAGCCTGCATTTTTATTTAACAGTTAGAGTCATTGCGGCCTCTGTACTGTACCACACCATCATGAGATGAGAGAGACCGACCTCTGTGCGGTCAACAAACTGAAACCAACCAAACTGCAATGCTACACATACATGCAAGGACCATGGGAATGCATACAACTTTACCAAAACATATATATATATATATATATATACATATATATATATATATACATATATATATATACATATATATATATATATATACATATATATATATATATATATATATATATATATAAAGGTGACTGGCTGGGAAACCGAATCAACCTTCACAAACACCTCCTGGTCAACAGAAAGACATGTTGTACCACTACAAGAGTAGCACCTCCCTCTTTCTTTCTTTCTTTCTTTCCTTCATTCTTGTTAAATTAATTTTACTCCAACATCTACTAACCTCCTCCAACTTTACTACTACTACATCCCTCTCAAAATACATCCCTCCTCCAACTTTACTACTACTACTACTACTACTACTACATCATCAAATGGATGGATGCATGGATGGGACTGACTTGATCCATTCCCACCCACCTCTGTCCAGTCTTTGATCCATCCAATCCATTCCAACCTAATACTACCCTACTACAGACACACACACTGACAGAGACAGAGATATATACCACATGGATATTGCTGACTAGACTGGACTCTTTTCACATGGACAGACAGCTTCAAACTTCAAAACCAGCATCAAGCCAATATTCAAACACAAGCAACTATTTTCTTCTCTTCTCAAACATAATGCCAGGTCAGCTAAAGGGAACCATTATATAAATATATTCTTGTTAGATCATCATGTAACTAGTAAACACACACACAAACTTGCTTCCATACAAACAAACCCCTTTACTAACTACACAGACACACACATGTATGAATGAATCCCAGCCAAATAATGTTTGGGGGTATGGCATCACAGAGCAGCAGCAATGCCATACAGAGCATGATGAAAAATGAAATACTAGCATGGCGTCCAGTAAATTCGAGAGGGATTTGACCTAAATTCGAGAGGAATTTGACCTAATTTGACCTAAATTCGAGAGGGATTTGACGTAAACCTAGCAAAAGAGAGAAGAAGAGGGCATGGTCGGGAGGGAGGAGAGGAGGAAGAGAGGAGAAGAGAGGCAGAGGGAGGAGGGTTACCTGACCACGATGAGGTGGTGGCCGGAGCGGAGACGACGGAGGACGGAGACGGCGAGCTTGGGGGGGGGGGGGGGGGCGGGGATAGACGACGGGGAGGTCGCGGGCCTCCTCTCCTGGTGGACGTGGGGCCTCCTATCCAGGTGGACGGGCGGCTCCGAGCCTCCAAGTCTTTGGCGGCTCTGAGGCTCCAAATCTCCGGCGCTCGCGGGGGAGGCGGGGCTCGGGGGAGGAGGCAGCGCTCGAGGGGGAGGAAGGGGAGAGGGAGGCGGCGGGGGCGCGTGGGCGGCTGCGGCGCAGTGGGTCAGGGCAGCGGCGACGGCGGCGTGGTGGAGGGAGGGACGAGGGAGGGAGCGGCGCAGTGGAAGGAGAGGGACGAATTGTCTGGCGAGAGGGAGGGACGAGGGAGGGACGAAGTGTATGGATGGGGGAAGCTTTCTAATGGCGCACCCCGCAGCGGTGCGCCATTAGAATGTTTTTTTAGATAGCAATGGCGCACCCACATCAGGTGCGCCATTAGAATTTTGTTTTAATTACTAGCCCGACTTGTCAGGTTATATTCCACCTAACCCTATCTCCATCAGAACACGCCCACTAGCCCGACTGGTCAGCACACAACACACACACTAGGAGGTCCTGGGTTTGATTCCCAGGCTCCCCAATTTTTGTTTTTATGCATTTAAAATGCTGTTTGATATTTATTTGTGTTTAGATATGTTCAAACTTGTTTAAATCATAACAGTAATATTTTTTTATAAAAACAGTAATAATTTTTTCAAAAATATCATCAAATTTCTTATTTGAAAATATTTATGAATATGAAAAAATATCATCAAATTTCTTATTTGAAAATATTTATGAATATGAAAAAATATCATCAAATTTATTATTTGAAAATATCATCAAATTTGTTATTTGAAAATATAATCAAATTTGTTTTTTTTGCAATTTTAGTTGCATTCATTTGTGACAGTGGAGCGGGCTGGGGAGGGTGCGGGGGGTCGGCGGCGGCGATGGAGTCGGGGAGGGTGCGGAGGGTTGGCGGCGGCGCCGGTGGAGCGGGGGAGGGTGCGGTGGGTCGTCGGCGGCGGTGGAGTGGGGGAGGGTGCGGGGGGTCGGCGGTGGCGGCCGGTGGAGCGGGGGAGATGGTGCGGGGGGTTCTCGGCGGCGAGGGGGACCGGATCTGGCGAGGTGGGATAGCGATCGAGATGGAGGGGGATCGAGATCGAGTGTCCATGAAATTTAAAAAATATTCATGAGTTTAAAATTAAAGTGCCCATGAAATACAATCGAGAAATGAAGACTACGATTTAAATACAATCGATCTTAGCTAGCTATCTGTTCACAATGTTCTTGCCCTTCTTTTTCGCAAATGGAGTTCTTCTGTGGAACGGACGTCCTTTAGGTAGGGTGGTCCTGCTTCTTCTTGTGGTGTATGCTGCTACTTCATCGTCGTCGTCATGTTCGATCTTTAGGTCGCCGTACTTGTCGAAGTCTTGCTCATTGGCTACTCCATCCATTCCGATGATCTTCCTTTTGCCTCTCCTCACGACAACACGACTGGGCTTTGACGGGTCGGTAATGAAGAAGCATTGGTCCACTTGGGAAGCCAGTACCCATGGCTCATTTTTCGCGGTGACGTTTGCGCCCGCGGTCTTGGATTTGGCTTCGAGTATAACCATGGTGGTGAAATACCGGTCTTCTTTTAGGACGCTCTTGGCCCATCTGACACGGAACATCGGGACCTTCTCTCCAGCGTAGCTCAGCTCCTAGATCTCCTCGATCCTTCCGTAGTATCTGTTCTTGTCGTTACCGGTGTAGGATTTCATCGTTACCCCGGAGTTCTGATAACCATCGCTCTTCATGTCCTTGTCCTCGGTGTAGAATGTGTAGCCGTTGATATCGTATGTCTCATAAGTCATCAGGTTGTGCTCGGCGCCCTGTGACAAGGCGAATATGAGTTGTTCTTCCGCGGAAGAATCCTCATGTAAAGGGTATGACAGAAGCTTCTGCTTGAACCAACGCATGAAACATGAGTTGTGCTCTTTGATTATATCTCCGTCCGTCCTCTGTTGGCCTCGGTCATTGTACGTCTTCTCAATAAAGGTTTTGTTCTCTACCACCCAAGGATCGACCACGTCTATGTGTTGTAGCGCGACTAGGTTTGCTCTTTCAAAGTCGGCGAGTCGACCCTCGAAGTCGACATGCATTTCGCGGCGACCCTCACGGTGACCCCATCCAACGAGCCTGCCGAGGTGTCTGGTGACGGGCAGACCAACGGAGTCCTCGATGCCTAGATAATTCGCACAAAAGGAGATGCACTCTTCGGTCAGAAAGCCCCTGGCTATGCTTCCCTCTAGACGTGACATGTTGCGAACGTATCCTTTGATGACACCATTCATCCTTTCGAACGGCATCATGCTGTGCAGGAACGTCGGCCCGAGTTGGATGATATCCTCCATGATATGGACCAGCAGATGCACCATAAGGTCGAAGAATGTGGGCGGGAAGTACATCTCAAGCTCGCATAGTATCACCACGATCTCTTCATGTAGCCTTCTGAGTTGCCTCACGCCAACCGACTTCTGAGAGATGACGTCAAAAAAGTTGCATAGGCCAAATAGCGTTTCACGGACATGCGCGTCCATGATCCCACGGATTGCAACTGGATGTAACTGCGTCATCAGCACGTGATAGTCGTGAGACTTCATCCCGCTGAACTTCTGCTTCGCTGGGTCTAGGTATCTGCTTATCTTCCCCCCATAACCGCAAGGAAGTTTTACTCCTACGAGGCAGGTGAAAAACTGCTCGATCTCCTCCTGACTTAGAGTGAAGCACGCGGGAGGGTAGTCATTTCCGGTCTTCTTGGCCTTTTTGCCTTTGCGATGACTTTCCATGTCCTGCTTCGCCTCATCATCATCATCATCATCATCATCATCATCATCATCATCATCATCATCATCATCATCATGATCATTAGCGTGAAGCTCCTCCCTGATGCCCATTGATTTCAAGTCTGCCCTTGCTTTCGTCCCATCTTTGGTCCTCTCTGGCATGTTGAGCAGGGTACCAAGCAGACTCTCGCACACGTTCTTCGTGATATGCATGACATCAAGGCTGTGAGGCACACGGTGGATCTTCCAGTACGGCAAGTCCCAGAAAACAGACCTCGTTCCATACCTTCAGCAGCGGCTCTGGCGCCTTTCGCTTCTTTCCCGGCTCTGGCGCCTTTTGCTTCTTTCCCGACAGTGGGCAATCTTTCTAATTTTTCAACAGCTGGTCTATTTCCTCGCCGCTCCTTGTACGCGGGCGTCTTCAGGGTTCGGTTTCACCATCGGACAGATCCTTGCGTTTCCTCCACGGGTCATCGTCGCGAAGCCACCTTCGATGTCCCATGAACACGGTTTTCGAAGACCCGAAATCTCTATCTAGCTGGCGATACGTTGTGTCATACATGCACCTGACGCATCCAGAAAATCCATGGACCACCTGCCCCACGAGATATCGGTAACCGAGATAGTCATGCACTGTCGTGAGCAGTGCGGCTCTCATAGGGAAATATTCTTTCTCTACGGCGTCCCACGTATTGGCTGGCGTTTTCCACAGCGTGTCTAGCTTCTATTTCAGCAGCCCCAAATAGAGATTGATGTCGTTCCCGGGTTGTTTCGGCCCTTCAATTAGCATACTCATGTGAATGTACTTCCTCTTCATGCACAATCAGGGGGAAGGTTGTACATCCACACAAACACAGGCCAGGTGCTATGTGTGCTTCTCTGGCTGCCAAACGGATTGACTCCATCGGTGCTCGCTCCCAGCACGATGTTCCTTGGATCCTTCCCAAATTCTGGGTGTTCGAAGTTCAACGCTTGCCACTGGCTCGCATCCTTTGGGTGACTCAGCATCTTGTCTTTTTTATTTATCTCCGGATGATTTGTGTCATCTTCTCGCTTCTTCTTCTCCCTATCCGCATGCCAACGCAGGAGCTTTGCTACCTTAGGGTCCGCGAAATACTGCTGCAGACGAGAAGTGATCGGAAAGTACCACACCACTTTTCGAGGAGCTTTCTTCCTCTTCTTGTATCGAGTGACACCACACACCGGACATCTGGTAGACTCCGCGTGCTCGTCCCGATTAATGATGCAATTGTTCATGCACACATGGTATTTCACGTGCGGTAAATCCAGAGGACACACGATTTTCTTCGCCTCCTCGAAACTGGTCGGGCACTTGTTCCCCTTGGGAAGACGTTCGTGCCAGAATGACATGTTCTCGTCGAAGCATGCGTCGGTCATTTTGTGTTTTACCTTCATCTCCAGAGCCATGAGCGTTACTTTCAGGCGGGTATCCTCGGGCCTGCATCCTTCATACAATGGAGTAACCGCGTCTATCTCCAGTTGATCCAGCTTGGCTTTCTCTCGGGTGGCAGTTCTTGCGTTATCCGTCTGCTTGAGAAGCAGCTCTTGAATATGAGGGTCTTGCACCCAGCCCATCGACAGTCCATCGTCGTCTACTTCGCCGGCATCTTCATCTTCATGATCATGCCCTTCGTCTGCTCTGACATCTTCCTCATCATCATGTCCGGCATCTCCTACATGATGACTGTGTACAGCATCACCGTCGTGATCATGTCCTGGAGATTCTTCGTCTTCTCGCCCGCCCGAGCCGCGGTGGTTGTCTTGCTGCCCTTCCTCATTTCTTGCCTGCCCCCCATGGACGAATTCATAGTCATCTTCATCACCTTGCCACCGATAGCCATCCATGAAACCACGCAAGAGCAGGTGGTCCCACACCTGCCCGGAATCCGGGTCCGCAATAAGGCTCTTCAGCTTGCATCTTCGACACGGACATATTATCTCCGTCTCATTCTTTTGAAGCATCTCGGCCTTCGCGGAGCTCAAAAACCTATTCACGATGCCTTCAGTCATCGTGCGGACCATGGTCGCCTGCGGGGTAGAGCAAAACAATATTTTAGAACCAAGAAAAAATTTGGCATGACTTTCCCTAAAAATAGGACCAAAAAGAATGCATAGTGACAAAATTCTCGCCGAAACGGAAATGAATCAACATTCCGGCAAAATATTGGCAATTATCGCATTTCAAATACCGGTACCTGCAAACACAAACATATATGCAACACCACAAACATATGCAACATCACGAACATACATAGATCTAGCAAGGCCACAAAAAGTGCATGTGCACGTTATTGGAGAGGGAGAACAACATAAAGATAGCTTCCCCCTTACTTACCTATCAAAAAAGGTAATTTAACCACTTAATTTGGATGAATCTATGGTGCAAATGAGGTGAGGAGGAGGAGGCAGACGAGACAAGCTTGGCGGAGGAGGTGGAGAGAATGAAGTGGGGAAAGTGAGTGGGTAGGTGGGCTGTCCAAAATATCTTGTTGGTCCCAGGTTACTAATGGTGCACCATATGCAAATGTGCCATTAGTAACCCTGGTTACTAATGGCGCACCTGCTGCTGGTGTGCCATTAGAAGTTTTGCAAAAAAATAAAAAAGTATATATTCTAATGGCGCACCGTGGCTCAGTGCACCATTACTAGTTTAAACTAGTAATGGCGCACTACGCCACGATGCGCCATTAGTAGTTTTGCAAAAAAAAAGAATAAAAAAAACAACAGTAGTGGCGCACTGTGTGGCCGGTGCGCCATTACTAGTTAGAAATAGTAATGGCGCACGGAGACATGATGCGCCATTACTATGTTTGGAAGAAAAAAATTGTTACTAGTGGCGCACCATGTAACTGGTGCGCCATTAGTGTCTTCCACACTAATGGCGCAGCGAAACATGGTGCGCCATTAGTATATACTAATGGCGCACCACATGACAGGTGCGCCATTAGTGTCCATCTCATCTATAGCCCTTTTCCTAGTAGTGCAACCATTGTACATGCTCTTACCAACCAGCCCTACCAAGAAACGACTACTCTGCAAAGTGCCGTTATAGGCACGTTTCAACCCATGGCCCTGTTTGGATACATTTGTTGTCAATCTGACCCTGCCATCCAAACACCACTTTGGTTAGAGTTAGTTCAGGGTTAGAATCTAAGTTGAACCTCTGACAGGGCCCATGTCTCCCATTAAGTCAACGCCTTCTATTCGACCGGGTGTTATGACTTGTGGGACCTACATGTCAGTCTGCACAAAAATCCCCGAGTGACCTCCTACCTCCAGCCCGTCCACCTAGTCATCCTCGACCATGGGACGCAGCTACCGCCGCCGGCAGAAGGCGAGGTCCAAACCGCTGGCAGTGCGGAGCCCATGTTGTGGCAGCCCGGATGCCAGCTCCGTCCGGCGCTCGCGACCGCTAGCTAGCCAAGATAGCTCCATCCAGCTGCTTGTCTGCAAGGTTTGCTAGCTAGATTGGCACGGCAGCGCGGCGGCTTGCTCACGCGCGCTGCGCTAAGGCCAGCCATCTGGCTCGAGCGAAGGCCAGCGCGGCGGCTTGGTCGCTCGTGAGTCACGCTCGGGCTAGCCTGCCAACCCGTGCAGAGGCCAACGCGGTGTCTGGCCCGTCCAGCGGAGCGGCGGCCAACTCGCTCATCACCAGCGCCACCGACGAACACACATCAGTACTGTTTGAGGTAATGTTCAGGAAAAATAATGATTTGAGGGGGATGTCATATGTGGGTCCCTCGTGTCAACGGTCAAACAAACTGTGTTGGTTTAAGCTGCCTCGTCAGCATGGACGTGTGGGCCAACCCTGTCATAAATGGGTTTAAACGAACCTAATCGGTAGGAGTACTAGGTAGTATTTTTTGGCATGGATTAAGAAATTTTGGGTATGTTTTTGCTATTTTTTGTACAATAGATTCTTCCTAGGGCTGGTTGAAAGTGGTAGTTTTTGTTAAATACTCTACATATTGTAAGTAGGAGTGAAAGTTAAGCTTTGGAAGCCAATAAGCAAGGCTAGTTACATAGTGCATATGTGTACATGATTGAAAGTAAATATCAACCATGAGTGACTAATATCTTGATGGAAAACTCGAAACTATGGAATACTAGGAAAAAATGCATGGTTGGAAATACTAGCAATGTTCATGTGCGTTGCAATGAATCATAATTAGAATAATACTTATTCACAAACTTGATACAAAACACTCTAATTTCGATATACATATGTCACTGGAGATATATTATGTTTGAATTAGAATATATTCCTTGGGCTGTTTTGGTGAGGTCAGGGAGGGATGTGGTTGGTTTTAAGATACTAATTATGGGTTTTTCTGCAAATTGGTAGACAAGTGGGATGTTGGTGATAAAAGGCCACAACTTACCTCACACTCGTTAGATGTAGATCTAATGGTCAGAAATGACGGATGGCAGACACACCACCATCACCAACTTAGTATTGTGTAGGAGTACTAGCAAGATCCGTGCATTGCACGGAACATCAAGATGCATTTTTTTATAAAACACTTGTTGTGATTGACCCTTGTGGGAGTAATCCCATGTGTAAAAACTAATGATATCTCAAGAAATATGAGATAAGGTGAAGAGGAGTGGGGTGTAGTGGTGATTGGTGGTCAGACTGAGCGGAGGCATGGGGATTGACGACACCGGCAGTGACCACCAGGCCAGTTTGTTCCAGAGGCTTCCTTTCTTAATTGCTCAACAATGAGGTTTGTTGGAGATAAGGATGAACGAGGGAAGGCCTTGTCTACAAATGTGGAGAGGGGCGCGGGTATCTTTTAGTTTAATTTCCATCCGTCAGATATAGATCGGGCGGTCTATATTGCAAGATGGCACACGTACCATCATCACCAACTCGGTTTTTTATAAGAAAAGAAATATAAGTATGGAGATACAAACATATTATGGATACTTGCTTCTGTAAACTAGCATCTACATTCTATTCAACAGCTTGACATGTGGGGCCCTAGCACAATGACTTCTCGATTGTGTAAAACAAAGATTTTCCCGTCGCCGATAAGGAGGGGGTGATGGCGGCGCGGTTTTTGACTTGATCTAGTCCTAGTAGTCATACTAGGTGGTCTAAGCACATGTAGATTTATTCTTTTTCACATCTCATGTTCGCCGTACTGCCACGACTGTTGATGAATAGACGGTTAGTTATTCACGGGGAAACCCTTGTTGAGCGTGTTTGCGAGAGAGAGAGAGAGACAGTGTGTGTGTGTGATATGTTAGAGACTGAGGCAATGATAACAGATTCTTTGTGTCTATGTGTGTGGAGGATAGAGAGAGACATGTACATGGGGCTTTGTGTTGTGTAACGTGGAGACACATATACATAATTAGGGAGTGAGTGTGTGAGATACACATGCGGACATGGGGAGAGATGAGGATCCATATAAATGGGTGTCTGTGCGTGTCTGGGTGTGTTTGTGCACGTGTTTGTGTGTGAGAGGGAGTGTGTGTATGTGGAGTAGAGAGACCACTGATGATGTAAACCTAGTATAAGGGAAGGGGGAATGGTGTGACATGTGTAGTAGCGGGATAGCACGGGTGCGGGCGGGGGGGGGGGGGGGGCAGACTATTTGGAAGAGACATCGAGTGTGTGTGTGTGTGAGAGAGAGAGAGACAGAGAGAGAGAGAGAGAGAGAGAGAGAGAGGTCGTTTGTGTCCATAAATGGCATATAGATAGGGAGACAATGTTGATGTTGTCCGAAATTGGCCTATGTACGGAGATGCAAGGGAAGCGAGTCATCGTGTGTGTGATAGGGACTTCATGAGAGATCTAGAATAGATGGTGTAGAGAACAATGTGAAAAATCAAGAACGATGATACATTAGGGAGCTATGAAAAGAGTCACGGCATATATGTATACAGGGAAGGAACTGGGGCGGGTCTGCATGTGGGAGAGATAGAAAGAGGAGAGTGGTGCACAAGGAGACAAACTGTGCTTGTTTGCAGTGGGGGTGGTGTGTGAGGTGAGTGCGCGAGAACCACATAACTAGGGAGATAGACGTTTGGGGGCGACGTTTTGTGTGTATGGGAAATATACACTCTACATAGTGCGTGTGCTTGGGTAAGAGAGATAGAGGGAGACCTAGAGAGTGAGGGAATAGATGTGTGCATGCCTGTTGGGGATATTACCACTAGGTGTAAACCGGCCAGCCTGGGCCGGGTTAACTCCGTTAGTGGTATAAGCAGAGAAAGGCCCAAGGCCTGTAGTCGGTTTAGAACTTGTAGCCGTAAACCGGCTTGATGTATAACTTGTATTGTAAGTTAGGAATAGGGAGATACCAACCGGGATACGAGTATGAACCGGTTGGGACTCTATGAACCGACGGGCGTCACTCGTGTATATAAGGGGACGACCCGGCAACGGTTCAAAGACAAACAACCACAACTCGAGCCTAGGCGAAGCTTGTTTGCTCCCTAGCCATCGAGACCACATCAATTCCATCACAAGTAGACGTAGGCTTTTACCTTCATCGAAGGGGCCGAACTAGTATAAACCCTTGTGTCTTTGTGTCCGCTTTAACCCCTTCAAGTAAACCCGTAGCGATGGCTCCACGACTAAGTCCCTTCACTAGGACATCTGCCGTGACAAATCCGACCTTGGAGGGCAAGCTCAAAGGACTCGAAGGCTACGTCGTGGGCCGGATGACCAAGAGTCGTCGTGGCTGGATCTACATCGACGACGCCGGATGGGGTCCCGAGGCCGATTCAATTGAGTACGGGTACCGGGTCCCCTTTGGTGGCATACATGTTTTCATCGGCAAGATCGGGGAGCCTGGGCCTGAGCCGGACATCTGCACCGACCTCGTCGAGACGGCTCAGCATGCACGACCCGCCCAGGTTAAACCGGCCATGAAGCATGTCTTCGTTGGAGTCATCCACGGAGGAGAACACGACGCCGGTTCAGAACACGGTAGTGAGACCGTCGTTTATTCCGGCGACGAATCTTCAACAGGAGAGACCGAGTCATCGTACCAATTGCAGGACGATATAATCAGGGGCTGTTCCGATGGCGACAGTATTCCGGACCCCCCAAGCCAGGTCAACCGGGTTGGAATATTCATGGCCGGTACGCAGGCGGCGAACCACTCTTCAACCGCTGCAGCGATACTTTCCGGATCAGCAGCGGCAGTGGCAGTAGGGGCAGGAGGCCCGGTGCGCCCGCCGGTTCAAGTTCTATCAGATCTGTTTGATGCACTAGCTGCGCTTATGGTAGAGGACAACCCGGCGGATCAGGAGGCTCATAATGCAAAAATTGCGAAAGTAAAAGAGTAGATCACACAAGCTAAAGCGGATCCAGCGGCAGAAAAGGAGCGGATGGCTGCAGAGCGAGCCGCTCTGGACGCCCAGGCTTACAAACTCATGCTTGACCAGAGTGCGTCGCAGGAGGTGTTAAAGCGGAAGTATAGATCACGCCTACCATTAGGGTTTGATCCCAGAAATCTCTTTCAGACCCCAGGAGCTGGACCCAGTAATTCGCCTCAGCACCGGGAGGCAAACCGGATTGAGGCACCGAGACCAGGGGCGACGGTCCAACCACGCCAGACGGAGCCTCCTCAGCAGAACATGGTGGTTCCCCCGCCGGTTCAAACACCCCCAGGTCATTATTCTAATCCTATGGACAACCTTGTTGCAGCCGCGACACGATTGGAGGCTATCCCGGTCGAAGGGGATTCCCCACAAGAAGTAGAGACGCGCCGGGTTAAGGAGGTTCTCCGGACTGCACTAATTCAACAGGAGGCATATTCATATAGCCATGATCGGATTCACTCTACGGCCTGTCCTAGCCGGAGTTATAGCAGGCGCGTGGATGAACCGGCTATATCAAGCAACGCGCGGGACCGTGAAGCGGCCCGTGGCAATAACCCGGCGGGTGGTGTTCGTGATGCTCAGGAGGTGGTGGATCGGGCCCGGGCGCGAAGAGAGGCTGAGTTAGCAGCGCAGGATGACGCGGGTCAACACGCACCGGTTCGCCCTACCACCTTCGCCGGACCAGGAGTCGCATCCGCTTTAGGGGTGCCCTGTTTGATCCCCGCTTTACGCAATGTACGCCTGCCCAAAGACTTTAAGGGTCCGCGCAAGGTGCCAAATTACACCGCCGATTTGTCCCCTGAAGCGTGGGTTGAAAGTTATGAGATGGCCATGGAGATGCTAGATGTGGATGAGGCTGTGTGTGCAAAGTATTTCACCATGATGCTTGAAGGCACGGCTCGTACTTGGTTGAAGAGCCTACCGCCCAACTCTATCAGCTCATGGGCCCAGTTACGGGCCCGGTTTATCCAGAATTTCAAGGATACATGTAAGCAACCCAAATCCATAGTAGACCTAGCGGCTTGTGTCCAGGAAGAAGGGGAGTCAACGACCCGTTGGGTACGTCGTGTTTCGGAGATTTTACACTCCTCTGACAGGATCAACGCTGACTCTGCGATCTTAACCTTAGGAGGCAACTGCCGGTTTGAGCCTTTAAAATTGAAATTGGGGCGCATGAAGCGGTTCTGTAATGACATGGGAACCCTCATGGCCGCCTTGGTGAAGTATGCTGATTCGGACAGTACCAAGGATCCTGAGGCTGATGATGATGAAGCAGGGAAGGGAAAGAAGAATGGCAACTCCAAAGGGCAACAGTACAAACCGGCAGGTCATGGAAACAGAGGCAAGCACAAAGCGGATGGCAACATGGATTTCGTGGCCAATACTAATGCACAGGACAGGGGGCAGCGGCGCAGAGGCAAGGCGAATCGGGGTCAAAATCCTAATGCAAGCCGTTTGAATTACTTGTTGAATCAACCTTGCCCCAAGCACGGGACGAAGGAGTCGCCAGCTAACCATCTCTGGAAAGATTGTTATATTATGCAGGAGTTCAAAAATTCTAATGCTTTCCGGTATGACCAGGGTTCAGGTGGCGGTTCAGGATCCGATTTCCACGGGCCGGGTCACGATGGAGCTTCCGGTTCAGGTCTTAATCAGGGCGCTCACAACAATCAGAATAATCAGAACGACCAACAGCAGCAGCAGCAGCAGTCGGGTTATCAGAGCCAACCAAAGCAGTTGAACAATGGGCAGTATTATGTTTTCACAACTAGCTTGGATAAGCGCGACCGAAAGCTTCACAAGCGAGCAGTGAACTCTGTTGAACCGGCCTTGCCACGTTATTTACGTTGGTCGGAGCAGCCTATCGTATGGAGCAGAGAGGACCATCCCCCCCGGGTTGATAATCCGGGCCAGCTGGCATTAGTGGTAGACCCTCAGGTGGGGGGTTATAAATTCACTAAGGTACTTATGGATGGAGGAAGCAGTATTAATATACTATACTATGAAACTTTCTGTCGCATGGGTCTAACAGACAAGGATCTTAGACCGTCCAATACAGTGTTCCATGGCGTAGTACCAGGCAAATCTGCTTATCCTGTTGGTAAGATAGCCCTGGATGTGGCTTTTGGAGACGAGCACGATTCCCGGTCTGAAAAGCTAACCTTTTAGGTAGTAAAGATCCGGAGTCCATATCATGCCTTGTTTGGGCGGCCGGCTTATGCTAAGTTCATGGCACGACCTTGTTATATCTACTTGCAGCTCAAAATGCCGGGTTACAAGGGAACGATAACGGTGCATGGAAGCCGCCGAGTCGCTTTGGAATGTGAGGAAGGTGATGCAGCTTATGTAGAGGCGGTCTGTGCCACGGAGGAGTTGAAGTTCTATAAGGACAACGTTGATCCGGCAGATATGACCCCTTTAAAGAAACCAACTACAGAGCATGAACCGGATCTGAAGTTTAAATCGGCAGCTGAGACCAAACTTGTTGACTTCGTACCAGGCGATTCGTCCAAGCAGTTCACTGTCAGTGCCAATCTGGATCCTAAATAGGAAAGCGCGCTCATCGAGTTCATCCGTGAGAACCGGGATATCTTTGCATGGAAGCCATCTGACATGCTAGGTGTACCGAGGGAACTCGCTGAGCACACACTTAATGTGGATCCTAAGTATAAACCGGTGAAACAGTTCCTCCGCCGGTTTAACGAAGAAAGGCGCAAGGCCATTGGAGAGGAAGTGGCCAGGCTCTTAGCAGCTGGCTTTATCATTGAAGTCTTTCATCCGGAGTGGCTTGCTAATCCGGTGCTGGTCCTTAAGAAAAATGACACTTGGCGTATGTGTGTGGATTACACAGATCTTAACAAGGCCTGTCCAGCGGATCCTTTTGCCCTCCCCCGTATTGATCAGATTATTGATGCCACAGCAGGCTGTGAGCGTTTAAGTTTTTTGGATGCGTACTCTGGATATCATCAGATCAAAATGGCGGTTAAGGACCAGGAGAAAACAGCGTTTATCACTCCCTTTGGAGCCTTCTGCTATGTATCTATGCCTTTCGGGCTCAAGAGTGCCCAGGCTACTTATCAGCGGTGTGTCCAGAATTGCCTGCATACACAGATCGGCCGCAATGTGCATGCTTATGTGGATGATATTGTAGTGAAATCAAGACAAAAGGAGACACTGGTGGATGATTTGAAGGAAACCTTTGGCAACTTGCGCATTTACAAGATGATGCTTAATCCGGCCAAGTGCGTCTTTGGTGTTCCGGCAGGCAAGTTATTGGGGTTCCTGGTGTCTAACAGAGGAATTGAGGCTAATCCGGAGAAAATTAAAGCTATTACTTCCTTGGCTAAACCGAAGTGTATCAATGATGTTCAGCGTTTGGCGGGCAGAATCGCTGCGCTGAGCCGGTTTATCAGCCGCCTTGGAGAAAAGGCCATCCCTTTGTACCAGATGCTGAGGAAGACAGATAATTTCATCTGGAGTCCGGCTGCTGATGAAGCATTTGAGGACTTAAAGCGGCAATTGGCTAATCCGCCTGTTCTTGCGGCTCCGGTTGACAAGGAACCGCTGTTGTTATATGTTGCGGCCAATGCTCGAGCAGTTAGCGTAGCTATTGTGGTGGAACGCAAGGAGGCAGGCAAGGAGTATCCGGTTCAGCGGCCGGTTTATTATATCAGTGAGGTGCTTATTGAGTCCAAGCAAAGATATCCGCATTGGCAGAAGCTAGTCTATGGTGTTTTCATGGCCAGTCGGAAGTTGAAGCAATATTTCCAAGGGCACCCTATCACAGTGGTCAGTTCAGCTCCTTTGGGTGATATCATACAGAACCGGGAGGCGACTGGCCGGATTGCCAAATGGGCCATAGAGCTTGGGCCGCACGGACTAAAGTATATACCACGGACAGCGGTGAAATCTCAAGCACTTGTTGATTTCATCAATGATTGGACGGAGTTACAAGCACCAGAGGAGAAGCCGGATCACACATACTGGACTATTCATTTCGATGGATCCAGGCAGCTGGAAGGCTCGGGGGCTGGAGTCGTTTTAACTTCCCCACGAGGTGATAAGTTTTGTTATGTTCTCCGCTTAATGTTCCCTTGTACTAATAATGCAGCTGAGTACGAAGCCTTGCTCCATGGCCTCCGGATGGCTAAGGAGATGAACTTAAGCCGGGTCAAGTGCTTTGGTGACTCGGATCTGGTGGCTCAGCAAGTGTCTGGCACTTGGGATTCTAAAGACCCGCTTATGGCCGCATATCGTCGGGAAGTGGATAATATTGCGGGTTGCTTCAAAGGTTATCAAGTGGATCATGTGGATCGCCGGAAGAATGAAGCGGCGGACCCTTTAAGCCGGTTGGGTTCTCAGCGTAAACCGGTCCCGCCTAATGTCTTTTTGGATGTATTACACAACCCGTCAGTCCAGCTCCCAGGTGAAGCGGATTTGGCTATTCCTGATCCGGAGGCCCAATTAGTGGCGGCACTGCATGCTATTCCGGATTGGACGGTTCCTTTTCTTGCGTATATGACTCGAGGGGAATTGCCAGAAGATGAGATTCTGGCCAGACAGATAATCCGGCGCTCCAAGTCCATGACGATTCTTAATGGTGAGTTGCATCATTGTAGTGTATCAGGGGCATTTCAATGTTGTGTTTCTCCTGAGGAAGGATGTGAAATCTTAAGAGAAATCCATGAAGGAGATTGTGGACATCACGCCGGTTCAAAGTCTCTGGTGGCAAAGGCATTCCGTCACGGATTTTACTGGTTGACAGCACACACTGATGCGGATGACTTGGTTAAACGGTGTGATGGGTGTCAGAAATTTTCAAGGCATGCTCATGTACCGGCACAAGAGTTGAGGATGATCCCAATAACGTGGCCGTTTGCAACTTGGGGGCCGGATATGGTTGGACCCTTTAAACAATCCAAGGATAAAAAGACCCACCTATTGGTGGCGGTGGACAAATTTACCAAGTGGGTTGAAGCGGAGCCTGTCAGCAAGTGTGATGCAGCAACAGCGGTACAGTTCATCAAAAAGGTGATTTTCCGGTTTGGCTTTCCACACAGTATCATTACTGATAATGGTACTAATTTATCCAAGGGTGCTATGAAAGAGTTCTGTGAACGTGAGCACATCCGGCTTGACGTGTCATCAGTGGCTCACCCCCAGTCCAACGGGCAGGCAGAACGAGCTAATCAAGAGATCCTACGAGGCATCAAACCCCGGCTTATGGTCCCGTTACAGAGAACACCAGGGTGCTGGGTTGAAGAGCTACCATCGGTGCTATGGAGTATCAATACTACGCCAAACCGGTCTACTGGATATACACCGTTATTCATGGTCTACGGAGCAGAGGCAGTTCTCCCCAGAGATATCCGGCACGATTCGCCTCGTGTGGCGGCTTATGTTGAAGCGGACAACGAGACAGCACGACAAGACGCTTTGGACTTATTGGATGAGGAGCGTGATATGGCAGCTGCTCGGTCGGCGATTTACCAGCAAGATCATCGTCGTTATCACAGTCGCCGGGTTAAAACCAGAACCTTTCAAGAAGGAGATTTGGTGCTTCGGCTCATCCAAGATCAGACAGATATGCACAAGTTATCCCCGCCTTGGGAAGGACCTTTTGTGGTCAGCAAGAATCTACACAACGGATCATACTATCTGATTGATATTCGAGAGCGTCAAGACTCACGCACATCAGAGGAGGAGACCAACAGGCCGTGGAATATAGCTCATCTTCGGCCTTACTACACTTGAGCCATCGGCTCTATTTATGTACATATCATGACAATGTATATATTATCTTCGATATAATAACACCGGAGCCTCAGCTAAAGCGGGGTCTCTGTCTTTCTCATCATGCGTGGTTACATGGAGTGATTCTGTTTTTAAAGCGGCCTCCGGTTTACCCCTTGACATTTGTTTTTTATCACTTGGGGGCTTGGTCGTGTCCGAACCAATGCAACACCTCTTGATAGGCGAAAGCCACCAGATCATTTGGGGACACGGTCAAGTCTGAACCGGTCACGCCTCTTGGTCGGCCTACAGGGCCAGAGTCATTTGGGGGCTTGGTCGAACCCGAACCAATGTCATGCCACTTGGCCGGCGTATTGCCACGAGTCTTTTGGGGACCTGGCCGACTGGCACCATCGCTACGCCTTCGGGGAGCTTGGTTGCGTCTGACCATGGTAATGCCATCTGACCAGCTCAGTAAAGCTTTTCTTTTGCAAAAAATTGTTGCCTTTGTTGCCATATTTTTTCATAATTGATATTCGATTTTTTGTTGCGTTTTGTAAAACCGACAACGTTTTATCCGGTTCAACTGTCAAATACAAATTGACAGAACACGGTTAAATTTTAATCCGGAGTTTATTTACCCGGTTTGCCTTTTTCTTGTTATCATCATTGAATAACAAGGGGGCTTGTGCTGATTCAGCACGGTTTATATGGGAGTTGTTTTCTCCCTGCTTTACCGACGATCATGGTTTCTAAGGCCTACGCTTTACGCTTGCTTACGCCAGCTTCATGCCCAGACATGGCAGGTATTTGTATCACATATTTGTTGGATTTCTGATACATGTATTCGATATCATAAACCGGCTGGCGGTATCACCGCCACCGAGGTTCAAATTTTTCTGGTTGCAGGGAGTAAGAATCAAGCACAAGTTGCACCACTTATGCACGAAGGCATATTCAATACGGAAGTATTAACTAAAGTTATTACAAGGCAACACGGTGCCCAAGTAAGATCATTGTTCTTTGGGCAAACCGCCAACGACAGATATTTAAACCGGCCACCGGTTCAAGCCTGTTCTTCATCCTCCGCTGCTTCAGCCTCCTCGTCTCTACCCATTGGCTGGAAATCAACATTGGTCCAGTCGATTCCCATTAGCGCTTGGAAAACAGCCTCTTCGTGGATCAGGGAAGACGGTTCAATATCAGGAGCGTAAGTATGCTTACGGATTGGAGGGATCAGATTTTCCGCTTCAAAAGTTGGGGCTGGCACTCGCTTGTTCTGGTCATTGTATTGTGCTTGATAATGCTCCAGATCTGCTTCTTCAGCCAGCTGACAAGCCAGAGGGCGCACTGCACGGTTTATTGCCCATAAATCCTCTTCATTAAAATCAGAACCATCTTCCTTCACACTGGGGTAGCCTTGAGCTGCTTCCACCGGGTCAAAATCTGGTACCCATGCCTTGGCTCGGATCAACGCATTAATAGCTCCGGTCCGGGCAGCAGATTTTTTCACCTCCTCAATCCGGGCAGGAAGCATGGACAACCGGTTCAGAGTATCTTGGATCAAGGAAGGTGCCGAGTTGTTGTGCGAGGCTGTGGTGATGATACGCTGGGCTCCGGTATATAACTGTTCTACTAAGGTGTAGACAGCCTTCAGTTTCTTCCGCACATCATTTCCTAAGTGCCCAATGCGTGTGCCTACAACAGTAAAGAGTTAGTCTCAAACCGGAGTTATACTACAGCGGTTTCAAAACATCACAATTGTTCGAAGGAGCTTACCAAAGATTGCCGCAGTCATAGAGTGTACTTGCCGCTTTACGGCTGTCAGATCATCTACCACCGGTTTAAGGGCAGCTTCAGCATTTTCTGCTCGTTTGATTAAATTGGCCTTTTCAGTGGCCCAGTCAGCCTGTTCTTTCTTGAAGCCTTCCTTCACTTGTTCAGTGGCATTCAAATAACTGGTTAATTCTTTCTTGGCCTTCTCTGTTTCGGCCTGCTGGGTTTTCAACGCCGCTTGTAAATCGGCAATCCGGTCCTCCTTGATTTTCACCTCGGCCTGTGTATTGATAGTATGTTCAGCACACAATTCCAGAAAGTCAAAGTCTCAACCACACAACAAAGTTATATGCTTGACACTTGGGGGCTAATGTACCTTCGATTTTTATATATCTGCTAGATGACAAAGTCCCAAGCTCAATACAAGTATTCAACTTGCCACTTGGGGGCTAATGGTTATTTGATCTACGTATGTTTCCAAAGGCAGTTTTTATTGAAGCCCTGGTTTAAGTATGCAAAGTGAAACCGACCCTTGGGGGCTATGCAGGTGGATTTTCAAGTTTGTGAAGGAATATATTCAAGTCCCGGTTTGATCAAGATTACAAACCGGCCCTTGGGGGCTACACGGACTGATATAATGGCAGTAAGTAAAGGAGTGGGTTACCTCAAACTTGTCTCTCATTAACTTGACCAGGCCAGCTTCATAGTCACGGCTAGTATAAAGCCGGTTTAAATAGCCTGAATGAAGGTCTTGGGCGCTTAGAGCAGCATATGTTTCCAGTTCAACATCCCATTTTCCTTTATTCAAAGCGGAGAAATCTTCTTTCACAGTGTGCCTGGTTAAGGTTGCAGGATTCCCCGGTTCAGAGCGGCCCATACCAGTAATCACAACGTCATCATCTTTGGACTCGACGGATTGTGTGGGTACGGCCGTTTTATTAGCAGGACTGTGAGATTTATCAAACCGGATGGCGCTGGCAGGTGGATCGACAGAGATTGAAGTGTTGACAGGTCTCTCTTCGGGAATAACATCATCTTGTACCGGAGGATCATTGGGAATGTCTTCAGAGGCAAAATTTTCAAGATCCGGCGCTCTCTCATGATCTGAGGCGGCAGCTTCTTCAGCCGTTTTATCCAAACGGGCCTTCTTGCTTGGTTTCGGTTTGGTTCTAAAAGACAAAGCGTCAGGGAAAAGCATAGCCGTTACAAAATATATTAGAAGCATATGGCCGGTTTGGCTTACCCGGCGGCTATCTTCAATGGTGGTAGCTGAGTGGCCGAGGATTCACCAGAGGATGAATGAGAAGTGACCTGATAATCGGAGTCGGACGGATTAAGAGGTTGACGGAAGAAACCCGCTTTGGAATTTAAAGCAATAAAAAGGTCGGAGACCTCGGAGCGGCGCTTTCGAACCGGGCTGTTTGGTAAACCGGCAGAGGTAACTACCTGACCACTGTGCCGGGTTGTGCGGCGAGCTTCATGTTGCTGCGTCTTCATAAGAAATTTGGGATCCAAATAAGCAAGAGGGTGAGAAAAATTAACTTTCTGGTTTGCCTGGCGAAATTTTGGCAAAGGCAAATTTGCTGAATCGGAAGAGAGAATAGTTACCTCAGCGAATCCTGCATTGCTGGCCTCAGCGTCATCCTGACAAGCATCATCATCAATAAGGCGTGTAAAAAGCAAGCCAAGAGAATCAAGTTCTACCTCAAGATCCGGATTACCCACATCATCGTCAATGGCTGGGTCAGATGAAGCAGTGGTTTTCCTCTTATGGGCTGGTTTCTTGACAACTTTGGTTTTGGGCCGGGTTGGCCGCCCTACTTTCTCCGCTTTATCCTGGGAAAGTTTCTTGCTCCAAAACAGATTATCACCCTGGATCAGAAATAATTAAATGTTAAATACATGAAGCAGTAACAGGTTTAATGATGTGACAACTAGAAACTTACCGCAGGCGGTTTGTTGGTGGTGCAGTAAGGAGCTAGACCGGTTTGAGCACAGAGGTGCTCCGGTTCATTCAGCATCTTTTTTACCGAGTCTGTAACTTCATCATCAGAGAGTTGGAGTTTGGTGTGTCGGAGTGGGTCGTCGACACTATCAGTATACTGGCACATCAAACCGGAGCGCCGGCTCAGAGGCAGTATGCCCCATGATAACCAGCAGCGTGCAAGGTCTATTCCTGTCATACCGTTGGCCATAAAGGCTCGGAGCTTGGACAGTTGCGGGGCATATTTGCTTCTATCTTTGGCGCTCAATCTTTGTGGAAACGGATGAGTGTTGCTTAGCCGCTCTGGACGAAAGCCAGGTAAGGGATTTTCACCTTCAGGAGAAGTATCTTTGCAATAAAACCAAGTCGCATTCCACTCCTTGGGGTGAGTATGGAGTTTGACGTGGGATAGGTGATCTCCTTCCTCTTTTGAATAGCCATGCCACCCAATTCAGTATTGGGGCCGTCGGTGAATTCAGTGCGACGGTTTAGATGGAAGAGGTCTCTAAACAGTTCAACAGAAGGTTCCCCTTGAAGATACACTTCAGATAGTACTTGAAAGTGGCATAAATTGGTGACGGAGTTGGGGCCAATGTCCTGGGGGCGGAGCTGAAAATTGGCTAACACGTCCCGGTAAAATTTTGAACCGGGCAGTTTGAAGCCCCGGGCCAGGTGATCTGCGAAGACCACAACTTCCCCTTCCTGGGGTGTGGGAGGACATTCCTCTCCAGGGACCCTCCAGTGGACTGTATCTTTGTCATCTAAAGCGCCAATTGAGACTAGATCATTCAGCTGTGACTCGGTGACGCGAGAAGGAACCCAGTTGCATTCATACACTTGTTTGGCCATGATAAGATCTACAAGAAATAATTGATCCGGTTCAGGAGCATGCTTGATACAAGGTGTTGATCTAAGGTGATGATAAACCGGAGGCAGTGTCTATAAACCGTTTTCCTGTGATATGATATCAGGTGGATTCTGGCGGTTCAACAAGGGGACTAATGATATATATGTGCCGGTTTAGTAGTCTTTTCCTATGGTGAGTTAAACCGCCTAATCTAGGCTTTGGAAGCAATTGAAGCTATGGATATTTAGTTTGCAGAAACAAGTTTCACAAGATCCTATTATAGCTGTGGATCAAACGCAGGCTCACAGAAAACAGAAAATATTTCATGGAAGTAAGGCAAAAACGGAAGTCGACTATGGAGCAGATATATATGCAGAAGATCCGTGGACTTAAGATGAGAAAATACAGCGGATGCGCAGGGATTGCTATTAATACAGTACAGGTTCACGGTGTTGTTCAAAGTTAAAATAACGGACAAGAACGCGTGAAGAACACAGTATGAAGCTGGAACCCTAAAAACAGATCTGAGTCAAGAAGGGGAAGAAGCTTACCGAGAACGGAGAAGACGCGGAAAAAGGCCGCAATGTTCTGGTACGTTCAGGTTGATGCAGCAGCCCAGGACGAGGCGGAAGTCGACGACGATGGCGGAGCTCCAAGAACAGCGGCGCGAGGAAGATGAAGAAGAAGAGACGAAGGGAAGAAAGAAATGACCCTTCGGTCCTATTTATAAGGCAGTAAGGCTAGGTCAAGCGCGTGGATCCAGGAATTGCTATTAAAAGAGGGCGTTATAAATAATAAAATTTCAGGATGACGTCATGCCGGTTTACAGTAACCAGAAGTGATGACGACATGGCGGTTTACTAGTCATTACAAGATGTCCAAGATACAAGCTTTGTGAAGGATTGACATGAACCAGTTCAAATCAATCTGGGGCCTAATGTTGGGGATATTACCACTAGGTGTAAACCGGCCAGCCTGGGCCGGGTTAACTCCGTTAGTGGTATAAGCAGAGAAAGGCCCAAGGCCTGTAGTCGGTTTAGAACTTGTAGCCGTAAACCGGCTTGATGTATAACTTGTATTGTAAGTTAGGAATAGGGAGATACCAACCGGGATACGAGTATGAACCGGTTGGGACTCTATGAACCGACGTGCGTCACTCGTGTATATAAGGGGACGACCCGGCGATGGTTCAAAGACAGACAACCACAACTCGAGCCTAGGCGAAGCTTGTTTGCTCCCTAGCCATCGAGACCACATCAATTCCATCACAACTAGACGTAGGCTTTTACCTTCATCGAAGGGGCCGAACTAGTATAAACCCTTGTGTCTTTGTGTCCGCTTTAACCCCTTCAAGTAAACCCGTAGCGATGGCTCCACGACTAAGTCCCTTCACTAGGACATCTGCCGTGACAAATCCACGACAATGCCCGAGAGACAAAGTGATAGAGACCTATATTGGGGTCCGGACTTTACAAGAGAGAGGGGTGTTAATGTGCTCGTGTGTTGGTGTTTGGGGGAGAGAACGACTTCTCTATGTGTGTGTGTGTGTGTGTGTGGTGTGGGGGCAAGGGGGGGGGGGGGGTTGGCTTCAGATAAAGAGTGAGGTGTCTATATTTGAGGGACTTTAGCGTAATTGAGATATTGTGCACTCATGGTTGATCAATTTGTTTCACAGTTTGGACTATGAGATAACGATACTTTTGAACATGCGTGATATACCTTGATGTACCAGAATTACAAACCTAAGATTGGAATTTTGAAATTCGAATCCATCATTAGCTTTTGTAATTTATTTAAACGGAGGTACATTTTTTAAGCTGGGATTTTGTGATTCCAAATTCATATATCAAACCTAGAGATATACACATACGGGCACGTTCAAACTTATAATCATCCACTTTATTCATACACATACACATTTTTTGCTTTTGTCATCATATTTAGGATAAACACATTTGGAATTTCATTTGAATTGGACCGTATGATGGTATTTGCTTGTAATAGCTCAATGATCCATATTTGAATTGAATGGACAATCTAAGTTTCGAGTTGGAGACATTGATTTTCAAAACTTGCCCATTTTTTGCGTGCAAAACAAAAAAAATGTCGGCCATGATATCATAGTCGGCCGTACGAGAGCAGACTACTTATAATTTTAGGCGCCAAAAGCTTCCAAACTTCCCGCTCACATCGAAATATCATGCGCCCGAAAGTTCAGCCCTGCGATATTCCTGTTTTACCCCTGCCACATGAACGGAAAAGGGCTGCTTTGGTAACTCCATTGTTTTCCCCACTTTGCCCCCAGCATTCTTCCCCAAAGCCCCTCCCCTTCCCCTTCCCGACCCCCAACCACGGCAAGTCACCAAATCTAGTCCTCCGCCGCAGCAATGGACCTCACACCCCACCGGATCTACCTTCCGCACCTTGGAACCCCCAACTGCCAACTCACCACTTCACCGGAGCCACTTCAGCGACTGGCTTGTCCACCGCTCTAGATCTCCTTGACCGCCATCATGGTCCACCGCACCGGATCTGCTTAACCGGCACCCTCGTCCACCACAGTGTAGGCCCTTCACTGACTCCCTCGTCCGCCCCTTCGCTGGCCCTTCATACAAGCCCTCGTCCGCCGCAACAGATTCGCCTCACCGAAAGCACTGTACAACGCGCCCGGTGAAGCCTTTGTCCACTGCACCGGACCCGCTCCACAGACGCCATATTTAACTCCACTGGACCTGCTTTACCGACGCTGTAGCCTCATCAGGTTATTTTGATTTGTACTCCTTCGGTTTTTCTCTTTATCGTGCAACTGTTCACTTACCACAGATGAGCTTTCTTGTATGTCGACAGGCGCCGCAACCGTAGCACCGGAGCCGCTTGAGCGACGGCGACAGCCGGCCCAAACTCAACCGCAACACGAGCACCATCGACGATCCTTAGCTATCAAGTATGACAACGATACCCATACGCCGCCAAGAATCAGGTACTATTATCCAACGGCCGGCGCCTACGTTCACTTTCCTAGCATAATCACTGCACCTTTGAATTTCTTCAGGGCATCATTCAGTTTTTCATGAGACCAGTTATTCTGCTTGCACCTGTAGGGCCATACTTCTGGCAGTGAACATGTTACATGTGCTAAATTACATACCAGTGCACATATAGTTAATATGCTTTAGTTTTGTCCTAAGTACTCCCTCCGTTCCAAAATAGATGACCCAACTTTGTACTAACTTTGTACTGAAGTTAGAACAAAGTTGAGTCATCTATTTCGGAACGGAGGGAGTATTATTGTACTTCCTAGATATCACTGCCTACTATTTTACTTCTTGAATGCTATATTTATGATAATGGTGTTGTTCTGATGCCACCTGTTGGTTCCATCAGACTGCTTAATGTTCTCTATGCTTAAGTACACATCGACAAACTAGCATGTGGTTCCGCTGCTTTTTGTTCATTTTACCCTACATTTTCTGATGCTAGCTATTACATCACTACTCCGAGCCTCCGTTCATTTCTTGTTTGTGTGTTCTTGATCTTCCCAAGTTGCATGACTAGTTTGATGCTTCTATTAATTATGGAGCTGCCAACCCCATCAAGCAAAATATTTGTTTTTTGGGGCTGGCACCTCGAACAAACATAAAAATAGAGGGAAGCAGATATATTGTCGTGTATGCACACACCCTTCTTTCATTTGTTTAGATGAACCACTGATGATCAATTCGGACCAGTGCATACGATTAAAATTAATTTTACCTAAATAGAGGGTGCAGAATAAACTACAACAACTAGATTTGCAACCAGGGGATGCTGACGATATCTTCAAAGAACATTGCAACAGCAGCGAGGCTTCACAGCAACATATGGTAAGCCAGTGTGTTTTAGTACATGTGAAATGTAATGTGAGTGGGCTGCTTTCTTGGCTTGTTCCCTCAACCTGTAATCCAACCGAATTACAAATAGTTCAGTTGTCTGCTTTGTTGTATTGCTTGATTCGAATGCTTGTTTGTTGTTACGCTATACCTGAGTTGGCCAATAAGTTAGCAGTGCCTGCTGTACTATCGTAAAGAAATGCATGCCTATTTCATTTGATTCCTTAACTTTTCCTCTCAACTTCATCACAAGACTGTCTTTGTAGTTTATATGAGGCCACACTGTTAAGTGCTTTCTCAGATTATTTCAACTTCTTAGATGCCTTGGCAACTTAAATATAGCGGTGGTACACTCCCATGTCAACTGGGTCCCGTTTAATCCCGATTAAAGTCCACTAGTGGTATGATAGTTCAAAAGAGTTTTTGTTTTTTGAGGAAAATGAACTAGGGAGGTAGATAAAACTAACTAGATGGGACTGGCGGATGTCGTTTATTTGCCACTTACATCCCTAGTTTCATCTTACCATTTTAATTTCTTTTCGGATGATGCTGCTTCAAACCATTTAAATATAGTTTGCCATGCTCGACAATAATTCGTCTGTCGTTTACCATGTAAGCTTACTGCATGGATCACACGATAACTATCTCTTACTTATGTCCAGCGGAATCCTTTCAGGATGCCGTGGATGCCGTTCACACTAGGACACAATGTACAACCCCAGTATATATTTGTGGAAGCAGTGCGCCATCCATGTTACCAGGTGGTAGCAGTTCAGAGGCAACACCGCCGGAGAGTAGTCTGAGCACAGATATTATAGTGCTTGAGGCTCTATTAGAGGGCTGCCATGAATGAGGTAATCTTTATTTTGAGGCTGGAAATTACGGAATTAGCAGCACGCATTATGCAAGCAACCCAAGAATTGGAGGAAGTAAGAATGTTGCATTTGAAGACGGAGGAGGTCCTGCTGTTTCTGCTATCTGAAGCCCAAGGTAATCCCGGTTCTTCTTTAGATACCAGTTGAAATTGTCATTAGATTATTGTACTTGCATGTTGTGTCATGTCTCTGAATGGATTATGTTGCAAGACCCCCTATGTTGTCCATGTGTTGTAATGATGCGAATTTTTTAGGCGAGGTAATCCTCAGTACTTGTATGATTGACATAAGGTGAACTATTTTTTGTGTGAGCATATTGTATTGGATGAAATAACTATTTCACTCAGAGTGTATCCAACCTACTGAATTTGAAGATCATGGAATTTCTAAATCATAATCATATATAAAGGTGGAATAAATCTTTGTTGTGGTTTTGAAGAAATAAATAACAAAATGTAGAATTATCTGTGGATATTCGTAATCGAATAGAAATTGGATTTGAATTTAGTTTGCCAGGGCCCAGGGCAAACGTGAATGCTAATTCTCCCAAGTTTTGAACAAAGCGGCTAAACACCCACTATAATTTGTGGGCTGCCCGAAGCAAGTTTTTGCGAGATGGAAATTACTGTCTACCCCTGACACTTGACATCCTTATCAACCGGATTTACACTGCTGTTGATATGGGTAGTGTTGCGGATATTACCACTAGGCATAAACCGGCCTACTTTGGCCGGGTTAACTTCATTAGTGGTATAAGCAGATGAAGGCCCAAGGCCTGTAGTCGGTTTAGAACCTGTAGCCGTAAACCGGCCTGATGTATAACTTGTATTGTAAGTTAGGAATAGAGAGATACCAACCGGGATACGAGTATGAACCGGTTGGGACTCTATGAACCGACGGGCGTCACCCGTGTATATAAGGGGACGACCCGGCGGCGGTTCAAGGACAGACAACCACAACTCGAGCCTAGGCGAAGCTTGTTTGCTCCCTAGCCATCGAGACCACATCAATTCCATCACAACTAGACGTAGGCTTTTACCTTCATCGAAGGGGCTGAACTAGTATAAAACCCTCGTGTCTTTGTGTCCGCTTTAACCCCTTCAAGTAAACTCGTAGCGATGGCTCCACGACTAAGTCCTTTCACTAGGACATCTGCCGTGACAAATCGACGACAGTTGGCGCCCACCGTGGGGCTATCGCACGATGGTTTGACGATCTTGGAGGGCAAGCTCAAGGGAATCGAAGGCTATGTTGTGGGCCGGATGACCAAGAGTCGTCGCGGTAGGATCTACATCGACGACACAGGATGGGGTCCCGAGGCCGATTCGATCGAGTACGGGTACTGGGTCCCCTTTGGTGGCATACACGTTTTCATCGGCAAGATCGGTGAGCCTGGACCTGAGCCGGACATCTGCACCGACCTCATCGAGACGGCTCAGCATGCGAGGTCTACCCAGGTTAAACCGGCCGTGAAGCGTGTCTTCGTTGGAGTCATCCACGGAGGAGAGCGTGAGGACGGATCAGAACACGGTAGCGAGACCGTCGTCTATTCCGGTGGCGAGTCCTCAACCGGAGAAACCGAATCGCTATACCAGTTGCAAGACGATATGGTTAGGGGTTGTTCTGATGGCGACAGTATTCTGGACCCCCCAGGCCAGGTCAACCGGGTTGGAATATTCATGGCCGATACACAGGCAGCGAATCACTCTTCGACCGCCGCAGCGATGCTCTCCGGATCAGCAGCGGCAGCGGCAGCAGGGGCAGGAGGCCTTGTGCGCCCGCCGGTTCAAGTTTTATCTGATCTATTTGATGCACTAGCTGCGCTTATGGCAGAGGACAATCTGGCGGATCAGGAGGCCCATAATGCAGAGATTGCAAAGGTGAAAGAGCAGATCGTGCAAGCCAAAGCGGATCTGGCAGCAGAAAAAGACAGGATGGCTGTAGAGCGGGCCGCTTTGGACGCCCAGGCCTACAAACTCATGCTTGACCAGAACACATCACAGGAGGTTTTGAAGTGGAAGTACAGATCACGCCTACCATTAGGGTTTGACCCCCGAAATCTTTTTCAGACTCTAGGAGCTGGACCCAGTAATCCACCGCAGCACCTGGAGACAAACCGAATTGAGGCACCAGGACCAGGGGCGACGGTCCAACCTCGCCTGATGGAACCTCAGCAGAACATTGTGGTTCGTCCGCCGGTCCAGTGGCACCCAGGTCATTATTCTAATCCTATGGACAACCTTGTTGCAGCCGCCGCGCGATTAGAGGCTATCCCAGTCGAAGGGGACTCTCCGCAAGCGGTAGAGACGCGCCGGGTTAAGGAGCTTCTCCAGACCGCGCTGATTCAGCAGGAAGCATATTCGTACAGCCGTGATCGGATTCACTCTACGCCCCGTCCAAGCCGGAGCTATAGCAGGCGCATGGATGAACTGGCCATATCGAGCAATGCGCAAGGCCGTGAAGCGGCCTGTGGCAATAACCCAGCAGGTGGTGTCCGTGATGCTCAGGATGTGGTGGACCGGGCCCGAGCACGAAGGGAGGCCGAGTTAACAGCACAGGATGATGCGGGTCAACTTACGCCGGTTCGCCCTACCACCTTCGCCGGACCAGGAGTCGCATCTGCTTTGGGAGTGCCTTGTTTAATCCCCGCTTTACGCAATGTGCGCCTGCCCAAAGATTTCAAGGGTCCGCGCAAGGTGCCGAATTACACCGCTGATTTATCCCCTGAAGCGTGGGTAGAGAGTTATGAGATGGCCATGGAGATGCTAGACGTGGATGAGACCGCGTGTGCAAAATACTTTACCATGATGCTTGAAGGCACGGCTCGTACTTGGTTGAAGAGCCTACCGCCCAATTCTATCAGCTCATGGGCCCAGTTGCGGGCCCGGTTTATCCAGAATTTCAAGGATACATGTAAGCAGCCCAAGTCCATAGTAGACCTGGCGGCTTGTGTCCTGGAGGAAGGAGAATCAACGACCCGTTGGGTGCGTCGCGTTTCGGAAATTTTGCACTCATCTGACAGGATTAATGCTGACTCTGCGATCTTAACCCTGGAAGGCAACTGCCGGTTTGAGCCTTTAAAATTGAAGTTGGGACGCATGAAGCGGTTCTGTAATGATATGGGAACCCTCATGGCCGCTTTAGTGAAGTATGCTGATTCGGACAGTACCAAGGATCCCGAGATTGATGATGATGAAGCAGGGAAGGGAAAGAAGAATAGCAACTCCAAGGGGCAACAGTACAAACCGGCGGGTCATGGAAACGGAGGCAAGCGCAAGGCGGATGGAAGCATGGACTTTGTGGCCAACACTAATGCACAGGACAGGGGGCAGTGGCGCAGAGGTAAAGCGGCAAATCGTAATGGGGCTCCCAATCCTAACACAAGCCGTTTGAATTATTTGTTGAATCAGCCTTGCCCGAAGCACGGGACGAAGGAGTCGCCAGCTAACCACCTTTGGAAGGATTGTTATATTATGCAGGAGTTTAAAAACTCTAATGCCTTCCGGTATGACCATGGGTCAGGTGGCGGTTCAGGATCCGGTTTCCCTGGGCCGGGTCATGATGGAGCCTCCGGTTCAGGTCTCAATCAGGGCGGTCACAACAACCAAAATAATCAGCAGCAGCAGCAGCAGTCGGGTTATTAGAGCCAGCCAAAGCAGTTGAACAATGGGCAATATCATGTTTTCACAACTAGCTTGGATAAGCGCGACCGAAAACTCCACAAGCGAGCAGTAAATTCTGTTGAACCGGCCTTACCACGTTACTTACGCTGGTCAGAGCAGCCTATCGTGTGGAGCAGAGAGGATCATCCACCCCGGGTTGATAATCCAGGCCAGCTAGCATTAGTGGTAGACCCTCAGGTGGGGGGTTATAAGTTCACCAAGGTACTTATGGATGGAGGAAGCAGTATTAACATATTATACTATGAGACATTCCGCCGCATGGGTCTAACAGACAAGGATCTCAGACCGTCTAATACGGTGTTCCATGGTGTAGTACCAGGCAAATCTGCATATCCTATTGGTAAGATAGCCCTAGATGTGGCTTTTGGGGACGAGCACGATTCCCGGTCGGAAAAACTAACCTTTGAGGTGGTGAAGATCCGGAGCCCGTATCACGCCTTGTTTGGGCGGCCGGCTTATGCCAAGTTCATGGCGCGGCCTTGTTATATCTACTTGCAGCTCAAGATGCCGGGTTACAAGGGGACGATAACGGTTCATGGGAGCCGAAGGGTCGCTTTAGAATGTGAGGAAGGTGATGCGGCTTATGCAGAGTCGGTCTGTGCCACGGAGGAGTTGAAGTTTTATAAGGACAATGTTGATCCGGCAGATATGACCCCTTTGAAGAAGCCAACTACAGAGCATGATTCGGATCTGAAGTTCAAATCGGCAGCTGAGACCAAGCTTGTTGATTTCGTGACCGGCGATTCGTCCAAGCAGTTCACTGTTAGTGCCAATCTGGATCCCAAATAGGAAAGCGCGCTCATCGAGTTCATCAGTGAGAATCAGGACATCTTTGCATGGAAACCGTCCGACATGCCAGGTGTACCGAGGGAACTCACTGAGCACACTCTTAATGTGGATCCTAAGTATAAACCGGTGAAACAATTCCTCCGCCGGTTTAACGAAGAAAGGCGTAAGGCCATTGGAGAGGAAGTGGCCAGGCTTTTAGCAGCTGGCTTTATCATTGAAGTGTTCCATCCAGAGTGGCTTGCTAATCCGGTGCTAGTTCTTAAGAAAAACGGCACTTGGCGTATGTGTGTGGATTACACAGATCTTAACAAGGCCTGTCCAGCAGATCCTTTTGCCCTCCCCCGCATTGACCAGATCATTGATGCCACGGCGGGTTGTGAGCGTTTGAGTTTTTTGGATGCATACTCTGGATATCATCAGATCAAAATGGCGGTTAAGGACCAGGAGAAAACAGCGTTCATTACTCCCTTTGGAGCCTTCTGCTATGTATCTATGCCCTTCGGGCTCAAGAGTGCCCAAGCCACCTATCAACGGTGTGTACAGAATTGCCTGCATAAACAGATCGGTCGCAATGTGCACGCCTATGTGGATGATATTGTAGTGAAGTCAAGGCAGAAGGAGACGCTAGGTGGATGATTTGAAGGAAACCTTTGACAACTTGCGCATTTACAAGATGATGCTTAATCCGGCCAAGTGTGTTTTTGGTGTTCCGGCAGGCAAGTTATTGGGTTTTTTGGTGTCTAACAGAGGGATTGAGGCTAATCCGGAGAAGATTACGGCTATTACCTCTCTGGCTAAACCGAAGTGTATCAACGATGTTCAGCATTTGGCGGGCCGAATCGCCGCACTGAGCCGGTTTATCAGCCGCCTCGGAGAGAAGGCCATCCCTTTGTACCAAATGCTGAGGAAGACATACAATTTCGTCTGGAGTCCGGCTGCTGATGAGGCATTTGAGGACTTGAAGCGGCAATTAGCCAATCCGCCTGTTCTTGCAGCTCCGGTTGACAAGGAGCCACTATTATTATACGTAGCAGCCAATGCTCGGGCAGTTAGCGTGGCTATTGTGGTGGAACGCAAGGAGGCATGCAAGGAATATCCGGTTCAGCGGCCGGTTTATTATATCAGCGAGGTGCTTATTGAATCCAAGCAAAGGTATCCGCATTGGCAGAAGCTGGTCTATGGTGTCTTCATGGCCAGCCGGAAGTTGAAGCAGTATTTTCAAGGGCACCCCATCACAGTGGTCAGTTCAGCTCCCTTGGGTGATATCATACAGAACCGGGAGGCAACTGGCCGGATTGCCAAGTGGGCTATAGAGCTTGGGCCACACGGACTGAAGTATGTACCTCGGACGGCAGTGAAGTCTCAAGCACTTGTTGATTTCATCAATGACTGGACGGAGTTACAAGCACCAGAGGAGAAGCCGGATCACACATATTGGACTATTCATTTTGATGGATCCAGGCAATTGGAAGGCTCGGGGGCTGGAGTCGTATTAACTTCCCCACGAGGTGATAAGTTTTGTTATGTTCTCCGCTTAATGTTCCCTTGTACTAAATGCAGGTGAGTACGAAGCCTTGCTCCATGGTCTTCGGATGGATAAAGAGATGAACTTAAGCTGAGTTAAGTGCTTCGGTGACTCGGACCTCGTGGTTCAACAGGTGTCTGGCACTTGGGATTCTAAGGACCCACTCATGGCTGCATATCATCGGGAAGTGGATAATATTGCGGGTTGCTTCAAGGGTTACCAAGTGGATCATGTGGACCGTCGGAAGAATGAAGCGGCGGACGCTTTAAGCCGGTTGGGTTCTCAACGCAAACCGGTCCCGCCTAATGTCTTTCTGGACATGTTGCACAACCCGTCAGTCCAGCTCCCAGGTGAAGCGGACTTGGCTATTCCCGATCCGGAGGCTCAATTGGTGGAAGCATTACATGCTATTCCGGATTGGACGGTTCCTTATCTTGCATATATGAACCGGGGGGAGTTGCCAGAAGATGAGATTCTAGCCAGGCAGATAGTCCGGCGATCCAAGTCTATGATGATTCTCAATGGGGAATTGCATCATTGCAGTGTATCAGGGGCATTTCAACGTTGTGTTTCTCCTGAGGAAGGCTGTGAAATCTTAAGGGAAATCCATGAAGGGGATTGTGGACACCATGGCGGTTCAAAGTCTCTGGTGGCAAAGGCATTTCGTCACGGGTTTTACTGGTTGACAGCGCATGCTGATGCGGAGGACTTGGTTAAACGGTGTGATGGATGTCAGAAATTTTCAAGGCGTGCTCATGTGCCAGCTCAAGAATTGAGGATGATTCCAATAACGTGGCCGTTTGCAACTTGGGGGCTGGATATGGTCGGACCTTTTAAAAGATCCAAAGATAAGAAAACCCACCTTTTGGTGGCAGTTGACAAATTTACCAAGTGGGTTGAAGCGGAGCCTGTCAGCAAGTGTGATGCAGCAACAATGGTGCAGTTCATCAAAAAGGTGATTTTCCGGTTTGGCTTTCTGTAGGATCGGAAGTATGTCTAGAGGGGGGGTGATTAGACTACTTGACAACTTAAAAGTTTTGCCTTTTGATTAGGACAAGTTTTTAGCAAGTTCACAATGATAACCAAGTCAAGTATCACCCTACACATGCAATTCTAGAGTGATGGCAGCGGAATGTAAATTGCACATGTAGTAAATAAGAGGTGGAGAAGAGCAAACGCAATTTGGAGACACGGAGATTTTTCTCGTGGTTCCGATAGGTGGTGCTATCGTCAATCCACGTTGATGGAGACTTCAACCCACGGAGGGTAACGGCTGCGAGAGTCCACGGAGGGCTCCACCCACGAAGGGTCCACGAAGAAGCAACCTTGTCTATGCCATCATGGCCTACGTCCACGGAGGACTAGCCTTACTCGGGGTAGATCTTCACGAAGTAGGCGATCTCCTTGCCCTTACAAACTTCTTGGTTCAACTCCACATCTTGACGGAGGCTCCCAAGCGACACCTAACCAATCTAGGAGGCACCACCCTCCAAAAGGTAATAGATGGTGTTGGTGATGATGAACTCCTTGCTCTTGTGCTTCAAATGATAATCTCCCCAACACTCAACTCTCCTCACTGATTTGGCTGTGGTGGAAGAAAGGATTGAGTGGAAAGCAACTTGGGAAGGCTAGAAATCAAGTTTCATATGGTGGGAGTGGAGCAACTTGATCTCAACACAAGGGTAGGTAGTTTTCTTCTCAGAAATGTAAGGTAGGAGTGGTAGTTCTTTCTGATGGCTCTCTCCACGAATGAAGAGGAGGTGGAGGGGTATTTATAGCCTCCACACAAAATCCAACCGTTACACACATTTGACCAATCTCGGTCAGACCGAAGTTGACAACTCGGTGAGACCGAAAGTTCAAATCTTGTGAACGTTGGGATTTTCGGTGCGACCGAAAATACAATCTCGGTTAGTCCGATTCTTCCAAAGTCTAGGGTTTGCCATTCTCGGTGGGACCGACTTTCTCATCTCGGTGACACCGATTTGAGTACAGAAGGTTACAGAAGGTTGGCAACACCAATTTCGGTAAGACCGAGTTTGGAATCGGAAAATCCGAAATTCTAGGGTTTGGCTATATGGCTGAGGTGGTTCATCTCGGTGTGACTGAGTTTATGGAATCGGTGGGACCGAGATTACTTATGAGTTTATGTTGGAATGAAAGATTGCTGATAGTTTGAGAGATAAATCACTAAGCACTTTGAGCAACCAGATCATCATCATAACCTCATCCCCTTTTAATAGTATTGGCTTTCCTATGGACTCAATGTGATCTTGGATCACTAAACCAAAAATGGAGTCTTGAGCTTTTTGCCAATGTTTTCCTTAGCATTTTGAGGGGTCCACATCATCAGTCATTGCCATACCCATATCACTGAACTTTCTGAAATATTCTCAAGAAACAATTAGTTCAATGATATATATGTTGTTATTAATTACCAAAACCACCCGGGGATTAGTTGCACTTTCAATCTCCCCCTTTTTGGTAATTGATGACAACATATAGATCAAAGCTTCGACAAAAGATATAATCAATGAGTAACATCGTCGCTTTGAGAAGTATGTGATAAGCAAGAGCTCCCCCTAAATTTGTGCATTATTTAAGATTTGCGTTTGAATGCAAATGCACAATCGATTAGGATCATGGGTCACTCTTCCATGTCACATACATCTTGGTGGAGCGCACAAAATGATAAGAATGAATAGCATGCACCCAATCACCAAGACATGAGTAAATGATCATACAAGATATGAATAGGATATGATAAACAATAAGCACACATTAAGCATAGTATGATCAAGCACTCATCAAGATAGAGCAAACGTAGTATCAAACACACGAAGTCTCGAAGAACTCAAAAGTATCTCAAGGAAAAAACCCGCAAACGAAAGAGCAAAAACGAGCAGTCTCTCTCTCGAAGTCCTATGATCTATACAATTTCTCCCCCTTTGGCAACAAGTTACCAAAAAGTTCGAAAGGTATAGAGCTAATCGTCACTAGGGACTCTGCTGGCGGCTCCTGTCTGCGTCGATGGAGTGGAGATAGCTGCATCTGCAAAAGCTTCGGCTGAAGTCTGTGGAGCGGGAGGAGTGGACACTGGAGCTGGAGCTGGAACTGATGGAGCTGTGGGAGGTGCTGATGCTGTAGCCCTGGGGTCTGTCACTGGAATAGCAGCTGATCTGGGCTTTGTAGGCACTGCAGCAGGCTGCTCATAGTCATCCTCCACAAGATCATCTTCCATCTCCTTCATGAGCTCTGCCTTCTCCCTCTTGGCTTCCTCAATATCTGCCTCAAGCTTGTTGACGGTGACCTGCACTTCAGTCAGCTTGACATCCAGAGCATGGAACTTATCTTCAACTATCCTCTCAAGACTCTCCTGAGACTGCACTATGCTGGCCAGGCGTAGTTCAATCCTCTGAGTGGCTTCAAGAAGTTGTTCTCCAACGCTCTTGGGCTTTGCTGCTGCTGCTGCTTCCTGATGGCATCTCCCATCAACTTTTGCTTCTGAGGAGGCTGGGGTGCTTCCTCATCAGAGTCATCATCAGCTTCTTCATGAACTAGCCTCTTCCTCTTGGAAGTTTTCTTTATTTTGCTGGAGGTCTCTTCTTCCATGCTCAGCTTCTTTGCAACTGTGGATTTCTTCTCTTTGCTGGTGCCTTTCTTTGTTTGTTGCCCTTGATAGCCCTTGGCAACCACTTTCCTTTTAGGCTTGGATGTAATCTCCTCATCAGCAACAAAGTCAGAATCCTCCTCATCAGAATTCCTTTTCTTCCTGGCCCTGGTGGCAGCTGGAGGCAATCCACTTGGGGTGCTCCTCTCTCCATCATCTGAGAAACTGCTTGCTTCAGGACTTGTGACTGCCCCTGGAATCTCAACTGGTGATTCAGACCTGTTCTGGCTGTCACTTGCATCAGACATGACTGACAACCTGTGAATAGAATAGGTATAGGCAGAATAGAAGAGTTATCACAAACTGCAGAGGATTTTGCAAAAAGAATGAGTTCAAACTTTAGTTTTAGGTTTTCACAGAATGCATTTCGGTCTGGCCGAGTCTAAAATTCGGTGAATCCGAAGTGTCTAAACCTAACCATTCACACCACTTTCGGTTGGACCGAAATGGGTTTCGGTCTAGCCGAGAACACTAAGGTTTCACTAAATCCTCACTTCAGTCTTACCGATTTGCACAACTCGGTTGAACCGACAAGTGCAGTGCAATGGCCAGAGGCCAAATCGGTCAGTCCGAGAATGTAGAATCGGTCACACCGAGATGTGTTCGGCGGAAACCTAACCCTAAAATTTTCACTCGAATTTTGTTCTAAGATCTAATCTGCTGGATAGGAAGATTTCAAACTTGGCAAGAAGCTAGGCAAAACCTATCGTGCATTGAATCAGAGGTTGAAGCACGAAAGGGATGAAACTCACCCAACTAGGTGGAGCTTCACTACGGCGGGAACGGTGCGGTGAGATTGACCGTTGACGGCGATGGAGACCCACGGCGAGGGCGCACAGGCGACGGCGGAGACGATCCGGAGACCACGGCGACGGCAGCTAAGGGTTTGGGGGCGAGGCGGTATGAAGAAAGAATCAACGCGCGCTGCCCTCAGGTATATATACCCTTCGGCTGTCGGTGGGACCGAGTTGGAAAACTCGGTGGGACCGAGATGGTTAACTGCAAGCAGTTACTCACTTCGGTCACGCCGAAATTTGCAACTCGGTTTCACCGAGGTGAAAACCTAGATCAATCCAAGTGATTTCGGTCTGTCCGATTTGAGTATATTGGTTTGACCGAAAGTACTTAGAAGGTTTTGGAATTTAAGCTTTTGACGGATCGGTGGCTCCGAGTGCTCCTCACTCGGTCTGTCCGAAAAAGACTTGATCAAAGTTTGTGATATTAGCAAGAATAGAGTTTGAGACAAGAAAGCATAGATAGCTAGGGGAGGAACTTAGGCATTCTTGTCCATCCATTTGGTCAAAAAGAAAAATCCAAAAGACCAAAGCAACAAATGGATGTCCTCGAATGGATAAAATTATGCATCCAACATGCTCACACAATAAGATAGCAAATGAAATATGTGTCAAACATGCACAAACAAAACACTAGCTACTAGCACACAATTTGGCGATGACTAGGTCATCTATATATGAGTATATTGACTTAGGAGTCAAATGAGAACATTTGATCATAGGTCATACTCATCGTTTAAGCACAAGTGGGGTTACCACTTTTACATAAAGCATTAATGTGTTCACATCATTTGAAGATGCTTTAGCTCAATTCTTAAGAGCAAAGCTCCCCCTTGATGTGAGAACCCCTTTTAAAGGGTCAAACTAACCTTGGGTTGTCGTTGAAGACTTCATGTAGATATTGAAGATGTGGATGCTCAATGTTGATGAAGATCATCAAGAGTTGGGAGCAATCCTTTGGATTCGGGCACTTTCAATACCTACATGGGTTAGTCCCACAAGGAACAAACAAGGATATCCATGGACATAGATTGAAGTACACAATAGATGATGTCCATGAAAGCAATGATTACCTTGTCCCTTGACTTACCAATATGAGGGTTTGTGACTCCATGAACTAGTGCAAGATGTGGAAGTTGTTTGCACAAGTTCTTGCCAAAATGAATGTGAGTGAAGTTTGTTGGCGGAGTCACCCTCAAGAACTCTCTAGTTCTTCTTCTTCGGGATCCACATCATCTTGATGGGAATCCTTGGGGTGGTAGTTGAGCTTGTCGAAGTAGAACTTGAAGTTGCCTTGGGAACCCACTTGACCATGGCCTTGGGTGCTTCAATGAATGCATCAATCTCCTCTTGAAGCTTATCCTTGCCTTTTAGCTTGTGGTCTTGTGGTGGAAGGTCATCTTGAGCTTGTTCCACTTTGGAAGAAGTAGGATCATACTTCTCCTTTTGAGAAACAAACTTTGGAGTGGGATATTGACCTTCTTCCCATTCAACACCCTCGGCGTTGAACCTTCGCTCAAAACCAATTCCTTGATTCTTCCGGTGTCTTCCTTGTTTGCGAACAATTTCCTCAAAGTTCTTGCTTCCGGCAAGACTCTTGTAGACACCTTTCTCTATAATCCCTTTCAATAAACTATTTTCTTGCTCAAGTGAAACTTGGCTTGAAACATTGTTAGTGGAATCAAGAGAATTACTAGGAGCAACAATATCGGATTTAGCATGATTATTGTTACTACTAGATGAAGAATTTTTCTTATGCTTGTCATGCTTAGTTTTAATAGGTGGCAAGAAATTAGACAAGAGAAGTCGTTTGGCAAGATATGAAGAACTCTTCTTTCGAAGATCGTCATTGATAGCTTTTAGAAACTCATGTTCTTGCTCTAGATTGAGCTTCTCGAAGCGTAGCTTCTCATGAGATCTTAGGAGCTCTCTATGATCTTCTTGAGTTGTTTCATGAGCTAACTTAAGAGTTTTTAGTTCTTTAGTTAGACGCTCAATCTCCTTCATAGCATTGTCATTCGACTCTTCTCGACTATAAAGACTATTAGCATGTTCATCATTACTAAGCTCACTAGATTTGTCATGTAAAAGCTCATCTTCACCAAGCAAGTCATCTTCATCACTATCAAAGTCAATAAATTCAGGGTGTGATACCTTGGGGCCTTTTGCCATGAAGCATCTTCCAATTCCCTCATTTGGTGAATCAAACAAGTCATAGGAGTTGGAGTTGGAGGATACGAGAGCAAGACCGGCAACACCTTCATCTTGACTGTATTCGGAGTTGGAGTGATAGCTTCTTTCGGAGTGATTGTCGGAGTCGGAGCCGGAGACCCATTCACCAACATGAGCTTGATGTTTTCTTCTTGTGTAGCTCCTTGATGACTTGTCTTTCCTTTCCGAATCCTTGCTTCTCCGAGAGGATCTTCGTTCATAACGATCATCTCTACTCCTTCTCTCTTTCCGAGGTGACTCTTCTCTTGAGCTTCTTCTTCTTGGAGATTCTTCTCTTCTCTTGTGGGGAGTCGAACACTCATTTGAGTAGTGTCCGGGTCTTCCACAATTGTAGCAGTTTCGATCACGACTAGAAGATCTCTTTTCATCATATGATCTAGACTTTGAGCTTCTTTCCTTGCTTCTACTCTTGTAGAATTTGTTGAAGTTCTTCACCATTAGGCTTATCTCTTCATTGGAAACCAGCTTGTCACTTGAGGTTGTGGGAGCTTCAACTGTAGCTTTGTAAGCACCACTTGACTTGTTGTGAAGCTCTTCCTTATCTTTAAGTGTCATCTCATGAGCAACAATTCTTCCAATGACTTCGGTAGGCTTGAGATTCTTGTAGTTTGGCATCATTTGGATCAAAGTGCACACGGTGTCATACTTTCCATCCAAAGCTCTGAGAATCTTCTTGATGATGAATCGGTTGGTCATTTCTTCGCTTCCTAAGCCGGCAATCTCATTTGTGATGAGAGCAAGCCTAGAGTACATTTCAGCGACTCCTTCACCTTCCTTCATCTTAAACTTGTCAAGTTGACCTTGAAGAACATCTAGCTTTGATTCCTTCACGGACTCGGTACCTTCGTGCATTTCGACCAAAGTATCCCAAATCTCTTTTGCATTCTCAAGACGGCTGATCTTGTTGAACTCCTCGGGACACAAAGCATTGAAGAGAATGTCACAAGCTTGAGCATTGTTCTGTAACATCCGCAACTCATCCGCTGTAGCTTCGCGATCTGGAACTTTTCCTTCCTCGAAGAACTCACCTTGCAAGCCAACACAAATAATGCCCCATGCGGCAGGGTTATGTCCAAGAATATGCATTTTCATTTTGTGCTTCCAACTAGCAAAGTTTGAACCATCAAAGTAAGGACCTCTACGAAAATTACCCTCACTAGACGCCATACTCTCCTAGGTTGTGAAACCAAGCTTATGGAGTCCAATGCAATGGAAACCAATCCAATGGAAACCAAAGCTCTGATACCACTTGTAGGATCGGAAGTATGTCTAGAGGGGGGGTGATTAGACTACTTGACAACTTAAAAGTTTTGCCTTTTGATTAGGACAAGTTTTTAGCAAGTTCACAATGATAACCAAGTCAAGTATCACCCTACACATGCAATTCTAGAGTGATGGCAGTGGAATGTAAATTGCACATGTAGTAAATAAGAGGTGGAGAAGAGCAAACGCAATTTGGAGACACGGAGATTTTTCTCGTGGTTCCGATAGGTGGTGCTATCGTCAATCCACGTTGATGGAGACTTCAAACCACGGAGGGTAACGGCTGCGAGAGTCCACGGAGGGCTCCACCCACGAAGGGTCCACGAAGAAGCAACCTTGTCTATGCCATCATGGCCTACGTCCACGGAGGACTAGCCTTACTCGGGGTAGATCTTCACGAAGTAGGCGATCTCCTTGCCCTTACAAACTTCTTGGTTCAACTCCACATCTTGACGGAGGCTCCCAAGCGACACCTAACCAATCTAGGAGGCACCACCCTCCAAAAGGTAATAGATGGTGTTGGTGATGATGAACTCC
The DNA here is from genome assembly GCA_963921465.1 of Triticum timopheevii. Lineage (NCBI taxonomy): Eukaryota > Viridiplantae > Streptophyta > Magnoliopsida > Poales > Poaceae > Triticum > Triticum timopheevii. The sequence goes on along the minus strand of OY997264.1, from coordinate 476,244,056 downwards.
TTGCTCTTGTGCTTCAAATGATAATCTCCCCAACACTCAACTCTCCTCACTGATTTGGCTGTGGTGGAAGAAAGGATTGAGTGGAAAGCAACTTGGGAAGGCTAGAAATCAAGTTTCATATGGTGGGAGTGGAGCAACTTGATCTCAACACAAGGGTAGGTAGTTTTCTTCTCAGAAATGTAAGGTAGGAGTGGTAGTTCTTTCTGATGGCTCTCTCCACGAATGAAGAGGAGGTGGAGGGGTATTTATAGCCTCCACACAAAATCCAACCGTTACACACATTTGACCAATCTCGGTCAGACCGAAGTTGACAACTCGGTGAGACCGAAAGTTCAAATCTTGTGAACGTTGGGATTTTCGGTGGGACCGAAAATACAATCTCGGTTAGTCCGATTCTTCCAAAGTCTAGGGTTTGCCATTCTCGGTGGGACCAACTTTCTCATCTCGGTGACACCGATTTGAGTACAGAAGGTTACAGAAGGTTGGCAACACCAATTTCGGTAAGACCGAGTTTGGAATCGGAAAATCCGAAATTCTAGGGTTTGGCTATATGGCTGAGGTGGTTCATCTCGGTGTGACTGAGTTTATGGAATCGGTGGGACCGAGATTACTTATGAGTTTATGTTGGAATGAAAGATTGCTGATAGTTTGAGAGATAAATCACTAAGCACTTTGAGCAACCAGATCATCATCATAACCTCATCCCCTTTTAATAGTATTGGCTTTCCTATGGACTCAATGTGATCTTGGATCACTAAACCAAAAATGGAGTCTTGAGCTTTTTGCCAATGTTTTCCTTAGCATTTTGAGGGGTCCACATCATCAGTCATTGCCATACCCATATCACTGAACTTTCTGAAATATTCTCAAGAAACAATTAGTTCAATGATATATATGTTGTTATTAATTACCAAAACCACCCGGGGATTAGTTGCACTTTCACTTTCCACACAGTATTATTACTGACAACGGCACCAATTTATCCAAGGGTGCTATGAAGGAGTTCTGTGAACGTGAGCACATCCGACTTGACGTGTCATCAGTGGCACACCCCCAGTCCAATGGACAGGTAGAACGAGCTAATCAAGAGATCTTGCGAGGCATCAAACCCTGGCTTATGGTCCCATTGCAAAGAACACCGGGATGTTGGGTTGAAGAGCTACCATATGTGCTATGGAGTATCAATACTACGCCAAACCGGTCCACAGGATACACACCATTTTTCATGGTCTATGGAGCAGAGGCAGTTCTCCCTAGTGATATCCGGCACGATTCGCCTTGTGTGGCAGCTTATGTTGAAGCGGACGATGAGACAGCACGGCAAGACGCTTTGGACCTATTGGACGAGGAGCGCGATATAGCGGCTGCCTGTTCGGCGATTTACCAGCAAGATCTTCGTCGCTATCACAGTCGCCGGGTTAGAACCAGAACTTTTCAAGAAGGTGATTTGGTGCTTCGACTCATCCAAGACCAGACGGATATGCACAAGTTATCCCCACCTTGGGAGGGGCCTTTTGTGGTCAGCAAGAATCTGAACAACGGGTCGTACTATCTGATTGATATTCGAGAGCATAAAGACTCACGCACGTCAGAGGAGGAGATCAACAGGCCGTGGAACATAGCTCATCTTTGGCCTTACTACACTTGAGCCATCGGCTCTATCTATGTACATATCATGACAATGTATATATTATCTTTGATATAATAAAACCGGAGCCTCAGCTAAAGCGGGGTCTCTGTCTTTCTTATCATGCGTGGTTACATGGAGTGGTTCTGTTTTTAAAGCGGCCTCCGGTTTACCCCTTGACATTTGCTTTTTATATATCACTGGGGGCCTTGGTCGTGTCCGAACCAACGCGACACCTTTTGATAGGCGACAACCACCAGATCATTTGGGGACATGGTCAAGTCTGAACCAGTCACGCCTCTTGGTCGGCCTAAGGCCACAAAATCACTTGGGGGCTTGGTCGAACCCGAACCATTGCCACACCTCTTGATCTGGCATATATGCCAGGAATCATTTGGGGACCTGGCTGACTTGAACCATTGCCACACCTATTGGGGGCTTGGTCCTGTCCGACCATGGTAACACCATCTGATCAGCTCAGTATAGCATATTTTTGCAAACGGTTTTTATCATTGCCTTTGCTTCCATGTCATTTTCATGGTTTGTTTGTTCTTTATTTTTGTTGGATTTCTTTTGTGTCAACAAACACCTTTTTCCGGTTCAGCCGATGGATTTCATTTCCCCTTTAATCCGGAGACGTATGCCCGGTTCACCTTTTCCCTGTTAACATCATGGAGTAACAAGGGGGCTTGTATTGATTCGGTACGGGAGCTGTTTTCTCCCCCCTTATTGACGGTAATGGTTTATAAAACCGCCGCTTCAAGCTCGGCTAAGCTAGCTTCATGCCCAAACATGGCAGGTATTTCTGTATCACCTATTTTTTTTACATTGCTGATACATATATCAAGATCATAAACCGGCTGGCGGTATAACCGCCACCGAAGTTCAAATGTTTCTGATTGCAGGAAATATGAATTGAAGTTTTTCAAACAAAAGCTTCAGTACTTATGCACGAAGGCATATTCAAGGCAGAAGTATTAACTATCCTATTACAAGGCAGCACGGTGCCCAAATAAGATCATTGTTCTTTTGGAAAGATGCCAAAGACAGCTATCCAAACTGGCTTCCGGTTCAAGCCTGCTCCTCATCACCCGCCGCTTCAGCTTCCTCGTCTCTACCCATTGGCTGGAAATCAACAGTGGTCCAGTTGATTCCCATTAAGCTTGGAAAACAGCCTCTTCATGGATCAGGGAAGACGGTTCAATATCAGGAGCGTAAGTGTGCTTACGGATAGGAGGGATCAGATTCTCCGCTTCAAGAGTTGGGGCAGGCACTCGCTTGATAATGCGTCAAGTCTGCCTCTTCAGCTAGCTGACAAGCCAGAGGGCACACTGCACGGTTTATTACCCTTAAATCCTCCTCGTTAAATTCAGAGCCATCTTCCTTCATGCTGGGATAGCCTTGAGATGCTTCCACAGGGTCAAAGTCTGGAACCCATGCCTTGGCCCGGATCAATGCGTTAATAGCTCCGGTTCGAGCAGCGGATTTTTTCAGCTCTTCAATCCAGGCCGGAAGCATTGACAATCTGTTTAGAGTGTCCTGGATTAAAGAAGGTGCCGGGTTGTTATGCGAGGCTGTGGTGATGATCCGCTGGGCTCCGGTATATAATTGCTCTACTAAGGTGTAGGCAGCCTTCAGTTTCTTCCGCGCATCGTTTCCTAAGTGCCCGATGCGTGTGCCTACAACGATATAGGGACGGTCTCAAACCGGATTTATACTACAGCAGGTTCAAATTATCACAGAAGTTAAAAGGGGCTTACCAAAGATTGCAGCGGTCATGGAGTGTATTTGCCGCTTTACGGCCGTAAGTTCATCCACCACCGGTTTAAGGGCAGCTTCAGCATTTTCCGCTCTTTTGGTTAAAGCGGCCTTCTCAGTGGCCCAATCAGCCCGCTCTTTCTTGAAGCTTTCCTTCAGCTGTTCAGTGGTGTTCAAGGCGCTGGTTAATTCTTCCTTGGCCTTGTCTGTTTCGGCCTGTTGGGTTTTCAAGACCTCCTGCAAATCGGCAATCCGGTCCTCCTTGATTCTCACCTCAGCCTGCATACAGACGGTGTTTAGCTTTCAACAAACGGTTCAAGAAATTGAAGTATTAACCACATAACAAAGTTATACGCCTGATACTTGGGGGCTAATGCACCTTCAATTTTTATATATTACTAGACTGCAAAGTCCCAAGCTCAATACAAGTATTCAACTTGGCACTTGGGGGCTAATGGCTATTTGATCAAATTATGTTCTAAGGACTGTCGGTGTCAAAACCGGCGGATCTCGGGTAGGGGGTCCCGAACTGTGCGTCTAGGCGGATGGTAACAAGAGACGAGGGACACAATGTTTTTACCCAGGTTCGGGCCCTCTCGATGGAGGTAAAACCCTACGTCCTGCTTGATTAATATTGATGATATGGGTAGTACAAGAGTAGATCTATCACGAGATCAAGGAGGCTAAACCCTAGAAGCTAGCCTATGGTATGATTGTTGAGATGTATGTTGTCCTACGGACTAAAGCCCTCCGGTTTATATAGACACCGGAGAGGCTAGGGTTACACAGAGTCGGTTACAATGGTAGGAGATCCACATATCCGTATTGCCAAGCTTGCCTTCCACGCCAAGGAAAGTACCTTCCGGACACGAGCCGGAGTCTTCAATCTTCTATCTTCGTAGTCTTGGAGTCCGGCGGATATTGATAGTCCGGCTGTCCAGACACCCCCTAGTCCAGGACTCCCTCAGTAGCCCCTGAACCAGTCTTCAATGACAATAAGTCCGGCGTGCATAATGTTCGGCATTGCAAGGCGGGTTCCTCCCTTGAATAATCCGGAGAAAATAATGAACACCAGGATAGTGTCCGGCTCTGCAAAAGTAATTTCCACATTCCACCGTAGAGAGAATAAAACATATACACTGACTCAATCTGCTGACGTATTACGCGGCGTGACATCACACCGCTACCAAGCCCTCATTTGAATCATTTCTTACTTATTCCACCTCAGCACGTTTAGCGAAGCGGTTTCCTTGGCACGTCTTATCGAAGCAGAGATCGTGTCCCCCTTATCCCGGGATCCTCATCAATACGTGTGTGGGTAACCCAACCGTTCCCGTCGCCACGCCTCCTCTATCGAAGGGGAATCTCAAACGGTCACGGAGACGGCCCTTGGTATTTCTTCCCCTTTATAAGAGGACCAAGGCCTGTCCGTGTTCTTTAATCTCGCATCGAATCTTTCCTCCGCTCCCAGTTCCAGCACCCAGAGCTTCAGATTCGAGCGCTTCGGATCCTCAACCATGTCCGGCTCCGACCTCCAGGGCCGGTGGATGCCCTCCTCCAGCACGGAGGAGGACATATTGAAGTTGCTCGAGGCCAAGTACCTGGCCTACGAGGTTGCGCACAGGTTGCCTGCCCCAGGGCAGGCCGTGCCTGCCCCCGAGCCCGGTGAATACGTCGTTTTCGTATCCCACCTCCGCCGGGGTTTAGGCTTCCCGACGGATCCCTTCGTGAGAGGGCTCCTGTTCTACTACGGGCTGGACTTTCACGACCTGGCGCCGGAGTCTATCCTCCATATTTCCGCATTCATCATCCTCTGTGAAGCCTTCCTCCGCGTCATCCCCCACTTCGGCTTATGGCTGAGGACCTTCAAGGTGGAGCCGAAGATGATCGGAGGGCGTCAAGCGGAGTGCGGTGGGGCGACCATAAGCAAGAAGGTCGATGCCCCGTGGCTCGAGGGTTCCTTCCAAGAGGAACTCGGACTGTGGCAGCAGGAGTGGTTCTATATCACCGCTCCGAGGGGCAGCAGGCAAAAGCCGCCGCCCTTATTCCGCTCGGGACCTCCACGCCAACTGATGTCGTGGGTCAACCAAGGGCTCAACTGGGGGTGCCCGAAGACGTGCCCTCGCTGCAGGGCCGGATTCGAGATCTCCAAGCGAGGGAGATCGACCTGATCAAGGTGATGCAGGTTATGCTAGTCAGGCATCTTCCGCCCTGCAAACGCCGTCCTCTCCGTCTATGGGAGTTCAATCCGGAGGGACCTCATATTCCCCAGCATTTTATGGGTGCGACACCCACGGAGATGTACAAGCTGTTCTTCGGACCGCAGGTGGCGTGTCCGGATTCGACCGAGGACGCAGGCCTAAGCCGCGATCGCCCGGATACTCAGGTAGGTAGCTCAGAGTTCGGACATTCTATTTATACGCCTTTCAAAAGTTCGTCTCCTGACCCTTTGTTTTTACAGGAATGGGTGGCGCGATCCAGGCTGATAAGGTGTCCGGCCCCCCTCCCAGAGACCGCACTGGAGCCCGTGCTGGTCAGAATGTTGGAGGTTGCGCCCACAGAAGGGGGCGATGGGGGAAATGAAGGAGCTAATACTTCGCCCAAAGGGGCGACTGAAGAGGAGGGAGTCAAGAACCCCTCCCTTCAGAGGGAGAAGAGGACCGCCTCCGAAGGTCCGGAGGCCAAAGCCCCTAAGCGTGGGAAGAAATCCTCACCGGGGGGTCCGGCGTCCGGAGAGAGTCCGGACGCACAATCATCGCCGAAGGATCAGCCCTCCAACGAGCCGTGAGTATGAAAGAGGAAATTAAGTAGTAAGGAAGTACCTTCATTTACGTTTCTGTGGGTAACCGAAACATTTATATTGCAGTTCGGATCTGCAGCCTTCTCAGATGAGTTCATCTTCGGGGGACCTTCTTCCGGAGATGATGGAGAGCGATATGCCTCCATCCGTAGCGCCGCCAAATGAGGCAGGCGAGCCCGAAGTGTCATCACGGAGGGTATCCCCGAGTCCGGAGGGGCCAGAGAGTTCGGCACCTGCTAGTGTCTGGCCGGGAGAACTGAAGAATCTGCTTGAGAGGGCGCCCATTTCAGAAGATCATCGTGCGTTAATGCACATGGTGATTGGAAGGATTTCGTCCGCCGAGAGCGGATTGCGCAATGCCGCCATGAGTTTGCTAGCGGGATTTAAGGTATGCGAGAATGGCGTACTCCTTTGTTTTTTGAAAGTTTTGCATATAAAAAATGCGCCCTGTATAGATAGTAGCCCCTAAGACTCGGTTGGTTGTCGGAAACGACAGCGTGCCGAGGATCGAAATCTCAAAATCTCAGGTAATGAATACCGCCGTCCTTGTGCAGGTGGCAGATAGTCCGGGGGCCAGCCGGACTGATGAGTTTGCCGAATTAAGTCGGCAACTTGACGTGGCAGATGCTGACATCGCACTTGTCAACCGGCGACTTGACGAGTCGCAAGGTAAATAAATTCTCCGCAGTTGCTTTATTTAATGGGGGTCGAAACCCGCCTCTGATAAATTATATGCTGTGTATACAGATGGTGCTGCTGCGGTGGAGAGTCTTCAGGCCGAACTTGCTCTAGCTAAGGAGCAAGGCCGAAGGAGTGACGCGGCTGCCTCGAAGGCAACCGAGGAGTTGAAAGCCGAAAAGGCGGCGCACTGCCTAAGCAGGGCGGAGGTGGCCGAATTGGCCGCGAAAGTAAAGGATGCTACCGACCGCAATGAGGCTCTTGAAAAGGAGCGCTTATCGGAGCGGGATTACCTGAAGAAGGCCACCGCCGAAGCCAAGGATGCCCGCTCTGCAATGCGGGCTATGAAGGAGGAGCTGCGCCAAGCCGGAGAAATCGCGGCTGGCAAGCCTTTTCTGATGCGTCGCCGGTTTATGGATGCAAAGTACGCTCAATTTGAGCGGCTGTGGAGTTCGGAGGATCCGTATATGGACTTGGCTGCGAGTGCGGCTGATGCCGTTAAGCACTTCCAGAGCCAGGGGGATCATGAGACGGAAGAGTTATATTGGTCTCAATTCCACAGTCCGGATCGCCCTCTTCCGCTGACGGACCGGTTGGCCGAATGGGCCGAACTAAATAGATTGTCCGGACTAGCCATGACTGACATCGTGGCCCATGTCTGGTCAGAGAGGTCCAAGGCGACGAGCTACTTTGGCTTACTGCAGCAATTCCTTGGGGCGGTGCCGCATATAAAGGAGATGAAGCGGTCGGCCTGCATAGAGGGCGCACGGATGGCTTTGGCCCGTGTGAAGGCGCATTGTCCGGAGATGGACGCCACCGCTGTTTCTGCCCAGAGCTCGGATGAAAACCGGCTCCCTGCCGAGCACTATTTCGGGGAAGTTATGCATGGCGCTCGTGTAATAGAGTCGCAGTGCTCGAAGAGTGTAACGTTCAATTGAAGCATTAGCTTGTAAATCAATGAATATGGTGTAACTGCTTTTTATACTTGTGCGTCCAAGTAGTAAAACTTCTCCTGTGCGGACGTTTACGTATACTTGTGTATAACCTGAAAGATGCAGTCTTCGGCTTCAGCCCCCTCGCACAAGATGCTGGGGTGTTCGCAAAATAGCGCGTTTTCACACTTAATCCGACGTCTCGGTCCTGTTATAAGGAGGTGGTAGCGTAGCGAATGAGGCAATCCGGACTATAATGCTTTATCTCTTTCACTTAGCCAATGGAGCTCGAGGGTGGGGCTACGATATAGCCCCTGGTGGCACCGCACATCTCCGGATTCGGGGTGCGTATGTGCCTGACCGGGAAACAGTCCTTCGTCAAGGCGGGGAATTCTAAACATTCCAATAGTCGATCGAGTGGTTGACCAGACTCCCGCTGTATCATGACAGTCAGTTTTCAGCTTTCTCTACTGAGGTGCTCGCCCAGCCGAACCGGGGCACAATCGCAGTAGTTCTCCTGGTGCCGTGTTAGCCGGATGATACGGAACGTAAGGCAGCAAAACACAGGAGCCGGGCAAACCCAACATTTGACCAAAGACATGATTCGGAGCTGATGCATATAATGCCTAACTCGAGACGCCGAGCACTCCCAAAGGTGTTCGGACTTTATAATAATGGGCAGGAAGATGCCCTAAGCCCCTAGTGTCCAGGTACGGGCATGGTCTTCTGACGCGGCCGATGCCAAAGCGTCAGGCTCCGCATTGGCTATAAGAAGAAACCAAGGGAAAATAACAACAAGAGACAGTAAGAAAGGTTTACGCAGGGTCTTAATCTGAAAAGAATCCTCACAACGGGTCCCTACTGCACGTCTGCGCCTGTGTCTCTGTTGCGCCGTTATCCTGGACGGGTATGCACATTGTTCATCTGTAAAGAGAGAGGAACGTTTAGTTTAAAAACAACTTGTGCGGAAGATATGTAAAATAAAAAATAGAAAAAATTAAAGCAAGGTTTATATGAAACCACGATTATTTGTGCGCGCAGCTCCCTGTAAAGGGGTATGCGGCTAGGGAGCCCCTAGCCTGCTGAGTCCGGATTCGTCTATCCGAGTCCGGGGGCCTTAAGTGACCCTCGCACCGAAATGGCGCCATATGGACCGGGCATCTTAAGTGTAAGAGACGCGTAATGCGGTATGGCATTGAAGCGGACAAAAGCCTTTCGTCCCAGGAGTGCTTGATATTCACTTTCGAATGGGACGATATGAAAAATTAATTTTTCGCGTCGAAAATTGTTCGGCGATCCGAACACGACTTCTAGTAGTATAGAGCCTGTGCACTTGGCGTGAGGGCCTGGCGTCACTACTTTAAAGGAAGTGCGGCTGTGTCGGATTTTAGCAGGGTTTATCCCCATCCGACAGACTGTTCTGGAATACAGCAGGTTTAGGTCACTGCCTCCGTCCATTAGGACGCTGGTGAATTGTAATCCGTCTATTATGGGATTCAATATCAAGGGAGTCCGTCCCGCGTTTCGAACGCTTCTGGAATAGTCCAGATGGTCGAAAGTGATTGGTTTTAATGTCCAATCTCTATTGTCTGCTTGGTCGGACCGTGCGAAGCTCTTTTTAGAAAGTGCCGCACTATTCTTTCGTTTTATCACATGAAGTGAGTTCACTGCTTTAACCCCTTGTGGGAAAGTCTTTTGTTTTCCGGTGCTCTGCTGTTGGGGTTTATCCTCTTCGCTCGATGCGTCGAGCCCCTTGTGTTCGGCATTTAATCGGCCGGACTGTTTAAAAACCCAACAATCCCTGTGGGTGTGATTTGCAGGCCTTCCGGGGGTACTGTGGATTTGACATATCCGACCCAAAATCTTCTTTAAGCTGGACAATTCGTCACTGTCATCCTTTAGAGGCTGTGTTTTATTATTGGGCCGCGAGCTTTTAAATCCGGCGTTGACTGTCGTGCTCTTTGGGCTTTTCTCTTTATTCCGGCGCTGCTCTTTTCTGCGCCGTGATTTTCCGTTTCCATCTCTTATCTCTGATGTACTAGGGTCGCTGGTGCTGCATCTTGCTAGCCAGCTGTCTTCGCCCGCACAGAAGCGGGTCATGAGGCTTGTTAATGCGGACATTGTCCTCGGCTTTTCTTGACCGAGGTGCCTGGCGAGCCATTCGTCTCGGACATTGTGCTTGAAAGCTGCTAAGGCTTCGGCGTCCGGACAGTCGACTATTTGGTTCTTTTTGGTGAGGAACCTATTCCAGAATTTCCGCGCTGACTCTCCGGGCTGTTGAGTTATATGACTTAGGTCATCTGCATCCGGAGGCCGGACATAAGTCCCTTGAAAATTTGCTCTAAACGCATCCTCGAGCTCTTCCCAACTTCCAACAATATTTTCTGGGAGGCTTTTAAGCCAATGACGGGCTGGCCCTTTGAGCTTGAGTGGTATATATTTTATGGCATGGAGATCGTCTCCTCTGGCCATGTGTATATGTAGTATATAATCTTCTATCCAGACTCCGGGGTCTGTTGTTCCATCGTAGGCCTCTATGTTGATGGGTTTAAATCCTGCTGGGAATTCATGGTCCAGCACCTTATCGGTGAAACATAGCGGGTGTGCGGCGCCCCTGTATTTGTGTGTGCCGTTATCATCGGACACTTGGCGTGTTGCCTTGCTTCTTGGGGCCTTCTCCTTTGGCCCATAAATGGACCTGGCTGGGCCATCTATCCTTCCGAGTTCATTGGTGGAGTTGTGGGTGGCGCCGCTTTCAGAATTTGGCCTGTCATCTGGCCGTCTATCCAACCAGGCAGTCTTTTTATTTTTGGACGGTGGGGGTTCTATGGCCTCCTCGTCGAATTCTGGTAGCAGCTTGCGCTTCGGGTAGCTCTTTGATTGGTGGCCATTGCCGTACTTGTCTGCGGTGTTGAGCACTTTGCTCCTTCTCATTCTGAGTGTGTCTTCCGCTGTTTTGAGCTTCCGTTTTTCCTTCTTCAGGCTTCTTGCAGTGCTGACGAGTCTTTTCTGAAGGTTCTTATTCTCCGGCGACGTGTCCGACATATGGTCGTCCGGACTGTTGTCTTCGCCGGGCTTTGATTTGTTATCTGACTCGTCGTGTTCGGACGGTTGCTTATGTGCATGTTCGTCGTCCGATTGTGAGCCCTGCCGTATTGCAGGCTCGTTGGGAGCGTTGTTGTCGTCGAGGCGGGACTTAGCGTGGTGTTTACGCCGTCGCTTTGGTCGTTTATCGGCGGGATTATCTTCTGCCGTTGCCCGTTGGTCCTTGTTATCGCTCCCCTTTGGGGTATCCACCATATATATGTCATGTGACAAGGTGGTCCTGTCATGCTGTATAAGCTCTGTTTTTTGTTCGTCTCCGGCATCGTCGTCTATTCCGTCGATGTCTTCGGAGTCGTAATCTAGCATGTCGGTTAGATCGTCGACAGTGGCTACAAAGTGGGTGGTGGGTGGGATCTGAATTTCTTCGCCGTCCGAACCCCAACCATCCTGGCCATAGTCCGGCCAGGACTCTTCTGATAGCGAGAGGTGCTTCAGTGAATTCAGGATATCGCCAAAAGGCGAGTGCTGGAAGATGTCCGCGGCGGTGAATTCCATAACCGGCGCCCAATCCGAATTGATTGGCGGGGGTGCGGGAGGCTCGGAGTCCGGCGCCTCGGAATCACGAATTTCGCAGGGGACAAGATCAGTATTCGGCTCCATCGCCGCGAATGTTGAAGCCCCCAGGGCGGCGTCTAACCACCGGTCCTCGATATGGGCGATCTGCTCCGGGCTGATGGCCGAAGCGGATCCGAGTGCGGCCATCAATGCACTGTCCGGCGGCAGAGCTAGATCATGCCCATCGTCACAGTGCGGCGCGCTTGGCTGTGGCTCGAGTCCGTCGAAGATCCAGTCTCCGCGGACGTCGGCCGTGAAGTTTAAGCTTCCAAATCTGACCTGACGGCCAAGGGCGTAGCTTTCGATCGGCTCCAGATGGCCAAGAGAATTGGCCCGCAGTGCAAAGCCGCCGAATACGAAGATCTGTCCGGGGAGAAAAGTCTCACCCAGGACAGCGTTGTTGGTTGAAGATGCCATCGAGCCTATCAGTGACGACACAGAGGAACTCTCAATGAAAGCACCAATGTCGGTGTCAAAACCGGCGGATCTCGGGTAGGGGGTCCCGAACTGTGCGTCTAGGCGGATGGTAACAAGAGACGAGGGACACAATGTTTTTACCCAGGTTCGGGCCCTCTCGATGGAGGTAAAACCCTATGTCCTGATTGATTAATATTGATGATATGGGTAGTACAAGAGTAGATCTACCACGAGATCAAGGAGGCTAAATCCTAGAAGCTAGCCTATGGTATGATTGTTGAGATGTATGTTGTCCTACGGACTAAAGCCCTCTGGTTTATATAGACACCGGAGAGGCTAGGGTTACACAGAGTCGGTTACAATGGTAGGAGATCCACATATCCGTATTGCCAAGCTTGCCTTCCACGCCAAGGAAAGTACCTTCCAGACACGAGCCGGAGTCTTCAATCTTCTATCTTCGTAGTCTTGGAGTCCGGCGGATATTGATAGTCCGGCTGTCCGGACACCCCCTAGTCCAGGACTCCCTCAAGGACACTTTTCTATTGGAGCCCCGGTTTACTTATGCTACATTAAACCGGCCCTTGGGGGCTATATTGATGGATTTCAAAGTGTTGAGGATCGTATTCAAGTCCCGGTTTGACTAAAGGTTACAAACCGACCCTTGGGGGCTACAAGGATTGACACAATGGCAGAAAGTAAAGAAGTTACCTCAAATTTATCCCTCATCATCTTCACCAGACCAGCTTCACAGTCACGGCTAGTATAAAGCCGGTTTAAGTAGCCGGAATGAAGATCTTGGGCACTCAGAGCAGCATATGTTTCGAGTTCAACATCCCATTTTCCTTTGTTCAGAGTGGAAAAATCTACTTTTATGGTATGCTTGGTAAGGGTGACAGGATTCCCGGGCTTAAAGCGGCCCACACCGGTAATCACAACGTCATCATCTTTGGACTCGCCGGTTTGTGTTGGTGCGGCCGTTTTGTCAGCAGGATTGTGGGATTTCTCAATCCGGACGGAGCTGGCAGGCGGGTCAGCAGAGGCTGAAGTGTTAATAGGCCTCTCTTCGGGAATAGCATCATCTTGCAAAGGGGGATCATTGGGAATATCTTCAGGAGCAAACTCTTCAAGATCTGGTACTTTGTCATGTTTTGGGGCTACATCTTCTTCAGCCGCTTTATCCAGGCGGGCCTTCTTGCTTGGTTTCGGTTTGGCCCTGAAAGAAGAACAAGGAGTCAAGGAAAATCATAAGCCATTACACAGTATACTGGAAGCATATGTTCAGTTTAGCTTACCCAGCAACTATTTTCAAAGGTGGTAGCTGAGTGGCCGACGATTCACCAGAAGATGAATGAGAAGTGACCTGATAATCGGAGTCGGATGGATTAAGAGGTTGACGGAAGAAACCCGCTTTAGGATTTAAATCAATAAAAAGGTCGGAGACCTCGGAGCGGCGTTTTCGAACCGGGCTGTTTGGTAAACCGGCAGAGGTAACTACCTGGCCACTGTGCCGGGTTGTGCGGCGAGCTTCATGTTGTTGAGTCTTCATGAGAAATTTGGGATCCAAGTAAGCAAGAGGATGAGAAAATTTAACTTTCCGGTTTGCCTGGCGAAATTTTGGCAAAGGCAAGATTTCTGAATCGGAAGAGAGAATAGTTACCTCAACGAATCCCGCATTGCTGGCTTCAGCGTCGTCCTGACAAGCATCATCATCAATAAGGCGTGTAAAAAGTAAGCCAAGTGAATCAAGTTCTACCTCAAGATCCGGGTTACCCACATCATCATCAATAGCTGGATTAGATGAAGCGGTGGTTTTTCTCTTGTGAGCTAGTTTCTTAATAACCTTGGTCTTGGGCCGGGTTGGCCGCCCTGCTTTCTCCGTTTTATCTTGTGAAAGTTTCTTGCTCCAAAACGGATTATCACCCTGGATCAGCAGTAATTAAACGTCAGACAGATAAAGCAGTAACAGATTCAACAATAGAGCACCTAAAATCTTACCGCTGGCGGTTTGTTGGTGGTGCAGTGAGGAGGCAGACCGGTTTGAGCACAGAGGTGCTCCGGTTCATTCAACATCTTCTTTACAGAATCTGTGACTTCATCGTCGGAGAGTTGGATTTTAGTGTGTCGGAGTGGGTCATCGACGCTACCAGTATACTTGCACATCAAACCGGAGCGCCGGCTCAGAGGCAGTATACTCCACGATATCCAACATCGTGCAAGGTCTATTCCTGTCAACCCGTTGGCCATAAAGGCTCGGAGCTTGGACAACTGTGGAGCATATTTAATTCTCTCCTTGCCACTTAGTCTTTGTGGAAAAGGATGAGTGTTGCTGAGCCGTTCCGGACGGAAGCCAGGCAAGGGATTTTCATTCTCAGGAGAGGTATCTTTGCAATAAAACCAAGTTGCATTCCATTCCTTGGGGTGAGTATGGAGTTTAACGTGGGGATAAGTGATTTCTTTCCTCTTCTGAATGGACATGCCACCCAGTTCAGTATTGGGACCGTCGGTAAACTCAGTACGACGGTTTAAATGGAAGAGGTTTCTAAACAACTCGACAAAAGGCTCCTCTTGAAGGTATACCTCAGAGAGTACTTGAAGGTGACATAGATTGGTGACGGAATTGGGGCCAATATCCTGTGGATGGAGCTGAAAGTTGGCTAACACATCCCGGTAAAATTTTGAACCGGGCGGTTTGAAGCCCCGGGCCAAGTGATCTGCGAAGACCACAACCTCTCCTTCCTGGGGTGTGGGAGGACATTCATCTCCAGGAACCCTCCAGTGGATCGTATCTTTACTGTCTAACGCGCCGATCAAGACTAGATCGTCCAACTGTGATTCTGTGACGCGAGAAGGAACCCAATTGCACTCATACACTTGTTTGGCCATGGCGAGATCTACAAGAAATAGGTGATCCAGTTCAAGAACACACTGGATAAAAGGTGCTGATCTAAACTACAAATAAACCGGAGGCAGTGCCTATAAACCGGTCTTCTGCAATACGGCGTCATATGAATTCTGGCGGTTCAACCAGGGGACTAATGATATATACCAGTTTAGCAATTTTTTCTATGGTAAGTTAAACCGCCTGACCTTAGCATCGGAAGCAATTGAAGCTATGGATAACTAGGTATGCAGAAACAAGTTTCGCAAGATCTTATTACAGCCGCGGATCTACAGCGAGCTCACAAAAACAGAAAATATTTCGAAGAATAAGGAAGAAACAGAAGCGAACTATTGAGCAGATATGTGCGGGAGATCTATGGGCTTAGATGAGAAACTACAGGCGGATGCATAGAGATCACCACTAAACACAGCAGAAGTTCACGGATTCATTTAAGGTCGGAGAACAGATATGAGCGCGCGATGAACACAGCATGAACATGGAACCCTAAGAACAGATCTAGGTCAAAAAGAGGAGACAGCTTACCGGGAACGGAGAAGATGTGGAAAGATGCCACAATGCTCTGGTACGTTCAGGTCGATGCAGCGGCCCAAGACGAGGCAGAGGTCGACGGCGGTGGCGGAGCTCCAAGGCTAGCGATGCGAGGAAGACAAAGAAGGGACGAAGGGAAAGGAAAGGAATGACCCTTCGGTCTTATTTATAAGGCAACAGAGCTAGGTCAAGCGCACGGATCCAGGAGCTATTGTTAAAAGAGGGCGTTATAAATGACAAATTTCATGATGACGTCATGCCGGTTTACAGCAACCAAAAATGATGACGACATGGCGGTTTACCAATTACCAGAAGATGTCCAAGACACAAGATTTTGTGAAGGATTGACATGAACCAGTTCAAATCAATCTGGGTCCTAATGTTGGGGATATTACCACTAGGCATAAACCGGCCTACTTGGGCCGGGTTAACTTCATTAGTGGTATAAGCAGATGAAGGCCCAAGGCCTGTAGTCGGTTTAGAACCTGTAGCCGTAAACCGGCCTGATGTATAACTTGTATTGTAAGTTAGGAATAGAGAGATACCAACCGGGATACGAGTATGAACCGGTTGGGACTCTATGAACCGACGGGCGTCACCCGTGTATATAAGGGGACGACCCGGCGGCGGTTCAAGGACAGACAACCACAACTCGAGCCTAGGCGAAGCTTGTTTGCTCCCTAGCCATCGAGACCACATCAATTCCATCACAACTAGACGTAGGCTTTTACGTTCATCGAAGGGGCCGAACTAGTATAAAGCCCTCGTGTCTTTGTGTCCGCTTTAACCCCTTCAAGTAAACTCGTAGCGATGGCTCCATGACTAAGTCCTTTCACTAGGACATCTGCCGTGACAAATCCACGACAGGTAGACTAGTAACTTCAATCAGACGTGACACGACGGCCTCTGAGCCCATTCAGACACGGTGGGCGCCAAACATGGGCAGCAAAACACATTTGATTCAAGCTTGTCCGAAAGACATGTGTCTCTTCCTCCATTTCCCCATTCATACACGATGGGTGGCAAAACAAACTCTCCTCGTGCGAAATCGATGTAGGCTAATATTTTAAATAGGGGCAGATGTGTAACTTCCCTCAGACGTGACACAACCGCCCTACCTGTCAGCCCCGTTCATACACCGTGGGCGCTAACCGTGGGCGGAAAAACACCCTGTCCTCGCCCGAAATAGTTACCGGCAAATATTTGGGAGATGCGAGATTACCGTCCTATCCCCAACCGATGAGAAGTCCGAAATTTTAAACGGGGGATAAGTTCATAACTTTCACACATTTCAGAGAAGCGCGTCCCAAAGTTTGAGATCCCCCTCCCCTCCATTTCCCCATTCATACACCGTCGGCGGCACAACAACCTCCGCACTGCGGCCATCCTCCTCCGTCCGCCACCCCATCCTCCACCTTGCCAGAGCCGCTACCCCTACCCCATCGTCCACTGCAAGATATGGACGTCTCTCATCCACGGGGCTGGACAAGGATCCTTTCACCGCTCCTCTCTCTTCATCGGCGCCGTCGTCCACCTTGCCGTTGCCACTCGTACGACCGCCTGGTCCATGGCAACAGGATATATCCCCTGACCCGGCCGTCTGCCGTCTAAAGTCTTCTTCCCCGCTGCCGATCGCACCCGTAGCACCCTCAACGTATCAACATAGGCCTACAGGGCGTCGCAAGAGAGGTGGTACTCTTCCATATGTCCTTAAGTTATTGATCTCACCCGGAAAATAGATCGTAATTTGTTTACTATACTTTTCTTGTCCGTACCAAATCATAGTGCCTAGTTGAAAGCAAACATTGGTTGCGAAGTAGCTTTGTCCGGTTTGCACCTTCAGATCCGCCATGGCACGGGCAATATACTCGTAAAGCTTATGGTTTCCCCCCTTTATATTCACTACCATCATCGTAGGTGCTTCGTGTCGTGCTAGCACTGCTCCTCAAGACCTCAACCCAAAGCTTACGTGTTGAAATACGAATCTGATATGATGCTCATATCACTAAAACAGAGAATGTTTAATTGGTCGCCTAATGTTCCTATATTTGTTTCGAAAAGCATGTGCGCCACCCACTGTTCCAGCTAGTTCCACTTTCCTGATTTTTCTCTTGATGCTTAGGGTTTTCCCCTTTTATCTACTCTACTATGATCTGCGTAGGTGCTTTCTGTCGTACTAGTATTACTCCACCCTTCAAGCTAAACAACACAACACTCAGAATTTGAAAGCTTAGTTGCTCAAATATGATTGTGATATGGTACTGATATTAGTTAACTGACACATTTAATTGGTTAGCTAAAGGTCCCACTTGAGTTTCCAAATGCCTGTCGTGACATATAGAGACAACATAATTGCATTTCTTTGTCACTTGTTGACCGTACTTTCTTGTCCATACCAAATCTTAGTTGTTATTTCAAAGCAAACATCGGTTGCTAACTACCCTTTGCGCGGTTTGCAGCTTCAGATCTGCCATCCCACTGCCACGGTCAACACTGTACTCATCATGCTTATGGTTTCCCCATTTTATGATGACCACAATCAGCCTACATGGTTCGTGTCGTAATAGCACTACTCCACCCATCGAGCTAAACAAGCTTAGTTGTACAAATTCATATCTGATATTATTGCTGATATTAGTAAAACTGGGAGATGTTTAATTGGTTAGCTAAATGTTCCTACTTTAGTTTTGAAATGCATGTGAGCCACATATGGAGAGATTGGAAAGAATAGTATTTCTCTGTACGCTCTGGTTCATCATGGGTGGCCAACCGACATTGTATTGAAAGACTTGTAATATCTTCAATCTGCTTGCTCTTCTACTCTTCTTTAAGATGATACTCTTCTCTTGCGGTAGACTGGTCAGGTCGAGTTGTTCTCCCTTAGTATATTTTGAATCTGCCAAGTCAGGTCGACTTGTTCTTCTTTACTATATGTTGAAGCTGTCATCTGCGAAGTGTCATCACTTTTGGAGCTCTCATATTTTGAGTAGTAGGCCACATTATATTAATGCACACAACAAATTACAACATGCATGCCATCTCTTAAAAGAATCGCAGAGATAGCACAAATGTGTTTAAAGGGAGGCAGTATTGGATTAGAATCACTTCTCCATTACAAAGAAAATCTTACTTGTTTTTATGTTTTCATGCATGTCAGATATTGAACATTATCAAAATGAATATGAGAATGGGTGCACGAGAGGAATACTGCGGAACTATCCACTGGCTAACAAACTTGGCATGGTGGAGGATGGCCTATCTTATTCGCCCATCAAGGTGCTTGCTCTAACTTTGCAAAGCTGTATTGGTCGCACATATTTTGCATCTGACCTCTTGCATTACTTCTACTTTGTTACACCATCTGCTTAGTTTAAGCATCATATATGAGTATATGCCATACCTATCCATTTTCTGTACCTATTCCATGTGTCGTCACACTATGTTTTTCCAGTCAAATGTTGTTCTTTCGTAATAGATGTCCAAATGGAAGAGGGTGAGTGCAAATCCTCAAGGAGTACAAACTAGGTATTTGGATACCTGTTAAATCAGATAGATCAGTAGCCACAGAAAACACAGGCCCAACTGTACCACACTTTACCCCTACTCCAGTGGCCAAACCCTATTAGAACTACTGGGGGCCCAGCATCAGGTATTGTCTATGATATCAATTCAAAATTCAAAATCCTAAATTTCTGCTTGTGCCTCACCTTCTCTCTTGTATGAAAACTAATTTCAAATGAATCTCCTTGCTCAAAGGATCATACGATCTCAAAACAATATTGGGCTATGCATTGCTCTTGTCAGTACCTCTCTCCCTTTTGCCTTGTAGCGCTGTACTTAATTAATTGCTATTTGATTATGTATCATCAGTCTGCACCTGAGCTTCATTATCCTCTGTTTCTTCCAATATTATTTAATCTATATTTACTCTTTGCAAAATGTAGAATAATGGCAACGCTTATAAAGAATTTTCTTTGGGGAATTTATTGAATTATCCTTCCATCAACTTGGAGAAGGGCTTTGTCCAGCCCATGTTAACATGTAATGTAAGTTCATCCTTCTCAAGCCTTCAAACTTTATTCTAGTATATATTTGGATAGGCATCGTTTCCTCCACTGCTGTTTGCTTTGCTGTTTACATCTGATTGGATGTTTGCAACAACTACCAGTTTCAAATTGTAGTTGTAAAAACATGTTCCTTATGCAGAACAGATCCATTTATTTGCTTATATAATTGTGAAACCTGTTATGTGTCTCCTTGTTTCTCTTTTAGAGTCGTATCTCTTATGCCAGGCAAAACTTTAGGGAAGATAGTGAGCCAAAACATCTTGAGGACAGCGAGATGACCCCAAGGTCCTGTCTTGATGAAGACAGTGAGTTGAAGCTACTCACCAGCAGGTGTGAGACAACCTCTGTGCAGTCGCTGCCTTAATCAGTTCGACTTCTTCAGTCTCAACTTAAAGCGGAAAGGCTTGCTTCAGCTCAGCTCCGACTTGAAGTCAAAGATGCAATGAAGATGTCAGAGGACTGCTGAGGGAGTCCTGGACTAGGGGGTGTCCGGATAGCCGAACTATCATCTTTGGCCGGACTCCTAGACTATGAAGATACACGATTGAAGACTTTGTCCCGTGTCCGGATGGGACTTTCCTTGGCGTAGAAGGTAAGCTTGGCAATACGGATATGTAGATCTCCTACCATTGTAACCGACTCTGTGTAACCCTAGCCCTCTCCGGTGTCTATATAAACCGGAGGATTTTAGTCCGTATGACGAACAACAATCATACCATAGGCTAGCTTCTAGGGTTTAGCCTCTTTGATCTCGTGGTAGATCTACTCTTGTACTACCCATATCATCAATATTAAGAAAGCAGGAGTTGGGTTTTACCTCCATCGAGAGGGCCCGAACCTGGGTAAAAACATCGTGTCCCTTGTCTCCTGTTACCATCCGCCTAGACGCACAGTTCGGGACCCCCTACCCGGGATCCGCCGGTTTTGACACCGACATTGGTGCTTTCATTGAGAGTTCCTCTGTGCCGTCGCCATCAGGAAGGATGCCTCGTCCCGTCTTTAAAGACGGCACCGTTGCTAAAAGAGCTTTGGCCATCGGCCAAACTCTCCGGCTAGGCGGTTTTCTTATGACCGCCTGGTCGGCCGCCGTGCCGATGATGACTTCTCGGGTCATCAAAAGCAATCTTCATGTCAACTCGGAACTCGCCGAGCAGCTAGATCCGATGGAGCTCTCCTCCTTAAATGAGCTCTTGGATCGTATCGCCGCCCTGGGAGTCGCTACAGACTACGATCAGATTGGGCGTAAAACCAATCTGAGAGAGATCAACTCTCCCCAGGCTACCCACCACGTCGCTGTGGTGGAGGAACAGTACGGCGACCCTTCTTCTATATTAAGGACTAGCTATGTCCGGATTCCCGACCCCTCCATGCCGGATTCCCGCGGAGGGATGGACGTCGATCAAGTCCTGAACCTAAAGTCAGGCAGCGGGCTGGATTCATTGGACGATATCCAAAAACCCAAGTTTCCAAGTTCGGAAACTTTTCGGCCCTTGAGTCTTAGATTGGACGGGGTTCCGAATTTAATTCCACCCGCCCACCCAAACATAAGCGATCTATTCCGAATCCGGCAAGAGCCCGTTGAAACAGTACACCATTACTGGGCCAGATTCCTCCTGGCTATGGACAGGATAAAGGACTGCCGCGAGGAAGACGCAATTTCACTTTTCTGCAATAATTGCACGGACAAGGGAATCCTAAATGCCATAAGTCGTCGTGAAATTACACGCTTTGCCGACTTGGCGTCCATAGTACGAAAGTACTGTGCGATGGAGAGCGCCTGGAAAACCGAAACCAAATTTTGGGATAATCTGGCCCCGAATACAACCCTAGTTCGAAATAAAAGGGTGCATCATCGCCAGGCACCTGGGTTAAATACCAAAAAGCAAAAAAAGCCCTAAAGGGCACGGAACCGTATTGGAGGGATGGCTCAATGGACCCTGCAAAATTCATAGTACAGAGGGCGCCACTCCAACTCATAGCCTTCGAGCATGTTGGATACTACGGCAGGTGGCCAAAAGTGGTGAAGAGCTTCTAGCTCCAGAGAACCAGCCCAGCAACACCAGTACGGTATTAACAGTCTTCGAAACTTTCGCATCAAATAATATGCGGAATCAAACACTCCGCGGCAACACATCAAGTTGTAAGTGCGGTGCTCGTCGTCGAACGAGAAACGGACGGACACAAGTTTCCCCTTCAAAAACCAGTTTACTACGTGTCCACTGTCCTAACTCCATGCAAGTCCCGGTATCCACATTATCAAAAGATAGCATACGCGGTGTTCATGGCATCACGGAAGCTGCGACACTACATTCAAGAGTGTTCGATAACAGTAGCCTCCGAAGTACCTCATAATGACATTATAAACAACCGCGACGCGACTGGCTGGATTGCAAAATGGGCCATCGAGCTCCTCCCATTCGACATAACCTATAAGCCACGGCGAGCCATCAAGTCGCAAGTTTTGGCCGACTTCGTCGCCGAATGGACTGAAGCAGAACTCCCTAAAGAGTATGGCGCATATTCCAATTGGATCATGCACTTCGACGGCTCCAAAATGTTGGCCAGCCTTGGGGCTGGCGTCGTCCTGATGTCCCCAACCGGAGACACAGTTCAATACATACTCCATATAATGTACACGAACTCCAACAACGCAGCCGAATACGAGCTACATGGCCTTCGGATGGCGGTCTCCATGGGCATTAAACGCCTAGAGGTGCGCGGGGATTCGAACCTTGCGATATCCCAAATAAATGGAGACTTTGATGCCAAGGATCCGAAAATGGCAGCTTACTGTAACGCCGTCCTAAAAATGTCAGCTCGGTTTGAAGGGCTTGAATTTCACCATATAGCCCGGGATATTAACCAGGCGGCGGACGTATTGGCACGCATTGGCACAAAGCGCGATGCCGTCCCTCCCAATATCTTCCTAGAGCGGCTATTCAAGCCATCCGTACTATGGGAAGGGGAGTCCAGAAACAACAATCCGGACCCAACCGCACCACCCAACACCGAACATTCTGACACAATCGGTGGTTCTGCCAATGAAATAACACATTCAGCCCACGAAATAATGGCAGTCATTGCCCCGTGGACGGAACCATTCCTAGCCTACTTAACTAGGCAGGAACTTCCCGAGGACCAAAACGAGGCCCTCTGCATAGTACGGCGATCTAAAGCCTATAAGGTCCATGAGGGAGAGCTTTATAAGAAAAGCACAACCGGAGTCCTTCAAAGGTGTATCTCCGAAGAGGAAGGGCGAAATCTTCTGGCTGAAATTCATGCTGGACTCGGTGGGCACCATGTCGCAGCCCGGGCCCTTGTAGGCAAGGCCTTCCGTACAGGATCTTATTGGCCGACGGCCCGGGCAGATGCTCAAGACTTAGTCCAACGATGCGTCGGTTGCCAGCTCTTTGCTAATCAAAGCCACATGCCACCCACCGCCCTCAAAACTATACCCATCACCTGGCCGTTCGTTGTCTGGGGGCTTGACATGGTTGGACCCCTTAAAGGAGGAACCCACAAGCAAAAATACCTATTGGTCATGGTGGATAAATTCACCAAATGGATAGAGGCCAAGCCAGTTAAGATGGTCGAATCCGGACCCGTGATAGTCTTCATATCAGGGCTAGTACACCGTTACGGCGTCCCCCATAGCATCATCACTGATAATGGCACGAACTTCACGGCCGACGAGGTTAAACTATGGTGCAAAAACATGGGCATCAAGCTCGACTACGCTTCAGTTTATCACCCTCAAACTAACGGTCAAGTCGAGCAAGCAAATGGTCTAATCATGAGCGGCATTAAACACAGACTAGTGCGGTCCCTCAAGGAATCTAACACACACTGGGTAGAGGAGCTCGACTCCATACTCTGGGGGCTGCGGACCACGCTGAATCGCACTACCGGGTTCACACCATTTTTTATGGTATACGGCGCAGAGGCAGTTTTGCCCTGCGACATAATTCATGACTCACCTCGCATGCGCATGTACGAAGAAAGAGAAGCCGAGCTAGATCGGCAGGACGGTTTGGACGCCTTGGAGGAGGAGCGCGACGTGGCAAAAGCTCGTTCCGCATTCTATCAACAGCAGGCTCGAAGATACCAAAGCAGAGAAGTACGGGCCAAAGCTTACAATGTTGGCGAATTAGTTCTATGCCTGCCGGACAAGAAAAAGGACAAACTCAAGCCCAAATGGGAGGGTCCCTTCATCATCGACCAAGTCCTGACCGGCAGAGCATACCGTCTTCGGAATGCATCGGATAACCGACTTGAGCCGAACCCATGGAACGCAGCCCGTCTTCGAAGATTCTACGCCTAGCGCCGGACTCTGAGTTTGTCTCCTTCCTCCGTCTATATTTTATACTTTAACTGTCTTTTATTTCTCTCCTTCTCCCTCCCTTTTTCTGAAGCCGTTGAAGGCTCGTTTGCGCACTGTTTACACACACTTGACGCGTTATCCGTGCTCAGTATACCTAGGGGCTTCTTTAACAGAAGCTTATTTATATGGGCTCTATGCCCACCACATGTGTCACACTTCCGCATGTACCTTTTATTCACCATTATATGCATCGATATGACTTAAGTTTTGGCCAAGATGGGTTGCCTGGCTCCTGTGCTTACCCCTAAATTCCCGATTGTTCGGCTAGGTGGTAAAGGGAGCACCTCTGCGATTGTTACCGCCGGGTCAGCCGGACGTGTACCTCAGACTGGGTGAAGCTGAAAGCTAGCGTTCTTAAGGGAATATTCGGTCGGTGAACTAAAAGACGAATTCTTACTTATTCATTTATCTGCCCCCAGATGTTTTTCTGTTTTTTCGCAGTCCGGACATACACTTTAGGGCATGCCTCCCAGGGAAAGGAACCCCTAACGGAACTATTCTCCCTGGAAGATGTTTCTTACTAACCATGTAATATAACATAACTAGTTGGGCACTTGTCTGATAAAGCACTCATGACCCCTACGCCTGGTCTCCACGCATGCCCCGGTTTTTAAATAACCGCGAGGGTATTCGGACACACTCCGGACTGTCGGGTCCCGAGGTTGAAGCGAAAAGGTCCGCTACGACAAATGATCTACAATCCGGATAGAAGGCATTTTACATGTCATTTTAAATTACATAGTCAAATTGACTGATTGTATTCCTCTTCAATACCATCTAATAGGCTGTCTAGTTTACAGTCCTGCTGGGAATACTTTGCGGCCAACTCTACTTGGCCATACACTAAGCTCATAGGGATCTCCTTCCCATCAGGCCCCACAGGTCCGACCTCGGCCATGTGGTTTGGGTCAGCCTTCGTGTACCGCGTCTTCACCATGGCCCAAGCCTCCCTGGCGCCTTGACGGCAGGCCGATATCTTCCATAGCCGAAAGCACCGCCGCGCTCCCTGAAGCTTCTCTGCAAGCTCTCCAAGGCCTTCGGGTAGGGAGATGGATGGCCACAAGGCCTGGGTGACGCCTCTCATCACCTGCCGAACTCGTTCGTGCAGTTACAGCAGCTCGGGAAATACGTCACCCGTTGAACCGGGCATTTCCTCTGCCGGACGACCCGTGAGCATACCTACAGACATATTTCTGTTAATCGACTTCCTCGCCGAACTTTCATAAGTTCGCTCAAGCACTTACTATAAATACCGCGACGAAGCCATCGATTCTCCTTAACGGAGTCAGACAGCTGGGCACGAACATCTTTTAGTTCCTCGCCCAGCTGGGTGTTGGCATCTTGGTGGTTATTTTTCTCTTGCCGCACCCTTGTAAGCACATTCTCGCCGGCTTTTAACCAGCGCAGGAGCTTTTGCTTGTCCGGATCTACCCCGGTGCCATCTGCAATGTTATTGTCAGACTTATACACACGCCGCACTTCGCAAACTACTTGTCTTTTAAAGCGTATATTACCAGAGGGGGTCTCTGTGGCTTCCCCTGTCGCGGCTAGTGCGACCTCAAGTTGGGCCTTGCACTCTTGAAGCTCCTGGGACAGTTGGGTATTCTTTTCTGTAAGATCCTGCATAACAAATGATCCTTAAATCTGTTATTCAAACTATTTTAAGTCTCGGGGGCTACTGGCATATATAACTGTCAAAATCCCTCACCCGTATGTCTTTCACATACTGCTCCGTGGGTCTGGCTAGACCATCTTGAGCGACCCAGAGGTGCACATCTCCCGAATTAAAGGCATTCAATGCCTCTTGGGAGAAACATGCGTCACGAAGAATTGTCTGGCGGCGCCTGTGATTCATGGCACTCTCCACCTCAGATTTGGTGGCGGACAATCTATCGGAATCCTCCGTTGGAGGAGCATCCAACGCGCGCCTTGTGTTCGCCTCCCCCTCTGGACCTGACGTTGGAGCCTGGCTGACGGAGGCTCGATTGGCAACCTCTTCGGACACAGTCCGGCGAGCCCTCTTTTTCCTGAAAAGATCACGAACGTTAGTATGCCTTCCAGGAATCTTTCCTTGAAACACGGTGGCGCGCCATACCGTTGCGGCGACGTCTCGATCCGCACCGCACTTCTTTTCTGCCTGCTGGGCCGAGCTGCCCCTTGTTGGCCAGCCGCCGCGGGCTCGGCTTCCCGCCTCAAAGGCACCTCCTGCGGAACACCATTGGTATGCGGTGATCAGAAATAAGCACGGATGAGTCATGGTATTAGGACTTCGGTCACAGTTACGTGGGAAGCTGGAAATATTCCGGGGTAGTCGGCCGTAATGGCGACCAAAGCATTGTCGATGCTAAGTTGGTAGAACACCCCATCGATCAGCTCCACCTTTATGTCCGGATCCTCTTCGGAGGCCGGATCAAGGGACCGTTCTGGATCCTCGGGTTGTGGAGGCAGGCTGTGTATATCCTCTACAGCCCGGCGCAGTTCCTGCGTCGAAATCACAAAATGGGATACTTAACCATGGGAATGGGGATCGGATAGGCAAAAGGAAGTGGCTGCTTACCCAGCTTCGAGGATTGTTCATAGAAAATCCGTTCAGTGGACTAACATGGAGAAAATCCTCCTTTTCCCCTTTGTACAGGCCGGACAAGATCTTCACCAGATCGGCGACCGATCCCGACCCCTTACGGCCATGACGGGTGGCGTCATCCTCCCCGTTGAAATCCCACATGGGGTGGCCCCTATACTAGAGCGGCTGCACCCCCCGCATAATTCATGTGGCCATGACTCCGATCATAGTCAGGCCGGAATGAGCTAATAACCTTATTCGGCTCATCAGGTAGAGGACATCCCTGTCATTTTCCCTCTGGGGGCTCCGCGGACGCCAGCTTAGGCGTTTCTTCAAAGGAGCATTACTAAACTCCGGGAGGCCAATCCGAACAGGATCCTGCAGCGGGACGTCTTCCATGTAAAACCATTCCGAAGGCCAGTCTTCGGACGCCTTCTTCGGGGTTCCGGATAGATATCCGGTCCCGGCAATGCGCCATAGTTTGGCTCCGCCCACTTGATATATTGACCCCTCATGAGAACGGGGTACAAGGCAAAACAATCTCTTCCACAGCGCGAAATGAGCCTCAATGCCCAAAAACAGCTCGCAAAGGGCCACGAAGCCCGAAATATGCAAAATGGAGGCAGGCGTAAGGTTGTGCAACTGGAGGCCGTAGAACTCCAGGAGCCCCCGGAGAAACGGATGTACTGGAAATCCGAGTCCTCTTATCAGATAAGAGATAAAGCATACCCGCTCTCCTTTGGAAGGATTGGGGTCGCTCTTCGCTTGCTTTCCGCCCTTATAGGTGGCGAGTCCGGCTCGAACCGGAACCATAAAGGCTGGGCGAAGAAATCCCTTGGTTTGGAGCGTCACTAACTCGCTGTACGGGACTGAGCATCTATCCCAATCTCCAGGCTGACGGCTGGGAGCACGGGAGGAGGAGCCGCGTCGACTGTCCATGATGGAATGGATTTTTGTCAGAGGCGCTTCGATGAATGCTCGCGGAGGGAGGATGGTGTGATTCGGATCTAGATCCCCGTCTCTTTTATAGGCGGCTCATTTGCACAGCTAGGGGGGTAAATGTAAAGATGGAAGATGGCCATTATTGGGCGTGGAAGCCAAGGAGCACAGCATTTATAAGAAGCCGGATACTATTCGACAAGTATATGGAATTTGGAGAAGAACCCGCCTTGCAATGCCGAAGACAATCAATGCGCCGGACTCATCATCATTGAAGACTGGTTCGTGGGCTACTGAGGGAGTCCTGGACTAGGGGGTGTCCGGATAGCCGGACTATCATCTTTGGCCGGACTCCTAGACTATGAAGATACAAGATTGAAGACTTCGTCCCGTGTCCGGACGGGACTTTCCTTGGTGTAGAAGGCAAGCTTGGCAATACGGATATGTAGATCTCCTACCATTGTAACCGACTCTGTGTAACCCTAGCCCTCTCCGGTGTCTATATAAACCGGAGGGTTTTAGTCCGTAGGACGAACAACAATCATACCATAGGCTAGCTTCTAGGGTTTAGCCTCTTTGATCTCGTGGTAGATCTACTCTTGTACTACCCATATCATCAATATTAATCAAGCAGGAGTAGGGTTTTACCTCCATCGAGAGGGCCCGAACCTGGGTAAAAACATCTTGTCCCTTGTCTCCTGTTACCATCCGCCTAGACGCACAGTTCGGGACCCCCTACCCAAGATCCGCCGGTTTTGACACCGACAACTTCCGTGCGCACCATCATGCCAAAAATCTAGTGTTGATGCATCTATCATTGACACAACTGAGGTCTACTCAGCTTCTTCGGCTGTTTGGGGGGCCCGACCTGGCCAGGCCTAGTGCCTTCTGAAGTGCTCTCAGTTTTGTATATTCTTTTGTCGGCACGTTTATTTGCACTGGTGGGGAACTTTGATGCTCAGTGGATGTAATATGTGTGATAGCCGTGATAGCCTAGCGTAAGTTGCTTGCTTATTTATTTCCTTGTTTTCTTTTTATTTGTTTGCTTGTAGTCATTGCAGTTCTTTTTCCGCGGTTTGCTAGTGGCTGCAATAACCTATTTTTCAAAACTAGGCCACGATAACCATGGGCTAATATTTACTGTAGTGACACTGGGCCTCCTACGGGAAGTAGAAACAATGGGCCTTCTACGGGCCATAGAAACAATGGGCCTTCCACTGGCCGTAGAAACAATGGGCCTTCTATGGGCCGTATCATCAATGGGCCTTATACGGGCTGTAGATCGATTGGCCAAATATGGGCCAATAATAGGCCGCTTTATGGCCGTAAACGGGCTAGAGTTGGAATCGTCCGTTCATGGGCCGACCATAACGGGCCATCGTTAATAGGCCGTATTTAATGACGCTATGAAAACGGCCCAACGTATTAACGGACCACAAATGGGCCGACTGTAACCATGGGCTGAATTTGGCCCACAAGCAGAAAATGACAGTAACGGGCCATAAGTAAACGAATGCTGGAAATGAGCCCAAGAATAAATGGGCTCTTAGAAGGCCGAAAGATAACATGGGCTGGAAACGGCCCAACGGAATAACGGGCCGTTAATGGGTATAAAGTGATACACTATTCATTACGGGCCAGTTTCACCACAGGCCGTTAATGGGTGTAAAGTGATACACTGTTCATTACGGGCCAGTTTCACCGCGGGCCGTTAATGGGCCAAGAGTTACAAAGGGCCTCATATGGGCCGAAAGACGTCATGGGCCATACATGGGCCAGAAGTGAAAACAGGCTGAAATCATATTGGATGGCCCAGATGACGCTACTGGGCCTAATTCGGATAGGGCGTAACGGGCCTTGGGTTAGCGGGCTGTAAATGGGCTATATGCAAACATGCCATTAATAGGCTTTCCATGGGCCGGCCCGCCACCTTTTGAGCAAGTCAAACAGGCCGGCCTTTTCACAGGAATGGGCCTCTATTGGGCCGTGCCACGTGCCGACGTATCATAGGCGCCTTCTGTCCAATGAGTGGATGACATCTGTCCCAACGATGAGCCGACACGTGTTTCCTCCAGCCAATGATGATTTTACACGTGGAAAATCCCCATTGGTCGGGGCTGTTAACGGGTCATCGGATCCAAAACCCGTCCCGATAGCTTAACGATGTTCCGTTACGGTGGATGCCACGTGTCGGTCACCCTTGACGAGAGCACTTCTGTGACGCACGATTTGTCGTCATGGAAGTGGACACTTCCATGATGATAATTTTGGTAATGTCATGGAACACTTCTACGACAACACAGGTATGACTATCTTGATTCTGTCATAAAATCGTCATGGATGTACATGCATGATAGAAAACGTGATCTACTGTGACAAACACGTATCATCACGGAAGTGCATTTTTTTTGTAGTGTTAAGGATATGGAACTTGAAGAATAAAGACCTTTTGAAGATTTTGTGGGAATCATCAGAATTAACAAGGGCAGTAAAAACAGATTTTATTTACCCTTGACGAAGAACACGACGAACTGGGAGTTGGAGTGGAGAAGTTCATCAGTCCAGATCTTCCACGCCCTAACTTGACGGCGACAGCTACGTCGGTGGTGGAGGTGAAGATTTCTGCGGCCGGTGCGAGTACGACGGCAATGAGGTTGAGGTAGTGAAGCTCTTCCTCACCGGCAATGATGGAGAGTAGCGGCTGAGCTAGGTCAGAGAGCTCGAGTGAGGGAGAGAGATCGAGCGGAGTAAATGAGCTCAGAGGAGGGTGAGGGGTATTTATAGCCGAGGTGAAAAACCGCTCGTTCGATGAAATTGGACAAACGTGCCCCTGACCCTTGCCATCCTAGTGACATGTGTCACCCACGTACTGAGAAGTGAAGATCATGTTAGATCATGGGTGAATAGATTAATCCCGTCGAGGGATGCGGAAGGATTTGAGCAGCAAAAGCTGAAAAAATAGATATGAAAATTTTAATGTTTGGTTTGCAAATTCTTCAGCTGTCAAGGACATAGTGAAGATTTTGAACAAGTTTCAAATAGAACGCACATGAAGAATTTGTGAACAGACTGGGCTGAGTTTAGCATAGCGGGGGAACATGTCCGATCACATTCACTTAGAAGAAAAGTCAACTTGAAGAATTAGCAATAAGTGAATGCCGTTGAGGACATGAAAAACTAATATATATGTAAGTGAATGTGATCGGACATGTGTAAGAATGATGATTTGAAACACCGCGTACAATTGTTGTAGGGTTCTGAGAATCAAACTCTTCATTACTTTCCTCACACTTAGAGGGTTAGTCTTCATTGATTGAAGAAAAATGTTACTTCGTGTGTTGCACATCTAAGTCATCAATTTTGCATAAGTGTTAGGATGTGTGTCCTTTCAAAGATATTCAAAGATTCTAAGATATTTAGCTCACACCGCAACTTGCTAAATCTCTTCTCATCCAAGGGCTTTGAGAAGATAACTGCCAGCTGATCTTTAGTCTTCACGTGGTCGATGGAGATGTTGCCCTTCAACACATGATCATGATGAAAATGATGACGAATCTGGATGTGCTTTGTCTTCGAGTGCTGAACTTGGTTGTGAGCAATCTTGATAGCACTCTCATTGTCGCAGTAAAGTGGCACATTCTTCACATTGATGCCATAGTCCTTGATAGTTTGCTTCATGCATAGCAATTGAGCACAGCAAGAACCAGCAGCAATGTACTCAGCTTCAGAAGTAGAGAGTGATACACAGTTCTATTTCTTCGAGGACCAACATACCAAGGATCGTCCGAGGAAATGACATGTGCCAGATGTTGACTTGCGATCCACCCGATCACTAGCATAGTCAGAGTCAGAATATCCAATGAGATCAAAAGCCAAGCCCTAGGGATACCATAGTCCAAGTGTTGGAGTGTGAGCTAGATATCGAAGAATATGTTTCACAGCCTTGTAGCATGATTCCTTTGGTGTAGCTTGAAATCTGGCACACATGCAAACACTAAGCATAATATCTGGCCTAGATGCACACAAATACAACAAAGAGCCAACCATGGAGTGGTATACCTTTTGACCGAAGTCTTCACCATTTTCATCGGTGCGTAGATGGCCATTTGTGGGCATAGGGATTTGACGCCTTTGCAATCTTGCATGCCGAATTTCCTCACCACTTCCTTGAGGTGTTTCTCTTGAGATATGAATATGCCATTGTGTAGTTGACGAATTTGAATACCTAAGAAGAATTTCAATTCTCCCATCATAGACATTTGATATTGCTCACTCATCATATAGGCAAATTCATCACTATAACGTTGGTTAGTACAACCAAAGATAATATCATCAACATATATTTGGCACACGAATAATTCATCATCATATGTTTTGGTGAAAAGATTTGGGTCAAGTGAACTGGGTTTGAAGCCCTTCTTCACGAGGAAATCCTTCAAAGTATCATACCATGCCCTAGGAGCTTGCTTGAGGCCATAGAGGGCCTTATTGAGTCTGAAGACATGGTCTGGATGTTTTGAATCCTCAAAACCTGGTGGTTGAGCAACATATACTTCTTCCTCAAGCTTACCATTGAGGAATGCACTTTTCACATCCATTTGATATAAGATGATATTATGATGGCAAGCATAAGCAAGCAATATGCGAATATCCTCAAGTCTAGCAACAGGTGCAAAACTTTCATCGAAATCAATTCCTTCAACCTGTGTGTAGCCTTGAGCTAGAAGATGAGCCATATTCCTCACCACAAGGCCATTTTAATCTTGCTTGTTGAGGTAGATCCATTTAGTGCTGATGATATTTTGCTTGCGTGGGTTTGGTCGCTTGACAAGATCCCATACATTGTTGAGCTCGAATTGATGTAATTCCTCTTGCATAGCTTGAATCCATTCAGGCTCCAGAAATGCCTCATCAACTTTGGTGGGCTCTGTGATAGAGACAAATGCAAAATGCCCACAAAAGTTCGACAAATGTGAAGCTTTTGAGTGTGTGAGAGGACTTGGTGCGTTGATGGTGTGGATGATGCTCTCAATATGCACTTCATTTGCAACGCGAGGCTGAGCAGGTTGACGACCTTGATTTGGCACAACATTTTCTTCAGGGCCATTTTCTTTAGTAGCACCAGCATGATTTTTCACGTTCTGGAATGACTTCTTCAGTAGATTCTTCAGTGGGTATGACATCCTCAGTAGCCTTGAACTTGATGGATTCCTCAGGTGACATTTCATCTAGCACAGGAGGTAGGTGCTCTCTTTGCAAGCCATTAGTTTCATCAAACCGCACATCTACAGTTTCAACAACCTTGTGGTGATAGGTGTTGAAGACTCTGTAGGTGTGCGAGTCCTTCCCGTAACCAAGCATAAAACCCTGGTGTGCTTTCGACGCAAATTTAGAATGGTGATGAGGATCTCTAATCCAGCATTTAGCACCGAAGACTTTGAAATAACTTACATTGGGTTTCTTGTCAGTGAGGAGTTCATATGAGGTCTTTTTGAAGAATTTGTGAAGATATACCCTATTGATGATGTGGCTCGCAGTATCAATAGCATCAGGCCACAAACGAGGAGGTGTCTTGTATTCATCAAGCATAGTGCGAGCCATCTCAACAAGAGTCCCGTTCTTGCGCTCCATGACGCCATTCTGCTGAGGAGTATAAGGGGCAGATAACTCGTGAGTAATACCAAGTTCATCAAGATAGTCATCAAGACTAGTATTCTTGAACTCGGACCCATTATCACTCCTGTGCTTGATCTTCACACTAAAGTTCGTAGATGCTCTTGACGAAAATCGTTTGAAGACTTCCCGCACTTTAGTTTTGTAAGTGATGATATGCACCCATGTGTAACGAGAATAATCATCAACAATGGCAAAGCCATATAGAGATGCAACATTAGTGAATGTGGCATAATGAGTAGGGCCAAAGAGATCCATGTGAAGTAATTCAAAGGGATGAGAGGTGGTCATGATAGTCTTCGAGGGGTGTTTGGCTCTGGTGATCTTCTAGCCTCACAAGCCCCACAAAGATGGCCTTTGAGGAA
Source organism: Triticum timopheevii (assembly GCA_963921465.1). Taxonomy (NCBI): domain Eukaryota; kingdom Viridiplantae; phylum Streptophyta; class Magnoliopsida; order Poales; family Poaceae; genus Triticum; species Triticum timopheevii. The sequence continues at coordinate 476,210,766 of OY997264.1, read as the reverse complement.
TTTTACACCCTCGATGCCAATGACATGCTTCTTCTTCGCGAGTGTACGCAAGTTTCTCATGGCAGCATGACCAAGTCGTCGATGCCATAACCAGCCTTCTGAAGCTTTTGCAAGTAGACATGTGGCAGGCTGTGGTCCTGCAGAGAAATCAACAATATACAAGTCTCATCTCCTAAAGCCTTCAAAGCATTGACACAGACATGAGGTTGAATCCTAAGGACTCGACAAGCATGACTTTGTCCATGTGTCTATCCTTTGAGATTGCAACCCTACCTAGACCCAATACCTTGCTTTTGCCTTTGTCAGCATATGTGATATGCTTCAGTTGAGATGGCGATAAAGCAGTGTCCATCAATAAGTTCCTGTCACCGATCATGTGATTTGTACATCCAACGTCGAGGACCCACTCAGTAGCTTTGGGCTGTTCATCCTGCAGATGAATTAGTGCAACTTACGAACCCATATACTTCATTAGTGAAGAATATGACATCAATTTCATCAGATTGAATTTCATCAAGGAGTACAACAGATATAGCAGTATGAGGACGTGAGACATGAGTAATTCATTTTGTCATGATTAGCTTGCGTCCTCTCAAGCAGTTTTAGGTCTCCAGCAAATTCTTCAGACGATTAAGTTCGTCTGGAGACCTAACCCTGCACAAGAGATTAGTTCTTTTTCTTCACCACCACATCTGGAGGGGTGGCAAATAGTTCATCATTCTGCGAGCTCCGTAAGAGAAAGGTGGCATTGAAGCCAATGCACTTCGTTTCACAGAAGAGGGGTTAGAGTAAGCATATGCATAAGTAGAGAAATTCTTTGAGGACTTATGAACATAATGATTTGAAGAATAATGCACGTAGTCATAGCCATTATACTTTCCCTGCGAAACAGAAGTGTTAGCACGATGATGTTCATATGAGAGTTTGGATCCACGTGAGGAATTTGATCCAAATGAAGAAGTTGGTCCATATGAGGACTTGGATCCATATGAAGAATTTTGTCCATGTGAAGAATTTGATCTGGGGTTCCTATTCTTCATAGGTGGTGTCATGAGGACATTCACCTGAAGACTTTCAAGGCACCTTTTGGGAACCCGGATTTTCTTCATAGGGGGACCGTTCCTGTAGTTAGTTCCAACATATCGAGCAAATACTTCACCATTCTGATTTTTGAACATATTATAGTTGCAGTCAAATCATCAGAGGAATATGAAGATTCACAAGTAAAGCCAGATAAAGTGGATGGATCTACGGGAGGTCCTTTCACAACAACCCATGAGGTTTTTGGATACTGCTCAAGTTTCCAGTAGGTCCCATCAGCATTGAGTTTCCTCTCAAAGGTAATACCCTCTTTCCTAGGGTTCCTGTTCAAGATATGATTTTTGAGCACATCACAAAGAGTCTAATGCCCTTTGAGGCTTTTGTATATTCCTGCCACATACAATTCCTTCAACCCCTCATTATCGTCAGTGATACTTGTGGTATCCTTAGATGAGGAATTTGTGACCATAGAGACAGTTGAAGAATTTGCAGCAATAGAAGCATTTGAACTTTCAGGTGAAGAATTAGCAGATTCACGCTCGATGCATTTCAAACATGGTGGAATGAATTCTTCCTTAGCGGAACTGATCTGTTGAGCAAGCAATGAATCGTTTTCCTTCTGAAGATCTTCATAACTCACCCTCAACTTCTCAAGGTCTTGCTTTCTCTGAAGAAATTCATAAGAGAGCTTCTCATGATTGGCTAAGAGAGAGTTATGATGACCCTGAAGATTATCAAACTTAAACTGAAGTCGCTAAAGATTATCAGTCAGAGTTTGAGTTCGATTCAATTCTTCACCCAACAGGTCATCGCTTTTGTCTAGCAGATTTTGAACCTTTTCCAAAGCCTTTTGTTGTTTAATATCAATCTTAGCAAGTTTGGAGTAGCTAGGTTTGAGATTGTCATCGGATTCATCCTCACTAGATTCAGAGGGGGAATGTTTGAGTTCCGAGGCACCTTTTGCAATGAAGAGCATAGTCATCGACACTATTGTCAGCAGTGTTGGGGAGGTTATTTTCTTCAGCGTTGAAGATGGACTTGCTGACGTAAGAAGTAGAGAGGGCTAGGCTCGCCACACCAAAGTCTGACTCCTCAGATTCCTCCTCTTCCACATTTTCCTCAGATTCAGCTTCAGAATCCATTTCCTTGCCAATAAATGCCCGAGACTTTTTGGAACTGCTCTTCTTGTGAGATGAAGACTTTGAAGATTTTGATGATGATGACTTTGAAGATTTCTTCTTCTTCATTGAGTCATCGGAACTGTCATCCTTGTACTTCTTCTTCTTTGATTCCTTCTCCCATTGAGGACAATCAGACATGTAGTGACCAAGTTTCTTGCATTTGTGGGAATTCCTCTTCTTGTAGTCACGAGATGAGGAATAATCACTTATTGAAGATTTTCCAAAGCGACCACACCTAGAGAACTACTGGAATTTCCTCGCGAGCATAGCTAGTTACTAGATCAGTTCTTCAGGATCACCAAGGCTGCTACCAGAATATTCACCTTCAGATCCAGAGACTGCCTTGGCCTTCAGTGCGCATGATCTTCCATAGCTTGGCCCATGGAGGTCTCTCTTCTCAGCAAGCTGGAACTCATGAGTATTTAGCCTCTTGAGGATATCAGCAGGATCTAGTGACTTGTAGTCTCCTCGTTCTTGAATCATCAGTGCAAGAGTATCGAATGAGGAATCGCATGATCTCAGCAATTTCTTCACCACCTCATGGTCGTTGATGTCAGTCGCACCAAGTACTTGAAGCTCATTTGAGATGTCAGTGAGGCGATCGAAGGTTTGCTGAACATTTTTGTTGTCGAGTCTTTTGAAGCGGTTGAAGAGATGGCAAAGAATGTCAACTCGGGATTCACGTTGAGTAGAGACTACTTCATTGACCTTGGACAACCTATCCCAGATAAGGTTTTCTATTTCCAAAGCACTCACTCTGTCGTACAGTCTTTTGCTCAGATGGCCACATATAAAATTCTTCTCTTAAGAGTCGAGTTGCTTGAATCTCTTCACATCAGCAATGTTCACGGATGGAGTGACAGAGGGATCACAATTTTCCACAACATACCAGAGATCGTTGTCAATTGCCTCAAGTTGCATGCGCATCTTATTCTTACAGTAGGGGGTAGTCCGTCCCATCGAAGGTAGGACACCCAGCGAGACCTTGATCATTCCTGCAGTTGACATAATTAAAATTCTAGGTGGTTAAACCAAAATCACACAAAACAAGGGAGTACCTTGCTCTGATACCAATTGAAAGTGCGTTATATCGACTAGAGAGAGGGGGGGTTGATGACCCACAAGTATAGGGGATCTATCATAGTCCTTTCGATAAGTAAGAGTGTCGAACGCAATGAGGAGCAGAATGAAATGATAAGCGGTTTTCAGTAAGGTTTTGTCTGCAAGCACTGAAATAGTAGATGATAGATAGTTCTGTGATAAGATAAATAGTAACAAGCAAAAAGTAAATAAAGTAAATAAAGTGCAGCAAGGTGGCCCAATCCTTTATGTAGAAAAGGATAAGCCTGGACAAATTCTAATAATGAAGAAGGAGCTCCCGAGGACACATTGGGAATTATCGTCAAGCTAGTTTTCATCACGTTCATAAGATTCGCGTTCGGTACTTTGATAATTTGATATGTGGGTGGACCGGCACTTGGGTACTGCCCTAACATGGACAAGCATCCCACTTATGATTAACCCCTATTGCAGCATCCATAACTATGAAAAGGAGTATTAAGGTAAACCTAACCACAACATTAAACATATGGGTCCAAATCAACCCCTAACGAAGCAACGCATAAACTAGGGTTTAAGCTTCTGTCACTCTAGCAACCCATCATCTACTTATTACTTCCCTAGGCCTTCCTCTAGGCCCAAATAATGGTGAAGTGCATGTAGTCAACGTTCACATAACATCACTAGAGGAGAGACAACATACATCTCATCAAAATATCGAACGAATACCAAATTCACATGACTACTAATAGCAAGACTTCACCCATATCCTCAGGAACAAATGTAAATACTCACAAAGCATATTCATGTTCATAATCAGAGGGGCAATAATATGCATAAAGGATCTGAACATATGATCTTTCACCAAGTAAACCAAATAGCATCAACTACAAGGAGTAATCAACACTACTAGCAACCCACAGGTACCAATTTGTGGTTTTGATACAAGATTGGATACAAGAGATGAACTAAGGTTTTGAGATGAGATGGTGCTGGTGAAGATGTTGATGGAGATAGACCCCCTCCCGATGAGAGGATCGTTGGTGATGACATTGGTGATGATTTCCCCCTCCCAGAGGGAAGTGCCCCCGGCAGAACAACTCCGCCAGAGCCCTAGATTGATTCCGCCAAGGTTCTGCCTCGTGGCGGCGGAGTTTCGTCCCGTAAGCTTGCCCACGATTTTTTCCAGGTGAAAACCCTTCATATAGCAGAAGATGGTAGCCGGAAGCCCACCAGGGGGCCCCGGAGATAGGGGGCGCGCCCTACAGGGGGGCGTGCCCCCTGTCTCCTTGATAGGGTGTGGGCCCCTTGGCCTATTTCTTTTGCCCAAAAATTCTTATTAAATCTGCAAAGTTGTTTCGTGGAGTCTCAGGTCTTTTGGAGTTGTGCGGAATAGGTTTCCAACGTTTGCTCCTTTTCCAGCCAGAATTCCAGCTGCTGGCATTCCCCCTCTTCATGGTAGACCTTGTAAAATAAGAGAGAATAGCCATATGTATTGAGATATAATGTGTAATAACAGCCCATAATGCAATAAATATTGATATAAAAGCATGATGCAAAATGGACGTATCAACTCCCCAAAGCTTAGACCTCGCTTGTCCTCAAGCGAAAGCCGAAATCGAAAAATATGTCCACATGTTTAGAGATAGAGGTGTTGATAAAAATAAAATACGAACATGAGGGAATCATGATCATTCTAATAACAGCAACATATATGGATTTTGTCATATGATTTCCTATGTTCAAGTAATAAGCAATTCACAATGTCAAGTATGGTTCAAAAACTTCATTGGGAACTAACAAACTATAATCTCAGTCATTGCAGCAATTGCAATTTATCGTAACATCAGAAAGAGTCAATAATAGTGCTTTTCAGCAAGCTCACATACTCAACTATCTCGTAGTCCCCTATAATTGTTAACACTCACGCAATACTTGTAGTTATAGAGTTTCAGCCGGACACTGAGAAAGATAGGGGTTTATTGTGTTGCCTCCCAACGTATTCACCTTTAGGTGATGTCAACAATAATAGCCTATGCCAACTTACATCCAATTGGATATATGTATCATGATCTTTCAAACACGAGTAGCTTGCCAAAGGATAAAATGAAAAAGGGAAAGGTGAGGATCACCTTGACTCAAGCATAAAGTAAAAACATAAAGTAAAAGATAGGCCCTTCGCAGAGGGAAGCAGAGGTTGTCATGCGCGTTTAGGGTTGATGCACGAAATCTTAATGCAAAAGAACATCACTTTTATATTGCCCCTTGCATGTGGAACTTTATTATGCAATCCGTCGCTTTTATTACTTCCACACCAAGTTCGTCCAAAGCTTATTTTCTCTGCACTAATAAGTCATACATATTTAGAGAGCAATTTTTATTGCTTGCATTGATGACAACTTACTTGAAGGATCTTACTCAATCCATAGGTAGGTATGGTGGACTCTCATGGTAAAACTGGGTTTAAGGGTATTTGGCAGCACAAGTAGTATCTCTACTTGGTGCAAAGAATTTGGCTAGCATGAGGGGTAAAGGCAAGCTCAACATGTTTGGAAGGTCAATGACAATATACTTTAACTGAGATGTCGGAAAACATAAACCATTACGTTGTCTTCCTTGTCCAATGTCAACTCTTTTAGCATGTCATACTTAATGAGTGCTTCACAATCATAAAAGATGTCCAAGATAATATACTTATATGTGAACCCCTCTTTCCTTATTACTTCCTATTAATTTCAACGATGACCAAGTCTACGTTCATCAACTCTCAACAATTTTTATGCCTCATACTTTCTATATGCGAAGTTATCACTATCCATAAGATCAATATGAACTCTTTTGTTCTTTCTACTTTTTCAAGATCATAGCAACATAGCAAAGCCCTTGGCTCAACACTAATCTTTATTATAGATAGCACACGGACTCGATTACATAAAGAGATCATAAACAAAAACTCAAAACTACTTGATATCAAAACTTCAACTACTGATAGATCAAGATACTACTAAAAGGATCGAACTAAATAAAACGGTAAAGATAGTAGTGTGATGGTGATACGATACCGGGGCACCTCCCCCAAGCTTGGCAGTTCCCAAGGGGAGTGCCCATACCCATGTGATTATTTCTTCGGAGGTGATGGAGTAGGAGTTGTTGATGATGTAGGCTTGTCGTCCGTCTTCCAAGGCATAGGCTCTCCATCATAAAAAGGATGATCGAGTCTCCGGGATCCTTAAATCTGCAGCCAAACTCATTCGCTTGAATCTATATTCATTCTCACAGTTCTGGTTTTGCAGGTCATAAATCTGGGCTTGGAGGTGCTCGATTTTCTCTTGAAGCTTGAAGATGTTCTCCCCAATGACTTTGGCATCCAGCTTGTGGTTGTTGGCGAACTCCGTGATCATCATTTGGTTGGCGTTGAGTCCACGCTCCACCATCCCTTGACATTTGAAAACTTCTTGCTCCATGGCTTCGAGCTTTGTCTCCACGCTCCCAGTACGCCTTGGTCCCTCCACATCACGGATGTGCAACACCCCCTCACGCATCTCGATGGTTTGAGGGTGATGCAGCACCTCCGCGAGATAGGGGTTGATAACCCTCTCGAAAAACTTGTCCTTGGGAGCGCTTGGAGACGACATGATTCTCTAGATCTGAAATAGAAACAGCTCGAAACGAAAACAGAGGATATTTGCGTGATACGATGGTCAAAACCTTCGGGAGTATATATAATGAATTTTTACCGACCAAAATACGTAACATACAAGAAAACGGAGTCCGGGAGGCACACGAGGTGCCCACGAGACAGGGGGCGCGCCCTACAGGGGGGGGGCTCCCTCCTTTCTCGTGGGAGCCTCGTGCCCCTTTCGGACTACTTCTTTCTTCCTAAAATCTTTAAATAATCCAAAACTGATAAAAATTGCCATTAGAGTTGTTTTGGAGTCGGTTTACTTACCGTACCACATACCAATGCCTTTTCGGAGTCTGGAATGTTCTGGAAAGTGTCTCTTATGTATTCCTCCGGGGTTACAGTTTCAATAATATTAGTTTCAACATTGATAGGATTACCTGAAATATAATGTTTAATTCTTTGACCATTCACCACCCTCGGGTTTGTGCCTTCAAAGTTGTTGATTTTTATAGCGCCAGAATGATAGACCTCCTCGATAACGTAGGGACCTTCCCATTTTGAGAGAAGTTTTCCTGCAAAAAATCTTAAACGGGAGTTGAACAATAACACATAATCTCCTATGTTGAACTCACGCTTCTGTATCCTCTTATCATGCCAGCGTTTGACTTTTTCTTTGAAAAGCTTGGCATTCTCATATGCTTGGGTTCTCCATTCATCAAGTGAGCTAATATCAAATAACCTTTTCTCACCGGCAAGTTTGAAGTCATAATTGAGCTCTTTAACATCCCAATATGCTTTATGTTCAAGTTCAAGAGGTAAATGACATGCCTTTCCATAAACCATCTTATATGCAGACATACCCATAGGATTTTTGTATGCAGTTCTATAGGCCCATAATGCATCATCAAATTTTTTGGACCAATTCTTTCTAGATCTATTCATAGTCTTTTGCAAAATTAATTTGAGCTCTCTATTGCTCAACTCTACTTGACCACTAGACTGTGGGTGATAAGGAGATGTGATTCTATGACTGACATCATACTTAGCAAGCATCTTACGGAAAGCACCATGAATAAAGTGTGAACCACCATCAGTCATAAGATATCTAGGGACTCCAAACCTCGGGAAAATAACTTCTTTAAGCATTTTAATAGAGGTGTTATGATCAGCACTACTAGTTGGAATAGCTTCTACCCACTTAGTAACGTAATCAACATCAACTAAAATATGTGTAATACCATTGGAGGCAGGAAAAGGTCCCATATAATCAAAGCCCCATACATCAAACGGTTCTATAACAAGAGAATAATTCATAGGCATTTCTTGACGTCTACTAATGTTACCTATTCTTTGACATTCATCACCAAGATACGACAAACTTACGAGCATCTTTGAAAAGAGTAGGCCAATAAAAACCAGATTGTAGTACCTTGTGTGCAGTTCTGTCTCCAGCGTGGTGTCCTCCATAGGATTGAGAGTGACACTTGCATACGATTTGTTCCTGTTCATGCTCAGGCACACAACGTCTAATAATACCATCTACTCCTTCTTTATAAAGGTGTGGATCATCCCAGAAGTAATGTCTTAAATCCTAAAAGAACTTTTTCTTTTGCTGGTATGTGAAACTAGGCGGTATATATTTAGCAACAATATAATTAGCATAATCAACATACCAAGGAGCAGTACGAGAAGCATTGACAACCGCTAATTGTTCATCGGGAAAACTATCATTAATAGGAAGTGGGTCATCAAGAACATTCTCTAACCTAGACAAGTTGTCTGCAACGGGGTTCTTAGCTCCCTTTCTATCAATAATATGCAAGTCAAATTCTTGGAGCAAGAGAACCCATCTAATGAGTCTAGGCTTAGCATCTTTCTTTTCCATAAGATATTTAATAGCAGCATGATCAGTGTGAATAGTAACTTTGGAATCAACAATATAAGGTCTAAACTTATCACATGCAAACACAACTGCTAAGAATTATTTTTCAGTAGTAGCATAATTTCTCTGGGCAGTATCAAGAGTCTTACTAGCATAATGGATAACATTCAATTTCTTATCAACTCTTTGCCCTAAAACAGCACCTATAGCATAATCACTAGCATCGCACATAATTTCAAAAGGTAAGTTCCAATCAGGTGGCTGAACAATAGGTGCAGTGATCAAAGCCTTCTTAAGTGTTTCAAATGCTTCTACACAATCATCATCAAAGGCAAAAGGAATATCTTTTTGCAATAAATTAGTCAGAGGCCTAGAGATTTTAGAAAAGTCCTTAATGAACCTCCTATAAAAGCCGGCATGACCTAGGAAACTTCTTATACCTTTTATGTCCTGGGGACATGGCATCTTTTCAATAGCATCAACTTTGGCTTTATCAACTTCAATACCTCTCTCGGAAATCTTGTGCCCCAAGACAATGCCTTCATTAACCATAAAGTGACACTTTTCCCAATTCAGGACGAGACTAGTGTCTTCGCATCTATGCAAAACTCGATCAAGGTTGCTCAAACAATCATCAAAAGAGGATCCATAGATGGAGAAGTCATCCATGATTACCTCACAAATCTTTTCACAAAAATCAGAAAATATAGCCATCATGCATCTTTGAAAGGTAACAGGTGCATTACATAAACCAAAAGGCATACGTCTATAAGCAAAAGTACCAAAAGGACAAGTAAAAGTAGTTTTAGATTGATCCCCCACCGAAACAGGTATCTGAGAGAAACCAGAATAACCATCTAGAAAGCAAAAATGTGTGTGTTTGGATAGCCTTTCTAGCATTTGATCAATAAAAGGTAAAGGGTAATGATCTTTCTTAGTGGCTTTATTTAACTTACGGAAATCAATTACCATCCTATAACCTATAATAATTCTTTGCGGGATCAATTCATCTTTATCATTAGGAACAATGGTAGTACCTCCCTTTTTGGGGACACAGTGGACAGGGCTTACCCATTCATTATCAGGAACGGGATAAATAATACCTACCTCAAGGAGTTTTAGTATCTCCTTTCTTACCACTTCCTTCATTTTGGGATTTAATCGTCTTTGAGCATCTCTAACTGGTTTGGCATCTTTCTCCACTGAAATTTTGTGTTGACATAATGTGGGACTAATGCCCGTAAGATCATCTAGAGTATATCCAATAGCAGCTCGGTGCTTCTTCAGAGTTTTCAATAATCTTTCTTCTTCTTTCTCTGAAAGGTTTGCACTAATAATAACCGGATATATTTCTTTTTCATCAGGATAAGCATACTTAAGATTATCTTGGGGCTCTTATGAACAACAGTCGAAGCTTTAGCATGATCTTTTATCCTAACAGGAAAAGGAGGTTTTTCAACATAAGCAGTAGGAATAATAGGATCACTATATGTAATAGTCTTTTCTTCGACTGTAATAGGTGCAACTACTTTCACTTCAACGGGAGGATTATATTTAAACCACTTCTGTTTAGGGAGATCAACATGAGTAGCAAAAGTTTCACAAAAAGTAGCTACTATCTCAGAGTCAAGTCCATACTTAGAGCTAAATCCACGGAAAGCATCGGTATCCATAAAAGATTTAACACAATTAAACTTAGGTGTCATACCCGACTCCTTACCATCGTCGGAACCCCAATCTTCAGAGTTGCGTTTAATTCTTTCCAATAAGTCCCATTTGAAATCAATAGTCTTCAGCATATAAGAACCAGCACAGGAAGTATCAAGCAGGTTGCGATTATCAAGAGAAAGCCGGGCATAAAATTCTGAATAATCATTTCCCGAGAGAGCTCATGATTTTGGCATGAATACAACATTGACTTAAGCCTCCCCCAAGCTTGAGCGATGCTTTCTCCTTCGCGAGGCCAGAAATTATGTATGTAATTACGATCACGATGAACAAGATGCATAGGATAGAACTTCTGGTAAAACTCCAACTTCAATCGCTTATAATTCCAATATCTCGTATCATCACATAGCCTATACCACGTTATTGCATCTCCCTTCAAAGATAAAGGGAAGACCTTCCTTTTGACAACATCATTGGGAATACCCGAAAGCTTAAATAATCCACAAACTTCATCCACAACGATGAGGTATAAGTCGGGATGCAATGTTCCATCTCCTGCGAAAGGACTAGCTAGCAGTTTCTCTATCATACCCGAAGGAATCTCAAAGTGAATATTTTCATAAGGTTCAGTAGGTTGAGGAGCATCTCTTTGCTCTTCTGGTTGGGGTGAAGATACCCCAAACAAGCCCCTCAAAGGATTAGTTTCCATAGTGACAAGTAACAAAAAATTTCAGCACACTATATAAATGTTTCCTTACCAAGTTCCACTCACCAAGAGCGCTACGCTCCCCGGCAACGGCGCCAGAAAAGAGTCTCGATGACCCACAAGTATAGGGGATCTATCGTAGTCCTTTCTATAAGTAAGAGTGTCGAACCCAACGAGGAGCAGAAGGAAATGATAAGCGGTTTTCAGTAAGGTTTTCTCTGCAAGCACTAAAATAGTAGGTGATAGATAGTTTTGTGATAAGATAAATAGTAATGAGCAAAAAGTAAATAAAGTAAATAAAGTGTAGCAAGGTGGCCCAATCCTTTATGTAGCAAAGGATAAGCCTGGACAAATTCTAATAATGAAGAAGGAGCTCCCGAGGACACATTGGGAATTATCGTCAAGCTAGTTTTCATCACGTTCATAAGATTCACGTTCGGTACTTTGATAATTTGATATGTGGGTGGACCGGCACTTGGGTACTGCCCTAACATGGACAAGCATCCAGCTTATGATTAACCCCTATTGCAAGCATCCGCAACTACAAAAAGGAGTATTAAGGTAAACCTAACCACAACATTAAACATATGGGTCCAAATCAACCCCTAACGAAGCAACGCATAAACTAGGGTTTAAGCTTCTGTCACTCTAGCAACCCATCATCTACTTATTACTTCCCTAGGCCTTCCTCTAGGCCCAAATAATGGTGAAGTGTCATGTAGTCGATGTTCACATAACACCACTAGAGGAGACACAACATACATCTCATCAAAATATCGAACGAATACCAAATTCACATGACTACTAATAGCAAGACTTCACCCATGTCCTCAGGAACAAACGTAACTACTCACAAAAGCATATTCATGTTCATAATCATAGGGGTAATATATGCATAAAGGATCTGAACATATGATCTTCCACCAAGTAAACCAAATAGCATCAAGTAATAGGAGTAATCAACACTACTAGCAACCCACAGGTACCAATTTGTGGTTTTGATACAAGATTGGATACAAGAGATGAACTAAGGTTTTGAGATGAGATGGTGCAGGTGAAGATGTTGATGGAGATTGACCCCATCTCGATGAGAGGATCGTTGGTGATGACGTTGGTGATGATTTCCCCCTCCCGAAGGGAAGTGTCCCCGGCAGAACAGCTCCGCCAGAGCCCTAGATTGATTTCGCCAAGGTTCCGCCTCGTGGTGGAGGAGTTTCGTCCCGTAAGCTTGCCCACAATTTTTTTCCAGGTGAAAACCCTTTATATAGCAGAAGATGGCAGCCGGAAGCCCACCAGGGGGCCCAGGAGATAGGGGCGCGCCCTACAGGGGGGGCGCCCCCTGTCTCTTGGACAGGGTGTGGGCCCCCTGGCCTATTTCTTTTGCCCAAAAATTCTTATTAAATCTGAAAAGTTGTTTCGTGGAGTCTCAGGTCTTTTGGAGTTGTGCAGAATAGGTTTCCAATGTTTGCTCCTTTTCCAGCAAGAATTCCAGCTGCCGGCATTCCCCCTCTTCATGGTAAACCTTGTAAAATAAGAGAGAATAGCCATAAGTATTGAGATATAATATTTAATAACAGCCCATAATGCAATAAATATTGATATAAAAGCATGATGCAAAATGGACGTATCAGAGGTGAATAGGCAATTTTTACAAACTCATCACTGAGGAAATTCTAGGTGAAGAACTTCCTAAGCAATGACACATTACCAGCAGAATAAGTACTCAGGTACAAGCATAACAGAGCAATAGCATAGTCATCATCATGAAATGAAAACAAGCACAGAGTATAGGTAGCATGAAAACAGGATAAGCAGGCTGAAGACAATGTGAATGAAGTGAAAGGATCGAGAAGAGGTGTCTAGAGGGGGGTGATTAGACACTACGTGCCCAAAGTAGTTTTTAAATACTTTAAGTTTAAGTGGAGTTCTAGCACAAGTTTAACAATCACAATACATATCAAGCAAGCATGCAAAGAGTATATGAGCAGCGGAAAGTAAAGCATGCAACTTGCAAGAATGTAAAGGGAAGGGTTTGGAGAAATCAAACGCAATTGGAGACACGGATGTTTTTGTCGTGGTTTCGATAGGTGGTGCTATCGTACATCCACGTTGATGGAGACTTCAACCACGAAGGGTAACGGCTGTGCGAGTCCATGGAGGGCTCCACCCACGAAGGGTCCACGAAGAAGCAACCTTGTCTATCCCACCATGGCCGTCGCCCACGAAGGACTTGCCTCACTAGTGGTAGATCTTCACGAAGTAGGGGATCTCCTTTCCCTTACAAACTCCTTGGTTCAACTCCACAATCTTGTCGGAGGCTCCCAAGTGATACCTAGCCAATCTAGGAGACACCACTCTCCAAGAAGTAACAAATGGTGTGTTGATGATGAACTCCTTGCTCTTGTGCTTCAAATGATAGTCTCCCCAACACTCAACTCTCTCTCACAGGATTTGGATTTGGTGGAAAGAAGATTTGAGTGGAAAGCAACTTGGGAAGGCTAGAGATCAAGATTCATATGGTAGGAATGGAATATCTTGGTCTCAACACATGAGTAGGTGGTTCTCTCTCAGAAAATGTAAGTTGGAAGTGTAGGTTTGTTCTGATGGCTCTCTCCACGAATGAAGAGTGGGTGGAGGGGTATATATAGCCTCCACACAAAATCTAACCATTACACACAACTTGCCAAACTCGATGGGACCGAATTAAGAAACTAGGTCGGACCGATTCAGCAAATCTAGTGACCGTTAGGATTTTCGGTGGGACCGACATGCAACTCGGTAGGACCAATATGGTTAGGGTTAGGGCATAACGTAATCTCGGTAAGACCGATTACACAAACTCGGTAGGGCCAATTTTGGTAATAAGCTAACCAGAGAGTTTGTCAGGCAAACTCGGTAGGACCAATTACACAAACTCAGTAGCACCGATTTTGGTAATAAGTTAATGAGAGAGTTTGCATTGTAATCTTCGTAGTACCGATTGCTCAAACTCGGTGAGACTGATTTTGATAATGGACATACACAGAGAGATTACAATCCCATCTCGATGAGACCGAGATCCCTATCGGTGAGACCGATTTGCCTAGGGTTTGTGGCAGTGGCTAAGACATCTGAACTCGGTGGCGCCAGATCGAAATAATTGGTGGGGCCGAGTTAGACTTTAGGTTTAGGTCATATGTGGATGCGGGAAAGTAGTTGAGGGCTTTGGAGCATATCACTAAGCATTTTGAGCAAGTAAGCCATTAAGCAACACCTCATCCCCTCTTGATAGTATTGGCTTTTCCTATAGACTCAATGTGATCTTGGATCACTAAAAGAGAAAATGTAGATTCTTGTGCTTGAAGCTTGAGCCAATCCTTTGTCCTTAGTATCTTGAAGGGGTTCCACATCCTTTAGTCCATGCCACTCCATTGTTGAACTTGTCTGAAACATACTAGGTAAAAGTGTTAGTCCAACAAGAGATATGTTGACATTAATTACCAAAATCACCCAGGGAGCACTTGTGCTTTCAATCTCCCCCTTTTTGGTAATTGATGACAACATACATCAAACTTTAGATAGAGATATAGAGAATAGCAAGTAAAGCTTTGGAAAGACATGTAACATGCATAGGGTCTCCCTACATGTATGCAATCATATGAATATGGAATATAAAAGCATGTGAGAGCATAGCCATGATAGAGTATGTAATATGTTACATGTATCTTGGCTATATGCATCAGAGCCAAAAGGTGTGAATATGGGAAATGTACCTTCATGCTCATGAGTCCTTCTTACAAACAGTATGTACATCAGTAAGAATTCCTCATACGCCTGATTGTGATGCATATACTTACCTTGTGGTCTTGAGTTGGCTTAGGATGGGATGAACCTGTGAAAATAAGGTTAGATAACACAGATACACCTACTAGCCAGAGCAAACAGAAAGAAACCACAAGAGTACCAAGACTGGGATGGCATGTAGAGAGTGAGTACTAAGTACCACATTGGATATCGACATGTCCCCAAAGGTAAAGATGTGCAATGAATTTAAAGAGTTTCTTTCCCTTAGATGTCTTGCTCCCCCTGAATCTAGCATGGGATATTGGGAGAAGATAGGGAACAGAAAATCAGAGCTCAAAGAAACAAATGAACAGAGCTAATGCAAAAGAGCACATATGAACATGTCTTTCCCCTCAAGAAGACATGTGGCATCTCTCCTCTTGAACACCAAGCATCTGGGATCCTTGAAGATTACTCTCTCCTTGAGTATTTTCTCCCCCTAGAGATGTGAGTATTCTCTCCCCCTAGAGATATGATTAAGCTTTGATATGATTTCTCTCTCCCCCTTTGACATCAATTTCCAAGAAGGGCCTTCTGGAATTTGTCGTGAATGGGTTTGGTCCTTGAGTCACAACACAAAGCACTAAGGTAAATGTGATGCTTGTAGAGGACAAGATTCATTGGGTGGAGCTGGATTAAGAGTAATGCAGGAATAAATGGCAAAATGTCTTGCCTATAGTGAAATCGGTGGCATGATTGGTATGGTTCGGTTAGACCGAAAACAAGAGACCGGTGTGACCGAGTTCATCACAGAGAAAACATTTGTCACCTCAGATCACTAGACAAGTAAGATCTCACAAGGATTTGCAAGGAATTAACTGAAAGATTTGCAATGTATTTGATGCAGGGAATGCAGAACAGAAAAGAAAGGAAATGAAATCTAGATGAAGTTTTTTTTTGAAATGGGAAACAGATATGCATGAGTCAAATGCAAGAGTACAGAAAAGAACACAAGAGAACTTCATCTAGAAACGGTCGGCTACAAAGTCACCTATGTTAGAGTATATTGACTTAGGAGTCAAGTGAGATCACTTGATCATAGGTCATACTCATCGTTTATGCTCAAAATGGGGTTACCATTTTTGTTTAAGCTTCTTGATGTATTCACATCTTGTCGAGTTGCTTTGACTCATGTATTGGAGTAAAGCTTCTCTAAGATGGAATAACATACCTTGGGTGGTGGTGTTGATCAAGATCATGTAGTTGAACTTGTGTGGGTTGCTCAAGGTTGATGTAGCTCATCAGGAGTTGGGAGCACCACTTGGAATTTGAGTTCATCTACCTACATGTATTAGTTTTTGCAAGGAAGAGCACTTGTGTATCCAAAATAACAATCATGAATCTCAATAATAAAGTTGTCAAAGGATATGTTTGAATGGTTCCATGCTTCCTTGTCTTCAACCACCGTTGTGTAGAGACTTGGTGATGTAGAGATTGCTCAAGATGTGAGTGAGTTGCAATCTCATAGACTTAGATTCATCCAAGTACCTACAAGGGTTAGATAACATGCAAGGCGCAAATATATCCAAGACATAAGATAGTCATCATAAGAGAGATGTCAAGGATTATTCATAGGCTCAGGCCTTGCATGTATCGAATGGAGTTCCTACTCCAAGTTTGAAGCATCAATGATGTTCAATTCACCTCTTAACCTGCAAAACACTTTCTCATCAAGTGGTTTAGTGAATATATCCGCTAATTGCTTCTCGGTGCGAACATGCTTAAGATTAATGTCACCCTTGGCAACATGATCTCGAATGAAATGATGACGAACTTCAATATGCTTAGTTCGAGAGTGTTGCATGGGATTATGAGCAATCTTGATAGCACTCTCATTGTCACAAAGTAATGGAACATGTTTCACATATATCCCATAATCTTTAAGAGTTTGGGTCATCCAAAGTAATTGAGCACAACATGAACCAACGGCAATGTATTCCGCTTCGGCAGTGGATAAGGATATCGAGTTTTGTTTCTTGGAAGACCAACACACAAGAGATCTACCAAGAAATAGACAAGTACCCGAAGTGGACTTTCTATCAACCTTGTCACCGGCATAGTCCGAGTCGGAGTACCCAACAAGATCGAAAGAGGCCCTCTTTGGATACCCAAATGCCAGAATTTGGTGTATGGATTAAGTATCTCACTATCCTTTTCATGGCCTTAAGATGACATTCTTTAGGAGCAGCTTGATATCGTGCACACTTGCACACACTTAGCATGATATCGGTACGTGAAGCACATAGATATAACAATGAACCAATCATAGAGCGATAAACCTTTTGATCGACCGGTTAACCATCTTTGGTCAAATCAAGATGTCCACTAGTAGGCATGGTTGTAGTCATACCTTTGCATTCTTGCATATTGAACTTCTTGAATAAGTCCTTGGTGTATTTCGTTTGAGAGACAAAGGTACCTTCCTTAGTTTGCTTAATTTGCAAACCAAGAAAGAATTTGAGTTCACTCATCATAGACATCTCAAACTTCTCCGACATTAGCTTTCCAAACTTCTCACTAAAATGAGGGTTACTAGAACCAAATATGATATCATCGACATAAATTTGGCATACAAATAGTTCTCCATTGACCCTTTTAGTAAAAAGAGTAGAATCAATTTTTCCAATTTCAAAGCCTTTTTCAATAAGGAACTTGGTCAAGCATTTATACCATGCTCTAGGAGCTTGTTTAAGACCATAAAGAGCTTTGTGAAGTTTGTAAACATGATCAGATTTCTTAGGATTAACAAAGCCGAGAGGTTGTTTAACATAAACTTCCTCCTCTATTTCACCATTTAGAAAGGCACTCTTAATGTCCATTTGGTACAAGGTGATATCATGGTGATTAGCATAGGCAAGTAAGATGCGAATGGACTCAAGTCTAGCAACGGGAGCATAAGTCTCACCATAGTCCATACCTTCGACTTGTGTGTAGCCTTGGGCGACGAGACATGCTTTATTGCGAACTACTTGTCCATCTTCATCTTGCTTGTTGCGAAACACCCATTTGGTACCGATGATGTTGTGGTTGTTGTCGGGCTTCTCAACTTATGTCCACACTTGATTCCTCTCAAAGTTGTGTAGCTCTTCATGCATAGCATTTATCCAATCCGGATCTTCCAATGCTTCTTCAACCTTCATAGGTTCAATGCTAGAGATGAATGAATAGTGTTCACAAAAGTTAGCTAAACGAGTTTTTGAGTGAGTGATTCTCCCGGTTTGGATATCATTGTAGATTTGCTCGATGGGATGATCTTTAGCAATTCTTGTTCGACCTCGTGAAAGATTTTGCTTGGGTCTTGGTTGAACATCTTCTTCGTCTTGTTCTTCTTCTTGGCCTTCTTCATTGTTGGCGTTGTTGTTCTCTTGTCGTGGTGGAGAATGAGGATGTTGGCGTTCGTCTTGGTGCACTTCCTCATTTTCTTCATCTTGGTGTGTCCCACTTGTGGATGCTTCCATATCAACTCTTGGTTCACCTTGTCGTGAGGTAGAAGCTTCCACTTGGATGGACGAGGTACTCTCCTTCACCTCCGTTGGACGAATCTTGCCTATGGACAAGTCTTGAATTGCTTCCGAGGGGTCTTTGTCTCCTACATCAATTGGCAATTGCTCTACTTGCGAGCCGTTAGATTCATCAAACTTCACATCTACCGTCTCTTCAACCTTTCGGGTGAAATTATTGTAGACACGGTAAGTGTGAGAGTTTGAGCCATAACCAAGTAGGAAACCTTCATGAGACTTAGGAGCAAATTTAGAATGACGATGCTTATCAAGAATGTAGCACTTTGAGCCGAATACTCGAAAGTATCCAACTTGGGGTTTGTTACCGGTGAGGAGCTCGTATGTCGTCTTGCCGAGTAGCTTGTGAAGATACACGCGATTTGTTGCATGACAAGCTGTCTCAACCACTTCTTCCCAAAAGTGCTTCTGCGTCTTGTACTCATCAAGCATCGTTCGCGCCATTTTGATGAGCGTCCGGTTCTTCCTCTCAACAACTCCATTTTGTTGAGGTGTGTACGTAGCTGAGAACTCATGTGAAATCCCTTCTTCGTCAAGAAATGTGTCCACTTTTGCATTCTTGAACTCCGTTCCGTTGTCGCTGCGAACCTTCTTGATCTTCACTTCAAATTGATTTTGGGCCTTCCTAGCATAGTTTTTGAAGATCTTTTGAACCTGCGATTTATCATCGAGAAAGAACACCCACGTAAATCTTGAAAAATCATCAACTATAACTAGACCAAAAGAATTTCCACCGAGACTCTTGTAAGCGTTGGGACCAAAAAGATCCATGTGAAGTAGCTCGAGTGGCCTCCTTGTGGTCATGATGTTCTTCATGGGATGCCTTCCTCCAACCTATTTACCTGCCTGACAAGCGCTGCAAAGTCTATCCTTATCAGATATGACATCGTTAACACCAAGGATATGATTTCCTTTATCAAGCTTATCAAGGTTTCGCATACCAACATGACCTAATCGTCTATGCCATAACCAACCTTTAGAAGATTTAGCAATAAAGCAAGTTCTAGGTTGAGCCTTTTTAGTGAAATCAACAATGTATAGATCACCTCTACGTACACCGGTAAAGACCATTTTATGATTATCTCTACGAAACACTTGGCAATCTACTTCAGTAAATAGGACATTGAAACCAAAATCAGCAAGTCTAGATACTGAAAGTAAGTTGTAGCCAAGAGATTCAATGAGCATGACATTCTGTATGGAGCTATCATGTGATATGGCCACCTTACCGAGGCCAACCACCTTATCCTTTGAGTTATAACCAAAAGTGACATACTTTCGAGGACCATCGTTTTCATCAAGCTCATGAAACAGGTCTTTATCTCCGGTCATGTGATCGGTACACGCACTATCAAGAACCCATTCCTTTCCACCTGCCATATATCCCCAAAGATTTGCCATAAGACCAAAGTGTCTTATTGCATCATCAAGATCAAAGTCACTATCATCATCCTCATCATAGTATCCATGTTCAACATTGTCATGTGGTGGATCGAATCCTAGAGAGGGTGATTCATTAGAGTGAGTTTGACAATGATCTTGTTTATGAATTTTAATAGCTTTGGCAATAATATCGCTAATGATTCCAACATTTCCTTTGGCACGCATAAGATTTGTAAGCTCAAATAGACAATCACCAAACATAGGATTATTGGAATTCATCTTACTCAAGGCAATAGTCTTATGGAGAATTTCATCTAGATAT
Organism: Triticum timopheevii; assembly: GCA_963921465.1. NCBI lineage: Eukaryota > Viridiplantae > Streptophyta > Magnoliopsida > Poales > Poaceae > Triticum > Triticum timopheevii. The sequence goes on along the minus strand of OY997264.1, from coordinate 476,190,559 downwards.
TCCAAGGAATAATTTGGAAAACGTTCCTCAAGAAATTTTCATATAGTGTAGGCACACTTAAGAGTAGGCAAACATCCAATCAAGTTTCTAGGCAAGCCTCTAGTGATAAGTTCAACAGTTCTAAGATTGTGAATCACGTCAATTGACTCATCAAGGGTAGGATGCATAGGATCAACATGAGGTGCACAAGGGCTAGCAATGTACTTGTTCAAATGATATTGATTGAAAATCACAAGCATCTCATTTTTCCACTCATGAAAGTACTCTCCATCAAGTATAGGCACTCTATGTCTAAGACTCCCAATAGTAGACTCATCCATCTTCCTCCAATGGTATTTAAACCAAAGCAATGGAGACCAAGGCTCTGATACCAATTGAAAGGATCGAGAAGAGGTGTCTAGTGGGGGGTGATTAGACACTAGGTGCCCAAAGTAGCAATTTTTAAATACTTTAAGTTTAAGTGGAGTTTTAGCACAAGTTTAACAATCACAATACATATCAAGCAAGCATGCAAGGAGTATATGAGCAGCGGAAAGTAAAGCAAGCAACTTGCAAGAATGTAAAGGGAAGGGTTTGGAGAAATCAAACGCAATTGGAGACACGGATGTTTTTGTTGTGGTTCCGATAGGTGGTGCTATCGTACATCCACGTTGATGGAGACTTCAACCCACGAAGGGTAACAGCTGCGCGAGTCCATGGAGGGCTCCACCCACGAAGGGTCCACGAAGAAGCAACCTTGTCTATCCCACCATGGCCGTCGCCCACGAAGGACTTGCCTCACTACCGGTAGATCAAGTAGGCGATCTCCTTGCCCTTACAAACTCCTTGGTTCAACTCCACAATCTTGTTGGAGGCTCCCAAGTGACACCTAGACAATCTAGGAGACACCACTGTCCAAGAAGTAACAAATGGTGTGTTGATGATGAACTCCTTGCTCTTGTGCTTCAAATGATAGTCTACCCAACACTCAACTCTCTCTCACAGGATTTGGATTTGGTGGAAAGAAGATTTGAGTGGAAAGCAACTTGGGAAGGCTAGAGATCAAGATTCATATGGTAGGAATGGAATATCTTGGTCTCAACACATGAGTAGGTGGTTCTCTCTCAGAAAATGTAAGTTTGAAGTGTAGGTTTGTTCTGATGGCTCTCTCCACAAATGAAGAGTGGGTGGAGGGGTATATATAGCCCCCACACAAAATCTAACCGTTACACACAACTTGCCAAACTCGGTGGGACCGAATTGAGAAACTCGGTTGGACCGATTCAGCAAATCTAGTGACCGTTAGGATTTTCGGTGGGACCGACATGCAACTCGGTAGGACCGATATGGTTAGGGTTAGGGCATAATGTAATCTTGGTAAGACCGATTACACAAACTCGGTAGGGACGATTTTGGTAATAAGCTAACCAGAGAGTTGATCAAGCAAACTCGGTAGGACCGATTACACAAACTCGGTAGGACCAATTTTGATAATGGACATACACAGAGAGATTACAATCCCATCTCGATGAGACCGATATCCCTATCCGTGAGACCGATTTGCCTAGGGTTTTTGGCAGTGGCTAAGACATCTGAACTCGGTGGTGCCAGATAGAAACAATCGGTGGGGCCGAGTTAGACTTTAGGTTTAGGTCATATGTGGATGTGGGAAAGCAGTTGAGGGCTTTGGAGCATATCACTAAGCATTTGGAGCAAGTAAGCCATTAAGCAACACCTCATACCCTCTTGATAGTATTGGCTTTTCCTATAGACTCAATGTGATCTTGGATCACTAAAATAGAAAATTTAGAGTCTTGTGCTTGAATCTTGAGCCAATCCTTTGTCCTTAGTAACTTGAAGGGGTTCCACATCCTTTAGTCCATGCCACTCCATTGTTGAACTTGTCTGAAACACACTAGGTAAAAGTGTCAGTCCAACAAGAGATATGTTGACATTAATTACCAAAATCACCCAGGGAGCACTTGTGCTTTCATGAAGAAATAGGGTTGAGGAAATAGAGAAAGTCTTCAGTCAAAGTCTTCAAACAATAATGATCAGGTTCATCAACACATGATTGAGGAAGTTAAAGACTTGAGGAAATAGAACAGTAGCTTGGTGAAGACGATGATTTGGAAGACCAGTTCCAACTGCTGTGACAGTTGTACGTCTGGTTGGAGCGGCTGGGTATTTAAACCTAAGGACACACAGTCCCGGACACACAATCCTCACCATATTCTCCTTGAGCTAAAGTCACACAGACCTCGCCCAATCACTCATGGTAAGTCTTCAGGTGACTTCCAAACCTTCACAGACTTGGCCACTCGGCGATCCACAATTCCTCTTGGATGCTTAGACCATGACGCCTAACCGTTCGGAGGATGCACAGTCGTCAAAGGCAACATGCATCAGTTCCACACAGGAACAATCTCTTCGGTGATGCTCAATCACTTTGGGTTGTAGGTGTTCGGGTTTTGGGTTTTTCCTCACTTGATGATTTTTGCTCAAAGTGCTCGGACAATGGGATGCTCTCAATGACAAGTGTCAGTTTCTCTTGGAGCATCCAACCAACTAGTGGTTGAAGGGTGAGGGAGTCCTGGATTAGGGGGTCCTCGGACAGCCGGACTATATGCATATGCCGGACTGTTGGAATGTGAAGATACAAGATAGAAGACTTCGTCTTGTGTCTGGATGGGACTCTCCTTTGCGTGGAAGGAAAGCTTGGCATTTAGGATATTAAGATTCCTTTCTCTGTAACCGACCCCGTGTAACCCTAGCCCCCTCCGATGTCTATATAAACCGGAGGGTTTAGTCCGTAGGACAACAAAAATCATAAACATAGGCTAGCTTCTAGGGTTTAGCCTCTACGATCTCGTGGTAGATCAACTATTGTACTACTCATATCATCAAGATCAATCAAGCAGGAAGTAGGGTATTACCTCCATTGAGAGGGCCCGAACCTGGGTAAACATCGTGTCCCCTGCCTCCTGTTACCATTAGCCTTAGACGCACAGTTCGGGACCCCCTACCCAAGATCCGCCGGTTTTGACACCGACGTTGGTGCTTTCATTGAGAGTTCCACTGTGGCGTCAAAGATAGGATTGATAGCTCGCCTTGTTATCAAGGACAACATCACCTCCGGGGGAGCTTTGGCCTCAGGCCAAACTCTCCGGCTGGGCGGCTTCTTCTTGACCGCCCGTTTGGCCGTCGGGCCGACCATGACCTCTCAAGTCATCGAAAATCGCCTCCGCGTCAGCTCGGAATGCGCCGAGCAGATGGATCCAATGGAGTTATCGTCTTTAAACGGGCTCCTGGATCGCATCGCCGCCCTGGGAGTCCCTTCGGACTACGATTAGATTGGGCTTAAACCCTATCAAATAGAGATTGAATATCCGCCGATCACCCATCAAATAGCTGTGGTGGAGGAGCGATCCAACAACTCTTCCCCCATATTGAGGATGAAATATGTCCGGATTTCCGAGCTCACCAAGCCGGATACATGCACGCGGGAAGATGCGCCCCGAACTTCGAACTTAGAACCGGACTACGGGCCAGAAAAATTGCTTTACATCTCGGGGTCCGAACTATTAAGTTCAGAAACTCCTCAAGCTCTGGGTCACGAATCAGATCTGGGTTTGGACTTAAATCCACCCACCCGCCCAGACTCAAGCGATCTTTCCTGCATCAGACAATAGTCCCAAGAGAATGTACATCACTTTTGGTCTAGATTCCTCATCATCAAGGACAAGGTCAAGGACTGTTACGATGAAGACGCAATCTCATTATTTTGCAAAAAATGCACGGACAAGGGACTCCTCAACGCCATAAATTGCCATCACATATTACGCTTCGATGACTTGGTGATCGTAGTACAGAAGTACTGCGTGATGGAAAGCACCTGGAAAACTCAGGCAGCCTTTTGGGATCCACTGGCTTGCCAAACCTCTCGTCCGAACAAAAAGGGTGTACCCTCATAGGTCACCCGATCCAATCACGAAGAAATCAAAGCCCACTTCAGGGCATGCAACCATTTTGGAGGGATGGCTCGATAGGCCATGCAAAATACACACCACACCGGATACCGTACCAACACATAGCCTTAGAGCATGTTGGACACTTCGGCAGGTGGCCAAGATCGGCGAGGATCTCCTCATAAGAAACACCTTAGAGCAACATCCCGCAGAGCACAATGCTACAGTATTAACAGTCTTCGAGACTTTTGCCTCAGGTAATAGGCGCAAGAGAGCACTCCGCGGCCTCGCCGAAGTCTGCCAAGTCGCAGCAGTAAACCCCTGGAACGACACGGCCATAACTTTCAGTGCCAGTGATGAACCACAGTTCAAGACAGTCCGGGCACTAGCCGCCTTAGTCCTTAGTCCAATCGTGGATGGCTTCCAGCTTACCCAAGTGCTCATGGATGGCGGTAGTGGACTAAACCTAATTTACAAGGAAACTCTCAATAAAATGGAAATAGATAGGAGCCACATTGAGCAAAGCAGCACAACCTTTAGAGGAATTATTCCCAGCTGGGAGGCACGATGTGTGGGAAAAATCACACTCGATGTGGTATTCGAAACGCTGGAGAATTATCGGTCTGAAGAAATAACCTTTTAGGTGGCCCCTTTCACCAGTGGATATCATGCCTTGTTAGGGCGGGATGCGTTTGCGAGCTTCCAAGCTATAACCCCATTATGGGTACATGAAGCTCAAAATGCCTAGGCCCAATGGAATCATAACCCTTTTCAGTGATCCGGACATAGCACTCCGCACCGAAAATAAAATAGCCGCCTTGGCCCTCGAAGCATTATTTGAAGCCCTCGCGGCCAAAGAAGTAACTGCATTGCGCTCCACAGTGGATAGGGACGACGTGATACTCGATAAGCGTTCCAAGTTCACCTCCTTCAAACCAGCGGACGAAATAGTCAAATTCCAAGTCCACCCAACGGACTCCTCGAAGACGGCATCCATCGGGGCACAGCTAGACCCCACAATTGACGCCGCACTACGGGCGTTCCTACACGAGAATTGGGATATTTTCGCCTGGCACCCTTCTGATATGCCAGGAATCCCACGCAGGCTTGCCGAACACAGCCTTAACATACTGAAGGGATACAAGCCGGTTAAGGAAACACTACGGCGCTTTTCAGAACCCAAACGACAAGCCATGGGAGAGGAACTAGCCATGTTACTTGAGGCCGGATTCATCAGAGAAATAAAACACCCGGATTGGCTAGAAAACTTGGTGATGGTACCAAAGAAGGATAAATCCTGGCGCCTATGTGTCGATTCAAAGACCTCAACAAGGCCTGCCCCAAGGATCCCTTTCCTCTCCCACACATCGATCAGATTATCGATGCTACCGCAGGACACGACTCACTGTGTTTCCTCGACGCATACTCCGGATACCATCAAATCAAGATGGCGGAGTCTGATCAAGCCGCAACAGCATTTATAACCCCATGCGGGCCTTTCTTCTTCAACACTATGCCTTTCGGGCTCAAAAACGTTGGTGCCACCGATCAAGGCATGATTCAAACATGCCTGGAGAAACAAATCAGCGAAACAGTTGAAGCATACGTCGATGACATAGTCATCAAGACCAGACACGCCGAATCGTTAATAGATGATCTAAGGCTCAAGTTCGATAACCTCCGAACATACGACATTAAGCTCAATCCTGAAAAATGTGTTTTCGGCGTTCCTGCCGGAAAGCTGTTGGGCTTCATCGTTCCCAATAGAGGAATTGAAGCAAACCCAGCTAAAATCCGAGCTTTGTCACATTTGGATACCCCAACAGATCTCAAACAAATCCAGAAGGTAACGGGATGCATGGCAGCTCTAAGCCATTTTATCCCCAAACTGGGAGAAAAGGCATTGCCACTTTATCGCCTTCTTCGACGAACCGAACACTTCGAGTGGACGGACGTGGCAACGGCTGGACTAGAGGAAATAAAGGCTCTTTTAGCGAGCAACCCAATCTTGGCCACGCTGAACGTTGGCGAACCCATGTTGTTATACATAGCTGCAACACACCAAGTTGTGAGTGCGGTGCTCATCGTCGAGCGAGAGGAGGACGGACACAAATTTCTGGTTCAGAAGCCAGTATATTACGTATCTACTGTCCTCACTCCATGCAAATCCCGGTACCCACGTTATCAGAAAATAGCATACGCGGTCTTCATGGCATCCCGGAAAACTATGACACTACTTTCAAGAGTGTTCAATCACGGTGGCCTCCAAAGTACCACTTAACGACATAATAAATAACCACGATGCCACGGCCCGGATTGCTAAGTGGGCCATAGAGCTCCTCCCATTCGAAATCACATATAAACCACGACGAGCCATTAAATCCCAAGTACTGGCGGACTTCGACGCCGAATGGACAGAGGCCGGACTCCCTAAAGAGTACGGCGCATACTCCAACTGGATCATGCACTTCGACGGCTCTAAAATGCTGGCAGGTCTCGGGGCAGGTGACGGTGTCCTGGACTAGGGGTACTCACCACGTCGTTTCCCGATCAGTTGGATTGGGCCGAGGACCCCCATGGCCGTATACTCATGGGCCAGTTCGGACAAACCCTGCCGCATACAAGGAAGACTCCACAAGACTTGGCGCCAAAGCCGAGGAATCTCCTAAACCCTAGGCCTCCAGTGTGTTATATAAACTGAGACCAGGCTAGTCAATAGACAATCTCATATTCATTACTATCATCTCGTGGTAGACACACGTACTCTGTACTACACCCCATATGAATACAATCAAAAGTAGGACGTAGAGTTTTACCTCCATCAAGAGGGCCCGAACCTGGGTAAAATCCTGTGTCCATATTACCATCGCTCCAAGACGCCTAGCTTAGGACCCCTACTACGAGATATGCCGGATATTGAACCGACATTGGTGCTTTCATTGAGAGTCTTCTAGGTGTCGTCACGGATCGACGGCATAAATCAAGTGTTATGATTTCAATTCAATCTATTTTGACTACATTTGATTTCTTTTGCAATTATTGCTTGTAGTCTTGCGCTATATTGTTCGCAGACTAATTTTAATCTGGAGCGACGGCGGATGTCTTCCTAGAGACCGACCAGCAGTCGGCTGGCCTTGCGTGACGTACACGATGCTGGGTCCCAAGGAGTTCATGCCTAGATCGTGCAAGCACATGCGGCGCCGAGGACAATCCAGGGGATTTCTTTCCTTTTCTTGATGCTTTTCTTTTTAACCCAGCACATTGATGTCGCTATCATGCACTAGTACTATGAGGAAGAAATATTTTCCTTTGTCGCATGGCTAACTCAGTCAAGCGCTACTTTTTGTAGCATGATCTTCTCAGTCTAATTGATGAACAACGCAAGCTAGCCTTGCATCAAAGGGCATTCCATCGGTGCACTTTTATTTGCAGTCAGAACCATGCTTCATGAACGACAGGCCTTTGGTGTAGTGCACAGAAGGTGGCATCTGCTTCACAATGGGGTAGTTGTCCCCAATGAAAAGGGATTACTCTCCAAGAATGTTCCTCGGCACCCACGTAGCATCACGGGGATCGAACTCGGCGTCGTTCATCTGGTACACGCGGCATCTAAGATTTGGACACATGGTTACGTACATAGTCAAGATCCATGCATAATAATGTTGTGCTCAAATATGGCAGTCAGACGAACATTACATGTGCAAATGAATTGTGGCTGCCGGGGACGATTTGTCTACAGACAAACTTTAGCACGCTTCTCGATATCTAATCGATGAATATCACCATTTTATTCTGGCTATATACTAATCTGTCCAGATTACTAATTAAGCATTCTTTTTCTTAATCTTTGTTGTGATCACGTAGTGGCCTAACAAGCTTTCACTTGTCCGGGCTGTCATGGAGGCGTTCACGGCGGCCGGAGGGACGTGCCGTCAAATTGATTAGACGAGCAAACGCATGCGCAGCAGCGCATGCATAGAGTGGCGGCGGTAGACGATCCAGCCAAAAACAAAATCATGCGCGTCGAAGAGACAATGCGGGGTAGTGCACCGATCAGAGCTCGTATTGGTGGCAGCACACTACAGGGAGATTTGTTTTTCCCCGTTTTTATTATTCAATACCTACCTAGTCGATCGCCGGTTTCCTCATTACTTTTCCTAACAAGTATGCAAAACAAAAAGTATAGTAAGGACTATTTTCGCAGCATGCTCAGTACAGACCAGTTCGTCCGTTTACTTCAGTCCGGATCACCGCCGCCGAGCAGGTTTTATTTTTCTTAACTATTCGGTCAGCTCCCAAAATTATTGCACAGAATATTTTCTGTTGTCTTGCCATGCATCATTTTTGCAGGGGTATTTTGTCGACACTTGTGCACGACGTTGGTCTAGCTTGCGTCTTGCCGTCACTAAGGTTGGCCGACCTGTGTCGACATCGCCGCGCCACAACGCCCTCATACCATTGAGCTAGCCTCAACGCTCAGGCCATATTTACCAAACTTTTTTTTTACTTCGCATAAATTAATTATGCACGTTTTTTCATTATTATTATTTCTTGGTTGCACTACGTTGTGCGTGCAGGTAATCTATTTAGGTTGGGCCGGGCCAACACCTCGGCAAGCCGATGTCGTGGTTCCGCCTGCGTCGACCAAGTCATTGCGTCGCGTTAGCGCGTGTCCCTGTGTCAACTTTTTCGCATTGCCACTCCGCCGGGCTGACCTTGTCGCCCAGGCCATATATATTCAATTTTTTACTTCACTTATGTCAATTAAGTGGAAGATTTTTTATTTTCGGACTACACTATTTTACATGTGTAGGTAATCGACTTCGACTGCGTCACGCGGTCACTTCGGCATCGTTGAGCGAGCTCTACCTCATCGAGTGTTTGGCACACGAGCCATATTTCTTTTATTACACACTTTGCATAAATTATTAATTACGCAACTTTTTTTTAATTTATTATTACTATTATCTCCGGCTTGCATTATTTTCCGTGCACAGATAAATGATCCGGGTCCGGCAGCGCTGTCACCTCGGTGTACCGACGTACCATGTCACCTCGGCTGGACCGGGGCTTCGTTATCACTTCATTAACCCACGCTGGGGACTTCGGCGTCATACTGCCGGCCTGCTCCGTCGCCTCGATCGGACTGGGGGTTCCACCTCGCCACATTGGCCGTGCTACGTCGCCACTTCAGAGTGCCGAGCTCTTTGCTCCGCCACCTCGGGGCCGGCTCGGGGGCTGGGACCTTGTCCCGCATCAAGCTCAGACCGCATCATCAACACCGAGCATATTAACCAGCTAAGTTGCTCTCATGCTCAAAAACTTTCAGTTTAAAATTTTGTTCGACACGACCAAGCATTATACTTTTTTGGCAAAAAGTTGATTGCGAAAAAATTCCTTGTCATAACTTTGTTTGTAGCACACAAATTCAAATACCCCGTTTACTTGGGGGCTCCCATGCTGGAGCTTTTCCCCTTGCATATGATTATACTTGTATGGCTTCGTTCCTTGTTCGTGTATTACGCCACAATATGCACCATATTGACCTAAGTGATTTGCAAGCTGGGTTGCCTTGCTCCTGTGTTTACCCCTACGTTCCCGATTGTTCGGCTAGGGAGTAAAGGGAGCACCTCTGCGATTGTCACGATCGGGTCACCCGAGCCGGACCTCAGACTGGGTGAAGCCGAAAGCTAGCGCTCTTACTATTTTCAATAATGGTCGGCACACAACGGAACTCATGAGTACAAAAAATCTATTGCACAAGTCTCATAGTGAGCAACCAAAGAAAGGTATCGGTGGGGGTACTATTTTCTTCGAAAATGCTTCTTACACGCCGTCGACAATATAGCATAAGTTCCCTGAGCGTGCTTTGTCTGTTACAGCCTTATGGCCTGATTGCCTGGTTATCGAAAACACCATCGATATTCTCGACAGGCGGAGTACATAACACTTTTCGGTCTTTGACCGAAGAGGGAGAAGCCGACGGTCGGTTAAGACGTGTATAAAGGTCGGGTGAACACATATATGATATAAGTACTTCATTACATACAATCATTATACATAAAATTCTTTTACCCAAGTCACTCGGGGCTCTAAAATTTATGTGAGCTTTTTTATACTAAGTGTTCTTCTTCTTAGTCGTTGCAAAGTCTTTTTTTACCATTCCTTTTTTCGACACAAGTGTGTGGTCACTAGCTGAGGAGCCTAATTTCCCTCTCAAAGCCGCTAGAGTTTAGTTTGCTAAACTGGCCTAATGAGAAATACTCCGCCTTCAGGGTAGGTGGTTGAAGCTATAGGCTGACCCGCTTGAAGTCTCGAGATAGGATGTGTCATGTTAAAGCACGGCAGAAGCACCTTTTTTTCTAAGACCAATTTTCGATTTGGCACCGAACACTTGATCTAGTTCGGACGTCGAGTTTCTCCTGACGTTTTTTGGTCTTCCAATCTTGTGGAACTTTTCAACTATTTGTGTGTTTTCCACATAAGTCTCACCGTGTAGTGCCGGACACTTTTAGAGATTCGGCAAAAAATTCTCGGATATCGCTATATATGCATCAGTCTCGAATTGTGTCTTCGGTCAATAGTTAGGTTGCCCGGCTCTTGTGCTTGCCTCCTATGTTCCGCTTTGTTCGGCTAGGTGTTCAAAGGGAGAACCACTGCGATTGTGCTTCCAACTAGCAGGTTAAGCACCGCAGTGGAGAAAGCCGAAAACTGACTGTCACAATAAGCGTAAACTTGTCAGCGGTCCGATGACTATATTAAATGACGGGCCATTCATAACATTGGCGAAAGTGTTTACGGCCTGACCTCGGCTGTCGCCGAACACTAACCGGGGGGATACTTGCTAGCCTCCCAACTTTAAGCTCCTATGACTAAGTGAAAGTTATAAAGCCCGCATATATGATTGTCTCGTTTCCGCCAACACAACCGCCTTCGGGCACCGAGACATCAGCTAAGGGTTGTTTTTTTATTACGGAAACACCCTGCATAGCATCTACAAGGGGGTAGAAGCCGACGATGGGCCACTTTCAGATTATAAATGGTCGCAATAGAAGTGAATATTTGGGTTCATTTAGACCACAGAGTTTGGAAGCTTTCCCCGAACTAAATCCTCAGTATTTTCCTCCCACATTGATTGGAGCTGAGGTTTGATGATCATGCTTAGCATGACAACCCAAAGAAAGGAACCAATAGTGGGACTATTTTCTTTGGACGATGTTTCTTATGTTAAACAATAATATAACATGTCTCTCTGCGTACCTTTGTTTATAAAACCGTATGGCCGGATTGCCTTGTTTGATGTAAATCTTTGCCCTCATAAAGGCTTTATAAAGTAGGACAAACACTCCCCGGCTGCCGGCCGAGGAGGTTGAAACCGATGGTCGGTCAACAAAGTTTTGTACAATGCGGATCCGAGCATTAATGACGTAAAGTACTTGGATACTTAGAGTCATTACATATCATTTGTGATTTTACTATGGATGTCGATCCTTAATTCGGCCTCCCGTGTCCGCATTAAGGCTCAGGGGCTACTGGGCTTCAGGCTTATCATTATTTATAAATATTAAAGAGGCACATCGATCCCCTAATCTGGTGTTGCCACCCGACCAGTGTCTTGGGGGTTACTGCATTGCCTATTCAATGCAGAAAATTTGAAGTGCAATACAGTTTCCGAGGAGATTATGATCCTCAGGTTGGTCGGCCGCACCCAACCTGAGTCTCGAGGACTGAGCATGCCGCTTTTTGTCCCCAAGTATTCTGCCGAGCTAGGGCTTGATCCTCAGGCTGATTTTGCGAATCAACCTAAGTCTCAGGGGCCACTGGGATCAGCAGTCTTATACCATCCTTCACGTGCACCTCAGGTTTTAGACCGACACACACACCTTGAGGGCTACTGGCTATATATCTCTGCAGAGAATAAATTGCACCAATCAAAAAATCAGCCTGCAGTCGGGGTGGTGCACCACCTCGGAAGCAGCCCGGCATAAAACTCGGACGCCAATGGCTGGCTCTGTAGAGGGCATTTCCGGCATTAAGCTCGGCTAAACTCCTTCAACTTTTTTGAACCAAGGTGATCTATGATACCTCGGATACAGTCCAGCGTTGGAGCTCGGACATAGTCCGACGTTAGAGCCCGGATACAGTCTGGCGTTGGAGCTCGGATACATTCCAGCGTTGGAGCTCGGAAGCGGTCTGGCGTTGGAGCTCGGAAGCGGTCCGGTGTTGGTGCTCGACTGCTAAAGATACCTCGAATGCAGTCCGGCGTTGGAGCTCGGACGCAAGAGGACGTTGCCGCTCGGGAACAACTTCAAACCCGAGGTATGGCGTACAAGTAACAAGGCATTGATAAACGCCGGAAACTTAAAGGGGCTCCTCGGATACCCGACATGTAAACTCTTCGGATTCACTTCGGCAATCCTCAAGATCGAAGATGGAAAGATTTGTTGAACCAGTTTTCAAGGCCAACGACCGAAGGTGAAGAATAGTTCGGAAGAATCAAGGAGAGTCCCCAACTTAAAGACCAGTTCAGGGGCTACTGACGGTGTCCTGGACTAGGGGGTACTCACCACGTCATCTCCCGATCAGTTGGATTGGGCCGAGGAGCCCCGTGGCCGTATACGCATGGGCCACTTCGGACAACCCCTGCCGCATACAAGGAAGACTCCACAAGACTTGGCGCCCAAGGCGAGGACTCTCCTAAACCCTAGGTCTCCAGTGTGTTATATAAACCAAGGCCAGGCTAGTCAATAGACAATCTCATATTCATTGCTATCATCTCGTGGTAGACACATGTACTCTATACTACACCCCATATGAATACAATCAAAAGCAGGACGTAGGGTTTTACCTCCATCAAGAGGGCCCGAACCGGGGTAAAATCCCGTGTCCATGTTACCATCACTCCAAGATGCCTAGCTTAGGACCCCTACTACGAGATACGCCGGGTATTGAACCGACAGTAGGTGTGTCTTAACATCCCCCACGGGAGATACAGTCCAATACGAGCTCCAAATATTATACACATACTCTAACAATGCAGCCGAATACGAGGCTCTGGTACATGGTCTTTAGATGGCCGTCTCCATTGGCATTCAGCGCCTAGAATTGTGTGGGGATTCAAACCTCGCAATATCTAAAATAAATGGAGACTTTGATGCCAAAGATCCGAAAATGGCAGCCTATCATAATGCCGTCCTTAAGATGTTAGCTCGATTCGAGGGTCTCGAATTTCATCACGTGGTCCGAGAAAACAATCAAGCGGACGATGTCCTTGCCCGAATCGGCGCTAAGCGTGACCCTGTCCCACCCATGATCATTTTGGAAAGGCTTTTCAAGCCATCCGTGGTGTGGGAAGGGGAGACCGACAACATCAGTCCGGATCCGACCACAACCCCAGATTCTGAACACACGGACATAATCGGGGGCTCTGCCACCGAAATAACACCTTTGGCCCACCTCATCATGGTTGTTATCGCCCCATGGACCGAACCCTTCTTGGCCTACCTTAATAGGCACGATCTCCCCAAGGACCAAAATGAGGCACGCTGCATTGTCCGGCGCTCTAAAGCCTACAAGGTCCACGAGGGAGAAAAGCGCTACCGGGGTACTTCAAAGATGTATCTCTGAAAAGGAAGGGCGGCAGCTCTTGGCTAAAAATCATGTCGGCCTCGGCGGTCACCACGCCGTAGCTTGGGCCCTTGTAAGCAAGGCCTTCCGTACAGGTTTTTATTGGCCGACGGCCCGAGCAGACGCACAAGACCTTGTCCAACATTGCGTCGGATGCCAGCTTTTTGCCAACCAAAGCCATATGCCGCCCACTGCCCTACAAACAATCGCCATAACTTGGCCTTTCGCGGTCTGGGGGCTCAATATGGTTGGACCCAAAGGAGGAACCCATAAGAAATGATAATTGTTGGTCATGATGGACAAATTCACCAAATGGATAGAAGCCAAACTAGTCAAAACGGCGAAATCCGGACCCGTGATAGACTTCATATCGGGTGTAGTACACAGTTACGGTGTCTCCCACAGCATTATCACGGACAATGGCTCCAATTTCACGGCTGATGAGGTGAAAACTTGGTGCAGCAAGATAGGCATTAAGCTCGATTACGCCTCCGTCTATCACCCCCAAACAAACGGTCAAGTCGAATGAGCCAATGATCTTATTACAAGCGGCATTAAACCTAGACTAGTGTGATCCTTAAAAGAATCAGACACACAGTGGGTCGAGGAGCTTGACTCCGTACTCTTGGGGCTGCGGACCACGCCAAATCGCACTACCGAATACATACCCTTCTTCATGGTGTATGGCGCAGAGGCCGTGCTGTCCTGCGATATTATTCATGACTCACCTCGAGTGCGCATGTACGAAGAGAGAGAGGCCGAGCTAGATCGGTAGGATAGTTTAGATGCCCTGGAAGAGGAGAGCGACGTCGCCAAGGCCCGTTCTGCATTCTATCAACAATAGGCTCGCAGGTATCAAAGCAGAGAATTACGGGCCAAGAATTATAATATTGGCGAACTCGTTCTGTGTCTACCGGAGAAGAAAAAGGACAAACTCAAACCCAAGTGGGAGGGTCCCTTCATTATTGACAAACTTCTCACCGGAGGAGCGTACCGACTGCGGGATGCATCCGATAATTGCCTCGAGCCGAACCCATGGAACGCAGCCAGGCTCCAAAGATTCGACGCCTAGCGCCAAACTCCCTGTTCGTCTCCTTCCCTCTTTTGTTTTCATTTACTTTTTAGCTCTCTTCGCACCTTTCCTTTTTGAAAATCTCTAGAGCTTTATCGTGTCTAGACTACACACTTGTAACGCACTAATCTTCAAGTATGCATGCTCATTGTACCTGGGGGCTTCTTATACAGAAGCTTAATATAATTATCTTCTGGGCATCAAGCCCACTACATATGCGTTCTTTTTCCATATGTACCTTTTCTTTGCCATTATATGCATCGATATGACTTAAGTTTTGGCCAAGCTGGGTTGCCTGGCTCCTGTGCTTATGCCCTACGTTCCCGTTAATTCGGCTAGGGCATAAAGGGAGCACCTCTGCGATTGTTACTGCCGGGTACTCCGGACGTGTACCTCAGACTGGGTGAAGCCGAAAGCTAGCGTTCTTAAGGGAATACTCGGTGGGTGGACTAAAGATGTTTTTACCTATCACAATATAAACCCCCAGATGTTTCACATACTATGCTTTTTGATCGCAGTTCAGACATGCACATTAATGCATGCGTACCCAGGGAAAGGAACCCTTAACGGAACTATTCTCTCTGGGAGATGTTTCTTACTAACCATGTAATATAACATAGCTAGTTGGGTACTTGTCTGTTCAAGCAATTATGACCCCTATGCCTGGTTTCCATGCATACCCCAGTTTATATTCCCGAGCGGGTATTTGGAAACACTCTGGACTATCGGGTCCAGAGGCCGAAGCGAAAAGGTCTTCCATGACAAATGTTTTACAATCCGGCTAGGGAAAAATATGTTAATTGAAGTACATAGTCATATAGACCCAAATACTTCCTCCTCTATGCCATCCAACAGGCTGTCTAGCCTACAATCCTATTGGGAATATCTTACGGCTACTTCTACCTGGTCATATACCAGACTAACGGGAATTTCTTTCCCATCTGATCCTACAGGTCCGACCCGGGCCATATGATTCGTATCAAGCTTGGTATACCGTGTTTTCACCATGGCCCAAGCCTCCCTCGCACCTTCTCGATAGGCAGATATCTTCCATAGTCGGAAACGCCGCCGGGCTCCCTTGAAAAGCTGTACAAGCTCCCCCATACTTCCTGGCAGGGAGGTGGATGGCCACAAGGCCTTGGCAACACTCCGCATGACCTGCCGAACTTGCTCGTGCTGTTGGGAAAGCTCTTGTAGTAGATCGCCCGAGGATCCGGGCATATCCTCTTCAGGACGACCCGTCAGAATACCTAAAGACATAACTCTGTTAGTTCCTATCTTTGCCGAACTATGTAAATATTCGTTTGACAACATACTAATAATGCCGCGCCGAAGCCTCTTATTTTCCTTCACGGAGTCAGCCAGCTGGGCCCGAACATCTTTCAATTCTTCACCCAGCTGGGTATTAGCATCTTGGAGATTGTTATTATCATGTATGACCCGTGTAAGTACACGCTCGCCAGTGGCCGCTCGCCTTTGCGCCTCTTGCTCACTCTCTTGTGGGATTTCCGGATTCTGTTCCGGATTATCTGAGGATTTTTGGTCACTAGCTATCGTTAGCGTCACTGGTTCATAAACACAATTCCTTTTTTCTCAATACGGGAATACATACCAGTGGATGCCTCTTTGGATCTTGACAGCTTGGCCATAGCGGCCGTTAGCTGGGTTTGACACTCCTCCAGCTCTCGAGACAACATGTTGTTCTATACTCCGAGAGAACCTATTAGTACAATTATCCTTAAATCAGTTGTACCAACTGCTTCAAGTCTCAGGGGCTACAGATATACATAATTAGCAGCTCAGATGTATGCATCACCCGAGTTAAAGGCATTAAAAGCCTTGTCTGAAAAACCAGGGTCGCAGAGTGCGGCCCGCCGGCACCGATGATTCATGGCGCTCTCCACTTCAGAATTTGTGACGGACATTCTATCTGAATCCTCTGTATGAGGACAGTTCGGTGCCACTCCTGTGTTGGCCTCCGTCCTCGAGACCGGGTCTGGAATCCGGCTAGTGGAGGCACGGTTGGCAGGATCACCGGACATAGTTCGGCGGATGTTCTTCCTGCTAATACATAACGAATAGTGTTATACTTTAAGATGAGGAACCATGGAGTGTATTTAAAACCATACCTCCTTGAGGATGGTTCCGCCGTATTCTTGTTCGCCTTTCTTTTTAAAGGCCTACCTGGCACGGGCACCCCTTGTTGGCGAGTCGTCTTGGGTTCGGTTTGACGCGCCGATCGTCTTCCCTTTAGAGCGTAAGAATTGCGCGGTGGGTAAGAAGGAAGGAATAAATCTTTTCCGGACAATAAGTCTCTTGTTTACTTACATGCTACACAGGGAGGAGGCCGGGATAGTCAGCAATGATGGCCACCTTTGTGCCGTCTTAGCTCGCCTGGTGAAACACCCCTTCCACGAGCTCCACGAATATGTTCGGATCCTCTTCGGATCCGGGGTCAAGGGCCTGGTTACAGTCCTCTGTCTGTGGGGCTGGGCTATGGAACTCCCTTATTACTTTCCGCCATTCCTTCTATAAGTAGACGGAAATAAATATTTATACAAACAAAGGCTCAGGGAATGAATAGAGTAGAGTGATGAATCGCAGCTCACCTAGCTGGGAGGGTTGTACATGGAAAAGCTATCCCGTGGTTTAATGCGGACTAACTCCTCTCTTTCCCCCTTGTATAAATCAGACAGTATTTCCACCAGAGCGGTGGTGGAGTCGGGACCCTTTCGGCCACAATGGCTGGCGTCGTCGTCTCTGTTGAAGTGCCACATGGGATGCCGTCGGTATTGGAGTGGATGAACTCCCCGCATTATAGATATCGCCATAACCTTGATTATTGACAATCCGGATTGAGCGAGTATTCTTATCTTGCTCATCAATTGAAGGACCTCCCTGCTATCTTCCTCTCTGGGGCTCCCGGGCCGCCAGTTAAGGTGTTTTCTCAACGGAGCGTTTGTAAACTCCGGAAGACCCATTCGGATTGGGTCGGGAAGGGAGACATCCTCAATATAAAACTACTCGAAGGGCCACTCTTCGGGTGCCTTATTCGGTGTGCCGGATAAGTATCCGGTCCCGGCGATGCGCCATATCTTGGCTCCGCCCACTTGGAATATTGATCCCCCTTGATTACAGGGGACGAGGCAGAACAACTTCTTCCACAGCTCAAAATGGGCTTCATAGCCTAAGAATAGCTCATAAAGAGCGACGTAACCTGCGATGTGCAGGATGGAGGCAGGTGTGAAGTTGTGCAGCTGGAGGCCGTAGAACTCCAGAAGCCCGCGGAGAAACGGATGGACCGGAAATCTGACACCCTGCAGCAAGTAGGAAACACGGCATACTCACTCCCCCCTGGATGGGTTGGGAAAGTTCTCCGCCTACTCCCCGCCATCGAAGGAGGCCAGTCCGGCTCGAACAGGAACTAAATATGCAGGAGGTAGATACCCTTGGGTCTACAACTTCACTAATCGGCTGTGGGATACAGTACACTTCTCCCAATCGCCTGGCTTGGTGTTGCGAGTGCGGGAGGAAGAGCCGCGGGCACCGGCCATGTTGGAGTGGTTTTTTCGAGCACGCTCTAATAATTCCTCGCTTGGGGAAGATGGTGTGGATCAGATCTGAAGGTCCCTGTCTCTTTAATAGACAATTTATTTACATGGCTAGGGTGGCAAATGTAAAAATGCCCCAACTTCTCGGATTTGCTCGACACGTGGAAGCTGAGACCGTTAAGGTGCAGAAGCCGATGAGCATAACATTAAATGGCGAACCAAACACAACTTTTTATAATAGGTACTTTGAAGAATTCGGAGAAGGAACCTGCCTTGCAATGCCGAAGACAATCTGCGCGCCGGACTCATCGTCATTGAAGCCTGGTTCGGGGGCTACTGAGGGAGTCCTGGATTAGGGGGTCCTCAGACAACCGGACTATATGCATATGTTAGACTGTTGGACTGTGCAGATACAAGATAGAAGACTTCATCTCGTGTCCGGATGGGACTCTCCTTTGCGTGGAAGGCAAGCTTGGCATTTAGGATATTAAGATTCCTTTCTCTATAACCGACCCCATGTAACCCTACACTACTAGGGAAACCCTAGCAGTAGCGTGTGTTTGAAGCCTATCAGTAGCGTGGGGTACAATGCTACTAGTAAGGCGCTACAGCTAAAGGTTAGCAGTAGCGTGGGCTGAACCACGCTATTGCTACATCGACTTAGTAGCAGCGCTTTCTAAAATGACCGCTACCGGTAATTAGTAGTAGCGCTTCTACTAGCATGCGCTACTACTATTATTCCATATTTCTTTGTTATTTCATGTTGTATTCATACACCTTTATACAAGTTTTCTTACCGCAGCAATTTAGAGAATGATTTACATCATAATGAGTTATTACATCAGTGGGAGAAAGAACCGTGGAATGGACATCCACTTGAAACTAATCCACGGTTCTTTCACCCAATGATCTAATAAATATCATCATCATCATCATCATCATCATATCATTAACAACTAATCATCATAATACATCATTGTTATATAACACCTCGTCATGATAATCGTTTTCATCAATGAGACATCACATACAAGTTGGTCATTATAAATAATCAAAACTACTCATCATCATCAACTCTCATAAACATATTGTACCTCATAACCTACTACATTCTCTTAGGACCTACTATATTTTCTTGGGTAAAATAGCATAAAACAAGATAGCCCCTAACTCTCCATTGTGGAGAATGGAGATTATCCTGTCTCCAATCCCTGCCTTTCGCGCAATGTTGCTTCCAAGAACCTCCTTACGAATGTCCATACATTTCTTCCATTCTTTGATTATCATGTGTTCACCATTTTTAGAAACCCGGTATGCATTCAAAACATTCAGGCGACCATTCTGATACATCAAATGAGGCACACAATCCATCGGGATTTTCTATTGAAAAACATAGTAATAACTTCGTGGTTAGCAATGTAGTTCAGTTTTAGAAATATGCAGAAGATGCATGGATGTCGTAATAGTAAAAAATCTTACCAAAAAATCTCCATGGAAGTTATTGTTGTTCAACACGTGCACTAGTGGCACGTATTCACCATAATTTGGAGGAGTTCGATAAAAGGCATTGTAATTCTCAATGTCAGTACAATATGCGACCAGATGATTTTTCTCTTGATAAGTTAACTCAGAGCCATCGGTGTAGTTGGTTCTGTCTACCATCTTCCGCACACTCTTTGAAGCATGAAAATAAGCTATCCATGGAAATAAGCTGTCAACTATTTTGAAATAAACAATATAAATTACTTAATAACTATGTTTGAGGAACTCACATAGCGGAAGAATTGGAAGCGTATCAACAAGAACACAAATGTCCAAATTATCTTGGTCGATGTCAGGATCACCAAGATCCATGGTGACAAACATACCCTCTTGAAAATCATACATCTTGCCAAGTGCTTCCCAAACCCGGCAACCAAAATGGGATACACTCTCAGAATTGTATAGATTTACCTCAAAATCCATACCATGATGGGTCCTTAGGTTAATTTTCTTTGTTTCATTCCTCTCATGATCTTCAAAACCCTTCCTCTCCAAGACATAGCGTCTTGCATGGCATGGGATAAGCTAGTAGAATTGTAAAAGACGAAAATTACACATTGAAGTAGTAGAAGTCGAGCTTAATTATGAAAAAAACACTTAGCGTCGTAGCGTACCGTTTCACAATTGAAGGCCTCCTCGAGCTTAATGCTGAAGCACCGATCGTCATCCAGGTGAGGCCTGTCGCAGAAACCCCGGTTGTCGGTGTACCAGGAGCACTCCCCGGGACCTTCTTCGTCCGACGACATTTCCTATGTTCATAATTCAAAGATTAAACTTGTACAATTAAATATATGTACTACAAAAACTAAATTAGATCATTATTATTCATCACGGGTTGACTATGGGTCAGTCGAGTCTTTTCTTGAAAACTCTCAGCTCACGTGGTGTATATATTCGACCATCGGTGATGATAGCTCCTCCTTTCGTTCCTGAGTGCATTAGACCAAATTATCTAGCACATGGGAACGAAGGAGAAGCTACCCCCATGACAACAGTCGAGATTCTTCGTCCTCTCATATATGGTGGATACTCTCCCTCACTGATTCCTCTCTGACATTTGTGACCGTCGCTGATGGTCATTACTCCTCCTTCCCCTAGTGCATAACAAAGGTCTAGCACCCAGAGAAGAAGGAGAAACGACCCCCACGACAACAGTCGGGATTCTTCGGCCTCGATAGTCTTAAAGTCAACCCGAAATATCGTTTAATTATCTTTCTAGAAAATCCAGGCCACTCGATATTTCCTACATATTCTAGCACAAGTCATGCCAAAATTCACGGAAAATTCCGGCATGACCTTTGCTCTAAATCAGGACATATCGAGCACCTGAAAGTTGCCGGAATGGAAATTAATCAACACTCTGGCAAAACATAGGCCACTCGGATATACATGTTTTATCTACATAGGCCTATTTGAGCAACACAAGATATACATGTTTTTATCTACATCATATCTTATAGGACTAATATTGACATGGAGATTTGGCTGGTCTCACCACAAGGTCAGAGGGGGTCGGTGACGGGGACTACGGCGGGGATGATGGAGGGGCTCCTTGATTTCTGCAAAAACAAAAACCCTATAAGTTATCACTAATACACCCCGAATAGTATCATACATATAACATCACTAATTGCTTAAACTAAAAAAATAACAACAAATGTGACATGTTCAACTAGTTCTATTAATTCAACTAGTTCTTACTAAAAATAAACTTACTACAAATAGAAATAAACTAATTCTTTCTAAAAATAAACTAGTTCAACTAGTTATATTAATTTTCTTACTAAAAATACATTAGTTCTATTAATTCAACTAGTTCTTACTAAAACCAAACTAGTTCAACTAGTTCATTAATTTACTTACTAACTATTTTAAACACTTACTAAAAACTGTAAAAAAAACTACATTATACAATAGTAAAAAACAGAAAAAAAAGATGGATGGAGGAGGAAGAAGGAGAGAGGAGGAGGGAAGGAGGCCGGTGGGGTCGGAGGAGGGAGGGGCGGTGTAACACCCAAAAATTTAACCAGGTTTTAGTTATTAAAATTTTGCCAAGAGTTTAAAATTTTTGCCTGCAAGAATATCTCTGTTGATTTCAAAACTTTTCTTTTAATATTAAGGAGTTTTTCCCAAGTGGATCCTTCCAAAACATATTGGACTTATTTTCCCTCTCATTTAAAAACATCTCTCAATCAGTAGATTTATTTATTAAATTATTTCACCCTGACCTTTATTCATTAAATGAGTTGTTTTAAAATTTGGAGCTCTTTTTGAACTACAACCATTTGATATATTTATCTAAAAATCCCACCAAAATTTGGAGATGTCATGTGATGCTTTTAAATCACTTTTATGCAAAAATATATTTCATTCATTGGATATTTTGAGTTCTACACCAAGTTTTCAAACCTGGTCCAGTGGGCAATTTTACCCTACAACCTATTTAAATATTTCTTTAAAACTTCTACCAAAATTAGGGGAGGTTAGTAGGAGCATATTATTCCACTTTGTGCAAAAACCCATTTATATTCTTTGAAAAATTTGAGTGAATCATCCTCTTTTGCATTCTGGTCTAACTTGATGATTTGTACTGCAACCATCTTCTAACTTGCTCCTTTACCCATGAGCTTTCTCCTGCTTGTAGTACACCTTACCAAACCCCTAATTCCAAGAGAGTGAACCCATTGGAGTAGTTTTAGTCCATGAAACCATATACTTTTCTTTCTGACCAGATTTGGCTTTCTCAAAGTTTTGCACTAACAAGTTTCTAAATTTGGCCAACTAACCTTACCACCATCTCATGCTTCTAAAGAGACTTTGATCTGAAGATTTGGGCCACCCCAAGAGTTGCCTAGATGCCATTAGCATTTTGTCAAACACCTGGTGTGCATGGCCAGTTTTGACATGATTTTGTCTTTGCATTGTGACCTTGCACCTCTGGGCAAACCAACATGTCCACTAATCTCCTAGGGGACACTAGCCTAGACCTGCTAATCCCTAGCTCCACCCTAGCCGCCTAGCATGCTCTGGCATTTCGCCGAACGCTTGGCGTGCATGCTCTGGGCGCGCCCAGAGCGCGCGTTTTGCACGTGCGTGCGCTCGGGTCGCCGCGTCGCGCCCCGGCCCTTGCTCGCCTACAGAGCCGCACCCCCCCCGACCTCATCCGCTCGCAGGAACCAGCCAAGCCACCCTGGCAGCCTACAGCGCCGCCGACAGAACTTTTGGCGGCACACCGGTGACCGCAGCGCGCCTCTGCCGCGGTCGGCGCCGCCCAAGCCACCCCGGCT
Source organism: Triticum timopheevii (assembly GCA_963921465.1). NCBI lineage: Eukaryota > Viridiplantae > Streptophyta > Magnoliopsida > Poales > Poaceae > Triticum > Triticum timopheevii. Next base: position 476,167,533 of record OY997264.1, on the reverse strand, counting down.
CGCCACCTGCCCCCTTGAACAGCTCAAGCTCATCCGCAGCCTTGTCCGCAAGCCCTCGTCGCCGCCACAACGCCCTGCGGCTACAGAAAGACGGTCGCCGACGAGCTCATCCGCGGCCGCCACTGAACCAACCTTGTTGCTCTATAAAAGAAGGCATCCGAGCACGTTGCGTTCGCGAGGCAGCCTCAGCGTGCTCCCATAATGCTTCTGTGACCGCCAATCAACCCAGGAAGGCCTCCTTCCCCAGCTCCGGCAACCACAGCCGCCGCCACGGTCCCGGCCGTTCCGGCGTCACCAGAGCCTCCACATCTCCAATCTCTCCACCAGGAACCCCCACATCCTCCCGTGAGCCTTTTCACCTACTTGATTTTGATCGGGAGCCATCGCCGCCACAAAATCACTTTGCTCCCGAAGCCACCGGCCGCCGCGAAGCTCGCCGCCGGCGATTTCCTCCACCTCCGACAACCCTACGACCACCGGGAGGACCTCCGCTGATCCGCGGATCCATCCCCGCCCTCAGCTCCCCGCGATGAACAGCCATTCGCCGGCGACGAACGCCGGAGCCACGCCTCTACTCGGGCAGAGGAAGAGGAGAGGGAGGAGACTAGTCAAACATGACTAGTGGGCCCCCTGGACCCACTGTTAGTGACCCAGCCCCGCCACCACGTGACTTAAGTGAAGACGTGAAACCACAAAGTACGTTTCCTCCGCTCCAAAAATGTATTCTTGTCTGAAACGTTTTCTTTTGTATTTTTATTTTAAAAACAGATTTTGACCAAATCTTTGACTGGCTGTATCTTTTTAATTAAAACTCCAAATGAATTAATTCTTTTTCCTACCTCTCTCAAATATTGTCTAGTTTATTTTAAGATTTATTTGAAAAAATTTCAAAACAACTTTTTGTGCTGTTTTGATTTTGTGTGTTAATTCAAATATATTCTTTAATAGGATTTTTGAAGATTTCAAGATGTTTTGGAATGCACCCTGTTTTCCCATGACCTGAAGGCAAGCATTCTGAACCCCGGCATAATATTTTTGTGTGTTCGATGACATGTTTAAAACATCACCTCACTTTGGAAGAACTTGTTATTTCATGTGATATGATCATATGCATGGGTGCATATTAGTGATTTCCATGCTGTTGGAAATGAACACACTTGTGTTGATAATCATCCTCATGTGCCTTGCATGCATGCCGGAAGGAACCCGGGAAAACCTCAGCCTTGGGTAGGCATGCGTTTGTCGCCGGTCTCCGTCGGGACGGTCATGTCCGGTATGGCATAGTGAGGTATAATGAGCGGTGATTCTGTTGGTTGAAATATATTCGTTATGCTAATCATGCAGGGAATACTTAAACCTCCTGAGTCGACCGTAGATCGAGTCTTGTTCCAGTAACCCCCATACTTGTTTTGTACTACCACTCGTCTCTACAGCAAGTAGAGTACGGTTCAGTAAGTTGTCAACCTCTTTCTAGCACACACCGTACAGAGAGGCCAGGGTGGAAGATACCAGTTGTAGCTGGTAGGCAGGCCACCTGGTCCGGGGGCATGGGTGTTTCTGCTTGGGACCGAGAGGGGGGCACCCCTTAGAGCGCGCGATATAAATTTGATCCCATGCTACGCGAGGTTGTAGCCTCCCCACTTAGAGTTTGCTTAACAGGTGTCGCGGGTGATTCCAAACACGTGTGAGTTAAGCTGGTGTGTGCAAGTTAGGTGTGTTTTCAACAAAAAGACCGTAGACGGAATTAGTCCCGATGGACTAAAGAAATCCGTTACTCGTGGGTAAAGAGTACACCCTCTGCAGAGATTAAACCTATTCGAATAGCCGTGTCCATGGTTAAGGATTACAGTCTGGGATGGGTTAAGTGTCGGTCTTAGTGTCGGTCTTCGGAGGTGAAACTGTTAACCAGAACTGGAACAACATGGATTGTGACTTGTGACTTATGATGATTATGATTATTATTATTGTTGACTAACCCGTGATATTATTGTTATTATCGAGTATCTCTGGAATGGTTCTACCTCTGGGATATTCACTATGATTGTTTATTTTAAAGCCCTTTATGTGGTGTCGCTCAGACGCCCGACTGTGGCATTTATTTTAAAGCCCTTTATGTGGTGTCGCTCAGACACCCGACTGTGGCATTTCTTTTAAAGCCCTTTATGTGGTGTCGCTCAAACGCCCGACTATGGCATTTCTTTTAAAAGCCCTTTATGTGGTGTTGCTAAGACGCCCGACTATGGCATTGCTTGTTATTTATTTCATAAATTTTAATACTACTATGTTATTGCATTTTTATAAATAACTTGCTTGCACACATCAGAGTTTTATTTATCTTTTGTGACTGACGTCATGAGCATAAAATATGTTCAGCACATCATTGTTATATTATACCTGTGTTCATAATGTTTGCGAGTACATTCAAAGTACTCACTGGCTTGTCCCTGGCTATTGTCTTGGCCAGATTTTCTTGCATGGAGAGGAGCGACGCGATGACAGCCCCGGAACCTAAGCAACGGAGATAGCAGCCTCGCGGAGATAGGAGTTAACCTGGTCAGCTGTTCCTGTGGGAATTGGAGTCCCATAGACACTGATGATCCATAAACCGCTTCCGCCATCAACCACTAGAAATCATTTGTTGTACTCACAGGCCAGAATGGTCTTGTACCACATATTTTGTATTTTGCTTGGAATTTCTGTATCAAGTTGGAGCCTCATCAGCTAACAGTAATCCTGGGGCTGATGAGCACGACGGTCTTTTCTGGAAATTTATTCCCCGGAAAACCGGTCGGGACAGGCGGGGGGAGGAGGGGGAGGGGGCGGCCGGAGGAGGAGGAGGAGGGAGGGGGAGGGGGTGGAGGGGGAGGGGCGACCATAGGAGGAGGAGGGAGGGTGCAGGGGGTGGAGGGGGAGGGGGCGGCCGGAGGAGGAGGAGGGAGGGGCGGCCAGAGAAGGAGGAAGGAGGGGTGGTGGGAGGAGGGCAGTCGGAGGAGGAGGGGGAGGAGGGAGTACCTCGGCGAGGAGCAGCATGGCGGCGGCGGACGACGGGTTTGGCGTGGTCGTGCGACAGCGAGTGAGAGGGAGAGAGTGAGTGAGAGGGAACTGCACCGCGCGCTCTAGGGTAAGGTAAGTAAGTAGTAGCGCCTTTCAGGGAAAAGCGCTACTGCTAAGAGACGTAGCAGTAGGGCTGGCGGGGCATACGCGCTACTGCTATGTGTGTCTAGCCAACTTCGCCCAGTCCAAGTATAGTAGAGGCGTTCTTTGGCAGAACGCGCTACTGCTAAAGTAGTAGCAGTAGCATGGTTAATTTAAAATCGCTACTACTAAGTAACAGTAGCACCCTATTTTGTCCAGCGCTACTGCTAAGATGCTGTGTATAAGGTTTTCCCTAGTAGTGCTAGCCCCCTCCGGTGTCTATATAAACCGGAGGGTTTAGTCTGTAGGATAACAACAATCATAATCATAGGCTAGCTTCTAGGGTTTAGCCTCTACGATCTCGTGGTAGATCAACTCTTGTACTACTCATATCATCAAGAGCAATCAAGCAGGAAGTAGGGTATTACCTCTATCGAGAGGGCCCGAACCTGGGTAAACATCGTGTCCCCTGCCTCTTGTTACCATTAGCTTTAGACGCACAGTTCGGGACCCCCTACCCGAGATCCATCGATTTTGACACCGACAAAGGGGGCGACTATTTATAGCATAGGGAGCAGCTCGACATGATAAGACATAAATGCCCTTCAATGATATGACCGTTAGGTGGTAGGATATTTTGGGATAGCTGGCGCATAGCACAGCAACGGTCCTATATTTGAGAATCAAATTCCTCAGGGCTATCATGTTCCTCATTGTGTAGGCAATCTGCACAGGTGAATTCCTAACTCCTCAGTTAGAACAAATTCCTCAGAGATCAGAAGATCTTCGTCTCTGTCACTGAAGAAATTGACTGAACTGTATGAGATTTCCAATGGCTTCACTCGAAAGGATTGGGTAGGTGTAGGATTTGAGTTGAGCATCACTTGGAAAGTGTTTCCTTAGTATTACCTTGACCCCCTTTAACGGTACGGTGTTTCCTATGACTCAAGAAAGAGAAAATGAAACTACGAAAACAAAAGTCTTCACGCTTCATAGTTCTCGCATGAATATCCATGTCTTCAGGGTTACACCAATTTCTTCACTTTCAAAGTCTTCAGGAGAACCAAAATCTTCTGCTGAAGACATACATTTTTAGGGGTTGACTTTCATCATAAATATCAAACTCCTCATTGACTTATAGAGCCTGTGTACACTCACAAACACATTAGTCCCTTAACCTATAAGTCTTCAATACACCAAAATCACTAAGGGGCACTAGATGCACTTACAGTAACTTGATTAGAAAAGCACGTAGATCATCATGGTGCACTTTAACTTGCTATTTAACAACTTCAACTTAATGTTTTGTTCAGATCTAGAACAATTTCAAAATTTGCATATGAGGACTTACTGGAATTGTTATATGTTGTTTCCGGCCTCATTTAAACTTTCCTTGATGTGTGTTCTTGTATGCATCATCTCTTGCCATGAGTTGCATCATGTAGCCTTGTCATGAATCATACTTACTTGAGCATCATGTGATGCTTATGTGTTGTGTGTTTACCATGTTGTTTGCTTCTTTTCGGTTGTGCTTCTTCTCGATAGTTTCTGTTTTGTTGCGATCGTGAGGATTCATTTGACTACGCTTGGTTCGTCTACGCCCGTTCATCTTCTTCATGGACTTGATCTTCTTCATAGCGGGATTTCAGGCAAGATGACCGCCACCTTGGATCTCACTACTATCTTTGCTTTGCCAGTTGTCTCGATGCTATTGCTATGTCGCGCTTCCTACCACTTGTTTATCAAGCCTCCCAATATGCCAGGACAACCTCTAACCTTTTCACCATCCCAGCAAACCGTTGTGTGGCTATGTTACTGCTTTGCTCAACCCCTCTTATAGCGTTGCTAGTTGCAGGTTGTTCCATGTTGGGACATGTATATCTTGGAATATCACAATATCTCTTATTTAATTAATGCGCATATATACTTGGCAAATGGTGGAAGGCTCGGCCTTTTGCCTGGTGTTTTTTTCCACTCTTGCCGCCCTAGTTTCCGTCATACTGGTGTTATGTTCCTTGATTTTGCGTTCCTAACACGGTTAGGGTTTATGGGGCCCCTTGACAGTTCGCTTTGAATAAAACTCTTCCAGCAAGAACCAACATTGGTTTTGACATTTGCCAACATAATAATATTGAATTAATTAATTAATTATCATAGGAGGTCGCGTCCCCGAGGTTCCTTAATTCAACATAATACAGGGGGGCCAGTGATGATGGTGTTGGTCCCAAATGAGCAGACTGTGGGGCCACCACGGGGCAACTCGAGGTCTGATTTTACTCGTAGGATGACCCATCTGGTTTACCCTGAGAACGAGATACATGCGACTCCTATCAGGCTAGGTCAGTGCATCGGGCGGTCTTGCTGGACTTGTTTTACCATTGTTGAAATGTCTTGTGAACCGGGATTCTGAGTTTGATCGGTGTTCCGGGAGGTGGATTTTCCTCCGTTGATCGTGAGACCTTGTCGTGGGCTAAGTTGGGATACCCCTTCAGGGTTTAAACTTTTAAGAGCCGTGCCTGCGGTTATGTGCATATGGAAGTTTTTAATATCCGGTTGTAGAGAACTTGACACCAGATCCGAAATAAAATACACCAACAACATGTGTATTGGGCACCTGGGTGTCCCCCTCTGGTAATTCGTTTTCCAATAATTTTTATATATTCCAAAATAAATCTCCGTAAAATTTTAGCTCATTTGGAGATGTGTGGAATAGGTATCTCTACATAGCTTTTTCAGGTCCAGAATTCCAGCCGTCGGTAATCTCCCTCTTTGTGTAAACCTTGCATATTATGAGAGAAAAGACATTAGAATTACTCCACAAAGTGTTAGATTGAATGAAAACACTATAAATGATAGTAGGAAAAACATGATGCAAAATGGACATATCAACTCCCCCAAGCTTAGACCTTGCTTGCCCTCAAGAGAAAGCCGATATCGATAATCATGTCCACATGTTTAGAGAGAGAGAGAGAGAGAGAGAGAGGGAGAGAGAGAGAGAGAGAGAGGTGTCGATAAAAACAAAATACGGACATAGTAGCATCATGATCATTATTATAACAGCAATAAACTTTATCATAAAATTTCTCATGAGCAATTAATAATTCATCACAACATCAAAGTATAAGGAATAAACTTTCTTGAAAACTAACAAACTATGTTCTCAGTTAACAATGCAATTGCAATTCATCATATTTTCCGGAAGGGTCTCGTGTTGGAGAATTTTTAGCAAGTCCACATACTCAACCATCATTTAGTCTTCTATGATTGCTAACACTCACAATATATATATGGAGCAAAAAGTTTCAGCCAGACACATAGAAAGATAGGGGCTTATAATTATGCCTCCCAGCTTATTCACCTCATGGGTGATGTCAACAATATATAATAACTCATGATCACTCATATCCACCACATGATGCTTGCAAAAGAGAAAAATAAAAAGGAATAGTGTAGACTCTTGCATGAAAAGTGAATACATAACAATAAATGATATGCCCTTCACATAGGGAAGCAGAGGTCGTCATGTGCTTTTTGTAATTGGATGCAAAAGCTCTTCATGCAAAGGAACATCACGTTATATTGCCCCTTATGATAGAAACCTTTATTGTGTGGTCCATCGCTTTTATTATTTTGCCATCACTAGTTCGTACAACGCTTATTTCCCTCACAATAAAAGATCAGACATATTTAGAAGCAATTTTTATTGTTTTATGCACCGATGACAAGTTACTTGAAGGATCTTATTCAATCCATAGGTAGGTATAGTGGACTCTCATAACACTAAATTGGGTTTAAAGTTTTTGGATGCACAAGTAGTATCTCTACTTGTTGCGGATTTTTGGCTAGCAAAGATATTGGGCAAGCACCACATGTGGAGGATCTATGACAATATAACTTCTATCTGAATATGAACAAACATAAATCATTATGTTGTATTCCTTGCCCAACATCACCAATTTGACATAAAATACTTAGTGGGGGCTCACAATCATAAAAAGATGTCCAAGATAGTATATTTGCATGTGAATCTTCTCTTCCTTATTAATTTGTTTCATGAATTGCATCATTGACCAATGCTATGTTTGTCAACTTTCAATAAATTTCACTACTTAAACTCTTTCTTACGTGATGTCATTACTTCCATGACATTAGCATATGATCTTTTTCACTACTTTCTTTATTTTCATTGAACCATAAAAGTAAAGAAGCAAAAACTCGAACTAATCTTTTTTAATTATATAACTCTCACTCGATTACCTAGATAGATGATCACGAAACTAGCACTCGAAATTAGATCATACTAAACTTTTATTCTACTAAATCATGAAATATCTAATGATCGAACTAAAAATAGATGGAGATAATAAAAGTGATGGTTATACGATACCGGGGTACCTCTCCCAAGCTTGGCACAAGCCAAGGGGAGTGTCCATACCCGTGTACTCAAGTTTCCTTCTTTGGTGATGGTGGTGGTGCTGATGTGGTTGTCCTCTTCTCCAACTTAGATTTGAGGATGAAATTTTCCTCCCTCAAATTGTCAACCTCTTGTTCAAGCTTCAGTACCCTTTTGCATAATGCCTCCTTACTTTCCTGCAAAAAATGGGACGTGATAAATTGGGCTTAGGTCTATTTACTTTGTCTAGAAGACTTGACTTCTTGAAATCCACATGCGTATCCCTAGGTTGAGGTAGAGGAACTTCATCTTCATCTGAATTGGCTGTAACACCCCCAGTAATCAAGCTAGAGTGCCCTTCCTCTAATTATGTCAAGTCATCATCTTAAACTTGCTATTAGTCATTAACATCCAAAATCCATTTCAATTCAAAACTCAAATAGAGAGTATAAATAAAACTACTTCATATAAAAAAAGTGTTCATGTTATTGCAGATATTCAGTAGCTAATTTTCATGTACAAAACCAACCTCGTTTGAATATTTAAAATGGCCTAAACATAATTAAAACAGGATAACCAACATTTAAATTAACCATTTCTAGTTAAACAAAATTGTAAACTATTCAAAATAATTTTAATCTTACTGTACTAAGTCTACACCCCCTAGTATTTATGGGACAAGTTTCAAGTTCAACAAAATGCAATTGGTGTAAAAATTAAATGCAAAACATCAGAGAAATAAGAAACAGAAAATAGAAAAAGGAAAAGGGTAAAATTTACCTATACACTTGGGCCTCTCTTGGCTATAGTGTAGCCCAGCCCACTGTGGCCGGCCTTCCCTTACCTCCCGCCACCCCCTTACAAAGGCCGCGGACACGCCATGATCACCGCACCTGGCCTCCTCGCGCTGCAGTGCTGCGGAAGGGGATAAGAGCATGCCACGCTCCATCTCACTCACCCCGAAACCCTAGCACCCCCCAGAACACTTTCCCTCGCCCGATCCCCTCGCTCCAGTCAAACCTGAGGGCAGCCATCGCCGTGCCATCTTCGTCGCCGTGGCCACTGGCTGCCCCTCATCGCGCCATCATGTCCTGGAGATCCGCCACTGACTCTTACGTCGCCCGAGGCTAACTGTTGGAGCTCAACGCCTCCGTATCGAGCTCCTCGATGCCATGTTCAACCTCTGCCCCACCGGACCTTGCCGGCTAGATCTGCTCATCTCCAACTGCCTCCGGCCTCCTCGATTCCTCCTCTGCATTCGTTGTGAGCACCGCCTCACTTCCCCTCTCTCCACGCATTGATTTCTTACTCTGACCGCCGATGCCATGAGAGCCAAGGACCTCCGCCGCCGTGTTTGGTCGCTGGCGTTGCTCCGTTGACCATTTGGTCACGATCTTATGCCCACTAACTTCACACGCATCCGTAGAGACCCGCTCGCCCTTTAGTTCACTCGCTGCCGCGTTGCTGCTGCTAACCCGCTCCATCCCAAGCTTCGGGTGCCGCCATAGTCGTCACCAGCAACGCGGCCGATCCAGCAAGCCACTCCGCGCGTCGCGAGGATGCCTGTGCTGCAATCCCACTGCAGCCCCACTGGTTCGGCCATCGTCGGCGGCTAACCACCGGCTAAACCGGCTTAATTAACCCACTAATAACCCCTAGGTCGCTTACAACTGGGCCCCCACCACTTAATTAACTCGAGTTTCAAAAAATTATTGTTTTACCTACAGCCACTGATGTGTAGGCCCCATATGGTAATTAAGCCTAATTAAATTAAACTAAACCGAGTGGCCCCCACATGTCAACTTTGACCCTGCCCAGTCAGAGTTGACTGGGCCCAGTCGTCAGCGACTGCGTCCAGCTGACAAGTGGACCCCACAGCCCCTGTTGACCAGTCAACTTTGACTCGTCAACCGTTGATTCTGGCCCCACATGTCAGTCATAGTGACGCTTACTGGGTACACAGGAGCTCAGGTATTTATGTTGGAATTAATTTAAATAATAATGATTTCAGAAAATGTTTAAATCTTTGAAAATTCATATAAAATTATCTGTAAGTCAGATGAAAATAATTTATATATGAAAGTTGTTCGAAAAAATGTGACGAATCCGAATATGCAATCCTTTCATCTGTCACTTGCCTCTAACATGATGAACATGGATCCTTCCCCTCTGATTCATCTGTCCGAAAAATGCCAAATGATAGGAGAACATCCCCAGATGTTTTCCCTCTTCATCTGTATCGTGTAGCACTGCGTTAGGTCACCCATAGCACTGCATATTTCCATGCCATGCATCGTAATGCATCTCTTTGCATTTTATTTATTGTTTCTTCCCCCTCTGCTATCCGGTAGACGCCGAGACTGACATTGCTCCCAGGATCAAGTACACTCCTGGCAACCATACCTTTTCACCAGAGCAACTAGGCAAGAACAACCCCCTTGATCATTCATATATCACCCATTTCCTTCTCTCTCATCTTGCATTAGAATTTGCTACTGTTTTGATTGACCCTATTCTGATGCATAGCCTGATTTTATAACGTGCTATCGTTACCTACCTGCTATCATACATGCTTAGTATTGGTTGGTTAGTGATCCATCAGTGACCCCACATCTTGTCCCTATTGCCCCCGCTTTGCTACCAGATGACTCGATCAACGTGATCGATATGCAAAGACCGACACATCATCGGCAACCCCGTTAGTTATATGACTCCATAAAGCTACTATCGAGTGCCGAGGGTGATACCTCGTAGCGCCCTCTTGATGATATCTTTGTAGTGTAGCTAATCGGCCATGGATTACAGAGGGTGATTCCTCCTTCACCACTCCCGATGACGACTTTGTTGTGCAACACCTCAAGTGTGAACCCTTCCAGGGCGATTCCTCCTAGTTCACCTTGACAGTTAGGAATCCATCGAGGGCGATTCCTCGGATTCCCCCTTGATCACTACAAAAAAAAAAGACACACCCGTGACATTTTGGGCCGAACGTTTTTTTTCCTGACATAGTTATGACACTTCCGAAGAGGCGAAGAGCCAAGTGCAACGTTCACATGACTACGAACTATTGAACCTCCCAAAGAGGCAAAGAGCAAAGCACAAGGTTTTATAGGAGTTGCCGTCCTAGTATGAGTATACTATAACTATAGCAAATGATGCTACTGTGTGATGCCGCCACGTCACCTATATCCAAAGCTGTGCCACCTTTTTTTTTCTCAAAGAGCATGTTGGAGCCCATGCAACAACCACACAAGTTGCACTTACACATAACACATTTACTAGTAATAAATTCTAAAGGAAAAATGCAAGTATGCCACACACGTTCATCTCCAATTCATGTGATAAATTTGTGCATGACTAGTCTACATATATTCACAGCGCTACCATTCACAATTTACCGTACTCCACTTACACGTCATAGATGGGCTACATGTCCTCCTCTAGGTTCCAGTCCTAGGTGTTCTTCATGGATGGCACAATCCATAGCGGTGGGCAACGGGAATCATTGTCGTAGCTTTCTAGTCCGGTTCCACACGATGGAGACTCATCCAAGCTGAGCGGCATAAATCAGGGATAGCGTGTCCCATCATGTCGTTCATCCGGCGGTGCGCACTGAAGACACAACCATGCTTCATGAACGACATGCCTTTGGTGTAGTGCAAAGAAGGTGGCATCTGCTTCACAATGGGGTAGTTGTCCCCAATGAAAAGGGATTACTCTCCAAGAGTGTTCCTCGACACCCACGTAGCATCACGGGGGTCGAACTCGGTGTCGTTCATCTGGTACACGCGGCATCTAAGATTTGGACACATGGTGATGTACATAGTCAAGGTCCATGCATAATAATGTTGTGCTCAAATATGGCAGTCAGAATACTGTGCAACAAATAGTACTACTCTGGTATAGAGGAAGTAAAATAACCGACTTATTATATATAGCCACTCTTGGCTACATGGATGAGATAGTAAGACATGGAAAATCAAAAATGGTGGCAGCTAGTGGGTTCAGGTCATCAAGGGCCTAGCTAGCTATACGCGTCCTCCAAGGTAAAAAGTACTCCTACTAGTACTAGTAAGTAGTACAACAATGAAAGAGAAGGCAAGATGGTTAAAAAATGGAATACTTGGGTAGATGGTGACGGTCCGATCGTGGTAGATTGTGTGGCCATGTTGCACATCAGTGGTACCATGGGTAGCGACTACTAAGATAGTTGATCCCAATATGCCAAAGTCAGCTACAAGGTTCCAGGTTAGACCAAAACACAGATTCAAATGCACATCCAGGATCGGCGATCTTATTTTGATCGGGGGATGACTGGTCCCTAAAAAATAATGGAGTACCGTTAGGGATGCAAATGATGGTTTCTGCATTCCGCTTGTAATCTCACGTACCTTAGGATGACAACTAGATGAAACAAGTCCCCTGGCTTATCACCGCGAAGATGCGTCCTAGATGGCGCACGGTGTCTTCAAACGTGTAGGGGTACAAATCTACCGCCGCCAACATGCACAAGCCTTTGCCGTTACTGCCTCTTGCATTGATGGCAATCCTTATGTCAAACACCGCGATGAGATAGTGATCGTCGTAGCCGCGTCGCTTTGTCGGCGGGACCGCAATTGCTATCTTCTTCAATCTCATGTAGGCATCATCATACGTATTCAAGCCCAGCCAGTCCGGAAGGCCGATCCCAATGGTGGAGAAGGGTCTACGGAAACGGCTGCACTGCTGTGGATGTTGTGCAAAATGATGGTGGTATCCGGCCAGAGGTATGCAAGCCAATCTTCGTTGGCACCGACCCAGACCTACATATAAGACGGTGGGCAGCGGAGAAATTACAGGATGGAAATGGAATAACTAAGAACTACATGATCAAACTCCATGACTGGCCTGCTCATTGGACAAAATCCGACTACCTATCAACGTCGACAACTCTAGCGGAGTCAACGTGCAACCATGGCCAGGGAGCGGTGGACTATTCGAAGGATTGTCCCATAAAAGAACCTTCTCCTCGAGGATGCATGGAAGACCAACGAGCATGGCCTTTTCCCAAGCCTGTTTAAGCACCGTCTTGAAAAAGTTGGTGCACGAAGCACCGAGTCTTGCGGCGGCGAGGACGTCGGAGCAGCGTACGATTTCTCCCAGAGGATCGTCATCCAAGGTCTCCCAGCCCCGACGAGGAGGAGAACCGCCTGGCGAATCCATGGGAGCAGTGACGATTTGCCTTCTCTTCGGGGGGAGGGGAACTGGCGAGGAGGAGATAAGAGTGTAGTAACCGCAGGGCCTCGTCCCTTCCAACTGTAGATCGTTCCTTAGCGAAGGGATGAGGCTATTATTTACTACTAGTACTAGCTTTATGGGACGTTATGGGATTGCATTATAATGTAAATAATAGCACTAGTAAGAAATTTTTGGCACTAGGTAGTAGTTTTTGGCGTGGATTAAGAAATTTTTGGTATGTTTTTGCTATTTTTTGTACACGCCAACTAGTGTCAAAAAATGTCTTACATTATGGGATGGAGGAGTACGTACTCGTACTGTAGTAGTACTAGTACTACTTTCTCAACTAGTAGTGCGTTGTACTGTACTTCTAGTATAGTGCACCAGTTTTGAACTCTTGAATCTCAGGGCCAAGGAGCTACAGTTGGAAGTGGAGGGTACTACTATTCTCTAGAACCATCATTGTACTAGCAATGCAGGGAAAGTACACCTGCATAGTGGCTACTCTCAGTGCTCTATTCAAGCGCGTAGCTGGCCTACTCAGCCGCTCCTCTCTCTCTCTCTCTCTCACACACACACACACACTAGAAGCCTGTTTATCAGCGACGGTTACAGCGGGGGCAGAACATTTGAGTTATTTGATACAACAAGACTAGGATTTTCGCTTCCATTTGTGGAGGTGTAATGGATCTCGTCGAACTTTGTTAGTAGTTCCTTGTTTATGAATGAGATGACAAAGCTTTTGCCTCCATTTAAAAAAAAACACGTCAAGAGGAATTTCTTTTATAGAGCCGATAATGAAGTGAAGTCCATGCGTGCAACGCCACAAGCTACAGAGTAGTAGATTACTAGTAGCACTTTACATACAGAGCCATATTCCACAGTTCCCAGTGCCCCGCCAGGCTTTTCCGGCTCCTCTAGCTTAATTGGGAGGTGCTAGTTTAAATATGCTACTAGCTGATGAGGAAGCTGCAAGCGAGGTGCGCTAGGGCGAACACGCGAGCCACGAGATGATGGGAAGGAAAACCTGTTCACGTGGCTAGGCTATCAAGTGCACCCAGATTGTGGTGCCGCACGTTCGTTCGACTTCAAAATTCAAATTACGCGTGTACAATATTGGCTCGCAGCGAAGTTACTATTCAAAAAAAGGTCGCCGTGCGTTCGGCCGAGATCGAAACCACAAAATAAGGTATACACTCCCGCGACCACTAGTAGTACTCGTTGGAGTACAACGCAACCTAGAATCGCCTTTTGTCGCTAGTAGTACATTGTTCCTTACAAGAAACCACTAATAATGCCAAGAAACTACTACCACTTGCATACGTGGCAGACTTAAGATAAGACTACCTTATCAACCATTGTACATGCCCTTACCAACCAGCCCTACTAAGAAACGACTCCTCTACAAAGTGCCGTTATAGGCACATTTCAACCCATGTCACCCATTAATTCAATGTCTTCTATTCGAATGGGAAGTTAGGCGTAATGACTTGTGGGACCTACATGTTAGTCTGCACAAAAATCCCCGAGTGACCTCCTACCTCTGGCCCGTCCACTTAGTCATCCTCGGACATGGGACGCAGCTACCGCCGCCGGCAGAAGGCGAGGTCAAAACCGTCGGCGGTGCAGAGCCCATCTTGCGGTAGCCTGGATGCTAGCTCCGTCCGGCGCTCGCGACCGCTAGCTAGCCAAGATAGCTCCGTCTAGCTGCTTGTCCGGAAGGTTTGCTAGCTAGATTGACACGGCGGCACGGTGGCTTACTCGCGCGCGCCGTGCTAAGGCCAGCCATCTGGCTCGAGCGAAGGCCAGCATGGCGGCTTGCTCGCTCGTGAGTCACGCTCGGGCCAGCCTGCCAACCTGTGCGGAGGCCAGCGCGGCGTGCGGCCTGTCCGGCGGAGCGGCGGCCAACTCGCTCATCACCGGCGCCACCGAAGAACACGCATCGGTACTATTTGAAGTAATGTTCAGGAAACATAATGATTTGAGGGGGAATAGCAGGATGAAGGTCAGATGTGGGTCCCTCATGTCAACGGTCAAACAAAATGTGTTGGTTTAACCTGCCTTGTCAGCACGGTCGTGTGGGCCAACCCTATCATAAACGGGTTTAAACGGGCCTAATCGGCACTAGGTAGTAGTTTTTGGCGTGGATTATGAAATTTTGGGTATGTTTTTGCTATTTTTTGTACAATAGTTTCTTCCTAGGGCTGGTTCAAAGTGGTAGTTTTTTGTTAAATACTCTACATACTGTAAGTAGGAGTGAAAGTTAAGCTTTGGAAGCCAATAAGCATGGCTAGTTACATAGTGCATATGTGTACGTGATTGAAAGTAAACATCAACCATGAGTGACTAATATCTTGATGGAAAACTCGAAACTATGGAAATGCTAGGATTTTTTTGCATGGTTGGAAATACTAGCAATGTTCATGTGCGTTTCAACGAATCATAATTAGAATAATACTCATTCACAAACTTGATACAAAACACTCTAATTTTGATATACATACATCACTAGAGATATATTATGTTTCAATCAGAATATATTCCTTGGGTTGTTTTGGTGAGGTGAGGGAGGGATCTGGTTGGTTTTAAGATACTAATTATGAGTTCTTCTGCAAATTGGTAGAGAAGTGGGATGTTGGTGAGAAAAGGCAACAACTTACCTCACAGTCGTTAGATGTAGATCTAATGGTCAGAAACGACGGATGGCAGACACACCATCATCACCAACTTAGTCTTCTATAGGAGTACTAGAAAGATCAGTGCATTACATGGAACATCAAGATGCATTTTTTTATAAAACACTTGTTGTGATTGACCCATGGGGGAGTAATCCCATGTGTAAAAACTAATGATATCTCAAGAAATAGGATATAAGGTAAAGAGGAGTGGGGCGTGGTGGTGATTGGTGGTCGGACTGAGCGGAGGCATGGGGATGGACGACGCCGGCAGCGGCCACCAGGCCAGTTTGTTCCAGAGGCTTCTGATACGTCTCCAACATATCTATAATTTTTTATTGTTCCATGCTATTATATTACCCCTTTTGGATGTTTATGGGCTTAATTTTACACATTTATATCATTTTTGGGACTAACCTACTAACCGGAGGCCCAGCCTATATTGCTGTTTTTTTGCCTATTTTAGTATTTTGAAGAAAAGGAATATCAAATGGAGTCCAAACGGAATGAAACCTTCGGGACCGTGATTTTTGGAACAAACGTGATCCAGAGGACTTGGAGTGCAAATCAAGAAGCAGCCGAGGTGGCCACGAGAGGGTAGCCCCCCCCCCTTATAGGGCGCGCCCCCCTGTCTCGTGGGCCCCTTGGGCGACCACCGACGTACTTCTTCCTCCTATATAAGCCTACGTACCCCGAAAATATCCAGGGAGCCAACGAAACACAATTTCCACCGCTGTAACCTTCTGTATCCGCGAGATCCCATCTTGGAGCCTTTGTCGGCGCTCCGCCGGAGGGGGAATCGACCACGGAGAGCTTCTACATCAACACCATAGCCCCTCCGATGAGTTATGAGTAGTTTACCACAGACCTACGGGTCCATAGTTGTTAGCTAGATGGCTTCTTCTCTCTTTTTGGATCTCAATACAATGTTCTCCCCCTCTCTTGTGGAGATCTATTCGATGTAAACTCTTTTTGCGGTGTGTTTGTCGAGATCCGATGAATTGTGGGTTTATGATCAAGCTTATCTATGAATAATATTTGAATCTTCTCTGAATTCTTTTATGTATGATTGAGTTATCTTTGCAAGTCTCTTTGAATTATCAGTTTGGTTTGGCCTACTAGATTGATCTTTCTTGCCATGGGAGAAGTGCTTAGCTTTGGGTTCAATCTTGCGGTGTCCTTACCCAGTGACAGCAGGGGTTGCAAGGCACGTATTGTATTGTTGCCATCGAGGATAAAAAGATGGGGTTTATATCATATTGCATGAGTTTATCCCTCTACATCATGTCATCTTGCTTAATGCGTTACTCTGTTCTTTGTGAACTTAATACTCTAGATGCAGGCAGGAGTCGGTCGATGTGTGGAGTAATAGTAGTAGATGCAGGCAGGAGTCGGTCTACTTGTTGCGGACGTGATGCCTATATACATGATCATGCCTAGATAATCTCATAATTATTCGCTTTTCTATCAATTGCTCGACAGTAATTTGTTCACCCACCGTAATACTTATGCTATCTTGAGAGAAGCCTCTAGTGAGACCTATGGCCCCGGGTCTATCTCTTATCATATTGGCTTCCAATCTACTTTTATTTGCATCTTTACTTTTTGCATCTATATTATAAAATACCAATAATATATTTATCTTATCATACTATCTCTATCAGATCTCACTTTTGCAAGTGGCCGTGAAGGGATTGACAACCCCTTTATTGCATTGGTTGCGAGTTCTTTGTTTGTTTGTGTAGGTGCCTGGGACTTTTGAGGAGCCTCCTACTGGATTGATACCTTGGTTCTCAAAAACTGAGGGAAATACGTACGCTACTATTGCTGCATCACCCTTTCCTCTTCAAGGAAAACCAACGCAAGCTCAAGACGTAGCAAGAAGGATTTCTGGCGTCGTTGCCAGGGAGGTCTTCGCTCAAGTCAAGACATACCAAGTACCCATCACAAACTCATCTCCCTCGCATTTACATTATTTGCCATTTGCCTCTCGTTTTCCTCTCCCCCACATCACCCTTGCCATTTTATTCGCCCTCTCTTTTCCAATCTCCTCCTCTCTCTTTCGCTTGCCTTTTTCTGTTTGCTCGTGTGTTAGTTCGTTTACCTTGTCGTTATGGCTAGTCCTCCTATCCTTATTATTACCCCCGAACATGAAATTTTTAATTTTAAGCAAAGGGATGGAGAAAATTTAAAAGATGTTTGGCATAGAATTGCAATGCTCAAAATAAATCTACTAGGAAGCTTTCTACTTTCGTACTTCTTCGCAATTTTTATGTAGGCATTACTCCTTGGAATAGATATGTTCTTGATACCGTTACCGGAGGTGATTTCTTGAGTAGCCATACGTTTGATGCTGATAATGCTATGCTAGATTTGTTTGGCCCACCACCTCTTTTGGTTAATGGAACTATTTTAACTTTGGAACATGTTATGCAACGGCTTGATATTATTGAAAATAAAATTGCCACTGTTGAGTTGATTTAAAATTTGGATAAAAATATTCATAATCATATTACCCAATATGGATCTAGGGTTGGAGTTACTTTGAAAAATCTTAAAGAGAAAGAACCTATAGTTAATGAAAAAATAAATTTAGATTCTGCTAGAATCAGTAAACTTGAGGATATAATTACCAACTTAGGTTCGGCGTTTTCTTTCATGAAAAACACTCCAAAACCCTCTACCAAAACTGCCAAGTTTATTTATGTTCCTAAAAATAAGGGTGAGTCTTCTAGTAAGGGAGACGCGGATCTCAAATCCATAAGTGTTCATCTCAATTGTCTTTCTATCGTTAAGGAACCTTTTGCTACAAACGGATTTCTTGAATTTTTGCCTAAAGGTTTAGTCATTGCTAAAAAGGGAGAAATCCCTAAATATTATAAGTGCTCTACTGAGGACTTGAGTACCAAAGATGGCACTACTTAGATCTATCTTCGCTTTTGTGCCTAGCTAGGGGCGTTAAACGATAGCGCTAGTTGGGAGGCAACCCAATTTTCTTTGTGTTTTTTGTTTTCGTTCCTGTTTATTAATAAATCTTGCATCTACCCTCTGTTTAGATGTGTTTTTATCTTTTAATTAGTGTTTGTGCCAAGTAGAACCTATAGGATAACCTATGATGATAGTTGATTTGATTCTGCTGAAAAACAGAAACTTTGCACGCATGAATTTAGTTTTTTGAAATCACAGAAACCTGATTTTGCGTTGATTCTTTTTTCTGCTAATCGATAGACAAATTGTTCAGGACTTCCTATTTTCGTAGGAGTTTTAGAGGTCCCGAAGTTTGCGTTAGTTACAGATTGCTACAGACTGTTCTGTTTTTGACAGGTTCTGTTTTTCGTGTGTTGTTTGCTTATTTTGATGCATCTATGGCTAGTAAAATAATTTATAAACCATAGAGAAGTTGGATTACAGTAGGTTTAACACCAAAGTAAATAAATAATGAGTTCATTACAGTACCTTATGTGGTGGTTTTGTTTTCTTTCACTAACGGAGCTTATAAGATTTCCTGTTGAGTTTTGTGTTGTGAAGTTTTCATATTTTTGGGTAAAGCTTTTATGGACTATGAAATAAGGAGTGGCAAGAGCCTAAGCTTGGGGATGCCCAAGGCACCCCAAGATATTCAAGAATAGCCAAAAGCCTAAGCTTGGGGATGCCCTGGGAAGGCATCCCCTCTTTCGTCTTCGTTCATTGGTAACTTTACTTGGAGCTATATTTTTATTCGTCACATGATATGTGTTTTGCTTGGAGCGTCGTGTATTATATTAGTCTTTTATTTTTAGTTTACCACAATCATCCTTGCTGTACACACCTTTTGGGAGAAGCCTACTTGATTAGAATTTGCTAGAATACTCTATGTGCTTCACTTATATCTTTTGAGCTTGATAGTTTTCGCTCTAGTGCTTCACTCATATCTTTTAGAGCACGGTGGTGGCTTATTTTTGTAGAAATTGCTAGTCTCTCATGCTTCACTTATATTATTTTGAGAGTCTTTTAGAACAGCATGGTATTTTCTATGGTTATAAAATTGGTCCTAGAATGGTAGGCATCCAAGTTGGGTATAATAAAAACTATCATAGGAAGTGAATTGGATGCTATGATCAATTTGATACTTGATAATTGTTTTGAGATAGGGAGGTAGTGATATTAAAGTCATGCTAGTTGGGTGATTATGACTTTAAAGAATGCTTGTGTTGAAGTTAGCAAGTCCCGTAGCATGCACGTATGGTTAAAGTTAGTTGTGTAACAAATGTGAAACATGAAGTGTACCTGGCTTGTGCATCCTTATGAGTGGCAGTCGGGGACGAGCGATGGTCTTTTCCTACCAATCTATCCCCCTAGGAGCATGCGCGTAGTACTTGATTTTTGATGACTTCTAAATTTTTGCAATAAGTATACGAGTTCTTTTGACTAATGTTGAGTCCATGGATTATACGCACTTTTACCTTTCCACCATTGCTAGCCTCTTCGGTACCGTGTATTGCCCTTTCTCACCTTGAGAGTCGGTACAAACTTTGCCGGTGCATCCAAACCCCGTGATACGATACGCTCTATCGCACATAAACCTCCTTATATCTTCCTCAAAACAGCCACCATACCTACCTATTATGGCATTTCCATAGCCATTCCGAGATATATTGCCATGCAACTTTCCACCGTTCCTTTCATCATTATCAGGACATACTTTACTTTTGTCATATTGCCATTGCATGATCATGTAGTTGACATCGTATTTGTGGCAAAGCCACCATGCATAATGTTTCATACATGTCACTCTTAATTCATTGCACCATCCTTGTACACCGCCGGAGGCATTCATATAGAGTCATATCGTGTTCTAGTTTCGAGTTGTAATTCATATGTTGTAATCAATGAAAGTGTGATGATCATCATTATTAGAGCATTGCCCAAAAAGAAAAAGAAAAAAAGGAAAGGCCAAAAAAAGGCAAAAGAAAAAAAGAAAAAAAAATAAAAAAGAAAAGAAAAAGAAAATAAATAAAAGGGGCAATGTTACTATCTCTTTTTCCACACTTGTGCTTCAAAGTAGCACCTTGTTCTTCATGTAGTGAGTCTCATATATTGTGCTTCAAAGTAGCACCATGTTTTTCATATAGTGAGTCTCATAAGTTGCCTTTTTCATACTAGTGGGAATTTTTCATTATAGAACTTGGCTTGTATATTCCTACAATGGGCTTCCTCAAATGCCCTAGGTCTTCGTGAGCAAGCAAGTTGGATGCACACCCACTAGTTTTCTTTTGTTGAGCATTCATTTATAGCTGTAGTGCATCCGTTGCATGGCAATCCCTATTCCTCATGTTGACATCAATTGATGGGCATCTCCATAGCCCGTTGATTATCCTCGTCAATGTGAGACTTTCTCCTTTTTTGTCTTCTCCACACAATCCCCATCATCATATTCTATTCCACCCATAGTGCTATATCCATGGCTCACGCTCATGTATTGCATGAAGGTTGAAAAAGTTTGAGATTATTTAAGTATGAAACAATTGCTTGGCTTGTCATCGGGGTTATAGAAGTTGGGAACATCTTTTTGTGACGAAAATGAAGCATAGCCTAACTATATGATTTTGTAGGGATGAATTCTTTTGCCATGTTATTTTGAGAAGACATGATTACTTTGATTAGTATGCTTGAAGTATCACCATTTTCATGTTAATATGAACTTTTATTTTGAATCATTTGGATCTGAACATTCATGCCACAATAAAGAAAATTACATTGAGAATTATGCTAGGTAGCATTCCACATCAAAAATTCTCTTTTTATCATTTACCTACTCGAGAATTTTTTATTGTTCCATGCTATTATATTACCCCTTTTGGATGTTTATGGGCTTTATTTTACACATTTATATCATTTTTGGGACTAACCTACTAACCGGAGGCCCAACCCGTATTGCTATTTTTTTTGCCTATTTCAGTATTTCGATGAAAAGGAATATCAAATGGAGTCCAAACGGAATAAACCATTGGGAGCGTGATTTTTGTAACAAACGTGATCCATAGGACTTGGAGTGCAAGTCAAGAAGCAGCCGAGGCGGCCACGAGAGGGTAGGGCGTGCCCCCCTGTTTCATGGGCCCCACGGGCGACCACCGATGTATTTCTTCCTCCTACATAAGCCTGCGTACCCCGAAAACATCCAGGGAGCCAACGAAACACAATTTCCACCGCCGTAACCTTCTGTATCCGCGAGATCCCATCGTGGATCCTTTGTCGGCGCTTTGTCGGAGGGGGACTCGACCACGGAGTGCTTGTACATCAACACCATAGCCCCTCCAATGAGTTGTGAGTAGTTTACCATAGAACTACGGGTCCATAGTTATTAGCTAGATGGCTTCTTCTCTCTTTTTGGATCTCAATACAATGTTCTCCCCCTCTCTTGTGGAGATCTATTCGATGTAAACTCTTTTTGCGGTGTGTTTGTCGAGATTCGATGAATTGTGGGTTTATGATCAAGTTTATCTATGAATAATATTTGAATCTTCTCTGAATTCCTGTATGTATGATTGAGTTATCTTTGCAAGTCTCTTCGAATAATCAGTTTGGTTTGGCCTACTATATTGATCTTTCTTGCCATGGGAGAAGTGCTTAGCTTTGGGTTCAATCTTGCGGTGTCCTTACCCAGTGACAGCAGGGGTTGCAAGGCACGTATTGTATTGTTGCCATCGAGGATAAAAAGATGGGGTTTTTATCATATTGCTTGAGTTTATCCCTCTACATCATGTCATCTTGCTTAATGCGTTACTCTGTTCTTTGTGAACTTAATACTCTAGATGCAGGCTGGAGTCGGTCGATGTGTGGAGTAATAGTAGTAGATGCAGGAAGGAGTCGTTCTACTTGTTGGGGACGTGATGCCTATATACATGATCATGCCTAGATAATCTCATAATTATTCGCTTTTCTATCAATTGCTCGACAGTAATTTGTTCACCCACCGTAATACTTATGCTATATTGACAGAAGCCTCTAGTGAAACCTATGGCCCCCGGGTCTATCTCTTATCATATTGGCTTCCAATCTACTTTTATTTGCATCTTTACTTTTTGCATCTATATTATAAAATACCAATAATATATTTATCTTATCATACTATCTCTATCAGATCTCACTTTCGCAAGTGGCCGTGAAGGGATTGGCAACCCCTTTATTGCGCTGGTTGCAAGTTCTTTGTTTGTTTGTGTAGGTGCGTGGGACTTTTGAGGAGCCTCCTACTGGGTTGATACCTTAGTTCTCAAAAACTGAGGGAAATACTTACGCTACTATTGCTGTATCACCCTTTCCTCTTCAAGGAAAACCAACGCAAGCTCAAAACGTAGCAGCTTCCTTTTTTAATTGCTCAACAACGAGGTTGTTAGAGATAAGGATGAACGAGGGAACGCCTTGTCCACAAATGTAGAGAGAGGTGCGGGTATCTTTTAGTTTAATTTCCATCCGTCAGATATAGATCGGACGATCTATATTACAAGATGGCACGCGTACCATCATCACCAACTCGTTTTTTTATAAGAGAAGAAATATAAGTATGGAGATACAAACGTATTATTGATACTTGTTTCCGTAAAATAGCATCCACATTATATTCAACGCCTCAGCATGTGGGGCCTTAGCACAATGACTTCTCGACTGTTTAGAACAAAGGTTTTCCCGTCGCCGATAAGGAGGGGGTGACGGCGGCACTCTTTTTGGCTTGCTCTAGTCCTAGTAGTCATACTAGGTGTTCTAAGCACGTGTAGATTTATTCTTTTTCACGTCTCGTGTCCGTTGTACTGCCACGACTATTGATGAATAGACGGTAAGTTATTCACGGTGAAACCCTTGTTGAGCGTGTTTGCGAGAGAGAGACAGTGTGCATGTGTGATATGTCTAGAGACTGAGGCAATGATAAGAGATTCTTTGTGTCTATATGTGTGGAGGATAGAGAGACATGTACATGGGGCTTTGTGTTTTGTAACGTGGATACACATATACAAAATCAGAGATGTCGGCGTTCTAGGAATGGGGGTCCCCAGACTTGCCTGCCTGCGGCTTGCTGCATGGCTCAGCCAGCGGCCCAGTACGGCCCGACTTCATAAACAAACGCTCAAGACCCTCGCGAGGGGCCAAGCCTCGCGGGGTGGACGACACAAGGCCTCCTCAGGGGCGGCCTCACCAGGCAGGCTCGCGAGGAGGCGGAGAGGTCAAGGCAAGGGATACCTCATGAGGTGCTCATGACGCAAGCCATGACGATCAAGACTAGGCGGGCGCCAGCCTGCGCAGTGTCCTCGTTTCCTCTTTGGTTCAAAGGGGGCAAGCGCAGGCGCGGAGTACCGAGGCATCAGGCAAAGGTTTCCATACTGGTACAACGAGACCAAGACCAGCAGAGCGGCAGGACGGAGGTCACCGTGGAGCCCAAGACGGCGTCATCACTAGTGCCTTGGCAGTCGAAGACCACCTTTAGTTAGGATAGCTTGTACTAGCTGTCCCCTTTCGAAATGGCCGTTGTTGGCTCCCTTCCCGCTCAATATTTGGGAAGAGGACCAGGGCCTCTATAAATAGAGATAGCCACCACAGTAGGAGGGGATCGAATCCTTTCTAGGAAGAACACCCACCAGCACAAGAACACCTCTCCTCGCGAGGCTGTTCTTCCTCTGTACTGTTCATCATCAGCCCAAGAGGCAATCCACCACACGACACACTGGATTAGGGTATTACACCAGAACGGTGGCCCGAACCAGTATAAATCTCGCGTCTCTTGTGTTGTTCATCGCGCTAGCTTAGAATCGCGGCGAGGTTGTGGGCGCGTTTCGGTAGGGAGAAGATCTCCGTGCGCACCCCAGAGTTTGAACCTTAAGGGTTTTGCCAGAACCCGATATCGACAAGAGAGTGAGTGTGTGAGATACACATGCGGACATGGGGAGAGATGAGGATCCAGATAAATGGGTGTTTGTGCGTGCCTGTGTGTGTTTGTGCGCACGTTTGTGTGTGAGAGGGAGTGTGTGTATGTGGAGTAGAGAGACCACTAATGATGTAAACCTAGTATAAGGGAAGGGGGAATGGTGTGACATGTGTAGTAGAGGGATAGCATGGGTGCGGGCGAGGGAGCAGACTATTTGGAAGAGACATCGAGTGTGTGTGGGAGAAGGGTGTGTGTGTGTGTGTGAGTGTGTGTGTGTGTGTGTGTGAGAGAGAGAGAGAGAGAGAGCTAGCGACGGAGAGAGGGAGGGAGAGAGAGAGAGAGAGATAGATAGAGAGAGAGAGATAGAGAGAGAGAGAGAGAGAGAGAGAGAGGTCGTTTGTGTCCATAAATGGCGTATAGATAGGGAGACAATGTTGATGTTGTTCAAAATTGGCCTATGTACGGATACGCAAGGGAAGCGAGTCATCGTGTGTGTGATAGGGACTTCATGAGAGATCTAGAATAGATGGTGTAGAAAACAATGTGCGTGATTGAAAACGGTGATACATTAGGGAGCTATGGAAAGAGTCGCGACATATATGTATACAGGGAAGGAGCTGGGGCGGGTCCGCATGTGGGAGAGATAGAAAGAGGAGAGTGGTGCACAAGGAGACAAAGTGTGCTTGTTTGCAGTGGGGGTGGTGTGTGAGGTGAGTGTGCGAGAACCACATAACTAGGGAGATAGATGTTTGGGGGCGACGTTTTGTGTGTATGGGAAAGATACACTCTACATAGTGCTTGTGCTTGGGAAAGAGAGATGCCGGGAGACCTAGAGAGTGGGGGAAGATATGTGTGCATGTCTGAGAGACAAAGTGATAGAGACCTATATTGGGGTCCGTACTTTAGGAGAGAGAGCGGTGTTAATGTGCTCGTGTGTTCGTGTCTGGGGGAGAGAACGACTTGTGTGTGTGGGAGGGGGGTGGGGTTACCAGGGGTGGCTTCAGATAAAGAGTAAGGTGTCTATATTTGAGGGACTTTAGCATAATTGAGATATATATGGTCAATAGTGTGTGCACTCATGGTTGATCAATTTGTTCATGTACGAGAATTACAAACCTAAGATTGGAATTTTTGAATTCGACTCCATCATTAGCTTTTGTAATTCATTTAAACGGAGGTACATTTTTTAAGCCAGGATTTCGTGATTTCATATTCATATATCAAACCTAGAGATATACACATACAGGCATGTTCAAACTTTATAATCATCCACTTTATTCATACACATACACATACACATTTTTGCTTTTGTCATCATATTTAGGATAAACACATTTGGAATTTCATTTGAATTGGAACTTATGATGGTATTTGCTTGTACTAGCTCAATGATCCATATTTGAATTGAATGCACAATCTAAGTTTCGAGTTAGAGACTATGATTTTCAGAACTTGCACTTTTTTTGCGTGCAAAACAAACAAATTCTCGGCCATGATATCATAGTCGGCCGTACAAGAGTAGAATATAATTTCAGGCGCCAAAAGCTTTCAAACATCCCACTCACATCGAAATATCTCGCGCCCGAAAGTTTAGCCCTGTGATATTCCTGTTTTACCCCTGCCACATGAATGGAAAAGGGCTGCTTTGGTAACTCCATTGTTTTCCCCTCTTTGCCCCCAACATTCTTCCCTAGAGCCCCTCCCCTTCCCCTCCCCTCCCCAACCACAGCAAGCCGCCGAATCTAGTCCTCTGCCGCAGCGGTGGACCTCACACCCCACCAGATCTACCTTCCGCACCTTGGAACCCCCAACTACCAACTCACCACTTCCCAGAGCCGCTTCAGCGACTGGCTTGTCCACCACTCCAGATCTCCTTGACCGCCATCATGGTCCACCGCATCGGATTTGCTTAACCGGCGCCCTCGCCCACCATCGTGTAGGCCCTTCACTGAGTCTCTCGTCCGCCCCATCGTTGGCCCTTCATACAAGCCCTCGTCCACCGCAACAGATCCGCCTCATCGAAAGCTCTATACCACGCGCCCGCCGAAGCCTTCGTCCACTGCACCGGACCCACTCCACGGACACCATATTCAACTCCACCGGCCCTGCTTTACTGACCCCGCAGCCTCATCAGGTTATTTCGATTTGTTCTCCTTCAGTTTTTCTCTTTACCGTGCAACTGTTCACTTACCACAGATGAGCTTTCTTGTATGTCGACAGCCGCCGCAACCGTAGCACCCGAGCCACTTCAGCTTTCTTACATGTGCTAAATTACATACCGGTGCACATATAGTTAATATGCTTTAGTTTTGTCCTAATTATTATTGTACTTCCTAGATATAACTACCTAATTTTTACTTCTTGCATGCTATATTTATGATAATGGTGTTGTACTGATGCCACCTATTGGTTCCATCAGACTGCTTCATGTTCTCTATGCTTAGTTACACATCAACAAACTAGCATGTGGTTCCGCTGCTTTTTGTTTGTTTTATCCTACATTTTCTGATGCTAGCTATTACATCACTGCTCCGAGCCTCTGTTCATTACTTTTTTGTGTGTTCTTGATCTTCCCAAGTTGCATGACTAATTTGATGCTTCTATTAATTATGGAGCTGCCAACCCCATCAAGCAAAATATTTGTTCTTTTGGGGCTGGCACCTCGAACAAGCATAAAAATAGAGGGAAGCAGATATATTGTCGTGTATGCACACACCCTTCTTTCAATAGTTTAGATGAACCATTGATGATCAACTCGGACCAGCATGCGATTAAAATTAATTTTACCTAAATAGAGGGTGCAGAATAAAATACAACAACTAGATTTGCAACCACGGGATGCTGACGATATTTTCAAAAACATTGCAACAGGAGCGAGGCTTCACAACAACATATGGTAAGCAAGTGTGTTTTAGTACATGTGAAATGTAATGCGAATGGGCTGCTTTCTTAGCTTGTGCCCTCAACCTGTAATCCTACTGAATTACAAATAGTTCAGTTGTCTACTTTGCTGTATTGCTTGATTCGAATGCTTGTTTGTTACTTGTTACGCTATACCTGAGTTGGCCAATATGTCAGCAGTGCCTGCTGTACTATCGTAAATAAATGCATGCCTAGTTCATTTGAGTCCTTAACTTTTCCTCTGAACTTCATCACAAGATTGTCTTCGTAGTTTAAATGAGGCCACACTGTTAAGTGCTTTCTCAGATTATTTCAACTGCTTAGATGCCTTGGCAACTTAAATATAGCGATGGTACACTCCCTTTCAACTAGGGATGTCAACTGGGTCCCGTTTAATCCCGATTAGAGTCCACTAGTGGTTTGATAGTTCAAAAGAATTTTTGTTTTTTGAGGAAAATGAACTAGGGTCCTAAAAAAACTAACTAGATGGGGCTGGCGGATGTCGTTTATTTGCCACTTACGTCCCTAGTTTCATCTTACCATTTTAATTTCTTTTCGGCTGATGCTTGATACGTCTCCAACATATCTATAATTTTTGATTGTTCCATGCTATTATATTATCCATCTAGGATGTTTTATATGTATTTATATGCTATTTTATATGATTTTTGGGACTAACCTATTAACCTAGAGCCCAGTGTCAGTTTCTGTTTTTTCCTTGTTTTTGAGTCTATTATATATAAAAAGTATTTGATGGGATCACTAGAAAACAGAAAATATTTTAGAAAATTCCACAATAATTAGAAAGATCTGGCCGCTTAATTCGTAGAAAAAGAAAACATAACCGTTGGATCAAGACAATTTTTTTACAAAAAGTATTTGATGGGATCACTAGAAAACAGAAAATATTTTAGAAAATTCCACAATAATTAGAAAGATCTGGCCGCTTAATTCGTAGAAAAAGAAAACATAACCGTTGGATGAAGACAATTTTTTTTACAACATAAAACAGTAAAAATTACCCATCATTGCCATTACATAAAGATAACTTTTCAACATCTATTTATCTATTATATATAAGAATTACCCACCAATGCCCTTGATTAATTTTTATCGTACCCCTTTGATTTATCTATCTATAAAAAGATTAGGTTAAGGTGTTTCCTCAACCATATTCTTCCGTCGCCGCCAAGAACTCCTCGGCGTGCCCTTGGACGGCCGGCCGGGCGGCCATCAGCCCCTTGCGTGCACACTAGATCGTTTCATACTTAGTGCATGCATCTACGTACAAAAAAGGTACGTATGAAATCTAAAAAGAGTGTCTCATACATTTATAGGCGAACATACGTGGACGAACTAGGCGGTGAGTGCAGGTTTACAAGATTAGCGTGCGGCAAGCTGCGAGACGATTCTGTCCGCCGAGAGAGATCAAAGAAAGGAAACGGAGGTCTGACCATCAGGGTTCCATCGCTGCATGGCAAGCTGGCTAGATCCAATGCCTTGTACTCCCTCGGTTCCCAAATACTTGTCTTTCTAGGCATTTCAAATGGACTCAACATACGGATATATGTAGACATATTTTAAAGTGTAAATTCACTCATTTTGCGCCATATGTAGTCACTTGTTAAAGTCTCTAGAAAGACAAATACTTCCTCCGTCCGGAAATACTTGTCGCATAAATGGATATAAATGAATGCATCTAAAACTAAAATACGTCTAGATACATCCATTCCTTCGACAAGTATTTTCGGACGGAGGGAGTATTTAGGAACGAAGGGAGTACGTGTGTGGTGCTGATGCCTTTGGACGGACGGCCGGCCCCATGCATGTGTTGGCGAGCGTACGTGGACGGATTTGGCGGCAAGCGTAGGAGGACGAGCTTGGTGTATGCCGTGCAGCGAGCGTGCCAGAACACTGCCATCTATCGGTTGACAGCAATCGAAGCAATAAGACGGAGGTTTTACCACAGTAGTTCCATCGCTGCATGGCAGGTTGGCCTCATACACGTACATGATGCATCGCTTGCCAGCAGCTTGTGTGCTCAAGTGCACGGATACTTTATCAACCGTAACGGCCAGAACGATGACAGGTTTAGACGGATATATACAAGATCAATGGTAAGCTTGTCTCATGACCGCAGCTCAGGGATTGGTACAAGCACGTACATGTGAGGTATTATTTTCTATTGCTTCATCTATGCATGCATGTACAGTACAACATAAATTCTCTAATTTTTTATTAGCACCAACTCTGTGAAACACGAGGTGTGCGTCCTCAATCGGTCGAGCCAAAATTATAAAATAACAACACACTATTGTAGCATCATGATTATTAGGCTAATTAACAGGTAGGTAATAGTTTACAACATTTTTTCTTAATAACAATATCTCCATTTTCCATCAGTTTTATGCACACATTTTGCGATGTGCGGGCTAGAATTTTATAAAGTTTTATCAGGAGAACACATTATTTGATTGATCTAAAGAAAAATCAAATGAGATGTGAGCACATTCACAAATCACACCTATGGCCAGTTTGTAAACATAGTTTTGTCTTAGGTATATTTTGTTTTCTCATTGATATTTAAATATATATATTCATGTACTTGCTTATTATGGATACTATGCTAACTTTTCAAAGTTATTCCCGGGGTGCAATCTCCCTGTTCCATAAGAGCACTTCTTCGGTACAACCCCCCTAAAAACATCAACGGTCCAGATCGTCCTATACCCCTTCGCCTCAAAACTTAAAAAAGGGTAGGATGGTCTTTGCCCATGCCCCTCCCTCAGTCCCGCCCCCGCGACGTACCCGCGCGGCCCGTCGACGTACGTACGTCTACGCTTTTTTTTTACTGTGGCGACGTACGTTTTTTTTCCCGTCGGTGGTCAAGCGCGTCGGTGGTCAAACCGCGCGTCGCCCGCTGAAAGCGCGTCGTGGCGCGTGAACTGCGGCCCGCCGCCCCGTCCCGTCGCCTCGTCTGCCGCCCCGTCCCATCCGTCCCCTCGCCTGCCGCCCCGCCGCCCCGTCCCCTCGTCTGCCGCGCCGCCACCCTCGACTGCCGTCGCATTGATAGCCCAACGACCCAGCCGCCCGCTTCCCCGCCGTCTCCCTATAAAACTCACCCCCGTCCGCCCGTCGCCGCAAACACCGCTCCCGTCTCCACCTCCCGTCTCCACCTCCCAAAATCCCGCCGGCGGCATGTCGTTCCACCGCGGCAGCAGCTCCGGCACCGGCGGCGACGACGGACCCAGTGCGTGGCCGTCGAGCCTGAGCACGCCGGAGACGGAGGAGCTGCACCGGTTCAGGCTCCTCGTGCCGCCGGGTTGCCGTCTTCCGCATGACTGGAAGCTCGACAAGGACGGCTACCCGAGGCGCGGGCCCGGCGCCACCGCGGAGGAGAAGCGGACCGGCGGCCGCAACAACATCGCCGGCCGTCACGCGTTCTGGGACGGCAAAGACTACGCCGCCGTCATCGGCGCGTACAGGCTGGCGGAGTCCGGCGTCACGCCTGACCTTGTCGGCGACCGTCGCCGCCTTCTTGTCCCGCGCCCCCGTCCAGCAGCGCGCGGCCGTCGGGCTCCTCCACCACATGCGCCGGCGCCCGCCGATCCCCCCGCCCCGCCGGAGGTGGAACTGCCGCCGGAGCAGTTGGTTCTTCGGGAGGACGGTGATCCCGACGATACGCCGGGTTACCTCGTTGCCCTGCGCGCGTCGGCGGCTGCAGCGGCGGCTGCAGAGGCGGTGGCGGCTGCAAGGGAGGCCGCCGAGCAGGCGGCAGCGATCCAGGCGGCGGCGGCGATTCCGCCAGTGGTCCCGCAGGCGGAGGCGGAGGCGCCGGAGTCGTCGGACGACGACGTCATCGACTGGGAGCGGTTGGCCCAGTTCAGCGACGACGACGACGAGGGCGGGGGTGACGGCGGTGACGTCGGGGAGGTCATCGATCTGTTGGCTAGCGACGACGAGGAGGACTAGTTTTTTTGTTAATGTTCTAAGTACGAACTATGTATCGTTTATGTTTGGAAAAACTCGTCTGGTTTCGGTAATGTTGAATGGACTATGTAAAATATATCTATGTTCAATCTAGTTTGTTGGAGTCTTGTTTAAATTTGTCTTCAAAAATTGTTAAAAAAATTAGCTAAACATAGAACGCTTATTTTGAGAAAAATTGAAAATTTTCCGACCCATGCATAAAAATGTTCATAATATATTTAAAAAATTTGCATCGAATATACATAGCACAGAATAAGGTATACAATTATCAAAAAATTGTAGAATAAAAAAAATCATGAAAACACATAAAATAAAAAATAAAAAGTGTATGTAAATGTTTATAAAGTGTTTTAGAAATGTTCAGATTTTGTTTAAATATGTCCATATAGTATAGCCGGTGGATGCAAAAATTGAAATTTTGAAATACAAAATATAACAAATAAAGAACAAAAAAAATAAAAAGGTGATATATTTTAATTCATTAACATTTCCTGAAATATTATTAAATTCATTAACATTTATGAATCAGAGAATATTTTTAAATTCATTAACATATATGAATGAATACAAGAATTTTTAAATTCATTTACATTTTCCGAAATATTTTTAAAGTATTTAAATTTATGAACCAGAGCAAAATTTATAATTCACTAATATATATGAATCCGAGATTTTTTGAATTCATTAACATTTTCTGAAATAGTTTTAAATTCATTAGCAAATATGAATGAATACAAGAATTTTTAAATTCATTTAAATTATCCGAAATTTTTTTGAGTTATTTAAATTTCTGCCCGAAAAATGGCATTTTCTGAAATAGTATTTTCTGGGTTTTCAGCCCGGAAAATGGTAGTAAATGCATACGGACTCGAAACGGGACAATTTTTTGCGTGCGTGCCCTGCTAGGGCACAGTATCACTAGGAAACAAATTGGGCACGTTTGGCGGATGCGAAGCGGAGAGGTGCGACCGAGGGTCCCCTCCGGCCATACCGAAACCACCCCCTTCCACAGCAAGTACCTGAGCGGTTTGACGGATTGCACCCAACTTCTGGAAGCGCGTGTGGGGCCCTACCCGGGCACCCCACGCCCGAAATGAACGAAATCCGACAACGAACGCACGTTGCGTCACGTCCGGGCAGTATTTTCTGGGTTTTCTGCCTGGAAAATGGTAGTAAATGCATACGGACTCGAAACGGGACAATTTTTTGCGTGCGTGCCCTGCTAGGGCACAGTATCACTTGGAAAAAAATTGGGCACGTTTGGCGGATGCGAAGCGGAGAGGTGCGACCGAGGGTCCCCTCCGACCATACCGAAACCACCCCCTTCCACAGCAAGTACCTGAGCGGTTTGACGGATTGCACCCAACTTCTGGGAGCGCGTGTGGGGCCCCACCCGGGCACCCCACGCCCGAAATGAACGAAATCCGACAACGAACGCACATTGCGTCACGTCCGGGCAGTATTTTCTGGGTTTTCTGCCCGGAAAATGGTAGTAAATGCATACGGACTCGAAACGGGACAATTTTTTGCCTGCGTGCCCTGCAAGGGCACAGTATCACGTGGAAAAAAATTGGGCACGTTTGGCGGATGCGAAGCGGAGAGGTGCGACCGAGGGTCCCCTCCGGCCATACCGAAACCATCCCCTTCCACAGCAAGTACCTGAGCGGTTTGACGGATTGCACCCAACTTCTGGGAGCGCGTGTGGGGGCCCACCCGGGCACCCCACGCCCGAAATGAACATAAATCCGACAACGAACGCACGTTGCGTCACGTCCGGGCAGTATTTTCTGGGTTTTCTGCCCGGAAAATGGTAGTAAATGCATACGGACTCGAAACGGGACAATTTTTTGCGTGCGTGCCCTGCTAGGGCACAGTATCACGTGGAAAAAAATTGGGCACGTTTGGCGGATGCGAAGCGGAGAGGTGCGACCGAGGGTCCCCTCCGGCCATACCGAAACCACCCCCTTCCACAGCAAGTACCTGATCGGTTTGACGGATTGCACCCAACTTCTGGGAGCGCGTGTGGGGCCCACCCGGGCACCCCACGCCCGAAATGAACGAAATCCGACAACGAACGCACGTTGCGTCACGTCCGGGCAGTATTTTCTGGGTTTTCTGCCCGGAAAATGGTAGTAAATGCATACGGACTCGAAACGAGACAATTTTTTGCGTGCGTGCCCTGCTAGGGCACAGTGTCACGTGGAAAAAAATTGGGCACGTTTGGCGGATGCGAAGCGGAGAGGTGCGACCGAGGGTCCCCTCCGGCCATACCGAAACTACCCCTTCCACAGCAAGTACCTGAGCGGTTTGACGGATTGCACCCAACTTTTGGGAGCGCGTGTGTGGCCCCACCCGGGAACCCCACGCCCGAAATGAACGAAATCCGACAACGAATGCACGTTGTGTCACGTCCGGGCAGTATTTTCTGGGCTAGCCCAGTTACCACCGCTGAGACGCCGCGCCAGTGAAACCGACGCATGTTTAGTCCCACCTCGACGGCCGAAGGCGACGACGACTAGTTTATATACTCAGCTCCCGTCGTCGTATTGAACTCCTCTGATTACTACCCCGTCGATGTGCCGCGTCGATGCTGTCCTGTTGGGCCTGGTTTCCACGGCGTGCTCCGAAACGCTTGTTGTAGTCGCCCGTTGGGCTTGATAACGACGGGCTTACTAAGAGACGCTCGGGCGGGCATTTTTTTCCTTTTTTTTTCAACAACAGTTCACAGAGTACTTCTTCTATTTTGATATATTTGACAGCCGACGGGACTGTAGTAAACACATGCAGAATTCATACAATAAACAATGAATAGTGAATATTTATATCAACAACAATGTTGTCTCAACATAACAATTGTCACCACAGTAATTTTATTGTAGTTGACAGAAAATAACAAGTCTGAAATGACAACGGTCCATACGCAATAATCATGTTTCACACATATAAAATACTCAACACGAACATAAATTTTACAAATGTTCTTCATATAAATGGAAGAGGTAAAACACTCGCATCGTCTTCACTTGAGTCTTCAAGCCCAGTTGCTGCATACAAAAAAATATGAGAATCAATGCACCGTTAATGAAACAACAAAACTGACATAAACAAATAATAGACATACTCTTCATTTTTGCTGCATGTGCTCCTGTTATGACCTGAGCCGCTGCATATGCTACATTTTCGTCCAGATTTCTCGTCAAATGCTTTAGGCCTCTCATTTTTTGTCACATCTGGGCCACCCTTACCGCGACCTCTACTGTTCTGCTTAGCTGCGCCTTTGGTGGAAACCTTTACTGGATCACGAACCCGAATATGATCTCGGTTAGGCTCAAATGGATTACTGTTCACGAAGCTTCGCTGAATATCATCTTCATTTCCCTGAATATCCTTATTCACTATAATATCATCCAGAGCTGCCATCAACTTGTCGAATAAGAAATGATTACTGCATGCGACATGACAGGCTTCTGAAGATTTGATGGTCAACTCACTATATCTAGCTCTGTCCTCACCACTCGACCAACCCCACGCAAACAAATCGCTGGTGCGCTTCACTGGCAGTCCAGCTCATGCTTTTTTTGAGAATCTTCGTAGGACACAACACTTGGGTATCACAGGTAAGTTCAGTGCATTCAAAACATGAATAATATGCTTGCAAGGAAGCCCTTTGCGAGTCATACTTCGGCAACTGCACTTTATAGTTTCTGCCGAGTTACCTGGCGTATAGTCCACATTAAATCTGTGATCCCTGTTATTCTTCCACGCAACAACAAATCTCTGACTATCGGTCCCTGTCAGTCTATCAATTACCTCAAGCTCCTGTACCTTCTTCATATCTTGTTGCAACATATAAAAGTTTGCCTGCGTGAATGCTTTCGCAGCATACGACTCAATGGCCTGACACTCAGTCACTGTTACTGGAAGAGTCTGTGAGGCCGTGTAGTCATCATAAGCTTCATTCTCACGGAGGCGAACAATACAATTCTCGTAGTGTACAATCATGTCAACGATCGTCATACCATAGTCAAGATGAAGGTGCAGGCTGGAGTTCAGACTCTCACTCCTCTGATTACTGCGCATACCAAGGAAAAACCCACCAGACAAATATGATGCAGCCCAAAGCGTCCTCTTCCTGTACATCCTATGGAGCCATGTTTTCGTTTTCTCCGTCTGCCATTTGCGCACAAACGCGGCCCATCTCTCCTCAAAAACCTTAGGTGTAGTGGCATAGTACAATAATGCCCTAAACTCCTTCAATGACTTGTGGTTGAGGTGTTTCTGCATATTCTTTTCAATATGCCATGAACATAGACGATGCCACACGTCAGAAAGCACCTTCCTAATAGCCCTTATCATCGCTGCATCTCCATCTGTAATAACAGATTTGGGCCTCTTCTGACAGTTAGCTTTCAAGAACGTGTTAAGCAACCAGACATATGTAGCCTCAGTCTCGTCTGAAACAATGGCGCAGGCGAATACAGTAGTGCAACGGTGGTTGTTCAGACCCACAAAAGGGATGAACGGCATTCCATACCTGTTCATCTTGTATGTGCTATCGAAGACAACAACATCACCATAGTCTAGATAATCCCGGCGTGACTGCGAATCACACCAGAAGAGGTTTTGGAGCCTGCCTTCAGCGTCAACCGTGTGCTCAAAGAAGAAGTCTGGATCTCTGTCCTTTCTGGTCAACATGATTCCTACGGCAGTATCAGCATCACCTTGTGCAAGCAATTTCATCTTCTCCCTATAGCACATGTTATACAGCTTTGTCCTCTGAAATGGTGACTTTGCATACGACCCATACCTGCTAACGATGTTGTCAAAAATGATATGTTTTCTTATCCCAGCTCCAGCCATAGCTAAGATCTCAGCTCTCTCAAATGCTTTGATCTGATTATGAGATCGGAGGAAAGGGACTTCGTCCGGTCGTGCAAGAGTGTGGCTGTGATCATCGGAGAAACTGCTGACATACCAAAGATTGAGCTTTTTATCAAGCTTAACTGTCAAATGGGATTCGCATAAGAATCGACTCTCCGGTATAAGCCTGCGGGTCCGGCATTCCATGGTACAGAACTTGGCCTGTCGTTTTCCTGCGGCGGAACAGAGATACCTCCTCAAGCGCAGTCCTTGCGCGATCCTTCAAAAATTTTAGCGAGTCCTTCCTGATACTGAACCCACGTTCTCTCGCGTGCTTGTTGTAGAACGTGTAAACCTCGTCTAATGACCTGAATGTCTTTACCATCACTGCCCAATGCCTATCAAGTGACTCTTGCTGATATTCATCATAGCACATGTCAAGGTCAAACTGATCATAATCGCTGTGCTCATCATTCCCGCTAGGAGCATCAACACCTCCCTGCAAAATATGACATATAACCTTGCATGTCAATTTCTTCTTATATTCTTACTAACCATAAATAATGTAAAGAACTTACTTGACTACCGCTCACACTACGAGATGCATGGACCTCGCTCTCGGCATTGTCATCATCTATATTATTACGCTCATTGTCACCATTAGCATTTATCTGTGCACATGTAAAGTAACATAAGTGGTCATACAATTTTAATGTCAATCATTTCTCTACAATTTTTTCAACATACCTGGCTCACACTATCTGCATAAAATTGTTCATCTATATCATATTCCTCATTGTCAGCATTGCCATGCACCTGTACAAATTTAAAAGGACATGTTAGTGTCAAATAACTAGTTTTTGTTCAATATGTTTTTGTCAACATTGAAGGTACTTACATTACCACTGTACGATTCATCCTGACTCATATAGTTGTCTCCGGGAGGTTGGTTCGCATTCAATGACGAGGATCCATTATCGCTACCGGAATCATCACTGGCGTATCCGGTTACTTGCTCCATCTATGCACATACAAATAAGGTGTGAAATCAATGCCAACATTCCACAAAAAATCATCGGGAATACAGTAAATTCGTTAACACTGACATGACTATGTGGCATGCATACAAATTTGAACATACAAAATCATTATGAGGTCATTAAGAGGTCACTACTCTCCTCTCTTGTTTACCTAAGTAGGGAATCATTTTGCATTACAAAAATGCACAAAAATGCAATGGACAAATCAAAATCATCAAAAAAAGAACAAAAAGAGACATCCTAACCTACTGTGCGCCGTCGAGGGGTCCTCGCCTGGGGTCGACGCCGATGTGTTGCTGCCACCGATGTCGTGGAGGGCGCGTACCAGGACAGAACGGCGAGCGAGCGCTGGGCGTTTCACCGGCGACACGGCGTGTGGTCACTACGGACGCCGTCGGTGCTCGCGACTAGACAGGCACGTCGGGGTCGACGTCGTGACGGCGGTGGGACCACGGCGGCGTCGATGCCGCTAGGGTTTCCTAGGCGGGGATGGGGTGTCGGTTTCACGGCGCGTGGGTGACTACGGACGCCGCCCGACGTCGTGACGGCGATGGACCACGGCGGCGTTGATCCCGCTAGGGTTTCGTACGTGGAGATGGGGTGTCGGGGTGGGGCGTGCTTTTTTTTTTCCTTTCCCGATCGCACTACCGAACCGCACGCGTACGACGCGCGGGAGTACGGGGCGCGACGTACACGGGCGGCCAGCCCTACGACGGACGGCGGGTATAGTGTATGTGTAATTTAGCATGGACAATACTACCCCTTATACGTTTGTTGGGGGGGTTGTACGAAGTCCTTCTCCCATAAGAAAGGGAAGAGAACTTTGATCTCCCTGATTACTAGGATTGTAAATTCATTGCCCTTCCGTAAAGGTGTAAAGTATGCATGGAAATTTGTTCTTTTTACTAAATTGATGCAAAATATAATCTCACAATCGCAAACACGAGCTTTTATCTTTTTTATTAACAATTTATAACGTGGCGGACTTTTTCCCCTTTTGCGCTGATTTTCTCTCTGACATATATAGGTACGTACATTCATATCATATTAGCCATCGCCGTTCCGCTCGGTGCCATCGGCTTTCTGACCGATTGTTTCAGCTAGCAACAAAACACAAACACATAGGTGTGCATAGCTAGATTGAGAGAATAAGGCTAAGAAAAAAGGGGAAATAAGACAAAGTCGGGAAAACTAAAAAATGGGGACCTGCAGGTTGAACTTTGAAGAATGTTGCTGCTGCGGCTGATGAGGATGATGTGCCGATCTGCCAGAAGCGGAAATATAGACGATGCTTTTGGCTAGCGCGCTTGGGGAAGAAAACGCTGTCAGCATCCTTATACTAAAGCTGGATCCAAGGGGGCTGCGAGCTTGCGGGAGATGAAATTCATGACCAAATCAACTACATGAATGTCAAAACCAACGACATCATGCAGATAGATGATATCACCGTACCTTCTCCATGATGCAGCTAAGCCTTGGGCCCTGCTACCCATACATCGCCGTTTATCAGCATAGGAGACCGATGAGGCGTACGACCAGCCAAACAAGCTGCCGGCGATGATTAACCTGTGGCAGAACCAGCTGCTGGGGTGGCTTCAGGTGGAGGACAAGCAACCTCAATGCGGCGACAAAAAAAACATGCTGATGAGAGCTATCGGGTAGCGCAAATTTTGGGTGAGCTGAGAGAGTAAGGGGATCGAGAAGATGAACATTCTCAGTTTGTGAAATAATGAGCAGGGGAAATAAGAATGGAGAGGGCAAGAAGCCTATGGAATGTGGAAAGTCAAGACTACTGGTGGGACCCATCGAACAAATGACGTTTTCCAACATGATAATATAAGCAACGTCTGTGTACATGTAGTGTGGACAATGTGAGAGCAAAACATATGACGTGGTAGTAAAAGCCACCCTTGCTACGGCACGTGTATGCAAGTAAATACCTACCACCAAAGTTTTTATGGATACGTATAGAGGTCTGGATTTTTTAGGCATGGATACGTATCAGTAAAAATAAAGTAAAAGCAATAAAAAAAGTTGAAACATTTTTGGGACAAAAATAATCTAGCATAATACGCATGTTTAAACTTTCGAAAAAAAAGAGTTGTGTTGTACTTTCAATAAAAAAACCATGAATAGTAGCTTTTACATAGCATTTATGTTGTCCTATTTTGCTCGGTATAGAGAATAACTAATTTTGTTATGAAATATTAAACATGAGTATTATGCTAGACCATGTATGTTGCCAAAAAATTCAAAATACTTGACTATTTTTTACTATTTCAATTCGGATGTGCACACACCAAGGTGCATCCTTCTATTTTTTATGTATTATAAAGAAAATAAATCAATTATTGTACAAAATCACTAAATAATATGACAATCTTGCATATTGTTAGCAAATTAGACTATGACTACACGAATACAATCATAACTATTAAATTTGTCTTCCTAGAAAAAACTATGCAACGTGATAAAAATGTCAAAAGAAAAAAATGCAAATATAATTTAAAAAATGCAACAGATCATAAAACTAAAGTTAGTATGGCATGCATAATTATCACATAAAGTATGAAAGAACAACATATATATTCATACATAAATAAAAACCCAAACATACTAAATAAAAATATATGTTCGCAAAAGATATATATTAAAAATGTCCACAAATTTGGATTCAAAATTTCTTTGGACAAATAAAAGAATATATTCTTGCAAATTAAAGTAATAAAATCCTAGCCCGCGCATTGAGCGGGCCACTTTGCTAGTTTTTTATAGAAAAGGAATATCAAACGGAGTCCAATTGACGTGCCAATTTTTGACGATTTTTTATGGACCAAAAGAAGCCCCCGGAGTAAAAGAGTTGGGTCAGAAGAGTCCCGAGCCGTCCACGAGGGTGGAGGGCGAGCCCTACCCCCCTGGGCGCGCCCCCCTGCCTCGTGGACGACTCGGAGACCCCCTTGACGTGAGACCGACGCCAAAAATTCCTATAAATACCCAAACCTCCAGAAAATAACCTAGATCGGGAGTTCCGCCGCCGCAACCCTCTGTAGCCACCAAAAACCAATCGGGACCCTGTTCCAGCACCCTGCCGGAGGGGGATCCCTCACCGGTGGACATCTTCATCATCCCGGCGCTCTCCATGACGAGGAGGGGGTAGTTCACCCTCGGGGCTGAGGGTATGTACCAGTAGCTATGTGTCTGATCTCTCTCTCTCTCTCTCTCTCGCGTGTTCTTGAGATGGTACGATCTTGATGTATCACGATCTTTGCTATTATAGTTGGATCTTATGATGTTTCTCCCCCTCTACTCTCTTGTAATGGATTGAGTTTTCCCTTTGAAGTTATCTTAACGGATTGAGTCTTTAAGGATTTGAGAACACTTGATGTATGTCTTGCATGTGCTTATCTGTGGTGACAATGGGATATTCACGTGATCTACTTGATGTATGTTTGGGTGATCAACTTGCGGGTTCAGTGACCTTGTGAACTTATGAATAGGGGTTGGCACACGTTTTTGTCTTGACTCTTCGGTAGAAACTTTGGGGCACTCTTTGAAGTACTTTGTGTTGGTGGAATAGATGAATCTGAGATTGTGTGATGCATATCATATAATCATGCCCACTGATACTTGAGGTGACATTGGAGTATCTAGGTGACATTAGGGTTTTGGTTGATTTGTGTCTTAAGGTGTTATTCTAGTACAAACTCTATGATAGATCGAACGGAAAGAATAGCTTCGTGTTATTTTACTACGTACTCTTGAATAGATCGATCAGAAATGATAACTTTGAGGTGGTTTCGTTCCATACAATAATCTCTTCGTTTGTTCTCCGCTATTAGTGACCTTGGAGTGACTCTTTGTTGCATGTTGAGGGATAGTTATATGATCCAATTATGTTATTATTGTTGAGAGAATTTGCACTAGTGAAAGTATGAACCTTAAGCCTTGTTTCCTAGCATTGCAATACCGTTTACGCTCACTTTTACCAATTGCTACCTTGCTATTTTTATATTTTCAGATTACAAATACTCATATCTACCATCCATATTGCACTTGTGTCACCATCTGTTCGCCGAACTAGTGCACCTATACAATTTACCATTGTATTGGGTGTGTTGGGGACACAAGAGACTCTTTGTTATTTGGTTGCAGGGTTGCTTGAGAGAGACCATCTTCATCCTACGCCTCCCACGGATTGATAAACCTTAGGTCATCCACTTGAGGGAAATTTGCTACTGTCCTACAAACCTCTGCACTTGGAGGCCCAACACCGTCTACAAGGAGAAGGTTGCGTAGTAGAATGCTGCTTTGAACCATTTAAATATAGCTTGCCATGCTCGGCAATAATTCGTATGTCATTTACCATGTAAGCTTATTGTCTGGATCATGCGATAACTATCTCTTACTTATGTCCAGCGGAAACCTTTCAGGACACCGTTCACACTAGGACACAATGTACAACCCCAGAATCTATTTGTGTAAGCAGTGCGCCATCCATGTTACCAGATGGCAGCAGTTCAGAGGCAACACCGCCGGAGAGCAGTCTGAGCACAGATATTCTAGTTCTAGATGCTCTACTAGAGGCAGAAAGAGATGGTGTGGCTGCCATGAATGAGGTAATCTTTATCTTGAGGCTGGAAATTATGCAATTAGCGGAACGCATTATGCAAGCAACCCAAGAATTGGAGGAAGTAAGAATGTTGCATTAGAAGACGAAGGAGGTCCTGCTATTTCTTCTATCTGAAGCCCAGGGTAATCCCGGTTCTTCTTTAGATACCAGTTGAAATTGGTCATTAGATTATTGTACTTGCATGTTGTGTCATGTCTCTGAATGGATTATGTTGTAAGACCCCCTATGTTGTCCATGTGTTGTAATGATCCTAATTTTTTAGGTGAGGTAATCCTCAGTACTTTTATGATTGACATAAGGTGAACTATTTTTCGTGTGAGCATACTGTATTGGATGAAATAACTGTTTGACTCAAAGTCTATCCAACCTACTGAATTCGAAGATCACGACATTTCTAAATCATAATCATATATAAAGGTGGAATAAATCCTTGTTGTGGTTTTGAAGAAATAAATAACAAAATGTAGAATTATCTGTGGATATTCGTAATCGAATACAAAATGGATCTGAATTTAGTTGCCAGGGCCCAGGGCAAACGTGAATGCTAATTCTCCCAAGTTTTGAACGAAGCGGCTAAACACCCACTATAATTTGTGGGCTGCCCGAAGCAAGTGTTTGTGAGATGGAAATTACTGTCTACCACTGACACTTGACATCCTTATCGACCGGATTTACATTGCTGTCGATAGGGGTAGACTAGTAACTTCAATCAGACGTGACACGACGGCCTCTGAGCCCATTCAGACAAGGTGGGCGCCAAACGTGGGCGGCAAAACAAATTTGATTCAAGCCCGTCCGAAAGACATGTGTCTCTCCCTCAATTTCCCCATTCATACATGGTGGGCGGCAAAACAAACTCTCCTCGTCCGAAATCGATGTAGGCTAATATTTTAAATAGGGGCAGATGTGTAACATCCCTCAGACGTGACACAACCACCCTACCTGCCAGCCCCGTTCATACACCGTGGGCGCCAACCATGGGCGGAAAAACACCCTGTCCTCGCCCGAAATCATTACCGGCAAATATTTGGGAGATGCGAGATTATCGTCCTATCCCAACCGACGTGATGTCCGCAATTTTAAACGGGGGATAAGTTCGTAACTTTCCCACATTTTAGACAAGCGTGTCCCAAAGTTTCAGATCCCCCCTCCATTTCCCCATTCATAAATCGTCGGCGCCACGACAACCTCCCCACTGCGGCCAGCCTCCTCCGTCTGCCACCCCATCCTCCACCTTGCCGGAGCCATTACCCCTACCCCGTCATCCACTACAAGAGATGGACGTCTCTCATCCACGGTGTCGGACCAGGATCCTTTCATCGCGTTCTCTCGCTTCATCGGCGCCGTCGTCCACCTTGCCATTGCCGCTCCTACGACCGCCTCATCCACGGCAACATGATTTATCCCCCGACCCGGCCGTCTGCCATCTAAAGTCTTCTTCCCCGCCACCGACAGCCATCGCACCCGTAGCACCCTCAACATATCAGCAGAGGCCTACACCGTGTTGCAAGAGACGTGGTACTCTTCCATATGTGCTTAAGTTATTGATCTCACCCGGAAATAGATCGTAATTTGTTTACTATACTGTTCTTGCCCGTACCAAATCATAGTGGCTAGTTGAAAGCAAAATTGGTTGCGAAGTAGCTTTGTCCAGTTTGCACCTTGAGATCCGCCATGGCATGGGCACTATACTCGTAAAGCTTATGGTTTCCCCCCTTTATATTCAGTACCATCATCGTAGGTGCTTCGTGTCATGCTAGCACTGCTCCTCAAGGCCTCAACCCAAAGCTTACGTGTTGAAATA
Organism: Triticum timopheevii; assembly: GCA_963921465.1. Taxonomy (NCBI): domain Eukaryota; kingdom Viridiplantae; phylum Streptophyta; class Magnoliopsida; order Poales; family Poaceae; genus Triticum; species Triticum timopheevii. The sequence continues at coordinate 476,123,995 of OY997264.1, read as the reverse complement.
CGAATCTGATATGATGCTCATATCACTAAAACAGAGAACGTTTAATTGGTCACCTAATGTTCCTATATTCGTTTTGAAAAGCATGTGCGCCACCCACTGGTCCAGCTAGTTCCACCTTCCTGATTTTACTCTTGATGCTTAGGGTTTTCCCCTTTTATCTACTCTACTATGATGTGCTTAGGTGCTTTCTGTCGTACTAGCATTAATCCACCCCTCAAGCTAAACAACACAACACTCAAAATTCCAAAGCTTAGTTGTTCAAATATGATTGTGATATGATACTGATATTAGTTAACAGACACATTTAATTGGTTAGCTAAAGGTCCCACTTGAGTTTCCAAATGCATGTCACGACATATAGAGAGACAACAAAATTGCATTTCTTTATCACTTGTTGACTGTACTTTCTTGTCCATACCAAATCTTAGTTGTTATTTCAAAGCAAACATCGGTTGCTAACTACCCTTTGCACGGTTTGCAGCTTCAGATCCACCATCCCACTGCCACGGTCAACACCATACTCATCGTGCTTACGGTTTCCCCATTTTATGATGACCACGATCAGCCTATGTGGTTTGTGTTGTAGTAGCACTACTCCACCCATCGAGCTAAACAAGCTTTGTTGTACAAATTCAAATATGATATTATGCTGATATTAGCAAAACTGAGAGATGTTTAATTGGTCAGCTAAATGTTCCTACTTTAGTTTCGAAATGCATGTGAGCCACATATGGAGAGACCATAAGGAATAGTATTTCTCTGTGCGCTCTGGTTCATCATGGGTGGACAACTGACATTGTATTGAAAGACTTGTAATATCTTCAATCTGCTTGCTCTTCTGCTCTTCTTTAAGATGATCCTCTTCTCTTGTAGTTAGGTCGAGTTGTTCTCCCTTAGTATATTTTGAATCTGTCATGTTAGGTTGACTTGTTCTTCTTTACTATATGTTGAAGCTGTCACCTGTGAAGTGTCATCACTTCTGGAGCTCTCATATTTTGAGTAGTAGGCCACATTATATTAATGCACACACCAAATTATAGCATGCATGTCATCTCTTATAAGAATTGCAGAGATAGCACAAAGGGGTTAAAGGGAGGCAGTATTGGATTAGAATCACTTCTGCATTACAAAGATATTCTCACTTGTTTTTATGTTTTCATGCATGTGAGATAGTGAACATTATGAAAATGAATATGAGATTGGGCGCACGAGAGAATATTGCGGAACAATCCACTGGCTAACAAACTTGTCATGGTGGAGGATGGCCTATCTTATTCACCCATCAAGGTGCTTGCTCTAACTTGGCAAGGTTGTATTGGTCGCACATATTTTGCATCTGACCTCTTGCATTACTTCTACTTTGTTACACCATCTGCTTAGTTTAAGCATCATATATGAGTATATACCATACCTATCAATTTTCTGTACCTATTCCATGTGTCGTCATACTATGTTTTTCCAGTCAAATGTTGTTCTTTTGTAATAGATGTCCAAAAGGAAGAGGGTGAGTGCAGATCCTCAAGGAGTACAAACTAGGTATTTGGAAAAGGTAGTGATACCTGTTAAATCAGATAGATCAGCAGCCACAGAAAACACAGGCCCAACTGTACCACAGTTTACCCCTACTCCAGTGGCCAAACCCCTATTAGAACTGCTGAGAGCCCAGCGTCAGGTACTGTCTATGATATCAATTCAAAATTTGAACTCCTAAATTTTTGCATGTGCCTTACCTTCTCTCTTGTATGAAAACTAATTTCAGATGAATCTCCTTGCTCAAAGGATCATACGATCTCACAACAATACTAGGCTCTGCATTGTTCTTGTCAGTACCACTCGCCCTTTTGCCTTGTAATGCTATACTTAATTAATTGCTATTTGATTATGTATCATCAGTCTGCACCTGAGCTTCATTTTCCTCTGTTTCTTCCAATATTATTTGATCTATATTTACTCTTTGCAAAATGTAGAATAATGGCAATGCTTATAAAGAATTTTCTTTAGGGAATTTATTGAATTATCCTTCCATCAACATGGAGAAGGGCTTTGTCCAGCCCGTGTTAACATGTAATGTAAGTTCATCCTTCTCAAGCCTTCAAACTTTGTTCTGTATAGATTTGGATAGGAATCATTTCCTCCACCGTTGTTTACTTTGCTGTTTACATCTGATTGGATGTTTGCAACAACTACCAGTTTTAAATTGTGGTTGTAAAAACATGTTCCTTATGCAGAATAGATCCATTTATTTGCTTATATAATTGTGAAACCTGTTACGTATCTCCTTGTTTCTCTTTCAGAGTCGTATCTCTTATGCTAGGCAGAACTTTAGGGAAGGTAGTGAGCCAAACCATCTTGAGGACAGCGAGATGACCCCAAGGTCCTGTCTTGATGAAGACAGTGAGTTGAAGCTACTCACCAGCAGGTGTGAGTCAACCTCTGTGTAGTCGCTGCCTCAATCAGTTCGACTTCTTTAGTCTCAACTTAAAGCGGGAAGGCTTGCTTCAGCTCAGCTCCGACTTGAAGTCAAAGATGTAATGAAGATGGCAGAGGACTGCCTTGTGCACTATCGTGCCATACAGCTAGGGATGAAGCATCTACCGTTGACACAACTGAGGTCTCATCAGCTTGTTCGGCTGTTTGCAGGGCCCGACCTAGCCAGGCCTAGTGCCTTTTGAAGTGCTCTCAGTTTTGTATATTCTTTTGTCAGCGTGTTTATTTGCACTGGTGGCGAACTTTGACGCCCAGTGGATTTAATATGTGTAATAGCCGTGATAGCCTAGCGTAAGTTGCTTGCTTATTTATTTCCTTGTTGTCTTGTTTATTTGTTTGCTTGTAGTTAGTGCAGTTCTTTTTCTGCGGTTTGCTAGTGGCCGCAATAACCTATTTTTTAAAACTAGGCCACAATAACCATGGGCTACATATTTACTGTAGTGACACTGGGCCTCCTACGGGCCGTAGAAACAATGGGCCTTCTACGGGCCGTAGAAACAATGGGCCTTCTACGGGGCATAGAAACAATGGGCCATAGACACATTGGGCCTTCTACGGGCCGTATCATCAATGGGCCTTATATGGCGTATGATCGATTGGCCAAACATGGGCCAATAATAGACCACATTATGGTCATAAACGGGCTAAAGTTGGAATCGTCCGTTCATGGGCCGATCATAACGGCCCGTCGTTAATAGGCGGTATTTGATGACGCTATGAAAACAGCCCAACATATTAACGGGCCACAAACGGGTCGACTGTAACCACGGGTTGAATTTGGCCCACAAGCAGAAAATGACAGTAACGGCCCGTAAGTAACCGAATACTAGAAATGAGCCCAAGAATAAAATGGGCCCTGAGAAGGCCAAAAGATAACATGGGCTGGAAATGGCCCAATGGAATAATGGGCCGTTAATGGGTATAAAGTGATACACTGTTCATTACGGGCCAGTTTCACCACGGGCCGTTAATGGGCCAAGAGTTACAAAGGGCCTCATATGGGCCGAAAGACGTCATGGGCCATACATGGGCCGGAAGTTAAAATGGGCTGGAATCATATGGGACGGCCCAGATGATGCTACTGGGCCTAATTCGGATAGGTCATAACGGGCCCTGGGTTAGCGGGCTGTAAATGGGCTATATGCGAACATGCCGTTAACGGGCTTTCCATGGGCCGGCCCGCCACCTTTTGACCAAGTCAAACGGGCTGGCCTTTTCACATGAATGGGCCTCTGTTGGGCTGTGCCACATGTCGACGTATCATAGGCGCCTTCGGTCCAATGAGTGGATGACATCTGTCCCAACGGTGAGCCGACACGTGTTTCCTCCAGCCAATGATGATTTTACACGTGGAAAATCCCCATTGGTCCGGGCTATTAACGGGTCATCGGATCCAAAAGTGGACGCGATAGCTTAACGGTGTTCCGTTATGGTGGATGCCACGTGTCGGTCACCCTTGATGAAAGCACTTCTGTGACGCGTGATTTATCGTCATGGAAATGGACACTTCCGTGATGATAATTTTGGTAATGTCATGGAACACTTCTACGACAGCACAGGTATGACTATCTTGATTCTGTCATAAAATTGTCATGGATGTACATGCATGACAGAAAATGTGACCTACTGTGACAAACATGTATCATCACGGAAGTGTAGTTTTTTGTAGTGGATGTTATGGACACACGGTTACCTTGAATTTACCTCAGAGCCTTGTTGAAGTTGTGTCGACCTCGAGGGGTACCCGCGAGAGTTACTGAAGTCTGGTTGACCTGGAGGGTACCCACAAGATAATTATGAGGCACGACCCGGTAGGTAGACCGCCCTAGAGAGAGGGTTGGGTCTGGCCCTTGCCGTATTTCCTCGAGACGGGGTGACAGGAGTACTGATCGTCATCGCGAGCTCTCAAAACACCAAGGGTTTGGATATGTGATCTGAGTAGGCCTTTGGCCTTTTCGCACTGACCACCATGCAGGGATAAGTATGGGCACTCGGCATCGTTCGTTTCTTTCGATAGCTTTTTCAGATGTCTAGTTCAGTATTGTGGCCAGGCCGGATCGCACCATCCATGCAGAGGTGGCGCTGGTATCCCCCTGTGCACAATGACCCGGAGTGCAAAGGGCGATGGGCCCAAGACCCCTGAGCGCTTAGGATGTAGACTGGTGGGGACCTTTCTACGGAGCCTAGGTAGGACCACTATTGCAGGATGCTACTAACGCGACACTACAATCAGAGACCCTTCAACGAAACTATGTGCGATGCATTAATCGCAAACGATAATGTAAAAAAACCGTCAAAAGTTGCAAAACATTTGCGATGGTGGATACATCAAACACGGTTCAGATTTTAGATGCGTGTGTGATGCGGGGCATATGGTTGATCTATACGAACTATTTGCAATGAGACAGAACGACAGAAACAGGCGGCTAGATCAAGGTGTGTGTGATATACAACATAGAGTTCACCCCGACAAATCGTGTGTGATGAGGCGGAACAACAGAAAAATGGGCAGACAGATGAAGTTGTGTGCAATATATAGCATAAAGTTCACTCGGATGAACTATTTGTGATTAGGCAACACAAAAGAAATGGCCAGCCCGATGAATTTGTGTGCGATATATGACATACAATTCACTCGGATGAACTGTTTGCGTTGAGCCAAGAGAACAGAAACGGTTCAACTTAACAAGATGTGTGTGATACGCGGCAAACAGGTCTGCAATCAAAAATGTGTGGGAATACCAATAATAATACAGACGATTCTTGTTAACACTACCAAAAAGACACATCCGTGACATTTTGGGCCGAACGAATATTTTTTCCTGTCATGCTTATGACACTTCTATGATGATAATTGTGACAAAAACACATATCATCATAGATGTGGTGGGCTCCTACTTCTATGAAAAAAAATCATGACAGAAAATGAGCTTTTAATCCTCGGCGGGCCGGAGACGCGGCTGCATGACATTTTTGGGCCGTCCATGACAAAAAATATCATGGTAGAAGCGAAGACGAGGAAAATATCAGGGAGTTCCCGGTTACGGTGGGTGGTTGGGGCCGAGCGATGCACTTTGGTTTGTGTGTTTCCCTCTTGTACACGCGTGTGTGTGAGGCGTTGGCTAACTGAACCCGAGAGATCACACGTTACTGAACCCGAACGATCGATCCCTTGGCTGTTGACTCAACCCGAGCGATTCATTCACTGTTGACTGAACCCGAATGATTCCTTCGCTGCTACTGCTAACTAAACCAGAGCGATCGATCACTGCTGCTGCTTACTGAAGTCGATCGAGCCCCCATGCTAGATGTAGCCAACCGGTGTCAGTTATCTCTCAATGAACAATGACCGTTGATACCATGCGCACGGTACATAGAACGAGTCGAGACATGGTGAGTTGAGCTGGTTGGTTGGCTATGGATCAACAGTTCCTAGTGGGGATTGGATGAACAGGACCCCGTGATAGTAGGCCATTGCCGCTGGATGAACAGGACCCAGAGGAGGCCGCTGCACCCCAGTCGGTTGGGGGTGGATGAACAGGACCCCGTGGAGGCTCTATGAACAGTAGCCAGTGGTTGGATGAACAGTAGCTGGGGTGGAGGCTAGAGGAGGTCGACGGTGGATGAACAGTAGCCCGTGGAGGCTGGAGCGAGGCAGTAGATGGTGGATGAACAGGACCACATTTCGTCTGTAGGTGCTCCAATTGAAGTTTGTTTCCTTCATTTTGCGGTACGCCACACCCCTCCCGATTAACATGACCCCGTTTCGACCGAAGGAACTTGAACAGAAGTCTGTTTCCTCCATTTTGCGGTACGACAGACCCTTCCTGATGAACAGGACCCCATTTTGACCGTACACGGTCGAACAAAAGTCTCGTTTCCTCCATTCCGCGGTACACCAGACCTCGTTTTGGTTGTTCCGTCCAAGCCGGTTGGCTCCCAATGAACACGACTTATTCTGACCCAGTCGGCTTCCTCTCGATGAACACGACGCTGTTTCCTTCGTTCCGACCGAGCCGTTTGGCTGCCGATGAACATGACGACGTCGTTGTATGCGTTCGAGACCCCGCACGTATGTACATACATAGCCGTATTTAGTTTCTTGCGGCGCGGATGTACGTACGTGTACACGATATAGACGGGACTCTGTGACATGCTATGTCCGCGCCTTTACTACGACAGGTGCCGCTCCTTACTCGACCACAGTTCATCGCTGTAGAGAAACCAATCGACCAGTATGTACCTACACGTTTGTGACCAGAGATATAACACCACGTACGCTTCGACTGGATGGGTCCCAGCTGTTCCTTGCATGCAAAGATATAGCTAGTGGGTCCTAGTTGTCAGGGGGAAGAATCGTTTTCTGCCCGTAGTATGGACGCACTTCCTTGCATGCGAAGATGTAGGTGGTGGGTCCCAACTGTCAGGGGAAATGTTTTTCTCGCAAAATACAGAGTCCCTTTCGGTGGATCTATACTGTCAGATGGAGGAATAATTATTTTACGCGTAATAGGAGACACTTCTTTGCTGCGGTCGTGGACCCAACTATCAGCCTCTCCATGTATAGTACTCTTCTGATGGAAGTCGTTCCTTGACAACATTGATCATGCTGCGTCGAGAGCACCAAGGCGGTGGACGACGGCAAGGCCTAGGAAGGGGACGGCGCGGAGCCAAGGAAGACATGACAGTGGATGACCACACAGAGAGGAGTACGAGGGTTGACTGGTTTGGCTGCGGTGTGAGGCTGCCATCACCGCAGAATAACAGGGGTTGTGGGTGACTAGAGGGATGGCCTGGCCAGCGGTTGGAGTAGGAGGGGCGGTGAGGCCTGCACGGCAGCACAGCTGGCCATGGGAGGCAGGAGCAGGTGGCACGGCTCGCGATGGTTTGGGCAGCTGGAGCAAGAAGACGAGAGATTGAAGAAGCACGATAGCCGTTGGATGGACATCATACGGTCACTACACCTAGAATCGTTTATATTGACTAAGTTGACAAAGCCCTGCGTTCGCGTCAACTTAGTAGGCCCACAAGTCAGGCTCCAAATATGGTGGGTCCAACCTAGCAGCGAGGGTCTTCATTTTTTTGTGCGTAATAAGGAGGCACTTCCTTGCGTGCGAAGATATAGTTGGTAGGTCCGAGCTGTCAGCGGGGGGAATGTTTTTTTCGTGAAATATAGAGGCCCTTCCAGTGGGTCCTCGCTGTCAGGTGGAGGAATCATTATTTTGCGCGTAATAAGGAGGCACTTGCTTGCTGCAGCCGTGGACCCAGCTGTCAGCCTCTCCACGTACAGTCCTCTTCTGATGGAAGTCGTTCGTTAACCACGTTGACCACGCCGCGTCGAGAGCACCAAGGTGGGGACAACGGCGAGGCCTAGGAATGGAATGACCAGGAGCCAGGGAAGACTCGACAATTGTTTCCCACGCGGAGGGGAATTACGAGGGTTTATTGCTTCAGCTGTAGTGTGAGGCTGCCATCATCGGAGAATAACAGGAGGTATGGGTGAGTATAGGGATGGCTAGGCCAGCGATGGGAGTATGGTGGGGCGGTGAGGCCTGCGCGGCAGCACTGCCAACCGCGGGAGGAGGGAGCAGGCAGTCCCGCTGTCGCTTGTTTGAGCGGCTGGAGCAGGAAGAATAGAGATTGAAGAAGCATGACGGCCGTTGGATGAACATCCAATAGTCACTACTCTCGTGTGCTTACTAAGTTGACATGGCGTTGCGTGCGCGTCAAGCTTTTCTTTAGGAAAACGTACGCGTCAACCTGTATATAGTAGGTGCACAAGTCAGCCTCAAATCTATAGAAAACAACATACAACCCATCTGCCATTATTTCTAATAATTTACAACCCATTCGCTAATTCTTAAGGATTTTTTTGGAGCCCATATTCTTTTTGTTAGCATTACAACCCATATTGTGGCCATGGTTAAAAAATTATACAAAAATTTGCATATTTCAGTCCTAAAATTTCGAGTCACATTCAAACTAATTTGAAAAATAAATTTATACCAATATAAAATCCAAATAATTGTTCACGCATAAAAATCATTGGAATTTAAAATCTCAAAATGAAAAAAAAAGAAATTAGAAACTAAGTTCCGGTTTGATGTGTTTTAAAAATAGCTCTCCTCGTCTTGAAAAATTTGCAGCCCAACAGGGCTGATAAAGCAAGTAGGCCCCGGTTGGGTATTCTGCTAAAGGACAAAAATCTGGGCTAGCCATTTTCAGAAAGAAAAAACTACCGGGCTGGTCTTGTGGTAAACATAAAAGAAAAGGCTAGCTAGACAGGCCAGAGTGCCCCGCACAGCCTAGTTGACACCCTTTTCCGTCATAAAACAAAAAAGAACTGGGCAAGCTGCTGGGTCCCTGGTGTCAGCTTCTCGTTGTGCAATTCTCTCGTTTATTGACTACGTTGACAATGGCATGGGACCCAGATGTCAGAAATTCATTAGGAGGAATCATTTTTTTGCTTGAAATAAGGAGGCACTTGCTTGCGTACTGCCATGACCCTGATGGGTCCCTGCTATCATCCTCTCCACGTACAATCATCTCCTGATTGTGTACGCGTCAACCTAGTAGGCCCACAAGTCAGCCTCTAAATCCGTGGTAGACAAATACAACCCATTTAAAAATAATAGCCCAGTCCATACGTTCAAATGGAAAGTTCAACATTCAGAGCAAAGTAACAGGTCTGATCAAGATATAGAGTACTGAACCTCCATGTTGACAACCATCATAGCCAAGTTAACTATCTACTCCCACTAATACTGTAGTAGTGTACAAGTACTAACTTACTAGCTAACTAGACAATGTCGAATGAAGCCCATACATAACAAGTGATGTTCTCCTCTCTGAAAGTGCGTTATATCGACTAGAGGGGGGTGAATAGGCGATTTTTATGAAATTCTTCACTGAGGAATTTGCCGGTGAGGAAATTCCTTAGCGAAGAACTATTTGCAGCGGAATAAGTACTCAGAGGTAAACATAACAGATTACACACATAGTCAGCATGATGAAATGAAGACTAGAACAGAGTACAGGAAGCGTAAACACAGGATAACAAGATGAAGACAAACAGACTGAAGAAATTGAACTGAGGAATTTGTGAAAGTCTTCAGTCAAAGTCTTCAAGCACAGATATGAACAACATGCAACACAGAATGAGGAAATGAATGAGTTGAGGAAATAGAACCAGTCAGTTGGTGAAGACAATGATTTGGTAGACCAGTTCCAACTACTGTCTCAGTTGTACGTCTGGTTGGAGCGGCTGAGTATTTAAACTCGAGGACACACAGTCCCAGACACCCAGTCTCTGAGCCGCAACTCAGGACACCCAGTCCTCACCGTATTCTCCTTGAACTAAGACCACGCAGGCCTCGTCCAATCACTCGTGGTAAGTCTTTAGGTGACTTCCAAACCTTCACAGACTTGGTCACTCGGCGATCCACAATTCCTCTTGGATGCTCTAGACCTTGACGCCTAACCGTCTGGAAGAAGCACAGTCTTCAAAGGTAACAAGCGTCGGATCCACGCAGGATCAATTTCTTCAGTGATGCTCAATCACTTGGGGTTTTGTGGGGGTTTGGTTTTGGATTTTCCTCACTTGATGATTTTAGCTCAAAGTCCTCGGAGGATGGGTTGCTCTCAAATGACAAGTGTCAAGTTCTCTCGGAGCAGCCAACCAGCTAGTGGTTGAAGGGGGCGGCTATTTATAGCCTAGGGAGCAGCCCGACATGATAAGACATAAATGCCCTTCAATGATATGACCGTTAGGTGGATAAGATATTTTGGTCCGCCGGCGCGCAGCACAGCAACGGTCGGAAATTTGACTTTCAAAGTCCTCAGGGCTATCATGTTCCTCACTGTGTAGGCAATTTGCACTGGCGAATTCCTAACTCCTCAGTCAGAGCAAAGTCATCAGTGATCAGAAGAACTGCGTCTCTGTCACTGAAGAATTTGACTGAACTGTATGAGATTTCCAAAGGCTTCACTCGAAGGGATTGGTAGGTGTAGGATTTTGAGTTGAGCATCACATGGAAATTTTTCCTTAGTATTTCCTCGACCCCCTTTAACAGTACGGTGTTTCCTAGGACTCAAGAAAGAGAAAATGAAACTATGAAAACAAAAGTCTTCTTGCTTCATATTCCTCGAATGAATATCAAGTCTTCATGGTCACACCAATTTCTTCACTTTCAAAGTCTTCAGAAAGTCTTCAGAATATCAAAGTCTTCAGTTGAAGAACTTCATTTTTAGGGGTCGACTTTCTCTATAAATATCAAACTCCTCATAGACTTATAGACCTGTGTACACTCACAAACGCATCAGTTACTTAACCTATAAGTCTTCAATACACCAAAATCACTAAGGGGCACTAGATGCACTTACAATCTCCCCCTCTTTGGTGATTGATGACAACATAGGTTAAGTTTTCAATGGGGAAAAACATATGAAGTGTAAATACTGATATTGAGGAATTTGATTGCAAGATATAGAAGAACTCCCCCTGAATATGTGCATAATGAGGAATTTGCTTTTGAGGCAATGCACATTTGAGGATTTGAATCATGGAGATCTCCCCCTATATCTTGTAATTCATACACGCATTTGATAAATGTACTATGAAGAATTTGAAATGCATGATGAAATATGGTGCCTGATGAGATTCAGCATGCATGCAATAGTATTAACACGTATCAATATATCAGAGCATAGTGTTAACATGCAATAGTATCAGAGCTCAAATATCACATTCAGAGCTTAGTGCTTCAAAAGCATCAGAGCACAAAAGCATCAGAGCATAACGCGTATCAAAATCAGAGCATCAGAAGCACGATCAAAAGTATTAGAGCACAGTGCAAAGTCAGCACAATGCACGATCAAAAGTATCAGGGCACCATCGGATTTAAGATTACAACTCGATCCAATAAAAGTTTCGGAAGAACGAGAGTTGTAACTTAATAAAATAAAAACGCCCATAGTATAAACCCGCTTGAAGACTAACTCAGATTTCTCCCCCTTTGTCATCAAATGACCAAAAGGATCGAAACTGAGGACTAACGCCCCTGAAGATATTCAAGTCGATGGAGGAGCGCCAGCATTGTCGGGGTTGGTTGTTGAAGTAGGGCCTGCCGCAGTGTCGTCCAAATCTTCAAATTCATCAGTTTCGCGCGATGAAGAATAGGAGCTGGCCACCAAATCTGGAACTTTGACTCTCTTGAATTTCTTCGGAGGTGGTGCAGACCAGTCATAAGCTTCCTGAAGACCCATAGTCTTCAATTCTTCCGTGGAGTAGACATGATTCAGAACAGCCCAGGTGCGGTTGAGGGTTTCATGAAGGTAGTACTGGTTTTTCTTCACAACATTATGCGTTGAGGTCATATTATGAAGAATTGCAGCAAATTGGCATTTGACCCATTTCTGATTGCGATCAACCTTCTGATGAAGACTGAGGAGTAACTCACGATCAGTCATCACCCTGGGTGCTGTGGCTTGAGGCTGTTTCTTGGTTGAGGTATTTGCGGCAGTATCATGCGTAGCAGAGTCGTCATTGGTGGAATAAGATGCAGCATTGCGAAACTGACCATCCAATGGACGAGTGCCTTCATCAATTACAGCTGCTGCCTTGCCCTTGTCATCAGATGATGAAATTGGTCGCTTGAGGACTTCAATGGGCGGCAGGAAGCTGCCATGATTGAGAGTGTCAGCCTTGTAGTTCAGTGAAGATCTTGCCCGGATGAATCTCATGATCCAAGGCGCATATGGCTTCAGCTCAAAAGGTGACATTGCAATATTGGCCAGAGTCCTCATGAAGAAATCATGGAAGTTGACGGGAACGCCATGAATGATATTGAAAAGCATGTTCTTCATGATGCCAACGACGTCTTCATCATTTGAGTCGTGGCCTTTGATCGAACTCATAGTCTTCGTCAAGATCCTGTACATAGTCCGAGGCACATATAGCAAATCCTTGACGAGGAATTTGGTTCGAGGGGCTTGGCCTGGCTTCAGTGGCTTCATCAGTACTTGCATGAAGTGATCAGACAGTTCACGTTCATTGTAGAGGCAACGAGCAGATTCATGGGGAGGATCAAGAGGTAGGACACGAAGCAATTCAGTTGCTGGTGCCTTGTAGTGAGTATTTTCAGTCATCCAATCCAGAACCCATGAGTTGATGTCTTCAGCATCTCCGGTGATGTGCAGGGTGGCATAGAACTGAAGAATGAGTTCTTCATTCCAGTCACATATATCGGTGCAGAAATTCAGCAGCCCTGCATCGTGAAGAACACGGAGTACTGGCTCGAAGCACGGCAGTGATTCCATATCTATATGAGGAATATGCTCATGGTCGAAGATCTTGTCCTTGTCGAATAGCACTGAGGAATAGAAGTTTGCTTGTGTTGGAGTCCAGAAGCGTCTTTTCCTCATTCGAGCAGAGTCATAAGGATTGTAGGCAGTGAAGAACACATGCTCAGAGAAGAAATCTTCAGCCTTGAATTTCTGCTTGCTTGAGAACGGATTCTTTGGCTTGGGCAGAGGAATATCAGTGATTTGCAGCACAACCTCTGGAATCGCGAGCTCAGGTTCTTCAGGCTGAGGAATTTCAGGTTCCTCCCCTTGTGCAGTTTGAGGATCAGCAGTGGGTTCTTCAGTGCTAGTGGCTGGAATCTCTTTGTTGACAGATGATGTGGGATGAGTTTCTTCAGAGCCCATTTGAACAGTAGTAGTTGGTGACTGAGGAACTTGTTGAAGCGGAGTGAAGAGAGGAGTATTGGGGTGCTGACTTTCCCAAAAGTCATCGTTCATTACAGGTGTAGTGCACCCAATATCCACATCTTCATCTTCTTTTTCAATTTCCTCAGCACCTGCCTCTTCAGCTGTGAACTGAGGCACGGGTGAGGAAGCAACAGGAGTTGAAGGGAAAGCTTCCACTTCAATTTCTTCATCAAGCTGTTCTGAAGTAGCAACAGATTGATTTTCTTCATCAAATCCGCTTGGGATCGTGTATTCTTCTCTAAAAGGAACAATTTCCTTAGATGACATGGAGGAAATGGGAATGGCATCAATTGGATTTTCAATAGAGCTGGTCATTGGCTTCAATTTCTTCGCAGCTGAAGAATTTGACGCAGCTGATGCCTTCCTTTTCTTCACTGCAGCTCGCTCTGCAGCCTTTGTTTTCTTCACTTCATAAGCAGAAGGAAGAATTGGAGTTGGTGTTGGTGCATGAGGAGCTGAGGATTGTTGTACAGTTTCTTCAGGCACAACTGGTGCAGTTGCCCTGTTTCCTTCAGATTCTTCAGGCGCACCACTAGTGGATGCCCTGGGAATTTCTTCAGCAGCTGGAATGGAGTCATCAGCCCTGGAACTTGTGTTCTCATCAGCACGCTGAAAGTCATCAGCAGTGCTGGCATGTTCTTCAGCAGGCTGAGCAGATTCTTCAGCCTGAGGATTTTCTTGTTGCGATGAAGCTGCAACAGTTGACATTCTATTCGTCAGAGTGACGAATCTCACCTTGGCTCCTTGCCAGTCAGCATTGTAAGCATCAAAATCCTTGCTGAGTGCTTGGATTTCTGATTGAGCTTTAAGAAGTTCTTCAGGAGACAAGTTGATGATGTTTTTCTTCAGAAGCTTCTCTTTTCTTGCTTTTGCTCTCTTCAATTCACGAGCCTTTTCAAATTTCCATTTTTCTTCAGAGATGAAATGATTCAGCATGTGACTTTGACCAGGGGTCAGTGGCAGATCCGGAAGAGGAGTGTGTGGATCCTGATGCCACAGGTCAATGAAGTCTAGGATCTTCTTCGGATCCAAAAGCAGAGGTACACTTGTTCCTTTGGCTCTAGCGGCCTTGGTCAGTCTGTCTCTGATGATTTCTTCAAGTTCTTCATCAGAGGCCTCATCATCAGAGGGAATGTTGAATGCAACCTGTTTCTTCTTCAGACTTGGCCGAGGACCGCGTCCAGCAGTTGCTTTTGTCTTCAGCAGAGTGGGACCTGTTGAGGACATTGGTGCAGCTGAGGAACTTGCTGAAACACCAGAAGCAATAGAGAATCCTTGAGTCCTTTGACAAGTGGCAAGATGCACAGGTGTTGAGGACTTGGACGGAGCTGCTGAGGATTTTGAATGAGCAGCAGCAGTCTGAGGAATTTGCCGTGAGGGCGCGGCTGAGGAACTGGGCCGTGAGGGTGCTGACGGTGAAGCACTTGGCTTGCGTGCAGGCTTCTTTGGCATTGATTTCCTCGGTTTGACTGAGGGCTCAGCAGCAGTAGCAGCAGTATCCTCATTGAATTTCCTCACTGCCTCCTTGGCCTATCTTGCCAATTTGGCTTGGCGCCTGGACCATTCTTCAGGAAAATCTTCACCACGTTTGACGCTGGTGGGATCAGCAACTTGGCCAGGTGCCAGAGGAGCTCTTGGGCATGGAGGATTCAGAGCGAATTTCCTCATGTACTTAGGAGTGACATAGCGGTATTCTCGCCATTCTCGTGCCCATCTCCTTTCTATTCTCTGTATGCGCACTTTGCGCTGGTTCTTGGTCTCCTTGCCAAATTTGGATTCATCAGGTGTGCAGTAGTCTTTGTATATTTCCTCAGGAATTTCAAAAGCAGTCATGACTTCCGGTTTCTTTCCTCCCTTCTGCGGTCTCTTGCCTTCTGCCATTTTCTTCAGGTGAGGAATTTGAACAATAGAGCACTCTGAAGAAGTATGCAGTTTTTCTTCAAGGAACGCTGCAAATGAGTTAAGTTGATGAGAACCTAGTGATTCAGCAGCGGACATGAGTACCTGTGAACAGAGTGTAGGTGTGAGGAATTTGGAGAGGTCATATGCGTTCTCAGAGGATTTTTCAAAAGAAGCAAGTTTTGAGGAATTTGACCAGTTTGGGCCTTGAGGAATTTCACTAAGCGTTTCATCTTAGGTTCCAGAGTTGTACAGATCGAAAATCCGCACAATTGAGGAATCTTGAAGAAATGAATGCTTAGAGAGATAGATCAAGAACATATAGTGTGTGAGGTGTTCATATGTGAAGATTTTGAAGAGTAAAAACACCTTTGAAGATTTTCAGAAAGATTTGAGAATCAATGCGAGTAATAAAAGTGACTTTTAATTACCCGAACTGAAGAACACGACGAACAGAGATGAATTGTAGAGAAGTTCGTCACGTTAGATCTTCCACGCCCTAACTTGGCGGAGGAAGATGACTACGGCGGCGGCGGAGTGAAGATTTCCGCAACTGGCGCGAGTACGACGGCGATGAGGTCAAGGCAGTGAAGCTTTTCCTCACCGGCGGCGATGGAGTAGCGGCGACGCTAGGGTTTGAGGAGAGCTCGAGCGAGAGACAGCGATCGAGTGGAGTAAATGAAGTGAGGAGGGTAAAGGGGTATTTATAGCCACGGTGAAAACTGTTCGCCTGAAGACTTTGGACGAACATGCCCCTGCCCTTTCTCCTTCACGCGACGTGTGTCACCCACGTACTGTCCAGATAAGATCGTGTAAGATCGTGGGTGATTAAACTAATACATCGTGGGATGCGGAACGGTTTGAGCGGTAAAACCGAAAATTTTGGATAGGATTTGTTAAAAAGTTTCGTTCGCAATTTCTTCAGCTGTCAAGGACCAGTGAAGACTTTGAACGAGTTTCAATCAGAACGCACATGAAGAATTTGTGAATAGATTGGGTTGAGTATAGCATAGAGGGGAAGGGTCCGATCACATTCACTTAGCAGAAATCGCAACTTGAAGAATTAGCAATAAGTGAATGCTGTAGAGGACATAAACTTATATATATAGCCAATGAAGAAAGATGACGGAAATGCTGAAGATTTTGCAAAGTTGAAGAATTTGAAAAACTGAGGAATTTCAAAAATGAGGAAAAACTCAGATTGAAGATTTTCAACTTTTGTGGTGGCGTAGCCCACCGTATAAGAATGATGATTTCAGACACCGCGTACAATTGTCGTAGGGTTCTGAGAATCAAATTCTTCATTGATTTCTTCACACTTAGAGTGTTATTCTTCATTGATTGAGGAACAACGTTTCTTCATGTGTTGCACATCTAAGTCATCAATTATGCATAAGGGTTAGGATGTGTGTCCTTTTCAAAGAACATTCGAAGATTCTAAGATATTTAGCTCACACCGCAACTTGCTAAATCTCTTCTCATCCAAGGGCTTGGTGAAGATATCAGCCAGCTGTTCTTCAGTCTTCACATGCTCGATGGAGATATCGCCCTTCAACACATGATCACGAAGAAAATGATGACGAATCTGGATGTGCTTAGTCTTCGAGTGCTGAACTGGGTTGTGAGCAATCTTGATGGCACTCTCGTTGTCGCAGAGGAGAGGCACATTCTTCACGTTGATGCCATAGTCTTTGAGGGTTTGCTTCATCCAAAGCAGTTGAGCACTGCATGACCCAGCAGCAATATATTCAGCTTTAGCAGTAGACAGTGATACACAGTTCTGTTTCTTCGAGGACCAACAGACCAAAGATCGTCCGAGGAAATGACAAGTGCCAGATGTTGACTTGCGGTCCACACGATCACCAGCATAGTCAGAGTCAGAATATCCAATGAGATCAAAAGCAGAGCCCTTGGGGTACCATAATCCTAGTGTTGGTGTGTGAGCTAGATATCGAAGAATATGCTTCACAGCCTTATGGTGTGATTCCTTCGGTGCAGCTTGAAATCGGGCACACATGCAAACACTAAGCATTATATCTGGCCTAGATGCACATAGGTACAATAAAGAACCAATCATGGAGCGGTATACCTTGTGATCGAAGTCAGTACCATTTTCATCAGTGCATAGATGACCATTTGTGGGCATAGGAATTTTGACGCCTTTGCAATCTTGCATGCCGAATTTCCTCAGTACATCTTTGAGGTATTTCTCCTGAGATATGAATATGCCATTGTGCTGCTGACGAATTTGAAGACCTAAGAAGAATTTCAACTCTCCCATCATAGACATTTGATATTCTTCACTCATCATATAGGCAAATTCATCACTATATCGTTGGTTAGTACAGCCAAAGATAATATCATCAACATATATTTGGCACACAAACAGTTCACCATCATATGATTTAGTAAATAGAGTAGGATCGAGTGAACCGGGTGTGAAGCCATTCTTCACGAAGAATTCCTTCAGTGTATCATACCACGCCCGAGGGGCTTGCTTGAGGCCATAGAGAGCCTTATTTAGTCTGAAGACTTTGTCAGGATTCTTGGGATCTTCAAAACCTGGGGGTTGAGCAACATACACTTCTTCCTCAAGCTTACCATTGAGGAATGCACTTTTCACATCCATTTGATATAAGATGATATCATGATGGTTAGCATAGGCAAGTAAAATGCGAATAGCTTCAAGTCTAGCAACAGGTGCAAAAGTTTCATCGAAATCAATTCCTTCAACCTGTGTGTAGGCTTGAGCTACTAGTCGTGCCTTATTCCTCACAACAAGGCCATTTTCATCTTGCTTGTTGCGGTAGATCCACTTTGTGCCGATGATATTATGCTTGCGAGGATCTGGGCGATTGACCAATTCCCAGACATTGTTCAGCTCGAACTGATGTAATTCTTCTTGCATAGCCTGAATCCACTCCGGCTCCAGAAATGCTTCATCTACCTTAGTGGGCTCTGAGATAGAGACAAAAGCATAGTGCCCACAAAAGTTAGATAAGTGTGAGGCTTTTGAGCGGGTGAGAGGACCTGGTGCACTAATGTCATCGATGATCTTCTCCACTTGCACTTCTTTTGCAACGCGTGGATGAGTTGGTTGTCGCTGAGGATTTTGATCAGCATTTTCTTCAGCACCAATTTCCTCATCATGTTCTTCAGGTGCATCAGCTCGACGTTCTTCACGAACAGGAATGAATTCTTCACCAGATTCTTCAGTAGGAATGACATCCTCAGTTGCCTTGTGCTTGATAGCATCCTCAGGTGCTGGTTCATCTAACACAGAAGGTAGGTGCTCTCTTTGCGAGCCATTAGTTTCATCGAACCGCACATCTACAGTGTCAACAATCTTGTGAAGAACAATGTTGAAGACTCTATAGGTGTGCGAGTCCTTTCCGTAACCAAGCATAAAACCTTCATGTGCTTTCGGTGCAAATTTAGAGTTGTGGTGAGGATCTCTAATCCAACATTTAGCACCGAAGACTTTGAAATAACTCACATTGGGTTTCTTGTCAGTGAGAAGTTCATATGCAGTCTTCTTGAAGAATTTGTGAAGATATACTCTGTTGATGATGTGGCAGGCAGTATCAATTGCGTCAATCCAAAAACGCTGAGGCATTTTGTATTCATCAAGCATAGTGCGAGCCATCTCAACAAGAGTTCTGTTCTTGCGCTCCACGACGTCGTTTTGCTGAGGAGTATAAGGAGCAGATAATTCATGAGTAATACCAAGTTCATCAAGATAGGCATCAAGACCAGAATTCTTGAACTCAGTTCCATTGTCACTTCTGATATGCTTGATCTTCACACCAAAGTTGGTCGAAGCCCTCGAGGAAAATCGTTTGAAGACTTCCTGCACTTCATGTTTGTAAGTAACAATGTGTACCCATGTATATCAAGAATAATCATCAACAATGACAAAACCATATAGAGATGCATCATTAGTGACTGCTGAATAATGATTAGGTCCGAAGAGGTCCATGTGAAGCAATTCGAATGGACGGGTAGTGGTCATGATAGTCTTCGCTGGATGCTTGGCCTTGGTCATTTTTCCGGCTTCACATGCTCCGCATAAGTGATCCTTGAGGAATTTGACATTCTCAATGCCAATGACATGCTTCTTCTTCGCAAGTGTGTTCAAATTCCTCATGCCTGCATGACCAAGTCGTCGATGCCATAGCCAGCCTTCTGAGGCCTTTGCAAGTAGACACATGGCTGGTTGTGGTCCTGTAGAAAAATCAACAATATACAGATCTCCTCTCCTAAAGCCTTCGAAGACTTTGGAATTGTCAGCTTCCATAATCACAACACAGCGATATTTGCCAAAGACAACAACCATATCAAGATCACACAGCATTGAGACTGACATGAGATTGTATCCTAAGGATTCAACAAGCATGACTTTGTCCATGTGCTTATCCTTAGAAATAGCAACCTTACCAAGACCCAATACCTGACTTTTGCCTTTGTCATCAAATATGATATGCTTCAGAGGTGACGGTGATAAAGGAGCATCCATCAATAGATTCTTGTCACCAGTCATGTGATTTGTACATCCACTATCGAGGACCCACTCAGTGGTTTTGGGTTGATCATCCTGCAGATGAATTAGTGTAACTTACAATCTCATATGCTTCATCAGTGAAGAATATGATATCAAGTTCATCAGATGAACTTCATCAAGCAGTAAACAGAAATAGCAGTATGAGGACGTGTGAAATGAAAGTTCATTTCATCATGATTTGCCTGCGTCCTTTCAGGCATTTTTGTCAGGTCCCCAGCAAATTCTTCAGACGTTCGAGCACATCTGGAGACCTGACCCTGCAGAAGAGATTAGTTCTTTTTCTTCACCACCCACATCTGGAGGGGTGGCAAAGAGTTCATCATCATGCGAGCACCATGTGAGAAAGGTGGCAAAGATGCCAAACCATTTCGCTTAGCATTGGAGGGGTTAGAGTAAGCATATGAATAAGCAGAGTAATTCTTCGAGGACTTATGAACATAATGGTTTGAAGAATAATGCACATATTCATAGCCCTTAGCTTTACCCTGCGAGACAGATTTGTTAGCACGATGATAATCATATGAGGACTTTGATCCAGTTGAGGAATTTGATCCTCGTGAAGAATTTGGTCCGTATGAGGATTTGGATCCATATGAAGAGTTTGGTCCATATGAAGAATTTGATCTAGGGTTCCTGTTCTTCACTGGTGGTGTCATGAGGACATTCACCTGAAGACGTTCAACACAGCTTTTGGGAACCCAGATTTTCTTCATAGGGGAACCGTTCCTGCAGTTAGTGCCAACATATCTAGCAAATACTTCACCATTCTAATTTTTGAACAGTTTATAGTTGGAGTCAAATGACTCATCAGAAGAATGAGGAGATTCACATGTAAAGCCAGATAAGTTAGATGGATCAACTGGAGGTCCCTTTGCAGCAACCCATGAGGTTTTGGGATACTGCTCAGTTTTCCAATATGTTCCATCGGCATTCAGTTTCCTCTCAAAGGCAATACCCTCTTTCCTAGGGTTTCTGTTGAGGATCTGCTTTTTGAGCACATCACAAAGTGTCTGATGCCCTTTGAGGCTTTTGTACATGCCTGTCATGTACAATTCCTTCAGCCCTGCATTGTCAGTGATACTAGCAAAGTCCTCAGATGAGGAATTAGTGATAGCAGAGGCAGATGAAGAATTTGTAACATTTGAAGCATTTGAACATTCAGGTGAAGAATTAGCAGATTCACGTTCAATGCACTTTAAGCATGGAGGAACAAATTCTTCCTGAGAAGTGCTGATTTGTTGAGCTAGTAATGAATCGCGCTCCTTCTGAAGATCTTCATAACATACTCTTAGCTTTTCAAGATCTGCCTTTCTTTGAATAGCTTCAAGAGAAAGCTTCTCATTATCTTGCTTTTCTTGAAGAAATTCATGAGAAAGTTTATCATGATCAGACAAGAGAGAGTTATGATGACCTTGAAGGTTATCATACTTAGACTGAAGTCTCTGAAGATTTTCAGTCAGGGCTTTAGTGCGATCCATTTCTTCACCCAACATATCATCACTTTTATCTAGCATGTTTTGAACCTTTTCAAGAGCCCGTTGTTGTTTCACAGCAATTTTAGCAAGTTTAGAGTAGCTAGGCTTAAGATCCTCATCAGATTCATTTTCACTAGAATCAGAGGAGTTGTATTGAGTACCTTAGCTGCCTTTGCCATGAAGCAATAGGTGGGAGCGTAGCCATCATTATCCTCATCAGGCTGGTTGGTAGAGTCAGTTTCTTCAGTGTTGAAGATGGACTTGCTGACGAAAGCATTAGCAACGGCCAGACTCGCCACACCAGACTCAGATTCTTCAGACTCCTCCTCTTCATCATTTTCCTCAGATTCAGCTTCAGAGTCCATTTCCTTGCCAATGAATGCCCGAGCTTTCTTGGAGCTGCCCTTCTTGTGAGATGAAGACTTTGATGGTTTTGAAGACGAAGATTTTGATGATTTCTTCTTCTTCTTCATTTCATCAGAATTGTAGTCCTTGTATTTCTTTTTCTTCATTTCCTTTTCCCATTGAGGACAATCTTGAATATAGTGACCAGGCTTCTTGCATTTGTGGCAAAGTCTTCTCTTGTAGTCACTGGATGAAGAATCACTTCCTCTTGAGGGTTTTCCAAAGCGACCACGTCTTGTGAATTTCTGGAATTTCTTCACAAGGAGAGCTAGATCCTGGCTAAGTTCTTCAGGATCACCAAGGCTACTACCAGAATCCTCACATTCAGAGTCAGACACAACCTTGGCCTTCAGGGCACATGGTTTGCCATAGTTCGAGCCATAGAGATCTCTCTTTTCAGCAAGCTGGAACTCGTGAGTGTTAAGCCTTTCGAGGATATCAGCAGGATCAAGTGACTTGTAGTCAGCACGCTCTTGTATCATCAGTCCCAGAGTATCAAATGAGGAATCAAGCGATCTTAGCAGTTTCTTCACCACTTCATGGTCAGTGATGTCAGTGGAACCGAGGGCTTGAAGCTCATTTGAGATGTCAGTGAGGCGATCGAAGGTTTGTTGAACATTTTCGTTGTCGAGTCTTTTGAAGCGATTGAAGAGATTCCGAAGAACATCGACTCGAGAATCACGCTGAGTTGAGACTCCTTCATTTACTTTGGAAAGCCTATCCCAGATAAGCTTGGCAGTTTCCAAAGCACTCACTCTTCCATACTGTCCTTTGCTCAGATGGCCACAGATGATATTCTTCTCTTAAGAGTCGAGTTGTTTGAATCTCTTCACGTCAGTAGCAGTCAGTGTTTCAGTGACAGCGGGGACACCATTTTCCACAACATACCAGAGATCATTATCAATTGCCTCAAGATGCATTCGCATCTTGTTCTTCCAGTAGGGATAGTCCGTTCCATCAAAGGTAGGACACCCAGCCGTGACCTTGATCATACCTGCGGTCGACATAACTAGAACTCCAGGTGGTTAAACCAAAATCACACAGAACAAGGGAGTACCTCGCTCTGATACCAATTGAAAGTGCGTTATATCGACTAGAGGGGGGGTGAATAGGCGATTTTTATGAAATTCTTCACTGAGGAATTTGCCGGTGAGGAAATTCCTTAGCGAAGAACTATTTGCAGCGGAATAAGTACTCAGAGGTAAACATAACAGATTACACACATAGTCAGCATGATGAAATGAAGACTAGAACAGAGTACAGGAAGCGTAAACACAAGATAACAAGATGAAGACAAACAGACTGAAGAAATTGAACTGAGGAATTTGTGAAAGTCTTCAGTCAAAGTCTTCAAGCACAGATATGAACAACATGCAACACAGAATGAGGAAATGAATGAGTTGAGGAAATAGAACCAGTCAGTTGGTGAAGACAATGATTTGGTAGACCAGTTCCAACTGTTGTCGCAGTTGTACGTCTGGTTGGAGCGGCTGAGTATTTAAACTCGAGGACACACAGTCCCGGACACCCAGTCTCTGAGCCGCAACTCAGGACACCCAGACCTCACCGTATTCTCCTTGAACTAAGACCACGCAGGCCTCGTCCAATCACTCGTGGTAAGTCTTCAGGTGACTTCGAAACCTTCACAGACTTGGTCACTCGGCGATCCACAATTCCTCTTGGATGCTCTAGACCTTGACGCCTAACCGTCTGGAAGAAGCACAGTCTTCAAAAGTAACAAGCGTCGGATCCACGCAGGATCAATTTCTTCAGTGATGCTCAATCACTTGGGGTTTTGTGGGGGTTTGGTTTTCGATTTTCCTCACTTGATGATTTTAGCTCAAAGTCCTCGGAGGATGGGTTGCTCTCAAATGACAAGTGTCAAGTTCTCTCGGAGCAGCCAACCAACTAGTGGTTGAAGGGGGCGGCTATTTATAGCCTAGGGAGCAGCCCGACATGATAAGACATAAATGCCCTTCAATGATATGACCGTTAGGTGGATAAGATATTTTGGTCCGCCGGCGCGCAGCACAGCAACGGTCGGAAATTTGACTTTCAAAGTCCTCAGGGCTATCATGTTCCTCACTGTGTAGGCAATTCGCACTGGCGAATTCCTAACTCCTCAGTCAGAGCAAAGTCATCAGTGATCAGAAGAACTGCGTCTCTGTCACTGAAGAATTTGACTGAACTGTATGAGATTTCCAAAGGCTTCACTCGAAGGGATTGGTAGGTGTAGGATTTTGAGTTGAGCATCACATGGAAATTTTTCCTTAGTATTTCCTCGACCCCCTTTAACAGTACGGTGTTTCCTATGACTCAAGAAAGAGAAAATGAAACTATGAAAACAAAAGTCTTCTCGCTTCATATTCCTCGAATGAATATCAAGTCTTCATGGTCACACCAATTTCTTCACTTTCAAAGTCTTCAGAAAGTCTTCAGAATATCAAAGTCTTCAGTTGAAGAACTTCATTTTTAGGGGTCGACTTTCTCTGTAAATATCAAACTCCTCATAGACTTGTAGACCTGTGTACACTCACAAACGCATCAGTTACTTAACCTATAAGTCTTCAATACACCAAAATCACTAAGGGGCACTAGATGCACTTACACTCTCCTCCTCCCACCTGCTCCACCCTACACCATGGCTACACTGGGATTTCAACCCTGGCCTTGCAATGGCCGATCAGGTACGTCGGCGGTTTGGAGAAATGGTGCATTTCTCTCCATCTCGCAAGACCAAGGAATTTTTCTTGGTTGTCTCCTTCTCCTCGGCTTCCTTTCCCCTATCTGATGAATCTGTGGGTGTGGCTCTCCAATGTTGCATTGGGGGGCATCACCTAGGGTTTAAGGTTACGAAGATCTTTGAGAGGTCCTTTTGTTTTCTGTGGCCGGGAACAAGGTTGGACATTTTATTCATGGCCTCAAGGACCGTATTTGGCCGGATTTTGTTTGCCATTTTCATATGTTCAATGGCCGTTTCAATGGTTACAAGCATTTTGATTCTCAATGGCATGCTGATGAAAGGCTTGACACTATTGCTAGTCGGAGCCCAATGGCTATTCGGATTGATAAATCAGCTTTCACATGTTCTACTGGATATGATCCAACTACCTCCAAGGAATTATGCAAGTTTGGGCTCATTCCTCTAGCTTCCATGGATTTCAATGACATGAATAGTCATGAAGCTTCGTGTTTGAATGTGCCACAATCGGGTGTGGCTCATCTGGCAGGATCACCGGTGTCTCCGGCACCATCACACACGGCCATTCAATGCCCAATTGATTCTCCAGAGCATTTACTCTCGATTGGCAATTTTCAATTTCCTTGTATTGTCACCTACCCACAATTGCCACAATGTTTCCTTTCGTCAGCTTTCAAATATGCACTGCCGCACACATCCTGGCCACCTTTGTTATCCAAGGCACACATTGCGGACTTATCGCGTGCTGGATACATCAATAAGGAAATTAATGATCTGGCTAATTGCTGGGGTGCTCTCTGTGCCAAATGCTTACAGTGGGGTCATATCAAATCTAATTGTCACGCTCGGATTATATGCATAAACTGCTCTGCCCCAGGGCACAAAGGTATTAGTTTCCTCGGACGGCCTCGGTCTACTTTTGATGGCAACTCTTTTATGGGTCCGGATTCTGATTATCCAGTCAAATCAATTCAACTTGGGCAGCAAATTAATTCTCCTATACTGAAGCAAACTTGCCCTTACACGACGCCTAGGAGCCACCCCCCTCCACCATTTGATGTGAAGCGTGTGGCCACTATGGACACTTGGAGCACTTCTGCTGGCAGCGCTGATGGGCCCAGCGTTGGCAGTGGCGACCAAAAACCCCCTCCACCACCCTTGACGCCCCGCATTCACCCTCCTCGCCCGCCCCGCTTCCCAGTGCTGCAGAGAGCTCTACTCTAGCATCTCCATCACCACCACGAACCACCACCGCCGCCGTATCCACCACCGTTCCTTCCACAACCATGGCCAACTACCCAGTTAATCCGCTCCCCTTCCTCCCTGCCGGCTGGTCAATCGAGCCTGGACCGGCTGATCACAAGGTCCGTGTAGACATGGCGGTCAATCCAATCCCGCCTGTCAACAACAGCTTCCTCGCCATCACTGAAGCCAGCAGATTCGTGCCTCTACATCTCAGGGAGGAGCTCCGCAACACCATTGAAGGCCTGCTACATGAATCGGGTCTTCACACTACCGAGTCTTCTGACCACCCGCTGGGTGTTGGTTTGATTGATTTTGGCAATTCCTTCCACGATACAGCAGTCCAAACCACGTTCTAGCTAGATGATGAGGATTTGGTAGTATCTTCTGTTCGTCACAATGTTGCTCTCAATATGCGCAATACAACCTAGGGACCTGAAGTTTGGCTTATGTACATTGGTTTTCCTGATGACTATCAGACGTATTTTTATCTCCAGCGCTCTTTAGATGACTATGGCAGATTAATTACATGGAATAGTCCTAATGTGGATCAAACTGTGGTGCTTATTAAAGTTAGAGTCATTCACATGCGCCTGATCCCTAAAAGTATTGTGGTTCATCAGTTAGGAGGGGACAGAGCTTGCTGGATTGCTGCGATTTACATTTTTAGAGGTGCAGATTGGAATGCTCATGATCATGAGGTCCCAACGGCAGATGAGGAGCCGCCACCAGCCAATGGTGTGCCTCACCCCATGTTTGGTGATGGCCTCACTGCGGAGCAATTGTCCAAGCAACAGCTTCAGAATTGGCTGCTCCAGAATGGTGTGGGCAATGACCAGGCGCCATGCTCCTCAACATGATGGCCCTCAGAATGCCCAGTGGGATCCATGGCCGCAGCCCCCAGCCCCACAAATTCCTACTACTCTTGTCAATTTTCAGGCATGGCTCACTGCTCAAGGGCTTCATGTGCAAGATGGAATTCTGCGTGAAGATAATATGACAGATAGCCTGAACTCTGCTTGGTATGACACTAGTTCAACTGCAAGCACGCAGGGATCCTCTCCTGGGAATAACCTTCAGATCAGCACTCTTTTTGTGGTTCCTCCTGTGATTAAAAACAACATCAATGTGGACCTGGCAATTTCGGCAGTAACTATGAATGTTAGTATCTCAGTTGAAGGAAATGAGCTCACTACTGTGCTGGCCTCAGACTTGATCCCGCAAAACATATTTACTGCCTATCTTTCCAGGTCCATTATGTCTGTGGTGGCAGCTTTTGGGCCTTGGAGCTCAGGTTATGGCTTACCTCCGCTGGAGTTCCAGATGGCAACACCCAGGACTACTCTTCAGGTTCCTGATCATGAGACCACTCACCTGGTGTGTTTCTCTGCTTGCATTCTAAACCCAGAACCGGTCTCAGTCCAAATATCTGAACTTATGCTTGAAGATTCTGCTCCTGCTCTACTGCCTGTGGAGCACCATGGCTCACCTGCCCCTGCTCCGGTTCTCGGTAATAATTTGTATGCTTTGAATGGTGACAACTTTGCTTCTTATGATGTTTTGCCCAGCTTGGCGCCAAATGCAAGTTTGAATGAGGGGCCTCAAGCCGTTTTACCTGACCCAATGGAGGAGGGCTCTGACTTGGGCTTGTCCCAGGTGCTCTCCGATGCTCCTGGCCCATCTCCAGCCCATCCTCGACGCTCTAAATATAAGGCTTTGTTGGTCACCACCGAGGTCCGTCGTAGCACCAGATCAACTCGATTTGATGGCTTTAGGGTGCCACGGATCACTGATGTTCGTTCCACTGCCTCCAAAGTCAAGCCCAGCGTGACTCCTTTGGATGCTTCCGGCTCCTCCGCTGCGATCCTGGACCAAGCACCTCCGTTGACCCCTCTCCGCGCCATGTAGGATATTGGCTCAATCGTTGCGCAGTTCCTCCCCAGGAGCTCTGATACGTCTCCAACATATCTACTTTTCCAAACACTTTTGCCCTTGTTTTGGACTCTAACTTGCATGATTTGAATGAAACTAACCTGGACTGACGTTGTTTTCAGCAGAACTGCCATGGTGTTGTTTATTGTGCAGAAAACAAAAGTTCTCAGAATGACCAGAAAATCCACGGAGATAACTTTTCGAAAATATAAAAAATACTGGCGAAAGAATCAAGGCCAGGGGCCCACACGCTTTCCACGAGGGTGGGGGGGCGCGCCCCCCTGTCTCGTGGGCCCCCTGATGCTCCACCGAACTCAACTCCAACTCTATATATTCTGTTTCGCGGAGAAAAAATCAGAGAGAAAGTTTCATCACATTTTACGATACGGAGCCGCTGCCAAGCCCTAATCTCTCTCAGGAGGGCTGATCTGGAGTCCGTTCGGGGCTCCGGAGAGGGGGATTCGTTGCTGTCGTCATCATCAACCATCCTCCATCACCAATTTCATGATGCTCACCGCCGTGCGTGAGTAATTCCATCGTCGGCTTGCTAGACGGTGATGGGTTGGATGAGATTTACCATGTAATCAAGTTAGTTTTGTTAGGGTTTGATCCCTAGTATCCACTATTTTTCTGAGATTGATGTTGCTATGACTTTGCTATGCTTAATGCTTGTCACTAGGGCCCGAGTGCCATGATTTCAGATCTAAACCTATTATTTTTTTATGAATATATGTGAGTTCTTGATCCTATCTTGCATGTCTATAGTCACCTATTATGTGTTATGAACCGACAACCCCGAAGTGACAATAATTGGGATACTTATCGGTGATGACCGTAGTTTGAGGAGTTCATGTGTTCACTATGTGCTAATGCTTTGTTCCGGTCTCTATTAAAAGGAGGCCTTAATATCCCTTAGTTTCCACTAGGACCCCGCTGCCACGGGAGGGTAGGACAAAAGATGTCATGCAAGTTCTTTTCCATAAGCACATATGACTATATTCAGAATACATGCCTACATTACATTGATGAACTAGAGCTAGTTTTGTGTCACCCTATGTTATAGATATTACATGAGGAATCGCATCTGACATAATTATCCATCACTGATCCAATGCCTACGAGCTTTTCACATATTGTGCTTCGCTTATTTACTTTTCCGTTGCTACTGTTACAACTACTACAAAACTGCTATCTTTACTTTTGCCACGGTTACCATTACTATCATACTACTTTGCTACTAAATACATTGCTGCAGATACTAAGTTATCCAGGTGTGGTCGAATTGACAACTCAACTTCTAATACTTAAGAATATTCTTTGGCTCCTCTTGTGTCGAAACAATAAATTTGGGTTGAATACTCTACCCTCGAAAGTTGTTGCGATCCCCTACACTTGTGGGTTATCAAGACTAATTTCTAGCACCTTTGCCGGCGAGCATAGCTTTATTCTTTGAGTCACTTGGGATTTATATCTGTTGATCACTATGAGGAACTTGGAAGACGAAAGAACAAAGATTTTTCCCTCAACTACGAGGGGAGGTAAGGAACTGCCATCTAGCTCTGCACTAGATTCTCCTTCTATTTTGAGTAAACTTGCGACACCTAAACCTGCTACTGCTATGAACACTGATATGTCATATGTTATTGATGATGCCACTTCTGCTATGCATGATACTTATGATGAAACTACTTCTGTGCGTGATACTACTTTGCCATTAGGTGAATTTCTTGATGAACAACTTGCTAGGGTTAGAGAGAATGAAATTATTGAAAATGAAATTATTGAAAATGAAATTATTGATGATATTGATGATGAAAGTTCTCCCCCTGATTATGAATTGCCTGTTGTTCTTGAGGGTTATGTTATGGATGAAGAAGCTGCTAGAGCTATCTTTGCTTGCGAGGATAGATACGATCTTAAGAAGTTATTAGCTAAATGGAAGCAGCAATCTCTTAATGCTAGAATGAAACCTGACCCTGCTTTTGCCACTTCACCTATCTGTGTTACTGATAAGGATTATGAATTCTCTGTTGATCCTGAGATTATTACTTTGGTTGAATCTGATCCTTTTTATGGCTATGAATCTGAAACTGTTGTGGCACATCTTACCAAGTTAAATGATATAGCCACCCTGTTTACTAATGATGAGAAGTCCTGCTATTATTATGTCCTTAAGATATTTCCGTTCTCATTAAAGGGTGATGCTAAAACTTGGTTTAATTATCTTGATCCTGGTTGTGTGCGTAGTCCCCAGGATATGATTTATTACTTCTCTACTAAATATTTCCCTGCTCATAAGAAAGAAGCTGCCTTGCGGGAAATATATAATTTTGTGCAAATCAAAGAAGAGAGTCTCCCACAAGCTTGGGGGAGGCTTCTCCGATTACTTAATGCTTTGCCTGATCATCCTCTAAAGAAAAATGAAATACTTGATATCTTTTATAATGGACTAACCGATCCTTCCAAGGACTACTTGGATAGTTGTGCTGGTTGTGTTTTCAGGGAAAGAACAGTCGACCAAGCTGAATTATTATTGAATAATATGTTGACTAATGAAAATAATTGGACTCTTCCTGAGCCAATTCCTAAGGCAATTCCTGAGCCAATTGAGCCAACTCCTGAGCCTATTCCTAAACCTACTCCGAAGAAGAGGGGCGTTCTATTTCTCAGTCCTGAAGATATGCAAGAGGCAAAGAAATCAATGAAAGAAAAAGGTATAAAGCTAAAGATGTTAAGAATTTACCACCTATTTAAGAAATACATGGTCTGAATATACCGCCTATTGAAGAACCACATTGTCTCGATAACCCGACACAAGTAGTAAAGGTAAATTCTCTCTATAGATATGATAAAGTTGAAATTCCTTCTACTAAATTTCATAGCCCATGCTTAGATGAATTTGATGACTTTATGGCTAGGCAAGAAAGTTTTAATGCTTATGTTGGTAGAGAATGAAAGAATAATGCTTTCAAGATAGGACGCTTGAGTGATTATATGGCTAGAGTTAAAGGTGAACTTAACTCATTAGAAAATATGCTTCTATGGTTACCACTCAAGCTGAGCAAGTACTTAAAGCTCAAAGTGATTTGCTCGATGAATTAAATAATAAACATGACTTTGCTATTAGAGTGGCTACTAGAACTGGTAGAATGACTCAGGAACCTTTGTATCCTGAAGGCCACCCTAAGATAATCGGGCAGGATTCTCAGAGAAATAATTTAGAGGCACCTAGTTCTGCTAAAAAAGAAAAAGAAAACGATAGGACTTTGCATGCTTCTAGTGAACCTGTTGTAGACACACCTGAGAATCCCAATGATATTTCTATTTTTGATGCTGAAACACAATCAGGTGATGAACATGAACCTAGTGATAATGCTAATGATAATGTTCGCATTGATGCTCAACCTAGCAAAAATAATGATGTAGAGATTGAACCTACTGTTGATCTTGATAACCCACAATCAAAGAATCAATGTTATGATAAAAGAGATTTTTTTGCTAGGAAGCATGGTAAGGAAAGAGAACCATGGGTTCAGAAAACCCATGCCCTTTCCTCCTAAACCATCCAAGACAAAGGATGATGAGGATTTTGAGTGCTTTACTGAAATGATTAGACCTATCTTCTTACATATGCGCTTAACTGATATGCTTAAATTAAATCCTTATGCTAAGTAAATGAAGGATATCATTACAAATAAAAGAAAGATACCGGAAGCTGAAATTTCCACCATGCTTGCTAATTACACTTTTAAGGGTGGAATACCAAAGAAACTTGGAGATCCAGGGGTACCAACTATACCATGCTCCATTAAAATAAATTATGTTAAAACTGCTTTATGTGATCTTGGAGCCGGTGTCAGTGTTATGCCTCTCTCTTTATATCGTGACTTGAATTGAATAAGTTGACACCTACTGAAATATCTTTGCAAATGGCCGATAAATCAACTGCTATACCTCTCGGTATTTGTGAGGATGTGCCTGTTGTGGTTGCAAATGTCACTATCTTAACAGACTTTGTTATTCTTGATATTCCCGAGGACGATAGTATGTCGATTATCCTTGGTAGACCCTTTTTGAATACTGTAGGGGCTGTTATTGATTGCAACAAAGGCAATGTCACTTTTCATGTTAATGGTAATGAGCATACGGTACACTTTCTGAGGAAACAACCTCAAGTTCATAGCATCAATTCTATTGGAAAAACTCCAACTATCATTATTGGAGGTTTTGAATTTCCTCTGCCTACTGTCAAGAAAAAGTATGATATTCTTATTTTTGGGGATGTTCATATCCTCGTTGAGGTAACTTAGTGTTATTCGAAATTTCTCCGGTTCCGTGTTATTCGGAATGAGTTTGTTAACAAGACTTGATCAACCTTGTTAGTGGATTCATTTTGATAATCATGAGATGGATGAAACTAGAAGGCACAACATTCTGTACCCTCTTTTTACTTTCAGTTATTTAGAATAAATAAGCAAAAATAGTATTGTCTGTCTATTTTCTGAATTATCCGTGCAATAAAAAAAATATCCTGGAAATAAAAGTTCTCGAAAATGCCCTGCAAATTTAGTATGATTTTTTATGGAATATTTGAGGATTTTAGGCACTGAAAACATTGCAGAAGGGGCAAACACCTCTCCATGAGGGTGGAGAGCGCACCCACACCCCCTGGGCGCGCCCCCTGTCTCGTGGGCCCATGGTGGCCCCCCTCCACTTATTCCTGCACCAACACACTCCATCTTCTTCCCAAAAAATCCCCATCCAACTCAAGCACGAGTTCTAGCTCATTTTGCTGCGATTTTCGATCTCCTTGCTCAAAGCTCCATTCACAAAACTGCTTTGGGAGATTGTTGTTTGGTATGTGACTCCTCTATTGGTCCAATTAGTTTTTGTTCTAGTGCTTTATTCATTGCAAATTTTTGCTGCATAGGTGATCCTGTTCTTGAGCTTCCATGTCAAATTTATGAGGTCCCAAGTAATTCTAATGCATGATATAGGCTCTAGGCACTTGTAGGAGTAGTTGCTACCAATCTTGTTTAGTTTTATTCACTTTTATTTTGAAGTTACTAAAATTTCAGAAATTTTTCAGAAAAAGTAATATGTCCAGGAGAATGTACCAAGGTGGTTCCTCAACAAAGAGAGGACCTAGGCGCGCTATGCATGAGCAAAACGATGAACCACCAAGGGATGCTGAAGTGCGAGCTTGTGAGTGGCCATCAGAAGAGTTTATGGTCAATGCAAGCATTAAGGATGAATTTGACGCATATGTGCGTAATGCCGATCTTGAGGACTTCTTACAAGATAAGTTTCCTCAGTACTACCAATTGACTGATTCATTCGTAAGAAGGTTTAAATATACATCTTCACGTAATTCTCAGAATGTCCTGTTTGATATTTATGATAAATCTTATACCATGGACTTAGAAGATTTTACAACTGCTTGCAAACTCCCGCAGTGGGGCAATGTTCATGAACCCCACAGATCTGAATATAAAGACTTTCTTGCTAGTATTACTATGGGAGAATCTAGGGATATAGCACAAGCTACCATAGGGAGCATTCATTTTCCTGCTATACATTATTTTGCTCTCTTCATTGGTAGATGCATTAACGGTAAAGATGAAGCATGTCACATGTGTGTCCCTGATCTTTGTGTCCTCAAGAGTGCTATATTAGGTAATAAGGATTACAACTTGGGGGCAATAGTTGCACGTAGGTTGCATAATAATGGTATATATATGGAGATTTATTTGGAGGGATTTATGCAACTCGTGTTGCTAATTATCTCTGTATAGCCCCATGAGAGGAGAATATGGAGTTGCTTCCTGCTTATTTAGATTATGACGCGATGGTCAAACATCGTTTTCTTTTGAGTAATGAACAATTCCTCCAGTCTCGACTAATCTTTGACAGACGTCGCGCTGTCCATGTTACTCTCCCTGCTCCTTCCCTTTTTGATTACCAGGCAAAACAAAGATATGTTGTTACCAGGGAGGAGGCAGCCAAACACGAGGGGAGAGCGGAGGCAGCTTGCCAACATGCCGCAGCTCAGGATGCATTGGCTGCTGCATCTCAGTACGACCCCGGTTATAACTTCGGATATCATCCAGGCTATCCTTGGCAATAGACCAACTTAGGCCAAAAGCCTAAGCTTGGGGGAGTACGTATTTCTCACCGACTTTACATTCATGTTCACACACTATTCTAGTTGTCGGTGCTCATACTCTTTCATTGTATTATCCATGCTAGTTTAATTTCTTTTTCTAAGCTTTTTTCTTGTGTGTTTGATAAACCTTAAGAAAAACCAAAAAAAATTAGTTAGTTTAATTTCCATGCTTGTAGTAGAAATTAAAATGAAAACCCAAAAAGATTTCTCGTTCTTCTTCTTGCTTGTTGGGAGCTTTCCCGTGTGAATAGTTTTATTTTCTTTTCTTTCCTTTGGGGGTTGAGAGTAGAAGACCATATTGAAAATGTTTAGTGGCTCTCATTTGCATGATTGTTTATTTAACTTAGAGCCCATATTACTTTGTCTTCTCTCTTGAATTGAATGCTTGCAGATTCCAGCTTAGTCCAATGCACGTGCACTATTATTATTATACACATCGTTCGGTCGTGCAAGTGAAAGCAATGATGACGATATATGATGGACTGATTTTATTTTTTTGAAAATATATACTGCAAGGCAACAACCTCATAGTGTTTTATTACATAGGACTATAGAGTTACAAAAATACAATATACAAGAAGACAGAGAAGAAAATAAACTTACAAGGGATCTATGAGAGAGAAGCTATCTAGGAAACTAAGTTATCCCTATATTTACATTTGATTCTATGAGCTAAAAGGAAATATCATGTATGAATTCCTCCTCCAAGAAATGAAGGAAGGTCTCTCATTTCTAAATATTTTCCCATTCCTTTTTGTCCATATATTCCAGGTAGCAGTAAAAACCACCTCAGTGAAG
Source organism: Triticum timopheevii (assembly GCA_963921465.1). NCBI lineage: Eukaryota > Viridiplantae > Streptophyta > Magnoliopsida > Poales > Poaceae > Triticum > Triticum timopheevii. Next base: position 476,089,559 of record OY997264.1, on the reverse strand, counting down.
AAAGGATGACCAAAATCCCTCCTAGCAGCAAGAGCCATCTCATATGTGTCCTGGTTAGGTTGGGCAATCCAAGAGATCCCAAGGTAATTCCAAACCCTTTGGCTGAAGTTGCAAGCAAAAAAGAGATGAGCACAGTCTTCATGTGAAGCACAGAGGCAAAGAACACACGTGTCATCCTAGATGATCCAGTGCCTGCGTTGCATCATATCCCTAGTATTCAAACGGTCCATCAAAAGAGGCCATCCAAACACTTTAAACTTGAGTGTACAAGCACACTTCCAAATCCATTTGAAAATGGGGTCAACCACCAGGTGGGAGAAGCAAGACTCATAGTATATTTTTGATTTAATCTCCCCAGATTTAGATGGCCACTTCCAAATATCCTTACTCACCCTGTTCAAACTGACCAAAGATAGCAAACCTTGAAGCTGAATTAGTTCAGAATAAACCTCCTGTGATAGTGGCAGATGGAATTTTCCGAGATCTCCGGATGCTCCATAATCTCACTGACTGTGACCGTGTCATCAATGACAAATGAATGCATTATAGGGAAATGCTCGCACAAAAGTACCACATTATTACCCAGTTGCCAGCGATCAAGCCAAAAAACCACCGTGTTGCCAGCATGCACTTGTGGGACAGCTAATTTGCAAAATTTATTGTACAAGCTCATGACATCGTGCCACCAAAATGAGCCACACCTCTGAGTGACCTGTGGCGGCGAAGCAGCATAATAGGTATCCCAAATCAATGTGACCCAAGGTACGTCCAACTTGTTAAAAAACTTGAAAAGATGCTTGAGCAACAAAGCTTCATTTTGAAGTCCCAAATTAAGCACACCCAAACCCCCACACTTCTTGGGTCGGCAAACCAGATCCCATGCAGCCAAGGATTGACGAGGATTGTCAGTGTTGCCTCTCCACAGGCATTGACGCATGATTCTCTCAATCTGTTGCAAAATGCCCTTGGGGAGAGATAGTGTACCCAGGAAATAAATTGGCATGGAGCAAAGAACTGACTGTAGGAGTTGCAGATGACTTCCTTGATTCAGCAGACAAGAAGAAGCTGATAAGCGGCCTTTAATACAATCAACAAGAGGCAGTAGATCATAAATGGTGGGCCTCGAAGTACCCATGGGTAACCCTAGATATGTGAATGGCATAGAGCCCACATCACAACCTATCAAATTGGCGACCCGAGCGCCCTCCTCATCACTCATATTGATTGGAATAGGAGATGATTTACTGAAGTTGACACATAAACCAGTAGAAGCTGCAAAGGTGTTAAGCATGTCCTTGAAGGCGATCAGCTGGTCATCAATCGCAGGCAAAACAATTAGGGTGTCATCCGCATATTGAACAATTGGGTAGTCATTGGATTTTGTTGGTATTGAAAGGGACACAATGTTTCTCGAGCACATCTCATTGACAACCGACTGAAGAAGATCCACAACAATCACAAATAATAACAGAGACAGAGGGTCTCCTTGGCGCACTCCAGATCTGCAGACAAAATGATTACCTGGCACTCCATTTAAGAGGACAGAAGAAGAACCCTTGGACAAAATGCTATCAATCCAGCCAATCTAACTAGCATCAAAACCCTTGCATTGTAAGATTCTGATGATGCCTTCATGCTCAATTGTATCGAATGCCTTCGTGAAATCAAGCTTAAGGAGGAGGATGGGGTGTTTAGAAGCTTTACATTGGTGAATGTATTCAAAGCACCAGGCCAGACAATCCTGGATAGATCGACAATGTATAAAACCATATTGGTTGCAATGAATACATCTTAGGATCACTTTTTGAAGTCGATTGGGCAGCAGCTTAGTCAAAAACTTAAAGCACGTGTTGGTCAAGGATATGGGTCGGAAGTCACCAACCACTTCTGGGCTTAGCTTCTTGGGGACAAGGGTGATTAATGAAGTATTAAGACATTCCAAATTGCACCTCCCCTCATAAAACTCCTTGACAAGCTGCATAAAATCCTCCTTGAGAATAGACCAGCATTTCTTTAAGAAAAGACCTGTAAAGCCGTCGGGGCACGGTCAGACGGCATGTTCTTATTTACAACCTCAACCTCAGAATCCGTGAACGGCAAAGATAAATCCTCCAGACCATCAACTTTCTGAATTAAATTTGGCAGATCAAAACCCATTTGGATTCCCTTTGCATGGCCCATACGCTGGTTAAAATCAGACCAAAACATGTCCACCAATAATTGGTGATCAGAAACCACCTCACCTGCCGAATTCTTAATTGAAGAAATTGTGTTCCTTCGGTACCTTTCTGTGGCCATAGCGTGAATTTTTTTAGAATTTTCCTCCCCCACCTTAATGCTTGTGATTGTACAATGTTGCTTCCAATAAACGTACTGCCAGTGTAAAATATCCTGCATGTGCAACTTAACTATTCACCTAAAATTGAATTCAGGCCAACTTAACGGTCGGGTCTCTTCCATCTCATCACAAAAAAGAATGACTTTGTTGCAATCTGTAATGAGCGCCTTAACTGTGGACAGCTTTAAATGCCATTTCTTAAGGGCATATCTGAGCGCTTTGAACTTGGAAGATATTGTTAAAGTAGCCATTGATTTACGCACCGACCTTCCCCAAACATGAGCAACACACTCATTAAAGCCAGGTAAATCAGCCCAATAATTTTCAAAACGAAAAACTTTAGCTTTAGGAATGGCCGTGGCAATTGTGACCACACAAGGAACATGATCAGAGGCCGACTGCGCAAGAGGCAGAACTAAAGTGTTGGGATGATTCGAAGTCCAAGCAACCGAAGTGAAAAACTAGTCAATTTGTTCAAGAAGGGGTTCAGTTTGCATATTAGACCAAGTAAATTGCCTTCCCTTAATTGGCAGCTCAACAAGACCCAAGTGACCGATGATCTCATTAAACAGAAAGATATCATTGACATTACCACCAGGCAGGTTACGGTTTTCAAGCGACCTCATAAAGTTAAAATCACCCAAAACAAGCCAATTGTCATCACAATTAATGTCCAGGTTATATAACCACTGCAGGAACTCATCACGGGCTGAACCCTGACATGGACCATAAACAGTCACTAGCGTCCAAACTTCAGATGTATGTTTAGAGTGGAATTCCACAATGATACCAAAAGGTTTAGCCTCAATTAAAGTGCCCTCAAAAAAGGAAAAAATTCGAAATAACAACCATACCAGTTGATGCACCCACCGAAGGCACATAAGAAAAATTATCAAAACGTCGTGGACAGAACTTCCTAATGAACCTATGATGGACTGATTGAGATGAGAGAAGCTGGTATGAACTCGACCTCTTTTGTTTTTGTAAATATGACGAGTTCATCGTTCCTGATTCAGCTTATTATGAAGTAAAGATATTTGCAATGACATTTAGAGATTATAGTTGCTTGTGTCACGCTTAATTAGCTATGAGTTATAATGGTTTACCTTGCATGCCAACATGCTATTAAAATGATTATGATGTTGTATGATGGGATGATATCCTCCTTTGAATGAATTGAGTGACTCGACTTGGCACATGTTCATGCATGTAGTTGAAAACAAATCAACATAGCCTTCACAATATTTATGTTCATGGTGGATTATATCCTACTCATGCTTGTATTTGGTGTAGATTAATTTTAATGCATGTTCATGACTGTAGTTGCTCTCTCAGTTGGTCGCTTCCCAGTCTTTTGCTAGCCTTCACCTGTACTTAGCAGGAATACTGCTTGTGCATCCAAACTCCATAAACCCCAAAGTTATTCCATATGAGTCCACCATACCTTCCTATATGCGGTATCTACCTGCCATTCCAAGTAAATTTGTATGTGCCGAACTCCAAACCTTCAAATGAAATTCTATATTGTATGCTCGAGCAGCTCATGTTTCAACTAGGGCTGTCTGTACCTTCCATGCTAGGTGGATTATTCTCAAGAGGAGTGGACTCCGCTCCTCATTCACGAGAAAATGGCTGGTAACCGGGATGCCTAGTCCCATGATCAAAAAGATCAAAGCAAATCAAATTAATTAAATAAAACTCCCCCAGGGCTGTTGCTAGTTGGAAGCACTCGTTGTTTCGAGCAAGCCATGGATTGATGCTTGTAGGTGGTGGGGGAGTATAAACTTTTACCATTTTGTTTGGGAACCGCCTATAATGTATGTAGCATGGAAGATATCGCCATCTCATAGTTGTTGCGTTGACAGTCAAAGTATGCCGCTCAAAATGTTATTCATCTCTATTTTAAAATCGAGCTCTGGCACCTCTACAAATCCCCGCTTCCCTCTGCGAAGGGCCTATCTATTTACTTTTATGTTGAGTCATCATCCTTCTTATTAAAAAGCACCCGCTGGAGAGCACGTTGTCATTTGCATCCATTACTATTAGTTTATATTAGGTATGACTTGACTGGATCTCTTTTACCATAAATTACAATGTTTAGTCAGTCCTTGATCTTTAAAGGTGCTCTGCATTTATGTTTTGCGGTCTCAGAAAGGGCTAGCGAGATACCATCTTGTTATATCATATTATGATTGTTTTGAGAAAGTGTTGTCATCCGAGTTTTATTATTATTGCTCGCTAGCTGATTATGCCATTGATATGAGTAAATATGAGACCTAACTGTTATTGTGAGTATGGTTAGTTCATAATCTTTGCTGAAAACTTGAATGCTGGCTTTACATATTTACAACAACAAGAGCAAATAGAGTTTGTAAAAGTTTTTCTTTATCACTTTCAGTTTATCAACTGAATTGCTTGAGGACAAGGAAAGGTTTATGCTTGGGGTGGTTGATACGTCTCCAACGTATCTACTTTTCCAAACACTTTTGCCCTTGTTTTGGACTCTAACTTGCATGATTCGAATGAAACTAACCCGGCTGACGCAGTTTTCAGCAGAACTGCCATGGTGTTGTTTATTGTGCAAAAGACAAAACTTCTCAGAATGACCTGAAAATCCACGGAGATAATTTTTGGAAAATATAAAAAATACTGGCGAAAGAATCAAGGCCAGGGGGCCCACACCCTGTCCACAAGGGTGGGGGGGCGCCCTCCCCCTAGGCGCGCCCCCCTGTCTCGTGGGCCCCTTGATGCTCCACCGACCTCAACTCCGAGTCTATATATTCCGTTTCACGGAGAAAAAAATCAGAGAGAAAGTTTCATCGCGTTTTACGATACGGAGCCACCGCCAAGCCCTAGTCTCTCTCGGGAGGGCTGATCTGGAGTCCTTTCGGGGCTCCGGAGAGGGGGATTCATCGTCGTCGTCATCATCATCAACTATCCTCCATCACCAATTTCATGATGCTCACCGCCGTGCGTGAGTAATTCCATCGTAGGCTTGCTGGACGGTGATGGGTTGGATGAGATTTACCATGTAATCAAGTTAGTTTTGTTAGGGTTTGATCCCTAGTAGCAACTATGTTCTGAGATTGATGTTTCTATGACTTTGCTATGCTTAATGCTTGTCACTAGGGCCCGAGTGCCATGATTTCAGATCTGAACCTATTATGTTTTTATGAATATATGTGAGTTCTTGATCCTATCTTGCAAGTCTATAGTCACCTATTATGTGTTATGATCCGACAACCCCGAAGTGACAATAATCAGGATACTTCTCGGTGATGACCGTAGTTTGAGGAGTTCATGTATTCACTATGTGCTAATGCTTTGTTCCGGTTCTCTATTAAAAGGAGGCCTTAATATCCCTTAGTTTCCACTAGGACCCCACTGCCACGGGAGGTTAGGACAAAAGATGTCATGCAAGTTCTTTTCCATAAGCACGTATGACTATATTCAGAATCCATGCCTACATTACATTGATGAACTGGAGCTAGTTCTGTGTCACCCTATGTTATAGCTATTACATGAGGAATCGCATCCAACATAATTATCCATCAATGATCCAATGCCTACGAGCTTTTCACATATTGTGCTTCGCTTATTTACTTTTCCGTTGCTACTGTTACAACTACTACAAAACTGCTATCTTTACTTTTGCCACTGTTACCATTACTATCATACTACTTTGCTACTAAATACTTTGCTGCAGATACTAAGTTATCCAGGTGTGGTCGAATTGACAACTCAACTACTAATACTTAAGAATATTCTTTGGCTCCCCTTGTGTCGAATCAATAAATTTGGGTTGAATACTCTACCCTCGAAAGCTATTGCGATCCCCTACACTTTTGGGTTATCAAGCTCACTGAAGCTGCCTTACTCGCCTCGGACACCACTGCTATCAACCACAATAGATTGGAGGACGGCTCCTCCTCTTCTCAGCATAATTAGCTGGTCCTAATGCCTCTTTTGCGCAACTGGAATGTCCTTTGTTGGAACGTGCGCGGGTTAAATTCAAAAAAACAAAACTTCTAGCACTGTCTAATGCGATCTCTTTTAGTGGGTGTGCAATCGTGTGTTTGCAGGAAATTAAAAAACCTATTATCGATCTAGCTTTTATGAAATCCTGCTGTCCTAAGCGCTTTGTTAAATTCGCTTACATTCCTTCTCGTGGTGCATCTGGTGGTTTTCTTACTGTTTGGAACAGTTCCATCTTTTTTGGCACTGTTATTGTTCAGGAGGAATTTGCTTTGGGCATTCAGTTCACCAGCACTCTATCAACCCAAGCCTGGTCGCTTTATAACATTTATGGCCCATGCACAGGACCCGCACATGAATCTTTTATCCAATGGTTGTATGACAGAGATATTCAGGTAGATGAGGATTTCTTATTCCTTGGTGATTTTAATTATATTCGGGGTCCAGAAAACCGCAACAAGCCAGGGGGTGATGTTAATGACATGTTAACTTTTAATGATACTATCCGCAAACACAATCTCGCCGAATTACCTATTAAAGGCAGATTATACACGTGGAGCAATATGCAACAAGACCCACTACTCGAACAACTCGATTGGTTCTTCACATCTATTCACTAGACGAATATTTATCCCAATACTATGGTTAAACCTCTATGCAAGCCCACCTCGGATCACACGCCTTGTGTAGTAAACATTGAGACAAAAATACCTCATGCCAAGCTTTTCAGATTTGAATCATATTGGCTACTGCACCCAGGCTTCCTGGATGTGGTTAAAAACGTTTGGGACCGACCTATCAATGTGACCAATGCGGCCACCTTGCTCTGTCGCAAGTTCAAGAATTTACGACAGGAGCTCAAATCTTGGAGTAAGAACATTTCCCGTCTTTCCGTGGCCATTGAAAACACAAACAACACCCTGGCTGATTTGGACGTGCTGGAAAACCTACGGGCACTCACACTCCCTGAAAATAACTTCCGCAAGATTATCAAAAAGCACCTCCTCCATTTGTTGGATTATCAGAAGCAGTATTGGAACAAACATTGCAAAATTCGCTAGGTTAAGTTTGGCGATGAAAATATGAAGTTTTTTCAAGCTGTGGCCACGGAAAGGTATCGTAAGAACAATATTGCAAACCTACAAACTCCTGATGGCCTCATGGTGGAAGATCACACTGGCAAAGAAGCTCTCCTCTTCCACGCCTACTCGGACATGATAGGCACATCAAGCCCTGTGCAAATGCAGATCGACCTTCCATCCTTGATCCGACATAATGAAAATCTTGATCACCTAACTTTGCCTTTCACTCATGAGGATATTGACTTGGTTATCAAAGATATGCCAGGCGATAGGTCTCCTGGCCCTGATGGATTTAGTGGTCTCTTCCTTAAAGCGTGTTTGCCAATCATCAAGGAAGATTTTTGCACGTTGTGTAATCAATTCCATGCAGGAACTCTTAATCTTCAAAGCATCAATGATGGACTGATTACTCTTATCCCGAAGAATGTGTCTCCATCTACCGTTAATGACTACAGGCCAATCACTCTACTTAATTGCTGCCTCAAGCTCATTACAAAACTCCTGGCCAACCGTCTCCAGAAGGTCATTTTTAAAATTATTCATCGTAACCAATATGGCTTCATATGTGGAAGATCGATCTAGGACTGCCTTGCATACACATTCCAATACATACACCAATGCCAAGCCTCTAAGTGCCCGATCGTACTGCTCAAATTGGATTTCGCCAAAGCCTTCGATACCATTGAACATGACCCCATGATCAACATCATGAAACAAATAGGCTTTAGTGACAAATGGTTATCTTGGATCAAATCAATATTTTCTTCTCGTAGATCTTCCATTCTTCTCAATGGTGTACCTAGTAGACAGTTCCACTGCCGCCGTGGAGTTACACAGGGTGATCCCCTGTCTCCACTCATCTTCATCCTTGCGGCCGATCTTCTCCAATCAGCCATCAATGATGCTTATAGGGAGGTCCTGATTCAACTTCCTTTTCCACGTAATGGCCAAATGGACTACCCAACTGTCCAATACGCAGACGACACGATCTTGCTCATGCATGCTTGCCCTCAACAAGCCTTGGCTATCAAAAATATCCTCACCAAATATGCCCAATCCATCGGCCTTAACATCAACTTCCATAAGTCTACGCTCATTCCCATTAACTTGGAGACTGATCTTGCCTCACAAATTGCTTCTATCTTCGAATGCACCATTGGTGCCATGCCGTTTACATACCTCGGCCTGCCCTTGGGCACTTCTTGGCCTACCATACAAGACTTTATGCCTCTCGTCAGTACGGTTGAAAGAATCTTGTCTTCCACATTGTCTCTTATGTCCCATGCTGGGAAGCTGGCCCTTCTTAACTCCACAGTGACTTCCCTTCTCATTTATGTGATGTGCACGCTACATTTTCCACCAAAGCTCATAGAATTGCTAGATAAGATCAGACGCGGATGCTTGTGGATCAAGAAGACTGAGCAAGAGGACAAATGCAAATCATTGTCTGCTTGGGACATGGTGTGCAAGCCCAAAAGTAAGGGAGGGCTTGGAGTTCTTAATCTTCGAATCCAAAACGAAGCTCTACTTTTGAAATTCCTATACAAATTGTACAACAAGATGGATATTCCCTGGGTGCAACTCACTTGGGAATCATACTATGCCCAAAAAATACCGGATGCTTGCGACCCGGTTGGATCATTTTGGTGGAAGGATATACTCAAGCTCTCTCCTAAATTCAGGGGGGTCTCCGGGTCAATATTGTGTGTGGCACCACGACTCTATTCTGGAAAGATCTATGGTCCGATCAGCTTCTTCGGGACTCCCATCCACGTGCTTTCTCCCACTCTTTGAACGAGGAAGTCTCTATCAAGGATTTCTTGGGGATCACGTTGCTAGGGGAAATGTTCCACCTACCTTTGACCCCTCAAGCACATGCAGAGTCAGGCACATGTAGACAATTGCGGCAGAAATACAACCTTCCACGGCGGCTTTGGACGTGTAGCATTACGTGTGGGTCAAAACGATCTTAAAATCAAAGGATTATTACCGCTTTTTCTTCAGGGACATTCAATCTCACCAAGTGTTCTACTGGATTTAGAAATCAAAGTGCACGATGAAATTGAAGGTCTTTGCTTGGCTGCTCTTCCATGATGGACTCAACATGTGGAATATGCTCAAAAGGAGGCATTGCAACATTGGAGACGATCACAATTGCCTTCTCTGCGGGCTAAACATAGAGGAAACGGTTGAGCACATGATATTCACCTGCTCCTTCAGCAAGCAATGCTGGGATAAACTTGATATTCATTGAGAGCCCTTCCCCGGCCGCTTGCAAGCTATTGAAATTCAAAAGAATGGCCACCCTTCCCCAATGTTCCTTGAGAAATTCATTATGGCGGCCTGGAGTATTTGGAAGGAGAGGAATAACAAGCATTTTAGAGCTATAGCCCCCTCTTTCAGTTCCTGGTTGGATAGATTCAAGAGGGACTTCGAGCTGCTTCAGCATAGGGTCAAAGAGGCGTGTAGGCCCTTTGTTATAAATTTTGTACACTCCTTATAGTAGTAGCCCCTACTTGCCTAGTTACCCCTCCTCACTTGTCACAAAGTAGACAAGTCCCCCCCCCCTTATGTAAATATTCATTTGTACAGTGCTCGCCTGTTTTTTAATATATCAACAAAGTAGGAGCCTTTTCTACTGTTCACCGTCAAAAAAACTAGACGATGCCGACCGCCATCGTGGTACATGCTAAACACCGGCACCAACGTCCTCCTCCTTGCCTTGGACTTGCCAGAGGTGTGATAGGTCGCATTGCTCGCACGCGTTGGACCTTTCTATGCTGGCGTGGTCCACCGAAGCTTCGGCTTCTAGGCAAAAAACACACTTGACGAGTTGGTAGTAAAATTCGGCGTCGTGAACACGTGCGTGTCCGACATCCTCCAGGCCTATTTGCCGGGCACCGGCCCCCATGTAGTCAGCCCAGCTATGGGCGCTCTGCTCGCGACTCAGAGCGTCGGTGCGCTACTGCTCCATGCCCCTCTGGCAGCACACATCAGCGATACGCTGCTCCTCCGCCAGGCGGTCGTACTCCAACAAGTCCTCATACTCTGCATTGCCATCTAAAGACCAATAGAATGCCTCCTCCCTCTATCTGCCTTCTGGTGAAAAACCAAACACTAGTTCTGGCGGTGACCGTGCTTGGCATCGCCTATTGTGGATGGGCGGGGGCATGACGGAAGTGGCGAGAGCGAGGGAAAGTGGCAAGCGATGTCGTGCAGGTGGAGGCTTATGAATATAGGGCGAGTTGGGTGATGGTGCCACCGGAGAATGCCAGGAACCAATAATTATAGGCGGAAGGTAGGTGCACCAGTGTGTCACGGGAAACGCGACAGTCATCGGAATTCAATGCGTAAGCAGGCATGGCTTAGCACGCCAGCTTGTCATGAATAACTAGAAAAACTAAAATTCTGACTGTGCCGTCGCGTCCCGTCCCGTCAGTGGTGCAACCCATCCGTGTTGGGTCGCATGTCGGCATGACGGTCAAATGAGTGCGCTAGATTCATCCAGATGAGGTACGTGCGTGATCCGCTAGTTATTCGTGTAGGGTCGAGTCGGTCAGATAGTGTACGTGTAGGATCGCAATAGCTGATGAACATTCGCTGGGAGATAAGGCATTTGCGAATGTTTTTGCTGGCAGTTTCTTTAGATTTGCATGGCATTTTCTTTAGAACAACATGTCAGTTTCTTCAGAGGTAGGAATTTTTATTCAAAAAGCTGCCACCTTCAGATCTTACGTCGCAGCTAAAACTGCCAGGAGCGTATTATTAGGCTAGCTAGTTATCGACCAGTAACTTGTAAACACTGAGCAATAAAAAAATGGAACTGCTAGTAACTTGTAAACACTGAGCACACAGAAATAAGGATCATGCTGTGCACAGTAATAAGAGCCAATCCGTTTGAAATGTTCATACGAGACTCACATGCCTGGCATTGTAATATGTTCACATTAGTAGCCCAAATTCACAACCAACAAGTAGTACAAAAAAATACACTTCCGTGATGATACGTGTTTGTCACAGTAGGTCACGCTTTCTGTCATGCATGTATATCCTTGATGATTTTATGACAGAATCAAGATAGTCATACCTGTGCTATCGTAGAAGTGTTCCATGACATTACCAAAATTATCATCACGGAAGTGTCTACTTCCATGACGACAAATCACGTGTCATAGAAGTGCTTCCGTCAAGGGTGACCGACATGTGGCATCCACTGTAATGGGTCGCCGTTAAGCTATCGGGTTTCGGTTTGGATCCGATAACCCATTAACAGCCCCGGCGAATGGGGATGTTCCACGTGTAAAATTCTCATTCACCGGATAATGCACATGTCAGCACATCGTTGGGACAGATGTCATCCCTACAATGGATGAAAGATGCCTATGATATGTCGACACGTGGCATGGCCCAACAGTGTCACATTTAAGGTAAAAAGGTCGGCCCAGCTAAAGGCCCACCATATTTTTTAGACACTAGCAGGCCATTAACAACCTTCCATGTTTTGGGTCAAATTGAGGCCCATATCAGATCAGACCTGTTCACAGCCTGTTGTGTTTTGGGCCAAATTACGGCCCACATTGGATCAGGCCCATTAACAGGCCATTGTTCTTTTGGTCCCATTCTAAGCCGGGTTTGTATTTCAGCCTGTTAAATGCCCGTTTACCAGTTTAGCTAGATAATAGTTTCAGCCTGTTAGCGGCCCGTGATGCATCAGGGACGTTGTTGGCCCAGTTTAAATTTAGTCCATTTAACGGCCCCTGCAGAAACTGGTCTATTTATTGTCCGAAGTAACTTTAGGCCTCTTAACGGCCCGTAGTCTTTCTGGATAAATTTCAGCCCAACTGGCCTATCGGCCTGTTAATGGCCCGTGTAATAGTTGGGCCTAATTATAGCCCGCATTGAATCCGGCATGCTTACAGCCTATCTGATGATTGCCTGTGACACTATTGGGCCTATGGCCCGCGTTGATACCAGCCTGCTTAAAGCCCATAATTTAGTGGGCCAAATAGGGCCTGAGTTATATTTTGGCCTATTAATGGCTCGTCCTATTTGGGCCAAACATGGGCCTTAGGCAGTATTGGCCTATGAATTTTTCGGCTCAATGCTAGCCCAATCTAGTTTTTAGCCTGTTTAAAGCCCATAGTATTCTCTGGCCCAACTGGCCAGAAATTTCTCAGCCTGTTAAAGGCGGAAAACTACGATACATTTCGACCTGCTAATGGCCCAAGATGAGTATAGGCCCACGGTTTGGCCCATATGGGTAATGGGCCGGCCTGAAGACTGAAAACATTGAGATCCATTGAACCTTCTGGCCTAAATTACATCATACCGACCAAGAAAAAACCTAGAATATACAATAAAGGAATTATGTCATATTAGATCCACTAGGAATCAAAGTTCGCCACCGGTGATAATAAAGCGCAACATGACCGCGGATTACATACACTGGGCATCAAAGGTCACCACCAGTGCATATAAACACGCCGACAAAAGAATATACAAAACTGAGAGCACTTTAGAAGGCATTAGGCCTAGACGAGACAGGCACCGCAAGCAGCCGAACAAGCTGATGGGACCTCAGTTGTGTCAACGATAGATACTCCATCCCTAGCTGTATAGCACCAAAGCACGCAAGGCAGTCTTCTGAGATCTTCATTACATCATTGACATCAAGTAGGTGCTTAGCTGAAGCAAGCATTTCCGCTCTAAGTTGAGACTGAAGAAGTCGAACTGATTGAGGCAGCGATTGCATAGAGGTTGTCTCACAGCTGCTGGTGAGTAGCTTCAAATCACTATCTTCATCAAGACATGACCTTGGGGTCATCTCGCTCTCTTCAAGATGGTTTGGCTCACTATCTTCCCTAAAGATCTGCCTTGCATAAGAGATACGACTCTGAAAGAGAAACAAGGAGACACGTAATAGGTTTCACAATTATATAAGCAAATAAATGGATCGGTTCTGCATAAGGAACTTGTTTTCACAACTACAATTTAAAGCTGGTAGTTGTTGCAAACATCCAATCAGATGTAAACAGCAAAGTAAACAACAGTGGAGGAACTGATGCCTACCTAAATCTATACTAGAACAAAGTTTTAAGGCTTGAGAAGGATGAACGTACATTACATGTTAACACAGGCTGAACAAAGCCCTTCTCCATGTCGATGGAAGGATAATTCAATAAATTCCCCAAAGAAACTTCTTTATAAGCGTTGCCATTACTCTACATTTTGCAAAGAGAAAATATAGGACAAATAATATTGGAAGAAACAGAGGATAATGAAGCTCAGGTGCAGACTGATGATACATAATCAAATAGAAATTAATTATGTACAACGTTACAAGGAAAAGGTACTGACAAGAGGAATGCAGACATCAACATGTGTAGTGGCATTGGCTTTATTCAACATTTTGGTAAGAGTAAATGTAGATCTGATAATTTGCAGGAAGTGGAGGGCATGGCAGATAAGATGCAGAGTAATGATAGACAATCAACTATCTGTGATGCAGGTACAGTAAGACCACCATTCGTCTGTTATTACTTGTCGCTCAAATGGATGTATCTAGCACTATTAAGTTCTAAATACATCCAATTGATCAACAATTAATTCGAAACAGAAGGAGTACATGACAACGTGTACTTACATGATCAATCCAAACCTTCATAACCATTGTGTCAATTCTACATTTATCTAAGAGTAAATATAGATCTTATAATTTTGAGCAAAGGAAGGATAAAGAAGTGAACATTTACAGTGATGCTACATAATCAAACAACAATGAGTGTATGTATGCTGACAAAGGGCAAGAGGTACTGCCAAGAGCAATGCAGTGTCTGATATTGTTGTGAGATCCTATGATCCTTCGAGCAAGGAGATTCATCTGAAATTAGTCCTCATACAAGAGAGAATATAAGGCACATTCAGAAATTTAGGAGTTCAAATTTTGAATTGATATCATAGACAATACCTAACGCTGGGCTCTCTGCAGTTCTAATAGGGGTTTGGCCGGTGGAGTAGGGGTAAAGTGTGGTACAGTTGGGCCTGTGTTTTCTATGGCTGCTGATCTATCTAATTTAACAGGTATCACTACCTTTTCCAAATACCTAGACTGTACTCCTTGAGGATCTGCACTCACCCTCTTCCTTTTGGACACCTATTGCGGAAGAACAACATTTGACTGGAAAAACATAGTATGATGACACATGGAATCGGTACAGAAAATGGATAGCTATGGCATATACTCATATATGATGCTTAAACTAAGCAGATGGTGGTGTAACAAAGTAGAAGTAATGCAAGAAATCATATGCAAAATATATGCGACCAATACAACCTTGCCAAGTTAGAGCAAGCACCTTGATGGGTGAATAAGATAGACCATCCTCTACCATGCCATGTTTTTTAGCCAGTGGATTGTTCCGCAATATTCCTCTCGTGCACCCATTCTCATATACATTTTGATCATGTTCAATACATGACATGCATGAAAACATAAAAACAGGTGAGATTATCTTTGTAATGCAGAAGTGATTCTAATCCAATACTGCCTCCCTGTAAACCCCTTTGTGCTACCTCTGCAATTCTTTTGAGAGATGCCATGCATGCTGTAATTTGGTGTGTGCATTAATGTAATGTGGCCTACTACTCAAAACATGAGAGCTCCAGAAGTCATGATGCAGATGACAGCTTCAACATATAGTAAAGAAGAACAAGTCGACCAGACCTGACAGATTCAAAATATACTAAGGTAGAACAACTCAACCTGACCAGTCGACCGCAAATGTCTCTGCTACTCTTCCGAACAAGGAACATACTTATTAACGAATATAAGAGGATCATGTTAAGAAGAGAAGAAGAGGAAGCAGATTGAATATATTACAAGTCTTTCTATACAATGTATGTTGCCCACCCATGTTGAACCAGAGCGCACAGAGAAATACTATTCCTTCCGGTCTCGCGATATGTGGCTCACATGCATTTCAAAACTAAAGTAGGAACATTTAGCTGACTAATTAAACATGTCCCCGTTTTACTAATATCAGCATAATATAAGATTCAAATTTGTACAACTAAGCTTGTTTAGCTCGATGGGGGAGCAGTGCTGTTACGACACGAACCACATAGGCTGATCGTGGTCATCATGAATTGGGGGAAACCATAAGTTTCAGGGATATACCACAATTTGACAGTTAATAAAAAGTTAAACAAGTGACTGCAACATGCCAAAGATGGTATGAAAATGCCAACTAGGTACACTAAAACCTGTATTCCACAATACTGCAGGTATCACGCTGAGTGGCCTAAGGAAGCATTTCTTCTAGCGCAATTCCAGGACGTTCAAAAGGGGCACGTGGACGCGTTGCAAGATACAACCGGAGTGCGGCATGCACGCGATGTGGCACAAGACCGGCAATACCTTGCCTGTGATGGTCAACGGCCGGCAGACGGGCAGCAAAAAAGGTTTTGGTGCTGCACACCAACAAGAACTTCGACCAGCAGAGGAACAACTGGGTGATGCACCAGTACCACCTCGGGAACCTGGAGCAAGAGAAGGAGTGGGAGCTGGTCCTCTGCAAGATTTTCTACCAGACGAACACTAGGGCCAGGAGTAATTTGGTATTGGTAGTTGTACTACCTTGTCGTCCGCAAGTTGGTATTGTTGTTAACGATCTTTTGGTATGAACTTGCATTCGCTTCCAACCATCATGCCGAGGGTCGACGTGGATATAAAGCTGAATCATTTGTTTCAAAATGAATTCTCAGGCACCTAATTTTTATTTGATGGGTAGCATCAGCACCCGCCGTTCGAATTCCCAGTTCTGCAGTTTTTTCGAAACAAGTGCATGCACTTATTATCACGATAGAAAAACAATATCCGTGCTGCGTCCCAGTTATCAATCTGTGCTTGCAGAATTCTCTTGTTTATTGAGCACGTATATTGTGTTTTCAGGTCGAGCAAGTTTCAACTGGGCAGTAGACTGACCAGGGTTGGTTTTGTTTTTAACAGGCCCAGCCGATGACGACAACGGGGCACAAAGATCCAGCAGGTATCTACTGGCCTCTGGCCCGCCAGCGTTAGTTATATTTTGTCTTACAACATCCGCAGGTAGTTTTTTTAACTGAATCAAACACACAACCCAGTTCTATTTTCCTCTTGAAATGCATGTCCTACATCCGTTTTCTAATCTCTACCTATAGTTTTACTAGTTCATATACGCGTATCATTATATTGAAAACACATAAAATTCCCTTTTCATATTTACATCCTTATTTTTGTTGTTTTTTCCCACCCAGCACTGATTATTTTACCACTGGTTTTCTCTTAAACCAACTCAATTGTCCCACGCCTTATTTGCTTACAAAAACAAAACGATTTTTTGGCAAATCAATAAGTTCTTAAAAAATGTTTATCATTTGGGGATTACAACAGTTTGGACCCCACCGAAATATGCAAAATAAGGTTGAACTTTTTGACCGTGGTCCTGGGCAGAAAATGGGCAGTAATAAATTACTTAAGAATTAGCAAATGGGCTGCAAATTGTAGAAAATAGCAAATGGGCTGCAAATTATAAAAAATAGCAAATGGGCTTTATGTTGTCTGCCACAGATTTGGAAGCTGACTTGTGGGCCTACTAAGTTCATGCGTACAGAAGGTTTCTTAAAAAAGAAACTTAGTCAACAATCGACTCTACCAGCGTCAGGCTGTTAGATGTCAATCTAACGGCAATCATGCTTCTTCAGCCTCTGATCTTCCTGCCCCAGCCGCCCAAACCAGCATCGTCGGAACTGCCGCTCCCGCCTCCCGTGGCCGGCAGTGCTGCCGGGCAGGCCTCACGGCCCCATCATACTCGCAACCCTGGCCTGTCTATCCCTCTACTCACCCTCACCTCCTGTTATTTTCCGGCGACAGCAGCCGAACCAGTCAACCCTCGTACTCTCCACCGCATGGGCAGCCACTGCTGTGTCTTCGCCGGCTCCGTGTCGTTTCCTTCGTAGGCCTCGCCTTCATCCACCGCCCTGGTGCTCTCGGCGCGGCGTGGTCAATGATGTCCATCCAACGGTCGTAGTGCTTCTTCAACCTCTGGTCTTATTGCCCCAGCCGCCCAAAGCAGCACCGGTCGTGCCGCATGCTCCTGCCTCCCGTGGCCGGCTGTGCTGCCGCGGAGGCCTCATCGTCCCCATACTACTCCCACCGCTGGCCAGGCCATCCCTCCACTCACCCACTCCCCCTGTTATTCTGCGGCGACGGCAGCCTCACACTGCAGCCGAACCAGTGAACCCTCGTACTCCTCTCCGCGTGGGCATCCACTGCCGCGTCTTCCTCAGCTCTGCGTCGTCCCCTTCCTAGGCCTCGCCGTCGTCCACCGCCCTGGTGCTCTCGGCGCGGCATGGTCAATGTGGTCAACGACCGACTTCCATCGGAAGAGTACTGTACGTGGAGAGGCTGACAGCTGGGTCCACGGCAGCCGCAAGGAAATGCCTCCTTATTACGCGCAAAATAATTATTCCTCCACCTGACAGTAGGGACCCACCAGACGGGCCACCAGTATTTCACGGAAAAAACGTTTCCCCCATGACTGATGTGACCAACCGGACGAGCCACTGTATTTTGCGAAAAAAACATTTTCCCCTGACTACTAGGACCCACCGGACGGACCACCGTATTTAGCGAAAAAACGTTCCCCCCGCTGTCAGCTCGGACCCACCGGAAGTGCCTCCTTATTATGCACAGAAAAATGAATACTCCCCCTGCTAGCTGGGACCCACCATGGTGGGAGGCTGACTTGTGGGCCTACTAAGTTGACGGGGATAGAGGGCTTTGTCAACTTAGTCAATATGAATGATTCTAGATCAAGTGACCGTACGATGTCCATCCAATGGCCGTCGTGCTTCTTCAATCTCTGCTCTTCCTGCTCCAGCCGCTCAAACAAGCGTCGGCAGGACTGCCTGATCCCTCCTCCCCGCGGCCGGCTGTGTTGCCGCGCAGGCCTCACCACCCCACCGTACTCCCATTGCTCGCCTAGCCATCCCTCTACTCACCCACACGGCCACACCTGCTGTTATTCTCCGGTGAGGGCAGATGAACCAGTAAACCCTCATACAGTCATACTCCTCTCCGCGTGGGAAACAACTGTCGCGTCCTCCCCGGCTCCGCGTCATCCCCTTCCGAGGCCTCGCCATCGTCCACCGCCCTGGTGCTCTCGGCGCGGCATGGTCAACGTGGTCAAGGAACGGCTTCCATCGGACATGGACTGTACGTGGAGAGGCTGACATCTGGGTCCACGGCCGCAGCAAGGAAGTGCCTCCTTATTACGCGCAAAATAATTATTCCTCCACCTGACATCTGGGACCCACCGGAAGGGCCTCTGTATTTCGCGAAAAAAATGTGCCCCCAGCTGACATGTCGGACCCACCAGCTATCTTCGCACGCAAGGAAGTGCCTCCTTATTACGCACAAAAATGAATACTCCCCCTGCCAGCTGAAACCCAGCATAGTGGGAGGCTGACTTGTGGGCCTACCAAGTTGACGGGGACAAAGGGCTTTGTCAACTTAGTCAATATGAACGATTCTAGCTCCTGTTACCGTACGATGTTCATCCAATGGCCGTAGTTCTTCTTCAACCTCTGGTCTTCTTGCTCAGCCGCCCAAACCAGTGCCGGTCGTGCCGCGTGCTCCTGCCTCCCATGGCCGGTTGTGATGCCGCGGAGGCCTCACCGCCCCCTACTACTCCCACCGATGTCCAGGCCATACCTCTACTCACCCACACCCCCTGTTATTCTGCGTCGACAGCAGCCTCACACCGCAGCCGAACCAGTGAATCCTCGTACTCCTCTTCGCGTGGGCATCCACTACTGCATCTTCCCCGGCTCCGAGTTGTCCCCTTCCTAGGCCTCGCCGTCGTCCACCGCTGTGGTGCTCTCAGCGCGGCGTGGTCAACGTGGTCAAGGAACGACTTCCATCGGACGTGGACCGTACGTGGAGAGGCTGACAGCTGGGTCCACGGCCACAGCAAAGAAGTGCCTCCTTATTACGTGCAAAATAATGATTCCTCCACCTGACAGCAGGGACCCACCGGACGGGCCACCGTATTTCGTGAAAAAACGATTCGCCCCCCTGACTGCTGGGACCCACCAGCTACATCTTCGCACGCAAGGAAGTGCGTGCGGGCAAAAAAAATGATTCGCCCCCCCGACTACTGGGACCCACCAGCTACATCTTCGCACGCAAGGAAGTGCCTGACAGTCAGGACCCACCTGGTCGTAGCGTACGTAGCGTTGTCATTCTAGTCGCGAACGTGTACGTACATATTGGTTGATGTAGAGGCGCGCACGTGTCGTAGATGTAGAGGCGCGCACGTGTCGTAGTAGAGGCGCGCACGTAGCATGTACACATACGTACAGCGGCGAGGGTGCAAGAAAGAAAATACGGCCACGTATGTACATACGGGCAGGGTCTCGAACGCCTAGTCGCGCATACGTACATGGCTGGGTCGGAAAGGAGAAAGAGCGTCGTCGTCGTGTTCATGGGGAGCCAACCGGCTGGGTCGGAACGGAATGCGTGGTCATGTTCATCGGGAGGGCTTGGACGGAACAGGCGATGGAAACGAGGCCTGGCGTACCGCATAACAGAGGAAACGGCCTTGTGTTCGACCGGCCACGTTCGAAACAGGATCCTGTTCATCGGGAGGGGTCTGGCATACCGCAAAACAGACCTCCTACGGTCGAAACGGGGGTCCTATTGATCGGGAGGGATGTGGCGTACCGCAAAACGGATGAAACAAACCTCCTACGGTCGAAACGGGGGTCCTGTTGATCGGGAGGGTGTGGCGTATCGTAAAACGAACGAAATGGACCTCCTATGGTCGAAACGGGGGTCCTGTTCATCGGGAGGGGTGTGGCGTACCGCAAAATGGGACTCCACGGGATACTGTTCATCTCCACTATCGACCTCCTCCAGCCTCCACGGGCTACCGTCGACCTCCTCCAGCCTCCACGGGCTACCGTTGACCTCCTCCAGCCTTCACGGGCTCCTGTTCATCCAGCCTCCACCGCGCGCTACTCCACCGGCTACTGTTCAACCACCCCTCCACGGTCACCCCTCCACCGTCTACTGTTCATCCATCCCTCCACACCACGTGGTCCTGTTCAACCACCCCTCCACGGCCACCCCTCCACCGTCTACTATTCATCCAGCCCTCCACACCACGGGTTCCTGTTCATCCAGAGGCAACGCCACCGCTCACTGTTCATCCAACCCCCCCCCCCCAATGCTCACTGTTCATCCAATCAATCGGCTTCAGTTAGCAGCAGTAGCGAAGGAATCGCTCCATCGGGTTCACTTAACAGCCATCGATCGATCCCTCGGGTTCAGTAACGCGTAGCCAGCAGTGCAATCGCTCGGGTTCAGTTAGAGCCCAACGCCTCACTCGGGTTCAGTTAGAGCCAACGCCTCGCATACACGCGCGTACGTACGAGAGAAACGCGCATCGCTCGGCCCCCGACCTCCCATCGTAACCGGCAACTCCCCGAAAGTCCCCCCTGCTTCTACCACGGTTTTTTCCGTCATGGACGGCCCAAAGAATGTCATGCAGCTGCGTCTCTGGCCCGCCCAGGACGAAAAGCCCATTTTTTGTCATAGAAGTAGGAGCACACCACATCTATGATGATATCGGGTTCTGTCACAATTATCGTCATAGAAGTGTCATATGTATGACAGGAAAAAATTCGTTCGGCCCAAAATGTCACGGATGTGTCTTTTTTGTAGTGATTCCTAGAGAGAGTGATTCATTAGATAAATTATCATGACAATAATCATCTTTATGAAATCTAATGGCTTCGGAGATGATATTGCTAATGATTCCAACATCTCCTTTGGCACGCATAAGGTAACGAAGCTCAAACAGACAATCATCGAACTTAGGATCACTAGTACTCATTTTATTCAAGGCAATTGACTTATGAAGAATCTCATCTAGATTTCGCAAGGAATAGTTTGGAAATCTTTCCTCAAGAAATCTCCAAATGGTGTAGGCACAATCAAGAGCAGGCAAGCTAGCCATCAAGTTTCTAGGTAATCCTCTAGTGATAAGATTGATAGTTCTAAGATTATGAATCATGTCAAGATCCTCATCGGGAGTGGGATGCAAAGGATCAACAAGGCGAGCACAAGGGTTGGTAATGTACTTGCTCAAATGATATTCATTGAAAATGTCAAGCATCTCATTTTTTCACTCATGAAAGTACTCTCCATCAAGTATAGGCACTCTAAGTCTAAGACTCCCCAACGTAGACTCATCCATCTTCCATCAATGGTGATTAAACCAAAGCAATGGAGAACAAGGCTCTGATACCAATTGAAAGGATCGAGAAGAGGTGTCTAGAGGGGGGTGAATAGACTCTCAACCGAGAAAAGTAGCAATATTTAAGTTCTTCAAGTTGAGTGGAGTTTAAGAACAAGTTTAAACATTCACAATACATATCAAGGAAGCATGAAAAGAGTATATGAGCAGCGGAAAGTAAAGCATGCAAATTGCAAGAATGTAAAGGGATGGGATTGGAGAGTGCAAACGCAATTGGAGACATGAAGATTTTTTATCCGTGGTTCCGGTAGGTGGTGCTATCGTACATCCACATTGATGGAGACTTCAACCCATGAAGGGTAATGGCTGCGCGAGTCCACGGAGGGCTCCACCCATGAAGGGTCCATGAAGAAGCAACCTTGTCTATCCCACCATGGCCATCGCCCACGACGGACTTGCCTCACTAGGGTAGATCTTCACGAAGTAGCCGATCTCCTTGCCTGTACAAACTCCTTGGTTCAACTCCACAATCTTGACGGAGGCTCCCAAGTGACACCTAACCAATCTAGGAGACACCACTCTCCAAAAGGTAATAGATGGTGTGTTGATGATGAACTCGTTGCTCTTGTGCTCCAAATGATAGTCTCCCCAACACTCAACTCTCTCTCAAAGGATTGGATTTGGTGGAAAGATGATTTGCGTGGAAGGCAACTTGGGGAAGGCTAGAGATCAAGATTTATGTGGTTGGAATGGAATATCTTGAACTCAACACATGAGTAGGTGGTTCTCCCTCAGAAAATGGATGCTGGAAGTGTAGGTTTATGCTTGGGGTGGTTGATACGTCTCCAACGTATCTACTTTTCCAAACACTTTTGCCCTTGTTTTGGACTCTAACTTGCATGATCCGAATGAGACTAACCCGGGCTCACGCTGTTTTCAGCAGAACTGCCATAGTGTTGTTTATTGTGCAGAAGACAAAAGTTCTCAGAATGACCTGAAAATCCACGGAGATAATTTTTGGAAAATGTAAAAAATACTGGCGAAAGAATCAAGGCCAGGGGGCCCACACCCTGTCCACAAGGGTGGGGGCGCGCCCTCCCCCCTAGGCGCGCCCCCCTGTCTCGTGGGCCCCCTGATTCTCCACCGACCTCAACTCCAACTCTATATATTCCGTTTCACGGAGAGAAAAATCAGAGAGAAAGTTTCATCGCGTTTTACGATACGGAGCCACCACCAAGCCCTAATCTCTCTCGGGAGGGCTGATCTGGAGTCCTTTCGGGGCTCTGGAGAGGGGGATTCATCGTCATCATCATCATCAACTATCCTCCATCACCAATTTCATGATGCTCACCGCCGTGTGTGAGTAATTCCATCGTAGGCTTGCTGGACGGTGATGGGTTGGATGAGATTTACCATGTAATCAAGTTAGTTTTGTTAGAGTTTGATCCCTAGTATCCAATATGTTCTAAGATTGATGTTGCTATGACTTTGCTATGCTTAATGCTTGTCACTAGGGCCCGAGTGCCATGATTTCAGATCTGAACCTATTATGTTTTTATGAATATATGTGAGTTCTTGATCCTATCTTGCAAGTCTATAGTCACCTATTATGTGTTATGATCCGACAACCCCGAAGTGACAATAGTCAGGATACTTCTCGGTGATGACCGTAGTTTGAGGAGTTCATGTATTCACTATGTGCTAATGCTTTGTTCCGGTTCTCTATTAAAAGGAGGCCTTAATGTACCTTAGTTTCCACTAGGACCTCACTGCCACGGGAGGGTAGGACAAAAGATGTCATGCAAGTTCTTTTCCATAAGCACGTATGACTATATTCAGAATACATGCCTACATTACATTGATGAACTGGAGCTAGTTCTGTGTCACCCTATGTTATAGCTATTACATGAGGAATCGCATCCGACATAATTATCCATCACTGATCCAATGCCTACGAGCTTTTCACATATTGTGCTTCGCTTATTTACTTTTCCGTTGCTACTGTTACAACTACTACAAAACTGTTATCTTTACTTTTGCCACTGTTACCATTACTATCATACTACTTTGCTACTAAATACTTTGCTGCAGATACTAATTTATCTAGGTGTGGTCGAATTGACAACTCAACTCCTAATACTTAAGAATATTCTTTGGCTCCCCTTGTGTCGAATCAATAAATTTGGGTTGAATACTCTACCCTCGAAAGCTGTTCTGATCCCCTACACTTGTTGGTTATCAAGCTCACTGAAGCTGCCTTACTCACCTCGGACACCACTGCTATCAACCACAATAGATTGGAGGACGGATCCTCCTCTTCTTCAGCGTAATTAGCTGGTCCTGATACCTCTTTTGTGCAACTGGAATGTCCTTTGTTGGAACGTGCGCGGGTTAAATTCAAAAAAACAAAACTTCTAGCACTGTCTAATGCGATCTCTGTTAGTGGGTGTGCAATCGTGTGTTTGCAGGAAACTAAAAAACCTGTTATCGATCTAGCTTTTATTAAATCCTGTTGTCCTAAGCGCTTTGATAAATTCGCTTACATTCCTTCTCGTGGTGCATCTGGTGGTTTTCTTACTGTTTGGAACAGTTCCATCTTTTCTGGCACTGTTATTGTTCAGGAGGAATTTGCTTTGGGCATTCAGTTCACCAGCACTCTATCAACCCAAGCCTGGTCGCTTTATAACATTTATGGCCCATGCACAGGACCCGCACATGAATCTTTTATCCAATGGTTGTATAACAGAGATATTCAGGTAGATGAGGATTGCTTATTCCTTGGTGATTTTAATTATATTCGGGGTCCAGAAAACCGCAACAAGCCAGGGGGTGATGTTAATGACATGTTAACTTTTAATGATACTATCCGCAAACACAATCTCGCCGAATTACCTATTAAAGGCAGATTATACACGTGGAACAATATGCAACAAGACCCACTACTCGAACAACTCGATTGGTTCTTCACCTCTATTCACTGGACGAATATTTATCCCAATACTATGGTTAAACCTCTATGCAAGCCCACCTCGGATCACACGCCTTGTGTAGTAAACATTGAGACAAAAATACCTCATGCCAAGCTTTTCAGATTTGAATCATATTGGCTACTGCACCCAGGCTTCCTGGATGTGGTTAAAAACGTTTGGGACCGACCTATCAATGTGACCAATGTGGCCACCTTGCTCTGTCGCAAGTTCAAGAATTTACGACAGGAGCTCAAATCTTGGAGTAAGAACATTTCCCGTCTTTCCGTGGCCATTGAAAACACAAACAACACCCTGGCTGATTTGGACGTGCTGGAAAACCTACGGGCACTCACACTCCGTGAAAATAACTTCCCCAAGATTATCAAAAAGCACCTCCTCCATTTGTTGGATTATCAGAAGCAGTATTGGAAGAAACATTGCAAAATTCGCTAGGTTAAGTTTGGCGATGAAAATATGAAGTTTTTTCAAGCTGTGGCCACGGAAAGGTATCGTAAGAACAATATTGCAAACCTACAAACTCCTGATGGCCTCGTGGTGGAAGATCACACTGGCAAAGAAGCTCTCCTCTTCCACGCCTACTCGGACATGATAGGCACATCAAGCCCTATGCAAATGCAGTTCGACCTTCCATCCTTGATCCGACCTAATGAAAATATTGATCACCTAACTTTGCCTTTCACTCATGAGGAGATTGACTTGGTTATCAAAGATATGCCAGGCGATAGGTCTCCTGGCCCTGATGGATTTAGTGGTCTCTTCCTTAAAGCGTGTTGGCCAATCATCAAGGAAGATTTTTGCACGTTGTGTAATCAATTCCATGCAGGAACTCTTAATCTTCAAAGCATCAATGATGGACTGATTACTCTTATCCTGAAGAATGTGTCTCCATCTACCGTTAATGGCTACAGGCCAATCACTCTACTTAATTGCTGCCTCAAGCTCATTACAAAACTCCTGGCCAACCGTCTCCAGAAGGTCATTTTGAAAATTATTCATCGTAACCAATATGGCTTCATACGTGGAAGATCGATCTAGGACTGCCTTGCATAGACATTCCAATACATACACCAATGCCAAGCCTCCAAGTGCCCGATCGTACTGCTCAAATTGGATTTCGCCAAAGCCTTCGATACCATTGAACATGACCCCATGATCAACATCATGAAACAAATGGGCTTTAGTGACAAATGGTTATCTTGGACCAATCAATATTTTCTTCTCATAGATCTTCCATTCTTCTCAATGGTGTACCTAGTAGACAGTTCCACTGCCGCCGTGGAGTTACACAGGGTGATCCCCTGTCTCCACTCATCTTCATCCTTGCGACCGATCTTCTCCAATCAACCGTCAATGATGCTTATAGGGAGGTCCTGATTCAACTTCCTTTTCCACGTAATGGCCAAATGGACTACCCAACTGTCCAATACGCAGACGACGCGATCTTGCTCATGCCTGCCTGCCCTCAACAAGCCTTGGCTATCAAAAATATCCTCACCAAATATGCCCAATCCATCGGCCTTAACATCAACTTCCATAAGTCTACGCTCATTCCCATTAACTTGGAGACTGATCTTGCCTCACAAATTGCTTCTATCTTCGAATGCACCATTGGTGCCATGCCGTTTACATACCTCGGCCTGCCCTTGGGCACTTCTTGGCCTACCATACAAGACTTTATGCCTCTCATCAGTACGGTTGAAAGAAGCTTGTCTTCCACATTGTCTCTTATGTCCCATGCTGGGAAGCTGGCCCTTCTTAACTCTACAGTGACTTCCCTTCTCATTTATGTGATGTGCACGCTACATTTTCCACCAAAGCTCATAGAATTGCTAGATAAGATCAGGCGCAGATGCTTGTGGATCAAGAAGACTAAGCAAGAGGACAAATGCAACTCATTGTCTGCTTGGGACAAGGTGTGCAAGCCCAAAAGTAAGGGTGGGCTTGGAGTTCTTAATCTTCGAATCCAAAATGAAGCTCTCTTTTGAAATTCCTATACAAATTGTACAACAAGATGGATATTCCCTGGGTGCAACTCACTTGGGAATCATACTATGCCCAAAAAATACCGGATGCTTGCGACCCGGTTGGATCATTTTGGTGGAAGGATATACTCAAGCTCTCTCCTAAATTCAGGGGGGTCTCCGGGTCAATATTGTGTGTGGCACCACGACTCTATTCTGGAAAGATCTATGGTCCGATCAGCTTCTTCGGGACTCCCATCCACGTGCTTTCTCCCACTCTTTGAACGAGGATGTCTCTATCAAGGATTTCTTGGGGATCACGTTGCTAGGGGAAATGTTCCACCTACCTTTGACCCCTCAAGCACATGCCGAGTCAGGCACATGTGACAATTGCGGCAGAAATACAACCTTCCACGGCGGCTTTGGACGTGTGGCATTACATGTGGGTTAAAACGATCTTAAAATCAAAGGATTATTACCACTTTTTCTCCAGGGACATTCAATCTCACCAAGTGTTCTACTAGATTTGGAAATCAAAGTGCACGATGAAATTGAAGGTCTTTGCTTGGCTGCTCTTCCATCATGGACTCAACATGCGGAATATGCTCAAAAGAAGGCATTGCAACATTGGAGACGATCACAATTGCCTTCTCTGCGGGCTAAACATAGAGGAAATGGTTGAGCACATGATATTCACCTGCTCCTTCAGCAAGCAATGCTGGGATAAACTTGATGTTCATTGGGAGCCCTTCCCCGGCCGCTTGCAAACTATTGAAATTCAAAAGAATGGCCACCCTTCCCCAATGTTCCTTGAGAAATTCATTATGGCGGCCTGGAGTATTTGGAAGGAGAGGAATAACAAGCATTTTAGAGCTATAGCCCCCTCTTTCAGTTCCTGGTTGGACAGATTCAAGAGGGACTTCGAGCTGCTTCAGCATAGGGTCAAAGAGGCGCGTAGGCCCTTTGTTATAAATTTTGTACACTCCTTATAGTAGTAGCCCCTACTTGCCTAGTTACCCCTCCTCACTTGTCACAAAGTAGACAAGTCCCCCCCCCTTATGTAAATATTCATTTGTACAGTGCTCCCCTGTTTTTTAATATATTAACAAAGTAGGAGCCTTCTCTACTGTTCATAGTCAAAAAAACTAGACGATGCCGACCGCCATCTGTGGTACATGCTAAACGCCGGCACCAACGTCCTCCTCCTTGCCTTGGACTTGCTAGAGGTGCGATAGGTCGCATTGCTCACGCGCGTTGGACCTTTCTATGCCGGTGTGGTCCACCGAAGCTTCGACTTCTAAGCGAAAACCCCACTTGACGAGTTGGTAGTAAAATTTGGCGTCGTGAACGCGTGCGTGTCCGACATCCTCCAGGCCTATTTGCCGGGCACTGGCCCCCATGTAGTCAGCCCAGCTGTGGGCGCTCTGCTCGCGACTCAGAGCATCGGTGCGCTGCTGCTCCATGCCCCTCTAGCAGCACACATCAGCGATACGCTGCTCCTTCGCCAGGCGGTCGTACTCCAACAAGTCCTCATACTCTACATTGCCATCTAAAGACCAATAGAATGCCTCCTCCCTCTATCTGCCTTCCGGTGAAAAACCAAACACTAGTTCCGGCGGTGACCGCCTTTGGCATCGCCTATTGTGGATGGGCGGGGGCATGACGAAAGTGGCGAGAGCAAGGGAAAGTGGCGAGCGATGTCGTGCAGGTGGGGCTTATGAAAATAGGGCGAGTTGGGTGATGGTGCCACCGAAGAACGCCAGGAACCAATAATTATAGGCGGAAGGTAGGTGCACTAGTGTGTCACGGGAAACACGACAGTCATCGCAGTCATCGGAATTCAATGCGTAAGCAGGCATGGCTTAGCACGCCATCTTGTCGTGGAAAACTAGAAAAACTGAAATTATGACTGTGCCGTCTCGTCCCGTCCCGTCAGTGGTGCATCCCATCCGTGTTGGGTCGCATGTCGGCATGACGGTCAAATGAGTGCGCTGGATTCATCCAGATGAGGTACGTGCGTGATCCGCTAGTTATTCGTGTAGGATCGAGTCGGTCAGATAGTGTACGTGTAGGATCGCAATAGCTGATGAACGTTCGCTGGGAGATAAGGCATTTGCGAATGTTTTTGCTGGCAGTTTCTTTAGATTTGCATGGCATTTTCTTTAGAACAACATGTCAGTTTGTTCAGAGGTAGGAATTTTATTCAAAAAGCTGCCACCTTCAGATCTTACGTCGCAACTAAAACTGCCAGGAGCGTATTATTAGGCTAGCTAGTTATCGACCAGTAACTTGTAAACACTGAGCGAATAAAAAATGGAACTGCTAGTAACTTCTAAACACTGAGCACACAGAAATAAGGATCATGATGTGCACAGTAATAAGAGCCAATCCGTTTGAAATGTTCATACGAGACTCACATGCCTGGCATTGTAATATGTTCACATTAGTAGCCCAAATTCACAACCAACAAGTAGTACAAAAAAAATACACTTCCGTGATGATACGTGTTTGTCACAGTAGGTCACGTTTTCTGTCATGCATGTATATCCATGACGATTTTATGACAGAATCAAGATAGTCATACCTGTGCTATCGTAGAAGTGTTCCATGACATTACCAAAATTATCATCACGGAAGTGTCCACTTCCATGACGACAAATCGCGTGTCATAGAAGTGCTTTCGTCAAGGGTGACCGACACGTGGCATCCATAATAACGGGTCGCCGTTAAGCTATCGGGTTTCGGTTTGGATCCGATAACCCATTAACAGCCCCGACGAATGGGGATGTTCCATGTGTAAAATTCTCATTCACCGGATAATGCACGTGTCAGCTCATCGTTGGGACAGATGTCATCCCTACAATGGACGAAAGACGCCTATGATATGTCGACACGTGGCATGGCCCAACAGTGTCACATTTAAGGTAAAAAGATCGGCCCAGCTAAAGGCCCACCATATTTTTCAGACACTAGCGGGCCATTAACAGCCTGCCATGTTTTGGGTCAAATTGAGGCCCATATCAGATCAGACCCGTTCACAGCCTACTATGTTTTGGGCCAAATTACGGCCCACATTGGATCAGGCCCGTTAACAGGCCATTGCTCTTTTGGGCCCATTCTAAGCCGGGTTTGTATTTCAGCCTGTTAAATGCCCGTTTACCAGTTTAGCCAGATAATAGTTTCGGCCTGTTAGCGGCCCGTGATGCATCAGGGACGTTGTCGACCCAGTTTAAATTTAGTCCATTTAACGGCCCCTACAGAAACTGGTCTATTTTTTGTCCGAAGTAACTTTAGGCCTCTTAACGGCCCGTAGTCTTTCTGGATAAATTTCAGCCCAACTGGCCTATCGGCCTGTTAATGGCCCGTGTAACAGTTGGGCCTAATTATAGCCCGCATTGAATCCGGCATGCTTACAGCCCATCTGATGATTGCCTGTGACACTGTTGGGCCTATGGCCCGCGTTGATACCAGCTTGCTTAAAGCCCATAATTTTACTGGGCCGAATAGGGCCCGAGATATATTTTGGCCTGTTAATGGCTCGTCCTATTTGGGCCAAACATGGGCCTTAGGCAGTATTGGCCTGTATTGGCCTATGAATTTTTCGGCTCAATGCTAGCCCAATCTAGTTTTTAGCCTGTTTAAAGCCCATAGTATTCTCTGGCCCAGCTGACCAGAAATTTCTCGGCCTGTTAAAGGCGGAAAACTACTATACATTTCGACCTGTTAATGGCCCAAGATGATTATAGGCCCACGTTTTGGCCCATATGGGTAATGGGCCGGCCTGAAGACCGACAACATTGAGATCCATTGAACCTTCCGGCCTAAATTACATCATACCGACCAAGAATAAACCTAGACTATACAATAAAGGAATTATGTCATATTACATCCACTGGGAATCAAAGTTCGCCACCGGTGATAATAAAGCACAACATGACCGCGGATTACATACACTGGGCATCAAAGGTCACCACCAGTGCATATAAACACGCCGACAAAAGAATATACAAAACTGAGAGCACTTCAGAAGGCATTAGGCCTGGACGAGACAGGCACCGCAAGCAGCCGAACATGCTGATGAGACCTCACTTGTGTCAACGATAGATGCTCCATCCCTAGCTGTATAGCACCAAAGCATGCAAGGCAGTCTTTTGAGATCTTCATTACATCATTGACATCAAGTAGGTGCTTAGCTGAAGCAAGCATTTCCTCTTTAAGTTGAGACTGAAGAAGTCGAACTGATTGAGGCAGCGATTGCACAGAGGTTGTCTCACAGCTGCTGGTGAGTAGCTTCAAATCACTGTCTTCATCAAGACATGACCTTGGGGTCATCTCGCTCTCTTCAAGATGGTTTGGCTCACTATCTTCCCTAAAGATCTGCCTTGCATAAGAGATACGACTCTGAAAGAGAAACAAGGAGACACGTAACAGGTTTCACAATTATATAAGCAAATAAATGGATCTGTTCTGCATAAGGAACATGTTTTCACAAGTACAATTTAAAGCTGGTAGTTGTTGCAAACATCCAATCAGATGTAAACAGCAAAGTAAACAATAGTGGAGGAACTGATGCCTACCCAAATCTATACTAGAACAAAGTTTTAAGGCTTGAGAAGGATGAACTTACATTACATGTTAACACAGGCTGAACAAAGCCCTTCTCCATGTCGATGGAAGGATCATTCAATAAATTCCCCAAAGAAACTTCTTTATAAGCGTTGCCATTACTCTACATTTTTCAAAGAGAAAATATAGGTCAAATAATATTGGAAGAAACAGAGGATAATGAAGCTCAGGTGCAGACTGATGATACATAATCAAATAGCAATTAATTAAGTACAACGTTACAAGGAAAAAGGTACTGACAAGAGGAATGCAGACATCAACATGTGTAGTGGCATTGGCTTTATTCAACATTTTGGTAAGAGTAAATGTAGATCTGATAATTTGGAGGAAGTGGAGGGCATGGCAGATAAGATGCAGAGTAATGCTAGACAATCAACTATCTGTGATGCAGGTACAGTAATACCACCATTCGTCTGTTATTCCTTGTCGCTCAAATGGATGTATCTAGCACTATTAAGTTCTAAATACATCCAATTGATCAACAACTAATTCGAAACAGAAGGAGTACATGACAACGTGTACTTACATGATCAATCCAAACCTTCATAACCATTGTGTCAATTCTACATTTATCTAAGAGTAAATATAGATCTTATAATTTTGAGCAAAGGAAGGATAAAGAAGTGAACATTTACAGTGATGCTACATAATCAAACAACAATGAGTGTATGTATGCTGACAAAGGGCAAGAGGTACTGCCAAGAGCAATGCAGTGTCTGATATTGTTGTGAGATCCTATGATCCTTCGAGCAAGGAGATTCATCTGAAATTAGTTTTCATACAAGAGAGAATGTAAGGCACATTCAGAAATTTAGGAGTTCAAATTTTGAATTGATATCATAGACAGTACCTAACGCTGGGCTCTCTGCAGTTCTAATAGGGGTTTGGCCGGTGGAGTAGGGGTAAAGTGTGGTACAATTGGGCCTGTGTTTTCTATGGCTGCTGATCTATCTAATTTAACAGGTATCACTACCTTTTCCAAATACCTAGACTGTACTCCTTGAGGATCTGCACTCACCCTCTTCCTTTTGGACATCTATTGCGGAAGAACAACATTTGACTGGAAAAACATAGTATGATGACACATGGTATCGGTACAGAAAATGGATAGCTATGGCATATACTCATATATGATGCTTAAACTAAGCAGATGGTGGTGTAACAAAGTAGAAGTAATGCAAGAAGTCATATGCAAAATATGTGCGACCAATACAACCTTGCCAAGTTAGAGCAAGCACCTTGATGGGTGAATAAGATAGACCATCCTCTACCATGCCATGTTTTTTAGCCAGTGGATTGTTCCGCAATATTCCTCTCGTGCACCCATTCTCATATACATTTTGATCATGTTCAATACATGACATGCATGAAAACATAAAAACATGTGAGATTATCTTTGTAATGCAGAAGTGATGTCACACCCTGCCTTTTGTAACATTTCATTTTCATTAATAAAGCATGAAAATTGAGACCAACAAAAACTTTTTGCATTATTTGGCTTTTATTTGGAGTTGGTTTTCTCTCTGTGTTTCTTTCAAGTGCTTCTTGAAGTCAACTACTCTACCCTCTATATTCCATGTCCTTACCCCAAGCTCCTGACCAATGACCATGCCAAGTGAATAGTGCTATATGGAATTTTCTTACAAAAATAATTTGGCCAGAAAGTATTTTCTAAAATTAGTTTTCCAAAAACCCCTGAATTGAGGTTTGCAGTGCAAGTACTTGATTAAGGGCAGTAAAAATCTTTCCAAAAATATATTTGACTCCTATTAGATATAGGATACCCAGAAACCACAAAAATATAATTTTAAAATTTGTTTTGCTATTTTATTTAAAGGCTTTTTCTTAAGGCCAGAAATGGTCTTTAATAGGGAAAAATTATTTTATTGTCTTAAAAATATTTGACAAAATTTATGGAAACTCATAGGACATATATTGTCCATATATAAGGGTTTCAACACATGGTCATGTTCAAAATATTGGTCAAATCCCTCTAAAACCCTTCCTGGATATTTCAAGCTTTTGAAATATTTACAAAGGAAATATTCTTCAAAAATTCCAGGAAAATTCTATCATGTCACATATGACATATTAGATGATCTTGCCAAGTCTCATGACTTGGAGAACAAGATAACATCATCAAAACCCCTCAAAACTATTTCTGTCCATTCTGAAGTTTGATCAACTTTACATTGCCAAGTATGTCCAAATGTGCTCAAACTTGGTGAACATGCTTCATTGGTATAATTATGCATCTGGACCAAATGGCACAGGTTGGATAAGAGGAAATCTTGGTCAAAGTGCCTCAAAACCCTCTCTGACCAGAATCAAGTTTGAACGACTTTGCACTACCAACTTTTTCTCCAAGACCCCAACTTTGGTGAGCCTGATCATGTGACCAAATAAGGCTACCACACCAAGTGGTACATCAAGGAGAAATGATCTACTCCACTGGATCTACACAAATCCATTTCTGCCCATTTCTAGGGTTTGCAAGAGTTGCATTGGCAACTTTGTCCAAATAAGCTCAAAATAGGTGGAAGGCCCTAAATATATGTGGCATTTCACCCCATGGAGTACCAAGGCCAGTGGAAGTCATTAGCTTATCCAAAACTTCATCAAACACCTTCTGGCAAAATATTAAAATGCCTATTTTTGCCACTTTCACTAATCTCCTTGAGTTCATCTTTTTACCACAACCCCTCCTCACTCCCCTCTGTCACTTAGATACTTTTCTACCCGAGGAAGCAATGTGGAAGAAGGGGGGAATCACGTTTGTCCTCTCTAGACAACAGTTTCCTCTCCCTCACAGCCTCTCTCTCTCTCTCTCCTCTGCACCCCAGCGCATCCAAGGCCCTTTCCTCGTTCTGCCCCCTCTCACTGTAGCTCCCAGACACGAGTGGATGCGCGCGACGCGGAAAAGCCGCGGATGCCGGCCAAAGTCGCGCTCTGGAGCACGTCACTGCGCTCCCGACCGTTGACGCCGCGTTCCCGACCACCTCGTGCCTCCCCCTCGCGCCAGTCGATGTGTCTCGACGTCTGCGACATGCCGCCGTGCAGTCCCCCTTGTCTCTCCCTCTCTCTCACCCCCTGCAGCGCGTGCCCGACGCCGCCCGGCTCGGCCAATGGCCGGCCTCACACGCGCGAGCGCCAGAACCCTCCCCCGCTCTCTCTCCTTCTCCCTGGCGCCCTACTCCATCCCCACGTACGCCGTGGACAGCTCCAACCCCTCTCCAACGGCCTCCTGAGCCGATCCTGCGGGCGCCCGTAGGCCACGCCTACGGTGAACCGTGGCCAGCCTATATAAGGCGCCCCCGAGCCTCTCTCTTCCTCCCTGTCGCTCCTCCACACACCCAATCGGCCTCCCGCACCACTCCTCCCTCTCCAGAACCACCCGAGCTCGAGATCGAGCTCGAGCTCCGCCGCCTCGGCTCGTCGGCGTCCGCGCGATACAGGCCTTCTCCGCCCCATCTCTCTCTCGATCTGGAACTGCGAGGCGCCACTGATTCTTTCCCCCCTCTTTTCCCCTTGTTTTGCAGCCGGAATCGGCCGGAGCCACCGACGCCCGAAGCGCCTCCGCCGCGGGACCTCGTCGCCGGCGAAGCAGGCCACTCCGGCGACCGTCTCCACCACCACCAGAACCGCGACTCGCCCCTGAGTCCAACGGTAGCCTCCGCATCCCTTCCCGTGCCCTGTATCGCCGCCGGCGAGCTCGCCGTCGCCTCTGGCCGGAGGTAGACGACGGCCGCCGTGGGGCCGGCCAGTCAGCCTCACGCCCTGACGGGTGGGATCCACCCGTCAGGTTTAAAACGTGCGCGCGCGCGCGCACCGGTCCGCCGTCGGCTGAAGGCGTATTCAGCCTTTACGCCTTCGACATGGCGGCCGCGTGGGCCGGTTCTTCCCTGGGCTGCTGCTGTTGTGGCCTCTCTGGCCCAGTGGCACAGCGCCGTTTTTATTTTTCCTTTCCTGTCTTATTTCCAATAATTCCACAGGACAGAATATTAATCCAAATGCATTGATTCCAATTTCTAAATTCCTAGAATATTGCAACCTATTTAATGGTGCAAGTTTCATTCAAATCCAACCACCTTTTCTTCTTTGTAAATATTTAAATGTGGTTGTTAGCATTTAAATAAGCCTTTGGAAATCCATAACTCCTATTTTGCTGCTCCAGAACCAAAACCAAAAGTTGTCCCCTTCCTAGCATTCCTCCTAGTATTTTACAAAAATAAGTTGACATTTTTTTGAGCACTTTGACTTTTCTGTTTTTATTATTGTCTTATTTTCCCGTTGTTTTCTTGCGACGTTAGATCCCGTATTTGACGAGGTAGCTGAGGAAGAAGGAGGAGCAGGGACTGAAGACTTTGAAGATCAAGCCAACCAAGGCAAGCAGCCCTTTGACCATGACTATGATACCCCCTTTATATGCATGTCATTTTTAGCTCTTTATTATTGATGCATCGGAATCATGACGAGATGGTGAACCACGTGGGTTGGTTGCCACGATTACTTCCTCGTTGATACTTGCATTGTGCATGGCCCTACCTTCTTATGAGGGTTATGCCGGTGGGAGTAGATAGGATGCTAATGTAGGTGCTACGCGAATGGGATGGGTTTGTGCATGGTGATGGAGGCAAAATATTTTCAAAGTCTTTTGAAAACCCCGTCGGGTGCCACTTATGCCCGAGGGAGATGATGAGATGGGTGACCACTTGATGACGAAGTGGTGTGCCAAGCAAAGAGTGTGTTGTTTTCAAAACGGATTGGTCGGAGTTGCGACCGTTATTCCAACCTTACATGCGCGACCACTCTACCCTTATATGGGAAAGGGCATTGTTGAGTACCTAGACCGATACTAGCCTGGAGCCCGCATTACTAGTGACGGGGGAGAGTTGGTGCTCTCTCTTGGGACGGGGTCGTGCCAGATAGGGCGGCCATGACTGTTTTCACAGGGCACCGGACACACCGTTGGTACCCCGTGCTTGTGGTATGTGACGAATATGGGAGCGAGGCTCCACAACTTTATGATGTGAAATGTTTGGCACGGGGGCTACTACCAATCGAGTGGACTCCATGTTAGTGTCGACTAGGGAAAGGTAGTGATCGGGTGCTTACCCCGGGTACTTGAGGTACCGCGGGTCGTGGATGACACGGAAGTTCCCCGGATCTAGTGGGTAAAGTGTGCAACCTCTGCAGAGTGTAAAACTATTCGAATAGCCGTGTCCACGGTCAAGGACAGTTGGGTAACCGCTCTTGGGCTACGTCCACTTGTTTTCAAATCCAGTGTGTGTGCGATGATGGAGATGTCTTGGATCAAGTCAAAGGACTTGACACGATTGAGATGGGGTGGTGCCCACTCTGTTTATGATAAATGGGTTGGTGCCCATTCTATTTATGTTGATATCTGTGACCAGTTCTTATGGTTACTTGAATTCTCTTGATGCATGCTTTATAGGATGTTGAACATGTCCTTGCACTCAAAACTAGCTTTATGCAAAACCTTACCTATGTCATGCATTACTGTACCTTGAACCAATCATGGGTTGCTTGCGAGTACATTCAAAGTACTCATTGGCTTGCCACTGGTTATTTAATTGACCAGGCATGGAAGAACCGGAGTTCGGAGAAGAGTTCTTTGGAGACGATCATGCGAACTAGGACGTTTCCCAGTCAGAATGCCTGTAGGGTTAAGGCAGATGGCATGGGTTCTACTTATCAACGACGATTTCCGCTGCTATGTTTCATTTGATGTTCAGCCCTTAGGGCTTTATCGATGTAAGACATGGCCATGTTGGTCACTATTTGTGTAAGACGGTATGTGTGGATGTAAGACTCTTGTTATTCAGCTTCTGTGTGTTCAGTGAGCATTGATCTCTAGGATCACTATACACGAGCATTCGGTGATCACGACTTGCGAGTCGGGGTCCCCGCAGAGCTGGTATCAGAGCCATCCTGACTGTAGGAAGCCTTAGTTAGCATGGACGTTAGTTAGAGCGAGACTATCCACCAGGTTACCCATATACCTATGTTTATGTTAGTATCCCAAACATAGGTCACATTCCTTTATTGACCCTTCCCCTTCCACTTTTTGTAGATGGCCGCCGTACCCGAGGACTTCCTGACCACTGGGTTTCCCGTGCTTCTTGAGGATAGCCTCAGGAAGTGCCAGTTCACTCGAGTCCCCACCTTCTCCTACCACGAGCACTGGGTCGACAGCACCAAGAAGGAGTATCACGTGGAGGTAGTCGTGAGGGCGAACGACGCCCCGACGAGCTGGTTCTTTGAGGGACCCCAGATGGCGACACTGCTCCTCGCCGTGGAGACTGCTGCCCTCAAGGCGCTGACTCGCCTCCGGGATCTCCTGCCAGAGATGGCGAGAGAGCCAGCCACTCGTTACCTGCCTTATCGTAAGGAAGGTGATGACGAGAGCAGCGCACCAGCACCACCCTTGGACGAGGGACTTTCTCTCCGCTTCCAGACCTACTTCAGCTTGTGTGCCGACAGTCTGGCACAGCACCTGGCCTCGGAGTCGACGGAGCTTCGGAAGGAACTCCGCGAAACCAAGGAGCTCCTCCGCATAGTTCAGATGAAGGCGGACAGGATCAAGAAGGAGGGAGCACCCCCTGGACAGCCCGCAGTAGCTTATCGAGGCGGACGACCCCCACAGGTCGCACCTGCCAAGGGATCACCTCAGCCACGCCGTATGACGGCAAAGGAGTACCGCAACCTCTTCACGACGCCACCAGCAAAGCAGCGCCGTGTTCAGCTCCTTCACTCCCCCACTTCCTCAAGCGATGAAGAGACCAAGACAGATGAAGATGAGGAGGAAGACCCAGAGGAGCCAGAATACCCGACCGAGCATTCCACCATTTAGACTCCGTTCAGGACTAGGATAGGCTAGCTCGTAGCCTATGGTAGGATAGGTCGTGTACCCCTTTTGCGAAGTCGAGTCCCTGTAATGGTTCTTATGAAACCATGTCGTGTTGTATTCGCTTTCAACTTGCTTTGATGAAGTCGTACTTTCCCTTCAAGGAACTTGTAAACGACTACATTCCCCCATTTGGTTTTAATGCATGAGTTTGGCCCTTCTGGCCTTT
Source organism: Triticum timopheevii (assembly GCA_963921465.1). NCBI lineage: Eukaryota > Viridiplantae > Streptophyta > Magnoliopsida > Poales > Poaceae > Triticum > Triticum timopheevii. The sequence continues at coordinate 476,051,190 of OY997264.1, read as the reverse complement.
GTTTAACTTAATTTGTGTCACACCACCCCCTTACTAGGCATTCCATCTATACTGCTTTCCCTCATTGTTGTTCCCAATCATGAGACCTTGACCGCTCCAACAGGATGCCTGTTGTAACACGTACTGGCACCTCTACCCAGCCGCAAGAAGCCGGAGGTTCTGCTGAGGCCGGAGCTAGCCAGGACCAAGCCCAAGGACAGACTCCACCACCACCACCTCCTCCAAGCATGGACATGGCTCAGCTTCTCCAAGCTTTCCGAGAGGAGCGCCAAGCCAACACTGCAGCCCTCCAGATGATTGCTCAGGCTGTCAACCGCCAGCCGGCGGGGCACGGCCATGGACGTTCCACACTGGTGGAGTTCAAGAAGCATGCACCACCCACTTTCATCGAGACTGCTGAACCCCTGGATGCAAACGACTGGGTCCGCACCATTGAGGATCTGCTGGCACTAGTCGGATGCACTGAGGACCGTGATAAAGTGGCGTATGCTGCCCACTGTCTCGGGGGGACTGCCAGAGCTTGGTGGGATGGATTCAAGGCTATGCATGTTGAGCAAGACATCACTTGGGACACCTTCAAGACAGAATTCCACAAGGCCCACATTCCCTCTGGAATCATGGCCATCAAGAAGCGTGAGTTCCGAGCCCTGAAACAAGGTAGTAGCACCGTCAAGGAGTACATGCAGAAGTTCAGTGTTCTCTCAAGGTATGCCCCTGAGGATGTCAGCACTGATGCTGCCAAACGGGAGCGCTTCATGGAAGGCCTTAACCAGACTCTGCAGTACTCGCTTGTTGTGTGTGACTGCCCAACCTTTCCTGATCTGGTGAACAAGGCACTCATGCTTGAGGACAAGCGACGTGCCTTGGATGACACTCGTAAGCGCAAGATGATCAGCAAGGGTAGCTCCAGCAACCAGAAGCCTCGTCCGTGGCAGCCAGCCCCGGTCAAGCCAACCTATCAGCAGCCAAGAGCTCCTGCACCCCGCACCAACTATCCACCTCAGCAGTATGCCAACCCCAGGCCAGCTTACAACAACCCCAATAACAATGCTGGCAAGGGCGTCATCCCCAACCAAGTCACTTGCTTCGGATGTGGACAGCCAGGGCATTACTCCAAGAATTGCCCCAACAAGAAGCCCGATGCCCCGCGCCCCAATGCGCAGAACCCAGGACAAGGCCGTGGAATGCCACCAAGGAACCAAGCTCCCCGTAACTTGCCCAACAATGGCAGGGGTCGCGTGAATCATGTCACCGTGGAAGAAGCCCAGGAAGACCCAGACGTCGTGCTGGGTACGTTCCTTGTCAATTCAGCACCCGCAACTATTTTGTTTGATTCTGGAGCCACGCATTCTTTTGTCACCCAAAGTTTTGCATTAAAGAGTGGCATGACCCCTACACCCCTGAATAACCCTATGGTGGTACAAACCCCCGGAGCAGAGATGAGAGCCAAGATAGGATGTAAAGGAGTCGGGATTACCATTAACGGGGTAGACTTCCTAGCAGACCTTATCATCCTAAAATCACAAGGCTTGGATGTGATCTTGGGAATGGATTGGCTCAGCAAGCACCAAGGCTTGATTGATTGCGCCAACCGGACTGTCACTATGACCAATGGCCGAGGAGTCGAAGTTAAGTTTGCCTCCAACCCCTCCTCTGCTCAAGCCAACCAAGTCAACTATCTGACTGAAGTTGGATTGGAACAAGTGCCGGTAGTATGCGAGTATCCCGATGTTTTTCCTGATGAGCTACCAGGAATGCCTCCTGACCGAGACATTGAGTTCATCATCGAGCTCATACCCGGAGTAGGACCCATCTATAAGAAGCCTTATAGGATGGGATCGGAGGAGTTAGCAGAATTGAAGAAGCAGCTGAGGAAGGGATTTATCCGCCCTAGTGCCTCCCCTTGGGGATCACCTGTTTTGTTTGTGGCGAAGAAGGACGGTACCATCCGCTTATGCATTGACTACCGCTCCCTCAACGAGGTCACAATCAAGAACAAGTACCCACTTCCCAAGATTGAAGATCTGTTTGATCAACTCAATGGGGCCAAGGTGTTCTCCAAGATCGACCTCAGATCTGGGTACTACCAACTGAAGATCAGACCCCAAGATATTCCGAAGACGGCATTCGTAACCAGATATGGCCTGTATGAATGCACGGTCATGTCCTTTGGATTGACCAATGCCCCAGCTTACTTCATGTATCTCATGAATAAGGTCTTCATGGAATATTTGGACAAGTTTGTCATTGTCTTCATTGATGACATCCTTGTCTTCTCGAAGTCGGAAGAAGAGCACGAGCAACACTTGAGGATGGTCCTAGACAAGCTTCGAGAGCACCAACTGTATGCCAAGTTCAGCAAGTGTGAATTCTGGCTGCGTGAAGTTGGATTTCTGGGTCATGTTTTAACTGAAGAGGGATTGTCAGTCGACCCTGCTAAGATTGAAGCCGTGACTGAATGGCAATCCCCGAGCAATGTGAAGGAAGTCAGAAGCTTCCTCGGACTCGCGGGATATTACCGCAAGTTCGTTGAAGGGTTCTCGAGCATTGCCCGACCCATGACTCAGCTCTTGAAGAAGGACAAGAAGTTTGAATGGACGCCGAAGTGCGAAGAAAGCTTCCAGGAGCTGAAGAAGAGGCTAACCACCGCTCCAGTTCTGGCCACACCAGATATACACAAGGAGTTTGTGATATATTGTGATGCGTCAAGAATCGGACTGGGAGGTGTTCTGATGCAAGAAGGCAGAGTCGTGGCCTACCTTTCAAGGCAACTACGACCTCACGAAGAGAACTACGCTACTCATGACCTTGAGCTAGCAGCAGTGGTTCATGCCCTGAAGACTTGGCGACATTACCTCTTGGGGAAGCGATGTGAGATATACACGGATCACAAAAGTCTGAAGTATATTTTCACTCAAAGGGAATTGAACATGAGGCAGAGAAGATGGCTGGAGTTGATAAAGGATTATGACCTCAGTGTTCAATACCACCCTGGAAAGGCTAATGTGGTAGCAGATGCGTTGAGCAGGAAGGCTTGCTCCTTGAATGCTATGCTAAAGCACAAGCTACCCGCCTTGTATGAAGAACTTGAAAGCTTCGGGTTGGAACTGGTTGCACCAGGATTCTTGGCCAACCTCGAAGTTAAGCCTACCTTGATGGATGATATCAAGAAAGCTCAGAAGGGGCATGAGAGTATTGAAGGCATCAAGAGGAAGATCAAGGCAGGCAAAGCCTCAGGATTCTCAGAGGATGAGGAAGGAATTGTGTGGTTTGGGAATCGCATCTGCGTACCCAACAAGGTTGAGCTCAAGAACCTGATCTTGCAAGAAGCTCATGACAGCCCATATTCCATCCACCCTGGAGGCACCAAGATGTATCAAGACCTGAAGGAAAGATTTTGGTGGCACGGGATGAAAAGGGAGATTGCCACCTATGTTGCAAAATGTGACGTATGCCAGAGAGTCAAAGCTGAGCATCAGCGACCCGCTGGATTGTTGCAACCCCTCAAGGTGCCTGAATGGAAGTGGGACAAAGTCGGGATGGACTTCATCACCGGTTTACCCAGGTCAAGCAAGGGACATGACTCAATATGGGTCATCATTGACCATTTGACCAAGGTGGCCCACTTCATTCCTGTCAAGACGACCTACAAGGGGAACCAGTTAGCCAGTCTCTACATCAACCGAATTGTGAGCCTTCATGGTGTTCCCAAGGAGATTGTGTCGGATCGAGGAACCCAGTTCACCTCAAGGTTTTGGAGGAAATTCCAGGAGGCCATGGGGACCAAGTTGTCCTTCAGCACTACTTTCCACCCACAGACCGGAGGTCAGACCGAGCGAGTAAATCAAATACTCGAAGACATGCTCCGAGCCTGTGTCTTAGCTTATGGAGCTAAGTGGGAAGACTGCCTCCCTTTCGCCGAGTTCTCTTACAACAACAGTTATCAGGCCAGCCTTCAGATGGCACCATTTGAAGTGTTATACGGGCGGAAGTGCCGTACACCTCTCAACTGGTCGGAGACCGGAGAAGGACTTGTCTTTGGGCCTGATATCCTTCGTGAAGCAGAAGAGCAAGTCCAGCTCGTTAGAGAGCGTCTGAAGTCTGCCAAGTCAAGGCAGAAGAGCTATGCGGACTCACGTCGCAGAGACATAAACTTCCGAGTTGGAGACCATGTCTATCTCCGGGTCACCCCTCTCAAAGGAGCCCAGCGCTTCCATGTCAAAGGAAAGCTCGCTCTGAGATACATTGGCCCCTTCAAGATTACTGAGCGACGAGGAGAAGTAGCTTACCAGTTGGAACTTCCACCTGAACTTTCTGATGTGCACAACATGTTCCACGTGTCACAACTCCGGAAGTGTCTCCAAGTTCCAGACAAGCCTGATCTCTACAAGGACGTCAATCACCAAGCCATTGATCTTCAACCTGATTTGACTTATCGTGAGAGGCCCATCTGCATTCTGGATGAGGCTGAACGACACACTCGAAGCCGCACCATCAAGTACTTCAAGGTCCAATGGAGCAACCACACTGAAGCAGAAGCAACTTGGGAGCGTGAAGACTACCTTAGATCCGAATTTCCGTATCTCCTTTAAGCCTAGTTTAGGAATCTCGGGGACGAGATTCTTGTAAGGGGGGTAGGTCTGTCACACCCTGCATTTTGTAACATTTCATTTTCATTAATAAAGCATGAAAATTGAGACCAACAAAAACTTTTTGCATTATTTGGCTTTTATTTGGAGTTGGTTTTCTCTCTGTGTTTCTTTCAAGTGCTTCTTGAAGTCAACTACTCTACCCTCTATATTCCATCTCCTTACCCCAAGCTCCTGACCAATGACCATGCCAAGTGAATAGTGCTATATGGAATTTTCTTACAAAAATAATTTGGCCAGAAAGTATTTTCTAAAATTAGTTTTCCAAAAACCCCTGAATTGAGGTTTGCACTTCAAGTACTTGATTAAGGGCAGTAAAAATCTTTCCAAAAATATATTTGACTCCTATTAGATATAGGATACCCAGAAACCACAAAAATATAATTTTAAAATTTGTTTTGCTATTTTATTTAAAGGCTTTTTCTTAAGGCCAGAAATGGTCTTTAATAGGGAAAAATTATTTTATTGTCTTAAAAATATTTGACAAAATTTATGGAAACTCATAGGACATATATTGTCCATATATAAGGGTTTCAACACATGGTCATGTTCAAAATATTGGTCAAATCCCTCTAAAACCCTTCCTGGATATTTCAAGCTTTTGAAATATTTACAAAGGAAATATTCTTCAAAAATTCCAGGAAAATTCTATCATGTCACATATGACATATTAGATGATCTTGCCAAGTCTCATGACTTGGAGAACAAGATAACATCATAAAAACCCCTCAAAACTATTTCTGTCCATTCTGAAGTTTGATCAACTTTACATTGCCAAGTATGTCCAAATGTGCTCAAACTTGGTGAACATGCTTCATTGGTCTAATTATGCATCTGGACCAAATGGCACAGGTTGGAGAAGAGGAAATCTTGGTCAAAGTGCCTCAAAACCCTCTCTGACCAGAATCAAGTTTGAACGACTTTGCACTACCAACTTTTTCTCCAAGACCCCAACTTTGGTGAGCCTGATCATGTGACCAAATAAGGCTACCACACCAAGTGGTACATCAAGGAGAAATGATCTACTCCACTGGATCTACACAAATCCATTTCTGCCCATTTCTAGGGTTTGCAAGAGTTGCATTGGCAACTTTGTCCAAATAAGCTCAAAATAGGTGGAAGGCCCTAAATATATGTGGCATTTCACCCCATGGAGTACCAAGGCCAGTGGAAGTCATTAGCTTATCCAAAACTTCATCAAACACCTTCTGGCAAAATATTAAAATGCCTATTTTTGCCACTTTCACTAATCTCCTTGAGTTCATCTTTTTACCACAACCCCTCCTCACTCCCCTCTGTCACTTAGATACTTTTCTACCCGAGGAAGCAATGTGGAAGAAGGGGGGAATCACGTTTGTCCTCTCTGGACAACAGTTTCCTCTCCCTCACAGCCTCTCTCTCTCTCCCCTCTGCACCCCAGCGCATCCAAGGCCCTTTCCTGGTTCTGCCCCCTCTCACTGTAGCTCCCAGACACGAGTGGACGCGCGCGACGCGGAAAAGCCGCGGATGCCGGCCAAAGTCGCGCTCTGGAGCACGTCACTGCGCTCCCAACCGTTGACGCCGCGTTCCCGACCACCTCGTGCCTCCCCCTCGCGCCAGTCGATGTGTCTCGACGTCTGCGACACGCCGCCGTGCAGTCCCCCTTGTCTCTCCCTCTCTCTCACCCCCTGCAGCGCGTGCCCGATGCCGCCCGGCTCGGCCAATGGCCGGCCTCACACGCGCGAGCGCCAGAACCCTCCCCCGCTCTCTCTCCTTCTCCCTGGCGCCCTACTCCATCCCCACGTACGCCGTGGACAGCTCCAACCCCTCTCCAACGGCCTCCTGAGCCGATCCCACGGGCGCCCGTAGGCCACGCCTACGGTGAACCGTGGACAGCCTATATAAGGCGCCCCCGAGCCTCTCTCTTCCTCCCTGTCGCTCCTCCACACACCCAATCGGCCTCCCGCACCACTCCTCCCTCTCCAGAACCACCCGAGCCCGAGATCGAGCTCGAGCTCCGCCGCCTCGGCTCGTCGGCGTCCGCGCGGTACAGGCCTTCTCCGCCCCATCTCTCTCTCGATCTGGAACCGCGAGGCGCCACTTATTCTTTCCCCCCTCTTTTCCCCTTGTTTTGCAGCCGGAATCGGCCGGAGCCACCGACGCCCGAAGCGCCTCCGCCGCGGGACCTCGTCGCCGGCGAAGCAGGCCACTCCGGCGACCGTCTCCACCACCACCAGAACCGTGACTCGCCCCTGAGTCCAACGGTAGCCTCCGCATCCCTTCCCGTGCCCTGTATCGCCGCCAGCGAGCTCGCCGTCGCCTCTGGCCGGAGGTACACGACGGCCGCCGTGGGGCCGGCCAGTCAGCCTCACGCCCTGACGGGTGGGATCCACCCGTCAGGTTTAAAACGTGCGCGCGCGCGCGCACCGGTCCGCCGTTGGCTGAAGGCGTATTCAGCCTTTACGCCTTCGACGTGGCGGCCGCGTGGGCCGGTTCTTCCCTGGGCTGCTGCTGTTGTGGCCTCTCTGGCCCAGTGGCACAGCGCCGTTTTTCTTTTTCCTTTCCTGTCTTATTTCCAAAAATTCCACAGGACAGAATATTAATCCAAATGCATTGATTCCAATTTCTAAATTCCTAGAATATTGCAACCTATTTAATGGTGCAAGTTTCATTCAAATCCAACCACCTTTTCTTCTTTGTAAATATTTAAATGTGGTTGTTAGCATTTAAATAAGCCTTTGGAAATCCATAACTCCTATTTTGCTGCTCCAGAACCAAAACCAAAAGTTGTCCCCTTCCTAGCATTCCTCCTAGTATTTTACAAAAATAAGTTGACATTTTTTTGAGCACTTTGACTTTTCTGTTTTTATTATTGTCTTATTTTCCCGTTGTTTTCTTGCGACGTTAGATCCCGTATTTGACGAGGTAGCTGAGGAAGAAGGAGGAGCAGGGACTGAAGACTTTGAAGATCAAGCCAACCAAGGCAAGCAGCCCTTTGACCATGACTATGATACCCCCTTTATATGCATGTCATTTTTAGCTCTTTATTATTGATGCATTGGAATCATGACGAGATGGTGAACCACGTGGGTTGGTTGCCACGATTACTTCCTCGTTGATACTTGCATTGTGCATGGCCCTACCTTCTTATGAGGGTTATGCCGGTGGGAGTAGATAGGATGCTAATGTAGGTGCTACGCGAATGGGATGGGTTTGTGCATGGTGATGGAGGCAAAATATTTTCAAAGTCTTTTGAAAACCCCGTCGGGTGCCACTTATGCCCGAGGGAGATGATGAGATGGGTGACCACTTGATGACGAAGTGGTGTGCCAAGCAAAGAGTGTGTTGTTTTCAAAACGGATTGGTCGGAGTTGCGACCGTTATTCCAACCTTACATGCGCGACCACTCTACCCTTATATGGGAAAGGGCATTGTTGAGTACCTAGACCGATACTAGCCTGGAGCCCGCATTACTAGTGATGGGGGAGAGTTGGTGCTCTCTCTTGGGACGGGGTCGTGCCAGATAGGGCGGCCATGACTGTTTTCACAGGGCACCGGACACACCGTTGGTACCCCGTGCTTGTGGTATGTGACGAATATGGGAGCGAGGCTCCACAACTTTATGATGTGAAATGTTTGGCACGGGGGCTACTACCAATCGAGTGGACTCCATGTTAGTGTCGACTAGGGAAAGGTAGTGATCGGGTGCTTACCCCGGGTACTTGAGGTACCGCGGGTCGTGGATGACACGGAAGTTCCCCGGATCTAGTGGGTAAAGTGTGCAACCTCTGCAGAGTGTAAAACTATTCGAATAGCCGTGTCCACGGTCAAGGACAGTTGGGTAACCGCTCTTGGGCTACGTCCACTTGTTTTCAAATCCAGTGTGTGTGCGATGATGGAGATGTCTTGGATCAAGTCAAAGGACTTGACACGATTGAGATGGGGTGGTGCCCACTCTGTTTATGATAAATGGGTTGGTGCCCATTCTATTTATGTTGATATCTGTGACCAGTTCTTATAGTTACTTGAATTCTCTTGATGCATGCTTTATAGGATGTTGAATATGTCCTTGCACTCAAAACTAGCTTTATGCAAAACCTTACCTATGTCATGCATTACTGTACCTTGAACCAATCATGGGTTGCTTGCGAATACATTCAAAGTACTCATTGGCTTGCCACTGGTTATTTAATTGACCAGGCATGGAAGAACCGGAGTTCGGAGAAGAGTTCTTTGGAGATGATCATGCGAACTAGGACGTTTCCCAGTCAGAATGCCTGTAGGGTTAAGGCAGATGGCATGGGTTCTACTTATCAACGACGATTTCCGCTGCTATGTTTCATTTGATGTTCAGCCCTTAGGGCTTTATCGATGTAAGACATGGCCATGTTGGTCACTATTTGTGTAAGACGGTATGTGTGGATGTAAGACTCTTGTTATTCAGCTTCTGTGTGTTCAGTGAGCATTGATCTCTGGGATCACTGTACACGAGCATTCGGTGATCACGACTTGCGAGTCGGGGTCCCCGCAAGTGATTCTAATCCAATACTGCCTCCCTGTAAACCCCTTTGTGCTACCTCTGCAATTATTTTGAGAGATGCCATGCATGCTGTAATTTGGTGTGTGCATTAATGTAATGTGGCCTACTACTCAAAATATGAGAGCTCCAGAAGTCATGATGCAGATGACAGCTTCAACATATAGTAAAGAAGAACAAGTCGACCTGACTTGGCAGATTCAAAATATACTAAGGTAGAACAACTCAACCTGACCAGTCGACCGCAAATGTCTCTGCTACTCTTCCAAACAAGGAACATACTTATTAAAGAATATAAGAGGATCATGTTAAGAAGAGCAGAAGAGGAAGCAGATTGAATATATTACAAGTCTTTCTATACAATGTATGTTGCCCACCCATGTTGAACCAGAGCGCACAGAGAAATACTATTCCCTCCGGTCTCGCGATATGTGGCTCACATGCATTTCAAAACTGAAGTAGGAACATTTAGTTGACTAATTAAACATGTCCCAGTTTTACTAATATCAGCATAATATAAGATTCAAATTTGTACAACTAAGCTTGTTTAGCTCGATGGGGGAGCAGTGCTATTACGACACGAACCACATAGGCTGATCGTGGTCATCATGAATTGGGGGGAACCGTAAGTGTCGGGGATATACCAAAATTTGACAGTTAATAAAAAGTTAAACAAGTGACTGCAACATGCCAAAGATGTTATGAAAACGCCAACTGGGTACACTAAAACCTGTATTCCACAATACTGCAGGTATCACACTGAGTGGCCTAAGGAAGCATTTCTTCCAGCGCAATTCCAGGGCGTTCAAGAGGGGCACGTGGACGCGTTGCAAGATACAGTCGGAGTGCGGCATGCACGCGATGTGGCACAAGACTGGCAATACCTTGCCTGTGATGGTCAACGGCCGGCAGACGGGCAGCAAAAAAGGTTTCGGTGCTGCACACCAACAAGAACTTCGACCAGCAGAGGACCAACTGGGTGATGCACCAGTACCACCTCGGGGACCTGGAGCAAGAGAAGGAGCGGGAGCTGGTCCTCTGCAAGATTTTCTACCAGACGAACACTAGGGCCAGGAGTAATTTGGTATTGGTAGTTGTACTACCTTGTCGTCCGCAAGTTGGTATTGTTGTTAACGATCTTTTGGTATGAACTTGCATTTGCTTCCAACCATCATGCCGAGGGTCGACGTGGATATAAAGCTGAATCATTTGTTTCAAAATGAATTCTCAGGCACCTGATTTTTATTTGATGGGTAGCATAAGCACCCGCCGTTCGAATTCCCACTTCTGCAGTTTTTTCGAAACAAGTGCATGCACTTATTATCACGATAAAAACAATATCCGTGCTGCGTCCCAGTTATCAGTCTGTGCTTGCAGAATTCTCTCGTTTATTGAGCACGTATATTGTTTTTTCAGGTCGAGAAGTTTCAACTGGGCTGTAGACTGACCAGGGTTGGTTTTGTTTTTAACAGGCCCAGCCGATGACGAAAACGGGGCACAAAGATCCAGCAGGTATCTACTAGCCTCTGGCCCGCCAGCGTTAGTTATATTTTGTCTTACAACATCCGCAGGCAGTTTTTTAACTGAATCAAACACACAGCCCAGTTCTATTTTCCTCTTGAAATGCATGTCCTCATCCGTTTTCTAATCTCTACCTATAGTTTTACTAATTCATATACGTGTATCATTATATTGAAAACACATAAAATTCCCTTTTCATATTTACATCCTTATTTTTGTTGTTTTTTCCCACCCAGCGTTGATTATTTTACCACTGGTTTTCCCTTAAACCAACTCAATTGTCCCACGTCTTATTTGCTTACAAAAACAAAACGATTTTTTTGGCAAATCAATAAGTTCTTAAAAAAATGTTTATCATTTCGGGATTACAACAGTTTGGACTCCACCGAAATATGCAAAATAAGGTTTAACTTTTTGACCGTGGTCCTGGGCAGAAAATGGGCTGTAATAAATTACTTAAGAATTAGCAAATGTGCTGCAAATTATAAAAAATAGAAAATGGGCTGCAAATTATAAAAAATAGCAAATGGGCTTTATGTTGTCTGCCAACGATTTGGAGGCTGACTTGTGGGCCTACTAAGTTCATGCGTACACAAGGTTTCTTAAAAAAGAAACTTAGTCAACAATCGACTCTACCAGCGTCAGGCCGTTAGATGTCAATCTAACGGCAATCGTGCTTCTTCAGTCTCTGATCTTCCTGCTCCAGCCGCCCAAACCAGCGCCGTCGGAACTGCCTACTCCCGCCTCCCGTGGCCGGCAGTGCTGCCGGGCAGGCCTCACGGCCCCATCATACTCGCAACCCTGGCCTGTCTATCCCTCTACTCACCCACACCTCCTGTTATTTTCCGGCGATAGCAGCCGAACCAGTCAACCCTCGTACTCTCCATAGCATGGGCAGCCACTGCGGTGTCTTCGCCGGCTCCGTGTCGTTCCCTTCGTAGGCCTCGCCGTCGTCCACCGCCCTGGTGCTCTCGGCGCGGCGTGGTCAACGATGTCCATCCAACGGTCGTAGTGCTTCTTCAACCTCTGGTCTTATTGCCCCAGCCGCCCAAAGCAGCACCGGTCGTGCCGCATGCTCCTGCCTCCCGTGGCCGGCTGTGCTGCTACGGAGGCCTCACCGTCCCCACACAACACCCACCGCTGGCCAGGCCATTCTTCCACTCACCCACTCCCCCTGTTATTCTGCGGCGATGGCAGCCTCACACCGCAGCCGAACCAGTGAACCCTCGTACTCCTCTCCGCGTGGGCATCCACTGCCGCGTCTTCCTCGGCTCTGTGTCGTCCCCTTCCTAGGCCTCGCCGTTGTCCACCGCCCTGGTGCTCTCGGCGCGGCGTGGTCAATGTGGTCAACGACCGACTTCCATCGGAAGAGTACTGTACGTGGAGAGGCTGACAGCTGGGTCCACGGCAGCCGCAAGGAAGTGCCTCCTTATTACGCGCAAAATAATTATTCCTCCACCTGACAGCAGGGACCCACCGGATGGGCCACCAGTACTTCGCAGAAAAAACGTTTCCCCCCCTGACTGTTGTGACCCACCGGACGGGCCACCGTATTTTGCGAAAAAACATTTGCCCCTGACTGTTGGGACCCACCAGACGGACCACCGTATTTCGCAAAAAAAACGTTCCCCCCGCTGTCAGCTCGGACCCACCGGAAGTGCCTCCTTATTATGCACAGAAAAATGAATACTCCCCCTGCTAGCTGGGACCCACCATGGTGGGAGGCTGACTTGTGGGCCTCCTAAGTTGACGGGGATAGAGGGCTTTGTCAACTTAGTCAATATGAACGATTCTAACTCAAGTGACCGTACGATGTCCATCCAACGGCCGTCGTGCTTCTTCAATCTCTGCTCTTCCTGCTCCAGCCGCTCAAACAAGCGCCGGCGGGACTGCCTGATCCCTCCTCCCCGCGGCCGGCTGTGCTGCCGCGCAGGCCTCACCGCCCCACCATACTCCCATCGCTGGCCTAGCCATCCCTCTACTCACCCACACGGCCACACCTGCTGTTATTCTCCGGCGAGGGCAGATGAACCAGTAAACCCTCGTACAGTCGTACTCCCCTCCGCGTGGGAAATAACTGCCGTGTCCTCCCCGGCTCCGCATCGTCCCCTTCCTAGGCCTCGTCGGCGTCCACCACCCTGGTGCTCTCGGCGCGGCATGGTCAACGTGGTCAAGGAACGGCTTCCATCGGACGTGGACTGTACGTGGAGAGGCTGACACCTGGGTCCACGGTCGCAGCAAGGAAGTGCCTCCTTATTACGCGCAAAATAATTATTTCTCCACCTGACATCTGGGACCCACCGGAAGGGCCTCTGTATTTCGCGAAAAAAACGTGCCCCCAGCTGACATCTCGGACCCACCAGCTATCTTCGCACGCAAGGAAGTGCCTCCTTATTACGCACAAAAAATGAATACTCCCCCTGCCAGCTGGAACCCAGCATAGTGGGAGGCTGACTTGTGGGCCTACCAAGTTGACGGGGACGGAGGGCTTTGTCAACTTAGTCAATATGAACAATTCTAGCTCCTGTTACCGTACGATGTTCATCCAATGGCCATAGTTCTTCTTCAACCTCTGGTCTTCTTGCTCCAGCCGCCCAAACCAGTGCCGGTCGTGCCGCATGCTCCTGCCTCCTGTGTCCGGTTGTGATGCCGCGGAGGCCTCACCACCCCCTACTACTCCCACCGATGTCCAGGCCATCTCTCTACTCACCCACACCCCCTGTTATTCTGCGTCGACAGCAGCCTCACACCGCAGCCGAACCAGTGAATCCTCGTACTCCTCTTCGCGTGGGCATCCACTGCAGCATCTTCCCCGGCTCCGAGTCGTCCCCTTCCTAGGCCTCGCCATCTTCCACCGCCGTGGTGCTCTCAGCGCGGCGTGGTCAAGGTGGTCAAGGAACGACTTCCATCGGACGTGGACTGTACGTGGAGAGGCTGACAGCTGGGTCTGGGTCCACGGCCGCAGCAAGGAAGTGCCTCCTTATTACGCGCAAAATAATGATTCCTCCACCTAACAGCAGGGACCCACCAGACGGGCCACCGTATTTCATGAAAAAAACGATTCACCCCCCTGACTACTGGGACCCACCAGCTATATCTTCGCACGCAAGGAAGTGCGTGCGGGCAAAAAAAATGATTCGCCCCCAGACTGCTGGGACCCACCAGCTACATCTTCGCACGCAAGGAAGTGCCTGACAGTCGGGACCCACCTGGTCGTAGCATACGTAGCATTGTCATTCCGGTCGCGAACGTGTACGTACATACTGGTCGATGTAGAGGCGCGCACGTGTCATAGATGTAGAGGTGCGCATGTGTCGTAGTAGAGGCGCGCACGTAGCATGTACACATACGTACAATGGCGAGGGTGCAAGAAAGAAAATACGGCCACGTATGTACATACGGGAAGGTTCTCGAACGCCTAGTCACGCATACGTACATGGCTGGGTCGGAACGGAGAAACAGCATCGTCATCGTGTTCATGGGGAGCCAACCGGATGGGTCGAAAAGGAATGCGTGGTCGTGTTCATCGGAAGGGCTTGGACGGAACAGGCGATGGAAACGAGGCCTGGCGTACCGCACAACGGAGGAAACGGCCTTGTGTTCGACCGGCCACGTTCGAAACGGAATCCTGTTCATCGGGAGGGGTCTGGCATACCGCAAACCGGAGGAAACGGACCTCCTACGGTCGAAACGGGGGTCCTGTTGATCGGGAGGGGTGTGGCGTACAGCAAAACGGATGAAACAGACCTCCTACGGTCGAAACGGGGGTCCTGTTGATCGGGAGGGGTGTGGCATACCGTAAAACGGACGAAACGGACCTCCTACGGTCGAAACGGGGGTCCTGTTCATCGGGAGGGGTGTGGCGTACCGCAAAATGGGACTCCACGGGATACTATTCATCTCCACTGTCGACCTCCTCTAGCCTCCACGGGCTACCGTCGACCTCCTCCAGCCTCCACGGGCTACTGTCGACCTCCTCCAGCCTCCACGGGCTCCTGTTCATCCAGCCTCCACCGCGCGCTACTCCACCGACTACTGTTCAACCACCCCTCCACGGTCACCCCTCCACCATCTACTGTTCATCCAGCCCTCCACACCACGTGGTCCTGTTCAACCACCCCTCCACGGCCACCCCTCCACCGTCTACTATTCATCCAGCCCTCCACACCACGGGTTCCTGTTCATCCAGAGGCAACGCCACCACTCACTGTTCATCCAACCCCCCCCCCCCCCCCCCCGCAATGCTCACTATTCATCCAATCAATCGGCTTCAGTTAGCAGCAGTAGCGAAGGAATCGCTCCATCGGGTTCAGTTAACAGCCATCGATCGATCCCTCGGGTTCAGTAACGCATAGCCTGCAGTGCAATCGCTCGGGTTCAGTTAGAGCCCAACGTCTCGCCCGGGTTCAGTTAGAGCCAACGCCTTGCACACACGCGCGTACATACGAGAGAAACGCGCATCGCTCGGCCCCCGACCTCCCACCGTAACCGGCAACTCCCCGAAATTTTCCTCCCCCTCGCTTCTACCACGGTTTTTTCTGTCATGGACGGCCCAAAGAATGTCATGCAGCTGCATCTCCGGCCCGCCCAGGACGAAAAGCCCATTTTCTGTCATGATTTTTTGTCATAGAAGTAGCAGCACACCACATCTATGATGATACCGGGTTCTGTCACAATTATCGTCATAGAAGTGTCATATGTATGACAGGAAAAAATTCGTTCGGCACAAAATGTCACGGATGTGTCTTTTTTTTGTAGTGATTCTGAAGGAAATATGCCCTAGAGGCAATAATAAAGTTATTATTTATTTCCTCATATCATGATAAATGTTTATTATTCATGCTAGAATTGTATTAACCGGAAACATGATACATGTGTGAATACATAGACAAACATATAGTCACTAGTATGCCTCTACTTGACTAGCTCATTAATCAAAGATGGTTATGTTTCCTAACCATAGACATGTGTTGTCATTTGATTAATGAGATCACATCATTAGGAGAATGATGTGATTGACATGACCCATCCCGTTAGCTTAGCACTTGATCGTTTAGTATTCTGCTATTGCTTCCTTCATGACTTATACATGTTCCTGTAACTATGAGAATTGTGTAACTCCCGTTTACCGGAAGAACACTTTGGGTACTACCAAACGTCACAACGTAACTGGGTGATTATAAAGGAGTACTACAGGTGTTTCCGAAGGTACATGTTGAGTTAGCATAATTCGAGATTAGGTTTTGTCACTCCGATTGTCAAAGAGGTATCTCTGGGCCCTCTCGGTAATACTCATCACCTAAGCCTTGCAAGCATGTAACTAATGAGTTAGTTATGAGATGACGTATTACGGAACGAGTAAAGAGACTTGTCGGTAACGAGATTGAACTAGGTATTGGATACCGACGATCAAATCTCGGACAAGTAACATACCGATGACAAAGGGAACAACGTATGCTGTTATGCGGTTTGACCGATAAAGATCTTCGTAGAATATGTAGGAACCAATATGGGCATCCAGGTCCCGCTATTGGTTATTGACCAGAGACATGTCTCGGTCATGTCTACATCGTTCTCGAACCGTAGGGTCCGCACGCTTAAGGTTTCGATGACAGTTATATTATGAGTTTATGTATTTTGATGTACCGAAGTTTGTTCGGAGTCCCGGATGTGATTACGGACATGACGAGGAGTCTCAAAATGGTCGAGACATAAATATTGATATATTGGACGGATATATTTGGACACCGGAAATGTTCCGGAAGAGTTTGGAGCTCCGGGAGGTTACCGGAACCCCCCGGGAGGTATATGGGCCTTATTGGGCCCATGTAGGAGGAAGGAAGAAGGAGCAAGGGAGGGGGCGCGCCCCCCCAAGCCCAATCCGAATTGGGGAGGGGGGCCGGCCCCCCCTTTCCTTTCTCCTTCCCACTCTTCCTTTCCTACTACTAGTACTACTTCCTAATACTAGTACTCCTTCCTTCCCCCTCCAAATAAGATAAGGAAAAGAGAGGGAAACCTACTTGGAGTAGGTTTCCCCCTCCCTATGGCGCGCCCCCCCTTTGGGCCGGCCACCTCCTCCCTCCCTCCTTTATATACGGGGGTAGGGGGGCACCCTAGGACACACAAGTTGATCATTGATCGTTCCTTAGCCGTGTGCGGTGCCCCCCTCCACGATATTACACGTCGGTCATATTGTAGCGGTGCTTAGGCGAAGCCCTGCGACAGGAGAACATCAAGATAGTCACCACGCTGTCGTGCTGACGGAACTCCCCCTCGGAGCCTCTACTGGATTGGAGATCGAGGGTGCGTCATCGAACTGTACGTGTGTCAAGAACTCGGAGGTGCCGGAGTAACGGTGCTTGGATCGGTCGGACCGGGAGGACGTACGACTACTTCCTCTACGCTGCGTCAACGCTTCCGCTTCGGTCTACGAGGGTACGTAGACAACACTCTCCCCTCATTGCTATGTCATCACCATGATCTTGCGTGTGCGTAGGAAATTTTTTGAAATTACTACGTTTCCCAACAGTGGCATCCGAGCCTAGGTTTTTATGGTTTGATGTTATATGCACGAGTAGAACACAAATGAGTTGTGGACGATATAAGTCATACTGCCTACCAGCATGTCATACTTTGGTTCAGCGGTATTGTTGGATGAAGCGGCCTAGACCGACATTACGCGTACGCTTACGCGAGACTGGTTTTACCGCCGTGCTTTGCACACAGGTGACTAGCGGGTGTCTGTTTCTCCAACTTTAGTTGAACCGAGTGTGGCTACGCCCGGTCCTTGTGAAGGTTAAAACGGAGTCTATTTGACAAACTATCGTTGTGGTTTTGATGCGTAGGTGAGATTGGTTCTTGCTTAAGCCCGTAGCAGCCACGTAAAATTTGCAACAACAAAGTAGAGGACGTCTAACTTGTTTTTACAGGGCATGTTGTGATGTGATATGGCCAAGACGTGATGCTATATTTTACTGTATGAGATGATCATGTTTTGTAACCGAAGTTATCGGCAACTGGCAGGAGCCATATGGTTGTCGTTTTATTGTATGAAATGCAAACGCCCTGTAATTGCTTTACTTTATCACTAAGCGGTAGCGATAGTCGTAGAAGCAATAGATGGCGTAAAGACAACGATGCTACGATGGAGATCAAGGTGTCGCGCCAGTGACGATGGTGATCACGACGGTGCTTCGAAGATGGAGATCACAAGCACAAGATGATGATGGCCATATCATATCACTTATATTGATTGCATGTGATGTTTATCCTTTATGCATCTTATCTTGCTTTGATTGACGGTAGCATTTTAAGATGATCTCTCACTAATTATCAAGAAGTGTTCTCCCTGAGTATGCACCGTTGCGAAAGTTCTTCGTGCTGAGACACCACGTGATGATCGGGTGTGATAGGCTCTACGTTCAAATACAACGGGTACAAAAGAGTTGCACACGCGGAATACTCAGGTTATACTTGACGAGTCTAGCATATACAGATATGGCCTCGGAACACAGAGACCGAAAGGTCGAGCGTGAATCATATAGTAGATATGATCAACATAGAGATGTTCACCATTGAAACTACTCCATCTCACGTGATGATCGGACATGGTTTAGTTGATTTGGATCACGAAATCACTTAGATGACTAGAGAGATGTCTGTCTAAGTGGGAGTTCTTTAGTAATATGATTAATTGAACTTAAATTTATCATGAACTTAGTACCTGATAGTATTTTGCTTGTCTATGTTTGTTTGTAGATAGATGGCTCGTGTTGTTGTTCCGTTGAATTTTAATACGTTCCTTGAGAAAGCAAAGTTGAAAGATGATGGTAGCAATTACACGGACTGGGTCCGTAACCTGAGGATTATCCTCATTGCTGCACAAAAGAGTTACGTCCTGGAAGCACCGCTGGGTGCCAGGCCTGCTGCTGATGCAACTGACGACGTTAAGAACGTCTGGCAGAGCAAAGCTGATGACTACTCTATAGTTCAGTGTGCCATGCTTTACGGCTTAGAACTGGGTCTTCAACGATGTTTTGAACGTCATGGAGCATATGAGATGTTCCAAGAGTTGAAGTTAATATTTCAAGCAAATGCCCGGATTGAGAGATATGAAGTCTCCAATAAGTTCTACAGCTGCAAGATGGAGGAGAACAGTTCTGTCAGTGAGCATATACTCAAAATGTCTGGGTATAATAATCACTTGATTCAACTGGGAGTTAACCTTCCGGATGATAGCGTCATTGACAGAATTCTCCAATCACTGCCACCAAGCTACAAGAGCTTTGTGATGAACTATAATATGCAAGGGATGAACAAGACTATTCCCGAGCTCTTCGCGATGCTGAAAGCCGTGGAGGTAGAAATCAAAAAGGAGCATCAAGTGTTGATGGTCAACAAGACCACTGGTTTCAAGAAAAGGGCCAAAGGGAAGAAGAAGGGGAACTTCAAAAAGAACAGCAAACAAGTTGCTGCTCAAGAGAAGAAACCCTGGACCTAAGCCTGAAACTGAGTGCTTCTACTGCAAGCAGACTGGACACTGGAAGCGGAACTGCCCCAAGTATTTGGCGGATAAGAAGGATGGCAAAGTGAACAAAGGTATATGTGATATACATGTTATTGATGTGTACCTTACTAATGCTCGCAGTAGCACCTGGGTATTTGATACTGGTTCTGTTGCTAACATTTGCAACTCGAAACAGGGACTACGGATTAAGCGAAGATTAGCTAAGGACGAGGTGACGATGCGCGTGGGAAATGGTTCCAAAGTCGATGTGATCGCGGTCGGCACGCTACCTCTACATCTACCATCGGGATTAGTTTTAGACCTGAATAATTGTTATTTGGTGCCTGCGTTGAGCATGAACATTATATCTGGATCTTGTTTGATGCGAGACGGTTATTCATTTAAATCAGAGAATAATGGTTGTTCTATTTATATGAGTAATATCTTTTATGGTCATGCACCCTTGAAGAGTGGTCTATTTTTATTGAATCTCGATAGTAGTGATACACACATTCATAATGTTGAAGCCAAAAGATGCAGAGTTGATAATGATAGTGCAACATATTTGTGGCACTGCCGTTTAGGTCATATCGGTGTAAAGCGCATGAAGAAACTCCATACTGATGGACTTCTGGAATCACTTGATTATGAATCACTTGGTACTTGCGAACCGTGCCTCATGGGCAAGATGACTAAAACACCGTTCTCCGGATCTATGGAGAGAGCAACAGATTTGTTGGAAATCATACATATAGATGTATATGGCCCGATGAATGTTGAGGCTCATGGCGGATATCGTTATTTTCTCACCTTCACAGATGATTTGAGCAGATATGGGTATATCTACTTGATGAAACACAAGTCTGAAACATTTGAAAAGTTCAAAGAATTTCAGAGTGAAGTAGAAAATCATCGTAACAAGAAAATAAAGTTTCTACGATCTGATCGTGGAGGAGAATATTTGAGTTACGACTTTGGTTTACATTTGAAACAATGTGGAATAGTTTCGCAACTCACGCCACCTGGAACACCACAACGAAATGGTGTGTCCGAACGTCGTAATCGTACTTTACTTGATATGGTGCGATCTATGATGTCTCTTACTGATTTACCGCTATCGTTTTGGGGTTATGCTTTAGAGACGGCCGCATTCACGTTAAATAGGGCACCATCGAAATCCGTTGAGACGACGCCTTATGAACTGTGGTTTGGCAAGAAACCAAAGTTGTCGTTTCTCAAAGTTTGGGGTTGCGATGCTTATGTGAAGAAACTTCAACCAGATAAGCTCGAACCCAAATCGGAGAAATGTGTCTTCATAGGATACCCAAAGGAGATATTGGGTACACCTTCTATCACGGATCTGAGGGCAAGATTTTCGTTGCTAAATTCGGATCCTTTCTAGAGAAGGAGTTTCTCTCGAAAGAAGTGAGTGGGAGGAAAGTAGAACTTGATGAGATAACTGTATCTACTCCCTTATTGGAAAGTAGTTCATCACAAGAACCGGTTCCTGTGACGACTACACCAATTAGTGAGGAAGCTAATGATATTGATCATGAAACTTCAGATCAAGTTTCTACTGAACCTCGTAGGTCTACCAGAGTAAGATCCGCACCAGAGTGGTACGGAAATCCTATTCTGGAAGTCATGTTACTTGACCATGATGAACCTACGAACTATGAGGAAGCGATGATGAGCCCAGATTCCACAAAATGGCTGGAGGCCATGAAATCTGAGATAGGATCCATGTATGAAAACAAAGTATGGACTTTGGTTGACTTGCCCGATGATCGGCAAGCCATTGAGAATAAATGGATCTTTAAGAAGAAGACTGACACTGATGGAAATGTTACTGTCTACAAAGCTCGACTTGTTGCAAAAGGTTTTCGACAAGTTCAAGGGGTTGACTACGATGAGACTTTCTCACCCGTAGTGATGCTTAAGTCTATCCGAATCATGTTGGCTATTGCTGCATTTCATGATTATGAAATTTGGCAAATGGATGTCAAGACTGCATTCTTGAATGGATTTCTAGAAGAAGAGTTGTATATGATGCAGCCTGAAGGTTTTGTTGATCCAAAAGGTGCTGACAAAGTGTGCAAACTCCAGCATTCCATTTATGGACTGGTGCAAGCATCTCGGAGTTGGAATAAACGCTTTGACAATGTGATCAAAGCATATGGTTTTATACAGACTTTTGGAGAAGCCTGTATTTACAAGAAAGTGAGTGGGAGCTCTGTAGCATTTCTAGTTTTATATGTTGATGACATATTATTAATTGGAAATGATATAGAATTTCTGGATAGCATAAAGGGATACTTGAATAAAAGTTTTTCAATGAAAGACCTCGGTGAAGCTGCTTACATATTGGGCATCAAGATCTATAGAGATAGATCAAGACGCTTAATAGGACTTTCACAAAGCACATACCTTGACAAAATTTTGAAAAAGTTCAAAATGGATCAGGCAAAGAAAGGATTCTTGCCTGTGCTACAAGGTGTGAAGTTGAGTCGAACTCAATGCCCGACCACAGCAGAAGATAGAGAGAAAATGAAAGATGTTCCCTATGCTTCAGCCATAGGCTCTATCATGTATGCAATGCTGTGTACCAGACCTGACGTATGCTTAGCAATAAGCTTGGCAGGTAGGTACCAAAGTAATCCAGGAGTGGATCACTGGACAGCGGTCAAGAACATCCTGAAATACCTAAAAAGGACTAAGGATATGTTTCTCGTATATGGAGGTGATAAAGAGCTAGTCGTAAATGGTTACGTCGATGCAAGCTTTGACACTGATCTGGACGATTCTAAATCGCAAACCGGATACATGTTTATATTAAATGGTGGAGCTGTAAGTTGGTGCAGTTCAAAACAAAGCGTCGTAGCGGGATCTACATGTGAAGCGGAGTACATAGCTGCTTCTGAAGCGGCGAATGAAGGAGTCTGGATGAAGGAGTTCATTTCCGATCTAGGTGTCATACCTAGTGCATCGGGACCAATGAAGATCTTCTGTGACAATACTGGTGCAATTGCCTTGGCAAAGGAATCCAGATTTCACAAGAGGACCAAGCACATCAAGAGACGCTTCAATTCCATTCGGGACCAAGTCCAAGTGGGAGACATAGAGATTTGCAAGATACATACGGATCTAAATGTTGCAGACCCGTTGACTAAGCCTCTCTCACGAGCAAAACATGATCAGCACCAAGACTCCATGGGTGTTAGAATCATTACTGTGTAATCTAGATTATTGACTCTAGTGCAAGTGGGAGACTGAAGGAAATATGCCCTAGAGGCAATAATAAAGTTATTATTTATTTCCTCATATCATGATAAATGTTTATTATTCATGCTAGATTTGTATTAACCGGAAACATGATACATGTGTGAATACATAGACAAACATATAGTCACTAGTATGCCTCTACTTGACTAGCTCATTAATCAAAGATGGTTATGTTTCCTAACCATAGACATGTGTTGTCATTTGATTAATGAGATCACATCATTAGGAGAATGATGTGATTGACATGACCCATCCCGTTAGCTTAGCACTTGATCGTTTAGTATTCTGCTATTGCTTCCTTCATGACTTATACATGTTCCTGTAACTATGAGAATTGTGTAACTCCCGTTTACCGGAAGAACACTTTGGGTACTACCAAACGTCACAACGTAACTGGGTGATTATAAAGGAGTACTACAGGTGTTTCCGAAGGTACATGTTGAGTTAGCATAATTCGAGATTAGGTTTTGTCACTCCGATTGTCAAAGAGGTATCTCTGGGCCCTCTCGGTAATACTCATCACCTAAGCCTTGCAAGCATGTAACTAATGAGTTAGTTATGAGATGACGTATTACGGAACGAGTAAAGAGACTTGTCGGTAACGAGATTGAACTAGGTATTGGATACCGACGATCAAATCTCGGACAAGTAACATACCGATGACAAAGGGAACAACGTATGCTGTTATGCGGTTTGACCGATAAAGATCTTCGTAGAATATGTAGGAACCAATATGGGCATCCAGGTCCCGCTATTGGTTATTGACCAGAGACATGTCTCGGTCATGTCTACATCGTTCTCGAACCGTAGGGTCCGCACGCTTAAGGTTTCGATGACAGTTATATTATGAGTTTATGTATTTTGATGTACCAAAGTTTGTTCGGAGTCCTGGATGTGATTACGGACATGATGAGGAGTCTCAAAATGGTCGAGACATAAAGATTGATATATTGGACGGATATATTTGGACACCGGAAATGTTCCGGAAGAGTTTGGAGCTCCGGGAGGTTACCGGAACCCCCCGGGAGGTATATGGGCCTTATTGGGCCCATGTAGGAGGAAGGAAGAAGGAGCAAGGGAGGGGGGCGCGCCCCCCCAAGCCCAATCCGAATTGGGGAGGGGGGCCGGGCCCCCTTTCCTTTCTCCTTCCCCCTCTTCCTTTCCTACTACTAGTACTACTTCCTAATACTAGTACTCCTTCCTTCCCCCTCCAAATAAGATAAGGAAAAGAGAGGGAAACCTACTTGGAGTAGGTTTCCCCCTCCCTATGGCACGCCCCCCCTTGGGCCGGCCACCTCCTCCCTCCCTCCTTTATATACGGGGGTAGGGGGGCACCCTAGGACACACAAGTTGATCATTGATCGTTCCTTAGCCGTGTGCGGTGCCCCCCTCCACGATATTACACGTCGGTCATATTGTAGCGGTGCTTAGGCGAAGCCCTGCGACACGAGAACATCAAGATAGTCACCACGCCGTCGTGCTGACGGAACTCCCCCTCGGAGCCTCTACTGGATTGGAGATCGAGGGTGCGTCATCGAACTGTACGTGTGTCAAGAACTCGGAGGTGCCGGAGTAACGATGCTTGGATCGGTCGGACCGGGAGGACGTACGACTACTTCCTCTACGCTGCGTCAACGCTTCCGCTTCGGTCTACGAGGGTACATAGACAACACTCTCCCCTCGTTGCTATGTCATCACCATGATCTTGCGTGTGCGTAGGAAATTTTTTGAAATTACTACATTTCCCAACAGATTCCTAGAGAGAGTGATTCATTAGATAAATTATCATGACAATAATCATCTTTATGAAATCTAATGGCTTCGGAGATGATATTGCTAATGATTCCAACATCTCCTTTGGCACGCATAAGGTAACGAAGCTCAAACAGACAATCATCAAACTTAGGATCACTAGTACTCATTTTATTCAAGGCAATTGACTTATGAAGAATCTCATCTACATTTTGCAAGGAATAGTTTGGAAATCTTTCCTCAAGAAATCTCCAAATGGTGTAGGCACAATCAAGAGCAAGCAACCTAGCAATCAAGTTTCCAGGTAATCCTCTAGTGATAAGATTGATAGTTCTAAGATTATGAATCATGTCATGATCCTCATTGGGAGTGGGATGCAAAGGATCAACAAGGCGAGCACAAGGGTTGGTAATGTACTTGCTCAAATGATATTCATTGAAAATGTCAAGCATCTCATTTTTTCACTCATGAAAGTACTCTCCATCAAGTATAGGCACTCTATGTCTAAGACTCCCCAACATAGACTCATCCATCTTCCATCAATGGTGATTAAACCAAAGCAATGGAGACCAAGGCTCTGGTACCAATTGAAAGGATCGAGAAGAGGTGTCTAGAGGGGGGTGAATAGACTCTCAACCGAGAAAAGTAGCAATTTTTAAGTTCTTCAAGTTGAGTGGAGTTTAAGAACAAGTTTAAACATTCACAATACATATCAAGGAAGCATGAAAAGAGTATATGAGTAGCGGAAAGTAAAGCATGCAAATTGCAAGAATGTAAAGGGATGGGATTGGAGAGTGCAAACGCAATTGGAGACATGAAGATTTTTTACCCGTGGTTCCGATAGGTGGTGCTATCGTACATCCACGTTGATGGAGACTTCAACCCACGAAGGGTAACGGCTGCGCGAGTCCACGGAGGGCTCCACCCATGAAGGGTCCATGAAGAAGCAACCTTGTCTATCCCACCATGGCCATCGCCCACGAAGGACTTGCCTCACTAGGGTAGATCTTCACGAAGTAGCCGATCTCCTTGCCTGTACAAACTCCTTGGTTCAACTCCACAATCTTGACGGAGGCTCCCAAGTGACACCTAACCAATCTAGGAGACACCACTCTCCAAAAGGTAATAGATGGTGTGTTGATGATGAACTCGTTGCTCTTGTGCTCCAAATGATAGTCTCCCCAACACTCAACTCTCTCTCAAAGGATTGGATTTGGTGGAAAGATGATTTGCGTGGAAGGAAACTTGGGGAAGGCTAGAGATCAAGATTTATGTGGTTGGAATGGAATATCTTGACCTCAACACATGAGTAGGTGGTTCTCCCTCAGAAAATGGATGCTGGAAGTGTAGGTATATTCTGATGGCTTTCTCCATGAATGAAGAGAGGGTGGGGGGTATATATAGCCTCCACACAAAATATAACCGTTACACACAATTTACCAAACTCGGTGAGACCGAATCAGAAAACTCGGTCGGACCGATTTAGTTCATAATGTGACCATTGGGCATTTTGGTGGGATCGATATTATCAACTCGGTAGGACCGATGTGCTAGGGTTAGGGTAAAACCTCATATCGGTTTGACCGATTACACAAACTCGGTGGGACCAATTTTGGTACTAAGCAAAATAGAGAGTTGGTCAAGCAAACTCGATAGGACCGATTGCATATCTCGGTGAGACCGAAATTATTCCAATAGGCAACAGAGAGTTTGCAAGCCCACCTCGGTGAGACCGAGATCCCATCGGTGAGACCGAATTGATTAGGGTTTTTGGCAGTGGCTATGTCAAGTGAACTCGGTGGCGCCGGATAGATAAAATCAGTGGGGCCGAGTTTGACTTTTGGTATGGGACATATGTGGATATGAGAAAGTGGTTGAGGGCTTTGGAGCATATCACTAAGCACTTTGAGCAAGCAAGCCATTATGCAACACCTCATCCCCTTTTAATAGTATTGGCTTTCCTATGGACTCAATGTGATCTTGGATCACTAAAATAGAAAATGTAGAGTCCTGATCTTTGAGCTTGAACCAATCCTTTGTCCTGAGCATCTTGAAGGGGTTCCACATCCTCTTGTCCATGCCACTCCACTGTTCGACTTATCTGAAATATACTAGATAAAAGTATTAGTCCAACAAGGGATATGTTGAAATTAATTACCAAAATCACCCAGGGAGCACTTGTGCTTTCATATAGGCTATGCGATGATATTAGATCTTGGAACTGGAATCGGTTGAAATTGGAATTTCATCAAAAAAATCATATGCATCTAGTTCATCGTGATCGGAACTATATATATAATTTTTGGCATCGTGAAGGAGAAAGTACTGCTCTAGCTTGGGGGAGGATTAAGTCAATGTTATATTCATGCCCCAATCATCAGCTCTCAAGAAAAATTATTATTCAAAATTTTTATGCTTGACTTTCTCGTAATGATCAATCCATGCTTGATACTTCTTGTACTGGTTCTTTTATGAAGAAGTGTAGCGACCAGACCTCAAACAGTCTAATCTCTGTGCATCAGTGTCATCCCTGGATTAGTAATGCTGACACGGATAGTACTTGAAGGATTTATAACAGAGTAGCAATCACACACTTATTACATCGAATGTCTCAAAAGAGAGCTTATTACAATAAATATGGCTTAAAGCCATCTAATAACAATAACAACGGAAGGCTTGGAAGATAAGCAAGTCCATCAACTCCAACGGCATCACTTAGTATAAGACCACGACCTAAGGCACCTTACTCGTCATCTGAAAAGTATGCAACATGAACGTTGCAGCCCAAAAACGGGTCAGCACATGGAATATGCTGGCATGTAACACATAAAGAGTAATGAACAGAATAATGCTATACTAGATGCATATATGGCTGGTGGAAAGCTCTATGGTTACCGTTTTGCATAAAGCCAATTTTTTCCTACAACAAAGGAATAGATTTTATTTAACTATCATGGTGGTTGTTAAACATTGAGAAGGTTCACCCAACTCAATCCCAATTAAGCATCATCATTAAACCTAACAAAATTAATTAAAGTAACATGATGAGATTCACATGATAATCCAAGTACTAAATACTCAAAACGTCCATAACTGGGGACACGGCTAACCATGATTAGTTTATACACTCTACAGAGGTTTGCGCACTTTTCCCCGCAAGACTCGATCTCCTCCGTTGGGATTCTTGCACTGCATGGTGTTTGAGAAACGGATGATCGAGACATAGTCTTTCAGAAGCGTTTGCACCTTACGATGGGTAGACAGTTACACCTACTTTCCCCTACATCTGCTAGTCTACCATTGTAAGAGTTCACACGACTTAATCAACTATGCTAGAGCCCATAGTAGCTTGCGGCTGCACACGGAAGTTTCTAGCATGAATAATCTCATGATCCCTTTGAGCCTGGGTGGCGGTCCATAAAGAAAAACAACAGGCAATCACTGGAATCCCAGGTGCCTCAATCCACCCAGATGTGTATTAAAGTTGCCACCTTAAATAAACCATTAAATTAACACTCTCACATCTATCATGGATACACTCACCCAATCCACGTCTACTAGCATAGCATAGCAATATAAGCAGACGTAGAAGTAATTCCCAAAGGTTTTAAAGTAAACATGATACTACCTCATCTACTTCCCAAAACCCACATATTAATCAGATCCTAATCATGCAATTGTTTGACGATTGATCTAATGCAATAAAACTGGGTAGTAAAGAGGTATGATCAAAGTGATACTTGCCTTGCTGATGTTCCGTGAAACCTAGAGATTCGAAGTAGCAAGCGGCGCACTCCGGGTACTCTATCGCAAACAAACAAGCATACAATAAGCACTCATCTAATGCATAGGTAAAACTCAAATAAGAGAACTAACCAGAAAGTTCAAATTAAAAACTCCGGTTTGCAAAAAGAATCAAATCAAACGAAGCAACGAAAATCAAACGGCGAAAGAAACAAACTTTGTTTTACTAATCTGGACCTATGTAAAATTTTACAGTAGCAAAAACTCGTTTGAGTTCATTAAACGGAAAGAGGGTTTCGAGACGAAACTCTAGGCGCTTGAATCACCTCATTCCGATAAACGAGCGAAAAGTTATACTAGAACGAAAATCGGATCAGAAATCGCGATCAAAAATAATCGCGGAAAAATCCGAGAAAAAAAAACCGGACGAACAGGCTAACGAACGAACGTTCGCTATCTGTGGCTAAACGACGAAAACCGTTCATTAAAACGAACATACGGACGAACATCCGCTAATAGACTAAACCGTAAAAAAAACGAACCGGATCTAATAATAAAACGGATCTAAGTTTTCGAAAAATAACCGAACGGTTTTATAAGAAAAACCGGCGGCTATCTCGGGATGAGTGGCGGCGGCGGCGGCGGTGGGCTACTCCGGCGAGGCGGCGGGCAACTCCGGCGGCGGAGCGGCGGCGGTCGGCGGGGTCGGCGGCGGGGTCCGGTGGCGAGGGGCAGCGGGATCGGCGGCGTCGGGCGGCGGCGGCGCGGGGTCGCGGCGGCGGCGGCTGGTTAGGGTTAGGGTTTTGGCGGCTCGGGTGGGCTGGGCTGCAGGGTCGCGGCGGCAGCTTATAAAGCCCGGGGCGATGGGGAGTCCGGGTCGCCCACGGCTCGTTAAGTCGGTTTAGTTTTTTTTAATAGTTTTGCGCAGAAAAAAAATAAAAGAAATATTAAAGGGACTCCAAAATTCCCGAAATAAATTTTCCCCGACTTCCAAAATCAAGCCGGACAAGATGAACATTTATTTGGGGCCTAAATGCAATTTTGAAAAACGCGCATTTTTCCTAATTCAAATAAAATAGCAATAGGACTCCGAAATAAAATCTTATTTGATTTTATTATTAAATCCTCATTATTGCTTTATTTTGGGAAAGTCATTTTATTCCCTCTCTCATATTTTATAATAGAAATAATTGAAGATAAAATAATTAAAATCAAATGGTCCTATTTTCAAAATTTGAGAAAACTCAAATATGAAAATAACGAAATCCCCAACTCTCTCCGTGGGTCCTTGAGTTGCGTAGAATTTCTAGGATCGAGCCAAAATGCAATAAAATATGATATCCAATGATGATCTAATGTATAACATTCCAAATTGAAATTTTGGGATGTTACAAACCTACCCTCCTTAAGATGGATCTCGCCCTCGAGATTCGGTTGGCTAGAAAATAGGTGAGGGTGGTCCTTCAGTAGATCTTCCTCTCGCTCCCAGGTGGCTACATCCTCGGTATGGTGGCTCCACTGAACTTTGCAAAACTTGATAACCTTGCTGCGCGTGACTCGGCTGGCATATTCGAGAATCTTGACGGGTTTCTCCTCGTAGGTCAAATCACTATCCAACTGAATCGCTTCCAGCGGCACTGTATCTCTCAGCGGTATATCAGCCATCTCTGTGTGGCACTTCTTCAACTGGGAAATGTGGAACACATCATGAACTCCTGACAAAACTTCGGGCAATTCCAACTTGTAAGCAACCTCTCCCATACGCTCCAAAACTTTGTATGGTCCCACAAAACGTGGCGCTAGCTTTTCCTTAACTCCAAAACGCTTAACTCCTCGAAGTGGGAATGCATGAAGATAAACTTTGTCTCTGACTTCGTAAACTGTCTCCTTGCGTTTTGAATCTGCATAACTCTTCTGCCTGGACTGGGCTACCTTGAGCCTATCGCGAATCAACTTCACCTTCTGTTCAGATTCCTTAATTAGATCTGGTCCAAACAACTGACAGTCTCCAACTTCATCCCACAACAACGATGTCCTGCACGTCCTTCCGTACAGAGCTTCGAAAGGGTCCATCTTCAAACTGGATTGATAACTGTTGTTGTAAGAGAACTCCGCATATGGCAAATTTTCGTCCCAACTAGATCCATAATCTAGTGCACAAGCTCTCAGCATGTCCTCCAGAATCTGATTTACTCTCTCGGTCTATCCATCTGTCTGCGGATGAAAGGCTGTACTGAACTCTAGCCTGGTACCCAAGGTTTCGTGCAACTGATTCCAGAACTTTGAGGTAAACTGGGTTCCTCTATATGATACAATGCTCCTCGGAACTCTGTGCGGACATACGATCCTGGTCATGTATATCTTTGCCAACTTAGCACTGGTGTAAGTGGTCTTCACTGGGCTGAAATGAGCTACCTTCGTCAAACGATCGACTATAACCCATATTGAGTCATAGCCTAAACGAGTCCTGGGCAATCCCGTGATAAAATCCATGCCTAGCTTATCCCACTTCCATCGGGTATCGGAAATGGTTGTAGCAATCCTATTGGCTTCTGATGCTCTGCCTTCACTCTCTGACATACATCACATACTGCTACATACTCTGCAATATCCTTCTTCATTTCGGTCCACCAGAAAGTGTCTTTCAAATCCAAATACATCTTGGTATTTCTGGTGTGAATCGAATATGGCGAATCATGGGCCTCTTGCAGAATCAATTTCCTGATCTCTGGGTCATTGGGCACATAAACGTGGTCCTCAAACCATAAGGTATCGTGCTCATTCTCACGAAATCCTTTAGCTTTTCCTTTGCTCATCTTCTCCTTTATTTTGGCAATCTCCTTGTCAGTCTTCTGAGCTTCTCTGATCTTATCCATCAAAGTAGATTGAATCTCCAATGCTGCTACATAGCCTCTCGGAACTATCTCCAAACATAGCTCACGAAGATCCTCGGCTAACTCCTTTGGTAACTCTCCGGTCATGAGTGTGTTGACATGGCTCTTGCGGCTCAATGCATCGGCTACTACGTTAGCCTTTCCGGGGTGATAATGCAATCTCATATCATAATCCTTGATGAGCTCCAACCATCTCCTTTGCTTGAGATTCAACTCCTCCTGCGTGAAGATGTACTTCAAACTCTTGTGATCCGTGTACACCTCACAATGGTTTCCGATGGGAAAATGTCTCCATGTCTTCATTGCATGTACTACGGCCGCTAACTCCAAATCATGTGTAGCATAATTCAACTCATGGGGCTTAATCTGTCGTGAGGCATATGAAACAACTCTTCCCTCCTGCATAAGCACTGCTCCAAGTCCTCGACGAGAAGGGTCGCAATATACTTCATAATCCTTGCGCTGATCAGGCAGAATCAACACTGGTGACGTAACCAAACGTTTCTTCAACTCCTGGACTGGCCTCACATTCCTTAGTCCATTTGAACTTGGTGTCCTTCTTCAACAACTCCGTCATGGGTTTTGCAATCTTCGAGAAATTCTCATTGAACCTCCGGTAGTATCCTGCGAGTCCAAGAAAACTCCGGATTTCTCCAACTGACGTGGGGGCTTCCCAGTTTGTAATAGTGACAACTTTGGTGGGGTCTACTGCTATTCCTTCTCCGGATATAACATGTTTGAGAAATCCAACTTCCTTCAACCAAAACTCACATTTGCTGAACTTGGCATATAACTGATGTTCTCTGAGTTTCTCCAGTACCAAACGCAAATGCTCCTTATGCTCCTCTTCATTCTTTGAGTAGACCAAAATATCATCAATGAACACCACGACGAATTTATCCAAAAACTCCATAAACACCTTGTTCATCATGTTCATGAAATAGGCAGGTGCGTTAGTCAGACCAAATGACATAACGGTATACTCGTACAGCCCGTACCTGGTGGTAAAAGCCGTCTTAGGTATATCCTGCTCTCGAATCTTCAACTGGTGCTATCCTAATCGCAAATCAATCTTGGAAAATACCTTAGCTCCTTGCAATCGGTCAAACAAGTCATTGATCATCGGTAGTGGGTACTTGTTCTTGATTGTCACTTCATTCAATCCTCGATAATCAACCATCCTTAAAGATCCATCACTTCTCCACTAGAAGCACTGGCGATCCCCAAGGTGAAGAACTTTGGCGAATATAGCCTTTATCCAATAGCTCCTCAATCTGCTTCTTAATTTCCTCCAAATCTTTTGCGGGTATCCTATACGGTCTCTTAGATATTGGCCATGTGCCTAGCAAAAGCTCAATCAAAAACTCAATGTCTCTATCCAGTGGCATGCCTGGCAACTCCTCTGGAAATACGTCAGGGAAATCCTTCACCACTGGTACTTACTCCTGTACAACTCCTGATAAGGAATTTACTTGAGTCCTCTTCGGCTCATGCCGTGATACATACTTAATCCTTCTTCCTTCTGGCGTGGTAAGCAAAATCGACTTACTGGCGCAATCAATGTTTCCTCCATACATCGATAGCCAATCCATACCCAGAATCACATCCAAACCTTGCGATTCCAAAATGATTAAATCCGAGGGGAAAACATGCCTACCTATACTCAATGGCACTTGAAAACATCCTCGACTGGCCATATACTCCGCTCCTGGTGAGCTTACTAACATAGGTGTTCTAAGAACCTTGGTGGGCAGTTTATACTTATCCACAAATCCCCTTGATATGTATGAATGCGATGCGCCAGTATCAAAAAGAACGATTGCAGTGAATGACTTAACCAAAAACTTACCTATTACTGCATCAGGCTAGGCTTCAACCTCCTCCACGTTAACGTGGTTCACCTGTCCCCTGTTGAAAGGGTTCGGCTTCTTCCCAAAGCTTCCATTGCCATTACCATTCTTAGCTTCAGGACATTCATTGGCATAATGTCCAGTCTTCTAACACTTGTAGCAAGTGACTTGGCTCAGGTCCCTCTTGGCTAGGGTCGATGGGTTGGTACGGTTCTGTCTGTTGCTTCCTCCATTCCCATTACCATTCTTGGGGCCACTATGGTTGTGCGAGCTCCCCCCTCCATGGGTATGCTGAAAAGGTCCTCCCGAATTCGGGGTAAAACGGGGCTTCTGCTGAGCTCCAGAATTGTACTTCCCTTGTCCATACTTCCTCTTGCGGTTGTCAATCTGCTGCTGCTTCCCTTCAATCATAAGAGCTCTATCTACCAACTCCTGGTAGTTGTTGAAGGTTGCTACCATCAACTGCATGCTCAGCTCATCATTCAGTCCTTCCAAAAACTTCTCCTGCTTAGCTACATCCGTAGCAACGTCGTCTGGGGCATAACGTGCTAGCTTACTAAAGTCATCCACATACTGACCAACTGTACGTCCTCCTTGGCGCAAGTTGCGAAACTCACGCTTCTTCATGTCCATAGCTCCTGTTGAAACATGAGCAGTACGGGAAGCCTGCTGGAACTGATCCCATGTGACAGTGTTGATAGGATACATGGCTGTGAAATTCTCCCACCATGATGCTGTGGGTCCATCAAGCTGATGCGCGGCAAAACGCACCTTCTCCGCATTTGTGCATCCTGCAGTGGTCAACTCCCTTCCCATCTTATGGAGCCAATCATCTGCAACTATCGGCTCGGTGCTACTGGAGAACACCGGCGAATTCAGCCTCAAGAAACGGGCTAAGTGATCAACAGGTGGTGGTGGTGGTGGGTTGTTGTTGTTGTTGTTCCCCTAATTCTGATTCTGGACTAGCATCTGCATCAATGCATTCTGCTGCTGGATCAACTGAGTGAGCTCCGGTGGGAAAGCAAATCCATTGTCACATCTCGGAGGCATCTGAGGGTTTTAGAATAGATGAGAATATAGAATAGAATGAGGTCTAGAGAGAAAACACTACCCATATGCACATGAGACAAAAGCAATCAATATCACTTCAATGAATTCACACAAGGGCATACAATGGTCTAACTATTGTTACAAAAGTGCTCGGACTATACTATATACATGGGGGAATACTACTACTGTTATGGTGGCCGACTAGAAAAATTGATCGGTCAAAGACTCCATGATATCTGCTCCAGCTTCATCAATGAAATCATCATTGCTATCATCTGGTTCCAAATCGGTGTCGTCGATGATGATGTAGTTCTCCGGGCAAGTGCAATCATCGTCTTCTCCTCCAGTCGCGGGAAATCCCATGAATACTTTTAGCTTCTTCTTAAGATCATCATTCTTCTCCACGAGTGTCGTCATTTCCTCCTCAATCAATCACGTGTAGACTTGAGTTCTTCCTCCAACTCCGTGATCTTGGTCAATGCCTTCTTCAGATCTATCATGCATGCGCACATCTGGTTCTCCTGGCGACGAATGTGCTGGTTTTACTCCTGGATGAAAGTTGCAATTGATCTATCCTTCCTGGTGCTGATCATCTCCCATTGCTCATCTCGGTGCCCACAAATCTGGTAGATAGTATCCTTAAGATCCTTGTGGTAAACTTCTCCAATGTGTCCCATGGTGATGTGGGCTGACATGCTCTTTCCTAGACTCCGGGTTGGTGCATCAAAGGAAAACTCTATGGGCTCAGTGACGGGCATGAACATCCTTCCTGAAACTTGAACTTGAATCATCCAGCGCTCCTCTTCGGGTAAAGTGGCGATGTAGGTCCCGGTGAAGCTTGGTACTCCGATGTTTAGGTATCTAGTGATTTCCTTCAAGTGGCGTCTAAAGGGTGTATCTTCATCCGGTTGCGTGAACTTGTTCCTTGCATCCGCCATTCTAAAAGAGTA
Organism: Triticum timopheevii; assembly: GCA_963921465.1. Classification (NCBI taxonomy): domain Eukaryota; kingdom Viridiplantae; phylum Streptophyta; class Magnoliopsida; order Poales; family Poaceae; genus Triticum; species Triticum timopheevii. Next base: position 476,016,476 of record OY997264.1, on the reverse strand, counting down.
GAAAAGATGAGGAGTCAGAAATGAGAAGAGAGTAGTGATCTAGGGTTTTAGCTTAGTGGTCGTGTCCTACAGTCAAGGTGTGCTCTGATACCATCTTGTAGCGACCAGACCTCAAACAGTCTGATCTCTGTGCATCAGTGTCATCCCTGGATCAGTAATGCTGACACGCACAATACTTGAAGGATTTATAACAGAGTAGCAATCACACACTTATTACATCGAATGTCTCACAAGAGAGCTTATTACACTAAATATGGCTCAAAGCCATCTAATAACGATAACAGCGGAAGGCTTGGAAGATAAGCGAGTCCATCAACTCCAACGGCATCACTGAGCATAAGACCATGACCTAAGGCACCTTACTCGTCGTCTGAAAAGTCTGCAACATGAACGTTGCAGCCCGAAAACGGGTCAGCACATGGAATATGTTGGCATGTAACACATAGAGAGTAATGAACAGAATAATGCTATACTACATGCATATATGGCTGGTGGAAAGCTCTATGGTTACAGTTTTACATAAAGCCAATTTTTTCCTACAACAAAGGAATAGATTTTATTTAACTATCATGGTGGTTGTACATTGAGAAGGTTCACCCAACTCAATCTCAATTAAGCATCATCATTAAACCCAACAAAATTAATTAAAGTAACATGATGAGATTCACATGATAATCCAAGTACTAGATACTCAAAACGTCCATAACCGGGGACACAGCTAACCATGATTATTTTATACACTATGCAGAGGTGTGCGCACTTTTCCCTACAAGACTCGATCTCCTCCATTGGGATTCTTGCACTACATGGTGTTTGAGAAACGGATGACCGAGACATAGTCTTTCAGAAGCGTTTGCACCTTACGATGGGTAGACAGTTATACCTACTTTCCCCTACATCTGCTAGTCTACCACTGTAAGAGTTCACACGACTTAAATCAACTATGCTAGAGCCCATAGTAGCTTGCAGCTGCACACGGAAGTTTCTAGCATGAATAATCTCATGATCCCTTTGAGCCTGGGTGGCGGTCCATAAAGAAAAACAACAGGCAATCACTGGAATCCCAGGTGCCTCAATCCACCCAGATGTGTATTAAAGTTTCCACCTTAAATAAACCGTTAAATTAACAATCTCACATCTATCATGGATACACTCACCCAATCCACGTCTACTAGCATAGCATAGCAATATAAGCAAATGTAGAAGTAACTCCCAAAGGTTTTAAAGTAAACAGGATATAGGTACTACCTCATCTACTTCCCAAAACCCACATATTAATCAGATCCTAATCATGCAATTGTTTTAGGATTGATCTAATGCAATAAAACTGGGTAGTAAAGAGGTATGATCAAAGTGTTACTTGCCTTGCTGATGATCCGTGAAACCTAGAGATTCGAAGTAGCAAGCGGCGCACTCCGGGTACTCTATCGCAAACAAACAAGCATACAATAAGCACTCATCTAATGCACAAGTAAAACTCAAATAAGAGAACTAACCAGAAAGTTCAACTTAAGAACTCCGGTTTGCAAAAAGAATCAAATCAAACGAAGCAACGCAAATCAAACGGCGAAAGAAACAAGCTTCGTTTTACTAATCTGGACCTAAGTTAAATTTTTACAGTAGCAAAAACTTGTTTGAATTCATTAAACGGAAAGAGGGTTTCGAGACGAAACTCTAGGCGCTTGAATCGCCCGATTCCGATAAACGAGCGGAAAGTTATACAAGAACGAAAATCAGATCAGAAATCACGATCAGAAATAATCACGAAAAAATCCGAGAAAAAGAAAAACGGACGAACAGGCTAACGAACGAACCTTTGCTATCTGTGGCTAAACGATGAAAACCATTTGTTAAAACGAACGTACGAACGAATGTCCGCTAAATAGACTAAACCGTAAAAAAAATAAACCGAATCGGATCTAGGGTTTAAAAAAACCGAACGATTTTATAAGAAAAACCTGCGGCTACCTCGGGATGCATGACGGCGGCGGCGGCGGCACGCTACTCCGGCGAGGCGGCGGGCAACTCCGGTGGCGGGGTCCGGCGGGGCGGCGGCGGGCGGCGGGGTCCGGGGGCAAGGGGCGGCGGGGTCGGTGGCGTCGGGCGGCGGGGTCGCGGCGGAGGCGGCGGCGGCGTGTTAGGGTTAGGGTTTCGGCGGCTCGGATGGGCTGGGCTGCGGGGTCGCGGTGGCGGCTTATAAAGCCCGAGGCGACGGGGAGTCCGGGTCGCCCACGGCCCGTTAAGTCGGTTTAGTTTTTTTAAAAAAATAGTTTCGCGTAGAAAAACAAATAAAAGAAATACTAAACTGACTCCAAAATTACCAAAATAAATTTACCCCGACTTCTAAAATCAAGCAGGACAAGATGAACATTTATTTGGGGCCTAAATGTAATTTTGAAAAATGCGCATTTTTCCTAATTCAAATAAAATAGCAATAAGACTCCGAAATAAAATCTTATTTGATTTTATTATTAAATCATCATTATTTCTTTATTTTGGGAAAGTCATTTTATTCCCTCTCTCATATTTTTATAATAGAAAAAATTGAAGATAAAATAATTAAAATCAAATGATCCTATTTTCAAAATTTGAGAAAACTCAAATATGAAAATAACGAAATCCCCAACTCTCTCCGTGGGTCCTTGAGTTGCGTAGAATTTCTAGGATCGAGCCAAAATGCAATAAAATATGATATACAATGATGATCTAATGCATAACATTCCAAATTGAAAATTTGGGATGTTACAAGAAGACTATTGAATTCTGGTGGGATCTTTTAGAAAGAATTAAACGCAACTCTGAAGATTGGGATCTCGACGAAGGTAAAGAGTCAGGTATTGAACCTAAGTTTGATTGTGTTAAATCTTTTATGAATACCGATGTTTTTTCAAAAATTTAGCACTAAATATGGACTTGACTATGAGATAGTAGCTTCCTTTTGTGAATCTTTTGCTACTCATATTGATCTCCCTAAGGAGAAGTGGTTTAAATATCATCCACCTATTAAAGAATAAGTTAGTGAACCGGTAAAAGCTAAAAAAGAAACTATCATTTACAATGTTGATCTAGTTGTTCCCACTACTTATATTGAAAAACCACCTTTCCCTGTTAGGATGATGGAACATGCTAAAGCTTCAACTGTGGTTAATAAAAGTTATGTTAGAACACCCAAACCGGCTGAACAAATCGGAGTTGAACCTAGTGTTGCTATGATTAAAGATCTCTTAGTCGATAATATTGATGGGCATGTTATTTACTTCTGTGATGAAGCTTCTAGAATTGCCAAACCTGATAAAAAGGATAAACATAAACCAGTTGTTGGCATGCCTGTTGTCTCAGTTAAGATAGGGGATCACTGTTATCATGGGTTATGTGACCTAGGTGCTAGTGTGAGTGCTATTCCTTTCTCCTTATATAAAGAAATTAAGAATGAAATAGCACCTGCTGAAATAGAAGACATAGATGTCATTATTAAACTTGCCAATAGAGATACTATTTCACCAATTGGGATTCTTAGAGATATTGAAGTCTTGTGTGGGAAAATAAAATACCATGTTGATTTTCTTGTTCTTAGCTCCCCACAAGATGACTTTTGTCCCATTATCTTTGGTAGACCTTTCTTGAATACCTTCAATGCCAAAATAGATTGTAAGAAAAAAACTATCGGTGTTAGCTTTGGTGATGAATCTCATGAATTTAATTTTTCCAAGTTTAGTAGACAACCTCATAAGAAAGATTTGCCTAGTAAGGATGAAATTATTGGTCTTGCTTCTACTGTTGTACCTCCTACTCATCCTTTGGAACAATATTTGCTAGAACATGAAAATGATTTGCATATGCGTGAAAGAAATGAAATAGATAGAATATTTTTCGAACAACCACCTCTGCTTAAACACAATTTGCCTATTGAAACTCTAGGAGGTCCTCCTCCACCTAAAGGTGATCCTGTGTTTGAATTGAAATAATTGCCAGACACTTTGAAATATGCTTACCTTGATGAGAAAAAGATATATCTTGTTATTATTAGTTCTAACCTTTTAGAACATGAAGAAGACATATTATTTAAAGTTCTAAGGAAGCACAGAGCTGCTATTGGATATACTCTTGATGATCTTAAGGGTATTAGTCCCACTCTATGTCAACACAAGATTAATATGGAACCTGATGCTAAACCCGTTGTTGATCACCAACGTTAGTTAAATCCGAAGATGAAAGAAGTGTTAAGAATAGAAATATTAAAACTTCTGGAAGCAGGTATAGTCTATCCTATAGCTGATAGTATTTGGGGAAGTCCCGTTCATTGTGTCCCTAAGAAGGGAGGTATTACTATTGTTTCTAATGATAAGAATGAGCTCATTCCACAAATAATTGTCACGAGCTATAGGATGGTAATTGATTATAGAAAATTAAACAAATCAACTAGACAATAACATTACCATCTGCCTTTTATTGATCAAATGTTAGAAAGATTATCTAAGCACACATTTTTGCTTCCTTGATGATTATTCTGTTTTTTCGCAAATACCTGTTTCACAACCTGATCAAGAAAAGACCACTTTTACTTGTCCTTTTGGAACTTATGCTTATAGACGTATGCCTTTTGGTTTATGTAATGCACCTGCTACCTTTCAAAGATGTATGACTGTTATATTCTCTGATTTTTGTGAAAAGATTGTTGAGGTTTTCATGGATGACTTTTCCGTTTATGGGAAGTCTTTTGATGATTGTTTAAGCAATCTTGATCCAGTTTTGCAGAGATGTGAACAAACAAATCTTGTATTGAATTGGGAGAGGTGCCACTTTATGGTTAACGAAGGTATTGTTTTGGGCCATAAAATTTCTGAAAGAGGCATTGAAGTGGACAAAGCCAAGGTTGATGCAATTGAGAAAATGCCATGTCCTAAAGATATCAAAGGTTCATAGTTTCCTTGGTCATGCTGGTTTCTATAGGAGGTTTGTCAAAGACTTTTCTAAAATTTCTAGGCCTCTTACAAATCTTTTGCAAGAGGATATTCCCTTTGTGTTTGATGATGATTGTTTGGAAGCCTTTGAAGCATTAAAGAAAGCCTTAATTACTACACCTGTTGTTCAACCACCTGATTGGAACTTGCCTTTTGAGATTATGTGTGATGCTAGTGATTATGATGTTGGTGTTGTTCTAGGACAAAGAGTTGATAAAAACTGAATGTTATTCATTATGCTAATAAAACTCTAGACAATGCTCAACGAAACTATGCTACTACTGAAAAAGAATTCTTAGCAGTGGTATTTTGCTTGTGATAAATTCAGATCTTACATTGTTGATTCTAAAGTAATTGTTCACACCAATCATGCTGCTATAAAATATCTTACTGAAAAGAAAGATACTAAACCTAGACTCATTAGGTGGGTTCTGCTGCTACAAAAATTTGATTTGCATATTACTGATAGGAAAGGAGCAGAGGATCACATAGCTGCTAACTTGTCTAGGCTTGAAAATATTCTTGATGACCCACAACTTATTAATGATAGCTTTCCTGATGAAAAATTAGCTGCAATAAATGTTTCTAATAGTACACCATGGTATGCTGACTATGCTAATTATATTGTTGCTAAATACATACCACCTAGTTTCGCATACCAACAAAAGAAAAAATTCTTCTATGATTTAAGACATTATTTTTGGGATGACCTACATCTTTATAAAGAAGGGGTAGATGGTATTATTAGACGTTGTGTACCTAAGCATGAACAGGAACAAATCCTACGGAAATGTCACTTTGAAGCGTATGGAGGACATCACGCGGGAGACAGAAGCGCTCATAAGGTATTGCAATCTGGTTTTTATTGGCCTACACTCTTCAAGGATGGTCGTATGTTTGTCTCGTCTTGTGATGAATGCCAAAGAATAGGTAATATAGGTAAGCGTCAAGAAATGCCTATAATTATTCACTTGTTGTTGAACCATTTGATGTTTGGGGATTTGATTTCATGGGACCTTTTCCTTCCTCTAATGGGTATACACATATTTTGTTTGCTATTGATTATGTTACTAAGTGGGTAGAAGCTATTCCAACCAGTAGTGCTGAGCACAACACCTCTATTAAAATGCTAAAGGAAGTTATTTTCCCAAGGTTTGGAGTCCCTAGATATTTAATGACTGACGGTGTTTCACACTTTATTCATGGTGCTTTCCATAAAATGCTTGCTAAGTATGATGTTAACCATAGAATTCTAGTGTTCAAGTTGAACTTAGCAATAGAGAAATAAAACTAATCTTACAAAAGACTGTCAATAGGTCCCAGAAGAATTGGTCTAAGAAATTAGATGATGCACTTTGGGCTTATAGAACAGCTTATAAAAATCCTATGGGTATGTCTCCATATAGAATGGTTTATGGAAAAGCTTGTCATTTGTCTCTTGAGTTAGAACACAAAGCACATTGGGCAATTAAAGAACTCAATTATGACTTCAAACTTGCTGGTGAAAAGAGGCTATTTGATATCAGCCCATTAGATGAATGGAGAACCCAGGCTTATGAAAATGCAAAGTTATTCAAAGAAAAAGTTAAAATATGGCATGGCAAAATAATCCAAAAGCGTGAGTTCAAAGTTGGAGAATATGTTCTTTTGTACAACTCTCATTTCAGATTCTTTGCAGGAAAACTCCTCTCCAAATGGGAAGGACCCTATGTCATCGAGGAGGTCTATCGATCTGGAGCTATCAAAATAAATAATGCCAAAGGTACTAACACGAAGGTTGTCAATGGGCAATGAATAAAACACTATATCTCAGGTACACATTAATGTTGAAAGCAATATCATCCAAACTTTGACATGAGAAGAACACATAAAAGAAACCTTCCGGAACACCCCAGAATCATGAAAAAAGGGAGGTACGTGATACAGTAAGTAAACGTACTCCGAAAAATCCGCAAAAATATTTTTTGTCAGTTTTGGAATATTTAAAAATTAGGAAATAAGAAACTTCCAGGAAAGTGACCCTGGTGGGCACGATACACCAGGGCGCGCCTGGCATGCCAGGCGCGCCCCGGTGGGTTGTGCCCACCTCGGGTACTTTCCGGACTCCGTTTTTCTTCCGTTCTACTTGTTCCCCAAGATAAAAAAATCTTTTTTACCTCCCGAACCTGTTGACCTCCATATCACGGAGAAATCTCTTGTTTTCTTTTCTTGCTATTTTCTGTCAGATCCAATCCATCATGGCCGCTTCAAGATCCTCCAAGGACAAGTTCTTCGAAAACATCATCAACCCATATCTGCGGGAGGTGATGCAGCACCCTCAAGCTATCCAGATGCGCGATGGGGTGCTGCACATCCGCGATGTGCAAGGACCCAGGGGGACTGGAGTGGAGGCTAGGCTTGAAGCTATGGAGCAGGACATCTTCAACTGCACGGGGATGGTGGAACGTGGACTCAATGCCAATCACCTCATGATCGTGGACTACACCCGTGATCTCAAGGTGGATGGCAAGTCCATAAAAGACATCGTCTTCTCCCTCAACGAGCAAATCAACTTCCTCCATAGCCAGATTCACGACCTTCAGAGCCAAGTCTTTGAATATGAGGCAAGGTTTGATGGTATGAGTTTGGCTGCCAGTTGCAGGATCCTAGAGACTCACTCTTCCTCTTATGATGGTGAGCCTCTTCCATGGAAACCCGAGGATAAGAACGGACCAATGCATTAGGTTTTGTGGATCACCGTTATCTCATATTGTCTTCACCCCTTTTAGATATCTCCACCTGTCACCTAAAGATCGCAGATTCACTAAACAATATGTGTTACCTGTGTAGATCTTCGGAGCATGTTGCATGGGTCCTTAGATTGGACAACACGCATTTCGCTCGTCAAAAATAAACAACTTACTAAGCAATCATAAACTATAACCCCGAATAACGACGTATAGAATGTGCACAAATGAATCTTACTAATCACCTACATCTCCCACGTCTAGGGGGAATTACTCACGGATGGGAGGAAAATAACCAAACATCACATAGATTAAGATAAGGGAAATCATATCGATAATATGCGAAGATCCACAATAAGATGGATGATCAAACAGATCTCAATCTCAAGGTGAGTACAAATGGAGTTATCAACCCTAGTCTTACAACTTGGAATTCCTCTCCCTATGGTGATGTTGCGATGAATAGAAATGGAGATGGCTAAACAAGAAGGAATGGATCTCCGACGGTTCCTCCTCTCCTAATCTCCTCTCGCTCTATTTAGTATGGTTTGGCGGCGGTTGTGTCTCTCTGATGCTACCCCCCCCCCCCCCCCCCCGCCCCCCTTCACAAAAGTTGTTCCTATAGATGAGGTAGAGCTGGCGGTGGCAGGTACGATTGAAGCGCAGGCCATCTTACGATCTAGACACTCCGGTAAAGTTTCGCCCGAAAGGGAAGTTGCTCCATTTGACTTTATTTGATGAGATATTGGTTGGTTTGCTTTCAAAACAATCATGTACATTATGAGGAGAAACAAGTTTTCTTCTTTCTCGAAAGATTAGCGTTAGAAAGACGTGAGAAATATCAAAAACTCGGTGAAAACCACATCAAATCTCTCTTGTCAAAGTGACAAAAATATCGAGCCATCAAGTTCTTGCTTGACGGCGAGATGGTGGCGTCCATTGACGAAACTACAAAAGAGATTTAATGGGGTCAGCTCTACATCAGTGGTGTCATCTTCACAAATTAAGAGGGATTAGTGCAAATATAGCGAAGGATTTTCAAAAATCATTGTTGTCGATCGACACCAGTGGCAATGCTTGAGGTTCGTCCCTGCGCCTCCTATAATGCATTCTCTGTGCTTTTTTCGTAACCCTCTTTGTTTGTCTGATTTTCTTATCTACTTCGTAAAAGAATTTCCTCAACCCCGTCTCGTTTGGCAATATTTTTTCCGTAAAGGGAAACATCCTGGCATCTGCTTCATCATGATGCGCACAACCATCTTTATGAAACAAGAATGAATGAGGTTCGCAAGTACACATTATCAACTAACACGACAGAAAAAGAAAAATACCACAACTGATTGGTACAATAGAAAGATTACATGTCTTAACCACATAATATATTAGTGACATGCAGCCAACCCGATTGAATAACGCTTGTGCAATCATCTTTAGACGGTTGCACCCAAAGGCCATGAGTTTCTCGGCATCCCACTCGGAAGTGATGACAACATATGGATCGATGTGGTGGCCCTGAAGATAACCTGCAAAAAGTTAATAGAGAGAGGCCTATTAAAAACACTCATTCTGGCATCCAAAGTAAAACACAAACTCCTAGACGGATATGACCCGTAAACTTTTTGTTCATACCAACTAACCAGTTTTCAAACAAATTTTGAATACTCATTGTGGGTGACAACATGGACCATACGCCAAATCAAAGCCGTAAAAAGGGTAGGAAATATAAAAATGTTTTATCGTTCAGCCGTATGGCTTTATTTATAAAGTGGGACACAATCTTATTCATAGAAGAACGAATGTAGCTCATTTGCATCCTGCGTGGGAAGAATGGCTGCGAAGATCATCACATTCTTAATTCAATAAGAAGACCGAAGGTGGAGTGGTGTTATTTTAAGAGGACCGAACCTGCAGGAGAAAGACCAAGTACCAACATCCTATTCTATACCAATATAAAAAGATCCAAAGGAGCAGATCCAACTGATCTCGGCCATCAAACTAAGTATATTCAACGACCTAGACTGCTCCAATGGCGAGCGTTCAACGCGTTTAACGTGCAATTAATAGCATACCAAATATTGTACTAATCACAGAATTAACGCACAAATAATAGCATACCTAATATCCGTGTGCAATTAATATATTGCCTAAATATTAACGTGTATTGCACGTGCGCATTTACTAGTATCTTGAAATACCGCCTTTCCTTACAGACCTAGTTCATTGAACATTCTCATCCATGTCTTTGTGGACAAATTTGTTTCCTAGACAATGAATACCACAGCACGAGTAACAAGAAAAATACCCACTCTTTTCTCATAAGGCAAGCGTGCGCCCGAAGGCTATCGTACTCCAGTGGACGCTCCCGAGATGATGGCGGCTCCCGTGGACGCTCCCGAGCGTCTCCCCGCGGCTCCCTCGCCGGCGCTTCCCCGCCCCGCTCCGGCCGCGTCCCCGCTGCTGGTGGCCCGGCCGCCCTCCGCCGCTGCCGCCGGGTCGTCGCCGGTCCGGTTCTCCTGGGCGGACTGTGCCGAAGACCCCCCGTTCCCCCCTCCCCTCGCCGCCCCGACCCCGGAGCTCCCCAGTCCTGGTCGCCGGTCCCTTCCCCCCTGCCGGCCTGGGAGCGCAGCCCCCCTCGCGTGGGGCTCGGCTTCCGGCCGGCGGTCTTCCCCCTCCCCCCCTCGGCTCCTAGGAGCCCGCCCCGGGCAACCCCCCCCCCCCCCCCCCCCCAAGCGGGGACCTTGGCTGGCCGGACCGCCCGACGCCGGCGCGGCCGCACTTGGGGCGTGGCTGGGCGCTCCGACAGGGGCGCCGCCCGCTCCTCCTGGCGCCGCCCGGGGGGGCTGTCTCGGCCGCCGGGTCCCCCGCCCCCCTCCCCCTCGCCATCTTCCTCCTCTCCCTCTGCTCCCCCGAGCTGGCCCTCTCGCGCCTCCCCCTACCGTCCCTTCATCGCCCATTTCGGGACCACTGGTCTCCGGGTGCAGGCGGGTCGGGGCGCGCCGGCCACCTCTCCCTCCTCCCTGCTCGCCCCCGCGCCGGCGGCAGCGCCCTCGGCCGGCGGCGGTAGGGTTTCTCCTCCCTGCCCCGTCCGCGCTGGGCCTACGGGCCGCCTCATTCGGGTGGAGGGCCTGCTGGGCCCTGGCCCGGGCCGGCCGGAGATTCGCCCTGTCCCGCTGCTGGGCCTGCCTCGGCCTGCCTCGGCTCGGCCCGTCAGGCACCCCCGCTCCCCTCCCCGGCTGGGCCAGCCCCCTCGCAACCCTAGGCCCACGTCGCGGGCGCCTCCCTCGATTTGGCTCCCGTGCGGCTTTCCCCTACCCCCCCCCCCCGATTCGCGCCGCCTCCCCTGCATCTCTCCCCTCGCCTCCCGCACCCCAGCCCTTGCCCTTGCTGCTCGCCACCGCCGACCCCCCGCCGGCCGGCGCGCCGGAGTCCTCCCCTCTGCCTTCCTCCGTTGCGGTTCCCTCCCTCCCTCCCCCGTCCCGTTCGGCCTCGCCGTCGCGCGCCATGCCGCGGGAGTGGGCCGACTCCACTCCCCGAGACAAGAGGAAGGCCGGCGAACTCCATCGGGAACCCACCCGCCCCTCTCCGGACAGTCTGCGGCGTGAGGAGGAGCTCCGGCGGGAGCTCCGCGAGCTCCGGGACCGCCGCCGCTCCCTTCCGCGTCGTGATGACCGTGGCCGGTCCCGTTCCCCTCGGGCGTCCCCGGGCGAACGGAGTGGTCGCCGGCGATCCCCATCGCCCTCTTCTCGCCGGGTCCGCTCGCCCTCCCCATCCCGCGCCGCGCGGCGGAGCCCGCCCCGTCCCCGGGATGGGATCCTCCCCACCCCGGCCGAACCTCCCCGCTACATCCCTCCCCATGCCACGACCTCCGGGGGTGCGGCCCCGGCGCCGGCTCCCGGAGGGGGCCCCATCCGCGGTCGGGCAGGTCCGGCCAAAAAGAAGAAGCGGCGCGGGGTGCGAGTCGCGCCGCCCGTGCCGCCGCCGGCGGACCATGGTTCTGCTCCCGCGCCGGGCCCCGTCTCCGGCCTCCCTCGCCCCCCCTGCTTCAACTGTGGGGTGAGGGGGCACTCTCAGGTCGCCTGCTCCAATCCCCAGTGCTGCTACCTCTGCAAGGACCCTGGCCACCCTGCCATTCTGTGTCCGGATAGACCGGTGGTCTCCGAGCTCATGATGTATGGGCACGGGATCGAGGGGCTGGGTTTCTTCCACCTCGAGGTTCCGGATGCTCCCCCGTCGTCTCCCTCCCTCCAGGCGATTGTCACTGTCGTTGATGGCGTGGCTTCCCCGGAGATGATTGAGGCGGAGCTCAACCACCTCTACCGCCGCCAGTGGGACTGGGTGGTCACCCCCACTGCCAGTCACATCTTCTCTGTCGTCTTCCCCGACTCTGTCAGCTACGGCTACGCGACGCGTAGCGGCCGGATCACCCTCGCCCTCAACCAGTTGGTTGTCCAGATCTCCGAGCCCATTCTCGACGCTCAGGCTGTGGCCGTCCTCGACGCCGCCTTGGATCCTCATCTCCGGTCTTCCTGATGTGGCGAGGTCTGAGCTCGTCATCCGCCAGATGTCCCGCCTCCTGGGCAAGGTGGTGGCCGTTGATGAGCTCTCCCTCCGCAAAGAGGAGGAGGTCCGGGTCAAGGTGAAGCGCCTCGACTCCACCAAGCTCCGCGCTTCTGTTCGGGTCTTCTTCAACGACCAGGGCTTCGACCTCAGGATCGCCCCCGAGCCCCCCAACCACATCGGGCGCCCCCGCTCCTTCGACACTGGCCCTCCCAGTGGCAACCCGGGGGCCGGGGGGGACTACCACGGCCGTCACCGCTCCCGCCGTTCGGACGAGGAGGGGGCCTCTGAGGACTCCCGCTCCCCTTCTCCCTCGCCCCCCCCCCCCCCCCCCGCCGACCGGGGGGGGCCAGGGACGTAAGGTCGCCCTCCTTCCTCTGCTGGCTGAGACTGCTCTCGCGCCGGTCTCCTCCTCCGAGGGGAGTGACATCTCCAGTGTCGGCATGGTGGTCTACCCCGCCTCCTCCCCGCGCTCTCCTATGTCGTCCCCTACAATTGGGACGACCTCGACTGACGGGATCTGCGATGACTCGTCCTTCCTTGTGGATGCGGCGGTGCCTGTGGAGGGGATGACTTCTCCGACGGCTACCCCCCCCCCCCCCTCCCCGGCCGCCTGCGCTCCATCGGGCCTGCTCCCCTCCTCGTGGGAGGGTGCCGTGGCCGCCCCCCCCCCCTGCTGGACGGGCCTGCCCCGACACCGTCGCCCCCCCGTGCCTCGTCGCCTCCGCCTCCTCCTCTTCCGGCAGTTCCGCCCCTGTCCGTGCCGCTCACCTCCGGCGGCGCCGAGACTGCCCAGATGGCATCTTCGCCTCCGCTGGCCGTGCGGGAGGGGGAGACCCGTGTGCTCACCCCGTTGGCGGCCCAGCCTCCTCCCCCCCCCCCCCCCGATCTGCGGTGTACTCCCATCGCGGCAGGTCGACCTCCTCCCCGGTGGTGGCCTCTCGCCGGAGTGCGCGGCTGGATGCGGCCCACCCGGAGGGGTCCCCGGCCCTGCCCATCCGTGAGCGGGCGGAGATCCGCGCGGCTGCTCATAACCTGGAGCCAGGTACGCCCCCCGTCCCCTCCTCTGCTTCGTCTTGCTCCTTTTCTGCACTAGAGTCTATCCCCCTTGGCAACCTCGCCAAGGTGGCCTCCGACTCCGCGATTATTTTTAGGGGGGAGGTTGGCCCCCCTTTAGTTCAGATAGCGGCCATACGGGCGCGCGAGATCCTTGAAGGGAAGCTTGCCGAGGCCCGGGCTGCTTTCCTTCCCCCCCCCCCCCCCCGGACGCCCCCACGGATGGAGATCCCCCCCCCCCCCCCCGTCCTCCCGGCCACGGCTCCCGGCGCCCCAACCTCCGGTAGAGATCCGTGGCCGTACCCGCTCCCGCACTGCCGCCCTCCGCGCACAAAGCGCTTCCCGTGTCTTGGGGTCAAGCAGCCCCCCGATGGCCCCTTGATGCGGGCCCTCTTCTGGAACATCCGCGGCTTCGGCCATGATGGTCGCCGCCGCCAACTCGTGGAGTACATGCGCGACGAGCACATTGACATCGTTGCTATTCAGGAGACCATGCGTCGCGAATTCTCGCTTCCCGAGCTCGATCGCTTGAGCTCCCACCTCTTTGCGTGGCACTGGCTCCCTTCTAGTGGGAACTCAGGCCACTCGGGTGGCATCCTTTTAGGCGTGAAGGATGCCACTTTCGAGGTGGGTAGCATGGACCGCGGAGAATTCTTTGTCAGCATGGAGCTCTTTGAGCGATCCCTCAATTTCAAATGGGAGATCATCATTGTCTACGGCCCTGCCGACCATAGTAGGTCGGCGGCCTTCCTTGCGGAGCTTCACCTTAAGATCTCGGCCGCCACCCTCCCCGTGGTGGTGGGTGGTGACTTTAACCTGCTCCGCTCGGCCGATGACAAGAACAACGGCAATGTCTGCTTCGCCAGGATGCAGATGTTTAATGACTTCATCGCCGACCTCGCCCTTAGGGAGATTGATAGGATTGGTGCACGGTTCACCTGGACCAATCGGCAATCATCCCCGACCCAGTCCGTTCTGGACAGGGTCCTTGTGTCCCCGGACTGGGACCTCCGCTGCCCCCTCTCCTCCCTTCGCGCCATCACTAGGATTGGCTCGGACCATGTCCCCCTCCTTCTATCCTCAGCGGATGAGCGTCCTCCGATCCCACCTCGGTTCCGCTTCGAGACCTTCTGGATCTCCCAGGCTGGCTTCACGGACGCCGTGTCCGCCCGGTGGATTGAGGCCCGGGCGCACCCCCACCCCCGTCCTCCCTCGGTGATTGACACGTGGCACTTCTGTGCGAAACATGCTAGACAGTTCATGAAGGGGTGGGGCGCTAACCTTGGACGCGATGCCAGAGAGCGCAAAAAGGCTCTTCTTGCCGCGATTCAGGCTCTGGACCTCCGGGCCGACTTGGTGGGTCTGTCCCCGGATGAGTGGCTTGCCCGGTATGACCTCGAGGACCAGCTCTCCGTGATCTACTCCGACGAGGAGGCCTATTGGCGCATTCGGGGCGCCCAGAAGTGGGTCCTGAAGGGTGATGCGAATACCGCCTACTTCCAGGCGATCGCTAACGGTCGCCGTAGACGCAACACCATCCCCCTCCTTTGGGATGGGGACACTCTACTCCAGGACCCGCGCGACATCCGGTCTCATGTTGACGGTTTCTATAGGTCCCTTTTCTCGGCCTCTCCTCGGAGCGGCATCTCCCTTGCCCACGATTGTTGGACCGGCTCTCGGTTAGTATCCGGGACGGTGAACTCTGCCCTGACGGCCCCCTTCTCCGAGCAGGAGGTGTGGGAGGCTATCAAGGGTATGAATGCTTCCTCGGCCCCTGGTCCTGATGGCCTCCCGGTTATCTTCTTCCAGACCTTCTGGAACGTGATTAAACCAGAGGTCATGGCCATTTTTGAAGCATTCTTTGTGGGTGCTATTGACCTAGGGCGCCTCAACTATGGGATCATCTCCCTTATCCCCAAGGTCCCTGGGGCGTCCGACATTCGCCAGTTCCGGCCGATCACTGTCATTAATGTGATTTTCCGGATCCTGGCTAAAGGGTACGCCAATAGGGTGACCCTGCTTGCTGACCGGATCACGCATCCTAACCAGTCGGCCTTCATCCGTGGGCGTTATATCCTGGATGGTATTCTGGTCCTCCACGAGGTCCGGACCAAACACCTTAAGGCGGTGTTTTTGAAGATCAACTTCCACAAAGCCTATGATTCGGTCAGCTGGCCTTTCCTCCGAGAAGTCCTTCTTCGGAAGGGCTTTGATGACCGCTGGATCACCAGGGTCATGCAGCTGGTCTCTAGCGGACGCACGGCGGTCAACATCAATGGCGAGGTTGGCCCCTTCTTCCCCACCCTCTGTGGGGTTCGCCAGGGCGACCCCTTCTCCCCGTTCCTCTTCAATATGGTGGTGGACGCCTTGGCGGCCATTCTGGATAAGGCTAAGGCTGCTAGCCACATTAGGGGGATCACCCCACATCTCTCTGGGGGATCCGGGATTTCCATCCTTCAGTATGCTGACGACACGATCATCATGGTCGAAGGCTCGGAGATGGACATCGCCAACCTCAAGTTCCTCCTTCTTTGCTTCCAACAGATGTCGGGGCTCAAGATCAATTTTGATAAGAGCGACGTCATGGTTTTGGGCTACTCCCCCTCTGAGTCTCTGGCCATTGCCAATCGGCTTAATTGCCGCTTGGGCTCGTTCCCCACCTCCTACCTGGGGACCCCCATTAGTGACTCTCGCCTCTCTGCCGCGGATCTGAGGCCCGCTATCTCTAGGCTACAGACCCGGTGTGAGCCCTGGCAGGGGAGATGGCTCTCAAAGGCGGCCCGAACTATTCTCATCAACTCCTCCCTATCTAGGCTTTTGCTGTTCCTTATGAGCTTCTATAGCCTCCATGAGTCCCTTCATAAGGAGATCGCCAAGATCCAGTCTCGCTTCTACTGGGCTGGCGAGCATGATAAGCAGAAGTACCACATGGTTAGCTGGCCGGACATCTGCAAGCCCCGAGAGCAAGGTGGTCTAGGCATCATGTGCTCTAAGCGGATGAACATTGCGCTCCTCTCCCGATGGCTCTGGCGCATTACCCAAGGCCACGGCGGCCTCTGGCTGGACATTATCCGGAATAAATACCTTCGGGGCCAACCCCTTGCCTTCTGCCAGAGATCGGGCGGCTCCCAGTTCTGGCAGTCCATTGTGCAGCTCATCCCGGTTCTCCGCATTGGGACCTCCATCTCGGTCGGCTCTGGCCTCTCGACTCTCTTCTGGTATGATCGGTGAGCCGGGGACTCCCCCTTCGCGGCCCGCTTTCCCTCCCTCTTCTCTATCGCCATTGACCCCATGATCTCGGTCAACAGGGCCCTTCTCGATCTGGGGCGCCTGGCCTTTCGTCGTCCGTTCGGGCCGGCTGATTCTGCCGCCTGGCGTGAGTTACTCGACTGCGTCGCGCTCCGTGAACCTCTGGTGGATGTCCGTCCGGACCGCACCCGCTGGCGGTTAGAGCCGGCGGGCGTGTTCACCACCAAGTCGCTCTACTCGGCCATCGCCCCCTCCTCCGCTCCTCTTCCCTTATCTTTGGTCTGGTCCATTCGGTTGCCACTAAAGATCCGCATCTTCATGTGGCAATGGATTCGTGGCAGGCTCCCCTCTGGCGTGGAAGTGCGCAAACGCAATGGCCCGGGCGCCGGGATCTGCCCGCTCTGTGGCGTCCCGGAGGACTCCAACCACATCTTCTTCTCTTGCATTGCTGCCCAATTCCTTTGGAGCTGCTTTCGCGAGGTCATCGGCGGGACTTGGTGCCACACCAACTTCCCTGACTTGTTTGACGAGCTCCAGCTGTCCCCCGCATCCGCGCGCCACATTAGGTGGCTGCAAGTTGGGGTGCTGGCCTGGACGCTGTGGACCGTTCGTAACAAACTTGTGATCCAGCACTCCCCCCTCCGTCGCCCTACTGACGCCCTCTACAAATTCTCGGGTTTCTTGCAGCTTTGGCGGCCGCTTAGCCGCCCCCAGGACCGTGACGCCATCTCCGCCTTCATCGCCGACATCCGATCGATGGCCGTCAGCCTCTCTCCGCCGCCCCCGCCGCCTCCGCCGGAGCCTGATTAGCTACCCAGTGGGTGCGCTGTGCTAGTGTTTGTGTTTTCTTCTTTTTTGGGCTTGTTGAGCTGTGCCCTCAGCAGAACCTTGTATTGTGCTGTGTGACTTGTGTGTGTGTTTGTGGACCTATGTGGGATGTATGCTTTGTGGCGGTTGCTTTATTTATAAAGCGGGACGAAAGCCTGTTTCGGTGTCGTACTCCAGTTCCATATTCTGCACCCACAGGGTTCATCATTTCTAGTCTAGTACCTGATCTTGTTTTGCTTGGAAGCATCAGGGGCTGGCTTTGATGTCATTTTAAGCTAAACAATCCCCATCCCACTCATCACCGATTCCACCGGTCTTGTACCATGTGCATATTCGGAAAGGATCAAACTTGAAAATCCACCCGAATTCATGCATGCGTCGACCGGAAAGAGCGAAAAGACCGCGCATTTCTTCTTCTTCTTCTTCTTCTTCTTATCGAGAGAAAACGAAACAAGCAAGCATGTGTCCCAAATCAAATCAATCTGCAGAGGACATGGGGATGCACGCTTCTTTGAGTTAGTCAATCAGTGTACCATACAAGTATTAACTACTTTCCCTCTCAGAAAAAGCCAGCATTTCGGTTGGCTACGGCATATGATGGCGCCCTGCTCTTGACCTTTTTCCGCTGACAAAATCATGCAAGCCCGGTGACGCGTGCCCCGCCTTGAACAATGAATGAATTAATACTCTAGCATCCCCGTAACTTTCTTAATAGTGGGTGCACCAACTCTTCTTCAAAGGTTATTGCGTCATTCTCCAATCTAATATAGTAAAATCAACCACAAATCCATCCGGCGATCAAATAGCTATGGCTAGTTGCAAGGAAACAACCCAAGAACCATCCCGGCCGGGCCATGACACCCAACGAAACTATATCTTTTATGCAGAAGATTTATCGTGGTCTCCCGGCACGTCGCCTTCAGCGCGCGTGTGCGTGCTTAGGGGAGGGGAGGAGCGTGCCCTGCCTTGCAACCCAACCCAGGATTGAACTGGTACTTTGAATCGCATTAGATATTCATACGGATAAACTTAAACTTAAGGGCTCTGCTGAAGCTTAAGCATCAGCGTCACGTAAGGATGACAATTTGGCGCTCGCTCGAGTCGAGTTGGGCACGTGTCCCGGTCGATCGATGGTACAGCAGTACGTAGTACTTCCGAGCTTCCGTGACCGATTCTTTTCGCATCTGCAGTTCGCCCCGGTACAAGTTGAATCTAGCAAGTTTGTTCTCCCGTGCTGTGCGCGCGGGAGATTGCAGAGCGTTGCCGGTGTGTGTGGAGTGGTGCACATTCGAACGTATACGTCTAAATACATCCATTTCCGAGACAAGTAATTCCGAACGGAGGGAGTACGTACGTATGCACCCGCGTATTCTCACGTATGCTATGCTACGCTACGCCACGCACGTAGGGGGTGGCTAAGTATAACAAGTTACTAATTAATGTACGCGTTGGTTTGGCTTGGGTTGTCCTATTGGAGTGCTCTTGCGCGCGTGTGATAGGCCATCATCACTGCTTGGCGTGGCCGTTAAGTGCAACGCACGGGGCTCGAGATGACCATGTGAAAAGAACAGGCCCTCTTCTGCTCTAGGAAAACCACTACGTGGTGCGACGACGACGACGACGACGACGACGATGGCGAGGCTGCTGCTCGGGGTCTCGCTCCTGGCCATGGCGCTCGGGCTCGGCTGCTGCGCTTCCATCGCCCCGGCCCCTGAGCCCTCCGCCTCTGAGCCCTCCTTCTCAGACGACGGTGCTGCCTTTGCCCTTGGCTCTCTATATTTCCCTCCGCTTTTCATGCGTGTTCTTCCGTGGCTGATTGCTTGCTGCTGCCTCGTCCTTGCTCCGGGCGGGCGTGCAGTGCGTGCGCTCCTCGCCTTCAAGCGAGCCATCGACGACGACCCTCGCGCCGAGCTCTCCAACTGGAACACCACCAGCGAGCCGGATCACTGCTGGTGGTCCGGCGTCTGGTGCTCGCTCTCCGACGGCCGTGTGGTGGCGCTGTAAGAATCCCTTTTACCCGCTCCGACTTCCTGTTTGCTTGTTCCTCTTTTGTTACGCCGGTAGTCTGCCGCAAGATGAGGTAGCCGAATGCACCGTTTATTTAGCATGCCCTCTTTCAGAGTTTATTATCAGAAACGACATGAACAATTCTTCCTGCACTCTCCGCAATGGAACAATCCGGGGGTAGAAGAAAGACTCTCTGGGCCAACAGCAGAACAGAATGATGCGTCCAAAGTTCTTGCATGGAAAAGTCTCCGACAGCACAATGAGACATCCAGCTGAAAGCTACCATCATTTTTTTTACCTACTTTAACTATTCGTCTCTCCTATCTTCAGTTGACCAGAGCAACACCTACAGAAAACTGACCCGGTGGGTTTGCGGTCCCACCCCTCAGAAGCCAATGGAATTCTCCGTTTTTAAAAAGAAAACTTCGAATCCAAGTGTTGCTACTTATCCAAAGACAATTAAGAAATGTTTAGTTTTATGTAGGCATGCTTGCTTGCTCGTTAACCAAAAAAGTTCAGCACTGAAACGTCTTATAAAAGTTTACAGAGGGAGCAGTATTTTGGGAGGGAGGGAGTATATCGATAGACTTGATGTTCTTCTCTCATTGTAAGTAAAATGTCTTACCTCTTGCTGCCACTGACTGTCCAGGGAGTTGTCAAACTCATCTCTCTCGGGGTTCCTCGCACCAGAGATTGGATCCTTGACTTCTCTGCAAAAACTGTATGTGCTTGTAACCCTCTTTTCTACATGTACTTTGCCTGCAAGCAACTGAGAGTAACAGGCCTGATGAACTTCTTGCAGCATATTGGATCACAATGCATTCACGGGCTCGATACCGAGAGAAATCGGCAAGTTAAAGAACCTTACAGTGCTGAATCTCAGTACAAATCAACTGGAGGGGCTTATTCCAAGTGAGACCGGTGACATGCAAAACATCACAACAATGTACTACCCCAGAAGCTGTGATCAAATTTTGTTTATGTAAAACCTTTATTTCCGTGTTCATAACTCTCATGTTCTCTTATGCCCTAGAGACCTTCACGCGAATCGGTTGAGCGGCGCGATCCCTCCTGAGCTCGGCAAGCTGGCAAACCTCAAGGAGCTACGGTTGAGCAACAACAGCCTCACAGGGACTATTCCTGGAAGCAATGATTCCATCATGTAAGTGCATCTGATTCAGTCTTTCAGAGTGTTCAAAACCAAATATCTATTTTTAGCATGCATGATCCGGATCCTGGAAGGGCCCGGAAGCACGTCTCTTCTCCCGTGAACACAATAAAGCCATTTAGTTAAGAAGTCAGCATCAATCAGCACTGATGCTGTTTCACAATAGTAGTAAGAGAAGATAACGATACGGTTTATCGTTTCGAAACAAGCTGGAGGATGAGACAAGATAGAGTGACCAAGTTGCCAAAAAAATCCTTAACAGATATGATTCTTCTGTGTGGACATTGCATATGAATAAGAAATATTTTGATTGTTCTTCTTTCAGGGTGTCCACCAAGAAAGAAGATCAAGTTGGTTTGTGTCAGTTAGCTCAGCTAACTGATATAGACCTCTCAGATAACCTTTTAACCGGAGGTATTCCTGCGTGCTTCAGGCACATCCAAAGGTACATCTTTCTTTTGTGGCTTGCATTTCAGTTAAGTCTATCTGAACTTACCTGTTTTACAGTATTTGAACAGATCAAGAATGGCAGGAAATTGCTTCCAGAACAACGACACAATGAACCGCCCTGACTGGCAATGTACGGTGATGTTACATTTTTAAGCATTACAAACTTTAATAAAGTTAAACCCCATTTTCAGCACCATGATTCAATTAAGTTTTTTTTTGCTGCTTTTGCCTCTGTGTTTTTGTAATTTGACAAGAGCATGTAGACATTACCTGTTGCAAGATACATCCAGCAGCTCCTTTTGGCAAAATAATATATTACTTGGATGAAATTGCCTTGTGCATTTGCTTCATAGTAAGCTATTTCCGCACTATTCTTAGCAACTACCGTTGCAGTATTTATTAAAGGAACTACTACTGCACTAGCCACTAGGTCATTAGGCTAGTCTGAAGAATATCCACAGCCATTTGTTCATCTTTAAAAAGTAAAAAAGGTGTTACGCTTTGGGCTCGAGGCCATTGATGGCGCGGCGATAGGAACTTAAACATTGCCTGTTCAAAATTAGTAAAGATTAGAAAAGTAGGACCTACGTTGCGAATGACATCATGGGACCTATTGGGTAGTGGGAATGTTAGTTATGCTTTGCTAAAACAAAGAGAAGAAATTTGCCACTTTGTTCGCTTCCTTCTTGGACCCTTTCTATCACATTCTTCCCTTTGTCCCTTAGTTTGATCTCTTGTCCTAACCTTCTTGTGTTTGTCCAATATATCCATGTTTTTCCAAGTATTCAGTTTTTCTGTCAGATATTTACCTCAGCGCTGCGGGAAGCAGATCAAAACTGATTTGTGCATTTTAGCAATAAAATATAACTCAAAAGTCAAAAATGGTCTATACCTACTTAAGTCTCCTCCTGTAATTTAATTTTTGTGAGCAGTGAGTGAGAGTATATTGCATCATAATTACAGGTGGAAACAGCACGGATGCGGGCAAAGACAACAACAGCATTGGTGAAGATGGGCGGAGAGGAAGAGTGATACAGCCACTGTGGCTCCTCATCGTCGAAGTCGTCACAGGAGTTTCAGTGCTCTCCATCTTAACGCTCTGTGCCATCGCTGGTCTCAGAAGACGCAAAGATAGATCCTCCAGGAGAGGTGTTCCATGGACAAGAGCGTTAAGCTGGAAGGAAAACAACGTGATCTCAATCGGTCAGTGTTTGTCTTCTCACTGACAAATACTGGAGTGTGTACTGCTTTACTTACAATTTTTTTTGCCTGTGCAGACGATGACCTGCTGGGGAATGTCCCGAAAATAAGCCGGCAAGAGCTCGCCGAGGCCTGCGAAGACTTCAGCAACATAATTGGGTCTTCCCACGAGACGGTGGTGTACAAGGGGACCATGAAGGATGGCCGGGAGATCGCCGTCGTGTCGATGTCGGCTCCGGTGCATTACTGGACGAACTACGTCGAGCTTTACTTTCAGAAGGAGGTGAGTTAATTACTCTCCAGCTTGACATTGATGCCAAAGATTTTTTGCACGGCCCTTTGATCATATGTCTTGGTGTCTTGGACCCTTAGGTGGTAGAAGTGGCGAGACTGAGCCACGAAAACGCCACGAAGATGGTGGGATACTGCAAGTCGTCCGATCCCTTCTCGAGAATGGTGGTCTTCGAGTACCCGCCCAACGGGACGCTCTATGAGCATCTGCACGGTAAGATTAACATATGCCTTCGGCATTGGAGCCTTGCTTTTTTTTTTTGGAAATGGAGGCATATGCCCCCGGCCTCTGCATCATGATGATGCATGCGGCCATCTTATTAACAATCCAGAATCGTCATAAAAGTCTTACAGCTCACAAAACGGAGCAGAATAAAGTATCAAAAAAAAAAAGGAAAACTACATGTGAACCATGTCAACCGGCGTTGGAGCCTTGCTGCATTTGGGAAGGTGTTCATTTTGGTGGTGTGTGGTTTCAGATGTGGAAGGGTGTCAGCTATCCTGGCCGAGGCGGATGAAGATAGCGCTGAGCATCGCGCGCGTGCTCAGACACCTGCACACCGAGCTGCAGCCGCCGTTCGCCGTCGCCGCGCTGGCGTCCAGCTCCATCTATCTGACTGAAGACTTCTCACCCAAGGTCGGCCTGTTGCTTCTTGGAGCATTGGCGTCTTTGGTGCAGTTGACAGCAAGACGTTAACAGCTGAAATCTGAAATGGGTTGTGATTTGCAGATAATTGACTTCGAGAGGTGGAGGGGTCTCGTCGGCAAGCCCCTCCTCAGCTCCGGCTGCGTGGTGAACGGCAGCGGCGGGCATTCCAACGGCGTCGTGGACTCCCGGCACGTGCGCTTCATGGACGTCCAGGCCAACACCTTCGCCTTCGGGGTGATCCTCCTTGAGCTGATCAGCGGCAGGGCCTCGCTCTCCAAGGACACAGACGACCTGGTGAACTGGGTAAGTGTTCTTGCCTGAATAAAATGAACTCAGGATTAGCAGCAGCATGAAAAATCTACCACAGAACTATTGAACTAAATCATATAGAGTACATTTTTATTCATTTCTCCGACAAGTATTTCCGGACGGAGGGGGTACGTATGATTCTTGAGAATGATCGATGAGATGTCTGTGTGTGCAGGCGAGGAAGCACTTGGAGCAGCCGGGGGAGTTTGGCAAGCTGGTGGACCCGAAGCTGAAGAGCGTGAGCCAGGAGAGCCTGGGCATCATCTGCAACGTGGTGAACCTGTGCATCGACGCCGAGCCGTCGCGGAGGCCCTCCATGAACATGATCGGGGCCATCCTCGAGGAAGGCGTCGACACGTCCGTCAGGGACTCCTCACTGGCCTGGGCGGAGGCGGCCATCTCCTAGATAGATAGATGTCCTTTGCTTCGCTGCTGTCGTGTGTGTGCGTGTGTGTTTTTCTTGGACGGCCGCCGCTGTCGTGTGTGTGTTCATATAGACGGCAGCTGCACAGTGAATTAATTTGCCTAAAAAGAAGATTGGTTTTGATCCATGTCCACAAGAACAGCGTTAGCATTTCGGTAGCAGTACACAAATGTGTGAGTGTGCTGGTTCAGTTCAGGCTTGTTTTGATGTGCTCAGAAAAAAATGTACTACAAAGGTTTCGAGGGCCATCACGAAAGGCTTGTTTGAGTAGAGCTATCTACCTACGGCCCATCTACGTAATAAAATCGGGCCCATAGAAAAGGCCCATATCAACCCAATAAAATCAGGCCCATACGAGAAAATCAACCCCTCAAAAGAAATCAAGAGGCAATCTCACACTTTCTTCGGAGAGAGAGAAGAAAAAACACGGCCGCTGCGTCGCATGGCGGGAGAGGAGCAGCCCCTGACGGAGTACGAGAAGCAGCGGCTGGCGCGGATACGGGAGAACGAGGCCCGCCTCCAGGCCCTCGGCATCCGCCGCCTAGCGGCGTCCCCCCTCCTCAACCAGCCGTCCTCCGCGGCGGCGGCGGCGGCGGGGGCCAAGAGAAAACAGAAGAAACGATCCGACGACGCGGACGAGGAGTACCTCCCGTCCGACGGGGGCGGCGGCGAGGAAGAGGAGGAGGAGGAGGAGGGCTCGTCGGCCGGTGACCAGGACTCCGAGGAGGAGTTCAAGGCCTCCTCTAGGTCTAACCAAAAGGTGCCCCCGTTTTCCGGTGGAACCAATCCACTAATCCAGGCCCTTGAATTAGTTGACGCTATTGTTTTGGTGATAGTGTATCAAATACTTTTTTCATCAGTTGTAATGCCATTAGGGTTTGTGGGCTTGTTCATGACATCCTTACTGGTTAAATTGCTAAATCACGGTTTATAGCAATATCTAAGCAGCAACACAAGGTTAATAGGTTTTGCTGCACAATGGATTGGAGATCTCCCAAAGAAATGGAATGTGAAATTCCATGTTAATATAACTGTCTGCTCTTTAATACAGTATTAGTGCTAATGCATAGTTTTCTTTCCTCTGCTTTCTTTTCAGGGAAAGGCAAAGAAGAAAATGAACTTGGGAAGCACTTCTAAAAGTACCGTTAGAGAAGAAGGTGCTCCCTTCACCGATTTTATGGATGATGATGCAGCCTTACAACAGGTAATACATACTGTATATCGCAAATGTAGGCGCCAAAAACGGATGTGATCCTTGAATGCTTATGGAACTCCTGATCCTTTTTCCACTTATGATTCTTCGCCATATGCAGGCGATTGCGCTCTCCCTGGCAGAACCTTCAAAAAGTTCCGTGACAACAACAACAGAACCTTCAAAAAGTTCCGTGACGACAACAACAGAACCTTCAAAAAGTTCCGTGACGACAATAACAGAACCTTCAAAAAGTTCCGTGATGACAACAACAGTTGCAGAAACTTCGAGCAGAGGAGCCAAAGGACGGAAAAGCACGCCGTGCAAAAATGACAATACCACACCTGTTAAGGACTCCGCTAAAAATAGGAAGACAAAGAAGCAGGTATGTTCCTTCCAGAATGACATGTACAGTATTAGCTTTACATCCCAATCTTACTTGTGTTTTGCATAATTGTGCTTCCATTGCTTGCTTTCAGGTCAGGAGCAGAATTCAACTGTCGGAAGATGATGTGGTGGCAATATTCTTCTCATTTGATGGTATTTTATCTGACTTGGAAGTCTATTTATGGCATTTAAAACCTGAGTTCCCCTAGAAAATGGATTTTGTGTTGCATCTATACATAAATGTTTGTTGAGGAAATAGTCTTAGTAGGAAAGCCTATGAGCCTAAAGTAACATAGGCGATTTGTTCTGATGCCCTTGTGATTTGCGTATTGGTTAAAGTTAGGTATGGTGTGATCCTGTGATGCTTACCAGGGGAATTAAGATTAATTCTTAAACAGTACTCCCTCCGTCCGGAAATACTTGTCGGAGGAATGGATGTATCTAGACGTATTTTAGTTCTAGACACATCCATTTTTATGCATTTTTGCGACAAGTATTAAACAAGCCAAGCTGATTTGTCCACACTCGAAGTATCTTCAGTTTTGTATTCCCCTATAGACAAATGGGTTTAGTTATGTTCATAGCAGAAGCACAAAATTTTGATTGGCATAGTTCCTATTTTCTTGTCAGTGTACTGCAATGTTTTATCTAAATATTTTACTTTTATGGACTGTGAATTGGTTACTACTTTGGTGTCCAGAAGCTGGAAAAGGATACATCGCACCCTGGGATCTTGAAAAAATGGCCAATATAAATGATTTCATCTGGACAGATTTTGAGCTATCTAAGATGATCCATTGCTTTGATGGTGACAAAGATGGAAAGGTTTGTCCTTTGTTCTTGGATAAAAATGTTACATATCTACTTTAAATGATGCATTGTTTAGAATCCAGTTTTCTGATTTGGGAAACTATAAATAGTCTGATTTCTGTGCACTCATGGAACCATATTCAAATCAATTAACACTGACAACTGGTTCCCTTGTGGAGAATTAAACATTTAAATCAGTTATAAATGAACTTCTCAGGTGGTGCCTGTTTTCGCCAAGCCTGAACTAGCAGATGTCCATCATTTCCCCTGCTATTTGCCAATGTATTTAAGAATGTGAATTGTTTAAATTCATCGTGTACTTATTGGCTAGCAATTATATACTTCATCCTTTTGATAGTCGCGTCCTACTTTGTTGGTGTTAGATAGCCATCTTTTTGTCAACTTGGACTACTGAATGACCGCTTGACTCGTGAACAGTGACCACTGACCTCACTAGGATGCCATTTTATCAAGCTAGCTCAACTAGAGAGAGGGGCCAATACTGCTCGTTTGTCCACCTAATGATAACTCTCAGTCATTTTAACTTGTTAACTGACCACAACATTTGTAAATAACTATTGTGGAACATGGATTCCAACAGCAGATACCTACTCGGCATGGCCCGTTTGTCAAAAACAGATGCTGCAAACACTCGTTCGACAGCGAGCTACCAGCGCTACAATAAGGAGTGTTCATCTTTTGAACATGAATCCAGTTCTTACAACTCAATTTTCCTTCACAGATAAGCCTTGAGGAATTCCGCACCATCGTGTCTCGATGCAACATGTTGCAGGAGCCAGAGGAGTGATGATGACAGGGCAAACAGACGGTGCCTCTCCAAAACCTAACTATTAAGACGGCATGGATTTGAAGGTGGAACTGGGCGCAGAATGCTGGAGCCTGGAGGCATGAGTCGATGAAAGTCCCAGGACTGGACAGAACCTCTGTTCACAGGAGCTGCATATCAAGGTCCTTGTAGGAGGAGTAGCTGTTTCATCTAGGATTAATTGTTCATGTACGTTGTTGAGTAGTACTAGGGACCACTGTTGCTGTTCTAGTAGGAATCACCAATTCGCCGTGCTCTTATTTACTACTGCAAGTGGTACATGGACATCAAATTAAGCAAGAACCCAGCGTCGTATGATATCAAAAAATTCAGGATGAAGTACATGCGTAATTAACCAAGCACTCTCCAACACTGCACAAATATACCATGAGGGAATCAGCACTAGGTAGGCGAAATTCATTTTTAACAATTATACCAAGTTATACTAATGCCCAAGCTAACAGTAGTCATATATGACAAACAACCATAAGGTTAACCGTGACGACTACTCGACCGGGTATGATGCTCAACCCAATCTGACGCTTGCAACTACAGGCGACATCATACCCTAAGATATTGTGCTGTTAAGTAGTAGTGCCGGACATGTAAATGAGCACATCAGAATGCAGATGACAACACTGCTCCATTTTGATGAGGACAGGAGCCTAACAAGATGCAGGCAGGATTACACAGGGGTCCTCTATCTCTTCATGAGATAACCCAGCAGAATTCCCAGCAAAGCAACGGCAACCACGAACACCAACGGGAAACCACCATTGCCATTCTGCTTGCTGATCTCCCTTCTCACAAGGTCCTGCCAAGATTTCAATGGAAGGTGTTTAGTTACAACTATGTTAGGCTTCAACATGCACAGCTGAAATTTAACAGCTTTTCCCGTAGTAAACTAGTACCAATATTCCAATCATGAAGGGCAATCTATCAAGTTTGGTATTATGGTTTATGGATGCAATAGGCTGTGGGCCTATGATATGCCCACGTTAGATGGAAAGATAAGCAAAAGTGTAACCGCTATAATGACAATTTTCTCAAGCCTTAAACACTAGGAAAGAATGCTACCGCAATCAAAATACAAAACATGCTGCAAAAATGTCGAACCAAAGATCAAGTCCACTAACCAGTTCCTCACGAAGCTTGTTGTTCTGCTGAATAGCAGAGTTTCTCTCTTCAGTTAATCTTGAAATCAACGGGGATGTCTATACAATTCATGAGATATTATTGGTATCGGTACAAGGGAAGTAAAAGATACTTGTAACAAAAGGTGTACGAAAAACTGAACAATGTTACGTGGTGAGCAGAGCACAAAGTCTGCTCTTAATATGACCCATTTATTGACTCATAGTGCAGGGTTGTACGCATAATGCAGGTAATTGACTGTACCAATATACATACAAAAGTTTACACAATGTACTACCAAAGCATGTGCATTTGTTGCACCTAATAAAGAATCTAGTTGCTATAGTAATGCCAATTGGCAGATTTGGGTGTATCATTATGTGGAATTAGCTACAATTGCAACTCCACAGTGAGAGAAATTTAGCGAAGGCCAACAACTAAAGATGATAAACTGAATACAGGTTGATTAACTGGGCATCTTGTTATAAGTTAGAGCTTGACCAATATCCACTGATCTCTGAGATGAAACATAACAGACCAGTTTCAAGTTAGAGCTTGACCCACGTACATACATGTTCTCAGTAGTACTCCCTCCGTCCGAAAAAATTTGTCCCTCAAATGGATGTATCTAGCACCAAGTTGGTGCTAGATACATCCATTTGAAGGACAAGCTTGGGACAAGCTTTTTCGGACGGAGGGAGTATGATATAAATGCATATTGCAGCATGCATCAGCCAACACAGAAACACCTAATTTCAAGTTTAGCAGGTTCATCATAGTGATGCTGACGCAAATGACTGTCTATGTCTTACACCAGTATCTATTATCAAAAAGGTGGACTTAATACAGCTCACTAGTGGCTTAAATATGTGTCATTACATTACAGTATAAATTCAAAATACTTACACCAGTTTGAGGCTTAAAGATCCAGTATTCTGGTTGTCATTTATTGACTATTTCAGTGTTAAGTTGAGCATTGCTCAAAGTCTAATGGCATTAACAAGTACAACAGCATCTTGAACAGAAATTTGTTGTTAGAAATAATTCTTATGTACTAAGCAACAAGGTGTCAGCTCACTGAACGTCTCATTTACAAAGCATGGCACTTGTGATGCACAATATTTACTTAATCATTTGGAAGTGTTACACAGAATTGAGAAAGTCTGGGCATAGTTGATATTTGAAGAATAATTCTAAAGTAAATGGATTAAGGCGCATTGATAACTCTGCAGCTGTACCATTCTTCCAAATGATATGACTATGCGATTAAGCCGCATTATAATCGAGAAAAGTGCAAGCCATATATGTCTATGGTACTTGAATTTTACTTCTCGGGGATTCAATGCAAGGTTTGATCTGGCCAAACCCTATTAGTATTAAACATTTACAGAAAAGTATGCCCTGAAGATATACAAAATCAATTTCTGCTTTCCATACTTCTACAAGAAAAATCCATGCAGACTTAAATAGTTGTTTGAAGGAGCTAACCTCAGTGGTTATCTCAGATGGTTCCTTGTGCGCCTGAAACCAGCAACAACTCAGTTTAACAAGGTTACAAAAAAGAGCAGATCAGGAAAGCAGCAGATGAAGTTAAGATACTAACCGAAGACAACGGTGGCTCATCAGATTCCCTTGTTGCCTGCATCTAGAAAACAATCGATCACATCTCAAGCAGTTAAGAACAAACAACAAAATGAAAGAAACAGCGTAGAGTTAGAGATCTCACATCTTGATAATTTATGTTTGGCCCATCTGACCATGAAGGCCGAGGCGACGAACCCTCTTCAGATCCCTCCCGCACAGGCGATGGTGGCCGGGGTGGTTGCACATAGACAACCTTCAGCCTCACCTCATCCACCACATTGCCTGATTCTTTTTTAAACTACACAAGGTTCACTTGTTAGCACTGTTGAAGCAAACATCCCACAAATATCACTGAACCAACGAAGAGACATTAGAATGCGAAGTACCATCTCTCCAGTGATATCCTTAACTGATGTTCCCTCCGTCACCACAGCGCTCTGCACGAGAAACTTGTCCTTGCACTGCATGTCGGGCGGCGCCTGTTTCAGCGCCTGCATTGTCACTGAGAAACCAGAGAGACTGTCAGTTTTTTGCGGAGATACTATATAACAAAGCATCCTGATGGCTTTGGTGGGAGGTGTATGGGAGTTGGCACTACCGACGACGCTGCTGGTGGACCGCGGCGGCACAATGCCGCTGTTGGGCCGAACGCAGTACTTCTTGGGGCTGGTCGTCTTGACCTAGGAGGCGCGACATTTCACCAAATGCGGCATCAAATTCAGACACTTTGCACACAAATCGCAGAGCTGCGTGCTGTGACGAAGGTTGAGAACACTTGGTGGAAAACGACGAGGAGGTGGTGATTCCGATTACCTTGAAGGCGAGGTAGTCGTCCGTCTTGTTGGTGAGCTCCATGGAGCACGAGATCTGCTTCATGAACTCGACTGCACGATCCAGGAAAAAAGAAAAACAAGAGGACCGGATTTAGCACAAACAGTACAACAAGCCGGCGAATCCGCCGGATTCCCTCCACGCTCTAGATAAAAAACTGCACGGGAATGTTTGATTTAAAAAAAAAAAACACTGCGGTGGTTCAACCCGAGGACCGCGCCGACATCAGTCCAGAAATTCCGTGGGAACAGCAGCGGCGGCGGCATGTGCCCTGGAACAGCTAAATACAGTACAAAGGGAGAGGAGGGGCCGTACAGGGGAAGCGGAGCTCGAGGGGCTCGATCCCGAGCAGCTCCTTGGAGTCGGAGCCCATCTGCGGCGCTCGAGCTCGGCGCGGGGGGCGACGACGCGGGCGGGAGGGGGGAGAGCTAGGGTTTGGGGGAGTGTGCCTCGGGGGGCGAGAGGAGTGGAGGAATCGGAAGGGAATTTGGTTGGAGACTTGAGTCGCGGAAGGGAGCAGGAGTGGTGTGGTGGTGGTGGTGGTCTTTTGTTGGGAGACTCGATTCAGCTGTTGAGCACGAGGGAGGTGGGTAGGTTAAACAAGGGAGAGAGCAGGCTGGCTGACCCAAATGCGGCAGCGGTTGCGGCTGATGCGCCTTTAAACCTCTCCGTGTGGTTTCCTCTTTCTGCAAAAGGGCAAGGCCGCGGTAGGTGAATTTTCCTGCTGGTTAGAGCATCTCCAACGGCCTCGCGAAACGACGCGCGCGCGGTAAACGCAGCCTTTAGCGCGCGCGGGGCGTTTTGCCGCGCTCCAGCGGCGGCGGGAAAATCACGCGCGCGGGAACCGCTTGCGCGCGCGCGAAAAAACGCCAGCTCGCGCGCCATATTTTGCGCACCGCTTCCGGCGCGCCTATAAAATGCGGCGCGCGCCACGCGCCTCTCTCGCACCTCCTCTTCTCCTCTTCCTCTTTCTGCCACGCGCCGCTCCAGCGCCCCGCCACCGACACGCCTCCGCCGTTCCAGCGCCCCGCCACCGACGCGCCGCCATGCCGCCGCGCCGCCGAGGAGCGTCCGGCTACCGCGGCGTCAGCCTGCGCCCCAACGGCGTCTACACCACGGAGATACGCTCCGGCGAACTCCGGCTCGGCCTCGGCACGTACGGGACGGCGCGCCAGGCCGCCCGCGCGTACGACGCGGTGGCGTGGCACCTAGGCCGGCCGCGCGGCCAGATGAACTTTCAAGATGTGTACACGCTCCAGCAAGCTCTCGACCTCGCCCCTCTGCCTCGTCTGCACACAACGGAAGACCGTGCGGAGCACGCCGAGCGGCAACGCCGCCTCCTCGTCGCCCAGGAGGACGAGCGGGTCATGGCGGAGTGGCGCCAGCGCCACCCGGAGGACATCGCCTACGAGCAGGCCTACTGGGCAAGGCGCCGCGCGGAGGACACGCAAAGGCGCCGCGAGAAGCGGTTGGAAAGGCGTCAGCGGAAGGCGTTGGCGAATGCGCAGTCCGACATCGTTGCAGCAGGTGGGCAGTCGTTCTTCACGCCGGACGATGATCGGTGGCTGGACATCTGGCTAGACACCTCGGATGACACCGCCGAGGATGATAGCGATGGTAGCGACTTAGAGTAGTTTCTATCTAGTTGCGCCGTAGTTTATCTATGCTTTCGAACTATCTATCTTGTTGCACCGATGTAAAATACCTTTGTATCGTTTTTTATTTATGCAATCTATCTAGTTTTTATTTTATCTATGCGTTCGAAAATTAAAAAAAAATATTTTGTGCGCGCTGCATTTTTGCGCGCTGCTGGAGCGGCGCGCGCGCTGCATTTTAGCGCGGCTGCTGGAGCGGGCGCAGCGCGCCGCGCCAAACCAGGCGCAGCGCGCGCGCTAAAAGGTTTTTTGCGCGCGGCGCTATAGCGCGGCTGTTGGAGATGCTCTTACGGTTGAGATATCGCATCGCTTTTCTTAGGCGGAGAAATCGGGAATTTGTCTAAGTAAAGATGTGCACCTCTCTGTGTGCCACTTGATTTCTTGCTGGTCACCCCTCACCTCTTAAGATGAAATTTGTGGCGAAATCATCCAGTACCAAGAACATTGCCGACGGATGATGTCGGGAAAAATGTCATTTAAAAAAGAATCGGATGCAAAAACACTGCTCCAGTAGATGATGTATCTCTATTTGCTGTCCAGAAAATTTGCAAGAGGCCTAAATTTCCGCCTCAAGTGCTACACATTTGCAGCATCTCCACCGGCTCCAACAAAAATCAAACACAACGTCACAGCCACACATGAACACCAACTGATGATGATCCAGCAGCACGACGGCGTGGTGGTGGATGCAGCAGAACTCCAGCAGGGCTTCGCCAAGCGACTACGGGAGGAGGACGAGGTGTAGCAGGGGGAGGGAGGCGCCAAGGCAATGCGGCTGCCCTCCCCCCTGCCCTCCTTTATATAGGCCCCCAGGGGGGCGCCGGCCCTGGGAGATTGGATCTCCCAAGGGGGCGGCGGCCAAGGGGGGAGGAGTGCCCCCCAAGGCATGTGGTGCGCCCCCCCCCCCCACCCTAGGGTTTCAACCCTAGGCGCAGGGGGTGGGCCTAGGGGGGCGCACCAGCCCACTATGGGCTGGCTCCCCTCCCACGTCAGCCCATGGGGCCCTCCGGGATGGGTGACCCCACCCGGTGGACCCCCCGAGACCCTTCCGGTGGTCCCGGTACATTACCGGGTGACCCCAAAACTTTCCCGATGGCCGAAATACCACTTCCTATATATTATTCTTTACCTCCGGACCATTCCAAAACTCCTCGTGACGTCTGGGATCTCATCCGGGACTCCGAACAACATTCGGTATGCTGCATACTCATATTCATACAACCCTAGCGTCACCGAACCTTAAGTGTGTAGACCCTACGGGTTCGGGAGACACGCAGACATGACCGAGACGACTCTCGGGCAATAACCAACAGCAGGATCTGGATACCCATGTTGGCTCCCACATGCTCCTCGATGATTTCATCGGTTGAACCACAATATCGAGGATTCGATCAAACCCTGTATACAATTCCCTTTGTCAATCGGTACGTTACTTGCCCGAGACTCGATCATCGGTATCCCAATACCTTGTTCAGTCTCGTTACCGGCAAGTCACTTTACTCATACCGTAATGCATGATCCCGTGGACAACACCTTGGTCACCTTGAGCTCATTATGATGATGCATTACCGACTGGGCCCAGAGATACCTCTCCGTCATACGGAGTGACAAATCCCAGTCTCAATCCGTGTCAACCCAACAGACACTTTCGGAGATACCTGTAGTGCACCTTTATAGTCACCCAGTTACGTTGTGACGTTTGATACACCGAAAGCACTCCTACGGTATCCGGGAGTTACACGATCTCATGGTCGAAGGAAGAGATACTTGACATTGGCAAAGCTCTAGCAAACGAACTACACGATCTTTGTGCTATGCTTAGGATTGGGTCTTGTCCATCACATCATTCTCCTAATGATGTGATCTCGTCATCAACGACATCCAATGTCCATAGCCAGGAAACCATGACTATCTGTTGATCACAATGAGCTAGTCAACTAGAGGCTCACTAGGGACATATTGTGGTCTATGTATTCACACATGTATTACGATTTCCGGATAATACAGTTATAGCATGAATAAAAGACAATTATCATGAACAATGAAATATAATAATACTTTTATTATTGCCTCTAGGGCATATTTCCAACAATCTCCCACTTGCACTAGAGTCACTAGTCTAGTTATATTGTGATGAATCGAACACCCATAGAGTTCTGGTGTTGATCATGTTTTGCTCGCGAGAGAGGTTTAGTCAACGGATCTGCGACATTCAGATCCGTATGTACTTTGCAAATTTCTATGTCTCCATCTTGAACATTTTCACGGATGGAGTTGAAACGACGCTTGATGTGCCTGGTCTTCTTGTGAAACCTGGGCTCCTTGGCTAGGGCAATAGCTCCAGTGTTGTCACAGAAGAGTTTGATCGGCCCCGACGCATTGGGTATGACTCCTAGGTCGGTGATGAACTCCTTCACCCAAATCGCTTCATGCGCTGCCTCCGAGGCTGCCATGTACTCCGCTTCACACGTAGATCCCGCCACGACGCTCTGCTTGCAGCTGCACCAGCTTACTGCTCCACCATTCAACATATACACGTATCCGGTTTGTGACTTAGAGTCATCCATATCTGAGTCGAAGCTAGCGTCGACGTAACCCTTTACGACGAGCTCTTCGTCTCCTCCATAAACGAGAAACATGTCCTTTGTCCTTTTCTGGTACTTCAGGATATTCTTGACCGCTGTCCAGTGTTCCTTGCCGGGATTACTTTGGTATCTTGCTACCAAACTTACGGCAAGGTTTACATCAGGTCTGGTACACAGCATGGCATACATAATAGATCATATGGCTGAAGCATAGGGGATGACACTCATCTCTTCTTTATCTTTTGCCGTGGTCGGTGACTGAGCCAAGCTCAATCTCACACCTTGTAACATAGGCAAGAACCCTTTCTTGGACTGATCCATTTTGAACCTTTTCAAAATCTTATCAAGGTATGTGCTTTGTGAAAGACCTATGAGGCGTCTTGATCTATCTCTATAGATCTTGATGCCTAATATATAAGCAGCTTCTCCAAGGTCCTTCATTGAAAAACACTTATTCAAGTAGGCCTTAATGCTGTCCAGAAGTTCTATATCATTTCCCATCAGGAGTATGTCATCTACATATAATATGAGAAATGCTACAGAGCTCCCACTCACTTTCTTGTAAACGCAGGCTTCTCCATAAGTCTGCATAAACCCAAACACTTTGATCATCTCATCAAAGCGAATGTTCCAACTCCGAGATGCTTGCACCAGCCCATAAATGGATCGCTGGAGCTTGCATACTTTGTTAACGTTCTTAGGAACGACAAAACCTTCCGGCTGCATCATATACAGCTCTTCCTTAAGATGTCCGTTAAGGAATGCCGTTTTGACGTCCATCTGCCATATCTCATAATCATAGTATGCGGCAATTGCTAACATGATTCGGACGGACTTCAGCTTCGCTACGGGAGAGAATGTCTCGTCGTAGTCAATCCCTTGAACTTGTCGATAACCCTTAGCGACAAGTCGAGCCTTATAAATGGTAACATTATCATTCGCGTCCGTCTTCTTCTTAAAAATCCATTTGTTTTCTATCGCTCGCCAATCATCAGGCAAGTCTGTCAAAGTCCATACTTTGTTTTCATACATGGATTCTATCTCGGATTTCATGGCTTCAAGCCATTTGTTGGAATTTGGGCCCGCCATCGCTTCTTCATAGTTCGAAGGTTCACTGTTGTCTAACAACATGATTTCCAGGACAGGGTTGCCGTACCACTCTGGTGC
Source organism: Triticum timopheevii (assembly GCA_963921465.1). NCBI lineage: Eukaryota > Viridiplantae > Streptophyta > Magnoliopsida > Poales > Poaceae > Triticum > Triticum timopheevii. The sequence continues at coordinate 475,980,430 of OY997264.1, read as the reverse complement.
GGAACGTGTCCTTGTGGACCTACGAAGTTCAGTAGCAACTTGATCCGAAGTACCTTGATCATCATCATTATTTTCCTCTTCAGTTGGTGTGGGCATCACAGGAACATTTTCCTGAGCTGCACCACTTTCCCGTTCGAGAGGTAGTACTTCATCGAGTTCTACTTTCCTCCCACTTACTTCTTTCGAGAGAAACTCTTTTTCCAGAAAGCATCCGTTCTTGGCAACAAAGATCTTGCCCTCAGATCTTAAGTAGAAGGTATACCCGACAGTTTCTTTAGGGTATCCTATGAAGACGCATTTTTCCGACTTGGGTTCGAGCTTTTCAGGTTGAAGTTTCTTGACATAAGCATCGCATCCCCAAACTTTTAGAAACGACAGCTTAGGTTTCTTCCCAAACCATAATTCATACGGTGTCGTCTCAACGAATTTAGACTGTGCCCTATTTAAAGTGAATGTAGCTGTCTCTAGAGCGTATCCCCAAAATGATAGCGGTAAATCGGTAAGAGACATCATAGACCGCACCATATCCAATAGAGTGCGATTACGACGTTCGGACACACCGTTTCGCTGAGGTGTTCCAGGCGGCGTGAGTTGTGAAACGATTCCACATTTCTTTAAGTGTGTACCAAATTCGTGACTTAAGTATTCTCCTCCACGATCTGATCGTAGGAACTTTATATTTCGGTCACGTTGATTCTCTACCTCATTCTGAAATTCCTTGAACTTTTCAAAGGTCTCAGACTTGTGTTTCATTAAGTAGACATACCCATATCTACTCAAGTCATTAGTGAGAGTGAGAACATAACAATATCCTCCGCGAGCCTCAACGCTCATTGGACCGCACACATTGGTATGTATGATTTCCAACAAGTTGGTTGCTCGCTCCATTGTTCCGGAGAACGGAGTCTTGGTCATTTTGCCCATGAGGCATGGTTCGCATGTGTCAAATGATTCATAATCAAGAGACTCTAAAAGTCCATCAGCATGGAGCTTCTTCATGCGCTTGACACCAATGTGACCAAGACGGCAGTGCCACAAGTATGTGGGACTATCGTTATCAACTTTACATCTTTTGGCATCCACACTATGAACATGTGTAATATTACGCTCGAGATTCATTAAGAATAAACCATTGACCATCGGAGCATGACCATAAAACATATCTCTCATATAAATCGAACAACCATTATTCTCAGACTTAAATGAGTAGCCATCTCGTATTAAACGAGATCCCGATACAATGTTCATGCTCAAACTTGGCACTAAATAACAATTATTAAGGTTCAAAACTAATCCCGTGGGTAAATGTAGAGGCAGCGTGCCGACGGCGATCACATCAACTCTGGAACCATTCCCGACGCGCATCGTCACCTCGTCCTTCGCCAGTCTCCGTTTATTCCGCAGCTCCTGCTGTGAGTTACAAATATGAGCAACGGCACCGGTATCAAATACCCAGGAGTTACTACGAGTACTGGTAAGGTACACATCAATTACATGTATATCAAATATACCTTTGGTGTTGCCGGCCTTCTTATCCGCTAAGTATTTGGGGCAGTTCCGCTTCCAGTGACCCTTCCCCTTGCAATAAAAGCACTCAGTCTCAGGCTTGGGTCCATTCTTTGACTTCTTCCCGGTAACTGGCTTACCGGGCGCGGCAACATCCTTGCCGTCCTTCTTGAAGTTCTTCTTGCCCTTGCCTTTCTTGAACTTAGTGGTCTTATTGACCATCAACACTTGATGTTCTTTCTTGATTTCAGCCTCTGCTGACTTCAGCATCGAGAACACTTCAGGAATGGTCTTCACCATCCCCTGCATGTTGTAGTTCATCACAAAGCTCTTGTAGCTTGGTGGGAGCGACTGGAGGATTCTGTCAATGACCGCCTCATCTGGGAGGTTAATGTTCAGCTGGGTCATACGGTTGTGCAACCCAGACATCTTTAGGATGTGCTCACTGACAGAACTGTTTTCCTCCATCTTACAACTGTAGAACTTGTCGGAGACATCATATCTCTCGACCCGGGCATGAGCTTGAAAAACTAGTTTCAGCTCTTCGAACATCTCATATGCTCCGTGATGCTCAAAACGCTTTTGGAGCCCCGGTTCTAAGCTGTAAAGCATGCCGCACTGAACGAGGGAGTAATCATCAGCACGAGTTTGCCAAGCATTCATAATGTCTTGGTTCTCTGGGACGGGAGCGTCACCTAGCGGTCCTTCTAGGACATATTGCTTCCTGGCAGCTATGAGGATGATCCTCAGGTTCCGGACCCAGTCCGTATAGTTGCTGCCATCATCTTTCAGCTTGGTTTTCTCTAGGAACGCGTTGAAGTTCATGTTGACATTAGCGTTGGCCATTTGATCTACAAAACATATTTGCAAAGGTTTTTAGACTAAGTTCATGATATTAAGTTCATCTATTCATATTATGAACTCCCACTCAGATTAGACATCCCTCTGGTCATCTAAGTGTTACACGATCCGAGTCGACTAGGTCGTGTCTGATCATCACGTGAGACGGACTAGTCATCATCGGTGAACATCTTCATGTTGATCGTATCTTCCATATGACTCGTGTTCGACCTTTCGGTCTCCGTGTTCCGAGGCCATGTCTGTACATGCTAGGCTCGTCAAGTTAACCCTAAGTGTTTTGTTGTGTAAATCTGTCTTACACCCGTTGTATGTGAACGTAAGGATCTATCACACCCGATCATCACGTGGTGCTTCAAAACGACGAACTGTAGCAACGGTGCACAGTTAGGGGAGAACACTTCTTGAAATTGTTGTAAGGGATCATCTTATTTACTACCGTCGTCCTAAGTAAACAAGATGCATAAACATAATAAACATCACATGCAATTATATAGTTGTGACATGATATGGCCAATATCATATAGCTCCATTGATCTCCATCTTCGGGGCTCCATGATCATCTTGTCACCGGCTTGACACCATGATCTCCATCATCATGATCTCCATCATCGTGTCTTCATGAAGTTGTCACGCCAACGACTACTTTTACTTCTATGGCTAACACGTTTAGCAATAAAGTAAAGTAGTTTACATGGCGTTCTTCAATGACACGCAGGTCATACAAAAAATAAAGACAACTCCTATGGCTCCTGCCGGTTGTCATACTCATCGACATGCAAGTCGTGATTCCTATTACAAGAACATGATCTCATACATCACAATTCATCATTCATCACAACTTCTGGCCATATCACATCACATGATCAATCGCTGCAAAAACAAGTTAGACGTCCTCTAATTGTTGTTGCATCTTTTACGTGGCTGCAATTGGGTTCTAGCAAGAACGTTTTCTTACCTACGAATAACCACAACGTGATTTTGTCAACTTCTATTTACCCTTCATAAGGACCCTTTTCATCGAATCCGCTTCAACTAAAGTGGGAGAGACAGACACCCGCCAGCCACCTTATGCAACTAGTGCATGTCAATTGGTGAAACCGGTCTCACGTAAGCGTACGTGTAAGGTTGGTCCGGGCCGCTTCATCCCACAATACCGTTGAAGCAATAAAAGACTAGTAGTGGCAAGCAAGTTGACAAGATCCACGCCCACAACAAAATTGTGTTCTACTCATGCATTAGAGAACTACGCATAGACCTAGCTCTGATGCCACTGTTGGGGACCGTTGCAGAAAATTAAAAATTTTCCTACGGTTTCACCAAGATCCATCTATGAGTTCATCTAAGCAACGAGTCAAGGGAGTGAGTTTGCATCTACATACCACTTGTAGATCGCGTGCGGAAGCTTGCAAGGGGATGGTGATGATGGAGTCGTACTCGACGTGATTCAGATCACCGATGTCCAAGTGCTGAACGAACAGCACCTCCGCGTTCAACACACGTACGGGACGGGAGACGTCTCCTCCTTCTTGATCCAGCAAGGGGGAAGGAGAGGTTGATGATGATCCAGCAGCACGACGGCGTGGTGGTGGATGCAGCAGAACTCCAGCAGGGCTTCGCCAAGCGACTACGGGAGGAGGACGAGGTGTAGCAGGGGGAGAGAGGCGCCAAGGCAATGGGTGCGGCTTCCCTCCCCCCTGCCCTCCTTTATATAGGCCCCCAGGGGGGGCGCCGGCCCTGGGAGATTGGATCTCCCAAGGGGGCGGCGGCCAAGGGGGGAGGAGTGCCCCCCAAGGCATGTGGTGCGCCCCCCCACCCTAGGGTTTCAACCCTAGGCGCAGGGGGTGGGCCTAGGGGGGCGCACCAGCCCACTATGGGCTGGCTCCCCTCCCACGTCAGCCCATGGGGCCCTCCGGGATGGGTGGCCCCACCCGGTGGACCCCCCGGGACCCTTCCGGTGGTCCCGGTACATTACCGGGTGACCCCGAAACTTTCCCGATGGCCGAAATACCACTTCCTATATATTATTCTTTACCTCCGGACCATTCCAAAACTCCTCGTGACGTCCGGGATCTCATCCGGGACTCCGAACGACATTCGGTATGCTGCATACTCATATTCATACAACCCTAGCGTCACCGAACCTTAAGTGTGTAGACCCTACGGGTTCGGGAGACACGCAGACATGACAGAGACGACTCTGGGGCAATAACCAACAGCGGGATCTGGATACCCATGTTGGCTCCCACATGCTCCTCGATGATTTCATCGGTTGAACCACGATGTCGAGGATTTGATCAAACCCTGTATACAATTCCCTTTGTCAATCGGTACGTTACTTGCCCGAGACTCGATCGTCGGTATCCCAATACCTTGTTCAGTCTCGTTACCGGCAAGTCACTTTACTCGTACCGTAATGCATGATCCCGTGGCCAACACCTTGGTCACCTTGAGCTCATTATGATGATACATTACCGAGTGGGCCCAGAGATACCTCTCCGTCATACGGAGTGACAAATCCCAGTCTCGATCCGTGTCAACCCAACAGACACTTTCGGAGATACCTGTAGTGCACCTTTATAGTCACCCAGTTACGTTGTGACGTTTGATACACCCAAAGCACTCCTACGGTATCCGGGAGTTACACGATCTCATGGTCGAAGGAAGAGATACTTGACATTGGCAAAGCTCTAGCAAACGAACTACACGATCTTTGTGCTATGCTTAGGATTGGGTCTTGTCCATCACATCATTCTCCTAATGATGTGATCCCGTCATCAACGACATCCAATGTCCATAGCCAGGAAACCATGACTATCTGTTGATCACAACGAGCTAGTCAACTAGAGGCTCACTAGGGACCTATTGTGGTCTATGTATTCACACGTGTATTACGATTTCCGGATAATATAGTTATAGCATGAATAAAAGACAATTATCATGAACAATGAAATATAATAATACTTTTATTATTGCCTCTTGGTGTGGGTTCAAGTTAGGGGGAGAAATGGAATTGTCCCATAAAGATAAGAGAGAATCAGAAAGCAGCTCACTTGGATGGTCTTCTCACATCCAGTCAGAAGTGGAACTAAAGATTCGGATCGCAGGAAATAAACAGAAAGGCGAGAGTGGAGGTTGGCGGGTCTAAGATCTAGTGGGAACATTAGAGGTATCTTCAAGAAATATGAAGGAGATCACACATAGTACTGTCTGCAAGCAATAGATCACACTACTGCTTGTTGATTCAATCTATCACGCTTACTAGAAAACCGGCCAAAAACTAAAACCAAAAAAATACTAATGTGCTACCCCGTAGAACAAATGATAATGTTGTCTCTGTTTCAAGAATTTAAACCCATCAACCCTAATGATGCAAGATTGTTTCGCCCCATCAAGCCTGGCGATCCAACATTAATAGAGAGGGATGATATCAAAGAGGTATCTACAAATAGTAAATAATATCGACACCTTCTAGCACTCGCCAAGAAGAAGGATCAGCGTATTCTGGAGATTTAAAAGGTTGCTAAAGAGAGCTTAGTTTTATATAGGCCTCCAACAAATCCGTTAAAAGATTCTATTAAGCCAACGCATGACGGTGAGTTGACTCTTGACTTACACATGCACTTTAAGGATGAAGAAAGGCTTCGATTAGCAGAATTGACGAGCTACCTTTGTAGTAAAGCACTAAAATGCAAGTTAGAGGTTACATTTGATACGTTTAAAGAAACATGTTACAATAAACAGTATTGGATACCAAAAAGGAATTTAGACCAAGATTCTTTAGAAAATAATGATTACGAACGGGCGTATCTGTTTTGGGATACGCTAATTGTAAGTGTGAGCTTCAAAACGAATGATGCTAAAAGAAATCAATATAAATATGATGCGTGCGATGGACCAATTCTTTAGAGGCGACATGCGCGGCCTCCCGGCGATCAACAAGGCCATTGTTGTTCTCTTGCCAAAGAAGGCAGGAGCGGTTGAAATCACTGACTTTAGGCCGCTCAGTCTTGTGCATGGGGCTCTCAAGATCTTTGATAAAGCATTGTCCATGAGGCTTGCCGGAGAACTGTCATACCTTGTGGGTTGTCACCGGAGCGCATTTGTAGCTGGGAGATCCTTGCATGACAATTTCATGCTCGTGCAGTGCACGGCCCGACGTCTGCACGCGCTACGCGACCCTTCAGTCATGTTGAAGCTCGACATATCCAAAGCTTTTGACTCCATCCAATGGTCGTTCTTGCTCGAGGTGCTGAGACAGATGGGTTTTGGGCGGAGATGGATCACCTGGATCTGTGGCATGCTATCAACATAATCCACCAGAATCCTAGTCAATGTGAGGCCGGGTGACGCAATCTTCAACGGTGGCGGGCTGAGGCAAGGGGGGCCGATATCCCCCATGCTCTTCATCTTATGTATGGAACCTCTCCACTGACTGTTTGTGCGAGCCACCGAGACTGGCTTGCTGACCCCTCTAGCGCACGGTGGCCTCAAACAGAGGCTCTCCATGTTCGTGGACGACGTCATGGTTTTCCTCAGGCTAAAACCTCCGGAGCTTTCCGTGTGCTCATCGATGCTTGTCATGTTCGGACATGCTTCCGGGCTGCATGTGAACCTTGCCAAGACTGCAGTCCTTCCGATCCGGTGCACAGGAGGAAATGCAACTAGTTCGGGATATACTTGGATGCTCGACCGCCGAGTTCCCATGCAAATACCTCGGCCTTCCCCTCACTATCAAGAAGCAAACATTGGCACAGTTCCGTGAACTCGTGGGCTAGCTTGTCGGGCAGCTGCCGCACTGGAAAGCAGCGACTCTACCGAAGAGCAACAGACTCCTCCTTATCCAATCTGTCCTCACAGCGATCCCCATCCATTCGATGTTAGTTTTCTTTGGAGCGGCACGGCGGAGGCAGCAGGAGGCGCATGTGCAGTCGCCTGGGACGTCGTCTGCTGACCAAAGTGGGCGGGTGGCCTAGGCGTGCTGGATTTGCGCTGGATGAATGTGGCTTTTCAGACAAAATGGATTTGGCTACAAAAGATAGACACCTCCAGGCCTTGGGCTGAGTTTAACATACATGTGCCCAAGGAAGCAAGGCAGCTTTTCCAGGCGACAGTGCGAGTGCAGCTAGGTGATGATAAGAGCACGTTGTTTTGGGAGGACCGATGGCTCCAGGGGTCTCGCGTCCAAGAATTAGTGCCACGCGTGTACGAACGCATCCCTGCACGAGTAAGGAATGCAAGAACCGTATATGAAGCCATAACCTCGGACGCTTGGGCACGTGACCTTGGGCCGGCCATTGATCACACCACCTTGGAGCAGTTTATGTCCTTGTGGCCCTTGGTGGCGGCCACCCATCTGCACGAGCACAACGGCGACACTATCAGCTGGGCCTGGAGCAAGGAGGGACAGTTCTCGGCCAGTTCAGCCTACCACGCCAAGTTTTGAGGATTGCAAGTTTTGCCCACGGCTACACTCACTTGGGGCTCGCGGGCACCGCTAAGATGCAGGTTTTTCTCCTGGCTGGCCGCCAAGGATAGGTGTTGGTGAAGGAAATATGCCCTAGAGGCAATAATAAAGTTATTATTTATTTCCTTATTTCATGATAAATGTTTATTATTCATGCTAGAATTGTATTAACCGGAAACATAATACATGTGTGAATACATAGACAAACATAGTGTCACTAGTATGCCTCTACTTGACTAGCTCGTTTATCAGAGATGGTTATGTTTCCTAGCCATGGACAAAAGAGTTGTCATTTGATTAACGGGATCACATCATTAGGAGAATGATGTGATTGACATGACCCATTCCATTAGCTTAGCACTTGATCGTTTAGTATGTTGCTATTGCTTTCTTCATGACTTATACATGTTCCTGTAACTATGAGATTATGCAACTCCCGTTTGCCGGAGGAACACTTTGGGTACTACCAAACGTCACAACGTAACTGGGTGATTATAAAGGAGTACTACAGGTGTCTCCGAAGGTACATGTTGAGTTGGCGTATTTCGAGATTAGGTTTTGTCACTCCGATTGTCGGAGAGGTATCTCTGGGCCCTCTCGGTAATGCACATCATTATAAGCCTTGCAAGCAATGTGACCAATGAGTTGGTTATGGGATGATGCATTACAGAACGAGTAAAGAGACTTGCCGGTGACGAGATTGAACTAGGTATTGGATACCGACGATCGAATCTCGGGCAAGTAACATACCAATGACAAAGGGAACAACGTATGTTGTTATGCGGTTCGACCGATAAAGATCTTCGTAGAATATGTAGGAGCCAATATGGGCATCCAGGTCCCGCTATTGGTTATTGACCGAGAATAGTTCTAGGTCATGTCTACATAGTTCTCGAACCCGTAGGGTCCGCACGCTTAAGGTTTCGATGACAGTTATATTATAAGTTTATGAGTTTTGATGTACCGAAGGAGTTCGGAGTCCCGGATGAGATCGGGGATATGACGAGGAGTCTCGAAATGGTCGAGACGTAAAGATCGATATATTGGACGACTATATTCGGAGTTCGGAAAGGTTTCGAGTGATTCGGGTATTTTTCGGAGTACCGGAGAGTTACGGGAATTCGCCGGGGAGAAGTATTGGGCCTTATTGGGCCCTGCGGGAAAGAGAGAGGGGCTGCCTAGGGCAGGCCGCGCCCCCCCCCATGGCCTAGTCCGAATTGGACTAGGGGGAGGGGCCGCACCCCCTCCTTCCTTCCCTTCTCTCTTCCCCTTCCTAGTCTCCTACTCCTACTACATGGAAGGACTCCTAGTTGGACTAGGAAAGGGGGAATCCTACTCCCGGTGGGAGTAGGACTCCCCATGGCGCGCCCGTCCTAGGTCCGGCCTCCTCCTCCCTCCCTCCTTTATATACGGGGGCAGGAGGCACCCCATAGACACACAAGTTGATCTACGGATCGTTCCTTAGCCGTGTGCGGTGCCCCCCTCCACCATATTCCACCTCGGTCATATCGTCGCGGGTTTTAGGCGAAGCCCTGCGCCGGTAGAACATCATCATCGTCACCACGCCGTTGTGCTGACGGAACTCATCTCCAGAGCTCGGCTGGATCGGAGGCCGGAGATCGTCATCGAGCTGAACGTGTGCAGAACTCGGAGGTGCCGTACGTTCGGTACTTGGATCGGTCGGATCGTGAAGACGTATGACTACATCAACCGCGTTGTCATAACGCTTCCGCTTATGGTCTACGAGGGTACGTGGACAACACTCTCCCCTCTCGTTGCTATGCCATCACCATGATCTTGCGTGTGCGTAGGAAATTTTTTGAAATTACTACGTTCCCCAACAGTGGCATCCGAGCCTAGGTTTTTATGGTTTGATGTTATATGCACGAGTAGAACACAAGTGAGTTGTGGACGATATAATTCATACTGCCTACCAGCATGTCATACTTTGGTTCGGCGGTATTGTTGGATGAAGCGGCCCGGACCGACATTACGCGTACGCTTACGCGAGACTGGTTCTACCGACGTGCTTTGCACACAGGTGGCTGGCGGGTGTCAGTTTCTCCAACTTTAGTTGAACCGAGTGTGGCTACGCCCGGTCCTTGCGAAGGTTAAAACGGAGTCTATTTGACAAACTATCATTGAGGTTTTGATGCGTAGGTGAGATTGGTTCTTTCTTAAGCCCATAGCAGCCACGTAAAACTTGCAACAACAAAGTAGAGGACGTTTAACTTGTTTTTGCAGGGCATGTTGTGATGTGATATGGTCAAAACATGATGAGATATAAGTTGTTGTATGAGATGATCATGTTTTGTTGAAGTTATCGGCGACTGGAAAAAGCTCTATGGTTGTCTCTTTGTTGCATAAGATGCAAGTACCAAATAATTGCTTTACTTTATCCCTATGCGATTGCAATAGTTGCAAGAGCAATAGTTGGTGAGACGACCATGTGATGTCACATTGATATAGATCAAGATGATGAAGATCATGGTGTCATGCCGGTGACGATAGAGATCATGACAGTACTTTGGAGATGGAGATCAAAGGCGCAAGATGATCATGGCCATATCATGTCACATATTTTGATTGCATATGATGTTTATCTATTATACATCTTATTCTTGCTTTGACTGACGGTAGCATTTTAAGATGATCTCTCACTAATTATCAAGAAGTGTTCTCCCTGAGTATGAACCGTTGCCAAAGTTCGTCGTGCCCAGACACCACGTGATGATCGGGTGTGATAAGCTCTACGTCCATCTACAACGGGTGCAAGCCAGTTTTGCACACGCAGAATACTCAGGTTAAACTTGACAAGCCTAGCATATGCAGATATGGCCTCGAAACACGGAGACCGAAAGGTCGAGCGTGAATCATATAGTAGATATGATCAACATAATGATGTTCACCATTGAAAACTACTCCATCTCACGTGATGATCGGTTATGGTTTAGTTGATTTGGATCACGTGATCACTTAGATGATTAGAGAGATGTCTGTCTAAGTGGGAGTTCTTAAGTAATATGATTAATTGAACTTAAATTTATCATGAACTTAGTCCTGGTAGTATCTTGCAAATTATGTTGTAGATCAATAGCTTGCATTGTTGCTTTCATATGTTTTGATATGTTCCTAGAGAAAACCGTGTTGAAAAATGTTAGTAGCAATGTTGCGGATTTGATCCGTGATATGAGGTTAATCCTCATTGTTGCACAGAAGAATTATGTCCTTGATGCACCGCTAGGTGACAAACCTATTGCAGGAGCAGATGCAGACGTTATGAACGTTTGGCTAGCTCAAAAGGATGACTACTTGATAGTTTAGTGCACTATGCTTAAACGGCTTAGAATCGGGACTTCAAAGACGTTTTGAACGTCATGGACCATATGAGATGTTCCAGGAGTTGAAGTTAATATTTCCAGCAAATACCCGAGTTGAGAGATATGAAGTCTCCAACAAGTTCTAAAGCTAAAAGATGGAGGAGAATCGCTCAACTAGTGAGCATGTGCTCAGATTGTCTGGGTACTTCAATCGCTTGAATCAAGTGGGAGTTAATCTTCTAGATAAGATAGTGATTGACAGAATTCTCTAGTCACCATCACTAAGTTACTAGAACTTCGTGATGAACTATAGTATGCAAGGGATGACGAAAACGATTCCCAAGCTCTTCGTGATGCTGAAATCAACGAAGGTAGAAATCAAGAAAGAGCATCAAGTGTTGATGGTTAACAAGATCACTAGTTTCAAGAGAAGGGCAAAGGGAAATAAAGGGAACTTCAAGTGGGAAGACAAGCAAGTTGTCACTCCTGCGAAGAAGCCCAAAGCTGGACCATAGCCTGAAATTGAGTGTTTACACTACAAAGGAAATGGTCACTGGAAGCGGAAATGCCCTGAATATTTGGTGGATAAGAAGGATGGCAAAGTGAACAAGGGTATATTTGATATACAAATTATTGATGTGTGCCTTACTAGTGTTTATAGTAGCCCCTGAGTATTTGATACTTGTTCGGTTGCTAAGATTAGTAATTCGAAACGGGAGTTGCAGAATAAACAGAGACTAGTTAAGGGTGAAGTGACGATGTTTGTTGGAAGTGGTTCCAAGATTGATATGATCATCATCGCACACTCCCTATACTTTTGGGATTTGTGTTGAACCTAAATAAGTGTTATTTGGTATTTGCGTTGAGCATGAATATGATTTGATCATGTTTATTGCAATACGATTATTCATTTTAGTTAGAGAACAATTGTTGTTCTGTTTACATGAATAAAACCTTCTATGGTCATACACACCAACGAAAATGGTTTGTTGGATCTCGATCGTAGTAATACACATATTCATAATATTGAGGCCAAAAGATGCAAAGTTAATAATGATAGTGCAACTTATTTGTGGCACTGCCGTTTAGGTCATATTGGTGTAAAGCGCACGAAGAAACTCCATGCTGATGGGATTTTGGAATCACTTGATTATGAATCACTTGATGCTTGCGAACCATGCCTCATGGGCAAGATGACTAAGACTCCGTTCTCCGGAACAATGGAGCGAGCAACTGACTTATTGGAAATAATACATACCGATGTATGCGATCCGATGAGTGTTGAGGCTCGCGGTGGGTATTGTTATTTTCTGACCTTCACAAATGATTTGAGCAGATATGGGTATATCTACTTGATGAAACATAAGTCTGAAATAGTTGAAAGGTTCAAAGAATTTCAGAGTGAAGTGGAAAAATCATCATAACAAGAAAATAAAGTTTCTGCGATCTGATCACGGAGACAAATATTTGAGTTACGAGTTTGGTCTTCAATTAAAACAATGTGGAATATTTTCACAGCTCACGCCACCTGGAACACCACATCATAATGGTGTGTCCGAACGTCATAACCGTACTTTATTGGATACAGTACAATCTATGATGTTTCTTACCAATTTACCAATATCGTTTTGGGGTTATGCATTAGAGACAGCTGCATTCACGTTTAAAATAGGGCACCATCTAAATCCGTTGAGACGACACCGTATGAACTATGGTTTAGCAATAAACCTAAGCTGTTGTTTCTTAAAGTTTGGGGCTGCGATGCTTATGTGAAAAAGTTTCATCCTGATAAGCTCGAACCTAAATCAGAGAAGTGCGTCTTCATAGAATACCCAAAGGAAATTGTTGGGTACACCCTCTATCACATATCCCAAGGCAAGATATTCGTTGCTAAAATGGATCCTTTCCAGAGAAGGAGTTTCTCTCGAAAGAAGTGAGTGGGAGGAAAGTAGAACTTGATGAGGTAAATGTACCTGCTCCCTTATTGGAAAGTAGTTTATCACAGAAATTAGTTCCTGTGACAAATACACCAATTAGTGAGGAAGCTAATGATATTGATCATGAAACTTCAGATCAAGTTACTACAGAACCTCGTAGGTCTTCCAGAGTAAGATCCGCACCAGAGTGGTGTAGTAATCATGTTCTGGAAGTCATGTTACTAGACCATGATGAACCTACGAACTATGAGGAAGCGATGATGAGCCCAGATTCCGCGAAATGGCTCGAGGCCATAAAATCTGAGATATAATCCATGTATGAGAACAAAGTATGGACTTTGATTGACTTGCTCGATGATCAGCAAGCCATGTTAAATAAATGGATCTTCAAGAGCAAGACGGACACTGATAGTAGTGTTACTATCCACTAAGCTCGACTTGTTGCAAAAGGTTTTCAACAAAGTTCAAAGGTGTTGAATACGATGAGATTTTCTCACTCGTATCGATGCTTAAGTCTGTCTGAATCATGTTAGCAATTGCCACATTTTATGAAATCTGGTAAATGGATGTCAAAACTGCATTCCTTAATGGATTTATTAAAGAAGAGTTGTATATGGTGCAACTAGAAGGTTTTGTCAATCCTAAAGGTGCTAACAAAATGTGCAAGCTCCAGCGATCCATCTATGGACTGGTGCAAGCATCTCGGAGTTGGAATATACGCTTTGATAAGTTAATCAAAGCATATAGTTTTATATGGACTTACGATGAAGCCTGTATTTACAATAAAGTAAGTGGGAGCACTACAGCCTTTCTGATTAGTATATGTGAGTGACATATTGTTGATCAGAAATGATGTAGAATTTTTCTGCAAAGCATAAAGGAGTGTTTTAAAGGAGTTCTTTAAAAAGAAAAGACCTCAGTAAAAGCTACTTACATATTGAGCATCAAGATCTATTGAGATAGATCAAGACGCTTGATAAGATTTTCAATGAGTACATACCTTGGCAAGATTTTGAAATAGTTCAAAATGGAACAGTCAAAGAAAGAGTTCTTGCCTGTGTTGCAAAGGTATGAAATTGAGTAAGACTCAAATCCCGACCACAGCAGAAAATAGAAAGAGAATGAAAAGTCATTCCCTATGCCTCAGTCATAGGTTCTATAAAGTATGCTATGCTATGTACCAGACCTATTGTATACCTTGCTCTGAATTTGGCAAGGGAGTACAATAGTGATCTAAGAGTAGATCACTGGACATTGGTCAAGAATATCCTTAGTAAGGACTAAGGAGATGTTTCTCGATTATGGAGGTGATAAAAGAGTTTGTTGTAAAAGTTACATCAGTGCAAACTTTTACACTGATCCAGATGACTCTAAGTCTCAACCTGGATACATATTGAAAGTGGGAGCAATTAGCTAGAGTAGCTCCATGCAGAGCATTGTGGACATAAAATATTTGCAAAATACATACGGCTCTGAATGTGACAGACCCGTTGACTAAGCTTCTCTCACGAGCAAAACATGATCACACCTTAGTACTCTTTGGGTGTTAATCACATAGCGATGTGAACTAGATTATTGACTCTAGTAAACCCTTTGGATGTTGGTCACATGATGATGTGAACTATGGGTGTTAATCATATACAGATATGAATATTGGTGTTAAATCACATGGCGGTGTGAACTAGATTATTGACTCTAGTGCAAGTGGGAGACCGAAGGAAATATGCCCTAGAGGCAATAATAAAGTTATTATTTATTTCCTTATTTCATGATAAATGTTTATTATTCATGCTAGAATTGTATTAACCGGAAACATAATACATGTGTGAATACATAGACAAACATAGTGTCACTAGTATGCCTCTACTTGACTAGCTCGTTTATCAGAGATGGTTATGTTTCCTAGCCATGGACAAAAGAGTTGTCATTTGATTAACGGGATCACATCATTAGGAGAATGATGTGATTGACATGACCCATTCCGTTAGCTTAGCACTTGATCGTTTAGTATGTTGCTATTGCTTTCTTCATGACTTATACATGTTCCTGTAACTATGAGATTATGCAACTCCGTTTACCGGAGGAACACTTTGGGTACTACCAAACGTCACAACGTAACTGGGTGATTATAAAGGAGTACTACAGGTGTCTCCGAAGGTACATGTTGAGTTGGCGTATTTCGAGATTAGGTTTTGTCACTCCGATTATCGGAGAGGTAACTCTGGGCCCTCTCGGTAATGCACATCATTATAAGCCTTGCAAGCAATGTGACCAATGAGTTGGTTACGGGATGATGCATTACAGAACGAGTAAAGAGACTTGCCGGTGACGAGATTGAACTAGGTATTGGATACCGACGATCGAATCTCGGGCAAGTAACATACCAATGACAAAGGGAACAACGTATGTTGTTATGCGGTTTGACCGATAAAGATCTTCGTAGAATATGTAGGAGCCAATATGGGCATCCAGGTCCCGCTATTGGTTATTGACCGAGAATAGTTCTAGGTCATGTCTACATAGTTCTCGAACTCGTAGGGTCCGCACACTTAAGGTTTCGATGACAGTTATATTATGAGTTTATGAGTTTTGATGTACCGAAGGAGTTCGGAGTCCCGGATGAGATCGGGGACATGACGAGGAGTCTCGAAATGGTCGAGACGTAAAGATCGATATATTGGACGACTATATTCGGAGTTCGGAAAGGTTTCGAGTGATTCGGGTATTTTTCGGAGTACCGGAGAGTTACGGGAATTCGCCGGGGAGAAGTATTGGGCCTTATTGGGCCCTGCGGGAAAGAGAGAGGGGCTGCCTAGGGCAGGCCGCGCGCCCCCCCCCCCCCCCCATGGCCTAGTCCGAATTGGACTAGGGGGAGGGGCCGCACCCCCTCCTTCCTTCCCTTCTCTCTTCCCCTTCCTAGTCTCCTACTCCTACTACATGGAAGGACTCCTAGTTGGACTAGGAAAGGGGGAATCCTACTCCCGGTGGGAGTAGGACTCCCCATGGCGCGCCCCTCCTAGGGCCGGCCTCCTCCTCCCTCCCTCCTTTATATACGGGGGCAGGGGGCACCCCATAGACACACAAGTTGATCTACGGATCGTTCCTTAGCCGTGTGCGGTTCCCCCCTCCACCATATTCCACCTCGGTCATATCGTCGCGGGTTTTAGGCGAAGCCCTGCGCCGGTAGAACATCATCATCATCACCACGCCGTTGTGCTGACGGAACTCATCTCCGGAGCTCGGCTGGATCGGAGGCCGGAGATCGTCATCGAGCTGAACGTGTGCAGAACTCGGAGGTGCCGTATGTTCGGTACTTGGATCGGTCGGATCGTGAAGACGTACGACTACATCAACCGCGTTGTCATAACGCTTCCGCTTACGGTCTACGAGGGTACGTGGACAACACTCTCCCCTCTCGTTGCTATGCCATCACCATGATCTTGCGTGTGCGTAGGAAATTTTTTGAAATTACTATGTTCCCCAACAGTTGGACCTCAGACCGGTTGGCGCGGCGAGGCTTACCGCACCAGGTAGCTTGCCCGCTGTGTGATCAGCACGACGAAACGATAGGCCACCTACTTCTGCATTGCGTCTTCGCCCGGCAAGTGTGGCCTCGAGTTTTACCAACGCTGGATATGGGACACGCAGAGCCTCGTGAGGAGGAGTCATTATCGGATTGGTACTTGCGCAGTGGGCTGGATAGGCTGCCCAAGCAAAGAGCGAGACCGATACGCGCAATCTGCTTGCTAGTCTTTTGGGAGGTGTGGAAACACCGAAACGGCATTGTGTTCGATGGCAAGGCACCATGCCTAATGGACCTGCTTAGAAAGATCGCTAGCGAATATGTATTATGGAGGGATGCGGGACTGCTACAAGGTGATATGGACATGCACCGGGGCATCGAGGTAGCTCTAGGGTGGGCACCAGACGAGTAGTCACTTAGCGCGGTGGGTGGAGATAGGTGGAGTTGGGCGTGGGTATCATGTAGCCATGCCTTGTAAAACTGCTATGGGGCTCTTCCCCCTCCTTCTTTAATAGATGATATGCACACTCGTGCGTATTCGAGAAAAAAATAATATAAATATAACGTTTTTACTTTCTTGAAAGATAGTGCAAAATCGTTGAAAGAAAAAGGTCCACTTTCTTCACAACGCGATTCAAAGTTGCAACAGATTCAAGAGCACGTTGAAAAATTGACCATGGATTTTGATGAATTAGAAATGCACTCCAATTTCAACCATTTGATTAAGCAAATCCATGATAAGATTGAAGCGTATGGAGATGGGATACCTAAGGGTGGTGCTAAGTATTATCTTCTGAAACATTTAAAGAATGAGAGAAATCGAGAAATAGTTCATGATCTGAAGCCAGATATATTAGAAGGGATAGCAGTTTGGGTGTTGTGTAAACACTTTAACCATTTAGTTTGGAGCATCGAACTGTATGTATTCAGACCTTGGTTACACAATTTGATGCTGCAGTATTGGCTCATTATCGCAAAACTCGTCCAGATGATGAAGAAGTCTCGGAAGATGCGAGTGCTGTTACTGACACTAAAGTCGACGATCCTACTCGAGCAGATAATGAGGTTGAGGTGGATGATGATGATACAAATGAAAAGAAAGATGATACTAAAAAGAGAAAAAGAAGAAAACATAGGATTTATGAGATAGGTTCTCACTTGTTCAATTACTTAGCCATTCTTAAGGTTATTGAAAAGTGTAGTAGTGAATCAATAAATGTCACGAAAAATAAGAAGGGAAAAAAGAAAGGGATAAAGGGGGAAAAATATAAACACATGAGTGCACCCGTTTATGTGAGATGTACATTCCAGCTTGATGAGATGCCTATCAGGGTTCCCCTACCGATGGTATATCCATCAAAAGCTTGGGCTAATTCTATTACGGAGGAACATCGTAAAATAGAAGAGGATCGTATGACTTCATATAAAAATAATGTGTTGAATGAAGATAAGATGAAATTTGTATTATGGGATAGTAATAACCTTCAAAGTATACGAATGCTTTGTGGTGGATACTTAACTTCAAAGAAAAGAACTTTGCACTCCTCACTTCGCCTGAGGCGGCCAATTTTGACATTCATTGTACAAATGGTGCTACGGCACCCGAAGCAAGAGTGTTGTGTGGGGCTATGGAGAGGCTACAAACACAAGGATTTTTAATCAATGTCAAGTTCTTGAACTCTCTAAAGAGAAAATGGGATGTTTTCAGGGGTTATGGGCTTGTCATCCCTGAGGCTCTGACCTATCTTAATGTAACTGAAGCTTTAGAGAAGCTAAGATCTATGTATCATAGCGAGGAATGCAGAGATATTCGCAAAAATTTCCAGTTTCAAGATTTGAGAAACTTGTTGCTGAAAAACATCCAGCAGGCAAACTTCGAACAAGCGACACTCAAGCTAGATGAAGCTTATTCAGGCTATAATTTCTATTTACCGGTATTTTTGGACTTCCAGGGTCGAAATTACCGCCACGATCCCTTTCATTTACACGAACGAGATCTATTGAGAGGTCTGTTTCACTTTGCAAGAGAGGATGATCTAAGGTCATCATGTGGTCTGGAAGGTGTAGAAAGTGAAGAGTTAACATCACGGGAGATGGAACATTTTTATACTACTACATTCCATTATAAGAAACACGTAAATTACGATGAGGGATACGATTGATATAAGACGAAGGTATATGATAGGTTGGCGGCCCCGCATCAGTCACAGCGAGCTACACCGGCCGGAATTCACCTATGTGCCTGCTAGGTTGTCGGGCCCGTGGGACTGGGGTACCCAGGCCCGTCTGCCTGCGGCCCAGGCACGACGCGTGTCATGGGCCCAGGGCGGCACACTTTCAAGGCTTCACGAGCAAGGCCCTCGCGAGCAAAAACACTGTTGTATCTCTATTTGGTGCCTAAAAAAATTGCAACAACCCTCAATTCCTGCCTGAAGTGCTGCATTTTGCATCATCTCTACCAGTTGCCACAAAAATCAAACACAACGTCATAGCCACACACAAACGCCAACTGCCACCCTGAAGTTTCCTAGTCGCTCGACCCGTGGCCACCCTACACCGATTCTGGTTGGATCTCATTGTCACCCGCCACCGCGGCAAGTCCATCATGCTCCTCGACACAGTCACTCTGGATGTACACCACTAGCCCAGTCGCCGCTGTCAAATGGGGTTCCACCGCTGCTCGATTTGCAGCAAATTTGGTTGTTCCCTGCCCCTCCATCGTCTGATATGGCCATCGCAGCAACGGGACTCGCCTTGTAGGTTGATCATCTACAGTCCGGTACCCCACATGGTCGTTGTGACCACCACTGAGTTGTTGCTCCTTCAAAGCTCTCGGTTGTTGGCGAGCGCGACTGCAGAGGCTCTGATACGGGGGCAGCAAGAACACGCCCAGTCCATTCCTAGCCAGCTCGACGCCCCCGCATCTGCTATAGCGAGCTACGCCGGCCAGAATTCACCTATGTGCCTGCTAGGTGTTCGATGGAAAGCATCCAAGGTAAAAAATAACATTTTTCGTTTTTTGTTGTGATATAGAAGCGGACCTGATACAAATATTGTGTAAATGTAGATGAATTTGTTTGAATTGTCTTTGTGGGATCATTCCTCCTCCAGAGAGGAATACGAGTGGGACAAAGATGAAGACAATGATTTGATCATGATCGTGCACATGAAGAAGAATAAGAGGTTGAAGCATGGTGGTTATGTTGTCGATCGTGAGGTGATTCATTAGGAGGAAGGAATATGGGTAACATAGATTGATGGTCAATTATTTTGGTCCAAATCTAGTGTATCCAGAGCGATACTTTCGACTCTGGTTCAGAATGGGTCGGATTTGTTCCTCCACATCGTTCATTGTGTGAATCAGCATGATCGATTCTTCGAGCAAAGGAGGAATTGTGTCGGAGAGTTTGGACATGACACTGTCCAGAAGGTAACTAAGGCATTGCACATGATGACATATGTTATTCCTGTAAATTTGGTTGATGATCCCTTGGCAATGGGAGAGAGCACTTCCATCAAGTGTGTGAAGCAATTTGCAAAGGCAGTGGTTGAATATTTTGGGCCAGAGTATTTGAGAGCACCTAGTGCTAAGGACACTCAGAGACTTTGGAGATGAAAAAAGCACATAGGTTTCCATGTATGCCCAGTTCAATTGATTGCATGCATTGTATGTGAAAGAACTGCATTGCGGCATGACATGGACAGTTCAAATGACATGTGAAGGATGCAACCATCATTCTTCAAGTCGTGGCCAATCAGGAGATATCGTTTTGGCATGCATATTTCGAGATGCCTGGATTTTACAGTGCCATCAATGTGCTCTATTGATCACCACTCTTTGCACGCTTAGCCAATGGGGAATCACCACATGTGGAGTTTCAAGAAAATGGCCGCACATACAACATGGGCTACTACTTAGTGGATGTGATGTATTCAAAGCGGGCAACCTTTGTGAAGTCAGTTTAAGCCCCCAAAGTAAGAAAGGATTTCAAATCCATAATGCTCAAGCAGCTGCTAGGAAACATGTGGATATGTCATTTGAAATTTTGCGCCCAATTTGTTATTGTGTGAGGACCAATTGGATCTTGGGATCAATAAATCCTTTGGTACATCACGAGGAGGGCCATTGTGATCATGCACAACATGATAATTGAGCATGAGCATGTGAATTTTTTTGATTACTCCTATGAATTGATGAGGAAGGTGGTATAACCACGTAGAAGGAAAGACCGCATCTGACAATTTCTTCAAGTTCACCATGACATTAGAGATGCAGATACTCACAAAGATCTTAAAAAAGATCTTGTCGAGGCGTGATAGATGTGGAATGGGAAGAAGTGTAAGTGCATCTAGTGCCCCTTAGTGATTTTGGTGTATTGAAGACTTATAGGTTAAGGGACTGATGCGTTTGTGAGTGTACACAGGTCTATAAGTCTATGAGGAGTTTGATATTTACAAAGAAAGTCGACCCCTAAAAATGAAGTTCTTCAACTGAAGACTTTGGATTTCTGAAGACTTTCTGAAGACTTTGAAAGTGAAGAAATTGGTGTGATCTTGAAGACTTGGTAATCATTCGAGGAACATGAAGCATGAAGACTTTTGTTTTCGTAGTTTCATTTTCTCCTTCTTGAGTCATAGGAAACACGGTACTATTAAAGGGGGTCGAGGAAATACTAAGGAAAAATTTCCATGTGATGCTCAACTCAAAATCCTACACCTACCAATCCCTTCGAGTGAAGCCATTGGAAATCTCATACAGTTCAGTCATATTCTTCAGTGACAGAGACGAAGTTCTTCTGGTCTCTGAGGAATTTGTTCTGACCGAGGAGTTAGGAATACGCTAGTGCGGATTGCCTACACAGTGAGGAACATGATAGCCTTGAGGAATTTGGGAGTCAAAATTCCGACCGTTGTTCTGCTATGCGCCAGCTGTTCCAAAATATCTACCCACCTAACGGTCATATCATTGAAGGGCATTTATGTCTTATCATGTCGGGCTTCTCCCTAGGCTATAAATAGCCACCCCCTACAACCAATAGCTGGTTGGCTGCTCCGAGAGAAACTGACACTTGTCATTTGAGAGCATCCCATCCTCCGAGGACTTTGAGTGAAAATCATCAAGTGAGGAAAACCCAAACCCAACACACCTACAAACCCAAAGTTATTGAGCATCACTGAAGAGATTGATCCTGCGTGGATCCGACGCTTGTTACCTTTGAAGACGGTGCTTCTTCCAGACGGTTAGGCGTCATGGTCTAGAGCATCCAAGAGGAATTGTGGATCACCGAGTGACCTAGTCTATGAAGGTTTGGAAGTCACCTGAAGACTTACCACGAGTGATTGGGTGAGGTCTGTGTGACCTTAGCTCAAGGAGAATACGGTGAGGACTGTGTGTCCGGGACTGTGTGTCCTCGAGTTTAAATACTCAGCCGCTCCAACCAGACGTACAACTGAGACAGCAGTTGGAACTGGTCTACTAAATCATTGTCTTCACCAAGCTTACTGGTTCTATTTCCTCAACTCTTTCATTTCCTCACCTCAGTTGTTGTGTGCTTGTTCATATCTATTTGAAGACTTTGGCTGAAGACTTTCTCAATTTCCTCAGTTCAATTTCTTCAGTATGTCCGTCTTCTTTCTGTGTTATCCTGTGCTTACGCTTTCTGTACTCTGTGCTTGTCTTCATTCCATCATGATGACCATGCTTGTGTTCTATTATGTTTACATTTGAGTACTTATTCCGCTGCTAGTAGTTCTTCATTTAGGAATTTCCTCACAAGCAAATTCCTTAGTGAAGAATTCATAAAAATCGCCTATCCACCTCCCTCTAGTCGATATAACGCACTTTCAATTGGTATCAAAGCAAGGTACTCCATTGTTCTGTGTGATTTTGGTTTAACCACCTGGAGTTTTAGTTATGTCGACCGCAGGTATGATCAAGGTCTCTGCTGGGTGTCCTACCTTTGATGGAACGGACTACCCCTACTGGAAGAATAAGATGTGAATGCATCTTGAGGCAATTGATAACAATCTCTGGTATGTTGTGGAAAATGGTGTTCCCTCAGTCACACCTTCTCTGAATGCTACTGATGTGAAGAGATTCAAGCAACTCGATTCTCAAGCAAAGAATATCATATGTGGCCATCTGAGCAAAGGGTAGTATGGAAGAGTGAGTGCTTTGGAAACTGCTAAGCTCATCTGGGATAGGCTGTCCAAAGTGAATGAAGGAGTCTCAACTCAACGTGACTCTCGTGTTGACGTTCTTTGCAATCTCTTCAACCGCTTCAAAATACTCGACAATGAAAATGTTCAGCAAACCTTCGGTCGCCTCACTGACATCTCAAATGAGCTTCAAGCTCTTGGCGCCACTAACATCACCGACCATGAGGTGGTGAAGAAATTGCTGAGATCGCTCGATTCTTCGTTTGATACTCTGGCACTGATGATTCAAGAACGTGCTGATTACAAGTCACTTGATCCCGCTGATATCCTCGAGAGGCTAAATACTCATGAGTTCCAGCTTGCTGAGAAGAGAGATCTCTATGGTTCGAGCTATGGCAGATCACGTGCTCTGAAGGCCAAGGCAGTCTCTGAGTCTGAAGATGAAGACTCTGCTAGCAGCCTTGCTGATCCTGAAGAACTAAGCCAGGAACTAGCACTGCTCGTGAAGAAATTTCAGAAGTTCTCAAGACATGGTCGCTTTGGGAAATCCTCAAGGAGCAATGATTCCTCATCCAGTGACTACAAGAAGAGGCTTTGCCACAAATGCAAGAAACCTGGTCACTACATCCAAGATTGTCCTCAGTGGGATAAGGAATCAAAGAAGAAGAAATACAAGGACTACAGTTCTGATGACGCAAAGAAGAAGAAGAAATCTTCAAAGTCTTCATCATCAAAATCCTCGAAGTCTTCATCTCACAAGAAGAGCAGCTCCAAGAAGGCTCGGGCATTCATTGGCAAGGAAATGGACTCTGAGGCTGAGTCTGAGGAACATGAGGACGAGGAGGCATCTGAGGAGTCCGAGTCTGGTGTGGCGAGCCTAGCTCTCGCTACTGCATTCATCAGCAAGTCTATCTTCAACTCTGAAGAAAATGGCTTCACCAACAATACTGATGAAGGCAATGATGACTACGCTCCCACCTATTGCTTCATGGCAAAGGGTGCCAAGGTAACTAAGTACGCCTCCTCTGAATCTAGTGAGGATGAATCTGATGAAAACCTTAGCCCAGCTACACTAAACTTGCTAAGATTGCTGTGAAACAACAAAAGGCTTTTGAAAAGGTTCAAAACATGCTAGTAAAAGTGATGATATGTTGGGTGAAGAAATGGATCGCACTAAAACCTTGACTAAAAATCTTCAGCGACTTCAGTCCAAGTTTGACAACCTTCAAGGTCATCATAACACTCTCTTATCTGATCATGAGAAGCTTTCTTATGAATTTCTTCAAAGAAAGCAAGATCTTGAAAAGCTAAGAGTGGATTATGAAGATCTTCAGAAGGAGCGCGATTCATTACTTGCTCAACAAATCACCGCTACTCAGGAAGAATTTGTTCCTCCATGTCTGAAGTGCATTGAACGTGAAACTGCTAATTCTTCACCTGAATGTTCAAATGCTTCTAATGCTACAAATTCTTCATCTGTCTCTGCTATCACTAATTCCTCATCTGAGGACATTGCTAGTATCACCGATGATGCAGGGCTGAAGGAATTGTACATGACAGGCATGTACAAAAGCCTCAAAGGGCATCAGACTCTTTGTGATGTGCTCAAAAAGCAGATCCTCAACAGAAACCCTAGGAAAGAGGGTATTGCCTTTGATAGGAAACTCAATGCTGATGGAACATATTGGAAGCCTGAGCAGTACCCCAAAACCTCATGGGTTGCTGCAAAGGGACCTCTAGTTGATCCATCCAATTTATCTGGCTTTACATGTGAATCTCCTCATTCTTCTGATGAGTCATTTGACTCCAATTATAAACTGTTCAAAAATCAGAATGGTGAAGTATTTGCTAGATATGTTGGCACTAACTGCAGGAACGGTTCCCCTATAAAGAAAATCTGGGTTCCCAAAAGTTGCCTTGAAAGTCTTCAGGTGAATGTCCTCATGACACCACCTGTGAAGAATAGGAACTCCAGATCAAATTCTTCATATGGACCAAATTCTTCATATGGATCCAAGTCCTCATACGGACCAAATTCCTCAAAAGGATCAAAGTCCTCATATGATCATCATCGTGCTAACCCCTCTGTTTCGCAGGGTAGAGCTAAGGGCTATGAATATGAGCATTATTCTTCTAATCATTATGTTCATAAGTCCTCGAAGAATTTCTCTTCTTATTCATATGCTTACCCTAACCCCTCTTATGTGAAACAAAGTGGACTGACTTCTATGCCACCTTTCTCATATGGTGCTCGCAGAGTGATGAATTCTTTGCCACCCCTTTAGATGTGGGTGGTGAAGAAAAAGAACTAATCTCTTATGCAGGGTCAGGTCTCCAGACGTGCTTAAAACGTCCGAGGAATTTGCTGGAGACCTGAACAGTACCTGAAAGGACACAGGCTAATCATGATGAAATGAACTTTCATTTCACACGTCCTCGTATTGTTTATCTGTTCTATTGTTTGATGAAATTGATCTGATGATATTGATGTCATATTCTTCACTGATGAAGTATATGAGTTCGTAAGTTGCACCAATTCATCTGCAGGATGATCAACCCAAAGCCAATGAGTGGCTCCTCGATAGTGGATGTACGAATCGCATGACTGGTGACAAGAATCTATTGATGGATGCTCCTTTATCACCGTCGCATCTGAAGCATATCATCTTTGCTGACAAAGGCAAAAGTCAAGTATTGGGTCTAGGTAAGGTTGCGATCTCGAAGGATCGACCCATGGGCAAAGTCATGCTTGTCGAGTCCTTAGGATACAACCTCATGTCTGTCTCAATGCTTTGTGATCTTGATATGGTTGTTGTCTTTGGCAAATATCATTGCGTTGTTATCATGGAAGCTGACAATTCCAAAGTCTTTGAAGGCTTTAGGAGAGGAGACTTGTACATTGTTGATTTCTCTACAGGACCACAACCGGCCGTATGCCTACTTGCAAAAGCTTCAGAACGCTGGCTATGGCATCATCGACTTGGTCATGCTGGCATGAGGAATTTTCACACGCTTGCGAAGAAGAAGCATGTCATTGGCATTGAGAATGTCAAATTCCTCAAGGATCACTTATGCGGAGCCTGTGAAGCTGGAAAGATGACTAAGGCCAAGCATCCAGCGAAGACTATCATGACCACCACTAAACCATTTGAATTGCTTCACATGGATCTCTTTGGTCCTAATCATTATTCTGCTGTTACAAATGATGCATCTCTATATGGCTTTGTTATTATTGATGATTATTCTCGTTACACATGGGTGCACATTGTCACTTACAAACATGAGGTGCAGGAAGTCTTCAAAGGATTTTCCTCGAGGGCTTCAACCAACTTTGGGGTGAAGATCAAGCACATGAGAAGTGACAATGGGACTGAGTTCAAGAATTCCGGTCTTGATGACTATCTTGATGAACTTGGTATTACTCACGAGTTATCTGCTCCTTATACTCCTCAGCAGAATGGCGTCATGGAGCGCAAGAACAAAACTCTTGTTGAGATGGCTCACACTATGCTTGATGAATACAAGACACCTCGTCATTTTTGGATTGAGGCCATTGATACTGCATGCCACATCATCAACAGAGTATATCTTCACAAATTCTTCAAGAAGACTGCTTATGAACTCCTCACTGACAAGAAACCCAATGTGAGTTACTTCAAAGTCTTCAGTGCTAAATGTTGGATTAGAGATCCTCATCACAATTCTAAATCTGCACCGAAAGCACATGAGGGTTTTATGCTTGGTTACGGAAAGGACTCACACACCTACAAAGTCTTCAACAACGTTCTTCACAAGGTTGTTGAAAATGTAGATGTGCGGTTCGATGAAACTAATTGCTCGCAAAGAGAGAACCTACCTTCCGTGTTAGATGAACCAGCACCTGAGGAATCTATCAAGTTCAAGGCTACTGAGGATGTCATTCCCACCGAAGAATCTGCTGAAGAATTCATTCCAGAACGTCAAGAACGTCGAGCTGGTGCACCTGAAGAAAATGGTGCTGAGGAAAATGCTCCTGAAGAAAATGCGGATCAAATTCCTCGAAGACAACCCACTCATCCTTGCATTGCAAACGAAGTGCAAATTGAGAAGATCATCGATGACATTGAAGCACCAGGTCCTCTCACACGCTCAAAATCTTCACATTTATCTAACTTTTGTGGGCACTTTGCTTTTGTCTCTATTACAGATCCCACTAAGGTAGATGAAGCATTTCTGGAGCCTGAGTGGATTCAAGCTATGCAAGAAGAATTACATCAGTTCGAGCTCAACAACGTCTGGGAACTGGTCAAACGTCCGGATCCTCGCAAGCACAACATTATTGGCACAAAGTGGATCTACCCGAACAAGCAAGATGAAAATGACTTGTGGTGAGGAATAAGTCACGGCTTGTAGCTCAAGGCTACACACAGGTTGAAGGAATTGACTTCGATGAAACTTTTGCACCTGTTGCTAGACTTGAGGCTATTCGCATATTACTTGCTTATGCTAACCATCATGATATTATCTTACAACAAATGGATGTGAAAAGTGCATTCCTCAATGGTAAGCTTGAGGAAGAAGTATATGTTGCTCAACCCCCAGGTTTTGAAGATCCAGAGCATCCTAACAAAGTCTTCAGACTCAATAAGGCCCTGTATGGCCTCAAGCAGGCCCCTCGGGCGTGGTATGATACTTTGAAGGAATTCCTCATGAAGAAAGGCTTCAAACCCGGTTCACTCAACCCAACTCTTTTCACTAAATCTTATGATGGTGAATTGTTTGTGTGCCAAATTTATGTTGATGATATCATTTTTGGCTGTACTGACCAACAATATAGTGATGAATTTGCCTATATGATGAGTGAAGAATATCAAATGTCTATGATGTGAGAATTGAAATTCTTTTTAGGTCTTCAAATCCATCAACAAAACGCAATGTCATATTCATATCTCAGGAGAAATACCTCAAGGACGTATTGAGGAAATTCGGCATGCAAGATTGCAAAGGGGTCAAAATTCCAATGCCCACAAATGGCCATCTATGCATTGATGAAAATGGTAAAGACTTCGATCAAAAGGTATACCTCTCCATGATTGGCTCTTTATTGTACCTATGTGCATCTAGGCCAGATATTATGCTTAGTGTTTGCATGTGTGCCTGATTTCAAGCTACACCGAAGGAATCACACCATAAGGCTGTGAAGCATATTCTTTGATATCTAGCTCACACACCAACACTTGGACTATGGTATCCCAAGGGCTCTTCGTTTGATCTCATTGGATATTCAGACTCTGACTATGCTGGCGATCGTGTGGACCGCAAGTCAACGTCAGGCACATGCCATTTCCTCGGACAATCTTTGGTCTGTTGGTCCTCGAAGAAACAGAAATGCGTATCACTCTCCACTGCAGAAGCTAAGTACATTGCTGCTGGATCATGCTATGCTCAACTACTATGGATGAAGCAAACACTCAAGGACTATGGCGTCAACATGAAGAATGTGCCTATCTACTGTGACAATGAGAGTGCTATCAAGGTTGCTCATAACCCAGTTCAGCACTCGAAGACCAAGCACATCCAGATTCGTCATCATTTTCTTTGTGATCATGTGTTGAAGGGAGACATATCCATCGACCACATTAGCACTGAAGACCAGCTGGCCGATATCTTCACTAAGCCCTTGGATGAG
This sequence comes from Triticum timopheevii, assembly GCA_963921465.1. Classification (NCBI taxonomy): domain Eukaryota; kingdom Viridiplantae; phylum Streptophyta; class Magnoliopsida; order Poales; family Poaceae; genus Triticum; species Triticum timopheevii. The sequence continues at coordinate 475,951,992 of OY997264.1, read as the reverse complement.
AAGAGATTTAGCAAGTTGCGGTGTGAGCTAAATATCCTAGAATCTTCGAATGTTCTCTGAAATGGACACACATCCTAACACTTATGCTGACTTGATGACTTAGATGTGCAACACACGAAGTAACGTTGTGTGTGTGTGTGTGTGTGTGTGTGTGTGTGTGTGTGTGTGTGTGTGTGTGAGTTTATGTCCTCTACAACATTCACTTATTGCTAATTCTTCAAGTTATTTTCTTCTGCTAAGTGAATGTGATCGGACCCTTCCCCCTCTATGCTAAACTCAACCCAGTTTGTTCACAAATTCTTCATGTGCGTTCTATTTGAAACTCGTTCAAAATCTTCACTGTGTCCTTGACAGCTGAAGAAATTGCGAACAGAACTTTTAACCTATCTTATCTGAATTTTCGGCTTTGCCGCTCAAACCATTCCGCATCCCACAACAATACTTATCTATTCACCCACGATCCTACACGGTCGCCACCTCTCAGTACGTGGGTGACACATGTCAAGCGAATGAGAAGGGCCAGGGGCACGTTCGTCCGATTTTCTTGGGCGTACAGTTTTTCACTCCCACTATAAATAGCCCTGCCTCTTCCTCACTTCGTTTTTATTCCGCTCGCTCTCACTCTCGCTCGAGCTCCCCAAACCCTAGTGCCACCGCTATTTCATCGTCGCCGGTGAGGAAGAGCTTCACTGCCTCGACCTCGTCATCGTCGTACTCACGCCGCGCCGGTTGCGGATTTCTTCACTCCGCCGCCGCCATAGCCGTCTTCCTCTGCCGAGTTAGGGCGTGGAAGATCTGAACTGACGAACTTCACATCTACACTTCCCAGTTCGTCGTGTTCTTCAACTCGGGTAATTAAAAGTTACTTTTACTGCCCTCTTTGATTCATATGTTTTCTTGAAAACCTTCAAAGGTGTTTATTCTTCAAATCTTCACACACATGAACACCTCACATGTCATCTGCTCTTGATTCGTTTATCTAAGCAATGATTTTCTTCAAGATTCCTCAATTGTGTGGATTTTCAATCTATACAACTCTGGAACCTAAGACAAAGAACGCTTAGTGAAATTCCTCAAGACTCATCTGGTCAAATTCCTAAAACCTATTATTTTTAAAAAATCTTCTGAGAAAGCATATGACCTCTCCAAATTCCTCGCAACCATACTCTATTCACAGGTACAAATGTCCGTTGCTGAATCACTAGGTTCTCATCAACTTAACTCATTTGCAGCGTTCCTCGAAGAAAAGTTGCACGCCTCTTTAGAAACTTCAGTTGTTCATATTCCTCAGCTGAAGAAAATGGTTGAAGGAAAGAAGCCACAGAAGGGTGGGAAGAGGCCTGAGGTCAATATTGCTTTCGAAATCTCCGAGGACATTTATGCTGGATACTGCACTCCTGATGAGGCAAAATTTGGCAAGGAGGACAAAAATCAGCACAAGGTGCACATACAAAGGATAGAGAGGAGATGGGCACAGGAATGGAGGGATTACAGGTATGTTACTCCCAAGTATATATGAAGAAATTCGCACTCAACCCTCCATGCTCAAGACCTCCATTGGCACCAGGCCAATTGGCAGATCCCACCAGCATCAAGCGCAGTGAGGACTATGCTGATGAATGGGCAAAGCGCCAGGCCAAACTGGCCAAGCAAGCAAAGGAAGCAGTGAGGAAATTCAATAAAGACTCTGCTGCTGCTACCGCTGCTGAGGCCTCTGATAGTAAGCCGAAGAAGGCGATGCCTAAGAAGCCTGCGCATAAGTTAAGTGCTTCTCCCTCAATGCCCTCACGGCCAAGTTCCTCAGCAATGCCCTCAAGGCCAGATTCTTTAAAGCCCTCACAACCAATTCCTCAAACTGCTCCTCCTCCTTCAAAGTCCTCAGCTCCTCCGACAAAGACTACAGCTGCTCCGACCAAATCCTCGCACCTGTGCATCTCGCCACGTGCCAAAGAACTACAGGCATCTCAATTGCCTCAGGAGCATCTGCAAGTTCCTCAGCTGGCCCCTCTCTGCTGAAGACAAAGGCCACTGCTGGACGAGGCCTTCGACCAAGTCCTCACAAGAAGCAGGTCGCCTTCCAAGTGCCCTCTGATGACGATGAGGCCGATGATGAAGAAATTGCCGAAATCATCAGAGACAGGCAGGCTAGGGCCGCTAGAGCCAAAGGCAGCAATGTGCCACTGCTATTGGATCCAAAGTTGATCCTCGACTTCATTGACCTATGGCACAAGGACCCAAACACGCCTTTGTCGGAGATGAACCTCACTCCTGGTCAAAGTCATGTTCTGACTGCCTTCATTGAGGAAGAGAAGTGGAAATTTGAAGAAGGCAAAAGCCTGAAGAAAGCGCAGTACAAGAAGTAGCGCTACCTCAAGGACAATGTCCTCACTCTTACCCTTGATCAACTTGTTGCCTTGCAAGCTGAAATCAAGCAACTGAATGATGAATTCAATCGCTACTATGCTGATTGGAAGGGCGCCAAGGTCCGGTTCGTCAATCTGACGAAGAAATTTACTTCAAGTGTTGCTGCTCCTGTGCACATTGAAGTTACTCCGGCTGAAGCATCTACTCAGCCCACTGAAGAACATGCCAGCACCGCTGATGACATTCAGGCTGCTGAAGAAAATGAAAGTACCAGCGCTGATGACTCCATTCCAGCCACTAAAGAAATTGCCAGGGCATCCACTAGTGGTGCGCCTGAAGAAAGTGAAGAAGTCAGGGAAACTGCATCAGTTGCGCTTGAAGAAAAGTCCTCTGCACCTCCTGTGCCTACACCATCTCTGATCCTTCCATCTGCATCAGATGCGAAGAAGACCAAGGCTGCAGAGCGTGCAGATGTGAAGAAAAGGAAGACATTAACTTCATCAAATTCTTCAGCTCCGAAGAAGATGAAGCCTTTGACAAGCTCATTTCACAACCCAATTGATGTCGTTCCTGTCTCATTCATGCCACCAAAGGACCTTGTTCCTTTTGGTGAAGATTATGTGATTCCAAGCGAATCCGATGAAGAGAATCCTTCTGCTGCTTCATTAGAGCAGTTGGATGAAGAAATTGAAGTGGATGAAATCCCTTCAATACCAGTTGTCTCCTCGCCTATGCCTTAGTTCACTGCTGAAGAGGTCGGCGTTGAAGAAATGGAAGATGAGGATATGGACATTGGCTGTACCACACCTATGCAAAATGATGACTTTTGGGAAAGTCAACACCCCAACTCTCCAATGTTCACTCCACTTCAAGCAATTCCTCAGTCCCCAGCTTCTACTGAAGTACAAATGGAATCTGAAGAACCTCATGCAACCCCGTCTGTCCATGAAGAAATTCCAGCCACTAGTGCTGAAGAAATTGTAAATGAAGAGTTGAAGACCCAGGCTGCAGCTGAAGAAGAGCCTGAAATTCCTCAGTCTGTGGATCCTGAGATTGTGATTCCTGAGGTGGTGATGCAATTAACTGACACTCCTCAGCCCAAGCCAAAGGATCCCTTCTCAAAGAAGCAAAAATTCAAGGCTGATGATTTCTTCGGCGAGCATGTGTTCTTCACTGACTTCAACCCTTATGACAATGCTCGTCTTAGAAGGAAGCGTTTCTGGACTGCCAGCCAGGCCAACTTCTATTCTTCACTGTTGTCCAATAAGGACAAAGTCTTCGACCACGAGCATATTCCTCACGTGGACATGGAATCAATGCCTTGCTTCTCTCAAGTCCTCAGTATGCTTCATGATGCAGGCTTGCTCAACTTTTGCTCAGACATAGTTGACTGGAATGAAGAGCTCATTCTTCAGTTCTACGCAACGCTGCATATCACAGGTGATGCTGATGACATCAACTCTTGGGTGTTGGACTGGATGACCGAAAACACTCACTACAAGGCACCGGCCTCTGAATTGCTTCGTGCCCTGCCAATCAGTCCACCACCTGACGGTGCTCATTGTCTATACGATGAGCCTAAAGTCACTGCTCATTACATGCAAGTGCTCACGAAGCCGTTGAAGCCTGGTCAAGCCCCAAGGACCAAATTCCTCGTGAAGGAATTGTTGTATGTGCCAAGAACCATCTTTCGCATTCTGACGAAGACTATGAGTCCTATCAAAGGCCATGACTCATCCGATGAGGAAATTATTGGGATGATGAAGAATATGCTATTCAACATCATGCATGGCATCCCTATCAATTATCATGATTTCTTCATGAGGACTCTGGCAAATGTTGCACTTTCACCGTTTGAGCTGAAGCCTTATGCTCCTTGGATTATGAGATTCCTCAGAACAAGGTCTTCACTCAACTACAAAGCTGACTTTCAGAATCACCTCAGCTACTTGCCCCCGATTGAAGTCCTCAAGCGGACATATTCCTCAGCTGATGAGAAGGGCAAGGCACCAGCTGTTTCGATGAAGGCATTCGTCCATTGGATGGTCAGTTCGGCAAAGCTACATCTTATTCCACCAATGATGACTCTGCCACTCATGATTCTGCTGCAAATGCATCCAAGCCAAATCCTCAAGCCACTACTCCTCGTGTGATAACTAACCGAGAGCTGCTTCTTAGTCTGCACCAGAAGGTGGATCAAAACCACAAATGGGTTAAGCGTCAGTTTGTCTCTATTCTTCACAACATGACTTCTACACATAATGCAGTGAAGAAAAACCATTACTACCTCCATGAAATTTTTGATCGCACCTAGGCTATTCTGTCACATATCTATGGTGAAGAAGATCTGAAGCAAATGGGCTTCAAGGAAGATTTTGACTGGTCTGCTCCTCCACCAAAGAAATTCAAGAAGGTCAAGGTTCCTTCCTTGGTCGCCAGTTCATATTCCTCATCACGCGACACGGACGAGTTCGAAGACTTGGACGACACCGCGGCAGGCCCTACAATGACTCAAGACCCCAACAATGCTGGCGCTCCTCCATCATCATGATATTCTTCAGGGGCATTAGTCCTCATTTTTCAACCCTTTTGGTCATTCGCTGACAAAGGGGGAGAAATTTGAGTTAGTCTTCAAGCGGGTCTATCTTATATGGGCGTTATTTTTTGTCCTAAGTTACAACTCTTGTTCTTTTGATGACTTTGCTGGATCGAGTTGTAATCTTAAACTCTATGGTGGCCTGATACTTTTGCTGAATTCTTCTGCATGCTTATTCCTCATTAATGTCAATGCACGCATGCTGAATTACATCAGTCGCCATATTTCATCATGCATTTCAAATTCTTCATATTATATGTCAAATGCGTGTATGAATTACAAGATATAGGGGGAGATCTCCATGATTATACTCTTCAAGTGTGCATTGCTTCAAAAGCAAAATTCCTCACTATGCACATCTTCAGGGGGAGTTCTTCTATATCTTGCAATCAAATTCCTCAATATCAGTATTTACACTTCACATATTTATCCCCGTTGAAAACTTAACCTATATTGTCATCAATCACCCAAAAAGGGGGAGATTGTAAGTGCATCTAGTGCCCCTTAGTGATTTTGGTGTATTGAAGACTTATAGGTTAAGGGACTGATGCGTTTGTGAGTGTACACAGGTCTATAAGTCTTTGAGGAGTTTGATATTTACAGAGAAAGTCGACCCCTAAAAATGAAGTTCTTCAACTGAAGACTTTGCATTTCTGAAGACTTTGAAAGTGAAGAAATTGGTGTGAAGACTTGGTAATCATTCGAGGAACATGAAGCGTGAAGACTTTTGTTTTCATAGTTTCATTTTCTCCTTCTTGAGTCATAGGAAACACGGTACTGTTAAAGGGGGTCGAGGAAATACTAAGGAAAAATTTCCATGTGATGCTCAACTCAAAATCCTACACCTACCAATCCCTTCGAGTGAAGCCATTGGAAATCTCATACAGTTCAGTCATATTCTTCAGTGACAGAGACGAAGTTCTTCTGGTCTCCGAGGAATTTTTTCTGACTAAGGAGTTAGGAATTCGCCAGTGTGGATTGCCTACACAGTGAGGAACATGATAGCCTTGAGGAATTTGAGAGTCAAAATTCCGACCGTTGTTGTGCTATGTGCCAGCTGTCCCAAAATATCTACCCACCTAACGGTCATATCATTGAAGGGCATTTATGTCTTATCATGTCGGGCTGTTCCCTAGGCTATAAATAGCCACCCCCTACAACCACTAGCTGGTTGGCTGCTCCGAGAGAAACTGACACTTGTCATTGGAGAGCATCCCATCCTCCGAGGCCTTTGAGTGAAAATCATCAAGTGAGGAAAACCCAAACCCAACACACCTACAAACCCAAAGTGATTGAGCATCACTGAAGAGATTGATCCTGCGTGGATCCGACGCTTGTTACCTTTGAAGATTGTTCTTCTTCCAGACGGTTAGGCGTCATGGTCTAGACATCCAAGAGGAATTGTGGATCGCCGAGTGACCTAGTCTGTGAAGGTTTGGAAGTCACCTAAAGACTTACCACGAGTGATTGGGCAAGGTCTGTGTGAACTTAGCTCAAGGAGAATACGGTGAGGACTGTGTGTCCGGGACTGTGTGTCCTCGAGTTTAAATACTCAGCCGCTCCAACCAGACGTACAACTGATACAACAGTTAGAACTGGTCTACCAAATCATTGTCTTCACCAAGCTTACTGGTTCTATTTCCTCAACTCTTTCATTTCCTCAGTTCTGTTGTTGTGTGCTTGTTCATATCTGTTTGAAGACTTTGACTGAAGACTTTCTCAATTTCCTCAGTTCAATTTCTTCAGTATGTCCGTCTTCTTTCTGTGTTATCCTGTGCTTACGCTTTCTGTACTCTGTGCTTGTATTCATTCCATCATGATGACCATGCTTGTGTTCTGTTATGTTTACATTTGAGTACTTATTCCGCTGCTAGTAGTTCTTCATTTAGGAATTTCCTCACCAGCAAATTCCTCAGTGAAGAATTCATAAAAATCGTCTATTCACCCCCACCCTCTAGTCGATATAACGCACTTTCAAGAAGACCACTAACTCTACCTCTATGCGCTCATGTCATGTGTGTTGAACTTTGTGTGATGTTTGATGAACAAGTGTGTTGAATTTGAACTTGTGTACTGATGAACTTTGTAAATGTTAAAAAATGTCTTACATTATGGGCCGAAGGGAGTAGAAATTAAGTACTAATTGTGTTCTATTTTTTGTGGATTAATTTGGCATGTGTTTGAAATTATTTGTTTTGGACTTATTATGTTGAACATGCTCAAAATGTTTGAGAGTTGAAGAAGGCCAAATTTGTAGGGCATTGGTTTTACATCATCTGTCACGGTAGATTTTTTTCTGACGCCAAATAACCTTCTCTCAAATAGACAACACAAGATTATTCTTTGCGGCTTGCAGAGAAACTCTGTAATCGCCCCCCGTCCCGCGCGTTGCCCTCCTTTGGCGGCACGGGGTGATACGTCTCCAACGTATCTATAATTTATGAAGTATTCATGCCATGTTTATAAACTTTTTACACGATTTTGGTATGATTTGATTAGAACTAACCCGGACTGATACTGTTTTCAGCAGAACTACCGTGGTGTTATTTTGTGCAGAAAAAGTCCTCGGAATGCGCTGAAAATCAACGAAGAATATTTTTGTAAAATATAAAAAATACGGGAACGAAAAGCTACCGGAGGGGAGTCCCGAGGCCACCACGAGGGTGGAGGGCCCCCCTACCTCGTGGACTCCCCATGGGCCCCCTTGACGTGAAACCGATGCCGACCCCTTCTATAAATCCTAAAAACCCCAGAAGAGAAGAGAAATCAGAAGTTCCGCCGCCGCAAGCCTCTAGAACCACGTGAGGTTAATCTAGGCCCTCTCTGGCACCCTGCCGGAGGGGGCCATCATCACCGGAGGCCATGAGGGAGGATCTCGGAGGGGCCATCATCGCCATGAAGGCCAAGGACCAGAGGGAGAACCTCTCCTCATCCAGGGGGAGGCCATGGAGGCGGAAGCACAAGGGGGAGAACCTCTCCTCCTCTCTCTCGGTGGCTCCGGAGTGCCATCGAGAGGGTAATCATCACCGCGGTGATCGTCTTCATCAACATCACCATCATCATCACCATCCTCATCTCTTTTACGCGGTTCACTCTCCTGCACCCCACTGTAATCACCTACTCGACCATGGTGCTTTATGCCACATATTATGATCCAATGATGTGTTGTCGTCCTATGATGTTTTGAGTAGATTTCTTTTTTCTTTGGTTTGATTGATGATCTAGATTGGTTTTAGTTGTATGTTTTATTATTGGTGCTGTCCTATGGTGCCCTCCGTGTCGCGCAAGTGTGAGGGATCTCCGTTGTAGGGTTTGCCATGTGTTCATGGTTTGCTTATTGTCTGCGTTGCCAGTGGCGAAGCCACGTACAAACTGGGTAGTCAATTGACTACCCAACTTTTTGGTAAAACTAGTATATAGGTGTATAAATATTGAAACAAATTTGTATAAATTCACATATTTGAGTACACAATTTCAAATTGACTACACAAGACAACATTTATGGACCGCCATTGTGTGTTGCGTGAGTGAAACACAAACACGGATAAATGGGTCATGGCGTATGGGAATAAAGAGGACTTGGTACTTTAATGCTATGGTTGGGTTTTACCTTAATGATCTTTAGTAGTTGCGAATGCTTGCTAGAGTTCCAATCATAAGTGCATATATATGATCCAAGAAGAGAAAGTATGTTAGCTTATGCCTCTCCCTCATATGAAATTGTAATAGTGATTACCAATCTTGTTAACAATTTCCTAGGATAATTCTGCACACCAACCCATCATTGTTCCACACTCGCTATTTATAATACTTAAGTAATATATTGTAACTTTATGATAACAACACCTACTTTTATATTTTAGCTCTCCGATACCATGCAAAGTTATCCTCTTCATACTCACAACATAGTTTTTATTTCTTATTTCTAGTTGGAAGCAAACGTTCGGTATACATAGAGTCGTATCAGTAGCAGATAGGACTTGAGAGAATATTGATCTTACCTTTAACTCTTTGTGGGTTCGACACTCCATCTTATCACTTCCACCTTTGGAAATTGCTACGATGATTCCCTACACTTGGGGATTATCACGGGGGGAACCCTAGCCGCCGCACCTAGCGGGCACCTCCGGCACCCTCCTCACATCGCCTCCGTGCCGGGCCCCAGGAAGGTGGCAAAGGGGCGGATCTAGCCTCTTGACTCCAAACCTCCCGCCCGCGCTCCCCACCATCGCCCCACTCTGCCTCGCGCCCCCTTTGTGACGCCCCCGATTCAATCGTACACTAATCATACACGCAAATGTGTGCGATCAAGATCAGGGACTCACGGGAAGATATTGTTGGAAATATGCCCTAGAGGCAATAATAAAAGGATTATTATTATATTTCCTTGTTCATGATAATTGTCTATTATTCATGCTATAACTGTGTTATCTGGAAATCGTAATACACGTGTGAATACATAGACCATAATATGTCCCTAGTAAGCCTCTAGTTGACTAGCTCATTGATCAACAGATAGTCATGGTTTCCTGACTATGGACATTAGATGTCGTTGATAACGTGATCACATCATTAGGAGAATGATGTGATGGACAAGACCCAATCCTAAGCATAGCACAAGATCGTGTAGTTCGTTTGCTAAAGCTTTTCCAATGTCAAGTATCTTTTCCTTAGACCATGAGATCGTGTAACTCCCGGCTACCGTAGGAGTGCTTTGGGTGTACCAAATGTCACAACGTAACTGGGTGACTATAAAGGTGCACTACAGGTATCTCCGAAAGTGTCTGTTGAGTTGACACAGATCGAGATTGGGATTTGTCACTCCGTATGACGGAGAGGTATCTCTGGGCCCACTCGGTAATGCATCATTATAATGAGCTCTAAGTGACCAAGTGTTTGGTCACGGGATCATGCATTACGGTACGAGTAAAGTGACTTGCCGGTAACGAGACTGAACGAGGTATTGGGATACGATCGAGTCTCGGGCAAGTAACGTACCGACTGATAAAGGGAATTGTATACGGGGTTGATTGAATCCTCGACATCATGGTTCATCCGATGAAATCATCGTGGAACATGTGGGAGCCAACATGGGTATCCAGATCCCGCTGTTGGTTATTGGCCGGAGAGCTGTCTCGGTCATGTCTGCATGATTCCCGAACCCGTAGGGTCTACACACTTAAGGTTCAGTGACGCTAGGGTTATTAGGAAGACTTGCATGTGATTACCGAATGTTGTTCGGAGTCCCAGATGAGATCTCGGACATCACGAGGAGTTACGGAATAGTCCGGAGGTGAAGATTTATATATAGGAAGTGCTGTTTCGGCCAGCGGGAAAGTTTCGGGGTCACCCGGTATTGTACCGGGACCACCGGAAGGGTCCCGGGGGTCCATCGGGTGGGGCCACCTATCCCGGAGGGCCCCGTGGGCTGAAGTGGGAGGGGAACCAGCCCCTAGTGGGCTGGTGCGCCCCCCTTGGCCCCTCCTGCGCCTAGGGTTGGAAACCCTAGGGTGGGGGGCGCACCACTTGCCTTGGGGGGCACTCCACCCCCCCCCCCCGGCCGCCGCCCCTTGGGAGATTCCCATCTCCAGAGCCGGCGCCCCCTCCTGGGGTCCTATATAAAGGAGGGGGGAGGGAGGGCAGCCGCACCCTGAGTCTTGGCACCTCCCTCCCCCTGCTACACCTCTTCCTCCTCCCGCGGTTGCTTGGCGAAGCCCTGCCGGAGTACTGCATCTCCACCACCACCACGCCGTCGTGCTACTAGTGGAGCCTTCTTCCTCAACCTCTCCTTCCCCCTTGCTGGATCAAGAAGGAGGAGACGTCATCCGCTCCGTACGTGTTTGAACGCGGAGGTGCTGTCCGTTCAGCACTTGGTCATCGGTGATTTGGATCACGGCGAGTATGACTCCATCATCCCCGTTCTCTTGAACGCTTCCGCTCGCGATCTACAAGGGTATGTAGATGCACTCCTATCACTCGTTTCTTAGATGAACTCATAGATGGATCTTGGTGAAACCGCAGGAAAAATTTTAATTTTCTGCAATGTTCCCCAACAGATATCACAACACAACGCTAGACACAAATCAAAATAATACAAGCTTTATATTACAAGCCAGGGGCCTCGAGGGCTCGAATACATAGCTCGATACACAAGAGTTAGCGGAAGCAACAACATCGGAGTACAGACATAAGTTAACAAGGATGCCTTAAGAAGGCTAGCACAAAAGCAACACGATCGAAGAGGCAAGGCCTCCTGCCTGGGACCTCCTAAACTACTCCTGGTCGTCGGCGGTCTCCACGTAGTAGTATCCGTCGGCGGTGGCATCTGGCTCCAAGGATCCACCATCTGGTTGCATCAACCAGAAATAAGAAAGAAGGGGGGAAAGGGGTAGCAAAGCAACCGTGAGTACTCATCCAAAGTACTCGCAAGCATCAGAGCTATACTAAGTATGCATTGGTATCAAATGGAAGGGTTGTATCTGTGGACTGAACTGCAGAATGCCAGAATAGAGGGGAAGGCCTAGCCTAATGAAGACTAGCATCTTCAAGCAGCTCCAAGCATCTTGCAGCATGTAGAAGAGTAAAGAATAGCAGTTTAATATTAACAAGCATGTTGTAACATTAATGCCCAGTGATCCTTCCTCGACTCCCTGCGAGAAAGCAATCCCGGGGCCACATATCTCAAGTATCCATTTGTAGTTGTATAAGATCAGGATATAAGTCTGAACGTCCGTTACCGTGGACATGACTATTAATAGATAATCTTCCCTGCAGGGGTGCAGCATGTTTTCCAACACGCTCGATCACTGGCCGGGCACACCTTTCTGGGGTCAATGCCCGGCCTCAGAAGATCAACACGTCGCAGCCCTACCTATGCTCAGCAGAGAGGTCCCCGCCGGTCTACCTCCTAAGCACTCCAGGGTCTGGGCCCATCGCCCGTTGCACTCCGGGTCGTTGCGCGCAGGACGGGTCCAGGCTCCACCCCTACATGGATGGTGCCGGCCCAGCCATGCCGCACTGCTGAACTGGATGTCTGACAAAGCTTCGGCTGATACCACGACGCCGAGGCCCATAACTATTCTTGCGTGGTGGTTGGTGCATAAAGGCCAGAGGCCAACTCAGAACAAATACCCAAACCATAGTGTATTATTAGCTTGCGGAGACGAGAAGAGACTCACGATCGAAAGTGACCCCATCGCCCCATCTCGTGGACTTACGACAAGGGCCTAGAATGCCCAGCCGTGCCACGTAACCATCTTGCGAGTGCTCTCCGGGCCCGCTGATAACCCACAAGTGTAGGGGATAATTGTAGCCTCTTTCGATAAGTAAGAGTGTCGAACCCAACAAGGAACTAAAGGCAGAACAAATATTCTCTCAAGTCCTATCTACCACTGATACGACTCTACGCGCGCTTAGTGTTTGCTTTACCTACAACAAGTATGAAACTAGAAGTACTTTGTAGGTGTGATAGGATAGGTTTGCAAGATAATAAAGGACACGTAAATAAAAGCTAGGGGCTGTTTAGATAAAGATGCAATAAAGTAAATGTAGCGAGTGTGGAAAAGTGGTGGTAGGAGTTGTGAAATTTCCCCTAAGCAACTGACTACTTTACTAGACCGGTAATCACTATTGCAATTCTATTTGAGGGAGAGGCATAAGCTAACATACTTTCTCTTCTTCGATCATATGCACTCATGATTGGAACTCTAGCAAGCATCCGCAACTACTAAAGATCATTAAGGTAAAACCCAACCATAGCATTAAAGTATCAAGTCCCCTTTATCCCATACGCAAACAACCTACTTACTCGGGTCTGTGCTTCTGTCACTCACGCCACCCACCATAAGCAAATCATAAACATATTGCAAACCCTACAGCGGGAATCCCTCACGCTTGCACGACACGGAGGGCACAATAGGACAATATCAATAATAAAACATTTCAAACCAATCATAGCAATTCATCAATCACCAATAGGACAACAGAAATCTACTCAGACATCATAGGATGGCAACACATCATTGGATAATAATATGAAGCATAAAGCACCATGTTCAAGTAGAGGGTACAGCGGGTTGCGGGAGAGTGGACCGCTGAATATAGATGGGGTAAGGTGATGGAGATGTTGGTGAAGATGGCGGAGGTGTTGGTGAAGATCGCGGTGATGATGATGGCCCCCGGCAGCGCTCCGGCGCCACCGGAAGCAAGGGGGAGAGAGCCCCCCTTCTTCTTCTTCCTTGACCTTCTCCCTAGATGGGAGAAGGGTTTTCCCTCTGGTCCTTGGCTCCCATGGCATGGGAGGGGCGAGAGCCCCTCCGAGATTGGATCTATCTCTTTGTCTCTCTCTGTTTCTGCGTTCTGGGATTCTGCCCTGGCACCGTTTCTTTTATATCTGGAGATCCGTAATTCCGATTGGATTGAAACCTTCGCCCAGATCTTTGTCCAAAAATTAGCTTTCTTGCGGCCAAACAAGGGCATCAACTGCCTTACGAGGGGCCCAAGAGGGTGGGGGCGCACCCACTTGGAGTGGGCGTGGGCCCCTGTCTCGTGGCCACCTCGGGCACCATCTCGCGTTGATTTTACTTCCCAAAAATCACAAATATTCCAAAATAATTTTCCATTCGTTTTTATCACGTTTGGACTCCGTTTGATATGGGGTTTCTGCGAAACATAAAACATGCAGCAGACAGGAACTGGCACTGGGCACTGGATCAATATGTTAGTCCCGAAAATAATATAAAAAGTTGCCAAAAGTATATGAAAATTGAATAATATTGGCATGGAACAATCAAAAATTATAGATACGACAGAGATGTATCAGCATCCCCAAGCTTAATTCCTGCTCGTCCTTGAGTAGGTAAATGATAAAAAGATAATTTTTGATGTGGAATGCTACCTAGCATAATCTTGATCATGTAATCTAATCATGGCATGAATATTAACACACGAGTTATTCAAAGCAATAGTCTATCATTTGACATAAAAACAATAATACTTAGGGCATCCCAACAAACAATCATGTCTTTCAAAATATCAATGCTTCCAGAACGTTATCCCTACAAAGTCATATAGTTTTGTATGCTCCCTTTTCTTAACACAAGGTACCCCTCATGCCAATCCCGGTGTCAGCCAAGCAATTGTTTCATACTTTAGTATTCTCAAACTTTTTCAACTCTCACGCAATACATGAGCGTGAGCCATGGATATAGCACTATGGGTGGAATAGAATATGATGGTGGAGGTTATGTGGAGAAGACAAAAAGGAAGAAAGTCTCACATCGATGCGGCTAATCAACAGGCTATGGAGATGCCCATCAATTGATGTCAATGCGAGGAGTAGGAATTGCCATGCAACGGATGCACTAGAGCTATAAGTGTATGAAAGCTCAAACTGAAAACTAAGTGAGTGTGCATCCAACTTGCTTGCTCATGAAGACCTAGGGCATTTGAGGAAGCCCATCGTTGGAATATACAAGCCAAGTTCTATAATGAAAATTCCCACTAGTATATGAAAGTGATAACATAGGAGACTCTCTATATGAAGAACATGGTGCTACTCTGAAGCACAAGTGTGGTAAAAGGATAGTAACATTGCCCCTTTTCTTTTTTTGGGCGGGCTTCTTTGCCCCCCTTTTTTTATTTAGGCTTCTTTGGCCTCTTTTTTTATTTTTTTATTTTTTTATGGGGCAATGCTCTATAATGATGATCATCACACTTTTATTTACTTACAACCCAATATTACAACTCGATACTAGAACAAAGATATGACTCTATATGAATGCCTCCGGCGGTGTACCGGGGTGTGCAACGATCTAGCGTAGCAATGACATAAAAAAAGGACAAGCCATGAAAACATCATGCTAGCTATGTTACGATCATGCAAGGCAATATGACAATGAATGCTCAAGTCATGTATATGATGATGATGGAAGTTGCATGGCAATATATCTCGGAATGGCTATGGAAATGCCATGATAGGTAGGTATGGTGGCTGTTTTGAGGAAGATATAAGGAGGCTTATGTGTGATAGAGTGTATCGTATCACGGGTTTGGATGCTCCGGCGAAGTTTGCACCAACTCTCGAGGTGAGAAAGGGCAATGCACAGTACCGAAGAGGCTAGCAATGATGGAAGGGTGAGAGTGCGTATAATCCATGGACTCAACATTAGTCATAAAGAACTCACATACTTATTGCAAAAATTTATTAGCCCTCAAAATAAAGTACTACACGCATGCTCCTAGGGGGAAGGTTGGTAGGAGTTAACCATCGCGCGCGCCCGACCTTCACGCAAAGATAAACAATCAAAATACAATGCGCGCCAATTTGGTTACATAGTTAGTAGACCATACGTGCATGCTTCGAAAATCACAAACCTTAACACCAGCATCCTTACTAAACACAACCATCTACTAGTACCTCCCACATATTATCATCACAATATCGTAAAACTATTGCAAGGAATCAAACATATCATATCCAGTGATCCACAAGTTTATGTAGGATTTTATGACTAACCATGTGAATGACCAATTCCTGTCATCTCTCTAAATAGATATAAGTGAAGCACGAGAGTTTAATTATTTCTACAAAAGATATGCCCACGCTCTAACAAATATAAGTGAAGCAAAAGAGCATTCTACAAATGGTGGTTTTCTATGTGAAGAGAAACAGGCAATCCAGACTTCAAATGATATAAGTGAAGCACATGAAGCATTCTATAAAGCCATACTCAAAAAGATTTAAGTGAAGTGCAATGAGCATTCTATAAATAAACCAAGGACTATCTCATACCAGCATGGTGCATAAAAGAAAAGTGAAAACTAAATGCAAAAGACGCTCCAAGACTTGCACATATCGCATGAACGAAACGAATACGAAAACATACCGATACTTGTTGAAGAAAGAGGG
This sequence comes from Triticum timopheevii, assembly GCA_963921465.1. Classification (NCBI taxonomy): domain Eukaryota; kingdom Viridiplantae; phylum Streptophyta; class Magnoliopsida; order Poales; family Poaceae; genus Triticum; species Triticum timopheevii. Next base: position 475,936,123 of record OY997264.1, on the reverse strand, counting down.
GATGCCTTCTGGGGCATCCCCAAGCTTAGACGCTTGAGTCTCCTTGAATATTTACTTGGGGTGCCTCGGGCATCCCCAAGCTTGGGCTCTTGCCTCTCTTCCTTTTCCTCATATCGAGACCTCCTCGATTAGACACTTCATCCACACAAAACTTCAACAGAAAACTCAGCCGTTAGTATAATAAAGCAAATCACCACTCTAAGTACTGTTGCAAACCAATTCATATTTTGTTTTTGCATTGTGTCTACTGTAATATAACTTTTTCATGGCTTAATCCACTGATAGAAATTGATAGATTCATCAAAACGAGCAAACTATGCATCAAAAACAGAATCTGTCAAAAACAGAACAGTCTGTAGCAATATGAACATTCACCATACTTCTGGTACCCCAACAATTCTACCAAAATTAGTAAAAATAAACAATCTGTACAGAAAGACAGTGAAAAATGAATCAGAACCATTTGACGTTCCAGTTAAAAACATAAAATCACGCACTACAGCCAAAGTTTCTGTCCTACACCGTACAAACCAACGAGCACTGTAAACATCCTAAAGGCAAACCTTGGCACATTATTTTTATAATACAATGGAATTGTACAAGGGGATAATTATTTTTGATAAAAAGTTTCTGTAATTAAGATTCACAAAGTTTCCGTGAGCATGAACAAAGTTCAAGGAGCTCTCCCACTTCAACAATGCTTGTCTTTCTCACTTTCATTTTCCTTTTTGAAAAGTTTTGCGTTCCCCTCTTTATTTTTTTTTGTTTTTAAACTATATGAAAGCACTCATCAGAAATAAATGACTCTCTAAAACTTCCGGGTTGTCTCCCTGGCAGCGCTTTCTTTAAAGCCATTAAGCTAGGCATATAGTGCTCAAGTAATGAATCCACCCGGATCCCAAGGTATATCAAAGCCAATTTTAATTAACAATGATTTGTAATTTAGTACTGAGCACAAAGTAACATATATCATGCAACAACAAAGTCTAACTCTCTTCCTATGCATCGGCATGTCATAAAAGAACAATTCATGCACACATAGTAGAGGCCAATGCATAGTATAAGCAGTGTCTTGCAATTTTATCATATTGGAAACATAGAGAGGTGGAGATATAGTTCCTCTCTCATAATAATTGCAATTAGGAGCAGCAAGCACATACATATTATATCTATCAAAATCGTCATGTGCAATGGTAAAAGGCAACCCATCAATATAATCCTTAATAAGCACAAACTTTTCCGATATAGTGTAGTCGGGAGAATTCAAAAATATAATAGGACTATCATGTGTGGGTGCAATAGCAACAATTTCATGTTTAACATAAGGAACTATAGCAAGTTCATATCCATAAGCATAATTCATATCGGCATCTTGGCCACAAGCATAGCAAGCATCATCAAAAAGGGATATTTCAAGAGAATCAACGGAATCATAACAATCATCCTTCGGTAAGCACGAAGGGGAATTAAACAATGTATGGGTTGAAGAGTTACTCTCATTAGAAGGTGGGTACGGGTAGCTAATCCGCTCTTCCTCCTTTTGTTCTTCGCTCTCCTCATCATCTTTTTCATCCAATGAGCTCACAGTTTCATGAATTTCTTCTTCCATAGCTTCCTGCAAAATATTAGTCTCTTCTTGGACAGCGGAGACTTTCTCAATAAATGCATCAATATTGTAATTGTATTCATAATTCTTATAACAATATTTAAGTATAGCAAAATTTTCAGGTCTATAAACTGAATCATCAAAATCGTCAAACTCTTTAAACACAGATTCAATCTCATAAGCACCCATAAAAGCAATAAATTCTTCTATTTGTTCCACATCATAGTAATCATATATACCATTAGCATAAGAAGCCAAGGTTTTATCGTCATTAAATTTGCATGAAAAGTGAAGGTGTGGAGCCTTCATCCTAGAGTAACAAGTATAATCATATCTCAAGCATAATTGACGAGCATACCAACATAACATATGAATTTGATCCCATAATAGTTTCCCTTTTTGTGTCAAGCGATAATCCCTAAAGTATTCACATTGATCCAACGTGTCTCCCATAACATAATTGAATGGGGTTTTCTCAGGATTATCAAAGTAGTACATAATATCTTTCACATAACCAGCATCGAGGGTTTTAGGAGGTTCCCCATCTCCATGAGTAGCAACTACACCTAATTTTTTTGGTATTTCGTGTTCCATATCCATAACTAAAGATAGAAAACAACTAAGAACAATAAATAAAAATTACTTAGTGATAAAGCAAACAAGCACACACGAGAATATTCACCCCACGCTATGACTCCCCGGCAACGGCGCCAGAAAAAGGTCTTGATAACCCACAAGTGTAGGGGATAATTGTAGCCTCTTTCGATAAGTAAGAGTGTCGAACCCAACGAGGAGCTAAAGGCAGAACAAATATTCTCTCAAGTCCTATCTACCACTGATACGACTCTACGCACGCTTAGTGTTTGCTTTACCTAGAACAAGTATGAAACTAGAAGTACTTTTGTAGGTGTGATAGGATAGGCTTGCAAGATAATAAAGGACACGTAAATAAAAGCTAGGGGTTGTTTAGATAAAGATGCAATAAAGTAAATATAGCAAGTGTGGAAAAGTGGTGGTAGGAGTTGTGAAATTGCCCCTAAGCAACTGACTACTTTACTAGACCAGTAATCACTATTGCAATTCTATTTGAGGGAGAGGCATAAGCTAACATACTTTCTCTTCTTCGATCATATGCACTTATGATTGGAACTCTAGCAAGCATCCGCAACTACTAAAGATCATTAAGGTAAACCCAACCATAGCATTAAAGTATCAAGTCCCCTTTAACCCATACGCAAACAACCTACTTACTCGGGTCTGTGCTTCTGTCACACTCGCCACCCACCATAAGCAAATCATAAACATATTGCAAACCCTACAACGGGAATCCCTCACGCTTGCGCGACACGGAGGGCACAATAGGATAGTACAAATAATAAAACATGCAATTCAAACCAATCATAGCAATTCATCAATCACCGATAGGACAACAGAAATCTACTCAGACATCATAGGATGGCAACACATCATTGGATAATAATATGAAGCATAAAAGCACCATGTTCAAGTAGAGGGTACGGCGGGTTGCGGGAGAGTGGACCGCTGAATATAGATGGGGGAAGGTGATGGAGATGTTGGTGAAGATGGCGGAGGTGCTGGTGAAGATCGTGGTGATGATGATGGCCCCCGGCAGCGCTCCGGCGCCACCGGAAGCAAGGGGGAGAGAGCCCCCCTTCTTCTTCTTCTTCCTTGACCTTCTCCCTAGATGGGAGAAGGGTTTCCCCTCTGGTCCTTGGCTCCCATTGCATGGGAGGGGCGAGAGCCCCTCCGAGATTGGATCTATCTCTCTGTCTCTCTCTGTTTTGCGTTCTGGGATTCTGCCCTGGCACTGTTCCTTTTATATCCGGAGATCCGTAACTCCGATTGGATTGAAACCTTCGCCCAGATCTTTTTCCAAAAATTAGCTTTCTTGCGGCCAAAGAAGGGCATCAACCGCCTTACGAGGGGCCCAGGAGGGGGGGCGCCCACTTGGAGTGGGCGTGGGCCCCTGTCTCGTGGCCACCTCGGGCACCGTCTCGTGTTGATTTTACTTCCAAAAAATCACAAATATTCCAAAATAATTCTCCATTCGTTTTTATCCCTTTTGGACTTCGTTTGATATGGGTTTCTGCGAAACATAAAACATGCAACAGACAGGAACTGGCACTGGGCACTGGATCAATATGTTAGTCCCAAAAATAATATAAAAAGTTGCCAAAAGTATATGAAAGTTGAATAATATTGGCATGGAACAATCAGAAATTATAGATACGACGGAGGTGTATCACCCGCCCGACTTTCACCAAGGTCTCAAGTAAAGTCAAGGTAACCGTGTGTCCAAATATCAAGGGGAAAACCCGAGGAATCACCCCCGGAGGATTCCACTCGATGTAATCATCAAGGTGAACGTAAGAGGGTCCACCCTCGAGGTTCACACTTGAGGTGTTGCACGATAGAGCCGTATCGGGAATGATGAAAGAGGGACCACCCTCGATGACCACGACCGAATAGCTACACTACAGAATTATCATCTGGAGTGCGTCATGAGGGATCACCCTCGGCACTCGATAGTAGCTCTGCAGAGTCGAGCAACTAAAGGGGCGTGATGTGATGTGAGGTGTCGGGCTCTGGTTGTCGATCACGTTGGTCGAGTTGTTGATGACGAAGCAGGGGCAACAAGGACAAGTGGGGGTCACTGACGGATCACTAGCCAATCTATACTAAGTAGTTTAGGATAAGCAGGTAGGTAACAATAAGCAGGTACAAAAGCAGGCTATTTATCAGAATAGGAGCAATCAAATACAATAGCAAAATCTAATGCAAGCATGAGAGTATAGAATGGGCGATATCGGGATGATCAAAGGGGGGCTTGCCTGGTTGCTCAGACAAGAAGGAGGGTCATCGGTGACGTAGTCGATCACAGTGGCATCAGCAGCGGTCTCAGGGTCTACCGGAGAGAAGAGGGGGGAAGAAACAGTAAATACACGCAAACATATGCATAACATGACAATAAGCGATGCTAGAGGTGTTCTAACGCGGTGCTACACGATATCGGTAAAGTGGGATAACATCCGGGAAAGTTTTCCCGGTTCTGGACATCTATCGGACAGATGAACCGGAGGGGAAAAGTTCAACGTTTGCTATGCTAGGGACGTGTGGCGGGCAAACGGACCGCGTATCTGGATTCGTCTCAAAATTCTGAGCAACTTTCATGTAGAAAACATTTTCATCCAAGTTACGGATTATTTTCTATGAATTTTCAAAGTTTTAAAAGATTTTTATAATATTATTATTATTTAAACTAATTCAGAAAAAAGAATGCGACGTCAGCATGATGTCAGGGGTGATGTCAGCAGTCAACAGGATGTTGACTGGTCAAAACTAACATGAGGGACCCACCTGTCATAGACAATGGGCTTAAACAGAGTTTAAACTGATCTAAATCTACTTAACTAAACTATTGGGCCCACACGTCAGTGTGTAATTAGGTTAAACTAATTAACTTATTCAAATTAATTAATTAGCAGGCGGCGCGGGCCCCTTGTGTCAGCGACTGGGCGATGCCCAGTCAGCTGTGTTGACTCGGTCAACTGGTCAGCCCGGGCCCTTGGGGCCACCAGGCAGTGACCCTGGGGGTGGGGCTAGGCCGGCCGCGTCGGTGCCACGCCGGAGGGAGCTCTGGCGAGCCAACTCCGCGGCGGCGCGCACGGGAGGGGATCGGGAAAGGGCTAGGGGGCGTCAAAAAGGTCGTGGCCGGTAGCGTTCGAACGCTGACGTCATCGCGCGTCCAACCATGGAAACGGCAGTGGATGGGACAGCCAGAAACGGCGCCGGCGTCGAGGTCCGCGGTTGGCGGAGTTGGGCGAGGACGGAGTCACCGACAGGGGCACGAACGGAGTCGCGGGTGGGCCTTTTTGATCGCTGGGTCGACGCCGCGTCGAGTGATGGTAATAGGCGACGCTGGGGAGGCCGGAGCTGGCCAACCAGCTACGGGGAGCGGCGGTGGCGCTCGGGCCCCATTCGAATCGCGGTGGGAGCGGCCTAGGGGTGCGGTTGGGGCTGTGGCTCGGTGTTGCGTGCGCCCTGGAGCGCGCCAGTGGCTCGCGCGGGGGTGCGGGAGCGCGCATGGCGCGCGGCTGGCGGCCATGGCAGGCGGCGGAGCTCGGTAACATGGCGGGATGGCTACGGGCGTAGAAAACGAGAGGTAGGAGGAGGGGTAGCACGCGGTGCTCACCGCCGTTCCTGGGAAAGCCCGAGGGAGAGTCGAGGTGGCCGGAGTAGTTGGCGAGCTCGTGGTGGCCGGAGTGGAGGAAGAAGGGTCGGGGCGGTATCGTGGGGCCATCCCGGGTCGTGTGCGCGGTCGGCGAAGACGAGGCGGACGACGGGGGTCCTTCTGGCGAGCTCCTAGGTGGTGGGGAGTACGCTGGCCGCACGGACGTCTTTGTCCATGGCGATGGTGACGGTGGACGCGGCGGATATGGCGGAGGGAAGGTGGAGAATGAGAGGGGAGTGGAGAGGAGCGAGCGGGGCGAGCGAGCAGATATGGGGAGGTAGCTAGGGTTCTAGGGAAGAGGGGCGGCCTTATCCCCTCACCGACGACGTGGCGGCGTAGAGGGGCGAGCGGGTTCGACGGCAACCGTGGGCGCGGGTCGGTCGAACAGGGGAAGGGGGCTACCGGGGAGGAGGAGTGGGCCGTCCGACTCGGGTGGGCTAGGCCCAGGGGGAAAAATAGTGGGGATGGGCCTTTTCTTTCTTTTAGTATAGCCTTTTCCTTTTTTCAATTTAGTGCCTCTATTTTCTTCTATTTTAGGGCACTAAGCCACTTTAGAAAAAGTTGGTCCACCACCGATATTAACAAACGATTATTTGCAACAACTCGAACATTTTAGTTCTCATGTTTGGCAAATTTGAATTTTGACTTTAAATTTTGAGTTTGAATAAGAACAGTGATTTGGATCAAGTGAGGATTAGCAACAGTAATGTGATGATGTGGCACCATTAGCAGGGGTTTACTGTAGCTTAATTATCTGGGCGTCACACCCTTCCCCCCAATGGTGGCTGCCCCTCCGGCGAGGCTACGGTGTTCCATGTTGTGCTGCGCTACCGGATCCGGTCCCCCGCTGCTCTATGCTGGCCGTGGCCCCCCTGTCCCGAGCTCCATTGGCCGTCGTGGGTGCCGCTGCCCGCTCCCCCCGTCCTCGACCCCGGGATCCCTCCCCGACGCTTCTTGGGCATCCTCTCTAGCTGCTGCATGAGCCTGCCGGTCCGCAGATGGATCCGGCGTTCCTGGCCATGGCCATGGATGCCATCCCCACCCCTCGCGGCGGCACGGCCATGGTTGGGATGTGGGACATGCGACCGGTTGCAAGGAAGTTTGCGGCCTGCGGCCTTCCTTATGCAGGCGGCCCCCCTCGTCTCCGGCGGCAGTCCCTCTCCCCGAGCCACGGTGACGGCTCTCGGACGAAGGCGACGATGCTTATGTGGTCATGGTTGTCGCGAGATGTCTTGCGATGGGTCCTTGGTGGTGTTGTCTCGGCCCCGATGATCTCAGGCTCGCGTCTCTCCGGTTTTCCCGCCGTCGGAGTCCTTTGCCGGGCAGCTCTGGCCTCGGTAACCGAGTAGTTGCGTCTCTTCCAGCTCACTTGGCCGCCAACGTCCCGATGGCTAAGGCCACGACAGCTCGGATCTGCGTCCCTCCAGTCCTAGCTTGCCGGCGTTGCTGGATGCCGTTGTCCAACCCCCCGCATGGTGCACCTCGTTGCCTGCCCTACCCAATATGCCTCAAAGCCTTCTCCTTTTGCCAGATTTGTTGCTTGTGGGACCGGAGGTGGTGCCACCCTCCGACGGTAGGTGTAGCCCAACCAACCCCCTTCCGCCATGGTGCTTCCGACCATTGTCGGCCCTCTCATCTTTGATTCCTGATTCAGCGGCTATGGGATTGCTCAGCTTCAAACCAGGGAGAGATCTCGGCTCGGCTTGCCGGTGCTGGCAACGGCGTCGCCCGTGGGTGTCATTTCCTCCTTGGAGGCGTTGCCAAGGCCTTAAGCTGCGCCCTCTTCGAGCTCAAGGGAAACCCTATGTCTAATTTGTCCAGACCGGATGGCGACGCTGTCTTGGCGGCGTTTTCCTTCTTGAAGGCGCTATCTTGCTTGCTCGCGGTGTCCGTTGTATTAGCTCGGGTGATGTTGGAGTTCTTGTTGGTTCAACATGGCCGCTCTTTGTTTGGGTTTGGTTGGTTTAGTTGTGTTGTATCCTCTATTCGGGCCGAGCATCCCTTGTCTCTCTGCTTCGCGCATCATGTTCACGCCTGCCTGCGTTCGTGTCATGTGTTGTATCCCTCGTTGTACTCATTTTATTCATTCTATCAATGAAAAGATACGCAAGTTTTGCGTATTCGTGAAAAAAAATAACCTTATCTCCTCTGCCATAAAACCATTTTTTCAAAATACAGCACAAATGCAGATCCTTAAGATCATTCCCACCAACTTTTACATCATCTGTCGAAGATGCTCTAGCATTTGCAATGGCATATCGTTTGTTAGACATGTAAAAAGCGTCTTGAACTCCACAAAGGTCCGGATCTACAGTTCGAAAATAGTTGAATATGCAACTTCAATTGCATTTCTGAATTTTATTTTATTCTTCTGCGGTGAATTTTCTAAATCTTAGTTGTGCCCACACAATCAAACCCGGACACACGCCAGCAGCGTTCAATCAACCCATTAGGTCGTAAGCCGCGTCGCTTGGCTTGTCGTGTGCTTGACAGGCCTAGGTTTTCGCTGATTCTTTTTTGACATTTGGACAGCTGCTCTCTGAAATTCAACAGAGTAGGCGAACCGTACGCATCTCACAACACAGGGTTAGGCGGGGTGCTTCGCAACTTTGCGTGATATATCTGCTGCTTGATCTGGATCAAGGGGACTATCTGAGAAAGACATAACTCGTTTTTTCTTCGCTTGCTTGGCATCACACATGACACACCCAACCAGTTGAGATTTCTTTAATATTCTGCACACAAATGTCAGCCTAGTTCTTTTGGCCGATTCCGCCGGAATCTTGAGAACCAAACCTCCTCCAAATTCTCCCAGAACCCTGAACCCACCAAAAGAACTCACCTGGAAGTGCACAACGTGTGAAGGAAGGAAGGATATCATATCGCTTTCACATGGCAACAATCCTCCGTGAGGTGCAGATCTTCCGAGGAAATGGAGCAACACCCACACTGGCAACAGCTTGGAGTATATAGTATATTCTATATTCAAGTAAAGTATTTCTTACACACTCATATTCCACTGTTCAGCATCACGGCAATGTACAATTTCCATTTTATCCATATACCAAAGCAGTTGCACGATTCAAAGTTTCTATCGGTCAAAACCCCTTTTATTCTACGTGCACCGCATCTGACAAATGCAGATGCACCAGAACTAACATGGCACCCATTCAATCGTGCAGTGAGCAGCAGAAGCACAGCAGCACGAAGAAACCTACCTGTTCACATCATCGCTCACCCCATATCTCGGATTGCTTGCGAAACTGAGCCCAGCGAACCAGGCAACGCGCATCAACTGAATCCCAAGGACCAGCACCCACCAGGACACCAAGCCGCGAAGGCTCTGCACCATCCACCCGGGCGCAGCGATCTCGCCGGCCAGCTGGAGGCCCCTCATCAGCTGCAGCACCCGATAGCCCTCGTAAACGACGGGGGCCACCAACCAGACAGGCGATCTCCAGTGCCATGTAAGCGTCTCGGTCAGCATCTGCACTGAAAGAAGCAACAGGTATGGCCCAAGCAGCACCAAGAACGGAATGAACGGTAGATGTGGCTGCAGAGCTCCCCGATGAGACGCGAAAAGCAGGGCCAGAGGAGCAACGAAGCCTAGTACGCTGGCGATTAGATTCCACATTCTGTAAGAAGTTGGGATCTGCCTTGTCAGGTCGAATGAATTGTTCTCTGGACGCCCGCATGCATCGGCCATAAGGAAGAACAGCATTGCTCCCATGTTAAAGATGCAGTCGAGTCCCACTAGGGATAGAAGGCCAGCGATGTTAGGGCCAAGGAACACTGAAGGCAATGGCAGCCACAGAGTTGGAACTATACCGGTGACCAACAGAACCGAAGGCCCTAACAGCCACATTGGCAGCTTGAATGTTGCTGGCTGCTTAGAAGGTTCATTCTTCACGTCCACAACATCCTGGTCACTCTGGAGGATTGGAATCTCTGGAGCTTCTTCTGTATCAATAGCTTCAACAACATTTGTTCCCATGACAATGCTGGCATCATCCTCTGCGGAAGCATATGGAAGAGAGGCCTCCCAAGGCAAATCCTTAGTGCATCGCAATGCAATGTTTTTAAAGTGGCCTGACTGCAAGGGGCTCCAATGAAGAGAATTGGGCAATCTCGTAAGTCTATTCTCATGAAGCTGCCTCCTAACATATGCTCTGTTTAGTTTTATCTGTGAACATAGCAAAAAAGCCATGGTATAGGATGCCAAATTCCAACACTGCAAAAGAATTAAAGTGAAACAAATTAGTGCCTCTGATGTACGGACCTAGCAGTTAAGATAAACTCAAACACAGGCTAACAATAAAATGCAATACAGCTTGATGTCAGGTTGACAACAATAAAACAAACTCAACACTTAGATCTAGTAGTTAGCTTAGACGCTTGCCCTTTATGTCTTGGCATGTCACTGAACCGTTTTTATTAGATGGTACTGAACCAAAGATTATCAGTCCATGTTATGAAAGGAGAGCGTACAAGAAAAAGTAATGTCACAACGACTAATTACAGAACCCACATGCAGATCAAATATTCAATGAAATCCATGATTACAGTTACTGTTTTCAGATACGCACTTCTTGTTGTTTTTGCTAACTAATAGTTAACTTGTAACTGGAAGCATACTTTTGACTTCCGAGACAGGAAACATGGTAAAACAACTCGGCTGCACCTCATTAAAGACAAGTTACTACCAAACCTAAAGCTTAACAAGAGTCAGGTAGGCTAACTACATGCCTCTACAGTTCAAGTACAAGACGGGAGCCAAAAGATAAATACCTAAGCACTTAGGAATAAACCTAAAAATTGCAAGAATTGTCTAGCATGTGTGAGATTTAACATGTTGTAAATACAGCAAAATTATAGAGTATGTATGAGTTATAAAATCAGACATACAAAGTCCCCCGCTTAAATTGCATGAAATTCAAGACAGCGGTAACTATTTAGGCCTGAATTCAATGATACAGGAGATATAAAGATGCTACTTTACACAGACCTAAAGTGCTAATTCTTCTCCCCAGCGGACACAATCTGTCGAAAAGGTTACTGGGGTTTCCAAGCTATTCAACACATCTGTGCAGCAACCGGTACTAAACACCAGAAACTTAAGGATAACATGTGCTTAAGTGTGTGTCGTTTTGTCACCCACTAGCTTTGATCCTTCAGCGACCGAACCCCACAAATCACAAGGGTATACAGCTATCAAGTAACACCCCCCCCCCCCCCCCCCCCCCCCCCCCCCCCCCCCCTCGAATCTGGTCAGATCCGCAGATTTCGCCCATCGCTGCTACCACGAGATTTGTGCTTATAGGTAACGTATATAGACGGAACAAAGGGGAAGGCACTAACCTGATTGGATTTCCCTCGGCTTCTCGCCGGCCGGAGCTCCTCCGAGGTGAGGAAGCGTCCGAGCAGTTCTTCTCCCAGCGGCGGACGCTCGGGTTGAGCGAGGGGTGGAAGAGGCAGCCCGGCCCAATACGCAACAATAAGCACGGTGGGCCGAAATATCGAATTATTTCGTGTAAAAGAAATTAACTTTTTTAGCGAACATTGATAAATGTCTTGATTGCTCGCAAAGTTTTAGGAATCTGATAATGCCCGAACGTTAGGTACGAGCAGATAGCAAGTTGAGCGTTTTTTATGGCAAGTTTCGTGACATGAGGATGACAACTTTAGTTGGTAAAGCATAGCAACTTCGTGCTTTAGTTTATTTTTCGACAGAAAATTGTCGTGTGTGTTATCGATGGCAAGTTTCGTGAGGCGAGGATGATAATTTTAGTTGGTAAGCATAGCAACTTCGTGCTTCAGTTTATTTTTTGACAAAAGATTATCGTGTGTGTCAACTAATTTGTCATCCTTGCATCACTAGAATTGCCATTGAAAACGTTTGATTTTTCATGTGCTCGTACCTGACGTCAGGTAATTATCATTTGTTTATTATGGAATGACATTCATGGAAGACTCGACAAAAAGAAAAATGATTTCCTTTTGCATTGATCTTACTGTTCATCAATTTTGGAGCATCATGAAAAACATTTTTGGAGCATTGAATCTGCCGTGGTCTGGTTCCATGAGAAAGACAACCATTTAAGCTACGCTTAGTTCGCTATGGAAATAGGTTGGGAAACTTTTTTTTGCGGGACGGGCTTGGTAGCCTAGATCTAATAAAGAAGTTCAACGACCGTTGTTTGTGAGAACAAAGGAAATGCTCGTGAGTGAGGATGATTGATCGGTTCACTGTTTTCCACAAACAAATACGGGTTTATCTTCAATTTCAAGAAATAATTTGTAGTGGTGCCAATGAACCCAAGGAATATCAGGCCCCTGAAGAAGTTTAAAGGCAAATTTTATAAATAGGTTGTTGTTTTGGATAAGTAAGTTTTTTACACATAGACCATCAATTTGATCCGGTGCAAGTTTCCTCGTTCATCCATTTGGATAAACAAATTTTATAAGTAAGCAATTTTTCTGGTTTGCAAACATTTTTCTAAACAGTAAAACATTTTGACCAGTTGCAAGTTTTCTCATTTGTCTAGAAACAAGCGGGACAGATGACATCCATTTAATCGATATGATGTATAGATCGTGCTAAAAAAACCATATTTATAGAGGCGGGCTAGGGTCAGTAGATTGTATTTTATTTTGGTCTGACAATTTTTTTTGTCAATCGGTGGATATAAAGGGAACGGCGAGGTCTCTTTCTTCTACCTCCTGAAAAGCATGGTTCATCATTTTTCCCATGATCTTGATTTGAACTGCCTCTGTCGCCCGCGTTCGCCTCCGCCCCCCCCCCCCCCCCCCCCCCCCAACACAGCCATGCTTGTCCCTGCCCTCGACCATCTCTCTAAACCGGCCAACCACCCGAATTTTTCGACGAACCTGCACCCCCCAGACTCGAACCGTCAACTTCGGGCTCGCCTCCATCCGCCGCCGCTGGCTACGGCTCGTTCCTGGCAAAGGCCTTGTTGACGTCCCCAAGACTTGCTACCGCTCGTCCCGGCAACGCCGAGGGCAGCCTCAGTGCCATCGCCTGCTTTCTTCTCCACCGAATCGAATGACCTAAATTCAAAATTCAGGCGACTAATTTCCAGCAAATCTGATATTTATATTTTGATTTTCGATACCAATACTACTGTCGCAAGGCAAAATATGCTGCGCTGGTGGCCGACAGAATTCAAGATAAAGCAGAACCCAGCCACAAAAATGCGTAAAGAAAAAGTAGAGTAATGAACCGATCAAGCAAGCAAACAAAAGTGTTTGTCTCTCCTCGGCCCTCTCAATCCATCCTCGATCGCCACCTCCAGAAAATCACTCACCCATGGCGCAGACGACAAACGCATCCCAGCCAAGTGCCCGCCACGGCCCTTTATCCCCACCCAGCCACACACATCTACCCATCGCGTCCATTTCCCACACTCCACCTCCCATGCACACGCGCGCGCGCCTCCCCTGACCCCGCAGAGCTCCCCAGCCCAACCCACCGCAGCGGCGTCGCCAGAGCGAGCGATCGGCCGCCATGAGCGGCGGCGGCGCCGGCGACACGCTGGACAAGCTGGTGGTGTTCCTGGCGAAGCGCGACGGCGTCGACAAGCTGGTGAAGACGTACCAGTACGTGTCGAAGCTGGCGCACTGGGCGGCCGAGGCGTCGCACCCGGGGCTGGCCGGGCGGGCCAAGAGCTGGGAGACGGCGGCCGGGCTGAGCCGCAAGGTGTTCCGGTCGGGGCGGTCCCTGACGGGCTTCAACGCGCTGCGGCGGTCCCCGGGGGAGTTCGGCGCGCTGGCCGTGCTGGCCAACGCCGGCGAGATGGTCTACTTCTTCTTCGACCACTTCACGTGGCTGTCGCGCGTGGGCGTGCTGGAGCCCTGGTTGGCGCGCCGCGCGAGCTTCGTGTCGGCGTTCGGGGAGTGCGTCGGCTACGTCTTCTTCATCGCCATGGACTTCATCATGATCAGGCGCGGGATCAGGCGGGAGAGGGCGCTGCTGCGCGGCGGCGAGGGGAAGGAGGAGGAGAGGGAGGGCGAGGTGAGGATGATCCGGGCGGACCGGGTGATGCGGCTCATGGGGACGGCGGCCAATCTGGCGGACCTGGTCATCGCCGTCGCGGACATCGAGCCCAACCCGTTCTGCAACCACGCCGTCACGCTGGGGATCAGCGGCCTCGTCTCCGCCTGGGCTGGGTGGTATAGGAACTGGCCGTCGTGAGGTCCGATCGGATAGGCATTTCGACCGGCAAGATGTATGTAAAAAATGTACGCTTACCGCGGTAATTATTTTCTCCTATTACGAGACTGTTATATGGCTGGCAATGGCAACACACTTCCAACCTCCTTCAGCATAGACTACCATAGCAGTCTTACTACATACTCCCTCCATTCCAAAATACTCCCTCCGTTCGGAATTACTTGTCATCAAGATGGATGTATCTACAACTAAAATATGTCTACTCCCTCCTTCCATCTATATAGGGCCTAATGCGTTTTTTAAGACCGTATTTGACTATTGACAAGATTAATAGTACATGACATGCACAATGTGAAAACTATATCATTGAAAGCTCCTTTCACTCACGAATTTAACTGTATGTTTTGTGTAAGTTGCATGTCATATATTATTGCTATAATATTTGGTCAAAATTGGCCTCGAAAAACGCATTAGGCCTTATATAGATGGAAGGAGGGAGTAGGTACATTCATTTCTTGGACGACTAATTCCGAATGGAGGGAGTAGATGATTTACAGGGAGTAGCTTGTTGACCCAAAGCAAATGGGGAAGAAGGTGTGAGCTCAAGTTTAGTTAGAGCACCTAATCTACGGATGCAACGCCCAGTCAATAATTACTTCCTTTTGGATTCTTTTCGAGATATACATGTTACTCCCTCCGTCCGGAAATACTTGTCATCAAATGAATTAAAAAAATGTATCTAGATGTATTTTAGTTTTAGATACATCTCTTTTTATCCATTTTGATGACAAGTATTTTCGGACGGAGGGAGTACCGCATAGCACATATGCCATGCGGTCAATAATTACTTCTGCGGATACTGTTTCGCCAAACATCGGCCGAATCACCCCAAATGCCAGAGGCGCGTCATTGCTAGGCCGGGGCGGGGCTCAGGTGGTGAGCGCCGAGAGCACGCCACCACCGCTCTTGGAGGCCATCACGACCTCCCAGCCAGGCCCTTTCAGGGGGATAAGAGGGGCGGCATCTGCGGCGACAGGCGGGCCGGTGAGGTCGCTCCGGTCCATCACCTTCAAAAGGTCCTCGTTGCTGATGTCGGTCTGGATCATCCTGTCTTCCTCGTCCTGCTCGTCCCTCAGCAGCGCAAGCAGCTCCTCCTCCTGTATTTTCCAACAAAGTAGCAGAACAAATCAGTGGTCATTCCCAGTTGCTTCGCTTTTGTTGTTACTTCTTTTGGTGTTCCATTTCTGAACAAACACAATCTATACTCGAGACGGAAATCTTTACATCTAAGACGTTAGGCTTCGCGCTATTCTGTTGAAACTGTCCCTTCCCGATCACAACGTGCTCCAGCTTCAGCTTTCCAAAAGCTCTCTTGATAATCCGTCCCTGCGACAATGAGGAGGTGAGCAGCGATGCCACAAAGTACAGCCTGGCAAGAGCCTGCAGGTCATCCATCCATACCTCAACAGAGTTGGATGTTGCCAACCGATAAACATGCACTGGGCGCGTCTGACCAATCCGGTGGCATCGATCCATGGCTTGCAAATCCATCTGAGGATTCTGCAGAATGAAGCAAATCTTCAGCGTATCACAGCTATGAAAGGTAACTGAAAGGCGGGCATTTTCAGTTTTTCACCAAGGAGCACGGCTACAAACAAAACATCCCATACGAAAAAATGAATATCCAAACAGGGAGATGGCATGTGCAGGGAGAGTGTAAACTTTAACGACCGTTACTTTTGTATGCATACCTATATCGGATATTACACTACAGACTCTCGAGATAGATAGGAAATTACCCAGTCACTGTCATACAGGATACATGTATCAGCAGAAGCAAGATTGATGCCAAGCCCACCAGCACGTGTGCTTAGAATAAAGACATTCATACTGCTGTTCAAGTCATTAAACTCTGCTATCTGCCACAGAAAAAACAGTACCAAATAAAACCAATAGACAGCCATATTAAATCATCAAACAGAGAAAGATTGGCATGTAACAATAAAATCAATACAAGGAACATTTATGGGTTAGAACACTGGTTCTGCAATAACAAACAGTCATGTGCATCCAAGCCCAGGGTCCATAAACAATTGAACCGTCAGTTCTCTTTCCCTCTAAATGAGATAGTTAATCCATGTATTTTTAACATGTTCGATTCTAGCTGATTTTGCCCTATTTACAGTTCTCTAAATAAATTCAGGCACCATGCAGATGCAGGCTCAATGGTCCAGAGCCTACTCGGGTGAGTGTGTTTTTCAATCATGTCCAAGCTAACACACATTTGCTGAATCAGATTGGAGAGTGATGTGCAACTTCATCCAGTCCATAGCAATTAGCTGCCAATTCAGGCAGAGCTTTTTCCTTTCAGCGAGATAACTAATTCACGTTGTAACAAGTTATGCCCAATTTACAGGAAGAAAACTCAGGAACCATCCAAGCAAAATGACTGTACCTGCAAACCAACTCAGATGTATGTTTTGAAATCGTGTTTACGCTACCACACATTTGCTAAACATGTATGTTAAACTAATATGCTGGTTGGATATGAGAATCCCCTGCTGTGGGATGTTAAATTACAACATACAGGTGTTTTAAGATTGTAAGATTTAACATGTATGAGCTCAGAACTGCTCGTATAAAATAATAACTGAACATGTGCTATTGAGCTCGATGCTAAATTGCTCATGTGCTCACTTAGGAAAATAAAGTATGTGCATATGCACATACATTAATACAGAAGTGCAATTCTTCAAGATGTAGATGCTATCTAGTAAACTGGCAAGAAATCAGCAGACTACCACATTACCTGTCTCATTCTGTCTTCCAATTTAACACTACCATCAATTCGGCAAATATTCAGGCCTTTCATATACAAATAATATTCAATTATGTCCAAAACTTTTGTCCACTGTGAAAATATTAGAACCTACAAACATATCAATCGAATTAGGATATAATTCATGAAAAATGTGCTAGCATGTGCATGAATGCAGAGTAAAGCTAAGGTACAAAGAAATGTAAAGGAGAACCATAAACCTTGTGCTTTTGTTTGAGTAGGGATTCCAATAACCTGTCCAACAGCTGAAATTTACCACATTGTTCCAGAAGCTTATCGGTAGGTGGATAAAGGCCTACAGACAAACAAATGAACAACAATGTAGAAAAAATTAGCAAACGGAAACATAGAGGGCAACACAAATAGAACATGTTCAATAGGATTATGGGACACACTTGTTGAGTCAAATGCAGCATTGAAAAGATCAGGATGGGCACAGTTCTTCCTCAGCTGAATCATTAGGTTATTTAGCTTCATCTTCAGGCCAGGTCTGCGCAACACTGCAATATAGGAAATACTTGTCATATAAGAATTAATTGTTTACTTATACACAGATTGGACTGTGAGTGTGCAGGAAAAGATGCACAAGCTTACATATACATACCTATGTCTGTGCTCTCAAACAAGTAGTTATCAAATGTCTTTTCAATCAAGTGAGTCTGGATTTGCTTCTGATGTGCAGTCATGTTAGCATAAATGATTATCTCTTTCTTCCGTGGAAGCATCTGTTCCACATCCACCTTCATCCGTCTTAAAAGGAATGGACGCAAAATGGCATGAAGCTTTGAAACAACAAGAACTCTTTTCTTCTCATCAGCTTCTTCCTGCTGCTCCTCATCTCCTTTCCCAGAAAAATCAAACCTTTAAAAAGATTTTTGTCAGACGAATGGAGGCAAAATAAACCAAATATATTCATTGAATGTTTAAATAGTACTCCCTCCGTTCCATAATTATTGCCGTGGTTTTAGTTCAAATTTGAACTAAAACCACGACACGAATTATGGAATGGAGGGAGTAACTCCACTATCTTTATAACCAAAACTCCCACTGTGAAGGTATTAAAATCCATCTACTTAATTCCAATATTACTTATTCATAGCATCCATTTTAGTAAACAATAGCATAACAAGTTTAACAACAGACAACATAATAAATAAGAAAAGGTACAACATAAAATTCTGCTAATATTTATTAAATTGGCAGACATGGCATATCAGTACACAACATATACTGGGAAGAGGAAATGTTATAACATAAGCGGCTAACAAACGGGAGGTGGCTACTCTGGCACATGAAGACATCTACCAGAGAGTCCTGGCGGTGCCCCCTGTGGCAAATAGTAGTTCCCCATTTTGGGAGTCTGTCAATGTGGGTTGTAATTGTTCTGCCATGTACCATACAACAGGGTATCGTTGTAACTAGCCATTTCTATATTATTGTTAATGCAGCGCCCCTGCCAGGTTACTTGGAAAAAATATGTCTCTACAGTTGCATTGAATAGTGGAATTGCTACAGTTATACCAGATAATTTATGCTTGGGAACTGATGTTGCAACTGTTTAATTTTTTCTTTTATACGATTCACAACTGATCAAATTTAATAGATTTGGCTGTATCATTTAACCAAAATATACACTATACCAAATGTTGATCACTTTATAGTAAATCCTGAAAAATGTTGGCTAAAAGAACAACATATATGTGCTATTGGATTCATACACAAATTGATATCAATACAACATCTAGGCATCCAGCCAATGACAGAGCCAAACATTTTCAAAGCTAGACACTGCTACATTGGAATGTTCAGGTCGCTTATAATTACTCACTACTATAACCAATACAGGAAGAAAAAAAAGTCTAGGGGATAGCAACTGATGGACACAGGAATTGCTACCAGGATATGGAGACTGCAACAAAATGGCATGTACAGAAATTACCCAAGGTTCCTGCTAAAAAAAAGTACCCAAGGCAAAGGGCAGCCAGTAGTGCATGTGTAAGCTCAGCGAATCATACCATGACTCAAATTCCTGATGGGACGAGAATATATCAGGCAAAATGAAATTCAACAACGACCACAACTCTGCCAGGTTATTCTGAAGAGGTGTCCCAGTCAAAAGGAGTTTATTGGCCATTGGTATGCGCTTTAACTTTCTCAATAATTTACATTTAGAATTTTTCAACCGATGTCCCTGCAAAAAGTACGGAGGCATGTTAATAAGGAATAGAGAAAAGGGAGAACCATATATGGCTCCATCATGTAGATTTTTTTTCTCAATAGCATATGTTTTTTCATCACCTCATCCACAACAACATATTTCCACTTATAACGAGCAAGAAATTTTGCATCAGACATGGCCATCTCATATGAAGTAATTATTATCGGGAAATCGGGGCCAACAGTTTTGGGTCTGAATTTTCTCCTTATCTCTGCCCGAGCCACTTTATCTCCGTGGTAAATCAGCCCAGTAAGAGATGGAACAAATCTAAATCAAGTATATTCACATAAGACAGCACTTAAAGACACTGATTATTATTTTTTGGATACTTTACCTTGAGATTTCATTCACCCAGTTTGAGAGGGTGGAAAGAGGAGCAATTATCATGTATGGACCGTGCATACCATTCCCTTTAAGATGGGTAAGAAATCCAATTGTCTGGATTGTTTTCCCAAGGCCCATTTGATCAGCTAGTATCCCATTTAGCCCATTCTGCCACAGTGATATTAGCCACTTCACACCCTTTATCTGGTAAGATTTCAACTGTCCACCAGTCATTAATGGTACAAGGTTGGCTTGCTCTTTTTCCCATCTTTCTTCTTCTGTGAGAGTGCCATCATAAGCAGAATGATCTTCGCGCGATCTTGTGAGCATTGCAGCCACTGCTGTCTTAGCCTTCTTCTGAACAACATTTTACTTTATTGGTACTTAGAAGTAGCAAGATGTTGTCAACACACAATTATGATAAATAAACGACAACTATTTCTCATACTTTCTCATATATTCAGATCCCTTTATTGATATATCAGGTTATCCACTTTAGAATGATGACCAGTCCCCACTTAAATACTGAATACAAATGCTCACCATTATGGACCTATTAGATTCAGATAACATTCAACAATTCCAAACAATTCAAAGTAACATTGGTCATGGAATGTTGGAATGCCTGAACTCTTACCTATGAAGGCAGCTGAACCTGTATTACAGCAAATTTAAAATGGCTTTTTCAGTTGAGATTTGTGAACTAGTATGTTACAACTTGAAAGGATGCTGCTACTAGAAAAGGCAATCAGGAAATTTGAGAAGTCAATATTAAGCGATCAGGACAGCACGCTCTATAGTTTTCTTCAAGCGGCAACACATGTTTTAGTCCTAAGTCCATTGAGAAAGTAAAAGACTACACATAATACTGCAAATAAGCAAAACTACATGGCAAACAAAATATCTCCATAATTTAGAAGACAGCGAAAGATTACAAACGAACATATTTACATAACAGAGGATAATATATGAAGTATGCACTCACATCATTGTATTGTGGCTTAGAATTTACTTTCCTCTTTCTGCCACATCCTTTCTTGTTGCCTTCCACAGACTCCTCTTCATCTTTAACTTCAACAGAATTCTGCTTAACCAACAGGCAATGGCACCATCATGTTTTTTTTTTAACTAGCAATAAATATGAAGAAAAGAAAAAGGTCAGCAATGAGGGCCTCATACATCTGTAATTTGCTCCATCTTTTCGAGTAGAAATTCTGAATAAAGCTGTGTCTCTGTCAACAGCTCATCCAACTTGCTAAAACATGCATTAGGATCAAAAGCAGCTTGTTCTCCCTGTCTAGCCTCTTCTTCCTCTACCTTAAGACGAGCCTCGTATAGCTGCTCTTCCTCCTTCGTCATCACCTCTGTAATGAAGGATGCATCACCGTTCTTGGCCTCAAGGTCAATAGGTACAGATGAATTTGCATTAGGATCAAAAGCAAGTCTTGCAGCTTGTTCTCTCTTTCTAGCATCTTCTTCCTCTACCTTAAACCGAGCCTCATATAGCTGCTCTTCCTCCTTCGTCATCACCTCTGAAATGAAGGATGCGTCATCGTTCTTGGCCTCAAGGTCAATACGTACAGATGAATTTGCATTAGGATAAAAAGCAAGTCTTGCAGCTTCTTCACCCTTTCTAGCCTCTTCTTCTTCCTCTAGCTTAAGCCGAGCCTCGTATAGCTGCTCTTCCTCCTTCGTCATCACCTCTGTAATGAAGGATGCATCATCGTTCTTGGCCTCGACATCAATAGGTGCAGATGAATTTGCATCCAAGAACACATCGGATGTCTCCTCTTTGGTGGAGTGCAATGGCTGCTCATCAGCCTTCAACACCTCGACAATGGGGGGTACCAGTACCGCAACGCAGCTGGCCTCAAGATTAACAAGCAGAGACGTACTTGCATCAACAAAATCACTGGCTTTCTCATTCTCGGCTTCAAACATTTTCTAATTGTGCACAAAATAATGAGATCAGACTTAAGATTTGAAACTGTTGGAAAACCTCAACAGAAAAATAAAATGCAAATATCGCCCCAACAAAAGCATACGGACCCCATCTAGACAGACGCGGATCTAGATGATGTGCTGGCCGTGTACCCTCACATGAAGAAATTGTGGAGGTTAGCAGGGTTTAACTAATCACTAGACAAAAACAAGTCCATACCCTACGTTGTACTTACACAGTTACAGTTGTTGTTGTTTTACTTATTCACACATATTCAAAATGTTGCAGTAATCAATTATCAGATTTGATTTTTTGCATCAATAACAACCAAATAATGTCACTGCTAAAAAAACAAAAAAACAAATAATGTACAATATCAGCAAGTGTATGAACTTCATGAAAAAGATCCATCATTCAACAACAACAAGAGCTCACACATGGTTCAGCTTCACATATTTCAAACAGAATCTGTAGCCAAAATATTTAATACATTTCAAACAGGTTCTGTAACCAAAATATTTAATATTCAGCATACGAAGAAGTTAACCTCTGGAAAAATATTGCACACCAAACCAGCTGCAAACATCACATCATACTCAAAGTGCTACAGCAACTGCAGCAGATACTATTGCGGTGCGATGTAGTATACTATTAGTTTGAGAAGAGACTAGTAATTTCCTAGACCTGATGCTTTGGAAAAAACTTGTAACGGCAACTATGTAGACATGATGCTTTTGAAACTATGTTGTACTAGTAGACAGTGTGCAGGCTTGTTTTGGTGGCAGACCTGAGCCTTGTTTTATAGTACCTGAACCTTTAATGCCTAATTTGTATTGCAGGCTGATGCTTGCTAATCTGTCATGGGATTTCACGTCAGCTCGCAAATCCATCCATTGTACACCTGACATGCAAGTTCTGAGTTTGTGTGTCTATTGCAAAGTACCACTTGCCAAAATGCATCATCCGTAGCAGTAGGCAAATGTGTAAATTCCCGTAGAAAGATACTAGTAACAAATCTACTACTACCTAGAAAAGAAAGAAATAGGAGGATTTACTAACAAATCAGATACACCAAAAAATGAAAGAAAAAACAGTGCATGGACAGTAGTACACATAGAACAAAGCATGACCAAGAAATTGAGCTTTGGGTGCACATTGTTACCTCAGCATTGGTCTGGTTTGCTACCCCAACTTTGTCTACTTCTCCAAAATGACCTGAAATAGGCACGGCAGAATCAGATTTTGTGCAGGCAACAGGGGGATTCGGGTTTAAGAGGTTGATATATATCTAGGGTTTCATGAGAACAAGCAACTGGGAGAAGAGTCGCCATGGGAGGGGTGGGAGAGGCACCGGGGAGGGGGGGGGGGGGGGGGGGGGGGGGGGGGGCGGAGAGGCGACGTGCGAGGAGAGGAGAGGAGCAACGGGGCAGGGGAGGAGAAGAGCAGCAGGGGAGGGGAGGACAGTAGTAGTTGGTGGGGGACAAGGCGTTGCATATGGGGAAGGAGCGGGGAGGAAGAAGGGGGTGATGGAGCTCACCTGCGTCGCCGTTGCCGTCATGAATCGCCGTCGCCATCGCCGTCGAGGCCGCCTCCTGCCCCTGCTCTCCTCTCCGTTCGGTGGGGAGGAAGCAAAGGGGAACGCGGGAGCAGGCAAGTAACCATTTCCAGTTCAGAGCTCCGCTTGATCCTAGGAATTTTAAACATTTGGATCGTAAGGATCCTTTTACTGTTCATAAGACCCGCTTTTTTTGACGTCGTAGGATTAGAGTAACATTTTGTAACAAAACTTAAACCTATTTTTTTAACCTTTCCTTACAGTTTCATAGGTAAACATTATATTTTGATACAGAGGTAGTATCTAATCTCTCCTAAATAATTTAAACTTTTGTGTTTATTTTCCGTGTACTATTGAGAAGCATTTCTTACCATACACTTCATTGCACAACTTGATTTTAGTCACATAGAGATTACCTTGACTATTTTCTCGAACCACAATCAAAGAGCCTTTGGTGAGCTTTCATTTTCTTTCACCGAAATAACTATGATATTGAGGTAAAAGCACCCTAGTTATCCTAACTTGCATGGAATGTGATGATTTAGTTCCAAACTTGCAAAATGCAACTCCATCATACCCCAACTTGCACGGGATGTGACGATTTGGTCCTGGGCCTATCACAATGCGACAAGTGGCAGCCAGATGGGTGGACCGGTCTTCACCTGCACTTTTCACAAAACACCCTGCTGTCTTGTCTAATTAACCCGAGCATTCATGCTTGGAAAGCTGTGACACACACACACTACCCTCTTTATGCGAGTATATGGACTGCAAAACACCCTGCTGTTCTTGTGATTCCTTTTTCATAATTGTGGCCATGACCATACTTGTGTTCATCAAATGTGTAGGTATCA
This sequence comes from Triticum timopheevii, assembly GCA_963921465.1. Classification (NCBI taxonomy): domain Eukaryota; kingdom Viridiplantae; phylum Streptophyta; class Magnoliopsida; order Poales; family Poaceae; genus Triticum; species Triticum timopheevii. The sequence continues at coordinate 475,912,342 of OY997264.1, read as the reverse complement.
CTAATGAAGAAACTACGACATCCCAGTATAATACTTTTCATGGGCGCAGTTGCATCACATGGACGACTTTGTATTGTTACAGAATTCCTCCCAGGCTATATGTCCCACATGTTTGTTTCTGTGGTTGTTAATTCTTTTTTCCTTTACTTGGTGGAAGACAAGCATTATGCGGTCCATTTTTTCTACCATACTTATGATCTAGGGCCATGGAAACAACAGTAGAATCCATATCATCTCTACTACTAATAAATAATCAAACAAGAACTTTCTTACGTGCACCCCACAAACGTACACGGATTCATTACTACCGCACGATTGGACCCAGTAAACTTAATCTAACGGTTAGCCTTAACCTAATCTGTTTTCGTGGTGTGCACTTTGCAATTTACAACGACTAACCGTATTCCACCGCGGAGGAATGTGAAACTCCACGCCCGCAGCCCCTACAATCACGGAAGGCACGTAGAAACAGGAAACTGATCGCAAACGGATCCCTTCACCCTCAATCACAATGATTCCCTGTTATCACCGCGTCAGACGCCCCCTTCCAAGACAACGAGGGCTCCCTCGCCACACGACATCACCGTCTCCTTCCTGGACAGCGAACTCGCCGCCGCGGGAGGTGCTCAGGAGGTGTGGATAGGCGACCAGAACGAGGAAGGAAAAGGGATGGTGGAAAGAGGGATGGCCACAACAATCTATCATGGATGGATCACTAACCCGCGCCGCGCGCTTCATCGGATCAGCAGAGAGGTTGAGGAGCCATGGGGAACTTCTAGCGATCCCACGCGAACATAACCAAGGAGAAAAGCAAGAATAAATCACCGGAAAAGATGAGAGCGGAGGAGGAGATGGCGGGCGATCCCGGAAAAGAGGAACTGGAAGAAGTTGGGAAGAATATGGTGGTGCTGCAATGGCTGGACTGTGGACCTGGTGGTGCCCGAGTCGGAGGCAAGCCAGTGCGGCGTCCAATTAGAGCACATCATCATCAGGTATGAGTACGACACCTATGCCCCGGCCGGCGGAAGCAGGAGCAGCGGCTAGCGCTACCCCCGCATCCACCTTTGTGTCGACTCTGCTTCCCTCTCCCTGATCCTCCACTGCTCCAGGCATACCCACGTCGACCCGGTATGGGCCGCCGCCGGCCCGGCCTGGACCACGCCATGTTCCTTGACCTCCAAGGATCTCGGCAATGGGGGCGGCCTGCTTGACCACGCATGCAACACCGTCGCCGCCATGGTGGACGGGAAGTCGCCCGATGAGATCCGTGCCATGTTCGGCATCAGGCCCGCCTGCGGCTCCGCTACTCGACCGGACCCAAAGGTAGAGAAAGCGCTGCTGGCTCTCCACTTCGTCCCCTACCACGGCGATGGCGTCTCCGCGTACGACCCCAAGCTCCGTCGGTTTGTGGCCACCCGTTACTGTCGCAACTCACACCGGCATCGCAGGATAAACAATGTAAGTCCTCCCCACACAAACTAAATAGGGAGGAGAACAAGTAGGCGACGTGATGGCGGTGATTGTGACTGCAACGGTGTCGCAGGTGAGTCCCGCCAACCCCTGAATCCTTCTTCCTCTCTTCCCCTTCTCCATGCCGAACACCTGTACACCCACCTGCAGTAACTCCTCTATTCTTCGCATGTTCAGTTGCTCCTTTACTCACGACTCTTTCTTTGTGTTTTTGTTTGTATGTCGACTAAGTACAGTAGGTGTACTGAGTACTGTTCTATCCTTTTACTGTTTTCTTCAGCCATTTTTTGTTCTATATACTTCGTTAGTAAATGCCCTAATATTTCTTGTCTAGCCAGCATGTATTTTGTACTACAGTGAGTTGATATGAAATCCTGCAATATTTTGTAATGATCATCTAATTTTGAGTGGCATTTACTTGCAATTTTTTAAAGGAACTTTTGGCAAGAAATACACAACCGTGTCATTCAGTATTGGATCTCTGTTATTGGCAAGAAATACACTAATGTGTAGCTCACTGCTGAGGTAACATCAAATTCGTCTAATACTTGTTCTCGCGTGTAGAAGTAAAATGCTCTTTCAGAATTCAGTTATTAGTGTCGGTTGATATTCTTCAGTTTAGCAAACTATGATTGATTGCTATTTATGCCTATCTGAAGAAGTTTAGAACCATATGTATTCTGAACATTGGCAAGTCAAATAAATTCTTCTATTTTTCCATTGCAACGAGAGAAAAAAATATATACATGCAATGCCAATGGAGAACTTGGACCAATTGATAATATACCCATCTTGGGCACTATACATCTATTTCATATCAATGTTTGCTACTGACGTTGTGATAGTTAATGTTTCATACTCCACATTTTTTTCTTCTTCAGACAAATCGAGAACCATCTATCATAGTATTCACCTTCTTGCAAATTTCAGTTATTTCTTTTTTAGAAAAGCTACTTTCTGTCTTTAAGTGCCGGTAAATCTAATTGAATTTTTTAAATCCATTTACGTCTTTCTAACACCGCAGATTTTTTTAAGCGATCCGATATATGACATTTCTTGGCCGTTCATATTTCAAACTCCAGTTTTTAACTTCATATTGAACCAATTATTGTAAGTCAAAGCTAAAAGTGCGTATTGATATATTTGATTCCCAAATTAGGTTCCTCACCGCCGTAAGCTCATAATCTATGCACGTGAATTCTCATATAGGGTTCTAATATTTGTCAAGACGTGCGTTGCACGTGTACACTTACTAGTCTACCAAGGAGTTCTCAGCAGTCTATGCCCCGGTTTGAAATGTAAGTGGTTCTTGATGGTCACTGATCTGTAGCAAGCTGGGGTTGAAGAGATGAGAAATTTCAGACAAGACGGTCCTTGTGGGGCTCAAAAGTGGAGCTAGTAGATGTAACTAATTAAGGATGATAGTCAAGGATTTTGCTGGCCTTCCTTCACCCCGACATGGCTGCCTCTCATAGTTACTTTTGTTCCTTCTCTCCTTTGGGCTCAGAAGTGGAGGTGGTAGATGTAACCAATTAAGGATGAAACCAAGGATTTTGTTGACCTTCCCTCAACCCCACGTGGCAGCCTCTCATAGTTCCTTTTGTCCCTTCTCTCATATATTTGGAATGAAGAATGATCCTCTCCAGAAATCCACCATCCAAACTTTGATCATAAACCAGTGGGTTACACAACTTGAGTCAAAATGACCTTCTTGGCCTTATATTCCATCATCATAATTCTACTGCCCTTGTTTTGGGTTGTGTTTATGTAATCCATGTGAAGTTTATGCTCGGACCCGTACTTTGCAGAGTCACTTTCTTGGAAGACGTCTCAGATAAATATGAAAGAGAAATACTCCTTCCGTTTCAAATTAGCTAGTGTATAAGGTTTTGTTAGGACAAACCTTTGACTAACAATTACTCTATTAGTAAAATCTTTATGCGACATAAAGTTGATGTCATCAGATGTACTTGTGGTTATGATTTTGTATCACGAAAATTATAATAGTGCAATTGCTAGTCAAAGGCGAGGTCCGCAAGCCGAACAAGAAGTCCCGCATCTGGCTCGGCACCTTCGCCAGCCCCGAGGCCGCGGCCCGCGCCCACGACGTCGCCGCGCTCGCTCTGCGCGGCCGCGCCGCCTGCCTCAACTTTGCCGACTCGGCCACACTGCTCGCCGTCGACCCCGCCATGCTCCACACCCCAGACGACATCCGCGCCGCCGCCATCGCGCTTGCCGAGACCGCGTGCCCTGCCGCGCCCGCGTCCTCGTCTGTGGCCGCCGAGGCGTTCGCGCCGGCGCCCCCGATGATGATGACGATGACGATGATGCATGAGTCCGCGGCGGCGCCCCCGATGATGATGACGATGATGCATGAGTCCGCGACGGTGCCCCGATGATGATGACGATGATGCATGAGTCCGTGGCGGTGCAGTACGAGGACTACGCGATGCAGTACGACGACATTGCGGGCCTCGACCAGCATTCCTACTACTACGACGGGTTGAGCGCCGCCGGTGGTGACTGGCAGCGCGGCTCGCACATGGACGGAGCCGACGATGATTGCAACGGGAGCGGTTCCTACGGCGCCGGCGAGGTCGCGCTGGAGCTACTGATCGAGCTGCTCGATTGAGCTAGTCTCGAGCCCGACTGGGTTGCTCCAATTGGGTTGGGGACTTGCGGTACAACCAAGGTTTTGGTTACCGAATGAGGCAATTTTACCCAGGGGGACTGGTAAACCTGGTTACCACGGTTACCGGGAAATACCGAGAATATTTTGAATGAATTTTATAGTTGAATTTTGAATTCAAATAAATGAATGAATGAACATTCAAACCAGAGACTTGTCAAAACAAGAACTAGGTTGCTACGAACACGTCAGAATCAACTCTCATATCATTAATTAGATCCTACGCACTTTACTACAAATCGAGCGTTTAAAATTCAAACATTTCAAAAAAAATGATATTTTTTGCTCTGTATGAGGATTTACCGAGGGGCACGGAAATACGCGGTAACCATGTGAAATTTTGAAATTTCGACCGGTAACCAAAACCTTGGGTACAACATCAGTGTAGGATAAAGAAGACGAAGCAGAGTTAGTCGGGAGCTTCAGTTCCGAAGCAGAGAGAGAACAGGCATGCAAATTGCAGCAGTCCGTTTCCGTCCTCTTTTTTTTTGTATTTTTTGATATTTTTTGGTTGGCTGGAAATTTTAGGGTCGCGCTAACTGCCACACGTGTGGCAGGAAGGGAGACGCACCACACGTCTCTAATGTAAACAGATTGTCACGTCATCGCATGCATGCATGCAGGAATCTTTTTGGATTTTCAGTTTTTAAAATGTTTTATCTCTTAAACGAAAAATTCGATTGAAAATCCATTTTCACCATTAAATCCCTCGCGATGAGATCTTCGAAACTAGATCCCATGTTGATATGTTTTGATGAAATTTTTTTTGGATTAAAAGTTGCCATGTCTATTGCATATGAATTGCCATGATGTTTACACTGAAGTTGCCATGATATGTTTCAGCTATTTTCTTTTACATTTAAAAGTAAATTTTGACATTTATAAAACCGGGAATTAAGAAACTAGACTTGCCATGAACCATAAACTAAAATTGCCATGATACATGCACGTAAAATTGTCATGGTTCATACAAAAAATAATTTTCATGGTCAAAGTACTGGAGTTGCCATCATCAAAATACTAAAATTGCCATGATCTACAAACTAAAATTGCCACATGGCAACTTTAGTTTAAGCCTATGGCAACTGCAGTGTAAACGTCGTGGCAACTTCTGGCAAAAAAAATTTCGTCGAAACATATCAACATGGGGTCTAGTTTTGAAGATCTCGTCGGGACGGATTTAATGGTGAAAACGGATTTTTAGTTCACTTTTTTATTTAGGAGATACAACATTTTTAAACCGAAAACCAAAAAAAATTCTGCTGATGCATCTATTCATACGTGGCAAAATGAGTGGTGATGGAGGCGTGTGGGCGATGTGCAAATGCCCACACGTGTGGGCGTTAACATTTCCGAAATTTTATGAGATGTATTGGAGTAGAGTACGTAATAGAGACCAACTCTGCTTTATTATTAATAGTATATCTGAAATAAAAATTCGCCGAAACTTCATTCTGTTGCAGCTTAGCTTAGCTTTAACTGCCAAGTTTGTACTAGTACTACACATTTTTGTTGGTATTGTATTGTATTGTATTGTATTGTATTGCGGAAAGGTACTGGCACAAGTGCATTCGTTCTCAGTTCGACTAGACAAGGAATGCAAAATATCCAGAGTAGTAGTTTCAACCTGAAAAGGAGCACAAGGTCTGCCCCTTTTTTTGTCTGTGGTGCAACTGTAACTAGCTCATGCATAGCTTCGATGAAATCACGCAAGATTTGTGCGCCAGATAGGTGCAGTCTGAACTGATATCGCAAACATGACGCCAGGGTTAATTAGACAAGACAGCAGGGTTTTTTATGCAAAGTGCAGGTGAAGACCGGTCCACCCATCTGGCTGCCAGTTGTCGCGTTGTGATAGGCCCAGGACCAAATCATCACATCCAGTGCAAGTTGGGGTATGATGGAGTTACATTTTGCAAGTTTGGGACTAAATCGTCACATTCCATGCAAGTTAGGGTACCTAGGGTGCTTTTACCTCTATGATATTTGATATCATCAAGTTTGCCCACTGACAATAAATTAGCCTTATGTCGAAAACAATGCCTCACATCATCGATCACCAATCTGCAACCTGTATTTGTTTCAATGTATATAGAGCCCTTGCCAACAATTGTCGACCAACCACTATTTCTCATCCTCACTTGGCTTAGTGATATCACTAGTGTAAGATGTGAAATACTTTTTATGTGATGTGATGTGGAAGGACGCACCTAATCCACAACCCAACACATGGCATCATCATGAACACCACTGTAGCATTCATCATCTTCGATGACTGGATAGTTCTCATCTATTGCAGTCATGGCTGAACTGCTCTGAGCCTTTTGCCCGGTTTTCTTTGCAAGCTTCCACTCTGCAAACTCTCTTTTGTACTTCCTGCACTCGCTCTTTATGTGTCCCAGATTTCCACAATAAAAGCAAGTAATATCTTTTCTCTGTTTTGACTTTGATCTTCCCCTAGATTTGCTTCTGCCTTGCCGAAATCTTGTGTGACCACGTCCATTCTCATTCTTCCCATGGGTTTCGGCCACATATGCATCAGAAGAATAAGCACCACTCTTTTCCTTCCTTTTGGCTTCTTCATTAAGCATGTTCTTCTTCACCACCTCCAAGGTCAGCTTCCCATCCGAAGCTGAATTGCTAAGTGACACAACAAGCGTATTCCAACTATCAGGCATGGAACTCAGTAGCAATAATGCTTGCACCTCATCCTCAAAGTTGATCTTCATGGCTGAAAGTTGATTTATATGGTATTGGAAGACATTCAAGTGCTCAATCACACTTGTGCCATCTCGGTTCATTGATGTCTTCCTTTCATACATGGACTCCAACTTCTGCCACATCTCATACGCATTTGTGTCATTTGTAACATGGTGGAAAATATTGTGGTTGATGTACAATCGAACCATACCTACTAACTTTCTATGCAACACTCTCCATTCTTCTTTCGTGACACCTGTGGGTATCTTGTCTTTCACAATTGGCTCATACAAATCCTTGCAATAAAGGATATCTTCCATCATGGACTTCCATAATGAGTAATTTGAAGAGTCAAGTTTTATCATGCCACCTGTAGTGGCGTTTTCTTCCAAAGTCATTGTGAGCATCACTTCCAGCAACAATCAAGCAACTGGGATTAGCAACCCTCTAAGCAACCAAGGCTATGATGCCACTATGTTGGGAATTAGCACACAAATGCACTTATCGTTAACTACAAACTACAACGAAAACAAAGTGATCTCAGCACCACATCATGTACTAACTCAATGATCGTTGCTTAGGACAGAAGGAAACATATGCAACAACATATATGGAGGTAAAATGTTACTCAACAGACAAGACGCTCCCCGGTGAGTGTCTTGTGGTAAGAGTAACTTTTTGGACAGCAACAAGCATCAACAAAGAGACACCAGATTTTTACATGAGAAACCACTCAACTTAAGGGGGGAATCACAGGCCGAAGCCACCCAAATCCTCTTCCACTATTATCAAATGTGGAATACAAACAAGTTCTTTTCTAGATAGCACTAGAGGATCTCATAATCAAGATTTCTGAATCTTGAATGAACTCAACAAGATTCGGGCTCAACAACAAGGGATTGGAACAATCTCACCAAAAATGGTGGAACTGGAGCTTGAAGGAGACAATATAGTGGATCTGGACCATCACAGCGTTGGGGACGAGCTCCCTTTACTTCTTCATCCAATCTTCCTCTTATTCCCTTTCTCTTTTGGTTTTCTCTCTTCTTCTCCCTTGGAGGATGAACTGATTTTCGTCATGCTTGGTGGTGGCTGCTGGATTGAGGGTAAAGCATTCTCATCATCTCACGTGCAAAGTCCAAAATGACCCTAGGTCATAACCCTAATGGGTAGTGGGCTTCTGCACATCTTTGGGCTACTTAAAAGGCTTCAAATGGTCATCCTCCTCACAACCCACATGAGGAGGATATCCCAAAATGGTGTACATATAGGGTGTGTTTGGTTTCTATCATGAAGTGGAATGGCACCGGTCGGTTCCATCCCTGGGGCTCATTCCTGTTTAGATTGTCCAAGGACCAGAACACACCGATTCCTGGGAATGGCATATTCTCTCTTTATGCGGAACCGAGTCGTCTCTCCTAATCGAGTTGACAACGCGAAACAGCTCCCTGAGCACCCCGCTTATCTCTCTCTCGTGTCTCTCTCACATCCGGCAGGCACAGGGAGGCGACCGGAAGGAGGCAAGCGACAGCGGATCGGTACCAAGTCGTGCTCCCAGCCTCGCCGCCGGCACACTTGCCGCTGACGCTGGCAGCGATGACCGGATCGTGGCCGTCCCCTCCCCTCCCCTTCCCGTCAGATCCGTCAAGGTCCAGCGACGGCGACGACCATCTCCGGTAGCTGGTGGATCCTCTCTCTCTCCCACTCATCTACCCCCACAGTCACATTCATGGCGCTGCTGCTTTCCTTGCCGGCGATAGCCCCACGTGTGTCGTGCGTGCGTGCTGCTCCTGGCTGGCCCTTGTGTGCGTCCTGTAATTGCTGCTCATGGCCTACAACTGCTACTATTGTTGTTGTGTGTCGTGTTGCTCCTGCTGTCTTCCCATTGAATTTGATGTTTTATTTGCAGATGACAGAAAATTGATGAAATTCCAGGGCTAATTGTTGCTAATGGTTGACAGGCAAATATGTATCACTTGTTTTGGGTATATACCATCATTTGCAATTGAAAGAATTGTTGTGTTGATGATTTTCCTTTTACCTCTATATATGTGTCTTGTTTGTGTTTGACGTGAAAGTTATATTGTACATAATCACAAGAAGACAACAGGAGATATGAAGAATACATTCCGTTCCGATCTCTAAAACCAAACACCGAAATGTAACCGTTCCATTCCTTCGAATTGTCTCTACCAAACACAAGGACGAAACCAACCCATTCTAGTGGAAGGAAACCATGACCTTCTATTCCACTTCGTTCCCAAACCAAACACACCCATATACTGTACATTGGTATAAACACGCAAGCAACAACCTGACGATGTGCCCCATGTGGTGCCGGGTTAATCAGTAGTTCATGATCGTGCTCATGCCTTTGTAAATCAATTTGACTGCAATCACTGGATTGACAGGTAATGGTTACCATAGAACAAAACTGTGTGAATGCCTTTGCATGATTTTTTGAAAAGGAGCGCTTTATTACTTAAAAGGTTTAAGCATTACACTCGGCATGTGCATAACTAAGATGAACATAGCCAAACAAGGTCCTCTCACACAAACAAAAAATAAAAAGGCAAAATGCAAAGAAACATGTAGAGTCCGTATAACGCCTAAAGCAGAGGGGCAGGGGGGGAGACAATTCTAAGATAATGTTGCCACCCATGTTGGGTAAAAGTATCCCTAACCGTAGCCTCCAATCATGTCCATGATACGTCTCCAACGTATCTATAATTTTTGATTGTTTCATGCTAATATATTACCTATTTTGGATGTTTATGGGCTTTATTATACACTTTTATATTATTTTTGGGACTAACCTATTAACCGGAGGCCCAACCCATATTGCTGTTTTCTTGCCTATTTCAGTGTTTCGAAGAAAAGGAATATCAAACGGAGTCTAAATGGAATGAAACCTTCGGAAGAGTTATTTTTGGAATGGAAGCAATCGAGGGGACTTGGAGTGCATGTAAGGGAAGCTTCGAGGTGGCACGAGGCAGGGAGGCGCGCCCTCTCCTCCTGGGCGCGCCCCCACCCTCGTGGGCCCCTCGTGGCTCCCCTGACCGACTTCTTTCGCCTATATATGTCCATATACCCTAAAAACATCAGGGAGCACAATAGATCGGGAGTTCCGCTGCCGCAAGCCTCTGTAGCCACCAAAAACCAATCGAGACCCTGTCCTGGCACCCTGTCGGAGGGGGGATCCCTCACCGGTGGCCATCTTCATCATCCCGACGCTCTCCATGACGAGGAGGGAGTAGTTCACCCTCGGGGCTGAGGGTATGTACCAGTAGCTATGTGTTTGATCTCTCTCTCTCTCTCTCTCGTGTTCTTGAGGTGATCCGATCTTGATGTATCGCAAGCTTTGCTATTATAGTTGGATCTTATGATGTTTCTCCCCCTCTACTCTCTTGTAATGGATTGAGTTTTCCCTTTGAAGTTATCTTATCGGATTGAGTCTTTAAGGATTTGAGAACACTTGATGTATGTCTTGCCGTGCTTATCTGTGGTGACAATGGGATATTCATGTGATCTACTTGATGTATGTTTTGGTGATCAACTTGCGGGTTCAATGAACTTATGCATAGGGGTTGGCACACGTTTTCGTCTTGACTCTCCGATAGAAACTTTGGGGCACTCTTTGAAGTTCTTTGTGTTGGTTGAATAGATGAATCTAAGATTGTGTGATGCATATCGTATAATCATGCCCACGGATACTTGAGGTGACATTGGAGTTTCTAGGTGACATTAGGATTTTGGTTGATTTGTATCTTAAGGTGTTATTCTAGTACGAACTCTATGATAGATTGAACGGAAAGAATAGCTTCGTGTTATTTTACTACAGACTCTTGAATAGATCGATCAGAAAGGATAACTTTGAGGTGGTTTCGTACCCTACAATAATCTCTTCGTTTGTTCTCCGCTATTAGTGACTTTGGAGTGACTCTTTGTTGCATGTTGAGGGATAGTTATATGATCCAGTTATGTTATTATTGTTGAGAGAACTTGCACTTGTGAAAGTATGAACCCTAGGCCTTGTTTCCTACCATTGCAATACCGTTTACGCTCACTTTTATCATTAGTTACCTTGCTGTTTTTATATTTTCAGATTACAAAAACCTATATCTACCATCCATATTGCACTTGTATCACCATCTCTTCACCGAACTAGTGCACCTATACAATTTACCATTGTATTGGGTGTGTTGGGGACACAAGAGACTCCTTGTTATTTGGTTGCAGGGTTGTTTGAGAGAGACCATCTTCATCGTATGCCTCCCACAGATTGATAAACCTTAGGTCATCCACTTGAGAGAAATTTTCTACTGTCCTACAAACCTCTGCACTTGGAGGCCCAACAACGTCTACAAGAAGAAGGTTGTGTAGTAGACATCAGTACACACCTCCGTAAACAGGTTCTGATTCTCCACACATTGTAGAGAGGGCCATAAACAAAAAGTCCTAGTACATCTGTAGATAACCTGCAACATATACTTTTATCGTTAAAAACCTTATCATTTCTATGACACCAAAGCAACCAAATAACGGCAAGCGCTCCCACCCTTAGAAGAATTCTAAAGCTGTGATCAATTTCATGTAACCAGTTGCCAAATACATTAGCAACACTACAAAAAGGATATAAGCCAGAAGCTATTTGGATGACCGACCATATAAAACGAGCCAATTTGCATTGGAAAAATAAATGTTATATTGTCTCAACATGGTGATAGAAAATCACATTGCAGACATACCATGCCAATTCCTCTTAATAAGGTTATCTTTAGTAAGGATGATTCCGCACGAAGATGCCATGCAAAGATTTTATTCTTAAGGGGTATCTTCATCTTCCAGATCTTCTTGTTATATGAATTGACACATAAGACTAGATTTATGCTCTATATATAGACTCCACTGAGAATTGTCCATTCTCATGGAGATTCCATTGGAATGCCTTTGCATGATAGTGCCATCACATCTGCTAATGAAGAACAAGTGGACCAAAATTGATGGCCCATTGTAGTAAGGTAGTGATGCTCCCACAGGTACACGAAGCCCTACCAAAGATCACTTACATAAGAGCATCTCCAGCCGCGCCCCCAACATGCCCCCAAGACCCTTTTTAATCGCCGGTGGAGAAAATTCGACCCAGTCGCGCCCCCAGAAGCCTATTTTTCGCGGTTAGGGCCGATTTTGGCGCCGACGGATCCAGGCCGAACCCGACACACTAGGGGACGCCCGGGGGCACCGGGGGAACGTTTTTTGGTGCGAAAAGGAGTGGGTCCGCCGAGTCAACAACTCGCTGGCTTCGTCGTCCTCCTTGCCTCGGTTCTCGCGGGAATCAATGGCAAAGTTGCCGCATTGACGGGCCGGTCAGCCTTCCATTGATGCCTCACGTGCAGCGCAGTGAAGGCGCGGCGACGCGCGTCCCGCCCGCTCCCACCACACGGCACACGACAGTAGCTCTCCCATTGCCCATCAGCGGCTATAAAAGCCGTCTTCCCTCTCCGGTGAACGCACAAGCTCTCTCCCCTGACACCCTTCTCTCCACCTCTCGCTGCCGACGCCTCTCTCTCCCGCCCTCTCCCACGCCGACATCAATGGCCGAGCGCTTCCCAGGCGACAACGTAGCAGCAAACAGCTTCGGTCGCCGCCATCTGCATGAGGATGAGGCACGCCTCCTCTACGAGACCGACTACCCGGCGTCCCCGGACATGTGGGTGCTGGGCACCTGGAGGCTCAGCGCCGACGGTGTTCCGGTGCCACCCACACTGACCGGAGCAGCCCGGCGAGACGAAATAGCACACATCTGGTCTTCGCTGCCGGAGCCACAGCGGAACCAGCCGAGGTATGCCCCCGACAACAACGCGCTATGGACGGCGTACTTCGAGCGGCGCCATGAGGAGCAGATTGCCACCACCAACGGCGTCTGTCGGTGTCAAAACCGGCGGATCTCGGGTAGGGGTCCTGAACTGTGCGTCTAAGGCTAATGGTAATAGGAGGCGGGGGACACGATGTTTACCCAGGTTTGGGCCCTCTCGATGGAGGTAATACCCTACTTCCTGCTTGATTGATCTTGATGATACGAGTATTACAAGAGTTGATCTACCACGAGATCGTAGAGGCTAAACCCTAGAAGTTGGCCTATGATTATGATTGTTGTTCTACGGACTAAACCCTTCGGTTTATATAGACATCGGAGGGGGCTAGGGTTACACAAAGTCGGTTACAGAGAAAGGAATCTTCATATATGTTGAGGATATAACTACTGAGTGTAAACCGCCCAGGAGGGGCCGGTTCACGCTCAACTATACTGAAGCCCATGAAGATAAGAAGATGGTGCTTTACTAATAAAGCTTAGAGGCCCGAAGCCCAGAGGCGGATTAGGGCCCATAATGGTAAACCGTCATAGTTGTATAACTTGTATTGTAAGATAGGGAAAGGGAGAGACCGAGCCGAACACTTGTATGAGTCGGCCTCGGGATTCTGTAAACCGGCCGGGCGTCAACCTGTGTATATAAAGGGATGACCCAACGGCGGTTCAGGAACAACAGACAACAACTCGAGAATCAAGCAAAGCGTATTTGCCCCCTGGTCATCAAAACCCCAATAATTCCATCACAACTAGACGTAGGCTTTTACCTTCATCAAAGGGGCCGAACTAGTATAAACTCTCATGTCCCTTGTCTGGTTTAACCCCTTCAGGATAATCTCGTTGCGATGGCTCCACGACTAAGTCGTTCTGCTAGGACATCTGACGTGATATTTCCACGACAGTTGGTTCCCACCGTGGGGCTATCGCACGATGGTTTCGAGTTCTTGAAGGACTCAAGGGGTACGTGGTTGGCCGGATGACCAAGAGTCGTCGCGGCAAGCTCTACATCGACGACGCAGGATGGGGCCCCGAGGCCGGCTCAATTGAGTATGGGTACCGGGTCCCCTTTGGTGGAATTCATGTTTTCATTGGCAAGATCGGCGAACCGGGCCCTGAGCCGGACATCTCCACCGACCTCGTCGAAACGGCTCAATGTGCAAGTCCTGCCCGGGTTCAGCCTGCCATGAAGCGTGTGTTCGTAGGATTCATCCATGGTGCGGAATCTGAATCGGTGTCCGATGGTGAGACAGCCGTCTACTCAGATGGTGAATCGTCCACTGGCGAAACCGAGTCGCTATACCAACTGCACGATGGCCGGTTTGAGGGATACTCCGATGGCGACAGTATTCCGGGTCCCCTTGAACCGCCAAACCGGGTTGCAATCTTCATGGCCGGTACACAGCCCACCGTGCAATCTTCATCTACAGCAGCAATGGTCTCTGGAATGGCAGCCGCGGCAGGAGGCCCGGCGCGCCTGCCGGCTCAAGTTCTGGCCGGTTTACTGGACGCCTGGACGACATTGTTGACCACAGTGGTGACTCCGGAGACTCAAGATCAGCATAATGCGGATGTTACAAAGCTAAAGGATCAGATAGTTCAGGCCAAGGCGGACTTGGCGGCTGAGGAGGCCAGGATGGATGAAGAGTGGGCCGCTTTAGATGCCCAATCACAACAAATCCAGGTGCAGAATTACCGGCTTATGTTGGATCAGAACGCATCAAACAATGTAATGAGAAGGAAATACCGATTTCGGCTACCGCAAATTTACGAAGGTCTGAATCTCTTCGGTACACCAGGAGCTGGGCCTAGCAATCCGGCAGGAGTAAACTGGACCGAGGCACCTGGGGAGGCACCGGATCAGCCATGGGCGATGGACCCGCCTCGACGGACGGACAACCCGCCGCAGTATGTAGCAACACCGCCGGGTCACTTTTCCAGCCCCTTGGATAATATGATTGTGGCAGCATCACGTTTGGCGGCTATTCCGATGGAGGGTGATTCATTAGCAGCGATTGAGACTCGATGAGCCAGGGATCTTCTTCAAACCGCCGTTGTTCAGCAACAGGCTTATTCCTACAGCCGAGACAGAATACACTCAACCCCTCGTCCGAGCAAGAGTTATAGCATGCACATGGACGAACCGGCCGTATCAAGCAGTGCGCGGCATCGTGATGCCCCTCGAGGGCCTAATCTGGCAAACGGCGGTTTGAATGCTCAGGATGTGGTGGATAATGGCAGAGCGTGAAGGGAGGCCGCATTAGAGGCACAACACGCGGGTCGTCATCAACCCGTCATGGGTCAGCCAGCGGCGTCAGTAGAGCGAGGGACAGGGCTTGCCTTTAGCTCTTGGGGAGTGCTGTGTCTCATCCCGGCTCTCCGTAATGTGCAGTTGCCCAAGGATTTCAAAGGGCCACGCAAGGTGCCTAATTATACCGCTGATTATCCCCCCGAGGCATGGGTTGAGAGTTATGAGATGGCAATGGAGATGCTAGATGTGGATGAAGCGGCGTGTGCAAAGTACTTCACCATGATGTTAGAACGAACGGTTCACACCTGGTTGAAGAGCCTGCCTGCTAACTCGATCAATTCATGGGATGAGTTGAAGGCCAAGTTCATAGCAAACTTTAAAGATACATGCAAGCAGCCTATGTCCATTGTAGATTTGGCGGCTTGTGTCCAAGGAGAGAATGAATCAACAACCCATTGGGTGCGTCGGGTTTCAGAAATTTTGCACTCGTCAGGCCGCATCAATCCGGATACAGCAATTGTGACGTTGGAGGGCAATTGCCGGTTTAAGTCACTTAAAATGAAGTTGGGACGGCTCAAGCGTCACTGCAATGATATGGGAACACTCATGACGGCTCTGGTTAAATATGTTGATTCTGATAATACCAAGGACCCTGATTCTGATGGAGAGAAACAGGAGAAGGGAAAGAAGAATGCCGGTTCAAAGGGACAACATAACCAGGCGGGCTACGAAATAATGGTAAGCGTAAAGCGGACAATTCTGATTTTGTGGCTAACACCAGTATGCAGGGTAATATGCAGCACCGTAAGGATAAACCACCCCGGCGCGGTGGAGGAATGAATCTGGAACGCCTGTTAAACCAGCCTTGCCCAAAGGACAGGACAAAGGAAGCTCTGGCCACGCACCTTTGGAAGGATTGCCGCATCATGAGGGAATTCAAAAACTCTGATCTTTTCCGGTATGATCAGGGTCCATCTGGTGGTTCCGGTCCAGGATTTCATGGGCCGGGTTATGGTGGTGGCGGTTCAAACTCAGGGTTTCAGAATAATCAGGGCAATCAGAATAACCAAGGTGGTAACCATCAACAGGGTAATCTGGGGAATCAGCAGCAGTCAGGTTATCAGAGCAACCCAAAGCAGTTAAACGGTGGACAATATCACTTCTTCACTACTAGCTTGTGCAAGCGCGATCAGAAACTCCATAAAAGGGCAGTGAACTCCGTTGAACCAGCGGTGCCTCATTATCTACGCTGGTCTGAGCAGCCTATTGTCTGGAGCAGGGAGGATCATCCGCCCCGGGTTGACAATCCGGGTCACCTAGCTTTGGTGGTTGCACCACAGGTGGGAGGTTATAAGTTTACCAAGGTACTCATGGACGGAGGGAGCAGTATCAATATCTTGTACTATGAAACCTTCCAGCGTATGGGGTTGACAGATAAGAATCTTAGACCGTCAAACACCATCTTTCATGGAGTGGTGCCTGGTAAATCGGCTTACCCAGTTGGTAAGATAGCGCTGGAGGTAGTTTTTGGATATGATCATGATTCAAGGTCCGAGACACTGACCTTTGAAGTGGTTAAGATCAGAAGTCCGTACCATGCTTTATTTGGACGGCCGGTTTACGCTAAATTCATGGCAAGGCCATGTTATGTTTATTTGCAGCTCAAGATGCTAGGTCACGAAGGGACCATTACGGTTCATGGTAGCCATAAGATTGCTCTGGAGTGTGAGGAAGGTGATGCAGCCTACGCTGAATCGGTTTGTGCAACGGAAGAGTTGAAGTTTTATAAGGACAATGTTGATCCGGTAGACATGAATTCTTTAAAGAAGCCCACCACAGAGCATGATCCAGTTTTGAAGTTTAAATCGTTTGATGAAACCAAATTGGTTGATTTTGTTCCTGGCGATTCAACCAAGCAGTTCAGCATCAGCGTCAACTTGGATCCCAAATAGGAAAGCGCGCTCATCGAGTTCATCCGTGAGAACTGGGACATCTTTGCATGGAAGCCTTCTGACATGCCAGGTGTACCGAGGGAACTCGCTGAGCACACTCTTAATATTGATCTGAAGTTCAAACCGGTCAAACAGTTTCTTCACCGCTTTAATGAGGAGCGGCGCAAGGCCATTGGAGAAGAGGTAGCCCGGCTCCTAGCAGCATGGTTTATCGTGGAAGTATTTGACCCAGAGTGGTTGGCTAATCCGGTGCTGGTACTTAAGAAAAACGGCACTTGGCATATGTGTGTGGATTACACAGATTTGAACAAAGCTTGCCCGGCTGATCCCTTTGCCCTCCCTCGTATTGATCAAATCATTGATGCTACGACGGGTTGTGAGCGTTTGAGTTTTTTGGATGCTTATTCCGGTTATCATCAGATCAAGATGGCAGTTAAGGAGCAGGAGAAGACAACTTTCATTACTCCCTTTGGAGCCTTCTGCTATGTATCCATGCCTTTTGGGCTCAAGAGTGCCCAGGTAACTTATCAATGTTGTGTGCAGAATTGTCTTCATACTCAGATTGGGCGCAATGTTCATGCCTATGTGGATGATATTGTGGTCAAATCCAGGAAAGCAGAGACGCTCATCTCTGATTTGCAAGAAACCTTTGATAATCTTAGAATTTATAAAATGATGCTCAATCCGGCTAAGTGTGTTTTTGGTGTACCAGCTGGCAAGCTCTTGAGTTTTCTGGTGTCCAACCGGGGCATTGAGGCTAATCCGGAAAAGATCAAGGCTATCACATCTCTGGCTAAACCGGCATGTATTAATGATGTTCAACGTCTGGCGGGTCGTATTGCGGCTTTGAGCCAGTTTATCAGCAGGTTGGGAGAAAAGGCGATTCCTCTGTACCAGATGTTGAAGAAGATAGACAATTTTGTCTGAAGCGAGGCTGCTGATACGGTGTTTGAAGACTTGAAGAAGCAGTTGGCTGAACCACCGGTTCTTGCCGCTCTAGTTGATAAGGAGCCACTGCTGTTATATGTGGCTGCTAATGCCCGGGCTGTCAGTGTTGCCATTGTGGTCGAGCGCAAGGAGGCTGGGAAGGAATACCCGGTTCAAAGGCCAGTTTATTATATCAGCGAAGTGCTCATTGAGTCGAAGTAAAGATATCCGCATTGGTAGAA
Source organism: Triticum timopheevii (assembly GCA_963921465.1). Classification (NCBI taxonomy): domain Eukaryota; kingdom Viridiplantae; phylum Streptophyta; class Magnoliopsida; order Poales; family Poaceae; genus Triticum; species Triticum timopheevii. Next base: position 475,894,245 of record OY997264.1, on the reverse strand, counting down.
GCTGGTGTATGGGGTTTTTATGGCAAGCCGGAAGCTTAAACAGTACTTTCAAGGTCATCCCATCACGGTGGTCAGTTCTGCTCCTTTGGGGGATATAATCCAGAACAGGGAGGCAACTGGTCGGGTTGCTAATTGGGATATTGAGCTTGGGCCGCACGGTTTGAAGTATATGCCTCGAACAGTAATCAAATCCCAAGCCCTTGTGGATTTCATCAATGATTGGACAGAGTTGCAGATACCGGAGGACAAACCGGACAATACATACTGGACTATTCACTTTGACGGGTCCAGGCAATTGGAGGGCTCGGGGGCTGGAGTTGTTCTTACTTCCCCTCAAGGTGATAAAATTCATTATGTTCTTCGCTTAATGTTCCCTTGTACTAACAATGCAACTGAGTATGAAGCTTTACTCCACGGTCTTCGAGTGGCTAAGGAGATGAACTTGAGCCGAGTATGATGCTTTGGAGATTCTGATCTGCTGGCTTAACAAGTTTCTGGCACTTGGGACTCTAAAGATCCCCTCATGGCGGCTTACAGGCGAGAAGTGGATGTTGTGGCTGGTCACTTCAAAGGTTATCAGGTTGAGCACATTGATCAGCGTAAAAATGAAGCAGCTGATGCTTTAAGCCAGCTGGGATCTCAGCGTAAACCGGTGCCACCCAATACCTTTCTGGAGTCCTGCACAATCCGTCGGTTCAACTGCCCACAGAGGAGGACCTCGCTATTCCTGATCCGGAGGCACAGTTGGTGGCCGCTTTACATATCATTCTGGATTGGACGGTTCCATACTTGGCGTATATGAATCGGGGCGAGTTACCAGAAGATGAAGTTCTGGCCAGACAGATAGTCCGGCGGTCCAAGTCCATGACAATCATCAATGGTGAGTTGCATCATTGCAGTGTTTCATGGGCGTTTCAGCGTTGCGTCTCTCCTGAAGAAGGCCATGAGATTTTACGCGAGATCCACGAAGGAGACTGTGGTCATCACGCCGGTTCAAAATCCTTGGTGGCTAAAGCTTTTTGTCATGGTTTTTACTGGTTTACGGCTCATGCTGATGCTAAGGACCTGGTAAAGCGGTGTGATGCTTGTCAAAAGTTTGCACGCCGAGCTCATGTTCCGGCTCAGGAGCTACGGATGATTCCTATCACCTAGCCATTTGCCACTTGGGGGCTTGACATGGTAGGGCCTTTCAAGCGATCCAAAGATAAGAAGACCCACCTGTTGGTGGTGGTTGACAAGTTCACTAAATGGGTTGAAGCAGAGCTAGTAAGCAAATGTGACACAGCCATGGCAGTTCAATTCATCAAAAAGGTGATCTTCCGTTTTGGTTTTCCACATAGCATTATCACAGATAATGGCATGAACCTTTCTAAAGGTGAGATGGAGGACTTCTGTCAACGAGAGCACATCCAGCTTGATGTAGCGTCTGTGGCTCACCCCCAATCTAATGGTCAAGCTGAGCGAGCTAATCAGGAAATTTTAAAGGGCATAAAGCCCCGGCTTATGGTTCCTTTGAAGCGGACGCCGGGTTGTTGGGTGGAAGAATTACCATCTGTGTTATGGAGCATAAACACCACCCCAAACCGGTCTACAGGTTATACGCCTTTCTTCATGGTTTATGGAGCAGAGGCGGTACTCCCCAGTGATATTCATCATGACTCGCCTCGGGTTGCCAATTATGTTAAAGCGGACAACGAGCAAGCACGTCAAGAAGCATTGGACCTGTTAGATGAGAAGCGGTACATGGCCTTGGCTCGTTCGACGGTTTATCAGCAAGATCTGCGTCGTTATCACAGCCGCCGGGTTAAAACAAGAACCTTTCAAGAAGGCGATTTAGTGCTCCGGCTCATCCAGGATCAGACCGATATGCACAAGTTATCCCCACCTTGGGAAGGATCCTTTGTGGTCAGCAAGAATCTGCACAACAGATCATACTACCTCATTGACGTCCGAGAAGACTCACACAGTTCTGAGGAGGAGACCCGGCAGCCATGGAACATCGCACTCCTTCGGCCTTACTACACCTGAGCTATAGGCTCTTCCTATGTACATATTATGACAATATATATATTATGCTCAATATAATAAATCGGCATCCTTGCTACAAGTAGGGCCTCTGCCGTTCTTCCAAAATTTCTTGGTTACAAGGGGGCTTCTGCTTCCAAAGCGATGACCCATTTTTCCATTAAACCGGCTATTATGCTATCATACAGCTTGGGAGCTTCACACCCAAGGGGCCAAAGAGAGATCTATTGCTAAAAGCACAACTCAAGCATAGGCACCCATTGAGCACAACTCATAAAGTTACTTGGGGGCTCTTTGTGTAAAGTAACAAAGAGTTTGAAAGGACCCTTGTAATTGGGTATCGACCCACGGCTTGGAAGCCTGGTGTATTCACCTAAAACCCCGGGTTAACCTGCCTTCATCAAGTAAGCCACTCCTATCCAGGTAATCCTGGCACGACCCGCCGAACGTTTGACAAGTTATTCTCATTGAGACCCTGAACTTGTCAAAGTTAAAATGACGATTGGTTAGTTGGAGGCTCATCTTAGAAGGCTTTGTCAAATGGTTTAACTCAGCGGCCTGGCAGCCCACGAAAAGCCACGAATTTGGGCCTGGCAACCCTCGAAAAGCCTCGACTACAAGTTTTACTTGCTTTCGCTTTTTACAAGTTTTATCTTTGTTGGTCCACTTTTCAAGTAAACCAGCGTCTTTCGACCCGGCCAGACTATATGTCTTCATCTCAACCCGACGTTTTTTAACCCGGTGTGGCTTACAAATATCAGCTGTTAAGCATATAATCAAGGGTGAACCGACATCTTTTAATCCGGTCTGGTATTGACTATAAGTCGCCAGAATGATCATCCGGTGTTTATCAATACCCGGTATGGCTTATTACGCACCAGCATAATATGGTGGGTACCTACCAACACCCAAAGTTTGGGTTTTCACCCTTATTAAACGAGTTGGTGAACCAACAACAGTGATTTAATATCACAGGTATGATATGATTCATATTTCAGTACCTTATAAACCTTTCTTATGAGGATTCTGTTTCTGTATTGGGTATCATAACCCATCCGACAGTAAAACCGCCAGGACATGTTTAAGTGTTTAACATGCAGATAGCAGGACTTATACAACATACCAAGACAAATAAAGCATAGCAATATCATGCTGGATTAAAATTTCAAGTGGCATTGCACAATGGCAGCAGATCAAAGTATGCCAACTAGCCTATTACAAGGCGCTTTAAAGACCAAAACAAATGATTATTCTTTACACAGAACACAATCGGTGAATGTTAACCCAGTTGCCGGATTAAGACTCATCGCCGGGTTGACGAGAGGTTGATGGATCTTCTGGTATCGGTTCAGCCTCCTCCTCCCTATCCAGTGGCTGGAAGTCAACGGTGGTCCAGTCAATCCGGGTTAAAGCTTGAAAGACAACCTCTTCACTTATAAGTTTGAACGGATCAACATCAGGGGCGTAAGTGTGCTTACGGATTGGCGGGATAAGATTTTGCACTTCCTTCACAGCAGTATCAATCCGCTGGTTGTTGGCATCATAGAAGGACCGATGAACAGTCAAATTAGCCTCTTCCGCCAATTGACTCGCCAAAGGACGCATCTCCATTGTCAGGGCTTTGAGGGCTTCATTATCAAATTCTGCCCCGTTTTCTTATTCACCGGGATAGCCCTTCGCAATATCAACTGGATCCAGGTCAGCTATCCATGCTTTCGCTCGAGTAAGTGCCAACAAAGCGCCAACCCTGGCAGCGGATTGCTTTATCTCCTCTATCTGCGCTAGCGTCGTTGATAACCTTGCTAGAGTGTCCTTGGTCAATGTTGGTGCCGGTTTGTTGTATGAGACTGCATAGATAACCTGTTGGGCACCGGTATACAGTTGCTCTATCAACGTATATGCTGCCTTCAGCTTCATCCGCATGTCAGCGCCCAGATGAGCAACACAGCCACCTATAACGGTTTAAGACTGTTGTTAAACCGGCAATTCAAAGATGGTTATTCAAGAAATCTTGACAAGAGTATTTACCAAATATTGCAAAGGTCATGGCATTCACTTGGCGCTTCAACCCAGTTAGCTCTTCCGCCACCGGTTTAAGAGCTGACTCGGCGTCTTCAGCCCGCTTCAACAATGCAGTCTTTTCAGTTTCCCAGCTAGCACGTTCATTCTTGAACCCTTCCTTCAGTTGTTCCATGGCTTTCAAAGCGGTTTTAAGTTCATCCTTGGCCTTGGAAGTCTCTGATTGTTGGGTTTTGATATTCTCTTGAAGATCGGAGATTTAGGAGTCTTTGTTGTTTTTATTGGCCTTCAAAGATCAGATGATGATGATATTTTTCTCAAAGTCCCAAGCATATAACCAGTTATACACTTGGCACTTGGGGGCTAATGCGGAATGCTTTTCTCTTTCTGCTTATTTAAAAGTCCCAAGGCTCAATACAAGTATGAATCTTGGCACTTGGGGGCTAATGCATATTTGATCAAAAAGTACAAAGGCGAAAGGAGTTGGAAAAATGAATATTGGATCATGAAGTCCCGGTTCACCTTGACAAGGTTAAACCGGCCCTAGGGGGCTACTCAGTTGAAGCATTTTTTATTCACAAGTTCCGTTTTGTCTTCAAAAGACAAACCGACCCTTGGGGGCTACAATGGAGATATACAGAACAAGCAAGATTAAAGTGCTTGGAAAGTTACCTCATAGCGCTCCTTCATCATGTTCACCAAGCCGGCCTCATAATCTCGGCTTGTGTAGAGGCGATGTAAGAAGCCGGAATGTAGTCCTTCGGCAGTAAAGTTGACATAGCTGGATAAATCTATCTTCTCTTTCCCCTTGTCCATAGCAACAAATTCTTCCTTGGCGGTATGCTTTGCCAGGACAACCGGATTGCCAGGGCTGGTGTGACCTGTACCAGTGATAATAACATCATCATCGCCACCTTTTGATGGAATTGGCGGATTGACGGTATCCCTGGCTGGGCTCGGCGGATTAGCAGCTGGGCTCGGCGGATTAGCAGCTGGGCTCAGCGGATCAGCAGCTGGACTTGGAGGTGTCGCATGTGGGCTTGATGGATCAACATGCGTAGCCGGGTCAGCTTCCGGCGGATTAGCATCAGTGGCTGGATCTTGTGGGGCAGAGTCATCCATGACAACCTCAGTGTCTCTAGCAGCATCTTCTGGGGTCTTCTCCGGTTCAACTTCATCAGTAGGGCCACTGGTCTTGGCTTTCTTGCTCAGTCGGGCCTTGGCACTACAATATCAAAACAAAAGATTAGTATGGTAAACCGACGCATGAAGGAAAAAGCTAAAGGGCAGTATGCTTACCCAGTGACGGTCTTGAGGGGAGGCAATTGCGTGGTTGATGAGTCGCCAGATGAAGAGTTAGAAGTTACATGATAATTTGAATCAGACGGATTAAGTGGGTATCGGAAGCAACCCGCCAAGGGACAAGGTTTATTAAAAGAGGAAGAGACCTCTTGACGACGTTTCCGAGGTGGAGTGTCTGGTAAACCGGAGGAAGTGACTTGTTGGCCACTGTGCCGGGTTGTGCGACGACCTTCGTGTTGCTATGTCTTCAAAGAAAATTGTGGATCCAAATGAGCAAGAGGGTGAGAGCGTTTTACTTTCCGAACTGCACGACGAAATTTTTGAACCGGCACGTGATCTGAACCGGAGGAAAGGGAGATTACCTCAACATGATCAGCGCAGCTGGCTTCCGCATCATCCTGGTAATAGTCATTGTTAATAAGGTGTATGAAAAAGGAGCCAAGGGAGTCAAGTTCTACCTCTTGATCCGATTCCTCGATATCTTCGAGCGGATCAACAGACTCGCCGGTTTTCTTCTTAGCCGGTTTTTTATGACTTTGCTTTTGGCACGAGGGGCCTTCACCGGTTTATCTTGAGCTTTCCTCTTCCAGAAGATATCTTTGGCCTGTAAAAATTAAACAAAGGATTATTATAGTAGTGTTAAAGCGGAGATGGATCAAAAAAGCACAAGGTTAAAGATTTTACCGTTGGCGGTTTGTTGGAGGCATAAAAGGGAGCAGCCCAGTTTTGCTGCATGCGGCGATCGGTTCGTCAAGCATATTCTTCACACATTCAGTGACTTCATCATTAGTCATTTCTATTTCATTAAACCGTTGAGGATCCTTGGCATCACTGGTATACTCGTGCATCAATCCGAAGCGGCGGCTTAAAGGTAGGATATGCCATGAAACCCAACAACGAACGAGGTCAACACCAGTCAGACCGTTGGCTAGGAGAGCCCGGAGCTTGGCGAGTTGAGGTGCATAAGCCTGTTGCTCCTTGGCAGTGAGCCATTGAGGCAATGGATGGACATTGCTGAGCCGGTGAGCACGGTAACCCGACAAAGGATTTTCTCCAGCAGGAGCAGTGTTTTGACAATAAAACCATATTAGGTTCCAGTCTTTGGGGTGGCTGTGATGTTTTGCATGAGGGAAATCAACTTCTTTCCTCTTCTGGATTGACACCCCACCAAGTTCAGTGTTGGGACCATCAGAGAACTCAGTTCGGCGGTTTAAATGAAAAAAAATCTCAGAAGAGTTCAAGAGATGGTTCTTCTTGAAGGTAAACTTCACAGAATACTTGAAAATTGCATATGTTGGACACGAAATTCGGTCCAATATCCTGTGGATGGAGTTGAAAGCTAGCAAGGACATCCCGGAAAAACTTTGATCCGGGAGGGCTGAATCCCCGGTCTAGGTGCTGCATGAACACAATCACTTCTGCATCTTGAGGCTCAGGAGGGCACTCAGAGCCAGGAACTCGCCAATGAAGGACATTTTTTGAGGCTAAAGCGCTAGTTACAACATATCCATTGATTTGCGTTTCCGTGATCTGGGAAGGAACCCAGTTTCAAGCAAAGAATTGCTTGGTCATCTTGGAAAACAAACTGTAAAAGAAAAATGAAGGCCGGTTTACGATTGAAGGTTGATGTGCACTAATCAGAGTTAAACCGGGCAATTTGATCAAGACATATATGTGAGTTAAACCGAAATTTACTACTCAAGTCAAGATGGCGGTTTAAGTGAGGTCTAATGGCATACGGCGGATTATCAACTACTAAAGGTTAAACTGCCCTTAAACAGAAGAGGCAGAGCTGAAATTTACTAGGTGTTTGCAGAAACAGGTTTCACAATATGGCAGTATAATTTTGGATCTACCGTGATTCAATAAAGAAAATTTTTCTGAGCCCTACAATGGCGCTAAGAGGAACGGAGAAGGTCCAGATGGAGCTTTGTCTAGGAACAGCAAAATGTTGTGATACGGCAGACTAAAGTTATGGATCTAACCGCAAAAGAAAGCTATCAGGCATAGCTAGATTCAGTAAAGAGGCTAATGGAAAGGCGGAAAAGCACTGATGAATGTCAATGAACATAGATGAACCCGAAGCCCTAATGGAGATCTAGGGTTACGGGAAGAAAGCTTACCAGGGCCACACAGCACCGGAGGAGTATCGCAAGAGCTCTGGTACGAACAGGGTGATGCAGCGGCCTAGTCGGTGCAGATTCGAGAATCGACGGCGGCGGCGGCGGCAGCGGCGGCAGTGGCAGCGGCGGCGCTTGAGCTCTTCGGGTCGCGAGGAGGAAGACGAGAGGCAAGGGGGAAAAATGGAAATACCCCCCGGCCCTATTTATAGAGAAAAGGGGATAAACAGCAGGCGCGAGAATCGAGGGGCCTGAAGCGACAAAAGGGGGCGCAGCTGTCGCCTCGATCTTCGGGATTTAATTAAGAGAAGGGAATCTTCATAAATCTTTTTATGCAGAGATGACATCATGACGATTTACTGAAGTGACAAAAGATGACGTCACGGCGGTTCACCAAAGTTTATAGGGAAATGACAATATGGCAGTTTACAAAAATCATAAGAAGATGCTCACAGAATTTTTCTAAGTATTGAAGATTGACATGAACAGGTTCAAATCAATCTGGGGCCTAATATTGAGGATATAACTACTGAGTGTAAACCGCCCAGGAGGGGCCGGTTCGCGCTCAACTATACTGAAGCCCATGAAGATAAGAAGATGGCGCTTTACTAATAAAGCTTAGAGGCCCGAAGCCCAGAGGAGGATTAGGGCCCATAATGGTAAGCCGTCATAGTTGTATAACTTGTATTGTAAGATAGGGAAAGGGAGAGACCGAGACGAACACTTGTATGAGTCGGCCTCGGGATTCTGTAAACCGGCCGGGCGTCAACCTGTGTATATAAAGGGACGACCCGGCGGCGGTTCAGGGACAACAGACAACAACTCGAGACTCAGGCAAAGCGTATTTGCTCCCTGGTCATCGAAACCCCAATAATTCCATCACAACTAGATGTAGGCTTTTACCTTCATCGAAGGGGCCGAACTAGTATAAACTCTCGTGTCCCTTGTCCAGTTTAACCCCTTCAGGCTAATCTCGTTGCGATGGCTCCACGACTAAGTCCTTCTGCTAGGACATCTGACGTGATATTTCCACGACAATATCCGAATCACCAAGCTTGCCTTCCACGCAAAGGAGAGTTCCATCCGGACACGGGACGAAGTCTTCAATCTTGTATCTTCATAGTCCAACAGTCCGGCCAAAGTATATAGTCCGGCTATCCGAGGACCCCTTAATCCAGGACTCCCTCAGTAGACCCTGAACCAGGCTTCAATGATGATGAGTTCGGCGCGCAGATTGTCTTCGACATTGCAAGGCGGGTTCCTTCTCCGAATACTCCAAAGTAGATCTGGAACAAAAGAATCGTGTCCGGCTCTAAAAAACAAATTCCACATACCACCGTGGAGTGCACAATGTTTTCTTGAGTCCAATCCGCTGACAACTATTACAACACGACATTACGTCCTTGTTCTACCATTAATTCGAATCGTTTTTCCGGCCTGCTGCTCCACGCTTCGCGAGGAAGTTTTATTGGCACGTCTTGTCGAAGCAGAGACCGTGTCCCCTTATCATGGGATTCTCTTCAATACGGACGTGGGTAACCCAACCATCCCGTTGGTATGATTCCTTGGGAATAGGCATGTTTTAAGGCCACATAGGGGACGTTTGATATTCGTCATCTTTATAAGGAGGCCAAGACCCGCCTTTACCTACTATGCTACTCCCTCCTCCCCTCGCCTCGAGCTCCACCACCCAAGACTTAACCAGTCGCTTCGAACCCCAAGCCATGTCCGGATCCAGCTTTCAGGGTCGGTGGACGGCTTCCTCTGTCACCGAGGAGGACATCACGAAGCTCAGGAAGGCGAGGTGAAATCCTTCACAAGCTTCCTGCACCAGGGCAGGTTATCCCTACTCCTAGGCCCAATGAGAGGGTCGTATTTATCCCTCACTTCATCTGGGGGCTAGGTTTCTCCCTCAATCCCTTCGTTCGAGGGCTCATGTTTTACTACGGACTAGATTTCCATGATCTAGCTCGGGACTCCCTCGTTCACATCTCATCATTTATTATCGTATGTGAGGCTTTCCTCCATATCTCTCCACACTTCGGCTTGTGGCTCAAGACCTTCGATGTAAGGCCGAGGATAAAAGACAGGAGACACGCAGAGTGTGGAGGTGCTCTGATAAGCAAATTAGCCGACGTCGTCTGGCCAAAGGGTTCCTTCACCGCAACTTTCGGACTATGGCAACGGGAGTGGTTTTATATCACGGAGCCCCGCGGTACCAAGTGGGTAGCTTCACCCGCCTTCCGATCCGGCCCTCCGCCACAGCTCGCATCATGGATCAACAAGGGGCTGGATTGGGGGACGCCAGACAAAGTTCAAATACCGCAGAGCCGCTTTCGAGACCTTATTAAGAAGGACATCAACCTTGTCAAGGTAATCCAAGTTATGTTAGTCCGTCGGGTCTTGCCATGCCAGCGCCGACCTCTCCGTATGTGGGAATTCAATCCGGAAGGACCGTGAACCATTCAACACTTCTTTGGCACAACGCTCGAAGGAATGTATGAATTGGTCTTCGGGTCACGAAAAAGGTGTCCGGACACCATAGAGGACGCAGGCCTCGACTGCAACCATCCGGATTCCCCGGTAAGTACTCAATTTCTGAACATGTTTTTAGCTTAAGTTTCTCATAACAAAACTGAGAAAACCATACTCTGCCAGGGCTGGGTAAGGAAGGCGGAGAGGTTCAGGTGTTCGGCCTCTCTTCCCGAGAACTCAGCAGACCCAGTGTTAACCAGGATGCTGGCTCTGGCACCCTATCAAGTGCCATTGAGGGAAGGAAAGGAGAGGAGTGGAGAGGCCCAAAGCAGCCTTCATACCGGAGGTGCATCATGCACCGTATCCGGGGAAATCGGAACTCCCGTGTCAGAGGGTGAACCGGGAGGAGAATCTAACATCCCTTCCCCCTACGAGAAGAAAAGAGCCGCTCCCGAAGACCTGAAGGCAGAGGCTTCCAAGCGAGGGAATAAATCCCTATCAGGGGGCCCAAATTCTGGAGGTGATATTGCCGCACAGTGCCCACAAGGGGGCCAGCCTTTGGCCGAATCGTAAGTGAACAAAGGTGTTTAATAAGCATACCCCGTTATTTTCCCGTTTGTGAGGGTAATATTTTGAAACATATGTTTTGTAGTTCGGCCCATAGCCTCCCTCAACAATCTTCGTCCTTGGGGGATCTTCTTCCGGAGATGATGGAGAGTGAAACGCCGCCGCATACTTCCTCGCCCCATAAGGCGGACGACCCCGAGGTGTCGTCCCGGAGGATTTCTCCCGACCCACGAAGGAGCGCCCCGCCAGAAGATGACTCTTCGGCCGCCCGAGGTCCAGGGTGTTCGGCTCCTAGAGAGACCAACAACACAAGTCCTAGACCATCCAATATACAACGGACATATGGACGGGGCTTCTACGGCAAGCGCATATTTCAGAGTAACATCGTACCTTAATGGGTATGGTGATTGAGAGAATTTCGTCCGCAAAAAGCGAATTGAATGAAGCTTTCACGAGCCTGCTAAGAGGTTTTGAGGTACGTAATGTAGCCTCTTGTTTGGTACCGTAAACGCAATGTGCACTGTATATAGATAGTAGCCCCTGAGACTCTGGTTGCCCACCAACTAGTGACGATCAGAGGATCAAAAGATAAATATGCTCTGGTAATAATTGTGCTAATTTGTATATAGGGGGCTGCGGCCCCAGCCCATGCCCGGGTTGCCCAATTTGCCGAACTGAAGCAACAACTTGATGCGGCTGATGATGATATCATGCTCGTGAACCAGCGGCTTGATGAGGCGCAAGGAATGTATTTTGGGCGGTCAGTGAGTATAAATTAGAGCATGGCACTGGAATTTATAGTATGCTTGACTGCAGATGGTGCTGCCTGATGTCTACTACGCAACCTTCTTCTTGTAGACGTTGTTGGGCCTCCAAGTATAGAGGTTTGTAGGATAGTAGAAAATTTCCCTCAAGTGGATGACCTAAGGTTTATCAATCCGTGGGAGGCATAGGATGAAGATGGTCTCTCTCAAACAACCCTGCAACCAAATAACAAAGAGTCTCTTGTGTCCCCAACACACCCAATACAATGGTAAATTGTATAGATGCACTAGTTCGGCGAAGAGACGGTGATACAAGTGCAATATGGATGGTAGATATAGGTTTTTGTAATCTGAAAATATAAAAACAACAAGGTAACTAATGATAAAAGTGAGCGTAAACGGTATTGCAATGGTAGGAAACAAGGCCTAAGGTTCATACTTTCACTAGCGCGAGTTCTCTCAACAATAATAACATAATTGGATCATATAACTATCCCTCAACATGCAACAAAGAGTCACCCCAAAGCCACTAATAGCGGAGAACAAACGAAGAGATTATGGTAGGGTACGAAACCACCTCAAAGTTATCCTTTTTGTTCTATCTATTCAAGAGTCCGCAGTAAAATAACATGAAGCTATTCTTTCCGTTCGATCCATCATAGAGTTATAACACCTTAAGACACAAATCAACCAAAACCCTAATGTCACCTAGATACTCCATTGTCACCTCAAGTATCCGTGGGCATGATTATACGATATGCATCACACAATCTCAGATTCATCTATTCAACCAACACAAAGTACTTCAAAGAGTGCCCCAAAGTTTCTACCGGAGAGTCAAGACAAAAACATGTGCCAACCCTTATGCAAAGGTTCATGGGCAGAACCTGCAAGTTGATCACCAAAACATACATCAAGTGGATCACGTGAATATCCCATTGTCACCACAGATAAGCACGGCAAGACATACATGAAGTGTTCTCAAATCCTTAAAGACTCAATCCGATAAGATAACTTCAAAGGGAAAACTCAATCCATTACAAGAGATTAGAGGGGGGGAAAACATCATAAGATCCAACTATAATAGCAAAGCTCGTGATACATCAAGATCGTGCCATAGAGAGAACACGAGAGAGAGAGAGAGAGAGAGATCAAACACATAGCTACTGGTACATACCCTAAGCCCCGAGGGTGAACTACTCCCTCCTCGTCATGGGGAACGCCGGGATGATGAAGATGGCCACTGGTGAGGGATCCCCCCTCTGACAGGGTGCCGGAACGGGCTCCAGAGAGGTTTTTGGTGGCTACAGAGGCTTGCGGCGGTGGAACTCCTAATCTATTGTCTGTTCCGATGGTTTTAGGGTATATGGGAATATATAGGCGAAAGAAGTTAGTCGGGGGAGGCTCGAGGGGCCCACGAGACAGGGGGCGCGCCAGTAGGCCCCCCCTCGTGGCCACCTCAAAGCTTCCTTGCCTTCAACTCCAAGTCTCATGGATCATGTTCGTTCCAAAAATCACGCTCCCGAAGGTTTCATTCCGTTTGGACTCCGTTTGATATTCCTTTTCTTCGAAATACTGAAATAGGCAAAAAACAGCAATATGGACTGGGCCTCCGGTTAATAGGTTAGTCCCAAAAGTAATATAAAAGTGTATAATAAAGCCCATAATCATTCAAAACAGATAATAAAATAGCATGAATGCTTCATAAATTATAGATATGTTGGAGACGTATCAGCATCACAAAGCTTAATTCCTGCTCGTCCTCGAGTAGGTAAATGATAAAAGAAAGAATTTATGAAGTGTGAATGCTATAAGGTGCACAAGTTTGATCAATGATAATTTCAATCAGCTTTTCTAGCATGATTATATGTCATAACAGTAGTTCATCTCATAAAACTTCTCGAGATCAAGTAACAAGAAATTCACATGTTGAAGCATAGACCATAAACTTTCTTGAAAACTAGCAAACTTCATTATTAGTCATCAAACAATTACAATTCATCTTATTTTTAGGAAGGGTCTATGTCAGAGCTTTGATTTAGCAAACTCCACATACTCAACTATCATATAGTCTTCTACAATTGCTAACACTCACGGAATACTTATGGTTATGGAGTTTCAATCGGACACTAAGAAAGATAGGGGCTTATAGTGTTGCCTCCCAACATATTCACCTTTGGGTGATGTCAACAATAATGTTCATGCTAACTTACATCCAATTGGATATATATATTAGGATCTTTCCAACACGAGGTGCTTGCCACAGGATAAAATGAAAAAGGGAAAGGTGAAGATCACCTTGACTCTTGCATAAAGTAAAAGACATAAAGTAAAAGATAGGCCCTTCGCAGAGGGAAGCAGAGGTTGTCATGCGCTTTTATGGTTGGATGCACAAAATCTTAATGCAAAAGAGCGTCACTTTATATTGCCACTTGTATATGGACCTTTATTATGCAGTCCGTCGCTTTTATTGCTTCCATAACAAGATCGTATAAAGCTTATTTTCTTCACACTAATAGATCATACATATTTAGAGAGCAATTTTTATTGCTTGCACCGATGACAACTTACTTGAAGGATCTTACTCAATCCATAGGTAGGTATGGTGGACTCTCATGGAAAAACTGGGTTTAAGGATATTTGTAAGCACAAGTAGTATCTCTACTTGGTGCAAGGAATTTGGCTAGCATGAGGGGGAAAGGCAAGCTCAACATGTTTGAATGATCCATGACAATATACTTTAACTGAGATGTGAGAAAACATAACCCATTACGTTGTCTTCCTTGTCCAACATCAACTCTTTAGCATGTCATACTTAATGAGTGCTCATAATTATAAAAGATGTCTAAGATAGTATATTTATTTGTGAAATCTCTCTTCCTTCAATATTCTTTCATGAATTGTTCAAATGACCAATACAATGCTTGCTATCCTTCAATAAATTTACAACCTCTACTTCTTAGATGTGAAGTCATTACTCCCCATGAGATAAGCAAATGAAACATATATAATTTCAGATTTATGACTTTCAACTCATTCAACCATTTACTCATAGGATATAAGTGAAGCACACGAGTAAATGACAAACTACTCCAAAAAGATATAAGTGAAGATCAATGAGTAGCTAAATAATTGTGTAACTATGTGAATACTCTCTCTCAATAAAGAATTTCAGATCTTGGTATTTTATTCAAACAACAATCAAAGCAAAATAAAATGACATTGCAAGGATAGCACAACTCTTGTGAAGAAGTAAAGACTTAGGTTCAACCGATAATTATTGAAGAAGAAAGGTGGGATACCTACCGGGGCATCCCCAACCTTAGATGCTTGAGAATTCTTGGAATATTATCTTGGGGTGCCTTGGGCATCCCCAAGCTTGAACTTTTGTGTCTCCTTAATTCCTCCCATATCATGGTTTCTCTATTTCTCAAAAACTTCATCCACACAAAACTCAACAAGAACTCGTGAGATAAGTTAGTATAAACCAATGCAAAACCTTATCATTTTCTACTGTAACAAATCACTAAAATTATTATTCAACATTGCCTACTAAATGCCTCTGCACATTTAATACTCCTATCCTCAAATAGAATCATTAAACAAGCAAACATATTCAAGCAATGCAAACATAACAACAATCTGCCAAAACAGTACAGTCTGTAAAGAATGCAAGATTCATCATACTTCCATAACTCCAAAATTATGAGAAAAATACTATGCTGTAGAAGATTTATCAGATCTCAATATGCAAAAAGTTTCAACATTATACCATTCTCGGACTTTTCTAGGGAATTTTTGCAACAGCGGTAAACTTTCTGTTTTCAAACAGCAACAAGTATACTAGCAAAATAAGCATGGTAAAGGCTATCCTTGACATTTTTATTTAAAATATAGGTGCACAACATTATTATAGATAACAGCAAGCAAATACTAACAAAAGAAAATGATGCTCCAAGCAAAACACATATCATGTGGTGAATAAAAATATAGCTCCAAGTAAAGTTACCGATGAACGAAGACGAAAGAGGGGATGCCATCCGGGGCATCCCCAAGCTTAGGCTCTCGGTTGTCCTTGAATATTACATTGGGGTGCCTTGGGCATCCCCAAGCTTAGGCTCTTTCCACTCCTTATTCCATAGTCCATTGAATCTTTACCCAAAACTTGAAAACTACACAACACAAAACTCAACAGAAAACTCGTAAGCCCTGTTAGTATAAGAAAGTAAAACCACCACTTAGGTAGTGTTGTGAACTCATTATAAATTTATATTGGTGTTCATACCCTCCGATACTACTCATAGATTCATCAAAATAAGAAAACAACACATAGAAAACAGAATCTGTCAAAAACAGAACAATCCGTAGTAATCTGTATCAAACGTATACTTATGGAACTCCAAAAATCCTACCAAATTAGGAAGTCCTAATAAATTTGTGTACCAATCCAGAACAAAAAGAGTCATATCATAAGCACGTTTATGTGAATTATAAAAACTAATTTACTGGGTGCAAAAGTTTCTGATTTTCAGCAGGATCAACACAACTATCACCGTAAGCTATCCTAAAGGTCTTACTTGGCACTTTATTGAAACAAAAGCTATAAAAAATGATTACTACAATAGCATAATCATGTGAACACACAAAAACATTAAGGGTAAATATTGGGTTGTCTCCCAACAAGCGCTTTTCTTTAATGCCTTTCTAGCTAGGCATGATGATGACAATGATGCTCACATAAAAGATAAGAATTGAAGCATAACGGGAGCATCATGAAGCATATGACTAGCACATTTAATTCTAACCCACTTCCTATGCATAGGGATTTTGTGAGCAAACAACTTATGGGAACAATAATCAACTTGCATAGGAAGGTAAAACAAGCATAGCTTCAAGATTTTCAACACATAGAGAGGAAACTTGATATTATTGCAATTCCTACAAGCATATGTTCCTCCCTCATAATAATTTTCAGTAGCATCATGAATGAATTCAACAATATAACCAACACCTAAAGCATTCTTTTCATGATTTACAAGCATAGAAAATCTACTACTCTCCACATAAGCAAAATCCTTCTCATTCGGAATAGTGGGAGTATCATAAGAGACTTGAATACTATAAATTGTTTCCACATTAAAAGAGTAATGTTCAAAAAAAGGGTAATCATAATCATGACAAGTTTTAATAAATATAATCATCACTACTTCTTATAGCATAAGTTTCATCACAATAATCATCATAAGTAACAACTTCGTTCTCATCATAATCGATTGAAGCCTCTCCCAAGATAGTGGAATCATCACTAAATAAAGTTGACACTCTTCCAAATCCACTTTCATCAATATAATCATCATAGGTAAGAGGCATGCTATCATCATAACAACTTTGCATATCAAAACTTGGAAGGCTAAAAATACCATCTTCATTAAACATAGCATCCCCAAGCTTGGGACAAACATTAATTGCAGAAAATATATTCTCAAATATGTCATCCTCATCAAACATAGCTTCCCCAAGCTTGGGCCCTTTCATATCATAAGCATAGTCACTCTCATCATTAATAGTATGGATAGCACCAATAGTATAGCAATTATCATCATCACAATAAGTAGTAGGAGAAACATCATTTGGGAGGGATACCTTTTACTTTTGTTGCTCCTTCTTTTCTTTTTCTTCTTCACATTATGTGTGGGTTCAACCTTCTTCTTTGAGCTCCTTATTGATGAGATTGGTTGAATAGAAAACTCCTCCTCGTTACCTGATTCATCATAAGAAATAATAGGAGGATATTGGGAAGTCTCTTCCATTTCATTAGTATTCTCATCATCTTCTATTTGTTTTCTTTTCCTTAGGTAATTGGCAATATAAGGATTTTCAATGCAATTCACCGCACAATACAAATAAATCTCCTCTAGATCAATATCAAGAAAATGCTCAAGGTTAAATTCTGGAATAGGCTTAGTTGCACATTTCAATTCTTCATAACCCAAAAGCAAACTAAATTCGTTATGATGTGCAAGAGAAATCAAATCATCACAATTTTTGGACACGACTTGCTCATGAAACAATTTGCATCAGAGATTTAAATGACCACGTTCATTGCAAAGTTCACAAGTACAACGGAGAAATTTTAAATTTTCAGCACTAACATTAAGCCTTTCTTGCAACCTTTTAGTTTCTAAATACTTATGCCTCTTACAATATCTATTTCCCCTATTTGGTGTGTACTTTCAAACCCAATCTACTCCACAAAAATCGACATGCTTATAAGAGATATTTTCGTCATAACTAGTGCAATCATCATTAGTACTATGGATATTCAAAGAGTTCATACTAACAACATTGCAATCATGCTCATCATTCAAAGATTTAGTACCAAGCATTTTAATGCATTCTTCTTCTAGCACTTGAGCACAATTTTCCTTTCCATCATACTCAAAAAAGATATTAAAAAGATGAAGCGTATGAGACAAACTCAAATCCATTTTTTGTAGTTTTTCTTTTATAGACTAAACTAGTGATAAAACAAGAAACAAAAAGATTCGATTGCAAGATCTAAAGATATACCTTCAAGCACTCACCTCCCCGGCAACGACGCCAGAAAAGAGCTTAGTTGACGGGGTGTGAGTGTTGGGGAACGTAGTAATTTCAAAAAAAAATCCTACGCACACGCAAGATCATGATGATGCATAACAACGAGAGGGGGAGTGTATCTTCATACCTTTGAAGATCGCTAAGCGGAAGCGTTTATCAACGCGGTTGATGTAGTTGTACGTCTTCACGATCCGACCGATCCAAGTACCGAACGCACGGCACCTCCGAGTTCTGCACACGTTCAGCTCGATGACGTCCTCGCCTTCTCGATCCAGCAAGACGGGCGAAGTAGTAGATGAGTTCCGGCAGCACGACAGCGTGGTGACGGTGTTGGTGAAGAACAATCTCCCCAGGGCTTCGCCTAAGCACTACGGAAACTATGACGGAGGAAAAACTAGAGGGGACGGGGTTGCCGGCACACGGCTTGGTGTTTCTTGATGTGTCTTTGGTGCTAGACCCGCCCCTCTATTTATATGTTGAGCCCTAGGGTCGAAACTTGGAGCAAAAGCCTCCTCAAAGTCGGTTTTGCCCGAAAGGCAAGAGTCCTACACGGACTCCAGGGTTCCCGGCGTCCACCCCCTAGACGCCAGGGTTCTTGGCGTCTAGCCTCTGGTCTCCGCAAAACTTCCTTTTGCACTTTCCATAAGCCTCGTGGGCTTTCCCCTTTGGCCCAAATAACGTGTTCTCGTACCCAAACATTTCGGGAAACATCCGGAACCCCTTCCAGTGAATTCCGGAACCCTTCCGGAGATCAAACACTATTATCCCATATATTAAACTTTATCTCCGGACCATTCCGGAGTTCCTCGTCATGTCCATGATCTCATCCGGAACTCCGAACAACATTCGGTCACCAACATACATAACTCATATAATACTATATCGTCAACAAAACATTAAGCGTGCGGACCCTACGGGTTCGAGAACTATGTAGACATGACCTAGAACTATTCTCGGTCAATAACCAAAAGCGGAACCTGGATGCTCATATTGGCTCCTACATATTCTACGAAGATCTTTATCGGTCAAACCGCATAACAACATACGTTGTTCCCTTTGTCATCGGTATGTTACTTGCCCGAGATTCGATCATCGGTATCTCAATACCTAGTTCAATCTCGTTACCGGCAAGTCTGTTTACTCGTTACGTAATGCACCATTCCGTAACTAACTCATTAGCTACATTGCTTGCAAGGCTTATAGTGATGTGCATTACCGAGAGGGCCCAGAGATACCTCTCCGACAATCGGAGGTGACAAATCCTAATCTCGAAATACGCCAACCCAACATGTACCTTTGGAGACACCTGTAGAGCTCCTTTATAATCACCCAGTTATGTTGTGATGTTTGGTAGCACACAAAGTGTTCCTCCGGTAAACGGAAGTTGCATAATCTCATAGTCATAGGAACATGTATAAGTCATGAAGAAAGCAATAGCAACATACTAAACGATCGTGTGCTAAGCTAACGGAATGGGTCATGTCAATCACATCATTCTTCTAATGATGTGATCCCGTTAATCAAATGACAACACATGTCTATGGTTAGGAAACACAACCATCTTTGATCAACAAGCTAGTCAAGTAGAGGCATACTAGTGACACTATGTTTGTCTGTGTATTCACACATGTATTATGTTTCCGGTTAATACAATTCTAGCATGAATAATAAACATTTATCATGAAATAAGGAAATAAATAATAACTTTATTATTGCCTCTAGGGCATATTTCCTTCAGTCTCCCACTTGCACTAGAGTCAATAATCTAGTTCACATTGCCATGTGATTTAACACCAATATTCATATCTGTATATGATTAACACCCATAGTTCACATCGTCATGTGACCAACACTCAAAGGGTTTACTAGAGTCAATAATCTAGTTCACATCGCTATGTAATTTAACACCAATATTCATATCTGTATATGATTAACACCCATAGTTCACATCGTCATGTGACCAACACTCAAAGGGTTTACTAGAGTCAATAATCTAGTTCACATCGCTATGTGATTAACACCCAAAGAGTACTAAGGTGTGATCATGTTTTGCTCATGAGAGAATCTTAGTCAACGGGTCTGTCATATTGAAAGCCGTATGTATTTTGCAAATATTCTATGTCTACAATGCTCTGCACAGAGCTACTCTATCTAATTGCTCCCACTTTCAATATGTATCCAGATTGAGACATAGAGTCATCTGGATTGGTGTAAAAGCTTGCACCGATGTAAGTCTTTACGACGGGCTCTTTTATCACCTCCATAATCGAGAAATATTTCCTTAGTCCTCACTAAGGATATTCTTGACCAATGTCCAGTGATCTACTCCTAGATCACTATTGTGCTCCCTTCCCAAATACAGAGCAAGGTATACAATAGGTCTGGTACATAACATAGCATACTTTATAGAACCTATGACTGAGGCATAGGGAATGACTTTCATTCTCTTTTCTATTGTCTGCCGTGGTCAGGATTTGAGTCTTACTCAATTTCACACTTTTGCAACACAGGCAAGAACTCTTTCTTTGACTGCTCCATTTTGAACTATTTCAAAATCTTGCCAAGGTATGTACTCATTGAAAATCTTATCAAGCGTCTTGATCTATCTCAATAGATCTTGATGCTCAATATGTATGTAGATTTACTGAGGTCTTTCTTTTAAAGAACTCTTTTCAAATACTCCTTTATGCTTTACAGAAAAATTCTACATCATTTCTGATCAACAATATGTTACTCACATATATTTATCAGAAAGGCGGTAGTGCTCCCACTCACTTTATTGTAAATACAGGATTCACCACAAGTCTGTATAAAACTATATGCTTTGATCAACTTATCAAAGCGTATATTCCAACTCTGAGATGCTTGCACCAGTCCATAGATGGATCGCTGGAGTTTGCACATTTTGTTAGCACATTTAGGATTGACAAAACCTTCTGGTTGTATCATATACAACTCTTCTTTAATAAATCCATTAAGGAATGTAGTTTTGACATCCATTTGCCAAATTTCATAAAATGTGGCAATTGCTAACATGATTCGGATAGACTTTTAAGCATCGAAACGAGTGAGAAAATCTCATTGTATTCAACACCTTGAACTTTGTCAAAAACCTTTTTCGACAAGTCTAGCTTTGTAGATAGTAACACTACTATCAACGTCCATCTTCCTCTTGAAGATCCATTTATTTTCTATGGTTTGCTGATCATCGGGCAAGTCCACCAAAGTCCACACTTTGTTCTCATACATGGATCCTATCTAAGATTTCATGGCCTCCAGCCATTTTGCGGAATCTGGGCTCATCATCGCTTCCTCATAGTTCTTAGGTTTATCATGGTCTAGTAACATGACTTTCAGAACAGGATTACCGTACCACTCTGGTGCGGACCGTACTCTGGAAGACCTACGAGGTTCTGTAGTAACTTGATCTGAAGTTTCATGATCATCATCATTAGCTTCCTCACTAGTTGGTGTAGGAATCACTGGAATTGATTTCAGTGATGAACTATTTTCCAATTCGGGAGAAGGTACAGTTACCTCATCAAGTTCTACTTTCCTCTCACTCACTTCTTTCGAGAGAAACTCCTTCTCTAGAAAGGATCCATTTTTAGCAACGAATATCTTGCCTTCGGATATGTGATAGAAGGTGTACCCAACAATTTCCTTTAGGTATTCTATGAAGACGCACTTCTCCGATTTGGGTTTGAGCTTATCAGGATGAAACTTTTTCACATAAGCATCGCAGCCCCAAACTTCAAGAAACGACAACTTGGGTTTCTTGCTAAACCATAGTTCATATGGTGTCGTCTCAACGGATTTAGATGGTGCCCTTTTAACGTGAATGCATCTGTCTCTAATGCATAACCCCAAAACAATAGTGGTAAATCAGTAAGAGACATCATAGATCGCGCCATATATCCAATAAAGTGCGGTTACGACGTTCGGACACACCATAACGTTGTGGTGTTCCAGGTGGAGTGAGCTGTGAAACTATTCCACATTGTTTTAATTGAAGACCAAACTTGTAACTCAAATATTTTTCTCCGCGATCATATCACAGAAAATTTATTTTCTTGTTACGATGATTTTTCCACTTCACTCTGAAATTCTTTGAACCTTTCAACTATTTCAGACTTATGTTTCATCAAGTAGATATACCCATATCTGCTCAAATCATCTGTGAAGGTCAGAAAATAACGATACACGCCGCGAGCCTCTACACTCATCGGATCGCATACATCGGTATGTATTATTTCCAATAAATCAGTAGCTCGTTCCATTGTTCCGGAGAACGGAGTTTTAGCCATCTTGCCCAAAAGGCACGGTTCGCAAGCATCAAATGATTCATAACCAAGTGATTCCAAAAATCCATCTTTATGGAGTTTCTTCATGCGCTTTACACCGATATGACCCAAACGACAGTGCCACAAATAAGTTGCACTATCATTATTAACTTTGAATCTTTTGGCATCAATATTATGAATATGTGTATCATTACGATCGAGATCCAACAAACTATTTTCATTGGGTGTATGACCATTTATAGGTTTTATTCATGTAAACAGAACAACAATTATTCTCTGACTTTAAATGAATAACCGTATTGCAATAAACATGATCAAATCATATTCATGCTCAACGCAAACGCCAAATAACATTTATTTAGGTTTAACACTAATCTCGAAAGTATAGGGAGTGTGCGATGATGATCATATCAATCTTGGAACTACTTCCAACACTCATCATCACTTCCCCTTCAACTAGTCTCTATTTATTCTGTAACTCCTAATTCGAGTTACTATTCTTAGCAACCGAACAAGTATCAAATACTCAGGGGCTACTATAAACACTAGTAAGGCACACATCAATAACCTGTATATCAAATATACCTTTGTTCACTTTGCCATCCTTCTTATCCACCAAATATTCAGGGCATTTCCGCTTCCAGTGACCATTTCCTTTGCAGTGTAAGCACTCAGTTTCAGGCTTTGGTCCAGCTTTGGTCTTCTTCACGGGAGTGACAACTTGTTTGCCATTCTACTTGAAGTTTCCCTTTCTTTCCCTTTTCCCTTTTCTTAAAACTAGTGGTCTTGTTAATCATCAACACTTGATGCTCTTTCTTGATTTCTACCTTCGTTGATTTCAACATCACGAAGAGCTCGAGAATCGTTTTCGTCATCCCTTGCATACTATAGTTCATCACGAAGTTCTAGTAACTTAGTGATGGTGACTAGAGAATTCTAACAATCACTATCTTATCTGGAAGATTAACTCCCACTTAATTCAAGCGATTGAAGTACCCAGACAATCTGAGCACATGCTCACTAGTTGAGCGATTCTCCTCCATCTTTTAGCTATAGAACTTGTTGGAGACTTCATATCTCTCAACTCGGGTTTTTGCTTGAAATATTAACTTCAATTCCTGGAACATCTCATATGGTCCATGACGT
This sequence comes from Triticum timopheevii, assembly GCA_963921465.1. Lineage (NCBI taxonomy): Eukaryota > Viridiplantae > Streptophyta > Magnoliopsida > Poales > Poaceae > Triticum > Triticum timopheevii. The sequence goes on along the minus strand of OY997264.1, from coordinate 475,870,926 downwards.
TCAAAACATCTTTGAAGTCCCGATTCTAAGCCGTTAAGCATGGTGCACTAAACTATCAAGTAGTCATCATTTTGAGCTAGCCAAACGTTCATAACGTCTGCATCTGCTCTTGCACTAGGTTTGTCACCTAGCGGTGCATCAAGGACATAATTCTTCTGTGCAGCAATGAGGATAAACCTCAGATCACGGATCCAATCCGCATCATTGCTACTAACATCTTTCAACACAGTTTTCTCTAGGAACATATCAAATAAACATATGAAAGCAACAACGCGAGCTATTGATCTACAACATAATTTGCAAAATACTACCAGGACTAAGTTCATGATAAATTTAAGTTCAATTAATCATATTACTTAAGAATTCCCAGTTAGATAGACATCCCTCTAATCCTCTAAGTGATTACGTGATCCATATCAACTGCACCATGTTCGATCATCACGTGAGATGGAGTAGTTTCAACGGTGAACATCAATATGTTGATCATATCTACTATGTGATTCACGCTCGACCTTTCAGTCTCCGTGTTCCGAGGCCATATCTGTTATATGCTAGGCTCGTCAAGTTTAACCTGAGTATTCCGCGTGTGCAACTGTCTTGCACCCGTTGTATTTGAACGTAGAGCCTATCACACCCGATCATCACGTGGTGTCTCAGCACGAAGAACTTTCGCAACGGTGCATACTCAGGGAGAACACTTCTTGATAATTTTTAGTGAGAGATCATCTTAAAATGCTACCGTCAATCAAAGCAAGATAAGATGCATAAAGAATAAACATCACATGCAATCAATATAAGTGATATGATATGGCCATCATCATCTTGTGCTTGTGATCTCCATCTCCGAAGCACCGTCGTGATCACCATCGTCACCGGCACGACACCTTGATCTCCATCGTAGCATCGTTGTCGTTACGCCATCTATTGCTTCTACGACTATCGCTACCGCTTAGTGATAAAGTAAAGCAATTACAGGGCGTTTACATTTCATACAATAAAGCGATAACCATATGGCTCCTGCCAGTTGCCGATAACTTCGGTTACAAAACTTGATCATCTCATACAATAAAATATAGCATCACGTCTTGACCATATCACATCACAACATGCCCTGAAAAAACAAGTTAGACGTCCTCTACTTTGTTGTTGCAAATTTTACGTGGCTGCTACGGGCTGAGCAAGAACCGTTCTTACCTACGCATCAAAACCACAACGATAGTTCGTCAAGTTAGTGTTGTTTTAACCTTCGCAAGGACCGGGCATAGCCACACTCGGTTCAACTAAAGTTGGAGAAACTGACACCCGCTAGTCACCTGTGTGCAAAGCACGGCGGTAAAACCAGTCTCGCGTAAGCGTACGCGTAATATCGGTCCAGGCCGCTTCATCCAACAATACCGCTGAACCAAAGTATGACATGCTGGTAAGCAGTATGACTTGTATCGCCCACAACTCACTTGTGTTCTACTCGTGCATATGACATCTACGCATAAAACCAGGCTCGGATGCCACTGTTGGGGAATGTAGTAATTTCAAAAAAATTCCTACGCACACGCAAGATCATGGTGATGCATAGCAACGAGAGGGGGAGTGTATCTTCATACCCTTGAAGATCGCTAAGCGGAAGCATTTATCAACGTGGTTGATGTAGTCGTACGTCTTCACGATCCGACCGATCCAAGTACCGAACGCACGGCACCTCCGAGTTCTGCACACGTTCAGCTCGATGACGTCCTCGCCTTCTCGATCCAGCAAGACGAGCGAAGTAGTAGATGAGTTCCGGTAGCAGACGGCGTGGTGACGGTGTTGGTGAAGAACAATCTCCGCAGGGCTTCGCCTAAGCACTACAGAAACTATGACGGAGGATAAACTAGAGGGGACGGGGTTGCCGGCACACGGCTTGGTGTTTCTTGATGTGTCTTTGGTGCTAGCCCCGCCCCTCTATTTATATGTTGAGCCCTGGGGTCGAAACTTGGAGCAAAAGCCTCCTCAAAGTCGGTTTTGCCCGAAAGGCAAGAGTCCTACACGGACTTGGCCTCTGGTCTTCGCAAAACTTCCTTTTGCACTTTCCATAAGCATCGTGGGCTTTCCCCAATGGCCCAAATAACGTGTTCTCGTACCCAAACATTTCGAGAAACATCCGGAACCCCTTCCGGTGAATTCCGGAACCCTTCCGGAGATCAAACACTATTATCCCGTATATTAAACTTTATCTCCGGACCATTCTGGAGTTTCTCGTCATGTCCATGATCTCATCCAGAACTCCGAACAACATTCGGTCACCAACATACATAACTCATATAATACTATATCGTCAACGAAAATTTAAGCGTGCGGACCCTACGGGTTTGAGAACTATGTAGACATGACCTAGAACTATTCTCGGTCAATAACCAATAGCAGAACCTAGATGCTCATATTGGCTCCTACATATTCTACGAAGATCTTTATCGGTCAAACCGCATAACAACATACGTTGTTCCCTTTGTCATCGATATGTTACTTGCCCGAGATTCGATCGTCGGTATCTCAATACCTAGTTCAATCTCGTTACCGGCAAGTCTCTTTACTCGTTACGTAATGCATCATTCCGTAACTAACTCATTAGCTACATTGCTTGCAAGGCTTATAGTGATGTGCATTACCGAGAGGGCCCAGAGATACCTCTCCGACAATTGGAGTGACAAATCCTAATCTCGAAATACGCCAACCCAACATGTACCTTCGGAGACACCTGTAGAGCTCCTTTATAATCACCCACTTACGTTGTGACGTTTGGTAGCACACAAAGTGTTCCTCCGATAAACGGGAGTTGCATAATCTCATAGTCATAGGAACATGTATAAGCCATGAAGAAAGCAATAGCAACATACTAAACGATCGTGTGCTAAGCTAACGGAATGGGTCATGTCAATCACATCATTCTTCTAATGATGTGATCCCGTTAATCAAATGACAACACATGTCTATGGTTAGGAAACACAACCATCTTTGATCAACAAGCTAGTCAAGTAGAGGCATACTAGTGACACTATGTTTGTCTATGTATTCACACATGTATTATGTTTCCGGTTAATACAATTCTAGCATGAATAATAAACATTTATCATGAAATAAGGAAATAAATAATAACTTTATTATTGCCTCTAGGGCATATTTCCTTCAGTGAGTGCCGCTTACCTAGCCTCCCCGACAACGGCGCCAGAAAAGAGCTTGATGTCTACTATGCAACCTTCTTCTTGTAGACGTTGTTGGGCCTCCAAGTGCAGAGGTTTGTAGGACAGTAGCAAATTTCCCTCAAGTGGATGACCTAAGGTTTATCAATCCCTGGGAGGCGTAGGATGAAGATGGTCTCTCTCAAACAACCCTGCAACCAAATAACAAAGAGTCTCTTGTGTCCAGCACACCCAATACAATGGTAAATTGTATAAGTGCACTAGTTCGGCGAAGAGATGGTGATACAAGTGCAATATGGATGGTAGATATAGGTTTTTGTAATCTAAAAATAAAAAAACAGCAAGGTAACTAATGATAAAAGTGAGCGTAAACGGTATTGCAATGGTAGGAAACAAGGCCTAAGGTTCATACTTTCACTAGTGCAAGTTCTCTCAACAATAATAACATAATTGGATCATATAACTATCCCTCAACATGCAACTAAGAGTCACTCCAAAGCCACTAATAGCAGAGAACAAACGAAGAGATTATGGTAGGGTACAAAACCATCTCAAAGTTACCCTTTCTGTTCTATCTATTCAAGAGTCCGTAGTAAAATAACATGAAGCTATTCTTTCTGTTCGATCCATCATAGAGTTCATACTAGAATAACACCTTAAGACACAAATCAACCAAAACCCTAATGTCACCTAGATACTCCATTGTCACCTCAAGTATCCGTGGGCATGATTATACGATATGCATCACACAATCTCAGATTCATCTATTCAACCAACACAAAGTACTTCAAAGAGTACCCCAAAGTTTGTACCGGAGAGTCAAGACGAAAACGTGTGCCAACCCCTATGCAAAGGTTCATGGGCGGAACCCGCAAGTTGATCACCAAGACATACATCAAGTGGATCACGTGAATATCCCATTGTCACCACAGATAAGCACGGCAAGACATACATCAAGTGTTCACAAATCCTTAAAGACTCAATCCGATAAGATAACTTCAAAGGGAAAACTCAATCCATTACAAGAGAGTAGAGGGGGGGGGGGGACATCATAAGATCCAACTATAATAGCAAAGCTCACGATACATCAAGATCGTGCCATAGAGAGAACACAAGAGAGAGAGAGAGAGAGAGAGAGATCAAACACATAGCTACTGGTACATACCCTAAGCCCCGAGGGTGAACTACTCCCTCCTCGTCATGGAGAGCGCCGGGATGATGAAGATGGCCACTGGTGAGGGATCCCCCCCTCTGGCAGGGTGCCGGAACGGGCTCCCGAGAGGTTTTTGGTGGCTACAGAGGCTTGCGGCGGTGGAACTCCCGATCTATTGTCTGTTCCTATGGTTTTATGGTATATGGGAATATATAGGCGAAAGAAGTCGGTCGGCGGAGCCTCGAGGGGCCCATGAGACAGTAGGGGGGGCACCCTCGTGGCCACCTCGAAGCTTCCTTGTCTTCAACTCCAAGTCTCCTGGATCATGTTCGTTCCAAAAATCACGCTCCCGAAGGTTTCATTCTGTTTGGATTCCGTTTGATATTCCTTTTCTTCGAAATACTGAGGCAAAAAAACAGCAATATGGACTGGGCCTCCGGTTAATAGGTTAGTCCCAAAAGTAATATAAAAGTGTATAATAAAGCCCGTAATCATTCAAAACAGATAATAAAATAGCATGAATGCTTCATAAATTATAGATACATTGGAGACGTATCACTGCCGCCGTGGAGACCCTTCAGGCTGAGCTTGCCTGGGCCAAGGAGCAAGCCAGTATAAGCAACGCGGCTGCTGAGAAGGCAGTTGGTGAATTAAAAGCCGAACAGGCTGCTCATCGCCTTAGTGAGAAGAAAATATCCAACATGGCGCTTGAGCTAAGGGATGTCGCTAGCAAGTATGCGCTTCTCGAGAAAGAGACCAAAGAAAAAGCGGCTGACCTTGAGAAGGCCTTACAAGCGGCAAAGGAAACACGGTCAGAGGCCAGAGCGGCACGGGAGGAGATCCGACAAGCCGGGGAGATCGCGGCTGGGAAGCCCTTTTTATTACGAACTAAGTTCGGCGATCCGAAGTATTCCCCGCTTGATCAAATGTGGAGTTCTCCGGATGCATATTTGGACTTATCGAAGAGTGCTTCGGTTGCGACACAGTTTTTCCAGGCCCAAGAAGGCCATGAAGCGGAACGGCTTTTCTGGTCGCAGTTTAGCATGCCAAGGCGTCCGCTGCTGTTGAATGAGCAGATGGCCGAATGGGCCGAGCTCCACAGGATATTCGGACTTGCCATGAAGGCTGTCGTGGACCGGCTGTGGCCTAGGGGAGCAACAGCGAACAATTATTTTGGCTTAGTGCAACAACTTGTTTGTGCAGTGTCGCATATCGACGCTGTCAAGCGATCAACGTGTATAGAAGGTGCACGGATGGCCCTTGCCCGCGTGAAGATGTATTGGGCAAAGATGAAGGCAATCGATATTGCGACGAGGGTCCACCCGGGGGTAAGGACACGCCAGATCAATATTTTGAAGAAGTATTAGAGGGTGCCCGCTTGATAGAGGGTCAGTGCTCGATGAATGTTATGTTCGAGTAACATGTATCCGAATTGTAAAAACAATGCTTATGATAATGAAGGCTGTGTTTATACTTTTGCCCGTGAAGTATTTTAGTGCCTCCTGTGCGGCCGTTTATGTATATATGTAAATAACCTGAAAGTTTGCAGTAGTCGGCTTCGGCCCCCTCGCGTATAACACGGGGGTGTTCGGAAAAGCACTTGATCACACTTGACCCAACGTCTTGGTGTTTGGGAACGTAGTAATTTCAAAAAAATTCCTACGCACACGCAAGATGATGGTGATGCATAGCAACGAGAGGGGAGAGTGTCATCCACGTACCCTCGTAGACCAAAAGCAGAAGCGTTAGAACAATGCGGTTGATGTAGTCGTACGTCTTCACGGCCCGACCGATCAAGCACCGAAACTACGACACCTCCGAGTTCTAGCACACGTTCAGCTCGATGATGTCCCTCGAACTCCGATCCAGCCGAGTGTTGAGGGAGAGTTCCGTCAGCACGACGGCATGATGACTATCTTGATGTTCTAGCATCACAGGGCTTCGCCTAAGCACCACTACAATAATATCGAGGAGGACTATGGTGGAGGGGGGGCACCGCACACGGCTAAGAGATCAAGAGATCAATTGTTGTTGTCTATGGGGTGCCCCCCCCGTATATAAAGGAGTGGAGGAGGGGGCCGACCAAGGGGGGTGGCGCGCCCTAGGGGGGGAGTCCAACTCCCACCGGGAGTAGGACTCCCCCCTTTCCTATTAGGAGTAGGAGAGGGAAGGAAGAGGAAGGAGGGAGGATGGAAAGGGGGGGCGGGCCCCCTTCCCAATTCGGATTGGGCTTGGGGGGGGGGGGGTGCGCCCCCTCCCTTGCTCCTTTCCCCTCCTTTCCACTAAGGCCCAATAAGGCCCATATACCTCCCGGGGGGTTCCGATAACCTCCCGGTGCTCCGGTATTGTCCCAATCTCACCCGGAACCTTTCCGGTGTCCAAATATAGTCGTCCAATATATCGATCTTTATGTCTCGACCATTTAGAGACTCCTCATCATGTCCATAATCACATCCGGGACTCCGAACAACCTTCGGTACATCAAAACTCATAAACTCATAATATAACTGTCATCGAAACCTTAAGCGTGCGGACCCTACGGGTTCGAGAACTATGTAGACATGACTGAGACACGTTTCTGGTCAATAACCAATAGCGGAACCTGGATGCTCATATTGGCTCCTACATATTCTACAAAGATCTTTATCGGTCAAACCGCATAACTACATACGTTGTTCCCTTTGTCATCGGTATGTTACTTGCCCGAGATTCGATAGTCGGTATCTCAATACCTAGCTCAATATCGTTACCGGCAAGTCTCTTTACTCTTATGTAATGCATCATTTCGTAACTAACTCATTAGCTACATTGCTTGCAAGGCTTATAGTGATGTGCATTACCGAGAGGGCCTAGAGATACCTCACCGACAATCGGAGTGACAAAACCTAATCTTGAAATACGCCAACTCAGCATGTACCTTTGGAGACACCTGTAGAGCTCCTTTATAATCACCCAGTTACGTTGTGACGTTTGGTAGCACACAAAGTGTTCCTCCGGTAAACAGGAGTTGCATAATCTCATAGTTGTAGGAACATGTATAAGTCATGAAGAAAGCAATAGCAACATACTAAACGATCAAGTGCTAAGCTAACGGAATGGGTCATGTCAATCACATCATTCTACTAATGATGTGACCCCGTTAATCAAATGACAACTCATGTCTATGGTTAGGAAACATAACCATCTTTGATTAATGAGCTAGTCAAGTAGAGGCATACTAGTGACATTAAGTTTGTCTATGTATTCACACATGTATCATGTTTCCGGTTAATACAATTCTAGCATGAATAATAAACATTTATCATGATATAAGGAAATAAATAATAACTTTATTATTGCCTCTAGGGCATATTTCCTTCAGTCTCCCACTTGCACTAGAGTCAATAATCTAGATTACATAGTAATGATTCTAACACCCATGGAGCCTTGGTGCTGATCATCTTTTGCTCGTGGAAGAGGCTTAGTCAACGGGTCTGCAACATTCAGATCCGCATGTATCTTGGAAATCTCTATTTCTCCCACCTGGACTTGGTCCCAGATGGAATTGAAGCGTCTCTTGATGTGCTTGGTCCTCTTGTGAAATCTGGATTCCTTTGCCAAGACAATTGCACCAGTATTGTCACAGAAGATCTTCATCGGTCCCGATGCACTAGGTATGGCACCTAGGTCGGAAATGAACTCCTTCATCTAGACTCCTTCATTTGCTGCTTCTGAAGCAGCTATGTACTCCGCTTTGCATGTAGATCCCGCCATGACGCTTTGTTTAGAACTGCACCAACTGACAGCTCCACCGTTCAATATAAACACGTATCCGGTTTACGATTTAGAATCGTCCGGATCAGTGTCAAAGCTTGCATCGACGTAACCATTTACGACTAGCGCTTTGTCACCTCCATAAACGAGAAACATATCCTTAGTCCTTTTTAGGTATTCTAGGATGTTCTTGACCGCTGTCCAGTGATCCACTCCTGGATTACTTTGGTACCTCCCTGCTAAACTTATTGCTAAGCATACATCAAGTCTGGTACACAACATTGCATACATGATAGAGCCTATGGCTGAAGCATAGGGAACATCTTTCATTTTCTCTCTATCTTCTGCTGTGGTCGGGCATTGAGTCCGACTCAACTTCACACCTTGTAATACAGGCAAGAACCCTTTCTTTGCCTGATCCATTTTGAACTTTTTCAAAACTTTATCAAGGTATGTGCTTTGTGAAAGTCCAATTAAGCGTCTTGATCTATCTCTATAGATCTTGATGCCCAATATGTAAGAAGCTTCACCGAGGTCTTTCATCGAAAAACTTTTATTGAAGTATCCCTTTATGCTATCCAGAAATTCTATAACATTTCCAATTAACAATATGTCGTCTACATATAATATTAGAAATGCTATAGAGCTCCCACTCACTTTCTTGTAAATACAGGCTTCTCCAAAAGTCTGTATAAAACCATATGCTTTGATCACACTATCAAAGTGTTTATTCAACTCCGAGAGGCTTGCACCAGTCCATAAATGGATCGCTGGAGCTTGCACACTTTGTTAGCACTTTTTGGATTGACAGAACTTTCTGGTTTCATCATATACAACTCTTCTTTCAGAAATCCATTCAGGAATGCAGTTTTGACATCCATTTGCCATATTTCATAATCATAAAATGCGGCAATTGCTAACATGATTCGGACAGACTTAAGCATCGCTACGGGTGAGAAAGTCTCATCGTAGTCAACCCCTTGAACTTGTCAAAAACCTTTTGCAACAAATCGAGCTTTGTAGTTACATTACCATAAGCGTTAGTCTTCTTCTTAAAGATCCATTTATTCTCGATGGCTTGCCGATCATCGGGAAAGTCAACCAAAGTCCATACTTTGTTCTCATACATGGATCCCATCTCAGATTTCATGGCCTCAAGCCATTTTGTGGAATCAGGGCTCATCATCGCTTCCTCATAGTTCGTAGTTTCGCCATGGTCAAGTAACATGACTTCCAGAATAGGATTACTGTACCACTCTGGAGTGGATCTTACTCTGGATGACCTACGAGGTTCTGTAGTAACTTGATCTGAAGTTTCATGATCAATATCATTAGCTTCCTCACTGATTGGTGTAGTTGTCACAGGAACCGATTTCTGTGATGAACTACTTTCCAATAAGGGAGCAGGTACAGTTACCTCATCAAGTTCTACTTTCCTCCCACTCACTTCTTTTGAGAGAAACTCTTTTTCTAGAAAGGATCCGAATTTAGCAACAAAAGTCTTGCCTTCAGATCTGTGATAGATGGTGCACCCAATAGTCTCTTTTGGGTATCCTATGAAGACACATTTCTCCGATTTGGGTTCGAGCTTATCTGGTTGAAGTTTCTTCACATAAGCATTGTAGCCCCAAACTTTAAGAAACGACAACTTTGGTTTCTTGCCAAACCACAGTTCATAAGGCGTCGTCTCAACGGATTTTGATGGTGCCCTATTTAACGTGAATGCGTCCATCTCTAAAGCATAACCCCAAAACGATAGCGGTAAATCAGTAAGAGACATCATAGATCGCGCCATATCTAGTAAAGTACGATTACGACGTTCGGACACACCATTTCGTTGTGGTGTTCCGGGTGGCGTGAGTTGTGAAACTATTCCACATTGTTTCAAATGTAAACCAAACTTGTAACTCAAATATTCTCCTCCACGATCAGATCGTAGAAACTTTATTTTCTTGTTATGATGATTTTCCACTTCACTCTGAAATTCTTTGAACTTTTCAAATGTGTCAGACTTGTGTTTCATTAAGTAGATATACCCATATCTGCTCAAATCATCTGTGAAGGTGAGAAAATAACGAAATCCGCCGCGAGCGTCAACATTCATCGGACCACATACATCAATATGTATGATTTCCAACAAGTCTGTTGCTCGCTCCATAGTTCCGGAGAACGGCGTTTTAGTCATCTTGCCCACGAGGCATGGTTCGCAAGTACCAAGTGATTCATAATCAAGTGATTCCAGAAGTCCATCAGTATGGAGTTTCTTCATGCGCTTTACACCAATATGACCCAAACGGCAGTGCCACAAATAAGTTGCACTATCATTATCAACTCTGCATCTTTTGGCTTCAACATTATGAATATGTGTATCACTACTATCGAGATTTAATAAAAATAGACCACTCTTCAAGGGTGCATGACCATAAAAGATATTACTCATATAAATAGAACAACCATTATTCTCTGATTTAAATGAATAACCGTCTCGCATCAAACAAGATCCAGATATAATGTTCATGCTCAACGCTGGCACCAAATAACAATTATTCAGGTCTAAAACTAATCCAGAAGGTAGATGTAGAGGTAGCGTGCCGACTGCGATCACATCAACTTTGGAACCATTTCCCACACGCATCATCACTTTGTCCTTAGCCAATCTTCGCTTAATCCGTAGTCCATGTTTCGAGTTGCAAATATTAGCAACAGAACCAGTACCAAATACCCAGGTGCTACTGCGAGCATTAGTAAGGTACACATCAATAACATGTATATCATATATACCTTTGTTCACCTTGCCATCCTTCTTATCCGCCAAATACTTGGGGCAGTTCCGCTTCCGGTGACCAGTCTGCTTGCAGTAGAAGCACTCAGTATCAGACTTAGGTCCAGATTTGGGTTTCTTATCTTGAGCAGCAACTTGTTTGCTGTTCTTCTTGAAGTTCCCCTTCTTCTTCCCTTTACCCTTTTTCTTGAAACTGGTGGTCTTATTGACCATCAACACTTCATGCTCCTTCTTGATTTCTACCTCCGCAGCCTTTAGCATTGCAAAGAGCTCGGGAATAGTCTTGTCCACCCCTTGCATATTATAGTTCATCACGAAGCTCTTGTAGCTTGGTGGTAGTGATTGAAGAATTCTGTCAATGACACTATCATAAGGAAGATTAACTCCCAGTTGAATCAAGTGATTATTATACCCAGACATTTTGAGTATATATTCACTGACAGAACTATTCTCTTCCATCTTGCAGCTATAGAACTTATTGGAGACTTCATATCTCTCAATCCGGGCATTTGCTTGAAATATTAACTTCAACTCCTGGAACATCTCATATGCTCCATGACGTTCAAAACATCATTGAAGTCCCGGTTCTAAGCCGTAAAGCATGGCACACTGAACTATCGAGTAGTCATCGGCTTTGCTCTGCCAGACGTTCTTAACGTCGTCAGTTGCATCTGCAGCAGGCCTGGCACCCAGCAGTGCTTCCAGGACGTAATTCTTCTGTGCAGCAATGAGGATAATCCTCAAGTTACAGACCTAGTCCGTGTAATTGCTACCATCATCTTTCAACTTAGCTTTCTCAAGGAATGCATTAAAATTCAATGAAACAACAACATGAGCCATCTATCTACAACAAACATAGACAAGCAAAATACTATCAGGTACTAAGTTCATGATAAATTTAAGTTCAATTGATCATATTACTAAAGAACTCCCACTTATACAGACATCCCTCTAGTCATCTAAGTGATCACGTGATCCAAATCAACTAAACCATGTCCAATCATCACGTGAGATGGAGTAGTTTTCAATGGTGAACATCACTATGTTGATCATATCTACTATATGATTCACGCTCGACCTTTCGGTCTCCGTGTTCCGAGGCCATATCTGTATATGCTAGGCTCGTCAAGTTTAACCTGAGTATTCCGCGTGTGCAACTGTTTTGCACCTGTTGTATTTGAACGTAGAGCCTATCACACCCGATCATCACGTGGTGTCTCAGCACGAAGAACTTTCGCAACGGTGCATACTCAGGGAGAACACTTCTTGATAATTAGTGAGAGATCATCTTATAATGCTACCGTCAATGAAAGCAAAATAAGATGCATAAAGGATAAACATCACATGCAATCAATATAAGTGATATGATATGGCCATCATCATCTTGTGCTTGTGATCTCCATCTCCGAAGCACTGTCGTGATCACCATCGTCACCGGCGCGACACCTTGATCTCCATCGTAGCATCGTTGCCATTTCGCCATATATTGCTTCTACGACTATCGCTACCGCTTAGTAATAAAGTAAAGCAATTACAGGCCATTTGCATTTCATACAATAAAGCGACAACCATATGGCTCCTGCCAGTTGCTGATAACTCGGTTACAAAACATGATCATCTCATACAATAAAATATAGCATCACTTCTTGACCATATCACATCACAACATGCCCTGCAAAAACAAGTTGGACGTCCTCTACTTTGTTGTTGCAAATTTTACGTGGCTGCTATGGGCTGATCAAGAACCATTCTTACCTATGCATCAAAACCACGACGATACTTCGTCAAGTTAGTGTTGTTTTAACCTTCGCAAGGACCGGGCGTAGCCACACTCGGTTCAACTAAAGTTGGAGAAACTGACACCCACCAGCCACCTGTGTGCAAAGCACGTCGGTAGAACCAGTCTCGCATAAGCGTACGCGTAATGTCGGTCCGGGCCGCTTCATCCAATAATACCACCGAACCAAAGTATGACATGCTGGTAAGCAGTATGACTTGTATCGCTCACAACTCACTTGTGTTCTACTCGTGCATATAACATCTACGCATAAAACCAGGCTCAGATGCCACTGTTGGGGAACGTAGTAATTTCAAAAAATTTCCTACGCACACGCAAGATCATGGTGATGCATAGCAACGAGAGGGGAGAGTGTCGTCCACGTACCCTCGTAGACCGAAAGCGGAAGTGTTAGAACAACGCAGTTGATGTAGTCATACGTCTTCATGGCCCGACCGATCAAGCACCGAAACTAAGGCACCTCCGAGTTCTAGCACACGTTCAGCTCGATGACGTCCCTCGAACTCCGATCCAGCCGAGTGTCGAGGGAGAGTTCCATCAGCACGATGGCGTGATGATGATCTTGATGTTGTATCGTCGCAGGGCTTCGCCTAAGCACCGCTACAATATTATCGAGGAGGACTATGGTGGAGGGGGGCACCGCACACGGCTAAGAGATCAAGAGATCAATTGTTGTTGTCTATGGGGTGCCCCCCTCCCCCGTATATAAAGGAGTGGAGGAGGGGGCCGGCCAAGGGGGGTGGCGCGCCCTAGGGGGGAAGTCCAACTCCCACTCGGAGTAGGACTCCTCCCTTTCCTATTAGGAGTAGGAGAGGGAAGGAAGAGGAAGGAGGGAGGAAGGAAAGGGGGGGCCGGCCCCCTTCCCAATTCGGATTGGGCTTGGGGGGGGTGCGCCCCCTCCCTTGCTCCTTTCCCCTCCTTTCCACTAAGGCCCAATAAGGCCCATATACCTCCCGGTGCTCCGGTATTGTCCCAATCTCACCCAAAACCTTTCCGGTGTCCAAATATAGTCATCCAATATATCGATCTTTATGTCTCGACCATTTTGAGACTCCTCGTCATGTCCGTAATCACATCCGGGACTACGAACAACCTTCGGTACATCAAAACTCATAAACTCATAATATAACTGTCATCGAAACCTTAAGCGTGCAGACCCTACGGGTTCGAGAACTATGTAGACATGACCGAGACACATTTCCGGTCAATAACCAATAGCGGAACCTAGATGCTCATATTGGCTCCTACATATTCTACGAAGATCTTTATCGGTCAAACCGCATAACAACATACGTTGTTCCCTTTGTCACCGGTATGTTACTTGCCTGAGATTCGATCGTCGGTATCTCAATACCTAGTTCAATCTCGTTACCGACAAGTCTCTTACTTGTTATGTAATGCATCATTCCGTAACTAACTCATTAGATACATTGCTTGCAAGGCTTATAGTGATGTGCATTACCGAGAGGGCCCAGAGATACCTCTCCGACAATCGGAGTGACAAAACCAAATCTCGAAATACGCCAACTCAACATGTACCTTTGGAGACACCCGTAGAGCTCCTTTATAATCATCCAGTTACGTTGTGACATTTGGTAGCACACAAAGTGTTCCTCCGGTAAACGGGAGTTGCATAATCTCATAGTTGTAGGAACATGTATAAGTCATGAAGAAAGCAATAGCAACATACTAAACGATCAAGTGCTAAGCTAACGGAATGGGTCATGTCAATCACATCATTCTACTAATGATGTGATCCCGTTAATCAAATGACAACTCATGTCTATGGTTAGGAAACATAACCATCTTTGATTAATGAGCTAGTTAAGTAGAGGCATACTAGTGACATTAAGTTTGTCTATGTATTCACACATGTATCATGTTTCCAGTTAATACAATTCTAGCATGAATAATAAACATTTATCATGATATAAGGAAATAAATAATAACTTTATTATTGCCTCTAGGGCATATTTCCTTGACTTGGTCCGTTTAAGGAGGTGTTAGTGCGTCGAACTAGGCAATCGGACTATAGAGCTTTAACACTTTCACTTAGCCATAGGAGTTTGATAGTGGGGCTACTATATAGCCCCTGGTATGTCCGCGTTTATCCGAATATGATGCGTATACATACATGACCAGGAAACTGGTCCTTCGTTAATGCAGAGGAATCGCAAAGATTCCACTGAGTTATCGAGTGGTTGACCAGCTCTCGCCTTATCATGACAGTCAGTTTTTGGCTTTCTCTACTGAGGTGCTCATCCGGATGAACCAGGGCACAATCACAGTAGTTCTCCCTTGGCCACCTTAGCCGATAGAACGAAACGTAAGGTAGCAAGCACAGGAACCGGGCAAACCCAACTATTGACCCAAGACATGATTCAGAGCTGATGCATATAAGGCCAAAACTCGCGACGCCGAACACTCCCGACGGTATTCGGACTTATCAATACATACCGGGCTGGATACAGCCCCCGGTAATTAACCCTAAATTCAAGGTACGTGCTACAACCCGGCATGAGGAGAGAGCGCCTGTGGTGAGAATATAGTTCTCAAAGTGCACTGCTTGGCTACTTCTATCACATCCATTTTAGTACGGCGAATCGTAAGTTCGCAAGTACTGCCCATATCCGGGGCGTTTTTTTATGCCAAGAGGGTATGCAACAACAAGAGATAAAAATAAGAAAAAAGGTTTACACATGGTCTTAATCTAAATAGAAACCTTGAAACGGGCCCTGCTGCACGTCTGCGCCTTTGTCTCTGTTGTGCCGTGTCCTTGAAGGGTATATCATGATGGCCTATCTGTAAAAAAGAAAGAACCAGGTGAAAAATTTGGTACGGCCGTGGGTATAATTTGTTGGTTTTGATGAACCGTGAACTGTAGCTTCTTCAGTCCGAATGGAGTCGAGCCGAACTATGGACTTATTACGTGCATGGTGCCCCCAGCGCTACCCAAGGAATTTTGAGTGTATATTTATGTACACAGGAAAATATGTATAGTCTTCTTATGGGGCGATCTATGGGGGCAGGGCTGCTATGCAAGCGCAGGTTTATCTGAGATTTTACACGTAGGTGTACACCAAACACGTTTGGCTGTGTCTGCGGTCTTGAGGACCGATGAGCTGTTTGGTTTAAAAAGGCCGCTTCGAGCTTCGGCTACTAGAGCCGCCGTATATTCTTCTGTACAAAGAGAACGCTCTGTACTTCCGCTCACCGTGATGACGCCAAGCGGCCCAGGCATCTTGAGCTTAAGATAAGCGTAGTGCAGGACTGCATTGAAACGGGCGAAGGCCGTTCGTCCGAGTAGTGCGTGATAGCCACTTCGGAACAGAGCAACGTCGAAGACTAGTTCCTCGCTTCGAAAGTTGTCGGGGGAGCCGAAGACAATGTCCAAAGTTAGGGTGCCCGTGCAGCGGGCTTCTACGCCTGGTATTACTCCTTTAAAGGTAGTGCTGCTTTGCTTGATTCTTGACAGGACTATCCCCATCTTGCGGACAGTGTCCTGATATATCAGATTGAGGCTACTGCCACTGTCCATGAGGACTCGGGTAAGGTGGTATCCGTCGATTATTGGGTCGAGCACTAAGGCAGCTGAGCCCCTGTGACAGATACTAGTCGGATGATCCCTGCGATCGAAATTGATCGGACAGGCCGACCATGGGTTGAATTTGGGGGCGACAGGCTCTATAGCATATACGCCCCGGAGTGCGCATTTGCGCTCCCTCTTTGGGATATGAGTGACATAAATCATGTTCACTGTTTTGACCTCAGGTGGAAATTTCTTTTGTCCCCCCGTATTCGGCTGGTGAGATTTGTCCTCGTCTTCGCTCTGCGGTCCCTTCCCTTTGTGTTCGGTGTTGAGCTTGCCAGCCTGCTTGAAGGCCCAATACTCTCTGTTGGTATGATTAGCTGGTTTGTCAGGGGTGCCATGAATTTGGCAGGACCTTTCGAGGATTTTATCTAGGCTAGACGGACCATTTCTGCTGCCTTTAAGTGACTTTTTCCGTTGACCGGGTCTGGAGCCCCTGAATCCGGCGTTTACCGCCGTATTGTCCAGGCTTTCTCTGTTGTTCCGTCGTTTGTTTTTATTTCATGTGGCTTTCCATTTCCATCCCTGACTTCAGATGTGCCAGGGTCGCTGGTGCTGCTATGTGCCAACCAGCTATCCTCTCCCGTGCAAAAGCGGGTCATGAGTGTAGTTAGGGCTGCCATTGTCCTTGGCTTTTCCTGGCCTGGGTGTCTGGCTAGCCATTCGTCCCGAACACTGTGTTTAAAAGCTGCTAAGGCTTCGGTGTCCGGACAATCGACGATTTGGTTCTTTTTAGTGAGAAACCGGTTCCAAAGCTTACGAGCTGACTCTCCGAGTTGTTGGGTTATGTGACTTAGATCGTCTGCATTCTGAGGTCGGACATAGGTCCCTTGGAAATTGGCCCTAAAAGCGTCCTCAAGTTCTTCCCAGCTTTCGATGGAATTTTCAGGGAGACTTTTCAGCCAGTGCCGAGCTGGTCCTTTTAGCTTGAGGGGTAGGTATTTGATGGCGTGGAGATCGTCTCTATGAGCCATATAGATGTGAAGAAAAAAGTCTTCGATCCAGACTACAGGGTCTGTCGTTCCGCCGTTTGCCTCGATGTTCACGGGTTTAAACCCTTCTGGAAATTCATGATCCAGCACCTCATCAGTGAAGCACAAGGGGTGTGCAGCACCCCTGTATTTGGCTGTGTCGCGGCGCGGGCCCGACGGTTGCAGTGTTCAGTGTTGGTTCCGAATTGGTAAGTTACCTATATATTTGATTTGATGGCCCTGATCCTGTGCGGGAACGCGTTCCCTGGATCCATAAATGGACCTGATTCTGCCAGCTCCTTTGTCCAGGTTCTTACATAAATTGTGTTTCTGGTTCTCGGTTGCGACCTCCTTTCCTTTATGGGTAGGGGGTGCGGTTTTGTGTGCGGCGTTGTTGGCCGCTCTGCCTCGATTACGAGGTGGTCGTCCTGGCTGATCGGCCGTATTGTTATTCGGCGGCATGGGCGCGATATCATCGTTGTCGAATTCGAGCAGCAGTTTGCATTTGGGGTAGCTATTTGTTTGGCGATTACCGCCTTATTTTTCCTCAGTGTCGAGCACTTCGTTCCATTTATCATTGAGCGTATCTTGTGCGGTTTTAAGCAGTTGCTTCTGCTTTTTCAAGCTCCTCGCAGTGGCAATAAATCTCTGGTGGAGGTGCTCTTGTTCCAATTGTTCTTCCGGGACGATGAATGCACCGTCATCCAGACTGCTCTCCTATTCGGAGACGGGTTGATAATTGGAGTCTTCAGTATCGCTGTGATCGAACAGGGGCCCCGGACTGTGTTTGCCATCACCTTGCTCGTCTAGCTCTATTGCTGGGTCCGCGGTTTCTTTATTGTCTTCGGCGTCGTCCGGGATGTTGTTCCCTTATGCCGGTATCGCTATTTTTATCATGGCGTGGTTTCGAGCGGCGCCGCTGACGTCGGTGCTTTGGCTGCTTTGCAGGAGTTTTATCCTCGACTGGGTCCTTTTTGTCATCGCCATTGTCTTCTTTGGGTGTATCCACAATGTATATGTCGTATGAGGAGGTGGCTATCCAGCGCCCTGTGGGCGGTGGTTCTTGTTCTTCTCCGCCATCGTCGTCCATACCGTCGATGTCTTCGGAGTCGAAATCAAGGATGGCGGTCAAATCATCGACAGTGGCTATCAAGTGGGTGGTGGGTGGGTAACGAAGTTCTTCGTCGTCCGCTTCCCACTCAAGCCGGACATAGTTCGGCCAAGAATCTCCTGACAAGGAGAGGGACTTTAATGAGTTTAACACATCGCCTAAGGGCGAGTGTTGGAAGATGTCCGCGGAGCTAAACTCTAAGATCAGCGCCCGGGCGGATTCGATGGGTGTGGATACACGCGGTTCGGAGCCTATGGTCGGAGACGAGTCCGAGGTTCCGATTACACAGGCCTCGTTGGAGGTCAAATCTGTGTTCGGCTCTAGCGCCGCTGAGTCCGCGGCTGCGAGGTCGAGCCTCCCTTCCTCGGATGGCGCGCTCCGCTCTGGATCTAAGGCCAGCGCGGTTACAGGCGCAATCTCCCGCACATAGTCTGATGACAGATTTAGGTCATGTTCATCGTGGCAGCGGGGAGCGGCTGTCGTAGGCTCGAATCCGCCGAAGATCAAGTCTCCGCGGATGTCGGCGGTGTAGTTCAAACTTCCAAACCTGACCTGATAGCCAGGGGCGTAGCTGTCGATCTGCTCCAGATGGCCAAGCGAGTTGGCCCGCAGTGCGAAGCCGCCGAATACGAAGATCTGTCCGGAGAGAAAAACTCCACCCTAGACGGTGTTGTTGTAGGCAATTGAAAGCCTTACAGTGGCGACACAGTAGAACTCTCAATGAAAGCACCAATGTCGGTGTCAAAACCGGCGGATCTCGGGTAGGGGGTCCCGAACTGTGCGTCTAAGGCTAATGGTAACAGGAAGCATGAGACACGATGTTTACCCAGGTTCGGGCCCTCTCAATGGAGGTAATACCTACTTCCTGCTTGATTGATCTTGATGATATGAGTATTACAAGAATTGATCTACCACGAGATCGTAGAGGCTAAACCTTAGAAGTTGGCCTATTATTATGATTGTTGTTCTATGGACTAAACCCTCCGGTTTATATAGATACCTGAGGGGGCTAGGGTTACATAAATGTTAGTTACAGAGAAAGTAACCTTCATATCCGAATCGCCAAGCTTGCCTTCCACGCAAAGGAGAGTCCCATCCAGACACGGGACGAAGTCTTCAATCTTGTATCTTCATAGTCCAACAGTCCGGCCAAAGTATATAGTCCAGCTATCCGAGGACCCCTTAATCCAGGACTCCCTCAGCATCGAGCCGCGCGGCCGCCACAACTCGGAGGGGCGCCGATGGTGGGGCGTCCCAGGCCGCACCCTCAAGGCCGTCCTCGAGCACATCGAGGCCGGCAACACGCCGCGTCTGGAGTACCCGGCGCCCCCTCCTTCTCTTGTCGCGGTGAATGGAGACAGCGACATCGTCATCGTCGGGCTCTGGCTCTCTGTCCTCCGGCTCGCTGGTGCTTCACCCCGTCAAGCCGGAGACGCAGGAGACACCACTGGGGTGCCGCACCAGCGGGGGCGCCCTTGTCATCAACGAGGGCGGCCGCCCCTCTCCTTCTTCCTACCGCCTCATTCGACCGAAGACTGAGCCGAGTTTGCTCCCCGTGAAGGAGCACGAGGCCATGGCAGCCGACGACGAGACCACCCTCAAGCGGGCGAAGGCGGACTATGTCCGTGAGCAGATGGAGCGCCAGCGCCGGGCCTTCGAGGAGATCGCCGCTCGGCGCCGCAGACACGAGGAGGGCGGCGTGGTCATCCTTGACAGCGACGACGAGGATGCACCCAGGCTGTCCAAGCCCCCACGCATCGGCGACGCTGGTTAGGGGTGCAGTAGGGACGGCTGCGGCACCCAGCATGGCGACGACGACGACGATGACGGCGGCGACTACACCCGGTTCTACAGGCTCCTCGGCATGTAGAAGGTGGGCGGGCGACGGCGGCTGGGCGTAGTCGTTTTTAGTTTGTGTTTTAAGTTTTTTTGTACAAATATCACTGAAATCGTCTAGTTTGGACCAAATTGTGTCGTTTTGGCCAATTTTTATGTCTCAAAAAATGGCGTCTGGGGGCGACCTGGGTGCGGCGGCTGGGAACTCAGTCGCCCCCACGCCGGAATTATCGCCGGTTCGCCCCCAGACGGCGCTATCTCAAGCCCCTGGAGGGCCGAACGGCTGGAGATGCTCTGCTAACAAAATGACATTATGGTCTTTGCGAAGCTTCTATGGGCCATGGTAGGTGGCGTAGATCCCTCTCTTTCACAAGTCGTTTGGTCTGGGCCGTATGCTAGAAGCCTATAACTGAAGGTTCTTCCAGGAGGCAACCTAACTAGATTAACCTGCCCCTAAAAAAACTAGATTAACCTGCTTTGCTGGCCCAGTTTTTAGCAGGTTAATGACTTAGTTAAAACTCTGGCCATCATCTTAATATCATTCATAATTTTAGATAGTCTCCAAACGGAAAATAAGGGAAAACTTTTCCAATGTTATACTTTTTTTCTTTTCTTATTTTCTCTTATATTTGTATAATTTCAATGTTTCTTTCTATCCTTTATATTTCACTTCCTTCTTTTCTTTGGATCTGTTTTTATTATTTCCCTATATAGATTTTTTAAGGAAAATTTTCCTATATTTATAGATGAAAATTTAAAGAGCCCAGCTTATCTTCAAAAAAGAAAAAAAAAAGAGTGCAGCTTATTAACCGTGGAAGCACTACTTAAAAATAGACAGTCAAAAGTTTAGTGACTAGCTTATAAAAATAGAATGTGAGAAGAAACAATTGTCCTATAAGTTAGGCAATTATACCGAAGATTGCCATATAGAATGGTTGATAAAATAATTTTATCTTAAATCTTGCATGTAATGTAGAGATGACAAAAAAAGACGATGCTACACAATGCGCGCGCTGTGCAGTCGGATCTCGCGGCCGGCCAGTTTAGGAAAGTGTTCCACGTGAGATTCCCCGGTGTGCCAGAAAAAGCAGTTTCACCCTCCCCTTTGTGTGGACGAGACTTGCCTGCTCCCCGCGTGTGTGCCCATCCGTGCTCCCGCATACGTGGCATGATTTGATTGGAACAAAATAAGGCTCGGCCCCACCCCCTTAAAATCAGGGGGGAGATGATTAGATTAGAAAGAAAAAAGGAAAAAAAAACAACCGTAGGATGAAGTGGGAGCACGGATGAGAGCACGGAGAGGGAGCAGGCAAGCCGGATCCCCCTTTGTGTTGCCACGTCCCGCCAAAAGAAACGGAAAAGAAGGAAACAAGTAGAGACCCACCGCCCACGTGTTCCCACCCCCACGTGTTCCCGCAACACATTCTTCCTCCCTCCGTCCCAGCCGCTGCCACACGCCATGGCAAACAAAAACACAAGTAAAAAGAGAGTGGAAAGTCAGGCAAAAAACCGAACGCATCCAATCTTGTCTGCAATTAATCCTTGCGGATCAGGCAATAAATTGGGAAAACATCGGCAATAATTTGCCAGAGACTTGGCAAATTTCTCCCCGTAGAAACACCAAGGTAAAAGGGCCTTCTATCCTTTTGGGGAAAACAAAAGGTGTGATCCTGTTAGTCTTGATCTCGCAGAACTCCTCTGTACCTCCCTGTGAGATGGATATACTCCTTCCATTTCAAAATATAGTTTTCCTCTATTCTCGTGCTTCAACTTTGACCATAAATTTAATCAATAAGACCGACTATGATGGGAGCAAAAGTTATACTAGTGAATTCGTATTCAAAAGAAGTTTTCAATTATATAATTTTCTCTCCCGCCATAGTCGGTCTCGTTGGTTAATTTAAGATCAAAGTTGGACCTCGGGAAGCGTGGGCACTATATTTTAGAATGGAGGGAGTACTATTTTGCTAAAATGTCTCCTGTACAACGTGTTGCAAAACATGGCTTGGGATTTCTTGCACAAATTTCTGTCCCCTCCCCCTATTGAATCTGGATGCTAGTGGAAGTTGTTGAGATATTGAATTGTCTTGTTTACTATCTTGCTATTGTCTTACCGTTGGCCTGTGCAACAGAATAGAGAACATATAGTTAGTAGAATAAACAACAGCTCACCTAGTTGCTTACAAAACTAAAAAGATGTAAAGAAGATAGTTGGATTGAGAAAAGGCTAGTTGCTTACAAAAACAAGCCAGAAGAAGTTCTAAATTGGTAAAAAATTGCCTGCATCCTGTAACAAAAAGTTGTCTACCATTGCACTTAGTTTTGTGTGTGGTGGGAATCACATTGGAATTTCCTTCCTATCTCCCTGCAAATGGTGTTTCATTTTGCAAGGTGTGGTGTTTTAGGCAACTAGGACGAATGGGTTAGGCGAGCTAGCACACCGGGGATGGGCGAGTTGGTTAGTTGAGTTAGGTGATTTGGAAGGTGTGGCGTTTTAGGCGACTAGGACGAATGGGTTAGGCGACCTAGCACACCGGGGATGGGCGAGTTGGTTAGTCGACTTAGGCGATTTGGAAGGTGTGGTGTTTTAGGCGACTAGGAC
Organism: Triticum timopheevii; assembly: GCA_963921465.1. NCBI lineage: Eukaryota > Viridiplantae > Streptophyta > Magnoliopsida > Poales > Poaceae > Triticum > Triticum timopheevii. The sequence continues at coordinate 475,848,158 of OY997264.1, read as the reverse complement.
GAATGGGTTAGGCGTCCTAGCACACCGGGGATGGGCGAGTTGGTTAGTCGACTTAGGCAATTTCGAAAGTGTCGTGTTTTAGGCGACTAGGACGAATGGGTTAGACGACCTAGCACACCGGGGATGGGTGCGTTGGTTAGTCGACTTAGGCGATTTGAAAGGTGTCATGTTTTAGACAAACTAGGACGAATGGGTTAGGCGACCTAGCACACCGGGGATGGGCGAGTTGGTTGGTCGGACTTAGTCAATTTGGAAAGGTGTGGTGTTTTAGGCGACTAGTATGAATGGGTTAGGCGACCTAGCACACCGGAGATGGGCGAGTTGGTTAGTCCACTTAGTCGATTTAGAAGGTGTGGTGTTCTAGATGACAAGGATGATGGGTTAGGCAACCTAGCACCCCGGGATGGGCGAGTTGGTTGGTCGGCTTAGGCGATTTGGAAGGGTGAGGTGTTTTAGGCGACTACAATGATGGGTTAGGCGACCTAGCACACCGGGGATGGGTGAAATGGTTGGACGGCTTAGGTGATTTAGAAGGTCTGGTGTTTTAGACGACTAGGACGATGGGTTAGGCGACCTACCACACTGGGGATGGGCGAGTTGGTTGGTCGGACTTAGTCGATTTGGAAGGGTGCGGTGTTTTAGGCAACAAGGAAGGTGGGTTAGGCGACCTAGCTAGCACATCAGGGATGGACGAGTTGGTTGGTCAGCATAGGTGATTTGAAGGGTGTGGTATTTTTATGCAACAAGGATGATGGGTTACGCAACCTAGCATACTAGGGATGGGCGACTTGGTTGGTCGACTTAGGCGATTTGGAAGGTGTGGTGTTTTAGATGACTACGACGACGGGTTAAGCGACCTAGCACACCGGGGATGGGCGAGTTGGTTGGATGGCTTAGGCGATTTGGATGGGTGTGGTGTTTTAGGCGACTAAGACGATGGGTTAGGCGACCTAGCACACCGGGGATGGTCGAGTTGGTTGGTCAACTTAGGCGATTTGAAGGGTGTGGTGTTTTAGGCAACAAGGACGGTGGGTTAGGCAACCTAGTATACTAGGGATGGGCGAATTGATTGGACGGCTTAGGCTATTTGGAAGGGTCTAGTGTTTTAGGTGACTAGGATGATGGGTTAGGCGACCTAGCACACCGGGGATGGACGAGTTGGTTGGTCAGCTTAGGTGATTTGCAGGGTGTGGTGTTTTAGGCAACAAGGATAATGGGTTAGGCGACCTAGCACCCCGGGATGGAAGAGTTGGTTGGATGGCTTAGGCGATTTGGAAGGGTGTGTGTTTTAGGCAACTAGGACGATGTGTTAGGCGACCTAGCACACCAGGGATGGGCGAGTTGGTTGGCCGGCTTAGGCGATTTGAAGGGTGTCGTGTTTTATACGATGGGGATGATGGGTTAGGCGACCTAGCACCCCGGGATGGGTAAGTTAGTTGGACGGCTTAGGCGATTTGAAAGGGTGTGGTGTTTTAGTTCGACTAGGACGATGGGTTAGGCGACCTAGCACACCGGGATGGGCGAGTTGGTTGTTCAGCTTAGACGATTTGTAGGGTGTGGTGTTTTAGGCGACAAGGATGATGGGACCAAGCACCTTGGGATGGACGAGTTGGTTGAGCGTCTTGGCTGTGGTTGGGTAGGGTTGTACCATGATTTTAGGTGTATTGTGAGCAACTTTAGCATGTCGGATTTGATCAAGTAGGCTCGGCTCACATGCGGACGACTATGATAGAGAGGCGACTTTGTTCACCCCGGTTAGTTGGCTTTGTTGTGCGTGGGCAAGGGGACTAGATATTGGAGCCTTAGGCGGCTGTTGTTTTTGTTGGACTTTTGGCGACTTAGTTGTGTTGGGTTATTCGGAGATTTCCTGTGTTAGTGTAGCGACTTTGTGTGTTGTGGTAGGCGACTCCATAGCCAACAAAGAGAAAAGAGAGTCCACTTATCTTCCTCTGCCTGTCTAATGTTATAGATAAAAGGCCGATGCCCGACTTTATAAATAAAGCCACCGGACAGAGTATAACAGACCTAGAGATCAGCACAAGGACAGGCAAAGTATCAACCAGGATAGAACGAGAGATAGTCTAAGTACATGGCTCCCAGGCCAGTACACGACACGCAGGCCGGAGAGATCTAAGACGAGGGCCGACCACCAACGACTAAGTGACTGCTTGAACTGGCAAGATGGAGATAGCAGAGGTGCGGATCTTGGCCAACATGGCATCGAAGGTATCCCTGTCCTCCTCCTTAGTCAATGATCTCCACTGCTGCAGGAATACACAAGTTTTAAATAAGCAATCAGCTGGTTTAGCAGGGAAAACATGTTCGGTGGTAAATTTATTCCTTGTCGTCCAGAGGTCCCAGCACATCGCAGCGAGGCCCACCCAAAACAATCTTCTCTGGGCCCCAACCAAAGAATTAACCAGGACGCGCAGGTCAGAGAAGGAGGTCGGAGCCCAAGCAACATGCAGCCAGGATCTAATACAACACCAAAACAGCTTAGCCAACACACAGTTAAAAAAGACATGTGACGTGTCTTCTCTCATACCACATAAAGCACATCTATCAGAGCCCGGACCATTAAGCTTTCAGATTTGATCCCCCATCAGCAGACGTCCACGAGAGGCTTGCCAGAGGAAAACCTTAACCTTAGGAGGGATACGGGCCTTCCAAATCCAATTGAATTTGGAGGTGGGGGATCCAGCAATAAGCTTACCATAAAGGAATTTCACCGAGAAACGAGCAGAGGAGGAGTGGGGCCAAACAACCGAGTCTTCCTCCTCCGAGAGCGAAGGGAAGAGAGCAACAAGACGCTACCAGTCTTCCAACTCTGCGGGAGAGAGGGAGCGGCGCAGCTGCAGGTCCCAATTATTCGACGCGAGCTCAGAGATTGAGATCTCAGGGTCCGGGCAGTAAGAAAAGAGAGCAGGAAAGGTACTCGCCAGCGGAGAAGAACCACACCACCAATCAAGCCAAAACCTAGTGGACCTACCATTATGGACAATGAATTTGACAAGGCCTTGGAAGATCGGTCTGAGTTTAACCAGATCTCTCCAGAAATGAGATGCCCCCGAGGCCCGGGCAAACATAGGGCTAGAAGAGGGAAAGTACTTCGCTTTGAGAATGGTGAACTAGAGGGGCTTCTCCTGGGGGATGGTCATGATCTTCCACCACCATTTGATGATCAAACATTTGTTCATAACGAGAGTGTTAATAATGCCCAGCCCCCCAAGGCTTTTTGGCTTACAAATAAGATCCCATTTGACCAAACGATATTTGCGCTTGTTATCAGCCGCATTCCAATAGAAGGCACCCCTGTGTTTATCAAAGCCAGCATGGGTTCCCATAGAAAGCAGATAGAAGCCCATCAAGAACATTGGTAGAGAAGAAAGGCACGCGTTAATCAAGGCAACTTTACCCGCCTGAGTGTTATATCTACCCCTCCAGGGCATAACCTGATTACCCACCTTGGCCACTGTTGGAGCAAAATCTTTAGCAAGGAGTTTGCCAGAGGAGATAGGTAAACCCAGGTAATTTATAGGAAACGAACCAAGAGAACAGTTCATGAGGCGGGCCACCCGCAAGGCCTCGATGTCCGGCACACCAGTGACAATAACTTCACTTTTGGAGAAATTGATCTTAAGACCCGAGAGAACTTCGAAGCAGAGGATCAGAAATTTGAGATGTGCAATGCATTGATCGTTTAGTTCCACTAGAATAATTTTATCATCTGCGTATTGGAGGTGAGTGATGCCCTCCGGAATGAGGTGAGAGCTAACAGGAGAGATGTGGCCGGCCTCCGCGACTCTAGAAAGAATGTTAGAAAGAGCATCCGCCACAAAGTTAAAGAGGATGGGCGAAGCCGGATCACCTTGCCTGAGGCCACGAGAATTCTTAAAGAAGTTACTAACTTTCCCGTTGACGTTAATGGCAGTGTGGCCCCCCATGACCAACTGCATAATGCGGTGAACCACCCCACCATCAAAGCCTTTAGCCAGTAGGACTTGCTTAAGGAAGCCCCAACTGACCGAATCATAAGCTTTCTCGAAATCCAATTTTAAAATAACAATCTTTGTCCCTGATCTCTGGATATCGTGGATAATTTCATGCAGGCATAGGACCCCATCTAGGATAAAGCGACCCTTGACAAACGCAGATTGAGTAGGGGAGAGGGTCCGATGAGCCACCGGGGTCAGGCGAGTAGCCAAGCACTTAGCAGGGAATTTGGCGAAGTTATTGATCAGCGCAATAGGTCTAAACTGCGAAATGAGATCGGCACCCTTAATTTTAGGGGTCAGGCAGATGATCGCATAATTAAGCCTGGAAATATCTACTGTCCCCAAACAGTAACCCTGAATGACCGCGCAAATGAGCTCTTTGAGAGAATGCCAGAATTTTTTAAAGAAAGGGATAGAAAAGCCGTCCGGGCCCGAGGCAGAGTTAGGGTTCGAGTTGGAGATCGAGGAGAAGATCTCCTCATCAGAATAAGGGATCATCAGATCAGAATTTTCTTCCGAAGACACCAAGACCCCCTGGTCCCAGAAATTAGTAGCTAGCCAGAATCCCTGGTCAGGTTTGGCTGAAAGGAGAGAGGAGAAGAAATAAACAACATGAGCCTGTCTAATGTTAGGCTTCAGCTATGGTTATAAAAGAGAAAAGAGACCTTATTCTATCAGTGATTGTTTTTTGCAGGTAAGCAAAAGCTTGACTAAAACCATGGGGCCAAACTTTGAAGCGAGAAAACACATGCTAGTATAGCCACCATCCCCTTTTATTTTTGCAGGGGGGAAACGAGGTAAAGAGCCAAAAAAGAGTGGAGAAAACACTCACCCTGAGTTGCCCCTGGTCACCCTCTGGTCTTTTATCAAGTCTAGCAACCTTTCCAGTTTGTTGTCGGCTTCTGCCCGGACTTCAAAAGCTGGTACTAATATGCCTACTTTCAGACTCTACACACATCACCTGCATCATGTGTGTTTTTAGTGGGTTAGAAGTGTGAGAGGGGTGAAACCAAAAACTTGATGTAAAAAATGATGGTAGAAGAATTAAGAAGTCATATAGAAAAAACAGAAAATGAATTCCTTTTGCTTTCATTCATTACACACATAGTCCCCCTCCTTTGCATTTTGAAAAAAATGAAAATGAAACCCTTTTGAGAAAAACTATGAACAGACTACTGGTCATGATAAAAAAACGATTTTCTAATTATGTTGGCTACTGAAACAAAGCTGCTGACAAAGGATTTATGAATGGACATCAAACTTAACTAGATGCTAGCTTAACAGAAAGCTGCTGACTAAAATATGTAGCATTCGATGCTTACAAAAACTCAAAACGATGATAAAGGTAGGTGGCATGGTAATGAAGTGCAACTAAAAATTGGTAGAGCAGAAAACATCTCACATTGCTGCAATTGGATGATAGAAAATATATTATTGCCTACTAGAAAACATATGCTGCAAATAGATTTCCAAGTATTACTGGTGTTGCCTACAAAACAACATGCATTATTGCCTACTAATTAGGGTTGTGTTGCCTAAAAACATACAGCTCATACTCAGCATTTATCCAAAAATCACAGACTGGCCAACTTAATAGCAGCACGCTGTCGTGTGCGTGCATGCAGAAACACAGAGGAAAAAGCATCCAACTACATAAAGTACAGGCTCATGGACCATACAACATATATGCAGTAGATGACGGTGTTTATATATGCACAATATTTTGCCTACTTGATGTATAACAGATGTGTGGCATTTATCAAGTATTCTGTAGAAAAAAGGTATGGCCCCTGCTGTATTTGCCTAGGAAAAAACATCTTTTATTTGCCCCCTCCTGAATATATCCAGCTAGAAAAATGCCTACTAACACACTGCTAGCCTGGGAACAAATCATCTTCTACTGCCCCAGTAAGTTACCTGACCCCCCCGAAAAACATCTAGGTATATTTGCCTCCCTCCCCACTAACCCTTGCTTATGTCCTTCCACATTTTTGCCTACAATTTTGAAGAAATAAAAAGCCCAATAAAGTCATTGTAAACGCATCTTGAAGGAAGAAGTGGACCTACACTAACATCTGACAGATTTGCCTATGCCCGAAAAAAGTTCGGCATAGAGTGCCCACCATCTGCAACTAAATTGCCTACTCACTGGGGAAAAATACTGCATCTACATAGACAAAGCTAGGCACCTGCCGAAAAATGTCTGACAATCACAAAAAAGTGCTGCTGCGCTAAAAAAACCTTCGACAAATTTCTTGAACGCAACTGTTCAAAGGGCTTGATGTGCCCCCCCCCCATCCCCTCTCGACTTCCGGCCACCCTAGGCACCTCTCCCCCCTTCATCGACGAAGATGGAAGATGCTCCGTCCCATGAGACGAAAAACATAGAGAGCTATGGCGCACGGCTTACCCTCTCTCCCAGTCGCTGAAGCGGTCCACTGCGCCGCGTCGTTCGCCTCCTCTTTGCGTCACCGGCGGGCCTCCCCCTCCTCTCATCGCGCGCACGAGACGCTCGGTCAACTGGTGGTGCTCGGCTCCGCCCGTAGTGCTCGCTGTCGTCGGTGCGCGCTCCCGCGCCCTCCTCGCCATCGTCGGGTTGTGGCTGGCCGTGCTTTGCCGATGAACCTAGGGATTTCTCTTCCCCCCTGTGTTCGCGCGACTGTGAGGAAGGAGAATGGATTGGGGCAGCGATTCAGAATAACTGGTGGGGCGCAGTTTGGAGACGCACTACGCAAGCGACAATTCCCACCGCTCTCTCTCACCTGGTCGGGGATGTCTTTACACGTGGCATAATCCTGGTGAGATGGACGGACGAGGAGCGGCCGCTCGCGACGGCTTAATCGCGCGCGCTCGTCGCCCATCAGTTGGGCAAAAAAATATGTACAATGGGTCATCTCTTAGTCTTATCTTTAATAAATAGCTATTCCTAAAAAAGTGATGAGGCATATTATGCGGCAATGCTACACGTACAAACGATTTACAGGCTTTTACAGGATGGTTAACCTTGATTGGTCAATAGGTGAGCGGGGCGACCCACCTTCCTGAAAATCAGGGGGGGAGAGGTTTGTGATTGGTTGTTAGATGGAAGGAGCGTGTAAAAGCGTGTAAGTCTTTGTATGTCTAGCATTTTTGCATATTATGCTAAGAGATCATCTCTTGTCTTCTCTCAAATAAGAGAAGACAAACCTTTTCTTATAAGTTCTTTCTCCTCCACCTCATCGTTTATTCTACGTGGCACTCGTAAGATAGCACCATTGTACATGCCCTTATATATATTTGTATCAATGGCGGAGCTACGTTGGGGTGTGTATGGGGGGGGGGGGCTGCCCCCGCCTTGGATCAATTCCTCACTTTCGCCCCCTAATGATTTTCTGCTAGCTCCGCCACTGTACAAGATCACCGTTACATTGCTAATCGGTTATCATGAGTGACTAGAACCGTATGTACAAGCTCTTGACGCAGACTAGCTAGTATATCAACTATGAGAGTTAATTGCACAGAAGTATCATAATTCAGGCATCACATGCAGATTGGTACCACGATCGCTAATTTTTGCGTGTCAGTACCAACATTGGTCCAAATTTTTGCAAATTGGACTAAAACGCGTATTTATACGTATTGACGCCCGATCCGACAGGTCGGGCCCACCCGTCAGGTGCCACACTGGCCAATCGGCGCGTGCCCGCGTGCTGACTAGGACGAGCCGGTGCGCTATTGTCCTAACCGGTCCGGTCGCACCAGCTCCAGCCCGGCCGCACCATTCCCCTCCCTCCTCCTCCTCGCTCGAACCCTAGTCCATGGCGTCGGCGATTCCGCCAGTCGGCGGCGAGGGCGTCCACGGCGTCGGAGAGATGTCGTTCTGGCCTCGTAGCGGAACGGTTGGCGTCGACGGGGATGGCGGCGACGAGTCCAGCTCCGCGTACTCGACCGACGACGAGGAGTCGATGTTACTCACCATGGAGCAGCGGTTGCGGTTGGCGCATCAGTGGGTGGCGAACCCTAGCAGCAGCCATGAGTTGACGCATGGACTTGGCGGCGTGCTGTAAGTACCCTTGTCCTACTCCTCTGATTCATCCAATTGGGCATTTTTAGGGTTTGTTCATCTTCTGCTTTATCTAGTTGGGGATTAGGTTTTATCCAATTGAAGTGACTAGACTAACCTAGTAACATAGTGTATTGCACTCTCAATTTAGTTCAATTACTGTGGCTCTCCAAATTGTTCTGTACTGTCTGGTACTGTAATTTAAGCTGTTTTGTACTTTACTGTTGCTCTCCAAAATTTGCTCTTGTGCTAAATTAGTAAATAATAGACTTACAGGTTACTTTAAATTGTAATGTACTGTACTGTTGCTCTCCAAATTAAGAGTAATTATAATGAATAAATGAAATTTAATTTTTTCTGTAGTTTGGATGAAGACATTTGGCAAGTAAGGATCCATTTTGATGCAAGAGAACCGTTGGAGATGAAGCTGTGTGGTTCAGATATTACTTATCTGAATTTGGTTGCAGTGATGGAAACCCAAGGATTTAATGCATATGATTGTTTGTTTCACATTGAAAATCCATCTTTAGGAGAGAAAGGGCTGGATTTGGTAGACAGTCATGCAGAATTACAGATGATAAAGAGGAAGATCCAGGACAAATTGGTGCTTAATTTGCTAGTCAGGGCTTGTCCACCCCCTGATACTGATTTTGAGAGGCAGCATTTTGAAAAGCCAGACTTGTCCACTGTGGTGTACCAAGAGCCTGTTGTTTATGATCTGAGTGAGCCTCCTATCTTAGCTGTTGATCAGGAACGAGTAGTCTTTGAGAGTCAATGTAGCACACATCACCCTGTTGCTCCTGCTGGTGTTTGCACACAAGAAAGCAGAAATGCAACTAACAAGTTGAAAGCAGTTTTGGAAGAAGAAGAAGAGGGATATCAAGGATTTGAGGCTTATGAGGACAGTGATTCCTCTGATGAGGATGGTCAAATTGGAGGTGACCCTAATTACATGGTTGATGAAGAAGATGTAGAGGTGGAAGAGGGAAAGAGGCAGAGAGAGCTAGAAGTACAAGAGGAAGAATCAGATGATGATCAATCAGAAGAGGAAGAAATGCTGCATTATGAGGGTGACACTGAAGTTGAGGACCCATTTGAGGTAGAGGAAGATAGGACTTTTGAACAAGAAGAAGAAACTATAGTTGAACTTGTAAAGAAGAAGCAGAAGCTGCCAGTTAGAAGAGGCCCAACCACTAGGTCACATTGTAGTGAGCTACCAGAGGTTGAACCTGATTTCAGACCATCATCAGATGAAGAAGAGGAGGGGTTGTTGAGGGAGAGTGATGATGATGGTTTTCAGCCACTCTCTTTTGTCCTACAAAAGAAAAAGGAAGAGTAGGGCAAAGAAAAGGCCTCCTAGGAAGTGGTACAATGAGAAAATGGAGCAACCACATGAGCAACTGTGTATGAAGTTGTGTTTTAGGGATCAGCATCAATTCAGAGAAGCTTTGTTGAATTTGCACATCACCCAGGCCGGGAATTTCAGGTATCACAGGAATTCAGATCAGAGGATAATTGTTGAGTGTACAGATAAAAAATGCCAGTTCTTAATGGTGGCAGCAGTTATAAAAGGGGAGAAAACATTTGTAATTAAGAAGATGAGACTAGAGCACACTTGCCCTAGTACCACTGAGACCACCAGGGTTAGTGCTAAGTGGCTAGCACAGAAATATGAGCATCTCTTTAGATCTGATATAACTATTGGTATTCAGACTATAATTGATGCATGCAATGAAAAATATGGTGTAGATGTGCCCAAGTGCATGGCATATAGGGCAAAGAACATAGCTATTGATGTTGTGTTAGGAGATCACAGGAAGCAATATCCTAGGCTTAAAGACTATGCTCAGACTGTCATGGACACAAACCCTAGGAGTAGAGTAATAGTCACTACTGTTACTCCAGTACCTAATGCAAAAATACCCCACCCAGGCCCAAGATTCCATGCCATGTTTTTTTGCCTTAATGGAGCAAGGGAGGGGTTTCTCAATGGGTGTAGGCCTTTCATTGGTTAGTTCTTGAACCTTGTGTGAACCATTTACATATTATAGAGTACTCCATATTGTATCTCACTTGGAAATGTTGATTATGCAGGTGTTGATGGATGCTTCATTAAGCTCACTACAGGTGCTCAACTACTTGCTGCCACTGGTAGAGATGGCAACAACAACATATATCCACTGGCATTTGGCATAGTTGGTCAAGAGGACACACTTAGTTGGTGTTGGTTTCTACACCAACTGAAAATTTGCCTAGGGGGAGAAGTGGGCAAGTTTGGAACTTATACTATAATGTCAGATAGACAAAAGGTATGTGTTTGCATATTTCATTCTGTTTTGAACAAGTGTTTGCATTAGCTTAGATTTTCAAATTGTTTGTAGCTTAGACTTGTTAAATTGTTTGTGTCAGGGGTTATTGAATGCAGTGAATGCTGTGTTTCCAAGTTGCAACCAAAGATTCTTCCTTAGACATTTATATGCAAATTTCCAAAATGCTGGGTTTAGGGGTGAAGATCTTAAGAAGTGCATGGATAATGCTAGCTATGCCTACAATGAACACAAATTTAATATTGCAATGAATGATCTTAGAGCTGAAATGAGGAAGCTTGGGAGTGGCTTACCGCAATACCAAAAAAAACATGGGCAAGGCATGCATTTGACACAAACTGCAAGACTGACTTGGTAGTGAACAACTTGTCAGAGGTGTTCAACAAGTACATTCTAGATGTGAGGAGAAAACCTATAAGGACAATGTGTGATGGGATAAAAGATAAGCAGATGGTGAGGTGGCACATGAAGAGAGAGAGTGTAAAGGAAGCAAGATGGGAGATAACACCTCATTACAGTGAGAAGCTAGAGATTGAGAAGGAGAGGGCCAGATACTGCAAGCCAATACAGGCATGGGTCAACTTATGGCAAGTTACAAGTGGGCAGCAAACACATGCTGTCAACCTGGAACTTGAGACTTGTGGATGCAGGAAGTGGGACCTTAGTGGCATACCTTGCAACCATGCCATCTCTGCAATAAACAAGGCTAAAAGGAAACCAGAGGATTATGTCAGCAAATTCTTCAAGAAAGATTTTTATGCTGCAGCTTATGAACCAATGATCTTTCCTGTGCCTGGTGAGCATGATTGGACAAGGACCCCTGGTCCAGACATAGAACCACCTGCATTCAAAATCAAGAGAGGAAGAAGGAAAGAAAAGAGGATCAAGGGCAAATTTGAAGTACCAAAGCCAAAAGAAACTTCAAGAATGGGGACCATAACATGTGGCAATTGTGGTCTCCAAGGGCATAGGTACACAAACTGTCTGAAACAGTTGAAGCCTGAGCTAGCTTTGAGGAAGAATAAGCATGTGGTAATAATTTTTCACCTTCAAATATACTAATGTTTTCTTTCTTGTACATTTCTTTCTAGCATTATTAACTGTTTCCTTTTCTTTGCAAGGCTAATCCAAGTACCTCACAGCCAAGAGCTGCTGGTCCTTCTACTGCACCAACAGCAAGACAACCAAGACCTGCTGCTTCTGCTCCTACACCACCATCATCTGGAAGAAGAGGAGCTGGCAGAGGAGCTGGTGCTACTTCTACTACAACACCACCATCTGGCAGAGGAAGAGGAGCTAGCAGAGGAAGAGGAGCTGCTACTTCTACTACAACACCACCATCTGGAAGAGGAAGAGGAGCTGGCAGAGGAAGAGGAGCTGCTACTTCTACTACACCACCACCATCTGGAAGAGGAGCTGGCAGAGGCAGAGGAAGAGCTGGAAGAGGTGCTCCAATGCCATTCATTGCCCCAAGGCAATATGCTGACATTCCTACTGATGGCACACACACTGGATGGATGTCCTACTTCACTGCTAGCATGGAAGGTGGAGGAGCCATGTAATGTGAAATATTGTGGTGTTATTTTGGTTAAACTTGATGCTTGAGGTGGAGTACTGGTGGAGTACTCTAGTAATGTTGAACTTGATGCTTGTAATGTTGAACTGCATGGATATGTGGTTGAACTTTAGGTGATTATCTGAATGTTGAACTTTAGTTGGTTATCTGAACTTGCTACTGGATGCTGGTAATGTGAGTTGATTGTGACAAATCAGTACCACATTTGCAGATAATTGTGACAAATCAGTACCAATTCTGCTGCTAGCTGTTGCATGTCAGTACCAATATTGGGGCATGACATAACATGTAGTATCACATTTGGGGATTCTGACATGTGGGCCATCCACCTTTCCTACTATTAAAGTGTGACAGCACAAGATCTCAGAGGAGTGTGGGGACGAAACTAGGGTTCATCCGCGCAGCCAAGGAGAAATCTCAGAGGCGCTGACTGGGGCCGGCGGCGGAGATGTCGTGGTCGTCCAGTGCCGGGTCCGCTCCCGGATTTCGTCGAGCTGCAGGAAGGAGGGGGGAGGAGTCGCGCTCGCCGGTGCGCTACCGCGAGAACCCAATGGCATACGAGCCTCCGGTGATGTGCCACTGCTCAACTCCGAGGAAGGCGCCAAGATGGATCTCCTGGAGCAGGCAGAACCCTAGTAGGAGGTACTACAGCTGCGTGGATGCTATGGTGAGTGCTGTTTTTTCCCTAATTTTCTTCCTCTTTCTTCTGTGCAATAATTTTTGGCAGCATGGTGAATTTGCTTGTGTATCTTAATAGCACGGTGGCTGTGGATTTGTGCAATGGCATGATGATCCACTGCCCACATTCTGGAGTGAGCTCATTGGGGATCTGCGTGATGAAGTATGGAGGCTTAAAGGTGCAACTGTTGCTAGATCTGAAGATCAATTTCCAATCCTGACTCCAAGTGAAGATGATGGCACAAGGGAGGCCATGTTTCTGTCTCTGCAAACTCAACTCAGAGAGAAGAATGCAGAGATTGCAGGGATTAGGGCCAAATTTTACAATGTGTTGTTTCTTTTCACTATATTTGTGCTTGGCTTAGTTGCAGGCAAGATATTAAGTTAGTTAGTTGCTTCAGTTGTAGCCAAGTTGTAATGGATCAAGTTGTAATGGATCAGTGAAGTTATCTTCTGATGCAATGAGATTTAGTGAGTCTTGTTCCTCTTTTATTGCAATGTACTGTCTGGTTTGCTGCAACATTGTCATAATGTACAATCTACATAATCAGCATAACCATAGCAATACATAACCATACAGAATAAGAAACTGATCCATACATAGCAATACATAACCATTGTTCACAATACATAGAGGAGTTCCACTTCAAATGCATAGTTCATCCTTTTCTCACAAAAGGATGAATAGCATAACTACTACATACATACACAGCCATAGTTCACCATTAGTACAAGCATACAGTACACAACATTAGTTCCTAGATGCTAGGTCATTACACAACCATCATTCCCAAAAGGTCAGCAATGCCACTAATCTCATTTCATCTTCTTCACTTCTCCAAGATGGCTTGAATCCCCCTGAACTTCTCCTTCAACTTTTCATTCTGAAACTCTAACTGCCACTTCTCTTCAATATGCTTTTTATTTCCCTTAAGCAGATCAGCAACCTGAAGCTTCAACTCTAGCTTCTCTTGGGTGAGCTTCTCCTGACACTTAGTTAGCTCTGCATTCTTCAGCTCCAAATTCATACTAGCTTCAGTAAGCACTTGCTTCTCTTTCATTTTGTTCAACTTCAAGTTCTGAATGACTGTTGCTTGAGCTCTTGTCAGGTTGAGCAGCACCTCATACTTCTGAGTAAGTTGCTGGGTCTCTGCATCTTTCTTTGCCATCTCAGTTGCCATCTTTGCCTTCATATCATCAATCAGTTCTTTTCTTACCTCCTGCTGATATGTAATGGCAGACTGCAGATGCCTGAAATCCACCACCTTATCTTCCTGGAAGTTCATCAGCTCATGCACATCTTGGACTAACTTGTCATAGTTGGCCTCCAGCTTGTTCTTCTCTTCTGTCAGATGGTGGATAGTGAAAGAATTCTCAAGATTGTCATTCACCCTAGCACTTTTGGCATCTTCAACCATTGCCCATAGCTTCAACAATGCATTCTGCATTGTTGGGGGCCACTGGTGATCAACCCATTCAACAAAGCCACAATTGCTACCTTCCTGCAAAAACAATAACAACAACAAAACAGTTCATACAGCAAGTAATTACACAAAATCACTGCAGTTGCCAAAAAGAATGTCTAAATTTAGCATCAGACCACTAAATTTAACAAGAGGAGCAGCCACTTGAGTAGCTGACTGACTATGTTCAGCCATTGTTCTCCAGCAAAATATACTCATGCTTGACCTAAATAAGCTACTCTAACCACTATGAATCAAAATGTTGACACCAAGCAGAGTACTCCAGCAAACAGAGTTCAATATGGCACTGACCAAGTAAGAAAAAAATCAGTATGCCTACAATCCTACAATACATACCGGCTGTGCACATGCTAAAAACCTCCTGCCTGTGTTTGTTCCTTCAAAGGCAACAAGCCTCTCAGATGCCATGCCGTGCTTCTCACATGGAGACATCACATCCAGCTCAAGCCCCTTGTAATCTGGATCTTCAATGGTGAAAGGAACCTGCAGAAGCTCGCACAAAGACAATGGCCAAATCAAAACCTAGCGAAATCAACCAAATCAAGAAATCCCAAATATGAAACCCTAACCCTAACCCTGTACTGACCTCGTTGAGACCGTCTGTTGAGGAAGAATGCATGTACGGGGGGCTAGAATGGTCGTCGCTGCTTTCGTCCTTCAAAACCATGGCGACGGCGGGGCGGTGCGGCGGCCGGCGGCGATGGAGGAAACGAGCGAGGAGGAGGAGGGGGAGGGGAATGGTGCGGCCGAGCTGGAGCTGGTGCGACCGGGCCGGTTAGGACAGCAGCGCACCGGCTCGTCCTAGTCAGCACGCGGGCACGCGCGGGCACGCGCCGATTGGCCAGCGTGGCACCTGACAGGTGGGCCCGACCTGTCGGATCGGACGTCAATACGTATAAATACGCGTTTTAGTCCAATTTGCAAAAATTTGGACCAATGTTGGTACTGACACGCAAAAATTAGCAATCGTGGTACCAATCTACATGTGATGCCTGAATTGTGGTACTTCTGTGCAATTAACTCCAACTATGACAAACAAGACGGTTGAGGTCTTCCGTTTGTCGATCCACCATGGCAGCGCCGGCCTCCAGACGCGCGCGCGTTCGTCGTGGAGCAGCTCTGGAGTGAAGAGGTTCTTTCAGCCGGTGCACCACGCGTCGGCCTCCCCCAGCGATGGCTTCGCGGACTGCAGCCAATGGCGCAGCGCGCCCTCCCATTTGTCGAAAAACTCTTGTTCTAGGATTGACACCACGTCTTCAGTGCGCACGAGAGGCGCCCACTCCATCACCGTGCGGAACTTGATGTCGATCTGCTTCGGGGGCGTGATCCTCAGCTGTTGCAGCCACCGTCTCAGCCTAGGCAAGACGTGACGCCGGGAGAAGATCTCCCAATGCGCCGGGTCGAAGTAGTCCTTCCATGGGGAGATGGTGTCGTAGCTGCCGCCGCTGATCTTGCTCTCGACGATGCCGTAGAGGCTCTCCGGTAGGTGTCCGATCAATGGAATCCACGGGCGCAGCCAATGGTCGCAGCCCGGGTTCCACAACGGCTCCCACTCTCGCGCTTTCATGGCCATCCTGGGCGCGAGAACCCGCTCGGCGATGTGCTGCACGGCGGAGGGAGGCAGCGCGGCCCTCCACGCCCCCAGCGCGCGCTTCCCCTGGAGCACCTCCTCGGACTTGACGATCGCCGCCAGCGCGTCCGCCGTCCCCGCGCTGTCGTCGCCCTGAAGCTTCACGTCGCGCAGCAGGGTGAGGGTCTTCTCGTAGCAGTCCCGTTCATGGCGCAGGGCTCGTGAGGCAGCCGCCCACTCGCCCCACTTGTCTTCGGCTGGCGGCGACGCCGGCGCGCCCGGCAGGCCGTTGTCGTAGGGCTTCTCGCAGTGGCCGATGCCGGCGTTTGAAGAACGCTTTTCGGTCTTTACAGGGACGACGATGCCTTGGCCGTGCGCGCCAAGACCCGCGCCTTCCTTGTAGTTCCACAGCCGCATCATCTTGGCCACCGGCGCGGTGGTGCGCGCGAGGCTGCCCGGCATCTTGAACGGGTACGAGTCGTCGTCCTTGTCGAGCAGCGCTGCGTTGAAGCTGCGTTTCAGTAGCGCCATGGCCGGCGTTGCCAGGCGAGGAGCAAACACGGAACGTCGCTAGCTACTTGGAACCGGCCGGCCGGCGCGCTGTTCGTTCGGCGGCTTCGGCTGATGCCTATGAGAGTTACACACGTATGGTACGTACGTGCGCATCATTATATAGCTAGCTACGCTAAACCGACTCCGTCTTGGAGACGACAGACGAGCCTTGTGTTTTGAACACGTTTTCGAGTCTAAGAGCATCTATAGATGACAAATACGAACCCTCGAACGCGTGCCGACGCATCCAGACGCGTTCGTGGGCAGTGACCGGTCACTTCTCAAATAGCATCGTCCAAATCAGTATATCTCATATCCGATCCCTTATCTCCATACTTTGCCATGCAACGTCGATAAAAGTATGTAGATCAGCAAACGACACAGGTAAGCACACACCAAAAGATCGGATGTTCAAACGACTGGCAACTTGAAACTACATCTAAAACTTGAAGTTAAATTCAAGCAAAGCAGATCTTCACCACTTCCGGGCCGGGCCCTTCCCCTTCCGGTCACCGGTGCAGCTGTAGCCTTCGGCGGCTAGTGGAGGATCGTCCGTCTCGTTGGACGAGGAGCCGTCGTCGTCGTCGGAAGAGGAGGAGACAATGATGAGGCCCTTGAGGCGCCGGACGGCCCGGTCCTGCTGCCGCTTCAGCTTGGCCAGCCGAGCCGCCTCCATCGCCTTCTCCTTGGCCTCGCGCTCGGACTGCTCGATAGCTAGCCGGAGAGCCTTCGCATTCTTCTGGTGGAGCTGCCGAGCGTCTGCCTCCGCCGTCGTGAGGGACCAGCGGTAGACCCAAGCGAGGAGCTGCTCGTCCTCGTCGGGCTCCGCGGGTAACCCGCGGCGGCGGCGAACAGAGCTCTCTGCCGTGTCCCTCTCCCTTGCCCGCGGCCTCTCGCGGCCGATGGCTTGCGCCTCTGACTTTGGCGTGCGTGGTCGGGCCGGCGCCGTGGGGGCGGGCACAAGCACCCACTGCTACACGCGTGGGGGAGCAGCAGGCGGCGGGGCAAGGGTATAGCGTGGGGGAGACGCAGTCTGCACAGCTCGCGTGGAGCCAAGCGCGGGCCAGGAGGAGCCAGCATCGGCTTCCTCGCTGCTGCGGCGGGGGAGAGGCGAGGCCGATCCGGAATTGCCACCCGTGTCCACCTTGGACCTCTCGAGGGCAATGCGGAGGGCTAGATCCTCGTCGCAGTCGAAGGAGGAGTGGCTGTCGGCGCTCGACGTGGTGGCCGCAATCACCGGAGTGGGCGGAGTGGATCGAGTCAGAGAAATCGGAGCGAAGAAGAAGAGCCGGATCAAGAGTGGAGTGCATTAGGGTTTCCAGATTAAGGATATTTGTGGGGATGGAGTAGGATAGGGGTGGACCCGGCCGACGTGACGGGTATGTCCGGACGCCCCATATTTGGGCTGGATATGAGGGGTGTCAGACAGCCCGGCCGTTTGAGAGCCGTTTGGAACACCCATCTGGGTCAGAAAAACGTGACTGGACGGGCCGTCCGGCATTTGAGACCGGTATGAGTCACCTCGATGTAGATGCTCTAACAAAACATCCTTATTTACTGAGATGAGTTTTGTAGTCGTGTTTTTTTTTATGAATCAAATCGTGTGAATGGATTAATTAATTAGCATACACGGCCATTCCGACATATCAAATCACTTTCCATAGACGGTGGAACGAGAACCACAACTAATCTTTTCATGTTGTTAAAAAAACTAATATTTTTATAGACATATCGAAAAGGATTAAACCATAGTTTAAAAAACCGAACCGGCAATCGAACCAATGAGATTGTAGGTTCAGGTTTTTTACGTTGCGGCCGCCAGTTCGTTGGTTCAATTGCTGTTTCTTTAGGGCAAAATAAAACAATTTTTTATAATGATATAGTGGGAAAACAGTTTAAAGGAGTTGTGTTCCTTCAATATGACGTGAACGTGGGCGGCAAGCTGTCTAGGAAACGCTCACAGCTGTTTCCATTCGCGTGCATGTTGTGCCGGCCCACTACGGGTTCGCGTGCTTCTTTTTCGTTCGCTGCTGTTTCTTTCGTTAGTTTTGTTTCTTCCACGTTTTGATTTTCTTTGTTGTTTTTTTCTTCTAGTTTTGTTCCGGTTTTCTTCTTCTAGTTTTGTTCCGGTTTTCTTCTGGTTTGGTTTTCTCTTGTATCTCTTCTGGTTTTTGGTTTTTGTCCTGTTTTCCTCTTTTGGTTTTGGTTTTTTTCTTTCGGTTTTGTTTTTTCAACGAATATACAAATGCTCAATATGTTTCTTAATTTTGTTCACTGTGTATATTACATAATGTTCAGTGTGTATTCATAAATTGTTCAATGTTCTTTTACAAATGTTCAGTGCGTATCCGAAAATTGTTCAGCGTGTATATTCATATTTTCAAAAATGTTCATCGTATATTCAAAAAAGTTTGTTGTGTATTATTTAAAATGTTCAAGTTATTATAATAAAATGTTCAACGGATATTGCAAAATGTTCAACGGATATTGCAAAATGTTTTATGCGTACTTTAGAAAAAGAATTCAACAGAGTATGTACTTAAACGTTCGAGCCTTGAATTGTCGCAACAGGTCGTAGCTTCTGTTGGTTAGCAACGCTAGCTGAATGAATGGAGGGTTCGAGCTTCGGTTCACGCTTGAATTATTTTTTATTCGTCTGGAGCTTCGTTTCCTCCTAATGGGCTGGCCCATGCGCTCTTCCTTTCTGCGCGAAAGCTCGACCATTGGACGCACGCGCGCGTCCAATAGGAGCTCTCGTGAACATGGTCTTGACGAGTTGGTTATTGGGCTGAGTTTATGCTTCAGCCCAGTAATCGAGTTGGTTAAAACAAAACAAATCGGATCGCCGGACAGCCGGTCGCCTCCCCAACCGTCGGATTCAGCAGTTTTGGTTTGTTGGATCTCGCCAGCAAAACAGCAGAAAATTGCGTCATCGTTCTCCCCTCGTTCTCTGCTCTCCGCTATCTATCGTCGAGGAAATCGCTAACTGGTAGCTGCTCGGTTGGCTGGTGAGTAGGAGATTAATAGGCTAATTGGTAAGTTAATCAATTAATCGGCTGATTTATCAGTTTATCGGCTACCCTGTGATCGTATAAGTAGAGATTAATTGACAAGTTAACTGGTTAATCAGACGAATTCTTAAACAAGCCGCTATCCTTTTTCCTTTGTCTAGATCTGTTGTAGCAACTCAGTAAATGGCCATGCCGTGGCAATATGGCCATCTCCGGTTGTAGTAGCTGCCATGGCCGGTTCCAACAAATGAACTGCCCCGTTGTAGCAACGGTTGTCACCACGGCCATCGTCGAAGAAAGTCTTAACCCGTGCAAAGTCCCGGTTACAACATTGGCATGTCCAGATTGCAGCAGTTTTATATGTAGGTTCTAGCAAAAAACACATCGCTGTCATGGCCGCCGAGGGCGATGCCGCTATAGGTCGCAGCAAATCCCCGTGGGGGTTGTAGCATCTGATGATGATGTCGGTTGCAGCAAAAATAAGAACAACACAATGAATAGGTAAAATGAATCATTTTTGCTCATCCCTGCTATTTAACTATCTTAGATTCAATAATCCAATGTTAGGCATCCGGTTTTGGGAATCTTCTAGAAGGTTCCCCGAACCGGTTTTTGTTTCTTATACCGGTTTCCCTTTTTTACTTTTGTCTATCCGTTTTATATTTTATATTTTTTGCTTTTTTGTTCTTTTTCTTATTTATTTCTATTATCAGGCTTCTTTTAAAAAAATGTTCACATATTCAAAAAATCTTCAGAAATTTCAGATAATATTCGGGTTTTCAAAAATATTTGGGATTTGCAAAAAATGTGTTATTAAAAAAGTGTTCGTGATGTTTTGGTTCAATTTTTTCAAAAAATGTTCAGAATTTCGAAAAGTATTCATTTTCAAATATTGTTCTCAAATTTTAAAACTGTTCATGTTTCAAAATTTGTTCCTGCTTTAAAAAATCATTCAGATTGTTTTTGCTCAATTTTTTGACAACTTTCCAGAAAATGTTCGGAATTTCAGAAATTATTCCCTTTTTAAAAAATGTACACTTTTCCACTTTTCAGCAGTTTCTAAAATTGTTCAAAAAATTCAGGAAATATTTTTTTTCAAATTTTGTACGGTAGTTAAAAAAATGTTTGCATTACCAAATTTTGTTCTGGAATTTCACAAAATTGTTCGTGTTTTTAAAAGTTTCTTCCTGTTTTACCAAAAAAATTCCAAAATTTTTGTTCAAATTGTTCACAACTTTTCAGAAAATGTTTGGAAATTCAAAAAATGTTCACAGTTTTTTTTCACATTTCTACTTTCAGCAGTTTAAAGATTGGTCGAAACCTAAAAATATGTTCTTGTTTTCAAAAAAATGCAGAATTTTTGATTTTTTTAATGTTCCAAATTTTGTTCTGGAATTTCACAAAATTGTTGATTTTGAGAAAAAATTAAAAACAATTCTTCACAATTTTGAAAACTATTTGGAGTTCGTAAAACATTCAATTTATTTTCTTGAATTGCATTCAAATTTTTCAAAAATATTGGGAACTTTGCTGGGCGGTTGGTTCTGAATGATTTTGCTTTTTTAGAACCACTAAAGCTTTCTAATTCTTCCGGTAGCTGGGCATCGTCAATAGGATGAGATGCTGGGTTCCATCCCATGCTAGCACGCTTTTTTTGTAGATATAGTTCAATATCGCAGCCTGTCGCTACCTTCATGGGCTGGCGCACTGTTATCCCCACTGTGCGGGCGGGCGGCATGAAGCTATCCCTAAAAAAAAGGTAGATAGGAGCTTCCCCGGGCATCCCTCATGTTCGTTTTCTCAGAAGCCCCACAAGCTTCCCAACCGATTTTTTATGTGTTTTGATTTTCTGGTTTTCATGCTGTTGCCCTTTTTTCTTTGCTTTTATTTTTTCTAATGCATGAAATTTTTTCAAATTCATGATTTTTAATTCATTTTAAAAAAAATCATGATTTTCCCCAAATTTGTGACTTTTCAAAATTAATAAAAGATATATCAAATTCGTGATATTTTTTTAGAAGTTAAATTATATTTTTTCAAATCCGTGATTATTTTTCAAAAGCATGAATTTTTTTTTAATCCGTGAACTTAATAAATTCCCAGGTTTTTTGTATTTTTTTCTCCAAAAGTCAATGGTTGATCAGTGAACTGGTCAACCTTGGGCGAGCTGCACGCGACCATGCTAATGGGCCGCAGCCAGCGAGCCGTTCTATGCGGGCGCCATCTAGCCACCTGGCGCTTGAGGCGCCGACAAGGAGCTCCCATGGTTTTGTACGGGACGAGCCGATTTTGTATTTAAGTGTGTGGGTTTTTAAGAATTTGTTTTCCTTCCTTGGTTTTCTATTTTATAGGGAGTTAATTTTTCTTTGGTTTCCCCTTTTTCTTTTACCGCTATCATTTTTATTCCCAGTTTACTGCTTAAGATGTATACTTTCTCCCTTTTGTCAATTTTTTTTTACAATTTGTAATTTTGTAAGTAATGCATTAATGTTTTAATACAAAAATACTTCTCGAATATGTGACCCACGTTCTTTCAATATGTGATAAACATTTTTTAAATACGCAACATACCAATATTCAGAATGGGCGTACTAAATACGCGACGAACCTTTTTTGAATATGTGGTGAATTTGTTTATGAAATATGTGATGAAATATTTACGAGGAAATGCTAAATAAATATGTGATGAGCGTTTTTTTCAATATGGGGTTAATATTTATGTAAAATGAGATGACCGGTACATAGCATGGCCCTTTTCCTATTGGCTGACACCCTTATGTATTATGTTTGTATCATCTACTCCCTCCGTTCCAAATTACTCGTCGTGATTTTAGTTCACATTTTGAACTAAAACCACGACGAGTAATTTGGAACGGAGGGAGTAGATGGATAGAGAGTAACAGAGAACCAGAAAAACTTTCATTTAAAATAGCGCATGCAATTCTTTAAAAAATACACAAAGTTTCACAATGCGCGCGGGGGCCAAAACCAGAGGCGCTTAACGTTTCCGTATCAAGCAAATTAACCACAAAATATATGTGACACAACACGACGGAGATGGGACAGTACGGTTTAATGGACATTGATGTGACATGTGACATGGACGGACAATGGATCCAAAGAGCGACTCACTGTACAAGCCGCCAAATGGAAGGTTCTTGGTGCCAAACGCAATTCATGTTTGCACGCGGGGGCTAAAAACGAGAGGTACTAAACATTTTCGTATCAATTTCATCAACCGCAATCATATATGGCATACCACGACGGAAATGACCCGTCAATGCACAGCCCGGATGCAACATATCGACCGAGAGAATATAGCCTGCGTGTAGCTTCCTCCCGATCATATACCTCAGCCATGCAAGCATTACAATCTTAGAGCTAACCTAATAATTAATCTAACAACCAACCTACTATTATTTTTAAAAAAATGAGATGTCCCCGGCCTCTGCATCTGAGAGATGCATGCGGCCATTTTATTGATTATTCTCGAAGACCTTACAAAGTAGAACAACAATATGTCTGAATCTGTCATCTTGGCAACATCAGCTGCTACTCCTATCCGAATGATGAAGGGATGCAAGCTGGGCCACATACACAGACCTCTCACCTAAACCTAACATCTAAAGCCGGAGGCCCCGACCAAGCCATCTGCCGGGTCCATGGCTCAAACCGGTCCGACACACTCACATGTGTCGTCGCCGCCATCTTTCACTGATCCATCTTCAGAGCAGATTGAGGTAACAACCTTTGCAGGTCCTCCGCCATAGACGCCACCACGACGCCAAACGACAACCTCCACCTACGCGAGCCTTGGCAGGTCCTCCGCCATTGACTCCACAATGACGCCAGATGACGACCTCCTACGCGAGTCCATCTCCAAGCAACGAACGTAACTCCATGCTAGGACAGTGCCACACCACCGCCATCGCCCACCACCCACAAGCGCCACCCAACCTCAAGGTTCCCAAAGCGGCGCCTTCAAGAAGGGAACGACGCCGTGAGCGCCGCCACCGCCCAGCAAAGTTAGGGCTTTTGCCCGGGAGACCTAGGAGAAGGGGAAGTGAGGAGATCAGTCCATACCGACGCCTCCAAGGAGGGAACGACACCCTCATGCGTCGCCGTCGGTGCGGCCGGTCATGGCCGACCAGGGATTTTGCCCGAAATAGATCCCGCCACCAGCAGCGCCTCCTGTACAGAACCGGCGACCAAGAGGAAGCACGGCCCGACCTGGCTGGCCCGCACGCTGAACAGGGGAGGAGGGGAGGCGCCAGATCGCGCGCACCGACCACCGCAGAAGCCGCCGGCGGCCGCCAATGACCACCGGATCCCGCCGCCCGCGCGGCCGTGATGCCAGATCCACCGCCCGCACGGCTGCTAGCCGGCCGTGCCTTGCCAATGGAGCCGCGCTCTAGATCCGGGGTTCCCCACAGAGAGGCAGGGCAACCGAGGCCCCGCCGCCACCATCCTTGGCGCTCCAGGCTTGCCCAGCGGCTGCCTCAGGCGGCGGCGAGGAAGGAAAGGGGGGGGGGGGGGGGGGGGAGGGCGGCTAGGGTTGGGAGGAGGAAGGAGCTTAAAATTGGGGGAGAATTTCACTTCCCCGGCCTCTGCACCAACCAGGGATGCATACGGCCTTTTAAGTATGAGTACTAGGATTTTTAATCTCGGTTACGCACCGAGCCTAGTCCTTAATAAATGTGTGAGTATCAGGAAAGCCTGGTCCTTAAGAATAAATAGGAACCTAAATTCGACTCCGTGAGGATTTGAACCCAGGTGTTGGGTTTATACAACCAACCCATTATAATGTGTTTTTTAAATGAAGACTTCAAATGAGATCGCATGTGTCTATACTACTCCAGTTAGCAACGAGCAGTTTTATTAACCATGATCTTAACTTTGATGTCAAGAATAAAAAAAACATGATCTTAACTTAGCCGTATGGAACCGGACTCCCACGTGATATATGAAAAACGTGATGTGCTTCAGCACTCCAGGTGAATAATGGTCTGCACCATTCGACTATTGTATGGCTGAAGAGACGACGGTTTTTCTTCTCAACTTTCACCTGGCCGACACGTACCGTGGCCCTTTTTGTATTGGCTAACTGACAAACGGACCATCTTTGTGGTTCTATTATCATCTGCGTAGATAGATAGACATCAACAAAGAACCAGAAAAACATTCCGATTCTTCATAGAAAAAAATCACAATGCCCGCGCGCGCGGCGAAAACCAGAGTCGCTTAACGTTCCTATCAAGCAGATTATCCGCAAAATACAGGTGGCACAGCACAGCGCGACGGAGATGGGAGCGTACGGTTTAATGGACAATGGGCGTGACATGGACGGACGAACGGATCCAGAGAGCGACCTCACTGCACAAGCCGCCACTGAGAAGTTTCTCGGCGCCCAATCGCGACGTGACACTTCACTGCTCACTTCGTCGCTCTCGCGCGCTGCACACAGCACACGCCCCGTGGGTGCTTCCTTCCTCGCGTGTATAAGAAGAGCGGGACGCGAGGTAGAATTTGTCACCCCCGCAGGGGATCCAGCTTCAGTGCCTTTGTGAAGCAAAGGCACAAAGCGCCTTAGCCTAGCATATCAGCCACTCGTTTTTCATCCGACGCACATAATAGGCTGAAGGCAAAACACACTCAGACTTGCTGTTTTCAGGAGAGACAGAGGAATGACAGCAGCGATGCACTAACGCTCTCCAGCCTGAATATTTGCACACAAAATATTTGATGCTAAATATCGGGTTTTAGTTTTATGGTCATTCGGCTGTCAGTTAGTTCGCTGATGTTTCAAAAATCTGACAGTAAGCACTGGAAAAACTAACATTCAGTGTACAATCTGTACCAAACCATGACTAAAATTCATTGTACCAAGTTGACTTTATATCAAAGAAATTTGTACAATCTGTACCACTTAACATGTAAAATCTGAAGGAATCAGAGAAGGAAATACAAACAAGGTAACATCATAATTTGCAAGCACTTGATAATCAATAGTTCTGTAGCATAGCACTGCAATTTTCAAGCACATGACATTGAAAGTCTGAAGCATATGATTCAAATTTTGTAGCAATAAGTACTACTGATGATCAATCATCCAAGTCTGTTACATAATAGGCCATTTCACTTGTACACTTAGGCCACAAAAGACTATAGTTATCCCCAAATATTTTCAAAAAACTATAGTTAACCCCCAAAGTACCATATAACCAACATCTAGACATTAGAAGAAATTTCCACCATAAAGACTGTCATCACCATCACCATCACCACAAGTAGGGGGAGCTGTTAGGAGGTGTGTAGCCGAGATTAAGTCGTCCACCAACTTGACGAGTAGCAAGCTCATGTTCAGGTCGTACACGCATGTGCAAGCAAATAAATATTGTTGCCTAAACTGAACTTGAACCTGTACGCGCATGTACACGCATGGGCAATTTACAGTCGAACCTGAACCTGAACCTGAACATTTTTAAGTTAAACATGAACATTCAGTTAGCAGCAGACTAAACTGAACCTGGATTACCTACGGCGGGTGGTGGCTGCAGATTCACAACGAAATCGCGGGGAAGATCAGGCGGACAACCATCCTCCGTTGCCGCACGACCATCATCCCTCGCCTGCGCGGCGGCGCGACCTTCGGCCCTCGCCACGGCCCCGCCTCGATCTCCAATGGACGCGGTGCGAGGCCCTCCTTTCTCTCCTCTGCAGCGGCGCGGCTCTCTCTCTATCTCTCTCACGGCGGCACGACGCCGCCCAACTCCCTCTCTCTCCTCGGTGAGCTCGCCTGTCAAACCCTCGCCTCCGTCGAGCGGCGCGGGAGAACTGTTTCAGCCCGCGCGCAAAAACGCCTCGCCCCGCCTCTGTCTCTCCTGAAAACAGCTAGTCTGGGTGTGTTTTGCCTTCAGTCTATCCTGTGCGTCGGACGAAAAACCAGTGACAGATATGGTAGGCTAAGGCGCTCCGTGCCTTTGCTTCACAAAGGCACTGAAGCAGAGTCCCCCGCAGGTTACTGCTTTCGATATCGGGGCGTACACAGAGAGAGAGAGAGCGCGCGCGGGGTTCATGGCGGAGGAAGATAAGGCGGCCAGCGACGCAATGTCGACGGTGGCGGAGGAGGCGCCGGTGACGGCCGAGCGGCCGGTCCGGGCAGACCTGGAGCCGCGCTTTCCCAAGCCATGTGAGTGCCTGCCCCGTTCCTTCGGATAATTCTTACCGTACTACGTGCTTTCGGCCACACAGAGGGCGTTGGTTTCATCAGCAAAACAAACATAACCAACACACATGCATCTGTATCATGCAGACTTGGCTCGAGCTCTGGCCGTGCCCGATGTGTACCATCCTGAAGGGGCCGTGGAGGGGCACGAGCACGGCCAGAAGAGCGTGCTGCAGCAGCATGTGTCCTTCTTCGATCTGGATGGCGACGGCATCGTCTATCCCTGGGAAACTTACCGAGGTAGGGCATGGTGACCCGTAGTGTTCTAGGAATGCGTACCCTGTACACTTATCCGTTGATGGTTCGATTGGTTATGTAACTTATGTTGCACGAATTCTAGGAATGCGGTCGCTGGGCTTCAACGTGATCTTGTGTTTTATAGCGGCAATTGCCATAAATATTGGTCTAAGCTTCCCAACCCTACCTGTAAGTACAAAAGGGGCTGAAACTTGCTAAAAGTATTATTCTATACTCGACATTTTTGTTCTTTAAAAGTTGCACCCAGGCTGGCTCTTTTATTCTTTTTTTGCTTTTCATGATGGGTATGTATAGAGCTGGATACCATCTCCCTTGTTCCCCATACACATCAAGAACATCCACAAGGATAAGCATGGCAGCGACTCCTCGACCTACGACACGGAGGGAAGGTAATCGAGATCCACACTCCAAACTCGCCTACTACTAGTTCAAAACTTTGTTACACTATCTATCAGTTCTAAAGGAGGTACGTTAATTACAACTGTGAAACAAATATAGGTTTATGCCGGTAAATTTCGAGAGCATCTTCAGCAAGTACGCCCGCACGGCGCCGGACAAGCTCAGCTTTGGCGACATCTGGAGGATGACCGAAGGCAACCGGCTGCAGTATGACTTCTTTGGATGGTGAACACTTAGAACTGTCATTTCTGCTTCATCATCGAATTACTTTTTTAAAAACGGAGGCAAAAGATTCCTCCACTGAAGACGTTGCTTCACTATGTTTGGCCTGAACTGACGAGTGTTCAGGTTGGTGAGCAAGGGAGAGTGGATACTGCTGTACGTGCTTGCCAAGGACGAGGAGGGCTTCGTCTCCAGAGAAGCTGTTCGCCGTTGCTTTGATGGCAGCTTGTTCGAGTTCATCGCCCAGCAAAGGAGGGAAGCCCACGAGAAGCAGCACTAGAGTCACAGGACTGAGTAGAGTGCAACGCTGTCATCTGGGAGCGTCGTCGATCGTGAGTTTTCAAATGTGGACCAGATTTATTGCCGCATCATGTATGCAAAGGAAATAAGAGACGAACGAATACCAAGTTTAGAGGGCTGAAAAGTTGTACACTTTATATATATAAAACATATACATCTTTTACAGTAGTTGGCATTATTGTTAACCGTCCGTTTGTCTCGATCTAACAGAAGAGAAATAGATAGTATTACATAGTTCTCGCACGAAAGTACTAAAAATGATGGGGCCAGTACTCGGATTTGTGTGGGGTCGCTTTTTAATGAAAGGGTAAATTAATCATCGGTTCGTCGCCCCTCTCGTCCAATCTAAAACCACCACCGTCCGCTCCTCTCCCTCTTGTCTAGGAAATCGCCCCCCCTCTCCTTCTTCTCCATTGGAAAACCACCTCCTCTCTTCTCCCACCGTCGCTCCTCTTCTCTACTCTTTAAAAGCCGGCGAGTGTAGTAGATTGATGGAGGGCGTGAACAACACGGCCATCGCCGGCGGCGACCAGGTCAAGATGGCCAGGTTGAGCGAGATCTGTTCTTGGTTTGACAACAAACGACAGATGTCCTTGACGGCGTAGGCCATGATCAAACATCTGAAGAAGAGCGAGAAGTTGGCGATCTGGCCCCCGCCCGCAGTACCGGTGCAGTTCATCGAGAGGATCCAGGCGTTGGAGCAGACGGATTCGCCCAAGGAGTGGGTCAGGCGGAGGTGGTGGGCGTACAGATCCAGGGTAGAGCATCTAGAGGATCAGGAAGCCACCCCTGCACGAGGTGCCGTTGTAGATTGTGCAGCCTCCAACCGAGTCACCGGAGACTTCGAAGCGCAAGAGGAGGAGGACAGTGGTCGCGACGTTGCTTCCCCGCCGTTCTCCACGCTTCCCTCGCCGCTCTCCTCGTCTGAATAGCGGCGGTAGCGTTTTTTAGGGTAAGATTCTTGATTTGTAAATCATTACTTGCCACTTGGTTAATTTGATTTTCTGCAATATTTTCTTGCTGCATGTATTGTCCCTTTCTTTATAGTGTTCTTGTATCTGTTCAAGTGCACGTCTACTCCAATCCATAGCCTCTGGGTGACAGCTTAATTAGTTGCAAAGAATAAATTACCTTTCAGTACTGCAAGTTCAGTACACAGTGGTAGATTCTGGGTAGACACTAAACTATTTCAGTACTGCAAGTTCAGTAGACGTAGCTTCTGAAATATTCCAGTAGTTTATTTTCAATACACATTGGTAGACACTGAAATATATCAGTAGTTCAATTTCAGTACACACAGTACACACTGGTAGACACTGAAATATTTCAGTAGTGCAGTTTCAGTACACACAGGTACACACTGAAATATTTCAGTAGTGCAGTTTCAGTACACACAGATACACACTGAAATATTTCAGTAGTGCAGTTTCAGTAGATAGTAGACACCAAACTATTTCAGTAGTGCAATTTCGGCTAAAGCACGTATCTACTAATGCATATCATATAAGTTAAATCCAAATTTTAGTAATGATATATGTCAAAGAAGCATCAATATGATTGTCAATGTTTATGCCATTGATGGTAGTATAACAAATCATCAAATAAGGCAACTTTCATCTGAGGCCACAATTTTTTGTTGCAAAATTTCAAACCTAGAGATGTCAGTAATTTCATGATTTAGGTTACATCTCATGTAGTTATTTTGTTACTCATTGTGTACCGCATGTACGTGTTATTTGCATGATTTTTCTCATTTTGTTTACTGATTGTTTGAGCAGTTGATAGCTTGTATGGTTTAAGCAGTTGAAAGTAGGCTTGATGCTGTTAATCTGTGTTTCACCCGTTTCAGTAATACTTGCCATATAGATGTGTTGCTCATATTTATGTATACTGGGGAGGCAGCAAAAAATAAAATGTAATATTCTAACATATTCACCTGCTCTGTAGGTGATTGATACGTCTCCAACGTATTTACTTTTCCAAACACTTTTGCCTTTGTTTTGGACTCTAACTTGCATGATTTGAATGAAACTAACCCGGACTGACGCTATTTTCAGCAGAACTGCCATGGTGTTGTTTATTGTGCAGAAAACAAAAGTTCTCGGAATGACCTGAAAATCCACGGAGATAACTTTTGGAAAATATAAAAAATACTGGCGAAAGAATCAAGGCAAGGGGGCCCACACCCTGTCCACGAGGGTGGGGGCGTGCCCTCCCCCTGGGCGCGCCCCCTGATGCTCCACCGACCTCAACTCCAACTCCATATATTCCGTTTCGCGGAGAAAAAAATCAGAGAGAAAGTTTCATCGCGTTTTACGATACGGAGCCGCCGCCAAGCCCTAATCTCTCTCGGGAGGGCCGATCTGGAGTCCGTTCGGGGCTCCGGAGAGGGGGATTCGTCGCCGTCGTCATCATCAACCATCCTCCATCACCAATTTCATGATGCTCACCACCCTGCGTGAGTAATTCCATCGTAGGCTTGCTGGACGGTGATGGGTTGGATGAGATTTACCATGTAATCAAGTTAGTTTTGTTAGGGTTTGATCCCTAGTATCCACTATGTTCTGAGATTGATGTTGCTATGACTTTGCTATGCTTAATGCTTGTCACTAGGGCCCGAGTGCCATGATCTCAGATCTGAACCTATTATGTTTTCATGAATATATGTGAGTTCTTGATCCTATATTGCAAGTCTATAGTCACCTATTATGTGTTATGATCCGACAACCCCGAAGTGACAATAAGCGGGATACTTCTCGGTGATGACCGTAGTTTGAGGAGTTCATGTATTCACTATGTGCTAATGCTTTGTTCCGGTTCTCTATTGAAAGGAGGCCTTAATATCCCTTAGTTTCCACTAGGACCCCGCTGCCACGGGAGGGTAGTACAAAAGATGTCATGCAAGTTCTTTTTCATAAGCACGTATGAGTATATTCGAAATACATGCCTACATTATATTGATGAACTGGAGCTAGTTCTATGTCACCCTATGTTATAGCTATTACATGAGGAATCGCATCAGACATAATTATCCATCACTGATCCAATGCCTACAAGCTTTTCACATATTGTGCTTCGCTTATTTACTTTTCTGTTGCTACTGTTACAATTACTACAAAACTGCTACCTTTACTTTTGCCACTGTTACCATTACTATCATACTACTTTGCTACTAAATACTTTGCTGCAGATACTAAGTTATCCAGGTGTGGTTGAATTGACAACTCAACTACTAATACTTAAGAATATTCTTTGGCTCCCCTTGTGTCGAATCAATAAATTTGGGTTGAACACTCTATCCTCGAAAGTTGTTGCGATCCCCTACACTCGTGGGTTATCAAGACTAATTTCTGGTGTCGTTGCCGGGGAGCATAGCTCTATTCTTGAGTCACTTGGGATTTATATCTATTGATCAGTATGAGGAACTTGACAGACGAAAGAACAAAGATTTTCCCCTCAACTACCAAGGGAGGTAAGGAACTGCCATCTAGCTCTGCACTAGATTTCCCTTCTGTTTTGACTAAACCTGCTACCGCTATGAATTCTGATATGTCGCATGTTATTGATGATGCCACTTCTGCTATGCATGATACTTATGATGAAACTACTTCTGTGCGTGATACTACTTTGCCATTAGGTGAATTTCTTGATGAACAACTTGCTAGGGTTAGGGAGAATGAAATTATTGAAGATGCTATTATTGATGATAGTGATGATGAAAGTTCTCCCCCTGATTATGAATTACCTGTTGTTCCT
Source organism: Triticum timopheevii (assembly GCA_963921465.1). Lineage (NCBI taxonomy): Eukaryota > Viridiplantae > Streptophyta > Magnoliopsida > Poales > Poaceae > Triticum > Triticum timopheevii. The sequence goes on along the minus strand of OY997264.1, from coordinate 475,816,763 downwards.
GAGGGTTATGTTATGGATGAGGAAGTTGCTAGAGCTATCTTTGCTTGCAAAGATAGATATGATCTTAAGAAGTTATTAGCTAAATGGAAGCAACAATCTCTTAATGCTAGAATGAAACCTGACCCTGCTTTTGCTACTTCACCATCTGTGTTACTGATAAGTATTATGAATTCTCTGTTGATCCTGAAATAATTACTTTGATAGAATCTGATCCTTTTTATGGCTATGGATCTGAAACAGTTGTGGCACATCTTACCAAGTTAAATGATATAGCCACCCTATTTACTAATGATGAGAAGTCTCGATATTATTATATCCTTAAGATATTTCCGTTCTCATTAAAGGGTGATGCTAAGACTTGGTTTAATTCTCTTGATCCTGGTTGTGTGCATAGTCCCCAGGATATGATTTATTACTTCTCTGCTAAATATTTCCCAGCTCATAAGAAACAAGCTGCCTTGCGGGAAATATATAATTTTGTGCAAATCAAAGAAGAGAGTCTCCCACAAGCTTGGGGGAGGCTTCTCCGATTACTTAATGCTTTGCCTGATCATCCTCTTAAAAAAATGCAATACTTGATATCTTTTATAATGGACTAACCGATGCTTCCAAGGACTACTTGGATAGTTGTGCTGGTTGTGTTTTCAGGGAAAGAACAGTCGACCAAGCTGAATTACTATTGAATAATATGTTGACTAATGAAAATAATTGGATTCTTCCTGAGTCAATTCCTGAGCCAATTGAGCCAACTCCTGAGCCTATTCCTAAACCATCTCCGAAGAAGAGGGGTGTTCTGTTTCTCAGTCCTGAAGATATGCAAGAGGCAAAGAAATCAATGAAAGAAAAATGTATTAAAGCTGAAGATGTTAAGAATTTACCACCTATTGAAGAAATACATGGTCTTAATATACCGCCTGTTGAAGAACAACATTGTCTTGATAACCCGACACAGGTAGTAAAGGTAAATTCTATCTATAGATATGATAAAGTTGAAATCCCGTCTACTAAATTTCATAGCCCATGCTTAGATGAATTTGATGACTTTATGGCTAGACAAGAAAGTTTTAATGCTTATGTTGGTAGAGAATTAAAGAATAATGCTTTCGAGATAGGACGCTTGAGTGATTATATGGCTAGAGTTAAAGGTGAACTTAAACTCATTAGCAAATATAATTCTATGGTTAAGACTCAAGCGGAGCAAGTACTTAAAGCTCAAAGTGATTTGCTCGATGAATTAAATAATAAACATGACTTTGTTGTTAGAGTGGCTACTAGAACCGGTAGAACGACTCAGGAACCTTTGTATCCTGAAGGCCACCCTAAGAGAATCGAGCAGGATTCTTAGAGAAATAATTTAGAGGCACCTAGTTCTTCTAAAAAGAAGAAAAAGAAAAATGATAGGACTTTGCATGCTTCTAGTGAACCTGTTATAGACACACCTGAGAATCCCAATGATATTTCTATTTCTGATGAACACAATCAGGCGATGAACATGAACCTAGTGATAATGTTAATGATAATGTTCATGTTCATGCTCAACCTAGCAATAATAATGATGTAGAGATTGAACCTGTTGTTGATCTTGATAACCCACAATCAAAGAATCAACATTATAATAAGAGAGATTTTGTTGCTAGGAAGCACGATAGAGAAAGAGAACCATGGGTTCAGAAACCCATGCCCTTTCCTCCTAAAACATCCAAGACAAAGGATGATGAGAATTTTGAGATTTTTGCTGAAATGATTAGACCTATCTTCTTACGTACACTACAAAAAAAAGACACATCCGTGACATTTTGGGCCGAACGAATTTTTTTTCTGTCATACATATGACACTTCTATGACGACAATTGTGACAAAACCCGGTATCATCATAGATGTGGTGGGCTCCTACTTCTATGACAAAAAATCATGACAGAAAATGGGCTTTTCGTCCTGGGCGGGCCGGAGACGCAGCTGCATGACATTCTTTGGGCCGTCCATGACGGAAAAAACCGTGGTAGAAGCGAGGGGGAGGAAAATTTCGGGGAGTTCCCGGTTACGGTGGGAGGTCGGGGGCCGAGCGATGCGCGTTTCTCTCGTACACATACGCGCGTGTGTGCGAGGCGTTGGCTCTAACTGAACCCGAGCGAGGCGTTGGGCTCTAACTGAACCCGAGTGATTGCACTGCAGGCTACGCGTTACTGAACCCGAGCGATCGATCGATGGCTGTTAACTGAACCCAATCGAGCGATTCCTTCGCTACTGCTGCTAACTGAAGCTGATCGATTGGATGAACAGTGAGCGTTGCGGGGGGGGGGGGGGGGGGGGGGTTGGATGAACAGTGAGCCATGGCATTGCCTCTGGATGAACATGACCCCGTGGTGTGGTGGAGGGCTGGATGAACAGTAGACGATGGAGCGGTGCCCGTGGAGGGGTGGTTGAACAGGACCCCGTGGTGTGGAGGGCTGGATGAATAGTAGACGGTGGAGGGGTGCCCGTGGAGGGGTGGTTGAACAGTAGCCGGTGGAGTAGCGCGCGGTGGAGGCTGGATGAACAGGAACCCGTGGAGGCTGGAGGAGGTCGACGGTAGCCCGTGGAGGCTGGAGGAGGTCGACGGTGGAGATGAACAGTATCCCGTGGAGTCCCGTTTTGCGGTACGCCACACCCCTCCCGATGAACAGGACCCCCATTTCGACCGTAGCGCTCCAACACAAGTCCGTTTCGTCCGTTTTGCGGTACACCACACCCCTCCCGATCAACAAGACCCCCGTTTCGACCGTAGGAGGCCCGTTTCGTCCGTTTTGCGGTACGCCACACCCCTCCCGATCAACAGGACCCCCCGTTTCGACCGTAGGAGGTCCGTTTCCTCCGTTTTGCGGTACGCCACACCCCTCCCGATCAACAGGACCCCGCTCCGAGCGTAGGAGGTCCGTTTCCTCCGTTCTGCGGTACGTCAGGCCTCGTTTCCATCGCATGTTCCGTCCAAGCCCTCCCGATGAACATGACCACGCATTCCGTTCCGACCCAGCCGGTTGGCTCCCACACGTTCCGTTGCCTCCCGATGAACACGACGCATTCCGTTGCCTCCCCATGAACACGACGCATTCCGTTGCCTCCCCATGAACACGACGCATTCCGTTGCCTCCCCATGAACACGGCGACGACGCTATTTCTCCGTTCCGACCCAGCCATGTACACGAGCCCTAGCCGTACGTATGCGCGAGTAGGCGTTCGAGACCCTGCCTGTATGTACGTACGTGGCCGTATTTTCTTTCTTGCACCCTGGCCGCTGTACGTACGTGTACAAGCTACGTGCGCGCCTCTGTTACGACACGTGCGCGCCTCTGGTACGACACGTGTGTGCCTCTACAACGACCAGTATGTACGTACACGTTCGTGACCAGAATGGCAACGCTACGTACGCTTCGACCAGGTGGGTCCCGACTGTCAGGCACTTCCTTGCCTGCGAAGATGTAGCTGGTGGGTCCCAGCAGTCAGGAGGGTGGATCGTTTTGGTTTTTTTGCCCGGACGCACTTCCTTGCGTCCGAAGGTGTAGCTAGTGGGTCCCAGTAGTCAGGGGGGCGAATCGTTTTTTTGCCCGGACGTACTTCCTTGCGTGCGAAGGTGTAGCTGGTGGGTCCCAGCAATCGGGGGGCGAATCGTTTTTTTTTTCGGATGCACTTCCTTGCGTGCGAAGATGTAGCTGGTGGGTCCCAGCAGTCAGGGGGGCGAATCGTTTTTTTCCCGGACGCACTTCCTTGCGTGCGAAGATGTAGCTCGTGGGTCCCAGTAGTCAGGGGGCGAATCATTTTTTTCGCGAAATACGGTGGCCCGTCCGGTGGGTCCCCGCTGTCAGGTGGAGGAATAATTATTTTGCGCGTAATAAGAAGGCACTTCCTTGCGGCTGCTGTGGACCCAGCTGTCAGCCTCTCCACGTACAGTCCACGTCCGATGGAAGTCGTTCGTTGACCACGTTGACCACGCCGCGCCGAGAGCACCATGGCGGTGGACGATGGCGAGGCCTAGGAAGGGGACGACGCGGACCCGAGAAAGACGCGAAGTGGATGCACACGCGGAGAGGAGTACGAGGGTTCACTGGTTTGGCTGCGCTACCGTCGCCGCAGAATAACAGGGGGTGTGGGTGAGTGGAGGGATGGCCTGGCCAACGGCGAGAGTAGTAGGGGGCGGTGAGGCCTCTGCGGTAGCACAGCCGGCCACGGGAGGCAGGAGCAGGCAGCACGACTGGCGCTGCTTTGGGCGGCTGGAGCAAGAAGACCAGAGGTTGAAGAAGCACGACGGCCGTTGGATGGACATCGTACGGTCACTGCAGCTAGAATCGTTTATATTGACTAAGTTGACAAAGCCCTTGGTACGTCAACTTAGTAGGCCCACATGTCAGCTTTCGAAACGGTGTGCCCCAGATGTCAGGGGGAGGAATCATTTTTTGGGCGGGTGAAGCTAGAATATCCGAGATTGAAGAAGAAGCACGGCATCCATTGGATGGACATCCAATGGCCACTGCTGCTAGAACCGTGTGTTGACTATAAGTTGACAAAGCCTTGCATACGCGTCAACTCTGTTTTTTTAGGGGACGTGTCAACTTAGTAAGACCAGAAGTGTGTGGCAGAGAACTTATAGCCCATTTGAGATTTGCAAAAATGTGTAGCCCATTTTTGAATTCTAATGGAATTTACTACAACCCATTTACAGTTTGTTAAAAGTACAGCCCATTTCAACCAACCGTTCAAAACGGAATTCAATAAAATTTCCCACATTTTGATGGGATCCGAAATATTTTTATCCCGAAATTTCTAGTCAGATTAAATACAATTTCAATATAAATTTATATTACGTAAAAATCCAACGAAACATTGCGCTCGCAACAATTAATGAAATTAAAATTTTCAATATCCAAAAATAATATTTTATAAAGTAATCACGTGTTTGGTGCATTTTTTTATAGTTACTGCCCAGTTTTTATAATTACATCCCATTTATTATTTCTTAAAGCCCATTTTCTTGTTAAGCCTAATGCATCCCTCCTAGGAAAGATTTGCAGCCCAGCGGGGCGGAGAATAACAACTTGACCTTGCCTGGGTATTCTAAAAAAAAGTATAGCTGGGCTAGCCATTTTCAGCTTGAAAAAAATTAATATCTGGGCTGGATATCTGGCCTGGGCTAGACGGGCCACAGCCCGCCCAGTTAATACCTGCAGTGATGTTTTCGTTGTTGTTCAGAGGAGAAAAATTAATATATGGGCTAAACATCGAAAAACTCTGCAGTGCTCACACCTCAAAAACACAAATACTGCTCGAGCTGCTTGGTCCCAGCTGTCGGCCGCCTCTTGTGCAATTCTCTTGTTTATTGACTACTTCCTCCTTTCCGGTTTATAGTGCTCAATTCAAAAATCTCACCAATCAAGGTAGATGGCGAGTGGTGGAATACTTTTTGTAGTTTTGCAAAAGCACCTAATTAATGCTCTTGTTATCCTCAAAAATTATGTTTATCAATGCATTAATTGCAATGCATGCATGCATAAAGTACCTGCATTGGTCAATTTTCTCTTAATACTTGCATGCAATGATTTAATGCACCTTGAAATCTGAACATGTGATGGAAAACAACCAAATTGAGCCTTATAAAATGGAAAAACTAAAATTTTGAGATAAGCCCTATAAACCGGAAAGGAGGGAGTACATAGGTTGACAATGGTGTGGGACCGTGATGTTAGGAAACCAGGAGGAAGCAAAATAAATTATATATAATAAGGGGGTTGGCGCCGGATTGTCGACTATGGACCTGGTGGGTCCCCATTGTCATCCTCTCCAAGTAAAGTCATCTCCTCGCCCGCGCGCGCTTTCCGCCCGAAACAGTCAGCGCCGCCCGCCCCGCTTCCCAGTGCAGGCGATTGCTCCGCCTTCAAACGACACAAATGCCGTTCGTTCGTCCATCTGCCGCCCACATTAATGATACGCGGTTGCCGAGGCGGCTACTCCGGCGCCACACTTCCTTCCCTCCGCCCGCCCACCATTGCTATATAAACTGCTGCGTCGGCCATAGCTGCAGTCATCCGCATCTGTTCCCTTTCTCCTGTCCACACCACTACTGCCCACCATGGCTTCCTTGCGCTCCAGCGCTCTTCGGGACGGGCGGACGACAAACCACAAGGAGATGGCAGCCATTGCTGCCGACCGGCTGGCCGGCAGGCAGCCGAAGGACGACGACGTCCCAATGGAGAACATGGTAGTCGACGATCCGGCGCCAACCCCCTCCTCCGCGCCATCCTCGCCGGTGCATTGCACCATGACCATCGGCGAGACCCGTGCCCAATATATGGACAGGGTGAGGCAGATGCGTGAGGAGCAGTTCCGGAAGGCGCAGGCCGATGCAGACTACAACCACCATCTCCTCCAGGAGCACCTGCAGGCGGAGGAGCAGATCGCCGCAGAGCGGGCGGGGCAGGAGGCGTTGCTCGACTCGTACTGCTCCGCCCGCAAGGGCCGCCTCGAGCGCTGGCGGTACCGCATGCGGGTGGCGGAGGCTGCGGCCGCCTACAAAGAGGCCAGCAAAGAGGGTGATGAAGTGGGCGAGGCGCTGTTTGGCGAGACCAAGGACGAGGCAGAGGACAATGCCAGCTCCGATGAGTCCCTGCTCCGTTGGCGTCGATGAGGCCCTGCTCTGTCGAGGCCTCGCGACACCAACAACGAGGCATAGGACACCGCCGGCTCCGCCGAGGCCCCGCGGCGCCATAAACGAGGCAGATGACACTACCGGCTCCGCCGAGGCCCCGCCCCGCCAACAACGAGGCAGAGGATGTCGCCGGCTCAGCCGAGGCCCCACCCTGCCGGCAACGTGGGGGAGGATTTCCACCGCTCCGCTGTGGCACCGTCCGCCGACAACGAGACAGAGGACATCGCCGGCTCCGCCGAGGCCCCGCCCCGCTGCCAATGAGGCCGCGCCACACAGAAAACGAGGAAGAGTAGAACACGGTAGGTCAATGCCGCTCGGGTCCAAGTAAGGCCACCGCTGCTACCCTCTTGTTGAAGCCAAGCTAGGCAGGTTGACCATTGACGACCGGTTAGCTTCTTGGCGGCGACGTGGAGTCGGAGAGCTGCGCTGGAGAAGAACGCTGCTTCTACTTAACTGCTGGTGCAGTTGGCTGACTGACACGTGGGCCCAACAGGCCACATGTCAGTTATGCAACTGCACCTGCAGTTAAGTCACTGAAGCTTCTGTTCGGCTCAGCGGGACACATGGTGGGTAGCTTAGGTTAATGAATTATACCTCCAGCGCACCCCTTTTTAGTTGAAGAATGTATGAAATGTAATGAAATCCGACATGTTTATATGAAATCCGACCGTGTATGAATGAATTTATTTCAATTAGTTTGAATTCATGTATCACTGGCATTGGATGAACATGCAAAACAATACATACTAGCATTATTCCCAGGGTGATCACCTCGTTTGCAGCAGTTTCACATGTACTCCCTCCGGTCCTTTCTAGTCTGCATACAAGTTTTGTCTGCAGTCAAAGTATCTCTACTTTGACCAATCTTATACAAAAAAGTATGCACTTTCACAATGTGCAAAGTAAAAAGGAACAGAAGGAGTACAAAGAGTTTGAGCAGCTTTTTAGCGTTTCTGTACATTGCAATCAAACACACAGGCTGGGCAATTCATAGAGAACATTCAAAACAATCGATGATTATGCATCTCAGCGACTCACATGTCAGAGGCAATATTTACTTCACAACTAAAGAATAAAGAAAAAATTGATTGACGCTGCTGACAGCAAAGGGTGTCCCATTCAAAAATATCAAACGCATGTCTTGCTAAAATCAATGAGCAAAATTTGACAAGGTTGTCCCATTCCAAAATATCAAATGCCTACGATTGTGGAATGGGCAGGGTTTGCCATCAGTTCAGACATTGACATGGCACCTCGTGCTAAATAAACCAGCTGTTCTTTTTGTGCAGTTCCACCAAAATCAACCAAATTCGTGCGTAGCTTGTATGATTTCGCCCTTATATGTTGCAACGCCTTGAACTTATCGGCACCTCCTTTCTTGTGGTGGAAATGAATGATTCGATGTATTAATAAACTTTTTGTGCAGTTCCCATTGAAATCAAGCTGAGCACCCCTGTTTGCACAAATACAAAAAAGTGATTAGTATAAAGCAAACTGTACTATGAATTAACAGTTTCAACAAGCACATACATGGTCCATGTAGAGCACACTTTTAGAAAAATTGAACTCACCAGAAAGAATCCTAGAACAACATTGTACTCGCGCATCATAGCAAAAAATGGAGATTTGTCAGTCCTTCTGAGCTGAAGTTAGTTTGGTCTTGTGGGGAGTAATGTAACCATCCTTCAACTGCTCCTTCTGATGAGAAGATAGACAGGGCTTCTTCATCCTGGCATAATCGGAACTAGTCACTTCACGTACTCCATATTCTTCTTCAGAGGAAGCTGATCCTGTTGTGCAAAGACAAGAGGACTACTAAATGCTAGCATCCCTATTTGCTCGAAAAAAAGGAAAGGAAATATTTAAAATAGCATAGATGAAGGACTTCTCAAGGACAATACCACTTTTTCATGACAGTATCTAAACAGTAGCACAACACCAATAGAGATGACAAAGCTCAATCATATGGATAAAATCAGTGGGCGAGTACCAACCTTTGTCAGGAGGCTTATTGTGTAGAGCATACAGATGAAGAACTTCTCCAGAACCATCTGTTTCTATCTACGGTGGTGTCCATGCTTACTATATACTCCTCAATTAGTTTAATGTTTCCAACATCTTCTTGTGCAGTTTCACTAAAATATATGGTATCTTCAAAGAAGATCCCTGTTTGCACAAGTAGAGATAATTACGTATTACATTAAGAGTGGCATCAAATCAGTGGCAAAACAATTGCTCGTTCCAGCCATAGCAATAAATTAAGATGCAAAACTATATCATTACTTGTGTCATCATAGTTCCAGTGCTTCATTACAGCACCTGGAGTTGATTTTTGTTTTTCTTCCGCTTTTCTTCCCCTTCATCACTTGGTTCAATAACAGACAAGCTTGGCCTTCAATGTAAGATTTGGCATGTCAATTAGGGAGCACAAGTATAGTACTAAACTTAATTTTCTGATGAAAGTGGCAAAATACAGGATAGCAGTTGTGAAATGTCCTTATCTTACCTCAATGGGATATTACGGTGCACATACAGATTGGAAGTCTTGTCTCCATTTGTGCAGTTCACTAAAATCAAGCAACATTATCGTACAAGTAGCACAACATATGAAAGCACACTGCAGAATCATGTGAAAGAAGGCTAGTACTGACCTCTCATGATGCGGAACTCAAACAACTCACAAGAAGAAGATCTGAACCAAATTCGCCTTAACGGATAGGAAGTAAGATCTCCTCTTGTGCAGTTCCACTAAGATCAAGCAATCAAGCAACGTTGTCGGTGTGACATTTTGGTTGAACTGCACAAAACACTCTTAAAACAAAAGTGTTTTGTGCAGTGCAATAAAAGGTCACAATGGTAACGAGGTGAAGTAGATAACCCTGTTTACACAGAGGTGCAAAGGAAACAGTTAGTGGTCAATAACGGTGGATGACACAGAAGCCAACAAAAAGAAGCATCTACCTTATCTAAATGGGAAAGAAAGCAAGACAGTAGCATTTCTCAAACGGTGGCATTGATTAATATTAACATAGAGATTATAAAATTTGTTAAACATGTAATTTGCTTTTAACTGTGGCATTGCATCAATTTTCCAGCGGCATTATTAGAGGGTGTTTGTTTACAGGGAAATTTTGGTGTAGGGACTAAAAAAACTCCGTGTCAGTCCCATCTAAACCAAATAGGAGGGACTTTTAGGGACTAAAAGTGGGCATTTGGGACTAAAGAAAGAAGACCCCGAGGGAGTCTTTTTGGGACTTTTTCCAACAGTTGCCCCTGCCACGCATCGCACCTTGTTTCTATTAGTTCATTACTAGGGGTAACATGGTCTTTTAGCATGTCATATAATAACCTCTAGTCCATGTTTAGTCCCTGGAACAAAGAAGGTAGGGACTAGGGAGTTTTTAACCAAACAGGGCCTTAGATTAACAACAGCTAATGAGTTGCACGGGACAGTGGACGCACCAGCACCATGTGCATCTACCGATGTATTGTGGTCATGCACAGTCTGTTGCAACAAAGAACAAACAACCAAGGAGCATATTTGTGTTGGTCCCAGTTTTGTTATCTATAGACACCTTTCCCTATGTGAGCGCAACAAGTCTAGTCCTGCTCAAACTCTACAGCCTTGTCCCTTCCTTTCCTTTTTGAACTAGTACTTTCGCCCCTTCCTTTCCTCTTTGAACCACGTCCTAGATTTATGCGATACAACTTTCCCCACTACTTTCCCCCATTCCTTTCCTCTTTGAACCACGTCCTAGATTCATGCTATACAACTTTCCCCCTTCATTTCCTGTTTGAACCACGTCCTAGATTCATGCTATATACAACTTTTCCCACTACTTTGCCCCACTCCTTTCCTCTTTGAACCATGTCCTAGATTCATGGTATACATGTAGCTAGAGCAATGCATGTGGACTAAGTAAATTATACCTTAAGGTTCTTGGGGCGTGGTTCGGTGGGCGACAGGACGGTGGTGAAGAAGAAGGGGTCAGAGGCCCTCCCGCGCCGCTGCAGGGTGGAAACTGAACAGCTGCGCCGGTAGTGGATTCCCTCCCTCGCCGACGGCGACAGCATTAAACCTCCTTCCCTTCCCGACGGACGGATCCTGCCGGCTCTTTGAGCAGCAGTGAGGGGAGAGAGAGGCCAATGAAGTCTTGTTTAGACCTGAAGAGGGCGAGAGAGTGTGAAGAGAGCAACTACAAGCGCTGAGGCTCCAGTGGGAGAGGGCGAGAGAGTGTGAAGAGAGCAACTACAAGCGCCGAGGCTCCAGCGGGAGAGGGCGAGAGTGTGTGTGTATATATATACTGGAGAGAGAGTGTGAAGCGTGCAAACCCTAGAAAACATTTTGACCAGTCAAAGAATCCTCCTGGCACAAATTATGCTCAAGTGTAGTTATCGAACCCGAGACCTCAAGTTTGATGAGCGAACAAGCTAACCAGCTACACAACCCTCCCGTTATGTTCAACGAGAGGAAAATAACCTTTTATACATTCCTGCATTCGTGTGACAAGCATGCCGTATTTTTTGTGTGTGTGTGTGGGAGTCATTGGGATTTCAATCATAATCGTGTCATGTGGCTTTGGTGGTAAGACTATCCACAGTGGTGCAGAAATAATGCAGCCTTAGTCACCTTACCTCTCTCCACGTAGTACGTTGGGTCCCACCAATCAGAGGATGAAACAAACAAATTAATAAGAAAAATTAAAAGCGCCAGCGGTGTATATTACCTCACACATCTCGCTACTGCTCGGGAACACTGTCCAATTGATCCCTCTGTTCGCTCACGTACTATTTTAAGTGAATCCTTATTATAATATGCACACAAATTTTGGGCACTTGTATTCGACTTAAGTCAGTGTGCCACTGTATCTCGTATACTTACTACTCCCTTCGTCTAGGTGTAATAAGTTACGTTAGAAGGTGCAACGGGACCAAGGTGCATGCGTGTGCGTGTGTGTGTTTAATGGCATGTGTGTGTTAGAGAGAGCGACAGATCGACCTACTCCTACAGAGAGATGGTGTGTAGTGTACGATTTTAGCCGCGAGAGTCGGTGCATCCTCTCGTTCCGGGCGTGTCCGGTAGGGACATGCGGAAAGCTGCCACGCACGCTCCTGACCAGCCTGGCCCACCCAAAGCCCCTCCATCGCCCGCGTGCGCTTCCCGCCCGAAACGGTCAGCGCCGCTCCAAAGAATCGGTGCCGCATTCATGCCCGGGCAGAGCGGACGCGACCTCTCACTGGCGCAAGAGTGATGGTTGCTTCGTCCGTCAACTTACTGCTGGGTCTATGTGATTTGACGGCTCATTGGTCTTTATTACTGAGGTGGTAGGACTGCTGGATGTCCCACGCTTTCGGCGAAAGGAGGTACTACTACTACTAGATTGCAATTTTCTCCATTCTTACAGCAGAGGAGTGCAAGAGCAGTGAAAACACGCAGGCTCAGTGATTACATGGCCCACCTCACACTATCACCGTGCGACACCTAACTCTTAACATAGTACTCCCTCCGTTCCTAAATATTACTAGATGAGTCCCCACGCGTTGTCGTGGAACAGCGGTATATCTCTCTACGCAAAATTATCGATTTCATAGAACTAAAAAAACTCTATAACCGCATGACAAATGTGGTAGCCAAACTAAATAAACTCCCATCATCATTTAGATCATCCCACGTAAGGAAAAAAGATCAGCCAACTCCTACTGCATAATGGGATTATATTTTTCTTTTTGACATGTTAATGGGACTTAAAAGCTCACTTACATGCATGCTACCGGTGCATGCTTGCATGCAGACATGTTGATGTGATTTAAAACCCACTCACATGCATGTGCCACGGTATTTCTGCATTCTTGCATGTGGCTTAGTGCGGAGCCTCTCAACTTCTAGATCAGATGGCAATTATGGACTGATTTACTTCATCTAACGGCTACATTAATTTTGATGATGTGGCTCAAGGAGAGGATAGAGAATTCCTAGTAGTGGGGGCTAGCTAGTACTAGTAGATAAGTCTTTGTAGAGATTCCACTAGGTGAACTACATATGGAACAAAATGAATGAATCTACACTTAAAATGCATCTATATACATCCGCATGTGGTTCATGGTGAAATCTCTACAAAGACTTATATTTAGGAACGGAGGAAGTACTAGTGTAGTACGTACTGTAATTTATCAGCGAGATAAATTTGTACAATGATATGAAGCTTCCAGCTTCTGTTACATGTATCTTGCGTCCAAGGTTGCCCGTTGCAACATTTCATCAAATACAAAGGAGACTAACATGCATGCTATTGCATCTCAATGATTGACAGATCATAGCAAATATGTACTCCCTCCGTTCCAAAATAAGTGTCTCAACTTTGTGCAAACTTTAGTACAAAGTTGTACTACTACTAAAGTTGACACTTATTTTGGAACAGAGGCAGCTAAAGAAAAAAACGATCCATGCAGTCCCTAGCCCTTGAACCGTGAACCCTGACCAGGCTTCAATTTGCTGGCAACGTTCGAGCTTCCTAATAAATGAAGTTTGCAACCTTTTGAGCATCGGATCATTTTGTGCAGTTTCACCAAAATCGAGATGAGCATCCTTGTGGCAAAGAAATTGAAGAAGCGTTATTAGAATAAGATTACTGGGACTAGTTGATGAGACATAAACTCATCACAAATACAGTACGTAGAAGCCAGTAGAGGTATGTGCGGGGCAAAGAAGTAGAGAAATATCCACATGGAGTGATGTGGGCAGCTGGAGCAGTGGTGCAAGCCGGCTGTAAAGGGAGTTGTACCTGAGGGACGTAGCTCAACCTTGAGGAGGGCGGCGGGAGGCAGCAACTGCCCACGTCGCGGCAGCGAGCAAGGGACGAAGGCAACCTCACCAGCTTTGTGAGAGAGAACGGCAGGGACCCCTGATCGGGATGTGCCGACAGTGGGTTTTCGCCGTCGGCGACGGCCACCGCATCTACACTAAGCATCCACCCCTTCCCCAAGCGGACGTGATCCGCCGGGATGTTAGAGATGTGGCCACAGTCGTTTTATGCGAGAGAGTGTGAAGAGAGCAACCCCAGCAAGCAACCGTGTAGGCTGGCCCGTCCTGACTATGTATATAGTGGAGCAGTTTACTTTTCTCTCCATATGAACCTATCATATTGCGTACGTGCCACTGAAGAAAAAAAACTTTATTTATAAATGATGCGGCACCTACTACTCGTTCTCCTATAACCTTGCGCTTGGCATCTCCAAAATATTAACCTTGTGATTGGCTCTTCGCCTCTTCGGGAAGTCGAGCAATAATGGTAGTGCAATATATATTGTTGTGAGACCGATTGAATTGCTGCACGTCCACCACATGGGCGAGGGTCGAGGGGCGAGGGAGAGTGCTACATATGGAGCAAAATGAGTGAATCTACACTCCAAAATACGTCTATATACATCAGTGTTTGGAGTATGTACTAGTAGTTCATATTCAAATCTACTAAAGGACATATATATTCCAAACAATATGATATAATCTCTATAACCAAGGTATAGTGGGGACGAGGAGTAAACGGAGGGAGTAGTAAATTTTTCTCCTCGTCCTGCGAGCCACCGCGCGCATGGGCGAGGGAGCGGGCGTAAGGCGCATGGAGCAAGCTTCACCTCATCCCGCGAGCCACCGCACCCGTGGGTGGGGGAGACGGCGTACTAAGCAAGCTTCTCCTCGTTCTGCGAGTTGACGGGACACATCAAAAGTACTCCAGTGTATAGAGCCTTGCCTCTAAGGTAGGCCCCACATGGTTTTCCTCTTTTTTTAATTTAACATAACGCGTCAAGTCGAAATTTGTTTGTTCACCCGTGGTAGATGATCCTCCCTCCACCAAGTGGACAACCAGTACACATGCCAAATTACCATGTGGGCTGCCTTTTTCGTACAGAAATGAGCTCCACCGTGTACCCGCACGGGTGTGGTTGGGAAAGAGACGGGAGTACGTGCGCCGTGCATGCACCTCTTCTCTTCGTGCACGTCCCCTACCTACGTGGGTGTGTGTGAGAGATACAAACCGCGTTCGTGAGTGTTTTTTGTTTTGGGGTGGGGGTAGGGGTGGGGTGGGGGTTGATTTCGTGAATTATTTGTGGGAGTATGTGTCGATGACATTGCTATGTCTCCAACGTATCTATAATTTTTGATTGCTCCATGCTACTTTATCTAATGTTTTGGACTATATTGGGCTTTATTTTCCACTTTTATATTATTTTTGGGACTGTCTTATTAACCGGAGGCCCATCCCAGAATTGCTATTTTTTGCCTATTTCAGTGTTTCGAAGAAACGGAATATCAAACGGACTCCAAACGGAATAAAACCTTCGGGAACGTGATTTTCTCACCGAACGTGATCCAGGAGACTTGGACCCTACTCCAAGATGTAACAGAGGCGGTCACGAGGGTGGGCCCCCCCTAGGGTGCGCCCCCTGCCTCGTGGCCCCCCTGTTGCTCCACTGACGTACTCCTTCCTCCTATATATACCTACGTATCCCCAAACGATCAGAAGAGGAGCCAAAAACCCAAACTATCAAGAGGGGTCTCTGTGGATAAATGTCGTGTGGGAATGCCATTGCCGAGCCTCACTCTCTTACCCTTCCCACTCCGAGCACCTAATAAGAGCCTAGTGTGTATGCCGTGGTACTCAGAAAGTTGCAACAGAAAGTTACTGGGTACCCCGTGCGCACGGGGTCTGTTGACCCCCGTGCGCACGGGGTACTGCGTAACTCTCTGGGTACCCCGTGCGCACGGGGGTCAAAAGAGTTACGCCTCCAACGGGCAGAAATCCCCATCGCACGGGGTCCAACGGGCAGAAATCCCCACCAGCCCCTGCACACTATATAAAGGCCCTTCTTCCACCTCCAACCCCTAACCCTAATGTCTTGTTGAGCTCCACCATTGCTACACCCCATTTTGCTCAATACTCTCAATCCCTCCACCCAAACTTGTTGAAACTTTGTGGATTGGGAGAGCAAGACCCGATCTACATCTTGACCAAACCAAATCGCGTTCCCCGCAACATTTCTTCCCCATTGACTTGTTACTCTTGGAGCTTGGGCTCCTAGGCGGCTAGAGGTTCCTCCGGAAGCTTCCTTGCTTGTGGTGTGCTCCGGAGAAGTTTGTAAAGGTGTGGTGGTCGCCTTCAAGACCAACCCCGAGTGATTCGAGGCTCATCCGTTGGGGGTGACTCGAAGGAGAATACGGTGAGCCTTTGGTGGCGTTCCGCAAGCTTTGGCTCCGGCACCGCTCCAAACGGAGATTAGCTCTTCCCCAAGGAAGAGTGAACTTCGGGTTAAAATCTGCGTCCTCGTCTCACTTGTGGTTAATCCTTTCCCGCACCTCTCCTTGTTGTTGTATGCTTGTTGTCTTGCTAAGTAGTTGGTTGCCTAGCATTTTTATCTTGGAGCTTACTTGTCATATAGGTTGCATTCACCTAGTTGCATATCTAGTGAACTCTTTTATCCGCTAAGCCTTAAAATCCACAAGAAAGATTAAAATTTGTAGTCTCCTATTCACCCCCCTCTAGTCGACCGTATTGATCCTTTCAATTGGTATCAGAGCCTCGTGCTCTAATATAAGGTTTTACAACCTTAGAGGGTATGGTCGATCTAGGGAATGAGGGAGGTGGCTTACCCGTTGCGGAGGATGGTCAAAACCAACCCCCCGCCGCGACCGAGCCACTTGGTGCTCCTGTCGTTGCTCCCGCCACTCCTCCTAACCCGAATGTTCCCTTGACCGCGGCCGATCTTCTTTCAATGTTTGCGGACCTCAAAGTCTCTATGATGAAAGAGGTTCAGGCCTCGGTCAAGGAGGAAACTGATGCCCGCTTAAAGCCATCAACGTCCGCATCAAACTCGTTTAATCCAAATGAAGTTCATGATGCGGATGACTCGAGGGAACCTCTTGCTTCTCCGGCTCGTACTCAAGTTCCCAAGTGCAATGCCGTGGAACCCTTTTACTCTCCTCAACCCTTGCAGCATCCCCGCATTAATCCTGTTGGGCCTCCGCCCCCTTTGAAAGCTAATGCCTTTGCTAAGTGGAAGCTAGATATGGAGTCTCACATGCGCAGTGCTTCAACTCAATTGTGGTGGATTGTGGTCAATGGATTCAACCCCAAGGACCCAATGAATCTCACTCCAAGAGAAGCAGTTGACGATCAACTCAATGCTACCGCACACAACATGCTTCGCAACGCTGTGACTGAAGACTATAGTGATTCCATTGCTCTTCTCAAAACCGCAAAGGAAATTTGGGATTGCCATGAGGAGGCTCTTGAAGGAGATGAAGCAATTCGAAGATCTCGGTTGGCCTTGCTCAAACAAGAAGTCAATCTCTTTCTGAGGAATGAGGGTGAGTCCGCAGAAGAGGTTTACCGAAGGTTGAAGTCTCTTGTGCTCAACTTGAGAACCTTTGGGT
The DNA here is from genome assembly GCA_963921465.1 of Triticum timopheevii. NCBI lineage: Eukaryota > Viridiplantae > Streptophyta > Magnoliopsida > Poales > Poaceae > Triticum > Triticum timopheevii. The sequence goes on along the minus strand of OY997264.1, from coordinate 475,799,661 downwards.
GCACTTGGGCAAATGATGACTTCATCAAGGACAAGTTCATAGATGCTATGGTTCTCACAGAACATACCATGGTCATGATGGTTCATCAACGTCCGGATTATCACAAGCTGACTTCGGCTCAAGTTGTTTCCACCTTCTCTACCCATGTTCTTTTGGAAACCAAGTCCAAGAAAACATTCGCAATAGCTCAAGCAACCAAGAACTCCAATCTTGCCTTGAAGGCCAAGAAAGTTGTGAGCCAACCCTCGAGGGAGGAAGAAGTAAGTGAAGAGATTGGTGAGGAGGATATTGACACCTCGTGTCCGGCAAATGATTTTGCGGAAGACTTGGCTCTCTTAGTCAAAAAGTACTCCGGGACCATGGCAAACAAAGGAAGAAATCTTCAAGGAAGATCTTTTGGACGAAGAAAATGCTACAATTGTGATAGCCCAAGACACTTTGTTCATGATTGTCCATATGAGAGACGTGAAGACAAGTCCAAGAAGCTTGTTCTTAATAAGAAGAAGTTCACCAAGTTTGCAAAGAGGAAGGATGATAAGGCTCTTGTTCATGAAGAATACATGTCTGGAGATGAAGATGACGGTGATGATGATCAAGTGGGCACGAACGCCTTTGCCATGCATGCCACTACCTCCTCCACCACCGGCCTCTTCGACTCTCCAAACGAGGACAAGCCATTCACTCATCGGTGCCTCATGGCCAAAGAGGTAAAAACAAAGTCCGAACCCAAGAAACCCGACAACTACACTCCCAATGTCTCATGTGAGATAGTGGAGGATGAGTGTGAGGAGGGTGTGGATAATGATGAGGAATCCTTAAAGGCTTTCATGAAAACTCTTCATGGTGAAGCTCGTGCTCGTTTTGGCGATCTCCTTAAGTCACTTGCCGAACGCGATGACTTTATTGAGAACGTTGAGATCCTCCTTATAGAGGAAAAAGAGAGAGTAGATCTCCTCGAGCACGAACTTAATGAAGAGAGTGTCATGAGAGCATCACTTGAGGAAGCCTTATCTGCTCATCAAATTGACTTTGTTAAAACCAACGATGCTTTGCAACTTGCTCTTGAGAATAAAGATGCTCTTAACGTTAGAGTTGAAAAGCTTCTAGTTGACCATACAAAACTTGTTGAGGAGCATGAGTTCCTTGTGATTAGTTCCAAGGTTGTCAAAGGTGACTTCATTGCCCTCACCGAGTCTTATGCCCAACTAAAAGCTACAACCATTAAGGCTCTCACTTGCGCACCTCATATTGATTTAAATGATGATGCTTGTACTGCTAACTTTGCTCATGATTGCACTTTCCTTCAAGAGGAAAATAAGAAGTTGAAAGCTCAAATTGAGAAAGGGCTTGTGTCATGCATCCAAGGGGAGAAAAATCTAAACGACCTCTTGAGTAAGCAAAAGGAGTGTGTTGCCAAGGAGGGAGTTGGGTTTAATCCCGCATCCAAGAGTGGTAAGAAAAAGAAGAAGAAGACCAACAAGAAAATCGGTCTGGCTCCTTCCCTTCCCCAAAAGGTAGTGTTTGTGCATGAAGGCTACAAGGAGAAGGAGAAGGAATTAAAGGGTGTTGGGAATGGAAAGGTCATTAGGGACAAGGCCATTCCCAAGAATTTTGCTGGCAAGAACAATCCATCATACGTTCTCATGAGAGGAGATGGTGGCCATACCTTTGCAAAATTTGTTGGAACTAACTATGATGATTATGCTTGGACTATTTGGGTTCCCAAGATCCTTGTTGCTAACTCACCAGGACCCATTGCAAAATGGGTACCTATAACCAAAGCTTGATTATTGTAGGACTATGCCTCCGGTATAACTCAATGGGTGATCGACAGTGGATGCACAAATCATATGACCGGAGAAAGGGAGATGCTCATGGAGTTCGTTGATTCACTCAAGGCCTCTTCGAACATCTCCTTCGGTGACAATAGCAAGGGCAAGGTATTAGGTTTGGGCAAGGTGGTAATCTCTAATGATTCATCTCTTTCAAATGTCATGCTTGTCCAATCCCTTCACTACAATTTACTTTCAACTATTCAATTGGCTCGTGCCGGATATGATTCACATTTTGGTGAATTCCATGTGACCGTCTTTAAGAGAAGCAATCTCAAAGTGGTCTTCGTTGGGCATGTTGAAGACAACCTTTACGTGGTTGATTTCTCGAAAGAGAAAACTCATCTTGCAACATGCCTAATGGCCAAGGCCGACGTGGGGTGGCTATGGCACCGTAGACTAGCCCATGTGGGCATGAGAAATTTACAAGCTCTCTTAAAGGGGGAGCACATTCTTGGACTAACCAATGTGTCTTTTGCCAAAGATTGTCCTTGTAGTGCTTGTATTGCCGGAAAGCTTCATGAAAAAGCTCACAAGGTGAAGACTATCATCACCACCTTGAGGCCCCTCGAGCTTATCCATTTGGATCTTTTTGGGCCTCCCACATATGATAGTTTGGGAGGAAGGAGATATTGCCTTGTCATTGTTGATGATCTCACAAGATATACTTGGGTGTTCTTTCTCAAGACTAAAGATGAAACTCAAGAAACCTTCATCAACTTTGCCAAAGAAGCTCAACGTCAACATAACTGTGAGATCAAGGCAATCCGGAGTGACAATGGCACCGAGTTCAGAAACTATACAATGGATGATTTCTTGAGTGAAGAGGGGATAAAGCACCAATATGCCTCACCATATACTCCCCAACAAAATGGGGTTGCGGAGAGGAAGAATCGGACTCTTATTGAGATGGCTAGGACCATGCTTGATGAGTACAAATCACCATACAAGCTTTGGGTAGAAGCCATCAACACCGCATGCCATGCTTCAAACCGGCTTTATCTTCGCAAGCTCAAGAACAAGACCCCTTATGAGCTCCTAATCGGGAGAAATCCCAACGTCAAATACTTTCGGGTATTCGGTTGTAAGTGTTTAATTTTAAACAAAAAATCCCGGTTAGCTAGATTTGAGTCTAGAACTTATGAGGGCATATTTGTTGGATATGCATCAAACTCTCATGCTTACCGAGTTCTCAATAAATCCACCAGATGCATTGAGGAAACGGTAAATGTGGAGTTTGATGAAGATAACGGGTCCCGCATGAAGCAAATTGTTCCTAGTGTTGTAGGTGATGAGGCTCCTTCACAAGCTATAAGGACAATGGGGATAGGCCACATTCTCCCACAAGAAACACCCCATGTCCAAGTAGAAGAAGAAGGAGTAAGAGCCCCTCTTGAGGATTCTCCACAAGGGAAGTCATCACCAACGCCACTTGTCCAAGATGCTTCGGGAAATAATGAACCTATTCAAGAACAAGATCAAGACCCTCATATTCCTAAGCAAGATCAAGAGCAAACTCGTCCGAATAATGAAGAACCAATCGTTGAGGCTCAAGATCAAGCTCAAAGTCATGATCATGATCAAGATCAACCCCAACCACATGTGTCTTCATCGACATCACTTCCTACAGAGCAAGAACCTGTGGTTGCAAGTAGAAGAGTGTCTCCAAGGTTAAAGCAATCTCAAGGGCAAGCCTCCTCATCAAGTCCAAAACCAAGTGAAGAAGAGCTTGACCGCAAAGAGCAAAAAGTGGCCGCCAAGCTGAAACATCTTCAACACCTCACCGAGAACATCTACGGAAGCATCAAAAAGGGGGTAACTACTCGTAGACGTTTGGCAAACTTTTGTGAACATCACTCGTTTGTCTCTTGTGTTGAACCCCTTAAGGTGGAAGATGCACTTGACGACCCGGATTGGATAGATGCCATGCATGAAGAACTCAACAACTTCACACGCAACAAAGTATGGACCCTTGTAGAAAGACCCAAGGAATTTCATAATGTCATTGGAACAAAGTGGATTTTCAAGAACAAACAAGATGAATATGGACAAGTAATAAGGAACAAGGCAAGGTTAGTGGCACAAGGCTTCACCCAAGTTGAAGGTTTGGACTTTGGTGAAACTTTTGCCCCCGTTGCCCGTCTCGAATCCATTCGCATCTTACTTGCTTATGCCTCTCATCATGATTTCAAATTATATCAAATGGATGTTAAGAGCGCTTTTCTTAATGGTCCTCTTAAGGAGTTAGTGTATGTCAAGCAACCTCCCGGTTTTGAAGACCCCGATCATCCCTCTCACGTTTATGAACTCCATAAGGCACTCTATGGACTCAAACAAGCACCTCGTGCTTGGTATGATCACCTTACGACGTTCCTCAGCGAGAAAGGGTTCCAGATTGGGGTAATAGATTCCACTCTCTTTACAAAGAGGGTAAAAGGAGAGTTGTTTGTCTGCCAAATATATGTTGATGATATTATCTTTGGGTCAACTAACCATGCTATTAACGTTGAGTTTGAGAATCTTATGACTAAGGAATTTGCGATGAGCATGATGGGAGAGTTGAAGTTCTTTCTCGGTTTTCAAGTGAAGCAATTAAGAGGCGGAACCTTCATCAATCAATCTCGTTATATCCAAGACATGCTCAAGAGATTCAAAATGCAAGATATCCAGCCAATGAAGACACCCATGGCCACAAATGGTCAACTTCATCTTGATCCAAATGGTAAAGAAGTGGATCAAAAGGTATATCGCTCTATGATCGGTTCCCTGCTTTACCTTGTGCATCTAGGCCAGATATGATGTTGAGTGTGTGTATGTGTGCAAGATTTCAATCTGCTCCTAAGGAGAGCCACTATTCGGCAGTGAAAAGGATCCTTTGATATTTGGTTCATACCCCAAACTTAGGCCTTTGGTATCCCAAGGATCTTCATTTGAGTTAATGGGTTACTCGGATTCGGATTGGGCCGGAGACAAGGTTGATCGCAAGTCCACCTCTGGTTCATGTCAACTTTTAGGAAGGTCGTTGGTAAGTTGGTCTTCAAAGAAGCAAAATTGTATATCTCTCTCCACAGCCGAAGCCGAGTATATTGCTGCCAGAAGTTGTTGTGCCCAATTAGTATGGATGAGGCAAACTTTGATGGATTATGGTGTCAAATGTGACAAAGTGCCTCTTTGGTGTGACAATGAGAGTGCCATCAAGATTGCCGAGAATCCGGTTCAACATAGCAAGACCAAGCATATTGAGATTCGTCATCATTTCATTAGAGATCATGTGGCCAAGGGAAACATTGAGTTACTCCATGTCAACACTGAGAATCAACTCGCAGACATTTTCACCAAGCCCCTTGACGAAGCAAGATTCCAGGAGTTAAGGCATGAGCTAAATATCGTGGATATTAGTAACTTCAGATGAAACTCTTGCTCATACACACATACTCTTGTACTATCTTGCTTAGATGTAGGCACATGTCTAGGGGGAGCTAGCTCAACCCATGAGCTATCTTATCCGAGAAGTGCATAAATCAAACACAATCTTTCACATTAGCCACTTTAGGTGGTACTTGTGCTTCAAAGATGAGTATTGGTCTTGGGCCCAAGGTTCATATCTTTGCGGTGCCATACCAAGTAAACTCAAACATGGTGGCCTTGGCCACCGCCCTCGCTTGAGGGCTGTGTCCGTGTTTGTTTCGCCTGTGTGGTGTGTTGTTTCTTTTCTTTTTGTGTTTTGTTCTTCTTACTTCTCTTTTGGTACAAGTGCTCCACATATTCCCTTTCCATAGTGATAGGTCTTTCCTCGCGGCGTATTCAGAATTATCGACCGAGTGCTTTGTGAAGTAGGGGTAAGAGTATACACTCAGCCCTGTATTTAAAACAAATCCACTCATGTCAAAGTTCCTGAGTACCCCGTGCGCACGGGCCTATACCGTGCACACGGGGCCCCCGTGCCCACGGGCTCTGTACCGTGCACACGGGACCCCCGTGCGCACGGGGATATCTTAGCCCGTGCGCACGGGGTCTGCTATTTCTGGTCCTGAAGGTGGGGCGTGGGGGAGGCTCGGGCTCTTTTCCACCCATTCGCCCCCTCCACTCCCCAGAAAGCCTCCAACGCCGCCGCCGTCGCCTCCCCTCGCCGGAGCTCCTCCGGGCTTCGTCAGGGTTCTTCCCTGGTGGATCTGCATCCAGATGGGGTCCTCCTCCGGTTGGTCCTGCCTCCTTGGTCTTTTTCCTTGTGTTTCTTTCTTTTTCTCTAGCTTTAGGGTTTCTTTGCTCCCTAGATTCGTTTGGCCTCAAATGTTGGTAGATAGAAGTCTAGTGCTTAGATCCTATGGTCCCTCTGCTTCACCCACTCCCGGAGTTCATTCTGGTAGTGGCTGCTGCTGGGAGACCCCCGTGTCCACGGAGTGTTTGACCCCCGTGCGCATGGGGCCCCGTGTCCACGGTCCTGTACCGTGCGCACGGGACCCCCGTGCCCATGGGGTCTAAACCCCCGTGTGCACGGGCTTTCCAGGAACTTCTGCCTAGATTTTTGTCTATCCCCTTGCCATTCATCTTGCACTTGTACTCATTTGTGGTTCGTGCTTTGTGTTGTTGGGTGTTTGCGTGTGTTTCAGACTCCGCTGACAAGAGGTCTGAGCTTCGTCGCAAGCGTGGAAAAAGAGGATCAGAGGACTTCACCATTGCTCGTCGTCAGCCGTCTGAAGGCATGGGTCAGGGGTCTGGGTCTGGTCAGGGCCGTGTTCGACGTGCTGCCTCAAAGTGGCCCGTTGTAGAGGCTTCCGATAATTCTGAGGAAGAATATGACTCGCAAGATGATGTTTATTACGCCAATCCCAATAATGATGATGAGATAGAAGAAGAAGATGATCGTGGTGAGGAAGGTGAAGAAGAGGATGAGGAGTCTAGTCTGGAGCAAGCCATTCCGGGCGGGCGTGACCTCCGGAATTTGCCTCTTGTCATGTGGACCAAGCCAGAGATCTGGGCTGAGAGACAGAGCCCAAGCCAGAGATCTGGGCTGAGAGACAGAGCCATCCTTATGTTGTTGCCACTGGTATGGGAGTGGATCCCCGGTTCAAGAATGAGTTTCAGCAAAGGGTCTATCATGAGCTTCTTATGACCAAGTCCAAGAAGTTTGCCCCTCACAAGCAAGTCAACACTGAGAGTTTGCGCGACAATGACCATTTGTATCCCGGTGTGTACTCCGCTCTTGGACGTCTGGGTCTGATTCCATTTGTCACCTTCAACCACCCCTATAATGAAGATCTAGTGATGCAGTTCTTTGCCACTCTGTACTTCTCCAATGATTCTGCTCGCACCCTCACCTGGATGTCCGGAACGCATCAGTGCTCAGCTCCTATGGCAAACTTCTCCGAGATCATTCCCTACCAGTTCATGGATGAAGAGACCATTTTTGATGAGTTTGGCATTGTTCGGGAAAGTGGGCAGTGCACTAAAGATGAGATTGCCTTTGCTTACAAACAAGAGAAGTCATTTGTCACTGGGTCAATCAAAGACCTCTTGCCCCTCTATGATACCATGCGCCATATCCTGAGGTATACCCTCACTCCAAAGGCCGGGGATTCCCATAACATTCGGAGCTCCATGCTTGATGTCTTTGTGTATCTTCATCAGAAGAAGAAAGTGGATGTTCTGGACTTCATGTACTACGAGCTGCGTCAGTGTGTACAAGAGAACAAGTCCTTGATCTATGCTCCTTTCATACAGGCATTGATTGAGACCGTCTTTCCAGCAAAGTACATTGCCAGCTTCAAGACTTCCGTTCCCAAGCACAACTCCAACTGGACCCCTGCTTCTCCTGCTCCCTATGTGCCTATCAAGAAGGGGCGCAACCTTAGGCCTGAGGATCGTGCTACCTTCACTCTAGGCATGTCCTCTACTGCACGGATTCCTCGTGGTCGGGCCAAGTCTGTTGGTTCTGAGGCCATCTTTGCCAAGGGAGAGAAGAAGTCACTGTTCAAGACCTTGAGCAACATGTTCAAGATGTGTCAGCCCATTCAGCATCGTCAGATCAAGGAAATCAACAAGGAGAAGCTTGTTCGGCGTGAGCCGGAGGCAGCAAGGGCTGCTGCTGGTGAGGAGGTCGGTCCAGGTTCAGAGGACGTCGACAGTGAGGCAACTGCTCGATCTTTCCCAATGGTCGGGTGGCGTTTTGATGATGATGATGATGCCTCGAGTGCTCCTCCTCTTGTCTAATGGGTCTCGTGTCACCATTTGTCTCCTTTTTGTTGTCTTGATGACAAAGGGGGAGAAGTGGTGTGTGGTGTGCGTTCGTGGGTGTGTTGAGATCTCAAGCCTTGTGTTTCTCGCTGTTGGTTGGCTTTAGTTGGCTTGAGATACTCTTATTTATCTTCTGTCTGTGTGGTTGTGAGACTCTAGCTTTATTATTGAACCTTGCCATTATCCTCTTATGCTTATTGGGTCTCACATTATTTGCTCTCCACACCGTGTCACGAGTTCTAGGCACCGTTATAGGTTTATTTTGTTGAAACTCATGACGTTTCTATAATGATCTTGGTTGAACCTCTTATGGGTGTTCTAGATGCATTCTTGTTTTCGGGCACACATGTAGGGGGAGCTATCATGATCATTATTTGTTCCATGGCTTTCTATCTATTTATCCTCTATGCCATGCTCTAACCACATTGTCATCAATGCACCAAAAAGGGGGAGATTGAAAGTGCTAAGTGGCACTTATGCTTTATTTTGGTGTGATGACAATGTGGTTAGTTGAACTAATATCGGTTGCTAAAGTTTATCTTAGGTTATTGGTTCTAAGTACCCGCGATGGAGATGTGCGACCCCCCCATTTCAAAAAGGACAAAGGCGTTGTCTTTCAATGCTTTGAAGGTTTAGTTTTGGTTTGCTTCGAGTCGTAGGAAAGACCGCACTATCAAGAGGGGTCTGTGTGGATAAATGTCGTGTGGGAATGCCATTGCCGAGCCTCACTCTCTTACCCTTCCCACTCCGAGCACCTAATAAGAGCCTAGTGTGTATGCTGTGGTACTCAGAAAGTTGCAACACAAAGTTACTGGGTACCCCGTGCGCACGGGGTACTGCGTAACTCTCTGGGTACCCCGTGCGCACGGGGTCTTTTGACCCCCGTGCGCACGGGGTACTGGGTTACTCTCTGGGTACCCCGTGCGCACGGGGTATTTTGACCCCCGTGCGCACGGGGTGGCGTGATTGTCTCTGAGTACCCCGTGCGCATGGGGCTGACTTAGCCCGTGCGCACGGGGTCCAACGGGCAGAAATCCCCCCAGCCCCTGCACACTATATAAAGGCCCTTCTTCCACCTCCAACCCCTAACCCTAATGTCTTGTTGAGCTCCACCATTGCTACACCCCATTTTGCTCAATACTCTCAATCCCTCCACCCAAACTTGTTGAAACTTTGGGGATTGGGAGAGCAAGACCCGATCTACATCTTGACCAAACCAAATCGTGTTCCCCGCAACATTTCTTCCCCATTGACTTGTTACTCCTGGAGCTTGGGCTCTTAGGCGGCTAGAGGTTCCTCCGGAAGCTTCCTTGCTTGTGGTGTGCTCCGGAGAAGTTTGTAAAGGTGTGGTGGTCGCCTTTAAGACCAACCCCGAGTGATTCGAGGCTCACCCGTTGGGGGTGACTCGAAGGAGAATACGGTGAGCCTTCGGTGGCGTTCCGCAAGCTTTGGCTCTGGCACCGCTCCAAACGGAGATTAGCTCTTCCCCAAGGAAGAGTGAACTTCAGGTTAAAATCTGCGTCCTCGTCTCACTTGTGGTTAATCCTTTCCCGCACCTCTCCTTGTTGTTGTATGCTTGTTGGCTTGCTAAGTAGTTGGTTGCCTAGCATTTTTATCTTGGAGCTTACTTGTCATATAGGTTGCATTCACCTAGTTGCATATCTAGTGAACTCTTTTATCCGCTAAGCCTTAAAATCCACAAGAAAGATTAAAATTTGTAGTCTCCTATTCACCCCCCCTCTAGTCGACCGTATCGATCCTTTCAGGTAGTATATACGTTTGGAATGCACTAAAACGTTCATTTGAGTAGTAGGTTGCATGCATTATACACATAGCAAAATATTTTAATTGAACATAACATGAATTCAAAGTTTTGAATGACATTTGTAGTGCGCATTGATTTGGTATAGTACACGTTACGCTTGTCCGGAAATTTCAACACGAGCCTTGTTAGCCCGAAATATTTAAGATATATCTTTGTCTCGTTGTGCTCCGACAACTCCCTCCATCTCAACCCGCGCCTTGCTATTCCAAAATTACAACGCACGCGAAAACTCCCACCTCCTGTGAAATCCCGACACGTGAAATGCCCGGGGTACCCTTGAACCGAAAGAACCGCCTCAAATCGGTGGGGGTACTTTCGTAACTTACCCCACATTTCGGACAAGCGCGTCTCTATGCCATGGTTCCCCACTGCCATCCCATCCGCCCACCCATTCGTACACCGAGGCCGCGAAAACCCGCGACGAAACCCCACACCCTGCTCCGTCCGCCACCCAGACGGAGCCTCTTCCCCGACGACGTCGTCCACAGCAACACCTAGACGTCCCTCATCCACCGTACCAGATGAGGATCCGTCATCGATCTCATCGTCCCGTCGGTTCAGCCACCCCGTCCTCCACCTCCAAGGAGCTGCCCCGACGTTCTCCTCGTCTTTCGTGCCACCTCCATTCCCACACCGCCGTCTTCACCTGCACCACTGAAAGAGCATCATCATCACCATTTCCTCGGATAAAGCTGCGTCCTAATCGGCGCCACCAAAGAGGTTGTACACTAATCACCGCATTTTCTTCTTGATTCGATCTCATGGTGCTGCCGGCGCTCAGTCCCGAGCCGACACGGCGTGGCTCCATCCACGTCGGCGTCGCCGGCCACTTCCTCCACGGTGTCGCTCCCTCGACGGCGACGTCCACATCAGTAGGAGCTGCTGCTGCTTTAGCTCTCGCTCGCGTTGCTGCTCTGCTCTTGCTCTCGGTCCCCTGCATGGTCTACTCTTGCTATTGCTCTTGCTTGCGCTGCTGCTCTCGCTCTTGCTCTTGCTTGCGATGCTGCTCCGATTTAGCTACACTTCAGTCGACTGAATCGACTTTTGGGTCAGTCGATTTTCAGGGGGTAGGGGGGGGTGGGGACTCGCCGGGGTGAAGGAAGAACCAGCCGCAACGGGGAGGGGGGCTCTCCGGAGAGGTACCCCACTATCTATCTTAGGGTTCAGGATGGGGGCGGTGGTCGCCGATGGTGGCGGGGCGTTGGCGTGGGGATCGCCGGAGAAAAAGCTCGGCACGGGGGGGGGGGGGGGCATAGAGGGATGGCCGGGGCGGCAGCGGACTGGCGGTGGGGAGTGTTTTTGGGGCGAGAGGGGCGGCGCACCACCGGCCGCGGGCGGCGGGGGTTGCTGTTTGGCCGGTGGTGGCTGGCGGCTCAGGGGGGTGGAGGTTGACGATGAACCGCAGACCCTTGATTTCGTATCCAACAGCTGCAAAATCGACTGACCAGAGATGAAAAAGTCATTCGACCGACGTGTAGCCTCACCTTGCTAGTGCGTTCAGTTTAGACAGCAAAATTCAGTTTTGACAGCAAAATTCAGTTTCGACAGTTAAGTTCAGTTTCGACAGTTAAGTTCAGTTTCGACATTTAAGTTCAGTTTCGACAGTTAAGTTCAGAGATGAGCGGCTGATGTATTTTACATCTAGCACTTTGTGGTTATGTATTTTACGTCATGTATTGGGGATGCTATTAGAATTCCACTCAGGTTAACGTTGTTTGTTGTCTCTCTTGTCCTGCTTCAGCCTCGGCGTCATACAACTCACCGGAGCTGCTCCAACGACGAAACCCTCCATCACAGTGGAGCAGTACCTCGGGCTCCATCTCCAAACGCCTAAGATCTTCTTCCCCTCCTCCGACAGGAAAGTCAGCCGGAGCATCCTCACCGGCCAACCCAATCACGCTGAGATCGACATGGCTTCGCCAAAGAGGTTGTACACTTGTTGCATCTCTTTTTTACTCTATATGTTATATATATTGTCCACTGAGCACACGGATTTGTTCCTTTAGTGTCTCCTTGAAAGAAAAAACGTAGGAATTTTAATTTTCACTTATGCTCCTTTTCAAATTCCTATTCATGAAGCACAAGACTAAGAGATAGTAGCATAATAGCATTATAACCGTACATTTTCTTGTGGTTTGATCTCACCATGCTTCTTTGCATCCTGTGATTTTCCAATTGTTGTGAATCAAACACCCAGATTGGCAGAAATCCTGTGTTTTTAAATTCTCTGTTTTGCACGTGCATTCCTATCCTATTCCTGTCTATTTCCTATCCCTACATTGTTGGAATCCTCCAATTCAAACGAGCCCTTACAGAATTACTTCTCTTACAGATAGTTGTTAAAGAAAATCTTGCATGGTTTGTCCCGCTCCTGCTGCACTGTCGTCCACCCCAGCTCAGCTGCTCCAACGACAGAAGGGTCCAACACAGCAGGGATCCGGCCTCCGGACTGTCTTTCGCCGCCTCAGATCTTGTTCACGGCCGCTGGCAGCCATGAAAACTGCATTACCATCATCAACCGAGCAGATGACCTCGAGGACTACACGGGTCCGCAAGAGAGGTCGCACTCTTTCGTGTCTGCTTACATTATGCATCGCTTAATATTACATGCTACTTTATCATCCTGTTCACCGATTAGACTCTGAGTCAGCTCCAAACTAATGGTCAAACTTGAGTTTTTAAATGGTTGTGGGGTACATATCGGGGCCGCTATCAATAGTATCTATCTACTATCTGGTTAATCTCCGGTGTCTACTATGAGTTTCATGTTGGGTGGGAAACAAACAGTAAAGAAGCCATTATCTGTATTTTTTAACTGAAGCCATTATCTGCCTACTATTATTGGTTTTGGGTCTATCCACAGGTTGCTACCATGACTCTGGATTTCTGCATGCACTCCTTACATAATCTCACTATGTTTTATTCCTATGCATGACAATTATTGTAAACAATGGAACTAAACATGTGGAGCAAAAGAGACGAGCCTTGCATGGCAATAAAATTTCATGCAGACGTCGGTCCATGGTAAGCGCAAAGGCAGCCCCCCCTTCACGCATTACGGATTGTAATCGAGAGGAAGATATCCGTTCTGAGGGGGATTCAGAAGGAGAAGACAACTCCTATTTACCCCCCGAGGTCTTCGCTCTAACTTGGCATGCTGATGTTGTTTATATCATGCATATGGTGTCTTGCATTGCTTACTTTATACATCAAATATGTCATCTGCTTAGTTTAGACATCCTTTGCGCGAATGCCATCTGTTTAGTTTATTCATCGTTTATGTGAATTATGCAACGCCATCTTGTTTAGCCAGGCATCTTATATGTGAATTTTGCAATGCCATCCTGCTTAGCCAGTCATCTTATATGTAAATTATATCAGGCCATCCTTTTTTTCGTTACATATTACATTTGTCAACAATGTTAGTACATTCAACTGCTCTTCGTGTGCATCAGCCATTTGACACGGTGATGGCAAATTCTGGAGTGAAAACAAGGTCTTCAGAGCAGACTATGCTACCTGATGAAGCGCATATCTTGCTGGTTATGGATAGCTCCTCAGAGGAGGACTCAAAGACAGATGACCAGTCCTATTCCCCCCCCCCCCGAGGTGTATGCTCTAACTTGGCAGGGTTATGTTGCTCATATCGTGCATATGGTGTCCCGCATTGCTATGTCATTTGATTAGTTTAGACATGCTTTGTGTGAATGCCACTTATTCAGTGTCTAATTACCATATATGTGACTTATGCATTGCCATCTTGTTGCAAGACATTATATATGTGAATTATACAATGCTATCTTGTTGCAAAGACATTATATATGTGAATTATGAAATGCCATGTTGTTTAGCCAATCATCATGTATGTGAATTATATCATGCTATCATTTTTTTGTATTACGTGTTCCATTTGTCGACAACATTTGTATATATACTCTTCCTGTGCATCAACCATTTGAAGCGGTGATGTGTAAGTGCATCTAGTGCCACCCCTAGTTGGTTTTGGAGTATTGACGACAAAGTTGGTTGAGGGACTAATGCGTTTGTGAGAATTGCAGGATAACGCAGGTAGTGTCCCTCATTGATTCGGTTTACCTACCGGAGATGACCACTAAAAATGTATGAAGACATTGAAGACAAAGGTGGTATGTGAAGATATTCATATTGAAGACTATGACATGAGAAAACATTGAGTGAAGACAATGGAGCGTGAAGACTGTGTGATTTCGTTGTTTCCTTTTCTTCTTTGTTGAGTCATAGGAACCACCGTACTGTTAAGTGGGGTCCAAGTGAACTAAGTCAGAATGACTGAAGTGATGTTCAACCCAAATCCTATGTCTTCGAGCGAAGACAATGAGAGCAAATCTTATCCAGAGCTGGATGAGTCAGCTTTGCTTGTAGCCCAAGTAAAGTTGCCGTGTGTGTTTGAAATCTGACCGTTGGAACACGTGTCAGTTCCTTAGTGACCCAGGGTCATTTCGGACATATCAGGTCGGGTTGCCTTGTGGCTATAAATAGCCCACCCCCTACACCATAAATTGGTGGCTGCTCAGAGTTAGTGCGCTGCTTTTGTCGTTTGAGAGCAACCCACCTCGAAGCCTTTGAGAGAGAGAAATCCTTGCGAGGACAAAGCCCAAACACCCAGAGCCAAAGAGTGTTAGGCATCACTGAAGTCTTTCTGTCTGTGTGACCTGAAGACTTATTACACTTGAGGACTGTGAATCATCCAGCCGGTTAGGCGTCGCGTTCTGAGCATCCAAGAGTCATTGTGGATTGCCAGTGAACGAAGTCTGTGAAGGTTTGGAAGTCTACCTTGAAGACTTACCAGAGTGATTGGGCGAGGACTGGGTGTCCTTAGCTCAAGGGGAATAAGGTGAAGACACGGTCTTCTGAGTTAAATCTCAGCCTCCCTAACCAGACGTACAGTTGTCACAGCAACTGGAACTGGTCCAACAAATCATGTGTCTTCAACGAGCAACTGGTTCTATCCCTTTCCATCCTTTACTTAAGTTTGTCTTCGTGAAGTCATTGCCTATCTGTCGTACCTGTTTGACTTCATTGCTTGACTACTATCATTGATGGGCTTCATACTATCTTCCATCCTGATCCTTACTACTTAGCTGCTATTAGTCCTGTGCTTTCACATCATTGCATACTTGACTATGGTTTGCTTACAGTAGTTTATCTTCCACTGCATATCAATTAGGGCATTTCAATTGTTTGACTTTGAAACTTTCAAGTTTTGAAGACTTTCATAAAAATCGCCTATTCACCCCCCCTCTAGTCGATACTAGCACTTTCAATTGGTATCAGAGCAAGGTACTCCCTTGTTCTGTGTGATTCGATTTAACCACCTGGAGTTTTAGCTATGTCAACTGCAAGGATAATCAAAGTCTCCGCTGCTTGCCCCGTGTTCGATGGAACTGAATATCCCTACTAGAAGAATAAGATGCGTATGTGAGGGAGTCCTGGACTAGGGGGTGTCCGGATAGCCGAACTATCATCATCGGCCGGACTCCAAGACTATGAAGATACAAGATTGAAGACTTCGTCCCGTGTCCGGATGGGACTTTCCTTGGCGTGGAAGGCAAGCTTGGCAATACGGATATGTAGATCTCCTACCATTGTAACCGACTCTGTGTAACCCTAGCCCTCTCCGATGTTTATATAAACCGGAGGGTTTTAGTCCGTAGGACAACAATCACAACAACAATCATACCATAGGCTAGCTTCTAGGGTTTAGCCTCCTTGATCTCGTGGTAGATCCACTCTTGTACTACCCATATCATCAATATCAATCAAGCAGGAGTAGGGTTTTACCTCCATCGAGAGGGCCCGAACCTGGGTAAAAACATCGTGTCCCTTGTCTCCTGTTACCACCCGCCTAGACGCACAGTTCGGGACCCCCTACCTGAGATCCACCGGTTTTAACACCGACATTGGTGCTTTCATTGAGAGTTCCTCTGTGTTGTCACGATCAGGAAGGATGCCTCTTCCCGTCTTTAAAGACGGTACCATTGCCAAAGGAGCTTTGGCCGCCGGCCAAACTATTCGTCTAGGTGGTTTTCTTATGACCGCCTGTTCGGCCACCGCTTCAACGATGACCTCTCGGGTCATCAAAAGCGATCTTCGCGTCAGCTCGGAATTCACCGAGCAGCTAGATCCGATTGAGATCTCTTCTGTAAATGAGCTCTTAGATCGCATCGCCGCCCTGGGGGTCTCTACAGACTACGATCAGATTGGGCCTAAAACTGACCTGGGAGAGATTAACTCCCCCAGGTTACCCACCATGTTGCGGTGGTAAAGGAACAACGCGACGACTCTTCTTCTGTATTAAAGACCAGTTATGTCCGGACTCCTGACCCCTCCATGCCGGATTCCTACGGAGGGATGGACGTCGATCAAGTACTGAACCTAAAGTCAGGCAGCGGACCAGACTCGTTGGACAACGCCCATCAATCCAAGCTTCCAAATTCGGAAACTTTTCGGCCCTTGAGCCTCAAGTTGGGCAGGGCTCCGGACTCAATCCCACCCACCCACCCAAACATATGCGATCTATCTCAAATCCGGCAAGAGCCTGCCGAAACAGTACATCATTACTGGGCCAGATTCCTCCTGGTTATGAATAGGATAAAGGACTGCCGTGAGGAAAACGCAATTTCAATTTTCTGCAACAATTGCATGGACAAGGGAATCTTGAACGCCGTAAGTCGTCACGAAATTACATGCTTCACCGACCTGGCCTCCATAGTACGAAAGTACTGTGCGATGGAGAGTGTCCGGAAAACCGAAACTAAGTTTTGGGACAATCTGGCTCCGAACACAACCCCAGTCCGAAACAAAAGGGTGCATCATGCTCAGGCACCCGGGACAAAAACCAAAAAGCAAAAACCCCATAAAGGGCACGGAACCGTACTGGAGGGATGGCTCAGCGGACCCTATAAAATTCATAGTACAGAGGGCGCCACTCCAACACATAGCCTTCGAGCATGTTGGATACTATGGCAGGTGGCCAAAAGTGGTGAAGAGCTTCTAGCCCCGGAGAACCACCCCAACAGTACCAGTACGGTATTAACAGTCTTCGAGACTTTCGCATCAAACAATATGCGGAAACGAACAATCCGCAGCCTCGTCGAAGTCTACCAAGTAGCAACAACAAATCCATGGAGCGACACGGCTATCACCTTCAACGCCAGTGACGAACCTAAATTCCGAACAGCTCGAGCACCAGCCGCATTGGTCCTCAGTCCAATAGTGGACGGCTTTCGTCTTACCAAGGTACTCATGGATGGCGGCAGCGGATTAAACCTCATCTACGAGGAAACCCTTCGAAAAATGGAAATAGACTGGAGCCGCATTGAGCGAAGCAACACAACCTTTACAGGAATAATCCCTAGTCGGGAAGCACGCTGCACAGGAAAAATCACACTTGATGTCGTGTTCGGCTCGCCGGACAATTACAGGTCCGAGGAGGTCACGTTCCAAGTGGCCCCATTCAGCAGCGGATATCACGCTTTATTAGGACAAGAGGCATTTACAATTTTCCAAGCCATACCCCATTACGGGTACATGAAGCTTAAAATGCCCGGGCCCAATGGAACCATCACCCTTGCCAGTGATCCGGACATAGCACTCCACGCCGAAAACAAGACAGCCGCACTAGCCCTAGAGGCACTATCCGAAGCCCTAGCGGTAGAGGAACTCACTGCGCTGCGCTCTACGGTGAAGAGGGACGATGTGATACTCGATAAGAGATCCAAGTCCACCTCTTTTAAACCAGCGGACGAAATAGTCAAATTCCAGGTCCATCCAACGGACCCCACAAAGACGGCCTCCATTGGGGCACAGTTAAACCCTGATGTAGATGCCGCACTACGAGAATTCCTTCGGGAGAATTGGGACATCTTTGCCTGTCACCCTTCAGATATGCCAGGAATCCCACGCAGATTGGCAGAACACAGCCTAAACATCCTAAAAGGATTCAAGCCAGTCAAATAGGCTCTTCGACGATTTTCCGAACCCAAAAGACAGGCAATGGGAGAGGAGCTAGCCAAACTATTGGAAGCCGGATTCATCAGAGACATCAAACATCCGGACTGGCTAGCGAACCTGGTAATGGTACCAAAAAAGGACAAATCCTGGCGCCTGTGTGTCGATTTTAAAGACCTTAACAAGGCTTGTCCAAAGGGTCCTTTCCCCCTTCCCCGCATCGATCAAATCATCGATGCTACTGTAGGACACGATTCATTGTGCTTCCTCGACGCATACTTCGGCTACCATCAAATCAAGATGGTGGAGGCAGACCAAGCCGCAACGGCATTCATTACTCCATACAGACCATTCTGCTTCAACACAATGCCCTTCGGACTCAAAAACGCCGGCGCAACATATCAGCGCATGATTCAGACATGTCTGGCTACCCAGATCGGCAAAATAGTGGAGGCATACGTAGACGACGTGGTCGTCAAGACCAAACACGTCGAAACTCTAGTAAACGACTTGAGGCTCACATTCGACAACCTCCGAGCATATGACATTAAGCTCAACCCGGAAAAATGCGTTTTCGGCGTACCAGCCGGAAAGCTCCTGGGCTTCATTGTATCCGGTAGAGGAATTGAAGCAAACCCAGCCAAGATTCGAGCTTTGTCACAGTTGGATATCCCAAAAGACCTCAATCAAATACAAAAATTAACTGGATGCGTGGCGGCTTTAAGCCGCTTCATCTCCCGCTTGGGAGAAAAGGCATTGCTCCTCTATCGCCTCCTCAGACGCATCGAACACTTCGAGTGGACGGATGGTGCCACGGCCGGACTCGAAGAAATAAAGGCCATATTGGCAACAAATCCGGTCCTGGCCGCGCCTAACCTGGGCGAACCGATGTTATTATATATCGCGGCAACACATCAAGTTGTCAGCGCGGTACTCGTTGTCGAGCGAGAAACAGAAGGACACAAATTCCCTCTTCAAAAACCAGTGTACTACGTATCCACTGTCTTAACCCCATGCAAGTCCCGGTATCCACATTATCAAAAGATAGCGTACGCGGTGTTCATGGCATCCCGGAAGCTGTGACACTACTTTCAAGAGTGTTCGATAACAGTTGCCTCCGAAGTACCTCTCAACGACATTATAAACAACCGTGACGCGATGGGCAGGATTGCAAAATGGGCCATCGAGCTCTTACCATTCGAGATAACCTACAAACCATGACGAGCTATAAAGTCGTAAGTTTTGGCTGACTTCATCGCCGAATGGACCGAAGCCGAACTCCCTAAAGAGTACGGCGCATACTCCAATTGGATCATGCATTTCGATGGTTCCAAAATGTTGGCCGGCTTGGGGGCTGGCGTCATATTGACGTCCCCAACCGGAGACACAGTCCAATACGTACTTCAGATAATGTACACGGACTCCAACAATGCAGCCGAATACGAGGCCCTTCTACATGGTCTCCGGATGGCAATCTCCATGGGTATTCAACGCCTAGAGGTGCGTGGGGATTCAAACCTCGCAATATCCCAAGTAAACGGAGACTTTGACGCCAAGGATCCGAAAATGGCAGCCTATCGTAATGTCGTCTTAAAAATGTCAGCTCGGTTCGAAGGACTTGAATTCCACCATGTAGCCTGGGATAATAACCAGGCAGCCGACGTGTTGGCACGCATCGGCGCAAAACGCGACGCCGTCCCTCCAAACATCTTCCTGGAGAGGCTCTTCAAGCCATCCGTATTATGGGAAGAGGAGTCCGGAAATAACAACCCGGAACCAACCGTACCACCCAACACGGAATATTCTGACACAATCGATGACTTAGCCAATGAAATAACACCTTCAGCCCACGAAATAATGGCAGTAATTGCCCCATGGACGGAACCATTCCTAGCCTACTTAACTAGGCAGGAACTTCCCGAAGACCAAAATGAGGCCCACTGCATAGTTTGGCGATCTAAAGCCTACAAGGTCCATGAGGGAGAGCTTTATAAGAAAAGCACAACCGGAGTCCTTCAAAGGTGCATCTCCGAATAGGAAGGGCGAAATCTGCTGGCTGAAATTCACGTCGAACTCGGCGGGCACCACGCCGCAGCCCGGGCCCTTGTAGGCAAGGCCTTCCGTACAGGATTTTATTGGCCGACGGCCCGGTCAGATGCTCAGGACTTAGTCCAGTGATGCGTTGGGTGCCAGCTTTTTGCTAATCAAAGCCACATGCCACCCACCGCCCTCAAAACTATACCCATCACCTGGCCGTTCGCGGTCTGGGGGCTTGACATGGTTGGACCCCTTAAAGGGGGAACCCATAAGCAAAAATACCTATTGGTAATGGTGGACAAATTCACTAAATGGATAGAGGCCAAGCCAGTTAAAACGGCCGAATCCGGACCAGTGATAGACTTCATATCTGGGGTAGTACACCGTTATGGAGTCCCCCACAGCATCATCACCGATAACGGCACGAACTTCACGGCCGACGAGGTTAAACTCTGGTGCAAAAATATGGGCATCAAGCTCGACTACGCTTCAGTCTATCACCCTCAAACCAACGGTCAAGTTGAATGAGCAAATGGTCTAATCATGAGCGGCATCAAACCCAGATTAGTGTGGTTCCTTACGAAATCTAACACGCACTGGGTTGAGGAGCTCAACTCTGTACTCTGGGGGCTGCGGACCACGCCTAACCGTACTACCGGATTCACACCATTCTTTATGGTATACGACGCAGAGGCAGTTTTGCCCTGCGATATAATTCATGACTCACCTCGAGTGCGCATGTACGAAGAAAGAGAAGCCGAGTTGGATCGGCAGGACAGCTTGGACGCATTGGAGGAGGAGCGCGACATGGCAAAGGCTCGTTCCGCATTCTATCAGCAGCAGGCTCGAAGATATCAAAGCAGAGAAGTACGGGCTGAATCTTACAATGTTGGCGAACTAGTTCTACGCCTGCCGGACAAGAAAAAGGACAAACTCAAGCCCAAATGGGAAGGTCCCTTCATCATCGACCAAGTCCTGACCGGCGGAGCATACCGTCTGCGAAACGCATGGGACAACCGAGTCGAGCCGAACCCATGGAACGCCGCCCACCTCCGAAGATTCTACGCCTAGCGCCAGACTCAGAGTTCGTCTCCTTCCTCCGTCCACATTTTATATTTCAGTTGTCTTTTGTTTCTCTCTTTTCTCCCACCTTTTTCATAAAGCCCTTGAGGGCTGATTTGCGCATTGTTCGCACACACTTGACGTGCTACTCGCACTCATTATACCTGGGGGCTTCTTTAACAGAAGCTTATTTATACGGGCTTCATGTCCAACACATGCGTCAAACTTCCGCATGTACCTTTTATTCACCATTATATGCATCGATATGACTTAAGTTCTGGCCAAGCTGGGTTGCCTAGCTCCTGTGCTTACCCCTACGTTCCCGATTGTTCGGTTAGGAGGTAAAGGGAGCACCTCTGCGATTGTTACTGCCGGGTCAGCCGGATGTGTACCTCAAACTGGGTGAAGCCGAAAGCTAGCGTTCTTAAGGGAATATTCGATCGGTGACTTGAAAGATGATTTCTCATTTATTTATTTATCTGCCACCAGATGTTTTCCTGCTCTTTTCGCAGTCTGGACATGCACTTTAGGGCATGCCTCCCAGGGAAAGGAACCCCTAACGGAACTATTCTCCTTGGAAGATGTTTCTTACTAACCATGTAATATAACATAACTAGTTGGGCACTTGTCTGATAAAGCACTAATGACCCCTACGCCTGGTCTCCATGCATGCCCCGAGTTTTTGCATAACCGCGAGGGTATTCGGACACACTCCGGACTGTTGGCTCCCGAGGTTGAAGCGAAAAGGTCCGCAAAGACAAACAATCTACAATCCGGCTAGAAGGCATTATACATGTCATTTTTAAAAAAATACATCGTCACATTGACTGATTGTACTCCTCTTCAATCCCATCTAACAGGCTGTCTAATTTACGGTCCCGTTGGGAATACTTAGCGGCCAACTCTACTTGGCCGTACACTAAGCTCACAGGGATCTCCTTCCCATCGGGCCCCACAGGTCCGACCTCGGCCATGTGGTTCGGATCCGCCTTCTTGTAACGCATCTTCACCATGGCCCAGGCCTCCCTGGCGCCTTGACGACATGCCGATATCTTCCATAGACGGAAGCGCTGCCATGCTCCCTGAAGCTTCTCCGCAAGCCCTCCAAGACCCTCGGGTAGGGACACGGACGCCCATAAGGCCTGGGCGACGCCACTCATCGCCTGCCGAACACGTTTGTGCAGTTGCAACAGCTCGGGAAGTTGGTCACCCGTTGAACCGAGCATTTCCTCCGCAGGGCGACCTGTGAGCACACCTACAGACACATTTTTGTCAATCGACTTCCTCGCTGAACTCTTCTTTTCAAAAGAGTTTGCTCAAGCACTTACTGTAGATGCCGCGACGAAGCCGCTGATTCTCCTTCACGGAGCCAGACAGCTGGGCCCGAACACCTTTTAGCTCTTCTCTAAGCTGGGTGTGGGCATCTTGGAGTTTGTTCCTCTCCTGCTGCACCTTCATAAGCACCCTCTCGCTGGCCTTCAGCTGGCGCAGTAGCTGTTGCTTGTCCGGATCAAGTCCGCCAACATCTGCAATATTATTGTCAGACTTATACGCACGCCGCACACTGCTTATCTTTTTGAAATATGTGTTACCGGAGGGGGTCTCTGTGTTTCCTCCTGCAGCGGCTAGTGCGGCCTCAAGTTGGGCCTTGCACTCTTGTAGCTCCTAGGACAATTGGGTATTCTTCTCCGTAAGATCCTGCATATCAAATGATCCTTAAATCAGTTATTTTAACTACTTTAAGTCTCGGGGGCTACTGGCATATACAACTATTAAATCCCTTACCCGTATGTCTTTCACATACTGCTCCGTGGCTCTGGTTAAACCGTCTTGAGCGGCACGGAGGTGCGTGTCTCCCGCGTTAAAGGCATTCAACGCCTCCGGGGAGAAACACGCGTCACGAAGAACTGTCCGGCGGCGCCTGTGATTCATGGCGCTCTCCACCTCAGACCTGGTGGCGGACAGCCTGTCGGCATCCTCCGTTGGAGGAGCATCCAGCTCGCGCCTTGCGCCCACCTCCCCCTCTGGACCAGGTGTTGGAGCCTGGCTGGCGGAGGCCTGGTTGGCAACATCTCCGGGCACAGTCCGGCGAGCGCTCTTTCTCCTGGAAAAGTTATGAGCATCAATATGCTTCACAGGGGTCTTTTTCTTAAAAATGGTGGCTTGCCGTACCGTTGCAGCGACGTTTCAATTCGCACCGCACCCCTCTTCCGCCTGCTGGGCCGAACTGACCCTGGTTGGTCAGCTGCCGCGGGATCAGCTTCCCGCCTTGAAGGCACCTCCTGCGAGACGCCGTTGGTATGCGGTGGTCAGAAATAAGCACGGACGAAGTAATGGTGTCAGGGCTCCGGTCGTAGTTACCTGGGAAGCCGGAGATAAACCAGGGTAGTCAGCCGTAATGGCGACTAGAGCATTGTCCATGCTAAATTGGTGGAACACCCCGTCAATCAGCTCCACCTTTATGTCCGGATCCTCTTCGGAGGCCGGATCAAGGGATCTTCCTGGATCCTCGGGTTGTGGGGCCGGACTGTGTATGCCCTCCACATCCCGGCGCAGTTCCTGCGTCAAAATCATAAAGTAAGACACTTAACTTTGAAAGCACGGATCGGATGAATAAACATCCGCTTACCTAGCTCCGAGGGTTATTCATGGAGAATCCGTTCAATGGGCTCGTTTGGAGGAAGTACTCCTTCTCCCCCTTGTACAAGCCGGACAGGATCTTCACCAGATCTATAGCCGATCCCGGCCCCTTGCGGCCATGACGGGTGGCGTCATTCTCCCCGTTGAAATCCCACATGGGGTGGCCCCTATATTGGAGCGGCTACACCCCCCGCATAATGCACGTGGCCATGATTCCAATCATGGTCAATCCGGAGTGAGCCAGCAACCTTATCCGGCCCATCAGATAATGGACGCTCCTATCATCCTCCTATTGAGGGCTCCGTGGACGCCAACTCAGGTGTTTCTTCAGAGGAGCATTGCTGAACTCCGAGAGGCCAATCCGAACTGGGTCCGGCAGTGGAGCATCTTCCACATAAAACCATTCCGAGGGCCAGTCTTCGGATGCCTTCTTTGGGGTTCCGGATAGATATCCGGTCCCGGCGATGCGCCATATTTCGGCTCCGCCCACTTGATATATCGACCCCTCGTGAGAGCGGGGTACAAGGCAAAACAGTCTCTTCCACAGCGTGAAATGGGGCTCGATGCCTAGGAACAGCTCGCAAAGAGCTACGAAGCCCGCAATATGCAGGATGGAGGTGGGCGTAAGGTGATGAAGCTGGAGTCCGTAGAACTCCAGAAGCCCCCGGAGAAACGGATGTATGGGAAATCCGAGCCCCCTTATTAGATAAGGGACGAAACACACCCGCTCTCCTTTGGAGGGACTGGGGGTGTTCTCCACCTGCTTTCCACCTTTGTAGGTGGCCAGCCCGGCTCGAACCGGGACCATAAAGGCCGGAGGAAGGTATCCCTCCGCTTGGAGCGTCACCAGCTCGCTGTGCAGGACTGAACATCTCCTCCAATCTCCTGGCTGAGGGCTGGGAGTGCGAGAGGAGGAGCCACGTCGACGGTCCATGATGGAGTGGATTTTTGTCAGAAGCGCTCCGATGAGTACTCGCGGAAGGAGGATGGTGTGATTTGGATCTGGATTCTTGCCTCTCTTATAGGCAGCTTATTCGCGCAGCTAGGGGGTAAAATGTAAAAATACCCTGGCCTTTCGCATTCGTACGACACGTGGAAGAGGGCCATTATTGGGTGTGGAAGCCAAGGAGCGCAACATTTATAAGGAAGCCAGACACTATTTGGCAAGCACATGGAATTTGGAGGAGAACCCGCCTTGCAACGCCGAAGACAATGTACGCGCCGGACTCATCGTCATTGAAGCCTGGTTCAGGGGCTACTGAGGGAGTCCTGGACTAGGGGGTGTCCGGATAGCCGAACTATCATCATCGACCGGACTCCAAGACTATGAAGATACAAGATTGAAGACTTCGTCCCGTGTCCGGATGGGACTTTCCTTGGCGTGGAAGGCAAGCTTGGCAATACGAATATGTAGATCTCCTACCATTGTAACCGACTCTGTGTAACCCTAGCCCTCTTCGGTGTCTATATAAACCGGAGGGTTTTAGTCTGTAGGACAACAATCACAACAACAATCATACCATAGGCTAGCTTCTAGGGTTTAGCCTCCTTGATCTCGTGGTAGATCCACTCTTGTACTACCCATATCATCAATATCAATCAAGCAGGAGTAGGGTTTTACCTCCATCGAGAGGGCCCGAGCCTGGGTAAAAACATCGTGTCCCTTGTCTCCTGTTACCATCTGCCTAGACGCACAGTTCGGGACCCCCTAGTCGAGATCCGCCGGTTTTGACACCGACAGTATGCATCTTGAAGCCTCTGGTATGTCGTCAAGAACGGCATTCCCAAAACTGGTGAAGGTGTCACCCCTACTGATGTCAAGAAGTTCATTCAACTGGACTCTACTGCAAACAACATCATCTGTGGTCATCTGACCAAAGGACAGTATGGCCGTGTGAGTGCTCTGGAAACGTCGAAGCTAGTCTGGGACTGGCTATCCAAGGTTATCAAAGATGATCCTACTCCCACCTACTGCTTCATGGCACGTGGTGCCAAGGTAAAATCACGTGATGCTTACTTTCAAACATCAAGTGAAGATGACTCTGACTGTGAATCCAAACCCAGCTACAAAACACTTGCTAAAATTGCAACTGAACAACAAAAGGCTATGGAACATACTCAAAAACTGTTAGACAAAAGCGATGACCTGTTGGACGCGGAAATGACCTGTTCACAGTCCTTAGTTGAAGATATAAAAAATCTTCATGCTAAGTACCTAGAACTTGAAAGTCGTCATGAAACGCTCTCCTATGATTATCTTCAAAGGAAGCAAGAGCTTGAGAAATTGAGAGCGGCTCATGAGGATCTTCAAAAAGTGAATGAGTCACTTCGCGCTCAACAGATCAGTTCCGCTCAGAATGAATTTGAACCACCATGTCTAAAATGCATTGAGCGTGATAATGCTACATCTGTTGCTGAATGTTCCACTGCTGCTACTGTTTCATTGTCTTCACCTACTGATGTGGTTGCTAACCCCTCTGCGGAGGATACCACTACTATTGCTGATGAAAATGCCAGGTTGAAAACATTGCTTGAAACAGGAATGTATAAAAGTCTGAAAGGGCATCAGACACTTTGCGATGTCCTCAAAAAGCAGATTTTGAACCAAAACCCTAGGAAAGAGGGTGTTGGGTTCGAGAGAAAAATGAATGTTGATGGCTCGTACTGGAAGCCTGAGCAGTACCCCAAAACCACATGGGTTGCTGCAAAGGAACCTTCAGTAGATCCATCCACTTTATCTAGTTTTACCTGTGCTAATCCTATTATCATTGATGAATCCTTTGATGCAAACTATAAGCTGTTCAAGAATCAGAATGGTGAAGTGTTTGCCAGGTATATTGGTACTAACTGCAGGAATGGACCACCAATGAAGAAGATCTGGGTACCTAAGCAGTACATTGAGAATCTTCCTGTGAATGTCATCATGACACCACCATGGAAGAAGACAAACCCCAGACCTATGGCTTCATCTGGCCCAAAGGCTTCATACAGATACAGGACTCACCTGAGTCACCCTAACGCCAATGTTTTGCAGGGAAATCATACTCAGACTCATGAATATGAGCGTTTGCCCTCAAACCGCTATGTTCATAGAACTAAGAACTTTTCTGCGTATTCATATGAGTATCATTCATCTCCTACAAGGCTATTTGCTAGGGATCCAAAGCCGAAATTCTCAGATGCTGCAGTTAGACTCATTGCTTCTAAGCCACCCCTAAAAATGTGGGTGGTGAAGAAGAACTAACTTTCTTTTGCAGAGAAAGGTCTCCAGCCTGCAATCTATGGCGTCCGATGCTATTGCTGGGGACCCAAAACACATTAAGGACGCATGATAAAATGTCTTTCTATATATACTTCACATCTGAAACGCTTACCAGTCATACTATGTGTCCTAACTTTGATCTAAGCTGTGACAATCCTTGTATGTGTCAAATGCCTATGCTTCACAACACTCTTTGTGAAGCCTATCCTCCTAACTGCACTGTAGGGTATGTCACCAAAAGCTTCAGAATGGATTATGGACAGTGGATGCACAAATCATATGACTGGTGATCGAAGTCTTCTCATGGACTCAACCTTACGTCCATCCGACAAGAGTCACATCGCGTTTGCTGACACTGGTAAAAGCAAGGTATTGGGTCTAGGTAGAGTTGCAATCTCAAAGGATCAACACATGGATAAAGTGAAGCTTGTTGAATCCCTTGGTTTCAACTTAATGGCTGTCTCAATGCTTTGTGACTTGAACATGATTGTGATATTCGGAAAATATCGCTGCCTTGTACTAATGGAATCTGACAAGTCTCTAGTCTTTGAAGGGTATCGAAAAGATGATCTATACATGGTAGATTTCTCAGTAGGTCCACAGCTTGCCGTATGTCTTCTTACAAAAGCTTCAGAATGCTAGCTCTGGCATCGAAGGCTGGGGCATGCTGGTATGAGGAACTTACACTCACTCGTCAAGAAGAAGCATGTCATAGGCATCAAGGATGTTAAGTTCAAGAAGGATCATTTGTGTGGTGCCTGCGAAGCTGGGAAGATGACTAGGGCAAAACACCCCTCGAAGACAATCATGACAACATCTCAACCCTTCGAGCTGTTACACATGGACTTATTTGGACCTACTCACTACTCCACCCTCACAACAACTGCTTGTCTGTATGGCTTCGTAATTGTTGATGACTACTCAAGATACACATGGGTGCACATAATTCTCTACAAGACTGAAGTGCAAGATGTCTTCAGACGCTTCGCCAATCGAGCAATGAACAATTATGGCGTGAAGATCAAGCATATCAGAAGTGACAATGGCACTGAATTAAAGAACACCGAACTTGATCTTTATCTGGATACAATGGGAATCACGCATGAGTTCTCTGCTCCATACACACCTCAGCAGAATGGCATTGTTGAGCGCAAGAACATAACTCTCATTGAGATGGCTCGAACAATGCTAGATGAATACAAGACACCAAGAAAGTTCTGGCCTGAAGCTATTGATACAGCATGTCACATTATCAACAGTGTGTACATCCATAAGCTTCTGAACAAAACATCCTATGAGCTCCTTACTGGCAAGAAGCCAAATGTCAGTTACTTCAGAGTATTTGGAGCTAAGTGCTGGATCAAGGATCCCCATCACAATTCAAAATTTGCACCTAAAGCTCACGAAGGCTTCATGCTTGGCTATGGAAAGGACTCGCACTCCTACAGAGTCTTCAACCTTTATCTCTACAAAATCGTCGAAACTGTGGATGTGAAATTTGATGAAACCAATGGTTCACAGAGAGAGATTCTGCCAAGTACACTAGACGAAGCTCCGCCCAGCGAATCTATCAAGCTGATGGGAACTGGTGAAATCATGCCTTCTGAAGCACAGCCTGAAGAGGAACTTATCATTTCTGCACCTAACTAACCTGAAGACAATGCTCAGACCAAAGACAATCCTCCCAATGATGACAATGATCAGCAAGAGCAAAGTCTTCGTCCAGTTCATCCTCGTGTTGCAAATGAAGTTCAAATTGAGAAGATAATTGACAGCATCAATCCACCTGGTCCACTCACTCGCTCAAGAGCAACACAGTTAGCAAACTTTTGTGGGCATTTTTCATTTGTATCAATATCAGAACCCAAGAAAGTTGCTGAAGCCTTTATGGAACCTGAATGGATTCAAGCTATGCAAGAAGAACTTCAACAGTTCAAGCTGAACAATGTTTGGGAACTTGTCAAGCGACCTGACCCTCGCAAGCATAACATTATTGGAACAAAATGGATATATCGAAACAAGCAAGATGAGCATGGCCAAGTCGTCAGAAATAAAGCACGTCTTGTGGCTCAAGGATATACTCAAGTAGAAGGAATTGACTTCGATGAAACATTTGCTCCTGTTGCTAGGCTTGAAGCTATTCGCATACTGCTACCATCACAACATCTTGCTATATCAAATGGATGTAAAGAGTGCATTTCTCAATGGCAAGATTGAAGAAGAAGTGTATGTCGCTCAACCACCTGGCTTTGAAGATCCAAAACATCCTGATATGGTGTACAAGTTAAACAAAGCACTGTATGGCCTCAAACAAGCTCCTCGTGCATGGTATGATACGATCAAAGACTTCCTGAAGAGCAAAGGCTTCAAACCTGGATCCCTCGATCCTACACTCTTCACAGAGACATATGATGGCGAACTGTTTGTGTGCCAAATATATGTGGATGGCATTATCTTCGGCTGCACCAACCAGAAGTATAGTGATGAGTTTGGATACATGATGCAAGAGCAATATCAGATGTCCATGATGGGAGAACTGAAGTTCTTCCTGGGTCTTCAAATTCATCAGCAAAGAAATGGCATCTTCATATCTCAAGAAAAATACCTCAAAGATTGTCTGAAGAAGTTTGGAATGGAAGACTGCAAAGGTTACACGACGCCAATGCCAGCCAAACACCATCTTGGTCCCGACGACAATGGTAAAGAGTTCGAGCAAAAGGTATACCGCTCCATGATTGGTTCTTTACTTTATCTATGTGCATCTAGGCCAGATATTATGCTTAGTGTTTGCATGTGTGCTCGATTCCAAGCGGCACCAAAGGAATCGCATCACTTAGCTGTGAAGCGAATTCTTAGATATTTGGCTGACACCCCAACACTCGGATTATGGTATCCAAAGGGCTCAAAATTTGATTTGGTTGGATTCTCGGATGCTGATTATGCTGGTGACAAGGTGGATCGCAAGTCTACATCAGGCACATGTCACTTTCTCGGTCGATCACTTGTCTGTTGGTCTTCAAAGAAGCAAAATTGTGTATCACTCTCAACTGCTGAATCTGAATATATTGCTGCTGGATCCTGTTGTGCTCAGCTTCTATGGATGAAGCAAACTCTCAAGGACTATGGCATCAACCTGAAACAAGTACCTCTCTTCCGCGACAACGAAAGTGCCATCAAGATAGCCAACAATCCAGTCCAACACTCAAAGACAAAGCACATTGAAATTCGTCATCACTTTCTCAGAGATCATGTCATGAAGAAAGATATTGACATCATTCACTTCAACATTGAAGAGCAACTAGCAGATATCTTCACAAAGCCCTTGGATGAGAAAAGGTTTTGCAAGTTATGGTGTGAGCTAAATATCTTGGAATCCTCTAATGTCCTGTGAACAGGCACACATCCTAACACTTATGCATGTTGATGACTTAGATGTGCAACACACAAAGTAATGTATATCTTCAATCAATGAAGACTTACACTTTGAGTGTGAATACATTAACGTGGAATATGACTTCGGAGCGCCACGATAATTGTGTGCCATGTCTGGGTCTAATACTTCCTATATGGTGGGTAACGCCACCACCATATTTCTTGTTTGAAGTGTTTCGCTCATGGTGTTATTATTTTTGCAATGACTTTGCATTTGGTTTGTCTTCAGTTTCAATTTATCTTCATGCTTTGATTGTCTTCTGCTAAATAATATACTAGTGTTCTGTCCTCTACAGCATTCACTTATAGCTATGTCTTCGATCTGAATCTTTTGAACTAAGTGAATGTGATCGGACCCTAATCTCTCTATGCTTTCTATCTCAAACTCTGTCTGTCCAAATCATATGCATTCTATTGAAACTGTCGAATGTCTTCTCTGTGTCCTAGTCAGCAGAAGGCAAAGAGACAAACATTAAATCTATTTTACATAACTCATCTTTATTGTTGAAATCCGGAGAAGCCGGAACAACTCTCCGACATGCCTGGCGGGCGTTGGAACGTGGGACAACTCTGAGTATGTTGCATGCTTGCCACGTGCCCCTCAGATGTGAACCGCTAGGGGCACCAGCGTAATTGCGCTGTGCCGCACACCTACTTATAAATACTTGTCCCCTGCGGTAAAGAAATCCTTCTTCCACCTCTCCACCTTGTCAAAACCCTAGCGCCGCCGCTAGCTCTCGACGACGCCGGCGACGAAGCGCTTAGCTGCCGCGACTTCTCCGACGCCGTCCTCACGCCGGCCGCGGACATCGTCCTCTCCGCCGTCGCCGTAGGTGTCCTCCGTCGCCAAGTTAGGGCACGGTGGATTGAACTGCTCGGTCTCCTATTCATCTCATCTAGCAGTTCTTCGTGCGGTAATTATAACTCTATTTTTACCACCTTTTTGATCTTCATAGATTCATCCTATCTACCAAAAGTGGTTTCTTCCTACACAATGTTAGATCTATTATGTCTGCATCTCATACTGCCTAGTCTATTCACTTGAATTTCATGTCTAGTTTGATTCCTCACTTGTACTTATTCACGGATTCGTACAAAGCTGGAACCAACTCACAACACATAAGTGAATGTCTTTGCATCATCAGGTCAATGTCTTCAAACTGATTTATCTTCAAAATCTTTTGAGAATGCATATGACCTCTTCCCCTTCCCTCGCATCTCTAATGCTGTCACAGGTACATGTCCGTGGGAGAATCCCTTGGTTCTCATAGTCTGCATTCGTTTGCAGAATACTTACAGCATCACATTGATTCTCCTGAAGCCAGTTCCTGCTTGACCAGCAAGCGTAAGTCTCTGAAGCCTTTGAACGTCTTGAAGCCATTCAGTTTGAAGTTCATGGCTACAGAAAAATCAGCAAGGATGGGTGGCAGACAGCATCGAGGGGGAACATCAAAAGATCTGTCTGATGACCTTGCGGAACTTTACAAGACTGATCCTGAAGAGAATTATCATCAGCGCAAGACACGAATCCAATGGATTCGACGCTATTGGGCTGAAGAATGGTTCAAGTACAAGTTTGTGACCAAGGAATATGCAGAGAAGAATGCTATCAAGAGTCCTTGGGGTGATATTCTCTATCGACGCCTTCAACCCAAGAACAGAGCTGAAGCTATTGCACAAGGTTTCTATCCCTGCATGGTTCGAGGACCTCAGCCTGCAAATGCCGACCCATCATCATTACTCTGGTGTCGTGACGATACTCTCTTCAAGCACAACTTTCAGCATGCAAAGGCTTCGACCAAGGAAAACAAGAAGTCATTGGGATTAGACTTCAACCCTGGTCCCTCTGCTCCCCATGTTGATGGCTCACGTGATGCAGAACCCAATGTCATCGACCCCTTCTCCAACCTTGACAGCCTCATCACCTACATCTTGGTCCAGGGTGCCAGAGTAGATCATTCTGATAATGATGCTGACACTGATGAAGCTCCAGCTCCTCCTCCGAAGCTGCAGAAGCAAAAGAAGCCAAAGGCTTCAAGATCAGCTGCACCTCCAAAAGCTTCTCGTGCGAAGCCACTGGCCTCTGCACCTCCTGAAGACAGTGTGCAGTCTGAAGATCAATCACGTATCTCCAAGAGAACGGAGAAGAAAAAGCAAATTGTCAGGCATACTGATTAAACCTTGACTCCTGCTACCATTCTGTGTGAAGAACCCATCGATCTGTCTAGCGATGAAGATCTTGCAGATGATGCCCTTGAGCAACTGATCAAGAGCAAGGAAGAAGCAGAGATCTTCAACAATTTGCCTCTCTTTGATGTGGCAATCATCCATAACTTTATTGATGAGTGGTTTGACACGCCAAATCTCAGCTTTGAAGATCTACAGCTTCCCATTGGCCTCAGCGTCTCTTTCAATGGCGCCATTGCTTCTGAGCTAGCTCTCACTCAGCGCATCATTGAGATAAAGAACAAGATTGACTATGAAAAGGCTCAGTTCAAGAAGCATGTGGCGAAGCTCAGTGTGCAAGATGTCAGAAACTTCAAGGTCATGCTGCACGAGCTTAAAGAAGCTTTTCTTAAGAAGCGTGAAGAAGCTCAAGGCTCTCGTGCACGCATGAAGAGTTTGGCTGACAAGTGTGTGCTTGCCTACAATGAGGCTGAGAAGCGCAAGTCACTTGGCCGTCCTGGCATTGACCCCAGAATGGCTGCAAAGAAGAAGAAGCCATCAACCGCTCCACCTGCGCCTTCAAGTCAAGAAGCCCGTCGCATTATCTTCCCAAGCAGCATGACTGGCTCGAAGCCAAAAGTCCTGTCAACCGCTTCAGAACAGAAGAAAACGAGGGCTGCCGAGGCTGAAGCCAGAAAAAGGAAGAACCATGAAGCCTCTGATGCTGCTCCCTCCAAGAAGAAGCGCAAGACCAAGAAGAGTAGGGCTGCTCCCACAGAGCCCTTAGTTGTTGAACCCATTTCAGTGGTTTGCCCTGCGTCTGAACATCAAGAAAGAAGGATGATAGTTCATGAGCCTGCTTCCACAGAGGCTCATGAAGCTGAAGATATTCCAGCAGTTGAACCCACCGCTGCTGAAGACATTGGTCAAGATGACAATGTTGAAGATGATGAAGTTCTTCCTCAGATCAAACACAACGTGGTATCATCGCCTGTTCTCACGAACAGCGAACTCATCAGCATTGGTCGTCCTCTGACGCTAATTGCTCAGGATGCATCATGGGCTAATCACCCACAGCAACAAGACTCCCCAAGTACTCCCCAGCAACAACAACAAGCTACACCACCCATGCAAGAAGAATATGAAGACTTTGAGGCCCAGCCAACTCCATCTCCAAAGGCGTTGCCAGCATTTCGCAGGCTTCACAAAGGACAAAGGCCTCAAGTCCCTCTGTTGAGTGTTCCAGAAGGAGAAATGCAACACCAACCTGTTGCTCATCAAGTATTCTCTGAACCCACTCCAACTGTGAATGTCTCCGTGTCTGAAGCCCAAGCTGTTGAAGACAATCCGGCTGCATCAGCCGATGAAAGACAAGAAGACGTACGTGTTCCTACCCCCCCCCCCCCAATATTGAAGAAGTTGTTCCTGATGTGAACGTGCCAGTGCCCGACCCTCCAGCTCGTCAAGTGGAGGTTGAGAATGTTGAAGCTGCCACCACCAATGCCAATGAAGCCAATGACATAGTCATGGCTGAAGCTAATGTGGAGCTTGCACCAACCAGTGTGCCTGAAGCCAATGAGGCCACTGTTCCTGAAGCACCTGTTGTACAGCCTGAAGCCTCAGCTGTTGCCGCATTCTCAATGGCATCAGCTTCAATACTCAAGAATTCTTCATCAGGCAACTTGCTGCTTCTGGATATGACCTTTTTGGTCTTAAGTTCTATGCTCCATGGGTCATGCGCATCATCAAGCGACACTCCTCTATCAATTATCAGCCCTCTGCTCGCAATCATCTGATCTTTTTACCAGAGGTTGATATGTCAGTTGAAGCCATATACTCTGACCCTGCCAAGAAGCCTCTTTGTCTTCAGAATGTCGAGCACCAAAGCTTCACTCAACCCATTGAAGGCGTCCAAGCTGTGACACATATCTATCCAATGGCTGGAAATACTCGTCTGCCTCATCGTGCGAATACTGAAGCCACTGAAAGCACCATTGCCCAAAGGCCTCGGAAGCGCTCTCACGTTCTCAATGACCGAGAACTTCTTGTGGCCCTTCATTAGAAACAAGATAAGCATCATTATTGGCTCAAGAGATAGATGCAAAGCCTCTTGGTGGATGTCAATCGCATTCGAAATCTTGCCACCAAGAATGCTTTTGTTGCTCACGATACTTGCCGAAGATCATGGAAGAGTTTGACGCTGATCAGTGCTGAAGCAGATCTTCAAGACGATGGCTTCACTTAAAGATTCAAGTTTGACTGCACTCCTCCACGGACTGCAGTCCTACGTCGAACTCCATCCCTTGAAGACTCTGACTATTCTTCCTCAGCGGCAACTATGAATGCCAGAGTGATCGATGATGAAGATGATGCTACTTCACCGCCTCCTACCTCTGCACGCATCAACACTTCACCAAGTACGTCTACACCGCCAAGCAACAACGACAACCCTGCTACTTCACCTACTCATGAGGACGAGTAGATGCTCTATGTCTTAAAACCTTTTTGGTCTTTACTAACAAAAGGGGGATAAGCGTATGAGTTGATAGTCTTCAAGCGAGTTCATATGGGCGGTTGCTTTATATTTTGCCTCGTGCTTACAACTCTTGCTTTTGAAACATTTGGTTCTTTGAGTTGTAACACTCAAACTTGATGGTCGTCTGCTACTTATTTGCTTTACTGTGATGCAATGATAAATTCCGCATGTGCGATGATAACTTCCGCACTTAGATCATTCTGCAGACATCCATTTTTCATTATGCATGTCATTCTATATGCTATCATTTCATGCATGATGAATTATCTTCATAAGTTGAAGTGGATCTCCACAAGTACAACCTACCATGTGCATTTGCATTCCAAAAGCAAATTACTTATATGCACATCTTCAGGGGGAGCCCTTGCTACTTATGAAGACAATACCCTATCCTTTGCAATTTCACATACTTTATCCCCGTTGAAAACTTCAACCAGTTTGTCATCAATCACCAAAAAGGGGGAGATTGTAAGTGCATCTAGTGCCACCCTAGTTGGTTTTGGAGTATTGACGACAAAGTTGGTTGAGGGACTAATGCATTTGTGAGAATTGCAGGATAACGCAGGTAGTGTCCCTCATTGATTCGGTTTACCTATCGGAGATGACCCCTAAAAATGTATGAAGACATTGAAGACAAAGGTGGTATGTGAAGATATTCATATTGAAGACTATGACATGAGAAAACATTGAGTGAAGACTATGGAGCGCGAAGACTGTGTGATTTTGTTGTTTCCTTTTCTTCTTTGTTGAGTCATAGGAACCACCATACTGTTAAGTGGGGTCCAAGTGAACTAAGTCAGAATGACTGAAGCGATGCTCAACCCAAATCCTATGTCTTCGAGCAAAGACAATGAGAGCAAATCTTATCCAGAGCTGGATGAGTCAGCTTTGCTTGTAGCCCAAGTAAAGTTGCCGTGTGTGTTTGAAATCTGACCGTTGGAACACGTGTCAGTTCCTTAGTGACCCAGGGTCATTTCGGACATATCAGGTCGGGCTGCCTTGTGGCTATAAATAGCCCACCCCCTACACCATAAATTGGTGGCTGCTTAGAGTTAGTGCACGGCTTTTGTCGTTTGAGAGCAACCCACCTCGAAGCCTTTGAGAGAGAGAGAAATCCTTGCGAGGACAAAGCCCAAACACCCAGAGCCAAAGATTGTTAGGCATCACTGAAGTCTTTCTATCTGTGTGACCTAAAGACTTATTACACTTGAGGACTATGAATCCTCCAACCGGTTAGGCGTCGCGTTCTGAGCATCCAAGAGTCATTGTGGATTGCCGGTGAACGAAGTCTGTGAAGGTTTGGAAGTCTACCTTGAAGACTTACCAGAGTGATTGGGCAAGGACTGGGTGTCCTTAGCTCAAGGGGAATAAGCTGAAGACACGATCTTCTGAGTTAAATCTCAGCCTCCCTAACCAGACGTACAGTTGTCACAGCAACTGGAACTGGTCCAACAAATCCTGTGTCTTCAACGAGCAACTGGTTCTATCCCTTTCCATCCTTTACTTAAGTTTGTCTTCGTGCAGTCATTGCCTATCTGTCGTACCTGTTTGACTTCATTGCTTGACTACTATCATTGATGGGCTTCATACTATCTTCCATCCTGATCCTTACTACTTAGCTGCTATTAGTCCTGTGCTTTCACATCATTGCATACTTGACTATGGTTTGCTTACAGTAGTTTATCTTCCGCTGCATATCAATTAGGGCATTTCAATTGTTTGACTTCCAAACTTTCAAGTTTTGAAGACTTTCATAAAAATCGCCTATTCACCCCCCCTCTAGTCGATACTAGCACTTTCATGATGGAAGTATCTAGAGTGAAAACAAGTTATTCAGAGCAGACAATGCTACCTGCTGAAGCAGACATCTTGCTGGTTACAGAGAGCTCCTTAGAGGAGGATTCAGAGACTGATGACCAGTCCTATTTCCCCCCTGAGGTCTATGCTCAAACTTGGCAGGGTTATATTACCCATGTCATGCATGTTGTCTTGCATTGCTTAGTTTTTACATCATATATGGATTGCCATCTGCTTACTTGCTTACTATATAAATCATATATTTGAATTATATCATGCCATCATGTTTACATAGTACATACACATCATCTATCTGTATGGCATGGCAACCCATTTAATAAAGACATCATATAGTTATATCATCTCATCCTGTTTAGTGTTTACAGTCATCATATTTTGAATTATGGCATTCTATCCGTGAATGTATGTGAATTATGGCATGCCAACCTATTTAATAAACACATTATATAGTTATGTCATGTCATCATGTTTACATAGTCTCATATTTTGAACTATGTCTTTCCATCTTTTTTAGTTAGTCATCATAATGTGAAATTGTGTCATGCTATCCTGTTTAGTTAGCCATCATATATGTGAAATTGTGTCATGCTATCCTGTTTGGTTAGACAACATAAATATGAATTATTTCATGCCCTCTTTTATTCTGCACTATCCATTGCACCTGTCTATCATACAATGTCTATACTTTCAATTACTTTTCTTGTTTATCAGCCATTTGAATTGGAGAGCGTGATGACAGTATATAAGGGAGTAACAACACGGTCTTCAGAAAGATAGTGCTACCAGTTGATGCAGATAGAACCACGGTTGTACTTGCTCAAGGACCAGATCCACCACACATAACCCAGACTCTCGCAGATTGTACCCCTACCCAGTTGGACAGAGAAAAAGCTACACCCCTTCTAACCCCAACCCCGGCAGATAGTAACCCAGTTCTAGTTGACACAACACCGTATCCACCACAGAGCACCCAAACATGAGCAGTTAGTAAGGGAACTGGAGTGCCCAAAGCATGAGGACCACCACTCCGAATCCCAACTCAACGCTTAAAGGAGAAGAAGATTTCTTTTCAGGTCAGGTTCTGTAGCTATGGTTCATACTCCTTTGCTCTTGCATTACTGTATTTACTCATACCAACTATTTTCAAATTTGAAGGATGGAATTGAAACTCCAATGGTGCAACAGGTATGTTTTAAACCTGTTTCTTTAACTGGTTTGCTGTTGTAACCTGCTCTCTGTTGATTTCAATTTCAATTGAATAAACAGTTATGTTCTCATGGCATGCACATTACAAGTATTGTTATTGCTCTATAGTTACCCACACTTATATTCTGTCTATTCTGCTTTGTCTTGAACAAATATTATTTGAACTGTGTCTCTATCTTGATTTGGCAACAAAAACTAGAATGATATAGACCATAAAGTGACCATGGTACATAGATATATGTTTGTTTCATGTTGTTATCCTGTCCACTTTACTATTGAACTCATTTACCAAAATGAGTTTCATATACTACATGGTAAACATGTGATGTGTCTGCTTGTTTCTCTTTTAGAATGTGGACAAACTATTGGAGAACAGTACCGCGTTATCCAATGGTAAAGGAAGTAATGCAGATAAGGTTCAAGATAGTGAGACATCCCTATTGGTCTCCAAGAAAGCTGATAAAAACTATCTTGACGACAGTGAGGGAACCCAAAAGTCCTGTCTTGATGTAGTGTTCGAGTTACTGGCCACTACTGCTGGCAGAAGCTCTTCGAACTCGCTGCCTGAATCAGTTCGTCTTCTTGAGTCTCAACTTCAAGTTGAAAGACATCGATCAGATGTGCTACGATAGGAAGCTGAAGGACTGAGGAAGTCCCTGCAGAATTCAGATGCATATTTTCTGGTGCAATAGCAAGCACTGGAGGATTTAAGTGCCAAACAAGAGAAAGTTAATAAGCATGCTAAGCATCTTGCCAGCATTATGGGTACCTAGGATATTGTTTCTTGAGATCTTCTGAAGTGGTTTCAGTTCTGGATTTGTTTTGTTGTGGTGTTTATTTGCGC
Source organism: Triticum timopheevii (assembly GCA_963921465.1). Classification (NCBI taxonomy): domain Eukaryota; kingdom Viridiplantae; phylum Streptophyta; class Magnoliopsida; order Poales; family Poaceae; genus Triticum; species Triticum timopheevii. Next base: position 475,760,778 of record OY997264.1, on the reverse strand, counting down.
TGGTCGCCAACTTTGACAACCAGTGTATATGATATGCTGCTTTGTTCCCTATATTTGCACTGGTGGCGAACTTTGATGCCCAGTGGATGTAATATGTGTAATAGCCGTGATAGCCAAGCGTTAGTTGCTTGCTTATTTATTTCCTTGTTGTCTTGTTTATTTGTTTGCTTGTAGTCATTGCAGTTCTTTTTCCGCGGTTTGCTAGTGGCTGCAATAACCTATTTTTTAAAACTAGGCCACAATAACCATGGGCTAATATTTACTGTAGTGACACTGGGCCTCCTACTGGCCGTAGAAATAGTGGGCCTTCTATGGTCGTTGAAATAATGCACCTTCTATGGGCCGTAGAAACAATGGGCCTTCTGCGGCTCGTATCATCAATGGGCCTTATACGGGCCGTATGATCGATTGGCCAAACATGGGCCAAACAGACCGCATTATGGCCGTAAACGGGCTAGAGTTGGAATCGTCTGTTCATGGGCCGGCCATAACGGGCCATCGTTAATAGACCGTATTTGATGACGCTATGAAAACGGCCCAACGTATTAACGGACCACAAATGGGCTGACTGTAACCAGGGGCTGAATTTGGCCCACAAGCAGAAAATGACAGTAACGGGCCGTAAGTAAACGAATGCTGGAAATGAGCCCAAGAATAAATGGGCTCTAAGAAGGCCGAAAGATAACATGGGCTGGAAACGGACCAACGGAATAACGGGCCGCTAATGGGTATAAAGTGATACACTGTTCATTACGGGCCAGTTTCACCATGGGACGTTGATGGGTGTAAAGTGATACACTGTTCATTACGAGTCAGTTTCACCACGGACCGTTAATAGGCCAAGAGTTACATAGGGCCTCATATGGGCCGAAAGACGTCATGGGCCATACATGCGCCAGAAGTGAAAATGGGCTAGAATCATATTGGATGGCCCAGATGACGTTACTGGGCCTAATTCGGATAGGGCGTAACGGGCCTTGGGTTAGCGGGCTGTAAATGGGCTATATGTGAACAGGCCGTTAATAGGCTTTCCATGGGCTGGCCCGCCACCTTTTAACCAAGTCAAACGGGCCGGCCTTTTCACAGGAATGGGCCACTGTTGGGCCGTGCCACGTGTTGACGTATCATAGGCGCCTTCTGTCCAATGAGTGGATGACATCTGTCCCAATGATGAGCCGACACGTGTTTCCTCCAGCCAATGATGATTTTACACGTGGAAAATCCCCATTGGTCGGGGCTGTTAACGAGTTATCGGATCCAAAACCCGACCCGATAGCTTAAAGGCGTTCCGTTATGATGGATGCCATGTGTCGGTCACCCTTGATGAAAGCACTTCTGTGACGCGCGATTTATTGTCATGGAAGTGGACACTTCCGTGATGATAATTTTGGTAATGTCATGGAACACTTCTACGATAGCACATGTATGAGTATCTTGATTCTGTCATAAAATCGTCATGGATGTACATGCATGACAAAAAATGCGACCTACTGTGACAAACACGTATCATCACGGAAGTGTATTCTTTTTGTAGTGGTATGCGCTTAACTGATATGCTTAAAGTAAATCCTTATGCTAAGTATATGAAGGATATCATCACAAATAAAAGAAAGATACCGGAAGCTGAAATTTCCACCATGCTTGCTAATTATACTTTTAAGGGTGGAATACCAAAGAAACTTGTAGACCCAGGGGCACCAACTATACCTTGCTCCATTAAAAGAAATTATGTTAAAACTACTTTATGTGATCTTGGAGCCGGTGTTAATGTTATGCCTCTCTCTTTATATCGTAGACTTGAATTGAATAAGTTGACACCTACTGAAATATCTCTGCAAATGGTCGATAAATCAACTGCTATACCTGTCGGTATTTGTGAGGATGTGCCTATTGTGGTTGCAAATGTCACTATCTTAACGGACTTTGTTATTCTTGATATTCCCGAGGACGATAGTATGTCGATTATCCTTGGTAGACCCTTTTTGAATACTGCAGGGGCTGTTATTGATTGCAACAAAGATGATGTCACTTTTCATGTTAATGGTAATGAGCATACAGTACACTTTCGAGGAAACAATCTCAAGTTCATAGTATCAATTCTACTGGAAAAGTTCCAACTATCATTATTGGAGGTTTTGAATTTCCTCTTCCTACTGTCAAGAAAAAGTATGATATTCTTATTGTTGGGGATGTTCATATCCCCATTGAGGTAACTTAGTGTTATTCAAAATTTCTTTGATTCCGTGTTTATTCGGAATGAGTTTATTAACAAGACTTGATCAACCTTGTTTGTGGATTCATTTTGATGATCATGGGATGGATGAAACTAGAAGGCACAACCTTCTGTACCCTCTTTTTACTTTCTGTTATTTAGAATAAATAAAGCAAAAAAAGTAGTATCCATCTGTTTTCTGAATTATTCATGCAATAAAAAAATATCTTGAAAATAAAAGTGCTCCAAATGCCCTGCAGATTTATTATGATTTTTTATGGAATATTTGAGGATTTTAGGCACTGAGAACACTGCAGGGGGGGCAAGCACCTGGCCACAAGGGTGGAGGGTGCGCCCACACCCCCTAGGTGCGCCCCCCTGTCTCATGGGCCCACGGTGGACCCCCCCTCTACTTATTCCTGCACCCACACACTCCATCTTCTTCCCAAAAAATCCCCATCTAGCTCAAGCACGAGTTCTAGCTCATTTTGCTGCGATTTTCGATCTCCTTGCTCAAAGCTCCATTCACAAAACTGCTTTGGGAGATTGTTGCTTGGTATGTGACTCCTCCATTGGTCCAATTAGTTTTTGTTCTAGTGCTTTATTCATTGCAAATTTTTTGCTGCATAGGTGACCTTGTTCTCGAGCTTGCATGTCAAATTTATGAGGTCCCAAGTAATTCTAATGCATGATATAGGCTCTAGGCACTTGTAGGAATAGTTGCTACCAACCTTGTTTAGTTTTATTCACTTTTATTTTGAAGTTACTAAAAATTTCAGAAATTTTCAGAAAATGATAAGGAGATTTTTGAGGGGCTCTTCTAGCCAAGGCTCCTAGGATAAACAAGCTAAAGAGAAGGAAAAGGCCAAGTATAATCTTCCTCGCGTAGCGAAAGTACGGCCGTGTGAATGGCCCTATGATAATTTCTTGAGAGAAACTGGGATTTATGAAGACTTCTATTCTTTGATTGAAAATGCAGGCCTCACCGACTTCCTCCACGACTGGATCGATCAGTATCTCTTACTCACCAATACTTTCGTGCAAAACTTTTATTATTATCCTAAGAGGTCACCTCCATCAGTATCATTTCATCTATATGATGAATTCAAGGAAATGTCTTTACGTAATTTTTGCCCGGTGTGTAGAATACCCTTTGAGGGAAGATTAGATGAACCACATCGTAAAGATGTGGATGGCTTTGTTAACACCATTACTATAGGGGATCCAAAGAAGGGTTCCGGTGCGAGAATCACTAGCATACACTTTCCTATTTTACGTTACTCGGCCATATTTGCTAGTCGATGCTTAATTGGTCGTGGAAACAGTGGAAACTTCAGTGTCCCTGAAACTATTATTCTGTTCCATGCCTTGTTTGATGATAATAGTTTTAGTATGGGTGTCGTTATTGCTAAACGGCTAAGCCTGAACCATACAAAAGGCCCCATCTTTGGAGGTATCTATGCTACACGCCTTGCTGAACATTTTGAGATACCTATTAGGCACTATGAGAAAGAGGTGACAAAGTTGCCTCTTTCCCTTTTAGATTACAGGAGCATGGTAGCACATGAGTTTATTATTCACAATGATGATAAGATGCTCCTGTATAACTTGAGATTTAACAAGAAACACAATGAGACTATTATCCTGCCTGCACCTCTTTGTTTGATTTGACTGTAGTTAATTATCTTGTCTCGCCGGAAGTGGTGTACGCTCATCTAGGCCAAGCATATGCTCCCGAGCCTGAGCCGGAACCTCCACTGGACCCTTATCGTCCATCATCTTATCAGTGGGATCCGGAGGAGATCGCTAGTCAGTGGTACCCTGATTACACCCCTCAGTACACCGGGGAGGGTAGCTGTGGTCCTTGGCAATAGACCAACTTAGGCCAAAAGCCTAAGCTTGGGGGAGTATGCATTTCTCACCGACTTTACATTCATGTTCACACACTATTCTAGTCGTCGGTGCTTATACTCTTTCATTGTATTATCCATGCTAGTTTAATTTTCTTTTTCTAGCTTTCTTCTTGTGTGTCTGATAAATCTTAAGAAAAACCAAAAAATTAGTTATTTTAATTTCCATGCTTGTAGTAGTAATTAAAATGAAAACCCAAAAAGATTTCTCGTTCTTCTTTTACTTGTTGGGAGCTTTCCCGTGTAAATAGTTTTATTTCCTTTCCTTTCCTTTGGGGGTCGAGAGTAGAAGACCATATTGAAATAATTTAGTGGCTCTCATATGCATGATTGTTTATTTAACTTAGAGCCCATATTACTTTGTCTTCTCTCTTGAGTTGAATGCTTGCATATTCCAGCTTGGTCCAATGCATGTGCACTCCTATTATTATACACACCATTCGGTCGTGCAAGTGAAAGAAAATAATGACGATATATGATGGACTGATTGAGATGAGAAAAGCTGGTATGAACTCAACCTCTTATGTTTTTGTAAATATGATGAGTTCATCGTTCCTAATTCAGCCTATTATGAGTAAACATATTTGCAATGACATTTAGAGATTATAGTTGCTTGTGCCATGCTTAATTAGCTATGAGTTATAATGGTTTACCTTGCGTGCCAACATGCTATTAAAATGATTATGATCTGGTATGATGGGATGGTATCCTCCTTTGAATGAATTGAGTGACTTGACTTGGCACATGTTCATGCATGTAGTTGAAACAAATCAACATAGCCTTCACGATATTTATGTTCATGGTAGATTATATCCTACTCATGCTTGTACTTGATGTAAATTAATTTTAATGCATGTTCATGACTATTGTCGCTCTCTCAGTTGGTCGCTTCCCAGTCTTTTGCTAGCCTTCACTTGTACTAAGCGGGAATACTGCTTGTGCATCCAAACTCCATGAACCCCAAAGTTATTCCATATGAGTCCACCATACCTTCCTATATGCGGTATCTACCTGCCGTTCCAAGTAAATTTGTATGTGCCAAACTCTAAACCTTCAAAAGAAATTATGTTTTGTATGCTCGAGCAGCTCATGTTTCAACTAGGGTTGTCTGTATCTTCCATGCTAGGTGGGTTATTCTCAAGAGGAGTGGACTCCGCTCCTCATTCATGAGAAAATGGCTGGTAACTAGGATGCCAGTCCCATGATCAAAAAGATCAAAGCAAATCAAAATAATTAAACAAAACTCCCCCAGGGCTGTTGTTAGTTGGAGGCACTCGTTGTTTCGAGCAAGCCATGGATTGATGCTTGTTGGTGGTGGGGGAGTATAAACTTTTACCATTCTATTTGGGAACCGCCTATAATGTATGTAGCATGGAAGATATTGCCATCTCATAGTTGTTGCGTTGACAGTGAAAGTATGCCGCTCAAAATGTTATTCATCTCTATTTTAAAATCGAGCTATGGCACCTCTACAAATCCCTGCTTCCCTCTGCGAAGGGCCTATCTATTTACTTTTATGTTGAGTCATCACCTTCTTATTAAAAGGCACCCACTAGAGAGCACACTATCATTTTAATGCATTACTATTAGTTTATATTGGGTATGACTGACTGGATCTCTTTTACCATGAATTACAATGTTTAGTCAGTCCTTGATCTTTAAAGGTGCTCTACATTTATGTTTTGCGGTCTCAGAAAGGGCTAGCGAGATGCCCCTTGTTATATCATATTATGATTGTTTTGAGAAAGTGTTATCATCCGAGTTTTATTATTATCACTTGCTAGCTGATTATGCCATTGATATGAGTAAACATGAGACCTAGGTGTTATTGTGAATATGGTTAGTTCATAATCTTTGCTGAAAACTTGAATGCTAGCTTTACATATTTACAATAACAAGAGCAAATAGAGTTTGTAGAAGTTTTTCTTTATCACTTTCAATTTATCAACTGAATTGCTTGAGGATAAGCAAAGGTTTAAGCTTGGGGGATTTGATACATCTCCAACGTATCTACTTTTCCAAACACATTTTCCCTTGTTTTGGACTCTAACTTGCATGATTTGAACGAAACTAACCTGGACTGACGTTGTTTTCAGCAGAACTGCCATGGTGTTGTTTATTGTGCAGAAAACAAAAGTTCTCAGAATGACCTAAAAATCCACGGAGATAACTTTTGGAAAATATAAAAAAATACTGGCGAAAGAATCAAGGCCAGGGGGCCCACACCCTATCCACGAGGGTGGGGGCGCGCCCTCCCCCTGGGCGCGCCCCCCTGTCTCGTGGGCCCCCTGATGCTCCACCGACCTCAACTCCAACTCCATATATTCCGTTTTGCGGAGAAAAAAATCAGAGAGAAAGTTTCATCATGTTTTACGATACGGAGCCGCCGCCAAGCCCTAATCTCTCTCGGGATGGCTGATTTGGAGTCCGTTCGGGGCTCCGGAGAGGGGCATTCGTCGCTGTCGTCATCATCAACAATCCTCCATCACCAATTTCACGATGCTCACCGCCGTGCGTGAGTAATTGCATCATAGGTTTGCTGAACGGTGATGGGTTGGATGAGATTTACCATGTAATTAAGTTAGTTTTGTTAGGGTTTGATCCCTAGTATCCAGTATGTTCTGAGATTGATGTTGCTATGACTTTGCTATGCTTAATGCTTGTCACTAGGGCCCGAGTGCCATGATTTCAGATCTTAACCTATTATGTTTTCATGAATATATGTGAGTTCTTGATCCTATCTTGCAAGTCCATAGTCACCTATTATGGGTTATGATCTGACAACCCCAAAGTGACAATAATTGGGATACTTCTCGGTGATGACCGTAGTTTGAAGAGTTCATGTATTCACTATGTGCTAATGCTTTGTTCCGGTTCTCTATTAAAAGGAGACCTTAATATCCCTCAGTTTCCACTAGGACCCCGCTGCCACGGGAGGGTAGAACAATAGATGTCATGCAAGTTCTTTTCCATAAGCATGTATGACTATATTCGGAATACATGCCTACATTACATTGATGAACTGGAGCTAGTTGAGGGAGTCCTGGACTAGGGGGTGTCCGGATAGCCGAACTATCACCGTCGGCCGGACTCCTAGACTATGAAGATACAAGATTGAAGACTTCGTCCCGTGTTCGGATGGAACGTTCCTTGGCGTGGAAGGCAAGCTTGGCGATACGGATGTGTAGATCTCCTACCATTGTAACCGACTCTGTGTAACCCTAGCCCTCTTCGGTGTCCATATAAACCGGAGGGTTTTAGTCCGTAGGATGAACAACAATCATACCATAGGCTAGCTTCTAGGGTTTAGCCTCTCTGATCTCGTGGTAGATCTACTCTTGTACTACCCATATCATCAATATTAATCAAGTAGGAGTAGGGTTTTACCTCCATCGAGAGGGCCCGAACCTGGGTAAAAACATCGTGTCCCTTGTCTCCTGTTACCATCCGCCTAGACGCACAGTTCGGGACCCCCTACCCGAGATCCGCCGGTTTTGACACCGACATTGGTGCTTTCATTGAGAGTTCCTCTATGTCGTCACCTTTAGGCCCGATGGCTCCTTCGATCATCAACAACGACGCGGTCCAGGGTGAGACTTTTCTCCCCGAACAGATCTTTGTATTCGGCGGCTTTGCACTGTGGGCCAACTCGCTTCGCCATCTGGAGCAGATCGAAAGCTACGCCCCTGGCCATCAGGTCAGATTTGGAAGTTTGAACTATACGGCTGACGTCCGTGGAGACTTGATCTTCGACGGGTTCGAGCCATAGCCAGGCGCGCCGCACTGTCATGATGGGCATGATCTAGCTTTGCTGCCGGATAGTGCCCTGGAGGCCGCACAAGTGTCCGCTCCGACCCTTAGCTCGGAGCCGACTGCGCCAATCGAGGACGGGTGGCTGGACACCGCCTCGGGGGCTGCTACCTCTACGGTGATAGAGCCGAATACCAACCCTGTCCTTTGTGAAGCTCGTGACTCCAGGGTGCCGGACTCCTCCCCGGACTCCGAACCTTCCGCGCCCCTGCCAATTGAATCCGATTGGGCGCCGATCATGGAGTTCACCGCTGCGGACATCTTTCAGCACTCGCCCTTTGGCGACATCCTGAATTCACCAAAGTCTCTCTCTTTATCAGGAGAGCCCTGGCCGGACTATGGTCAAGAAGGTTGGGATGCGGACGACAAAGAAATTCAACACCCACCCACCACCCACTTTGTAGCCACTGTCGATGATCTAACCGACATGCTCGACTTTGACTCCGAAGACATCGACGGTATGAACGACGATGCCAGAGATGACCAAGAACCAGCGCCTACAGGGCACTGGAAGGCCACCTCAACTCACGATGTATATATGGTGGATACACCTAAAGGAAGCGATAACAAGGAACAATGGGACGCAACGAAGGATAATTCCCTCGAAAAGCAGTCAAAACGGCGACGTAAGCGCCGCTCAAAGTCCTGCCTCGACAAAGACAGCACCCATACAGACCCAGCCATAGAGCAGGGCGAACCGATGGACGACGAACATGCCCTCGAGCAACCATCCAAACAGGATAACTTGGATAAACAATCCGTCCCCGGCGAAGATAACAGTCCGGACGATTTCACGCCGGACACATCGTTGGAGCAGAAGAACCTCCACAAAAGGCTTGTCGCCACGGCACGTAGTCTGAAGAAGCATAAGCGGAAGCTCAAAACAGCGGAAGACGCACTCAGAATGAGATGGAGGAAAGTACTCAACACCACATACAAATACGGCAATAGTCGCCAAACAAAGAGCTACCCGAAGCGCAAACTACTGCCCGAATTTGACGAGGAGGCCGTAGAGCCCCCACGATCAAAGAACAAAGAGGCCGCCCGGTCGGATAGATGACCACATGGCAAACATAGAGCGGCAAGCGGCACCAAACACAAGTCGACACGCGATCCGCATAAGGATCCGCACCAAAAGGATGGCCCAGTCAGGTCTATCTATGGGCCAAGAAAGCAAGCTCTAGAAAGCAATGCAACACGTCGAGTATTCGAACATCACAGCACACCCAAATACAGGGGTGCCGCACACCCCCTATGTTTCACCGATGAGGTGCTGGATCATGAATTTCCAGCGGGATTCAAGCCCGTAAACATAGAGGCATACGACGGAACAACAGACCCTGGAGCCTGGATTGAGGATTACATCCTACATATACACATGGCTAGAGGAGTTGACCTCCACGCCATAAAATACTTACCCCTCAAGCTCGAAGGGCCAGCCCGGCATTGGCTCAAAAGCCTCCCGGAAAATACCATTGGAAGTTGGGAAGAGCTCGAGGATGCGTTTCGGGCAAACTTTCAGGGGACTTATGTTCGCCCTCCGGATGCAGACGATTTAAGTCACATAACGCAACAGCCCGGAGAGTCAGCCCGCAAATTCTGGAACAGGTTCCTCACTAAAAAGAACCAGATAGTCGACTGTCCAGACGCCGAAGCCTTAGCAGCTTTCAAACACAACGTCCGAGACGAATGGCTCGCCAGACACCTTGGCCAAGAAAAGCCGAGAACAATGGCCGCACTAACAAGCCTCATGACCCGCTTTTGCGCGGGAGAGGATAGCTGGCTGGCAAGATGCAGCACCAGCGACCCAAGTACATCCGAGGTTAGGGATGGAAATGGGAAACCACGACGCAGCAAGGACCAGCGCCGGACCAAGGGAAACAGTCCGAAGAGCACGGCAGTCAACGCCGGATTCAAAAGCTCTCGGCAGAACAACAAAAAACTGCCTCTTAAGGACAACAGCGACGAGCTATCCAACCTAAACAAAATCTTGGACAAGATATGCCAAATCCACAGTACTCCCGGGAAGCCTGCAAACCATACCCACAGAGATTGTTGGGTCTTCAAACAGTCCGGCCGACTTAACACCGAACACAAGGGGCTTGACACACCAAGCGAGGACGATGACGAACCCCACAAGCAGAGCACCGGAAAACATAAGAATTTCCCACAAGAGGTCAAAACAGTAAACTCACTTCAAGTGATAACAGGGAAAAATAGAGCGGCGCCCATTGAAATACATGCCGCACGGTCTATCCTGGTGAAGTCCCGACATTGGTTGTCAAAACCAATCACCTTTGATCATCAGGATTACTCCGGAAGTATCCGGAACGCAGGATGGACTGCCATGATATTATACCCTATAATCGACGGACTCCAATTCAGAGAAGTCCTAATAGACGGCGGTAGTGATCTAAACCTGCTATATCAGGACACAATCCGCAAAATTGGGATAGAGCCAACCAAAATTCGCCATAGCAACACTTCCTTTAAAGGAGTGATGCCAGGCCAATATGCCCATTGTACGGGCTCTCTACTACTAGAAGTTGTGTTTGGCTCATCCGACAACTTCCGTCACGAAAAGTTGGTCTTCCACATCGTCCCATTTAAAAGTAGCTATCAAGCACTATTGGGACTCGAAGCTTTCGCCCGCTTTAACGCAATACCGCATTACGCATCTCTTACACTTAAAATGCCCGGTCCACGCGGCATCATCTCATTAAAGGGAAACTTCAAGTATTCCTCGAATACGGAAGAACGTGAGACCGCCTTGACAGCCACACACTAATCCGGCTTTTCTGATCAAAGCACCTAAAAAGGTCATTCAGACCCCGGACACGGTTAGGCGAGTCCGGTATAAATAAACAAGGGGCTTACTAGCCGCCTACCCCCCTACAAGGGGCTCCACGCATGTACAACAAGAGACAATAAAGCTCAATTTTATTCATTTTTTGAATCATACTCTGTTTATTTTAAAATACATTTTTCGCACGATCTTTTTTTCCCAACTAAGTTCTTCTCTTTTACAGATGAACACCGTGCTACACCCGTCCAGGATACGGCACAACGGAGACACAGGCGCAGACGTGCAGTAGGGACCCGTTGCAAGGATTCTTTTCAGATTAAGACCCTGTGTAAACCTTTTTTACTGTCTCTTGTTGTTACACATCCCCTGGTTTCTTACTATAACCGAGGAGGAGCCTGGCGTTTTGGCATCGGCCGCGTCAGAAATTTTTGCGCGTACCTGGACACTAGGGGCTTAGGGCATTGTTCTGCCCGTTTTCATAAAGACCGAATACCTTAGGGAGTGTTCGGCGTCTCGAGTTAGGCCTTATATGCATCAGCTCCGAATCAAGTCTTTGGTCAAATGTTGGGTTTGCCCGGCTCCTGTGTTTTGCTGCCTTATGTTCCACTCTATCGGTTAACGCGGCACCAGGAGAACTACTGCGATCGTGCCCCGGTTCGGCCTGGTGAGCACCTCAGTAGAGAAAGCCGAAAACTGACTATCATGATATAGCGAGAGACTGGTCAACCACTCGATGGACCACCGGAATGTTTAGAATTCCTCCGCATTAACGATGGACCGCTTCCCGGTCAGGCACATACGCGACCCGAGTTCGGGAGAGCGCGGTGCCCCCAGGGGCTATATAGTAGCCCCACCATCGAACTCCTATGGCTAAGTGAAAGTGCTAAAGCATTATAGTCCGGTTGCCTAGTTTGCTATGCTATCACCTCCTTTACAGGACCAAGACGTTGGATTAAGTGTGAAAATGTGCCTTTTTGCAAACACCCCCGCACTATGTGCGTGGGGGCTGAAGCCGAAGACTGCCATGTTTCAGGTTATATACACATATACATCAACGGCCGCACAGGAGGTACTTTACTACTTGACCACACAAGTATAAAAAGCTCTTATATTATATTGAAACATCGTTTCACAAATCATACATGTCATTTGAACATAATATCCTTCGAGCACTGCGTCTCTATTAAATGAGCGCCCTGCAGGACTTTCTCAAAATAGTGCTCGGCAGGTACTCGGCTTCTGTCTGAATCCTGGGACGCAACGTCGGTAGCCTTCATCTCCGCCCAGCATGTCTTGACACGGGCAAGAGCCATCCGTGCACCCTCTATGCATGCCGACCGCTTCATTGCATCGATATGCGGCACCGCATCAAGGAACTGCTGCACCAAGCCAAAATAACTCTTCGGCTCGGGCCTTTTCGGCCACAAATGAGTCACGACATCCTTCATGGCAAGTCCGGACAACCTATTCAGCTCAGCCCATTCGGCTAACCGATCGGCTAACTTCCTCCGCAGCAGAAAGGGCTTTCCAGCCGCGATATCCCCGTCTTGACGTAGCTCCTCCTTTATAGCTCTCATCGTGGAGCGGGCATCCTTGGCCTCGGCGGTGGCCTTCTTCAGGTCCTCTTGCTCCGCTCGGCGTTCTTTTTCAAGAAACTCGCAACGATTGGTAGCATTCTTCAACTTCCCGGCCATCTCGGCCATTTCCTCCCTGCTTCGGTAGTGAGCAGCCTATTCGGCTTTTAGCTCCTCGGCCGCCCTCAAGGCAGCCGCATCACTTTTTCTGGCTTGCTCCTTGACTCGGGCTAGCTCCGCCCGAAGGTTCTCCATAGCAGAGGCACCATCTGCATAAAGCATACATGTTGTAAGACATGGGCGTCAAGCTCCCTTACCAGGTGTCCGCGGAGAAGTTGCATACCTTGTGACTCGTCAAGCCGCTTATTGACAAGCGTGATGTACGCATCCGCCACGTCAAGTCGCCGCTTCAGTTTGGCGAATTGATCAGTCCGGCTGGCCACCGGACGCTCCGCCACCTATATAGGACAGGCGACATCTTAAAACTGAGATTATGATCCTCGGCGCGCTGTCACTTTCGACAACGTACCGAGTCTCAGGGGCTACTATCTATACAGGGCGCATTCTATATGCAAAACTGTCAGAAGGTATATCATTTTTCGCGTACCTCAAACCCCGTTAGTGAACTTCTGACGGCTTCATGCAATCCGCTCTCAGCGGATGAAATCCTTTCAATCACCGTACCCATTAATTCACGGTGATCTTCTGAGATAGACGCTCACCCGAGCAGATCCTTCAGCTCCTCCGACCGTACACCAGTTGGTGCCGGACCTGCCGGCCCTGCCGGACTCGGGGAAACCCTCCGCGATGACACCTCAGGGTCGTCCGCCCCGCATGACGGTGCGACAGATGGAGGCGTTTTGCTCTCCATCATCTTCGGACGAAGATCCCCCAAAGATTAGCTCTGCTGAGAAGGGCTGAGATCCGAACTACAAGGTAAAAACTTCGGTTATCTTCAGAAATAAAAATAGGGATGTACCTTATTACAAAACTCCCCTTTCTACTTACGGCTCGCTGGAGGGCTGATTCCCTTGGGGAAATAGTGCGGCCAGGGCTTCTCCCGGCGCAGGACCTTCGGGCAAAGATTTCTTCCCCCGCTTCGAGGCCTTGGTCTCCGGATCTTCAGAAGCGGTCCTCTTCTCCCCTTGGAGGGAGGGATTCTCGATCCCTCCTTTCTTGATAAACTCCTTTGCGGAGGTAGTAGATCCCTTGTTCCCCCCTTCGCCTTCTTCAAAAGGCACAGCCGCCAGCATCTTGGTTAACACAGGATCCGGCAAGATCTTAGGGAGGGGGGCCGGACACCTTATTAATTTTGCTTTCGCTATCCACTCCTGTTGAAGGGACAGCTCTTTAAAGGGAAAGTTTATGATAGATGTACGGCTAGCATGTCCAGGCACAGGACTACTTACTTGAGTATCCGAGCAATTGCAGCTCAGACCTGCGTCCTCGGTCAAGTCCAGACACATCTTTCGTGATCCGAAGAACAGTTCATACATCTCCGGGGGCGTCGCGCCCATGAAGTGTTGGAGAGCTCGTGGTCCCTCCGGATTAAATTCCCACAGACGGAGGGGGCGACGTTTGCAGGTCAGAAGGCGCCGAATCAGCATGACTTGCGCCACTACGACCAGATTGATCTCTCTCTCTTGGAGGTCTCGAATACGGCCCTGTAGTAGAGGAACGTCCTTGGACGGCCCCTAGTCGAGCCCTTTGTTGACCCATGACGCCAGCCGTTGTGGGGGACCCGGGCGGAAGGCAGGTGGCGCCACCCATTTGGTGCCCCTGGGAGCAGTGATGTAAAACCACTCCTGTTGCCATAAACCAAGCACCTCTTGAAAAGAGCCCTCGGGCCATGGAGCATCAGCATTTTTGCTTATAACAGCCCCTCCGCACTCTGACTGCTGCCCCTTGATCATCTTCGGTTCCACTTTGAAGGTCTTGAGCCACAATCCGAAGTGAGGGGTAATGCGGAGGAAGGCTTCACATATGACGATGAACGATGAGATGTGGAGGATGGACTCCGGATCCAAGTCATGGAATTCCAGCCCATAATAGAACATGAGCCCCCTCACGAAGGGGTCCATCGGGAAGCCTAAACCCTGAATGAAGTGAGACACGAACACCACGCTCTCACCAGGCTCGGGAGTAGGAATAACCTGCCCTTGTGCAGGCAGCCTATGCGAAATTTCGCTGGTTAGATACGGGGCGTCTCTCAGCTTTAGCACGTCTTCTTTCGTGACGGAAGAAGGCATCCACCGGCCTTGCAGGTCGGAGCCGGACATATTCGAAGGTCCGAAGTGCCTGAATCTGGAGCTTTAGGTGTTGGAATTCAAGGCGAGGGGCAGATTCGATTGAGATTGAAAGAAGGGAGCAGGCCTTGGTCTCGTTATAAAGAGGTTGAATACCAAGAGCCCTCCCCATGGCCATTTGGGACTCGCCTTCGATAGAGGGGGCATGCCAACGGGCACGGTTGGGTTACCCATGCCCATATTGATGAGAATCCCGGAATAAGGGGACACGATCTCTGCTTTGACAAGACGTGCCAAGGAAACCGCTTCGCTAAACGCGCTGAGGTGGAACAGTAAAAACGATTCGAATAAAGGCTTGGCCGTGGTGTGATGTCACGCCTCGAAATACGTCAGCAGATTGAACTTGTGTAAATATTATTCTCTCTACGGTGGTATGTGGAACTTATTTTGCAGAGCCGGACACTATCCTGGTGTTCAAAATCTTCTATAAAGTATTCGGAGGAGGAACCCGCCTTGCAATGCCGAAGACAATATGTGTGCCGGACTCATCGTCATTGAAGCCTAGTTCAGGGGCTACTGAGGGAGTCCTGGACTAGGGGGTGTCCGGATAGCCGAACTATCACCATCGGCCGGACTCCTAGACTATGAAGATACAAGATTGAAGACTCCGTCCCGTGTCCGGATCGAACGTTCCTTGGCATGGAAGGCAAGCTTGGCGATACAGATATGTAGATCTCCTACCATTGTAACCGACTCTGTGTAACCCTACCCCTCTCCGGTGTCTATATAAACCGGAGGGTTTTAGTCCGTAGGACGAACAACAATCATACCATAGGCTAGCTTCTAGGGTTTAGCCTCTCTGATCTCATGGTAGATCTACTCTTGTACTACCCATATCATCAATATTAATCAAGTAGGAGTAGGGTTTTACCTCCATCGAGAGGGCCCGAACCTGGGTAAAAACATCGTGTCCCTTGTCTCCTGTTACCATCCGCCTAGACGCACAGTTCAGGACCCCCTACCCGAGATCCGCCGGTTTTGACACCAACACTAGTTCTGTGTCACCCTATGTTATAGCTATTACATGAGGAATCGCATCCAACATAATTATCCATCACTGATCTAATGCCTACGAGCTTTTCAAATTTTGTGCTTCACTTATTTACTTTTCCGTTGCTACTGTTACAATTACTACAAAACTACTATCTTTACTTTTGCCACTGTTACCATTACTATCATACTACTTTGCTACTAAATACTTTGCTTTAGATACCAAGTTATCCAGGTGTGGTTGAATTGACAACTCAACTGCTAATACTTAAGAATATTCTTTGGCTCCCCTTGTGTCGAATCAATAAATTTGGGTTGAATACTCTAACCTCGAAAGCTGTTGCGATCCCCTACACTTGTGGGTTATCAGTGATGTCCCTTTAAAATATTTAGGGCTTCCTAATGATAAAAAAAGAACTAGAAATAAGCATTGGAAACCTTGTGAAGAGAAAATGTGGTACTTGGCAGGGTAGATTGTTGGGCACTGCTAGCAGAATCACTTTGGTTTAAACATTCCTAACTGGTATTCCCAATTATATGATGTCTTTTTATGGTTGGGCAATTGGGGTGAATAAGAGGATGGTTTAATTGAAATAAGTATGACCTAGTTCAATGCTCAGAGGTCTGCAAGGCAAAATATGGGTGAAAGTTAAAATGCCTCCCAGATCGAAAGTTTTCTTCAGGCTTGTGTTGCTACATAGCATCCTCACCAAGAATAACTTTAGAAAAAGGGTGTGGCTTGGAGACAGCAAAATTGCTATTTTTGTGGAACAGAGGAGGACGTTGACCATCTTTTTTCGCTGTTCTGTCGCAAAGATGTTGTGGATAATGATAAAATGTTCTTTTGGGATGCATGACATCCCGGACAACATGGAAAATATATTTACCATGTGGATTGAGAAATTGGATAAAAGTTATACGAGTCTTATGACAATAGACATTTATGCTACTTTCTGGAGTTTATGGAGACTTATAATTAGAGTGTTGTTTGATAATATGAGGCTGGCTGATCTCTGTGTTCCTGTTAATATGATTATTTAAAATTTACATGATTGGAATGTGTTGCAGAAAAACCAAGAAAAAATAAGGCACATGACGGCGGGCGTAAGAGAAGTTGAGCAGGTTGCAGGGGAGATCTTCAGATATACTACGCATGGATGGAGGATAGTGGTGCCGACGCTGGTTTATCCTTGAGGTTGGACATGCTGAAAGCATCCGAAGAAAATCTCTTGCTAGAGAAAAGCATGTTCTGCTTTGTTTTTATGCCTTGTCTCTTTGGGTAATGTAATACGTAGTGCACTAAAAACTGGTTCTTGTGTGGCGCTTGTGAAGGAAATATGCCCTAGAGGAAATAATAAAGTTGTTATTCTATATTTCCTTATTCATGATAAATGTTTATTATTCATGCTAGAATTGTATTGATCGGAAACCCAAATACATGTGTGAATACATAGACAAACACTTTGTCCCTAGTGAGCCTCTACTTGACTAGCTCGTTGATCAAAGATGGTTAAGGTTTCCTAACCATGGACATGAGTTGTCATTTGATAACGGGATCACATCATTAAGAGAATGATGTGATGGACAAGACCCATCCGTTAGCTTACCATAATGATCGTTCAGTTTATTGCTATTGCTTCCTTCATGTCAAATACATATTCCTTCGACTATGAGATTATGCAACTCCCGGATACCGAAGGAATGCCTTATGTGCTATCAAATGTCACAACGTAACTAGGTGATTATAAAGATGATCTACATGTATCTCCGAATGTGTTTGTTGGGTTAGCATAGATCGAGATTAGGATTTGTCACTCCATCTATCGGAGATGTATCTCTGGGCCCTCTTGGTAATACACATCATAAGAAGCCTTGCAACCAAAGTGACTAATGAGTTAGTTACAGGATGATGTATTACGGAACGAGTAAAGAGACTTGCCGGTAACCAGATTGAACTAGGTGTGAAGATACCGACGATCGAATCTCGGGCAAAAGTAATATACCGATGGACAAAGGGAATAATGTATGTTGTCATAACGGTTCGACCGATAAAGATCTTCGTAGAATATGTAGGAGCCAATATGAGCATCCAGGTTCCACTATAGGTTATTGACCGGAGAGGTGTCTCGGTCAGGTCTACATAGTTCTCGAACCCGTAGGGTCTGCACGCTTAACGTTCAATGATGATTTAGTATTATATGAGTTATGTGATTTGGTGTCCGAATGTTGTTCGGAGTCCCAGATGAGATCATGGACATGACGACGAGTCTCGAAATGGTCGAGAAGTAAAGATTGATATATATGACGATGATATTCGGACACCGGAAGTGTCCCCGAGGGTATCGGGTACATATAGGGTCACCGAAAGGGGTTTCGGGCACCCCCGGCAAAGATATGGGCTTAATGGGCCAAGGGAGGGACAGACCAGCCCACAAGGGGCTAGTGTGCTCCTCCACCAAGCCGACCAGCCCTAGGGAAAGGAAAGGGGGGAGGGCAAGTCCCTCTTTCCTTCCCCTCCTCAAGGGAGAAAGGAAAGGGGGGCGCCACCTCCCCCTTCCTTCCCCTGGCGCCTATACAAGGAGGGGGGGGGGGGGGGGCGAACCAGGGCAGCAGCCCAAGTGGGATTCGACCCCACTTGGGTGCCCCTTGGCCCAAGTGGGATATATATAAATCCATCCTACCACCCGGTGGTAGTTACCCCATATGTCTCATATGCTACCATGTGGTACTATATATACTAATTTATCATTATAAATATATTCATATATTATATCTAAGATATTTCAAAGCAAGTTACATGAAAAAATTACGTATGAGCCCCTAGTTTTTGTTATATTTGTGAAAGACGTACATATTTGTACGTAAAAAGAGCATACTCAAAACATGGTATATACTACCTAAAAATTAGTATATATACTACCTAATCATTGTTATATACTACATACCACACGTACATACTCTCATTTTTGATAGATACTACATACAACAAACAAAACGCAAGTGGTGGTAACTACCACTGCTTGTAGGAAACATTTGTCATATATATATATATATATATATATATATATATATATATATATATATATATATATATATATATATATATTACTATTCATCACCCAGGGTCCAGAATACGTGATTCTTCACCCGAGATAATCTTACGATCATTTCATAAATAAATTACGTTTCAAATACAAATAGTTACAATCATATTGATTCACTGCGTAAAATTTGACATAAAATAATGTCAGAAGACCAGAAAAATTACATTTTATGTACATTTTACACTATGCTTTTACGTTTGAAATTTGTGTAACATAAAATATTTTTTACGGCGATTATATATTTTCTTACGTTCTCCTTTATGTCTGAAATAAGACAAAATTTACGAAACATAAAATTACGGTGCATTCATGTAAAAATAGAGAGGGGTGAAGAATAACTATTCCTCACCCAGGATGACGAATAGCGCCATATATATATATATATATATATATATAGTAACACTATTCTGATCCTAGGATCAGAATAGTTATTCTGATCACAGCTCAGCCTATATAGGCCGCGAGGAGGTGTTCCTGGATCCGAACAAGTAAAGAACAGAGAAACCGAACGGCCTATCGGCCACGACTTGACCGGCCCATTTCCTAGCCCACGCACTTCCAGCCTGCTCCCTGGAGTTATCTCCCAACAATTGCCGGCGCAGCTCGCCGTACCTCCACCGGCCACCTCCGCCTAGATCCAGTCCCCCACCCCCACCTCCTCCCGGCTCACACCGGCGGAGCTCGCCGTGTCGACCCCCTCCGCCTCCTACCGGCTTCCACCGCCGCCATCCAACTGGCGCGGCCGCCGCCGCCGTCCAACCTAAGCGGCAGCAACTGCCATCCGCGACCGAGCCCAGCGCGCCACCATCGGCCCGCAGTACGTCACGCGCCGCCATCTTCCGTGTGTCACGCACGGCTCCGACACCGCACCACCACCTCGTCGTCCATGCGGTTGAGGGCGGTCCGATCTAGCCCACTGCCACCCCCGACGTGATCTCCGGCCACCATGTTTGTGAGGGCCCTTCCCTGGCCCTGGACGACCACGCAGCAGACATCCGCTCGGTTGAAGGCAGCGCCCCCTCCGCCACCCGCGTGCCGTCGCGGCCACATCCTCCAGCCCACACTGTTTTGCCGCAGGCCACTGTCTCGAGTTGCAGCCGTTCGCCACTGTCGCGCGAGGTGAGTGAGATTCCAGCTCATTCCCTCCTCCATCCCCATAGCACAACTCCAACGAGCTTGTCGACTGGTGAGTCCTGCTGTTGCTGATGCTCCTGTTGTTCACCATCATGTAGCAGTAGAGCATCCATGGCAGGTCGTAGATTACTCATAGTAGTTTGAATAAAATGGCAGCAATAGCACGGCCGCTGGTGGCTAGAATGCATGGTGAAAATTGAAACTGCGTGTAAGAGAGATTTGGGAGCACACATTTTGTGTTTGTTGGGGAGTCTAGGTGAATGGACATGGTTTACTTTGTGAAACTCTGAATGTAGTGTTTGGATTAGGTCTGAAGTTCAAGTTGCTAGCTAGCTGAAGATCCATGAGCCATCTTGCTTATTGGCAGTCGCCGCGGCAGTGGGCACAGTGATGCTGTTCGTGCAGCTGCCGAAAGAGTCCCAATTTGTATTTGTCTGAAGTGATTCTGAACTTGTGAAACTGGTGATGACATATTTATCTTGCTAAAATGCATTTTAGTTCTAATACCTTGTTTCTGCTCACTTGCTAGTAATTAAGTTCCTATAATGATTTGCACTATAAAAATATCGTCCCACATTTACAATATGGAGAGATGAGTTTTTACGATTTTAGTCGAAAACTGAAAATGTCATTGCTTCTTGAAAGCATGTTGTCTTTCTGTATGAGCTCTTGTAGATTATTATAGATTATGTACTTGTTGAACCAGGGTCTCATTTCTAACATTCAGAAAAAGATATGGTTAAAAAATGAGCTGATGAACCTTTTCTAACACACATGTTGATGATGCGCAGACAGAAAAGGAGATGGGAGCTACACTCCTAGAGGCCACGAACCTGAAGCTGACGAGGTATCGAGAAGAAATAAGTATTGGTGAACCAACCCTTGGGTATTGCTGACAATTTTGTTACAAAATAAACATGTACAGAGATGTTAGACCTGTTACATTTGTCCATGTTGCTTTAATTTAGTAGCCTGCTACATTTGTCCTCCTGATTAAATCTGAGATCAGATGGGTGTACATTTTTGTTTGCAACTGATGAGTGATTGGGTGTTCAGAGACTAAAACCAACCAAGTTTATAGGGTAAAAACCATTGGCTCAGGTTTCAGTGAAAACCAACTGCTCGGTCCGATAAAGCCTATTCCAAAATTGAAAATAGAGTGTTTATGCCTCAAGAAAAAAATTGAAAATATATCTTTTTCTTGTTTATGAAAAAGTTGACTTGATGTCTGTCGAGAAAATATTGAGAAGTCCAAATTCTAAAAAATTTGAAGTTCAAAATGTAAAAAACATGTATTTCCTCGTTTCTAAAAAATGAAAAGTTCAAATTAAAAATATAAAAAAGAACAGTTTGATTTTATAAAAAAAGATTATCCCATTTCTAACAACAAAACCAAGTAGTTAAACTACAAAAGATAGAAATTTTATTTTTTTAAAGAAAATTAACTTTTCCCGTTTCTAAAAAAAGAGTAAGAAGGTCAAATTCAAAAAAAGGAAAAGACTTTAGTGTTTCTACAAAAAAATGAAATTTGCCTTTTTTTAAAATAAACATAGAAGTTTAAACAAAAATAAAAAATTCAGTTTAAAAATAATGGACCGGTTCGATGTTATTATGAACCTAGGATTTTTCTCATTACTAAAAAATATAACCAAGAAGTTCATGTTTAACTAATGAAATAGTTCAATGTTTATAAAAAACTCAGATTTCCTTTACTAAATAATAAAACCAAGAAGTTCAATTTAAAATAACGGAGCAGCTCAATATACACAAAAACTCAGATTCTTCTCGTTTCTAGGAAAAAGTGTATTTAATTTAATTCAAAAAATGTAGTTCCATGTTTAATTAAATATTGATGTAAACACCATGAGCAATCTCTCCTCCAGCACACCCTCCGAGTAAAAAAAGTGAAGTTCAGGTTTTAGAGGTATGTAAGCTCAAATACATAAGCTAGATAAGTGCAAAGCAAACTAGAGTTTCATAATAACGAATAAAAGAGACCATGTTTGAATTTTCCTGAAGAAAATTGGATAAATGTGGTGTGAACGAAGCAAAATAAAAACCTAAAAGTATAAATTAAAAGAAACAAAGCAATTCAATGTTTGTAAAAAAGGATTTATCTTTCTTCATGAAAACAAAGAAGTTCAAAAAATTAAAAAACATAGTAGTTCAAAAATTATTTAAAGAAAGCAGTTTCCATGTTTCCAAAAGAAAATTAGAGGTTCAAATTTCACAAACAAAGAGGTTCAATGTTTATTACAGAACCTATAAAGTCAAATTAAAAATACAAAGAAGTTTAACTTTTTAATAATAAAGGGGTTATATAAAAACCTAGAGGTTCGAATTTAAATAACCGAGAAGTTCAATTTTTAGTACAAGACCAAGATAATAAGTTAAAAAAACAAAAATCTAAAAATAAGAAGTTCAAATTAAAAATATGAAGAAGTTCAATGCTTGTTACAAACCCAAAGAAGGTCATTAAAAAAAGCATCTCAAACAATTTTTTAAAAAAGATTTTCTGTGTTAAAATAAACCTAGAAGTTCAAATATAAAAACGAAGCGGCTCGACGTCTACCAGAAAGTAGGATTTTTCTGTTACTAAAAGAAATAAAACCAGGAAGTCCAAATTAAATAGATGGAGAAGTTCGATGATTATAGAAAACTCAGATTTTCCTCGTTATTAAAGAATGGAAGCAAGAAGTTCAACTTTTAATACTAGAGTGCTTCAAAATTTCATGAAAAACATTAAGAAAAAAAGCCAGGAAGTCCTTATTAAAAAGATGGAGAAGTTCGATGATTATAGAAAACTCAGATTTTCCTCGTTATTAAAGAATGGAAACAAGAAGTTCAACTTTTAATAATAGAGCGCTTCAAAATTTCATAAAAAAGATTAAGAAAAAAACCATGAAGTCCATATTAAAAAGATGGAGAAGTTCGATGATTATAGAAAACTCAGATTTTCCTTGTTATTAAAGAATGGAAATAAGAAGTTCAAAAATAAAATAACAAGATGTTCAACTTTTAAAAAATAGAGCGCTTCAGAATTCATAAAAAAGGATTAAGAAATTCCGATTAATATTTATAAAAAACTCAGATATTTTCATGTACTCGAGAGAAGTTTAGATTGATAATTGCCAGAAGTTCATATACTACACGGTGTGCATTTTGTATGAAAAAAAAGAACAAAAAAGCAAAGGCTAAAAAGTTTTTTTGCTAGAAGTTCAAGTGCTCTGTCCGGGGAAGTTGAAAAAATTCTTGTGAGAGAGGTTGAACAAAAATACATGACAGAAGTTCAAGATGAAAATAGCGGGAAGTTCAACTACTACACGAAATGCGTTTCAGATAGGAAAATAAGAATAGAAAACAAAAAGCTTAAAAGATTTTGTTGCTAGAAGTTCACGTGCTACTCCCGGTGAAGTTCGAGATCTCTAGTGTGAGACGTCCGACCTTCAGTTACATGTAAAAAAACAGGCAAAAAAGACGTTGTTTTACGCATTCAAAAATATATTTTGAACCGTTGCGAGTATGAAAAACTCATCAACACAAAAAAGTTGCGTGTTTTTAATAGCTTTCCATCGGTATATCATTTGCTCAATTAAGGTAAGTGGTTTGAGAATTACGGGCGAAAAACATCACGTCAAAAAACAGAGTGAAGTTCAAACAGACATGCTCCAGAAGTTCAACTACTTCACGCAGTGCATTTCCATTCACGATGAACGCAGAAATCATGATCTCGCCATTTTCTAATTTACCTCGAAACGACGGTAATATCATTTGTGTAAGTTCAAGTCCTTGGTCGGAGAAAGTTAAAAAAATTATTGTGAGAGACGTTTGTACAAAAGGAATATTATTTGTGTAACAATTACGAATGGATGAGAAAAATTACAAACAAAAATACGTCCCAGAAGTTCAACGTGAAAACAGCAGGAAGTTCAACTACTACGCTAAATGAATTTCAGATGAAAAACTTTGAAAATCTTCGTGAGTATGAAAAAATGATTAACACGGGAAAGTTGCGTGTTTACGACAGCTTTCCATCGGTATATCACCCGCTCAATTCCCATGAGTGGGATGGAGAGCTACGAGCAGTGGATGAACATCTACGAGCAAAAAAATCACGTGAAAAATAGAGTGAAGTTTAGGTAAACGCACCAAGATGTTCAGGTTCTTCACGCGGTGCATTTTCGAAGAATCTGTTTCGCGGTAGAGGCAGAACGAATGATCCCGCCGTTTTTGGAATTACTTGAAAACGGCAAGG
The DNA here is from genome assembly GCA_963921465.1 of Triticum timopheevii. Taxonomy (NCBI): domain Eukaryota; kingdom Viridiplantae; phylum Streptophyta; class Magnoliopsida; order Poales; family Poaceae; genus Triticum; species Triticum timopheevii. The sequence continues at coordinate 475,736,677 of OY997264.1, read as the reverse complement.
AATCAGAGAAAACCATCAATATGAAAAAGTTTCGCATTTTCCGTAGCTTTTCAACGGTGTATTATTTGCCCAATTCCGATAAAGTTTGTAGAAATTACGGTGAAAATATGTTTTTGACCATTTTCAAAACTGAGTTAAAACCGTAAAGAATTGGGAGAAACAATACATACCTAAAAGTTTTGCCTTTGTTCAAGCTTTCCAACGCCATATCATTTGCTGCATTCGGATGCACGGTTAAAAAATTATCTCGAAAATACGAACTCGATAGAACTTGGACCATTTTCTAAATTACTCTTAAACCAATCAAAATTAGAAAAAAAAACTTTCAAGATGAAAAAGTAGCGCATTTTCATAAGCTTTCCAAAGCCATATCATATGCCTCCATTGGATTAGCCGTTTAGAAATGACATCAAAAAAACGAACTCAGCTGTTCGGTTTACGTAATTTTACGTTTTTGCAAATTACTCTTTAAAATAAGGAATTAGAAAAAACTTTCAACATGTGGAAGGAGCGGTTTTGCAGCAGCTTTCCAACTCCATATTATATTCCTCATTCCGAGAAACGTTTTAGAAATGCGATCGAAATTACGATTCATGTTTTTTGTGTGAAGAAAAAACGGTTTCTAAAACTGCTCTTAAACCGCTTACATTTTGCGAAAAATTTAACTTGGTTCATGATACTCGTGTCCGTAGCTTTCCAACGGTATATAGCAAGCCCTATTTGGGCAATGTTGCGAGAAGTTCAACCTAGCACAGGGGGAAGTTCAGGTCGAACAACTCAGGCAGTAAAATCGCAAAAAACGCGAGTTCTTCATGACCCGAGTGCAAAATCCGCCTATGAGCGAGATTCCTATCTAAAACAAGTATTTAGTTGCTAAAATCGTTTGAAAATTACACTTACATCACATGGAACACGACTAACCAGAAAAACTCGAGGTAGAAGGCACGGTTGCGAAGATAGCCCGAAGGGTCGGGTTCGTACAGAGAGAAGTTCAGGCGCGTTACTTAGGCAGTTCAGGTTGTGATCAGAATATTATTCTGATCCCGTGAACAGAATAGGGTTTATGTATAATATATATATATATATATATATATATATATATATATATATATATATATACGGTCTATTCTGCTAATATTAGCAGAATAACTATTCTGCACACCACTTCCGCACTACACACTGAATGCAAATGCACGTCATTCTTTGAACCAAGTGTGCTGCAGTACTCACACGAGTGAACTTCTCGTCAGAAAAAACTGCACACGTTATTTTTTCGGTACTGTTTACGCTCTAATTTTTTAACTGTTTATCGGAATGAGGCTGTAATATACTGTTGAAAAGCTATGGATTAGGCGCAACTTCGACATGTTGAACACTTTTCGAGATTCCACACGGTTTAAGAGCAGTTTTGAAAATGGTGCGGCCCATGACGAGTGGAAGCGAGCATTTTTCACGTTTTTTTCTAAACCGCTCGTCGAAATGAAGCAAATGATACACTGTTGGATAGATATCGTCGAGGTGCATCTTTTTCATATATAAATCTTTCTCTAATTCGTTATGGTTTAAGAGCAGTTTCAAATTTACTAAATCGCGGAATTCTGTTTTTCAAGTTTTTTTAAAATTTTGGTACTGTTTCTGCTCCAGTTTTTGAACCGTTTGTCGAAACGAGGCGTGTAATATATCGTTGAAAATCTATGGACGAGGCGCAACTTTCATATGTTGCAATGTTTTTGAGATCCCTTACGGTTTTAAGTTAATTTTGAAAATTGTGTGGCGGACGACGAGTGGCAGCTGCTGTTTTTCGCAAATTTTTTACAAACCGCTGCTCGGAATGATTCAAACGATACGCCGTTGGAAAGGTATCGACGAGGCGCAACTTTTTCATGTAGAACACTCTCTCTAATTCTTTACAGATTAAGAGCAGTTTTAAATTTACCGAAATGCAGACACTCTGTTTTTCGCGACACCCAAATCGACGTGCGTACTTCATCCGACTGAAAACCGCACTGCATCGGACGAAATGCCGCACTGCATTAGACGGGGAAGAAAACTGCATGGTTTCTTTTTTGTGGGACGTAAATTTTTGAAGACGAGGAAGAAAACCGCACTGCTTTTAGACTGAAAACCGCACTGCATAAGACGGGCTAGCGGACTGCATGATTTCTTTTTTGTGGGACGCAAACTTTTGAAGTCGAGGAATTAAACCGCACTGTGTTTAGACTGAAAACCGCACTGCATCAGACGGACTAGCGGACTACATGATTTCTTTTTTCCTTTTCCATTTACATAAGAAGGGCTTCCTCGTGGGTTTTCCATTTTCCTTTTACATAGCGAATCACAAGTCATCACACCAACGAACTACATCAGATTTCTTCAATAATTACAAACTAAATTTTGTTTTTTTTGTCTTCTCCTGCAATAGCTAACTGAAGTCCACTTGATTTTTTTCTAAACAAAAGAACAAAACCAAAAACAGTATCACCTAACAGCGGACCATAGCAGCGCACTGCACGCATACACACACCGCACTGCAATCATTTTTCAAAAGAAGTGAAACCACCGCATCTGACAATACATTTTTGTCATCTAAAAAAACAGATGACCGAGGGGGTGGACTGCACACATACACACACCGCATTTAGCAAGCATACACACAATGAACTGCATAGTTTCTTTTTACATTATCTCGACTGATATAACTCACAACCTTCTATAGCAACGAACTACACTATTTTTTCAGATGAGCTGCGTCGATGAGGCGTACTGCATCTAAAAAGAAATGGACTTCTCCATGGATTTTCACAATGTACTGCAAAAAAATATTCAGTGAGCTTCAAAACATATTCAAAGGAGCTGCAACCGTCGGGGGAAGCAGTAGCAAACAGGGAGGAACTCATCGAGGGGGAGGGGAACCAGATCGATGTTGGTTGGGAGCGGCACCCGATAGGAGAACTTCTCCTTCCTCCTATATGCTCGTGGCCTAGCCCGCTGGTGAGGGTGCATCTAGTGGGGAAGTCAAGGGCGCGGCGCCGGCGGTGGTGGCCCGGAGCACCCCTTCGTGGAGGTGGTGGCCACGTGTGGCGGGTGGTGGCGGCCTGGAGCCCCTCTGCCTGCCCTGGACAGATCTGGTGGTGGGGCCACAACACGGGATCCAAACCACGGGGTAGGGGGGAGAAAGAAGTGGGCTCGGGCAGGGCCAGGGCGCCGGCGCCGGCGACAAAGGAAGTAGGGTCGGTGAGGTGGGGCTGACTGGGGAACACGCGTGGGGGATCCACGGATCTAGTGGATCCAGGCGCGGTGGAGGCCAGATCCGACGATCGGCGACGTCCACGGCCACTGGAGGGGAGGGAAGGGCGGCAGTGGGAAACCGAGCAGGTGCGGGAGAGGGAGGCAGAGGAGGATTGCATGGAGGACCTCCGGTAGTGGTCGTAGGGGGCAGTGGGCGCCGGATCCGGTGGAGGGGGCCTCGTCGGGAGCCACTAGCGGCCGGATCCCGCCATCGCCGCGGAGTGCGCCGGCAGTTGGGAGGGCGCCGGCCCGAACCGGCCATGTTGGAGGAAGGAGGCGGGGTGGGGCAGGGCCCCGATGGAGCTGGAGGAAGGAGGAGGCACTGCAGCTGGGTCGTCGGTGGTCGGTGGTGGGAGCACCGCCGCGGGGTAGGAAGTGGTCGGGGGTGCGGTGTCCTGACCCGGGGGGCTGGCGCAGATCTGACGCAGGGTAGGTGCGGGAGGACCGACTGGGGTGGGCGGGAAGAAGGTGGACAGGAGAGGTCGTGGGAGGAGAGGAAAGAGTGGGTGGGGTGGATCGGTTTGGCTGGCTCTGTCGGTTAGGGTGGTGTGCAGAATAAGGTTCAGGTGTGCAGAATAAGGTCTTAAGGGGTGTTATCATAATAGACTCACCCTATATATATTCAAAGGAGGGGGACGCCTAGCAAACACAACATCAATTGTTAGCCGTGTGCGGCGCCCCCTCCACAGTTTACGCCTCCGGTCATATCTACGTAGTGCTTTGGCGAAGCCCTATGCGGATCACTTCATCATCACCATCACCATGCCGTCGTGCTGACGGAACTCATCTACTTCCTTGACATCTTGCTAGATCAAGAGGACGAGGGACGTCATCGAGCTGAACGTGTGCAGAACTCGGAGGTGTCGTACGATCGGTACTTGATCGGTCGGAGCTAGACGAAGTTCGACTACATCAACCGCGTTGTCAAACGCTTCCGCTTACGGTCTACGAGGGTACATAGACACACTCTCCCCCTTGTTGCTATACATCTCCTAGATAGATCCTGCGTGAGCGTAGGAATTTTTTTGACATTGCGTGCTACGTTTCCCAATAGTGGCATCTGAGCCAGATCTTTGCGTAGATGATATGCATGAGTAGAACACAAAGAGTTGTGGCGGTGATCGTCATACTGCTTACCACCGATGTCTTATTTTGACTCAGCGATATTGTTGGATGAAGCGGCCCGGACCAACCTTACATGACCACGTTCATGAGACCGGTTCCACCAACAGACATGCAACTAGTTTTGCATAAAGGTGGCTGGCGGGTGTCTGTTTCTCCTACTTTAGTTGAATCAAATTTGACTGCGACCGGTCCTTGTTAAAGGTTAAAATAGCAAACTTGATAAATCACTATTGTGGTTTTGATGCGTAGGTAAGAATGGTCCTAGGTAGAAGCCCGCAGCAGCCACGTAAAAATTGCAACAAGAAAGTAGAGAACGTCTAACTTGTTTTTGCAGGGCATGTTGTGATGTGATATGGTCAAGACATGATGTGATATACATTATTGTATGAGATGATCATGTTTTGTAAAAGTTATCGGCAATCGCAGGAGCCTTATGGTTGTCTCTTTATTGTATGAGATGCAAATGCCATATAATTGCTTTACTTTATCACTATGTGTTAGAGATAGTTGTAGAAGAAATAGGTGGCGAGACAGCCACGACGCAACGATTGAGATCAAGGTGTCGGGCCGGTGACGATGGAGATCATGACGATGGTTTGGAGATGGAGATCAAAAGCACAAGATGATGATGGTCATATCATGTCACATATTTTGATTGCATGTGATGTTTATTATTTATGCATCTTATTTTTCTTAGTACGGCGGTAGCATTATAAGATAATCCCTTCACTAAGTTTCAAGGTATAAGTGTTCTCCCTGAGTATGCACCATTGCGACAGTTCGTCGTGTTGAGACACCACGTGGTGATTGGGTGTGATAGACACTATGTTCAAATACAACGTGTGCAAGACAGTTTTGCACATGCGGAACACTCGAGTAAAACTTGACGAGCCTAGCATGTACAGACATGGCCTCGAAACACTCGAGACCGAAAGGTCAAACGTGAATCATATAGTATATATGATCAACATAGAGATGTTCACCATTGATGACTACTCCATCTCACGTGATGATCGGACATGGTTTAGTTGATTTGGATCACGTATCATTTAGATGACCTGAGGGATGTCTATCTAAGTGGGAGTTCTTAAGTAATTTGATTAACTGAACTTAATTTATCATGAACTTAGTCCTGATAGTATTTGCATATCTATGTTGTAGATCAATAGCTTGCGTATAGCTCTCCTGTTTTATTTTTGATATGTTCCTAGAGAAAAACTAAGTTGAAAGATGATAGTAGCAATGATGCAGACTGGGTCCGTGATCTGAGGATTATCCTCATTGCTGCATAGAAGAATTATGTCCTTGATGCACTGCTAGGTGACAGACCTATTGCAGGAACAGATGCAGATGTTATGAACGTTTGACAAACTCAATATGATGACTACTTGATAGTTTAGTGTGCCATGCTTTACGGCTTAGAATCGGGGCTTCAAAGACGTTTTGAACACCATGGAACATATGAGATGTTCCAAGAGCTGAAATTGGTATTTCAGACTCATGCCCGTGTCGAGAGGTATGAGACCTCTAACAAGTACTTTGCCTACAAGATGGAGGAGAATAGCTCAGCAAGTGAGCATATGCTCAGAATGTCTGGGTAGTACGATCGCTTGAATCAAGTGGGAGTTAATCTTCCAGATAAGATAGTGATTGACAGAGTTCTCTAGTCACTATCACTAAGCTACTAGAACTTTGTGATGAACTATAATATGCAAGGGATGACGAAAATGATTCCCGAACTCTTTGCGATGCTGAAATCAGTGAAGGTAGAAATCAAGAAAGAGCATCAAATGTTGGTGGTTAACAAGACCACTAGTTTCAAGAAAAAGGGAAATAAAGGGAACTTCAAGAAGACTGGCAAGAAAATTTGCCACTCCTGTGAAGAAGCCCAAAGCTGGACCCAAACCTGAAACTGAGTGCATGTACTACAAAGGAAATGGTCACTGGAAGCAAAACTGCCCCAAATACTTGGCGGATAAGAAGGATGGCAAGGTGAACAAAGATATATATGATATACATGTTATTGATGTGTACTTTACTAGTGTTCGTAGCAACCCCTGGGTATTTGATACCAGTTCAGTTGCTAAGATTAGTAACTCGAAACAGGAGTTGCAAAATGAACAGACACTAGTTAAGGGCGAGGTGACGATGTGTGTTGGAAGTGATTCCAAGGTTGATAATATCACTACCGCACACTCCCTCTACCTTCGAGATTAGCATTGACCCTAAATAAATGTTATTTGGTGTTTGCATTGAGCATAAATATGATTTGATCATGTTTATTGCAATATGGTTATTCATTAAAGTCATAGAATAATTGTTGTTCTATTTACATGAATATAACCTTCTATGGTCATACACCCAAAGTGAATGGTTTATTAATCTCGATCGTAATGACACACATATTCATAAAATTGATGCCAAAAGATGCAATGTTGATAATGATAGTGCAACATATTTGTGGCACTGTCGTTTAGGTCATATTGGTGTAAAACGCATGAACAAACTCCATGCAGATGGACTTTTGGAATCACTTAATTATGAATCATTTGATGCTTGTGAACCATGCCTCATGGGCAAAATGACTAGAACTCCGTTGTCTAGAGCAATGGAGCGAGCCAATGACTTATTGTAAATAATACATACTGATGTATGCGGTCCGATGAGTGTTGAGGCTCGCGGCGGGTATCATTATTTTCTGACCGTCATAGATGAGTTGAGCTGATATGGGTATATCTACTTAAGGAAACACAAATCTGAAACATTTGAAAAGTTCAAAAATTTCAGAGTGAAGTGGAGAATCATCGTAACAAGAAAATAAAGTTTCTACGATCGGATCACGGAGGCAAATATTTGAGTTACGAGTTTGTCCTTCATTTAAAACAATGTGGAATAGTTTCACAACTCACGCCACCTGGAACACCATAGCGTAATGGTGTGTCCGAATGTCGTTACCGTACTTTCTTAGATATGGTGCGATCTATGATGTCTCTTACCGATTTACTACTATCGTTTTGGGGTTATGCATTAGAGACAGCTGCATTCACGTTAAATAGGGCACTGTCTAAATCCGTTGAGACGACACAGTATGAACTATGGTTTAGCAAGAAACCTAAGCTGCCGTTTCTTAAAGTTTGGGGTTGCAACACTTATGTCAAAAGGCTTCAGCCTGATAAGCTCGAACCCATATCAGAGAAGTGCATCTTGATAGGATACCCTAAGGAAACAATTAGGTACACCTTCTACCACAGATCCGAAGGCAAGATCTTTGTTGCCAAGAATGGAACCTTTCTAGAGAAGGAGTTTCTCTCGAAAGAAGAGAGTAGGAGGAAAGCAGAACTTAATGAGGTAATTGTACCTTTTCTCGAATTGGAGAGTAGCACATCAGAGAAATCCGTTCCCGTGATGCCTACACCAACTAGAGAGGAAGCTAATGATAATGATCATTAAACTATGGATCAAGTTACTACTGGACTTCGTAGGTCAATCAAAACATGTTCCACACCAGAGTGGTACGATAATCCTATCTTGGAAGTCATGTTACTAGACCATGATGAACCTACGAACTATGAAGAAGCTATGATGAGCCCAGATTCCGACAGATGGCTTGAGGCCATGAAATCTGAGATAGGATCCATGTGTGAGAACAAAGTGTGGACTTTGGTGGACTTGCCCGATGATCGGCAAGCCATAGAGAATAGATGGATCTTCAAGAGGAAGATGGACGCTGATGGTAATGTAACTGTCTACAAAGCTCGACTTGTCGTAAAATGGTTTTGACAAGTTCAAGGGGTTGACTACAATGAGACTTTCTCATCCGTAGCGATGCTTAAGTCCATCCGAATCATGTTAGCAATTGCCGCATTTTATGATTATGAAATCTGGCAAATGGACGTCAAAACTGCATTCCTTAATGGATTTCTTAAAGAAGAGTTGTATATGATGCAACCAGAAGGTTTTGTCGATCCTAAAGGTGCTAACAACGTGTGCAAGCTCCAGCAATCCATCTATGGACTGGTGCAAGCATCTCGGAGTGGGAATATACACTTTGATGAGGTGATCAAAGCATATGGTTTTGTACATACTTTCGGTGAAGCCTGTATTTATAAGAAAGTGAGTGGGAGCTCTGTAGCATTTCTAATATTATATGTATATGACATATTATTGATTGGAAATGATATATAATTTATGGATAGCATAAAAGGATACTTGAATAAGAGTTTTTCAATGAAAGACCTCGGTGAAGTTTCTTACGTTTTGGGCATCAAGATCTATAGAGATAGATCAAGATGCTTGATAAGACTTTCAACAAAATACATACCTTGACAAGATTTTGAAGGAGTTCAAAATGGATCAGTCAAAGAAGGAGTTCTTGCCTATATTGTAAGGTGTGAAATTGAGTAAAGACTCAAAACCCGACCATGACAGAAGATAAAGAGAGAATGAAAGTCATTCCCTATGCCTCAGCCATAGGTTCTATAAAGTATGCCATGCTGTGTACCAAACCTATTGTGTACCTGCCATGAGTTTGGCAAGGGGGTACAATAGTGATCCAGGAATAGATCACTGGACAGCGGTCAAAATTATCCTTAGTTACCTTAAAGAGGACTAAGAAAATGTTTCTCAGTTATGGAGGTGATAAAGAGTTCGTCGTAAAGAGTTATGTTGATGCATGCTTTGACACTGATCTAGATGACTCTAAGTCTCAATCTAGATACATATTGAACGTGGGAAGAATTAGCTAGAGTAGCTCCATGCAGAGCATTGTAGACATAGAAATTTGCAAAATACATACGGATCTAATGTGGCAAACCCGTTGACTAAACCTCTCTCACAAGCAAACCATGATCACACCTTAGTACTCTTTGGGTGTTAATCACGTAGTGATGTGAACTATATTATTGACTCTAGTAAACCCTTTGGGTGTTAATCACATGGCGATGTGAACTATGGGTGTTATTCACATGGTGATATGAACTAGATTATTGACTCTACAACAAGTGCGAGACTGAAGGAAATATGCCCTAAGGCAATAATAAAGTTGTTATATTATATTTCCTTATACATGATAAATGTTTATTATTCATGCTAGAATTGTATTGATCGGAAACCTAAATACATGTCTGAATAAATAGACAAATATTGTGTCCCTAGTGAGCCTCTACTTGACTAGCTCGTTGATCAAAGATGGTTAAGGTTTCCTAACCATGGACATGAGTTGTCATTTGATAACGGGATCACATCATTGAGAAAATAATGTGATGGACAAGACCCATCTGTGAGCTTAGCATAATGATCGTTCAGTTTTATTGCCATTGCTTCCTTCATGTCAAATACGTATTCCTTCGACTATGAGATTATGCAACACACGGATATCGGAGGAATGCCTTGTGTGCTATCAAATGTCACAACGTAACTAGGTGATTATAAATATGCTCTACATGTATCTCTAAAGGTGTTTGTTGGGTTAGCATAGATCGAGATTAGTATTTGTCACTCGTCTATCGAAGAGGTATCTCTGGGCCCTCTCGGTAATACACATCATAAGAAGCCTTGCAAGCAAAGTGACTAATGAGTTAGTTACAAAATGATGTATTACGGAACGAGTAAAGAGACTTGTCGGTAACCAGATTGAACTAGGTATGAAGATACCGACGATCAAATCTCAGGCAAGTAACATACCGATGGACAAAGGGAATAACGTATGTTGTCATAATGGTTCGACCGATAAACATCTTCATAGAATATGTAGGAGCTAATATGAGCATCCAGCTTCCGCTATTGGTTACTAACCAGAGAGGTGTCTCGGTCATGTCTACATAGTTCTCGAACCCGTAGGGTCCGCATGCTTAACGTTCGGTGACGATTTAGTATTATATGAGTTATGTGATTTGGTGACCGGATGTTCTTCGGAGTCCCGGATGAGATCACGGACATGATGAGGAGTCTCGAAACGGTTGAGAGGTAAAGATTGATATATAGGACGATGGTATTCGGACACCGGAAGTGTTTCGGAGGGTACCGGGTACATATAGGGTCGCCGGAAGGGGTTCCGGGCACTCCCGACAAAGATATGGGCTTAATGGGCCAAGGGAGGGACAGACCAGCCCACAAGGGGCTGGTGCGCTCCTCCACCAAGCCGGCCATCCCTAGGGAAAGGAAAGGAGGGAGGGCAAGTCCCTCTTTCCTTCCCCTCCTCAAGGGAGAAAGGAAAGGGGGGCGCCACCTCCCCCTTCCTTCCCCTGGCGCCTATACAAGGAAGGGGGGCGAACCAGGGCAGGAGCCCAAGTGGGATTCGGCCCCACTTGGGGCGCCCCTTGGCCTCTCCCCTCTCCCTCCCACCTATATATATATAAGGAGGGGGCGCCTAGCAAACACAACATCAATTGTTAGCCATGTGTGGCGCCCCCTCCACAGTTTACGCCTCCGGTCATATCTACGTAGTGCTTAGGTGAAGCCCTGCACGGATCACTTCACCATCACCATCACCACGCTGTCATGCTGACAGAACTCATCTATTTCCTCGACATCTCGCTGGATCAAGAGGACGAGGGACATCATCGAGTTGAACGTGTGCAGAACTCGGAGGTGCCGTACGTTCGGTACTTGATCGGTCGGAGCTAGAAGAAGTTCAACTACATCAACCGCGTTGTCAAACACTTCCGCTTATGGTCTACGAGGGTACGTTGACACACTCTCCCCCTTGTTGATATACATCTCCTAGATAGATCTTGCGTGAGCGTAGGAAAGTTTTTGAAATTGCATGCTACGTTTCCCAACAGCTTGTGCTGGGTTATACTGTTTGCGTGAGCTGCAGGGTGGGTGGGAGGGATGGATCCTTTCCTGACAGCAATGGTATCTATGCTTCTCTAAGTAGCTTATGTTTGTAGTCTTTTTAAATTAGAGATTCTGTTAACCAATCTTCTGAATCTCAGATCCTTGCAGTAGTTAGCATATAAGTATTTTGTGAATTTCAGACATCTACTTTTAGTAGTATGAGAAATATATTCTCATATAGTCTGGAACCAACAGCAAGTTAACACATCATCTCGAAAAAGCTTGAAAATGCATACAACATCTGAAAGGTACCAAACTTGGCATGGATGCTTTTCATGTTCATACAAGGCTGTAGAAAAAAATTGGTAACATTTGAAGCATGTCAAAAAAAGTCCTTCGAGACAGACCCTTCCCTCCTACCCAAACGGCCCACGATAAAGAAGGCCAATTTTTGGTCATGTTCAGAACGACAAAAATTTTTGCCTGCAAGTGGGCATGCCCACCTCGGTATCCCACACAAAATTTGAAGCAATTTCAACAAAGAACGCATGTTGCATCACATCTGGGAAGTATTTTAGAGTTTGATCCTCAGGGAATAGCTATAAAATCAATACAACATTAGAAAGCTACCCAAACTTGGCATGGATGCTTTTCATGTTCATACAAGGTTATAGACAAAAAATGGTAACGTTTGAAGCATGTCAAAAAAACGTCTTTCGAGACGGACCCTTCCCTCCTACCCAAACAGCCCCCGATGAAGAAGGCCAATTTTTGGTCATCCCCAGTATGACACCAAATTTTGCCAGAAATTGGGCATGCCCACCCCGGTATCACACACAAAATTTGAAGCAATTTCGACAACTAATGCACGTTGTGTCACGTCCGAGAAGTATTTTAGTGTTTAGTCATCGAGAAATAGCTAGAAAATCCATACAACATCACAAAGCTACCAAACCTGGCATGGATGCTTCTCATGTTGATAGAAGGTTGTAGACAAAAATTTGGGTCCCTTTTAAGGAAGTCGGAAAATATGTCATTCGAGACCGACCCTTCCCTCCTACTAAAATGGCCTCCGATGAAGAAGGTAATTTTTTGGGCATCTTGACAACAATGCAAAAAATTTCCGGGAAGTGGGCATACCCACCACGATACCCCACACAAAAATTTGAAGCAATTCCGACAATGAACACACGTTGCTTTATGTTTGGGAAGTATTTGAGTGTTTTATCGTCGCGAAATTGCTACACAATCCATACAACATCAGAAAGCTACGGAACTTCTCTTTTTTTGTTTTTCCTGTTCATACAAGGCTCCAGGAAAAATTTGGTAACATTTGTGCGTCTGGGAAGTAATTTTATAGGTGCTATGTGTGTGAAGATGACATGGGGGACCCACATGTCAGTATCCCACTTGCTGTGGTCCACGTGTCAAAAAATAAACAAGACAAAAAAGGAAAAATAGTGGGAGGGAAGTAACTTCTTGTGTACAACCGGGACACGATGATTCTAATGACCAGCAAGAAAAAGAAAATGATTCTCTAAGCATAGCACATATCATGTGAACAAATAAAAACATAGGTCCAACCGAGACAAACTGATAGTTGTTGACGAAGAAAGAGCTGATGCAACTAGGCATCCCCAAGCTTAGACGCTTGAGTCTCCTTGAATATTTACTTGGGGTGCCTTTGGCCTCCCCAAGCTTGAATTATTGTCTCTCCTTATTCCTCTCAGATCGATGTCTCCCCTCGATCTTAAAAACTTCATCCACACAAAACTTCACAAAACTTATTGGACGGGTTAGTACACATAAATATAAATAACCTATCATGTAATTCCAAGACATGGTGAATAATTATTTTCAAACATTAGCTACTATATGCTTTAAACTCCACAATTTAATCTCTCTTCAATATAAGCCATGAACACTCAACTATAAGAAGATAATAGAACTGTGACAGCAATTTGTCAAACCCAGAATAATTTTCCGTAACCTAACCCTGAAAAATTAGGATGTAAGAGAGAGCTTATATGACAGTACTATGTAAATTCTTTAGAATTTTATAATGTTCCAGTATAGAGAATTAATTCAAATACTGGAGCAAAAGTTTCTGTTTCTGCACAGAACATAGCAAATTTGCAACTGCAGCATCCAAAAGGCTATTCTTGGCATTTTACTAAAAGGAAAGATACCAAACATGAGTAATATTAATCATGTACACACACATAAAACAAAAAGATAAAAATTGGGTTGCCTCCAAAGCACTTTTATTTAATACCTTTTAGCTAGGCATGATACAACGATCACGTCTTCTCATCATTTAAAGATAGATCATAAGTAGCTCTCATAATGGATTCATGTTGTAATTTAATTCGCTTACTAGTAGGGAAATATTCCTTAACTTTATTCAGTGGAAAGTGAAATCTTATATATTTCCCTCTTTCATGTAATTAACTGCACCTACTATTCTCAAAAAAGGTCTACCAAGTATAATAGGGCATAAGGATTGCATTCAATTGAAGGAAATATGCCCTAGAGGCAATAATAAAGTAGTTATTTATATTTCCTTATATCATGATAAATATTTATTATTCATGCTAGAATTGTATTAATTGGAAACTTGATACATGTGTGGATACATAGACAAAACACAGTGTCCCTAGTAAGCCTCTACTAGACTAGCTCGTTAATCAAAGATGGTTAAGTTTCCTAACAATAGACATGTGTTGTCATTTGATGAACGGGATCACATCATTAGGACAATGATGTGATGGACAAGACCCATCCGTTAGCTTAGCATAATGATCGTTAAGCTTTATCGCTATTGCTTTCTTCATGACTTATACATATTTCTTTGACAATGAGATTATTGCTACGTCTTGAGCTGGCGTTGGTTTTCCTTGAAGAGGAAAGGGCGATGCAGCAATAGTAGCGTAAGTATTTCCCTCAGTTTTTGAGAACCAAGGTATCAATCCAGTAGGAGGCTCCTCAAAAGTCAAACGCACCTACACAAACAAACAAAGAACTCGCAACCAACGCAATAAAGGGGTTGTCAATCCCTTCACGGCCACTTGCGAAAGTGAGATCTAATAGAGATAGTATGATAAGATAAATATATTTTTGGTATTTTATAAGATAGATGCAAAAATTAAAGATGCAAATAAAAGTAGATTGGAAACTTATACAATAAAAGATAGACCCAAGGGCTATAGGTTTCACTAGAGGCTTCTCTCAAGATAGTATTACAGTGGGTGAACAAATTACTATCGAGCAATTGATAGAAAAGCGAATAATTATGAGATTATCTAGGCATGATCATGTATATAGGCATCACGTCCGTGACAAGTAGACCGACTCCTGCCTGCATCTACTACTATTACTCCACACATCGACCGACTCCTGCCTGCATCTAGAGTATTAAGTTCATAAGAACAGAGTAACACCTTAAACAAGATGACATGATGTAGAGGGATAAACTCATGCAATATGATATAAACCCCATCTTTTAATCCTCAATGGCAACAATACAATACGTACCTTGCAACCCTTTCTGTCACTGGGTAAGGACACCGCAAGATTGAACCCAAAGCTAAGCACTTCTCCCATGCCAAGAAAGATCAATCTAGTAGGCCAAAGCAAACTGATAATTCGAAGAGATTTGCAAAGATAACTCAATCATACATAAAAGAATTCAGAGGAGATTCAAATATTTCTCATAGATAAACTTGATCATAAACCCACTATTCATCGGATCTCGACAAACACACCGCAAAAAGAGTTTCCATCGAATAGATCTCCACAAGAGAGGGGGAGAACATTGTATTGAGATCCAAAAAGAGAGAAGAAGCCATCTAGCTAACAACTATGGACCCGAAGGTCTATGGTAAACTACTCACAACTCATCAGAGGGGCTATGGTGTTGATGTAGAAGCCCTCCATGGTCGATTCCCCCTCCGACGGAGCGCCGACGAAGGCTCCAAGATGGGATCTCGCGGATACAGAAGGTTACGGTGGTGGAAATTGTGTTTCATTGGCTCCCTCGATGTTTTCGGGGTACGTAGGCTTATATAGGAGGAAGAAGTACATCGGTGGCCGCCCGGGGGGCCCACGAGACAGGGGGCGCGCCCTACCCTCTCGTTGCTGCCTCGGCTGCTTCCTTACTTGCACTCCAAGTCCTCTGGATCATGTTCGTTCCAAAAATCACGCTCCCGAAGGTTTCATTCCGTTTGGACTCCGTTTGATATTCCTTTTCTTCGAAATACTGAAATAGGCAAAAAAATAGCAATACGGGCTGGACCTCCGGTTAGTAGGTTAGTCTCAAAAATGATATAAATGTGTAAAATAAAGCCCATAAACATCCAAAAGGGGTAATATAATAGCATGGAACAATCAAAAATTATAGATACGTTGGAGGCGTATCAATTATGCAACTCCCGAACCGGAGGAATACCTTGTGTGCTATCAAACGTCACAACGTAATTGGGTGATTATAAAGATGCTCTACAGGTATCTCCGAAGGTGTTTGTTGGGTTGGCATAGATCGAGATTAGGATTTGTCACTCCGAGTATTGGAGAGGTATCTCTGGGCCATCTCGGTAATGCACATCATAATAAGCCTTGCAAGCAATGTGATTAATGAGTTAGTTGCGGGATAATGCATTACGGAACGAGTAAAGAGACTTGCTGGTAACGAAATTGAACTAGGTATGGAGATACCGACGATCGAATCTCGGGCACGTAACATACCGATGACAAAGGGAATAAAGTATGTTGTCATTGCGGTTCGACTGATAAAGATCTTCGTAGAATATTTGGGAGCCAATATGAGCGTCTAGGTTCCACAATTGGTTATTGACCGGAGAGGTGTCTCGCTCATGTCTACATATTTCACAAACCCGTAGGGTCCGCACGCTTAACGTTCGATGACGACTTGTATTATATGAGTCATGTGATTTGTTGATCGAATGTTGTTCGGAGTCCCGGATGAGATCACAGACATGACGATGAGTCTTGAAATGGTCAAGAGGTAAAGATTGATATATTGGATGACCCTATTTGGACACTGGAAGTGTTCTGGAGTGTATCGGGTACATATCGGAGTACCGGGGAGGGGGGGGGGGGTTATCGGAACCCCGTGGGGGAAGATATGGGCCATAGGAGGGAGGCACACTAGCCCACAAAGGGGTGGCACGCCCCCACAGGGAAGGAGGCCGAATTGGACTAGGGGAGGGGGCGGTGCCCCCCTTTCCTTCTCCCCCTCTCTCTCTTTCCCCCTTTTCCCCTCTAGTAATAGGAAAGGGGGGAGCTGAATCCAACTAGGAGCCCAAGTAGGATTCCTCCTACTTGGGCGCGCCTAGGGCCGGCCTGCTCCCCCTCCCTCCTTTATACGTGGGGAGGGGGCACCTAGAACACACAACAAACATTGTTAGCCGTGTGCGGCGCCCCCCTCCACAGTTTACGCCTCCAGTCATATTCACGTAGTGCTTAGGCGAAGCCCTGCGCGGATCACTTCACCATCACCGTCACCACGCCATCGTGCTGACGGAACTCTCCCTCGACACTTTGCTAGATGAAGATTTTGAGGGACATCATCGAGTTGAACGTGTGCAGAACTCAGAGGTGCCGTACATTTTGTGCTTGATCGTTCGGAACAAGAAGAAGTTTGACTACATCAACCGCGTTGTCAAACGCTTCCGCTTTCGGTCTACGAGGGTACGTGGACACACTCTCCCCCTCTCGTTGCTATGCATCTCCTAGATAGATCTTGCATGAGCGTAGTTTTTTTTTTGAAATTGCATGCTACGTTTCCCAACATTGGCATCCGAGCCAGGTCTATGCATAGATGATATGCATGAGTAAAACACAAAGAGTTGCGGGCGGTGATAGTCATACTGCTTACCACCAACGTCTTATTGTGATTTGGCTGTATTGTTGGATGAAACAGCCCGGACCAACCTTACATGACCACGTTCAAGAGACCGGTTCCACCGACAGACATGCAACTAATTTTGCATAAAGTTGACTGGCGGGTGTCTGCTTCTCCAACTTTAGTTGAATCGAATTTGACTACGGCCGGTCCTTGTTAAAGGTTAAAACAGCAAACTTGACGAAACACCATTGTGGTTTTGATGCGTAGGTAAGAACGGTTCTTACTAGAAGCTCGTAGGTAAGAATGGTCTAACTTGTTTTTGCAGGGCATGCATGTTGTGATGTGATATGGTCAAGACATGATGTGATATACGTTGTTGTATGACATGATCATGTTTTGTAGAAGTTATCAGCCACTGGCAGGGGCCTTATGGTTGTCGCTTTATTTTATGAAATACAATCGCCATGTAATTGCTTTACTTTATCACTATGCGTTAGCGATAGTTGTAGAAGCAATAGTTGGCGTGATGACAACGATGCTACGATGGAGATCACGGTGTCAAGCCGGTGACGATGGAAATCATGACGGTGATTTGGAGATGAGGTTCAAAGGCACAAAATGATGATGGCCATATCATGTCACATATTTTGATTGCATGTGATGTTTATCTTTTATGCATCTTATTTTGATTAGTACGGCGGTACCATTATAAGATGATCCCTCACTAAAAATTTCAAGGTATAAGTGTTCTCCCTGAGTATGCACTGTTGCGACAGTTCGTCGTGCCGAGACACCACGTGATGATCGGGTGTGATAAGCTCTATGTTCACACACAACGGGTGCAAGACAGTTTTGCACATGTGTAATACTCGGGTTAAACTTGATGAGCCTAGCATGTACATACATGGCCTCAGAACACTGGAGACCGAAAGGTTGAGCGTGAATCATATAGTAGATATGATCAACATAGAGATGTTCGCCATTGAAAACTACTCCATCTCACGTGATGATCGGACATGGTTTAGTTGATTTGGATCACGTGATCATTTAGATGACTCGAGAGATGTCTATCTAAGTGGGAGTTCTTAATTAATATGATTAATTAAACTTAATTTATCATGAACTTAGTCCTGATAGTTTTTTGCATATCCATGTTCTAGATCAATGGCCCGTGCTAACGTTCCCTTGAATTTTAATGTGTTCCTAGAGGAAGCTAAGTTGAAAGATGATGGTAGCAACTACACGGACTGGTCCGTAACTTGAGGATTATCCTCATTGCTGCACAAAAGAATTATGTCCTTGATGCACCGCTAGGTGACAGCCCCCTCTCACTAATGCAGACGCTTTGAACGTCTGGCAGACGCGGTCTGATGACTACTCTATAGTTCAGTGTGCCATGCTCTACGGCTTAGAATTGGGACTTCAAAGACGTTTTGAATGTCATGGACCATATGAGATATTCCAGGAGTTGAAGTTAATATTTCAAGCAAATGCTCGGGTTGAGAGATATGAAGTCTCCAACAAATTCTATAGCTGCAAAATGGAGGAGAACAGTTCTGTCAGTGAAGACATACTCAGAATGTCTGGGTATCATAACCACTTGACTCAGCTGGGAGTTAATCTTCCGGATGATAGTGTTATTGATAGAGTTCTTCAATCACTGCCACCAAGATACAAAGGTTTTGTGATGAACTATAATATGCCAGGGATGGATAAGACAATTCTTGAGCTCTTCGCTATGCTCAAAGCTACGGAGGTAGAAATCAAGAAAGAGCATCAAGTGTTGATGGTTAACAAGACCACTAGTTTCAAGAAAAAGGGCAAGGGAAAGAAGGGGAAATTCAAGAAGAATGGCAAGCAAGTTGTCACTCCCGGGAAGAAGCCGAAGTCTGGACCCAAGCCTGAATCTAAGTGCTTCTACTGCAAAGGGACTGGTCACTGGAAGCGGAACTGCCCCAAGTATATGGCGGATAAGAAGGATGGCAAAGTGAACAAAGGTATATTTGATATACATGTTATTGATGTGTACCTTACTAATGCTCGTAGTAGTGCCTGGGTATTTGATACTGGTTCTGTTGCTCATATTTGCAACTCGAAACATGGGCTACAGATTAAACAAAGATTGGCTAAGGACGAGGTGATGATGTGCATTGGGAATGGTTCCAAGGTCGATGTGATCGCCGTCGGCACACTACCTCTACATCTACCTTCAGGATTAGTTAAAGACCTGAATAATTGTTACTTGGTGCCAGCATTGACCATGAACATTATATCTGGATCTTGTTTGATGCGAGACAATTATTCATTTAAATCAGAGAATAATGGTTGTTCTATTTATATGAGTAATATCTTTTATGGTCATGCACCCTTGAAGAGTGGTCTATTTTGTTGAATCTCGATCGTGGTGATACACATATTCATAATATTGATGCCAAAAGATGCAAAGTTGATACTGATAGTACAACATATTTGTGGCACTGCCGTTTAGGTCATATTGGTGTAAAGCGCATGAACAAACTCCATGCGGATGGACTTTTGGAATCACTTGATTATGAATCATTTGATGCTTGCGAACCATGCCTCATGGGCAAGATGACTAAGACTCCGTTCTCCAGAACAATGGAGCGAGCCACAGACTTATTGGAAATAATACATACCGATGTATGCAGTCAGATGAGTGTTGAGCCTCGCGATGGGTATCGTTATTTTCTAACCTTCACAGATGATTTGAGCAGATATGGGTATATCTACTTAAGGAAACACAAATCTGAAACATTTGAAAAGTTCAAAAATTTCAGAGTGAAGTGGAGAATCATCATAACAAGAAAATAAAGTTTCTACGATCTGATCGCGGAGGCGAATATTTGAGTTACGAGTTTGGCCTTCATTTAAAACAATGTGGAATAGTTTCACAACTCACGCCACCTGGAACACCACAGCGTAATGGTGTGTCTGAATGTCGTAACCGTACTTTATTGGATATGGTGCGATCTATGATGTCTCGTACCGATTTACCACTATTGTTTTGGGGTTATGCATTGGAGACAACTGCATTCACGTTAAATAGGGCACCATCTAAATCCATTGAGACGACACCATATGAACTGTGGTTTGGCAAGAAACCTAAGTTGTCGTTTCTTAAAGTTTGGGGTTGCGATGCTTATGTGAAAAAGCTTCAACCTGATAAGCTCGAACCCAAATCGGAGAAGTGCATCTTCATAGGATACCCAAAAGAAACTGTTGGGTACACCTTATATCACATATCAGAAGGCAAGATCTTTGTTGCTAAGAATGGATCCTTTCTAGAGAAGGAGTTTCTCTCGAAAGAAGTGAGTGGGAGAAAAGTAGAACTTGATGAGGTAGTTGTACCTTCTCTCGAATTGGAAAGTAGCTCATCACAGAAAATTGTTCCCGTGATGCCTACACCAACTAGTGAGGAAGCTAATGATAATGATCATGAAACTTCAGATCAAGTTACTACCGAACCTTGTAGGTCAACCAGAGCACGTTCCACACCAGAGTTGTATGGTAATCCTGTTCTGGAAGTCATGTTACTAGACCATGACGAACCTACGGACTATGAGGAAGCGATGATGAGCCCAGATTCTGTGAAATGGCTTGAGGCCATGAAATTTGAGATGGGATCCATGTATGAGAACAAAGTATGGACTTTGGTTGACTTGCCCGATGATAGGCAAGCCATAGAGAATAAATGGATCCTTGAGAAGAAGACTGACGCTGATGGTAATGTTATTGTCTACAAAGCTCGAATTGTTGCGAAAGGTTTTCGACAAGTTCCAGGAGCTGACTATGATGAGACCTTCTCACCCGTAGCGATGCTTAAGTCTGTACGAATCATGTTAGCTATTGCCACATTTTATGATTATGAAATCTGGCAAATGGACGTCAAAACTGCATTCCTTAATAGATTTCTTAAAGAAGAGTTGTATATGATGCAACCAGAATGTTTTGTCGATCCTAAAGATACTAACAAAGTGCGCAAGCTCCAGCGATCCATTTATGGACTGGTGCAAGCATCTCGGAGTTGGAATATATGCTTTGATGAGGTGATCAAAGCATATGGTTTAATACAGACTTTTGGAGAAGCCTGTATTTACAAGAAAGTGAGTGGGAGCTCTGTAGCATTTCTAATCTTATATGTGGATGACATATTGTTGATCGGAAATGATATAGAATTTCTGGATAGCATAAAATGACACTTGAATAAGAGTTTTTCAATGAAAGACCTCGGTGAAGCTGCTAATATATTGGGCATCAAGATCTATAGAGATAGATCAAGACGCTTAATTGGACTTCCACAAAGCACATCCCTTGATAAAGTTTTGAAGAAGTTCAAAATGGATCAGTCAAAGAAAGGGTTCTTGCCTATGTTACAAGGTGTGAAGTTAAGTCAGACTCGATGCCCGACCACTGCAGAAGATAGAGAGAAAATGAAAGTCAGCCATTGGTTCTATCATGTATGCAATGTTGTGTACCAGACCTGATGTGTGTCGTGCTATAAGTCTAGTAGGGAGGTACCAGAGTAATCCAAGAGTGGATCACTAGACAACGGTCAAGAACATCCTAAAGTACCTGAAAAGGACTAAGGATATGTTTCTCGTTTATGCAGGTGACAGAGAGCTTGTCGTAAATGGTTATGTCGATGCTAGCTTTGACACTGATCCCGATGACTCTAAGTCACAAACCGGATACATATTTATATTGAATGGTGGAGCTGTCAGTTGGTGCAGTCCTAAGCAAAGCGTCGTGGCGGGATCTAAGTGTGAAGCGGAGTACATAGCTGCTTCAGAAGCATCGAATGAAGGAGTCTGGATGAAGGAGTTCATATTCGATCTAGGTGTAATACCAAGTGCATCAGCTCTTTTGTGACAATACTGGAGCTATTGCCTTGGCAAAGGAATCCAGATTTCACAAAAGAACCAAACACATCAAGAGACGCTTCAACTCCATCCGTGATCAAGTCAAGGATGGAGACATAGAGATTGCCAAAGTACATACAGATCTGAATGTGGCAGACCCGTTGACTAAGCCTCTTCCATGAGTAAAACATGATCAGCACCAAGACTCCATGGGTGTTAGAATCATTACAATGTAATCTAGATTATTGACTCTAGTGCAAGTGGGAGACTGAAGGAAATATGCCCTAGATAATAAAGTTGTTATTTATATTTTCTTATATCATGGTAAATATTTATTATTCATGCTAGAATTGTATTAACTGGAAACTTGATATATGTGTGGATACATAGACAAAACACAGTGTCCCTAGTAAGCCTCTACTAGACTAGCTCGTTAATCAAAGATGGTTAAGTTTCCTAATGATAGACATGTGTTGTCATGTGATGAATGGGATCACATCATTAGGACAATGATGTGATGGACAAGACCCATCTGTTAGCTTAGCATAATGATCGTTAAGTTTTATTGCTATTTCTTTCTTCATGACTTATAAATATTTCTTTGACTATGAGATTATGCAACTCCCGAATACCGGTGGAACACCTTGTGTGCTATCAAACGTCACAACATAACTGGGTGATTATAAAGATGCTCTACAGGTATCTCCGAAGGTGTTTGTTGGGTTGGCATAGATCAAGATTAGGATTGTCACTCCGAGTATCGGAGAGGTATCTCTGGGCCCTCTCGGTAATGCACATCATAATAAGCCTTGCAAGAAGCGTGACTAATGAGTTAGTTGTGGGATGATGCATTACAAAACGAGTAAAGAGACTTGCTGGTAATGAGATTGAAATAGATATGGAGATACCGATGATCGAATCTCGGGCAAGTAACATACTGATGACAAAGGGAATAACGTATGTTGTCATTGCAGTTCGACCGATAAAGATCTTCATAGAATATGTGGGAGACAATATGAAAATCCAGGTTCCACTATTGGTTATTGACCGGAGAGGTGTCTCGGTCATGTCTACATAGTTCTGGAACCCGTAGGGTCCGCACGCTTAACGTTCGATGATGATTTGTATTGTACGAGTTATGTGATTTGGTGACCGAATGTTGTTTAGAGTCCCGGATGAGATCACGGACATGACGAGGAGTCTCGAAATGGTCGAGAGGTAAATATTGATATATTGGATGACAGTATTCGGACACTGGAAGTGTTCCGGAGTGTATCAGGTACATATTGGAGTACGGGGGGGTTACCGGAACCCCTTGGGGGAAGATGTGGGCCATACGGGCCATAGGAGGGAGGCACACCAGCCCACAAAGGGGTGGCACGCCCCCACAGGGAAGGATGCCGAATTGGACTATGGGAGGGGCGGCGCCCCCTTTCCTTCTTCCCCTCTCTCTCTTTCCCCCTTTTCCCCTGAGGTAAAAGGAAAGGGGGGGGGGCGAATCCAACTAGGAGCCCAAGTAGGATTCCTCCTACTTGGGCGCGCCTAGGGCCGGCCTCCTCTCCCTCCCTCCTTTATATACGTGGGGAGGGGGCGCCTAGAACACACAACAAACATTGTTAGCCGTGTGCGCCCCCCCCCTCCACAATTTACGCCTTCGGTTATATTCACGTAGTGCTTAGGCGAAGCCCTACACGGATCACTTCACCATCACCGTCACCATGTCGTCATGCTGACGGAACTCTCCCTCGACACTTTGCTGGATCAAGAGTTCGAGGGAATTCATTGAGCTGAACGTGTGCAGAACTCGGAGGTGCCGTACGTTTGGTACTTGATCGGTCAGAACGAGAAGAAGTTTGACTACATCAATCGCGTTGTCAAATGCTTCCGCTTTCGGTCTACGAGGGTACGTGGACACACTCTCCCCCTCTCGTTGCTATGCATCTCCTAGATAGATCTTGCGTGAGTGTAGGAAATTTTTTGAATTGCATGCTATGTTTCCCAACATCAATATCTATAACAATATAATCAATGGGAACATAATTACTATTTGCTATAATAAGAATATCATCAACACTTCTCAAAGGCTTGTTAATAGTTGAATCAGTGATTTGTAAATTCAGAGAGCATTCAGTTATGGAATCAAAAGCAAGAACATCATATAAGGCTTTTAGCATAGTGCAAACACTAGCACCCAAATCACATAGTGCATTGCATTCATAATTATTGATCTTAATTTTGATTGTCGGTTCCCAACTATCATCCAATTTTCTAGGAACTGAGACTTCTAATTCCAACCTTTTCTTCATTAGCCTTAATAAGTGCTTCTACCATGTGTTTAGTGAAGGCTTTGTCGTGATCATTAGCAATTGCTGAATTAATCATAGATTATAAAAGCATAATAAATTTAGTAATAGAACAATTATCATAATTGAAGTCTTTAAAATCCAAAATATTGGGAGTAATACTACCTAAAATTTTATCCTCTCAAAGCCAACGTTTATCAATTTCAGCACAATATTTACACCGCCCGAGCTTATGGGATGCCTTCTACCTAAAGTTGTGAACTCTCCAATCCCATTATTATCATTGACTTTAGCAATTTCAACACTTTGAAATAAAGATTATGGTTTACAACCATCTCATTAACTAAATCAGTTTGTTTATCAGGCATTCTACCTAGAATCGATTTAGTTTGAGCTAATTGTGCCTGAAAATTCATAACTTCTTTATTCATACCATCAATTTGCTTACTTATTTCTCTAACAATAGAAGAGTGTTCCTTAACTAGATTAGAAAAAGACTGATTTTGCTTATATCGAGTATGCATAAAAAATAGATCTTTCTCAATTTCTTGTAAACTTTTATCATAAGAATTACTATTATCAAGGGCACTCAAAAGATTAGCATGATATGGTCTAGGATTGTTGCCAAAGTTACCCCTATCAGCATTGTTACTAAAAATTATTCTTGCAAATAAAATTAACACCAACTTGATCTTCATTGTGTTCAATTAGAGAGGCTAAAGGAACATCATTAGGATCCACAAGAACTTGATTGGAAGTAAGCAAAGACATAACCATATCCACTTTTCATTCAACGAGGAAATTTCCTTAATAGGAGTAAATTGCAAAAAACCACCGCAATTAGGGACCCTAAATCAAAAAACCACCACCATTCAATTTTTTTCAAAAAACCACCACCATTGTGCTAACAGTTTTCAGAAAGCACTTATCATTGGATTAGAGATGTTTGACGCAAAAACTGATCGTTGGGTCCCACTTGCAAGTCATGACATGGCACAAAAATTGACGCCATCTGCATGGACCATTAATTTGATGTGGGCCCACTTGTCAGCATCTCCTATCTCTCTTCGTCCGGCATTCCATCGAGCAGTTCGTGAGCTCTCTGCCGGCGGCGGCAGAACAAGGAAGGAGGCCGACGCCGTTTGGATCCGTCGCTGGAGGTGTCACGGATGGCTGGTGGTTGGCGGCAAGCGGAGGAAGCAGGAGGTGGCTGGTTGTGGATGAGCGGGGCGGTGCGGTGCGGCAGGACACGCCTGCTTCCCCCGGCGGTGGCAGCCACCGCCTCCAGTCATGCCCATCGGAGTGCGTCGGGCTGGATCTCCTCATGCCCAGGAGCTGCCCCACAACGCCGGCGAGATCACGAGTTGGAGGAGCCCTGGCCCACAGCAATGTGCAGTGGGGAGCCCCAGCGGTCTCCACTGGATGTCCCTCCCATCGACCTGCAGGTGGGGGTTCAGGCGGGAGGATGAGGCAGGAGTGGCCTTGGTGCTTAATGCCGTCGCGAGCTGGTAGCCGTCGTTGCCCTCCTGCGTGCTGGATCCGGCCGTCGACATGTCCGCTGGCACAGGGGGAGGTCGGGGCCGTCGGGGCTGCGCGGGGGGCCAGCGCCGCTTGGATCTGTCGCCGGGCGGCGCACGGAAGCCGGCGGTGCTCGAATCTGTCGCCGGGACGAGGAGAGTGGCAGCGGTCATGGAGCGATGGGGCAGTTGTGGCGTGGGAGGTTTCTCCCTGGGCGACGCAGTACCAGGCCGCGGTGGCTTGTCAACGACGGTGTGGCGTATCCGTCGACCCAGCCATGTGGGCGCCGCCGGCAGTTGGATCCTGTGCGGCAGCAGGGGGTGGGAGAGATGCGTGAGGTGGGAGGTGGGCTGGTTTTGTTTAGTAGCGGCGTTATCTCGTGCTGGCCACGTGGCACCTGACAATGGGACCCTACGGTCAGTTTTTTGTCAAACCTCTCTAATAGAGTGATAATCAAGTGGTAAGTGCTTTCTGAAAACTGTTAGCACAATGGTGGTGGTTTTTTGAAAAAAAATATTGAATGGTGGTAGTTTTTTGAATTATGGTCCCCAAATGTGGTGGTTTTTTGCAATTTACTCCCTTAATAGAGTTTACCATTTTACCAGTTGGAGGTCTTTCGATGTGCCATTTAGAGTAATTTAAAGTCATGTTGTCAAGCAACTTGATTATTTCCCCAAGAGTGATTCCCACAAAGGTCTCACCCGCAATAGAGTCTAATAGATTTCTAGACATAAAGTTTAGTCCCGCATACAAAATTTGTACTACCATCCAGATACTTAAACCATGTGGTGGACAATTTTCTATCATAGTCTTCATTATTTCCCAAGCTTGAGCAACATGCTCTTGTTCAAGTTGTTTAATTCATAATTTGATTTCTCAGTTGTATGATTCTTTGCAGGAGTATCAAATTTTCCAATGAAGGCATATTTGCATCTTGTCCAAGAATCGATATTATTTATTGGAAAATATAGTAACCACATCTTAGCCCTACCTTGTAAAGAGAAGGGATTTTATCACTCTACACTTCTTTATATTTTTGCATATCACATAATTCCACACAGTTATTTAACTATGTGCAACAACATGTTCATTGTATGAACCAGAAATCTGTTGTTTCCTGACATTAGAGCAGGATTAATTTCATATGATTCCTGGTACGTCTCCGTCGTATCTATAATTTTTGATTGTTTCATGCTAATATTATACCTCTTTTACATAATTTTGGCAACTCTTTATATGGTTTATTGGACTAACCTATTGATCCAGAGCCCAGTGCCAGTTCCTGTTTTCTGCATGTTTTTTGTATCGCAAAGTATCCATATCAAACGAAGTCCAAATGCAATAAAAAATATGGAGATTTATTTTGGAATATTTGTGATGTTTGGTAGTTGGAATCACTGCAAACGGAGGCCCACACAGGGCATGATACACCAGCGCACGGGCGAGGAGCCTGGCGCATGGTGGTGGGTTGTACCCACCTCGTACGTCGGATGGAGATGTACTTTGGGCTCAAGGAAGCTTATATCCGGTAAAAATCGTGTTAAAATCTCAGCGTAATCGAAGTTACGGATCTCCGGGAATATAAGAAACGGTTTTCGGCCAGATCTGGGAAACGCGAAACAAAAGAGAACAGAGAGGGAGATCCAATCTTGGAGGGGCTCCCGCCCCTCCGCTGCCATGGAGACCAAGGACCAGAGGGGGAACTCTCCTCCCCATCTAGGGGGGAGGCCAATGATGAATAAGAAGTAGGGGGGCTCTTTCCCCCTTGCTTCCGGTGGCGCCGGAGTGCCACCGGGGCAATGATCGGGACGGCGATCTACATCAACAATCTTGCTACCGTCAATACCAACTCTCTCCCCCTCTATGCAGCGGTGTAACACCTCTTCTCCTTGCTGTAATCTCTACTTAAACATGGTGCTCAACTCCATATATTATTTCCCAATGATCTATGGTTATCCTATGATGTTTGAGTAGATCCGTTTTGTCCTGTGGGTTAATCGTGATCTTGGTTGGTATGATTGTATATTTTATTTATGGTGCTGTCCTACCATGCTCTCCATTCTCGCGCAAACGTGACCGACCCTCGCTGTAGGGTGTTGCAATATGTTCATGATTTGCTTATTGTCAGTGTTGCCAGAGTGACAGAAACTTAAACATGGATAGGTGGGTTCTGGCATATGGGAGTAAAGAGGACTTGATACTTAATGCTATGGTAGGGTTTCACAACCTTAATGATCTTTAGTAGTTGCAGATGCTTGCTAGAGTTCCAATCATAAGTGCATATGATCAAAGTAGAGAAAGTATGTTAGCTCATGCCTCTCCCTCATATAAAATTACAAGAATGATTACCAGTACTTGCTATCGATTGCCTAGGGACAAATGACTTTCTTATTGGCAAAAGCTATCCTCTTTTATTGTCTTGCAATTTTTCCGTAGTTTTATTCTCGCAAAGTACTCGTAGTTTTATTCTTGCCAAATAGTTTCATACTTGTTTCCGGTAAAGCAAATGTCAAGTGTGCGTAGAGTTGTATCAGTGGTCGATAGAACTTGAGGGAATATTTGTTCTACCTTTAGCTCCTCATTGGGTTCAACACTTATTTATCGAAAAAGGCTACAAACGATCCACTATACTTGTGGGTTATCAAGACCTTGGCGCCGTTGCCGGGGAGCAATAACGGGGGGTGGATATTCTCGTGTGTGCTTGTTTGCTTTATCACTAAGTAATTCTTATTTTCTGTTCTAAGTTGTTCTCTATCTTTAGTTATGGATATGGAACACGAAACACAAAAAAATTAGTGGTACTTGCTACTCATGGAGATGGGGAACCTCCTAAATCCCTCGATGCTCGATATGTGAAAGATACTATGCACTATTTTGATAATACTGAGAAAACCCCATTCAACTTGATAATGGGAGTAACGTTGGATCAACGTGAATACTTTAGGGATTATCGCTTGATTCAAAAGGGAAAACTTTTATGGGATCAAATTGAAATGTTGCAATGGTATGCTTGGGATTTATGCCAAAGATATGATTATACTTGTTGCTCTAGGATGAATGCTCCACATCTTCCTTTTTCATGTGAATTTAATGATAATGAAATCTTGGCTTCTTATGCTAATGGTATATATGATTATTATGATGTGGAATGAATAGAAGAATTTGTTGCTTTTAAGGGTGCTTATGAAATTGAATCTTTGTTTGAAAAGTATGAAGCTTTTGATGATGATGTTTATAGACCTGAAAATTTTGCCATCCTTAAATATTGCTATGATAATTATAAATACAATTCCGATATTGATGAATTTATTGAGAAAGTCTCCGCTGTCCAAGAAGAGACTGATATTTTGCAGGAGTCTATGGAAGAAGGAATTGATGAAACTGTGAGCTCATTGGATGAAAAAGATGATGAGGAGAGCGAAGAACAAAAGGTGAAAGAACGGATTGATCACTCGTGCTCACCTGATAATGAAAGTAACTCTTCAACTCATACATTATTTAATATCCCTTCATTCTTACCGTTGATTCTTTTGAAATATCCCTTTTTGATGAACTTAATGCTTACTATGCTTGTGGCCAAGATGCCAATATGAATTATGCTTATGGAGATGAACTTGCTATAGTTCCTTATATTAAGAATGAAATTGTTGCTATTGCACCCACACATGATAGTCCTATTATCTTTTTGAATTCTTCAAACTACACTATATCGGAGAAGTTTGCCCTTATTAAGGATTATATTGTTGGGTTGCCTTTTACTGTTGCACATGAAGATTTTGATGAATATAATATGCATGTGCTTGCTGTTCCTACTTGCAATTATTAGGAGATAGGAACTACATCTCCGCCTCTCTATGTTTCCAACACGAAAAAATTGCAAGAAACTTCTTATACTATGTATTGGCCTTTACTTGATGTGCATGAATTGTTCTTGTATGACATGCCGATGCATAGGAAGAGAGTTAGACTTCGTCATTGCTTGATATATGTTGCTTTGTGCTCACTACTAAATGCCAAATCATTGTTAACTAAAATTGGCTTTGATATACCTTGGGATCCGGGTGGATTCATTACTTGAGCACTTTATGCCTAGCTTAATGGCTTTACAGAAAGCGCTACCAGGGAGACAACCCGGAAGTTTTAGAGAGTCATTTATTTCTGTTGAGTGCTTTTTTATAGTTTAAAAACAAAAATATATAGAGGGGAACTTAAAACTTCACAAAAAGAAAAGTGAAAGTGAGACAGACGAGCATTGTGAAAGTGGGGGACGTCCTTGAACTTTTGTTCATGCCAATGGAAACTTTATGAATCTTAATTACAGAAACTTTTCAAAAAAAATAATTATCCCCTTGTTCAATTCCATTGTATTATAAAAATAATGTTCCAAGATTTGCCTTTAGGATGTTTACATTGCTTGTTGGTTTGTGCGGTGCAAAACAGAAACTTTGGCTGTAGTGCGCGATTTTACATTTTTTACTGGAATGTCAAACGGTTCTGAAATCCACTGTCTTTATATACAAATTGTTTGCTTTTCCTAAATTTTTCAGAATTTTTGGAGTACCAGAGGTATGGTGAATGTTCAGATTACTACAGACTATCCTGTTTAAGACATATTCTATTTTTGATGCATTGTTTTGCTTGTTTTGATGAAACTATTGATTTATATCAGTGGATTAAGCCATGAAAAAGTCATATTACAGTAGCTACAATGCAAAAACAAAATATGAATTGGTTTGCAACAGTACTTAGAGTAGTGATTTGCTCTATTATACTGACGGATCTTACCGAACTTTCTGTTGAGTTTTGTGTGGATGAAGTAATCGAAGATCAAGGAGGTTTAGATATGAGGAGAAGGAGGAGAGGCAAGAGCTCAAGCTTGGGGATGCCCAAGGCACCCCAAGTAAATATTCAAGGAGACTCAAGCGTCTAAGCTTGGGGATGCCCCGGAAGGCATCCCATCTTTCTTCAACAAGTATCGATATGTTTTCGGTTTCGTTTCGTTGGCGTGATATGTGCAAATCTTGGAGAGTATTTTTCTTTTAGTTTTCATTTTTATTTTATGCACATAGAATGCTCATTGCACTTCACTTATATCTTTTGAGTATGGCCTTGTAGAATGCTTCATGTGCTTCACTTATATCATTTGAAGTTTGGATTGCCTGTTTCTCTTCACATAGAAAACCATTGTTTGAAGAATGCTCTTTTGCTTCACTTACATTTGCTCTATCACACATAAGCTTATTATATCTTCCTTAAAACAGCCACCATACCTACCTATTATGGCTTTTCCATGGCCATTCCGAGATATATTGCCATGCAACTTCCACCACTTTCGTTTGATGACTTGAGCATTCATTGTCATATTGCTTTGCATGATCATATAGCTGACATAGTAGTTGTGGCTCAGCCACCGTTCATCATTTTTCATACATGTTACGCTAGATCATTGCACATCCTGGTACATTGCCAGAGGCATTCCTTTAGAGTCATATTTTGTCACAGGTATCGAGTTGTAATTTTTGTTTCTTCTGAGTTATAAGTAAATAGAAGTGTGATGATCATCATTATTCATTTTTAGAGCAGTGCCCCAGTGCGTAAAGGATGATGGAGACTATGATTCCCCCACAAGTCGGGATGAGACTCCAGACAATGAGAGAAAAAATATAGAAAGAAAAAAAGAAAAAAAAGAAAAAAAGGAAAGTAAAAAGAAAAAAAATAAACAAAGAGAGAAGGGGCATTGTTAGTATCCTTTACCACACTTGTGCTTTAAAGTAACACCATGTTTTTCATATGGAGAGTCTCCTATGTTGTCACTTTCATATACTAGTGGGAATTTTTCATTATAGGATTAGATGCACACCCACTTAGTTTCATATTGAGCTCTCATACACTTATAGCTCTTAGTGCATTCGTTGCATGGCAATCCCTACTCCTCATGTTGATATCAATTGATGGGCATTTCCATATCCCATTGGTTAGCCGCGTCGATGTGCGACTTTCTTACTTCTTTGTCTTCTTTATATTTACCCCTATCATTATACTCTATTCCACCTATAGTGCTATATCCATGGCTTGCACTCATGTATTGCGTGAGGGTTGAAAAAGCTGAAGCGCATTAAAAAGTATGAACCAATTGCTCGGCTTGTCATCGTGGTTGTGCATGATAAATACTTTGTGTTAAGACGACAGAGCATGACAAGACTATATGATTTTGTAGGGATAGCTTTCTTTAGCGTTGATATTTTGAAAGACATGACTCTTTGTTGGGATGCCTGAGTATAGATGTCTTTATGTCCAATTAGACTATTGCTTTGAATCACTTATGTCTTAATATTCATGCCATGACTAGACATATGATCAAGTTTATGCTAGGTAGCATTCCACATCAAAAATTACCTTTTTTATCATTTACCTGCTCGAGGACGAGCAGGAATTAAGTTTGGGGATGCTGATACATCTCCGTCGTATCTATAATTTTTGATTGTTTCATGCCAATATTATACCACTTTTACATACTTTTGGCAACTTTTTATATGATTTATTGGACTAACCTATTGATCCAGAGCCCAGTGCTAATTCCTGTTTTCTGCATGTTTTTTGTATCGCGGAGTATCCACATCAAATGAAGTCCAAATGCAATAAAAAATATGGGGATTTATTTTGGAATATTTGTGATTTTTGGGAGTTAGAATCACCACAAACGGAGGCCCACACAGGGCACGATACACCAGCGCACGGGCCAGGAGCCTGGCGCGCGGTAGTGGGTTGTACCCACCTCGTATGTCGGTTGCAGCTGTACTTCAGGCGCAAGGAAGCTTATATCCGGAAAAAATCATGTTAAAATCTCAGCGCAATCGGAGTTACGGATCTCCGGGAATATAAGAAACGGTTTTTGGCCAGATCTGGGAAACGCAAAACAGAAGAGAACAGAGAGGGAGATCCAATCTCGGAGGGGCTCTCACCCCTCCGCTGCCATGGAGATAAAGGACCAGAGGGGGAATTCTCCTCCCCATCTAGGGGGAGGCCAAGGATGAAGAAGTAGGGGGGCTCTCTCCCCCTCGCTCCTGGTGCCGCCGGAGTGCCACCGGGGCAACGATCGGGACGACGATCTACATCAACAATCTTGTTACCGTCAACACCAACTCTCTCCCCCTTTATGTAGCGGTGTAACACCTATTCTCCCCACTGTAATCTCTACTTAAACATGGTGCTCAACTCCATATGCTATTTCCCAATGATCTATGGTTATCCTATGATGTTTGAGTAGATCCATTTTGTCCTGTGGGTTAATCGTGATCTTGGTTGGTATGATTGTATATTTTTTTATTTATGGTGCTATCCTACCGTGCCCTCTTTTCTCGCGCAAACATGAGGGGACCTTGCTGTAGGGTGTTGCATATGTTCATGATTTGCTTATTGTCAGTGTTGCGAGAGTGACAGAAACTTAAACGCGGATAGGTGGGTTATGGTGTGTGGGATTAAAGTGGACTTGATACTTAATGCTATGGTTGGGTTTCACGACCTTAATGATCTTTAGTAGTTGCGGATGCTTGCTAGAGTTCCAATCATAAGTGCATATGATCCAAGTAGAAAAGTATATTAGCTCATGCCTCTCCCTCATATAAAATTACCAGAATGATTACCGGTACTTGTTATCGATTGACTAGGGACAAATGACTTTCTTATTGGCAAAAGCTATCCTCGTCTTGCAATTTTTCCGTAGTTTTTTATTCTCACAAAGTACTCGTAGTTTTATTCTTGCCAAATAGTTTCATACTTGTTTCCAGTAAAGCAAACGCCAAGCATGCGTAGAGTTGTATCGGTGGTCGATAGAACTTGAGCGAATATGTGTTCTACCTTTAGCTCCTCGTTGGGTTCAACACTCTTATTTATCTAAAAGGGCTACAAATGATCCCCTATACTTGTGGGTTATCAGTTCCACACTAGTGGTGGGTGGAACAATATGTTTACTAACAAAATCATTGTTGTTAGTACTTGGGAAGTCACATAATTTGGTATTCGCAACAGAAGTCGACATGATGACAAGCTAGAAATAAAAGTGTATAGGTGTTTTTATTTAATTATTTTTGTTGTTTTTGAATATTTTGGGAAGAAAATAAACAAGCAAACAATAAATAAAAATTAACTAGGAAATATAGATAGCAAGAAGGTAATATGGTACTATTTAGGACCTGTTTGTTTGAGAAGAAACTTCCCGGCAATGGCGCCAGGAATCTTGCTTGCTATCTCGTAAGAGTGGTTGGGTAAACTACAAGTATAAGGGTGAAGTAACCTAGCAATAAATATTTTCCTTGATTTGAGAACCAAGGTTAATCGAACCACAAGGAGTTCTTTGATCAAACAAAGTCACAGGTACCTGCACACAAAATACACACCATTTCCCTCAACATTTCGAGTAGGTTATCAAACTTCTTGTCCTGCTACTAACAAGGGTAAATTGAAAGGTATGGTAGGAGTTGATATATAGATAAAATAAAAAGAATGTAAAACAAGAAATAACTATTTTGTAGATGTTTCCAGTAATGGAAAATAGACCCCCGACTCCATAGGTTCACTAGTGGCATTGATATCTCTCCAAGCACATAAGTGCGGTGTGGTGAACAAATTATAGTTGGGCATCAATTAAACTGCAATGTTTATATTTATGACTATGATCGTTCATGGCATAATCTTGTTTAGGAATTACATCTGTGATATGTAGACCATTATCCAACTGCATATACAATATAATACTCCACCCCAAGACTGTTATCCGACATGTATCTCAAAGTATTAAGTTCATGACAAATAGAGAATTGCAATAAGCATGATGACATAATGTAGACAGTAAAACTATCATCTAAGTGTGATAAAGAAACCATCATTTTATCCTTAATGCTAATAATAAAATATGTGTCTAATCCCTTATTGTCACTGGAACCAAATTAGGTGCAAGATCGAACCCACTACTATGCACCACTTCCTCTGAAGAACTAGCTATCAATCTTGGCTAGAGACGGCAAATAATTTGGAAAGCATACATAGATACTAAATTATATAGTAGAGAAACTTCAAAGAATCAGTATAATTCAATGCATAGACTGATCATAATGTGATCATTCATCATATCCCAACAGACACAAGCACCAATTACATCATATGGATCCTGATCATATGAGGTAGCTCACGGGAACTTTGTATTGAATCACAAGGGAGAGAGGATGCCATCTAGCTACTGCTATGGACCCTAAGATCGTACGGAAACTACTCAAACATGACCATGGAGGTAGCAAGATTGATGGATTCCCACTCCGGCAGGGTGGCGGAACAGGCATCTAGATTGTATCACCTCAGAACTGAAATTTGTGGTGGCTGGAAAAATTGGATAAAATGGCACCGAGGGTTTCTCGATTTATGGGATTTATGGGTGAAGGAATGGGCGTAAGACAGTGCCTAGGGGGGCCATGCGATCTATCCAGGTGCCCTCGGGTGCCCCCCTTGCAGGTCCCTGCACTTTCTGGAATCCCCATATCTTGGAAAAAAATCATATTAAATCCAAGGTTTTTTAACCTCAATAGATATGGATTTTCTGAAAAGTCAAAAACATGTAGAAAACAACTAGCTCTGGGCACTGAATTGATAGTTAGTCCAGAAAAATAAATAAAATTTCTATAAAAGTATTCAAAATTTATATTATAATAGCATGAAATAAGAAAAAATTATAGATACATTTGAGACGTATGAGGGGCGCACCATATATGTCCCATTCAAACCATGTGGCTACTACCCCTAATGGGGATGCCTACTAGGGTCTGATAGAACCTTTTGGAAGGTTTCAGAATCTTATAAACTTTCTAAGTTCTTTCAGAACCTTCTCGACACCTCATAGACATTACAGGTATTTCTGGACACTTCCGCAAACTCCCAAAATATTTTCGGTGTCATGTGAAATATTTTTCTCTCATACTCCAATGACCTCGTAATACTCTATCAAACCATTTACCATTAATCGTGTGATGCTGCAGGTTCGGTATATGCATACATGACGCAGAACACCTTTCGGTCAATAATTAAACGTGGGATCTAGACACCCATATTAATTCCCCCATACACAATGATCTTTCATCAAGCGAACCTCCTTTTTCGTTCACAGTTCCCTTTGATTCGCGATACGTGACAAAACCTGAGGCGAGGCTTTTATGGTATCCTCGTGAAGCAATTCTTGATCACAATACCAAACTATCCTCGTTATCGGTTTGGTTTCTTTTCTCATTTCCGTTAACTGGTATCCCCATGATCAGTATCACATTGTGTCTTGCCAGACGATGATGGACACTATGATACCGAGTTGGTCCACTTTTCCTATGTACCCGAAAGTTCTCGTTATAATCATCATGTTACAAATAACGTTTGGCAACCCCAAAGTAACCATCCGTATGAAGGTCCAGTATATTCTCCTGGTTTAAGGACTTGAGTATACATCAGTACCGACAACAAGGCGATGACTGAATCTTGAAGTATATCATAAGTTGGGTCTATCCAACACCATTGTTCGGCCAACAATGTGTTCCCAGTATTGTAGACATACTTGTTAATTTAACAATGTCGTATCATCAGGAAAATATGATCATCATGCAATATATGAGCTAGTCTTAGAGGCGAGACAAGGGATCTACTTAGCATTCAAATTTCCACACATGCAAGTGTGTTTTCCTCTGACTCTCATATCCAGGTTGCAATTATAGCAAAAAAATACAAACTTAATTATGGACATGGAAATAAATAATAACATCTTATTATTGCCTCTAGGGCATATTTCCAATAGTTGTTATTTCATAGGGAGTAACATTCCTGAGAATGTAGTGTAGTTGCTTGTGAGGAAGACAAACTCATCGCAACATGGTTGGAAAGCACACACGGCCACACATATTGTGGTAAGAACAAGAATTTGAACAAAAATGGTTCCATCAATGTTTGTATGTTTTATTTTATTAATCCATAGACACACAACATACATTACTAGATACTTAGCCAAACAACAACATGGTCTTAGAGATCCCCCATGGTTTTGATCAGCCAAACATTGTGAATCCCCCATGGTCCTAGAGATCATGCCCGTATTGAAGCATTAACAATCATGCATCAAGATTTTGGGAGAAGTTGTATGTGAAAACCACAAGGAAACTGTAGTCCAGGAGAAAGCACCATGGTTCCTGCCTTGATCACTTTCCAACTGTAGAAGGCGCACACAAGTTTAAAATTTAGAGAGTAAATATCTATGTAAAATAGTATCGCAAGAAAAAATGTATACAATCCCACAACCAAAAGAGCATAATATTCGTGTGTTTTTGATAGAATAATACACTCCCATCATATTTCAATTTTTATGCTATAATCTATTTCATTTGTACTTAACACATTGTAGATGCTCTATGCTAATTACCCCCATGGGGGTAACTAACCTTTAATATGAGACACTGATCCTAAAGGTCAAATCCGACTATTAATAAGTAGTTGTGAGCTTATAAACTTGCATGCATACTAGTTTGCACTAAGGATTTTGCGGCGCTAGCAACTTTGACAATTGAATTTTATGAATGTGCATGTAAATGATCATAAATTTACATTGTCGAATGATGTTGTATATGGAAAACTAATAATGTATTTGTATCTAATGAAATACATTTTTGACTAATTAGTGTCTATGAAAGAAATTTGACTGCACAGATAGATGTCTTGGAGCAAGTTGTTGTGATTTTAGTTCATAAATAGAAACTTTCCATATAATATATAATGGCAATGAAAAAAAATACATCTTCTATTTATCCAATTATTTGAGCAGCCAAATAAAATATGCCTATTATGGAAATATATAAGAGCATGTTTATACAACATAAATTGTTCCATTGAAGTTACATGCACCCTCGACTCATCATGTTAGCACACCTACCCCTTTCGTAGGCATTGTACCCTGCATTAAGGCAACATTCTTAGTTTTCTTCTTCTAGTCTGGCTTGAAGAACATCGAGGCCTCCACAATAGGATTATGGTGGAGTCAAGCACCCTAGGACATAAGTGTAAGAGGAATGGGCCTTATAGTGTTGACTAGGCAAACCTGAGAAAGGGTGGGGAGGGGGTGAAGGGTCTATTTAATTTTATGTTTTCATTTTGTTTCTATTATTTATTTGATGTGTTTTTCTCTATTTTTAAGAATGTTACCTAAAACTCAAAATGTAACATTGGTTTTATGAAATGATTTTTCCTTTTATCCATACTAGAAATATTTATTGAAGTATACTAAAAATCTTTTTGTAGCACACTAGGTCCACTTTGATTAAGCTCCGATGGTTACATATATATCTTCTCCCGAAGAAACATAGTAAGAACTGATGGAGTTTAACACCTAATGTTGTGATTTATACGCGAGCGATGATGTAGCTACATGAGTACACAGTCACCGTTTCCAAAAAAAGTACACAATCATCTCTCTATTATTAAATAAGAGGTAATCAATACTTATTACTGTTGGTAGAGTAACCATTTATTAATATTTTTATTACAATAAAGAGAAATTCACCTGTATTTAGTAACTAAGCAATGTAGGAAGATAGCCATTTGTAACTTGGCAAAGTCGGCACCAACACATAACCGTAGCCCGCCTCCAAAGGCCATGAACTCTTTTGAGGAACCACCCACTGGTTCGATAGTATCCTGTGTAGAAAGTTTTCACTAGGTTTCAGAGAGAGATGCTTTTTTCATAACAACTAATACTTAGCATTTCCCTTTTTAGTATCCCCCTTTTTAGTGCTTGGGCAAGAAAGTATTGAGATAAAATAACTAAAAGACATGTATTCTCCTACATTTTAATTCCTATTTTCCATACTATAATTCCCTCTTGAATTTTTTCCAACACTCATTATGCTTATTATTTTTCTTTGAAAATATAACTTGACTTAGTTTGAAGGGTATTGATCATGGGCTACTTTTCCTTTCTTGGAAAGGTTTTGACCTACTTTTCTTTTGTAATAATATAAATTTACAACTATATGTTGTGGAGGCACATTAACTAATAACTTAAAACCGGGTCAATATCTAGGATACATTATGATAAAATATCATGAATTTTGGAAATAATGTACATCATTCAACCAGAGTTTGTTGCTTTATGATAAAAAACATATGCATTATTTTATTAGAGGTGACATGGAACATCCCTTTGAAATATATAAATGTTACAAACCTTCCATCTCCAAGGATTGAACGCATTGGGATCCTTGTAAATAGTAGGATCGAGATGAATGCTAGAAGGATTAACCATGATCTTTGATCCTTTTGGGATAGTGTAACCTGCATGAATCATAAGTGTATATACATTACATATTAAGACATCATTTGGTAAAATTATTGCAGCCTCCCCCCCCCCCCCCCCCCTCGTGTGCTACCCTCCTTTTTATTACAAGGAGGGTGCACACACTATACTATATGTGTACACATAAATGAATTAGCAAACAGCCCATGAATCTCTCGTAAATATATGATTGGTTACTCCTGATATCTTGCATGTCTCGTGCCGTTAGAAAATCTTCTCACCTTTTATATGAACTTCCTCTGTTGCTTTTCTAAACATTACAGGAGCAATGTTAGCTAGCCTTAATGCTTCATGTATGACCTACAAATAACAATGAAGCAGATGAAATACCGCCACTTGTACAAGCGCTCATGTCATTAATTATACAATAAAATAAACCAACGTATACGTGTGTATAGTTGATGGCATGAAAAACAAAGGCCAAAGAGAGACAAACTATATACATGAGATGTAAATTTCATGGACTTGTATTCCTCCCATGTGATTTCAGAGTCAGGGTTGGCCCTTCTTTTCCTGATGTTGTTGTGCTCCTCCTGAAATTGATAAATCTACCTCAATTAGTCATTTGCATACATGAATGACATAATTACACACACAATATTTTCTTGGATTATGGAAAGGAAGTTCTTTGGGTGTTAACAGGTCTAGTTTTATCCATGTGCATTTCACATGATCTAGGTGGTCTGTAAGATACTGGGTATATGGTGGTAGTAACACACATATACAAGACCACTTAGACATGACTACATTTTTGGTGGCATATGATACATAGGTGTAACTACGGCCAAGAGAAAGAAGGTTGTTTCTTATATGGATAATCGTGTATATTTTGTTCATTAATTATGTATGAAAGTGTTAACGCTAAATTAGTGCATTCTGTGTAATAGAATGCACAAATACGGGTGTATATCTAATAGTGTGGGTGAAAAATACTAGTGTGTATGTCTCAAGGCAAATATTCTTTCCAAACTGATTATTCAACACTTAATTGGCTACT
Source organism: Triticum timopheevii (assembly GCA_963921465.1). Classification (NCBI taxonomy): domain Eukaryota; kingdom Viridiplantae; phylum Streptophyta; class Magnoliopsida; order Poales; family Poaceae; genus Triticum; species Triticum timopheevii. Next base: position 475,696,554 of record OY997264.1, on the reverse strand, counting down.
ATTAAAAAACTTAATTAGCTGCTTCCCTTTGTCCACACTTACTGTTAATTCTTGCAAGGCCTTTGGGTCACTGGATAGAAACTTGAGTGTAGCAGTTATCCCAGATGATGTAGTTTCAAAGCCCGCGAACAACAATAAGAAGAGCAAATCCAATGCAATTTTCTCGTTCATTAAAGTCTTCTTCTCCTTCAAATCATTGATCAAGATATCGATAAAGTCAACACTCTCCCGACATGTTGCCTTCTTCCTCTCATTGAGCAATTCTTTCAAGATCTTCATGACATTCTTCCGGCCCTAGGCAACGAGGGAACTATACGTATAAGGAAAATTGTTTTTTTGAATTGTGTAATAAAATATATTTTGAATTCCTGCATTGAAATCACGTGAACGAGCACCATGGAGCCCCAAATAATCATGCTATATACACACAATTTTCTTACTATTGGGTGCAATTTTTGTTTGAGCGAATAGTATTGGGTGCAGTTCATCCTACATATTGTTGTATATTAGAATACAATGGCGGCTCCAAAAGAATAGGTCAGAGTGGTCTTGTATGTATTAATTTATTTGTGCTATGATATGGAGAAATATGTGGGTGGTAGTAGTCCCTAGTTACCTGCATACATTTGTAGAATGCTGTGCCAGGAATATAAAGTGGAAATGCTAGTAGTCCTTGAAGAAATGCATCAAATTGCTTCCACAACTTCCCATCCGAGCTTGAGGAGTCATAGCTGATTAACCGTTTTGCCGTGATGCTGAATATCATCTACGATAAGGAAATTTTGGAGTTGCTTGAATCATCATGTATATGTATAAGCTTTGCTAATTAAACAACAGTTTTGTGAAATAACATGTAGTATATCCTAATTAATTAAGTTGTTCGGCTTATAACAGAACACCATCAATATTGGGAAAGGAATAGGAGGACATACACTAGAGGTTGCCTCTTTGACTTCGATACTAGGATGATCGAGCCAGGAGAGTAGGCTCGCCTGGGCCGTCTGTTGTACTTCGTGGAGCAAAACCATCTTGAGGTTTTCTGGGCCGAAGAGTCGAAGTACCAGGGTCCTGAGGTGCTTGTGGAAGGTCCCGAGCGTTGCGATAATGCAGTCAGCTCCCATGATTCTCATGAGCGACTCTGGATACCAGATTTGGAACAACTTCTCCTCTTTTTGGAACACCAAGTTGTTCAAATCTTGATCCAGAGACACAATGAGGTCTTCACCGATCAAATTTGTCCTAAAAATTGGACCATACCTGAAATTGCAGCTCTCCGAGATTTTAGTTCGATTGTCATACAACGTTTGGGTAGTTCATCCATCTAAAATGATCAACATCCAAGTATGACTGACTTTATAGAACTGTGTCAGATTATCGGTGATTATTTCATTTTTTATGGAAACAATAACTATCCAGTGTATTTCTAAATTTTTTTATCAACATATAATATTATTTTCTTCCCCGCACATGGTAAGCTCATAAAAATCGTGTCATTGTATAGCTGGTTACGTGATTCTCCGCTTTAGTTATCAAGTCATTAATCCTCTGTGGTCACCACCCTATAATATTATCGCTCTACGGTGATTTGTAAGTCCGTCCAGAAAAAGGTGAAACATAATGTCTTCTTGCCATACTTCTTTTGCTCGATGGTGAATTGATGAGTCATGCATGAACCTACCCGTACAACTGTTGATCATCATTAGATACCCGTACCCGTAAAAAATAGAAGAACAACGGTAGATCAACCTATTGCACCTCCGAACTTCTGTACTCTACTTTATTTCCAGGTTCCTTGCTCGATGATACATCATACTTTGTACCACAACCGTTAAACGTACCCCAGCACCGACCACGTAGCTCCGTTTACCACGCATGTTATAGGACTCTAGAACATAGACCGGTCTATACGTCACAAGTTTAACTTGCTTTAAGTGTTTAGAGGACAAAATATAGCCAAATCAAGTTTATTTTGTCCTCTAAACTCGAGCGACGAAACTGATTAGTGAGAGTAATTACCTATCCAGACGTCGTTTCAAGAAAGGGGTCAGCTCGAGCGATGGGCTCCGGGCGAAGAACTCGAGCGACTCCCCGATGACGGGGAGGCCCCGCGACCCCGGCGGCAGCATTGCCCCTGCTTTGCATGGTGGACTCATGTTCCATCTAATGACCAAATGGACCAACCAGGCAGCTAATAGGGCCGCCATGCCCACGAGAACAACCCAAGGCATGGCCAGAGCCACAGGGATAGAGACCCACATTTGCACGTGTGTTCACTAGAGCTAGCTACGCTGGGTTTTGGCTTACCATATCACTCCTGCATGTGATTTATATAGACAATTTGCAAAGTAGCAAGCCGTCAGAGGTACAGAGACCAAAGGCCCAGGACAATGACAGTGCAGCCACCCACAGACTCACCAGCCAGTCCAGATCCACTCTCCGTCCCCCACTTCTTCACGCAAGAACGTGCAATGCATGGGACGGTTCTTTATGCTGTTTTAACAAAACTCAAGTTTTCTTCTTTCTTTGACGGCGATATATGCGGTCATAGATCCGCAATTAGTGTCTTGAAATTTCTTATTTTCCGCTGCAACAACAACCTATTAAGGGCCTGTTCGGCCCTCCTCCGCTCCACACTCTCGCTCCGGGAGTTGGCGGAGCCCTAGTTAAAAGTCCCGGAGCGGGGGAATAGATGCTCTGCAGATTCTCAAATTTGGTGGAGCTAGTGGATCACCGAACAGCTCCTAAGAGCAGGACTTCACAAATCCAGGCCCCTATACATCTACGCACGTGTCATTCCTTATTTTTTTGGACATCGCAATCATAGGCTTCATCTCTTGATCCTCAAATCCATACTAGTACATGCAACGTAAAATTCATCTATGCACATAGCTAGCCTATCTACTCATCATCGGATATGTGATGACGTGCTTGTCAAAGTCGCCCGCCTCATAGTCATCTGCGGCGGGGCAAAACTTCAGCGTGTCCCCCTCGTTGGCAAACAGCTCCTCATGTGCCATGTCCGCCTCGTGGATGTAGCAGAGGTTGGCCTCGACCTCGAGCTCCGACTGGATTGACTCTAAGGATGCATGTTCCTCCTCTACCTCCTCTGCTTGGGCGATCTTGAACCCCGCCAACGCATCCTCCATGGAGAGTTTAGTCTGCTCCAACGTTGTATCTGCATCGCCCTCCTCTTCGTCCCACGGCTTCCAACTCCTACATCTCCACGTCCGACGCTGTCTCCTACTCCGGCACGTCCTCCTGCTCCTCCTCCGGAGAGTTCAGAGGCAAACCGGCTGCAATCTGAGCGCGCGCCGTGCCTAGATGACCTCCATCTCCTGCCGGCGCTATGGGGTCAACTTCTTGTAGTAGGTAACCTTTTGGCGGACCATGGCTACCAACGAACGGCGAGCTCAGAGCTTAAAACATGGCGTGAATGGGTTACTAACCATGTTTTAAGCTCTGAGCTCGTCATGGCTACCCGGGCGCCGTAGGGGCCAAACCCTGCTATTTAAGTAGGACAGTGAGCCTGAACCCTAGTAGCCCCCATTTCCACCCCTCCCCCGTCAGCACCCCCACCGCTCACACAATATCTTTTTTGCAAAACTGTCAAACGACCTGAGGAACGTCGGATCTTTATCCTACGATCGCGATTGAGTCTCCCGCATGTAGTTTGGTTCTGCGCGGTCGCGATCAAGGAGCAGTCCCCCAACACACAAACGGCCCCGCTGGTCCCTGCTGGCTACATTGCCTGCATGTTGCGCTCACTAAAAAAATTTGGCACATAAAAATTGAACGCCGCACGAGAACTAGGCATCAGCCTAGTGCCAAGGATGTGTAGTGGCGCACTCCGCGGCTAGAGTTCGACTCCCGTCGGGTGCGAATTCCTCTATAATAAAAGAAAAGAAAATCATAATCTCTAATGCCCCTGACCATTTTTTCTACATCATCGAGGTACACTATCACTCTCATTTTCGTGAAATCGTGAACAATTTTTAAAAATCATGAACATTTTTCAAATTCATAAACAATTTTACAGATTTTCAAACATTTTCTTAATTCATGAAAATTTTATACTATTTGCAATTTTTAAATATTTTCTTGAATAGACGAACATTTCTAGAATCGAAGAACATTTTTTTGGAAAATTGGTGGTACAATTTTTGAAATTCACGTACATTTTCTTGATTTAACGAACATTTTTTGAAATGCATGATCATTTTTTGAATCAGCGAACATTTTGTGAATCAATAAACTATTTTGTAAGTCACGAGCAATTTTGAATTTTTTTATCATATATTTCATTTCATGAACATTTTTTGGATTGGTGAAATTTTGTTCAATTTTATTAACATTTTTCAATACAAAATTTTTTAAAAAAAATATGAGCTTTTTTCATTTTCTGAACATCTATTTTCAAAATGGCAAACATTTTTGAATATGTGAACATTTTCTGAATCCACAAACATTGAATTATTAAACACTTTATTTAAAAATATTCAGTTTATTATTTTTGGAAGTTTTTTGTAGTCCAGAATGATTTAAAGTTGAAGAAATCAAAGATGGAAAAGGAAAAAGGAAAATAAAAGTAAAATGTAAAAAATAGGCCACCCGGACATATGCCGACCCAAACAGGCGCACTGTGTCTTCTCACAGCGCGTAGAGCGCAGTGTAGAAGGTTCCTACTGCATGGGCCGGTCCAGACGGGGATTCCCCTGTGAAAACTTTTTTTTATCACTTGTGGCATTGGTGGGTAACATTTTGCAACTTCGGAGATTTCGATGACATACAACTAGAAGCAATAGCCTCTTTATTATTAGTTAGGAATATAATAGAAATATAATATAGCAGAGATTGCTTTTGTCCGTTCACCATCACTAAACTCTAAACATGATTTACCCCCACTGCCACCTATAAGTGGCAAAAACGATTCGTTTTCTCATTAAACTCGCCGCCCATGACGTTTGGTTCATTAGACAGCTATCACATGATAAAGTAAAGTGCACAAGTGTCCTACTAGCCCGAGTCTTAGAGGGTGTCTGTTTCCAGGGACTTATTGGTCTAGGGACTTAAAAAAGTCCTTATAAGTCCCGTCTAAACCAAACAGGAGGGACTTATAGGGACTTAAAGTGTGCATTTGACACTTATGAAATAAGACTCTCAAGGAGGGACTTATAGGGACTTATAGTTGTAATATGGTCTTATAGGGACTTATAAGTCCCAGAAACCAAACAGGTAGGGACTTTTTAGGGGCTTGGAACTTATAAGTTGGGACTAAAAAAAGTCGTAGGACTTATGAACCAAACAGGGCCTTAATCTACTATCTAGGAGACCTGAGTTCGATCTCTACTTTCTTCCTTCTTTTCTCCCTTTCTCCTTGATTTCAGGTGGCGTTAGATAGAGCTAGCTACTTTTAAAAAAAATCTCTTTTTTGGCAGATTCAAGTATTTTTTTAAAAAAACATATCTTTTAAAACCTAACTTTAAATTTAAAATGTTATATATGAAAATCGCTCGCAAAAATGTGTAGATTCCAAATATGATATTATCTTGCATGTTAATTATTTACAAAATTATGTTTATGTTGCACCCTTAATTAATACTACTTATTTTTATATGGGGTAGATTCCAAATGTGATATTATCTTGCATGTTAATTATTTCTAGAATTATGTTTATATTGCGTCCTTAATTAATACTTTTCTTTATATGGGGTATTTTGAAAATGCATATTCTTACAGGTCGATTGTTTTCGATGGAGATATTTTATTGTTTGTAACCACATTAAGTCTTGAATTGGATTACAGTTGCAAACACATATATCAACAAGACAAAAACAATGCTCTTATGAACATGCTTCATTGAGTACTAAAGTGTGCTTTGCTATTTCCAGCCTAATGCACTGTTTGTTGAGTATCACGGAGGAGGACGTAGCAAAGACGTGAATTGATACTGGCAACTAGGTAGATATTTCTGTTGTCTAATAAACTGGACACAACTTATGTACACTTAAAAAACCGTCCAACCCTTTATGTTTGTGCACAACACCACTTATCATGCTGTTTCTTGTATGGCACCGCGAAAGATTTCAAGTGATTTGCTGATGTCGTTGAGTGTGTATATGAGAGACGTTTTTTTTCTTCCGTTGCAACGAACGGGCATATTTACTAGTTAGGTATAAAGATCTTAACCATCTGACTCCCATGAATTGTTCTGCTGAAGAGATGGCCGCTTACGGCGAACCCCGGGTGGAGGACCGTCATCACATGTGGTCCCTCCTTCGGGATCTCCGCCAACAAGCCGATATGCCATGGGTTGTGGTTGGAGACTTCAACAAGGCGATGTGGAGCTTTGAACACTTCTCTGAATCACCCAGGTCGGCAGGTCAGATGATCGACCTTTGTGATGTTCTGGAAGTTTGTGGTTTGGGTGATCTTGGTTTTGCAGGCCTACCTTATACTTATGATAATCGCCGAAGTGGCCGGGCTAATGTTAAAGTCGGTCTCTACTTGAGGACCCTCTACCGGCGACCAGCAGGAAATGCCGCCAATATGAGGTAATGTGGGAGAGAGATCCCACTCTCCCGAAGGTAATAATGAATACATGGACTGAGTTGGGTTCCATGCTTAATTTGGGAGATATTGCTACTGGTCTTGGAAATATGATGAAAATATTACAAGCTTGGAGTCATAAAAATTTGTTAATGTTATCAAGGAAATTAATAAATCTCGTTCTCGTTTGGAGGAGCTTATGTCTATGAATGCAGATAGGAAGGAAATTTGTGAGGCCACCGACAGGATGAATGAACTGCTGTACCGAGAGGGAAATGCTTTGGATGCAATGACCCGAGTTGCATGGCTGCGGGAAGGGAACCGCAATACACAGTTCTTCCATCGGAAAGCGATGTGGCGTGCTCGGAAAAATCGTATCAAGTCTTTGGTTGATGCTGGAGGGGTGGCGCACAAGGATCACGTTTCTATGGCTGCTATGGCCACGTCCTACTTCTCTAAATTGTTTACGGCTGACCCAACACTTTGTGCAGACCCGGTGATTGAGTTAATTAATAGGCGTGTTACTGATCATATGAATGTTGGCTTGTGTGCAGAGTTTACGGATCAAGAAATTGCTGATGCACTTTTTCAGATTGGTCCACTAAAGGCACCGGGGCCGGATGGTTTTCCCGCCCGTTTCTTCCAAAGGAACAGGGCGGTCATGCGCGAGCATGTCATCGCCGGTGTGAAGGAATTTTTTCATTCCGGAATTATGCCGGAGGGTGTGAACAACACCTCCATTGTTCTCATCCCCAAGGTTGATAATCCTGAACGAACCATGGAATTCCGGCCCATCAGTCTTTGCAATGTTATATACAAGGTAGTGGCCAAGTGTTTGGTAAACCGTTTGCGGCCTATTCTAGATGAGATTATTTCGCCGGAAGAGAGTGCCTTTGTTCCCGGACGGATGATCACAGATAATGCATTGGTTGCTTTTGAATGCTTTGACTTTATTCAGCAGGAAAAAGACCCAAATAAGAGTTTTTGTGCTTATAAGTTGGATTTGTCTAGAGCGTGTGACAGGGTGGATTGGATCTTCTTGGAGCGAATGATGCTAAAGATGGGTTTCGCTCGCCGTTGGGTGGACTGGATTATGATATGCGTCACCTCGGTGAGACACACGGTCAAATTTAATGGAACCCTCTTGGATTCATTTGCACCACCGCGCGGACTTCAGCAAGGTGATCCACTTTCACCGTTCCTGTTTTTATTTGTGGCGGATGGTCTCACTGCTTTGTTGAAGGATGGTGGTGAAAAGGGTGATTACACACCCCTCAAGATTTGCCGCAGAGCCCCAGGTGTGTCGCACCTGCTATTTGCTGATGATACACTACTGTTCTTTAAAGCGGGAAAGGAACAAGCTGAAAAGGTACATGTAGTGGTCCACACATATGAAAGGGCTACTGGACAGTGTATAAACCCAGCTAAGTGCAGCGAATTGTTTGGCAAGTCATGTTCACTTGATAACAAGGAGAAGGTACGTATTGTTTTACAAGTCAATTTGGTGACCTTTGAGGAAAAATATCTGGGTTGCCTACGCCAGAAGGCCCTATGTCGCGTGGCAAATTTCAGAATTTGCAGTCAAAGCTTCTGAAAAGAATTATTGCTTGGGGGTGACACCCTCTCTCATGCTGGGAAGGAAACTATGATTAAGGCCGTTGCACAGGCTATTCCAACCTATATTATGGGAGTATTTAAATTGCCGTTCTCAGTTTGCGATGAGCTGAACAGGATGGTTAGGAATTTTTGGTGGGGCTCCTCGGAAGGCAAGTGGAAAACGCATTGGATGACTTGGCCGAAAATCTTAGCACATAAAAGGAAGGGTGGTCTGGGCTTTAGAGATTTTCGTCTCTTTAACCAAGCCCTTCTCGCGAGACAGACATGGCGGCTGCTCACTAATCCTAACAGCTTGTGTGCGCAGGTCCTGAAGGCCCGCTATTACCCGTAGGGCCGCCTCGAGCACACTGCCTTCTCGGGGAATGCATCCTCTACATGGCAGGCCATCCAGTATGGTCTTGAGCTCTTGAAGAAGGGCATCGTGTGCCGTGTAGGAGAAGGTCAGAGTATTCATATTTGGCGTGATCGCTGGCTCCCTAGTGAGACATTGCACCAACCCATCACTCAGCAAGGAACATGCCACCTCTGGTGTTAGAAATATGCCCTAGAGGCAATAATAAAATGGTTATTATTATATTTCCTTGTTCATGGTAATTGTCTATTGTTCATGCTATAATTGTATTAACTGGAAACCATAATACATGTGTGAATACATAGACCACATGTCCCTAGTGAGCCTCTAGTTGACTAGCTCGTTGATCAATAGATGGTTATGGTTTCCTGACCATGGACATTGGATGTCATTGATAACGGGATCACATCATTAGGAGAATGATGTGATGGACAAGACCCAATCCTAAGCATAGCACAAGATCGTGTAGTTCGTTTGCTAAAAGCTTTTCTAATGTCAAGTATCATTTCCTTAGACCATGAGATTGTGCAACTCCCGGATACCGTAGGAATGCTTTGGGTGTACCAAACATCACAGCGTAACTGGGTGGCTATAAAGGTGCACTACAGGTATCTCCGAAAGTGTCTGTTGGGTTGGCACGAATCGAGACTGGGATTTGTCACTCCGTATGACGGAGAGGTATCTCTGGGCCCACTCGGTAATGCATCATCATAATGAGCTCAATGTGACTAAGTAGTTAGTCACGGGATCATGCATTACGGAACGAGTAAAGTGACTTGCCGGTAACGAGATTGAACAAGGTATTGGGATACCGACGATCGAATCTTGGGCAAGTAACGTACTGATTGACAAAGGGAATTGTATATGGGATTGCTTGAATCCTTGACATCGTGGTTCATCCGATGAGATCATCGGAACATGTGGGAGCCAACATGGGTATCCAGATCCCGCTGTTGGTTATTGACCGGAGAACGTCTCGGTCATGTCTGCATGGTTCCCGAACCCGTAGGGTCTACACACTTAAGGTTCGGTGACGCTAGAGTTGTTATGGGAAATAGTATGTGGTTATCGAAGGTTGTTCGGAGTCCCGGATGAGATCCCGGACATGACGAGGAGCTCCGGAATGGTCCGGAGTGAAGATCGGTATATTGGACGAAGGGTATTGGAGTCTGCAATTGTTCCGGGGGTACCAGGCGATGACTAGCGTGTCCGAAAGGGGTTTCGGAGGCCCCGGAAAGCGTTGGGGGGCCTTATGGGCCAAGGGGAGCGGGCACATCAGCCCACTAAGGGGCTGAGCGCCCCTCCCACCCCATCTCACGTAACCAGGAGAGGTGGGGGCGCCACCCCGAGGGCAGCCGCCCCTCCCGGCTTGGGGGGCAAGTTTCCTAGGGGGTGGGGGCGCCCAAACCCATCTAGGGTTTCCCCTGTGGCCGCCGCCCCTCCCCTAGGGAACCCTAGGGCGCCTCCCCCTCCTCCCTTTCCCCTATATATAGTGAGGGAGAGAGAGGGCAGCCACACCCTTCCCCTGGGGCAGCCCCTCCCTCCTCCAACACTTCCTCCTCCTCCGTAGTGCTTAGCGAAGCTCTGCCGGAGAACCACGAGCTCCATCACCACCACGCCGTCGTGTTGTCGGAGTTCTCCCTCAACTTCTCCTCTCCCCTTGCTGGATCAAGAAGGAGGAGACGTCCCCGGGTTGTATGTGTGTTGAACGCGGAGGCACCGTCCGTTTGGCGCTAGATCCGATCTTCCGCGATTTGAATCGCCGCGAGTACGACTCCATCAACCGCGTTTTTGCAACGCTTCCGCTTAGCGATCTTCAAGGGTATGAAGATGCTCATCCTCTCCCTCTCTTGTTGCTAGAATCTCCATAGATTGATCTTGGTGATGCATAGAAAATTTTGAATTTCTGCTACGTTCCCCAACAGTGGCATCATGAGCTAGGTCTATGCGTAGTTTCTATGCACGAGTAGAACACAAGTTGTTGTGGGCCTCGATTTTGTCAATTTACTTGCCACTACTAGCCTTATCTTGATTCGGCGGCATCGTGAGATGAAGCAGCCCGGACCGACCGTACATGTACGCTTACGTGAGACAGGTTCCACCGACTGACATGCACTTGTTGCATAAGGTGGCTAGCGGGTGCCAGTCTCTCCCACTTTAGTCGGATCGGATTCGATGAAAAGGGTCCTTATGAAGGGTAAATAGCAATTGGCATATCACGTTGTGGTTTTGGCGCAGGTAAGAAATGTTCTTGCTAGAAACCTATAGCAGCCACGTAAAAAACTTGCAACAACAATTAGAGGACATCTAACTTGTTTTGCAGCATATGTCGTGTGATGTGATATGGCCAAAAGGATGTGATGAATGATATATATGTGATGTATGAGATTGATCATGTTCTTGTAATAGGAATCACGACTTGCATGTCGATGAGTATGACAACCGGCAGAAGCCATAGGTGTTGTCTTAATTTATTGTATGACCTGCGTGTCATTAAATAACGCCATGTAATTACTTTACTTTATTGCTAAACTGTTAGCCATAGTAGTAGAAGTAATAGTTGGCGAGACAACTCCATGAAGACACGATGATGGAGATCATGATGATGGAGATCATGGTGTCATGCCGGTGACGAAGGTGATCATGCCGTGCCTCAAAGATGGAGATCAAAGGCGCAAGATGATATTGGCCATATCATGTCACTTTATGATTTGCATGTGATGTTTGTCATGTTTACATCTTATTTGCTTAGAACAACGGTAGCATAAATAAGATGATCCCTCATAAAATTTCAAGAAAGTGTTCCCCCTAACTGTGCACCGTTGCGAAGGTTCGTTGTTTCGAAGCACCTCGTGATGATCGGGTGTGATAGATTCTAACGTTTGCATACAACGGGTGTAAGCCAGATTTACACATGCAAAACACTTAGGTTGACTTGACGAGCCTAGCATGTACAAACATGGCCTCGTAACACAAGAGACCGAAAGGTCGAACATGAGTCGTATAGCAGATGCGATCAACATGAAGATGTTCACCGATGATGACTAGTCCGTCTCATGTGATGATCGGACACGGCCTAGTTGACTCGGATCATGTAGCACTTAGATGACTAGAGGGATGTCTATCTGAGTGGGAGTTCATTAAATTAGATGAACTTAATTATCATGAACATAGTCAAAAGGTCTTTGCAAATTATGTCGTAACTTGCGCTTTAGTTCTACTATTTTAGATATGTTCCTAGAAAAAAATTAGTTGAAAGTTGATAGTAGCAATTACGCGGACTGGGTCCGTCAACTGAGGATTGTCCTCATTGCTGCATAGAAGGCTTATGTCCTTAATGCACCGCTCGGTGTGCTGAACCTCGAACGTCGTCTGTGGATGTTGTGAACATCTGACATACACGTTTTGATGACTAGATGATAGTTCAGTAATGTTAAACGGTTTAGAATTGTGGCTCCAAAGACGTTTTTGAAACGTCGCGAAACATATGAGATGTTTCAAGGGCTGAAATTGGGATTTCAGGCTCGTGCCCACGTCAAGAGGTATGAGACCTCCGACAAGTTTCTTAGCCTACAAACTAATTGAGAAAAGCTCAATCGTTGAGCTTGTACTCAGCTTGTCTGGGTACAAAAATCACTTGAATCGAGTGGGAGTTAATCTTCCAGATGAGGTAGTGATGTTTCTCCAAAGTCATTGCCACCAAGCTACTAGAGCTTCGTGATGAACTATAACCTATCAGGGATAGATATGATGATCCTTGAAATATTCGTAATGTTTGACACCGCGAAAGTAGAAATCAAGAAGGAGCATCAATTGTTGATGGTTAGTGAAACCACTAGTTTCAAGGAGGGCAAGGGCAAGAAGGGATACTTCATGAAATGGCAAATTAGTTGCTGCTCTAGTGAAGAAATCCAAGGTTGAACCCAAACCCAAGACTAAGTGCTTCTGTAATGAGGGGAACAGTCACTGAAGCAGAACTACCCTAGATACTTGGTAGATGAGAAGGCTGGCAAGGTCGACAGAAGTATATTGGATATACATTATATTGATGTGTACTTTACTAGTACTCCTAGTAGCACCATGGTAATAGATACCAGTTCAGTTGCTAAGTGTTAGTAACTCGAAATAAAAGGCTACGGAATAAACGGAGACTAGCTAAAGGTGAGATGATGATATGGTTTGGAAGTGTTTCCAAGGTTGATGTGATCAAGCATCGCATACTCCCTCTACCATCGAGATTGGTGTTAAACCTAAATAATTGTTATTTGGTGTTTGTCTTGAGCATAGACATGATTGGATTATGTTTATCACAATACGGTTATTCATTTAAGGAGAATAATGGTTACTCTGTTTATTTGAATAATACCTTCAATGGTCTTGCACCTAAAATGAATGGTTTATTGAATCTCAATCGTAGTGATACACATGTTCATGCCAAAAGATATAAGATAGTAATGATATAGTGCCACCTACTTGTGGCACTGCCATTTGAGTCATATTGGTATAAAACGCATGAAGAAGCTCCATGTTCATGGATCTTTGGACTCACTCATTTTTGAAAAGATTGAGACATGTGAACCATGTCTATTGGTATATACGCATGAAGAAACTCCATGCAGATGGGCTGTTTGGACTCACTTGATTTTGAATCACTTGAGACATGCAAATCATACCACATGGGCAAGATGACTGAAAGCCTCGTTTTCAGTAAAATGAAATGATACGTCTCAAATGTATCTATAATTTTTTATTGCTCCATGCTACTTTATCTACTGTTTTAGGCAATATTGGGCTTTATTATCCACTTTTATATTATTTTTGGGACTAACTTATTAATCGGAGGCCTAGCCCAGATTTGCTGTTTTATACCTATTTCAGTATTTCGAGGAAAAGGAATATCAGACGGAGTCAAAACAGAACGAAATCAACTGGAGAAGTTATTTTTGGAAGGAAACCCACCTGATGGACTTGGACCCCATGTCAGAAGATACGGGAGGTGCTCACGAGGGTGGGGGGCGTGCCCTCCCCCCTGGGCACGCCCCCCTGCCTCGTGGGGCCCCGTAGCTCCACCGACGTTCTCCTTTCACCCATATATACCTACGTACCCTAAAACTTCCAGAACAGAAGATAGATCGGGAGTTCCGCCGCCGCAAGCCTATGTAGCCACCAAAAACCAATCGGGACCCTGTTCCGGCACCCTACCAGAGGGGGATCCCATCATCGGAGGCCATCTTCATCATCCCGGTGCTATCCATGACGAGGAGGGAGTAGTTCACCCTCAGGGCTGAGGGTATGTACCAGTAGCTATGTGTTTGATCTCTCTCTCTCTCTCGTGTTCTCTCTCGTGTTCCTCTATGGCACGATCTTGATGTATCCCGAGCTTTGCTATTGTAGTTGGATCTTATGATGTTTCTCCCCCTCTACTCTCTTGTGATGAATTGAGTTTCCCCTTTGAAGTTATCTCATCGGATTGAGTCTTTTATGAACACTTGATGTATGTCTTGTGTGGGATAACCGTGGTGACAATGGGTTATTCTATTGATCCACTTGATGTAGTTTTGGTGATCAACTTGCGGGTTTAGTGACACTTGGGAACCTATGCTTAGGGGTTGGCACACGTTCTTGACTCTCCGGTAGAAACTTTGGGGCACTCTTTGAAGTACTTTTATGTTGGTTGGATGAATCTGAGATTGTGTGATGCATATCGTATAATCATGCCCACGGATACTTGAGGTGACAATGGAGTATCTAGGTGACATTAGGGTTTTGGTTGATTTGTATCTTAAGGTGTTATTCTAGTACAAACTCTTTTATAGATCGATTCGAAAGAATAGCTTTGTGGTGGTTTCGTACCCGACCATAATCTCTATGTTTGTTCTCCGCTATTAGTGGCTTTGGAGTGACTCTTTGTTGCATGTTGAGGGCTTGTCATATGTTCTATCTATGTTATTATTTTTGAGAGAACTTACACTAGTGAAAGTATGAACCCTAGGCCTTGTTTCCTATCATTGTAATACCGTTTACGCTCACTTTTACCATTTGTTACCTTGTTGTTTTTATATTTTCAGTTTACAAAAACCTATATCTACTATCTATTTTGCACTTGTATCATCATCTCTTCGCCGAACTAGTGCACCTATACAATTTACCATTGTATTGGGTGTGTTGGGGACACAAGAGACTTTTTGTTATTTGGTTGCAGGGTTGCTTGAGAGAGACCATCTTCATCCTATGCCTCCTACGGATTGATAAACCTTAGGTCATCCACTTGAGGGAAATTTGCTACTGTCGTACAAACCTGTGCACTTACAGGCCCAACAACGTCTACAAGAAGAAGGTTGTGTAGTAGACATCAAGCTCTTTTCTGGCGCCATTGCCGGGGAGGCTAGGTAAGTGAAGGTATATCTTTAGATCTTGCAATCGAATCTTTTTGTTTCTTGTTTTAGCACTAGTTAGTCTATAAAAGAAAATTACAAAAAAAATGGAGTTAAGTTTGTCTCATACGCTTCACCTTTTTAATATCTTTCATGAATATGATGGAAAGGATAATTGTGCTCAAGTGCTAGAAGAAGAAATCTCTAAATTGTTTGGCACTAAATCTTTGAATGATGAGCATGATTGCAATGTTGTTAGTACGAGTCCTTTGAATATCCATGATGCTAATGATGATTGCACTAGTTATGATAGTGCATTGGGATTGCAAGGGCACACCAAATAGGGAAGATAGATATTGCAAGAGGCATAAGCACTTAGAAACTAAATTGTTGCAAGAAAGGCTAGATGTTTGTGCTGAAAATTTAAATTTTCTTGGCTGTACTTGTGGACTTTGCAATGAAAGTGGTCATTTAGCTATCCGATGCAATTTGTTTCATGATCTAATCGTGTCCAAAAATTGTGATGAGTTGATTTCCCTTGCACATTATAATGAGCTTAGCTTGCTTATGGGTTGCGAAGAAATGAAACGTTTAACTAATTATCTTCCAGAATTTGCCCGTTACAAACTTCTTGGTTTTGATCTAGAGGAAATTCATATGTATTGTGCAGTGAATTGTATTGAAAATCCTTATATTGCCAATTACATAAGGAAAAGAAAGCAAATGGAAGATGATGAGAATACTAATGAAAGGGAAGAGGCTTCCCACTCTCCTCCTATTATTTCTTATGATGAATCAGGTAACGAGGAGGAGCCTTCTATTCAACCAATCTCATCAATAAGGAGCTCAAAGAGGAAGGTTGAACCCACACATAATGTGAATAAGAAGAAGAAAAGAAGGAGCAACAAAGGTAGAAAGGTATCCCTCCCAAATGATGTTGCTCCTACTACTCATTGTGATGATGATAATTGCTATACTATTGGTGCTATAAATATTTTCAATGATGAGAGTGATTATGCTTATGATATAAAAGGGCCCAAGCTTGGGGATGCTATGTTTAATGAAGATGATATTTTTATCATCCCAAGTTTTGATATGCAAAGTTGTTATGATGATAGCATGCCTCCTACCTATGATGATTATATTGATGAAAGTGGGTTCGGAAGAGTATCAACTTTAGGAATTAGTGATCCCACTATTTTGGAGGATGTTGAATCTTATTGTGATGAATATGAAAGTGGATTTGGAAGAGTGTCAACTTTACTTAGTGATTCCACTATCTTGGGAGAGGTTTCAATCGATTATGATGAGAACGAAGTTGCTACTTATGATGATTATTGTGATGAAACTTATGCTATAAAAAGTAGTGATGATTATATTTACAAATCTTGTCATGATTATGATTACCCTTTTTCTGAACATTACTCTTTTAATGTGGAAACAATTTTTAGTGTTCAAGTCTCTTATGATACTCCCACTATTATTCATCAGAAGAATTTTGCTTATATGGAGAGTAGAAAATTTTCTATGCTTGTAGATCATGAAAAGAATGCTTTAGGTGCTGGTTATATTGTTGAATTCATTCATGATGCTACTGAAAGTTATTATGAGGGAGGAACATATGCTTGTAGGAATTGCAATAATGTCAAGTTTCCTCTCTATGTGCTTAAATTCTTGAAGCTATGCTTGTTGTGCCATCCTATGCTAGTTGATTATTGTTCCCATAAGTTGTTTGCTCACAAAATCCCTATGCATAGGAAGTGGGTTAGACTTAAATTTGCTAGTCATATGCTTCATGATGCTCCCGTTACGTTTCAATTCTTATATTTTTTGTGAGCATCATTGTCATCATCATGCCTAGCTAGGGGCGTTAAACGATAGCGCTTGTTGGGAGGCAACCCAATTTTATTTTAGTTTCTTACTTTTTGGTTCTGTTTAGTAATAAATAATCCATCTAGCCTTTGTTTAGATGTGTTTTTGTGTTTTAATTAGTGTTTGTGCCAAGTAAAACCTTTGGGAAGAATTGGGTGAAGTCTTTATGATCATGCTGTAAAAAAACAGAAACTTTAGCGCTCACGAGATTAGCTAGAACTTTTTACTGGAGAGTGCTATTTAGTTGATTCTTTTTGCAGATGATTAACAGACAAATTCCTCAGGTCCAGCAATTTATTTCATAATTTTTGGGGTTCCATAAGTATAAGCTTGATACAGATTACTACAGACTGTTCTGTTTTTGACAGATTCTGTTTTCTATGTGTTGTTTGCTTATTTTGATGAATCTATGAGTAGTATCGGAGGGTATGAACCATAGATAAGTTGGAGTACAGTAGATATTACACCAATATGAATTTAGAATGAGTTCATTACAATACCTAAGTGGTGGTTTTATTTTCTTATACTAACGGAGCTTACGAGTTTTGTTTTGAGTTTTGTGTGGTTGAAGTTTTCAAGTTTTGGGTAACGATTCGATGGACAATGGAATAAGGAGTGGTAAGAGCCTAAGCTTGGGGATGCCCAAGGCACCCCAAGGTAATATTCAAGGATAACCAAGAGCCTAAGCTTGGGGATGCCCCGGAAGGCATCCCCTCTTTCGTCTTCGTTCATCGGTGACTTTACTTGGAGCTATATTTTTATTCACCACATGATATGTATTTTGCTTGGAGCGTCATTTTATTTTGTTAGTGTTTGTTTTATGTTAGTTAGAATAATGTTTTACATCTTTGGTTTCAATAAGAAGTCAAGGATAGCCTTTGTCATGCTTATTTTGCTAGTTTGCATGTTGCTGTTTGAAAACAGAAAGTTTACCGCTGTTGCAAAAATTCCCTAGAAAAGTCAGAGAATGGTCTAACGTTGAATCCTTTTGCATATTTAGCTCTGATAAATTTATTACAGTGGGAATTTTAGTTAATAATTTTTGGAGTCAGGGAAGTATTGATACTCTTGCATTCTTTACAGACTGTACTGTTTTGACAGATTGCTGTTATGGTTGCATTGTTTGCATATGTTTGCTTGTTTAATGATTCTATTTGATGATAGGAGTATTAAATATACAGATGAATTTAGTATTCAATGTTGAATAATAATTTTAATGATTTGTTACAGTAGAGAATAATAAGATTTTGCATTGGTTTATACTAACCTATCTCACAAGTTCTTGTTGAGTTTGTTGTGAATGAAGCTTTTGATAAAAAAGAGAAACCATGATATGAGAGGAATTAAGGAGACACAAAAGTTCAAGCTTGGGGATGTCCAAGGCACCCCAAGATAATATTTCAAGAAGTCTCAAGCATCTAAGCTTGGGGATGCCCTGGTAGGCATCCCACCTTTCTTCTTCAACAACTATCGGTTAGTATTGGTTGAGCCTAAGTTTTTGCTTCTTCACATGAGTTGTGCTATCCTTGCATTGTAGTTTCCTTTAGCTTTGCTTGATGTTTGAATAAGTATCAAGATCTGAAATTCTTTAATGAGAGAGAGCCTTACACAAATTGGAATTTGCTAGAATACTCTATGTGCTTCACTTATATCTTTTGAGCTTGATACTTTTGCTCATAGTGCTTCACTTATATCTTTTGAGCGTGATAATTTTTTCTCTAGTGCTTCACTTAGATCTTTTAGAGCACGGTGGTGGATTTGTTTTAAAGAAACTTGATCTCTCATGCTTCACTTAGATTATTTTGAGAGTCTTTAATAGCATGGTAATTTGCTTAATGTTAATATACTTGGTATTCAAGATATGTGAAACTTTCTTTTGAGTGCGTTGAATACTAAGATAAGTTTGATACTTGATGATTGTTTTGAGATATGAAGATGGTGATATTAGAGTCATGCTAGTTGAGTAGTTGTGAATTTAAAGAATACTTGTGTTGAAGTTTGTGATTCCCGTAGCATGCACGTATGGTGAACCGTTATGTGATGAAGTCGGAGCATGATTTATTTATTGATTGTCTTCCTTATGAGTGGCGGTCGGGGACGAGCGATGGTCTTTTCCTACCAATTTATCCCTCTAGGAGCATGCACGTAATACTTTTCTTTGATAACTTCTAGATTTTTGCAATAAGTATATGAGTTCTTTATGACTAATGTTGAGTCCATGGATTATACGCACTTTTTCCCATCCTTCCACCATTGCTAGCCTCTCTAATACCGCGCACTTTTCGCCGGTATCATACACCCACCATATATCTTCCTCAAAACAGCCACCATACCTACCTATCATGGCATTTCCATAGCCATTCCGAGATATATTGACATGCAACTTTCCACCGTTCCGTTCATTATGACACGCTCCATCATTGTCATATTGCTAGCATGATCATGTAGTTAACATTGTATTTGTGGCAAAGCCACCGTTCATAATTCTTTCATACATGTCACTCTTGATTCATTGCATATCCCGGTACACCGTCGGAGGCATTCATATAGAGTCATATTTTGTTCTAATTATCGAGTTATAATTGTTGAGTTGTAAGAAAAATAAAAGTGTGATGATCATCATTATAGAGCATTGTCCCAAGTGAAGAAAGGATGATGGAGACTATGATTCCCCCACAAGTCGGGATGAGACTCCGGACGAAAAAATAAATAAAAGAGGCCATATAAGCCCAAATAAAAAAAGAGGCCAAAAAAAGAGAAAAGGCCCAAATAAAAATCAATAAATAAATAAATAAATAAATTGAGAGAAAAAGAGAGAAGGGACAATGCTACTATCCTTTTACCACACTTGTGCTTCAAAGTAGCACCATGATCTTCATGATAGAGAGTCTCTCATTTCGTCACTTTCATATACTAGTGGGAATTTTTCATTATAGAACTTGGCTTGTATATTTCAATGATGGGCTTCCTCAAAATGCCCTAGGTCTTCGTGATCAAGTGAGTTGGATGCACACCCACTTAGTTTCTTTTGTTGAGCTTTCATATACTTATAGCTCTAGTGCATCCGTTGCATGGCAATCCCTACTCACTCACATTGATATCTATTGATGGGCATCTCCATAGCTCGTTGATACGCCTAGTTGATGTGAGACTATCTTCCCTCTTTTTGTCTTCTCCACAACCACCATTCTATTCCACATATAGTGCTATATCCATGGCTCACGCTCATGTACTGCGTGAAGATTGAAAAAGTTTTAAAAATGTTAAAGTATTAAACAATTGCTTGGCTTGTCATCGGGGTTGTGCATGATTTAAATACTTTGTGTGGGGAAGATGGAGCATAGCCAGACTATATGATTTTGTAGGGATAACTCTCTTTGGCCATGTTATTTTGAGAAGACATAATTGCTTTGTTAGTATGCTTGAAGTATTATTATTTTTATGTCAACATGAACTTTTGTCTTGAATCTTTTGGATCTGAATATTCATATCACAATTAAGAAGATTTACATTGAAATTATGCCAAAGTATCACTCCGCATCAAAAATTCTTTTTTATCATTTACCTACTCGAGGACGAGCAGGAATTAAGCTTGGGGATGCTTAATACGTCTCCAACGTATCTATAATTTTTGATTGCTCCATGCTACTTTATCTAATGTTTTAGGCAATATTGGGCTTTATTATCCACTTTTATATTATTTTTGGGACTAACCTATTAATCGGAGGCCCAGCCTAGATTTGCTGTTTTAAGCCTATTTCAGTATTTCGAGGAAAAGGAATATCAGACGGAGTCAAAACGGAACAAAATCAACTGGAGAAGTTATTTTTGGAAGGAAACCCACCTGATGGACTTGGACCCCACGTCAGAAGATACAGGAGGTGCTCACGAGGGTGGGGGGCGTGCCCTCCCCCTGGGCGCGCCCCCCTGCCTCATGGGGCCCCCGTAGCTCCACCGACGTTCTCCTTTCACCCATATATACCTACGTACCCTAAAACTTCCAGAACAGAAGATAGATCGGGAGTTCCGCCGCCGCAAGCCTCTGTAGCCACCAAAAACCAATCGGGACCCTGTTCCGGCACCCTGCCGGAGGGGGATCCCATCATCGGAGGCCATCTTCATCATCCCGGCGCTATCCATGACGAGGAGGGAGTAGTTCACCCTCGGGGCTGAGGGTATGTACCAGTAGCTATGTGTTTGATCTCTCTCTCTCTCTCTCTCTCTCTCTCTCTCTCGTGTTCTCTCTTGTGTTCCTCTATGGCACGATCTTGATGTATCCCGAGCTTTGCTATTGTAGTTGGATCTTATGATGTTTCTCCCCCTCTACTCTCTTGTGATGAATTGAGTTTCCCCTTTGAAGTTATCTTATCGGTTGAGTCTTTTATGAACACTTGATGTATGTCTTGCGTGGGATAACCGTGGTGACAATGGATTATTCTATTGATCCACTTGATGTATGTTTTGGTGATCAACTTGCGGGTTTCGTGACACTTGGGAACCTATGCATAGGGGTTGGCACACATTCTTGACTCTCCGGTAGAAACTTTGGGGCACTCTTTGAAGTACTTTTATGTTGGTTGGATGAATTTGAGATTGTGTGATGCATATCGTATAATCATGCCCACGGATACTTGAGGTGACAATGGAGTATCTAGGTGACATTAGGGTTTTGGTTGATTTGTATCTTAAGGTGTTATTCTAGTACGAACTCTTTTATAGATCGATCCGAAAGAATAGCTTTGTGGTGGTTTCGTACCCGACCATAATCTCTATATTTGTTCTCCGCTATTAGTGGCTTTGGAGTGACTCTTTGTTGCATGTTGAGGGCTTGTCATATGTTCTATCTATGTTATTATTGTTGAGAGAACTGACACTAGTGAAAGTATGAACCCTAGGCCTTGTTTCCTATCATTGCAATACCGTTTACGCTCACTTTTACCATTTGTTACCTTGCTATTTTTATATTTTCAGTTTACAAAAACCTATATCTACTATCTATTTTGCACTTGTATCATCATCTCTTCGCCGAACTAGTGCACCTATACAATTTACCATTGTATTGGGTGTGTTGGGGACACAAGAGACTTTTTGTTATTTGGTTGCAGGGTTGCTTGAGAGAGACCATCTTCATCCAACGCCTCCTACGGATTGATAAACCTTAGGTCATCCACTTGAGGGAAATTTGCTACTGTCCTACAAACCTGTGCACTTGCAGGCTCAACAACGTCTACAAGAAGAAGGTTGTGTAGTAGACATCATGGAACAAGAAAGCAACTTGTTGGAAGTAATACATTTTGATATGTGCAGTCCAATGAGTGCTGAGGCACGTAGTGGATATCGTTATGTTCTTACTTCACAGATGATTTGAGTAGATACTGAGTATATTTACTTGATGAAACACAAGTCTGAATTATTGAATGGTTCAAGTAATTTCAGAGTGAAGTTGAAGATCGTCGTGACAAGAGGATAAAATGTCTATGATATGATCATAGAGATGAATATCTGAGTTGCGAGTTTGGTACACAATTGATACATTGTGGAAATTGTTTCACAACTAACACCGCCTGGAACACCATAGTGTGATGGTGTGTCCGAACATCATAGATGCACCCCATTGGATATGGGGCATACCATGATGTCTCTTATCGAATTACCACTATCGTTCATGGGTTAGGCATTAGAGACAACCACATTCACTTTAAATAGGGCACCACGCAATTCCGTTGAGACGACACCGTATGAACTATGGTTTGGAGAAACCTAAGCTGTCGTTTCTTAAAAGTTTGGGATTGCGATGCTTATGTGAAAAAGTTTCAGGTTGATAAGCTTGAACCCAAAGCGGATAAATGCATCTTCATAGGACACCCAAAAACAGTTGGGTATACCTCCTGTCTCAGATCCGGAAGCAAAAGGGATTGTTTCTAGAATCTGGTCCTTTCTCGAGGAAAAGTTTCTCTTGAAAGAATTGAGTGGGAGGATGGTGGAGACTTGATAAGGTTATTGAACTGTCACTTCAACTAGTGTGTAGCAGGGCACAGGAAGTTGTTCCTGTGGCACCTACACCAATTGAAGTGGAAACTGATGATATTGATCATTAAACTTCGGATCAAGTCACTACAAAACTTGTAGGTCGACAAGGATACATACTACTCCAGAGTGGTACGTAATCCTATCTTGGAGGTCATGTTACTAGATAACAATGAACCTACGAGCTATGGAGAAGCGATGGTGGGACCGGATTCCGACGAATGGCTCGAGGCCATGAAATCCGAGAGGATCCATGTATGAAAACAAAGTATAGACTTTGGAAGAATTACTTGATGGTCGTAAGGCTGTTGGGTACAGATGGATTTTAAAAGGAAGATGGACAATGATGGTAAATGTGACCATTAAGAAAGCTCGTCTTGTCGTTAAGATGTTTTCCGACAAGTTCAAGGAGTTGACTACGGTGAGACTTTCTCACTCGTAGCGATGCTAAGAGTCTGTTGGAATTGTATTAGCAGTTACTGCATTATTAATGAAATCTTGCAGATAGGATGTCAAAGCATTGTTTTCTCTACAATTTTCTTGAGGAAAGGTTGTATGTGATACAACCAGAAGGTTTTTGTCAATCCTAAAAGATGCTAACAAGTAGGCAAAGCTCCAACAATCCTTCTAAGGACTGGAGTAAGCATCTCGGAGTTGGAATATACGCTTTGATGAGATGATCAAAGATTTTGGGTTTATACAAAGTTTATGAGAAACTTGTATTTCCAAAGAAGTGAGTGGAAGCACTATAGCATTTCTGATGAGTATATGTTGTTGACATATTGTTGATTGGGAATGATGTAGAATTTCTGGAAAGCATATAGGGTTATTTGAAAAGTGTTTTTCAATGGAAAACATGGATTAAGCTACTTGAGAATTGAGCATCAAGATCTATAAGGATAGATCAAAATCGCTTGATAGTACTTTCAAATGAATACACACCATGACAAGATTTTGAAGGAGTTCAAAATAGATCGACGAAGAAGGAGTTCTTGGCTGTGTTATAAGGTGTGAGTATTGAGTAAGACTCAAGACATGACCATGGCAGAAGAGAGAGAAAGGACGAAGGTCGTCCCCTATGCTTTAGACGTAGGCTCCACAGTATGCTATGCTGTGTACCGCACCTAAAGTGTGCCTTGCCATGAGTCAGTCAAGCGGTACAAGTGTGATCCAGGAATGGATCACAGGACAGCGGTCAAGGTTATCCTTAGTAACTAGTGGACTAAGGAATTTTCTCGATTACGGAGGTGGTAAAAGAGTTCGTCGTAAAGGGTTACACCGATGCAAACTTTGACACTAATCTGGATGACTCTGAGTAGTAGACCGGATTCATATAGTAGAGCAGTTATTTGGAATAGTTCCAAATAGCGCGTGGTAGATGCATCTACAAGATGACATAGAGATTTGTAAAGCACACACGGATCTGAAAGGTTCAGACCCGTTGACTAATAACCTCTCTCACAAGTGAGATATGATCAAACCCCATGGGTGTTGGATTCATTACAATCACATAGTGATGTGAACTAGATTATTGACGATAGTGCAAGTGGGAGACTGTTGGAAATATGCCCTAGAGGCAATAATAAAATGGTTATTATTATATTTCCTTGTTCATGGTAATTGTCTATTGTTCATGCTATAATTGTATTAACTGGAAACCATAATACATGTGTGAATACATAGACCACATGTCCCTAGTGAGCCTCTAGTTGACTAGCTCGTTGATCAATAGATGGTTATGGTTTCCTGACCATGGACATTGGATGTCATTGGTAACGGGATCACATCATTAGGAGAATGATGTGATGGACAAGACCCAATCCTAAGCATAGCACAAGATCGTGTAGTTCGTTTGCTAAAAGCTTTTCTAATGTCAAGTATCATTTCCTTAGACCATGAGATTGTGCAACTCCCGGATACCGTAGGAATGCTTTGGGTGTACCAAACGTCACAACGTAACTGGGTGGCTATAAAGGTGCACTACAGGTATCTCCGAAAGTGTCTGTTGGGTTGGCACGAATCGAGACTGGGATTTGTCACTCCGTATGACGGAGAGGTATCTTTGGGCCCACTCGGTAATGCATCATCATAATGAGCTCAATGTGACTAAGTAGATAGTCACAGGATCATGCATTACGGAACGAGTAAAGTAACTTGCCGGTAACGATATTGAATGAGGTATTGGGATACCGACGATCGAATCTTGGGAAAGTAACGTACCGATTGACAAAGGGAATTGTATATGGGATTGCTTGAATCCTTGACATCGTGGTTCATCCGATGAGATCATCGTGGAACATGTGGGAGCCAACATGGGTATCCAGATCCCGCTGTTGGTTATTGATCGAAGAACGTCTCGGTCATGTCTGCATGGTTCCCGAACCCGTAGGGTCTACACACTTAAGGTTCGGTGACGCTAGAGTTGTTATGGGAAATAGTATGTGGTTACCGGAGGTTGTTCGGAGTCCCGGATGAGATCCCGGACATGACGAGGAGCTCCGGAATGATCCAGAGGTGAAGATCGGTATATTGGACGAAGGGTATTGGAGTCCGGAATTGTTCCGGGGGTACCAGGCAATGACCAGCGTGTCCGAAAGGGGTTTCGGAGGCCCCGGCAAGCGTTGGGGGGCCTTATGGGCCAAGGGGAGAGGGCACATCAGCCCACTAAGGGGCTGAGCGCCCCTCCCACCCCATCTCATGTAACCAGGAGAGGTGGGGGCGCCACCCCTAGGGCAGCCGCCCCTCCCGGCTTGGGGGGCAAGTTTCCTAGGGGGTGGCACTACTAGAAAAAGGGCTATAGATGGGATTGACACTAATGGCGCACCAGACAAGTGGTGCGCCATTAGTATATACTAAGGGCGCACCACCTTCTGATGCGCCATTAGTGTTGAAACTACTAATGGCGCACCAGGCCCATGGTGCGCCATTAGTATCAAAAAAAAATTGAACTAGTGTGCCTGTCCAAACATACTAATGGCGCATCCATAGGCAGTGCGCCATTACTAGTTGTAACTAGTAATGGCGCACCTGCAAGAAAGTGCGCCACTAATGTTGTTTTTTTATTATTTTTTTTATTCCTTTTTTTGCAAAACTACTAATGGCGCACTCACCCGCGGTGCGCCATTACTAGTTTAAACTAGTAATGGCGCACCGTGGGGGAGTGCACCATTAGTATGTTTTTTTTTGCAAAACTACTAATGGCGCACCACCAGGGGGTGCGCCATTAGTAACCTGGATTACTAATGGTGCATTTGTGGTTGGTGCGCCATTAGTAAGTGGGCAGCAACAAAATATTTTGGACAGCCTCTCCTCCCACACTCACTTTCTCCCCACTTCATTCTCTCCACCGCCTCCTCCTTGTCTCGGGTGCCTCCTCTTTTTCACCTCATTTCCACCATAGATTCATTCAAATTAAGTGGTTAAGTTACCTTGTTTTATAGGTAAGTAAGGGGGGAAGCTATATTTATGTTGTTCTCTCCCTACAACAATGTGCACATGCACTTTTTATGGCCTAGCTAGATCTATGTATGTTCGTGGTGTTGCATATGTTTGTGGTGTTGCATATGTGTTTGTGTTTGGAGGTGTACCGGTATTTGAAATGCGATAGTTGCCAATATTTTACCGGAATGTTTATTCATTTCCGTTTCGGCGAGAATTTTGGCATTAAGCATTCTTTTTGGTCCTATTTTTAGGGAAAGTCATGCCAAAATTTTTCTTGGTTCTAAAATATCGTTTTGCTCTACCCCGCAGGCGACCATGGTCCGCATGATGACCGAAGGCATCGTGAATAGGTTTTTGAGGTCCGTGAAGGCCGAGATGCTTCAAAAGAACGAGACGGAGATAAGATGTCCGTGTCGAAGATGCAAGCTGAAGAGCCTTATTGCGGACCCGGATTCCGGGCAGGTGCGGGACCACCTACTCTTGCGTGGTTTCATGGATGGCTATCGGTGGCAAGGTGATGAAGATGACTACGAAGTCGTCCATGGGGGCCGGGCAAGAAATGAGGAAGGGCAGCAAGACAACCACCGCGGCTCGGGCGGGCGAGAAGATGAAGAATCCCTAGGAGATGATCACGACGGTGATGCTGTACACAGTCATCATGTAGAAGATGCAGGACATGATGATGATGCCGGCGGAGCAGACGACGCTGGACCATCGATGGGCTGGGTGCAGGACCCTCATATTCAAGAGCTGCTTCTCAAGCAGACGGATAACGCAAGAGCTGCCGCCCGAGAGAAAGCCAAGATGGACCAACTTGAGTTAGACGCGGTTACTCCATTGTATGAAGGATGCAGGCCCGAGGATACCCGCCTGAAAGTAACGCTCATGGCTCTGGAGATGAAGGTAAAACACAAAATGACTGACGCATACTTCGACGAGAACATGTCATTCTGGCACGAACGTCTTTCCAAGGGGAACAAGTGCCCGACCAGTTTGGAGGAGGCGAAGAAAATCGTGTGTCCTCTGGATTTACCCCACGTGAAATACCATGTGTGCATGAACAATTGCATCATTTATCGGGACGAGCACGCGGAGTCTACCATATGTCCGGTGTGCGGTGTCACTCGATACAAGAAGAGGAAGAAAGCTCCTCGAAAAGTGGTGTGGTACTTTCCGATCACTCCTCGTCTGCAGCGGTATTTCACGGACCCTAAGGTAGCAAAGCTCCTGCGTTGGCACGCGGATAGGGAGGAGAAGAAGCGAGAAGATGACGCAAATGATCCGGAGATAGATAAAAAAGACAAGATGCTGAGTCACCCTAAGGATGCGAGCCAGTGGCAAGCGTTGAACTTCGAATACTCAGAATTTGGGAACGATCCAAGGAACATTGTGCTGGGCGCGAGCACCGATGGAGTCAATCCGTTTGGCAGCCAGAGAAGCACACATAGCACCTGGCCTGTGTTTGTGTGGATGTACAACCTTCCCCCCTGGTTGTGCATGAAGAGGAAGTACATTCACATGAGTATGCTAATTGAAGGGCCGAAACAACCAGGGAACGACATCAATCTGTATCTGGGGCTGCTGAAAGAGGAGCTTGACACGCTATGGAAAACGCCAGCCAATACGTGGGACGCCGCAGAGAAAGAATATTTCCCTATGAGAGCCGCACTGCTCACGACGGTGCACGACTATCTCGGTTACGGATATCTTGCGGGGCAGGTAGTCCACGGATTTTCTGGATGCGTAAGGTGCATGGATGACACAACGTATCGCCAGCTAGATAGAGATCCCGGGTCTTCGAAAACCGTGTTCATGGGACATCGAAGGTGGCTTCGCGACGATGACCCGTGGAGGAAACGCAAGGATCTATTCGATGGTGAAACCGAACCCCGAAAACGCCCGTGTACGAGGAGCGGCGAGGAAATAGACAAGCTGTTGAAAAATTAGAAAGACTGCCCACTGCTGGGAAAGAAGCAAAAGACGTCAGAGCCAGGAAAGAAGCGAAAGGCGCCAGAGCCACTGCTGAAGGTATGGAAAACGAGGTCTGTTTTCTGGGACTTGCCGTACTGGAAGATCCACCGTGTGCCTCACAGCCTTGATGTCATGCATATCACGAAGAACGTGTGCGAGAGTCTGCTTGGTACCCTGCTCAACATGCCAGAGAGGACCAAAGATGGGCCAAAATCAAGGGCAGACTTGAAATCAATGGGCATCAGGCAGGAGCTTCACGCTATATATGATGATGATGATGATGATGATGATGATGATGATGATGATGATGATGATGATGATGAGGCGAAGCAGGACACAGAAAGTCGTCGCAAAGGCAAAAAGTCCAAGAAGACCGGAAATGACTACCCTCCCGCGTGCTTCACTCTACGTCAGGAGGAGATCGAGCAGTTTTTCACCTGCCTCCTAGGAGTAAAACTTCCTTACGGTTACGCGGGGAAGATAAGCAGATACCTAGACCCAGCAAAGCAGAAGTTCAGCGGGATGAAGTCTCACGACTGTCACGTGCTGATGATGCAGATACTTCCAGTTGCAATCCGTGGGATCATGGACGCGCACGTCCGTGAAACGCTATTTGGCCTATGCAACTTCTTCGACGTCATCTCTCGGAAGTCGATTGGCGTGAGGTAACTCAGAAGGCTACAGGAAGAGATCGTGGTGATACTATGCGACCTTGAGATGTACTTCCCGCCCGCATTCTTCGACGTTATGGTGCATTTGCTGGTCCATATAGTGGAGGATATCATCCAACTCGGGCCGACGTTCCTGCACAGCATGATGCCGTTCGAAAGGATGAATGGTGTCATCAAAGGATACGTTCGCAACATGTCACGTCCAGAAGGAAGCATAGCCAGGGGCTTTCTGACCGAAGAGTGCATCTCCTACTGCACGAATTATCTAGGCATCGAGAACCCCGTTGGTCTGCCCGTCAACAGGCACCTCGGCAGGCTCGCTGGATGGGGTCACCGTGAGGGTCGCCGCGAAATGCATGTCGACTTCGAGGGTCGACTCGCCGACTTTGAAAGAGCAAACCTAGTCGCGCTACAACACATAGACGTGGTCGATCCTTGGGTGGTAGAGCACAAAACCATTATTAAGAAGACGTACAATGACTGAGGCCAACAGAGGACGGACGGAGATATACTCAAAGAGCACAACTCATGTTTCACGCGTTGGTTCAAGCAGAAGCTTCTGTCGTACCCTTTACATGAGGATTCTTCCGCGGAAGAACAACTCATATTCGCCTTGTCACAGGGCGCCGAGCACAACCTGATGACCTATGAGGCGTACGATATCAACGGCTACACATTCTATACTGAGGCCAAGGACATGAAGAGCGATGGTTATCAGAACTCCGGGGTAACAATGGAATCCTACACCGGTAACGACAAGGACAGATACTACGGAAGGATCCAGGAGATCTGGGAGCTGAGCTGCGCTGGAGAGAAGGTCTCGATGTTCCGTGTCAGATGGGCCAAGAACGTCATAAAAGAAGACCGGTATTTCACCACCATGGTTATACCCGAAGCCAAATCCAAGACCGCGGGCGCAAACGTCACCGCGAAAAATGAGCCATGGGTACTGGCTTCCCAAGTGGACCAATGCTTCTTCATTACCGACCCGCCAAAGCCCAGTCGTGTTGTCATGAGGAGAGGCAAAAGGAAGATCATCGGAATGGATGGAGTAGCCAATGAGCAAGACTTCGACAAGTATGGCGACCCGAGGATCGAACATGACGACGATGATGAAGTAGCAGCATACACCACAAGAAGAAGCAGGACCACCCTACCTAAAGGACGTCTGTTCCATAGAAGAACTCCATTTGCGAAAAAGAAGGGCAAGAAGATTGTGAACAGATAGCTAGCTAAGATCGATTGTATTTAAATCGTAGACTTCATTTCTCGATTGTATTTCATGGGCACTTTTTGAACTATCATGAATATTTTTTAATTTCATGGACACTCGATCTCGATCCTCCTCCATCTCGATCGCTATCCCACCTCGCCAGATCCGGTCCACCGGCCGCCGCCGCCGACCGCCCGCACCCTCTCGATTCCCCTACTCAACCGCCGCCGCCGACCCCCCGCACCCCTCCCCTACTCAACCGCCGCCGCCGACCCCCCGCACCCCCCGCACCCTCCCCCGCTCCACCGGCATTACTGTTTGATGATATTTTTTAAAAAATTATTACTGTCTTATAGAAAAAATATTACTGTTATGATTTAAACAAGTTTGAACATATTTAAACACAAATAAGTATGAAACAACATTTTAAATGCATAAAAAAATTGTGGAGCCTGGGAATCAAACCCAGGACCTCCTGGTGTGAGAACTAGCTGCTGACCAGTCGAGCTAGTAGAGAAGACTTGACGTGTATCAGGTCAGGTGGTAGATAACCTGTTGGCTCGAGCAAAAATAAAAAAATACTAATGGCGCACCAGGGTGAGGTGCGCCATTAGCATGTATGTACTTATGGCGCACCGAGGGGTGGTGCGCCATTAGTATTGTGCCGCCCCTACTTCGTACCGATCCCCTCTCTCTCCCTCGCCCTCGCCCGCGATCCCCTTCCCCGATCTCCTCTCCCGACACCACCATCGCCCCGCCCCGACACCACCGTCGCCCCGCCGCCCTCGACGCCACCGTCGCCCCGCCGCCCCAGCGCCGCCCCGACACCACCGTCGCCCCGCCGCCCTCGACGCCGCCCCGACACCAGCGTCGCCCCATCCACACCACCGTCGCCAGCGCCGCCCCGACACCACCGTCGCCCCGCCGCCCTCGACGCCGCCCCGACACCAGCGCCGCCCCGTCCACACCACCGTCGCCAGCGCCGCCCCGCCGCCCTCGACGCCGCCCCGACACCAGCGCCGCCCCATCCACACCACCGTCACCAGCGCTGCCCCGACACCACCGTCGCCCCGCCGCCCTCGACGCCGCCCCGACACCAGCGCCGCCCCGTCCAGCGATGTCCTGCCTGTTTGGCCAAGTGTAGGTAAATTTCAGCCACTGTTTGTTAATTTCAGTCAGATTCAGACAAATTGAAGAAATTATCTCTATGTGTGTGTGTGATTGGGGAGGAGAAATTGTGAAAAATGTGATTCCTATTTGTTCTTACATATATATGGTCAATATCATGCCCAAACATGATTATGTATCCGTCCTTAAGCATGAAACCTGTTTGGTTTCTGCTGCCTAGTAAAATTGCAACATGTAAACAACCTCTGGTGAATTGTGGTAAGCTGTTTGTTTGTGCAGTTATCGTCGCCGAATTTGCAGAATTTTCACCCCTCACATGTGAACTTTATCTGGGATGGAATAACATAATGATGTTGAGTTTGCTGGTGATGTGCTCTGGAGTTGATAATATTGCCAGCTTAGGTCACTGCTGAGCTTGTCAATCCAAAAGTCTGCAAGTAGAAGGCAGCGTTTGATTAGTAGTACATCAATTGTGAATTCTGTTTTGGAGAAGTCATTGTCAATGCAAGTTAATTAGCTGCAGCAACAAAGTATCCTCTTCAGATTCAGTCAGCGTCAGGGAAATTAGTATCCAAGAAGCAACTATTTTGGTTAGTGTTCAGGAAGCAACTGTTGTTATCATCCCACTCTAATACTCTTTTCCAACTGATAACTTTTCTAATAAGTATTACTGGAAAACTTTATATGAACCTTTTAGAAAAACTTATGATAGCAAGCTGAATTCAGTACAAGTGCCTCTATTTTCTATCCAGAGGAGTTGTAATTGCTAGTTCCTGCTAAGTAATCATAAACATGCTTGTGTTATTACTAAAGGATGCCAGACACTATTTGCGGTTCAGATAATATGTTAAATGCAGAATTATTGGACTACCTAGTAGATGCCCATGGTTTGATTTTATGTTTGTTCCTATCAATACAAATGCTGAGCTATGTTCCATTTTTACTGTTCTTTGTGATAGTTTTTGCAACTTTACTTCCCATCTTAAGGCAAGCCCCATTTTTACTGTTCTTTGTTAGCAGAGCTGCTTGTTTCTAAGAACTTTGATACTATTTGAATCAAAGTTAAATGAGCACATAGATGACAAAAAAAAGTTCAGATCGTAAAATGTTCATTTTGCTGCTAATGCCCATTTTGAGTAATTGCTTAGAGGGATGATCCTGTGTGAGCTGGTGGAGTGATTTGTTTTCTACATAAAGCTCTTTAGT
Organism: Triticum timopheevii; assembly: GCA_963921465.1. NCBI lineage: Eukaryota > Viridiplantae > Streptophyta > Magnoliopsida > Poales > Poaceae > Triticum > Triticum timopheevii. Next base: position 475,664,136 of record OY997264.1, on the reverse strand, counting down.
CAGGCTGGTTTTTGTGAAATACACATGAAGCTTCACCAGCTCCTGTGGGTGTGGGATCCATGTGACATGTGACATTGCATCCATGTCCACCTGGGATAATGATTTTGCAGGTACCCCGAGAGGCCCTTGAGTTTGCCAAAATGTCGATTAACTTCCGTTCCGGCAAATTCGGGTACTCCATATGTCCTATTTTCAGCAAAGGTCATGCTGAAATTTTCCGTGAATTTTAGCATGACTTTGCTAAAAATAGTACATATGGGGTACTTGTGACTAATGCATGGGCCGGGGTATCGTAGTAGTTAATTAAGTAGGATCAAGTGCCCCGGCGTACTTGTGACTAATGCATGGCTTTTAGGGTGCCTCGGTGTCGATAAAAACCGAAATGATGAAAGCTTAGGCTTTTAGGGTGCCTCGGCGTCGAAAAACCCTCAATGATAAAAGCTTAGATTTTAGGATGCCTCGGTGTCGACAAACCCTAAATGATGAGACCATGATCTTGTTCCTTGACAATAACCAACTTTTTGACCAAACTTTGTTTCTATTTAGAGAGAAACATGGCCCACAATGATGAGGCCGGAGGTTCGGGCGGCAAGGCATTCTGGGAGCTGTCCCAGGAGATGGAGGAGCAACCTCACTTGTATGAGGCCGACGCCTTCCCCACCGATCCTGAGACCACTGATGGTGCCGCCGAGGATGACCACACTGATGCCACCACTGATGGTGCCACCGAGGATGCCACCACTGATGATGGCAGCGCACGCACAAATGGCAGCCAACCGAAGAGGCAACGGAAGGACCGGCGCCCGATCGTGCTCCTCACCCTCAAGGAGGAAGTTACTGAAGTGGACTCCAATGGGAATCCAACGGCGCCCGAACGAATAGTCAAGGGGTAATCGCTTCAGCTCGGGTGCATTGTCCGGAGCACCGTCTCGATCAACACCGAGAACCTGAGGCATCCTGACCGAGGGAATTTGCGCAACCTCCTCTTCACGAAGCTGCACGAACGATACAAGTTCCCCGCTGAATTTGCAAACACAAGCCTCAAAGGGAATAAAGTGAACAATGCTGCCCACACGAAGATGAGCAAGGCCCTGTCTACTTGGAAAAGCAATGTGAAGAGAATGATCGAGAAAGGTGAGAGTTATCAGAAGATCAAGGAGAAAAATCCTTCGATCACCGAAGATGACTACAACGACTTCAAGATCAATTGCTCGAGCACCGCAAACTCCCAATCAAGTGAGTGGGGGAAACAACTGCGGGAGCTGAACATAGGGGAACACACACTCGGTCCCGGCGGTTACAGAGTGGCGGAGCCTATATGGGACAAGGAGGAGGCGGACCGTGCCGAGCAAGGCCTACCGCCCCTCTTCGATAAATACGGTGACAAGCAGACCAGGAACTTTGTCAGGGCCCGGTACAAGAAGGACCCGAAAACAAAGGAGCTTACCATGGATCCGAAGACCAGGCAGCTTGAGCTTGTTCTGGTAAGGAATACACCCCCGCGTAATTAGCTCCATATGGTTGCATTCTAATTAATGAAGCCAAATTTCTAAATGGTTCACATTCCTTCCGCAGGCGACTGAAAGCAGTAGCGCAGGGTCGACTAAGAGCAACCCTTGGGACACCACTCTAAATAGGGCGTTGAATGTAATGAAGAACAAGGATAAGCTCAGTAAGCCGACGTCAGCTGGTCGTGTGGCCGGCAAAGGCTTGTCGACAAAATGGGGGTCATACTATACCGCTGGTGTGCGGAAGGAGAAAAAGACCAGCTCGGAAAGCCAGGCGCGAGAGGTTCAAGAACTCAAGGCACAGGTGGCGCGGATTCCGAAGATTGTCCAAGAGCAAGTGGAACAACGACTCGGAGCGACGATCACCGCCATTGTGCCTACCTTGATCTCGGGGTTGAGTGCCTGGATTGCGGGCGGCCAATAGGGGCCGCCCCCGATTCCTAGCTTCACGGCCAGCAACTCGCATAATGCGATGGCGGGGCCATTGGTGCCTCCGGCGGAGGCGGCATTGGTGTCTCCGACGCTGGCACGGGAGCTTAATGCACCCGGTTGTACGCCAGTCGGCACCTCTGCAGCAAGCGGCCCCTCCGTCAACTGCACGCCCACCGTTGGCGGTGCCTCGACATTAGCCAAGCTCGACGCCATCATCACGGTAACTAATTAAGCCTCTCTCGGCCGAGGACTTCATCTCCTTGCCTTTGACTGGGCATCACTGATGCCCTACATGTTTTCGCAGGGCGCCGCCGACGTTCCGTGCACTCTCCTCCACTTCGTGAACAACGAGTTGGTCGATGTCGCCAAGGGAAAAATCGTTCAACCGGGCAACCCCTTGTTCCACGGTACCCAGATGCCACCCAACTTGTTTAGGGTTCAACTGGTTCGGGTGCTGCTAGGCTGCGACGACTTGTTGCCTCCGATTCGACCCGTCGGGGCCGACGATGATGACGTGATGACCCTCAGCGCCTGCCTGAGCTGGCCCCTGCTTTGGCCGAAGAGCCAGATTCGTTTGGGGGCGGGGGACACCACCCCAAAGACAACACCGCCAGTCGTGCCGGCGCCAAGTCGGCCCCATGGCAAGACCGCCGCAACGGTGCCGGACATCCCTATGCCACTGGATCCAAACATGCATATGGCACAGGATCAGAACGACGACGACGACGACGATGATACATTTGGCAACGTCGATCAGTACTTTGCCGATCATGGGTACGATGGCGACTTCATGGGGCCTCCTTCTCAAGAACCAAACCCAACAAAAGACGTGTGCGATCTAGATGGTACCGCGGAGAAGCCAAGTTGCAACAGGCGCCGTCTGGCGTTCAGCTCTCAGGAGACGCCTCCAGCTGCCGACTTCACCGAGCCTCAGATAGGCGAGGTGCGAAATATTATCAGCCCCAACACACTCAAGAAGGCGGTCTGTGAGCAGAACTCGGTCCCATTACAGGAGAATAAGAAGGCACGCAAAAGAAAGACTAAGAAGGGTGCGAGCCAGCCAGCACCGAGTACGATCCGTGCTCAGGACGGGCCACCTTCACCGCAGGATATCTCGAGGAGGGTGCATGTGGCGGGTAGGGCGATGCTACCGACAAATATGCTCAATGCTGCAACCGGTGCTATGCGGAGTCTGCATGACAGTGTTCTTTCTTTGGAGAAGCGGCGTCTCAGAGAGAAGGATGTGGCATACCCGGTTTTCGCGGCCATGGTGCCAGAGGGCAAGGGCTTTGTGGATAACTCCATCGGGCGTACGATCGTCCTGCGTTTTGATGACATCCACGCTATGTTGAACCTTCATCCGCTGCACTACACCTTCGTTCGGCTATTTTCGCTGAGTATGGAGATGCGGATCATTCGCGACAAGACCCCGGACATCGTGATAGTCGACCCCTTCTACATGCGTGCCAAGATCTTGGGCAGTGCTGGGGACCGGCAAGTCGCGAGTTCTTACCTCGAAGGCGTCATTCTGGCAAACCAAGATAAGGATAACTTCCTCGTGCCTTACTTTCCCGAGTAAGTCCTCCCCTCAACCGGCCCGTAACATATGAATTCTTACATTTCGATCGTTTTTCTTTTAACATTCCGTGTTTTCTGCAGTGACACACGTTGCACGCTCATCCTCCTAAGCCCCAAATATTTCATGGCCACGTATTTCGACCCGGACCGTCAGTCGAACGTAGACTACACAAATGTCAAGAAGGTTCTTGATGATGTTCTCCCCGGCTACGCCAAATCTGGAGGCACCTTCACCAAGCCTATTCATAAGTACGGCAAGCATGTGTTCTCCCACAATACGACGTTCTGCTGCGTCAAGCAGCCGCCTGGCGGTCAGAAGGGTGCCTACTACGCCATCCATCACATGCGGGCGATCGTACGGGACCATCATCAACTTCTGCTACCGAGTAAACTCAAAGATTGGGCAAAGAGCGTGTCGGCAATCTAGGACGCGGACCTCCGACAAGAATTCTTTCGCATCCAGTCGGAGTTTGCGGAAATCATCCATCAAGATGTCCTTCGTACCTCGGGGCAGTTCTACCTCAACAATCAACCGTCCAACAGTGACATCGACACAATGCTACAAATGCAGGCTGACAACGACCGTTATTTCATGACTCCCACGATAGACGGCGGCTTCATCCACGCTCCGGTCCCTTGAGTCGAGTCGAAAGCAGTGATGCTGTGTCTAGTTCTGAAACATCGATTGGCTCATGTTGTAATTAAACTTTAATGAACTTGTAGTATGTCTCTTTGGTTTCGAGAGTCGTTCAACTTAGATGTAATCGATGCTATTAATGTCTTGCTTTTCTCTTTCGATCGTTCTGTTGCATACTTATATATTGCTTATGTATTGTCTGTGAATTGGTACTAACGTTTCATTTGGCTAGTGCATAGCGATGCCGACGTATGTCGTGTACAAGGGTAAGGTTCCCGAAGTCTACGATGACTGGGAGGAGTGTCGGAGACAGGTTCACCGATTCAGCGATAACAGTTACAAAGGGTACACCACTAGGGCCGAGGCCGAATCTAGATACGCCCGCTATCTAGCGGGAGAGGGGAGGGAGCGTTGGAGGAACCGGATGAAGACGAGTTTCATCGTGATGATGCTCATCGTGATGACCGCAGCTCTCTTCTATGTGATGGTAGTTTAGATGATCGATATCGACTTGTAATGTGAAGACAAACTCGCTACTCACGGTCTCAAGACTTGTAATATAATGTTCTATCTTTGTTCGGTCTTTTCAATTCGGAGACTAATATGATGAATTGTATTCGGAGACTAATATGATGAATTGTATTCAAAGACTAATCTTCTATTGTATTCGATGAATCTGTTGTTGATGTGTGTTGTCTATATTTTGTCAAATTATACATTTTGTAACCTGTGCAAAAAACAAAAAATAAAAAATAAAAAAAATCTAATATTCATACTAATGGCGCATCACATGACAATGCGCCATTAGTATGACAAAGCATACTAATGGCGCATCACTGGACAGTGTGCCATTAGTATGCCGCGGTTACTAATGGCGCATCCCGTTGTAGTGCGCCATTAGTATGCCAAAGCACCTGGGTATACATGGCCCCTGGGAGGCATACTAATGGCGCACCGTGGCCTATACTAATGGCGCACCAGTGGTGCGCCATTAGTATACCAGATACTAATGGCGCACCAGTGGTGCGCCATTAGTAAAAATTACTAATGGCGTGCTAGTAATGGCGCACCAGTGATGCGCCATTAATGGCCAAATTAGGTGCGCCATTAGAGGCCCCGGCAAGCGTTGGGGGGCCTTATGGGCCAAGGGGAGAGGGCACATCAGCCCACTAAGGGGCTGAGCACCCCTCCCACCCCATCTCATGTAACCAGGAGAGGTGGGGCGCCACCCCTAGGGCAGCCGCCCCTCTCGGCTTGGGAGGCAAGTTTCCTAGGGGGTGGGGGCGCCCAAACCCATCTAGGATTTCCCCTATGGCCGTCGCCCCTCCCCTAGGGAACCCTAGGGCGCCTCCCCCTCCTCCCTTTCCCCTATATATAGTGAGGGAGAGAGAGGGCAGCCGCACCCTTCCCCTGGCGCAGCCCCTCCCTCCTCCAACACTTCCTCCTCCTCCGTAGTGCTTAGGCGAAGCTCTGCCGGAGAACCGCGAGATCCATCACCACCACGCCGTCGTGCTGTCAGAGTTCTCCCTCAACTTCTCCTCTCCCCTTGCTGGATCAAGAAGGAGGAGACGTCCCCGGGTTGTACGTGTGGTGAACGCGGAGGCGCCGTTCGTTCGGCACTAGATCCGATCTTCCGCGATTTGAATCGCCGCGAGTACGACTCCATCAACCGCGTTCTTGCAACGCTTCCGCTTAGCAATCTTCAAGGGTATGAAGATGCTCATCCTCTCCCTCTCTTGTTGCTAGAATCTCCATAGATTGATCTTGGTGATGCGTAGAAAATTTTGAATTTCTGCTACGTTCCCCAACATCTGGAGAGTGGTGGAGCACCTGGACGAATCCGGCGCGTGGCGCATGGACCTGCTTCGACGCCACTTCCTTCCTGCAGACATCGACACCATCACACGCACCCGCACATCGCCGCGTGTCACTGACGACATCATCACATGGGCGCCGGAGAGGAACAGTATCTTCACTGTTCGCTCCGCCTATCGCTTAGCCATGAACGAGCGCGAGCATCCATTGGCAACCGCCACGAGCAGGGCACTGGATGGTCGTCGCGCCATCTGGAAGATCATATGGGGGTGCCCTGCTCCTCCTAAGGTACGCGTGTTCGCATGAAGAATTGTGTCAAACTCCCTCGCCACATGGGCAAACAAATTTTCCCGCCACCTCGAACTTACTGATGTTTGTCCCCTTTGTGGTGTGGAACGAGAGGACGGCTTCCACGCGCTGTGCAGGTGCCCACTCGCCAGGGAACTGTGGCATGCCATGGCGCAAGACTGGCAAATACCAAAGGTGGAGTCCATCTGCAACAACAGACCGGAGTGGCTCTTCACACTCCTGGACCCTTTGGCGGAGACGGCGCGCATGGTGGTTCTTATGATCATGTGGCGGGTGTGGTATATCCGCAACGAGATCACCCATGACAAGGTGCCACCGCCCACAGAAGCATCCTGCAGATTCCTTCTCGGATACATTAATTCGCTATTGTGTATACAACAATTCCCTCAAGCTGATATGGAGAAAGGGAAGATGGTGCTGCATGAGGGAGAGCGGACCACTCAAAAGGTACATGTGCAGTGGTATGAGAGATCTTGGACGCCACCACCTCCAGGATGGACAAAGCTCAATTGTGATGGTACTTACGTACATGCTACTGGTGCAGCAGGAGGAGGCATATGCTTCTGCGGGACGAGAGAGGTGAAATTCTATATACAACGTGTAGGGAGATGCATGCTGCGACAATAGTCTTCACGCGGAGCTAGCAGCATGTAGAAAGGGCCTAGCGTTGGCCCTGCACAGGACAAATTTGCCGATCATGGTGGAACTGGACTGTGCAGAAGCCGTGTCGATGATTACAGCATCCTCGAAGAAAATATGGGGTGCCCTGCTCCTCCTAAGATACGCGTGTTCGCATGGAGAACTGTATTTGTGAACTTGTGTAAGACTGAGAAGCCTCCTTGGGTAATGAAATCTCTCTTCTCTCCGCAAAAAAAGAAAGAGAAGAGATGACCGTATCTTTTCAGTTTTCACCTGACCAACACAGAGCGGGACCCCTTTCATATTGGCTGACAAACCAAACACCTTTATCGGTTTTATTTCGCGGGGACACCTTTATGGTTTTATCATGAACAAGAAAAGCTTCCATTTTAAAACAAGGCGCATCTAATTCTGAATTTGTTTTTACAATTTTTTGCAACGCGCACGCGGGAGAAAACCAGAGGCGCTTAACGTTTCCGTATCAAGCAGAGTAACCGCAAAATTTATGTGGCACGGCACGAGGGAGATGGTACCGTACGGCTGAATGGACAACGATGTGACATGAACGGACAACGGATCCGGAGTGCGACCTCACTGTGCAAGGCGCCACAGAGAAGGCTCTCGGTGCCAAATCACGAGGTGACACTTCAGGTGTACAACAATCGTGCACACTTTTCCTTCTCGCTCGCTGCACACGCATCGTGGTTCGTGGGTGTGCCTCCTTCCTTTGCGTGTGTATAAGAAGCACAAGACGCGCGGTAGAATTTGTCACCGCCGTAGATTATTGCTTTCGATCTTGACTCGCGAGATCAAGCCGGAAAGCGTGGTGCACGTGCACAGAGGGTTATGGCGGAGGAAGCTAAGGCGCCCGCCGACGCAATGTCGACGGTGGCAGAGGAGGCGCCGGTGACGGCCGAGCGGCCGGTCCGGGCAGACCTGGAGAGACACCTCCCAAAGCCCTGTGAGTGCCTGCCCCGTTTCTTCCGTTCGTGCGTGCGTTCTGCACTGGTTTCATCAGCAAGGCATGACTGACCGGCATGGATGCATGCAGACTTGGCTCGAGCTCTGGTCGTGCCGGATGTGTACCATCCTGAAGGAGAGAGCGGGGAGGGGCACGAGCACGGACCGAAGAGCGTGCTGCAGCAGCATGTGGCCTTCTTCGACCTGGATGGCGACGGCATCGTCTATCCCTGGGAAACTTACCGAGGTATGCACTTGTATAAGTTTTTTCTTATTTTGCGGACGATGTTCTTGTATATGTTGCACCGTATACTCCTGCGCATGAACAGTACGATCATTTTAGAAATTCAAAAAAATCTGAATTTTTTGCATGGAAGATGACCTAGTGCATGATGTTCGTGCCAAATTTCAGTTCATTTGGACATCTAAGCAGCTCTAGACAAAAAAAAAATTGGGTATGTGAAAAAGTTTACTGTTTTTGCACTGTTCGGGGCTGATTTTGTTATTTTTGCTGAGAGTAGCTCGGATGTTCAAATGAGTTGAAATTTGGCACGGGCCTCACACACTAAAATATCTTCATGCAAAAAAAATTGGAATTTTTTGAATTGTTTTAGTATTTATTTTCAATTTTACTGGTTACCGAGATCAGATGAGCTCGGGAGCCGAAATGAATATTCAACCTATAACCCGCTATTTAAACTTTAATTAATTTTGGAACCACAAAATTCCACAGTGATCGCCTTAGTTTATGCACTTCTATTGCATGAATTCCAGGAGTGCGGGCATTGGGCTTCAACGTGATCGTGTCGTTCGTGTTGGCAATTGTATTTAATATTGGTTTCAGCTTCCCAACTCTACCTGTAAGTACAAAAAGATTTGAAATATGATTACCATATTGTATACACTATACTCGACATTCTTTTTTCCTTGAAAAGTTTCGCCAGGCTCTCATTTTTCCTTTCTTATAGAGCTGGATACCATCTCCCTTGTTGCCCGTATACATCAAGAACATCCATAGGGGTAAGCATGGTAGCGATTCCTCAACTTATGACACAGAGGGAAGGTAAATCCACACTCCAAACTCGCTTACTACTAGTTGAAAACTTTGTTACACCATCTTTCAGTTCTGAAAGAGGTATACGTTCCAACTGTGAAACAAATATATCTAGGTTCATGCCGGTAAATTTCGAGAGCATCTTCAGCAAGTATGCCCGCACGGCGCCGGACAAGCTCAGCTTCGGCGACATCTGGAGGATGACCGAAGGCAACCGGCTCAACTTCGACTTCATTGGATGGTGAGCAGAGCACTCGCGAATTCTCATTTCATCCGCAGTTTACTTAGCAGTCAGTGACGCCAAACGAACTGCAGAAGCGTTGTTCCACTCATGTTTGGCCTGAACTCATGTGCGTTCAGGATTGTGAGCAAGGGAGAGTGGATACTGCTGTACGTGCTTGCCAAGGACGAGGAAGGCTTCCTCTCCAGAGAAGCTGTTCGCCGCTGCTTCGATGGTAGCCTGTTCGAGTTCATCGCCCAGCAACAGAGGGAAGCCCACGAGAAGCAGCACTAGAGTGCCACGCTGTCATATTCGTGAGTAAAACTGTAGACCAGATGGATTACCACATGTATGCCTATGAGATAAGAGAGGAACGAGTACGAAGTCCATAGTAATAAAGTTGTACAAGTACTCTCTACTGTGATTGTTGAATTCTCTTATACCGTACTAAACTCGATTGTGTTTGCGCTGCGGTGATCTCCCGATAAACGGGGCGGCCCAGGTACTCGGACAGAAATATGGGCAATTTACACTCGGAAGGGAAATCCTAATGGAAGGACCACTCACCCCTGGTTCCGAAAAAACTGCTGCCGGTTTTGGCCGGATATAAATAATGAATTATTTAAAAAACATCATGAATTTTTAAAGTTACGGGTTAAAAAAAATACTTACTAAGTAAAAATAACTGTGCATAATTTAAAGATGCTCATGGATATTCTAAAATGTTCATGAAATTAAATATTGTTCACAAATTTTATAGATGTGCAAAACTTCGAAATACTTTAAAATTTAGGATAGTTAAGAGTTTTGTAAAATAATTCATGTATTGGTGAATTCTTAAAACAATTCATGTATTGGTGGATTCTTAAAAAAAATACTTACTTCAGAATTTATGATTTAAAATATACTGGAGAACTCTTAAATCTTGTTTGTTAATTGTAAAAATAATTCATGTATTGTAAATGACTAAAATACAAGAAAAGAATACTAGAAAAATAATAAAAAGGATGACAAGAAAGAAATAAAAAAATGAAAATACAGGCAAAACTGGATGAGAAAATGAACAAAAAAAAGGAAAAGTAGAATAAAATTAGGGGAACCAGCTACGCTCTAGAATCTTATTTATGCTCCTATGCGAAGAAAATTATTTCTTTTTTGAGAAAAGACACCCAAAAGGCATCTTAGAACTGAACATTGTCAACGAAGAAAAATAGTAGCCAATATAATGAAAATCCAACTGGACACAAAACAACCAGTAAAAAAGTAAAAATATAATAAACTGAAAATCATACTCGCCATCTTTTTTCTTCAATTATACGTCAACTACCTGAGATTGCAAGTTACATTGAACCGGCAGTTTCTTCCCCCTATAAATGGGATTCTCAAGTACATGATTTATTTATGTGCATGGGTAAATGACAAATCAGATGGAACGTGGTTTGTCGTTCCAAGCAAATACCTTTATAAGCTTTTGACTAAGCATGGTGTATAGCAAACCCTTTTGTGCAACAATTATCCAGGCTAAAAACCTTTGTCCTTGGTATATTGAAAACCTGCAGACCGGCATTTTTGGCGGGTCTAATGACGATGAAGAAACATCTCTTCCACTTTGGTTCTTTCGCAATAAGAAATGGTTTGGAGATACATTTCAGGGAGGATACATGGTTGGGTAACACCACTCTTCGAGAACAATATCCAGCCCTAGACCATATTGCTCGCGACAAAAGTAATATTTATTGCTCACTTGTTTTGAGCACATCTCCACCTAATATTTCATTTAAGTAGGATTTGGACAGTCTCCGCCTTGTGTCACGACAGTTCCTCCTGGGCAATTGGTTGCGGTCTACCTGACATAAGGTCGGGATGAATACCGCTGGCACCTTACACAAAATGAAACCTTTACAGAAGATTACACGTACATAGTGCTTACACACTTTGAGATTACACAATACCAAAAAGATTTGGATGTCGAAGGTACCATTAAAAGTGTCACCCTAACAAAGAACAACCTCCCTTGCCGCAATTGGCTACAGAGTAAAAGTGTTGTTTTTGTCATCATGATGAGACTATTAAACTTTTATTTTGACAATGCGAATTTACACATGCCATATGGTTGCTGATCCAAGTTGTGTCCACCACCCCACCCCACGTGCGCAATGTTGCCGACATTTTTGGATGTTGGATGGATAGAGTTCCACAAAAGTTCTGCACACTTATTAGGGTGGGGCGTCAACCTTGATTTGGTCTTTACGGCTATATGTAAATTATTTGAATTTTAGTGGTAATAAATATTCCTTTCCCCTGCAGGTTAATTTCCAGTTTACACACTGGCTCTGATTGTGATGTTCCCTACGATGATAGGAGTGCTGGTTGCTGTTTACAACGATGTGTACGCGCACGGTCAGGGCGGGTGATGGGGTGAGCAAGGTGTTTTTACCCCCGCATGGGTGGAGACATAGTCTTCGGATCGGTCTCCCACACTCTATGCCGTATGTTTAGTTTTGCTCTGCTATGGCTATGCTTTCCTATCGGACTGAATTATTGGCGTGTGCTCAATTTTTTTGTGCTCATTTAGGTTTGACTCTTTGCACCCTGGTTGTGCACAGGCCAGCGTGTACTTATTGTGCTTTCTATTCTCTTGATGCTACATTTTAATTTAATAAAGTATGCCCTCTATGAGAAAATGAGTGATTAAGGGAAAATCAGGATGTCACTGAGACCAGGCCTCATGTTTATTTTGTAGTGCAGATTCAAAGGCTGCTTGGCTTGGTGTCAATACTTGGTATGCAAATTGTTGAAATGCATCATTAGTCATTTTAAGTTTTTTACAATATCATATATTTTTTTATCATTTTGTTAACATAATTGTACGTAAGGAAACTGATGAAGTCGTGTGTTGGATCGTGTCCATGCCCAACAACGACCTGTATTCATGAACATAGAGAGTTAGCCTCAGAAAGAAAAAAAATCGAGAGTACAACAGTAAACAGAAGATGCAGAACACTGCTGCATGCATCCAGGATTATTTAGTATCACCTGAAGAAAAATAAGCCTTACATATCGTAATGCATGCCACCCAGCAATCCAGATGATGATGGATGCAAAACTACTACTAGTAGTAATACTAGTAATAATTAAGGGAGAAACTACCGCACCCTTCCCTGGCTGTAATAAGTATTAAGCCGACTGACTTGATCAAACCTTCAGCTCTTATTTTACCGTAGTAGTAACTTTTTTCGGAAAAAAGAGTACCCAGCCTCTCTGCATCATAAGATGCACAAAGCCATTTTACCGTAGTAACTAACATAAAGACAGCTTATTATAGAAGAGCCAAATGTAGCATCGTCCCCAGCACCAACTAAGATTAATTAGTTAATCAAGCTCGGTCCATCCTCAAGCTTAATTAACTAACTAAATTAGTTAAGGTGGGTGATGCATGAAATGAGATCACTTGCATGTGGCGACGAGGACCCTCCTCGGCGCCAGCGATGGCCGGCGGCCGTGGAGCGTTGCGAGGTTGTCGAGGATGAGCACGTCGCCCTTCTCCCACCGGAACTGGATGCTCTCCTCCTCGATGATCTCGCCGCACCGCCGCACGAAGTCGGCCGGTATCTCGGAGCCGTCGGCGAACGTGGCGGAGCTCAGCTCCTTGCCGTGCATCCCCACCACCGTGTTGAACCACATCCGGCGGCCCTTCCGGCCCGGGAACACCCGCGTCAGCTGCCTCGGCCCGAGGATGGTCCTCACGCCGCCTTCCTCCGGCAGCCACTCCACGTCCATCCCCAGCGCGCGGGCTCTCTGCTCCGCCACGGCCTTGTCGGTGGTGGCGAAGGCGTCCTCCCACCCTCGCCCCCGCATGGACTTGGTGTCGTCCTTGCTCAGCGCGGTGAAGGTGTAGCGGAGCCCCTTGGCGTCCAGCTGCTCCACCATGTCCGGGAACTCCTGCAGCGCGCGCTCCGTCACCCGGAAGCTCGGCACGAACGGCGTCTCCCCGCCCTCCGGCGGCGGCACCTCGCAGAACAGGATCACCTTACCCGGGAACTCCTTGATCTGCACGTTAATTTGTTACACAACAACACGGCAATGGCGCCGTCGCCGTCCGTCCATCGATTAATGGCGAACGAGCGATGGAAGCAAGCAAGATCGAGCTGCAGGATCGAGTACTTACGAGGACCATCTCGTGGTGGTAGTAGATGAACTCCTCGAGGGGGCCCTCGTTGGCGGTCCAGATGCGGCCGTGGACATGGGTGCGCGGCGCGGGGCCGACGTACCGGATGTCCGGCCACCCGAGCGCGTCCACGATGGCGTCGAACTCCACGGCGTCGCGCACGCCGAAGCCGCGCAGCAGCACGCCGCTGTTGGCGACCACCTTCTCCTCCACCCACTCCCGGTTGGCCACCAGGGCCGCCACCAGCGCCTTGTGGTCGTGCCCGCTCACCTCGTCGCTTCCCGGCGTCAGCACCAGTGGCACCTGCTCGCCGTCGATCACCACCTGGCCCTTGCACTCGCCCAGGCCGAAGAAGCCGTCGCGCGAGGCGGCGACAACAGCTGCAGCTTCTCCCATGGCGCTGGCCTAGCTTCTCTTCTGAGCTCCGATGCGTGGATTGGTATTTGTATTTGGTAGTGCGTGCCTGACTGCCTGTAAATACATGGATATTTATACAGCGATGCGGTGACAGTTCGGAGGTGATCTCGAACAAGGTTTGTGATGGAAACCATGCAACTCTTTTGACCTCTGTGATGCTTGGTTACCGTGGGAGATAGAAACAAGCTGATCAATCAACAACACGACAGTAAATATTCACGAAAGTTCCGTTTTCTTTTTGTCTGGATCGAGCACGAACAAGAGGTGAAGAGTTGCGCCGCTGCTATTGACCCGGGCGACCGAGTGCGCGCACTGCCATGTCGGGGTGACGCCCTTGCTGGCGTCCTTTGCATGGCATCCTGCGCGCCTCGCGCCATAGCGCAGTACAAACTGACGGATCGATCAGAGTTTTGGTTTACTGGCCGGATCGAGCCTTAAAAACAGTAAAAACAATAAGTCCTAATCGCAGAGACAGTAAAACTGAGCCACGTACCACAAGTCCACAACCTCCCACAGCCATTTGACGTCATCAGTCGTCACATAAGCGATCGATAATGTTAAAAATCCGACGTCAATTTTTTTAGCATCACAAATTGAACGTTTTTATGACAATTTAGGTGTAGTGAGGATGCAATTTTTTTATCAAGTATGGCAAATCCTGACATAAAACTGAAGTGCCATGCTTGCAAAAGGAACATGCCTCTCGTGAAAACTAAATTTGCTATAAAAACGTTTGATTTCCATGCTGAACATTTGGGGTTCGTTTTGTAGCGAAATCGGATGCTCCACACCCTCTAGTCCTTTCATCCGGTGTCTGACTGAAAACACAGATTTTTTGCACCTGAGGCCCTATTTTGTCAGTTTTCTTCAATGTTTACGGGCCATGGCTCAATTTTGTCTCATCGTGGCTTCGCCCTTACTTTTCACCATCACCGTGACGGGACCTTCTATTTAGCGTGCAGCATGCTAGACAACAAGCAAGCATGCAAGTTGGCGCTGCTAGACAAAAAAATTGTTGTATTTTTTCAGGCACGAAGCAGAGTACACCATTTTTTTAATTTCACAAAAAAAAATTGGTTATGAGTCAGTTTTTCCTAAAACAACACTACTGTAACAATTTAAAAAATATTCATGATTTTCTAAAAATCTTCACAAATTTTTAGAAAATTTGCAAAATGAAAAATGTTAGCAAATTCAGAAAAATTAGCAATTTCAAAGAAATATGTAAGAATTATAAAAGCAAAAGCAAATTTCATAAAATGTTCATACATTTCAAAACAAGTGTTCACCAATTGTCAAAAAAAATCATACATTTTAAAAAATGTTCACCAATTCAAAAAATATGTCCAAGAATTTATAAAAGTGTACCAAAATTTCAAAATATGTCCTACGCTTCAAAAAAATACAAATTTGAAGAACTCTTCATTAATTCAAGAAATGTTCGGGAATTACAAAAGAATTGTTCCCAATTTTAAAAATGGTTTCCTGATATTCAAAAATATTTTTAAATTTCAAGTAAACAAAAAAAAGTAAAAAGGAAAAAGATCAAAAATATAGCTGAAAATAATAATAATAAATAAAACACATAAGAAAAGCAGAATAGTTTTTCAGGGGAACAAATGTGAATAAGCCTAATATATTGGCATGCATTATTAAAAATAATTTAAGGAAAAAATTGAAAATTGAGAAATGGGGACATTTCCAAAAATTCTGATTTTTTCAAAAACACATTTGAAATTCGTGGACATTTTTAAAAAGACCACATTTTAAAATTTAATGATTTTTTTTGGAAAACACGCATTTTTCCTAAATTCCCAAACATTTTTCTGAAGCACGAACAGTTTTTTAAAAGGGAACAATTTTTTAAAAGCGCAAACATTTTTTTCCTGTACATTTTCGTGAACATGAATAATTTTTGGATTTATGAATAAATTTTGAAAATGGAACATTTTGGGAAAATTCTAATCTATCTGTGAAAAAGGTTTTTTAATCCGAACATTTCACGGAAAAAGCGAACACTTTTAAAATTTTGAAAATATATTTGGCATTCCCAAAAATTGTTGGAAAAATAAAATAAACTAAGAAATAAAAAAAATGCCAAAATAAGCATTCAATGTCGGTTTAAGTTCCTTCTAGAAGGTTACCAAAACTAGTAAAACCGGATTGAAACCTTCAATAAGGTTCCCAAAACCAAAACAACAAATGTGTTCATAACGCTAAAATGGGTCGGCTTGTTCCCAAAACCAGAACGACATATGTTTTGGGTTTATTTGTCCCTTTTCAGTTGACAAATTTTAACATGCTCCCTCTTACCCCTTCTTTTTACATGTGAGGTGAGAAGGTAAGAGTTAATCAGACCACTAATTAATAAGATCAATGGCTCAAATCTATTATCTACTCTTACCTCTCGTGTGAAAAGAGGGGGTAAGAGGGAGCATGTTAAAACTGCTCCGTTCCGTTTTTTCAGCTTTCTGGTTTTTTGACTAGTTTTTAACTATATTTTGGCGGGAAAAAATTGGTGTATTTTTTATTTTCTTGGGAAGCAGCCAAAAAGAGAAAAACGCAGTTGTGCTTTTGCGCTTCTGCGAGAAGCACACCATGCCCTTCCACAAGAAGCACATATGTGATTCCGCAATAAGCACAGCCCGCGCGTCCATGAGAGAAGCACAATTGTGCTTCCCCCCAAAAGAGAAAAACATAGCTTGCACTTCCATGAGATGTGCTTCTCGAAAATGGGAAAGCATAGCTCCCCACGAGTGTTCTCTGCCGTTGACGTTTAGCACCACTATACCAAATTGATTAGGCAGTTCCTGCTAATATGGGCATGGAGCTTAGCGCTCATAAAGGAGCCCTTCTTGATCAAATTAGGTCATTGGATGTGATTGCTGATGACCTTGGCCTTTCTGCCAACGAGTGGCTCCAATGTTACACCCTTGGAGCCTCCCTTATGGAGATCTTCAAGGGTGAAGATCTCTTCTGGCAGCGTAGTGGGGGCTACAATTGGCTTATGAAGGGGGGGGTGCCCATACCGCCTATTTCCATGCCATTACGAATGTGTGGCGTCAGAAATGCTCTATCACGTGTCTATGGGATGAAGACGTCTCCTTCAGAAGTTAAGGGAGATGATGTCGCCCATTTACTCCTTCTATAAGGAGCTCTTCAAGGTGGAACCCCGCTCTAGGGTTTCTCTGGCAGAGGATTTGTAGGCCGGCAGAGGCCAATGTCTCGGCCATTGAGAATGGTGTGCTAACTTTTTCATTCTTACCAAAGGAGGTAGGTCGGGAGAGTGTTGTGATGGAGGCTAGTTTGTCCCCTAGCTCTAATGGCCTTTTGGGGACCTTCCTCTAGAAGTTCTTGTTACTACAACCAAACATCTTATATTATGGACGGATGGAGTACATTACATGATTCATCCATGTCAGTTGTCGCCATAAGCAAACATAGAAGACACCTCATGGGTTAGGTGTATTACTGGAACAGACGCCCCTTCCTGATCATTCCTAAAAATATTATATTCTTTAGCTATTAAGAATTTCAGAAGGACTATGATTCTCTTTTTCTTTTGTGTATGAATATGGAGATTAACATTAAAGTTGCTCCAGGATCTCATGCTAATGTGAATAAGCCTAGTAATAGATTGGCATCCATTATGTCTACAGCTTTACATTAAATTCAGTATTATGCAGTAGATGAGTTCGTGAGTTAATTGCATAATGAAAAAAAAAACCTTGAAGTTAGCCTCATCCGAATAATTCTGTACATGTTCTATTTTCCTTGTTGCTCTCGGTTGTACCAAGTTCCTTTGTGATGGGTTTTTCTTTTTGGTGATCGGACTTGCTTACCATGTATAATCGCCTTCTTTTATTCCTTCGGCTCCACATTACAACTCTAAAATTTGCTGAAAACAAAAATTGGTAACATCAGCCAACTACTACGAATTAGTATTACACTGAAGTTGCAGCATCAGATTGTTCTGCGAGTAGTCTTGGCATCAAGGGCATATCAATCTCCTGTAGAACCTCGAGAACCCGACCGATCCAACTGATTTGTTTCCAGTTCACCCATAGGAGTCCATGCTATCACATCAAAACGTTATAGCTGCAACTAGGTAGATATACTTTTGCACAGCTTCAATGACTAAACGTTTGAGGTTCTGGCATTTTCCAAACATGTTTGACATGCTCCAGTTTTCTTTCTTCCCCTGCAATGAACAGACGCTATAGAGCTATGGCTGGGATCTCGCCGGCTGCCATGGTGGTATCTCAATGTTGGCGAAACCGACCGCCTACATTAGCAAATCGTTCAAGATGGACGGCTGCAACATCAGGGAAGCCATCCTCAGTTCCACTGGACTATGTATAAGTACCAGCAAATGGACCAGGATTCCGTACTTTTGCAGGTTCAGCTTTGCACCCGAGAGCGGCGAACTCGCAGTAATGTCGCTTGGCACCATGGTTCGGCCGCACCTATACTCCGTACCGTACATCATATTTAGGGATTTGAGCCTAATGTCTATCATATTTTATGGCAAAAATCATCAACCACGGTTTAACAGCCCTAGTGTTGCTAATAAACCTACTGCATGGCAAGTGCCATAGGGAATAAAATAGAAACTTTGCATCGGTGCATGTACTAGTTTTCTCACTGTTCAACATTTCGTATTGCCTCGTTATGCGCAACATCATTGTTATTCATTTTTTACATGTCTGTACATCAACATGGTTATTTGGGTCATCTGGTTATTTGGGCCATCTACATCTTTTGAGTAATTTCTTGAAAAATAAAATCATAGCAACAACATGATAGAGATAGTTATGTGAAAGCACGTGAAATCTTTCTTTTTTTGAGAGCACAAGAGTTTTTTCTTCTAAGAACACAAAAGTATCCTTTTTGCATGAAAAAATAACATGAACACACATACAAACATCGATGTACCATGCGTGCACTGTAGCTATTCTATAAATAAATATCCAAATATATACTAATTGGTTTATTTGCATGGGACAACTAGGAGGGGAGTCAGCATTGGGGCACTGTTTGGGCCCACGTAGATTCAGAAAAGAAATGGCATAGCCGTGGTCCCCGATACTGTTCTAGAATTAGCTTAATCTTTGAAGTTTGAGTGATAAGCTGGCTCGTATCCCCATGAAATTAGTATTAATCGGACGGCACCGAGCGTGGGTGCGGTGGACCATGGTCCAGAATCACACCTCTCGGCGAACTCGACCGGGCAATGGACTGCAGAATTCAGTTCAGGGGCTTGGTTCTAGGAGGCGATGTTCAGATGAGTGGTAATGGTAACTAGGGCTAAGTGGGTCGTCATCATGTAAAAAAAACTGAAGAACTACATTTTGTCTGCCTTGTTGATTCAAAAAGGAAATGGAATTTTCCTAATGTAATATTGGCGAGTGCTTCTGTTCTGGAGAACGGAGCCTTTATAAGTTGTCTGAGAAGATGCACCTTTTTTTCCTGGTGGTTGTGGAAACTTCTTGGGTGTCCATTTGATGACCTTGTCCGAATTATGGATGTTTGTGTTTTTTTTCCATCATGGAGAATTATTTTGTACGCTGTCAAATATAGTTGTCTCTGTAGTAGTGAATAAGCAGCTTACAAGTGACACATCTCTAAGATGAAATAATTATTGGGAGTATCTTTCTCTCTTAACAAAGTAGTGGCATTTATTTCGCTACAATGCTTGCTTTATACTCCCTCCGTTCCTAAATATTTGTCTTTCTAGACATTTCAAATGGACTCAACACACGGATGCATGTAGACATATTTTAGAGTGTAGATTCACTCATTTTACTTCGTATGTAGTCACTTATTAAAATCTCTAGAAAGACAAATATTTAGGAACAGAGGGAGTACCATATACTCCCTCCGTTCCATAATACTTGTCGTGGTTTTAGTTCAAATCTGAACTAAAACCATGACAAGTATTATGGAACGGAGGGACTATAAGATAAGTAAATAACAGACGATTTGGAGACCGCAAGCTCGCCTCCTTCTTTTATTCCTTGTTCTCCACATTACAACTTAAACAAATGTAGATACTCTCTCTGAGTTATTATTATTACATTGAAGTTGCAGCATCAGATTGTTCCATCATAGCTGCAAGGAGTCTTGGCATTGGGGGTATATCAATCTCCTGTAGACCCTTGAGAACACGGACCACTTCACTCATAGTCGGCCGATCAAACTCACTATCTTGGATGCACCAAGATGCAACTTTGCAGACCCTTTCAGCCTCTTCCAAATTGAAGTCACCATGCAATTGTGTATCCACTAAACTCTTCACATCTCCCCCGTGAAGCCTCCTGATGGCTTGCACCGGGAAATATTCATCATGTTGGTAACTGCTGCTGCTGCTCTTAGTGGTGTGTGATGTTTTAGGTGAGGAATTCCTCCTTCCTGATATGATTTCGAGCAGTACCATGCCGAAGCCGTAAACATCAACTTTCGGTGTGATCGCCACTCCGCTAAGCCACTCTGGGACAAGATAACCTATCGTTCCTCTGAATGAAGTCAGAATTCGGCTGAAATCCCTCCCCACAAATGCTGCCAATCCAAAGTCTGCGACTTTAGGAATAAATGATGCATCCACAAGTATGTTCTCTGGCTTAATATCGCAGTGTATGATGCACTCGCGACAACTCTGATGCAAGTAGGACAATCCTCTGGCAATTCCTAGGGATATCTGATATCTGGTGTTCCAGTTTAGCACAAGAGCATCAACATTATTGCTCTTCTTAAACAGATGACCATCAAGAGAACCATTTAACATGTGCTCGTACACAAGTAATCTGTGATCACCTTCGCAGCAGAAACCAACCAATTTGACAAGGTTGATATGTTGGATCAGTCCAATTGAACTCACCTCGGCCCTGAACTGCTTCTCTCCTTGACGGGCACCATCAAGCCTTTTCACTGCTACAGTAGTCTTCGAGTCACTTAACACCCCCTTGTATACAGAACCAAAACCTCCACCACCCAGCTTCTCAGAGAAGTTTTTAGTAGCACGAACTAAATCAGTATATCTGAAGGCTATAATCCCACCAGCATTGCCTTGATTGTCATAGTATAATGGAAGAAAACCACACCACTTAAATTTGTTCCTCCAAATCAGTAACAGAAACATGAGCATGAGTAACCCGAAACCAATAATGCTTGCAGCGGTAACAACTCCAACGTTCGGTTTTCTTTTGTTTTTCCTCAAACTTGGCATGAAATCTTTGGCAGCAAGACGGAGATAAAGAACATCTTCAGAAGTGTACTCAATGCCATCACTAAGAGTTACACTAAGCAACTCCCCATTCCAGACAGAGCATTTGCTATCATTATAGGAGTAAGCAGTGCAGGAGCAGGAACTGAGACAAGTTTCTTCACATTCGCTCTGAGTGGTAGCAACGGCTATGCTTTGTGGGTTGTAGGGCAATGTAACTTGAGCAATGGGCTGGAACATGTCCGTTGAACTTGTGATGTTTTTGCCACTAGTGCAATGTAACGGTGTATTTCTGATGCATCCTCCTGTTCGATCCTGAAACTTCCAATCCTGCGGTGATTTCTGAGAGAAGCTCTCCATGCAGTCACATGATGGATTTGGATTGCCTCTGCAGACCGTAAAAGGTCCACAGGCAGCAGGCGGGTTGCAGGGATCGTCAGGTTGGGCATATATGATTTGCCAAGACTGATTAGCTTGCGACCAGCGATTCAGCTTTATCTGACCAGACATGTCTAGTGAGACAAATACAGAACGTGATGATTCATTATGTGAAGTGTACATGTAGTACTCTTCTTGGTCGTTATCAACATATACTAGGTTATATAAACCTTTGGTCAGAGAATTCGAATCAAGCAGTGAGTTGAGTACTCGTACAAGATTGAATGATGATGTTGTGGAGGATGCATACTGCCAATACACTACAGATGGGTCGTTGCGGCGACTGAGGACAAGCCCCCTGGTGTCTTCTAATTCAATGCTGTATGAGCCGAGCCCCGGATCAATGAGGCTCTTCTTTGAGATGGGTTGGCGAGTGAAACTAGTGACCTTGTTTCGGCCTAACTTGGCACCAGCAAGCACAACATCTGTTGGGTAGTCAAAGCTCTGCCATGCTAGTAGGTCAGATGACCGGCTCTCTTTGAGGACAAGGTTTCCACTGTTCAAGAGAACGGCAGAACTAGTGGCGTTTATGCTGCTGTGTGTCCTATTATTGACAATGTGAGTGGACCAAACAACGGATTTGTTGTCGGCGGCATGGTTTACGATGACAAGATTGCCATCGCTTGATATCTTTAACTGTGTTAGGTTGACATTGGAGTTGGTGATGGGCTGATCCCTATTAGCAATCCATACAGTTGTGAAAACTGGGATCTTATTGAACCATATGCCAAGGTACCACAAGCTGGGGCTGGGAGATGTGGTGTTGTGGGATGACTTACTGAAGGTGTTTGCTGGATGGAACTGGAAGAAGCCAAGCGCAAACTTGCCGTTTCTTGAGATGAGCTTGTCACCGAAGGCCAGCTCTTGGCCTGCCATGAGAGTGTCATTGCTTGCAATTGCCGAGGAGCACCAAGGAGTAGTGTGCAATAGGAGAAGCCCGAGTGATAATATGTAGAGGGGGGGCATGGAGAAGAATGTGAATGCGCTCTGCTCTGCTATTCAGAGAAGGCAGAAGAGAATGTGTATATATAGACAGGATGGGAGAGGCTGAGCCTAAAAATGTAGTTAGGCATGCATGCATGTTCTGCTGACTTACCAGAGAATTCACTACAATCCACTTTGGATCAATTATTCAGATTCAGACAGCACTAACTAGCTATAGTACCCACTTGGGCTGCAACTTGATCTCGAAGAAAGTATTACCATGAAAAGCAGGTGCTAGATTAGCGTGTCTACAAGGAGGACATTGAATGAAGATTCCACCGAGCGGGCTGCATAGAACCACCATGGACGACCATGGTCAAGGTCAGGTCAATCATGAGTTTTGCACCAAGCTTATCAAACAGATCCTTCAGTATTTTAGTTATACCTGGCAAGTGCTAACCAACAGACAATTTAAAAAATCCAACCTGCAAATATTTGTTTCAACGAATATTGCAAATGCAAATTAAATGGATATCAACACAAAAGACCAACAAAAATGCGACCACAGACAGAAATAACAAATGTTGGAAGTTAGAGTTGGCAAACTTATAAAACACACGAGGGAGCAACTAGAAAGGAACACAAATTAACCAAAAGGGACGGTGGTAGTACTGTCGATATCCTTTTTACTAACCAACCCACAAAGATAAATTGTTGCGTTACAAGTGCAAATCCAACGGATATCAACACAGTCACCCTGCATTAGTGTGACCAGAAAAAGAAAAAGAAATGATGTAAACTAAAGTTAGCAACTTAAAACACATACCTGGCCAAAAAAAGGGTAACTCATAACATGTAACATAGAGCTAGGGGGAAAAGGCACAAATTAAACAAAAGTGGCGGCGCTAGTATTGGCAACATCTCTGAACTGAAATTCAACTAATACAACCATCCCAGGCTCATTGGACCAAGGTCCTGTTTGGTACTCCCTCCGTCCCATAATATAAGAGCGTTTTTGACACTATTATGGGACGGAGTGAGTAGATTCCTCAATTCCTCTCATTTGGTCGATCACACGCGTACTGAAAGTAGTCAATTCTCTGCATCACACTTGAGTGTTAATCTACAGAACATAAGATGACTGACGGGGGGAGTCAAGATTGGTGACTAGGACGGCACTAGCTATTTACCCACTTGGCATGGCAACTTGAGATGGGTAGCTGTACATCCATTCAGTGCTATCTATCTCTATATATAATACAGATATTACGATACAAACATGTGCTTACGTAGCTTGCCTACAAG
This sequence comes from Triticum timopheevii, assembly GCA_963921465.1. Lineage (NCBI taxonomy): Eukaryota > Viridiplantae > Streptophyta > Magnoliopsida > Poales > Poaceae > Triticum > Triticum timopheevii. The sequence goes on along the minus strand of OY997264.1, from coordinate 475,640,510 downwards.
GAGGACCATCAATGAAGCTTCCACCAAGTGGCTGCATGGAGCCAGCCATGGACGACCATGGTCACAGTCAAGTCGATCATGAGGCTTCCACCAAGCTTACCAGGCAGATCTTTCAATATTCAACCCCCGAATATTTGCTACAATGAATATTACAAATGCAAATTCAACAGATATCAATGCAAAAGACTAACCAAAACTCCCCCAAAAAGCGCGACCAGACAGAATTATAACAAAAAGTTGGAAGCTAAAGTCGGCAAACTTAAAACACATGAGAGACGGTGGCTGTAGTGCCAACATCAGAGTACCAGACTCACCTCTGCAGGACTAAAATTCAACTTATACTTAGACGAGCTATGGGACTGTGTGTCCCAGGCTCATTGGACCAAGGTCTCTTTTCAGTTTCAATATGAGTTCATTGAACTATTTACTCCATCACTCTCATTTGGTTGATCACACGCCTATTGTGAAGCCAGTCGATTCTCTGCATCATGCTCGTAAGGGGCAATGGTAGTTAATTCTACAGGATGTCAGATAGAGAGCAACTTACTCAGAAACCTAACTGCCAAGCTTTTTCCCGTATAGCATTTCCAAGTTTAGGATAAAGGAAATAATGCATAGCACTCGTAGAGTAGAATAGGCTGCCTATTCTACATTGGCAGAATAAGAAAATAGCAACAGACATAATTAGGCACAGTCTGAAAACAATTATTTAATCTACACCTGGCATCTTGCCTAAGCATGCTAATAGTAACCTATCCACAGTAATTAGAAGTTCTGAAGTTACCATCCCATGTCTATAAAAAAACACCTGAACTATCACCTAGATGTTTTTATTGGGAATGATTCGCTGCAGCTTTTGTTCTAGGCAGTTTAGTATGAACGCATAAGCATAGTGCAATTCAGTACCTTGAAAAGCATGTGGTTCATGCCCACTTCCAGATGCCTATGCTTTCAAAGGAAAACACCTAAACACAGTGCATAAATTCATCAAAGCATTTCCAAACAGTAGAAAGGAAAAAAATGTGGCAATCAGAATAGAAACGGTTCTTTGCTGCTTGGTGGGGAATCTATAACAAATTTGTGAAATGCATATAATAACCTCATAATTAGCCATTGGAGCAAATCATTCTAAAGAAAGAAAGATGCGCGCTTGTCAATGAGAGACCCGACATTGTCAAGTGGGTGAAAGCAGGGATGGTCTGATTGGTGGCGCTTCTTCTGGTGGTGCCTAGCGCTTAGGATTGTAGCGTTGTAATTTTTGGGTGTTGCCCTTTATAGGGCCTGTACATAACTTTTTCTACTGACAATGCATCACGACACAAAACTTTTGCATTTTCATGCAAAAAAAAACATTTCCAAGTTTAGGATAGAGCAAATAAAGCAGAGCACCCATAGATAAGAATAGGCTGCCTCTTCTACACTGTTAGAATAACAAAAGACCTCAGATAGAAATTTGGATATACCAAGCGATTATACAGTATATGCGGTCTCTTGATTAGGTACAGTTTTAAATCAATTATTTAATTTTCTAGAAAAAACAATGATTTAAACTATAGCTGGCATCTTGCCTAAGCAAGCTATTAGTAACCTATCCCTGCATTGTAATTAGAAGTTCTGAAGTTACCATCCCAAGTCTGAAAAGAACACCTCAACTTTCACCTAGATGTTTTTATTGAGGATGACTGGCTGCGCTTTTGCTCTCGGCAATTTAATATGAGCAGGCAAAAACAGTGCAGTGCAGTGCCTTGAAAAGCCTGTGCTTCATGCTCCTTTCCAAATGCGCAAATACTAAACGCAGCACATATATTCATCAAAACATTTGCAAACTATACAAAAGGAGAAAAATTTGCGGCAATCAGAAGAGAAACAGTTGTTTGTTGCTGGTGGGGAATCTTTACCAAATTTGCAAATTAGGATGCTTAAAACCAAAGGTGTTGTCCAGTAGGAGGATGCTTCTTCATTGCTTTGTCACCATGGACTGAATGTCACTTGTTATGCTCTCCCTAGCAGGGAACCTTACTGTCATCTGCGGTTGCTTTCATCTAGGGGACTGAATGTAATAGCCTCATGACCTTGGAGCAAAATCATTCTACAGAAATAAATAATAGTGCAATCACATTCCTTGTCTTACATAGTATGGTGTATATGAAATAAGAATTCTATCATCACTATAATCTCCAAGAAACTCAAAAGGCAATCATATCCTCAAGAGAGATGGCGATGGCAGAAAGTTCAGCAGACATTAAGTGAGTTTATATGTGGCAATAGTCAACATATTACATACCATCATGTCACCTTTGACCGTCTTCAAACCTGGATTCCTTCATTTGTACCCATACTTTCCTTCGCATCCATGCCGCACTGGAGCCTGCCGCAAATTTCATCGCGCAGGTGTAGGGCCAGGCCACTCGGTTTCGTACCAGAACACCACACCATCGAGTGAGCATGAGGGATGACCAGGCCATGCGTACTCTTGATCAAGAATGGGTTGTGGCATACATGTACATTGACATCTTCCTTCGATTTAAGATAGGTATCAAACTATCCCATCAACAAAACATACAAATATTTCTAGGTCTGCCATATTGTGCTACAATGCTTGATTACATACAGTACTAAATAAGAAATAGTTTAATTAGCATACCAGCTTTGCCTTCCTTTATTCCTTCCGCTCAACATTACTAAAACTCTAAAATTTGCTGAAACTAACAGATATTATTAGCATCGACTGCTAGTTATTATTACACTCAAGTTGCAGCACCAGATTGTGCCGTTATAGCTGCAAGTAGTCTTGGCATCGGGGGCACATCAATCTCCTGTAGACCCTCGAGAACCCGGACCACTTCACCCATCGTTGGCCGATCAAACTCATTATCTTGGATGCACCAACCTGCAACTTTGCAAACCCTTTCAGCCTCTTCCAAATTGAAGTCACCGTGCAACCGTGGATCCACCAAACTCTTCACATCTCCCCCATGAAGCTTGCTGATGGCTTGCACCGAGAAATATTCAACATGGTAACTGCCGCTGCTGCTAGTGTTGTATATTTCAGGTGAATTCCTCCTTCCCGATATGATCTCCAGCAGGACCATGCCAAAGCCATAAACATCAACTTTCGGTGTAATAGCAACTCCGGTAAGCCACTCTGGGGCAAGATAGCCTGCAGTTCCTCTGAATGTAGTTAGAATTCGGCTAAAATCCCTTCCCACAAACGCTGCCAACCCAAAGTCTGCAACTTTAGGAACAAATGATGTGTCCACAAGTATGTTTTCTGGTTTAACATCACAGTGTATGATGCATTCGTGGCAACTCTGATGCAAGTAGGACAACCCTCTGGCAACTCCTAGGGTTATCTGATATCTGCTGTTCCAGCTTAGGACAGCAGCATCAGCATTATTGCTCTTCTTAAATAGATGACCATCAAGAGACCCATTTAACATGTGTTCGTATACAAGTAATCTGTGATCACCTTCGCAGCAGAAACCAATCAATTTGACAAGGTTGATATGTTGGATCAGTCCAACTGAGCTCACCTCGGCCCTGAATTGCTTCTCTCCTTGCTGAGCACCATCAAGCTTTTTCACTGCTATAGTAGTCTTCGAGTCGCTTAACACTCCCTTGTATACAGAACCAAAACCACCTCCTCCAAGCTTTTCTGAGAAGTTTTTAGTAGCATGAACTAATTCGGTGTATCTGAAGGCTATAATCCCACCAGCACTACCTTGATTGCCGTATAAAGGGGAACCACACCACTTGAATTTGTTCCTCCAAATAAGTAACAACACCATGAGCATTAGTAACCCAAAACCAAAAATGCTTGCAGCAATGACCACTCCAACGTTTGGTTTTCTTTTGTTTTTTCTCAAACTTGGCAGCAAATCTTTGGCGGCAAGGCGAATGTAAAGAACATCTTCAGAAGTATTATCAATGCCATCATTCAGATTTACACTAAGCAATTCCCCATGCCAGACAGAGCATCTGCTACTGTTATAGGAATAAGCAGTGCAGGAGCAAGAACTGAGACAAGCTTCTTCGCAATCGCTCTGTGTGTTAGCAATGTCTATGCTTTGCGGGTTGTAGGGTAATGTAACTTGAGCAATGGAGTGGAACATGTCTGTTGAACTTGTGATGTTTTTGTTGTTACTACTAGTGTTGCAGTGTAACGGTGTATTTCTGATGCATCCTCCTGTTCGATCATTAAACTCCCAATCCAGAGGTGACTTCTGAGAGAAGTTCATCATACAGTCACAGAATGGCTGTGCAATGCCGTTGCAGACTGTGAAAGGTCCACAGGCAGCAGCCGGAGTGCAGGGATCGGCAGGCTGGGTATATATAATTTGCCAAGACTGGTTGGCTTGTGACCAAACATTCAGCTTTATCAGACCAGAGATGTCTAGTGAGACAAATGTGGGGGATGATTCATCCGGTGAAGTGTACGTGTAGTACTCCTCTTGGTTGTTATCAACATATGTTGTGTTAATCAAACCTTTGGTCCGTGGATCCAAATCCAGAATGGAATTGAGTATTGGTATAAGACTCAACGATGATGTTTTGGAGGATGCCCAATGCCAATACACTACCAAGGGGTTGCGGCGCTTGAGGACAATCCCCTTGGTTTCTTCTAGTTCAATGCTGTATGAGCCAAGACCCGGATCAATGAGGCTCTTCTTTGAGATGCTCTGATGAGTCAAGCCGGTGACCTTGTTCCGGCCAAACTTGGAACCAGGAAGAAAAATATCTGTTGGGTAATCAAAGCTCTGCCACAACGGTAGGTCAGATGATGATGGGCTCTCTGTGACTGTAAGAGCAAGGTTTCCACTATTCAAGAGAACGGCAGCACCAGTAGTGGTGTTTATGCTGCTGGTTTGTGTCCTATTATTGACAATGTGAGTGGACCAAACTACAGAATCGTTGCTCACGATGACAAGATTGCCATCGCTCGATATCTTGAGCTGTGTTAGGTTGAGGTTGGGGTCAGTGATGGGCTGGTCCCTATTAGCAACCCACACAGGAGTAAAAACTGGGATCTTGTTGAACCATGTGCCAAGGTACCAGCTGGAGCTGGTGGTGTTCTGGGACTTACTGATTATGCTTGCTGCTGGCTCAAAGAAGCCGACCGCGAACTTGCCGTTTCTTGAGACAAGCTTGCTGCCGACCGCGAGAAATTGGCCTGCCATGAGGGTATCGCTTGCAGCTGCGGACGAGGGGCGCCATTGAGGAATGTGCAAGAGGAGGAGAAGCCCGAGCGATAATATGTAGAGGGGAGGCATGGAGGATAGTGTGAATGTTGCTCTGCTCTGCTATTTGGAGAAGGAAGAAGAGGGTGTATATACAGATAACATGGAAGAGGGACATGAGTGTGAACAAGCAGGGAGGCAGGGGAAGTCAAGATTGGTGACTACTGACTAGGACAGCACTAGCTACGTTACCCACTTGGGCTGCCACTTGAGCTAGGTAGCTGCATACCCACTTGGACTTGGGGCAATCATCTCTGTATACAATACAAGGAGCAAGGCGCTAGCAGTATTGCCATGAAAACAGTGTGCTGCCCGGCATGAGGCACACCAAGGTTGACTTCCAATGAAGCTTCCACTACACTGACCGACTGGAGCCACTTCAGAGTGCTCACTGGATTCACCCCTTCATGACTGAAATGAAATCTAGCCTCCCTCATAGTGCAGAAGGTCAGAGAGCAACTCAGAAACCTAACTGCAGACCAGCTTCTCGTCTGTAGCATTTCCAAGTTCAGTGCAAAGGAAATGAAGCATAGATCGATATATATCTAAAAGAATAGGCTGCCTCCTCTTGTATATTGGCAGAATATAGGAAGAATGGCAACACATGAAGCAGCAAGTAATAAACAAAATCTATCCTTTTTTCAAGAGAGAGAAGAAATAACAATCGACAGTCTGATGTAGAACAGGATGAAATGTAAGAGCCTGAGTAGTTTAACTTTCTTTGTAGAGGAAGAGAACATAATATTGACAGAAGAGAAAGCTCACCAGCAGCAGTAGTAGTTCAGCTTGTAGAATCGAATCAGGAAGGCCGCCGGCGCCGTGAACCACCGGGATGGAAGTAAATGGAGCCCGCATGACGGAGACTCGCCAGCTCGCCGTCCCAATGTCCGTTCCCTATTCCCCTCGCCGGCCTCTCCATTGTTCCGCCACCACCTAAGCCTGAGTGCTCACCGCCTGCCGTGCTGTGGCCCGTCTCCCACCTCCACGCCTCCACTACCGACGGTTGCCACCGCCGCCCCCCGGGTGATTCGCAGCGTCGGGGCCGCCGGCCACCGGCAGAAGGTGATGTGAGGGTGAGGTCCGGCGGCCGTCAGAGGGAGAGCGGCGGCAGACTGAGTCCCACGGTGATAAATGATTTTTACCGATTGGTTCACAGCCGTCGGATGGATGAAATTAATTTAAACTCATGTAAATGATGTGCAATAACACCACTCCATTGTTTTTTCGACTCCATTTTTTGTCTCCCTTGCTTAAAAAAAATACTCGTGCATCAAAATGTTTGTAATGTCCAGACAATATGATTCGGACCCGTTGTCTCCGCTTTGGTTGCCGTTGCCACCCACCCAGTTCCCTCCCATTTCTCGTCCATCGCCACGATGAAGCCGGAGGTACTGATGGAGATGTTCACAGTCCCGCCGAACCCAGACCCGGAGGACCCATCGGTGGTGGTCACCCATCTTTTTTGTTTGAACTTTTTTATTTTATGTTTGACTTTTTCGTTGTTTTCTTAAATCGCCTCGATTTTTCAACCTCTTATTCTTATTGATCCATCTGATGCCCTTTAAAATCCGGTTTGGATAGCAGAAAAGTTTCCTACCTTTTTTTTAAGGAGTAATTTCGAGTTATCGAACCCACGAGAGGATGTGCACTACGACGAAGACTTTAACAAGTCTTTGTTAAATCAGACCTTTAACAATTAATCTTAGAGGTGTAAACACTAAAATTAAAACATGCATGAGCATGAGGTCTTACTCTCACAACCCTACATTTATACTCGGAGTCATCATAATATTAATCTGTGTATTAGAAGACAGCCACTAGGGTCTGCTTGCGACACGATAATGTGAGGGGTGTATCGAAACTACGTCTTGACCAGTGCGCGACCTGGATCAAGAGTCCACTGTCCAACCACAGGCACTTACCATCACGCGGCGTTATCTCGGTTATTAAGAATAAAATATTTGGACAAAAGCATTGGGCATATGGGTAGGAACTGGTGATATGACAGCGTTGCATGCAGACACTAATGCAGAAAAATATAATTTATGACTTAAATACATGACTAACTTATGTTGCATCTATTAGACGGTGGGTTGTATCAGGTTGTATATCTATTAAGAAATAGAGGATAAGTATTCCTTGTTTAAGAATTTGTCCAAGTAATCAATTAACTCGTGGATTAATTCGCGAATTGCCGATAAACTGATAAATTGACCAATTGATTGATTAAATGACCGATTAACTTGTCAATTGGCCAATTAATCCCCTACTCGCCAGCCAACCGCCCAACTACCAGTTAATGGTCTCCTAACTTTATTACATAATCACATTAATATATGGGCAGGTAAATCATGGATTAACCTACTACAATAATTATGCGATAGTTTCTAATAAACATACATATAAATGAGGAAGCTTCATATGTTATGCATCTATTATGAGGCACGCCTTTGTAACCGCTTGTCTTTCTGCCCGTCGATACATGACCACAGCAGCCGCGGATTGGAGAAGGAGGTCATGAAAGAAATACAAAGTCTAGCTCATAGAGTTTAGTAAAGTCTTAACTCTTATACTCCTAGGACCGCTCGTTCATGTCTCTTAGCTCCCAACGCTCTCCGAGTCGCAATGACACGACTCAAGGATGAATCCTGGCACATGATGATGTCGTTGTGGGTGACCTGACCTAGGTGCTTGTTACCGACCTCACCTCCCTCTCCACATCAAGTTGCTGAAGCGGCTTCTCCGATGTGAGTCAACGGTGAGCACGAAGGACCCAAATGGGAAGAGTTGAAGCACTGCCATGAGAGAGATGTAGAGTGCTCAAGGAAAGGCGAGGAGGACGCCACCTTGATCATGGAGATTAGGGATAGGAATAGGAGAGAGAGAGATGTCAGAATTATCCAGATAATGCAAGATAAGTGCAGAGTGGCTGGAAATACCCAACGTTGACCGCAAACAATTTACCTCAGCCAAATCAAAGAAATCAATGTACAACAAATTAGAAGCAAACAAGTTGTCAAGAGCTCGTTAATCCCATGACGCCCCCAAAAATGGAGGAAAATTGAATGCTACACGGTTTAGTTTTGTACTCCCTCCGTTCCAAAATAAGTGTCTCAACTTTGCACTAACTTTAGTACAAAGTTATACTAAGATTGAGACACTTATTTTAGGATGGATGGAGTATTATATTATATATTGTTTGTATTATATGGGCTATATGAGCGGCACCAGAATTCAAGAGTTCCACATCCTCAACTTCAATGACAAGAATCCCATGATGCCCTATGTGCCCTTAGACATTTACATTTGGGATGTAGGAAACGCGAAGCCCATGGTTATAACTTCACCGGTGTTCTTGATTTATCATGACCGCCAAAGTTATATCACCGAGAGAATCCTTCGGTCTCACCTTTGGCACGAGGTTAGTGGGCTAGCTCGGTATTGTAGTAGCCAAGAGCAATTTTTTGAAGCTTTAAAGGACCGGCTCCGTCCAGTTTTAGAAGGTTTGTATTTCTTTCATTGGCATGAGGTTGTGTTTTTCTTATCGGTTTTCATCGGCTTTCTTTCTTTCTTTTATCGTTGTTCTTCAGGGCTCTTCAATTTTTTAGTTTTTTTTTTCAAATACATGTCCAATATTTTCAATACATGATCTACATGTTTTTATACCCGTGGAACATCTTTTTGATACAGATTCAACATTTCTCAAATGCATGATGAACATTTTTACTAATACATATTTGATTTTTGCTTGAAATAAATGCAAAAAATTCAAATATGCACCAAACATTTTTTGAATGGTATGAAACATTTTTTAAAGTAGGTGGACTTTTTTAACATTGTATAAACATTTTTGAAGGCCATGAACATATTATTGGGATGCATGAACTTTTTTAAATTTCAAAAATATTGTGTTGAATGGTAAAAAAACATTTTTTACATTGTATCAATGTTCTCTTTGCAAATGTGACAAACATATTTTGAAAACGCATGAATATTTTTTAAATGGCAACATTTTTCAATCATGCAAACATTTTAAACACGTGAACCTTTTTTAATGGTATAAAAAAAGTTTCACCCGCAAGAAAAATTAAGTTTCACGGACATTTTAAACACTGCATTAACATTTTTAACGCGTGATGAACGTTTTTAAAAATTTAAGAAAATATTTTTGAAGTATTTACACGTAGAATATTTCGAAATATAAACAGAGGTTGTTGATGTGCGCGCTTATGGGCCTGGCCAATTTAAATAGGGAATAGCACGACGGTACACAACCTTTTCGCCAAAGGCGAGACAAAGCCGCCCCCGCTCGACGACGACGGAGTGCTTTACTCAAGCCCTCGAGATGCCATGAGAAACCTCCGGACACGACGATTCGGTGAGTAGGTGCGCCGCCCAGCGACACGTTACGGCCGAGCAGGGCGGCAGCGCCATGCACGCGCCCACGTCGTGCCGCCGCCGCCACGTACCACGGGCTCTGAGCCGCTTTATATGGCTGCGCGGCGAGGTCACTCCCCCACCCACTGTTAACCTCGGTAGCAGAAGCAGCACTCCACAGCTTGCCTGCAAGTTATCTTCTCCACGATTCCAATCACGGTTCATCGGTTGCCACCCGGTTCTGGTGCGCCGTCGCAGAGCGGCGAAGATGGCCACCAAGGGGCGCAAGGTCGTTGAGGTCCGTGACGCGAGCAGGGCGGACGGGAAGGGCGACGCCGCGGACCTCCACGTCGTCCGCGAGGGGAAGGGCGACCACGACGCCGCCGGCGGTGTCGGCCACCGGGGCGCGAACAGGACGGATGGGCATGGCGACGCGGGCAGCAAGATCGAGGACCTCCGAGGCATCGGGGGGAAGGACTCCCTGAAGATCGTCGCGATGCAGGCGCCGGTGACCGTGGAGCGCCCCGTCCGCGGCGACCTCGAGGAGCACGTCCCCAAGCCCTGTACGCAACGCATATATACATCTGCCATTTCAGTCTTTCACTGGCATATTATGATGTTAGTAATTGTGCTGAGCAGATCTGGCGAGGGCTCTGGCGGCTCCGGACATGTACCACCCGGAGGGGACGACGGATGATCATCAGCACCACAACATGAGCGTGCTGCAGCAGCACGTCGCCTTCTTCGACCGCGACAACAACGGCATCATCTATCCCTGGGAGACTTACGATGGTACGTACGTGTGCTGCACCGCGCTTCGTCTTGATTTGTGATTTCAGTCTAGTGCTGCAGACATTTAACGTCTTCTTTTTTGTCCATGTACATACGATTGATGTAGGATGCCGTGCGGTTGGGTTCAACGTGCTCATGTCCGCCTTCATCGCGTTTCTGGTGAACCTGGTCATGAGCTATCCCACCCTGCCTGTGAGTGGACCATCAGAGTGGATTTGACTTCAGAAATCGCACCGTGCTTCATTGGGTCTTTGTATGTATGTACTGACTAGATTTGTGGCTGTGCAGGGTTGGCTGCCGAACCCTCTCTTCCCGATCTACGTGCACAACATCCACAAGAGCAAGCACGGGAGTGATTCGGGGACCTATGACAAAGAGGGCCGGTATGCTGTGATTGCCTGTAATTACTGTTAATTATGCACTGACGGGCTGGCGGCGAACGTGAAATGTGTGGGGCGCTGTGCAGGTTCATGCCGGTGAACTTCGAGAACATCTTCAGCAAGTACGCCCGCACGTACCCGGACAGGCTGAGCTACAGGGAGCTGTGGCGGATGACCGAGGGGTCCCGGGAGGTGTTCGATTTCTTCGGCTGGTAACTGACTAATTACGATCAGCATGAATGGACCTTCAGTTTCAGGCGCTACAAGGTAGCATAACTAACTGGTGTGCGATGGATGGGTGGATGCAGGGTGGCGATGAAGCTGGAGTGGTCGATCCTGTACGTGCTGGCGCGGGACGACGAGGGGTACCTGTCGAGGGAGGCCATCCGGCGCATGTACGACGGCAGCCTCTTCGAGTACATGGAGAGGCAGCGCATGGAGCACGTCAAGATGTCCTAGATCACAGGCTCGTCGCCGACGGTGGATCTCGCAGGGTCGGAGCTGCACCCACCTGTGATGCTTTCCGTGTCCGTGTGTATATGATGTATGTACAGCAGGCCACAGATCCATGTGGTGTACCGCTGGTGTGGTGAAAACATAAATAACGCGATATGATATGCCATGTTTGAATGTCCGGTCTCCCGTCCTTCCCTGGTTCCTCTCTTCCCCCGGCCGGGGCGTCGATTGCAGATAGACAAGACCGGCGTGGAGGGCCTTCGCGCCGCGTGTGAGGATTAGGATGTGGCAAGCGCGGCTGGTGAGGAACCGCTTCCTTCACAATGGTTCCGTGGTCCCACATTATAACAGCAACTAGAGACATGCAAACATTATTTATAAGAGCAATTATGAGGGCAGTGTACCAACAAGGCCTATTAGCTCAGCTGGTTAGAGCGTCGTGCTAATAACGCGAAGGTCACAGGTTCGAGACCTGTATGGGCCATCTTTTTTCTACATTCTCAGAATTATACCTGGCGACATAAAATAATTTGAACGTTATTTGCCTCGTTTTTAGTTAGAAACAGCATGGCCCTTGGTTAGAAAACAAATTATTATGAAGCAGCACGCAATTTTGAACATGTAGCAAATGTTTGTGCTGGTACAAATTTGTCACGTGCAAGCAATTCATATCATAAACAATGTAGTGTGTGAATAACTGCAAATAACAAGGGAGCCGCACCCACGTTCAAAACAAAAATTGCTCCCTTCGTGCAAGACGTTTTTGCAAGCCACCGTAACGCAACACGTTCAAAAGTTAAAAACTAAGACGTTTAAAAGTTCAATTTTTTATTTTTTTGAACAGCACATACACTCATCCCTATAAGCGCATATATTCTACCCCTTTGAGCATTCACCCCTATAAATGCATATATTCTACCCGTGAGCATTCACCCCTATAAACGTGTATGTTGAGTATATTGTGTATGTGTATTTTGAGCATTTCACCCCTATAAACGCATATATTTTACCCCTGTGAGCATTCACCCCAAACGTGTATGTTGAGTATATTGTGTACGTGTATATTTGTGTGTAGGGTCCACCTCCTGTTTCCTTTGTATAGTTGAGGTTGTGGCCCACCTCTGTACTTATATATACGTGCCTGGTGCATCGATCAATACATCGAGATTGCACAGCCCATATCTTGTCCTTCTATATGGTATCTATCGCAGCACGATCCTAACCCTAATAGCCGCCGCCGCCGCCGCCGTCACCAGCCGCCGCCGCCGCCACCCTCCTTTCGATCGCCGCCGCCCCTGCTGGTCACCGCCGCCTCTCCCACCACCTCGCCCGCCGCCGCTTGCTTCTGCTTCCGCCAACCGCACTCGCACCATCACCCCCCACCCGCGCCACACCCCTCCACTCCCCTCCCACCCGCGTCGCCAACCTTCCCCTCCTCTCCCACCCGCGCCGCACCCGCACCACCCCGTCTCCCTCCACCCGCGACGAGTCCCGAACCCTAGCCATGAGCTCCTCCTCGTTCACCATTTCCAACCCGTTCGCTGGTCCCGATGTCACCCTCGTCCGCGACCTCAACATCCATGAGCGTGTTCCGGTCAAGCTTGATCACACCACCGCGTCCTACTTCGCTTGGAAGCGGTATTTTTCGCTTGTGTTCCGTGAGTACCTCCTGCACGGCCACGTGGACGGCACCGTGGACTTGGCACTCATGATCAACGACGAGGAATGGATGATCCTCGACACCACCATCATCCGCTGGTTCTACCTCACCACCTATGCGGTCTGGACCAAGCTCAACGGCCTCTTCACCGACAATCGGCTGCAGCGCAAGGTCCTGCTCTATGGTGAGTTTTACGGGTGCCAGCAACTTGACTCATCCATCGATGATTTTTGCATGCGCCTCAAGAAGCTCGCAGATGAGGTCCGTGATCTCGGGGAAAAGATCGGCAACGAGCTCCTCATCAGCACCCTCTCCGGCGGCCTCAACAAGGACTTCGGGAATATGCTGCCTCCAACCTCGCCCTCATCCCGGAGCCCACCTTCGCCAAGGTGGTCGCGTACCTCAAGTTGGAGGAGCGCCGGATGCGGGTGGCGCGGACTCGCGCGACCCACACCGCCCTCGTCGCAGGCACCCGCGGGGGTTCGGCCCCGCCACCGCCGCGCCCGACGCCGCCACAGTCGGCGGCGCCCGCCTTCCCGCCAGGCTTCTCGCTCGCACCGGCCGCCCCCTTCCCGCCGCCCCAGCCGGCGGCCAACGGAGGGAGGGGGGTCGTCGCGGCGGTCGTCGTGGCGGCCGCAAGCAGGGGGCGTAGGTGCTCAGGGAGGAGCGCCCCGCCCACCGCAGCAGGCTTCTCAGCCGGCCCCGTGGTACGCCGGCCAGAACCCATGGACCGGCGTTGTACACGCCTACTCCATGTCGGTTCCTCGGGCCCCTGCCCCGGGCATTCTCGGCACCCGGCCTCAGCCACACCAGGCGTACTACGCCGCGCCGCAGCCCTACGCGGCGCCCTACGGTCAACAGCCGCCGCCAAGTGGGCCGCCGCTGCTGCCCCTGACGGTCGCGCCGCCTCTCCCGCCGGCACCGTGGGACCCGGCCCTCCTGGCGGCTCTCCACAACGCTCCTTCCCCATCCAGCTACACCGGCGGCAGCGATTGGTACATGGACAGCGGCGCCACCGCTCATATGGCGGCGTACCCCGGTAACCTCCACACCGCCCATCCTGTCCACACCTCCAACCGCATCACCGTCGGTGACGGCTCTTCCCTTCCTATCACTCATATTGGTCATACATATTTTCCGTCTAACTCCACTCCTATATCCATGTCTAATATTCTAGTTTCTCCTGAACTTATTAAAAATCTTGTCTCCGTTCGTTCTCTTACACGTGAAAATGCGGTTACCGTTGAATTTGACGAATGTGGTTTTTCTGTTAAGGACGCTCGCACGCGGATGGTGCTCCACCGATGTGACAGCCCCAACGAGCTCTACCCGGTTCACTCCGCCACCTCCACTACTTCCGCCGCCCCTGCCGCTCTCGCCACCGGAGTGGATCTTTGGGATACTCGCTTGGGTCATCCTAATCCTGCCACCCTTCGCCACATAATTCGGAGTTTTTCTTTTACGTGTAATAAGAACGAGGATCACTCGTGTCATGCATGTCGCCTCGGCAAACATGCTCGTCTTCCGTTTAGGGCTTCTTCTTTTGTTGCATCGTACCCGTTTGAGTTAATCCATAGTGATGTTTGGACATCTCCTGTTGCCAGTAATACGGGCTTTCTTTATTATCTTGTCATACTTGACGATTTTTCGCATTATGTGTGGACCTTCCCGTTGCGCCGCAAGTTGGATGTTATATCCACTCTCGCTGCTTTCTATTCTTATGTTCTCACGCAGTTTGGTCGTCCCATTCTTGCGTTGCAGACAGACAACGGGAAGGAGTTTGACAACCTCGCGGTCCGTAATCTTCTCACCACACATGGCACGATTTTTCGTCTTACTTGCCCGTACACCTCGCAGCAGAACAGTCGTGCTGAGCGCATCCTTCGCACTCTCAATGACTGTGTTAGGACTCTTCTCTTTCATGCCAATGTGCCTCCGCGCTTTTGGCCTGACGCTCTCGCCACCGCTTCTCTCCACATCAACTTCCGCCCATGTCGTACTCGCGGGAACTTTACACCTCATCATCTCCTCTTCGGTGCACCTCCCCTCTTATGATGGGTTTTGCATCTTCGGCTGCCTTTGCTACCCTAGCATTGCCGCTACTGCGCCTCATAAGCTTGCACCCCGCTCCGTCGCCTGCATCTTTCTCGGCTACCCACCTAACACCAAGGGCTATCGCTGCTATGATCCCGTCTCCCATCGGGTTTTCACCTCCCGACACGTTTACTTTGATGAGATGGTGTTTCCGTTTCAGCAGCAGGTACCCCTTGTCGTCTTGTCACCGCCGGCTCTTCGACGACTTCAGGCGGACGGTCCCGCCTGGCCCGTGGACCGCCTCCGGGCTTTGGCGGTCCTCGCGCCCTCACGCCGGCGCCCGCCCCCTCGGCCTCCTCGGCCGGCTCTGACGGTGCAGCCGGCGCCCTGCCTTCACCCGCCGCCCCCGACTCGGGCGCCGCGGGATCAGGCGCTGCAGGCTCGGCCGCCTCTTCCGCGGCCTCAACGCCAGCCACCTCGCCGGCCCTGACGCCGGCCCCCTCGCCGGCTCCGATGCCGACCCCATCGCCGGCCTTGACGCCGGCCACTTCGCCAGCCCCGACGCCGGCCGCCTCGCCGGTGGCTCCGACGGCGCCGCCCGGCCCAGTCACCCGTGCTCGTACCGGCGTTCATCGTCCGAGCCTCCGGTACTCGAGCGACGAGTACGTCCTCGCCGCTTCCGCCGCGGAGCCGTCGCCCATTCCCGCATCCGCTCGCGCCGCCCTTCGTGATCCTCACTGGCTTGCGGCGATGCAGGAAGAGTTCGATGCTCTTCAACGGAACCGCACCTGGACCCTGGTTCCCCGGCCTCCTCGCGCCAACGTCATCACCGGCAAGTGGGTCTTTCGCCATAAGACCCGCTCGGATGGTACTCTCGAGCTCTACAAGGCTCGCTGGGTGGTCCGCGGTTTCCGCCAGCGCGCTGGAGTGGACTTCACTGAGACGTTTGCCCCGGTTGTCAAACCGGGCATGATCCGCACCGTCCTCCAGCTTGCCGTATCCCGCGGCTGGCCCGTTCACCAGATGGATGTCTCCAACGCCTTTCTCCACGGCCATCTTGAGGAGCAGGTGTATTGTGAGCAACCCACCGGTTTCGTCGACGCCTCACTTCCTGGCCATGTGTGTCTGCTGTCCCGCTCTCTTTACGGGCTCAAGAAGGCACCCCGCGCCTGGTACCAGCGGATCGCCGGGTTTCTTCAGACACTGGGCTTCAGCGTTACTCGCTCGGACGCCTCACTGTTTGTCTATCGCCATGGTGACACGACTGCATATTTGCTGCTTTACATCAATGACATCATCCTAACAGCCTCCTCCGTAGCTGTTCTTCAGCAGATTACTCTCCGGCTGGGTGACGAGATTGCTATCAAGGACCTGGGTGCTCTACATTATTTCCTTGGCATTGAGGTCATTTGGCGTCCGGACGATTTCTTTCTTCATCAGCAGAAGTATGCACATGAGCTTCTTGAGCGTGCTGGCATGCTCAACTGTCACCCTGTTGCTACTCCTGTTGACACGAAGGCCAAGGTCTCTGCTCTTGAGGGCTCGCCTGCGTCGGATGCTCCTTTCTACCGGTCTATTGTCGGCGCTCTACAGTATTTGACTCTCACCAGACCGGATCTTCAGTATGTTGTTCATCAGGTGTGTCTCCACATGCACGCCCCTCGTGACTCTCATTGGACTCTTGTGAAGCGGACCCTTCGCTACATTCGCGGCACGATGGCCCTCGGGTTGACACTCACGGCGTCTACTTCTCTGGAGATGGTGGCCTACTCCGATGCAGACTGGGCTGGCTGCCCCGATACTCGTCGGTCCACCTCTGGCTACTGCGTCTACCTCGGTCCTTCACTCGTCTCGTGGTCGTCCAAGCGACAGCCCACGGTTTCGCGCTCTAGCGCGGAGGCTGAGTACCAAGCTGTGGCCAACATTGTCGCCGAGTGCACCTGGCTACGACAGTTACTTCAGGAGCTGCATCACGACGTCTCCCAGGCTACGGTTGTCTACTGTGACAACGTTTCTGCAGTGTACCTCTCCGCCAACCCCGTTCATCATCGCCGGACTAAACACATCGAGCTAGACATTCACTTTGTGCACGAGCAGGTGGCTCTTGGACGTATGCGGGTTCTCCATGTGTCGACCGCTCAGCAGTTCGCCGATGTGATGACGAAGGGACTGCCGACTTCTACCTTCGAGGACTTCCGTTCTAGTCTTTGCGTCACTGGCGCCGCTTCGGGGGGGGGGGGGGGGGGGTGGGGGTGTTGAGTATATTGTGTACATGTATATTTGTGTGTAGGGCCCACCTTCTGTTTCCTTTGTATAGTTGAGGTTGTGGCCCACCTCTGTACTTATATATGCGTGCTTGGTGCACCGATCAATACATCGAGATTGCACAGCCCATATCTTGTCCTTCTACAGTGTATACACCTCTATGAACACATACACGCGCGCACACACCCTACCTCTATGAGCATCTCTGAGAGACTGAGCCGCGCGCACACCTACCTCTATGAGCATCTCTGAGAGACTGAGCCGGCATATCATCTTAAAGTTTTACAAACTTGGTGTAAGCGCCTCTTAGTTGACGGGAAAATGTTCTCTCGTTGAATGCTCATTATCAAAAATTATGAAATAAATTTAGGATAAATGCAAGCGTCAGTACTTGAACCATGGTGGACCATAGATACCACTGTCCTTGTTATACTCACGTGTTAAGATTCTTTATTCTTATATATAAGACATTTTGGCAATTCATCTTATATAAAAGTCGTAACTTTTTTAGTGAACATGGTCTAATGCTATACTCATGTGTTCAGATTCTTGAACAGTAAATTCGTTCCTAAATATAAGATGTTCTGACAGTTCATTTTGTATTTAGAATTAGAGGGATTAGGTTTCACATAAAAGTTGATAATCAAGTTTCTTTGAAGTTGATAGTTTTATATTTATTTTCTCCAGAAGAACGAAGTTCCATACTATGATCGCAACAACAAAAGAATTGATGATTTTTATATTTTTATAAATGCCTCCGCAGGTGCCTCTAGACTTAATTCCTGACTGGAACTACTTTGAATATTAGTTGTTGAATGAAGTAAAAAGAACATTGGAAATAGAGATGTGCCAAATCCGAGCACTGTTAGTCTTCAATTATGCTCTTCACCCTTCTGGAGTTTATATTTTTTGAGAATGTGTTTTCAGTTTTTTGTATGCAGTGCTTTAATAGGACCTTCCCAGCAGCCAATGGAACTTTTTGTTCATGCTCCTGGTCATATTGGAGTTGATCTTTCGAATCATTTAGATTGGAAAGACAACAAAGAAGTACATGTAAAAATGTTGGATATTAAGCATAAAGCTAATCTTATGAAGTAAGCGCACATGCTGGACAGAAATTACACATCCAATTCGAACTGATACTCCTTGCATAAATCAGTGGTGCATTTTTCAAGAAACTGCTTGGAAACAGAACATGTCCAGAGATGCTACGTCTTCTACACTGCGTCTGACAATTCAGACACACCCGAGTCGCCGGAACAATATAGTCGTCTTCTTTCTGTTCCGAACTCGGAGTATCACATCTTGTGATCGAAATGTTATGGCTATTCTGTACTACATGGGTTCTTTTTGCAAAATTTGACTGGTGGTGAGTTTGGGTTCTACCGTGTTCCTATATTATGTATATAGTGGCTCTGCTATGTACCAGTAGCCGGATCATCCAGTCTAACAGAGCAGGATACTTGCCTGTTGTCACTGCCAATCTACCTCATTAGGGGCGTGGTGGATCTCGACCCTTGGTGGCTAGAGGGGCCCTGCTTTGTTTTAGGTGTTTTTTAGTTGTTTGGGCTTGTGTCCTACTCAAGAAGGTGAGGTAGCAATGACTAGAGATGAAATAAAGTTCTCTCATCTAGCCCCCGGCTCGGTAGTGTGTCTTGCATCATCAGAGAGCGTGTCCATGTGTATCTCTGATGGATCTTGCTTCTTCGTTCGTGTGTGTTCGTGTATTTTACAAATTTGATCATTTTGATCTATGCTTCTCTTCATCGGAGATAGTTGCTGCTTTGGTCTGCTAGTTCTTTCAGGCCTTAGCATGACGATTTGTCAATTGTCTATTAAAACAAGATTTTAATGGCTTCAGTGAGGGAGGGGCCATGACGATGGAGCGACTTCGGCTCGCTCCGGTGTAGGATCGAAAGTAGGTCTATAGAGGGGGGGTGATTAGACTACTTGACCAAAGAAAAATCTAACCTTTTCCCAATTTTAGTTGTGGGCAGATTTTAGCAAATAGTACAAGTCAAGCAATCAACCTACGCATGCAATTCTAAGAGTGTTGCAGCGGAAAGTAAAACATTGCATATGAAGGTAGAGGGAAGGGTTTGGAGAGTGCAACACAATGATGACACGTATATTTTTGGCGTGGTTCTGATAGGTGGTGCTATCGTACATCCATGTTGATGGAGACTGAGGGAGTCCTGGACTAGGGGGTGTCCGGATAGCCGAACTATCATCATCGGCCGGACTCCAAGATTATGAAGATACAAGATTGAAGACTTCATCCCGTGTCCGGATGGGACTTTCCTTGGCGTGGAAGGCAAGCTTGGCGATACGGATATGTAGATCTCCTACCATTGTAACCGACTCTGTGTAACCCTAGCCCTCTCCGGTGTCTATATAAACCGGAGGGTTTTAGTCCATAGGACGACGATAACAATAATCATACCATAGGCTAGCTTCTAGGGTTTAGCCTCCTTGATCTCGTGGTAGATCCACTCTTGTACTACCCATATCATCAATATCAATCAAGCAGGAGTAGGGTTTTACCTCCATCGAGAGGGCCCGAACCTGGGTAAAAACATCGTGTCCCTTGTTTCCTGTTACCATCCGCCTAGACGCACAGTTCGGGACCCCCTACCCGAGATCCGCCGGTTTTGACACCGACATTGGTGCTTTCATTGAGAGTTCCTCTGTGCCGTCACGATCAGGAAGGATGCCTCTTCCCGTCTTTAAAGACGGTACCATTGCCAGAGGAGCTTTGGCCGCCAGCCAAACTATCCGGCTAGGTGGTTTTCTTATGACCGCCTATTCGGCCGCCGCTCCGACGATGACCTCTCGGGTCATCAAAAGTGATCTTCATGTCAACTCGGAATTCACCGAGCAGCTAGATCCGATGGAGCTCTCTTCCGTAAACGAGCTCTTGGATCGCTTCGCCGCTCTAGGAGTCGCTACAGACTACAATCAGATTGGGCTTAAAACCGATCTGAGAGAGATTGACTCTCCCTAGGTTACCCATCACATTGCTGTGGTATAAGAACAACGCGACGATTCTTCCTCTGTATTAAAAACCATTTATGTCCGGACTCCTGACCCCTCCATTCCGGATTCCCGTGGAGGAATGGACGTCAATCAAGTACTGAACCTAAAGTCAGGCAGCGGACCAGATTCGTTGGACGACATCCAGCAATCCAAGCTTCCAAATTCGGAAACTTTTCGGCCCTTGAGCCTCAAGTTGGGCAGGGTTTCGGACTTAATTCCACCCGCCCACCCAAACATAAGCGATCTATCTCAAATCCGGCAAGAGCCCGCTGAAACAATACATCATTACTGGGCCAGATTCCTCCTGGTTATGGACAGGATAAAGGACTGCCGTGAGGAAAACGCAATTTCAATTTTCTGCAACAATTGCACGGACAAGGGAATCTTGAACGCCGTAAGTCGTCGCGAAATTACACGCTTCGCCGACCTGGCGTCCATAGTACGAAAGTACTGTGCGATGGAGAGTGTCCGGAAAACCGAAACTAAGTTTTGGGACAATCCGGCTCCGAACACAACCCTAGTCCGAAACAAAAGGGTGCATCATGCTCAGGCACCCGGGACAAAAACCAAAAAGCAAAAACCCCATAAAGGGCACAGAACCATACTGGAGGGATGGCTCAGCGGACCCTGTAAAATTCATAGTACAGAGGGCGCCACTCCAACTCATAGCCTTCGAGCATGTTGGATACTGCGGCAGGTGGCCAAAAGTGGCGAAGAGCTTCTAGCCCCGGAGAACCACCCCAACAGTACCAGTACGGTATTAACAGTCTTCGAGACTTTCGCATCAAATAATATGCGGAAACGAACAATCCGCAGCCTCTCCGAAGTCTACCAAGTAGCAACAACAAATCCATGGAGCGACACGGCTATCACCTTCAACGCCAGCGACGAACCTAAATTCCGCACAGCCCGAGCACCAGCCGCATTGGTCCACAGTCCAATTGTGGACGGCTTTCATCTTACCAAGGTACTCATGGATGGCGGCAGCGGATTAAACCTCATCTATGAGGAAACCCTTCGAAAAATGGAAATAGACTAGAGCCGCATTGAGCGAAGCAGCACAACCTTTAGAGGAATAATCCCTGGTCGGGAAGCACGCTGCACAGGAAAAATTACACTTGATGTGGTGTTCGGCTCGCCGGACAATTACAGGTCCGAGGAGGTCACGTTCCAGGTGGCCCCGTTCAGCAGCGGATATCACGCTTTATTAGGGCGAGAGGCATTCACAATTTTCCAAGCCATACCCCATTACGGGTACATGAAGCTTAAAATGCCCGGGTCCAATGGAATCATCACTCTTGTCAGTGATCCGAACATAGCACTGTGCGCCGAAAACAAGACAGCCGCACTAGCCCTAGAGGCACTATCCGAAGCCCTAGCGGCAGAGGAACTCACTGCGTTGCGCTCCACGGTGAACAGGGACGATGTGATACTCGATAAGAGATCCAAGTCCACCTCTTTTAAACCAGCGGACGAAATAGTCAAATTCCAGGTCCATCCAACAGACCCCACAAAGACGGCCTCCATTGGGGCACAATTAAACCCTGATGTAGACGCTGCACTACGAGAATTCCTTCAGGAAAATTGGGACATCTTTGCCTGGCACCCTTCAGATATGCCAGGAATCCCACGCAGGCTGGCAGAACACAGCCTAAACATCCTAAAAGGATTCAAGCCAGTCAAACAGGCTCTTCGGCGATTTTCCGTACCCAAGAGATAGGCAATGGGAGAGGAGCTAGCCAAACTATTAGAAGCCGGATTCATTAGAGATATAAAACATCCGGACTGGCTAGCGAACCTGGTAATGGTACCAAAAAAGGACAAATCCTGGCGCCTTTGTGTCGATTTTAAAGACCTTAACAAGGCCTGTCCAAAGGATCCTTTCCCCCTTCCCCGCATCGACCAAATCATCGATGCTACCGCAGGGCACGATTCATTGTGCTTCCTCGACGCATATTCCGGATACCATCAAATCAAGATGGCGGAAACAGACCAGGCCGCAACGACATTCATTACTCCATACGGGCCATTCTGCTTCAACACAATGCCCTTCGGACTCAAAAACGCCGGCGCAACATATCAGTGTATGATTCAGACATGTCTGGCTACCCAGATCGGCAAAACAGTGGAGGCATACGTAGACGACGTGGTCGTCAAAACCAAACACGTCGAAACTCTAGTAGACGACTTGAGGCTCACATTCAACAACCTCCGAGCATATGACATTAAGCTCAACCCGGAAAAATGCGTTTTCGGCATACCAGCCGGAAAGCTCTTGGGGTTCATTGTATCCGGTAGAGGAATTGAAGCAAATCCAACCAAGATTCGAGCTCTGTCACAGCTGGATATCCCAAAAGACCTCAAACAAATACAAAAATTGACTGGATGCGTGGCGGCTCTAAGCCGCTTCATCTCCTGTTTGGGAGAAAAGGCATTGCCCCTCTATCGCCTCCTCAGGCGCACCGAACACTTTGAATGGACGGATGCTGCCACGGCCGGACTCGAAGAAATAAAGGCCATATTGGCAACAAATCCGGTCCTGGCCGCGCCCAACTTGGGCGAACCAATGTTGTTATATATCCCGGCAACACATCAAGTTGTAAGCGCGGTGCTCGTCGTCGAACGAGAAACAGAAGGGCACAAATTCCCTCTTCAAAAACCAGTGTACTACATATCCACTGTCTTAACTCCATGCAAGTCCAGGTACCCGCATTATCAAAAGATAGCGTACGCGGTGTTCATGGCATCCCGGAAGCTGCGACACTACTTTCAAGAGTGTTCGATAACAGTGGCCTTCGAAGTACCCCTCAACGACATCATAAACAACCGCGACGCGACGGGCAGGATTGCAAAATGGGCCATCGAGCTCTTACCATTCGACATAACCTACAAACCACGGCGAGCTATAAAGTCGCAAGTCTTGGCTGACTTCATCGCTGAATGGACCAAAGCCGAACTCCCTAAAGAGTACGGCGCATACTCCAATTGGATCATGCATTTCGACGGCTCTAAAATGTTGGTCGGCTTGGGGACTGGCGTCGTCTTGACGTCCCCAACCGGAGACACAGTTCAATTAGTACTTCAAATAATGTACACGGACTCCAACAACGCAGCTGAATACGAGGCCCTTCTACATGGTCTCCGGATGGCAATCTCCATGGGCATTCAAACCCTCGAGGTCCGCGGGGATTCAAACCTCGCAATATCCCAAGTAAATGGAGACTTTGATGCCAAAGATCTGAAAATGGCAGCCTACCATAACGCCATCTTAAAAATGTCAGCTCGGTTCGAAGGACTCGAATTCCACCATGTAGCCCGGGATAATAACCAGGCGGCCGACGTGTTGGCGCCCATCGGCGCAAAGCGCGACGCCGTCCCTCCAAACATCTTCCTAGAGCGGCTCTTTAAGCCATCCGTAGTATGGGAAGAGGAGTCCGGAAACAACAATCCGGAACCAACCGCACTTCCCAACACCGAACATTCTGACACAATCGGCGGCTCAGCCAATGACATAACACCTTCAGCCCACGAAATAATGGCAGTCATTGCCCCGTGGACGGAACCATTCCTAGCCTACTTAATTAGGCAGGAACTTCCCGAAGACCAAAATGAGGCCCGCTGCATAGTTCGGCGATCTAAAGCCTACAAGGTCCATGAGGGAGAACTTTATAAGAAAAGCACAACTGGAGTCCTTCAAAGGTGCATCTCCGAAGAGGAAGGGCGAAATCTTCTGGCTGAAATTCACGCCGGACTAGGCGGACACCACGCTGCAGCCCGGGCCCTTGTAGGCAAGGCCTTCCGTACAGGATTTTATTGGCCGACGGCCCGGGCAGATGCTCAGGACTTAGTCCAACGATGCGTCGGTTGTCAGCTCTTTACTAATCAGAGCCACATGCCACCCACCGCCCTCAAAACTATACCCATCACCTGGCCGTTCGCGGTCTGGGGACTTGACATGGTTGGACCCCTTAAAGGGGGAACCCACAAACAAAAATACCTATTGGTCATGGTGGACAAATTCACCAAATGGATAGAGGCCAAGCCAGTTAAAACGGCCGAATCTGGACCTGTGATAGACTTCATATCCGGGGTAGTACGCCATTATGGTGTCCCCCACAGCATCATCACCGATAATGGCACGAACTTCACGGCCGACGAGGTTAAACTCTGGTGCAAAAATATGGGCATCAAGCTCGACTACGCCTCAGTCTATCACCCTCAAACTAATGGTCAGGTCGAACGAGCAAATGGTCTAATCATGAGCGGCATCAAACCCAGGTTAGTGCAGTCCCTCACGGAATCTAACACACACTGGGTAGAGGAGCTCGACTCCGTACTCTGGGGGCTGCGGACCACGCCAAATCGCACTACCGGATTCACGCCATTCTTTATGGTATACGGTGTAGAGGCAGTTTTGCCCTGCGATATAATTCATGACTCACCTTGAGTGCGCATGTACGAAGAAAGAGAAGCCGAGTTGGATCGGCAGGACAGCTTGGACGCATTGGAGGAGGAGCGCGACGTGGCAAAGGCTCGTTCCGCATTCTATCAGCAGCAGGCTCGAAGATATCAAAGCAGAGAAGTACGGGCCAAAACTTACAATGTTGGCGAACTAGTTCTACGCCTGTCGGACAAGAGAAAGGACAAACTCAAGCCCAAATGGGAAGGTCCCTTCATCATCGACCAAGTCCTGACCGGCGGAGCATACCGTCTGCGAAACGCATCGGACAACCGACTCGAGCCGAACCCATGGAACGCAGCCCGCCTCCGAAGATTCTACGCCTAGCGCCGGACTCAGAGTTCGTCTCCTTCCTCCGTCCACATTTTATACTTCAGTTGTCTTTTGTTTCTCTCTTTTCTCCCCACCTTTTCATAAAGCCTTTGAGGGCTGATCTGCGCATTGTTCGCACACATTTGACGTACCATTCGCACTCATTATACCTAGGGGCTTCTTTAAGAGAAGCTTATTTATACGGGCTTTATGCCCAACACATGTGTCAAACTTCTGCATGTACCTTTTATTCACCATTATATGCATCGATATGACTTAAGTTTTGGCCAAGCTGGGTTGCCTGGCTCCTGTGCTTACCCCTACGTTCCCGATTGTTCGGCTAGGAGGTAAAGGGAGCACCTCTGTGATTGTTACTGCCGGGTCAGCCGGATGTGTATCTCAGACTGGGTGAAGCCGAAAGCTAGCGTTCTTAAGGGAATATTCGGTCGGTGACTTGAAAGGTGATTTTTTATTCATTTATTTATCTGCCCCCAGATGCTTTTTTGCTCTTTTCGCAGTCCGGACATGCACTTTAGGGCATGCCTCCCAGGGAAAGGAACCCCTAACGGAACTATTCTCCCTGGAAGATGTTTCTTACTAACCATGTAATATAACATAACTAGTTGGGCACTTGTCTGATAAAGCACTAATGACCCCTATGCCTGGTCTCCATGCATGCCCCAGTTTTTTCATAACCGAGAGGGTATTCAGACACACTCCGGACTCTAGGGTCCCGAGGCTGAAGCAAAAAGGTCTGCAAAGACAAACGATCTACAATCCGGCTAGAAGGCATTTTACATGTCATTTTAAAATACATCATCAAACTGACTGACTGTACTCCTCTTCAATCCCATCTAACAGGCTGTCTAATTTACAGTCCTGTTGGGAATACTTAGCGGCCAACTCTACTTGGCCGTACATTAAGCTCACGGGGATCTCCTTCCCATCAGGCCCCACAGGTCCGACCTCGGCCATGTGGTTCGGATCCGCCTCCTTGTACCGCGTCTTCACCATAGCCCAGGCCTCCCTGGCGCCTTGATGGCAGGCCGATATCTTCCACAGACGGAAGCGCTGCCGTGCTCCCTGAAGCTTCTCCGCAAGCCCTCCAAGGCCCTCGGGTAGGGAGACAGACGGCCATAAGGCCTGGGCGACGCCACTCATCGCCTGCCGAACACGTTCGTGCAGTTGCACCAGCTCGCGAAGTTGATCACCCGTTGAACCAGGCATTTCCTCTGCAGGGCGACCTGTGAGCACACCTACAGACATATTCTGTCAATCGACTTCCTCGCCGAACTCTTCTTTTCAAAAGAGTTTGCTCAAGCACTTACTATAAATGCCGCGACGAAGCCGCTGATTCTCCTTCACGGAGCCAGACAGCTGGGCCCGGACACCTTTTAACTCTTCTCCCATCTAGGTGTGGGCATCTTGGAGTTTGTTTCTCTCCTGCTGCACCTTCATAAGCACCCTCTCGCCAGCCTTCAGCTGGCGCATTAGCTGTTGCTTGTCCGGATCAAGTCCGGCAACATCTGCAATATTATTGTCAGACTTATACGCACGCCGCACACCGTTTATCTTTTTTGAAATATGTGTTACCGGAGGGGGTCTCTGTGTCACCTCCTGCGGCGGCTAGTGCGGCTTCAAGCTGGGCCTTGCACTCTTGAAGCTCCTGGGACAGTCGGGTATTCTTCTCCGTAAGATCCTGCATATCAAATGATCCTTAAATCAGTTATTCTAACTACTTTAAGTCTCGGGGGCTATTGGCATATATAACTATTAAAACTCCTTACCCGTATGTCTTTCACATACTGCTCCATGGCTCTGGTTAAACCATCTTGAGTGGCACGGAGGTGCGCGTCTCCCGCATTAAAGGCATTCAACGCCTCCGGGGAGAAACACGCGTCACGAAGAACAGTCCGGCGACGCCTATGATTCATGGCGCTCTCCACCTCAGACTTGGTGGCGGACAGCCTGTCGGCATCCTCCGCTGGAGAAGCATCCGGCTCGCGCCTTGCGCTCGCCTCCCCCTTCGGACCAGGTGTTGGAACCTGGCTGGCGGAGGCTTGGTTGGCAACCTCTCCGGGCACAGTCCGGCGAGCGCTCTTTCTCCTGGAAAAGTCATGAGCATTAGTATACTTCCCAGGAATCTTTCCCTTAAAACGGTGGCGTGCCATACCGTTGCGGCGACGTTTCAATTCGCACCGCACCCCTCTTCCGCCTGCTGGGCCGAACTGACCCTGGTTGGTCAACCACCGCGGGATCAGCTTCCCGCGTTGAAGGCACCTCCTGCGAGACACCGTTGGTATACGGTGGTCAGAAATAAGCACGGATGAAATAATGGCGTTAGGTCTCCGGTCATAGTTACCTGGGAAGCCGGAGATAAACTGGGGTAGTCAGCCGTAATGGCGACTAGAGCATTGTCCATGCTAAGTTGATGGAACACCCCGTCAATCAGCTCCACCTTTATGTCCGGATCCTCTTCGGAGGCCGGATCAAGGGATCTTTCCGGATCCTCGGGTTGTGGAGCCGGACTGTGTATGCCCTCCACATCCCGACGCAGATCCTGCGTGAAATCATAAAGTAAGACACTTAACTTTGGAAGCATGGATCGGATAGATAAACATTCACTTACCCAGCTCTGAGGGTTATTCATGGAGAATCCGTTCAATGGACTCGTTTGGAGGAAGTCCTCCTTCTCCCCCTTGTACAAGCCGGACAGGATCTTCACCAGATCTGCGGCCGATCCTGGCCCCTTGCGGCCATGACGGGTGGCGTCATTCTCCCCGTTGAAATCCCACATGGGGTGGCCCCTATATTGGAGCGGCTGCACCCCTCGCATAATGCACGTGGCCATGACTCCGATCATGGTCAGTCCGGAATGAGCTAGCAACCTTATCCGGCCCATCAGATAATGGACGCTCCTGTCATCCTCCCGTTGAGGGCTCCGCGGGCGCCAACTCAGGCGTTTCTTCAGAGGAGCGTTGCTGAACTCCGGGAGGCCGATCCAAACTGGGTCCGGCAGTGGAGCATCTTCCACATAAAACCATTCTGAAAGCCAGTCTTCGGACGCCTTCTTTGGGGTTCCGGATAGATATCCGGTCCCGGCGATGCGCCATATTTCGGCTCCGCCCACTTGATATATCGACCCCTCATGAGAACGGGGTACGAGGCAAAACAATCTCTTCCACAGCGCGAAATGGGGCTCGATGCCCAAGAACAGCTCACAAAGAGCTACGAAACCCACAATATGCAGAATGGAGGCGGGCATGAGGTGATGAAGCTGGAGTCTGTAGAACTCCAGAAGCCCCCGGAGAAACGAATGTATGGGAAATCCGAGCCCCCTTATTAGATAAGGGACGAAGCACACCCGCTCTCCTTTGGAGGGACTGAGGGTGATCTCCGCCTGCTTTCCACCTTTGTAGGTGGCCAGCCCGGCTCGAACCGGGACCATAAAGGCCGGAGGGAGGTATCCCTCCGCTTGGAGCGTCACCAGCTCGCTGTGCGGGACTGAACATCTCATCCAATCTCCTGGCTGAGGGCTGGGAGCGCGAGAGGAGGAGCCGCGTCGACGGTCCATGATGGAGTGGATTTTTGTCAGAAGCGCTCCGATGAGTACTCGCGGAAGGAGGATGGTGTGATTTGGATCTGGATTCTTGCCTCTCTTATAGGCAGCTTGTTCGCGCAGCTGGGGTGTAAAATGTAAAAATACCCTGGCCTTTCGCATTCGTACGACACGTGGAAGAGGGCCATTATTGGGCGTGGAAGCCAAGGAGCGCAACATTTATAAGGGAGCCGGATACTATTCGGCAAGCACATGGAATTTGGAGGAGAACCCGCCTTGCAACGCCGAGGACAATATACGCGCTGGACTCGTCGTCGTTGAAGCCTGGTTCGGGGGCTACTGAGGGAGTCCTGGACTAGAGGGTGTCCGGATAGCCGAACTATCATCATCGGCCGGACTCCAAGATTATGAAGATACAAGACTGAAGACTTCATCCCGTGTCCGGATGGGACTTTCCTTGGCGTGGAAGGCAAGCTTGGCGATACGGATATGTAGATCTCCTACCATTGTAACCAACTCTGTGTAACCCTAGCCCTCTCCGGTGTCTATATAAACCGAAGGGTTTTAGTCCATAGGACGACGATAACAACAATCATACCATAGGCTAGCTTCTAGGGTTTAGCCTCCTTGATCTCGTGGTAGATCCACTCTTGTACTACCCATATCATCAATATCAATCAAGCAGGAGTAGGGTTTTACCTCCATCGAGAGGGCCCAAACCTAGTTAAAAATATCGTGTCCCTTGTCTCCTGTTACCATCCGCCTAGACGCACAGTTCGGGACCCCCTACCCGAGATCCGCCGGTTTTGACACCGACAGAGACTCTGATGTAGGGGTAGAACCCTAGATACCCGATCTTTCATGATTGGAGGGGATCCTACAAATAACACGAAGAACACGAGGAGAAATCACGAGGGGAAACACGAGAGAATCACTCAAACCAACTAGATCCGGTCACATATATGCTAGATCCTCAAAACACACAGAGTGATACACGATCCAAAGTCAACAAAGGACGATACAAAGGTATTCTCCGTGAGGAGGTCTTGAAGGGTCTTCCCATGATGGGGTCTTGAATCCGCTTGGGGGATCTTCTCCGAAGAGGTCGTGAACTCCGATGGAGAAGTAACAAAGTGGATGAGCAAAGCTCTATCTCAAATATGAGCTAAACCAATTCTAACCATAACTAGGAGGAGGAGGAGGTATATTTATAATCTAAGTGCAAAAGGGGCGGAATGAAGGGGTACATGGGCCTCGGGCCCAAAGCTGCGCGCACATAGGCAGCGGACGTCCGGTCTCTACCGGTCGTCCGGTCGCTCGCGGGGGTCCGGACGTCCGGTAGGGATCGGACTTCCGCTAATTTCATTCTGTAACAGTGGTATTGGACGTCCAGAGATGGCCGGTCGTCCGGTCGTCGGTCGTCTAGTGGCGTCGAATTTCCGATGAAACGCTTCAGGTGTGGAACTGCCGGTCGTCCGGTGGGGGCCGAACGTTCGTTCGCTCGGAAGTGCCGCCGGACGTCCGGTCCTGGGCGGACATCCGCTCGATGTAGCTGGCGTTGGCTGGGACTTGGGTCAACTGGGCCTTCAGGCACCGGACCTCCAGTCCTGGTCGGACGTCTGCTGGCTGGAGCGTTAGGCGCCGGACGTCCGGTCCTGGGCGGACGTCCGCTGGCTGGAGCTTCTTCGGTAGCTCTTCTTCTTGTCCTTCGTACTTGGTGTCCTAGCCGTCTTGTCCTAGCTGTTCCGTGGCCTTCCTCCGAGTACCTGATCACACATAGAGTTTCCGCTTGAGGTAGTAGCCATGTCTCATGTGTAGAGAGTGGGAGTTCGGAGAGGAGCGAGTTCACCTTATCTTCGATAGCCTTTGCTCGAGCCATGTGGGACCCGCATGTTCGAGACCTGCTTCGCAAGAAGACGACTAGCGACAGAGCCGCTTCTAGAGATGAGGCCAAACTGGCGCAAGTGGAGGTAGACTCGATGACTCCTTTGTATGATGGTTGCGATCCCGAGGTGACCCGCATGAGTTTCACGCTAGAACTTCTAAAGATGAAGGCAAAAAACAAATGGACGGATGCAAGCTTGGATGAGCTTCTGAAGTATCTAAAGAAGGTTCTTCCCGCGGGAAGCCTGTGTCCTACTAGTGTCGAGGAGGCAAAGAAAATCGTATGCCCTCTTGATCTGCCACACATTAGATATCACACATGCATCATCAATTGCGTCATATATCAGAACAAGCACACAGAAAAAAACCATCTGTCCAAAGTGCAATGCTTCACGATATAAGAAGGCCGGAAGGAAAGCTCCACAGAAAGTTGTATGGTACTTTCCGATCACTCCACGTCTGCAGCGGTATTTCATAGATCCTAAGGAAGCAAAGCTTATGCGCTGGCACGCGAAGAGGGTGAAGCCAGATGACAGAGATGATCTGAAGCTGAGACACCTCGCAGATGCTAGCCAGTGGAGAGCATTAAACACTGAATTTGATTTTTTTCGCAAATGATGCAAGGAACATCATGCTTGGCGCTTGTAGTGATGGCATGAACATCGTGCATCTCTTTCTGTGAGAGTTATCTAGGCACCGGAGACCCTGTTGTTGGTTTGCCCGTCAACAAGCACTGTGGAAGGCTCGAAAGCAAAGGTCACACCAACGGTCAGAGGGATGTGAATGTGGTCCGCTCGGGCCGACAAAATGACTTTAACAGGGCAAACTTAGTAGTGCTACAACACCTAGATGTGCTAGAAGATTTCGTGACACTACACAGAGACCATCGCAAAGAACTACCGTGACCATGGGGTGCACAGGATGGACGATGAAGTTATTAGAGAGCACAACTCCACTTTCTTGTGTTGGTTCAAAGAGCGAGTTCTAGCTAATCCCCCGGAAGAGGGCTGTCTAGAAGAACGCTCATATACGCCTTAGCACATGGCCCGTCGACCAACCTCGCGACTTATCAAGCATACGATATCAACGGATACACGTTCTACATGGAGGCCAAAGATATAAACAGTGATAACCAAAACTCAGGGGTGACGATGGAAGCCATGACCGGGAACGTAATTGAAAGATATTGCAGAAGGGTCGAAGAGATCTGGGAGCTTGACTACTCTGGATTGCATAGCGCGGCGATGTTCCGTGTCAGATGGGCTAAGAACGTAGAAAGAGAAAACCAACATTTCACTACCATGTGTATACCCGACTCCGATAGCGGTACCGTCAATGCCACCGCCAAAAATGAGCCATGGGTACACGTTAAAAATGTGATACAATGTGCATCTCTGACAGGTATATAGATCAACGATGGCGAGGAAGTGGTATACCGTGTATGTAGGGCATGTTTCGGGTGTGTACAATGAGGGGCCAGAGTGTCAGCCCCAAGTGTACCGCTTCCCGGGCGGAAGCCAGAAAGGGTTTCATAGCAGAATGGAAGCTGAAGCTAGTTACTTGAGATTCATAGCGCAACAGAGGATTTAGAACCAGCGCCGCAAAAACTACTACATGATCCCGCTTTTGCTCATTGTGATCACTCTTCTCTTCTATGCGGTCATATCATAGTCTACATAGAGGATGAAACATGAGTATGTGACCATGTAGTTGCATGTATTCGGAACTTCTAATAACTTGTAACACTATTTAGAGACATTTGTTCGACCATGATTGATGATGATGAGATACTTGAGACATGTCGAGACTTCTAATAACTTTTGCTCATCGATGCCTCACTGGCTTTTCAATGAATATGCATGTTATTGTATAAAAGATGTATCTGTTTAAATATGTACAGAGCCAAAAGGCAGGAAAAAAACTACAAAATTTAGCAGTGGCGCGGGGGTAAAGTTTACCAGCAGCACTCAAATAACAGTAGTGCTTACTAGCCATGCGCGCTGCAGATAAGTATCAGTAGCGTGGTATAAAAGAACGCTACCGCTATCTTCAGTTACCAGTAGCGCTGGGACAAACAAGCATTACTGCTAAAAAATAGTTGTAGCACCGTAGCAGTAGCGCGTCTGCCAGTGCTACTGGTAGCAAAAAAAACAGCGCTACTGGTAAGATTTTTCCTAGTAGTGTCATCTTCATTCTCCTTGCCTGGCTCCTGTTTTTGGAGAGCCCTTCGACCTCACCTCTGACATTACTATCACAAAGTCATCACACTTCTTTGTCATGGTTCATATTCTCTCTAGCCACAAATGATAGCGCGTTAAACACCTCGTGTTAATATTCTCGCACTATCGCATACATTTGACAATAGTTACAATTGTCGTGGTAGGCAAAATAGAGGCGATGTTATTGTCGATAGCGAGACGCTTATAGTGGCTTTGTCAATCTCAAGACCCACCGGCTTAGTCTCTCGGAGGTGCTCAAAGTGATAGGGTGAGTGTGTTCACTCGTAAAATAATGCATTTTGGTAAAGACATAAGATAATCTTTCTCATCTCTTTGTCCCTTTCTGTTTAGTCCTCAGTCACCACCGCAAGAAGACATAACATCATCTTTATTCTCCATGTTTGCCTCCTATTTCCTTTTTGAAAGCCCTTCGACCTCACCTCCGACATTGCTATCACATAATCACTGATCTTCTTTTCCATGGCTCATAACCTTTCTAGCCACAGATGATAATGCATTAAACACCTCATGTTAATATTCTCGCACTATGACATACATTTGACAATAGTGCCAATTAGAAGGGTTGGGCGCGCTTTGTTGTGCCGTTGGTGCTGTTATGTATCTTAAAAAAATACCCACCCTCTTTTAAAATATGAAGTGTATTACTTTTTTGGAGAGTCAAACCTTTTAAGTTTGATCAAATTTGTAGAGAAATATATAATCAGTATGATTAGATTCGTCATGAAATGAATTTTCATACTTTTTCCGTTTAATATTGTGGATCTCGAATTTTTTTGTTCTAAACTTCGTCAATTTTTTTAAATGAGTTTTCAAAAATTAATACCCCTTATATTTTAGAACTGGTGGAATATTTAGTTTGGTGGGTGGGGGAGATGATCGAGTGTTTTTTAATTTTTATTTATAAAATGCTGTGATTTGATGGACCTTTCCTGGTGGTGGTTCTATGTTATCCGTGAACCAATGTATATTTATGTGGGGAAATTTATGCATCGGTAGCTGCATGTACTCCCTCCATTCCCTTATACAAGGCCACAAACTCAAATTATAGGTACCAATGTAAAATTTAATGACTGCTTCGTAACTCAATTATTCTTTTGTTTAACTGGGATCATTAATACGCCCACATGCATGCAAAGAAGGCATGGGAAGGAAGTAGCACACTGTCATTATGACTACATGCATGCAAGTATTAAATAAGTTGGTAGTACGAGGAAACATCATTAATTTTTACCTCGATTACTGTTAGTGGCCTTGTATAGATGCAAATTGTATTTTTTATAGTGGCCTTGTATAAGGGAATGGAGGGAGTACTATACTAGTGCTACATTATCATATGGTGACTCTTCTTTTTTCTAGGTGAAGGGATGGTGGGCGGGATTGATGTGTTTTATAGGCCGGTTGCTGCTGATTGATTTGAAAAATCGTTGTCCCAATCAAAATCATTGACCAAATCTGAAATTGAGTATCTCAACTGAAAAAAGAGCTTTAAAATTAGGAAACATAGAGAACTGAAAGAATTAAGTGGGAGAGCTCCTTGAGGAATTATTGATCCAGTCAAAATCGGTGATCCATTTCTAAATCAAAGACCTCAGGTGAGACCTTAAAAATTAGAAAGCACAATGTATAGTATAAAATAATTGAATGAGAGAGTTTGAGAAATTATTGACACAGTTAAAATCAGGTAAACCAATTTCAATTAAAAACCTCATTTGAATGTGGGCTCTTTAAAACTAGGAGCATAGTTATAGAGGATTGTCGTGGTAGGGAAAATATTCTTGAGGTGATTATTTTTGTGCCCCTAGTGGTGTCCCAATCGGCTATTTTGTCCCTAATTTTCAAAATGCATCAGTCTTGCCCAAGGTCCTTTGCTTCTCTTATGTGTTTGTCCTTTGACCATCTTTTGAGTGTGTGCCACAAAGCAACTCCGCCCTGATGATTTCTAATGGCAACTTTAGTCATCCGAGGATGACAACTTTAATTGTGAAGCATGCCATATTTTATTTGGATGGCAAGTTTCAGTCTTTTTAGGGGTTTTTTTAATTGCAATTTTAGTATAAAAATATCAGGGCGCTGTTACTTCGTGCCACACATGTGGCATTTATCATTTGATTTTTTTTAAGGGAACACTTATCATTTGAGTTTAATTTTGAGGGTTTTCATTTTCTTCTCCAAGCCGACTCCCTGGCTCCGTGTGAACAGCTAGGGTGGTTGTGTTCTGGGCTTCAGCGGGCTTCTGCCCTTTTCCGAGTAGGCCGCCAGCCGCAGCCCACAAAACACAGCCGCGGACTCAGCGGGAACAGGGGAACCATGTTGCGGGCGGCGGCGTCAAGGTGCGCCGGCGGCGCCATCCGGCGGCTGTCGGTGGCTTCGTACCCAGCAGCGGTAGGCGCGCGGAGGAAGCCTCCCCAGGACGAGGGGGACTGGTCCTACTACAAGGAGTGGTGGGGAGAGGACGACGGCCCCGGCGACGGAGCTCACACCGTCTTCCGCCGCCACTCCGAGCATGGCAATGGCGTCGTCTCCGTCGTCGCCTACCCAGCCTCCCGACCGGTAGCTTCCCCTTGTCTTCTCCCTAGTTCCCTTTTGTTCCACTTCTTGCTTGAAGAAATGGAGATGAACAACTCGTCGTCTACTGTCGATGTTTACAGAAGCTAACGAGGGGAACATTCTTTTCCGATTAGAGCCACTAGAAGTTGTGTCATCCAAACACTAGAAACTTAGACATCAAATTTATTGGCATAGATTTGTCGTTTAGATCCATCCTGGTTCCCGGCAAAAGGGGTTAATTTTGATGCAATTTCACCTCTTGTGGTTTAGAACATGGCCACGTGGGGCAAAATGCTACTGCTGCTCTGCATTATGTCTACTAATTTAAATGTTTGTATGCTGCTTAGCATGATAAGCACTTTGATTCTGTGCCACCATGATCATTCGCGAGTCTTGTGATTTATCGCACTGTAAACATTAATGGATTTTTGAAGATTTTAGCTCAACCTATTTTGGACTCATACGGAAAATACAAATTGATGTGTTTTGACAGGCCAGCGATCAGTGGCCAGTGATGGAGAGATGGCTTCAAGAAAGAAATTTGGCAATATACCCAGAATCAAGTGGTGCTGACCAATTCAAGATACTAGGCTACCAATGGCGAGTAATGCGCTTTAACGACCATACACGCCAAAGTACTGCAAAAGTAATGGCGTGTTACCGGTTTGGCGGTGATAGGGCATTATACTCAATGCAGCAACCCAATTGTTTAGCTGTTCCTTGTGAGTTCACTTGTACTGTGTTCACACTAATGCTGATCGATGATAATTTCTCCATGCTGGTGTTTATTTTTTTGGATTCATTTTGCTTCTGTTATTCTGTAAGCATAACTTACAAAGACGGCTTCTTACATAGAAATCAAGTATACACACACTTACAGGTCAAAAGACATCATTAAACATGATTCCTCAATTATTTCTTAGCTGCAAGTTTTATATGCCATTGAGAACACAAGAAGAATTTCTGGTAGATGTGGACGGAACTGTTATTTTCACAACTAAAGCAATTTTGCTGGCACTTAAGTTTTGTCTTTTGCTTTGATACTATCATCTGACAGTCCTTGTTTGCAGATGTCAAGAGCATGGTATCAGCAGGGTTGACAGCACTCCCTAGTTGTTCTTATGATCTCCCTCAAGCAGTTTCTGAGCCGAACACTATGAAAATTCTTTGTATCGGTCATGGTGGCGGCAGCATACCATTGTTTTTGGCTAGTAAATTCAGAGGTATGTACTACCAGAGGTTTTACTAATGATTATTACTGCATAGATTCATACTGGATTTTTATTTGTTTTGCTGATACTTTGTTTCCTGTACAGTGAACTTGAAATGAAGTTATTATCTTCTAGTCTTTGTTGGTCAGTTAGAAACTATACCTCGCTTGGCTTGTTTAACTGCAAAACAAAGTGCAGTACTAATAAGTAATAACTTGCAAGTGAATACACAATAATTTTTAGATGTGCAAATGCACTCCCAGCTCTAAATAGTTGGGATTCAGCTCATTTGATGGAACATTTGGTCTAACATACATACTATTCCTATTGTAGTTCTAGTTGTAGATCCTTAATTCTGCAGTTGTCCACCTCATAGAAACACTCAACATATTTCATCTGTTTCAGGTGCTGATGTCCACATTGTGGAGATCGATCCAGTCGTCGTCTCAGCCTCGGTCGAATCCATGGGCTTCCCCGCATCATGTGCGAAAGGACTCTCAGCCCACACCATGCAGCCCGCCGACAGCGACGAGCTGCTATGGAACGGCGTCCACGACCGCATCTCCCTCCACATAGAAGACGCGGAGGACTTCATCGCCGGCGACAGCAACGTCTACGACCTGGTCTTCATCGACGCGTACGACGGGAACGACATATTCCCCCGCAAGCTCTGGGACGCCGACGGGGCGTTCCTGAGGAACCTGGAGGAGAAGGTCCACCCGGTCCACGGCACCGTGGTGGTGAACCTGCACTCCGACTCGGGGCCGTCGTCCCCCGACGTCGACGACGAGGCCCCCTTCGAGAACGTGCTGCCCATGGGCCGGTACGTCTCCCACGTCTGCCGAGCCTACAAGCGGCATTTCGGGCTGGCCTTCACGGTGGCCTCCCCCTGGCTCTGCAACATCACGCTGGTCGCCTGCCGTGACAAGGCGATACTGCACGGCGCGCCGGTAGGGCGTAGCCGGAGGGACTTTGTGCTCAGCAAGCTTCTGTCGAGGTCGAGCATGGTCGAGCAGGCGCTCGACCTGCCGTTCCCCTGTCTGCAGTACGTCAAGAATGGCTTCACGCTGGTTGAATGATGTGTCTTTTCTTTTGGACGGAAGGCGCGAAAATAATCTGATCTTTTATGCCCAACCCTCTCTTGTTGTGCTTACCATTTGCTCTCCCACATTGCTGAATCATGAACTCGTGCGGGGGTTTTATTGTAACCTGCCGGCGAGCATCAAGTTGATGAATGTGTTGTGTGCTTCTCTTTTCAAGGTTCATCTTCACTTTTAGCTGTCGAAACTGAAATATGTTCCTGAACAGGATCCCTAAGAAAGACAGTCGGGAGGTCCAGGTTACACGGCGTGTAATTTGACTTGTGAGGAGATGTGGCCAGAAAGTCTGGGCAGGGCACGTGAGATACATGAAACCGGACGCCGGTGGCTTAGTTTTTAGACCGGTGGATGCGTGCCCACGAGGTTCCTGCGCTTGCAAATTGACCCGCGATCATCTCCAAGCAACGCCCGGTTGACAGATGGCTTAATCTCCTAGCTATGCAGAGGCAGATGTGCATTCATTGTGTTTGTATTCGCTTGAGAAAATGCTAAACGTACGGAGTTGTTACAAAGCTTTACATGAACCTTCCCTCTAAGGCTGGTTGTAATGGATAGTATCATAAGTTAGTATCATGCATATGATACTAGTATATGATACTACTTTCCTAATGCATAGTATCATATAGTAGTATCATAGATGACTTTATTTATTGTCATGCATGACACATACTAGTGTAGCATTTATTATGATACGGTATCATGATATGATACTCAATCCTCTTTTACTTCATTTAATTCTATGCCACCTCATCAAAGTTGCCTAGTTGGCATACATGATACTACCTATGATACTTCCATTACAACCAGCCTAATCCTCTCCAGCGCACCTGATTTTCAGGTGGGTGGGCCCCTCACTCTCCTTAATCCAATAGTAATTTGACAACTCAAATCCATTCCGTAAAACCCCGTAAGGGTCCGTCGATGTAGCATTACTCATTTGCTTGATGCCTCATTTTAAGTCAATAAAATTCACCATCTGTCGAAAAAAGAACCCTCTTGCCCTAAAAAGAGCAAGTGGAACTTTCCTTGGCTTGCATTTGCAGTCGAAAACAAAATGTGCACGCTACACGCATGTAGAATTGTGGAGTAGCATTCCACACAGTACACAAGCTTGGAGTTAAAGCATGAGGCGCCGTCACCGGCGGTGAGAAGTCACGAGATGCGTGCAGATCAGCCCGGTTGAAGCGTTTCCTTTTCCTTCCTGGATCGATACATCGAGCAGAGACGTGTTTTCGGTCTAGAACTTTGTTTCTTGTAAGATCGATAATGGTTCACGTGCATGCGCCGGCCGCCATACAATACAAGTAGAAGCAACGCGGTTCTTGTGCTATTAATAAAATCGATCAGGCCACGAGACGAGAGGCGAGATCTCGACTTGGGAACTCTCACAAGAAGACGCCCAGAGGAGAGGAGAGGAGAGGATGCTGCTGAGGAGCTCCTCCACGCCATTCCTGCGCTCCTTCCTCACCTCCTCCTCCTCCCCTTCGCCCCCTTCCTCCCTCCAGCTCCGGCGAGCCTTCTCCGACGGCCACCTCCCTTCGCTCAACCCCTCCTCCTCCGGCGGCGACAACGACAGCAACAGAACCACCGGCCTCCACACCGAGCTCTCCTTCTCCGTCTACAACACCTTCAGCAAGGCCAAGCTGGAGCCCCACCAGGAGCAGGAGATGGAGGAGGAGCAGGAGCAGGCGGCGCAGCCTGAGCTGCCGGAGCTGCCGCTGTTCCTGGCGAGGGGCATGGGCATCGACCGCCTCGCCTCCGGCCTCTTCACCGCCGGCATGGGCTCCGAGGCTGCCCTGGCTAGGATGGCCAGCGGGGTGGACCAGAAGGCGGTGCTGGCGCTGGACGCCCAGTACAAGGAGATGGTGGACGAGCAGCCCGGCAACGCCCTGTTCCTGCGCAACTACGCGCAGTTCCTGCACGAGGTGCGTGCGTCGTATCATCTAGCGGCTCTACTAACTTCTTGATCGCAGAACGATCTTTAGTTTACACAGTTACAGTGGTTCTTGATCTGGCGTGTCCTTGTACCAACTGATGAATGAACCAGGTGAAGTGCGACCCGAGAAGGGCGGAGGAGTACTACTCGCGCGCGATGCTGGCGGACCCGACCGACGGCGAGATCATGTCGCAGTACGCCAAGCTGGTGTGGGCGGTGCACCGCGACCACGAGAGGTCCCTCACCTACTTCCAGAAGTCGGTGCAGGCAGCCCCGCAGGACAGGTACGCTCCCTCCGCCACACAAATACTGTGCTAATAATAAATCTAAGCCCCTTCGAGCTGGCCGGCATGGCTGACCGTGCTGGTGTTGTGGCGACGTGCATGGCAGCCACGTCCTCGCAGCGTACGCCAGCTTCCTGTGGGAGCAGGACGAGGACGACGACAATGACGATGATGGTGGTGTTGGGGGAGGCGAGCAGGGAGCACCCGGGCGTGCTGCGCAGCCGAGGCAGCTGTCTTCCGCGGCCGTTTGACCAGGGTGGCCGAGATGTGCTAACGATGTGCATGCTGATGAGTGATGATCATGCGTGTATGATGTTTCTGTGTAATCTGCAAAATGTTTGGACGGTCGAGGTGCTGCTACAGAATAAAGAACGTAAAGGTTGAGGCGATGGAAGGCTGTCCCTGTAAACATTGGTGATTCCGTCTGCAGATGCTAAGTTGCTACTATGTTTATTGGCTAAATTGTACTAGTACTAAGAGCAACTCTAGCAGACTTTGCATCCCGCCTCGACCCGGAAAATAACCGTCAAAATGCGGTTCGGGGCGGAAAAACCTGCCCGATCAGACCCCGCATCCCGCCCCGGTCCGTAAAAAAATTTGGGGGGCGCGGTAAAATCTCGGCCCCAACCCGCGTATTCGTGGGTTTCCCTCCTCGCCGCTGCGGTGCCCTGCATATAAGCGGAAGCGGTTGGTGGGGGACATTTCAGCCCGCGCTTTGCCCCACCAACCACCTCCCCTCGCGCCGCCACCACCCCGCCGCCCAAAATTCCGGCGAAAACAGCCAGCAGGAGCTCGCCGAAAGGCCGCCACACGCACGAGGCCCGCAAAGGCGTTTTTTAGCGAACTGCAAACATGTTTTGCGGGCCGGACGGATGCGGGGTCTGCTGCTAGAGTTGCTCTAATATCCTGGAGGCTCTGTATTACCTTGTTATTGCCTGCTTGTGGAGTCCCATACTGGATTTTAATGCTGGAGAGTGTCGCCTTGATGGGCTGGCACAGGTCTTTATGCTTCCGTGGGAGGCTGCAACTGCAGTACATAGCTGCGTCACCACTCCGACCGATGATGTAAAAGTTGATGCCCTAAAATTGGATTTTACATTTGGAGACAGAAGCTTTTGGGACATCAACAAAGTTTTTGTTGTAACAGCAATGCTCCAAAACTAGTGCCTTGAAATTTGGAAACCAATGGAAACATATGATCCGACAGTGGAGAGGCAGGGAGGCGGATCTGACTGTCGCCGAGCAGACACTAAAACGCAACTTTCCGCATAAACGCGCTAAGCACCCAGCTGTTAACCAAAGCTGGCACTTCAAAACTAGTGACAAACGCTACCTGGAGTGAAGGTGCCCGCGCGCGCAACTATCTGAGCCGTGTGTATGTCTACCGCTCGTCGCAACCCAGCGCCAGAGCTCCAGCAGCAACGCACAATGCGGTAAGAAGCCATGGACCTGTGTGAACAAGCCTTCACATACAGCAAATTAAAAGTTCTGAAGTCTGGCGTGCTAATTGTAGACCAGGAACAGAAACAGCCACAGC
The DNA here is from genome assembly GCA_963921465.1 of Triticum timopheevii. NCBI lineage: Eukaryota > Viridiplantae > Streptophyta > Magnoliopsida > Poales > Poaceae > Triticum > Triticum timopheevii. Next base: position 475,599,204 of record OY997264.1, on the reverse strand, counting down.
CTTTGCCGGATGATGCACGGCGCCGCGTGCAGCTGAGCTAAAGCAATCCAAGTAACCCTGCAAGGTACGGTCCAATCCCAGATATATGTTAGACGCCACAGCTGACTCATGGCAACAAGCTGGGAAATTATTAAACCTGATGACTGACAATCGGAATACTTTTGACAGTGTGCTCAAATGGCCAAGGATCAACTAACACTGATCCATTCTTTCCCCATGTTTAGTTCATAGTACCAGATAGGCGACAAGATCATGTAGCAAAAACACTAAAAGGAGTCCCATCAGAAACGAGTCATGCTCAATAGCAGCTAAGCAAAACGCAAGTTCTCCAGGTAATCGCGCTTTGTTGTGACAAAAATATGGCCAGGCCGCACCAGATCAAGAGCACCAAATGGGATGCGACCATTCGCCAGCAGAGCAAATGTGAGACTAGTCGTAGCCGTCGTATTGGTGCCCGCCCCTCCTTTGGTAACCATTTCCCTTTGACCGTGCAGCGTAATCCCCGTCGTAGCGCCCACCATATTGACCCCTTCCCCGCCCTCGCCCTGCAAAGTGAGCAAGTTCCAAAAATAAACAAGGCTTGTTTCTTAAACTCTATTTTGATCAGATACAATACAGGGGTAGTTTTCCCGTTTCTTTGAAAGTACTCCCTCTGTGAACAAATGTAAGACGTTTTGGCAGTTTAAGGATTATGATGCATTTTTATCATGTAGTCGTGTTCTTAGGGTACTTGACAGTGGAGAAATTAAATTGCACGGTATAACATGAAAGACCATAGTACTGTCCCCAAATAATGAGGTTCCAGAAACCTCATTCAATGTGTCAAGCATAGGTTTAGTACAGAACAAGACATACCCTACGAACAGCAGCAGTTGGCACAAAGATCGTTGGAAAAATATATCTGCTAAACTACGGTCATGAGGAAATCAAAATTTATACTTACTTCCACCGCCACGAAAGACTCCACTGCCAGGCCTCCTCTCCTCAACATGTACTAAACACCCATTCAACTCTATTGGAGATGCCTGATGTAGAAAAGATCACCATAACAAGATATGTTCAGGTATAATATGACATCATATAGATGGCATTCAGCCATTCACAGACCACTCTGTTTCACACATTTTATTGACATCAAACACTAGCTCAAACTAGAATATAAATAATGAAGATTCTTGATCTAATCATGCAATCTAATCTACTATAATAGTTTACTTGTCTGGTGAAGTGGAGGATAAAAGATCTTGACTATGTTGCTTTGCTTATGCAACAAATAAAGTCCATGGCTATTCTATGTAATTTTGACCTTTCAGCAAAATATATGTTTTGTTATGTTTCTTAATGTAGAATGTGAAAACATAATTGTTAGGCACTTGGGCATTTCAGCCACTAAACTCAGGACAGAATGCAAGAAACTAATTCACAATGTAGTTGTACTAAGTGATTCAAGGCATGGTCTTTATAACCCCCTTTTTCTTTTCAATCCAAGGTCACCTGCACAAGTTGTGCTATAATAATGCAGAAGCATGAGAAACTGAGAAACTCACATCCAACGCATTCTGGATGCCACTCATGTTTTCATACTCAACAAATCCAAAGAAAACTCCAGCCTCCTGCATATTAGTACACGAATTAGGAAACCCAACAGAAGGAATTAGAGGAAAAGCCTAGATAGAAGGCAAGATACCTTGCGACTACGTATAGCAACTCCATCAGGTTTAATTCTTCCAAAAGCCTGAAAGACCTTCTCAAGATCGAAGACTGAAGTAGCTGGAGAAAGATTACCGACATATACTGATAGGAACTCTTCTGATAGAAAAGAAAAACAATCATCAGTCAATACACAACCAAAAAGATTATGTCCACAGGAATTATCAGACAGACACTAATACCTAGACATTGCAGATGAAAATTAGTGTTTTTCTTTTGCAAGGAATATAAAATTTATATAACAACAGGTTCGAATGGCTCTGGACAAGAGACCAAAAGTATGCATAATGCCACGCAAGTTCAAAGGTATATTGCTCGGTTTCCTGCACTTTACATATGCCCAAAAAAACTTCACTTAACTACCATGTCAGAAAACCCACATGTGAAGAGAAAGATCACATACAGAAATCAGTAGTATATTAATGAATCTAAAAGAATATGCCAGATTTAAGTTTCCAATAAGCTCTTCCAGCAAGAAAAATATAGCATTACTCGGTTTCCAATTCTTAAACACATAGTTAACCAGCAGCAGATGGACAGCTAGCATGCATGAGTAAACAATGATTGTGGAGGGGGAAATCATCAAACGAGCAATAAGATACCGCTACCGTTAACCCCCATAATTCATGATTATACAGCCACTCTCAAATATCAATAACAAATAACATAAGTTACTACAATACAAAACACACACGAAAAACGGAATGTGACACTAGTTTAAAAACAAACCGAAGACAAAGAATGTGTACATATTCAAACAAGAGCTTCCCCACTTAGGATTTCACCTAACTGCTGGATAAAAAATGGGCATTAAGGGCCGGCTTTGGCAATGTTCCAGAACTTTCGTGCAATGTGTGTTTGGTTGGGCTTATTCTTGGCTTTTGCACCTAGGCTTTAAAGCCAAACAAAACAACTGTTTATGGGCTTTTGGCTTCAGCTTTTGGCTTATGACTCAATATTGTTACATGATTGAATAAGACAAAAGCCAAAGCCAAAAGCCCATAAATAGATGCTTTTTAGGCTTTTAAGCAAAAGTGCAAAAGCTAAGAATAAGCCCAGCCAAACAGCCTGGGCAGGCACTTAAGTGTGCGCTTTGGTCAGAAAAGCGCAAGGCCGTGCCAAAACGCACAATTAAAGCCTAGCACTTTTTTAACTATGCTTCAAACTACCTAACAAAGAAGTTGTTCTTAAATCCAAGACAGGAAAGTTTGAATAACAAACAAGTTGAAACCCATTCCCAGTGGTAAAGGGCAGAGAGGGTGTCAACAGAGAATAGCTAATCATTAGTGGGTAGATAAGTTTTGCCAAATGTTAGTACTTAGTAATAACAAAAAAAACATAGGGCAGGTCCCAACAAAGGAGTCATGAGAGTAAAAAAAGCTGAGTAGAAAGAAACCTTCATCCTCAGGGACACTGACATCCCGACGAGTGCCCAAGTTCGATTTTTCTTGCACTGGCACAGGCTGAGTTTGTCCAACCAGCTGTGATTCTGTGGTCCCTGTCATAGCCCTGTTAACCGGAGTGGGGTGGATAACCTGACCAGCATTTGCTCGCAGCTGACAAATTTGCAACCGATTACCATCAAGTTAAAACTAAGGATTCAGAATGAATAAAATTACAACATATGTTAGCTTACCACTGAAGCATATGTTTGCTTAGGCGGTTCTCCCACAGGCTCTTCTTCAGGTGTAGGTGGGGAAGGAGGATGGGGAGGAGCAAGAGATGCATCATGTTTAACGTCTGTCGAACTAGGGAGGGAGGGAGCGGGATCTTCAAAATGAGTTTCTCCATTGACTGCAGACTCAAATTCCAAAGGATCTTGCTGCTGCATTTCATGATTCTCATATATAATACCATTAGCCCTTTCATCCGTATCAGCGGGAGCTGCAAACCCCTTTAATTCAAGTTCTTCAGCCACATAATCAGATGCTGAGGGATCAACCAACAAAAAAAAATGGTTATCATTCTGACCATGGCTACAGTTGGAACAAACTTTTTCTCAAAAAATAATGCAGAAGAATACATCAATGAACTGGAAATAAATGAATAAAGTAGGATTATGTAGAGAGGAGTACTGCCCATGTAAAAAGGGTTACCACCAAAATTACGACCAAAGTAATAGCACTTCGAGTGAAAAGGAGGAGGTAAATGAAAAACAGACCAAAATAAACATATTTGTCAAAGAGAACCAGCACCGAAATTAACTTTAGATAGAGAGGGAAGAGCCGAAATGAAGTTGATTTACTGACAATATATCATAGAACAGTTATCATGTAACTCAAATTATAGAGGTGTCAGGAAGCAATACCTGTTTCGGTCATGGTATTATGAGCAACCATCTGGGGAAATTGGTTAGCATAACCGTAATCAGCAACTTGGTAATGATCATCATACTCATCACAGATGAGCTGAAAGATGTCACTGTCCACAAAAAATCCATCTGGTTTGACCTGAGGAGCAAGAATGATACTCTGGGAGAATCTCTTGCGTAAAGGGTAGCCTTTCAATTGCACTAGGCCAGTAACCAACAGAGTGATGGCTCCAGCCCATGATTCCAAGAAATTAGCCGTTTTAATCTCGACCTTTTGAACATTCATGGACATCAATATATCATTGATTTCCTGCATATTTTCGAAAGAACAAAAGGTGAGAGAAAGCAACCTTCAGTTTGCAAGCTGAAACCATTAACACAAGACGATATAAAATATAAATTATAGATCCCATTACTTCAATGCCCAATTTTCAAGAAACTGAACTATGAAACATCCGAAAGCACAACGAGACCAAAGAATTATAATCCTCAGGGAATCAACATTAACCAGAGACCTTATGAACTGTGATTACTAATTTATCATAAAACATGACTAATAAAATACAAAGATCGCCTGGTAAAAAAATGAGGTTATAAAATTATATTTCTGCATTTAAATTGCACAAAATGAGAAAGCAACTTAACATACAAGATCAAACCAAAATCCACATATTTTGCTCTGCATACCCTCGAACACTAATATGTTTACTTCTAGGAATTGAATAACAAAACGAGGAAATGAATGAAAACCATATAGACAACACAAGAGGTTCTACATTAACTGATACAAAATACCAACACCACTAGGAAACAATTGGAGCACCAGACCCTGAATCATAAAAACTTCTCAATTTGGTATCAGCATTTTTCCTGATAGATCGTCTTATGGAACTTTGCAACTGCTGCCTACTCGTTCCAAAAGGTCAGCAAGCAACAGAAGATGTCAACATAAACCAAGGCGTCCAAAAGTAAGACATAAGGCACATTCAGTCGGATGCATATAATCACCAAAATTCCACCAAACAGGCCTGACATTAACATGCATTACACACGACCCAGTTGTACTCGGCACAACACAGCATGGCAATGACTATCCGCACCAAAGGGAAGTAAACACGGCAGAAACACGGCCAGATTGGGGTTCATACCTCGGCCGTCTCCCCGAACTGCGACTCCATGGTCTGGCAGTCGACCCTCACGACGGTGCTGCCGTCCGTGTAGAACTGGCGCGCCAGCTCCGGGGTGCTGGCCAGGACGCTGTAGTAGCCGGCGAGGAAGTAGGACCCCACCTGCGGGCAACCAACCACAACCAAAAAACCCCACGCGTCAGGCAAAAACCCCAGGCTCCTCCTCCCCCAACCAAACCACCGCGCGAGGTCCCTACTCGGCGCGTCTCGGGCCGGCGCGGCGCTCACCTCGAAAGCGTAGGGGTGGCCGGCGATGCGGTGCTGCTCCCGCCGCAGCTCCTCCATGGCCGGCGAAAACCCTAGCGGGGGCGGGCCTCGGCTAGGGGACGGCGCGCCCTCTCGCGAGGCGCGCGCGGCGAGCGGGAGGGCGGGGACGGGGGCGGCTAGGGTTTGCGGGGGTCCGGGGCTCGTCGCGTCGCGTCGGCTTGTAGGTGCGGTGCGGGGAACGGAGGCGAATGGGGGGTCGGAGACGGGGGATCGAAACGGGGAGGGAGGGGAAGGGGAAGGTTTTAAAATGGGCTCACTGGTCGCCGCCTGGCTGCCTCGCTGGCCTGTTTACTGCCTTCCTCCTTTCGCCATCCCGTTTCCTTTGCGGGAGCCGTCCCGGTCGTCTCGGATTTGGTTGGTCAAGTCGCGCGGAGACGCCGGTGGTTGCGGTCCGGTCTCCAGGCTAGTACGGGTGTGCCCACCGATGGTGGGTCCGGAAAAAGTGATTCGGCAGGGGAGGCTGAGCCTGCGGGGACCCCACCGTGCTGTAGCATACGGACATTTTCTTTTGTTTTGATAAAACAAATAAACATTGAGTTCACTCACAAAAAATTGGGTGTGATATTGGACGCGGGCTTGGGAACATCGTTCCACGAGAACCCCTTCGAATGGAATAGTAAATTTAAAAAGAATACAATTTTAAGAAAAATACAAAAAAAACTAATCTCTACTCCTGTGTGTTGGTAATCTCGCCTCACCTCCCACAAAACTTACATTACGCATGTAAGCGCCTTGCACACGACCTTTCTCTCAAGCGTGACCAATATGGGTCGATCCATTTGACGCGTGCATTAACTCAATCAAATCGACACTTTTCCAAAATAATGTCATGCATTAACTCATTCAAATCAGATCTTAAGAAAATCTCAACTAAATCCGAACTTTTCTTGTCTTCCACTACCCATATACAAATCAAATCAAATATTACCAAAACATCAATAATAATCAAATTTGGCCGACCCATTTGACGCGTGTGTGCGTTATATTTTAGTTTCATTTTTTAGTTTCATCTCTACTCCTAAAGGGGATTGCCTCAAAAAAAAATACTCCTAAAGGGGAAGTTCACAGTATATTTTCGCCTCACCTTTCACCACCACCCCTTGACATAGAATTTCTTTTCTCCCGTCACATGTTGGTTTTTTCCTTCACCTTTCACATTCATTTTTTCCTTTTTTGATCTGTGTTTCCTCTAAATCGTTTGGCTCAAGACTCTATCGGTATCCACTCAAATGCAGCAAATCTCTACCAAAAAAAGAATTCGGATAAGATCTTTCTTTTTGCAGGGTAATAGGGTGTTTTTATTACTCAATCAAAGGGCAGCCCGCCTTACAAAGTTCTGGAACAACACCCGAACCCGATCGAATCCACAAAGCAATGTGATTCTCACATCTACCATAATTAGCTAAAAAATGACTCACAACGTTTTGGTCACGCTTTACATGCGTGATCTTACACCTCTCTGCCCTCCTGTAGGGTTCTCAATATAGTATCCACCATCATGGTGTATCTCGAACAGCCTGCGTGCCCTTGAGAAATCAGATTCTTCGCCTCGAGACAGTCGGTGTCCACAACAATTGGCAGCGTAGTCCATTGCAAGGCAAACGCGATCCCCTCCTTACAGGTTGAGAGCTCCGCCTCTAGCGCATCCACACACGACCTCAAGGATCGACAAGCTGAGAAAATGATGGCTCCTATATCATCACGCAAGACCATTCCTGCTCCAGCCGTACCATCCGCATCACAGAAGGACCCATCAACTGATAGTTTGCTCCAACCGGCTGGTGGTGGAGACCATGCCAGCCTCGGCTGCTGCTCCTGCTCACCCTTGGATGTCAGCACTTGCTTCCCATGTGGTAAGAGCACCACTTTGCCCTTCACGTGGTCCGCCGCTGGATTTTGCTGAATGCTATGGAGCATGTTGACGTAGCTGAGAAGAAAGCGCATGGAAGATTCAGTATCCGGTGGCTTCTTGTTGCGGACGATTTCATTCCGCACATGCCAACACCTCCATAAAGTCATCAGGAGGCACATGCGATCAAGATCCTAAAGATCTGCGAGCGTCGAAAGCAGCCACTCCGGGCCCTCGTCTCTCATAGTACGCACGTCCGGGATATTCCAATGTTCCGCCATAGCTTGCCACAACGCGGCCGCCCTCGGGCACCTGCAAAAGGCGTGATATGTATTCTCCCGCCCAGTCATACAAATGGGACAAACATCATATACTTCAAGAGATCGGTGATGCTTATTTTTCCAAGTAGGAAGGGAGTTAGTAGCCAGCCGCCATGCAAAGACACGCACCTTCGGAGGAGAAGGGCACCTCCATAAATAAGCCCAGACGGCTCGTCGTCCGTCTGGTGCCCTGCTCGCTGCCACTAAAGACGGTCGGATGCGCTCGTTGAGGCCCAACTGATAAGCGCTCCGAACAGTGAAGACTCCAGAATGCTCTAGTGCCCATGCCAGAACATCATCATCGAGCATTGGCGATGTACGAATCTTGAGAATAGCATCAATATCTGCAGGAATAAACCGGCGGTGAAGGAGATCCAACCGCCAATTGCCATGTTCATTCAGCAGCGGGCCCACATGGTGAAGACGACACCTTCCCTGCGGAGAAATTGGCACGGTAGGTTCCCCTTGCTGAATCCACTGGTCGCGCCATATGCGGATGGATGCACCATTTCCTATCCGCCAAAATAATTCCTTTTTTCAATAGTTCCAGTCCGTGCACAATTGCTTGCCAAGTCACCGAAGCACTTCCAGAGAACACAGTATCGAGCATGTCCCCATTTGGGAAATAGCGTGCCTTTAGGACACGCACACATAAACTATCTAGGACTGTGAGGATACGCCACGCCTGCTGGGCGAGTAAAGCTTGGTTGAAAATCCGCATATCTTTGAATCCCATTCCACCATGTGACTTTGGTTGAATTAAATCCTTCCATGCACGCCAATGTGTTTTTCTCCTACCTTTTGTTGCTCCCCACTAGTAGTTTCGAAGCATACTAGTAATATCATCACATGTAGCAGCCGGTAGCCTAAAAACACTCATCAAGTATGTTGGCAACGCCTGGCCTACTGATACGTCCATTTTACATCATGTTTACCTACTGTTATTTATGTTGTTTTATTGCATAATAATGCTTTTTGGAGTAATTCTAATGTATTTTCTCTCATAATATGCAAGGTATACACAAAAGAAGAGAATTCTGGCGGCTGGGAATCTGGACCTAAAAAAGCTACGCCAGGCTACCTATTCTGCACAACTCCAAATGAGCTGAAACTTTGCAAAAAAAATTATGGAATAAATAAGAGTTAATAAGTACCAGAGGGGGCCCACCAGGTGGGCCGTGCCCACCTGGGCGCACTAGGGAGCCCAGGCATGCCCTGGTGGGTTGTGCTCACCCATGCCCACCTCTGGTGCCCCTCTTCTGGTACATAAGTCATTTTGACCTAGCAAAATAAGGAGAGGACTTTCGGGACGAAGCGCCGCCGTCTCGAGGTGGAACCTGGCTAGGAGCACTTTTGCCCTCCGGTAGAGCGATTCCGCCGGGGGAACTTCCCTCCCGGAGGGGGAAATCATCATCACCAACACCTCTCCCATCTTGGGGAGGGCTATCTTCATCAACATCTTCAACAACACCATCTCATCTCAAACCCTAGTTCATCTCTTGTGTTCAATCTTTGTACCGGAACTATAGATTGGTGCTTGTGGGTGACTAGCAGTGTTGATTACATCTTGTAGTTGATTACTATATGGTTTATTTGGAGGAATATTATATGTTCAGATCCATTATGCTATTTAATACCCCTCCGATCTTGAGCATGATTATCATTTGTGAGTAGTTACTTTTGTTCTTGAGGTCACGGGAGAAATCATGTTGTAAGTAATCATGTGAACTTGATATGTGTTCGATATTTTGATGATATGTATGTTGTGATTCCCTTAGTGGTGTCATGTAAACGTCGACTACATGACACTTCGCCATATTTGGGCCTAACGGAATGCATTGTGGAGTAGTTATTAGATGATGGGTTGCGAGAGTGATAGAAGCTTAAACCCTAGTTTATGCGCTATTCCGTAAGGGACCATTTGGATCCAAATTTTTAATGCTATGGTTAGAATTTATTCTTAATACTTTTCTCGTAGTTGCGGATGCTTGCGAGGGGGTTAATCATAAGTAGGAGGTTTGTTCAAGTAAGAACAGCACATAAGCACCGGTCCACCCACATACCAAATTATCAAAGTAGCGAACATGAATCGAGCCAACATGATGAAAGTGACTAGATAAAATTCCCGTGTGCCCTCAAGAACACTTTGCTTATCATAAGAGACCGTTTTGGCCTGTCCTTTGCCTCAAAAGGATTGGGCTACATTGCTGCACTTTTGTTACTACTATCGTTACTTGCTCGTTACAAATTATCTTGCTATCAAACTACTCTGTTACTTACAATTTCAGCACTTGCAGACATTACTTTGCTGAAAACCACTTGTCATTTCCTTCTACTCCTTGTTGGGTTCGACACTCTTACTTATCGAAAAGGCTACAATTGACCCCATATACTCTTGGGTCATCACCTACTGATTTGATTGGTACCTCTCGTCCACTTTGAGCTAGCTGAGAATCCCTCCACAACACAAGATTATTTGTGAGTCTCTCTTGAAGGTTATCAAACCAGCCCTTTGACATACGCCCTTGTGGAGTTGGGAGGTGATACGTCTCCAACGTTTCTATAAGTTTTTATTGTTCCATGCTACTATATTATCCATCTTGGATGTTTTATAAGCATTTATATGCTATTTTATATGATTTTTTGGGACTAACCTATTAACCTAGAGCCCAGTGCCAGTTTCTGTTTTTCCTTGTTTTTGAGTTTTACAGAAAAGGAATACCAAACGGAGTCCAATTGACCTGCCAATTTTTGTGAATTTTTTATGGACCAAAAGAAGCCCCTGAAGTAAAAGAGTTGGACCAGAAGAGTCCCGAGCCATCCACGAGGGTGGAGGGCGCGCCCTACCCCCCTGTGCGCACCCCTATCTCGTGGATGACTCAGAGACCCCCCTGACGTGAGACCGACGCCAAAAATTCCTACAAATACAGAAACCCCCGAAAAAAACCTAGATCGGGAGTTCCGCCGCCGCAAGCCTCTGTAGCCAGCAAAAACCAATCGGGGCCCTGTTCCGGCACCCTGCCGGAGGGGGAATCATCACCGGTGGCCATCTTTATCATCCCGGCACTCTCCATGGCGAGGAGGGAGTAGTTCACCCTCGGGGTTGAGGGTATGTACCAATAGCTATGTGTTTGATCTCTCTCTCTCTCTCTCTCGTGTTCTTGATTTGGCATGATCTTGATGTACCGCGAGCTTTGCTATTATAGTTGGATCTTATGATGTTTCTCCCCTTCTACTCTCTCGTAATGGATTGAGTTTTCCCTTGAAGTTATCTTAACGGATTGAGTCTTTAAGGATTTGAGAACACTTGATGTATGTCTTGCGTGGGATAGCCGTGGTGACAATGGGGTATTCTATTGATCCACTTGATGTATGTTTTGGTGGTCAACTTGCGGGTTCCGTGACCTTGGGAATCTATGCATAGGGGTTGGCACATGTTTTCGTCTTGACTCTCCGGTAGAAACTTTGGGGCACTCTTTGAAGTTCTTTGTGTTGGTCTCAATAGATGAATCTGAGATTGTGTGATGCATATCGTATAATCATACCCGCGGATACTTGTGGTGACATTGGAGTATCTAGGTGACATTAGGGTTTTGGTTGATATTTGTGGTGTTATTTTACTACGAATTCTAGGGATGTTTGTGACACTTATAGGAATCGCCCAATGGATTGATCGGAAAGAATAACCTTGAGGTGGTTCATACCCTACCATAATCTCTTCGTTTGTTCTCTGCTATTAGTGACTTTGGAGTGACTCTTTGTTGCATGTTGAGGGATAGTTCTATGATCCAATTATGTTATTATTGTTGAGAGAACTTGCACTAGTGAAAGTATGAACCCTAGGCCTTGTTTCGAAGCATTGCAATACCGTTTTCGCTCCCTTTTATCACTTGCTACCTTGCTGTTTTTATAATTTCAGATTACAAAAACATATATCTACCATCCATATTGCACTTGTATCACCATCTCTTCGCCGAACTAGTGCACCTATACAATTTACCATTGTATTGGGTGTGTTGGGGACACATGAGACTCTTTGTTATTTGGTTCCAGGGTTGTTTAAGAGAGACCATCTTCATCCTATGCATCCCACGGATTGACAAACCTTAGGTCATCTACTTGAGGGAAATTGCCTACTGTCCTACAAACCTCTGCACTTGGAGGCCCAACAACGTCTACAAGAAGAAGGTTGTGTAGTAGACATCAAGCTCTTTTCTGGCACCATTGCCGGGGAGGTTAGTGCTTGAAGGTATATCTTTAGATCTTGCAACCGAATCTTTTAGTTTCCTGTTTTATCACTAGTTTAGTTTATAAAATAAAACTACAAAAAAATGGAATTGAGGTTGCCTCATATGCTTCATCTTTTTAATGTCTTTCGTGAAAATGATGGAAAGGAAAATTGTGCCAAAGTGTTAGAAGAAGAATGCATTAAAATGTTTGGCACTAAATCTTTGAATGATGAGCATGATTGCAATGTTGTTAGTTTGAATTCTTTGAATATCCATGATGCTAATTGAAGGAAATATGCCCTAGAGGCAATAATAAAGTTATTATTTATTTCCTCACATCATGATAAATGTTTATTATTCAGCTAGAATTGTATTAACCGGAAACATAATACATGTGTGAATACATAGACAAACAGAGTGTCACTAGTATGCCTCTGCTTGACTAGCTCATTAATCAAAGATGGTTATGTTTCCTAACCATGGACATGTGTTGTCATTTGATTAATGGGATCAAATCATTAGGAGAATGATGTGATTGACATGACCCATTCCGTTAGCCTAGCACTTGATCGTTTAGTATGTTGCTATTGCTTTCTTCATGACTTATACATGTTCCTGTAACTATGAGATTATGCAACTCCCATTTATCGGAGGAACACTTTGGGTGCTGCCAAACGTCACGACGTAACTGGGTGATTATAAAGGAGTACTACAGGTGTCTCCAAAGGTACATGTTGGGTTGGCGTATTTCGAGATTAGGTTTTGTCACTCCGATTGTCGGAGAGGTATCTCTGGCCCTCTCGGTAATGCACATCACTATAAGCCTTGCAAGCAATGTGACTAATGAGTAGTTGTGGGATGATGCATTATGTAACGAGTAAAGAGACTTGCCGGTAACGAGATTGAACTAGGTATTGAGATACCGACGATCGAATCTCGGGCAAGTAACATACCGATGACAAAGGGAACAACGTATGTTGTTATGCGGTTTGACCGATAAAGATCTTCGTAGAATATGTAGGAGCCAATATGAGCATCCAGGTTACGCTATTGGTTATTGATCGAGAATAGTTCTAGGTCATGTCTACATAGTTCTTGAACCCGTAGGGTCCGCACGCTTAAGGTTTCGATGACAGTTATATTATGAGTTTATGAGTTTTGATGTACCGAAGGAGTTTGGAGTCCCGGATGAGATCGGGGACATGACGAGGAGTCTCGAAATAGTCAAGACGTAAAGATCGATATATTGGACGACTATATTCGGAGTTCGGAAAGGTTCCGAGTGATTCGGGTATTTTTCGGAGTACCGGAAAGTTACGGGAATTCGCCGGGGAGTATATGGGCCTTATTGGGCTTTAGGGGAAAGAGAGAGGAGAGGTTGAGCGCCCCCCCAAGGCCTAGTCCGAATTGGACTAGGGGGAGGGGCTGCGCCCCCTCCTTCCTTCTCTTCTCTTCCCCCTTTCCTTGACTCCTACTCCTACTACTTGGAAGGGGGTGAATCCTACTCCCGGTGGGAGTAGGACTCCTCCTTGGCGCGCCCTCCTTGGCCGGCCGCACCTCCCCCCTCCCTCCTTTATATACGGAGGCAGGGGGCACCCCATGACACACAAGTTGATCTACGTGATCGTTCCTTAGCCGTGTGCGGTGCCCCCCTCCACCATATTCCACCTCGGTCATATCGTCGCGGAGTTTAGGCGAAGCCCTGCGCCGGTAGAACATCATCATCGTCACCACGCCGTCGTGCTGATGGAACTCATCCCCGACACTTTGCTGGATCGGAGTCCGGGGATCGTCATCGAGCTGAACGCGTGCTGAACTCGGAGGTGCCGTACGTTCGGTACTTGGATCGGTCGGATCGTGAAGACGTACGACTACATCAACCGCGTTGTCATAACGCTTCCGCTTACGGTCTACGAGGGTACGTGGACAATACTCTCCCCTCTCGTTGCTATGCCATCACCATGATCTTGCGTGTGCGTAGGAATTTTTTTGAAATTACTACGTTCCCCAACACTAATGATATGCAAAGCCACAAGCTTGTGGATGCTATGTTTGATGAATATGATATTTTTAGTCCCCCAAGTTTTGATGAGAAAATATATTATGATGATATCATGCCTCCTATTTATGATGATTATATTGATGAAAGTGGGTTTGGAAGAGTGTCAACTTTAGGTAGTAATGATCCCACTATTTTGGAGGGTGTTGAATCTCATGGTTATATTGATAAAAGTGGATTTGGAGAGGTCATGACTTTATTTAGTGATGAATCCACTATTTCGGAAGAGGTTCCAATTGATTACGAGAACAAAGTTGCTATCTATGATGATTATTGTGATGACATGTACACTATAAACAAATAATGATAACCATGAAACTTGTCATCTTGATTTTAATTTTCAATTGGATTATGCTTCACATGATAGTTATTTTGTTGAGTTTGCTCCCACTACTATTCATGAGAAGAAATTTGCTTATGTGGAGAGTACTAAAAATTATATGCTTGTGCATCATGAAAATAGTGCTTTATGTGCTGGTTATATTGTTGAATTAATTCATGATGCTACTGAAAATTATTATGAGGGAGGAATATATGCTTGTAGGAATTGCAATAATATCAAGTTTCCTCTCTATGTGTTGAAAATCTTGAAGATATGCTTGTTTTGCTTTCCTATGCTAATTGATTCTTGTTCCCATAAGTTGTTTGCTCATAAAATCCCTATGCATAGGAAGTGAGTTAGACTTAAGTGTGCTAGTCATATTCTTCATGATGCTCTCTTTGTGTTTCAATTCTTATCTTTTATACGAGCATCATTGAAATCATCATGCCTAGCTAAAAAGGCATTAAAGAAAAGCGCTTGTTGGGAGAAAACCCAATATTTACCCCTACTATTTTTGTGTGTTCACATGATTAAGCTTTGGGAAGACTTGGGTGAAATTTAATGCGATCTTGCTGTAAAAAACAGAAACTTTATGCTCACGAGAATAATTGTCGTTTTTAACAGAAGAGTGATTTTAAGTTGATTCTTTTTGGATAATATTAATAGACAAATTCCTCACGTCCACCAATTTATTTCAGAATTTTTGGAGTTACAGAAGTCTTCGAGAGTTACAGATTACTACAGACTGTTCTGTTTTTGACAGATTCTGTTTTCACTGTGTTGTTTGCTTATTTTGATGAACCTATGAGTAGTATCGGAGGGTATGAACCATAGAGAAGTTGGAATACAGTAGATATTACACCAATATGAATTTAGAATTAGTTCACAACAGTACCAAAAGTGGTGATTTATTTTCTTATACTAACGGAGCTTACGAGTTTTCTGTTGAGTTTTGTGTTGTGAAGTTTTCAAGTTTTGGGTAAAGATTCGATGGACTATAGAATAAGGAGTGGAAAGAGCCTAAGCTTGGGGATGCCCAGGGCACCCCAAGGTAATATTAAAGGACAACCAAGAGCCTAATCTTGGGGATGCCCCGGATGGCATCCCCTCTTTCGTCTTCGTTCATCGGTAACTTTACTTGGAGCTATATTTTTATTCACCACATGATATGTGTTTTGCTTGGAGCATCATTTTATTTTATAGGGTTTTGCTTGATGTTTTAATAAATTACCAAGATTTGAAATTCTTAAATGTTAGAGAGTCTTCACATAGTTACATAATTATTCGACTACTCATTGATCTTCACTTATATCTTTTGGAGTAGTTTGTCGTTTGCTCTAGTGCTTCACTTATATCTTTTTAGAGTACGGCAGTGGTTTTATTTTGAAGAAATAGATGAACTCTCATGCTTCACTTATATTATTTTGAGATTCTTAAACAGCATGGTAATTTGATTTGGTTATTAATTTAGTCCTAATATGATGGGCATCCAAAAGGGATAAAATAAAAACTTTCATATAAAAGTGCATTGAATACTATGAGAAGTTTGATTCTTTATGATTGTTTTGAGATATGAAGACGATGATATTAGAGTCATGCTAGTGGAGTAATTGTGAATTTTGAGAAATACTTGTGTTGGGGTTTGTGAGTCCCGTAGCATGCACGTATGGTGAACCATTGTGTAACAAATTTGGAGCATGAGGTATTCATTGATTGTCTTCCTTGTGAGTGGAGGTTGGGGATGAGTGATGGTCTTTCCTACCAATCTACCCCCCTAGGAGCATGCGTGCAGTACTTCATTCAATGACTAATAGATTTTTGCAATAAGTATGTGAGTTCTTTTTGACTAATGTTGAGTCCATGGATTATACGCACTCTCACCCTTCCACCATTGCTAGCCTCTCTTGTACCGCGCAACTTTCGTCGGTATCATACACCCACCATATACCTTCCTCAAAACAGCCACCATACCTACCTATTATGGCATTTCCATAGCCATTCTGAGATATATTGCCATGCAACTTTCCACCGTTCCATTTATTATGACACGTTTCGTCATTGTCATATTGCTTTGCATGATCATGTAGTTAACATTGTATTTGTGGCAAAGCCACCTTTCATAATTATTTCATACATGTCACTCTTGATTCATTGCACATACCGGTACACCGCCGGTGGCATTCATATAGAGTCATATTTTGTTCTAAGTATCGAGTTGTAATTGTTGAGTTGTAAATAAATAGAAGTGTGATGATCATCATTATTAGAGCATTGTCCCGTGTGAGGAAATAAAAAAAAGAGGCCAAAGAAGCCAATAAAAAAAGAGGCTGAAGAAGCCAATAAAAAGGACAAAAAAATGAGAGAAAAAGAGAGAAGGGGCAATGCTACTATCCTTTTCCACACTTGTGCTTCGAAGTAGCACCATGATCTTCATCATAGCGAGTCTCTTATGTTGTCACTTTCATATACTAGTGGGAATTTTTCATTATAGAACTTGGCTTGTATATTCCAACGATGGGCTTCCTCAAAGGCCCTAGGTCTTCATGAGCAAGCAAGTTGGATGCACACCCACTTAGTTTCTTTTTGAGCTTTCATACACTTATAGCTCTAGTGCATCCGTTGCATGGCAATCCCTACTCACTCATATTGATATCTATTGATGGGCATCTACATAGCCTGTTGATACGCCTAGTTGATGTGAGACTATCTCCCTCTTTTTTGTCTTCTCCACAACCACCATTCTATTCCACCCATAGTGCTATGTCCACGGCTCACACTCATGTATTGCGTGAAAGTTGAAAATGTTTGAGAACATCAGAGTATGAAAAAATTGCTTGGCTTGTCATCGGGGTTGTGCATGATTTGAGTATTTCGTGTGACGAAGATGGAGCATAGCCAGACTATATGGTTTTGTAGGGATAAGCTTTCTTTGGCCATGTTATTTTGAGAAGACATAATTGCTTTGTTAGTATGCTTGAAGTATTATTGTTTTTATGTCAATATTAAACTATTGTTTTGAATCTTTCGGATCTAAACATTCACGCCAAAATAAAATAAAATTACATTGGTAAATATGTTAGGTAGCATTCCACATCAAAAATTCTGTTTTTATCATTTACCTACTCGAGGACGATCAGGAATTAAGCTTGGGGATGCTTGATACGTCTCCAATGTATCTATAATTTTTTTATTGTTCCATGCTATTATATTATCCATCTTGGATGTTTTATATGCATTTATATGCTATTTTATATGATTTTTGGGACTAACCTATTAACCTAGAGCCCAGTGCCAGTTTTCTGTTTTTTCCTTGTTTTTGAGTTTTACAGAAAAGGAATACCAAACGAAGTCCAATTGACCTGCCAATTTTGTGGATTTTTTATGGACCAAAAGAAGCCCCCGAAGTAAAAGAGTTGGGCCAGAAGAGTCCCGAGCCATCCACGAGGGTGGAGGGCGCGCCCTACCTCCTGGGCGCACCCCTATCTCGTGGATGACTCGGAGACCCCCCTGACGTGAGACCGACGCCAAAAATTCCTATAAATACAGAAACCCCCGAAAAGAAACCTAGATCGGGAGTTCCGCCGCTGCAAGCCTCTATAGCCACCAAAAACCAATCGAGACCCTGTTTGGCACCCTGCCGGAGGGGGAATCATCACCGGTGGCCATATTCATCATCCCGGCGCTCTCCATGACAAGGAGGGAGTAGTTCACCCTCGGGGCTGAGGGTATATACCAATAGCTATGTGTTTGATCTCTCTCTCTCTCTCTCTCTCTCTCTCTCGTGTTCTTGATTTGGCACGATCTTGATGTACCGCGAGCTTTGCTATTATAGTTGGATCTTATGATGTTTCTCCCCCTCTACTCTCTTGTAATGGATTGAGTTTTCCCTTTGAAGTTACCTTATCGGATTGAGTCTTTAAGGATTTGAGAACACTTGATGTATGTCTTGCGTGGGATACCCGTGGTGATAATGGGGTATTCTATTGATCCACTTGATGTATGTTTTGGTGATCAACTTGCGGGTTCCGTGACCTTACACCTTAGGAATCTATGCATAGGGGTTGGCACATGTTTTTGTCTTGACTCTCCGGTAGAAACTTTGGGGCACCCTTTGAAGTTCTTTGTGTTGGTTTGAATAGATGAATCCAATATTGTGTGATGCATATCGTATAATCATACCCGCAGATACTTTTGGTGAGTATCTAGGTGACATTAGGGTTTTGGTTGATATGTGTCTTAACGTGTTATTTTACTATGAACTCTAGGGGCTGTTTGTGACACTTATAGGAATAGCCCAATGGATTGATCGGAAAGAATAACTTTGAGGTGGTTTCGTACCCTACCATAATCTCTTCGTTTGTTCTCTGCTATTAGTGACTTTGGAGTGACTCTTTGTTGCATGTTGAGGGATAGTTATTGAAGGAAATATGGCCTAGAGGCAATAATAAAGTTATTATTTATTTCATTAAATCATGATAAATTTTTATTATTCATGCTAGAATTGTATTAACCGGAAACTTAGTACATGTGTGAATACATAGACAAAACCTATAGTCCCTAGTATGCCTCTACTTGACTAGCTCGTTAATCAAAGTTAGTTATGTTTCTAGACATGTGTTGTCATTTGATGAACGGGATCACATCATTAGGAGAATGATGTGATGGAAATGACCCATCCGTTAGCTTAGCATTATGATCGTGTTAGTTTCATTGCTACTACTTTCTTCATGACTTATACAAGTTCCTCAGACTATGAGATTATGCAACTCCCGAATACCGGAGGAACACTTTGTGTGCTACCAAACATCACAACGTAAAAGGGTGATTATAAAGGTGCTCTATAGGTGTCTCCAAAGGTGTTTGTTGGGTTGGCATAGATCGAGATTAGGATTTGTCACTCCATGCTTCAGAGAGGTATCTATGGGCCCTCTCGGTAATACTCATCACTATAAGCCTTGCAAGCAATGTGACTAATGAGTTTTGCGGGATGAAGTATTACAGAACGAGTAAAGATACTTGCCGGCAACGAGATTGAACTAGGTATCGAGATACCGATGATCGAATCTCGGGCAAGTAACGTACCGATGACAAAGGGAACAATGTATGTTATTATGCGGTTTGACCGATAAAGATCTTCGTAGAATATGTAGGAACCAATATGAGCATCCAGGTTCCGCTATTGGTTATTGATCAGAGACGTGTCTTGTTCATGTCTACATAGTTCTCGAATCCGTAGGGTCCACACGCTTAACGTTCGATGACGATTGGTATTATGAGTTTATGTGTTTTGATGTACCGAAGGTAGTTCAGAGTCATGGATGTGATCACGGACATGACGAGGAGTCTCGAAATGGTCGAGACATAAAGATTGATATATTGGAAGCCTATGTTTGGACATCGGAATGGTTCCGGGTGAGTTTGGGCATATACCGGAGTACCAGGAGGTTACCGGAACCCCTCGGGAAGTATATGGGCCTTATTGGGCCATAGTGGGAGAAAGGAGGAGGAGGACCAGGTGGAGGGTGCACCCCCCAAGCCCAATCCGAATTGGGTGGGGGATGCCCCCCTTTCCTTCCTCCCTCTCTCCCCCTTCCTTCTCTCCTAGTCCAACTAGGGAAGGGGGGAATCCTACTCCCGGTGGGAGTAGGACTCCTCCAGGGCGCGCCATAGAGGGCCGGCCCTCCCCCCTCCTCCACTCCTTTATATACGGGGGAGGGGGCACCCCATAGACACACAAGTTGACATTGTTTAGCCGTGTGCGGTGCCCCCCTCCACAATTACACAGCTCGGTCATATCGTTGTAGTGCTTAGGCGAAGCCCTGCACCGGTAACTTCGTCATCACCGTCACCACGCCGTCGTGCTGACGAAACTCTCCCTCGGGCTCAACTGGATCAAGAGTACGAGGGACGTCCCCGAGCTAAACGTGTGCTGATCGCAGAGGTACCGTACGTTCGGTGCTAAAATCGGTTGGATCGTGAAGACGTACGACTACATCAACCGCGTTGTCCTAACGCTTCTGCTTTCGGTCTACGAGGGTACGTGGACACACTCCCCCCTCTCGTGCTATACATCACATAGATATATCTTGCGTGATTGTAGGAATTTTTTTGAAATTACCGCGTTCCCCAACAGTGGCATCCGAGCCAGGTCTATGCGTAGGTGTTATATGCACGAGTAGAACACAAAGAGTTGTGGACGATAATAGTCATACTGCTTAACAGCATGTCATACTTTGATTCGGCAATATTGTTGGATGAAGCGGCTCAGACCGACATTACGCGTATGCTTACGCGAGACTAGTTCTACCGACGTGCTTTGCACATAGGTGGCTGGTGAGTATCTGTTTCTCCAACTTTAGTGGAATTGAGTGTGGCTACGCCTAGTCCTCGTTGAAGGTTAAAATAGCACACTTGACGAAAAATCATTGTGGTTTTGATGTGTAGGTAAGAACGGTTCTTGCTAGAAGCCCGTAGCAGCCACGTATAACTTGCAACAACAAAGTAGAGGACGTCTAACTTGTTTTTGCGGGTCTTGCTGTGATGTGATATGGTCAAGCATGATGTGATATAAATTGTTGTATGAGATGATCATGTTTTGTAACAAAGTTATCGGCAACTGGCAGGAGTCATATGGTTGCCACTTTATTGTATGAAATGCAATTGCCATGTAATTGTTTTACTTTATCACTAAGCGGTAGTGATAGTCGTAGTAACAATAGGTGGCAAGACGACAACGATGCTACAATGGAGATCAAGGTGTCGCACCGGTGACGTTGGAGATCATGATGTTGCTTCGATGATGGAGATCATGAGCACAAGATGATGATGACCATATCATGTCATATATTTTGATTGCATGTGATGTTTATCCTTTATGCATCTTATTTTTCTTAGAACGTCGGTAGCATTATAAGATGATCCCTTACTAAATTTCAAGGTACAAGTGTTCTCCCTAAGTATGCACCGTTGCTATAGTTCGTCGTGCCGAGACACCACGTGATGATCGGGTGTGATAAGCTCTACGTTCACATACAACGGGTGCAAGCCAGTTTTGCACACGCAAAATACTCGGGTTAAACTTGATGAGCCTAGCATATGCAGATATGGCCTCGGAACACTGAGACCGAAAGGTCGAGCGTGAATCACATAGTAGATATGATCAACATAGTGATGTTCACCATTGTAAACTACTCCATCTCACGTGATGATCAGACATGGTTTAGTTGATTTGGATCATGTGATCACTTAGATGATTAGAGGGATGTCTATCTAAGTGGGAGTTCTTAAGTAATATGATTAATTGAACTTTAATTTATCATGAACTTAGTACCTGATAGTATTTTGCATGTCTATGTTGTTGTAGATCAATGGCCCGTGCTACCGTTCCTTTGAATTTTAATGTGTTCCTAGAGAAAGCTAAGTTGAAAGATGATGGCAGCAACTACACGGACTGGGTCCGTAACTTGAGGATTATCCTCATTGCTGCACAGAAGAATTACGTCCTGGAAGCACCGTTGGGTGCCAGGCCTGCTGCAGATGCTACTGATGACATTAAGAACGTCTGGCAGAGCAAAGCTGATGACTACTCGATAGTTTAGTGTGTTATGCTTTATGACTTAGAATCGGGACTTCAAAGATGTTTTGAACGTCATGGAGCATATGAGATGTTCCAAGAGTTGAAGTTAATATTTCAAGCAAATCCCCGAGTTGAGAGATATGAAGTCTCCAACAAGTTCTGCAGCTGCTAAATGGAGGAGAATAGTTTTGTTAGTGAACACATACTCAAAATGTCTGGGTATCATAATCACTTGACTCAGCTAGGAGTTGATCTTCCAGTTGATTGTGTCATTGACAGAGTTCTTCAATCACTGCCACCAAGCTATAAAGGCTTCGTGATGAACTATAATATGCAAGGGATGGAAAAGACTATTCCTAAGCTCTTCATGATGCTAAAGGCCGCAGAGGTAGAAATCAAGAAGGAGCATCAAGTGTTGATGGTCAATAAGACCACTAGTTTCAATAAAAAGGGCAAAGGAAAGAAAGGGAACTTCAAGAAGAACAACAAAAAGGTTGCTGCTCAAGAGAAGAAACCCAAGTCTGGACCCAAGCCTGAAATTGAGTGCTTCTACTACAAAGGGACTGGTCACTGGAAGTGGAACTGCCCCAAGTATCTGGCGGATAAGAAGGATGGCAAAGTGAAAGGTATATTTGATGTACATGTTATTGATGTGTACTTAACTAATACTCGCAGTAGCGCCTGGGTATTTGATACTGGTTCTATTGCTCATATTTGCAACTCGAAACAGGGGCTACAGATTAAGCGAAGATTGGCTAAGGACGAGGTGATGATGCGCGTGGGAAATGGTTCCAAAGTCGATGTGATCACGGTCGGCACGCTACCTCTACATCTACCATCGGGATTAGTTTTAGACCTGAATAATTGTTATTTGGTGCCAGCGTTGAGCATGAACATTATATCTGGATCTTGTTTAATGTGAGATGGTTATTTATTTAAATCAAAGAATAATGGTTGTTCTATTTATATGAGTAATATCATTTATGGTCATGCACCCCTGATGAGTGGTCTATTTTTGTTGAATCTCAATAGTAGTGATACACATATTCATAGTGTTGAAGCCAAAAGATTGAAGTTTAATAATGATAGTGCAACTTATTTGTGGCACTGCCGTTTGGGTCATATCGGTGTAAAGTGCATGAAGAAACTCCATGCTGATGGACCTTTGGAATCACTTGATTATGAATCACTTGGTGCTTGAGAACCGTGCCTTATGGGCAAGATGACTAAAAATCCATTCTTCGGAACAATGGAACGAGCTACTGGCTTGTTGGAAATAATACATACCGATGTATGCGGTCCAATGAGTATTGATGCTCGTGGTGGGTATTGTTATTTTCTTACCTTCACAGATGATTTGAGCAGATATGGTTATATCTACTTGATGAAGCATAAGTCTGAAACATTTGAAAAGTTCAAAGAATTTCAGAGTGAAGTGGAAAATCATCGTAACAAGAAAAAAAAGTTTCTACGATCTGATCGTGGAGGAGAATATTTGAGTTACGAGTTTGGTCTTCATTTGAAACAACATGGGATAGTTTCACAATTAACGCCACCTGGAACACCACAGCGAAATGGTGTGTCCGAACGTTGGAACTGTACTTTATTAGATATGGTGCGATCTATGATGTCTCTTACTAATTTACCGCTATCGTTTTGGGGGTATGCTTTAGAGACGGTTGCATTCACCTTAAATAGGGCACCATAAAAATCCGTTGAGACGACACCTTATGAACTGTGGTTTGGCAAGAAACCAAAGTTGTCGTTTATTAAAGTTTGGGGCTGCAATACTTATGTGAAAAAGCTTCAACCTGATAAGCTCGAACCCAAATCGGAGAAGTGCGTCTTCGTAGGATACCCAAAGGAAACTATTGGGTACACCTTCTATCACAGATCGAAGGCAAAATCTTTGTTGCTAAAAATGGATCCTTTCTAGAGAAGGAGTTTCTCTCGAAAGAAGTGAGTGGGAGGAAAGTAGAACTTGATGAGGTAATTGTACCTGCTCCCTTATTGGAAAGTAGTTCATCGCAGAAATCAGTTCCTGTGATTCCTACACCAATTAGTGAGGAAGCTAATGATGATGATCATGAGGCTTCAGATCAAGTTACTATCGAACCTCGTAGGTCTTCCAGAGTAAGATCCGCACCAGAGTGGTACGGTAATCCTATTCTGGAAGTCATCTTACTAGACCATGATGAACCTACAAACTATGAGGAAGCGATGATGAGCCCAGATTCCACGAAATGGCTCGAGGCCATGAAATCTGAGGTGGGATCCATGTATGATAACAAAGTGTGGACTTTGCTGGACTTGCCCGATGATCGGCAAGCCATAGAAAATAAATGGATCTTTAAGAAGAAGACCGATGCAGATGGTAATGTTACTGTTTACAAAGCTCAACTTGTTGCGAAAGGTTTTTGACAAGTTCAAGGAGTTGACTACGATGAGACTTTCTCACCCATAGCGATGCTTAAGTCTATCCGAATCATGTTAGCAATTGCTGCATTTTATGATCATGAAATTTGGCAAATGGATGTCAAAACTGCATTCCTGAATGGATTTCTGGAAGAAGAGCTGTATATGATGCAATGTCGGGGGTTGGGTGCGACATATGCCAAAGGATGGCTTATCATGGTGGGCGCGAGTAGAACATCGCCGGTGCCTGGAAACGGGATGAGGCGAAGACATGCACGCCGGCGAATCTTACCCAGCTTCAGGGCTCTCCGAGGAGATAACACCCCTACTGCTGCTCTGCGGGGTCTCCGCATGATCACTAAGGCAAAGTGACTACAATGGTGCTCCTGGAGCTGTATCGGGAGGCAGGAGAGGGCAAGGCTAGCTCTCTCCTCCCTATGCTATCTGGTCTATCTCTATTAAGGTCCGAACCCTTTGCATGGGTGCCCCGGGGGGTTTATATAGGCCTACCCCCCGGGGGTACAATGATAATCCGGCTGGGCGGGGGTCCCAGCCGTCTGTCTCTCAGACCGCCGTCCTTCCCGCCGGCTTCTGGGGCCCGCCGACTGGCGGGTCCCGCGGACAGGCTTGATACTGTAGCGGCACCCCTGATGACGCAGGCTTGGTCATTGGGTCGTGGCAACAGTGCCGCCGTCTATCGGGCGATCACTGTCGCCATTCCCCATCCCATCTGGTTAATGGCTCGTGGGGCCCTGGGGAGGGGTTGGCCGACTCCAGGGAGGCCGACTCCCACAGGTCCGTCTTCGGGGCGCTCAGGCCGCCTTCGGTCCACCCACTGACAGGCGGCCCCGCGGTCTTCGGGTCGTACAGGCCGGCGTCGTGGGCACAGTGCGTTGCGCACTGTGGCTGAGGTCAGGGCAGGCATGGCAACAGTGCCGCGCCTCGCCGGAGATCTTCCAGCGATACGGCTCACTGTAGCCATGCCGGTCCTTCGTAAGCAGGGGGAACGGTCACGCCGTGACCGTGACCCGCATTGTACTTCGAGATGAGGGAGGAGTCATGGGTCGACTCTCCATAGTCGGCCTCTCTGGAGGTCGCCAGCTTGGAGTCGGCTTGTCTCAGAGTCGCCGTCTGGGACTCGGCTTTCCTTGGAGTCGACTCCTGGGACTCGGCCTGAGGGGCGCGGCCTGCCCCGATGCCTTGAAAGGTCCTGGGACTCGGGTTAGCCTACCCATGGCCCATTACTCCGACAGTAGTCCCCGAAGCTGGTGAAGCCCCGCGGACGCTGCATTGTGGGGCTTCAATAGTTTCAACCTTCCCCGTGCGGACTCTGGAACTCGGCTGCCGTCTTCCCTTGGGCTGACTGTCGAGAGTCTGATGTTTTCTAGCGAGGAGCCGTAGCTTGAAAGTCGCGGCGGGAAAACTAGGTGGCGTGCCTGATACGCTTCCCTGCAGCCATGGGGGCGGTCCTATCGCGTGGGGCCACGTGGAGAGGACAGTCTGCCCGCCCACGCGCGCAACGGGACGGGCCGTCAGGCGGGGCCCGCCACTACCGCGCCTCGGCATATGAACGGATCCGTTGCGGCCGTGGACGGTTGGTTTTCCCCCGTTGTTACTGCGCGTAGTAACTTCGTGGGGTAGATCGTGGGGCGGCGTGGGGCATCGTGCGCAGTTAATCCCATGCCCGCCTCCTCGGCTTCTCAGCCCATAGGGCTATAAGTAGGCGGGGGGGGGGGGGGGGGGAGCGGAGCGGCACCGCACGCGCGCCCTTCTCCCCCATTCCCCCGCCTACTCTTGCCTTCTCTCCCTCCTGCCCCCGCCGTTGAGCGAGAGCACTCCACACCACGGCGATGAGCTCTTCCTCCGCCGCGGCCCCCGCCGTGCGCTCCGGCGTGTGGGACGGCTCGGAGGTAGAAGAGGAGCACATCGAGTTCCTCCGCCAGACACGCCGTCTCCCCAGCGCGGACCTCGTGCGCGCCCGCCCCGCGCCGGAGGGGGAGACCCGACCGGCACCGGAGGAGGGCGAGCGGGTCATCTTCTGCTCGCACCTCATGCGCGGCCTGGGGCTGCCGGCCAGCGGCTTCTTCCGCTCGTTCTTGGAGTTCCACAGCCTTCAACCGCACCACCTCACTCCGAATACGGTGGTGTTGCTCTCCGCCTTCGCCACTCTGTGCGAAGGTTTCCTCGGCGTTCTCCCCACCCTCGAGCTGTGGGGAGAATTCTTCTCTTCTAAGCTCGGCACGCAAGTCGCCGGCATACCGGCTCAGTGCGGCACCTACATCGCGGTGCGGCGCTCGACAACCGACAACCCTTTTCCTCCCATCGCGCTGATCAAGTCGGTGAAGATGTGGTAGCGCTCATATTTCTACGTGAAGAACCTCTCCTCCGACGGCGACTGGGTCAACCTGCCGCCTTACAATGCCGCCCCCCTAACTGGGAGGCTCCCTAGCTGGTCTCACGGAGTCAAGTCGCTGACTCCCGCCGGAGCCGCCGCCGTAGCGCGACTCCGAGTCTTGACACAGTCGGAGGGTCTCGTCGGGGCCGAGTTGCTAGCCGCCTTCGTGGCGCACCGAGTTCTCCCGCTCCAAGGCCGGCCTCACCTGATTTGTCAGATGAGCGGCCTCCAAGACCCAAGTCGGATGAGCACCAAGGAGATGCCCCACAAGGAGGTGGCGAACTTGGTGAACCATATCGCGCACTGCGAGTTCGAGGAGGACTGGCAGTTCGGCAAGGAGTCGTACTTGCGCGACAACCCCCCACCAGTGGTAAGTCGCGTCCCCCTATTGTTTTGTCTTCTTTGCGGCCGACTCCGGCTTCTGACTCTTGTCGGTTTCTTATGAGCTAGAACCCCCTCATGCAGCCTGCAGCCGGCGCCACGAGACAGCCCCGCGAGTATGTTCCCGATCGTGCGGACAGCGATGTCGACGACCCCGACTTGGGGGCGGCGGCGATGGAAGCCGACGCCGAAGGCAGGGGAGAAGGAACAGAAGGCGGCTTCAGGCCCTCGGCCACCTTCGCCGACTGGCCTGACGACGAGCCGACGGGGAAGTCGCCCCGCGCCACCAGCCAAGGGCCGGCTTGTTGGGTGCTGGCACCTCCGCCGGCCTAGCTGGCCAAGGCGGCGCGAAGAGGCGTCACGCCTGGCCGAGTGCGCCCGGTGGCAAATTGAAGAAGCTGAAGGGGGCGGCCGCCGCGACGAAACGGGAGGAGGCGGCCGCGAAGGCCAACCGCTTCCCAAGGGAAGTGAGAAGGCCGCCGCTAGTCTTTGCGTAAATCTTTATGCTCTTTTATTTTCCTTCATTGAATCTTGTCCGAGTCTTCTTCATTCCGTTTTCTGCTTCAGGGCCCCTCTTTCCCTTGAGAGAGTCGCCGTCCCCTCTGTCATGGGGTCGGCAGAGACGTCCGCCAATACTCGGCGGGCCGATCCCGCCGCCGACCTCCGGGAGGCGACGGAGCAAAATGCGCGGGAGAAGCGCGATGAGGAGGAGGCTGACCGCCTGGAGAAGGCGCAGGCCGAGAAGGCGGCCGCCAACGCCCAGAAGAAGCTGGAGGATGCCGAAGCCGCCCTTGTGGCGAGACGGCGTGCCGAGGAGGCCGCACGTCGCCGATCGGCGATGCTCGTCCCCCCATTGTCGTCTGCGCTGCCGCCTCCGGAGTTCACGGGGCATACCGGAGAGACCGGCACCGAGAACCCCCTCGTGGAGAAGGAGAGCGGCGAGGCTTCTATGTCGGACACTCTTGTGTCGCCACCGCCGCCTCCGCCGCCGTCTGGGAGACTGCACGGCAAACAGTCGGTGGGTCAGTCGGAGCCACCGATCGCGGATGAGGCCGAGGCGCGGCTGCTTCTTCAAGTCGCCTCGCTGGTGCGCCGCCGTCTTGAGAGGGCGACCTCGGCGCCGCGACCTCGGGAGACCGGCGCTGCCAGCTCGGCGACCCTAGACGCCGAGGCCACAAGCGCCGCGCCCACTGGGTGGTTGCGCGGAGGCGGCACCGGGCCGCTGAACCAAGCGCTCCTGGACGTTCAGGCGAAGCTGCGCGCTGAAGGCGACGCCCTTCAAGCTTGCACCAGGGCGCATCTGGCCACGCGGACATCTGTCCGAGTACGTTTCCCTTTTCTTTTTTATTCTTGTTTTTCTCTGTGGGGGCGTGCCAGCGCACCCACTGGGTGTAGTCCCGAGTTCCGGGCCGGCTGCTGAGCAGGCGGTTCGGAACTACCTCTGGCGAGTTCCGAATACTAACTTTGTCTTCATTGACTTGTTGCAGGAGTATCATAACCTCCGCGCCACTGCCTTCAACTGCAATGTTGAGGAGTTGAACAAGCGGACCGCCGACTTGACGGAAAGCCGGAGTAAGATCTTTTTCCTTTCTTCGTGGGGGCGCGCTGGCGCACCCGTGGGCTGTAGTCCCCGAGATTCGGGCCGACTGCTGAGCAGTCGGGCCGGATCTTCCCGGCGATCTACTTTACTGACGACTTACTTGTCTCTTCTTTCGTTCTTCAGGCGCCAACGCCGCTCTTCAGGAGCAGCTAGGCGAGGCCAATACCGCCCGGCGTGCCAAGGAGGAGGAGTGTGGCAGGCTTGCCACGGAGCGCGACCTGCTGGCGGCGCAGCTGGCTGAGCAGAAGGAGCTGCTCAAGAAGGCACAGGACGAGGCCGAGAAGAGGGAGACCGCCCTCTTGGCCGAGTTTGAGAGCGAGCGTTCCTCCTGGACTGACAAGGAGGCGATGCTGACCTCCGGCTTCCATGAGATCGAGGATATCATTGATGGTAAGTTTTTTTCGTTTCTTCGGGCTTCCGACTATGCGTCAGGCCGACTTCTGATTTTCGACTTGCTTCTTTGTTGTCCTGGCAGACTTCTTCCCTGGTAACTCACAGGCAGTCCCTCTGGCCATCGAGGCTGCTCGAGAGGCGCGAAGGGCAACCAGTGAGGAGATCGCCGCTAACGCCCCCCGAACCATCGATGAGCAGCTTCTGAGCATTGAAGCCCGTCTTCGTCCGGCTCACTGGCTGTTGCGCCGGCTTCAGCGTGCCGGTGCCCAGGCGGTTGCCGCCCTGTGCCCAGACATGCCGGCTCTGCGCACTACCAGTCGGACCGCCGACTGGCTGGAAGTTGCTGCCGGCCGTCTTGAGGCTTGGAAGGGCTCCTCGGCCCGGTCCGGAGCGCGCCGGGCCTTGGAGTTTGTCAAGGCATGGTATCCAGGGCTGGACCTGGACCGTCTGGCCGCGTTCCGGTCAGAAGCCCTGGCCGAGCTGGAGGCCATGGAGGGCGCCCTTATCGAGCGTGCGGCATCCATCGCTGAGTACACGGACACCAGTGTCTTCGTGCCCGAGCGGGCTGAAGGCAGCGAGGAAGTGCCGCCAGAGTGGTTCGGGATGAACCCGGAGTATGGCGAAGACTCGGCGGAGGTGATCGACTCCAGCACCAAGGAGGAGGACGAGGCGGAGGACGGAGACAAGGCGGAGGTGCCAGGAGACGGAGCAGGCGGCCAGCCTCAGCTCGACCGCGCCTCCAGCAACGAGCCGCGTGGAGAGAAGGCTACTGCCGCCGGAGGCGACCAAACCGAGACCGCCCAGCCGACTGCCCCGGCGCCTGACACCGCCGTCTCCTCCGATCCTCCGATCCCAGATGCCGCCTCCTAGGCTGCCTTTTCCGCCTCTGCTTGTCTGTCTTAGTAATCTTTTGAAAACTTTGTTAGATTCGAACAGTTCCACCTGCGGGTGTATCTTGAACTTCTATTCGACGATTCGGCCAAGGGCCTACGTAAATATTTATCCGATTTCCGTCTTTCCTTGCTTACTGCTCTTTAGGCTTTTCCCCTTGCCGCCTTCCTTTAGTTGCTGCCTTGCCAGTTGGACAACCGCTCTGTGGACTGTCGCTGCGTCAAGTGCTTGGCTACTTCGGGAAGGCAAGTACTTGGCCGTTTAGAGTTTCTTTAGCAAGTCGGCTAGAAAGCGACAGGCCGACTACCCAAGAGTCGGCCGTCCTTGATAGAGGCTTAAGATGGCGAGCCGACTACTCATGAGTCGGCTTTCTGTTTCAGAAATGCTGGAGGCCGTCTTACACTATGTTCGTGCTTTAGGTCCTTAGCCATTTTCGTGTGGGCGCCCGTTCTTCCTCACCCCTGCCCGCCTCATAGTCGCTCTGCGAGCTGCGGCTTTGGCAGGAGGCGGATTGGGCACCACGCACTACTTGTCTGACTGCAGGAAGCTCCTCATAGTGTAAGGCGGCGAGTCCCCGGGCCGACTAGTCTGGCTCGGTGGCAAGCGGCTTGTAATGAAAGTAATGTACTCGAAGGCATAATTCTTATCATACAAATGACAAAAAAGGGCAGTCCCCGAGCTCGTCTCCGGGGGCCCAAGGTCTTGGTACTTTAATACAAAGGGGGTAGTGCGGTACATACTGCATCAACTGTAAAATCTTCGAAGAAGATTTGCATTCCACGGGCGCTCTGTTTCTTTGCCGGAGTCGTCCCTCTTGCGCGCTCGAGGCTTCTGAGCGTCGATTAGGTAGTAGGAGCCATTGCCCAGGACTTTGCTGATGATGAAGGGGCCTTCCCAAGGCGCCGACAACTTGTGTTGGCCGGCTGTTCTCTGAATCAGCCGGAGCACAAGGTCGCCCTCTTGAAACGATCTCGGCTTGACCTTTCGGTTGTAGTATCGGCGGAGACTCTGCTGGTAGATGCCGGACCGGCTGAGTGCCAACAGCCGGCCCTCTTCCACCAGGTCAACGCCATCTTGGCGTGCTTCTTCAGCTTCCTCTTTGGTGTACATGGTGACTCGTGGAGAGTCGAACTCTATGTCCGTCGGGATGACGGCTTCGGCACCGTAGACGAGGAAGAAAGGCATGAAGCCGGTTGACTTGTTTGGAGTCGTGCGCAGACTCCAGAGGACGGCTGGTAGCTCCTCAACCCAACAGCCGGCCGGACACTCGAGTGGTTCGACCAGTCGAGGCTTGATGCCGGACAGGATGAGACCGTTTGCTCGTTCCACCTGGCCGTTTGACTGCGGATGGGCAACGGACGCTAAGTCCAGTTGGATGCCCTGCATCGCGCAGAAACGGGCCAAGGCGCGTTTTTCAAGGTTTGTGCCATTGTCGGTGATGATGCTGTGCGGTATGCCATACCGCACTGTGATGTCGGCGATGAAAGTCACTGCAGTCGGACCGTTCAACTTCTTGATGGGCTTTGCTTCTATCCACTTGGTGAACTTGTCCACC
The DNA here is from genome assembly GCA_963921465.1 of Triticum timopheevii. NCBI lineage: Eukaryota > Viridiplantae > Streptophyta > Magnoliopsida > Poales > Poaceae > Triticum > Triticum timopheevii. Next base: position 475,567,744 of record OY997264.1, on the reverse strand, counting down.
GCGACAAGCAGATGAGTTAGGCCGCCTCGGGCCATCTTGAATGGTCCCACCATGTCCAGGCCCCAAACTGCGAAGGGCCAGGCGATGGGGATTGTCTTCAGCGCGGAAGCCGGCTGAAGTGGCTTGGAGCGGAACTTCTGGCACCCCTTGCATCTTTGGACTAACTCTTTAGCCTCTTCCAGGGTAGTCGGCCAAAAGAAACCGTGCCGAAAGGCTTTGGCGACGAGTGCCCTTGAAGCCGCATGGTGGCCGCACTCGCCCTGATGAATGTCTCTGAGAATTGCTTCGCCTTGTTCTGGCTCAACGCAGTGCTGGTACACACCAGTGACGCTGCGCCTGACCAGCTCTCTGTTGATTATGGTGTATGCTGCCGCTCGGCTATGCTGCCGCTTGGCATTGCACTTGCCGAGCGAGGATCTCATCGGTCGGCAGCTCTCTGTTCACTAGAAACTTGAGGATGGGCTGTGCCCAGGAGGGTGCTGCTATTTCTTCAACTGCTACCACAGCAGCTTGGACAAGGGTGGCTGGGCTGGGAGGCGGCGGGCTGGAGTCTGCGGCCGCTTGCTGGATTGACGGAGTCACCGGGCCGACTGGCGCGGTTCCTGGGCTGAGTGGCGCAGTCCTCGGGCCGGGTTCTGAAGTCCCCGGGCCGGGTTCTGAAGTCCCCGGGTCGGCTTCAACTATGATTTTCTTGGGGCCGTCTGCTAGTGCTCTTGAGTCGAATCCGACTTCTTTGGGAGGAGCCGGCACAAAGATGGAGTCTGATTCTGGTGAAGGCTTGATAGACGGCTTAAGGAGGTGCTGAAGGGTGACACCAGGAGGTATTGCTTGGCGGGCGGAGCCGACTCGTGCCAAGGCGTCTGCTTGATCATTGTCATTTCTTGGCACGTGAAGGAACTCGCACCCCTCGAAGTATCCGCTGAGTTGCTGCACCAGGATGCAGTAGCTCGCCATGTTTGCGTCTTTGGCGTCCCAGTCGCCAGATGACTGCTGGACCACCAAGTCGGAGTCGCCATAGCACAGGATCCGGCGAATGCCGAGCTCTTTGGCAAGCCGGAGCCCATGAATGAGCGCCTCGTATTCGGCGATGTTGTTGGAGGCGGCGAAGTGGATCTGCAACACATACTTGAGCTTGTCGCCCTTGGGGGAGGTGAGGACGATGCCGGCTCCCAAGCCGGTGCGCATCTTGGAGCCGTTGAAATGCATCCGCCAATGGGTGGAGTCTGGCGCTGGCGGCAGGTACTGGATCTCGGCCCAGTCGACGAGGAAGTCGGCCAGCACTTGCGACTTGATGGCGGTGCGGGGCTGGTAGTAGATGGTGTAAGGAGCCAGATCTATGGCCCATTTGGCTACTCGGCCGGAGGCGTCTCGGCTTCCAATCACCTCGGCCAGCGGAGCCATGCAAACCACGGTAATCAGATGCTCTTGAAAGTAAGGCTTCAGTTTCTTGGCGGCAAAATGCACACCGTAGCACATCTTCTGGTAGTGGGGGTAGTTCTGCTTGGAGGTCGACAATACCTCGCTCAGGTAATACACTGGTCTCTGGACTGGGAGCGCCTTGCCTTCCTCTTTGCGTTCGACTACGATGACTGTGCTGACTACTCGGCTGGTGGCGGCGATGTACAGGAGCATGGGCTCTTTTGGAGTCGGAGCCGCCAACATAGGGGGAGTAGTCAACATCTTCTTCAGCTGGAGAAATGCTTCATCTGCCTTGTGGTTCCACTCGAAAAAGGTGGTTTTCTTCATCAATTGATACAAAGGCAGAGCTTTCTCGCCCAGCCGACTAATGAATTGGCTGATGGACGCCAAGCAGTCGGTGAACTTCTGCACGTCTAACAGTCGGCTGGGTACCTCCATCCTCTCGATGGCCTTGATCTTCACGGGGTTGCACTCTATGCCGCGTTCGGAGACCAGGAAGCCAAGGAGTTGGCCGGCCGGTACTCCGAAAACGCACTTCTCGGGGTTGAGCTTGATCTGGAATCGGCGCAGGTTCTCAAAGGTCTCCTTGAGGTCTTCTAGCAGCGTCCCACGCTTCTCCGTCTTCACCACTACATCATCCACGTAGACGTGGGCATTCCTGCCGAGTTGCTTGAGGAGGCACTTCTGCATGCAACACTGAAAGGTGGCGCCGGCATTCCTTAAGCCGAACATCATCGTCAGGTAGCAGAAGGCTCCGAATGGTGTGATGAAGGCGGTCTTCAGTCTGTCTGCCGGGTTCAGCTTGATCTGGTGATATCCTGAATATGCATCTAAGAAACTCAGCAGCTCGCATCCGGCTGTGGAGTCTATCACCTGATCGATTCTTGGCAGGGCAAATGGATCCTTTGGGCAGGCTTTGTTGAGGCTTGTGTAGTCAATGCACATCCGCCACTGCTTGTTTTTCTTCAGTACCAAAACCGGGTTTGCCAGCCACTCTGGAAAAAACACCTCCATGATGAAGCCGGCCGCAAGAAGCCGGGCTATCTCCTCTCCAACAACTCTTCTCTTCTCTTCCGACAGGCGGCTCAAGGGCTACCTGACGGGTTTCACATCTGGCCTGACATGTAGCTTGTGCTCGGTGAATTCCGTCGGTACACCTGGCATGTCTTTGGGGGACCATGCAAAGATGTCTCGATTCTCACAGAGGAAATCGATGAGCTCGCCTTCCTATTTGCTGTCAAGGTTTGCACCTATGACAGCGTACCTCTCTGGGTGCTCCGGGTCCAAGGGTATCTTCTTCGTCTCTTTAGCCGGCTTAAACGAGCCCTCAGCTTTCGACTCCTTGGGGTCGGGCGACATCTCTGGCTGCTTTCCGGCCATCGCCACGACTCGGTCAAGGAGCCGCTTCTTAGCTGCGATCACCAGGGACTCGGCCAGTCGGCTGCTCTCGGCCGCGCAGGCGGATGACTTCCTGTAGTCGCCGGCTACGGTCAGAATTCCCTTGGAACTCGGCATCTTCATCTTGAGGTAGGCGTAGTGAGGAACCGCGATAAACTTGGCCAAGGCAGGTCGGCCAAGCAGTGCGTGGAATGGGCTTTCCGGGTCCACTACTTCAAACCAGACTGGCTCTCGGCGGAAATGATCTTTGTCTCCGAAGAGGACGTCTATCAGGATCTTGCCGATTGGTGAGCAGGAAAGGCCGGGTACAATACCATGGAACACAGTCCGGCTGTTCTGCAGCTGTCTCTGCTTGATTCCTAGCTTCTCCATGGTATCTTTGTATAGGATGTTGATGCTACTGCCTTCGTCTATCAGCACTCACGAGAAGCGGGCGGCCCGCCTATCAGTGGCCAAGGTGGCACCTAGGACCAGGGCATAGGAACCTGGATTCGGCATCACCTCTGGGTGATCCGCTCTGCTCCAACTGATAGGCCTCTCGGACCAATGCATGAACTCTGGAGTGCTTGACACGACCGCATTCACTTCTTGCTGCTGTTGGCGCCTGCTGCGCCGGTCATCTGCTACACTGGTGAACACCACATAGACTCCATGCTCATCCGGGAGCTCGTCTTGCACTGCGCCGACTGGCCGAGCAACCGGCTGCTGGGGCGGTGGCGGAGGCGGCGGCCCAGCAGGCGGCGGAGGAAGGAGGCCGTCTCCCTTGGCGATTCTGGCGAGCCAGTGGCACTTTCGGGTGGTATGGTTCGAAGGCTTCGCGCCACTGTGGAACTTGCAGGGACCATCCAGAGTCTGCTCATACGAAAAGGCCGGCAACCAATTGGACTTGCCGCCTTTCTGCCGCTTGGCCGGAGGCTGCCCCTCCGGCGGTTGATCTTCGACTGTCGCAACCTGCCGACTGTTGGAAGTCGGCTGTTGGGCCTTGCGTTTGTTGTCATTCTGTTGTTGGCGCCGACTGGCGTCTCCAGCCAGGGTTCTGGGAGCCTGAGGGGCCACCTTGCCAGCTGCATTGACTTGAATCTCCATCTTCATGGATGAGTCGGCCGTGGCATACTTGTCTGCTATAACCAGCAGTTCGTCAAGGGTTTCTGGATCGTTGCAGAGGAGCCGGTGCTTGAGGAGGGTGCCTTCCCGGCACCCGACAGTGAAGTACTCGATAGCCTGCACTTCGTGCACGCCCTCGCAGGAGTTCCGAAGCTCGCCCTAGCGCGTGAGGTAGTCGCGTGTTGACTCATCAGGGCCTTGCACGCACAAGGAAAGCTGGCACGGCTTGGGAGGTCGCTTGTACATGCTCGTGAAGTTGCGGATGAAGGCTTCGATGAAGTCGACCCAGCTGTTGATGCTACGGGGCTTCAGACTGTTCAACCATGTCCGGGCCGTGCCCTGGAGCATGAGTGGAACGTACTTCACGACAACCCGCTTGTTACCGTTCGCTATGCTGACGGCTGTGGAGTAATCTATCAGCCAGTCTTCCGGCTTCACAGAGCCGGTGTACTTGGGTGTGTCTCGGGGGAGCGTGAACTCTTTGGGGAAGGGCTCGTCTCGGATGCGGGGCCCAAAGCAAGGCGGACCCAGCTCCTCTTCTTCTTCCAGCGCCAGGGATCGGTGGAGTCGGTCGATCCGATGGCGGGCGTCGTTCTCTCCGACTCCTTCTCGACGGCCAAGGCGGCCTCCGAGAGTCGGATGTTCAACAGGCGGCGGGGAAACTCGCCGTTCTCTTCTGGGTGGGGGAGGCAGGTAGTCGTCCCGCCGCTCTACTGCTCTCGGCCGGCCGTCTTGGTCGCGCTCAATGGTGAGGCGAGTCCGACTGTGACTGGCAGCCGGCTCCTTTTCTTTCCTTCTGCGGACTCCGCCAGTCGGCGTCCGAGAAGTCGCGCCTTGATCTCGGCGGGGAGGCAAGTCATCATTCGGTTGCTGCAGCGCATCCGCGCGGCCGCCGGCCGCGTTCTGCGCAGCAACTGCGTCGAGGAGCTGCTGGACTCGCTCCGTCATCAAACGGCGCTCTTCGCCCTCGAAGTTCTTCAGCTCGTCAGTCGCCGCTTGGGCAGCGCGGATGTTCTCCGCAGGGGTGGCGTATACGGGGCGTTTAGCCCCGAACAAGTCGGCGATGGTCGCGCCGCGTTGCCGGACCGCGCCTAGGCGGCTGGGCCCAGTCGGAGCCGGCGAGCCGCCTACGGCGCGATCCATTTCGCGCTGGTAGGCTTCTGACAAGCGCCTCATGCTCGCTAGCCTCTTGGCGCCTTCGATGATCTAAAGGCGGCGTGTCTCCAGCGTCTCGGCATCTGCGTCCTTTGGAATGGGTGCAGTTAGGTCTTGCATGGCCGCGGTGAGCGGGTCCTGAGCTTCTTCACCGGAGTGCTCATCGTGACTGATGACGAGCACTTCCGTGATGGCGCTTCTGCCGCTCTCCTCGTAAGGAAGCGGCTCGTCGTAGACCACCACGTTGGTGGGGAAAGTGTCAAGCGACACGGCATCGGAATCGACCAGCATCGGGTCGGTGGATCCTACGGACTCGAAGTCCACGGCAGGCTCGCCGGCGACATGGAGTTGGTCGAGGAGGCCCGCGAGGAGACTCTCAGGGCCACCCATGCCTGCGTCGGATGCAGGCTCGTCGGAGAGTCGAACCTCGCCGACAAGTTCGGCGAGGCTGCTCGCTGCACAGGCGGCCTCAGCGCCACGCAGCGCGTCGATGCAGACTCCATCTGGCGAGCCTAGCTGGCTGCGCTCGCCAGGGAGGAAGAGGGTTCCTGTCCAGAACAGATCTCCGGACGACGGTGCACCATGCCCCATGGTGGGCGCCAAATGTCGGGGGTTGGGTGTGACATATGCCAAAGGATGGCTTATCATGGTGGGGGCGAGTAGAACATCGCTGGTGCCTGGAAACGGGATGAGGCGAAGACATGCACGCTGGCGAATCTTACCCAGCTTCAGGGCTCTCCGAGGAGATAACACCCCTACTGCTGCTCTGCGGGGTCTCCGCATGATCACTAAGGCAAAGTGACTACAATGGTGCTCCTGGAGCTGTATCGGGAGGCAGGAGAGGGCAAGGCTAGATCTCTCCTCCCTATGCTATCTGGTCTATCTCTATTAAGGTCCGAACCCTTTGCATGGGTGCCCCGGGGGGTTTATATAGGCCTACCCCCCCGGGGGTACAATGGTAATCCGGCTGCGCGCGGGTCCCAGCCGTCTGTCTCTCAGACCGTCGTCCTTCCCGCCGGCTTCTGGGGCCCGCCGACTGGCGGGTCCCGCGGACAGGCTTGATACTGTAGCGGCACTCCTGATGATGCAGGCTTGGTCATTGGGTCGTGGCAACAGTGCTGCCGTCTATCGGGCGATCACTGTTGCCATTCCCCATCCCATCTGGTTAATGGCTCGTGGGGCCCTGGGGAGGGGTCGGCCGATTCCAGGGAGGCCGACTCCCACAGGTCTGTCTTCGGGGCGCTCAGGCCGCCTTCGGTCCACCCACTGACAGGCGGCCCTGCGATCTTCGGGTCGTACAAGCCGGCGTCGTGGGCACAGTGTGTTGCGCACTGTGGCTGAGGTCAGGGCAGGCATGGCAACAGTGCCGCGCCTCGCCGGAGATCTTCCAGCGATACGGCTCACTGTAGCCATGCCGGTCCTTCGTAAGCAGGGGGGAACGGCCACGCCGTGACCGTGCCCCGCATCGTACTTCGAGATGAGGGAGGAGTCATGGGCCGACTCTCCATAGTCGGCCTCTCTGGAGGTCGCCAGCTTGGAGTCGGCTTGTCTCGGAGTCGCCGTCTGGGACTCGGCTTTCCTTGGAGTCGGCTCCTGGGACTCGGCCTGAGGGGCGCGGCCTGCCCCGATGCATTGAAAGGTCCTGGGACTCGGGTTAGCCTACCCGTGGCCCATTACTCCGACATGCAACCCGAAGGTTTTGTCGATCCAAAGGTTGCTAGCAAAGTTTGCAAGCTCCAGCGATCCATTTATGGACTGGTGCAAGCCTCTCAGAGTTGGAATAAATGATTTGATAGTGTGATCGAAGCATATGGTTTTATACAGACTTTTGGAGAAGCATGTATTTACAAGAAAGTGAGTGGGAGCTGTGTAGCATTTCCGATCTTATATGTAGATGACATATTGTTGATTGGAAATGATATAGAATTTCTGGATAGCATAAAGGGATACCTGAATAAGAGTTTTTCTATGAAAGACCTTGGAGTAGCTACTTACATATTGGGCATCAAGATCTATAGAGATAGATCAAGACGCTCAATTGGACTTTCACAAAGCACATAGCTTGATAAAGTTTTGAAGAAGTTCAAAATGGATCAGTCAAAGAAAGGGTTTGTGCCTGTGTTACAAGGTGTGAAGTTGAGTCAGACTCAAAGCCCGACCACCACAGAAGATAGAGAGAAAATGAAAGTCATTCCCTATGCTTCAGCCATAGGTTCTATCATGTATGCAATGCTTTGTACCAAACCTGATGTATGTCTTGCTATAAGCATAGCATGGAGGTACCAAAGTAATCCCGAAGTGGAGCACTGGACAACGGTCAAGAACATCCTGAAATACCTGAAAAGGACTAGGGATATGTTTCTCGTTTATGGAGGTGAAAAAGAGCTCGTGGTAAATGGTTACGTCGATGCAAGCTTTGAAACTGATCAGGATGACTCTAAGTCGCAAACCGGATACGTATTTTTATTGAATGGAGGAGCTGTCAGTTGGTGCAATTCCAAGCAGAGCGTCATGGCAGGATCTACGTGTGAAGCGGACTACATTGCTGCTTCAGAAGTAGCGAATGAAGGAGTTTGGATGAAGGAGTTCATATCCGATCTAGGTGTCATATCTAGTGCATTGGGTCCAATAAAAATCTTTTGTGACAATACTGTGCAATTGCCTTGGCAAAGGAATCCAGATTTCACAAGAGAACCAAGCACATCAAGAGACGCTTCAATTCCATTCGTCATCAAGTGTCAAAGGGGACATAGAGATTTGCAAGATACACACGGATCTGAATGTTGCAGACCTGTTGACTAAGCTTCTCTCACGAGCAAAACATGATCAGCACCAGAGCTCCAGGGTGTTAGAATCATTACTATGTAATCTAGATTATTGACTCTAGTGCAAGTGGGAGACTGAAGGAAATATGCCCTAGAGGCAATAATAAAGTTATTATTTATTTCCTTAATTCATGATAAATGTTTTTTATTCATGCAAGAATTGTATTTACCGAAAACTTAGTACATGTGTGAATACATAGACAAAACCTATAGTCCCTAGTATGCCTCTACTTGACTAGCTCGTTGATCAAAGATGGTTATGTTTCCTAACCATAGACATGTGTTGTAATTTGATGAACGGGATCACATCATTAGGAGAATGATGTGATGGACGTGACCCATCCGTTAGCTTAGCATTATGATCATGTTAGTTTCATTGCTACTGCTCTCTTCAATGACTTATACAAGTTCCTCAGACTATGAGATTTGCAACTCCCGAATACCGGAGGAACACTTTGTGTGCTACCAAACATCACAACGTAAAAGGGTGATTATAAAGGTGCTCTATAGGTGTCTCTGAAGGTGTTTGTTGGGTTGGCATAGATCGAGATTAGGATTTGTCACTCCGTGTTTCAGAGAGGTATCTCTGGGCCCTCTTGGTAATACTCATCACTATAAGCCTTGAAAGCAATGTGACTAATGAGCTAGTTGCAGGATGAAGTATTACGGAACGCGTAAAGAGACTTGCTGGCAACGAGACTGAACTAGGTATTGAGATACCGACGATCGAATCTCGGGCAAGTAACATACCGATGACAAAGGGAACAACGTATGTTGTTATGCGGTTTGACCGATAAAGATCTTCATAGAATATGTAGGAACCAATATGAGCATCCAGGTTCCGCTATTGGTTATTGACCGGAGATGTGTCTCGGTCATGTCTACATAGTTCTCGAACCCGTAGGGTCCGCACGCTTAACGTTCGATGACGATTGGTATTATGAGTTTATGTGTTTTGATGTACCGAAGGTAGTTCGGAGTCACGGATGTGATCATGGACATGACGAGGAGTCTCGGAATGGTCGAGACATAAATATCGATATATTGGAAGCCTATGTTTGGATATCGGAATGGTTCTGGGTGAGTTTAGGCATATACCGGAGTACCGGGAGGTTACCGGAACCCCCGGGGAAGTATATGGGCCTTATTGGGCCATAATGGGAGAGAGGAGGAGGCGACCAGGTGGAGGGTGCCCTAGTACGTCTTGAGCTTGCGTTGGTTTTCCTTGAAGAGGAAAGGGTGATGCATCAAAGTAGCGTACGTATTTCCCTCAGTTTTTGAGAACCAATGTATCAATCCAGTAGGAGGCTCCTCAAAAGTCCCATGCACCTACACAAACAAACAAAGAACTCGCAACCAACGCAATAAAGGGGTTGTCAATCCCTTCACGGCCACTTGCGAAAGTGAGATCTGATAGAGATAGTATGATAAGATAAATATATTTTTGGTATTTTATAATATAGATTGGAAAAGTAAAGATGCAAATAAAAGTAGGTTGAAAGCTTATATGATAAAGATAGACCAGGGGCCATAGGTTTCACTGGTGGCTTCTCTCAAGATAGCATAAGTATTACAGCGGGTGAACAAATTACTGTCGAGCAATTGATAGAAAAGCGAATAATTATGAGATTATCTAGGCATGATCATGTATATAGGCATCAGGTCCGTGACAAGTAGACCGACTACTGCCTGCATCTACTACTATTACTCCACACATCGACCGTATCCAGCATGCATCTAGAGTATTAAGTTCATAAGAACAGAGTAACACATTAAGAAAGATGACATGATGTAGAGGGATAAACTCAAGCAATATGATATAAACCCCATCTTTTTATCCTCAATGGCAACAATACAATACGTGCCTTGCAACCCTTTATATCACTGGGTAAGGACACCGCAAGATTGAACCCAAAGCTAAGCACTTCTCCCATGGTAAGAAAGATCAATCTAGTAGGCCAAACCAAACTGATAATTCGAAGAGACTTGCAAAGATAACTCAATCATACATAAAAGAATTCAGAGAAGATTCAAATATTTCTCATAGATAAACTTGATCATAAACCCACAATTCATCGGATCTCGACAAACACACCGCAAAAAGAGTTACATCGAATAGATCTCCACAAGAGAGGGGAGAACATGGTATTGAGATCCAAAAAGAGAGAAGAAGCCATCTAGCTAATAACTATGGACCCGAAGGTCTGTGGTAAACTACTCACAACTCCTCGGAGGGGCTATGGTGTTGATGTAGAAGCCCTCCATGGTCGATTCCCCCTCCGGCGGAGCGCCGGCGAAGGCTCCAAGATGGGATCTCGCGGATACAGAAGGTTACGACGGTGGAAATTGTTTTTCGTTGGCTCCCTAGATGTTTTCGGGGTACGTAGGTATATATAGGAGGAAGAAGTACGTCGGTGGCCGCGTGTGGGGCCCAGGAGACACGGGGCGCGCCCTGTAGGGGTGGGCGCGCCCTCCTATCTCCTGGCCGCCTCGATTGCTTCTTGACTTGCACTCCAAGTCCTCTGGATCACGTTCGTTCCAAAAATCACGCTCCCGAAGGTTTCATTTCGTTTGGACTCCGTTTGATATTCCTTTTCTTCGAAATACTGAAATAAGCAAAAAAAACAACAATATGGGCTGGACCTCCGGTTAGTAGGTTAGTCCCAAGAATGATATAAATGTGTAAAATAAAGCCCATAAACATCCAAAAGGGGTAATATAATAGCATGGAACAATAAAAATTATAGATACGTTGGAGACGTATCAGGCATCCCCAATCTTAATTCCTGCTCATCCTCGAGTAGGTAAATGATAAAAACAGAATTTTTGATGTGGAATGCTACCTAGCATAATTCTCAATGTAATTTTATTTATTGTGGCATGAATGTTCAGATCCAAATGATTCAAAATAGAAGTTCATATTGATAAAAGAAATAGTAATACTTCAAGCATACTAATCAAAGCAATCATGTCTTCTCAAAATAACATGGCTAAAGAAAGTTTATCCCTACAAAATCATATAGTTAGGCTATGCTTCATTTTCGTCACACAAAGATGTTCCCAAATTCTACACCCCCGATGACAAGCCAAGCAATTGTTTCGTACTTAAATAATCTCAAACTTTTTCAACTTTCACGCAATACATGAGCGTGAGCCATGGATATAGCACTATGGGTGGAATAGAATATGATGATGGGGATTGTGTGGAGAAGACAAAAAAGGAGAAAGTCTCACATTGACGAGGATAATCAACGGGCTATGGAGATGCCCATCAATTGATGTCAACATGAGGAGTAGGGATTGCCATGCAACGGATGCACTAGAGCTATAAATGAATGAAAGCTCAACAAAAGAAACTAGTGGGTGTGCATCCAACTTGCTTGCTCACGAAGACCTAGAGCATTTGAGGAAGCCCATCGTAGGAATATACAAGCCAAGTTCTATAATGAAAAACTCCCACTAGTATATGAAAGTGACTACATATGAGACTCACTATATGAAAAACATGGTGTTACTTTGAAGCACAATATATGAGACTCGCTATATGTAGAACATGGTGCTACTTTGAAGTACAAGTGTGGACAAAGAGATAGTAACATTGCCCCTTTTTATTTTTTTTATTTTTTTCTTTTCTTTTTTCTTTTTTTGGACCTTTCTTTTTTTATATTTTTTGGGCAATGCTCTAATAATGATGATAAAATTTTATTCAATACAACACAAGAATTACAACTCGAAACTAGAACAAGATATGACTCTATATGAATGCCTTCGGCGGTGTACCGGGATGGTGCAATGAATCAAGAGTGACATGTATGGAAAATTATGCATGGTGGCTTTGCCACAAATACGATGTCAACTACATGATCATGCAATGGCAATATGACAAAAGTAATGTATGTCATGATGATAAACGGAATGGTGGAAAGTTGCATGGCAATATATCTCGGAATGGCTATGGAAATGCCATAATAGTTAGGCATGGTGACTGTTTTGAGGAAGATATAAGGAGGTTTATGTGTGATAGAGCCTATCGTATCACGGGGTTTAGATGCACTGGCAAAGTTTGCACCAACTCTCAAGGTGAGAAAGGGCAATGCACGGTACCGAAGAGGCTAGCAATGGTGGAAAGGTAAAAGTGAGTATAATCCATGGACTCAACATTAGTCAAAAGAACTCATATACTTATTGCAAAAATTTAGAAGTCATCAAAAATCAAGCACTACGCGCATGCTCCTAGAGGGATAGATTGGTAGGAAAAGACCATCGCTCGTCCCCGACCGCCACACATAAGGATGCACAATCAAGGTACACTTCATGTTTCAAATTTGTTACACAACTTTAACCATACGTGCATGCTACGGGACTTGCTAACTTCAACACAAGCATTCTTTAAATTCATAATCACCCAACTAGCACGACTTTAATATCACTACCTCCATATCTCAAAACAATTATCAAGTATCAAATTGATCATAGCATCCAATTCACTTCCTATGATAGTTTTTATTATACCCAACTTGGATGCCTACCATTCTAGGACCAATTTTATAACCATAGAAAATACCATGCTGTTCTAAAAGACTCAGAATAATATAAGTGAAGCATGAGAGACTAGCAATTTCTACAAAATTAAGCCACAGCCGTGCTCTAAAAGATATAAGTGAAGCACTGGAGCAAAAACTATCCAGCTCAAAAGATATAAGTGAAGCACATAGAGTATTCTAATAAATTTCAATCAAGTAGGCTTCTCCCAAAAAGGTGTGTACAGCAAGGATGATTGTGGTAAACTAAAAAGCAAAGACTAATATAATACACGACGCTCCAAGCAAAACACATATCATGTGGCGAATAAAAATATAGCTCCAAGTAAAGTTACCAATGAACGAAGACGAAAGAGGGGATGCCTTCCCGGGGCATCCCCAAGCTTAGGCTTTTGGCTATTCTTGAATATCTTGGGGTGCCATGGGCATCCCCAAGCTTAGGATTTTTCCACTCCTTATTCCATAGTCCATCAAATATTTACCCAAAACTTGAAAACTTCACAACACAAAACTCAACAGGAAATCTCATAAGCTCCGTTAGTGAAAGAAAACAAAACCACCACATAAGCTACTGTAATTAACTCATTCTTTATTTGTTTTGGTGTTAAACCTACTGTATTCCAAGTTCTCTATGGTTCATACCACTTAATACTAGCCATAGATGCATCAAAATAAGCAAACAACACACGAAAAACAGAATCTGTCAAAAACAGAATAGTCTGTAGCAATCTGTAACTAACGCAAACTTCTGGAACTTTAAAAATCCTACCAAAATAGGAAGTCCTGGGAAATTTGTCTGTTGATCAGAAGCAAAAAGAATCAACGCAAATCACGTTTATGTGATTTAACAAAACTATTTTCGTGCGCGCAAAGTTTCTGTTTTTCAGCAGAATCAAATTAACTATCACCATAGGTTATCCTATAGGTTCTACTTGGCACAAACACTAATTAAAACATAAAAACACATCTAAACATAAGGTAGATGCAAAATTTATTACTAAACAGAAACAAAAACAAAAAACACAAAAAAAATTGGGTTGCCTCCCTACTAGCGCTATCGTTTAACGCCCCTAGCTAGGCATAAAAGCGAAGATAGATCTAAGTAGTGCCATCTTTAATTTTCAGTTTTTTAGCGGAGTCATGCTCGAATCCGGGAAGTTATTTACATTTCCCTTCACACTCGGAAATTTTTAGATCTAAAGAATCCAACCGCTTATTGCAAAGAGTAATCAACATATTCATGCGGTGAAGATTTCTGCTAACACTTTTAAGAGGCTCAAGAGACTTTTGTAATATTTTTGTTACTTCGCAAATCTTTCCAAAAACTTGTGTTTCTTCTTGGGTAGGATGTGGTACTCCCTTTTGAGGTAGTGTTCCCACTATTCCCTCTATAATTTCATGTGCAATACTAGGATCAATTTCAATAAAATTTCCCTTGGCGATGCAGTCCAAGAGTTGTCTATGCGTCATATTTAACCCAACATAAAAATTGCCAAGAAGAATTCTAAAGTTCACCTCTAGGGTGCACTTGCGATAAGATTCCATCATCCTATACCAAGCATCTTTTAAGTTTTCTCCTTGCCTTAGCTTGAAGTGAAGAACTTCAAACTCGGGAGACATAGGAGCGGATAAGGAACTAGCCATAACGACAAGGCAAACGATCTAACACACGAGCAAACGGAAAAGGCAAGCGAAAAAGAGAGGAGGAGATTGGGAAAGAGAGGGCGAATAAAACGGCAAGGGTAAAGTGGGGGAGAGGAAAACGAGAGGCAAATGACAAATAATGTAAATGCGAGGGAGATGAGTTTGTGATGGTACTTGGTATGTCTTGACTTGAGCGAAGACCTCCCCGGCAACGGCGCCAGAAATCCTCCTTGCTATGTCTTGAGCTTGCGTTGGTTTTCCTTGAAGAGGAAAGGGTGATGCAGCAAAGTAGCGTAAGTATTTCCCTCAGTTTTTGAGAACCAAGGTATCAATCCAGTAGGAGGCTCCTCAAAAGTCCCACGCACCTACACAAACAAACAAAGAACTCACAACCAACGCAATAAAGGGGTTGTCAATCCTTTCACGGCCACTTGCGAAAGTGAGATCTGATAGAGATAGTATGATAAGATAAATATATTTTTGGTATATTACAATATAAATTGGAAAAGTAAAGATGCAAATAAAAGTAGATTGAAAGCTTATATGATAAAAGATAGACCTGGGGGCCATAGGTTTCACTAGTGGCTTCTCTCAAGATAGCATCAGTATTACGGTGGGTGAACAAATTACTGTCAAGCAATTGATAGAAAAGCGAATAATTATGAGATTATCTAGGCATGATCATGTATATAGGCATCATGTCCGTGACAAGTAGACCGACTCCTGCCTACATCTACTACTATTACTCCACACATCGACCGCTATCCAGCATGCATCTAGAGTATTAAGTTCATAAGAACAGAGTAATGCATTAAGAAAGATGACATGATGTAGAGGGATAAACTCAAGCAATATGATATAAACCCCATCTTTTTTATCCTCGATGGCAATAATACAATACGTTCCTTGCAACCCTTTCTGTCACTGGGTAAGGACACCGCAAGATTGAACCTAAAGCTAAGCACTTCTCCCATGGCAAGAAAGATTAATCTAGTAGGCCAAACCAAACTGATAATTCAAAGAGACTTGCAAAGATAACTCAATCATACATAAAAGAATTCAGAGAAGATTCAAATATTTCTCATAGATAAACTTGATCATAAACCCACAATTCATCGGATCTCGACAAACACACCGCAAAAAGAGTTACATCGAATAGATCTCCACAAGAGAGGGGGAGAACATGGTATTGAGATCCAAAAAGAGAGAAGAAGCCATTTAGCTAATAACTTTGGACCCGAAGGTCTGTGGTAAACTACTCACAACTCATCGGAGGGGCTATGGTGTTGATGTAGAAGCCCTCCATGGCCGATTCCCCCTCCGGCGGAGCGCCGACGAAGGCTCCAAGATGGGATCTCGCGGATACAGAAGGTTACAACGGTGGAAATTGTTTTTCGTTGGCTCCGTGGATGTTTTCGGGGTACGTAGGTATATATAGGAGGAAGAAGTACGTCGGTGGCCGCCTATGGAGCCCAGGAGACAGGGGGCGCGCCCTCCTATCTCCTGGCCGCCTCGATTGCTTCTTGACTTGCACTCCAAGTCCTCTGGATCACGTTTGTTCCAAAAATCACGCTCCTGAAGGTTTCATTCCGTTTGGACTCCATTTGATATTCCTTTTCTTCGAAATACTGAAATAAGAAAAAAAAACAGTAATACGGGCTGGGCCTCCGGTTAGTAGGTTAGTCCCAAAAATGATATAAATGTGTAAAATAAAGCCCATAAACATCCAAAAGGGGTAATATAATAGAATGGAACAATCAGAAATTATAGATACGTTGGAGACGTATCACGCCCCCCAAGCCCAATCCGAATTGGGTGGGGGTCGCCCCCCCTTCCTTCCTCCCTCTCTCCCCCTTCCTTCTCTCCTAGTCCAACTAGGGAAGAGGGGGGATCCTACTCCCGGTGGGAGTAGGACTCCTCCAGGGCGCGCCATAGAGGTCTGGCCCTCCCCCTCCTTCACTTCTTTATATACGGGGGAGGGGGCACCCCATAGACACACAAGTTGACATTGTTTAGCCGTGTGTGGTGCCCCTCTCCATAGTTACACACCTCGGTGATATCGTGTAGTGCTTAGGCAAAGCCCTGCGCCGGTAACTTCATCATCACCGTCACCACACCGTCGTGCTGATGAAACTCTCCCTCGGCCTCAACTGGATCAAGAGTACGAGGGACGTCCCCGAGCTAAATGTGTGCTGGTCACGGAGATACCATACGTTCGGTGCTAAGATCGGTCGGATCGTGAAGACATACGACTACATCAACCACATTGTCATAACGCTTCCGCTTTCGCTCTACGAGGGTACATGGACACACTCTCCCCTCTCGTTGTTATACATCACATAGATATATCTTGCGTGATCGTAGGAATTTTTTTGAAATTACCGCGTTCCCCAACAGTTATATGTTCCAGTTATGTTATTATTGTTGAGAGAACTTGCACTAGTGAAAGTATGAACCCTAGGCCTTGTTTTGAAGCATTTCAATACCATTTTCGCTCCCTTTTATCACTTTCTACCTTGCTGTTTTTATAATTTCATATTACAAAAACCTATATCTACCATCCATATTGCACTTGTATCACCATCTCTTCGCCGAACTAGTGCACCTATACAATTTTTGTATTGGGTGTGTTGGGGACACAAGAGACTCTTTGTTATTTGGTTGCAGGGTTGTTTGAGAGAGACCATCTTCATCCTACGCCTCCCATGGATTGATAAACCTTAGGTCATCCACTTGAGGGAAATTTGCTACTGTTCTACAAACCTCTGCACCTTGAGGCCCAACAACGTCTACAAGAAGAAGGTTGTGTAGTAGACATCAGGAGGCCAAGATATTTTTCCTCAAACTAAACATTCTGGACTTGCAATACTTGGACCACCTCCTCATGATCTGTACTCCTACAATGTTCTCCAAACAAAATAGAACATTTGGCGGGGTTGATGAATTGTCCCGTAGCCCAAGCATGTGAATTTAGGACCCCTTGGATCCTCAAAGCCTCTCCTGCTGTGGCACGAAAGAACAAAAGCGTGTCATTCGCAAACAGTAAATGGGATATTCCGGGCGCCCGCGGACAGACACGAAGTGGGGTAATGTGCATATTCTCAACATTTTGTCTCAATAAAGCAGCAAGGTCGTCAGAAATAAAGAGAAATAGAAAAGGTGAAAGAAGATCTCCCTGCCGAAGTCCGCGCTTCAGTGCAAATGAATCCGAGAGGGCTCCATTAACATTAACCTTGTATCTCACCGTGGTGACACATGACATTATCCATTGCACCCACTGATGAGCAAAGCCCAACTGTTGCATCACTCGCTCTAAGAAGATCCAATCCACGTGATCATAAGCTTTAGATAAATCAAGCTTATATCCACAGAAACTCCTATTCATGTCCTTTTCTTGCTTGATGAAATGTGTACACTCAAAGGCCATAAATGCATTATCAGTAATCAACCTACCAGGCACGAATGCACTCTGTTCTGGGGAGATAATGTCATCAAGAATAGGTCGAAGGCGATTAACAACACACTTGGAGATGATCTTGTACACCACATTGCATAAGATGATAGGCCGAAACTCAGTCATCTTTGTCGGGTTGTCCACCGTAGGGACGAGGACGAAGGTTGTGGTGTTGATGCCTTGGGGCATTTGACATGTATCAAAACAAATTCAAACACACAAGAAGAAAGCAAGAAGATAAATCTAACATGGATGATACAATGAAAAAGTATGAACACAGACAACTGGAATAAGAAGTGTGAACATGAATGTAATGTTGGTGGAAATACGTACTCCCCCAAGCTTAGGATTTTGGCCTAGCTTGGTAATCACCGTCGACGGCCTCCATATTAGTTAGAGTGGTAGCTAACAAAGGCCCTTGGTGCAACCAACTCAGCCCACCGAGCAGCCGCAACCTTCGCGTTATGCGCGTGAGCCTCGCTCTCAGAAACATAATGTCTTCTTTTGCTGTCAAAATCAAAGAGAGCAGGTGCAGGCAAAGCAATATGCACGATGTCTTTTTTATTGAACCTCAGGTTATAAGTATAATTATCAATTTTGCCCTTCAGGAACTTATGGCGCTTCATGGCCTCAAAGTCTAAGTATTGAGTAGGTAGGATGGGGTCATTAGGCCAAAGTGATACACCCAACTCTCTTGCTAAACGTGAAGCATACATCCCACCATAAAAATAACCACTACCAACATTGTGTTGCAACATGCGTGCAACAATCGCCCCCAAGGTTATAACATTGGATACCCGTGAGGGTGGTGTGTATGAGGCTCAAGTCAGGAGCACATAGTGTACTACAGTCTTGTTTGCCTACGATGCATTTGCCATTAAACAGTGCAAAGTATTGGATTGATGGGAAGTGAATACTTTTTATTCTACCTTGTGTCACTCCTCCATCCTCTCTAAAACAAAGGCTAGTCAAGAACATCTCATACTCAGACCTTGGTGGTTCTTCTAGCAAACCCCAAAATGGATTTTTTCACATATTAGAGAATGTCTCTAGAGGTAAGTGATATGTCTCCGTCGTATCTATAATTTTTGATTGTTCCATGCCAATATTCTACAACTTTCATATACTTTTGGCAACTTTTTATACTATTTTTGGGACTAACATATTGATCCAGTGCCTAGTGCCAGTTCCTGTTTGTTGCATGTTTTTTGTCTCGCAGAAAACCCATATCAAACGGAGTCCAAACGGGATAAAAATGGACGGAGAATATTTTTGGAATATTTATGATTTCTGGGAAGAAGAATCAACACGAGACGATGCTCGAGGGGCCCACGAGGCAGGGGGCGCGCCCCTGACCCTCATGGACACCCCGTAAGGCGGTTGCTACTCTTCTTTTGCCGCGAGAAAGCTAATATCCGGAAACAAATCGTGTTGAAGGTTTCAATCCAATCGGAGTTACGGATCTCCGGGAATATAAGAAATGGTGAAAGGGCAGAATTAGGAATGCAGAAACAAAGAGAGACAGAGAGACAAATCCAATCTCGGAGGGGCTCTCGCCCCTCCCACACCATGGAGACCATGGACCAGAGGGGAAACCTTTCTCCCATCTAGGGAGAAGGTCAAGGAAGAAGAAGAAGGGGGGCTCTCTCCCCCTCTCTCCCGGTGGCGTCGGAACACCGCCGGGGCTATCATCATCACCATGATCTACACCAACACCTCCGTCATCTTCCCCAACATCGTCATCACCTTCCCCCATCTATATTCAGCGGTCCACTCTCCCGCAACCCGCTGTACCCTCTACTTGAACATGGTGCTTTATGCTTCATATTATTATCCAATGATGTGTTGCCATCCTATGATGTTTGAGTAGATTTTCGTTGTCCTTTCGGTAATTGGTGAATGCTATGATTGCTTTAATTTGCTGGTGGTTATGTTGATGTCCTTTGGTGCCCATCATATGAGCGCATGCGTGGATCACACCATAGGGTTAGTTGGTTGATAGGACTATGTATTGGAGGGCTAGAGCGATAGAAGCTTCAACCTAGCATAGAAATTGATGCATACGGGATCGAAGGGGGGGCAATATATCTTAATGCTATGGTTGGGTTTTACCTTAATGAATGTTAGTAGTTGCGGATGCTTGTTAATAGTTCCAATCATAAGTGCATAGAATTCCAAGTCAGGGATGACATGCTAGCAGCGGCCTCTCCCACATAAAACTTGCTATCGGTCTAGTAAAGTAGTCAATTGCTTAGGGACAATTCCGCAACTCCTACCACCACTTTTCCACACACTACAAAAAATACACTTCCGTGATGATACGTGTTTGTCACAGTAGGTCGCGTTTTCTGTCATGCATGTACATCCATGACGATTTTATGACAGAATCAAGATAGTCATACATGTGCTGTCGTAGAAGTGTTCCATGACATTACCAAAATTATCATCACGGAAGTGTCCACTTCCATGACGATAAATCACGCGTCACAGAAGTGCTTTCATCAAGGGTGACCGACACGTGGCATCCACCGTAACGGAACGCCGTTAAGCTATCGGGTCGGATTTTGTATCCGATAACCCGTTAACAGCCACGACCAATGCCAATTTTCCACGTGTAAAATTCTCATTGGCTGACGGATCCACGTGTCAGCTCCGTGTTGGCACAGGTGTCACTCATCCAACGGTCGAGATGGGCCTATGATATGTTGACACGTGGACCGGCCCAAAAGTGGCCCACAAAGTTTAGATGGGCCGGCCCAACCGAAGGACCATAAGATTTAGCGGACCATAATGGGCCGGCCCAGCTAAAGGCCCACAAAATTTAGCGGACCATAATGGGCCGGCCCAGCTAAAGGCTCACACGATTTTGCAGACCATAATGGGTTGGCCCAGCTAAAGGCCCACAAGATTTTGCGGACCACAATGGGCCGGCCCAGCTAAAGGCCCACAAGATTCTGCAGACCATAATGGGCCGACCCAGCTAAAGGCCCAACATTCTCTGTCAAATCGGCCCGTCAACGGCCTGGTCTAAACTTGTCATCAATGCGGCCCATGGTCACTTCTGGCCCGTTAATAGTCCGCTAAGTAATTGGCCGAATTACGGCCCGGTGTATTTCTGGCCTGTTAAAGGTCCGGCTTCATTTGGGCCCATTTACAGGCCATCAAAACTTTCGGCCCATAAACGGCCGTGAAGGATTTGGGTCATATTCGGCCATGTCTATCATTCGGCCTGTTAGAGGCCCACTATAGATTTGGGCCACTTTTGGCCTATTGTCATTTTCGGCCTGTTAACGCCGGACATAAACCATGGGCCATATGTGTCCCAACGTCATATCTGGCCCATATAAAAATGACGATAATCTAACCCGACCGAAGTTCCGGCCTGTTAAAGGCCCGTGTATTAGGTTGGCGCATTTACGGCCCGTCCGAATTTCGGCCTGTCAAATATCCGCATCGTAAATGGGCCACCATTTCGGCCTGCTAAGTCTAGTGGGTTATTTAGCACAATCAGGGCCCAATCTCACTTTCGGTCTATTAAAGGCCCATGTTTTTTATGGGCTCGAGATATTTACACCTGTAAACGGCCTATTTTTACTGAGGGCCCAAATTATGTTTAGGCCTGTTAAAGGCCCACTATGGGCACAGGCCTACCAGAAAAATATGAAAGCTTATGCTGATTTAAGCCCAGATATTTTTAGTGGGCTACATGACAATTTTGGCCCAGTAATCTTTTTTAGCCCAATTGGAATGGGCCCGGCGAATGTTGGCATGTTGGGCTCCTACGAAGCTTACGGCCAAATACATTACTAAGATAAACCTACACTATACAAAAATAGCGTCGTAATTACTACAGCCTGTGGCAGCATCATAAATGTTGTATCATAACAAAATAAATTCCAACCATACAACAAAAGGCATGTTGGCATAAAGTTTACAGTCCTTCCAGATAAAAGCACCATCAGATGTATAGAAGCACAGATCATTTGACCTGAGTGCTAATGTTTCAGGCTGTAGAATCTGATGGAGCAGCACAATCTCCACCTTTTTTCTGCCATTGCTCTTGAACAACGAAGCGAATGTCTGATAGTCTGGTTTCAAAACCATTCATATCTTGACGACATTTCTCAACCACTATTCTTGTTTCCGAAACAACGTCCATTAGGGATTGGACTTGTGTCTGGAGCACAGATATATCACTCTGTCTAGCAGGAAGATTTTGTTCAGTAGGCGATTTGGACGAGGTTACCTTGACAACCAACCCAGAATTACGCAGGAAGGTGCTTTTTGCACTGTTAGTGGAGAGATACTATGCACTGCAGCAAGAGGTGACATTGTGCCTGTAGTATCCTCGTCACCTTCAGGTGGTTGTGACTGTTCAATCATTTGTTCCATAGCTTCCTGAAAGATTGAACTTGTAGATTAGTGTACCAGATAAGTTACTAATGAGACAAAAACAAACAAAGTAGGTTAAACGTTTATACATAACTTATTTTGGTGAACTACTGTAATACATTAGCATGTATTGTAGTGCCAACTACATAATAAAATCACTTTCGGAACATATGTCCATGTAGCATGCCTACTGTATTGTCTATTTCCTCACATTCGTTGACATCTAAGGATAAAGAGACATGGTTTAAAGTAGGATGAACATAGTATGACATCATTCATATCATGGGCAAACAGATATAAAACAAACAGGCTATTTTATCATTGTGTGCGCAGGTGAACATAACAACTAGATTACAGATCAAGACAAAAAGAATATCCTTCATCTCTTTTAAACCATGTAAGGTGAAATGATACATTAAGACAACTGTGTATAAAAGTGAACAGAGTAACTGACATTGGCTGCAAACCAAGTAGTTAAATGAACACATCACAGTACCAATCAGTTCAAGGCAGGAGGAGTAAGGACTTACAACAGCGGCTTGAACTGGTGTGCTCATGATCTTCATCTTGCTGGTGTGGCAATCCTTGAAGATTTGCACTGCATTCGGTTCAGGTTCTTTTTGGTCCACACGGGCTTTCCTCTGTATTTGGAACAAGTCAATATAGATACGATAATATGGCACAAAAAAAAGAAGGAAGTAGCAGCTATTTACAAGAGCCTCGCAGTGTGCAATATAGCTACGAGATCCTGTTGTGTGTTGGAATTTCACTTTAGAACGGTTGGTTTTGTTCTTCAAACAGTTAGCCTAGAAGAAGATACACTTGTAAGGCACATACATAAATACAAGTTCAATATGTGGTCTGATCAAATACATATAGCCTACCTGATACTTTGGATCAGACCAGTGTTTAACGAGGGCTGTCCAGTCTTACATTGTTAGCCTTGCCTTCAAAGTGAGATTTTCTAAGGTGGTACCGATACTGTCGCAAAGCAGACTGAAAAACATGAGTGCATGCTTGTTTAGTTGCATCATCTTTCGGATCCAACTTGAACCTCATCTGTTGAAAAAAGAATGTGAGCCTTATTAGGAGGAAGCTAGAAAGTATGGGACAGAGCAAGACAATATTACTAATTGCGATGAATAACATTACTTACGGATAAATGGTCAAGGAAGGTGTTAAACTGGGTATTGTCTTTCTCATTCATGTACTAGATCCACATTGGGAGGATACGTGCATGACACCTAACGGCAACGGCTGCCTCTGATACTAACTTGGCTGACTCTGTAGCATCACGTGGCCTTTTTAAACTTGCCTCAAAATGGATCTCCATTCTTCCTCCTTTAGATTTTGTTAATCTGTCAAGCATTATCCCTGATGTCTATTTCCGCTTGCGCCGTGGTGCTAGTTCAACAACGAATATGGAAAGTGTTAGTGTACATCAAACTGTGAGAGTACATATAAAGGAGCATGCAACTGCAACTTGACTTGATCAGGTACCGTCTTGGTGTTGATGCTCATGAGGTTCATCTGATCTTGCCAAGTCCTATTGTGTCAGCAGTGCTTCGGAAGTAGTGTTAGGTGTGAAGGCAGCTTGGGAACTGGCTATTTCCGGAGCAAACGAACGAGTAACTAGTTGAGATGCTGGTATAGTTGAAGCGGATGCTGCAGCTGGTGGAGTAGGTGATACTGTGTTTGTAGATTTAGCCAGTGGACTTGGACCTTCTACTGCACTATAAGTACCAGCAGAATCTCGACGGCAGAACCTTTTCCGTTTCACCCGACGAGTAACAGCACTCCCTACTATATTACTTTCCTTGCTCTTTTTTGACTTTGCCATGTCAAGCTGTACCAACAACACAATAGAATAAAATCACTCTTCAGAACTCATTGATGCATGATACAGACAAGCAATACTTTGATGTAAGACAACCGTATGAGGATGGAATATGTAAGAAAAACAGGACGGCGTGACATATTCACAGCTACGATGTGCAAACTAAGCAGAAGGATTTTCAAGAAAATAGAAGTAATGCAAGCTAGACACCATATGAAAGATGCAACCAATATTACCCTGCCAAGTTAAAAGTGTCTTGTCATAAGTGGCAATTCGAAAAATTAGAAGCAGTACAACATAGAAATCAATGCAAGATGCAACCACTATCAAACTGCCATGTTAAAAGCGTCCAATCATTAGTTACTGATGCGGGATACACAACATCAGTACTTTGATGTAAGAACATGGTATGATAGATAGATGCAGTGTATTCTAGACACATAAAGCCATGTCATATGCACATGTATAACGTATAAACTCAGCAGGTGCAATTTAATCAAAATAGAAGAAATACAGGCTAGAAAACATATGCAACAAACCAATTATCACACTGTCAACTCAGAGCAAGCAACTGCGATGGTGGAGTACGGGAGATGAACTCATCATGTAGACTTGGAACTTCAACTTCATTAGCAGTAGCAGTGGCAAATCTAGAGAGTCTCTGTTTGCGTCGGACCGGAGTACCACCAACATCCCCTAACTTACTCTTTACCTTCCTATTTTCTGATATTTCCTTATGAAGTCAAAACCACAAGAAGATGAATAAAATTAGCTCTGCATAACTGGTTGATGCATGATACAGACGAACACTACTTTGATGTAAGGCAAGCACAGGATAGGAGGATGGAATATATACAAAAAAAGACAGCATTTCATATTCACACGTACGATAGGAGGATGGAATATGTATGAAAAAACAGTAAGCGGAAGGCATTTCAACAAAATTAGTTGAAATGAAAGCTAGGCACCATATGAACATGCAACCAATATCACTCTATCAGGTAAAAAGTGTCTCGTCGTAAGTGCCATTTCAAGAAATTAGAAGCAGTACAAGCTAGAAGACAATGCAAGATGCAACCTACATCACAGTCCCAAGTTAAATGTGTCTTATGGGTAAATGATCATTGTAGGTATAAGTTGTAAGCTACGTAGATGCAATTCTACATAATCAGAAGCAATACAAACTAGACATCATACGGAAAACACAACCACGTATAACAGTTCCAAGTAAGAGCAAGCATCTATGATGGTGGAGTAGGGGAGATGTGCTCATCATGTACACGTATGTTCTAGAAACAGGAACACGTGTCGTATTCACAGGCATTATGTGTAAAGTAAGCAGATGCAATTCAAGTTAGAAGCAATACAAGCTAGACATCATACGCAACATGCAACCACATATAATAGTGTCAAGTTAGAGCAAGCACCTGTGATGGTGGAGTAGGGGAGATGTGCTCATCATCTACACAACTACGTTGACTGTCCAGCCTTGTGTTGTCTTGCGAATCTTGTTGGGAGGATGGCGGGGTAGAATCTGTAGAGACCCCCTGTTTGAGTTGCTCCGAAGGACCACCATCATCCACTGCCGGACTAATTTCCTTCAGCTGTAATGATTTTGCATTGTGAAGTCAAACTAATAAGAAAAAGGAATAAAGTTCGCTCTTCAGAACTCATTCATGCATGATACTGACGAACACTACTCGGATGAAAGGCAAGCACATGATGCGAGGATGGAATATGTATGAAAAACAGGATGGTGTGACATATTCACACCTATGATGTGGTAACTAAGCAGAAGGCATTTCAACAAATTAGAAGCACTGCAAGCTAGACACCATATGAAACATGCAACCAATATCACTCTGCCAAGTTCAAACTGTATGGCATTTCAACAAATTAGAAGCAGTACATGCTAGAAATCATATGCAAGACACAACCAATATCACAGTGGCAACTTAAAGGTGCCTCATCATAAGTGACTGATGCGGGATATGCAAGAATAGTAGTTTGATGTAGAAACAGGAACACATGTCATATTCACAGGCATTATGTGTAGAGTAAGAAGATGCAATTCAACAAAGTTAGAAGCAATACAAGCTAGACATCATACGCAACATGCAACCACATATAATAGTGCTAAGTTAGAGCAAGCACATGTGATGGTGGAGTAGGGGAGATGTGCTCATCATCTACACAGCTACGTTGACTGTCTAGCCTTGCGTTGTCTTGCGATCTTGTTGGGAGGATGGCGGAGTAGAATCTGTAGAGAACCTCCATTTCAGTTGATCGGAAGGACCACCATCATCCAATGCCTTGCCAATTTCCTTCAGCTTTATTGATTTTGCATTGTGAGGTCATACTGACAAGAAAAAGGAATATCATTCACTCTTCAGAACTCATTCATGCATGATACTGACGAACACTACTCTGATGAAAGGCAAAGTCATGATACGAGGATGGAATATGTACGACAAAATGGACGGCTTGACATATTCACACCTATGATGTGGTAACTAAGCAGAAGGCACTTCAACAAATTAGAAACACTGCAAGACACCATATGGAAGGTGCAATCAATATCACTTTGCCAAGTTAAAACTGTCTCGTCATAGGTGGCGTTCATCAAACTAGAAATAATACATGCTAGAAATCATATTCAAGACGCAAACCAATATCACACTGCCAACTTAAAGGTGTTCCATCATAAGTGACTAATGCAGGATACACAAGAAGAGTAGTTTCATGTAAGAACATGGTGTGATAGACAGATATAGTATGTACCAAAAACAAGAAAGCGTGTCATATTCACATGTAGCATGTGTAAGCTAAGAAAATGCAGTTTACACTAATTAGGAGCAATACAAGCTAGACACCATATGCAACATGCAACCAGATATCACACTGCCAAGTTAGAGCAAGCACCTTGGATGGTGGAGTAGGGGAGCAGAGACTTGGACCTTGTAATGCACTGTCAGTACAAGGAGAATCGGTACAGATGCTCCATTTACGTTGCTGCAGAGGACCACCATCATCGCCTTCCTTACTCTTTTCCTTCCTCTTTCTTGATTTCGCCTTGTCAAGTCAAACCCACAAGAAAAAGGAATAAAATTTGCTCTTCAGAACTTATTGATGCATGATACTGATGAACACTACTTTCATGTAACGCAGCCGCATGATAGGAGGATGGAATATGTATGAAAAACAGGACAGCGTGACATATTGACATGTATGATGTATAAAGTGTAAACTAAGCACAAGGTGCTTGAACTTGTTAGAATCGATGCAAGCTAGAAACCATATGAAAGATGAGACCAATATCACTCTGCCAAATTAAAAGGGTGCCCTAACAAATGTATTTGACCAAATTAGAAGCAATACATGGCAACAGGCTAGAAATAATATGCAATATGCAACGAATAAAGGTGACTCATCGTAAGTGATTGATGCAGGATACAGAAGAGAGGTAGTTTCATGTAAGAACAAGGTTAACACATAGATATAGTGTGTACCAAAAATAGGAAGGCATGTCATATTCACAGGTATAGTGTGTAAACTAAGCAGATGCAATTTACCCTAATTAGAAGCATTACAAGCTAGACACTGTATGCAACATGCAACCACATATCACACTGCGAAGTTGGAGCAACCACCTGTGATGGTGGTGTAGGGGAAGTGCGGTCTTCAGGTACAGAGCAACGTTCACTATCTTCATTTAGGTTTGCTGTTTCTTGAGAATCATGTGGAGAGGATGAAATTGCATTCTTTATAAGAGTATTGCGTCTCATATTAACCCACGCACGTGACTGTCTCATCATAAGCGATAGACACAGGATACACAAGAATAGTAGTTTGATGTAAGAACATGGTGTGATAGGCAGATGCAGTATGTACCAAAAACAGGAAGGCGTGTCATATTCACATGTATAATGTGTAAGCTAAGGAGATGCAATTTAACAAATTAGGAGCATTGTAGAGGGATACACAAGAAAAGTAGTTTGATGTAAGAACATGGTTAATAGAAAGACGTAGTATGTACCAAAAACAAGAAGGCATGTCATATTCACAAGTATATTGTGTTAACTAAGCAGATGCAATTTACCCTAATTAGAAGCATTACAAGGTAGACACCATATGCAACATGCAACCACATATCACACTGCCAAGTAAAAGAAGCACCTGCGATGGTGGTGTGGGGGAATTGCGGTGATCAACTAGAGAGCTACGTTGACTATCTTCATTTAGCCTTGCTTTTCTTGAGAATCATGTGGGGAGGATGACACTGCACTCTTTAAACGAGTAGGGCGTCTCACAGTAACCCAGTCGAGTGACTGTCTCATCATAAGTGATTGATGAGGGATACAAAAGAGCATTAGTTTGATGTACGAACATGGTCAATAGACATATGTAGTATGTATCAAAAACATGAAGGCATGTCATTATCAAAGGTATAATGTGTAAAGTAAGCAGATGCAATTTAACCAAATTGGAAGCAATACAAGCTAGACACCATATGCAACATGCAACCACATTTGACAGCCGCGAAGTTAAAGCAAGCATCTGGGATGGTTGTGTGTGTCAATTGAGATCATCAAATGCAGAGCTACGTTTACTGTCTCCAACTGCTGACACTGCACCCATTAGAGCGCTAAAACGCTTAGTGCTTATCTTCGAATTACACTGGAGCGACTTCTGTCTTTTCTTTTCTGCATTCATCAACACTGCGTCAGAGTCTGAAATACCCATGCATAAAAAACCAATAGTGTGAGTATGGGTGAAGTGTGTGCACAATTAGTACAGTGTAAAGGTAGCAGATAGCAGGTCGGTGAGAAATAAATGATGGGGGACATATGATAGCTCTACAACATGCATGGCACACTAAATTACTACATGATTCTATGAAAGCAAATAGGTCAGTCCATTTTTTCTGCATCGTCCGATGTACAAAGAACATGCAGATCGCCTTCATCTACCTCCAGCCAGTCAGCGTTGACGATCTTCCTCGAAACGCCAGCGACCATCGGCCCAGTATTCCTCCCCTGCCTGCGCCCTCCCCTCGACCTCACCGCACCGCCGTGCTTGGCACCACCCCCAACTATCCATTCAAGCCCCGCCGACCTCCAGATCGGGCGCAAGCAGCTCCTACGCCCCACACCCCTATCATAGACACTGATGCACCGCTTCCCCGGGGAACAGGCGGACTAGGTGCTCCGCGCACCTAAGCGGGTGCTGCTTATTTTAATTGCGGTTCGACTGACCCTGAATTGAAATCCGGGCGGGCTACTGACCTCTGGCAAAGGTGAAATAGTAAAAGGGAGGAAACCTTGTGCATTTAGTATCTCGAAGAATGTGCAGTAAGAAGCGCTCAACTAGTCTCTTTCGTGGGATGAATACGGTGTGAGCGAAGATGTAAGATTTGCACGAATAAGGGAAGAGGAGTACCTCTTTCTGCTGGTAGTGCTGTGTCCTCCTTCTGTTTTTCCGATGATCTTCTTGTTGTTCGCCGGAAACCAGAAGTTGTGGAGGACGGTGCAGCCTTGGACGAACCCATGGCCAAGTTGTTGAGTGTGGTGCGGTGGCCGTCTGTCAGCGGCGGGGAAGTAGTGATACGTCTCCAACGTATCTATAATTTTTGATTGTTCCATGCTATTATATTACCCCTTTTGGATGTTTATGGGCTTTATTTTACACATTTATATCATTTTTGGGACTAACCTACTAACCGGAGGCCCAGCGCATATTGTTGTTGTTTTTGCCTATTTCAGTATTTCGAAGAAAAGGAATATCAAACGGAGTCCAAACGGAATGAAACCTTCGGGAGCGTGATTTTTGGAACAAATCTGATCCGGAGAGCCTGGAGTGCAAGTCAAGAAAGCTCCGAGGGCCCCATGAGATAGGAGGGCGCCCCCCTGTAGGGCACGCCCCCTGTCTCGTGGGCCCCTCAGGCATCCACCGACGTACTTCTTCCTCCTATATAGGTCTACGTACCCCAAAAACATCCAGGAGCACCACGAAACACAATTTCCACCGCCGTAACCTTCTGTATCCGCGAGATCCCATCTTGGAGCCCTTGCCGTCACTCTGGCGGATGGGGAAGCAACCACGGAGGGCCTCTACATCAACATCCTTGCC
Source organism: Triticum timopheevii (assembly GCA_963921465.1). Lineage (NCBI taxonomy): Eukaryota > Viridiplantae > Streptophyta > Magnoliopsida > Poales > Poaceae > Triticum > Triticum timopheevii. The sequence continues at coordinate 475,537,846 of OY997264.1, read as the reverse complement.
CCTCCGATGAGTTGTGAGTAGTTTACCACAGACCTACGGGTCCATAGTTATTAGCTAGATGGCTTCTTCTCTCTTTTTGGATCTCAATACAATGTTCTCCCCCTCTCTTGTGGAGATCTATTCGATGTAATCTCTTTTTGCGGTGTGTTTGTCGAGATCCGATGAATTGTGGGTTTATGATCAAGTTTATCTATGAATAAAATTTGAATCTTCTCTGAATTCTTTTATGTATGATTGAGTTATCTTTGCAAGTCTCTTCGAATTATCAATTTGGTTTGGCCTACTAGATTGATCTTTCTTGCCATGGGAGAAGTGCTTAGCTTTGGGTTCAATCTTGCGGTGTTCTTACCCAGTGACAGAAAGGGTTGCAAGACACGTATTGTATTGTTGCCATCGACGATAACAAGATGGGGTTTATATCATATTGCATGTTTTTATCCCTCTACATCATGTCATCTTGCTTAATGCGTTCCTCTGTTCTTATAAACTTAATACTGTAGATGCAAGCAGGAGTCGGTCGATGTGTGGAGTAATAGTAGTAGATGCAGGCAGGAGTCGGTCTACTTGTTATGGACGTGATGCCCATATACATGATCATGCCTAGATAATCTCATAACTATGCGCTTTTCTATCAATTGCTTGACAATAATTTGTTCACCCACCGTAATACTTATGCTATCTTGAGAGAAGCCTCTAGTGAAACCTATGGCCCCCGGGTCTATCTCTTATCATATTTGCTTTCAATCTACTTTTATTTGCATCTTTACTTTTTGCATCTATATAAAAAATACCAAAAATATATTTATCTTATCATACTATCTTTATTAGATCTCACTTTCGCAAGTGGCCGTGAAGGGATTGACAACCCCTTTATTGCATTGGTTGCGAGTTCTCAGTTTGTTTGTGTAGGTGCGTGGGACTTTTGAGGAGCCTCCTACTGGATTGATACCTTGGTTCTCAAAACTGAGGAAAATACTTACGCTACACTTTGCTGCATCACCCTCTCCTCTTCGAGGAAAACCAATGCAAGCTCAAGACGTAGCAAGAAGGATTTCTGGCGCCGTTGCTGGGGAGGTTTTCACTCAAGTCAAGACATACCAAGTACCCATCACAAACCCATCTCCCTCGCATTTGCATTATTTGCCATTTGCCTCTCGTTTTCCTCTCCCCCACTTCACCCTTGCCGTTTTATTCGCCCTCTCTTTCCCAATATCCTCCTCTCTTTTCGCTTTCCTTCTTTTGTGTGCTTGTTTGCTTGTTTAACCTTATGGCTGCGCCTAAGGGTTCTGACCACCTTCTCAGAAGGATGGATGAGATTGAATCAAATATTAGAAGCTTTATGAACTTGCAATTTGAGCACAATAATTTCTTTAGAAAAGAGCTTGATGATATGAATAAAGAATTCTATGGTGTTAACGCTCAAATTACCCGGCTTGAGAATGCTATAGCCAAAATTTCTGACAAGCAAGCCACCTTAGTCAATAAGATGGCCGCTAAACCAGAAAAATTACATGAAAATAATGATGAGGATCTTAAAGTTATTGATGCGTCTACGATTAGATCTATGTTTTGCAAAATGAATTTTGATGATTATGAGAGTGATGATGAATCAACTTTGCCTAGAAGGCGTCCCAAAAATTCGGAGTATTTAGATCTTGATGTTAAATTTGGTAAAAATGAGATTGGAGAATCCTCAACTTCTAATAATGTTGAACTTACTATCTCGGATTTCAAGGAATTTGATTATGATAATTGTTCTTTAAAAGGTTCTATTTCCTTGTTGCAATCCGTTATTAATTCTCCTCATGCTTATAGTCAAAACAAAGCTTTTACCAAACATATTGTTGATGCCTTGATGCAATCTTATGATGAAAAACTTAATTTGGAAGTTTCTATACCTAGAAAACTTAATGATGAGTGGGACCTACTATAAAGATTAAAATTAAAGATTATGAGTGTTTTGCTTTGTGTGATTTGGGTGCTAGTGTTTCCACGATTCCGAAAACTTTATGTGATATTCTAGGTTTCCATGATCTTGATGATTGCTCTTTAAATTTGCACCTTGCGGATTCACCATTAAAAAGCCTATGGGAAGGATCAATGATGTCCTTATTGTTGCAAATAGAAATTTGGTGCCCGTAGATTTTATCGTTCTTGATATAGATTGCAATCTTTCTTGCCCTATTATTCTTGGTAGACCTTTCCTTAGAACGATTGGTGCGATTATTGATATGAAGGAAGGGAATATTAGATTTCAATTCCCATTAAAGAAAGGCATGGAGCACTTTCCAAGAAAGAAAGTCAAATTACCTTATGAATCTATCATGCGTGCTACTTATGAGTCTAGTGCCAAAGATGGCACTCGTTAGATCTATCTTTGCTTTTTATGCCTAGCTAGGGGCGTTAAATAATAGCGCTAGTTGGGAGGCAACCCAATTTTCTTTATGTTTTTTGTTTTTGCTCCTGTTTAGTAATAAATCTTGCATCTACCTTCTGGTTAGATGTGTTTTTATCTTTTAATTAGTGTTTGTGCCAAGTAGAACCTATAGGATAACCTACGATGATAGTTGATTTGATTCTGCTGAAAAACAGAAACTTTGCGTGCATGAATATAATTTTGTTAATTCACAGGAACGTGCTTTTGCGTTGATTAGTTTTGCTGCTGTTCAATAGAAAAATTGTCCAGGAATTCCTATTTTGGTAGGATTTTTAGAGTTCCAGAAGTTTTCGTTAGTTACAGATTGCTACCGACTGTTCTGTTTTTGACAGATTCTGTTTTTCGTGTGTTGTTTGCTTATTTCAATGCATCTATGGCTAGTAAATTAGTTTATAAACCATAAAGAAGTTGGAATACAGTAGGTTTAACACCAATATAAATAAATAATGAGTTCATTGCAGTACCTTATGTGGTGGTTTTTTTTCTTTCACTAACGGAGCTTATAAGATTTCCTGTTGAGTTTTGTGTTGTGAAGTTTTCAAGTTTTGGGTCAAGCTTTTATGGACTATGGAATAAGGAGTGGCAAGAGACTAAGCTTGGGGATGCCCATGGCACCCCAAGATATTCAAGAATAGCCAAAATCCTAAGCTTGGGGATGCCCCGGGAAGGCATCCCCTCTTCCATCTTCGTTCATTGGTAACTTTACTTGGAGCTATATTTTTATTCGCTACATGATATGTGTTTTGCTTGGAGCATCGTGTATTATATTAGTCTTTGCTTTTTAGTTTACCACAATCATCCTTGCTGTACACACCTTTTGGGAGAAGCCTATTTGATTAGAATTTGCTAGAATACTCTATGTGCTTCACTTATATCTTTTGAGCTTGATAGTTTTTGCTTTAGTGCTTCACTTATATCTTTTAGAGCACGGTGGTGTCTTAATTTTGAAGAAATTACTAGTCTCTCATGCTTCACTTGTATTATTTTGAGAGTCTTTTAGAACAGCATGGTATTTGCTATTATCATAAAGTTGGTCCTAGAATGATGAGCATCCAAGTTGGGTATAATAAAAACTATCATAGGAAGTGAATTGGATGCTATGATCAACTTGATACTTGATAATTATTTTGAGATATGGAGGTAGTGATATTAAAGTCATGCTAGTTGGGTGATTGTGAATTCAAAGAATGCTTGTGTTGAAGTTAGCAAGTCTCGTAGCATGCACGTATGGTTAAAGTTGTGTAACAAATTTGAAACATGAAGTGTACTTGGCTTGTGCATCCTTATGAGTGGCGGCCGGGGACGAGCGATGGTCATTTCCTACCAATCTATCCCCCTAGGAGCATGCACGTAGTACTTGAGTTTTTGATGACTTCTAAATTTTTTCAATAAGTATTTAAGTTCTTTTGACTAATGTTGAGTCCATGGATTATATGCACTTTTACCTTTCCACCTTTGCTAGCCTCTTCGGTACCGTGCATTGCCCTTTCTCGCCTTGAGAATTGGTGCAAACTTTGCCGATGCATCCAAACCCCGTGATACGATAAGCTCTATCACACATAAACCTCCTTATATCTTCCTCAAAACAGCCACCATACCTACCTATTATGGCATTTCCATAGCCATTCTGAGATATATTGCCATGCAACTTTCCACCGTTCCGTTCATCATTTTCATGACATACTTTACTTTTGTCATATTGCCATTGCATGATCATGTAGTTGACATCGTATTTGTGGCAAAGCCACCAAGCATTATTTTTCATACATGTCACTCTTGATTCATTGCACCATCCCGGTACACCGCCGGAGGCATTCATATAGAGTCATATCTTGTTCTAGCTTCGAGTTGTAATTCTTATGTTGTAATCAATAGAAGTGTGATGATCATCATTATTAGAGCATTGCCCAAAGAAAAAAAAGAGAAAAAAAAGAATAAAGGCCAAAAGAAAAAAAAGGCCCAAAAAAAGGAAAAAGAAAAAAAGAAGAAAAGAAAAAAAAGAAATAAATAAAAAGGGCAATGTTACTATCCCTTTTTCCACACTCGTGCTTCAAAGTAGCACCTTGTTCTTCATGTAGTGAGTCTCATATATTGTGCTTCAAAGTAGCACCATGTTTTTCATATAGTGAGTGTCATAAGTTGTCTTTTTCATACTAGTGGGAATTTTTTTCATTATAGAACTTGGCTTGTATATTCCTACGATGGGCTTCCTCAAATGCCCAAGGTCTTCGTGAGCAAGCAAGTTGGATGCGCACCCACTAGTTTTCTTTTGTTGAGCATTCATTTATAGCTCTAGTGCATCCATTGGATGGCAATCCCTACTCCTCATGTTGAAATCAATTGATGGGCATCTCCATAGCCCATTGATTATCCTCGTCAATGTGAGACTTTCTTCTTTTTTGTCTTCTCCACACAATCTCCATCATCATATTCTATTCCACCCATAGTGCTATATCCATGGCTCACGCTCATGTATTGCGTGAAGGTTGAAAAAGTTTGAGATTATTTAAGCATGAAACAATTGCTTGGCTTGTCATCGGGGGTATAGAAGTTGGGAACATCTTTGTGTGACGAAAATGAAGCATAGCCTAACTATATGATTTTGTAGGGATGAACTTTCTTTTGCCATGTTATTTTGAGAAGACATGATTACTTTGATTAGTATGCTTGAAGTGTTACTATTGCTTATGTCAATATGAACCTTTATTTTGTATTCATTTGGATCTGAACATTCATGCCACAATAAAGAAAATTACATTATGAATTATGCTAGGTAGCATTCCACATCAAAAATTCTCTTTTTATCATTTACCTACTCGAGGACGAGCAGGAGTTAAGCTTGGGGATGCTTGATACGTCTCCAACGTATCTATAATTTTTGATTGTTCCATGCTATTATATTACCCCTTTTGGATGTTTATGGGCTTTATTTTACACATTTATATCATTTTTGGGACTAACCTACTAACCGGAGGCCCAGCCCATATTGCTGTTTTTTTTGCCTATTTCAGTATTTCGAAGAAAAGGAATATCAACAGGAGTCCAAATGGAATGAAACCTTCGGGAGCGTGATTTTTGGAACAAATCTGATCCGGAGAGCCTGGAGTGCAAGTCAAGAAAGCTCCAAGGGCCCCACGAGATAGGAGGGCGCGCCCCCCTGTAGGGCGCGCCCCCCTATAGGGTGCGCCCCTGTCTCGTGGGCCCCTCGGGCGTCCACCGACGTACTTCTTCCTCCTATATATGTCTACGTACCCCGAAAACATCCAGGAGCAGCACTAAACACAATTTCCACTGCCGTAACCTTCTGTATCCGCGAGATCCCATCTTGGAGCCCTTGCCGGCACTTTGCCGGAGGGGGAAGCAACCACGGAGGGCCTCTACATCAACATCCTTGCCACTCCGATGAGTTGTGAGTAGTTTACCACAGACCTACGGGTCCATAGTTATTAGCTAGATGGCTTCTTCTCTCTTTTTGGATCTCAATACAATGTTCTCCCCCTCTCTTGTGGAGATCTATTCGATGTAATCTCTTTTTGCGGTGTGTTTGTCGAGATCCGATGAATTGTGGGTTTATGATCAAGTTTATCTATGAATAATATTTGAATCTTCTCTGAATTCTTTTATGTATGATTGAGTTATCTTTGCAAGTCTCTTCGAATTATCAATTTGGTTTGGCCTACTAGATTGATCTTTCTTGCCATGTGAGAAGTGCTTAGCTTTGGGTTCAATCTTGCGGTGTTCTTACCCAGTGACAGAAAGGGTTGCAAGACACGTATTGTATTGTTGCCATCGACGATAACAAGATGGGGTTTATATCATATTGCATGTTTTTATCCCTCTACATCATGTCATCTTGCTTAATGCGTTGCTCTGTTCTTATGAACTTAATACTCTAGATGCAAGCAGGAGTCGGTCGATGTGTGGAGTAATAGTAGTAGATGCAGGCAGGAGTCGGTCTACTTGTTATGGACGTGATGCCCATATACATGATCATGCCTAGATAATCTCATAACTATGCACTTTTCTATCAATTGCTCGACAGTAATTTGTTCACCCACCGTAATACTTATGCTATCTTGAGAGAAGCCTCTAGTGAAACCTATGGCCCCCGGGTCTCTCTCTTATCATATTTGCTTTCATTCTACTTTTATTTGCATCTTTACTTTTTGCATCTATATAAAAAATACCAAAAATATATTTATCTTATCATACTATCTTTATTAGATCTCACTTTTGCAAGTGGCCATGAAGGGATTGACAACCCCTTTATTGCGTTGGTTGCGAGTTCTCAGTTTGTTTGTGTAGGTGCATGGGACTTTTGAGGATCCTCCTACTGGATTGATACCTTGGTTCTCAAAACTTAGGGAAATACTTACGCTACACTTTGCTGCATCACCCTCTCCTCTTCGAGGAAAACCAACGCAAGCTCAAGACGTAGCAAGCAGATCCGAGGCGGCGAACGACGGTGTAGCGGGAACAGCTCCGGTGCGGTGGACGGTTGCGACAGTGGAGCCGCAACAATGAGGCGCAGGACGGCGTGGTCGGAGTGTTTCTGGTATGGCGCACGTCAGCGTCGACGTCGTGGAGACAGCTCTTCCTCGGCTTCAGCTGCTAAGTCCTTGAGGGCGTTGCGGTTGCGGTTGTGTTGGACGACGACTTCGGGGTACCGGCTCCGGCGTGATGGAGGAGGGCGGCAGTGGATTGGCCGCTATGGGGTGGAGGACGGAGGAGGCTGGGGTTTCGCGGCTGGTGGAGAGGGCGTTTTCGCGCCCACGGAGTATGAATGGGGAAACGGAGGGAGGCGGGGAACTAAGGGGGAACAATGTTTCGGTTTGAGACACGCTTGTTTGAAATTTGGGGAAAGTTACAAACTTTGCCCCCATCTAAAATTTCGGACATATTGCGGGTTGGGGGTAGGACACTCATGTCAGGTGTCTCAAATGTGGGTGGGATAGATTTCGGCCGAGCGATGGGTGTTTAGGCGCCCATGGCGTATGAATGCTTCCCGGAGGCGGTTGAGACTGGCGTCTTGGTGAAGTTACAAACCTACCCCGGTTTAGACCTTTGAACATCGGGCCGATAGGCTACACGGGCCAGAGTCAGGACAGTAATTTCCTACCACCAAAACATTAGTCTCGCACGGTTTCGGGTGACCAGAGGCCTATTTGGCGCTTCGTTCAATATTTGGGAGCAGAAGCATTAACGTTTTCGGTTCTCTTGAATTGAACTTTCAGGATTTGTCAAACTTCACAAATCTGTACTCTTGAAAATCCTAAAGCTACGATTATTTTGGAATGGAGGGGGTACATTTGAATATACATTGTACACGAGTATATATTAAAAAAATGCAACTTACCTCAGTTCATGCATGGTTCCAGATATAATCTCCTTGGTTGCAAAAAAAGTTAGATATGCGTATGAATATATATAGCATGTTCAAACTCACAACAAAGATTGATGCCCCCTTTTACATCTGATTTACAAATGCCATTATCTCGGGTTCAAATAGATGAATGCACCTCCTATGAATTCGAATCTTCGAAACCCCCTTTATGTTGAATTCGACATGTATTTTATTTCATAGCTAGCAATTTGGAATGTATCCATGCAAGTGACAAATGTATAAAGTGCTTCACACTAACAACATGGAGTGCACTAATTAGTGTTTATATATGAATTGCAAAAGCATCCATTGCCTGTATTTCAAACCGCTCTCACTCTATGGATCAATAATATGAAATAAACACATGCACATGCTAGAATTCAATAGAGTATGGGTGTATGATAGACCGATTTTCGTCCATACGCAATTTTGCAAAATTCATGATCTCATCCAAAAATAATAATGCCATTTATATTTTAATTTAATGCGTAGAACCGCCTTTTACACGTAGATGCACTATGCCTTGCCCCATTCTCACAAACGCGTTATATATCTCTCTATCTAACGCATAAGTGCACACACTTTATATGCATCGGCATTTCTCTTTCACACATGCTCACAATCTCTCTCAGGGTGTCGGGGTGTCTCACGCACATGCTCTCTCTGTTTCTCTCTCTCTTTCTGACTACTATGTACCACTCTTTTCACTAATCTCAGTTGGAAAACACTATTTCTCTCACATGCATATATACACATGCACGGTCTCTAGCCCTCTATACGCACATATATGTGCCTACGTGCCTCCCGCACACACATTATCTTTAGGCCTCTCTCGCACACATTGCCCCCCCGACACACCTCTCTCTTAGTAGTTGGCAGATATGATTTCATCATATCATTCGGTAGGATATCCCTAGCTGTTAGGCTGGATGGTAATACGAGGCAAAGTTTTACCCTAGTTCGGATCGGACCCTTGCAGTTGAAGAAAGAGCCTACTCCTGGTACTGTATATTAGTGATAGGGGTGTGTACAAAGTACACGTGAATACCAGGCATTGTGCGTGTGTGTATACTATCAATGAATTAGCCCCCAAGCTTGTATAACATACTAAGGGCCTAGGGTTACAAATCATATATAGTCGGCTTATCACCAGTGGGGATAGAGTCCTCCGCGACTCTGGTAGCTTCGTGTTGTACGCCGAGTCCTCCACATGGGTCTTCATATAACACGTCTCGGTCCAACCTATATGTGGCGCAGGATGGAACCGACCCATGAGTCTTCATGTTGACCCACCACAACAAGAAATTATGTGCCCACCACACCACACACGCAATCAGCCACTAAGAAAATAAGCATATACAATAGTAAAACGGTATCTAGCTCACGATACATCTCCATATTTTGTTGATGACACTGACGGACTTTGCATTTGATGCATGCTCCGTATTTTGTTGACGACACTTACAGTCATTGTATTTGAAGCGAAAGCACGATATGGTCACTGGACTTCAGAATAAGCTCATCACGGTCACCACATACATTTTGTCATGCTAACCAACATGTGGTTGGATGGTTAGAGGACAGTGGTTTCTCGAGCCCACCAAGGTTAAAGTCCCGGTGCTCGCATTTATCTTGTGTTAATTTCAGTATTTTCCGGTGATGTACGTTCAGTGGGAGGAGACGTTCCACTCGACTACGAGGCACCTATGGTGACTTCGTAAAATCTCAAGATCATATATGTTGGACCACTCTCTCGAAGGTGCTCATAGGGGTAGGGTTCGCGTGTGTGCGCTTATAGCGGTGAGTGCTTGTGCGTATATATGAGCCCTTGCGTCTGTACCGTGTTAAACAAATACATGTCATGATTATACGGTCACTGGCTCACCCGTACAACTCCGTATTTTGTTGATGACATAATCAATTGACCAGTCAAACGGTGCAACTAGTGTTGCATCATCGGGGTGCGTAACTATGGGGCCCACCTGTCAGCCCATATATGAAAGAAAGAAATGGTAGTTTGAGTCTGTACTGTGTTAATAAAATAGGAGTACATTTTAGGGTGATCATACGGTCACTGGCTCACTATACAACTCCATAATTTGTTGATAACATGATCAATTGACCAGTCAAACGGTCCACATTCAGCAGCGCACATTACCATAGGGCCCACCTGTCAGCACGTATATGAAGGACAAAAATGGTAATAAACTAGTGGTCGGTGGGTATTCGAAGTCGTGAGACCTCTGGTTGGCAGTCACCGGCGGTTGGGAGGGGGCGTTCATTGGGCGGTGGGGTTGGGATGCCCGGAGAAAAAGCTCGGCGCGTGGGGGGGGGGGGGGCTAGAGGGATGGCCGGTGCGGCGGCGGACCGGCGGTGGGGAGTGGTTTCGGGGAGGAAGGGCCGGCCGTGGGCGGCGGGGGCGGGCGGTTCGGCCGCTGGTGGCTGGCGGCTCAGGGGGTGGAGTTTGATGATAAACTGGAGGCCCTTGATTTCGTATCCAACGGCTGGAAAATCTAATGACCAGAGATGAAAAAGTCAGTCGACTGACGTGTAGCCTCACCCCGCACGTACACATGCACGCACGCAAGACACGCACGCATGTAGGCGTGCAACACTGACACATACACATAATGTACACACGCACACATGCTGGCGTGCAACACTGACACGTACACATGCACTCACGAACACACGCACGTACGCACCCATGCAAGCAACACTGAAACGCACCCTTGCATGCACGCAACACTCGCATGCCTGCATGCACACATCACACGACAAAAGACACACGCTCAACCTATACGTGCATGCACCCTTTGTTAAGGACATGGATTGTTACGGGTATTAATCAGTCTTATCTGTGATAAGTAGAACATTGATGTTTGCAGCGGTCTTTATGAATCACAATGTACTGAATGGGCTATCAACATAGTAGGCTTAACTACATGAAAAAGATGACGTCACACTCAATGAACAATCATCGGTTTGTGAAATGCCCGCTTCTGACTGCCCTGGCCCACCAAAGGTTCCTCTGTTGTGCGCTGCCTGCGTTGGGTCACTGACATGCAGGCCATGCACCCAAAGAGCCCACACGTTAGTGGAAGAATGGTGCGGTGTCCTAGGTCAGAGTCGAGGGCGCCACTCGCGGCACGCCTGGCTGAACACGCCTCCGTGCCGCATTCAAACGCCTCCATGAAACCCGCCCGTGTGGAAGCCGAGAAACCCACTCTGGACACACGTCCGTTCATGACCGGGCCAGCGTTAAACGGAATGCCGGCCGAGCTCCTCCCGTCCACCGTCTATTTAATCTCCTATTTAAACGAGGCTAAACGCCGGCCAAGAATCGCACACCTCTGCCGCTCCCCTATCTCCTCCACCATTTTGTCCACTCTTACAATGGCTTACGAAGAGTAGTTATTCCGCATCCAAGCCGGCTGGGTAGCCCGCCGGATATGAGCTATGCAGCTCGCTGATGCACCTCCCTCCCCTCGCCCGACGGAGCCAGTTGCCGCCCCATGCCGGCCCGCGGTTCAGCAACTCCCCGCTCCAGGCCAGCTCGACGAGGAGCGGCGCACGGGCGTCGTTGCTGCTATCCACGCCGCCACCTCGTACTACGTCTCCAGTTTCTGTGGCTGAGACTCCCAAGCCGGCGGCCGCGCCATGCAAGTAGTGACAGAAGCCGGGTGCGCGGAGAGCGACGAGTCGGTGGCCAGCGCCTCCGTGTCCGCCGCCATCATCAAGGAGAAGTAGAACACGGGAGGCTGCCGCCGCTTGGGTCCCATGAAGGCCACCACGGAGGCAAAGCCGGCTTACATAGCAGGTGTCTTGCCGGATCCTTTTGTTGCAAGGACCTTCATCGACCCCGCATGGGCTCCACGGAAGTGGGGAATGTTAGGATGAACTCGAGCCGGTGTCGGCCATGGCGAAGTAGTGGCCGGTGATGAACTCGAACCGGTGCCGGCCACCATCATCTTCGGCACCAGCCAATGATATCAGTTGGGCAGTGGGGAAGCAAGCTGTCCTTTGCGCTGAAGCATATACCTCCAGGGCTCCCGGCAGTCCAGTGATCGTGCTGCCGGACATGAGGGACACAAATCGATAAGCGGGCGACCATTTAGGCCAGGTATTATATACCTGTGCTGTCCAGAACTAGCACCACGTAGTTCATTTGAATGTAATGAAATCCGTCATGTTTGTGTGAAAATCCGGTATTTTATATGATTTCTGTAGTTGTTTATATGAAATATCAGTTTTCTACGTGTTTGCGCAAATTTCGTCTGGTTGGTTGAGTTGCTGTCATAATGTGTGCGGCTACGGTTGGATGGCGTAATTTGCGGGTCGCCAGTCAGTCTGTGGGCGGCTCGGGCGGCGTTGTGGGACAAAAAAACACAGCTCGTGCGAGCTCGTCTCCAACGTGCACGCTGGAGGATGCATGACAGCATGAGCACCCGAGCCATTCCTCGTTCATCGGTGGCAAAGGCACCGGTGGACAAAAGGGTCGCCAATATTTTGGCTACCCTGAGCAAGATCCAAACAGCCCCTCCCAACAGATTCAAATCCCTCGTTCGCCGTGGAATTTTGCCATGTGTTGTTTTCATGGACTAGCAAGATGCCCGTGCATTGCACGGAACATCAAGATGCATTTTTTTACAAACTCCCGCATGCATGCAAGGGATAATTAATGTCCTCCTTTGCTAGTACCACGAGGCAAACACCATTAATATTGCATCGATTAGTGTTAGTGCCCTTGTATATCTGCAAATTGTAATTTTGATAGTGGCCCCTTTTATATAAAAATGGAGGGAGAAATATGAGAGATAAGATGAGGAGGAGTGGGGCGTGGTGCCATGGTGGTGACTGGTGGTCGGACTGGGCGGAGGCATGGGGATGGACGGTGCATTATGTCTAGGTTTGTATCTCTCTCACACACACCCACGTAGGTGGGGGACGTGCACGAAGAGAAGAGGTGCATGCACGACGCACGTACTCCTGTCTCTTTCCCAACCACACCCGCGCGGGTACACGGTGGAGCTCATTTCTGTATGAAAAAGGCAGCCCACGTGGTAATTTGGCACGTGTACTGGTTGTCCACTTGGTGGAGGGAGGATCATCTACCATGGGTGAACAAAGAAATTGCGACTTCACACGTTATGTTAAATTAAAAAAAGAGGCAAACCATGTGGGGCCTACCTTAAAGGCAAGGCTCTATACACTGGAGTACTTTTGATGTGTTTCGTCAACTCGCAGAACGAGGAGAAGCTTGCTTAGTACACCGTCTCCCCCGCCCACGAGCGCGGTGTCTCGCAGGATGAGGTGAAGCTTACTACTACTATACGCGTTTACGCCCGCTCCCTCGCCCACGCGCGCGGTGGCTCGCAGCACGAGGAGAAATTTTTACTACTCCCTCCATTTACTCCTCGTCCCTACTACGTACTTTGGTTAGTACTCCCTCCATTTACTTATACAAGGCCACTATAAAAAATACATTTTGCATCTATACAAGGCCACAAATATTAATCGAGACAAAAGTTACTACTCCCTCCTTTCCAGTTTATGGCTCAATTTCAAAATCTCTCCAACCAAGGTAGACGGTGAGTGGTCGAGTTAATTTCATAGTTTGCACAGTACGCTCGTTTTTCTCAAGAAGTTATGTTTACCGAGGCATTAATTAGAATGAATGCATGAATGACCACTAAATTTCCATGAACTTGTACATGCATTGGTTAGTTTCCTCTTGACACTGCTTGCGTCGGGTGATCTAACGCACCTCGAAATCCAACATGTAATGGTACTACTACTAGTATAGTAGAACTGAGACTTATCAAACGGAAAAACGTATGTTTTTTAGATGATCCCTATAAACCTAGTGGGTACGTACTCCGTAAAAATAGATTTTTCCAAAACTAAGTCGCTCCCTTTCATGAATTCTGTAGTATACTCCTCCATCGACGCTCCCTTTCATGAATTTTGTACTTCCTGTCGCCGACATGTGGGACATATAGCAACCGGGTCGACGTGTCAAGCACCAAATAACAGTGCAGAACAGCAGGGGGACGCACCCCACTCGTACCGGCCCGGTAGTAGTAATGAGCAATGAGACGTCAAATCACAATGCCGCACCTTCCCAGACGGACGAAGCAACCATTATTTCACACTTCGGTTCGACATCATCTCAAACCACATACTAGTATTGCTTCTGCCTCAAGAGGGACACGCGCATCGCCTTGGTACATCATGACACGTGGGACCGCATGACAGGCCATGCTCCCCCGCCGATCGCTTGGTAAAATCACCTCATTTTTACTATACTTCCTCCGTATCGGTTTACTACATGGCATGCACGTCGTACTAGGTTGAGAATTTAACTGACTATATATATGTGATGAACAGTACTCTAGACTTTTAAAAAATGTATACTTTTGTACAGTAGTACTATCGATGGATTGCGCCATGGAGCAAAAATTGAAATTTTAAAAAAAGGTGGTACATATAGAGAGCGCTCGTCGCCAAATTATGCATATAGTACTATTAAAAATCTAGTACGTGCTTAATTGGGGTGCTAAATTCTATTAAAGAAATACTAGTAGTATGTACATACTGAAGAGTTAAAGTAACGAGAAGAAACATAACATAGTTCTGCTGGGGACTCAGCACAACACACCCCTCAAATTAAATTAAGCACACCTGAAATTAAACTATGCAACTAATTCGGTAGACACTGCATTAGAAGTTTAGAACCACCATGAGCAACGACACTGCCACCTTACTCGGAGTCCTCGTCCACGTCCTCGACTTCGTCCTTGTCCCTCTCCTCTTGGCCGATACTTCTTTGCTTGAACGGCCAGCTTGGCTGTAGCTCTTCATCCAACCCTTGTAGATATTGAAACAAAGGTAGCCATCCATTGCAGCATAGTGGATGTGGTCTATATCTAGTACATTCCGCTGCCATGCATGACGATGAAACGTGTAATGAGGTTTCTCCAGTTTACAGTACGAAGGATGAACCATGGCTCCTGCCAGGGTCAGCATTGAGGGCTGACGAGAGGGCACCAGTCGATTCTTCTGGAGGCTGAAGGGGTTGCCTACAACAAGGCCTATCCGACCCAGGACTTCTTTGTCGTTCTTAAAGTCTACAGTAACGAATTTCACTGTTTCGTCCTTGAGGAAGTTCTTAAAATCCTGGCACTCAACGTCGGCATGGCATATGTGGTAGACCAAGCAAACGTTATGTACGCAAACCTGGATCACAGCGGGCTTCTTCCTCTCTTCGTCCTTTAGATCCTTCTCTCGTCCCAGGACTGTGGTGTACTCAACATCTAGCCCAGCGACCCACTCATCATCTGAGTTTTCGAACATGCGTCTGAAGCGAGAAAGGCATCCTTTCACCGTCGCGGAAGTACGGGTGTAGATGACGTCGAACTCATCGCCGGTGATGGTTCTAACCTTGTACTCACCGCCGATCGGGGAGATTTGGGACGCCATGGATTTGGGAGGAGGATTACGATTAGTGGAACTGTCGTAATGTGCATGGACGGGACGACTAGGAGCGAACTGCCGTAGTATTAAAGGACGTGCGGGGACGAGTTGGAGCGAACTGCTAGCGTGCGAACAGCAGGGTAGTGGCTTTGCATTCTCCCATGATACGGGCTTCCGAGAGCCCTTGGATCTGAGATCGAACGGTTGCATGGCGTGGTTCTAGACCTATGGGTGAATATCCTATCCTGGAGGGTTATTCTACAAATTTTCAGCAACTTAGCATGCGGCCGTTTGATCTCAGATCCAAGGGCTGCCAGCAGCCCGTATCATGGTCGCGCCTACCACGACCGTTGCATCGCTCGCGCGGTCGTGCCCTTGGAGATTTAACACGGTGTGTTAGGCTATCTGATGTTGGCATGTCATACATAGTCATCACTTAGTCACTCATACTACAACAAGGTTGGCCATAAGTGTATTTTTTTACTCCTTTCTATCTCTTTCTTCGTACTCCCTCCGTCCCATAATATAAGAATGTTTTTGACACTAGTGTAGTGCCAAAAACGTTCTTATATTATGGGACACAGGGAGTACTAGTATTTATTGCATTTGCCAAGGAGTGACCTCTTCCAATGAAATGGTGTTGCTAAGTTTGCTTCATTTAATTAGCTATAGACTCAAAATTGTCTTTTCACCTAGGTACACGCGCGTAGCACCGTTTCTTCCTTGGGTCACCAAACTAGTCTCTCTCTTCTTGATTAACTTGCCACATCAGACTTTATGCCTATGTGGCAAGCTTAAGCACCTGTAGGAGCAAGTAAGTACAATAGTGCGCTTTACATGGCATTTTTGCATATGTGGAGGAAAGAGAGGCAAGGAAAAAGTGGAGAAGTGGGCTCTCATGCAAGAGCCAGCCTCTAATACATGGTGGAGCATTGGGAGAGGCACCTGTATGGAGGTGGTCAGGAATCAGGAGACTCACGTCGGTCGTAGCGCCGCAGTTAAAATGATAATGGCAAGTCAAATCACGGGGCCCCACCTGTCCAGCAGTAACTCATTGTCAAATCACACAGCCCTACGTTTGCAGCAGCCTACTCCCTCGTCTTCTCGCGTCTCTGTCGAACTGACTAGGCGGAACTGCCCCACCTACCGCACAGGAAAATCCCCGCCCTCGACTTTTAAATACAACTACTCCCTCCGTCTAGGTGAGTAAGTCATCTTACGAAAACCAAATAATCCCAAAATACTAAGGCATGGTGCATTAACTTCTACCTCGTTTCTTGTTTCTTCACATATCAACCAATAAGAATCCAATGATATACTTTTTGTGACATAGTAACTCATATTTAGTTAGTCAAATGGATGACCTAGAACTACGTGCAGGCCCTATAAACCGAGATGCCTACAAATAAAAAACCAAGACGAAGAGGGTAGTTCAGCACGTATCTTTTTAGATCAATATAGTCGGGAGTCACCAAGGAGCAAAACCAAGTGGTAGGCTTCTCCTGTCGTGTTGGCGTAGCAACTCAAGCAGGGTCAGTCCGCACACGAAATGGCGACACACTTAATAGGACCCCTTTCGCAGACATGTGGCTCATCCACCATCTTGTTCCACGTGCGATGCACCAAATTACAGTTCGGAGCAGCGGTTGGAATTGGAGGCACCCCGATCGTAGCGCCGCAGTAGTAGAAAATGAGCGATGAGGGGTCAAATCACAAAGCCCCACCTTTCCCGCATTAAGCTGGACGGATGAAGCAACCATCATTTCACTCTAGGGCGCAAGAGCATAAAGAAAAGAGAAAACAATGATGCGTGCGGAAGCTACCTAGGGCACCCTAGGGTAGGGGTTTCCACTACAGATCCTTTTTGAAAGCGCCTCCACTACAAATCGGCTTCTCCCTCGTCCTCTTGAAGAAAACCAATGATTAGTGCGACGGTAGGGTTTGTAGGAGTACTACAGCGTGCGGGGCCACGTCGTAGTAAACGGGTTCGAGTCGTCGCCTTAAATATGTGTGGGCCGCTTGGTTTTACGGGAACGAGGCAACATTCTGGGTTCGGGGACCAGTGGAGATATAGTACGTACAAAAAATTGTGGACGTAGGTTCGACCGAAAGGCAATGATGCATGGGCCCTGCATTTTGATATACCCGGGGCCGCGTGAAATTTGCTACTCTACTCAAAACTAGTAAGGTACACATGTATTGAATGCATGAGATTTCGAAACCAAATTATGAATAAATACACACTATAGCATGTAAAGCTTCGAGTCATATATGCATGATGTAGATGTTCGTTTAGTTCTTATAGTTCATCTCATTCAAAATCAATTAGTTTTATAAAAATGTTAAGATTCATGGGGTTGTGCATTGTAAATCATAAAGTAAAAAACAAATAATGGCAATTCATTTAGAAAAAAATAATCAATTATGATACAGAAGATTCTAGAACAAAGGAGAAGTGCTTGTGTTTTGAGGTTTGTGCATTATGCTTAAGTTCAACCATGGAGTCTTCTAAATTGTACATGTGGCAGATCTGGTGGAATGTTGATGATATCCAACGACCAGTAGTGCTCGGATTTGCCCATCTCTGCACTATAGGGTTAGCTTCATCCAGCGACCATCTTTCAAAGTTATTGGCACACTATATAGTTCTTGTGCCATAGTTGCAGCATGTTTTGGAAAAAAGCTACTAGTGGGTTGTACTATCAATTTAGGAATAGAAGATGTATACATGGAAGTTGTAGGGAAAGAGATGACATGGAGCATCTCAATTCCTATGAGTAGGGATTGGAAAAGAGATGTCATTTGGTTCACATCATAGGAACTTTTCTATTGAATCTAGAGATGACATGTATCTCAATTCCCATGAGGAGGGATTAGAAAAGAGATGTAATTTGGTTCATATCATAGGAACTTTTCTATTGAATATACACTAATGTTTATTTTCCTTTGAAATTAAGGGAGTATAGGAGTCCATTCATATGAACCAAGTGGCTCTAAAGCTATAGAAATGATATCATGTTTATTTCCTTTGAAATGTAGAGTATATGAATCTATTCCTATGAACCAATTGGCTCTAAAGGAAAAAATCCTATAAAAATCATATCATATAGAGTTCCTATGATATTCCTCGACACTAAAGGATGGTTGAAATTGCTACGGGTGATACGATGGTCTTTCTTTGTAGACTCCTCACCCATCTTTATAGTTACCTCTCGAAGATGAATGAAATGATATATATAGGGTATTCTACATGTGCAATTTGGTACACGAAAACTCGGTAAAAGTTTGCGAGGTTCGAATTTCCAATAAAGCTATATGCACTGCATTTTGGAACGGAGGGAGCATACGGCAGTTGCTAACACTCATGTGGAAGATTTGTGTGTAGGAGGAGTGGCTGTTCTGTTAAATGACATGGCAAAACTGACACTGTCGGATGCCGATCTAACGGTTCTTACGGCGTTCGTCAGGAAAAGGCTTGTGGTGAACGTTTGTCGGATAATGATTTACGGACACATGCATTGCATTGATATGTGCCCCCTCTCTCTCACGCACACGCACCCTCACGAGTCACGACTCTCCCGAGTCCTCTCGCAGACTCGCACGTTGCACCCACCGTCTATCTGCAGGTAGACGTCATGCACATATGTGCTCTTCACACCCTACCCTCAGAACTTCTAAAAAACAAAAGACGGCGCGTACATTTTATTTTAGCTCACACTTCACACACTTATACTATTACTCTTGCGGCGAACGTTCTTTGGGCATAGTATATTGTACTCTCACGAAGAGAAGCGGTGCACGCACGCACTAGTTCTCTCACACCCACTCGCGGGTACACGTAGGAGCGCATTTTTTTGAAGCTGGAACAACAAAATCACTCAACTATATATAAAAGCAGGAGCCTTAGCACTTGCTTTACTAGGGTTCCTCTCGTTCACTCTCTCATGCTCTCCAGATCTAAGCAAGACATAGGTGGCCACACACTCTCTCAGCTCACGGCTGGTCACAAATCCGGCCGGACAACCTCGACCGGGGTAGGGGTGTAGGTGCATCGTTCACGCTGTCGTCGGCGGCGAGGGAGGAAACCAACGGCTGCCCGCGCGTCCCGATCGGCGGCCGTGCCATTCTCTCCGAGAGAGCGCCAGCTCGGGAGGGCCTCTGACCCCTTCTTCCTCCCTACGGTATTGTGGCCAAGATGCGGCCTCCCGACACCGTCTTTGCCACATGCCGACGACCCTCAGGTATATATTCCTTCGAAACCTACCTTGCTCTACTGCCCCATCTCTTCCCCCTTCGCGTGGATCCTTTTCTACTTCCGTCCGCTGTTCCAAAGCCACCTAGACTTCTACTATTATTAGAAGTAAAGCTAGTTCATACAGTCGACTCAAAGCGTTAGTTCAAACAGGGAAGAAAGTGGGAAAGCTGTAGCATGAATCTAGGACTTGGTTCTAAGAGGAAACGGGGGAAAATAGTAATATCTATCACTGTTTAAATAACCGTATTTCGTATTTGCGCAAACAGGGATGTCTGTCTCCATATCGTTTCTGGATGTCTGTCTCCGTATCGTTTCTATCCGCACAATCAAAAGCACACACCTTAGTTTTAGTACAACTGTGCAAAATGAGATGGCTATCCCTCGTTGCCGTCGTCTAACCTCCCGTCTACAAGGTATCCCTACATTGGTAGTAACTAAGGTAGAATGACCAACGCAATCTAAAAGAAGCTGAATCGTACATTTTACTTCCTGATTGCAGTGTAGGGACGAGCGAAAAAAACTGCATCCTAGTCCGGAATGCACTTTCTACCAGTTCATCCATGGACTGAGGACTAGCTGGCACGGCTGCACGGCGGTTTTTTTGGACAGGTGCGCGGACAAGAGGCATTGTGGTCTGCTTATTTATGCAAATAGCGGTGCTTAAATTTAGTGGAATGCACAAGAATTTCACCTGGTCAGTACACTGCATGGTTCAGTTCAGCATTCCAGCTGAGACCACAATTATAATTGGTTATTCTGGAATAAGAGAACCTAACCCTGGATGGTGGCAACAAGAAAAAACCAGAGTGAACTCCAGGAAATTTAAGCCTGCCGGGAGGCCCTTTACTCAGAGAAGCCTTGCTTGTTTTTTCCTGATTTGTAAACCTTCTCACAACTTTGTCTTTTGTTGTGAACTAGTATATGTTTGTTATGTTCTATAAATCATTGAGATGTATAAAATTGCTTAACTTATGCTTTTCAAGTTTTTTATGAAGACGAGTTTAATGTGAGTGTTCCACATGAGCGTTGGACTAGTGTGTGAACAGTTGGAATTTATTACATTGTGGCCTCAATTAACTGCATGAACCACTGTAACAAGATACATAGTTGCTTATATGTCAGATAATAGATTGTTGATTGTTAGTTGGTCGATAGCCTAGTGTTGAAGCGACCTGAGCCAATGTGCCGAGTTTTGCACAACTGATTACAAGTGGGGTAGCACCAACAGTGTTTACAAGTACTCACTACAAAAAAAAGACACATCCATGACATTTTGGGCCGAATGAATTTTTTTTCTGTCATACATATGACACTTCTATGACGATAATTGTGACAAAACCCGGTATCATCATAGATGTGGTGGGCTCCTACTTCTATGACAAAAAATCATGACAGAAAATGGGCTTTTCGTCTTGGGCGGGCCGGAGACGCAGCTGCATGACATTCTTTGGGCCGTCCATGACGGAAAAAACCGTGGTAGAAGCGAGGGGGAGGAAAATTTTGAGGAGTTGCCGGTTACGGTGGGAGGTCGGGGGCCGAGCGATGCACGTTTCTCTCGTACACGTGCGAGGAGTTGGCTCTAACTGAACCCGAGCGAGGCGTTGGGCTCTAACTGAACCCGAGCGATTGCACTGCAGGCTACGCGTTACTGAACCCGAGCTATTGCACTGCAGGCTACGCATTACTGAACCCGAGCGATTGCACTGCAGGCTACGCGTTACTGAACCCGAGCGATTGATCGATGGCTGTTAACTGAACCCGATGGAGCGATTCCTTCGCTACTGCTGCTAACTGAAGCCGATCGATTGGATGAACAGTGAGCGTTGCGGGGAGAGGGGTTGGATGAACAGTGAGCGGTGACATTGCCTCTGGATGAACAGGACCCCGTGGTGTGGAGGGCTGGATGAACAGTAGACGGTGGAGGGGTGGCCGTGGAGGGGTGGTTGAACAGGACCCCGTGGTGTGGAGGGCTGGATGAATAGTAGATGGTGGAGGGCTGGATGAACAGTAGACGGTGGAGGGGTGGTTGAACAGTAGCCGGTGGAGTTGCGCACGGTGGAGGCTGGATGAACAAGAGCCCGTGGAGGCCGGAGGAGGTCGACGGTAGCCCATGGAGGCTGGAGGAGGTCGACGGTGGAGATGAACAGTATCCCGTGGAGTCCTGTTTTGCGGTACGCCACACCCCTCTCGATGAATAGGACCCCTGTTTCGACCGTAGCGCTCCAACACAAGTCCGTTTCATCCGTTTTGTGGTACGCCACACCCCTCCCGATCAATAGGACCCTCGTTTCGACCGTAGGAGGTCCGTTTCGTCTGTTTTGCGGTACGCCACACCCCTCCCGATCAACAGGATCCCCGTTTCGACCGTAGGAGGTCTGTTTCCTCTATTTTGCGGTACACCACACCCCTCCCGATCAACAGGACCCGTTCCGAACATAGGAGGTCCGTTTCCTCCGTTGTGCGGTACGCCAGGCCTCGTTTCCATCGCCTGTTCCATCCAAGCCGGTTGGCTCCCACGCGTTCTGTTGCCTCCCGATGAACACGACTTCCGTTGCCTCCCCATGAACATGACGCATTCCGTTGCCTCCCCATGAACACGACGACGATGTTGTTTCTCCGTTCCGACCCAGCCATGTACACAAGCCTTGGCCGTACGTATGCGCGAGTAGGCGTTCGAGACCCTGCCCGTATGTACGTATGTGGCCTTATTTTCTTTCTTGCACCCTCGCCGCTGTACGTACGTATACATGCTACGTGCGCTCCTCTACCACGACACGTGCGCACCTCTACAATGTCCAGTATGTACGTACACGTTCGCGACCAGAATGACAACGCTACGTACGCTTCGACCAGGTGGGTCCCGGCTGTCAGGCACTTCCTTGCCTGCGAAGATGTAGCTGGTGGGTCCCAGCAGTCAGGGGGCGAATCGTTTTTTTTGCCCGGACGCACTTCCTTGCGTGCGAAGATGTAGCTGGTGGGTCCCAGCAGTCAGGGGGGCGAATCATTTTTTTTTGCCCGGACGCACTTCCTTGCGTGCGAAGGTGTCGCTGGTGGGTCCCAGCGGTCAGGGGGGCGAATCATTTTGTTTTTTTGCCCGGACGCACTTCCTTGCATGCGAAAATGTAGCTGGTGGGTCCCAGCAGTCAGGGGGAAACATTTTTTTCGAGAAATACAGTGGCCCGTCCGGTGGGTCCCAGCTGTCAGGTGGAGGAATCATTATTTTTCGCGTAATAAGGAGGCACTTCCTTGCTGCGGCCGTGGACCCAGCTGTCAGCCTCTCCATGTACAGTCCACGTTCGATGGAAGTCGTTCCTTGACCACGTTGACCACGCCGCGCCGAGAGCACCAGGGCGGTGGATGACAGCGAGGCCTAGGAAGGGGACGACGGGGAGCGGGGAAGACGCGGCAGTGGAAGCCCGCGCGGAGAGGAGTACAAGGGTTCACTTGTTTGGCTGCTGTGTGAGGCTACCGTCGCCGCAGGGCCTGGCCAGCGGTGGGAATAGTAGGGGGCGGTGAGGCCTCCGCGGCAGCACAGCCGGCCACGAGAGGCAGGAGCATGCGACACGACCGGTGCTGCTTTGGGCGGCTGGAGCAAGAAGACCTAAGGTTGAAGAAGCACTACGACCATTGGATGGACATCGTACGGTCACTGGAGCTAGAATCGTTCATATTGACTAAAGTTGACAAAGGCCCCCGTCCCAGTCAACTTAGTAGGCCCACAAGTCAGCCTCCCACCATGGTGGGTCCCAGCTAGTAGGGGGAGTATTCATTTTTTTGTGCGTAATAAGGAGGCACTTCCGGTGGGTCCGAGCTGAGAGCGCGAGGAACGTTTTTTTCGCGAAATACGCTGGCCCGTCCGGTGGGTCCCAGCAGTCAGGGGGGAAACATTTTTTTCACGAAATAAGGTGGCCCGCCCGATGAGTCCCTGCTGTCAGGTGGAGGAATAATTATTTTGCGCGTAATAAGGAGGCACTTCCTTGCGGCCGTCTGGACCCAGCTGTCAGCCTCTCCACATACAGTACTCTTCCGATGGAAGTCGGTCGTTGACCATGTTGACCATGCCGCGCCGAGAGCACCAGGGCGGTGGTCTGGACGATGGCGAGGCCTAGGAAGGGGACGACGCGGAGCCGGGGAAGACGCAACAGTGGTAGCCCGCGCGGAGAGGAGTACGAGGGTTCACTGGTTCGGCTGCGGCGTGAGGCTGCCGTTGCCGCAGAATAACAGGGGGTGTGGGTGAGTAGAGGGATACCCTGGGCCAGCGGTGGGAGTAGTAGGGGGCTGTGAGGCATCCACGACATCACAGCCGGCCACGAGAGGCAGGAGCACGCGGCACGACCGGCGCTGCTTTGGGCGGCTGGAGCAAGAAGACCAGAGGTTGAAGAAGCACTATGGCCATTGGATGGACATCGTACAGTCACTGGATCTAGAATTGTTCATATTGACTAAGTTGATAAAGCCCTTCATCCCCGTCAACTTAGTTGGCCCACAAGTCATCCTCCCACTATGGTGGGTCCCATCTAGCAGGGTGGGTATTCATTTTTTTGTGCGTAATAAGGAGGCACTTCCTTGCGTGCGAAGATATAGTTGGTGGGTCTGACATGTCAGCGGGGGGAAAGTTTTTTCGCAAAATACAGAGGCCCTTCCGGTGGGTCCCAGCTGTCAGGTGGAGGAATCATTATTTTGCGCGTACAGTCCACGGCCGATGGATGTCGTTCGTTGACCACGTTGACCAGGCCGCGCCGAGAGCACCATGGCGGTGGACGACAGTGAGGCATAGGAAGGGAACGACATGGATATGGGGAAGACTCGGCAATGGTTGCCCACGCGGTGGGGAGTACGAGCGTTTACTGGTCCGGCTGCCATCGCCGGAAAATAACAGGAGGTGTGGGTGAGTAGAGGAATGGCCTGGCCAGCAATGAAGTAGGGTGGGGCGGTGCGGCCTGTGCGGCAGCTCAGCCGGCCACGGGAGGCGGGAGTAGGCAGTCCCATTGGAGCTGGTTTGGGCGGCTGGAGCAAGAAGATCAGATATTGAAGAAGCAGCACACCCGTTGGATCAACATCCAACGGTCACTGCTGCTAGAATCGTTTGTGGACTAAGTTGACAAAGCCAAAGTACACGTCAACCTAGTAGACCCACAAGTCAGCCTCCAAATCTGTCCCAAACAGCATACAGCCCGAAATTTCTAGCCAGATTCAAAATAATTTTAAATCTAAATATACCTTAAATTAAATTCAATGAAATTTTACCCGCACAAAACGATGAAATTTAAAATATCAAAATCCGAAAGAAAACAGTATTTGGGAACTAATTGCCTGTTTGCTGTATTTTTTTCATTTTACAGCCCATTTATTATTACTTATAGCCCATTTCTTATTACTTATAGCCCATTTCTTATTACTTATAGCCCATTTTCTGGGCAAAATGCATCCCTCCTCGTCTTGAAAGATTTCCGGCCCAGCAGGGCGTAGAAAAGCAAGTAGGCCTATGTTGGTTATTCTGCAAAAAACAAAATAGCTGGCTAGCCATTTTTTAGAAAGGAAAAAAACAAACTGGGCTGGTCATGTGCTAAACATATAAAATAAAAGCCTGGGATAGATGGGCCATGGGTCCCGCAGAACCCAGTTGATACCCTTCTCCGTCCCGAAAAAACAAAATTACTGCGCGCGCTGCTGGGTCCCTACTGTCATCCTCACCATGTACAGTCATCTCCTTATTCCTCTCGGTTGTTGACCATGTTGACAACACCGGAGGGCGGCGCCGCAGTGAGCGAACCAAGGCGGAGGAAGATGGTGAGGCCTCGGACGGGAACAAACAGGAGCCGGGGAAGATCACAGCCAGCCGTGGGAGGCGGGAGCAGGCGGTCCCGCCGACGCTGGTTTGGCTTTGGCGGCTCGAGGAAGAAGAGACTGAAGAAATGTGACAGACGTTGAATGTCAATCGAATGGTCAAGTTTGGCACAATCGGTTTTTGACTAAGCGGACACCAAGTAGCATGCTTTTTTATATATAGGAAGAAAACTGTGAGGAAAATGCGTTCGTCTGCTGTCCTCCTCACAGGGAACGTTTGCCACATAAGTGACTAGCACCCTTGGTTTTCAACCGAGAGGTCTTGGGTTCGAGTCCGAGGAACTATCAATTTTGTTCTCCTTCCTTCCTCGCAAAAAGGGAAAGAAAATCAAAGACTTGGGAAGGCGTATAGAACAAGCTAGTGTACCAGTAAAGAGACCTTGCCGAGTTTTAGAAAAAAGAAAGACGTGCTCCTGTAGCTGGTTCGAATTCAAACCTAGACTATGACTATATATGGTGCTATGCTACTCTGCAAGTAATGAAACTGACATATCCAATGTTCGCTTCTCCTCTTCTCTACTTACTCTGCCTAGCATCAGAAGCTCTGGCCGCAGCAACCATGTCCGCTGGCTGCTCGTCACCTGCTCTTCAGCAGGCAACAACCAGATATGCACCAAGTCGCCACCCGTACCATTTCCTGTGGGTCTCATCACACCCCCGCCGGCACGTGCACCACAGCCGATTGCTCATCGCAACCCGCTGCCGTTGGTGTGGTGCCACTGCTGCAAATCACGCAGAGTCATCCGTCGCGTCTCAATCACAATCCGCAACCCTGGCCGAGTCTTCTACAAATGCCCGAATCATGGGGTAATAATATGTTTAAGTGTTGTTCTCCTGCTTTCAGTTGCTGATTTTTTTAATAGTTTGGTTGATGATCTTCCAATTTGATTCATGCAGAAAAGGGAAGATTCGTGTGATTTGTATTTCTGGGAAGTTGCTGATGTGGGGGAATGCAACTACGCTGATTATTTGGTTAGCCGAGGAATCCCAATACCAGCAGGTTGGGGTGTTGGACAAGTAACTGAAGGAATGGCAGAAGAGGAAGATGCAGGGCAGAAGGTTAAAGATGCAGTTCCTCTGATCATGGCCAAGCAACAGCTGCTGAACGGCCTTGGCAGCAATGAGGAGATGAAAGAGCTTGTGAAGGTAATGGGCAAAATCGATGTGCTCTGTAGGATGATTGTCTCTTTATTTGCAGTGTATGTAGCACTCGCGATGTATTCAATGGCTACGACATGAGCACTTTGCTGAAACTAGTAATGAATGAAACCTGTGTAGCAGGCTGGGCGTAGTATTTCTGAACATCTAATGATTTCTATTAACGGAAATCAGGGGGTATCCCTTTTGCTCATATAAATAAATAAATAGCAGAGGCCCTGTCGGGTCAGCTTTGTTCTCATTCGAAGACGTCGAGCAAATTGCAGTCCAACAGCAAACTATGTCATCAAATTCAAGTTTCACAGCCAAATATGAGTACAACTAAACAACAATGTCATCATGTTTTAGTTGTCATACAATCACCAAACACAAATCAGCATACATAAAAAGTGATGTTCTCACAGCAAAATACTAAACAACATGTTCATCAGGTTTTAGTTGTCATAGCAAACACAATTTCACATAGTAGATTAAAAACGTCTTCTGATAGGCAAATACGACAAAAGCAATGTAATCATCATCCGCAGCAGCAGCGTCAACATCTTCGCCATGTGTATCAGTCTAAATTGTAATTCCCCACGGTGTCATCATCTTCTTCGTCCTCAACGTCCTCGAATGTTGGCTTCTTCTTGATCAACTCTTGTATGTCCACAGCACGACATGCAATCTTTTCGCCGGCGTCATTGACGTGATTGTTCTCAAAGATATTAGGAACATTTGTGTTATCTTGTACATTAGGAGTAGTGTAAGCATCATCTTGTTGTGCAACTTCATTAAACGAATTCCTCTACTCAAACCTTTGCAATACTCTCCAGTCATCGCTACGTGCAAATGTGTCTTCAAAGAAAAATATCTGTGTTGCTTGATTTGCCAAAATAAAAGGCTAGTTGTTCTGGTATGCCGCCTTGACATTGATGGATTTGAAATAATCATTAGCTGTGGGTTCTGCGATCCTGGAAAACAGGTTGCAGCACAACAGAACCACACACCGATGATCCTCGAAATTGGAGATATACTGCAACTGAACAATGTCTGTTATGTTAGCATACATTTTAGTTGTCTCTTTGTCATACGTATCCGTGCTCAGGATGGCACTGTTTTGTGTCTTCCTGCCTTCATCTCGTGCAAGGGTGTTGTAGTGCACATCTCCAACAATGCAAGATTCATAATGTCTTACCCGAGTATCAGGACCCATTGCTAGTGAGTAAAGGGCATCATCAACTGCCTGCCCATCCTCCCGCATCTTCTTAACCTATGGTTAGAAAATAGACAAGTTGGTCATCTTATGTACTCAATATATTAAAAAAACTGACAGTGCACTTCAAAAGCTTACATGGTTCTTGAACCATTTCGCAAATCCTGCCATAACCAGCTTGTCAATGTTCCTTGGATTTTGCGGCAGTAACTCCTCTTTGTAGATGTTGCACAACATAATGATCGCGTCAAACATCTAAATATATAAGAATGTGCTGCAAGTTTAGTAGATTACGATGTATAAGCTGCAGTACTGCACTTACTTGATATAAGGTAGTATCCCAGGACAGTTATTCAACACATAACAAACCATTTTGTCCAAATCTTTAGGTTTGTCCTCTTGTCGACTCTTCCCTGTAACTCGAATAGAATAATTGAAAACATTGAGCCCAGGATTGTCTTCACCCACCTCTTTGCTAAGCTGATCAACTGTTTCAATGTATTTGGAGCAGAATGTCAACGCTTCTGTAGCAATGTAGGCCTCTGCAATGGAACCCTCGGGTCTAGCTTTGTTCCTAACATAGCCCTTGAAAGTGCCTAGCCGCCTTTAAATAGGGTACATCCAGCCATACTGTACTGGACCTCTAAGTAGTGCCTCATCAGGTAGATGAACAACCAAATGCACCATCACATCAAAGAAGGCTGGAGGATATATCTTCTCAAGGTCTCATAGGATAGTTGGTATCTTGTCTCTAAGATGCTCCAAAGCATCTATCCTGATATTTCTACTGCAGAGTTCCCTGAAGGATTGTCCCAACTCTGCAACTGCTCTGTATAAGTTAGGGCAGCCCAATCCTCTAAGGATAACAGGTAAAACCCTTTGAAGTAGGACGTGGCAGTCATGAGTTTTCAACCCTTTGTACCTTGTTTCCATCTGCACTGACTCTCCTTTCAGGGTTGGAAGCAAATCCATGTGGGAATCTCACACGTGACAGGACCTCGCATAATTCTTTTCTTTTTACCTTGTTCAAGACGTACACAGCTGGTGCCATATCCCGTGGTTTACCTTCATCTTGCACCTGCAAATCCTTTCTGATACCCAGGTGTGTCAAATCAATCCTAGATTTTAAGGTATCTTTCGTCTTGCCTTCAATGTTAAGAAGTGTGCCGATAATGCTGTCACATATATTTTTCTCGATGTGCATCACATCAAGATTATGCCGCAGATCCAAATCTTTCCAATACTCCAAGTCCCACAAAGTGGACCTGCGGGTAAATAATAATCTCTCTTCTACCGTGCCATGCTTCCTTTTCCCACTACCATTAACGGGATGGTTTCCTAGTGTAATATGCCTGACCTTATCTAATTCCACTTGCAACTCATCGGCGGTGAGCCTCTTTGGCGCATCACGGTTTTCATGCTTTGCATTGAACACATGTCTTCGGTATTTTCTAGGATGCGGCTTGTCCTTGGCAAGGAAACGGCAGTGTCCAATGTAACAGATCTTGCTAAGTATTGCGTATGACAGCGGATTCCTGTCACAGCAAACACATGCATTGTAACCATGTGTCGTTCGCCCTGACATAGTGCCCAAAGCCAGATAATCATGGATGCACCAAATTACAATAGAACGCAGAAAGAAATCAGCTGGTGGGCTGCTATATAGGTCTCGAGTGAGAACACCCTTCCATAGCTGTTGAAGTTCCTCCACAAGAGGCTCCATGAACAAATCAAAATCCTTTCCAGGACTTTTTGGACCTGGGATGAGCAAGGCCATCATGTAGTTTGATTCTTTGGTGCAGACATTTGGAGGCATGTTGTAAGGGATAACAAGCACTGGCCACATGCTATATGTGGCGCTCTAGTGGCCAAATGGGTTAAATCCATCTGAAGCTAAGCCAAGTCTAATGTTTCTCGGGTCAGCAGCAAACTCTTTGTGTTTATCATTGAAGCTTTTCCACTCACTACCATGAGATGGATGGCTCATTACATTCTGATCTCTGTACTCCTGGTTCCTAGAATGCCACAGTACATCCTCTCTTGTTTCAGCATCATGAAACAACCTCTGCAATCTTTGTGTAATTGGAAAATGTCTCAGAACATTATGAGGAACCCTCTTCATAGCATTGCCACCTTCCCATCCTGATGATTTGCATTTCGGGCATTCACTTAAGTTGGCATAATCCTTCCGGAACAGAACACAATTATTCTTACAAACATGGATCATATCATATCCAATTCCAACTGCACGTAGGAAATTCTTCATTTTACTGTAGGTGTGTGGCAGCTCAGACGCATCTGGGAAAGATTTGCGGAAAGCAACCAACATCGCATCGAATGATTTGTTGGTCATCCGCTCAGATGTCTTCACCTGAAGAAAGGTGACCATAGCTAAGAATACTGATAGCTTATTTCCTAGGGTGACAGCAACATTGCATTATTCCAACATGCGGGGCCACCGTTTTTCTTCTGCAGGTGAAAGTTCACGGAATGCACGAGCATTTCGTAGCATTGTTTCGATGTTGGTCAAACTCACTGGCTCCGCCACCACCACCACCTCCTCCTCTTCCACCTGAGCATCAGGCAGATCAAGATGGTGATCTGCTGCTTCCACGTAGTCAATAACATTGACGTTCACAGCTTCACCATGATGAACCCACCTAGTATATGTGACCGACATCCCATACAAGTGTATATGATTTTGCACAGTTGACTGGGGTCTTGTAACTGAATTCATACAACTGCTACACGGGCAGAGCACATCTGATTTCGGACCACCGTACTCAGCTCTGATAAAGTTCATGAAGTTTTCAACCCCCTCGACATATGCAGCGGTGAATCTTCGAGCAGAAGTTATCCAAGTCCTGTCCATCTGTTAGACAAACAAATTAGTTCTTCTACTAGATATTACAGGAAAAACATATATGCTTTTTTATGAAGTCCAGAAAAAAAATACCTAGGTCGATGTCTAAAGCTATGGCAAGATATTTGGACGAGCAGATCTAAGTAACGAAATATATGTAAAGCTAATTCAGCAAACAGATTTGAGTGCTAAATTATGGCAGGCTATTTCAGCAGTGAATGAGGCCGAGCACACAACCATCGAACTATCAAAGGCCATCGCAGCAACAAAGATCGAGTGTAAAATGGTGTAGAGCTATTTCACCTAACAGATTGGCTACTAGACCATGGCAATCTACGTCACAATAAATATATGGCAGGATATTTTAGCAACTAATCGGCCTTGGCATGCCCTCTCAACTAAGCAGATTGAGTGCAGAACAGGGCAAGGAAGCTTCTTAAGCAGAGCATATTGACAGTAAACTACTTTGGTAAACAGTGAGATTAACAGCGTCTATCAGCTAACATTCAGCGCTACACCGACATGAACGGGGCCTCAGTCTAGAATGCGCGTACCATGGGAGAAGCTAACCGCCATGCATCTCCACACGAACGTCGCCAGCAGTGGCGGCGTTGACCGCCGTGCGCCTCCACAAGAACGTAGCCAGAGGTGGCGGCGCGGCTAGAGGATGACAGTCTACGAGAGCATACTATGGGAGCGAGAGGATCTCTGTGCGTCCCCTCGATGAACCGCGTCGCCGACGTATCGGCGCGGCGGGGAGGGCGGCTTTGGCGGAGCGAATGGAGTGGAGGGGGATGGGGGGCGGGGGGTTTGGGGAATATTTGGCCGAATGGCGGTTGAATCGAATTTGGGGGGAATTTTTGTGTGTGTGTGTGGGGGGGGGGGAGGATTTTCGCGCGGTGGGCGGGGGGAGTTTGGCGCATGGTCGGTTTCTCCAAGTGCAATCCCACGTGTTAGTGAAGAGGCAAGCCAAAGCGCGTTCCGTTTGCGTGAGCCGTGTGCAGGACCGAACGTGTGTGGGGTGTAATGCGACCGCGACAGGAGTGCTGTGAGTGTACCGCCTTTTTTCCTTTTAAACTAGGTGCTTCACCCCCTCAAAAAAAATGTTGCTTCACGCGATCCATCGATACTACTACTAGCAATCCGGTAATCCCGACTAAAACGGCGCGGCCGGGTCTTTTCCCGCGCGATATGCTGGGAGGTTGGCTTAGTTGGGTTTTTTAGATTTGTCTCGGTTCAATAAAAAGCACAGTTGGTGATGATGGTGTGCCTGTCATCCTGCAATATAGGCCTTCCGATCTATATCTAACGAATATGAAGGAAACTATGACAATTTACCCACACTCCTCTCCACATTTGCAGATAAGGCTTTCCCTCGTTCATCCTTTTCTCCCACAAGATCTTGATCTTCCGTGCAATGCACGGGCATCTTGCTAGTACTCCTACAATATGTATATTATTGTGAAAGTTCATATACACCGGCCGAGATTAATGCAAACACGTCAGATTTTCATTACATTTCAAACTTTTATAGGACAGAAAAATAAAAGAAACCCGACCCTAAACATATTCTACAGCGGCGACCGACGTCCTCCCTCTGTGATCTCTATGTACGGGGGCGGAGTTCAAGACCCGTGAAGTGAAGGTGTGGTCTCCGGCGAGGAAGAGTAGAACACGGGATACGGACCGGCCAGTTGGCACACCATGCCCTGCTGCCTCCCATGCCCTACTCATCCTCAGAGGAGTCCCCGACCTCGGCGGTGCCGGACATTGGACGGTGGCAAGTAGGACGCGTGGTTGACAGTGCTCCCGTCGTCGGCCGCCAGCATGGCCACCTCTTGTGCGGTCGCGTCCGCGTCCAGCTACGCCGCTATTGCGTCGCGATAGGCGACTTGAGCGAGGGCGGCGATCTCGAGCTTCATCCTCGAAGACAACCTCTCCCACAGAGCGTTCGCACTTGCGGTCATGGCGGATGTGGTGCCAGGTAGGAGGACGTTGCGCTATGGTGTGGAGGTTAGATGGGCGTTGCCGCTTTAAGTAGCGCATTCCGGTGAGGCCAAGCGTCCGGGTGCGTCATTAAGTCGCCGGAGTTGGTTCCTCGGGCACCGAGCCTCTTAACGATGACATACAAATGGACGACATGAATGCGGGCAGCTGGCGCCGGCTGGGAATGCACCATGCAACGACGCGAGGGACGAGGGCTTTGGTGTGCCAGGGTAGTCAGCTGCGGTCGTGGCAATGTTGGAGATGCCCTTTGCTCAGATGCGAGCCCCACATGTCATTGAAAAAGCAAGACGACCCGGATGGTCTCAGGTCCAGAGGATGCAGTTGGCCACGCTACACCACTCCGCGGACGCGTCGCGGCACCCCGTGCATCCTCGACGAGCCGGGTGTTGGGTGTGTTTGGATTGTGGCCAAAGTGCACCTTACCAAAATTTTGGTCATGACCCAAAGATTGGTCTTTGTTTGGATGGTTGCCATTTTTTTGGCATGCCAATGAACTCTAGCCAACTCTAGTTCATTTTTCTTGCCAATGTCGGCCAAATCATGGGCAACCAATACCTGAACCAAAATTTTGGTCATGACCCAAAGATTGGTCTTTGTTTGAATGGTTGCCATTTCTTTGGCATGCCAATGAACTCTAGCCAACTCTAGTTCATTTTTCTTGCCAATATCGGCCAAATCATGGGCAACAAATACCTCAACCAAAATTTTGGCTACCCAATGCTTTGATGGGGCAACCTTGGGCACAAACCAAACATACTGTTGGTCGTGCCACAACACTAACGGCACCCTCGACACACTGAAACCGACCGTGTCTATCGATGATATGAGCGTGTCGCTCACCGCGGTCGCCGTGTCCAGAGGCGGTGTTGGAGCTGCGCCCCGTTGTTGGCCCCAACGACCCACATGAATGGTTGTCAGTGGCGAGGAGGTCGTCGGCCAGCTCCTCCATTGGACTAGTCTGCGCTACGTCGTCCCGATGGGTGTGCCCCACATGTCGGTTTCCCTGTTTTCTCGGCCATATTTGAGCGTCAGTGCTCCGCGTTGCGCATTAGGCCTTTCACTATGTAGGCCAAGCGAGACAACTTATTGTTTATTTGAGCTGTTCAAGTGTAATCATATGGCTTTTGCTTATTTCTCATTCCTCTCCAACCCTCTTCTCCATCGATCATGTCGCCCTCCAGTCGAGTCCATCCTCCCGCATGCCTCATTTGAACATTCCGCCGAGTATCATTCGCATGTACCCACCCTAGTCCTCTTTCAATAGATCTCCGGACCCCGAGATGAAATCGAGAGGGAACGAGTGGGGGCACGTGATACCTAAGGCGGATTCAAAATTTTGAACCGGTGATCATAGCATCCGCAAATCATATATAAAGGGTATTCAATGTTCATTTCGTTTTTGAACGTACAATATACTCCCTCCTATCCTTTCTACTTTACGTATAAGTTTTATGTGTAGTCAAAGTATCTCTACTATGATAAAAAAAAGGTATCAACATTCACCAACACCCAATCAATATTGTTAGATTCGTACGTACTCCTAGATTTGTACTCGAGATGGTTTCCAATTTGACTATTGACAAGATTAATAGTACTCCTTTCACATAGGTGAGTAAGTCATCTTAGGCTGTGCACCGTGACCAAGGAGGAGGGGAAAACGAGAGACATTAAAGTTTATTTGCTAATTAATAGTATTGCATGCAATGAACTAACCACTGCATGTCATGTTTGATAGTCTCAGGTCATTAAAAGCATTCACACCCTCATCTCTTATTGGTTAATATGTCAAGAAACAAGAAACGAGGTAGAAGTTAATGCACCGCGCCTACGTGTTTTAGGATTATTTGGTTTTCGTAAGATGACTTACACACCTAGATGGAGGGAGTACATGAGATGTATAATGTGAAAATTATATCATTGGAAACTCCTTTCACATACGAAATTGTCCGTATGCTTTGTGTAAGTTGCATGTCATATATTATTACTCTAACATTTCGTCAAACTTAGCCTCGAAAAACGCATTAGACCCTGTATGCTTTGTGTAAGTTGCATGTCATATATTATTACTCTTAACATTTGTGTAAGTTGCATGTCATATATTATTACTCTAACATTTGGTCAAAGTAGTATAGTGGAAGTGGATCCTCTGACGTAGGTATCCCTGCCTTACCCTCCCTTTCGGTCACTTACTGGCGGACCCCATGCTTGCTAGGCCCCGCATGTCAGTTACTCAATGGGTTCGGTCACGTCAGGGGATCCTCATCCATAGTATACTCCCTCTGTTTGTATTTACTCCGCATAAAATGGAGGGAGTGGTGGTATAATAAATGACGCGGGCGGGGGAGGGGGAGGGACGTCGGTTTGCTCTCAACTTCGGTCCCACAAGCGAGCGAAAACGCAAGACGAAGCGCGTTCCATTCGGTGAGCGACGTGGAGGGTCCAGCGTGCCGGGCTGCAACGCGAACGCGATAAGAGCGATGTACAGTCAAAACCGATTGACCGGTCGTCACCGGAACCACTATTCACACCAGAACCTTCGCTGCTCGGCCTACGCCAGCCACTGCCCTAAAACCACACCAAATCTCTAGCCCATCCCCCACCTTTCGATCCCCTAGCCCGCATCAAGCGTCCCCTAGTTCGCCGGAAAGCCATGGTGCGCCACAAGATCACTTACTACAAGATGCTGACGCCGGAGCGCCGCGCAGAAATCGCGGCAGCGGTCGGCGCCATAGACCTCCGTTCCCAAGCTCGCTTTGCTGCGGGCCAATCCCCGAGTTCTCTGGAGCCAAGCTACGAGGAGGAGGAAGCCGATCCAATGTTCACTGCGGAGGTCGCGGCATAGAAGGCCCCCGATGGGTATGAGAAGATGGACGTCGACTTCGTGCCGGCGTCCAAGTCCCCCATGGTGCAGGCGGACCAGCGGTTCAACATGGCGATACTAAAGGAGGACCGGGAGGCAGAGGCTCAACTCGACGCGGAGAGCGCGCATGCTGCTGCCATCGAGGCTCTCCTGCAGGCGGAACCAGATGTCATGGATGTGAACAGGGCGGCGGAGGCTCAACTTGAGGCAGAGCGCGCGGATGCCGCTGCCATCGAGGCCCCCCTGCAAGCAGAACCGGACGTCCTAGACATGAACCGGGCGACAGAGGCTTGACTCGATGCAGAGCACGCGGATGCCGCTCTCATCGACGCCCTCCTGTAGGTGGAACCGGAAGTCGTGGGCTTGAACCGGGCGGCGGAGGCTCGACTCGACGCGGAGCGCGCGGATGCCGCTGCAATCGAGGCCCTCCTGCAGGCGGAACCAGACGTCCTCGACTTGAACCAGGCTATGCTCTCGTCCGTGCAGAGCGCCCGCACGCTCCGCTTGAACGAGTAGCTGGAGGCCGAGGACAACCACGGTGCAGAGACACACGTCGGCAGCGACGGCTGGTTCGTGCCAGCAGCCAAAGACGACGAGGCTGTCTATTCCGCGAGCAGTGATAGTTTTTCTTTATGTTGTTGTTTTTATGGATCTTTTGCTGTGTAAACACATACTATTTGTTATGCAAGTCACCTGACTTGGGTCAGTCTACCATTTCAGGCGGTTGGATGAATATCCTACATCTCCTAACCCTTCTTTCCTTCTTCCTCACCTCTTCTTCTTCCCCAACAGACCACCGCACGGGCCGTACGGATACTCCCTGCTACGTCTTGAGCTTGCGTTGGTTTCCTCGAAGAGGAGAGGGTGATGCAGCAAAGTGTAGCGTAGGTATTTCCCTCAGTTTTGAGAACCAAGGTATCAATCCAGTAGGAGGCTCCTCAAAGTCCCACACACCTACACAAACAAACTGAGAACTCGCAACCAACGCAATAAAGGGGTTGTCAATCCCTTCACGGCCACTTGCGTAAGTGAGATCTAATAAAGATAGTATGATAAGATAAATATATTTTTGGTATTTTATAAGATAGATGCAAAAAGTAAAGATGCAAATAAAGTAGATGGAAAGCAAATATGATAAGAGATAGACCTGGGGGCCATAGGTTTCACTAGAGGCTTCTCTCAAGATAGCATAAGTATTACGGTGGGTGAACAAATTACTGTCGAGCAATTAATAGAAAAGCGCATAGTTATGAGATTATCTAGGCATGATCATGTATATAGGCATCACGTCCATAACAAGTAGACCGACTCCTGCCTGCATCTACTACTATTACTCCACACATCGACCGACTCTTGCCTGCATCTAGAGTATTAAGTTTATAGGATTAGAGCAACACATTAAGCAAGATGACATGATGTAGAGGGATAAACACATGCAATATGATATAAACCCCATCTTGTTATCCTCGATGGCAACAATACAATACGTGTCTTGCAACCCTTTCTGTCACTGGGTAAGAACACCGCAAGATTGAACCCAAAGCTAAGAACTTCTCCCATGGCAAGAAAGATCAATCTAGTAGGCCAAACCAAACTGATAAATCGAAGAGACTTGCAAAGATAACTCAATCATACATAAAAGAATTCAGAGAAGATTCAAATATTATTCATAGATAAACTTGATCATAAACCCACAATTCATCGGATCTCGACAAACACACCGCAAAAAGAGATTACATCGAATAGATCTCCACAAGAGAGGGGGAGAACATTGTATTGAGATCCAAAAAGAGAGAAGAAGTCATCTAGCTAATAACTATGGACCCGTAGGTCTGTGGTAAACTACTCACAACTCATCGGAGGGGCAAGGATGTTGATGTAGAGGCCCTCCGTGGTTGCTTTCCCCTCCGGCAGAGTGCCGGCAAGGGCTCCAAGATGGTATCTCGCGGATACAGAAGGTTACGGCGGTGGAAATTGTGTTTCGTGGTGCTCCTGGATGTTTTCGGGGTACGTAGACATATATAGGAGGAAGAAGTACGTTGGTGGACGCCCGAGGGGCCCATGAGACAGGGGGCGCGCCCTACAGGGGGGGCGCACCCTCCTATCTCATGGGGCCTCAGAGCTTTCTTGACTTGCACTCCAGGCTCTCCGGATCAGATTTGTTCCAAAAAGAACGCTCCCGAAGGTTTCATTCCGTTTGGACTCCGTTTGATATTCCTTTTCTTCAAGATACTGAAATAGGCAAAAAAAACAGCAATATGGGCTGGGCCTCCGGTTACTACGTTAGTCCCAAAAATGATATAAATGTGTAAAATAAAGCCCATAAACATCCAAAAGGGGTAATATAATAGCATGGAACAATAAAAAATTATAGATACGTTGGAGACGTATCAAGCATCCCCAAGCTTAATTCCTGCTCGTCCTCGAGTAGGTAAATGATAAAAAAAGAAATTTTTGATGTGGAATGCTACCTAGCATAATTCATAATGTAATTTTCTTTCTTGTGGCATGAATGTTTAGACCCAAATGAATACAAAATAAAAGTTCATATTGACATAAGAAATAGTAATACTTCAAGCATGCTAATCAAAGTAATCACGTCTTCTCTAAATAACATGGCTAAAGAAAGTTATCCCTACAAAATCATATAGTCTGGCTATACTCTATCTTCATCACACAAAGTATTTAATCATGCACAACCCCGATGACAAGCCAAGCAATTGTTTCATACTTTAATAATCTCAAACTTTTTCAACTTTCACGCAATACATAAGCGTGAGCCATGGACATAGCACTATATGTGGAATAGAAGGGTGGTTGTGGAGAAGACAAAAAGGAGAAGATAGTCTCACATCAACTAGGCGTATCAATGGGCTATGGAGATGCCCATTAATAGATATCAATGTGAGTGAGTAGGGATTGCCATGCAACGGATGCACTAGAGCTATAAATATATGAAAGCTCAACAAAAGAAACTAAGTGGGGTGCATCGAACTTGCTTGCTCACGAAGACCTAGGGCACTTTTGAGGAAGCCCATCATTGGAATATACAAGCCAAGTTCTATAATAAAAAATTCCCACTAGTATATGAAAGTGACAACATATGAGACTCTCTAACATGAAGATCATGGTGCTATTTTGAAGCACAAGTGTGGAAAAAGAGATAGTAGCATTGTCCCTTCTCTCTTTTTCTCTCATTTTTTTCTTTTATTCCTTTTTTTCTTCTTTTCTTTGGCCTTTTTTTTT
Source organism: Triticum timopheevii (assembly GCA_963921465.1). Classification (NCBI taxonomy): domain Eukaryota; kingdom Viridiplantae; phylum Streptophyta; class Magnoliopsida; order Poales; family Poaceae; genus Triticum; species Triticum timopheevii. The sequence goes on along the minus strand of OY997264.1, from coordinate 475,499,119 downwards.
CTTTTTGTAAAGTCCGAAGTCTCCTCCCGACTTGTGGGGGAATCATTGTCTTCATCATACTTTCCTCACTAGGACAATGCTCTAATAATGAAGATGATCACACTTTTATGGATTTACAACTCAAAGCTAGAACAAGATATGACTCTATATGAATGCCTCCGACGGTGTACCGGGATATGCAATGAATCAAGAGCGACATGTATGAAAATTATGAGGGTGGCCTTGCCACAAATACAATGTCAACTACATGATCATGCAAAAAGCAATATGACAAAAGTAATGCGTGTCATATGAACAGAACGGTGGAAAGTTGCATGGCAATATATCTCGGAATGGCTATAGAAATGCCATAATAGGTAGGTATGGTGGCTGTTTTGAGGAAGGAGTATGGTGGGTGTATGGTACCGGAAAAAATTGCGCGATACAAGAGAGGCTAGCAATGGTGGAAGGGTGAAAGAGTGCGTATAATCCATGGGCTCAACATTAATCAAAAGAACTCATATACTTGTTGCAAAAATTTAGAAGTCATCAAAAACCAAAGTACTACGCGCATGCTCCTAGGGGGATAGATTGGTAGGAAAAGACCATCGCTCGTCCCCGACCGCCACTCATAAGGAAGACAATCAATAAATAAAATTGTGCTCCAACTTCATCACAAAGCGGTTCACCATACGTGCATGCTACCACAAGCATTATTTAAATTCATAATCACCCAACTAGCATGACTTTAATATCACTACCTCCATATCTCAAAACAATTATCAAGCATCAAATTGATCATAGCATCCAATTCACTTTCTATGATAGTTTTTATTATACCCAACTTGGATGCTCATCATTCTAGGACCAACTTTATGATAATGGCAAATACCATGCTGTTCTAAAAGACTCTCAAAATAATATAAGTGAATCATGAGAGACTAGCAATTTCTTCAAAATTAAGACACCACCGTGCTCTAAAAGATATAAGTGAAGCACTAGAGCAAAAACTATCAAGCTAAAAATATATAAGTGAAGCACATACAGTATTCTAGCAAATTCTAATCAAATAGGCTTCTCCCAAAAGGTGTGTACAGCAAGGATGATTGTGGTAAACTAAAAAGCAAAGACTAATATAATACACGACGCTCCAAGCAAAACACATATCATGTAGCGAATAAAAATATAGCTCCAACTAAAGTTACCAATGAACAAAGACGAAAGAGGGGATGCCTTCCCGGGGCATCCCCAAGCTTAGGCTTTTGGCTATTCTTGAATGTCTTGGGGTGTCATAAGCATCCCCAAGCTTAGGATCTTTCCACCCTTTATTCCATAGTCCATAAAAGCTTTACCCAAAACTTGAAAACTTCACAACACAAAACTCAACAGGAAATCTTATAAGCTCCGTTAGTGAAAGAAAAACAAAACCACCACATAAGATACTGCAATGAACTCATTCTTTATTTATATTGGTGTTAAACCTACTGTATTACAACTTATTTATGGTTTATAAACTAATTTACTAGCCATAGATGCATTGAAATAAGCAAACAACACACGAAAAACAGAATCTGTCAAAAACAGAACAGTCTGTAGAAATCTGTAACTAAAGCAAACTTCTAGAACTCTAAAAATCCTACCAAAATAGGAAGTACTGGACAATTTGTTTATTGAACAGCAGCAAAAATAATCAACGCAAAAGCACGTTCCTGTGATTTAACAAAATTATATTCGTGCGTGCAAAGTTTCTGTTTTTCAGCAGAATCAAATCAACTATCATCGTAGGTTATCCTATAGGCTCTACTTGGCACAAACACTAATTAAAAGATAAAAAACATCTAACCAGAAGGTAGATGCAAGATTTATTATTAAACAGGAGCAAAAAAGAAAAAACATAAAGAAAATTGGGTTGCCTCCCAACTAGCGCTATCGTTTAACGCCCCTAGCTAGGCATAAAAACAAAGATAGATCTAATGAGTGACATCTTTGGCACTTGGTTCATAAGTAGAACGCATGATAGATTCATAAGGTAATTTGACTTTATTTCTTGGAAAGTTCTCCTTGTCTTTCTTTAATGGAAATTGTAATCTAATATTCCCTTCCTTCATATCAATAATCGCACCAATCGTTCTAAGGAAAGGTCTACCAAGAATAATAGGGCAAGAAAGATTGGAATCCATATCAAGAACGATAAAATCTATGGGCACCAAATTTCTATTTGCAACAATAAGGACATCATTGATCCTTCCCATAGGCTTTTTAATGGTGGAATCCGCAAGGTGCAAATTTAAAGAGCAATCATCAAGATCATGGAAACCTAGAATATCACATAAAGTTTTTGGAATCGTGGAAACACTAGCACCCAAATCACACAGAGAAAAACACTCAAAATCTTTAATTTTAATCTTTATAGTAGGTTCCCACTCATCATTAAGTTTTCTAGGTATAGAAACTTCCAAATTAAGTTTTTCATCATAAGATTGCATCAAGGCATCAACAATATGTTTGGTAAAAGCTTTGTTTTGACTATAAGCATGAGGAGAATTAACAACGGATTGCAACAAGGAAATACAACCTTTTAAAGAGCAATTATCATAATCAAATTCCTTGAAATCCGAGATAGTAAGTTCAACATTATTAGAAGTTGAGGATTCTCCAATCTCACTTTTACCAAATTTAACATCAAGATCTAAAGACTCCGAATTTTTGGGACGCCTTCTAGGCAAAGTGGATTCATCATAACTCCCATAATCATAAAAATTCATATTGCAAAACATAGATCTAATCAGAGACGCATCAATAACTTTAAGATCCTCATCATTATTTTCATGAAGACTAGAAAAACACGCTTTTATAAAGCTTTCTTTTTTAGCACGCAATCTAGCGGTTCTTTTCTTGCACTTGTCAATGGAAATTCTCATTACTTTGAGAGACTCATTGATATCATGCTTAGGAGAAGAAGATCCAAGTTTAAGAGAATTAACATCAAGCGAAAGACTATCAACGTTCCTAGCCAAATCATCAACTTTGAGCAATTTTTCTTCAAGCAAGGCATTAAAATTCTTTTGAGAAATCATAAATTCTTTCACACTATTCTCAAAATCAGAGGGAATCTTATTAAAATTACCATAAGAATTATTGTAGGAATTTCCATAATTATTAGAGGGATTACTAGGGAACGGTCTAGCATTAAAATTTCCTCTATAAGCATTGTTTCCAAAACTATTCCTACCAACAAAATTCACATCCATAGATTCATTATTATTCTCAATCAATGAAGACAAAGGCATATCATTGGGATCAAGAGGAGTATTTTTAGTAGCACACATCTTCATAAGTTCATCCATCTTTCCACTCAAAACGTTGATTTCTTCTATAATAGCATGCACTTAAAGATCTTTCGGTGTGCCATTGAGAATAATTAGCGATAATATTATCAAGCAATTTTGTAGAATCTCCTAACGTGATTTCCATAAAGGTGCCTCCCGCGGCCGAATCTAAGAGATTTCTAGAAGCAAGGTTCAAACCGGCATAAAATTTTTGTATGATCATCCATAAATTCAAACCATGAGTAGGGCAATTGCGAAGCATCAATTTCATTCTTTCCCAAGATTGGGAAATATGTTCATTATCAAGTTGTTTAAAATTCATAATATCGTTCCTAAGAGTGATGATCTTAGCGGGAGGAAAATACTTAGAGATAAAAGCATCTTTGCACTTGTTCCAAGAATCATACTATTTTTAGGCAAAGACGAAAACCAAACTTTAGCACGATCTCTAAGTGAAAACGGAAATAACTTCAATTTGACAATATTGTTATCCGTATGCATATCACACAAATCAACAAAATTGTTTAGATGAGTAGCGGCATCTTCACTAGGAAGGCCGGCAAATTGATCTTTCATAACAAGATTCAGCAAAGCGGTATTGATTTCACAAGACTCAACATCATTAAGAGGAGCAATAGGAGTACTAAGGAAATCATTATTATTGGTACTCAAGAAGTCACACAACTTGGTATTATCTTGTGCCATGGCAACAAGTAATCCAACACACAAGAAAACAGAAAAACTGCAAGCGAAAAGAGAGGAGGAGATTGGGAAAGAGAGGGCGAATAAAATGGCAAGGGTGAAGTGGGGGAGAGGAAAACGAGAGGCAAATGGCAAATAATGTAAATGCGAGGGAGATGGGTTTGTGATGGGTACTTGGTATGTCTTGACTTGAGCGAAGACCTCCCCGGCAACGGCGCCAGAAATCCTTCTTGCTACGTCTTGAGCTTGCGTTGGTTTTCCTCGAAGAGGAGAGGGTGATGCAGCAAAGTGTAGCGTAAGTATTTCCCTCAGTTTTGAGAACCAAGGTATCAATCCAGTAGGAGGCTCCTCAAAAGTCCCACGCACCTACACAAACAAACTGAGAACTCGCAACCAACGCAATAAAGGGGTTGTCAATCCCTTCACGGCCACTTGCGAAAGTGAGATCTAATAAAGATAGTATGATAAGATAAATATATTTTTGGTATTTTATAAGATAGATGCAAAAAGTAAAGATGCAAATAAAGTAGATGGAAAGAAAATATGATAAGAGATAGACCCGGGGGCCATAGACTTCACTAGAGGCTTCTCTCAAGCATAAGTATTACGGTGGGTGAACAAATTGAAGGAAATATGCCCTAGAGGCAATAATAAAGTTATTATTTATTTCCTTATTTCGTGATATAAATGTTTATTATTCATGCTAGAATTGTATTAACCGGAAACATAATACATGTGTGAATACATAGACAAACATAGTGTCACTAGTATGCCTCTACTTGACTAGCTTGTTTATCAAAGATAGTTATGTTTCCTAGCCATGGACAAAAGAGTTGTCATTTGATTAACGGGATCACATCATTAGGAGAATGATGTGATTGACTTGACCCATTCCGTTAGCTTATCACTTGATCGTTTAGTATGTTGCTATTGCTTTCTTCATGACTTATACATGTTCCTGTAACTATGAGATTATGCAACTCCCGTTTACCGGAGGAACACTTTGGGTGCTACCAAACGTCACAACGTAACTGGGTGATTATAAAGGAGTACTACAGGTGTCTCCAAAGGTACATGTTGGGTTGGCGTATTTCGAGATTAGGTTTTGTCACTCCGATTGTTCTAGAGGTATCTCTAGGCCCTCTCGGTAATGCACATCACTATAAGCCTTGCAAGCAATGTAGCTAATGAGTTAGTTACGGAATGATGCATTACGTAACGAGTAAAGAGACTTGCCGGTAACGAGATTGAACTAGGTATTGGATACCGACGATCGAATCTCGGGCAAGTAACATACCGATGACAAAGGGAACAAAGTATGTTGTTATGCGGTTTGACCGATAAAGATCTCCGTAGAATATGTAGGAGCCAATATGGGCATCCAGGTTCCGCTATTGGTTATTGACCAAGAATAGTTCTAGGTCATGTCTACATAGTTCTCGAAGCCGTAGGGTCCACACGCTTAAGGTTTCGATGACAGTTTTATTATGAGTTTATGAGTTTTGATGTACCGAAGGAGTTCGGAGTCCCGGATGATATCGGGGACATGACGAGGAGTCTCGAAATGGTCGAGACGTAAAGATCGATATATTGGACGACTATATTCGGAGTTCGGAAAGGTTCCGAGGGATTTGGGTATTTTTCGGAGTACCGAGGAGTTACGGGAATACGGGGGAAGAAGTATATGGGCCTTTGGGGGCTTTAGGGGAGAGGGAGAGGCAGGCCGCGCAACCCCCCCCCCCCATTGACTAGTCCGAATTGGACTAGGGGGAGGGGCGGCGCCCCCTCCTTCCTTCTCTTCCCTCTTCCCCTTCCTTGTCTCCTACTCCTACTACTTGGAAGGACTCCTAGTTGGACTAGGAAAGGGGGAATCCTACTCCCGATGGGAGTAGGACTCCCCTAGGGCGCGCCATAGAGAGGGCCGGCCCTCCCTCCTCCACTCCTTTATATACGGGGGTAGGGGGCACCCCATAGACACAGAAGTTGATCTACGGATCGTTCCTTAGCCGTGTGCGGTGCCCCCCTCCACCATATTCCACCTCAGTCATATCGTCGCGGAGTTTAGGCGAAGCCCTGCACCGGTAGAACATCATCATCGTCACCACGCCATCATGCTGACGGAACTCATCCCCGACGCTTTGCTGGATCGGAGCCCGGGGATCGTCATCGAGCTGAACGTGTGCTGAACTCGGAGGTGCCGTACGTTCGGTGCTTGGATCGGTCGGATCGTGAAGACGTACGACTACATCAACCGCATTGTCATAACGCTTCCGCTTACGGTCTACGAGGGTACGTGGACAATACTCTCCCCTCTCGTTGCTATGCCATCACCATGATCTTGCGTGTGCGTAGGAAATTTTTGAAATTACTACGTTCCCCAACAGTGGCATCCGAGCCTGGTTTTATGCGTAGATGTCATATGCACGAGTAGAACACAAGTGAGTTGTGGGCGATACAAGTCATACTGCTTACCAGCATGTCATACTTTGGTTCGGCGGTATTGTGAGACGAAGCGGCCCGGACCGACATTACGCGTACGCTTACGCGAGACTGGTTTCACCGTTACGAGTACTCGTGCTTAAAGGTGGCTGGCGGGTGTCTGTCTCTCTCACTTTAGCTGAATCGAGTGTGGCTACGCCCGGTCCTTGCGAAGGTTAAAACAACACTAACTTGACGAACTATCGTTGTGGTTTTGATGCGTAGGTAAGAACGGTTCTTGCTAAGCCCGTAGCAGCCACGTAAAACTTGCAACAACAAAGTAGAGGACGTCTAACTTGTTTTTGCAGGGCATGTTGTGATGTGATATGGTCAAGACGTGATGCTATATTTTATTGTATGAGATGATCATGTTTTGTAACCGAAGTTATCGGCAACTGGCAGGAGCCATATGGTTGTCGCTTTATTGTATGAAATGCAAAATGCCCTGTAATTGCTTTACTTTATCACTAAGCGGTAGCGATAGTCGTAGAAGCAATAGATGGCGTAAACGACAACGATGCTACGATGGAGATCAAGGTGTCACGCTGGTGACGATGGTGATCACGACGGTGCTTCGGAGATGGAGATCACAAGCACAAGATGATGATGGCCATATCATATCATTTATATTGATTGCATGTGATGTTTATCTTTTATGCATCTTATCTTGCTTTGATTGACGGTAGCATTTTAAGATGATCTCTCACTAAATTATCAAGAAGTGTTCTCCCTGAGTATGCACCGCTGCCAAAGTTTGCCGTGCCCAGACACCACGTGATGATCGGGTGTGATTAGCTCTACGTCCATCTACAACGGGTGCAAGCTAGTTTTTGCACACGCAGAATACTCAGGTTAAACTTGACGAGCCTAGCATATGCAGATATGGCCTCAGAACACGAAGACCGAAAGGTCGAGTGTGAATCATATAGTAGATATGATCAACATAATGATGTTCACCATTGAAAACTACACCATCTCACGTGATGATCGGTTATGGTTTAGTTGATTTGGATCACGTGATCACTTAGATGACTAGAGAGATGTCTGTCTAAGTGGGAGTTCTTAAGTGATATGATTAATTGAACTTAAATTTATCATGAACTTAGTCCTGGTAGTATTTTGCAAATTATGTTGTAGATCAATAGCTCGCGTTGTTGCTTTCATATGTTTATTTTGATATGTTCCTAGAGAAAATTGTGTTGAAAAATGTTAGTAGCAATGATGCGGATTGGATCCGTGATCTGAGGTTTATCCTCATTGCTGCACAGAAGAATTATGTCCTTAATGCACCGCTAGGTGACAGACCTATTGCAGGAGCAGATGCAGACGTTATGAACGTTTGGCTAGCTCAATATGATGACTACTTGATAGTTTAGTGCACCATGCTTAACGGCTTAGAATCGGGACTTCGAAGACGTTTTGAACGTCATGGACCATATGAGATGTTCCAGGAGTTGAAGTTAATATTTCAAGAAAATACCCGAGTTGAGAGATATGAAGTCTCCAACAAGTTCTATGGCTAAAAGATGGAGGAGAATCGCTCAACTAGTGAGCATGTGCTCAGATTGTCTGGGTAATACAATCGCTTGAATCAAGTGGGAGTTAATCTTCCTGATAAGATAGTGATTGACAGAATTCTCTAGTCACCATCACTAAGTTACTAGAACTTCGTGATGAACTACGGTATGCAAGGGATGACGAAAATGGTTCCCGAGCTCTTTGTGATGTTGAAATCGACGAAGGTAGAAATCAAGAAAGAACATCAAGTGTTGATGATTGACAAGACCACTAGTTTGAAGTAAAGGGCAAAGGGAAAGAAAGGGAACTTCAAGTAGAATGACAAGCAAGTTGTCACTCCCGCGAAGAAGCCCAAAGCTGGACCAAAGCCTGAAACTGAGTGTTTCTACTGCAAAGGAAATGGTCACTGGAAGCAGAAATGCCCTGAATATTTGGTGGATAAGAAGGATGGCAAAGTGAACAAGGGTATATTTGATATACAGGTTATTGATGTGTGCCTTTCTAGTGTTTATAGTAGCCCTTGAGTATTTGATACTTGTTCGGTTGCTAAGATTAGTAACTCAAAACAGGAGTTACAGAATAAACAGAAACTAGTTGAGGGTGAAGTGACGATGTGTGTTGGAAGTGGTTCCAAGATTGATATGATCATCATCGCACACAACCTATACTTTCGGGATTAGTGTTGAACCTAAATAAATGTTATTTGGCGTTTGCGTTGATCATGAATATGATTTGATCATGTTTATTGCAATACGGTTATTCATTTAAAATCAGAGAATAATTGTTGTTCTGTTTAAATGAATAAAACCTTTGATGATCATACACCCAATGAAAATAGTTTGTTGGATCTCGATCATAGTGATACACATATACATAATATTGATGCCAAAAGATGCAAAGTTGATAATGATAGTGCAACTTATTTGTGGCACTGCCGTTTGGGTCATATCAGTGTAAAGCGCATGAAGAAACTCCATAAAGATGGATTTTCGGAATCACTTGGTTATGAATCATTTTGATGCTTGCGAACCGTGCCTTTGGGCGAGATGACTAAAACTCCGTTCTTCGGAACAATGGAACGAGCAACAAACTTGTTGGAAATAATACATATTGATGTATGCAGACCAATGAGTATTAAGGCTCGTGGCGGGTATCGTTATTTTCTGACCTTCACAGATGATTTGAGCAGATATGGGTATATCTACTTGATGAAACATAAGTCTGAAATAGTTGAAAGGTTCAAAAGAATTTCAGAGTGAAGTGGAAAATCATTTTAACAAGAAAATAAAGTTTTTTTGCGATCTAATCGTGGAGATGAATATTTGAGTTACGAGTTTGGTCTTCAATTAAAACAATGTGGAATAGTTTCACAGCTCACGCCACCTGGAACACCACAACGTTATGGTGTGTCCGAACGTCGTAACCGCACTTTATTGGATATGGTGCGATCTATGATGTCACTTATTAATTTACCATTGTCGTTTTGGGGTTATGCATTAGAGACAGCTGCATTCACGTTTAATAGGGCACCATCTAAATCCGTTGAGATGACACCGTATGAACTATGGTTTAGCAGTAAACCTAAGCTGTCGTTTCTTAAAGTTTGGAGTTGCAATGCTTATATGAAAAAGTTTTTCAACCTGATAAGCTCAAATCCAAATCGGAGAAGTGCGTCTTCATAGAATACCCAAAGGAAACTGTTGGGTACACCTTCTATCACAGATCTAAAGGCAAAACATTCATTGCTAAAGAATGGATCCTTTCTAGAGAAGGAGTTTCTCTCGAAAGAAGTGAGTGGGAGGAAAATAGAGCTTGATAAGGTAATTTGTACCTTCTCCCGAATTGGAAAGTAGTTCATCACAGAAATCAGTTCCAGTGATTCCAACACCAATTAGTGAGGAAGCTAATGATGATGATCATGAAACTTCAGATCAAGTTACTACAAAACCTCGTAGGTCTTCCAAAGTACAGTCCGCACCAGAGTGGTACGGTAATCCTGTTCTGGAAGTCATGTTGCTAGACCATGATGAACCTACGAACTATGAGGAAGCGATGATGAGCCCAGATTCCGCGAAATGGCTTGAGGCCATGAAATCTGAGATGGGATCCATGTATGAGAACAAAGTGTGGACTTTGGTGGAGTTGCCCGATGATCGGCAAGCCATATTGTATAAATGGATCTTCAAGAGGAAGACGGACATTGATAGTAGTGTTACTATCTACAAAGCTCGACTTGTCGCAAAAAGGTTTTTGACAAGTTCAAGGTGTTGACTACAATGAGATTTTCTCAACTGTAGTGATGCTTAAGTCTGTCCGAATCATGTTAGCAATTGCCACATTTTATGAAATCTGGCAAATGGATGTCAAAACTGCATTCCTTAATGGTTTTCTTAAAGAAGAGTTGTATATGATGCAACCAGAAGGTTTTGTCAATCCTAAAGGTGCTAACAAAATGTGCATGCTCCAGCGATCCATCTATGAACTGGTGCAAGCATCTCGGAGTTGGAATATACGCTTTGATGAGTTGATCAAAGCATATAGTTTTGTATAGACTTACGGTGAAGCCTGTATTTACAAGAAAGTGAGTGGGAGCACTACAGCATTTCTGATAAGTATATGTGAATGACATATTGTTGATCGGAAATAATGTAGAATTATTCTGCAAAGCATAAAGGAGTGTTTGAAAGGAGTTCTTTAAAAGAAAGACCTCAGTAAACCTACTTACATATTGAGCATCAAGATCTATTGAGATAGATCAAGACGCTTGATAAGTTTTTCAATAAGTACATACCTTGCAAAGATTTTGAAGTAGTTCAAAATGGAGCAGTCAAAGAAAAAGTTCTTGCCTGTGTTGCAAAGGTGTGAAATTGAGTAAGACTCAAATCCCGACCACGCCAGAAAATAGAAAAGAGAATGAAAGTCATTCCCTATGCCTCAGTCATAGGTTTTATAAAAGTATGCCATGCTATGGACCAGACCTATTGTATACTCTACCCTGGTTTGGCAAGGGAGTACAATAGTGATCTAGGAGTAGATCACTGGACATTGGTAAAAATTATCCTTAGTGGAATAAGGATATGTTTCTCAATTATGGAGGTGACAAAAAGGTTCGTCGTAAAAGGTTACGTCGATACAAGTTTTGGCACTGATCCAGATGACTCTAAGTCTTAATCTGGACACATATTGAAAGTGGGAGCGATTAGCTAGAGTAGCTCCGTGCAGAACATTGTAGACATAGAATATTTGCAAAATACATACGGCTCTGAATATGACAGACCCGTTGACTAAGCTTCTCTCACGAGCAAAATATGATCACACCTTAGTACGCTTTGGGTGTTTATCACATAGCGATGTGAACTAGATTATTGACTCTAGTAAACTCTTTGGGTGTTGGTCACATGACGATGTGAACTATGGGTGTTAATCATATACAGATATGAATATTAGTGTTAAATCACATGGCGATGTGAACTAGGTTATTGACTCTAGTGCAAGTGGGATACTAAAGGAAATATGCCCTAGAGGCAATAATAAAGTTATTATTTATTTCCTTATTTCATGATAAATGTTTATTATTCATGCTAGAATTGTATTAACCGGAAACATAATACATGTGTGAATACATAGACAAACATAGTGTCACTAGTATGCCTCTACTTGACTAGCTTGTTTATCAAAGATGGTTATGTTTCCTAGCCATGGACAAAAGAGTTGTCATTTGATTAACGGGATCACATCATTAGGAGAATGATGTGATTGACTTGATCCATTCCGTTAGCTTAGCACTTGATCGTTTAGTATGTTGCTATTGCTTTCTTCATGACTTATACATGTTCCTGTAACTATGAGATTATGCAACTCCCGTTTATCGGAGGAACACTTTGGGTGCTACCAAACGTCACAACATAACTGGGTGATTATAAAGGAGTACTACAGGTGTCTCCAAAGGTACATGTTGGGTTGGCGTATTTCGAGATTAGGTTTTGTCACTCCGATTGTTCTAGAGGTATCTCTGGGCCCTCTCGGTAATGCACATCACTATAAGCCTGGCAAGCAATGTAGCTAATGAGTTAGCTACGGAATGATGCATTACGTAACGAGAAAAGAGACTTGCCGGTAACGAGATTGAACTAGGTATTGGATACCGACGATCGAATCTCGGGCAAGTAACATACCGATGACAAAGGGAACAAAGTATGTTGTTATGCGGTTTGACCGATAAAGATCTTCGTAGAATATGTAGGAGCCAATATGGGCATCCAGGTACCGCTATTGGTTATTGACCAAGAATAATTCTAGGTCATGTCTACATAGTTCTCGAACCCGTAGGGTCCGCACGCTTAAGGTTTCGATGACAGTTTTATTATGAGTTTATGAGTTTTGATGTACCGAAGGAGTTCGGAGTCTCGGATGAGATCGGGAACATGACGAGGAGTCTCGAAATGGTCGAGACGTAAAGATTGATATATTGGACGACTATATTCGGAGTTCGGAAAGGTTCCGAGTGATTCGGGTATTTTTCGGAGTACCGGGGAGTTATGGGAATACGGGGGAAGAAGTATATGGGCCTTTTGGGGCTTTAGGGGAGAGGGAGAGGCAGGCCGCGCACCCCCCATTGACTAGTCCGAATTGGACTAGGGGGAGGGGCGGCGCCCCCTCCTTCCTTCTCTTCCCTCTTCCCCTTCCTTGTCTCCTACTCCTACTACTTGGAAGGACTCCTAGTTGGACTAGGAAAGGGGGAATCCTACTCCCGATGGGAGTAGGACTCCCCTAGGGCGCGCCATAGAGAGGGCCTGCCCTCCCCTCCTCCACTCCTTTATATACGGGGGCAGGGGGCACCCCATAGACACACAAGTTGATCTACGGATCATTCCTTAGCCATGTGCGGTGCCCCCCTCCACCATATTCCACCTCGGTCATATCGTCGCGGAGTTTAGGCGAAGCCCTGCACCGGTAGAACATCATCATAGTCACCACGCCATCGTGCTGACGGAACTCATCCCCGACGCTTTGCTGGATCGGAGCCCGGGGATCGTCATCGAGCTGAACGTGTGCTGAACTCGGAGGTGCTATACGTTCGGTGCTTGGATCGGTCGGATCGTGAAGACGTACGACTACATCAACCGCGTTGTCATAATGCTTCCGCTTACGGTCTACGAGGGTACGTGGACAATACTCTCCCCTCTCATTGCTATGCCACCACCATGATCTTGCGTGTGCGTAGGAAATTTTTGAAATTACTACGTTCCCCAACACAGATTACTGTCGAGCAATTAATAGAAAAGTACATAGTTATGAGATTATCTAGGCATGATCATGTATATAGGCATCACGTCCATAACAAGTAGACCGACTCCTACCTGCATCTACTACTATTACTCCACACATCGACCGACTCTTGCCTGCATCTAGAGTATTAAGTTCATAAGAACAGAGCAACGCATTAAGCAAGATGACATGATGTAGAGGGATAAACACATGCAATATGATATAAACCCCATCTTGTTATCCTCGATGGCAACAATCACTACTGGAATCTGGAACTTTGCCATCTGCCATGGCAGATGGCCTAGGCATGGTCGGCGGATGGCAAAGGCTTTGCCATCTGCCAGCAGATGGCAAACAGGTCGTCTGAAACCCTGCCGGTAAAGGCTTCTTTGCCGTCTGCTGGCTGATGGCAAAGAGCCCGTGGCTTTGCCATCTGCTGGCAGATGGCAAAGCCTCTTAACGGGGTTAGCCCCGTTAGAAGGCTAACGGCATACTTTGCTAGCAGATGGCAAAGGATGCAGGCTCTTTGCCATCTGCCAGCAGATGGCAAAGGCTGCATGTTTTGCCATCTGCTGTCAGATGGCAAAGATCCCAAATAGGCCAGCCCAAATGTTACATGTAGATGACACGTGGCCTCTTTGCCATCTGCCAGCTGATGGCAAAGTGACTATATTGCCCCAGTTAATTTTGTTTTTTCTTATATCAATTCATTTTCATAGAAATCAAACACAAATATATTTATATGACCAATATAGCATATTCAACACATATTACCAATTGTCATGAACACATATGTATCCAACACATGTTACCAATAGTAGCAAGTTTCATCTGTACATATACATAGTTTCATCAATATTACACAGTTTCATCCATAGGTAGCAAGTTTCACAAGGTCAAAACAAAAACTAAATACAAGCACTCCATCAACCCAAGCTTCCGTCCTCTCGATCCTTCCTGCTCCTCCTCTCTCCTTATTCCATACTACTGTACAACCTATGGTGCGAGAAAGAGATTCTTGCAGCGTCCAAGATGTACTACGAACCTATGTACTAATCCCAATTAGATTTTGGTACTAAGCGCTAAGCCATTTATCATTAGCCCTGATGTTATTTTTACTGTCGGTACTATCGTGTAAGCATCGGTTTCAGTAATAAACTACTACTGCTGCCCGACATCATCACTGTTCCTACACATTTAATTACCATCCTTTTAGTACTACAAGCGTTTCAATCCATGGCGCCTTCGTTTTTGTTTCCCAACTCTCCACCATGTGGGCTTCCAATTCCACAGCTTCATTTTTTTTGTCCTATGGATTGGACAGTTTGAACCTGGGTGGACAGGCCGCTTCCTTTTATGAGCGGATGGACACAACTCTCCTGCTCATGTTCGAAATTCAAAAATTCAAACAAGTACGTGAGGACAAACTCACCGTTGAAGAAGTGACAGCACAAACGAGGCATTAAATGCACGCACCCACCACTCGACAAACAAACACCTTTCTCAGCATACATGCCACGCTGCTTGCATTCTACAGAGACCCAGGCAAGAAAAATTCCCCTACGAATCTGCAGGCATAGTACAGAGCAAAACTCAGCATCATCAAAACTCTGAGGCAGATGAAAAATCTATTGTTTAGAGCAGAACAAAGAAAAATTTCACACTCGGTTGCAACTAATTTAAACAGATTTTCCATGTTTCACCCATCATACAGCAATTGTTATAGTACCACCAGTATTACCAAGGTCTGAATGTTGTAGTCAGATACATGAACATCGAAACATTATGCATCTACAGATAATTCTCGAGTTCGATTGGCCAGCAACTACATTCCACCTGCTAACCTAAGGTCCATTGCCACACCGCTATAATTAGCATGGGCGTTTGCGGCAGCCCGCATTATACAACATGCACCCGCCAGCGGACAGTACTAAACTACGCATTGGCTACCCATCCATCAGCATCAGCTCAGTGCAAAATTCAGATACACATGGTCAATGAAAATTCAGATAAAATGGTCCCTACAAACTCCGATACATATAGCATCGGCTGGAGCTGCATTATATTAATCTGAAAATCCAGTACAGCTTGCACAAAGACCCATAAGAAAAATAAAATTACAGCATGTCCCTGAACATTGTAGAATAAGGTAACTACAGTTTAGATGGAATCGCAAAATAATAATTTTCAGATAATGCCCTCAATGCTAATAACACCACATATATGAGTACTAGTGACACATTAATCTTCAGAATTCATAGGAGAACCAGGGTGATGCTTGGTTTCTTGCTGCCTGTTGTTTTGCTTCAGAATTCATAGGAGCACTAATGACACACTAAGCTTCAGAATTCTAACAAAGTACATCATGCTAGAATGGACAGGAGCATCGACTTGTCTACATGCCTTGCAAAAAGCCTATAGTAGAACAACCAAAAGACGACACCATTGCAGTATCAAAAATGGAAAATAGGATGATTGTGCCAAGTTTCTAGCAGTAGTACAATTCTTAGATGCTCATAAGCGTTTTAGTAATCAGGTGAAAGATACAAAGACGAGGCACACTAGTGGACGAGCTGTTTGATGTGTGAAATTCTTTAGACTTTCAGGAAGAACCAAAAGAGATTGCAGCAGCCGTGTGCATGACTAATGGTCGTGTGCTCTACAACTTCAGATACCCCGAAAAGTAAATTAAGTAATGAAACTTTTGTTGAACCTTTTTTTCTTACTAGTTCCATTGTCCTTGCTAGGCTATTTCTCAAGAAAAAAAATATATGTACTGTTAACCAAACATATCTCTGCATATTGTGGCTGAACTATGGTTTGCATGTTACTCCCACCGTCACATAATGTAAGACGTTTTTTGACACTACACTACTATCAAAAAGCGTCTTGCATGATGGGACGGAGGAAGTACATTGTTACTATATGGCAAGGCTGTTCTTCTGGGCTGCAATCAAACATTTCCGTGGCAGGTTTATGTACTGAAGGAGTACTATAGTAGCAAAATATCTCAGCTAAAAATGAAAACATTTTAAAGATTACTGGCATTGTAGACTCACACTAGAAACCGAAGGTTGCTTGTGCTTTGTGGCAGAACAATTGAGGCAGAGTACAAGCACCCAACAACATAACTAAAACATTGATGGATAGCCTAAAAATCAACTACATCTAGTAGTACTAATAACCAGACGTTAGCGTTTCTGAAGCTCTCTATGTAAACATATGTACTATTATAAAGCACTGTCTTAGTTCACCCTCTCTTTGTCCAAGTTACTATTACACAGATAGTAGATGAACCATCAGAGTCTAATCAAAAAAAATTATATGATGACAAGACAGATACATCTCCTGTTAAAAAGAAGAAATTCACAACTCAGTGGTGCTAATGCGAGAAATTTCTATGTGTACTTTCATGATTGCCAATCATATTGGGGGTTTCATGGCAGCAGCTATAACTCATTGTTTTTCCTTTTTTTCTCTATCAAAACATGGGCAGTATATGCAACATACAGGATTGTCAGGCATGGACCATCATCATCTAGCTAAGAAAACTATTATTTACACAACATGGAGAGTCAAGGAACTCCCACACTAATCTGAATCCACGTCAAAGATTCTCTCATTCACACATACACCAGTCTGAAATTCACACTTACTAAATCTGTCACAGTGATATGAAATTCACACTTGCTAAATCTGTCACAAAACCTAAACTACTTCTATCACTTTTCTAGATTAAAAGGCAAAGTGTACCTTGGTGAGGATCTTGGGTTATTGGGCAACGAGGCAAAGTGTTGTAGCTGCAGCGACTTCTTAAAAGTCAACATCGAACATATTTTTTAGGCCATGAAAACACCATCATATAAATGACAGCCATGAAATGAAGAACTTACCGGTAAGTATTGTTATCAGTGCAGCGCCACCCATCATTCTACATGGGCTTTTTTCGTAGAATGATTTTGTTGTAATACATAATTCACCATAAATGTTTTAGGACCTGTCGGTGTCAAAACCGGCTGATCTCGGGTAGGGGGTCCCGAACTGTGCGTCTAGGCGGATGGTAACAAGAGACGAGGGACACAATGTTTTTACCCAGGTTCGGGCCCTCTCGATGGAGGTAAAACCCTACGTCCTGCTTGATTAATATTGATGATATGGGTAGTACAAGAGTAGATCTACCACGAGATCAAGGAGGCTAAACCCTAGAAGCTATCCTATGGTATGATTGTTGAGATGTATGTTCGTCCTACGGACTAAAGCCCTCCGGTTTATATAGACACCGGAGGAGGCTAGGGTTACACAGAGTCGGTTACAATGGTAGGAGATCTACATATCCGTATTGCCAAGCTTGCCTTCCACGCCAAGGAAAGTACCATCCGGACACGAGCCGGAGTCTTCAATCTTCTATCTTCGTAGTCTTGGAGTCCGGCGGATATTGATAGTCCGGCTATCCGGACACCCCCTAGTCCAGGACTCCCTCAGTAGCCCCTGAACCAGTCTTCAATGACGATAAGTCCGGCGTGCATAATGTTCGGCATTGCAAGGCGGGTTCCTCCCTTGAATAATCCGGAGAAGATAACGAACACCAGGATAGTGTCCGGCTCTGCAAAATAAATTCCACATTCCACCGTAGAGAGAATAAAATATACACTTAGCTCAATCTGCTGACGTATTATGCGGCGTGTCATCACACCGCAACCAAGCCTTTGTTTGAATTACTATACCACCTCAGCACGTTTAGCGAAGCGGTTCCCTTGGCACATCATGTCGAAGCAGAGATCGTGTTCCCCTTACTCCGGGATTCTCATCAATACGTGCGTGGGTAACCCAACCGCGCCATTGATGGTGGCGCTTGGGAGATAAGCGAGTTTTACCAGGCTGGTGGGGGGACGCATAGTTTTGTCCGCCTATATATAAGGGATAAGGATTCACCTTCTCACCTACGCCTTCTTCCTCCTTTGCTTATCCATCCCTGCGAACTCAAGCTCCAACGCCCAAGCTTGCGCATCTCGCCTCGACCTTCTCCGAATATGTCCGGAGCGGGAGGTAAATGGTTAGCCTCCACCGCCAAGGAGGAGGACATCACCAAGCTGCGCGACGCCGGATATCTTTCCAGCGATATTGCGCATCGGCTGCCCGACGAGGGGCAGCTCATCCCTACCCCAGGGCCTCATGAGAGGGTCGTCTTCCTCCCCCACTTCCTCCGTGGACTGGGCTTTCCGCTCCATCCATTTGTCCGGGGGCTCATGTTTTACTACGGTCTGGATTTCCACGATCTGGCGCCGAACTTCATCCTCAATATCTCAGCGTTTATCGTCGTGTGCGAGGCCTTTCTCTGCATCCAGCCCCACTTCGGCCTGTGGCTTAAGACCTTCAATGTCAAGCCGAAGGTTGTGAAGGCACGCAAGCGGAATGTGGCGGCGCCATGTTGGGCAAATTTCCCAACGTCCCTTGGCTAGAAGGGACCTTCGTGGACTCCGTCAAGGGGTGGCAATCGGGGTGGTTCTACATCACCGAGCCGCGCAAGCCCACATGGGCGGCGGCCCCCGAGTTCAGATCTGGTATTCCCACGCAGCTCACCTCCTGGAAAGAGAAGGGCTTGCAGTGGGGCAATCCGGTGGAGGTGACGGGACTCCGAGCCTGCATCAAGAAGATGGTGAGCAATAGGCTCCGGCTCGTCGACGTGGTCCAAGTCATGCTCCTCCGGCGGATTCTCCCATGCCAAGAACGGGCATTCAATTTGTGGGAGTTCAATCCGGAACAGCACCGGACGCTAAGCGGGCTCTTCGATACAACACACGAAGGTGCCTGGAGGGTGCTGTTCAAGGGCGCCGAAGCCCCCACATCCGTGACCGAAGACCGCGGATTCAGCTCGCAGTCTCCGACTGACGAGGTAAGTGATTCAACCCCCTTACGGGACACTTGTGGTAATTAGATTGACTCTAGTGAGGTTTTAATCTGCCTCTTCCTTTGACAGGAATGGATGGAGAAGGCCAAGCTGCTCATCAGCCCGGCTCCCATGCCAGAAGAACCAGTGGACACCCGCTTAGCAGGGCTGCTGGTTCTGGCACCGCACGTGGTGCCGAAGAAGAAGGCCCAGAAGGTGGCCACGGGGACTCGAAAGAGTTCCCGTAATCAGGCGTCTGACGACGACAAGGACTCCTCCCCTGAAGACGAGGAGGAGGAGTACTCTCTCCCGGAGGAGGGAGAGAAGAAGAGGAAGGCCTCCCCAATCGGGGCGGCCGAAGGGTCCAAGAGGGGGAGAACTATCCCCCCGGACAGTTTCGCCAACATCAGCGTTGGCGAGGATGAGTGGCCTCCAAGGGCCAGGCGTCCGGCCGGATCGTAAGTATTCGGATCATTTATATGCTGTACCTTTCATGTCACGTAGTATCCTTCTAACGCCGCATTTTGTCCGTAGTCCGGTCAATGACGACCTCCCCGACTCAATGAGCGGGTCGTTGGCTTCGTCGGACGTAAATTCTGTCCCGACCGCCTCTACTCCCCGCGCCGACGAGGACGCCGAGGTGGGATCCCAAGAGGGGACCCGTCAGGAGGAGGCTCCAGAGGCGCCGTCAGGCGACCTCCCGGACTTTGCGCCGGACTCTACATCGGAACCCGTAGTGGTTCCAGAGTCCGGCAAGCGGCCCCTTCGAAAGAAGGGCAGGACCGTGATGCCGGCGGCCTCCGTCCAACCGGAGGCGCCGGATAACCTGCTGGAGGCGCTTAAGGGCGCTTCCATCGAGGAAGAACACCGCACTCTCATGAGTGCGGTGATTGAGAAGGTCCAGTTCGCCAAGAGTGGGCTGACCGAAGCCTGCAGCAGCCTTCTAACAGGCTTTGAGGTAAGAAGTTAAAATTGTGTAATGTAATACTGCATAGACAGTAGCCCCTGATGCTTAGTTCGGTGTTCGGAAAGAAAAGCCGGACTGAGGATCTAACAAGATATACGCAGGGTTGCTAAAAATATGTCAATATGGGTTTGCAGGCTGCGCTGCTGACCTCTGCCGCATTAACGGCGGAGGTCGACGTGCTGAAGAAGGACCTCGAGCGGTCCGAGCAAGAGCTCGGCCATGCGAAGAAGCAGCTCGACGAGAAAGAAGGTGAGTAACACCTCTTTGAATAAGTACCTTACAGAAAAGGGTTTTGGTTGCAAACAAAATTAACAAGGATAATATGTGTATTGCAGGGGCAACTAACGAGGTGGCAACCCTGAAGGATGCCGTGTCCGTGGCCGAACGCAATGCGGCCACGGAACGGGATGAGCGAGAAAAGCAAGAGGCGCTGGTGGCGAAAGTTCGGCAAGAGCTCCAAGCTCTCATGGAAAAGCATGAGAGTTTGGAGCGTGACTCCAAGACTCGAGAGTCCGAGCTTGCCTCGGCTCTCGAAAGTGCCAAGTCCGCCAAGGCCGAGGCCCAAAAGGCCCTTCAGGAGGTTGAGGACATAAAGAAGATAGCTGCGGGTAAGGCGTTTTTCATGCAAAGCAGGCATGTTAATGTAAATTACCGGATACTTACCCGAATTCGGAGCCTTCCAGGGGCATTTGCAGATCTGCCGTGTAGTGCATCTGATGCCGCCGCATTCTATCATGGTGAGGAGGGGAGCTCGACGGAGAAGGTCTTCTGGTCTCAGTACTCTGAGGCCGGCCATCCGGTGCCCCCAAGCGACCAGCTGAAGCAGCTGGCCAAACTCCACAAGGTAGCTGAGGAGGCCATGAAGGGCCTCATAGTCCGGCTATGGCCTGGACAGGCCATGCCTGGGAGCTACTTTGGCCTCGTGCGGCGGCTGGTGGATGCGTGCCCCAGGCTGGATGTAGTCAAGCGCTCCGCCTGCATTGAAGGCGCTCGTCGGGCCCTTGCCCGCATAAAGGTGCAATGGGGCAAACTGGATGCGGAGAAGCTTCTCATGGATCCGCCGCCGCCGGGCAAGGAGCATCGCACGCCAGAGCGTTATTATAAATTTGTCCTGAAGGGAGCCTGCGATATTGCAGATGAGTGCTCCCGAGATGTAATCTTTGAGTGAACTCGCTGTGTATTTATCCTGTGCGCTGAAAACTTCGTTCATATGCGCCATGAGCAACGCTTGTTTAATTTAAAATATTACCTTCTGTTCGGCCATTGATAAAATCTGAGAGATGGCAAGTCGTTGGCTTCAGCCCCCAAGCCACGAGTGCTGGGGTGTTCGGTGATAAACTTGAGCACTCTTGTTCCCATTTTTGGGTCCATCTAGGGAGGCGCTCAACACGACGAACAAGGCAACCGGACTTATAATGCTTGAACACTCTCACTTAGCCATAGAATTCTATAATTTTAAATTTCGGCGAAGCCCCTGGTATTCGGAAGACCGAATCCGGGGCGCTATCTACGCCTTCGTCGGACATCAGCCGGAACTTCGCTCGAAGCGGCATGAGTCTTTAAGGACCCGAAAGAACCTCTCGAACAGCGACCAGTCTCTCGCCTTATCATGCCAGTCAGTTTTAGCTTTCTCCACTGAGGCGTTAACCCGGCTCAACCGGGGCGCAATCGCAGTGGTTCTCCCAGTGCTACCTTAGCCGACAGAACGGAACGTAAGGCACCAAAACATGGGAGCCGGGCAAACCCAACTATTGACCCAAGACATGATTCGGAGCTGATTCATATAATGCTATAAGTTCGGGGTGCCGCACTTGTGAAAGTGTTCGGACTTAATCACACCATAATGTGGGGAACAGAAGCCCCTGGTGTATTCGGCCGTACCAAAATATACGGGTGCAAGATGTCATATAATGAACATATATAAAAGATAACGCAATTGCAATAAAAAGGTGCTGCATTATTTATGAAAGAAAGTCTGCTAGTAGAGCGGACTGATACAAATAGTGCGGTAAGCAAGGGATTTGGACTAAATAAACATGTCCCCCTCCAGGGATGAGCTGCAGACTGGGTGTATATAATCGAATTTAGTGCTCGTAATTGAGACCACCTGAATGTTCGTCGCGGCCTTCTTTAGTCCCTGACTGTGGCATCATGAGTTCGGCAGGTTCGCTGCCGGACAGGGCTTCTGGTTAATAGAGTCCTGCTTTCATAAAAGAAGAAAAAATAAAAAAGGAAGGGGGGCACACTTGCGAGCCCCTGGTGTGGTCGAGCCGCACTCTGGGTCCATTGTGGTCGTGCCCCTTTCCCTGCGCCCATGGAATCTCCAAAGCGTAATGATGTACGCGGAGTGTTATTCTTGCGATCATGTGCGGGCGAGGGCTGGGGCCGCATTGCTATGCGTGCTCTGATCGCGCCAGGTGGTCTTGGTTGGCATTGCTCCGGGCGCGCTTTGCTGTATCCGGCTTTCTAACTGCCGAACTTGAGAATTGCCTGAGAAGGCTGCTCTGTACTTCAGCCGCGAGAGCCGCTGTGTGTTCCTCCGTACGGAGGGAGCGTTCCGTATTTCCATTGACCGTGATGACTCCACGAGGGCCTGGCATCTTGAGCTTTAGGTATGCATAATGCGGCACCGCGTTGAATTTGGCAAACGCGGTTCATCCGAGCAGAGCATGATAGCCGCTACGGAACGGGACTATATCGAAGATTAACTCTTCGCTTCGGAAATTATCCGGGGATCCAAAGACCACTTCCAGTGTGACTGAGCCTGTATAGTTGGCTTCCACTCCTGGGATGACACCTTTAAAGGTTGTCTTTGTAGGTTTAATCCTTGATGGGTCTATGCCCATTTTGCGCACTGTATCCTGATAAAGCAGGTTCAGGCTGCTACCGCCGTCCATCAGGACTCTCGTGAGGTGGAACCCATCGATGATTGGGTATAAAACCAATGCGGCGAATCCGCCATGGCGTATGCTGGTCGGATGGTCTCTTCGATCAAAAGTGATCGGGCAAGACGACCATGGGTTGAACTTTGGGGCGACTGGCTCCATCGCATAGACGTCCCGTAGTGCACGCTTCCTCTCCCTCTTGGGTATATGGGTCGCGTATATCATATTCACCGTCCTCACTTGTGGGGGAAAACCCTTTTGTCCTCTATTGTTCGGCGGCCGGGTCTCTTCCTCGTCGTCGCTATTTAGCCCCTTGTCATTGTTTTCGGCAATTAACTTGCCAGCCTGCTTGAACACCCAGCAATCTCTATTGGTGTGATTAGCTGGCTTTTCAGAGGTGCCATGTATCTGGCATAAGCGGTCGAGTATTCGGTCCAGATTGGACGGAGCCGGAGTGGTTCTTTTAAATGGCTTCTTCCGCTGACCGGGTTTAGAGCCTCGGAATCCGGCATTGACTGCCGTATCCTCCTTATCGTCGCCGTTAATGCGGCGCTTGTTTTTGATTCGCCGTGACCTGCCGTTGTTGTCCTTAGTATCCGGACTGCCAGAATTTTTGCGAAGATTGTTGCTGCGGGCTAGCCAGCTGTCCCTCCCGCACAAAAGCGGGTCATTAACGATGTGAGGGATGCCATGGATTTCGGCTTTTCCTGCCCCAGGTGCCGGGCTAGCCATTCGTCCCGGATGTTATGTTTGAAGGCTGCAAGGGCCTCTACATCCGGACAGTCGACGATTTGGTTTTTCTTTGTCAAGAACCGTGTCCAGAATTGTCTGGCCGATTCGTCTGGCTGCTGAATGATGTGGCTTAAGTCATCGACGTCTGGTGGTCGCACATATGTGCCTTGGAAGTTATCAAGGAATGCGGCCTCCAGGTCTTCCCAACATCCAATTGACTCTGCGGGCAAGCTGTTAAGCCAATGCCGAGCTGGTCCTTTAAGCTTGAGTGGGAGGTACTTGATGGCGTGTAGATCGTCGCCGCGGGCCATATGGATGTGGAGAAGATAGTCTTCGATCCACACCGCGGGGTCTGTTGTGCCATCGTAAGATTCGATGATTACGGGTTTAAACCCTTCGGGGATCTGATGATCCATTACTTCGTCAGTGAAGCATAATGGGTGTGCGGCGCCCCTGTATTGAGCAATATCGCGACGCAGCTCGAGAGAGCGCTGTCTGCTGTGTTCGGCCCGGCCGGGGTTATTGTATCCGGCACGACGGTATTCGTCGTGGGTCATAGGGTGCCCACGTGATCCATAAATGGATCTGGATTGCTTTGCCTTATCCTCCAGTATGTCTCGCAAGTCCGGCGCGTTCCCTCTTGGCTTCGTACTTTTGGAGCGATGCCGGGGTACAGTCTTGGCTGGGGGCCTGGATGCCTCTCTGTCACGACCACGGGGTGGTCGGTCAGCCATGTCGTGCGCTGGTGATGAAGGTATGTATGCTTCCTCCTCTAATCGGGGAGCAGCTTGCGTCTTGGGTAACTTTTGGAGGGACGTTCGAGTTTATACTCTTCGGCCGCGAGTACCTCGGTCCATCGATTGGCCAACAGATCCTGGTCAGCTTGAAGCTGCTGCTGCTTTTTCTTTAGGTTGTTTGCTGTGGCGATAAGCCTGCGCTTGAAGCGCTCTTGTTCGACGGGATCCTCAGGTACGACGAATTCGTCATCGTTGAGGCTTGCTTCGTCTTCGGAGGGAGGCATATAGTTATCATCCTCAACCCCTTCGTCTGCCGCCCTCTCGTGGGGGCTTGCTTCTGCATCCTCCTGCGCTAGGTCTTGCTGGAGGGGATTGTCTTCGGCACTCTCTGTAGTGTTATTGTCTCCTGTGCCGGAATCTCCATTCTTGCTGTGGCGGGATTTAGAGCGGCGCCGCTGATGCTGGCGTTTGGGCTGCTTCTTTAAAGAGTCTGCCTCCGCTGCTTCTTCGCCATCCCCTTCTTTTGGGGTATCCACCATGTATACGTCATATGACGAGGTGGCCTTCCAGTGCCCTGTAGGCGCTGGTTCCTGTTCGTCTCCAGCATCGTCGTCCATAGCGTCGATGTCTTTGGAGTCGTAATCTAGCATGTCGGTTAAATCCTCGACAGTGGCTACAAAGTGGGTGGTGGGTGGGTTCTGAATTTCTTCGTCGTCCGTACTCCAACCATCCTGGCCATAGTCCGGCCAGGACTCTCCCGATAACGAGAGATGCTTTAATGAGTTTAGGATATCGCCGAAAGGCGAGTGTTGGAATATGTCCGCGGTGGTGAATTCCATAACCGGCGCCCAATCTGGACCGATTGGTAGGGGCGCGGGAGGTTCGGAGTCCAGCGAGGAGTCCGGCGCCTCGGAATCACGAGTCTCGCAGGGGACAAGGTCAGTGTTCGGCTCCATCGCCGTGGATGTTAAAGCCCCCGGGGCGGCGTCTATCCACCGACCCTCGATCTGGGCGACCGACTCCAGGCTAATGGCCGAAGCGGATCCGAGTGCGGCCGCCAAGGCACTGTCCGGCGGCAGAGCTAGATCGTGCCCATCGTCACAGTGCGGCGCGCTTGGCTGTGGCTCGAGTCCGTCGAAGATCAAGTCTCCGCGATCATCGGCCGTGAAGTTTAAGCTTCCAAATCTGACCTGACGGCCAGGGGCGTAGCTTTCGATCTGCTCCAGATGGCCAAGAGAATTGGCCCGCAGTGCAAAGCCGCCGAATACGAAGATCTGTCCGGGGAGAAAAGTCTCACCCTGGACAGCGTTGCTGGTTGAAGATGCCATCAAGCCTATCGGTGACGACACAGAGGAACTCTCAATGAAAGCACCAATGTCGGTGTCAAAACCGGCGGATCTCGGGTAGGGGGTCCCGAACTGTGCTTCTAGGCGGATGGTAACAAGAGACGAGGGACACAATGTTTTTACCCAGGTTCGGGCCCTCTCGATGGAGGTAAAACCCTACGTCCTGCTTGATTAATATTGATGATATGGGTAGTACAAGAGTAGATCTACCACGAGATCAAGGAGGCTAAACCCTAGAAGCTTGCCTATGGTATGATTGTTGAGATGTATGTTCGTCCTACAGACTAAAGCCCTCCGGTTTATATAGACACCGGAGGAGGCTAGGGTTACACAGAGTCGGTTACAATGGTAGGAGATCTACATATCCGTATTGCCAAGCTTGCCTTCCACGCCAAGGAAAGTACCATCCGGACACGAGCCGGAGTCTTCAATCTTCTATCTTCGTAGTCTTGGTGTCCGGCAGATATTAATAGTCCGGCTATCCGGACACCCCCTAGTCCAGGACTCCCTCAGGACCTTAGGGAGACACTCATGTTGACAGATCTAGGAAACAAATATGCATATAAGAATGCTCGAATAT
Organism: Triticum timopheevii; assembly: GCA_963921465.1. Taxonomy (NCBI): domain Eukaryota; kingdom Viridiplantae; phylum Streptophyta; class Magnoliopsida; order Poales; family Poaceae; genus Triticum; species Triticum timopheevii. Next base: position 475,472,711 of record OY997264.1, on the reverse strand, counting down.
GGTAACTTTTATGAAATGAAACAGCAAAGGAGAAGAGAGAGGGGAATTACCTTCAGTAGGGGCACCGTTAGGGGCTCCGCCGGGCAGTTTCACTGCAGGAGAACCAAAAACAAGGTCAGACCAACACCACATGTGATAGATCACAAATCGACACGGGGAAAAGAAAATCAGAACAAGATGGCGCTAAGGGAAGATGGCTCACGGCTGCAGTTGTTGAGGGCAGCCGGGTTGCCGCCGCAAGCGGCGGGGAGGCCCTTGGCGCGGGTGAGGTTCATGGGGATGCCGTAGTCCTTGCCAAAGGCGTCGCAGAGGCAGGCGACGCTAGCCGGGCTGGCATGTGTGGTCTTGACGCTGGTGCAGCACTCCTTGGGCGGCTTGCCCTGCGTGGACCCCGGCGAGATGTAGGGGAGGCAGCCGGTGAGGCTCGTCAGCGCGGAGCCACAGTCCCCCGCCGGCGCCGCCGGCCCTGCCGCCGGCGCCTGCGACGCCGCGCCGGACGCCAGCGCGAGGACGACGGCCAGGAGAGCCGCGACGGCGTGGATGGGGCGGGGGATCGACGGGGCCGGCGACAGGGTGGCGGGGGAGGGCCGGCGACGGGGTGGGGGAGGGCCAGCGACGGAGCGGGGGAGCGACGGTGACGGGGCGGGGGAGTGACGTGGCCGGCGACAGGGCGGGGGAGCGACGGGGCCGGCGACAGGGTGGCGGCGGGCGAGCCTAGAGCGCCATCGACGGGGGCTGTTTCGGTGTGTGTATGAGATGGGAACGTAGTATGTTTTTTTTACCTGGATGGGTGGGGAGAGAGGGAGGGATAACCCCACAGTTTTTTTTACCTGGAAAAGAATAACCCCATCTCTTTGCCATCTGCCAGCAGATGGCAAAGAATCTTTGTCGTCTGCTGGCAGATGGCAAAGAGGTGGGGCTGGTACGTCGTTACACTCTTGACGGCCACAGGATTTGCCAACCTCTTTGCCATCTGCCGGCAGATGGCAAAGATTATTTGCCATCCACTAGCAGATGGCAAAGAATTGGCTGATGGCAACCATGGTCTTTGCCGTCTATCAGTTCTTTGCCATCTGTTTTTTATAAGCAGATGGCAAAGACGTTCTTTGCCATCAGCTGGCAGATGGCAAAGAGCTGGCTGATGGCAAATTCCCAGTTTCCAGTAGTAAATACAATATGTGTCTTGCAACCCTTTCTATCACTGGGTAAGAACACCGCAAGATTGAACCCAAAGCTAAGCACTTCTCCCATGGCAAGAAAGATCAATCTAGTAGGCCAAACCAAACTGATAAATCTAAGAGACTTGCAAAGATAACTCAATCATACATAAAAGAATTCAGAGAAGATTCAAATATTATTCATAGATAAACTTGTTCATAAACCCACAATTCATCAGATCTCGGCAAACACACCGCAAAAAGAGATTACATCGAATAGATCTCCACAAGAGAGGGGGAGAACATTGTATTGAGATCCAAAAAGAGAGAAGAAGCCATCTAGCTAATAAATATGGCCCCGTAGGTCTGTGGTAAACTACTGACAACTCATCGGAGGGGCAAGGATGTTGATGTAGAGGCCCTCCGTGGTTGCTTCCCCCTCCGGCAGAGTGCCGGCAAGGGTTCCAAGATGGGATCTCGCGGATACAGAAGGTTACGGCAGTGGAAATTGTGTTTCGTGGTGCTCCTGGATGTTTTCGGGGTACGTAGACATATATAGGAGGAAGAAGTACGTCGGTGGACGCCCGAGGGGCCCATGAGACAGGGGGCGCGCCCTACAGGGGGGGCGCGCCCTCCTATCTCATGGGGCCCTCGGAGCTTTCTTGACTTGCACTCCAGGCTCTCCGGATCAGATTTGTTCCAAAAATAACGCTCCCAAAGGTTTCATTCCATTTGGACTCCGTTTGATATTCCTTTTCTTTGAGATACTGAAATAGGCAAAAAAACAGCAATATGGTTTGGGCCTCCGGTTAGTAGGTTAGTCCCAAAAATGATATAAATGTGTAAAATAAAGCCCATAAACATCCAAAAGAGGTAATATAATAGCATGGAACAATAAAAAATTATAGATACATTGGATACGTATCACTCCCCAACATGCGGTTGGATAAACATACTCTATGAACGAAAATTATGTGTCAGCGATAGGATGGCTGAGTTTGGTTTCTTCACATGCGACAACACGTGTCAGTGAGGGTGCGTTCCCTTGGTTGGGTTTGCGCCGTGCAGGAGCGACTGTGTGAGGGTGCGGTGCGACCGCGGCGTGCAGGAGCGACCGTGTGAGGGTGCAGTGCGACCGCGACAGCCATGCGCAAGTGTACCTCCTTCTCATTTTAAAACTTTAGGAAAGCTTGGCAAAAATGTGTGGCGAAGTTTGGCAATGCAAGGCCTAGACCCAAACAGGATAAGTACGTACGTACTAGGAGTACTAGTGTTAAAAAAGAAAGGCGGAGTTTTCCTTCGTGGGATTTAATCGATACAAATCCTTGTTTCACGTGTCAATTAATGCGTATTTTTTTCTCGAAAGACCAAAGAGCTAACCATCTCACTCCTCATCGCTTGATTAATGCAGCGCCATGCAAACGAACCTTCTCACTTCTGCATGCATGCAGGGGATATTAATGTCCTTAGTTGCTAACCCCATCAATTTTGCCTCGATTAGTGTTAGTGGCCCTTTGCAAATTGTAATTTTGATATACTGGCCTTGTGTACAAAAAAATGGAGGTGGTAACTATATTTGAATTCCTTGCCCATTGCGGTGACATCGACGATTTCTTTTTGTGGTTTGGCGAAGTGCGTTCGACAGAGAACACTATTGAGGGAGACCACGGTAAGTCGTTCGCAAGTGCCGCCTGCAAGCCGAGAAAACCGCCTTATTTGCATCCAGGAAGTCCTTTACTAGTACTACTACTAGGAGTACTAGTGCGGTGAGATGGTTTCTCGAAGAAGACGATGGAGAAGCGGAGTCAGCGAAGAGTGAAATGATGGTTGCTTCGTCTGTGCTTTGTGATTTGATGCCTCACTGCTTTGTGATTTGTGATAGAAGGGACAGGGGAGTAGACTCTGTGCTTTATACTGTACTACATGCGTCCAAGCATGGGAGAAAGAGGAGAGACGTTGCATTTTTTCTATTCCTTCAATCAATCAATCAGGGAGCTTTGGTTCCATCTTTTTGGCTTTGGCAACACCGTCCACAATGGTTCCCACGATGCCAAAAGCTATTTTCACATTTGGCTACACATTGTGGATGCCCTTAACCGTACCACTTGGTTTTTCTCCTGTGCGCTATCTATACAAATCTCAATTATATTGATCTAAAAAATTATAGAATCAAAGATTAGTAAAAGGAGGTGATTTTGCCACGCGGATGGCGGGGGAGGTTTCTTATTTTCGGAGGACGTTGTCCTGGAGGTTTGCTAACATGCGGTCCCACGTGTCAATGCTTTACCAAGCTGATCCACGTCCCACATGAGGCAGAACAACGGCAGAAGCAACACGTGGTTAAGTTGAAGAAGATGAGGGAGAAGCGGATTCAGCAACGAGTGAAATGATGGTTGCTTCGTCCCTCCAACTTCTTTTTTTAGCATTATTACTTCGTCCCTCCAACTTAGCTGCGGGAAAGGTGCAGCTTTGTGATTTGACGCCTCATTGCTCATTACTACGCCGGCACCATGACTGGGGTGCTTCACCCCGGCTGCTCTGCACTGTATTCCGGTATGGCACGTGGACCCGGTAGCTTGATGTCCCACATGTCGGCGAAAGGGACTAGAAGATTTATGAAAGCGAGCGCTCCACTCTTACGACGGAGGAGTAGACGACACGACGGCCCAGTGAACTGTCACTTGTACTGTATAGTACTATAGTTTTGCTGTTTCGCACGATCCATCGATACAAACCCGATTAAATAGGAAAGGGCGGGATTTTTCCTGCGCGGTAGATGATACTGGCCATACATTTCAAAGGCAATTTTAATATATGCAAATTGAATAATTATAAGTAACAATATGATATCTAGTAAAACTAAAAACACATATGATTTATTGTGTTAGAGTGTAGTAGTAGTGCTGTATTGCATAGTTGTTAGATGTAACATGCGAGAACGTCTAGAGATGTAGTTTTGGAGGGCCTACAGAGAGAAAAGCGTAATACGGTCACCGAACTTCAGAATAAGCTGATTACGGTCACTATATACGTTTTGCGGTGATTATCCGGTCACTTGCTCACAGTTCAGCATCGGATTGCACTCTGTCACCGGCCAAATAGTCTGCGTGGCACCATGTTGACTAGTTAAATTGACCACGTTCCTTGTGGGTCTCACCTGTCAGTTCGCATAGGGAAAAGGTCAAATAAACACAAATTTACGCAGGCGTGACAAGGCTCCAACCCGTGCGCGGGAATCACCTAGTTGTGTATGTATCTGTCAGGGTCTGGTGTGTGCGCATGCACGTGTAGGTTGAGCACTTGAGCGTGAGAGTGTGTGTTGGTCGTGTGGTGTACTGGTGTGTACATGCATGCGTGCGTGTGTGCGTGGCTGCGTGTGTATGTGTGAGTGTTGCGTGCGTGCGTGGGTGCATGTGTTTGTGTGAGTGTTGCGTGGATGGAGTTCGTGTGCATGCGTGTGTGTGTATAATCACCACACCAGCTCCTGTGTGTTAAAACAGACGGCTCAGCATACCAATACAAGGCCACCTTGTCCGCTGTGCCCGCGGTCATGACTTCGAACCATCGTCAAAATATTTTTTGGTCGTTTGTTTTCATTCTTACTAGCAAGATGCCCGTGCGTTGCACGTAACATCAAGATGCATTTGTATGACTTGTTTATCTTGTGAGAGAAAAGGATGAACGAGGGAAGGCCTTATTTGCAAATGTGGAGAGGTGTGTGGGTACCTTTTTGCAAAATTGCCATAGTTTCTTTCCTATCCGTCAAATATAAATCGGACGGCCTATATTGCAGGATGGCAGGCACACCATCATCACCAGCTCTGTTTTTTATAAGAGTGTATTTTATGTATTTTATAATACTGTAGATGTAGAGTAGATACAAGTCGACAGGTGGGCACGATGGTAGTGAGATAATGTGATGCAACACTAGAGGTGCCACGTGGAGCGTTTAACTGGTCCACTAGTCATGTCATCAACAAATACAAAGGTGTACGGTGAGCCCGTGACTATATAATAACCACTAAACGTAAACGGTGACCGTAATGAGTGGATTATGAAGTCCAATGTATGTATCGTGCTTTCGCTTCAAATACAATGATCGTCATTGCATATATCGCGAGAGAAAGATGAAACACGCGTGAATTTTCTGGGGGCTTAATTTTAGAGGACCTAGAGATAGTTTTGTGTGCATACGTGAAAGGGGCGTACAGGGGGGGTATGCGATGGAGAGAGAGATGCTCTTCATTTCTCTTTATTATGACTAACTTTGTATATAGTATAAAAATATAAAAATTCACAGTGCGCAATAAATATCATTGTGGGCACCATGAAATGCAAATTAGCGTTCATACTCCTCCATATAACTTTGTAATGTTGTATATATGTAGAAACTCTAAAATAATTTTTTGGCCACACTTTATTCAAAAGGAATGTTCTATGCAAAATAAACGTGAAGAGAGGGCTTTTTAGATCAATGGAATGGGGTACGTGATGTAACATGTGTGAATGTGTAGTTGATGCATTTGGCGGGGCCTAGAGAGGTATGTGTGTGTATTACGTATTCGAGAGAGGCATGGATAGAGGGGCTGGCCGGGGGGGGGGCGGGGGAGAGATAGCACGAGAAATGAGAGTGGTCTAGAGAGAGAGAGACGAATATGACGTCACGACAAGAGATTCCATTCCCTTGAGTGTGTATATGCAAGGGGGGAGGGAATAGAGGCACCAGGAGAAATTTTCTGTATGTGTGGTGTTTGTGTTGGTATATGTGGGTGTGAGAAGATAATGAGACGTGGGGCAGAGGGTGTGTCACCGCGTGAGGTCCGGTGGGTCGAGGTGAGGCCCTTCGTTCGGTTCTGTCCTGCGCCACATTGGTCGGCCCATGACACATTTAGGAAGACCCATGGATGACTAGTCGTACAAGACAAATATAGCAGAATTGGGAAGGACTCTGTGTCCACTGACAAAGCCGGCTAGGATTTGTAACCCTAGGTTCTCGGACTAAGGTAACCCCTTTATCTCTGATATTACTATTCATCCAACCTAACTTTAAGGGGCATCCTACAGAATGCACTGCTAGAATCATACTCGTCGATTAGGAAGAGAGGTGTGAGATAATGCGTGAGAGATGGGCGTAAAGATAATGTGCGTACATGAGACACGTAGGCAGGTCCATGTATATAGAAAGGGTCGATGAGGATTGTGCGTGTGTATGTTTGCGAGAGGAAGAGTGCTTGTGATAAAGGTTAGTGAAAACAGTTGTAAATGGTTACGAGAGGGAGGAAGGGTTATATCTAGAGCATGTGTGCGAGAAAGACACCTCGGGAGAGAGTGTGTGAGCATGTGTGAGAGACCACCGATGGAGAGTGAAACTACACGTAAAATACGGTTCTACACATTGATTAAAAATATAAATTGTATCCAAATATTAGGATGGGATCATGATATTTGCAATTTGCGTAAGGAGCGGTCATTGATCCATCAGACATCTAGATTCTATCGAATTTGAGCATGCCTATGTTATTATTCGACACAATTAATCCACATAGTTAGTATTTTGAACTCTAGACAATGCATTGCTTTAGCAATCGAATATAAACGTGAGTATAGTTCATGTTGTGTGTGTAAAGCACATTATACATACGAAAGTTACACAATGGACATTTATAAATAGCTACCTATGAACTAGCATACATTTGAATTCAACCTAAGGTGATTTAAAAAATCGAATTCAACATGAAGTCCATTCAATTATTTGAATCTGATATCATGGCATTTGTAAACCATACCTAAACTATGGGGGTACCAATCTTTGCTCTGATTTTGTACATAATAGCATATGTAGTCGTGTACAAAATAGATTCAAATTTAGGTCCTCCATTCCAAAATAATCGTAGTTGTAGGATTTTCAAGTGTCAAAATTCAAAAGGAAGTGGATAATTTAATGAGGTTTTCAAACATACAAGGTCAAATACAACGTTGTCTATTTAGGTCAACCCTCATAGTTCAAGAGTACTCTAAACGTGAATGCTTGTGTTTCAAAATTTCGAACGAAGTGCCAAAAGAGCCTCTTTTCGCCCGAAACCGCGTGAGACCAATGTTTGGTAGTACAAGGAAATTACTTTTCTAATAACTCCGACCCGTGAAACCTACCGGCCCGACGTCCAAAGGTCTAAACCGGGGTAGGTTTGTAGCTTCATCTAGACGCCACGCAACCGCCTCCGAAAAACATTCATACACAATGGCTGCCTAAGAGCACATGCGCGCGCCGAAATCGCTCCCGCCCACTATTTGAGACACCTGGGATTACCATCCTACCCCCAACCCACAGTAGGTCCAAAATTTAAGAGGGGGGCAAAGTTTGTACTTTCCCCAAATTTCAAACAAGCACGTCCCATCTCTGTTCAAAAAAGCCAAAAACAAGCGCGTCCCAGACCGAAACATGGTCCCCCCCCACTCGTCCGATTCCCCATTCGTACTTCGTGGGCGCTAAAACTACCTCTCCACCAACCGCGAAACCCCGGCGTCCTCCGTCCGCCACCCCATCCCACCCATCAACCGCCGCCCTCCTCCATCATGCCGAAGCCGATACCACAACATCGTCGTCCACCGCAACCTCAACCGCAATGCCCTCCACGGCTAGTAGTTGAAGCCGAGGCCGAGCTGTCCGTACCCGAGCCAGTTCAACCACGCCGTCCTACGCCTCACCGCTGCTGCTCCAACTTCGCCACCCTCCACCGCACCGGAGCAGTTCCTGCTGCGCCGTCCTTCGCCGCCTCGGATCTGCTTCCCCTCCGCCAACATACGGCCACGACAACACAGTCAACAATTTGGCCATGGGTTCGTCCAAGCCTGCACCCTCCAGAACATCAGTTTCCCCGGTAAAAAGAAGAAGATCGGCGCGACATGTGGAGGTGACCACACCGGCAACCGAAAAAGGTACTCCTCTTCCCTTATTCGCGCAAATCTTACGTCTTTGCTTGCACGGTATTCATCCCACAGAAGACACTAGTTGACCGCTTCTTCTTGATACTAGATGTTCCTAGTAACCCGCGATGCACAAGGTTTCTCCTCATATACTATTTCACCTTAGCTAGAGGTCCATCGCCCCCCTGAATTTCAATTTCTGGCCAGTTGATTCCCAATTAACGGAAGCATTCCCCAGCGTAACAGGCGCTAGTACGCCTATTTCGCCGGGGAAGCAGCGCCTTGGTGTTTATCTTAGGGGCATGTGCGGCCTAGAGCTACTGGCGCCCGATCTGCAGGTCGGCCGGGATTAAAGGGATGGCTTGGGGGTGCTGCCAAGCACGGCGGTGGTGTGAGGTTGATGGGAGGGCGGGGCGGCGGAGGCACGGGTCTGGGCCGGTGGTCGCTGGCGGTTCGAGAAAGATCGTCAACAGTGACTGGCGGGAGGTAGACGAAGGCCATCTGCCCGTTCCTTATAGATCGGACGGTTCATCAAAAAAATCGACTGACCTATTTATTTTCAGTCGACTGTTATCTTAGATATGACCACATGTGGTGGTGTGCTGGAGGAGTACCTGCATTTCCTGTGCTCATATATTACAAAATCATACGGAGTAGAATCTAATTTTGTTTGCCATTCAATGTTGTAGAGCTATCATATGTCTCCTGTCATTTATTTTTCAGCCACCTGCTATCTGCTACTTTTACAGCGCACTAGTTCTACACACACTTCACCCATACTCTCACCATTGTGTTTTTATGCAAGGGTATTTCAGAGTCTGCCGAAAGCGAAGCAAAAAAGAAAAGAGACAAGTCGTGCCAGCTTTCTACGCGGCTAGGCGCGGCACGTTACATTGCTTTAAAGGGTGCAGTGTCAGCAGATGGAGACGGTAAACGTTGCTCTGGAGTTGATGACCCCGCTCGCAATGAACCACCATCCCAGGTGCTTGCTTTAAATTTGCGGTGTCATATGTGGTTGCATGTTCCATATGGTGTCTAGCTTGTATTCGAAAGGCCGAAGTCGGTCTTTATTAAGATAACGAAGGCTATTTTTTACATGAACCACCATCCCGTGAGCACCAGAAGACAAATAGCTAGTCAGGGCACTGGCCGAGCCAATGACAAGCCCAGCAAAGACAGGCATCACCTGGAAGCCAACTAAAAAGCCGCGATGGTGGCGAAGCAACCCGCCTCCCACCAGGCTCTCAGGTCCTAGATGATCATGTTCACCACTCCAGCTAGATGTCTAGCTTGTATTGCTTCCAATTTGGTTAAATTGCATCTGCTTAGCTTACACATTATACCTTTGAATATGACATGCCTTTCTGTTTTTGGTACATACTAGTACATTTGTGTATTAACCATGTTCTTACATCAAACTAATGTTCTTGTGTATCCCTCATCAATCACTTATGACGAGGCAGGCAGGCAAGGGGACTACTCCTCATTTAAAGAATGCAGCGTCAGCCTCCCGACATGATTCTCAAGAAACAGAAATGCTAGATGAAGATAGTGAACGTAGCTCTGTAGTTGATTACAGCATTTCCCCTACACTAGCATCGCAGGTGCTTGCTCTAACTTGGCAGCGTGATATTTGGTTGCATGTTGCATATGGTGTCTAGATTGTAATTCTTCCAATCTGGTTAAACTGCATGTGCTAGTCTGCTTAGCTTATACTCCTATAAATGTGACATTATACCTGTTAATGTGACATGCCTTCCTGTATTTAGTACATAGTACATCTGTCTATTAAGCATGTCCTTACATAAAACTATTGTTTTATTTTGTATCCCGCATCAATCAATATGACGAGACACCTTTAGTATATGCAGTGCGATATTAGTTGCATCTTTCATATGATTTATAGCATGCACAGCTTCTAATTTGTTGAAATTCCATTTATGATGGGACGCTTTTAACTTGGCAGAGTCATATTGGTTGCATCTTTCATGTGGTGTCTAGCTTGCATTGCTTCTTATTTGCTGGAATGGTTTCTGCTTGGTTTACACAAAAAGTTGTGAACATGCCATGCCGTCCTATTTTTCGTACATATTCCATCCTGGTATCATGTGTTTGCCTTACATCAAAGTAGTGATTGTCAGTATCATGCATGAATGAGTTCTGAAGAGAGAATTTTATTGCTTTTTCTTCTCGGTTTTACTTGACAATTCAAAATCAATAAAGTGGAAGGAAGTTAGCAAGGCAGCGGATAAAGGTGCTCCTTCCAAACAGAGGGCCTCTACAGTTTCTACTCCTCCACACCCCCAAGATGATTTCCAAGACAACACATGCATAGACACTCAACAAAGCTGTGTTTATGATGAGCACGTCTCCCCTAGTGCAGCATCACTGGTGCTCCCTCTAACTTGGCACTGTTATATGTGGTTGCATGTTATGTGTGATGTCTAGCTTGTATTGCTTCTAATTTTGTTAAATTCCATCTGCTTACTTTACACATTATGCTTGAATAAGACACGTGTTCCTGTCTATCACACCATGTTCTTACATCAAATTACTACTGTTGTGTAACCTGCAACAATCACTTATCATAAGACATGTTTGACTTCAGAGTGTGATATAGGTTACATCTCACATTCTTTTCTAGCTTGTACTACTAATTTGTTGAAATGGCACTTATGACGAGACAATTTTAACTTGGTAGAGTGATATTCGTTGCATCTTTCATATGGTGTCTAGCTTTCATTGCTTCTAATTTGTTGAAATGCCTTCTCCTTAGTTTACACATCATAAACTGTGAATATGCAATGGTGTGAATATGCAATGGCACTAATGACGAGAGACCTCTAACATGGTAGTGTGATGTTGTTTGCATCTTGCATATGATTTATTTCTTGTACTGCTTCACATTTGTTTAAACGCCATTTATGCTGAGACACTGTTAACTTGGCAGAGCGATATTTGTAGCATCTTTCATATGGTGTCTACCTTCCATTGCATTGCTTCTAATTTGGTGAAATGTCTTCTTCTTAGTTTACACATCATAGTTCTGGTTATCTCTTCCGTCCTGTTTTTCATACATATTACATTCTCCTATCATGTGGTTGTCTAACATCAAAGTTCAGTTCGTCTGCAGCATGCATCAATTTGTTCTGAAGAACTAAATTATTATTCATTTTTCTTGTCGGCTTGACTTAAATTGACAAAAAGAAAGAGGATGAAACACAAAATGGCAGGGAATGAGAAGCGGATGAATCCTGCAGATTTTGCTGGTGCTGATGGTGCAATAGAAGGTGAAAGTCCAGTAGAAAATTCTACAAACACGGCATCCCATGCTACACAAGCTGCAAAAAAAGCCAAACAGAAACAAATAGCTACCACCAAACAAGCAGAGACAGCCCTAGTTCTTGCAACACCTACCACAGTACTACCAGCTGCACGAGTTACTCGTGCGTCAACTGAGCTAGCAGCACGTTCCCAAGCTCCCTTGCCACCTGACACTACTTCCCAAGCACTCTTGACACAAGACGAGTTGGCAATATCAGATGAACCTTGTGAGCTTCAACAGCAAGAAGGTAGTTGCTGGAGTCAAGTTACAGTTGCATGCTTCTTTATATGTAGTCTCACAGTTTGATGTACACTAACACTTCCTATGTTCGTTGTTGGACTAGCACCTAGGTGCAAGAGGAAACAAACATCAGGGATAATGCTCGATAGGTTAACTAAATCTAGAGGAGGAAGAATGGAGATACGTTTTGAGGCAGGTTTAAAAAGGCCACGTGATGCTACAGAGTCAGCCAAGTTAGTATCAGAGGCAGCGGTTGCTGTTAGGTGTCATGTACGTATCCTCCCAACATGGATTCAGTACAGGAATGACAAAGACGAAACCCAGTTCAATACCTTCCTCGACCATTTATCTGTAAGTATGGTTATGTATGGAAACTAGTAATATCGTCCTCTGTCCCATACTTTCTAGGTTGCTGATAATGAGACTCCCATAATTTTCAACAGATGAGGTTCAAGTTGGATAGCCAAGATGATGCAACCAGGCAAGCTTGGACCCATGTTTTCAAGTCTTCTCTGCGACAGTATCGGTATAACTTGAGGAAAACTCACTTTGAAGGCAAGGCTAACAGTGAACTTTCCCAAACATCTCCAGCAGAAAATATATCGGATGAAGACTGGAGGGGCCTTGTTTCACTGGTCTGATCCGAAGTATCAGGTACATTATATATATGTGATCAGATCACATGTTGAAGTCCTATTTACGCATGTGCCACACAAATCTATCTTCTTGTAGGTGAACTGTTCAGAGAACAAGGCCAACCGTATGAAAGTGAAATTCCAACAGACGACAGGATCTCGTAGCTATATTGCACACTGCGAGGCTCTTGTAATTAGCTGTTGTTTCACTTTTTTCGATGTACCATATTATCAGATCTATATTGACTTGTTCAAAATGCAGAGGAAAGCCCGCAAGGACCAAAAAGTACCTGAACCAAATGCTGTGGAAATCTTCAAGGACTGTCACACCAGCAAGAAGAAGGGCATGACTACACCAGTCAAAGCCGCTGTTGTAAGTCCTTAATCCTCATGCCTTTTAACTACTACTTACTCTGACTTGTGCCTTGAACTGCATGGTTTGCAGCCAATGTCTATTACTCTTTTCAATTTTATACACAATTGTCATTGCACCTTACAAGGTTTAAAAGAGAGGAGTGATGTTCCTTTGATCTTGACCCGCAATCTAGTTCTGTGTTGGACTTGCCCACACAATGTTACAATTGCCTGTTTGTCTGTTCTCAGTTGTTTTGTGATATGAATGATGTCATACTATGCTTACCGTATTATAAATTTCGTCTCTTTATCCTTAGCCCTCAATACAATGTGAAGAAATAGACAATACATTAGCGATGGTACATGGTCATATGTTTGGAACCTGGTTTTATTATGTACTGTACTTTGCAATAAAATACAATTAATATTTTACATGGGTTCACCAGAATAAGTTCTGTATATAGACCAAAGCTATTTTGTTTGGTTTTTCTGCCTCCTTAATATCTTCTGTTCTGGTACTACTAATGTAAAACCTCAACTTTTCAGCGAGCTATGGAAAAAATGGTGGAACCGCCACCTTCTGAAGGTGGCGAGGCAACTATAACCGCAATGTCAGCTCTTGCTGCAGTGGGTCAGTACCTGTCTACTAACAGTGCCAAAAGCACGTTCCTGCGTAATGCTGGGTTGGTTGTTAAGGCAATATCGTCCAAACTGCCTTATGATCAAGATATGCAAGTTCAAAGCAATGTTGTATCTGCGCTGCAGACACAAGTCCATTCCCTAACAGAGGCCCTTTGTGAAACAAGGAGAAACATTTCTCAATGTCGTCAAGATATGCATGGTTTGGAAACCAGACTATCAGACATTTGCTATGTTGTTCAGGAGCCTAGGGGAAATGAAGACGAGGGTTATGGTGCTCCATCGGACAATACAGCATGAAAACATAACAGTCAGGTAAAATGAACCGAGCTTCTGAACTTCTGGTGGTGCATTTATCTACTAGACTGTTAAGTTTTATGCCAACCTTCCTTTTGTTACATAGTTGTAATTTTTTTTGTGCTATACAAAATTTATTCTTAACGTGCAGCCACCGGCTGAAGAAAATAGCAAGCCATTTTTTTATAGTGTAGGGTGTTCCCTATATTTGCACTGGTGGCGATCTTTGATGCTGAGTGGATGTAATCTGTGCAATCGCCTTAATAGCCTAGCATTAGTTTAGGCCTTATTTATTTCCTAGTCTTCTTTTTCCCTTGTTTGCTAGTGGCCGCAACTACCATGGGCCATATACGGGCCATAGGATCCATGGGTCTCCTACGGGACGTCGATAAATGGGCCTGTAATCGGTGGGCCTCGGGCCGTCGATAAATGGGCCTGTAATCGGTGGGCCTCTGGCCGTCGGATAAATGGGTGGGCCGTAAACGAGCGTAATTGGTATCGGCCCAGCACGGTAACGGGCCATTAACAGGCCGTAGGACTGCAAAAGCTTGATTCTGTCACAGGCATAATGGGTCGTTAATGGGCCAGAATATAGGACGGGCTGGCGAGAAACGGTTCGACTCTTGCCATGGGCCGAATTTGCTCCATTAGGGTAACAGGCCAGTAACGGGCCGACTCTTGCCATGGGCCGAATTTGGCCCATTTGGGGAACATGCCAGTAATGGGCCGACTCTTGCCATGGGCCGAATTTGGCCCATTAGGGGATGTAACGCCCCGGATTCGATGCGCCAGGTGTCCGCCAGTTATTCGCCGTTGTTGCCATGTCATTTGCTTGCGTGTTGCACTTTGCCATGTCATCTTATGCATTTCATATCATGTCATCATGTGCATTTCATTTTGCATACGTATTCATCTCATGCATCTGAGCATTTTCCCCGTTGTCCGTTTTGCAATCCGGCACTCCTATGTCCTCCAGCGTCCCCTTTTGTCTCTTGTTGTGAGTGGGTGTTAAACTTTCTCGGAATGGCCCGAGGTTTGCCAAGCGGCCTTGGTATAGCATCGGTAGACCTCCTGTCAAGTTTCGTGCCATTTGGAGGTCGCTTGGTACTCCAACGGTTAACCGGGTAACCGCAGAAGCCTCTTTTGTTGCAGCCCAACACACCTTCCAAAGTGGCCCAAAACCCAGCAAACTCCCCTCCATGCTCTCGGTCGTTCGATCACGATCGCGTGGCCGAAAACCGCTCCTCATTTGGACACTCCTAGCTCCCTCTACCTATATATATGTGCACCCCTCCTTTAATCCCGGGACCAAACCCTAAAAATCGCCTCCGCCGCCACCGGACGAAATCGCCGCTGCCCCCGCAGCCACAGGCGTTGCACCACGTGGCCCCCGCGCGTCCCCGCCGCCGCCGGCCCGCTCGGCCCGGGCGCGGCCCGCCCGAGCCCATCTGCCGCCCTCCCGGCCCATCTCCCCGCGCCGCCCCGCCCACGCGCCACCGGCGCCCGCTCGCCGCCTCCGCCGCTCGCCGTCGACCGCGCGGCTCCTGCCGGACCCCGCTGCCGGTCCTTTCCCTCCCCACCGCCGGCAAGCGCCGGCCAGGAGCTCCGCCGAGCGCCCCGCGTGCCCCCATCTTCGGCGCGGCCCCGCCACCTCGCCGGCGCCGCCATGACCACCCATCACCGCCGCCCTCCCGCCGGCCAGATCTGGTCGCCCCGGACCGGATCCACCCCGTCGCCCGAGCCCGATCCACTTCTCCCCGGCCCGATCTGCGACCCGCTCCGCGACCCGATCCACTCCGCCGGCGTTGACTTTTCCCCCCCGAGGTTGTTTTCATCACTAAGTCCCGAAATATTTTGACATTATCATGCCATGTTCATCGCATCATAACTCTGTGCATATTGCTCCGTTTCGTGCGTGTAATATGTCAAATTGTTCGTCTCAACGAGTACTTCATTCCATTCCACTGCATCATGTTTAGTTGAGTCCATCTTGATGCCCAAAATGATGTTAGAAGAGTGCATGTTGATGTTAATCTGCTGGAACTGTTATAACTTGCTCATTTGTCATTTTTGCCATGATTGATGTGTGCATCCTATGAGGTTGATGTCTACATGTATTTTGATCTATGCCATGCCATCTTTCAAGTGGTGCTATCCATATATTTTTGTGAGTTGTGTTCTGAGTGCATCGAGCTTGTTAAGGAGGGCACTTGCTGTTACTGTTTTGCTAGGCTGATTTTGTTATATTTTGTTGCTATGTTAACCTGCTGCTACAAGTCATTTCGTGCATAATCTGGAGATGTTTATTAAACATGTTTTGTTATACATGTCATGCTATATCCATTCATGCCCTTGGTTGCAATTATAGCCTGCTGTAGCTTGTTGTAATCTTGCTCCAAACTTGCTAAATAATGTTGTTGTCAGCCTGTTAACATTAAGTTCAATGTTTCCATGATTGTTTGCTAGTGATCCTTGCATCCTATGAACTTGCTCTTGCCATTTTTAGCTTCATAAACATGTCTTCTTACTGTTGGTTGCCTTGCCATGTCATGTATTGCTCTGTTGTGAGTGGTTCAAGCTCACCAACATGCCTACTTATTGTTGTTCCTGCCATGTATGAATCTGTAATATAACTTGCCATGTTTACATGGGTGCCATCATATTTTCTGTGCCTTTTTGGCTCATGGTCAGTAAGGGACTTTTGTTCTATGCATTTAGTAGTATCATGCCATGCCTTTGTTTGCCATGATAAGTTTGTGTAACATGTTGTTTGAGAGCTCTAAACATTGCAACCTGATGTTATTTCTACCAAGCCTGAAACTGTTATAATTTGCAATCTTTCCATGTCTTTTTGAGCATGTTTTAGTTGTTATGGAGATAGCTCAGTGTTCATGTCTTGTTATGCTTTACCTGTACTTCATGCCCATGCCTTTTGTTCTTTCGTTGAGATGCTGTAGCATGTTGTTTTGATGCTTGCAATATGCCTAGTTGCTGTTTTGGACAGATTGTTGTTATGACTTGTATAGAGTGTATGTGTTGCACCGTTGCTCCGCTTTGAGTGTGCTCTATATGAAACTTGCTTGTTTTTGCATGTAGCTTCATATTATCATGTTGCATCCTTGTTTTGGTGTGTTTGCTTGATGTTTGGGTGCGTTTTGCATCAATGCCATGCTTAACTTGTTTTGCTCATATCTTCTAGGCCGTAGCTCCGAATTAAATGAACTTTATATGTAACTTGACTAGAATTTCGTGCAGATCCTCTTGGTGCTCTTTAACTTGCTGTTTAACAACTTCAACTTAATGTTTATTCAGTTCTGGACCAATTTCGAAATATGCATATGAGGACTTACCGCAATTGTTATATGTTGTTCCCGTCCACATTTAAACTTGCCTTGATGTGTTGTTCTTGTTTGCATCATCTCTTGCCATGAGTAGCCTCATCTAGCTTTGTCATGCATCATGCTTGAGTGTGCATCATGCCTTGTTCTTGTGTGGTGTGTTTACCATGTTGTGTGCTTCTTCTCGATAGTTCCTGTTTCGTTGCGATCGTGAGGATGCGTTCGTCTACGTGTGGTTCGTCTTCGTGGCTTCATCTTCTTCATGGAATCATTCTTCTTCCTAGCGGGATTTCAGGCAAGATGACCGCTACCCTGGATCTCACTACTATCATTGCTATGCTAGTTGCTTCGTTCTATCGCTTTGCTGCGCTACCTATCATTTGCTCTTCAAGCCTCCCAAATTGCCATGAACCTCTAACTTTTGACACCCTTCCTAGCAAACCGTTGTTTGGCTATGTTACCGCTTTGCTCAGCCCCTCTTATAGCGTTGCTAGTTGTAGGTGAAGTTGAAGATTGCTCCATGGTGGACAGGGTTTTGTTGGGATATCACAATATCTCTTATATTATTAATGCATCTATATATTTGGTAAAGGGTGGAAGGCTCGGCCTTATGCCTGGTGTTTTGTTCCACTCTTGCCGCCCTAGTTTCTGTCATACCGGTGTTATGTTCCCGGATTTTTGCGATCCTAACGCGGTCGGGTGATTTATGGGACCCCCCTGACAGTTCGCTTTGAATAAAACTTGTCCAGCAAGGCCCAACCTTGGTTTTACCATTTGCCTCACCACCACCTATACCCTTCCCTTGGGTCGGCCAACCCAAGGGTCATCTTTATTTTAGCCCCCCCCCCCCCGGGCCAGTGCTTGCCTAAGTGTTGGTCCGAACTGAGCTGCCTGCGGGGCCACCTCGGGGCAACTTGAGGGTTGGTTTTACTCGTAGCTAGTCTCATCCGGTGTTGCCCGGAGAACGAGATATGTGCAGCTCCTATCGGGATTGTCGGCGCATTGGGCGGCTTTGCTGGTCTTGTTTTACCATTGTCAAAATGTCTTGTAAACCGGGATTTTGAGACTGATCGGGTCTTCCTGGGAGAAGGAATATCCTTCGTTGATCGCGAGAGCTTATCATGGGCTAAGTTGGGACACCCCTGCAGGGTATAAACTTTCAAGAGCCGTGGCCGCGGTTATGTGGCAGATGGGAATTTGTTAATGTCTGGTTGTAGATAACTTGACACCAGATCCGAATTAAAATGCATCAACCGCGTGTGTAGCCATGATGGTCTCTTCTCGGCGGAGTCCGGGAAGTGAACACAGTTTTTGGGTTATGATTGACGTAAGTAGGAGTTCAGGATCACCTCTTGATCATTGCTAGTTGACGACCATTCCTTTGTTTCTCTTCTCGCTCTCATTTGCGTATGTTAGCCACCATATATGCTTAGTCGCTGCTGCAACCTCACCACTTTACCCCTTCCTTTCCCATTAAGCTTTGCTAGTCTTGATAACCATGGTAATGGGATTGCTGAGTCCTTGTGGCTCACAGATTACTACAACAATAGTTGCAGGTACAGGTTATGCGATGATCATGACGCGAGAGCGATGTTTTCTTGTCTTGGAGTTCTTCTTCTTCTTCTTCTTCGATCAGGGGATAGGTTCCAGGTCGGCAGCCTGGGCTAGCAGGGTGGATGTCGTTTGAGTTTATGTTTGTGTTTTCATCCGTAGTCGGATGGTGCTCTTATGTATGATGATGTTGTATTCGTGTGGCATTGTATGCCTTTTGTATGTATCCCCATCTATTATGTAATGTTGATGTAATGATATCCACCTTGCAAAAGCATTTCAATATGCGGGTCTATCCTTGGTGGGACCTTCGAGTTCCTTTTGGATAGGGTCGCATATTGGGCGTGACAAGTTGGTATCAGAGCCTCGACCGACCCTAGGAGCCCCCCTTGATTGATCGTGTAGTTTGGCCGTTGTCGAGTCTAGAAGAAAACTGTTTTCGGAGTCTAGTTATATCGGAGAGTAGGAATTCTTTTTACTCCTCAGCCTCTTCGTCGCTCTGGTGAGGAATCTTGACGTAGGTGTTTTGACCTACTCCTCTTCCCCTTCAAATTTTTCTTTAGGATCACGCAGTTAGTTTTCGTTCGTTGTCCATCCTCTTTTGTCCGGCGCATTCCTCGTCAAGCTAATTCGAACCTCTCTCTCTTTGGGAGATCAATCCTCAGCTCTTTTCGATCGATGTTGTTTCCCTGTCCGAAGTTGCCCTTGTTTTTCCCACCCGCCCTCCCCTTTTTCTCCTCGTAACCGGAATCTGTAATCGAGTATCCATCATACTCGTGCGAAGTCTTTGTTTTCTTTCCTCAATGATTTCAATCGGTGTTTCTTCTTGAAGTTATTCATCGATTTCTCGTTCCAAGTTGCCTTTGTTTTCCCGCCCTCCCACCCTCTTCTTCCCGGAGCCTGAGTCTGTTTCGAGCATCAATTTCATTCGTATGGAGCCTTTTCAGTCTTCCCTCAATCTTTTCAACCGGTGAATTCTCGTCTCGTTCGTCATTCTTCATCCCTTTTCTTTTTCCGGTGGATTCAATTCAAGTTTTTCGGTGTTGATCATATTATTTTCCTTGGATCAAGTGTTCTCCTTGCTTTTTGCCTCTCGCCATTCAATCATTCCGGAGTTCGGAAGACATCTCAGAAGATTCATCTGTGTTCGAATTAATTCGAGGTTGTCACCTCATTCAAATATTTCAATTGTTCCGGTGCATCTTCTATCTGTTCAACATCCTTTTCAATGGTGTTATCTCTTCAGTGGGCCCTAACCCACAGGTCTTTTCCCAGGATCTTACCTGACTCTTCTAATTCCCGCGGAGTTATTCTCAATTCTTTTCAAGTGTGACGTAAGAATGAATTTTATCAGTCACATGCCTTCTCCAAGATCGTTTTCAAATGCTTTCATTGTTGGCTCAACCCCTTCGCTTTTCATTCTTCCGGAGTATCCCAGGAATTTTGGTGGTGTTTCTCGTCATCATTTGAAGATCGAAGAAGAGTTTTTCCTCTAAATCTTGTCCGTTCTCTCGAAGATTCGTGGTTCTAGCTCCATATTATCCTCTCGAATTATTCCATTTGCCAAATATTCTTTTCTTACCCATCCGGAGTATGTCAGGAGTTGTTTTTCCATTTTCTTTCACCGGAGACCATCATTCCAGTTATCGTTCTCTAATTATCCCGGTGCTTCGTTCAAGTGTTCTTTAATCAGCTCATGATCTCTTCGTTCTTGTGTATCTAAATCCCCTCAAGCATATTTGCCTTCTAATTATTCTCGGTGATTCATTCTCTTTCGTCAGTCTTTTTTCGAATTCTTACGGTGGTTCGTTCAAGATTCTTTTTCTTTGATTATCATTTTAATCCATTTGTTCTTTTCAATCCTAACGGTGATTCAAGAAGACTTTCTCAAGTTTTGTGCTATATTCCACTTAATCCTTTTCAAGAAGAATAAGTATTATGCAAAATCCATTGCTTGTCATCAATTTTATTTGATGAAGGATAAGCATAAAATAAATCTTATTCTTATATCCTCCAAGTGTTTAATCCCTTCCATCAGAGTTTGTTCTTGATGAATAAATTCTAGTTCCAAGTGTTTTCATCTTTTCTTTTCCGGAGTTCAAATTTCCTCGGCCATCTCGTCGGAACCTTCATCTAAATCATCACAAGGCTCATCTTATTTTTTCATCCTTCATTTCTATCTCATCATCCTTTTGTCACCGGATTTCTTCATGGTGGTTCTTCATGATTTAATTCATTCTTCAAGAGTTCATCAACATTTTGTTGGTGGAGTTCAAGTATCTTTTCTTCTCGCGTCTCGAAGTGCAATTAATTCTCCGTATTCTATGGAAGTGGAGTTTTGCATTTCTTCATTCTTCTCAGCTATCCAATCATTTCTGTTTGTGGTTGGTTATCACCTCATGATTTTGAGATGTTATCCATAAGTCCACAACAAGCTTATTCTTTTCGTTGTTGATTTTCTCAACAACTCCGTTTAAACCTTCCTTCGAAAGATGCTTTCAATTTCATTCGTGGCACAAGTTGTCATTTTCTTCTCCGTTCTTTTCATTCAACTCTTTTAATTCTTTCCGGAGGTTTTTGTGTCATGTCTTCATCAACTATCATTCCATCCTCTCAAGCGCGTGTTCTAATCCTTCCATTTTCAGACGGAGTGCTGCCTAAATCCTTTCAGTCTTATTCGTTTCTTATCTCGTTCTAACCAGAGTGGTTTCATAGTCTATCTGGTTCCTTGAGTTTTCGATTCTCGTCGGTCTCGTCGTTCCTCTCTTCTTCTCGGGTGCTCGCGATTCTTTGCTTCCTCTCTTGAGTTCTTGTTTCACCTCATCCCTTTTCCCTTCCGTCTAGGTCCTAAGATCTCAGGACGAGATCTCTTGTTAGTGGAGGAGTGTTGTAACGCCCCGGATTCGATGCGCCAGGTGTCCGTCAGTTATTCGCCGTTGTTGCCATGTCATTTGCTTGCGTGTTGCACTTTGCCATGTCATCTTATGCATTTCATATCATGTCATCATGTGCATTTCATTTTGCATACGTGTTCATCTCATGCATCCGAGCATTTTCCCCGTTGTCTGTTTTGCAATCCGGCACTCCTATGTCCTCCGGCGTCCCCTTTTGTCTCTTGTTGTGAGTGGGTGTTAAATTTTCTCGGAATGGCCTGAGGTTTGCCAAGCGGCCTTGGTATAGCATCGGTAGACCGCCTGTCAAGTTCCGTGCCATTTGGAGGTCGCTTGGTACTCCAACGGTTAACCGGGTAACCGCAGAAGCCTCTTTTGTTGCAGCCCAACACCCCTTCCAAAGTGGCCCAAAACCCAGCAAACTCCCCTCTATGCTCTCGGTCGTTCGATCACGATCACGTGGCCGAAAACCGCTCCTCATTTGGACACTCCTAGCTCCCTCTACCTATATATATGTGCACCCCTCCTTTAATCCCGGGACCAAACCCTAAAAATCGCCTCCGCCGCCACCGGACACGTCCGCCGCCACCGGACGAAATCGCCGCCGCCCCCGCAGCCACTGGCGTCGCGCCACGTGGCCCCCGCGCGTCCCTGCCGCCGCCGGCCCGCTCGGCCTAGGCGCGGCCCGACCGAGCCCATCCGCCGCCCTCCCGGCCCATCTCCCCGCGCCGCCCCGCCCGCGCGCCGCCGGCGCCCGCTCGCCGCCTCCGCCGCTCGCCGTCGACCGCGCGGCTCCTGCCGGACCCCGCCGCCGGTCCCTTCCCTCCCTGCCGCCAGCAAGCGCCGCCCGAGCGCCGCCCGGGAGCTCCGCCGAGCGCCCCGCGCGCCCCCATCTCCGGCGCGGCCCCGCCACCTCGCCGGCGCCGCCATGACCGCCCATCGCCGCCGCCCTCCCACCGGCCAGATCCGGTCGCCCCGGACCGGATCCACCCCGTGGCCCGTGCCCGATCCACTTCTCCCCGGCCCGATCTGCAACCCGCTCCGCGACCCGATCCACTCCGCCGGCGTTGACTCCCCCCCCCCCCCCCCGAGGTTGTTTTCATCACTAAGTCCCGTAATATTTTAACATTATCATGCCATGTTCATCGCATCATAACTCCATGCATACTGCTCCGTTTCGTGCGTGTAATATGTCAAATTGTTCGCCTCAACGAGTACTTCATTTCAACCCATTGCATCATGTTTATTTGAGTCCATCTTGATGCCCGAAATGCTATTGGAAGAGTGCATATTGATGTTAATCTGCTGGAACTGTTATAACTTGCTCATTTGTCATTTTTGCCATGATTGATGTGTGCATCCTATGAGCTTGATGTCTACATGTATTTTGATCTATGCCATGCCATCTTCCCAGTGGTGCTATCCATGTATTTTTGTGAGTTGTGTGCTGAGTGCATCGAGCTTGTTAAGGAGGGCTCTTGCTGTTACTGTTTTGCTAGGCTGATTCTGTTATATTTTGTTGCTATGTTAACCTGCTACTACAAGTCATTTCGTGCATAATCTGGAGATGTTTACTAAACATGTTTTGTTATACATCTCATGCTCTATACATTCATGCCCTTGGTTGCAATTATAGCATGCTGTAGCTTGTTGTAATCTTGCTCCAAACTTGCTAAATAATGTTGCTGTCAGCCTGTTAACATTAAGTTCAACGTTTCGATGATTGTTTGCTAGTGATCCATGCATCCTATGAACTTGCTCTTACCATGTTTAGCTTCATAAACAAGTCTTCTTACTGTTGGTTGCCTTGACATGTCATGTATTACTCTGTGGTGAGTGGTTCCAGCTCACCAACATGCCTACTTATTGTTGTTCCTGCCATGTATGAATCTGTAATATAACTTGCCATGTTTACATGGGTGCCATCATATTTTCTGTGCCTGTTTGGCTCATGGTCAGTAAGGGACTTTTGTTCTATGCATTTAGTAGTATCATGCCATGCCTTTGTTTTCCATGATAAGTTTCTGTAACATGTTGTTTGAGAGCTCTAAACATTGCAACCTGATGTTATTTCTGCCAAGCCTGAAACTGTTATAATTTGCAATCTTTCCATGTCTTTTTGAGCATGTTCTAGTTGTTATGGAGATAGCTCAGTGTTCATGTCTTGTTATGCTTTACCTGTACTTCATGCCCATGTCTTTTGTTCTTTCGTTGAGATGCTGTAGCATGTTGTTTTGATGCTTACAATATGCCTAGTTGCTGTTTTGGACAGATTGTTGTTATGACTTGTATAGAGTGTATGTGTTGCACCGTTGCTCCGCTTTGAGTGTGCTCTATATGAAACTTGCTTGTTTTTTCATGTACCTTCATATTATCGTGTTGCATCCTTGTTTTGGTGTGTTTGCTTGATGTTCGGGTGCATTTTGCATCAATGCCATGCTTAACTTGTTTTGCTCATATCTTCTAGGCCGTAGCTCCGAATTAAATGAACTTTATATGTAACTTGACTAGAATTTCGTGCAGATCCTCTTGGTGCTCTTTAACTTGCTGTTTAACAACTTCAACTTAATGTTTATTCAGTTCTGGACCAATTTCGAAATATGCATATGAGGACTTATCAGAATTGTTATATGTTGTTCCCGGCCTCATTTAAACTTGCCTTGATGTGTTGTTCTTGTTTGCATCATCTCTTGCCATGAGTAGCCTCATCTAGCTTTGTCATGCATCATGCTTGAGTGTGCACCATGCCTTGTTCTTGTGTGGTATGTTTACCATGTTGTGTGCTTCTTCTCGATAGTTCCCGTTTCGTTGCGATCGTGAGGATGCGTTCGTCTACGTGTGGTTCGTCTTCGTGGCTTCATCTTCTTCATGGACTCGTTCTTCTTCCTAGCAGGATTTCAGGCAAGATGACCGCTACCCTGGATCTCACTACTATCATTGCTATGCTAGTTGCTTCGTTCTATTGCTTTGCTGCGCTGCCTATCATTTGCTCTTCAAGCCTCCCAAATTATCATAAACCTCTAACTTTTGACACCCTTCCGAGCAAACCGTTGTTTGGCTATGTTGCCGCTTTGCTCAGCCCCTCTTATAGCGTTGCTAGTTGCAGGTGAAGTTGAAGATTGCTCCATGGTGGATAGGGTTTTGTTGGGATATCACAATATCTCTTATATTATTAATGCAGCTATATATTTGGTAAAGGGTGGAAGGCTCGGCCTTATGCCTGGTGTTTTGTTCCACTCTTGCCGCCCTAGTTTCTATCATACCGGTGTTATGTTCCCGGATTTTTGCTTTCCTAACGCGGTCGGGTGATTTATGGGACCTCCCTGACAGTTCGCTTTGAATAAAACTTGTCCAGCAAGGCCCAACCATGGTTTTACCATTTGCCTCACCACCACCTATACCCTTCCCTTGGGTCGGCCAACCCAAGGGTCATCTTTATTTTAGCCCCCCCCCCCTGGGCCAGTGCTTGTCTAAGTGTTGGTCCAAACTGAGCTGCCTGCGGGACCACCTCGGGGCAACTTGAGGGTTGGTTTTACTCGTAGCTAGTCTCATCCGGTGTTGCCCTAAGAACGAGATATGTGCAGCTCCTATCAGGATTGTCGGCGCATCGGGCGGCTTTGCTGGTCTTGTTTTACCATTGTCGAAATGTCTTGTAAACCGGGATTCCGAGACTGATCGAGTCTTCTTGGGAGAAGGAATATCCTTCGTTGATCGCGAGAGCTTATCATGGGCTAAGTTGGGACACCCCTGCAGGGTATAAACTTTCGAGAGCCGTGCCCGCGGTTATGTGGCAGATGGGAATTTGTTAATGTCCGGTTGTAGATAACTTGACACCAGATCCAAATTAAAATGCATCAACCGCGTGTGTAGCCGTGATGGTCTCTTCTCGGCGGAGTCCGGGAAGTGAACACGGTTTTTGGGTTATGATTGACGTAAGTAGGAGTTCAGGATCACCTCTTGATCATTGCTAGTTGACGACCGTTCCTTTGTTTCTCTTCTCGCTCTCATTTGCGTATGTTAGCCACCATATATGCTTAGTCGCTGCTGCAACCTCACCACTTTACCCCTTCCTTTCCCATTAAGCTTTGCTAGTCTTGATACCCATGGTAATGGAATTACTAAGTCCTCGTGGCTCACAGATTACTACAACAACAGTTGCAGGTACAGGTTATGCGATGATCATGACGCGAGAGCGATGTTTGCTTGTCTTGGAGTTCTTCTTCTGCTTCTTCTTCGATCAGGGGATAGGTTCCAGGTCGGCAGCCTGGGCTAGAAGGGTGGATGTCGTTTGAGTTTATGTTTGTGTTTTCATCCATAGTCGGATGGTGCTCTTATGTATGATGATGTTGTATTCGTGTGGCATTGTATGCCTTTTGTATGTATCCCCATCTATTATGTAATGTTGATGTAATGATATCCACCTTGCAAAAGCTTTTCGCTCTTATGTATGATGATGTTGTATTCGTGTGGCATTGTATGCCTTTTGTATGTATCCCCATCTATTATGTAATGTTGATGTAATGATATCCACCTTGCAAAAGCGTTTCAATATGCGGGTCTATCCTTGGTGGGACCTTCGAGTTCCTTTTGGATAGGGTCGCATATTGGGCGTGACAGGGGAACAGGCCAGTAACGGGCCAGAAGTAATCGAGGGCCGAAAAGGAGCCCAAGAATGTATGGGTCGTCAATAGGCCGAAAGCTAACACGGCCTGGAAACGGCCCATGTAAATCACGGGCCGTTAATGGGTACAAAGAAAATTACTGTTCATTATGGGCTAGAGTCACTGTGGGCCTGTAAAGGGCCGAAAGATATGAAGGCCTCATATGGGCTGAAAGACGTCGTGGGCCATACATGGGCCAAAAGTGAAATGGGCTGGTGTTATATTTGATGGCCCACATGACGTTGTTGGGCCGATTTCCTTTAGTGCCTAACGGGCTGTGAGTTAACGGGCCGTAAAATGGGCTATTTGCGAAGAGACCGTTAACAGGCTTTTCATGGGCCAGCCTGTTAACTTTTGACCAAGTCAAACGGGCCGGCTTTGTAAGCTAAATGGGCCAGTGGTGGGCCGTGGCACGTGTCGACATATCATAGGCGCCTATCTGACCCACTGACGAGCTGACACGTGTTTTGTCCGGCCAATAAGAATTTTACACGTGGAAATTTCCCATTGGTCGGGGCTGTTAACAGGTTATCAGATCCAAAACCCGACCCGATAGCTTAACGGCGTTCAGTTATGGTGGATGCCACATGTCGGTCACCCTTGACGAAAGCACTTCTGTGACGTGCGATTTATCGTCATGGAAGTGGACACTCCCGTGATGATAATTTTGGTAATGTCATGGAACACTTCTACGACAGCACAGGTATGACTATCTTGATTCTGTCGTAAATCGTCATGGATGTACATGCATGACAGAAAACGCGTCCTACTGTGACAAACACGTATCATCACGGAAGTGTATTTTTTTTGTAGTTACTTTTGTATACGTCGGCGCACGGTTCTCGAATGAGTGCTCTATTTCATCAAAACACACACTGCTCATATGATAAACCGTGACAACTTATGTCTTACCATGCCATATTCATGAAAAAACTAGTGAGGACGCATCTGTTTCAGCAACAATTATGATGGTTCTCACATTATTCACGGGCACACAAAAGTAGCAGCAGTTCCCATAGACGGATTCAAACAGAGTACTAGCCCCAGAGGGGTCGATAACAGGCAAGGTTTGGATAATTAGACACAATCCAAACTACTATTAAACACTAGCTGGGGCAACTATTTCATGCCTCGATCTAATTTGGGCTGGACACAAGACGGACCTTGCCATGAACATCATCGAGGACGTCCCGCAGCAGCTCAATCCTGTGAACCTTCATGAAGACAACCTTGTGGCCTTGCCACTGATAAACTTGTTTGTGGAGGCATGCCACATCATCTTCCTGCGTAAGCTTGACAAAAACAGTATGCCTCACAAAAGAAGGAGTAGCTTTGAACTTCTTGTGCTTCAGTACACCCTGGATAACACGCCTGACAACAGTGAGGCTGGAATACAACTCTTCATTGGTATAACCGCAAATGGCTTCCAGGATCCAACAGCCTAAGAACTCTGTTTTCCCAGTGCGTATATTCAGCTCGTCCGCCTCATAGCGAGTGACATGCACAACCACACAATCCTTGTCTGCATCAGGGCTCTAATTGAAACAGAAACAAATTCTGAACTACTTTTCAGTATAAGAAACACAAGTTATTTAAAGCACTATGTATAGCATGGCATCGAAGCTAATAAAATTTTGCATTATTAATCACCACATACTTCCTTTTCTAAGAAAATCACCACATACTTCGATGAAAAAACACAATCGAGATCGGCAAAGAAGGAAATCACCTTGGGCAGCTCAGGGGGGGACACATCCTCGAAGGGGGAAAACTGCTCCTGCAGTGCCACGGGGGCTGCAACCTCAAACGGGGCGTTGACCATCTCAGTAGTGGCCGTGAGCGTATCCGGGGTCAGCTCGGTGGTTGCCTCCATCTTCTTGGAGCTCTCTGTCTCGTGGGGATCAGCCTCCCGCGTCTGCTCCAATATCGGCAGATTTTTGCCTGGTTCTCCTTGGTCCATCATGAAACTGATGAATACTAGGAGACCACTGAAAGGAAAACACAATCGCAATGACAATGAAACAAAAAAGAGAGTGAGGATCGGTTACTGCTTTGCAAAACTTATTTTTTTTCTCTGAACGAAAATATACCAACATCATGGATCCGCTTACCTTCCCTTTGTTGGGAGAGAAGAACAGTGGCAAATGCGAGTGTTGCCTTTCTTGAAGACGGTGAGGGAGAAGGGGATTCAGCGAAGAGTGAAATGATGGTTGCTTCGTCCGTCAAACTTAGACTGCGGGGAGGTGGGGTTTTGTGATACGACGGCTCGTTACTGCCGCGCTACGACCGGGGTGACTCTCTGCCTGCATACTGCCTTCTAATTTGGTGGATGGCATTTGGGCCCGTGCGCTTCATGGCCTGCATGTCGGTGAACAAAAGTATAACAGCATTCAGTAGAGGGAGACGTTTCAATGACCTAGGAGGATCCAGAAGCGGTAGAGTGTCTCCACTGTACTAGTAGTAATTGTTTTTCTGGGTAGTTGTAGAGTGTCTCCACTGTACTAGTAGTAATTGTTTCTCTGGGCCCAAGACAAAACAGCCCATCCACACTAGTAAATAGTAAAATCAATTCAAAAGACTATATATTTACTGAATGAGAGGCGCTACCCACACCCAGCACACCCCCCCCCCCCCCAAAAAAAAACTGGGTGCTCTTCTTCCTCCTCGCTCCCACCCATCTCACGTCAGCTCGCTCCACTCGTACCCCCAAATTCCTCACCTCACTCCTACCGAAAACCCCAGCTCCCCTTCTTCCTCACTCCTACAAAAAAAACCCAGATCCCCTTCTTCTTCGCTTGCACTACAACTAGGCTCGTCCTTCGTTACTCTGCTCAAATCCGTGAGCGCGACGCGACGGACTCAAGGAAAATGGAGTCGGCTGACCCCAGCGCCAAGAAGATGAGGCTCCCGCCAGCGGCGACGCCTGTTGTAGATCCCGCACCCGGCAGCGCAGGGAGAAGCGGCGACCCCGCCCCCACCGGATCCCAGGAACCCGTAGAATCTCGGGTGGACCGCATCAGCGATCTCCCGAACGCCATCCTTGGGGAGATCATCTCGCTTCTCCCCACCAAGGATTGCTGCCGCACCCAAGTCCTTCCAATTCGGTGGCGCCCTCTATGGCGCGCCGTGCCCCTTAATATCGACTGTCGTCAGCTATCTCTCTTCAATGATTTTGAAATCCCCAGAGCCATCATCTCCTCCCACCAGGGCTCCGTTCAAAGCCTCTGCATCCCGTCATGCTACCTGAGCAAGCATACCATGCCCTGCACGGTGGACGCCTGACTGAAATCCCCTGAATTCATAGAACTATAGCTGCTTGAGTTCTACTATTCCCCTGGAAATCACATACCACATACCGAACGCCATGAACTTGTGCCCTGAGCACCGATGTCCATCTCGCGGTTTTCCTCCTCTCTCCACACCGCCACCTTTGTGTTGTGCTTCCTACCAGACAATCTGGTACTAAACCTTCGACTCCCATTTCTCAAGAAACTTTCACTTGTGCAGGTTCATATATCGGAGGCCTCATTGCACAACATCATCCACTCCGGTTGCCCTGCGCTGGAGTGCTTGGTGCTTGTTTTCACAGTTAGAATCGGTTGTCTCCAAATAAAGTCGTCTAACCTTGTAAGAATTGGAATTTCTTTTAATGGAAGGCAGCTCATCATCCAAGATGCCCCTTCACTTCAAAGGTTGATCCTTGATTCTAGTTATTCACCGTTGCAAATAACCGTCCTCTCTGCGCCTAAACTGGAGACCTTGGGTGTAATACATGATCTCTGTGCTCATTTCAATATGGTGTTTGGCTCCACAGTTCTTCAGGTACTTTATATTATCATCTACACTTGTAAACATAAGCTGCATTTTAAATTTCTGCGCATAATTTATATATCATCTTGGAGTACACATTTTGTACTAATATTATGTTCTATGCTCAATGAAGAGTTTATCCATGGATGGCCTATCAACGGTGTTGGATTCTGTCAACATCTTATATATCCAAATGAATAGTTTTGATCTGAACAAGATTATTGGCTTGCTGCAATGCTTTCCATGTCTGGAGAAGTTGTATATAAAGGTGATAATTTCACGCACATTGGAAGCCCGCATATAGTGTACTAGAATTAACCGTTCAGCTGTTTCTCTTTTGACACTATTCTTTTAGACCTTAACTGTTTTCAATCTTCATGTCTATTTAGGCAACAGGAGGGGTAAGAAAGTTATAACCAATCGGTGGATTCATAAGCATCGGGATTTTCTCACTTCTCATGAGATTCGATTGAAGACAATAACGCTAGAATGATATGTAGCCAACCGTGCAAACACAAGATTTGTCACATTCTTCCTGCTGAATGTGAGGTTACTATTTTCCATCAGGCTTAAGTTTATTAGCAGCATGGTTTTGACGGATGGGTATGTCGAAGAGCAAAAAAAGGGTTTCAGGTGGGCAAAAGAGCTTCTGAACGTGTCGGGCTTCTATTTACAACATATTGTGGTCATAATCCAGTAAATTTTACGACCCAGGATGTTCATTCTATGGACCTGACCGATCCATTTGACTGTGACTTCCGAAAATAGTGCTG
The DNA here is from genome assembly GCA_963921465.1 of Triticum timopheevii. Lineage (NCBI taxonomy): Eukaryota > Viridiplantae > Streptophyta > Magnoliopsida > Poales > Poaceae > Triticum > Triticum timopheevii. The sequence goes on along the minus strand of OY997264.1, from coordinate 475,442,116 downwards.
GAGTTAGATGTTGTTGCCCTTTTCAATCTGGTTTTTTTGTAAACCTGATGAACAATTAACCCTTGTGCTTTTTACAGTTTGTAAGCTAGAGTTAGATGTTCCAGCCCTTTTCAAATCGGTTGTGACTGTCATATTTTCTTTGAAACAAGGCAAATGGCTTGCCATTCGTTTAATTTAGAGTGAAATATTGTAACAAATCCCAACCAAGGGAAGTAACATCACTCTCGCCAGCTGCTTGAGCTCACTGTGGATTACAGAAGCCAAGTGATTAGCCCCCACCAGCACCCACAAACTTATTTCAAACTAGCACATCAAATGGGCTGTAAATTTTCATAGGAAAGGCTGCATGACCGTGACAGATTTGGATTCTGACATTTGGGACCCGTGAGGAAATAGCCTATACAAGGCGGTGTCGACTTACTAGCCGGTCAACAAATGATTCTGCCTACCAGCCGTTGGATTGATATCCAACATCTGTCGTGTATCTTCTATCTCTTGTCTTCTTCTTCCTCCAGCCGCCCAAACCAAACCACCCCGTCGGCTCCGCCTACTCCCGCCTCCCATGGCTGGCTGCGCCTCCGCCGCCCTACCGTACGTACCCTCCAACATTGGCCAGTCCCTCTCTCTATTCCCCCACACGTCTTGTTATTCTCTGGCGACATCAGCCCCAACACGCACCCGCGCCCGAACCAGTCAACCCTCGTACTCCCCTCCGCTTGCGACTCGACCGACGCATCTTCAACGGCTCCTGTTCGTTCCGTCCGAGGCCTCGCCGTCGTCCTCCGCCTTGCGGCCTTGGTTCGCTCGCCGTGCGCGGTGCACCGCCCTCTTGCGTTGTCAATGTCGTCAACAACCGAGAGGCACAAGGAGATGACTATACGTGGAGAGGATGACAGTAGGGACCCACCAGCGTCATGGCAGTACGCAAGCAAGTGCCTCTATAGTACAAGCCCAAAAATATGGTTCCTCCCAGTGGTTGGATATTTGGGGCTCATGCCATTGTTAACGTAGTCAATAAACGAGAGAATTACACTACGAGCGGCTGACACCAGGGACACAGCAAGTCGCGCAGTTTTTTTTGAGGAACAAGAAGTTGTTATTTATACTAGTTTTAGCGATGGATCAGGGTAACAACGGGGCTGTGCGGGGGCTGTGGCCCGTCTAGCCAGGGTTTTATTTATGTTTACCACATCATGAGCCCAGTTGTGTTTTTTTCTTGCTGAAAATGGCTAGCCCAGTTCTATTTTTTTTAAAGAAATACCCAAACAAGGCCTACTTGCTTTATCTTCCCTGTTGGGCTGCAAATCTTTCAAGACGAGGAGAGTTTCATTCGGTTTGCCCAGAAATGGGCTATACATTTTCAAAACACATCAAACCGGGAATTAATTTCAAATCTTTTTCATTACAAGATCTTAAATTCCATTGATTTTTATGCGTGGACAATTATTTGGATTTTATATTTATATAAATTATTTTTCAAAATAGTTTGAATGTGAATCGATATTTCTGGATTAAAAACAGTTGACCGCACCGAAATATGCAAAATTTCGTATGCTTTTTAACCGTGGCCACAATATGGGGTGTAATGCTAACAAAAAGAAGATGGGCTCCAAAAAAATTCTTAAGAATTAGCAAATGGGTTGTACATTATCAGAAATAATGGCAGATGGGATGTATGCTGTTTTCCACAGATTTGAGGCTGACTTGTGCGCCTACTACAGGTTGACGCGTATGCTTTCATAAAAAAAAAGGTTGACACACACGCAACGCCCTGTCAACTTAGTCAACACACGAGAGCAATGACTATTGGATGTCCATCCAACGGTTGTCGTGCTTCTTCAATCTCTGCTCTTCATGCTCCAGCCGCTCAAACGAGCGCCGGTGGGACTGCCTGCTCGCTCCTCCCGTGGCCGGCTATGCTGCCGCGCAGGCCTCGCGGCCCCACCGTACTCCCATTGCTGGCCTAGCCATCCCTCTACACACCCACACATGTTGTTATTCTCCGGCGACGGCAGACGAACCAGTAAACCCTCGTAATCCTCCGCGTGGGAAAAACTGCCGAGTATTCCCTGGCTCTGTCTCTTTCCCTTCCTAGGCCTCACCGTCGTCCATCGCCTTGGTGCTCTCGGTGCGGCCTGGTCAACGTGGTCAATGAACGACATCCATCGGAAGTGGACTGTACTTGGAGAGGCTGACAGCTGGGTCCACGGCCGCACGCAAGGAAATGCCTCCTTATTACGCGCAAAATAAAGATTCCTCCACCTGATAGCTAGGACCCACAGGAAGGGCCTCTGTATTTCGCAAAAAAAATGTTCCCCCCGCTGACAGGTCGGACCCACCGGCTATATCTTCGCATGCAAGGAAGTGCCTCCTTATTATGCCCCAAAAAATGAATACCCCCTGCTTGCTGGGACCCACCATATTGTTGGGCTGACTTGTGGGCCTACTAAGTTGACGGGGACGGAGGGCTTTGTCAACTTAGTCAATACTCCAGTGACCGTATGATGTCCATCCAATGGCCATAGTGCTTCTTCAACCTCTGGTCTTCTTGCTCCAGCCGCCCAAAGCAGCGCCGGTCGTGCCGCCTGCTCCTGCCTCCCGTGGCCGGCTGTGCTACCGCCTGCTCCTGCCTCCCGTGGCCTGGCTCCGCGTCGTCCCCTTCCTAGGCCTCGCCGTCGTCCATCGTCGTGGTGCTCTCGGCGCGGCGTGGTAAATGTGGTCAACAACCGACTTCCATCGAAAGAGTACTGTACATGGTGAGGCTGACAGTTGGGTCCACGGCAGCCGCAAGGAAGTGCCTCCTTATTACGCTGAAAATAATTATTCCTCCACCTGACAGCGGGGACCCACCGGACGGGCCACCAGTATTTTGCAAAAAAATCGTTTCCCCCTGACTGTTGGGACCCACCGGACGGGCCACCATATTTTGTGAAAAAAATGTTTCCCCCACTGTCAGCTCGGACCCACCGGAAGTGCCACCTTATTACGCACAAAAAAATGAATACTCCCCCAGCTAGTTGGGACCCACCTTGGTGGGATGCTGACTTGTGGGCCTACTAAGTTGACGGGGACGAAGGGCTTTGTCAACTTAGTCAATATGAACGATTCTAGCTCCAGTGACCGTACGATGTCCATCCAACGACCGTAGTGCTTCTTTAACCTCTGGTCTTCTTGCTCCAGCCGTCCAAAGCAGCGCCGGTCGTGCCACATGCTCCTGCCTCCCGTGGCCGGCTGTGCTGTCACAGAGGCCTCACCGCCCCCTACTATTCCCACCGTTGGCCAGGCCCTGCGGTGACGGCAACCTCACACCGCAGCCAAACCAGTGAACCCTCATACTCCTCTCCGCGCGGGCTTCCACTGCCGCGTCTTCCCCGGCTCCTTGTCGTCCCCTTCCTAGGCCTCGCCGTCATCCACCGCCGTGGTGCTCTCCGCGCGGCGTGGTCAACGTGGTCAAGGAATGACTTCCATCGGAAGAGTACTATACGTGGAGAGGCTGACAGCTGGGTCCATGGCCAAAGCCCGATTTTTTTGTGATTTGCCAAGTAAGTCGCTTTGTCAGGCATGTTGGGCTGCAAATCTTTCAAGACGAGGAGAGCTTTCATTCGGTTGGCCGAGAAAATGGCCCATCAGTAATGAGAAATGGGTTGTACATTTGTAAAACACATCAAACCAGCAATTAGTTTCAAATATCTTTTTTTTCATTTCAAGATTTTAAATTACGTTAATTTTTATGCGTGGAGAATTTGTTGGATTTTATATTGATATACATTTATTTTTAAAATCAGTTTGAATGTGAGTCGAAATTTCGGGATTAAAAACAGTTCGGACCGCACCGAAATATGCAAAATTCCGTATAATTTTTTAACCGTGGCCACAATATGGGCTGTAATGCTAACAAAAAGAATATGAGCTCCAGAAAACCTTAAGAATTAGCAAATGGACTGTAAATTATTAGAAATAATGGCAGATGGGTTGTATGCTGTTTTCCACAGTTTTGAGGCTTTCCTAAAAAAAGGTTGATGCACAAGCAGTGACTGTTGGATGTCCATCCAACGGCCGTCGTGCTTCTTCAATCTCTGCTCTTCCTGCTCCAGCCGCTCAAACAAGAGCCGGCGGGACTGCCTGCTCCCTCCTCCCCGCGGCCGGCTGTGCTGCCGCGTAGGCCTCACCGCCCCACCGTACTCCCATCGCTAGCCTAGCCATCCCTCTACTCACCCACACATGATGTTATTCTCCAGCGACGGCAGACGAACCAGTAAACCCTCGTACAGTCGTACTCCCCTCCGCATGGGAAACAACTGCAGAGTCTTCCCTGCCTCCGTGTCATCCCCTTCCTAGGCCTCGCTGTCGTCCACCGCCATGGTGCTCTCGGCGCGGCGTGGTCAATATAGTCAACGACCGACTTCCATCAGAAGAGTATTGTGCCTGGAGGCGCTGACAGCTGGGTCCACGGCCGCAGCAAGGAAGTGCCTCCTTATTATGCGCAAAATAATTATTCCTCCACCTGACAGCGGGGACCCACCGGACGGGCCACCGTATTTCGCGAAAAAAACGTTTCCCCCTGACTACTGGGACCCACCAGCTACACCTTTGCACGCAAGGAAGTGTGTCCGGGCAAAAAAACGATTCGCCCCCCCTGACTGCTGGGACCCACCAGCTACATCTTCGCACGCAAGGAAGTGCGTCCGAGCAAAAAAATGATTCGCCCCCCTGACTGTTGGGACCCACCAGCTACATCTTTGCAGGCAAGGAAGTGCCTGACAGTCGGGACCCACCTGGTCGAAGCGTACGTAGTGTTGTCATTCTGGTCGCGAACGTGTACGTACATATATACTGGTGGATGTAGAGGTGCGCACATGTCGTAGTAGAGGCGCGCACGTAGCATGTACACGTACGTACAGCGGCCAGGGTGCAAGAAAGAAAATACGTCCACGTATGTGTACATTCGGGCGGGGTCTCGAAAGCCTACTCACGCATACGAACGGCTAGGGCTCGTGTACATGGCTGGGTCGGAACGGAGAAACAGCATCGTTGTCGTGTTCATGGGAGGCAACGGAATGCGTCGTGTTCATGGGGAGGCAATGGAATGCGTCTTGTTCATCGGGAGGCAATGGAACGCGTGGGAGCCAACTGGCTGGGTCGGAACGGAATGTGTGGTCGTGTTCATTGGGAGGTGAGGGAGTCCTGTCATCATTGGCCGGACTCCAAGACTATGAAGATACAAGATTGACGACTTTGTCCCATGTCCGGATGGGACTTTCCTTGGCGTGGAAGGCAAGCTTGGCAATACGGATATGTAGATCTCCTACCATTGTAACCGACTCTGTGTAACCCTAGCCCTCTCCGGTGTCTATATAAACCGGAGGGTTTTAGTCCATAGGACAAACAACAATCATACCATAGGCTAGCTTCTAGGGTTTAGCCTCCTTGATCTCGTGGTAGATCCACTCTTGTACTACCCATATCATCAATATCAATCAAGCAGGAGTAGGGTTTTACCTCCATCGAGAGGGCCCGAACCTGGGTAAAACCATCGTGTCCCTTGTCTCCTGTTACCATCCGCCTAGACGCACAGTTCAGGACCCCCTACCCGAGATCCGCCGGTTTTGACACCGACATTGGTGCTTTCATTGAGAGTTCCTCTGTGCCGTCGCAATCAGGAAGGATGCCTCTTCCTGTCTTTAAAGACGGTACCATTGCCAAGGGAGCTTTGGCCACCGGCCAAACTATCTGGCTAGGTCATTTCCTTATGACCGTCTGTTCGGCCGCCGCCCCGACAATGACCTCTCGGGTCATCAAAAGCGATCTTGACGTCAACTCGGAATTCGCCGAGCAGCTGGATCCGATGGAGCTCTCTTCTGTAAATGAGCTCTTGGATCGCATCGCCGCCCTGGGAGTCGCAACAGACTACGATCAAATTGGGCTTAAAACCGATCTGAGAGAGATTAACTCTCCCCAGGCTACCCACCACGTTGCTGTGGTAGAGGAACAACGCGGCGACTCTTCTTCTATATTAAAGACCAGTTATGTCCGGATTCCTGATCCCTCCATGCTGGATTCCCGCGGAGGGACGGACGTCAATCAAGTACTGAACCTAAAGTCAGGCAGCGGACCAGATTCGTTGGACAACATCCAGCAATCCAAGCTTCCAAATTCGGAAACTTTTCGGCCCTTGAGCCTCAGATTGGGCGGGGTTTCGGACTTAACTCCACCCGCCCACCCAAACACAAGCGATCTATCTCAAATCTGGCAAGAGCCCACCAAAACAGTACATCATTACTGTGCCAGATTCCTCCTGATTATGAACAGGATAAAGGACTGTCGTGAGGAAAGCGCAATCTCAATTTTTTGCAACAATTGCACGTACAAGGGAATCATGAACGCCATAAGTCATCGCGAAATTACACGCTTTGCTGACCTGGCATCCATAGTACGGAAGTACTGTGCGATGGAGAGTGCCTAGAAAACCGAAACTAAGTTTTGGGACAATCTGGCTCCGAACACAACCCTAGTCCGAAACAAAAGGGTGCACCATGCTTAGGCACCTAGGACAAAAACCAAAAAGCAAAAACGCCCTAAAGGGCACGGAACCGTACTGGAGGGATGGCTCAGCGGACCCTGTAAAATCCACAGTACAGTGGGCGCCACTCCAACACATAGCCTTCGAGCATGTTGGATACTACGGCAGGTGGCCAAAAGTGGCGAAGAGCTTCTAGCCCCGGAGAACCAGCCCAACAGGACCAGTACGGTATTAACAGTCTTCGAGACTTTCGCATCAAATAATATGCGTAAACGAACACTCCGCAGCCTCGCCGAAGTCTACCAAGTAGCAACAATAAATCCATGGAGCGACACGGCTATCACCTTCAACGCCAGCGATGAACCTAAATTCCGAACAGCCCGAGCACCAGCCGCATTGGTCCTCAGTCCAATAGTGGACGGCTTTCATCTTACCAGGGTACTCATGGATGGCGGCAGCGGATTAAACCTCATCTACGAGGAAACCCTTCGAAAAATGGAAATAGACTGGAGCCGCATTGAGCGAAGCAGCACGACCTTTAAAGGAATAATCCCTAGTCGGGAAGCACGCTGCACAGGAAAAATTACACTAGATGTGGTGTTCGGCTCGCCGGACAATTACAGGTCCGAGGAGGTCACGTTCCAAGTGGCCCCGTTCAGCAGCGGATATCACGCTTTATTAGGGCGGGAAGCATTCACAATTTTTCAAGCTATACCCCATTACGGGTACATGAAGCTTAAAATGCCCGGGCCCAATGGAATCATCACTCTTGTCAGCGATCCGGACATAGCACTCCGCGCTAAAAATAAGACAGCCGCACTAGCCCTAGAGGCACTATCCGAAGCCCTGGCGGCAGAGGAACTCACTACGCTGCGCTCCACAGTGAACAGGGATGATGTGATACTCGATAAGAGATCCAAGTCCACCTCTTTTAAACCAGCGGACGAAATAGTCAAATTCCAAGTCCATCCAACGGACCCCACAAAGACGGCCTCCATTGGGGCACAATTAAACCCTGATGTAGACGCCGCACTACGAGAATTCCTTCGGGAAAATTGGGACATCTTTGCCTGGCACCCTTCAGATATGCCATGAATCCCACGCAGGTTGGCAGAACACAGCCTAAACATCCTAAAAGGATTCAAGCCAGTCAAACAGGCTCTTCGGCGATTTTCCGAACCCAAAAGATAGGCAATGGGAGAGGAGCTAGCCAAACTATTAGAAGCCGGATTCATCAGAGACATAAAACATCCGGACTGGCTAGCGAACCTGGTAATGGTACCAAAAAGGACAAATCCTGGCGCCTGTGTGTCGATTTTAAAGACCTTAACAAGGCCCGTCCAAAGGATCCTTTCCCCCTTCCCCGCATCGATCAAATCATCGATGCTACCGCAGGGCACGATTCATTGTGATTCCTCGACGCATACTCTGGATACCATCAAATCAAGATGGCGGAAATAGACCAAGCCGCAACATCATTCATTACTCCATACGGACCATTCTGCTTCAACACAATGCCCTTCGGGCTCAAAAACGCCGGCGCAACATATCAGCGCATGATTCAGACATGTCTGGCAACCCAGATCGGCAAAACAGTGGAGGCATACCTAGACAATGTGGTCATCAAGACCAAACACATCGAAACTCTAGTAGACGATTTGAGGCTCACATTCGACAACCTCCGAGCATATGACATTAAGCTCAACCCGGAAAAATGCGTTTTCGGCGTACCAGTCGGAAAGCTCTTGGGCTTCATTGTATCCGGTAGAGGAATTGAAGCAAACCCAGCCAAGATCCGAGCTCTGTCACAATTGGATATCCCAAAAGACCTCAAACAAATACAAAAACTGACTGGATGCGTGGCGGCTCTAAGCCGCTTCATCTGCCGTTTAGGAGAAAAGGCATTGCCCCTCTATCGCCTCCTCCGGCGCACCGAACACTTCGAATGGACGAATGCTGCCACGGCCGGACTCGAAGAAATAAAGGCCATATTGGCAACAAATCCGGTCCTGACCGCGCCCAACCTGGGCAAACCGATGTTATTATATATCGCGGCAACACATCAAGTTGTAAGCGCGGTACTCGTGGTCGAACGAGAAACAGAAGGACACAAATTCCCTCTTCAAAAACTAGTGTACTACGTATCCACTGTCTTAACTCCATGCAAGTCCCGGTATCCACATTATAAAAAGATAGTGTATGCAGTGTTCATGGCATCCCGGAAGCTGCGACACTACTTTCAAGAGTGTTCGATAACAGTGGCCTCCGAAGTACCTCTCAACGACATTATAAACAACCGCGACGCGACGGGCAGGATTGCAAAATGGGCCATTGAGCTCTTACCATTCGACATAACCTACAAGCCACGGCGAGCTATAAAGTCACAAGTTTTGGACGACTTCATCGCTGAATGGACCGAAGCCGAACTCCCTAAAGAGTACGGCGCATACTCCAATTGGATCATGCATTTCGACGGCTCCAAAATGTTGGCCGGCTTGGGGGCTGGCATCGTATTGACGTCCCCAACCGGAGACACAGTCCAATACGTACTTCAAATAATGTACACGGACTCCAACAATGCAGCCGAATACGAGGCCCTTCTACATGGTCTCCGGATGGCAATCTCCATGGGCATTCAACGCCTAGAGGTGCGCGGGGATTCAAACCTCGCAATATCCCAAGTAAATGGAGACTTTGACTCCAAGGATCCGAAAATGGCAGCCTATCGTAACGTCGTCTTAAAAATGTCAGCTCGGTTCGAAGGACTCGAATTCCACCATGTAGCCCGGGATAATAACCAGGCGGCCGACGTGTTGGCGCGCATCGGCGCAAAGCGCGACGCCGTCCCTCCAAACATCTTCCTGGAGCGGCTTTTTAAGCCATCCGTATTATGGGAAGAGGAGTCCGGAAACAACAACCAGAAACCAACCGCACCGCCCAACACAGAACATTCTGACACAATCGGTGGCTCAGCCAATGAAATAACACCTTTAGCCCACGAAATAATGGCAGTCATTGCCCCGTGGGCAGAACCATTCCTAGCCTACTTAATTAGGCAGGAACTTCCCGAAGACCAAAACGAGGCCCGCTGCATAGTACGGCGATCTAAAGCCTACAAGGTCCATGAGGGAGAGCTTTATAAGAAAAGCACAACCGGAGTCCTTCAAAGGTGCATCTCCGAAGAGGAAGGGCGGAACCTTCTGGCTGAAATTCACGCCGGACTCGGAGGGCACCACGCCGCAACCCGGGCCCTTGTAGGCAAGGCCTTCCGTACAGGATTTTATTGGCCGACGGCCTGGGCAGATGCTCAGGACTTAGTCCAACGATGCGTCGGTTGCCAGCTATTTGCTAATCAAAGCCACATGCCACCCACCTCCCTCAAAACTATACCCATCACCTGGCCGTTCACGGTCTGGGGGCTTGACATGGTTGGACCCCTCAAAGGGGGAACCCACAAGCAAAAATACCTATTGGTCATGGTGGACAAATTCACCAAATGGATAGAGGCCAAGCCAGTTAAAATGGACGAATCCGGACCTGTGATAGACTTCATATCTAGGGTAGTACACCGTTATGGCGTCCCCCACAGCATCATCACTGATAAAGGCACGAACTTCACGGTCGACGAGGTTAAACTCTGGTGCAAAAACATGGGCATCAAGCTCGACTACGCTTCAGTCTATCACCCTCAAACTAACGGTCAAGTCGAACGAGCAAATGGTCTAATCATGAGCGGCATCAAACCCAGGTTAGTGCGGTCCCTCACGGAATCTAACACGCACTGGGTAGAGGAGCTCGACTCCGTACTCTGGGAGCTGCGGACCACGCCAAACCGTACTACCGGATTCACACCATTTTTTATGGTGTACGGCGCAGAGGCAGTTTTGCCCTGTGATATAATTCATGACTCACCTCGCGTGCGCATGTACAAAGAAAGAGAAGCCGAGTTGGATCGGCAAGACAGTTTGGACGCCTTAGAAGAGGAGCGCGACGTGGCAAAAGCTCGTTCCGCATTCTATCAACAGCAGGCTCGAAGATATCAAAGCAGAGAAGTACGGGCCAAAACTTACAACGTTGGCGAATTAGTTCTATGACTGCCGGACAAGAAAAAGGACAAACTCAAGCCCAAATGGGAAGGTCCTTTCATCATCGACCAAGTCCTGACCGGCGGAGCGTACCGTCTGCGAAACGCATCGGACAACCGACTCGAGCCGAACCCATGGAAAGCAGCCCGTCTCCGAAGATTCTACGCCTAGCGCCGGACTCAGAGTTCGTCTCCTTCCTCCGTCCACACTTTATACTTTAGCTGTCTTTTGTTTCTCTCTTTCTTCCTCCCTTTTTCGTAAAGCCGTTGAGGGCTGATCTGCGCATTGTTCGCACACACTTGACGTGCTGTTTGCACTCATTATACCTGGGGGCTTCTTTAACAGAAGCTTATTCATACGGGCTTCATGCCCAACACATGTGTCACACTTCCGCATATACCTTTTATTCACCATTATATGCATCGATATGACTTAAGTTTTGGCCATGCTGGGTTGCTTGGCTCCTGTGCTTACCCCTACGTTCCCGATTGTTCGGCTAGGAGGTAAAGGGAGACCCTCTGTGATTGTTACTGCCGGGTCAGCCGGATGTGTACCTCAGACTGGGTGAAGCCAAAAGTTAGCGTTCTTAAGGGAATATTCGTTCGGTGACTCAAAAGATGATTTCTTACTTATTTATTTATCTGCACCCAGATGCTTTTCTGCTCTTTTCGCAGTCCGGACATGCACTTTAGGGCATGCCTCCCAGGGAAAGGAACCCCTAACGGAACTATTCTCCCTGGAAGATGTTTCTTACTAACCATGTAATATAACATAACTAGTTGGGCACTTGTCTGATAAAGCACTAATGACCCCTATGCCTGGTCTCCATGCATGCCCAGTTTTTTCATAACCGTGAGGGTATTCGGACACACTCCGGACTCTAGGGTCCTGAGGTTGAAGCGAAAAGGTACGCAAAGACAAACGATCTACAATCTGGCTAGAAGGCATTTTACATGTCATTTTAAGATTACATCGTCAAATTGACTGATTATATTCCTCTTCAATCCCATCTAATAGGTTGTCTAGCTTACAGTCCCATTGGGAATACTTAGCAGCCAACTCTACTTGGCTATACATTAAGCTCACAGGGATCTCCTTCCCATCAGGCCCCACAGGTCCGACCTCGGCCATGTGGTTTGGATCAGCCTTCGTGTACCGCGTCTTCACCATGGCCCAGGCCTCCCGGGTGCCTTGACGGCAGGCCGATATCTTCCATAGACGGAAGCGCTGCCGTGCTCCCTGAAGCTTCTCCGCAAGTCCTCCAAGATCCTCGGGCAGGGAGACGGACGGCCATAAGGCCTGGGCGACGCCGCTCATTGCCTGCCGAACACGTTCGTGCAGCTGCAGCAGCTCGGGAAGCAGATCACCCGTTGAACCGGGCATTTCCTCCGCAGGACGACCTGTGAGCACACCTACAGACACATCTCTGTCAATTGACTCCCTCGCCGAACTCTTCTTTTCAAAAGAGTTTGCTCAAGCACTTACTATAAATGCCGCGACGAAGCCGCTGATTCTCCTTCACGAAGCAAGACAGCTGGGCCCGAACACCTTTTAGCTCTTCGCCCAGCTGGGTGTTGGCATCTTGGAGTTTGTTCCTCTCCTGCTGCACCTTCGTAAGCACCCTCTCGCCGGCCTTCAGCTGGCGCAGTAGCTGTTGCTTGTCCGGATCAAGTCCGGCGCCATCTGCAATATTATTGTCAGACTTATACGCACGCCGCACTTCATAAACCACTTATGACACGCGTCACGAAGAACTGTCCGGCGGCGCCTATGATTCATGGCGCTCTCCACCTCAGACCTGGTGGCGGACAGCCTGTCGGCATCCTCCGATGGAGGAGCATCCGGCTCATGCCTTATGTTCGCCTCCCCCTCCGGACCAGGCGTTGGAGCCTGGCTGGCGGAGGCTTGATTGGCAACCTCTCCGGACACAGTCCGGCAAGCGCTCTTTCTCCTGGAAAAATCATGAGCGTTAATATACCTCTTAGGAATCTTTCCTCTAAACGCGGTGGTGCGTCATACCGTTGCGGTGACGTTTTGATTCGCGCCGCACTCCTCTTCCGCCTGCTGGGCCGAACTGACCCTTGTTGGTCAGCCGCCGCGGGTTCGGCTTCCCGCCCTGAAGGCACCTCCTGTAGAGCACCGTTGGTATACGGTTGTCAGAAATAAGCATGGATGAGTAATGGTGTCAGGACTCTGGTCACAGTTACTTGGGAAGCCGGAGATAAACTGGGGTAGTCGGCCGTAATGGCGACCAAAGCATTGTCCATGCTAAGTTGGTGGAACACCCCATCGATCAGCTCCACCTCTATGTCCGGATCCTCTTCGGAGGCCGGATCAAGGGATCGTCCCGGGTCCTCGGGTTGTGGAGTCAGGCTATGTATGCCCACTACATCCCGGCGCAGTTCCTGCGTCGAAATCACGAAGTAAGACACTTAACTTTGGAGATACGGATCGGATAGATAAACGTCCGCTTACCCAGCTCCGAGGGTTATTCATGGATAATCCATTCAATGGACTCGTGCGGAGGAAGTCCTGTTTCTCCCCCTTGTACAAACCGGACAGAATCTTCACCAGATCGGCAACAGATCCCGGCCCCTTGCGGCCATGACGGGTGGCGTCATTCTCCCCGTTGAAATCCCACATGGGGTGGCCCCTATATTGGAGCGGGTGCACCCCTCGCATGATGCACGTGGCCATGACTCCAATCATGGTCAATCCGGAATGAGCCAGTAACCTTATCCGGCCCATCAGATACTGGACGCTCCTATCATCCTCCCATTGAGGGCTCCGCGGGCGCCAACTCAGGCGTTTCTTCAGAGGAGCGTTGCTGAACTCCGGGAGGCCAATCCGAACTGGGTCCGGCAGTGGGGCGTCTTCCATATAGAACCATTCCGAAGGCCAGTCTTCGGACGCCTTCTTCGGGGTTCCGGATAGGTATCCGGTCCCGGCGATGCGCCATATTTCGGCTCCGCCCACTTGATATATCGACCCCTCGTGAGAATGGGGTACGAGGCAAAACAATCTCTTCCACGACGCAAAATGGGCCTCGATGCCCAAGAACAGCTCGCAAAGGGCTACGAAGCCCGCGATGTGCAAGATGGAAGCAGGTGTAAGGTGGTGAAGCTGGAGCCCATAGAACTCCAGGAGCCCCCGGAGAAACGGGTGTATGGGAAATCCGAGTCCCCTTATTAGATAAGGGACGAAGCATACCCGCTCTCCTTTGGAGGGATTGGGGGTGCTCTCCACCTGCTTTCCACCTTTGTAGGTGGCCAGTCTGGCTCGAACCGGAACCATGAAGGCTGGGGGAAGGTATCCCTCCGCTTGGAGCGTCACCAGCTTGCTGTGCGGGACTGAACATCTCCTCCAATCTCCTGGCTGAGGGCTGGGAGCGCAAGAGGAGGAGATGCGTCTATTGTCCATGATGGAGTGGATTTTTGTCAGAGGCGCTTCGATGAGTACTCGCGGAAGGAGGATGGTGTGATTCGGATCTAGATCCTTGCCTCTCTTATAGGCAGCTTATTCGCGCAGCTGGGGGGTAAAACGTAAAAATACCCTGGCTTTTCGCATTCATACGACACGTGGAAGAGGGCCATTATTGGACGTGGAAGCCAAGGAGTGCAACATTTATGAAGAAGCCAGACACTATTCGGCAAGCACATGGAATTTGGAGGAGAACCCGCCTTGCAACGCCAAAGACAATATACGCGTCGGACTCATCGTCATTGAAGCCTGGTTCGGGGGCTACTGAGGGAGTCCTGGACTAGGGGGTGTCCGGATAGCCGAACTATCATCATTGGCCGGACTCCAAGACTATGAAGATACAAGATTGAAGACTTCGTCCCGTGTCCGGATGGGACTTTCCTTGGCGTGGAAGGCAAGCTTGGCAATACGGATATGTAGATCTCCTACCATTGTAACCGACTCTGTGTAACCCTAGCCCTCTCCGGTGTCTATATAAACCGGAGGGTTTTAGTCCATAGGACAAACAACAATCATACCATAGGCTAGCTTCTAGGGTTTAGCCTCCTTGATCTCGTGGTAGATCCACTCTTGTACTACCCATATCATCAATATCAATCAAGCAGGAGTAGGGTTTTACCTCCATCGAGAGGGCCTGAACCTGGGTAAAAACAACGTGTCCCTTGTCTCCTGTTACCATCCGCCTAGACGCACAGTTCTGGACCCCCTACCCGAGATCCGCCGGTTTTGACACCGACAGGAGGGCTTGGACGGAACAGACGATGGAAACGAGGCCTGGCGTACTGCAAAATGGAGGAAACGGACCTCCTACGTTCGGAACAGGGTCCTGTTGATCGGGAGGGGTGTGGCGTACCGCAAAACAGAGGAAACGGACCTCCTACGGTCGAAACGGGGGTCCTGTTGATCGGGAGGGGTGTGGCGTACCGCAAAACGGACGAAATGGACCTCCTACGGTCGAAACAGGGGTCCTGTTGATCGGGAGGGGTGTGGCGTACCGCAAAACGGATGAAACAGACCTCCTACGGTCGAAACGGGGGTCCTGTTCATCGGGAGGGGTGTGGCGTATCGCAAAATGGGACTCCACGGGATACTGTTCATCTCCACCGTCGACCTCCTCCAGCCTACACGGGCTACCGTCGACCTCCTCCAGCCTCCACGCACTCCTGTTCATCCAGCCTCCACCGCGCGCTACTCCACGGGCTACTGTTCAACCACCCCTCCACCATCTACTGTTCATCCAGCCCTCCACACCGCGGGGTCCTGTTCATCCAGAGGCAATGCCACCGCTCACTGTTCATCCACCCCCCCCCCCCCCCCCGCAACGCTCACTGTTCATCCCAGAGGCAGCATCGATCGGCTTCAGTTAGCAGCAGTAGCAAAGGAATCGCTCGATCGGGTTCAATTAACAGCCATCAATCGATCGCTCGGGTTCAGTAACACGTAGCCTACAGTGCAATCGCTCGGGTTCAGTTAGAGTCCAACGCCTCGCTCGGGTTCAGTTAGAGCCAACGCCTCACACACACGCGCGTACATGTACGAGAGAAACGCGCATCGCTCGGCCCCCGACCTCCCACCGTAACCGGCAAATCCCCGAAATTTTGCTCCCCCTCGCTTCTACCACAGTTTTTTCTGTCACGGGCAGCCCAAAGAATGTCATGCAGCTGCGTCTCCGGCCCGCCCAGGACGAAAAGCCCATTTTCTGTCATGATTTTTTGTCATAGAAGTAGGATCCCACCACATCTATGATGATACCGGGTTTTGTCACAATTATCGTCATAGAAGTGTCATATGTATGACAGAAAAAAAATTCGTTCAGCCCAAAATGTCACGGGTGTGTCTTTTTTTTGTAGTGACACTCGCTATACTAACTTTATTGCTTTGTTTATCTAAACAGCCCCTACTTTTTATTTACGTGCTCTTTATATTCTTGCAAATCTATCCAGCAACACCTACAAAGTACTTCTAGTTTCATACTTGTTCTAGGTAAAGCGAACGCTAAGCGTGCGTAGAGTTGTATCGGTGGTCGATAGAACTTGAGGGAATATTTGTTCTACCTTTAGCTCCTCGTTGGGTTTGACACTCTTACTTATCGAAAGAGGCTACAATTGATCCCCTATACTTGTGGGTTATCAAGACCTTTTTCTGGCGCCGTTGCCGGGGAGTTATAGCGTGGGGTGAAAGATATTATGTACTACTTTGATAATCCTGAGAAAACCCCATTCAATTATGTTATGGGAGACACGTTGGATCAACGTGAATACTTTAGGGATTATCACTTGACACAAAAAGGGAAACTATTATGGGATCAAATTTATATGTTGTATTGGTATGCTAGGCAACTATGCTTGCGATATGATTATACTTGTTGCTCTAGGATGGAGGCTCCACACCTTCCCTTTTCATGCAAATTTAATGATACTGAAACCTTAGCTTCTTATGCTAATGGTATATATGATTACTATGATGTGGAACAAATATAAGAATGCGTTGTCGGATATCGGGTTCTGGCAAAACCCTTAAGGTTCAAGCTCTGGGGTGCGCACGAAGATCTTCTCCCTACCGATCCACGCCCCGAAACCTCACCGCGAATCTAAGCTACACGATGAACAACACAAGGGACACGAGGTTTATACTGGTTCGGGCCACCGTTGTGGTGTAATACCCTAATCCAATGTGTGGTGTGGTCGATTGCCTCTGGGGCTGATGATGAGCAGTACAAAGGAAGAACAGCCTCGCGAGGGGTGTTCTTGAGCTGGTGCGGTGTTCTACTTGGAATGGATCCGATCAGCTCTCGATCAGATGATCTCTACTGTGATGGCTATCTCTATTTATAAGGGATTGATAACCCACAAGTGTAGGGGATCGCAACAGCTTTCGAGAGGGTAAAGTATTCAACCCAAATTTATTGATTCGACACAAGGGGAGCCAAAGAATATTCTTGAGTATTAGCAGTTGAGTTGTCAATTCAACCACACCTAGATAACTTAGTATCTGCAGCAAAGTATTTAGTAGCAAAGTAGTATGATAATAAAGGTAACGGTAGCAAAACTAATATTTTTGGGTTTTGTAGTGATTGTAACAATAGCAACGGAAAAGTAAATAAGCAAGGAACAATATGTAAAAAGCTCGTAGGCATTGGATCAGTGATGGATAATTATGTCGGATGCGATTCCTAATGTAATAGCTATAACATAGGGTGACACAGAACTAGCTCCAGTTCATCAATGTAATGTAGGCATGTATTCCATAAATAGTCATACGTGCTTATGGAAAAGAACTTGCATGACATCTTTTGTCCTACCCTCCCGTGGCAGCGGGGTCCTAGAGGAAACTAAGGGATATTAAGGCCTCCTTTTAATAGAGAACCGGAACAAAGCATTAGCACATAATGAATACATGAACTCCTCAAACTACGGTCATCACCGAGAAGTATCCCGATTATTGTCACTTCGGGGTTGTCGGATCATAATGCATAATAGGTGACTATAGACTTGCAAGATAGGATCAAGAACACACATATAATCATGAAAACATAACAGGTTCAGATCTGAAATCATGGCACTCGGGCCCTAGTGACAAGCATTAAGCATAACAAAGTCATAGCAACATCAATCTCAGAACATAGTGGATACTAGGGATCAAACCCTAACAAAACTAACTTGATTACATGGTAAATCTCATCCAACCCATCACCGTCCAGCAAGCCTATGATGGAATTACTCACGCACGGCGGTGAGCATCATGAAATTGGTGATGGAGGATGGTTGATGATGATGACGGCGATGAATCCCCCTCTCCGGAGCCCCGAACGGACTCCAGATCAGCCCTCCCGAGAGAGATTAGGGCTTGGCGGCGGCTCTGTATCGTAAAACGCGATGAAACTTTCTCTCTGATTTTTTTCTCCGCGAGACAAAATATATGGAGTTGGAGTTGAGGTCGGCGGAGCCTCAGGGGGCCCACGAGACAGGGGGCGCGCCCAGGGGGGTGGGTGTGCCCCCCACCCTCGTGGACAGGGTGTGAGCCCCCTGGTCTTGATTCTTTCGCTAGTATTTTTTATATTTTCCAAAAAGTGCCTCCGTGGTTTTTCAGGACATTCCGAGAACTTTTGTTTTCTACACATAAAACAACATCATGGCAGTTCTGCTGAAAACAGCGTCAGTCCGGGTTAGTTTCATTCAAATCTTGCAAGTTAGAGTCCAAAACAAGGGCAAAAGTGTTTGGAAAAGTAGATACATTGGAAACGTATCAACTCCCCCAAGCTTAAACCTTTGCTTGTCCTCACACAATTCAGTTAATAAACTGAAAGTGATAAAGAAAAACTTTTACAAACTCTGTTTGCTCTTGTTGTTGTAAACATGCAAAGCCAGCATTCATGTTTCAGCAAATATTATGAACTAACCATACTCACAATAACACTTAGGTCCCACAATTACTCATATCAATAACATAATCAACTAACGAGCCATAATAATAAAACTCGGATGACAACACTTTCTCAAAACAATCATAACGTGATATAACAAAATGGTATCTCGCTAGACCTTTCTGAGGCCACAAAACATAAATGCAGAGCACCTTTAAAGATCAAGGACTGACTAAACATTGTAATTCATGGTAAAAGAGATCCAGTCAAGTCATACCCAATATAAACCAATAATAATGAATGCAAATGACAGTGTGCTCTCCAGCGGGTGCTTTTTTAATAAGAAGGGTGATGACTCAACATAAAAGTAAATAGATAGGCCCTTCGCAGAGGGAAGCAGGGATTTGTAGAGGTGCCAGAGCTCGATTTTAGAATAGAGATTGAATAACATTTTGAGCGGCATACTTTCACTGTCAACGCAACAACTATGAGATGGTTGTATCTTCCATACTACATGCATTATAGGCAGTTCCCAAACAGAATGGTAAAAGTTTATACTCCCCCAACCACCAACAAGCATCAATCCATGGCTTGCTCGAAACAACGAGTGCCTCCAACTAACAACAGCCCTGGGGGAGTTTTGTTTAATTATTTTGATTTGCTTTGATCTTTTTGGATCATGGGACTGGGCAACCCGGTTACTGGCCCTTTCTCGTTAATGAGGGGCGGAGTCCACTCCTCTTGAGAATAACCCACCTAGCATGGAAGATATAGGCAGCCCTAGTTGAAACATGAGCTGCTCGAGCATACAAAACAGAATTTCATTTAAAGGTTTGGAGTTTGGCATATACAAATTTACTTGGAACGGCAGGTAAATACCGCATATAGGTAGGTATGGTGGACTCATATGGAATAACTTTGGGGTCTAAGGAGTTTGGATGCACAAGCAGTATTCCCGCTTAGTACAGGTGAAGGCTAGCAAAAGACTGGGAAGCGACCAACTGAGAGAGCGACAACAGTCATGAACATGCATTAAAATTAATTCACACCGAGTACAAGCATGAGTAGGATATAATCTACCATGAACATAAATATCATGAAGGCTATGTTGATTTGTTTCAACTACATGCGTGAACATGTGCCAAGTCGAGTCACTCAATTCATTGAAAGGAGGATACCATCCCATCATACCACATCATAATCATTCTAATAGCATGTTGGCACGCAAGGTAAACCATCATAACTCATAGCTAATCAAGCATGGCACAAGCAACTATAATATCTAAATGTCATTGCAAATATGTTTACTTCATAATAAGCTGAATCAGGAACGATGAACTCATCATATTTACAAAAACAAGAGAGGTCGAGTTCATACCAGCTTTTCTCATCTCAATCAGTCCATCATATATCGTCATTATTGCCTTTCACTTGCATGACCGAACAATGTGTATAATAATAATAGTGCACGTGCATTGGACTAAGCTGGAATCTGCAAGCATTCAAATCAAGAGAGAAGACTGGGTAATATGGGCTCTAAGTTAAATAAACAATCATGCATATGAGAGCCACTAAACATTTTCAATATGGTCTTCTCGACCCCCAAAGGAAAGAAAAGAAAATAAAACTATTTACACGGGAAAGCTCCCAACAAGTAAAAGAAGAACGAGAAATCTTTTTGGGTTTTCATTTTAATTACTACTACAAGCATGGAAATTAAACTAACTAATTTTTTTGGTTTTTCTTAAGGTTTATCAAACACACAAGAAGAAAGCGAGAAAAAGGAAATGAAACTAGCATGGATAATACAATGAAAGAGTATGAGCACCGACGACTAGTGTGTGAACATGAATGTAAAGTCAGTGAGAAATACGTACTCCCCCAAGCTTAGGCTTTTGGCCTAAGTTGGTCTAATACTAAGGACCGCCTGGCTGATATCCGTAGTTGTAACTGGGGTCGTACTGAGATGCAGCAGCAACCGCCTCCTGATCTATGGCATGTTGGCGAGCTGCCTCCGCTCTCCCCTCGTGTTCAGCTGCTTCCTCCCTGGTAACAACATATCTTCCTTTTGCCTGGTAATCAAAAAGGAGAGGAGCAGGAAGAGTAACATGGACGACGTTGCGTCTGTCATATATTAGTCGATATTGGAGGAATTGTTCATTCCTCTTAAGAAAATGATGATTGACCATAGCGTCATGATCTAAATAAGCAGGGGGTAACATCATATCTCCCTCTTGTGGGGCTATACCAAGATAATTAGCCACACGGGTCACATAAATTCCTCCAAATAAATCTCCAGCTCTACCATTATTATGCAACCTACGTGCAACTATTGCCCCCAAGTTATAACCTTTATAAACTAACACAGCACTCTTGAGGACACAAAGATCAGGGACACACATATGACATGCTTCATCTTTACTGTTAATGCATCTACCGATGAAGAGAGCAAAATAATGTATAGCAGGAAAATGAATGCTCCCTATGGTAGCTTGTGCAATATCCCTGGACTCCCCCACAGTAATACTAGCAAGAAAGTCTCTAAATTCAGATTTGTGGGGGTCATTAATATTACCCCACTGCGGAAGTTTGCAAGCAGTTGTAAAATCCTCTAAGTCCATGGTGTAAGATGTATCATAGATATCAAATAGGACACTAGGATAATTACTTGTACAGTTATATTTAAACCTCCGCACAAAGGAATCAGTCAATTGATAGTACTGAGGACACTTATCTTGTAAGAAGTCCTCCAGATCAGCATTACGCACATACGCGTCAAATTCCTCCTTAAAGCCTGCTTCAACCATAAAATCATCGGATGGCCACTCACAAGCTCGTACATCTGCGTCCCTCGGTAATTCAACGTCTTGCTCACGTATAGCAATCCTAGGCCCTTTCTTCACCGCGGAACCACCTTGGTACATTCTCCTAGACATAATTCTTTTTCTAAAAAATTCTGAAATTTTAGTAACTTCAAAATAAAAGTGAATAAAACTAAACAAGATTGATAGCAACTACTCCTACAAGTGCCTAGAGCCTATATCATGCATTGGAATTGCTTAGGACCTCATAAATTTAACATGCAAGCTCAAGAACATGGTCACCTATGCAGCAAAAATTTGCAATGAATAAAGCACTAGAAAAAAACTAATTGGACCAACGGAGGAGTCACATACCAAGCAACGATCTCCCAAAGCAGTTTTGTGAATGGGGCTTTGAGCAAGGAGATCGAAAATCGCAGCAAAATGAGCTAGAACTCGTGCTTGAGCTGGATGGGGATTTTTTTTGGAAGAAGATGGAGTGTGTGGGTGCTGGCATAAGTGGAGGGGGGCCACCAGGGGCCCACGAGACAGGGGGCGCGCCCTCCACTCTCGTGGCCTGGTGCTTGCCCCTCCTGCAGTGATTTCAGTGCCTAAAATCCTCAAATATTCCATAAAAATCATACTAAATTTGCAGGGCATTTGGAGCACTTTTATTTTCGGGATATTTTTTTATTGCACGGATAATTCAGAAAACAGACAGATAATACTATTTTTGCTTTATTTATTCTAAATAACAGAAAGTAAAAAGAGGGTACAAAAGGTTGTGCCTTCTAGTTTCATCCATCTCATGATCATCAAAATGAATCCACTAACAAGGTTGATCAAGTCTTGTTAACAAACTCATTCCGAATAACACGGAGCCGGAGAAATTTCGAATAACACTAAGTTACCTCAACGGGGATATGAACATCCCCAATAATAAGAATATCATACTTTTTCTTGACAGCAGGGAGAGGAAATTCAAAACCTCCAATAATAATAGTTGGAACTTTTCCAATAGAGTTGATGCTATGAATTTGAGATTGTTTCCTCGGAAAGTGTACCGTATGCTCATTACCATTAACATGAAAAGTGACATTGCCTTTGTTGCAATCAATAACAGCCCCTGCAGTATTCAAAAAGGGTCTAGCAAGGATAATCGACATACTATCGTCCTCGGGAATATCAAGAATAACAAAGTTCGTTAAGATAGTGACATTTGCAACCACAATAGGCACATCCTCACAAATACCGACAGGTATAGCGGTTGATTTATCGGCCATTTGCAAAGATATTTCAATAGGTGTCAACTTATTCAACTCAAGTCTATGATATAAAGAGAGAGGCATAACACTAACACCGGCTCCAAGATCACATAAAGCAGTTCTAACGTGATTTCTTTTAATGGAGCATGGTATGGTTGGTACTCTCGAATCTCCAAGTTTCTTTGGTATTCCACCCTTAAAAGTGTAATTAGCAAGCATGGTGGAAATTTCAGCTTCCGGTATCTTTCTTTTGTTTGTAATGATATCCTTCATATACTTAGCATAAGGATTTACTTTAAGCATACCAGTTAAGCGCATACGTAAGAAAATAGGTCTAATCATTTCAGCAAAGCGCTCAAAATCCTCATCATCCTTTGTCTTGGATGGTTTAGGAGGGAAGGGCATGGGTTTCTGAACCCATGGTTCTCTTTCTCTACCGTGCCTCCTAGCAACAAAATCTCTCTTATCATAACGTTGATTCTCTGATTGTGGGTTATCAAGATCAACAGCAGGTTCAATCTCTACATCATTATTTTTGCTAGATTGAGCATCAACATGAACATTATCGTTAACATTATCACTAGGTTCATGTTCATCACCTGATTGTGTTTCAGCATCAGAAATAGAAATATCATTGGGATTCTCAGGTGTGTCTACAACAGGTTCACTAGAAGCATGCAAAGTCCTATCATTTTTCTTTTTCTTCTTTTTAGAAGAACTAGGTGCCTCTAAATTATTTCTCTGAGAATCTTGCTTGATTCTCTTAGTGTGGCCTTTAGGATACAAAGGTTCCTGAGTCATTCTACCAGTTCTAGTAGCCACTCTAACAGCAAATTCAGGTTTATTATTTAATTCATCAATCAATTCATCTTGAGCTTTAAGTACTTGCTCAGTGATACGTCTCCAACGTATATATAATTTATGAAGCATTCATGCTATTTTATTATCTATTTTGAATGGGTATGGGCTTTATTATACACTTTTATATTACTTTCGGGACTAACCTATTAACCGGAGGCCCAGCCCATATTGCTGTTTTATTGCGTGTTTCGGTATTTCGAAGAAAAGGAATATCAAACGGAGTCCAAACGGAATGAAACCTTCGGCACCGTGATTTTTTGGAAGAATATGATCCTGGAGACTTGGAGTTCACGTCAGAAGATCCTCGAGGCAGCCACGAGATAGGAGGGCGCCCCCCCTGTAGGGCGCGCCCCCCTATCTTGTGGGCCCCTCGAGGACCCCCCCCCCCCCCCCGACCGACTTCTTTCGCCTATATAAGCCTACGTACCCTAAAACCATCGAATATCAAGATAGATCGGGAGTTCCGCCGCCGCAAGCCTCTGTAGCCACCAAAAACCTCTCGGGAGCCCGTTCCGGCACCCTGTCGGAGGGGGAACCCATCAGCGGTGGCCATCTTCATCATCCCGGCGCTCTCCATGATGAGGAGGGAGTAGTTCACCCTCGAGGCTGAGGGTATGTACCAGTAGCTCTGTGTTTGATCTCTCTCTCTCTCTCTCGTGTTCTCTCTATGGCACGATCTTGATGTATCGCGAGCTTTGCTATTATAGTTGGATCTTATGATGTTTCTCCCCCCTCTACTCTCTTGTGATGAATTCAGTTTCCCTCTTGAAGTTATCTTATCGGAATGAGTCTTTAATTTGAGAACACTTGATGTATGTCTTGCCGTGTTTATCTGTGGTGACAATGGGATTTCACGTGCCACTTGATGTATGTTTTGGTGACCAACTTGCGGGTTCCGCCCATGAACCTATGCATAGGGGTTGGCACACATTTTCTTGACTCTCCGGTAGAAACTTTGGGGCACTCTTTGAAGTACTTTGCGTTGGTTGGATGAATCTGAGATTGTGTGATGCATATCGTATAATCATGCCCGCGGATACTTGAGGTGACAATGGAGTATCTAGGTGACATTAGAGTTTTGGTTGATTTGTGTCTTAAGGTGTTATTCTAGTACGAACTCTTTTATAGATTGATCCGAAAGAATAACTTTGAGGTGGTTTCGTACCCTACCATAATCTCTATGTTTGCTCTCCGCTATTAGTGGCTTTGGAGTGACTCTTTGTTGCATATTGAGGGATTGTTATATGATCTATCTATGTTATTATTGTTGAGAGAACTTGCACTAGTGAAAGTATGAACCCTAGGCCTTGTTTCCTACCATTGCAATACCGTTTACGCTCACTTTTATCATTAGTTACCTTGCTGTTTTTATATTTTCAGATTACAAAAACCTATATCTACCATCCATATTGCACTTGTATCACCATCTCTTCGCCGAACTAGTGCACCTATACAATTTGCCATTGTATTGGGTGTGTTGGGGACACAAAAGACTCTTTGTTATTTGGTTCCAGGGCTGTTTGAGAGAGACCATCTTCATCCTACGCCTTCCACGGATTGATAAACCTTAGGTCATCCACTTGAGGGAAATTTGCTACTGTCCTACAAAGCTATGCACTTGCAGGCCCAACAACGTCTACAAGAAGAAGGTTGCGTAGTAGACATCAAGCTCTTTTCTGGCGCCGTTGCCGGGGAGGTGAGTTCTTGAAGGTATATCTTTAGGTCTTGCAATTGAATCTTTTTGTTTCTTGTTTTATCACTAGTTTAGTTTATAAAAGAAAACTATAAAAAAATGGAGTTGAGTTTGTCTCATACGCTTTATTTTTTTAATATCTTTCGTGAGTATGATGGAAAGGAAAATTGTGCTCAAGTGCTAGAAGAAGAATGCATTAAAATGCTTGGTACTAAATCTTTGAAAAGTATGAATTCTTTGAATACCTATGATGCTAATGATATGCAAAGCCACAAGCTTGGGGAAGCTATGTTTGATGAATATGATATTTTTTGTCCCCCAAGTTTTGATATGCAAAGTTGTTACGATGAAAGCATGCCTCCTATTTATGATTATATTGATGAAAGTGGGTTTGGAAGAGTGTCAACTTTAGGAAGTAGTGATCCCACTATTTTGGAGGATGTTGAATCTTATTGTGATGAACATGAAAGTGGATTTGGAAGAGTGTCAACTTTATTTAGTGATGATTCCACTATTTCGGAAGAGGTTCCAATTGATTATGAGAACAAAGTTGCTATCTATGATGATTATTGTGATGACTTGTATGCTATTAGGAATAATGATAACCATGAAACTTGTCATCATGATTTTAGGTTTCAATTGTATTATGCCTCACATGATAATTATTTTGTTGAGTTTGCTCCCACTATTATTCATGAGAAGAATTTTGCTTATGTGGAGAGTAGTAAATTTTTTATGCTTGTAGATCATGAAAAGAATGCTTTAGGTGCTGGTTATATTGTTGAATTCATTCATGATGCTACTGAAAATTATTATGAGGGAGGAACATACGCTTGTAGGAATTGCAATAATGTCAAGTTTCCTCCCTATGTGTTGAAAATCTTGAAGCTATGTTTGTTTTGCCTTCCTATGCTAGTTGATTATTGTTCCCATAAGTTGTTTGCTCACAAAATCCCTATGCATATAAAGTGGGTTAGACTTAAATGTGCTAGTCATATGCTTCATGATGCTCCCGTTATGTCTCAATTCTTATCTTTTATGTGAGCATCATTGTCATCATCATGCCTAGCTAGAAAGGCATTAAAGAAAAGCGCTTGTTGGGAGACAACCCAATATTTACCCTTACTATTTTTATGTATCTACATGATTATGCTACTGTAGTAATCATGTTTATAGCTTTTGTTTCAATAAAGTGCCAAGTAAGACCTTTAGGATGGCTTTTGGTGATAGTTGTGTTGATCCTGCTGAAAATCAGAAACTTTTGCACCCAGTAAATTAGTTTTGTTAATTCACAGAGACGTTATCTTGATCTGATTCTTTTTGCTCTGGATTGGTAAACGAATTTATTAAGAAATCCTAATTTGGTAGGATTTTTGGAGTTCCAGAAGTATACGTTTGATACAGATTACTACAGACTATTCTGTTTTTGACAGATTCTGTTTTCTATGTGTTGTTTGCTTATTTTGATGAATCTATGAGTAGTATCGGAGGGTATGAACCATAGATAAGTTGGAATACAGTATATATTACACCAATATGAATTTAGAATGAGTTCATTACAGTACCTAAGTGGTGATTTTATTTTCTTATACTAACGGAGCTTACGAGTTTTTTGTTGAGTTTTGTGTTGTGGAGTTTTCAAGTTTTGGGTAAGGATTCGATGGAATATGGAATAAGTAGTGGCAAGAGCCTAAGCTTGGGGATGCCCAATGCACCCCAAGGTAATATTCAAGGAAAACCAAGAGCCTAAGCTTGGGGATGCCCCGGATGGCATCCCCTCTTTCGTCTTCATTCATCGGTAACTTTACTTGGAGCTATATTTTTATTCACCACATGATATATGTTTTGCTTGGAGCGTCATTTTATTTTTTTATTATTTGCTTGCTGTTATTTAGAATAATGTTTTCCATCTTTAGTTTCAATAAAAAAGTCAAGGATAGCCTTTGCCATGCTTATTTTGCTAGTATACATGTTGCTGTTTGAAAACAGAAAGTTTACCGCTGTTGCAAAAATTCCCTAGAAAAGTCAGAGAATGGTATAATGTTGAAACTTTTTGAATAATGAGATCTGACAAATTTACTACAGTGGGAATTTTATTTCATAATTTTTGGAGTTAGGGAAGTATGATGAATCTTGCATTCTTTACAGACTATACTGTTTTGGCAGATTGCTGTTATGTTTGCATTGTTTGCATATCTTTGCCTGTTTAATGATTCTATTTGAGGATAGGAGTATTAAATATGCAGAGGAATTTAGTATGCAATGTTGAATAATAATTTTAAGTGATTTGTTACAGTAGAAAATGATAAGGTTTTGCATTGGTTTATACTAACCTATCTCACGAGTTCTTGTTGAGTTTGTTGTGGATGAAGCTTTTGAGAAATAGAGAAACCATGTTATGAGAGGAATTAAGGAGACACAAAAGTTCAAGCTTGGAAATGCCCAAGGCACCCCAAGATAATATTTTAAGAAGTCTCAAGCATCTAATCTTGGGGATGCCCCGGTAGGCATCCCACCTTTCTTCTTCAATAACTATCGGTTAGTATCGGTTGAGCCTAAGTTTTTGCTTCTTCACATGAGTTGTGCTATCCTTGCAATGTCATTTTATTTTGTTTTGCTTGCTGTTTGATTAGAGTACAAAGATCTGAAATTCTTAAATGAGAGAGAGCCTTCGCATAGTTACATAATTATTTAGCTACTCATTGATCTTCACTTATATCTTGTTGGAGTAGTTTGTCATTTACTCGTGTGCTTCACTTATATCCTATGAGTAAATGGTTGAATGAGTTGAATGTCACAAATCTGAAATTATATATGCCTCATTTGCTTATCCCATGAGGAGTAATGACTTCACGTCTAAGAAGTAGAGGTTGTAAATTTATTGAAGGTTACCAAGCATTGTATTGGTCATTTGAACAATTCATGAAAGAATATTGAAGGAAGAGAGATTTCATATATAAATACACTATCCTAGACATCTTTTATAATTGGGAGCACTCATTAAGTATGACATGCTAAAGAGTTGATGTTGGACAAGGAAGACAACGTAATGGTTTATGTTTTCCGACATCTCAGTTAAAGTATATTGTCATGGATCATTCAAACATGTTGAGCTTGCCTTTCCCCCTCATGCTAGCCAAAATTCCTTGCACCAAGTAGAGATACTACTTGTGCTTCCAAATATCCTTAAACCCAGTTTTGCCATGAGAGTCCACCATACCTACCTATGGATTGAGTAAGATCCTTCAAGTAAGTTTTCATCGGTGCAAGCAATAAAAATTGCTCTATAAATATGTATGATATTTTGGTGTGAAGAAAATAGCTTTATACGATCTTGTTATGGAAGCAATAAAAGCGACGGACTGCATAACAAAGGTCCATATACAGGTGGCAATATAAAGTGACGTTCATTCGCATTAAGATTTTGTGCATCCAACCCTAAAAGCGCATGACAACCTCTGCTTCCCTCGGCGAAGGGCCTATCTTTTACTTTATGTCTTTTACTTCTATGCAAGAGTCAAGGTGATCTCCACCTTTCCCTTTTTCATTGTATCCTTTGGAATGCACTTTGTGTTGGGGTAATCCTGATATATATATATATATCCAATTGGATGTAAGTTAGCATGAACTATTATTGTTGACATCACCCAAAGGTGAATATGTTGGGAGGCAACACTATAAGCCCCTATCTTTCTCAGTGTCTGATTGAAACTCCATAACCATTAGTATTGCGTGAGTGTTAGAAATTGTAGAAGACTATATGATAGTTGAGTATGTGGAGTTTGTTATTCCTAAAAATAAGATGAATTGCAATTGTTTGATGACTGAGAATGAAGTTTGCTAGTTTTCAAGAAAGTTTATGGTCTATGCTTTGACATGTGAATTGCTTGTTACTTTATCGTGAGAAGTTTTATGAGATGAACTACTGTTATGACATATTATCATGCTAGAAAAGGTCATTGAAATTATCATTGATCAAAGTTGTGCACCTTCTAGCATTCACACTTCATAAATTCTTTCTTTATCATTTACCTACTCGAGGACGAGTAGGAATTAAGCTTGGGGATGCTGATACGTCTCCAACGTATCTATAATTTATGAAGCATTCATGCTATTTTATTATCTGTTTTGAATGATTATGGGCTTTATTATACACTTTTATATTACTCTTGGGGCTAACCTATTAACCGGAGGCCCAGCCCATATTGCTGTTTTATTGCCTGTTTCAGTATTTCGAAGAAAAGGAATATCAAATGGAGTCCAAATGGAATGAAACCTTCGGCAGCGTGATTTTTTGGAAGAACATGATCCTGGAGACTTGGAGTTCACGTCAGAAGATCCTCGAGGCAGCCACGAGATAGGAGGGCGCCCCCCCCCCCCCGACCGACTTTTTTCGCCTATATAAGCCTACGTACCCTAAAACCATCGAATATCAAGATAGATCGGGAGTTCCGCCGCCGCAAGCCTCTGTAGCCACCAAAAACCTCTCGGGAGCCCGTTTCGCCACCCTGCCGGAGGGGGAACCCATCACCGGTGGCCATCTTCATCATCCCGGCGCTCTCCATGACGAGGAGGGAGTAGTTCACCCTCGAGGCTGAGGGTATGTACCAGTAGCTATGTGTTTGATCTCTCTCTCTCTCTCTCTCTCATGTTCTCTCTATGGCACGATCTTGATGTATCGCGAGCTTTGCTATTATAGTTGGATCTTATGATGTTTCTCCCCCCTCTACTCTCTTGTGATGAATTGAGTTTCCCTCTTGAAGTTATCTTATCGGATTGAGTCTTTAATTTGAGAACACTTGATGTATGTCTTGCCGTGTTTATCTGTGGTGACAATGGGATTTCACGTGCCACTTGATGTATGTTTTGGTGACCAACTTGCGGGTTCCGCCCATGAACCTATGCATAGGGGTTGGCACACGTTTTCTTGACTCTCCGGTAGAAACTTTGCGGCACTCTTTGAAGTACTTTGTGTTGGTTGGATGAATCTGAGATTGTGTGATGCATATCGTATAATCATGCCCGCGGATACTTGAGGGGACAATGGAGTATCTAGGTGACATTAGGGTTTTGGTTGATTTGTGTCTTAAGGTGTTATTCTAGTACGAACTCTTTTATAGATTGATCCAAAAGAATAACTTTGAGGTGGTTTCGTACCCTACCATAATCTCTATGTTTGTTCGCCGCTATTAGCAGCTTTGGAGTGACTCTTTGTTGCATGTTGAGGTATTGTTATATGATCTATCTATGTTATTATTGTTGAGAGAACTTGCACTAGTGAAAGTATGAACCCTAGGCCTTGTTTCCTACCATTGCAATACCGTTTACGCTCACTTTTATCATTAGTTACCTTGCTGTTTTTATATTTTTAGATTACAAAAACCTATATCTACCATCCATATTGCAGTTGTATCACCATCTCTTCGCCGAACTAGTGCACCTATACAATTTTCCATTGTATTGGGTGTGTTGGGGACACAAGATACTCTTTGTTATTTGGTTGCAGGGTTGTTTGAGAGAGACCATCTTCATCCTACACCTCCCACGTATTGATAAACCTTAGGTCATCCACTTGAGGGAAATTTGCTACTGTCCTACAAACATGTGCACTTGCAGGCCCAACAACATCTACAAGAAGAAGGTTGTGTAGTAGACATCACTCAGCTTGAGTAGCAACCATAGAAGAATGTTTGCTAACGAGTTTAAGTTCACCTTTAACTCTAGCCATATAATCGCTCACGCGTCCTATCTCGAAAGCATTATTCTTTAACTCTCTACCAACATAAGCATTAAAACTTTCTTGTCTAGCCATAAAGTCATCAAATTCATCTAAGCATGGGCTATGAAATTTAGTAGAGGGAATTTCAACTTTATCATATCTATAGAGAGAATTTACCTCTACTACATGTGTCGGGTTATCAAGACAATGTGGTTCTTCAACAGGCAGTATATTATGACCATGTATTTCTTCAATAGGAGGTAAATTCTTAACATCTTCAGCTTTTATACCTTTTTCTTTCATTGATTTGTTTGTCTCTTGCATATCTTCAGGACTGAGAAATAAATCACCTCTCTTCTTTGGAGTGGGTTTAGGAATAGGCTCAGGAGTTGGCTCAAATGGTTCAGGAATTGCCTCAGGAATTGGCTCAGGAAGAGTCCAATTATTTTCATTAGTCAACATATTATTCAATAGTAATTCAGCTTCGTCGACTGTTCTTTCCCTGAAAACACAACCAGCACAACTATCCAAGTAGTCCTTGGAAGCATCGGTTAGTCCATTATAAAAGATATCAAGTATTTCATTTTTCTTAAGAGGATGATCAGGCAAAGCATTAAGTAATCGGAGAAGCCTCCCCCAGGCTTGTGGGAGACTCTCTTCTTTGATTTGCACAAAATTATATATTTCCCACAAGGAAGCTTGTTTCTTATGAGCAGGAAAATATTTAGCAGAGAAGTAATAAATCATATCCTGGGGACTACGCACACAACCAGGAGCAAGAGAATTAAACCAAGTCTTAGCGTCACCCTTTAATGAGAACAGAAATATCTTAAGGATATAATAATAACGAGATTTATCATCATGAGTAAACAGGGTGGTTATATCATTCAACTTGGTAAGATGTGCCACAACAGTTTCAGATTCAAGGCCATAAAAAGGATCAGATTCAACTAAAGTAATAATCTCAGGGTCAACAGAAAATTCATAATCCTTTTCAGTAACACAGATAGGTGAATTAGCAAAAGCAGGGTCAGGTTTCATTCTAGCATTAAGAGACTGATGCTTCCATTTAGCTAATAATTTCTTAAGATCATATCTATCTTTACAAGCAAAGATAGCTCTAGCAGCTTCCTCTTCAATAACATAACCCTCGGGAATAACAGGCAATTCATAATCATTGGGAGAACCTTCATCATCACTATCATCAATAATAGCATCTTCTATAATTTCATTCTCTCTAGCCCTAGCAAGTTGTTCATCAAGAAATTCACCTAATGGCAAAGTAGTATCATGCACAGAAGTAGTTTCATCATAAGTATCATGCATAGCAGAAGTGGCATCATCAATAACATGCGACATATCAAAATTCATAGCAGTAGCAGGTTTAGGTGTCGCAAGCTTACTCAAAACAGAAGGAGAATCTAGTGCAGAGCTAGATGGCAGTTCCTTACCTTCCCTTGTAGTTGAGGGAAAAATCGTAGTTTTCGCGTCTTTCAAGTTCTTCATAGTGATCAACAGATATAAATCCCAAGTGACTCAGAGAATAGAGCTATGCTCCCCGGCAACGGCGCCAGAAATTAGTCTTGATAACCCACAAGTGCAGGGGATCGCAACAGCTTTCGAGGGTAAAGTATTCAACCCAAATTTATTGATTTGACACAAGGGGAGCCAAAGAATATTCTTGAGTATTAGTAGTTGAGTTGTCAATTCAACCACACCTAGATAACTTAGTATCTGTAGCAAAGTATTTAGTAGCAAAGTAGTATGATAATAAAGGTAACGGTAGCAAAAGTAATATTTTTGGGTTTTGTAGTGATTGTAACAATAGCAACGGAAAAGTAAATAAGCGAGGAACAATATGTAAAAAGCTCGTAGGCATTGGATCAGTGATGGATAATTATGTCGGATGTGATTCCTCATGTAATAGATATAACATAGGGTGACACAGAACTAGCTCCAGTTCATCAATGTAATGTAGGCATGTATTCCGTAAATAGTCATACGTGCTTATGGAAAAGAACTTGCATGACATCTTTTGTCCTACCCTCCCGTGGCAGCGGGGTCCTAGAGGAAACTAAGGGATATTAAGGCCTCCTTTTAATAGAGAACCGGAACAAAGCATTGGCACATAATGAATACATGAACTCCTCAAACTACGGTCATCACCGAGAAGTATCCCGATTATTGTCACTTCGGGGTTGTCGGATCATAACACATAATAGGTGACTATAGACTTGCAAAATAGGATCAAGAACACACATATATTCATGAAAACATAATAGGTTCAGATCTGAAATCATGGCACTCGGGACCTAGTGACAAGCATTAAGCATAACAAAGTCATAGCAACATCAATCTCAGAACATAGTGGATACTAGGGATCAAACCCTAACAAAACTAACTTGATTACATGGTAAATCTCATCCAACCCATCACCGTCCAGCAAGCCTACGATGGAATTACTCACGCACGGCGGTGAGCATCATGAAATTGGTGATGGAGGATGGTTGATGATGACGATGGCGATGAATCACCCTCTCCGGAGCCCCGAACGGACTCCAGATCACCCCCCCCCCCCCCCGAGAGAGATTAGGGCTTGGCGGCGGCTCCGTATCGTAAAACGCAATGAAACTTTCTCTCTAATTTTTTTCTCCGCGAGACAGAATATATAGAGTTGGAGTTGAGATCGGCGGAGCCTCAGGGGGCCCACGAGACAGGGGGCGCACCCGGGAGGGGGGGGGGGTGGACGCGCCCCCCACCCTCGTGGACAGGGTGTGGGCCCCCTGGTCTTGATTCTTTCGCCAATATTTTTTATATTTTCCGAAAAGTGCCTCCGTGGATTTTCAGGACATTCCGAGAACTTTTGTTTTCTACACATAAAACAACATCATGGCAGTTCTGCTGAAAACAGCGTCAGTCCGGGTTAGTTTCATTCAAATCATGCAAGTTAGAGTCCAAAACAAGGGCAAAAGTGTTTGGAAAAGTAGATACGTTGGAGACGTATCAGGGACCTGGTCCTCTTACCAAATAATGAGCGGCAAGGGGGCCAACAACGGCCATTTTGAAGGGGGGAAGCTAGTACAAGTTATCCTAACTAAAGTTGGTCTTCGACTGCCAAAGGCACTGGCGATGACGCCGTCTTGGGCTCCACGGTGACCTTCGTCCTGTCGCTCTGCTGGTCTTGGTCTCATTGCACCGATATGGTAACCTTTTCTTGATGCCTTGGTACTCCGCGCCTGCGCTTGCCCCCTTTGCACCAAAGAGGAAACGTGGACACTGCGCTGGCTGGCGCCCGCCTGGCACCCGCATGGTCTTGATCGTCATGGCTTGCGTCACGAGCACCTCGCGAGGTACTCCTTGCCTTGATCTCTCCGCCTCCTCGCGAGCCCGCCTGATGAGGCCACCCCTGAGGAAGCCTTACATCGTCCGCCCCGCGAGGCTTGGTCCCTCATGAGGGTCTTGAGCTTGGGTTGATGTAGACGGGCCGTACTGGCCACTGCTTGAGCCACGCCGCAGGCTGCAGGCAGGCAAGTCTGGGGACCCCCGTTCCCAGAACACCGACAGTAGCCCTCGGGCCCAAGGCGCGCTCGGACTTGGCTTAGCAGCGAAGCCAAAGGGCAAGTGCGGAGCGCAGCGGGCCCCAACAACCTGCGGCCTTGTTCATCGCGTGGCGGTTGATTGGACGTGGGCATCTCCGCTTGCCCACGCTGCCTCGGCAGCTACCTGATTTGACGAGTCCCTGCTGCATGCAAAAAGAGTCATGACTACCTGTGATCGTGGAGGCCGACGGTTAGCTTTCCTTGGGCTATAAATGTGGAGGGGCGCGGCCCCCCCACAGCACATCTCCCTTCCCCCGCCTACTTCTTCTTCCTCCTTGCTCCAGTTGCTTGCCGTGTCCCATGGCGCCCACGAAGAGGTTCTCGGCCGCGGAAAAGGGGAAAGCTCGCGAGGAAGGGCCTGGCTCCCCTCCGCCCAAGCGCGGCCGAGGTCGTACCCGCAAGTACCCCGCGACTCCTGCAGCGGCTCCTCGTGGTCGCGGCGGTGGTCCTTTGCACGGTGATGGCTGCCCGGTTGGCAGGGGAAGACGCGTCGTGGTTGCGCCACTTCCCCGGCCACGCTTTCACTCGGCAGAGGTGCTGCCGGAGTTTGTCGTGTGGTCGGCAGATACGGCTGGCAACTGGCTCCAGCTCCCCCGCTTCTTTGTCGGCGAACTGCCGGCCAATGGCCCTGGTGGGCTCTGGCTGCAGGCAGACGGTTGCTGCAGCAGGGCTTCCTGGGTCGCGGTGGAGATCTCCATCACCGGGAACGTGGCCCTGGCCCGCGGCTGGCAGATGTTTGCCTGCGCGCGTGGCCTGGGCTGGCGGTGCACCCTGCACTTCAAATTCAACGGCGACGCGACCCTCTACGTGATGGTGTTCGGGGAAGACGGCCGCCGTGCTGGGTGCTGCCCCGAAGACGACGACGGCGACGAGGTGCTTGGCCTTGGCGACGGCCATGATGAGGGCGAAGGCGAACCCGCTCCTGGCGGCGTCCGCAGCTCGCTGAGCCTCAGCGGCTCCTCCTTCGCTGGCAGCTCCTCCAGCGATGGCCGCGATCAGCCACCACGTCGCCGCACCCGCTTTGAGGGTGGTAGCGGGTCGTCCCGCCGCCGTGCCCCGGTGAAGCGCAAGGCAGAGTCTGATTGAGCTCGGGAGGGCGGTGCGGATTCCTCCTCGCGAGCCGTCGCGGGGCGCGCCGCTTTCATTTTGTTTTTCTCCTTTTCCTGCATTGAGAGAGAGAAGTATGGACCCCCGTGGGGGGCGTGCAAGACTATCATCCCTAATTATCATGCTATTTTTATCGTTCCCGTGTTGTGTTATGGTGTTGCGGCTATGTGCTTGCGCGTAGGAACAACTTAGCTCGGGAGGTTCACTGCAGTTTCCGCCTCGCGAGGTACTTGCCTGAGGCCTCGCCGGGCGTCTTAAGGTCTGCAAAGATCAATCGGGAGAGTAGCTTTCAAACCTTTGTCGCGAGGGTGACCAACTTAGGTCCGGCGTTTTGCGTCGTGATGCCCGTGGGGCATGGACCGTGAGGGGTGCTCCCGCTGTGAACTTGAGTGAGGGAGCCTCACGAAATCAGGCGAAAAAGGGCTCATGAGGGCGCCCGCATAGCCCCCTCACGAGGCTTGCGAGAGAGAGAACGAGCCGGGTGAAAACCAAAGACAGATAACAAGGGTAGGGGACGACAAACAACACTAGAAGCAACTCCAATAAAGTTAGAACAAGCCAACTGCGGAAAGCAAATGAAAAGCCGCGTCCGGCACCTAGTCTAGTCTTCGACGTCTTCTCACCAGTGCGGAGCTAAGTGCTGCCACTAGGCGTGGGCGAGAGCCCCCGAGGCCCAAGGGCGGCACTCCGGAGACTTTGGGGCGTGTACAGCCCCAACTCATTATTACGTGAGAGTGTCATGGGCGGCGAGCTTCACAGGCACTGGGCCTTCTTTACAAGCACCGGGCCTTTCTTAGGGCAGCGAGCTTCACAGGCGTCGGGCCTTCTTTATAGGCACTGGGCCTTCTTCACAGGCACCGGGCCTTCTTTACAGGCACTGGGCCTTACTTCAAGGGTAGAACCTCCGGAGGTGCTGAATGTTCCAAGGGTTTGGAATGGGCACCCCTTCCAGGGTCTCCAGGCACGCGGCGCCAGGTCTGGAAACATGAACAACCTTGAACAGGCCCTCCCACATGGGCGAGAGCTTGTGCAGCCCTTCCCTGGAGAGCACCCGCCTGAGCACGAGGTCACCTTCCTCAAGAGTCTCGGGGCGGATGTGGCGGCAATGATACTGCCGCAGTGCCTGCTGGTATCTTGTTGCTCGTAGTGCGGCCTCCCTGCGGTGCTCCTCCCCTAGCACGAGGTCCATCCCCCGCATGGCGTCCTGTTGTGCTTCATCAAACACTAGGACCCGCGTGGAGCGACGCCTAACCTCGTGAGGGAGGATCGCCTCTGCTCCATAGACGAGGAAGAACGGGGTCTCGCCAGTCGACTTGGTGGCGGTAGTGCGGATGGACCACGGCACGGACTGGAGCTCATCGTACCAGCCCCTGCTGCAGGCCTCCAGTTTCTTCTTGAAGGTCCTGGTTTTGAGGCCTTTCAGGACCTCTGCATTGGCGCATTTGGCCTGGCCGTTACTCCGGGGGTGCGCCACCGATGCGTAGCATATCTGCGTTCCAAGGTTAGCACAATACGTTTTGAAGAGATTGCTGGTGAACTGCGAACCATTGTCAGTGATGATGCGATTAGGCACCCCGAATCGGCTCACGAGGCCCTTGATGAACTTGACTGCAGAGCCAGCTAGGATGGAGCGGACGGCTTCCACCTCCGCCCACTTGGTGAACTTGTCGATGGCGACATAGAGGTAGCGGTAGCCCCCAGGCGCTCGAGGAAACGGGCCCAAGATATCCAGCCCCTGGACCGCGAACGGCCACGAGAGTGGGATGGTATGCAGGCCCTGAGCTGGCTGATGAATCTGCTTGGCATGGAATTGGCAGGCTTCGCAAGCCTTCACCAACTCGATTGCGTCGTTGAGTGCTGCCAGTAAAACCCACTGCAAAACGCCTTGCCGACGAGGGTCCGTGACGATGAGTGTTGTCCACAATCTCCACCGTGTATGTCAGATAGAAACTCCTTCCCCTGTTCCCTAGAGATGCAGCGCAAGGAAACATCATTTGGCCGCTTCCGGTAGAGCTCTCCGTCTTGGATGCAGTAGGCCGTGGCCTGCCGGGCCACGCGTTTCGGGTCCTCCTCCTTCTCCGATAGTGTCCCTTGCATCAGGTAGTCCTTGAACTCCGTAGTCCAGCATCCCTCCTGAGGTTCTAGAGCCAGGAGCAAGCGCGCTCCTGAGGCTGGGCCACAGGCCGGGGCTTTGTGGCAGGTGGTTGAGGGAGCTCTTCCCGAGGTTGCGCTGTGCTTGATAGTGATGGTGTTGCCAAGGGTTTGAAGAGCCGTTCCTCAAAAACGACAGGCTCCTGAGGCAACCACCTGGACGCCCTTCTGGCGATGTCATCAGCCTCTTGGTTGGTGCCGCGGGGCACATGTTGCAACTCCAGCCCCCAAAACCGCTTTTCCATCCTGCGTACCTCTACAAGATACGCCTCCATGTGCTCATCCTTGGGCTCATACACTTTGTTGGAGAAGTTGACGAGGAGCTGTGAGTCGCCCTTGATGACGAGGCGCTTCACCCCCAGTACTGATGCAGCCTTTAAGCCCGCTATGAGGCCTTCGTATTCTGCTATGTTGTTGGAGACCTTCTCGCCGTGCTGGAAACAGAGCTGTACACCGTAATAGAGCTTGTCCTGAGTGGGGGATATAAGCACCGCGCCGGCTCCCGCACCATGTCGCGAGAATGCCCCATCAAAGTACATGTCCCAGCCGTTCGGTGCCTTGCTTCCTAGGGAGAGTGACCAATCTTCACCTGCTTCAAGCCCTGGCGCTTCTGTCCATTCTGCCACAAAATCTGCAAGTGTGGCCCCCTTGATGACTCTGGTCGTGCTGAATTCCAACTGAAATGCTAGCAGCTCAATGTTCTACTCGGCGACCCTTCCAGTAGAATTGGGGCTCCGGAGCACCCTTTCCTATGGGTAGGCCGAGACAACCTTGATGGGGTGACCTTGAAAGTAATGCAGCAACTTACGCGAGGCCACCAATAGTGCGAGCAAGAGCTTCTGAGGCATGGGGTATCGTGCCCTTGCATCCTGCAACACCGTGCTGACAAAATACACAGGATGCTCGACGAGGGTGGGTGCGTCGACGGAGCCCATGCCCTCCTGAGAGTTGAGCGCCTCCTGAGATGTCGAAGCCCCCAGCTCCTGGCTGCTTGGTGAGGCCCCTTCAGCCCCGGGGGTGTCTTCCTGTTGAGGCGGGTCCCTATTTGCCGAGTCCGTGGTCTTCGCAAGGCTTTCTTGGTCTGGTGCTGCTGCGGTCGGGGCCGCGTTCGGCCGTGATGCGGCCTTGGCCTGGAGCTCTTCCCCAACCGCCACCAGGGCTGCGCTGGCGGAGTAGGGCGTGGCGGCAAGGTAGAGCACCAGGGGCTCCTGAGGGCGTGGCGCCACCATCACCGGAGGGCTGGTCAGGTACTTCTTGAGATCTTGAAACACTTCGTCGGCCTCTTGTGTCCATTCAAACGGGCCCTTCTTCTTCATCAACTTGAAGAAGGGTAGGGCACGTTCCCCCAGCTTGGAGATGAAGCATCCTAACACAGTTACGCGTACGGAGAGCTTCTGCATTTCCCTGAGGGTTTGTGGCGGACTCATGTCTTCGATTGCCTTGACCTTCTCTGGGTTGGCCTCGATCCCCCTGTGGGACACGAGGAAGCCCAGAAGCTTGCCAGAGGGGACACCAAACACGCACTTCTCGGGGTTGAGCTGCAGGTCCACTTCACGTAGGCTCGCGAAGGTTCTAGGTCCTGTATCAAGGTCTTCGCCTCCCGAGACTTCACCACAATGTCGTCGACATAGGCCTTGGTGTTTCTCCCGAGCTGTCGGCCCAGGGCGATGTGCATCAGTCGCTGGAAAGTTGCACCCGTGTTGCGCAACCCGAACGACATGCAGGTGTAGCAGTACACCCCGCACGGGGTCAGGAAGGCAGTCTTCTCCACGTCTTCTATTGCCATCTTGATTTGATGATAGCCCGAAAAGGCATCCAGGAATCACAGCAGGTCGCACTCAGCGGTGGAGTCGACAATTTGGTCGATGCGAGGGAGCGGGTGGATCTTGAGGGCAGGCCTTATTGAGGTTGGTGAAATCGATGCACATGCGCTCCTTTCCTCCCTTCTTTGGCACAACCACAGGGTTTGCCAGCCATTCGGGGTAGCGAACCTCGTGAATGACACCTGTATCTTCCAGCTTGCGGGTTTCTTGGACGATGAAGGCTTGCTTCTCGGTGGACTGCTGCCTTGCTTTCTGCTTCACGGGGCGTACATTAGGGCACACATTCAGGTGATGCTCAATCACCTGTCTTGGGACCCCCGCTAGCTGTTTGGGTTCCCAGACGAACACCTCCTTGTTCGAGCGCAGGAACTTCACCAGTGCCTCCTCCTGGTCGGGGTCGAGATTGGCACCTATCGTGAAGGTGGTGCCGGAGGACCCATCCTCATCAACTGATACCTGCTTGGTTTCTGCCTTGTCTTGGGTGAACAACTGCTTCTTCTTGGTTGGCGCAGCCCCCTTGGCCTGGGAGGTGTTAGTGCTGGCAGGCTGCGCTACTGCAGCCGTCTTGAGAGCGAGCTTGAGCGCCTGTAGAGCGTCTTTGGTATCTCCAGCCATGGTGAGGACGGCGCTGCTCCCGGGCATCTTCATGAGGTTGTAGGCCGGATGGGTCGCTGCCATGAATTGGGCCAAGGCGGGGTAGCCGAGGATGGCGTTGTACGGGAGGCTGATGTGAGCGATGTTGAAGTTGACCAGCTCCGTGCGGAAGTTGTCGTGGGTGCCGAAGGTCACCGGAAGGCGGATCTGCCCCAGGGAGCCGGAGGAACCGCCTCCGACGCCTGAGAAGGGCTTGTTGGGTTGGTGTCGTTCCAGCGGCACATGGAGGAGGCTGAAGGCCTCCACTGAGAGCACGTTGAGGCTAGTACCACCGTCGATGAGGGTCCTGGTGACGACCACCTGGCAGATGGTGGGCGTGCAAAGCATTGGGAGCGCACCCGAGCAGCCAGTGTTGACGGGGTGATCGACAACGCTGAAGGCCAGGTCGGACTCGGGTGCCGCCCGGCCCGGGGGAGCTCCATGTCGCGCGAGGGCGGCATCAAGCTGGCGGACAAATGGCTTGATGTGGCGGCCCAAGGGTGGTGCCTGCGAGCTGCCCAAGAGAGCTGCAACGACCGGGGGCACCGGCGCAGCATAGTGGGCGAGGAAGAGGTCGCGCAGCTCCTCCCAGGAGGCCACAGAAGCCGTTGGCAGGTGGAGCAGCCACATGCGCGGGACGCCGGTGAGGGCCATGGGAAGCCAGTTGACCATAACCTTCTCGTCGCCCCCCGCTTTGAGGACGTACTCCTCATATGCCAGCAGGAAAACCAGCGGATCCGTCGCGCCGTTGTAGAGCGGCGGCATCTCTGGCTTGAACTTGTGCGGCCACTGCACCTGTCGCAAGGCGGGGGCCAAGGCTCGGAGGCCCCTGGCCCCAGCGCTAGCGTCGATCGGCAGAGCGGGCGGCGCGTTATTCGCCATGAGGGCGAAGTGCGGTGCTGATGGAGAGCAGATCGACGGAAGGGAGAGCTCTGGCATACCCCTACCTGGCGCGCCAAATGTCAGATATTGGGTTCCGGCAAAACCCTTAAGGTTCGAACTCTGGGGTGCGCACGAAGATCTTCTCCCTATTGATCCACGCCCCAAAACCTCGCCGTGAATCTAAGCTACACGATGAACAACACAAGGGACACGAGGTTTATACTGGTTTGGGCCACCGTTGTGGTGTAATACCCTAATCCAGTGTGTGCTGTGGTGGATTGCCTCTGGGGCTGATGATGAGCAGTACAGAGGAAGAACAGCCTCGCGAGGGGTGTTCTTGAGCTGGTGCGGTGTTCTACTTGGAATGGATCCAATCAGCTCTCGATCAGATGATCTCTACTGTGATGGCTATCTCTATTTATAGGGGCCCTGGTCCTCTTCCCAAATATTGAGGGGGAAGGGAGCCAACAACGGCCATTTTGAAGGGGGACAACTAGTACAAGTTATCCTGACTAAAGTTGGTCTTCGACTGCCAAAGGCACTGGCGATGACACCATCTTGGGCTCCAACGTGACCTCCGTCCTGCCGCTCTGCTGGTCTTGGTCTCATTGCACCGATATGGTAACCTTTGCTTGATGCCTCGGTACTCCGCGCCTGCGCTTGCCCCCTTTGCACCAAAGAGGAAACGATGACACTGCGCTAGCTGGCGCCCGCCTGGTCTCGATCGTCATGGCTTGCGTCACGAGCACCTCGCGAGGTACTCCTTGCCTTGATCTCTCCACTTCCTCGCGAGCCCGCTTGATGAGGCCGCCCCTGAGGAAGCCTTGCGTCGTTCGCCCCGCGAGGCTTGGCCCCTCGCGAGGGTCTTGAGCTTGGGTTGATGTAGACGGGCCATACTGGGCCACTGCTTGAGCCACGCCGCAGGCCGCAGGCAGGCATGTCTGAGGACCCCCGTTCCCAGAACACCGACATTCGTTGCTTTTATGGGTGCTTATGAAATTGAATCTTTGTTTAAAGAGTGTGAAAATCTTGATGATGCTGTTTACAGACCAATTTTGCTATACTTAAATATTGCTATGAGAATTACAAATTCAATTTCGATATTGACGCATTTATTGAGGAAGTCTCCACTGTCCAAGAAGATACTAATATTTTGCAGGAATCTATGGAAGAAGAAATTGACGAAACTGTGAGCTCATTGGATGAAAAAGATGATGAGGAGAGCGAAGAACAAAAGGAGGAAGAGCGGATTAGCTACCCGTGCCCACCTTCTAATGAGAGTAACTCTTCAACTCATACATTGTTTAATTTGCCTTCATGCTTACCGAAGGATGATTGCTATGATGATTGTTATGATCCCGTTGATTCTCTTCCCTTTTTGATGATGCTTGCTATGCTTGTGGCCATGATGCCAATATGAATGATTCTTATGGAGATGAACTTGCTATAGTTCCTTATGTTAAACATGAAATTGTTGCTATTGCACCCACACATAATAGTCCTATTATCTTTTTGAATTCTCCAAACTGCATTATATCGGAGAAGTTTGCTCTTATTAAGGATTATGTTGATGGGTTGCATTTCACCGTTGCACATGATGATTTTGATAGATATAATATGCATGTGCTTGCTGCTCCAACTTGCAATTATTATGAGAGAGGAACTACATCTCCGCCTCTTTATGTTTCCAACATGATAGAATTGCAAGAAACTGCTTATACTATGCATTGGCCTTTACTTTGTGTGCATGATTTGTTCTTTTATGGCATGCCGATGCATAGGAAGAGAGTTAGAATTCGTTGTTGCATGACATATGTTGCTTTGTGCTCACTACTAAATCACAAATCATTGTTAATTAAAATTGGCTTTGACATACCTTGGGATCGGTGGATCCATTACTTGAGCACTATATGCCTAGCTTAATGGCTTTAAAGAAAGCGCTGCCAGGGAGACAACCCGGAAGTTTTAGAGAGTCATTCATTTCTGTTGTGTGCTTTTATAAAGTTTATATAATAAAATTAATGTGCCAAGGTTTGCCTTTAGGATGTTTACAATGCTTTTTGGTTTGTGCCGTGCAGGACAGAAACTTTGGTTGTAGTGCGCGATTTTACATTTTTTTACTAGAACGTCAAACGGTTCTGAAACTTTTTGCACTGTCAATTTTTTTTATTTTTACTAATTTTGGCAGAATTTTTGGGGTACTAGAAGTATGGTGAATGTTCAGATTACTACAGACTGTCCTGTTTAAGACAGATTCTGTTTTTGATGCATAGTTTGCTTGTTTTGATGAAACTATCGATTTCTATCAGTGGATTAAGCCATGGAAAAGTTATATTACAGTAGCTCAATGCAAAAAAAAATATGAATTGGTTTGCAACAGTACTTAGAATAGTGATTTGCTTTATTATACTAACGGATCTTACCGAGTTTTCGGTTGAAGTTTTGTGTGGATGAAGTGTTTGAAGATCGAGGAGGTCTTGATATGAGGAAAAGGAGGAGAGGCAAGAGCTCAAGCTTGGGTATGCCCAAGGCACCCCAAGTAAATATTCAAGGAGACTCAAGTGTCTAAGCTTGGGATGCCCCGGAAGGCATCCCATCTTTCTTCAACAAGTATCGGTATGTTTTCGGATTCGTTTCGTTCATGTGATATGTGCAAATCTAGGAGCGTCTTCTGCATTTAGTTTTCACTTTTCTTTTATGCACCATGCTGGTATGAGATAGTCCATGGTTGATTTATAGAATGCTCTTTGCACTTCACTTAAATCTTTTGAGCATGGCTTTATAGAATGCTTCATGTGCTTCACTTATATCATTTGA
The DNA here is from genome assembly GCA_963921465.1 of Triticum timopheevii. Taxonomy (NCBI): domain Eukaryota; kingdom Viridiplantae; phylum Streptophyta; class Magnoliopsida; order Poales; family Poaceae; genus Triticum; species Triticum timopheevii. The sequence goes on along the minus strand of OY997264.1, from coordinate 475,398,317 downwards.
AGTTTGGATTACCTGTTTCTCTTCATGTAGAAAACCGCCATTTGTAGAATGCTTTTTTTGCTTCACTTATATTTGTTAGAGCATGGGAATATCTTTTGTAGAAAGAATTAAACTCTCTTGCTTCACTTATATCCATTTAGAGAGATGACAGGAATTGGTCATTCACATGGTTAGTCATAAAATCCTACATAAAACTTGTAGATCACTGAATATGATATGTTTGATTCCTTGCAATAGTTTTGCGATATAGAGATGATAATATGTGGGAGGTTCTAGTAAATGGTTATGTTTAGTAAGGATATTGGTGTTAAGGTTTGTGATTCCCGAAGCATGCACATATGGTCTCCTAACTATGTTATCAAATTGGCACGCATTGTATTTTGATTGTTTATCTTTGCGTGAAGGTCGGGGGCGCGCGATGGTTAACTCCTACGAACCTCCCCCCTAGGAGCATGCGTAGTAGTACTTTGCTTCGAGGGCTAATAAATTTTTGCAATAAGTATATGAGTTCTTTATGACTAATGTGAGTCCATGGATTATACGCACTCTTACCTTTCCACAATGTGCTAGCCTCTACGGTACCGTGCATTGCCCTTTCTCACCTCGAGAGTTGGTGCAAACTTTGTCGGTGCATCCAAACCCCGTGATACGATATGCTCTATCACACATAAGCCTCCTTATATCTTCCTCAAAACAGCCACCATGTCTACCTATTATGGCATTTCCATAGCCATTCCGAGATATATTGCCATGCAACTTCCATCATCATCATATACATGACTTGAGCATTCATTGTCATATTGCTTTGCATGATCGTAAGATAGCTAGCATGATGTTGATTTCATTGCTACGCTAGATCATTGCACATCCCGGTACACCGCCGGAGGCATTCATATAGAGTCATATTTTTGTTCTAGTATCGAGTTGTAATATTGAGTTGTAAGTAAATAAAAGTGTGATGATCATCATTATTAGAGCATTAACCCAGTGAGGAAAGGATGATGGAGACTATGATTCCCCCACAAGTCGGGATGAGACTCCGGACTTTATGAAAAATAAAAGAGGCCAAAGAAGCGCAAATAAAAAAGAGGCCAAAGAAGCCCACCAAAAAATAAAAAAATATAATAATAATAATAAATAAAATAAAAAAATGAGAGAAAAAGAGAGAAGGGGCAATGTTACTATCCTTTTACCACACTTGTGCTTCAGAGTAGCACCATGTTCTTCATATAGAGAGTCTCTTGAGTTATCATTTTCATATACTAGTGGGAATTTTTCATTATAGAACTTGGCTTGTATATTCCGATGGTGGGCTTCCTCAAACGCCCGAGGTCTTCATGAGCAAGCAAGTTGGATGCATACCCACTTAGTTTTAGTTTGAGCTTTCATACACTTATAGCTCTTAGTGCATCCGTTGCATGGCAATCCCTACTCGTCGCATTGACATCAATTGATGGGCATCTCCATAGCCCGTTGATTAGCCACGTTGATGTGAGACTTTCTCCCTTTTTGTCTTCTCCACACAACCTCCACCATCATACTCTATTCCACCTGTAGTGCTATATCCATGGCTTGCGCTCATGTATTGTGTGAGGGTTGAAAAAGCTGAAGCGCGTTAAAAAGTATGAACCAACTGCTTGGCTGACACCGGGATGAGCATGAGGGGTACCTTGTGTTAAGAAAAGGGAGCATATAAGACTATATGATTTTGTAGGGATAACGTTCTGAAGCATTGATATTTTGAAAGACATGATTGTTTGTTGGGATGCTCGAGTATTAAATTCTTTTATGTCAAATGATAGACTATTGCTTTGAATCACTCGTGTCTTAATATTCATGCCATGATTAGATTACATGATCAAGATTATGCTAGGTAGCATTCCACATCAAAAATTATCTTTTTTATCATTTACCTACTCGAGGACGAGCAGGAATTAAGCTTGGGGATGCTGATACGTCTCCGTCGTATCTATAATTTTTTATTGTTCCATGCCAATATTCTACAACTTTCATATACTTTTGGCAACTTTTTATACTATTTTTGGGACTAACATATTCATCCAGTGCCCAGTGCCAGTTCCTGTTTGTTGCATGTTTTCTGTCTCGCTGAAAACCCATATCAAACGGAGTCCAAACGGGATAAAAACAGACGGAGAATATTTTTGGAATATTTATGATTTTTGGGAAGAAGAATCAATGTGAGACAATGCTCGAGGGGCCCACGAGGCAGGGGGCGCACTCCAGGGGGGTGGGCGCGCCCCTGACCCTCGTGGACACCCCGTAAGGCGGTTGCTGCTCTTCTTTTGCCGCAACAAAGCCAATATCCGGAAACAAATTGTGTTGAAGGTTTCAATCCAATAGGAGTTAAGAATCTTCGGGAATATAAGAAACGGTGAAAGGGCAGAATCAGGAACGCAGAAACAGAGAGAGACAGAGATCCAATCTCGGAGGGGCTCTCGCCCCTCCCACGCCATGGAGACCATGGACCAGAGGGGAAACCCTTCTCCCATCTAGGGAGAAGGTCAAGGAAGAAGAAGAAGAAGGGAGGCTCTTTCCCCCTCTCTCCCGGTGGCGCCGGAATGCCGCCGTGGCCATCATCATCACCGCGATCTACACCAACACCTTCGTCATCTTCCCCAACATCGTCATCACCTTCCCCCATCTATATTCAGCGCTCCACTCTCCTGCAACCCGTTGTACCCTCTACTTGAACATGGTGCTTTATGCTTCATATTATTATCCAATGATGTGTTGCCATCCTATGATGTCTGAGTAGATTTTTGTTGTCCTTTCGGTAATTGGTGAATTGCTATGATTGGTTTAATTTGCTTGTGGTTATGTTGATGTACTTTGGTGCCCATCATATGAGCGCGTGCGTGGATCACACCATAGGGTTAGTTGTATGTTGATAGGACTATGTATTGGAGGGCTAGAGTGGCAGAAGCTTCAACCTAGCATAGAAATTGATGCATACGGGATTGAAGGGGGACCAATATATCTTAATGCTATGGTTGGGTTTTACCTTAATGAACATTAGTAGTTGTGGATGCTTGCTAATAGTTCCAATCATAAATGCATAGAATTCCAAGTCAGGGATGACATGCTAGCAGTGGCCTCTCCCACATAAAACTTGCTATCGGTCTAGTAAAGTAGTCAATTGCTTACGGACAATTCCGCAACTCCTACCATCACTTTACCACACTCGCTATACTGACTTTATTGCTTCTTTATCTAAACAGCCCCTACTTTTTATTTACATGTTCTTTATATTTTTGCAAATCCATCCAACAACACCTACAAAGTACTTCTAGTTTCATACTTGTTCTGGGTAAAGCGAACGCTAAGCGTGCATAGAGTTGTATTGGTGGTCGACAGAACTTGAGGGAATATTTGTTCTACCTTTAGCTCCCCGTTGGGTTCAACACTCTTACTTATCGAAAGAGGCTACAATTGATCCCCTATACTTGTGGGTTATCAGTAAGGTAAATGGACGGTTATACAGTTTAAATGACACTCTAGACTCATGAGAAAGAAATTTAAATTATTTAGTAAATGATTCTGTGAGGCTGAGATGTTGGTTGCACTTATCTATAATGTAGGGACCGAGCTCGGCGTTGTGAACATATTGCTCAAATTCTTCTTTAATACCCGCACTCACCATAAAATCGTTGCACGACCATAGGCAGGATTTGATAGCGGCTTCCCATAACTTGCGCTTGGTTCAACATAAGACCGACGCACTGAGCCACTACTAGATGATGCCTCCGAAGAGCTCCTTCCAAAGAAGTTCATCATATTTGCATACAAAACTTCACAAGATTGATAGAAACTACTCATAGGGAGGCATAGAGGCTATATTGAGCATTCAAACTACTTAGAACTCTAAGAATTCAACATGCAAGCTCATCTACAGCAGCACCAAGAGTAGCTAATTATTCAAAATATAAACCACTAAAGCAAAAACTAATTTGACCAATGGAGGAGTCACATACCAAGTGACAATCCCCCAAAACACTTTCGGAAATGGAGCTTCAAGCAAAGAGATCAAAATCCGCGGGTTTGAGAGCAAGAACAAGAGAGAGAGAGAGAGAGTGAATGGTGATTTTTTCTGGAGGTAGGTGATGGCATGGGCTAAAGAGATAAGTGAGGGGGCCTACATGGGGACCACAACACACCAGGGCGCGCCTGGGGCTGCTGGCGGCCCAGGTGGGTTGTGCCCACCTGGTGCACCCCCCTCTGATGTTATTTGCACTAAAAATTCAGAAAAAATCATATCAAATTTTCATGGCATTATGAGAACTTTTATTTTTGGGTCATTTTTTATTTCAGGGGGAATTAAGAAAACAGACAAAACATGGCAATTTATTTTATTTAACTAAGGAAAACGGAAAACAAAGGTTGGAAACAGAAAGTTGTGCTTACTAAATTCATCAACTTCATACCTCTAAAAAATGATCCATTAATAAGGTTGATCAAGTCTTATTAACAACCACTTTCGATTAGCATGAAATCGAAGAACTTTCGTAAAATACATAGTTACCTCAACGGGGATATGCATGTCCCCAATAAAAAGCATTTCATATTTCTTTTTGGCAATAGGTAGAGGTAGTTGAAAACTTCCAATAGTAAGTGTCGGAGATTTTTCAATAACATTAATACCATTCACTTGGACTTGTTGATACGTCCATTTTGTATCATGTTTTCCTACTGTTATTTATGTTGTTTTATTGTATAATAATGCTTTTTGGAGTAATTCTAATGCCTTCTCTCATAATATGCAAGGTATGCACCAAGGGGGAGAATTCTGGCAGCTGGAAATCTGGACCTGAAAAAGCTACGTCAAGCTACCTATTCTGCACAACTCCAAATGAGCTGAAACTCCCCGAGGATTTTTTATGGAATATTTAATGAATATTGGAGCAAATAAGTACCACAAGAGGGCCACCAGGTGGGCACAACCCACCTGGGCGCGCCAGGAGGCCCAGGCGCACCCTAGTGGGTGCTACCCTCCTCGGCCCACCTCCGGTGCCCATCTTCTGGTATATAAGTCATTTTGACCTAGAAAAAATAAGGGTAGGACATTCAGGACGAAGTGCCACCGCCTCGAGGCGGGACTTGGGCAGGAGCACTTTTGCCCTCCGGCGGAGCGATTCCGCCGGGGGAACTTCCCTCCCAGAGGGGGAAATCATCGTCATCATCACCACCAACAACTCTCCCATCTTGGGGAGGGCTATCTTTATCAACATCTTCACAGCACCAACTCCTCTCAAACCCTAGTTCATCTCTTGTGTTCAATCTTTGTATCAAAACTATAGATTGGTGCTCGTGGGTGACTAGTAGTGTTGATTACATCTTGTAGTTGATTACTATATGGTTTATTTGGTGTAAGATTATATGTTTAGATCCATTATGCTATTCAATACCCCTCTGATCTTGAGCATGTTTATCATTTGTGAGTAGTTACTTTCATTCTTGAGGTCACGGGAGAAATCATGTTGCAAGTAATCATGTGAACTTGATGTGTGTTTGATATTTTGATGGTATGGATGTTGCCATTCTCTTAGTGGTGTCATGTGAACGTCGACTACGTGACACTTCACCATATTTGGGCCTAAGGGAATGCATTTTGGAGTAGTTATTAGATGGTGGGTTGCGAGAGTGACAGAAGCTTAAACCCTAGTTTATGCGCTATTTCGTAAGGGACCGATTGGATCCAAAAGTTTAATGCTACGGTTAGAATTTATTCTTAATACTTTTCTCGTAGTTGCAGATGCTTGCGAGAGGGTTAATCATAAGTAGGAGGTTTGTTCAAGTAAGAACAACACCTAAGCACCGGTCCACCCACATATCAAATTATCAAAGTATCGAACACGAATTAAGCCAACATGATGAAATTGACTAGATGAAATTCCCGTGTACCGTCAAGAACACTTTTCTTATCATAAGAAACCATTTTGGTATGTCCTTTGCCTCAAAAGGATTGGGCTACCTTGCTGCACTTTTGTTACTACTATTGTTACTTGCTCGTTACAAATTATCTTGCTACCAAACTGCACCGCTACTTATAATTTTAGCACTTGTAGACATTACCTTGCTGAAAACCACTTTGTCATTTCCTTCTGCTCCTCGTTGGGTTCGACACTCTTAGTTATCGAAAAGAGCTACAATTGACCCCATATACTTGTGGGTCATCAATTGTTTCTTCGGAAAGTGCACTGTATGCTCATTACCATTGATGTGAAAAGTGACCTTGGTTTTAGTGCAATCAATAACAGCCCCTGCATTATTCAAGAAGGGTCTATCAAGGATATTCGACATGTTCTCGTCCTCGGGCATCTCAAGTATAACAAAGTCAGTTAAGATAGTAACATTTGCAACAACAATAGGCACATCCTCACAAATACTGACAGGTATGGCAGTTGATTTGTCAGCCATTTGCAAAGATATTCAGTAGGTGTGAGTTTATTCAAAACAAGTCTTTTATATATAGAGAAAGGCAGAACACTAACGCCAGCTCCTAAATCACACAAAGCAGTTTTGACATAATTTCTTTTGATGGAGCAAGGTATAGTTGGTATTCCCGGATCTCCAAGTTTTTTAGGTACTCCATCCTTAAAAGAATAATTAGCAAGCATGGTGGATATTTTAGCTTCAGGTATCTTTTGTTTATTAGACATGATGTCTTTCATATATTTCGCATAAGGGTCCATCTTTAAAATATCAGTCAAGCGAGTGCGCTAAAAGACTGGTCTAATCATTTCAACAAAGCGTTCAAACTCTTCATCATCCTTTTCTTAGTTGATTTAAGTGGATAGGGCATGGGTTTTTGAACCCATGGTTCTATTTCTCTTCCATGTTTTATAGCCGCAAAGTCTCTTTTATCATATCTTCTATTTTTAGATTGTGGGTTATCAAGATCAACAACAGGTTCTATTTTCAACATCATTATCTGGTTCTTTATTACTGTCTAGTTGAGTATCTTCATGAACATCATCATTATCTTTTTCATTATCACTAGGTGAATGTTCATTACCAGATTGAGTTTCAGCATCAGAAATAGAAACATCATTATTATCTTTAGGAGGTTTTTCTATTTTAGGTTCACTAGAGGCATGCAAAGTCCTATCGTTTTTCTTCTTCTTTTTTCTTTCTAGAAGGACTAGGTGCATCTGCGTTAATTCTTTGAGAGTCTTGTTCAATTCTTTTGAGGGTGACCTCAGGATAAAGTGGTTCCTGAGTCATTTTACCTCCTCTAGTTGCTACTCTAACATCAAAGTCATTTATATTACTATTCATTTCATCAATCAATTCTCTTTGTGATTTAGCAATTTGTTCTAGTTGAGTTTGAACCATAGAGGCATGTTTTCCTACACCTCTAACATCATTGGAGATTCTAAATAACAAGTCACTCAAGCGAGCAATCATATCAGAATTATATTTCAATTGTTTCATAACATTTTCATTGATGTGATTTTGTTTTCTAATGTAGTTGTCAAACTCATAAAGGCATTGGCTAGGATGTTTATTATAAGGGATATCACTTTCATCAAACTTCATTAAGGATTACCTCTACCACCTGTGGAGGTGGTGTATTCGGTCCATGTATTTCTTCAATCGGAGGTAAATTTTTAACATCCTCTACTTTAATATTTTTTCCTTCATAGACTTCTTTGCCTCTTGCATATCTTCCAGACAGAGATATAAGATACCCCTCTTCTTCGGAGTAGGTTTAGGTAGTGGTTCAGGAAGAGTCCAATAATCATAATTTTTAATATATTATTCAATAATTCCTCAGCTTGTCCAACAGTTCATTCCCTGAAAACACATCCAGCACAACTATCTAGGAAGTCCCTAGAAGCATCGGTTAGTCCATTATAGAAGATATCAAGTATTTCATTTTTCTTAAGAGATGATCAGGCAAAGCATTCAACAATTGGAGAAGCCTCCCCCAAGCTTGTGGGAGACTCTATTCTTCAAATTGCACAAAGTTAAATATTTCCTATAAGGCAACTTGTTTCTTATGAGCAGGAAAATATTTTTCAGAGAAGTAATAAATCATATCATGGGGACTACGCACACAACCAAGAGAAAGAGTATTGTACCATATCTTAGCATCACCCTTTATTGAGAATGAAAATAATTTGAGAATATAATAGTAACGAATTTTGTAATCATGAGCAAAAAGGGTGGCTATGTCATTCAACTTAGTAAGGTGCGCCACAACAGTTTCAGTTTCATAGCCATGGAAAGGATCAAATTCAACCAAAGTAATTAACTCTGGGTCACAGAGAATTCATAATCCTTATCATCAACAAAGATAGTTGAAGTGGCAAACTTAGGATCACATTTCATTCTAGCATTCAAAGATTTCTCTTTCAATTTGCATAATAATTTCTTAAGATCATCTCTATCACTGCAAGCAAAAAAGTCTCTAGTTGTGTCCTCATCCATAACATAGCCCTCAGTTACCTTAGGCAATTCATATCTAGGAGCGCTAGGTCTAACAGGTGTTTCAAGATTTTCAGATTCAAGTACTTCATCAGTTTCATTGATCTCATCGGTCTTAGTGATTTCTTTCTCTTTAACTCTAGCAATTTGTTCATCAATAAATTCACCTAGTGACACATTATCATCAAGCAAGGTACTATCATCATCATGAGTAGCATTCATAGAAGAAGTAGCATCATCAATAATTTGCGACATATCAGGATTAATAGCATGTGGTGGTGTTGCCAGTCTACTCAAAATAGAAGGTGAATCAAGTGCAGAGCTAGATGACAGTCCTTACCTCCCCTCATCTTAGAGGGAAAAATCTTAGTCTTGGTATCCTTCAGATTCTTCATAGTGATAAATTGATAATAATCCCAAGTGACTCAACAAATATAGCTATGCTCCCCGGCAATGACGCCAGAAAAATGTCTTGATAACCCACAAGTATAGGGGGTCGCAACAATTTTCGAGGGTAGAGTATTCAACCCAAATTTATAGATTCGACACAAGGGGTGCCAAAGAATATTTGCAAGTATTAGTAGCTGCGTTGTCAATTCAACCACACATGGAGATTAATTATCTACAACAAAGTGATCAGTAGCAAAGTAGTATGATAGTTTTGATAGCAGTAGTAATAGTAACAGTAACAGTAACGGTAACGGTAACAATGATAGCAATGATTTTGTAGCAGGTGTAACAGTAGCAATAGCAATAGTAACTTAGCAAGAACAATATAAGAGAAATTCATAGGCATTGGATCGGTGAATTCGTTGGATGATATTCATCATATAACAGTCATAACCTAGGGCGATACAAAACTAGCTCCAGTTCATAAATATAATGTAGGCATGTATTCTGTAAATAGTCATACATGCTTATGGAAAGAACTTGCATGACATCCTTTGTCCTACCCTCCCGTGGCAGCGGGTCCACAACGAAACTAAGAGATATTAAGGCCTCCTTTTAATAGAGAACCGGAACAAATCATTAGCACATAGTGAATACATGAACTCCTCAAACTATGGTTATCACCGGAAAGTATCCCGAATACTGTCACTCCGGGGTTTACGGATCATAACACGTAATAGGTGACTATAACTTGCAAGAACGGATCTAGAACATAGATATAATGGTGATAACATAAACGGTTCAGATCTGAAATCATAGCACCCCGGCCCAAAGTGACAAGCATTAAGCATGGCAAAGTCATAGCAACATCAATCTTAGAACATAATGCATACTAGGGATCAAGCCCTAACAAAACTAACTCGATTACATGATGTCTCATCCAACTCCCTCACCGACCAGCGAGTCTACGAAGGAATTACTCACTCCCGATGGGGAACATCATGGAATTGGCGATGGAGAAGGGTTGGTGATGACGAAGATCGAAGATTCCCCTCTCCGGAGCCCCAAATGGACTCCAGATCTGGCCTCCCGATGAAGAACAGGAGGCGGCGGCGGCTCCATCTCGTGAAAGGCGATAATTCTTCCTCCTCGATTTTTCTCTCGGAAAATAGGATTTTATAGCGTCGGAGATAGGGTTAGCGGGGCCACCAGGTGGGCACAACCCACCTGGGCATGCCAGGAGGGGGCGCCCTAGTGGGTTGTGCTCCCCAAGGGACCCCCCTCCGATGGTTCTTGGCTCCACTATTTTTCGTTTATTGTATAAAAATTCTCTAATGTTTTTTCATTCCGAGAACTTTTATTTCTGCACAAAAACAACGCCATGGTGGTTCTGCTGAAAACAACGTCAGTCCGGGTTAGTTTCATTCAAATCATGCAAATCAGGTCCAAATCAAGAGTAAAAGCGTTAGGAAAAGTAGATACGATGGAGACATATCATGTACATACAAATGGAAACGTTTAGCCGAGACTGACTGTGTGGGATGTACTTACGACTAGAAACAATTTTTTTGCCTGTATAATTGTATTTTTTTAACACAACTGTACGTATAATCATATTCGCCATCGCACATGACCTCATTTTGCCGAGCGTGTATGGTCAAAGGGCCTATCCCGATGGTTTCTGGGTCATGTGGGAAGGACCCCCCCTATCGCCCACACTCACTTGGGACAGTTCCAAATGTCGTCGCGAAAAGGGGTTAAAAACCATTTATATAGCACCTCGTTGTACTAGTGTATGTACATGTAAATCAAATTATGCGTTGGTAATTAAACCAGATGGATATGAGTAAAGTTATAGCCTACTTTCAAATTCAAAATCGGTTCAATTTTTAAATAAAAACGATTAAATTATAGTGAAAATACACTCTACAGGTCGTTACGGTGCACACGGTTTGTAAAATAACAAGCGTGTGTGATATAAATCACAATCCAACATAGTTCGCAAAGAGGAAACACGTGCGACCATGCACACATTTGTCGTTTTCAAAGCGTGTGTGGTGTCAAACAATATTACAAACGGTGCGAGCAAACTAAATGTTTGTGATAGTCTCCTTATCGTACATGATTTACAATCATGAACTGTTTCTTATGTGATACGCATCGTAAACGTTGCACAGCTGGATAGCATGTACGATAGTTATCCTATATGACATTGGTACGACTGTCTAACGTCTTGTATTCTTATCCGACGCTCGTACGATGATTAACTAATCTTCTTAATTATATATCGCATACGATTCAGGAGAAGTGAATATGTGTGATAGTCTCCTTATCATACATGCTTTACAATCATGAACTGTTAATGATGGGGTGCGCATCGTAAATGTTGCACCATGGGATAACGTGTGCAATGATAATGTTGGCACACAGAGTAGCAAGGATGGAGCATTTGTGATATTCGATATTCGGTATATCACAAATAATTGTGTGATGAATCACGTTTGGGATAAATGCGGGCATCGCATACAATTTGTTCTGGAGAACGCATGCATTCCTATTCCCTATCCCCGACGGTTTCTGAGTCGTGTTGAAAGGACTCCCTATCGCACACACAGACAAGGCGACGGTTTAAAACTCCGTTGCGGAAAGGGGTTAAGAACTGTTTGCATAGCAGCTCAATGTATAGTGACACTTCACCACCTTTGGCCCTAAGGGAAGGCATTGTGGAGTAATAATTAGATGACTGGTTGCTAGAGTGACAGAAGCTTAAACCTTAGTTTATGTGCTATTTCGTAAGGGGCTAATTTGGATCCATATGTTTTCATGCTATGGTTAGATTTATCTTAATTCTTTTTTCGTAGTTGCGGATGCTTACGAGAGAGGGTAATCATAAGTGGGAGGCTTGTTCAAGTACGAACAACACCCAAGCACCGGTCCACCCACATATTAAATTAACAAAGTAGCGAACGCGAATCAAACAAACATGATGAAAGTGACTAGATGAAATTTTTGTGTCCCCAAGAACGCTTTGCTTATTGTAAGAGACTGTTTTGGCCTGTCCTTTGCTAAAAAAAGATTGGGCTACCTTACTACGCCTTTTTGTTACCGTTACTACTTATTGCTCGTTACAGATTATCTTGCTATCAAACTACTTGTTACTGATAATTTCAGTGCTTGCAGAAAACACCTTGCTGAAAACCGCTTGTCATTTCCTTCTATTTCTCGTTGGGTTTAGCACTCTTACTTATCTAAAGGACTACGATTGACCCCTATACTTGTGGGTTATTAGTGTCTGACTATCGACGGGGACGTCTCATACTTGAAGATAATCCATATTAGTGAGGCACCATGACTTTGTATGTGGGTCTTTGGTGGGCTAAGGTACCACAACCTTCCTAACCATCTAATAACTTGTTAATTTCTCTAAAATGCTTTCCCTTTTTTGTCTTTCTTGTTCTTGCTAATCTCTTTATATTTATTATTTATTATGGCAAATTTTTAGTGCTGGGTACATAATATACACTATAAAACCAAAATTTGCTCTACACCATAAAATGTCGGTTGCATATAGGGTAGATCATGTCGATCTCAATTTCACAACGTGTAATATTCTGGTGGAGCGATAGACTATTATAAGTGAGCCGCCATTAGAAAATTGCTCTCTCCCCTGACATTGAGCTTTCAATACCAATTGCCAGACTTTCTGTTTTTGTGAGTGGCCGCTGGAGGCTTGCGCACGCTGCTTGGACATATCCTTAACCCATTGTTGCACTTTGTATGTTGACCTCACAGTGAACAACACTTTTGCATCATGTTCCATGCCCAGCCATCTCTAAGCTAACTAACTCCATTAGAATGCTATGCGTCGGCCTATAGCCTAAGGAATATCTTCAACAACATGGTGATGTGCACAGAGGTGATTGTGCTACTGCATCCATCAAGAGGAAGTTGCGGGAGAGGGGGAAGGTATGCCCTTTTTCCCAGCCGAAACATTGAAAGTGTGGATTGCATCCCTAATAATTCTAGTGAGAAACGTGCAAGGAGAGAGAAAAACATACAAACGAAACCCACGTACCATCACAGCCGCAAACTCACCTTTAATAGTAAACATTTCATGCCCAACTATCTCTAAGTTAACTAACTCCAACATAAAACTGTGTCAATGTCCAACATCATGTCCCGACGATGGTAACAGACCAGATGAATGAACGACTTACAAGGCCTTTTACAGCAGAGGAAGTGTGTGTCGCACTATTCTCGATGAAACTATCAAAGGCGCCGGAGTGGATGGGTTTAATGCTGGTTTTTATCAGCGGCATTGGGACCTCATTAAGGAGGATGCAACTCGGGTGGTGCTCGGGTTTCTACATGGTGATCATATGCTGGAGACGATCGATAATCGTTCTTATACTGAAAGTTAAACATCCAAGGAACATTACCTAGTTTAGGCCGATCTCCTTATGCAATGACATTTACAAATTATGTTCTAAAGTTTTGTCTAACCGTCTGCGTGAGATCCTTGATGAGATTATAGCAGAAGAACAAAGTGCATTTGTGCCTGGCAGGCTGATTACAGACAATGTACTCACAATGTATGAGCGTATTCACTCGATGAAGTGCAAGAAGGGTAAACAGGGATGGTGTGCGGTTAAAATCGATATGATGAAAGCTTATGACCGGGTTGAATGGCCATACTTGCAAGGTTTCATGCATCAAATGGGTTTTGCAGAAGAATGGGTTTCCCTAATTATGAAATGTGTGTCCCAGTTAGCTTTCAGGTAAAAGTGAATGGGGAGCTACTACCCTCTTTTAAGCCTACCAGAGGGTTCAGGCAAGGGGATCCCGTATCTCCATATTTGTTCTTGTTGTGTGGGGAAGGCTTGTCATGTCTGCTCAAGAACTACGATGCGGGATGGACTGACAGAGGGATCGTGTGGGTTTCACAGCCCCTTGGATCTCACATCTATTATCTGCAGACGATTGTCTTGTATTCATGAAGGCCGATGTTAGGAGTGCAACTCGGCTTAATGAAATTCTGAATGTTTATAGTGAAGGCTCAGGGCAGCGAGCTAATAAGTAGAAAAGTTCAGTATTTTTCAGTGCGAATGCTGGGGCTTCTGATCGAGTGGGTGTAAGGAATGCATTAGATATTCGTAGAGAAGCACTCACAGAAAAATATCTTGGGCTACCACCTCCTTCTGGTAGGCTCAATGAGAGTCACTTTGAACACATCCATGAGTGTTCAAGATGTAGGGTGCAAGGCTGGTGCGAGAAAAAGCTTTCATGTGCTGCAAAGGAAGTCCTTAAAACAGTGGTTCAGGCTTTACCAACCTACGCTATGAGTTGTTTCAAGCTCACAAAGGGGTTGTGCAGAAAGGTCATGACAGTAATATCCAAGTACTGGTGGGCGGGATCACTTGATAAAAGAGGAATGCACTAGCAGTCATGGGAGAAAATGTCCATCTCAAAATTCAGAGGTGGGATGGGATTCAGAGACTTGAAGACTTTTAATGATGCCATGTTGGCAAAGCAGGCCTGGAGGCTATTGGAGAGGCCAGATAGCTTGTGTGCACGTGTACTAAAAGGGAGGTATTATCCTAATAGTGATTTCTTGAGTGCCGATTGCCCAAGGAGTGTGTCACCCACGTGGCGAGCTATCATTATTCATAGGAGCATGTTGAAAGAAGGCTTGATAAGGCGTGTCGGCGACAGGATGACGACAAAAATATGGCATGACAAGTGGATAAACAAAACTATTTCCATGAAACCTATCCGCCGTCTATCTGATGAGCCAGTATAGTTAGTTGCTGATCTTCTTGACGACACAGGGCAGTGGAATACTCACTTGATTCGGAGTATGTTTATCGCACCTGATGAGGACGCAATCTTGAGCATGCCGCGACCAAGAATCGCAGGCCCAGATTTTTGGGGCTAGGCATGGGAGAAGACTGGAGCGTTTACGGTCCGGTCGGCTTATAGAATGACCATGGACAAAAAAATCAACTTGCAAGTTCAGACTTCATCTTTTGATGGTGGAGAAGGAACATGGAGGGCTCTTTGGAAACTACAAGTACAACCAAAAATTAGAGTTTTCATGTGGAGAGTATTGAAGGATATGTTACCAGCACATGGGGAGTTATGCAGGCGCCATATCAGAACAGATGCAATTTTCCCAATGTGTGGAGGAAGCGATGAATCTTTATTTCATGTGCTGATAATCTGCAAGCATGCAGTGCTGTTTTGGGAAGCAGCCAAGGATTTTTTTGAATTAAAACTTCCAGAGTTACATCCTGTGACGTGGGCAAGAGATTTGCTAGATCATACTTTCATGTGCAAGAAGGATGCAACAATTTCTGTGTCGGTTTTGTGGGCGATTTGGAGCAACAGGAACAAAATACTCACAAGGAGATTGCCTATCAACCTTATAGATCAATGCAGCTAATACATGAGCTAGTGCGAGCTCTTGACATTCCGGCAATGGAGGAGCAACAAGTTAAAACTCAGCCTAAGTGGGATCCTCCAAGCATGGGATGGATCAAAGTTAACACCGACGATGCAGTCGGATGTGCACAGAAGTGTGCGGTGACTGGGGCGATCGCGAGAGATCACTCAGGTATGTTTGCTGTAGCCCAGACAACTAAGTATGAAGCTATATCAGATCCATTTATTATTGAATCATTGGCATGCCGAGATGGCTTGCGAATGGCTATGGAGAAGGGCTACCAGAAGGTAATACTGGAGACAGACTGCCAGATGATTGCTACGACATGGGAGGCGGGGCAGGACCGATCCGAGGCCGGACATATCTTCAGAGAGATGAAGACGTATCTCTCAAACTTTCAAGAATTTTCTTTAGTTTTTTCTAATCGTAGTGCTAACTTTGCGGCTCATCTGTGTGCAAAGGAAGCAATGAATATAGAGTGTTGCAGCTCCTCATTTGATGTAATCCCTGCGTTCTTGATTGTTCAAGTGCAATCAGAATTTGTACCGCTTACTCAGTAACAAGATGCCTTGATGGCGGTTAAAAAAAACTAACTCCAACATAAGGAATATCTTCAACAACACGACGCACGGAGGAGTCACTGTGTTGTTGCGTCCATCAAGAGAAAGTTACGGGAGAGAGGGAAGGTGTTCCCTTTTTCTCAGCTGAAATATGTAAAAAGTGGATTGCATCCCTAATTGTTTAGTGGGAGACGTGCGAGGAGAGGAAAGACGTACGTACGATATAACGATGAACGAAATGGACGTACCATCGTAACCACAGACTCCTTTTTTTTTTTTGACAAAAACCAGACTCCCCTTTATAGTAGAGAAAAATTGATTTATTCCGCTATAAAAAAGGAAAACTAAACGGCGTGTTTATTTAGGGATTTTATAAACGGCGCGTTAAGCGCCGAATATGATTCGCCAGGGAAAACGAGGGTAACCTTTTTTTTTTCGAGACAAGAAAACGAGGGTAAAACTGGGCATTTCCTATTTGGCGCCACAGGCGCCAGTTAACGTGCATTTTGTTAACTGGCGCCTATGGCGTCCATAAATGGGCCGGCCCATCTAGGCGTCGGTTGACCCTTTTTTTTGAAAATTCTGTGAACTCTTTTGGGATTGATGAACTTTTTTGAATATTGATGAATTTTTTCTAAATTTAATGAACATTCTGTCATTAAAATGGATGAATTTTTTTATTTATGAACTTGTCTTTCAGTTCCATGAACTTTTTCTAAAAATATATGAACTTTTTTCAATTTCTATGAACTTTTTTTAAATTTTATGAACTTTTGCGAAATTGGATGAACTTTTTTTTCAATTTGAATGAACTTTTTTTCAAATTGATGAACTTTTTCAAAATTTATGAACCTTTTTTAAAGATATGAACATATTTTTTCAAATGAATGAACTTTTTTTTCTTGAAATCTGCAAACCTTTCTTCATTTCATATTTTTATTTCGCAAAAAAACTAAAAAAAGTTAGGGCAGCACGCTAGTGGGCCGGCCCATTCTAGCAGCGCTGCAGGCGCCGGATCGTTAACGGGCGCCTGCAGCGCTGTATAGGAGCTCCCGTAAAACTGAAGCGTAAACTTTGCATAGGTACTCGAAGCCCAGTAGCCAAGTTGGCCCAACCTGTCGGTAGTCTGCCTAAAGGCCCAATGACAAGATTAGTCCAAACCAAAACCCAATCTCCAAAAAAGAAGTCCAAACCAAAACCCTCCCCTCTTCCTCCCCTTCCGCCGTCGCCGCCAGCGCCACCGCCTCCTCCTCCCGCCGCCCTCGGTCTCCGATGGCCGACGCACCGGAGCAGCCTACGGCAGACCCGCCCACACCGCCGCAGGAGTCCATCCAAAGGCCTAAGAAAAATAAGAAAGGCCGCAGGAAGAAACCGAAGAAAGCCGCCGCCGCCGCCACTGCCGCCCCCTCCTCCTCTGGCGCCACCATGGTCGAGGACCCCTTCCTCGTCCTCGCCGGCGGCAAGGAAGGAGGTAACGAGCCGACTTTCCAGTACTGAGCTCCACCTTGGTTCGGTTTGTCTCTGTGGTTACTGACGTGGGTGGGGATTCTGCGCAGGTTTCCTGGAGCTGGAGGAGATCGACGGGGCCGACTTCGGGATCTTCGGGAGCGTCGTGGAGGACGTGGGAGCAAGTGAGAAGAAAGCGTGGAATGACCAGAAGAAGAAGAAGAAAAAGAAACGCAAGCGAGGGGATGCCAAGCGCTTGGATGGCGATGTAGGCGGCGATGGTGATGGTGATGGTGATGGCGATTGTGCAGGCGATTCGGTAGCTGAGAGCGAGGAGGAGGGTGAGAAGGGTGATAAGAAAGGAAAGAGGAAGAAGAGGAACAACAAGAAGAGGAAGGTGAAGGATAATGATTCAGAGAGCAAGGAGGACGTTGCTGATGACAATGTGGAAGGTGCTTAGCTTCTCATTTTCAGCTTGTGGTTTCGAATCATTTGCTTTTGTATCTCTTAGACTGTAGTTTTTGCATTCTTTGCTTTGTGCTTCTGTTAGTTGTGATTTGCCAAATTTATAGTTAATAATACTGTTGTGTGCTTCCAGATATGCAAGATGACGTTGAAAATATGGAACAAGACAACAAAGAGGAGGTGAAATTGGGTGAGGATGAACTTTATGCGTGGCTAGAGCTAAGATTGCATCCCCTTCTTATCAAGGCAATGCACAGGCTTGGGTTCAATGAACCAACACCTATACAGAAGGCTTGCATTCCTGCAGGGGCTCATCAAGGCAAGGTTTGTCAATGTTAACTCATAGGCCACCTGGCCATTGGCTTTTTCTACATGAAAATGGCGACACTATTCTTTACTGAAAATATGATATTGTTCTTATGCTTGTTGCTTTCATAAGTTGCCTAATGGATATATTATTGTATTAAACTGACAGTGCTATACTGCTATTTTTCGTCCCTCTTAGTTAATAATTATTAGTCGGGAGCTTTTTAAATTGCTCCAGATGAAGCCTTAGGTCTTTTAACTATGCTCTTGTATAATTTTTACACCGCAACAGGATGTTATTGGAGCAGCTGAGACAGGTTCTGGCAAGACACTTGCTTTTGGTCTCCCTATTTTGCAGCGCCTTCTTGAAGAACGAGAGAAGACCACAAGATTACATGTAGAAGATGAAAAGGCGGCCGAGGGAAATTCTACAGGAGGCCCACTCAGAGCACTTATTTTGACACCCACCAGAGAACTTGCCAAACAGGTATAAGAATGATCTAACGTAGTGCAATTTACATTTGGCGCGGAATTTAATTGTTTGATGATGCTGTAGCAGTGTAGCTATAAATCTACGCTCTCCATCCTATTGCCCTTGGCGCTTAATTGGGTTCAAATTTCCCTAGCTTATTCAGTTTGAATTCTGAATATCGTTGGTCCTGTAATTTCCTCTGTGCAAGCTTTCACCTCTATTTGAATATGAGGTACTATGTGTCACCCACTCATTCACATGTTATTATTTTTATTTACAGGTCTGTGATCATCTAAAAGAAGCAGCTAAGTTCTTAGGAATTCATGTTGTTCCTATCGTTGGTGGTTTATCCATGGAAAAGCAAGAAAGACTTCTGAAAAAGAAACCTGAAATTGTTGTTGGAACTCCAGGAAGATTGTGGGAGCTAATGTCATCAGGCAATCAGCACCTAGTTGAGGTTAGTATGTGAAAGTCTGAAAGCATATGTCAAATTGTTAGCGTGCATTTTGGCATTTCTGTGTATCATCAACATACACCATTCATACCCCTTGGATTGCAGTATAGGGAATAATGAATTAAATATTATCAGCAATCATAAGCTAATCTGAAATTGACTGTTTCGCACGAGTGATAACAAATGCCCAACTTCCATGTACAAAGTTTTGTTACCACATTGCAGCCGGAAGATTCCCATTTCTCGAAACTAGAGGAAAATAGCACACTTAAAAGATTCACCTTTTTTCTGTTTGTGCAAACTGCAAACAGAAAGCCAGGCTTGCATCTTTAGTCTGGAGAATGCTGGTTTACCTCCCAAGATAAAAAAGAACTTCTATTTGATGGAACCCAGTGATATCTGGTTGAACCTAACCTATATCTGATGGTTATTACTGCTATTTTGGACTTCTGGACAAATCAACCCAATAGTAAACTGACTCATTTTATATTTCAACAGAAGAGAGAATGAGTGTATAAATTTGGCATGTTCTACTTATTGCAGTTGTCATTTTGTGGTTATTTTATGTTGAAGACACGGTGCTAACAGTCACAATATTCTGTTGTTATCACTCAGCTGCATTCATTGTCATTCTTCGTGTTGGACGAGGCTGATAGAATGATAGAGCGGGGTCACTTTAAAGAAGTGCAATCTATCATTGAGATGCTTCCATTATCCAATAGTTCTGATGAGCAAACTGTAAAAGCCACGTCAAGCTGTGAAACTGTGGCAAATTTGCAAATAAAGAAGAGGCAAACCTTTGTCTTCTCAGCAACACTCGCGCTTTCAGCTAATTTTCGCAAGAAGTTGAAGCGTGGGCTTTCTACTTCGAAGGCATCGACGGCTGATGACCTTAGTTCTATTGAAGCACTTTCGAAGCAGGCTGGTATGAAACCTAATGCAGAAATAGTTGATTTGACAAATGCTTCGATCTTGCCTGAGAAACTTGAAGAATCATTCATCGAGTATGCCTTCTCTTCTTTTTGTACTTCTGTTATTATGGCTACTGTTTTCTTTTTGGCTTGTACTTTTTAATGAAAAAATTATAACAGACAGTTTGACACTGAAAAATCATCGCTTGTTTTGCAGGTGTAGTGATGATGATAAGGATGCCAACCTTTATTATATATTGAGTGTTCATGGGCAAGGCCGCACGATAGTATTTTGCACATCGATTTCTGCACTGCGTCACATTTCTTCCTTATTACGCACTCTTGGAATAAATGTCTTGACAAATCATGCTCAAATGCAACAAAGGGCTCGCATGAAGGTGATTTTCTCCCATAAACTATACACGATACTTACATTTAACATTTATTAAGCTTTTCGAATTATATCATTCAGTTTAGATTTTATCTGTTATATATGGTTATGGCCAGAATTCCTGTAACCCGCACAATCCAGTACACATATGAAAGTTATGCCTTTTATTGGGACATGCACTCTCATCTTTGGATGTTGCTAACAGTAAGTAATGCACTAATGTTTGTCTAAAATTATCAGTTAATAACTGACTCTGGGATAATAGGATGCTTTACTTTTCGTTTCAAGTTCTATGATGATGTATGATCTACCTTCTGCGCTGTAGTTTTTTTTTGTTCTTGCTTATTTTGCATTGACCTGTATGACTTGTTATGTCCAAATATAGTTAAGCACTTCCCATATATCCTTGTTTAGCTTTGCCTTCTGTAACATAAAGCATTGAGGTTTTCCTGTGTTCATTCAGGCTGTGGATCGTTTCCGTGAAGGTGAGAACTCCGTTTTGGTCGCGACTGATGGTTTTGCAAGGGGCATGGACTTTGATAATGTTCGAACTGTTATGCATTATCAACTGCCACACTCAAGTGATGTAAGTGCACTGTTTATTTCTCAAACCTATACTTTCCTAGATATAGACCAAGCTAACTTGAGTTATTAAAATTCTTGTTTGTCCCCTTAGGTTTATATCCACAGGAGTGGAAGGACAGCGCGTAAATCATTGACTGGCTGCAGTATTGCATTAATCTCCCCTGCTGACAAAGCCAAGTTTTACTCTCTTTGCAAGTCATTTTCAAAGGTGATTTATTTCAGGTGTACTCATGCATTAAATATTACAGCATACGTGGCATATTCAATCTCTCATGGCTTGTCATAACTTATCTTTTTGGCCACTGTTTCTGATATATTATATCATAGCTGCGCTCTTCTATTTTGCACCTGTTGCTACAACTGCACTTCCATCGCTCTCAAGTCTCAACCACTCAGCGTGGTGCATAATTTTACAATGGTTATTTCTCGGATTAAGCTGACTATAACCATTGATTGAAAATGACAGGAGAACCTGCAGCAGTTTCCTGTTGATCAGGCCTACATGCCTGCAATAATGAATAGGCTCTCCCTTGCTCGGCAGATTGACAAGATATCAAGTAAAAGTTCAAAGGCAAGGGGTTTGTTAGATTTTCAATCATATTCTTTGGTCATTTCTAACATGTATGGATTAACCACTGGCCTCTGGTTAAAGTTAGGTTATGGTTGTCTACGCTCTGATTTTCCTCTGCTTTTCAGGAAAATGCTAACAAATCCTGGCTTCAGAGGAATGCTGAATCCATGGGTTTGATATTGGAGGCTAGTGACAGTGAGGAAGAACGTGTATGGGGCCACAAGCAACGAAAGGCGACTTCAGCACAGCTCCAGAAACTTCAACAGGTTTGGATGATTATGATGATTATATTAGGCTTATAGGGTTGAAGTATCGGTAAACTAAACTATTTGCAGGTGTTCATGATTTTTACAATGTTTACCTATCTGGCCTGTATGTAAACATAATTTCCTTTGAATCACAGGATTTGAATGAACTCTTGCAACATCCCTTGCAGCCCAATACATTCTCACGCCGCTATTTGGCTGGGGTTAGTTTTCTGTCATGGAGTAAATGTTATGGATCTATTATGGTATCCTAACCTGACTAGAGTGTCTATTTATGTGTTCACTGACTTGAACCATCAATTTATTCAGGCTGGTATTTCACCATTGCTTCAAAAGCAACTAGAAGAGTTGTCCAAAAGGAATGTAAACAATAATAGCAGTAATGACAATAATAAAGGGTCGCGGTTTGTTATTATTGGCCAGGATCGCGTGGAACCGTTGCAAGCTCTTCAAGATTCTGGGCAAGAGGTTAGGTTTCTATAGACTATTTACGATATTCATAACCAGAATCAAGTTTGTATCTTGTGTATGTAGCTCATACATTAGTTGCTTTGTTTGTGTATGTGGTTCATATTAGTTGCTTTTGATTTCATTCTGTCAGATTTGTGTGAACATGGACAAGCAAAAGGAGAAGAGAAGACTTGCCGAGAATTGGAGGCGAAAGAAACACGAAGAGAAGAAAAGTAAACTTTTATCATCGTTTTTCTTCTATTTCGCCTCACTTGCAGTCAGTTGAATATTTGATGTAACCTGTCTCTGATGACGTGTTTTACATTTCAAATATCCCCTTAACTATACTTACAAGGAAAAACAGTACAAACATTGTAGAGACAGAGCACACCCACCTTATAAGTACCACCTTCTATTTTCAGGCACACGGGAACAAAAGAGAAAGGACAGGAGAAGTGCTAAAGAGAGAGACTGAATGATAAATGAAATACTGAAAGAGGAGGCATGTACTGTTTTGAGATTGTTTGTCTCGGGGGCTTGGGAGGGGTAAATGTGCCGGGCTACTTCATCATCAGGCCACTTCATTTCCACGATTCCTTTCAAGAATGCATGCCTTCGCTGCTGATTTTGGCATGAAAGATTATTGAAGAATATGTCAGTTGGAGGAAACGAGATCAAGGCCATGTATTCCGTGTTTTGCAGTTGAAGATAAGTTAGAACTGAGCCCTAGCAGATAATGAACGCCGTACAATTGACTCATCTCTGTAACATGTGTAGTTTATCATTGAGTGCTGAAATATTTTTGTTGTCGAGTTCACCCAGATGTTATACCTGGTGGAAATTTGTCGACTTGATTAGGTATTGGTCTATTCAGCTGTGTGCTCGGTGAAACAGAAGACTGTAACAGTATATCCAATCCCAGGTGTCTTCACTGACTTCAACCATCAATTTATCCAGGCAGGCATTTCACCATTGCTTCAAAAGCAAGTACGTACGTACTACTCCCTCCGTTCTTAAATATTTGTCTTTTTAGAGTTTCAAATGGACTACCATATACGGATGTATATAGACATACTTTAGTGTGTAGATTCACTAATTTTGTTCCGTATGTAGTCACTTGTTGAAATCTTTAGAAAGACAAATATTTAGGAACGGAGGGAGTAGAAGAGTTGACCGAAAGGAATGTAAACAGTAATAACGAGAATAAAGGGTCTCGATTTGTTATTATTTGGCTAGAGGTACATGTGTCTTCACCAAATATAGAGCGAGAGTCGCACGGGTTCTGTACGAGCCTAACCGCTAGTGTCACCTGGCAGTTTACGAGTAGCTCGTTGTTAGTAGATCTGTAATGTTTTCATTCAACGGATCAGATTGCACCTATGACGCTGAACGGCTGAACCTAACGCTAAGAGCGACTCCAGCAGAGTTGCCATATGGGTCTGATCATCACAATAACTACTAATATGATGATTTTGACTCAAAATAACACTTCAGCAGAGTCCACATATACCTCCCATTTATGAAGCTCGCTCCAAAAACGACCTCATAGCCTTCAAATATGGAGGATGTGGCGCCCTGCTTGGAGCTTGCTCCATATCCAACTGCAAATGTAGGAGGGAAGTTTTAACTTCTTTCTCGCCGCACCACAACTGGGTTTTCAAGTTGTCGGCCCAGGTTCACACACAAACAATCACCGGTGAGCCATGGTGGATGGACGACCAACCACCTGCACATTAATGGTCTCTACCACACCCTTTGATTTCCGAAGCCGTTCGGACGGCCACGGGGCTTCATCCCCAGCTATAAAAAGCCCGGTGGCGAGACGTCCTCATTACCAAAGCCCTAGCCGCCTCCCCTCCCATCTCCTCCAACATCTGGGACAATGTCACCGCGCAAGAACGTAGCCTATTGGCTCAAATTGGCGGCTGAGCGGAAACTCACGTCCTAGATGCCGCACACCGACGCGAACTCTCACCGCGACGCACTAGTTGCGGCAGCCGCCAGATCCTCCTCCCGCGACAGCAACATATCTGGTGGCGGCAAGGGATCCAACGCTTCGTGTGACACCGATGGCTCCACTAGTGGCTGATGCCGTAGGGCTTGCCCGCTTGTTTGGGTGAAGGAGGAGGAGGAGGATGATGTCCCCGTCTACTGCGCTGGCCGCTCGTTCCAATGAAAGACGCTATACATGTCAAGGCCAGCCGGACACGGAGCCAGAGTTCAAGGATCCACTCGACGCCGTGCTGTGGCTCTCCGCCCTCAAAGCTCACAACAAGGAGTGCATCCGGCGACAGTCCCACTCGTAACCATCAACGAGGAGGAGCAGCAGTGGCTAGCGACTACCGCTCGTGAGCTAAAGCCCTACGTCTTCCTAGACTATCCCTAGGAGAAGGAGGAGGAGGAGGAGGAGAACGACAATGACTAGATGGCGCCGGCCACCGACTAGTGTAGGTAGTTCTAGGTAGCCACATTGTATGTTTTAAAATATTGTTCAAGCCGCATTATATACTCCCTTCATTCCTAAATATAAGTCTTTTTAGAGATTTCAATATGAACTACATACGAAGCAAAATGAGTGAATCTACGCTATAAATTATGTCTATATGCATCCGTATGTAGTTTGTACTGTAATTTCTAAAAGGACTTGTATTTAGAAACGAATGGGGTAGTATAAAACAACACATTTTTGGCACTAAATATAGTTGTTATTAAGTTACCGTGCTTAAATTGCTCCTATAAAATTGAAGAAATGATAAAAAAAAACACATTTTTCTTACGGGACATCCAATTCGACTTCCCATAAGGAAACAGGTTCGATATCAATTCGACTTCCGAATTCCGATAGACAACTGTATTCCTTTCCCGACTCTCACAAGAGACAGCAGCGGCAGGGGCCTCTGCCTATATTAGCATCGACATTGCCTCTCTCGATCTATCGTCCCGGTAATCAGAACTTGATCGTAGCTTTTCCTTGGTTCTCGCCGCGAATCCACACAGAGCACGAGCCAAACAAACGTGCGCGGCGATGGGGGCTTCGGCAGTCGACGAGCAGAAGGACGCGGCGACATCTGCCGGTGACAAAGCCTTTACGAGGCCCAGCCCCAGCGGCTTCGCCTCCTACGCCGACAAGCTCCGAGGCGACCTTGACAAGATCGCGGCGGACGCGACCGGCAAGGACGTCCTGGATGCCCTCGCGCAGCTCAGCGAGGCCGTCGGCAAGATGGCAACAACGGCGGCCGGGGCCGGCGAGCACGTCTTGTACCACTTGAACTCTGTAGCCACGGGCGAGCTCACCCGCGAGATCGACCAGACCATCGAGTTGATCGCAGTGGCGGCGGCGGCAGGCGAAGCAGACTGGGTGATGGGCACCACGCGGTTGCTCATGGCGAGCACCGAGGACATCACCCGCCACCTCACGGAGGCCATCGAGAAAGAGAAAGCAGCGCCGGGCGCCGGCGGGGTTGAACTTGAAGAACAGGCCGTGGACGGCGATGCTTCCTTGCACCAAGAGATGTACGAGGAGGAGGAGGAGGCCTTCTTGGACGAACTGGACTACTGCGATATGGTCTTGGATGTTGATGAGGCCTTGGATGATTTGCGCCTGGAAGCGGCCGGGTGCAGCGGTGACCGTCCACCAACGACAGGGTTTCTTGGCCGATATGATTTTTTCACACTGCAAGACTTCTTGAAGTTGGTTGATTGATCGATGACGCTTTGTAAGAGATGCATATTGGATCTGCTACGGCGTATGGAAGCCGTGGAAGAGAATCAAGAGATGTAGCAGTAGGCTAGCTAGTAGGAGTAGTAGAGGTACCCCATGTACGTCCATGTAAGGGCGGGATCAGACAAGCTGATGTGTAAGATTTTCTTATTAAGCTCGACGACAAATTAAGTGGATGCACTGCTGCACATTTCTTGCTACATCTACTCGCTCTTGGGAAATTAGTTGTGATATACTCCATCCGTAAGTGTCTCCATCTTAATACAATTTTATACTAAAGTTAGTAAAATGATGAGACACTTCTTTTGGGAAGGAGGAATTATCTCATTAGGATTGAAACATAAATATTTAGATCAATAATGCGAGAACAGAAAATATATAGATGTGATTTACTGTATGTGATTATTATATATGAGTAGTTGTCAATACAGAGTATTTATTTATTAAATACAAGTAGCACAATAGTTTTCTCAGTTGCATGTTGAGGTACATCTTTTTCATACGTGGTTGCACGTTGAGATGAGATGTTTACATGCTAAGAGAAACTTGCTACTATCTATTAGTCATTATGCCTCGTTTGGCGCTTTATACATAAAGAGGGGCAAAAACCTTTTTCGGTAACCACAAAGATTTTGGCAAACAATTATGAAAAATTGGGGATCGGCTACAAGGCAATACCTGAATTGCAAAGGGGTTTGGGATATCCTTTTTTAGACTTCAATCTGCTTATAAGCTCAAACATGCAAGTTTAGAGGATATTAACCACCTCAGGGTGGTGGCCTAGCCATACAAGCCAACCAACAGCTTCGTACAAAACACCACGAGCTATGGAGTGAGCTCTCACACATTGGTGCGTTTATGCTTGATGATGTTCACACTCGAAAAACTGCATTCTCTCCTATATGTCATGTACGATATGAGCATAGCTAGACTCCCCTGGGGCCATCATGTGTGCTCCTGACTACTTGCTGGCAATCGGTCACGACTATAATCTTGTGTGCGAGGATGTCTTTGTTGGAAATATGCCCTAGAGGCAATAATAAAAGTATTATTATATTTCATTGTTCATGATAATTGGTTTTTGTTCATGCTATAACTGTATTATCCGGAAATCGTAATACACGTGTGAACACATAGACCACAATATGTCCCTAGTGAGCCTCTAGTTGACTACCTCGTTGTGATCAACAGATAGTCATGGTTTCCTGACTATGGACATTGGATGTCGTTGATAACGGGATCACATCATTAGGAGAATGATGTGATGGACAAGACCCAATCCTAAGCATAGCACAAAGATCGTGTAGTTCGTTTGCTAGAGCTTTACCAATGTCAAGTATCTCTTCCTTCGACCATGAGATCGTGTAACTCCCGGATACCGTAGGAGTGCCTTGGGTGTATCAAACGTCACAACGTAACTGGGTGACTATAAAGGTGCATTACAGGTATCTCCGAAAGTATCTGTTGGGTTGACACGGATCGAGACTGGGATTTGTCACTCCGTATGACGGAGAGGTATCTCTGGGCCCACTCGGTAATGCATCATCATAATGAGCTCAAGGTGACCAAGGTGTTGACCACGGGATCATGCATTACTGTACGAGTAAAGTGACTTGCCGGTAACGAGACTGAACAAGGTATTGGGATACCGACGATCGAGTCTCGGGCAAGTAACGTACCGATTGACAAAGGAAATTGTATACAGGGTTTTGATCGAATCCTCGACATCGTGGTTCAACCGATGAAATCATCGAGGAGCATGTGGGAGCCAACATGGGTATCCAGATCCCGCTGTTGGTTATTGCCCGAGAGTCGTCTCGGTCATGTCTGCATGTCTCCCGAACCCGTAGGGTCTACACACTTAAGGTTCGGTGATGCTAGGGTTGTATGAATATGAGTATGCAGCATACCGAATGTTGTTCGGAGTCCCAGATGAGATCCCGGACGTCACGAGGAGTTTCGGAATGGTTCGGAGGTAAAGAATAATATATAGGAAGTGGTATTTCGGCCATCGGGAAGGTTTCGGGGTCTCCCGGTAATGTACCGGGACCACCGGAAGGGTCCCGGGGGTCCACCGGGTGGGGCCACCCATCCCGAAGGGCCCCATGGGCTGAAGTGGGAGGGGAACCAGCCCATAGTGGGCTGGTGCGCCCCCCTAGGCCCACCCCCTGCGCCTAGGGTTGAAACCCTAGGGGTGGGGGGGCGCCCCACTTGGCTTGGGGGGCACTCCACCCCCTTGGCCGGCGCCCCCCCTTGGAGATTGGATCTCCAGGGGCCGGCGCCCCCCCTGGAGGCCTATATAAAGGGGGGGAGGGAGGGAGGCTGCTGTACCCTTGTGCTTGGCGCCTCCCTCCCCCTGCTACACCTCGTCCTCCTCCCGTAGTCGCTTGGCGAAGCCCTGCCGGAGTTCTGCTGCATCCACCACCACGCCGTCGTGCTGCTGGATCATCATCAACCTCTCCTTCCCCCTTGCTGGATCAAGAAGGAGGAGACGTCTCCCGTCCCGTACGTGTGTTGAACGCGGAGGTGCTGTCCGTTCAGCACTTGGACATCGGTGATCTGAATCACATCGAGTACGACTCCATCATCACCTTGCAAGCTTCCGCACGCGATCTACAAGTGGTATGTAGATGCAAACTCTCTCCCATTACTCGTTGCTTAGATGAACTCATAGATGGATCTTGGTGAAACCGTAGGAAAAATTTTAATTTTCTATAACGTTCCCCAACAGTGGTATCAGAGCTAGGTCTATGCGTAGTTCTCTAATGCACGAGTAGAACACAATTTTGTTGTGGGCGTGGATCTTGTCAACTTACTTGCCTCTACTAGTCTTTTCTTGCTTCAACGGTATTGTGGGATGAAGCGGCCCGGACCAACCTTACACGTACGCTTACGTGAGACCGGTTCCACCGATTGACATGCACTAGTTGCATAAGGTGGCTGGTGGGTGTCTGTCTCTCCCACTTTAGTTGGAGCGGATTCGATGAACAGGGCCCTTATGAAGGGTAAATAGAAGTTGACAAAATCACGTTGTGGTTATTCGTAGGTAAGAAAACGTTCTTGCTAGAACCCAATCGCAGCCACGTAAAAGATGCAACAACAATTAGAGGACGTCTAACTTGTTTTTGCAGCGATTGATCATGTGATGTGATATGGCCAGAAGTTGTGATGAATGATGAATTGTGATGTATGAGATCATGTTCTTGTAATAGGATTCACGACTTGCATGTCGATGAGTATGACAACCGGCAGGATCCATAGGAGTTGTCTTTATTTTTTGTATGACCTGCGTGTCATTGAAGAACGCCATGTAAACTACTTTACTTTATTGCTAAACGCGTTAGCCATAGAAGTAGAAGTAGTCGTTGGCGTGACAACTTCATGAAGACACGATGATGGAGATCATGATGATGGAGATCATGGTGTCAAGCCGGTGACAAGATGATCATGGAGCCCCGAAGATGGAGATCAATGGAGCTTTATGATATTGGCCATATCATGTCACAACTATATAATTGCATGTGATGTTTATTATGTTTATGCATCTTGTTTACTTAGGACGACGGTAGTAAATAAGATGATCCCTTACAAAAAATTTCAAGAAGTGTTCTCCCCTAACTGTGCACCGTTGCTACAGGTCGTCGCTTCTAAGCACCACGTGATGATCGGGTGTGATGGATTCTTACGTTCACATACAACGGGTGTAAGACAGTTTTACACAGCAAAAACACTTAGGGTTAACTTGACGAGCCTAGCATGTACAGACATGGCCTCGGAACACGGAGACCGAAAGGTCGAACACGAGTCGTATGGAAGATACGACCAACATGAAGATGTTCACCGGCGATGACTAGTCCGTCTCACGTGATGATCGGACACGGGCTAGTCGACTCGGATCGTGTAACACTTAGATGACTAGAGGGATGTCTAATCTAAGTGGGAGTTCATAATTTTGATTAGAACTTTATTATCATGAACTTAGTCTAAAACCTTTGCAAATATGTCTTGTAGATCAATGGCCAACGCTAATGTCAACATGAACTTCAACGCGTTCCTAGAGAAAACCAAGCTGAAAGATGATGGGAGCAACTATACGGACTGGGTCCGGAACCTGAGGATCATCCTCATAGCTGCCAAGAAACAATATGTCCTAGAAGCACCGTTAGGTGACCCACCTGTTCTCCCAGCACTGCAAGACGATTTGAACGTTTGGCAGACTCGTGCTGATGATTACTCCCTCATTCAGTGCGGCATGCTTTACAGCTTAGAACCGGGGCTCCAAAAGCGTTTTGAGCATCACGGAGCATATGAGATGTTCGAAGAGCTGAAACTAGTTTTCCAAGCTCATGCCTGGGTCGAGAGATATGATGTCTCCGACAAGTTCTACAGTTGTAAGATGGAGGAAAACAGTTCTGTCAGTGAGCACATCCTGAAGATGTCTGGGTTGCACAACCGTATGACCCAGCTGAACATTAACCTCCCAGATGAGGCGGTCATTGACAGAATCCTCCAGTCGCTCCCACCAAGCTACAAGAGCTTTGTGATGAACTACAACATGCAGGGGATGGTGAAGACCATTCCTGAAGTGTTCTCGATGCTGAAGTCAGCAGAGGCTGAAATCAAGAAAGAACATCAAGTGTTGATGGTCAATAAGACCACTAAGTTCAAGAAGGGCAAGGGTAAGAAAAACTTCAAGAAGGACGGCAAAGATGTTGTCGCGCCCGGTAAGCCTGTTGCCGGGAAGAAGTCAAAGAATGGACCCAAGCCTGAGACTGAGTGCTTTTATTGCAAGGGGAAGGGTCACTGGAAGCGGAACTGCCCCAAATACTTAGCGGATAAGAAGGCCGGCAACACCAAAGGTATATTTGATATGCATGTAATTGATGTGTACCTTACCAGTACTCGTAGTAACTCCTGGGTATTTGATACCGATGCCGTTGCTCACATTTGTAACTCACAGCAGGAGCTGCGGAATAAACGGAGACTGGCAAAGGACGAGGTGACGATGCGCGTCGGGAATGGTTCCAGAGTCGATGTGATCGCCGTCGGCACGCTGCCTCTACATTTACCCACGGGATTAGTTTTGAACCTTAATAATTGTTATTTAGTGCCAAGTTTGAGCATGAACATTGTATCTGGATCTCGTTTAATACGAGATGGCTACTCATTTAAGTCTGAGAATAATGGTTGTTCGATTTATATGAGAGATATGTTTTATGGTCATGCTCTGATGGTCAATGGTTTATTCTTAATGAATCTCGAGCGTAATATTACACATGTTCATAGTGTGGATGCCAAAAGATGTAAAGTTGATAACGATAGTCCCACATACTTGTGGCACTGCCGCCTTGGTCACATTGGTGTCAAGCGCATGAAGAAGCTCCATGCTGATGGACTTTTAGAGTCTCTTGATTATAAATCGTTTGACACATGCGAACCATGCCTCATGGGCAAAATGACCAAGACTCCGTTCTCCGGAACAATGGAGCGAGCAACCAACTTGTTGGAAATCATACATACCGATGTGTGCGGTCCAATGAGCGTTGAGGCTCGCGGAGGATATCGTTATGTTCTCACTCTCACTGATGACTTAAGTAGATATGGGTATGTCTACTTAATGAAACACAAGTCTGAGACCTTTGAAAAGTGCAAGGAATTTCAGAATGAGGTGGAGAATCAACGTGACCGAAAGATAAAGTTCCTACGATCAGATCGTGGAGGAGAATACTTAAGTCACGAATTTGGTACACACTTAAGGAAATGTGGAATCGTTTCACAACTCACGCCGCCTGGAACACCTCAGCGAAATGGTGTGTCCGAACGTCGTAATCGCACTCTATTGGATATGGTGCGGTCTATGATGTCTCTTACCGATTTACCGCTGTCATTTTGGGGATACGCTCTAGAGACAGCTACATTCACTTTAAATAGGGCACCGTCTAAATCCGTTGAGACGACACCGTATGAATTATGGTTTGGGAAGAAACCTAAGCTGTCGTTTCTAAAAGTTTGGGGATGCGATGCTTATGTCAAGAAACTTCAACCTGAAAAGCTCGAACCCAAGTCGGAAAAATGCGTATTCATAGGATACCCTAAGGAAACTGTCGGGTATACCTTCTACTTAAGATCCGAAGGCAAGATCTTTGTTGCCAAGAACGGATGCTTTCTGGAAAAAGAGTTTCTCTCGAAAGAGGTAAGTGGGAGGAAAGTAGAACTCGATGAAGTACTACCTCTCGAACGGGAAAGTGGTGCAGCTCAGGAAAATGTTCCTGTGATGCCCACACCAACTGAAGAGGAAACCAATGATGATGATCAAGGTACTTCGGATCAAGTTGCTACTGAACTTCGTAGGTCCACAAGGACACATTCCGCACCAGAGTGGTATGGCAACCCTGTCCTGGAAATCATGTTGTTAGACAACGGTGAACCTTCGAACTATGAAGAAGCGATGGCGGGCCCAGATTCCAACAAATGGCTTGAAGCCATGAAATCCGAGATAGAATCCATGTATGAAAACAAAGTATGGACTTTGACAGAATTGCCCGATGATCGGCGAGCGATAGAAAACAAATGGATTTTTAAGAAGAAGACGAACGCGGATGGTAATGTTACCATTTATAAGGCTCGACTTGTCGCTAAGGGTTATCGACAAGTTCAAGGGATTGACTACGACGAGACATTCTCTCCCGTAGCGAAGCTGAAGTCCGTCCGAATCATGTTAGCAATTACCACATACTATGATTATGAGATATGGGAGATGGACGTCAAAACGGCATTCCTTAACGGACATCTTAAGGAAGAGCTGTATATGATGCAGCCGGAAGGTTTTGTCGATCCTAAGAACGCTAACAAAGTATGCAAGCTCCAGCGATCCATTTATGGACTGGTGCAAGCATCTCGGAGTTGGAACATTCGCTTTGATGAGATGATCAAAGCATTTGGGTTCATGCAGACTTATGGAGAAGCCTGCGTTTACAAGAAAGTGAGTGGGAGCTCTGTAGCATTTCTCCTATTATATGTAGATGACATACTCTTGATGGGAAATGATACAAAATTTCTGGACAGCATTAAGGCCTACTTGAATAAGTGTTTTTCAATGAAGGACCTTGGAGAAGCTGCTTATATATTAGGCATCAAGATCTATAGAGATAGATCGAGACGCCTCATAGGTCTTTCACAAAGCACATACCTTGATAAGATTTTGAAGAGGTTCAAAATGGATCAGTCCAAGAAAGGGTTCTTGCCTATGTTACAAGGTGTGAGATTGAGCTCAGCTTAGTCACCGACCACGGCAAAAGATAAAGAAGAGATGAGTGTCATCCCCTATGCTTCAGCCATAGGATCTATTATGTATGCCATGCTGTGTACCAGACCCGATGTAAACCTTGCCGTAAGTTTGGTAGCAAGATACCAAAGTAATCCCGGCAAGGAACACTGGACAGCGGTCAAGAATATCCTGAAGTACCTGAAAAGGACAAAGGACATGTTTCTCGTTTATGGAGGAGAGGAAGAGCTCGTCGTAAAGGGTTACGTCGACGCTAGCTTCGACTCAGATCTGGATGACTCTAAGTCTCAAACCGGATACGTGTATATGTTGAATGGTGGAGCAGTAAGCTGGTGCAGCTGCAAGCAGAGCGTCGTGGCGGGATCTACGTGTGAAGCGGAGTACATGGCAGCCTCGGAGGCAGCGCATGAAGCGATTTGGGTGAAGGAGTTCATCACCGACCTAGGAGTCATACCCAATGCGTCGGGGCCGATCAAACTCTTCTGTGACAACACTGGAGCTATTGCCCTTGCCAAGGAGCCCAGGTTTCACAAGAAGACCAGGCACATCAAGCGTCGTTTCAACTCCATCCGTGAAAATGTTCAAGATGGGGACATAGAGATTTGCAAAGTGCACACGGATCTGAATGTCGCAGATTCGTTGACTAAACCTCTCTCGCGTGCAAAACATGATCAACACCAGAACTCTATGGGTGTTCGATTCATCACAATGTAACTAGATTAGTGACTCTAGTGCAAGTGGGAGACTGTTGGAAATATGCCCTAGAGGCGATAATAAAAGTATTATTATATTTCATTGTTCATGATAATTGGTTTTTGTTCATGCTATAACTGTATTATCCGGAAATCGTAATACACGTGTGAACACATAGACCACAATATGTCCCTAGTGAGCCTCTAGTTGACTAGCTCGTTGTGATCAACAGATAGTCATGGTTTCCTGACTATGGACATTGGATGTCGTTGATAACGGGATCACATCATTAGGAGAATGATGTGATGGACAAGACCCAATCCTAAGCATAGCACAAAGATTGTGTAGTTCGTTTGCTAGAGCTTTACCAATGTCAAGTATCTCTTCCTTCGACCATGAGATCGTGTAACTCCCGGATACCGTAGGAGTGCCTTGGGTGTATCAAACGTCACAACGTAACTGGGTGACTATAAAGGTGCATTACAGGTATCTCCGAAAGTATCTGTTGGGTTGACACGGATCGAGACTGGGATTTGTCACTCCGTATGACGGAGAGGTATCTCTGGGCCCACTCGGTAATGCATCATCATAATGAGCTCAAGGTGACCAAGGTGTTGGCCACGGGATCATGCATTACGTTACGAGTAAAGTGACTTGCCGGTAACGAGACTGAACAAGGTATTGGGATACCGACGATCGAGTCTCGGGCAAGTAACGTACCGATTGACAAAGGGAATTGTATACAGGATTTTGATCGAATCCTCGACATCGTGGTTCAACCGATGAAATCATCGAGGAGCATGTGGGAGCCAACATGGGTATCCAGATCCCGCTGTTGGTTATTGCCCGAGAGTCGTCTCGGTCATGTCTGCATGTCTCCCGAACCCGTAGGGTCTACACACTTAAGGTTCGGTGATGCTAGGGTTGTATGAATATGAGTATGCAGCATACCGAATGTTGTTCGGAGTCCCAGATGAGATCCCGGACGTCACGAGGAGTTTCGGAATGGTTCGGAGGTAAAGAATAATATATAGGAAGTGGTATTTCGGCCATCGGGAAGGTTTCGGGGTCTCCCGGTAATGTACCGGGACCACCGGAAGGGTCCCGGGGGTCCACCGGGTGGGGTCACCCATCCCGGAGGGCCCCATGGGCTGAAGTGGGAGGGGAACCAGCCCATAGTGGGCTGGTGCGCCCCCCTAGGCCCACCCCCTGCGCCTAGGGTTGAAACCCTAGGGGTGGGGGGCGCCCCACTTGGCTTGGGGGGCACTCCACCCCCTTGGCCGGCGCCCCCCCTTGGAGATTGGATCTCCAGGGGCCGGCGCCCCCCCTGGAGGCCTATATAAAGGGGGGGAGGGAGGGGGGCTGCTGTACCCTTGTGCTTGGCGCCTCCCTCCCCCTGCTACACCTCGTCCTCCTCCCGTAGTCGCTTGGCGAAGCCCTGCCGGAGTTCTGCTGCATCCACCACCACGCCGTCGTGCTGCTGGATCATCATCAACCTCTCCTTCCCCCTTGCTGGATCAAGAAGGAGGAGACGTCTCCCGTCCCGTACGTGTGTTGAACACGGAGGTGCTGTCCGTTCAGCACTTGGACATCGGTGATCTGAATCACGTCGAGTACGACTCCATCATCACCTTGCAAGCTTCCGCACGCGATCTACAAGTGGTATGTAGATGCAAACTCTCTTCCGTTACTCGTTGCTTAGATGAACTCATATATGGATCTTGGTGAAACCGTAGGAAAATTTTTTATTTTCTGTAACGTTCCCCAACAGTCTTCAACTAGACTCAAGACTTCATTAGACGCCTTTGCCTCCAGAATTTCCAGATCGGAGTTTCCTACATTATCGCTAAAGCTCCCACATAAAGACTATCACTATTTTTGGCAATGACGATGAAAAAGTCCTGGTTCTGGTTCCTGACTACCTCAAAATCCACCTTGAACCTGATCCTCCAGAGGAGGAGTAGTCTAGTTTGCCTCAACAGCTCGGGGTGCACTCTTGTTATGCTATTCTTCTTGTTTTCATCAATGCTTTTCCAAGCCTCTAATGATGCTCTGCAAAAATGAGTGGACAGAGAGCAGTGGTTGGTAGATGTCCTCATGGACATCTGAAGGAGCTTCCGCGAAGTCTCAGTCCAGTGCACAACTATCAAATGTACTAGTTGGAGATTCATACGTTTTGGTAGGATGGACCTACTGCTCCGATGGTTGGGGAATGCTATGTCTCGCTTATAGTGAGACCTAGCGTGCTCCCGTGTCAGGCGCCTACCTAAATGAGCTGGCCGAGGCGCGCGTGAAGCCATGGCCTCGTTCTTTTTTTTCTCATGTTTTCTATTTTTATTTTTTATTTCATTTGTACTTCCAATATTCTAATAAATTTATTACAAAATAAATTACATAACAAATTAGAAAAAATGTTAACCAAGCATTTGAAAAATGTTAAATATGTACAAACAAAATGTTTCTCATGTATACGAAAATGTATAAAAAATATACAATATGTGTTAAAAACTTTGATCATGTATTGAGAAAATGTTTATCAAGAATTTGGAATAATGTTAAACAAGTATTTGAATAATGTTAATGAAGCATTTGAAAAATGTTAATGTTTATAGAAAAAATGTTGACCATGTACTAAAAAATGTTAATCAAGCATTTGAAAATGTTCAAATGTGTATAGATTTTTGTTACCATCTATTAAAAAAGGTGAATCAAACATTTGAATTTTATTAAATATGTATATAGAAAATGTTTCTCATGTATATAATACTGGTAAACAAAAGTTGATCATATATTTAAAATATACAATGTGCGTGGAAAATTTGATCATGTATTTGTGACCATGCATTGGAA
This sequence comes from Triticum timopheevii, assembly GCA_963921465.1. NCBI lineage: Eukaryota > Viridiplantae > Streptophyta > Magnoliopsida > Poales > Poaceae > Triticum > Triticum timopheevii. Next base: position 475,361,611 of record OY997264.1, on the reverse strand, counting down.
AATATACAACGTGTGTAAAAAAGTTGATCATGTATTTAGAAAATGTTAATCAAGCATTTGAAAAAAATGTTAATCAAGCATTTGAAATATGTTGAATGTGTATAGAAAAGAATGTTGACCATGTATTAACAAATGTTAGACTCATATTGAAAAAACATTAACGAAGCACTTTAAAATGTGTATATAACAATGTTGGCCATGTATTAACAATATTATTGTTGTATTTAAAAAATGTAATTAAGCATTTGAAAAATGTTAAAACACGTATCAAAATGTTTCACTGTATTAAAAAAGATTAAACTTATTTGAAAAAAGGCTAAATATATATTAGAAAAATGTTCTTGATTATAAGTAAAATGTAGAGTGAAAACCAAAAGGAAACAATGAAAAATAAAAAAAAGAAACAAATGAAAATAAATAAAAAGGAAACAAAAAAGAAAACTGAGGAGACAAGTGCAAAAAGAATGAAAAACTATGAAAACCGATAAAAACAAAGAAAAGAAAAAATACATTGAAAACCAAAAAGAATAGAAGAAAAATAGGAATGAAAAGAAATACGGATGAAAACGAAAGAAACAAAAGAGAAATCAAACCAAAATGAAAGTAAGCACATAAGAAAAACGAAGTATAACAAACGAAAAAGAATAGCAAAGACAATTGGAGAAGAAATTAGAAAATCAAACGAAAAAAGAAAAAAAATGATCCGATGGAACGCAGAAAATAAACAAAAACGTTTTTTAAAGCAGACAAATGAAGGAAACTGGTGACGAAACAAAAAAATAAAATAAAATAAAAGAAAGCAAAAGAAAAACCCAGAAGAAGCGAGCGAAGAAAACCCAAGGGAGGTCGAAAAAATCGCTAAGAATGGGTTACTTTTTGAGTTATTTTTTTTCTTTTTCCTGTGTTGTTATGTGTGAGGGGAGACAGAAAGGCTTCCTCAACTTCTTTTTCCTGCGTTGTTATGTTTTTTCCCCATTTCTTCCTTTCTAGGGGATTTCTTTTGTCAATACATGTATAATTTAAAAACTATATGAACATTATTTGTTTAAATATTTCCCCCTAAAATTACATGTTTTATAATAATAGAAAACTTTTTAAGATTACCTGAATGTTTATGTATTTTCTGTTGCTTGTAACTATAGTTGCACACTCGTTGGGTATGCGCAGTTGGATGTTCATCGTCCGTGCGAAACTCTCTTTTCCAAAAAATATTATTCAATACAATTATTCTTCATTTTTGTTTTTGTTTTTTAGGTTCTACTTTTATTTGTATTTTTAGTTTGTATCTCTGTCCTGAATTGGCCTTTTTCGTTTTTGTTATGCACACATGTACCAGCTGCATGCAGTAGTCCATATGAGCCTTTTGTGCATAAGATATGCTTCCCAAGGATAGTTGCATATCTGTGGGTAGGCAAGCGACGAGACTACTGGCCCTGCTCGAAATAATCTCCCAGTCCGACTTCTGATAGAGAACTATATTCCTTTCCCGACTCTCACAAGGGACAGCAGCGGCAGGGGCCTCTGCCTACATTAACATCGACATTGCCTCTCTCGATCCCTCGTCCCGGTAATCAGAACTTGATCGTAGCCCTTTCCTTGGTTCTCCGCCGCGAATCCACACAGAGCACGAGCGAAACAAACGTGCGCGGCGATGGGGGCTTCGGCAGTCGACGAGCAGAAGGGCGCAGCGACATCGGCCGGTGATGAGGCTTTTACGAGGCCCAGCCCCAGCGGCTTCGCCTCCTACGCCGACAAGCTCCGAGGCGACCTGGACAAGATCGCGGCGGACGCGACCGACAAGGACGTCCTGCATGCCCTCGCGCAGCTCAGCGAGGCCGTCGGCAAGATGGCAACAACGGTGGCCGGGGCCGGCGAGCACGTCTTGCACCACCTGAACTCTGTAGCCACGGGCGAGCTCACCCGCGAGATCGACGAGGCCATCGAGTTGATCGCAGTGGCGGCCGCAGCAGGCGAAGCAGACTGGGTGACGGGCACCACGCGGTTGCTCATGGCGAGCGCCGAGGACATCACCCGCCACCTCATTGAGGCCATCGACAAAGAGAAAGCAGCGACGGGAGTGGGGTGCGGCGATGCTTGCTTGGACGCTCAGGTTCAGCAGAAGATGTACGAGGAGCAGGAGGAGGCCTTCTTGGACGAACTCGACTACCTCGACATGGTCTTGGATGTTGACGAGGCCTTGGATGATTTGCGTCTGGAAGCGGCCGGCTGCAGCCGCAGCGGCGGTGACCGTCCACCAACGACGGGGTTTCTTGGTCGATATGATTTTTTCACACTGCAAGATTTCTTGAAGTTGGTTGATTGATTGATGACGCTTTGTAAGAGATGCATAGTGGGTCTGCTACGGCGTAGTGAAGCCGTGGAAGAGATGTAGCAGTAGGCTAGCTAGCTAGTAGCAGAGGTACCCCATGTACGTGTACGTCCATGTAAGGGCGGGATCAGACAAACTCATGTGTAAGATTTTCTAAGCTCCACGACCAAATTAAGTGCATACACTGGTGCACATTTCTTGCTACATCTACTTGCTTTTGGGAAATTTGTTGTGATATATTCTCTCCGCCCCACAATAAGTGACTCAACTTTGTACTTTTAGATTAATAATATGAGAACAGACAATATATAGACAACAATTTACTTTATGTGATTACTAGCAAAAATGCCCGTGCGTTGCAACGGGAGAGAAAACATAACACACACTCTTAAATCAACAATCATCACTCAAGACCACAATAGGTCCATCTCCTTTATTTTTGCGAGGCATCATATTTGTGTTGCCGCTTATCCTCCTTCTCACCCTCGCCGGTGATGGCCTCGGTGTTCACAAAAAACAACAAAAAACGTGTGTTGGATATGGTTAATCCAAAGCGTCTCTCTCTCTCTCTCTCTCTCTCTCTCTCTCTCTCTCTCTCTCTCTCTCTTTCTCTCTCTCTCTCTCTCTCTCTCTCTCTCTCGCGATGAGAAATCTGTTGTTTTCCTTGCCACATTTTTCAGAGGTATGCACATGTAGTTATCGATGTTTTCTTTTCCGTATATGGTTATAGTGGGGTGTTTATTTGCAATCAGGATCGCCGCCGGTATGAAAAAAATGGATCTTGCGCTATAAATTATAAGTTTGCTTCCATAAAAATATTTAAAAATATTTTTTTTGAGGGGAAATATTTAATATTTAACAGGTAAAATTAACAGCATATTTAGATTCCACACATTTTTCTAATAGAATTACATATATAATATGTTAAAACCAAAGTTACGGCTTAAAAGATACAGATAATTTAGAAAATCATTTGGTTTGACTCAAATATATTCCAAAATAATATTTAAAAATAATTAACAGGTAAAACTAATCTCATATTCATATTCTACATGTTTTTCTAATCAAATTTCATATATAATATGTTCAAATCGGAGTTATGGTTTAAAAGATATGAATAATTTTAAAAAGCATTTGTTTGACTTAAATATTATTCGCGGATGAATTACCTAAAACATCAGGGGAGGTTTCGAAAAATATAAAATAACGGTTCGGGTGTGACTTAAATCCGGACAGCGGGTTGATTTCAAAAAAAGACAGGTACTTTTGTGTAAAATACGAAAATAACGATTCGTTTTAACTTAAAACAGGACCGCGGGTTGAATTCCCTGGAATAGAGGGACTTTTCTAAAAAAATGCCATGACGGACGAAAGAAACCCAATTTGCTTTATTATTAGATAAAGATTATATAGTAGTAGTTGTCAAATACGTGATTTTAAAAAGATATAGTTTTATTTAATACAAGTATCATAGTAGTTTTCTCAATTGCATGTTGAGGTACATCTTTTTCATATGTGGTTGCACGTTGAGATGACATGTTTACATGCTAAGAGAAATTTATTGAGAAGGATCGTCTATTTAATTATATATAGGATATGTAATCTTCACTAATTCTCTTATTAAAGAGCCATTCCTTGTATGCATTTGAAACCAGTGTTTTATGGCTGGCCTTTTCTTTTTCCAACAAAGGGTGGGTTTTATTGACTTAAGATGAAGCATCAAGGAAATATACAAACATAATGAGTGCAGACATGACCTTTGCATAATTAGGATGCACGCCTGCAATATCAATAAACGCACATAAAAAAACACACCAACAAAGAGCAAAGTCCTACAAGCCAAAGTTAGGCCTATGCAAGGAAAAAAATAACCCCCAAAATGTTCAAAAGATACCGATTTCAGTTTAGAACACACTAATCTTATGCCTTTTTTTAAACACAGAAATCTTGACACCGTTTGAGTTCAGTCTAGCATTTTGTCACCAAAAGCTATGCAATATGCTGCATGGCCAAAGGGTGAGAGTGTGAGCTCCTTTTTAGTTATAAGCAAGATACATATACATACAAAAATCAACCAATGCCAATAACTTTTCCTACTTATAAAGTTTGAAGTTGGTGACGAGTTCACGTATGGAACCAGCAACCTTCATCAATAAAAAAATACACCCTTATCCACATGTAGGACTAACAACCTTCCAAGATACATAAATAAATAAATACACTTTTACTTACACTTGGGCCCTAAAATAGAAAGATACAACACTTATAGAGTGCACAAATAATGAATGCAAAAAAGTGAGTCTAGCTCAAAATTATGCTCTTAAGCAGTGACATAACTCCTTGTATTTTATAGTTTCATAGCAAAGCACTGGCATTGTGCTAGTTTTACAGAAACACTTTGTTTCAGTCGATGGATCACAAGCGAGCGTCCCGCCGCCTCCTCTGTGCGACACATTTGTTTGGGGCATGCTATACGCGTCTGTCAGCTGATCAATTTTAAAAGATCGGTCGGGTCGTGAGCCGTCAGATCTGCTGCATCGAGCAGCCGAGCGACGCCTCTATCATTGCAAGAGAGGTCTTGTTGCCGAATGTTTTTGCAACATAGGTCTTGTCGCAGACTTTTTTTCAACAGAGGTGATGTTGCATTTTTTTTCGTCTTGACTTTTTTGCAACATATGTGTTGCTGCAGAAGAAACTTTTCCAACATAGATCATGTTGCAGAAAATTTGCAATGAAAATCATGTTACATAAACGCCATCATTGCCATCGTTCCCCGCCTCCGTTTGCAACTCCATCGCTACAATTGCAACAGGGGGCCGTCGGTGATGGTCGGGGATGACTGCAGGAGGTCGGTGGCGGACGTGCCGAGCCGACGACCATGGTGCCCCTGCCACAAGCCGGGGAGTGCCCTCGCCACTGCGGCAAAACCACCATGCACTGCAACCTACAGGCTCACTATCAGATCTACACCAAGCCATGGTGGCGGAGCCGCGGACATGAATGAAGGTAGTCAGCAGTTGCCTTGTTGTATCGTGCTGCGCCTGCCACAAGCCGGGGAATGCCCTTGCCACTGCTACTGCAGAACCATAGTACGTTGCTAACTACAGGCTCACCATTGGATCTGCACCAAGCCATGGTGGCAGAGTTGTGGACATGAACGAAGGTAGTTGAAGGCTACCTTGCGGTGTGGTCAGCAGCAGGAGCACGACAGTTGCAGGTGGGCAAGAGAATGCTCGGGATAAGGAACAAGTGGTTGAGGTTGGATAAGGCATAGGGGAAATCGTGAGGAGCCAGGGTCATCACGTCACGTGGATAGGTGTCGCGCCAAAAAAGCAGCGGACGGGAGCCCCGAAATCAGTCTAGTGATTTAAATCATTCCCCTTAACAAAAATCAAGACTGTACATGGCTGATCCTAATAGCGCGTATGTATAATATACATAAACATTTGGGATCACGTAACATATCTTTCTGTGTGTGTAGAATGTCTATGTGGCCGTCCAATATGATTTTGATAAAGACTGCTTGGGAGTAACCCCTACCTATAGGTTTTTGCAACTTGGTCCATGTTTCAGCTAGCTCAACCGCAACAAAGGGTTTATTTCAGACCCATGCATGAGGAAGGGCGATGATGGCTGTATCCCGCCATGTTTTAGAAGGAAGAAAAATGCTTTGGAAAGATTGCAACAAGCCTCATGTTGCACAGAGCCTACTGCAACAATACCTCACGTTTTGCAAAGACTGACATCACTCATGTGCGGTTAGATCAGATGGCCATTCGTCATTAAGACAAAAAACCGCTTCAAGGTAATTGGAAAAAGCCTTCTGTTGCAAAGGGCCTACTCAGCGGCAGCGCTGGGGGTATTCCTGGGACTTCTCTGGAATACCAAAGAATTTCGTCTAAAAAATACTACATATACTATACAGTGATGATTTGGCCCATGACTCAAGTGCAACCCAAACTGCAACCGCGGCAGCCACACACGAAGCCAGACCCGGCTGAGTGGGCGTCTCGTTAGGCGCGCGAGCATCCTCATCTCCCTCCCCCATCCCAAATCGATCCCCTTTCCCCTCTCCGAGAACTAAAGCCTGAAGGCGGCGGCGGCACTGCTCCAGCGCCCAGGTCCGGCTGGCCCTCTCCCGCGCCTCTCTCTCGGCCCCTCCAAGGATCCAACCCTCCCCTCCACTGTCATCCCCGATCCCTCTCCCTCCCCTGCCCTCGCCCCTCGGCCTCCGGCCCTCTCCTCCACGGCTTCGCCAAGCAGCAAGCGCCAGCCGCCCAGCCGGTGGACATGCAGACCGCATCCGGCCTCCACGGCGCGGGAGCGCCCTCCACGGCCTCCATCCAGTCTGCATTCACATCCAGTATTGCATCTACTAGGTATTCTTTCCCTCTGTTCTCAAACAAATATGAAGATTTTTCAATAATTGCTTGTAAATTGAAATTGAACTATCAAATTATTGCTAGATGGACCACAAATGATTGCTAGATGGACCACAAAAGATTGCTAGATGGACACTGAACTACTTCTCTTGATTGTGATAATGTGATGTAGATGAAGAAGAAGAATGTTAGCTTATTTGAATTGTGGCACAAATCTTCGAAGGCAAGGAAAATAACTTCTACATCCACACCAACTTCTCTTTCCGTTGAGGTTGAGAGCAATCTGCAGCTAGCATTAGTGCACGCACATGATGAAGCTCCGCCCCCCAATCCCAACTATAGATGATGAAGAGGTTGATGAAGATGATGAATCAATGCCCCAATTTGAAGAAGATTTGGCTTCTCTGGAATAAGATCCTGACAAAAGACTTCCTATATCTTCATATCATGTCAATGACCAGGATAGAGTTAGAAGGAGATACATTGACTTGGGAGCTTGTCAACCAAAGGATCATAAGTTTGAAATCAGAGATTTTAGTGGACATTCTCGTCGCCTTTCCCCTACTTGGTTTAAGATCATAAGTGGCTTGAGTACAGCGTGCAAAAAGAGGCTGCTTTTTGCTTTGTTTGCTACTTGTTCAAGGATAAAACAAAAAGTCCTAGAGGAGATGCATTTGTGCATGGTGGATTTAATAATTGGAACATGAAAGCAAGATTGAAGAGGCATATTGGAGCTGTTAGTGTTGGGTAACGTAGTAATTTTAAAATTTTTCCTACGCACACGCAAGATCATGGTGATGCATAGCAACAAGAGGGAAGAGTGTTGTCCACGTACCCTCGTAGACCGAAAGCGGAAGCGTTAGCACAACGCGGTTGATGTAGTCGTACGTCTTCATGAACCGACCGATTAAGTACCGAACGTACGACACCTCCGAGTTCAGCACACGTTCAGCTCAATGACGTCCCTCGAACTCCGATCCAGCCGAGCTTTGAGGGAGAGTTCCGTTAGCACGACGGCGTGGTCATGATGGTGATGTTCTACCGATGCAGGGCTTCACCTAAGCACCGCTATGATATTATCGAGGTGGATTATGGTGGAGGGGGGCACCACACACGGCTAAGAGATCCAAGGGATCAATTATTGTGTCTAGAGGTGCCCCCCTGCCCCGTATATAAAGGAGCAAGGGGGGAGGCTGGCCAGCCTCGGGGCGCACCAAGGAGGGGAGGAGTCCTCCTCCTAGTAGGAGTAGGACTCCCCTCTTTCCTAGTCCAACTAGGAAAAGGAAGGGGGAAGGAAGGAGAGGGAAAGGAGAAGGAAAGGGGGGGGGGGCGCCCCCTTCCCTTGTCCAATTCGGACCCCCTATAGGGAGGGGGCGTAGCTGCCCCTTGTGGGCTGCCTTCCCTCTTCCCTATGGCCCATGTAGGCCCAATAGTGCCCCCGGGGTTTCCGATAACCCCCCGGCACTCCGATAAATACCTGAATCACTCGGAACCTTTCTGATGTCCGAATATAGTCGTCCAATATATTGATTTTTACGTCTCGACCTTTTCGAGACTCCTCGTCATGTCCCCGATCTCATCCGGGACTCCGAACTACCTTCGGTACATCAAAACACATAAACTCATAATATATCCGTCATCGAACTTTAAGCGTGCGGACCCTACGGGTTTGAGAACTATGTAGACATGACCGAGACACGTCTCCGGTCAATAACCAATAGCGGAACCTGGATGCTCATATTGGCTCCCACATATTCTACGAAGATCTTTATCGGTCAAACCGCATAATAACATACGTTGTTCCCTTTGTCATCGGTATGTTACTTGCCCGAGATTCGATCGTCGGTATCTCAATACCTAGTTCAATCTCATTACCGGCAAGTCTCTTTACTCGTTATGTAATGTATCATCCCGCAACTAACTCATTTAGCTACATTGCTTGCAAGGCTTATAGTGATGTACATTATCGAGAGGGCCCAGAGATACCTCTCCGACAATCGGAGTGACAAATCCTAATCTCGAAATACGCCAACTCAACATGTACCTTCGGAGACACCTGTAGAGCTCCTTTATAATCACCCAGTTACGTTGTGACGTTTGGTAGCACACAAAGTGTTCCTCCGGTAAACGGGAGTTGCATAATCTCATAGTTATAGGAACATGTATAAGTCATGAAGAAAGCAATAGCAACATACTAAACGATCAAGTGCTAAGCTAAGGGAATGGGTCAAGTCAATCACATCATTCTCCTAATGATGTGATCCCATTAATCAAATGACAACTCATATCTATGGTTAGGAAACTTAACCATCTTTGATTAACGAGCTAGTAAAGTAGAGGCATACTAGTGACACTATGTTTGTCTATGTATTCACACATGTATTATGTTTCCGTTAATACAATTCTAGCATGAATAATAAACATTTATCATGAAATGAGGAAATAAATAATAAATTTATTATTGCCTCTAGGGCATGTTTCCTTCGGTCTCCCACTTGCACTAGAGCCAATAATTTAGTTCACATCACCATGTGATTTAACACCAATATTCATATCTGTATATGATTAACACCCATAGTTCACATCGTCATGTGACCAACACCCAAAGGGTTTACTAGAGTCAGTAATCTAGTTCACATTGCTACGTGATTAACGCCCAAAGAGTACTAAGGTGTGATCATGTTTTGGTCGTGAAAAAAGTTTAGTCATCGGGTCCGTCATATTCAGAGCCGTATGTATTTTGCCAAAATATTCTATGTCTACAATGCTCTGTACGGAGCTACTCTAGCTAATTGCTCCCACTTTCAATATGTATCCAGAATGAGACTTAGAGTCATCTGGATCAGTGTCAAATCTTGCATCGACGTAACCCTTTACGACGAACCTCTTGTCACCTCCATAATCGAGAAACATATCCTTATTCCACTAAGGGTAATTTTAACCAATGTCCAGTGATCTACTCGTAGATCACCATTGTACTCCCTTGCCAAACCAGGGCATAATATACAATAGGTCTGGTCCATAGCATGTCATACTTTTATAGAACCTATGACTGAGGCATAGGGAATGACTTTCATTCTCTTTCTATTTTTTGCCGTGGTCGGGATTTGAGTCTTACTCAATTTCATACCTTTGTAACACAGGCAAGAACTCTTTCTTTGACTGTTCCATTTTGAACTACTTCAAAATTTTGTCAAGGTATGTACTCATTGAAAATCTTATCAAGCGTCTTGATCTATCTCAATAGATCTTGATGCTTAATATGTAAGTAGCTTTACAGATGTCTTTCTTTTAAAGAACTCCTTTCAGACACTTCTTTATGCTTTCCAGAAAAATTCTACATCATTTCTGATCAACAATATGTCACTCACATATACTTATCAGAAAGGCTGTATTGCTCCCACTCACTTTATTGTAAATACATGCTTCATTGCAAGTCTGTATAAAACTATATGCTTTGATCAACTTATCAAAGCGTATATTCCAACTCCAAGATGCTTGCACCAGTCCATAGATGGATCGCTGGAGCTTGCACATTTTGTTAGCACCTTTAGGATTGACAAAACCTTCTGGTTGCATCATATACAACTCTTCTTTAAGAAAACCATTAAGGAATGCTGTTTTGACATCCATTTGCCAGATTTCATAAAATGTGGCAATTGCTAACATGATTCGGACAGACTTAAGCATCGCTACAGTTGAGAAAAATCTCATTGTAGTCAACACCTTGAACTTGTCGAAAACCTTTTTGCGACAAGTCGAGCTTTGTAGATAGTAACACTACTATCAACGTCCGTCTTCCTCTTGAAGATCCATTTATTTTTATGGCTTGCTGATCATCGGGCAAGTCCACCAAAGTCACACTTTGTTCTTATACATGGATCCTTTCTCAGATTTCATGGCCTCCAGCCATTTCGCGGAATTTGGGCTCATCATCGCTTCCTCATAGTTTGTAGGTTTATCATGGTCTAGTAACATGAATTCCAGAACAGGATTACCGTACCACTCTGGTGCGGACCGTACTCTGAAGACCTACGAGATTCTGTAGTAATTTGATCTGAAGTTTCATGATCATCATCATTAGCTCCTCACTAATTGGTGTAGGCATCACTGGAACTGATTTCAGTGATTAATTATTTTCCAATTCGGGAGAAGGTACTATTACCTCATCAAGTTCTACTTTTCTCCCACTCACTTCTTTTGAGAGAAACTCCTTCTCTAGAAAAGATCCATTCTTAGCAACGAATATTTTGCCTTCGGATCTGTGATTAGAAGGTGTACCCAACAGTCTCCTTTGGGTATCCTATGAAGACACATTTCTTCGATTTGGGTTCGAGCTTATCAGGTTGAAACTTTTTCACATAAGCATCGCAACTCCAAACTTTAAGAAACGACAGCTTAGGTTTACTGCTAAACCATAGTTCATACGGTGTCGTCTCAACGGATTTAGATGGTGCCCTATTTAACGTGAATGCAACTATCTCTAATGCATAAACCCAAAACGATATTGGTAAATCGGTAAGAGACATCATTGATCGCACCATATCTAGTAAAGTACGATTATGACGTTCGGACACACCATTACACTGTGGTGTTCCAGGTGGCATGAGTTTATAAACTAGTCCACATTGTTTTAACTGAAGGCCAAACTCGTAACTCAAATATTCATCTCCACGATCAGATCACAGAAACTTTATTTTCTTGTTACGATGATTATCCACTTCACTCTGAAATTCTTTGAACCTTTCAACTATTTCAGACTTATGTTTCATCAAGTAGATATACCCATATCTGCTCAAATCATCTGTGAAGGTCAGAAAATAACGATACCCGCCACAAGCCTTAATACTCACTGGTCTGCATACATCAATATGTATTATTTCCAACAAGTCAGTAGCTCGTTCCATTGTTCTGGAGAACGGAGTTTTATTCATCTTGCCCAAAAGGCACGGATTGCAAGCATCAAATGGTGCATAACCAAGTGATTCCGAAAATCCATCTTTATGGAGTTTCTTCATGCGCTTTACACCGATATGACCCAAACGGCAGTGCCACAAATAAGTTGCACTATCATTATTAACTTTGCATCTTTTGGCATCAATATTATGAATATGTGTATCACTATGATCGAGATCCAACAAACTATTTTCATTGGGTGTATGACCATTTAAGGTTTTATTCATGTAAACAGAACAACAATTATTCTTTGACTTTAAGTGAATAACAATATTGCAATAAACATGATCAAATCATATTCATGCTCAACGCAAACGCCAAATAACATTTATTTAGGTTTTAACACTAATCCCGAAAGTATAGGGAGTGTGATGATGATCATATCAATCTTGGAACTACTTCCAACACTCATCATCACTTCCCCTCAACTAGTCTCTGTTTATTATGTAACTCCTATTTCGAGTTACTAATCTTAGCAACAGAACAAGTATCAAATACTCAGCGGCTACTATAAACACTAGTAAGGCACACATCAATAACCTGTATATCAAATATACCCTTGTTCACTTTGCCATCCTTCTTATCCACCAAATATTTAGGGCATTTCCGTTTCCAGTGACCATTTCCTTTGCAGTGTAAGCACTCAGCTTCAGGCTTTGGTCCAGCTTTGGGCTTCTTCGCGGGAGTGACAACTTGCTTGTCATTCTACTTGAAGTTCCCTTTCTTTCCCTTTGCCCTTTTCTTGAAACTAGTGGTCTTGTCAATCATGAACACTTAATGCTCTTTCTTGATTTATACCTTCATTGATTTCAACATCGTAAAGAGCTCGGTAATCGTTTTCGTCATCCTTTGCATACTATAGTTCATCACGAAGTTCTACTAACTTGGTGATGGTGACTAGAGAACTCTATCAATCACTATCTTATCTGGAAGATTAACTCCCACTTGATTCAAGCGATTGTAATACCCAGACAATCTGAGCACATGCTCACTAGTTGAGCAATTCTCCTCCATCTTTTAGCTATAGAACTTGTTGGAGACTTCACATCTTTCAACTCGGGTATTTGCTTGAAATATTAACTTCAACTCCTGGAACATCCCATATGGCCCATGACGTTCAAAACGTCTTTGAAGTCCCGATTCTAAGCCGTTAAGCATGGTGCACTAAACTATCAAGTAGTCGTCTGATACATCTCCAACGTATCTACTTTTCCAAACACTTTTGCCCTTGTTTTGGACTCTAACTTGCATGATTTGAATGAAACTAACCCGGACTAACGTTGTTTTCAGCAGAACTGCCATGATGTTGTTTTATGTGTAGAAAACAAAAGTTCTCGGAATGTCCTGAAAATCCACGGAGGCACTTTTTGGAAAATATAAAAAATACTGGCGAAAGAATCAAGACCAGGGGGCCCACACCCTGTCCACGAGGGTGGGGGGCACGCCCTCCCCCCTGGGCGCGCCCCCTGTCTCGTGGGCCCCCTGAGGCTCCGCCGACCTCAACTCCAACTCCATATATTCCGTCTCACGGAGAAAAAAATCAGAGAGAAAGTTTCATCGCGTTTTACGACACGGAGCCGCCGCCAATCCCTAATCTCTCTCGGGAGGGCTGATCTGGAGTCCGTTCGGGGCTCCGGAGAGGGGGATTCGTCGCCGTCGTCATCATCAACCATCCTCCATCACCAATTTCATGATGCTCACCGCCGTGCGTGAGTAATTCCATCGTAGGCTTGCTGGACGGTGATGGGTTGGATGAGATTTACCATGTAATCAAGTTAGTTTTGTTAGGGTTTGATCCCTAGTATCCACTATGTTCTGAGATTGATGTTGCTATGACTTTGCTATGCTTAATGCTTGTCACTAGGGCCCGAGTGCCATGATTTCAGATCTGAACCTATTATTTTTTCATGAATATATGTGTGTTCTTGATCCTATCTTGCAAGTCTATAGTCACCTATTATGTGTTATGATCCGACAACCCCGGAGTGACAATAATCGGGATACTTCTCGGTGATGACCGTAGTTTGAGGAGTTCATGTATTCACTATGTGCTAATGCTTTGTTCCGATTCTCTATTAAAAGGAGGCCTTAATATCCCTTAGGTTCCGCTGGACCCCCCTGCCACGGGAGGGTAGGACAAAAGATGTCATGCAAGTTCTTTTCCATAAGCATGTATGACTATTTACGGAATACATGCCTACGTTACATTGATGAATTGGAGCTAGTTCTGTGTCACCCTATGTTATAGCTATTACTTGAGGAATCGCATCCGGCATAATTATCCATCACTGATCCATTGCCTATGAGCTTTTCACATATTGTTCTTCACTTATTTACTTTTCCGTTGCTATTGTTATAATCACTACAAAACCCAAAAACATTACTTTTGCTACTGTTACCTTTATTATCATACTACTTTGCTACTAAATACTTTGCTGCAGATACTAAGTTATCCAGGTGTGGTTGAATTGACAACTCAACTAATAATTCTCAAGAATATTCTTTGGCTCCCCTTGTATCGAATCAATAAATTTGGGTCGAATACGTTACCCTCGAAAGCTGTTGCGATCCCCTACACTTGTGGGTTATCAAGACTAATTTCTGGCGCTGTTGCCGGGGAGCATAGCTCTATTCTCTGAGGCACTTGGGATTTATATCTGTTGATCACTATGAAGAACTTGAAAGACGACAGAACCAAGATTTTTCCCTCAACTACGAGGGGAGGTAAGGAACTGCCATCTAGCTCTGCACTAGATTCTCCTTCCGTTATTAGTAAGCTTGCGACACCTAAACCTGCTACTGCTATGAACTCTGATATGTCACATGTTATTGATGATGCAACTTCTGCTATGCATGATACTTATGATGAAACTACTTCTGTGCGTGATACTACTTTGCCATTAGGTGAATTTCTTGATGAACAACTTGCTAGAGTTAGGGGGAATGAAATTATTGAAGATGCTATTATTGATGATAGTGATGATGAAAATTCTCGCAATGATTATGAATTGCCTGTTGTTCCTGAGGGTTTTTATGAATGAAGAAGCTGCTAGATCTATCTTTGCTTGCAATGATAGATATGATCTTAAGAAATTATTAGCTAAATGGAAGCAGCAGTCTCTTAATGCTAGAATGAAACCTGACCCCGCTTTTGCTACTTCACCTATCTGTGTTACTGATAAGGATTATGAATTCTCTGTTGATCCTGAGATTATTACTTTAGTTGAATCTGATCCTTTTTATGGCCTTGAATCTGAAACTGTTGTGGCACATCTTACCAAGTTGAATGATATGGCTACCCTGTTTACTCATGATGATAAATCTCGCTATTATTATATCCTTAAGATATTTCTGTTCTCATTAAAGGGTGATGCTAAGACTTGGTACAATTCTCTTGCTCCTGGTTGTGTGCGTAGTCCCCAGGATATGATTTATTACTTCTCTGCTAAATATTTCCCTGCTCATAAGAAACAAGCTGCCTTGCGGGAAATATATAATTTTGTGCAAATCAAAGAAGATAGTCTCTCACAAGCTTGGGGGAGGCTTCTCCGGTTACTTAATGCTTTGCCTGATCATCCTCTTAAGAAAAATGAAATACTTGATATCTTTTATAATGGACTAACCGATGCTTCCAAGGACTACTTGGATAGTTGTGCTGGCTGTGTTTCAGGGAAAGAACAGTCGACAAAGCTGAATTACTATTGAATAATATGTTGACTAATGAAAATAATTGGACTCTTCCTGAGCCAACTCCTGAGCCAATTCCTGAACCAATTGAGCCAACTCCTGAGCCTATTCCTAAACCCACTCAGAAGAAGAGAGGCGTTTTATTTCTCAGTTCTGAAGATATGCAAGAGGCAAAGAAATCAATGAAAGAAAAAGGTATTAAAGCTGAAGATGTTAAGAATTTACCTCCTATTGAAGAAATACATGGTCTTAATATACCGCCTGTTGAAGAACCACATTGTCTTGATAACCCGACACAGGCAGTAAAGGTAAATTCTCTCTATAGATATGATAAAGTTGAAATCCCCTCTACTAAATTTCATAGCCCATGCTTAGATGAATTTGATGACTTTATGGCTAGACAAGAAAGTTTTAATGCTTATGTTGGTAGGGAGTTAAAGAATAATGCTTTCGAGATAGGACGTGTAAGCAATAATATGGCTAGAGTTAAAGGTGAACTCAAACTCATTAGCAAATATGCTTCTATGGTTGCTACTCAAGCTGAGCAAGTACTTAAAGCTCAAAATGATTTGCTTGATGAATTAAATAATAAAAATGACTTTGCTGTTAGAGTGGCTACTAGAACTGGTAGAATGACTCAGGAACCTTTGTATCCTGAAGGACACCCTAAGAAAATCGAGCAAGATTCTCAGAGAAACAATTTAGAGGTACCTAGTTCTTCTAAAAAGAAGAAAAAGAAACATGATAGGAGTTTGCATGCTTTTAGTGAACCTACTGTAGACACACCTGAGAATCCCAATGATATTTCTATTTTTGATGCTGAAACACAATCAGGTGATGAACATGAACCTAGTGATAATGTTAATGATAATGTTCATGTTGATGCTCAACCTAGCAAAAACAATGATGTAGAGATTGAACCTGCTGTTGATCTTGATAACCCACAATCAAAGAATCAACGTTATGATAAGAGAGATTTTGTTGCTAGGAAGCACGATAGAGAAAGAGAACCATGGGTTCAGAAACCCATGACCTTTCCTCCTAAACCATCCAAGACAAAGGATGATGAGGATTTTGAGCGCTTTGCTGAAATGATTAGACCTATTTTCTTACGTATGCGCTTAACTGATATGCTCAAAGTAAATCCTTATGCTAAGTATATGAAGGATATCATTACAAACAAAAGAAAGGTACCAGAAGCCAAAATTTCCACCATACTTGCTAATTACACTTTCAAGGGTGGAATACCAAAGAAACTTGGAGATTCGGGTGTACCAACTATACCATGCTCCATTAAAAGAAATTATGTTAGAACTGCTTTATGTGATCTTGGAGCCGGTGTTAGTGTTATGCCTCTCTCTTTATATCGTAGACTTGAATTGAATAAGTTGACACCTACCGAAATATCTTTGCAAATGGCTGATAAATCAACTGCTATACCTGTCGGTATTTTTGAGGATGTGCCTATTGTGGTTGCAAGTGTCACTATCTTAACGGACTTTGTTATTCTTGATATTCCCGAGGATGATAGTATGTCGATTATCCTTGGTAGACCCTTTTTGAATACTTCAGGGGCTGTTATTGATTGCAACAAAGGCAATGTCACTTTTCATGTTAATGGTAATGAGCATACGGTACACTTTCTGAGGAAACAATCTCCAGTCCATAGCATCAATTCTATTGGAAAAGTTCCAACTATCATTATTGGAGGTTTTGAATTTCCTCTCCCTAATGTCAAGAAAAAGTAGGATATTCTTATTGTTGGGGATGTTCATATCCCCATTGAGGTAACTTAGTGTTATTCGAAATTTCTCCGGTTCCGTGTTATTCGGAATGAGTTTGTTAACAAGACTTGATCGACCTTGTTAGTGGATTCATTTTGATGATCATGAGATGGATGAAACTAAAAGGCACAACCTTCTGTACCCTCTTTTTACTTTCTGTTATTTAGAATAAATAAAGCAAAAATAGTATTATTCGTCTGTTTTTTGAATTTTCCGTGCAATAAAAAATATCCCGAAAATAAAAGTGCTCCAAATGCCCTGCAAATTTAGTATGATTTTTTATAGAATATTAGAGGATTTTAGGCACTGAAATCACTGCAGGAGGGGCAAGCACAAGGCCACGAGAGTGGAGGGTGCGCCCACCTTCCCTGGGCGTGCCCCCCTATCTCGTGGGCCCCTGGTGGCCCCCTCCACTTATGCCAGCACCCACACACTCCATCTTCTACCCAAAAAAAATCCCCATCCAGCTCAAGCACGAATTCTAGCTCATTTTGCTGCGATTTTTGATCTCCTTGCTCAAAGCTCCATTCACAAAATTGCTTTGGGAGATTGTTGCTTGGTATGTGACTCCTCCATTGGTCCAATTAGTTTTTGTTCTAGTGCTTTACATTGCAAATTTTTGCTGCATAGGTGACCATGTTCTTGAGCTTGCATGTTGAATTTATGAGGTCCCAAGCAATTCTAATGCATGATATAGGCTCTAGGCACTTGTAGGAGTAGTTGCTATCAATCTTGTTTAGTTTTATTCACTTTTATTTTGAAGTTACTAAAAGTTCAGAAATTTTCAGAAAATGTTAAGGAAACTTTTGAGGGGCTCTTCTAGCCAAGGCTCTCAGGAAAAACAAGCTAAAGAGAAGGAAAAGGCCAAGTATAATCTTCCTCGCTTAGTGGAAGTACGACCGTGTGAATGGCCATGCAATGATGTCTTGAAAGAAGCTGGAATTCATGAAGATTTTTATTCTTTGATCGAGAACGCAGGCCTCACCGATTTCCTCCACGACCGGATCGATCAACATCTCTTACTCACCAATACTTTCGTGCAAAATTTTTATTATTATCCTAAGAAGTCACCGCCTTCAGTATCATTTCACTTATATGATGAATTCAGAGAAATGTCTTTACGTAATTTTTGTGCGGTATGTAGGATATCCTATGAGGGAGAATTAGAGGAACCCCATCGTAAAGATGTGGATGGCTTTGTTAACACTATAGCTGTAGAGGAGCCAAAGAAGGGTTCCGAGGCGAAAATCTCTAGCATACATTTTCCTGTTTTACGCTACTTTGCCATATTTGCTAGTAGATGCTTGATTGGTCGTGGAAATAGCAGAAACTTTAGTGTTCCTGATATTATCATTCTTCAACATGCCTTGCTCGGAGATAATAGTTTTAGTATGGGTGCCGTCGTCACTAAACGGCTAAGCCTGAACCGTACAAAAGGCCCCATATTTGGAGGTATCTATGATTCACATCTTGCCAGACATTTTCAGATACCTATTAGGCACCATGAGAAAGAGGAGACAAAATTGCCTCTTTACATTTTAGATTACAAGAGAATGGTAGCCCACACGTTTATTGTTGACAACAAAGAGAAGATGCTCTTGTATAACCTTAGATTTAATAAGAAACACAATGAGATTATTATTTTGCCTGCGCCTCTGTTGTTTGATTTGATTGCAGATAATTTTCTTGTTACACCGGATGCGATGTACGCTCATCGAGGCCAAGCATCCACTCCAGAACCTGAACCTGAGCCGGAACCTGCACTGGACCCTTATCGTGCATCATCTTTTAGTGGGATCCAGAGATGGCCAGCCAGTGGTATCCTGATTACACCTCCCAGTACACCGGGGAGAGTAGCAGTGGTCCTTGGTATTAGACTAACTTAGGCCAAAAGCCTAAGCTTGGTGGAGTACGTATTTCTCATTGACTTTACATTCATGTTCACACACTAGTCGTCGGTGCTCATACTCTTTCATTTTATTATCCATGTTAGTTTATTTTTATTTCTCGCTTTCTTCTTGTGTGTTTGATAAACCTTAAGAAAAACAAAAAAATTTAGTTAGTTTAATTTCCACGCTTGTAGTAGAATTAAAATAAAAACCCAAAAATATTTCTAATTCCTCTTCTTACTTGTTGGGAGCTCTCCCGTGTAAATAGTTTTATTTTCTTTTCTTTCCTTTGGGGGTCAAGAAGACCATATTGAAAATATTTAATGGCTCTCATATGCATGATTGTTTATTTAACTTAGAGCCCATATTACCCTGTCTTCTCTCTTGAGTTGAATGTTTGCAGATTCCAGCCTAGTCCAATGCACGTACACTATTATTATTATACACATTGTTCGGTCGTGCAAGTGAAAGGCAATAATGACGATATATGATGGACTTATTGAGATGAGAAAAGATGGTATGAACTCAACCTCTCTTGTTTTTATAAATATGATGAGTTCATCGTTCCTGATTCAGCTTATTATGAAGTAAACATATTTGCAATGACATTTAGAGATTATAGTTGCTTGTGCCATGCTTGATTAGCTATGGGTTATAATGGTTTACCTTGCGTGCCAACATGCTATTAGAATGATTATGATGTGGTATGATGGGATGGTATCCTCCTTTGAATGAATTGAGTGACTCGACTTGGCACATGTTCACGCATGTAGTTGAAACAAATAAACATAGCCTTCATGATATTTATGTTCATGGTAGATTATATCCTACTCATGCTTGTACTCGGTGTAAATTAATTTTAATGCATGTTTATGACTGTTGTCGCTCTCTCAGTTGGTCGCTTCCTAGTCTTTTGCTAGCCTTCACCTGTACTAAGCGGGAATACCGCTTGTGCATCCAAACTCTTTAAACCCCAAAGTTGTTCCATATGATTCCACCATACCTTCCTATATGCGGTATTTACCTGCCGTTCCAAGTAAATTTGTATGTGCCAAACTCCAAACCTTCAAATGAAATTCTGTTTTGTATGCTCGAGCAGCTCATGTTTCGACTAGGGCTGCCTATATCTTCCATGCTAGGTGGGTTATTCTCAAGAGGAGTGGACTCCGCTCCTCATTCACGAGAAAGGGCCGGTAACCGGGATGCCCAGTCCCATGATCCAAAAAGATCAAAGCAAATCAATATAATTAAACAAAACTCCCCGAGGGCTGTTGTTAGTTGGAGGCACTCGTTGTTTCGAGCAAGCCATGGATTGATGCTTGTTGGTGGTTGGGGGAGTATAAACCTTTACCATTCTGTTTGGGAACTGCCTATAATGCATGTAGTATGGAAGATACAACCATCTCATAGTTGTTGCGTTGACAGCAAAAGTATGCCGCTCAAAATGTTATACCTCTCTATTTTAAAATCGATCTCTGGCATCTCTACAAATCCCTGCTTCCCTCTGCGAAGGGCCTATCTATTTTCTTTTATGTTGAGTCATCACCCTTATTAAAAAGCACCCGCTGGAGAGCACACTGTCATTTGCATTCATTACTATTCGTTTATATTGAGTATGACTTGACTAGATCCAGTGAAGTAGATAGGCATTATACATTTTGAGCGGCATACTTTCACTGTCAACGCAACAACTATGATATGGCTGTATCTTCCATACTACATGCATTATAGGCAGGTCCCAAGCAGGTGCATTATAGGAAGTTACCATGAATTACAATGGTAACTGCCTACAATGGTAAAAGAGATCCAGTCAAGTAGATATGCATTACCATGAATTACAATGGTAACTGCCTATTCGTTTATAGGCATTATACTACATCTCCAACGTATCTACTTTTCCAAACACTTTTCCCCTTGTTTTGGACTCTAACTTGCATGATTTGAATGAAACTAACCCGGACTGACGCTGTTTTCAGCAGAACTGCCATGATGTTGTTTTATGTGTAGAAAAGAAAATTTCTCGGAATGTCCTGAAAATCCACGAGGGCACTTTTTGGAAAATATAAAAATACTGGCGAAAGAATCAAGACCAGGGGGCCCACACCCTGTACACGAGGGTGGGGGGTGCGCCCTCCCCCTGGGCGCGCCCCCTGTCTCGTGGGCCCCCTGAGGCTCCGCCGACCTCAACTCCAACTCCATATATTCCGTCTCGCGGAGAAAAAAATCAGAGAAAAAGTTTCATCGCGTTTTATGGCACGGAGCCGCCGCCAAGCCCTAATCTCTCTCGGGAGGGCTGATCTGGAGTCCGTTTGGGACTCCGGAGAGGGGGATTCATCGCCGTCGTCATCATCAACCATCCTCCATCACCAATTTCATGATGCTCACCGCTGTGCGTGAGTATTTCCATTGTAGGCTTGCTGGACGGTGATGGGTTGGATGAGATTTACCATGTAATCAAGTTAGTTTTGTTAGGGTTTGATCCCTAGTATCCACTATGTTCTGAGATTGATGTTGCTATGACTTTGCTATGCTTAATGCTTGTCACTAGGGCCCGTGTGCCATGATT
Organism: Triticum timopheevii; assembly: GCA_963921465.1. Classification (NCBI taxonomy): domain Eukaryota; kingdom Viridiplantae; phylum Streptophyta; class Magnoliopsida; order Poales; family Poaceae; genus Triticum; species Triticum timopheevii. Next base: position 475,340,018 of record OY997264.1, on the reverse strand, counting down.
TCAGATATGAACCTATTATGTTTTCATGAATATATGTGTGTTCTTGATCCTATCTTGCAAGTCTATAGTCACCTATTATGTGTTATGATCCGACAACCCCGAAGTGACAATAATCGGGATACTTCTCGGTGATAACCATAGTTTGAAGAGTTCATGTATTCACTATGTGCTAATGCTTTGTTCCGGTTCTCTATTAAAAGGAGGCCTTAATATCCCTTAGTTTCCGCTAGGACCCCGCTGCCATGGGAGGGTAGGACAAAAGATGTCATGCAAGTTCTTTTCCATAAGCACATATGACTATTTATGGAATACATGCCTACGTTACATTGATGAACTGGAGCTAGTTCTGTGTCACCCTATGTTATAGCTATTACATGAGGAATTCCATCCGACACAATTATCCATCACCGATCCATTGCCTACGAGCTTTTCACATATTGTTCTTCGCTTATTTACTTTTCCGTTGCTATTGTTATAATCACTACAAAACCCAAAAACATTACTTTTGCTACTATTACCTTTATTATCATACTACTTTGCTACTAAATACTTTGCTGCAGATACTAAGTTATCCAGGTGTGGTTGAATTGACAACTCAACTGATAATACTCAAGAATATTCTTTGGCTCCCCTTGTATCGAATCAATAAATTTGGATTGTATACTTTACCCTCGAAAGCTGTTGCGATCCCCTACACTTGTGGGTTATCATCATCATATTGAGCTAGGCAAACGTTCATAACGTCTGCATCTGCTCCTGCAATAGGTCCGTCACCTAGCGGTGCATCAAGGACATAATTCTTCTGTGCAGCAATGAGGACAATCCTCAGATCATGGATCCAATCCGCATCATTGCTACTAACAACTTTCAACACAATTTTCTCTAGGAACATATCAAAATAAACGTATGAAAGCAACAACGCAAGCTATTGATCTACAACGCCAGCTATTGATCTACAACATAATTTGTAAAATACTACCAGGACTAAGTTCATGATAAATTTAAGTTCAGTTAATCATTTTACTTAAGAACTCCCACTTAGATAGACATCCATCTAATCATCTAAGTGATCACGTGATCCAAATCAACTAAACCATGTCCGATCATCATGTGAGATGGAGTAGTTTTCAATGGTGAACATCACTATGTTGATCATATCTACTATATGATTCACGCTCGACCTTTCGGTCTCTGTGTTCCGAGGCCATATCTGTATATGCTAGGCTCATCAAGTTTAACTTGAGTATTCCACGTGTGCAACTGTTTTGCACCCATTGTATTTGAACGTAGAGCCTATCACACCGATCATCACGTGGTGTCTCAGCACGAAGAACTTTCGCAACGGTGCATACTCAGGGAGAACACTTATACCTTGAAATTTAGTGATAGATCATCTTATAATGCTACCGTCAATCAAAGCAAAATAAGATGCATAAAGGATAAACATCACATGCAATCAATATAAATGATATGATATGTCCATCATCATCTTGTGCTTGTGATCTCCATCTCCGAAGCACCGTCATGATCACCATCGTCACCGGCGCGACACCTTGATCTCCATCGTAGCATCGTTGTCGTTTCGCCACCTATTGCTTCTACGACTATCGCTACCGCTTAGTGATAAAGTAAAGCAATTACAGGGCGATTGCATTGCATACAATAAAGCAACAACCATATGGCTCCTGCCAGTTGTCGATAACTTGGTTAAATAACATGAACATTTCATACAATAAAATATAGCATCACGTCTTGACCATATCACATCACAACATGCCCTGCAAAAACAAGTTAGATGTCCTCTACTTTGTTGTTGCAAGTTTTACGTGGCTGCTACGGGCTGAGCAAGAACCGTTCTTACCTACGTATCAAAACTACAACGATAGTTCGTCAAGTTAGTGTTGTTTTAATGTTCTCAAGGACAAGGCGTAGCCACAATCGGTTCAACTAAAGTTGGAGAAACTGACACCCGCCAGCCACCTATGTGCAAAGCATGTCGGTAGAACAGTCTCGCGTAAGCGTACGCGTAATGTCGGTCCGGGCCGCTTCATCCAACAATACCGCCGAACCAAAGTATGACATGCTGGTAAGCAATATGACTTGTATCGCCCACAACTCACTTGTGTTCTACTCGTGCATATAACATCTACACATAAAACCAGACTCGGATGCCACTGTTGGGTAACGTAGTAATTTTAAAAAATTCCTACGCACACGCAAGATCATGGTGATGCATAGCAACGAGAGGGAAGAGTGTTGTCCACGTACCCTCGTAGACCGAAAGCGGAAGCGTTAGCACAACGCGGTTGATGTAGTCGTACATCTTCATGGTCCGACCAATCAAGTACCAAACGTATGACACCTCCGAGTTCAGCACACGTTCAGCTCGATGACATCCCTCGAACTCCGATCCAGCCGAGCTTTGAGGGAGAGTTCCGTCAGCACGATGGCATGGTGATGATGATGATGTTCTACCGACACAGGGCTTCGCCTAAGCACCGCTACAATATTATCGAGGTGGATTATGGTGGAGGGGGGCACCGCACACGGCTAAGAGATCCAAGGGATCAATTGTTGTGTCTAGAGGTTCCCCTGCCCCGTATATAAAGGAGTAAGGGGGGAGGCCGGCCAGCCTTGGGGCGCACCAAGGAGGGGAGGAGTCCTCCTCCTATTAGGAGTAGGACTCCCCTCTTTCCTAGTCCAACTAGGAAAAGGAAGGGGGAAGGAAGGAGAGGGAAAGTAGAAGGAAAGGGGGGGGGCGCCCTCTTCCCTAGTCCAATTCGAACCCCATATAGGGAGGGGGCGCAGCTGCCCCTTGTGGGCTGCCTTCCCTCTTCCCTATGGCCCATGTAGGCCCAATAGTCCCCCCGGGGTTTCCGATAACCCCCCGGCACTCTGATAAATACCCGAATCACTCGGAACCTTTCCAATGTCTGAATATAGTCGTCCAATATATCAATTTTTACGTCTCGACCATTTAGAGACTCCTCGTCATGTCCCCGATCTCATCCGGGACTCCGAACTACCTTCGGTACATCAAAACACATAAACTCATAATATAACCGTCATCCAACTTTAAGCGTGCGGACCCTACGGGTTTGAGAACTATGTAGACATGACCGAGACACGTCTCCGGTCAATAACCAATAGCGAAACCTGGATGCTCATATTGGCTCCCACATATTCTATGAAGATCTTTATCGGTCAAACCGCATAACAACATACGTTGTTCCTTTGTCATCGGTATGTTACTTGCCCGAGATTCGATCGTCGGTATCTCAATACCTAGTTCAATCTCGTTACCGACAAGTCTCTTTACTTGTTATGTAATGTATCATCCCGCAACTAACTCATTTAGCTACATTGCTTGCAAGGCTTATAGTGATGTACATTACCGAGAGGGCCCAGAGATACCTCTCCGACAATCGGAGTGACAAATCCTAATCTCGAAATACGCCAACTCAACATGTACCTTCGGAGACACATATAAAGCTCCTTTATAATCACGCAATTACGTTGTGACATTTGGTAGCACACAAAGTGTTCCTCTGGTAAACGGGAGTTGCATAATCTCATAGTTATAGGAACATGTATAAGTCATGAAGAAAGAAATAGCAACATACTAAACGATCAAGTGCTAAGCTAACGGAATGGGTCAAGTCAATCACATCATTCTCCTAATTATGTGATCCCGTTAATCAAATGACAACTCATGTCTATGGTTAGGAAACTTAACCATCTTTGATTAACGAGCTAGTCAAGTAGAGGCATACTAGTGACACTATGTTTGTCTATGTATTCACACATGTATTATGTTTCCGATTAATACAATTCTAGCATGAATAATAAACATTTATCATGAAATAAGGAAATAAATAATAAATTTATTATTGCCTCTAGGGCATATGTCCTTCAGTTAGTAGTGCTCACGCTGAAGCTCAGGAAAAATATGACATGTTCACTACACCTACAACATCAATTAGGGATTTTATTGCTTCAAACACCTCACAATACAAGGCTTTGTATAAACAACGTTTGACATGGACACTCAAGTGTGTGAGATTTCTATTGAGCCAAGGCTTGGTATTTAGGGGGCATGATGGAAGTGAAGACTTGCTAAATAAAGGAAATTTCCTTGAGCTTCTAAATTGGCTAGCATAAAATTTTGAAGAGGTTGACAGGGTTGTTCTCAAGAATGCTCCACAGAACTGCAAGATGACTCACCATGATATACAGCAAGATGTGACAAAATGTTGTGCACAAGAGACTACTAAACTAGTCATTGAAGAACTTGATGGTGGTCATTTTGCAATACTTGCAGATGAGTCTAGTGATGTGTATCAGAATGAACAGTTGGCTATTTGCTTGCATTATGTTGGTAAGAAAGGAAGGGCAGTTGTAAGATTTCTTGGTCTTGCTCGTGTTGAAGATACCACCTCTTTAACACTAAAAGCTGCAATTCAGAAAATGCTTATGGACTACAATTTGACCTTAGCAATGGTTCACTGGCAAGGATATGATGGAGCTAGTAATATGAGAGGTCATGCTAATGGCCTGAAAAAACTGATTATGGACGAGTCCCCTTCTGCCTACTATGTTCATTGTTTTGCCCATCAATTACATTTAACACTTGTTGCTGTTGCTAAGGAGAGTGGTGATTGTACTCGGTTCTTTCAAGAGCTTGCACACTTGTTAAATGCTATTGACATGTCTTGTAAAAAGATGAGAATGCTTCAGATAGCTCAGGATGAAGAACTCATTGATGCACTGGAATTGGAAGAAGTAGAAACATGGAGTGAGCTGAATCAGAAAATGGGTTTGGGAAGGCCATGTGATACACGTTGGGGCTCTCACTTCAAAACTGTGAACCATGTCATCTCTATGTATGGTGCACTACGACGAGTCCTTCGCAAGATTGGAGACGAGTACCATGGTGCGGAGGCACAAGCGACTCTATCCGTAGAAACAATATTTCGATCATTTGAGTTTATTTGCATGGCATACTTGATGGGGTTTATGTAATGATGTGACCAATTACCACCGCTTCAAGGTTGATATGTTTGTGGGTGTCATTGATAGGCAAATCAGTGAGCTGAATGACAGGTTTGATGAGGTAAACACAGAACTACTTTCTTGCATGGCAGCATTTTTTGCACTTCATCTATTTGCTGCTTATGACCAAGAGAAGTTGGTTAGGCTTGCTACAAAGTCTGCTGCTTCTAATTTTACAAGTGATGAACTGGCAAGACTTCCATGGCAACTAAACATGTATGTTACTAATGTGCGTAGAGATGAAAGGTTTCAAAACCTGAAAAATCTGTGTCAGCTTTCATCTATGCTTGTTGAGACAAACAAGCATGAACTATATCATATTATTTACAAGCTTCTTAAGTTGGTATTGATTCTCCCAGTAGCTACTTCTAGTGTTGAAAGGGTATTCTCTTCAATGAGCTATGTGAAGAATAAGCTAAGTAACAAAATGGATGATGAATATTTGAACAATTGTTTGGTTACATTTGTTGAGAGAGAATTTTTCAATCAAGTGAAGGATGAAGATGTCATCAATCTCTTCCAGAAAGGCGACCGCAAAGTTATATTGTAAGAAGGATATCATCACTTTATCAATCAAAAGGTACTTATGTATTCATGTCATTATGGTCTGATACGTTGAAATATTGCTACTGCTGTTATCCTAGTGTTGTTTTGTTCGTATATTGCTTGTGGTCTATTGTTTGGTTCATATACTATATTTAGAGCAAAATTTTTTTTTTGGTGAATACCCAACCTTCATTTCCGGGAGCTACCACTGGGCCTACGACAACACTACCTTTGGTCAAAGGTTGGTGCTGCTCACGTGCGGTAAAACGGAGGGCTATTTGCGGCTCCTCCAACGGTTGACAAGGCGGTTTGTCCTTTTGCTTTATTATCACTCGGCGAAAGCATATGTCCGCCCTATGAATATAGGAAAATGTTAACTGGAAAATGTTCGCTAGGTGAGAGGTCCCACCGGACGCCCCACATCCATGTGATTAGAAAGAAACGAATGGCATGTTGTTTTTGTAAAAAAAAAATTGTGTTCGCTGGCAATTTTTTCATACACATGACAAGTTTCCATACTTGCCATGTCAATCCAGTTGACAATGTTCTTATTTGTTTGGGCTTTAGTGGCAACCCCATGCTGGCTGATAGTATGGCCCAAATAGGATAACTAGCATTGAGCGAAAGATCACTTTGAGCGTTTGACTTGCCATTGATCCCTTCTTAACAGCCCAAGCTGCTCGTGACATATCCCCTCGCCCTGTCTTCTATTCCTCATTAACAAAGTGACCAGCTACACCGACTCTTTATTCCAGTTCCATTCTTACTGGTGCAGGAGTCCAAAGTGCATCTTCCAACTCCCTAATCGCGTCTTCCATGAAGTTCGGGAGAACCCTCACGTGTGGTTTTAGGCATCCGTTGGCAATTTTTCTCCCAGCGGCCACTTTCTGTAGATATTGTGGTCTACATTTTTTGGAGAAAAAAAATGGAGGGTTCCCCAAGAAAACATGAAATAAGGAATGGCTCAAGCTAACCTACGTGGCATCAAACATGCGTCAAAATACGTGCAACAACAAGGAAGGCATTCGCTAGGTTTGGCCTCCTAGAGAAATGTCGCTAGATAGCATTTGTACCCTTAGCTTGTGTCCATGGCATGAAATCCAGTTGTATTTCTGGCCACCAAAATCGAGGTAATCGATTGGTTCAGGTAGCTACGTGGGCGGGAATGAACCTGTGCTTGGATGGTTAGAGAGATAGTGATATCTCAGCACACCAGGGTTCAAGTCCTAGTGCTCGTATTTATCCTGGATTTATTTCAGGATTTCCGGCGATGCGCGTTCAGTGGGAGGAGATGTTCCCATCGACTATGAGGCGCCTATGATGACTTTGTAAAATCTCAAGATGATATGGCGCCTCAGTCTATCGGATGTGCTCATAGGGATAGAGTGTGCGTTCATATGACACCCCTCTCTCTGTCGCTCCCTCAGTGGCCGACTTGGAGGCCATGGAGGAGGATGTGGTGAGTGTGGGGATGGAGGTGTGTCCTTCCTCTACACCCCGCTCACCTTGGGTGGTCTGCTACTCGCGTTCGCCGGAGTCCCCACCTTCCCCTGCCTTGGGGCCCCCAGGTGTGGAGCCTTCCCCGCTCTTGGACCTAGCCGTGGTGACCCCTACCGCGGCTGGCTCCAAGCTTCAGGGTGGGACTTCCCCGCTGGTGGCCGCACGGTAGAGCTCGAGGCTCAGCCAGTCCCAGGTCCTGCTGGACGACCACATTCCGACGATCTAGGAGAAGGCCACCATGCGGGCGGCTTCCCGTGACTTGTCCTCAGGTACTCCCCCTGCTCCCCCTGATCCGTCTTGTTCTGGTTCTCGTTTTTTCGTGCTTGGTTCCGCTCCATTGGGCCACCTAGCCGAGGTGGCTTTAGATAGTGGCATTGTGTTCCGTGGTGAGAAGGGGGGCATCCTTGAGCAGATCTCTGCTATCTGCGCCAAGGAGAGGCTTGACGGGGCGTTGGCTGAAGCCCGCACTTTTTCTTCGCGGCCCGAGTCCAGCACCCCAGCGCACACTGACCCTGGTCATAGAGAGACCAGGGATGGTGCGACGCCCCAGTTGGAGACCGTGTTGGCGACGCCCCTGACAGCTCCCACCTCGGTGAGGACGCTGCGTGGGTGTCCCCCACGCGTCTCAATCCCACTAAACACCGACTAGAGGTGTGTGGGTCTAGTTCCAGGTCCGCCTCCCTCGGTCCGGAGGCCTCCACTGCTCCCCCTATGTGGGGCGGCGGGGCCGGCCGGTGAAGGCCTCCTCCCGTCTCGCCATTGACGGGCAGGCTAGCTCGGCCCCGCTCGAGGGGCCTAGGAATTCATCTAAGGTTTTTAAATGAAGCTCCTATGTTGGAACATTAGGGGCTTCATCCTTGCTGGCCGGCGACGGCAGCTCATCGAGTATTTGCGGCAAGAGGAGATTGACATCGTCGCTCTTTAGGAGACGATTCGCCAGGACTTCAATATGCTTGAGCTCCAGGGGCTCTCTCGCCACCAGTTTGCCTGGCAGTAGCTGCATGCCTTGCGCCAATCTGGGGGCATTTTGCTCGGGGTCAGGGAGGATGTCTTCTCGGTTGAGGATATGGACCAAGGGGAATTCTTCCTGAGCATGTCGGTCACCGACCGTCGAGTCCACCTCAGTTGGGAGGTGATTTTTGTCTATGGTCCTGCAGACCATGGACGCTCCACTGCCTTCCTTGCTGAGCTAAAGCATAAGGTGGAGAGGTGCACCACTCCGGTGGTGGTGGCCGGAGACTTCAACCTCATTAGGTGGGCTTCTGATGAAAGCTCGCCTAATGTTGATTGGGTCCTTATGCGTCTATTTAACGATTACATTGTGGACCTGGCACTCCGTGAGATAGCCCGCATAGGGGCTAGGTTCACATGGACGAATAAGCAAGTGGACCCCATCCAGAGTGTCTTGGATCGGGTCTTTGTGCTCTCTCAAAGCGCATCACTCGGATTGGCTCCGAACATACCCCCTGCTTTTCTCGTTGGGGGATGAGGCCCCCCTAGATCCCGTCGCTACCGCTTTGAGTCGTTCTGACTGGAGCAACCGGGTTTCATTGAGATGGTTCACGACCACTGGCTAGAGGCGGTCGCGACGACGCCTCGGGTGTTCTTTGTTGTGGACGTTTGGCACCACTGTGCTAAATTGTCCCGCCAGGCCATGAAGGGCCGTGGGAGGAACCTTGGTGCTGACCTTTGGGCCCATAAGGGGGCCCTATTGGATCAGATTAAGGTGCTGGATGGCCTTGCTGATGGGCCCGGCCTGTCTCCTGATGACCGGCTCAGGAGATATTCCCTAGAGGCTTTGCTCATGGACATTTACAGGAGTGAGGAGCTGTTTTGGCAACGTCGAGGGGGGGGGGGGGGCAGAACTAGCTCCTTAAGGGGAATGCTAATACGGCTTACTTTTAGGCGATTGCTAACGGCCACAGGCGGAAATGTGCCATCCCATTCCTCTGGGATGGGGGTGTTCTTTTGGAGAACCCAGAGGACATCTCCACCCATATCTACTCCTTTTATAAGGAGCTTTTCTCGGTTGAGCCACGCGGAGGCGACTCCCTCCGTGCTGACTTCTAGCCGCTTGCTAACCAGGTCTCTGATGCAGAGAATGTGGACCTTACTCTCCCATTCTCCCCTGAGGAGGTGGGCCGGGCGATTGCGTCGATGAAAGCTTGCTCGGCCCCGGGTCCAGATGGCCTCCCGGTAGTCTTTTTCTAGAAATTCTGGGAGGTCCTTCGCCCGGTCATTATGCCCATGTTCCATGAGTTCTATATTGGAACCTTGGACATGGCTAGGATTAATTACGGCGTCATTTCCCTGATCCCCAAAGTAGTTGGGGCGACGGATATCCGGCAGTTCCGCCCCATCACGGTGATCAACGTGTTGGAGCGAATCTTTGCGAAGGTTTGTGCAACCCGTTTATTACCGGTGGCGAAGCGTATTGCTCACCCCCTCCAGTCCGCGTTCTTGAAGGGCAGGCGAATCCATGATGGAATCCTTGCCCTTCACGATATTGTCCACGAGCTGGCGTCGAAAGGGCTTAAGGGGGTCTTTCTCAAACTGGATTTCTAGAAGGCGTATGACCGTTTGGACTGGTCTTTTTTGAGGATGGTGATGGAGCAGTGAGGATTTTATGAGAGGTGGTGCTCCTAGATCATGCAATTGGTTAGATCGGGGCGCACGGCGATCAACATAAATGGTGAGGTGGGCCCCTTTTTCAGGCCTCCAGCGGGGTAAAGCAAGGGGATCCTGCCTCCCCCTTGCTTTTCAACATCGCTGTTGATGCCCTTGCGGGCATCTTAGATAAGGCCAAGTAGGCCGGTCACCTTAAGGGTGTTGTGAGCCACCTCATCCCGGATGGAGGGTGAGGGAGTCCCGGACTAGGGGGTGTCCGGATAGCCGAACTATCATCTTCGGCTGGACTCCTAGACTATGAAGATACAAGATTGAAGACTTCGTCCCGTGTCCAGATGGGACTTTCTTGGCATGGAAGGCAAGCTTGGCGATACGGATATGTAGATTTCCTACCATTGTAACCGACTCTGTGTAACCCTAACCCTCTTCGGTGCTTATATAAACCGGAGGGTTTTAGTCCGTAGGATGAACAACAATCATACCATAGGCTAGCTTCTAGGGTTTAGCCTCTCTGATCTCATGGTAGATCTACTCTTGTACTACCCATATCATCAATATCAATCAAGTAGGAGTAGGGTTTTACCTCCATCGAGAGGGCCCGAACCTGGGTAAAAACATCGTGTCCCTTGTCTCCTGTTACCATCCTCCTAGACGCACAGTTTGGGACCCCCTACCCGAGATCCGCCGGTTTTGACACCGACATTGGTGCTTTCATTGAGAGTTCCTCTGTGTCATCATCTTTAGGCCCGATGGCTCCTCTGATCATCAACAATGATGCAGTCCAGGGTGAGACTTTTCTCCCCGGACAGATCTTCGTATTCAGCGGCTTTGCACTACGGGCCAATTCGCTTGGCCATCTGGAGCAGATCGAAAGCTACGCTCCTGGCCATCAGGTCAGATTTGGAAGTTTGAACTACACGGCTGACATCCGCAGAGACTTGATCTTCCACGGGTTCGAGCCACAGCCAAGCGCACCGCACTGTCATGAAGGGCATGATCTAGCTCTGCCGCCGGACAGTGCCCTGGAGGCTGCACCAGTGTCCGCTCCAACCCTTAGCTCGGAGCCGACTGCACCAATCGAGGATGGGTGGCTGGACACCGCCTCGGGGGCTGCTATCTCTACGGCGATTGAGCCGAACACCAACCCTGTCCTTTGCAAAGCTCATGACTCCAAGGTGCCGGACTCCTCTCCGGACTCCGAACCCCCCGCGCCCCTGCCAATCGAATCCGATTGGGCGCCGATTATGGAGTTCACCGCCGCAGATATCTTTTAGCACTCGCCCTTTGGCGACATCCTGAATTCACTAAAGTCTCTCTCTTTATCAGGAGAGCCCTGGCCGGACTATGGTCAGGAAGGTTGGGATGCGGACGACGAAGAAATTCAAAACCCACCCACCACCCACTTCGTAGCTAATGTTGATGATTTAACTGACATGCTCGACTTCGACTCAGAAGACATCGACGGTATGGACGACGATGCAGGAGACGACCAAGAACCAGCGCCTACAGGGTACTGGAAGGCCACCTCGTCATACGACATTTACATGGTGGACATCCCAAAAGATGGGAATGGCGATGGAACAACGGAGGATGACCCCTCCAAGAAACAGCCTAAGCACTGGTGTCAGCGGCGCCGCTCTAATCCCGCCACAACAAAAATGGTGACTCCGGCACGGGAGACAATAACACCCCAGACAGTGCCGAAGACAACTCCCCCCAGCAGGATTCAGTGCGGGAGGATGGAGAAGCCAGCCCTCATGAGAGAGTGGCAGGCAGAGAGGTAGAGGACGATAATTACATGCCTCCCTCCGAAGACGAGGGAAGCCTCGACGACGACGAATTTGTCGTGCCTGAGGATCCCATCGAACAAGAGCGTTTCAAACGCAGGCTCATGGCCACAGCAAGAAGCCTCAAGAAAAAGCAGCAACAGCTTAGAGCTGACCAAGACCTGCTAGCCGACAGATGGACTGAAGTCCTTGCGGCCGAAGAGTATGAACTCGAACGCCCCTCCAAGAGCTATCCAAAACGCAGGCTCCTACTCCGATTAGAGGAGGAAGCACCTAAACCTACATCATCAGCGCATAATACGGCCGGCCGGCCACCTCGTGGCCGCGACAGAGAGGCCTTTCGGCCCTCCACTCAAGCTGCACCCTGGCGCCGCTCAAAAAATACCAAGACGCGCGAAAACGCGCCAGACCTGTGGGATATACTGGAGGACAAGGCAAGGCAAACAAGATCGATCTACAGATCGCGTGGGCGCCCCACGATACGCGATGATAGTCGTCACGCCGGATATGGCAATTCCGGCCGGGCCGAACATAGTAGACAAAGCTCATTTGAGCTGCGTCGTGATATAGCCCAATACAGAGGCGCCGCACACCCACTATGCTTCACAGATGAAGTGATGGATCATCAAATCCCTGAGGGTTTCAAACCCGTAAACATTGAATCATACGACGGCACAACAGATCCTGCGGTCTGGATCGAGGACTATCTCCTCCATATCCACATGGCCCGCGGTGATGATCTACACGCCATCAAATACCTCCCACTCAAGCTTAAAGGACCAGCTCGGCATTGGCTTAACAGCTTGCCAACAGAGTCAATTGGTTGTTGGGAAGATCTGGAAGCCGCATTCCTCGACAACTTCCAGGGCACCTATGTGCGACCACTAGACGCCGATGACCTAAGCCACATAATTCAGCAGCCAAAAGAATCGGCCAGACAATTCTGGACACGGTTCGTAACCAAGAAAAATCAAATCGTCGACTGTCCGGATGCAGAGGCCCTTGCAGCCTTCAAACATAACATCTGCGACGAGTGGCTTGCCCGGCACCTAGGACAGGAAAAGCCGAAATCCATGGCAGCCCTCACAACACTCATGACCCGCTTCTGTGCGGGAGAGGATAGCTGGCTAGCTCGTAGTAACAACATGACCAAGAGCCCTGGTAATTCGGATACCAAGGACAACAACGGCAGGTCGCGTCGCAACAAGCACAAGCGCCGCATTAATGGCGATAATACTGAGGAGACGGCAGTCAATGCCGGATTCAGAGGCTCTAAACCCGGTCAGTGGAAAAAGCCATTCAAAAGAAATACTCCGAGCCCGTCCAATTTGGACCGAATACTCGATCGCTCGTGCCAGATACATGGGACCCCCGAAAAACTAGCCAACCACACCAACAGGGATTGTTGGGTGTTCAAGCAGGCAGGCAAGCTAACTGCCGAAAACAATGACAAGGGGCTGCATAGCGATGACGAGGAGGAGCCCCGGCCACCGAACAATAGAGGACAGAAGGGCTTTCCCCCACGAGTGCGGACGGTGAACATGATATACGCAACCCACATACCCAAACGGGAGCGGAAGCGTGCACTAAGGGACGTATATGCGATGGAGCCAGTCACCCCAAAGTTCAATCCGTGGTCCTCCTGCCCGATCACTTTTGATCGAAGGGACCACCCCACTAGCATCCGCCATGGCGGATTCGCCGCATTGGTTCTAGACCCAATCGTTGATGGATTTCACCTCACTAGAGTCCTGATGGACGGCGGCAGCAGCCTGAACCTGCTTTATCAGGATACAGTGCGCAAGATGGGCATAGACCCCTCAAGGATTAAACCCACAAAGACGACCTTTAAAGGCATCATACTAGGTGTAGAGGCCAACTGTACAGGCTCAGTTACACTTGAAGTGGTCTTCGGATCACCGGATAACTTTCGAATCGAGGAATTAATCTTCGACATAGTTCCGTTCCGCAGCGGCTATCACGCACTGCTCGGACGAACGGCATTTGCAAAGTTTAATGCGGTGCCGCACTACGCATACCTCAAGCTCAAGATGCCAGGCCCTCGAGGAGTCATTACGGTCAACGAAAACACCGAGCGCTCTCTCCGAACGGAGGAGCATACGGCGGCCCTCGCGGCATAGGTACAAAGCAGCCTCTTAAGGCAATTCTCAAGTCCGGCTATTAAACGACCGGACACCGTCAAGCGCGCCCGGAGTAACCAACAACAAGACCGCTTGGCACGTTTCGAGCACGCGTAGCAATGCAGCCCCAACCCCAGCCCTCGCAAAATTGCGAAACCAGTACTACGCGTACATAATTACGCTCTGGAAATACCATGGGCATAGGGGGAGGGGCACGACCACGGCAGGCCCAGAATGCGGCTCCACCGCACCAGGGGCTCCCAATTGTGTCATTCATATTTTTTCTCTTACTTTCAGGACTCCTTTCTCAAGAAGCCCTGTCCGGCAGTAGAATTGCCGAACACACGATGCAACAGCAAGGGAAGCAGAAAGCTACGTCGAGTGTCCAGGTGGTCTCTATAATGAGCAGTATACTTGTTTTACACATCATCCCACAGCTCGCTCCCTGGAGGGCGACATGTCAAAAAGTCCCGTCCCTTGCTTATCGCACTATTTGTATCGTTCTGCTTTTAGCACAACTTCTTCTTTTTTTGAATAAACAATGCATACCTTTTTGCCTATTATTGCATTCCTTTTTCTATCTATATATGTTCACTTATGACATGTTGCACCAGTACGCTTTGGTATGCCAAATACACCAGGGGCTTAAGTACCCCAAAATATGGTGTGATAAGTCCGAACACTTTCACAAGTGCGGCACCCCGAACTTATAGCATTATATGCATTGGCTCCGAATCATGTCTTGGGTCAATAGTTGGGTTTGCCCGGCTCCCATGTTTTGGTACCTTACGTTCCGTTATATCGGCTAAGGTAGCGCTGGGAGAACCACTGCGATTGTGCCCCGGTTGAGCTGGGTTAAGCACCTCAGTGGAGAAAGCTAAAACTGACTGTCATGATAGGGCGAGAGCCGGTCGCTGTTCGAGAGGTTTTTCGAGTCCCTAAAGACTTATGCCGCTTAGAGCGAGGAGTCGGCTTTGTCCGGCCCAGGCGTGGATAGCGCCCCGAACTCGGTCTTCCGAATACTAGGGGCTTCGCCGAAATTTAAAATTATAGAATTCTATGGCTAAGTGAGAGTGTTCAAGCATTATAGTCCGGTTGCCTTGTTCATTGCGTTGAGCGCCTCCCTCGAAGGACCCAAGAATGGGAAAAAGATCGCTCAAGTTTATCCCGAACACCCCAGCACTCGTGGCATGGGGGGCAGAAGCCGACGACTCGCCATCTCTCAAATTTAATAAACGGCCGCATAGAAGGTAATATTTTAAATTCACAAGCGTTGCTTAGCGCATATGAACAAGTTTTCAAGCGTACATGATAACAAATGCGAGTTTACTCAAAAATTACATCTTTGGAGCATTCACTCGCTATAATGCGGGCACCCTTCAGGACGTTCTCATAATACATCTCGGGCTTGCGATACTCCCTGCCCAGCGGTGGAGCGTCTGTCACAAGCTTCTCAGCGTCCATCTTGCCCCAGTGCACTTTAGCACGGGCAAGGGCCCTACGGGCACCTTCGATGCAGATGGAGCGCTTGACGACTTCAATCCATGGACAGGCGTCCACTAGCCGCCTCACCAACCTGAAGTAGCTCCCAGGCATGGTTTCCTCGGGCCACAGCCGAACTATGAGGCCCTTCATGGCCTGTTCGGCCACCTTATGGAGCTCGACCAGCTGCTTCAGCTGATCGCTTAGGGGCATCGGGTGTCCGGCCTCAACATACTGAGACCAGAACACCTTCTCCGTCGAGCTCCCTTCATTGGCCTGGTAGAATGCGGCAGCGTCGGACACACCGCGGGGCAGATCTGCGAATGCTCCTGGAGAGCTCCGGATTCGGGTAAGTAACAAGTAATTCACTTTCACGTGCTTTCTTTGCATGAAGAATGCCTTACCCGCCGCTATCTTCTTTATTGCCTCAATTTCCTGGAGGGCTTTTTGGGCTTCGGCCTTAGCGACTTTGGCGCTATCAAGAGCCGAGGCGAGCTCGGACTCTCGAGTCTTCGAGTCACGCTCCAAACTCTCGTGTTTTTTCACGAGAGCCGGGAGCTCTTGCCGTACCTCCGCCACCCGCGCCTCCTGTTTCTCTCACTCGGTGCGTTCCACGGCTGCATTGCTTTCAGCCCTGGACACCGCTTCCTTTAGGGTCGCCGCCTCGTTCGTGGCCCCTGCAATTTTCATGTTATTCCTATTATTTTTTGCAACCACATCTATTATATTCTTCCATAAGGTATTACTTACCTTCTTTGTCCTCGACCTGCTTCTTGGCAAGGCCGAGCTCGTTCTCGGACCGCTCGAGGCTCTGCTTCAATGCATTGACCTCCGCAGTCAGTGCGGCAGAGGTCAGCAACGCAACCTGCATTCCCATATTGACATACTTATGTTAGACTCTTGCGTACATCTTTTTAGATCCTCAATTTGGCTTTTCTTTCCGAACACCAACTGAGCATCAGGGGATACTGTCTATGCGGTAATATTTTTACATGTCTTAAATACATACCTCAAAGCCTGTTAGAAGGCTAGCACGGGCTTCAGTCAGCCCGCTCTTGGCGGACTGAACTTTCTGGATCACCACACTCATAACAGTGCGGTGCTCCTCGTCGATGGAGGCGCCATTAAGCGCCTCCAGCAAATTATCTGGTGCCTCCGGTTGGACGGAGGTCGCCGGTGTCGCAGTCTCGCCCTTCTTACGAAGGGGCCGCCCGCCGGACTCCGGAACCACTGAAGGTTCCAGTGCGGAGTCCGGCCCGGGGCCGGACTTAGAGCCCTTTGGGGTTTGATCCCCCTTGTGCCCGGAGTCCGGGAGATTGCCTTGCGGTGCCTCCGTGACCTCCTCCTCCTGGCTAGCCCCCTTTTGGGACCCCACCTCAGCGTCATCTGCAGCGCGAGGAGAGGAGACGGCCGGAAGTGAAGTGCTATCCATGTCCGATGGTGCTAGGAAGCCGCTCATTGAAGTGTCGAGCCCGTCCTTGGGTGGGCTGCAGGGTTATATTCGGCGTTAAGAGATTCTATGCGACAAACGAAACACCATGAGTCATTCTGGTATTGGACACTTACGAAGTCGCCTGGGGCTTAGTCCTTGGTTGTCACTCCTCTTCATCATCGTCGGTGTTGGTGGAGTAGTCCAGAGGGAGGGTCCTTCCCTTCTTGGACCCTTCGGCCTCCCCCGTTGGGGCGGCCTTCCTTTTCTTCTCCCCCCCCCCCGCAGGGGGAGAGGCCTGTTTTTCCTCCTCCCTGCCTTTGCAGGAGGAGTCCACCTCGGAGTCGTCGGACGATGAGTCCGACAACACCTGGCGCCGGGAACTCTTTCGAGTTCCCGTGGCCTTCTTCTTGGCCCTCTTTTCCGGCACCACGTAAGGTGCCGGAGCCAGCAGCCCCATCAATCGGGCGTCCGCTGGGTATTCTGGCAAGGGAGCCGGACAGTTAACCTGCCGGGACTTCTTTTGCCAGGCCTGTCAAAGGCAAGGGAGTTTAGATCCCGCATAGAGTCAAACTATGGAAAATAAGTGTCCTATAAAGGGTAAAATAGCTTACCTCGCCAGCTTGACGCTGCGAGTTGAATCCACGATCTTCGGTAGCGGATGCGGGAGCCTCGGCGCCCTTGAATAGCACCTTCCAGGCATCTTCATACGTAGTGTCGAAGAGCCTGCTCAAGGTTTGGTGCTGTGCCGGACCAAAATCCCACAAGCTGGAGGCCCGTTGTTGGCATGGGAGGATCCGGCGGATGAGCATGACCTGGACTACGTTGACAAGCTTGATCTTCTTGTTCACAAGGTTTTGGACGCAGGTTTGGAGTCCGGTCAGCTCTTTCGAATTACCCCATGTCAGGCCCTTCTCTTTCCAAGAGGTGAGCCGTGTGGGGATGCCAGATCATAACTCGGGGGTCGCTGCCCATTCAGGGTCACGCGGCTCGGTGATGTAGAACCACCCCAATTGCCACCCTTTGATGGTTTCCACGAAGGAGCCCTCGAGCCATGTAACGTTGGGCATCTTGCCTACCATGGCGCCTCCACACACCGCCTACTGGCCCCCCACTACCTTCGGCTTGCCATTGAAGGTCTTCAACCATAAGCCGAAGTGGGGCTTGATGTGGAGGAAGGCCTCGCACACGACGATGAACGCCGAGATGTTGAGGACGAAATTCGGGGCCAGATCGTGGAAATCCAGGCCGTAGTAGAACATGAGCCCCCGAACAAATGGGTGAAGTGGAAAACCTAGTCTGCGGAGGAAGTGGGTGAGAAACACCACCCTCTCATGGGGCCCGGGGGTGGGGATGAGCTGCCCCTTGTCGGGGAGCCGATGCGCGATGTCGCTGGACAAGTATCCGGCCTTTCGCAGCCTCTTGATGTGCCCCTCTGTGACGGAGGAGGCCATCCACTTGCCTCCCGCTCCGAACATGGCTGGGGAAGGTTGAGGCAAGATGTGCGGACTTGGGCGCTGGAGCTCGAGTGCGCGGAAATGGATAAGCAAAGGAGGAAGAACGCGTAGGTAAAAAAGGTGGATCCTTATCCCCTTATATGGACGGACGAAACTATGCGTCCCCACTAGCCTGGTAAAACTCGCTTATCTCCCAAGCGCCGTAATCAATGGCGCGGTTGGGTTACCCATGCCCGTATTGATGAGAATCCCGGAATAAGGGGACATGATCTCTGCTTTGACAAGACGTGCCAAGGAAACCGCCTCGCTAAACGCGCTGAGGTGGGACAGTAAAAACGATTCGAATAAAGGCTTGGCCATGGTGTGATGTCACGCCACTGAATACATCAGCAGATTGAATTTTTGTAAATATTATTCTCTCTACGGTGGTATGTGGAACTTATTTTGCAGAGCCAAACACTATCATGGTGTTCAAAATCTTCTATGAAGTATACAGAGGAGGAACCCGCCTTGCAATGCCGAAGACAATATGCGCATCGGACTCGTCGTCATTGAAGCCTGGTTTAGGGGCTACTGAGGGAGTCCTGGACTAGGGGGTGTCCGGATAGCCGAACTATCATCTTCGGCCGGACTCCTGGACTATGAAGATACAAGATTGAAGACTTCGTCCCATGTCCGGATGGGACTTTCCTTGGCGTGGAAGGCAAGCTTGGCGATACGGATATGTAGATTTCCTACCATTGTAACCGACTCTGTGTAACCCTAACCCTCTTCGGTGCTTATATAAACCGGAGGGTTTTAGTCTGTAGGACGAACAACAATAATACCATAGGCTAGCTTCTAGGGTTTAGCCTCTCTGATCTCGTGGTAGATCTACTCTTGTACTACCCATATCATCAATATCAATCAAGCAGGAGTAGGGTTTTACCTCCATCGAGAGGGCCCGAACCTGGGTAAAAACATCGTGTCCCTTGTCTCCTGTTACCATCCGCCTAGACGCACAGTTCGGTACCCCCTACCCGAGATCTGCCGGTTTTGACACCGACAGAGGGGTTACTCACTTGCAGTATGCGGATGACACCATGATTATGGTGGAAGGCTCGGACTCAGACATTGTTAATGTTAAGTTCCTTTTGCTCTGCTTTGAGGAAATGTCTGAACTTAAGATTAACTTTGATAAGAGCGAGGTGGTGGTCCTTGGCTATTCGGAGGAGGAGCAGCAAAGAATCGCGGATAACCTCAACTATAGGTTGGCTTCATTCCCCATATCTTACTTGGGGATGCCCCTGGCTGAGTCTAGGATCCTGGTGAGCAACTATGATCCTCTTGTGGGACGAGTAGCGTCCCAAGCGGAACCCTGGTGCGGTCGGTTCACCTCTGATGATCCACAAGTGTAGGGGATCTATCGTAGTCCTTTCGATAAGTAAGAGTGTCGAACCCAATGAGGAGCAGAAGGAAATGATTAGCGGTTTTCAGTAAGGTTTTCTCTGCAAGCACTGAAATTGTAGGTAATAGATAGTTTTGTGATAAGATAAATACTAATGTGTAACAAGTAAATAAAGTAACTAAAGTGCAGCAAGGTGGCCCAATCCTTTATGTAGCAAAGAATAAGCCTGGAAAATTTCTAATAATGAGGAAGGAGCTCCCGAGGACACATGGGAATTATCGTCAAGCTAGTTTTCATCATGTTCATATGATTCGCGTTCGGTACTTTGATAATTTGATATGTGGGTGGACCAATGCTTGGGTGCTGCCCTTACTTGGACAAGCATCCCACTTATGATTACCCCTATTGCAAGCGTCCGCAACTACAAAAGATGTATTAAGGTAAACCTAACGACAACATTAAACATATGGATCCAAATCAGCTCCTAACGAAGCAACGCATAAACTATGTTTAAGCTTTTGTCACTCTAGCAACCCATCATCTACTTATTACTTCCCTATGCCTTCCTCTTGGCCCAAATAATGGTGAAGTGTCATGTAGTTGAAGTTCACATAACACCACTAGAGGAAAAGACAACATACATCTCATCAAAATATCGAACGAATACCAAATTCACATGACTACTAATAGCAAGACTTCACCCATGTCCTCAGGAACAAACGTAACTACTCACAAAGCATATTCATGTTCATAATCAGAGGAGTAATAATATGCATAAAGGATCTGAACATATGATCTTCCACCAAGTAAACCAATTAGCATCAACTACAAGGAGTAATCAACACTACTAGCAACCCACATTTACCAATTTGTGGTTTTGATACAAGATTGGATACAAGAGATGAACTAGGGTTTTGAGAGGAGATAGTGCTGGCGAAGATGTTGATGGAGATTGGCACCCTCCCGATGAGAGGATCGTTGGTGATGATTTCTCCCTTCCGGAGGGAAGTGTCCCCGGCAGAACAGCTCCACCAGAGCCCTAGATTGGTTCCGCCAAGGTTCCGCCTCGTGGCGGCGGAGTTTCGTCCCATAAGCTTGCCCACAATTTTTTCGAGGATAAAATATCTAATATAGCAGAAGATGGACACTGGGAGCCCACCAGGCACTACTGGAATCAGCTACTTTGCCATCTGCCAGATCTTTGTCGTCCGCTAGCGGACGGCAAAGAAGCTCTTTGCCATCAGCTACCGAAAAGCAGACGACAAAGAAAGAGCTGACGGTAAAGAATGTCTTTGCCATCAGCCATCTCTTTGCCGTCAGCTAGTGGACGGCAAAGAATCTTTGTCATCCGCCAGCTGACGGCCAAGAGGGAGGTGGCACCCGCTAACAGGAAAACTTAACGTCCCCCTTCTTTGCCGTCCGCAGCAAACGCCAAAGATAGAACAAAAGCTGACGGCAAAGGCACGACGGACGGCAAAGGCTAACCTAACTAACGGCCGAGCCCCCCTGCCCATTACTCTCTCTATTTCTCCCTCCCTCCTCCCCGACGCCCACATCAATCCACACCCACCGCGCCGCACCCGCCGCCCGGTGCCGCCCCCGCCACCACCCCTGCCCCCGCCGCCCTGCGCCGCCCCCGCCCCCGCCCCCGCCCTCGCCGCCCGGCGCCGCCCCCGCCACCATCCCCTCCCCCACCCGCCGACGCCCTACCATCCCGCCGCCCTGGCGCCCTGCCGCCCGGTGCCGCCCTCGCCGCCCGGCGCCACACCTGCCACCGCCCCCGCCCTCGCCGCCCGGCGCCGCCCCCGCCCCCGCCCCTCCCCCACACACTGATGAAAAAAGAAGAAGAAGAAAAGAAGTAGAAGAAGTAGAAAAGAAGAAAAGAAAAGAAGTAAAAGAAGTAGAAAAAAGATGAAAGAAGAAGAAGAAGAAAAGAAGTAGAAGAAGTAGAAGGAGAAGAAAAGAAGAAAAGAAAAGAAGTAGAAGAAGTAGAAAAAAGAAGAAAAAAGAAGAAGAAGAAAAGAAGTAGAAGAAGTAGAAGAAGAAGAAAAGAAGAAAAGAAGTAAAAGAAGTAGAAAAAAACACCCCGACACCCTGACCCCCTGACCCAGACACCCCGACACCACACGCCGACCCCGAGACGACACCCCGACCCCTGACCCCGACACCCCGACCCCGACACCACACCCCGACACCACACCCCGACACCCCGACCCCGACACCACACCCCGACACCCCGACCCCCTGACCCCGTGAGCCCGTCATTGATTATAGTGATGATGATGATTATGCATTTATTGATGATACTGATTGAGATTATTATCGTACTTGATGATGATACACTCAAGTGATATACATATTATTATCCATGTCGGTATTTTTTTGCCGTTGTACTAATTTCGTTTACTCTTTGTCATGGCAGGTGTTGAAAGATGGTGGGCGCTGGTCGGGAGCGCTCCGAGGACCCTTCACCGTCGGCGCGTGCGACGAGGTATTCCATTCCACACGCACCTCTCTGCCGAGCGTTGCTGGACAGTATGGCGACACCGCCGGGCCCTTCTTCATCAACCGCGGTGCCGAGCAGGGGACGAGGTGAGAAGAAGAGAGCAGCTGGAGCACGTGGTCGCGGGAGAGAAGGTAGGGTGACTGCGAGGGCGCCTTCCTCGCCGCCACCCCTAGCTGTTTCACCCGAGCACATGACCGCTAGGGTGGACTCGTCCGAGGAGGAGGCTACACGGACTCCGGTCCACGAGCCTCCGGTCCACGGGCCTTCGAGCCACGAAAGTTCGACCCACGTGACCCCGGAGGAACACACGCCTGGATGGAGTACCTGGCCGGATGAGCCTGAGGGGCCGAGTGGCCATGCTGATGATGGCGGGGAGCTGACTGATATTGACGAGGAAGGGGGCACTGTCTACCAGCGTGGTGCTACACGGCTCCCGGACGTGCCGGCGACCCGCGAGCAGAGGTGGTTGATTTTCCCTGATGGGGAGAGGTAAGTGCATTTAATCTTTTTGTACCCTTCTTCATTCACGTTTCTTCAAATATCAGTCATGCATTCACACGTTGACCTTCTCATGCCGCAGGGTTGGGACCACCATCATAGTGTCCGCCGGCCCAGCTCCGTCCTTGGAGTTCTTTGTCGGCAAAACTTCCCGGGGTTTGTTACGTTGCCTGGTAAGGGTCGGCTTCTAGAGCTTGGATTGAGTTGGGAGCTCTACTTGGCTGCCTCGGCCCCGCCGGGTGAGATTATCGACGGTGTCTTGTGAAAGACGAGGGCAGACGTGGTGATTAGAAAGTTCTAGGTAATTTCTCCTTTACACAATTAAAAATCTTCAACTAGCTAGTTATTAATTGAACTAATCAATATTGTCTCATTTGATTGCAGACATTCTACAGGTGTGAGGAGGGATACGAGGAGGAGGCGGCAAATGTTATCGATAACGTCTGCAAGCGCTACTACAGAACTTACGGCACGAGGCTCGGGTGCAGGCCGTTCGAGACTACTACGCCGCGCGTGGTATCAAGAAGACCAAGCCGGCGTGCCGCGAGAAGTTCTTGAGTAAGGATAAGTACATGAAGGTAATTCTTAAGGCCTTGTACTTTACTTCCTTCATTTAGTAATTCATAGCTGTAGCGCTCAAGTTTCTATTTCCTAACTTAGGCCCCTCCGAGATGGTGTGCGGATCGGATGGATTTTTGGGAGGTGTTGGTCAATGAGTGGTGCTCAAAAGAATGGCGAGCCCTCCACAACGAGGCCAAGGACAAATGTGCCCAAATGGAAGGTGTGCCACACCATCAAGGAAGCTCCAACTTATATCAGTACGGGCGGAACTGGGTATGTGGTTTGCTTCATGAATCATGCAATTCGTTCGTCATGCTAGCTTTCAGCCCTTTAATTACTAATTTTCTTTGTTTCTCTCTTTTAGACACGCTACAATAAGGCGGATAAGGTGCCAGAGGTGTACGACCTGTATGCCATGGCCCACACTGGCTCTTACAAGAAAGTCAAGGCATTCTCTGTGTCTGACCTCGATGATCCAAAAAACTTCACCAACATCTCCTCCCACGACAAGCTCGTGAAATATAGAGATGAGGGGAAGGCGAGGAAAGGGAGGACTTTAACCCGAGCCAGGGTCCCATTGATACCGAGCTGCTGATGATATCTGGTGGTGGGAGGTCCCATGGCTCCATAGCCATGGGAGATGGACTTATCCGTTGTCCTAGCACTCTCCCGGAGATCAAGGCACGCCAGTCGAGCTCCGCTCCTGAGATAAGGCCTCGTGAACGGCCAGTCCAACTCGCCTTCAAGGTTAGTTATACGTACTCAGCTATCTTTCTCCATTACATTGTGTGCGCTTCCATCAATGATTACAAATGGTAACGAGGAGTGGTGTTGCAGGCTGCTATACAAAGTGAGAGAGATAGAACGGAGAAACTTCTAGCGGAGGCGGCGGAGAGGCAGCGGGAGTTGGAGGAGAGGACAACAAAGATGTTGGAGGAGGAGAGGGCACAGAATGACATGCAGGCAAGGGCCATGTATGAGCTCCTTGTGGTAAGTTTTTTCTACACATTAGCCAAAACATTCATGTAGTGTTTGTCTCATTACTAACTAGTATGATTGAGTCATCAAAACCAAATGTGCAGTCTGTGTGCGAGAAGTCCGGTCAGACCGCTCCGCCGATGCCAGTGATTGCTCCTGGGACCACGGTCAGTTTAATTTGAATGGACATTACTTGCTAGTCTTAACATTTGAGTGTCATCATGCTAACGAGACATTGGAAATGATCTTTGGTGCAGCGTAACTCGAGACAAGCATCGCATGATCCTTCTCCAGCTACCGGCACGAGCCACCCAGCTACAACACCTCCATGATCACGTTAAGTGTCTCTAGTGTTTTGCTTAACAAATGCATAAAGACCTAGACTTAGCTTTGTTTCCTCCAATATGCTTACCATAATGACTTAGAGTTAGCTTATTTTCCTCCAAAATGACTTAATAAGCTTACTAACCTCCAAAACCATCCATCTTACCTAGGTTAGCTCTAAAATGATGCATTTTACCCAAGTTGGCTCTAAACTGACCCATTTTACCAAGATTAGCTCATAAACGATCCATTTCACCTAGGTTAGCTCCAAAATGACCCATCTTACCTAGGCTAGCTCCAAAATGACCCATTTTACCTATATTAGCTCATAAATGATCCATTTCACCTAAATTAGCTCTTAAATGATCCATTTCACCTTAGTTAGCTCAAAAACGATCCATTTCACCTTAATTAGCTAAAAAACGATCCATTTCACCTTAGTTAGCTCATAAACGACCCATTTCAACTAAGTTAGCTCATAAATGATCCATTTCACCTAAGTTAGCTCAAATACGATCCATTTCAACTTAGTTAGCTCAAAAACAATCCATTTCACCTTAGTTAGCTCATAAACAACCCTTTTGAACTAAGTTAGCTCATAGATGATCCATTTCACCTTAGTTAGCTCATAAACGACCCATTTCAACTTAGTTAGCTCATATATGATCCATTTCACCTAAGTTAGCTCTTAAATGACATATACTTCTTGTTCTAGTCTTCTTCTTCTTGTCACCTATTTCTAACTTTCTTATTTGCCATTTTGCAGATTTCATTCACTTCATGAAAGCTAGCTTGCTATGATGGAGTGCTTGTTTTTTCTTTGATGAAACTTTGCATTGTATCTAGCTTGCTATGATGGAACTTGCTATATTGATCAAACTTTGCATTGTAATATGTATATGGATGGAACTTGCTTATGTATGAATGGATGAAACTTAATTATGTGCTGGATATATATGTGATATGTTTGCCGTTAAATAGCCCTGTGAAATATATCTATATATGTCATGTATATTTGCTATGAAAATTGTTGGATTCAGAAAAAAAAACAATATACAGGCTCTTTGCCGTCTGCCACCAACGGCAATGGCCTCTTTGCCGTCCGCCGCGGACGGCAAACAGGACACGTGGCAGCCAACTGTGCTTCCTGGGAGCTGACCCATTTGGCCAGTTTGCCTACAGTGGCAGACGACAAAGAGTGGTGACGTCATGCTGACACCATGCGGCGGACGGCAAAGGGCTGCCGTTAGCCACCTAACGGACTAACAGAGAAATTTTTGTCGTCTGCTTTCTTTGCCGTCCGCTGCAGATGGCAAAGGACCCTTTGCCGTCAGCCGCATAAAGCGGACGACAAAGTACCTGTTTGCCTGATCTTACTTTGCCGTCCAAGTTTGCCGTCCGCGGCAGACGGCAAAGACCTTTGCCGTCAGCCATTCGTGCCTTTGCCGTCCGCCGTGGCAGATGGCAAAGTAGCTGATTCCTGTAGTGAGGGGGTCCAGGAGACAGGGGGCGCGCCCAGTAGGGGGGGCGCCCTCCACTCTCCTAGACAGGGTGTGGGCCCCCTGGTGTATTTCTTTCGCCCAATAATTCTTATTAATTCCAAAAACTAGTTTCGTGGAGTTTCAGGATTTTTGGAGCAGTGCAGAATAGGTTTCCAATGTTTGCTCCTTTTCCAGCCAGAATTCCAGCTGCCGGCATTCTCCCTCTTCATGGTAAACCTTGTAAAATAAGAGAGAATAGCCATAAGTATTGAGATATAATGTGTAATAACAGCCCATAATGCAATAAATATTGATATAAAAGCATGATGCAAAATGGACGTATCAACTCCCCAAGCTTAGACCTCGCTTGTCCTCAAGCGGAAGCTGATAACCCACAAGTGTAGGGGATCGCAACAGCTTTCGTGGGTAAAGTATTCAACCCAAATTTGATCGATTCGACACAAGGGGAGCCAAAGAATATTCTTGAGTATTAGCAGTTGAGTTGTCAATTCAACCACACCTGGATAACTTAGTATCTGCAGCAAAGTATTTAGTAGCAAAGTAGTATGATAATAAAGGTAACAATAGCAAAAGTAAAGATAATAGTTTTTGGATTGATTGTAGTAGTTGTAACAGTAGCAACGGAAAAGTAAATAAGCGAAGAACAATATGTGAAAAGCTCGTAGGCAATGGATCAGTGATGGATAATTATGCCGGATGTGATTCCTCATGTAATAGCTATAACATAGGGTGACACAGAACTAGCTCCAGTTCATCAATGTAATGTAGGCATGTATTCCGTAAATAGTCATACGTGCTTATGGAAAAGAACTTGCATGACATCTTTTGTCCTACCCTCCCGTGGCAGCGGGGTCCTAGCGGAAACTAAGGGATATTAAGGCCTCCTTTTAATAGAGAACCGGAACAAAGCATTAGCACATAGTGAATACATGAACTCCTCAAACTACGGTCATCACCGAGAAGTATCCCGATTATTGTCACTTCGGGGTTGTCGGATCATAACACATAATAGGTGACTATAGACTTGCAAGATAGGATCAAGAACACACATATATTCATGAAAACATAATAGGTTCAGATCTGAAATCATGGCACTCGGGCCCTAGTGACAAGCATTAAGCATAGCAAAGTCATAGCAACATCAATCTCAGAACATAGTGGATACTAGGGATCAGACCCTAACAAAACTAACTTGATTACATGGTAAATCTCATCCAACCCATCACCGTCCAGCAAGCCTACAATGGAATTACTCACGCACGGCGGTGAGCATCATGAAATTGGTGATGGAGGATGGTTGATGATGACGACGGCGATGAATCCCCCTCTCTGGAGCCCCGAACAGAATCCGGATCAGCCCTCCCGAGAGAGATTAGGGCTTGGCGGCGGCTCCGTGTCATAAAACGTGATGAAATTTTCTCTCTGATTTTTTTCTCCCCGAACATGAATATATGGAGTTGGAGTTGAGGTCGGTGGAGGTCCAGGGGCCCACGAGATAGGGGGGCGCGCCCTATAGGGGGGCGCCCCCTGTCTCGTGGACAGGGTGTGTCCCCCTGGTGTGGGCCCCCTGGTCTTGATTCTTTCGCCAGTATTTTTTATATTTTCCAAAAAGTGCCCTCGTGGATTTTCAGGACATTCCGAGAAATTTTCTTTTCTACACATAAAACAACATCATGGCAGTTCTGCTAAAAACAGTGTCGGTCCGGGTTAGTTTCATTCAAATCATGCAAGTTAGAGTCCAAAACAAGGGGAAAAGTGTTTGGAAAAGTAGATACGTTGGAGACGTATCAACTCCCCCAAGCTTAAACCTTTGCTTGTCCTCAAGCAATTCAGTGGATAAACTGAAAGTGATAAAGAAAAACTTTTACAAACTCTATTTGCTCTTGTTGTTGTAACATGAAAAGCCAACATTCAAGTTTCAGCAAATATTATGAACTAACCATACTAACAGTAACAGTTAGGTCTCACAATTACTCATATCAATAGCATAATCAGCTAGCGAGCCATAATAATAAAACTCGGATGACAACACTTTCTCAAAATAATCATAACATGATATAACAAAGTGGTATCTCGCTAGCCCTTTCTGAGACTGCAAAACATAAATGCAGAGCACCTTTAAAGATCAAGGACTGACTAAACATTGTAATTCGTGGTAAAAGAGATCCAGTCAAGTCATACCCAATATAAACCAATAGTAATGAATGCAAATGACAGTGTGCTCTCCAGCGGGTGCTTTTTAATAAGAAGGGTGATGACTCAACATAAAAGTAAATAGATAGGCCCTTCGCAGAGGGAAGCAGGGATTTCTAGAGGTGCCAGAGCTCAATTTTAAAATAGAGATTAAATAACATTTTGAGCGGCATACTTTCACTGTCAACGCAACAACTATGATATGGCTGTATCTTCCATACTACATGCATTATAGGCAGTTCCCAAGCAGAATGGTAAAGGTTTATACTCCCCCAACCACCAACGAGCATCAATCCATGGCTTGCTCAAAACAACGAGTGCCTCCAACTAAGAACAGCCCTGGGGGAGTTTTGTTTAATTATTTTGATTTGCTTTGATCTTTTTAGATCATGGGACTGGGCATCCCGGTTACCGGCCCTTTCTCGTGAATGAGGAGCGGAGTCCACTCCTCTTGAGAATAACCCACCTAGCATGGAAGATATAGGCAGCCCTAGTTGTAAGATGAGCTGCTAGAGCATACAAAACAGAATTTCATTTGAAGGTTTCAAGTTTGGCACATACAAATTTACTTGGAACGGTAGGTAAATACCGCATATAGGAAGGTATAATGGACTCATATGGAACAACTTTGGGGTTTAAGGAGTTTGGACGCACAAGCAGTATTCCCCGCTTAGAACAGGTGAAGGCTAGCAAAAGGCTGGGAAGCGACCAACTGAGAGAGCGACAACAGTCATAAACATGCACTAAAATTAATTCACACCGAATACAAGCATGAGTAGGATATAATCCACCATGAACATAAATATCATGAAGGCTATGTTGATTTGTTTCAACTACATGCGCGAACATGTGCCAAGTCGAGTCACTCAATTCATTCAAAGGAGGATACCATCCCGTCATATTGCATCATAATCATTCTAATAGCATGTTGGCACGCAAGGTAAACCATTATAACTCATAGCTAATCAAGCATGGCACAAGCAACTATAATATCTAAATGTCATTGCAAATATGTTTACCTCATAATAGGCTGACTCAGAAACGATGAACTCATCATATTTACAAAAAAAAGAGGTCGAGTTCATACCAGCTTTTCTCATCCCAATAAGTCCATCATATATCGTCATTATTGCCTATCACTTGCACGACCGAACGATGTGTATAATAATTAGAGTGCACAAGCGTTGGACTAAGCTGGAATCTGCAAGTGCTCAACTCAAGAGAGAAGACAAGTAATATGGGCTCTAAGTTAAATAAACAATCATGCATATGAGAGCCACTAAACATTTTCGATATGGTCTTCTCGACCCCAAAGGAAAGAAAAGAAAATAAAACTATTTACACGGGAAAGCTCCCAACAAGTAAAAAGAAGAACTAGAAATATTTTTGGGTTTTCATTTTAATTTCTACCACAAGCAAGGAAATTAAACTAACTAATTTTTTTTGGTTTTTCTCAAGTTTTATCAAACACACAAGAAGAAAACTAGAAAAAGAAATTTAAACTAGCATGGATAATACAAAGAAAGAGTATGAGCACCGACGACTAGTGTGTGAACATGAATGTAAAGTCAGTGAGAAATACGTACTCCCCCAAGCTTAGGCTTTTGGCCTAAGTTGGTCTAGTACCAAGGACCGCCGCTACTCTCCCCGGTGTACTGGGAGGTGTAATCAGGATACCACTGGCTGGTCATCTCCGGATCCCACTGGACAGATGATGCACGATAAGGGTCCAGTTCAGGTTCCGGCTCAGGTTCAGGTTCTGGAGTAAAAGCTTGGGCTCGATGATTGTTCACCGCTTCCGGCGTAACAAGAAAATTTTCTACAAGCAAATCAAACAACAGAGGCAATTTTATACAAGAGCATCTTCTCTTCGTTGTCAACAATAATAATCTCAGTGTGTTTCTTCTCAAATGTAAGTTTATACAAGAAAATCTTCTCTTCCGGCGCAGGCAAAATAATAATCTTAGTGTGTTTCTTATCAAATGTAAGTTTATACAAGAGCATCTTCTCTTCGTTGTCAACAATAAACTTGTGTGCTACCATGCTCTTGTAATCTAAAATGTGAGGAGGCAATTTTGTCTCCTCTTTCTCATGGTGCCTAATCGGTATCTGAAAATGTTTAGCAAGATGTGCAACATAGATACCTTCAAATATGGGGCCTTTTGTACGATTCAGGGCTAGCCGTTTAGCAACGACGACACCCATACTAAAAGTATTGTCTCCAAGCAAGGCATGTTGAAGAATGATAACATCACAAACACTCAAGGTTCCACTATTTCCACGACCATTCAAGCATCTACTAGAAAATATGGCAAAGTAGCATAAAACAGGAAAATGTATGCAAGAGATTTTTGCCTCGGAGCCCTTCATTGGCTCCTCTACACCTATAGTTTTAACAAAGCCATCCACATCTTCACGATAGGGTTCCTCTAATTCTCCCTCATAAGGTATCCTACACACCGCGGAAAAATTACGTAAAGACATTTCTTTGAATTCATCATATAAATGAAATGATACTGCAGGCGGTGACTTCTTAGGATAATAATAAAAGTTTTACACGAAAGTATTGGTGAGTAAGAGATACTGACTGATCCGGTCATTGATGAAACCGGTGAGGCCTGCAGTCTCGATCAAAGAATAAAAATCTTCATTAATTCGAGCTTCTTTCAAGAAATCCTCACATGGCCATTCACACGACCGTACTTCCGCTAAGCGAGGAAGATTATACTTGGCTTTTTCCTTCTCTTTGGCTTGTTTTTCCTGAGAGCCTTGGCTAGAAGATCCCCTCAAAAATTTCCTTAACATTTTCTGAAAATTTCTGAAATTTTAGTAACTTCAAAATAAAAGTGAATAAAACTAAACAAGATTGGTAGCAACTACTCTTACAAGTGCCTAGAGCCTATATCATGCATTGGAATTGCTTGGGACCTCATAAATTTAACATGCAAGCTCAAGAACATGGTCACCTATGCAGCAAAAATTTGCAATGAATAAAGCACTAGAACAAAAACTAATCGGAGCAATGGAGGAGTCACATACCAAGCAACAATCTCCCAAAGCAGCTTTGTGAATGGAGCTTTGAGCAAGGAGATCGAAAATCGCAGCAAAATGAGCTAGACTCGTGCTTGAGCTGGATGGGGATTTTTTGGGTAAAAGATGAAGTGTGTGGGTGCTGGCATAAGTGGAGGGGGGCTACTAGGGGCCCACAAGACAGGGGGCACGCCCTCCACTCTCGTGGCCTGGTGCATGCCCCTCTTGCAGTGTTTTCAGTGCCTAAAATCCTCAAATATTCCATAAAAAATCATACTAAATTTGCAGGGCATTTGGAGCACTTTTATTTTCGGGATATTTTTTAATGCACGGATAATTCAGAAAACAGACAGATAATACTATTTTTGCTTTATTTATTCTAAATAACAGAAAGTAAAAAGAGGGTACAGAAGGTTGTGCCTTCTAGTTTCATCCATCTCATGATCATCAAAATTAATCCACTAACAAGGTTGATCAAGTCTTGTTAACAAACTCATTCCGAATAACACGGAACCGGAGAAATTTCGAATAACACTAAGTTACCTCAACGGGGATATGAAAATACCCAACAATAAGAATATCATACTTTTTCTTGACAGTAGGGAGAGGAAATTCAAAACCTCCAAAAATGATAGTTGGAACTTTTCCAATAGAATTGATGCTATGAACTTGAGATTGTTTCGGAAAGTGTACCGTATGCTCATTACCATTAACATGGAAGTGACATTGCCTTTGTTGCAATCAATAACAGCCCCTGCAGTATTAAGAAAAGGTCTACCAAGGGTAATAGACATACTATCGTCCTCGGGAATATCAAGAATAACAAAGTCCGTTAAGATAGTGACATTTGCAACCACAACAGGCACATCCTCACAAATACCGACAGGTATAGCAGTTGATTTATCATCCATTTGCAAAGATATTTCAGTAGGTGTCAACTTATTCAATTCAAGTCTATGATATAAAGAGAGAGGCATAGCACTAACACCGGCTCCAAGATCACATAAAGCAGTTCTAACATAATTTCTTTTAATGGAGCATGGTATAGTTGGTACCCCGGGATCTCAAAAGTGTAACTAGCAAGCATGGTGGAAATTTCAGCTTCCGGTATCTTTCTTTTATTAGTGATGATATCCTTCATATACTTAGCATAAGGATTTACTTTGAGCATATTAGTTAAGCGCATACGTAAGAAAATAGGTCTAATCATTTCAGCAAAGCGCGCAAAATCCTCATCATCCTTTGACTTGGATGGTTTAGGAGGAAAGGGCATGGGTTTCTGAACCCATGGTTCTCTTTCTCTACCGTGCTTTCTAGCAACAAAATCTATCTTATCATAACATTGATTCTTTGATTGTGGGTTATCAAGATCAACATCAGGTTCAATCTCTACTTCATTGTTTTTGCTAGGTTGAGCATCAACATGAACATTATCATTATCATTATCACTAGGTTCATGTTCATCACCTGATTGTGTTTCAGCATCAGAGATAGAAATATCATTGGGATTCTCAGGTGTGTCTACAGTAGGTTCACTAGAAGCATGCAAAGTTCTATCGTTTTTCTTTTTCTTCTTTTTAGAAGAACTAGGTGCCTCTAAATTATTTCTCTGAGAATCTTGCTCGATTCTCTTAGGGTGGCCTTCAGGATACAAAGGTTCCTGAGTCATTTTACCAGTTCTAGTATCCACTCTAACAGCAAAGTCATTTTTATTATTTAATTCATCAAGCAAATCATTTTGAGCTTTGAGTACTTGCTCAGCTTGAGTAGCAACCATAGAAGTATATTTGCTAATGAGTTTAAGTTCACCTTTAACTCTAGCCATATTATCGCTCACGCGTCCTATCTCGAAAGCATTATTCTTTAACTCTCTACCAACATAAGCATTAAAACTTTCTTGTCTAGCCATAAAGTCATCAAATTCATCTAAGCATGGGCTATGAAATTTAGTAGAGGGGATTTCAACTTTATCATATCTATAGAGAGAACTTATCTTTACTACATGTGTCGGGTTATCAAGACAATGTGGTTCTTCGACATGCGGTATATTAAGACCATGTATTTCTTCAATATGAGGTAAATTCTTAACATTTTCAGCTTTAATACATTTTTCTTTGATTGATTTCTTTGCCTCTTGCATATCTTCAGGACTGAGAAATAAAACACCTCTCTTCTTCGGAGTGGGTTTAGGAATAGGCTCAGGAGTTGGCTCAATTGGTTCAGGAATTGGCTGAGGAAGAGTCTAATTATTTTCATTAGTCAACATATTATTCAATAATATTTCAGCTTCGTCGACTGTTCTTTCCCTGAAAACACAACCAGCACAACTATCCAAGTAGTCCTTGGAAGCATCGGTTAGTCCATTATAAAAGATATCAAGTATTTATTTTTTCTTAAGAGGATGATCAGGCAAATCATTAAGTAACCGAAGAAGCCTCCCCCAAGCTTGTGGGAGACTCTCTTCTTTGATTTGCACAAAATTATATATTTCCCGCAAGGCAGCTTGTTTCTTATGAGCAGGGAAATATTTAGCAGAGAAGTAATAAATCATATCCTGGGGACTACGCACACAACCAGGAGCAAGAGAATTATACCAAGTCTTAGCATCACCCTTTAATGAGAACGGAAATATCTTAAGGATATAATAATAGCGAGACTACTCATCGTTAGTAAAAAGGGTAATTATATCATTCAACTTGGTAAGATGTACCACAACAGTTTCAGATTCAAGGCCATAAAAAGGATCAGATTCAACTAAAGTAATACTTTCAGGATCAACAGAGAATTCATAATCCTTATCAGAAACGCAGGTAGGTGAAGTAGCAAAAGCAGGGTCAGGTTTCATTCTAGCATTAAGAGACTGCTGCTTCCATTTAGCTAATAGTTTCTTAAGATCGTATCTATCATTGCAAGCAAAGATAGCTCTAGCAGCTTCTTCATTCATAACATAACCCTCAGGAGCAACAGGCAACTCATAATCATTAGGAGAACCTTCATCATCACTATCATCAATAATAGCATCTTCAATAATTTCATTCCCCCTAACTCTAGCAAGTTGTTCATCAAGAAATTCACCTAATGGCAAAGTAGTGTCATGCACAGAAGTAGTTTCATCATGCATAGCAGAAGTGGCATCATCAATAACATGCGACATATCAGAATTCATAGCAGTAGCAGGTTTAGGTGTCGCAAGCTTACTAATAACGGAAGGACAATCTAGTGCAGAGCTAGATGGCAGTTCCTTACCTCCCCTCGTAGTTGAGGGCAAAATCGTAGTTCTGTCATCTTTCAAGTTCTTCATAGTGATCAAGAGATATAAATCCCAAGGGACTCAGAGAATAGAGCTATGCTCCCCGGCAATGGCACCAGAAATTAGTCTTGATAACCCACAAGTGTAGGGGATTGCAACAGCTTTCGAGGGTAAAGTATTCAACCCAAATTTATTGATTCGACACAAGGGGAGCCAAAGAATATTCTTGATTATTAGCAGTTGAGTTGTCAGTTCAACCACACCTGGATAACTTAGTATCTGCAGCAAAGTATTTAGTAGCAAAGTAGTATGATAATAAAGGTAACAATAGCAAAAGTAAAGATAATAGTTTTTGGGTTTTTGTAGTAGTTGTAACAGTAGCAACGGAAAAGTAAATAAGCGAAGAACAATATGTGAAAAGCTCGTAGGCAATGGATCAGTGATGGATAATTATGCCGGATGCGATTCCTCATGTAATAGCTATAACATAGGGTGACATAGAACTAGCTCCAGTTCATCAATGTAATGTAGGCATGTATTCCGTAAATAGTCATACGTGCTTATGGAAAAGAACTTGCATGACATCTTTTGTCCTACCCTCCCGTGGCAGCAGGGTCCTAGCGGAAACTAAGGGATATTAAGGCCTCCTTTTAATAGAGAACCGGAACAGAGCATTAGCACATAGTGAATACATGAACTCCTCAAACTACGGTCATCACCGAGAAGTATCCCGATTATTGTCACTTCGGGGTTGTCGGATCATAACACATAATAGGTGACTATAGCCTTGCAAGATAGGATCAAGAACACACATATATTCATGAAAACATAATAGGTTCAGATCTGAAATCATGGCACTCGGGCCCTAGTGACAAGCATTAAGCATAGCAAAGTCATAGCAACATCAATCTCAGAACATAGTGGATACTAGGGATCAAACTCTAACAAAACTAACTTGATTATATGGTAAATCTCATCCAACCCATCACCGTCCAGCAAGCCTATGATGCAATTACTCACGCACGACAGTGAGCATCATGAAATTGGTGATGGAGGATGGTTGATGATGACGACGGCAATGAATCCCCCTCTCCGGAGCCCCGAACGGACTCCAGATCAGCCCTCCCGAGAGAGATTAGGGCTTGGCGGCGGCTCCATGTCGTAAAACATGATGAAACTTTCTCTCTGATTTTTTTCTCCCCGAACGTGAATATATGGCGTTGGAGTTGAGGTCGGTGGAGGTCCAGGGGGCCCACGAGATAGGGGGCGCGCCCTATAGGGGGGCGCCCCCTGTCTCGTGGACAGGGTGTGGGCCCCCTGGTGTATTTCTTTCGCCCAGAAATTCTTATTAATTCCAAAAAGTGCCTCCGTGGATTTTCAGGACATTCCGAGAACTTTTCTTTTCTACAATATAAAACAACATCACGGCAGTTCTGCTGAAAACAGCGTCAGTCCGGGTTAGTTTCATTCAAATCATGCAAGTTAGAGTCCAAAACAAGGGCAAAAGTGTTTGGAAAAGTAGATACGTTGGAGGCGTATCAGAAGCCGAGATCGAAAAATATGTCCACATGTTTGAGATAGAGGTGTCGATAAAATAAAATAAAATACGGACATGAGGGCATCATGATCATTCTTATAACAGCAACGTATATAGATTTTATCATATGATTTCCTATGCTCAAGTGACAATCAATTCACAATGTCAAGTATGGTTCAAAAACTTCATTGGGAACTAACAAACTACAATCTCAGTCATTGAAGCAATTGCAATTTATCATAACATCAGAAAGAGTCAACAATAAAGCTTTTTCGGCAAGTTCACATACTCAACTATCTTGTAGTCTTCTATAATTGCTAACACTCATGCAATACTTGTGGTTATGGAGTTTCAGCCGGACACTGAGAAAGATAGGGGCTTATTGTGTTGCCTCCCAATGTATTCACCTTTAGGTGATGTCAACAATAATAGCCCATGCTAACTTACATCCAATTTGATATATATATCATGATCTTTCAAACATGAGGAGCTTACCAAAGGATAAAATGAAAAAGGGAAAGGTGAGGATCACCTTGACTCAAGCATAAAGTAAAAGCATAAAGTAAAAGATAGGCCCTTCGCAGAGGGAAGCAGAGGTTGTCATGTGCATTTAGGGTTGGATGCACACAATCTTAATGCAAAAGAACATCACTTTATATTGCCCCTTGTATGTGGACCTTTATTATGCGGTCCTTCGCTTTTATTACTTCCACAACAAGATCGTACAAAGCTTATTTTCTCTGCACTAATAAGTTATACATATTTAGATAGCAATTTTTATTGCTTGCAGCATGACAACTTACTTGAAGGATCTTACTCAATCTATAGGTAGGTATGGTGGACTCTCATGGCAAAAGTGGGTTTAAGGATATTTGGAAGCACAAGTAGTATCTCTACTTGGTGCAAGGAATTTGGCTAGCATGAGGGGGAAAGGCAAGCTCAACATGTTTGGAAGGTCAATGACAATATACTTTAACTGAGATGTGCGAAAACATAAACCATTACGTTGTCTTCCTTGTCCAACGTCAACTCTTTTAGCATGTCATACCTAATGAGTGCTCCCAATTATAAAAGGTGTCCAAGATAATATATTTATATGTGAACCCCTCTTTCCTTATCACTTCCTATTAATTGCAACGATGACCAAAACTACGTTTATCAACTCTCAACAACTTTTATGCCTCATACTTTCTATGTGTGAAGTCATCACTATCCATAAGATCAATATGAACTCTTTTATTGTTTCTACTTTCTCAAGATCATAGCAACATAGCAAAGCCCTTGACTCAACACTAATCTTTATTATAGATAGCTCACGGACTCGATTACAAAAAGAGATCACAAAGCAAAACTCAAAACTACTTGATATCAAAACTTCAATCTACTAGATCAAGATACTACTAAAAGGGATCGAACTAAATAAAACGGTAAAGATAGGAGTGTGATGGTGATACGATACCGGGGCACCTCCCCCAAGCTTGGCAGTTGCCAAGGGGAGTGCCCATACCCATGTGATTATGTCCTCGGAGGTGGTGAAGTAGGAGTTGTTGATGATGTAGGCTTGCCGTCCGTCTTCCAAGGCATAGGCTCTCCATCATAGAAGGATGATCGAGTCTCCGGGATCCTTAAATCTGCAGCCAAACTCATCCTCTTGAATCTATATTCATATTCACAGTTCTGGTTTTGCAGGTCATAGATCTGGGCTTGGAGGTGCTCGATTTTCTCTTGAAGCTTGAAGATGCTCTCTCCAATGACTTTGGCATCCAGCTTGTGGTTGTTGGTGAACTCCGCGATCATCATCTGGTTGGTGTTGATTCCACACTCCACCATCCCTTGGCACTTGAAAACTTGCTGCTCCGCGGCCTCGAGCTTTGTCTCCACGCTTCCGGTATGCCTTGGTCCCTCCACATCGCAAATGTGCAGCACCCCCTCACGCATCTCAATGGATTGAGGGTATTGCAGCACCTCCACGAGATAGGGGTTGATAACCCGCTCGAAAAACTTGTCCTTGGGAGCGCTTGGAGATGACATGATGCTCTAGATCTGAAACAAAAATAGCTCGAAACGAAAACAAAGGATATTTGCGTGATACGGTGGTCAAAACCTTCGGGAGTATATATAATGAATTTTTACCGACCAAAATACGTAACGTGCAAGAAAATGGAGTCCGGGAGGCACACGAGGTGCCCACGAGACAGGGGGCGTGCCCAGTAAGGGTGGGCGCGCCCTCCACTCTTGTGGGGGCCTCGTGTCCCTTTCGGACTACTTCTTTCTTCCTAAAATTCTTAAATATTCCAAAACTGATAAAAATTGCCATTGGAGTCGTTTTGGAGTCGGTTTACTTACCGTACCACATACCTATTCCTTTTCGGAGTCTGGAACGTTCTGGAAAGTACCCCTTACGTATTCCTCAGGGGTTACGGTTTCATAATATTAGTTTCAACATTGATAGGATTAGCTGAAATATAATGTTTAATTCTTTGACCGTTTACCACCCTTGGACTTGTGCCTTCGAAGTTGTTGATTTTTATGGCACCAGAACGATAGACCTACTCGATAACGTAGGGACCTTCCCATTTAGAGAGAAGTTTTCCTGCAAAAAATCTTAAACGAGAGTTGAATAATAATACATAGTCTCCTACGTTAAACTCACGGTTTTGTATCCTCTTATCATGCCAGCGTTTGACTTTTTCTTTGAATAGCTTGGCATTCTCATATGCTTGGGTTCTCCATTCATCAAGTGAGCTAATATCAAACAACCTCTTCTCACCAGCAAGTTTCAAGTCATAATTGAGCTCTTTAATAGCCCAATATGCCTTATGTTCAAGTTCAAGAGGTAAATGACACGCTTTTCCATAAACCATGACATACCCATAGGATTTTTGTATGCAGTTCTGTAGATCCATAATGCATCATCAAGTTTTTTGGACCAATTCTTTCTAGATCTATTCACAGTCTTTTGCAAAATTAATTTGAGCTCTCTATTGCTCAACTCTACTTGACCACTAGACTGCAGATGATAAGGAGATGCGATTCTATGATTGACATCATACTTAGCAAGCATCTTACGGAAAGCACCATGAATAAAGTGTGAACCACCATCAGTCATAAGATATCTAGGGACTCCAAACCTCGGAAAAATAACTTCTTTAAGCATTTTAATAGAGGTATTATGATCAGCACAACTAGTTGGAATAGCTTCTACCCACTTAGTAATGTAGTCAACGGCAACTAAAATATGTGTATAACCATTAGAGGCAGGAAAAGGTCACATATAATCAAAGACCCAAACATCAAACAGTTCAATAACAAGAGAATAATTCATAGGCATTTCTTGACGTCTACTAATGTTACCTATTCTTTGACATTCATCACAAGATAAAACAAACTTACGAGCATCTTTGAAGAGAGTAGGCCTATAAAAACCAGATTGTAGTACCTTGTGTGCAGTTCTATCTCCAGTGTGGTGTCCTCCATAGGATTCAGAGTGACACTTGCGTAGGATCTGTTCCTGTTCATGCTCAGGCACACAACGTCTAATAACACCATCTACTCCTTTATAAAGGTGTGGGTCATCCCAGAAGTAATGTCTTAAATCATAAAAGAACTTTTTCTTTTGCTGGTATGTGAAACTAGGCGGTATAAATTTAGAAATAATATAATTAGCATAATCATCATACCAAGGAGCAATATGAGAAGCATTAACGACCGCTAATTTTTCATCAGGAAAGCTATCATCAATAGGCAGTGGGTCATCAAGAACATTATCTAACCTAGACAAGTTATCTGCAACGGGGTTCTCAGCTCCCTTTCTATCAATAATATGTAAATCAAATTCTTGGAGCAAGAGAACCCATCTAATGAGCCTAGGCTTAGCATCTTTCTTTGCCATAAGATATTTAATAGCAGCATGATTAGTGTGAATAGTAACTTTGGAATCAACAATATAAGGTCTAAACTTATCACATGCAAACACAACTGCTAAGAACTCTTTTTCAGTAGTAGCATAATTTCTCTGGGCAGTATCAAGAGTCTTACTAGCATACTGGATAACATTCAATTTCTTATCGACTCTTTGCCCTAGAACAGCACCTACAGCATAATCACTAGCATCGCACATAATTTCAAAAGGTAAATTCCAATCAGGTGGCTGAATAATAGGTGCAGTGATCAAATCTTTCTTAAGTATTTCAAATGCTTCTACGCAATCATCATCAAAGACAAAAGGAATATCTTCTTTCAATAAATTAGTTAGAGGCCTAGAGATTTTAGAAAAGTCCTTAATGAACCTCCTATAAAAACCGGCATGACCAAGGAAACTTCTTATACCTTTTATGTCCTTGGGACATGGCATCTTTTCAATAGCATCAACTTTGGCTTTATCAACTTCAATACATCTCTCGGAGATCTTATGCTCCAAGACAATTGTCGGTGTCAAAACCGGCGGATCTCGGGTAGGGGGTCCCAAACTGTGCGTCTAGGCGGATGGTAACAGGAGACGAGGGACACGATGTTTTTACCCAGGTTCGGGCCCTCTCGATGGAGGTAAAACCCTACGTCCTGCTTGATTAATATTGATGATATGGGTAATACAAGAGTGGATCTACCACGAGATCAAGGAGGCTAAACCCTAGAAGCTAGCCTATGGTATGATTGTTGTAATGTATGTTGTCCTACGGACTAAGGCCCTCCGGTTTATATAGACACCAGAAGAGGCTAGGGTTACATAGAGTCGGTTACAATGGTAGGAGATCTACATATCCGTATTGCCAAGCTTGCCTTCCACGCCAAGGAAAGTCCCATCCGAACACGGGACGGAGTCTTCAATCTTGTATCTTCATAGTCTTGGAGTCCGGCGGATAATGATAGTCCGGCTGTCCGGACACCCCCTAGTCCAGGACTCCCTCAGTAGCCCCTGAACTAGGCTTCAATGACGATTAGTCAGGCGCGCATAATGTTCGGCATTGCAAGGTGGGTTCCTCCCTTGAATAATCCAGAGAAGATCATGAACACCAGGATAGTGTCCGGCTCTGCAAAATAAATTCCACATTCCACCGTAGAGAGAATAAAATGTACACTAGTCAAATCTGCTGACGTTTTATGCAGCGTGACATCACACTGCTACCAAGCCACTGTTTGAATCATTTTTTACAATACCACCTCAGCACGTTTAGCGAAGCGGTTTCCTTGGCACGTCTGGTCAAAGCAGAGATCGTGTCCCCCTTATTCCGGGATTCTCATCAATACGTGCGTGGGTAACCCAACCGTTCCCGTCGCCACGCCTCCTCTATCGAAGGTGAATCCCAAACGGTCATGGGGACGGCTCTTGGTATTTTTCCCCCTTTATAAGAGGACCAAGGCTTGTCCTTGTTCTTCAATCTCGCATCGAATCTCCTCCTCGCTCCCAGTTCCAACACCCAGAGCCTCAGATTCGAGCGCTTCGGATTCTCAACCATGTCCGGCTCCGACCTCCAGGGCCGGTGGATGCCCTCCTCCGTCACGGAGGAGGACATATTGAAGTTACGTGAAGCCAAGTACCTGGCCTACGAGGTTTCGCACAGGTTGCCCGCCCAAGGGCAGGCCGTGCCCGCCCCTGAGCCCGGTGAGTTCGTTGTCTTTGTATCCCACCTCCGCCGGGGTTTAGGCTTCCCGACGGATCCCTTCGTGAGAGGACTCATGTTCTACTATGGGCTGGACTTTCACGACTTGGCTCCGGAGTCCATCCTCCACATCTCCGCATTCATCATTGTCTGCGAAGCCTTCCTCCGCGTCACTCCCCACTTCGGCCTGTGGCTGAAGACCTTCAAGGTGGAGCCGAAGATGATCAGGGGGCGTCAAGCGGAGTGCGGCGGGGCGGCCATAAGCAAAAAGGCCGATGCCCCGTGGCCCGAGGGTTCCTTCCAAGAGGAACTCGGACTGTGGCAGCAGGAGTGGTTCTACATCACCGCTCCGAAGGGCAGCAGGCAAAAGCCGCCGCCTTCATTCCGCCCGGGACCTCCACGCCAACTGATGTCGTGGGTCAACCAAGGGCTCAATTGGGGGCCGTCCGAAGACGTGCCCTCACTGCAGGGCCGGATTCGAGACTTCCAAGCGAGGGAGATCGACCTAATCGTGGTGATGCATGTTATGCTAATCAGGCATCTTCTGCCCTGCAAACGCCGTCCTCTCCGTCTATGGGAGTTCAACCCAGAGGGACCTCGGATTCTCCAACACTTTATGGGTGCGACACCCGTGGAGATGTACAAGTTGTTCTTCGGACCGCAGGTGGCGTGTCCGGAATTAGCCGAGGATGCAGGCCTAAGCCGCAATCGCCCGGATACGCAGGTAAATAGCTCAGAGTCTGGACATTCTATTTATATGCCTTTCTAGAGTTTGCCTCCTGACCCATTACTCTTCGCAGGAATGGGTGGCGCAACCAAGGCTGATAAGGTGTCCGACCCCCTCCCAGAGACCGCACTGGAGCCCGTGCTGGTCAGAATGTTGGAGGTCGCGCCCACAGAAGGGGGCGAAGGGGAAAATAGAGGAGCTAATATTTCACCCAAAGGGGCGTCTGAAGAGGGGGAAATCAAGGACCCCTCCCT
This sequence comes from Triticum timopheevii, assembly GCA_963921465.1. Taxonomy (NCBI): domain Eukaryota; kingdom Viridiplantae; phylum Streptophyta; class Magnoliopsida; order Poales; family Poaceae; genus Triticum; species Triticum timopheevii. The sequence goes on along the minus strand of OY997264.1, from coordinate 475,297,649 downwards.
CCAGGGGGAGAAGAGGACCGCCTCCAAAGATCCGGAGGCCAAAGCCCCTAAGCGTGGGAAGAGATCTTCACCGGGGGGTCCGGCGTCCGGAGAGAATCCGGACGCACAATCATCGCCAAAGGATTAGCCCTCCAGCGAGCCGTGAGTATGAAAAAGGGAGTTAATTAGTAAGGAAATACCTTCATTTGTGCTTCTGTGGGTAACCGAAATATTTATATTGCAGTTCGGATCTGTAGCCTTCTCAGATGAGTTCATCTTCGGGGGACCTTCTTCCGGAGATGATGGAGAGTGAAACGCCTCCGTCTGAAGCGCCGCCAGATAAGGCAGGCGAGCCTGAAGTATCGTCACGGAGGGTATCCCCGAGTCCGGAGGGGCCAGAGAGTTCGGCACCCACTAGTATCCGGCCGGGAGAACTGAAGAATCTGCTTGAGAGGGCGTCCATTTCAGAAGATCACCGTGCGTTGATGCGTATGGTGATTGGAAGGATTTCGTCCGCCGAGAGCGGATTGCGCAATGCCGCCATGAGTTTGCTGGCAGGATTTGAGGTACGCAAGAATGACGCACCCTTTTGTGTATTGACAGTCTTGCACATGACAATGCGCCCTATATAGATAGTAGCCCCTGAGACTCGGTAGGTTGTCAAAAACGACAGCGTGCCGAGGATCGAAATCGAAAGTAATGAATTCCGCCGTTCCTATGCAGGTGGCGGATAGTCCGAGGGCTAGCCGGACTAGTGGGTTTGCCGAGTTAAATCGGCAACTTGATGTGGCGGATGCGGACATCGCACTTGTCAACCGGCGACTTGACGAGTCGCAAGGTAAATGAGTTCTCCGCAGTCGCTTTTTTAAGGGGGTCGAAGCCCTCCTCTGATAAATTATATGCTGTTGTACAGACGGTGCTGCTGCTGTGGAGAGCCTTCGGGCCGAACTTGCTCGAGCTAAGGAGCAAGCCCGAAGGAGTGACGCGGCTGCCTCTAGGGCGGCCGAGGAGTTGAAAGCCGAAAGGGCTGCGCACTGCCTAAGCAGGGCAGAGGTGGCCGAATTGGCCATGAAAGTAAAAGATGCTGCCGACCGCAATGAGGCTCTTGAAAAGGAGCGCTTATCGGAGCGGGAAGACCTGAAGAAGGCCACCGCCGAAGCCAAGGATGCCCGCTCTGCAATGCGGGCTATGAAGGAGGAACTGCGCCAGGCCGGGGATATCGTGGCTGGCAAGCCTTTTCTGCTGCGTCGCCGGTTTATGGATCAAAAGTATCCTCAATTTGAGCGGCTGTGGAGTCCGGAGGATCTGTATATGGACTTAGCTGCAAGTGCGGCCGATGCCGTTGAGCACTTCCGGAGCCAGAAGGATCACAAGACGGAAGAGATATATTGGTCTCAATTCCATAGTCCGGAGCGCTCACTTCCGTTGACAGACCGGTTGGCCGAATGGGCCGAGCTAAATAGATTGTCCGGACTTGCCATGACTGACATCGTGGCCCATGTCTGGCCAGAGAGGCCCAAGGCGACGAGCTACTTCGGCTTACTGCAGCAATTCCTTGGAGTGGTGCCGCATATAAAGGAGATGAAGCGGTCGCCTGCATCGAGGGCGCGCGGATGGCACTTGCCCGTGTGAAGGCGCATTGTCCGGAGATGGATGCCACCGCTATTGCCGCCCAGGGTTCGAATGAAAGCCGGCTCCCCGCCGAGCACTATTTCGGGGAAGTTATGCGTGGCGCTCATGTAATAGAGTCGCAGTGCTCGAAGAATGTCACGTTCAAATGAACGTATTAGCTTGTAAAATGATGATTATGCTATAACTGCTTTTTATACTTGTGCGTCCCAAGTAGTAAAACTTCTCCTGTGCGGCCGTTTACGTATACATTTGTATAACTTGAAAGATTGCAGTCTTCGGCTTCAACCCCCACGCACAGGGTGCGGGGGTGTTCACAAAAATAGCACGTTTTCACACTTAATCCGACGTCTCGGTCCTGTTTAAGGAGGTGGTAGCGTAGCGAACGAGGCAATCTGGACTATAATGCTTTATCACTTTCACTTAGCCAGTGGAGCTCGAGGGTGGGGCTACGATATAGCCCCTGGTGGCGCCGCACTTCTCCGAATTCGGAGCGCGTATGTGCCTGACCGGGAAATGGTCCTTCGTCAAAGCGGGGAATTCTAAACATTTCGGTAGTCGATCGAGTGGTTGACCAGTCTCTCGCTGTATCATGACAGTCAGTTTTCGGCTTTCTCTACAGAGGTGCTCGCCCAGCCAAACTGGGGCACAATCGCAGTAGTTCTCCTGGTGCCGTGTTAGCCGATGATACGGAACGTAAGGCAGCAAAACACAGGAGCCGGGCAAACCCAACATTTGACCAAAGACATGATTCGGAGCTGATGCATATAATGCCTAACTCGAGACGCCGAACACTCCCTAAGGTGTTCGGTCTTTATAATAATGGGCAGAACGATGCCCTAAGCCCCTAGTGTCCAGGTACGGGCATGGTCTTCTGACGCGGCCGATGCCAAAACGTCAGGCTCCGCTTTGGCTATAGGAAGAAACCAAGGGAGAATAACAACAAGAGACAGTAAAAAAAGGTTTACGCAGGGTCTTAATCTGAAAAGAATCCTCACAACGGGTCCCTACTGCACGTCTGCGCCTGTGTCTCCGTTGCGCCGTTTATCCTGGACGGGTATGCACGTTGTTCATCTATAGAAAGAGAGGAACGTTTAGTTTGAAAACAAATCGTGCGAAAAATATGTGTAAAAGAAGAAATATAAATAATTAAAGCGGGGTTTGTATGAACCCGCGGTTGTTTGTGCGCGCAGCCCCCTGTGAAGAGGTATGCGGCTAGGGGGCCCCTAGCCTGCTGAAGCCGGATTCGTCTATCCGAGTCCGGGGTCTTTAAGTGACCCTCGCACTGAAATGACGCCACGCGGACCGGGCATCTTGAGTGTAAGAGATGCGTAATGTGGTATGGCGTTGAAGCGGACAAAAGCCTTTCGTCCCAAGAGTGCTTGATATCCACTTTCAAATGGGACGATGTGAAAAATTAATTTTTCGCGTCGAAAATTGTTCGGCAATCCGAACACGACTTCTAGTAATGTCGAGCATGTGCACTTGGCGTAAGGGCCTGGCGTCACTCCTTTGAAGGAAGTGCGGCTGTGTCGGATTTTGGTAAGGTCTATCCCCATCCTACGGATTGTGTTTGAATACAGCAGGTTTAAGTCGCTGCCTCCGTCCATTAGGACGTTAGTAAATTGTAATCCGTCTATTATGGGATTCAATATCAGGGGAGTCCGTCCCGCGTTTCGAACGCTTCTGGATTAGTCCAGGTGGTCGAAAGTGATTGGTTTTGATATCCAATCTCTATGGTCTGCTGGGTTGGACCGCGCGAAGCTCTTTTTAGAAAGTGCCGCACTATTTTTCCGTATTATCACATGAAGTGAGTTTACTGCTTTGACCCCTTGTGGGAAAGTCTTTTGTTTTCCGGTGCTCTGCTGGTGGGGTTTATCTTCTTCGCTTGACGCGTCGAGCCCCTTGTGTTCGGCATTTAGTCGGCCGGACTGTTTAAAAACCCAACAATCCCTGTGGGTGTGATTTGCAGGCCTTCCGGGGGTACTATGGATTTGACATATCTGACCCAAAATCTTGTTTAAGTTGGACAGTTCATCGCTGTCATCCTTAAGAGGCTGTGTTTTGTTGTTGGGCCGCGAGCTTTTGAATCTGGCGTTGACTGCCGTGCTCTTTGGTCCTTTCTCTTTATTCCAGCACTGCTCTTTTCTGCGCCGTGATTTTCCGTTTCCATCTCTTATCTCGGATGTACTTGGGTCGCTGGTGCTGCATCTTGCTAGCCAGCTATCCTCTCCCGCACAGAAGCGGGTCATGAGGCTTGTTAGTGCGGACATTGTCCTCAGTTTTTCTTGACCGAGGTGCCTGGCAAGCCATTCGTCTCGGACATTGTGCTTGAAAGCTGCTAGGGCTTCGGCGTCCGGACAGTCGACTATTTGGTTCTTTTTGGTAAGAAACCTGTTCCAGAATTTCCGCGCTGACTCTCCGGGCTGTTAAGTTATATGACTTAGATCATCTGCATCCAGAGGGCGGACATAAGTCCCTTGAAAGTTTGCTCTAAACGCATCCTCGAGCTCTTCCCAACTTCCAACAGTGTTTTCTGGGAGGCTTTTAAGCCAATGACGGGCTGGCCCTTTGAGCTTGAGGGGTAGGTATTTTATGGCGTGGAGATCGTCTCCTCTGGCCATGTGTATATGCAGTATATAGTCTTCTATCCAGACTCCAGGGTCTGTTGTTCCATCGTAGGCCTCTATGTTTATGGGTTTAAATCCTGCTGGGAATTCATGGTCCAGCACCTCATCGGTGAAACATAGTGGGTGTGCGGCGCCCTTGTATTTGTGTGTGCCGCTATCATCGGACACTTGACGTGTTGCCTTACTTCTTGGGGCCTTCCCCTTTGGCCTGTAGATGGACCTGGCTGGGCCATCTATCCTTCCAAGTTCATTGGTTGGTTTATGTGTGGCGCCGCTGTCAGAATTTGGCCTATCATCTGGCCGTCTATCCAACCAGGCAGCCTCTTTATTTTTGGACGGTGGAGGCTCTATGGCCTCCTCGTCGAATTCTGGTAGCAGCTTGCGCTTCGGGTAGCTCTTTGATTGGTGGCCATTGCCGTATTTATCTGCGGTTTTGAGTACTTTGCTCCATCTCATTCTGAGTGTGTCTTCCGCTGTTTTGAGCCTCCGTTTTTCCTTCTTCAGGCTTCTTGCAGTACTGACGAGTCTTTTTCGAAGGTTCTTGCTCTCCGGTGGTGTATCCGACATGAGATCGTCCGGACTGTCATTTTCGCCGGGCCTGGACTGATTATCTGACTCGTCATGTTCGGACGGTTGCTTATCTGCATGTTCATCGTCCATTTGTGAGCCCTGCTGTATTACGGGCTCCTTTGGAGCGTTGTTGTCATTGAGGCGGGTCTTAGGGCGGCGTCTGCGCCGCCGCTTTGGTCGTTTATCGGCGGGGTTATCTTCTGCCGCGGCTCGTTGATCCTCGTTATGGCTCTCCTTTGGGGTTTCCACCATGTATATGTCATGTGACGAGGTGGTCCTCCCGTGCCTTATAGGCTCTGTTTCTTGTTCGTCTCCGGCATCGTCGTCCATTCCGTCGATGTCTTCGGAGTCATAGTCTAGCATGTCGGTTAGATCGTCGACAGTGGCTACAAAGTGGGTGGTGGGTGGGCTCTGAATATCTCCGTCGTCCGCATCCCAACCATCCTGGCCATAGTCCGGCCAGGGCTCTCCTGATAATGAGAGATGCTTTAGTGAATTCAGGATGTCGCCAAAAGGCGAGTATTGGAAGATGTCCGCGGCGGTGAATTCCATAACCGGCGCCCAATCCGATTTGATTGGTAGGGGCACGGGAGGTTCGGAGTCCGGCAAGGAGTCCGGCGCCTCGGAATCACAGATTTCGCGGAGGACAAAATTATTGTTCGGCTCCATCGCCGTGGAAGTTGAAGCCCCCAAGGCACTGTTCGGCAGAGCTAGATCATGCCCATCGCAACAGTGCGGCGCGCTTGGCTGTGGCTCAGGTCCGTCGAAGATCAAGTCTCCGTGGACATCGGCCGTGAAGTTTAGGCTTCCGAATCTGACCTGACGGCCAGGGGCGTAGCTTTCGATCTGCTCTAGATGGCCAAGCGATTTAGCCCGCAGTGCGAAGTCGCCGAATACGAAGATCTGTCCGGGGAGAAAAGTCTCACCCTGGACAGCGTTGTTGGCTGAATATGCCATCGAGCCTATTGGTGACGACATAGAGGAACTCTCAATGAAAGCAGCAATGTCGGTGTCAAAACCGGCGGATCTCGGGTAGGGGGTCCCGAACTATGCGTCTAGGCGGATGATAACAGGAGACGAGGGACACGATGTTTTTACCCAGGTTCGGGCCCTCTCGATGGAGGTAAAACCCTACATCCTGCTTGATTAATATTGATGATATGGGTAATACAAGAGTGGATCTACCACGAGATCAAGGAGGCTAAACCCTAGAAGCTGGCCTATGGTATGATTGTTGTAATGTATGTTGTCCTACGGACTAAGGCCCTCCGGTTTATATAGACACCGGAAGAGGCTAGGGTTACACAGAGTCGGTTACAATGGTAGGAGATCTACATATCCGTATTGCCAAGCTTGCCTTCCACGCCAAGGAAAGTCCAATCCGGACACGGGACGGAGTCTTCAATCTTGTATCTTCATAGTCTTGGAGTCCGGCGGATAATGATAGTCCGGCTGTCCGGACACCCCCTAGTCCAGGACTCCCTCAACAATGCCTTCATTAACCATAAAGTGACACTTTTCCCAATTCAGGACGAGACTAGTGTCTTCGCATCTCTGCAAAACTCGATCAAGGTTGCTCAAACAATCATCAAAAGAGGATCCATAAACGGAGATGTCAGCCATGAATACCTCACAAATCTTTTCACAAAAATCAGAGAATATAGCCATCATGCATCTTTGAAAGGTAGCAGGTGCATTACATAAACCAAAAGGCATACATCTATAAGCAAAAGTACCAAAAGGGCAAGTAAAAGTAGTTTTAGATTGATCCTTCGCTGACACAGGTATTTGAGAGAAACCAGAATAACCATCTAGAAAGCAGAAATGTGTGTGTTTGGATAGTATTTCTAGCATTTGATCAATAAAAGGTAAAGGGTAATGATCTTTCTTAGTAGCTTTATTTAACTTACGGAAATCAATTACCATCCTATAACTTGTAATAATTCTTTGCGGGATCAATTCATCTTTATCATTAGGAACAACGGTAATACCTCCCATTTTAGGAACACAATGGATAGGGCTTACCCATTCACTATCGGCAACGGGATAAATAATACTTACCTCAAGGAGCTTTAGTATCTCCTTCTTACCACTTCTTTCATCTTGGGATTTAGTCGTCGTTGAGGATCTCTAACGGGTTTGGCATCTTTTTCCACTGTAATTTTGTGTTGGCATAATATGGGACTAATGCCCTTGAGATCATCCAGAGTATATCCAATAGCTGCACGGTGCTTCTTCAGAGTTTTCAATAATCTTTCTTCTTCTTTCTCTAAAAGGTTAGCACTAATAATAACAGGATATATTTTCTTTTCATCAAGATAAGCATACTTAAGATTATCAGGTAAAGGTTTGAGTTCAAACACGGGATCACCCTTGGGTGGAGGGGAATCCCCAAGAATTTCAACAGGAAGGTTATGTTTCAGCATAGGTTCCTGTTTGAGGAACACTTCATCTATTTCCCTTCTTTCTTTCATAAACATATCGTTTTCATGGTCTAGCAAGTATTGTTCTAAAGGATCAGTAGGAGGCACAACAATGGAAGCAAGACCAATAATCTCATCCTTACTAGGTGGTTCCCTATCACGAGGTTGTCTACGAAACGTAGCAAAATTAAACTCATGAGACATAGCATCTATGCCAATGGTGACAGTATCTTTTTCACAATCAATCTTAGCATTAGCTGTATTCAAGAAGGGTCTACCAAAAATAATGGGACAAAAATCATCTTGTAGGGAACTAAGAACAAGAAAATCAGCAGGGTATTTAATCTTCCCACACAAGATGTCAACATCTCGAACTATCCCAACGGGTTTAATGGTATCCCTATTAGCAAGCTTAATAGTAACATCAATGTCTTCTAATTCAATGGGTGCAATGTCTTGCATAATTTCTTGATATAAGGTATAAGGTATTGCATTAGTACTAGCACCCATATCACATAAGCCATGATAACAATGATCTCCTATTTTAACAGAAATAACAGGCATGCCTACGACGGGTCTATGTATCATAGTATGTGGTCTAGCAATATTAGCAGTTTCACCACAGAAATAAATAACATGCCCATCTAAATCATCATCCAAGAGATCCTTAACCACAACAATACTAGGTTTAACATTAATTTGCTCAGGAGGTGTATAAGTCCTAGTATTACTCTTACGAACAACAGTCGAAGCCTTAGCATGATCCTTTATCCTAACAGGAAAGGAAGGTTTCTCAACATAAGTAGTAGGAACAATAGGATCACTATAGGTGATAGTCTTTTCTTCAACTGTAATAGGTGCAACTACTTTCACTTCAACAGGAGGATTATATTTAAACCACTTCTCTTTACGGAGATCAATGTGAGTAGCAAAAGATTCACAGAAAGAAGCTACTATCTCAGAGTCAAGTCCGTACTTAGCGATAAATCCACGAAAAGCATCGGTCTCCATAAAAGATTTAACACAATCGAACTTAGGTATCATACCTGACTCCTTACCATCGTCGGAGCCCCAATCTTCAGAGTTGTGTTTAATTCTTTCCAATAAGTCCCATTTGAAATCAATAGTCTTCAGCATATAATAACCAGCACAGGAAGTATCAAGCAGGTTGCGATTATCAAGAGAAAGCCGAGCATAAAAGTTCTGAATAATCATTTCCCGAGAGAGCTCCTGATTGGGGCATGAATACAACATTGACTTAAGCCTCCCCCAAGCTTGAGTGATGCTTTCTCCTTCGCGAGGCTAGAAATTATATATGTAATTACGATCACGATGAACAAGATGCATAGGATAGAACTTCTGGTGAAATTCCAACTTCAATCGCTTATAATTCCAAGATCTCGTATCATCACATAGCCTATACCATGTCAATGCATCTCCCTTCAAAAATAAAGGGAAGACCTTCCTTTTGACAACATCATCGGGAATACCTGCAAGCTTAAATAATCCACAATTTCATCCACAAATATAAGGTGTAAATCGGGATGCAATGTTCCATCTCCTGCAAATGATTTAGCTAGCAGTTTCTCTATCATACCCGAAGGAATCTCAAAGTAAATATTTTCATAAAGTTCAGTAGGTTGAGGAGCAACTCTTTGCTCTTCTGGTCGGGGTGAAGATACCCCGAACAAGCCCCTCAAAGGATTAGTTTCCATAGTGACAAGTAACAGAAAATTTCAGCACACTATATAAATGTTTCCTTACCAAGTTCCACACACCAAAAGCGCTACACTCCCCGGCAACGGCGCCAGAAAAGAGTCTTGATGACCCACAAGTGTAGGGGATCTATCATAGTCCTTTCGATAAGTAAGAGTGTCGAACCCAACGACGAGCAGAAGGAAATGATAAGCGGTTTTCAGTAAGGTTTTCTCTGCAAGCACTGAAATTGTAGGTAATAGATAGTTTTGTGATAAGATAAATGGTAACGAGTAACAAGTAAATAAAGTAACTAAAGTGCAGCAAGGTGGCCCAATCCTTTATGTAGCAAAGGATAAGCCTAGACAATTTCCAATAATGAGGAAGAAGCTCCCGAGGACACATGGGAATTATCGTTAAGCTAGTTTTCATCACGTTCATATGATTCGCGTTCGGTACTTTGATAATTTGATATGTGGGTGGACCGGTGCTTGGGTACTGCCCTTACTTGGACAAGCATCCCACTTATGATTAACCCCTATTGCAAGTGTCCGCAACTACAAAATAAGTATTAAGGTAAACCTAACCACAACATTAAACATATGGATCCAAATCAGCCCCTAACGAAGCAACGCATAAACTAGGGTTTAAGCTTCTGTCACTCTAGCAACCCATCATCTACTTATTACTTCCCTATGCCTTCCTCTAGGCCCAAATAATGATGAAGTGTCATGTAGTCGACGTTCACATAACACCACTAGAGGAAAAGACAACATACATCTCATCAAAATATCGAACGAATACCAAATTCACGTGACTACTAATAGCAAGACTTCACCCATGTCCCCAGGAACAAACGTAACTATTCACAAAGAATATTCATGTTCATAATCAGAGGAGTAATAATATGCATAAAGGATCTGAATATATGATCTTCCACCAAGTAAACCAATTAGCATCAACTACAAGGAGTAATCAACACTACTAGCAACCCACAGGTACCAATTTGTCGTTTTGATAAAAGATTGGATACAAGAGATGAACTAGGGTTTTGAGAGGAGATGGTGTTGGTGAAGATATTGATGGAGATTGACCCGCTCCCGATGAGAGGATCGTTGGTGATGACGTTGGTGATGATTTCCCCCTCCCGGAGGGAAGTGTCCCCGGCAGAACAGCTCCGCCAGAGCCCTAGATCGGTTCCACCAAGGTTCCGCCTCGTGACGGCGGATTTTCGTCCCGTAAGCTTGCCCACAATTTTTTCGAGGGTAAAAACTCTAATATAGCAGAAGATGGACACCGGGGGCCCACCAGGGGGTCCAGGAGACAGGGGGGCGCGCCCAGTAGGGGGGGCGCCCTCCACTCTCCTGGACAGGGTGTGGGCCCCCTGGTGTATTTCTTTCGCCCAATAATTCTTATTAATTTCAAAAATAGGTTTCGTGAAGTTTCAGGATATTTGGAGCAGTGCAGAATAGGTTTCCAATGTTTGCTCCTTTTCCAGCTAGAATTTCATCTGCCGGCATTCCCCCTCTTCATGGTAAACCTTGTAAAATAAGAGAGAATAGCCATAAGTATTGAGATATAATGTGTAATAACATCCCATAATGCAATAAATATTGATATAAAAACATGATGCAAAATGGACGTATCAACCTCTAAAGGTAGCAAAATTGTCCTCATTGGCTCTAACCATGCCAGCCTCCCCATATATATGATGGGGATTTACATCTTATCTGAAGGTGTGCATAGCTCCTTAGACAAGGAGCTGGCTAGGTTCTTCTGGCAGGCAACGGATGGTCGGCCCAAGTACCATATGGTGAAGTGGGCTGACATCTGCCTGCCGAAGGACCGCGGCGGCCTGGGCATCTCTGCGTCTCGCCGGATTAACGTTGCGCTAATGCTGCGGTGGGTTTGGCGGATCTTGAGGGGGGGGGTCTCTGGCTTCAGCTGTTGGAGGCCAAGTACTTGCAGGGTCAACCCCTCTTGGCCTGCTCTCTCTCGGTTGGGTCCCAGTTCTGGAAGTCTATTCAGGCCATTAAAGAGGAGATCAGGCTGGGTTTGCGTTTCTCGGTTGGCAATGGGTCTCGGACCCAGTTTTGGTTGAACCCTTGGTTTGAGGATGAGCCTCTTCGCCTGCGATTCCCGAGGCTCTTTGCGTTTTGTGCCGACCCGACCATCCTTGTTTCGTCAGCTGCCTTGGATGAGGGGTGGAACATTGCGTTCGGCCGATCATTCGGATCCGATGAGGTTCGGGAATGGACAGAGATGAGGGAAGTAGTCCCTCTTTCTCTGTCCCAGGCCCCGGACTCTGTTTCCTGGAGTCTCTCTCCTTCGGGTGATTTCTCCGTTAGCTCGGCCTATCAGGCCCTATGCCGTGTGCCGGTTCTACAGTGGCTATCCCCATTGTGGAAGACGCCGATGCCCTTGAAGATTAAGATTTTCGTTTGGCAGCTTCTCCGAGATCGTCTTCCATCGGGAACCGAGGTGCTGAAGCGCCAGGGTCCGGGCGATGGCATGTGCCCTTTGTGCCATGTCCCGGAAACGGGAACACACATTGTGTTCTCATGCGTCGCAGCTCAGGCTCTCTGGTGCTTTGTCCGTGAGGCTTTAGGACCGGAGTGGGAGGCCCTTGACCTTGCACGGTTTCTGCAGGTTAGGGCCACTCAGGTTGGCCGTAAGCGTCGACTGTTCTGACTCATCTTCGCGGCTATGATGTGGACCCTTTGGACTACTCGCAATAAGATGGTGATTGAACGTGTGTTCCCAAGACGTGCTTCCGACTCGTTCTTCAAATTTCTTGCCTTCCTGCAGCACTGGCATCCGCTCGCTAGGCCGAGGGATCGTGACCATCTTCAGCGCCTTCTTGACGCCCTGGTGTTTTCCGCGCGTCGACTCGCTGATCGCTCGACAGACTCATAGCTTGCCCCTGGTGGCTTTTTCTATTTCCTCTTAGTTATTTTGGGCATCATTGTGCTGTGGCCCAGCATTTTTCTTTTTGACCTTGCTTGGGACGTGGTTGTGTGGACTTTTGCTTTATCTATAAAGCGGGGCGAAAGCCTGTTTCGAGTATATGCGTGTATATATGAGTGCTTGTGTCCGTGTTAAAAAAGCCTTAATTCGCTGTCGGCTTGTGACCTGAAAACCAGGAGAGGTGATCACGGACTCACGGTGCCTCTTCCGAGTTGTGTGTCACACAAACTCCCGTCAGGAGTACGCGCCGCCCGAGTCCGTGCCGCACTAGGACTCCCACCTTGGTTGCCATTACAAATAGTAGCAATCATCACCCCGCCGAGCGGAGGCTTGATCACGCCGCGATGAATCGGTGGGTAGGTAACGTGGAGGCGTTCGGCCTGCTCGCCGGCGACGTGTGGGCGCCGGAGCACCCGACCTACTTGTACAACACCTTGTTCGACAAGGCGGCGCCGTACCCATACATGGACCAAGACGCCGTCGAACTTGAAGCGGAGAACGACGTCGGCGGCGATGACCAGAGCCACATCATCGACCTGATCGAGAACTTCCTGGAGGAAGTGGACCGCGACGACGAAGCCATCGTAACGAAGGAGGATTCCGCGGGCCAAGGCAATGGCCCAACCATCGACCATGGCGTACTTTCGGAGCTGCCGGAGCGAGATGTCGCGGCGGCTGATGGCGCTTCCACTGTAGGAGAGACGCTAGCGGCTCCGGTGGTGGTCTCGCAGTCAGAACCTGGTGCCCCCGTGGAGAGTGGCGGAACGCAGGGTCGGTCCGGGTTGCCATGGCAACGCCGGGGAAGGCGCGGGAGGAGGCATCCGAAGAAGGCACCTTCTGTCTCTTTGGCCGGGCCCGAGGAGTCCTGTTCGACACCCGTGCTCATACGGCGAGCCCAGATGGGTGCAGAGGTTTTTCCGGCGACCACTGCAGAAGTAGCAGCGGCCGCGCCACCCGGGTCGACGGCCAGGAGGGCCAAGGAGCGAAAGGCCGAAACAGAAACCTTGGGGTGATTCCGGCAAGTCGCGTCGTCAGCAACTCGGGCGGCTCACACTTGAGTTTGTTTTGTTTTACAATTTTCCGAAACAGTTTTGATTTTGTATGACTGTAAGCGGCATGTAATGTTTGGTAATCAATTACTCAGGAGCCGGGAGTATTAGCATATTAGGTACTCCTAGTTGTTTGTACGAAAGTTAAACTGCCCCCTTCAGAGTTGCCTTGTGAAAGAACCCGCAAAAGTCCGAGTTCCTTTTTTTGACAAAGTCATCTCTTCCTTTATTCATTCATAATGATCGTATCATCATTTACAATGAAGGGTATCACCGCCTCGGAGGCGTCCATGCAGACCTTTTGAGAAGAAAAGGGAGTCCCATAGCCTATTCTATTCTCAGCTATCCTATCTAGTTCGTGCGCAACCTTATTACTCTCTCTATTACAAATTTTTTTTTTGCGGGTGTACTCTCTCTATTACAATATACAATGTTCATATAAGGAGTACATGAGTAAAATCAAGAGCCACGGAAAATCAATCATAAAAAATGACAAAAGTCCAAACCTAATTAACTGAGGACATGCATCGTATCCTAAATTCGATATAAGGAGTCTGCTCATGAGCCTACGGTGCTTAGACTAAATATAGTTAGGCTTGGTACAATGCAATGGACTTATTGCTTATAGTAAAATATAAACTGATTTTTTTTAAGTATCATGTACTTAGCTTCATAGAAGTGGTGTCTAATTAAGCATCTATCCTCTACAAATAAACTATTATATTTAAGGAAAAACTGATTTATTTATCTAATCAACTCCTTAAACAACTTACATTGTACAAGGCATATACTATGCATACTTCTGACCGATGAGTTGCTTGTAAAATATATACATATTTTGTCATTTCATCTCCCATTTCAGGCCAATCAGTTTGATCCACTCAGTAGCCAAGCTAATCTCCAAAGTTCTATCCATTAGACTAGCGTCGGTCATCGGCTCCATCATCTCACCGGCGCAGACGGCTTTCCTGAAGTCCAAGTGCATCCACGACAGCTTTCTCTTCGTGCAAAACTCCGTTAGAGCCCTCCACCGCCGCAAAACGCCAGGGTTACTAGTTAAGCTAGACATAGCGAAGGCGTTCGACACCGTCTCCTGGGAATACCTACTGGAGCTGCTGCAGCAACTAGGGTTTAGTGCGCGTTGGCGCGATTGGGTAGCCCGCTTGCTCGCCTCAGCTTCCTCTGCGGTATCGCTCAACGGCTCGATCGGCCCTGGCATCCTCCACCTGCGTGGCTTGCGCCAGGGCGACCCTCTCTCCCCCTTCCTGTTCATTCTTGCCATAGACCCGCTGCATCATCTCATAGAAGCGGTCGTAGATCAGCAGCTTCTGCACCGTCTACCTGGCCGTGATCTCGCGCTCCGTGTCAGCCTCTACGCCGACGACGCCGTCATCTTCATAAACCCTAGACGCGAAGAAGTGAACTCTCTGCTACAAATCCTCAGCGACTTTGGTAAGGCGACGGGGCTCTGTATCAACCCAGCCAAATCCACGGTCTCACTGATCCGTTGCGAGAACATCAACGTAAGCGACGTGCTCCAGGGTTTTGCTGGCCCCATCGCCCCATTCCCCATCAAATACCTGGGGCTGCCGGTCTCTATGGGCCGACTGAGATTGGTCCACTTCCAGTTCATCGTCGACAGAATCAAGGCAAGGCTCACGGGATGGAAGGGCAAGCTTCTGCCGATGGCCGGGCGCCGCGTCCTAGTCCGATGCATGCTGAGTGCCATGCCAACCTTCGCCCTCACCGCCCTGCGTGTCCCAAAGAAGATCATCAAGGAGATAGACAAGTGCAGGCGCCGTTTTCTCTGGCGCCAGGATGAGGAGATTTCGGGAGCCAGCTGCAAGGTCAACTGGCCTACGATCTGCGCCCCGACGGAGCACGGGGGACTGGGCATCCCTGACTTGCAGCATTTCGGCAGGGCGCTGCGGTTGCGCTGGCTTTGGACCGCTTGGCACCACCCGGAGCGGCCGTGGGTGGGCACCGACCTGCCCTGTGACGACGCGGACAAGGCACTGTTCGCAGCCTCCACCAGGGTGGCGATCGGGGACGGGGCTCGAGCCTCCTTCTGGCTATCCCCCTGGATCGGCCATGGCTGCCTCTCGCAGCAATTCCCGAGGCTATTCAGCTACTCATGACGCAAGAACAGATCGGTCAGGGAGGCCCTCGGAGATGACGTGTGGATCCGTGACCTCAGGCACGGCGACAACCTTCACCTCCTGTCGGACGTCCTCGCCCTACACCGCCTGCTTCAAGGAGCGGGCGCGCAAGCAGCCGGAGGCGTCTGATGATCTGAAGTGGTGTAGAGCGAGCTCTGGACAGTACTCAGCGAGGTCGGCATGCATGGCGCAGTTCCAGGGAAGAGCGCCAACCCAATTCGACCGGCTGGTATGGAAGGCCTGGGCGCCTAGCAAAATCAAATTCTTTGCCTGGCTGCTCCTGCATGATCGACTATGGTGCAACGACCGGCTGCAACGGCGGGGATGGACAAACGCCTACTTCTGCCAGTTATGCGTCAGAAACCTGGAGTCATCGAGCCACCTTTTCTGGGACTGTCAGGTAGCCGGACGAGTCTGGACCGAGCTGGGACAGTGGCACGGCTGCTCGGCTCTCACACAGGTGGGGAGCAGGAGCCATGACAGCTCCACCGCGACCGTCCAAGGGATCCTGGAGCGAACACAACAGCGATGGCGCAAAGGCGTTCGGTCACTCTGCTGGCTTTCTTGCTGGGAGATATGGCAGGAGAGAAACCATTGCACTTTCAGGCAGCAGCTCCCGTGCATGCACCGAATCATCAACCGAATCAGAGACAACATCGAGCTATGGAGAGTCACAGGAGCTACATGCTTAGAGAGCCCCTTCGGGGACCCCCCTTGAGAGATAAACCCCGGGCTATTTGGTGTTGACCGGCTATGGCACACCCAAAAACATCGATCCTAGGATCCTCACCCACTTTGTTATTTCCCACTGCTTTCTGCTATGATCAATGAAATAGCCAGCAATTGCTGGATCTTTCAAAAAAAATCATCTACACGACACAAGGCAAAAATTGTTAGGAAGTCACATTTGCCCAAAAACATCTTAGCCTTGTTTAGAAGAGGGTGGAGTTTCATCAGGGCTTGCTGCATCTCTCGTACAACAAACTTTCATCTCTTTTTTTGGATAAAACCACGCCATGTTGTAGGTGCATCTAATTCCCCTCGAGAGTTTTGGATATTGATGGACAAAAGAGTTAAGTGACTAATGTGTTTGTAGGTATACACAGGAAGTAGGTTCCCGGAGTTTAGAGATGATTGCATTTTGTGCGGAAGACTGCCCCTAAATATTGTGATGACAAGCAATAGTTCTGGTATGTTGTTCGAGGAATAATTGGCTACAATGAGAAAATGAAGTGGACGTGAAGATAGTAGTTTATTTTCTAGTTTCATTTTCTCTATATTTGAGTCATATGGCAAACCGTAGTATTAAGGAAGTACATGTGACAATTGAGATTTAGGTTGGTGTTGTTGCTCAATCATAAACCTAATTTTTTAGTGAAGATGAGAGAAATCTCTTCGTGGAGAGTGATTATTCTCCGAGTCTGAAATGATGTTCTTCGAGACTTGGAGAAAGAATCATTGGCAGTTGAGTCAACTTGACTTGTTCCTCAAGAAAGTCACGAGCTGCATTTGAAATCCGACCGTTATGCCACGTGGCGTTTATCCATAAGTGGCTAATGTCCTCGGGATTGCTCTCCCCTATAAATAGCCTGCATCCCAACCTAAGACGGCTTGCCACTCCGTTTAATTTCACAAGATATTGTCTGAGCAACCTATTTCTCTGGGAGAATTGAGAGAATCCTAAGAGAGAAAATCTCAAAGCCTAGAATATGTTAAGTGATTGAGCATTGAACATACAACGAACGTGTCATTTTCTTGTAGTGTAAGATCAACACATGGTAAACAAATTAAACAGTTCTACCAACTTGAAACTTCAATGCAGATCAAACATACAAGAACAGTAACCTCTTGCGCACAAAACTTCGATATACCTCTACGCTGACATCTTTCAATCACCGAGAACAGAAGGCTATGTACTCTTTCTTATACACCATTTGAAGGAAATATGCCCTAGAGGCAATAATAAAGTTATTATTTATTTCCCTATATCATGATAAATGTTTATTATTCATGCTAGAATTGTATTAACCGGAAACATGATACATGTGTGAATACATAGACAAACTTAATGTCACTAGTATGCCTCTACTTGACTAGCTCATTAATCAAATATGGTTATGTTTCCTAACCATAGACATGAGTTGTCATTTGATTAAAGGGATCACATCATTAGGAGAATGATGTGATTGACTTGACCCATTCCGTTAGCTTAGCAGTTGATCGTTTAGCATGTTGCTATTGCTTTCTTCATGACTTATACATGTTCCTACAACTATGAGATTATGCAACTCCCGTTTACCGGAGGAACACTTTGTATGCTACCAAACGTCACAACGTAACTGGGTGATTATAAAGGAGCTCTACAGGTGTCTCCAAAGGTAAATGTTGAGTTGGCGTATTTCGAGATTAGGTTTTGTCACTCCGATTGTCGGACAGGTATCTCTGGGCCCTCTTGGTAATGCACATCACTATAAGCCTTGCAAGCAATGTAGCTAATGAGTTAGTTACGGTATGATGCATTGCATAACGAGTAAAGAGACTTGCCAGTAACGAGATTGAACTAGGTATTGAGATACTACTACGTCTTGAGCTTGCGTTGGTTTTCCTCGAAGAGGAGAGGGTGATGCAGCAATAGTAGCGTAAGTATTTCCCTCAGTTTTTGAGAACCAAGGTATCAATCCAGTAGGAGGCTCCTCAAAAGTCCCACGCACCTACACAAACAAACTGAGAACTCGCAACCAATGTGATAAAGGGGTTGTCAATCCCTTCACGGCCACTTGCGAAAGTGAGATCTAATAAAGATAGTATGATAAGATAAATATATTTTTGGTATTTTATAATATAGATGCAAAAAGTAAAGATGCAAATAAAAGTAGATGGAAAGCAAATATGATAAGAGATAGACCCGGGGGCCATAGGTTTCACTAGAGGCTTCTCTCAAGATAGCATAAGTATTACAGTGGGTGAACAAATTACTGTCGAGCAATTAATAGAAAAGCAAATAATTATGAGATTATCTAGGCATGATCATGTATATAGGCATCATGTCCATAACAAGTAGACCGACTCCTGCTTGCATCTAGTACTATTACTCCACACATCGACCGACTCCTGCCTGCATCTAGAGTATTAAGTTCATAAGAACAGAGTAACGCATTAAGCAAGATGACATGATGTAGAGGGATAAACTCAAGCAATATGATATAAACCCCATCTTGTTATCCTCGATGGCAACAATACAATACGTGCCTTGCAACCCTTTCTGCCACTGGGTAAGTACACCGCAAGATTGAACCCAAAGCTAAGCACTTCTCCCATGGCAAGAAAGATCAATCTAGTAGGCCAAACCAAACTGATAATTCGAAGAGACTTGCAAAGATAACTCAATCATACATAAAAGAATTCAGAGAAGATTCAAATATTATTCATAGATAAACTTGATCATAAACCCACAATTCATCGGATCTCGACAAACACACCGCAAAAAGAGTTTACATTGAATAGATCTCCACAAGAGAGGGGGAGTGAGGGAGTCCTGGACTAGGGGGTGTCCGGACAGCCGGACTATCATTATCCGCCGGACTCCAAGACTATGAAGATACAAGATTGAAGACTCCGTCCCGTGCCCGGATGGGACTTTCCTTGGCGTGGAAGGCAAGCTTGGCGATACGGATATGTAGATCTCCTACCATTGTAACCGACTCTGTGTAACCCTAGCCTCCTCCGGTGTCTATATAAACCGGAGGGCTTTAGTCCGTAGGACAACATACATTACAACAATCATACCATAGGCTAGCTTCTAGGGTTTAGCCTCCTTGATCTCGTGGTAGATCCACTCTTGTACTACCCATATCATCAATATTAATCAAGCAGGACGTAGGGTTTTACCTCCATCAAGAGGGCCCGAACCTGGGTAAAAACATCGTGTCCCTCGTCTCCTGTTACCATCCGCCTAGACGCGCAGTTCGGGACCCCCTACCCGAGATCCGCCGGTTTTGACACCGACATTGGTGCTTTCATTGAGAGTTCCTCTATGCTGTCACCAATAGGCTTGATGGCATCTTCAACCAACAACGCTGTCCAGGGTGAGACTTTTCTCCCCGGACAGATCTTCGTATTCGGCGGCTTTGCACTGCGGGCTAATTCACTTGGCCATCTGGAGCAGATCGAAAGCTACGCCCCTGGCCGTCAGGTCAGATTCGGAAGCCTAAACTTCACGGCCGATGTCCGCGAAGACTTGATCTTCGACGGACTCGAGCCACAGCTAAGCGCGCCGCACTGTGACGACGGGCATGATCTAGCTCTGCCACCGAACAGTGCCTTGGTGGCCGCACACGGATCCGCTTCGGCCATTAGTCCGGAGCCGATCGCCCAGATCGAGGGCCGGTGGATAGACGCCGCCCTGGGGGCTTCAACATCCACGGCGATGGAGCCGAACACTAATCTTGTCCCCCGCGAAACTCGTGATTCCGAGGCGCCGGACTCCTTACCGGACTCCGAACCTCCCGCACCCCTACCAATCGATTCGGATTGGGCGCCGGTTATGGAATTCACCACCGCGGACATCTTCCAATACTCGCCTTTTGGCGATATCCTGAATTCACTAAAGCATCTCTCGTTATCAGGAGAGTCCTGGCCGGACTATGGCCAGGATGGTTGGGGTACGGACGACGAAGAAATTCAGAGCCCACCCACCACCCACTTTGTAGCCACTCTCGACGATCTAACCGACATGCTAGACTACGACTCCGACGACATCGACGCTATGGATGACGATGCCGGAGACGAACAGGAACCAGCGCCTACAGGGCACTGGAAGACCACCTCGTCATACGACATATATATGGTGGACACCCCAAAAGACGGGGACGGCGAAGAAGCAGCGGAGGCAGACTCTTTAAAGAAGTAGCCCAAACGCCGGCGTTAGCGGCGCCGCTCTAAATCCCGCCACAGCAAGAATGGAGATTCCGGCACAGGAGATAATAATACTCCAAAGAGTGCCGAAGACAATCCCCTCCAGCAAGACTCAGCGCAGGAGGATGCAGAAGCAAGCCCTCACGAGAGGGCGGCAGACGAAGAGGTTGAGGATCATAACTATATGCCTCCCTCCGAAGACGAAGTAAGCCTCAACAATGATGAATTCGTCGTACCTGAGGATCCCGTCGAACAAGAGCGCTTCAAGCGCAGGCTTATCGCCACAACAAACAGCCTAAAGAAAAAGCAGCACCAGCTTCAAGCTGATCAGGACCTGCTGGCCGATCGATGGACCGAGGTCCTCGCGGCCGAAGAGTATAAACTCGAACGCCCCTCCAAAAGTTACCCAAGACACAAGATGCTCCCCCGATTAGAGGAGGAAGCATACATACCTCCATCACCAGCGCACGATATGGCTGACCGACCACCCCGTGATCGTGACAGAGAGGCATCCAGGCCCCCAGCCAAGACTGTACCCCGGCATCGCTCCAAAAGTACGAAGCCAAGAGGGAACGCGCCGGACTTGCGAGACATATTGGAGGACAAAGCAAGGCAATCCAGATCCATCTACGGATCATGTGGGTGCCCCACGACCCATGACGAATACCGTCGCGCTGGATACAATAACCCCGGCCGGGCCGAACACAGCAGACAGCGCTCTCTCGAGCTGCGTCGCGATATTGCTCAATACAGAGGCGCCGCACACCCGCTATGCTTCACTGACGAAGTAATGGATCATCAGATCCCCGAAAGGTTTAAACCCGTAAACATCGAATCTTACGATGGCACAACAGACCCCGCGGTTTGGATCGAAGACTATCTTCTCCACATCCATATGGCCCGCGGCGACGATCTCCATGCCATCAAGTATCTCCCACTCAAGCTTAAAGGACCAGCTCGGCATTGGCTAAACAGCTTGCCCGCAGAGTCAATTGGGTGCTGGGAAGACCTGGAAGCCGCATTCCTCGACAACTTCCAGGGCACGTATGTGCGACCACCAGACGCCGATGACCTAAGCCACATTATTCAGCAGCCAGACGAATCAGCCAGACAATTCTGGACACGGTTCTTGACAAAGAAAAACCAAATCGTCGACTGTCCGGATGCAGAGGCCCTTGCAGCCTTCAAACATAACATCCGGGACGAATGGCTAGCCCGGCACCTAGGGCAGGAAAAGCCGAAATCTATGGCAGCCCTCACATCATTAATGACCCGCTTCTGCGCGGGAGAGTACAGCTGGCTAGCTCGCAGCAATAATCTCCGCAAAAATTCTGGCAGTCCGGATACCAAGGACAACAACGTCAGGTCACGTCGAAACAAAAACAAACGCCGCATTAACGGCGACGATAAGGAGGATACAGCAGTCAACGCCGGATTCCGAGGCTCTAAACCCGGTCAGCGGAAGAAGCCGTTCAAAAGAACCACTCCGGGTCCATCCAACTTGGACCGAATACTCGACCGCTTATGCCAGATACATTGCACCCCTGAAAAACCAGCTAATCACACTAATAGAGATTGCTGGGTGTTCAAGCAAGCAGGCAAGTTAATTGCCGAAAACAACGACAAGGGGCTGAACAGCGACGATGAAGAAGAGACCCGACCGCCGAACAATAGAGGACAGAAGGGTTTTCCCCCACAAGTGCGGACGGTGAACATGATTTACGCGACCCATATACCCAAGAGGGAGAGGAAACGCGCACTAAGGGACGTCTATGCGATGGAGCCAGTCGCCCCGAAGTTCAATCCATGGTCCTCTTGTCCGATCACTTTCGATCGAAGAGACCATCCGACCAGCATACGCCATGGCGGATTCGCCGCATTGGTTTTAGACCCAATCGTCGATGGATTTCACCTCACGAGAGTCCTGATGGACGGCGGCAGTAGCCTGAACCTGCTTTATCAGGATACAGTGCGCAAAATGGGCATAGACCCCTCAAGGATTAAACCTACAAAGACAACCTTTAAAGGTGTCATACCAGGAGTGGAAGCCAACTGTACAGGCTCAGTCACACTGGAAGTGGTCTTCGGATCCCCGGATAATTTCCGGAGCAAAGAGTTAATCTTCGACATAGTCCCGTTTCGCAGCGGCTATCACGCTCGTCTCGGACGAACCGCGTTTGCAAAATTTAACGCGGTGCCGCATTATGCATACCTAAAGCTCAAGATGCCAGGCCCTCGCGGAGTCATCACGGTCAATGGGAATACAGAACGCTCCCTCCGAACAGAGGAACATACAGCGGCTCTCACGGCAGAAGTACAGAGCAGCCTTTTAAGGCAATTCTCGAGTCCGGCCGCTAAAAGGCCGGAGATAGCAAAACGCGCCCGGAGCAATGCTAACCAAGACCACCTGGCGCGATCAGAGCATGCGTAGCAATGCGGCCCCAACCCTCGCCCGCGCATGATCGCAAGAATAACACTCCGCGTACATCATTACGCTTTGGAGATACCATGGGCACAGGGGAATGGGCACGATCGCAACGGATCCAGAGTGCGGTTCGACCACACCGGGGGCTCGCAAGTGTGCCCCCCTTTTTTTATTTTTTATTTCCCTTTTTTGTGTACACAGGACTCCGTTAACCAGAGGCCCTATCCGGCGATGAACCTGCTGAACTCATGATGCAACAGTCAGGGACGAAAGAAGGCTGCGACGAACACTCGGGTGGTCTCAATTACGAGCATTAAATTCGATTATATACACCAAGTCCGCAGCTCACCCCTGAAGGGGGACATGTTTACTTAGTCCAAATCCCTTGCTTACCGCACTATTTGTATCAGTCCGCACTCATAGCAGATCTCCTTTGATAAATAATGCAGCACTTTTCGACTGCAATTACACCACCTTTTTATATATATGTTCATTACATGACATCTTGCACCCGTATATTTTGGTACGGCCGAATACGCCAGGGGCTTCTGTTCCCCAAATTATGGTGTGATAAAGTCCGAACACTTTCATAAAGTGCGGCACCCCGAACTTATAGCATTATATGAATCGGCTCCGAATCATGTCTTGGGTCAATAGTTGGGTTTGCCCGGCTCCCACGTTTTGGTGCCTTACGTTCCGTTCTATCGGCTAAGGTGGCACTGGGAGAACCACTACGATTGCGCCCCAGTTGAGCCGGGCGAGCGCCTTAGTGGAGAAAGCTAAAACTGACTGGCATGATAAGGCGAGAGACTGGTCGCTGTTCGAGATGTTTTTTCGGGTCCTTAAAGACTCACGCCGCTTCGAGCGAAGTTCCGGACAATGTCCGACGAAGGCGTGGATAGCGCCCCGAATTCGGTCTTCCGAATACCAGGGGCTTCGCCGAAATTTAAAATTATAGAATTCTATGGCTAAGTGAGAGTGTTCAAGCATTATAAGTCCGGTTGCCTTGTTCGTTGTGTTGAGCGCCTCCCTAGATGGACCCAAAAATGGGAACAAGAGTGCTCAAGTTTATCCCGAACACCCCAGCACTCGTGGCTTGGGGGCTGAAGCCAATGACTTGCCATCTCTCAGATTTTATAAACGGCCACACAGAAGGTAATATTTTAAATTAAACAAGCGTTGCTTAACGCGCACATGAACAAAGTTTCAGCGCGCAGGATAATACATAACGAGTTTACTCAAAGATTACATTTCGGGGGCACTCATCCGCAATATCGCGGGCTCCCTTCAGGACAGATTTATAATACATTTCGGGCGTGCGATACTCCTTGCCCGGTGGCGGTGGGTCCGTGAGAAGCTTCTCCGCATCCAACCTGCCCCATTGCACCTTTGTGCGGGCGAGGACCCAGCGAGCGCCTTCAATACAGGCGGAGTGCTTGATGACATCCACCCAGGGGCATGCATCCACCAGCCGCTGCACGAGGACAAAGTAGCTCCCAGGCATGGCCTGTCCAGGCCACAGCCGGACTATAAGGCCCTTCATGGCCTCTTCAGCTACCTTGTGGAGTTCGACCAGCTGCTTCAGCTGGTCGCTTGGGGGCACCGGGTGTCCGGCCTCAGCATACTGAGACCAGAAGACTTTTTCCGTCGAGCTCCCCTCCTCGCCACGATAGAAGGCGGCGGCATCGGATGCACTACGCGGCAGATCTGCAAACGCCCCTGGAGAGCTCCGAATGCGGGTAAGTATCAGGTATTTTACATTAACATGCTTGCTTTGCATGAAAAATGCCTTACCCGCCACTATTTTCTTTACATCTTCAACCTCCTGAAGGGCCTTATGGGCTTCGGCCTTGGCGGACTTGGCACTTTCGAGAGCCGAGGCAAGCTCGGACTCTTGAGTCTTGGAGTCACGCTCCAAACTCTCAAGTTTCTCCATGAGAGCCTGGAGCTCTTGCCGCACTTCCGCCACCCGTGCCTCCTGCTTTTCTCGCTCTGCCCGTTCCGCGGCCGCACTACGTTCGGCCACGGACACAGCCTCCTTCAGGGCCGCCACCTCGTTAGTAGCCCCTGCAATACACATATTATCCTTGTTAATTTTATTGCAACCAAAATTCTTTTCTGTAAGGTAACCATTCAAAGTGGTGTTACTCACCTTCTTTGTCCTCGAGCTGCTTCTTCGCATGGCCGAGCTCTCGCTCGGACCACTCAAGATCCTGCTTTAGCACATCGACCTCCGCCGTTAGTGCGGCAGAGGTCAGCAGCGCAGCCTGCAAACCCATATTGACATATTTTAGGCAACCCTGCGTATATCTTGTTAGATCCTCAGTCCGGCTTTTCTTTCCGAACACCGAACTAAACATCAGGGGCTACTGTCTATGCGGTATTACATTACATAATTTTAACTTCTTACCTCAAAGCCTGTTAGAAGGCTGCTGCAGGCTTCGGTCAGCCCGCATTTGGCAAGCTGAACCTTTTGAATCACCGCACTCATGATAGTGCGGTGTTCTTCCTCGATGGAAGCACCTTTAAGCGCCTCCAACAAGTTATCCGACGCCTCCGGTTGGACGGAGGCCGCCGGTGTCACGGTCTTGCCCTTCTTTCGAAGGGGCCGCTTGCCGGACTCTGGAACCACTGCGGGTTCCGATGTAGGGGAGGCTGCCTGACGGCGCCTCCGGAGCCTCCTCCTGATGGGTCCCTCTCTGGGATCCCACCTCGGCGTCCTCGTCGGCGCGTGGGGTAGAGGCTGTCGGAAGTGAATCCACATCCGACGGGGCCAACGACCCGCTCGATGAGTCGGGGAGATCGTCATTGGCCGGACTACGGACAGAATGCGGCATTAAGGACACTACGCGACACGGAAGAAATTGCATATAAAGGATCCGGATACTTACGATCTTGCCGGATGCCTGGCCATTGGAGGCCACTCATCCTCGCCAACACTGGTGTTGGCGAAACTGTCCGGGGGGATAGTTCTCCCCCTCTTGGACCCTTCGGCCTCCCCTATTGGGGAAGCCTTCCTCTTCTTCTCTCCCCCTCCGGGAGAGAGTACTCCTCCTCCTCCTCGTCTTCGGGGGAGGAGTCCGCGTCGTCGTCAGACGCCTGATTGCGGGAACTCTTTCGAGTCCCCGCGGCCACCTTCTTGGCCTTCTTCTCCGGCACCACGTGCGGTGCCGGAACCAGCAGCCCTGCTAAACGGGCATCCACTGGGTCTTCTGGCATGGGAGCCGGGCTGATAAGCTGCTTGGCCTTCTCCATCCATTCCTGTCAAAGGAAAGGGAAGAATGAAACCCTCTTATAATCAATTCGATTACTACAAAGTGTCCCGTAATGGGGTTGAATCACTTACCTCGTCAGTTGGATGCTGCGAGCTGAATCCGCGATCTTCCGTTGCGGATACGGGAGCTTCGGCGCCCTTAAACAGCACCCTCTAGGCGCCTTCGTATGTCATATCGAAGAGCCCGCTCAGCGCCTGGTGCTGTTCCGGATTGAACTCCCACAGATTGAATGCCCGTTCTTGGCATGGGAGAATCCGGCGGATGAGCATGACTTGGACCACATCGACGAGCCTGAGCTTATTGCTCACCAGCTTCTGGATGCAGGCTCGGAGTCCAGTCACCTCCTTCGGATCGCCCCACAGCAAGCCCTTCTCTTTCCAGGAGGTGAGCTGCGTGGGGACGCCAGATCTAAACTCGGGGGCCGCCGCCCATGTAGGCTTGCGCGGCTCGGAGATGTAGAACCACCCCGATTGCCACCCCTTGGCGGAGTCCACGAAGGCCCCTTCGAGCCAAAGGACGTTGGGTAATTTACCCAACATGGCGCCTTCGCATTCCTCTTGCGTGCCCTTCACAACCTTCGGCTTGACGTTGAAGGTCTTGAGCCACAGGCCGAAGTGGGGCCGGATGCAGAGGAAGGCCTCGCACACGACGATGAACGCCGAGATGTTGAGGATGAAGTTCGGCGCCAGATCGTGGAAATCCAGGCCATAATAGAACATGAGCCCCCGGACGAATGGATGGAGCGGAAAGCCCAGTCCGCGAAGGAAGTGGGGAAGGAAGACGACCCTCTCGTGAGGCCCGGGGGTAGGGACGAGCTGCCCCTCGTCGGGCAGCCGATGCGCGATATCGCCAGAAAGATATCCGGCGCTGCGCAGTCTGGTGATGTGCTCCTCCTTAACGGTGGAGGCCAACCATTTGCCTCCCGCTCCGGACATATTCGGAGAAGGTCGAGGCGAGATGCGCGAGCTTGGGCGTTGGAGCTTGAGTGCGCGGAGATGTATAAGCAAAGGAGGAAGAAGGCGTAGGTGAGAAGGTAAATCCTTATCCCTTATATATAGGCAGACGAAACTGTGCGTCCCCCACCGGCCTGGTAAAACTCGCTTATCTCCCAAGCGCCACCATCAATGGCGCGGTTGGGTTACCCACGTCCGTATTGATGAGAATCCCGGAATAAGGGGAACACGATCTCTGCTTCGACAAGACGTGCCAAGGAAACCGCTTCGCTAAACGTGCTGAGGTGGTATAGTAAAAAATGATTCAAACAAAGGCTTGGTAGCGGTGTGATGTCACGCCGCATAATACGTCAGCAGATTGAACTAAGTGTACATTTTATTCTCTCTACGGTGGAATGTGGAATTTATTTTGCAGAGTCGGACACTATCCTGGTGTTCATGATCTTCTCTGGATTATTCAAGGGAGGAACCCGCCTTGCAATGCAGAACATTATGCGCGCCGGACTAATCGTCATTGAAGCCTGGTTCAGGGGCTACTGAGGGAGTCCTGGACTAGGGGGTGTCCGGATAGCCGGACTATCATTATCCGCCGGACTCCAAGACTACAAAGATACAAGATTGAAGACTCCGTCCCGTGTCCGGATGGGACTTTCCTTGGCGTGGAAGGCAAGCTTGGCGATACGGATATGTAGATCTCCTACCATTGTAACCGACTCTGTGTAACCCTAGCCTCCTCCGGTGTCTATATAAACCGGAGGGCTTTAGTCCGTAGGACAACATACATTACAACAATCATACCATAGGCTAGCTTCTAGGGTTTAGCCTCCTTGATCTCGTGGTAGATCCACTCTTGTACTACCCATATCATCAATATTAATCAAGCAGGACGTAGGGTTTTACCTCCATCAAGAGGGCCCGAACCTGGGTAAAAACATCGTGTCCCTCGTCTCCTGTTACCATCCGCCTAGACGCACAGTTCGGGACCCCCTACCCGAGATCTGCCGGTTTTGACACCGACAGGGAGAACATTGTATTGAGATCCAAAAAGAGAGAAGAAGCCATCTAGCTAATAACTATGGACCCGTAGGTCTGTGGTAAACTACTCACAACTCATCAGAGGGGCAAGGATGTTAATGTAGAAGCCCTCCGTGGTCGATTCCCCCTCCGGCAGAGTGCCGGCAAAGGCTCCAAGATGGGATCTCGCGGATATAGAAGGTTACGGTGGTGGAAATTGTGTTTCGTGGTGCCCCTGGATGTTTTCGAGGTACGTAGGTATATATAGGAGGAAGAAGTACGTCGATGGCCGCCCGAGGGGCCCACGAGACAGGGGCGCACCCTACAGGGGGGTGGCCTCCTATCTCATGGGGGCCTCGGCTGCTTCTTTACTTGCACTCCAAGCCCTCTGGATCACGTTCGTTCCAAAAATCACGCTCCCGAAGGTTTCATTCCGTTTGGACTCCGTTTGATATTTCTTTTCTTTGAAATACTGAAATAGGCAAAAAACAACAACATGGGCTGGGCCTCCGGTTAGTAGGTTAGTCCCAAAAATGATATAAATGTGTAAAATAAAGCCCATAAACATCCAAAAGGGGTAATATAATAGCATGGAACAATCAAACATTATAGATACGTTGGAGACGTATCAAGCATCCCCAAGCTTAATTCTTACTCGTCCTCGAGTAGGTAAATGATAAAAAAGAAATTTTTGATGTGGAATGCTACCTAGCGTAATTCTCAATGTAATTTTTTTTTATTGTGGCATGAATGTTCAGATCCAAATGATTCAAAATAAAAGCTTATAAAACATAAAAATAATAATGCTTCAAAGCATACTAACAAATAATCATGTCCTATCAAAATAGCATAGCCAAAGAAAGCTTATCCCTACAAAATCATGTAGTTAGGCCAAGCTTCATTTTCATTACACAAAATACTCTCATCATGCACAACCCCGATGACGAGCCGAGCAATTGTTTCATACTTTTTAACGCGCTTTAGCTTTTTCAACTCTTACGCAATACATGAGCGCAAGCCATGGACATAACACTATGGTGGTATATGGTGGTGGTTGTGAGGACAAAAAGAGGGAGAAGATAGTCTCACATCAACTAGGCGTATTAACGGGCTATATGGAGATGCCCATTAATAGATATCAATGTGAGTGAGTAGGGATTGCCATACAACGGATGCACTAGAGCTATAAATATATGAAAGCTCAACAAAATAAAAACTAAGTGGGTGTGCATCCAACTTGCTTGCTCACGAAGCCCTAGGGCATTTTGAGGAAGCCCAACATTGGAATATACAAGCCAAGTTCTATAATGAAAAATTCTCACTTAGTATATGAAAGTGACAACATAGGAGACTCTCTATCATAAGACCATGGTGCTACTTTGAAGCACAAGTGTGGAAAAAGAGATAGTAGCATTGTCCCTTCTCTCTTTTTCTCTCATTTTATTATTATTTTTCTCTTTTTTTTTCTTTCTTTTTTTTTCTTTTTTTTCTTTGGCCTCTCTTTTTTTTGGCCTTTCTTTTTTTTGTAAAGTCCGAAGTCTCATCCCGACTTGTGTGGGAATCATAGCCTTCATCATCCTTTCCTCACTAGGACAATGCTCTAATAATAAAGATCATCACACTTTTATGGATTTACAACTCAAGAATTACAACTCAAAGCTAGAACAAGATATGACTCTATATGAATGCCTCCGGCGGTGTACCGGGATACGCAATGAATCAAGAGCGACATGTATAAAAATTATGAAAGTGGCCTTGCCACAAATACGATGTCAACTACATAATCATGCAAAGAGCAATATGACAATGATGGAAAGTGTCATAATAAACGGAACAGTGGAAAGTTGCACGGCAATATATCTCGGAATGGCTTTGGAAATGCCATAATAGATAGGTATGGTGGCTGTTTTGAGGAAGGTAAATAAAGGGTTATGATACCGGCGAAAGTTGCGCGGTAATAATAAAGGCTAGCAAAGTGAAAGGATGAGTGTGCATATATCCATGGGCTCACATTAATCAAAAAGAACTCATATACTTATTGCAAAAGCCTACTTAGCCCTCGAAGCAAAGTACTACTACGCATGCCCCAAGAGGGATAGATTGGTAGGAAAAGACCATCGCTCGTCCCCGACTGCCACTCATAAGGAAGACAATCAAAAGAGCACCTCATGCAACAAATTTCTCACACAACTTTTACCATACGTGCATGCTACGGGACTTGCCAACTTCAACAAAAGTATTTCTCAATTTCATAATTACCCACTAGCATGACCCTAACATTACTACCTTTATATCTCAAAACAATTATCAAGCATCAAATTGATCATAGCATCCAATTCTTTTTCTATGATAGTTTTTATTATACCCAACTCGGATGCTCATCATTCTAGGACCAACTTTGTAACCATAGCAAATGCCATGCTGTTCTAAAAGACTCTCAAAAAGATATAAGTGAGGCATGAGAGACTAGAAATTTCTTCAAAATTAAGACACCACCGTGCTCTAAAAGATATAAGTGAAGCACTAGAGCAAAAACTATCAAGCTCAAAAGATATAAGTGAAGCACATAGAGTATTCTAGCAAATTCTAATCAAATAGGCTTCTCCCAAAAGGTGTGTACAGCAAGGATGATTGTGCAAACTAAAAAGCAAAGACTAATATAATACACGACGCTCCAAGCAAAACACATATCATGTGGCGAATAAAAATATAGCTCCAAGTAAAGTTACCAATAAACGAAGACGAAAGAGGGGATGCCTTCCCGGGGCATCCCCAAGCTTAGGCTTTTGGCTATTCTTGAATATCTTGGGGTTCCTTGGGCTTCCCCAAGCTTAGGCTCTTGCCACTCCTTATTCCATAGTCCATAAAAGCTTTACCCAAAACTTGAAAACTTCACAACACAAAACTCAACAGGAAATCTTATAAGCTCCGTTAGTGAAAGAAAACAAAACCACCACATAAGGTACTGTAATGAACTCATTTTTTATTTATTTTGGTGTTAAACCTACTGTATTCCAACTTACTTATGGTTTATAAACTAATTTACTAGCCATAGATGCATTGAAATAAGCAAACAACACACGAAAAACAGAATCTGTCAAAAACAGAACAGTCTGTAGCAATCTGTAACTAACGCAAACTTCTGGAACACTAAAAATCCTACGAAAATAGGAAGTCCTGGACAATTTGTTTATTGAACAGCAGCAAAAAGAATCAACGCAAAAGAACATTCCTGTGATTTAACAAAATTATATTCATGCGCGCAAAGTTTCTGTTTTTCAGCAGAATCAAATCAACTATCATCGTAGGTTATCCTATAGGTTCTACTTGGCACAAACACTAATTAAAAGATAAAAACACATCTAAACAGAAGGTATATGCAAGATTTATTACTAAACAGGAGCAAAAACAAAAAACATAAAGAAAATTGGGTTGCCTCCCAACTAGTGCTATCGTTTAACGCCCCTAGCTAGTCATAAAAGCGAAGATAGATCTAAGTAGTGCCATCTTTGGCACTCAACTTTTTAATGGAGTTGTGCTCAGGTCCGGAAGGCTCTTTGCGTTTCCCTTCATGCTCAGAGATCCTTTGATCTAAGGCATCCAACCGCTTATTACAAAGTACAATCAAATTATTCATGCGGTTGATACTCCCACCAATATTCTTAAGTGGTTCAACAATTTTTTGCAATTCACAAAGTTTCTCTAAAATTTGAGTTCCTTCAAGAGAGAAGGACGATCCCTTTTTTAGGGGAAGTACTCCTACTATCCCTTCTATAATTTCATATGCGAAACTGGGATCAATTTCAATAAAACATCCTTTTGTGGCAAAATCAAGAAGTTGTCTATGGGATAGGGTTAACCCAACATAAAAATTCCGCATTAAAATCTTGAAATCTCCTTCCACGGCACAACTACGATAAGATTCTAACATCCTAAACCAAGCATCTTTTAAATTTTCTCCTTGTCCTTGCTTAAAGTGAAGAACTTCAAAATCGGGAGACGAAGGCATAAAGACAGAGCTAGCCATGACGACAAGGTAAACAAACTAACACACGAGCAAATAGAAAAAGGTAAGTGAAAGAAAGAGGAGATTGGGAAAGAGAGGGCGAATAAAACGGCAAGGGTGAAGTGGGGGAGACGAAAATGAGAGGCAAATGGCAAATAATGTAAATGTGAGGGAGATAGGTTTGTGATGGGTACTTGGTATGTCTTGACTTGAGCGAAGACCTCCCCGGCAACGGCGCCAGAAATCCTTCTTGCTACGTCTTGAGCTTGCGTTGGTTTTCCTCGAAGAGGAGAGGGTGATGCAGCAATAGTAGCGTAAGTATTTCTCTTAGTTTTTGAGAACCAAGGTATCAATCCAGTAGGAGGCTCCACAAAAGTCCCACGCACCTACACAAACAAACTGAGAACTCGCAACCAACGTGATAAAGGGGTTGTCAATCCCTTCACGGCCACTTGCGAAAGTGAGATCTAATCAAGATAGTATTATAAGATAAATATTTTTTTGGTATTTTATAATATAGATGCAAAAAGTAAAGATGCAAATAAAAGTAGATGGAAAGCAAATATGATAAGAGATAGACCCGGGGGCCATAGGTTTCACTAGAGGCTTCTCTCAAGATAGCATAAGTATTATAGTGGGTGAACAAATTACTGTCGAGCAATTGATAGAAAAGCGAATAATTATGAGATTATCTAGGCATGATCATGTATATAGGCATCACGTCCATAACAAGTAGACCGACTCCTGCCTGCATCTACTACTATTACTCCACACATCGACCGACTCCTGCCTGCATCTAGAGTATTAAGTTCATAAGAACAGAGTAACGCATTAAGCAAGATGACATGATGTAGAGGGATAAACTCAAGCAATATGATATAAACCCCATCTTGTTATCCTTGATGGAAACAATACAATACGTGCCTTGCAACCCTTTCTGTCACTGGGTAAGGACACCACAAGATTGAACCCAAAGCTAAGCACTTCTCCCATGGCAAGAAAGATCAATCTAGTAGGCCAAACCAAACTGATAATTTGAAGAGACTTGCAAAGATAACTCAATCATACATAAAAGAATTCAGAGAAGATTCAAATATTATTCATAGATAAACTTGATCATAAACCCACAATTCATCGGATCTCGACAAACACACCGCAAAAGGAGTTTACATCGAATAGATCTCCACAAGAGAGGGGGAGAACGTTGTATTGAGATCCAAAAAGAGAGAAGAAGCCATCTAGATAATAACTATGGACCCGTAGGTCTGTGGTAAACTACTCACAACTCATCGGA
This sequence comes from Triticum timopheevii, assembly GCA_963921465.1. Classification (NCBI taxonomy): domain Eukaryota; kingdom Viridiplantae; phylum Streptophyta; class Magnoliopsida; order Poales; family Poaceae; genus Triticum; species Triticum timopheevii. The sequence goes on along the minus strand of OY997264.1, from coordinate 475,264,667 downwards.
GGGGCAAGGATGTTGATGTAGAAGCCCTCCATGGTCGATTCCCCCTCCGACAGAGTGCCGGCGAAGGCTCCAAGATGGGATCTCGCGGATACAGAAGGTTACGGTGGTGGAAATTGTGTTTTGTGGTGCCCCTGGATGTTTTCGGGGTACGTAGGTATATATAGGAGGAAGAAGTACGTCAGTGGCCCCCCGAGGGGCCCACGAGACAGGGGGCGCGCCCTACATGGGGGGCGCGGCCTCCTATCTCGTGGGGGCCTCGGCTGCTTCTTGACTTGCACTCCAAGCCCTCTGGATCACGTTCGTTCCAAAAATCACGCTCCCGAAGGTTTCATTCCGTTTGGACTCCGTTTGATATTCCTTTTCTTCGAAATACCGAAATAGGCAAAAAATAGCAATATGGGCTGGGCCTCCGGTTAGTAGGTTAGTCCCAAAAATGATATAAATGTGTAAAATAAAGCCCATAAACATCCAAAAGGGGTAATATAATAGCATGGAACAATCAAACATTATAGATACGTTGGAGACTTATCAGATACCGACGATCGAATCTCGGGCAAGTAACATACCGATGACAAAGGGAACAACGTATGTTGTTATGCGGTTTGACCGATAAAGATCTTCGTAGAATATGTAGGAGCCAATATGAGCATCCAGGTTCCGCTATTGGTTATTGACCGGATACGTGTCTCGGTCATGTCTACATAGTTCTCGAACCCGTAGGGTCCGCACGCTTAAAGTTTCGATGACAGTTATATTATGAGTTTATGAGTTTTGATGTACCGAATGTTGTTCGGAGTCCCGGATGTGATCACGAACATGACGAGGAGTCTCGAAATGGTCGAGACATGAAGATTGATATATTGGAAGCCTATATTTGGATATTGGAAGTGTTCCGGGTAAAATCGGGATTTTTACCGGAGTACCAAGGGGTTACCGGAACCCCCCGGGGGCTTAATGGGCCATAGTGGGCCTTAGTGGAGAAGAGGAGAGGAGGCCAGGGCTGGGTCGCGCGCCCCTCCCCCCTAGTCCGAATAGGACAAGGAGAGGGGGGGGGCGCCCCCCCCCCTTTCCTTCCTCTCTCTCCCTCCTCGTTCCCCCCTTCTTCAAGTCCAACAAGGAAAGGAGGGAGTCCTACTCCCGGTGGGAGTAGGACTCCCCATGGCGCGCCTCCCCCTGGTCGGCCGCCCCCTCCCCCCTTGCTCCTTTATATATGGGGGCAGGGGGCACCTCTAGAGACACAACAACAGATCATTGATCTCTTAGCCGTGTGCGTGCCCCCCTCCACCATAGTCCTCCTCGATAATATTGTAGCGGTGCTTAGGCGAAGCCCTGCGACGGTAGAACATCAACATCGTCACCACACCGTCGTGCTGACAGAACTTTCCCTCGACACTCGGCTGGATCAGAGTTCGAGGGACGTCATCGAGCTGAACGTGTGCTAGAACTCGGAGGTGTCGTGCTTTCGGTGCTTGATCGGTCGGGCCATGAAGACGTACGACTACATCAACCGCGTTGTTCTTCTGCTTTCGGTCTATGAGGGTACGTGGACAACACTCTCCCCTCTCGTTGCTATGCATCACCATGATATTGCGTGTGCGTAGGAAATTTTTTGAAATTACTACGTTCCCCAACACCATTGCTACCCGAAGACAAAGGTTCTTACAAAAGAACAAACAACTAGAAGAACTGAAAGCTAGCAAGAGGAAGAACCTAATGAATGGGTTTCCCACAAGGCATTAATTGCTCTAGTACATCACTTATTGCATCCAGTGTTTATCAAAATATGTTTACCCACAAATGCACCGCAACACAAGCATGTATATCACTTCAATTTATGAACGTTACAGATATTTACCGACCGCTATATAAGGGAAAGTAGGTGATATGCACAAACATCTTTCCGAATCGTGGCGCAGATTAACATGGTGGCTTTCAAGTTGTATAGAGTGGATTTTTTTGTTACTATATGAACACGCTTGATGTTTTTCGTCTTCTAATTTTCCGTTACTATGCTTGCTAGGCCCTAGAGATGTACTGGGTCCAAAATTTTGTTATTGGAGGTAGTGTGGCTATCAAAGTCAATGATGATGTAGACCATTACTTCCAAACCAAAAAGGATTATGTGAGGATGACTCACTGTCTCCAATGTTATTTAACATTGTCACTGACATGTTGGATACTTTGATTGAACGCGCCAAACAAGACAGTCAAATTGCAGGAGTAGTGCCACATCTTGTTGATGGGGACTCTCTATCTTGCAATATGTTGATGATATGATTCTTTTTATGGAACATGACCTTGATAAGGCGAGAAATCTGAAACTTTTGCTTTTAGCTTTTGAGAAAATGTCAGGCTTGAAAATTAACTTCCATAAAAGTGAATTGTTCTGTTTTGGAGAAGCCAAGAAGATGGCTGCACAATACGATGACTTGTTTGGCTGTGCACAAGGACAAATCCCGATTAAATATTTGGGAATTTCAATTCATTATCGGCGTCTCACTAATGTGGAGTGGAAACATGCCGAGGAGTGATTGGAGAAACGGTTGAGCAGTTGGAAAGGCAAGTCGCTCTCCATTGGAAGACGACTAGTTTTGATCAATTCTGTCCTCATAAACATGGTTCTCTATATGCTCTCATTTTTCCAACTTCCCAAAGGGGTTCTGCAAAGACTGGATTACTTCAGGTCTAGATTCTTTTGCCAAGGAGACAATGAAAAGAAAAGAATATAGGCTAACCAAATGGAGCGTTGTTTGTCGACCGAAAGACCAGGGAGGCTTACGTGTTCAAGACCTCCAGGTCAAGAATGATGCCTTACTTACTAAATGGCTATTCAAGCTACTTGTCGAGAATGGTGTTTGGCAAACTCTGTTGTGCCACAAGTATTTAGGTCAAAAGGCGTTGTCTCATGCATATTGAAAGCTCGGTGAGTCACATTTTTGGGCTGGACTGATGGCAGTCAAGAAACATCTTTTTCGCTTCGGATCTTTCGCGATAAAGGACGGCTCAGAGATACGTTTCTAGGAGGACAAGTGGCTAGGAAATGCCACTCTCAGAGAACGGTTTCCAGCCCTGTACCACATTGTACGTGATAAAAATGATACTCTTGTGCACATGATGTGCTCTTCCCCACCAGATATATCATTTAGGAGGGATTTGATTGCCCCCGTCTTGTGTCATGGAAACATCTGTTATCCCGTTTGGATTCGATTAACTTGACACAAGGGCGGCATGTGTTTCGCTGAAATCTTACTACATCTGAGTCCTTCACAGTTGACTTTATGTACCGTGCACTCTCGCACACAGAGATTTCAATGGACAATTATAAACAAATCTGGAAATCGAAGATGCCACTAAAAGTTAAGATTTTCATGTGGTATCTTCGAAGAGGAGTTGTGCTAACTAAAGACAATCTCGCTCGACGCAACTGGAAAGGAAGCAAGAAGTGTAGTTTTTGTACTCATGACGAGACAATTAAACACCTCCTCTTTCAATGTAAGTTTGCACGTTCTACATAGCCAGTCATCCAAATAAGGTCAAATTTGTATCCACCAACAAGTGTTGCTAATATATATGGCCACTGGCTTGATGGAATACCAAATACGTTTATCCATCAACAATTGTTGCCAATATATATGGCCACTGGCTTGATGGAATACCATATACGTTTAGCACGCTAATATGGGTGGGAGCGTCTGCCTTACTATGGTCGCTTTGGCTATGTAGAAATGATTGTGTTTTTAATGGCAAAAAATATACTTCTATGCAGGTTATTTACCGTTTTACGCATTGGCTTCGTACGTGGTCTATTATGCACCGAACGGAGTACCAATCGCTGTTCAAGGCGGTGTGTATGCGGTTGGAGCGGGTGGCCAGGGAGGTTTTCACCCAACATGGGTGACAGCATAATCTCCAAATCAGACCACCTTCTCCGTCGACATAGGCATAGTTTCGGTCTCATATGGCTTTACCGTTGCCACTTTATCATTTTTACTCTTTGCCAGACTGTTCGTGTGATGGTTGTGTGCATCTTAGCTATATAGAGGCCGGGTGTCACTCTTTATGCTTTGTATCCACTCGATGCTACATTTTAAGTTAATAAAAGCGCCCTTTATCGAAAAGAGATGTAGTGTAGCTTTGAATATGTTTGTACAAAAATATGCATACATATTTCCAGTTCTTTTAGAAAAATCAGTTCTATGCTTGCTTGCTTGGTCTGTATGACACTGCAGCCGGTATGCTATGTTTCTTAGCCAATTAATTAGGTACTGGATATTTGTTTGTACAAAATTGTGATGTGCTTAGAACAGCTGGCGATTACTTGCTTTTGTGCCTTCCTTGTGAAAATCGTCCGGGCTTTAGTCTTTTTGGACTACGAAGTCAGCCGGGTTTCATCTGTAGTCTTGTTGTGGTGCACACCGTCAGCCATTGTTGTTGTAGGTCGTCACGTCCCGGGCTGCCTCATGATGCAGTCATTAAACTGGGACGAGACCCAGTGCTTCGGATCCCATCGATTCTAGGCCCCGGTTGGAAGCCGGCGACTGTGGAGCATAGCAGCGGCAGAGCGGAGAAACCCTCTCCTCGGACTCACGGTCGCTCGCCCAAAACCCTCGTCCCCCGTTCGATCCCGCCGGCCGCCGCCCGTCTCACGCCCATACCGCCGCGACGCTTTTCAATCCTCAGCTCCCCGACTCTGACCACCGCCGCCTTTGATCCCTATCCCGCCGCAAAACCCCTCCAAATGGCAGCATCCCAGAGGCCAACAGAAAGGGTGGTGTCGGTGTGCACCCCAACGACGGCAGAGACCACGCTCGTGTTGGAGATCGCCCGGTACAGCCTGCACAAGGGCATGGGCGCCGGCAAATTCATCCAGTCCAACCCCGTCTCCGTTGGCGGCTACGAGTGGTGCATACGCTACTACCCCGACGGGGACGCGAGCAAGGAGAGCGAGGACCACGTGTCAGTCTGCCTGGAGCTCCTGACCAAGGGCGCCAAGGCAAGGGTGATCTACGACTTGAGGCTGGTCAACCATGAAGTCGATGTGTCCACGGGGAGGTGCTGTCCGAAATCGCCGACAGAGTTCGATTCCGACGCCAGCAAGGAGACATCCATCCTTGGGAGAAACAAGCAGCTCAAGAAGAAGAGAAGCGAACTAGAGAGGTCTCCGTTCCTGCGGGATGACCGCCTCATGATTGAGTGTGCCCTCACTGTGATCAAGGAACCACTTGTTGAGGAGACCGTTAAAATCCGGGTGCCACCCTCAGACTTGGCAGATAATCTTGGAAAATGGAGAGACACGGGGGAGGAAGCAGACGTGACATTCAATGTTAGAGGGGAGACTTTCCATGCGCATAAGATCGTGCTTGCGATGCGGTCACCGGTCTTCAAGGCCCAGCTCTATGGACCGATGGGAGACAGGACGGCGCGGAACATAACCGTGGAAGATATGCAGCCTGATGTTTTCAAGGTATTGCTTGACTTCATCTACTCGGATTCATTGTCTTCCCTGGAGAACCCCGATGAGGAGAATGACGACATGGTTAAGCATTTACTGGTGGCTGCAGATCGGTATGCCATGGAAAGGATGAAGTTGATATGCGAAGCCAGTCTCTGCAAAAGTCTTACTGTCGAGACTGTCGCGTCCACGTTAGCTCTGGCTGATCAGTATCATTGCAGCGGGCTCAAAGATGCTTGCATTGAGTTTGCCATCTCTTGTAATAGAATGGGTGGTGTGGTTGCAAGCCAAGGGTATGGGCACTTGAAAAGATCATGCCCTGCTGTCTTAGGAGATATCCTGGAGAGAGTAACGAAGTCTCCCAGAGTTTAGTGTGCTCATTCCGGGGTAAACTTGGATAAGTTAGGTTAGTTAATATGTAGCCACCTGAGATGAAGTCGTCTTATCCCCACTTGTCACTTTTAGAGATCTTTCCGAGGAGCAACTAAATCTTGGAGATTTTAGTATGCTCATCTTGGAATCATGTGTTAGCTTAATTACCTGTACTACTTGATACACGACCATATGAGATGAATCTGGTTTATATCTGCTATATTTGATTTCTCTTTTTTCTTAAAGGTGGGGACGCTTTCAATTCGTTGTTATTTACTTACTTTTTAAGTATACATTACATGCGCTACAAACTAATGCACTTGCAGAGGAAGGCTAAGTGATAGATTTTAATGAGAAAATACTACGAAATCCTGTCTGTACATGATGTGGGAACTGCCAGCTCTGATTTGGATGATTATAATGTTTGTCCATTGGGTGTACGGTGTACTCTGTTGTAGACATGTAGTTGTAGGGCACACCATCGCTCGTGGGCTCTAGCAGATTATCCATATCTGCAACATCTTAAAATGTTTTGGACTTCACTCTAAATGTTTTTGGAGGCTGCGAAGAGTATGTGCAAACTCAGATTCTCCTTATCCCAGTCTTCCAGAAAAAAATCCCAGTGGGACATCTCTCTTTCATTTTTGTCCCTTTTCCCCTCCAGCTCTCTCCTCCCGCGACCACACTTGCCTCACCATCGTGGCCGTTTGCCGCGACCGAAGATCGTGAAAGTGATGTCGGATTCAATGACCGCACAGTAGTGCAGGAGAGCCGCCGACAGCACCGCGCATGCACGGGCAGTGGCGGACCTAGCCCACTAGGCCAGGGTGGTCCAGCAGTGCTACTATACATATACATTTTTTTGTTGTATTTTTATTTTATTTGTTAGCCTTCCTTCTATGGTATAAAAGCTATTTCCAAATCTCAAGGGCCACCCTGTACCTCCGCCACTACACACGGGCTACGACGTGGTACCGTAAATCCGACAGCAAGGAGAGCCGGGGATGATGTCACGGGGTGGTGAGGAGGCCATGTGAGGATGAGGAGTCTGACGGCAGCGAGGGGGGGGGGGGGGGGAGGGGGCGACAGCGGCAATTTTAGGATTCCTTCCAGGCCGTTGTTGGGAGCGACATGGTAGATGGGGAGGGGAGCCTGCTCCAAGAGTTGGTGACGCACCACCGATTTTATCAAAACTTCTTTATCAGTTCTTGCTCGCAATTTTTCTTTAAGAAACACTCGCAAAAAATTTTTTGTTAAGAAAATGCATGTCATGTTCCTTCAGTTTTCAGACATGTTTTGGTGGCTTTTGAAGAAGTACATGTAGTGATTATGTATTGAATTTGGCTCAGTCTATATATGAAATTATGGATGTTCACTAGTTCACTTGTTTTATCTAATGTGCTGAGATATTCTACTTTTCTCTGCTCTTCTTTATTTCCGTTTTGTAAGACTGGAAATTTTGGATTTCTGTCAATTACTTTTGGGGATATATATGCTACCACAGTAACAAAGGCTGGCAAACGTTTAGTAACATAGCTACCTGAGATGAGCTTGTTCTGTTCTTTAGTTTTGAGAGATCTTTTGACTCCTAGAAGAGAAAAGGCATGTCATGCCTCTTCCGTTTTCAGATATCTTTTGTTGGCTTTAGGAGTACATATATTGCATGTAGTGACTGAAGTTTACTTGTTTTATCGAGTAAAATACACGGTTAGTACATAAAGTTGTCGTGGATGTTTAGTTTGGTACATAAAACATAGAGATTGATTAGTTCAATATACATAATCTTGTGTGAGTGATGCAGGTACAAATCAGCCCAGCCGAGCGCACGGGCGTTCTGCCATGAATGATCATCCCACCTGCATTACGAACCACCGATGAACACATGGAAGAAACACTGGCAAACACACCATGGGAAGTTGGGAACCAAACTGAACTGAAAGAAACGCAGCTGTGCGAGTCATGCATGGAAAATAAATGTCCACAAAACGAGCTACACGAAAAGGTATTAAACAAATAAACAACCAGGTACACCAGGCATCTGTTCGATTAAAACGAAGCTTATTTTAGCTTCTTGAGGATGATCTGCTCCATGAAAACAAAGCTTATTTAGCTTCTTGAGGCATCTTATACGGAGCATTCCTCAGAGCTTCAATATCCTTATGACCGGCTTTTACAACGTAAACAACACCACGGCGGTCTGCCCTGAGAAGGTATTTCTTCGCAACTCTATAGCCATCCACGTAAGAAAACCCGTCTTTTTTCCATGTCAGACGACACTGCTCGGCAGCTACCGTTGGCTTTGGATCTATCGTCATTGCCTCCAGCGCAACAGAATTTCTGAGGATATGAAGTGCCAACTCCAGCTGATCTTTCTCACCATAAAATCCTGTAATATCCACCAACTTGAGATGGGAGTGTGGCTTTGGGGGGAGGCTCCTTAGCTTGCCATCAAGCTTGCGGTATCGTACACATTCACAGTCCATCCACATCTGTCAAAGCAACAAGCATGCATCTAAGCACCACTCAACAAAATTGAGGTTGCTCCCAAGCCCACAACCACCCAAGTGAAAACAAATCACCCCCAAAATATATGTATGTGTCATAATTTAACTTTCTACATACGAAGAGGCAAATAAAAACAACCGTTATGCTTAGTGGCTAAGTTATAGTGTGCTGCGTAGTCCACTAACACTGGTTAGGAAGTTCTAAGATGATCTATTGGTTGGACTGGAAAAATAATACTGTATATGAGTCGTGCAAGAAAGACAAGCCGTGCTGACATAAATGTCTCTTTTGCATAACTCACATACAGTCATTTATTTTTCAACCCAACTGACAGATCATCTATATTGTCATCATAATAATGCTCCACTAACTCTCATGATTGTACGCATTATCTGATCTACACCTACATATACACACAGAAAGCCTTCTCCTTACCAAAGTACAGAGTGACTCACTATATATGGTACCATGTCAGCATACTTCCCAATGACTGTTAATTCGACATATGGTGGCCACCTTATATGTAACATATACTGCACATCTTTTTTAAATCAATGGGATAATTTATTGTAACAACATATTACACAGTTAAAGTAAGGGAAATTCCTTTTGCTGAGATCAGCCTAGGTCATATGTAAAAAACATGCATATTACAAATTGAAATGACAGACTTACATGAAGCTCCAGCTTTTCCATTAAAGGAGCAACCTCCAAAAGGGAGGCAAAATCAAGGACATCAGACTTCCTTTTTGTCACGGATAAAAAGGTTATTTCCAATCTCAGGTGCCTTAGATGGATAAATTTGAGAGGCTTCTCCAGTAAAATAGCTCTCTAAAACACACGCAAAATGGAAGTTACAAAATAAATCCAGTCAAACAATAGGGATGCATATAAATATTGGAAATCTGAAAGACGAAATGTAGCTCAAACCTCAAGTTCTTCACATTTTAGAGACAGCATCTCCAGTCGACGCACCGTACTGGGCAATTCAGTGGAGATATATGCAAGAGCTGAGCAAACATCTGATGACTCTATGCTTAAGTTTGTCAAAGTTACAGGAGGTGCTATCGGTATTGATGGACCTTCATATTTATATTCAAGTGTTGTCAAGCCATAATTCAACTTTATCTCTTGAACCAAGGGGCAGTGAAAGACACGCAAATGCTTAAAGTGGTCTGAAAGTTGAGGTGTCTTAATGGTTGTGAGCATTCGACAACGAGCAACTCCAAGAAACTCCAAAACATTGCAGTTGGACAACAGAAGTTGAAGTTCTTCGTCAGTAATATTTACATCCATCAACATAAGCTTTTGAAGGTTTAGAAAAGCTTTGAAGTTTGCAGGCTTATTTAGAGAAACAGAACCAAGTGTCAACGATTGGAAGATGGAACTCCTGGTAGCATCGAAAAGCTGAAAAGGGAACTTGTACGGTTCCATTGTAGGATGCACAGATGTAAAATTAAGAATTAGCTGCTTTATCTTTGCTGTAATAGCAAAGTTCAGCCATCTATCAATGTGATTAGCATGTTCATCGTTTAGCGAAAAATCAACTTCCATTTTCTCGACCCCTACTCCAGAGTGTTGTTTTAAGACTGCATCAATTCTCTTAATAACTTCTTGTATAGGATGGGGAATAAAAGGTCCTACTTTATAACCCCTTCGCATCACTGATCTAAAAGAAAACTCCAAGTTTGTTCGGCTGCACCAAACATATCTCCAGTGTTTCGATAAAATGCTTGTCCTCACAGCCTCTTTTAACGGTAACAATGATATGATGTGACATAATATATCCTGCAGCAGAGAAACAGCCATATTACAATACTAGACTGTTCAAAAGCAACAGGAGAATATGTTCTTAAGGACAATGGAGTATTATTACTTGATTCTAATTTGACATTTTTTGACATTTCTTTACCATGGGTAAGTCGCTTAACTGAAAGCTTGGTCTCTTTCTTTTGACCATTGCTCCATTCGGTTTATCCTTTGAACTTCTCTTTCTCTTTGCCATCCAGGATTATGCCTGTGAGGAAAATTTGCATGAGAATTGCAACGCAGCATGCCATCACAAACTACTGCCTGCCAGGTGATGTCCCGACTCCCGAGGATTGCCACAGGACCCGTGCTAAAACAAATGCGTAAATAGGTTCTTAGAAACAATTAAAATTAATGGGAAAATTGTAAAAGTGTTTGGTTTACATTTTATTAGAACAATAAAACCTACAATGTATGTTATAAAATGATGCATTAAAAGAGGAAAAACTTATCTTAAATGGATTGTTTCGAATTAGCTCACATGTCACTACTCATTTGTTCTAACCAGAATAATAATAAACTGGAAAAGCAGATTCAGTATGCTAGCAGCTTCCTTGTGCTTTGTATTTCTCAAGGCACCAAGAAGGCAACCAGAACAAATTGGAGGATGCAGATCATGATATTAATCTTTGGGTTGCTCCATAGTGCTGGCAGAAGGCTACAAGTTTGGGTAAAAAAATACGCAATGAAAAATAACGGGATTGAAGAAAGTACTACTGTGTGATTTCTTTTATAACACAAATACCTATTCAGATTCGTCTAGTGAGGCGGCGGCGCGATGTAACCGGCCGGGGTGGGATGGAGCCGGCCGGTTCTCTGGAGGAAAGGAACCGGAGGGAGGGAGGGCCGTGGTGGGTGGTGGTGGTGCGGAGGGAGGCCGCTGGGACGCCAGAGGAGGGCGGGACTGCGGGAGAAGGGGATTGGACAGAAACGGGATCTCTGACGGCCACGGGGGCGGCGGCTCCTCCCACGTCCGACCTGACCGGTAGTGCCCTACGTATTCATTATTTTCTATATAAACGAAATTGGCGCATAGAATTGGAGTATTCTCGAATCTCTACTCCTAATATAGCAGTTGGTGAATAGTCCGTCGGTTTTTTTCGTTGGTTTTATTTCATCTCACCACTTTCGTTGGTTTTATTTCGTCTCCCTCCCACCTGCCTTTTCGCTTCACCACCCAAATAAACCCATCAGATAGTTACCATATATTCGTGCTTGATCTGGCAGGTGTCAATTCAATTTAATCATGTAAATATTTGATAATTAAGAATTCAAAAATAATACCATATACAGAAGATCACCTTCCAAACAAATCACCTCCCTCTCCGATTTATTTCTCCCACCGATCTCCTTCCATACTAATAAAGTACACATTACATTCCTAACGAAGAGAGAAAATAAAAAAAGAACCCCCCACCTGCACGACCCCTCCCACGCCTCCAGTGCGCCGCCACCCGTCAGCACGCCAGTGCGCCGCCTCCAGTGCCCCGCCACCCACCGCCACGCTGCTGCGCGCCGCCGGGCGCGGCGACGGCGATCTCCGGCCAGATCCGACTGAGGAGGCGAGTAGGAGTTGGATCCTGTTCCGGGGACGGTGCGGACATGATCTAGGAGGCGTGGGAGGAGGTCCAGCGGCGGGGTTAGCGTCACCAGCCGCCAAGCCGACGCCCACCCTCGCACCGGCATCACCTGAGGCAAAAAACCGCATAGACGCTCCTTCTCTCCCAGACAAGGTCTCAAAGGAGACGCCGCCACCGATCTGGGGGATACGCCGTCGCAGATCACCAAGACGCGGCCGTCGCGGACCACCAGGACGTCGGCAGCGGCGGCGCCTCAGATACGTCATGGACCAGGACGCGGCCGTCGCCGATCAGGAACAGGACGCTGCTGTCGCGGATCCGAGGACACTGCCGGCGACGCCGCCTCAGATACCCACACCAACCGCCAGCCGCTGCCCACCACATCGACCAGCTCCAAGGTTTGTTCCTTCTCCTCTTCCTACCTTTTCTCACCAACGAGCAGCACGAGGATGCAGCAACGGCGTGCTAAGAGACCAAAGGCCCCTGTTCGTGCATCTCTTTCTATGTATGTGGATAAATGGGAGGCTGGGTTATGCAGTCGAGTTGTTTGATAAAATGTGCACAAATAGCATGATCCATGGCTCTGTTTCTTCATGATTAATTTCTTCCTATCTTGAGATGCACATGAACATTTTTCAGATGGTGGTATGCGGTTTTCTTGGCAGCGGCGTCGGGATCAGGCTCCAGTTTCCCCTACCCCACATTGTTGTTGTTGTTGCTGCTGCTCCAGTTCCAATTCCAGCGAGTGCCAGCGATGGGGATGCTCGGATCGCAGTCCCTGCTCTCATTTTCCTCCAGCCTCTGGTAACCCTCCTCCTCACCCGCTTCGCCGAAGCGGGATTCATAGGTTAGTTTAGTTTGGAAGTGTTCACTGGGCTTGTATGTTTCATTCCTAACATGCTAGCTCCTGCCTAAACACGCATTAGAGAATCTCATGTATGTAACAGAAGATACACAAATGTGGTTTTCCAGGGAGCATCAGCTACGTCTTATGTGGGGATGAACCGAGTGATAGGAAAATATTTTGTTGAATGCAATGGGAAGGCGAAAAACGACACACCTTGGTGAAGCAACTCTGAGATTCGGTAAGGCTAATCAAGTCTGCAATCAAATCCAAAAGCAGGGGCAGAGAAAAACGTTAAAAATACTTTTTAGCTATTGATTGAAGTGACCGGTAATTAGTAGCAGGAGCAACAGTTGTAGCAAGAACCTGCCTAGGCATATTTTCTCTCTTTCCTATCACATGGCACAGTGAACAACTTTATAGTACAAATTTGTTCTTTTTGTGTATATGACAAGTTGGCAACTTCACAAAATACATTCACATTTGTTATTTTAAATTATCATGTCATGGAGGTTCTCGTTATTTCGAATCTTTGGTTGGAACCTTCATTTTGTGTTATTAAATGCACATGGTATTCAGTTATCTCCATTATGGTGAGAAGACTTTGATCTTGATATATCAGATTTAAGCCTCGTACACCATAAGAGGTCCTCCTTTTGGTGATATTCACTCATATGCCATTTTAAATTATCATGTCATGGAGGTGCTGGGTATTTCGAATCTTTGGTTGGAACCTTCATTTTGTGTTATTAAATGCACATGGTATTCAGTTATCTCCATTATGGTGAGAAGACTTTGATCTTGATATATCAGATTTAAGCCTCGTACACCATAGGAGGTCCTCCTTTTGGTGATATCCACTCATATGCCATTTTAAATTATCATGTCATGGAGGTGCTAGGTATTATCTTTGGCTGGAACCTTCATTTTGCATTAAATTCACATGGTATTCAGTTATCTCCATTATTACCAGTAGCAACTCACAAGCACTTTCTATTAAATGCACATGCTATTTTCTTTTGTATCATGTCATTTTGTGATCATTAACAATCAGATGGATAAAACTGATCTTGTTTTGTGCATCATGGATTTTCCTCAACTGAATGAGTAGAAACATAAGTGTGTAATGTAGTAGCCCCTCAATTTCATTGTTATAAATATTATAGTTTTTCAATCCTGCTGACCTGGTCGTAATAGTTGTTTAAAAGGAAGTGATCACATCACTATTTAGATTTTACTTTTTTTGAATGCTTGAACATAAGATTAGTTTGTCCCCCTTCTTTTTACCCTTCATGCTAACATAATAAATACATATTTGAACTGAATTGGTTGTATTACATATGCCACGAAGGTTGTCGCCGCTTGAAGCTCGATTTCCATCAACCCCTCTTTTAATTCACTTGCATCGTTTCAGCTTTGCATTGTACTTCTTTGACGAATTACCTCATCCAATCGGCTTTAATTCGGAGCATCAATCTTACTAATTATCATTGCCTTAACTTTCCATATGAACCTCTTACAGGAAACAAGGACTCCTATTTGTCTGTAGAGCATGTGGAGCTGTTGGGCAAGCAGAGTTCTATCTGGGTATTCAGGTAGCTGAGGATAATAGGGAAAAGGAAAATCTCCAGGCTATCATGCATACCATGCATCTCTAAGGCTCATGCTGTGAGGTCAGTTCAATTTTAAACTCTGGTAATTCAGTGTATTCTCAGACCAGTCAACCATTTATAGTTTTTCTAACTCACCTTTGTAAATATTTGGCACCACAACACTACGTAGTTTCTATGTTTTAGCTTTGAGTTGTCAATTTTGTAACTTTGCAGTGTTTCCTTTGATTTTGGCATGTATAAACTCATTTTTAATTTCGCGGTGTTCCTCCGATTTTGGTCATGAGTCGAACAACTGAGAATTCGAGAACCAAGTTGCCGCTTATCACTTCAGGAGAAATAGGTTGACTGAACCTGTTGACTGTTGTTGCTTAGTCGCTTGGATCTTGGGTTCATTATATCTTATATTGTTGTGAGCTATTTCTGATGCATTTTGTGATATTTATATCATAGTCTATTCCGAGCTTCATAGAAATTTCTAAGGAATGAATAGACAATGGCATGCAAAGTTTAACTGTAATTATAAGTTCATAAGGTTTAATAGGTTCAAATATTGGTAGCACAATATCCGATGTTGTCATGATGGCGCTTCTGATTATATGCAAGTGCCTGGTTTTCATACACTCTTCCTTGTGCCGAAGCTTTAAATACCTAGACCCTCAGTTGTTGGGGAAATAGTTTGTCAGGCTGAAACAATTCAAACTTGCATAGAATCTATCTAGAGTAATCTGGTGATGTCCTTCAGAGAGCTTGCCTATCTATTATCCCATGACGAGTTAAGTATCTTCGGATCCGAGCTTCGCCGCCCAGACCGTGTGATACCCGGCAATTTCATTAGCCAGTGGTTCATGGTCCATAAACTTATCACTTGCCGCTCGCCTTCAGTAAGATCCTCCTCGCCGACGCATTCATTGCCGAGGCGTCCATTCGTAGTTTTTTGCCCACTTTGTTTGTTCCTGGCCCTCATTGTCGCGCCGCCAGCACGATGTCGTGTTTGGCCGCTTGATTCATTCGATGGTGGAGGCAGGTTCAATTCTTTTTCGTCTTTCGTTTTCTCCCCTTCCCATGTTCCTCTGCATTTCTTTTCTTTTCGGAAAGAAGTGAACGTGTTAGGTATGGGATGCCGAACCACGGATGGACGGGGTTAGCGCCTCGAGGAAGCGACGGTTATGGTTCTAGGGAGGAAGAGACACGCCAAATCTTTTCGATCCCCACGCATGTGGCTTTGCTGATTTCGATTAGCCTCCATCTCGCTGTTGGGATGGGGATGTTTAATGGATCCGTGCTTCTCTCGCTTCATGTGCATCCATCCCGTCCTCCTGTATGTACGTCGTTGACTCGTTTTCCGAGTCTAACAGAGAATTGTCTCTGTGTATGTGCAATCTACAGCGTACTTTGGGGGAGGAGTACCACCCATGGATTGATCCTTCGCTGGCAGGGCCGGGGCCAGGCCGGCGGTCATGTCTTTCAGGTTGGCGGCGAGGGAGGAGCAGCAAGGCAAGCTCACGTTACCCAAGTAGCAGGCCTCCTGTGTCCTGAGTCCTGATGCCACAGGTAGCTGGAGCTGCTGTTGCCCTTGGTTTATGCACGATATATGTTTTGCCTGCCAGCTTTTTTGATTGGTCCATCTATGTTGTGTGAGATCGTTTGGTGCTGAGAGCCACGGCAGCGCTAAACATGTTCTTGTTGCATATTGTTTTGATTTCTTTAAATGAATATTAGGCATAGCAGTGTCCGAAGGCGGCCGGGTTCTCGCACCTATCGGAGCTAGAGGATTCCGTCGCTTAAGCCAATGGGTGGAAGTCCTTCTTTACAAGCAGCAGCTCCACAATCGCCTTTGCCATTGATGTCAGTGAGTCAGCTAGATCAAGTTGCCTTCTTGCTATTACCGCCTTTGTTGTTTCTTGTGTTGCTTTTCAATGGGATTGCTTGCCTGGTGTATTGCACTTTAGGTATGTAGCCCAGGTTTCCCATATGTAATGTAGATGCTAGAAGCTCAACCTCGTGTACATGGTTTTGGGGAGGAGATCAAGTCAGCAGCTGATTGAAAAGTTCAGAGATGAGAATGACAACTACATGAAGAATGTTATAAGTGGAATAGACAAAAGAAATTATGTTTTCCTTACTGATGCCTGCATGCAAGTATCCTAACCCTGGCACCTGCATTACTTTATGTAGATGCAAATATCACGAAGCCACCAGCATAAGGGTATATTTTGTTTAATTCGGATTAATTTCTTATGATGTGCCTTTGAGGTCATTTATGATTGGCTACGATTGGTGTCATTTATCTGTTCTTATGTGATAGTTAATATTTTATTAAGATTAGGTTAAAAAATTAGTCCAGATTATATTTCTTTGAAAGAGAAAAATGCCAAGGTTGATAAATGCCCAAGATAGGTGCTTGCATGCTTCATCCTTCATGCTTCAAGTATGTGCTTCGGTAGGAGACTTGCCTCCATTTGTTTCTCCAGAAGATGAGGCTGGATGAGAAAAATGTGCATTTTCGGTACCTTTTGCTTCAGATTCAGAAGAAACATATGGTGCTTTTTGTTCTATACTCGGTTCATGTCTTATCATTTCACGTATCTTTTCTCTGAACTATACATGATTGTTTGGTCGTTAGAAATTTCACAACATTAAATTCTAGGAAAATTCCACTACAATCTTTACTACTACTGAAAGTGTGTAATAGTGAGAGAATAATAAGCAGCACATCCAGCTGCTATAAAACAGAAGTGTTAGGCGACGTAACAGAAGTGCTCCTAAGCGGCGTGTCCGACTGCTATTCTACGGGTCAGACGAAGATCTTGGCGCTATGGCGTGGCAGGATGGTGATCAGCGGCATGGAGGGAGAGCACTGCAGTCAGCAGCAGCACGGCTGGTTGATCTGTGGCGGCGCAAACAGAGAGATTTGCGACGCGTCATGGCATGCTGGTGTGTAGCAGCATGGAGGGAGAGCTTGGCTGTCGGCAGCAGCTCCGTCGACTGATATGCGGCTACACAGAAGTTGGACTGGAAAGCATAGCCCGTGTGCATGACATCCAACCCAGTGGCATCATGCCTAGCTAGGTAAGCTTCTCATTTGTTCCAATTCTTGCACATGGTCTTTTTCTTCCTGAACCTGCAAAAAGAGTTTGCCTTGATTACGAATAATAAAGCATTAAAAGCTGATGTCCACCGCGTTTATCTTGCTACTGGTGGTAATGTGTACAAGTATGATTTTATCGGACCTATACTTTTACCATAGTTCCAAAATATTTGATGTAAATAACTATACATGGTACAAGTACTTGAAACTGACCTGGTGTGATAATGTATCGCTGCTGCAGTGTGCAAACGACGTGTTTTTTCATTATATTTTAGTTTTATTTATCTTGTAAAATTTATAGTCAAATTATACATTATAATGATTGATTTTCATGGTCAGAGGTAGACATGGTCGAGTGGCCACGGGGACAATGGGGGAAGTAGCGTATGAGGAGTTTAAGAAATGGGGACAAGCGATATTTTAGTTAATCAGGGCTCTATTAGTTTGAAGTTTTATCTTTGTTATGGTAAAAAATTAAGGTTAGATTAATATAATGAAAATATTATTGTGAACTGATAAAATTTCTATAATTTCTACAAGTACGAGGTCAAGCATGAAAGTGCAACGAGAAGAGGGGTGGGGATAAGATTTGATATCGTTCGGTCTTCTTGCAAGGAGTGCATGGTTATGAAGAAATAATAACTGTCAAGGCTGAAAGAACAAGAGAGAATAAGTTCTATTAATGTATGGATGAAAACCACATGCCACCTTTTCCAACACATTTCTGAATTGGGATAATTATTCGATTGCTGTGTTTTTTAATTCCGTGGCAATGCACAGACATTCAACTAGAAAATTCATATTTATAGGTTAGTCACCCACCTTTTTCATGCTATTTACATATTTGCCACTTGTTAGCAAGTTTGCATATGATGCTGGGAAATTCAACATAGGGAAGTGAACATAAGGACATGGAAATGTTACACTTCGAATATGATAGAAACTCAAAATCCAAATAACAAATTAGTTGCTCTGTCAGTCGGTAAGCATGAAATGTAAGCTTCCTAAATAAGATATTAGCTCTCCCAATTCTTGAGGCTGGAAATACAAGCATCCTTGTAAATAAGATATTACCTATTTTCATGATGGAAATGCAAGCATCCAAAATTAACAACAATATTTATAAAGCTGAAAACAGTCTTGCAATCTTGATGTAAGAATGAAAGGTAAGTAGCATCCCCGATTTTGCTAATTCTTGTGACGTTCAAATCCATGCTAGCTATTTCAGAAAAGAAGAGGTCAGAGGATCACATGATATATATACCATTTTGTATATCATGGCAGTGAAAACACATTGTAGTGGTCTCCATCAGCTATCATGGTGTGCCTTCCTTGGCACTGGTAATCACCCTGGGACGCCGTAGTGGGAGAGGAGGGGGAGGTCGACGCCATGGAGGGAAGGGTAGATGACGCTGAGAGGAAGGTGTGGGCTGAGCGCCATGGCGTGCTTTGATTTCAACGGCGTCAACGACGAGAGCAAGATGGGGGAATGAGATGTCAGTGTGAACTTTGTGCCATCCAGTGAGATAATGAGACAGTGAATTGCTTTTTCAAGAAGAAAAGGAAGATTTTTTTAGGGAAAACGATTATTTGCTATAAGAGAAATGTCACATACTTTTATATAGTGAAAAATATTAGATCCCTAACAAGTCATTTTTATGATGGACCAAACAATAAAATCATCGAGTTCTAACAATCAGTTGAGATGTATTCAAATAATTGTTTTTTATATATTTGAATCCAAATGAATATTTTTTGCGTATGATAGAAGAGGTGTGTTTCTATATATGTTTACTTTTTGTAGAGTATGAGAGAGATCAAGATGGATTATGTCGACATTCAAAACGAATGCACCAATAGTCTGTTGAGGCGATGGCTTTGCAAGACGCAATTTTTTTACCAAGTTTTATACAACAAAAGGCCCGTGGCAACGCACGGGCATTTTACTAGTTGTAGTAGTATCATACAAGTACAAGTCGGAATATGACTGTGTTCAAAGAAAAAAAAAGTAGGAATATGACTCAAAAGAAAGAGTACGAGTTTGATCTACTTGCCTGTTTTCTTTCTTTAATATACCTATATACTACGATGAGATTGGTTCGTTAATAATCAAGATTGCATCCAATATTACATGGAGTTAGCATGTTAAGTCACGGCACATGCAAGTGTAACTAGGCTTTTTGGTTTGCGGTTGATTGTTTATGTGAAAGTAAATGATGTTACTATTTAGTAGTACTACCTCTATAACTAAATATTCCCTCTGTAAAGAAATATAAGAGCGTTTAGATCACTATTTTAGAGATCTAAGCGCTTTTATATTTGTTTACAGAGGAAGTATAAGACTATTTTGCAAATTAATTCTAGAATAAAAGATGTTGTCATTTCTATTAAACTCAAGTCAGATCAAAATACTAAATTAGGCGAGAGGCAAAACGTTATAGAGTTATTGTTCATGTCAGTCCCTGCAAGCTGGACCACAAATAAGTCTTCATTTTGAAAACACATAAAATGTGCCAGACATATGAGCTGTCAAAATAGAGAGAAAACCCCAGCAATATGAACACAGAGACACAAGACTACCCAAGCTCTTTCCCTGGTATAAGAGCAGTGAGAGTGAGAAATACAAATACCATGATGCACGGCATTGTCCTATATGCGAAAAATAATTTAGTAACTGCAAAAAAGTCGAAAAAAATTGCATCTTTTTTTGGAATCAGATATGATCAAGTATTGTACTTGTATAGAAAGATTTCGTTAAGGAATGACTTTCATGATATTCTGGATGAAAAAAGAAGGAAATCGAAACGCTATATACAAGCACTCTTCATGCTACTCCGTCCTCAAATTTTTTTGCCCTGATGTCAATAGGTTTTTCGTCCAAGGGATAGCGGCAGCGTTGGTGGCAATATGGGCCAATTTTAACAACGGAAGCGACCGCCGAGCGAATTGGTGTGCATCCGAAGGTCAGCAGGTGTAGAGACGACTACGGGTGGATGTTGGAGACGAGAGGGCCAATTTTTTCCTGGCCGCGGCCGCTTACAATTTTTTAGGAGATAAACCGGATAAGGGTTCGGCTAGATCCGATTTAATATAACTCCTTAAAAATTAAAAGTTTATAGTTTTTTAAAAGATCGGCTAGAGATGCTCTGACCAAACATAGAAAGAGGCAGGGGCTCCGGCGCCTCGGCCGAGAACTATAGGTGTGTTTAGTGCCCTGCTAGAGGGTCTAATCCGGCGATAGGTTGTTTATTTCATGATACTAACTTGGTAGTACCGTAGTTGTTGATACATTTTCAACAAAATTGGTCAAACATTACACCATTTGACTTGACAGAAAATTTATAGGTTTCTTTTTTGAGACAAAGGAAGTACACTAGTTAAGAGCCGTCAATCAAAACAGAAAATTTATAGGTTTCTTTTTTGGGACAAAGGAAGTACACTAGTTAAGAGCCGTCAATCAAAACAGACGCTGGACAAAGCTGATGTGGTGGACAAGATAAGCACTTTATACAGAGAAACAAATCTGACAGTATCAGTTCCTAGTTCCTACACATGCTGCTGCAGTATCACCGCTAACCACTAACTCGCCAAGCAACGGCAAGGCCACTTGGCCGAGTAAAATCACATGTGAGACTCGTCGATCCTGCTTTTGAGCAGCTGGAAAGCCGGGATCACCCACGCTCCGCAGCAGCACTGCATGCCTGCCCAGTCGAACGATCCCAGCCGGGTCTTGCATCCCATGCACCACAGCTTATTCGAAACGTATCCCTCTTCCACTGCAAACGTCACGGGACAGACCAACACATCAGGTTTTTGCATCAAAATATACGCTGGACCAAGAAAGGAAGCAAGAAACAAACAAAGGTAAGGTCGAGGAACTAACCAGCCTGCATCCACTTCATGGGCTCCACGAAGATGCAGGCACTGCATTCAGGCTTCTTCTCATCCGCATTGTTTCTGCGCCTTAAGAAGCCTGCCTCTCCCGGACCTACTTCATGCGTGACAACGTACTCTTGTGTTGCTACCATCCTCCGGCACTTTTTGCAGCGGTAAATGACACCTGGATGAGCAGCAGCCTGCTCTTCTGGCTTAACATTGGCTTCCACAACTGTGCACTGCCTGATAGTTTCTGCAGGCTTTTGATCAGCCTCCGATCTTGCCTCTTGATCAGATTGCTTTTCTTGGTTAATATCAGTTCCCACAGCAGTGTCTAGGCACATTTCAGCAAACTTTTCATGAACCTCCAATCTTGCCTCTGGATTATCTTGCTCTTCTTGAACAATGCCAGCTTCCACAGCAGTGTCGTCTAGGCATATTTCCGTGAACTTTTGGTTAACCTGTGATCCTAGCATCTCATCTGTTTGCTCTGGTCCTGACTTCTGTTCAACTCCAAATCCTTGTTGCTGATTCGCTTCCATCTGCTTTACACTACATACTATTAGCCATGACAAGTTTACATGCGGGCAAGCTACAACCACACAGAACATAAAATTAGCCTACCATGCTGTTCAAAATTAAAGCCTCCACAAATGCGCTGAGAACTGGGTTCAGTTCCCCCTCTAATTTAACAGGCAAGCCATGAAAAGTCGCATATAGCCCTAGTCAGCTTTAACAGGCAAACCATAAGAAGTCGTGCATAGTGCTAGTAGACAGACACACACATATAGGTGCCCCGCAGATTGCACATAAAACAGACAAAAGCTTCTATAAATGCATTTTTTATCAACAAATATGATTGCCTAATGTACATTAAGGTGTGTAAATAGATGTCTATATGTATTCAGCTGTTCATCAGTCCCTCTATAGGGATCTCAAAATTGCTAGTAGTGCAAGCAACTCCTAAATTAAAGAACTTAGTATTAGGATTTGACTGAGAATAATCATTTCATTGTGCCTTACCTATTACATTCTACATTTATGTAATATCACTCACAGAACTAGTGGCTACAATTAAGAAATGTGTCCAGAAACACTCTTTCAGCCAACTCACACTCATTCAAGCTCATCAATATGGAACTCCGCGATACATTTGTAATGGTTGTGGTGTTTGAATAAAATTACAGGTATCTCTCAGAAAAGTTCGTCGATATGGCAATGGCAGACACAAGACATAGTATATTGACTAGTAGTGGCAACAGATACACGGACTGTAGAGGGCTATCACATATCCCAAACTCAACTCAGTCCTTGCTTGAATCCCCTGTGCCAACTAACAAAAGCCAAAACAGATACCCCAATACACACCCACCCGTAACTAATATCCAGAAGGCTCTGAGTGGCCAACAAATCTCCAACACCTCTGTCAAGCATTGGGTGGTATCCCTGTAAATCTCTCACCATCTACAGAATTTGACAATGTTGATAATGCAGGGTGTTTTGGTTTAAGAAGTAATAATTTGTTCTCCTTTGGCAAGGTATTTTGGTTTAAGAAGCCGTATTTTGGATCATAATACATATAAGGGTACTCCACATAATAACTTCATAATTTCTACCGATGTCTGTTAATTAAAGAAACATACAGATGCACCTAAGAGCATTTACAGTGCAAGTGCTTGGAGAGGTGCTTGTTAAGTTATTAACCATTTTTTTTCTTGCCACTTAGGATGGCGCTGGTGCTTATTTTGAAGCATGAGTGCCTGGTCAGACACCAATGCTTAAGAGGTACTCATGTACTATTTAATTACAACTAAATTATATATATGCTAAATCATCTAAGTACCAACAAAGAGAGAATTTGCATTGTTGTAGATAAACTTTGCACAGATGCTTGATGATGTATGTTCTCCCCCTTTAAGCACTCATAATATGGGAACCAAACGGCATTTGTTCTTTAATCCCGCAGGGATGAAAACACATCCAGTATTGTGACAACGTCCCCAGAATCACAGATACAATGCACCAAAGCCATCACACCTAGGCTGCTAAACCTGCAGTTGCAAACTCCCAAACAGATCACACATCAAGAAAAGGTAAATCGAACCAGAATCGTGGATTTCGACCCAACAACATAGATGTGGGGCAGTTGCAGGTCGGCCATTCTACCCACCAATCAAACCAAAATCCTCTGTGGGCATTGCGAAGTACTAATAAGAAAGGCTGAAAAAACGACCTTAATAGCGAAGCCCGTCGCCGAGACCAGAACAGAAACAGGCCGGCAAAGCTCCCCCAAAACCCTAGGGTTTCGGCGGGTTCTGGCAGGAGTCAAGGGAGCAAATTAGTGGGATTCTAATCGTGCTCACCTCTGGTGGATGAAGCCGGGTCCAATGGCTCCGCTTGGCGCCCTCGGCTCGTCTCGCCGCCGCGCCGCTGCCGACGAGAGCGATACGGCGCTTCCGGTTAAGCTTTTTTTTTTTGCCCTTTTCTGATCTGATAGAGAGAATCAGCGAACCTTCCAGTTGAGGTGGGGTGCGAGAGTGGCCGTATCCGACGCTCATTGCGTCTTATAGTCGATGAATCGCACAGGCGGGCGTGGTCGGGCGGCCCAGTTCGGTGTCTACGTTGTTCGTTGCCGGAGGGTTCCGGGTTTCCGTGAGGGTTTATCTCTTTTCTTTGGTTTTTCATCTGTTTATTTGTTTTTCCCTGTAAACTCAAGTTGTATATATTTAAAAAAATGCAGTTTCCTTAAAAAAAGTCTATATCTTTTTTAAATCTCTGTGCACTTTTTTAAATTGAATATTTTTCACAAAAAGTGCGTGATTTTCTATAAAAAATTTGTGCACAATTTATTACAAATATAAACATTTTTAAATACATTAAAATTATTTAAAATTCAATAAGGTTTTTAAATCATATGATTGTTTTTAGTTTGTGACTAGTTTATAAAATAAGTCATTTGAAAAAATTCATGAACTTTTTATAAGTCATGATCGTTTTCTAAATACAAAGAATTTTTTTAATTTGGATATTTTTTGAAATTCATGAGATTTTTTAAAATGCATGAACTTGCTAATGATATCACATGGGATATCACGGAAGAATTGGTTCTATAAAACCTAAAATCGAAGAAGCATTCTTTTTCTAGTGTGTCAATTTTGGAAGGTGATGTTTTCATTTTTGGAGCGAGAGCAAAACTAACAAATGGAACAGAAATATTTTTGAAACAAGGAAACCGATTTATCATTTTCATTGTTTTAGAATAAAAGGGTTGCTCGGTTAATTGGCCAGAAATCGGGTGAAAACCATCACACCCCGCTAATCAGGCACACAACAAATAGATTACACACATGGTTGCGAAGAAACATCATCGAGTTTGCACATTAGAGTCACCGACATCACTTCCCTGCAGCAAGCGAATCCGACTTCACTACGAACGGCCATCAACAAAGTCCACACCACAAAGTTCGGGATCAGCCATATGAAGAACCATGCTAACCACTCAGCTACACGCAACAACCAACGTGCAACTCTGATTTTGATGGCAAGCTATGACGGGGGAATGTGTAAGGTTGCTGGCACAGAACAACACAAAACGAACCACCGTCGCATGTCATTGTCGCCATCTAGACCTCGCGGCCACAATTCTGACTTCACAGCAAAAACATCCCGAGACAAATCTTGCAACTGACTACAACAAATTTGTCCCGACCTTAACATCGACCGCCTCCACTGTCATTGTCACGTAAGACCCCCGCACGAACATTGTCATCATCTCTTCGTCCCTCCAGCTAGTGCACATCTCACAAAAATGATTTGGCCAACGAGGAAGACGACTTAAAAGTGCTGCCATCTTCTGATCACATTCATCTAGAGTTTTCCCCAAAGTTTTCGAGGGTGGAGGAAGGAGTGTATCACCTCGATGATGCCTTCGAGAAGGGAGTAGTGATGGAGTCAAATCTAGCAGACCTCGGGTAGGGGTCCCGAGCTGGTAGCCTTTGCATGATGGTAAGAGGGACACAAGATTTACCCAGGTTCAGGCTTTCTCAAATAGATAATACACCAGGGCGGCTCACCGAGGGGAGCCAGGTAGATGGCCTGCTGGAGGGCCCACGATGCCAAGCGATGAGGGGGGAGAAGATAAACACCATGCGGCCAACTTGACCTCCAAGTTGGTGTTGTGGCAACCCTAGATATGTTTCTTCCCTCTGTAAACCCCTAGCCTCTTCGAGTATATAAGGGGAGGGTAGGGAGCTCTCATTCCCATCTACTCACGTAGAAACAACTCTTAGTAGTCATCTCTCAAACACCATTGTAAACCCCTCGCATGAGGTATCCCTCCACCATGAATAACAAACATGAGCAGGATGTGGGGTATTACTCTCTGGAGGACCAAACCTGGGTAAAAACTCTGTGCGACCTCCGCTCTGAGACTTCCAGATACGCCAAGACCCCTACCGAGGGATCTGATGGTTTTCTGCACCATTAGTTGGCGCGCTAGGTAAAGGTTGCGTCAGCTGGAGGTCGATCTCAAATTTGATCTTCCCTAACCTTTGCTGGCCTCCCGTCGGGGGAGAGCCTAACCTTTGGTTCTCTCACTTTTACCGTCGATGGGGCAGGCCGGGTCGACATACACCCACCGGCCGAGCATGTTCGTACGATCTACATCGGCACCATGGCTTTCACGTTAACTATCATGGCGATTTCCGCATGTTCATACGACCGATCCGACGACCGCGTAGACACATCCATCATCAACAATGGCATATTCACCGCCGACCTCCGACTCCGAGGATGGCGGTACACTAACGCCACATGCACTCCCAACCTGGGCATCAGGGACTAGGTGATGCAGCGATCCCGCGCATTTCCACCAGCCCACCCTGATCTCACACTTCATCGCCATGGACTACAACAACTGCTTCATCACGCACACACATGAGAACTGCATCATCAATGGCTCCAACTCTGACGAAGGCACGAACCTAGTCGACGTTGTTTCACTCTCAGACTGCAAAAGCAACGAGGTCGAGATATGCTACTTCTTGAGCTTGTGTTGATTTTTCCCTTGAAGAGCAAAGGGTGATGCAGCAAAGTAGATATAAGTATTTCCCTCAGTTAGAGAACCAAGGTATCAATCCAGTAGGAGATACAAGCAAGTCTCCAATCTATGCACCTCCACAAACAATCAAACACTTGCACCCAATGCGATAAAGGGGTTGTCAATCCCTTCACGGTCGATTGCAATGGTGAGATCTGATAGAGATAGATATAAAAGATTACTAAAACGTAAAACAAAATAAAAGTAAATAAATTGCAGCAAGGTATTTTGGGGTTTTTTCTTTTATAGATCTGAAAATATATGACGGAAAATAGACCCGGGGGCCATAGGTTTCACTAGAGGCTTCTCTCTTGAAGGAAAATAATATGGTGGGGGAACAAACTGTCGAGCAATTGATAGAAAAGCACAAAGTTATGATGATATCCAAGGCAATGATTATGAATATAGGCATCACGTTTGTGTCAAGTAGACCGACTCCTGCCTTCATCTTCTACTATTACTCCACACATCGACCGCTATCCATCATGCATCTAGAGTATTAAGTTCATAAAGAATGAAGTAACGCCTTAAGTAAGATGACATGATGCAGAGGGATAAACTCAAGCAATATGATGAAAACCCCATCTTTTTATCCTTGATGGCAACAATACAATACGTGTCTCGCTACCCCTACTTTGTCACTGGGTGAAATCACGCAAGATTGAACCCAAAACTAAGCACCTCTCCCATTGCAAGAAATACCAATCTAGTTGGCCAAACCAAACTGATAATTCGAAGATAAATACAATGATATTAAATCATGCATAAAAGAGTTCAGAGAAGACTCAGATAATATTCATAGATAATCTTATCATAAATCCACAATTCATCAGATCTGAACAAACACACCACAAAAGAAGATTACATCAGATAGAACTCCAAGAACATCGAGGAGAACATTGTATTGAAGATCAAAGAGAGAGAGAGAGAAGAAGCCATCTAGCTACTAGCTATGGACCTGTAGGTCTGTGGTAAACTACTCACGCTTCATCGGAAGGGCAATAAGGTTGATGTAGATGCCCTCCATGATCGAATCCCCCTCCGGTAGATCACCGGAAAAGGCCCCAAGAATGGATCTCATGGGAACAGAGGCTTGCGGCGGTAGAAAAATATTTCTATGGATGCCTCTGGTGGTTATGGAATATTTGAGGATTTATAGAGACGGAGTTAGGGTGAGAGGGCCTCCAGGGGGGCCACAAGCCAGGGGCACCCCTCTAGGGCGCGCCCCTACGGCTTGTCGTCTCCTCGTAGGTCTTCTGACCTCCTCCCAAGTCTCGTAGGTGTCTTCTTGTCCAAGAAAAATCATCGCGAAAGTTTTATTCCGTTTGGACTCCGTTTGATATTCCTTTTCTGTAAAACACAAAACATGAAAAAAAACAGAAGTTGGCACTGGGCTCTAGGTTACTAGGTTAGTCCCAAAAATAATATAAAGTAGCATATTAGTGCATATAAAACATCCAAAATAGATAATATAATAGCATGGAACAATTAAAAATTATAGATACGTTGGAGACTTATTAGGATAATCTTCCTCGCCAATGAAGACGAATACGCCAGGCTACACACTATTCAAGAAACCTCGGGATCAAGCTCATGGGGCGAGTCAGAACCATCCGAGGAAACCAGAGACAGTCAGCCCATGGGGCCATGACTTAGGAGACCTTTCCACCCAACGCTACAGAAGAAGTATCGTTGTAGCAGGCCATGATGACAGAACCAGTGGGAACAACCACGGCTGCGACGTCTCAGATACCACCCGTGACGACCACAAAGACAACAACAACAGGGCTGCAAGCCCCACCAGTCTCTGGGCCAAAGGACACCACGACACAGGCTCCTACAGTGCCCATCGTCACTATGCAGCAACAGGTCGGTTTGGGTGCCCCAGGGTTTGCCCCTCCATGCTTCCCCACGCCTCCAGCCACCAACCTAAACTTCGCGGAGGCTACAACCATGCTACCACCCATCACCGTGCATGGCATGAACTATCTCACCATGCCTATACATGGCAGCGACCCGGTGTCCGGGGATTTGGAGGCCCTCCGCGTATTGCAACTAAACACGCAACTGCACCTACAACAGCGCACCTTGGAGGCCATCGCATGCGAACCACGGTTGCAAGAGAATATGACAAAAGAGGGATGTGATGAGCCCATCGTCACCCACGGGCTCTACTGAATGACCTAGTAGCTCGCAGATGCGAGACGGGAATAGGATTCAACGAGCTAACAGAAGTGGCGCGGCCACCAACACCAGTGTGCGGACTCCGGGCCATGGCAGCTCTGGTAGACAAGTTGCAAGCCATGTCGAGAGACCCAAGGCTCCTGGCTGATCTAACGCAGGTCCTCCATGGGGCAGTGGAGCTCTAGAACAATGTTGAGCACACACAAGAAAGGCTCGTCGGCGCTGCCAACATCCTCTCTACTGCAAATCACCCGCCCCATGAACAAAGACGAGTGCCAGTGCAACTTCCAGAGGCCGTACTAGCAGCAGACACCATAAACCATCGATAGCCAATCTCAGCAGTGGCGGTACAATAGAGGGCAACGCTCTCTATAGGAGGCCCAGTCGCAACAGGGCATCTAGGCGTTTACCCAGATCCTAGAGCCACGACAATAGAGCATTGTTGGTAGAATCGAGGAGCCCCGCCATCGCGCTTCAACTCACTTACGTCCAACATCGCTCCACCATGCTTTGTTCACGTGGTGATCACCCATCCGTTCCCACATCCGTTCATAGTCCACGACATTGAGAAGTACCCCGGCAACACAAAACCATGCCATTGGCTCAACAATTACCTCACATCAATAGAGATGGCCAATGGATACATTGGCAATGCATTGTGGCATCCTCTGTGTCTCAAGGGACATGTGCACTCTTGGTTGAGCGGCCTCCTGCCCAACTCCATCCACACCTGGGCCGACTTCGAGCATGCTTTCCTCAATAGCTTTGAGGGCACATACCAGCACCCGGGGAGAGATGCTGACCTCCATAGAATTATACAGGGTGACAACGAGTCCGTCTGTGACTTTGTTGCACGGTGGCTGAAGAAGAGAAACACTTTAACAAATAGCTCCAACCAAACTTCCATCGGGGCATTCCTCAACGACGCGCAAGATCCCGTGTTCTGCCACAAGCTTGGCAAGAAAATGGGAGAGGGGAATCTAACATCGATGGAAGCCCTCGTGAAGATAACTAACAACTAGGACAAATGCATCTGTTGAGGTTGTTGGAGCTGGTGGAGTTGCAACCGGAGGAGCAACTGAGGCTGTGGCTGCATGTGCTGACGTAGTAGCTCTCATGTCTGTCACTGGCACGGCTGCAGATCTCTGTGCCCTAGGCACTCTCTGGAAAGCTTCAATGGTAGCTTTCCCTCTCCTCTCTTCAGCTTCATCTTGGAGCTGCTCAACACCTGTTTGCATCTCTCTGACCTTCAAGTCTAGATCATAAAACTTTGTTTCAATGATCCTTTCAAGGCTCTCTTGATTCTGAGTCAGGGTGGCCAATCCTTTCTCAATCCTCAAAGTGGCTTGAATAAGATATCCAAGTTGATCTTGTTTTGACTTGAGGAAAACTTGTGAAGCCTCTTCAGCACTTGGCATCTTGGCTGCCTTCTCTACTTTTGCCTTCTCTCTCTTCTCCTGAGCCTCTACTGAAGTTGGATCTGTAGCATCCATGACAACTGTGTTGTCCTCAAAGTCTGGCCTTAGGGGAAGGTGATCTTTGTCCAACAAGTATGTGCATGTTCCCATCTTGGAGTTGATGAGCATCTGGATGTGTGGAGAATATACACCCACATTATCTCTTTTGGTCTGCAGCTGTCTTTTTGATTGTCTCTACAATCAGTGTCATCACTTTGAATATTTATCACATCAAACATATGCAGCAAATTGATGGAATGTCCTCTTACCATCTTTTGATCACCAGACTTGGGCAAAAGAGTGTGCCTCAGGATAGTATTGATAGTAGGCAGACCTGACAGGAGATAATAGACAGAGCCAAACTGATGATGTTCCAAAGCTGTATCTGGAATCTCCTTGTACATATGTGCCATGGAGTTATGTCCCTTCCTTGGCTTGGCATACACATCAGTGTCATCCTCATGGTCTTCAGGGGCATTGATTAGCTTGGCCCACTCTGCAGCTGTTGACTGGTACCTTGTACCTTCAAACATCCAAACAATCCTTCCATTTGGGTTGAAGTGAGCTGTTGAATAAAACTTCATAATGAGCTCATCATTCCACTTGATCAACTTCTAACCCACAAAGACATCAACTCCATTCATCCTAAAACTTTCATGAACTCCAGGGAAGTGGTCTTCATTGTTGTCAATGTACTTCCAATCTACCCACTTCATGTCACAAACAATGGGCTTCTTGTCTAGGAGCACAGTCTCATAGAAGTCCTGTTGTTCCTTGGTATGGAACCTGTAATCTATAGCAGTTCTACTTCTTGAGGCATAAGGACCTGACTGTCTCCACAGTCTAAGACCTGCATCCTTCCTGATCTCATATTTTCAGCCACTGGATGTGTATCATCATGGTCATGGATCTTGGGCTTCAACTTTCTGAGCACTTGGGCTTCCTCTTCTTCTTCCACTTCAGGCACTGGGGCCTTGTTCTTCTCAGCAGCTGGTATGTTCCTGGTGCTTCTCTTTGGTGCAGTTTTGGGGGCTAGAGCAGTAGCTTTGGGAGCAGTCTTAGGCTTTGAAGGAGCAACCCCAGACTTGATGGCATCCCCCATCAGCTTTTGAGATTTAGGTGCTGGTGCAGCATCCTCTTCTTCATCAGATGAGTGCTTCTCAAATTCAGCCATGGGATCAACTTTCTTGCACCATCTCCCTCTCTTTTCCTTTCTTTCTTTTTCTTGTCCTCACCAGCAGCCACTCCAACAGTTGATTTGGAGGTTTCAAGAGTTGAGGCTCTGGCTTTGACATGGGCACTCTCTTGGCAGGTGCCTTCTTGTTCAGACTAGGCTTTGTTGAAGCAGCTGTGCCAAATTCCTTCTTGACAACCTTTTTCTTTGAGCTGACCTCTTCCTCAGCAGCAACATAATCTTCATCTTCAGAGTCTAAGTTTCTCTTCTTCCTCTGCCTTGTTGCTGCCTTGGGCAAGTTGCTTGGGGTGCTTCTACTACCCTCATCATAACTGCCAGAGGGGCTAGTGACCTCACTCAGATTAACTTGCTCCTCAGACTTGTTCTGGCTATCACTTTGATCAGACATCGTTGACACTACAAACTGAAAGCTGACCCTGTGAATAGACATAGATGAGATAGAGTGGATGAGCATCACAAAGTGCAGAGATTTTGCAAAACAATTGAGTCAAAAACTTAGTTTTAGTTTTCCACAGAAAGCATTTCGGAGCTACCGATTTGTTAAACTAGGTGCCACCGAAGCAATATTGAAGTCTGAACTAGTGAGATCGGTCAGACCGAGACACAGTTTGGTGAGTCCGAGATTGCTAGGGTTTCACTGAGAGTTGAACTCGGTCACACCGATTTGCAAGTTTTGGTCAGACCGAAAGTTACAAGTGCAATTGCCTAAGCC
The DNA here is from genome assembly GCA_963921465.1 of Triticum timopheevii. Lineage (NCBI taxonomy): Eukaryota > Viridiplantae > Streptophyta > Magnoliopsida > Poales > Poaceae > Triticum > Triticum timopheevii. Next base: position 475,232,882 of record OY997264.1, on the reverse strand, counting down.
AAATCGGTGAGACCGATTTCTACAACTCGGTCAGTCCGAGATGAGTTCGGCGGAAACCTAACCCTAAATTTTCGAATCAAAACTAATCTAAAGGGAGTTTTTGCTGGATAGGATAATCTCATACGTGGTAAGAATCATGGCATTAACTTTGTGCTAAGAATCGGAGGTAAAGATTGCACAAAGGGTTGAACTCATACCCTAACTCGGCGATGAGCTCGCTACGGCAGCAACGGTGGTGAAGATTCCCGTTGACGGCGGCGGAGACTAGCAGCAGGGGGTCACTGGCGACGAGAGGATGATCTGGAGACCCGAGTCGGCAGAGCAGGATACGCGCGAGCGAAGAGGTTTCGAAGGAATTTCCGAAATTTGACCCATGGGTATATATATCCTGACCCTGTTGGTGTGACCGAGTGGGACGACTCGGTGGCACCGAGATGCAGAATTGCAAGCGGTTACTGCAACTCGGTGTGACCGAATTGTTCTAATCGGTTGCACCGAGATTGAAAACCTAGATCAACTCAGTGAACTCGGTATGACCAAAAGGAATGAATCGGTCAGACCGAAGTACACAGAGAGGTTTTGGAAGTTTAAGTCTATGACGAATCGGTGACTCCGAGTGCTCCTCACCCAGAGGGTTTGAATCTGACTTGATCAAACTTTGTGATGTAGCATGAATAGAGTTTGAGACGAGAAAAGCATAGATAGCTAGAGGAAGTTCTTAGGCATTCTTGTCCATCCATTTGGCAAAAAGAAAAAGATCCAAACAATCAAAGCAACAAATGGATGTCCTCGAATGAGAAAAATATGCAATCAACATGCTCACACAATAAGATGGCAAATGAAATATGTGGCAAATCATGCACAAACACTCTAGCATCTATCAAGCAATTGGCGATGACTAGGTCATCTATATATGAGTATATTGACTTAGGAGTCAAAATGAGAACATTTGATCGTAGGTCATACTCATCGTTTAAGCACAAGTGGGGTTACCACTTTTACATAAAGCATTGTTGTGTTCACATTGTTAGAGTTGCTTTAGCTCAATTCTTAGAGTAAAGCTCCCCCTAGATGTGATATCCCCCCTAAGAGGGATGAACTAACCTTGGGTTTTGTCGATGATGACTTCATGTAGATGTTGAATATGTGGATGCTCAATGTTGATGTAGATCATTTGGAGCAATCCATTGGAGTGAGTTGCACTTTCAATACCTACATGGGTTAGTCCCACAAGGAACAAACAAGGATATCCATAGACATAGAGTGAAGTACACACAAGATGATGTCCATGAAAGCATTAGGTTACCTTGCCCCTTGTCTTATCAACAAGAGGGTTTGTGACTCCTTGAATTAGTGCAAGATGTGGAATTTGATTGCACTTGTTCTTGCCAAAATGATATGGCGGAGTCACCCTCAAGAACTCTATAGTTCTTCTTCTTCGGGATCCACATCAACTTGATGGGAATCCTTGGAGTTGTAGTCGTACTTGATGAAGTAGAACTTGATGTAGTCTTGGGAACTGACTTGACCAAGGCCTTAGGAGCTTCTTCAAATGCATCAATCTCCTCTTGAAGCGTGTCCTTGCCTTTTTGCTTGTGGTATTGTGGTGGAAGATCATCTAGCGCTTGCGTCCCCTTGAAGGAAGTAGGATAATACCTCTCTTGTTGAGGAACAAATTCGTCTTGGGGTATTGATCTTCTTCCCACTCAACTCCATTGGCATTGAACTTTCTTCCAATACCAACACCTTGATTCTTCCGGTGCCTTCCTTGCTTGCGTACAATTTCCTCAAATTGCTTACTTCCGGCAAGGCTCTTGTAAACACCTTTCTCTATAATTCCTTCAATAATCTATTTTCTTGCTCAAGTGTAACTTGGCTAAGAGAATCGTTAGTGGAATCAAGAGAACTACTAGAAGCAACAATATTGGATTTAGCATGATTATTGTTACTACTAGAAGAAGAATCTTTCTTACTGTTGTTGCTAGATTTTACTTGTGGCATGTAAGTAGACAAGAGTAAACGCTTGGCAATGTAAGAAGAACTTTTCTTACGAAGATCATCATTGATTGCTTTTAAGAACCCATGCTCTTGCTCTAGGTTGAGCTTTTCAAAGCATAGCTTCTCATGAGTCTTTAAAAGCTCTCGATGATCTTCTAAGGTAGTTTCATGAGCTAACTTAAGAGTGTTTAGTTCTTTAGCTAGACGCTCAATCTCCTTCTTATCATCGTCATTCATTTTATATTGATTAGCATAATTAATAGAAGTTCATCATAGTTTTCATCACTAGAGTGTCAACAAGTAAATCATCATCACCTAGCAAATTATCTTCATCACTATTGAAATCAACATACTCGGGATGAAGCATCTTGCAATTCCTTCATTTGGTGAGTCAAATATGTCATAGGAGTTGGTTGACACAAGTGCTAGACCGGCAACACCTTCATCTTGAGTATATTCTAAGTAGGAGTGATACCTTCTCTCTGAGTGGTGGTCAGAGTCGGAGCCGGATACCCATTCACCAAAATGAGCTTGATGTCTTCGTTTTGTATAGCTCCTGGATGACTTGTCCTTCCTTTTCGAATCCTTGCTTCTGCGAAAGGTTCTTCGTTCATAACGATCATCTCTACTCCTTCTCTCCCTTGGAGGTGATTCTTCTCTTTTGCTTCTTCTTTTAGGTGAGTCTTCTCTTTTTTTGTAGGGAGCCGTACACTCATTGGAGTAGTGCCGGGTCTTCCACAATTGTAGCAATTACGCTCACAACTAGAAGATCTTTTATCATTGTAGGACCTTGACTTGGAACTTCTTTCCTTGCTTCTACTCTTGTAGAACTTGTTGACACTAGTAGAAAATAGGGCTTACGTTCGGGCCAGGTAAGCCCATTAGTCCCGGTTCAGTAACGAACCAGGACGGATGGGCCCATTGGTCCCGGTTCGTGAGGCTAGGGGGCCTGCCGGGCCTCGTGGGGGCATTGGTCCCGGTTCATCAGGCCCCTTTGGTCCCGGTTGGTGGAACGAACTGGGACCAATTGTCCTTGCTCCTGGCCCACCACCATTTGTCCCGGTTGGTGGCTTTAATCGGGACCAAAGGGTGATCTTTAGTCCCGGTTCAAGCCATGAACCGAGACCAATGAGATGCCTATATATACCCCCTCGCGTAAGAGCAGAGCGCACTGCTCTGTTTTTTCTGGCCGGCGAGGGGAGAGGGCTTGGTGGTGCTCTAGCTCACCTCCTATGCACACGAGGTGTTTGATGGAATGCTCGAGCCACACTACTTCAGATTTCTCCTCTCCAAGCTCCATTTTCCTTAATATTTGTCTAGGTTTAGCGGTTCGTCACGTCCCGTCCCCGTCTTCACCGTCGTCGATCGCCCGCGCCGATCTCGTCGCCGGCACCACCGTGGTGAGCCTCTTGTTCTTATCTTCTTTCTGAAAGGAAAACAAAATTCTTACTTGTATGTTTAGATAGATACTTGTATAATTTTCTTACTTTTATTATTGCTTCTTATTATATAGTTCAATGGTTTTGGTATCCGCCCCCATCGACCCTCGTCCTATCTATGATTCGGATGTGGTATATATTATCTTTATAACTATTTGTTTCATTTATTGTTTATGGCAATTATGCCGACCAACGTGACATAGATTTTATTTATCTAGGAGGTATGTGAACCGGAAATTCCAACTGACCCTATTGTCGAGAGGTTAAATTTAGTTGAAGAAGAAAACAATTTCTTGAAGGAAAAAAATAAAAAAATTGAGGAGGGGAAGATGACATTGGAGTTGCATGTTGCGGATGTCGTCGATGATCACAAGATCAAGATGGATGCAATGCGCTTGAAGATTAGAAAGATTATAAAATATGCCATTCATACCGAGGCTTGGTATCATTATGATGTTGGATCAATTGTTACCTTGGTTGCGATTATGATCACATTTGTTTTCGCATTGAAATGTTTTACATAGTTTCAGTGTATGATTTAATTAATTAGATGCTCTGGAGAGCTATATGTTGTTAGATGAGAACTATGTATGTACTTTGGTTTTAATTTGATGATGAACTTCTATTAATTTGCTCACTTAATTATCTCTTCATGATGTTCTTTAATGGTTTTTGACACACTTAATTATATATAATGCACGCAGATGAACCGGCAATGGATGTACGGTGACAGACACACCTCCGAGTACATTAAGGGCGTGCATAATTTTCTCGATGTGGCTGAGGCAAACAAGCAGAATGGTTTTATGTGTTGTCCATGCCCTATATGTGGGAATACGAAGTCTTACTCTGACTCGACAACCATTCACACCCACCTGCTTTATAAGGGTTTCATGCCACACTATAATGTTTGGACCAAGCATGGAGAAATAGGGGTTATGATGGAAGACAGCAAAGAAGAGGACGATGACAACTATGTGCCCCCTGAATACAGTGATGCTGCAACGGGGGAAGCTGCTGAAGATCAAGAGGAACCAGATGATGTGCCCGATGATGATCTCCGTCGGGTCATTGTTGATGCAAGGAGACGGTGCGGAAGTCAAAAGGAGAAGCTCAAGTTCGATCGCATGTTAGAGGATCACAAAAAAGGTTTGTACCCCAATTACTAGAATTGCTGCAGCGGAAGGCAGAGAATGGTGTGCCTGACAAAGGATTTGAGAAGCTACTGAAAATATTGAAGAAGAAGCCTCCAAAGGATAACGAATTGCCTGACAGTACGTATGCAACGAAGAAGGTTGTATGCCCTCTAGGATTGGAGGTGCAGAAGATACATGCATGCCCTAATGACTGCATCCTGTACCGTGGTGCATACGCGGATTTGAACGCATGTCCGGTATGCGGTGCATTGCGGTATAAGATCAGATAAGATGACCCTGGTTATGTTGACGACGAGCGCCCCCGAAAGAGGGTTCCTGCCAAGGTGATGTGGTATGCTCCTATAATACCACGGTTGAAACGCCTATTCAGAAACAAAGAGCATGCCAAGTTGATGCGATGGCACAGTGAGGACCGTAAGTAATACAGGAAGTTGAGAGCACCCGCTGATGGGTCGCAGTGGAGAAAAATTGAGAGAAAGTACCGGGCTGAGTTTGTAGGTGACCCAAGGAACATATGGTTTGGTTTAAGCGCGGATGGCATTAATCCTTTCAGGGAGCAGAGCAGCAATCACAGCACCTGGCCCGTGACTCTATGTATCTATAACCTTCCTCCTTGGATGTGCATTATGATGCCAGTTCTCATTCAAGGCCCTAAGCAACCCGTCAACGACATTGATGTGTACCTAAGGCCATTAGTTGAAGAACTTTTACAGCTGTGGAATGGAAACGGTGTACGTGTGTGGGATGAGCACAAACAGGAGGAATTTAACTTGCACACGTTGCTGTTTGTAACCATCAACGATTGGCCCACTCCCAATAACCTTTCAGGACAGACAAACAAGGGATACCATGCATGCACGCATTGTTTAGCTGACACCGAAAGTATATACCTGGACAAATGCGGGAAGAATGTGTACCTGGGCCATCATCGATTTCTTCCGACCAACCATCAATGTCGAAAGAAAGGCAAGCATTTCAAAGGCGAGGAAGATCACCGGAATAAGCCCGCCATGCGTACCGGTGATCACGTACTTGCTATGGTCAATGATTTACACGTAATCTTTGGAAAGGGTCCCGACGGACTATCTGTTCCGAATGACACTGAGGGACGCGCACCCATGTGGAAGAAGAAATTTATATTTTGGGACCTACCCTACTGGAAAGACCTAGTGGTCCGCTCTTCAATCGACGTGATGCACATGACAAAGAACCTTTGCGTGAACCTGCTAGGCTTCTTGGGCGTGTATGGGAAGACAAAAGATACACCGGAGGCACGGGAGGACCTGCAACCTTTGCACAAAAAAGACGGCATGCCTCCAAAGCAGTATGAAGGTCCTGTCAGCTACGCTCTTACCAAAGAAGAGAAGGAAATCTTCTTTGAATGCCTGCTCAGTATGAAGGTCCCGTCTGGCTTCTCTTCGAATATAAATGGAATAATAAATATGCTAGAGAAAAAGTTCCAGAACCTAAAGTCTCATGACTGCCACCTGATTATGACGCAACTGCTTCCGGTTGCATTGAGGGGGCTTCTACCAGAAAACGTCTGATTAGCCATTGTGATGCTATGTGCATTCCTCAATGCAATCTCTCAGAAGGTGATCGATCCAGAAATCATACCAAGGCTAAGGAGTGATGTGGCGCAATTTCTTGTCAGTTTCGAGTTGGTGTTCCCACCATCCTTCTTCAATATTATGACGCATGTCCTAGTTCATCTAGTCGACGAGATTTTCATTCTAGGCCCCGTATTTCTACACAATATGTTCCCCTTTGAGAGGTTCATGGGAGTCTTAAAGAAATATGTCCGTAACCGCGCTAGGCCAGAAGGAAGCATCTCCATGGGCCATCAAACAGAGGATGTCATTGGATTTTGTGTTGACTTCATTCCTGGCCTTAATAAGATTGGTCTCCCTAAATCACGGTATGAGGGGAGACTGATTGGAAAAGGCATGCTTGGAGGGGACTCAATAATATGCAGGGACGGGCATTCTTGGTCTCAAGCACAATACACAGTTCTACAGAACTCTAGCTTGGTGACCCCGTATGTCGATGAACACAAGAGCAGTTTGCGCTCCAAACACCCAGAGCAGTGTGATGACTGGATTACATGTGAACACATCAGGACTTTCGGCAGTTGGTTGGGAACACGTCTCAGAGGTGACAACACTATTTGTGATGGGATGTATTCATTGTCCAGGGGACCATCTTCGACTGTATTGACTTACAAAGGATACGAGATAAATGGGAATACATTTTACATGATCGCCCAAGATCAAAAGAGCACCAACCAAAATAGTGGTGTCCGCCTTGATGCAGTAACCAATAGGGGAAAGGACACATATTATGGTTACATAGTGGACATATGGGAACTTGACTACAGACATGATTTTAAGGTCCCTTTGTTTAAGTGCAAATGGGCCAATCTGTCAGGAGGTGGGGTACAGGTAGACCCATAGTATGGAATGACAATAGTGGATCTGAACAATCTTGGATACATAGATGAACAATTCGTCCTAGCCAATGATGTGGCGGAGGTTTTCTATGAAGGACATGTCTACCAAACCAAGAAAAAGAAAAGATAAGGAAGCGAACACATCATACGATGAGCCAAAGCGCCACATAGTTCTTTCAGGAAAAAGAGACATCGTGGAAGTGGAGGGCAAGACAGACATATCCGAAGATTATGAAAAGTTTCATGAAATTCCTCGCTTCAAAGTCAAGGCTGACCCAAGCACCCTGTTAAATGATGAAGATTATCCATGGTTACGGCGCAATAAGCAAAGGACAGAAGCGAAGAAGAAGTGAATACTTTCTCTCCACGACTATTATGATGATGCCTTTGATGTAGAATATCACTGCAGTTACATGTGAAGAAATGAAATGCCTATTGTAATAGACGAGTTTTCGTCCGAAACCCTAATACCTCGAAACAAATAGTCCATTTTGTACACGAAGTGCATCCAGTTTTTGCCGTAACCCTCTCAACTTTTTAGCACATGCTATGTGGGTGAAATGATGATGCCATGCCAACTTTCAACCTTTCAAGAGTTCATTTGAAATGCTTTTCAATTTCAGGGTCATTTAACTCAACGAATGAACTAATATAAAAAAGAATGAACTAGAAAACTTTTATGAAACTCTAATAGCAAAAATAATAAACTGAAAGAATGAACTAGAAAACTTTAACGAAACTCTAATAGAAAAAAGAATGAACTAGAAAACTTTAATGAAACTCTAATAGCTAAAGGAATCAACCAAAAAGCTTTTATAAACATCTAGTATTATTGAAACTAAAATTATATAAACTTTATGCAACTAAAATTATATAAAATTTATACAACTAAAATTATCAAAGTATTTTCTGTTCAAAACATTGAAAGCAAAAAGAATTTTCATAAAATAATTAAAAAAAGCAAAAAAGAAAAGAAAATAAATAAGTAGAAACAAAATAAAATAAATAAGTAGAAACAAAATAAACTTTAATAAATAAGTAGAAACAAAATAAACTTTAATAAAGTAAAATAAATAAAGTTTAATAAAATAAATAAAATAGCAACAGTAAGTAGAAACAAAATAAAATAAATAAAGAAAAAAAGAAAACAAAAAATAAATAAAAAAGTGCCACCCTACTGGGCCACCACGACCTGAATACGACTAGAAACCCAACCATGGGCCAGGATTCAGGCCCGGAGCAGGCCCACAGGCACAACGTGACAGAGATTAGGCCCGAAAGCCTGTAGTTGAGAGGAGCTCGAGAGGGTGGCGCAACAACGCTTATAAACCACTCTCGAGCTCTCTCAACTAGCGAGGTGGGACTAAACTTTGGCCGCGACGCGGGCAGCACAGGGCCTTTTGTCCCGGTTGGTGGCACCAACCGGTACCAAAGGTGGGCATTGGCACCGGTTCGTGGCACCAATCGGGACCAATGCCCCCCTTTAGTCCCGGTTGGTGCCACCAACCGAAACCAAAGGCCTCTGCTTCCCGCCCTTTGGGCTGCTGAAAAGAGACCTTTGGTCTCGGTTGGTGCCACGAACCGGGACCAAAGCTCTGGCTATATATACAACACTTGTCAAAATTTTAATTCGGTTCCTTCCCCGACGACGCCGATGACATCGACGCCGCCAGGCTGCCCCGACGCTGTCCGCTGCCCCTGCCGACGCCAACGACATCGACGCCGCCAGGCTGCCCCAACGCTGCCCGGCACCCCCGCCGTCACCGTCGCCGTCGCCCGCGCCCTCCCCAGACGCCATCGCCGCTCGCCACCCTTGGCCCAGCGCGCGCCGCCCCGGCCCTGCCCCGACGCGCGCCGCCTCGGCCCGCCCCCGTCGTCGCTGTTGCCCTGCCCCGCCCCCTTCGTTGCCGTCGTCCCCCTGCCCCGCCGTCGCTGTCCTCGCCGACGACCCCGCGCCCCTGCCCCTCCTCACCTTGGTCCGGCCGGCGCCCTCCCTGTCCAATTATTTTTTCATATATATGATGATATATATGCTTGTTTTTTCATATATATGCTTATTTTTTCATATATATGATGATATATATGCTTGTTATAATAATTGTTTTTGTTCGTATATATGATGATTTTTTGTAGAATATGATGTTCTTTTTGTTCATAGATGATCATATATATGATGTATGCATGGATGTGAATGGAATATGATGTTTTTTGTTCATAGAATATGATGTTGTTTTTATTCATAGATCTTTTTTGTTCATGAGAGAGGCGGGGACGTCGAGGAAGTTGTACTGTTTAGGGTTAGGGTCGTCGAGGAAGAAGGAAAATAAGGAAAAAGAATAAAAGAGGAAGAAGGAAGAAGGAGAATAAGAAGGAGAAGAAGAGGAGAAAAAATAAGAAGAGGAAGTGGAAGAAAAAAAGGAGAAGAAGAAGGAATAGAGGAGAAGAGGAAAAATAGAATTTTTTTCTTCTTCTCCTCTATTCCTTCTTCTTCTCCTCTTTTTTTTCTTCTATTTTTTTTTCTTCTTCTTCTCTTTTCTTCTTCTTCTTCTTCTTCTTCTTCTTCTTCTTCTTCTTCTTCTTCTTCTTCTTCTTCTTCTTCTTCTTCTTCTTCTTCTTCTTCTTCTTCTTCTTCTTTTTATCGGGAACGAGGGTGTCAAGGATCGCCGAGGGGTCGAGGGTCGCGAACTAGGCTAGAGGGTCGAGGGTCACAGAGGGGTCGAGGGTCATCGAGGCCGGTCGAGGGTTAAGGGTTTGAGGGTCGAGGGTTTGAGGGTTCTAGGGTCGAGGGTCAAGGGTTTGAGGGTTGAGGGTTTGAGGGTTCTAGGGTCGAGGGTTCGAGGTAGTCCTGGCCATCTCAGGCCCGACCCTGTCGGCCCACCCAGGCCTGACCCTAAAATCCAGGGCCTAGGCCCGATGGGCTTGCCCGTGGGCCGGGCTTGGGCCTGAGTTTTGAGCCCACCAGCAGGGCCTGGACGGGCTTGGGCTTGCATATTGGCATTTTAAGGAAGAGGCCCGGCCCATGGCCCTAAGCCCTAAGGGCTTTTCAGGGCTTTTTACCAAATGGGCCGGGCTTGGGAGTGAAAAGTAGGCCCGATGATAGGGCCTGGGAGGGCCCGGGCCTCAGTTTTCTACCATGGGCTTTTTTAGGCCTGACCCAAGCCAGGCCCGGCCCGACCCATGGCCAGATATAGTTCGAGGGTTCGAGGGTCAAGGGTTCGAGGGTGGAGGGGTCGAGGGTCGAGGGTTTGAGGGTTCTAGGGTTCTAGGGTCAAGGGTTCGAGGGTTCTAGGGTTCGAGGGTCGAGGGTTCGAGGGTCGAGGGTCGTCGAGGGGTTGAGGGTTCGAGGGTTCTAGGGTTGAGGGTCGAGGGTTCGAGGGTTCTAGGATCGAGGGTTCGAGGGTCGTCGAGGGGCTGAGGGTTCGAGGGTTGAGGGTCGTCAAGGGGCCGAGGATCACCGAGGGGTCGAGAGGTTGCCTAGTGTCAAAGTATTGAAGAAATCCATGGCTTCATCATTAGCCGGAAGTATCCGGGGCATGATGGTACGAAGTTCTCCAAAATTATTCTGGAACGGAGTCCCGGATAGGATAATCCGCCTTTTGGTACAAATTTTAGCAAAGGCCTTCCAAATAGTGATATTCGGAAGGCTCTTGCTGAACTTTGTATCAAAAGGCGAATTATCCTATTTGGGATTCCGTTCCAAAATAACTTTGGAGAGCTTCGTAGCATCATGCGCCTGTTACTTTCACTTAATGATGAAGACATGGTTTTGTTGAATCCTTTGACACTAGACAAACATCGGACAATCATGAGAGAGGAGGTCCGGCCCAAACCCTAGAAGCACTGCCGAGGCCACCCAAATTTACCAAGTTAAAAGAGCGTTGTCATCGAGGCCACCCCGAACCCTTGAACCGTTGCCAAGGCCACCCCAAACCCTAGAGAAGCGTTGAGGCCACTAATTAATATAATTACTTGTTGCGATTAGCTAGCTAGGTCTATGTTTGCCACTAATATATCCATCTGTCATGTTTGTATAATAATTGCCATGTTGTAATATTTGCAGAAACTATGGAGCACGGCCGAGACGAGGAAGCAGAACAGGCGTTGGGGGACATAATCGCAGCCGGAGGTGATGTCATGTCATATCTCAACAAAACCGATGGTATGGAAGAAGAGGGTGAACAGGCTACAGTTATCAAACAATGAAGGAGGAAGGACATGATTATGATGGCTCCGGTGACCGAATGCCGGTGCAAGAAGGAGACCGTGATGACGACTCCAGTGACCGAACAGAGTCCGGCCAGGTATATATATTAATTAAGCCTGTGCTGACTAGCTAATTGATGCATTCATTGTTTTGGTATGTACACATATTAACTCTCGTCTTTCTTATTTTTTCTAGCCCTCCGGATCGAGCACAACTTCGGTAAAGAGACGAGCCCCAAAGAAAAAGTTGCACTCGGATGAAAGGTTCCCGATCACAGCAATCGCGCGCGATGGCCAACCGATTGAACCCATCCGGACCAAGGATGCATTTTCTGCTTAGTGCGGGGTTCTTGTTAGGGACATGATCCCGATCAGCATGGAGCTATGGAATCAGCCTAAGAAGGAAGAGCTTAAAGTTTCTTTTATCGAAGATAGACAAAAAGAGGATCTTTGGAAAGCGCTGAAGGTAAATTTCACCCTACCGGAAGCGGAGGATCTGGAGAATCCAGTTATAGAGCCATTGATCAAGTCCTGTGCCCTGAACAAGATGGTAGATCTATTCAGGAGGTGGAAGAATGACCTGAAAGCAAAGTTTGTTGACAAAGAAAAGACACCACAATTCATCGGCCTGCATGAGAAGCTCAGAGATCAATGGGACGCATTTGTGGCCAGCAAGACATCGGAGAGGAGTAAGAAGATGTTGTTGGAAATATGCCCTAGAGGCAATAATAAAATGGTTATTATTATATTTACTCGTTCATGTTAATTGTCTTTTATTCATGCTATAATTGTGTTATCCGGAAATCATAATAAATGTGTGAATAAATAGACCACAACATGTCCCTAGTGAGCCTCTAGTTAACTAGCTCGTTTATCAATAGATGGTCACGGTTTCCTGACCATGGACATTGGATGTTATTGATAACGGGATCACATCATTGGGAGAATGATGTGATGGACAAGACCCAATCCTAAGCATATCACAAGATCGTGTAGTTTGTTTGCTAAAGCTTTTCCAATGTCAAGTATCATTTCCTTAGACCATGAGATCGTGTAACTCCCGGATGCCGTAGGAGTGCTTTGGGTGTACCAAATGTCACAACGTAACTGGGTGACTATAAAGGTATACTACAGGCATCTCCGAAAGTGTCTGTTGGGTTGACACGGATCAAGACTGGGATTTGTCACTCCGTATGACGGAGAGGTATCTCTGGGCCCACTCGGTAATGCATCATCATAATGAGCTCAAAGTGACTAAGTGGTTGGTCATGGGATCATGCATTACGGTACGAGTAAAGTGACTTGCCGGTAACGAGATTGAACGAGGTATTAGGATACCGACGATCGAATCTCGGGCAAGTAACATACTGATTGACAAAGGGAATTGTATACGGGATTACTTGAATCCTTGACATCTTGGTTCATCCGATGAGATCATCGTGGAACATGTGGGAGCCAACATGGGTATCCAGATCCCGCTATTGGTTATTGGCCGGAGAGTCGTCTCGGTCATGTCTGCATGTCTCCCGAACCCGTAGGGTCTACACACTTAAGAATCGGTGACGCTAGGGTTGTAGAGATAATAGTATGCGGTAAACCGAAAGTTGTTCGGAGTCTCGGATGAGATCCCGGACGTCACGAGGAGTTCCGGAATGGTCCGGAGGTGAAGAATTATATAGAGGAAGTCCAGTTTCGGCCATCGGGAATGTTTTGGGGGTCATCGATATTGTACCGGGACCACCGGGTGGGGCCACCTATCCTGGAGGGCCCCATGGGCTGAAGTGGGAGGGGAATCAGCCCCTGGTGGGCTGGTGTGCCCCCCCTTGGCCCCCCCCCCTACGCCTAAGGTTGGAAACCCTAGGGGTGGGGGGCGCACCCACTTGGCTTGGGGGCAAGCCACCCCCCTTGGCCGCCCCCCTTGAGATCCCATCTCCAGGGGGCCGGCGCCCCCCTTGAGATCCCATCTCCAGGGGGCCGGCGCCCCCCTTGAGATCCCATCTCCAGGGGGCCGGCGCCCCCCTGGCCATGTACAAAGAGGGGGGGGGAGGGAGGGCAGCTGCACCCAAGTCTCTGGCGCCTCCCTCTCCCTCTGCAACACCTCTCCCTCTCGTAGTGCTTGGCGAAGCCCTGCCAAGATCGCCGCTGCTTCCACCACCACGCCGTCGTGCTGCTGAATCTCCATCAACCTCTCCCTCCCCCTTGCTGGATCAAGAAGGAGGAGACGTCTTCCCAACCTTACGTGTGTTGAACGCGGAGGTGCCGTCCATTCGGCACTAGGATCATCGGTGATTTGGATCACGACGAGTACGACTCCCTCAACCCCGTTCTCTTGAACGCTTTCGCGCGATCTACAAGGGTATGTAGATGCACTCCTCTATCTCGTTGCTAGATGACTCCATAGATTGATCTTGGTTAAGCGTATACATTTTTTATTTTCTGCAACATTCCCCAATAGTGGCATCATGAGCTAGGTCTATGCGTAGTTACTATGCACGAGTAGAACACAAACTTGTTGTGGGCGTAGATGTTGTCAATTTTCTTGCCACTACTAGTATTATCTTGCTTCGGAGGCATCGTGGGATGAAGCGGCCCGGACCGACCTTACACGTACACTTACGTGAGACAGGTTCCACCGACTGACATGCACTAGTTGCATAAGGTGGCTAGCGGGTGTCTGTCTCTCCCACTTTAGTTGGAGCGAATTCGATGAAAAGGGTCCTTATGAAGGGTAAATAGAAATTGGCATATCACGTTGTGGTTTTACGTAGGTAAGAAACGTTCTTGCTAGAAACCTATAGAAGCCAGGTAAAAACATGCAACAATAATTAGAGGACGTCTAACTTGTTTTTGCAGCATATGCCTTGTGATGTGATGTGGCCAAAAGGATGTGATGAATGATATATGTGATGTATGAGATTGATCATGTTCTTGTAATAGGAATCACGACTTGCATGTCGATGAGTATGACAACTAGCAGGAGCCATAGGAGTTGTCTTTATTTTTTGTATGACCTGCGTGTCATTGAATAACGCCATGTAAATTACTTTACTTTATTGCTAAACACGTTAGCCATAGAAGTAGAAGTAATCGTTGGCGTGACAACTTCATGAAGACACGACGATGGAGATCATGGTGTCATGCCGGTGACGAAGATGATCATGGCGCCCCGAAGATGGAGATCAAAGGAGCAATATGATATTGGCCATATCATGTCACTATTTGATTGCATGTGATGTTTATCATGTTTTGCTTCTTATTTGCTTAGAACGACGGTAGTAAATAAGATGATCCCTTATAATAATTTCAAGAAAGTGTTGCCCCTAATTGTGCGCCGTTGCGGAAGTTCGTTGTTGCGAAGCACCACGTGATGATCGGGTGTGATAGATTCTAACGTTCACATATAACGGGTGTAAGACAGATTTACACATGCAAAACACTTAGGTTGACCTGACGAGCCTAGCATGTATAGACTTGGCCTCGGAACACAAGAGACCGAAAGGTCGAACATGAGTCGTATGGAAGATACGATCAACATGGAGATGTTCACCGATGATGACTAGTCCGTCTCACGTGATGATCGGACACGGGCTAGTCGAGTCGGATCATGTATCACTTAGATGACTAGAGGGATGTCTAATCTGAGTGGGAGTTCATTAAATAATTTGATTAGATGAACTTAAATTATCATGAACTTAGTCTAAAAACCTTTGCAAAATGTCTTGTAGATCAAATGGCCAACGCTCATGTCAACCTCAACTTCAATGCATTTCTAGAGAAAACCAAGCTGAAAGATGATGGCAACAACTATTCGGACTGGGTCCGGAACCTAAGGATCATCCTCATAGCTGCCAAGAAAGCATATGTCCTAGAAGGACCGCTAGGTGAAGCACCCATCCCAGAGAACCAAGACGTTATGAACGCTTGGCAGTCTCGTGCTGATGATTACTCCCTGGTTCAGTGCGGCATGCTTTACAGCTTAGAACTGGGGCTCCAAAAGCGTTCTGAGCAACACGGAGCATATGAGATGTTCGAAGAGCTGAAAATGGTTTTCCAAGCTAATGCCCGGGTCGAGAGATATGAAGTCTCCGACAAGTTCTATAGTTGTAAGATGGAGGAAAATAGTTCTGTCAGTGAGCACATACTCAAAATGTCTGGGTTGCACAACCGCTTGTCCCAGCTGGAGATTAACCTCCCGGACGAGGCGGTCATTGACAGAATCCTTCAGTTGCTCCCACCTAGCTACAAGAGCTTTGTGATGAACTACAATATGCAGAGGATGGTGAAAACTATTCCTGAAGTATTTTCAATGCTGAAATCAGCAGAGGTGGAAATCAAAAAGGAACATCAAGTGTTGATGGTCAATAAAACCACTAGTTTCAAGAAAGGCAAGGGTAAGAAGAAATTCAAGAAGGAAGGCAAGGGAGTTGCCGCGCCCGGTAAGCCAGCTGCCGGGAAGAAGCCAAAGAATGGACCCAAGCCTGAGACTGAGTGCTTTTATTGCAACGGAAAGGGACACTGGAAGCGGAACTGCCCCAAATACTTAGCGGACAAGAAGGCCGGCAACACCAAAGGTATATGTGATATACATGTAATTGATGTGTACCTTACCAGTACTCGTAGTAGCTCCTGGGTATTTGATACCGGTGCAGTTGTTCATATTTGTAACTCAAAGCAGGAGCTGCAGAATAAGCGGAGACTGGCGAAGGACGAGGTGACGATGCGCGTCGGGAATGGTTCCAAGGTCGATGTGATCGCCGTCGGCACGCTACCTCTACATTTACCTACGGGATTAGTTTTAAACCTCAATAATTGTTATTTAGTGCCAGCCTTGAGCATGAACATTGTATCTGGATCTCATTTAATGCGAGATGGCTACTCATTTAAATTCGAGAATAATGGTTGTTCTATTTATATGAGAGATATGTTTTATGGTCATGCCCTACTGGTCAATGGTTTATTCTTAATGAATCTCGAACATGATGTTACACATATTCATAGTGTGAATACCAAAAGATGTAAAGTTGATAATAATAGTCCCACATACTTGTGGCACTGCCGCCTTGGTCACATTGGTGTCAAGCGCATGAAGAAGCTCCATGCTGATGGACTTTTGGAGTCTCTTGATTACGAATCGTTTGGCACATGCGAACCCTGCCTTATGGGAAAAATGACCAAGACTGCGTTCTCTGGAACAATTGAGCGAGCAACCAACTTATTTGAAATCATACATACTGCTGTGTGCGGTCCAATGAGCATTGAGGCTCGCGGAGGATATCGTTATGTTCTCACTCTCACTGACGACTTGAGTAGATATGGGTATGTCTACTTAATGATACACAAGTCTGAGACCTTTGAAACGTTCAAGGAATTTCAGAATGAGGTAGAGAATCAATGTGACCGAAAGATGAAGTTCTTACGATCAGATCGTGGGGGAGAATATTTAAGTTATGAATTTGGTACGCACTTAAGGAAATGTGGAACCGTTTCACAACTCATGCTGCCTGGAACACCTCAGCGTAACGGTGTGTCCGAATGTCGTAATCGCACTCTATTGGATATGGTGCGATCTATGATGTCACTCACCGATTTACCGCTATCATTTTGGGGATAGGCTCTAGAGACAGCTACATTCACTTTAAATAGGGCACCGTCTAAATCTGTTGAGACGACACCGTATGAATTATGGTTTGGGAAGAAACCTAAGCTGTCGTTTCTAAAAGTTTGGGGATGCGATGCTTATGCCAAGAAACTTCAACCTGAAAAGCTTGAACCCAAGTCGGAAAAATGCGTCTTCATAGGATACCCTAAGGAAACAATCGGGTATACCTTCTACCTAAGATCCGAGGGCAAGATCTTTGTTGCCAAGAACGGGTCCTTTCTGGAGAAAGAGTTTCTCTCGAAAGAAGTAAGTGGGAGGAAAGTGGAACTTGATGAAGTACTACCTCTTGAACCGGAAAATAGCGCAGCTCAGGAAGATGTTCCCGTGCTGCCTTCACTGACTAGAGAGGAAACTAATGATGATGATCAAGGTACTTCGGATCAAGTTACTACTGAACTTCGTAGGTCCACAAGGACACGTTCCACACCAGAGTGGTATGGCAACCCTGTCCTGGAAATCATGTTGTTAGACAATGGTGAACCTTCAAATTATGAAGAAGCAATGGCGGGCCCAAATTCCAACAAATGGCTTGAAGCCATGCAATTCGAGATAGGATCCATGTATGAAAACAAAGTATGGACTTTGACAGACTTGCCCGATGATCAGCAAGCGATAGAAAAAAATGGATCTTTAAGAAGAAGACGGACGCGGATGGTAATGTTACCATCTATAAAGCTCGACTTTTCGCTAAGGGTTATCGACAAGTTCAAGGGGTTGACTATGATGAGACTTTCTCACCTGTAGCGAAGCTGAAGTCCGTCCGAATCATGTTAGCAATTGCCGCATACTATGATTATGAGATATGGCAAATGGACGTCAAAACAGCATTCCTTAACGGCCATCTTAAGGAAGAACCATATATGATGCAGCCAGAGGGTTTTGTCGATCCTAAGAATGCTAACAAGGTATGCAAGCTCCAACGCTCCATCTATGGGCTGGTACAAGCATCTCGGTTGGAACATTCACTTTAATGAAATGATCAAAGCGTTTGGGTTTATGCAGAATTATGGAGAAGCCTGCGTTTACAAGAAAGTGAGTGGGAGCTCTGTAGCATTTCTCATATTATATGTGGATGACATACTTTTGATGGGAAATGATATAGAACTTTTGGACAGCATTAAGGCCTACTTGAATAAGTGTTTTTCAATGAAGGACCTTGGAGAAGCTGCTCACATATTAGGCAACAAGATCTATAGAGATAGATCGAGACGCCCCATAGGTCTTTCACAAAGCACATACCTTGATAAGATATTGAAGAAGTTCAATATGGATCAGTCCAAGAAGGGGTTCTTGCCTGTGTTGCAAGGTGTGAAGTTGATTTCGGCTCAATGTCCGACCACGACAGAAGATAGAGAAAAGATGAGTGTCGTCCCCTATTCCTCAGCCATAGGGTCTATCATGTATGCCATGACGTGTACCAGACTTGATGTAAACCTTGCCGTAAGTTTGGTAGGAAGGTACCAAAGTAATCTCGGCATGGAGCACTGGACAGCGGTCAAGAATATCCCGAAGTACCTGAAAAGGACTAAGTACATGTTTCTCGTATATGGAGGTGACGAAGAGCTCGTCGTAAAGGGTTACGTCGACGCTAGCTTCGACAGAGATCTGGATGACTCTAAGTCACAAACCGAATACGTGTATATTTTGAATGGTGGGGCAGTAAGCTAGTGCAGTTGCAAGCAAAGCGTGGTGACGGGATCTACATGTGAAGCGGAGTACATGGCAGCCTCGGAGGCAGCACATGAAGCAATATGGGTGAATGAGTTCATCATCGACCTAGGAGTCATACCCAATGCGTCGGGGCCGATCACACTCTTCTGTGACAACACTGGAGCTATTGCCCTTGCCAAGGAGCCCAGGTTTCACAAGAAGACCAGGCACATCAAGCGTCGCTTCAACTCCATTCGTGAAAATGTTCAAGATGGAGACATAGATATTTGCAAAGTGCATACGGATCTGAATGTCGCAGATCCGTTGACTAAACCTCTTCCGCGAGCAAAACATGATCAACACCAGAACTCTATGGGTGTTCGATTCATCACAATGTAACTAGATTATTGACTCTAGTGCAAGTGGGAGACTGTTGGAAATATGCCCTAGAGCCAATAATAAAATGGTTATTATTATATTTCCTCGTTCATGATAATTGTCTTTTATTCATGCTATAATTGTGTTATTCGGAAATCGTAATACATGTGTGAATAAATAGACCACAACATGTCCCTAGTGAGCCTCTAGTTGACTAGCTCATTTATCAATAGATGGTCATGGTTTCCTGACCATGGACATTGGATGTTATTGATAACGGGATCACATCATTGGGAGAATGATGTGATGGACATGACCCAATCCTAAGCATAGCACAAGATCGTGTAGTTCGTTTGCTAGAGCTTTTCCAATGTCAAGTATCATTTCCTTAGACCATGAGATCGTGTAACTCCCAGATGCCGTAGGAGTGCTTTGGGTGTACCAAACGTCACAACGTGACTGGGTGACTATAAAGGTATACTACAGGTATCTCCGAAAGTGTCTGTTGGGTTGACACGGATCGAGACTGGGATTTGTCACTCCGTATGACGGAGAGGTATCTCTGGGCCCACTCGGTAATGCATCATCATACTGACCTCAAAGTGACTATGTGGTTGGTCACGGGATCACGCATTACGGTATGAGTAAAGTGACTTGCCGGTAACGAGATTGAATGAGGTATTAGGATACCGACGATCGAATCTCGGGCAAGTAACGTACCGATTGACAAAGGGAATTGTATACGGGATTACTTGAATCCTTGACATCGTGGTTCATCCGATGAGATCATCGTGGAACATGTGGGAGCCAACATGGGTATCCAGATCCCGCTATTGGTTATTGGCCGGAGAGTCGTCTCGGTCATGTCTGCATGTCTCCCGAACCCGTAGGGTCTACACACTTAAGGTTCAGTGACGCTAGGGTTGTAGAGATAATAGTATGCGGTAACCCAAAAGTTGTTTGGATTCCCGGATGAGATCCCGAACATCACGAGGAGTTCCGAAATGGTCCGAAGGTGAAGATATAGAGGAAGTCCAGTTTCGGCCATCGGGAATGTTTCGGGGGTCACCGGTATTGTACCGGGACCACCGGAAGGGTCCCCGGGGGTCCACCGGGTGGGGCCACCTATCCCGGAGGGCCCCATGGGCTGAAGTGGGAGGGGAACCAGCCCCTGGTGGGCTGGTGCGCCCCCCTTGCCCCCCCTGCGCCTAGGGTTGGAAACCCTAGGGGTGGGGGGCGCACCCACTTGGCTTGGGGGGCAAGCCACCCCCTTGGCCGCCGCCCCCCTTGAGATCCTATCTCCAGGGGGCCGGCGCCCTCCCTTGGCCCTATATAAAGAGGGGGGAGGGAGGGTAGCTGCACCTAAGTCTCTGGCGCCTCCCTCTCCCTCTGCAACACCTCTCCCTCTCGTAGTGCTTGGCGAAGCCCTGCCGAGATCGCCGCTGCTTCCACCACCACGCTGTCGTGCTGCTGGATCTCCATCAACCTCTCCCTCCCCCTTGCTGGATCAAGAAGGAGGAGACGTCTTCCCAACCGTACGTGTGTTGAACGCGGAGGTGCCGTCCGTTCGGCACTAGGATCATCGGTGATTTGGATCACGACGAGTACGACTCCCTCAACCCCGTTCTCTTGAACGCTTTCACGTGATCTACAAGGGTATGTAGATGCACTCCTCTATCTCGTTGCTAGATGACTCCATAGATTGATCTTGGTTAAGCGTATAAATTTTTTATTTTCTGCAACGTTCCCCAATAGTGGCATCATGTGCTAGGTCTATGCGTAGTTACTATGCACGAGTAGAACACAAACTTGTTGTGGGCGTAGATGTTGTCAATTTTCTTGCCACTACTAGTCTTATCTTGCTTCGGCGGCATCGTGGGATGAAGCGGCCCGGACCGACCTTACACGTACACTTACGTGAGACAGGTTCCACCGACTGACATGCACTAGTTGCATAAGGTGGCTAGCGGGTGTCTGTCTCTCCCACTTTAGTTGGAGCGGATTCGATGAAAAGGGTCCTTATGAAGGGTAAATAGAAATTGGCATATCACGTTGTGGTTTTACGTAGGTAAAAAACATTCTTGCTAGAAACCTATAGAAGCCACGTAACATGCAACAACAATTAGAGGACGTCTAACTTGTTTTTGCAGCATATGCCTTGTGATGTGATATGGCCAAAAGGATGTGATGTATGAGATTGATCATGTTCTTGTAATAGGAATCACGACTTGCTTGTCGATGAGTATGACAACCGGCAGGAGCCATAGGAGTTGTCTTTATTTTTTGTATGACCTGTGTGTCATTGAATAACGCCATGTAAATTACTTTACTTTATTGCTAAACACGTTAGCCATAGAAGTAGAAGTAATCGTTGGCGTGACAACTTCATGTAGACATGATGATGGAGATCATGGTGTCATGCCGGTGACGAAGATGATCATGGCACCCTGAAGATGGAGATCAAAGGAGCAATATGATATTGGCCATATCATGTCACTATTTGATTGCATGTGATGTTTATCATGTTTTGTTTCTTATTTGCTTAGAACGACGGTACAAGCGCTAGAGGAACGAGAAGCAGTTCGAAGCAAGCAACCTGCCGAAGCTACCCCCGAAGCTACCCCGCCATCTCAGCGGAGAAGCAGCGTGGCTTCCACTGAGCTACTTCAGCTGGAGCCTGTCTACATGGCTCCTGCTAGCTACCCCGTGGATGCTATCACAGAGTCTCAACATTTCCACCTTATGACGCAATGGAAGAACTACAAAGTCAAGGCGGCAGTTGGCTCTGTTCGACCTCCTGAACCCGGCGCAACTTTTCACTGCCGTCCAATTCCAGAAGGATATGCTAGGGTGACGGTGGACGAAATAATAGAGGGATTTGAGGAGCTTGTGCTTGACCACCCTACCAGTGAAGGGGAGACTCGGCTGGGTTCTGCTCTGAAGACTCCATGCCTATGGCGGAAGGAGCTCATCAACCTTCCGAACTGTACGCATCCGCCTCCTCCTCCTCCTCCGACGAGTCAGGGCACTCCACCTCCTCCTCCGCCCGCTTCTCCGGCGAGTGATCAGGGCACTCCGCCTCCTTCTTCGGTGCATGGCGGCACTCCGCCTCCTTCTCCGCCTGCGCCGGCGCGCCCAAGCAGCCAGCCTCCTCCTTCTCCTCCTCGTCAGCAAGGGCGGAAGAGACCCGCCACCGCTCCAGCTACTCCGGTGCGTCGTAGTTCTTCTCCTCCGCCTCGTAAGCAACAAAAGAAGACAGCCGCAGCCGCTCGGCCTGCTCCGGCGTCTAGCATTACAACCAGAGGCGGGAGGCAATACATATTTGGTCCATCTCTCAAGACTCCAGAGAAGTTACCATACAAGATGACCGAACAGGAAAACGAGGAGATCTGTCAAGCCCAAGTGAAGGACTACTTCGAAACGCAAACAGCTAAGAAACATCCACCTCCAAAGGAGAAGATAGATCTGGTGAAAGCGAAGCGCACTTTGGATGCCCTTCATCGACCACCATCGTCTCCGCCGCAAACCAACTATGAGAGCATTACTGAAAGGACATATAAGGAAGCGAAGCGGTCGGGAAGTACTTGCAGTGACAAAAGGTTATAAGAACAAAGAAGTGGGAAAAAAATTCCCCAGCTCGGCGAACAAGCAAACCAATCGTGCCCCCCGCTCAAGGTGTCTAGCGATATCGTCGCTAATCATCCGGGGATCTTGCTCGGTACCAATCCTGCAGATTACATGCACGACAATGATGCACATTTTGATATAATGGAGGTGGACGAATTCATATACGAGTACGGGAAGCCTCTCGTCAAAGATGGAACTACTCTAACAATGATGATGCGAAGATTCCATGATTGGTACATGGAAACCTACAGAAGGTCTAGGAAGAAAATCGATACTTTGATGCTGAAAGTTAAAGAGGATCAACACGACCTCGTTGGAATTGAGGAGTTGTCTGTTCCATTTGAGGAGTTCTTCTAGTTTTTCAATCAAAAGGCCCTTGATAAATTAACGGTCACTTGCTACTTTCTGTAAGTACTACTTCTGTCATTAAGTCTCTATATATAGCTCAGCTCTTTCATTGCATGTATATATAATTATCCTCACTATATTATGCAGATTGAAGATCATCGAATGTAGAAAAGCTGAAATGTATGATATTGGGTTCATTAACACAAATCTCATAGATGAATATACAATTACATTTCATGCCAAAGAAACCGAGGACAACTTGCTATGATCGTTGGTAATAAATCAAAACAAAGATACAATGCTCTTTCCTTACAACTTCAAGTGAGTGTTACTGTCTTGTGCATATTCGGTTTCCCTTAATTATTACTCGAGGTTATAGTAATCAATGTAATTGATGAGTTATGCATGAGTGTGCAGGTTCCACTATATTCTCCTAGAGATTAAGATTGAGTAGGGACTAGTAAATGTGTAAGTGCATCTAGTGCCCCTTAGTGATTTTGGTGTATTGAAGACTTATAGGTTAAGTGACTGATGCGTTTGTGAGTGTACACAGGTCTATAAGTCTATGAGGAGTTTGATATTTACAGAGAAAGTCGACCCCTAAAAATGAAGTTCTTCGACTGAAGACTTTGATATTCTGAAGACTTTCTGAAGACTTTGAAAGTGAAGAAATTGGTGTGACCTTGTAGACCGTGTATTCATTCGAGGAATATGAAGCGTGAAGACTTTTGTTTTCGTAGTTTCATTTTCTCTTTCTTGAGTCATAGGAAACACCGTACTGTTAAAGGGGGTCGAGGAAATACTAAGAAAAAATTTCCATGTGATGCTCAACTGAAAATCCTACACCTACCAATCCCTTCGAGTGAAGCCATTGGAAATCTCATACAGTTCAGTCAATTTCTTCAGTGACAGAGACACAGTTCTTCTGGTCACTGAGGACTTTGCTCTGACTAAGGAGTTAGGAATTCGCCAGTGCGAATTGCCTACACAGTGAGGAACATGATAGCCCTGAGGAATTTGAGAGTCAAATTTCTGACCGTTGCTGTGCTGCGCGCCGGCTGTCCCAAAATATCTTATCCACCTAACGGTCATATCATTGAAGGGCATTTATGTCTTATCATGTCGGGCTACTCCCTAGGCTATAAATAGCCGCCCCCTACAACCACTAGTTGGTTGGCTGCTCCGAGAGAACTTGGCACTTGTCATTTGAGAGCAACCCATCCTCCGAGGACTTTGAGCGAAAATCATCAAGTGAGGAAAATCCCAAAACCAAACCCCCACAAACCCAAGTGATTGAGCATCACTGAAGAAATTGATCCTGCGTGGATCCGACGCTTGTTACCTTTGAAGACTGTGCTTCTTCCAGACGGTTAGGCGTCAAGGTCTAGAGCATCCAAGAGGAATTGTGGATCGCCGAGTGACCAAGTCTGTGAAGGTTTGGAAGTCACCTGAAGACTTACCACGAGTGATTGGACGAGACCTGCGTGGTCTTAGTTCAAGGAGAATACGGTGAGGACTGGGTGTCCTGAGTTGCGGCTCAGAGACTGGGTGTCCGGGACTGCGTGTCCTCGAGTTTAAATACTCAGCCGCTCCAACCAGACGTACAACTGAGACAGCAGTTGGAACTGGTTTACCAAATCATTGTCTTCACCAACTAACTGGTTCTATTTCCTCAACTCTTTCATTTCCTCATGACTATGTTGTATGTTGTTCATATCTGTGCTTGAAGACTTTGACTGAAGACTTTCACAAATTCCTCAGTTCAATTTCTTCAGTCTGTTTGTCTTCATCTTGTTATCTTGTGTTTACGCTTTCTGTACACTGTGCTAGTCTTCATTTCATCATGATGACTATGTTTGTATCCTGTTATGTTTACTTCTGAGTACTTATTCCACTGCAAGTAGTTCTTCGCTAAGGAATTTCCTCACCAGCAAATTCCTCAGTGAAGAATTCATAAAAATCGCCTATTCACCCCCCTCTAGTCGATATAACGCACTTTCAATTGGTATCAGAGCAAGGTACTCCCTTGTTCTGTGTGATTTTGCTTTAACCGCCTGGAGTTTTAGTTATGTCGACCGCATGTATGAAGAAAGTGACATGCCCTATCTTTGACGGTCATGACTACCCCAAGTGGAAGGCCATGATGAGGAAGCGCCTCATGGCAAGGAACAGCGAGCTGTGGACCGTCACTGAGATTGGTCTTACTGATTTATGCAAGACGGCGAATGCTGATGATATTCGCAAGTACACTCGACTTGACATCATAGCGAAGGATATCATCTGCTCCTGCCTATCCAGAGATCAATTCGGGCGAATTATGCATCTTGGCAATTCGAAGCTCATCTGCGACCGAATCTCTGATGTCTATGAAGGTCATCGAACTCGTCATGATCCCTGGTTTGAGGACTTCAAGGAATCTCTCAAAACGATGACTTTCGAGCCAGAATCTTCATCTTCTGCATCTTGTCTCATGGCAAACGGTGCTGAGGTAACCGAATGCTCCTCATCCGAGTCTTATGATGATGAATCTGATAATGATGAATCTGACAATGATGAATCTGATGATGATATTGAATCCTGCTATACCAAACTTGTTTGCATTGCCACTAAACAACAAACGGCTTTAGAACAAACTCAAGATATGCTAGACAAAAGTGATAAAATGTTACGCAGAGAAATGGATCAGTCAAAAGCTTTGGGTGAATGTCTTCAGAGAATTCACTCCAAGTTTGACGCCCTTCAAGATCAACATAATACCCTCTTGACTGATCACGAGAAGCTTTCTCTTGAATCTCTTCAAAGAAAGGAAGATCTTGAAAAGCTAAGAGTGTGTTATGAAGATCTTCAGAAGGAGCGCGATTCATTACTAGCTCAACAAATCAGCGCTTCTCAGGAAGAATTTGTTCCCCCATGCTTAAAGTGCATTGAACGTGAATCTGCTAATTCTTCACCTGAATGTTCAAATGCTTCAACTGTTACAAATTATTCATCTGCCCCTGCTACCACTAATTCCTCATCTGAGGACATTGCTAGTATCACTGACAATGCAGGGTTGAAGGAACTGTATATGACAGGCATGTACAAAAGCCTCAAAGGGCATCAGACACTTTGTGATGTGCTCAAAAAGCAGATCCTCAACAGAAACCCTAGGAAAGAGGGTATTGCCTTTGAGAGGAAACTCAATGCTGATGGAACATATTGGAAGCCTGAGCAGTACCCCAAAACCTCATGGGTTGCTGCAAAGGGACCTCCAGTTGATCCATCTAACTTATCTGGCTTTACATGTGAATCGACTCATTCTTCTGATGAGTCTTTTGACTCCAACTATAAACTGTTCAAAAATCAGAATGGTGAAGTATTTGCTAGATATGTTGGCACTAACTGCAGGAACGGTTCCCCTATGAAGAAAATCTGGGTTCCCAAAAGTTGTGTTGAAAGTCTTCAGGTGAATGTCCTCATGACAGCACCTGTGAAGAATAGGAACCCCAGATCAAAGTCTTCATATGGACCAAATTCTTCAGATGGATCCAAGTCTTCATATGGACCAAATTCTTCATATGGATCCAAGTCCTCTTATGGACCAAATTCCTCAAATGGATCAAAGTCCTCATATGATTATCATGGTGCTAACAACTCTGTCTCGCAGGGTAGAGCTAAGGGCTATGAATATGTGCATTATTCTTCAAACCATTATGTTCATAAGTCCTCGAAGAATTACTATGCTTATTAATATGCTTACCCTAACCCCTCTTATGTGAAACGAAATGGCTTGGCATCTTTGCCACCTTTCTCATATGGTGCTCGCAGAATGATGAACTCTTTGCCACCCCTCCAGATGTGGGTGGTAAAGAAAAAGAACTAATCTCTTCTGCAGGGTTAGGTCTCCAGACGTGCTCTAACGTCTGAAGAATTTGCTGGGGACCTGACGAAACTGCCTGAAAGGACGCAGGAAAATCATGATGAAATGAACTTTCATTTCACATGTCCTAATACTGCTATATCTGTTTGCTGCTTGATGAAATTCATCTGATGAACTTGATATCATATTCTTCACTGATGAAGCATATGAGATTGTAAGTTACACTAATTCATCTGCAGGATGATCAACCTAAAACCACTGAGTGGGTCCTCGATAGTGGATGTACAAATCACATGACTGGTGACAAGAATCTATTGATGGATGCTCCCTTATCACCGTCACCTCTGAAGCATATCATCTTTGCTGACAAAGGCAAAAGTCAGGTATTGGGTCTTGGTAAGGTTGCTATCTCCAAGGATAAGCACATGGACAAAGTCATGCTTGTTGAGTCCTTAGGATATAATCTCATGTCAGTCTCAATGCTTTGTGATCTTGATATGGTTGTTGTCTTCGGCAAATATCGCTGTGTTGTGATTATGGAAGCTGACAATTCCAAAGCCTTCGAAGGCTTTAGGAGAGGAGATCTGTATATTGTTGATTTCTCTACAGGACCATAACCAGCCGTGTGTCTACTTGCAAAAGCTTCAGAAGGCTGGCTATGGCATCGACGACTTGGTCACGCAGGCATGAGGAATTTGAACACGCTTGCGAAGAAGAAGCATGTCATTGGCATTGAGAATGTCAAATTCCTCAAGGATCACTTATGCGGAGCCTGTGAAGCTGGAAAAATGACCACGACCAAGCATCCAGCGAAGACTATCATGACCACTACCCGTCCATTTGAATTGCTTCACATGGACCTCTTCGGACCTAATAATTACTCAGCAATCACTAATGATGCATCTCTATATGGTTTTGTCATTGTTGATGATTATTCTCGATATACATGGGTACACATTGTTACTTACAAACATGAAGTGCAGGAAGTCTTCAAACGATTTTCCTCGAGGGCTTCAACTAACTTTGGTGTGAAGATCAAGCATATCAGAAGTGACAATGGAACTGAGTTCAAGAATTCTGGTCTTGATGCTTATCTTGATGAACTTGGTATTACTCATGAGTTATCTGCTCCCTATACTCCTCAGCAGAATGGTGTCGTGGAGCGCAAGAATAGAACTCTTGTTGAGATGGCTCGCACTATGCTTGATGAATACAAAACGCCTCAGCGTTTTTGGATTGATGCAATTGATACTGCGTGCCACATCATCAACAGAGTATATCTTCACAAATTCTTCAAGAAGACTGCATATGAACTCCTCACTGACAAGAAACCCAATGTGAGTTATTTCAAAGTCTTCGGTGCTAAATGTTGGATTAGAGATCCTCACCACAACTCTAAATTTGCACCGAAAGCACATGAAGGTTTTATGCTTGGTTACGGAAAGGACTCGCACACCTACAGAGTCTTCAACATTGTTCTTCACAAGATTGTTGACACTGTAGATGTGCGGTTCGATGAAACTAATGGCTCGCAAAGAGAGCACCTACCTTCTGTGTTAGATGAACCAGCACCTGAAGATGCTATCAAGCTCAAGGCAACTGAGGATGTCATTCCGACTGAAGAATCTGCTGAAGAATTCATTCCTGTTCATGAAGAACATCGAGCTGTTGCACCTGAAGAACATGATGAGGAAAATGGTGCTGAAGAAAATGCTGATCAAAATCCTCAGTGACAGCCAACTCATCCACGCGTTGCAAAAGAAGTGCAAGTGGAGAAGATCATCGATGACATTAGTGCACCAGGTCCTCTCACACGCTCAAAAGCTTCACATTTATCTAACTTTTGTGGGCACTATGCTTTTGTCTCTATCGCAGAGCCCACTAAGGTAGATGAAGCATTTCTGGAGCCGGAGTGGATTCAGGCTATGCAAGAAGAATTACATCAGTTCGAGCTAAACAATGTCTGGGAATTGGTCAATCACCCAGATCCTCGCAAGCATAATATCATTGGCACAAAGTGGATCTACTGCAACAAGCAAGATGAAAATGGCCTTGTGGTGAGGAATAAGGCACGACTAGTAGCTCAAGGCTACACACAAGTTGAAGGAATTGATTTCGATGAAACTTTTGCACCTGTTGCTAGACTTGAAGCTATTCGCATATTACTTGCTTACGCTAACCATCATGATATCATCTTATATCAAATGGATGTGAAAAGTGCATTCCTCAATGGTAAGCTTGAGGAAGAAGTATATGTTGCTCAACCCCCAGGTTTTGAAGATCCCAAGAATCCTGACAAAGTCTTCAGACTCAATAAGGCTCTCTATGGCCTCAAGCAAGCCCCTCGTGCGTGGTATGACACATTGAAGGAATTCTTCGTGAAGAATGGCTTCACACCCGGTTCACTCTACCCTACTCTCTTTACTAAATCATATGATGGTGAACTGTTTGTGTGCCAAATATATGTTGATGATATTATCTTTGGCTGTACTGACCAACGTTATAGTGATGAATTTGCCTATATGATGAGTGAAGAATATCAAATGTCTATGATGGGAGAGTTGAAATTCTTCTTAGGACTTCAAATTCGTCAGCAGCGCAATGGCATATTCATATCTCAGGAGAAATACCTCAAAGATGTACTGAGGAAATTCGGCATGCAAGATTGCAAAGGCGTCAAAATTCCTATGCCCACAAATGGCCATCTATGCACTGATGAAAATGGTATTGACTTCGATCACAAGGTATACCGCTCCATGATTGGTTCCTTATTGTACTTATGTGCATCTAGGCCAGATATAATGCTTAGTGTTTGCATGTGTGCCCGATTTCAAGCTGCACCAAAGGAATCACACCATAAGGCTGTGAAACATATTCTTCGATATCTAGCTCACACACCAACACTAGGATTATGGTACCCCAAGGGCTCTGCTTTTGATCTCATCGGATATTCTGACTCTGACTATGCTGGTGATCGTGTGGACCGCAAGTCAACATCTGGCACTTGTCATTTCCTCGGACGATCTTTGGTCTGTTGGTCCTTGAAGAAACAAAACTGCGTATCACTGTCTACTGCTGAAACTGAATACATTGCTGCTGGCTTATGCTGTGCTCAACTGCTTTGGATGAAGCAAACCCTCAAGGACTATGGCGTCAACGTGAAGAATGTGCCTCTCCTCTGCGACAATGAGAGTGCAATCAAGATTGCTCACAACCCAGTTCAGCACTCGAAGACAAAGCACATCCAGATTCATCATCATTTTCTTCGTGATCATGTGTTGAAGGGCGACATCTCCATCGAGCATGTGAAGACTGAAGAAAAGCTAGCCGATATCTTCACTAAGCCCTTGGACGAGAAGAGATTTAGCAAGTTGCGGTGTGAGCTAAATATCTTAGAATCTTTGAATGTTCTTTGAAAAGGACACACATCCTAACCCTTATGCAGAATTGATGACTTAGATGTGCAACACATGAAGAAACGTTTTTCTTCAATCAATGAAGAATAGCACTCTAAGTGTGAAGAAATTAATGAAGAATTTGATTCTCAGAACCCTACGACAATTGTACGCGGTGTCTAAAATCATCATTCTTATACGGTGGGACACGCCACCACAAAAAGTTGAAAATCTTCAATTTGAGTTTTTCCTCATTTTTGAAATTCTTCAGTTTTTCAAATTCTTCAACTTTGCAAAATCTTCACTGTTTCCGATGTTTGTCTTTATTGGATATATATATATATATATATATATATATATATATATATATATATATATATGAGTTTATGTCCTCTACAACATTCACTTATTGCTATTTCTTCAAGTTGTGATTTCTGCTAAGTGAATGTGATCGGACCCTTCCCCCTCTATGCTATACTCAACCCAATCTATTCACAAATTCTTCATGTGCGTTCTATTTGAAACTCGTTCAAAGTCTTCACTGTGTCCTTGTCAGCTGAAGAAATTGTGAACGAAACTTTAAAACAAATCTTATCCAGATTTTCGGTTTTACCACTCAAACCGTTCCGCATCCCACGATGCATTATTTTATTCACCCACGATCTTACATGATCTCATCTGCACAGTATGTGGGTGACACATGTCGCGTGAAGAAGAAAGGGCAGGGGCATGTTCGTCCCAAAATCTTCGGGCGAACAGTTTTTACCGTGGCTATAAATACCCCTCCACCCTTCCTTACTTCATTTACTCCGCTCGGTCGCTGTCTCTCGCTCGAGCTCTCCTCAAATCCTAGCGCCGCCGCTACTCCATCACCGCCGGTGAGGAAGAGCTTCACTGCCTCAACCTCGTCGCCGTCGTACTCGCGCCGGCTGCGGAAATCTTCACTCCGCCGCCGCCGTAGCTATCTCCCTCTGCCAAGTTAGGGCGTGGGAGATCTAACGTGACGAACTTCACCATGGTTCATCTCAGTTCGTCGTGTTCTTCAGTTCGGGTAATTAAAAGTCACTTTTATTACTCGCTTTGATTCTCAAACTTTTCTGAAAATCTTCAAAGGTGTTTTATTCTTCAAATCTTCACATATGAACACCTCACGCACTGTATGCTCTTGATCCATCTCTCTAAGCACTCATTTCTTCAAGATTCCTCAATTGTGCGGATTTTCGATCTGTACAACTCTGGAACCTAAGACAAGAACGCTTAGTGAAATTCCTCAAGGCTCAACTGGTCAAATTGCTCAAAACTTGTCTTTTCGAAAAATCTTCTGAGAACGCATATGACCTCTCCAAATTCCTCGCACCTACACTCTGTTCATAGGTACTCATGTCCGCTGCTGAATCACTAGGTTCTCATCAACTTAACTCATTTGCAGCGTTCCTCGAAGAAAAACTGCATACTTCTTCAGAGTGTTCAATTGTTCAAAATCCTCATCTGAAGAAAATGGCTGAAGGCAAGAGACCGCAGAAAGGAGGAAAGAAACCGGAGGTCATGACTGCTTTCGAGATCCCTGATGACATATATAAGGATTATTGCACACCTGATGAAGCCAAGTTTGGCAAAGAAAACAAGAATTAGCGCAAAGTGCGCATTCAGAGGATTGAACGAAGATGGGCACGAGAATGGAGGGAATATCGATATGTTACTCCTAAGTACATGAAGAAATTCCAGCCGCTAGTGCTGAAGAACCTGCTGCTGATTCCCAAACTGCACAAGAAGAGGAACCAGAAATTCCTTAGCCTGAAGCACCTGAGATCGCGATTCCTGAGGTTGTGCTGCAGATCACTGACACTCCTCTGCCCAAACCGAAGAATCCGTTCTCTAGCAAGCAAAAAATCAAGGCTGATGACTTCTTTTCTGAGCATGTGTTCTTCACCGATTACAATCCATATGACTCTGCTCGCATAAGGAAGAGACGTTTCTGGACTGCTACACAAGCCAACTTCTATTCCTCAGTACTCTTTGACAAGGACAAAATCTTCGATCATGAACATATTCCTCATGTGGATATGGAATCTCTGCCGTGCTTCGAGCCAGTTCTCCGAGTTATTCACGATGCATGACTACTGAATTTCTGCACTGATATCTGTGATTGGAATGAAGAACTCATTCTTCAGTTCTATGCCACTTTGCATATCACTGAAGATGCTGAAGATGTCAATTCATGGGTGCTGGATTGGATGACAGAAAACACTCACTATAAGGCACCAGCAACTGAATTGCTTCGTTTCCTTCCTCTTGATCCTCCTCATGCCAGCGCACGTTGCATCTACAATGACCGCGAACTGACAGATCATTATATGCAAGTACTTATGAAGCCTTTGAAGCCAGGGCAGGCCCCACGAACCAAATTCCTCGTCAAGGAATTGCTATATGTGCCTCGGACTGTCTATCGCATCCTGACGAAGACTATGAGTCCTATCAAAGGCCACGACTCAAATGATGAAGATGTCGTTGGCATCATGAAGAACATGCTTTTCAACATCATTCATGGCGTTCCCGTCAACTTCCATGATTTCTTCATGAGGACTCTGGCTAATGTTGCTATGTCCCCTTTTGAGCTGAAGCCCTATGCGCCTTGGATTATGAGATTCATAAGGGCAAGATCTTCACTGAATTACAAGGCTGACACTCTGAACCATGGTAGCTACTTGCCGCCCATTGAAGTCCTCAAGCGACCAGTTTCATCATCTGATGATAAGGGCAAGGCAGCTGCTGTGATCGATGAAGGCACTCGTCCATTGGATGGTCAATTCCGTCTAGCTACATCTTACTCCACCAATAACGATTCTGCAACACATGATACTGCCGCAAATACACCTGCCAAGCAAAAGCCTCAAGCAACTGCACCCAGGGTGATGACTGACCGTGAGTTACTCCTCAGTCTTCATCAGAAGGTTGATCGGAATCACAAATGGGTGAAGCGTCAGTTTGCTGCAATTCTTCACAACATGACCTCAACTCATAATGTAGTGAAGAAAAATCAGTATCACCTTCATGAAACCCTCAACCGCACCTGGGCTGTTCTCACTCATGTATATTCCGCGGAAGAACTGAAGACTATGGGTCTCCAGGAAGCATTTGACTGGTCTGCACCACCTCTGAAGAAATTCAAGAGAGTCAAAGTTCCTGATCTGGTGGCCAGCTCTTATTCTTCATCGCATGAAACTGATGAACATGAAGATTTGGATGACACTACGGCAGGCCCTACTTCAACGAACAACCCCGACAATGCTGGCGCTCCTCCATCGACTTGAAATTCTTCAGGGGCGTTAGTCCTCAGTTTCGATCCTTTTGGTCATTTGATGACAAAGGGGGAGAAATCTGAGTTAGTCTTCAAGCGGGTTTATATTATGGGCGTTTTGTTAAGTTACAACTCTCGTTCTTCCGAAACTTTTTATTGGATCGAGTTGTAATCTTAAATCCGATGGTGCCCTGATACTTTTGGATGGTGCATGGTGCTCTGACTTTGATGCACTGTGCTCTGATACTTTTGATGTGTTATTCTGCATGCCTATTCCTCGTTAATATAATTGCACGCATGCTGAATCTCATCAGGCACCATATTTCATCATGCATTTCAAATTCTTCATATTATATATCAAATGCGTGTATGAATTACAAGATATAGGGGGAGATCTCCATGATTCAATTCTTCAAATGTGCATCGCCTCAAAAGCAAATTCCTCATTATGCACATATTCAGGGGAAGTTCTTCTATATCTTGCAATCAAATTCCTCAATATCAGTATTTACACTTCATATGTTTATCCTCGTTGAAAACTTAACCTATGTTGTCATCAATCACCAAAAAGGGGGTGATTGTAAGTGCATCTAGTGCCCCTTAGTGATTTTGGTGTCTTGAAGACTTATAGGTTAAGTGACTGATGCGTTTGTGAGTGTACACAGGTCTATAAGTCTATGAGGAGTTTGATATTTACAGAGAAAGTCGACCCCTAAAAATGAAGTTCTTCGACTGAAGACTTTCATATTCTGAAGACTTTCTGAAGACTTTGAAAGTGAAGAAATTGGTGTGACCTTGTAGACCGTGTATTCATTCGAGGAATATGAAGCGTGAAGACTTTTGTTTTCGTAGTTTCATTTTCTCTTTCTTGAGTCATAGGAAACACCGTACTGTTAAAGGGGGTCGAGGAAATACTAAGAAAAAATTTCCATGTGATGCTCAACTGAAAATCCTACACCTACCAATCCCTTCGAGTGAAGCCATTGGAAATCTCATACAGTTCAGTCAGTTTCTTCAGTGACAGAGACGCAGTTCTTCTGGTCACTGAGGACTTTGCTCTGACTAAGGAGTTAGGAATTCGCCAGTGCGAATTGCCTACACAGTGAGGAACATGATAGCCCTGAGGAATTTGAGAGTCAAATTTCCGACCGTTGCTGTGCTGCGCGCCGGCTGTCCCAAAATATCTTATCCACCTAACGGTCATATCATTGAAGGGCATTTATGTCTTATCATGTCGGGCTGCTCCCTAGGCTATAAATAGCCGCCCCCTACAACCACTAGTTGGTTGGCTGCTCCGAGAGAACTTGGCACTTGTCATTTGAGAGCAACCCATCCTCCGAGGACTTTGAGCGAAAATCATCAAGTGAGGAAAATCCCAAAACCAAACCCCCACAAACCCAAGTGATTGAGCATCACTGAAGAAATTGATCCTGCGTGGATCCGACGCTTGTTACCTTTGAAGACTGTGCTTCTTCCAGACGGTTAGGCGTCAAGGTCTAGAGCATCCAAGAGGAATTGTGGATCGCCGAGTGACCAAGTCTGTGAAGGTTTGGAAGTCACCTGAAGACTTACCACGAGTGATTGGACGAGACCTGCGTGGTCTTAGTTCAAGGAGAATACGGTGAGGACTGGGTGTCCTGAGTTGCGGCTCAGAGACTGGGTGTCCGAGACTGCGTGTCCTCGAGTTTAAATACTCAGCCGCTCCAACCAGACGTACAACTGAGACAGCAGTTGGAACTGGTTTACCAAATCATTGTCTTCACCAACTAACTGGTTCTATTTCCTCAACTCTTTCATTTCCTCATGACTGTGTTGTATGTTGTTCATATCTGTGCTTGAAGACTTTGACTGAAGACTTTCACAAATTCCTCAGTTCAATTTCTTCAGTCTGTTTGTCTTCATCTTGTTATCCTGTGTTTACGCTTTCTGTACTCTGTGCTAGTCTTCATTTCATCATGATGACTATGTTTGTATCCTGTTATGTTTACTTCTGAGTACTTATTCCGCTGCAAGTAGTTCTTCGCTAAGGAATTTCCTCACCAGCAAATTCCTCAGTGAAGAATTCATAAAAATCGCCTATTCACCCCCCTCTAGTCGATATAACGCACTTTCAATATGTCTTAGACTCGAGACGAAAAGATCCTGAGGACTATGCGGACATGTCTAAAATGCTCGACAAGTAAGTTGAATCGATCATTATCGCACCATATCGGCAACTTTGTTCATTTCATGATATCAAGTAATTGTTTTCTTTGTCTCGCAGGCTTTGGAAAGTATTCACCGCACAAGTTCCGGGACTGCCGCGGGATCTGCGATGGAAACACCCAAAAGTAAGTACTACTAGCTAGCTAGTTCCGCGCATCTCCCATTGATTCTAGCTACTTTCATCAATGCCATTTATAATGCTTCATTATCAGTTTGATTGACCTCTATTTCTCGTAAAGTGCTTGTGGCAGGAAGCCGGGAATAATTACTGTGGATACTACGTTTGCGAGTTCATCTACAACGCGACGACCAAGAATAGGCGGGGCTACTCTAAAAGACAATATGAAGTGCGTAAGCAAAAATATTCAGAAGTTTATTTTATTACCATCATTTCTGTTGAGTTTCATTCATATATATGTATTGACCCCGTTATTCAAATTAGATGTGGTAGATGCGGAATGAACTCCTACCACAAGATCGGATACGAGTAATTCAAGAGGAACTGGCTGGATTCTTTCTTGACCACGTCATCAATAAAGCCGGAGAATACCATGCATGAAGTTGAGTTCATATGTTAGGGTATTGTAAGAGATCTTACACATTGTATATATGTATATCTAGCCAGTAGCGTCGGTAAGATATACGAAAACTTGTTGTTCGACCAATCTCTCGGAGAAGGAGAGGTCGATCACTTCCCTTTGTATATGTTCATGACGATTTTCTGTAGTTAATGGTTTCCTTCATTTGCTTACTAGCTGGCTAGCATGTCGAGTCATCTCTATACGTATAGTACATAGTGTAGACCAAGCACGGAGATAAGAGAGGACACTTCTCTCTATTAGCTAGCTAACACAATATATGAAACCCCTAAATTAATCCTACAAAACCCCAAACCCTCCCCCCCTCCCGTCAGAAAAAAAATAAAAACCCCAGCCCATGAACTGCTGACGCATGGAAGCCCTTTGGTCCCGGTTAGTGGCACTAACCGGGACAAAAGGCCCCCCTGCCTGGGCAAGCCGCGGCGGCCATGTGGAGCCCCATCTGTCCCGGTTGGTATAAGAACCGGGACTAAAGGTGTTGGGCTTTAGTACCGACCCTTTAGTCCCGGTTCCCGAACCGGGACAAATGGGCCTCACGAACCGGGACGAATGACCCTTTTTCTACTAGTGTGAAGTTCTTCACCATTAGGCTCAATTCCTCACTGAAGACTTGTTTCTCACTTGATGATTTAGGAGCATCACATGAGGCTTTGTAAGCACCACTAGACTTGTTGTGAAGCTCTTCTTTATCCTTGAGTGACATCTCATGAGCAACAATTCTAGCAATGATTGAGATCTTTGTAATTGGGCATCATTTGGATCAATGTGCACACGGTGTCATATTTTTCATCCAAGGCTCTTAGGATCTTCTTGATGATGAATCTGTTGGTCATCTCTTCACTTCCTAAGCCGGCAATCTCATTTGTGATGAGAGCAAGCCTAGAGTACATTTCAGCAACACCTTCACCATCCTTCATTTTGAACTTGTCAAGTAACTTTGAAGCACATCCAATTTGGATTCCTTAACAGAGTCGATACCTTCATGCATATCAATCAAAGTATCCCAAATTTCTTTTGCATTCTCAAGATGGCTGATTTTGTTGAATTCTTTGGGGCACAATTCATTGAAGAGGATATTGCAAGCTTGAGCATTGTATCGCAACATCTTCAATCCTTCACAATTCGGTTCTCTCCCGTTGAAGAATTCACCTTGCAAGCCAATACACACAATAGCCCAAACGGCGGGGTTATGTCCAAGAATATGCATTTTAATCTTATGCTTCAAACTAGCAAAATTAGTACCATCAAAGTAAGGACCTCTACGGTGGTAATTTCCCTTGCTAAACGCCATACTCTCCTAGGTGGTGAAACAAGGCCATGATCACCAAAGCTATGGAAATCAAGGCAAATGGAGACCAAATCTCTAATACCACTTGTAGGATCGAGAGTATGTTTAGAGGGGTGATTAAACTACTTGACCAAATAAAAATCTAGCCTTTTCCCAATTTTAAGTCTTGACAGATTTTAGCAACTTATCACAAGTCAAGCAATCAACCTACAGATGCAATTCTAAGAGTATAGCAGCGGAATGTAAATCATTGCATATGAAGGTGAAGGGAAAGAGTTTGGAGGGAGCAAACACAATGTAGACACGAAGATTTTCCCCGTGGTTCCGATAGGTGGTGCTATCGTACATCCACATTGATGGAGACTTCAACCCATGAAGGGTAATGGTTGCACGAGTCCACGGAGGGCTCCACCCACGAAGGGTCCACGAAGAAGCAACCTTGTCTATCCCACCATGGCCATCGCCCATGAAGGACTTGCCTCACTAGGGTTGATCTTCATGAAGTAGGCAATCTCCTTGCCGTACAAACTCCTTGGTTCAACTCCACAATCTTGACGGAGGCTCCCAAGTGGCACCTAATCAATCTAGGAGACACCACTCTCCAAAAGGTAATAGATGGTGTGTTGATGATGAACTCCTTGCTCTTCACTACTGCAGGATGCTGCTAACGCGACACTACGATCAAAGACCCTTCGACAAAACTGTGTGCGATGCAATAATCGCAAATGGTGTGTAAAAAACCCGTCAAAAAGGTGCAAAATGTTTGCGATGGAGGATGCATCAAACACAGTTCAGATTTTAGTTGCGTGTGCGATGCAGGGCATACGGTTCAGTTCAATTAACTATTTGCGATGAGGAGGAACAAAAGAAATGGGCAGCCAGATGGAGGTGTGTGCGAGATACAACATACAATTTACTCGGCTGAACTGTTTGTGATTAGGCAACACAAAAGAAACGGTCAACCAGATCATGGTGTGTGCCATATATGGCATGCGGTTCACTCGGATGAACTGTTTGCATTGAGACAAGAGAACAGAAACGGTTCAACTTAACAAGATGTGTGTGATACGCGGCAAACAGGTCTGTAATCGGAAACGTGTGTGAAGACTGATAACAACATAGACGATTGCTGCTAACAAGCCATGTGTGTTGTGAGCAAACGAATGCTGGTATACAATTGTGAGTGATTGATGAAAACATCACCGACGGGTTCCATTATTTAGTCCATGTGCGATGTGATTTTTTTGCCCGCACAACATCTGCGCTCTGTCTATAGAGCATCAACATATATACTTAAAAAGATAGCATTGCATAACCAAATTAAGCATACAATTACACAAAGGACTACACACATAACATTTCCACACACCAAAGTAAGCAATTACATGCATACTAAACTAGGAGAAACAAGGATCTAATCATCTACTTATTGTTGCGATGACGCTTGCCATTGCTCTGCTTCCGGCTAGATCCCTGGCCATTTTGGGGAAGGAGGCACTTCCTCATGTCAACGATCCGCCTGTACATGTCGTAGCTCGTGTACGCCTCCTTGGCCGCATACATGACGTGAGCTTTGTCGAGTTTCTCCATCCAGGCCGAGTGCCAGGCATGCTTGTCCTTGTTGCACAAATCCTTCATGTCTCTGTAGTAGGGGTCGATGATGGCCTCGGTGAGGTGAACCAGTGAGTCCTTCTCATGCTCCTTCCTGCCCCAAATCTTGTATTGGCCTGGATGTCGAAAAGATTCTGGTAGGCGATGCCTGAATTCTGGAGCGCCGTACATCATTGGTGATGTCCACCATAGCGAACATGTAGTGGGGGATGTTGACAAACCTGGCAAAACGCTCACACGGCCTTGTGCCCAGGCAGTAGTGGTAGACGAGGACGTGCTGGTGCACGCAGCGACCTTGGGACGAGACCCGACACGAGCACGGGTGTACTCGAGGTTGAACCCGACCACCTTGTACTTCTCCTCGGCGAGCAACAACTCCATGATGTGGATGTAGTGCTCCACCCAGACCGGGTCGTTGGTGTACACCACCGAGAGGTCCATGAACCTTTTGTGGGTGTCGACCACGGCACGCATGGTGAATTGCCGCTCGTCGTTGGCAGCCACTCGGAGCGCCATTGGAGCCACGCAGGATACCCTATAAGAATTTCTTGTGGTGGGTGTGCTTCTTGCAATGGTGGGGCGCGATCAAAAGGTTGAAGAGACTCAAGGGTTAAATGGCCGTTGTAATAAATGGGGGCCGGCTGGCCTGTAATCATCACGTATTGTCACGACATTCACATCGGAGGATTCTAGTGCATGCCTGACAACACCGCACGACACGCGTGGGCTCGAAGAGGCGCCAAATGTATCGTCAGTGAGCCTGTTTCCGTGCTATCGTGCAAGCTTCCCGCCCCACTAGTTTGGCCACGCGTCGGCTAGAAGAGGGACAAATTGTGGGCGTTTATTGGCAAAAAGCTTTGTAAAAACGAAGTGTGTGGAATGACTTTGGTCATAAGTTTACCCATGGGTGATGAGGTGAAATTTACACAGAAGGGTGATGATGGACACTCGAGTGTGATAATTAATTCTACACTCTACATGGCACACGGTGGAAGAAACCAACTATGTGCAATAATGTCGAATATCGCAGTCGAGTTAGCTATACAGATCATGTGTTGTGAGATCGACAAGGTAAAAAGATTCGAGAATGATTAATAAAATCTAAGACCATTGCATATTAGGGTCAAAATAGTCCTACCAATATACGAGTCTCATACGATGCCATTTCAACGATTGTACCACAAAATCTCGAAATATTACAAGGTTCAAATTCCAGAGTTATATGGCTCAAATTCGAAGATTACAAGGTTCAAACTGATATTAGAAATGAAATTCAGCTCATCAGCTGCAACCGCTTACGCTGATCCACTGAACATGGATATCAGAGAGGTTCAAACATGGATATCCGCTTACCACTTCTAAGTCTAGTTTCGAAACCTCACAATTTTTGCGAAGGGGTCAGCCACTAAGTAGTCATGTATGGGGTTGACATGATGATTTCCAGTTACTCTATCATCTGAAGTTCCAAAATGAAATTCAGCATTTTTGTAGCCTATTCCATTCTGCCACAGGCGCCGGTGCTGATCAACAAACCATTCATTTTTGCGAAATAAATGTAGGGCAAACCTCATTTCCTTTAGCACACTTGCTCTGAGAACAAAGAACCTGGCGAATATAATCTTCGGTAAGGTCCCTCCGTAGGAGTTCAAAGTAATTTCTGAGATATGCAGATCTAGGCATACGACGTGATTGTTATATTGTATCACGTTATCCACCACTGGGCCTAATCTTATCTGCAAAAGAAGAAAACGTATTAGTGCCTGCATGCAGTTTTGAACATTACTAGCTACAAGCCTATTTGGTTTGCAGGATTTGTAAAATGCACTAACATGCCATCTTCAACCTGACATGATTAACATGGGCATTTGATTACATTCTAGAAAAATGTAGCCTTCTTCACAAGAGGTTGGAGTGGATGAAAAGTTCTGTAAGAAAACTAGTACAAATGAATCCAAAGGAGAAATGCTTATTGATTGTAACCATATGGATCAAGTAACCAATGTGTGTGTGTGTGTGTGGGGGGGGGGGACATGTATGTACTGAAATCCTCCAAACGAATCCTTCAGAAATTGTAGTACATTGTCATTGTAAACTTGGAAAAAGGTGTCACAAGTTGAACTCCCTTATGGTTAACATTTAACAGGAAAGGAACATCACCTCGATATATAGCTTCTCCAGGCACGAAAAGCATCTCAGGAAATTGATAACTTGCTCCAGGTCAGGGCCAATAGATTCTAGTGCCAAGACCTTCACTGTGCGCAGTTTCGGGGTCAAGCTTGTCGCAATCATTTTCTGAATGACAGACGAACAAACATCTTCAAAATTAGAAATAATGTTAATTTGTAGAAGAAGAGGTAGAAGGCGGTTGTTGTACCTCAATGGGTGTGGATCCAATAACAAGTTCAGAGTATTTGTCAGATGAGTAGCCCACCACTGTCAATTTTGGCGCAGAAATGACATTGATTCTTGTTGGACCTTCTTGATCAACTACAAGTAATATCTCAAGTGCAGGTGTATCCTCAATTACCATACCATGGTACACATCTCGTGATGTCTTCCTGTCGCACCAGCAACACACATAAATAGTCCGGAGAGTCATGGAGGTGATGTGGAAGGTACTCAACCCATTGATTGCCAGAAGACGAAGGCACTCTAGTGCAGTTCATCCATGGAGTAGGCGCTCCATGTCACCGTTTGAGAGGCAGACGACGACGAGGTCGAGGTGCTTCAGTCATGGTAGAATAAGAGCGGGCGCATCATTAAGGGGGGATGGCAGTTCCTGAACTTGGCGACATGCAGCGTGGGCACGAGGCGGAGTGCGGATGTTGGCAGCGACCGCATATTCCCATCATCGAAAGTGAGCTCCTCGAGCTGATCTAGGACGGGGGATCGGAACCAGTCCTCAAGCTTGGCTCGGTCCTTGCCGTTGGAACAAAACTTGCCCATTCTAAGGCCTCTGGTTGGGCCAAGGTGACTGCCGAGGATCTTGGAGAACACATCCAAGCTTTTGCGATAGCCATGGCAGAGATCGTGGGTGTCGATGAGGTTGAGAGGGCTGGACTTCCATAGGGGGCACCATCGTCAGGAAAGGATAGTTGCCCGTGCCCCATATTTGATTGGGAGGAGGGAGATGATGACTGTCAACATATCATCGGGGAGGCTGCTGATGAAGTCTAGGCCTGCTGGAGTCGCTTGCGGTTCTAGCTCGCCCCGCCTCCGCTTGTTGGCAGCCCCATTCTCCACCTCCGGAGTCTCCTTGTCAGTGGCGCTTTCTGACAGAAATCGGAGTACATGGAATATTTGGTTAAAACAGGGCAATAGAAAAGTGTATTGCTAACTAGAAGTTATTAGGTAGGAATATAGTAAGAAAAAGGAATAACAGTTGGTTGCTTAAATAGTACACAATTCATTTGATATTGCTGGGTAAGTAAACATGCAGATAGTTGCAAAGAAAACTTACTTCGAACAAGGTCTGGACGGATGATATCGTCGGGGAAGTTACCATATATCTCATGACCAGGCCCTTTTATGTGCAGTGCAATTCCAGTGCCAGCTTGCAATTCATAAAACTTAG
Organism: Triticum timopheevii; assembly: GCA_963921465.1. Classification (NCBI taxonomy): domain Eukaryota; kingdom Viridiplantae; phylum Streptophyta; class Magnoliopsida; order Poales; family Poaceae; genus Triticum; species Triticum timopheevii. The sequence continues at coordinate 475,190,145 of OY997264.1, read as the reverse complement.
CAATTTCTCTACAAAATCTAGTGCCAAAATAGGGGTCACCACGTTCATCAAGTCTTATAGTAGCAACGATTGTAAATCCATGGCTTGTATGCAGTATGACATCCCTGCAGTCTTGATTTATGTAAAGGGAAAGATTGTGCACTACAGATTCTGTTGCATAGCAAGGGACGCGCTGCAGAAAATGGTAAGATTGTTAAAGAAAATATGATAACATGCAAATATGGGCCCAAATTGAAAGAACTATACAACAGTCGAAATCGAAGGACAAAAATTTATAATTAAACATATAGGGTAAAGATGATGTCATGGAAATATGAGAGTAATCGAAAGAACAATACATCATTAATTTTCCTAATATAGAAAGAAGAGGGGAAAAAATTCCCTTTGACGTATCTGGTTGATGTGAACTGGGGCCCGATCTTTCGATGAGAGGGGGATAACTACGATTTTGGGCGGGACTTGACCCTCACGATCCGGCTACCAACCGTACAGGGAGAACCGTACACGACTGATATCCACGGCAATCGCTGAACCAACTCCACGACGTTATCGACCGAGCCAACGGTGCGATCAACCTATCCACGAAGGATTTTTCCTGCAAGCAAATCGAAGAACATGCAAGAAAATAATAGCCAAGCAATCTCAAAATTGCGAATATGCTAGATGGGATTAATCTCACAAGATGGGGTTCCGATAGGATGTCTTGATGGTCGCACTAGCCGCTACGAGCGAAGACAAATAAAAGCAGCAATATAGCTAAATTTCTCTAAACAAAACCCGAGTCTAAAATCTAATTTAGGCTAACTATTTATTAATGGTACAGCCGCGTGCGCACGGTGCCGCGTTGACGTGTCCTTGTCTGCTACGAAGAGATGCAGCTGGTGCACGTCCTTGTTGACGTTGGAGTCTTGGAGATCAAATCCACGTATGCATACATGCATTGCATGGCACGCAGCCCACATGGGACTTGGGGCCCACGTCCGTTAAATTAGGACGTCGATAACTACCACACATGTGGCAGGAAAGAAGACGCACCACACGTCTTTAATGCAAATAGATTGACACGTCATCGTATGCATGCATGCGAGAATTTTTTTGGATTTTCAGTTTTTTTAAAATGTTTTATCTCTTAAATGAAAAATCCGATTGAAGATCCATTTTCACCATTAAATCCCTCGCGATGAGATCTTCAAAACTAGATCTCGTATCGATATATTTCGGCGAATTTTTTTGGTTAAAAGTTGTCATGTCTATTGCACATAAATTGTCATGATATTTACACTGAAGTTGCCATGATATGTTTCAACTATTTTCTTTTACATTTAAAAGTAAATTTTAACATATTATAAAACGAAGAATTAAGAAACTAGACTTGCCATGCACCATAAACTAAAATTGCCATGATACATGCACTTAAAATTGCCATGGTTCAATAAAAAATATATTTTCATGGTCAAAGTACTGGAATTGCCATCATCAAAAAACTAAAATTGCCATGATCTACAAACTAAAATTTCCACATGGCAACTTTAGTTTAAGCACTATGGCAACTATAGTGTAAACATCATGGCAACTTCTGAGCAAAAAAAATTTCGTCGAAACATATCAACATGGGGTCTAGTTTTGAAGATCTCGTCGAGACGGATTTAATGGTGAAAACGGATTTTTAGTTCGCTTTTTTATTTAGGAGATAAAACATTTTTAAGCCGAAAACCAAAAAGATTTCTGCTAATGTCATCTATTCATACGTGGCAAAATGAGTGGTGATGGAGGCGTGTGGGCGATTTGCAAACGCCCACACGTGTGGGCGATCTGCAAACGCCCACACGTGTGGGCATTAGTTTTTCCGTTAAATTAATAATGGCATGCATGGTTGACTTAGCCTGAACCAAATTGTTGCTTATACGTCTGCAGTTGTTACTGGTTCCTGCACCTTTCATCTGCGTATATTTCTTTCTAGTTATTCCTTTAAATCCTTCCTTCCTGAGTACAAGAAAACTAAAACATGAGTGTAGAATTATATTCCTATTATTTAAATTATAGGTACGAAGAAGCGAAAGTACCTGATCATGTATTTGTCGTGTAATATTTGTAGACCTTTTTACCATAGCTATGTCCACATCATCCCCCCTTTCTTGAAAATAAAGCCGTCCTCGACTTTCATTTGTCTGGAACACACCATATAGCAAAGCAAAAATACATCAACGTATATATGCTGTTCCAAAGGCGTTAGCTCATGAGGGTGTGATAAATTTGTAATAGCACAATTATGAATATCATGATAAAGTTTTTCATATCGTAGCATAATATTACGAATACCATGATATATTTTATCCCACATAGTGTCTATATATGAATTATAGGGACGCAAATGAACGACCTGAACATGCAGTATGTCTAGTTCAGAAGATGAGACACTCAACGAAAATATTTCTGGATTGATTGCAAGCATACTATGCATAGTATGATCCGTTGATTTAGCTTTTCCATCATTAATTATTTCATGAGAGGTCATAGGAAGCAAGGTAATGGCTTTTCCTTCAAACACGAGAGTATACAAATTGGTTCTACCATGATGAGTAACACTATTATCAAATTGCCAAGGTCGACCTAACAATAAAGAACACGCTTGCATAGGTACGACATCACAGTCAACTTGACCATGATAGGAACCAAGTGTAAAAGGTACTCTCACACGACGTGTTACCTTCAACTTACCACAGTCATTGAACCATTGGATGTTATATGGATGGGGGTGTCTCGTAGTGGTGAGGCAAAGTTTCTCGACCATCTCTATACTCATCAAATTATTGTAGCTTCCACCATCAATGATCACACGAACAGAATGCTCTTTGACAACAAACTTAGTTTGAAAAAGATTATGACGTTGAGGCATCTCAGCACGCCCCACCTGGGCACTAAGTACTTGCATGGTTACAAGGCTTGGGAATTTATCTGCCATTGTAGCATTAACATGTATCTCCTCCATGTCATCCTCCTTAGTGTCACCTGCATTATTAGTAGCAAGCATAGCACATGTATCTTCATCCAAATCACTAGCAGAAGAGTACTCACCATCTTCCCGCACAATGAATGTATGTTTATTCGGGCAATCCTTCATAAGGTGCCCGCCACCTTTGCATATATGACACTTCATGTCTCTTGTGCGTCCAGATGAAGTGGTGGGTGCTTGAGAAATTGCTCTCGATGCCGCAGAGGATTCTCGAGCTGATTTTGAACTTGTTGGGAGTGCACCACTGTTCGAGATATGTGGTGTTGCCTTGGTAGCGGGTGGGATATTTGGAGAGTGTGTCCATGATGAGTGACGACCTGCAGAAAAGTTACCTCGTCCCTTGTTCTGTCGTCCCTGTACTTCCCTTTCAGCTTTACAAGCAAAATGAAACAAAGGAGTAATAGAATTGTACTCCTTATAGTCCAATATATCCTGAATATCACGATTAAAACCACCTAAAAATCTAGCCATCATAGCATCGTCAGTTTCAACCAATCCACATCGCACTAAGCCAGTTTGCAATTCTTGATAATAATCCTCTATAGAACTACTACCTTGTTTTAAACGTTGCAATTCATTGAGTTTATCATGAGCATAATATGAAGGAACATAACACATGGCTCGTTTTATGGCATCCCAAGTAGCAGGTATATTATTTGCATTAATACGACAATATTCACTCCACCACATACAAGCAAAGTTTGTAAATTCACTAGTGGCTGCCCTAACTCTTTGGTTCTCAGGAATATCATGACATGCAAATTTTTGTTCAACAGAAATTTCCCAGTTAAGATAAACATCTAGATTATATTTACCATTGAAAGCAGGCATAGTAAATTTGATTTTGGCACTAGAGTGTTCATAATCTCGAACATCATACCTGGGTTGACCTCGTGCCATACCGTGATGGTTGAAACGTAGTTGTCAATGAGCATGGTCATTGTGGTGGTTGACCATTTGGTCTTCTTCGGTGTCACCAGAATAATCCTTGTAGGTGTCCCCATGTTGCTCGACGCGGGGAGGAATTTGTTGGTGTTGGTTTATGGTGGTAGAATCAGTGGCAGTAGCTGGGTGTTGTGGATGACCCATGGGCACACGTCGAGCCCGCGAAGTAGCGGCAACACCCGTGGAATTGTAAGGAACAACGTTGTTGTTGACGGGGGGTGCACTCCGTAACTCGTCCAAACGTGACAAGATTTCCTGTAGTTGTGTGTTTGCAACACCTTGTGCATCCTCTATGGCCTTGAGCCTCTCTTCAGCGACAATCTGAGCGCCCTCAAGTTGGGTGAGACGCTCGCTGGTGACTTTCACATCCGCGGTGAGGCCCTCAAGTGTCGGTTGATCCTGTGCCATTGTTAGAGAAAGAGAAAAACCATAGTGTATAATCCCTATCAACTAGTAGGATGTGGTGGAGAAAAACCGCTCACACTCAAGCTTAGTATCAAATTCTTACTTGTTCTTACCAATGCAACAGGTGGTGATCGGCGCGTTGGTGTTGGCTTCAAACTACCAATGAAGATTGGATGGAGCGAGAACTAGGAATCAGTAGAAACGGAACCTGTACTTATTGGTAGTAAAAAGTGTAGCTTGGCAAAGGCTCTCAACTCACAATATTAGTGGCACAATTTAGCAAAAAGCAATGCAAGTTGAATAATTGCTCAAACTCCTAACTAATGCTGGCAGTCGACTAGCAAGAGAGAAAACAATCTAAGCCCAGATACTGAATCAAATGTATGTGAAAATCAAATGAAAATATGTGACAGCTCTAAGTAGCTAGATATAAGTGAAGTACAAATGAGTGTATGAAAAAGCTCGGAAATATATAATAGATGGAGCGGCCATCGCAGCAAAAATAACGTCCAGAGTAGCTAAACAGTCCCAAAAAATATGCTAGCCGGCCTGATCTTTTTTTCTCTCAACTTTTTTTTTTGCTCTTTTTTTTGCTATATTTCTCTTTTTTTCCTTTTTTTTACCAGACCGTACGTGTATACTCCAGATTAGCTACAAGATGTAAACAAAAGATAAAGATGCAACCGAAGCGGCCAGGTGACGTACTACTCTAGATTAAAAAAATTGAAGGCAAGTGTGGTTAGGCAACACCAAACGTGCAACAGTGGGCTTGGTGGGGTACGGCGAAGCAACGTGCAGTTGGGGACGCGACAGGCGGACAGGCGGACAGGCGGAAGAATCGGCAAGAGGTGAAACAGTCCGATGCAATCTTGCTTTTTTTTTTTCTCAGATTAGGAATGAGCTTGCGGTAGAAAAGGTAGGGCGGACAAAAACAGATTGATCTAGTAGATGATTTCCTCCCAAACAAATTTAAACTAGCACTAGTATTAGACTCTGTTGGAAAAGGCGGTGCCTAGGAGGCACTTAGGCATGCCTAGGCGCTAGGCAATGGCCAAACGCCTCGCCTAGGGCATAAATGGAGGTCTAGGCAGGGCAAGAAAGGAATTGCCTACCCAAGCAAGAAATCATGCCACATACTGCACTGATATGCGAAACTGGTTATATTTCAATGGCAGTAGACGGCAATTAACTTATTTATATGCCATAAACTAATATCAACACCCATATATTTCTGTCTAGGCCGCGTCTAGGGCACTTAGGCACCGCCTAGGCACTAGGCGAAGGCCAAGTGCCTCGCTTACGCCTACCGCTTTTTCCAACCTTGGTATTAGATGAATGCAACCAAAAATTCAACTACACACATACTAGATGCAAAAATTGCTAAAGGCTAAAAAGATAGGTGTAGCAGATGACTAATCTATTTTTTTTTGGCTTTTTTGTTATAGGACAGAAAATCGAATCTAATAAAATTGAAAATCTCTCACCGATGAATGTGAAAACTGATACCACTTGATGTGAACTGGGGCCCGATCTTTCGATGAGAGGGGGATAACTACCATTTTGGGCGGGACTTGACCCTCACGATCCGGCTACCAACCGTACAGGGAGAACCGTACATGACTGATATCCACAGCAATCGCTGAACCAACTCCCCGGCGTTATCGACCGAGCCAACGGCGCGACTGACCTATCCACGAAGGATTTTTCCTGCAAGCAAATCGAAGAACATGCAAGAAAATAATAGCCAAGCAATCTCAAAATTGCGAATATGCTAGATGGGATTAATCTCACAAGATGGGGTTCCGATAGGATGTCTTGACGGTCACACTAGCCGCTACGAGCGAAGACAAATAAAAGCAGCAATATAGCTAAACTTCTCTAAACAAAACCTGAGTCTAAAATCTAATTTAGGCCAACTATTTATTAATGGTACAGCCGCGTGCGCACGGTGCCGCGTTGACGTGTCCTTGTCTGCTATGAAGAGATGCGGCCGGTGCACGTCCTTGTTGACGTTGGAGTCTTGGAGATCAAATCCACGTATGCATACATGCATTGCATGGCACGCAGCCCACATGGGACTTGGGGCCCACGTCCTTTAAATTAATAATGGCATGCATGGTTGACTTAGCCTGAACCAAATTGTTGCTTATACGTCCGCAGTTGTTACTGGTTCCTACACCTTTCATCTGCGTATATTTCTTTCTAGTTGTAGGACCTTGAAGTATGTCTAGAGGGGGGGGGGGGGGGTGATTAGACTACTTGACCAATTAAAAACTTAACCTTTTCCCAATTTTAGACTTTGGCAGATTTTAGCTATCTTTGCACAAGTCAAGCAATCTTCACACAATTCAAGCAAGCATGCAAAGAGTATATGAGCAGCGGAATTTAAAGCATGCAACTTGCAAGAATGTAAAGGGAATGGTTTGGAGGATTCAAACGCAATTGGAGACACAGATGTTTTTGTCGTGGTTCCGATAGGTGGTGCTATCGTACATCCACGTTGATGGAGACTTCAACTCACGAAGGGTAACGGTTGCGCGAGTCCACGGAGGGCTCCACCCACGAAGGGTCCACGAATAAGCAACCTTGTCTATCCCACCATGGCCATCGCCCACGAAGGACTTGCCTCACTAGCGGTAGATCTTCACGAAGTAGGCGATCTGCTTACCCTTACAAACTCCTTGGTTCAACTCCACAATCTTGTCGGAGGCTCCCAAGTGACACCTAGCCAATCTAGGAGACACCACTCTCCAAGAAGTAACAAATGGTGCGTTGATGATGAACTCCTTGCTCTTGTGCTTCAAATGATAGTCTCCCCAACACTCAACTCTTTCTCATAGGATTTGGATCTGGTGGAAAGAAGATTTGAGTGGAAAGCAACTTGGGGAAGGCTAGAGATCAAGATTCATATGGTAGGAATGGAATATCTTAGCCTCAACACATGAGTAGGTGGTTCTCTCTCAGAACTGGTAAGTTGGAAGTGTAGGTTTGTTCTGATGGCTCTCTCCACGAATGAAGAGGAGATGGAGGGGTATATATAACCTCCACACAAAATCTAACCGTTACACACAATTTACCAAACTCGGTGGGACCGAATCAACAAACTCGGTCGGACCGATTTAGTAAATCTAGTGACCGTTAGGATTTATGGTGGGACCGACATGCAACTCGGTGAGACCGATATGGTTAGGGTTAGGCATAACGTAATCTCGGTGAGACCGATTACGCAAACTCTATGAGACTGATTATGGTAATTAGCTAACTAGAGAGTTGGTCAGGTAAACTCGGTGGGACCGATTCGCTCTTTTCGGTGAGACCGAAATGTTACGAAAGGGAAACAGAGAGTTTACATTGCAATATCGGTGGGACCGATCGCTCGCTTCAGTTAGACCGAAACGTTACGAAGGAAAATAGAGAGATTACAATCCCATCTCGGTGAGACCGAGATCCCTATCGGTGAGACCGATTTGCCTAGGTTTTGTGGCAGTGGCTATGACATTTGAACTCGGTGGCGCCGGATAGAAAGAATCGGTGGGACCGATTTTGACTTTGGGTTTAGGACATATGTGGATGTGAGAAAGTAGTTGAGGATTTTGGAGCATATCACTAAGCACTTGAAGCAAGAGGCTCATTAAGCAACACCTCATCCCTCCTTGATAGTATTGGCTTTTCCTATAGACTCAATGTGATCTTGGATCACTAAAATGTAAAATGTAGAGTCTTGAGCTTTTTAGCTTGAGCCAATCCTTTGTCCTTAATATTTTGAGGTATCCACTTTCATCATCCATGCCATGCCATTCATTGAGCTTTTCTGAAATATTTGTCTTGCAATAGCATTAGCTCAATGAGCTATATGTTGTTATGAATTACCAAAACCACCTAGGGATAGTTGCACTTTCAATCTCCCCCTTTTTGGTAATTGATGACAACATATAGATCAAAGCTTCGACAAATGATAATAAGATTGAAAAACATCGTCGCTTTGAGAAGTATGTGATAAGAAAGAGCTCCCCCTAAATTTGTGCATAGTTTAAGATTTGCTTTGGACTGCAAATGCACAAGGAATTAGGCTCATGGGTTACTCCTCCATGTCACATACATCTTGGTGGAGCACTCAAAATAATAAAGATTGAATACATTCACTCATCACCAAGCAAAGTGAATGATCATATAAGGATATGTAAGATAATGTCATCCAACAAGCATAAATGTAGCATATGATCAACCACAAGATCATCAAGTATCACACAAACATAGAGTATCTCAAACAAGCAAATAAAGTTTAACCACCAAAGCAAGAGAGAACAAAAAGCAACACTCTCTCTCGAAGCCTATGATCTATACATTTTTCTCCCCCTTTGGCAACAAGTTACCAAAAAGTTCATAGAAAATGCATAGTACTAGATCGACTCTCAGGCTTGATCTTCAGGTGGTGGTGTAGATAGAACGCCAAGGACGAAAGCATCAGTTGATGCAGATGGAGCTGGAGGTGTGGGTGCTGAAGCTGGTTGCATTGGAGCTGTAGGAGCTGTAGCTGGTGCAGATGAAGTGGTTTTGGTGTCTGTCACTGGCACTGCAGCTGATCTCTGAGCTCTAGGCACTCTGGCAAATGCATCTGCGGTTGTCTTGCCCTTCCTCTCCTCCATGTCATCCTGAAGCTGCTCAACAATAGACTGGATCTCAGTCACCTTCACATCTAAATTGTAGAACTTCTGCTCCAGGATCCTCTCTAGGCTCTCCTGGTTTTGAGTCAAGGTGGCCAGCCCATTCTCAATCCTCAGAGTGGATGCAATCAAGTAGCCTAGTTGATCCTGTTTGCTTTTCAGAAAGTACTGCGATGCCTCTTCCATTGTTGGCATCTTGGTAGCCTTCTCTGTCCTTGCCTTCTCCTTCTTGGCTTGAGCATGCACAGAAGATGGTTCATCTTCATCCATAACCACTTGGTTGTCCTCAAATTCTGGATAGATAGCAAAATGTTCCTTGTCCAGCAAGTATGTGCCTGTGCCCATCTTGGAGTTAATCAGCTCCTGAATCTATGGGGCATACCCACAACTTCTCTTCTGGTCTGCTGCTGTCCTCTTGATAGTCTCAACAATGAGGCTCATGACCTTGAATTTCTGTGGCACATCAAACAAGTGTAGCAAATTAATTGCATGCCCTCTGATCATGTTGTGGTCACCTGACTTGGGCAAAAGAGCATGCCTTAGGATCCAGTTGATCGTTGGCAGCCCTGACAGAAGAAAATGGACTGACCCAAACTTGAAAGTCTCAAGAGCTTTGTCTGGGATCTCCTTGTACATATGTGACATAGAATTGTGATCCATCTTTTTTTGGCATAAACGTCCAAGTCATCTTCCTGCTCCTTGGGTGCATTGATCAGATTTGCCCATTCCTCAATAGTTGATTGGTACCTTGTACCTTCAGACATCCATACTATCTTGCCATCTGGGTAGAAATGTGCTGTGGAGTAGAATTGCATAATGAGCTCATCATTCCACTTTGTGAGCTTCTGCCCAACAAAGTCTGCAACTCCACAAGCAATGAAATTGTCCTGCACTCTAGGATAGTGTTCCTCATTCTCCTTCATGTAGGTCCAGTCGACCCACCTCATGTCACAAACTATAGGCTTCTTGTCCAACAACACTGTCTCATAGAAATCCTGCTGTTCCTTAGTGTGGAACCTGTAGTCAACAGCAGTCCTTCTCCTGATAGCATAGGAATCAGACAACCTCCACTATCTGAGTCCTACATCCTTTCTCAGCTTCATGTTCTCAGCCACAGGATGAGCATCATTGTGGTCTGGAATCTTTGGCTTCAGCTTTCTCAACACATGCTCTTCATCTTCTTCTTCCTCAGCAACAGTTTCAGGCACTGGGGCCTTGTTCTTCTCAGCAACTAGTATACTCCTGGTGTTCCTCTTTGGTGCATTCTTGGGCTTGGAGGCAGCTTTGGGTGCTTCTTTGGACTTTGATGTTGCAGCCCCTGACTTTATAGCATCACCCATCAGCTTTTGTGCCTTGGGTGCTGGTGCAGCAACCTCTTCTTCCTCTTCTTCAGAGTCTCTCCTCATAGAGGGATTGCCAAGAACTTTGGCAGTGGTAGTTCTGACTCTCTTTTTCTTTTTGTCTTGATCAGCAGCTTCATCTTCTGACTCAATAGTAAACTTCATGGTTTCTCCAGTGGCAACCTTCCTAGGTTTGGAAGTGGGAATCCTTCTTGCAGGTGCCTTCTTCTGCACTACTGGCTTAGAGGCTGCAGCTGAACCATATTCTTTCTTGACCACCTTTTTCTTGGAAGTGGCCTCATCTTCAGCTGCCACATAGTCCTCATCCTCAGAGTCTGAGGTTCTCTTCTTCCTTGTCCTGGTGGCAGCTTTGGGCAAATTGCTGGGAGTGCTTCTGCTGCCATCATCTGAAGTGCTAGAGGGACTAGTGCCCTCACTCATGTGAATCTGCTCTTCTGACTTGTTCTGACTATCACTTTGGTCTAACATGATGCAAACACTGACTGCTGACCCTGTGAATAGTTATAGATGAGATAGAATGGATGAGCATCACAAAGTGCAGAGATTTTTGCAAAAGAATGATTTGAAAACTTAGTTTTAGTTTTCCGCAGAAAGCATTTCGGATCAACCGATTTTCAAACTCGGTGATACCGAAGCAGTTTTGGAACCTAAACTAGTGAACTCGGTCAGACCGAGTCACAGTTCGGTGGCACCGAGACTGCTAGGGTTTCACAAAGTTCTAAAATCGGTCACACCGCTTAGCAATTCTCGGTCAGACCGAGAGTTACCAGTGCAATGGCGTTAGCCGAATCGGTGGGACCGAGTTTTTCAACTCGGTGGGTCTGTGATGGTTTCGGCGGAAACCTAACCCTAAATTTTCAAATCGCATCTATTCTAAGGATTGTTTTGACTGGATAGAGGTGTTTCAATCATGGCAAGAATCATAATGAACACAATGTGCTGAGAATCAGACGAGGATAGCATTGTGATCGAGTTCATACCCTAGTTCGGAGATGAACTCACTATGGCGGCAACGCGGAGATGAAATCCGTTGACGGCGGCGGAGACCAGCGGCAGGAGGCGGCTGGCGAAGAAGTCGACGATCCGGAGACCTAGAAGGCAGAGCGAGCTATGCGCGGGCGAAGAGGTTTGGAAAAAGTTTTCCAAATTTTTGCCCGTGTGAATATATAGCCCGACACTGTCGGTGTGACCGAGTGGAACGACTCGGTGGCACCGAGATGCATAACTGTTGACAGTTACAGCAACTCGGTGTGACCGAAAAGTTCAAACCGGTTGCACCGAGATTGAAAACCTAGATCGACTTAGTGATCTCGGTATGACCGAAATGGAAGAATCGGTCAGACCGAAAAGCACAAAGAAGTTTTAGAAGTTTAAGTCTATGGCGAATCGGGGACTCCGAGTGCTCCTCACACAGAGTGGTTTGAATCTGACTTGATCAAATTTTGTGATGTAGCATGAATAGAGTTTGAGACGAGAAATGCATAGATAACTAGAGAAGGTTCTTAGGCATTCTTGTCCATCCACTTGGCCAAAGAAAAAGGGATCCAATCAATCAAAACAACAAGTGGATGTCCTCGAATGAGTAAAATATGCAACCAACATGCTCACACAATAAAATGGCAAATGAAATATGTGGCAAAGCATGCACAACCAATTCTAGCATCTATCAAACAATTGGCGATGACTAGGTCATCTATATATGAGTATATTGACTTAGGAGTCAAATGAGAACATTTGATCATAGGTCATACTCATCGTTTAAGCTCAAGTGGGGTTACCACTTTTACATAATGCATTGATGTGTTCACATCACTAGAGTTGCTTTGACTCAATTCTTAGAGTTAATCTCCCCCTAGATGTGAGATCCCCCCTTAGAGGGATGAACTAACCTTGGGTTTTGTCGATGATGACTTCATGTAGGTGTTGAAGATGTGGATGCTCAACGTTGATGTAGATCATTTGGAGCAATCCTTTGGAGTGAGTTGCACTTTCAATACCTACATGGGTTAGTCCCACAAGGAACAAACAAGAATATCCATAGACATAGAGTGATGCACACACAAGATGATGTCCATGAAAACATTAGGTTACCTTGTCCCTTGCCTTACCAACATGAGGGTTTGTGACTCCTTGAACTAGTGCAAGATATGGAAGTTGATTGCACTTGTCCTTGCCATAATGATATGAGTGAAGAATGTTGGCGGAGTCACCCTCAAGAACTCTTTAGTTCTTCTTCTTAGGGATCCACATCATCTTGATGGGAATCCTTGGAGTTGTAGTTGTACTTGATGAAGTAGAACTTGACGTAGTCTTGGGACCCACTTGAGCAAGGCCTTAGGTGCTTCTTCAAATGCATCAATCTCCTCTTGAAGCTTGTCCTTGCCTTTGTTCTTGTGTTGGAAGATCATCTTGTGCTTGTGTTCCCTTGAAGGAAGTAGGATCATACTTCTCTTGTTACGGAACAAACTTCGTCTTGGGGTATTGATCTTCTTCCCACTCAACTCCATTGGCATTGAACTTTCGTTCAAAACCAACACCTTGATTCTTCCGGTGCCTTCCTTGCTTGCGTACAATTTCCTCGAATTGCTTACTCCCGACAAGGCTCTTGTATACACCTTTCTCTATAATTCCCTTCAATAAGCTATTTTCTTGCTCAAGTGTAACTTGGCTAAGAGAATCATTAGTGGAATCAAGAGAACTACTAGAAGCAACAATATTGGATTTGGCATTATTATTGTTACTACTAGAGGAAGAATCTTTCTTGTTCTTGTTACTAGACTTGACTTGAGGCATGTAAGTAGATAAGAGTAAACGCTTGGCAATGTAAGAAGAACTTTTCTTATGGAGATCATCATTGATTGCCTTTAAGAACTCATGCTCTTGCTCAAGATTGAGCTTTTCAAAGCGTAACTTCTCATGAGCCCTTAAAAGTTCTCGATGATCTTCGAAGATAGTTTCATGAGCTAACTTAAGAGTGTTTAGTTCTTTAGTTAGAAGCTCAATCTTCTCCTTATCATTGTCATTCATTTTATCTTGATTAGCATGATTAATTGACGTTTCATCAAAGTATTCATTACTAGAGTTGTCAATAAGTAAATCATCATCACCTAACAAGTCATCTTCATCACTATTAAAATCAACATACTCGGGGTGTGTTACCTTAGGACCTTTGGCCATGAAGCATCTTCCAATTCCTTCATTTGGTGAATCAAATATGTCATAGGAGTTGGTTGACACAAGTGCTAGACCGGCAACACCTTCATCTTGAGTATAGTCGGAGTCGGAGTGATAGCTTCTCTCGGAGTGATTGTCGGAGTCGGAGCCGGATACCCATTCACCAACATGAGCTTGATGTCTTCATTTTGTGTAGCTCTTTGATGACTTGTCCTTCCTTTCCGAATCCTTGCTTCTCCGTGAGGGTCTTCGTTCATAACGATCATCTCTACTCCTTCTCTCTCTTGGTGGTGATTCTTCTCTTCTACTTCTTCTTTTTGGAGAATCTTCTCTTCTTTTGTAGGGTGCCATACACTAATTGGAATAGTGTCCGGGTCTCCCACAATTGTAGCAATTGCGCTCTCGACTAGAAGATCTTTTGTCATTGTAGGACCTTGACTTAGAGCTTCTTTCTTTGGTTCTACTCTTGTAGAATTTGTTGAAGTTCTTCACCATTAAGCTCAATTCTTCATTGAAGGTTTGTTTCTCAGTTGATGATGTGGGGGCTTCACATGAGGCTTTGTAAGCACCACTTGACTTGTTGTGAAGTTCCTCCTTATCCTTGAGTGACATCTCATGAGCAACAATTCTTCCAATGACTTTTGTTGGCTTGAGATCTTTGTAGTTTGGCATCATTTGGATCAATGTGCACACGGTATCATATTTTCCATCCAATGCTCTTAGGATCTTCTTGATGATGAATCTGTCAGTCATCTCTTCACTTCCTAAGCCGGCAATCTCATTTGTGATAAGAGCAAGCCTAGAGTACATTTCAGCGACACCTTCACCATCCTTCATTTTGAACTTGTCAAGTTGACTTTGGAGCACATCCAACTTGGATTCCTTGACGGAGTCGGTATCTTCATGCATATCAATCAAAGTATCCCAAATTTCCTTTGCATTCTCAAGATGGCTGATTTTGTTGAATTCTTCGGGGCACAAGCCATTGAAGAGGATATCACAAGCTTGAGCGTTGTATTGCAGCATCTTCAATTCATACACGCTAGCTTCACGGTTTGGCTCTCTCCCATCAAAGAATTCACCTTGCAAGCCAATACACACAATAGCCCAAACGGCGGGGTTATGTCCGAGAATATGCATTTTCACCTTATGCTTCCAACTAGCAAAATTAGTGCCATCAAAGTGAGGACCTCTACGGTGATAATTTCCCTCGCTAGACGCCATACTCTCCTAGGTTGTGAAACCAAGGCTATGACCACCAAAAGTTATGGAAATCAAAGAAAATGGAGACCAAAGCACTGATACCACTTGTAGGACCTTGAAGTATGTCTAGACGGGGGGTGATTAGACTACTTGACCAATTAAAAACTTAACCTTTTCCCAATTTTAGACTTTGGCAGATTTTAGCTATCTTTGCACAAGTCAAGCAATCTTCACACAATTCAAGCAAGCATGCAAAGAGTATATGAGCAGCAGAATTTAAAGCATGCAACTTGCAAGAATGTAAAGTGAAGGGTTTGGAGGATTCAAACGCAATTGGAGACACGGATGTTTTTGTCGTGGTTCCGATAGGTGGTGCTATCGTACATCCACGTTGATAGAGACTTCAACCCATGAAGGGTAACAGTTGCGCGAGTCCACGGAGGGCTCCACCCACGAAGGGTCCACGAAGAAGCAACCTTGTCTATCCCACCATGGCCGTCGCCCACGAAGGACTTGCCTCACTAGCGGTAGATCTTCACGAAGTAGGCGATCTCCTTGCCCTTACAAACTCCTTGGTTCAACTCCACAATCTTGTCGGAGGCTCCCAAGTCACACCTAGCCAATCTAGGAGACACCACTCTCCAAGAAGTAACAAATGGTGCATTGATGATGAACTCCTTGCTCTTGTGCTTCAAATGATAGTCTCCCCAACACTCAACTCTCTCTCATAGGATTTGGATCTGGTGGAAAGAAGATTTGAGTGGAAAGCAACTTGGGGAAGGCTAGAGATCAAGATTCATATGGTAGGAATGGAATATCTTGGCCTCAACACATGAGTAGGTGGTTCTCTCTCAGAACTGGTAAGTTGGAAGTGTAGGTTTGTTCTGATGGCTCTCTCCACGAATGAAGAGGAGGTGGAGGGGTATATATAGCCTCCACACAAAATCTAACCATTACACACAATTTACCAAACTTGGTGGGACCGAATCAACAAACTCGGTCGGACCGATTTAGTAAATCTAGTGACCGTTAGGATTTTCGGTGGGACCGACATGCAACTCGGTGAGACCGATATGGTTAGGGTTAGGGAATAACGTAATCTCGGTGAGACCGATTACACAAACTCAATGAGACTGATTTTGGTAATTAGCTAACTAGAGAGTTGGTCAGGTAAACTCGGTGGGACCGATTCGCTCTTTTCGGTGAGACCGAAATGTTACGAAAGGGAAACAGAGAGTTTACATTGCAATCTCGGTGTGACCGATCGCTCACTTTGGTTAGACCGAAACGTTACGAAGGGAAACAGAGAGATTACAGTCCCATCTCGGTGACACCGAGATCCCTATCGGTGAGACCGATTTGCCTAGGGTTTGTGGCAGTGGCTATGACATTTGAACTCGGTGGCGCCGGATAGAAAGAATCGGTAGGACCGATTTTGACTTTGGGTTTAGGTCATATGTGGATGTGAGAAAGTAGTTGAGGGTTTTGGAGCATATCACTAATCACTTGAAGCAAGAGGCTCATTAAGCAACACCTCATCCCTCCTTGATAGTATTGGCTTTTCCTATAGACTCAATGTGATCTTGGATCACTAAAATGTAAAATGTAGAGTCTTGCGCTTTTGAGCTTGAGCCAATCCTTTGTCCTTAATATTTTGAGGGATCCACTTTCATCATCCATGCCATGCCATTCATTGAGCTTTCCTGAAATATTTGTCTTGGAATAGCATTAGCTCAATGAGCTATATGTTGTTATGAATTACCAAAACCACCTAGGGATAGTTGCACTTTCACTAGTTCTTCCTTTAAATCCTTCCTTCCTGAGTACAAGAAAACTAAAACATGAGTGTAGCATTATATTCCTATTATTTAAATTATAGGTACGAAGAAACAAAAGTACCTGATCATGTATTTGCCGTGTAATATTTGTAGACCTTTTTACCATAGCTATGTCCACATCACTGGTGCATGTGGCACCTTTTATCCAAATGTAGTAATATTTAGAATATGTTCAGGAAAGTAGGCCATGCTAGCCGATTTAGGGTGAGATTGAACATACCACGCACATCCTCAAGTCATTTGGTACGGTGAGATGGAATGTCTGGCGGCGGCTGCAAGGTCATGATGTGTCTGTGCACTATACACTCTATGAACGGAAGAAAACCATCAAATCAGCTCGAATAAAAATGAATTCATGGCGATTTCGTCCGGGTGATTAAAGGACGCAGATGAACTAGGATAAGAGATGAGATAATATCTCGTTAAATTAGTTACCTGGTTGTCCATGAGAAAGAACCCTCAGTATGGTAGATTCCCCAACCGAGTGGAGCTGGGTCGACCACGAGCAGCGTTGGGAAATTCGATGGCGATAGGCGGTGGCAAGTGGAAGTTGCGAAATGCAGTAGGCTTTGCCGGCAGCCTGGCGGTGGCGGCAGGCGTCGAGCTAAGTGTTTACTGACACGATAGGCGGTGCCATGCATAGACGCGGAGGAGCTTGTGCATGTGTGAATGGGGGTTGGAGGGGGTGATGACCCACAAGTGTAGGGGATCTATCGTAGTCCTTTCGATAAGTAAGAGTGTTGAACCCAACGAGGAGCAGAAGGAAATGACAAGCAGTTTTTAGTAAGGTATTCTCTGCAAGCACTGAAATTGTAGGTAACACATAGTTTTGTGAAAGGATAATTTGTAACGGGTAACAAGCAATGAAAGTAAATAAAGTGCAGCAAGGTGGCCCAATCCTTTTTGTAGCAAAGGACAAGCCTAGACAATTTCTTATAATGAGAAAAGCACTCCCGAGGACACATGGGAATTATCGTCAAGCTAGTTTTCATCACACTCATATGATTCGCGTTCGTTACTTTGATAATTTGATATGTGGGTGGACCGGTGCTTGGGTGCTGTCCTTTCTTGGACAAGCATCCCACTTATGATTAACCCCTATTGCAAGCATCCGCAACTACAAAAAAAGTATTAAGGTAAACCTAACCATAGCATGAAACTAGTGGATCCAAATCAGCCCCTTACGAAGCAACACATAAACTAGGGTTTAAGCTTCTGTCACTCTAGCAACCCATCATCTACTTATTACTTCCCAATGCCTTCCTCTAGGCCCAAATAATGGTGAAGTGTCATGTAGTCGACGTTCACATAACACCACTAGAGGAGAGACAACATACATCTCATCAAAATATCGAACGAATACCAAATTCACATGACTACAAATAGCAAGACTTCACCCATGTCCTCAGGAACAAACGTAACTACTCACAAAGCATATTCATGTTCATGATCAGAGGAGTATTAATATGCATTAAGGATATGAACATATGATCTTCCACCAAATAAACCAATTAGCATCAACTACAAGGAGTAATCAACACTACTAGCAACCCACAGGTACCAAGTTGTGGTTTTGATACAAGATTGGATACAAGAGATGAACTAGGGTTTGAGTGGAGATGGTGCTGGTGAAGATGTTGCAGGAGATTGACCCCCTCCCGATGAGAGAATCGTTGGTGATGATGATGGTGATGATTTCCCCCTCTCAGAGGGAAGTTTCCCCGGCAGAACAGCTCCGCCTTCCGCCAAGGTTCCGCCTCGTGGCGGCAGAGTTTCATCCTGTAAGCTTGCTTATGAATTTTTCCAGGGTAAGAGACTTCATATAGCAGAAGATGGGCACCGAAGGGCCACCAGGGGGCCCACGAGGCAGGGGGGCGCGCCCAGTAGGGGTGGGCGCACCCCCCGCCCTTGTGGCCAGGGTGTGGGCCCCCTCTGGTACTTTCTTCGCTCAATAATTCTTATTAATTCTAAAAATGACTTTCGTGATGTTTCATCACTTTTGGAGCTGTGCAGAATAGGTTTCCAATATTTGCTCCTTTTCGAGCCTAGAATTCCAGCTGCCGGCATTCTCCCTCTTCATGATAAACCTTGTAAAATAAGAAATAATAGCCATAAGTATTGTGACATAACGTGTAATAACAGCCCATAATGCAATAAATATCGATATAAAAGCATCACTACTGGAATCTGGCACTTTGCCATCTGCCATGGCAGATGGCAAAGGCATGGTCAGCGGATGGCAAAGGCTTTGCCATCTGCCAGCAGATGGCAAACAGTTTGTCTGAAACCCTGCCGGCAAAGGAAGAGACCTGCAGATAAATTAAATGAATCATGTTGTGTCATTTACATGACGAGTAAATTAAATGAACATGTCTTGATTAGGTACGACATACTTTGGACAAGGAAGAGACCTGCAGATAAATAACATAATTAAACAAACAAGTACTGAAATATAAGTGTTCCGCATTAAGCTTGCTAGTAAGGAAAATATCAGGAGATGGCTTGCTAGCTTTCACCTCTAGATCACCCCCATGGCAACTTGATACATCAAAGCAAGAAAACATTCCCCAATGTTTACAAACCTTCAGTGCAAAATGACATTCATGGGATCTGAAGACATCACTAAGAAATATCAGGTTCTATATGAGTCTGACTTATTAAAGAACACAGAGCAATGAAGAAAAGTGCAGTACATTAAATCAAGGCCAAATGATACATTGCATGCATCAGCGAGCAAAAAAAAAATGGTGTCTAATATTATATTTCCCCTTCCAATAGAGAGACTCCTTTATATGTTTAATGAGTGATTAATTACGGTTACACCAAATAAACATAGTTCTAAACGATACCAACATTTTTTATGAAACAAAGGACAACCAAAATTAACTCCCCTCGCGTGGAAACTTCATGTCCTTTCAACTCTGAAATTCGACCAAAGGTAAGCATACAATAATTTTATAGTGTATAATTATACAAAAGAAGAACATGTTACGTGTGTAGATAGCGCAAGGTGGCATATTATCATTGAGAGCATATATTAGCACATAGTATGATGAAAATTGGAACCGGATGTACTGTCAGCATGTCTTTCTCCTTATTATGTATATCATCATTTCCTCTAACACTTGACATGATAGCTTGAGAAAAAAAGATGAGTATCCAGATATGTACATAGTTATGGCTAGATTCCTTGTTTTATCCAAGAAAGATAAGTCATGAGCCCATCATCTTATTACAGCAAGGCACATCTCTATCAGTGGTGCATGAGGTGTAAATTTTATATTTTCTTTTCAAGAAAAAACTCCTACAATATTAAACATCATGATGTAACAAATTACAAATATTAGTGTTAACATAGGTTAATATCTATTATTTATGTGTGGTGCAGTTCAATAAACCCTGAAAAAAATATGAATTATTCCTAACTATCACCATCAGATCTAGGTCAATAAAAGTTATAGTCACAGCCTGAGCCAGAACTTTGGATTGAGAAGGGATTGGGAAACCCTCAAAGAAAGGAAGAAGCTCACCAGAACGCAGTTACAGGCCCCAACTATCTCAACCTTGCGCACAAAACGGCTTAAATGACTCATAAGGGATCAACAAGAGTGCCAGTCGCGTAAAGCTTGTTCAGATTGCCAAGGCCGTCCACCTGAGAGCAGGACAAAAACTTAAAATTAGGAGTCCGAATGTGGTTAGACAAGCTATACTAATTTCGTTTTGATTTTGCTCCGACATGTGCATTAAATAGAGCATGGACCACGATTGAACAGAGCAACCCCTGCAAAATAAATGTATAACAAGAGCTGGCAGCATCAACATGTAATAGGCGTGTATATTTATCTATGGGTGTTGTCGCTAGTGAACGCATACAGTTGCAATTGCACTTATGCAACCTAAAGGAGAAAGAAAAAAAACCACTTGTTAACCCAAAAGACTGAAAAAATCATAACAGAAGAAGGAAAAAGCAGCCTTCCTAAGTTCTCTAGTTGGGTGGAAAAAAACCCAGCTATTCTAAAAGTGAGCACCAGATTCCAGTATGTATCATGCAGTTTTCTGTATATGGTTCACACATGAAAAAGGGATTTTGGCCAGTGCTAGGACATGGCATTTGTTGCCTGATAAAAGATTAGTTCATGCTATCTTCGGGACAAAGTGAGCACGTGAGTTACCAGACGAGAAGGGGAGGCCATGAGTAAAGGTGGATTGAAACTTCTTGCTCGCTTGGAATGAAATTTCTGTCTTGCAAGTTTACAAAGTCATCAAGTTAAGCACTTACGATAAAATTATCTGACTCAGAAAGCTGATATCACTCATACAAAAAACATGTTATACAATATTGAGTTTCGACATAGCTATCAAATCTGAACTGAACTTCACAGAATTCAAAAGTTGTATAGCTGACAATGGGCCGTAGATGATAATTTTTCTGAGAATATATATGCTAGTTAGGCAATCCTAAGAAGAGCTGGTAAATATCAAGAGGCATATGCATACTGTTGGGGAACGTTGCAGAAAATTAAAATTTTTCCTACGGCTTCACCAAGATCCATCTATGAGTTCATCTAAGCAACGAGTCATGGGAGAGAGCTTGCATCTACATACCACTTGTAGATCGCGTGCGGAAGCTTGCAAGGTGATGATGGAGTCGTACTCGAACGTGATTCAGATCACCGATGCCAAGTGCTGAACGGACAGCACCTCCGTGTTCAACACACGTACGGGACGAGCGACGTCTCCTCCTTCTTGATCCAGCAAGGGGGAAGGAGAGGTTGAGGAAGACAGCTCCACCGGCAGCACGACGGCGTGGTGATGGTGGAGAAGCAGTACTCCGACAGGGCTTCGCCGAGCACACAACGGAGGAGGAGAGGTGTTGGGGAGGGAGAAAGGAGGCAACCAAAGGCCAAGGACTCAAGGTATGAAGTCCCTCCTCTCCCCCACTATATATAGGAGGGCCAAGGGGGGGGTGGCCGGCCCTAGGAGATCCAATCTCCTAGGGGGCGGCGGCCAAGGGGGGTTTCCCTCCCCCCCAAGGCACCTAGGAGGTGCCTTCCCCTCCTAGGACTCTTGCCCCCTTGAACCCTAGGCGCATGGGCCTATGTGGGGCTGGTGCCCTTGGCCCATGCAGGCCAAGGCGCACCCCCTACAGCCCATGTGGCCCCCCGGGGCAGGTGGCCCCACCCGGTGAGCCCCCGGGACCCCTCCGGTGGTCCCGGTACAATACCGATAACCCCGAAACTTGTCCCGATGCCCGAAACAGGACTTCCCATATATAAATCTTTACCTCCGGACCATTCCGGAACTCCTCGTGACGTCCGGGATCTCATCCGGGACTCCGAACATCATTCGGTAGTCACATACTTGACTTCCTACTAACCCTAGCGTCATCGAACCTTAAGTGTGTAGACCCTACGGGTTCGGGAGACACGCAGACATGACCGAGACGACTCTCGGGCAATAACCAACAGCGGGGTCTGGATATCCATGTTGGCTCCCACATGCTCCTCGATGATTTCATCGGTTGAACCACGATGTCGAGGATTCGATCAAACCCTGTATACAATTCCCTTTGTCAATCGGTACGTTACTTGCCCGAGACTCGATCGTCGGTATCCCAATACCTTGTTCAGTCTCGTTACCCGGCAAGTCACTTTACTCGTACCGTAATGCATGATCCCGTGGCCAACACCTTGGTCACATTGAGCTCATTATGATGATGCATTACCGAGTGGGCCCAGAGATACCTCTCCGTTATACGGAGTGACAAATCCCAGTCTCGATCCGTGTCAACCCAACAGATACTTTCGGAGATACCTGTAATGCACCTTTATAGTCACCCAGTTACGTTGTGACGTTTGATACACCCAAGGCACTCCTACGGTAACCGGGAGTTACACGATCTCATGGTCGAAGGAATAGATACTTGACATTGGCAAAGCTTCTAGCAAACGAACTATACGATCTTTTATGCTATGCTTATGATTGGGTCTTGTCCATCACATCATTCTCCTAATGATGTGATCCCGTTATCAACGACATCCTATGTCCATAGTCAGGAAACCATGACTATCTATTGATCATAACGAGCTAGTCAACTAGAGGCTCACTAGGGACTCATTGGGTCTAAGTGTTCACACGTGTATTACGATTTCCGGATAATACAGTTATAGCATGAACAAAAGACAATTATCATGAACATTGAAATATAATAATCCTTTTATTATTGCCTCTAGGGCATATTTCCAACAGTCTCCCACTTGCACTAGAGTCACCAATCTAGTTACATTGTGATGAATCGAACACCCATAGAGTTCTGGTGTTGATCATGTTTTGCACGCGAGAGAGGTTTAGTCAACGGATCTGCGACATTCAGATCCGTGTGCACTTTGCAAATCTCTATGTCTCCATCTTGAACATTTTCACGGATGGAGTTGAAACGACGCTTGATGTGCCTGGTCTTCTTGTGAAACCTGGGCTCCTTGGCAAGGGCAATAGCTCCAGTGTTGTCACAGAAGAGTTTGATCGGCCCCGACGCATTGGGTATGACTCCTAGGTCGGTGATGAACTCCTTCATCCAAATCGCTTCATGCGCTGCCTCCGAGGCTGCCATGTACTCCGCTTCACATGTAGATCCCGCCACGACGCTCTGCTTGCAGCTGCACCAGCCTACTGCTCCACCATTCAACATATACACGTATCCGGTTTGTGACTTAGAGTCATCCAGATCTGAGTCGAAGCTAGCGTCGACGTAACCCTTTACGACGAGCTCTTCATCTCCTCCATAAACGAGAAACATGTCCTTTGTCCTTTTCAGGTACTTCAGGATATTCTTGACCGCTGTCCAGTGTTCCTTGCCGGGGTTACTTTGGTATCTTGCAACCAAACTTACGGCAAGGTTTACATCGGGTCTGGTACACAGCATGGCATACATAATAGATCCTATGGCTGAAGCATAGGGGATGACACTCATCTCTTCTTTATCTTTTGCCGTGGTCGGTGACTGAGCCAAGCTCAATCTCACACCTTGTAACATAGGCAAGAACCCCTTCTTGGACTGATCCATTTTGAACCTCTTCAAAATCTTATCAAGGTATGTGCTTTGTGAAAGACCTATGAGGCGTCTCGATCTATCTCTATAGATCTTGATGCCTAATATATAAGCAGCTTCTCCAAGGTCCTTCATTGAAAAACACTTGTTCAAGTAGGCCTTAATGCTGTCCAGGAGTTTCGTATCATTTCCCATCAAGAGTATGTCATCTACATATAATAGGAGAAATGCTACAGAGCTCCCACTCACTTTCTTGTAAACGCAGGCTTCTCCATAAGTCTGCGTAAACCCAAACGCTTTGATCATCTCATCAAAGCGAATGTTCCAACTCCGAGATGCTTGCACCAGTCCATAAATGGATCGCTGGAGCTTGCATACTTTGTTAGCGTTCTGAGGAACGACAAAACCTTCCGGCTGCATCATATACAGCTCTTCCTTAAGATGTCCATTAAGGAATGCCGTTTTGGCGTCCATCTGCCATATCTCATAATCATAGTATGCGGCAATTGCTAACATGATTCGGACGGACTTAAGCTTCGCCACGGGAGAGAATGTCTCGTCGTAGTCAATCCCTTGAACTTGTCGATAACCCTTAGCGACAAGTCGAGCTTTATAGATGGTAACATTACCATCCGCGTCCGTCTTCTTCTTAAAAATCCATTTATTTTCTATCGCTCGCCGATCATCGGGCAAGTCTGTCAAAGTCCATACTTTGTTTTCATACATGGATCCTATCTCGGATTTCATGGCCTCAAGCCATTTGTTGGAATCCGGGCCCGCCATTGCTTCTTCATAGTTCGAAGGTTCATTGTTGTCCAGCAACATGATTTCCATGACAGGGTTGCCGTACCACTCTGGTGCAGAACGTGTCCTTGTGGACCTTCGAAATTCAGTAGCAACTAGATCTGAAGTACCTTGATCATCATCAACATTTTCCTCTTCAGTTGGTGTGGGCATTACAGGAATGGTTTCCTGCGCTGCACCACTTTCCCGTTCGAGAGGTAGTACTTCATCGAGTTCTACTTTCCTCCCACTTACTTCTTTCGAGAGAAACTCTTTCTCCAGAAAGCATCCGTTCTTGGCAACAAAGATCTTGCCTTCGGATCTTAAGTAGAAGGTATACCCGACAGTTTCCTTAGGGTATCCTATGAATACGCATTTTTCCGACTTGGGTTCGAGCTTTTCAGGTTGAAGTTTCTTGACATAAGCATCGCATCCCCAAACTTTTAGAAACGACAGCTTAGGTTTCTTCCCAAACCATAATTCATACGGTGTCGTCTCAACGGATTTAGACGGTGCCCTATTTAAAGTGAATGTAGCTGTCTCTAGAGCGTATCCCCAAAATGATAGCGGTAAATCGGTAAGAGACATCATAGACCGCACCATATCCAATAGAGTGCGATTACGACGTTCGGACACACCGTTTCGCTGAGGTGTTCCAGGCGGCGTGAGTTGTGAAACGATTCCACATTTTCTTAAGTGTGTACCAAATTCGTGACTTAAGTATTCGCCCCCACGATCTGATCGTAGGAACTTTATCTTACGGTCATGTTGATTCTCTACCTCACTCTGAAATTCCTTGAACTTTTCAAAGGTCTCAGACTTGTGTTTCATTAAGTAGACATACCCATATCTACTCAAGTCGTTAGTGAGAGTGAGAACATAACGATATCCTCCGCGAGCCTCAACGCTCATTGGACCGCACACATCGGTATGTATGATTTCCAACAAGTTGGTTGCTCGCTCCATTGTTCCGGAGAACGGAGTCTTGGTCATTTTGCCTAAGAGGCAAGGTTCGCATGTGTCAAATGATTCATAATCAAGAGACTCTAAAAGTCCATCAGCATGGAGCTTCTTCATGCGCTTGACACCAATGTGACCAAGGCGGCAGTGCCACAAGTATGTGGGACTATCGTTATCAACTTTACATCTTTTGGCATCCACACTATGAACATGTGTAATATTACGCTCGAGATTCATCAAGAATAAACCATTGACCATCGGAGCATGACCATAAAACATATCTCTCATATAAATCGAACAACCATTATTCTCAGACTTAAATGAGTAGCCATCTCGTATTAAACGAGATCCAGATACAATGTTCATGCTCAAACTTGGCACTAAACAACAATTATTGAGGTTTAAAACTAATCCCGTAGGTAAATGTAGAGGCAGCGTGCCGACGGCGATCACATCGACCCTGGAGCCATTCCCGACGCGCATCGTCACCTCGTCCTTCGCCAGTCTCCGTTTATTCCGCAGCTCCTGCTGTGAGTTACATATGTGAGCAACGGCACCGGTATCAAATACCCAGGAGTTACTTCGAGTACTGGTAAGGTACACATCAATTACATGTATATCAAATATACCTTTGGTGTTGCCGGCCTTCTTATCCGCTAAGTATTTGGGGCAGTTCCGCTTCCAGTGCCCCTTCCCCTTGCAATAAAAGCACTCAGTCTCAGGCTTGGGTCCATTCTTTGACTTCTTCCCGGCAACAGGCTTACCGGGCGCGGCAACATCTTTGCCGTCCTTCTTGAAGTTCTTCTTACCCTTGCCCTTCTTGAACTTAGTGGTCTTATTGACCATCAACACTTGATGTTCTTTCTTGATTTCAGCCTCTGCTGACTTCAGCATCGAGAACACTTCAGGAATGGTCTTTACCATCCCCTGCATGTTGTAGTTCATCACAAAGCTCTTGTAGCTTGGTGGGAGCGACTGGAGGATTCTGTCAATGACCGCCTCATCTGGGAGGTTAATGTTCAACTGGGTCATACGTGCGTGCAACCCAGACATCTTCAGGATGTGTTCACTGACAGAACTGTTCTCCTCCATCTTACAACTGTAGAACTTGTCGGAGACATCATATCTCTCGACCCGGGCATGAGCTTGGAAAACTAGTTTCAGCTCTTCGAACATCTCATATGCTCCGTGATGCTCAAAACGCTTTTGGAGCCCCGGTTCTAAGCTGTAAAGCATGCCGCACTGAACGAGGGAGTAATCATCAGCACGAGTTTGCCAAGCGTTCATAACGTCTTGGTTCTCTGGGACGGGAGCGGCACCTAGCGGTCCTTCTAGGACATATTGCTTCCTGGCAGCTATGAGGATGATCCTCAGGTTTCGGACCCAGTCCGTATAGTTGCTGCCATCATCTTTCAGCTTGGTTTTCTCTAGGAACGCGTTGAAGTTCATGTTGACATGAGCGTTGGCCATTGATCTACAATACATATTTGCAAAGGTTTTAGACTAAGTTCATGATAATAAAGTTCTTAATCAAAATTATGAACTCCCACTTAGATTAGACATCCCTCTAGTCATCTAAGTGTTACACGATCCGAGTCGACTAGCCCGTGTCCGATCATCACGTGAGACGGACTAGTCATCGTCGGTGAACATCTTTATGTTGATCGTATCTTCCATACGACTCGTGTTCGACCTTTCGGTCTCCGTGTTCCGAGGCCATGTCTGCACATGCTAGGCTCGTCAAGTTAACCCTAAGTGTTTTCGCTGTGTAAAACTGTCTTACACCCGTTGTATGTGAACGTAAGGATCCATCACACCCGATCATCACGTGGTGCTTAGAAACGACGAACTGTAGCAACGGTGCACAGTTAGGGGAGAACACTTCTTGAAATTTTGTAAGGGATCATCTTATTTACTACCGTCGTCCTAAGTAAACAAGATGCATAAACATAATAAACATCACATGCAATTATATGGTTGTGACATGATATGGCCAATATCATCAAGCTCCATTGATCTCCATCTTCGGGGCTCCATGATCATCTTGTCACCGGCTTGACACCATGATCTCCATCATCATGATCTCCATCATCGTGTCTTCATGAAGTTGTCACGCCAACGACTACTTCTACTTCTATGACTAACGCGTTTAGTAATGAAGTAAAGTAGTTTACATGGCGTTCTTCAATGACACGCAGGTCATACAAAAAATAAAGACAACTCCTATGGCTCCTGCCGGTTGTCATACTCATCGACATGCAAGTCGTGAATCCTATTACAAGAACATGATCTCATACATCACAATTCAACATTCATCACAACTTCTGGCCATATCACATCACATGATCAATCGCTGCAAAAACAAGTTAGACGTTCTCTAGTTGTTGTTGCATCTTTTACGTGGCTGCGATTGGGTTCTAGCAAGAACGTTTTCTTACCTACGAATCACCACAACGTGATTTTGTCAACTTCTATTTACCCTTCATAAGGGCCTTGTTCATCGATTCCGCTCCAACTAAAGTGGGAGAGACAGACACCCGCCAGCCACCTTATGCAACTAGTGCATGTCAGTCGGTGGAACCGGTCTCACGTAAGCGTACGTGTAAGGTTGGTCCGGGCCGCTTCATCCCACAATACCGTTGAGCAAGAAAAGACTAGTAGAGGCAAGTAAGATGACAAGATCAACGCCCACAACAAATTGTGTTCTACTCGTGCATTAGAGAACTACGCATAAACCTGGCTCTGATACCACTGTTGGGGAACGTTGCAGAAAATTAAAATTTTTCCTACGGCTTCACCAAGATCCATCTATGAGTTCATCTAAGCAACGAGTCATGGGAGAGAGCTTGCATCTACATACCACTTGTAGATCGCGTGCGGAAGCTTGCAAGGTGATGATGGAGTCGTACTCGAACGTGATTCAGATCACCGATGCCAAGTGCTGAACGGACAGCACCTCCGTGTTCAACACACGTACGGGACGAGCGACGTCTCCTCCTTCTTGATCCAGCAAGGGGGAAGGAGAGGTTGAGGAAGACAGCTCCACCGGCAGCACGACGGCGTGGTGATGGTGGAGAAGCAGTACTCCGACAGGGCTTCGCCGAGCACACAACGGAGGAGGAGAGGTGTTGGGGAGGGAGAAAGGAGGCAACCAAAGGCCAAGGACTCAAGGTATGAAGTCCCTCCTCTCCCCCACTATATATAGGAGGGCCAAGGGGGGGGTGGCCGGCCCTAGGAGATCCAATCTCCTAGGGGGCGGCGGCCAAGGGGGGTTTCCCTCCCCCCCAAGGCACCTAGGAGGTGCCTTCCCCTCCTAGGACTCTTGCCCCCTTGAACCCTAGGCGCATGGGCCTATGTGGGGCTGGTGCCCTTGGCCCATGCAGGCCAAGGCGCACCCCCTACAGCCCATGTGGCCCCCCGGGGCAGGTGGCCCCACCCGGTGAGCCCCCGGGACCCCTCCGGTGGTCCCGGTACAATACCGATAACCCCGAAACTTGTCCCGATGCCCGAAACAGGACTTCCCATATATAAATCTTTACCTCCGGACCATTCCGGAACTCCTCGTGACGTCCGGGATCTCATCCGGGACTCCGAACATCATTCGGTAGTCACATACTTGACTTCCTACTAACCCTAGCGTCATCGAACCTTAAGTGTGTAGACCCTACGGGTTCGGGAGACACGCAGACATGACCGAGACGACTCTCGGGCAATAACCAACAGCGGGGTCTGGATATCCATGTTGGCTCCCACATGCTCCTCGATGATTTCATCGGTTGAACCACGATGTCGAGGATTCGATCAAACCCTGTATACAATTCCCTTTGTCAATCGGTACGTTACTTGCCCGAGACTCGATCGTCGGTATCCCAATACCTTGTTCAGTCTCGTTACCCGGCAAGTCACTTTACTCGTACCGTAATGCATGATCCCGTGGCCAACACCTTGGTCACATTGAGCTCATTATGATGATGCATTACCGAGTGGGCCCAGAGATACCTCTCCGTTATACGGAGTGACAAATCCCAGTCTCGATCCGTGTCAACCCAACAGATACTTTCGGAGATACCTGTAATGCACCTTTATAGTCACCCAGTTACGTTGTGACGTTTGATACACCCAAGGCACTCCTACGGTAACCGGGAGTTACACGATCTCATGGTCGAAGGAATAGATACTTGACATTGGCAAAGCTTCTAGCAAACGAACTATACGATCTTTTATGCTATGCTTATGATTGGGTCTTGTCCATCACATCATTCTCCTAATGATGTGATCCCGTTATCAACGACATCCTATGTCCATAGTCAGGAAACCATGACTATCTATTGATCATAACGAGCTAGTCAACTAGAGGCTCACTAGGGACTCATTGGGTCTAAGTGTTCACACGTGTATTACGATTTCCGGATAATACAGTTATAGCATGAACAAAAGACAATTATCATGAACATTGAAATATAATAATCCTTTTATTATTGCCTCTAGGGCATATTTCCAACACATACAACCGTACTACCGTAAAAGGAAATAGGGAAGAACTCACCCGATCAGAGCCAAGAGAACAATGAGAACATCCAGCTTACATGCAACACCATCAGTGGTAAAACTGCTGCTGTCCCTAAACTGAAGAAAATATCAAAGAAATTAAACCATCATTACCAATGAGTGGATTTGTAAGAAAACCAACAACATGAAGATCCTTGATGTAGTAGTAATTAATAGGATATCGATATGAAGAAAATGATAATTAGATCATGCATTGATAATCCAACACAGATATGTACAAAAGAACAAGAAACTTTCGAAATATTTGGTTGAAAGTAATCCAGATGTAGGCCAACTGCAAAAACACAACCATCTACAAATAGAAAACATGGGTTGGCATACAACAATCAGAAGCGGACCTTGCTCATCATGTTTTTTACTACAAAAAAAATGAAGGCATAAACAAGCTAAGTATCTCGGTTGTAGCTACCAAACCAGAAGGATTTCTACAGTACCTTCAGTTCAGCAACACAGTTCGACGAGGTTGCAAAGTGGTGTTTGTCGCCTCTGTTGTCGTCGTTGTAGGAACCCAGCCCCATCCAAACCCTAGATGACTGAAAAAATAAATTAGGTGGACATGAATTAGAGAGAGGAGCTCACACAAGGAATTGTAGTCAAAAGGAAGGCGGAAGTAAACCTAGTTGTGCTCTTGGGCACAAAAGTGAGCAGTGTTGGCGCTAGGTCTTAGACGGAACGCCCACCCGGCAACCATTTGTCCTCCCAGAAATAGGTCGCCGTCCCGTCTCCCAGCTTTATGTAGGAGCAGGCCCTGAAAAGGGCGGATGCCACACTGTCAGGGTCAGCCGGCACCAAATGCCATGGGTATTACCATATTTCTCCAAAATTGAGTGAAATGGTGCACTGGGATCCATACATGTTTAGAGCCAAGTGCATTTTCAAAAAGCAATTTTTTGGTATGATTTCTAGATCAAAGTGTCTTTTCATTAATCGAAGTTCAAGTCCAGGAGAAATATTCATATATGCACACGTATTGTTGACTACCTCAGACTTAACTTTCAGGAAAACTGCATGCACCATCTTGAGTGATTGACACAGTGGATGTTTGTTTCCTGGAAACCATGAAACCAATGAGAAGTTAAGAACTAAAGTGGATGTTTTATTTTGTAGAGACCATGAAACCAATGAGAATTCGACAAAGTATGCTTGAAACAGAATCGAGATTCAAGT
This sequence comes from Triticum timopheevii, assembly GCA_963921465.1. Classification (NCBI taxonomy): domain Eukaryota; kingdom Viridiplantae; phylum Streptophyta; class Magnoliopsida; order Poales; family Poaceae; genus Triticum; species Triticum timopheevii. Next base: position 475,159,015 of record OY997264.1, on the reverse strand, counting down.
AAAGTAAGATTTCAGCACAAGTATCAAACTGCATAAGTGATAATCCTGCATCATACTCATAAAGGAAACTACTCCCTCCGTTCCAAATTACTCGTCGCAAAAATGGATGTATCTAGAACAAAAATACATCTAGATACATCCATACCTGCGACAAGTAATTCGGAACGGAGGGAGTATAATCTTGCATATTTGAAGGCATATATTCAAATATTGAAGAAAAATTAGCTCCATTCCAATTAGTGTAAGCAATATTGTTTCACATTCCATATATGTATTCAGGCAATCAATTACTGTATTTTGAGAGGCAGGGGGAGATAGCTTGCAACAGGAGAAAATATATGATATGCTTCTAGACAATAAGCATGTCTCAACACCTCCTTCCACACACATGTCATTTGCTCCATGCTAATGATTATTCTTTGTCTATTGCAGGTGATTTGAAGCCATAAATCCTATTCTCTTCTTTGTAAGAAGTTTGTAGCAGAATACTGTGAGTGTAGCTTGGAGCAGAGCACCTTCAATCTGAGGTTATTTGGCCCATAAATCCTATTCTCTTCTTAAATAAAATGTCATATTATTTTGTAGATAGATACATAACTATACTCTATGCAATGTTGAACTGTCAGTACTGGAACCTAAATCTTCTGCTACAAATAAAATGGTTGAGGATAGCAAATAAAATGTCCTAGTTAAACATCTTTTAGTTCCAAATAAATCATTATTTTGTACACAGATGGTGTGCAATTGAATTATTTTTGTTCACATGTTGAAGTGTCATGTGAGTACTACAACCTAAATCTGCTTGTTGTACTTTTTTCCTTATGCTCAAATACTTGCTGTAATTAGTATCTCAATGTCCAAAGGCTTGCTGAAATTCTCTTAATGTGAAAGTACTTGCCGTAACGGGTTTCATAATGTCAAATGCTTGCTGTAATTTTTTTCTTTAAGCTCAAATGCTTGTTATAATTATTGTCTCAGTGTCCAAACACTTGCTGAATTTCTTTCTTTATGTGATTATTGTTGGAGGAAGCATGGCCACAGGGCGATAAGCAAAATGGTCAAATGACCCTCTTGGTACAGAAGTAATTAATCTTGAAGAAGACATAGCCAAGAAACCCCCACTTGAAGAGCCCAAACCAGAAAAAGCAATAGATGGACTTTGTTAAGTGTCAAATGCTGAAAAATACCATGGTTTTGAATACTTTGTCGCATTTGGCTTCAGAAAAAAAATCAAAGTTTTGTAAACCACGGTATGCTAGAAACCATGGTCTTTTTGCAGTATTCAAAAAAGAGGTCCCGACCTCTTTTTTTAAAACGGAACGGAGAGAAATCTTCTCGGAGATCGCACTTGACATTGCCGTCTATGTCGAGATAAGAATATTCAGAGCGATCCAATCCTATTTTCCCTCTTTCTCTTATATGGTAAACGACCATATTATATCTCCTTGCTATAGCCAATACAGTTTGATTAGTCTATCTTCCAGCCGGCGTCACGTGCGAGTCTCCATCTCTCTGCACTGGCATGACTGAATCAAGCTCACCACCAGCGATAACACTCGTTCGCAGCAAGCTATTTCTCGAGTCCTTGGCTGCCTATGTATTTCCGGCGAGTAGCGCACAGATCAGATTGATTGATCCTTTTGGAGAACACTCATAAGCAGCAGGCTATATATGCTAGCTAGCTAGCCAATTCAGTATATATCAAGAGGAAGGAGATGGGACTGAACAATTACCTTTTCTCCTCACAGGAAGGAGATGGGGCAGAGCTGGTGCAGTCAGGGAGGACGTGGACGGGGGAGGGCCGCCGACGGGGCGGGGGAGCGACGCGGCCGACGACAGGCGGGGGAGCGACGGGGCCGGCGACAGGGTGGCGGGGGAGGGCCGGCGACGGGGCGGGGGAGCGACGACAACGGGGCGGGGGAGTGAGGCGGCCGGCGACAGGGCGGGGGAGCGACGGGGCCGGCGACAGGGTGGCGGCGGGCGAGCCTAGAGCGCCATCGACGGGGGCTGTTCGAGGTGTGTGGAGATGCGAACGTCGTATGTTTTTTTACCTGGATGGGTGGGGAGAGAGGGAGGGGATAACCCCACAGTTTTTTACCTGGAAAAAAATAACCCCATCTCTTTGCCATCTGCCAGCAGATGGCAAAGAATCTTTGCCGTCTGCTGGCAGATGGCAAAGAGGTGGGGCTGGTACGCCGTTACACTCTTGACGGCCATAGGATTTGCCAACCTCTTTGCCATCTGCTGGCACGTGGCAAAGATTATTTGCCATCCACTAGCAGATGGCAAATAATTGGCTGATGGAAACCATGTTCTTTGCCGTCTGTCAGCTCTTTGCCATCTGTTTTCTATAAGCAGATGGCAAAGACGTTCTTTGCCATCAGCTGGCAGATGGTAAAGAGCTGGCTGATGGCAAATTCCCTGTTTCCAGTAGTGCATGATGCAAAATGGACGTATCAACTCCCCCAAGCTTAGACCTCGCTTGTCCTGAAGCGGAAGCCGATATCAAAAAATATGTCCACATGTTTAGAGATAGAGGTGTCGATAAAATAAAATACGGACATGAGGGCATCATGATCATTCTTATAACAACAACATATATATTTTGTCATATGATTTCTTATGCTCAAGTAACAATCTATTCACAATGTCAAGTATGGTTCAGAAACTTCATTGAGAACTAACAAACTATAATCTCAGTCATTGAAGCAATTGCAATTTATCATAACATCGGAAAGAGTCAAGAATAGAGCTTTTCAGCAAGTCCACATACTCAACTATCATATAGTCTTCTACAATTGCTAACACTCACACAATACTTATGGTTCTGGAGTTTTAGTCGGACACAGAGAAAGATAGGGGCTTATAGTGTTGCCTCCCAACATTATACCTCAAGGGTAATGTCAACAATAATAGTTCATGCTAACTTACATCCAATTGGATATATATATATATATATATATATATATATATATATATATATATATATATATATATATATATATGGGCACGCTAAAATGAGCCAGAGTGTATTATAGTTATAGTACGCTCCAGCCAAAGCACCATGAAGCGCGCGCCTAACCAACCCCGCTCCTAATTAGGCTGACCCAACCAGCCCCCGCCCGCTTGTAAAATTTGATAGTAACCGGTGACAGGAATATAGTAATGCAATTACTACCTATCTCCTAAAAGCTAATTGCAATCGGCACGTCACATGTCGTAACTCAATTACTGCAGATTGGCTGTTCACAAGAGGTAGATAGTAATGCAATTACTGCTTACCTATATATGTAGCATGTAATAATGCAAGAGGTTGATAGTAATGTAATTGCCACACATTGGCACGTCACGGGTCGTAACTCAGTTACCATGCATTTGGCTATTCACAAGAGGTTGGTAGTAATGCAACTACTACCTACACATAAACAGCAGTAATCTTGTACCCCATTCGTAACAGGATTACTGTTGTCTCACTAAAATACAACACCATCCAATTTTTTCTTTACGGGCATTACCATCTAATTTCTGGTTCATTATGATATGCCCAGAATATCACGAGATCTAGGACGGAGGAGTAATGAATAGTGGCCAGTAATTTTTTAATTACATTACTATATGTTGCCAAACTTTACATAACTAGTGATGGACCAGCGTGGAATCCAGTAAAGTTTTTATTACCGTTACTATACAAGAGCACTTTTTTACCTTCATTACTAGAGTAGTGGTCAAACGTCACGAGGCCGAGGTGCAACATGGGCAGCCAGTAATAGACTTTAATTACATTACCATATATATGTCAGGCTATTACGGTCATTAACGATAGGTGAGGCCGGGTGGCGTGGAGCGAGCGATTAGTGGACACGGCATTTACCGACCGGCGCGCATGATAAAGCGTTTTGCGCTCTCGCTTAGTTTAGCGCTACCGTATATATATAGTGTTAGTATTCATCACCCAGGGTGCAGAATACATTATTCTTCACCCGAGGTAATCTTACGATCATTTCATAAAAAAATTATGTTTCAAATACAAATAGTTACAGTCAAATTGATTCACTGCGTAAAATTTGGCATAAAAAGGTCAGAAAACCAGAAAAATTACATTTTATGTACATTTTACACTATGTTTTTACGTTTCAAAATTTGCGTAACATAAAATATTTTTACGGCGATTATATTTTTTTCTTACATTCTCCTTTTATGTCTGAAATAAGACAAAATTTACGAAACGTGAAATTACGATGCATTCATGTTAAAATAGAGGGGGGTGAAGAATAACTATTCCTCACCCAGGGTGACGAATAGCGCGACCCTATATATATATATATATATATATATATATATATATATATATATATATATATATATATATATATACATACATACATAAACACTATTCTGATCACGGGATCAGAATAATATTCAGATCACAACCTGACCTGCCCCGCTAGTCGTACGTTGAACTTTCCCGTCAACTCGGCTGAACTTCCGCCAACATTGCCCAAACGGGGCTTGCGATATACCGTTGAAAAGTTATGGACACCAATATCATGACCCAACTTAAATTTTTGGCAAAATATAAGCGGTTTAAGAGCAGTTTTCAAAACCGTTTTTTCTTTGCACAAAAAACGTGAATCGTATTTTCGATCGCATTTCTAAATCGTTTATCGGAATGAGGCATATAATATGGCGTTGGAAAGCTGCTACAAAATCGCTCCTTCCACATGTTGAAATTTTTTCTAATTCCCTATGGTTAAAGAGTAATTTGAAAAAACGTAAAATTTCGTAAATCGAACAGCTGAGTTCGTTTTTTCGATGTCATTTCTAAACGACTAATCCAATGGAGGCATATGATATGGCGTTGGAAAGCTTATGAAAATGCGCTACTTTTTCATCTTGAAAGTTTTTTTCTAATTTTGAATGGTTTAAGAGTAATTTAGAAAATGGTCCAAGTCCTACTGAGTTCGTATTTTTGAGCTAATTTTTTAACCGTGTGTCCGAATGCAGCAAATGATATGGCGTTGGAAAGCTTGAATAAACGCGAAACTGTTTGGTATGTATTGTTTCTCCCAGTTCATTACGGTTTTAAGTCAGTTTCGAAAATGGCGAAAAACATATTTTCACCATAATTTCTACGAACTTTATCGGAATTGGGCAAATAATATACCGTTGGAAAGCTACAGAAAATGCGAAACTTTTTCATGTTGATGGTTTTCTCTGATTCCTTGCCGTTTTCAAGTAATTCTGAAAACGGCGGGATCATTCGTTCTGCCTCTATCGCGAAACAAATTCTTCGAAAATGCACCGCGTGAAGAACCTGAACTTCTCGGTGCGTGTACCTGAACTTCACTCTGTTTTTCACGTGATTTTTTTGCTCGTAGATCTTCATCCACTGCCCGTAGCTCTCCATCCCACTCATGGGAATTGAGCGGGTGATATACCGATGGAAAGCTGCTGTAAACACGCAACTTTCCCGTGTTGATCATTTTTTCATACTCGCGATGATTTTGAAATTTTTTCATCTGAAATTCATTCAGTGTAGTAGGTGAACTTCCTGCTGTTTTCATGTTGAACTTCTGTGACGTATTCTCGTTTGTAATTTTCTCATTTATTTCGTCAGTGTTACACAAATGATATTCTTTTTGTACAAACCTCTCTCACAATATTTTTTAATTTTCTCCGACGAAATACTTGAACTTGTAACAACAAAACTTTTAGTCTTTGCTTTTTTATTCTTTTTTTAATACAAAATGCACACCGTGTAGTACATGAACTTCTGGCAGTTATCAACTTGAACCTCTCTCAATTACGTGAAAATATTTAAGTTTTTTAATGAATTTTTCATCTGATTTTGCTTAATCTTTTTTATGAATTTTGAAGCGCTCTATTTTCCATATTTGAACTTCTTTTTATTTTATTTTTGAATTTCTTGTTTCCATTCTTTAATAACGAGGAAAATCCGAGTTTTCTATAATCATCGAACTTCTCCATCTTTTTAATATGGCCTTCCTGGTTTTATTTCTTAATCCTTTTTTATGAAATTTTGAAGCGTTATATTTTTTAAAAGTTGAACTTCTTGTTTCCATTTTTTAATAACGAGGAAAATCTGAGTTTTCTATAATCATTGAACTTCACCATCTTTTTAATATAGACTTCCTGATTTTATTTTCTCCATCTTTTATATTTCTTAATTAAACACCAAACTTCTCCCCATTTTTAAATTGAACTTCTTGGTTTTATTCTTCAGTAACAAGAAATAATGTGTTTTTAATGTACATTGAATTACTCTATTTTTTAAAATTGAACTTCCTAATTTTTTAAAAAATGGGGAAAATCATTTTTTATAACTTTTTTGTTGTTCCTTATTTTAATTTGAACTTATTAGTCATTCTTTAGGCCGAGAATCTGAGGTTTTTATATCCGTTTAACTTCTCTGTTATTGTAATTTGAACTTCTTAGTTTTATTATTTAGTAACGAGAAAAATCGAGTTTTATGAACTTCTTTGTTATTAAATTTTGAACTTCTTGGTTTTATTTTTTAACAATATGAAAAATCCGAATTTTTTATCGACATCGAACTTCACCATTTTTAAATTTTAACTTCTTAGTTTTATTGATTAGTAACGGGGAAAATGCTTTTTTATATAAACAATGATACCGCGCCGTTATTTTAATTTGAACTTCTAGTTTTTATAGAATGGGAAAAATTAGTTTTTATACAATCTTTTGAAATGCTCCTCTTTTTGATTTGACTTTCTCCGATTTTTTACTAACGGGGAAAATGCGTTTTAAATATTTTTTAACTTGTTGCTCAAATTTTTTGAACTTCCAAATTTGTCTTTTAGATATTAATTTTTTTTAACGTTGACCTGCTTCGCTTTTTAAATTTGAACTTCTTATAGCATTTTGTCGTGACATTTTATGCATTTTTTGCTTTTCGGTGAAGTGGCCTAGACGGTCCCTTTTTTCATTTGATGATTTTTCTTCTGAACGTGGTATACATGAACTTTGGAATTTCTGAAACATGAACTTCGCGTGCTATTAATTTTTTTATGAAACTCCATAGTTTTTATTCTTTGAATTCTATGATTTTTTGTTTACATTTTTTTGGTTTGAACTTCGATGTTCGTTTTGAAAATTTACGGTGTCATAAGCAATACAGGATGACCATATAAGCATCTGGAATTAGAAAACATGTACTTTTTAGACACGGGTATCGGTGGTGGACACTAATAGGGCATCGATGGACACCTTTTTTTAAACTTGATTGTGTATTTTTAGAAATGTGAAAATTGTAGCCTCTTTAGAAACATTGAATTTCTTCCTTATTTTGAATTGAACTTATTGGTTTTATTCTTTAGTAACTGGAAATATTCGCGTTTTTAAATAAATATCAAACTGCTCTGTTGTTTCCAAGTGAACTTCTTCGTTATTTTGAATTGAACTTATTGGTTTTATTCTTTAGTAACCGGAAAAATCCGAGTTTTCAAATATAATATCAAACTGATCCATTTTTTATTTGAACTATTTGGTTTTATTTCTTTTATTATTAACGGAAAAAATCTAGGTTGTAATAAACATCAAGCCGCTTATCTATTTTAATTTGAACTTCTTGGGGTTTAGTGAGAAGTTCATTTTTATGCATTGTGAAAAGTTGCAGTTTTTAGTGAACTTTATTGTTGTTTTATTTTCTTTCTTTTTAGTACAAATTGAACTGCACAAGTTTCACATGCTGGACTTCTGTCGTTGTCCAAACTCAGTTTTTTATTGCTCACACAACAACTCACGCCTACACTCTTTTTTTGGACTTCTGTTATCAATAGAAAAAATATCATGGCACTGTAAATAACGCCTCCACTGTCCTCCCCACACATAGGGAATTTGAAGTTTATTCTTTTTTGTATACAACGTGCACAATTGTTGAACTTCATCAGTTTGCACATCTTGTAGGAAAAGTGTAGAAAAGGCTAGCAAAAATCAAGTCGTGGAATCCACATGGCATGGAAAGCATGACTTAATTACTTTGCCTGAACTAGCTTCACACGGTAGCTTTTCTACTACTGACCATGTATTGGAACATCCAAAGTCCATGTGGAATGAATATAAAAATCTCAAAGTAAAATGATAGTTGAACACAGGAACGGCTGATGTTATAGATTCTAAAATCATACAATCGCTACAGGATTTTTTTGCCAGAAACAACACAAAGATCACATAGCCTGTTATGAACTCCGACCATCTTCCTCACGAACAACAACAATTCTGTCCCAAGCACCTCATGTGACCTTCTCCCCTACCACATGGTGACCTTCCTCCCTATGTTCACGTGGGCAGTGGATGGCAGAGCGACATGTAGGATCCCGGAGACACAAACTTTTGAGCATAATGAAGAGAGAAAAGCACCAAACAACTTTATGCTTTAACATCAGACAAGGTTTCTTCTTCTCCGAACATTCTTGTACTAACAATTAATAATGTGAGAAGAAATTAAACTGAATTTCTTCGTCTTCCTGAACTTCTGCAACAAGATATAACTCCGTTCACATACGGATGGATCAACAGATGCAACCAAAACCAAAAAAACAGAGGGATAAAAAACAGAGACTTCCCAGCATCGATGGCAGTTGACATGCTTGCACTGGATGGATCGCCCATGGCGGTGGCCTGGAAGGCAAGTTCCTGGGGATGTAGGGCTGAGGTGGTCATGCAGCACGGCGCGACTGCTATAGGGTTAGCGTGCTCAGCGCAAGGAATGGATCGGCGGCGGCCGCAGCGCCCGTGAGGAGGTGGTATGGGGGTGGCACCTGCAGCGACCAGAATGCCCTGAGTGCTGTAGTGGTGGGGCCCCATCGGGAGGAGTTGTTCAGCGGCGCGCCGGAGGATGCGAGGGTGGATCATGCCGGAGGAGGTGGGGGTGGAGTCGCGCGAAGGAGGCGGGGGCGGCTGCACGCCGGAGGAGGCGGCGGGCGGGATCCACAGCCAGGCGGAGGCGGCTGCACGCCGGAGGAGGAGGGCATGGCCTCGCGCTGGGCGGGATCCAGGGCCAAGCGACGGCACGCAGGATACACGGTCGGCGGTGGCGTGCAGGATGCAAGGCCGGCGGCGGAGGTTTGGGGTGGTGGCGGCGGCGCGCATGGCCGATGGGCGGTGGTGGGGGTTAGCCAGGGTCGGGAGGTGGGGGTGCGGGGATCGGTAGTGGGAGGTGGTGGTTGCAGCAGGAGGCGGCTGGGCTGAGGAGGAGAAGGTCATGTGGGCTTATTTAGGCCGTCCAAAAATGTGCTTATGGGCCGGTCTGATGGATCTCGGGAACACATCCGCGGCTCCTATATAGGCCTATCGTGATCCAAATAAGTATTCTAATCCCAGGATTAGAATAGTGCTATCCTATATCAGGATCTTTCCAACACGAGGTGCTTGCCAAAGGATAAAATAAAAAAGGGAAAGGTGAAGATCACCTTGACTCTTGCATATTGTAAAGACATAAAGTAGAAGATAAGCCGTTCGTAGAGGGAAGCAGAGGTTGTCATGTGCTTTTAGGGTTGGATGCACAGAATCTTAATGAAAAAGAACGTCACTTTATATTGCCACTTGTGATATGAACCTTTATTATGCAGTCCGTCATTTTTATTACTTCCATATCGCACGATTTTATAAAGCTTATTTTCTCCGCACTAATAAGTCATACATATTTAGAGAGCAATTTTTATTGCTTGCAACATGACAACTTACTTGAAGGATCTTACTCAATCCATAGGTAGGTATGGTGGACTCTTATGGAAAAAACTGGGTTTAAGGATATTTGGAAGCACAAGTAGTATCTCTACTTGGTGCAAGGAATTTGGCTAGCACAAGGGGAAAAGGCAAGCTCAACATGTTGGACGATCCATGACAATATACTTTAACTAAGATGTGAGGGAACATAACCCATTACGTTGTCTTCCTTGTCCAATATCAACTCTTTAGCATGTCATACTTTAATGAGTGCTCACAATCATAAAAGATGTCCAAGATAGTATATTTATATGTAAGAACCTCTCTTTCTTTATTACTTCCTATTAATTGCAACGAGGATCAAAACTATGTTTGCCAACTCTCAAAAACTTTTATGTATCATACTCTTTATGTGTGAAGTCATTACTATCCATAAGATCAATATGAACTCTTTTATTTCTTTTTATTCTTTCTATTTTCTCAAGATCATAGCAAGATAACAAAGCCCTTGACTCAACACTAATCTTTATTATATATAGCTCACGGACTCGATTACATAGAGGGATCACAAAGCAAAACTCAAAACTAATTTATACCAAAACTTTATTCTACTAGATCAAGATATTACCAAAAGGATCGAACTAAGTAAAATGTTAAAGATAGGAGTGTGATGGTGATACGATACCGGGGCACCTCCCCCAAGCTTGGCAGTTGCCAAGGGGAGTGCCCATACCCATGTGATTATGTCCTTGGAGGTAATGGAGAAGGAGTTGTTGATGAGGTAGGCTTGTCGTCCGTCTTCCAAGGCATAGGCTCACCATCATAGAAGGATGATCGAGTCTCCGAGATCCTCAAATCTGCAGCCAAACTCATCCTTTTGAATCTATATTCATACTCATAGTTTTGGTTTTGTAGGTCATAGATCTGGGCTTGGAGGTGCTCGATTTTCTCGTGAAGCTTGAAGATTGTCTCCCCAATGTTCTTGGTGTCCAGCTTGTGGTTGTTGGTGAATTCCGCGATCATCATCTGGTTGGCATTAAGTCCGTGCTCCGCCATCCATTGGCACTTGAAAACTTGTTGTTCCATAGCTTTGAGCTTTGTCTCCACGCTTCCGGTACGCCTTGGTCCCTCCACATCGCGGATGTGCAGCACCCCTCACGCATCTCAATGGTTTGAGGGTGTTGCAGGACCTCCGCGAGGTAGGGATTGATGACCCTCTCCAAAAACTTGTCCTTGGGAGCTCTTGGAGACGTCATGGTGATCTAGATCTGTTAGAAAAACAGCTCAAAACGAAAACAGAAGATTTTTGCGTGATACGGTGGTCAAAACCTTCAGGAGATTATATAATGAATTTTTACCAACCAAAAGAAGTATCATGCACGAAAACATAGTCCAGAAGGCACACTATGTGCCCACGAGGCAGGGGGCGCACCCAGTAAGGGTGGGTGCGCCCTCCACCCTCGTGGAGGCCTCGTGTCCTTCCCGGACTACTTCTTATTTTTCTAAATTCTTAAATATCCCAAAACAGAGAAAAATTGCTATTAGAATTGTTTTGGAGTCGGGTTACTTACCGTACCACATACCTATTCCTTTTCGGAGTCTGAAATGTTCTGGAAAGTGTCCCTTATGTATTCCTCAGGGGTTACGGTTTCAATAATATTAGTTTCAACATTTATAGGATTACTTGAGATATAATGTTTGATTCTTTGACCGTTCACCACCCTCAGACTTGTGCCTTCGAAGTTGTTCATTTTTATGGCACCGGAACGATAGACCTCCTCGATAACGCAAGGACCTTCCCATTTAGAGAGAAGTTTTCCTGCAAAAAATCGTAAACGAGAGTTGAATAGCAACACATAATCACCTACGTTAAACTCACTCTTTTGTATTCTTTTGTGATGCCATCTTTTAACTTTTTGTTTAGACAGCTTGACATTCTCATAGGCCTGGGTTCTCCATTCATCAAGTGAGCTAATGTCAAATAAACTCTTCTCACCGGTAAGTTTGAAATCATAGTTGAGCTCTTTAATAGCCCAATATGCCTTATGTTCAAGTTCAAGAGGTAAGTGACATGCTTTTCCATAAACCATCTTATACGGAGACATACCCATAGGATTTTTTTATGCAGTTCTATAGGCCCACAATGCATCATCAAGTTTCTTGGACCAATTCTTTCTAGATCTATTAACAGTCTTTTGCAAAATTAATTTGAGCTCTCTATTGCTAAGTTCTACTTGACCACTAGACTGTGGGTGATATGGAGATGCAATTCTATGATTAACATCATACTTAGCAAGCATTTTAAGGAAAGCACCATGAATAAAATGTGAACCACCATCAGTCATTAAGTATCTAGAGACTCCAAACCTCGGAAAAAATAACTTCCTTAAGCATCTTAATAGATGTGTTATGATCAGCACTACTAGTTGGAATAGCTTCTACCCACTTAGTAACGTAATCAATAGCAACTAAAATATGTGTATATCCATTAGAGGCAGGAAAAGGTCCCATATAATCAAAGCCCCAAACATCCAACGGTTCAATAACAAGAGAATAATTCATAGGCATTTCTTGACGTCTACTAATATTACCGATTCTCTGGCATTCATCACAAGACAAGACAAACTTACGGGCATCTTTGAAGAGAGTAGGCCAATAAAAACCGGATTGCAATACCTTATGTGTAGTTCTATCTCCAGCGTGGTGTCCTCCATATGGTTCAGAGTGACACTTGCGTAGGATCTGTTCCTGTTCATGCTCAGGTACACAACGTCTAATAACACCATCTACTCCTTCTTTATAAAGGTGTGGGTCATCCCAGAAGTAATGTCTTAAATCATAAAAGAACTTTTTCTTTTGCTGATATGTGAAACTAGGTGGTATAAATTTAGCAACAATGTAATTAGCATAATCAGCATACCATGGAGCAGTATGAGAAGCATTTATGACCGCTAATTGTTCATCAGGAAAGCTATCATCAATAGGTAGTGGGTCATCAAGAACATTCTCTAACCTAGACAAGTTGTGTGCAACGGGGTTCTCAGCTCCCTTTCTGTCAATAATAAGTAAATCAAATTCTTGGAGCAAGAGGACTGTCGGTGTCAAAACCGGCGGATCTCGGGTAGGGGGTCCCGAACTGTGCGTCTAGGCGGATGGTAACAGGAGACGAGGGACACGATGTTTTACCCAGGTTCGGGCCCTCTCGATGGAGGTAAAACCCTACGTCCTGCTTGATTAATATTGATGATATGGGTAGTACAAGAGTAGATCTACCACGAGATCAAGGAGGCTAAACCCTAAAGCTAGCGTATGGTATGATTGTTGTGATGTATGTTGTGTCCTACGGACTAAAGCACTCCGGTTTATATAGACACCGGAGGAGGCTAGGGTTACACAGAGTCGGTTACAATGGTAGGAGATCTACATATCCGAATCGCCAAGCTTGCCTTCCACGCCAAGGAAAGTCCCATCCGGACATGGGACGGAGTCTTCAATCTTGTATCTTCGTAGTCTTGGAGTCCGGAGGATGATGATAGTCCGGCTGTCCGGACACCCCCTAGTCCAAGACTCCCTCAGTAGCCCCTGAACCAGGCTTCAATGACGATAAGTCCGGCGCGCATAATGTTCGGCATTGCAAGGCGGGTTCCTCCCTTGAATAATCCAAAGAAGATCATGAACACCAGGATAGTGTCCAGCTCTGCAAAATAAATTCCACATTCCACCGTAGAGAGAATAAAATGTACACCAGTCCAATCTGCTGACGTATTATGCGGCATGACATCACACCGCTACCAAGCCTTTGTTTGAATCTTTTTTACTATACCACCTCCGCACGTTTAGCGAAGCGATTTCCTTGGCACGTCTTGTCGAAGCAGAGATTGTGTTCCCCTTATTCCGGGATTCTCATCAATACGGACGTGGGTAACCCAACCGCGCCATTGATGGTGGCGCTTGGGAGATAAGCGAGTTTTACCAGGCTGGTGGGGGACGCATAGTTTTCGTCCGCCTATATATAAGGGATAAGGATTTACCTTCTCACCTACGCCTTCTTCCTCCTTTGCTTATCCATCTCCGCGCACTCAAGATCCAACGCCCAAGCTCGTGCATTTCGCCTCGACCTTCTCCGAATATGTCCGGAGCGGGAGGCAAATGGTTGGCCTCCACCGTTAAGGAGGAGCACATCGCCAAGCTGCGCAGCGCCGGATACCTTTCCAGCGATATCGCGCATTGGTTGCCCGACGAGGGGCAGCTCATCCCTACCCCTGGGCCCCATGAGAGGGTCGTCTTCCTTCCCCACTTCCTCCGCGGACTGGGCTTTCCACTCCACCCATTCGTCTGGGGGCTCATGTTTTACTACGGCCTGGATTTCCACGATCTGGCGCCGAACTTCATCCTCAACATCTCGGCGTTTATCGTCGTGTGCGAGGCCTTCCTCTGCATCTGGCCCCACTTCGGCCTGTGGCTCAAGACCTTCAACGTCAAGCTGAAGGTTGTGAAGGGCATGCAAGCGGAATGCGGAGGCGCCATGTTGGGTAAGTTGCCCAACGTCCTTTGGCTCGAAGGGGCCTTCGTGGACTCCGTCAAGGGGTGGCAATCGGGGTGGTTCTACATCACCGAGCCGCGCGAGCCCACATGGGCGGCGGCCCCCGAGTTTAGATCTGGCATCCCCACGCAGCTCACCTCCTGGAAAGAGAAGGGCTTGTTGTGGGGCAATCCGAAGGAGCTGACGGGACTCCGAGCCTGCATCCAGAAGCTGGTGAGCAATAAGCTCAGGCTCGTCGACGTGGTCCAGGTCATGCTCATCCACCGGATTCTCCTATGCCAAGAACGGGCATTCAATCTGTGGGAGTCCAATCCGGAACAGCACCAGGCGCTAAGCGGGCTCTTCAATACGACATACGAAGGCGCCTGGAGGGTGCTATTTAAGGGCGCCGAAGCCCCCGCATCCACGATGGAAGATCGCGGATTTTGCTCGCAGCATCCGGCTGACGAGGTAAGTGATTCGACCCCTTTACGGCACACTTGTGGTAATCAAATTTATTCTAAGAGGGTTTCAATCTCTCTTTTCCTTTGACAGGAATGGATGGAGAAGGCCGAGCAGCTCATCAGCCCGGCTCCCATGCCAGAAGACCCAGTGAACGCCCGCCTAGCAGGGCTGCTGGTTCCGGCACCGCACGTGGTGCCAGAGAAGAAGGCCAAGAAGGTGGCCGTGGGGACTCGAAAGAGTTCCCGCAATTAGGCGTCTGACGACGAGGCGGACTCCTCCCGCGAAGATGAGGAGGAGGAAGAAGACTCTCTCCCAGAAGAGGGAGAGAAGAAGAGGAAGGCTTCCCCAATAGGGGAGGCCGAAGGGTCCAAGAGGGGGAGAACTATTCCCCCGGACAGTTTCGCCAACACCACCGTTGGCGAGGAGGAGTGGCCTTTAAGGGCCAGGCGTCCGGCGAGATTGTAAGTATCCGGATCCCTGATATGCAATTTTTTTCGCGTCACCTAGTGTCCTACTAATGCCGCATTCTGTCCGTAGTCCGGCCGATGATGATCTCCCCGCTTCATCGAGCGGTCAGATGTGGATTCACTTCTGACTGCCTCTACCCCCCGCACCGACGAGGACGCCGAGGTGGGATCCCAGAGAGGGACCCATCGGGAGGAGGCTCCGGAGGCGCCGCCAGGCAGCCTCCCAGACTTTGCGCCGGACTCTACATCGGAACCTGCAGTGGTTCCAGAGTCCGGCAGGCGGCCCCTTCGAAAGAAGGGCAAGACCGTGACACCGGCGACCTCCGTCCAACCGGAGACGCCGGATAACTTGTTGGAGGCGCTTAAATGCGCTTCCATCGAGGAAGAACACCGCACTATTATGAGTGCGGTGATTCAGAAGGTTCAGCTCGCCAAGAGCGGGCTGACCGAAGCCTGCAGCAGCCTTCTAATAGGCTTTGAGGTAAGAAGTTATAATTATGTAATGTAGTATCACATAGACAGTAGCCCCTGATGCTCGGTTCGGTGTTCGGAAAGAAAAGCCGGACTGAGGATCTAATAAGACATACGCAGGGTTGCTTAAAATATGTCAATATGGGTTTGCAGGCTGCGCTGCTGACCTCTGCCGCACTGACTGCGGAGGTCGGTGCGTTGAAGCAGGATCTCGAGCGGTCCGAGCAAGAGCTCGGCCATGCCAAGAAGCAGCTCGAGGACAAAGAAGGTGAGTAACACCACTTTGAATAGTTACCTTACAGAAAAGGATTTTGGTTGCAATAAAATTAACAAGGATAATATGGGTATTACAGGGGCCACGGACGAGGTGGCAGCCCTGAAGGAGGCTGTGTCCGCGGCCGAACGCAATGCGGCCGCGGAACGGGCAGAGCGAGAAAAGCAGGAGGCACGGGTGGCGGAAGTACGGCAAGAGCTCCAGGCTCTCATGGAGAAGCATGAGAGTTTGGAGCGTGACTCCAAGACTCGAGAGTCTGAGCTTGCCTCGGCTCTCGAAAGTGCCAAGTCCGCCAAGGCCGAGGCCCGTAAGGCCCTTCAGGAGGTTGAAGATGTAAAGAAGATAGCAGCGGGTAAGGCATTTTTCATGCAAAGCAAGCATGTTAATGTAAACTACCTGACACTTCCCCGCATTCGGAGCTCTCCAGAGGCGTTTGCAGATCTGCCGCGTAGTGTATCCGATGCCGCCGCATTCTATCGTGGCGAGGAGGGGAGCTCGACGGAGAAGGTCTTCTGGTCTCAGTACGCCGAGGCCGGCCATCCGGTGCCCCCAAGCGACTAGCTGAAACAGCTGGTCGAACTCCACAAGGTAGCTGAGGAGGCCATGAGGGGCCCTATAGTCCGGCTGTGGCCTGGACAAGCCATGCCTGGGAGCTACTTCGGCCTCGTGCGGCGGCTGGTGGATGTGTGCCCCTGGGTGGAGGTCATCAAGCGCTCCGCCTGTATTGAAGGTGCTCGTCGGGCCCTTGCCCGCACAAAGGTGCATTGGGGTAGGTTGGATGCGGAGAAGCTTCTCACGGACCCACTGCCACCGGGCAAGGAGTATCGCACACCCGAAATGTATTATAAAACTGTCCTGAAGGGATCCCGCGATATTGCGGATGAGTGCCCCAGTGTCAGGACCCCGACTCAATGCCACATGGATCTAGCATGTAATACCTCATATCACTTTGCGGCCTCACGCATGGTATTCCCACGGGTGTCGCCTTACCTTTGCCCAGGACCGTTTGCGCCTTTTGGCACACGTATATGATAGTGTCGCTAGCATCCATATGATAAGGAGCCCGGGCTGACATGGCTAGTCGTAAAACCAAAGTGGCACAAACTTACAGGGACAGGCATCCATGACCCAGCATCGAACGTGTCGGTCATTAGCGAGTGAATCCAGGCTGTAGCACTGGGCTAGCAGGACTCCGGTGAACCGGGCTATAGCGGGCTAACAGGACTCCGGTATTCATCACGTGACATTTCCCCGAAGGGACAGACACAGGAACGAAGAAGGACACATGCCGGCCAGCCTAAGTGTTCCGGAGCAGTAGCAAGCTACCATGGCTCAGTGGAAACACTAGGAGACATATCCCGGTAAGAGAGGCTACTAAGGATAAACAACTAGATAGTCAGATCCCACACATACCAAGCATTTCAATAACATACACACAATATGCTCGATATGTGCAAATACAACATGGCATCACAACATGACTCTACAACTCAAGTATTATTTTCAATAGGCTCCAAGGAGCGAGATATTACAAACATGGGTCTCATGACCCAACACTCAGAGCATACAAGTCAAAGCACAAGCGGAAGCTTAACATGTCTGAGTACAGACAACTATAAATGAAAAAGGCTGAAAAGCCTGACTATCTACCAGATCCTGCCGAGGGCACAAGATCGTAGCTGAGGTAACAAGCTAAACGTGTAAGTCCAAGCGGAACTACTAGCGAGACTGAAGTCTCTCTGCTAAAACATAAAATAGGAAAACGTGAGTACAAATGTACCCAGCAAGACTTACATCAGAACTATCTACATATGCATCATTATCAACAAAGGGGATGGTGGGGTTTAACTGCAGCAAGCCAGCTTTGACTCAGTGGCTAACCTGAACTACGACTGCAAGTAACTCTTTGAGGTGGCGCACACGAGTCCACATATTCACCATATCAATACACCACTACGGATCCGCTCCTGTCTCCCTACGAGAACGCCATCCATAGCACTCACGCTTATCTTGCGCATTTTAGAGTATCCACTTTCACTTGTCTATGAACTGTACAGGCAACCCAGAAGTCCTTTTCCGCGGACACGGCTATTCGAATAGATCATATTAACCCTGCAGGGGTGTACTTCTTCACACACGCTCTCGCCACTTACCGCCATGTACACCTCGTGTATCTTAGCAACCTTCAAGCGGAAGCCTGGCGAGGGAGTCGGCCACGACCTGACTCACCACACAAGTCTCTCGTCCAGGTTTATCGCCTATTCGGGTTCCATCCGCAAGGAGATCCGGCCGGGGTGTCACTCACGGCCCCAAACGATGTGAGCAGGGTTCCCAATCCCACCTCGACGGGTGGATCCACGCTTGGTACACCATGCCACTGTGCCTAGTCTGTCCCAAGCCCACCTGTACCGGGTGCCACTTGGTACACTACTAACACTACCTACAAACACCAGAAACTAGTTGCAACTCCTGGACAGAGATCGAGTTGATTAATAAGTCGAGAGAGCTTGGAGCGCCCGGAGCCCAATGTGTGGTAGTAACTGATCATGGATCACAAACACAGAACTCAGTTCCCGAGGACGGCTGCAATGAGACAACCCACCATGTACTCCTACATGGCCTCTCACCGCTACCTTTACCAAATCGTGTTCACACACTTAGCTCTCAACAGTAGGACATGTTCACACACCTCTGATTCATCCCTGATGAATCAGACCTGACACAACTCTAAGCAATAGCAGGCATGACAAACAAGCATGAATGAGTAGGCACATCAGGGCTCAAACAACTCCTACTCATGCTAGTGGGTTTCATCTATTTACTGTGGCAATGACAGGTCATGCAGAGGATAAGGGGTTCAGCTACCGCAGCAAGTAACAAATATGTCGTTGTTGTCCTAATGCAGTAAAAGAGAGCAGGAGCGAGAGAGTGGGATTGTATCGGAATGAACAAGGGGGTTTTACTTGCCTGGCACTTCTGAAGATAGGATAGTTCTTCATCGGTGTCATCGATCACATCGTCGAAACGCGTCTATTGAGAGGGGGCAATTACCGGCAACTGAGAAAGAAACACAATCAATGCAATGCACAATATGATGCATGCTCATGACATGGCAATATGAGTGTGTTGGCCTAATGCAACTACAACCAGATGGGTTTGAGTCATTTTGAACTAAAGGTTCAACCCCAAACTCATTTTGTGATCTTAAATAGTGCCTTATCATGTTTTGCACTGAACAGCAAGATTAACTTGTTTAAACATGCATGAAACCAGTGCAGATGGATAGATTGGATTTTTCTGATAATTTTTCATATATAAATTATTTCATTCTGAGTTACGGTTGAATTTATATGAATTTTAGAAGTTTGTCGTATTTTCTGGAATTTCCTATATAGAAATAAATCCAGAAAATACTTATTACGTCAGCATTGCATCAGGGTGACGTCAGCGGTCAACGGGCGCGGTCCAGGTCAAACCTGACCAGTGGGGTCCACTGGTCATTGACTGGGGCTGGTTGGAGACACTAACTGGTGGGGCCAGTCAACACCCACGTCAGCGCGGTCAAAGCTGACGCGTGGGTCCCACTGGGTTAATCTAAACTAAACAGGAGAATTAATCTAACCTAAACATGCTCTTGGGCCCACATGTCAGTGGCCTTGGGGGGGGGGGGTTAGCTGGCCGTGATTAACACTAATCACGCGGACACGTCGGACATACCGGCGGTTAGCCGCCGGCGACCAAACAGAGCGGTGGAGGTCCTCGTCCGGCCGTTTCTGGCGACGGGAGGTCGTGCGGGTGGGTTCTGCAGGACCGGCGCGACGAGGCGCGCCGGACAGTGGCAACGGCGGGTGCTGGGGTGGCCGGAGTCGCTGGCGGTGGTGAGCGGGGCGGCGACCGGAGCTACTGCCTGCACGGGCGTGGCGCTAGAGCAAGCAGGGGAGCGAGCAAAGGGCTAGACGGCCTCCTGGAGACACCAGGAGCACGCTGGTGATGCTCGGGTGAGCGGCCGAGCTCAGGAGCGTGGAGCTTGTTGACCATGGCGGCGGCGAGCCTCGGCGGAGGTGGGGAACGGAGCTCGAGCAAGAACGTGAGTAGGAGAGGAGGGGGAATAGGTCCGTGAGCTCACAGTGGTTGCGACGGTGGCCACGGGGAGCTCGGGGAGGGGCTGGTGACGGCAGGAGGTTGCCGGCGATCTCGGCGACCCGAGGTTGAAGAAGGCAGCGGTGTGGGCGTTCGGGGGCGTCCGGCGGCGCGTGTGTCCTCGAGGAGGTGTAGAAGACGGAGGCGGAGCTCCTTGACGTGTTGGGGAGGCTAGGCGCTGGCTGTGGCCATGGCGAACGGCGTCGGTGGCGATGGTGGCGTTCGGTCGCGGGAGGGAAATGGCGGCAGAGGATGGGATGAGCACGAGAGGGAGTGAGAGGGGCTGGGGGGGGGGGGTTGCATGGCATCTCCAGGGGTCACGGGAGCAAGCAGGGAGGCAGGAGGTGGCGTGCGATGGCCGTGCGCGCGTCGGGCACGCGCTGTGCGTCCGACTGGCGGGAGGAAGAAGACCTCCCTGCCCCTGGTGGGCTGGGCCGGTCAGATGGGCTGCCAGGTGAGCGCCAGGTAAGTTCTGGTGAGTTTGCTCTCTCTCCCTTTTATTTCTGTTTTCTATTTATTTGCTTTGTTTTGATTTAGTTTACAAACCAAATCATTTTTATAAACTTTCTGTAAATTGTTATGTAAGCTCAGGACTAGCCCAAGGTCACAAGCAACTTACAAAAATATTGAACATTATTTCTTATATAGCAGAAATAATTTCAACCCAAATATATTATTGATTTAAATCAAAGACCCAAATAAATTATTTCTGTGACTCCAAAAATATTGGTTTGAATTTTACATCATGCCAATATTTTCACAGAATAACAGGAACATTTTCTTGGACTCATTTGATGAGATTTAAATGTTGGTTATTTTTAGAGGTCTTTTGAGGCTTTTGAAAATTCCTCAATTCAAATTTCATTAGAATTTAAACATGATGCTCACATGAAGGGCTAGCCTAGTGCATACCAGAACTAGGGATGTGACAACTCACCCCCACTAAACAAGAATCTCGCCCCGAGATTCAAGACGTGAGGTAAAAGGAAAGGGGGGTCACAAAACTATCACAATCTTCATGATCCATTTGCCCTTCTTGAAGATGTTGACTCATTGCTTCAAATCGATCTTGACGTCTTTGCTTTCGAGATCTTCATTTAACATGATGACAAGAAGAAAGGGAAAACTCTAGAAGGATCGATCTCCTCGAAGATCGAACAACTTAGGATCAACTCATGGATTGAGACATGGAAACATCTCTCAAGCTGAGACACGAAGCATACATCTGAAGAAATGGAGTGAGACAGATGACGAGGGCTCGCTAGGTAGACAACAATTCCAGACTTAAGAATGTGGTGATCGGTTGTCAACGTAGCGAGGAGTTGAATTGCCATGATACCATAACGGGGCACCTTAGGGAAGGTTACTTGTGGGAATATCCCTTAAGTGGCAAAAAGAATTACCTTTGATTCAGAGATCATTAGAGCTCTTTATACCAGCTTAAGGCAAATCACAATCGATCATTTGAAGGAGTTCGGTAGAATGACATACTCAGACTAGAATGGATGATGTGGATTACCTTGTTGAAAACAACACAAGGAATGATTTTAGTAACTGGGGAGAAGCTCAACAGTAGAGAGTGAGTCTACTATTTCGAAAGTTATAGCATAACTGAGGAATCTGAGAGCAAACCCAATTAGTGACGATGATAACACCTAGCGCTTGTGCATGCTCTCAAGAACTTGAGCATCTCCATATTCATCAAGGTTTTACCAATATCCGTGTCAAGGATCCTGGCAACACAACATACTACCAGGATGAATAGTCATGGATTATGCAGATACAAAGGAAGATAACACCTTCTCGGATTTCACCTTAGCGAGGCCAAGGAAACAAAATCTGGATGATCGACCGAGAGACATTTAGCACTCCGGTTCTAATGTTCTCCTTGATGTGCTAGTGTAACCCATTCATAGATATGGTTTGATATCTAGAACATCAAGTAAAAGGTCGGACTTCGGAAACACCAAAAATCATAAGGCACAACTAGGGGGTAAATCCTACGAAGTCCTTATGGGGAGGTGGCAAACTTCCTCAATCAAGATACTAAAATAATAGGTCTTCCGGCTGGGTGTGTTGGCCACGACATCCAATTTACCGGGCTACAGAGAGACCACTATTATAGTTCTTGGGAAACGTTCCAACCATCATATCTGCCTGAGAATCGGATCTGGTTGGTGTCAGGATAATCCAGACTTGTCAAGTCTAGAAAGAAAATGAAAGTTTGCAACACAAATCGACGAGATGACGTTGCGAGATTCTCGGGAAATGAACTACGATAGCAAGCTCCAAAACATGAGCTGGTTCTGCTACACACATGTGAAAACGTTGTCCCAGACAAACATGACCACGTAGTAGTCTTATAATAAAACACTACCGAGTTCAGGTGGGGAACATAATCGAGGATATTGAAGTCCTTACATAAGGCATGCTCTTAAGAAGGAACTTCCTTTCCTTGAACAAATCAATCAGTGGCTTGGTGTGCTAGGGGATACATATGGAATGAAGATGATCCGTCTATCAGACCATAGAATACTTCGCACATGCATGACTGACTTGGGATGATTCCAGAGGAAGCAAGAACAAACTCTCTCGAATTCACGGTGGCAACTTACATCAAGTGCACGTGAATCAAAGGAAGTCACTTCTTTCATCCAAACATATTCTTCATGAACGGGGCATGAAGAAAATGCTTACACAAGTTTCCAACACTAGCTGGATATTCAACACAAATCATGGAGGAGACAAAATGCCGCTGATGGCTCAACAACAACTCATCGGAATTTCCATATCACTGGACTTCCACCATTATGTGAACAATGTGATAGTATTGGTCAGACCAAAAGATGTAATGGTGTATGCTCGAGGAATCAACCACGAGTAAGACAACATTACGAATATCATTGGTTCTGATTTGATTTGAGGATAGCCCACACTCAAATCAAAGTTTTGACATGACAACAGATCCAACAACTAATCACGAGGACCAATCGATGAGAATATCATCTTTCTTCAACACACATACAGAAAGATATCCCTTGGAATGAACTGAGTCGGAGAAGCTTTTATCTTCCAACTCTCCAAGTTGTTGTTTAGCTTGACCAACTAGCTCAGGGGTATCCCACACAGATTCTTGGAGAAGGGGTGGTTTACAAGAAACCATCTTGATCACGAACTCAACATAGCGGTCAGGTGACAACCTGGTAATACTTCTGAGAAGATATTCGGAAAATCACAAACCACCGGTATGTCACTAAGCTCAAGAACAATCTTGCCTTCCAGGGCAAGACGATATGATCAACAGAGCAAGGGTTTGAATAATCCTAACTCATTGATCGAAGAGTGCACCAGAAATAAAGACTAGGTAGCACAATCAGTCTTAGAATGAGGGTTCAATAACCAACACGCTAAGAATGAAATTGTTTTCCATTTAACTACCAAGCAGCAAGGTTGCTAGGAGTATTGATTTCACACATCACGATTCACTTGCCGGCACTCCGGTTGCGACAACACGGAACCAAGAAATGAATAATGATGGCGAGAGTATCACTGTATCAAGAATTCATAAGATGGTGCAATTCTCATTACATTCTTGATATAAAGATGGTAATACTCCAAGGTAGAACAGAACAAAAGCTGGATTGGCGTTTTGATCTGCGAAGTACAACTACTTTGACCCAATCTTGGAAATGGATAAGGTACTGGAGTTTGTTTCTCCTAGTCATTCCGATTAGAATGGCTTGACGGACCACAGGAGTAATGGCATCGATAAACAAATGCACGCATACTCTTGACTATCAATTGATAGACGGGGTCGGACTACAACTAAGGAGGGACAACTCAAGGAACATGTAACTTTCTGAGTTGTGGATGCATAGGTTAGTATGTCGAACCAAGTTCAACGGGTTTCTTCCGAATAACCCATGCAGAAAGGTAGAACTGGCAGATTCACAATATAGAATGGAGAACTCATCAAGAGCACTCTGGTTGTGATATTTTGGTTCAAAAGAACTCCTGCCAAGAATGGTTCATGGTATTTGGAAGAACGATATACCACGGACCTCGAGGACTATCACAAAGGTTACTAATATCCTAAAGGAACTAGCAACACTATCAACACGAGGTAAGTAGGGTGAATCTCGGGTTAAAAAACCCAGGAATAGAAAGCCTACTAACTAAATGGCATCACGGGATGCTTTCGAGAATGATGGCCAGAATCATCACACTGGGAACACAAAGCATGGCTAAATTACTAGATGATCCTCTAAGACACCTAGGGTCGTAATAATAACTCCAACATATATGTCGAGGCAATAGAGTACCTCAACTCAGCAATTAGTGTGATTAACCTGGCCTAAAAGGACATCAGGAACGGGAGGAAGGGATTTGCAAATGCATCAGACTGTTTAGAAACCTGGGATGACTCGGACAGCATAACGGCTGTAAATGCTCAAAAGAATTAAGACATGCTACAAAAATGGTGGCATAACCACTCGATCATCACAATATCAAGGTTTTGAGATCAACAATTAACATACGGAAGTAGAAGAAATTGAACAGAGGCTTGAATCCATCAATCCTATAAGTCTACGGATTAGTAACACGTGATCCTGATAGAAAGAAGAGAAAGCCTAGTTCCTTATCCCCGTAGGAAGGATAAGATGACTCGGATCAGAAGGCATAATGTATAAGGAGTAAAAAGAGCCTTACGTTCCATCCCACAATCAATTCCCCTACATATAACTAAAACATTTCTAGACTCAACTTCGACCAGTTTGGCTTGATAATCCTACAGGCAGTCAAGCTCTGATACCAAAGCTGTCAGGACCCCGTCTCAATGCCACATGGATCTAGCATGTAACACCTCATATCACTTTGCGGCCTCACGCACGGTATTCCCACGGGTGTTGCCTTACCTTTGCCCAGGACCGTTTGCGCCTTTTGGCACACGTATATGATAGTGTCGCTAGCATCCATATGATAAGGAGCCCGGGCTGACATGGCTAGTCGTAAAACCAAAGTGGCACAAACTTACAGGGACAGGCATCCATGACCCAGCATCGAACGTGTCGGTCATTAGCGAGTGAATCCAGGCTGTAGCACTGGGCTAGCAGGACTCCGGTGAACCGGGCTGTAGCGGGCTAACAGGACTCCGGTATTCATCACGTGACATTTCCCCGAAGGGACAGACACAGGAACGAAGAAGGACACATGCCGGCCAGCCTAAGTGTTCCGGAGCAGTAGCAAGCTACCATGGCTCAGTGGAAACACTAGGAGACATTTCCCGGTAAGAGAGGCTACTAAGGATAAACAACTAGATAGTCAGATCCCACACATACCAAGCATTTCAATAACATACACACAATATGCTCGATATGTGCAAATACAACATGGCATCACAACATGACTCTACAACTCAAGTATTATTTTCAATAGGCTCCGAGGAGCGAGATATTACAAACATGGGTCTCATGACCCAACACTCAGAGCATACAAGTCAAAGCACAAGCGGAAGCTTAACATGTCTGAGTACAGACAACTATAAATGAAAAAGGCTGAAAAGCCTGACTATCTACCAGATCCTGCCGAGGGCACAAGATCGTAGCTGAGGTAACAAGCTAAACGTCAAAGTCCAAGCGGAACTACAAGCGAGACTGAAGTCTCTCTGCTAAAACATAAAATAGGCAAACGTGAGTACAAATGTACCCAGCAAGACTTACATCAGAACTATCTACATATGCATCATTATCAACAAAGGGGATGGTGGGGTTTAACTGCAGCAAGCCAGCTTTGACTCAGTGGCTAACCTGAACTACGACTGCAAGTAACTCTTTGAGGTGGCGCACACGAGTCCACATATTCACCATATCAATACACCACTACGGATCCGCTCCCGTCTTCCTACGAGAACGCCATCCATAGCACTCACGCTTATCTTGCGCATTTTAGAGTATCCACTTTCACTTGTCTATGAACTGTACAGGCAACCCAGAAGTCCTTTTCCGCGGACACGGCTATTCGAATAGATCATATTAACCCTGCAGGGGTGTACTTCTTCACACACGCTCTCGCCACTTACCGCCATGTACACCTCGTGTATCTCGGCAACCTTCAAGCGAAAGCCTGGCGAGGGAGTCGGCCACGACCTGACTAACCACACAAGTCTCTCGTCCAGGTTTATCGCCTATTCGGGTTCCATCCGCAAGGAGATCCGGCCGGGGTGTGCTCACGGCCCCAAACGATGTGAGCAGGGTTCCCAAGCCCACCTCGACGGGTGGATCTACGCTTGGTACATCGTGCCACTGTGCCTAGTGTGTCCCAAGCCCACCTGTACCGGGTGCCACTTGGTAGACTACTAACACTACCTACAAACACCAGAAACTAGTTGCAACTCCTGGACAGAGATCGAGTTGATTAATAAGTCGAGAGAGCTTGGAGCGTCCGGAGCCCATTGTGTGGTAGTAACTGATCATGGATCACAAACACAGAACTCAGTTCCTGAGGACGGCTGCAATGAGACAACCCACCATGTACTCCTACATGGCCTCTCACCGCTACCTTTACCAAATCGTGTTCACACACTTAGCTCTCAACAGTAGGACATGTTCACACACCTCTGATTCATCCCTGATGAATCAGACCTGACACAACTCTAAGCAATAGCAGGCATGACAAACAAGCATGAATGAGTAGGCACATCAGGGCTCAAACAACTCCTACTCATGCTAGTGGGTTTCATCTATTTACTGTGGCAATGACAGGTCATGCAGAGGATAAGGGGTTCAGCTACCGCAGTAAGTAACAAATATGTCGTTGTTGTCCTAATGCAGTAAAAGAGAGCAGGAGCGAGAGAGTGGGATTGTATCGGAATGAACAAGGGGGTTTTGCTTGCATGGCACTTCTGAAGATAGTATAGTTCTTCATCGGTGTCATCGATCACATCGTCGAAACGCGTGTATCGAGAGGGGGCAATTACCGGCAGCTGAGAAAGAAACACAATCAATGCAATGCACAATACGATGCATGCTCATGACATGGCAATATGAGTGTGTTGGCCTAATGCAACTACAACCAGATGGGTTTGAGTCATTTTGAACTAAAGGTTCAACCCCAAACTCATTTTGTGATCTTAAATAGTGCCTTACCATGTTTTGCACTGAACAGCAAGGTTAACTTGTTTAAACATGCATGAAACCAGTGCAGATGGATAGATTGGATTTTTCTGATAATTTTTCATATATAAATTATTTCATTCTGAGTTACGGTTGAATTTATATGAATTTTAGAAGTTTGTCGTATTTTCTGGAATTTCCTGTATAAAAATAAATCCAGAAAATACTTATTACGTCAGCATTGCATAAGGGTGACGTCAGCGGTCAACGGGCGCGGTCCAGGTCAAACCTGACCAGTGGGGTCCACTGGTCAGTGACCGGGGCTGGTTGGAGACACTAACAGGTGGGGCCAGTCAACACCCACGTCAGCGCGGTCAAAGCTGACGCGTGGGTCCCACTGGGTTAATCTAAACTAAACCGGAGAATTAATCTAACCTAAACATGCTCTTGGGCCCACATGGCAGTGGCCCTGGGGGGGTTAGCTGGCCGTGATTAACACTAATCACGCGGCCACGTCGGACACACCGGCGGTTAGCCACCGGCGACCAAACAGAGCGGTGGAGGTCCTCGTCCGGCCGTTTCCGGCGACGGGAGGTCGTGCGGGTGGGTTCTGCAGGACCGACGCGACGAGGCACGCCGGATAGTGGCAACGGCGGGTGCTGGGGTGGCCGGAGTCGCTGGCGGTGGTGAGCGGGGCGGCGGCCAGAGCTACTGCCTGCACGGGCGTGGCGCTAGAGCAAGCAGGGGAGCGAGCAAAGGGCTAGGCGGCCTCCTGGAGACAGCAGGAGCACGCTGGTGATGCTCGGGTGAGCGGCCGAGCTCAGGAGCGCGGAGCTCGTTGACCATGGCGGCGGCGAGCCTCGGCGGAGGTGGGGAACGGAGCTCGAGCAAGAACGCGAGTAGGAGAGGAGGGGGAATAGGTCCGTGAGCTCACAGTGGTTGCGACGGTGGCCACGGGGAGCTCGGGGAGGGGCTGGTGACGGCAGGAGGTCGCCGGCGATCTCAGCGACCCGAGGTTGAAGAAGGCGGCGGTGTGGGCGTTCGGGGGCGTCCGGCGGCGCGTGTGTCCTCGAGGAGGCGTAGAAGACGGAGGCGGAGCTCCTTGACGTGTTGGGGAGGCTAGGCGGTGGCTGTGGCCGCGGCGAACGGTGTCGGTGGCGATGGTGGCGTTCGGTCGCGGGAGGGAAATGGCGGCAGATGATGGGATGAGCACGAGAGGGAGTGAGAGGGGCCGGGGGGGGTTGCGTGGCATCTCCAGGGGTCACGGGAGCAAGCAGGGAGGCAGGAGGTGGCGTGCGGTGGCCGTGCGTGCGTCGGGCACGCGCTGTGCGTCCGACTGGCGGGAGGAAGAAGACCTCCCTGCCCCTGGTGGGCTGGGCCGATCAGATGGGCTGCCAGGTGAGTGCCAGGTAAGTTCTGGTGAGTTTGCTCTCTCTCCCTTTTATTTCTGTTTTCTATTTATTTGCTTTGTTTTGATTTAGTTTACAAACCAAATCATTTTTATAAACTTTCTGTAAATTGTTATGTAAGCTCAGGACTAGCCCAAGGTCACAAGCAACTTACAAAAATATTGAACATTATTTCTTATATAGCAGAAATAATTTCAACCCAAATATATTATTGATTTAAATCAAAGACCCAAATAAATTATTTCTGTGACTCCAAAAATATTGGTTTGAATTTTACATCATGCCAATATTTTCACAGAATAACAGGAACATTTTCTTGGACTCATTTGATGAGATTTAAATGTTGGTTATTTTTAGAGGTCTTTTGAGGCTTTTGAAAATTCCTCAATTCAAATTTCATTAGAATTTAAACATGATGCTCACATGAAGGGCTAGCCTAGTGCATACCAGAACTAGGGATGTGACACCCAGAAATGTAATCTTTGAGTAAACTCGCTATGTGTTATCTTGTGCGCTGAAAACTTTGTTCATGTGCGCATTAAGCAACGCTTATTTAATTTAAAATATTACCTTCTGTGCGGCCGTATATAAAATCTGAGAGATGGCAAGTCGTTGGCTTCAGCCCCCGAGCTACTAGTGCTGGGGTGTTTGGGATAAACTTGAGCACTCTTGTTCCCATTTTTGGGTCCATCTAGGGAGGCGCTCAACACAACGAACAAGGCAACCGGACTTATAATGCTTGAACACTCTCACTTAGCCATAGAATTCTATAATTTTAAATTTCGGCGAAGCCCCTGGTATTCGGAAGACCGAATCCGGGGCGCTATCCACGCCTTCGTCGGACATTATCCGGAACTTCGCTCAAAGCGGCGTGAGTCTTTAAGGACCCGAAAAGACCTCTCGAACAGTGACCAGTCTCTCGCCTTATCATGCCGGTCAGTTTTAGCTTTCTCCACTGAGGCGCTCGCCCGGCTCAACCGGGGCGCAATCGCAGTGGTTCTCCCAGTGCCACCTTAGCCGACAGAACGGAACGTAAGGCACCAAAACGTGGGAGCCGGGCAAACCCAACTATTGACCCAAGACATGATTCGGAGCCGATTCATATAATGCTATAAGTTCGGGGTGCCGCACTTATGAAAGTGTTCGGACTTATCACACCATAATGTGGGGAACATGAGCCCCTGGTGTATTAGGCCGTACCAAAATATACGGTTGCAAGATGTCATGTAATGAACATATATATATGAAACATAATGTAATTGCAGTCAAAAAGGTGCTGCATTATTTATTAAAGGAAGTCTGCTATGAGTGCGGACTAATACAAATAGTGCGGTAAGCAAGGGATTTGGACTACTTAAACAGGTCTCCCTCCAGGGATGAGCTGCGGACTTGGTGTATATAATCGAATTTAATGCTCGTAACTGAGACCACCTGAGTGTTTTTCGCAGCCTTCTTTCGTCCCTGGCTATTGCATCGTGAGTTCGGCAGGTTCACCGCCGGACAGGGCCTCTGGTTAACGGAGTCCTGTGTATACAAAGAAGGAAAATGATAATAAGAATAAAAAGAGAAGGGGGGCACACTTGCGAGCCCCTGGTGTGGTCGAACCGCTCTCTGGGCTCATTGTGGTCGTGCCCCTTCCCCTGCGCCCATGGTATCTCCAAAGTGTAATGATGTACGCAGGGAGTTGTCCTTGCAATCATGTGAGGGCGGAGGTTAGGGCCGCATTGCTAAGCGTGCTCTGATCATGCCAGGTTGTCTTGGTTGGTGTTGCTTCGGGCACGTTTTGCTGTATCCGGCCGTTTGACGGCAGGACTCGAGAATTGCCTTAAAAGGCTGCTCTGTACTTCTGCCGTGAGAGCCATTGTATGTTCCCCCGTTCGGAGGGAGCGTTCCGTATTTCCGTTGACCGTGATGACTCCACGAGGGCCTGGCATCTTGAGCTTGAGGTATGCATAATGCGGCACCGCGTTGAACTTTGTGAACGCGGTTCGTTCGAGCAGAGCGTGATAGCCGCTGCGAAACGGGACTATGTCGAAGATTAACTCCTCGCTCCGGAAATTGTCCGGGGATCCAAAGACCACTTCCAGTGTGACTGAGCCTGTACAGTTGGCTTCCACACCTGGTATGACACCTTTAAAGGTTGTCTTTGTAGGTTTAATCCTTGAGGGGTCTATGCCCATCTTGCGCACTGTATCCTGATAAAGCAGGTTCAGGCTACTACCGCCGTCCATCAGGACTCTCGTGAGGTGAAATCCATCGACGATTGGGTCTAAAACCAATGCGGCGAATCCGCCATGGCGTATGCTGGTCGGATGGTCTCTTCGATCGAAAGTGATCGGACAAGAGGACCATGGATTGAACTTCGGGGCGACTGGCTCCATCGCATAGACGTCCCTTAGCGCACGCTTCCTCTCCCTCTTGGGTATATGGGTTGCGTAAATCATGTTCACCGTCCGCACTTGTGGGGGGAAACCCTTCTGTCTTCTATTGTTCGGCGGTCGGGTCTCTTCCCCGTCGTCGCTGTTTAGCCCCTTGTCATTGTTTTCGGCAATTAACTTACCTGCCTGCTTGAACACCCAGCAATCTCTATTGGTGTGATTAGCTGGCTTTTCAGGGGTGCCATGTATCTAGCATAAGCGGTCGAGTATTCGGTCCAAATTGGACGGACCCGGAGTGGTTTTTTTGAATGGCTTCTACCGTTGACCGGGTTTAGAGCCTCGGAATCCGGTGTTGACTGCCGTATCCTCCTTATCGTCGCCGTTAATGCGGCGTTTGTTTTTGTTCCGACGTGACCTGCCATTGTTGTCCTTAGTATCCGGACTGCCAGAATTTTTACGGAGGTTATTGCTGCGAGCTAGCCAGCTATCCTCTCCCGCGCAAAAGCGGGTCATTAGTGACGTGAGGGCTGCCATGGATTTCGGCTTTTCCTGTCCCAGGTGCTGGGCTAGCCACTCGTCGCAGATGTTATGTTTGAAGGCTGCAAGGGCCTCTGCATCTGGACAGTCGACGATTTGGTTTTTCTTTGTCAAGAACCGTGTCCAGAATTGTCTGGCCGATTCGTCTGGCTGCTGAATTATGTGGCTTAGGTCATCGGCGTCTGGTGGCCGCACATACGTGCCCTGGAACTTATCGAGGAATGCGGCTTCCAGGTCTTCCCAACACCCAATTGACTCTGCGGGCAAGCTGTTAAGCCAATGCCGAGCTGGTCCTTTAAGCTTGAGTGGGAGATACTTGATGGCATGGAGATCGTCGCCGCGGGCCATATGGATGTGAAGAAGATAATCTTCGATCCAAACCGCGGGGTCTGTTGTGCCATCATAGGATTCGATGTTTACGGGTTTAAACCCTTCAGGGATTTGATGATCCATTACTTCGTTAGTGAAGCATAGCGGGTGTGCGGCGCCTCTGTATTGAGCAATATCACGACGCAGCTCGAGAGAGCGTTGTCTGCTGTGTTCGGCCTGGCCGGGGTTATTGTATCCGGCGCGACGGTATTCGTCGTGGGTCGTGGGCGCCCACGTGATCCGTAGATGGATCTGGATTGCCTTGTTTTTTCCTCCAATATATCTCGCAAGTCCGGCGCGTTCCCTCTTGGCTTCGTACTCTTGGAGTGATGCCGGGGTACGGTCTTGGTTGGGGGCCTTGATGCCTCCCTGTCATGACCACGGGGTGGTCGGTCAGCCATATCGTGCGCTGGTGATGGAGGTATGTATGCTTCCTCCTCTAATCGGGGGAGCAGCTTGCGTCTTGGGTAAATTTTGGAGGGGCGTTCGAGTTTATACTCTTCGGCCGCGAGGACCTCGGTCCATCGATCGGCCAGCAGATCCTGATCAGCTTGAAGCTGCTGCTGCTTTTTCTTTAGGCTATTTGCCGCGGCGATAAGCCTACGTTTGAAACGCTCTTGTTCGATGGGATCCTCGGGCACGACGAATTCGTCGTCGTTGAGGCTTGCCTCGTCTTTGTAGGGAGGTGTATAGTTATAATCCTCAACCTCCTCGTCTGCCGCCTTCTTGTGAGGGCTTGCTTCTGCATCCTCCTGCGATGAGTCTTGCTGGAGGGGATTGTCTTCGGCACTCTCTGGGGTATTATTATCTCCTGTGCCGGAATCTCCATTCTTTCTGTGGCGGGATTTAGAGCGGCGCCGCTGACGCCGACGCTTGGGCTGTTTCTTTAAAGAATCTACCTCCGCTGCTTCTTTGCCGTCCCCGTCTTTTGGGGTGTCCACCATGTATATGTCGTATGACGAGGTGGTCTTCCAGTGCCTTGTAGGCGCTGGTTCCTGTTCGTCTCCGGCATCGTCGTCCATAGCGTCGATGTCTTCGGAGTCGTAGTCTAGCATGTCGGTTAGATCGTCGACAGTGGCTACAAAGTGGGTGGTGGGTGGGCTTTGAATTTCTTCGTCGTCCGTATCCCAACCATCCTGGCCATAGTCCGGCCAGGACTCTCCGGATAGCGAGAGATGCTTTAGCGAATTTAGGATGTCATCGAAGGGCGAGTGTTGGAAGAAGTCCGTGGCGGTGAATTCCATAACCGGCGCCCAATCAGATTCGATTGGCAGGGGCGCGGGAGGTCCGGAGTCCGGCAAGGAGTCCGGCACCTCGGAGTCACGAGCTTCGCGAGGGACAAGGGTAGTGTTCGGCTCCATCACCGTGGAAGTTGAAGCCCCCGAGGTGGTGTCTAACCACCGGTCCTCGATCTGGGCGATCGGCTCCGGTCTAAGGGCCAGAGCGGATTGTTGTGCGGCTGCCAAGGCACTGTTTGGTGACAGAGCTAGATCATGCCCATCGCAACAGTGCAGCACGCATGGCTGTGGCTCGAGCCCATCGAAGATCAAGTCCCCGCGGATGTCGGCCGTGAAGCTTAGGCTTCCGAATCTGACCTGACGGCCAGGGGCATAGCTTTCAATCTGCTCCAGATTGCCAAGTGAATTAGCCCGCAGTGCGAAGCCGCCGAATACGAAGATCTGCCCGGGGAGAAAAGTCTCACCCTGGACCGCATCATTGGTTAAAGATGCCATCGAACCTATCAGTGACGACACAGAGGAACTCTCAATGAAAGCATCAATGTCGGTGTCAAAACCGGCGGATCTCGGGTAGGGGGTCCCGAACTGTGCGTCTAGGCGGATGGTAACAGGAGACGAGGGACACGATGTTTTACCCAGGTTCGGGCCCTCTCGATGGAGGTAAAACCCTACGTCCTGCTTGATCAATATTGATGATATGGGTAGTACAAGAGTAGATCTACCACGAGATCAAGGAGGCTAAACCCTAAAGCTAGCCTATGGTATGATTGTTGTGATGTATGTTGTGTCCTACGGACGAAAGCACTCCGGTTTATATAGACACCGGAGGAGGCTAGGGTTACACAGAGTCGGTTACAATGGTAGGAGATCTACATATCCGAATCGCCAAGCTTGCCTTCCACGCCAAGGAAAGTCCCATCCGGACACGGGACGGAGTCTTCAATCTTGTATCTTCGTAGTCTTGGAGTCCGGCGGACGATGATAGTCCGGCTATCCGGACACCCCCTAGTCCAGGACTCCCTCAAGGACCCATCTAATAAGTCTAGGCTTAGCATCTTTGTTTTCCATAAGATATTTAATAGCAGCATGATTAGTGTGAATAGTAACTTTAGAATCAACAATATAAGGTCTGAACTTATCACAAGCAAATACAACTGCTAAGATTTTTTTTTCAGTAGTAGCATAATTTCTCTGGGCAGTGTCAAGAGTTTTACTAGCATACTGGATAACATTTAATTTCTTATCAACTCTTTGTCCTAGAACAGCACCTACAGCATAATCGCTAGCATCACACATAATTTCAAAGGGTAAATTCCAATCAGGTGGCTGAACAATAGGTGCAGAGATCAAAGCCTTCTTAAGTATTTCAAATGCTTCTATACAGTCATCATCGAAGACAAAAGGAATATCTTTCTGCAATAAATTAGTCAGAGGCCTAGAGATTTTAGAGAAGTCCTTAATGAACCTCCTATAAAAACCGGCATGACCAAGGAAACTTCTTATACCTTTAATGTCCTTGGGACACGGCATCTTTTCAATAGCATCGACTTTAGCTTTATCAACTTCAATACCTCTTTCAGAAATTTTATGCCCCAAGACAATGCCTTCATTAACCATAAAGTGGCACTTCTCCCAATTCAAGACGAGGCTAGTGTCTTCACATCTCTGCAAAACTCGATCAAGGTTGCTCAAGCAATCATCAAAAGAGGATCCATAAACGGAGAAATCATCCATGAATACCTCACAAATCTTTTCACAAAAGTCAGAGAATATAGTCATCATGCATCTTTGAAAGGTAGCAGGTGCATTACATAAACCAAAAGGCATGCGTCTATAAGCAAAAGTACCGAAAGGGCAAGTAAAAGTGGTCTTTGATTGATCGTCCGCTAACACAGGTATTTGAGAGAAACCAGAATAACCATCTAGAAAGCAGAAATGTGTATGTTTGGATAGTCTTTCTAGCATTTGATCAATAAAAGGTAAAGGGTAATGATCTTTTTTAGTAGCTTTATTTAATTTACGGAAATCAATTACCATCCTATAACGTGTAATAATTCTTTGCTGAACCAATTCATCTTTATCATTCTGGCTAAGGTTCTGCCTCGTGGCGGCGGAGTTTTGTCCCGTAAGCTTGCTTATGATTTTTCTCCAGGGTAAGAGACTTCATATAGCAGAAGATGGGCGCCGGAGGGCCACCATGGGGCCCACGAGGCAGGGGGCGCGTCTAGTAGGGGTGGGAGCGCCCCCCACCCTCGTGGCCAGGGTGTCGGCCCCCTCTGGTACTTTCTTCGCTCAGTAATTCTTATTAATTCCAAAAATGACTTTCGTGGAGTTTCAGGACTTTTGGAGTTGCAGCCCAGAAGTCCAGCTGCTGGCATTCTCCCTCTTCATGATAAACCTTGTAAAGTAAGAGAGAATAGCCATAAGTATTGTGACATAACGTGTAATAACAACCCATTATGCAATAAATATCGATATAAAAGCATGATGCAAAATGGACGTATCAGGGGGGTGGTGGGAGGGATGAGGGTTTTTGTGACGTGGGGATGGTGAGGGTTTTCTTTTTTGTTTTTTGAATTGGGTGGTGAGGGTTTTCTGTCCCACAAAGAATTTTGGAGGCAACGGTTTGCTAGAGCCAATCGTGTGTGATTGATGCAACAAGCAAAATGAAAGTCATTGCACATGGTTCCAATTTTGGGAACTGTGTGTGATTGACGTACTACATCCCTCCTGGTTTATTGGTCCCCTTTGTAATTTTGACCAAATATTTAACTAAGAAATGTTTATGCATGTCGCCAAAAATTATATCATTGAACACTATGCTCAAATACCCATCCAATGATATAATTTTTGCTGACCTTCACTAACATTTTGTCAGTTAATCCTTTGGTCAAAATTTAACACAAATTACAAAGGGGACCAATAAACCAAGATGGAGGTAGATTCCATCAACCGAACTGATTGCATCCATATCCCACAGCTAGACATAAGTAAACACAGATTAAACATACTCAGACATAGATAATAAGTGTACACGTACACAAGCATAGTTCAACCATAAGTACATAGTTCAACCGTCATTAAGCATACTCAAGCGGACATAGTTCGATCCCACATCTCATCTCACATGCCGACACGATCCTGAAGCTTCTCCAGGTACTCGGCATATGCACCGTGCGCCACCCTGTGAGAATACTTCTGCTTGAAGGAGCCAACGGCCCATCCTCTTACATGCACCAGAACACCTAGATACGCGTCATGAAGCTTGTGGTTGCAAAATGGGCATCGATAGCCACCGTTCCAGGTCCTAATACGCCTTTTATGCATTCCCACATAAAGCTTCCTCGGGATTTGCCTCTTGTACCTCCTCTGAACATCTTCATCCTCGTTGTTCACATCGTCAGACAACACCTATACAAATAGTAAAACAAATTTGGTATCAAATAAGTGATTACATGCCGTGAAGTAGGATTAGGAATTTATGGCTATTTATTTATACATATCCAGATATTATGGTTTGATTTTTAAGCACAGTCATCTATGTACAGACCAATCTTGAAGAAAGTAATGGCACAAACATATGTAGGTCATTCAAAATCAATTGTCAAGTCTTGGCTAGGAATTATTAGCACGAACACTAACCCTATTCGGATTACTAGCAGAAATCATTTTCACAGATGAAACAACTAATCACTTATCACTTGTACCATTCAAGCAATCAATACAGTACACGTATCTAATGAAACATACTCAGATTTCATGGATTGGGAGAACATAACCATAGGATTTCTATTCCAAAAAGGGGGAGGCAGGAGTAACCAGAGAAACCCTATGATCTATTTGACACATAAATGGGTATTGATGATTAACCAGCTGTCCATCATCGTCAGAGTCATCGTCGGAGTGGTCCTCGGAGTCGTCACCAGGGTCGTCAGCAGAGTCGGTGTGGAACTCCGCCTCCGGCTGTGGAAGCTCGACGCTGTCGACGATGTCAAGGTGCAGCGATAACTCGCCGGCGGTGACGGCAACCTCTGTCCCCATCTCCACGCCGTGCTCCGGTGCTTTAGCAGCCCCAGCGTCGCCACTCCCTCCGATGGGGTGCTTCAGTGGCATCCTCATGCACTGACGGCTTTGAGGACTGAGAGCAGCGTCGTGGATGCAAGCGGAGAGAGAGGATTGTGTGTGTGTGGTGAGGATGGAGGGTGCGGCCGCTCGGGCGCACCATTAATATGGACTAGTGGGAGTTGTGGAGAGAGGCGGGCGACGGTCAAACCGATGGCTCGCCTCCCGGTGAGCCTGCGCACCGGACTGCTGGCATGCCTACCAAAGTTTCACATAGCTACTCGCACGCCTCCGTCAATTCACACACCTGCATGCACGCCTCCCGATCTGCCTGCGCGGCGGACTGCTCGCATGCGTCCCGTCAACTCACGCCTACTCGCACGGCACACGGGTCGTGCGACGGCACGTATATTGTTTTTCTATTTGGACGATTAATGCTACCGCTTTATTGCTTAACCGAAGCATGACACGTATCCATTGTTGGTCTAATGCTCACGGTTCGAATAAATAATCCATTTGGGATATTGGTTCCCAATTATTAATAATCTCCCGTTTGTAATTAGATTACATCAAAACTGGTCTCAGATTTGACAAAAAAGTACAATGTCACTTTGTATTGGTGTCCATTGATGTCTACTACACAACCTTCTTCTTGTAGACGTTGTTGGGCCTCCAAGTGCAGAGGTTTGTAGGACAGTAGCAAATTTCTCTCAAGTGGATGACCTAAGATTTATCAATCTGTGGGAGGCGTAGGATGAAGATGGTCTCTCTCAAACAACCCTGCAACCAGATAACAAAGAGTCTCTTGTGTCCCCAGCATACCCAATACAATGGTAAATTGTATAGGTGCACCAGTACGGCAAAGAGATGGTGATACAAGTGCAATATGGATGGTAGATATAGGTTTTTGTAATCTGAAAATATAAAAACAGCAAGGTAACTAATGATAAAAGTGAGCACAAACGATATTGCAATGCTTCAAAACAAGGCCTAGGGTTCATACTTTCACTAGTGCAAGTTCTCTCAACAATAATAACATAATTAGATCATATAATAATCCCTCAACATGCAACAAAGAGTCACTCCAAAGTCACTAATAGGAGAGAACAAATGAAGAGATTATTGTAGGGTACGAAACCACCTCAAAGTTATTCTTTCCAATCAATCCATTGGGCTATTCCTATAAGTGTCACAAACAGCCCTAGAGTTCATAGTAAAATAACACCTGAAGACACACATCAACCAAAACCCTAATGTCACCTAGATACTCCAATGTCACCTCAAGTATCCACGGGTATTATTGTACGATATGCATCACACAATCTCAGATTCATCTATTCAAACCAACACAAAGTACTTAATAGAGTGCCCCAAAGTTTCTACCGGAGAGCCAAGACGAAAACGTGTGCCAACCCCTATGCATAGATTCCCAAGGTCATGGAACCCGCAAGTTGATCACCAAAACATACATCAAGTAGATCAATAGAATACCCCATTGTCACCACGGGTATCCCATGCAAGACAAACATCGAGTGTTCTCAAATCCTTAAAGACTCAATCCGATAAGATAAGTTCAAAGGTAAAACTAAATCCATTACAAGAGAGTAGAGGG
Organism: Triticum timopheevii; assembly: GCA_963921465.1. Taxonomy (NCBI): domain Eukaryota; kingdom Viridiplantae; phylum Streptophyta; class Magnoliopsida; order Poales; family Poaceae; genus Triticum; species Triticum timopheevii. The sequence continues at coordinate 475,120,251 of OY997264.1, read as the reverse complement.
GGAGAAACATCATAAGATCCAACTATAATAGCAAAGCTCGTGATACATCAAGATCGTGGCATATCAAGAACACGAGAGAGAGAGAGAGAGAGAGAGAGAGAGAGAGAGAGAGATCAAACACATAGCTACTGATACATACCCTTAGCCCCGAGGGTGAACTACTCCCTCCTCATCATGGAGAGCGCCGGGATGATGAAGATGGCCACCGATGATGATTCCCCCTTCGGCAGGGTGCCAGAACAGGGCCCCGATTGGTTTTTGGTGGCTACAGAGGCTTGCGATGGCGGAACTCCCGATCTAGGTTATTTTCTGGAGGTTTGGGGATTTATAGGAGAGGTTGGCTTCGAGAACAAGTCAGGGGGGCCCATAGGAAGTCCACGAGGCACAGGGGCATGCCCTAGGGGGGTGGGCGCGCCCTCCACCCTCATGGGGCCCATGGGACTCACCTCCGGTAACTCTTCCTTCCAGTATTTTTTATATTTTCCAGAAAAAATCTCCGTCGATTTTCAGCGCATTCTGAGAACTTTTATTTCTGCACAAAAACAACACCACGGTACTTCTGCTGAAATCAACGTTAGTTCTAATCAAATCATACTAAAATCATGTAGAAATATTATAAACATGGCATGAATACATCAAAAATTATAGATACGTTGGAGACGTATCATCCATATGACAACCCGAGCAAGGCGTTCGCCTACTGAACCCGAGCAATTGCACTGCAGGCTACGCGTTACTGAACCCGAGCAATCGATCAATCCCTTGCTGTTAACTGAACCCGAGTGATTCCTTCGCTACTGCTGCTAACTGAAGCTGGTTGATGCTGCCTCTGGATGAACAGTGAGCGTTGTTGGGGGGTTTGGATGAACAGTTCCCGGTGGGGGACGGGGTTGGATGAACAGGACCCCATGGTAGTAGAGGCCGTTGCCGCTGGATGAACAGGACCCCGATCGATCAAGCCGGTGGAGGGGTGGATGAACAGGACCCCATGGAGGGGTGGATGAACAGGACGACCCCGTGGAGGGCTAGTTGAATAGTAGCTGGTGGAGGGCTAGATGAACAGTAGCCTGTGGAGGGGTGGTTGAACAGGACCCCGTGGAGAGGGCTGCTTGAACAGTAGCCGGTGGTGGAGCACGCGGTGGAGGCTGGATGAACAGGACCCCGTGGATGAATAGTCGCAGGTGGAGGCTGGAGGAGGTCGACGGTGCATGAACAGTAGCTCATGGAGGCTGGAGGAGGTCGATGGTGGAGATTAACAGTATCCCATGGGAGTCCTGTTTTGTGGTACGCCACACCCCTCCCGATGAACATGATCCCTGTTTCGACCGTAGAGCTCCAACACAAGTCCATTTCCTCCGTTTTGCGGTATGCCACACCCCTCCCGATCAATAGGACCCCGTTTCGACTGTAGGAGGTCAGTTTCCTCCGTTCCGCGGTACGCCAGACCCCTCCCGATGAATAAGATCCTATTTCGACCGTGGCCGGTCGAACACAAGGCCGTTTCCTCCATTCTGCGGTACACCAGGCCTTGTTTCCATCGGCTGTTCCGTCCAAGCCGGTTGGCTCCCGATAAACAGCACGCGTTCCGTTGCCTCCCAATGAACACGACGCATTCTGTTGCCTCCCCATGAACATGACGACGATGCAGTTTCTCCATTCCAACCCAGCCATGTACATGAGCCCTAGTCGTATGTATGCGCGAGTAGGCATTCGAGACCCCGCCCGTATGTATGTATGTGACAGTATTTACTTTCTTGCATCCTGACCGTTGTACGTACGTGTACATGCTACGTGCGCGCCTCTACTACGACCCGTGTGCACCTCTACTACGACACGTACCCTTCCTTACACGACCACGGTTCATCGCTGCAGCCGGCAGACAGACCGATCATATGTACATACACGTTCGCGACCAGAGTGACAACACTACGTATGCTTCGACCGGGTGGGTCCCGACTATCAGGCACTTCCTTGCGTGCGAAGATGTAGCTGGTGGGTCCCGGCAGTCGGGGGGTAGGGGGGGGGGGGAAACGTTTTTTTGCAAAACACGGTGGCCCGTCCGTTGGGTCCCTACTGTCAGGTGGAGGAATAATTATTTTGCACGTAATAAGGAGGCACTTCCTTGCTGCGGCCGTGGACCCAGCTGTCAGCCTCTACACGTAGAATACTCTTCTGACTGAAGTCGTTCCTTGACCATGTTGACCACGCCGTGCCGAGAGCAACAGGGCGGTGGACGACGGCGAGGCCTAGGAAGGGGACGATGTGGAGCCGAGGAAGACGCGATAGTGGATGCCCACGCGGAGGGGAGTACGTGGGTTGACTGCTTTAGTTGCGGTGTGAGGCTGCCGTCGCCGGAGAATAACAGGAGGTGTGGGTGAGTATAGAGGGATGGCATGGCCAGTGGTGACAGCATAGCCGGACACGGGAGGCAGGAGCAGGCGGCATGACCGACGCTTGTTTGGGCGGCTGGAGCAAGAAGACTAGAGGCTGAAGAAGCACTACGACCGTTGGATGGACATCGTACGGTCACTGGATCTAGAATCGTTCATATTGACTAAGTTGACAAAGCCCTCCATCCCCGTCATCTTAGTAGGCCCACAAGTTAGCCTCCCACAGTGGTGGATCCAAGCTAGCATGGGGAGTATTCATTTTTGTGCGTAATAAGGAGGCACTTCCTTGTGTGCAAAGATATAGCTAGTGGGTCCGAGCTGACAGCGAGGGAACGTTTTTTTCAAGAAATACAGAGGCCCTTCCGGTGGGTCCCAGCTGTCAGGTGGAGGAATCATTATTTTGCGCGTAATAAGGAGGCATTTCCTTATGTGGACCCCTACTGTCAGCCTCTTCCAATGGCTGTTGTTTGTTGACCATGTTGACCTCGCCGCGCCAAGAGCACAAACGCGGTGGACGAGGGCGAGGCCCAGGAAGGGAACGACACGGAGCCGGTGAAGCCACTTCAGCGGATGCCCAAGCTGAGGGGTGTATGAGCGCTGACTGGTCGGCTGCGGGGTGAGGTTGACGTCGTCGGAAAATAACAGGATGTGCGGGTGGGTAGAGGGATGGCGTGGGGGCGGCACAGCCAGGCATGGGAGGAGGGAGCAGGCAGTCCCACCGGCTGTGGTTTGGGCGGCTGGAGCAGGAAGATCAGAGATTGAAGAAGCACGGCGGACGTTGGATGGACATCCAACAGTCACTGCTCTGTGTTGACTAAGTTGACAAAGCCTTGCATATGCGTCAAAATTTTTTTAGGACAGCGTCATCATCAACCTAGTAGGCCCAGAAGTCAGCCTCCAAATCTGTGGAAAACAACATACAACCCACTAGCCATTATTTTCAATAATTTACAGCCCATTTGCTAATTCTTAAGGATATTTGAAGCCCATATTCTTTTTATTAGCATTACAGACCATATATTCTGGGCACTGCTAAAAAATTCAACGAAATTTTCCATATTTCGGTGGGGTCCGAACTCTTTTAATCACGAAATTTTGAGTCACGTTAAAAATAATTTTAAAAAATTATATCAAAATAAAATTCAAAAAACAATTCTCCGCAAAAAAATGAATGAAATTTAAAATCTTAACTAGCAAGATGCCCGTGCGTTGCACGGAATATGAAGATGCATTTGTATGAGTAGTTTATCTTGTGGGAGAAAAGACGATATTGTAATGTAATTGCCAGTTGGCTTTGGTTTTTATAAGAGTAGAGAGTAGATAAATCCAGAAAAATGATATTTTAATGTAATTTCTGGTTGGCTTTGGTTTAAAAATTTACAGCCCATTTCTTACAACATATAGCCCATTTTCTGGGGAAGCCCATTTCTTACTACTTACATCCCTCCCTCCTCGTGTTGAAAGATTTGCTGCCCAGCAGGGTTGAGAAAAGCAAGTAAGCCTTGGTTTCGGTATTCTCCAAAAAAAAGAACTGGGCTAGCCTTTTGTAGAAAGAAAAAAGATATCAACTGGTGTCAGGGCCCCGACTCAGAGCCACACCGATCTAGCATGTAACACCTCATATCACTTTGCGGCCTCACGCACGGTATTCCCAAGGGTGTCGCCTTGCCTTGCCCGGGACCATTTGCGCCTTTTGGCACACGTATATGATAGTGTCGCTAGCATCCATATGACAAGGAGCCCGGGCTGACATGGCTAGTCCTGAACCCAAAGTGGCACTAACTTACAGGGACAGGCATACATGACCCAACAACAAACGTGTCGGTCATCAGCGAGTGAATCCGGGCTATAGCAACTGGGCTAGCAGGACTCCGGGAAACCGGGCTGTAGCAGGCTAACAGGACTCCGGTAGACACCGCGCGACATTTCCCCGAAGGGACAGACACAGGAATGAAGAAGGACACATGCCGGCCAGCCTAAGTGTTCCGGAGCAGTAGCGAGCTACCAAGGCTCAGTGGAAGAACTAGGAGACATTTCCCGGTAAGAGAGGCTACCAAGGATAAACATCTAGACAGTCAGATCCCACACATACCAAGTGTCGGTGTCAAAACCGGCGGATCTCGGGTAGGGGTCCCGAACTGTGCGTCTAGGCGGATGGTAATAGGAGACAAGGGACACGATGTTTTTACCCAGGTTCAGGCCCTCTCGATGGAGGTAAAACCCTACTCCTGCTTGATTGATATTGATGATATGGGTAGTACAAGAGTGGATCTACCACGAGATCAAGGAGGCTAAACCCTAGAAGCTAGCTATGGTATGATTGTTGTAATGGTTGTTGTCCTACAGACTAAAACCCTCCGGTTTATATAGACACCGGAGAGGGCTAGGGTTACACAGAGTCGGTTACAATGGTAGGAGATCTACATATCCGTATTGCCAAGCTTGCCTTCCACGCCAAGGAAAGTCCCATCCGGACACGTGATGAAGTCTTCAATCTTGTATCTTCATAGTCTTGGAGTCCGGCTGACGATGATAGTCCGGCTGTCCGGACACTCCCTTGTCCAGGACTCCCTCAGTAGCCCCTGAACCAGGCTTCAATGACGATTAGTCCGGCGCGCATAATGTTCGGCATTGCAAGGTGGGTTCCTCCTCCGAATAATTCATAGAAGATTGTGAACACCAGGATAGTGTCCGGCTCTGCAAAATAAATTCCACATTCCACCGTAGAGAGAATAATATGTACACAAGATCAATGTGCTGACGTATTTTGTGGCATGACGTCAAGCCACTACCAAGCCTTTACTTGAATTGTTTTTTATTATACCACCTCAGCGCATTTAGCGAAGCGGTTTCCTTGGCACGTCTTGTCGAAGCAGAGATCGTGTTCCCCTTATTCCAGGATTCCCATCAATACGGACGTGGGTAACCCAACCGCGCCATTGATGGTGGCGCTTGGGAGATGAGCGAGTTTTACCAGGCCGGTGGGGATGCATAGTCTTCGTCCGCCTATATATAAGGGGATAAGGATCCACCTTTTTACCTACGCCTTCTTCCTCCTTTGCTTATCCATCTCCGCGCACTCGAGCTCCAGCGCCCAAGTCCGCGCATCTCGTCTCGACCTTCTCTGACCATGTCTGGAGCGGGAGGCAAATGGTTGGCCTCCTCCGTTACGGAGGAGCACATCAAAAAGCCGCGCAGCGCCAGATACCTGTCTGGCGACATCACGCATCGGCTGCCCGACAAGGGGCAGCTCATCCCCACCCCCAGGCCCCATGAGAGGGTCGTATTCCTTCCCCACTTCCTCCGTGGACTGGGCTTCCCACTTCATCCCTTTGTCCGGGGGCTCATGTACTACTATGGCCTGGACTTCCATGATCTGGAGCCAAACTTCATCCTCAACATCTCGGCGTTTATCGTCGTGTGCGAGGCCTTCCTCTGCATCCACTTCGGCTTGTGGCTCAAGACCTTCAACGTCAAGCCAAAGATAGCGAAGGGCATCCAAGCGGAGTGCGGAGGCGCCATGTTGGGCAAGATGCCCAACGTCATCTGGCTCGAAGGGGCCTTCGTGGAGTCCGTCAAGGGGTGGCAATTGGGGTGGTTCTACATCACCGAGCTGTGTGACCCAAAATGGGCGGCGGCCCCTGAGTTTAGACCTGGTATCCCGATGCAGCTCACCTCCTGGAAAGAGAAGGGCTTGCTATGGGGCAGTTCGGAGGAGCTGACAGGACTCCAGTCCTGTCTCCAGACCTTGGTGAACAAGAAGCTTAGGCTTGTCAATGTGATCCAGGTCATGATCGTCCACCGGATCCTCCCCTGCCAATAGCGGGCCTTTAATTTGTGGGAGTTCGATTCGGCACAGCACCGAACCCTGAGCGGGCTCTTCGACACGACATACGAAGATGCCTGGAGGGTGCTGTTCAAGGGCGGAGAAGCCCCCGCGTCCGTGACGGAAGATCGCGGATTCAGCACCAAGCGCCCGGCCGGTGAGGTAAGCTTTGTTATCCTCTATGGGACATTTACTTTCTTTCACAATTTAATATTATGTGGGATCTAAAACTCCCAATGCCTTTGACAGGACTGGCAGAGGACATCCGGACAGGTAGACTGTCCGGCTCCCTTTCCCGAAGAACCAGCGGACGCCCGGTTAGCGGGGCTGCTAGTCCCGGCACTTTATGTGGTGTCGGAGAAGAAGGCCAAGAAGAAGCCCGCGGGAACTCGAAGAAGTTCCCGGTGCAGGTGATATCAGACTCATCGTCCGATGGCTCCGAGGCAGACTCCTCCCCCGAAGACGAGGAGGAGAAAGAGGACTCTCTCCCAGAGGAGGGAGAGAGGAAGAGGAAGGCTCCCCCAATGGGGGAGGCCGAAGGTTCCAAGAGGGGAAGGACTATTGCCCCGGACAGCTCCACCAACGCCAACGTTGGCGACGAAGAGTGGCCCTCAAGGGCCAGGCCTCCGGCAAGATCGTAAGTATCCGGATTCCTGAATGATTCATAATTTATATTTTGTGTCACATAGTGTCCTTCTAATGTCGCATACTGCCTGTAGTCCGGCCGATGATGATCTTCCCGCTTCATCGAGTGGGTCCTTGGCTCCGTCAGACGTGTATTCCATTCCGACCGCCTCCACCCCTCGCGGTGCTGACGACACCGAGGTGGGATCCCAGGAGGGGACCCATCAAGAGGAGGCTCCGGAGGTGCCGCAAGGCAACCTCCCGGACTCTGCGCCGGACTCCGCGCCGGAACCCGCAGTGGTTCCAGAGTCCTGCAGGCGGCCCCTTCGTAAGAATGGCAAGACCGTGACACCGGCAGCCTTCGTCCAACCGGAGGCGCCAGACAACTTGTTGGAGGCGCTCAACGGCGCTTCCATCGAGGAAGAACACTGCACTATTATGAGTGCGGTGATTCAGAAGGTTCAGCTCGCCAAGAGCGGGCTGACCGAAGCCTGCAGTAGCCTTCTAATAGGCTTTGAGGTAAGAAGATTAAAATATTTAATGTAATACCGCATAGACAGTAGCCCCTGATGCTCGGTTCGGTGTTCGAAAAGAAAAACCGGATTGAGGATCTAAAAAAGATATACGCAGGAGTGCTAAAAATTATGTCAATATGGGTTTGCAGGCTGCGCTGTTGACCTCTGTCGCACTGACTGCGGAGGTCGGTGCTTTGAAGCAGGACCTCGAGCGGTCCGAGCAAGAGCTCGGCCTTGCCAAGAAGCAGCTCGAGGACAAAGAAGGTGAGTAACACCACTTAAAAATTTGTACCTTACAGAAAAGGATTTTGGTTGCAATGAAAATAACAAGGATAACGTGGGTACTGTAGGGGCCACGAACGAGGTGGCGACCCTAAATGAGGCCGTGTCCGCGGCCGAACGCAATGCGGCCGCGGAACGAGCGGAGCGAGAGAAGCAGGATGCGCGGGTGGCGGAGGTGCGGCAAGAGCTCCAGGCTCTCATGAAAAAGCATGAGAGTTTGGAGCGTGACTCGAAGACTCGAGAGTCCGAGCTTGCCTCGGCTCTTGAAAGTGCCAAAGCCGCTAAGGCCGAGGCCCGTAAGGCCCTCCAGGAGGTTGAGGATGTGAAGAAAATAGCGGCGGGTAAGGCATTTTTAATGCAAAGCAAGCATGTCAATGTAAATTACCTGTTACTTACCCAAATTCGGAGCTCTCCAGGGGCGTTTGCAGATCTGCCTCGCAGCGTGTCTGATGCCACCACATTTTACCGTGGCGAGGAGGGGAGCTCAACGGAGAAGGTCTTCTGGTCTCAGTACGCTGAGACCGGACATCCGGTGCCCCCTAGCGACCAGCTGAAGCAGCTGGTTGAGCTCCACAAGGTAGCCGAGCAGGCCATGAAGGGCCTCATAGTCCGGCTGTGGCCTGGAGAGGCCATGCCTGGGAGCTACTTCGGCCTCGTGCGGCGGCTGGTGGATGCGTGCCCCTGGGTGGAGGTCATCAAGCGCTCCGCCTGTATTGAAGGTGCTGGTCGGGCCCTTGCCCGCGCGCAGGTGCACTGGGGCAGGCTGGATGCGGAGAGGCTTATCACTGACGCGCCGCCAGCGGGCAAGGAGTATCGTACGCCCGAGATGTACTATAATACTGTCCTGAAGGGTGCCCGCAAGATTGCGGATGAGTGCCCCAGAGATGTAATTATTGAGTAAACTCGCAATGTGTTATCCTATGCGTTGAAATCTTTGTTCATATGCGCTAAGCAACGCTTATTGATTTAAAATATTACCTTCTATGCGGCCGTTTATAAAATCTGAGAGATCGCAAGTCGTCGGCTTCAGCCCCCATGCCACGAGTGCTGGGGTGTTCGGGATAAACTTGAGCACTCTTGTTCCCATTTTTGGGTCCATCTAGGGAGGCGCTCAACACAACGAACAAGGCAACCGGACTTATAATGCTTGAACACTCTCACTTAGCCATAGAATTCTATAATTTTAAATTTCGGTGAAGCCCCTAGTATTCGGAAGACCGAGTTCGGGGTGCTATCCATGCCTTGACCGGATATTATCCGGTTCTTCGCTCGAAGCGGCATAAGTCTTTAGGGACTCGAAAAGACCTCTCGAACAGCGACCAGTCTCTCGCCTTATCATGACAGTCAGTTTTAGCTTTCTCCACTGAGGCGCTCGCCCAGCTCAACCGGGGCGCAATCGCAGTGGTTCTCCCAGTGCTACCTTATCCGACAGAATGGAACGTAAGGTACCAAAACATGGGAGCCGGGCAAACCCAACTATTGACTCAAGACATCATTCAGAGCCGATTCATCTAATGCTATAAGTTTGGGGTGCCACACTTGTGAAAGTGTTCGGATTTATCACACCATAATGCGGGGAACATAAGCCCCTGGTGTATTCGGCCGTACCAAAATATACGGGCGCGAGATGTCATTAATGAACATATATGTAAAGTAATGCAATTATAGGCAAAAGGTGCTGCATTGTTTATTCAAGGAATTCTGCCATGAGTGCTGGATGATACAAATAGTGCGGTAAGCAAGGGATTGGACTAATTAAACATGTCCCCCTCCAGGGGTGGGCTGCAGACTGGTGTATTTAACAAATTTAATGCTCGTAATGGAGACCACCTGAGTGTTCGTCGCAGCCTTTTTCCCTCCCTGGCTATTGCATCGTGAGTTCGGTAGGTTCGCCGCCGGACAGGGCCTCTGGTGAACGGAGTCCTGTGTATAAAAAAGAAGGAAAATAAAAATGAAAAGAGCGACACACTTGGGAGCCCCTGGTGTGGTTGAGCCGCACTCTGGGCCTGTTGTGGTCGTGCCCCTCCCCCTATGCCCATGGTATCTTCAGAGCGTAATGATGTAGGCGGAGAGCCGGACTTGCAATCATGTGAGGGCTGGGGTTGGGGCCGCATTGCTACGCGTGCTCGGAACGTGCCAGGTGGTCTTGATTGATGTTGCTTCGGGCGCGTTTGGCCGTGTCCGGTCGTTTAACGGTCGGACTCGAAAATTGCCTTAAAAGGCTGTTCTGTACTTCTGCCGCGAGAGCCGCTGTGTGTTCCTCCGTTCGGAGGGAGCGTTCTGTATTTCTGTTGACCGTGATGACTCCACGAGGGCCTAGCATCTTGAGCTTAAGGTATGCATAATGCGGCACCGCGTTGAACTTTGCGAACGCGGTTCGTCCGAGCAGAGCGTGATAGCCGCTGCGGAACGGGACTATGTCGAAGATTAACTCCTCGCTTCGGAAATTATCCGGGGATCCGAAGACCACTTCCAGTGTGACCGAGCCTGTACAATTGGCCTCAACACCTGGTATGACGCCTTTAAAGGTCGTGTTTGTATGTTTAATCCTTGAGGGGTCTATGCCCATCTTGCGCATTGTATCCTGATAAAGCAGGTTCAGGCTACTGCCGCTGTCCATCAGGACTCTCGTGAGGTGAAATCCATCGACGATTGGGTCTAAAACCAATGCGGCGAATCCGCCATGGCGGATACTGGTCGGATGGTCTCTTCGATCGAAAGTGATCGGGCAAGAGGACCATGGATTGAACTTCGGGGCGAGTGGCTCCATCGCATATACGTCCCTAAGTGCACGCTTCCGCTCCCTCTTGGGTATATGGGTTGCGTATATCATGTTTAACGTCCGCACTTGTGGGGGGAAGCCCTTCTGTCCTCTACTGTTCGGCGGCCGGGTTTCTTCCTCGTCATCGCTGTGCAGCCCCTTGTCATTGTTTTCGGCAATTAACTTTCCTGCCTGCTTGAATACCCAACAATCTCTGTTGGTGTGATTAGCTGGCTTTTCGGGGGTGCCATGTATCTGGCAAGAGTGGTCGAGTATTTGGTCCAAATTGGACGGACCCGGAGTGGTTCTTTTGAATGGCTTCTTCCGCTGACCGGGTTTAGAGCCTTGGAATCCGGCGTTAACTGCTGTATCCTCATTGTTGTCGCCATTAACACGGCGTTTGTTTTTGTTTCGACGCGACCTACCGTTGTGGTCCTTAGTATCCGGACTGCCAGCATTTTTACTGAGGTTGTTGCTGCGAGCTAGCCAGCTATCTTCTCCCGCACATAAGCGGGTCATGAGTGATGTGAGGGCTGCCATGGATTTCGGCTTTTCCTGTCCTAGGTGCCAGGCCAGCCACTCGTCGCGGATGTTATGTTTGAAAGCTGCGAGGGCCTCTACATCCGGATAGTCGACGATTTGATTTTTCTTTGTTAAGAACCGTGTCCAGAATTGCCTGGCCGATTCATCTGGCTGCTGGATTATGTGGCTTAGGTCATCGGCGTCTGGTGGTTGCACATATGTGCCCTGGAAGTTGTCAAGGAATGCGGCTTCCAGGTCCTCCCAACACCCAATTGACTCTGCGGGCAAGCTGTTGAGCCAATGCCGAGCTGGGCCTTTAAGCTTGAGTGGGAGATACTTGATGGCGTGGAGATCGTCACCGCGGGCCATATGGATATGAAGGAGATAATCTTCGATCCAAACCGCAGGGTCTGTTGTGCCATCGTAGGATTCAATGTTCACGGGTTTAAACCCTTCAGGGATTTGATGATCCATTACTTGGTCAGTGAAGCATAGTGGGTGTGCGGCGCCTCTATATTGAGCAATATCACGACGTAGCTCAAGAGAGTGTTGTCTGCTATGTTCGGCCCGGCCGGAGTTGCTGTATCCGGCGCGACGGTATTCGTCGTGGGTCGTGGGGCGCCCACGTGATCCGTAAATAGATCTGGATTGTCTTGCCTTGTCCTCCAATATATCCCGCAAGTCCGGCGCGTTCCCTCGTGGCTTCGTGCTTTTTGAGCGGTGCCGGGGTACGGTCTTGATGGAGGGCCTAGATGCCTCTCTGTCGCGACCACGGGGTGGTCGGTCTGCCTTATTGTGTGCTGGTGATGAAGGTATGTATGCTTCCTCCTCTAGTCGGGGGAGCAACTTGCATTTTGAGTAGCTCTTGGAGGGGCGTTCGAGTTCATACTCTTCAGCCGCAAGGACCTCGGTCCATATGTCGGCCAGCAGGTCTTGATCAGCTTGAAGCTGTTGCTGCTTTTTCTTTAGGCTATTTGCCGTGGCGATAAGCCTGCGTTTAAAACACTCTTGTTCGACGGGATCCTCCGGCACGACGAATTCGTCGTCGTTGAGGCTTTCCTCGTCTCCGGAGGGAGGCGTGTAGTTGTCATCCTCCTCGTCTGCCGCTCTCTCGTGAGGGCTGGCTTCTGGATCCTCCTGCACTGAATCTTGCTGGAGGGGATTGTCTTTGGCACTTTCTGGGGTGTTATTATCTCCTGTGTCGGAATCTCCATTCTTGCTGTGGCAGGATTTAGAGCGGCGCCGCTGACGTCGGCGCTTGGGTTGTTTCTTTAGGGAATCTGCCTCCGCTGCTTCTTCGCCGTCCCCATCCTTTGGGGTGTCCACCATGTATATGTCATATGACGAGGTGGTCTTCCAGTGCCCTGTAGGCGCTGGTTCTTGATCGTCTCCGGCATCGTCGTCCATACCGTCGATGTCTTCGGAGTCATATTCTAGCATGTCGGTTAGATCGTCGACAATGGCTACAAAGTGGGTGGTGGGTGGGTTTTGAATTTCTTCGTCGTCCGCATCCCAACCATCCTGGCCGTAATCCGGCCAGCGCTCTCCGGATGGCGAGAGATGCTTTAGCGAATTTAGGATGTCGCCAAAGGGTGAGTGTTGAAAGACGTCCGCGGCGGTGAACTCCATGATCGGCGCCCAATCAGATTTGATTGATAGGGGCGCAGGAGGTTCGGAGTCCGGCAAGGAGTCCGGCACCTCGGAGTCATGAGCTTTATAAGGGACAAGGTCGGTATTCGGCTCCATCGCCATGGAAGTTGCATCTCCCGAGGCGGTGTCCAGCCACCCGTCCTCGATCTGCGCGATCGGCTCCGAACTATGGGTCGGAACGGATTCATGTGCGGCCACCAGGGAACTGTCCGGTAGCAGAGCTAAATCATGCCCATCATGACAGCATGGCACGCTCGGCTGTGGCTCGAATCCGTCAAAGATCAAGTCTCCACGGATGTCGGCCGTGAAGTTTAGGCTTCCAAACCTAACCTGATGGCCAGGGGCGTAGCTTTCGATCTGCTCCAGATGGCCAAGTGAATTGGCCCGCAGTGCAAAGCCGCCGAACACGAAGATCTGTCCGGGGAGGAAAGTCTCACCCTGGACGGCGTTGTTGTTGATTGAAGAAGCCATCAAGCCTATCGGTGACGACACAGAGGAACTCTCAATGAAAGCACCAATGTCGGTGTCAAAACCGGCGGATCTAGGGTATGGGGTCCCAAACTGTGCGTCTAGGCGGATGGTAACAGGAGACAAGGGACACGATGTTATTACCCAGGTTCGGGCCCTCTCGATGGAGGTAAAACCCTACTCCTGCTTGATTGATATTGATGATATTGGTAGTACAAGAGTGGATCTACCACGAGATCAAGGAGGCTAAACCATAGAAGCTAGCCTATGGTATGATTGTTGTAATGGTTGTTGTCCTACGAACTAAAACCCTCCGGTTTATATAGACACCGAAGAGGGCTAGGGTTACACAGAGTCGGTTACAATGGTAGGAGATCTACATATCCGTATTGCCAAGCTTGCCTTCCACGCCAAGGAAAGTCCCATCCGGACACGGGACGAAGTCTTCAATCTTGTATCTTCATAGTCTTGGAGTCCGGCTGACGATGATAGTCCGGCTGTCCGGACACCCCCTAGTCCAGGACTCCCTCACCAAGCATTTCAATAACATACACACAATATGCTCGATATGTGCAAATAGAACATGGCATCACAACATGACTCTACAACTCAAGTATTTTATTTAATAGGCTCCAAGGAGAGAGATATTACAAACATGGGTCTCATGACCCAACATTCAGAGCATACAAGTCAAGGCACAAGCGGAAGCTTAACATGTCTGAGTACAGACATCTACAAATGAAAAAGGCTGGATGACTATCTACCAGATCCTGCCGAGGGCATAAGGTCGTAGCTGAGGTAACAAGCTAAACGTCGGAGTCCACGTGGAACTACTAGTGGGACTGAAGTCTCTCTGCAAAAACATAAAATAGGCAAACGTGAGTACAAATGTACCCTGCAAGACTTACATCAAAACTACCTACATATGCATCATTATCAACAAAGGGGATGGTGGGGTTTAACTGCAGCAAGCCAGCTTTGACTCGGTGGCTATCCTGAACTACGACTGCAAGTAACTCTTTTGAGGTGGCACACACGAGTCCACAAATTCACCATATCAATACACCACTATGGATCCGCTCCCGTCTGTTGGGGACGTAGTAATTTCAAAAATTTCCTACGCACACGCAAGATCATGGTGATGGCATAGCAACGAGAGGGGAGAGTATTTTCCACGTACCCTCGTAGACCGTAAGCGGAAGCGTTATGACAACGCGGTTGATGTAGTCGTACGTCTTCACGATCCGACCGATCCAAGTACCGAACGTACGGCACCTCCAAGTTCAGCACACGTTCAGCTCGATGACGATCTCTGGACTCCGATCCAGCAAAGTGTCGGGGATGAGTTCCGTCAGCACGACAGCGTGGTGACGATGATGATGTTCTACCGGCGCAGGGCTTCGCCTAAACTCCGCGACAATATGATCGAGGTGAAATATGGTGGAGGGGGGCACCGCACACGGCTAAGGAACAATCTTGAAGATCAGCTTGTGTGTTATGGGGTGCCCCCTGCCCCCATATATAAAGGAGGGAGGGGGGAGGTGCGGCCGGCCAAGGAGGGCACGCACGGGAGGAGTCCTACTCCCACCGGGAGTAGGATTCCCCCGCTTCCAAGTAGTAGGAGTAGGAGTCAAGGAAAGGGGGAAGAGAAGAGAAGGAAGGAGGGGGCGCAGCCCCTCCCCCTAGTCCAATTCGGACTAGGCCTTGGGGGGGCGCCCAACCTCTCCTCTCTCTTTCCCCTAAAGCCCAATAAGGCCCATATACTCCCCGGCGAATTCCCGTAACTCTCCGGTACTCCGAAAAATACCCGAATCACTCGGAACATTTCCGAACTCCGAATATAGTCGTCCAATATATCGATCTTTACGTCTCGACCATTTCGAGACTCCTCGTCATGTCCCCGATCTCATCCGGGACTCCGAACTCCTTCGGTACATCAAAACTCATAAACTCATAATATAACTGTCATCGTAACGTTAAGCGTGCGGACCCTACGGGTTCGAGAACTATGTAGACATGACCTAGAACTATTCTCGGTCAATAACCAATAGCGGAACCTGGATGCTCATATTGGCTCCTACATATTCTATGAAGATCTTTATCGGTCAAACCGCATAGCAACATACGTTGTTCCCTTTGTCATCGGTATGTTACTTGCCCGAGATTCGATCGTCGGTATCCAATACCTAGTTCAATCTCATTACCGGCAAGTCTCTTACTCGTTATGTAATGCATCATTCCGTAACTAACTCATTAGCTACATTGCTTGCAAGGCTTATAGTGATGTGCATTTACCGAGAGGGCCCAGAGATACCTCTCCGACAATCGGAGTGACAAAACCTAATCTCGAAATACGCCAACCCAACATGTACCTTCAGAGACACCTGTAGAGCTCCTTTATAATCACCCAGTTACGTTGTGACGTTTGGTAGCACACAAAGTGTTCCTCCAGTAAATGGGAGTCGCATAATCTCATAGTTACAGGAACATGTATAAGTCATGAAGAAAGCAATAGCAACATACTAAACGATCAAGTGCTAGGCTAAAGGAATGGGTCATGTCAATCACATCATTCTCCTAATGATGTGATCCCATTAATCAAATGACAACACATGTCTATGGTTAGGAAACATAACCATCTTTGATTAATGAGCTAGTCAAGTAGAGGCATACTAGTGACGTTATGTTTGTCTATGTATTCACACATGTATCATGTTTCCGGTTAATAGAATTCTAGCATGAATAATAAACATTTATCATGATATGAGGAAATAAATAATAACTTTATTATTGCCTCTAGGGCATATTTCCTTCAGTCTCCCACTTGCACTAGAGTCAATAATCTAGTTCACATCGCCATGTCATTTAACACCAATTTTCATATCTGTATATGATTAACACCCATAGTTCACATCGTCATGTGACCAACACCCAAAGGGTTTACAAGAGTCAATAATCTAGTTCACATTGTTATGTGATTAACATCCAAAAGAGTACTAAGGTGTGATCATGTTTTGCTCGTGAGAGAGGGCTTAGTCAACGGGTCTGTCATATTTAGAGCCGCATGTATTTTGCAAATATCCTATGTCTACAATGTTCTGCATGGAGCTACTCTAGCTAATTGCTCCCACTTTCAATATGTATCCAGATTGAGACTTTAGAGTCATCTGGATCAGTGTAAAAGCTTGCACCGATGTAACTTTTACAACAAACTCTTTTATCACATCCATAATCGAGAAACATCTCCTTAGTCCTCACTAAGGATATTCTTGACCGCTGTCCAGTGATCTACTATTAGATCAAAATTGTATTCCTTTGCCAAACAAAGAGCAAGGTATACAACATATCTGGTTCACAACATAGCATACTTTATAGAACCTATGACTGAGGCATAGGGAATGACTTTTCATTCTCTTTCTATTTTCTGCCATGGTCGGGTTTTGAGTCTTACTCAACTTCATATATTGCAACACAGGCAAGAACTCCTTCTTTAACTGTTCCATTCTGAACTATTTCAAAAATTTATCAAGGTATGTATTCATTGAAAAATCTTATCAAGCGTCTTGATCTATCTATATAGATCTTGATGCTCAATGTGTAAGCAGCTTCACCGAGGTCTTTCTTTGAAAAACTCTTATTCAAGTATCCTTTCATGCTATCCAGAATTTCTATATCATTTCCAATCAACAATATGTCATCCACATATAATATTAGAAATGCTACAGAGCTCCCACTCACTTTCTTGTAAATACAGGCTTCTCAAAAAGTCTGTATAAAACCATATGCTTTGATCAACTTATTAAAGCGTATATTCCAACTCCGAGAGGCTTGCACCAGTCCATAAATGGATCGCTGGAGCTTGCACACTTTGTTAGCACCTTTAGGATTGACAAAACCTTCTGGTTGCATCATATACAACTCTTCTTTAATAAATCCATTAAGGAATGTAGTTTTGATATCCTTTTGCTAGATTTCATAAAATGTGGCAATTGCTAACATGATTCAGACAGACTTAAGCATCGATACGAGTGAGAAAATCTCATCGTATTCAACACCTTGAACTTGTTGAAAACCTTTTGCAACAAGTCGAGTTTAGTGGATAGTAACACTACTATCAGTGTCCGTCTTCCTCTTGAAGATCCATTTATTTAACATGGCTTGCTGATCATTGAGCAAGTAAATCAAAGTCCATACTTTGTTCTCATGCATGGATCATATCTCAGATTTTATGGCCTCAAGCCATTTCGCGGAATCTGGGCTCATCATCGCTTCCTCATAGTTTGTAGGTTCATCATGGTCTAGTAACATGATTTTCAGAACAGGATTACCGTACCAGTCTGGTGCGGACCATACTCTGGAAGACCTACGAGGTTCTGTAGTAACTTGATCTGAAGTTTCATGATCATCATCATTAGCTTCCTCACTAATTGGTGTAGGAATCACTGGAACTGATTTCAGTGATGAACTATTTTCCAATTCGGGAGAAGGTACAGTTACCTCATCAAGTTCTACTTTCCTCACACTCATTTCTTTCGAGAGAAACTCCTTCTCCAGAAAGGATCCATTCTTAGCAACGAATATCTTGCCTTCGGATCTGTGATAGAAGGTGTACCCACCATTTTCCTTTGGGTATTCTATGAAGACGCATTTCTCTGATTTGGGTTCGAGCTTATCAGGTTGAAACCTTTTTCACATAAGCATCGCAACTCCAAACTTTAAGAAACGACAACTTGGGTTTCTTGCTAAACCACAGTTCATATGCTGTCGTCTCAACGGATTTAGATGGTGCCCTTTTAACGTGAATGCAGCTGTCTCTAATGCATAACCTCAAAACAATAGTGGTAAATCAGTAAGAGACATCATAGATCGCACAATATCCTATAAAGTGCGGTTACGACGTTCGGACACACCATAACGTTGTGGTGTTCTAGGTGGCATGAGCTGTGAAACTATTCCACATTGTTTTAATTGAAGACCAAACTCGTAACTCAAATATTCGTCTCCACGATCAGATCACAGAAACTTTATTTCTTGCTACGATGATTTTTCCACTTCACTCTGAAATTCTTTGAACCTTTCAACTATTTCAGACTTATGTTTCATCAAGTAGATATACCCATATCTGCTCAAATCATCTTGTGAAGGTCAAAAAATGACGATACTTGCCACGAGCATCAACACTCATTGGATCGCATACATCGGTATGTATTATTTCCAATAAGTTAGTAGCTTGTTCCATTGTTCCGGAGAACGGAGTTTTAGTCATCTTGCCCAAAAGGCACGGTTCGCAAGAATCAAATGATTCATAACCAAGTGATTCCAAAAATCCATCTTTATGGAGTTTCTTCATGCGCTTTACACCGATATGACCCAAACGGCAGTGCCACAAATAAGTTGCACTATCATTATTAACTTTGCATCTTTTGGCATCAATATTATGAATATGTGTATCACTACGATCGAGATCCAACAAACTATTTTCATTGGGTGTATAACCATCGAAGGTCTTGTTCATGTAAACAGAATAACAATTATTCTTTAACTTCAAATGAATAGCCGTATCGCAATAAACATGATCAAATCATATTCATGCTCAACGTAAACGCCAAATAACATTTATTTAGGTTTAACACTAATCCCAAAAGTATAGGGAGTTTGCGATGATGATCATATCAAGCTTGGAACTACTTCCAACACTCATCGTCACTTCCCTTTCAACTAGTCTCTATTTATTCTGTAACTCCTGTTTCGAGTTACTAATCTTAGCAACCGAACAAGTATCAAATACTCAGGGGCTACTATAAACACTAGTAAGGCACACATCAATAACCTGTATATCAAATATACCCTTGTTCACTTTGCCATCCTTCTTATCCACCAAATATTCAAGGCATTTCCGCTTCTAGTGACCATTTTCTTTGCAGTGTAAGCACTCAGTTTCAGGCTTTGGTCCAGCATTGGTCTTCTTTGTGGGAGTGACAACTTGTTTGCCATTCTATTTGAAGTTTCCCTTTCTTTCCCTTTGCCCTTTTCTTGAAACTAGTGGTCTTGTCAATCATCAACACTTGATGCTCTTTCTTGATTTCTACCTTCGTCGATTTCAACATCACGAAGAGCTCGGGAGTCGTTTACATCATCCCTTGCATACTATAGTTCATCACGAAGTTCTAGTAACTTAGTGATGGTGACTAGAGAATTCTGTCAATCACTATCTTATCTGGAAGATTAACTCCCACTTGATTCAAGCGATTGAAGTACCCAGACAATCTGAGCACATGCTCACTAGTTGAGCGATTCTCCTCCATCTTTTAGCTATAGAACTTGTTGGAGACTTCATATCTCTCAACTCGGGTATTTTCTTGAAATATTAACTTCAATTCCTAGATCATCTCATATGGTCCATGACGTTCAAAACATCTTTGAAGTCCCGATTCTAAGCCGTTAAGCATGGAGCACTAAACTATCAAGTGGTCATCATGTTGAGCTAGCCAAACGTTCATAATGTCTGCATCTGCTCCTGCAATAGGTCTGTCACCTAGCGGTGCATTAAGGACATAATTCTTCTGTGCAGCAATGAGGATAAACCTCAGATCACGGATCCAATCCGCATCATTGCTACTAACATCTTTCAACACAATTTTCTCTAGGAACATATCAAAATAAACATATGAAAGCAACAATGCAAGCTATTGATCTACAACATAATTTGCAAAATACTATCAGGTACTAAGTTCATGATAAATTTAAGTTCAATTAATCATATTACTTAAGAACTCCCACTTAGATAGACATCCCTCTAATCCTCTAAGTGATTACGTGATCCATATCAACTACACCATGTCCGATCGTCACGTGAGATGGAGTAGTTTCAACGGTGAACATCAATATGTTGATCATATCTACTATATGATTCACGCTCGACCTTTCGGTCTCCGTGTTCCGAGGCCATATCTGTTATATGCTAGGCTCGTCAAGTTTAACCTGAGTATTCCACGTGTGCAACTGTTTTGCACCCGTTGTATTTCAACGTAGAGCCTATCACACCCGATCATCACGTGGTGTCTCAGCACGAAGAACTTTCGCAACTGTGCATACTCAGGGAGAACACTTCTTGATAATTTTAGTAGGAGATCATCTTAAAATGCTACCATCAATCAAAGCAAGATAAGATGCATAAAGGATAAATATCACATGCAATCAATATAAGTGATATGATATGGCCATCATCATCTTGTGCTTGTGATCTCCATCTTCAAAGCACCATCGTGATCACCATCGTCGCCGGCGCGACACCTTGATCTCCATCGTAGCATCGTTGTCGTTTACGCCATCTATTGCTTCTACGACTATCGCTACCGCTTAGTGATAAAGTAAAGCAATTACAGGGCGTTTGTATTTCATACAATAAAGCGACAACCATATGGCTCCTGCCAGTTGCCGATAACTTCGGTTACAAAACATGATCATCTCATACAATAAAATATAGCATCGCGTCTTGACCATATCACATCCAACATGCCCTGCAAAAACAAGCTAGACGTCCTCTACTTTGTTGTTGCAAATTTTACGTGGCTGCTACGGGCTGAGCAAGAACCGTTCTTACCTACGCATCAAAACCACAACGATAGTTCGTCAAGTTAGTGCTGTTTTAACCTTCGCAAGTACCGGGCGTAGCCACACTCGGTTCAACTAAAGTTGGAGAAACTGACACCCGCTAGTCACCTGTGTGCAAAGCACGGCGGTAAAACTAGTCTCGCGTAAGCGTACGCGTAATGTTGGTCCGGGCCGCTTCATCCAACTATACCGCCGAACCAAAGTATGACATGCTGGTAAGCAGTATGACTTGTATCGCCCACAACTCACTTGTGTTCTACTCGTGCATATAACATCAACGCATAAAACCTAGGCTCGGATGCCACTGTTGGGGACGTAGTAATTTCAAAAATTTCCTACGCACACGCAAGATCATGGTGATGGCATAGCAACGAGAGGGGAGAGTATTGTCCACGTACCTTCGTAGACCGTAAGCGGAAGCATTATGACAATGCGGTTGATGTAGTCGTATGTCTTCACGATCTGACCGATCCAAGTACCGAACGTACGGCACCTCCAAGTTCAGCACACGTTCAGCTCGATGACGATCTCTGGACTCCGATCCAGCAAAGTGTCGGGGATGAGTTCCATCAGCACGACGGCGTGGTGACAATGATGATGTTCTATAGGGCTTCGCCTAAACTCCGCGACGATATGACCGAGGTGGAATATGGTGGAGGGGGGCACCGCACGCGGCTAAGGAACGATGTCGGTGTCAAAACCGGCGGATCTCGGGTAGGGGGTCCCAAACTGTGCGTCTAGGCAGATGGTAACAGGAGACCAGGGACACGATGTTTTACCCAGGTTCGGGCCCTCTTGATGGAGGTAAAACCCTACGTCCTGCTTGATTAATATTGATGATATGGGTAGTACAAGAGTGGATCTACCACGAGATCAAGGAGGCTAAACCCTAAAGCTAGCCTATGGTATGATTGTTGTAATGTATGTTGTGTCCTATGGACTAAAGCCCTCCGGTTTATATAGACACCGGAGGAGGCTAGGGTTACACAGAGTCAGTTACAATGGTAGGAGATCTACATATCCGTATCGCCAAGCTTGCCTTCCACGCCAAGGAAAGTCCCATCCGGACACGGGACGGAGTCTTCAATCTTGTATCTTCGTAGTCTCGGAGTCCGGCGGACGATGACAGTCCGGCTGTCCGGACACCCCCTAGTCCAGGACTCCCTCAGTAGCCCCTGAACCAGGCTTCAATGACGATATGTCCGGCGCGCATAATGTTCGGCATTGCAAGGCGGGTTCCTCCCTTGAATAATCCAGAGAAGATCATGAACACCAGGATAGTGTCCGGCTCTGCAAAATAAATTCCACACTCCACCGTAGAGAGAATAATGCACATAAATCCAATCTACTGACGTATTTTGCGGCATGACATCACACCGCTTCCAAGCCTTTATTTGAATCATTTTTTATTATACCACCTCAGCACGTTTAGCGAGGCGGTTTCCTTGGCACGTCCTGTCGAAGCAGAGATCGTGTTCCCCTTATTCCGGGATTCTCATCAATACGTGCGTGGGTAACCCAACCGTGCTCGTCGCCACGCCTCCTCTATCGAAGGTGAATCCCGAACGGTCAGGGAGACGACTCTTGGTATTTTTCCCCTTTATAAGAGGACCAAGGCTCGTTTCTTTTCTTCAATCTCGCATCGAATCTCCTCCTTGCTCCCAGAGCCCCAGATTTGAGCGCTTCGGATTCTCAACCATGTCCGGCTCTGACCTCCAGTGTCGGTGGATGCCCTCCTCCGTCACGGAGGAGGACATGTTAAAGCTGCGTGAGGCCAAGTACGTGTCCTACGAGATTTCGCACAGGTTGGCTGCCCAAGGGCAGGCTGTGCCCACTCCCGAGCCCGGTGAGTACGTTGTCTTCGTATCCCACCTCCATCGGGGTTTAGGCTTCCCGACGGACCCCTTCGTGAGAGGGCTCATGTTCTACTACGGGCTAGATTTTCATGACTTGGCTCCGGAGTCCATCCTCCATATCTCCTCATTCATTATCGGCTACGAAGCCTTCCTCCGCGTCACTCCCCACTTCGGCCTATGGCTGAAGACCTTTAATGTGGAGCTGAAGATGATCGGGGGGCGTCAAGCGGAGTGCGGCGGGGCGGCCATAAGCAGAAGGGCCGATGCCCCCGTGGCCCGAGGGTTCCTTCCAAGAGGAGCTCGGACTGTGGCAGCAGGAGTGGTTCTATATCACCGCTCCGAAGGGCAGCAAGCAAAAGCCGCCGCCTTCATTCCGCCCGGGACGTCCACGCCGACTGATGTCGTGGGTCAACCAAGGGCTCAATTGGGGGCCGTCCGAAGACGTGCCCTCATTGCAGGGCCGGATTCGAGACCTCCAGGCGAGGGAGATCAATCTGGTCGTGGTGATGCAGGTTATGCTAATCAGGCGTCTTCTGCCCTGCAAACGCCGTCCTCTCCGTCTATGGGAGTTCAATCCGGAGGGACCTCGAATTCTCCAACACTTCATGGGTGCGACACCCGTGGAGATGTACAAGTTGTTCTTCGGACCGCAGGTAGCGTGTACGGAATTGACCGAGGACGCAGGCCTAAGCTGCAATCGCCCGGATACTCAGGTAAATAGCCGACAGTCCGGACGTTCTGTTTATCTGCTTTTCTAGAGTTCGCCTCCTGACCCATTACTCTTCATCAGGAGTGGGTAGTGCGATCGAAGCTGATAAGGTGTCCGGCTCCCCTCCCAGAGACCGCACTGGAGCCCGTGCTGGTCAGAATGTTGGAGGTCGCGCCCGTAGAACGGAGCGATGGGGAAAATAGAGGAGCTATTATTTTGCCCAAAGGGGCGTCTGAAGAGGGGGGGATCAAAAACCCCTCCTTCCAGGGGGAGAAGAGGACCGTCTCCGAAGATCCGGAGGCCAAAGCCCCTAAACGGGGGAAGAGATCTTCACCGGGGGGTCCAGCGTCCGGGGAGAACCCGGACGTACAATTGTCTCTAAAGGATCAGCCCTCCAGCGAGCCGTGAGTAGGAAAAGGGGAGTTCATTAATAAGAAAATACCTCCATTTGTGCTTCTATGGATAACCGAAGTTTTGCTTTGCAGTTCGGATTTGCGGACTTCTCAGATGAGTTCGTCTTCGGGGGATCTTCGTCCGGAGATGATGGAGAGCGAAACGCCTCCGTCTGCTGCGTCGCCGGACAGGGCAGACGAGCCTGAAGTATCGTAACGGATGGTGTCCCCGAGTCCGGAGGGGCCGGAGAGTTCGGCGCCCACTAGTATCCGGCCGGGAGAGCTGAAGAATCTGCTTGAGAGGGCGTCCATCTCAGAAGATCACCGCGCTTTGATGCGTATGGTGATTGGAAGGATTTCGTCCGCCGAGAGCGGATTGCATAATGCCGCCAGGAGTTTGCTGGCAGGATTTGAGGTATGCAAGAATGACACACCTTTTTGACAGTTTTGCACATAGAAGTGCGCCCTGTATAGATAGTAGCCCCTGAGACTCGGTAGGTTGTCGAAAGCGACAGCATGCCGAGGATCAAAATCGCAAGTAATGAATGTCGCCGTTCCTATGCAGGTGGCGGATAGTCCGAGGGCTAGCCGGACTAGTGGAGTTGCCGAGTTAATGCGGCAACTTGACGTGGCGGATGCGGACATCGCACTTGTCAACCGTCGACTTGACGAGTCGCAAGGTAAATGAGTTCTCCATAGTTGCTTTATTTAAGGGGGTCAAAGCCCGCCTCTGATAATATATATGCTGTGATACAGATGGTGCTGCTGCTGTGGAGAGCCTTCGGGCCGAACTTGCTCAAGCTAAGGAGCAAGCCCGAAGGAGTGATGCGGCTGCCTCGAGGGCGGCCGAGGAGTTGAAAGCCGAAAAGGCTGCACACTGCCTAAGCAGGGAAAAGATGGCCGAATTGGCCGTGAAATTAAAAGATGCTGTCGACCGCAATGGGGCTCTTGAAAAGGAGCTCTTATCGGAGCGGGAAGACCTGGGGAAGGCCACCACCGAGGCCAAGGATGCCCGTTCTGCAATGCGGACTATGAAGGAGGAGCTACGCCAGGCCGGAGATATTGTGGCTGGCAAGCCTTTTCTGTTGCGTCGCCGGTTTACGGATCAAAAGTATGCTCAACTCGGCCAGCTGTGGGGTCTGGAGGATCCATATATGGACTTAGCGGCAAGTGCGGCTGATGCCGTTGAGCACTTCCGGAGCCAGAAGGATCACAAGACGGAAGAGCTATTTTGGTCTCAATTCCGTAGTCCGGATCGTTCACTTCCGTTGACCGATTGGTTGGCCGAATGGGCTGAGCTAAATAGGTTGTCCGGACTTGCCATGACTGATATCGTGGCTCATGTCTGGCCAGAGAGGCCCAAGGCGACGAGCTATTTCGGCTTATTGCAGCAATTTCTTGGAGCGGTGCCGCATATCAAGGAGATGAAGCGGTCAGCCTGCATAGAAGGCGCGCGGATGGCCCTTGCCCATGTGAAGACACATTGGACAGAGATGGATGCCACCGCTATTGCGGCCCAGGGTTCGGACGAAGGCCGGTTACCCGCCGAGCACTATTTTGGGGAAGTTATGCATGGCGCTCGTGTAATAGAGTCGCAGTGCTCAAAAAATGTTACGTTCAAATGAACGTTTTTATCTTGTAAGACAATGATTATAATGTAACCACTATATATACTTGTGTGTCCCAAGTATTAAAATATCTCCTATGCGGCCGTTTATGTATACATTTGTATAACCTGAAAGATTGCAGTCTTCGGCTTCAGCCCCCACGCACAAGGTGCGGGGGTGTTTGCAAAAATAGCGCGTTTTCACACTTAATCCGACGTCTCGGTCCTGTTAAGGAGGTGGTAGCATAGCAAACGAGGCAATCCGGACTATGATGCTTTATCACTTTCACTTAGCTAGTGGAGTTCGAGGGTGGGGCTACAATATAGCCCCTTGTGGCACCGCGCTTTTCCGAATTCGGGGCGCGTGTGTGCCTGACCGGGAAACGGTCCTTCGTCAAAGCGGGGAATTCTAAACATTCCAGTAGTCGATTGAGTGGTTGACCAGTCTCTCGCTATATCATGACAGTCAGTTTTCGGCTTTCTCTACTGAGGTGCTCGCCCAGCCGAACTGGGGCACAATAGCAGTAGTTCTCCTGGTGCCGCGTTAGCCGATGATACGGAACGTAAGGCAGTAAAACACAGGAGCCGGGCAAACCCAACATTTGACCAAAGACATGATTCGGAGCTGATGCATATAATGCCTAACTCGAGACGCCGAACACTCCCTAAGGTGTTTGGTCTTTATAATAATGGGCAGAACAATGCCCTAAGCCCCTAGTGTCCAGGTACGGGCATGGTCCTCTGACGCGGCCGATGCCAAAACGTCAGGCTCCGCTTTGGTTATAAGAAGAAACCAAGGGAGAATAACAACAAGAGACAGTAAAAAAGGTTTACGCAGGGTCTTAATCTGAAAAGAATCCTCGCGACGGGTCCCTACTGCACGTCTGCACCTGTGTCTCCGTTGTGCCGTTATCCTGGACGGGTGTGCACGTTGTTCATCTGTAAAAAGAGAGGAACTTAGGTTTAAAAGGAATTTGTGCAAAATATATACGGAGAAAGAAATATAAATAAGTAAAGTGGGGTCTGTATGAACTCGCTGTTGTACCCTCTTGTGAAGGGATGTGCGGCTAAGGAGCCCCTAGCTTATTTATGCCAGACTCGTCTAACCATGTCCGGGGTCTTTAAATGACCCTCGCACTGAAATGATGCCACATGGGCCGGGCATCTTGAGTGTAAGAGACGCGTAATGTGGTATGGCGTTGAAGCGGACAAAAGCTTCTCGTCCCAAGAGTGCTTGATAGCTACTTTTAAATGGGGCGATATGAAATATTAGTTTTTCGCGTCGAAAGTTGTTCGGTAATCCGAACACAACTTCTAGTAATAGGGATCCTGTGCACTTGGCGTAAGGGCCTGGCGTCACTCCTTTAAAGGAAGTGCGGCTGTGTCGAATTTTAGTAAGGTCTATCCCCAACTTGCGGATTGTGTTTGAATACAATAGGTTTAAGTCGCTGCCTCCATCCATCAGGACTTGCTTAAACTGTAGTCCGTCGATTATGGGATCCAATATCAGGGCAGTCCATCCTGCATTTCGAATGCTTCTGGAATAATCCAGGTGGTCAAAAATGATTGGTTTTGATGTCCAATCTCTATGTTCCGCTGGGTTGGACCGTGCGAGACCCATTTTAACGGGTGCCGCACTGTTTTTCCGTATTATCACTTGAAGTGAATTTACTGTTTTGACCTCTTGTGGGAAATTCATTTGTTTTCCGGTGCTCTGTTGGTGGGGTTTGTCATCTTAGCTTGACACGTCGAGCCCCTTGTGTTCGGCGTTTAGTCGGCCGGACTGTTTGAAAACCCAACAATCTCGATGGGTGTGATTTGCAGGCCTTCCGGGGGTACTGTGGATTTGACATATCCGACCCAAAATCTTGTTTAAGTTGGATAGCTCATCGCTGTCATCCTTAAGAGGTGGTTGAGGGAGTCCTGGACTAGGGGGTGTCCGGACAGCCGGACTATCATCGTCCGCCGGACTCCAAGACTATGAAGATACAAGATTGAAGACTCCGTCCCATGTCCGGATGGGACTTTCCTTGGCGTGGAAGGCAAGATTGGCGATATGGATATGTAGATCTCTTACCATTGTAACCGACTCTGTGTAACCCTAGCCTCCTCCGGTGTCTATATAAACCGGAGGGCTTTAGTCCATTGGACAACATACATTACAACAATCATACCATAGGCTAGCTTCTAGGGTTTAGCCTCCTTGATCTCGTGGTAGATCCACTCTTGTACTACCCATATTATCAATATTAATCAAGCAGGACGTAGGGTTTTACCTCCATCGAGAGGGCCCGAACCTGGGTAAAACATCGTGTCCCTCGTCTCCTGTTACCATCCGCCTAGACGCACAGTTCGGGACCCCCTACCCGAGATCCGCCGGTTTTGACACCGACATTGGTGCTTTCATTGAGAGTTCCTCTGTGTCGTCACCGATAGGCTTGATGGCATCTTCAACCAACAACGCTGTCCAGGGTGAGACTTTTCTCCCCGGACAGATCTTCGTATTCGGCGGCTTCGCACCGCGGGCTAATTCGCTTGGCCATCTGGAGCAGATCGAAAGCTACGCCCCTGGCTGTCAGGTCAGATTCGGAAGCCTAAACTTCACGGCCGGTGTCCATGGAGACTTGATCTTCGACGGACCCGAGCCACAGCCAAGCGCGCCGCACTGTTGCGATGGGCATGATCTAGCTCTGCCGCCGAACAGTGCCTTGGTGGCCGCACACGAATCCGCTCCGGCCATTAGTCCGGAACCGATCGCCCGGATAGAGGATCGGTGGATAGACACCGCCTCGGGGGCTTCAACTTCCTCGGTGATGGAGCCAAACATTAATCTTGTCCCCCGCGAAACTTGTGATTCCGAGGTGCCGGACTCCTTGCCGGACTCCGAACCTCCCACGCCTCTGCCAATCGATTCGGATTGGGCGCCGGTTATGGAATTCACCGCCGCGGACATCTTCCAATACTCGCCTTTTGGCGACATCCTGAATTCACTAAAGCATCTCTCATTATTAGGAGAGCCCTGGCCGGACTATGGCCAGGATGGTTGGGATGCGGACGACGAAGAAATTCAGAGCCCACCCACCACCCACTTTGTAGCCATTGTCGACGATCTAACCGACATGCTAGACTACGACTCCGACGACATCGACACTATGGACGACAATGCCGGAGACGAACAAGAAACAGAGCCTATAAGGCACGGGAGGACCACCTCATCATATGACATATACATGGTGGATACCCTAAAGGAGAGCGATGACGAGGACCAACGGGCCGCGGCAGAAGATAACCCCGCCGATAAACAACCAAAACAGCGACGCAGACGCCGCCCTAAGTCCCGCCTCGACGACAACAACGCTCCCAATAAGCCCGTAATACAGCAGGGCTCACAATTGGACGACGAACATGCAGACAAGCAACCGTCCGAACATGACGAGTCAGATAATCAGTCCAGGCACGGCGAAAACGACAGTCCGGATGACCTCATGCCGGACACGCCGCCGGAGAGCAAAAACCTTCGAAAGAGACTCGTCAACACTGCAAGAAGCCTGAAGAAGGAAAAGCAGAAGCTCAAAACAGCGGAAGACACCCTCAGAATGAGATGGAGCAAAGTGCTCAAAACCATAGATAAATACGGCAATGGCCACCAATCAAAGATTTACCCGAAGTGTAAGCTACTACCAGAATTCGACGAGGAGGCCATAGAGCCTCCACCATCAAAAAATAAAGAGGCTGCCTGGTTGGATAGACGGCCAGATGATAGGCCAAATTCTGAAAGCGGCGCCACACATAAACCAACCAACGAACTTGGAAGGACAGATGGCCCAGCCAGGTCCATCTACGGGCCAAAGAAGAAGGCCCCAAGAAGCAAGGCAACACATCAAGTGTCCGAAGATAGCGGCTCACACAAATACAGGGGCGCCGCACACCCACTATGTTTCACCGATGAGGTGCTGGACCATGAGTTCCCAGCAGGATTTAAACCCATAAACATAGAGGCCTACGATGGAACAACAGACCCTGGAGTCTGGATAGAAGATTATATACTGCATATACACATGGCCAGAGGAGACGATCTCCACGCCATAAAATACCTACCCCTCAAGCTCAAAGGGCCAGCCCGTCATTGGCTCAAAAGCCTCCCAGAAAACACTGTTGGAAGTTGGGAAGAGCTCGAGGACGCGTTTAGAGCAAATTTTCAAGGGACTTATGTCCGCCCTCCAGATGCAGATGATCTAAGTCATATAACTCAACAGCCCGGAGAGTCAGCGCGGAAATTCTGGAACAGGTTTCTCACCAAAAAGAACCAAATAGTCGACTGTCCGGACGCCGAAGCCTTAGCAGCTTTCAAACACAATGTCCGAGACGAATGGCTTGCCAGGCACCTCGGCCAAGAGAAACCGAGGACAATGTCCGCACTAACAAGCCTCATGACCCGCTTCTGTGCGGGAGAGGATAGCTGGCTAGCAAGATGCAGCACCAGCGACCCAAGTACATCCAAGATAAGAGATGGAAACGGAAAATCATGGCGCAGAAAAGAGCAGCGCCGGAATAAAGAGAAAGGCCCAAAGAGCACGGCAGTCAACGCCGGATTCAAAAGCTCGCGGCCAAACAACAAAACACAGCCTCTTAAGGATGACATCAATGAATTGTCCAGCTTAAACAAGATCTTGTGTCGGATATGTCAAATCCACAGTACCCCCGGAAGGCCTGCAAATCACACCCACAGGGATTGTTGGGTTTTTAAACAGTCCGGACGACTAAACGCCGAAAACAAGGGGCTTGACGTGTCAAGCAAAGAAGATAAACCCCACCAGCAGAGCTCCGGAAAACAAAAGACTTTCCCACAAGAGGTCAAAGCAGTAAACTCACTTCATGTGATAATGCGGAAAAATAGTGCGGCACTACCTAAAAAGAGCCTCGCACGGTCCAACCCAGCAGACCATAGAGATTGGATATCAAAACCAATCACTTTCGACCACCTAGACTATTCCAGAAGCGTTCGAAGCGCGGGACGGACTGCTCTGATATTGAATCCCATAATCAACGGATTACAATTCACTAAAGTCCTAATGGACGGAGGCAGCGACTTAAACCTGCTGTATTCAAACACAATCCGTCAGATGGGGATAGACCCTACAAAAGTTCGACACAGCCGCACTTCCTTCAAAGGAGTGACGCCAGGACCTTAAGCCAAGTGCACAGGCTCCATATTACTAGAAGTCGTGTTCGGATCACCGAACAATTTTCGGCGCGAAAAACTAATTTTTCACATCGTCCCATTTAAAAGTGGATATCAAGCACTATTGGGACGAAAGGCTTTTGTCCGTTTCAACGCCATACCGCATTACGCGTCTCTTACACTCAAGATGCCCGGTCCGCGTGGCATCATTTCAGTGCGAGGGTCACTCAAAGACCCCGGACTCGGATAGATGAGTCCGGCTTCAGCAGACTAGGGGCTCCCTAGCCGCACACCTCTTCACAGGGGGCTGCGCGCACAAACAACCGTGGGTTCATACAAACCCCGCTTTACTTATTTATATTTCTCCTTTTACACATATATTTTCGGCACACATCGTTTTCCAACTGAGCGTTCCTCTCTTTTTACAGATGAACAACGTGCATCCCCGTCCAGGATAACGGCGCAACGGAGACACAGGCGCAGGCGTGCAGTAGGGACCCGTTGCGAGGATTCTTTTCAGATTAAGACCCTGCGTAGACCTTTTTTAAATGTCTCTTGTTGTTATTCTCCCTTGGTTTCTTCCTATAGCCAAAGCGGAGCCTGACGTTTTGGCATCGGCCGCGTCAGAAGACCATGCCCGTACATGGACACTAGGGGCTTAGGGCATTGTTCTGCCCATTATCATAAAGACCGAACACCTCAGGGAGTGTTCGGCGTCTCGAGTTAGGCATTATATGCATCAACTCCGAATCATGTCTTTGGTCAAATGTTGGGTTTGACCGGCTCCTGTGTTTCGCTGCCTTACATTCCGTATCATCGGCTAACGCGGCACCAGGAGAACTACTGCGATTGTGCCCCAGCTCGGCTGGGCGAGCACCTCAGTAGAGAAAGCCGAAAACTGACTGTCATGATATAGCGAGAGACTGGTCAACCACTCGATCGACCACCGGAATGTTTAGAATTCCCCGCTTTGATGAAGGACCATTTCCCGGTCAGGCACACACGCACCCCGAATTCGGAGAAGTGCGGTGCCACAAGGGGCTATATCGTAGCCCCACCCTCGAGCTCCACTGGCTAAGTGAAAGTGATAAAGCATTATAGTCCGGATTGCCTCGTTCGCTACGCTACCACCTCCTTAACAGGACCGAGAAGTCGGATTAAGTGTGAAAACGCGCTATTTTTGCGAACACCCCCGCACCTTGTGCATGGGGGCTGAAGCCGAAGACAGCAATCTTTCAGGTTATACAAGTGTATACGTAAACGGCCGCATAGGAGAAGTTTTACTACTTGGGACGCACAAGTATAAAAAGCAGCTATAGCATAATCATTGTTTTAGAAGCTAAAACGTTCATTTGAACGTGACATTTTTTGAGCACTGCGACTCTATTACGCGAGCGCCACGCATAACTTCCCCGAAATAGTGCTCGGCGGGGAGCCGGTCTTCATCCGAGCCCTGGGCGGCAACAGCGGTGGCATCCATCTCTGTCCAATGCGCCTTGACGCGGGCAAGTGCCACCCGCGCGCCCTCGATGCAGGCCGACCGCTTCATCTCCTTGATATGCGGCACCGCTCCAAGGAATTGTTGCAGTAAGCCGAAGTAGCTCGTCGCCTTGGGCCTCTCTGGCCAGACATGAGCCATGATGTCAGTCATGGCAAGTCCGGACAACCTGTTTAGCTCGGCCCATTCGGCCAACCGGTCGGTCAACGGAAGTGAGCGATCCGGACTATGGAATTGAGACCCAAATAGCTCTTCCGTCTTGTGATCCTTCTGGCTCCGGAAGTGCTCAATGGCATCAGCCACACTTTCCGCTAAGTCCATATACGGATCCTCCGGACTCCACAGCCGATCAAATTGAGCATACTTTTGATCCATAAACCGGCGACGCAGCAGATAAGGCTTGCCAGCCACGATATCTCCGACCTGGCACAGCTCCTCCCTCATGGCCCGCATTGTAGAGCGGGCATCCTTGGCCTCAGCGGTGGCCTTCTTCAGGTCTTCCCGCTCCGATAAGCGCTCCTTTTCAAGAGCCTCATTACGGTTGGCAGCATCTTTCACTTTTACGGCCAATTCGGCCACTTCTTCCCTGCTTAGGCAGTGAGCAGCCTTTTCGGCTTTCAACTCCTCGGCCGCCCTCGAGGCAGCCGCGTCACTCCTTCGGGCTTGCTCCTTAGCTTGAGCAAGTTCGGCCCGAAGGCTCTCCACGGCAGCAGCACCGTCTGTACAACAGCATATAATTTATCAAGAGGAGGGCTTTGACCCCATTAATAAAGCGACCGTGGAGAACTCATTTACCTTGCGACTTGTCAAGTCGCCGGTTGACAAGTGCGATGTCCGCATCCGCCGCGTCAAGTTGCCGCATTAACTCGGCAACCCCACTAGTCCGGCTAGCCCTCGGACTATCCGCCACCTACATAGGAACGGCGACATTCATTTCTTGAGATTTCGATCCTCGGCACACTGTCGTCTTCGACAACCTACCGAGTCTCAGGGGCTACTATCTATACAGAGCACACTTTTATGTGCAAAACTGTCAAAAATAGAAGGTGCATCATTTTCGCGTACCTCAAATCCCGCCAGCAAACTCATAGCGGCGTTACGCAATCCGCTCTCGGCAGACGAAATCCTTCCAATCACCATGTGCATCAATGCACGATGATCTTCTGAGATGGACGCCCTCTCAAGCAGATTCTTCAGTTCTCCCGGCCGGATACTAGCGGGCGCCGAACTCTCCGGCCCCTCCGGACTCGGGGATACCCTCCGTGACGATACTTCAGGCTCGTTTGCCTTATCTGATGGCGCAGCAGATGGGGGCGTTTCGCTCTCCATCATCTCCGGAAGAAGGTCCCCCGAAGACGAACTCATCTGCGAAGGCTGCAAATACGAACTGCAAAATGAAAATTTCGGTCACCCACAGAAGCATAAATGGAGGTATTTTCTTACTGATGAAATTCCCTTTTCATACTCACGGCTCGCTGGAGGGCTGATTCTTTGGCGATGATTATGCGTCCGGATTCTCCCCGGACGCCGGACCCCCCGGGGAAGATCTCTTCCCCCGTTTAGGGGCTTTGGCCTCCGGATCTTCGGAGGCGGTCCTCTTCTCCCCCTGGAAGGAGGGGTTCTTGATTCCCCCCTCTTCAGACGCCCCTTTGGGCGAAATATTAGCTCCTCTGTTTTCCCCTTCGCTCCCTTCTGTGGGCGCGACCTCCAACATTCTGACCAGCACGGGCTCCAGTGCGGTCTCTGGGAGGGGGGCCGGACAGCTTATCAGCCTTGATCGCGCCACCCACTCCTGTGAAGAGTAATGGGTCAGGAGGCGAACTCTAGAAAGGCAGATAAACAGAATGTCCGGACTCTGAGCTATTTACCTGAGTATCCGGGCGATTGCGGCTTAGGCCTGCATCCTCGGCTAATTCCGGACACGCCACCTGCGGTCCGAAGAACAACTTGTACATCTCCACGGGTGTTGCACCCATGAAGTGTTGGAGAATCCGAGGTCCCTCCGGGTTGAACTCCCATAGACGGAGAGGACGGCGTTTGAAGGGCAGAAGATGCCTGATTAGCATAACCTGCATCACCACGACCAGATTGATCTCCCTTGCTTGGAGGTCTCGAATCCGGCCCTGTAGTGAGGGCACGTCTTCGGACGGCCCCCAATTGAGCCCTTGGTTGACCCACGACATCAATTGCCGTGGAGGTCCCGGGCGGAATGAAGGCGGCGGCTTTTGCTTGCTGCCCTTCGGAGCGGTGATATAGAACCACTCCTGCTGCCACAATCCGAGTTCCTCTTGGAAGGAACCCTCGGGCCACCGGGCATCGGCCTTTTTGCTTATGGCCTCCCTGCCGCACTCCGCTTGATGCCCCCCGATCATCTTCGGCTTCACATTGAAGGTCTTCAGCCACAGGCCGAAGTGGGGAGTGACGCGGAGGAAGGCTTCGCAGACGATAATGAATGCGGAGATATGGAGGATGGACTCCGGAGCCAAGTCATGAAAATCCAGCCCGTGGTAGAACATGAGCCCTCTCACGAAGGGGTCCGTCGGGAAGCCTAAACCCCGACGGAGGTGGGATACGAAGACGACGTATTCGCCGGGCTCGGGGGCGGTCACGGCCTGCCCTTAGGCAGGCAACCTGTGCGAAACCTCGTAGGCCAGGTACTTGGCCTCATGTAACTTCAATATGTCCTCCTCCGTGACGGAGGAGGGCATCCACCGGCCCTGGAGGTCGGAGCCAGACATGGTTGAGGATCCGAAGCGCTCGAATCTGAGGCTCTGGGTGTTGGAACTGGGAGCGAGGAGGAGATTCGATGCGAGATTGAAGAACAAGAACGAGCCTTGGTCCTCTTATAAAGGGGAAAAATACCAAGAGCCATCTCCGTGACCGTTTGGGATTCACCTTCGATAGAGGAGGCGTGGCGACGGGAACGGTTGGGTTACCCACGCACGTATTGATGAGAATCCCGGGATAAGGGGAACACGATCTCTGCTTCGACAAGACATTCCAAGGAAACCGCTTCGCTAAACGTGCTGAGGTGGTATAGTAAAAAACGATTCAAACAAAGGCTTGGTAGCGGTGTGATGTCACGCCGCATAGTACGTCAGCAGATTGAACTAGTGTACATTTTATTCTCTCTACGGTGGAATGTGGAATTTATTTTGCAGAGCCGGACACTATCCTGGTGTTCATGATCTTCTCTGGATTATTCAAGGGAGGAACCCGCCTTGCAATGCCGAACATTATGCGCACCGGACTTATCGTCATTGAAGTCTGGTTCAGGGGCTACTGAGGGAGTCCTGGACTAGGGGGTGTCCGGACAGCCGGACTATCATCGTCCGCCGGACTCCAAGACTACGAAGATACAAGATTGAAGACTCCGTCCCGTGTCCGGATGGGACTTTCCTTGGCGTGGAAGGCAATCTTGGCGATACGGATATGTAGATCTCTTACCATTGTAACCGACTCTGTGTAACCCTAGCCTCCTCCGGTGTCTATATAAACCGGAGGGCTTTAGTCCGTAGGACAACATACATTACAACAATCATACCATAGGCTAGCTTCTAGGGTTTAGCCTCCTTGATCTCGTGGTAGATCCACTCTTGTACTACCCATATTATCAATGTTAATCAAGCAGGACGTAGGGTTTTACCTCCATCGAGAGGGCCCGAACCTGGGTAAAACATCGTGTCCCTCGTCTCCTGTTACCATCCGCCTAGACGCACAGTTCGGGACCCCCTACCCGAGATCCGCCAGTTTTGACACCGATAGTGGTGTTTTGTTGTTTGGCCGCGAGCTTTTGAATCCGGCGTTGAATGCCGTGCTCTTTGGGCTTTTCTCTTTATTCCGGCGCTGCTCTTTTCTACGCCGTGATTTTCCGTGTCCATCTCTGATCTCGGATGTACTTGGGTCGCTGGTGCTACATCTTGCTAGCCAGCTATCCTCTCCCGCACAGAAGCGGGTCATGAGGCTTGTTAGCGTGGACATTGTCCTCGGCTTCTCTTGGCCGAGGTGTCTGGCAAGCCATTCGTCTCGGACGTTGTGTTTAAAAGCTGCTAAGGCTTCGGCGTCTGGACAGTCGACTATTTGGTTCTTTTTGGTGAGGAACCTGTTCCAGAATTTGTGCGCTGACTCTTCGGGCTGTTGAGTTATATGACTTAGATCATCTGCGTCCGAAGGGCGGACATAAGTCCCTTGAAAATTTGCTCTAAACGTGTCCTCGAGCTCTTCCCAACTTCCAACAGTGTTTTCTGGGAGGCTTTTAAGCCAATGACGGGCTGGCCCTTTGAGCTTGAGGGGTAGGTATTTTATGGAGTGGAGATCATCTCCTCTGGCCATGTGTATGTGTAGTATATAATCTTCTATCCAGACTCCAGGGTCTGTTGTTCCGTCGTAGGCCTCTATGTTTATGGGTTTAAATCCTGCTGGGAATTCATGATCCAGCACCTCATTGGTGAGACATAGTGGGTGTGCGGCGCCCCTGTATTTGGGTGCATCACTGTCGTCGGACACTTGTCATGTTCCATTGTTTCCTGGGGCCCTCTTCTTTGGCCCGTAAATGGACCTGGCTGGGCCATCTGTCTGTCCAGGGTCGTTAGTCGGCTTATGTGCAGCGCCGCTTTCAGATTTTGGCCTATCATCTGGCCGTCTATCTAGCCAGGCGGCCTCTTTGTTTTTTGACTGTGGGGGCTCTATGGCCTCCTCATCAAATTCTGGCAGTAGCTTGCGCTTTGGGTAGCTCTTTGATTGATGGCCATTGCCGTATTTGTCTGCGGTTTTGAGCACTTTGCTCCACCTCATTCTGAGTGTGTCTTCCGCTGTTTTGAGCTTCCGTTTTTCCTTTTTCAAGCTTCTTGCGGTGGCAACGAGTCTTTTCCGAAGGTTTTTATTCTCCGGCGGTGTGTCCGGCGTTAGGTCGCCTGGACTGTTGTTTTCGCCGGGCCTGGATTGATTATCCGACTCATCTTGTTCGGACGGTTGCTTGTCTGCGTGTTCGTCGTCCGCTGGTTTGCCCTGCTGTATTGCTGGGTCGTTAGGAGCACTGTTGTTGTCGAGGCGGGACTTAGTGCGGCGTCTGCGTCGCCGTTTTGGTTGTTTGTCGGCGGGATTATCTTTTTCCGCGCCCCGTTGGTCCTCGTTATCGCTTCCTTTTGGGGTGTCCACCATGTATACATCGTATGACGAGGTGGTCTTCCCTTGCCTTGTAGGCACTGTTTTCTGTTCATCTCCGGCATCGTCGTCCATACCGTCGATGTCTTCGGAGTCATAGTTTAGCATGTCGGTAAGATCGTCGACAGTGGCTACAAAGTGGGTGGTGGGTGGGCTCTGAATTTCTTCGTCGTCCGTATCCCAACCATCCTGGCCATAATTCGGCTAGGACTCTCCGGATAGCGAGAGATGCTTTAGCGAATTTAGGATTTCGCCGAAGGGCGAGCGTTGGAAGATGTCTGTGTGGTGAATTCCATAACCGACGCCCAATCAGATTCGATTGGTGGGGGCGCGGGAGGTCCGGAGTCCGGCACCTTGGAGTCACGAGCTTCGCGAGGGACAAGGGTAGTGTTCGGCTCCATCGCCGTGGAAGTTGAAGCCCCCGAGGCGGTGTCCAACCACTGGTCCTCGATCTGGGCGATCGGCTCCGAGCTAAGAGCTGGAGCGGACTCGTGTGCGGGTACCAAGGCACTGTTCGGCGGCATAGCTAGATCATGCCCATCGTAATAGTGCGGCGCGCTTGGCTGTGGCTCGAGCCCGTCGAAGATCGAGTCTCCGCGAGCGTCGGCCGTGAAGTTTAGGCTTCCGAATCTGACCTGATGGCCAGGGGCATAGCTTTCGATCTGCTCCAGATGGCCAAGTGAATTAGCCCGCGGTAAGAAGCCGCCGAATACGAAGATCTGTCCGGGGAGAAAAGTCTCACCCGGGACAGCGTTGTTGGTCGAAGATGCCATCGAGCCTATCGGTGACGACACAGAGGAACTCTCAATGAAAGCACCAATGTCAGTGTCAAAACCGGCGGATCTCGGGTAGGGGGTCCCGAACTGTGCGTCTAGGCGGATGGTAACAGGAGACCAGGGACACGATGTTTTACCCAGGTTCGGGCCCTCTTGATGGAGGTAAAACCCTACGTCCTGCTTGATTAATATTGATGATATGGGTAGTACAAGAGTGGATCTACCACGAGATCAAGGAGGCTAAACCCTAAAGCTAGCCTATGGTATGATTGTTGTAATGTATGTTGTGTCCTACGGACTAAAGACCTTCGGTTTATATAGACACCGGAGGAGGCTAGGGTTACATAGAGTCGGTTACAATGGTAGGAGATCTACATATCCGTATCGCCAAGCTTGCCTTCCACACCAAGGAAAGTCCCATCCGGACACGGGACGGAGTCTTCAATCTTGTATCTTCGTAGTCTTGGAGTCCGGCGGACGATGACAGTCCGGCTGTCCGGACACCCCCTAGTCCAGGACTCCCTCAAACGATCTTGAAGATCAGCTTGTGTGTTATGGGGTGCCCCCTGCCCCCGTATATAAAGGAGGGAGGGGGGAGGTGCGGCCGGCCAAGGAGGGTGCGCCAAGGAGGAGTCCTACTCCCATCGGGAGTAGGATTCCCCCGCTTCCAAGTAGTAGGAGTAGGAGTCAAGGAAAGGGGGAAGAGAAGAGAAGGAAGGAGGGGGCGCAGCCCCTCCCCCTAGTCCAATTTGGACTAGGCCTTGGGGGGGCGCCCAACCTCTCCTCTCTCTTTCCCCTAAAGCCCAATAAGGCCCATATACTCCCCGGCGAATTCCCGTAACTCTCCGGTACTCCGAAAAATACCCGAATCACTCGGAACATTTCCGAACTCCGAATATAGTCGTTCAGTATATCGATCTTTATGTCTCGACCATTTCGAGACTCCTCGTCATGTCCCCGATCTCATCCAGGACTCCGAACTCCTTAGGTACATCAAAACTCATATACTCATAATATAACTGTCTAACGTTAAGCGTGCGGACCCTACGGGTTCGAGAACTATGTAGACATGACCTAGAACTATTCTCGGTCAATAACCAATAGCGGAACCTGGATGCTCATATTGGCTCCTACTTATTCTATGAAGATCTTTATCGGTCAAACCGCATAACAACATACGTTGTTCCCTTTGTCATCGGTATGTTACTTGCCCGAGATTCGATCGTCGGTATCCAATACCTAGTTCAATCTCATTACCGGTAAGTCTCTTTACTCGTTACGTAATGCATCATTCCGTAACTAACTTATTAGCTACATTGCTTGCAAGGCTTATAGTGATGTGCATTTACCGAGAGGGCCCAGAGATACCTCTCCGACAATCGGAGTGACAAAACCTAATCTCGAAATACGCCAACCCAACATGTACCTTCAGAGACACCTGTAGAGCTCCTTTATAATCACCCAGTTACGTTGTGACGTTTGGTAGCACACAAAGTGTTCCTCCAGTAAACGGGAGTTGCATAATCTCATAGTTACAGGAACATGTATAAGTCATGAAGAAAGCAATAGCAACATACTAAACGATCAAGTGCTAGGCTAACGGAATGGGTCATGTCAATCACATCATTCTCCTAATGATGTGATCCCATTAATCAAATGACAACACATGTCTATGGTTAGGAAACATAACCATCTTTGATTAATGAGCTAGTCAAGTAGAGGCATACTAGTGACGTTATGTTTGTCTATGTATTCACACATGTATCATGTTTCCGGTTAATACAATTCTAGCATGAATAATAAACATTTATCATGATATGAGGAAATAAATAATAACTTAATTATTGCCTCTAGGGTATATTTCCTTCACCGTCTCCCTACGAGAACGCCATCCATAGCACTCACGCTTATCTTGCGTATTTTAGAGTATCCACTTTCACTTGTTTATGAACTATATAGGCAACCCAGAGGTCCTTTACCGCGGACGCGGCTATTCGAATAGATGATGTTAACCCTGCAGGGGTGTACTTCTTCACACACGCTCTCACCACTTACCGCCGTTTACATGACATGTACTCGGCAACCTTCAAGCGGAAGCCCAACAAGGGTGTCGGCCACGGCCTACCTAACCACTCAGGTCTCTAGTCCAGGTTTATCGCCTATTCAGGTTCCATCCGCAGGGAGTCCGGCCGAGGTTTCCACATACGGCCCCGAACGATGTGTACGGGGTTCCGCGACACCAAACGGGCACCCAACATACCCAGCCACGTGCCTACAGCATCACAGCCCACCCCTCGGGTCAGCGCTGCCCACGGCCTCCATCATACTACAAACACTAGAAACTACTTGCAACTCCTGGACAGAGGACAAGGGTGATTAAGAAGCCGAGAGGGTCCATTGGTTTCGGGCCCAATGCGTGGTAGTAACTGTTTCATGGATCACAAACACAGAACTCAGTTCCCGAGGACGACTTCAATGAGACAACCCACCATGTACTCCTACATGGCCTCTCACCGCTACCTTTACCAAATAGTGTTCACATACTTAGCTCACACACCAGTAGGACATGCTTACACACCTCCGATTCATCCCCGATGAATCAGACCTGACTCAACTCTAAGCAGTAGCAAGCATGAGAAACAAGCATGAATGAGTAGGCACATCAAGGCTCAAGCAACTCCTACTGATGCTAGTGGGTTTCATCTATTTACTGTGGCAATGACAGGTCACGCAGAGGAAAGGGTTTCAAGTACCGCAACAAGTAACAGATGAATCGTTGTTGTCCTAATGCAATAAATGAGAGCAGGAGTGAGAGAGTGGGATTGTATCGGAATGAACAAGGGGGTTTTGCTTGCCTGGCACTTCTGAAGATAGTATAGCTCTTCATCGCTGTCATCTATCTCATCGTCGGTATCACGTCTATCGAGAGGGGACAAATACTGGCAACACAGAAGGAAACACCATCAATGCAATGCACAATATGATGCATGATCATGACATGGCAATATGCTGTGGTTTGAGCTAATGCAACTAGCAGCAGGTTAAATGAAGTTGGTTTGAATCCAAGATTCAAATTCAAACTCCATATGTGAAGGTGTAAATGCCATTTATATGATTTGTGCTAAACAGCAGCTATAAGTTGTTCTAACATGCATGAGAATTGTACAGATGGATAGATTGGATTTTTCTGATCATTTTTCATATATAATTTATTTCATTCTGTGTTATGGTTGAATTTATATGAATTTTAGAAGTTTATACTATTTTCTGGAATTTCTGAATTATTTTAAATCCAGAAATCAAATACTGCATCAGCATTGCGTCAAGGTGACGTCAGCAGGTCAACTAATTCAGTCCAGGTCAAACCTGACCAGTGGGGTCCACTGGTCAGTGACACGGTGTTGTCTGGGTCACAGACAGGTGGGGTCGGGTCAATAGCCTCGTCAGCAAGTCAACGCTGACGTGTGGGGTCGGTCAACAGGTGACGCGGCCATGTCAAACTGACCTGTGGGGCCTACGGGGTTAGTTTAATCTAAACAAAACAAACCAGGGTTAATTAGGCAGTGGGGCCCATATGTGAGTGGGTGTGGGTTCAATTAGTGGCGCCATTAGCTGCTAATGATGCTGCCACGTCGGCACGGTCGGAGTTAGGCCACCGGCGACCATCCAGTGAGACGGCGGCTCGCCGGGGTGGCGCTAGGGGCAGCGGCTGGGTGCACTGAGGGCACCAGAAGGGAGCACTCGCTCGCGCGCATCCAATGGAGCAGGTGGGAGGTCACGGGGTGGTCGGAAAGTGGGCGGTGGCGAGGTTTGGTGGTGGACGGAGATCGGACTAGGTCGGGCTTGGCGCTAGGGTGCGCTGGAGGAGGAGCTAGTGGGAGGTGCGGCCTCCTGGGAACATGCAGAGCACGCAAGCATTCTCGAACGCGAGCCGCTGCGGCTGTGACCACGGCTACACCATGGCCGGCGGTGAGAAGCTTTCGGCCTCGATGGTTAACCCGGCTACGGCACACGAACGTCGAGAAGAACAGGGGGAAAATGAGCATGAGCTCACTGTGGTTCTGGAGGTGCAGCTGGCGAGCTCGGGGACGGGCTGTGGACGATGAATCGGCGATGGCGAACGATGGCACCCAAGGTTGAAGACGATGGTGTGGAGGCGATGCAGAGCTTCCCGCGATGCATTGCTTAGCGAGGAGGAGGAGGTGGTCGAGGCGGATCCGTTGGAGCAGGCAGAGGGACGAGGGGAGTCCGGTGGATGCGGTGATGCTCGTCGGCGTTCTCGGACGCGAGCGAGAAGAGCGAGGAAGAGAGGCAGAGGACACGTGAGGAAGATGGAGGGGTCGAGGGGGTTCTGCGGGGTGGCGTGGTGTCGTCCAGGGCGAGGGGGAGCAGCTACATAGCTAGTAGGAGGTGGCCGCGGCTCGGCTATGCGCGCGCCTCGCGCAACGCCAGTAGGCGCGAGGAAGACGACGCGCGACGGGGTGGGCTGGGCCTAGTAGGCCAGCTACTCTAGCAGGTAGGCCAGGTGAGTCTTCTGCCTCTTCGTTTTATTCCTGTTTAGTTCCTAGTTTTCTATTTCTGCTGTTGTTTTTGAATTACTAAAAAAATACTAAACCTTTCCTAAAAATACTGAGGTAACTTGTGGGCACTGTTGAAATATTTTGCAGCAGCCCTCAACCATTATCAGTATTATGTGGGCAATTAAAAAAAAAATATATATATATAAATTAAATGCCCAAATGCAAATACTTAATGGATTAATTCAAAAATACAGAGTGACCTAGAAAAATGTGCACCATTTTTGGCAAAGGTTCTAGACCAATTGAAAAATGATGAACTTAATTTTCTGAAAAGCATTCTGGGTTCATTGAAAATATTTATGGTTGACCCTATTTGATTTAATTTGGTGCTAGGGTTTGTCATCCCCATTTCAAATTCATTTGAAATTAAACATGATGCACACATGAAGATGGCCTAGCCAGAACTAGGGATGTGACAACTGGGCTCGTCATGTGCTTAAATAAAAGCGTAAGCGTGGGCTTGACGGGCCACAACCCCCGCACAGCGCGCAGTTGAGCTCCATCTCTGAAACTAAAAAAACAACTGGGCGAGCTGCTGGGTCCCTGGTGTTATCGGCTTGTTGTGTAATTTTAACAAATCCGCTGCCGCGCCGACCTATGCATCTCTTGTGTGAGATGAGACATCGATGACTTGTCCTGGCGACATGCCGCCGTTTGGTGGACTCTGCGTCCCCCTTGCTGAAGTCGACCCTGTCCTCGTCCTCGGCGCCGCCCTCAAGGTTGTAGTACTCGTAGTAGTGGTTGCGCCAGAGCTATAACTGGTACTCCACCGCCGATTCCTCGATGGACAAACTCTTCTCTCCCTCGACCTCAGCCACGCGCAACTGCTCCTCTCGGCGCTCCTCAATCTCTGCCGCCTCCTGAATCTCCAGCTCCCGCTTGGCGACCTCATGAGGAAGCAGGTGCTCCATGACCACTGACGCCTTTTCAGACATGGGTTGCATGCTGGAGTCCGAGGTGGCCTGGAATATCTTGGCGTGTGCATCCTCAATATTGGCGTGGATGGCCTCGACCCAGGCAGGGCAACATCGGCGGCATGGATGGCAGCTCGAGCGCTCTCGGCGTTTCAGCCGCCGTCGCAGCACCAGCTGCAGCTGTCTCGGCTGCTGCAGTTGCTGTGTCGGTTGCCGCAGATGCCCTCTCGGCGGAAGCGGCCGTGCTCAATGTGGATGCGGCGACACTCTCATCGTAGGCGGCGGCGCTCTCCGCGCAGGCGGCGGCGCTCGGGGGGGGGGGATGCGGCTATGGTACGGGCCTTCACAAAGCGTTTCCACGGTGTCACCTTTGCAAGAAGGGGGTGCGGGAATGGGGATTGGGATTCGGGGATTCGGCGGTTGCCGGCACTGGAGCAGACGAGCCGGCGAAGCTTAAGGTGGGAAACTTAAATAGACCCAGATATTTTCATCACAAACGGTTCCTAGAAAACAACTGTGTGTGATGTTGTACATATTTTTTATTATCTGTGAAAGACGAATTTGGGCTAAAGTGGCAATGGATGGTGTTTTAAATGAACGAGAAATTTTGTAGTACTAATACAACTATCATGTCAAAATTTGGAAAATTTCAGGGGTCATTTG
The DNA here is from genome assembly GCA_963921465.1 of Triticum timopheevii. Classification (NCBI taxonomy): domain Eukaryota; kingdom Viridiplantae; phylum Streptophyta; class Magnoliopsida; order Poales; family Poaceae; genus Triticum; species Triticum timopheevii. Next base: position 475,076,260 of record OY997264.1, on the reverse strand, counting down.
ACCTTTTAAGACATTTAAGTGATTTTCTAGTAGTGAGGAATTAGGAGGAAGTATTTTTTTGGCTTGTAATAACGAGGCACCTTCTTGCGTAATGCAATGACCCTGGTAGGTCCCTACTTTCAGCCTCTCCACGTACAATCATATCCTGATTCCTCTTAGTTGTTGACCATGTTGACAATGCCAGACGGTGGCGGGCACATCGAGCGAACCAAGGCGGAGAACGTCGACGAGGCCTCGGACGGGAATGAACAACAGCCGTGGAAGATGCGGCAGTGTAGTGGCAGGTCGAGGGGAGTACGAGGGCAACAACATGCAACGCAAGGTTACAAATGGTACAAAAAGCCTAAGGATTAATTGTTCATCAAATTTTTAGACAAAACCCAGATTGAACATGGCAGTAACATCTAACCCAACCACTCTTTTTCGCAGTCACAAACAAATGGATTGGTCTGATCCATAAAATCAACATCCTGTGCAAAAAAAATTTATTTCAGGATGACTACAACTTGTTGTAAATAGAAGCCGAGCACGTTTAGAAGCCATTTGTCCACCTGAAACCTCTTTTTTTGCTGTTCAATGTGTCCTTCTGTGAGAAATCTCTTGCGGTAAAACTTAAGCCTCATGGACAATAGTAACCCCGCATTCAATAGGAAGAATGTGACAAAGCTTATGTTTGCCTGGTTGGATGCATATCTTTCCATCGTTATTGTTCTCAAACGAATGTCATGAGAACTGAGAAAATCCTGGTGCTTATTACGCCACCGATTGGTTATACGTTTCTCTCCATGTGGTCGCAGTACCTAAGTAGACATGAAGATTGAAAACAGTTCAGGTCTGAAAAAAGAGTATGTCGAAAGAGTGTCAGCTGAACAGTTAATTCTAGTACAATGTATATGGGATTTCAATGTGCATGAAACCATCACCTCTATATATAAATTCTCCAGAGATCGAAAGCATCGCAACAAGCCAATAATTATGTTCAGATCAAAACTAGACATTCCGATATATAAGATCTTGACAGAATCCAGCAGCATTGATAGGCTATCCATGGACGAACTCTTCAATGAGCATATAACATAATATTAGTACCCAAAGTGTACTCCAAGATGATATAAAACTTATGCGCACAAATGAAAAATGCAACTTATGATTACAAATGTGTAGATGATAATATACGGTACCTGAAAAAGTGAGGAGACAAACACCAACTTCCTGTGATCATTAAACAAATCACGAATTACACCCAAGGTCTCCAGTTTGGGCGCAGAGACGATAGTTATTTTTGAAGGTTTATAACAATTATCAAGGAGCAACCTTTGAAGTGAAGGGGCATCTTCGATGATGAGCTGCTGTCCTTCAAAACAAATTCCAATGCTTTTAAGGTGAGGCGAATTTATTTGGAGACAACAGATAGGGATTTCTATTCCCAAAACAATCAGCAAGCGCTCCAGGGCAGGGCAACTAGAGTGGATGATGCTGTGCAGTGAGGCCTCCGACAGATAAACCACCACAAGCGGAAGTTTTTTTAGCAGTGGGAGTCGAAGAATTTGTACCAGATTGTCTAGTAGATGGCAGCAGGCAAAGGTGGCGGTGTGGAGAGAGGAGGAAAACCCCGAGATGGAAAACAGTGGTGTGGGCATGAATTCTTGGTGTGTCCATGGTATGAAACTTTCGTGGTAATGGTAGAACTCAAATTGCTGCAGTTTTCTGAATTCAGGGGATGTCAGCCAGGCGTCCACCATGCCGGTTATGGACAACAGGTAGTGTGTCGGGATGCAGAGGCGTTGAACGGGGCCCCGCTGGTGAGAGGAGACGATGGCTCTGAGGAGATCAAATTCAGGAAGGACAGATATCTGACGACAGTCGAGATTGAGGGGCGCGGTGCGCCATAGAGGGCGCCATCGAGTTGAGAGGACTTGTGTGCCGCAGCAATCCTTTGTGCAGAGAAGCAAGATGATCTCCTCAAGGATGACGTCCGGGAGATCGCTGATGCAGTCCACCGGAGATTCTACCGGTTCCTTAGATCTGGGTGGGTGGGGGGGGGGGGGGCTCGCTGCTTCTCCCCGCGATGCCGGGTGCGGGATGTACAACCGGCATCACCGCTGGCGGGAGCCTCATCTTCTTGGCGGTGCGGCCAGCCGACTCCATTTTCCTTGTGGGCGTCGCGCCGAGCTCACGGGTTTGAGCAGTGTAGCCAGAGACGAGACTAGTGGCAGTGCGAGTGGGGAAGAAGGAGGGCCGGGGTTTTCTGTAGGAGTGGAAGAAGAGGAACAGGCATTTTCTGTCCGAGTGAGGAAGAAAGTGAGCGGGGGTTTTCTGGAAGAGTGAGGAAGATGGGGAGCGGGGGGAATTGGGGCGAGACGGAAGCGTAAGTGGAAGCGAGGAGGAAGGAGTTTGTCACATCCCAATTTTCAATTTAGATGTCATACATAGATCATCATATGCATATCATATTTATTCTTGCAATTGGTTGAGATCCTAGAAATCTTAAGCAACTCAAGGACCCAAGGAGAGAGTTGGAGGTTTCACAAAATTCATATTTGAATTTATTTCAAATTTGAAGAAAGGATCAATTTGATTTTATGATTTCTCTCTCCAATTATTTCCAATATTAAAAATAAATGAGAGAAGATAATATAAATTCTTCAAATTAAGAGAAATATTGGAGAATTTCTTTTAAAATCAAATTATGATTTTATTGGTACTTTATTTGCTATTTTATTTGAATTAGAAAAATATGCATTTTTGAAAATTGCATTTTTAGGCCAGAAAAATGTTCACTTTGTTCTAAATATTTTATTTAGACGGTGCAAATTATTATTTTTCGCATTTTTAGAAATTTTTCTATATTTTATTTGGATTTTTTTCTTTGGGTGAAAGTATTAAAAAAACGCTTCGTCGCCCGACTGGGCCGAAGGCCAAGCCGAGCCAGGCCGGCCCGCGCCGCCACCGACTTTGCCGGCGTGGCCGAGCCGGAGTCCTCTCCGACTCCCACATAGCGCCCCCTCCCACAAGTCGCGCCGCCGCCCCCTTCCCCCTTTATAAGCCGACCCCGGGGCCCCCTGGAGCCCCAAGTCGCCCTTGCCAGCGCCGCCGCCGCCCCGCGCCGACGCCGCCCGCCGCCGCCTCCCACCGTAGCTCGCCGCCGCAGATGCTGCGATGCGCCGCCACCGCCGCACGCCCGCGATGCCACCTCGCCGCCGCTGCCGTCGTCCAACCCCGCCGCCGCCGCCGTTTTTTCGAACAGGTACGAACCGGACCGCCCGATTTTTTAAGATTTTCACAGTTTTGTTGATTAGATCGGTTTTTCGGTTTTAATGTAGTTATTTAATGGATGTTCGTCTATTCGTTCGTTTTAACGAACGCTTTTCACTAGATTAGTTCAAACAGTGAACATTCGTTCATTAGTCTTTTTCTTTTTAGTTTATTTTCAGCCAGGGACCTATCCACGAATAATTTTCTCGCGATTTAGCCCGTGATCTTTAAACTAGCATAACTTTTTACTCGTTTATCCGAATTAGATGAAACCAGCGCCTAAATCTTCGTATCGTTCTGTTCTTTCCAGTTAACCAACTTGAACATGATTTTGATACTTTAAAATTTGAGTTTAGTCCAGATTAGTAAACGATCTTGTTTCGTTCGTATTTTGAGTTTCGTTGCTCCTTTTGAGTTGAATCTTTTTGCAAATCGTAGCTAATCACACGTACCTATTGCTAAGATCTAATTCACATGTCAATATTGCTGTTAGGTTTTGACTCTTGTTAGTTTAAGCCGTTTGCTTGTTTCATGTTCGATTTGGTTCTTTTCTCGTTTTTTCTCGTGTTTCGCTTGAGTGATTGCTTGTGTGTGCTATTGTTTGTCTACACTAGATTAAACAGAGTGCGAAGCTTGTTACTACAAATCTCTAGAGTTTGCAGATCATCAGCAAGGCAACTTACATTTTGATCGTACTCTTTTATACCCAGTTTTTACTATGCATTAGTATTGCCCCTCAAATATTTGCATTAGTAGGATTGGGAGCATGTGGTTTTGGTTGTAGTGCTTGGGGTAGAAACCTAATGCCTTTTGATCACCCCAGGAATATACGTTATGCTTATTATTGCTTAGCCATGGTCGTAGACGGGGATTGGATCGTGATTCACACATGGAAGTTTGAGAGTTATTTAATCCTGGATAACATTAACGTCGCAATTTTAATACACATCTGGGTGGATTGGTTGAGGCTCCTGGGGAACCCAGTGTTGCTTGTTTTTGGAAATCCCGGAGTACCCGTGTGATTATCCTATGGAATGGCACCCAGGCTCAAAGGGATCATAAGATTATTCATGCTAGAAACTTCCATGTGCAACCACAAGCCATTATGGGCTCTGGCATAGTTGAGTAAGTTGCGTGAGCTCTTGAAGAGGTAGACTAGCAGATGTAGAGGGATGTAGGTGGTACTGTCTAACCGGAGTAGAGAGTTAATGCCTAAGAAAGGCTATGTATTGATCATCCAATCATGGATGCGGTCGAGTCTTATGGGGAGAAGTGTGCAAACCTCTGCAGAGTGTATAAACTTATCATGGTTAGCCGTGCCCACGGTTATGGACATCTTGAGTATCTAGTACTTGAATCTATTGATGTGATCTCATCACATTACTTTAATTAATTCGAATTGGGTTAATGATGATACTTTTTAATTGGGATTTGAGTTGGGGTTACCTTCTCAAATAATGGGCAACATGGGAGTAGTTAAATAAATTTATTCCTTTGTTGTAGGGAAAAACTAGCTTTATGCAAAAGCATGAAACTTACAGCCTTAACCAGCCAAATATTGCATGTAGATATAGTTCTTGCATTTCATTGTTCTATAGTGTAACTATGCCAGCATATTCCATGTGCTGACCCGTTTCGGGCTGCAACGTTTCATGTTGCAGACTACTCAGATGACGAATAAGGTGCGATAGGTCATTGTTTTGCACTCAGCTATGCCGTTGGAGTTGACGGACCCATTTACCTTTGAAGATTCCGTAGTTATGTAGTTTAGATGGCCTTCAGCCATCATATTTTTGTGTAATCATACTCTTTATGAGCACTCAATGTAATAAGTGTGTGATTGAAACTCTGTTATAATTCCTCGAGTACTATGCGTGTCAGCATTACCGTTCCAGGGATGACACTGATGTATAGAGACTTGACCGTTTGAGGTCTGGTCGCTACAAGATGGTATCAGAGCACACGCTGACTATAAGACGCGACCACTAGAATGAGCCACATGATTTCTCTTCTCTACTCATTTCTAATTCTCCTCTCTTTCTACTCTATAGATGGCGGATCCCAGGAACAAGTTCACTCAGCCGGATGACGACACCCCTTTCGGAAAGCACTTGAAGGAAGTCACTAAGTATCCGAACATCGGATTACCAAGCTCTACATCGGTACCAGAAGAGGAGCGTTGGAAGATCAAAGTCTGGGTACCTGGGAGAACATTTGTGCCAACAACGGAGCCTATTGATTTCTACCTGGATGCACCAAGCTGGAGTATAGGAAAGAGCAAGGCCGTGCATATCACCTTTGGACGCATATGTGAGGTGTATCACAAGGAGCTAGAGAATACCATTTACCAGATATGTGGCCGCCGAGATGACAAATGGGAGATGATTCGTACCAGGAGGGATGGATCAATTGCAGCTTACATTCAAGAGATGGGAGATCATATTCATCGACAAGAAAATTTAACAAATTATCCACATGAAGAAGATCAAGAAATTGGTGAGGAGAAGCAACGAGCTGGAGTAGGAACTCAAGTCTACACGTGATGGATACGAGGAAGAAATTGTTGTACTACTGGAGAAGAATGAAGATCTGAAGAAGAAGCTAGGAGTATTCTTGGGAGACCCTGCGCCAAAGGAGGACAACCACCCAGAAGACTACATCACCATCGACAACACCGACTCCGACCCTGATAGAGATGACGACTACGTAGATGAAGCTGGAGCAGATATCATGGAGTCTTCTTCTAATGAAAATTTCTAGATGATCACCATTGTAATTTTTCCCTCCAAGTAGTTAGCAACGATCGAGTTTGTAATCATAGGTTAGACCGCTTTGTGTGATCTTGTGTGCTATTGATTGAAGTGAAATTGATTGTGTTTGTCTCATGAGCATTATGGGTAGTGAATCTCTCTTAGGCCCCAATTCTATTCTGTTTTCTCACCCCTTCTAACCCATTAGGTGCCTCCGAGACGTGACAGTGGATTTGCCTTCCCACCGGAGCTCACTCAGTTGATCCAGTAGTAGAATGCCTTGATGCAGATATTAGTTCAGAATCAGAACCTTGCTGCCCCTGCTATCACTGGGAAAGGACACCGCAAGATTGAACCCAAAGCTAAGCACTTCTCCTATTGCAAGAAAGATCAATCTAGTAGGCCAAACCAAACTGATAATTCAAAGAGACTTGCAAAGATAACCAATCATACATACAAGAATTCAGAGGAGATTCAAATATTTCTCATAGATAAACTTGACCATAAACCCACAATTCATCGGATCTCGACAAACACACCGAAAAAGAGTTACATCAAATAGATCTCCAAGAAGATCGAGGAGAACTTGGTATTGAGATTCAAAGGGAGAGAAGAAGCCATCTAGCTAATAACTATGGACCCGAAGGTCTATGGTAAACTACTCACAACTCATAGGAGAGGCCTTGGAGATGATGTAGAGGCCCTCCATGGTTGATTCACCCTCCAACGGAGCGCCGGCCAAGGCTCCAAGATGGGATCTCGCGGATACAGAAGGTTGCAGTGATGGAATTAGGTTTTCGTGGTGGTCCTTGATGTTTTCTGGGTACGAGAGTATATATAGGCAAAGAAAGTACGTTGGTGGAGCAACAAGGGGCCCACAAGGGTGGGGGGCGCTGATGACCCACAAGTATAGAGGATCTATCGTAGTCCTTTTGATAAGTAAGAGTGTCGAACCCAACAAGGAGCAGAAGGAAATGATAAGCGGTTTTCAGTAAGGTTTTCTCTGCAAGCACTGAAATAGTAGGTGATAGATAGTTTTGTGATAAGATAAATAGTAATGAGCAAAAAGTAAATAGAGTAAATAAAGTGCAGCAAGGTGGCCCAATCCTTTATGTAGCAAAGGATAAGCCTAGACAAATTCTAATAATGAAGAAGGAGCTCCCGAGGATACATTGGGAATTATCATCAAGCTAGTTTTCATCACGTTCATAAGATTCGCGTTCGGTACTTTGATAATTTGATATGTGGGTGGACCGGTACTTGGGTACTGCCCTAACATGGACAAGCATCCCACTTATGATTAACCCCTATCGCAAGCATCCACAACTACAAAAGAAGGTATTAAGGTAAACCTAACCACAGCATTAAGCATATGGATCCATATCAACCCCTAACGAAGCAACGCATAAACTAGGGTTTAAGCTTCTGTCACTCTAGCAACCCATCATCTACTTATTACTTCCCTATGCCTTCCTCTAGGCCCAAATAATGGTGAAGTGTCATGTAGTTGACGTTCACATAACACCACTAGAGGAAAGACAACATACATCTCATCAAAATATCGAACGAATACCAAATTCACATGACTACTAATAGCAAGACTTCACCCATGTCCTCAGGAACAAACGTAACTACGCACAAAGCATATTCATGTTCATAATCAGAGGAGTAATAATATGCATAAAGGATCTGAACATATGATCTTCCACCAAGTAAACCAAATAGCATCAACTACAAGGAGTAATCATCACTACTAGCAACCCACATGTACCAATTTGTGGTTTTGATACAAGATTGGATACAAGAGATGAACTAGGGTTTTGAGAGGAGATGGTGCTGGTGAAGATGTTGATGGAGATTGACCCCCTCTCGATGAGACGATTGTTGGTGATGACGTTGGTGATGATTTCCCCCTCCCGGAGGGAAGTTTCCCCGGCAGAACAGCTCCGCTAGAGCCCTAGATTGATTCCGCCAAGGTTCCGCCTCATGGCGGCGGAGTTTCGTCCCGTAAGCTTGCCCACAATTTTTTCCAGGGGAAAAGTGATGATATAGCAGAAGATGGATGCCGGAGGCCCACCAGGGGGCCCAAGAGATAGGGGGTCGCGCCCTCCTGTCTCCTGGAGAGGGTGTGGGCCCGCTGGCCTATTTCTTTCGCTCATAAATTCTTATTAAATCCAAAAAGTTGTTTCGTGGAGTTTCAGGACTTTTGGAGTTGTGCAGAATAGGTTTCCAATGTTTGCTCCTTTTCCAGCCAGAATTCCAGCTGCCGGCATTCCCCCTCTTCATGGTAAACCTTGTAAAATAAGTGAGAATAGCCATAAGTATTGAGATATAATGAGTAATAATATCCCATAATGCAATAAATATTGATATAAAAGCATGATGCAAAATGGACGTATCAACTCCCCCAAGCTTAGACCTCACTTGTCCTCAAGCGGAAGCCGAAATAGAAAAATATGTCCACATGTTTAGAGGTTGAGGTGTCGATAAAAATAAAATACGGACATGAGGGCATCATGATCATTCTAATAACAACAACATATATGGATTTTGTCATATGATTTCCTATGTTCAAGTAATAAGCAATTCACAATGTCAAGTACGGTTCAAAAAATTCATTGGGAACTAACAAACTATAATCTCAGTCATTGAAGCAATTGCAATTTGTCGTAACATCAGAAAGAGTCAATAATAGAGCTTTTCAGCAAGCTCACATACTCAACTATCTCTTAGTCTCCTATAATTGTTAACACTGACGCAATACTTGTGGTTATAGAGTTTCAGCCGGACACTGAGAAAGATAGGGGCTTATTGTGTTGCCTCCCAACATATTCACCTTTAGGTGATGTCAACAATAATAGTCTATGCCAACTTACATCCAATTGGATATATGTATCATGATCTTTCAAACACGAGGAGCTTGCCAAAGGATAAAAATAAAAAAGGGAAAGGTGAGAATCACCTTGACTCAAGCATAAAGTAAAAACATAAAGTAAAAGATAGGCCCTTCACAGAGGGAAGCAGAGGTTGTCATGCGCGTTTAGGGTTGATGCATAAAATCTTAGTGCAAAAGAATGTCACTTTATATTGCCCCTTGTATGTGGACCTTTATTTTGTAGTCCGTCGCTTTTATTACTTCCACAACAAGTTCGTACAAAGCTTATTTTCTCTGCACTAATAAGTCATACATATTTAGAGAGCAATTTTTATTGCTTGTACTGATGACAACTTACTTGAAGGATCTTACTCAATCCATAGGTAGGTATGGTGGACTCTCATGGCAAAACTGGGTTTAAGGATATTTGGAAGCACAAGTAGTGTCTCTACTTGGTGCAAGGAATTTGGCTAGCATGAGGGGGAAAGGCAAGCTCAACATGTTTGGAAGGTCAATGACAATATACTTTAACTGAGATGTTGGAAAACATAAACCATTACGTTGCCTTCCTTGTCCAACATCAACTCTTTTAGCATGTCATACTTAATGAGTGCTTCACAATCATAAAAGATGTCCAAGATAATATATTTATATGTGAACCCCTCTTTCCTTATCACTTCCTATTAATTGCAACGATGACCAAGGTTACATTCATCAACTCTCAACAATTTTTATGCCTCATACTTTCTATGTGTGAAGTTATCACTATCCATAAGATCAATATGAACTCTTTTGTTCCTTCTACTTTCTCAAGATCATAGTAACATAGCAAAGCCCTTGACTCAACACTAATCTTTATTATAGATAGCACACGGACTCGATTACATAAAGAGATCATAAAGCAAAACTCAAAACTACTTGATATCAAAAACTTCAACTACTAATAGATCAAGATACTACTGAAAGGATCGAACTAAATAAAGTGGTAAAGATAGGAGTGTGATGGTGATACGATACCGGGGCACCTCCCCCAAGCTTGGCAGTTGCCAAGGGGAGTGCCCATACCCATATGATTATTTCTCCTTCTTCACGGTTGGTGTTATGATCTTCTTGGCGATGATGCCCTTTAGGATGCGGTTCTCCTCCTCGAGCTTATTGACTTGTTGCTTGAGGTCCATATTTTCTTTACAGAGCTTGCCCGTAACGGACAAGGCTCCTTTTACCCAAGGATGCTGCATAGCTTCTGGAGAACAAGTGAAACTCTTTTTCATATTTTCATAAGAAAGAAACCTAGAGTTGGAAGGAGTGACCGAAGTAGGGATAACCAGGCTAGGTAGTTCTCCCATAGTGAATTCTGCTCGAAGACGAGAGGTAACTTCTTGATCCTCCTCCATGGCATCTATCCTTTTCGAAGCAGCCTCCATCTCATCCTCCGTTGATGGTCCAAAGTGATAGGCGTCGCTATTTGCTCCTGGACCTGGCGTTGGGTGAGACACCCGGCTCTCCCCAACTGACTCCTGAGAAGACATCTTGCTTTATTCTGCAACAGGAACAGCTCGAAATGAAAACATAGGATATTTGCGTGATACGGTGGTCAAAACCTTCGGGAATATATGTAATGAATATTTACTGACCAAAATACGTAACATACAAGAAAACGGAGTCCGGGAGGCACACGAGGTGCCCACGAGACATGGGCGCGCCCTACAGGGGGGGCGCGGCCTCCTCTCTCGTGGGAGCCTCGTGTCCCTTTCGGACTACTTCTTTCTTCCTAAAATTCTTAAATAATCCAAAACTGATAAAAATTGCCTTTAGAGTTGTTTTGGAGTCGGTTTACTTACCGTACCACATACCTATGCCTTTTCGGAGTCTGGAACTTTCTGGAAAGTGTCTCTTATGTATTCCTCAGGGGTTATGGTTTCAATAATATTAGTTTCAACATTGATAGGATTACCTGAAATATAATTTTTAATTCTTTGACCGTTTACCACCCTTGGATTTGTGCCTTCGAAGTTGTTGATTTTTATAGCACCATAGACCTCCTCGATAACGTAGGGACCGTCCCATTTTGAGAGAATTTTTCCTGCAAAAAATCTTAAACGAGATTTGAATAATAACACATAATCCTACGTTAAACTCATGCTTTTGTATCCTCTTATCATGCCAGTGTTTGACTTTTTCTTTGAAAAGCTTGGCATTCTCGTATGCTTGAGTTGTCCATTCATCAAGTGAGCTAATATCAAATAACCTTTTCTCACCGGCAAGTTTGAAGTCATAATTGAGCTCTTTAATAGCCCAATATGCCTTATGTTCAAGTTCAAGAGGTAAATGACATGCTTTTCCATAAACCATCTTATATGGAGACATACCCATAGGATTTTTGTATGCAGTTCTATAGGCCCATAATGCATCATCAAGTATTTTGGACCTATTCTTTCTAGATCTATTCACAGTCTTTTGCAAAATTAATTTGACCTCTCTATTGCTCAACTCTACCTGACCACTAGACTGCGGACGATAAGGAGATGCTATTCTATGATTGACATCATACTTAGCGAGCATCTTACGGAAAGCACCATGAATAAAGTGTGAACCACCATCAGTCATAAGATATCTAGGGACTCCAAACCTCGGAAAAATAACTTCTTTAAGCATTTTAATAGAAGTGTTATGATCAGCACTACTAGTTGGAATAGCTTCTACCACTTAGTAACGTAATCAACAGCAACTAAAATATGTGTATAACCATTGGAGGCAGGAAAAGGTCCCATATAATCAAAGCCCCAAACATAAAACGGTTCAATAACAAGAGAATAATTCATAGGCATTTCTTGACGTCTACTAATGTTACCTATTCTTTGACATTCATCACAAGATACGACAAACTTATGAGCATCTTTGAAAAGAGTAGGCCAATAAAAACCAGATTGTAGTACCTTGTGTGCAGTTCTATCTCTAGCGTGGTGTCCTCCATAGGATTCAGAGTGACACTTGCGTAGGATTTGTTCCTGTTCGTGCTCAGGCACACAACGTCTAATAATACCATCTACTCCTTCTTTATAAAGGTGTGGATCATCCCAGAAGTAATGCCTTAAATCATAAAAGAATTTTTTATTTTGCTGGTATGTGAAACTAGGCGGTATATATTTAGCAACAACGTAATTAGCATAATCAGCATACCAAGGAGCAGTACGAGAACCATTGACGACCGCTAATTGTTCATCAGGAAAGCTATCATTAATAGGCAGTGGGTCATCAAGAACATTCTCTAACCTAGACAAGTTGTCTGCAATGGGGTTCTGAGCTCCCTTTCTATCAATAATATGTAAGTCAAATTGTTGGAGCAACAGTACCCATCTAATGAGTCTAGGCTTAGCATCTTTCTTTTCCATAAGATATTTAATAGCAGCATGATCAGTGTGAATAGTAACTTTGGAATCAACAATATAAGGTCTAAACTTATCACATGCAAACACAACTGCTAAGAACTCTTTTTCAGTGGTAGCATAATTTCTCTAGGCAGTATCAAGAGTCTTACTAGCATACTAGATGACATTCAATTTCTTATCGACTCTTTGCCCTAAAACAACACCTACAGCATAATCACTAGCATCGCACATAATTTCAAAAGGTAAGTTCCAATCAGGTGGCTGAACAATAGGTGCAGTGATCAAAGCTTTCTTAAGTGTTTCAAATGCTTCTACACAATCATCCTCAAAGACAAAATGAATATCTTTTTGCAATAAATTAGTCAGAGGCCTAGAGATTTTAGAAATGTCCTTAATGAACCTCCTATAAAAGCCGGCATGACCAAGGAAACTTCTTATACCTTTTATGTCCTTGGGACATGGCATCTTTTCAATAGCATCAACTTTGGCTTTATCAACTTCAATACCTCTCTCGGAGATCTTGTGCCCCAAGACAATGCCTTCATTAACAATAAAGTGACACTTTTCCCAATTCAGGACGAGACTAGTGTCTTCGCATCTCTGTAAAACTCGGTCAAGGTTGCTCAAACAATCATCAAAAGAGGATCCATAGACGGAGAAGTCATCCATGAATACCTCACAAATCTTTTCACAAAAATCAGAAAATATAGCCATCATGCATCTTTGAAAGGTAGCAGGTGCATTACATAAACCAAAAGGCATACATCTATAAGCAAAGGTACCAAAAGGGCAAGTAAAAGTAGTTCTAGATTGATCCCCCGCTGAAACAGGTATCTGTGAGAAACCAGAATAACCATCTAGAAAGCAAAAATGTGTGTGTTTGGATAGCCTTTCTAGCATTTGATCAATAAAAGGTAAAGGGTAATGATCTTTCTTAGTAGCTTTATTTAACTTACGAAAATCAATTACCATCCTATAACCTGTAATAATTCTTTGCAGGATTAATTCATCTTTATCATTAGGAACAACGGTTGAGGGAGTCCTGGACTAGGGGGTGTCCGGACAGCCGGACTATCATCGTCAGCCGGACTCCAAGACTATGAAGATACAAGATTGAAGACTTCATCCCGTGTCCAGATGGGACTTTCCTTGGTGTGGAAGGCAAGCTTGGCAATACGGATATGTAGATCTCCTACCATTGTAACCTACTCTGTGTAACCCTAGCCCTCTCCGGTGTCTATATAAACCGGAGGGTTTTAGTCCGTAGGACAACAACCATTACAACAATCATACCATAGGCTAGCTTCTAGGGTTTAGCCTCCTTGATCTCGTGGTAGATCCACTCTTGTACTACCCATATCATCAATGTCAATCAAGCAGGAGTAGGGTTTTACCTCCATCGAGAGGGCCCGAACCTGGGTAAAAACATCGTGTCCCTTGTCTCCTGTTACCATCCGCCTAGACGCACAGTTCGGGACCTGCTACCCGAGATCCGACGGTTTTGACACCGACATTGGTGCTTTCATTGAGAGCTCCTCTATGTCATCACCGATAGGCTTGATGGCTTCTTCAATCAACAACAACGCCATCCAGGGTGAGACTTTCCTCCCCGGACAGATCTTCGTGTTCTGTGGCTTTGCACTGCGGGCCAATTCACTTGGCCATCTGGAGCAGATCGAAAGCTACGCCCCTGGCCATCAGGTCAGGTTTGGAAGCCTAAACTTCACGGCCGACATCCGTGGAGACTTGATGTTCGACGGATTCGAGCCACAGCCGAGCATGCCGCGTTGTCACGATGGGCATGATTTAGCTCTGCCGCCGGACAGTGCCCTGGTGGCCGCACATGAATCCGCTCCGACCCATAGTTCGGAGCCGATCGTGCAGATCGAGGACGGGTGGCTGGACACCGCCTCAGGAGCTGCAACTTCCACGGTGATGGAGCCGAATACCGACCTTGTCCCTTATAAAGCTCGTGACTCCGAGGCGCCGGACTCCTTGCCGGACTCCGAACCTCCTGCGCCCCTATCAATCGAATCCGATTGGGCGCCGATCATGGAGTTCACCGCCGCGGACGTCTTTCAACACTCACCCTTTGGCGACATCCTAAATTCGCTAAAGCATCTCTCGCTATCCGGAGAGCCCTGGCCGGACTACGGCCAGGATGGTTGGGATGCGGACGACGAAGAAATTCAAAACCCACCCACCACCCACTTTGTAGCCACTGTCGACGATCTAACTGACATGCTAGACTACGACTCCGAAGACATCGAAAGTATGGACGACGATGCCGGAAACAATCAAGAACCAGCGCCTACAGGGCACTGGAAGACCACCTCGTCATATGACATATACATGGTGGACACCCCAAAGGATGGGGACGGCGAAGAAGCAGCGGAGGCAGATTCCCTATAGAAACAGCCCAAGCGCCGACGTTAGCGGCGCCACTCTAAATCCCGCCACAGCAAGAATGGAGATTCCGGTACAGGAGATAATAACACCCCAGAAAGAGCCGAAGACAATCCCCTCCAGCAAGATTCAGCGCAGGAGGATGCAGAAGCCAGCCCTCACGAGAGAGCGGCAGACGAGGAGGATGACAACTACACGCCTCCCTCCGGAGACGAGGCAAGCCTCAACGACGACGAATTCATCGTGCCGGAAGATCCCGTCGAACAAGAGCATTTTAAACGCAGGCTTATCGCCACGGCAAATAGCCTAAAGAAAAAGCAGCAACAACTTCAAGCTGATCAAGACCTGCTGGCCGACAGATGGGCCGAGGTCCTCGCGGCCGAAGAGTATGAACTCGAACGCCCCTCCAAGAGCTACCCAAAACGCAAGTTGCTCCCCCGACTAGAGGAGGAAGCATACATACCTTCATCACCAGCGCACAATACGGCAGACCGACCACCCCGTGGTCGTGACAGAGAGGCATCTAGGCCCTCCATTAAGACCGTACCCCGGCACTGCTCAAAAAGTACGGAGCCACGAGGGAACGCGCCGGACTTGCGGGATATATTGGAGGACAAGGCAAGACAATCTAGATCTATTTACGGATCACGTGGGCGCCCCACGACCCACGACGAATACCGTCGCGCCGGATACAGCAACTCCGGCCGGGCCGAACACAGCAGACAACGCTCTCTTGAGCTACTCGTGATATTGCTCAATATAGAGGCGCTGCACACCCACTATGCTTCACTGACGAAGTAATGGATCATCAAATCCCTGAAGGGTTTAAACCCGTGAACATTGAATCCTACGATGGCACAACAGACCCCGCGGTTTGGATCGAAGATTATCTCCTTCATATCCATATGGCCCGCGGCGACGATCTCCACGCCATCAAGTATCTCCCACTCAAGCTTAAAGGCCCAGCTCGGCATTGGCTCAACAGCTTGCCCGCAGAGTCAATTGGGTGTTGGGAGGACCCGGAAGCCGCATTCCTCGACAACTTCCAGGGCACATATGTGCGACCACCAGACGCCGATGACCTAAGCCACATAATCCAGCAGCCAGACGAATCGGCCAGGCAATTCTGGACATGGTTCTTAACAAAGAAAAATCAAATCGTCTACTGTCTGGATGCAGAGGCCCTCGCAGCCTTCAAACATAACATCCGCGACGAGTGGCTGGCCCGGCACCTAGGACAGGAAAAGCCGAAATCCATGGCAGCCCTCACATCACTCATGACCTGCTTCTGTGCGGGAGAAGATAGCTGGCTAGCTCGCAGCAACAACCTCAGTAAAAATGCTGGCAGTCCGGATACTAAGGACCACAATGGCAGGTCGCGTCGAAACAAAAACAAACGCCGCATTAACAGCGACAACAATGAGGATACGGTAGTCAACGCCGGATTCCGAGGCTCTAAACCCGGTCAGCGGAAGAAGCCATTGAAAAGAACCACTCCGGGTCCGTCCAATTTGGACCGAATACTCGACCGCTCTTGCCAGATACATGGCACCCCTGAAAAGCCAGCTAATCACACCAACAGAGATTGTTGGGTATTCAAGCAGGCAGGCAAGTTAATTGCCGAAAACAATGACAAGGGGCTGCACAGCGATGACAAGGAAGAAACCCGGCCGCCGAATAGTAGAGGACAGAAGGGCTTCCCCCCACAAGTGCGGACGGTAAACATGATATACGCAACCCATATACCCAAGAGGGAGCGGAAGCGTGCACTTAGGGACGTATATGCGATGGAGCCAATCGCCCCGAAGTTCAATCCATGGTCCTCTTGCCCGATCACTTTCAATCGAAGAGACCACCCGACCAGTATCCGCCATGGCGGATTCGTCGCATTGGTTTTAGACCCAATCGTCGATGGATTTCACCTCACGAGAGTCCTGATGGACGGCGGCAGTATCCTGAACCTGCTTTATCAGGATACAGTGTGCAAGATGGGCATAGACCCCTCAAGGATTAAACCTACAAAGACGACCTTTAAAGGCGTCATACCAGGTGTTGAGGCCAATTGTACAGGCTCAGTCACACTGGAAGTGGTCTTCGGATCCCCGGATAATTTCCGAAGCGAGGAGTTAATCTTCGACATAGTCCCGTTCCGCAGCGGCTATCACGCTCTGCTCGGACGAACCGCGTTTGCAAAGTTCAACGCGGTGCCGCATTATGCATACCTTAAGCTCAAGATGCCAGGCCCTCATGGAGTCATCACGGTCAACGGAAATACGGAACGCTCCCTCCGAACGGAGGAACACACAGCGGCTCTCGCGGCAGAAGTACAGAACAACCTTTTAAGGCAATTTTCGAGTCCGGCCGTTAAACGACCGGACATGGGCAAACGCGCCCGAAGCAACATCAATCAAGACCACCTGGCACGTTCCGAGCACGCGTAGCAATGCGGCCCCAACCCCAGCCCTCGCATGATTGCAAGACCGGCTCTCCGCGTACATCATTATGCTCTGAAGATACCATGGGCATAGGGGGAGGGGCACAACCACAACAGGCCCAGAGTGCGGCTCAACCACACCAGGGGCTCCCAAGTGTGTCGCTCTTTTCATTTTTATTTTCCTTCTTTTTTATACATAGGACTCCGTTCACCAGAGGCCCTGTCCGGCGGCAAACCTACCGAACTCACGATGCAACAGCCAGGGAGGGAAAAAGGCTGCGATGAACACTCAGGTTGTCTCCATTACGAGCATTAAATTTGTTAAATACACCAGTCCGCAGCCCACCCCTGGAGGGGGACATGTTTAATTAGTCCAATCCCTTGCTTACCACACTATTTGTATCATCCTGCACTCATGGCAGAGTTCCTTGAATAAACAATGCAGCACCTTTTGCCTATAATTGCATTACGTCACATATATGTTCATTAATGACATCTCACACCCGTATATTTTGGTACAGCCGAATACACCAGGGGCTTATGTTCCCCGCATTATGGTGTGATAAGTCCGAACACTTTCACAAGTGCGGCACCCCGAACTTATAGCATTATATGAATCGGCTCCGAATCATTTCTTGGGTCAATAGTTGGGTTTGCCCGGCTCCCATGTTTTGGTACCTTACGTTCCGTTCTGTCGGCTAAGGTAGCACTGGGAGAACCACTGTGATTGCGCCCCGGTTGAGCTGGGCGAGCGCCTCAGTGGAGAAAGCTAAAACTGACTGTCATGATAAGTCGAGAGACTGGTCGCTGTTCGAGAGGTATTTTCGAGTCCCTAAAGACTTATGCCGCTTTGAGCGAGGAACCGGATAATGTCCGGCCAAGGCGTGGATAGTGCCCCGAACTCGGTCTTCCGAATACTAGGGGCTTCGCCGAAATTTAAAAATATAGAATTTTATGGCTAAGTGAGAGTGTTCAAGCATTATAAGTCCGGTTGCCTTGTTTGTTGTGTTGAGCGCCTCCCTAGATGGACCCAAAAATGGGAACAAGAATGCTTAAGTTTATCCCGAACACCCCAGCACTCATGGCATGGGGGCTGAAGCCGACGACTTGCCATCTCTCAGATTTTATAAACGGCCGCACAGAAGGTAATATTTTAAATCAATAAGCGTTGCTTAGCGCATATGAACAAAGTTTTCAGCGCACAGGATAACACATTGCGAGTTTACTCAATAATTACATCTCTGGGGCACTCATCCGCAATCTTGAGGGCACCCTTCAGGACAGTCTTATAGTACATCTCGGGCGTATGATACTCCTTGCCCGCTGGCGGCACGTTAGTGATAAGCCTCTCCGCATCCAGCCTGCCCCAGTGCACCTTTGCGTGGGCAAGGGCCTGACGAGAACCTTCAATACAGGCGGAGCACTTGATGACCTCCACCCAGGGCATGCATCCACCAGCCGCCGCACGAGGCCGAAGTAGCTCCCAGGCATGGCCTCTCCAGGCCACAGCCGGACTATGAGGCCCTTCATGGCCTACTCGGCTACCTTGTGGAGCTCGACCAGCTGCTTCAACTGGTCGTTAGGGGGCACCGGATGTCCGGTCTCAGCGTACTGAGACCAAAAGACCTTCTCTGTTGAGCTCCCCTCCTCGCCACGGTAGAATGCGGCGGCATCAGACACACTGCGAGGCAGATCTGCAAACGCCCCTGGAGAGCTCCGAATTCGGGTAAGTAACAGGTAATTTACATTGACATGCTTGCTTTGCATGAAAAATGCCTTACCCGCCGCTATTTTCTTCACATCCTCAACCTCCTGGAGGGCCTTACGGGCCTCGGCCTTAGCGGCTTTGGCACTTTCAAGAGCCGAGGCAAGCTCGGACTCTCGAGTCTTCGAGTCACGCTCCAAACTCTCATGCTTTTCCATTAGAGCCTGGAGCTCTTGCCGCACCTCCGCCACCCGCGCCTCCTGCTTCTCTCGCTCCGCTCATTCCGTGGCCGCATTGCGTTCGACCGCGGACACCTCGTTCGTGGCCCCTGCAGTACCCACGTTATCCTTGTTATTTTCATTGCAACCAAAATCCTTTTCTGTAAGGTACAAATTTTTAAGTGGTGTTACTCACCTTCTTTGTCCTCGAGCTGCTTCTTGGCAAGGCCGAGCTCTTGCTAGGACCGCTCGAGGTCCTGGTTCAAAGCACCAACCTCCGCAGTCAGTGCGGCAGAGGTCAGCAGCGCAGCCTGCAAACCCATATTGACATAATTTTTAGCACTCCTGCGTATATCTTTTTTAGATCCTCAATCCGGTTTTTCTTTCCGAACACCGAACCGAGCATCAGGGGCTACTGTCTATGCAGTATTACATTACATATTTTAAACTTCTTACCTCAAAGCCTGTTAGAAGGCTACTACAGGCTTCGGTCAGCCCGCTCTTGGCGAGCTGAACCTTCTGAATCACCGCACTCATAATAGTGCGGTGTTCTTCCTCGATGGAAGCGCCGTTGAGTGCCTCCAACAAGTTGTCCGACGCCTCCGGTTGGACGGAGGCTGCCGGTGTCACGGTCTTGCCCTTCTTACGAAGGGGCCGCCTGCCGGACTCCGGAACCACTGCGGGTTCCGGCGCGGAGTCCGGCGCAGAGTCCGGGAGGTTGCCTTGCGGCACCTCCTAAGCCTCCTCCTGATAGGTCCCCTCGTGGGATCCCACCTCGGTGTCGTCAGCACCGCGAGGGGTGGAGGCGGTCGGAATGGAATCCACATCCGACGGAGCCAAGGACCCGCTCGATGAAGCGGGAAGATCATCATCGGCCGGACTGCAGGCAGTATGCGGCATTAGAAGGACACTATGTGACACAAAAGATAAATTATGAATCATTCAGGAATCCGGATACTTACGATCTTGCCGGAGGCCTGGCCCTTGAGGGCCACTCTTCGTCGCCAACGTTGGCGTTGGCGGAGCTGTCCGGGGGAATAGTCCTTCCCCTCTTGGACCCTTCGGCCTCCCCCATTAGGGGAGCCTTCCTCTTCCCCTCTCCCTCCTCTGGGAGAGAGTCCTCTTTCTCCTCCTCGTCTTCGGGGGAGGAGTCCGCCTCGGAGCCATCAGACGATGAGTCCGATATCACTTGGCGCCGGGAACTTCTTCGAGTTCCCGCGGCCTTCTTCTTGGCCTTCTTCTCCGGCACCACATAAAGTGCTGGGACTAGCAGCGCCGCTAACCGGGCGTCCGCTGGTTCTTCGGGAAGGGGAGCCGGACAGTCTACCTGTCCGGACGTCCTCTGCCAGTCCTGTCAAAGGCATTGGGAGTTTCAGATCCCACATAACATTAAATTGTGAAAGAAAGTAAATGTCCCATAGAGGATAACAAAGCTTACCTCGCTGGCCAGGCGCTTGGTGCTGAATCCGCGGTCTTCCGTCATGGACGCGGGGGCTTCTCCGCCCTTGAACAGCACCCTCCAGGCATCTTCGTATGTCGTGTCGAAAAGCCCGCTCAGGGTCTGGTGATGTGCCGAATCGAACTCCCACAAATTAAAGGCCCGCTATTGGCAGGGGAGGATCCGGCGGACGAGCATGACCTGGATCACATTGACAAGTCTAAGCTTCTTGTTCACCAAGGTCTGGAGACAGGACTGGAGTCCTGTCAGCTCCTCCGAACTGCCCCATAGCAAGCCCTTCTCTTTCCAGGAGGTGAGCTGCATTGGGATACCAGATCTAAACTCGGGGGGCCGCCGCCCATTTTGGGTCACGCGACTCGATGATATAGAACCACCCCGATTGCCACCCCTTGACGGACTCCATGAAGGCCCCTTCGAGCCAGATGACGTTGGGCATCTTGCCCAACATGGCGCCTCCGCACTCCGCTTGGACGCCCTTCACTACCTTCGGCTTGACGTTGAAGGTCTTGAGCCACAAGCCGAAGTGGGGCTGGATGCAGAGGAAGGCCTCGCACACGACGATAAACGCCGAGATGTTGAGGATGAAATTTGGCGCCAGATCGTGGAAGTCCAGGCCATAGTAGTACATGAGCCCCCGGACAAAGGGATGAAGTGGGAAGCCCAGTCCGCGGAGGAAGTGGGGAAGGAATACGACCCTCTCATGGGGCCTGGGGGTGGGGATGAGCTGCCCCTTGTCGGGCAGCCGATGCGTGATGTCGCCGGACAGGTATCCGACGCTACGCAGCTTTTTGATGTGCTCCTCCGTAACAGAGGAGGCCAACCATTTGCCTCCCGCTCCAGACATGGTCGGAGAAGGTCGAGACGAGATGTGCGGACTTGGGCGCTGGAGCTCGAGTGCACGGAGATGGATAAGCAAAGGAGGAAGAAGGCGTAGGTAAAAAGGTGGATCCTTATCCCCTTATATATAGGCGGACGAAGACTATGCGTCCCCACCGGCCTGGTAAAACTCGCTTATCTCCCAAGCGCCACCATCAATGGCGCGGTTGGGTTACCCACGTCTGTATTGATGGGAATCCCGAAATAAGGGGAACAGATCTCTGCTTCGACAAGACGTGCCAAGGAAACCGTTTCGCTAAACGCGCTGAGGTGGTATAATAAAAAACAATTCAAGTAAAGGCTTGGTTGTGGCTTGACGTCATGCCACGAAATACGTCAGCAGATTGATCTTGTGTACATATTATTCTCTCTACGGTGCAATGTGGAATTTATTTTGCAGAGCCGGACACTATCCTGGTGTTCACAATCTTCTATGAATTATTCGGAGGAGGAACCCGCCTTGCAATGCCGAACATTATGCGCGCCGGACTCATCGTCATTGAAGCCTGGTTCAGGGGCTACTGAGGGAGTCCTGGACTAGGGGGTGTCCGGACAGCCGGACTATCATCGTCAGCCGGACTCCAAGACTATGAAGATACAAGATTGAAGACTTCGTCCCGTGTACGGATGGGACTTTCCTTGGCGTGGAAGGCAAGCTTGGCAATACGGATATGTAGATCTCCTACCATTGTAACCGACTCTGTGTAACCCTAGCCCTCTCCGGTTTCTATATAAACCGGAGGGTTTTAGTCCGTAGGACAACAATCATACCATAGGCTAGCTTCTAGGGTTTAGCCTCCTTGATCTCGTGGTAGATCCACTCTTGTACTACCCATATCATAAATATCAATCAAGCAAGAGTAGGGTTTTACCTCCATCGAGAGGGCCCGAACCTGGGTAAAAACATCGTGTCCCTTGTCTCCTGTTACCATCCGCCTAGACGCACAGTTCGGGACCCCCTACCCGAGATCCGCCAGTTTTGACACCGACAACGGCAATACCTCCCTTTTTAGGGACACAATGGACAGGGCTTACCCATTCACTATCAGCAACGGGATAAATAATACCTGCCTCAAGGAGCTTTAGTATCTCCTTTCTTACCACTTCCTTCATTTTGGGATTTAATCGTCTTTGAGGATCTCTAACTGGTTTGGCATCTTTCTCCATTAAAATTTTGTGTTAACATAATGTGGGACTAATGCCCTTAAGATTGTCCAGAGTATATCCAATAGCAGCTCTGTGCTTCTTCAGAGTTTTCAATAATCTTTCTTCTTCTTTCTCTGAAAGGTTAGCACTAATAATAATAGGATATATTTCTTTTTCATCAAGATAAGCATACTTAAGATTATCTGGTAATGGTTTGAGTTCAAACACGGGATCACCCTTGGGTGGAGGGGGATCCCCAAGAATTTCAACTGGAAGGTTATGTTTCAGCATAGGTTCTTGTTTAAGGAACACTTCATCTATTTCTTCCCTTTCCTTCATAAACATATCATTTTCATGGTCTAGCAAATATTGTTCTAACGGATCAGTTGGAGGAACAGCAATGGAAGCAAGACCAATAATTTCATCCTTGCTAGGTGGTTCCCTTTCACGAGGTTGTCTACTAAACTTAGCAAAATTGAACTCATGAGACATACCATCTATGCCAACAGTGACGACCTTCCTTTTACAATTAATCTTAGCACTAGCAGTATTCAAGAAGGGTCTACCAAAAATAATGGGACAAAAATCATCTTGTGGGGAAGCAAGAACAAGAAAATCAGCAGGGTATTTAATCTTCCCACACAAGACTTCAACATCTCTAACAATCCCAATAGGTTTAATGGTGTCCCTATTATCAAGCTTAATAATAACATCAATGTCTTCTAATTCAACAGGTGCAATATCGTGCATAATTTCTTTATAAAGGTCATAAGGTATCGCACTAGCACTAGCACCCATATCACATAAGCCATGATAACAATGATCTCCTATTCTAACAGAAATAACAGGCATGCCTACAACAGGTCTACGTGTCTTAGTATCAGGTGTAGCAATATTAGCAGTGTCACCATAGAAAGAGATAACATGCCCATCTAAGTCCTCATCCAAGAGGTCTTTAATCATAGCAATACCAGGTTCAATATTAATTTGCTCAGGAGGAGTATAAGTCCTAGTATTACTCTTACGAACAATAGTTGAAGCTTTAGCATGATATTTTATCCTAACAGGAAAAGGAGGTTTTTCAACATAAGCGGTAGGAATAATAGGATCACTATATGTAATAGTCTTTTCTTCGAATGTAATAGGTGCAACTACTTTCACTTCAACAGGAGGATTATATTTAAACCACTTCTCTTTAGGGAGATCAATGTGAGTAGCAAAAGTTTCACAAAAAGTGGCTACTATCTCAGAGTCAAGTCTATACTTAGAGCTAAATTCACGGAAAGCATCGGTATCCATAAAAGATTTAACACAATCGAACTTAGGTGCCATGCCTGACTCCTTACCATCGTCGGAACCCCAATCTTCAGAGTTGTGTTTAATTCTTTCTAATAAGTCCCATTTGAAATCAATAGTCTTCAGCATATAGGAACCAACACACGAAGTATCGAGCAGGTTGCGATTATCAAGAGAAAGCCGAGCATAAAAATTCTGAATAATCATTTCCCGAGAGAGCTCATGATTGGGGCATGAATACAACATTGACTTAAGCCTCCCCCAAGCTTGAGCGATTCTTTCTCCTTCGCGAGGCCAGAAATTATATATGTAATTACGATCACGATGAACAAGATGCATAGGATAGAACTTCTGGTGAAATTCCAACTTCAATCGCTTATAATTCCAAGATCTCGTATCATCACATAGCCTATACCATGTCATTGCATCTCCCTTCAAAGATAAAGGGAAGACCTTCCTTTTGACAAAATCATCGGGAATACCTGCAAGCTTAAATAATCCACAAACTTCATCCACAAAGATAAGGTGTAAATCGGGATGCAATGTTCCGTCTCCTGCAAAAGGATTAGCTAGCAGTTTTTCTATCATACCTGAAGGAATCTCAAAGTGAATATTTTCATAAAGTTCAGTAGGTTGAGGAGCATCTCTTTGCTCTTCTGGTTGGGGTGAAGATACCCCAAACAAGCCCCTCAAAGGATTAAGTTCCATAGTGACAAGTAACAGAAAATTTCAGCACACTATATAAATGTTTCCTTACCAAGTTCCACTCACCAAGAGTGCTACACTCCTCGGCAACGGTGCCAGAAAAGAGTCTTGATGGCCCACAAGTATAAGGAATCTATCGTAGTCCTTTCGATAAGTAAGAGTGTCGAACCTAACGAGGAGCAGAAGGAAATGATAAGCGGTTTTCAGTAAGGTTTTCTCTGCAAGCACTGAAATAGTAGGTGATAGATAGTTTTGTGATAAGATAAACAGTAACGAGCAAAAAGTAAATAGAGTAAATAAAGTGCAGAAATGTGGCCCAATCCTTTATGTAGCAAAGGATAAGCCTGGACAAATTCTAATAATGAAGAAGGAGCTCCCGAGGACACATTGGGAATTATCGTCAAGCTAGTTTTCATCACGTTCATAAGATTTGCGTTCGGTACTTTGATAATTTGATATGTGGGTAGACCGGTACTTGGGTACTGCCCTAACATGGACAAGCATCCCACTTATGATTAACCCCTATTGCAAGCAATCGCAACTACAAAAGAAGGTA
This sequence comes from Triticum timopheevii, assembly GCA_963921465.1. Lineage (NCBI taxonomy): Eukaryota > Viridiplantae > Streptophyta > Magnoliopsida > Poales > Poaceae > Triticum > Triticum timopheevii. The sequence continues at coordinate 475,051,190 of OY997264.1, read as the reverse complement.
CTAAGGTAAACCTAACCACAACATTAAGCATATGGGTCCATATCAACCCCTGACGAAGCAACACATAAACTAGGGTTTAAGCTTCTGTCACTCTAGCAACCCATCATCTACTTATTACTTCCCTATGCCCTCCTCTAGGCCCAAATTATGGTGAAGTGTCATGTAGTCGACGTTCACATAACACCACTAGAGGAAAGACAACATACATCTCATCAGAATATCGAACGAATACCAAATTCACATGGCTACTAATAGCAAGACTTCACCCATGTCCTCAGGAACAAACATAACTACTCACAAAGCATATTCATGTTCATAATCAAAGGAGTAATAATATGCATAAAGGATCTAAACATATGATCTTCCATCAAGTAAACCAAATAGCATCAACTACAAGGAGTAATCAACACTACTAGCAACCCACAGGTACCAATTTGTGGTTTTGATACAAGATTGGATACAAGAAATGAACTAGGGTTTTGAGAGGAGATTGTGCTGGTGAAGATGTTGATGGAGATTGACCCCCTCTCGATGAGAGGATCGTTGGTGATGACGTTGGTGATGATTTCCCCCTCCCGGAGGGAAGTGTCCCCGGCAGAACAGCTCCGCCAGAGCCCTAGATTGATTCCGCCAAGGTTCCGCCTCGTGGCGGCGGAGTTTCGTCCCGTAAGCTTGCCCACGTTTTTTTCTAGGGGAAAAGTGATGATATAGCAGAAGATGGATGCCGGAGGCCCACCAGGGGGCCCACGAGATAGGGGGCCGCGCCCTACAGGGCGGGGGGGCGCCCTCCTGTCTCCTGGACAGGGTGTGGGCCCCCTGGCCTATTTCTTTCGCTCATAAATTCTTATTAAATCCAAAAAGTTGTTTCGTGGAGTTTCAGGACTTTTGGAGTTGTGCAGAATAGGTTTCCAACGTTTGCTCCTTTTTCAGCCAGAATTCCAGCTGCCGGCATTCCCCCTCTTCATGGTAAACCTTGTAAAATAAGAGAGAATAGCCATAAGTATTGAGATATAATGAGTAATAATAGCCCATAATGCAATAAATATTGATATAAAAGCATGATGCAAAATGGACGTATCAGGCGCGCCCACCCCCAGGGGGCGCCGGGCACCCTCGTGGCCGCCTCATTTGTAGCTTGACGTCCACTCCAAGTCTCCTGGATTGCGTTTGTTCTGAAATGATCGCTCCCAAAGGTTTCATTACATTCGGACGCCGTTTGATTTTCCTTTTCTTCGAAACACTGGAATAGGCAAAAAAACAGCAATTCGGGCTGGGCCTCCAGTTAGTAGGTTAGTCCCAAAAATGGTATAAAAGTGTAAAGTAAGCCCATAAACATCCAAAACGGGTAGTAAAATCGCATGGAACAATTAAAAATTATAGATACGTTGGAGACGTATCAAGATTCAAAGAAAAAGAAATTATAGTGATGTATAAATGCCGATATTAGTTCAATATTGTAAAAGCGGGAAGTAGTATTCATGCCATAAAACTGTGCGTTCATTTAATAAGAACTGCACGTTGCTTCACTTTTTCCATGTGTTTTTTTTTGAGAAATATCCACATTCTCCTACTAAACCATCTCAACTGGGCTTGATCAAACCATCTGGTGGTCATGTGGCAACGCAACCCATTGGAGCTAGTTATGGGCTTAATTTTTTCTAGAAAGGGTACATGATTGTTCTAAAACACAGCACATGTGAGGTAGCAGCAGTGTACTGTTCATGCGAATCCTACTTATATTGGCTGTTGGATCTAGCAGATTAACAGTTATGATTGATGTTGTTAGTCCTACTTAACATTGGTACACTATATATATAGTATAGATCATATAGATATAGAAACCCGCGTGGAATGCGAGAAACCAACTCCGGCCACACACGTCCATTCAGGAGTAGGATGCCAACCAAGCTCCTGCTTCCACCATTTTGTCCACTCTTTCGGCGGCATCCGACGAGCAGGAAGAGCAGTTCTCCGGCATAAAAGCCGTCTGGGTGGCCCGCCAAGCCTAAGCAGCTCGCTTCTCCACCTACCTCGCCTAGCCCGTCGGAGGCAGTTTCCGCACTAAGCCAGCGCGTGGTTCCGCAGCTGGCCTCTCCAATATAGCTCGAGGAAGAGTGCCGACTTGCTCCACGCCGGCTTGTCGGGGAGCACGGCGGCACGGGCATCATCGCTGTCCTCGACGCCGCCGCGTTGTACATTGCCTCCAGTGTCTACGACTGCGCCATCCGCCGTCGACGCGCGTGTAGCCGCGACATGTAGGCAGAGAAAGAAGCTGCCGCGGATGTCGATGAGGTGATGCGGCTACGCGGATGTGGACAAGGTGGCGGGCAGCATGTCCACGCTCGCCGCCATCATCGAGGAAAAGTGGAACACGGGAGGATGTCGCCGATTGTATCCCATGAAGGTCACCGCTGAGGCGACGCCAGTGAATACAGCCGGTGTCTTGCTCGATTCTTCTTCTATCGGATGCCGGAGGAGGACAAAGAGATCGGGTCGCGACTATTTAGATTAGGTATTTTAATTCTACTAGGCTGATTGTAATGGGAGTATTATAGGTATTATCATGCATGCCAACTACTCCCTCCATTCTTAAATATAGGAGTATTATAAGAGCTAGCATGCTTAATAGTATAGCCAGCTGATGGCTACATGACATTGCCACGTCATCTATAGCCAACCTTGTAGCCTTCAAGTAGAACACTCCTATTTCAATATAGCTTTCAATGATATAATTTTTTGTAACATGCATGAACGTTTTGTTAGTTCAATCTGTCGGATATAGGGTTCCGAAAAAACCCTTAGGGTTCGAACTCTGGGGTGCGCACAAAGATCTACTCCCTACCGATCAACGCCCCAAAACCTCGATGTGAATCTAAGCTACACGATGAACAACACAAGGGACACAAGGTTTATACTGGTTTGGGCCACCGTTGTGGTGTAATACCCTAATCCAATGTGTGGTGTGGTGGATTGCCTCAGGGGCTGATGATGAATAGTACAGAGGAAGAACAGCCTCGCGAGGGCTGTTCTTGAGCTGGTGCGGTGTTCTACTCGGATGGAGTCGATCCGCTCTAGATGAGATGATCTCTACTGTGGTGGCTATCTCTATTTATAGGGGCCCTAGTCCTCTTCCCAAATATTGAGCGGGAAGGGAGCCAACAACGGCCAGTTTGAAGGGGGACAACTAGTACAAGCTATCCTGACTAAAGTTGGTCTTCGACTGCCAAAGGCACTTGTGATGACGCCGTCTTGGGCTCCACGGTGATCTCTGTCCTGTCGTCCTGCTGGTCTTGGTCTTGTTGCACCAATATGGAAACCTTTGCATGATGCCTCGGTACCCCGCACCTGCGCTTGCCCCCTTTGCACCAAAGAGGAAACGAGGACACTGCACCACCTGGCGCCCGCCTGGCACCCGCCTGGTCTCGATCGTCATGGCTTGCATCACAAGCACTTCGCGAGGTACTCCTTGCCTTGATCTCTCCGCCTCCTCGCGAGCCTTCCTGGTGAGGCCGCCCCTGAGGAAGCCTTGCGTCGTCCACCCCGCGAGGCTTGGCCCCTCGCGAGGGTCTTGAGCTTGGGTTGGTGTGGACGGACCGTACTGGGCCACTACTTGAGCCACACCATAGGACGCAGGCAGGCAAGTCTGGGGACCCCCGTTCCCACGCCGACAGTAGCCCCCGGGCCCAAGTCGCGCTTGGACTTGGGTTAGCAGCAAAGCCAAAGGGCAAGTGCGGAGCGTCGCTGGCCCCAATCAGGTTGTGGGCTTGGTCGCTACGTGGCGGTTGATTGGACGTGGGCGTCTCCACTTCCCCATGCTACCTCGACAACTGCCCGATTTGATGAGTCCCTGCTGCACGCAAAAACGAGTCATGATTACCTGTGATTAGAGAGAACGACGGGTACCGCAGATCGGGATGTGCTTCCTCAACACCGTCGAACGGAGAAACAATGCACATCCTCCCTTTCCGCCGGCGGACGGGATGCGGCCGGATCACTGACCAACGGTGAGAGAGAGAGGCCACCGCCACCTTGTGTGAGATGGTGTGACGAGAGACAAACCCTGGCAGGCAGGTTCCGTTGTATATAGTGGAGCGGATTTTTCCATTTTCCCCATGACAATCATTTTATATTCTATACTACATGCCATTGAGGAGGAATATATAACTTTATTTAATACTAACGCATCAATTCGAACTATGTTCCGTCTAGGCGTGGTACCCGACCCTCCTTCGAGTAAACAACCGCTACACGCGTCAAATCTTCACATGGGCTACCTTTTCGTACAGAAACAAACTCCACTGTGTTCCCGCGCGAGTGTGGCCAGGAATGATATGTGAGTACGTGCGTCCTGCGTGCACCTCTTCTTTAGGTGCAGGTACGTACGTGGGTGGGTGTGAGATAGATGGTTTGTGCAAAACCGAGGCAATGTGTCGATGATATCTCAAACAAAAAAACGTAACATATGCAATGTGTGCGAAACAGAGTCATGGATATATCATATATAGAGGGAGCGATCCACGAGAAGAGAGTGGATGGATCATCGGCGTGAGATATTGATAGAATCGAAAACAGGGATGAAGTGTGTGGCTGCGCGATCGATAAAGAGTGACATCGAATTTGTGTTTGCCCATGTCAGAGAGACAGGGCGGCTGGCCTACTGGAATTTGAGAGGGAAGAGGTGCAGTTTTTCTCTGTGGCATGGATACCTACCTACAATGTTCGACTATCGGTGTGTGTGGGGGGGGGGGGAGGGGGCAGAGACATAACTATAGAGAGGTAGATCGACTAGTATATGTGTGGAGAAGGAGAGAGACCTAGCTATGTATAGAGGGAGATCGATCGGCATCCATGGATATGTGTCGCTGAGGAATAAGTTTGGGAGAAAGACAAAGGTAGAGTGTCGGAGGGTTGGTGGTGGAGTGCCGTCTCACAAATGGTGGGAGAGGCCTGCTAGACAAACGGAGGGTACGAGTGCAATATCAATAAGAGAGGGCCGGGGATGTATGTCTATCAATGCACGTGCGTGTGAGAGACGGGTTGGGAGGTATGCAAGGATGATGAGGGGAGACGATATGGCTGTGGTAAGCATACGTAACTACATAGGAAGATCAACCATCGTGTGTCCGAGAAAGGGAGAGACCTAACTAGTGAGGTAAGTCTATTGGTGCGTGGGGAAAACGAATTATAGTCAACCTGGCTATATGTAGGGAGATCGATAGATATACATGCATGCATGTGTTGGAAGCAAATAAGGTCTGGAGAGACAGGCAGGGGGAGATGGTAAGGCTAGGAGGTGGTGCGAGAGGCCTACCATGTCGAGCGGGGGAGGAGTGTACGAGTATGAGATCGGTGAAAAGAGGGACGGGAGTGTGCACCTGTGTGGAACCGTATTGGACATAGGGGGCATGGACGGTGAGAAGAGAAGAGGGGAAGTATGTGTTTGTGGTAGGCACACTTGGCTAAAGAGGTATATTGACCGGTGTGAGACGGGGGGCCTACACACACTATGGGTGAACGACCTAATTAAAGAGAAATAACAAACATGCGCGATGGAGGGGACACTGAGGAAGGGTGAGAGGGGGCGGGCGTGAGCATGCACAATAGAAAATTAGCGCTAGCTAGCTACAAAGAGAAGATGATCGTGAAGGTGTTAAAGACGAACATAGATCATAATTCATTATAAAAAAGTGGATACGAATACTTGAAGAAGATATCATAATGTAGAACATTGATTATAATTTGGGCTAATGTGTGGCTTTTGCAGCTCAGGGCTGAATACTTGTCATAATGCAGGGGGAGGGGCACTATACTCTGTGTGATAAACACGGTGTACGTATGGAACATGGTTTAGATTATGAATATCTAGTTAGTACATCAAATGTACTATTATTTGGAATCAACATCAAGTGTATTCAAAAATTTGAATTCGAGTTCATATAGTACACATAGTTCATATCTATCTCTATAGTAATCATGTGGTGTGTTGTTAAGGTAATACACGAATGATGGTTGAAGTTGGCTACAATCATGATTTTAGATTCTTATTGAAATAGAGAAACGAATTCAAATTCAGTTTGAATTGCAGCGGTAGTATAAACATTTGGAATGCACTAAAATGTTGGTATGAGTAGGTTACATGCATTATACAGCCAGCGAAAAAATTTAATTGGACATAACATGGATTCATACTCTCTCTTTGTTTAGCTTTGAATAGCATTTGTAGAGTAAAACGGGACAAGACTCTCTCTTTGTGTGGTGTGAATAGTTTTTATTTTTTCGTTTTTTTTCGTTGAGGGAAGTGCGAATTGATTTGGTACATAGAAGTACAATATTACACATTAGGCTTGTCCCTAAAATTCTACCCGCGCCTTGTTATATCCCAAAAATTCAGATATCGTGCTACCAAAACTGGCGCCTTCACAACCCGCACCTTGCTATCCGAAATTACAACACACGCGAAAACTCCCTCCAGCTGCCAAATCCCGACACGCAAAATTCCCCTTCTAACCCTGAGCCGAAAGGGCCACTAGTTCAAATTGGTGGGGGTACTTTTGTAACACAACCTACATTTTGGACAAGCGCGTCCCTTAGTCATGGGTCCCCCCTCCCATCGCCTCCTTTTCGCCATTCGAAATCTGGCCGCCATAACCTCTCCGCTCCAGCCGTGAAACCAGACTCTCCTTCGTCCGCCACCTCACCGTTGCCCAGCCGGAGCCTCTTCCCCGACGTCTTTGACCGCAACAGCTCGACGTCCCTCATCCACCTCCCCGGATGAGGATCCGTCGTCCATCCCGTCGTCCCGCTGGTCCATCCTCCACCTCCTAGGAGCTGCTCCGGTGATCGCCTCGTCTATCGTGGCAGCGCCATCCCCACAGTGCCTCCTTAACCCGCTCCACCGGAACCGCAACATCCTCACCGACTCCTCGGACAAAGTCGAGGCCTACTCGGCGCCACCAAAGAGGTTGTACACTCATCGCATCGCACCTTCTCCTTAACTCGACCTCCCGGCGCCGATGGTGCTCCATCCCGCACCCCTTGGAGCGGCTACCTCGAAGCCGGCGCCGCGGGCGACATCTCCACGGCGGCTCTCCCCCAGTGCGAGGCCCCTTCGGTGGCGGCGTCCATACCAGCCGGATCTACTGCTGCTGCTCCAGTTCTCGCTCGCTCGCTCGCGCTGCTGCTGCTGCTCTGGCTCTCGCTCACTCGCGCTGCTGCTGCTGCACCGGCTCTCGCTCACGCTGTTACTGCTGCTCTCCCCCTCACTCGTGCTGCTCCTTTGCTCCGATTTAGCTACACTTCAGTCGACTGAATCGACTTTTGGGTCAGTCGATTTTCAGGCGGTGGGTGGGTCTTGCCGGAGTTAAGGAAGAACCACCTGCAGCAGGGAGGGGGGCTCACCGGAGAGGTACCCCACTATCTATCTTAGGGTTCTGGGTGGGGTGTTGCTCGCTGGCGGTGGGGGCGCAGTGGTGGGGCGGTGGCGTGGGGATTACCGGAGAAAAATCTTGGCGGGGGGGGGGGGGGGGCTAGAGGACTGGCCAGACCAGTGGTGGGGAGTTGTTTTGGGGCGGCGAGGCGGCGGCAGACCGGGTGTGGGGAGTTGTTTCGGGGCGGCAAGGCGGCGCAGGGTTCAGCCGATGCTGGCTGGCGGCTCAGGGGGGTGCAGGTTGAAGATGAACTGTAGGCCCTCCCTAAACTATCCCATGTGAAGTGCCTCTCTGCTACCATTGCGTTCAGTTTCGACAGTAACATTCAAATTCCATAGTAAATTTCAGCTTCGACAGTTAAGTTTAGAGTCAACAGTTTTTACCTCATCTGTTGTAGCCAGGTGGTTTTTGGTGATGTAAATTTTACATCTATCACTTTTTGATAATGCATTTTACATCATCTATTGGAGATGCTATTAGAATCCCACTTCAGATTAACGATGGCAAACCCTCCCCCCTCCCCTCTCCATTGTAATCCAGAGGAAGATATCTGTTCTGAGGCGGATTCAGACGCAACTGACCACTCCTATTTACCCCACAAGGTGTTTGCTTTAACTTGGCATGATGATGTTAGTCATATCATGCACATATTGCCTTGTAGTGCCCACTTTCAACATCATATATGTCATCTGCTTAGTTTAGACATGTTTTGTAATACCACTTGTTTAGTTTCAATATCATATATGGGAATTATGCAGTCTCATGTCTTTTAGCCAGCCATAATATATGTGAAATGTGCAATGCCATCCGGTTTAACCAGGCATCATATATTTGAATGATATCTAGCCCATCCTTTTCCTCATTAAATTTCCATTTGTTGACTATGTTTGTACATTAAACTACTCTTCCTATGAATTAGCCATTTGAGTGGGTGATGGAAAAATCTGGAGTGAAAACAAGGCCTTTAGAGCAAACACTGCTACCTGTCGAAGCAGATCTCTTGTTGGGTCCCGATAGCTCCTCAGAGATGGATTCAGAGACAAATGACCAGTCCTATTCCCCCAGCAAGGTGTATGCTCTAACTTGGAAAGGTTCTACTGCTCATATCATGCATATGGTGTCTTGCATTGCATAGTTTAGAAATCATATACACAATATTCAACACCATGTTCTTAGTTCAGACATCATATATGCGAATGCCCTCCGCTAGAGCATATAAATCACATATGTGAATTAAATCATGCGATCCTAGTTACTTAGATAACATGTATGTGAATTATGTCATGCGATCCTATTTAGTTAGTCATCATATCTTTGAATTATGTTATGCTATGCTATCCAGTTTAGATAGACATCATATATGTGAGATTATGTCATGCTATCCGTTTTTGTTACACAATATACATGTCAAATATTTAATGCCTTCTTTTTTCCACACTATCTATTGCATCTGTCTGTCATACAATGTGTTCACATTCAACTATGTTTCTTGGAGCGGGTGATGGCAGTATCTAGCAGAGTAAAAACACGGTCTTCAAATAAAACAGTGCTACCTCTTGGTGGAGATAGCACCCCGGTTGTACATGCACGAGAACCAGTCCTACCACACATAACCCAAACTCTCGCAGATTTTACCCCTACTACGATGGACAGAGAACCAGCTTCACCCAATCTAACCCCAACCACAGAAGATAGTAACCCAGTTCCACAGGGCTCCCAAACAAGAGCAGTTAGTAAGGCAGCTCCAATGCCCAAAACTCTAGTACTACCATGGCGAACCCCAACTCCACCAGTTAGTACAACTATTCCTGTGGAGGAAGCACAACCAGCCATTCATAGTTTAGCATCTATCGCATTTGATGTTGTTAATCCAATGTGCGTATCTTCCCATCATGGAAATGTTATACTGAAGATGAAGGAAAATGCCAGTTGCAGGTGTTTGTCCAGGAGTTATGTGTAAGTAATGTTATTCATGACAATTACTTTTCTTTGTCCCATACATTCTACCTCCATGATGGCTATAATATAGCAAATGTTCTCATTTTTCTCTATAGAGAAGGAACAATTTGGAAACTCAGGATGAGGTAACCTGTGCTAATACCTCTGCTATCTTCAAGAATGCTTGGTGGCAGTATCAGAATTACCTGAAGAAAACGTACTTCACTGGCAAAGAAAATCATCAAATTCCCTTACGTTCTCCTGAGACACATTTACTGGACGATGACTGGGAACGCCTTGTTCTTACTGGTCCCGAACCAAGAATGTGGTAAGGTCTATGAGCTCATTTTATTTTAAGTACTATACGCTTGCGTCTCACTGTACTATGTTCATGTAGAACAAGTGCTTAAACCTGAAGAACAACTGTTCTCATTTAAGATTCCATTGCTATCGTGCATACTGATTTGCTCATGTATCACTGTATTTACTCATACAAACTTATTTTTAAATTGAACGATCCGATGGAAACTCCAATGGCACAACAGGTATGTTTACGCATGTTTCTTGAACAGGTTTGCTCTTATAAAGAGCTCTGTAGATTTCAATTTCAATTGTGTATATACTTGACTTCTCATATCATGCACATTACTAGCATCATAACAGGGCCAATAATGTTATTGTACATGTAGACCCGTGGTACCCATTTGAAATCTTGTTGTGCCGTGTAGTTTCCCATGCTTTGTATTCTTTTAGTGCTGCTTTCTCTTGAACTGATATGATTTGAACTGTGTCTCTTTGATTTGGTAAGAAAATGCAGTGACCATAGGACATAGATATATGTTTGATGCTTTTATAATGTACTACTTGGCAATAGAAGACTTGGTAGTTTAATCTTGTCCACCTTACTAATGGACTGGTTCACTAAAATGATTTTCATATACTAGGACATGCTAAACCTGTTATTTGTCTGCTTGTTTCTTCTTTTAGAATGCTGACAGAATATTGGGGAAGAGTGCCTTATTAAGCAATGATAAAGGAAGTAATATGGATAAGGTTAAGGATCGTGAGACATCCTTGTTGGTTTCCAACAAAGCTGATAAAACAGCTAAGGAAAACTATCTTGAAGATAGTGAGGCAACCCCAAAGTCATGTCTTGGTTTAGTGTTCGAGTTACTGGCCACTACCACTTGCACAAGCTATTCAAACTCACTGTATGAATCAGTTCGGTTTCTTGAGTCTCAACTACAAGCTGAAAGACATCGATCAGTTGTGCTGCGACAAGAAGCGGAAGGACTGCGGAAGTCCCTGGAGCATTCAGACGCATACTTTCTGGTGCAATAGCAAGCATTGGAGGATTTTAGCGCCAAACAGGACAAAGCTAATAAGCTTGCTAAGCTTATTGCCAGCACGGCAGATACCCAGGATAATGTTCTTGAGATCTTCTAGAGTTATTTCAGTTATCGACTTGTTTTGCTGCCGCGTTTATTTGCACTGGTGGCCAATTTCGATGGCCAGTGTATGTAATATGCTGCTTTGTTTCCTATATTTGCACTGGCGGCGAACTTTGATGCCCAGTGGATGTAATATGTGTAATAGCTGTAATAGGCTAGCGTAAGTTGCTTGCTTATTTATTTCCTTATTGTCTTGTTTATTTGTTTGCTTGTAGTCAGTGTAGTTCTTTTTCGCGGTTTGCTAGTGGCCGCAATAACCTATTTTTAAAACTAGGCCACAATAACCATGGACTACATATTTACTATAGTTACCGTGGGCCTCCTACGGGTCGTAGAAACAATGGGCCTTCTAAGGGCCATAGAAACAATGGGCCTTATATGGGGCATAGAAACAATGGGCCTTCTACGGGCCGTAGACACAATGGGCCTTCTACGGGACGTATCATCAATGGGCCTTCTACGGGCCATATGATCGATTCGCCAAACATGGGCCAATAAGAGATGGCATTATGGCTGTAAACGGGCTAGAGTTGGAATTGTCCGTTCATGGGACAACCATAATGGGCCGTTGTTAACCAGCCGTATTTGATGACGCTATGAAAACGGCCCAACATATTAACGGGCCACAAACGGGCCGACTGTAACCACGAGCTGAATTTGGCCCACAAGCAGAAAATGACAGAAATGGGCCGTAAGTAAACGAATGCTGGAAATGAGCCCAAGAATAAATGGGACCTGAGAAGGCCGAAAGATAACATGGGCTGGAAACGGCCCAATGGAATAATGGGCCGTTAATGGGTATAAAGTGATACATTGTTCATTACGGGCCAGTTTCACCACGGGCCATTAATGGGCCAAGAGTTACACAGGGCCTCATATGGGCCGAAAGACTTCATGGGCTATACATGGGCCGGAAGTTAAAACGGGCTGGAATCATATTGGATGGCCCAGATGACGCTACTGGGCCTAATTCGGATAGGTCGTAACGGGCCCTGGGTTAGCGGGCTGTAAATGGCTATATGCGAACAAGTCGTTAATAGGCTTTCCGTGGGCCAGCCCGCCACCTTGTGACCAAGTCAAATGGGCAGGCCTTTTCACAGGAATGGGCCTCTGTTGGGCCATGCCACATGTCAATGTATCATAGGCGCCTTCGGTCCAATGAATGGATGACATCTGTCCCAACAGTGAGTCGACACGTGTTTCCTCCTTAACGGGTTAGCGGATCCAAAACCGGACCCGATAGCGTAACGGCGAGCCGTTACGGTGGATGCCACGTGTTGGTCACCCTTGACGAAAACACTTCTATGACGCACGATTTATCGTCATGGAAGTGGACACTTCCGTGATGATATTTTTGTTAATGTCATGGAACACTTCTACGACAGCACAAGTATGACTATCTTGATTCTATCATAAAATTGTCATGGATGTACATGCATGACAAAAACTTGACCTACTATGACAAACACGTATCATCACGGAAGTGTATTTTTTTGTAGTGCAAAACCACCTCAAAGTTATTCTTTCCGATCAATCCATTGGGCTATTCCTATAAGTGTCACAAACAGCCCTAGAGTTCTTAGTAAAATAACACGTTAAGACACACATCAACCAAAACCGTAATGTCACCTAGATACTCCAATGTCACCTCAAGTATCCACGGGTATGATTATATGACATGCATCACACAATCTCAGATTCATCTATTCAAACCAACACAAAGTACTTCATAGAGTGCCCCAAAGTTTCTACTGGAGAGTCAAGACGAAAACGTGTGCCTGTCGGATGTTGGGTTCCGGCAGACCCTTAAGGTTCAAACTCTGGGGTGCACACGAAGATCTCTCCCCTACCAATCCACGTCTGATCGCCTCGCGAGAATCTAAGCTAAATGATGAACAATATGAGGGACACAAGATTTATACTGGTTCGGGCCACCGTTGTGGTGTAATACCCTACTCCAGTGTGTGGTGTGGTGGATTGCCTCAGAGGCTGATGGTGAATAGTACATGGGAAGAACAGCCTCGCGAGAGGTGTTCTTGAGCTGGTGCGATGAACTACTTGGGTGGGTTCGATCGCCTTTCTATTTGATGAGGACTCGATGAGATGCCCTCTTCTGTGGTGGCTAGCCCTATTTATAGAGGCCCTGGTCCTCTTCCCAAATATTGAGCAGGAAGGGCGCCAACAACGACCATTTTGAAGGGGAACATCTAGTACAAGTTATCCTGACTAAAGTTGGTCTTCGGCTGCCAAAGGCACTGGCGATGATGTTGTCTTGGGCTCCACGGTGACCTCCATCCTGCCGCTCTGCTGGTCTTGGTCTCGTTGCACCGAAATGGTAACCTTTGACTGATGCCTCGGTACTCCACGCCTGCGCTTGCCCCCTTTGCACCAAAGAGGAAACAAGGACACTGCACAGGCCGGCGCCCGCCTGGCGCCCGCCTGGTCTCGATCGTCACGGCTTGCGTCACGAGCACCTTGCGAGGTACCCCTGCCTTGATCTCTCTGTCTCCTCGCGAGCCTGCCTAGCGAGGCCGCTCCTGAGGAAGCCTCGTGTCGTCCGCCCCGCGAGGCTTGGCCCCTCCGAGGGTCTTGAGTCTTGCGCTGATGAAGATGGGCCATACTGGGCCACCACTCGAGCCACGCCGCAGGCCGCAGGCAAGCAAGTCTGGGGACCCCCGTTCCCAGGACGCCGATAGTGCCAACCCCTATGCATAGATTCCCAAGGTCACAGAACCCGCAATTTGATCACCAAAACATACATCAAGTAGATCAATAGAATACCCCATTGTCACCACGGGTATCCCACACAAGACATACATTGAGTGTTCTCAAATCCTTAAATACTCAATCCGATAAGATAACTTCAAAGGGATAACTCAATCCATTATAAGAGAGTAGAGGGGGAGAAACATCATAAGATCAAAGTATAATAGCAAAGCTTGCGATACATCAAGATCGTGCCATATCAAGAACACGAGAGAGAGAGAGAGAGAGAGAGAGAGAGAGAGAGAGAGATCAAACACATAGATACTGATACATACCCTCAGCCCCGAGGGTGAACTACTCCCTCCTCGTCATGGAGAGTGTCGGGATGATGAAAATGGCCACCGGTGATGATTCCCCCCTCCGACAGGATGCTGGAACAGGGTCCTGATTGGTTTTTGGTGGCTACAGAGGCTTGCGGTGACGGAACTCCCGATCTAGGTTATTTTTTGGAGGTTTGGGGATTTATAGGAGAGGTTGGCGTCGAGAACAAGTCAGGAGGGCCCACAGGAAGTCCACGAGGCACAGGGGCGTGCCCTAGGGGGGTGGGCGCGCCCTCCACCCTCGTGGGGCCCATGGGACTCCCCTCCGGTAACTCTTCCTTCCAGTATTTTTTATATTTTCCAGAAAAAATCTCTGTCGATTTTCAGTGCATTCCGAGAACTTTTATTTCTGCACAAAAACAACACCACAGTAGTTTTGCTGAAAACAGCGTCAATCCAGGCTAGCTCTAATCAAATCATACCAAAATCATGTAGAAATATTATAAACATGGCACGAATACATCAACAATTATAGATACGTTGGAGACGTATCATCCATATGACAACACGATAAGTTTCATGAACTTCAAACAAGTTTTGGATGTACTAGAACTTAAAAATCAAGATTCTCAATGTTTGAAATTTGTTGCAGGGGGAGTAAACATGCACCCAGTGAGAGACATGTGTTTTTGCAATTCATTTAGGTGCACTGTCACGTGTGCATGTAGCTCAAATTTGATTTTCGCACATTATACCCATAGAAAATCAATCAATTAATGTACTAAAATGTCTTAATGATCTCTGTGATTTTTTCGAAATTAAAACGTCCCTCCTTTGGTAACATATGTTCACCGCGGGATAATTAATTTAACATGCATCGTAGTTGCGGTGGATTCGCAGTGTGTGTGTGTGGGTGTGTGCGTTTGGGGGTGGCGGGTGGCTCGCAATACACTACGAGTTGTGAGCCACCGTGTGGTTTGGCCGTTTTGTTAGGCAGGCTGGTGCCACATCAGAGTCCTGAATTCATTATTTAAAACATTACACAACCCTTTCATACATACATGTTTTGACCACATGTAGTTGATGGTTATCCTACACGACAGTCGATACTCGTGGGTGACACTTTCTGTGGGCCTGCGAAGTCATCATCCATCACTTTGACGAACAGCCGACAATGAGGTTAATTTGACCAGCAAGGTAGAATATTTTTTGTTTGTGTTATGGTGGTATATAGTACGCGTCGAAGAGGTGGGAGGGGACTAGCATATATATTATATGTATGCATCCGTGAACAAGTACACCTCACTCAGTGTCGAGACTTCTCGGTTTCCGAGGCATGTGCCACATCAAAATTTTGAAATTGGCTATTCAAACATCACACAACACCTCTTTGGGCCACATGCATGCACGCGGTGGTTATCCTAGCTAGGACACTCACATGTGACGCTTCCATCTGTGGGCCCACGAGGCCATCATAGATGCATATGCATGCATCACTTTTACCTACATCGGGAGAGGTTAATTAATTTCACCATCAATGAGGATTCTTTTGGGTTGTACATATTACGGTAGGAGCATATAGTATGCGGTGAAGAGGGGGGAAGGGGACCATCATATGTAGTACGCTTCATGAACCTCGCTTTGTGTGGGTGCATGGTTTACGGTTTTTGAGGCATGTGGCACATCAAAGTTGTGCATTTTTGGTATTCAACATATATATGTTTGGCCCACATGCAAAGCGGTGGTGGTTGTCCTCTCGCACCCACTTAAGCGGTTATCAGCGATATCGATGCTTTCCATCTGTGGGCCCGCTTGGTCCATCACTACTTTTGCCTGACAACACAAGAGAGGTTAATTTGACTTAGGAGGGGATTATTTTTTGCTTGTAATACGGTATATGTATACATGTCATGCTCTGGGATGACACGCATGATACAGTTTGAGCACACACACACATGCATGTGTACGCATGAATCCCTCCCATCGAGTCAAAGTGGCTAGTACAACGACACATCATGAACCGATCTCGCTCTATGTGGGGAGCTAGTGTACGATTTTTGACGCACGCGCCACATCAATGTTGTGTAATGGTATTCAAACATGCATGCATGCATCACCTCCATACATATGCATGTAGTGGTTGCCTTTGAACGGTACACTCCCTCACGTGGTTATCGGTGACAAGCCTATATATTCATGGGCCCGCGTGGACATCCATGATCACCTTGACCGACAAAAAGATAGGTTACCATGGCGGATTCTTCATTTGGTTCGTGTTATCGTAGTATAGGTCATGGTGGGATTCAGACCTAATTAAGTTTGAGCGCATATACTATGCACGCATGCATGCATGAATCCCCGTCGTTGGCTTGAAGTGTGGTGTAACATACATATGCATCGTCAATCTAACCCTCACTCAGTGTGGGGATTTCTAGTTCAAAATCACGGTGCCACATCAAAGTTGTTCCATTATTACTCAAAAACACACCTCTCCATACATATGTTTGGGCCACACGCATGCAGTGGTTGTCTTCGGGGACTAGCTACTTGCGTGATTATTGGTGAGCTAGCCCATCTTCGGGGTCGCATGGACAGCGATCACTTTGACCAACAACAAGAGAGAGGTTGTATGACCAAGGTGGATTATTCTTGGTCCGTTTTACAATCCATCTTGGTGAGATACCTCTCTAGACCATCAACTGAAAGTGTGTGTGTGTGTGTGGGGGGGCTGCTACTTCGCACTTTGCTAGGTGAATCTCGGTTCGGGGGGGGGCATGCATTCATAGCTTAGGATTCCCTTCGTGGCAACATGAGGAGGGGTGCTGCTAGCTGCTACTTCGCACTTTGCTAGGTGAACCTCGGTTGCGGGGGGGGGGGGGGTGGCATGCATTCATAGCTGAGGATTCCCTTCATGCCGACATGAGGGAGGGGGGCTGCTAGCTACTTCCCACTTTGGTAGGTGAACTTGGTTGGGGGGGCATGCATTCATAGTTAGGATTCCCTTCGTGCCGACACGAGGGAGGGGGCTGCTAGCTACTTCACACTTTGCTAGGTGAACCTCGGTTTGGGAGGGGGGCTGCTAGCTACTTTGCACTTTGCTAGGTGAACCTCGGTTGGGGGGGCATGCATTCATAGCTTAGGATTCCCTTCATGCCGACACGAGGGAGGGGGCTGCTAGCTACTTTGCACTTTGCTAGGTGAACCTTGGTTGGGGGGAGGGGCATGCATTCATAGCTTAGGGTCCCCTTCGTGCCCACACGAGGGGGGGCAAGAAATACCGTGCGCTTTGCGAGATAGGTGTCACATCAAAATTGCATTTCGTATTTGAAAATCAAACCACCCTTTTCATACATAAATTTGGTCCACATGCAAGTGTGTTCGTCTTCTGACCCTCTCCTGCGTCATTTTTTCACAAGTCGGATGACACAACAGACATGGTTTCACTCAAACTAACCGTGTGCCACGTCGGTGCCCCTGTCACGCACACATCCGCACAGTACATTGGGCTCCACGAGGCTTCCCCTCTCAAAAATATCTACCCGCCTGCAGCTTTTTTCTATTTGATAACACATGGTTATTGTGTTTTGACCGTGTGGGATGTTTTTTGTTCCCAATCCCGCCTGCATCCCTAGAAAATATGTGCCCGCCTCGAGGGTTTTTCTGTTTCATAACACACAGTTGTTATCTTCGGACCGTGTACGTTGTTTCTTATTTCCAATCCCGCCTGCATCCCTCAGAAATATCTTCCTGGCTCGAGGGTTATTATGTTTCATAACACACGGTTGTTATCTCTGGACCGTGGGCGGTGCACCATCATCAAAATTTTCAAGTTCACTCCCGCGTTTGACTCCTGCATAGTAAATTTTTAGTACCCGCGTCATTTCCTCAAACAAACCCCGCCCCCTCCACACACACACACACCCCCTCCCTCGCTCAAAACCCTAGAAAGGTCCCCGTCGCCACCACTGCTACAAGGCATGCCTTGTTAACATCTGCCGGTTTGCCCGTGCAGCTTACCCACCGATCTCCATACCCAGACCGCCCTGAGTTTCTTAGATGATTCCTGCCAAACGCCCCCTTTCCTATAGGTCCCCATCCCCATCCCGCACTCCAGAGTGTCGCAGCCTAAGCCCGGCTACGCTTCCCGTGGAGCTCGAGGAGCGACTGGCCCAAAAGAGGTGTATCGCAGTCTCTTCGCCCGACGTCGCCGAGGAAGATGACGACCATTACTGTCGGCAGGCACTCAAGCAGTGGGCTAGAGTATGCGGGCATGTCTTGGCCGCCGGCTACGACATCGAGGTCATCGACAACGACGGCCTGAAGCGGGCTATGTCACAGGTAAAGTGGCCCACCCCCAACCCCTCGGATTCAATCGCCGTCGATCTCATCCATGGCCCCGCCGCTGATCTCCTTTGGCTTGTTGTCAACAATTTGCCATCGTACATTGCCATCGAGCCCCTTTTGTCATTTCTGAAGGACACGTTCTGTGACGGTGGCTTGGGATTCACAGCTTCCAAGTCAGACTTCATCGACGGCGACCACGAGGAGTGCACCCTCTCTGGCTCTTCCAAGGGTAAAGAGCCCATTTGCTCTTCCAAGGGGAAAGCGCCCGTCCGCGACATCAGGGAGGGCTACAGCCGTGCTCTTCCATGGGGAAGGAGCCCATCTGTGACAACATGGAGCGCATCCAGGGTCCATGCTCTTCCCACGGGAACGAGCCCATCTGTGACAAGTGAGGAAACCCATGATTTGTTTTGTCGTGCCTCTTCATAGGGGAAAACCCATGATTTGTTTTGTAGAATCCCTTTTGTAGCGTAGTGAGAATATGTCCGGTTTTAATTGCTATATCTGGTTGTTTGCAATATTCCTTGTTTATTTCAGTTGTTCATAATGTGATGCTCTATATGTGCAATTATTTACTGTGTTGTACATTTCATCAATCCAGTTTTAAACATACCGATAGGAATGCATATATTTTCTTGTTGTTAAGCCCGTTATAGCTAGCATATGCCTCTTTTAAAGTTTTTTGATTGTTCGGTTGTTTGTAGTTAGCGTATGTCAAGTTTCAAATGCTATCTTTGGTTGTTCGTAGTATGCCTTGTTTATTCCAGTTATTCACAACGTCGTGTTCTATATGTGCAAGTATGAACTGTGCAGCTCAATTTCATCACTACCAGTTTCAACAATACCACTATGAATGACAACATTTGGTTGCTGCATCTTGTAGTTAACATGCCTTTCCATTTTTATTTAACAATAACCAGTGTACTTGGACCGGCACAATACCAGTTTGAATGACTATGTTTGCTTGTTGTTAAATGTTAGGCATGTTGTACTTAACACACCTTTCCACTTGTTTTGCTTTACTAGCATGCTTAAACTTGCACACTGAAGCTATCTTTTGGAGATTATTCTGTCTGCCATGGATATTTTTGGTTGATGTTTAGCCTGTTGTGTTGAACATGCTTCTCGATGTACCTACACAGGACAATTTTGGGAATGACTGCTGTTTTCCATTGAGGTTAGTTTCATCCCATGGCTTATATATGCTCAATGTTCAGGATATCAGTCGCTAATACCATATAGGCCGGGGGCTGATAAGGCACTAATCGGTGAATCAGACTTTTAACTGAATATATCTGCAACCCATTTATCGTTAGGTTAACTAGGGCCATATGTAATATATCTGAGGCTACATAGCAACATGCACTGTACTTAATGTCTAAATATGCAATCCTAGGCTACATAGAAACAAGGAAGAGTGTTACATTAATGTTCTGATGATGTCTATATATACGTAGAAGAGCAACAACAACAACAACAACAACAACAACAACAACAACAACACAAACCTGTTTGGGTACTCAACTTAGCTAGAGGTTAGAGTTAGTTTCTAGCTCATGACTAACCCTGAACTAACTCCATCCAAAGAGTTGTTTCGATGGCAGGGTTATATTGACAATAAATGCACTAGGAGAACTAGCTCCAATTAGCACCTCTTGGGTTGGATAGTTTTTTTGGGTGGGTTATAGATGCAACTAGCTCAAACTATCCCTCATGTTTAGATATACTTTAGGGCTATTTGAGCCCGAACTAGCTTAAACTAACTGTAACCCATGGATACAACAGCAGTTAATTAGCCGATAATTTGTAAGAATGCCCTAAACTCCTTCCGGACTATAATATAAGATGTTAATTCATCTAATATGTGAGTATATTGGATGTTATAAGATATTATAAAAGAGTGTTGTACTACATCATTGTGCAATTGTTGTTTAGATTATAATATTAACTTGGTGCTTTTAGGTACATATGTCATTGGTAAAGATCTGCGCTTTGACCTTTTCTGCGTATGGGGCAATGAGATATCGATGAGCCAGCATCAAGTGAGGAAGCTGATAAAGATTGTTAGTAAAATGGGTACAAAGATGGCAATTAAACTATTGTTTACACTTTATCCTAGACAACAGCGAACTGCAGGATGGTAAGTAAGAACTCTGCAGCCTTCTTTTTACTGCCCATAATGAGTTGTGTTAGATGACAATGCCTGAATCTTTTTCCTTTGCAGTGGTTGCCAAGGGATTTTACTCAATATTACCTCTAAAACTACATGATTGGTGGGCATGCAAAGGTTAAAGTATTTCTACCAGAACACGATGATTATCTAGATGTTTTCATGAAGACTGTGAAGGATGGGCAGTAGGCCATCACAAGGGGTTGGACTAGAGTCGTGCGTGCCTTCTGCATGGAGGAGCGCACAATATGGGCATTCCGCTTCACCTTGTTTAGCAACCAGAATGTATTTTGCCTCTTTCTTTACCATCTTTAATAGTACAAGTATACAACTGTGGTTCATCATTCTTTATTTGGTTCTTATGTAATTATTGAACATATGTACCTATGAATCGAATAATGCATTGGTTGTTTGAACCTGATGGATATCAATAAAGCTATAGCATACATTCAAATTCAAATTCAAATCCGGTACAATTTGAAATAGCAGCAATTAAATTACGGTGAAATTACGCCCTCCAGGTCATTACGACACACACGGTTGGTAAAACACAAACGTTTGCGATATACACCATAATCCGAGACGGTTCACAGAGAGGAAACGTGTGCAAGCATGCACACAGTTGCCATTTGCAAAGCGTGTGCGATGTCTGACAATATCACAAACGGTGCGGGCAAACTAAATGTTTGTGTTAGTTGCCTTATCATACATGATTCACAACCATGAACTATTTCTGATGAAGTATGCATCATAAACGTTGCACCACAGAATAGCGTGTGCGATAGTTGTCGTGTATGACGATGTTACGATAGTGCGACATTTCGTAATCCTGTCCGATACTCGTACGATGATTAGCTAATTTTCTTAATAGTGAACCATTTGTGATGGGCCGCGCAACATACATGTTCTATAATAGTGAACCATTTGTGATGGGCCACACATTGTAAACGTAGCACCACAGAATACCGACTACGATGGCAATGCGAGCAGAAATGAGCAGGAGTACTGTAGGTTCCCTATCCCCGACGGTTTCTCGGTCGTGTGGGAAGGACCCCCCTATCGCCGTCACTCACTAGGCGACGATTCCAAATGCCGTCGCGGAAAGGGGTTAAAAACCGTTTGTATAGCACCGACGCGTACCAGTGCTTGTGCTTCAAATGATAGTTTCCCCAACACTCAACTCTCTCTCACAGATTTAGACTTGGTGGAAAGATGATTTGAGTGGAAAGCAACTTGGGGAAGGCTAGAGATCAAGATTCTTGTGGTTGGATTGGAATATCTTGGTCTCAACACATGAGTAGGTGGTTCTCTCTCAGAAAATGAATGCTGGAAGTGTAGGCACGTTTTGATGACTTTCTCCATGAATGGAGGATGGGTGGAGGGGTATATATAGCCTCCACACAAAATCTAACCATTACACACAATTTACCAAACTCGGTGGGACCGAATACTGAAACTCGATCAGACCGATTTAGTTCAAAATGTGAACGTTAGCCTTTTTGGTGGGACCGACATGTCAACTTGGTGGGACCGATTTCATTAAGGTTACGGCATAACGTAATCCCGGTGAGACCGGTCACATGAACTCGGTGAGACCGATTTCTCTAATAGGCGAACAGAGAGTTGGTCAGGTAAACTCGGTGGGACCGATCGCTCATTTCGGTGAGACTGAAATGTTATGAAAAGGAAACAGAGATTTTGCATTGCAAACTTGGTGGGACCTATCGCTCATCTCGGTTAGACCGAAATGTTACGAAGGGAAACAGAGAGTTTGCAATCCCATCTCGGTGAAACCGAGATCCCTACCGGTGAAACCGAATTGATTAGGGTTTCTGGTAGTGGCTATGTCAAACAGACTCGATGGCGCCGGATAGATCAAATCGGTGGGGCTAAGTTTTACTTTTGGTTTGGGACATATGTGGAATTGAGAAAGTGATTGAGGGCTTTTGGAGCATATCACTAAGCACTTTGAGAAAGCAAGCCATTAAGCAACACCTCGTCCCCTTTTAATAGTATTGGCTTCTCCTATGGACTCAATGTGATCTTGGATCACTAAAATTAAAATGTAGAGTTTTTAGCTTGAGCCAATATGTGTCCTTAGCATTTTTAGGGGTCCACATCTCTAGTCCATGCCATGCCAATCATTGAACTTTCTGAAATGATTATCTGGAAAGAATATTAGTTCAATGAGCTATATGTTGTTAAGAATTATCAAAACCACCCAGGGATTACTTGCACTTTCAGGAGCCCATAGGTCAAATAACACTGGAGGTCACTTTCGGCATCCTCTACAACTGCCACTAAGAACTAATCTGCTTTGAGGTTGTGCCCTTTCGAGGGGATACGATGCAATCCTCGAAAGAACAACCTTCGCTAAGTTCATGGTAATACCATGCTACACATACATGAAGTTGAAGATGCTAGGGCCATGCGGCATGATCACTATCAACAGGAACCCGCAACACGCCCTTGAGGCATACAAGCTGAAGCACAGCTTGCCCGCACCATCGACTGCACCAGCACGACAACGGCAATAGAGATTGTCCAAGCACCAAAAAGGAGACATCTCGGGTATTATGAGGTCTAGAGGCCCCACCAATACAACACCGCCCCATGGCCGTGTGCTCCATGGTAGAGCAAGCAATCACAAAGACCGTCAGAAGTTAGGAAGGACGCACGGCCAACAAGTCATCCACTACCCATCTATCTTAGTAATTTTACTTTCTTGTTTTTACTTAAAACATAGTTTCGATTGCCAAACTTTGTGTTACCCTCTGATGATGGGAAAATGGCGGGCATTGATACAAAATTAGTAAATGCGCATAAATGCATAAATAAAATAGAGATCAAACATTGTAGGTACTTTATTTCCAAAACTCTTACATTTACATAAAAATTATGTTAATTACATCTCCGAAGAAAAAAACCCTGATTAAGAATTCAAACATTTCTATTACAAAGGATTACATCGAATGCCTATTACAATATCCTACAATAAAAAATCATCCTTGCGGTCGACGTTAAAGGAAATATGCCATATAGGAAATAATAAAGTTGTTATTTTATATTTTCTTATATCATTATAAATGTTTATTACTCATGCTAGAATTGTATTAACCGGAAATTTGATACATGTGTGGGTACATAGACAAAACACAGTGTCCCTAGTAAGCCTCTACTAGACTAGCTCGTTGATCAAAGATGGTTAAGTTTCCTAACCATAGACATGTGTTGTCATTTGATGAATGGGATCACATCATTAGGAGAATGATGTGATGGAAAAGACCCATCAGTTAGCTTAGCATAATGATCGTTAAGTTTTATTGCTATTGCTTTCTTCATGACGTATACATATTCCTTTGACTATGAGATTATGGAACTCCCAAATACCGGAGGAATACCTTGTGTGATATCAAACATCACAACATGACTAGGTGATCATAAATATGCTCTACAGGTATCTCCGAGGTGTTTGTTGGGTTGGCATAGATAGAGATTAGGATTTGTCACTCCGAGTATCAGAGGGGTATGTCTGGGTCCTCTCGGTAACACACATCATGATAAGCCTTGCAAGCAATGTGACTAATGAGTTAGTTGTGGGATGATGTATTACGGAACGAGTAAAGAGACTTGCCTGTAACAAGATTCAACTAGGTATAAAGATACCAACGATCGAATCTCGGGCAAGTAACATATCGATGACAAAGGGAATGATGTATGTTGCCATTACGGTTTGACTGATAAAGATCTTCGTAGAATATGTGGGATCCAATATGAGCATCCATGTTCCGCTCTTGTTTATTGACCGGAGAGGTGTCTCGGTTATGTCTACATAGTTCTCGAACCCGTAGGGTCCGCAAGCTTAACGTTCAATGACGATTTATATTGTTTGAGCTATATGATTTTATGACCGAAGATTGTTCGGAGTCCCGGACAAGATCACGGACATGACGAGGAGTCTCAAAATGGTCGAGAGGTAAAGATTGATATATTGGACGATAGTATTCAGACACCGGAATGGTTCCAGAGTGTTCCGTGGACTTATCAGAGTACCAGGGGGTTACCGGAACCCCCCGGGGGAAGTCACGGGCCACATGGGCCATAGGGGAGAGGCAAGGCAGCCCACAAGGGGGTGGAGTGCGCCCCCCCAAGGGGAATCCGAATTGGACAAGGGGAAGGGGAGCGGCCCCCCTTTCCTTCTCCTACTCCCTCTCCCTTCCCCTTTCCTTCTCCAGAAAAGGAAGGAGGGTCCGAATTGGACTTGGAGTCCTAGTAGGACTCCCCCCCACTTGGGGCGCACCTTGGTTGAATCGAGAAGACGTTCAACTACACCAACCACGTTAAGTTAACGCTTTCATTTTCGGTCTATGAGGGTACGTGGACACACTCTCCCCCTCTTGTTGCTATGCATCTCCTAGATAGATCTTGCGTGATCGTAGGAATTTTTTTGAAATTGCATGCTACGTTCCCCAACAATGGCATCCGAGCCAGGTCTATGCTTAGATGATATGCACGAGTAGAACACAAAGAGTTGTGGGCGATGATAGTCATACTGCTTACCACCAATGTCTTATTTTGATTTGGCGGTATTGTTGGATGAAGCGGCCCGGTCCAACCTTACATGACCGCGTTCATGAGACCGGGTCCACTGACAGACATGCAACTTGTTTTGCATAAAGGTGGCTGGCGGGTGTCTATTTCTCCAACTTTAGTTGAATCGAATTTGACTACGACCGGTCCTTGTTGAAGGTTAAAACAGCAAACTTGACAAAACATCGTTGTGGTTTTGATGCATACGTAAGAACGGTTCTTACTAGAAGCCCATAGCAGCCACGTAAAACTTGCAACAACAAAGTAGAGGACATCTAACTTGTTTTTGCAGGGCATGTTGTGATATGATATGGTCAAGACATGATGTGATATACATTGTTGTATGAGATGATCATGTTTTTGTAAAAGTTATCCGCAACTGGCAGGAGCCTTATGGTTGTCGCTTTATTGTATGAAATGCAATCGCCATGTAATTGCTTTACTTTATCATTATGCATTAGCGATAGTTGTAGAAGCAATAGTTGGCGAGACGACAACGATGCTATGATGGATATCAAGGTGTCAAGACGATGATGATGGAGATCATGACGGTGCTTTGGAGATGGAGATCAAAGGCACAAGATGATGATGGTCATATCATGTCACATATTTTGATTGCATGTGATGTTTATCTTTTATGCATGTTATTTGTCTTGGTATGACGGTAGCATTATAAGATGATCCATCACTAAAATTTGAAGGTATAAGTGTTCTCCCTGAGTATGCACCGTTGCGATAGTTCGTCGTGCCGAGACACCAAGTGATGATCGGGTGTGATAAGCTCTACGTTCACATACAACGGGTGCAAGATAGTTTTGCACGTGCAGAATACTATGGTTAAACTTGACGAGTCTAGCATGTACAGACATGGCCTCAGAACAATGGAGGCTGAAAGGTCGAACATGAATCATATAGTAGATATGATCAACATAGAGATGTTCACCATTGAAAACTACTCCATCTTATGTGATGATCGGACATGGTTTAGTTGATTTGGATCACGTGATCATTTAGATGACTTGAGGGATGTCTATATAAGTGGGAGTTCTTAAGTAATTTGATTAATTGAACTTAATTTATCATGAACTTAGTCCTGATAGCATTTGCATCTCTATGTTGTAGATCAATAGCTCGCAATATAGCTCCCCATTATTTTTTATATGTTCCTAGAGAAAAATAAATTGAAAGATGATAGTAGCAATGAAGCAGACTGGGTCCATGATCTGAGGATTATCCTCATAGCTGCACAGAAAAATTATGTCCTTGATGCACCGCTAGGTAACAAACCAATTGCAGGAGTAGATGTGGATGTTATGAACGTTTGGCAAGCTCGGTATGATGACTACTTGATAATTTAGTGTACCATGCTTTACGGCTTAGAACCGGGACTCCAAAAATGTTTTGAACGCCACGGAGCATATGAGATGTTCCAAGAGCTGAAATTGGTATTTCAGACTCATGCCCGAATCGAGAGGTATGAGACCTCTGACAAGTACTTTGCCTAGAAGATGGAGGAGAATAGCTCAACTAGTGAGCATGTGCTCAGAATGTCTGGGTACTATAATCACTTGAATCAAGTGGGAGTTAATCTTCCAGATAAGATAGTGATTGACAAAGTTCTCTAGTCACTATCACCAAGCTACTAGAACTTCGTGATGAACTATAATATGCAAGGGATGACGAAAGTGATTCCCGAGCTCTTCGCGATGCTGAAATTGGCGAAGGTAGAAATCAAGAAAGAGCATCAAGTGTTGATGGTTAACAAAACCACTAGTTTCAAGAAAAGGGCAAAGGAAAAGAAAGGGAACTTCAAGAAGAATGACAAGCAAGTTTTCACTCCCGTGAAAAAGCCAAAAGCTAGACTTAAGCCTGAAACTGAGTGCTTCTACTACAAAGGGAATGGTCGCTGGAAGCAGAACTACCCCAAATATTTGGCGGATAAGAAGGATGGCAAAGTGAACAAAGGTGTATTTGATATACATGTTATTGATGTGTACTTTACTACTGTTCATAGTAACCCCAAGGTATTTGATACCGGTTCAGTTACTAAGATTAGTAACTCAAAATAGGAGATGCAAAAAGAACAGAGACTAGTTAAGCGCGAGGTGACGATGTGTGTTGGAAATGATTCCAAGGTTGATAAGATCACCATCGCATACGCCCTCTACCTCCGGGATTAGTGTTGAACCTAAATAAATGTTATTTGGTGTTTGCGTTCAGCATGAATATGATTGGATCATGTTTATTCCAATACGGTTATTCATTTAAGTCAGAGAATAATTATTGCTCTGTTTACATGAATAAAACCTTCTATGGTTATACACCCAATGTAAAGGGTTTACTGAATCTCGATTGTAGTAATACACATATTCATAATATTGATGCCAAAAGATGCAAAGTTGATAATGATACTGCAACATATTTGTGGCACTGCCGTTTAGGTCATATTGGTGTAAAGCGCATGAAGAAACTCCATGCAGATGGACTTTTGGAATCATTTGATTATGAATCATTTGATTCTTGCGAACCATGCCTCACGGGCAAGATGACTAAGACTCCGTTCTCCGGAACAACGGAGCGAGCTACTGAATTATTGGAAATAATACATACCGATGTATGCGGTCTGATGAGTGTTGAGGCTCGCGGAGGGTATTGTTATTTTCTGACCTTCACAGATGATTTGAGCAGATATGGGTATATCTACTTAATGAAACACAAGTCTAAAACATTTGAAAAGTTCAAAGAATTTCAGAGTGAAGTGGAGAATCATCGTAACAAGAAAATAATGTTTCTACGATCTAATCGCGGGGGCAAATATTTGAGTTACGTGTTTGTCCTTCATTTAAAACAATGTGGAATAGTTTCACAACTCACGCCACATGAACACCACAGCGTAATGGTGTGTCCAAATGTTGTAATCCTACTTTATTAGATATGGTGCAATCTATGATGTCTCTGACCGATTTACCACTATCGTTTTGGGGTTATGCATTAGAGACAGCTGCATTCACTTTAAAAAGGGCACCGTCTAAATCCGTTCAGACGACACCATATGAACTATGGTTTGGCAAGAAACCTAAGCTGTCGTTTCTTAAAGATTGGGGTTGTGAAGCTTATGTGCAAAAGCTCCAGCCTGATAAGCCTGAACCTAAATCGGAAAGGTGCGTCTGCATACCTAGAAGAAACGGTTGGGTACACATTCTATCACAGATCCGAAGGCAAGATATTTGTTGCTAAGAATGGATCCTTTCTAGAGAATGAGTTTCTCTTGAAAGAAGGGAGTGGGAGGAAAGTAGAACTTGATGAGGTAATTGTACCTTCTCTTGAATTGGAAAGTAGCTTGATACGTCTCCAATGTATCTATAATTTTTTGATTGTTCCATGCTATAATATTACCCGTTTTGGATGTTTATGGGCTTTACTCTACACTTCTATATCATTCTTAGGACTAACCTACTAACCGGAGGCCCAGCCGGAATTGTTGTTTTCTTGCATATTTCAGTGTTTCAAAGGAGAGGAATATCAAACGGAGTCCAAACGGAATGAAACCTTCAGGAGTGATCTTTTTGGAACAAACGCAATCCGGGGGACTTGGAGTGGACGTCAAGCAACAAACGAGGCGGCCACGAGGGTGCCCGGCGCGCCTCTGGGCGTGGGCGCGCCCCCCACCCTCGTGGGCCCCTCGAGCGTCAACCGACCTATTTCTTCCTCCTATATATATATCCACATACCCAGAAAACATCCGGGAGCACCACAAAAAACTATTTCCACCGCCGCAACCTTCTGTATCCGCGAGATCCCATCTTGGAGCCTTCACCGGTGCTCCGCCAGAGGGGGAATCAGCCACGAAAGGCCTCTACATCATCTCCAAGGCCTCTCCTATGAGTTGAGAGTAGTTTACCACGGACCTTCGGGTCCATAGTTATTAGCTAGATGGCTTCTTCTCTCTCTTTGATTCTCAATACAATGTTCTCCTTGATCTTCTTGGAGATCTATTTGATGTAACTCTTTTTGTGGTGTGTTTGTCGAGATCCGATGAATTGTGGGTTTATGATCAAATTTATCTATGAGAAGTATTTGAATCTCCTCTGAATTCTTTTATGTGTGATTAAGTTATCTTTGCAAGTCTCTTCGACATATTAGTTTGTTTGGCCTACTAGATTGATCTTTCTTGCAATGGGAGAAGTGCTTAGCTTTGGGTTCAATCTTGTGGTGTCCTTTCCCAGTGACAGCAGGGGCAGCAAGGCATGTATTGTATTGTTGCCATCGAGGATAAAAAGATGGTGTTTATATCATATTGCATGAGTTTATCCCTCTACATCATGTCATCTTTCTTAATGCGTTACTCTGTTCTTCATGAAGTTAATACTCTAGATGCAGGCAAGAGTCGGTCGATGTGTGGAGTAATAGTAGTAGATGCAGAATCGTTTCGATCTACTTGTCACGGACGTGATGTCTATATACATGATCATGCCTAGATAATCTCATAACTATGCACTTTTCTATCAATTGCTCGACAGTAATTTGTTCACCCACCGTAATACTTATGCTATCTTGAGAGAAGCCACTAGTGAAACCGATGGCTCCCGGGTCTATCTTTTATGATATAAGTTTTCCATCTACTTTTATTTGCATCTTTTACTTTCCAATCTATATCATAAAAATACCAAAAATATTATCTTATCATATTATCTCTATCAGATCTCACTTTTCGCAAGTTACCGTGAAGGGATTGACAACCCCTTTATTGCGTTGGTTGCGAGGTTCTTGTTTGTTTGTTTAGGTGTGTGGGACTTTGAGGAGCCTCCTACTGGATTGATACCTTGGTTCTCAAAAACTGAGGGAAATACTTATCACTACAAAAAAAAGACACATTTGTGACATTTTGGGCCGAACAATTTTTTTTTCTGTCATACTTATGACACTTCTATGACGATAATTGTGACAAAAACCCGGTATCAACATAGATGTGGTGGGCTCCTACTTCTATGACAAAAAATCATGACAGAAGATGGGCTTTTCGTCCTGGGCGGGCTGGAGACGCAGCTGCATGACATTCTTTGGGCCGTCAATGAAGGAAAAAACCGTGGTAGAAGCAAGGGCGAGGAAAATTTCCGTGAGTTCCCGGTTACGGTGGGTGGTCGGGGGCCGAGCGATGCGGGTTTCTCTCGTACACATACGCGCGTGTGTGCAAGGCGTTGGCTGTAACTGAACTCGAGCGAGGCGTTGGGCTCTAACTGAACCCGAGCGATTGCACTGCAGGCTACGCATTACTGAACCCGAGTGATCGATCGGTGGCTGTTAACTGAACCTGCTTGAGCGATTCCTTCGCTACTGCTGCTAACTGAAGCCGATCGATGCTGCCTCTGGATGAACAGTGAGTGTTGCGGGGGGGATGAACAGTGAGCGGTGGGGGTGGATGAACAGGACCCCCGTGGCGTTGCCTCTGGATGAATAGGACCCCGATCGATCGAGCCGGTTGGGGCTGGATGAACAGGACCCCGTGGAGGGCTGGATGAATAGGACAACCCCGTGGATGGTTGGATGAACAATAGACGGTGGAGGGGTGGATGAACAGTGGCCCATGGAGGTGTGGTTGAACAAGAGCCCGTGGAGAGGGGTGGTTGGACAGTAGTCGGTGGAGTAGGGCGCGGTGGAGGCTGGATGAATAGGAGCCCTTGGATGAACAGTCGCAGGTAGAGGCTGGAGGAGGTCAACGGTGGATGAATAGTAGCCCGTGGAGGCTGGAGGAGGTCGACGGTGGAGATGAAAAGTATCCCGTGGAGTCCCGTTTTGTGGTGCGCCACACCCCTCCCGATGAACAGGACCCCCGTTTCCACCGTAGCGCTCCAACACAAGTCTGTTTCCTCCGTTTTGCGGTACGCCACACCCCTCCCGATCAATAGGACCCTATTTCGACCGTAGGAGGTCCAACACAAGTCTGTTTCCTCTATTTTGCGGTACGCCAGACCCCTCCCGATGAACAGGATCCCGTTTCGAACGTGGCCGGTCGAACACAAGGCCATTTCCTCCGTTGTGTGGTACGCCAGGCCTCGGTTCCATCGCCTATTTCGTCCAAGCCGGTTGGCTCCCACGCATTCCGTTGCCTCCCGATGAACACGACGCATTCCGTTGCCTCCCGATGAACACGAAGCATTCCGTTGCCTCCCCATGAACACGATGATGACGCAGTTTCTCCGTTCCGACCCAGCCATGTACACGAGCCCTGGCCGTACATATGCGCGAGTAGGCGTTCGAGACCCCGCCCTTATGTACGTACGTAGTCGTATTTTCTTTCTTGTACCCTGGCCGTTGTACGTACGTGTACATGCTACGTGCGCGCCTCTACTATGACACGTGGGCACCTCTACATGACCAGTATATATGTACATACACGTTTGCGACCAGAATGACAATGCTACATACGCTTCAACCAGGTGGGTCCCGACTGTCAGGTACTTCCTTGCGTGCGAAGATGTAGCTGGTGGGTCCTAGCAGTCAGGGGGGCGAATCGTTTTTTCCCGGACGCACTTCCTTGCGTGTGAAGATGTAGCTGGTGGGTCCCAGCAGTCAGGGGGGAAGCATTTTTCACGAAATACGGTGGCCCGTCCGATGGGTCCCCTCTACCAGCTGGAGGAATAATTATTTTGTGCGTAATAAGGAGGCACTTCCTTGCGGCTGCCGTGGACCCAGCTGTCAGCCTCTCCACGTACAGTACTCTTCCGATGGAAGTTGGCCGTTGAACACATTGACCACGCCGCGCCGAGAGCACCACGGCAGTGGACGACGGTGAGGCCTGGGAAGGGGACAACGCGGAGACGGGGAAGACACGGTAGTGGATGCCCACGCAGAGAGGAGTACGAGGGTTCACTGGTTCGGCTGTGGTGTGATGCTGCCATCACTGTAGAATAACAGGGGGTGTGGGTGAGTAGAGGGATGGCCTGGCCAGCAGTGGGAGTAGTAGGAGGCGGTCAAGCCTCTGTGGCATCACAGCCGGCCACGGGAGCCAGGAGCATGCGGCACGACCGGCGCTGCTTTGGGCGGCTGGAGCAAGAAGACCAGAGGTTGAAGAAGCACTTCGGCCGTTGGATGGACATCGTACGGTCGCTGGAGCTAGAATCGTTTATATTGACTAAAGTTGACAAAGGCCTCTGTCCCAGTCAACTTAGTAGGCCCACAAGCCAGCCTCCCACCAAGGTGGGTCCCAGCTAGTAGGGGGAGTATTCTTTTTTTTGTGCGTAATAAGGAGGCACCTCCGGTGGGTCCGAGCTGACAGCGGGGGGAACATTTTTTTCACGAAATATGGTGGCCCATCCGGTGGGTCCCAACAGTCAGAGGGAAACTTTTTTTTGCGAAATACGGTGGCCCGTCCGATGGGTCCCAGCAGTCAGGGGGGAAACGTTTTTTTCGCGAAATACTGGTGGCCCGTCCGGTGCGTTCCTACTGTCACGTGGAGGAATAATTATTTTCCGCATAATAAGGAGGCACTTCCTTGACGCTGCCGTGGACCCAGCTGTCAGCCTCTCCACGTATAGTACTCTTCGGTTGGAAGTCGGTCGTTGACCACATTGACCACGCCGTGCCGAGAGCACCACGGCGGTGGACGACGGTGAGGCCTAGGAAGGGGACGACGTGGAGCCGGGGAATACGCGGCAGTGGATGCCCACGCGAAGAGGAGTACGAGGGTTCACTGGTTCGGCTACGCTGCCATCGCCGCAGAATAACATGGGGTGTGGGTGAGTGGAGTGGAGGGATGGCCTGGCCAGCGGTGGGAGTAGTATGGGGGCGGTGAGGCCTCCGCAGCAGCACAACCGGCCATGGGAGGCAGGAGCAGGCGGCACGACCGGCGCTGCTTTGGGCGGCTAGAGCAAGAAGACCAGAGGTTGAAAAATCACTACGGCCGTTGGATGGACATCGTACGGTCACTCGAGGTAGAATCGTGCATATTGACTAAGTTGACAAAGCCCTCCGTCCCCGTCAACTTAGTAGGCCCACTATACTGGGTCCCAGCTAGCAGGGGGAGTATTCATTTTTTTGTGCGTAATAAGGAGGCACTTCCTTGCGTGCGAAGATATAGCTGGTGGGTCCGAGCTGTCGGCGGCGATAATGTTTTTTTTTGCGAAATACAGAGGCCCTTTTGGTGGGTCCTAGATGTCAGGTGGAGGAATCATTATTTTGCGCGTAATAAGGAGGCATTTCCTTGCGTGCGGCCGTGGACCCAGCTGTTAGCCTCTCCATGTACAGTCCACTTCAGATGCATGTCGGTCGTTGACCACGCCACGCCGAGAGCACCAGGGCGGTGGACGACGGCGAGGCCTAGGAAGGGAATGACACGGAGCCAGGGAAGACTCGGCAGTTGTTTCCCACGCGGAGGGGAGTACGACTGTACGCGGGTTTACTGGTTCGTCTGTCGTCGCCGGAGAATAACAGCAGGTGTGGGTGAGTAGAGGGATGGCTAGGCCAATGATGGGAGTACGGCGCTTGTTTGAGCGGCTGGAGCAGGAAGAGCAGAGATTGAAGAAGCACGACGGCTGTTGGATGGACATCCAACAGTCACTGCTTGTGCGTCAACCTTTTTTTAGGAAAGCCTCAAATCTGCGGAAAACACCATACAGGCCATCTGCCATTATTTCTAATAATTTACAGCCCATTTGCTAATTCTTACGGTGTTTTTGGAGCCCACATTCTTTTTGTTAGCATTACAGCCCATATTGTGGCCACGGTTAAAATATTATACGAAATTTTGCATATGTCGGTGCGGTTTGAACTGTTTTTAATCCCGAAATTTTGAGTCACATTCAAACTGATTTTAAAAATAAATGTATATCAATATAAAATCCAATAAATTGTCCACGCATAAAAATCAATGCAATTTAAAATCTTGAAATGAAAAAAAAATATTTGAAACTAATTGTTGGTTTGATGTGTTTTAAAAATGTACAGCCCATTTCCCATTACTGATAGGCCATTTTCTCGGCCAGCCGAATGAAGCTCTCCTCGTCTTGAAATATTTGCAGACCAACAGGCCTGACAAAGCGACTTACTTGACAAATCACAAAAAAAGTGGGCTAGCTATTTTCAAAAAGAACAAAAAAACTACTGGGCTGGTCTGTGGTAAACATAAAAGAAAAGGCTGTCTAGACAGGCCAGAGTGTCCCGCACAACCCAGTTGACACCCTGCTTCCGTCTCAAAAACAAATTAGATAAATGCCACTCCAATTATGGCGATTCATAAAAATGCCACTGCAATTTTTGCAAACTTTGAAAAACGCCATTGCAGTTTGCAAACTTTGAAAAACGCCACTCCAAATTTCGAAAAATGCCACTAGAAATGGCATGAAATGGCATTTTTCAAAGTTTGGAAATTGCAGTGGCATTTCTCGGAAACACCAGATTTGGAGTGGCATTTATCAAATTAACCCAAAACAAAAAAATAACTGGGCGAGCTGCTGGGTCCCTGGTGTCAGCCGCTCGTTGTGCAATTCTTTCGTTTATTGACTACGTTGACAATGGCATGGGACCCAGATGTCAAAAATCCATTAGGAGGAGCCATTTTTTATTGGCTTGAAATAAGGAGGCACTTGCTTGCGTACTGCCATGACCTTGGCGGGTCCCTGCTGTCATCCTCTCCACGTACAATCATGTCCTGATTGTGTACGCGTCAACTTGGTAGGCCCACAAGTCAGCCTCTAAACCCATGGAGGACAAATTCAACCCATTTAAAAAAATAACAGCCCATTCCATACGTTCAAACGGAAAGTAACAGGTCTGATCCACATATAGAGTACTGAACTTCCACATTGACAACCATCATAGCCAAGTTAACTATCTACTCCCACTAATACTCTAGTAGCCTACAAGTACTAACTTACTCTTAGCTAACTAGACGATGCCGGACGCCATCTGTGGTACACGCTAAACGCCGGCACCGGCGTCTTGCGCCTCTCCTCGGACTTGCCAGAGGTGTGATAGGGCACGTTGCTCGCGCACGTTGGCCCTTCCCATGTCGGCGTGGTCCACTGAAGCTTCGGCTTCCAAGCGGGAAACACACTTGATGAGCTGGTAGTAAAAATCGGCATCGCGAACGCGTGCATGCCCGACAGCCTCCAGGGCTATTTGTCGGGTGTCGGCCTCCATGTAGTCGGCCGATTTGCGGGCACTCTGCTCGCGACTCACAACGTCAGTGCGCTGCTGCTCCATGTCCCGCTGGCGGCAAAAATCAATGATACGCTGCTCCTCCGCCAGGCGGTCACGCTCCAACAACTCCTGCTCCTCCGCCAGGCGGTCCAACAAGTCCTCGATCTCCGCATTGCCATCTAAAGACAGATAGAATGCCTCCTCCCTCCGTCTGCCTTCCGGTGGAAAACCGAACACTAGTTCCAGCGGTGACCGCCTCCGGCCTCGCCTACCGCGGACGAGCGGGGGCATGGCGGATACGGCGAGCGACTTCGGGCCGATGCGGGCTTATGAGGATATGGCGAGTTGGGTCACGGTGCCACCGGAGAAGGCCGGGAAACGGTACTTACAAGCGGAAGGTAGTGTGACGGTCATCGGAATTCAATGCATAAGCAGGCATGGCTTAGCGCGCCAGCTTGCCATGGAAAACTAGAGAAAATGAAATTATGACTGTGCCGTCCCGTCCCATCTGGGTCGCACGCCGGCATGACGGTCAAACGAGTGCACTCGAATCATCTCCCTCCTTGTCAATAATGATTCCATAGTTTTAAAAGGCCTGCAAGAATTAAAGTGCATCTTTTTTCGCATTAGTTAGCTGCCTTAATTACGGCCAGCTGCATGCAGGCACTCAAAATCGCTCCCAGCCAGTATGCGGAGCAGTTTGCAACGAGTCGCAGCCGAGGGCATACATGTGCTACATCTTGAGCTTGCGTTGGTTTTCCTCGAAGAGGAGAGGGTGATGCAGCAAAGTGTAGGGTAAGTATTTCCCTCAGTTTTGAGAACCAAGGTATCAATCCAGTAGGAGGCTCCTCAAAAGTCCCACGCACCTACACAAACAAACTGAGAACTCGCAACCAACGCAATAAAGGGGTTGTCAATCCCTTCCCGGCCACTTGCGAAAGTGAGATATAATAAAGATAGTATGATAAGATAAATATATTTTTGGTATTTTATGATATAGATGCAAAAAGTAAAGATGCAAATAAAAGTAGATTGAAAACAAATATGATAAGAGATAGACCCGGGGGCCATAGGTTTCACTAGAGGCTTCTCTCGAGATAGCATAAGTATTACGGTGGGTGAACAAATTACTGTCGAGCAATTGATAGAAAAGCGCATAGTTATGAGATTATCTAGGCATGATCATGTATATAGGCATCACGTCCATAACAAGTAGACCGACTCTTGCCTACATCTACTACTATTACTCCACACATCGACCGACTCCTGCCTGCATCTAGAGTATTAAGTTCATAAGAACAGAGTAACGCATTAAGCAAGATGACATGATGTAGAGGGATAAACACATGCAATACGATATAAAGCCCATCTTGTTATCCTCGATGGCAACAATACAATACGTGCCTTGCAACCCTTTCTTTCACTGGGTAAGGACACCGCAAGATTGAACCCAAAGCTAAGCACTTCTCCCATGGGAAGAAAGACCAATCTAGTAGGCCAAACCAAACTGATAATTCGAAGAGACTTGCAAAGATAACTCAATCATATATAAAAGAATTCAGAGAAGATTCAAATATTATTCATAGATAAACTTGATCATAAACCCACAACTCATCGGATCTCGACAAACACACCGCAAAAAGAGTTTACATCGAATAGATCTCCACAAGAGAGGGGGAGAACATTGTATTGAGATCCAAAAAGAGAGAAGAAGCCATCTAGCTAATAACTATGGACCTGTAGGTCTATGGTAAACTACTCACAACTCATCGAAGGGGCAAGGATGTTGATGTAGAGGCCCTCCATGGTTGATTCCCCCTCCAGCAGAGTACCGGCGAAGGCTCCAAGATGGGATCTCACGGATACAGAAGGTTACGGCGGTGGAATTTGTGTTTCGTGGTGCTCCTGGATGTTTTCGGGGTACATAGGTATATATAGGAGGAAGAAGTATGTCGGTGGCCGCCCGAGGGGCCCACAAGACAAGGGGCACGCCCTACAGGGGGGGCGTGGCCTCCTATCTCGTGGGGCCCTCGGAAGCTTCTTGACTTGCACTCCAAGCTCTCCGGATCATGTTCGTTCCAAAAATCACGCTCCCGAAGGTTTCATTCCGTTTGGACTCCGTTTGATATTCCTTTTCTTCGAAATACTGAAATAGGCAAAACACAGCAATATGGGCTGGGCCTCCGGTTAGTAGGTTAGTCCCAAAAATGATATAAATGTGTAAAATAAAGCCCATAAACATCCAAAAGAGGTAATATAATAGCATGGAACAATAAAAAATTATAGGTACGTTGGAGACGTATCAAGCATCCCCAAGCTTAATTCCTACTCGTCCTCAAGTAGGTAAATGATAAAAAGAGAATTTTTGATGTGGAATGCTACCTAGCATAATTCTTAATGTAATTTTCTTTATTGTGGCATGAATGTTCAGACCCAAATGAATACAAAATAAAAGTTCATATTGACATAAGAAATAGTAATACTTAAAGCATACTAATCAAAGTAATCATGTCTTCTCAAAATAACATGGCTAAAGAAATTTATCCCTACAAAATCATATATTCTGGCTATGCTCTATCTTCATCACACAAAGTATTTAATCATGCACAACCCCGATGACAAGCCAAGCAATTGTTTCATACTTTAATAATCTCAAACTTTTACAACTTTCACGCAATACATGAGCGTGAGCCATGGACATAGCACTATATGTGGAATAGAATGGTCGTTGTGGAGAAGACAAACAGGAGAAGATAGTCTCACATCAACTAGGCGTATCAACGGGTTATGGAGATTCACATTAATATATATCAATGTGAGTGAGTAGGGATTGCCATGCAACGGATGCACTAGAGCTATAAATATATGAAAGCTAAACAAAAGAAACTAAGTGGGGTGCATCCAACTTGCTTGCTCACGAAGACCTAGGGCATTTTGAGGAAGCCCATCATTGGAATATGCAAGCCAAGTTCTATAATGAAAAATTCCCACTAGTATATGAAAGTGACAACATATGAGACTCTCTAACATGAAGATCATGGTGCTATTTTGAAGCACAAGTGTGGAAAAAGAGATAGTAGCATTGTCCCTTCTCTCTTTTTCTCTGATTTTATTTTTTTCCTTTTTTTCTTTTCTCTTTTTTTCTTTTCTTTGGCCTTTCTTTTTTTTGGCCTTCCCCCTTTTTTTTCTTTTTCTTTTTTTTTCTTTTTGTAAAGTCCGAAGTCTCATCCCGACTTGTGGGGGAATCATAGTCTTCATCATCCTTTCCTCACTAGGACAATGCTCTAATAATGAAGATTATCACACTTTTATGGATTTACAACTCAAAGCTAGAACAAGATATGACTCTATATGAACGCCTCCGGCAGTGTACCAGGATATTTGAATGAATCAAGAGCGACATGTATGAAGATTATGAAGGTGGCGTTGCCACAAATACAATGTCAACTACATGATCATGCAAAAAGCAATATGACAAAAGTAATGCGTGTCATATGAACGGAACGGTAGAAAGTTGCATGGCAATATATCTCGGAATGGCTATGGAAATGCCATAATAGGTAGGTATGGTGGCTGTTTTGAGGAAGGTAAATGGCGGGTGTATGGTACCGGCGAAAGTTGCACGGTACAAGAGAGGCTAGCAATGGTGGAAGGGTGAAAGAGTGTGTATAATCCATGGACTCAACATTAATCAAAAGAACTCATATACTTGTTGCAAAAATTTAGAAGTCATCAAAAACCAAAGTACTACGCGCATGCTCCTAGGGGGATAGATTGGTAGGAAAAGACCATCGCTCGTCCCTGACCGCCACTCATAAGGAATACAATCAATAAATAAAATTGTGCTCCATCTTCATCACAAAGCGGTTCACCATACGTGCATGCTACGGGAATCACAAGCTTCAACACAAGAATTCTTTAAATTCATAATCACCCAACTAGCATGAATTTATATCACTACCTCCATATCTCAAAACAATTATCAAGTATCAAATTGATCATAGCATCCAATTCACTTTCTATGATAGTTTTTATTATACCCAACTTGGATGCTCATCATTCTAGGACCAACTTTATGATCATAGCAAATACCATGCTGTTCTAAAAGGCTCTCAAAATAATATAAGTGAAGCATGAGAGACTAGCAATTTCTTCAAAATTAAGACACCACCGTGCTCTAAAAGATATAAGTGAA
Organism: Triticum timopheevii; assembly: GCA_963921465.1. Taxonomy (NCBI): domain Eukaryota; kingdom Viridiplantae; phylum Streptophyta; class Magnoliopsida; order Poales; family Poaceae; genus Triticum; species Triticum timopheevii. Next base: position 475,011,912 of record OY997264.1, on the reverse strand, counting down.
GCACTAGAGCAAAAACTATTAAGCTCAAAAGATATAAGTGAAGCACATAGAGTATTCTAGCAAATTATAATCAAATATGATTCTACCAAAAGGTGTGTACTTCAAGGATGATTTTGGTAAACTAAAAAGCAAATAGTAATATAATACACGACGCTCCAAGCAAAACACATATCATGTAGCGAATAAAAATATAGCTCCAAGTAAAGTTGCCAATGAACGAAGACGAAAGAGGGGATGCCTTCCCGGGGCATCCCCAAGCTTCGGCTTTTGGCTATTCTTGAATATCTTGGGGTGCCATGGGCATCCCCAAGCTTAGGCTCTTGCCACCCTTTATTCCATAGTCCATAAAAGCTTTACCCAAAACTTGAAAACTTCACAACACAAAACTCAACAGGAAATCTTATAAGCTCCATTAGTGAAAGAAAACAAAACCACCACATAAGGTACTGCCATGAACTTATACTTTGTTTATTTTGGTGTTAAACCTACTGTATTCCAAATTCTTTATGGTTCATAGACTGAATTACTAGCCATAGATGCATTGAAATAAGTAAACAACACACGAAAAATAGAATCTGTCAAAAACAGAAGAGTCTGTAGCAATCTGTAACTAACACAAACTTATGGAACTCTAAAAATTGTACCAACATAGGAAGACCTGGAAAATTTGTTTATTTAACAGCAGAAAAAAGAATCAACGCAAAAGCACGTTCCTGTGATTTAACAAAATTATATTCGTGCGCGCAAAGTTTTTGTTTGTCAGCAGAATCAAATCAACTATCATCATAGGTTATCCTATAGGTCCTACTTGGCACAAACACTAATTAAAAGATAAAAACACATCTAAACAGCAGGTAGATGCAAGATTTATTACTAAACAGGAGAAAAAACAAAAAACATAAAGAAAATTGGGTTGCCTCCCAACTAGCGCTATCGTTTAACGCCCCTAGCTAGGCATAAAAACAAAGATAGATCTAAGTAGTTCCGTAATAATAAGATAGGTCTTGAAAGCTCATCTCATATTCTCTACATTCGGCAGCAAGTTTCCTTTAAGGTAAGAAAAAGTAATCAAAACGGCTAAATTTAGTGGGACAAAAATCCCCAAGATCAATCACAGGAGGAACGGGTAACTCCTTTGGCCCTTCATAGTGCACAACTATTTCATCACTAAAAGCATTCTTTTGACAAAATCTTGTGAGCCTATACTCAAGAGAGTATCCTAGCTCATTGTTTCGAAGGGCAAAATCATTATTAAGCTCGTTAATGCAATCAACCAAGACATTGATAGGAACCTTTTTTCTAAGGTTTTCATTAAAAGCGACATAGTCCGAAGATTGAAAACGTCTAATTTCCTCTTGATCATAGAGGATTGCTTCTATGGGAGGACGACCGGCGTCCACCCTATAATGCGCAAAGATTTCTTTGGCCTCTCTTATTATAAATCTAAACTCATGAGCCAAAAAGATAGTAACAACGCGCTTAACAGAAGAATGCTCAATATTAGAGAATTCTAGGAAAATTGTTTGTATGCAAGGATGCATATGCATAAATTGTCTTTCAAGTTCAACTACAAGCATAGCGATAGCATCCGCAAGAATACTAGTTCTATGAAGAATAGAACAACCCATGGAAGGTAAAGCACCGTCACAAGTAAAGAAATATTGAATAACACCTTTGCCAATGATGTTACCACTACCGATTCAAAACTTTTTAGTATGCAAGATAGGGGGTTCATCGGCCGGAGCCTCGGGATTTTCTGTGTTATCATTATTGTCCATATCAACGATAATCTCCCCAATTTCAGACATAGCAGCAAACAAAAAGCAAGGTGGAAGAAAGCGAGAAAAAAGGAGAGGAGGAGATTGGGGAAGATAGGGCGAATAAAACGGCAAGGGTGAAGTGGGGGAGAGGAAAACGAGAGGCAAATGGCAAATAATGTAGATGCAAGGGAGATGGGTTTGTGATGGGTACTTGGTATGTCTTGACTTGAGCGAAGACCTCCCTGGCAACGGCGCCAGAAATCCTTCTTGCTACGTCTTGAGCTTGTGTTGGTTTTCCTCGAAGAGGAGAAGGTGATGCAGCAAAGTGTAGCGTAAGTATTTCCCTCAGTTTTGAGAACCAAGGTATCAATCCAGTAGGAGGCTCCTCAAAAGTCCCACGCACCTACACAAACAAACTGAGAACTTGCAACCAACGCAATAAAGGGATTGTCAATCCCTTCATGGCCACTTGCGAAAGTGAGATCTAATAAAGATAGTATGATAAGATAAATATATTTTTGGTATTTTGTGATATAGATGCAAAAATTAAAGATGCAAATAAAGGTAGATTGAAAACAAATATGATAAGAGATAGACCCGGGGGCCATAGGTTTCACTAGAGGCTTCTCTCGAGATAGCATAAGTATTACGGTGGGTAAACAAATTACTGTCGAGCAATTGATAGAAAAGTGCATAGTAATGAGATTATCTAGGCATGATCATGTATATAGGCATCACGTCCATAACAAGTAGACCGACTCTTGCCTGCATCTACTACTATTACTCCACACATCGACCGACTTCTGCCTGCATCTAGAGTATTAAGTTCATAAGAACAGAGTAATGCATTAAGCAAGATGACATGATGTAGAGGGATAAACACATGCAATATGATATAAACTCCATCTTGTTATCCTCGATGGCAACAATACAATACGTGCCTTGCAACCCTTTCTGTCACTGGGTAAGGACACCGCAAGATTGAACCCAAAGCTAAGCACTTCTCCCATGGCAAGAAAGACCAATCTAGTAGGCCAAACCAAACTGATAATTCGAAGAGACTTGCAAAGATAACTCAATCATACATAAAAGAATTCAGAGAAGATTCAAATATTATTCATAGATAAACTTGATCATAAACCCACAATTCATCGGATCTCGACAAACACACCGCAAAAAGAGTTTACATCGAATAGATCTCCACAAGAGAGGGGGAGAACATTATATTGAGATCCAAAAAGAGAGAAGAAGCCATCTAGCTAATAACTATGGACCCGTAGGTCTTTGGTAAACTACTCACAACTCATCGGAGGGGCAAGGATGTTGATGTAGAGGCCCTCCATGGTTGATTCCCCCTCCAGCAGAGTGTCGGCGAAGGCTCCAAGATGGGATCCCGTGGATACAGAAGGTTACGGCGGTGGAAATTGTGTTTCGTGGTGCTCCTGGATGTTTTTGGGGTACGTAGGTATATATAGGAGGAAGAAGTATGTCGGTGGCCGCCCGAGGGGGCCATGAGACAGGGGGCGCGCCCTACAGGGGGGCGCGGCCTCCTATCTCGTGGGGCCCTCGGAAGCTTCTTGACTTGCACTCCAAGCTCTCCGGATCATGTTCGTTCCAAAAATCACGCTCCCGAAGGTTTCATTCCGTTTGGACTCCGTTTGATATTCCTTTTCGTCGAAATACTGAAATAGGCAAAAAAACAACAATATGGGCTGGGCCTCCGGTTAGTAGGTTAGTCCCAAAAATGATATAAATGTGTAAAATAGAGCCCATAAACATCCAAAAGAGGTAATATAATAGCATGGAACAATCAAAAATTATAGATACGTTGGAGACGTATCAACATGCAGCCACTTAAATCACTGGAACTGATTAGGTTTAAACTTCTGCATGCCGTTAATTATTTACATGCCTTGGTCTTGCTGCTTTGCTCACGGTACTAATAAACCCGGACGGAGGGAGTACCTTGGTTGGTGAGTGGTTTGAATTAAGCCCTGCAAATCGGAAAGGAGGTACTAGTACGTGTGTGATCCGCTACTTATTCGTGTAGGATCGAGTAGGTCGTTTCTTGAATTGAGCCCTGCAAACTGGAAAGGAGGTAGTACGTGCATGATCCGCTATTTATCCGTGTAGGATCGAGTAGGAGGGATAGTGTAGCTTGTCAGTTTCTTCAGAGGTAGGCATTTATTCAAAACACTGCCACTTCGGATCTTGCGTCGCAAATAAAACTGCCAGGAGCGCATTAGTAGGCTAGCTAGTGATCGATCAGTAACTTGTAAACACTGAGCAAACAGAAATAAGTAACTGTTAATGCATCTCAATGATTCACAGGTCATATACAAATATGTAGCTCCAAAAGCAAAGATCAGCCACTTCGGATCTTGTATCGCAACTAAAACCAACTAGTATGATTCCCATACATAAGATCAACATGTTAATGCATCTCAATGATTCACAGATCATATACAAATACGTAGCTCCAAAAGCAAAGATCTAGAAAAAACATCTGTTCTTCCTACTAACATGGATGCTTCTCTTGGCCAACATTCAGTACAGACTGAAAGACAAATTTGTTTGTGAAGTCTAAAATTCCTCTTGCAAATGTAAGTGGCTTCACCAACAGCTGGAACCATGAGAATGAACCACACATGATGGAGGAACATCCACTGCAATATGATTTGGTCTTCTCTCGATCACACCGCGGGACTATTTTCAGAATACAAACTTTAACTTAGGAAAAATGATGCCCATTGTATAATCAGACCAAAGCAATGAAGCACCTAGTGTTGGCCAATAAATAGTACAGTACTACTTTTCTGCGGTCCATGAAGTGACTATCCAATCTTTCTGTGTCTATTTTCAAATGGCACTGCATGCAGTGACTATACTATTCTCTTGTGCAGTTCAACCAAAATTGTGGTCACTTTGTTTGTTTGCCAAATAGCAACGGGCAGACATCTTTGTCTGCACAAATATCAAGCAGCTAGTAAACATATACCACACCTTGTATTTTCGGTTTAAACATGTCTCTTCCGCTTAGCATCTGTCATCTTCTGCACTGGACAATTTGATACAGTTATGTTTTTCCCTGGACAATTTCATACTGAATTGATTTGCTGGTTCAGAGCAGAAATATAGCGCCTATTCTTCATCAGACCAACGATATCCATGTTCGCAGTGATGGAAGAGGTGAAATTGATACAACCAAAATTGAGCATCCAATCATTGAATCCTGTACTGCACCTCCAATGTAGGTCCACCCTGCCAATAAATTCACATGCAAACCACTAGCAATACTATCTAATGACAGTACAAAAAGAGTAGCAAGATAGTAGCAAACCATGTACCTTCGTAATGAACAGCTCATAGTGCCACCAATTGGATATAAAGGTTTGGAAGAAAACATACTCATAATGTTGAACCAGTTGAACTTTTTTATGCAGTTCCACTAAAATCGAGCATCCCTGTTTGCATAGATATTGAAAGTGTGATTACTGTAAAAACGACACTAGTTGAAGCATAGACTCACAAATATAAGCATTCCAATTTCTTAATGGAAAAGGTAGCAAGACTGTTTCTAACCACCTGTTTGAAGGAATAAATAAGGCAACAACGGCTGATGTCAGAAAGGCATATATAGTTCTTTTTGAAAGAATGATCGACTCCTGACCTTTCCTCTTCTTTTAAGCATATTCTGTGCAGTTCAACTAAAATAAAATGCCATCACCGCCTTGACAATTCAGTGACACGGTACAAAAGGAAATGACTTAACATTACATCATGATGTCAGGTATGTAGTCGACAGGCATGAGAGACAAACATACAGACCTCTTCCGATAACATAATGAACATTAATTTTAACAAAGGTGTGACTAGCTTTACCGGGATAATTTGAGTGAACTCTTGTCGGGGGTTGGGTGCGACATATGCCAAAGGATGGCTTATCATGGTGGGGGCGAGTAGAATGTCGCCGGTGCCTGGAAACGGGATAAGGCGTAGACATGCACGCCGGCGAATCTTACCCAGCTTCGGGGCTCTCCGGGGAGATAACACCCCTACTGCTGCTCTGCGGGGTCTCCGCATGGTCACTAAAGCAAGGTGACTACAATGGTGCTCCTGGAGCTGTATCGGGAGGTAGGAGAGAGCGAGGCTAGTTCTCTCCTCCCTGGGCTATGTGTCTATCTCTATAAAGGTCCAAACCCTTTGCATTGGTGCCCCGGGGGGTTTATATAGGCCTACCCTCCGGGGATACAATGGTAATCCAGCTGGGTGCGGGTCCCAGCCGTCTGTCTCTCATGCCGCTGTCCTTCCTGCCGGCTTCTGGGGCCCGCCGACTGGTGGGTCCCGCGGACAGGCCAGACACTGTGCGGCGCTCCTGATGACGCAGGCTTGGTCATCGGGTCATGGCAACAGTGCAGCCATCTATCGGGCGATCACTGTCGCCATTCCCCATCAAATCTGGTTAATGGCTCGTGGGGCCCTAGTGGGGAGACGGCCGACTCCGGGGAGGCCGACTCCCACAGGGCCGTCTTCGGGCGCTCTGGCCGCCTTCGGTTCACCCACTGATAGGTGGCCCCGCGGTCTTCAGGCCGTACAGGCCGGCGTCGTGGGCACAGTGCGTCGCGCACTGTGGCTGAGGTCAGGGCAGGCATGGCAACAGTGCCGCGCCTCGCGGGAGATCTCCCGGCGATACGGCTAACTGTAGCCATGCCAGCCCCTTGTAGGCAGGGAGGGAGGGCCACGTCGTGACCGTACCCCACATCGGGCCTCGTGAAGTGTCATGGGCCGACTCCCATAGTCGGCTTCCCTGGAGGTCGCTAGCTTGGAGTCGGCTTGCCCTGGAGTCGTCATCTGGGACTCAGCTCCTCTAGAGATCGCTAGCTGGGACTCGGCCTCTCTGGAGGTCGCCAGCTGGGACTTGGCTGGAGGGGCGCGGCCTGCCCCGATGTCTTGAAAGATCCTGGGTCCCGGGTCAGCCTACCCGTGGCCCATAACTCCGACAGTAGTCCCCGAAGCTGGTGAAGCCCTGCGGACGCTGCCTCGTGGGGCTTCAACAGTTTCAAACTTCCCAGCGCCGACTCTGAGACTCGGCCGTTGTCTTCTTCTAGCCGACTCGCCGAAGTTGGACTTGTTCAGCGAGGGGCCGCTGTTTGTAAGTCGCGGCGGGAAATCAGGCGGCGTATTGGATACGCTTCCCTGCTGCCATCGAGGCGGTCCTACCGCGCGGCGCCACGTGGGGAGGATAGTCTGCTCACCCACGCGCGCGACGGGACGGGCCGTCAGGCGGGGCCCGCCACTACCGCGCGTCGGCATCTGAACGGTTCCGCTGTGGTCGCGAACGGTTGGCTTCCCCACGTCGTTACTGCGCGCAGTAACTTCGTGGGGTAAATCGTGGGGCGGCGTGGGGCTTCGTGCGCAGTTAATCCTACGCCCGCCCCCTCGGCTCCTCAGCCCGTAGGGCTATAAATAGGCAGGGAGGAGCGGGGCGGCATTGCACGCGCATCCTCTTTCCCACCCTCCTGCCTTCTCTTCTTCCTCTGCCGCGAGCAAGGGCACCTCCCACCACGGCGATGAGTTCTTCCTCCGCCGCGGCCCTTGCCACGCGCTCCGGCATGTGGGACGGTTCGGATGTGGAGGCGGAACATATCGAGTTCCTCCGCCGGACCCGTCGTCTCCCCAGCGTGGACCTCGTGCACGCCTGTTCCGCGCCGGCGGGAGAGACCCGGCCCGCGCCGGAGGAGGGCGAGCGGGTCGTCTTCCGCTCGCACCTCATGCGCGGGCTGGGGCTGCCGGCGAGCGGTTTCTTCTGCTCGTTCCTGGAGTTCCACAACCTTCAACCGCACCACCCCACCCCAAATGCGGTGGTGTTGCTCTCCGCCTTCGCCACTCTGTGCGAAGGTTTCCTCGGCGTTCTCCCCACCCTCGAGTTGTGGGGGGAATTTTTCTCTTCGAAGCTCGGCACGCAGGCCGCCGGCACGCCGGCTCAGTGCGGCACCTACATCGCGGTGCGGCGCTCGACGGACGACAACCCCTTTCCTCCCATCTCGCTGATAAAGTCGGTGAAGATGTGGCAGCGCTCCTACTTCTACGTGAAGAACCTCTCCACCGACGGCGACTGGGTCAACCTGCCGCCCTTCAACCCGGCCCCCCTAACTGGGAGGCTCCCCAGCTGGTCTCATCGAGCCAAGTCGCTGACTCCCTCCGGAGCCACCACCGTAGCGCGACTCCGAGTATTGCTGCAGTCGGAGGGCCTCGTCGGATCCGACCTTCTGGCCGCCTTCGTGGCGCGCCGAGTCCTCCCGCTTCAAGGCCGGCCTCATCTAATCTGTCAGATGAGCGGCCGCCACGACCCAAGTCGGATGTGCACCAAGGAGATGCCCCGCCGGGAGGTGGTGAACTTGGTGAACCACATCGCGCACTGCGAGTTCACGGAGGACTGGCAGTTCGGCAAGGAGCCGTACTCGCGCGACAACCCCGCTCCAGTGGTAAGTCGCATCTTTCTGTCGTTTGGTCTTCTTTGCAGCCGACTCCGGCTTCTAATCTTTGTTGGTTCCTTCTGGGAAGAACCCCTTCATGGAGCCCGCAGCCGGCGCCGTGAGAGAGCCCCGCGACTACGTCCCAGACCGCGAGGATAGCGACGTCGACAACCCCGACTTGGGGGCGGCAGCACTGGAGGCCGACGCCGAAGGCAGCGGAGAAGGGGCAGACGGCGGCTTCAGGCCCTCGGCCACCTTCGCCGACTGGCCCGAAGACGACGCCGACGTGGAAGTCGTCCCACGCCACCAGTCGAGGGCCGGCCACTCCGGCCAAGGCGGCGCGAAGAGGCGTCACGCCGGACCGAGCGCGCCCAGCAGCAAGCCGAAGAAGTTCAAGGGGGCGGCCGCCGCGACCAAACGGGAGGAGGCGGCCGCGAAGGCCAACCGCTTCCGAAGGGAAGTGAGAAGGCCGCCGTTAGTTTCCGCATAAGTCTTTACGCTCTTTTATTTTCTTTGTTGGATCTTGTCCGAGTCTTCTTTGATTTTCCCTCCATTCTTCTCCAGAGCCCTCCTCTCCCTTGAGAGAGTCACCGTCCCCTCTGTCATGGGGTCGGTAGAGACGTCCGCCAACACCCGGCGGGTAGATCCCCCCGCCGACCTTCGGGAGGCGACGGAGCAGAATGCGCGGGAGAAGCGCGACGAGGAGGAGGCCGACCGCCTGGAGAAGGGGCAGGCCGAGAAGGTGGCTGCCAACGCCATGAAGAAGCTAGAGGAGGCCGAAGCCGCTACCGCGGCGAAGCGGCATGCTAAGGAGGCCACGCGTCGCCGGTCGGCGATGCTCGTCCCTCCGTTGTCGTCGGCGCCACCGGCTCCGGAGTTCACGGGGCAGACCAGAGAGGTCGGCACCAAGAACCCCCTCGTGGAGGAGGGCGGCGAGGCTTCGGGCTCGGACACCCTCGCGCCGCCTCCGCCAACGTCTGGGAGGCTGCACGGCAAACAGCCGGTGGGCCCGTTGGATCCACCGATCGCGGACGAGGCTGAGGCGCGGCTGCTTCTTCAAGTCGCCGCGCCGGCGCGCCGCCGGCTTGAGAGCACGACCTCGGCGCCGCGAGATCGGGAGACCGGCGCCGCCAGCTCGGCGAGTCTGGATGTCGAGGCCTCCAGTGTCGCGCCCACCGGGTGGTTGCGCGGAGGCGGCACCGGCCCGCTGAACCAAGCGCTCCTGGACGTCCAGGCGAAACTGCGCGCGGAAAGCGACGCCCTCCAAGTCTGCACCAGAGCGCATCTGGCCATGCGGACATCCGTCCGAGTACGTTTCCTTCTTCTTTTTTGATTCCTGTCTTCCTCTGTGGGGGCGCGCCAGCGCACCCACTGGGTGTAGTCCCCGAGTTCCAGGCCGGCTGCTAAGCAGGCGGTTCGGAACTCCCTCTGGCGAGTTCCGAATACTAACTTTGCTTTTGTCGGCTTTTTGTAGGAGTATCATAACCTCCGCGCCACTGCCTTCAACCGCAATGTTGAGGAGCTGAACAAGCGGACCACCGACTTGGTGGAAAGCCGGGGTGAGCTCTTTTCTTCCTTCTTCGCGGGGGCACGCTGGCACACCCGCGGGCTGTAGTCCCCGAGATTCGGGCCGACTGCTGAGCAGTCGGGCCGGATCTCCCCGGCGATCTAATTTACTGATGACCTTCTTGTCTCTTCCTTCGTTCTTCAGGTGCCAACGCCGCCCTTCAGGAGCAGCTGGGCGAAGCCAACACTGCTCGGCGTGCCAAGGAAGAGGAGTGCGGCAGGCTCACCAAAGAGCGTGATCTGCTGGCGACACAGCTGGCCGAGCAGAAGGAGCTGCTCCAGAAGGCGCAGGACGAGGCCAAGACGCGGGAGGCCGCCCTCATGGCCGAGTTCGAGATCGAGCGCTCCGCTTGGACTGATAGGGAGGCGATGCTGACCTCTGGCTACCACAAGCTCGAGGACATCGTTGATGGTAAGTCTCTTTTGTTTCTTTGGGCTTCCGACTATGTGTCAGGCTGACTTCTAATTTTCCAACTTTCTTTTTTTTTTTGTCTTGGCAGACTTCTTTCCTGGTCATTCACAGGCAGTCCCTCTGGCCATCAAGGCTGCTCGGGAGGCGCGAAGGGCGAAGGGTGAGGTGATCGCCGCCAATGCCCGCCGAACCATCGACGAGCAGCTCCTGAGCATTGGGGCCCGTCTTCGTCCGGCTCACCGGCTGCTGCGCCGGCTTCAGCGTGCCGGTGCCCAGGCGGTTGTCGTCTTGAAGCTTGGAAGGGCTCCTCGGCCCAGGCCGGAGCGCGCCGGGCCTTGGAGTTCGTCAAGGCATGGTATCCGGGGCTGGACCTGGACCGTCTGGCCGCGTTCCAGTCAGAAGCCCAGGCCGAGCTGGAGGCCGTGGAAGGCGCCCTTGTCGAGCGCGCGCAGCCATCGCCGAGTGCACGGACACCAACATCTTCGTGCCCGAGCAGACTGAAGGCGGCGAGGAAGTGCCGCCGGACTGGTTCGGGATGAACCCGGAGTATGACGAAGACTCGGCGGAGGTGATCGACTCCAGCGCCGAGGAGGAGGACGAGGCGGAGGACGGAGGCGAGGAGGAGGCGCCAGAAGACGAAGCAGGCGGCCAGCCTCAGCCCGATCGCGCCTCCAGCAACAAGCCGCGCGGAGACAAGGCGACTGCCGCCGGAGGCGACCAAGCTGAGACCGCCCAGCCGACTGCCCCGGCACCCGACACCGCCATCACCTCCGATCCTCCGGCCCCGGAGGCCGCCTCCTAGACTGCTTTTTCCGCCTCTGTTTATCTGTCTTTAGTAATCTTTTGAAAGACTTGTTAGGTTCGAACAATTCCACCCGCGGGGTGTATCCTGAACTTCTATTCGAAGATTCGGCCAAGGGCCTATGTAAATATTTATCTGATTTCCGCCTTTCCTTGCTTATTGCTCCTTAGACTTTTTCCTTTGCCGTCTTCCTTTAGTTGCCGCCTTGCCGGCTGGACAGCCGCTCTGCGGACTGTCGCAAGGTCAAGTGCTTGGCTACTTCGGGAAGGCAAGTACTTGGCCATTTAGAGTTTCCTTAGCAAGTCGGCTAGAAAGCGACAGGCCGACTATCCGAGAGTCGGCTATCTTTGATAAAAGCTAAGACGACGAGCCGACTACTCATGAGTCGGCTCTGTGGGGGGGAGGCTGGTAGCCGGCTTGAGCTATGCATAAGCTTTTAGGTCCTTAGCCATTTTTTCATGTGCGCGCTCGTTCTTGCTTGTTCTCTGCCTACCAGCAGTCGCTCTGCGAGCTGCGGCTTTCGACAGGAGACGGCTTGAGCGCAACACATTACTTGTCCGACTGCAGGAAGCATTTCATAGCGCAAGACGGCAAGTCCCCGGGCCGACTAGTCGGACCCGGTGCCAGACAGTATGATAAAAAAGAGTAGCAAATTTCTAAGCGTAATTCTTATCATATAGATAACAAAAAGGCAGTCCCCAAGCTCGTCTCGGGGGGCCTAAGGTCTTAGTACTTTAATACAAAGGGGGTAGTGCGATACATACTGCATCAACTGTAAAATCTTCGAAGAAGATTCGCGTTCCACGGGCGCTCTGTTTCTTTGCCGGAGTCGTCCCTCTTGCGCGCTCGAGGCTTCTGAGCGTCAATCAGATAGTAGGCGTCGTTCCCTAGCACCTTGCTGATGATGAAGGGACCCTCCCAAGGTGACGACAACTTGTGTTGGCCGGCTGTTCTCTGAATCAGCTGGAGCACAAGGTCGCCCTCTTGGAATGATCTCGGCTTGACCTTGCGGTTGTAGTATCAACGCTGACTCTGCTGGTAGATGCTGGACCGGCTGAGTGCCAACAGCCGGCCCTCTTCCAGCAGATCAACACCGTCTTGGCGCGCTTCTTCGGCTTCCTCTTCGGTGTACATGGTGACTCGTGGAGAGTCGAACTCTATATCCGTCGGGATGACGGCTTCGGCACCGTAGACGAGGAAGAAAGGCGTGAAGCCGGTTGACTTGTTTGGAGTCGTGCGCAGACTCCAGAGGACGGCTGGTAGCTCCTCGACCCAACAGCCGGCCGAACGCTCGAGTGGTTCGACCAGTCGAGGCTTGGTGCCGGACAGGATGAGGCCATTGGCTCGTTCCACCTGGCCGTTTGACTGCGGATGGGCAACGGACGCTAAGTCCAGTCGGATGCCCTGCGTCGCGTAGAAACGAGCCAAGGCGCCCTTGGCAAAGTTTGTGCCGTTGTCGGTGATGATGCTGTGCGGTATGCCCTACCGCACCGTTATGTCGGCAATGAAGGTTACTGCAGTCGGACCGTTCAACTTCTTGATGGGCTTTGCTTCCACCCACATGGTGAACTTGTCCACCGCGACAAGCAGATGAGTTAAGCCACCTCGGGCCATCTTGAATGGTCCTACCATGTCCAGGCTCCAAACTGCGAAGGGCCAGGCGATGGGGATTGTCTTCAGCGCGGAAGCCGACTGAAGTGGCTTGGAGCGGAACATCTGGCACCCCTTGCATTTTTGGACTAGCTCTTTAGCTTCTTCCAGGGCAGTCGGCCAAAAGAAACCGTGCCAAAAGGCTTTGGCGACGAGTGCCCTTGAAGCCGCATGGTGGCCGCACTCGCCCTGATGGATGTCTCTGAGAATTGCTTGGCCTTGTTCTGATTCTACGCAGCGCTGGTAGACACCAGTGACACTGCGCCTGACAAGCTCTCTGTTGACTATGGTGTATGCTGCCGCTCGACGCTGCACTTGCCGAGCCAGGATCTCATATTTCGGCAGCTCTCTGTTCACTAGAAACTTGAGGATGGGCTGTTCCCATGGAGGTGCTACTATCTCTTCAACTGCTACCACAGCGACTTGGACAAGGGTGGTTGGGTTGGGAGGCGGCGGGCTGGAGTGTGCGGCCGTTTGCTAGATTGACGGAGTCTCTGGGCCGACTGGCGCAGTTCCTGGGCCGGGCTCTGAAGTCCCCGAGCCGACTGGCGCAGTCCCCGGGCCGGGCTCTGAAGTCCTCGTGCCGGTTGGCACAGTCCACGGGCCGGGCTCTGAAGTCCCCGGGCCGGTTGGCACAGTCCCCGGGCCGGGCTCTGAAGTCCCCGGGCCGGTTGGCACAGTCCCCGGGCCGGGTTCTGGAGTCCCCGGGCCGTTTTCAACTGTGGTTTTCTTGAGGCTGTCTGCTGGGGCTTTGGAGTCAGATTCGACTACTTCAGGAGGAGCCGGCACAAAGATGGAGTCTGACTCTGGTGAAGGATTGATAGACAGCTTGAGGAGGCGCTGAAGGGCGACGCCGGAAGGTATCGCTTGGCGAGTGGAGCCAACTCGTGCCAACGCATCTGCTTGATCATTGTCATTTCTTGGCACGTGAAGGAATTCGCACCCCTCGAAGTATCCGCTGAGTTGCTGCACCAGGAAGCGGTAGCTCGCCATGTTTGCGTCTTTGGCGTCCCAGTCGCCGGATGATTGCTGAACCACCAAATCGGAGTCGCCATAACACAGGATCCGGCAAATGCCGAGTTCTTTGGCAAGCCGGAGCCCATGAATGAGCGCCTCATATTCGGCGACGTTGTTGGAGGCGGCGAAGTGGATCTGCAGCACATACTTGAGCATGTCGCCTTTAGGGGAGGTGAGGACAACGCCGGCTCCCAGGCCGGTGCGCATCTTGGAGCCATCGAAATGCATCCGCCAATGGGTGGAGTCAGGCGCTGGCGGCAGGTACTGGGTCTTGGCCCAGTCGACGAGGAAGTCAGCCAGCGCCTGCGACTTGATGGCGGTGCAGGGCTGGTAGTAGATGGTGTAAGGAGCTAGATCTATAGCCCATTTGGCTACTCGGCCGGAGGCGTCTCGACTTCCAATGATCTCGGCGAGTGGAGCGGTGCAAACCACGGTGATTGGATGCTCTTGAAAGTAGGGCTTCAGCTTCTTGGCGGCAAAATGCATGCCATAGCACATCTTCTGGTAGTGAGGGTAGTTCTTCTTGGAGGTCGACAGTACCTTGCTCAGGTAATATACCAGTCTCTGGACAGGGAGCGCCTTGCCTTCCTCCTTGCGCTCGACTACAATGACTGTGCTGACCATTCGGCTGGTGGCGGTGATGTACAAGAGCATGGGCTCTTTGGGAGTCGGTGCCGCCAACACGGAGGGAGTAGTCAACATCTTCTTCAGCTGGAGAAATGCCTCATCCGCCTTGTGGTTCCACTCAAAAAAGGTGGTCTTCTTCATCAATTGATACAAGGGCAGAGCTTTCTCGCCCAGCCGACTGATAAATCGGCTGATGGACGCCAGGCAGCCGGTGAACTTCTGCACATCCAACAGTCGGCTGGGTACCTCCATTCTCTCGATGGCCTTGATCTTCACGGGGTTGCACTCTATGCCACGTTCGGAGACCAAGAAACCAAGGAGCTGGCCGGCTGGTACTCCGAAAACGCACTTCTCAGGGTTGAGCTTGATCTGGAATCGGCGCAGATTCTCAAAGGTCTCCTTGAGGTCGTCCAGCAGCGTCCCACGCTTCTCCGTCTTCACCACCACATCATCCACATAGACGTGGGCGTTCCTGCCGAGTTGCTTGAGGAGGCACTTCTGTATGCAACGCTGAAAGGTGGCGCCGGCATTCCTCAAGCCGAACATCATTATCAGGTAGCAGAAGGCTCCAAATGGTGTGATGAATGCGGTCTTCAGTCTGTCCGCTGGGTTCAGCTTGATCTGGTGGTATCCTGAGTATGCGTCTAGGAAACTCAGCAGCTCGCATCCGGCTGTGGAGTCTATCACCTGATCAATCCTTGGCAAAGCAAACGGGTCCTTTGGGCAGGCTTTGTTGAGGCTTGTGTAGTCGATGCACATCCGCCACTGCTTGTTCTTCTTCAGTACCAAAACCGGGTTTGCCAGCCACTCTAGAAAAAACACTTCCATGATGAAACCGGCTGCCAGGAGCCGGGCTATCTCTTCTCCAACAACTCTTCTTTTCTCTTCTGACAGGTGGCGCAAGGGCTGCCTGACGGGCTTCATTGTCACACCCTAGCTAGTTATGCATTAGAGTGTTGCATCATGTCTATTTTTTTCATCAGAAACTTGAAATGGGGATGACAGAACCCCCAGCCCCCTCTGAAACCAACTAGGGTTTACTAAAAACTTTTTCAATGAACCTGAAATGCCCTTCTAAAATGTCCATCATTTTTGTCTTGGTTCAGAACCTCTGCCAGAAGTGATGCACATTTTCCTAGGTCATCTTAGGGTCTTTGAATTAAATCATAAATATTTGAATTTGGGCATTTAAAATTATATAAAATATTTCAAATGCTCAAATATCTCCAAACTAAAATGTTTCATGTTGGAAATAATCCAACTATGGACCAGGAGCAGTTTGGTGATTTTAGTAGTTATCTAAGTATTTTTAATAAAGCCAAACATCTGCAGAAAAATAGAAAACAACAATTAAAATAGAAACAGAGAAGGAGGGAGTACCTGTTACTTACCTGGCCCAGGAGAGAAGCCAGCCCATCTGGCCCGTGCCAGTCACCCTCCTCCTTGCGCCAGAAGGACGTCGGCGTGTCGACGCGCGCGCGCCCGAGCTCCACCTCCTGCTTCCACCACCTCCTGCCTCTCTGCTCGCTTCGCCGACCCCCTGGAGATGCCACGCACCTCCCTGCCTCTCTCCCTCACTCTTCTTCGCTCCTCCCCCTCCTCTGTTCTCCCCACCGAGAGCCGTCGCCGCCGCCGACCGCCGCAGCCATGGCCACCGCCTTCCCCACGCCTCTCTGACGTGTTCCCGTGCTCCGCCCTGACCTCCTGTTCCTCCTCACCGAGCCGTGCGACACCGGGAGCCCTGCATCGCCGCCCACGCCGTCTTCTCCATCTCCAGCCGCCCGAGATCGCCGGCTTCACTACGTCGCCGTCCGACCTCCCCCGAGCTCGCCGTCTGCTCCAATCGACTCCTCGTGAGCTCCTCTTCTCTTCCCCTCACTCCGTGCACTCGATTTCATCCCCTAGCTAGCTGCCCCGCCGAACCCAAGCTCCGGCCGCCGCCATGGACGGTGAGCTTCGTGCTCCCTAGCTCCTCCACCTGCGCTCGTTGCCTCCGCGTGTTCCTGGTGATCCCAGCAACCCGTAGAGCCCATCGGCCGCGCCCGCCGTGCCCCGTAACGCCTAGAGCTTGGATTTCCGAACTCCGGCGGGCGCCCGGCTCGCCGCCGCCGCTGCTACACACACCCCCAGCACACCACGCGGCCACCACTGGATGCGCGGGAGCACGGGCTCCCTCTTGTTGCCCTCAGCGCGACCAGCCGCGGGCTGTAGCGCCGTCCCGAGCAACTCCGGCGAGGTCTCGCCGTCGCCGTGGTCGCCGGCGTCACTTGCTGACGTGGCTGGCTTAATTAGCCACTAATCACCGCACCGTGTCACTGGCACTGGGCCCCACGCCTTAATTAATCTTAGTTTATTTTCTGTTTAGTTTAACTAACCACATGGGCCCCACCCGTCAGCTTTGACCACGCTGACATGGACGTTGACCGACCCCACACGTCAGTATTGACCTGCTGACGTGTCTGTTGACCCGGCCCCACCTGCCATTGACACTAACCAGCCCCAGTCACTGACCAGTGGACCCCACTGGTCAGGTTTGACCCGGGGCAGCCCTGTTGACTCTGCAGAGCTCAGGATGACGCCATGCTGACGTAATATTCCATTTCTGGAATTTAGTTTATCTTCTAAATAATCAGGGAAATTCCAGAAAATTCCCAAAACTTCTAAAATTCATAGAAATTCAACCGTAACTCCTAATGAAATAAATTATATATGAAAAATTATCAGAAAAATTCAAGGAATCCATCTGTACCATTTTCATGCATGTTTGAACAATGTTTGTCCTCTGTTTTGGACAAAACAAATAAAGGGCATTTAAATAATCATATATGGAGTTTGAATTTGGATCATGTATTCAAACCAACTTCATTTAAATCATAGCTAGATGCATTAGCTCAAATCAACAGCATATTGCCATGACATTATCATGCATCATATTTGTTGCATTGCATTGATTGTGTCCCTCTTTATTTGCCGGTAACTATCCCCTCTCGATAGACGTGGTTTCGACGATGAGATCGATGACACCGATGAAGAGCTATAATATCTTCAGAAGTTCCAGGCAAGCAAAACCCCCTTGTTCATTCCGATACAATCCCACTCTCTCGCTCCTGCTCTCTTTTACTGCATTAGGACAACAATGATTCAACTGTTACTTGCTGCGGTAGCTGAACCCCTTTATCCTTTGCATGACCTGTCATTCCATAGTAAATAGATGAAACCCACTAGCATGAGTAGGAGTTGTTTGAGCCCTGTTGTGCCTACTCATACATGCTTGTTTGTCATGCCTGCTACTGCTTAGAGTTGAGTCGGGTCTGATTCATCGAGGATGAATCAGAGGTGCGTGAACATGTCCTACTGTGTGTGAGCTAAGTGTGTGAACACGATTTGGTAAAGGTAGCGGTGAGAGGCCATGTAGGAGTACATGGTGGGTTGTCTCATTGCAGCCGTCCTCAGGAACTGAGTTCTGTGTTTGTGATCCATGATTCAGCTACTACCACGCATTGGGCCCGAAACCAATGGACCCTCTCGGCTTCTTAATCACCCTTGTCCTTTGTCCAGGAGTTGCAAGTAGTTTCTGGTGTTTGTAGTATGCTGGAGGCCGTGCGCAGCGCTGACCGTAGGGGTGGGCTGTGATGCGGTAGGCACGTGGCCGGGTAAACCGGGCGCCCGTTTGGTGTCACGGAACCCTGTTCACATCGTTTGGGGCTGTGAGCGAAACTTTGGCCGGATCTCCTCACGGATGGAACCCGAATAGGCGATAAACCTGGACTAGGGACTTGAGTGTTTAGGTAGGTCGTGGCCGACACCCACGTTGGGCTTCCGCTTGAAGGTTGCCGAGTACATGTCGTGTAAACGGCGGTAAGTGGTGAGAGCGTGTGTGAAGAAGTACACCCCTGCAGGGTTAACATCATCTATTCGAATAGTCGTGTCCGCGGAAAAGGACTTCTGGGTTGCCTATAACAGTTCATAGACAAGTGAAAGTGGATACTCTAAAATACGCAAGATAAGCGTGAGTGTTATGGATGGCGTTCTCGTAGGGAGACGGGAGCGGATCCATAGTGGTGTTTTGATATGGTGAATATGTGGACTCGTGTGCGCCACCTCAAAAGAGTTACTTGCAGTCGTAGTTCCGGATAGCCACCGAGTTAAAGCTGGCTTGCTGCAGTTAAACCCCACCATCCCCTTGTTGATAATGATGCATATGTAGTTAGTTCTGATGTAAGTCTTGCTGGGTACATTTGTACTCACGGTTGCCTATTTTATGTTTTTGCAGAGAGCCCTCGGTCTCGCTAGTAGTTCCGCGTGGACTTCGACGTTTAGCTTGTTACCTCAGCTACGATCTTGTGCCCTCGGCAGGATCTGGTAGATAGTCAGGCTTCTAAGCCTTTTTCATTTGTAGATGTCTGTACTCAGACATGTTAAGCTTCCGCTTGTGTTTTGACTTGTATGCTCTGAATGTTGGGTCATGTGACCCATGTTTGTAATATCTCGCTCCTCGGAGCCTAATGAATAAATACTTGAGTCGTAGAGTCATGATGTGATGCCATGTTGTATTTGCACATATCGAGCATATTGTGTGTATGTTATTGAAATGCTTGGTATGTGTGGGATCTGACTGTCTAGTTGTTTATCTTTAGTAGCCTCTCTTACCGGGAAATGTCTCCTAGTGTCTCCACTGAGCCATGGTAGCTTGTACTGCTCCAGAACACTTAGGCTGGCCGGCATGTGTCCTTCTTCGTTCCTGTGTCTGTCCCTTCGGGGAAATGTCACGCGATGAATACCAGAGTCCTGTTAGCCCGCTACAGCCCGGTTCACCGCAGTCCTGCTAGCCCAGTGCTACAGCCTGGATTCACTCGCTGATGACCGACACGTTCGATGCTGGGTCATGGATGCCTGTCCCTGTAAGTCTGTGCCACTTTGGGTTTACAACTAGCCATGTCAGCCCGGGCTCCTTTTCATATGGATGCTAGCGACACTATCATATACGTGTGCCAAAAGGCGCAAATGGTCCCAGGCAAAGGTAAGGCGACACCCGTGGGAATACCGTGCGTGAGGCCGCAAAGTGATATGAGATGTTACAAGCTAGATCGATGTGACACTGAGTCGGGGTCCTGACATTCATATCTGGTCTGACGTGTAGCTTGTGCTCGGCGAATTCTGTCGGTACACCCGGCATGTCTTTGGGGGACCATGCAAAGATGTCCTGATTCTCATGGAGGAAATCGACGAGCTCGCCTTCCTATTTGCTATCAAGGCCTGTGCCCATGACAGCGTACCTTTCTGGGTGCTCTGGGTCCAAGGGTATCTTCTTGGTCTCTTTGGCCTGCTTGAATGATCCTTCTGCCTCCGACTCCTTGGGGTCGGACGACATCTTTGGCTGATTTTCGGCCATCGCCACGACTCGGTCAAGGAGCCGCTTCTCGGCCGCGATCACCAGGGACTCGGCCAGCCGACTGCTCTCGGCCGCGCAGGCAGATGACTTCTTGTAGTCCCCGGCTATGGTCAAAATTCCCTTAGAACTCGGCATCTTCATCTTGAGGTAGGCGTAGTGGGGAACCGCCATGAACTTGGCCAAGGCAGGTCGGCCAAGCAGAGCGTGGTACGGGCTCTCCAAGTCCACCACCTCGAACCAGACCGGCTCTCGGCGGAAATGATCTTTGTCTTAGAAGAGGACGTCTATCAGGATCTTGCCGATCGGCGAACAGGAGAGGCCGGGTACAATTCCATGGAACACGGTCCGGCTGCTCTGCAGCTGTCTTCGCTTGATTCCTAGCTTCTCCATGGTGTCCTTGTACAGGATGTTGATGCTGCTACCTCCGTCTATCAGGACTCGCGAAAAACGGGCGGCCCGCCTATCAGTGGCCAGGGTCGCACCTAGGACTAGGGCATAAGAGCCCGGACTCAGCATCACCTCTGGGTGATCCGCCCGACTCCAACTAATAGGCCTCTCGGACCAATGCATGAACTCTGGAGCATCTGTCGCTACTGCATTTACTTCTTGTTGCTGTTGGCGCCTGCTACGCCGGTCATCCGCCACACTGGTGAACACTATGTAGGCTCCATGCTCTTCTGGGAACTCGTCTTGTACTGCGCCGACTGGCCGAGCTGCCGGCTACTGGGGCGGCGGCGGAGGCGGCGGCCCAGCAGGCGGTGGAGGAGTGAGGCCGTCTCCCTTGGCGATCCTGGTGAGCTAGTGGCACTTTCTGGTGGTGTGGTTTGACGGCTTCGCGCCGCTGTGGAACTTGCAAGGACCATCCAAAGTCTGCTCATAGGAGAAAGCCGGCAACCAATTGGACTTGCCGCCCTTCTGCCGCTTGGCCGGAGGCTGCCCCTCCGGCTGTTGATCTTCAACTATCACCACTTGCCGACTGTTGGAAGTCGGCTGCTGGGCCTTGCGCTTGTTGTCGTTCTATTGCTGTCGCCGACTGGTGTCTCCAGCCGGAGTTCTGGGAGCCTGAGGGGTCACCTTGCCAGCGGCGCTGACTTGGATCTCTGTCTTCATGGAAGAGTCGGCCGTGGCGTACTTGTCCGCTATGACTAGCAGTTCGTCGAGGGTTTTGGCTCGTCACAGAGGAGCTTGTGCTTGAGGAGGGTGCCCTCTCGGCACCCGGCAGTGAAGTACTCGATGGCCTGCACCTTGTGCACGCCCTCGCAGGAGTTTCGAAGCTCACCCCAGTGCGTGAGGTAGTCGCGTGTTGATTCATCAGGGCCTTGCACGCACAAGGAGAGCTGGCGCGGCTTGGGAGGTCGCTTGTACGTGCTTGTGAAGTTGCGGATGAAGGCTTCGGTGAAGTCGACCCAGCTATTGATGCTGCGGGGCTTCAGGCTGTTCAGCCATGTCCGGGCCGTGCCCTGGAGCATGAGAGGAACGTACTTCACGGCAACTCGCTTGTTGCTGTTTGCTATGCTGATGACTGTGGAGTAGTCTATCAGCCAGTCCTCCGGCTTCACGGAGCCGGTGTACTTGGGTGTGTCTCGGGGGAGCGTGAACCCTTTGGGGAAGGGCTCGTCTCTGATGCGGGGCCCGAAGCAAGGCGGACCCAGCTCGTCTTCTTCTTCCAGCGCTAGGGATCGGTGGAGTCGGTCGATCCGATGGCGGGCGTCATTCTCTCCGACTCCCTCTCGGC
This sequence comes from Triticum timopheevii, assembly GCA_963921465.1. Classification (NCBI taxonomy): domain Eukaryota; kingdom Viridiplantae; phylum Streptophyta; class Magnoliopsida; order Poales; family Poaceae; genus Triticum; species Triticum timopheevii. Next base: position 474,990,475 of record OY997264.1, on the reverse strand, counting down.
GGCCAAGGCGACCTCCGAGAGTCGGATGCTCAACAGGCGGCGGGGAAACTTGTCGCTCTCTTCTGGGCGGGGGAGGCAGGTAGTCGTCCCGCCGCTCTACTGCTCTCGGGCGGCCGTCTTGGTCGTGCTCGATGGTGATATGAGTCCGACTGTGACTGACAGCCGGCTCCTTCTCTTTCCTTCCGCGGACTCCGCCAGTCGGCGTTTGGGAGGTCGCGCCTTGATCTCGGCGGGGAGGCAAGTCGTCGTTCGGCTGCTGCAGCGCATCTGCACGGCCACCGGCCGCGTTTTGCGCAGCGACCGCGTCAAGGAGCTGCTGGACTCGCTCCATCATCACACGGCGCTCTTTGCCCTCGAAGTTCTTCAGCTCGTCAGTCGCCGCTTGGGCGGCGTGGATGTTTTCCGCTGGGGTGGCGTACACGGGGCGTTTTGCCCCGAGCAAGTCAGCGATGGCCGCGCCGCGCTGCCGGACCGAACCTAGACGGCTCGTCCCGATCGGAGCTGGCGAGCTGCCTACGGCGCGATCCATCTCGCGCTGGTATTCCTCTGACAAGCGCCTCATGCTTGCCAGCTTCTTGGCGCCTTCGATGATCTGAAGGCGGCGCGTCTCCAGCGTCTCGGCATCTGCGTCCTCTGGGATGGGCGCGGTTAGGTCTTGCAGGGCCGCAGCTAGCGGGTCCTGGGCTTCTTCGCCGGAGTGCTCACCGTGGCTGATGACGAGCACCTCCGTGACGGTGCTTCCGCCGCTCTCCTCATACGGAAGCGGCTCGTCGTAGACCACCACGTTGGTGGGAAAAATGTCGAGCGACACGGCGTCGGAGTCGACCAGCATCGGGTCGGAGGAGCCTACGGACTCCAAGTCTACGGCAGGCTCACCAGCGATGTGGAGTTGGTCGAGGAGGCCCGCGAGAAGGCTCTCGAGACCACCCGTGCCCGCATCGGCTGCAGGCTCGCTGAAGAGGCGCACCTCACCGATAAGTTCGGCGAGGCCGCTCGCGGCGCACGCGGCCTCAGCGCCGCGCAGTGTGTCGATGCAGACTCCATCTGGCGAGCCTGGCTGGCTGCGCTTGCCATGGAGGAAGAGGGTTCCCGTCCAGAACAGATCTACGGACGATGGTGCACCTCGCCCCACGGTGGGTGCCAAATGTCGGGGGTTGGGTGCGACATATGCCAAAGGATGGCTTATCATGGTGGGGGCGAGTAGAACGTCACCGGTGCCTGGAAACGGGACAAGGCATAGAAATGCACGCCGGTGAATCTTACCCAGCTTCGGGGCTCTCCGGGGAGATAACACCCCTACTGCTGCTCTGCGGGGTCTCCGCATGGTCACTAAAGCAAGGTGACTACAATGGTGCTCCTGGAGCTGTATCGGGAGGCAGGAGAGAGCGAGGCTAGTTCTCTCCTCCCTGGGCTATGTGTCTATCTCTATCAAGGTCCGAACCCTTTGCATGGGTGCCCCGGGGGGTTTATATAGGCCTACCCTCCGGGGATACAATGGTAATCCGGCTGGGTGCGGGTCCCAACCGTCTGTCTCTCATGCCGCTGTCCTTCCTGTCGGCTTCTAGGGCCCGCCGACTGGTGGGTCCCGCGGACTGGCCAGACACTGTGCGGCGCTCCTGATGACGTAGGCTTGGTCATCGGGTCATGGCAACAGTGCCGCCGTCTATCGGGCGATCACTGTCGCCATTCCCCATCCAATCTGGTTAATGGCTCGTGGGGCCCTGGTGGGGAGACGGCCGACTCCGGGGAGGCCGACTCCCATAGGGCCATCTTCGGGCACTCTGGCCGCCTTCGGTTCACCCACTGACAGGTGGCCCCACGGTCTTCAGGCTGTACAGGCCGGCGTCGTGGGCACAGTGCGTCGCGCATTGTGGCTGAGGTCAGGGCAGGCATGGCAAAAGTGCCGCGCCTCACCGGAGATCTCCTGGCGATACGGCTAACTGTAGCCATGCCAGCCCCTCGTAGGCAGGAAGGGACGGCCATGTCGTGACCATACCCCACATCGGGCCTCATGAAGTGTCATGGGCCGACTCCCATAGTCAGCTTCCCTGGAGGTCGCTAGCTTGGAGTCGGCTTGCCCTGGAGTCGTCATCTGGGACTCGGCTCCTCTGGAGATCGCCAGCTGGGACTCGGCCTCTCTGGAGGTCGCCAGCTGGGACTTGGCTGGAGGGGCGCGGCCAGCCCCGATGTCTTGAAAGATCCTGGGTCCCGGGTCAGCCTACCCGTGGCCCATAACTCCGACAACTCTACACCCTCTGTTCCTTAATATAAGACGTTTTCACGATTCAATTTCAAGTACCCCAAACGTCCAGTATTTAGAAAAACAGGTAGTAGTTTTCTTGAGCACATATCTGGGAAAGCTTGCCACACTTTATTTATGTCCATATGCTAATGCAACACCATTCGAATACTACAAATATACACTAATCCAGTGGCTAGTGCAACAGTAGAGTAGTTAGTTTATTACAGGGTATAGTACAATGGATTTACTGAACAGAATTCAATGAACTCTAGCACTGGAAGATTTCTATAAGAATTAACAATACAAAATGTAAAGGTAACAAGTTTCAGCATTAGTATACTAGGTGCGGATGAGCATTAAACCAAACACAAAAGTCTGAAGGTAATAAGCATTATTAACTAATGACAATATAAAAAAATTGCAAACCATGTACCTCCAAGGTAAATATCATTTTCAACTCGTGGGGACCTGAAATATTGCTATCCCAATCTTGATAATCGATCAAACATAAAAACTTGATCGACCGAATCAAGAGAACATCTAGAGGAGGAGGTGCCCACTGTGGGAGTCCTGGATTAGGGGGTATCCGGATAGCCGGACTATATACTTTGGCCGAACTATTGGACCGTGAAGATACAAGACTCAAGACTTCGTCCCGTGTCCGGATGGGACTCTCCTTTGCATGGAAGACAAGCTTGGCGATCCGGATAATAGATTTCCTTCTTTGTAACCAACTCTATGTAAACCCTAGCCCCCTCCGGTGTCTATATAAACCGGAGGGTTTAGTCCTTAGAGGAAGAATCATAATCATCATAGGCTAGCTCCTAGGGTTTAGCCTCTACGATCTCGTGGTAGATCAACTCTTGTAATTCTCATATCATCAAGATTAATCAAGTAGGAAGTAGGGTTTTACCTCCATCGAGATGGCCCGAACCTGGGTAAAACATCGTGTCCCTTGCCTCCTGTTACCATTAGCCTTAGATGCACAGATCGGGACCCCCTACCCGAGATCCACCGGTTTTGACACCGACATTGGTGCTTTCATTGAGAGTTCCTCTGTGTCATCTCTTCAAGGCTCGATGGCTGCTTCAATCATCAACAACAACACGGTCCAGGGTGAGACTTTTCTCCCCGGACAGATCTTCGTGTTCGGCGGCTTCGCACTGCGGGCCAACTCGCTTGGCCATCTGGAGCAGATCGACAGCTACGCCCCTGGCCATCAGGTCAGGTTCGGAAGCTTGAACTACACGGCCGATATCCACGGAGACTTGATCTTCGACGGATTCGAACCTATGCCAGGAGCGCGAACAGCCACGACGAGCACGGCTTAGACCTGGTGTCTGACAATACTCTGGATATCGCACCTGCAGGAGCTCCATACCTAAATCCGGGGCAGATCGCGTCGTCCGAGGATGGATGGACCCCGCCCGGGAGGCCGCACACTCATCGGCGGTAGAGCCGAGCACCGGCTTCACCACCAAGGAAGCATGTGACACTGGACCCCCGGACTCGTGTCCGGCTGTAGGTTCTAGTCCGCGCGCCCCCGAGCCCGCCGAATCTGGTTGGGCTCCGATAATGGAGTTCACCGCTGCGCATATCTTCCAGTACTCGCCCTTTGGCGACATGCTAAACTCGTTAAAGTCTCTCTCTCTGTCAGGAGACTCTTGGCCGAACTATGTCTGGCTCGAGTGGGAAGCGGGCGACGAGGGAATTCGTTGCCCACCCACCACCCACTTCATTGCCACGGTCGATGATTTGACCGACGTGCTTGATTTCAACTCTGAAGACATCGACAGTATGGACGACGATGTGGGAGAAGAATAGGAACCACCATCCATGTGGCAGTGGATAGCCACCTCCTCATATGATATATATATATATGGTGGACACTCCGAAAGAAACCAATGGCGATGAGGCAGTGGAGGATAACCCCTCAAGGAAGAAAGCAAAGCATGGGCGTCGTCGGTGCCGCTCCAAGCCCCGCCACAGCAATACCGGCACAGGAGACGAAAACAATCCAGATGGTGCCGAAGATGAATACAACCCCAATCAACTTGCCTTCGAGCAGGCCGAACAGGAAGACGGGCAGGTCAGCCCAGACGAATAGGGACGGATGGATACCCAGAGGAGGATAACTACATCCCCCCTCCAAAGATGAGATTAGCCTCGGCGACGACGAATTCGGAGTGCCTGAGGACCCTGTAGAGTAGGAGCGCTTCAAGCGCCGGCTTATGGCCACTTCGAGGAGCCTGAAAAAGAAGCAGCAGCAGCTCCAAGCTGATCAAGACCTGCTCACAGACAGATGGACTGAAGTCCTGGCAGCCAAGGAATATGGACTCGAGCGCCACACGGCTGACCGGCCACCTCATGGCCGGGATAAAGCGGTGTATCAGCCTGAATAACAGCCCGCACTATGCCAATACACTACGGCCCGGTGCAATAGGCAGGACCTGCAAGATACACTGAAGGCAGGACAACCAAGATCCATCTACGGATCGCGGGGGCGCACCCCAACACGTGACGATGATCGCCACACCGGACACACTATCAACAAGTCCGGCCGGGCCGAACATAGCCAACCAGACTCATTCGAACTGCGTAGCCATATAGCCCGGCATAGAGGCGCCGCACACCACCTCTGCTTCATTGACGAAGTGATGGGCCATGAATTCCTAGAAGGGTTTAAACCCGTAAACATCGAATCATACGATGGCACAACAGACCCCGCAGTATGGATTGAAGATTTCCTTCTCCACATTCACATGGCCCGCGGTGACGATCTACATGCCATCAAGTATCTTTCCCTTAAGCTCAAAGGACTGGCCCGGCACTGGCTAAATAGCCTACCGGCAAATTCAATCGGCAGTTGGGAAAACCTAGAGGACGCATTCCTCGACAAATTCCAAGACACGTACATGCGACCACCGGATGCTGATGACTTGAGTCACATTACCCAACAGCCCGGAGAGTCAGCCAGGAAATTCTGGACTCGGTTCCTAACTAAAAAGAACCAAATTGTCGATTGTCCGGACGCCGAAGCCCTGGCGGCCTTTAAGCATAATATCCGCAACGAGTGGCTCGCCCGACACCTCGGCCAGGAAAAACCAAAGTCCATGGCGGCCCTCATGACACTCATGACCCACTTTTGTGCGGGCGAGGACAGCTGGTTGGCTCGCAGTAGCACCACGCCAATAAACTCCGGCACTCAGATGTCTGTGACAATAACGGCAAGCCTCGGCGCAACAGGCATAAGCGATAGAACAATGGTGACAACACTGAAGACACGATAGTCAACGCCGGATTCAGTGGCTCAAAATCCGGTCAGCGAAAAAAGCCGTTCGAAAGAAACAATCAGGGACCGTCCAGTCTGGACCGCATACTTGATCGCTCATGCCAAATTCATGGCACCCCGGATAAGCCAGTAAACCACACTAACAGAGACTGCTGGGTGTTCGAACAGGCCGGTAAAATAAATGCCGGGAACAAGGACAAGGGGCTGCACAGCGACGATGATGAGGAGCCCTGGCGTCCGAACACGAGGGGACAGAACAAATTTCCACCCCGGGTGAAAACGGTCAATATGATCTACGCCATCCACATTCCCAAATGGGAACGGAAGCGAGCACTACGGGACGTCTATGCGATGGAGCCAGTCGCCCCAAAATTCAACCCATGGTCAGCCTGTCCGATCACCTTTGATCGTAGGGATCACCCTTCCAGCATCCATCATGGCGGTTCAGCCACATTGGTCCTACACCCAATCATCGACAGATTCCACCTCACGCGAGTCCTTATGGATGGCGGTAGCATCCTGAACCTGCTTTATCAGGATACAGTGCACAAAATGGGCATCGACCCTTCAAGGATCAAGCCCACCAAAACCACCTTCAAAGGTGTAATTCTGGGAGTAGAGGCCCATTGCATGGGCTCCATAACACTGGAAGTGGTCTTCGGATCTCCGGATAACTTTCGAAGCGAGTTAATCTTCGATATCGTCTCTTTCCGTAGTGGTTATCATGCACTGCTTGGACGAACCGCATTCGCTCGATTCAATGCGGTACCACACTATGCATACCTCAAGCTGAAGATGCCAGGACCTCATGGGGTCATCACAGTCAACAGAAACATGGACCGCTCTCTCCGTACAGAAGAGCATACTGCAACCCTCGCGACAGAAGTACAAAGCAGCCTTCTTCGGCAAACCACCAATCCAGCGACAACAACACCGAATACCGTCAAGCGAGTCCGGAGTACCCCGCAACAGGATCACCAGGCACGCCAAGAACGCGACTAGTAGTCCGGCCTACACTCCAGCCCCATCAAGGCAGCATTCGTGCCACGCGTACACAATTATGCACACAAAATACCATGGCATAGGCGGAGGCGCAATAGCGACGCAGTCAACAGTGCGGTTCAACCGCAACATACTTTAATAACCCCCTTTATCTTTCAGGACCCTGCTTTCGAGAAGCCTCTTCAGAAGAGCCGGATTATCAGACTTTCACAGGAGAGAAAACCAAGGAGGCAAAATGCTTTGCGCACAAAGGGAATACCCAGGTGGATTCTGTTCACAATCGTTATACCTGTTTTATATACCTACATGCGGCCCGCCCTTGGATAGGACATGTCAAATAGTCCTATTTACTTCTGCTTAATGCATTCATTGTAAACATACGCTTAGAAGTGTTATTCATCAATGGGAGATAATATATAGCGTCATCTTATTATTCCCATCGGCACATTTTTCCTATAAATGTTTATTTAATATTGCATCCGTACACCTTGGTACGTTCAGTTTGCTAGTGGCTTATTATGGCATTATATGCATCAGCTCCGAATAATGTCTTGGGTCAACAGTTGGGTTATCTCGGCTCCCTTGTTTTGGTACCTTACATTCCGTTATATCGGCTAAGGTAGCGCAGGGAGAACTACTGCGATTGTGTCCCAGTTTTTCCGGACGAGCACCTCAGTAGAGAAAGCCGAAAACTGACTATCATGATGCAGCGAGAGCTGGTCGCTGTTCGAGATGTCTTGAAATCATTAAAGATTTTTTCCGCTTTAGGCGAGGAGTCGGTGTCGAGGGTTGGGTGCGACATATGCCAACGGGTGGCTTATCATGGTGGGGGAGAGTAGAACGTCACCGGTGCCTGGAAACGGGATGAGGCGCAGACATGCACGCCGGCGAATCTTACCCAGCTTCGGGGCTCTCTGGGGAGATAACACCCCTACTGCTGCTCTGCGGGGTCTCCGCATGATCACTATGGTGAGATGGTTACAAAGGCGCTCCTGGAGCTGTATCGGGAGGCAAGAGGGAGCGAGGCTGGCTCTCTCCTCTGCTTTCTGTGTGTCTAAATCTATCCAAGGCCGAACCCTTTGCATGGGTGCTTCGGGGGGTTTATATAGGCCTACCCCCCGGGGGTACAATAGTAATCTGACTGGGCGTGGCCCCCAGCCGTCTGTCTCTCGCGCCGTCGTCCTTCCTGCCGGCTTCTGGGGCCCGCCGACTGGTGGGTCCCGCGGATAGGTCGACACTGTGCGGTGCTCCTGATGACGCAGGCTCGGTCATGGGGTCGTGGCAACAGTGCCGCCGTCTGTCAGGCGATCACTGTCGCCACTCCCCATCCAATCTGGTTTATGGCCTGTGGGGCCCTGGCGGGGAGTCGGCCGACTCCGCGGGGGCCGACTCCCTCAGGGCCGTCTTCGGGCGCTCTGGCCGTGTTCGATTCTCCCGCTGACAGGTGGCCCGGCGATCTTCGGGCCGTACAGGCCGCCGTCATGGGCACAGTGCATCACGCACTGTGGCTGAGGTCAGGGGAGGCATGGCAACAGTGTTGCGCCTCACCGGAGATCTCCCGGTGATACGGCTCACTGTAGCCATGCCCACACCTCGTGGGTCGGAGGGGACGGCCACGTCGGGGCCGTGCCCAGCATCGGTCTTCGTGAAAGGTCGCGGGCTGACTCCCATAGTCGGCCCCCCTGAAGGTCGCAAGCCCGGAGTCGGCTTGCTTCAGAGTCGCCGTCCTGGACTCGGCTTCTCCGAAGGTCACCAGCTGGGACTCGGCCTCCCCGAAGGTCACCAGCTGGGACGCGGCAAGAGGGGCGCGGCTTGCCCCGATGTCTTGAAAGATCCTGGGTCCCGGGTCGGCCTACCCGTGGCCCATTACTCCGACAGTAGTCCCAGAAGCTGGTGAAGCCCTGCGGGCGCTGCCTCGTGGGGCTTCAGCAGTTTCAATTTTCCCAGTGCCGACTCTGAGACTCGGCCGCTGCTTCTTTAGGCCGCCTCGCCAAAGTCGGACTCGTTCTGCGAGGGGCCGCTGTTCGCAAGTCGCGGCGGGAAACGGGCGGCGTATCGGATACGCTTCCCTGCCATTATTGAGACGGTCCTATCGCGCGGCGCCACGTGGGGAGGACAGTCTGCCCACCCACGCGCGCGACGGGACGGGCCACCAGGTGGGGCCTGCCATCACCGCGCCTCGGCCCCCGAGCGGATCCGCTGTGGCCACGGACGGTTGGCATCCCCACGTTGTTACTGCGCGCAGTAACTTCGTGGGGGTTAATCGTGGGCGGCGTGGGGCCTCGGGCGCAGTTAATCCCATGTCCCCCCCCCCTCGGCTCCTCAGCCTGTAGGGCTATAAATAGGCGGGGAGGAGCGGGGCGGCACTGTACGCACACCCTCTCCCTCGCCCCCCTGCCTTCTCTTCTTCCTCCGCCGTGAGCCAAGGCATTCTTCCTCGTCGGCGATGAGTTCTTCTTCCGCCGCGCCGCCCACCTCGCGCTCCAGCGTGTGGGATGGCTCGGACCTAGGGCATGCCCGTCCTGCGCCGGCGGGAGAGATCCGGCCTGCGCCGGAGGAGGGCAAGCGGATCATCTTCCGCTCGCACCTAATGCGCGGGCTGGGGCTTCCAGCGAGCGGATTCTTCCGCTCGTTCCTGGAGTTCCACAAGGTGCAGCCGCATCACCTCACCCCCAATGCGGTGGTGCTTCTCTCCGCCTTCGCCACTCTGTGCGAAGGCTACATCGGCGTTCTCCCCACCCACGAGCTGTGGGGGCAGTTTTTCTCTTCAAAACTTGGTACTCAGGCCGCCGGCACGCCGGCTCAATGCGGCACCTACATCGTGGTGCGGCGCTCGACGGCCGACAATCCTTTTCCTCCCATTTCCGTTGGTGAAGTCGGTGAAGATGTGGCAGAAGTCCTACTTCTACGTGAAGAACATCTCTACCGACGGCGACTGGGTCAACCTGCCGCCCTTCGACCCGGAGCCTCTGACTGGCCGGCTTGCCAGCTGGTCCCACCGGTCCAAATCCTTTCGCCCTCTGGAGCCGGCGCCGTGGCGCGACTCCGAGTTCTGCTACAATCGGAAGGGCTCGTCGCCTCCGATCTTCTGGCCGCCTTCGTGGCGCGCCGAGTCCTTCCGCTTCAGGGCCGGCCTCACCTCATCTGCCAGATGAGCGGCCGCCATGATCCGAGCCGGCTGTGCACCAAGGACATGCCACGCGGGGAGGTGGCGAACTTGGTGAACCACATCGCTCACTGCGAGTTCAGCGAGGACTGGCAGTTCGGCAAGGAGCCGTACTCGCGCGACAACCCCCCTCCAATGGTAAGTCGCATCCGTCTGTAGTTCGATCTTCTTTGCGTCTGACTCCAAACTCTAATCATCGTTGGCTTCTTCTGGGCAGAATCCCCTCACGGCGCCCGCAGCCGGCACCATAAGAGAGCCTCACGATTACATCCCAGATCGCGAGGTCAGCGACGTCGACGACCCCGACTTGGGGGCGGCAGTGCTGGAGGCCGACGCCGAAGGTGGCGGAGAGGGGGCGGACGGCGGCCTCAGGCCGTCGGCGACCTTCGTCGACTGGCCCGAAGACGACGTCGACGTCGAAGTCGTCCCGCGCCGCCAGCCACGGGCCGGCCCCTTCGGCCAAGCCGGCGCGAAGAGACGTCACGCCGGGCCGAGTGCGCCCGGCGGCAAGCAAAAGAAGTTCAAGGGGGCCGCCGCCGCGACCAAGCGGGAGGAGGCGGCCGCGAAGGCCAACCGCTTCCGAAAGGAAGTGAGAAGGCCACCGCTAGTTTCCTCGTAAGCCTTCTTACTCTTTCATTTTCTTTGCTGGATCTTATCCGAATCTTGCTTGATTTTCCCTCCGATCTTCTCCAGAGCTCCCCTCTCCCTTGAGAGAGCCGCCGTCCCCTCCGTCATGGGGTCGGTGGAGACATCCGCCAACACTCGGCGGATTGATCCCGCTGCCGACCTTCGGGAGGCGACGGAACGGAACGTGCGGGAGAAGAGCGAGGAGGAGGAGGCCGACCACCTGGAGAAGGCGGAGGCCGAGAAGGCGGCCGCCAATGCCCAGCGGCGACTGGAGGAGGCCGAGACTGCTGCCGCGGCGAAACGGCACGCCGAGGAGGTCGCGCGTCGCCGATCGGCGATGCTTGTCCCCCCGCTGTCGTCGGCGCCGCCGGCTCCTGAGTTCACGGGGCAGACCGGGGAGGTCAGCACCGCGAACCCTCTCGTGGAGGAGGGCGGCGATGCTTCAGTCTCGGACACTCACGCGCCGCCTCCGCCACCGTCTGGGAGGCCGCACGGCAAGCAGCCGGTGGGCCCGTAGGATCCGCCGGCCACGGACGACGCCGAGGCGCGGCTGCTTCTTCAGGTCGCCGTGCCGACGCGCCGCCGGCTTGAGAGGACGAGCTCGGCGCCGCGAGCTCGGGAGACTGGCGCGGCCAGCTCGGCGAGTCTGGACGTCGAGGCCTCCAGTGCCGCGCCCACCGGCTGGTTGCGCGGAGGCGGCACCGGCCCGCTGAACTAGGCCCTCCTAGACGTCCAGGCCAAACTGCACGCGGAAGGCGACGCCCTCCAGGTCAGCACCAGGGCGCATCTGGCCTTGAGGACATCCGTTCGAGTAAGCTTCCTTTCTCTTGTTCGATTTCTGTCTTTCTCTGTGGGGGCGCGCCTGCGCACCCACTGGGTGTAGTCCCCGAGTTCGGGGCCGGCTACTGAGCAGGTGGTTCGGAACTCCCTCTAGTGAGCTCCGAGTACTAACTTCTGTCTTTGGCGGCTTTTTGCAGGAGTATCATAATCTCCGCGCCGCTGTCTTCAACCGCAACGTTGAGGAGCTGAAGAAGCGGACCGCCGACCTGACGGAGAGCCGAGGTGAGTTATTTCTTCCTTCTTCGCGGGGCGCGCTGGCGCACCCGCGGGCTGTAGTCCCCGAGATTCGGGCCGACTGCTGAGCAGTCGGGCCGGATCTCCCCAGCGATCTATCTTCCTTCTTCTCTACGGGGGCGAGCTGGCGCGCCCGCGGGCTGCAGTCCCCGAGATTCGGGCCGACTGCTGAGCAGTCGGGCCGGATCTCCCCGGCGACCTTCCTTACTGATGACTTTCTTGTCTTCTTCTTCGATCTTCAGGCGCCAATGCCGCCCTCCAGGAGCAGCTGGGCGAGGCCAACACCGCTCGCCGCGCCAAGGAGGAGGAGTGCGACAAGCTCGTCCAAGAGCGCGACCTGGTGGCGACGCAGCTAGCCGAGCAGAAAGAGTTGCTCCGGAAGGCGCAGGACGACGCCAAGTCGCAGGAGGATGCCCTTATGGCCGAGTTCGAGGTCGAGCGCTCCGCCTGGACCGACCGGGAGGCGATGCTGACCTCTGGCTACCACGATCTCGAGGACATCGTCGATGGTAAGTCTTTTTCTCTTCTTTGGTCTTCCGACCCTGTGTCGGGCTGATTCCTGATTTTTCTGACTGTCTTCTTTTCTGTCTTGGCAGACTTCTTTCCCGGCAACTCGCAAGCCGTCCCTCTGCCTATCGAGGCGGCTCGGGAGGAGCGAAGGGCGAAGGGTGAAGTAATTGCCGCCAACGCCCCCCGAACTATCGACGAGCAGCTTCTGAGCATCGGGGCTCGTCTTTTTCCTGCTCACCCTCTGCTACGCCGTCTTCAGCATGCCGGTGCCCAAGTGGTTGCCGCCCTGTGGCCGGAAGTGCCGGCTCTTCGCACCGCCAGCCGGACCGCTGACTAGCTGGAGGTCGCCACCGGCCGCTTTGAGGCTTGGAAGGGCTCCTCGGCTCGGGCCGGAGCACGCCGAGCCTTGGAGTTCGTCAAGGGGTGGTATCCGGGGATGGACCTGGACCGTCTGGCCACATTTTGGTCAGAGGCCCAGGCCGACCTGGAGGCCGCAGAAGGCGCCCCTGTCGAGCGCGCGGCGGCGATCGCCGAGTACACGGACACCAGTGTCTTTGTGCCCGAGCGGACTGACGGCGGTGAGGAGGCACCGCCGGACTGGTTCGGGATGAACCCGGAGTACGAGGAGGACTCGGCGGAGGTGATCGACTCCAGCGCCAAAGAGGAGGACGAGTCGGAGGACGGAAGCGAGGAGGAGGCGCCAGAGGACGAAGCAGGTGGCCAGCCTCAGCCCGACCACGCCTCCAGCAACGAACCGCGCAGGGACAAGGCGACCGCCGCCGGAGGCGGCCAGGCCGAGACCGCCCAGCCGACTGCCCCGGCATCCGACACCGCCGTCACCTCCAATCCTCCGGCCCCGGAGGCCGCCTCCTAGATAGCTTCTGTTTATCTGTCTTTTTGACTTTTTGCAAAACTTGTTAGATTCGAACAATTCCACCCACGGGGTCTATCCTGAATTCTTATTCAGAGACTCGGCCGACGGCCTTATGTAAATATTTATCTAATTTTTGCCTTTCCTTGCTTTTTGCCCTTAGACTTTTTCCTTTGCCGCCTTCCTTTAGTTGCCGCCTTGCCGGCTGGGCAGCCGCTCTGCGGACTGCCGCCGGGTCAAGCGCTCAGCTACTTTAGAGAGGCAAGTACTTTAGTCGTTTAGGGTATCTCAGCAAGTTGGCTAGGAACCGACAGGCCGACTATTCGAGAGTCGGCTGTCCTTGATAAAGATTGAGACGGCGAGCCGACTGCTCAAGAGTCGGCTCGGTAGGGAGAGGCTGGTAGCCGGCTTGGGCTATGCGTAGCTCTTAGGTCCTTAGCCATTTTTCATATGTGCGCTCGTTCTTGCTTGTCCCCTGCCTACCGACAGTCGCTCTGCGAGCTGCGGCTTTCGACGGGAGATGGCGTCGAGCACAACATATTACTTGTCTGACCGCAGGGAGCATTTCATAGCGCAAGACGGCGAGTCCCTGGGCCAACTAGTCGGACCCGATGCCAGGCAGTATGATAAAAAGGAACAGCATATTCGGAAGCGTGGTTCTTATCATACAGATAATCAAAAAGGCAGTCTCCGAGCTCGTCCCGGGGGGCCTAAGGTCTTAGTACTTTAATACAAGGAGGGTAGTGCGATACATACTGCATCAACTGTAAAATCTTCGAAGAAGATTTGCATTCCACGGGCTCTCTGTTTCTTTGCCGGAGTCGTCCCTCTTGCGCGCTCGAGGCTTCTGAGCGTCGATCAGATAGTAGGCGTCGTTTCCTAGCACCTTGCTGATGATGAAGGGACCTTCCCAAGGCGCCGACAACTTGTGCTGGCCGGCTGTTCTCTGAATCAGCCGGAGCACAAGGTCGCCCTCTTGGAACGATCTTGGCTTGACCTTGCGATTGTAGTATTGGCGCAGATTCTGCTGGTAGATGCCGGACCGACTGAGTGCCAACAGTCGGCCCTCTTCCAGCAGATCGATGCCGTCTTGGCGTGCTTCTTCAGCTTCCTCCTCGGTGTACATGGAGACTCGCGGAGAGTCGAACTCTATATCCGTTGGGATGACGGCTTCGGCACCGTAGACGAGGAAGAAAGGCGTGAAGCCGGTTGATTTGTTTGGGGTTGTGCGCAGACTCCAGAGGACGGCAGGCAGCTCCTCGACCCAACAGCCGGCTGAGCGCTCGAGTGGTTCAACCAATCGAGGCTTGATGCCGGACAGGATGAGGCCGTTGGTTCATTCCACCTGGCCGTTTGACTGCGGATGGGCAACGGACGCTAAGTCCAGTCGGATGCCTTGCGTCGCGCAGAAACGAGCCAAGGCGCCTTTGGCGAAATTGGTGCCGTTGTCGGTGATGATACTGTGCGGTATGCCGTACCGCACCGTGATGTCGGCAATGAAGGTTACTGCAGTAGGTCCGTTTAATTTCTTGATAGGCCTTGCTTCCACCCACTTGGTGAACTTGTCCACCGCGACAAGCAAATGGGTTAGGCCGCCTCGGGCCGTCTTGAATGGTCCCACCATGTCCAGGCCCCAAACTGCGAAGGGACAGGCAATGGGGATTTCTTCAGCGCGGAAGCCGGCTGAAGGGGCTTGGAGCGGAACATCTGGCACCCCTTGCATTTTTGGACTAGCTCTTTAGCTTCTTCCAGGGCAGTCGGCCAAAAGAAACCGTGCCGAAAGGCTTTGGCCACGAGTGCCCTTGAAGCCGCATGGTGGCCGCACTCGCCCTGATGGATGTCCCTGAGGATCGCTTGGCCTTGCTCTGACTCTACGCAGCGCTGGTAGACACCAGTGACACTGCGCCTGACTAGCTCTCTGTTGACTATGGTGTATGCTGCTGCTCGGCGCTACACTTGCCGAGCCAAGGTCTCGTCTGCTGGTAATTCTTTGTTCACTAGGAGTTTGAGGATGGGCTGTGCCCATGAAGGTGCTGCTATCTCTTCCACTGCTACCACAGCGACTTGGACAAGGGTGGCTAGGCTGGGAGGCGGCGGGTTGGAGTCTGCCGCCATTTGCTGGATTGGGGGAATCTCTGGGCCGACTGGGGCAGCTCCCGGGCCGACTGGCGCAGTTCCTGGGCCGGGCCCGGAAGTCCCCGGGCTGACTGGCGTAGTCCCCGGGCTGGGCTCTGAAGTCCCCGGGCCGACTGGCGCAGTCCCCGGGCTTGTTTCAACTGTGGCTTTCTTGAGGTCGCTTGCTGGGGCCTTGGAGTCGGATCCGGCTATTTCTGGTGGAGCCAGCACGAAGATGGAGTCTGACTCTGGTGAAGGCTTGATAGACGGCTTGAGGAGGCGCTGAAGGGCGACGCCAGAAGGCATCGCTTGGCGGGTGGAGCCGAGTCGTGCCAAGGCATCTGCATGATCGTTGTCGTTTCTTGGCACGTGAAGGAATTCGCACCCCTCAAAATATCCGCTGAGTTGCTGCACCAGGAAGCGATAACTTGCCATGTTTGCGTCTTTGGCGTCCCAGTCGCCGGATGATTGCTGAACCACTAAGTCAGAGTCGCCATAGCACAGGATCCGGCGAATGCCGAGCTCTTTGGCAAGCCGGAGCCCGTGGATGAGCGCTTCATATTCGGCGACGTTGTTGGAGGCGGCGAAGTGGATTTGCAGCACATATTTGAGCTTGTCGCCCTTAGGGGAGGTGAGGACGACGCCGGCTCCAAGGCCGGTGCGCATCTTGGAGCCGTCGAAGTGCATCCGCCAATGAGTGGAGTCGGGCGCTGGCGGCAGGTACTGGGTCTCGGCCCAGTCGACGAGGAAGTCGGCCAGCACCTGCGACTTGATGGCGGTGCGAGGTTGGTAGTAGATGGCATAAGGGGCTAGATCGATAGCCCACTTGGCCAATCGGCCGGAGGCGTCTCGGCTTCCAATGATCTCGGCGAGTGGGGTAGTGCAAACCACAGTGATTGGGTGCTCTTGAAAATAGGGCTTCAGCTTCTTGGCGGCAAAATGCACGCCGTAACACATCTTCTGGTAGTGAGGGTAGTTCATCTTGGAGGTCGACAGTACCTCGCTTAGGTAATACACCGGTCTCTGGACTGGAAGCACCATGCCTTCCTCCTTGCGCTCGACTACGATGACTGTGCTGACTACCCGGCTGGTGGCGGCGATGTACAAGAGCATGGGCTCTTTGGGAGTCGGAGCCGCCAACACAGGGGGAGTTGCCAACATCTTCTTCAGTTGGAGAAATGCCTCATCTGCCTTATGGTTCCACTCAAAAAAGGTGGTCTTCTTCATCAGTTGATACAAAGGCAGAGCTTTCTCGCCCAGCCGACTGATAAATCGGCTGATGGACGCCAGGCAGCCGGTGAACTTCTGCACATCCAACAGTCGGCTGGGTACCTCCATCCTCTCAATGGCCTTGATCTTCACGGGGTTGCACTCTATGCCGCGTTCGGAGACCAGGAAGCCAAGGAGCTGGCCGGCTGGGACTCCGAACACGCACTTCTCGGGGTTGAGCTTGATCTGGAATCGGTGCAAATTTTCGAAGGTCTCTTTGAGGTCTTCCAGCAGCGTCCCACACTTTTCTGTCTTTACCACCACATCATCCACATAGACGTGGGCGTTCCTGCCGAGTTGCTTGAGGAGGCACTTCTGCATGCAACGCTGAAAGGTGGCGCCGGCATTCCTTAAGCCGGACATCATTGTCAGGTAGGAGAAGGCTCCAAATGGCGTGATGAATGCGGTCTTCAGTCTGTCTGCTGGATTCAGCTTGATCTGGTGATATCCTGAGTATGCGTCTAGGAAACTCAACATCTCGCATCTGGCTGTGGAGTCTATCACCTGATCAATCCTTGGCAGAGGAAACGGGTCCTTCGGGCAGGCTTTATTGAGGCTTGTGTAGTCGATACACATCCGCCACTGCTTGTTTTTCTTCAGTACCAGCACTGGGTTTGCTAGCCACTCTGGAAAAAAAACTTCCATAATGAATCTGGCTGCCAAGAGCCGGGCTATCTCTTCTCCAACAACTCTTCTCTTCTCTTCAGACAGGTGGCGCAAGGGCTGCCTGACGGGCTTCACATCCGGCCTAACGTGTAACTTGTGCTCGGCGAATTCCGTCGGCACACCCGGCATGTCCTTGGGGGACCATGTGAAGATGTCCCGATTCTCACGGAGGAAATCGACGAGCTCGCCTTCCTATTTGCTGTCAAGGCATGTGCCTATGACAGCGTATCTCTCTGGGTGCTCCGGGTCCAAGGGTATCTTCTTGGTTTCTTTAGCCGGCTTGAATGATCCTTCTGCCTCCGACTCCTTGGGGTCGGGCGACATCTCTGGCTGCTTTCTAGGCATCGCCACGACTCGGTCAAGGAGCCGCTTCTCGGCTGCGATCACCAAACACTCGGCCAGCCGACTGCTTTCAGCCGCGCAAGCGGACGACTTCTTGTAGTCACCGGCGATGGTCAGGATCCCCTTGGAGCTTGGCATCTTCATCTTGAGGTAGGCGTAGTGGGGAACCGCCATGAACTTGGCCAAGGCAGGCCGGCCAAGCAGTGCGTGGTACAGGCTCTCCAAGTCCACCACCTCGAACCAGACTGGTTCTCGGCCGAAGTGATCTTTGTCTCCGAAGAGGACGTTTATCAGGATCATGCCGATTGGTGAGCAGGAGAGGCCGGGTACAATTCCATGGAACACTGTGCGGCTGCTCTGCAGCTGTCTTCGCCTGATTCCGAGCTTCTCCATGGTGTCTTTGTACAGGATGTTTATGCTGCTGCCTCTGTCTATCAGGACCCGCGAGAAACGGGCGGCCCGCCTATCAGTGGCCAAGGTCGCGCCTAAGACCAGGGCGTAGGAGCCTGGATTCGGCATCACCTCTGGGTGATCTGCCCGACTCCAACTGATAGGCTTCTCGGACCAATGCATGAACTCTGGAGCATCCGTTGCTATTGCATTTACTTCTTGCTGTTGTTGGCGCCTGCTGCGCCGGTCATCTGCCACACTGGTGAACACTATGTAGGCTCCGTGCTCTTCTGGGAACTCGTCTTGGACGGCGCCGACTGGCCGGGCCGCCGGCTGCTGGGGCGGCGGCAGAGGCGGCGGCCCTGCAGGCGGCGGAGGAGTAAGGCCGTCTCCCTTGGCGATTCTGGCGAGCCAGTGGCACTTTCTTGTGGTGTGGTTCGAAGGCTTCGCGCCGCTGTGGAACTTGCAAGGACCATCCAATGTCTGCTCATAGGAGAAAGCTGGCAACCAATTGGACTTGCCGCCTTTCTGCCGCTTGGCCGGAGGCTGCCCCTCCGGCTGCTGATCTTCTACTGCCACGACCTGCCGACTGTTGGAAGTCGGCTGTGGGGCCTTGCGCTTGTTGTCATTTTGCTGCTGTCGCCGGCTGGCGTCTCCAGCCGGGGTTCTGGGAGCCTAGGGAGTCACTTTGCCAGCCGCGTTGACTTGAATCTCCGTCTTCATGGAAGAGTCGGCCGTGGCGTACTTATCCGCTATGACTAGCAGTTCGTCAAGGGTTTCGGGCTCGTCGTAGAGGAGCTTGTGCTTGAGGAGGGTGCCCTCTCGGCACCCAGCAGTGAAGTACTCGATGGCCTGCACCTCGTGCACGCCCTCGCAGGAGTTTCGAAGTTCGCCCCAGCGAGTGAGGTAGTCGTGCATTGATTCTTCAGGGCCTTGCACGCACAAGGAGAGCTGGCGCGGCTTGGGAGGTCGCTTGTACGTGCTGGTGAAGTTACGAATGAAAGCTTTGGTGAAGTCGACCCAGCTATTGATGTTGCGGGGCTTCAGGATGTTCAGCCATGTCCGGGCCGTGCCCTGGAGCATGAGGGGAACATACTTCACGGCAACTCGCTTGTTGCCGTTTGCTATGTTGACGGCTGTGGAGTAGTCTATCAGCCAGTCCTCCGGCTTCACAGAGCCGGTGTACTTAGGTGTGTCTCGGGGGAGCGTGAACCCTTTGGGGAAGGGCTCGTCTCTGATGCGGGGCCCGAAGCAAGGCAAACCCAACTCATCTTCTTCTTCCAGCGCCAGGGATCGGTAGAGTCGGTCGATCCGATGGCGGGCGTCATTCTCTCCGACTCCCTCTCGGCGGCCAAGGCGACCTCCGAGAGTCGGATGCTCAATAGGCGGCGGGGAAACTCGCCGCTCTCTTCGGGGTGGGGGAGGCAGATAATCATCCCGTCGTTCCACTGCTCTTGGCCGGCCGTCTTGGTCGCACTCAATGGTGAGGCCAGTCCGGCTGTGACTGATAGCCGGCTCCTTCTCTTTCCTTCCGCGGACTCCGCCAGTCGGCATCCGGGAGGTCGCGCCTTGTTCTCGGTGAGGGGGTAAGTCGTTGTTTGGCTGCTGTAGCACATCTGCGCGGCCGCCTGCCGCGTTTTGCGCAGCAACCGCATCGAGGAGCTGCTGGACTCGCTCCGTCATCACACGGCGTTCTTCGCCCTCAAAGTTCTTCAGCTCTTCGGTCGCCGCTTGGGCGGCGCGGATAATCTCCGCAGGGGTGGCGTACACGGGGCGTTTCGCCCCGAGCAAGTCGGCAATGGCTGCGCCACGCTGTCGGACCGCACCCAGACGGCTCGGCCCGGTCGGAGCCGGCGAGCCGCCTACGGCGCGATCCATCTCGCGCTGGTATGCTTCTGACAAGCGTCTCATGCTTGCCAACTTCTTGGCGCCTTCGATGATCTGAACGCGGCGTTCTTCCAGCGTCTCAGCGTCCGCGTCCTCTGGAATGGGCGCGGTCAGGTCTTGTAGGACCGCTGGCAGCGGGTCCTGGGCGTCTTCGCCGGAGTGCTCGCCGTGGCTGATGACGAGCACCTCCGTGATGGCGCTTCCGCCACTCTCCTCGTACGGAAGCGGCTCGTCGTAGACCACCACGTTGGTGGGGAAGATATCGAGCGATACGGCGTCGGAGTCGACCAGCATCGGGTCGGAGGAGCCTACGGATTCCAAATCTACGGCAGGCTCGCCGGCGACGTGGAGTTGGTCGAGGAGGCCCGCGAGTAGGTTCTCGGGGCCACCCGTGCCTGCACTTGGTGCAGGCTCATCGGAGAGGCGCACCTCGCCGATGAGTTCGGCGAGGCCGCTCGCAGCGCAGGCGGCTTCGGCGCTGCGCAGTGTGTCGATGCAGACTCCATCTGGCGAGCCTGGCTGGCTGCGCTCGCCAGGGAGCAAAAGGGTTCCCGTCCAGAACAGATCTCCGGACGACGGTGCACCTCGCCCCACGGTGGGCGCCAAATGTCGGGGGTTGGGTGCGACATATGCCAACGGGTGGCTTATCATGGTGGGGGAGAGTAGAACGTCGCCGGTGCCTGGAAACGGGATGAGGCGCAGACATGCACGCCGGCGAATCTTACCTAGCTTCGGGGCTTTCCGGGGAGATAACACCCCTACTGCTGCTCTGCGGGGTCTCCGCATGATCACTATGGTGAGATGGTTACAAAGGCGCTCCTGGAGCTATATCGGGAGGCAAGAGGGAGCGAGGCTGGCTCTCTCCTTTGCTTTCTGTGTGTCTAAATCTATCCAAGGCCGAACCCTTTGCATGGGTGCTTCGGGGGGTTTATATAGGCCTACCCCTCAGGGGTACAATAGTAATCTGACTAGGCGTGGCCCCCAGCCGTCTGTCTCTCGCGCTGTCTTCCTTCCTGCCGGCTTCTGGGGCCCGCCGACTGGTGGATCCCGCGGACAGGTCGACACTGTGCGGCGCTCCTGATGACGCAGGCTCGGTCATGGGGTCGTGGCAACAGTGCCGCCGTCTGTCAGGCGGTCATTGTCGCCACTCCCCATCCAATCTGGTTTATGGCCTGTGGGGCCCTGGCGGGGAGGCGGCCGACTCCGCGGGGGCCGACTCCCTCAGGGTCATCTTCGGGCACTCTGGCCGTCTTCGATTCTCCCGCTGACAGGTGGCCCGGTGATCTTCGGGCCGTACAGGCCGCCGTCGTGGGCACAGTGCATCACGCACTGTGGCTGAGGTCAGGGGAGGCATGGCAACAGTGTCGCGCCTCACTGGAGATCTCCCGGTGATACTGCTCACTGTAGCCATGCCCACGCCTCGTGGGTCAGAGGGGACGGCCACGTCGGGGCCGTGCCCAGCATCGGTCTTCGTGAAAGGTCACGGGCCGACTCCCATAGTCGGCCCCCCTGAAGGTCGCAAGCCCGGAGTCGGCTTGCTTCAGAGTCGCCGTCCTGGACTCGGCTTCTCCGAAGGTCGCCAGCTGGGACTCGGCCTCCCCGAAGGTCGCCAGCTGGGACGCGGCAAGAGGGGCGCGGCTCGCCCCGATGTCTTGAAAGATCCTGGGTCCCGGGTCGGCCTACCCGTGGCCCATTACTCCGACAGTCGGCCTCGTCCGATTTAGGCGTGTATGGCACCCCAATTCGGCCTTCTGAATTCTAGGGGCTTCACCGCAATTTAAAATTACATACTTCTATGGCTATGTGAGAATTATAAAGTCGAATAGTCCGATTACCTTGTTCGTTGCGCCAAACACCTCCTTCACGGACTAAAAATTTGGATAAAAGAATGTTTTGGGTTTTCCACGAACACCCTAGTACTAGTTACGTGGGGGCGAAAGCCGACGACTGGCCTACTTTCATAATTTTATAAACAGCCACACAGAAGGTAATATGTTAAATCAACAAAGTGCTATATAGCGCAAACAAATTCGTTTTCATATTACAAAAATGACAAGAGTACATTCACTCAAAGATGTGTCCTTGGTACATTCATCGGCCACGAGGCGAGCGCCTTTCATAATGCCATCATAATATCTTTCAGGATAGCAATGCACCTTGCCCTCCGGCGGTCCATCCTTCACCAGCTTCTCCGCATCCAGCTTGCCCCAATGCACCCTAGCACGGGCAAAGGCTCGACGGGCACCGTTGATACATCTCCAACGTATCTATAATTTTTGATTGTTCCATGCTATTATATTACCTCTTTTGGATGTTTATGGGCTTTATTTTACACATTTATATCATTTTTGGGACTAACCTACTAATCGGAGGCCCAGCCCATATTGCTGTTTTTTGCCTATTTCAGTATTTCGAAGAAAAGGAATATCAAACGGAGTCCAAACGAAATGAAACCTTCGGGAGCGTGATTTTTGGAACAAACGTGATCCGGAGAGCTTGGAGTGCAAGTCAAGAAGCTTCCGAGGGCCCCACGAGATAGGGGGCTGCCCCCCTGTAGGGCGTGCCCCCTTGTCTCATGGGCCCCTCGGGCGGTCACCGACGTACTTCTTCCTCCTATATATACCTACGTACCCCGAAAACATCCAGGGGCACCACGAAACACAATTTCCACCGCTGTAACCTTCTGTATCCGCGAGATCCCATCTTGGAGCCTTCGCCGGCACTCCGCCGGAGGGGGAATCAACCATGGAGGGCCTCTACATCAACATCCTTGCCCCTCCGATGAGTTGTGAGTAGTTTACCACAGACCTACGGGTCCATAGTTATTAGCTAGATGGCTTCTTCTCTCTTTTTGGATCTCAATACAATGTTGTCCCCCTCTCTTGTGGAGATCTATTCGATGTAAACTCTTTTTGCAGTGTGTTTGTCGAGATCTGATGAATTGTGGGTTCATGATCAAGTTTATCTATGAATAATATTTGAATCTTCTCTGAATTCTTTTATGTATGATTGAGTTATCTTTGCAAGTCTCTTCGAATTATCAGTTTGGTTTGGCCTACTAGATTGGTCTTTCTTGACATGGGAGAAGTGCTTAGCTTTGGGTTCAATCTTGCGGTGTCCTTACCCAGTGACAGAAAGGGTTGCAAGACACGTATTGTATTGTTGCCATCGAGGATAACAAGATGGGTGTCGGTGTCAAAACTGGCGGATCTCGGGTAGGGGGTCCCGAACTGTGCGTCTAGGCGGATGGTAACAGGAGACAAGGGACACGATGTTTTTACCCAGGTTCGGGCTCTCTCGATGGAGGTAAAACCCTACTCCTGCTTGATTGATATTGATGATATGGGTAGTACAAGAGTGGATCTATCACGAGATCAAGGAGGCTAAACCCTAGAAGCTAGCCTATGGTATGATTGTTGTAATGGTTGTCCTACGGACTAAAGCCCTCCGGTTTATATAGACACCGGAGAGGGCTAGGGTTACACGGAGTCGGTTACAATGGTAGGAGATCTACATATCCGTATTGCCAAGCTTGCCTTCCACGCCAAGGAAAGTCCCATCCGGACACGGGACAAAGTCTTCAATCTTGTATCTTCATAGTCTTGGAGTCCGGCGGACGATGATAGTCCGGCTGTCCGGACACCCCCTAGTCCAGGACTCCCTCTGTAGCCCCTGAACCTCGCTTCAATGACGATGAGTCCGGCGTGCATAATGTTCGGCATTGCAAGGCGGGTTCCTCCTCCGAATAATCCATAGAAGATTGTGAACACCAGGATAGTGTCCGGCTCTACAAAATAATTTCCACATTCCACCGTAGAGAGAATAATATGTACACAAGTTCAATCTGCTGACGTATCTTGTAGCATGACGTCGCGCCACTACCAAGCCTTTACTTGAATTGTTTTTTATTATACCACCTCAGTGCGTTTAGCGAAGCGGTTTCCTTGGCACGTCTTGTCGAAGCAGAGATCATGTTCCCCTTATTCCGGGATTCTCATCAATACGGACATGGGTAATCCAACCGCGCCATTGATGGTGGCGCTTGGGAGATAAGCGAGTTTTACCAGGCCGGTGGGGACACATAGTCTTCGTCCGCCTATATATAAGGGATAAGGATCCACCTTTTCACCTACGCCTTCTTCCTCCTTTGCTTATCCATCTCCGCGCACTCTCGAGCTCTAGCGCCCAAGTCCGCGCATCTCATCTTGACCTTCTCCGACCATGTCCGAAGCGGGAGGCAAATGGTTGGCCTCCTCCATGACGGAGGAGCACATCGCAAAACTGCGCAGCGCCGGATACCTTTCCGTCGACATCGCGCACCGGCTGCCCGACAAGGGGCAGCTCATCCCCACCCCCAGGCCCCATGAGAGGGTCGTTTTCCTTCCCCACTTCCTTCGCGGACTGGGCTTTCCACTTCACCCCTTTGTCCGAGGGCTCATGTTCTACTACGGCCTGGATTTCCACGATCTAGCGCCAAACTTCATCCTCAACATCTCGGTGTTTATCGTCGTGTGCGAGGCCTTCCTCTGCATCCAGCCCCACTTCGGCTTGTGTCTCAAGACCTTCAATGCCAAGCCGAAGGTAGTGAAGGGCACTCAAGCGGAGTGCAGAGGCGCCATGTTTGGCAAGATGCCCAACGTCCTCTGGTTCGAAGGGGCCTTCGTGGAGTCCGTCAAGGGGTGGCAATCGGGGTGGTTCTACATCACCGAGCCGCGCGACCCTACGTGGGTGGCGGCCCCCAAGTTCAGATCTGGTATCCCCATGTAGCTCACCTCCTGGAAAGAGAAGGGCTTGCTATGGGGTAGTTCGGAGGAGGTGACGGGACTCCAAGCCTGTATCCAGAAGCTGGTGAACAAGAAGCTCAGGCTTGTTAATGTGGTCCAAGTCATGCTCGTCCGCCGGATTATCCCATGCCAAGAACGGGCATTCGACCTGTGGGAGTTCGATCCAGCACAGCACCAGGCACTGAGCGGTCTCTTCGACATGACATACGAAGGTGCCTAGAGGGTGCTGTTCAAGGGCGCCGAAGCTCCCGCATCCGCTGCTGAAGATCGCGGATTTCACTCGCAGCGACCAGCTGACGAGGTAAGTGATTCTACCCCTTTATGGGACACTTGTTTTTGATAGTTTGACCCTATGCAGGTTTCAATCTTTCTTTTCCTTTGACAGGACTGGATTGAGAAGGCCAGGCAGATCATCTGCCTGGCTCCCATGCCAGAAAACCCAGTAGACGCCCGTCTAGCGGGGCTGCTGGCTCCGGCACCGCATGTGGTGCCGGAGAAGAAGGCCAAGAAGGTGGCCACGGGTACTCGAAAGAGTTCCCGTTTTTAGGTGTCTGACGATTCTGGGGCGGACTCCTCCCCCGAAGGCGAGGAGGAGGAAGAAGACTCTCTCCCAGAGGAAGGAGAGAGGAAGAGGAAGGCTTCCCCGATAGGGGAGGCCGAAGGGTCCAAGAGGGGAAGAACTATTCCCCCGGACAGCTCCACCAACGCCAACGTTGGTGATGAAGAGTGGCCCTCAAGGGCCAGGCCTCCGGCAAGATCGTAAGTATCCGGATTCCTGAACGATTTGCGATTTATTTTGTGTCACATAGTGTCCTTCTAATGCCGCACACTGCCTGCAGTCCGGCCGATGATGATCTCCCTGCTTCGTCGAGCGGGTCGTTGGCTCCGTCGGATGTAGATTCCATCCCGACTGCCTCTACCCCTCACGCCGCTGAGGACGCCGAGGTGGGATCCCGGGAAGGGACCCATCAGGAGGAGGATCCGGAGGCGCCGCAAGGCAGCCTCCCGGACTTTGCGCCGGACTCCACACCGGAACCTGCAGTGGTTCCGGAGTCCGGCAGGAGGCCCCTTCGCAAGAAGGGCAAGACCGTGACACCGGCAGCCTCCGTCCAACCAGAGGCGCCGGACAACTTGTTGGAGGCGCTCAAAGGCGCTTCCATCGAGGAAGAACACCGCACTATCATGAGTGCGGTGATCCAGAAGGTTCAGCTCGCCAAGAGCGGGCTGACCGAAGCCTGCAGTAGCCTTCTAACAGGCTTTGAGGTAAGAAGTTAAAAATATGTAATGTAATACCGCATAGACAGTAGCCCCTGATGCTCAGTTCGGTGTTCGGAAAGAAAAGCCGGACTGAGGATCTATAAAAGATATACGCAGGGTTGCTAAAAAATTATGTCAATATGGGTTTGCAGGCTGCGCTGCTGACCTCTGCCGCACTAACTGCGGAGGTCGGTGCTTTGAAGTAGGACCTCGAGCGATCCGAGCAAGAGCTCCGCCGTGCCAAGAAGCAGCTTGAGGACAAAGAAGGTGAGTAACACCACTTTGAATAGTTACCCTACAGAAAAGGATTTAGGTTGCAATAGAAATAACAAGGATAACGTGGGTACTGCAGGGGCCACGAACGAGGTGGCGACCCTGACGGAGGCTGTGTCTGCGGCCGAACGTAATGCGGCCGCGGAACGGGTAGAGCGAGAGAAGCAGGAGGCACTGGTGGCGGAGGTCCGGCAAGAGCTCCAGGCTCTCATGGAAAAGCATGAGAGTTTGGAGCGTGACTCGAAGACTCGAGAGTCCGAGCTTGCCTCGGCTCTCAAAAGTGCCAAAGCTGCCAAGGCCGAGGCCCATAAGGCCCTTCAGGAGGTTGAGGATGTGAAGAAAATAGCGGCGGGTAAGGAATTTTTCTTGCAAAGCAAGCATGTTAATGTAAACTACCTGACACTTACCCGAATTCGGAGCTCTCCAAGGGCGTTTGCAGATCTGCCTCGCAGTGTATCCGATGCCGCCGCATTCTACCGTGGCAAGGAGGGGAGCTCAATGGAGAAGGTCTTCTGGTCTCAGTACGCTGAGGCCGGCCATCCGGTGCCCCCTAGCGACCAGCTGAAGCAGCTGGTCGAGCTCCACAAGGTAGCCGAGCAGGCCATGAAGGGCCTCATAGTCCGGCTGTGGCCTGGGGAGGCCATGCCTGGGAGCTACTTCGGCCTCGTGCGACGGCTGGTGGATGCGTGCCCCTGGGTGGAGGTCATCAAGTGCTCCGCCTGTATTGAAGGTGCTCGTCGGGCCCTTGCCCGCGCAAAAGTGCACTGGGGCAAGCTGGATGCGAAGAGGCTTATCACTGACGCGCCGCCAGCGGGCAAGGAGTATCGTACGCCCGAGATGTACTATAAGACTGTCCTGAAGGGTGCCCGCAAGATTGCGGATGAGTGCCCCAGAGATGTAATTACTGAGTAAACTCGCTATGTATTATCCTGTGCGCTGAAAACTTTGTTCATATGCACTAAGAAACGTTTGTTTAATTTAAAATATTACCTTCTGTGCGGCCGTTTATAAAATCTGAGAGATGGCAAGTCGTCGACTTCAGCCCCCATGCCACGAGTGCTCGGGTGTTCGGGATAAACTTGAGCACTCTTGTTCCCATTTTTGGGTCCATCTAGGGAGGCGCTCAACACAACGAACAAGGCAACCAGACTTATAATGCTTGAACACTCTCACTTAGCGATAGAATTCTATAATTTTAAATTTCGGCGAAGCCCCTAGTATTCGGAAGACCGAGTTCGGGGCGCTATCCACGCCTTGGCCGGACATTATCCGGTTCTTCGCTCGAAGCGGCATAAGTCTTTAAGGACTCGAAAAGACCTCTCGAACAGCGACCAGTCTCTCGCCTTATCATGACAGTCAGTTTTAGCTTTCTCCACTGAGGCGCTCGCCCAGCTCAACCGGGGCGCAATCGCAGTGGTTCTCCCAGTGCCACATTAGCCGACAGAACGGAATGTAAGGTACCAAAACGTGGGAGCTGGGCAAACCCAACTATTGACCCAAGACATGATTCGGAGCCGATTAATATAATGCTATAAGTTTGGGGTGCCGCACTTGTGAAAGTGTTCGGACTTATCACACCATAATGCGGGGAACATAAGCCCCTGGTGTATTCGGCCATACCAAAATATACGGGTGCAAGATGTCATTAATGGACATGTATGTAAAGTGATGCAATTATAGGCAAAAATGCTGCATTATTTATTTAATGAATTCTGCTATGAGTGCGGAATGATACAAATAGTGCGGTAAGCAAGGGATTGGACTAATTAAACATGTCCCCCTCCAGGGGTGGTCTGTGGACTGGTGTGTATAATCAAATTTAATGCTCTTAATGGAGACCACCTGAGTGTTCGTCGCAGCCTTTTTTCCTCCCTGGTTGTTGCATCGTGAGTTCGGCGGGTTCGCCGCCGGACAGGGCCTCTGGTGAACGGAGTCCTGTGTATACAAAGAAGGAAAATAAAAAATAAAAAAGAGCGACACACTTGTGAGCCCCTGGTGTGGTCGAGCCGCACTCTGGGTCTGTTGTGGTCGTGCCCCTCCCCCTAGGCCCATGGTATCATGCGAGGGCTGGGGTTGGGGCTGCATTGCTATGCATGCTCGGACCGTGCCATGTGGTCTTGATTGATGTTGCTCCGGGCGCATTTGGCCGTGTCCGGTCGTTTAACGGCTGGACTCGAGAATTGCCTTAAAAGGCTGCTCTGTACTTCTACCGCGAGAGCCGCTGTATGTTCCTCCGTTCGGAGGGAGCATTCCGTATTTCCGTTGACCGTGATGACTCCACGAGGGCCTGGCATCTTGAGCTTGAGGTATGCATAATGCGGCACCACGTTGAACTTTGCAAACGCAGTTCGTCCGAGCAGAGCGTGATAGCCGCTGCGGAACGGGACTATGTCGAAGATTAACTCCTCGCTTCGGAAATTATCCGGGGATCCGAAGACCACTTCCAGTGTGACTGAGCCTGTACAATTGGCCTCAACACCTGGTATGACGCCTTTGAAGGTCGTCTTTGTAGGTTTAATCCTTGAGGGGTCTATGCCCATCTTCCGCACTGTATCCTGATAAAGCAGGTTCAGGCTGCTGCCGCCATCCATCAGGACTCTCGTGAGGTGAAATCCATCGACGATTGGGTCTAAAACCAATGCGGCGAATCC
This sequence comes from Triticum timopheevii, assembly GCA_963921465.1. Lineage (NCBI taxonomy): Eukaryota > Viridiplantae > Streptophyta > Magnoliopsida > Poales > Poaceae > Triticum > Triticum timopheevii. Next base: position 474,962,057 of record OY997264.1, on the reverse strand, counting down.
GCCATGGCGAATACTGGTCGGATGGTCTCTTCGATCGAAAGTGATCGGGCAAGAGGACCATGGATTGAACTTCGGGGCGACTGGCTCCATCGCATATACGTCCCTTAGTGCACGCTTCCGCTCCCTTTGGGGTATATGGGTTGCGTATATCATGTTGACCGTCCGCACTTGTGGGGGGAAACCTTTCTGTCCTCTACTGTTCGGCGGCCGGGTCTCCTCCTCGTCATTGCTGTGCATCCCCTTATCGTTGTTTTCGGCAATTAACATGCCTGCCTGCTTAAATACCCAACAATCTCTGTTGGTGTGGTTAGCTGGTTTTTCAGGGGTGCCATGTATCTGGCAAGAGCGGTCGAGTATTCGGTCCAAATTGGACGGACCCGGAGTGGTTCTTTCGAATGGCTTCTTCCGCTGACCGGGTTTAGAGCCTCAGAATCCGGCGTTGACTGTCGTATCCTCATTGTTGTCACCGTTAACGCGGCGCTTGTTTAGCTTCGACGCGACCTGCCGTTGTGGTCCTTAGTATCCGGACTGCCAGCATTTTTACTGAGGTTGTTGCTGCGAGCTAGCCAGCTATCCTCTCCCGCACAGAAGCGGGCAATTAGTGATGTGAGGGATGCCATGGATTTCGGCTTTTCCTGTCCTAGGTGCCGGGCTAGCCATTCGTCGCGGATGTTATGTTTGAAGGCTGCGAGGGCCTCTGCATCCGGACAGTCGACGATTTGATTTTTCTTTGTTAAGAACCATGTCCAGAACTGTCTATCCGATTCATCTGGCTGATGAATTATGTGGCTTAGGTCATCGGCGTCTGGTGGTCGCACATATGTGCCCTGGAAGTTGTCGAGGAATGCGGCTTCCAGGTCCTCCCAACACCCAATTGACTCTGCGGGCAAGCTGTTAAGCCAATGCCGAGCTGGTCCTTTAAGCTTGAGTGGGAGGTATTTGATGGCATGGAGATCGTCTCCGCGGGCCATATGGATATGAAGGAGATAATCTTCGATCCAAATAGCAGGGTCTGTCGTGCCATCGTTGGATTCAATGTTTACGGGTTTAAACCCTTCAGGGATTTGATGATCCATTACTTCGTCAGTGAAGCATAGCGGGTGTGCGGCGCCTCTGTATTGAGCAATATCACGACGTAGCTCAAGGGAGCGTTGTCTGTTGTGTTCGTCCCAGCCGAAGTTGTTGTATCCGGCGCGACGGTATTCGTCGTGGGTCGTGGGGCGCCCACGTGATCCATAGATGGATCTGGATTGCCCTGCTTTGTCCTCCAATATATCTTGCAAGTCCAGCGCATTCCCTCGTGGCTTCATACTTTTGGAGCGATGCCGGGGTACGGTCTTGGTGGAGGGCCTGGATGCCTCTCTATCGCGACCACGGGGTGGTCGGTCGGCCGTATTGTGCGCTGGTGATGAAGGTATGTATGCTTCCTCCTCTAGTCGGGGGAGCAACTTGCGTTTTGGGTAACTCTTGGAGGGACGTTCGAGTTCATACTCTTCGGCCGTGAGGACCTCGGTCCATCTGTCGGCCAGCAGGTCTTGATCAGCTTGAAGCTGCTGCTGCTTTTTCTTTAGGCTGTTTGCTGTGGCCATTAGCCTGCGTTTGAAACGCTCTTGTTCGACGGGATCCTCGGGAACGACGAATTCATCGTCGTCGAGGCTTGCCTCGTCCCTGGAGGGAGGTATGTAATTATCATCCTCGACCTCTTCGTCTGCCGCTCTCTCGTGAGGGCTTGCTTCTGCATCCTCCTGCGCTGAATCTTGCTGGAGGGGATTGTCTTCGGCACTTTCTGGGGTGTTATTATCTCCTGTGCCGGAATCTCCATTCTTGCTGTGGCGGGATTTAGAGCGGCGCCGCTGACGTCGGCGCTGGGCTGTTTCTTTAAGGAATATGCCTCCGCTGCTTCTTCGCCGTCCCCATCTTTTGGGGTGACCACCATGTATATGTCATATGACGAGGTGGTCTTCCAGTGCCCTGTAGGCGCTGGTTCTTGTTCGTCTCCGGCATCGTCGTCCATACCGTCGATGTCTTCGGAGTCGTAGTCTAGCATGTCGGTTAGATCGTCGACAGTGGCTACAAAGTGGGTGGTGGGTGGGCTTTGAATTTCTTCGTCGTCCGCATCCCAACCATCCTGGCCATAACCCGGCCAGGGCTCTCCGGATAGCGAGAGATGCTTTAGCGAATTTAAGATGTCGCCAAAGGGCAAGACCGCAGCGCTGAACTCCATGATCGGCGCCCATTTGGATTCGATTGGAAGGGGCGCCGGAGGTTCGGAGTCCGGCAGGGAGTCCGGCACCTCGGAGTCACGAGCTCTATAAGGGACACAGTCAGTGTTCAGCTCCATCGCCGTGGAAGTTGCAGCTCCCGAGGCGGTGTCCAGCCACCCGTCCTTGATCTGCGCGATCGGCTCCGAATTAAGGATCGGAGCGGATTGGTGTGCGGCCTCCGAGGTACTGTCCGGCGGCAGAGTTAGATCATGCCCATCGCGACAGTGCGGCACGCTCGGCTGCGGATCAGATCCATCGAAGATCAAGTCTCCGCGGATGTCCGCAGTGAAGTTTAGACTTCCAAATCTGACCTGACGGCCAGGGGCGTAGCTTTCGATCTGCTCCAGATGGCCAAGTGAATTAGCCCGCAGTGCGAAGCCGCCGAATACGAAGATCTGTCCGGGGAGAAAAGTCTCACCCTGGACGTCGTTGTTGTTGATTGAAGAAGCCATCAAGCCTATCGGTGACGACACAGAGGAACTCTCAATGAAAGCACCAATGTCGGTGTCAAAACCGGCGGATCTCGGGTAGGGGGTCCCGAACTGTGCGTCTAGGCGGATGGTAACAGGAGACAAGGGACACGATGTTTTTACCCAGGTTCGGGCCCTCTCGATGGAGGTAAAACCCTACTCCTGCTTGATTGATATTGATGATATGGGTAGTACAAGAGTGGATCTACCACGAGATCAAGGAGGCTAAACCCTAGAAGCTAGCCTATGGTATGATTGTTGTAATGGTTGTTGTCCTACGGACTAAAGCCCTCCGGTTTATATAGACACCAGAGAGGGCTAGGGTTACACAGAGTCGGTTACAATGGTAGGAGATCTACATATCCGTATTGCCAAGCTTGCCTTCCACGCCAAGGAAAGTCCCATCCGGACACGGGACGAAGTCTTCAATATTGTATCTTCATAGTCTTGGAGTCTGACGGACGATGATAGTCCGGTTGTCCGGACACCCCCTAGTCCAGGACTCCCTCAATGGGGTTTATATCATATTGCATGTGTTTATCCCTCTACATCATGTCATCTTGCTTAATGTGTTACTCTGTTCTTATGAACTTAATACTCTAGATGCAGGCAGGAGTCGGTCGATGTGTGGAGTAATAGTAGTAGATGCAGGCGGGAGTCGGTCTAATTGTTATGGACGTGATGCCTATATACATGATCATGCCTGGATAATCTCATAACTATGCGCTTTTCTATCAATTGCTCGACAGTAATTTGTTCACCCACCGTAATACTTATGCTATCTTGAGAGAAGCCTCTAGTGAAACCTATGGCCCCCGGGTCCATCTCTTATCATATTTGTTTTGAATCTACCTTTATTTGCATCTTTACTTTTTTGCATCTATATCATAAAATACCAAAAATATATTTATCTTATCATACTATCTTTATTAGATCTCACTTTCGCAAGTGGCCGTGAAGGGACTGACAACCCCTTTATTGCGTTGGTTGCGAGTTCTTAGTTTGTTTGTGTAGGTGCGTGGGACTTTTGAGGAGCCTCCTACTGGATTGATACCTTGGTTCTCAAAACTGAGGGAAATACTTACGCTACACTTTGCTGCATCACCCTCTCATCTTCGAGGAAAACCAACGCAAGCTCAAGACGTAGCAAGAAGGATTTCTGGCGCCGTTGCCGGGGAGGTCTTCGCTCAAGTCAAGACATACCAAGTACCCATCTCCCTTGCATTTACATTATTTGTCATTTGCCTCTCGTTTTCCTCTCCCCCACTTCACCCTTTCCGTTTTATTCGCCCTCTCTTTCCCAATCTCCTCCTCTCTTTTTCGCTTGTCGTTTTTTTGTTTTCTTGTGTGTTGGATTACTTGCTGCCATGGCGCAAGATAATACCAAATTGTGTGACTTCTCGAATACCAATAACAATGATTTCCTTAGTACTCCGATTGCTCCTCTTAATGATGTTGAGTCTTGTGAAATCAATACCGCTTTGCTGAATCTTGTTATGAAAGATCAATTTGTCGGCCTTCCTAGTGAAGAAGCCGCTACTCATCTAAACAATCTTGTTTATTTGTGTGATATGCAAAAGAATAAAGATACGGATAACAATATTGTCAAATTGAAGTTATTTCCGTTTTCACTTAGAGATCGTGCTAAAGTTTGGTTTTCGTCTTTGCCTAAAAATAGTATTGATTCTTGGAACAAATGCAAAGATGCTTTTATCTCTAAGTATTTTCCTCGCGCTAAGATCATCACTCTTAGGGACGATATTATGAATTTTAAACAACTTGATCATGAGTATGTTGCCCAATCTTGGGAAAGAATGAAATTGATGCTTCGCAATTGCCCTACTCATGGTTTGAATTTATGGATGATCATACAAAAAATGTATGTCGGTTTGAACTTTGCTTCTAGAAATCTCTAAGATTCGGCCGCAGGAGGCACGTTTATGGAAATCACGTTAGGAGATGCTACAAAATTGCTTGATAATATTATGGCTAATTATTCTCAATGGCACACCAGAAGATCTTCTAGTAAAAAGTGCATGCTATAGAAGAAATCAATGTTTTGAGCGGAAAGATGGATGAACTTATGAAGATGTTTGCTACTAAAAATACTCCTCTTGATCCCAATGATATGCATTTGTCTTCCTTGATTGAGAATAATAATGAATCTATGGATGTGAATTTTGTTGGTAGGAATAGTTTTGGAAACAATGCTTATAGAGGAAATTTTAATGCTAGACCGTTCCCTAGTAATCCCTCTAATAATTATGGAAATTCCTACAATAATTCTTATGGTTATTTTAATAAGATGCCCTCTTATTTTGAGAATAGTGTGAAAGAATTTATGATTTCTCAAAAGAATTTTAATGCTTTGCTTGAAGAAAAATTGCGCAAAGTTGATGATTTGGCTAGGAACGTTGATAGACTTTCGCTTGATGTTAATTCTCTTAAACTTGGATCTTCTTATCCTAAGCATGATATCAATGAGTCTCTCAAAGTAATGAGAATTTCCATTGACGAGTGCAAGGAAAGAACCACTAGATTGCATGCTAAAAAAGAAAGCTTTATAAAAGCGTGTTCTACTAGTCTTCATGAATATAATGATGAGGATCTTAAAGTTATTGATGCGTCTCCGATTAGATCTATGTTTTGCAATATGAATTTTTATGATTATGGGAGTGATGATGAATCAACTTTGCCTAGAAGGCGTCCCAAAAGTTCGGAGTCTTTAGATCTTGATGCTAAATTTGGTAAAAGTGAGATTGGAGAATCTTCCACTTCTAATAATTTTGAACCACTATCTCGAATTTCAAGAAATTTGATTATGATAATTGTTCCTTAAAAGGTTGTATTTCCTTGTTGCAATCCGTTGTTAATTCTCCTCATGCTTATAATCAAAATAAAGTTTTTACCAAACATATTGTTGATGCCTTGATGCAATCTTGTGACGAAAAACTTAATTTGGAAGTTTCTATACCTAGAAAACTTAATGATGAGTGGGAACCTAATATAAATATTAGAATTAAAGATTATGAGTGTTTTGCTTTGTGTGATTTGGGTGCTAGTGTTTCCATGATTCCAAAAACTTTATGTGATATTCTAGGTTTCCATGATCTTGATGATTGCTCTTTAAATTTGCACCTTGCGGATTCCACCATTAAAAAGCCTATGGGAAGGATCAATGATGTTCTTATTGTTTCAAATAGAAATTTGATGCCCGTAGATTTTATCGTTCTTGATATAGATTGCAATCTTTCTTGCCCTATTATTCTTGGTAGACCTTTCCTTAGAACGATTGGTGCGATTATTGATATGAAAGAAGGGAATATCAGATTCCAATTTCCATTAAAGAAAGGCATGGAGCACTTTCCAAGAAAGAAGGTCAAATTACCTTATGGATCTATCATGCGTGCTACTTATGAATTTAGTGCCAAAGATGGCACTCGTTAGATCTATCTTTGTTTTTATGCCTAGCTAGGGGCGTTAAACGATAGCGCTAGTTGGGAGGCAACCCAATTTTCTTTATGTTTTTTTGTTTTTGCTCCTGTTTAGTAATAAATCTTGCATCTACCTTCTGTTTAGATGTGTTTTTATCTTTTAATTAGTATTTGTGCCAAGTAGAACCTATAGGATATCCTACGATGATAGTTGATTTGATTCTGCTGAAAAACAGAAACTTTGCACGCACGAATATAATTTTGTTAAATCACAGGAATGTGATTTTGCATTGATTATTTTTTATTCTGTTCAATAAATAAATTTTCCAGGACTTACTATTTTGGTAGGATTTTTAGAGTTCCAGAAGTTTGCGTTAGTTACAGATTGCTACAAACTGTTCTGTTTTTGACAGATTCTGTTTTTCGTGTGTTGTTTGCTTATTTCAATGCATCTATGGCTAGTGATTCAGTCTATGAACCATAAAGAATTTGTAATACAGTAGGTTTAACACCAAAATAAATAAATAATGAGTTCATGGCAGTATCTTATGTGGTGGTTTTGTGCTCTTTCACTAACGGAGCTTATAAGATTTCCTATTGAGTTTTGTGTTGTGAAGTTTTCAAGTTTTGGGTAAAGCTTTTATGGACTATGGAATAAGGAGTGGTAAGAGCATAAGCTTGGGGATGCCCATGGCACACCAAGATATTGAAGGATAGCCAAAAGCCTAAGCTTGGGGATGCCCCGGGAAGGCATCCCCTCTTTCGTCTTTATTCATTGGTAACTTTACTTGGAGCTATATTTTTATTCGCTACATGATATGTGTTTTGCTTGGAGCGTCGTGTATTATATTAGCCTTTGATTTTTAGTTTACCACAATCATCCTTGCTGTACACACCTTTTGGGAGAAGCCTATTTGATTAGAATTTGCTATAATACTCTATGTGCTTCACTTATATCTTTTGAGCTTAATAGTTTTTGCTCTAGTGCTTCACTTATATCTTTTAGAGCACGGTGGTGTCTTAATTTTGAAGAAATTGCTAGTATCTCATGCTTCACTTATATTATTTTGAGATCCTTTTAGAACAGCATGGTATTTGCTATGATCATAAAGTTGGTCCTAGAATGATGAGCATCCAAGTTGGGTATAATAAAAACTATCATAGAAAGTGAATTGGATGCTATGATCAATTTGATACTTGATAATTGTTTTGAGATATGGAGGTAGTGATATAAAAGTCATGCTAGTTGGGTGATTATGAATTTAAAGAATGCTTGTGTTGAAGTTTGTGATTCCCATAGCATGCACGTATGGTGAACCGCTTTGTGATGAAGTTGGAGCACAATTTTATTTATTGATTGTCTTCCTTATGAGTAGCGGTCGGGGACGAGCGATGGTCTTTTCCTACCAATCTATCCCCCTAGGAGCATGCACGTAGTGCTTTGGTTTTTGATGACTTCTAAATTTTTGCAACAAGTATATGAGTTCTTTTGATTAATGTTGAGTCCATGGATTATACACACTCTTTCACCCTTCCACCATTGCTAGCCTCTCTTGTACCGTGCAACTTTCGCTGGTACCATACACCCACCATTTACCTTCCTCAAAACAGCCACCATACCTACCTATTATGGCATTTCCATAGCCATTCCGAGATATATTGCCATGCAACTTTCCACGGTTCCATTCATATGACACGCATTACTTTTGTCATATTGCTTTTTGCATGATCATGTAGTTGACATCGTATTTGTGGCAAGGCCACTTTCATAATTTTCATACATGTCGCTCTTGAATCATTGCATATCCCGGTACACCGCCGGAGGCATTCATATAGAGTCATATCTTGTTCTAGCTTTGAGTTGTAAATCCATAAAAGTGTGATGATCTTCATTATTAGAGCATTGTCCTAGTGAGGAAAGGATGATGAAGACTATGATTCCCCCACAAGTCGGGATGAGACTTCGGACTTTACAAAAAGAAAAAAAGAAAAAAGGGGGGGAGGCCAAAAAAAGGCCAAAGGAAAAAAAGAAAAAGCAAAAAAGGAAAAAAATAAAATGATAGAAAGAGAGAGAAGGGACAATGCTACTATCTCTTTTTCCACACTTGTGCTTCAAAATAGCACCATGATCTTCATGTTAGAGAGTCTCATATGTTGTCACTTTCATATACTAGTGGGAATTTTTCATTATAGAACTTGGCTTGCATATTCCAATGATGGGATTCCTCAAAATGCCCTAGGTCTTCGTGAGCAAGCAAGTTGGATGCACCCCACTTAGTTTCTTTTGTTGAGCTTTCATATATTTATAGCTCTAGTGCATCCGTTGCATGGCAATCCCTACTCACTCACATTGATATCTATTAATGGGCATCTCCATAGCCTGTTGATACGCCTAGTTGATGTGAGACTATCTTCTCCTTTTTGTCTTATCCACAACCACCATTCTATTCCACATATAGTGCTATGTCCATGGCTCACGCTCATGAATTGCGTGAAAGTTAAAAAAGTTTGAGATTATTAAAGTATAAAACAATTGCTTGGCTTGTCATCGGGGTTGTGCATGATTAAATACTTTGTGTGATGAAGATAGAGCATAGCCAGACTATATGATTTTTTAGGGATAACTTTCTTTAGCCATGTTATTTTGAGTAGACATGATTACTTTGATTAGTATGCTTGAAGTATTACTATTTCTTATGTCAATATGAACTTTTATTTTGTATTCATTTGGATCTGAACATTCATGCCACAATAAAGAAAACTACATTATGAATTATGCTAGGTAGCATTCCACATCAAAAATTCTCTTTTTATCATTTACCTACTCGAGGACGAGCAGGAATTAAGCTTGGGGATGCTTGATACGTCTCCAACGTATCTATAATTTTTTATTGTTCCATGCTATTATATTACTTCTTTTGGATGTTTATGGGCTTTATTTTACATATTTATATCATTTTTGGGACTAGCCTACTAACCGGAGGCCCAGTCCATATTGCTGTTTTTTTGCCTATTTTAGTATTTCAAAGAAAAGGAATATAAAACGGAGTCCAAACGGAATGAAACCTTTGGGAGCGTGATTTTTGGAACAAACATGATCCGGAGAGCTTGGAGTGCAAGTCAAGAAGCTTCCGAGGGCCCACAAGATAGGGGGCCGCCCCCCCCTATAGGGCGCGCCCCCTGTCTCGTGGGCCCCTCAGGCGGCTACCGACGTACTTCTTCCTCCTATATATACCTACGTACCCCGAAAACATCCAGGGGCACCACGAAACACAATTTCCACCGTCGTAACCTTCTGTATCCGCGAGATCCCATCTTGGAGCCTTCGCCGGCACTCTGCCGGAGGGGGAATCAACCACGGAGGGCCTCTACATCAACATGCTTGCCCCTCCGATGAGTTGTGAGTAGTTTACCACAGACCTCGTGGTCCATAGTTATTAGCTAGATGGCTTCTTCTCTCTTTTTGGATCTCAATACAATGTTCTCCCCCTCTCTTGTGGAGATCTATTCGATGTAAACTCTTTTTGCGGTGTGTTTGTCGAGATTCGATGAATTGTGGGTTTATGATCAAGTTTATCTATGAATAATATTTGAATCTTCTCTGAATTCTTTTATGTATGATTGAGTTATCTTTGCAAGTCTCTTTGAATTATCAGTTTGGTTTGGCCTACTAGATTGGTCTTTCTTGCCATGCGAGAAGTGCTTAGCTTTGGGTTCAATCTTGCGATGTCCTTACCCAGTGACAGAAAGGGTTGCAAGGCACGTATTGTATTATTGCCATCGAGGATAACTAGATGGGGTTTATATCATATTGCATGTGTTTATCCCTCTACATCATGTCATCTTGCTTAATGCATTACTCTGTTCTTATGAATTTAATACTCTAGATGCACGCAGGAGTCGATCGATGTGTGGAGTAATAGTAGTAGATGCAGGCAGGAGTCGGTCTACTTGTTATGGACGTGATGCCTATATACATGCTCATGCCTAGATAATCTCATAACTATGCGCTTTTCTATCAATTGCTCGACAGTAATTTGTTCACCCACTGTAATACTTATGCTATCTCGAGAGAAGCCTCTAGTGAAACCTATGGCCCCCGGGTCTATCTCTTATTATATTTGTTTTCAATCTACCTTTATTTGCATCTTTACTTTTTTGCATCTATATCATAAAATACCAAAAATATATTTATCTTATCATACTATCTTTATTATATCTCACTTTCGCAAGTGGCCGTGAAGGGACTGACAACCCCTTTGTTGCGCTGGTTGCGAGTTCTTAGTTTGTTTGTGTAGGTGCGTGGGACTTTTGAGGAGCCTCCTACTGCATTGATACCTTGGTTCTCAAAACTGAGGGAAATACTTACGCTACACTTTGCTGCATCACCCTCTCCTCTTCAAGGAAAACCAAGGCAAGCTCAAGACGTAGCAACCCTCAATGCAAACGGAACACTTGATAACCTCAAGCCGCGAACAGACATTTACCATCCGCTTTATCAGGCCGAAGTAGCTGGCGGGCAGGGGCTCACCAGGCCACATTCGAACTATGAAATCTTTCATAGCCACTTCGGCCGACCTGTGGAGTTCAACCAATTGCTTCAATTGGTCACTCAGAGGCATCGGGTGTTCGGCTCCAGCATACTGGGACCAGAACAGCTTCTCCGTGAAGCTCCCCTCTTTGGCACGGTAGAACTCCGCGGCATCCGATACGCTACATGGCAGATCTGCGAATGCCCCTGGAGAGCTCCGAATTCGGGTAAGTAAAAGAAATGCCTCCTCCACATGCTTGCTTTGCATAAAGAATGTCTTACCCGCCGCTATCTGCTTGGCCGCCTGGATTTCCTGCTGGGCCTTTTGGGCTTTGGCCTTGGTGCCTTTCATGCTCACAAGGGCCTTCGCAAGCTCAGACTCTTTCGTCTTGAAGTCACGCTCCAAGGACTCGAACTTCTTGCCGAGCTCCTGGAGCTCTTGTTGTACCTCGCCCACCCTAGCATCTTGCTTTTCACGCTCAATGCGCTCCGTGGCCACCTTATCTTCGGCCTCAAATAGCGCTCTCTTCAGGGCTGCCACTTCGGTCGTGGCCCCTATTACAAAATCATGATGCCCTTTGTTAGCGTCACCAATTTTTTTCTCCTCTATATGATATGTGAACGGGGTATCACTCACCTTTGTTCTCTTCGAGCTGCCTCTTTGTGAGGCTGAGCTCCTTTTCGGCCTGCTCAAGGTCCCGTCTAAGTCCGGCGACCTCGGCCGTGCGGGCAGCAGCGGCAACCAGCACTGCCTGCTTATTCACATAGACACTTACTATTAGACTCCCGCGGATTAAAATTGACCCTCCGTTTGGCTTTTCTTTCCGAACACCAAACAGAGTCTCAGGGGCTACTGTCTATCGGGTGATAATTTCACACACTTTTGATTACTTACCTCAAAGCCTGTCAGGAGGCTGGTGCAGGCTTCGGTCAATCCGCTCTTGGCGGACCGAACCTTCTGAATCACCGCACTCATAAGAGTACGGTGCTCTTCATCCATGGAAGCACCGTGAAGCACTTCCAGTAGGCTATCCGGCGCTTCTGGCGCAACGGAAGTCATCAGCGCGGTTGGCTCGCCCTCCTTAGCGAGGGGCTGCCTGCCCAAATCCGAAACCCTTAGAGGTACCGGTATAGTGTCCGGTTGAGAGCCCAACTTGCTGTGGCTCTCGTTGGCATAATCCGAGGGGATCTTATGCCCCGTATGCCCGGCATCTGGAATTTCGCCTTGGGGCGTCTCCAGAGTCGCCTCCCCCTGCTTGGGGACCCTTTGGGATAACACCTCCGTGTCATCCGCAGGCCAAGGGGAAGTGGCCGTCGGGAGCGAATTCATTGCCGAATCGCTCAAAGACCCATCCGAAGAAGATACCTCGGGATGGGCCCTGGCCGGACTGCATATACGTGTTCGGCGTTATAACACACTATGAACCTAAGCCGCATTAAAAGTATTGCAGAGTGTGGATACTTATGATCTCACCAGGGGCTTGCGCCTGGGTAGCCACTCCTCCTCGCTGTAGGCGGCAGTTGTGGAGTGGTCCGGAGGAAGGGTCCGTCCCTTCTTGGACCCTTCGGCCTCTCCGGAGGGGGTGGCCTTCCTCTTCTTCCCCCCTTCATTTTCGGGGAGAGGGTCCTCCTCCTCCTCCTCCTCCTCCTCGTCGTTGGAGGGGTGCGCCCTGGTGTCTTCGGATGATGAGTCCGGCACCACGTTGCACCGGGAACTCCTTCTGGTCCTCGTGGCCTTTTTCTTGGCCTTCTTCTCTGGCACCTCATAGGGCGCCGGAGCCAGCATCTCCGTCAGGAGTTCATCTGCTGGGTCCTCAGGCAATGGAGCCGGACAGTCGATCCGCTCCGCCGTAGCCACATATGCCTGTCAAAATTAGCACAGTGGCCAAAGTCTCTCCCACGAATATACTCGGGAAAGGCACATCTTGAAATGTAGAATGCTTACATCGAAATTCGGGGGCCGCCACCCAGTTGGCGTCACGCGGCTTGGTGATATAGAACCACCCCGATTGCCACCCCTTCACGGTCTCCGCGAAGGAGCCTTCAAGCCAGGTGACATTGGGCATCTTGCCCACCGTGGCACCACCACACTCCGCCTGTTGGCCGACCACTATCTTCGGCTTTACATTGAAGATCCTCAGACACATGCCAAAATGGGGCCTGATGCAGAGAAAGACCTCGCACACGACGATAAACGCCAAGATGTTGAGGATGAAGTTAGGGGCCAGATCATGAAAATCCAGCCCATAGTAAAACATGAGCTTGCGGACGAAGGGATGAAGTGGAAATCCCAGTCCACGGACGAAGTGGGTGAGGAACACGACCCTCTCGTGGGGTCCCGGAGTCGGAATGATCTACCCTGCATCCGATAGCCGGTGCGCGATATCTGTGGCCAGGTATCCGGCCTCCCAGAGCTTTGTAATATGCTCCTCCTTGATGGTGGAGGCCACCCACTTGCCTCCTGCTCAGGACATGTTTGGCGATGCGGAGGAGGTGTGAACTAGGGCGCAAGAGCTCGAAGGGGGCAAGAATGGATAAGCGAAGGAGGAAGAAGGCGTGGGTAAAAATGGGGAATCCTTATCCCATTATAGAGGCAACGAAAACGGTGCGCCTCCCCACTTGCCCGTTGAAAATCGCTTATTTCCCAAGCACCACGATTGATGGCACGGTTGGGTTACCCGTACCTGTATTGATGAGAATCCCATGATAAGGGGATATGATCTCTGCTTCGACAAGACGTGCCGAGGAAACCGCCTCGATATGTGCGGTAGCTGGCTGTGGGAAGACGATTCAATAATGACTTGACCATTTTGTCGTGTCACTTCATCTAAAGTTGTCAGGAGATTATATTTGTGAAATATCGTTCTCTCTACGGTGGTATGTGAAAATCGTCTTGCAGAGCCAGACACAATTTAAGTGTTCGAGGTTTACTTTGGAGTATTCGGAGATGGAACTCGCCTTGCAATGACGAAGACAAACTACGCACCAGACTCATCGTCATTGAAGCCTGGTTCAGGGGCTACTGTGGGAGTCCTGGATTAGGGGGTATCCAGACAGCCGGACTATATACTTTGGCCGGACTATTGGACCGTGAAGATACAAGACTCAAGACTTCGTCCCGTGTCCAGATGGGACTCTCCTTTGCGTGGAAGACAAGCTTGGCGATCCGGATAATAGATTTCCTTCTTTGTAACCGACTCTGTGTAAACCCTAGCCCCCTCCTGTGTCTATATAAACCGAAGGGTTTAGTCCTTAGAGGCAGAATCATAATCATCATAGGCTAGCTCCTAGGGTTTAGCCTCTATGATCTCATGGTAGATCAACTCTTGTAATACTCATATCATCAAGATCAATCAAGCAGGAAGTAGGGTTTTACCTCCATCGAGAGGGCCCGAACCTGGGTAAAACATCGTGTCCCTTGCCTCCTGTTACCATTAGCCTTAGATGCACAGATCGGGACCCCCTACCCGAGATCCGCCGGTTTTGACACCGACACCCACTCTTGACCTTTCCTCTTGTCTTCATAATTTTTTGTGTAGTTTAACCAAAATAAAATGACATCAACGCCTTGGCATTTTGGTGACACTGTACAAAAAATTAACTTATCTCATGAAAGTGAGGTATGTAATCTATAAGCATTAACAGTGCAAAAATCTGAAGGTAGTAACAAGTTTCATCGTTGGTATATTGGCTGTGCAACAGCATTAGAATGCCTTAGCTGAAAAATCTTTAATACATCCACAATCAACAGCTAACCCTGAAATAATCCAGTGACATTAAATGGCATTGCTTAAATTTATCGGTAGCATTAGACTGAGTGTGGCATTAGTTAAATGTGGCATGACTTTAGCAGTAGCATTGCTTGACTTGACTGCTGGCGTTATACTAACAGCAAAAAGGTTGCAATAAGAGCATGGGAGGCCCATTTGGGTAGTGGGCGCACCAGTACGATGTACCTCCACGGACGCAGAGTGGTGAGGGAGGTATGGTTGCCTAGAGCAACAAATATCCAGGCAGCATATGTGGATTACGTCCCATTTTTGTTCTCTTTAGCCACCTTTTTCCTATGTGAGGACAACAAACCGATCGACCTGGTCATTCTCTATTGTGTTGTCATGCCTTTCTAGTTTCTACCCTTCTTCAACCAAGAGACGAGACTCGTTCCTTAGCTACAGATTTCCCCCTTTTCAACCTAGATGCGGGTTCGATGCCTACTCTCTTGGACAGTACAGTCTCCCTTCCTTTCCTTATTCAACCCAGACATGGCTTAGTCTGCATGAAGTAGGGTTTCCTTTAGTAGTGCAAATTAAGGTTTTCGTCTGCGTGGCCAGCAGAGCAAAGGATAGCAAATTGGGAAGATGGTGGAGTGGAAAAAGATGCACATGCAACGACGTGGCAGATGGGGCAATAGAACAAAGCTATGGTTCGAAAAGAGGTAGCATACCTGAGGGGCGGTAGGAAGTGGCTTCGCTCGTGATCGTCGTCCTCCGCACACACTACGGCAGCGAGCTTGGGGACGGAGGCCATCCCGCGCGAGCGCTAGGTCTAAGAGGACGGCCTTGTCGTTAGTGCGTGACCTCGCTCGCCGACGACGAGTGCGTCAACTCTGCACGTCCTTTTCTTCCCCGGCGGATCTGTGACCACCGATGAGAAGGGAGAGAGAGGCCTTCGTTTTAGATCTGGAGAGAGGGTGATAGTGTGAGAAGCAAGTGGGAAGCCCTTAGCAAGAAAGCGCTGAAGCTCCATCTATATATCTTTTTTATACTACTAGTACTGGAGGTGGAGTAGTGGTAGAGTAGTTTATATTTTCTCTGCGTACAGTACTAGTTAGTCGTGCTTCAAAGCTAAATGGCATGCCATTAAAAAAAATAAAGGTTGATAACTAATGCGGCACCTCGGGCCAATGCGGCCAGATAGCATTTTGCACGAGAAATTACACACCATGTTTCGTTGACATGTGGTCCCGTTCCAACATATCAGTGAGACGACGGCAAGTCCTTTTCTACTAGTATTTCCGAACGGACGTGTAGGCCGGGGCGCCTCTTCGTGTACCGTGGAAAACTGGCAACCGTCCACCAACTCTTCGCCTTTCCCTCTCGATTTGGAACTGCTGTCGCACACTCTTCCTATCCCTCCTCTATTTGCCTTCACCCTTCCTTCTGCCATTGTTTGATCGTCTTCTCCATGGAGGGAACAGGCCGGAAACGACCCCATTATTCTTGCCCCGATCTAAAAGATGACATGGTGGTGGAACTCATTGATCGGTGCGACGTCATCACCTTGGCTAGCATGGCAGGTTCATTCAAGACCATTCTCGACTCAACTAATAACATCATTACAAGGAACCCAGGGGTCAAGGAGCGGTTTGATCTCCCCTATCTTCTTCCCCATGACCCTGATGACTGGCGCGGGACGACGGAGGCCTCGCCTTGTGCAAGTTGATGCCGCTTGATAATGATACGTATGATGTTAAGATGCCATCGCTTGAGGGTAAGGCTTGGGCAGGCGCAAATGGAGATTGGGTTGTTTATATTGGGCCCAACTGCGAGTGGGAACTTGTGAATGTGTACAATCGTCACCGGGTTCCACTTCCAAAAATCTCAACAGACTGCCCAGAGGTTGAGCACACTGGTATTCTACACACGTTCAAATACGATCATGGTGACTGTCTTCTATGGAAGATAGCAATTTGTCGAGTTCCCAACCGCTCTTGGAATTACAAGAACTATGTAGTTGTTGCTATCTTCACCAAGCTTGTTGCCGTCCTTCGTGGTTCGACTGGATGGATATTGCTCAAAAATCAGTTTCCGTACATGGATGAGTACTGTGATGCAATTCAATACAAGGGCCTTGTGTTTGCTTCCACCACTCATGGCACTGTTTTTGCATGGGATCCTCATAGTTTCGGTACGTTTGTATTCCACCGTAATTATAATTGTCTCATCCACATGCATGCGGGTTAGCAAGTTTCCCTTTACTAATTAACCTCCTTCTTGTGTTTCCAAGGTCCTGTGAACATTCCACCACCTATACTTGAAAAATTTTATAACCAAGGGGGAGATGACGATGGTGATGATCACGACCATGAGGATGAGCAGCGCCCATATACTCAGTGGCGCCTGGCAACTAATTCCGATGGATCACCTCTCCTTGTGTGTATATAGCCCACTGCTGATGTTACTACTAAGGAAGCAGGTGTAGTCTCCCATGGTCGCACTCTCCAGACCTATTCCAACACCTGTTGCATGGTATTCGGGATGGATACTAGTCTGCTAGCGCCAACACCTTCTCTCTGGTACAGAATTGATAGTCTTGGAGAAAACTCGCTCTTCCTTGTACAAAACTATCCAATGATGGTGAAAGGCGATCCAACTGCTGTTGACACAACGTTACTAGTACCATTTACGAGAAGCAATTGTATCTATACCTTGGACATTTGGGTGGTTCCCTACCCTGGTACTAATTAGTAGACCGCTTCAGCCTGGATGATCAGTCCTGCATTGGTCTCGAGATCGACAAAGGATGGCCCTTCCCAGAGAATCACTTGTGGTTCAAAGCAAGTGTTTCCAATGCCGAGGATTGGTTGAGTTCAAGTTCATTTCATTGCTTGTTATTTGTTGCGTGATGAAAACTTTAGTATTTATAATGTATCCTCATTGTCGATATGGGTTGATGACCTGTTTTATGTAATAAAATAATATGCCTGTGATAAACTTACTAAATTTATGAATGGCTTTTGAGTGGCTTCTCTGAGTGAGTGGTGCGGCAAGGCAAAAAAATATTTTCCAAATACATAATTGTACGTGCATTGCAACAGGTTATCGGATGAGGCCAATCAACAATAGTAGTACACTATTTGTACTAGCTTCACATGCTTCACGCGTCGGGCGGGTGTTTTTACTGTAGCCATATGTTAATGTGTTCAATGTATGTAACAAGCACCTCGAATCCTTGATACTACTAGTAGGAGTACTATATAAGTAGTAGGAGTAGTAGGGTGGCATGGGCCAGAACAAGCATTCACGTCCAGGAGTACGGCACATGCCACCAGCACGACATCCATCTGACACCATATTTCTTGGAGTCCGTGCTAGAGCAATCACTTCAACCTCGTCATCTCTCTAATTTCAGCCATCGCGCGGCAGGCGAGGTGAGGGTTTGCCGGTAGTCGGTTTTCTCAACTGCGGTCCCACTTGTAAGGCCAAATCCAACGCACGACCCCAAACGGACCTCTGTTTTGCACGAACTCCAATGATAATTTTGACTAGAAAAGCAAGACAAAGAAAACAAGAACCACAAGAATATATTTTAGAAGATATCCAAATTCCATAACTGCTCCTGTATTTGGATTAGTGCCTTCTCGATGCATTCATTGTTGATCTGCGGAGGCTCGATCTTGCGTGCTTCTTTCTTCTTCGAGTGTAAAGAAGTAGACGTTGCTTCCTCGCATCTATTCCCATGTCTAGCCTCTATGTTAGTAGGAGTATCAACAAGTGCACTAGTCTCATCTCTAGCCTCTATGCTAGCTAAAAGTGCTAGAACATCTACTAAATTGCGCTCTATCAATATATCAATGTACTCTTCTTCCTAATAGCAAAACTTGCATCCATTCTACACAATAAAAATTTTAAGTTAGCACAACTAGTCGAATCCGAGAGCACAGCCGAAGATTTGGTCGGGTTCTTCCTCCTTTTGCCGACACGTGGGACATCCAGCATCCATGTCGTGTCATGCAAGAAAATAGAGTGGTAGTTGAAGCCACGTGATGTGCATCTTGGGTTAAACTGTAAATAGAATCTTACTAGTCTTGAGTAACTCCAAAAGCGGCCACCGGAGAACTTTATTGGATTTGTTTTTCATCACCAGCACGTCGAGGTGAAAGATGTGCAGGTTCAGTGGGCCCTCTTGTGTTTTCACTGACATGTGGGACCGCATGTGAGCAAACAGACAATGGGCTCCGCGCGTCCGCTGGCTGGCTGAGAAGAGAGATAGAGGAGGGATGAGCACGGACTCCAGGAAATTTGTTCTATGTACCAGCACCTCGATATAGGCTCGATATAGTGAGGTGGCATGGGCCATAACTAGCATTCACGTCTAGCAGTACGGCACACGCCACCCACATGAGTCCCATCCAACACCAATTTTCTTGGAGTCCGTGCTACAACCATCTCTTCTCCCTCCTGTTTTCTCAGCCATCGCGCGGTGGGTGGGGTGGGGGTTTGCCGATAGTTGGTTTGCTCAACTGTGGTCCCACTTGTAAGTGAAAATGCAACACCGCACGCATTCCCCCTTGAGCGGCGTGCCGGACCAACTATGTGGGGGTGCAACGCGAACACGGCAGGCTTTTCCTTTTGAACTCGTAACTTGTAAAATTTGGTTCTGCTCCATGGCGCGACTGATAGATAGAAAATAATGATTTTGCCTAGAGTAATGAGAAGTTTGGTTCTGGCGCCGTTCATGCATGGAGTACGTACGAAAATTATGAAGTTGATGCGAAAGGTAAGATAATTACTAGTAGTGCCATATACTACTACATGGATTTGATGAAAAGATAAAAATACATACGGATCTATGAACGACATCCTCACACCCTAGTGCGCCGGATCACCAACCAACGTGTGAGGAGCAGCGGAGTTGGCGGCAAGCTCAACATGCTTCTGAACAATGTCGTCCAAGGTTGCCCTGTGGTCCAAGAAGGCCAGCGTCCTATCGTCCTCCTCTTGCATGTAGTAGTCCTTGTGGATGATTTGCGCGTAGACGTGCGTGATTATGTTGATGGTGTCTTGCTGCGCTAGGCACTGCGCGGCGAGCGCGACCTCGAGGTGGACATTCTCTGGCGCGGCGGCGGGCAGTCGCAGGGCCACCAGTGCGTCGAACAGGTTGTCACCATAGTGGCCGTTGAGGGTGGCGGGCATCACAGAGCTTGGGCGCATCGGCTGGAGGCGTACGTCAAAGTCGTCTGCGAGCTTCTTGACGATGGTGAACTTGTCGAGGAAACCGACGAGGACCTCATCGAACAAGGAGACGAAGCTGTCGTCCAAGCGGCCCCTCACCCTGGCCTCTAGCAATACCTGGAGACATTCCTTGGTGCCGGGCTGCAGGCCAGTGTCATGGAGCATCTGGCACAGCCGGCTAGTGCTCGCGCTCATCGCCTCCATGGGTCTATCTTAGCTTCTAGTCAACTGATCTTGCGATTCGAGTGATCACTCTTGCCCTTGGTTAGCGTGCGTAGGTGCATAGTATTTCGTACTACTCCTCGGCCCTCTACTGCACCTGCCTTTGGCTGTATGATAGGTGGGCCAGCCACCCGTTGGGCCCATGTGTCATTCACCCAAAGGTAGTTGCAGTAAGTCAATGAAGTTGCGTCCCCCTCCATGCTGGTGCAGTATAGTCATCTCACAGGACCTCTAGTTGGGGCCAAACGAGAGAAGTTTGATGTTTACTGGTTTATTGGTCCCCTTTGCATTTTGCGCCAAGTTTTGACCTTTGATTTAACTAATAAAATGTTAATGCATGTAAACAAAAATGTTGTGTAACTCACCTTACGAAAACCAAATAATCCCAAAACACTTAGGCACGGTACATTAACTCCCTTCTCGTTTCTTATTTCGTGACATATCAACCAATGAGAGATGTGGGCCGTGCATGCTTTCAATGACTTGAGACTACCAAACATGACATGCAATATTTAGTTCATTGCATGTAATCCTATTAGTTAGAAAAAAGACATTAAGTTCTCTCGCCGATAGTAATAAAACAATACACCATGTATTTATTTACAGAGGGAGTAGTACATTTTTTGTGGCATGCATTACTAGATATTGCTAGTCAAATACTAAAATCCAGATGGACGTGGTAGTACTAAATCTAGACGGTGGTGCTACTAGTACTAGTAGTAGTAGTAGTACCAATGTAGTAGGAGTACTAGCACTGTACTACCCGTTGGTCAAATTATTACGTGCTGCTCCTCACAGTGAAGTGACAAGACCCTGCGCCGGAGATGACACCTGAGTATAGGCGCCGTGTTCGGCATACCATAGTTAGCCTCACCGTCTGCAGTCACTATCATCATGGCTGTAGAGCTAGCCTGCTTACAACTAGCCATGTTCGACATAATTTCCCGTGCGTAGATGCCCGTGCATTTCACGGAACACCAAGATTGAGAGTGGACGGCGCCGGCAGCGTCCATCGCGCCAGATTTTTCCATGGCCTTTTAGATGTGGTGGGGAGGAGATAAGGCTGATTGTGAGAGACAAGGAGTTGTTTGTAAATAGGGAACAAGGGCGGGCATCTTTTTGCAAAAATGGAGAAGTTTGGTTTGTATGCGTTAGATCTAGATCCGACGGCTATTGGTGAAAGATGGTAGGCCCAACATCATCACCAACTCAGGACCTGTTTGATTTGCAGGATTTTGAAAACGCGGGAATAGGACACGGCAATATTACAAGTTTCAAACTGATATTACAAATGTTAGGAGTAATGCTGCACCTACGAAGAGGGAATTACTAGGAAGTTTACGTAAGAACTTTGGTTCCTTTAGGTGGATGCAGCATTATCGTACAAACTACAATCCACCGCCCTGACAAGTCACTAATGGGCAAATAAGTTTTTGAGTCTCTGGCCACTTGATGTTTCAAAAACAAATTCAGCTTCTGCGGAGACTTTGTCATTTAGGCTTAGACGCTTGCGGTGATCAGCACGCCATTCATTGTTGTGCTAGAGAATGCCAAACCTCATTACCTTGAGCACACTTGCCTCCAGAACAAAGAACCTGGCAAATTTAATCTCAGATGTGCTGCCTCGGTAGTCGATCAAATCAATTTTTGTAAGATGGAGATCAAAGCATTCGATGAGATTGTTATAGTGCAGCACATTTTTCACTTTCGGGTCTTTTTTTATCTGCAACAGAAGAGAACATATTAGAGCAGCTGGCTGTATAATATTGCCGTGTCATCAAGAGGTACCAATATCATTCGCTCATATGATAGGGTTGGCTGGCTAGTGATATTTTTTCACTCTCTCTCTCTCTCTCTCTCTCTCTCTCTCTCTGTTTCCTCTCATTTAACTAGGAGCACATGAAGAGCTTGGGCATTTGTTGCATTCCACTATGTGGCCGAGGCCATATTTCGCAAAAGTATGCCACATAATACGCATCGATGTCAAATCAAAAGATTTTGGCACCGCTCTCTCGATGTGAGAGAGTTAGCACCGCAGTGCACACAGACCCACATGTATAAACAAATCAATCAAACCAACTACACCAGCCTCTCACTCTCCCAAACAAGTGTTTTTTATTGCCTCAGTCCTCTCTCTCTCCCACGTAGTGTTTTTCATTGCGTGAGTTAATTTGGCACCGGAGCAAAGTAGCTGATCCAGATTGGGGTACTAGGTGAGCAATGGAGGCGCATTGATGCCAAATGCATCACAAGTGAATTTGGCACGTGTTTTGTCCTACATAGCCCACTTTTGTACTCCCTCCATCCCAAAATTCTTGTCTTAAATTTGTCTAAATACGGATGTATCTAGTTACATTTTAGTGTTATATATATCCATATCTAAACAAATGTAAGACAAGAATTTTGGGACGGAGGGAATACTACCTCGTATTTAGTATAAAATTTTGACCATAGATTTACCTAAGAAAATGCCAATGCATGTCACTAAAAATCACACCATTTGAAATTATGTTCAAATACGAATCCGACAATATAGTTCTTAGTGACGTGCATTAACAGTTTGTCAGTTAAATCTATGGTCAAATTTTGATACTACAAACTTGGAAGAGTAAACCAGGATGGAGGTAGTACTTGCTCTTAGGGTAACCATAGAGTTACCGGAGTAGTCTAAGTTACTTTCCACTATGACTAGCCTAGGCTACTATAGTAGTACAGCATAACAACGATGTAGGTGATCACGTGAGAAAAAAGTACTAAAGACATTTCTTTCAGTGCAGTGCATAGATGCAGTTTTGAACACTACACTTGTCATCGTAATTTGGGAAAATTACGAAAAAATTGAGCTATGTTGTGATTACCGTTTACTAATAGGAAAGAAGTTTCACCTCGATGAGTAGCTTCTCCGTGCACGGAAAGCATGTAAGGAATCCAACAACTTGATCCAGATTGGGGCTGATAGATTTTAGTGCCAAGATCTTCACTGTGCACATGGACTGGGTCAAGCTTGTGGGAATCATTATCTGGAAGACGGTCGTAAATACATCAAGAAGAAATTTAAAAATGTGAATTTCAAGAAGACGGAGAAGAAGATGAGTGTTCTACCTGAACGATTACGGATCCAATAAAGAGTTTGGAGAATTTGGCAGACGAGTACACCAACGCTTTCAATTTCGGCGCGTCAATTACCCTGATTTTTGTTGGACCTTCTAGATCCGATACAAGCAATCTCTCAAGGAAACGCGCATTCTCAATGACCATAACGTGGAACAGCTGGAGTGATCTCTTCCCAATTGATGTCTTGTTGCGGGGCCAGCAAGACACATAAATCCATCGGAGATTCGTCGAGGCGATGTGGAGGCTAATGAACCCGTGGATCTGCTCAAGACGAAGGTACTCGAGCGCAGTACAGCTGCGGAGCAGGTGCTCCATAGCCTTCTTCGAGATGACAACATCGAAGAGGTCGAGCTGCTTGAGTTGAGGGAGAAGAAGGGCAGGCGCGGCATTAATCTGGGGAAGATAGCAGGAGCTGAAGCTGGCGTGGCACAGCGTTGGCGTGAGGTGGAGCGCGACGGCGGCAGAGAGCGACATCGTCTAGCTTCAAAGCTGAGCTCCTCGAGCTGATCTAGGGCGGGGGATAAGAACCACTTGTCGAACTTGGGTTGGACCTTGCAGTTGGTACTGAACATGCGGATGTTAAGGCGTCTAACTGGCCCAGGGTGCGATGAAAGGATCTTGGAGACTGCGGCCATGCGTTTGCAATCCCTGTCGCAGAGGCAGCTGCCGACAGTGAGGTTGAGGGGGACGCGGCGCCAGAGGGGGCGCCACCGCCGGGTGAGCAGGGCGGCCCTCACGGCAGATTTGGTGGGGAGGAGGCCGATGATGACGAGCAGCATGTCGTCGGGGAGGCTGCTGATGAAGTGCAGGCTCGCCGGATGTGGTTTTGGCTCGAGCTGCCTCCGCTTGTTGGCTGCCTCGCCGTCCATCTCAACCGGCGGCGATGCATGTGTACACGTGTGCTGGTGTGTGTTGTGTGCTGGGTGTGCGCGAGTGCGTCCTTCTGTGCATGCCGCCACGCAGTGGTGAATTGTGTGTGAGTGCGTCCTTCACATGCAAGAAGTGTGTCCTCAGTGTTCCCTCAATTTACTAGCGTGCGGGGTGCTACCCCGAGTGGTTTCAACTTTGCTTACTTCACCACGTGTCATATGGGCCTCTAGTTTACTTATTTTCACCCACTACCACATGGGCCAGTACACGAAGATACAGAACACGAGCTGACAAGGCAGCATGTGGACTAGTTGACCGGTCAACTAAACAATATACGGAGCTATAAGCTGACATAATGAGCGTAAAATCCGTCGGTATAGAGAGTTCGAGTGAGAGGGGAGGCCCGTGAGAGATAGCAGAGAGAGAAAAAAAGCTACTCCCTCCGTTCAATAATGTAGTTCCAACATCTTTTTTTAAGTCAAACTTTTGAAACTTTGAGCAAGCTTATAAAGAAATTACTTATATCTACAATACCAAAGATAAATTATAGTATGAAGTAAGTACATGTTGTGATGAATCTAATAATCGTTCCAGATGTAAATGTTTTTCTCCACATATACCTGGTCAAACTTTTCTGAGGTTTGACTTTTCAAAACATCCATATGCTTATGGACGTGACAGAGTCCCTAACTAGAGAGAGAGAGAGAGAAATAGAAAGAGTGAGTGAAAAAAGTGTGTGTGCGTGTGTGAAAGAGACATGGACAACACACGACAAAAGTAGAGAAAAAGTGTGTGTATCTTATGCAAACATATCACACATGCATCTTCGACAACGGAGGCAAGGTGAGGAGATAGTGTGTGGTTGTTTGGAACCGAGAGAGCAAGACCCCTAGCACGTGGCCAAGAGGGGTCTGACAAACAAGGGAGAGAGGTCGAGAGAGATGTACGGAGAAAATGCAGACATGGGGAGGAGAGAGTGTATGTTTGTCAGAGAGATCCCCTGGAGATCGTGATGGGACTACATGGGTGGGAGATCGAGTGACAAGGTGTGTGCGCGATAGAAGATGCCCCGAGAGATATCGAGATAGACGTATGGATGGAAGGAGACAATATGTGTGTTCCTGATGTCTAGTAAGAGATAATCATACTTAGGGGGGGAGTGCTTGCGCCTATGATGGAGTGAGGGATTATGGTACTTAGGGGGGTGCGTGTCACATGGAGAGAGAACAAGGGCGGAGAGTGTTGGATGGGTCTATATGTATAGCGCGAGCGAGACATGTGTATGTGTGAACCAGGGAGATATAAGGTCGGTTTGGCTTGCGTCCTGAGCATCTTTTGCCTGGCCTGGGGTTGTGGCTGGATTTCATGCATTCTTGTTTGGTTGCTACCCTGTGAAAAAGAAAGCCCGCCTGGCCTAGATTCCCTTGCACTTTAATTAGCCTGGCTGGACTCCAGACACTGCAAGTAGCCTGGCCCAGGCAACCGATTTTGAACGCCTAGCCGTGCCTGGTCGTGCGGCCACGAGGCTAACAGCAACTTGGATGGATATTAGCATTAAATAATTGCTGCATGGATTGATTGATGGGACGTTGATGCTTTGTCTGGCCCAGGCATGAACCAAACGCTTCAGCATCACACAAGCCTGGTCAGGCAGAAATATTTTACATCTCACGTCCACACCAGGCAGTACTGGCCATCAAGGCATGAGGGTCAGGTCACGAACCAAACTGACCAATACAGTTTGAGAGAGATTGAGGAGCCCCAATAAGGCTGAGTGGTGCATCAGATAGCTGAGAGGGGGAAAGGGATATTCCATCCGCTTGATAATGTAGTGCATGTAAGTTTTTTAGACGTCAAACATTGGAAACTTTGATCAGGTTTACGCAAATGTTATTTATATCTACAATACCAAAGATACATCATACAAAACTACATCTCATGGTGAATCCAATGGTATATGTTTGTCGTTCTAGATGTAATTGTTTTCTCCACGTACATGGTCAAACTTTGTGATGTTTAACTTTTCAATAAATCTATATGCTATGGACCGAGGAGAGTGGCTAAGTCGAGACAGATCAAGTGTGTGTGAAGGAGAATGAGTAAGTGTGCAAAAAGAGTATGTGTGTGAAAGAGAAAGTGACAACAAACGATAAATTAGAGAGAGAGTGTGTTTTTTCGTTTCTTATGCGAACATATCACGCATGCATCTCCGAGATAGAAAAGCGAGGCAAGGAGATACACGAAGATAGCTAGTGTGTGATTGTTTGCAACGGAGAGAGACAACCTTGTAGCACATGTCCAATAGAGGTCTGGCCAACAAGGAACAAAGGTCGAGAGGGACACATGGAGGACATGGACGCATGGGGAGGGAGAGAGGGTGTGTTTGTGGTAGAGAGATCCCCTCAAGATCATGAGAGGAGTATATGGGTGGGAGATCGAGGGAGGTGCGTGCACGACAAAAAGATGCCCCAAGAGAAATCGAGATAGACCATGCACATGTTTGTGATGGAGACTAAGATTAGATAGTATATACATATAGGGGGGACTGCGTGTGCCTACAATTGAGTGAGAGACCATCATACTTGGCTAGCTACGCATGAGATTGTGTGTGTGTGTGTGCATGTGAGATGGAGAGAGAACGAGGGAGAGAGATAGAGTTTTAGATGGGCCTATCGAGTGCGAGTGAGATATGCATGTGTATGTGTGACCCAGATAGATGGAGATTTTGAGAGAGGGGGGGAAGAGCTCCGAGACGACAGAGTGGTGCGTGAGAGAGTTATGGGCAACGAGCCAAGGAATTTGTGTGCGTACGATGAGTGCACCCAAGATATCTAGCTTGGACTAGCTAGAGTATCATACATAGTGTGCGAGAGAGACCTATAGATGGAGTATATATGCATGAGAACTAGAAAGACCCCCCCCCACACACACACACACAAACACAAAGAGAGAGAGAGATGGAGAGAAAGGGAGAGGGACCAACAAGGTTTTTGTGTTGGATGCGTGCGAGAGAGAGAGAGAGAGAGAGAGAACAGGAGTCCGGGAGAGGGGTAGGTCGCGTTTTATTCATCAAAGACTGATATAAACTATGTTTCGATATAAACTTGCATTCAAATATTTAAATTGGAGAACATGTTGTCTGCAATCCACACATGAATGGATATATGCGTATATCAAACAAGTTCATTAATTTGACTTTCAACATGTTCATGGTGTACTATAATACTGTACAACATGCTACTGGATTGAGGTGTTCAATTTTGGATTTAGTTCACTATTTCGACCTAGTGAACGAGTTATTTCATTGAATCGAGATATTTCATTTTGGGTTTGATTCACGTTTTTGAGTGGGTCAACTATTTGTCATATAGTAAATCGCTAGCAACGAGCATGTAAAAACACATTACTCCCGAGCATCATCTCTCCATCAAAAAAAGAAGTGGCAAGCTAATATCTCAAAATTTGATTCGAATCGACTTGGTAAGGTAGAAGTGGATGCTCGTTCTCCCAAAATTTGAACGAACCGTTAAGCATCCTCTACTCGGTGGAATTTGCCCGAGCAAATAAATGTAGACGCGAAATTACTGTCATATGTGGGACACGCATCAATTGGCCCGTTATACATCGAGGGTAGGTTCGTAACTTCATCCAAGCACGCCTTCTCCTCGGCCGAAATGACATGTGCCGAATAATTCATAAACCATGGTCGGCAAAACATGCTCTCCTCGCCCGAAATAGCTCGCGCCCACTATTTCAAAACACGCTCTCCTCGCCCGAAATCTCTCACGCCCACTATATTTCAAAACACGCCCTCCTCGCCTGAAATCGCTCCCGCCCACTATTTGGGGAGAAGCAAAGTTACTCTACTATCCCTGAACCTCAGTACATAGACCCAAGTCGAGAAGCCTAAAGGCAAGGGTAGAACTATAACTCCCCCTCACATTTCAGACAAATGGGTCCGTAAGAAATGGTTCCACTCCCCTCCCAATTCCCCCCCCCCCCATTCATACCTCGTGGGCGCCAAATCACCTTATCCTCGGGAAGCTCCCTTCTCCCGAGCTGCGAAACCTCAGCCCCTCCTCCATGGCACTCCCACCGCACCAATTTCACATCCGCCCTCCTCCCTAATGCCGGAGACGCTGTCCATTTGCCGTCGTGCATTGGGCCGTGTGCCTCTTACTCCGTGCTGCTGGAGCTGGCTCGACGACGGCCGCGTGAACCGTACCAAAGCCGATTCACCCCCGCCGTTGTTCACGGCACCGGAGCGGCTCAAACTTCGGATCCGTCCAGAGTCCCGGCGATGCTTCCCCATAGCCGTCGATCGTCGCGACATTGTTGTTTCCCTGTCGCCGGTCGCCACCGCAACCGCGCTGGCCTCACCGACTCGGCAGCTGGACCTGCCTACTTCACCATGCCTCTAGATAGGTTGCACCCTCATCTCAAATCACTTTATTTAGGCGTTAGTTGTCTGAATTTTTATTCTGGGCCAATCGATTCCCAATGAGAAGCAGGACCCCTCGAGGCGGCGGAGCTCCTAGGCTGTCGGTTGGCTGGTGTCTAACGTAAGGGTGCGGAGCCGCAAGTTCGCCGTGGAAGCAGCACTTAGATGGCTATCTTAGAGTTGTGTGGGTTGAAGTTACTGTCGCCGCCGGATCTGGATGACGGGGAGTCTTTGTGGATTGGCCAGAGGCGGCGCAACCACGGCAGTGCGGTGGGGCGCGGAGTGGGGTTTTGGCCGGGGCCACGGACAGCAGAGGCAGGCTGCTCTGCCATTGGTCACTGGCTCTTCAGTGAAGATTCCGAACAGTGTCATCCGGGAGGCACAAGATGGCCATCAAGCCATCCGGCGTAGATAGGACAGTACCAAAATAAAATAAAATCGTGTGACCCCAATTTAGTCTTCAGTCAACAGATGTGTGACCACTCTCGTACCTTGCTGTTGATCTTTTAGTGTATTTCTTCAAATCAAAGAGATATGTCGTTCTTAACATTATGCGTTATCTGCATCTTCAGACACACCGTCTTCCAACTCACCGCCGCTGCTCCAACAAGGGAAGCATACACCAGAAGGGAGCTATAGTCCCCAGTCAACAGTTCCCTAGATCGAATGCGCGTGCCCGACATGGACAGCCACAACAACTGCAGGGCCATCAACAATTCAGCACATGATGCTCACTCCTATCGATGGCAGCCAGATAGGTTGTACCCTCATCTTACTTGTGTGCAACATTTATGGCTTTGTTATTCATCTAAGCATGGAAAATAGATTATCACATTTCACTATATATTCATGCTGATCTCTTATGGGTCTTGTTCATGAGTTAACGTTGTTCCATAGTTCAGCTAAGATACTTGTTCTTTAGGTAACACTATTCCATAATTATCATCCATCAGCCAATGCTATCCCACAGGCTGGTGATTATAGTATTATACCACTTCTAGTATTACCTATGTTGTTCTTTAATACTTTTGCGTGCCATCTAGTTAATCTCAAGTACAAATGATACATATTCTGTAGCTTTCATCTGTGTTCTCCCTTTAGTGTATGAGACTTGTTTCTGCTAGTTAATCCCAGTCCTACTATTTATGTCGTCTCTTACAGGCACTCATTACATAAACCTAACTACTAGTTGTCTTCCATGCATGTCAGATATAATTGCACACACTGATATATCCACAAGAACCTCACGGAGCAACGTAAAGGCCAATAAACTTGATGTCAATGATACCCAATATGATGGAACATGTAAAGGCAGTTCTTCAGAAGACTTGCAGAAAGATGATGAATCCTCTTCACCCCATAAGGTCCTTGCTCTAACTTGGTCTGTGATATGGGTACAACATGCATATAATGTCCTGGAGTGTATCTACTCTATTTCAATGCCATGTGCTTAGCATGCTGATCATGCATGTAAATATGTCATGCCTTCCTATTTTTCAGTACCTGTTCCATTCATGATAACATGTTTTCAAATTCAAGTACTTTCATTCTACTCTATCGCAATGCCATCTGCTTAATTTGGACATCATGCTTCTGAATATCTTATGCATTGTTATTCATCAGTATGTACTTCATCTGTCTACCATACCATGTTTTTTTACATTGTAGTGTTGTTCTAGTGCTCTATTCCAATGCCATCTTAGTTTCCCAATCATACACGTGTATGTTGCCTTAGTTTTTTCTGTACGTATTCCGCTAGCATACAATTTTACATTCAACTAGTGTTTTTTTGCTGTGTTGTCCTATCGTATCCCTAGATCCTACACCATACTCCCTCCGTCCGGTACGCTGAAATGGATAAAAAAGGATGTATCTAGAACTGAAATACGCCTAGACCCATCCATTTTTTTCCGGATGGAGGGAATACATGTCAATATGTCATGCCTTTCTATTCTTCAATACCTATTCCATCTCTCTGCTGTAGCATGTTTTATAATTAAAGCACCATTCTTCTATACAAGGCATGCAAGGGGAAGACGACTATGTTAGAATCTGAAGGGTTACAAACAAGGCCTTTGCAAAAGATCCAAACGCCAGGAGATAATAAACAAACTCCAGTTTTTGTAGATACGGCTCCAGCACAGAGAAACCCAACTCCTATTGATAATAAGCAGATTCCAGTGGCCAAAGAACTAGTCCGCTCCAGTCCAGCAAAAATATGTCAACTCCATTCTAAGAAGCGTGTGTGTATCCTTGCATCATGAAATTTTATAGCATGCTGATCATATTTTCTACACGTTTCTTACCCATCTCTCTTTTAGAAAATAAGCTTAACAGATGGAAGAATTTCTACACTGGTATCGTATGTGAGGAAAGATTCTTGCAGGAATTCTCTATGCTCCAATGCAGATGTAAGTACCTATTGTATATCACTATATTTTTACATCAGCATGTAGTTTGTTAATCGGCGTGAATCCAACCTTTATCTGATCTAAATTTAGTTGTAGCAAAATGTATGATTAAAGGCCACAATGTTGATCTTTGTAAGGAAAACTGCCTGGTAGTTTTGCATCCTGAGCTGCATGAGTGTACTATCTCATATCAGTGGGTTTGAATACTTTGGTTCTGCAGTGGGTTTTCAGTGTTTTTTTTACTGTGTTGTCCTATCGTATCCCTAGCTCTTACATCATACTCCCTCCGTCCGGATTACATGTGACAGAAATGGATAAAACTGGATGTATATAGAACTGAAATATGACTAGACCCATCCATTTATTTCCGGATGGAGGGAATACATGTCAATATGTCATGCCTTTCTATTCTTCAGTACCTATTCCATCTCTATTGTAGCATATTTTATAACTGAAGCACTATTCTTCTATATAAGGCATGCAAGGGGAAGACGGCTATGTTAGAATCCGAAGGGTTACAAACCAGGTCTTTGCAAAAGATCCAAATGCCAGGAGATAATAAACCAACTCCATTTTTCATAGATACTGCTCCAACACAGAGAAACCCAACTCCCACTGATAATAAGCAGATTCCAGTGGCCAAGGAACTAGTCCGCTCCAGTCCAGCAAAAGAATGTCAACTCCATTCTAAGAAGCATGTGCATATCCTCGCATCATGAAATTTTATAGCATTCTGATCATATTTTCTACATGTTTCTTACCCATCTCTCTTTTAGAAAATAAGGTTAAATGATAGAAGACTTCCTCCATTGGGATCGTATTCGAGGAAAATATCTTGTGGGAATTCTCTGTGCTCCAATGCTGATGTAAGTACCTGTTGTATATCACTATATTTTTACATCAGCATGTATTTTGTTAATCAGCGTGAATCTAACCTTTATCTGATCTAAAATTAGTTGTAGCAAAATGTTAAAGGCACCAACGTTGATTTTTGTAAGGAAAACTGCCTGGTAGTTTTGCATACTAAGTTGCATGAGTGTACTATCTCATATCACGCACATTACTAAATTGTAGTGCTTCTCTGGTTACCCATTCATTCATTATGTCAATGTTGCTTTCGTATTACCTTACCTGGCTGATGATAGCTGTGCCATATTGTGTTAATTTGGTGTAGGCTAGTTGCCCAAATGTTCGTTGTGTCAATGTTGCTTTCCTATTATCTGACTTGGCCAATGATAGCAATGCTAGTGTGTTAATTTGGTGCAGGCTGCTGAAGATAAGAAGACAAACTCTGAAAACAGCAAGGCAACCCCATTGTTTCTTTCCAATAAATCTAAGCTAGGTAATATGGCAATAAGTCATGATTAATCGGTTTGGTTCCCCTCCTAATTATGTTATGATGCAGTGGTCGAGACACTCTCCACTATCAATAATACAAGCCTGCCAAAATCGCCATCTGAATCTGTTCAGTATCCTTTATATCGAATGCAACGGAATAAATGTATGTTTGTGA
Organism: Triticum timopheevii; assembly: GCA_963921465.1. NCBI lineage: Eukaryota > Viridiplantae > Streptophyta > Magnoliopsida > Poales > Poaceae > Triticum > Triticum timopheevii. The sequence continues at coordinate 474,929,833 of OY997264.1, read as the reverse complement.
ACCAATTAATGGTTGAAGCAATGATGGAAATGGTGGATGAATCAGAGGTGCAGAGTCGTGCGACACAACAACTAATCAATGTTTTCAGAGACAGTGTAGCAAAGCAGCAAGACCTTGCCCACGTGCTTATGGGCGTCATCTGTGCTGAGGTTGCAGATTGTGACGTTGTAGATGGTTAGGTTCTGCTCATTTATTTGCACTGGCATCAATCTTTGATTGCCCAGTGGATGTAATTTCCTGTAATATATGCTGGATGTGCAACGTTATTCCCTGTATGTCGTACCTTTGCTTGATCGGTTTTGGTCCTGTGCATAATTGCTCGTCGTAATGGGCTCAAATGATCTAATTTGGCCTAAAGACATGTACGAACTTTAGTGGGCCCATTAAGTTAATGGGTCGTTACTAGGCCAAAAGTTAATGGTTGGCCCTCTTACCTCCCGGGTCGTTAACAGGTCGACATTGAAACGGGCAATAGGTAGGTCCAATTGATTTCACGGGCCGTTAACAGGTCGTTACTCAGTTTGGGCTACATATGGCCCAACTATACTGTAGGCCTTTAGCAGGCCAAAAGAGACAGCAGGCTTGTACTGGACCATGAAGAGCATGGGCCGCTAAGAGGCCGAAAGTCGGGTCGTATTGTAAATGGCCCAACTATGTTGTAGGCCTTTAGCAGGCCGAAAGAGAAACCGGGCTGGTATTGGACCATGAAGGGCATGGGCCGTTAAAAGTCCAAAACTAAGGTCCGACTACAAATGGCCCAACTCATTTATGGTCCGTTAACAGGCCGAAAGGCACACAGGGTCGGGAATTGGCCCAACACTTAAATGGGTCGCTAAAAGGTCAAAACTCAGGTCCGACTACAAATAGCCCAACTGATTTATGGGCCGTCAACAGGCTGAAAGAGACACCGGGTCGGAAATTGGCCCAACACTTAAATGGGCTGCTAAAAGGCCGAAACTCAGGTCCAACTAGAAATGGTCCATCTGATTTATGGCCGTCAACAGGCTGAAAGACACACCGGGCCGGAAATTAGCCCAACATTTAAATGGGTCGCTAAAAGGCCGAAAGATGTACATCCTGAAAATTGTCCCATTCATTGAATGGGCCGTTAACAGACCGAAATCTCATCGGGCCGATATTGAGCCCAAATATATAGCAGGCTGTTAACGGGCTCGAACTGACGATGGGCTGCAATGGTGTCAAATCTTAAATGGGCCGTTGATGGGCCGAATTGGCACATCTCATATGGGTCGTGGGCTTAAATGGACCTGACACAAGTATGCCTTATATGGGCCGGCCTGCTAATTTTTACTGGGCCGGCCTTTTTCATCGGAATGGGCCACTGTTGGGCCGTGCCACATGTCGACCTATCATAGGCACCTCCTGTCCAATGAGTGGATGACATCTGTCCCAACGGTGAGGCAACACGTGTTTCCTGCGGCGAATGATGATTTTACATGTAGAAAATCCCCATTGGTCCGGGCTGTTAACGGGTTATCGGATCCAAAACCACATGTCGGTCACCCTTGACGAAAGCACTTCTGTGACGCGTGATTTGTCGTCATGGAAGTGGACACTTCCGTGATGATAATTTTGGTAATGTCATGGAACACTTCTACGATAGCACAGGTATGACTATATTGATTCTGTCATAAAATCGTCATGGATGTACATGCATGACAAAAAATGCGACCTACTATGACAAACACGTATCATCACGGAAGTGTATTTTTTTGTAGTGTATGCTACTTTACTGCATCGCCCTTTCCTCTTCAACAAAAACCAGCGCAGTGCTCAAGAGGTAGCAAGAAGGATTTCTGGTGCCGTTGCCGGGGAGGTCTTCGCTCAAGTCAAGACATACCAAGTACCCATCACAAACTCATCTCCCTCGCATTACATTATTTGCCATTTGTCTGTCGTTTTCCTCTCCCCAACTTCACCCTTGCCGTTTTATTCGCCCTCTCTTTCCCAATCTCCTCTCTCTTTCGCTTGCCTTTTTGTTTGCTTGTGTGTTGGATTGCTTGTGACGATGGCGCAAGATAATACCAAATTGTGTGACTTTTCCAATACCAATAATAATGATTTCCTTAGCACTCCGATTGCTCCTCTTAATGATGTTGAATCTTGTGAAATCAATGCTGCTTTGTTGAATCTTGTTATGAAAGATCAATTCTCTGGCCTTCCTAGTGAAGATGACGCTACTCATCTAAACAACTTTGTCGATTTGTGTGATATGCAAAAGGAGAAAGATACGGATAATGATATTGTTAAATTGAAGTTATTTCCATTTTCACTTAGAGATCGTGCTAAAACTTGGTTTTCTTCTTTGCCTAAGAATAGTATTGATTCATGGAATAAGTGCAAAGATGCTTTTATCTCTAAGTATTTTCCTCCAGCTAACATCATCTCTCTTATGAACGATATTATGAATTTTAGACAACCTGATCATGAGCATGTTGCCCAATCTTGGAAAAGAATAAAATTAATGATTCGCAATTGCCCTACTCATGGTTTGAATTTATGGATGATTATACAAAAAAATTATGCCAGATTGAACTTTGCTTCTAGAAATCTTTTAGATTCAGCCGCGGGAGGCACTTTTATGGAAATCACCTTAGGAGAAGCTACTAAACTCCTAGATAACATTATGGCTAATGTTCTCAATGGCACACCAAAAGATCTACTAGTAAAAAAGTGCATGCTATAGAAGAAATTAATGTTTTGAGTGGAAAGATGGATGAAATTATGAAATTGTTTGCTACTAAGAGTACTCCTATTGATCCCAATTATATGCCTTTGTCTACTTTTATTGAGAATAATAATGAATCTTTGGATGTGAATTTTGTTGGTAGGAATAATTTTGGTAACAATGCTTATGGAGGAAACTTTAATCCTAGACCATTCCCTAGCAATTCCTCTAATAATTATGGTTATTCCTACAACAAGTCTTATGGAAATTTTAATAAGATGCCATCTGATTTTGAGAATAGCGTTAAAGAATTTATGATCTCTCAAAAGAATTTTAATACTTTGCTTGAAGAAAAATTGCTTAAAGTTGATGATTTGGCTAGGAACATTGACAGACTTCCGCTTGATGTTGAAACTTTGAAACTTAGATCTATTCCTCCTAAGCATGATATCAATGAGTCCCTCAAAGCCATGAAAATTTCCATTGATGAGTGCAAAGAAAGAACCGCTAGGTTGCGTGCTAAGAAAGATTGCTTTGTAAAAGCGTGTTCTTCTAGTTTTCATAAAAATAATGATGAAGATCTAAAAGTTATTTATGTGTCCCCTATTACATCCTTGTTTTGCAATATGAATCTTGATAATGATGGGACTGGAGATGAGTCAACTTTAGTTAAAAGGCATCCCAATAATTCAGAGTTTTTAGATCTTGATGCTAAAAGTGGGATTGGAGAGGTCAAGACTTTAAATAGCATTGAACCCACTATTATGGATTTCAAGGAATTTAATTATGATAATTGTTCTTTAGTAGATTGTATTTCCTTGTTGCAATCCGTGTTGAATTCTCCTCATGCTTACAGTCAAAATAAAGCTTTTACTAAACATATTGTTGATGCCTTGATGCAATCGTACGAAGAAAAACTTAATTGGAAGTTTCTATACCTAGAAAACTTTATGATGAGTGGGAACCTACTATAAAGATTAAAATTAAAGATCATGAGTGTTATGCTTTGTGTGATTTGGGTGCTAGTGTTTCCACGATTCCAAAAACTTTATGTGATGTTCTAGGTTTCCATGATATTGATGATTGCTCTTTAAACTTGCACCTTGCGGATTCCACCATTAAGAAACCTATGGGAAGGATCAATGATGTTCTTATTGTTGCAAATAGGAATTATGTGCCCGTAGATTTTATCGTTCTTGATGTAGATTGCAATCTTTCATGTCCTATTATTCTTGGTAGACCTTTCCTTAGAACGATTGGTGCAATTATTGATATGAAGGAAGGGAATATTAGATTCCAATTTCCATTAAGGAAAGCCATGGAACACTTTCCAAGAAATAAAGTTAAATTACCTTATGAATCTATCATGCGAGCTACTTATGAATTGAATGCCAAAGATGGTACTACTTAGATCTTTCCTCACTTTTATGCCTAGCTAGGGGCGTTAAACAATAGTGCTAGTTGGGAGGCAACCCAATTTTATTTTTGTTTCTTGCTTTTTGATTCTGTTTAGTAACAAATATTTCATCTAGCTTCTGTTTAGATGTGTTTTCGTGTTTTAATTAGTGTTTGTGCCAAGTAGAACCTATAGGATAACCTACGCTGATAGTTAATTTGATTCTGCTGAAAAACAGAAACTTTGCGCGCACGAAAATAATTTTAGTAATTTGCAGAAACGTGCTCTTGCGTTGACTATTTTTTCTGTACATCAATAGACAAATTTCCCAGGACTTCCTATTTTGGTAGGATTTTTAGAGTTCCATAATTATACGAAAGTTAAAGATTGCTAAAGACTATTCTGTTTTTGACAGATTCTGTTTTTCGTGTGTTGTTTGCTTATTTTGATGCATCTATGGATAGTATCGGGGGGTATGAACAATATATAAGTTGGAATACAGTAGGTTTAACACCAATATAAATAAATAATGAGTTAATTACAGTACCTTATGTGGTAGTTTTTCTTTCTTGCACTAACGGGGCTTATGAGATTTCCTGTTGAGTTTTGTGTTGTGAAGTTTTCAAGTTTTGGCTAAAGATTTGATGGACTATAGAATAAGGAGTGGCAAGAGCCTAAGCTTGGGGATGCCCATGCCACCCCAATATATTCAAGGATAACCAAAAGCCTAAGTTTGGGGATGCCCCGGAAGGCATCCCCTCTTTCGTCTTCGTCTATCGGTAACTTTACTTGGAGCTATATTTTTATTCGCCACATGATATGTGTTTTGCTTGGAGCGTCTTGTATGATATTAGTCTTTGCTTTTTAGTTTACCACAATCATCCTTGCTGTACACACCTTTTGGGAGAGACACACTTGATTTGGAATTTATTAGAATACCCTATGTGCTTCACTTATATCTTTTGAGCTAGATAGTTTTGCTCTATGTGCTTCACTTATATTTTCTAGAGCACGGCGGTGGCTTTATTTTGAAGAAATTGTTGATCTCTCATGCTTCACTTATATCATTTTGAGAGTCTTCTAGAACAGCATGGTATATTCTATGGTTATAAATTTGGTCCTAGAATGATGAGCATCCAAGTTGGGTATAATAAAAACTATCATAGAAAGTGCATTAAACACTATGATCAATTTGATGCTTGATAATTGTTTTGAGATATAAAGGTGGTAATTTTAGAGTCATGCTAGTTGGGTAATTATGAAATTGAGAAATACTTGTGTTGAAGTTGGCAAGTCCCGTAGCATGCACATATGGTAAAAGTTGTGTGACAAATTTGTTGCATGGGGTGCTCTTTTAATTGTCTTCCTTATGAGTGGAGGTCGGGATCGCGCGATGGTTAACTCCTACCAACCCTTCCCCTAGGAGCATGCATAGTAGTACTTTGCTTCAAGGGCAAGTAGACTTTTTCAATAAGTATATGAGTTCTTTTTGACTAATGTGAGTCCATGGACATACGCACACTCACCCTTCCACTTTGCTAGCCTCTATTATGTCGCGCAAACTATGCCGATATCATGCACCCATTATTTACCTTCCTCAAAACAGCCACCATACCTACCTATTATGGCATTTCCATAGCCATTCCGAGATATATTGCCATGTAACTTTCCACCGTTCCGTTTACTATGACACGCTCCATCATTGTCATATTGCTCTTTGCATGATCATGTAGTTGACGTCGTATTTGTGGCAAGGCCACCTTCATAATTTTTCATACATGTCACTCTTGATTCATTGCATATCCCGGTACACCGCCGGAGGCATTCACATAGAGTCATACTTTGTTCTAAGTACTGAGTTGTAATTTTTGAGTTGTAAATCAATAAAAGTGTGATGATCTTCATTATTAGAGCATTGTCCCAAGTGAGGAAAGGATGATGAAGACTATGATTCCCCCACAAGTTGGGATGAGACTTCAGACTTTATAAAAAATAAAAATAAAGAGGCCAAAGAAGCCCATATATTTAAAAAAAGAGGCCAAAGAAGCCCACCAAATAAAAAAAGGGAAAAGAGAGAAGGGACAATGCTACTATCTCTTTTCCACACTTGTGCTTCAAAATAGCACCATGATCTTCATGATAGAGAGTCTCCTATGTCATTATTTTCAAATACTAGTGGGAATTTTTCATTATAGAACTTGGCTTGTATATTCCAATGATGGGCTTCCTCAAAATGCCCTAGGTCTTCATGAGCAAGCAAGTTGGATGCACACCCACTTAGTTTCTTTTGTTGAGCTTTCATACATTTATAGCTCTAGTGCATTCATTGCATGGAAATCCCTACTCACTCACATTGATATTCCTAGTTGATGTGAGACTATCTTCTCCCTTTTTGTCTTCACAACCACCACCATATACCACATATAGTGTTATGTCCATGGCTTGCGCTCATGTATTGCATAAGAGTTGAAAAAGCTGAAGCGCGTTAAAAAGTATGAACCAATTGCTTGGATGAAACTGGGGTTGTGCATGATGGGAATATTTTGTGTGATGAAAATGAAGCATAGCCTAACTATATGATTTTGTAGGGATGAGCTTTCTTTGTCTATGCTATTTTGATAAGACATGATTATTTGTTAGTATGCTTCATGTATTACTATTTTTATGTTTTATAAGCTTTTATCTTGAATCATTTGGATCTGAACAATCATGCCACAATAAAGAAAATTACATTGAGAATTATGCTAGGTAGCATTCCACATCAAAAATTCTGTTTTTATCATTTAGCTACTCGAGGCCGAGCAGGAATTAAGCTTGGGGATGCTTATACGTCTCCAATGAATCTATAATTTTTTGATTGTTCCATGCTATTATATTACCCGTTTTGGATGTTTATGGGCTTTAATCTACACTTTTATATCATTTTTGGGACTAACCTACTAACCGGAGGCCCAGCCTGAATTGCTGTTTTTTTGCCTATTTCAGTGTTTCGAAGGAAAGGAATATCAAACGGAGTCCAAACGGAATGAAACCTTTGGGAGCGACCATTTTGGAACAAACGCAATCGAAGGGACTTGGAGTGGACGTCAATCAACAAACAAGGCAGCCACGAGGGTGCCCGGCGCGCCCCCACCCTCGTGGGCCCCTCGAGCGTCAACCGACCTACTTCTTCCTCCTATATATATATATGTGTTGGGGAACGTTGCAGAAAATTAAAAAATTTCCTACGGTTTCACCAAGATCCATCTATGAGTTCATCTAAGAAACGAGTCATGGGAGAGAGTTTGCATCTACATACCACTTGTAGATCGCGTGCGGAAGCTTGTAAGGTGATGATGGAGTCGTACTCGACGTGATTCGAATCACCGATGACCAAGTGCTGAATGGACAGCACCTCCGCGTTCAACAAACGTACGGTACGGGTGACGTCTCCTCCGTCTTGATCCAGCAAGGAGGAAGGAGAGGTTGAGGAAGACAGCTCCACCGGCAGCACGACGGCGTGATGATGGTGGAGAAGCGGTACTCCGACAGGGCTTCGCCGAGCACACAACGGAGGAGGAGAGGTGTTGGGGAGGGGAGGGCTGCGCCTTGGCTTGTGGTGCGGCTGCCCTCCCCTCACCCCTCTATTTATAGGGGGAAGGGAGAAGGGGGCCGGCCCCTCTAGATGCATCTAGAGGGGGGGCGGCGGCCAAGGGGAGGGGGGACTTGCCCCCCAAGCAAGGGGGGCGCCCCCTCTAGGGTTCCCCCCTCAACCCTAGGCGCAAGGGCCCAAGGGAGGGGGTGCGCCCAGCCCACCAGGGGCTGGCTAATTCCCCACGCAGCCCAAGTGGCCCCCCGGGAGGGGTGGACCCTCCCGGTGGCCCCGGTACAATACCGGTACGCCCCCGAAACTTTCCGGTGTCCTTTTAACAACTTCCCATATATAAATCTTTACCTCCGGACCCTTCCGGAACTCCTCGTGACGTCCGGGATCTCATGCGGGACTCCGAACAACATTCGGTAGTCACATACTAGTCTTCCTAATAACCCTAGCGTCACCGAACCTTAAGTGTGTAGACCCTACGGGTTCGGGAGACACGCAGACATGACCGAGACGACTCTCGGGCAATAACCAACAGCGGGGTCTGGATACCCATGTTGGCTCCCACATGCTCCTCGATGATTTCATTGGTTGAACCACGATGTCGAGGATTCGATCAAACCCTGTATACAATTCCCTTTGTCAATTGGTACGTTACTTGCCCGAGACTCGATCGTCGGTATCCCAATACCTTGTTCAGTCTCGTTACCGGCAAGTCACTTTACTCGTACCGTAATGCATGATCCCGTGGCCAACACCTTGGTCACCTTGAGCTCATTATGATGATGCATTACCGAGTGGGCCCAGAGATACCTCTCCGTCATACGGAGTGACAAATCCCAGTCTCGATCCGTGTCAACCCAATAGATACTTTCGGAGATACCTGTAATGCACCTTTATAGTCACCCAGTTACGTTGTGACGTTTGATACACCCAAAGCACTCCTACGGTATCCAGGAGTTACACGATCTCATGGTCGAAGGAAGAGATACTTGACATTGGCAAAGCTCTAGCAAACGAACTACACGATCTTTGTGCTATGCTTAGGATTGGGTCTTGTCCATCACATCATTCTCCTAATGATGTGATCCCGTTATCAATGACATCCAATGTCCATAGTCAGGAAACCATGACTATCTGTTGATCACAACGAGCCAGTCAACTAGAGGCTCACTAGGGACAAATTGTGGTCTATGTATTCACACGTGTATTACGATTTTCGGATAATACAGTTATAGCATGAATAAAAGACAATTATCATGAACCATGAAATATAATAATAATACTTTTATTATTGCCTCTAGGGCATATTTCCAACAGTCTCCCACTTGCACTAGAGTCACCAATCTAGTTACATTGTGATGAATCGAACACCCATAGAGTTCTGGTGTTGATCATGTTGTGCCCGCGAGAGAGGTTTAGTCAACGGATCTGCGACATTCAGATCCGTGTGCACTTTGCAAATCTCTATGTCTCCATCTTGAACATTTTCACGGATGGAGTTGAAACGATGCTTGATGTGCCTGGTCTTCTTGTGAAACCTGGGCTCTTTGGCAAGGGCAATAGCTCCAGTGTTGTCACAGAAGAGTTTGATCGGCCCCGACGCATTGGGTATGACTCCTAGGTCGGTGATGAACTCCTTCACCCAAATCGCTTCATGCGCTGCCTCCGAGGCTGCCATGTACTCCGCTTCACATGTAGATCCCGCCACGACGCTCTGCTTGCAGCTGCACCAGCTTACTGCTCCACCATTCAACATATACACGTATCCGGTTTGAGACTTAGAGTCATCTAGATCTGAGTCGAAGCTAGCGTCGATGTAACCCTTTACGACGAGCTCTTCGTCTCCTCCATAAACGAGAAACATGTCCTTTGTCCTTTTCAGGTACTTCAGGATATTCTTGACCACTGTCCAGTGTTCCTTGCCGGGATTACTTTGGTATCTTGCTACCAAACTTACGGCAAGGTTACATCGGGTCTGGTACACAGCATGGCATACATAATAGATCCTATGGCTGAAGCATAGGGGATGACACTCATCTCTTCTTTATCTTTTGCCGTGGTCGGTGACTGAGCTGAGCTCAATCTCACACATTGTAACATAGGCAAGAACCCTTTCTTGGACTGATCCATTTTGAACCTCTTCAAAATCTTATCAAGGTATGTGCTTTGTCAAAGACCTATGAGGCGTCTCGATCTATCTCTATAGATCTTGATGCCTAATATATAAGCAGCTTCTCCAAGGTCCTTCATTGAAAAACACTTATTCAAGTAGGCCTTAATGCTGTCCAGAAGTTTTGTATCATTTCCCATCAAGAGTATCTCATCTACATATAACAGGAGAAATGCTACAGAGCTCCCACTCACTTTCTTGTAAACGCAGGCTTCTCCATAAGTCTGCATAAACCCAAACGCTTTGATCATCTCATCAAAACGAATGTACCAACTCCGAGATGCTTGCACCAGTCCATAAATGGATTGCTGGAGCTTGCATACTTTGTTAGCGTTCTTAGGATCGACAAAACCTTCCGGCTGCATCATATACAGCTCTTCCTTAAGATGTCCGTTAAGGAATGCCGTTTTGACGTCCATCTGCCATATCTCATAATCATAGTATGCGGCAATTGCTAACATGATTCGGACGGACTTCAGCTTCGCTACGGGAGAGAATGTCTCGTCGTAGTCAATCCCTTGAACTTGTCGATAACCCTTAGCGACAAGCCGAGCTTTATAGATGGTGACATTACCATCCGCGTCCGTCTTCTTCTTAAAAATCCATTTGTTTTCTATCGCTCGCCGATCATTGGGCAAGTCTGTCAAAGTCCATACTTTGTTTTCATACATGGATTCTATCTCGGATTTCATGGCTTCAAGCCATTTGTTGGAATCTGGGCCCGCCATTGCTTCTTCACAGTTCGAGGGTTCACCGTTGTCCAACAACATGATTTCAAGGACAGGGTTGTCGTACCACTCTGGTGCGGAACGTGTCCTTGTGGACCTACGAAGTTCAGTAGCAACTTGATCCGAAGTACCTTGATCATCATCATTATTTTCCTCTTCAGTTGGTGTGGGCATCACAGGAACGTTTTCCTGCGCTGCACCACTTTCCCGCTCGAGAGGTAGTACTTCATCGAGTTCTACTTTCCTCCCACTTACTTCTTTCGCGAGAAACTCTTTTTCCAGAAAGCATCCGTTCCTGGCAACAAAGATCTTGCCTTCGGATCTTAAGTAGAAGGTATACTCGACAGTTTCCTTAGGGTATCCTATGAATACGCATTTTTCCGACTTGGGTTCGAGCTTTTCAGGTTGAAGTTTCTTGACATAAGCATCGCATCCCCAAACTTTTAGAAACGACAGCTTAGGTTTCTTCCCAAACCATAATTCATACGGTGTCGTCTCAACGGATTTAGATGGTGCCCTATTTAAAGTGAATGTAGCTGTTTCTAGAGCGTATCCCCAAAATGATAGCGGTAAATAGGTAAGAGACATCATAGACCGCACCATATCCAATAGAGTGCGATTACGACATTCGGACACACCGTTTCGCTGAGGTGTTCTAGGCGGCGTGAGTTGTGAAACGATTCCACATTTCCTTAAGTGTGTACCAAATTCGTGACTTAAGTATTCTCCTCCACGATCTGATCGTAGGAACTTTATCTTTCGGTCACGTTGATTCTCCACCTCATTCTGAAATTCCTTGAACTTTTCAAAGGTCTCAGACTTGTGTTTCATTAAGTAGACATACCCATATCTACTTAAGTCATCAGTGAGAGTGAGAACATAACGATATCCTCCGCGAGCCTCAACGCTCATTGGACCGCACACATCGGTATGTATGATTTCCAACAAGTTGGTTGCTCGCTCCATTGTTCCGGAGAACGGAGTCTTGGTCATTTTGCCCATGAGGCATGGTTCGCATGTGTCAAACGATTCATAATCAAGAGACTCTAAAAGTCCATCAGCATGGAGCTTCTTCATGCGCTTGACACCAATGTGACCAAGGCGGCAGTGCCATAAGTATGTGGGACTATCGTTATCAACTTTACATCTTTTGGCATCCACACTATGAACATGTGTAATATTACGCTCGAGATTCATTAAGAATAAACCATTGACCATCGGAGCATGACCATAAAACATATCTCTCATATAAATCGAACAACCATTATTCTCAGACTTAAATGAGTAGCCATCTCGTATTAAACGAGATCCAGATACAATGTTCATGCTCAAACTTGGCACTAAATAACAATTATTAAGGTTCAAAACTAATCCCGTGGGTAAATGTAGAGGCAGCGTGCCGACGGCGATCACATCGACTCTGGAACCATTCCCGACGCGCATCGTCACCTCGTCCTTTGCCAGTCTCCGTTTATTCCGCAGCTCCTGCTGTGAGTTACAAATGTGAGCAACGGCATCGGTATCAAATACCCAGGAGTTACTACGAGTACTGGTAAGGTACACATCAATTACATGCATATCAAATATACCTTTGGTGTTGCCGGCCTTCTTATCCGCTAAGTATTTGGGGCAGTTCCGCTTCCAGTGACCCTTCCCCTTGCAATAAAAGCACTCAGTCTCAGGCTTGGGTCCATTCTTTGACTTCTTCCCGGCAACAGGCTTACCGGGCGCGACAACATCTTTGCCGTCCTTCTTGAAGTTTTTCTTACCCTTGCCCTTCTTGAACTTAGTGGTCTTATTGACCATCAACACTTGATGTTCTTTCTTGATTTCAGCCTCTGCTGACTTCAGCATCGAGAACACTTCAGGAATGGTCTTCACCATCCCCTGCATGTTGTAGTTCATCACAAAGCTCTTGTAGCTTGGTGGGAGCGACTGGAGGATTCTGTCAATGACCGCCTCATCTGGGAGGTTAATGTTCAGCTGGGTCATACGGTTGTGCAACCCAGACATCTTCAGGATGTGCTCACTGACAGAACTGTTTTCCTCCATCTTACAACTGTAGAACTTGTCGGAGACATCATATCTCTCGACCCAGGCATGAGCTTGGAAAACTAGTTTCACCTCTTCGAACATCTCATATGCTCCGTGATGCTCAAAACGCTTTTGGAGCCCCGGTTCTAAGTTGTAAAGCATGCCGCACTGAACGAGGGAGTAATCATCAGCACGAGCTTGCCAAGCATGCATAATGTCTTGGTTCTCTGGGACGGGAGCGTCACCTAGCGGTCCATCTAGGACATATTGCTTCCTGGCAGCTATGAGGATGATCCTCAGGTTCCGGACCCAGTCCGTATAGTTGCTGCCATCATCTTTCAGCTTGGTTTTCTCTAGGAACGCGTTGAAGTTCATGTTGACATTAGCGTTGGCCATTTGATCTACAATACATATTTGCAAAGGTTTTAGACTAAGTTCATGATAATAAAGTTCTAATCAAATTATGAACTCCCACTCAGATTAGACATCCCTCTAGTCATCTAAGTGTTACACGATCCGAGTCGACTAGCCCGTGTCCGATCATCACGTGAGACGGACTAGTCATCGTCGGTGAACATCTTCATGTTGATCGTATCTTCCAAACGACTCGTGTTCGACCTTTCGGTCTCCGTGTTCCGAGGCCATGTCTGTACATGCTAGGCTCGTCAAGTTAACCCTAAGTGTTTTCGCTGTGTAAAACTGTCTTACACCCGTTGTATGTGAACGTAAGAATCCATCACATCCGATCATCACGTGGTGCTTAGAAGCGACGAACTGTAGCAATGGTGCACAGTTAGGGGAGAACACTTCTTGAAATTTTTGTAAGGGATCATCTTATTTACTACCGTCGTCCTAAGTAAACAAGATGCATAAACATAATAAACATCACATGCAATTATATAGTTGTGACATGATATGGACAATATCATATAGCTCCATTGATCTCCATCTTCGGGGCTCCATGATCATCTTGTCACTGGCTTGACACCATGATCTCCATCATCATGATCTCCATCATCGTGTCTTCATGAAGTTGTCACGCCAACGACTACTTCTACTTCTAAGGCTAACGCGTTTAGCAATAAAGTGAAGTAGTTTACATGGCGTTCTTCAATGACACGCAGGTCATACAAAAAAATAAAGACAACTCCTATGGCTCCTGCCGGTTATCATACTCATCGACATGCAAGTCGTGAATCCTATTACAAGAACATGATCTCATACATCACAATTCATCATTGATCACAACTTCTGGCCACATCACATCACATGATCAATCGCTGCAAAAACAAGTTAGACGTCCTCTAATTGTTGTTGCATCTTTTACGTGGCTGCAATTGGGTTCTAGAAAGAACGTTTTCTTACCTACGAATAACCACAACGTGATTTTGTCAACTTCTATTTACCCTTCATAAGGGCCCTGTTCATCGAATCCGCTCCAACTAAAGTGGGAGAGACAGACACCCGCCAGCCACCTTATGCAACTAGTGCATGTCAATCGGTGGAACCGGTCTCACGTAAGCGTACGTGTAAGGTTGGTCCGGGCCGCTTCATCCCACAATACCGTTGAAGCAAGAAAAGACTAGTAGAGGCAAGTAAGTTGACAAGATCCACGCCCACAACAAAATTGTGTTCTACTCGTGCATTAGAGAACTACGCATAGACCTAGCTCTGATACCACTATTGGGGAACGTTGCAGAAAATTAAAAAATTTCCTACGGTTTCACCAAGATCCATCTATGAGTTCATCTAAGCAACGAGTCATGGGAGAGAGTATGCATCTACATACCACTTGTAGATCGCGTGCGGAAGCTTGTAAGGTGATGATGGAGTCGTACTCGACGTGATTCGAATCACCGATGACCAAGTGCTGAACGGACAGCACCTCCGTGTTCAACACACGTACGATATGGGTGACGTCTCCTCCATCTTGATCCAGCAAGGAGGAAGGAGAGGTTGAGGAAGACAGCTCCACCGGCAGCACGACGGCGTGATGATGGTGGAGAAGCGGTACTCCGACAGGGCTTCGCCGAGCACACAACGGAGGAGGAGAGGTGTTGGGGAGGGGAGGGCCGCGCCTTGGCTTGTGGTGCGGCTGCCCTCCCCTCACCCCTCTATTTATAGGGGGAAGGGAGAAGGGGGCCGGCCCCTCTAGATGCATCTAGAGGGGGGGCGGCGGCCAAGGGGAGGGGGGACTTGCCCCCCAGGCAAGGGGGGGCGCCCCCTCTAGGGTTCCCCCCTCAACCCTAGGCGCAAGGGCCCAAGGGAGGGGATGCACCCAGCCCACCAGGGGCTGGCTAATTCCCCACGCAGCCCAAGTGGCCCCCCGGGAGGGTTGGCCCCTCCCGGTGGACCTCCGGAATCCTTCCGGTGGCCCCGGTACAATACCGGTACGCCCCCGAAACTTTCCGGTGTCCTTTTAACAACTTCCCATATATAAATCTTTACCTCCGGACCCTTCCGGAACTCCTCGTGACGTCCGGGATCTCATCCGGGACTCCGAACAACATTCGGTAGTCACATACTAGTCTTCCTAATAACCCTAGCGTCACCGAACCTTAAGTGTGTAGACCCTACGGGTTCGGGAGACACGCAGACATGACCGAGACGACTCTCGGGCAATAACCAACAGCGGGGTCTGGATACCCATGTTGGCTCCCACATGCTCCTCGATGATTTCATTGGTTGAACCACGATGTCGAGGATTCGATCAAACCCTGTATACAATTCCCTTTGTCAATCGGTACGTTACTTGCCCGAGACTCGATCGTCGGTATCCCAATACCTTGTTCAGTCTCGTTACCGGCAAGTCACTTTACTCGTACCGTAATGCATGATCCCGTGGCCAACACCTTGGTCACCTTGAGCTCATTATGATGATGCATTACCGAGTGGGCCCAGAGATACCTCTCCGTCATACGGAGTGACAAATCCCAGTCTCGATCCGTGTCAACCCAATAGATACTTTCGGAGATACCTGTAATGCACCTTTATAGTCACCCAGTTACGTTGTGACGTTTGATACACCCAAAGCACTCCTACGGTATCCAGGAGTTACACGATCTCATGGTCGAAGGAAGAGATTCTTGACATTGGCAAAGCTCTAGCAAACGAACTACACGATCTTTGTTCTATGCTTAAGATTGGGTCTTGTCCATCACATCATTCTCCTAATGATGTGATCCCGTTATCAATGACATCCAATGTCCATAGTCAGGAAACCATGACTATCTGTTGATCACAACGAGCCAGTCAACTAGAGGCTCACTAGGGACAAATTGTGGTCTATGTATTCACACGTGTATTACGATTTCCGGATAATACAGTTATAGCATGAATAAAAGACAATTATCATGAACCATGAAATATAATAATAATACTTTTATTATTGCCTCTAGGGCATATTTCCAACAATATGCACATGCCCCAAAAACATCCGGGAGCACCACGAAAAACTATTTCCACCGCCGCAACCTTCTGTATCCGCGAGATCCCATCTTGGAGCCTTCACCTGCGCTCCGCCGGATGGGGAATCGAACACGGAGGGCCTCTACATCATCTCCAAGGCGTCTCCTATGAGTTGTGAGTAGTTTACCACAGACATTCGGGTCCATAGTTATTATCTAGATGGCTTCTTCTCACTCTCTGAATCTCAATACAATGTTCTCCTCGATCTTCTTGGAGATCTATTCGATGTAACTCTTTTTGTGGTGCGTTTGTCGAGGTCCAATGAATTGTGGGTTTATGATCAAGTTTATCTATGAGAAGTATTTGAATCTCCTCTGAATTCTTTTATGTGTGATTAAGTTATCTTTTTAAGTCTCTTCGAATTATCAGTTTGGTTTGGCCTACTAGATTGATCTTTCTTGTAATGGGAGAAGTGCTTAGCTTTGGGTTCAATCTTGCAGTGTCCTTTCCCAGTGACAACAGGGGCAGCAAGGCACGTATTGTATTGTTGCCATCGAAGATAAAAAGATGGGGTTTATATCATATTGCATGAGTTTATCCCTCTACATCATGTCATCTTTCTTAATGTGTTACTCTGTTCTTCATGAACTTAATACTCTATATGCAGGCAGGAGTCGGTCGATGTGTGGAGTAATAGTAGTAGATGCAGAATCGTTTCAATCTACTTGTCACGGACGTGATGCCTATATACATGATCATGCCTAGATAATCTCATAACTATGCACTTTTCTATCAATTGCTCGACAGTAATTTGTTCACCCACCGTAATACTTATGCTATCTTGAGAGAAGGCACTAGTGAAACCTATGGCCCCCGGGTCTATGTTTTATCATATAAGTTTTCCATCTACTTTTATTTGCATCTTTTACTTTCCAATCTATATCATAAAAATACCAAAAATATTTATCTTATCATATTATCTCTATCAGATCTCACTTTTCGCAAGTTACCGTGAAGGGATTGACCACCCCTTTATTGCATTGGTTGCGAGGTTCTTGTTTGTTTGTGTAGGTGCGTGGGACTTTTGAGGAACCTCCTACTGGATTGATACCTTGGTTCTCAAAAACTAAGGGAAATACTTACGCTACTTTTCTGCATCACCCTTTCCTCTTCAAGGAAAACCAACGTAGTGCTCAAGAGGTGGCATAGCTCATCACAGAAATTAGTTCCAGTGATGCCTACACCAATTAGTGAGGAAGCTAATGATGATGATAATGAAACTTCAAATCAAGTTACTATCGAACCTCATAGGTCAACCAAAGTATGTTCCGCACCAGAGTGGTACGGTAATCCTGTTCTGGAAGTCATGTTACTGGACCATGACGAACTTACGAACTATGAGGAAGCGACGATGAGCCCAGATTCCGCGAAATGGATTAAGGCCATGAAATCTGAGATGGGATCCATGTATGAGAACAAACTATGGACTTTGGTTGACTTGGCCGATGATCGGCAAGCCATAGAGAATAAATGGATCTTCAAGAAGAAGACTGACGCTGATGGTAATGTTACTGTCTACAAAGCTGACTTGTTGTGAAAGATTTTCGACAAGTTCAAGGAATTGACTACGATGAGACCTTCTCACCTGTAGCGATGCTTAAGTCTGTCCGAATCATGTTAGCAATTGCCGCATTTTATGATTATGAAATCTGGCAAATGGACATCAAAACTGCATTCCTTAATGGATTTCTTAAAGAAGAGTTGTATATGAGGCAACCAGAAGGTTTTATCGATCCTAAAGGTGCTAACAAAGTGTGCAAGCTCCAGCAATCCATTTATGGACTGGTGCAAGCATCTTGGAGTTGTAATATACACTTTGATGAGTTGACCAAAGCATATAGTTTTATACAGACTTGCAGTGAAGCCTGTATTTACAAGAAAGTGAGTGGGAGCACTACAGCCTTTCTGATAAGTATATGTGAATGACATATTGTTGATCGGAAATGATGTAGAATTTTCTGGAAAGCATAAAGGAGTGTTTAAAAGGAGTTTTTCAAAGAAAGACCTCAGTGAACCTGCTTACATATTGGGCATCAAGATCTATAGAGATAGATCAAGATGCTTGATAAGATTTTTCAATGAGTACATACCTTGACATGATTTTGAAGGAGCTCAAAATGTATCAGTCAAAGAAGGAGTTCTTGCCTGTATTGTAAGGTGTGAAGTTGAGTAAGACTCAAAGCCTGACCACAGCATAAGACAGAGAGAGAATGAAAGTCATTCCCTATGCCTCAGCCATAGGTTCTATAAAGTATGCTATGTTGTGTACCAGACCTATTGTGTACCTTGCCATGAGTTTGGCAAGGGGATACGATAGTGATCCAGGAGGGGATCACTAGAAAGCGGTCAAAGTTATCCTTAGTTACCTAAGAGGACTAAGGAAATATTTCTCGGTTATGAAGGTGATAAAGAGTTCATCGTAAAGAGTTACGTCAATGCAAACTTTTACACCAATCCAGATGACTTTGAGTCTCAATCTGGATACATATTGAAAGTAGGAGCAATTAGCTAGAGTAGCTCCATGCAGAGCATTGTAGACATAGAAATTTGCAAAATACATAACGGATCTAAACGTAGCAAACCTGTTGACTAAACCTCTCTCACAAGCAAAACATGATCACACCTTAGTACTCTTTGGGTGTTAATCACATAGCGATGTGAACTAGATTATTGACTCTAGTAAACCCTTTGAGTGTGAAGGAAATATGCCCTAAAGGCAATAATAAAGTTGTTATTTTACATTTCCTTACATCATGATAAAAATTTTATTATTCATGTTAAAATTGTATTAACCAGAAACTTAATACATGTGTGAATACATAGACAAAACATAGTGTCCCTAGTAAGCCTCTACTAGACTAGCTCGTTAATCAAAGACGGTTAAGTTTCCTAACCATAGACATGTGTTGTCATATGATGAACGGGATCACATCATTAGGAGAATGATGTGATGGACGAGACCCATCCGTTATCTTAGCATGTTGATCATTCAATTTTATTGCTATTGCTTTCTTCATGTCAAATACATAATCCTTTGACTATGAGATTATGCAACTCCCGAATACCGGAGGAATACCTTGTGTGCTATCAAACGTCCCAAACATAACCGGGTGATCATAAAGATGCTCTACAGGTATCTCCGAAGGTGTTTGTTGGGTTGTCATAGATCGAGATTAGGATTTGTCACTCCGAGTATCGGAGAGGTATCTTTGGGCCCTCTCGGTAATGCACATCATAATAAGCCTTGGAAGCAATGTGACTAATGAGTTAGTTGCGGGATGATTTATTACGGAACGAGTAAAGAGACTTGCCGGTAATGAGATTGAAATAGCTATGAAGATACCGACGATAGAATCTCGGGCAAGTAACATACCGATGACAAAGGGAATGACGTATGTTGTCATTGTGGTTTGACCGATAAAGATCTTCATAGAATATGTAGGAACCAATATGAGCATCCAGGTTCCGCTATTGGTTATTGACTGGAGATGTGTCTCGGTCATGTCTACATAGTTCTCGAACCCGTAGGATCCGCACGCTTAACGTTCGATGATGATTTGTAATATGAGTTATGTGATTTGGTGACTGAATGTTGTTCGGAGTCCCGGATGAGATCATGGACATGAAGAGGAGTCTTGAAATGGTTGATAGGTAAATATTCATATATATGACGGTGGTATTTGGAAACCGAAAGTGTTCTGGGGGTACCGAGTACGTATCGGGTCACCGGAAGGGGTTCCGGGCACCCCCCCCCCCCCCCCAGGCAAAGATATGGGCCTTATTGGGCCAAGGGTGGGACAGACCAGCCCCTAGTGGGCTGGTGCGCCCCCATATGGGCCGGCCTAAGTGGAGAAAGGAAAGGGGGAGGAGGAAAGGAAATAGAAGGAATACTATTCCCCCTTCCTTTCCCCTCTCCCTTCTTTCCTTCCCCCCTCCGGAGATAAGGAAAGGGGGAGGCCGAATTGGAGGAGGCCCCCAAGTAGGATTCCTCCTACTTGGGGCGCCCCAAGCTTGTTCCCCTCCCCTCCCACCTATATATACATGGGGAGGGGGCGCCTAGAACACACATCAAACATTGTTAGCCGTGTGCAGTGCCCCCCTCCACAGTTTAGGCATCCGGTCATATTCACGTAGTGCTTAGGCAAAGCCCTACGCGGATAACTTCAGCATCACCGCCACCATGCCGGCGTGCTGACAGAACTCTCCCTTAATACTTTCCTGGATCAATAGTTCGAGGGACGTCATCGAGCTGAACGTGTGCAGAACTCGGGTGTCGTACGTTTGGTGCTTGATCGGTAGAATCAAGAAGACGTTCGACTACATCAACCGCGTTAAGCTAACACTTCCGCTTTCGGTCTACAAGGGTACGTGGACACACTCTCCCCCTCTCATTGCTATGCATTTCCTAGATAGATCTTGCATGAGCGTAGAATTTTTTTTGGAAATTGCATGCTATGTTCCCCAACAGTGGTATCAGAGTCAGGTCTATGCGTAGATGATATGCACGAGTAGAACACAAAGAGTTGTGGGTGATGATAGTCATACTGCTTACCACAAACGTCTTATTTTGATTCGGCGGTATTGTTGGATGAAGCGGCCCGGACCAACCTTACATGACCACGTTCATGAGACCGGTTCCACCAACAGACATGCAACTTGTTTTGCATAAAGGTGGCTGGCGGGTGTCTGTTTCTCCAACTTTAGTTGAATCAAATTTGACTACGGCCGGTCCTTGTTGAAGGTTAAAACAGCAAACTTTACGAAACATCGTTGTGGTTTTGATGTGTAGGTAAGAACGGTTCTTACTAGAAGCCCGTAGCAGCCACGTAAAACTTGCAACAACAAAGTAGAGGGCGTCTAACTTGTTTTTGCAAGGCATGTTGTGATGTGATATGGTCAAGACATGATGTGATATACGTTGTTGTATGAGATGATCATGTTTTGTAAAAGTTATCGGCAACTGGCAGGAGCCTTATGGTTGTCGCTTTATTGCATGAAATGCAATCACCATGTAATTGCTTTACTTTATCACTATGCGTTAGCAATAGTTGTAGAAGCAATAGTTGGCGAGATGACAACGACGCTACGATGGAGATCAAGGTGTTAAGCCGGTGATGATGGAAATCATGACGGTGCTCTGGAGATAGAAATCAAAGGCACAAGATGATGATGGCCATATCATGTCACATATTTTGATTGCATGTGATGTTTATCTTTTATATGCATCTTATTTTGCTTAGTACGGTGGTAGCATTATAAGATGATCCCATAACTAAATTGCAAGCTATAAGTGTTCACCCTGAGTATGCACCGTTGTGAAAGTTCTTCGTGCTGAGACACCACGTGATGATCGGGTGTGATAGGCTCTACGTTCACATACAACGGGTGCTAGACAGTTTTGCACATGCGGAATACTCGGGTTAAACTTGACGAGCCTAGCATGTACATACATGGCCTCGGAACACTGGAGACCGAAAGGTCAAACATGAATCATAGTAGATATGATCAACATAGAGATGTTCACCATTGAAAACTACTCCATCTCACGTGATGATCGGACATGGTTTAGTTGATTTGGATCACGTGATCATTTAGATGACTCGAGGGATGTCTATCTAAGTGTGAGTTCTTAAGTAATATGATTAATTGAACTTAATTTATCATGAACTTAGTCCTGATAGTATTTGCAAATTATTTGTAGATCAATAGCTCGCGATGTAGCTCTCCGTTTATTTTTGATATGTTCCTAGAGAAAAATAAGTTGAAAGATGATAGTATCAATGATGCGGATTGGGTCCGTGATCTGAGGATTATCGTCATTGCTGCATAGAAGAATTATGTCCTTGATGGATCACTAGGTTACAGGCCTATTGCAGGAGCAGACATTGACGTTATGAACGTTTTACAAGCTTGATACGATGACTACTTGAAAGGATCGAGAAGAGGTGTCTAGAGGGGGTGAATAGACTCTTAATGAAGAAAAGTAGCAGTTTTTAATTTCTTCAAGTTAAGGTGGAGTTTTAGCACAAGTTTAAACATTCACAATACATTTCAAGCAAGCATGGCAAGAGTATACACTACTGCAGGATGGTCCGAACGCAGCACTACAATCAGATACCCTTCTACGAAACTGTGGGCGATGCCATAATCACAAACAGTGGTGTAAAAAACCGTCAAAAAGGTGCAAAACGTTTGCGATGACAGATGCATCAAACACAGTTCAGAATTTAGCTGTGTGTGCGATGCAGGGCATATGGTTCAGCTCAATTAACTGTTTGGGATGAGGAGGCACAAAAGAAACGGGTAGCCAGATGAAGGCGTGTGCGATATACAACATATGGTTCACTGGGATGAACTGTGTGTGATTAGGCAACACAATGGAAACGGTTCAACTAAACAAGATGTGTGTCATACGCGGCAAACGGGTCCATAATCTGAAATGTGTGCGAAGACCAATAATAACACAGACAATTGCTGCTAATAAGTTGTGTGAATTGCTCTGTCTACAGTAGAATAACATGTATATATATAACTGAAATAAACATCCAATTATATAAGTGACTATACAGATCATTCACACACACCTCAATAAACAATTGCATGCATTCTAAAGTAGGAGAAATGATTGTCTAGTCCTCTACTTCATGTGACGCTCCCGCCACTGCTATGTGACTCGATCCCTCGTCTTTGTCAGGAAGAAGACAGTTCCTCATGTCAACGATCTACCTGTACATCTCGTAGCTTGTGTACGCGTCCATGGCCGCGTTCCTGTTGGGTGTGCGCGGAACACCCACCACACGCTCCGCCGCCAGTGCCCGTAGGCATCTGTTGCCGGCCGCTGTTGCCGCCACACCACCGTCGGAAGCCAGGGCCATCGCCCGCTCTGCCGCCATGGCCCGAAGGCGGGAGGTGGCCATTGTGGCCGCCACCCCACTGCTGGCCATTGTGGCCATCACCCGCTCCGCCATCACAGCCCGAAGGCAGTAGGTGGTGGTCATGGCTGCCACCCCGTCGTCAGCCGCTGTGGCTGCCAGCCCACCATCGACCGCCGGGGTCATCACCCGCTCCGCCACCGCTGCCCGAAGGCGGGAGGCGGAGGTGGATGCCCGCACGTGCATCAGCGACCTTGCGCGCTACACCGAGTTCCTGCGGGAGGAGAAGCGCCTTTTCGAGCAGGCAAAGAGTCTTACCGCAGCCGTGGCCGCGGCACACGCTGCCTCAGAGGCGAGGAACCAGGAGATCTACGAGGAGAACCACCGCTTCGAGAGGGGTCGTCTGGAGCGGCAGAGGGTGTTCGAGGTGAGCGTCGCTGAAGCTGCATTAGCCGCAGGCACCGCATTGGGGTTGCCCAGCTCATCGGTAGGCTCCTCATCCGCCTCATACTGAGCACGCTCGGCAGAGGAGAGGCAGCCGGAAGTAGTACAAAGCCCCTCCGCAGTAGTAGTAGTAGTAGTAGTAGTAGTAGTAGTAGTAGTAGTAGTAGTAGTAGTAGTAGTAGTAGTAGTAGTAGTAGTAGTAGTAGTAGTAGTAGTAGTAGTAGTAGTAGTAGTAGTATTTAGGGGCTATTTTGTTCAGTTCATCTGACTATAGATGTGGTGGACTGTACAACGTACTTAAAATTAGCTAGTATATATAGTTGAACTAGCTATTTTAGTACGTGGTTGGCAACAATTGGGGAAAAGTTTGGTCCGTTCAGCTATCGAGTTGAACTGTTTGTATAAATTAACAACGACTGCTTAATCTATGAATGAAATCTATGCTTAATTACTAAATTTTGACAAATAGTAGTGTTACAAGGATTGACAAACCTTACCAAATTGTTTGTACGTGGTTGCACACGGGTCACCCAAAACAACCGTTTGCGTTGAAGGGATGCACAAATCCTACGCTGCTCTCACTTTGTATACGGGTGTTCTATCTAAAACGTTTGCGATCAAGAGCTGCAAAAATCCTGCTCGGCACATTTTCTCTTGGCTTCCTGGGGAAGTTGTCGGTTTGCATACGGGTGTTCTAACTAAAACGCTTGTGATGAGTGTTTTATATTTAAAAAGCGAATTAAACTGCAGCTTGGGCGCCATTAATGGAGAGGATGTGAGCAAGGCGGGCGGCCATGGAAGTCAAAGGGCTCGCTTCCCAGTGAACCTCCACAACATACAGCTCGCATGCTTCTCGGTAAGCCTGCGCACTTGAGGACAGCTTGCATGCCTCTCGGTCAGCCTGCGCACCGGACGGCGCTCGCACGCCTCCTGTTCAGTCAAGGTCAAGCAGTTTTCTGCACGGCACCTCCTACAACCATTAAAACCAAGACACGTGGCGTCACGTGAATGGTTAATAGAATTTTGGATTTACTAGAGTTTAAAAACCAGACATCTCAATGTTTTGCCGGCAATCAATGGTGCCCTAGTGTTTAAAATTCATTCCCATTTCTTGCATGGGACCTAAGCATGCACCCAACGACACAGATTTGATTTTTCAACCAATTTATATGCACTGGAGCATGTGCATGTAGTTCATATTTGAATTATGCACATAAATGCATTGAAAACTCAGCTAATGCATAAAAATGTTCAAATGAACCCCGAAAAATCACAAAAATTCACACAACTCTCCTGTTGCTCTATGTTGACATGAGAAAAACATTTGAAAGCAATAAGAGGAAATGGATATCGTTTCGTCCCCAAAGGTGGGTCGTTCCCTACCAAAAACCATCATGCTTGTTGTGAGAAGCTCCGGTTTGTGAGAAGCATATACCCAAACCTGCCCCAAATGGGACAAATTTTGTACCATGGCATGTTGATGCCGCTCCATGGTAGCATGCCAAGTTTCATGAATTTCAGACGAGTTTTGGATTTACTAGAATTTAAAAACCAGGCATCTCAATGTTTTGTCGGCAATCAACGGTGCCCTGGTGTTTGAAATTCATTCTCATTTCTTGTATGGGACCTAAGCATGCACCCAAGGACACGGATTTGATTTTTCGACCAATTTATATGCATTGGAGCATGTGCATGTAGTTCAAATTTGAATTATGCACATAAATGCATTGAAAACTCAGTTAGCATAAAAATGTCCAAACGAACCCCGAAAAGTCACAAAAATTCACACAACACTCCTGTTGTTCTATGTTGACATGAGAAAAAATAATTGAAAGCAATAAGAGGCAATTGATATCGTTTCGTTCCCAAAGGTGGGACGTTCTGTACCGAAAACCATCATGCTTTTTGTGAGAAGCTCCGGTTTGTGAGAAGCATATACCCAAACCTACCCCAAATGGGACAAAATTTGTACCACGGCATGTTGATGCCGCTCCATGATAGGATGCCAAGTTTCTTGAATATTAGGCGAGTTTTTGATTTACTAGAATTTAAAAACCAGGCAACTCAATGTTTTGCCGGCAATCAACGGTGCCCTAGTGTTTGAAATTCATTCCCATCTCTTGCATGGGACCTAAGCATGCACCCAAGGACACAGATTTGATTTTTCGACCAATTTATATGCATTGGAGCATGTGCATGTAGTTCAAATTTGAATTATGCACATAAATGCATTGAAAACTCAGATAATGCATAAAAATGTCCAATGAACCCCAAAAAATCACACAACACTCCTGTTGTTCTATGTTGACATGAGAAAAAATTTGAAAGCAATAAGACGCAATGGATATCGTTTTGTCCCCAAAGGTGGGACGTTCCCTACCGAAAACCATCATGCTTGTTGTGAGAAGCTCCGGTTTGTGAGAAGCATATACCCAAACCTGCCCCAAATGGGACAAAAACTTTACCACGACATGTTGATGCCGCTCCATGATAGCATGCCAAGTTTCATGAATTTCAGACGAGTTTTTGATTTACTAGAATTTAAAAACCAGGCATCTCAATGTTTTACCGGCAATCAACGGTGCCCTGGTGTTTGAAATTCATTCCCATTTCCTACTTGGGACCTAAGCATGCACCCAAGGATACAGATTTGATTTTTCGACCAATTTATATGCACTGGAGCATGTGCATGTAGTTCAAATTTGAATTGTTCACGTGAAATGGCTAGAAATCCAATTTAATGTATTAAATGTTCAAATGAACCCTAAATAATTCCAATTCTTTTATGACACACATATAGTTGCTTGTTCGCTCCAGATAAAAGGTCTAGCAATTCAAACACCGTCCATTGCCGCTATGACACCATTATGTAATTCAAATCAAGATGAAAAATCAAGTAGATCGCACACAGTTTATTATCAGCAACCGTGTGAGATGCAACACAAAATATCCTGGAGCATCGTCGGTGTATAGTACGCCTATGGCTTACGCAAGAAGGTGGGTTCACTACAGTCCATAGCCGACGTCTCAAGCACACTAGCTCGCTCCCCAAATATCATTTCACTGTTCAATCGTCACCTGTGAAAGATGGGCACGTGGACCCGCGTCGTGAGGGCAACTTCGGTGGCCCACTCCGGCGAGAGCGCGGCCACAGCCGCCATGCGCGTGCTAACAAGGTGCATGAGCGCTGCCGCAATCTGCGACCGGACGGGAAAGGCAGCCCAAACGGCCGTTGTTGCTTCTCAGGTGGCGGCAGCAACATCTGCCTCGGGGATAGCAACTGGCGAGAGCGGTACAGCAGTTGTCCGTTCCACAGCGGCGGCCTTAGCCCTGATGGAGGCCACCCACGCCCAGCTCCTGGCGGTCACGAACAAATCGAACGAAGCTTCTCTGACAATGGTCGGCAACCCATGGCCGAAGAGCTGGCAATCGCCGAGAGCGTTCGAGCAGTCGTCCGTTCCTCTGCTGCATACCTTGAAACGATGGAGCCCGTCCAAGCCCAGATCACGTCCGCCCACGCCCCGCTCGTGGCGGCCTTTTCCAAAGAGATGGCGGATGCGGATGGCGAGATGCTTGTCGAGTATGGTGCGATGGATGCCATGGAGCCCCTTCCCCAGGAGACCGTCGGGCACAAGCTGGACATGGAGGCGGCGGCGGAGATCGACGAGCACCAGCCGTAGTAGTACTCTTTGTTTTGTTTAATTAAGAGCGCCGGTCTTTAATTTGTTAGAGTGATGTTTAGGTCATCTAGATCTGTTTAATTGCTGAACTTGCTCGATTAAGAAGTGTGGGTGTGTTGTAGTCTCCTTTGTGTACCCAAATTATGCAATGACGTGGATGACCACTATAACCAAGGAAATCCGAACCAAAACTTTTGACGTTCAAACTCATCACACACGAGTTAAGCTATCTGAATCGTTTGTGATGTCCACATATCGTACACCGTTCTGAATAAGGGACCGTGTCTGACGACACTTTGCACGCCAGTTTTTTCGCTGAAGCGATTCCAAATTTTTGGCTTCCGCGGAAATATCTAACTCCCTGCCCCCTCCCCCCTACCAAAAGCCACATTTCCCCTCTTTCTGCCTTCCTTTCCAAGTTGAAACCTTCACTCCTTGCTTGCAACGCCGCCTCCTCGTCGACGACCCTCCTTCACGCTGCTCGGCCTCCTCTATCCAGGTAGGTAATCCACACCCAACCCCCATCCTCCTACTCCTTCCACATCCCACATGCCCCGACCGCCGACGCAAGCACGACACATTCCACCCAAATCACTGACCCCTCCACCAAATAACCGCCGGCCTAAGCCATGGTGCACGCAATATAGCCAGGACCTCAAGGAGCATTTGGCAGTAGAGAAGCAAATCGCGTCCGCACGCGCGGATGTGGTCGCGATGGCTGCCATTCGTGCCGACCCCCGGATCTTGAAGGAGCACCTTGCCATTTGCTAGCTATGTCGGTTAAGCATGCTCGGTTTACCCGTTGCGTGTGCTACTCCTGCCTTTCCTTCACAAATTCTAGTGAATTGTGCTATCTAATTTTACCATGCGATCTGTTGCTCTAGTGTATATGTTCTATATCTCATGCGGTGTGGTGCTCACTTATTAACTGTTTTGTTAATTAGTTGTCGTCTTCAGTTAACTAGTTGGTTCAGTTCTGCAAATGTGATGTTCAATTCTTCAGGCTGCAATTTTGTATTGTCTTCCGTGTGAGAAATAAATTGAATTTATCTTTATAAAATTGTGGGTGCATTCTGTTATTGTATACCATGTGAGGAATAAATAGAATTTGGTTGTAGTAAATACATGAGAAACAAATACAATTGCTACAATTGGTTGTAGTTAATTGTTTGGTTAACTGTCTAATCTTCTATTAGGAGTATGTTATATCGTGCAATTTGGTGCTCAGTTAATGTTTGGTTCATTTGTTGTGGTGTTTAGTTAACTGCTTGGTTAAATTCTGCAATGCAATGTCCAATTGTCGTGGGTAGAATTTTGTATTGTTGTGCATGTGAGGAATAAATTGAATTTGGCTGCACTTAATACATGAGAAACATATACAAGTGCTATATTTCCTAGTTCTTAATCAAGCTTGGTTTGGGTAAATGGGTTTTCCGTGTGGCTTGAATTAATCTGATGAATCTGCAATGTGCTTATTTTTCATCAACATGTTTTACTGATAGCATGCGAACCCTTACTTAACCTGATGACTAACTACCTTATATGTGTTGTAGGGAAACAATGAGAAGCACTGAGGTTTACAATCGAGGTTAGCACGTGCATGGTCCGTTCTCTAATAGCACATTATTGTGCAATTGCAAGAACCATTCTAATATTTAGGTTTTAACAATTTGGTCTTGCACATGTAGGTCCTGCTGTCAGAGGTTTTGACCCACTGTTCGACCCTTTTTGCGTATGGGGAAATGAGTTGTCCATGAAAATCAATCAAATCAAGCAACTCAGAAAGATTGTTAGGATAAAAAAATTAGCGACAAAAAACAACAAGATCTTTGTCTGCACAATGAAGAAGACATCAGTTCACTACAAGATGGTACTAACTATTATACCTTGCCTTTTTTTTATTCCTTCACCCCATTTTGAATATAGAGAAGATATTTATGCACATCCTTGTTTTCAGGCCTTTCCAAAGCAGTTCACTGATGATTAACTCTCAAACCACCTCTATGGTCAGGAGGCGAGGAAGGTTTTCATACAACACCCACGGTTCAATATTGAAGTGTTCCTGAAGAGGATGAAGGATGGACGGTTAATCATCCATAGGCACTGGTCTAAAGTTGCAAAGACGTTCAACATGAATGAAGGCTCAATATTCGCCTTCCCCTTCAGCAGTTTTCCAAATGAGATGCATCTGTCTATATACCATCTATGATGCTAATTTCGAAAGGTTCTACATGTTGCATGTGGAACTTGCTACTGGTGCAGTTGTGTAATGGGGTAGCTGAGTGCTGAAGCTATATCATGTTGTACTCTGATGTATTTCAATTATGAAATTCTGCTTCCTTAATATGGAAATTAAATATATTGTGTGCTTAATATGAAATGTTAATTAGATTAATAAATAGATTATGAATAATCAGATAATTAGCCTACTAATGGCGAATTTGCTTGCTAATAAGGTTTTGCTATTGCAAACGGTTGTTGAAATAATACCGTGGGTGATGACCTCAGGCAACGCATATAGTTTCTAGGAATAAACCGTATTGGATCAAAGAACAATCACACATGACTTTCTCTTGAAAACTGTTTGCATTAGGCCACCTTGCGCAAACGTTTACCACATAAAAACTCTGTGTGATGGACAACCTTTGCCACACAGTTCCTTCTACGGACTGTGTGTGATACATTCAATAACACAAACGATTTAACGGGAAAAATTGTGTGTGATGTACCTGTGAACGGAAACATTTTCCTTGAAGAGACTGTGTGGGATGTGCATACGAACATAAACGTTTAGCGGGGACTGACTGTGTGGGATGTACCTGCGACCAGAAATAATTTCGTCGTATAATTGTATTTTTTTTTAGCTCTACTGTATGTATTTCCGTATTTGAGCGCTCGCCGGTCGCACATGAACTCATTCCGACGGTTTCTGGGTCGTGTGGGAAGGACCCCCCCTATCGCCAACACTCACTTGGAGACGGTTCCAAATGCCGTCGTGGAAAGGGGTCAAAAACCGTTTGTTTAGGACCGACGCGCACCAATGATATGAGCAGCAGAAAGTAAAGCATGCAAGTTGAAATAATGTAAAGGGATGGGACTAGAGTATGCAAACGCAATTGGAGACATGGAGATTTTTGGCGTGGTTCAGATAGGTGGTGCTATCGTACATCCACGTTGATGGAGACTTCAACCCACGAAGGGTGACGGTTGTGCGCGTCCATTGAGGGCTCCACCCACGAAGGGTCCACGAAGAAGCAACCTTGTCCATCCCATCATGGCCATCGCCCATGAAGGACTTGCCTCACTAGGGTAGATCTTCATGAATTAGGCGATCTCGTTGCCTGTACAAACTCCTTGGTTCAACTCCACAATCTTGACGGAGGCTCCCAAGTGACACCTAACCAATCTAGGAGACACCACTCTCCAAAAGGTAATAGATCGTGTGTTGATGATGAACTCTTGCTCTTGTGCTTCAAATGATAGTCTCCCCAACACTCAACTCTCTCTCATAGATCTAGATTTGGTGGAAAGATGATTTGAGTGGAAAGCAACTTGGGGAAGGCTAGAGATCAAGATTCTTGTGATTGGGATGGAATATCCTAGTCTCAACACATGCGTAGGTGGTTCTCTCTCAGGAAATGTATGATGGAAGTGTAGGCACGTTCTGATGCCTCTCTCCATGAATGAAGAGTGGGTGGAGGGGTATATATAGCCTCCACACAAAATCTAACCGTTACACACAATTTACCAAACTCGTTGGAACCGAATCATGAAACTTGGTCAGACCGATTTAGTTCAAAATGTTAATGTTAGGCTTTTTGGTGGGACCGATATGATCAACTCGATGGTACCGATGTGCTAGGGTTAGGGTAAAACCTCAACTCGGTTTGACCGGTTACACAAACTCAGTGAGACCTATTTTGGTAATGAGAAAATGAAGAGTTGGTCAAGCAAACTCGGTGGGACCGATTGCTTATCTTGGTGAGACCGAAATAAGTGCAATAGGAAATAGAGAGTTTGCAAGCCCATCTCGGTGAGACCAAGATCCCATCAGTGATACCAAATTGATTAGGGTTTCTGGCAGTGGCTATGTCAAATAAACTCGGTGGCGCCGGAAAGATCAAATCGGTGGGGCCGAGTTTGACTTTTGGTTTGGGACATATGTGGATATGAGAAAGTGGTTGAGGGCTTTGGAGAATATCACTAAGCACTTTGAGCAAGCAATCCATTAAGCAACAACTCATCCCCTTTTAATAGTATTGGTTTTCCTATGGACTCAATGTGATCTTGGATCACTAAAATGAAAATGTAGAATCTTGAGCTTTTGCCAATCTTCTTTCCTTAGCATCTTGAAGGGGTTCCACATCCTCTTGTCCACCCCACTCCACTGTTGAACTTATCTGAAATATACTAGATAAATGTATTAGTCCAACAAGAGATATGTTGACATTAATTACCAAAATCACCCAGGGAGCACTTGTGCTTTCACTACTTGATAGTTTAGTGCACCATGCTTTACGGCTTAGAACCGGGACTTCAAAAACATTTTGAATGCCACGGAGCATATGAGATGTTCCGAGAGTTGGAATTGATATTTCAGACTCATGCTGGAGTCGAGAGGTGTGAGACCTCTGACAAAGTACTTAGTCTACAAGATGGAGGAGAATAGCTCAACTAGTGAGCATGTGCTCAGAATGTCTGAGTACTACAATCGCTTGAATCAAGTGGGACTTAATCTTCCAGATAAGATAGTGATTGACAGAGTTCTCTAGTCACTATCACCAAGTTACTGGAACTTCGTGATGAACTATAATATGCAAGGGATGACAAAAATGATTCCTGAGCTCTTCGTGATGCTGAAATCGACGAAGGTAGAAATCAGGAAAGAGCATCAATTGTTGATGGTTAACAAGACCACTAGTTTCGAGAAAAGGGCAAAGGGATAGAAAGGGAACTTCAAGAAGAATGGCAAGCAAGTTTCCACTCCCGTGAAAAGCCCAAAGCTAGACCTAAACCTGAAATTGAGTGTTTCTACTGCAAAGGGAATGGTCACTGGAAGCGGAACTACCCCAAATACTTGGCAGATAAGAAGGATGGCAAGTGAACACAGGTATATTTGATATACATGTTATTTATGCGTACTTTACTAGTGTTCATAGTAACCCCAAGGTATTTGATACCGGTTCAGTTGGTAAGATTAGTAACTCAAAACAGGAGTTGCAAAATGACTAGAGACTAGTTAAGGGCGAGACGACGATGTGTGTTGGAAATTATTCCAAGGTTGATAAGATCACCATCGCATACTCCCTCTATCTTCGGGTTTAGTGTTGAACCTAAATAAATGTTATTTGGTGTTTGCGTTGAGCATGAATATGATTGGATCATGTTTATTGCAATACGGTTATTCATTGAAGTCAGAGAATAATTGTTGTTCTGTTTACATGAATAAAACCTTCTGTGGTCACACACCCAATGTAAAGGATTTATTGAATCTCGATTGTAGTAATACACATATTCATAATATTGATGCCAAAAGATGCAAAGTTGATAATGATAGTGCAACATATTTTGGGCACTGCCGTTTAGGTCATATTGGTGTAAAGCGCATGAAGAAACTTCATGCAGATGGACTTTTGGAATCACTTGATTATCAATCATTTGATACTTGCGCCCATGCCTCATGGGCAAGATGACTAAGACTCCGTTCTCCGGAACAATGGAGCGAGATACTTGTTGGAAATATGCCCTAGAGGCAATAATAAAATGATTATTATTATATTTCCTTGTTCATGATAATTGTCTATTGTTCATGCTATAATTGTATTGACCAAAAATCGTAATACATGTGTGAATACATAGACCACAACATGTTCCTAGTGAGCCTCTAGTTGACTAGCTCATTGATCAAAAGATGGTCATGGTTTCCTGACCATGGACATTGGATGTCATTGATAACGGGATCACATCATTAGGAGAATGATGTGATGGACAAGACCCAATCATAAGCATAGCACAAGATCGTGTAGTTCGTTTGCTAAAGCTTTTCTAATGTCAAGTATCATTTCCTTAGACCATGAGATTGTGTAACTCCCGGATACCGTAGGAATGCTTTGGGTGTACCAAACGTCACAATGTAACTGGGTGGCTATAAAGGTGCATTACAGGTATCTCCAAAAATGTCTGTTGGGTTGGCATGAATCGAGACTGGGATTTGTCACTCCGTATGACGGAGAGGTATCTCTGGGCCCACTCGGTAATGCATCATCATAATGAGCTCAATGTGACTAACTGCATTACGGAACGAGTAAAGTGACTTGCCGGTAATGAGATTGAATGAGGTATTGGGATACCGATGATCGAATCTCGGGCAAGTAACATAACAATTGACAAAGGGAATTGTATACGGGATTGCTTGAATCCCCGACATCGTGGTTCATCTGATGAGATCATCGTGGAACATGTGGGAACCAACATGGGTATCCAGATCCCGATGTTAGTTATTGGCTGGAGAGTTGTCTCAGTCATGTCTGCATGATTCCCGAACCCGTAGGGTCTACACACTTAAGGTTCGGTGACTCTAGAGTTGTTATGGGAAATAGTATGTGGTTACCGAATGTTGTTTGGAGTCCCGGATGAGATCCTGGACATCATGGGGAGTTCCGGAATGGTCCGGAGGTGAAAATTTATATATGGGAAGTCATCATACGGTCACCGGAAGTATTCGGGGGTTTGCCGGTATTGTACCAAGACCACCGAAGGGGTTCCGGGGGTCCATCAGGGGGGTCCACCTGCCCCGGAGGGCCCTATGGGCTGTATGTGGAAAGGAACCAGCCCCTAAGTGGGCTGGGTGCCATCCCCCCTAGGGCCCTTGCGCCTAGGGTTTGGGGGGAAACCCTAAAGGGGGCACCCCCCTTGGCTTGGGGGGCAAGCCCCCTCCCCTTGGCCGCACCCCCCCCCCCTCTAGATCTCATCTAGAGGAGCCGGACCCCTTCCCCCTTCACCCTATAAATAGAGGGGAGGAGGGAGGGCAGCCGAACCTCATCCAAGGCGCAGCCCTCCCCCTCTCCAACACCCCCTCCTCCTCCACTGAGCTTGGCGAAGCCCTGCCCGAGAAACTGCAAGCTCCACCACCACGCCGTCGTGCTGCTGGAGTTCTTCCCCAACTTCTCCTTCCCCTTGCTGGATCAAGAAGGAGGAGACGTCCCCGTGCTACACGTGTGTTGAACACGGAGGCGTTGTTGTTCGGCGCTTAGATCGGAATCAACCGCGATCTGAATCACTGCGAGTACGACTCCTTCATCCGCGTTCTTGCAATGCTTCCGTATCGCAATCTTCAAGGGTATGAAGATGCACTCCCCTCTCTCTCATTGCTAGTACATCCATATATTGATCTTGGTGGTGCGTAGAAATTTTTTAATTTCTGCAACGATCCCCAACAGTGGCATCATGAGCTAGGACTATGTGTAGTTTCTATGCATGAGTAGAACACAAGTTGTTGTGGGTGTCGATTTTGTCAATTTACTTGCCGTTACTAGTCTTATCTTGATTCGGCGGCATCGTGGGATGAAGCGGCCCGGACCGACCTTACACGTACGCTTACGTGAGACAGGTTCCACTGACTGACATGCACTAGTTGCATAAGGTGGCTAGCGGGTGTCTGTCTCTCCCACTTTAGTCGGATCCGATTCGATGAAAAGGGTCCTTATGAAGGGTAAATAGCAATTGGCATATCACGTTGTGGTTTTCGCGTAGGTAAGAAACGTTCTTGCTAGAAACCTATAGCAGCCACACAAAAACTTGCAACAACAATTAGAGGACGTCTAACTTGTTCTTGCAGCATATGTCGTGTGATGTGATATGGCCAAAAGGATGTGATGAATGATATATGTGATTTATGAGATTGATCATGTTCTTGTAATAGGAATCACGACTTGCATATCAATGAGTATGACAACCAGCAGGAGCCATAGGAGTTGTCTTAATTTATTGTATGACCTGCGTGTCAATGAAACCGGCATGTAATTACTTTACTTTATTGCTAACCGTTAGCCATAGTAGTAGAAGTAACAGTTGGCGAGACAACTTCATGAAGACACGATGATGGAGATCATGGTGTCATGCCGGTGACGATGATGATCATGGCGCCCCGAAGATGGAGATCAAAAGGAGCAAAATGATATTGGCCATATCATGTCACTATTTGATTGCATGTGATGTTTATCATGTTTTACATCTTATTTGCTTAGAACGACGGTAGCTTAAATAAGATGATCCCTCGCTAAAATTTCAAGAAAGTGTTCCCTCTAACTATGCATCGTTGCGAAGGTTCGTTGTTTCGAAGCACCACGTGATGATCGGGTGTGATAGATTCTAACGTTCGAATACAACGGGTGTAAGCCAGATTTACACATGAAAAACACTTAGGTTGACTTGATGAGCCTAGCATGTATAGACATGGCCTCGGAACACAAGAGACCGAAAGGTCAAACATGAGTCGTAGAGTAGATACAATCAACATGAAGATGTTCACCAATGATGACTAGTCCGTCTCACGTGATGATCAGACACGGCCTAGTTGACTCGGATCATGTATCACTTAGATGAATAGAGGGATGTCTATCTGAGTGGGAGTTCATTAAATAATTTAATTAGATGAACTTAATTATCATGAACTTAGTCTAAAATCTTAACAATATGTCTTGTAGATCAAATGGCCCACGCTAATGTTGCCCTCAACTTCAACGCATTCCTAAAGAAAACCAAGCTGAAAGACGATGGTAGCAACTATATGGATTGGGTCCGTAACTTGAGGATCATCCTCATAGCTGCCAAGAAAGCATATGTCCTAGAAGCACCGCTAGGTGAAGCACCCATTTTCCCAGCAACTCAAGATGTTATGAATGCCTGGCAGTCGCGTAGTGATGATTACTCCCTAGTTCAGTGCGGCATGCTTTACAGCTTAGAACCGGGGCTCCAAAAGCGTTTTGAGCAGCACAGAGCATATGAGGTGTTCCAAGAGCTGAAAATGGTTTTCCAAGCTCATGCCCGGTTCGAGATATATGAAGTCTCCGACAAGTTCTACAGTTGTAATATGGAGAAAACAGTTCTGTCAGTGAGCACATACTCACTATGTCCAGGTTACACAATCGTTTGTCACAGTTGGGAGTTAATCTCCCAGATGACTTGGTCATTGACAGGATCCTCCAGTCGCTCCCACCTAGCTACAAGAGCTTTGTGATGAACTACAGTATGCAAGGGATGGAGAAGTCCATTCCTGAGTTATATTCAATGTTGAAATGAGCGGAGGTGGAGATCAAAAAGGAACATCAAGTGTTGATGGTAAATATGACCACTAGTTTCAAGAAGGGCATGGGTAAGAAGAACTTCAAGAAGGACGGCAAGGGAGCTGCCGCGCCCAGTAAATCAGTTGCCAGGAAGAAGCCAAAGAATGGACCCAAGCCCAAGACTCAGTGCTTTTATTGCAAGGGAAATGGTCACTGGAAGCGGAATTGCCCCAAGTACTTAGCGGACAAGAAGGCCGGCAACACCAAAGGTATATGTGATATACATGTTATTGATGTGTACCTTACCAATACTCGTAGTAGCTCCTGGGTATTTGATACTAGTGCGGTTGCTCATATTTGTAACTCAAACCAGGAGCTGTGGAATAAGTGGAGACTGGCAAAGGACGAGGTGACGATGCGCGTCGGGAATGGTTCCAAGGTCGATGTGATCACTGTCGGCATGCTACCTCTACATTTACCTATAGGATTAGTTTTATACCTCAATAATTTTTATTTAGTGCCAGCTTTGAGCATGAACATTGTATCTGGATCTCATTTAATGTGATATGGCTACTCATTTAAATCCAAGAATAATGGTTGTTCTATTTATTTGAGAGATATGTTTTATGGTCATGCCCCGCTGGTCAATTGTTTATTCTTATTGAATCTCGAACATGATGTTACACATATTCATAGTGTGAGTACCAAAAGATGTAAGGTTAATAATGATAGTCCCACATACTTGTGGCACTGCCGCCTTGGTCACATTGGTGTCAAACGCATGAAGAAGCTCCATGCAAATGGACTTTTGGAGTCTCTTGATTATGAATCATTTGACACATGCGAACCATGCCTCATGGGCAAGATGACCAAGACTTCGTTCTCCAGAACAATGGAGCGAGCAACCAACTTGTTGGAAATCATACATACTGATGTGTGCGGTCCAATGAGCGTTGAGGCTCGTGGTGGCTATCGTTATGTTCTCACCCTCACTGATGACTTAAGTAGATATGGGTATGCCTACTTAATGAAACACAAGTCTGAGACCTTTGAAAACTTCAAGGAATTTCAGAGTGAGGTGGAGAATCAACGTGACAGGAAAATAAAGTTCTTATGATCAGATCGTGGGGAGAATATTTGAGTCACGAGTTTGGTACGCACTTACGGAAATGTGGAATTGTTTCACAACTCACGCCGCCTGGAACACCTCAGCGTAATGGTGTGTCCGAACGTCGTAATCGCACTCTATTGGATATGGTGCGATCTATGATGTCTCTTAACAATTTACCGCTATCATTTTGGGGATACGCTTTAGAGACAACCACATTCACTTTAAATAGGGCACTCTCTAAATCCGTTGAGACGACACCGTATGAATTATGGTTTGGGAAGAAACCTAAGTTGTCGTTTCTAAAATTTTGGGGATGCAATTCTTATGTCAAGAAACTTCAACCTGAAAAGCTCGAACCCAAGTCGGAAAAATGCGTCTTCATAGGATACCCTAAGGAAACCATTGGGTATACCTTCTACCTCAGGTCCGAAGGCAAGATCTTTGTTGCCAAGAATGGGTCCTTTCTGGAGAAAGAGTTTCTCTCGAAAGAAGTAAGTGGGAGGAAAGTAGAACTTGATAAAGTACTGCCTCTTGAACCGAAAAGTAGCGCAGCTCAGGAAGATGTTTCTGTGGTGCCTGCACCGGCTAGAGAGCAAGTTAATGATGATTATCAAGGTACTTCGGGTCAAGTTGCTACTGAAATTCGTAGGTCCACAAGGACACGTTCCACACCATAATGGTATGGCAACCCTGTCCTAGAAATCATGTTGTTAGACAACGGTGAACCTTCGAACTATGAAGAAGAGATGGCGGGCCCAGATTCCAACAAATGGCTTGAATCCATGAAATCCGAGATAGGGTCCATGTATGAAAACAAAGTATGGACTTTGGCAGACTTGCCCGATGATCGGCGAGCCATAGAAAATAAATGGATCTTTAAGAAGAAGACTGACGCGGATGGTAATGTGACCATCTATAAAGCTCGGCTTGTCACTAAGGGTTATTGACAAGTTCAAGGGGTTGACTACGATGAGACCTTCTCACCCGTCGCGAAGCTGAAGTCCGTCCGAATCATGTTAGCAATTGCTGCATTCTATGATTATGAAATATGGCAAATGGACGTCAAAACAGCATTCCTTAACGGCTTCCTTAAGGAAGAATTGTATATGATGCAGTCGGAAGGTTTTGTCGATCCTAAGAATGCTAACAAGGTATGAAAGCTCCAGCACTCCATCTATGGGCTGGTGCAAGCATCTCAGAGTTGGAACATTCGCTTTGATGAAATGATCAAAGCGTTTGGGTTTATGCAGACTTATGGAGAAGCCTGCGTTTACAAGAAAGTGAGTGGGACTCTGTAGCATTTCTCATATTATATGTGGATGACATACTATTGATGGGAAATGGTATAGAACTTTTGGAAAGCATAAAGGCCTAGTTGAATAAGTGTTCTCCAATGAAGGACCTTGGAGAAGCTGCTTACAAATTAGGCATCAAGATCTATAGAGATAGATCGAGATGCCTCATAGGTCTTTCACAAAGCACATACCTTGATAAGATATTGAAGAAGTTCAATATGGATCAGTTCAAGAAGGGGTTCTTGCCTATATTGCAAGGTGTGAAATTGAGCTCGGCTCAAAGCCCGACCACGACAGAAGATAGAGAAAAGATGAGTGTCATCCCCTATGCCTCAGCCATAGGGTCTATTATGTATGCCATGTTGTGTACCAGACCTGATGTAAACCTTGCCGTGAGTTTGGTAGGGAGGTACCAAAGTAACCCCGGCATGGAACACTAGACAATGGTCAAGAATATCCTGAATCACCTGAAAAGGACTAAGGATATGTTTCTCATTTATGGAGGTGACGAAGAGCTCGTCATAAAGGGTTATGTCGATGCTAGCTTCGACACAGAATTGGATGACTCCAAGTCACAAACTGGATACATGTATATTTTGAATGGTGGGGCGGTCAGCTGGTGTAGTTGCAAGCAAAGTGTCGTGGCGGGATCTACATGTGAAGCGGAGTACATGGCAGCCTCGGAGGCAGCACATGAAGCAATCTGGATGAAGGAGTTCATTACCGACCTAGGAGTTATTCCCAATGCGTCGGGCCCGATGACTCTCTTCTGTGACAACACTGGAGCTATTGCCCTTGCCAAGGAGCCCAGGTTTCACAAGAAGACCAGGCATATCAAGCGTCGTTTCAACTCCATTCGTGAAAATGTTCAAGATGGAGACATAGATATTTGTAAAGTGCATACGGATCTAATGTCGCAGATCCGTTGACTAAACCTCTTCCACGAGCAAAACATGATCAACACCAGAACTCTATGGGTGTTCGATTCATCACAATGTAACTAGATTATTGACTCTAGTGCAAGTGGGAGACTGTTGGAAATATGCCCTATAGGCAATAATAAAATGATTATTATTATATTTCCTTGTTCATGATAATTGTCTATTGTTCATGCTATAATTGTGTTGACCGAAAACCGTAATACATGTGTGAATACATAGACCACAACATGTCCCTAGTGAGCCTCTAGTTGACTAGCTCGTTGATCAAAAGATGGTTTCCTGACCATGGACATTGGATGTCGTTGATAACAGGATCACATCATTAGGAGAATGATGTGATGGACAAGACCCAATCCTAAGCATAGCACGAGATCGTGTAGTTCGTTTGCTAAAGCTTTTCTAATGTCAAGTATCATTTCCTTAGACCATGATATTGTGTAACTCCCGGATACCGTAGGAATGCTTTGGGTATACCAAATGTCACAACGTAACTGGGTGGCTATAAAGGTGCATTACAGGTATCTCCGAAAGTGTTTGTTGGGTTGTCACGAATCGAGACTGGGATTTGTCACTCCGTATGACGGAGAGGTATCTCCGGGCCCACTTGGTAATGCATCATCATAATGAGCTCAATGTGACTAAGTAGTTAGTCACGGGATCATGCATTACGGAACGAGTAAAGTAAATTGCCGGTAACGAGATTGAATGAGGTATTGGGATACCGACGATCGAGTCTCGGGCAAGTAACGTACCGATTGACAAAGGGAATTGTATATGGGATTGCTTGAATCCCCGACATCGTGGTTCACCCGATGAGATCATCGTGGAACATGTGGGAACCAACATGGGTATCTAGATCCCACTGTTGGTTATTGGACGGAGAGCTGTCTCAGTCATGTCTGCATGATTCCCGAACCCGTAGGGTCTACTCACTTAAGGTTTTGTGACGCTAGAGTTGTTATGAGAAATAGTATGTGGTTATCGAATGTTGTTCGGAGTCCCGGATGAGATCCCGAACGTCACGAGGAGTTCCGGAATGGTCCGGAGGTGAAAATTTATATATGGGAAGTCATCATACGGTCACCGGAAGTATTTGGGGGTTTGTCGGTATTGTACCGGGACCATCGAAGGGGTTCCGGGGGTCCACCGGGGGGGTCCACCTGCCCTGGAGGGCCCTATGGGCTGTATGTGGAAGGGAACCGGCTCCTAAGTGTGCTGGGTGCCATCCCCCCTAGGGTTGCGCCTAGGGTTTTGGGGAAACCCTAAAGGGGGCGCCCCCCTTGGCTTGGGGGGCAAGCCCCCTCCCCTTGGCCGCCCCCCCTCCCCCTCTAGATCTCATCTAGAGGGGCCGGCCCCCTTCCCCCTTTGCCCTATAAATATAGGGGAGGAGGGAGGGCAGCCGCACCTCATCCAAGGTGCAGCCCTCCCCCTCTCCAACACCCCCTCCTCCTCTGTTGAGCTTGGCGAAGCCCTGCTGGAGAAACTGCAAGCTCCACCACCACGCCGTCGTGCTGCCGGAGTTCTTCCCCAGCTTCTCCTTCCCCCTTGCTGGATCAAGAAGGAGGAGACGTCCCCGTGCTGCACGTGTGTTGAATGCGGAGGCGCCATTGTTCGACGCTTAGATCGGAATCAACCACGATCTGAATCGCTGCGAGTACGACTCCTTCATCCGTGTTCTTGCAGCGCTTCTGTATCGCGATCTTTAAGGGTATGAAGATGCACTCCCCTCACTCTTGTTGCTAGTCTCTCCATAGATTGATCTTGGTGATGCGTAGAAATTATTTAACTTCTGCAACGATCCCCAACACTACTGACTTATTGGAAATAATACATACGATGTATGCGGTCCGATGAGTGTTGAGGCTCGCGGAAGGTATCATTATTTTCTTACCTTCACAGATGATTGGAGCAGATATGGGTATATCTACTTAATGAAACACAAGTCTAAAACATTTGAAAAGTTCACAGAATTTCGGAGTGAAGTGGAGAATCATAGTAACAAGAAAATAAAGTTTCTACGATCTGATCGCAGAGGCGAATATTTGTGTTACGAGTTTGGCCTTCGTTTAAAACAATGTGGAATAGTTTCACAACTCACGCCACCTGGAACACCATAGCATATGGTGTGTCCGAATGTCATAACCGTACTTTATTAGATATGGTGCGATTTATGATGTCTCTGACCGATTTACCACTATCGTTTTGGGGTTATGCATTAGAGACAGTTGCATTCACTTTAAATAGGGCACCATCTAAATCCGTTGAGAGGACACCGTATGAACTATGATTTGGCAAGAAACATAACCTGTCGTTTCTTAAAGTTTGGATTTGCGATGCTTATGTGAAAAAACTTCAGCCTGATAAGCTCGAACCCAAATCGGAGAAGTGTGTCTTCATAGGATACCCAAAAGAAACTGTTGGGTACACCTTCTATCACAAATCCGAAGGCAAGATATTTGTTGCTAAGAATGGATCCTTTCTAGAGAAGGAGTTTCTCTCGAAAGAAGTGAGAGGGAGGAAAGTAGAACTTGTTGAGGTAATTGTACCTTCTCTCGAATTGGAAAGTAACTCATCAAAGAAAACTATTCCCGTGATGCCTACACCAATTAGTGAGGAAGCTAATGATGATGATCATGAAACTTCAGATCAAGTTACTACCGAACCTCATAGGTCAACCAAAGTACATTTCGCACCAGAGTGGTATG
This sequence comes from Triticum timopheevii, assembly GCA_963921465.1. Classification (NCBI taxonomy): domain Eukaryota; kingdom Viridiplantae; phylum Streptophyta; class Magnoliopsida; order Poales; family Poaceae; genus Triticum; species Triticum timopheevii. The sequence continues at coordinate 474,887,433 of OY997264.1, read as the reverse complement.
GTAATCCTATTCTGGAAGTCATGTTACTAGACCATGATGAACCTACGAACTATGAGGAAGCGATGATGAGCCCGATTCCGCGAAATGGCTTGAGGCCAAGAAATATGAGATGGGATCCATGTATGAGAACGAAGTGTGGACTTTGGTTGACTTTACCGATGATCGGCAAGCCATAGAGAATAAATGGATCTTCAAGAAGAAGACTTAGGCTGATGGTAATGTTACTGTCTACAAAGCTCGACTTGTTGTGAAATGTTTTTGACAAGTTCAAGGAGTTGACTACAATGAGACCTTCTCACCCGTAGCGATGCTTAAGTCTGTCCGAATCATGTTAGCCATTGCCACATTTTATGATTATGAAATCTGGCAAATGGATGTCAAAACTGCATTCCTTAATGGATTTCTTAAAGAAGAGTTGTATATAATGCAACCAAAAGATTTTGTCGATCCTAAAGGTGCTAACATAGTGTGCAAACTCCAGCGATCCATCTATGTACTGGTGCAAGCATCTCGAAGTTGGAATATACGCTTTGATAAGTTGATCAAAGCATATAGTTTTATACAGACTTGCGGTGAAGCCTGTATTTACATGAAAGTGAGTGGGAGCACTACAGCCTTTCTGATAAGTATATGTGAATGACATATTGTTGATCGAAAATGATATAGTATTTTCTAGAAAGCATAAAGGAGTGTTTGAAAGGAGTTTTTCAAAGAAAGACCTCGATGAAGCTGCTTACATATTGGGCATCAAGATCTATAGAGATAGATCAAGATGCTTGATAAGACTTTCGATGAGTACATACCTTGATAAGATTTTGAAGGAATTCAAAATGGATCAGTCAAAGAAGGAGTTCTTACCTGAGTTGTAAGGTATGAAGTTGAGTAAGACTCAAAACCCGACCACGGCAGAATATAGAAAGAGAATGAAAGTCATTCCCTATGCCTCAGCCATATGTTCTATAAAGTATGCCATGCTTTGTACCAGACCTATTGTATACCTTGCCATGAGTTTGGCAAGGGAGTACAATAGTGATCTAGGAGTAGATCACTGGATAATGGTCAAAATTATCCTTAGAGGACTAAGGAAATATTTCTCGGTTATGGAGGTGATAAAGAGTTTGTCGCAAAGAGTTACGTCGACGCAAGCTTTGACGCCGATCTAGATGACTCTCGATCTGGATACATATTGAAAGTGGGAGCATTTAGCTAGAGGAGCTCCGTGCAGAGCATTATAGACGTAGAAATTTGCAAAATACATACGGATCTAAATCTGACAGACCCGTTGACTAAACCTCTCTCACAAGCAAAACATGATCACGCCTTAGTACTCTTTGGGTGTTAATCACATGGCGATGTGAACTAGATTACTGACTCTATTAAACCCTTTGGGTGTTGGTCACATGACGATGTGAACTATGGGTGTTAATCACATAAAGATGTGAACTATTGTTGTTAAATCACATGGCGATGTGAACACGATTATTGACTCTAGTGCAAGTGGGAGACTGAAGGAAATATGCCCTAGTGGCAATAATAAAGTTGTTATTTTATATTTCCTTACATCATGATAAATGTTTATTATTCATGCTAGAATTTTATTAATCGGAAAATTAATACATGTGTGAATACATAGAAAAAACACAGTGTCCCTAGTAAGCCTCTACTAGACTAGCTCGTTGATCAAAGATGGTTAAGTTTCCTAACCATAGACATGTGTTGTCATTTGATGAACGGGATCACATCATAAGGAGAATGATGTGATGGACAAGACCCATCAGTTAGCTTAGCATAATGATCGTTAAGTTTTATTTCTATTGCTTTCTTCATGACTTATACATATTCCTTTGACTATGAGGTTATGCAACTCCCGAATACCGAAGGAATACCTTGTGTGCTATCAAACATCACAACGTAACTGGGTGATCATAAAGATGCTCTACAGGTATATCCGAAGGTGTTTGTTGGGTTGGCATAGATCGAGATTAGGATTTGTCACTCCGAGTATCAGAGAGGTATCTCTGGGCCCTCTCGGTAATACACATCATGATAAGCCTTGCAAGCAATGTTACTAATGAGTTAGTTGCGGGATGATGTATTACAGAACGAGTATAGAGACTTGCCGATAACGAGATTGAACTAGGTATAAAGATACCGACGATCGAATCTCGGGCAAGTAACATACCGATGACAAAGGGAATGACGTATGTTGTCATTACGGTTTGATCGATAAAGATCTTCATAGAATATGTGGGAGCCAATATGAGCATCCAGGTTCCGCTATTGGTTATTGACCGGACAGGTGTCTCAGTCATGTCTACATAGTTCTCAAACCCGTAGGGTCCGCACGCTTAACGTTCGATGATGATTTATATTGTTTGAGTTATGTGATTTGATGACCGAAGATTGTTCGGAGCCCCGGATAAGATCACAGAAATGACGAGGAGTCTCGAAATGGTTGAGAGGTAAAGATTGATATATTGGACGATAGTATTCAGACACCGGAATGGTTCTAGAGTGTTCCAGGAACTTATCGGACTACCGGAGGGGTTACCGGAACCCCCCGGGGGAAGTAATGGGACACATGGGCCATAGGGGAGAGGCAAGGCAGCCCACAAGGGGGTAGCGCGCACCCCCCCCCCATGGGGAGTACGAATTGGACAAGGTGAGGGGGTGCAGCCCCTCTTTCCTTCTCCTACTCCCTCTCCCTTCCCCTTTCCTTCTCCTGAAAAGGAAGGGGGGCCCGAATTGGACTTGGAGTCCTAGTAGGAGTCCCCCCCACTTGGGGCGCGCCCTCGCCGGCCTCCTCCCCTCTTCCTCCTTTATATACGTGGGAGGGGGCGCCTCCTAGACACACAATTGTTCCAAGCCGTGTGCAGCGCCCCCCCCCCCCCCCTCCATAGTTTACACCTCCAATGATATTTTCGTAGTGCTTAAGCGAAGCCCTGCGCGGATAACTTCATCATCACCATCACCATGCCGTTGTGCTGACGGAACTCATCTACTTCCTCGACAGTCTACTGGATCAAGAGTTCGAGGGACGCCATCGAGCTGAACATGTGCAGAACTCGGAGGCCGTATGTTCGGTGCTTGATCGGTTGAATCAAGAAGACGTTTGACTACATCAACCGTGTTAAGCTAACGCTTCCACTTTCGGTCTATGAGGTTACGTGGACACACTCTCCTCCTCTCGTTGCTATGAATCTCCTAGATAGATCTTGCGTGATCGCAGGAATTTTTTTTGAAATTGCATGCTATGTTCCCCAACAGACGTTGAACTCCGGCCAGGGGGAACTTGAAGTTTGTCCGCGTAGGTTTTCTTCGACGAAATTATGTTTGATATTTTGTCATCTGTTTCACTGCCACGCAACACATTTTGTATGTGCTCAACTTCATTTATGTTATGGTGTAAATGAAGATTGATTTTGGCCAAGCCTGATTTGGCCCCATGCTTTGATGCATAGAATGTATGCATGTATTTCAATTGATAACTCATGTCATGGAATTCATATAGGAGAACCCATGCCTAGAGAATAATTTTTTTATTGGGTTGATGGTTTATGCATGGAATTCATTTGAAAGAACCCACGTCATAATATAATTTTTATTATGTCATGGGTTTCATGAAAGAACCCATGTCATAGGGTAGTTTGCATTTTGTTTACTTTATGACTCATGCCACGGAATTCATCAAGGAACCCATGTCATAACATAGTTTGTGTTTTGTTATTTTATGCTTTATGCCATGGAATTCGTATGAAAGAACCCATTGCATACTTTGCATTTTCTTTCGTTTTATGTCTTATGCTGTGGAATTCATTTGAGAAGAACCCATGATATGGCATAATTTGTGTTTTGTTATTTTATAGTTTATGCCATGGAATTCGTATGAAAGAACCCACTGTATACTTTGAATTTTCCTTCGTTTTATGTCTTATGCCATGGAATTAATTTGATAAGAACCCATGACATAGCATAATTTGTGTTTTGTTATTTATGGTTTATGCCATGGAATTCGTATGAAAGAACCCATTGCATACTTTGCATTTCCTTATGGCTCATGCCATGGAATTCATTTGAGAAAAACCCATGACATAGAAAAAAATTGTATTTCGTTCATTCTATGGACCACTCTATGGAATTCATGTTTGAGAACCCATATCATCACATATATAGTTTGTATTTTTAGTCATTTTATGCATCGTGCCATGGAATTTGCGAGAAAGAACCCATGCATGAAATGTGCTTTGTGAATAATTTAGAATTTTGTGGCTCATGTCATGGAATTCACATGAAAGAACCCATGCTTAGAGCATTTTATCTGTCCCCCTAGTCATGACATGTCCGCGTGAAGAAAAATATGCATCCTTGATTCGAACCAAATGTCCAAAACTAAGGACATGTCTATATGAAAAACATGCAAATCCTTGATTTCATGTAGTATGTAAATCCCCCGATCCGAATCAAAAAGGCCGAACCGAAGGCATGATTTCATGTGTGCACATTCCTTGATCCGAACCAAAAAGGCCGAACCTAAGGGCATGATTTTATGAATTATATATTCCTTGATCCGAACCAAAAAGGCCAAACCTAAGGCCTAATTTCATGAGTTATATATACCTTGATCCTAACCAAAAGGCCGAACCTAATTAAGTACATGATTTCATTATATGCATATTCCTCGATCGGAACCAAAAGGCCGAATCTAAGGCATGATTTCATGTGTGCATATTCCTGGATCCGAACCAAAATGACAGAAACTAAGGACATGATTCCATGAAGTATGGGAGAGAGGAATCCTTGATCCGAACCACTATGGTCGAATCTAAGGAGAAGAATTCATGAGTAAGAGAGAGATCTCCTTGATTCGAACCAAATGGCCGAAACTAAGGACACAATTTCATGGGTGAGAAGAGATGGCTCCTTGATCCGAACCAAACGGCCGAAACTAAGGACATGAGGGCGGTATCATACCTCACCTTCTCGCATCCTTGGAACAAACCAAGGTTCCTCTCCTTGCTTCCCCCTTTCTCACAATGTGTTTTTTGTGTAGTATGGTGTGTATGAAGGAAATATGCCCTAGAGGCAATAATAAAGTTATTATTTATTTCCTTATTTCATGATAAATGTTTATTATTCATGCTAGAATTGTATTAACCGGAAACATAATACATGTGTGAATACATAGACAAACATAGTGTCACTAGTATGCCTCTACTTGACTAGCTCGTTTATCAGAGATGGTTATGTTTCCTAGCCATGGACAAAAGAGTTGTCATTTGATTAACGGGATCACATCATTAGGAGAATGATGTGATTGACATGACCCATTTTGTTAGCCTAGCACTTGATCGTTTAGTATACTGCTATTGCTTTCTTCATGACTTATACAAAGTTCCTGCAACTATGAGATTGTGCAACTCCCGTTTACCGGAAGAACACTTTGTGTGCTACCAAACGTCACAACGTAACTAGGTGATTATAAAGGTGCTCTGTAGGTGTTTCCAAAGGTACATGTTGGGTTGGCATAATTCGAGATTAGGTTTTGTCACTCCGATTGTCGGAGAGGTATCTCTGGGCCCTCTCGGTAATGCACATCATTATAAGCCTTGCAAGCAATGTGACCAATGAGTTGGTTACAGGATGATGCATTACAGAACGAGTAAAGAGACTTGCCGGTGACGAGATTGAACTAGGTATTGGATACCGACGATCGAATCTCGGGCAAGTAACATACCGATGACAAAGGGAACAACGTATGTTGTTGTGCGGTTTGACCGATAAAGATCTTCTAGAATATGTAGGAACCAATATAGGCATCCAGGTCCCGCTATTGGTTATTGACCGGAGACGTGTCTCGGTCATGTCTACATTGTTCTCGAACCGTAGGGTCCGCACGCTTAAGGTTTCGATGACAGTTATATTATGAGTTTATGAGTTTTGATGTACCGAAGGAGTTCGGAGTCCCGGATGAGATCGGGGACATGACGAGGAGTCTCGAAATGGTCGAGACGTAAATATCGATATATTGGACGACTATATTCGGAGTTCGGAAAGGTTCCGAGTGATTCGGGTATTTATCGGAGTACCGGAGAGTTACGGGAATTCGCCGGGGAGAAGTATTGGGTCTTATTGGGCCCTGCGGGAAAGAGAGAGGGGCTGCCTAGGGCAGGCTGCGCCCCCCCCCCCAAGGCCTAGTCCGAATTGGACTAGGGGGAGGGGCCGCACCCCCTCCTTCCTTCCCTTCTCTCTTCCCTTTCCTAGTCTCCTACTCCTACTACATGGAAGGATCCCTAGTTGGACTAGGAAAGGGAAAATCCTACTCCCGGTGGGAGTGGGACTCCCCTATGGCGCGCCTCCTCCTTGGGCCGGCCACCTCCTCCCTCCCTCCTTTATATACGGGGGTAAGGGGGCACCCTAGACACACAAGTTAATCATTGATCGTTCCTTAGCCGTGTGCGGTGCCCCCCTCCACGATATTACACCTCAGTCATATTGTAGCGGTGCTTAGGCGAAGCCCTGCAACAGCAGAACATCAAGATCGTCACCACGCCGTCGTGCTGACGGAACTCCCCCTCGGCGCCTCTGCTGGATCGGAGATCGAGGGTGCGTCATCGAGCTGTACGCGTGTCAAGAACTCGGAGGTGCCGGAGTAACGGTGCTTGGATCGGTCGGACCGGGAGGACGTACGACTACTTCCTCTATGTTGCGTCAACGCTTCTGCTTCGGTCTACAAGGGTACGTAGACAACACTTTCCCCTCGTTGCTATATCATCACCATGATCTTGCGTGTGCGTAGGAAAATTTTTGAAATTGCTACGTTCCCCAATAGTGGTATCAGAGCCTAGGTTTTATGCGTTGATGTTATATGCACGAGTAGAACACGTGTGAGTTGTGGACGATATAAGTCATACTGCCTACCAGCATGTCATACTTTGGTTCAGCGGTATTGTTGGATGAAGCGGCCCGGACCGACATTACGCGTACGCTTACGCGAGACTGGTTCTACCGATGTGCTTTGCACACAGGTGGCTGGCGGGTGTCAGTTTCTCCAACTTTAGTTGAACCGAGTGTGGCTACTCCCGGTCCTTGTGAAGGTTAAAACGGAGTCTATTTGACAAACTATCGTTGTGGTTTTGATGCGTAGGTAAGAACGGTTCTTGCTAAGCCCGTAGCAGCCACGTAAAATTTACAACAACAAAGTAGAGGACGTCTAACTTGTTTTTGCAGGGCATGTTGTGATGTGATATGGTCAAGACGTGATGCTATATTTTATTGTATGAGATGATCATGTTTTGTAACCGAAGTTATTGGCAACTGGCAGGAGCCATATGGTTGTCGCTTTATTGTATGAAATGCAAACGCCCTGTAATTGCTTTACTTTATCACTAAGCGGTAGCGATAGTCGTAGAAGCAATAGATGGCGTAATGACAACGATGCTAAGATGGAGATCAAGGTGTCGCGCCGGTGATGATGGTGATCACGACGGTGCTTCGGAGATGGAGATCACAAGCACAAGATGATGATGGCCATATCATATCACTTATATTGATTGCATGTGATGTTTATCCTTTATGCATCTTATCTTGCTTTGATTGACGGTAGCATTTTAAGATGATCTCTCACTAATTATCAAGAAGTGTTCTCCCTGAGTATGCACCGTTGCCAAAGTTCGTCGTGCCCAGACACCACGTGATGATCGGGTGTGATAAGCTCTACGTCCATCTACAACGGGTGCAAGACAGTTTTGCACACGCGGAATACTCGGGTTAAACTTGACGAGCCTAGCATATGCAGATATGGCCTCGGAACACGGAGACCGAAAGGTCGAGCGTGAATCATATAGTAGATATGATCAACATAGTGATGTTCACCATTGAAAACTACTCCATCTCACACGATGATCGGTTATGGTTTAGTTGATTTGGATCACGTGATCACTTAGATGACTAGAGCGATGTCTGTCTAAGTGGGAGTTCTTAAGTAATATGATTAGTTGAACTTTAATTTATCATGAACTTAGTCCTGGTAGTATTTTGCAAATTATGTTGTAGATCAATAGCTCACGTTGTTGCTTTCATATGTTTATTTTGATATGTTCCTAGAGAAAATTGTGTTGAAAAATGTTAGTAGCAATGATGTGGATTCGATCCGTGATCTGAGGTTTATCCTCATTGCTGCACAGAAGAATTATGTCCTTAATGCACCGCTAGGTGACAGACCTATTGCAGGAGCAAATGCAGACGTTATGAACGTTTGGCTAGCTCAATATGATGACTACTTGATACTTTTGTGCACCATGCTTTATGGCTTAGAATCGGGACTTCAAAGATGTTTTGAACATCATGGACCATATGAGATGTTCCAGGAGTTGAAGTTAATATTTCCAGCAAATACCCGAGTTGAGAGATATGAAGTCTCCAACAAGTTCTATAGCTAAAAGATGGAGGAGAATCGCTCAACTAGTGAGCATGTGCTCAGATTGTCTGGGTACTTCAATCGCTTGAATCAAGTGGGAGTTAATCTTCCAGATAAGATAGTGATTGACAGAATTCTCTAGTCACCATCACTAAGTTACTAGAACTTCGTGATGAACTATAATATGCAAGGGATGACGAAAGTTATTCCTGAGCTCTTCGCGATGTTGAGATCGGCGAAGGTAGAAATCAAGAAAAGAGCATCAAGTGTTGATGGTTAACAAGATCACTAGTTTCAAGAAAAAGGCAAAGGGAAAAGAAGGGGAACTTCAAGAAGAACGGCAAGCAAGTTGCTGCTCAAGTGAAGAAACCCAAGTCTAGTCCTAAGCCTGAGACTAAGTGCTTCTACTGCAAAGAGACTGGTCACTGGAAGAGGTACTACCCCAAGTGATTGGCGGATAAGAAGGATGGCAAAGTGAACATAAGTATATTTGATATACATGTTATTGATGTGTACGTTACTAGTGTTTATAGCAACCCCTCAGTATTTGATACTAGTTCAGTTGCTAAGATTAGTAACTCGAAACGGGAGTTGCAGAATAAACAGAAACTAGTTAAAGGGTGAAGTGACGATGTGTGTTGGAAATAGTTCCAAGATTGATATGATCATCATCGCACACTCCCTATACTTTCGGGATTAGTGTTAAACCTAAATAAGTGTTATTTGGTGTTTACGTTGAGCATGAATATGATTTGATCATGTTTATTGCAATACGGTTATTCATGTAAGTTAGAGAATAATTGTTGTTCTGTTTACATGAATAAAACCTTCTATGGTCATACACCCAATGAAAATGGTTTGTTGGATCTCGATCGTGTGATACACATATTCGTAATATTGAAGCCAAAAGATGCAAAAGTTAATAATGATAGTGCAACTTATTTGTGGCACTGCCGTTTAGGTCATATCGGTGTAAAGCGCATGAAGAAACTCCATAAAGATGGATTTTCGGAATCACTTGGTTATGAATCATTTGATGCTTGCGAACCGTGCCTTTTGGGCAACATGACTAAAACTCCGTTCTTCGGAACAATGGAACGAGCTACTGACTTATTGAAAATAATACATATTGATATATGCAGACCAATGAGTATGAAGGCTCATGGCAAGTATCGTTATTTTCTAACCTTCACAGATGATTTGAGCAGATATGGGTATATCTACTTGATGAAACATAAGACTGAAATAGTTGAAAGGTTCAAAGAATTTCAGAGTGAAGTGGAAAATCATCGTAACAAGAAAATAAAGTTTCTGCGATCTGATCGTGGAGATGAATATTTGAGTTACGAGTTTGGTCTTCAATTAAAACAATGTGAAATAGTTTCACAGCTCACGCCACCTGGAACACCATAATGTTATGGTGTGTCCAAACGTCGTAGCCGCACTTTATTGGATATGGTGCGATCTATGATGTCTCTTACTGATTTACCAATATCGTTTTGGGGTTATGCATTAGAGACAGTTGCATTCACATTAAATATGGCACCATCTAAATCCGTTGAGATGACACTGTATGAACTATGGTTTAGCAATAAACCTAAGCTGTCGTTTCTAAAAATTTGGAGTTGCGATGCTTATGTGAAAAAGTTTCATCCTGATAAGCTCGAACCCAAATCGGAGAAGTGCGTCTTCATAGAATACCCAAAGGAAACTATTGGGTACACCTTCTATCACAGATCTGAGGGCAAGATTTTCGTTGCTAAATTCGGATCCTTTCTAGAGAAGGAATTTCTCTCGAAAGAAGTGAGTGGGAGGAAAGTAGAGCTTGATAAGGTAATTTGTACCTTCTCCCGAATTGGAAAGTAGTTCATCACGGAAATTAGTTCCAGTGATTCCTACTCCAATTAGTGAGGAAGCTAATGATGATGATCATGAAACTTCAGATCAAGTTACTACAAAACCTCGTAGGTCTTCCAAAGTACAGTCCGCACCAGAGTAGTACGGTAATACTGTTCTGGAAGTCATGTTACTAGACCATGATGAACCTACGAACTATGAGGAAGCGATGATGAGCCCAGATTCCGCGAAATGGCTTAAGGCCATAAAATCTGAGATATGATCCATGTATGAGAACAAAGTATGGACTTTGATTGACTTGCTCGATGATCAGCAAGCCATGTTAAATAAATGGATCTTCAAGAGGAAGACAGATGCTGATAGTAGTGTTACTATCTACAAAGCTAGACTTGTCGAAAAAGGTTTTTGACAAAGTTCAAGGTGTTGAATACAATGAGATTTTCTCACTTGTATCGATGCTTAAAAGTCTGTCCGAATCATGTTAGCAATTGCCACATTTTATGAAATTTGGCAAATGGATGTCAAAACTACATTCCTTAATAGATTTGTTAAAGAAGAGTTGTATATGATACAACCAGAAGGTTTTGTCAATCCTAAAGGTGCTAACAAAGTGTGCATGCTCCAGCGATCCATCTATGGACTGGTGCAAGCATCTCGGAGTTGGAATATACGCTTTGATGAGTTGATCAAAGCATATAGTTTTGTACAGACTTACGGTGAAGCCTGTATTTACAAGAAAGTGAGTGGGAGCACTACAGCATTTCTGATAGGTATATGTGAATGACATATTGTTGATCGGAAATAATGTAGAATTATTCTGCAAAGCATAAAGGAGTGTTTGAAAAGAGTTCTTTAAATAGAGACCTCAGTAAAGCTACTTACATATTGAGCATCAAGATCTATTGAGATAGATCAAGACGCTTGATAAGTTTTTCAATGAGTACATACCTTGGCAAGATTTTGAAATAGTTCAAAATGGAACAGTCAAAGAAAGAGTTCTTGCCTGTGTTGCAAAGGTATGAAATTGAGTAAGACTCAAATCCCGACCACAGCAGAAAATAGAAAGAGAATGAAAAGTCATTCCCTATGCCTCAGTCATAGGTTCTATAAAGTATGCTATGCTATGTACCAGACCTATTGTATACTTTTCTCTGAATTTGGCAAAGGAGTACAATAGTGATCTAGGAGTAGATCACTGGACATTGGTCAAGAATATCCTTAGTAAGGACTAAGGAGATGTTTCTCGATTATGGAGGTGACAAAAGAGTTTGTTGTAAAAGTTACATCAGTGCAAACTTTTACACTGATCCAGATGACTCTAAGTCTCAACCTGGATACATATTGAAAGTGGGAGCAATTAGCTAGAGTAGCTCCGTGCAGAGCATTGTGGACATAAAATATTTGCAAAATACATACGGCTCTGAATGTGACAGACCCATTGACTAAGCTTCTCTCATGAGTAAAACATGATCACACCTTAGTACTCTTTGGGTGTTAATCACATAGTGATGTGAACTAGATTATTGACTCTAGTAAACCCTTTGGATGTTGGTCACATGATGATGTGAACTATGGGTGTTAATCATATACATATATGAATATTGGTGTTAAATCACACGGCGATGTGAACTAGATTATTGACTCTAGTGCAAGTGGGAGACTGGAGGAAATATGCCCTAGAGGCAATAATAAATTTATTATTTATTTCCTTATTTCATGATAAATGTTTATTATTCATGCTAGAATTGTATTAACCGGAAACATAATACATGTGTGAATACATAGACAAACATAGTGTCACTAGTATGCCTCTACTTGACTAGCTCGTTTATCAGAGATGGTTATGTTTCCTAGCCATGGACAAAAGAGTTGTCATTTGATTAATGGGATCACATCATTAGGAGAATGATGTGATTGACATGACCCATTTTGTTAGCCTAGCACTTGATCGTTTAGTATACTGCTATTGCTTTCTTCATGACTTATACAAAGTTCCTGCAACTATGAGATTGTGCAACTCCCGTTTACCGGAAGAACACTTTGTGTGCTACCAAACGTCACAACGTAACTGGGTGATTATAAAGGTGCTCTACAGGTGTTTCCGAAGGTACATGTTGGGTTGGCATAATTCGAGATTAGGTTTTGTCACTCCGATTGTCGGAGAGGTATCTCTGGGCCCTCTCGGTAATGCACATCATTATAAGCCTTGCAAGCAATGTGACCAATGAGTTGGTTACGGAATGATGCATTACAGAACGAGTAAAGAGACTTGCCGGTGACGAGATTGAACTAGGTATTGGATACCGACGATCGAATCTCGGGCAAGTAACATACCGATGACAAAGGGAACAACGTATGTTGTTGTGCGGTTTGACCGATAAAGATCTTCGTAGAATATGTAGGAACCAATATGGGCATCCAGGTCCCGCTAGTGGTTATTGACCGGAGACGTGTCTCGGTCATGTCTACATTGTTCTCGAACCGTAGGGTCCGCACGCTTAAGGTTTCGATGACAGTTATATTATGAGTTTATGAGTTTTGATGTACCGAAGGAGTTCGGAGTCCCGGATGAGATCGGGAAAATGACGAGGAGCCTCGAAATGGTCGAGACGTAAAGATCGATATATTGGACGACTATATTCGGAGTTCGGAAAGGTTCCGAGTCATTCGGGTATTTATCGGAGTACCGTAGAGTTACGGGAATTCGCCGGGGAGAAGTATTGGGCCTTATTGGGCCCTGCGGGAAAGAGAGAGGGGCTGCCTAGGGCAGGCCGCGCGCCCCCCCAAGGCCTAGTCCGAATTGGACTAGGGGGAGGGGCTGCACCCCCTCCTTCCTTCCCTTCTCTCTTCCCTTTCCTAGTATCCTACTCCTACTACATGGAAGGATCCCTAGTTGGACTAGGAAAGGGGGAATCCTACTCCCGGTGGGAGTAGGACTCCCCTATGGCGCGCCTCCTCCTTGGGCCGGCCACCTCCTCCCTCCCTCCTTTATATACGGGGGTAAGGGGGCACCCTAGACACACAAGTTGATCATTGATTATTCCTTAGCCGTGTGCGGTGCCCCCCTCCACGATATTACACCTCAGTCATATTGTAGCGGTGCTTAGGCGAAGCCCTGCGACAGGAGAACATCAAGATCGTCACCACGCCGTCATGCTGACGGAACTCCCCCTCGGCGCCTCTGCTGGATCGGAGATCGAGGGTGTGTCATCGAGCTGTACGCGTGTCAAGAACTCGGAGGTGCCGGAGTAACGGTGCTTGGATCGGTCGGACCGGGAGGACGTACGACTACTTCCTCTACGTTGCGTCAACGCTTCCGCTTCGGTCTACGAGGGTACGTAGACAACACTCTCCCCTCGTTGCTATATCATCACCATGATCTTGCGTGTGCGTAGGAAATTTTTTAAAATTACTACGTTCCCCAACAGTGTAGTCCTCCCTCCATTCCAAAATAGGTGACTCAACTTTATACAAAATTAGTACAAAGTTGAGTCATCTATTTTGGTATAGAGGGAGTAGAATATTGCTACTAGAGAGGAGGAGGAAGACCAACGAAGAGAGAGCAAAATGAGCCGAACCCTGTGTATGGAGGGCAAGCCAGTACTTATATAGGAAGTGGACAACAACAGAGCGATGTGGCTGGATGCGCATGTGTGTACGTTCACGTCCACTGATCATGGGATTGTGGGAGCAGGGCTGCTCCTTTCCTTTTTCTTATTTTTTATTGCTAATTAACCAGCTACGTCCCATCAATCAATATGGGCTTAATTAGGCTATGTTTTAGTCAATGCGTGGGTCCTGGATGCCAACCTATTTACTTCTACTAGATGATACCTCGCACGTTGCTGCGCAAATTGAAGCCAAAAAAATAGCAGGAAAAAGTGCAAATTTATAAGATAATTATTATTTTTAGATAAAAGGCAATAACCCGACTTTATAAATAAAGCAACCAGGTAGAGTCACAATCACCACGAAACCACAGAAGTTTAACAAGCCGAATAAGAAGTGCAGATACAAGGCATCCAGCCTAATTGGCACGCAGGCCACCAAACCAACAGCCAAGACTACTAAGGAGGATTTCGCCTAGAATGCCGCAGCAGGGTAGACGTCGTAGAATTCATTCTGGATAGCATATCATCGAAAGCCTCTAGATCCCCATCCTTAATCAATGATCTCCACTGCTGCAAAAAGATAGTGGCTTTAAATAAGCAGTTGACAGGGTTAGTAGGGAAAATGTGCTCAATAGTGAACTTGTTCCCAGTAGTCCAGAGCACCCAACAAATCGCAGCCCAACCCACCATGAAAACCCTCTTAGACCGGCCTACAAGGGAATTGATGCACTGTCTCAAATCACCAAAGGAGGAGGGGTTCCAATTACCCCAAGCCAAAGTCTAATACAACTCCATATGAGTTTAGCCAAAGAACACTGGAAAAAGATATGATCAGTGTTCTCAAGGGCACCGCAAAGTTGACAGGAGACCGAGCCCGGACCATTCCTCTTCTTAATCTGGTCAGCCGCTGGAAGTTTGCGACGGTAAGCTTGCTAGAGGAAGATCTTGATCTTAGGAGGGATGCGGGCAGACCAAATGGACTTAAACTTTTCATTGCGGGTACCAGCGATAAGTTTCAAATAAGCCGACTTTACCGAAAAACGCCCCGAAGAGGAATGAGGCCAAACGACGGAGTCCTCTTCCTCCGAGAGCAGGGGAAGCAGGCAATAAGACGATGCCAATCTTCCAACTCTACTGGGGAAAGAGAGCGCCGGAAATCAAGAACCCAGCCCTGAGCCGAGAGCTCAAAGATAGAGATCTCAGGGTCAGCACAAAACGAGAACAGAGTCGGGTGGGCCACCGCCAGCATGGTGTCCCTAACCCACCAGTCTAACCAAAAACGCGTGGACTTACCATTACGAACAACGAACTTCACAAGAGACTAGAAAGCCGGCCTGATGCTAACCAGCTGGCGCCAGAATTGAGAGCCACCACAAGTGGTAGCTAACATAGGGCTGGAAGAAGGGAAATATTTCTCTTTTAGGATATTAAGCCACGCGGGACGATCATCGAGGACCATAATCTTCCACCACCATTTTAATAACAAGCATTTATTCATGATTCTGGTGTTGATGATGCCAAGACCCCCCATCGTCTTGGGTCTACAGATGAGCTCCCACTTTACCATCATGTATTTGCGTTTATTATCGGAGGAATTCCAGAAGAAAGCACCCCTGTGCTTATCGAAGCCCGAATGCATCCCTTCGGACAGCAGATAGAATCCCATAAGGAACATCGAGAGCGAGGAAAGGCAGGAATTGGTGAGGGCAACCCTGCCCGCCTGGGAATTGTACCGCCCTCACCACGGCAGAACTCTATTGCCAACTTTAGTCACAACCGGGGCAAAATCTTTAGCCAATAACTTAAGAGGGGAGATCGGAAGGCCCAAATATTTAAGAGGGAAGGCTCCGAGAGAGCAATTCAGAAGGTGGGCCACCCGTTGCGCCTCCTCATCAGAGACCCCAGTCACAATTACCTCGCTCTTAGAGAAGTTGATTTTAAGACCCGACAAGGCTTCAAAGCATAGAAGAATAAATTTCAGATTTGTGATGGAATGATCATTAAGCTCCACCAAAATGATTGTGTCGTCCGCATATTGTAAGTGAGAAATGCCATTAGGAAGAAGATGAGAACTAACAGGCGCAATATGGCCAGCAGCCGCTGCACGAGACAAAATGCGGGAGAGAGCATCAGCCACGAAGTTGAAAAGCTGGGGAGACGCCGGATCCCCTTGTCTCAAGCCCCTACCATTTGCAAAGAAGTTACTGGTCTGCCCGTTAACTGCCACCACTGTATGTCCCCCAGAGACAAGTTGCATCAGGCGGTGGACCACCGAGCCAGCGAACCCCTTGGCCAACAGCACTTGGCGAAGGAAGCTCCAACTAACCGAATTGTACGCCTTTTCAAAATCGAGCTTGAGCACCAGAGCCTTGGTGTTCTTGCTGCGCAGGTCATGGATAATCTCGTGAAGGCAAAGCACCCCGTCCAGGATGTATCTTCCCTTAATGAACGCGGATTGGAAAGGGCTAATGACTCGATGAGCGATCGGGGACAGTTTCACAGCCATACCCTTGGCTGGTATCTTAGCAAAATTGTTAATGAGAGCAATAGGCCTAAATTGGGAGATTAAGTCAGCGCCTTTGACTTTAGGAATGAGGGTAAGGACTGCGTAGTTCAGTCTAGAGATGTCTACAGTCCCCAGCCAAAAGCCTTGAGTGATAGCCAAGATTAGACCTTTTAATTGAGGCCAGAATTGTCGGAAAAAAGGAATGGAAAAGCCGTCCAGGCCTGGCGCTGCATTATAATTGGCAGAACGAATCGTCTCGAAAATGTCCTCCTCCGAAGGGGGAATTAGAAGGTTATCATTGTCAGCGCTCGAGAGTTGATCACGCGGGGACCAGAAGGTCGCAGCCAGCTTGAAGCCTAGCTCGGGTTTAGCCGCAAGAAGGTTAGAGAAGAAAGAGACCACATGCCGCATAATCACCGGTGGGTCAGAGGTCCTGACACCATCAATAATAAGGCTATCAATAAAGCACCTTCGCCGTCTACCATTAGCAATAGCAAAGAAATACGCTCTGGGCAAGTCCCCCTTGAGGGTCCAGTTGATAGTACCGCGTTGTTTCCAGTAAATTTCCTCCTGCCTATGAATAGCCAATGACGCCTCTTCTAACCCATATCGGGATTTCCATTCATCCGGGGACAACCCAACTGAATCCGCACGTTCGTCCAGGACGCCTATCTGAGCCGCCAACCTTGCTTTGTCATGCCTTGACTCAGCAAAATGGTTTCTGGACCAACCTCTAAGGAATCTACGCAAAAAATAAGAGCATTGGTGCCAGTCATCCATCGGCCCAAAGGACCGACGGTTCGAAGAAAGGAAGGACATGATTTTTTGAGCCATCAAACCATTGAAACCCTCGACTAGAAGCCAGGAAGCATCAAAATCAAACCTCGAGACACCCATAGAGCGCGATCCATCATCAAGAATCAGGGGTGTGTGATCAGAGCCAACAGAAGCAAGGGCCTTAAGACTAGCATGAGGGAAAAGAGGGTCCCGTCTTGGGCAAACAAAAACTCTGTCAAGAACTGAGCGAATGGGGGGGGGGGGGGTTTGATGATTAGACCACGTGTACCGGGCTCCGACCCTAGGTATCTCACGAATAGCCATATCCCTAATGAAGGCATTGAACGCATTAGCCAAGGGCCACGAGAAGTTAGGAGGACTCTTGTCAGAGGGGAAACGAAGCAAATTAAAATCACCCCCAATCAACAGCGGAAGCTGGCAAGATTCAATCTTACTACTAAGCTCATCCAAAAAAGCATAAGACATAGCATGGTCAGCCGGACCATAAACCACCAATATTTCTACTAAGGAGTTGAGAGAGCGAATGGAGACCACCGTGCTAGCCCAGAAAATGCCATGGTCGAAAGCCACGAAATCAAAAGTATCTTTTTTGGAGCCAAGTAGAAAACCTCCCGAGTGACCAGCCGAGGCCACAAAATTCCAATGAAATCTATCTATCCCAGCAATAGCCGATAATTCACTAGCAGAAAAGGAAGATTTGAAAGTCTCAACAAGGCCAATAAAATCTACATTCTCAGATCGAACTAGGTCCTTAAGTTGGTCTCTGCGTCCCCTAGCACAGAAACCTCTAATGTTCCAGAAAAATGCCTTCATTTATACGACAAGTTTTTGATACGGAGACTCGACCTGCTCGGGGCAACGCAGGATTTTGATCGTTTCCCTACCCCACGTTTAGACACCATCGAGGGAGCATGACTCCTATCATCTCCCCCCCTGTCCCCACCGGCCACCACCAGTGGGGCACCCGATCCCTCCCTAGCCTCCTTGGCTCTCGCAATGTCTGCCTGAGCGATTTCATTCGCCCTGATGATACCAAGAAAGGATGAAGGAGAACCCAAACTAGAATCTAAATAGATACCCACATCGTTTAAAATATTAAGCAATCGAGCATCAGATTGAGAGGGGAGAACTAAACGGATAGGAGAGGAAATCGCGGGGGGGAAGGGGAGGGAGGAAGGACGAACCTGCAGGGGGCAGATCCCGAGCCGCCGCACGCCCCGCAGCCCGATCGACCACCCGTTCGCCACTGTTGGATACACGACCACTCTTACGAGCCGTGGACGCAAGCGAACGCACAGGAACAGGGCGCGCGCGACTGGGAGAGGCCGCAGCAGAAGACAGACCCGAGGGCAAACCCAAGTCAGCCTCCAGCCGGCGGCAGAGCCCAGCCGCAGACTGCCTAGAGTCACCAGAGGCACGGCTCTTGGCAGAGAACTTCTTCACAGAGGATTTCTTCTTCTTTTTAAGCGTCGCAGGACCCGACGGGAGGAGATCTTCAATGCCTGATAGGGAAGGAGAAGTGGGGCGAGCGGGGAGGTTGGAGCACACCGCTGAGAAAGGCGTGCCCTTGGCCCCACCAGCAGCCGCCTCCCCCCCGCCCAGGACCGGCGCCGAGCCCTGGACCCTCTTGCCAGCCGGCGCATTCTCCTTGAGCATGTCCTGATCTTCGGGTAAGAGGCCATCCCACTCCGACTGGGTGAACCGGGGATCGGACCCGTGCAAGGAGTCATCGGGGCAGCCATCCCCCTCCTTGCTCTTGTCGCCATTGTCAGAAGCTGGAGGCGGGGGAGGAGGAGGGGGCGACACCGGGCCTGAGGCCCCCTCCACCCGCACACGGAGCCTGAAGCCACCCGCCACAGGGAAGACGTCAAGGGAGCCATGAATGCACAGGGGGTCGACGCACCAAATCCGGAGCCGGGCCGGCCCCAGGATCGCCAAAGATTCTTGGTCAACCTCAATGGGCTTGCCAATAAGAACTCTGAAAGCCATCAGGAAAGCCGAGGTGCGCATGGACGGAGGAACATCTTCTACCAGCACCCAAACATCAGACAAGGAAGATATAGACTTGGATCCATTAGAGGCAGCTTTAACCGAGACCATGAGTTGATTTAGAGGGAGAGTGAAGCTAGAGCAAGAAGATATTATCCGGAGACTTTCTTTAGAGGGGAAGGTCGCTGCAAACTCGAACTCGGAGAGCTGGCGGATCTGCCAGTCCCATCCACCCTCGTCCCATAACTTAAGCTCATCAAGAAGAATCTGAGGGGAGATGCGTTTAGCCTGGACAGAGATAATACCAACATTGGACAGGGAAGGGATGGGGGCAGCCTCAAGGATCTCCCTATCAAGAGCAAAGAAGGAACATCCAGGAAGACCAGTGCCATAATGGACAAAAGAAGGAGGCTTGACACGATTCTGACAGTCCACCATAAGGTGGTCGTCTTCCCGGCAGATGAGGCAGAAGGGAGGGTTTTCACATCGAGATTGGAAATGGCCAGGACGATGACTCGCAAAACAGGTGAGGATGGGGTTGGAGACCTGAGATTGGGGAGGGATGCGACCACGAGGAGGAGGAGGGAGGATGCCATCCCCAGCCGCAGCAGGCCTAGAGCCGGAGCCCCGCCCCACCACGGGGCCAACGGGACGCCGAACCGGAGCCCCCGATGCGCCTATGGGGAAGAAACGGGATGGCCCGCCCCAGCCTGAGCACGCACCAGAGCGCCGCCCCGGGGAGCAGCACCCAGCGGAGAGGACACCAGGGCGGGCCCCGACGAGCCCTCCCGGCTGGCCGCCGCCGCCACCTCCCAGGGATCGGCCGACACCGAGGGAGCACCAGAAGCAAGGGGAGGCGCCGAAGGGCCCGACCCAGAAGCACGGGGAGAGCCAACGGACGCCGCCGCCGACCCCGCCTCCGGAGCGATCGAGGCCTGAAGCTTCGCGCGAAGAGCCGCCTCATACTCCAGATCTGCGTCCACATTGCCAGATCCACCACGGCCCCGCTTCTGCCCGGAGACCGCCTCACTTGAGGACGCGCGGGATCGATCCATCGCCGCCACCACAGCAAAGGGAAGGAAGAGGGGAGGAGGAGGAGCAGATCTGATGAAACGCCAGATTGGGAAACGGTGGCGGAACAGATCAGATGAGGAGGCCGGAAACCCTAGGAATGGGGGAGCCGCACCTCTCCGCACCCATAAATACCCCGACCGAGCCAGGCCCGAACCGGAACACGGCCTAACAGAAGGGGTGGGCTGGACCTGGGCCGTCCGCAGCCCAGGGTCCACAGAAGGGAGGGGGAAATCAGAAAGAGATGCCAGGGCTAAGGACGAAGCCGGCCCACCAGGCCCAGCAGAACCCACCGGGGCCCGCACCACAGGAGGGGGCGCCAACACCGCCCCAACACCCAGATCTAGGGTTGGGGCCGCCGCCGGCGCCGCCAAGGAGGCAGAGGGCGAACTCGCAGGCGCGCCAGCACGCAAACCCACCGGAGAGGGCGAGGCCGACACCGGCGCAGACTGCAGCGAGTCCGGGCACGGAGACCAGCACGATGCCTCCCGCGCGAGACGCGGCGCCACCCATCCGACTCCACGGCAGGCCGGACTGACGCCCCCGCCCACCGGGCGCAAACTTGCGCCGGCGAGCGGCCGCCGCAGCCACAGGGGGAGAGCACACCGGGGACGAGCGAGGTGGGGGAGAGGGAGCCTCATAATCCGAGCCGGATCCGTCAGAATCAAGAGCCCAGAATTTGTTAGCCCGAAGAGGGGCGGTGAGGACAGAGTGAGGAGTCGAGGCCAGAGGGCAGGGGGGCCGCGCGAGGTGCCGGAGCGGGTCCCAGAGGGGAGCGCGGAGGGGATGGGGAGGAGGGGGGAGCACGAGGCCGGGGCGCCGCCGGAGCTTCGCCAGTCACCGAGGGCGCCGCGAGGGGGAGGGGAGAGGGGGGGGAGGGGAGAGCCATCTCCATCACACTTTCGCTTTTGTATAAGATAATTATGATAGCTTGTTAGTGGAAAACACACACTTGCGTACGGACTCTCACCAACTGATTACTTGAATGTGTGTTAGTTTGTTCCTTGGATATTGCCTACCCCGTCTTTTGCTTTTCTGGTTTCGTACAATCTTGAGTGACATTCTACAATTGTTACAATGACACAGATGCATGTTTGTCTTTTCCTTTACCTCACTTCTCAATGTTACAGACCAATAAGCAATACAGGAAAACAAAACTCAGACACTACTACTCAATATGATTGACTTAATGGTGGCTGCAATTAAGTACCACTTGGCATAGAAGTTAAACTTTTTTTCATATTGCTTTGCACACACCTTGTCCCAAAGGTCGGAGAAAAGAAAAATCTTAGGACCCAAGCATGAAGACCAAAAAAGGCTCACTTGGCACAAAATTCATAACGCTCTGCTTTGAAAGCCACATATTCAGATATTATATTAACTCCCTATGTATAAAACAACTTGACAATGAGAAAGAGGAACAACTCTTACATTTTATAGACAGTAAAATGTATGATTGCAAAAATCGCAGTACCAGTACAAATATTAGTTTTTTTTACATGATCAATAATAGTCTATAAATCAAAGATTCAAAGGTAAATGACTAAACATGTAGAAACAACATGAGGAAGATGAGATTATCCTTTAACTGTATCATAAGATTACATTGGTTCACCTATTTGTTTGGATTTTTATCGATTACCTTGTTGACATGACAAAATAAAGATCTGTAGAAATGACACGAGATGAAAAGGAGTTAATTTTAGAAGATAAATGTAGCCACGAGATGTTGGTGTTGCTGGTCAATTTAAATGAGCTGCAACAACACGATCCATCGAACCATATGTATATATCCAATCAGAACAGAACTTTAGTTTGCCCCGAACGCCTGCCTAGGGAATGGATGACGACCGAATCTCGTGTACGGGACCATTATCTGCTCACTTGGCAGTGCAAAGGAGATTGGAGAATGTTTGCACTGGTCGCAAGGAAATGTAAGGTGAAACCTGGACAGAGTTGGAACCTGCGGACAGGACGGGCATAGTGAGGCCATCAGTTGGAGCCATGGCTGCAGCCACGACAGTCCGAGAATAGTGGATATGGTCGAGGCTTGAGATGGTGATGCTGACAGTAGACATCACGCATGGTGAATGGGGCGTTCCGAGGAGATACTGATCATAGACAGTGCGATGCCGGCGCGCTCTATCACTGCTCGGCTGAGGTGCAATTGCTCCACTAGTAGAAAACAGGGCTTTGGTCCACTCTCAATGTACACATTAGTCCCGGTTGCATTATGAACCGGGACTAATGTGAGCATTAGTCCCGGTTCGAGCGGCTAGGGCGTCGGGAAGGCATTAGTCCTGGTTTAAATGGGACCTTTAGTTCCCGGTTTGACACATGAACCGGAACTAAGGGTGTGATGCCCTTTAGTCCCGGTTCGTGTCTCAAACCGGGACTAAAGGTTAGACACGAACCGGGACTAAAGGGTGCGATGACCTTTAGTCCCGGTTCGTGTTACAAACCGGACTAAAGGGGTTCTGAAATTTGTTTTTTGTTTTTCTATTTGTTTTTCGTTTTAAGTTTCTGTTTCAAATTGCTTATATCTTTTAGGATATTTGATGCTTTTGAGTGATTATTTTTGCATTATATTCAAAATGTTGTCTAGTTTCTGTTTGTGCCGTTAGTTTTCAAATCTGAATGATTTGAATATGAATTTGTTCAAATTTGCTTCAAACACTAGACTGTGAATAATTTGAGTTTAAAAATAGTTTTTAATTTAATTCTTTTTGCTCCTAGTCACATGTCAGATTATTGTCATAGTAAGATTTATTTGGTTATTTTTAGAATAATATAAATTAGGATTTTAATTAAAACAGTACTGCTTTGCTTATATAGTTGTTTTGGCCCTTTAGTTGTTGTTTCAATTATTTTTAGTTAGTTGATTTTAACATGTTGTAGTATGGTTCTGTTAGACAACAATAGATAAATTTTTATAATTAATTAATATTAATTTTTCTACTGCTTTGTATTAATAGTTGTTTAGCCTATTATAATAGTTGATAGGATTAGTTTTGCTATATTAAAAAGTAATTTTTTTTGCCACTTTAACAGAACGTGACTCTGGCTTGGTTAACCTTAGTTGTGACTCTTGTTGGGATGGTGCTAGCAGATTTAGTCAACGGTAGGATTGGATGGACACCATCCCGGACTAAAGGGGTTCAAACTCTACTCCCCCCCCCCCCCCCCCCCCCCGGTGTATCGCCATTTCAGTTTTGAAAAAAACAAAAGAAAATGATAAAAACTTCGAAAATTAAAATCCTTCGAGATGTAGTTATGTTACTACATCTACTAGTTAGGAAAATTAAAAAACATAAATTTGGACATGTTTTGCAAAAAAAGTGTGATGAAAAAGTAAAATGACTATATCTTTTGCATACGATGTTGAAAAAAAACATATAATATATCAAAATATTAAGCACGAAAATCGGCATCCGATTTTGACGGTCGTAGGCCATTTTGCAAATTTTTAGAATCCTCAAATTCTAAAAGGAAAAAAATTATGCTCAAATTTTAGTTTTTTTGATTTTTTTAAATCAGGTCAAACTACTTACTCAAGAACTATTAGTGTTACTAAATGATTATAAAAGAATATTAGTGTTACTAAATAATTATTTCGGTTTTTTTGAATTTTGGTCAAATCTAGTCAAACTGTGGTCGGACTATGGTCAAACTACTTATTCAAGCAATATTAGTGTTATTAAATAATTATTGGTTTCAAGAATAAAACTCAAACGGTGTAACGTGTGACTTCATGCTCAACTTGAACTCCTAAGGGTTAATAGGATTAATAGCTTACTATTATTAGGAAAACAAGTGCAGACTTGGAAACAAGGGGGAATAGAACTCGAATGTTAAGCGTGCTCAGGCTGGAGTAGTGAGAGGATGGGTGACCGACTAGGAAGTTAGACGATTTGCAATGATGAGGAGTGATTAGAGATTAAAATCCGTTTAGGCCCGGTTGGTTTTACCACCCGGGAATAAAGATCGAGCTCCAGACAGCGGCCACGTGGAGGACCTTTAGCCCCAGTTCGTAACACAACCGGGACTAAAGGGGGGGGGGCATTTAGTCCCAGTTCCAGAATCGGGACTAAAGGCCCTCTGGAACCAGGACTAAAGGCCTGTTTTCTACAAGTGCTCCCGTCGTCTGCATGGAGGAGCGCATGTTCGCCCGGCGTCCGTGAGGTGCTTTTGAGTCTGTTAACAACTCCAGGTTCTTTTAAGATGCCACCATAGCGGTCGACCGCGCTAGAACCAGGGCTCGTACCGGCAGGCGCGTACATGGTTCTCTCCACGCCCCTGCTGCTGCAGGAACAATGGAACGCCACAAACGACACTTGTGGTTGTGGCATGCGGTAGCGGGCGGACCGAAGCATCCTGGCGACGGTGCGGCTACGGCCATAGGCGCACCAGCAACAGTCGATGCAATCCATGCAGTCAAAGCCGCCGGCTCCATGTACCGATGGCAGATCTGGTACCCGTTGCTGCAGTGCACCATGAAAAAGGTCAGTCACGATATAATCAAGAATCTGGAGAAATCAAGATAAATAATCTACTCCTTTTTGTCTTGATGATGAACCAACTTCATACTCCCTCCGTTCGGAATTACTTGTCGCAGAAATTGATGTATCTAGATGTATTTTAGTTTTAGATACATTCATTTCCGAGACAAGTAATTCCGAACGGAGGGAGTAGATGTGAGAGAGAAGAGAAGGTCGTTGCCAGCGTTGCAGCGGAGGCACACTGTAAACAACATTAGCAAACCAGAGATGGAGAGGTGACCCGCAGACCAAGATCGCCGATTAGACAAAGACACAGGCGTGATTTTTTTCCTTCGCTATCTTATCAGAAGATGTATGAGTCAAGAGGTGGAAGACGATGGTGAGATCAACATTGTGAGGTGGTAGTGATCCTGACGGTCGGAGGATTGTGAGATCAACTTGCATCGTGTGTTGGGCTTGGATTGCGCCTTCGATGTTTTTTTATTGAACAGTGGCACATTGTTAGGATGACACTCCGTAACGAACGACGATTGCGAAGGAGATCAAGCGGAGCTATGGAGGAGAGAGAAGGGGTATTTATTTATTCGCAATAGCTACATGTCAATCGCCTGATTTTCGAACTTTGGGTCAATCGATTTTGTTTGAAGGAAGAAACAGGCGCAGGGGAGGAAGAAACTCGCCGGAGGGGAGGAAGAAGCTTGCTAGGCAGGCTACCCCAGTATCTATCTTAGGGTTCAGGGTGGGGGCGGTGGTAGCTGGCGGTGGTGGGGGCGGTGGTGGTGCTCCGCCGGAGAAAAAGCTCGGTGCGGGGGGGGGGGGGGGGGGGCTAGAGGTATGGCTGGAGCGGCGGAAGACCGGCGGTGGGGATGGTTTAGGGGAGGGCGGGGCGACGGGAGCGGCGGTTAGGGCTGGGATGGATCGGCGGGTGAGAGAGAGGAAGAATATCTGTCGGAGGCTGAAGACGACCAACGTCCATTGGATCTTGATCGAACGGTTGATACATGAGAAGGAGGGTCGACTGAACCGTTTTCTGTTTTTCAGGCGATTGAATTTATTTTCCGGGAGAAGGGAACAGATGGGAATTGAGAAGGCGAGGAGGCGAGAGGAGAGGAGAGAGATTGTTTATCTTTCGGTAGACGAATTGCTCATGGTGCTATCCCATGGCTAATGAAAAGACTGCTGGATTTAATGGTGACATGGTGGATTATGAGGGCAAAAAAAATTGCCATGCATGCAGGAGCAGAAGGATCAGTGAAGTGGAGGGTTAGTGCTGACGTGGCCGTAGGAGATTGGATGTTGATGTGGATAGTATGCATGTTGAGTTAAATAGGTTATTGGGTTTAGGTATTATAGATGTGTGATTGGGCTAATGGCTGGGCAAATCCTATTTGGCGCTTCAGGCGTCTGTTACTGTGCATTTTTCAAACATGCGCCTGAAGCAGTTTGAACTGGGCCGGCCCATCCATTTTTTCCAGCTTCGTAAACACCAAAAATATGCGCGGGCTCGGATTGGAACCTGTGACTCCTTTGTCGCGAGCGCGCGGCTCTAACCACCAGACCATCACACAACTGTCTGATCATTTGTTTTTCTTTCCTTTATTCCGTTCTTTAGTTCAGTTCATTCCTTTTCCTTTTCTTTTTCTTTTTCTCATCCATTTTTGTTTTCATTTCAATGCAAGTTTTTTATAAAATTCGTGAACCTTTTTCCTTAATTGATGATTTTTCCAAATTCGATGAACTTTTCCTAATTGTTAATTTTTAGTTAAATTTGATAAGCTTTTATTGAAAATCTATGTACTTTTTTCAAATTGGATGAAATTTTTCTCAAAATTGTTGATTCTTTTTCTAATTTGACGAGCTTTTTTCAAATTGGATAAAAAAATTTCAACCTGTTGAAATTCTTTTAGAGGCGATGGACTTTTTAAAAATTTGATGAAGTTTTAAATATTTTTTCAAAGTTGATGAACTTTATTCTAATTCGTGAACCTTTTTTCTAATTTGATGAACTTTTTTCAAGTTTGATGGACTTGTTTCAAAATCTATGAACATTTTTCAAATTCGATGAACCTTTTTCATATTTGATGAACTTTTGTTGAACTTTTTTCAAAGTTTATGAACCTTTTAAGTCGATGAACTTTATTCAAATTCGTGAACCTCTTTTCTAATTCGATGATTTTTTTTCAAATTCTATGAACTTTTTCGAAATCAATGAAGTTTTTCCCAGAATCATTGAACTTTTTAACATTAGATGAACTTTTTTTTTCAAATTCGAGTTTTTTTTCAAATTCACAAACTTTTCAATTTTGCGAACTTCTTTCAGTTGGTACGAACCTTTTTCAATTTTTTTATTTCTTTCAATTTGTGGTTTTGTGAATACTTCTTAAATTTATGTTTTCTTTATCAAATAATTTATAGCTGGTATAGAATACTACTACTACTCCCTCCGTTCCATATTAATTATCTCTGAAATGAATATATCTAGACGTATTTCAGTGCTAGATACATCCGTTTGAGCGACTACTAATATGGAACGGAGGGAGTATATGTTTAATGTTTGTACTAATGAAAGTGTCAAATAGCGTTGTTACCTATAATTAACAACAAATTGAGCTTGTCCTAGTGGTTAACGGGCGTGGCATGCAAGTTGGCAGCCGGAGTTTGAATCTCAGTCGAGCTGAATAAAAATTGATTTTTTTTCCTTTGCATTTTGCCTTTCAGCAGCTTGCTGGGTCGGCCCGCTGTGCGCGAGCGCGAAGCGGTACAGCGCTGAGTAGGAGGCCCTTGATGAGATCTCCTACGTGACGCTCTCTCCGTCAAGTTGCTGCTGTTTCGTACAGGCGGGGCTTCGATTGGGCCGGCCCATGAAGAGAGCTAACCGAAATTGAACGCGCACTGAGGCTAAAATATATATATGCAGTTGCGGGGATTTGAACACATGACACACATCCATACATGACGAGTTCCTACCAGCTGAGATAACAGGTGTAGCTGATTAAAGTGTAGCATCGAACCTAAAGAACCAAACATTCTGCGCAGATCCGAATCAGTTTAGGAATTTTGGACGTAATGTTTTTTTCTTCAAAAAACGGAATGTTCTGTGAAACGCAAACAATTTCCAAATTTTTGATTTTTTTAAAAAAGTATAACATTTTCTAAAAAACAAGAACATTTTTTTGAAGATCTTGAACAATTTTGTTTTAAATGTGAACATTTTTTCCAATTTCAAAACAAAATTTGCAAACGTGAACATATTTTGAAATTCCTGAACAAAATTTGCAAACACGATTTTATAGAAATTTGTGCACAACTTTTTAAACTCGAACATTTTTTGAAACTCCTGAAAAAATGAAAATATGAACAAATTTTGGAATTTGTGTACGATTTTTGAAAACAGGAACATTTTTCAAAAATTGTAGAAAAGTTGAACAAAAACATTCCAAGAAATTTTGGTAAAACAAGAACATGTTTTGAACTGCCGGAACAATTTTTGAAAAATGTGAATATTTTTTGAATTTATGAACAATTTTTTAAAATATGAACATATTTCAGAATTTTGAACGATTTGACACGAACACGTTTTAAACTTGCTGAACAATTTTCAAAAGAAACGGAAAAACAAAAAAACAGACAGAAAACAAAAAAAAGGAAAAGAAAAGAAGAAAAAGAAAAAGAAACAGAAAAACGAAAAACGAAAAACAAGAAAAAACTAAATAAGAAACAGGAAAACCGGTCAAAAAGGAGAAAACGGTTCAGGTAACCTTCTAGAAGGTTCCCGAAACCGGCTGGCTAGCTCTGGTATAATGGGCCGGCCCGTTGCTAGCGATGCGGCGTATGCCTGTGGGTTCTGTTGACAATTTGACGCAATGAGCGGCGCGTAGGGTTTTCCGTCCCTGATGGCTGAGGCTACACATGCGCATGTACGTGTGTGAGTGAACCCAAGCACATGTACGTGGCCAACTTGTTTAAATGGGCTAAGCCTAATTAGTTGAAATAGATCACCTTATTCATTTGCGACATTAAGATAAACGCATACAACAGGTTCAAAAAAAAAAAAAGATAAACGCATACAAAGATATTCTTGTTTCTAAAAAAAATGCAAATATTCTTTCCATCAAAATTATACGCCAATATTTCAATAACGGCCTGACACATTTTTATATGTCGTCACACGAGACTTATTTTTTGTATGCGTCGCGTGACATTTCGTTAACATTGCCGGAATAATGTCCTCGTTTAATTTGTGATCAAGTATTTTATTAAAATCAACACTGCCTATGACAATTTAAATTTATTTGAACATTTGAATTCCGCCGCCGGTGACGGCGTACATGTATGCGAGCCACGTGTCTTCTAGCTATATTTTTCTTAGCACAAAACTTGACGTGTATTTATTTGTTTCCCATATTTTATAATTATTGGCTCTTTTCAGTGTCTACAATATCAGCAATATATCAGCGTCGCTCTGAGCGGTTGATGTTATTATTTTTAAATTGTTCATTTCATTATTACAGAAATTTTTGCCATTTGTATTTATCTAACTTTTGGTACATTATATGCACTCCATTTTGTTTTGGTCAAAAACCGTGTCAACACCCTTATATTAGCACGGTCGTGTATTAAGACACCAAATAAAAAGTACTTTGTTATGGAGTCACTTCGTTCTGTTTTCAATACTTGTTATCTTATCACTAAAGAGCGCGTAAAGCAACTAGTACTGAACCTCCATGTGGATTGTTCGCGGATTGGTTCAATAGATCTACTTACTTAATAGACTCGGGGGCTGCATAATTATTTGGACCTCCCCGTAGTCGGTCTAGGGGCTGCATCCAGTAACCCTTCACCCTTCATGTAAACACCCATGGGCTCCATTCACGGTACACCGACGTCCGTCGTTCAAACAACACGACGGCAAGTCAGTGGCTCACGGCCGACCGTGTGATTTGTGTCGCGACACATAGTCTTAACATATGCTGAGAATCTACCCAGAGCCCGTAGTCACACCTATGCAAAACGCAAAGGCAAGAACGCCGGACTTCCAATGGGCCTTTGTTCCAAAGACCAATGCTAGCACGCGACATATTTTGGTCGAACAAGGCACTCTCACAACGAATTAAAAAGACGCCACACAACACAATATGACAAGTCAAAATAAAATTGAACAACCTTACATCTAAAATTGTTCAAAGTTTTCTTGTTGGCCGCCGCTTTGTGAAGAAGCCCTCGAACCTGAGACCGATGGCGCTGAAACAGTTATTGATGATTGCTAATTCACCGTGTCTTTCTGGCAAATGAATATGATCGAGTTGATCCACACGGAAACATCACTATATCTTGGGACTTTCCGTCCATCGACGCTAATGTGTACGTGTGCGGTGTGCATAGTTGGGATTGTTTTTCTTCTGAAACGCAATGCTCCTGGCAGAAATCGTGATTTTTCTGCCATATCTAAATGATATTCAAAAAATGTGATTTGTAGAACATAACGTCAACACTATTATGGGATGGACAGGGGGGCTTTGCCCCCCGCCCCCCCTCGCAACACACTTCATCATGTTGTATTTATTTAATAGTTGATTATAGTTTAGTGCATGTATCTTATAATCATCATATACATGGCGTATTGAGATTTTATTTGCCAATTAAAATTACACATTTATGTTGCCTTCATATTCATGATATGCTATATATATTGGTAAAATATTTGTATTACCGTGTTATATTTGGTATGTCCATTGTACCTCATTGGCACGAGGGCCTCCATAACGCTAGGACCGGCCTGTGACTGCAATCTGGTGGCGCGGCACCCCAACCTCCGGAGCCTGTTGCAGCTCTTTTGCTTCAACTACCAACCCCACATCAATACTGCACCATCAGTAAGCACACAATCTTCGACAGTGTTAACTAGCAATATAATACTATGAAGCAAGAGTGGATAAGAAATGTGTAGTTTGCAGATGACACGAAGATGTTCTAGGGGATGAAGAACTACAACAAGATGCTGTTGGGGTATGGGAATGTGTAGATGATAGTGGAGATAGACCCGAGCGACTTCACCTTATCGGGGGGCTAGGTGTTCCCGAGGAGGGTCTACTTTGATGGACACGAGTGCGTCATGCCACTGTCAGATCAGTACCCTTCGCTGGCCAACGCCTGGGGCATGCGTGTCTTAGTCGTGCAGTGTTGGTTGGTCTCCGGCTCTTTCGTGCCCTCGCTATATGTGTTCCTTCTTGTGTAAAGGATACTCCCTCCCTTCTGGTTTATAGGGCTCAACTTAAAAATCCCACCAACTAATTTAGAAGGTGAGTGGTGGATGAAAGTGCGTTATATCGACTAGAGGGGGGGTGAATAGGCGATTTTTATGAATTCTTCACTGAGGAATTTGCTGGTGAGGAAATTCCTTAGCGAAGAACTACTTGCAGCGGAATATGTACTCAGGAGTAAACATAACAGGATACACACATAGTCAGCATGATGAAATGAAGACTAAAAACAGAGTACGGAAAGCGTAAACACAGGATAGCAAGATGAAGACAAACAGACTGAAGAAATTGAACTGAGGAATTTGTGAAAGTCTTCAGTCAAAGTCTTCAAACACAGATATGAACAACATTCAACACAGAATGAGGAAATGGAAGAGTTGAGGAAATAGAACCAGTCAGTTGGTGAAGACAAATGATTTGGTAAACCAGTTCCAACTGCTGTCTCAGTAGTACGTCTGGTTGGAGCGGCTGAGTATTTAAACTCGAGGACACACAGTCCCGGACACCCAGTCTCTGAGCCGCAACTCAGGACACCCAGTCCTCACCGTATTCTCCTTGAACTAAGACCACGCAGGCCTCGTCCAATCACTCGTGGTAAGTCTTCAGGTCACTTCCAAACCTTCACAGACTTGGTCACTCGGCGATCCACAATTCCTCTTGGATGCTCTAGACCTTGACGCCTAACCGTCTGGAAGAAGCACAGTCTTCAAAGGTAACAAGCGTCGGATCCACGCAGGATCAATTTCTTCAGTGATGCTCAATCACTTTGGGTTTGTGGGGGTTTGGTTTTGGGATTTTCCTCACTTGATGATTTTCGCTCAAAGTCCTCGGAGGATGGGTTGCTCTCAAATGACAAGTGTCAAGTTCTCTCGGAGCAGCCAACCAGCTAGTGGTTGTAGGGGGCGGCTATTTATAGCCTAGGGAGCAGCCCGACATGATAAGACATAAATGCCCTTCAATGATATGATCGTTAGGTGGATAAGATATTTTGGGACAGCCGGCGCGCAGCACAGCAACGGTCGGAAATTTGACTCTCAAATTCCTCAGGGCTATCATGTTCCTCACTGTGTAGGCAATTCGCACTGGCGAATTCCTAACTCCTCAGTAAGAGCAAAGTCCTCAGTGAACAGAAGAACTGCGTCTCTGTCACTGATGAATTTGACTGAACTGTATGAGATTTCCAATGGCTTCAATCGAAGGGATTGGTAGGTGTAGGATTTTGAGTTGAGCATCACATGGAAATTTTTCCTTAGTATTTCCTCGACCCCCTTTAACAGTACGGTGTTTCCTATGACTCAAGAAAGAGAAAATGAAACTACAAAAACAAAAGTCTTCACGCTTCATATTCCTCGAATGAATACCAAGTCTTCAAGGTCACACCAATTTCTTCACTTTCAAAGTCTTCAGAAAGTCTTCAGAATATCAAAGTCTTCAGTTGAAGAACTTCATTTTTAGGGGTCGACTTTCTCTGTAAATATCAAACTCCTCATAGACTTATAGACCTATGTACACTCACAAACGCATCAGTTACTTAACCTATAAGTCTTCAATACACCAAAATCACTAAGGGGCACTATATGCACTTACAATCTCCCCCTTTTTGGTGATTGATGACAACATAGGTTAAGTTTTCAACGGGGATAAACATATGAAGTGTAAATACTGATGTTGAGGAATTTGATTGCAAGATATAAAAGAACTCCCCCTGAATATGTGCATAGTGAGGAATTTGCTTTTGAGGCATTGCACATTTGAAGAGTCGAATCATGGAGATCTCCCCCTATATCTTGTAATTCATACACGCATTTGATATATAATTTGAAGAATTTGAAATGCATGATGAAATATGGTGCCTGATGAGATTCAGCATGCGTGCAATAATATTAACGAGGAATAAGCATGCAGAATATCACATCAAAAGTTTCAGAGCTCAGTGTATCAAAGCATCAGAGCACGACCAAAGGTATCAAGGCACCATCGGATTTAAGATTACAACTCGATCCAATAAAAAGTTTCGGAAGAACGAGAGTTGTAACTTAATAAAAACGCCCATAATATAAACCCGCTTGAAGACTAACTCAGATTTCCCCCCCTTTGTCATCAAATGACCAAAAGGATCGAAACTGAGGACTAACGCCCCTGAAGATTTTTAAGTTGATGAAGGAGCGCCAGCGTTGTCGGGGTTGGTTGTTGAAGTAGGGCCTGCCGCAGTGTCGTCCAAATCTTCATGTTCATCAGTTTCACGCGATGAAGAATAAGAGCTGGCCACCAGATCGGGAACTTTGACTCTCTTGAATTTCTTCGGAGGTGGTGCAGACCAGTCAAATGCTTCCTGGAGACCCATAGTCTTCAATTCTTCCGTGAAATCTACATGATTGAGAATAGCCCAGGTGCGGTTGAGGGTTTCATGAAGGTAGTACTGATTTTTCTTCACTGCATTATGTGTTGAGGTCATGTTGTGAAGAATTGCAGCAAATTGACGCTTCACACATTTCTGATTGCGTTCAACCTTCTGATGAAGACTGAGGAGTAACTCACGATCAGTCATCACCCTGGGTGCTGTTGCTTGAGGCTTTTGCTTGGCTAAGGTATTTGCGGCAGTGTCATGTGTTGCAGAATCGTCATTGGTGGAGTAAGATGTAGCGAGACGGAATTGACCATCCAATGGACGAGTGCCTTCATCGATCACAGCAGCTGCCTTGCCCTTATCCTCAGATGATGAAATTTGTCGCTTGAGGACTTCAATGGGCGGCAAGTAGCTACCATGGTTCAGAGTGTCAGCCTTGTAATTTAGTGAAGATCTTGCCCTTATGAATCTCATAATCCAAGGCGCATATGGCTTCAGCTCAAAAGGCGACATTGCAACATTAGCCAGAGTCCTCATGAAGAAATCATGGAAGTTGACGGGAACGCCATGAATGATATTGAAAAGCATGTTCTTCATGATGCCAACGACATCTTCATCATTTGAGTCGTGGCCTTTGATGGGACTCATTATCTTCGTCAAGATTCTATAGACAGTCCGAGGCACATACAGCAATTCCTTGACGAGGAATTTGGTTCGAGGGGCCTGCCCTGGCTTCAAGGGCTTCATGAGCACTTGCATAAAGTGATCAGACAGTTCGCGGTCATTGTAGATGCAACGTGCAGTTTCATGGGGAGGATCAAGAGGAAGGACACGAAGCAATTCGGTTGCTGGTGCCTTGTAGTGAGTATTTTCTGTCATCCAATCCAGCACCCATGAATTGATATCTTCAGCATCTCCGATGATGTGCAGGGTGGCATAGAACTGAAGAATGAGTTCTTCATTCCAGTCATAGATATCAGTGCAGAAATTCAGCAGCCCTGCATCGTGAATAACTCTGAGGACTGGCTCGAAGCATGGCAATGATTCCATATCCACATGAGGAATATGCTCATGATCGAAGATTTTGTCCTTGTCAAAGAGCACTGAGGAATAGAAGTTGGCTTGAGTTGGAGTCCAGAAGCGTCTTTTCCTCATGCGAGCAGAGTCATATGGATTATAAGCAGTGAAGAACACATGCTCAGAAAAGAAGTCTTCATCCTTGAAGTTTTGCTTGCTCGAGAACGGATTCTTCGGTTTGGGCAGAGGAATATCAGTGATTTGCAGCACAACCTCAGGAATCACGATCTCAGGTTCTTCAGGCTGAGGAATTTCTGGGTCCTCTTCTCGTGCAATCCGAGGATCAATAGCAGGTTCTTCAGCACTAGCGGCTGGAATTTCCTCATTAACAGAAGATGTGGGATGAGTTTCTTCAGAGCCCAATTGAACAGTTGTAGCCGGGGACTGAGGAACTTGTTGAATCGGAGTGAAGAGAGGAGTATTGGGACGCTGACTTTCCCAGAAGTCATCGTTCATCACTGGTGTAGTGCACCCAATATCCACGTCTTCATCTTCATTTTCAATTTCCTCAACACCAGCCTCTTCAGCTGTGAACTGAGGCATGGGTGAGGAAACAACTGGCGGTGAAGGGAATGTTCCCACTTCAATTTCTTCATCAAACTGTTCTGAGGTAGCAACAGATTGATTATCTTCATCAGATCCGCTTGGGATCTTGTAATCTTCTCCATAAGGAACAATTTCCTTAGACGACATGGAGGAAATAGGAATGGCATCAATGGGATTTTCAAGAGAGCTGGTCATTGGCTTCAGTTTCTTCGCAGCCGAAGAATTTGACGCAGCAGATGCCTTCCTCTTCTTCACTGCAGCTCGCTCTGCAGCCTTTGTCTTCTTCACTTCATAGGCAGAAGGAAGAATTGGAGTTGGTGTTGGCGCAGGAGGAGCTGAGGACTGTGGTTCAGTTTCTTCAGGCGCAACTGGTGCAGTTGCCCTGATCTCTTCATTTTATTCAGGCGCACCACTAGTGGATGCCCTGGAAATTTCTTCAGCGGCTGGAATGGAGTCATCAGCCCTGGAACTTGTATTCTTATCAGCAGGCTGAAAGTCATCAGCAGTGCTGGCATGTTCTTTAGCAGGCTGAGCAGAGTCTTCAGCCTGAGGATTTTCTTGTTGCGATGGGGCTGCAACAGTTGTCATTTTCTTCGTCAAATTGACGAATCTCACCTTGGCTCCTTGCCAATCAGCATTGTAAGCATCGAAATCCTTGCTGAGGGCTTGGATTTCAGATTGAGCTTTTAGAAGTTCTTCAGGAGTCAAGTTGACGATGTTCTTCCTCAGAAGGTTCTCCTTCCTGGCTTTTGCTCTCTTTATTTCACGAGCCTTTTCAAATTTCCATTTCTCTTCAGCGATGAAATGGTTCAGCATATGACTTTGACCAGGAGTCAGTGGCAGATCCGGTATGGGAGTGTTTGGATCCTGATGCCATAGGTCGATGAAGTCAAGGATCTTCTTCGGATCCAGAAGCAGAGGCACAGTTGTTCCTTTGGCTCTAGCGGCCTTTGTCAGTCTATCTCTGATGATTTCTGCAAGTTCTTCATCAGAAGCTTCGTCATCAGAGGGCACGTTGAATGCAACCTGTTTCTTTCTAGGACTTGGCCGAGGACCGCGTCCAGCTGTTGCTTTTGTCTTCAGCAGAGTGGGACCTGATGAGGACATTGGTGCAGCTGAGGAACTTGCTGAGACACCAGAAGCAATTGAGAAACCCTGAGTCCTTTGACATGTAGCCAGATGCACAGGAGTTGAGGACTTGGAGGGCGCTGCTGAGGATTTGTAGTGAGCAGCAGCAGTCTGAGGAATTTGCCGTGAGGGCGCGGCTGAGGAACTGGGCCGTGAGGGCGCTGATGGTGAAGCACTTGGCTTGCGAGCAGGCTTCTTTGGCATTGATTTCCTCGGCTTGACCGAGGTCTCAGCGGCAGCAACAGCAGAATCCTCATTGAATTTCCTCACTGCCTCCTTGGCCTGTCTTGCCAATTTGGCTTGGCGCCTGGACCATTCTTCAGGAAAGTCTTCACCACGCTCGATGCTGGTGGGATCAGCGACCTGGCCAGGTGCCAAAGGAGCTCTGGGGCATGGAGGATTTAAGGCGAATTTCTTCATGTACTTGGGAGTAACATAGCGATATTCCCTCCATTCTCGTGCCCATCTTCTTTCTATCCTCTGTATGCGCACTTTGCGCCGATTCTTGTTTTCCTTGCCAAACTTGGCTTCATCAGGTGTGCAATAGTCTTTGTATATTTCATCAGGGATCTCAAAGGCAGTCATGACCTCCGGTTTCTTTCCTCCCTTCTGCGGTCTCTTGCCTTCTGCCATTTTCTTCAGATGAGGAATTTGAACTATAGAGCACTCTGAAGAAGTATGCAGTTTTTCTTCGAGGAACGCTGCAAATGAGTTAAGTTGATGAGAACCTAGTGATTCAGCAGCGGACATGAGTACCTGTGAACAGAGTGTAGGTGCGAGGAATTTGGAGAGGTCATATGCGTTCTCAGAAGATTTTTCGAAAAAGACAAGTTTTGAGGAATTTGACCAATTGAGCCTTGAGGAATTTCACTAAGCGTTTCGTCTTAGGTTCCAGAGTTGTACAGATTGAAAAATCCGCACAATTGAGGAATCTTGAAGAAATGGATGCTTAGAGAGATAAATCAAGAGCATATAGTGTGTGTGAGGTGTTCATATGTGGAGATTTGAAGAACAAAAACACCTTTGAAGATTTTTAGACAGATTTGAGAATCAAAGTGAGTAATAAAAGTGACTTTTAATTACCCGAACTGAAGAACACGACGAACAGAGATGAACTGTAGTGAAGTTCGTCATGTTAGATCTCCCACGCCCTAACTTGGCAGAGGGAGACAGCTACGGCGGCGGCGGAGTGAAGATTTCCGCAGCCGGCGCGAGTACGACGGCCACGAGGTCGAGGCAGTGAAGCTCTTCCTCACCGGCGGCGATGGAGTAGCGGCGGCGCTAGGGTTAGAGGAGAGCTCGAGCGAGAGACAGCGATCGAGCAGAGTAAATGAAGTAGGGAAGGGAGAGGGGTATTTATAGCCACTGTAAAAACTGTTCGTCCGAAGATTTTGGGACGAACATGCCCCTGCCCTTTCTTCTTCACGCGACATGTGTCACCCACGCACTGTGCAGATGAGATCGTGTAAGATCGTGGGTGAGTAAACTAATGTATCGTGGGAAGCGGAACGGTTTGAGCGGTAAAACCGAAAATCTGGATAAGATTTGTGTAAAAATTTCGTTCGCAATTTCTTCAGCTGTCAAGGACACAGTGAAGACTTTGAACGAGTTTCAATCAGAACGCACATGAAGAATTTGTGAATAGATTGGGTTGAGTATAGCATAGAGGGGGAAGGGTCCGATCACATTCACTTAGCAGAAATCACAACTTGAAGAAATAGCAATAAGTGAATGCTGTAGAGGACATAAACTCACATATATATATAGCCAATGAAGAAACACGACGAAAATATTGAAGATTTTGCAAAGTTGAAGAATTTGAAAAACTGAGGAATTTCAAAAAGAAGGAAAACTCAAATTGAAGATTTTCAACTTTTGTGGTGGCGTAGCCCACCGTATAAGAATGATGATTTCAGACACCGCGTACAATTGTCGTAGGGTTCTGAGAATCAGATTCTTCATTAATTTCTTCACACTTAGAGTGTTATTCTTCATTGATTGAAGAGAAACATTTCTTCATGTGTTGCACATCTAAGTCATCAATTCTGCATAAGAGTTAGGATGTGTGTCCTTTTCAAAGAACATTCGAAGATTCTAAGATATTTAGCTCACACCGCAACTTGCTAAATCTCTTCTCATCCAAGGGCTTAGTGAAGATATCAGCCAGCTGTTCTTCAGTCTTCACATGCTCGATGGAGATATCGCCCTTCAACACATGATCACGAAGAAAATGATGACGAATCTGGATGTGCTTAGTCTTCGAGTGCTGAACTGGGTTGTGAGCAATCTTGATGGCACTCTCATTGTCGCAGAGGAGAGGCACATTCTTCACGTTGACACCATAGTCCTTGAGGGTTTGCTTCATCCAAAGTAGTTGAGCACAGCATGAGCCAGCAGCAATGTATTCAGCTTCAGCAGTAGACAGTGATACGCAGTTCTGTTTCTTCGAGGACCAACAGACCAAAGATCGTCCGAGGAAATGACAAGTGCCAGATGTTGACTTGCGGTCCACACGATCACCAGCATAGTCAGAGTCAGAATATCCAATGAGATCAAAAGCAGAGCCCTTGGGGTACCATAATCCTAGTGTTGGTGTGTGAGCTAGATATCGAAGAATATGCTTCACAGCCTTATGGTGTGATTCCTTCGGTGCAGCTTGAAACCGGGCACACATGCAAGCACTAAGCATTATATCTGGCCTAGATGCACATAAGTACAATAAAGAACCAATCATGGAGCGGTATACCTTGTGATCGAAGTCAATACCATTTTCATCAGTGCATAGATGGCCGTTTGTGGGCATAGGAATTTTGACGCCTTTGCAATCTTGCATGCCGAATTTCCTCAGTACATCTTTGAGGTATTTCTCCTGAGATATGAATATGCCATTGCGCTGCTGACGAATTTGAAGACCTAAGAAGAATTTCAATTCTCCCATCATAGACATTTGATATTCTTCACTCATCATATAGGCAAATTCATCACTGTATCGTTGGTTAGTACAGCCAAAGATAATATCATCAACATATATTTGGCACACAAACAGTTCACCATCATATGATTTAGTAAAAAGAGTAGGGCCGAGTGAACCGGGTGTGAAACCATTTTTCACGAAGAATTCCTTCAATGTGTCATACCACGCCCGAGGGGCTTGCTTGAGGCCATAGAGGGCCTTATTGAGTCTGAAGACTTTGTCAGGATTCTTGGGATCTTCAAAACCTGGGGGTTGAGCAACATATACTTCTTCCTCAAGCTTACCATTGAGGAATACACTTTTCACATCCATTTGATATAAGATGATATCATGATGGTTAGCATAGGCAAGTAAAATGCGAATAGCCTCAAGTCTAGCAACAGGTGCAAAAGTTTCATCGAAATCAATACCTTCAACCTGTGTGTAGCCTTGAGCTACTAGCCGTGCCTTATTCCTCACCACAAGACCATTTTCATCTTGCTTGTTGCGGTAGATCCACTTTGTGCCAATGATATTATGCTTGCGAGGATCTGGGCGATTGACCAATTCCCAGACATTGTTCAACTCGAACTGATGTAATTCTTCTTGCATAGCCTGAATCCACTCCGGCTCCAGAAAAGCTTCATCTACCTTAGTGGGCTCTGAGATAGAGACAAAAGCATAGTGCCCACAAAAGTTAGATAAGTGTGAGGCTTTTGAGCGTGTGAGAGGACCTGGTGCGCTAATGTCATCGATGATCTTCTCCACTTGCACTTCTTTTGCAACGCGTGGATGAGTTGGTTGTCGCTGAGGATTTTGATCAGCATTTTCTTCAGCACCATTTTCCTCATCATGTTCTTCAGGTGCATCAGCTCGACGTTCTTCATGAACAGGAATGAATTCTTCAGCAGATTCTTTAGTAGGAATGACATCCTCAGTTGCCTTGAGCTTAATGGCATCCTCAGGTGCTGGTTCATCTAACATAGAGGGTAGGTGCTCTCTTTGCGAGCCATTAGTTTCATCGAACCGCACATCTACAGTGTCAACAATCTTGTGAAGAACAATGTTGAAGACTCTGTAGGTGTGCGAGTCCTTTCCGTAACCAAGCATAAAACCTTCATGTGCTTTCGGTGCAAATTTAGAGTTGTGGTGAGGATCTCTAATCCAACATTTAGCACCGAAGACTTTGAAATAACTCACATTGGGTTTCTTGTCAGTGAGGAGTTCATAGGCAGTCTTCTTGAAGAATTTGTGAAGATATACTCTGTTGATGATGTGGCAGGCAGTATCAATTGCATCAATCCAAAAACGCTGAGGCGTTTTGTATTCATCAAGCATAGTGCGAGCCATCTCAACAAGAGTTCTGTTCTTGCGCTCCACGACGCCATTCTGCTGAGGAGTATAGGGAGCAGATAATTCATGAGTAATA
This sequence comes from Triticum timopheevii, assembly GCA_963921465.1. Lineage (NCBI taxonomy): Eukaryota > Viridiplantae > Streptophyta > Magnoliopsida > Poales > Poaceae > Triticum > Triticum timopheevii. The sequence continues at coordinate 474,846,946 of OY997264.1, read as the reverse complement.
CCAAGTTCATCAAGATAAGCATCAAGACCAGAATTCTTGAACTCAGTTCCATTGTCACTTCTGATATGCTTGATTTTCACACCAAAGTTGGTTGAAGCCCTCGAGGAAAATTGTTTGAAGACTTCCTGCACTTCATGTTTGTAAGTAACAATGTGTACCCATGTATATCGAGAATAATCATCGACAATGACAAAACCATATAGAGATGCATCATTAGTGACTGCTGAATAATGATTAGGTCCGAAGAGGTCCATGTGAAGCAATTCGAATGGATGGGTAGTGGTCATAATAGTCTTCGCTGGATGCTTGGCCTTGGTCATTTTTCCGGCTTCACATGCTCCGCATAAGTGATCCTTGAGGAATTTGACATTCTCAATGCCAATGACATGCTTCTTCTTTGCAAGCGTGTTCAAATTCCTCATGCCTGCATGACCAAGTCGTCGATGCCATAGCCAGCCTTCTGAAGCTTTTGCGAGTAGACACACGGCTGGTTGTGGTCCTGTAGAGAAATCAACAATATACAGATCTCCTCTCCTAAAGCCTTCGAAGACTTTGGAATTGTCAGCTTCCATAATTACAACACAGCGACATTTGCCGAAGACGACAACCATATCAAGATCACAAAGCATTGAGACTGACATGAGATTGTATCCTAAGGACTCAACAAGCATGACTTTGTCCATGTGCTTATCCTTAGAGATAGCAACCTTACCAAGACCCAATACCTGACTTTTGCCTTTGTCAGCAAAGATGATATGCTTCAGAGGTGAAGGTGATAAGGGAGCATCCATCAATAGATTCTTGTCACCAGTCATGTGATTTGTACATCCACTATCGAGGACCCATTCAGTGGTTTTGGGTTGATCATCCTGCAGATGAATTAGTGTAGCTTACAATCTCATATGCTTCATCAGTGAAGAATATGATATCAAGTTCATCAGATGAATTTCATCAAGCAGCAAATAGATATAGCAGTATGAGGACGTGTGAAATGAAAGTTCATTTCATCATGATTCGCCTGCGTCCTTTCAGGCATTTTTGTCAGGTCCCCAGCAAATTCTTCAGATGTTAGAGCACGTCTGGAGACCTGACCCTGCAGAAGAGATTAGTTCTTTTTCTTCACCACCCACATCTGGAGGGATGGCAAAGAGTTCATCATCCTGCGAGCACCATGTGAGAAAGGTGGCAAAGATGCCAAACCATTTCGCTTAGCATAAGAGGGGTTAGGGTATGCATATGAATAGGCAGAGTAATTCTTCGAGGACTTATGAACATAATGATTTGAAGAATAATGCGCATATTCATAGCCCTGAGCTCTGCCCTGCGAGACAGAGGTGTTAGCACGATGATAATCATGTGAGGACTTTGATCCAGTTGAGGAATTTGATCCTCGTGAAGAATTTGGTCCATATGAAGAATTTGATCTGGGGTTCCTGTACTTCACAGGTGGTGTCATGAGGACATTCACCTGAAGACTTTCAACACAGCTTTTGGGAACCCAGATTTTCTTCATAGGGGAACCGTTCCTGCAGTTAGTGCCAACATATCTAGCAAATACTTCACCATTCTGATTTTTGAACAGTTTATAGTTGGAGTCAAATGACTCATCAGAAGAATGAGGAGATTCACATGTAAAGCCAGATAAGTTAGATGGATCAACTGGAGGTCCCTTTGCAGCAACCCATGAGGTTTTGGGATACTGCTCAGGCTTCCAATATGTTCCATCGGCATTGAGTTTCCTCTCAAAGGCAATACCCTCTTTCCTAGGGTTTCTGTTGAGGATCTGCTTTTTGAGCACATCACAAAGTGTCTGATGCCCTTTGAGGCTTTTGTACATGCCTGTCATGTACAATTCCTTCAGCCCTGCATTGTCAGTGATACTAGCAATATCCTCAGATGAGGAATTAGTGATAGCAGAGGCAGATGAAGAATTTGTAACATTTGAAGCATTTGAACATTCAGGTGAAGAATTAGCAAATTCACGCTCAATGCACTTTAAGCATGGAGGAACAAATTCTTCCTGAGAAGCGCTGATTTGTTGAGCTAGTAATGAATCGCGCTCCTTCTGAAGATCTTCATAACACACTCTTGGCTTTTCAAAATCTTCCTTTCTTTGAATAGCTTCAAGAGAAAGCTTCTCATGATCTTGCTTTTCTTGAAGAAATTCATAAGAAAGCTTCTCATGATCAGACAAGAGGGGGTTATGATGACCTTGAAGGTTATCATACTTAGACTGAAGTCTCTGAAGATTTTCAGTCAGGGCTTTAGTGCGATCCATTTCTTCACCCAACATATCATCACTTTTATCTAGCATGTTTTGAACCTTTTCAAGAGCCCGTTGTTGTTTCACAGCAATTTTAGCAAGTTTAGAGTAGCTGGGCTTGAGATCCTCATCAGATTCATTTTCACTAGAGTCAGAGGAGTTGTATTTGAGTACCTTAGCTCCTTTTTCCATGAAGCAATAGGTGGGAGCGTAGCCATCATTATCTTCATTATGCTTGTCGGTGGAGTCAGTTTCTTCGGTGTTGAAGATGGACTTGCTGACGAAAGCAGTAGCAACGGCCAGACTCGCCACACCAGACTCAGATTCTTCAGACTCCTCCTCTTCATCATTTTCCTCAGATTCAGCTTCAGAGTCCATTTCCTTGCCAACGAATGCCCGAGCTTTCCTGGAGCTGCCCTTCTTGTGAGATGAAGACTTTGAGGGTTTTGATGACGAAGATTTTGACGATTTCTTCTTCTTCTTCATATCATCAGAACTGTAATCCTTGCATTTCTTCTTCTTCATTTCATTTTCCCACTGAGGACAATCTTGAATATAGTGACCAGGCTTCTTGCATTTGTGGCAAAGTCTTCTCTTGTAGTCACTGGATGAGGAATCATTTCCTCTTGAGGGTTTTCCAAAGCGACCACGTCTTGTGAACTTCTGGAATTTCTTCACAAGCAGAGCTAGATCCTGGCTCAGTTCTTCAGGATCTCCAAGGCTACTACCAGAATCCTCACATTCAGAGTCAGACACAACCTTAGCCTTCAGGGCACGTGGTTTGCCATAGTTTGAGCCATAGAGATCTCTCTTTTCAGCAAGCTGGAACTCGTGAGTGTTTAGCCTTTCGAGGATATCAGCAGGATCAAGCGACTTGTAGTTAGCACGTTCTTGTATCATCAGTCCCAGAGTATCAAATGAGGAATCAAGCGATCTTAACAGTTTCTTCACAACTTCATGATCAGTGATGTCAGTGGCACCGAGGGCTTGAAGCTCATTTGAGATGTCAGTGAGGCGATCAAAGGTTTGTTGGACATTTTCATTGTCGAGTCTTTTGAAGCGGTTGAAGAGATTCCGAAGAACATCGACTCGAGAGTCACGCTGAGTTGAAACTCCTTTATTTACTTTGGACAGCCTATCCCAGATAAGCTTAGCAGTTTCCAAAGCACTCACTCTTCCATACTGTCCTTTGCTCAGATGGCCACAGATGATATTCTTCGCTTGAGAATCGAGTTGTTTGAACCTCTTCACATCGGTAGCGGTCAGTGTTTCAGTGACAGAGGGGACACCATTTTCCACAACATACCAGAGATCATTGTCAATTGCCTCAAGATGCATTCGCATCTTGTTCTTCCAGTAGGGGTAGTCCGTTCCATCAAAGCTAGGACACCCAGCCGAGACCTTGATCATACCTGTGGTCGACATAACTAAAACTCCAGGCGGTTAAACCAAAATCACACAGAACAAGGGAGTACCTTGCTCTGATACCAATTGAAAGTGCGTTATATCGACTAGAGGGAGGGGGGTGAATAGGCGATTTTTATGAATTCTTCACTGAGGAATTTGCTGGTGAGGAAATTCCTTAGCGAAGAACTACTTGCAGCGGAATATGTACTCAGGAGTAAACATAACAGGATACACACATAGTCAGCATGATGAAATGAAGACTAAAAACAGAGTACGGAAAGCGTAAACACAGGATAGCAAGATGAAGACAAACAGACTGAAGAAATTGAACTGAGGAATTTGTGAAAGTCTTCAGTCAAAGTCTTCAAACACAGATATGAACAACATTCAACACAGAATGAGGAAATGGAAGAGTTGAGGAAATAGAACCAGTCAGTTGGTGAAGATAAATGATTTGGTAAACCAGTTCCAACTGCTGTCTCAGTTGTACGTCTGGTTGGAGCGGCTGAGTATTTAAACTCGAGGATACACAGTCCCGGACACCCAGTCTCTGAGCCGCACCTCAGGACACACAGTCCTCACCGTATTCTCCTTGAACTAAGACCACGCAGGCCTCGTCCAATCACTCGTGGTAAGTCTTCAGGTCACTTCCAAACCTTCACAGACTTGGTCACTCGGCGATCCACAATTCCTCTTGGATGCTCTAGACCTTGACGCCTAACCGTCTGGAAGAAGCATAGTCTTCAAAGGTAACAAGCGTCGGATCCACGCAGGATCAATTTCTTCAGTGATGCTCAATCACTTTGGGTTTGTGGGGGTTTGGTTTTGGGATTTTCCTCACTCGATGATTTTCGCTCAAAGTCCTCGGAGGATGGGTTGCTCTCAAATGACAAGTGTCAAGTTCTCTCGGAGCAGCCAACCAGCTAGTGGTTGTAGGGGGCGGCTATTTATAGCCTAGGGAGCAGCCCGACATGATAAGACATAAATGCCCTTCAATGATATGACCGTTAGGTGGATAAGATATTTTGGGACAGCCGGCGCGCAGCACAGCAACGGTCGGAAATTTGACTCTCAAATTCCTCAGGGCTATCATGTTCCTCACTGTGTAGGAAATTCGCACTGGCGAATTCCTAACTCCTCAGTCAGAGCAAAGTCCTCAGTGAACAGAAGAACTGCGTCTCTGTCACTGATGAATTTGACTGAACTGTATGAGATTTCCAATGGCTTCACTCGAAGGGATTGATAGGTGTAGGATTTTGAGTTGAGCATCACATGGAAATTTTTCCTTAGTATTTCCTCGACCCCCTTTAACAGTATGGTGTTTCCTATGACTCAAGAAAGAGAAAATGAAACTACGAAAACAAAAGTCTTCACGCTTCATATTCCTCGAATGAATACCAAGTCTTCAAGGTCACACCAATTTCTTCACTTTCAAAGTCTTCAGAAAGTCTTCAGAATATCAAAGTCTTCAGTTGAAGAACTTCATTTTTAGGGGTCGACTTTCTCTGTAAATATCAAACTCCTCATAGACTTATAGACCTGTGTACACTCACAAACGCATGAGTTACTTAACCTATAAGTCTTCAATACACCAAAATCACTAAGGGGCACTAGATGCACTTACAGTGGAATATTTTTTGTAATTTGTAGAAGTACTAAATTAATGGGCTTGTTTTCCTCACAAAATTTTGTTTACCAATGTATTAATTGCAATGCGTGCATGCGTGACCAATAATTGACCAAGAACTTTTACATTTTATGAATTTTATTTTAATCCTTGCATTCAACGATTTAGTGCACCTTGAAATCTAAACATGTGAATGAGAGAGCGACAAAATTGAGACTTATAAAATGGGAAAAAAAATTAGATGCACCCTATAAACCGGAAGGGAGAGAGTACCTGACTAACCCTGAGACTGGGCATAGTGTTAGTAACTTAGCTAATAACATAACACACCACTAGAAAAATCTGCATATGTGACAAATAGTTAATGATGAGAGAGATATTTGTGATAACATAGTATGTTACCATAACATAATGCTTCCCAGAAGAAAACGACTTTTACAAGCTAATAAACGAATCCATCTATGACACTACTAGCTATTATGATACTTTGCACTATGTTGATAGCAACTTAGACTAGTGTCATATGTGCATATGGCACTAGTATAAATTACTCCTCACTATCACGAGTCTATGGGCATGGGTTTGAGTATCAGTTTAATTCTCTCCGTGTAGTACAACTAAACCAACATATACCTCTTTTTTTAGCGGCTATAGATTAACTATTGCTCAGCAACACATGGCCCCAGCAAAAGGAAATCGTAGAAAATTTCATATTTGGAAAGAACGTATTTTTCCCAACAATTACATGGTCCTTTGATGCTAGCGCTGAGTGCAAGCTAGAGATTACTTCTTTTGATGCGACAATCAACTATTCCAAGATGCTTTCCGTACTCTGTTTAATTTCACTGTGGAAAAGTTCTACTCAATCTAATCTCAGCTCAGACAAGCAATTGGTCGCTTGTGCCAAATGATAGACCTGTGGATCGCTAGGCTAGATCAGATCGGGTAAACCTACCTTCTTCGCGGTGACGTTGGCCGGAGCAGGTCGAGCTTGACAGCGTTGTTCGTCATCAACGCAGACCACCGCGCCTCGGTCTTCTCCTCCCCTGGGCGGCCGGGTCTTGGCGTCGGCGAGGCAATGATCGATGGACTCGTGCACACTTGTGGTAGCCGACTCGGCGTGTTTCCCCTTCTTGGCCCCTTTGTTGCCGTCCGGGCGCCCGTCGACCGCGCTCAGCGTCGGCGCGTCCGGCTTGTACGTCTCCTTGGCCTTGGTGAGGGTGCGCCGGACATCCGCCCACTTCTCGCACTTCTCGATCCGCTTGAAGATGTGGAGGTACTTGAAGTCTTGATCGCTACTGTCCTGGCGAAACATGGCGAACATCCGCAGCAACTGCGCTGAGGAACAACAGTCGGCGGGCGCGAACACAGCGAAAGGAAAAGGGAGAGACCGGCGTGCCATACCTGATCCTCGACGCTGGCGCCGCTCTTCGGCCGAGCCGCGATCTCCTCGACGATCCCATGCCATTTGTTGCACGCCGTTTGGATGATCCCCCCAATAGTTCGCCATTGCCTTCGACTTGTACTGCATGTGCACGCCTTTGAAGTAGGGGTCGACGAGCTTGTGCTCGTCGAACTCGACCTTGATGCGGTCCCAATACGTGTCGATGCTCTGGTTCGTGCCGGTGATCGGGTCGAGGCAGACGACTTTCCACGCTTCGGCGAGGCACTCGTCCTCCTTGGACGCCCACTTGATACGCGGCTCGCCGGTCCTGGCCGCCCCTTCTTCTTCTTCTTCCCTTTCCTCGCCGGAGCAGGCGATTCCTCCTCCTCCTCCTCCTCCTCCTCCTCTGGCTCCTCCTCGCCGTAGTCGAGCTTGCCGTCCATGTCACCGTTAAGGTCGATTGTGTCGTCTTGGGCAGTGAACCCGGGGGAGGCGGCGGCGGCCGAGCCGGCCGTGATGATGTCGTCCATGTCGGCCTCCGTTGCGTCGGTGTCGCCGAGATGCGACGAGGCGGCTTGTGAGAAGGGCAGCGCGCCACGGCGGAGAGGCGGCGTCGGCGAGGATGCGTAGGCCGGCGGTGAGTAGGTGTACGGAGGGTACTGCACGCCGGCGAAGGTGGGCGGGGGCATGCGCTGGGCCGGGTGACCATGGGGGAAGGTGATGTTGGGGTTGAACCCGTCGTGCGCGTCACCGTCGGCGTAGCCCGGCGACGGCGTGCAGCCCCAGGGTTGTGGCGACGATGAGAAGCCGACAGGAGACCCGACGCTTTGCTGGCTCCAGGGCGCGTACGGGCCGTGGCCATCGGGTGGATTCATCATCCCCACGCGAGCCGCCTAGGCTTGTTTGGCCGAGCGCTCTGCCGCAGCCGCGAGCGCCGCGCTGCCCCGGGCCTTCTTGGCGTTGGCCCTGTTCTGCCGGTCGATTGTGACAGCCTCCCGGCGCTGAACTTCTGACTCCAGTCGGCGTTAGACATGCCTGAGGGGCTTGGACGGCGGCGCCCTCTGCTTCCTCTGCTTTGGCTGGGCGACGGAGGCGGTGGCATCCGTCGCGGCGCGGGGGACCACGTCCTTCTTCGGCGGCATGGCGGCCGGCTGGGAGGGTAGAAGGAGGAGATTGGCAGGAGAAATGCAGAATGGGAGGGAAGCCGAGGGGGAAAGCTAGAGGAAATGGCGGGAAAAGGCGCTCCTCTCGCCGACAGAGCGGGCCCGCGCCCCTTTTCGCTTCTGCCGGTGCCCCCAGGCGACACCCGGGCGCTTGGGTTCAGCTCGGGTGCGCCGGCTGTTATTTCGGCCCAAAACGGTGCTAAATGAGATCCTGTGGGGGCGACTGGGCCGATTTTCGCCCTCCGGCGCTAAAAAATCGCCTGGGGAAGGCCTCTTGGGGGCTCGGCTGGAGATGCTCTTAGGTTAGAGGAAGTAATAATTTTATGGTATCTCATATTGTAGATGCACCGGAAGGCATAAAAAGTTGATTTCACAAAATGACACCTGGCAGACAACATCTCTATACTGGAAGCACATCTGGGAGAACAAAGAAGAATTATGAAGAAGCAATGCAAGTCTAGTACTCCCTTCGCTCCTAAAATTTGTCTTTTTAGAGATTTCAAATGGACTACCACGTACGGATGTATATAGACATATTTTAGAGTGTAGATTCACTCATTTTGCTTCGTATGTAGTCACTTGTTGCAATCTCTAGAAAGACAAATATTTAGTAACAGAGGGAGTAGCTCGGTAAAATGTGTCTGCTAATACCCTTCGGAAGTTCGGATTGAATATGAATTAACAAGGAAAAGTACAACGTAGAATGCATTAGTAGCACAATAATGAAGCTAGTACGGAGCTTGAGTGTACTGACTTAGAAAACTCAAGAGTGACATACAGCATGTTCAATAAATATGAGAACCTTAGGAACCACGAGGGTAGTGGTTCATATACATAACAACGCTCTAGACAGTGATATATAGAAAGAAAAATAGAAGGATGGTTGACATGCCACAAACCTTCTGCAACTAAGAAACACACTAAGGCCCTGTACAACGGCAGGTGCTTACACAACTGCGTGAGAAAAAAACCCATGTTTTTTTCTTGAGACTGGATTACACGGGTGCTTAGAAAAGGAGGCGGAAGCAAACTTTTGCTTCGGTGCCAGCCCGGTGCTTGGACAATAACTGCTCTCTTCAAGCCAGTGCATCCATCGGCAGAGGAAAAAAAGAGCACACTTAGCACCCCACGCCAAGCACTCTACGTTGTGGAGCAACTAAATTACCGAGAAGCAGCACAACTAGCACTGGCGGACTGGCACCTACGTTGTACAAGGCCTAAGGGTACATAAGGACATCCACAATGTATGCCAAAATAGTGTCAACTTGTCTTTTTGCTTTCGGAACCGATTTACACTATTGTGCAACCTAGTGCCAAATTAAAGATTTTGGGAACCGAAGCTTGAAGGAGCGCGGTGTTGGCTGAATGTTAGGAGAGTAATCGCGCGCAGACGTTGCCGGCTGAATTTTTAATTTCCTTGTTAACAAAAGCAGGGCTACTCTCGAGCGTCGGATTTGAAATAGATCGACGACATTCGACTAGTCTGACACTGGAGTCTTATCAGACTATAAATACAAAATGTTTCATTTTAACTTGTTTTCATATACATGTCATTGGCCAAAAGTGGAAGATCATTGATGACCCTAACTAACAAATTCAAAGTTGGTGTCTTCATCAAACTCTTAGCATGTACTCTTACTTTTTAGGTCTTTTAGTGAATCCAAGATTCACACTGGGTACACGAAAAACGTATTATGAAGAGGGACACTACTTCCTAATACCTCAAAAAATTGTTATGCATGTTCGGTGAATATCACGCTGGGCACTAAAGCGCAAGGGTTTGTAGTACTATGGACTACTCCTTCCATTCTAAATATAAAATATAAGTCTTTCTAAAGATTTACTATGGACTGCATACGGAGGAATATGAGTGAATCTACAGTATGTCTACGTAGTCCGTATTAAAGTCTCTAAAAAGACTTATATTTAGGAACGGAGGGAGTATGAAACAAGTTTTTCCCGAAATTGAGAACCCATGGAGTTCTTCTATGTTTTTTTTTCTCCTACCCTAGTTTTGGAAATTTATTTTTCAAATCTTTTCTTTATTTTTATCTTTATCTTTACCTCTTTATCTTTACCTAATAATTTTTTTGAGGGTTATCTTTACCTAATATTAAAGGACGGATCTTTATCTTTACCTACTATTAAAGGACATATTGTTTCTCCACTTTTTTTCGTCCTTCAGGTGTGTTTTCGTACTTGCTTTTTTTTCGTCTGTACGTCCTCCCGTTGTTTTTGTGTTGAAGAAAAAATTTGTGTTTTTTCGTCCTTCAGGTGTGTTTTCGTACTTGCTCTTTTTTCGTCCGTACGTCCTCCCGTTGTTTTTGTGTTGAAGAAAAAAATTGTGTGCCGTAAATTTTAAAATTTAAATGCAAAATGCGTTAGAGGACTCGAACCCTGCCTGCGTACTTCAAGTGCGCTCGCGTGAACCACCCAACCTAGCAACCTTTCTTTGTCTGAAAACAAAGAAAACATCATTTTATTCTATAAGGCCTCGTAGAAAATCTTTTTTTTCATCGTCCACCCTTCTCCAGATCCCCACCGCGGTTACCTCAACGGTCACCCTCTTGGGCCTCAGCCCATTCTGAGGACTCGAACCCTGCCCGTGTACTCAGCCCGCTGCTCTATAGCCCAAGTAATTTCATGTAAATTAATAAGGGAGAAAAAAGGCAAACAGTAGCATATTGCATGCAGCGTAGCAACGCGGAGAAAAAAGGCACTGCAGGTTTTCGCAAAGACTACGATCCACCAAGCTACAACATGATTTTATGTAAAAGTAAAGATTCATTCTTCTACTCCCTCCGTCCTACTCCCTCCGTTCCAAAATACTTGTCTTTCTAGCCATCTCAAATGGTCACCACATACGGATGTATATAGACATATTTTAGAGTGTAGATTCACTCATTTTGCTTCGTATGTAGTCACCATTTGAAACCTCTAGAAAGACAAGTATTTAGGAACGGAGGGAGTATAATATAAGAGCGTTTTTTACACTAGTGCAGTGTCAAAAACGCTCTTATATTATGGGACAGAGGGAGTATTAAATAGTCCCACCTCGCCTGCTTGCATCTCATCCCATCAATTTACACATGTTTTGTGATCTAAAATTCCGCCTCAACAATCGTAACCCCTAGGAGGAAAGAACAAAAAGAAGGAAATCGGGCCTTCCCTCAGGAAGGAAAGGAAATAAAAGAATGAATCAATTCAGCCATGCCTCAATAAAGAAAATAATTAAAAGAAGAAATATAGTTCGCCTTGCCTTCGGAAGGAAAGAAATTAAGAAAAGGAAAGAAAACAAAAGAAGGAATAAATTCTGCCTTGCCTCAATAAGGAATAAGAAAAAGAATTCAAAGAAGGAATACAAAATTATAAAATAAGGAATAAAATTCGCCTTGCCTTCGAAAGGAAAGAAATTAAGGGAGGAAACAAATTTCGCCTTTCGGAAGGAAAGGAATTAAAAGAGTAACTAAGAGAACTGAATTAAAAGAAGAATCGAGTATACAACGAGTTGTTAATATATATATTAGCGAGTCCCTTAAAAAAATATATGTATATTGGGCGTGCATACCGATCACTTGCAATACAAATCTAATTAGTATTCGCAAAAAGATTGGGCATCCTCACAAAAATTTTAATTTTTTTGTGTCATTTAAAAAGTATTCTACCTTTTGAAAAATGTTATGTATTTTTTTGGAATCATTTATGCATCTTAAAATATTTGTGTAGTATATTAAGAAAAATGTTCAATGTATTAAAATAATGTTTATATCATTTAAAATATATTCAACCTTTTCTAAAAATCATGTAATTATAAAAGTGTTCACGTGCTTAAAAATATATTCATAATTTTAGTGCATGCTCTTTAAAAAGGTTCATGTGATGTAAAAAGTGTTCGTGTTTTAAAAAGAATGCTGATGAATTTTGAAAAACAAATATACAATTTTAAAGTGAGTTGGCATAAGAGGGGTGGTGTATGGACTAGGAGTACACAATAGCTCGGGAAGGACAGTTGTCACACCGGTTTGACGAGATTAGTTTTATAACTATTAGACATTAACCAGGGTAAAAAAAAATTATTAGACATTAATTTGCGATGGCGTAGTTCAACTACTGGTGTGCGGTGGCCTAGATCATCACCTTGAAATTGACCACATTCGGACGCATTGTGATGAGGTGGATACCAAGACCATGGTCAATAAAGACGGGAAGGAGGATAAACCACGACACGGATGTGACACTATGTTCAAATAGATAATTTGGACCCGCGAGTTCAAATAGATAACTTGGACTTGCAAAGGAGTCTTGAGTCGTGCTTATTGTGCTAGGAGTATATGATTTTCTTTGCAACGCACGGGCATATGTGCTAGTCAAATAATAACTGACGACGGGGGTTTTCTGCTAGCAATTCTGGAGCCCTCGTCTCCGGCGCTAGCACAAACCCTCTTCTTCCGGTCGGATCGCGCCGCCGCCCGCCTACCTTCTTCCACCTCTCGTCGCTGTGCTCCACGCCCAAATCGCATCGGCCTTTTCCCCTCCTCAACCTCCCCCATCGCTGGCGCCCTTATCCTTTCCCCACCCCCACAGAAACTCCCACGATGGCAACCTCGCAGAGGCCAACGGAAAGGAGGGCATCGAGGTGCACCCCGGTGACGGCGCGGGCCACGCTCGTATTCGAGATCGTCGGGTACAGCCTGCATAAGGGCATGGGCGTCGGCAAATTCATCCGGTCCACCACCGTCTCCGTTGGCGGGCACCAATGGTGCATCCGCTACTACCCAGACGGGGCAGACACACACGCCAACAGCCAGGGCCACGTCTCAGTCTACCTGGAGCTCCTGAACAAGGGCGCTAAGGTAAGGGTGCTCTTTGACTTGATGTTGATCAACCACGTCAGTGGGCTGGCGTCATCGGTTTTCGCAGTCTTGAAATCCCCGGTAGTGTTCGATCCCCACAACACCAGTGGGATTGGGACCGGTTATACTCGGGGTACTCCAAGTTTTAAGAAGAAGAGTGAGCTGGAGGAGTTGCCTTATCTGCGGGATGACCGTCTTGTAATTGAGTGCGATCTAAATGTCATCAAGGAGCCACTTGTTGCGACCACCGCAATAACAGCTGAGGTCCAGATTCCACCCTCAGACTTGGCAGAAAATTTCGGAAAATTGCTAGAGGTGGCCGAGGAAGCAGATGTGACATTCGAGGTTGAAGGTGAGATTTTTCCTGCACATAAGATTGTGCTCGCAGCACGGTCTCCAGTCTTCAAGGCAGAGCTGTATGGACCGATGAGAGGCAAGTGTGGACAGAACATAACCATCGAAGACATGCAGCCTACTGTTTTTAAGGCATTACTTCACTTTATCTACACAGATCTATTGCCTTCCATGGGAAAACTTGATGATGAAGAGAAAAAGGAAATGGTCAGGCACTTACTAGTGGCTGCAGATCGGTATGCAATGGAAAGGATGAAGATGATGTGTGAAGAAATTCTTTGCAAAACTCTTGATGTTCAGACTGTGGCAACCACGTCTGCTCTAGCTGATCAGCATCACTGTAGCAGGCTAAAAGATGCTTGTGCTGAATTTATCATGTCTTCAGATAGATTGGATGATGTGTTGGCAAGCCAAGGGTATGTGCACCTGAAGAAGTCATGCCCTGCTGTCTCAATAAATATCTTGGAGAGTATTATGAAGCTTCTCAAATTTTAGTGTACCCATCGTCCCATCCTGGGTTAGAATAGTTAGTTTAGTTAACATGTAACCACCTGGGATGAAGTAGTCTTATGCTTCACTTTTCACTTTCCAGAGAGGTAGAGATCATATCGAGGAGACAAACTTAGTAGATATGTTGGAAAAGGCAAGTAAGTCTTGGAAGTTTTGGAAGTTTAGTATACACTTATCTTGGATTCTCGTGTTAGCTTCCACTAGTTACTGAATACATAGCCACCTGAATTCAGCTTGTCCTGTCCTTTAGTTTTCAGAGATGTTTGGAGTCTTTGTAAGATATAAATTGTTTTTCATGTCCTTTAGTTTCTAGAGATATTTTGGTGCCTTTTGGAGAAGAATGAGTATATCTCCTGCATGTACTGGTTGGATGCTCATCCTATGTCTGAATTTATGAACCTTCACTAGTTTTTCTGAATGCTCTGTAATCATCTACTTTTCTCTAATTTATATGCTCTCGTTAATTTCTCCTTTTTAAGGTGCCAAGTTGTTTAATTCCTATCAATTAGTACCTTTGGGAATGTATGTGTCACTTTATTGATACAATTGCAGATGAAGGATGAGTGTAATTTGGAAGGCACTTACGACATGTATACAGCTAAAATCATAATATATGCAGGTTAAAGCAGTTCTTAATTTGCTAGATCATATTGCTTGCCTCGAAGTTATTTTCATGATTGGTTTACTATTTTAATGTGAAGATGGTCTGAATATGTTTAGTAGTAAGAGTCAAATGCGAAATTTGAGGTTGACACATGAGTCCTTACACGTTCGCACAAAATGTTCTAAAGCAAGCATGTTTATTAATTACTTCCTCCGTAAAGAAATATAAGAGCATTTAGATCATTAAAATAGTGATCTAAACACTCTTATATTTCTTTACAGAGGGAGTACAAACTGTAATCCTTTGTTCAACGAGTTTTTTTGGTTTTAGCAAGAACATATCCTTGTAGTTTCTACATTCCAAATATGGCATCGAACCAGAGTACACACAAAACAAGTGACAGTTGCATGGCGCCCAGTTAACTTGCATTCAACGGTTCAGCCTCTGCGTTAAGGATGTTTTTCTTTTTCTGCCTAAGGATGTAAGCCGTGATTCGCTACTATCAAATTATTGCTAATGTAAAATTACAGTGTACAGCCATTATTTTACTTTCAGTATTATTATCATGTTCAGAAAAAAAACAGGCCTACCTTTCCTGAATTGAAGAATAGCTAATGTGAACAGTCCTCTTGTCTAATATGATGTTGATTTGAAGTGGCCTTACTACTGCAGAAAGGGTTTTACAATGTCCTTCTTGTTCAAACCTGTATGAGATTCCTTGGGACCTGCTGATCTTGTTTGCTGGTGTCATTGGCTTTCTTTGCTACTTGAAGATATATCATGTCCAGACCAAACACATCTTCACTTCTCATCCATTCCTTTACAGTGCGCGGCAAATCGGCCATCTTATTTCTTATCCTTGTGGCATCTAATTCGAAACTGCTCTATGGACGACAGTAGCCGCCCGAACTCCGCATGATGGAGTATTGAACGGCGTTGTTCACTTTTGCTCAACGCAGGGACGGTTTGATCTGCTGCATTGTGCGACAATCGTCCAGAATCTGTCGTGTGTCACTAGTTGGGAGTGCCCATTTGCGAAAACGGCCAAGATATGATGCTGTATGACTAGACGATGTGGCATTCTAGGGCGCAACCGCTCTCGAGCTATCGGTGCATACAAAATATGGTCATATGGATGAATACGTGTGGCTAATGCAGGCCAGTGAACCAATGCTGCCTTTGCATATTGACTGTACATGCTAGACCATGAAATGGCACTGCATCACGCTGTCAAGTATGGCGAGGGGAGTCGTGTGATGGGGAAGAACATTGAGTGGAATGGGAATCTAGAGATCTGTGGAAATCTTATGCTTACCATGTACAAGAGTCTGTAGTTTCCTTTGGAGGTGGTATAGATTGCATTTCCTTCTCTTTGTTGTATGCTTCTATGGCACTGTTACGAGAATTTATTTGGCCGGTTGGCAAATTGACTGGTATTTTAGTTCTACTCGTACTTGTTTCATGGACCATGGTTCAGTTGCAACTTGCAAGCCTCGGTCCTTTTCAAGTCTACTGGCGGCGGAGCTTAGTGCATTGTAATTTGAAAAGGAGCTTAGGTTATGAAGTTTTGTGTGTTTGGCTCACCCCCACCCCCCAAAAATGCTACACCTACGTAGCAGGTTACGTAAAGCTACATAACATTCCTTCCTAACTCCAATCATCTCCCCCCTGATTTTGCCGGGTGGGCCTGGGCCTTATCTTGTTCCAATCAAATCAGACCAGGTGAGCTTGTACGTAAGATTCGTAAGAGATTTTACGTAGATGTTGAAACTTTTACTGTAGAGACAAAGTGAAGGGTGAAACCACATCGCTGCTTTTAATTTGCTGCTTCAACAACTGACACTCGTAATAAAATCTACAGAATAATTCATGCCGGTAAATACTTGAAAAAGACTAAGCAGCCTTTTCTCTAATGTGTGTCTTGGATGCACGCACGCTTATCAACTTCTTGCCGATGAGTATTGGGATGCCGCCTCGCGGTAAGACGAAACCACCACGTTATTAGGCCTATCAGAGCTAGCTGAGGTGGAATCTTCGGATGTTCAAGCTCAAACAAAAAGGAAACTGAAGCCGCTTGATGATGCAAATAATGATTATAAGATACATGCACTAAACTATAAACAACTATTAAATAAATACAACATGATGAAGTGTGAGGGGGGGGGGGGGGGGGGCAAAGCCCCCCTGTCCACCTCATAATAGTGTTGACATTATGTTCTACAAATCACATTTTTTTAAACATTATTTAGATATGGCAAGAAGAAATAATAAAATGCTTACACATAACTTGTTCGTGCCACTCCTTCTCCACCTTGGACCTCGTCACGAGAACATTGATGGCATTGCTACAAGTGTAGCCAGGCACACCGATGCTAAGTCAATCGGCATCTTGGAGGTCGCTATGCTCGTCGAGGGAGAAATTGCTGATGTACATCTTCAACTGCAAGGTGGCCGTCCTGATGTTCTGCGTGACGGACGGCCAGTCACGACAGAGATGAACTCATGCCCAGCCCACACCCAGCTCAGCCGCCACCCCGGGCGATCGATGTGGTGAGCAGCTCACCTAAGTCGTTGCGAAGCGACCGCACAGGTCCCCCCCCCCCCCCCCCCCCGGAATTTCCTATCGGACGCACATTGCGTCAAGTTACCGCTATCTCGCACAGACCCGAGTGACAAGCGACCAAGATGGGCCGGCCCAATTACGAGACCACATATGTGCTGCCCAGTTTTGGGAACCTTCTAGGAGGTTCCTGAGCGGTCTTGGGAACCTTCCAGAAGGTTCCTGAACCGGTTTCGCTGGTTTTTTCTGTTTCCATTTTATTTATTTTTCAATATAGTTTTAAATTTTTCATTATTTATTTTTATTTTTTCGTTTTTCTGTTTCTTTATTTATTTTTTAATTAAAAAATTAAAATGCTCGAAGTTAAAAAAATGTTCTTGTTCACAAATTTAAAAATATTCTTTTTTAAATGTCCTCTTTCAAAATATAGTTCACAAATTACAAATAATTTTCGCTCTTTCCAAATTTTGTTCAGAGTTTTGATATGTTTGCAGACGCAAAAATGCCCACTTTTTCCAGAAATGGTCATATTAAAAAAAGTGTTTTTTCAAAATTTGTTCAGAAATTCAAAAATTCCTCTTTTTATAATTTGTTCGCACATCCAACAATTGTTCACATCTTTTAAAAATTCTCAAAATTTGTTCACAAATTCAAATAAGTTTCCATTGTTATAATTGTTCGCAGATTAAAAAAAATTCACATCCTTAAAACTTGTTCATCATTCTCAAAAAATGTTCCCGTCTTAAAAAATCACAAATTCAAACAAGTTCCTGTTCTAAAAAATTGTTCACAAATTCAAGAATGTTCCTTTTCTGAAAAGTATTCAGAAATTCAAAAATTGTTCCCATTTTGTCAAAACTTGTTCGTGATTGTAAAAAATTCGGAATTTGAAAAAAATGTTCCCATTTTTTCAAGATCTGTTCATAAATTCAAAAATATATTTCAGTTTGAAATTTGGTTCACAATTCAAAAAAGAAATCACGTTTTGTAAATTTCAATTTTTTTTGTTCATGTTTATCAAAATTGCTTGTAATTTTAAAAAATGTTCCCTTTTTTAAAAATTGTCCACAACTTCAAAATGGTTCCTGTTTTCAAAATTTGGTTACAAATTCGTATAATTGCTAACATTTTTTGAAACTCGTTTGTGTTTTTGCCAAAAACGTTTGGACTTTAAAAAATTTATTCAGAATTAGCAAGAAAAGATTTAAAAAGGAAAACTAATGTGACCTGCCGATGTGACTAGTTCTAAAGCATTTGCGTTGTTATTGGCCACAAACGTTAACCAGTCGTGGTGGCTAGCTAGGTCTGCGTGCAAGAAAACTATCGCGAGTTCGAGTGCCAACTATCACTATTTGACCCTTTCAGCAAACTTTGTCACAAAGTGAACTCGACATGAAAGTATTTCACGATCTGACCCTTTTAGCAACGTCATAGCCCGCGGTGTTTTTGCCCAAAATGAAAACGCTGAGTTAGCTAGCGTTCCTGTCCAAAGAAGAAGCGCCGAGGTAGCTTACGTTGCGGACCACGTGAGAAACGACATGGGGCTTTGGCGTTTCTGCCCTGGACAGCAACGCCAGGAGCTTTGGCGTTTCCATGATGCGTCGCCTGCTTGTAGCTTCAGAGCAGCACGGCATGCATGCCACTAGTGGTGCTTGCCTGCCTGAATTTGCGGGTCGGTCAGACCACTGACCACTGCATGCACGATCGACGTGAGTATGAGGGGTAACATGACAAGGCCATGCTACTGGTATGTTTAGCAACCAATGATGGCTTGCTTTTGAACCGTTTCCGATTAATTAACCACCTGGCAGCAGCATGCGTGCATGCACCATGCATGTGGTGTGCTTAGCACTACGCGTAGGGAGACAGGGCCATGCATTTGCACGGCGCGCACACATGCATCTGGTTGCGTGATTATTCCTCCTGGATCGACTGAACGTCTCACTATATATCCACACCAACATTGAAGCTACGTACCATATCAATTGTAGCAACGCCATGGCCATCGGCGTTTTCAGCCTGGCCAGAAACGCCAAAGCTTTTGGCGTTTCCGGAAACGCAATCTGGCTCGGCGTTTCGAACATGCCACGTCAGTGAGTGGGGCCACGGCAGTAACGCGAGCTGGCTCGGCGTTTTTATGTGGGGATGAAACGCCACGGGCTATGGCGTTGCTAAAAGGGTCAGATCGTGAAATACTTTCATGTCGAGTTCACTTTTTGACAAAGTTTGCCGAAAGGGTCAAAACAGTGATTTCGGCCACATATATACAGCTAAAATCATAATATATGCAGGTTAAAGCAGTTCTTAATTTGCTGAATCATATTGCTCGTCTCAAAGTCATGATTGGTTTTTGGCCTGAAAATACTATTTTAATGTGAAGATGATCTCCTCAATTTGTTTAGTAGAAATACTATTTTTGGCCTGAAAATACAGCTAGCAAATACGAAATTTGAAGTTGACACATGAGTCCCTGCATGCTCGCACAAAATATTCTAAAGAAAGCCTGTTTATAAATTACAAACTGTAATCCTTTGTTCAACGGGTTTTTCTTTTAGCAAGAGCATATCCTTATAATTTCTTCATTCCAAACATGGCATCGAACAAAACAAGTGACAGAGCTAGCTAGGTGGAATCTTTGGGTATTCAAGCTCGGATAAAAAGTAAATTGAAGGCGCCTGACAGGGTTAGGTGGTATGTTGACTTGGCGAGCAGACTGCCAATTGGTAATCTGATAGCTGAAAGCAGAAAAGCAGATAGGCTATCAGAGGCAGAGTGATTTAGAGCTGCTCGAGTTCAGTCGGTCTTGTGCTGTTCCTGATCGTTCATTCCTCAATCAGGTGGGCCACCATTGTAGCCACCTTTCCTGAAGCAAAGGAAAGCATCGGAGTAGTACAACTGATGAAAAAACATTTGCTAAAAAAAACGGATGAAAAAACAGGATAAGAAAAATCCAAAGTACTGTACAGGTGAGACATGGTGCAATAATTGGAAAAGAGGAAGTTGCACAAGGGCATGGTGCTGTATATTGTCCAATCTGAAACTACAGGGTACAAACCCGGCAGTACGTGCACAGTAGTAGACAGCTCGATCGGGTGGACCTTTTGCTGCCCATGTATAGTCGTCGTCGGGGCTATATATGGATGGCATGCTGTTGGAGCCACTCTTGCGCATTCGCTTCAGTCTCGTAGGAGTTCACCTCAAGATGGCAACGGGGACCCGAAAACCCGCGTCTACCCTACTAGGGGACGGGGTGGGCGTCTTTTCATCCCCGCGGGGCTGTTGTTGGGCACATTATACAACCCGACACATTTCGTGGGTTTGCACCCGTTTAGGTAGTCCCCGAAGCCGAAACCCGGCAAACCCGGTAAAATACATTTTTTTTACCAAGCAGTGCTCCGGTGCGGCCCAACCCAAAACTACCGAGCCTGAGAGCGACCGAGCCCCCCCCCCCCCCCCCCCCACCCCGCAGTGTCGAAGGCCAAACCAACCCCTCGTTGGGGTGGCCAGTATCGCTCATTCCTTTCCCCCTCGCTCTACCGAGCCTGATACCAATCTGCATATTTTTCATATTTAACTTTAGCTTGAGTGAATTTTGATCTTCTATAGGACTTGGCACTTTGAATTGGCATGCTTTGAAGATTGTCTTTTGGAGGCTTGGAGATGTGAAAGATGCCATGATGATGACCACTTTAAATTGATTTGTGAACTACAAAATCTATTTTAGAACTTATGTATTGGACAATTTCGTATCATTTGTGCTCGTGATGTGTGAACCATGATTTCTATTTCGGAACTTCTATAATTGGACATCTTGTTGAACAATGTATGACCGAAATATGCTCCTGTTTGTTGCTGAAATATGCTTATCTTTGTTGTTGAAATGGGCTATAGTTGTGCTGAAATAGGCTTCTTTTAGCTGATGTTATTCCTGAGTATTGTGCTGAAATTTACTGTTGTTTTGCTGCTGAAATATACTATGTTGCTGCTGAAATGATATCATTGTTGCTACTATTTATCTTATGTTGCTGCCTCTGAAATATACTATGTATGTTGTTTAAATCTGCTGAAATAAACTCTATATAGCTGTTGAACCATCTACTATTGTTTTTGTTGAAATTTGCTCTCCTTATGCTGCTGAAATGTGCTTGTTTTGCTGTTCAAATGTTGTTCTTTGTCGCCACTATCTTAGTTTAAATATTTTAATTTTATTATGGGTTTCCCGTGGGTTCCCCGAAACCCGATGGGTTTAGGGGACGGGCGGAAAACTAGCCCCGCGCACGATGATGGGGACGGGGACGGGTTTGCGATTTTCTCGTGGGGATGGGTTTGGGAAGGCAAAACCCGATGAGTTTCGTCCCCGTTGCCATTCTCTTGTACCCATGTGGGCCGGCACAAGGAGAGTGCAACGACGTCGAGCAGATTGCCCACGCGGGAGAGCGTATGCACCGTCCGTCCTGGCGCGCAGGAGAGCCGGGCGCGGGCTTCGGCGTCCCCAGCGCGAGACCGCCGGACGTAGGCGGCTCCGGCGGTCCGGCCTGCACGTCCACGGAGGGGAGGCCGAGTGAGGCGCACACCTCCCTGAGCTTGACGCGAGGTTGCCTCCGGCAGCGCGTATGATATTGATACCTGCCGCCGCCTATAACGGATGGAACCATCGCACACGCTGGTGCATGTAGAGGGCTGGACGCCGGCGACGGGGAACTCGTCCCAACCGGCGTGCGCGAGAGGATGCTCTACAATATGTTTACCGCGAGGGGAAAGGGGAGTGGAGGTGAGAGGCCGGCGCCGTAGCCGATCTCGTCTCGTCTAGGAGGGAAGGATCGTATCGCCGATCCGCAGATCGTGGATACCTGTGTATTTTTCCGCTCCATGACCTCCGGTCGGGAGCCACCGGTCGCTAGGACACTTTCCTTGTTCGCGTGGGCAACATGAGATCGATCGGGCGGACAGTTTCGTCGAGCCAGCGGAATAGGAGAGATATATTACTCGGAAACGGAGGGTTTTTGCTTGAAATTCTGGAGCCCTCGTCCCCGGTTGCTCGCCCAAACCCTCGTCTTCTGGTTCGATCGCGCCGCCCGCCTACCTTCCTCCGTCGTGTCGCTGTCTCCCACGCCCAGGTCGCATCGAGGTTCCTCCCTCCCCCAGCTCTCCCATCGCCACCGCCTTGATCGGTTGATCCCCACCCCACGCCATCGGCCATTCTCAGCCCGCAGGGAAACTCCCACAATGGCGGCATCGAAGAGGCCAACAGAAAGGAGGGCGTCGAGGTGCAACCCTGTGACGGCGCGGGCCACGCTTGTATTCGAGATCGTCGGGTACAGCCTGCATGAGGGCATGGGCATTGGCAAATTCATCCGGTCCACTACCGTCTCTGTTGGCGGGTACGAATGGTGCATCCGCTACTACCCAGACGGAGAGAGCAACGAAAGCCAGGGCCACGTCTCAGTCTACCTGCAGCTCCTGAGCAAGGGTGCAAAGGTAAGGGTGCTCTACGACTTGAGGTTGGTCAACCAGGCCAGCGGGCTATCATCGCCGGTGATGCCCTGCTCGAAATCACCGACAGTGTTCAATTCTCTCGATGCCGGGGGGACCGATGATTATTATATTTGGGGTGTTATAAGTTTTAAGAAGAGTGAGCCGGAGGAGTCGGCTTATCTGCGGGATGACCGTCTTGTAATTGAGTGCGATCTAACTGTGATTAAAGAACCACTTGTTGTGGACACTGCGATAACAGCTGAGGTCCAGATGCCACCCTCAGACTTGGTAGAAAATTTCAGAAAATTGCTAGAGGCAGCCGAGGAAGCAGATGTGACATTCGAGGTTGAAGGTGAGATTTTTCATGCACATGGGATTGTGCTCGCAACGCGGTCTCCAGTCTTCAAGGTAGAGCTGTATGGACCGATGAGAGGCAAGTGTGGACAGAACATCACCGTCGAAGACATGCAGCCTGCTGTTTTCAAGGCATTGCTTCACTTTATCTACACGGATGAATTGCCTTCCATCGACAAACTTGATGATGAAGAGAAGAAAGAAATGGTCAGGCACTTACTAGTGGCTGCTGATCGGTATGCGATGGAAAGGATGAAGATGATATGTGAAGACATTCTTTGCGAAACTCTTGATGTTGAGACTGTGGCGACAACATCAGCTCTAGCTGATCAGCATAACTGCAGCAGGCTAAAAGATGCTTGTGCTCAATTTATCATGTCTTTCAATAGATTGGATGATGTGTTGGCAAGCCAGGGTTATGTGCACCTGAAGAAATCATGCCCTGCTGTCTCAGTAAATATCTTGGAGAGAGTTATGAAGCTTCTCAAATTTTAGTGTGTCCATCCTGGGTTAGAATAGATGGCTTAGTTAACATGTAGCCACCTGAGACGAAGTAGTGTATGCTAGCAGATATGTTGGAGAAGACATGGAAATTTTAGTAATACTCATCTTGGATTCTTGTGTAAGCTTCCGCAAGTTACTCAACACATAGCCACCTAAACTGGGCTTGTCCTTAGTTTGCAGAGATCATTGGAGTCTTTGGAATATAAATAGCCTTTCATGTCCTATAGTTTTTAGAGATATTTTGGTGTCTTTTGGAGAAGAATGATCATATCTCGTGCATGTATCGATTGGATGCTCATCTGATATCTGAATTTATTTATGAACCTTCACTAGTTTTTCTGAATGTTCTGTGCTCATCTACTCTTTTCTAATTTATATGCTCTCTTTAATTTCTCTTTTTTCTAAGGTGTCAAGCTGTTTAATCCCCATCAATTAGTACCTTTGAGAATATATGTGCCACAGTATTGATACATTTGCATGTGAAGGTTATGTTTAGAATGGTCTCCATACATAATTGCTTGATCCAACAAAAATGAAATTTGTAAATATCATAGTTATGTGCAATTTTAAAGGCACTTGTGAGATTTGTACAGCTAAAATCATAACATATGCAATGGTTTCTGTTCACGTTTCGTATTGGGTGTAATGGGCCTTATGGCCTAATGGTAAACTTAAACCTGTTCGTTCAATTTGATAAATCAAATTGCTTGTCTCAAAGTTATTGCGGGGTAGGTTTTTGGCCTCAAAATCTCTACTATTTTAAGGTGAAGTGGTGTGCCTGAATATGTTTTGTTGTGCGAGACAAATGCGAAATTTGAGGTTGACACATGAGTCTCTCCATGAGGGGTTCGTTGGGACCTGCTGATCTTGTTTGTTGGTGATGCCATTGGGTTTCTTGGCCACTTGAGTCGATGATGGTCCAGACATCTTCACTTATCATCCATTGCTTCACAATACGCGGCAGATCGGCAATCTTATCTTTGAGCAGCAGCAACTAACAAACCAAATACCCTGACATGCTATGTTATCCTTATGGCATCTAATTTCTCTCCATCACTACTCCCTCGGTTCTGAGCTTAGCCGCCTCCCGCATATGAGTGCCTCCCGCGGCGGGAGGGAGCTTCGTCGTTCAATTGAGCAAGAATCAAAGATTGAGTTTCGTAATTTGACAACATTGGCTTTCTATCATGCGAGAGTGTTTATCAAGGTTCTTCACTGCATGACTTAACCCTTCTACCTCTTCAGAAAGGTAGGCTATAACCTTCTCATTGTGGTGAATGCATCTTCGGAAGTCTCTATTGAAGTTGTCTTGGTGAAACTTGAATTTATTCATTGTTTCTTGAAGTTTGTCCTCCCGCTGATAGATACTGAATATATCCACTTTTTCATTGATAACTTGTTCAACATGTTTGCTTTTTTTTCTTGAATAACCTATTTTAATTCTTCCATGTCTTCAATATGATATATTTTTCTGGTGGGCTTTGGTGGCTCATCAATATTCCACTGCTCTTTAGCAATCATAATCTTTTCTATTAGTGCTCGTCCTTTTTTTGCAGGAAACTGTTGATCTATTCATCTTCAATCATGATAGTACAACGAACACCCGAAATAATAAAAATTACATTCAGATTCATAGACCACCTAGCGACTACTACAAGCACTGAAGCGAGCCGAAGGCGCGCCGCCGTCATCGCCCCTCCCCCGCCGGAGCCGGGCACAACTTGTTGTAGTAGACAGTCGGGAAGTCGTCGTGCTAAGGTCCCATAGGACCAACGCCCCAGAACAGCAACAGCCGTCGATGAATAGAATTTTAGATCGGAAGGATCCAACCTGAGGACATGAACAAACACTAGCAAAGACCGGATCCGAACGGATCCACGAAAGACAACCACCGACCAAATCTCGCGAGATCCGCCGGAGACACACCTCCACACGCCCTCCGACGATGCTAGACACACCATTGGGATGGGGGCTAGGCGGGGAGAACCTTATTCCATCTTCAAGAAGCCGCTGCCGTCTCGTCTTCTTGAGCAGGACACAAACCCTAACAAAACTTGAAGAAGCACCTGAAAAACAGAACCCTTCCGCCAGTAAGGGCTGGGATCCACCGCGCACCCATGGCCCTAAGGCCACAGGAGACGTGGG
The DNA here is from genome assembly GCA_963921465.1 of Triticum timopheevii. Taxonomy (NCBI): domain Eukaryota; kingdom Viridiplantae; phylum Streptophyta; class Magnoliopsida; order Poales; family Poaceae; genus Triticum; species Triticum timopheevii. The sequence goes on along the minus strand of OY997264.1, from coordinate 474,821,743 downwards.
AGATCGGTGGCGTCACCGATGAGAGGCAGAAACCCTAGCCGCCTTTTCTGGGAGGAGGGACAAAGGGAGGAGATGTCGGGTCCTACGCATTATGAACCTATTAGTGCTCATCCTTCTTCAAGAGTTAGAGACATGAAACATCCTCCTGCACTTATATCAAGTATCAATTTGGATTCATCATTAATCCCATTATAAAATATATGAAGTATAACATGTTCAGCATAACCATGGTTAGGGCAAAGGTTCAAAAATTGTTATATCTTTCCCGCACTCCATATAGACTTTCCCCATCTTCTTGAATAGATAAAGTGAGATTTCTATGTAATTTAGTGATCTTTGAGCCTCGAAGGAATTTAGCCATAAATTTATCCGTGCGCATTAGTCAGCTGATTATACCCCAATAAGGTTATTGATTGTACCAATTTTCAGCATCACCCTTAAGAGAAAATCTAAAGAGTCTTAACAAAACAAATTCTCGTGAAACATCTTTCAATTTAAAAATACCACATAAAGTATCAAAGAACATAAGATGTGCTTGAGGGTCTTCCTCTTCGATTCCTGCAAAGGCATGCCTTTTAACTTCCATGATAGATCATAATCATTCAAAAACTCTTCCACATAACTTGTAGGATACACTATAGGAGATCTTTGAATCATAACTAGAGTATAATAATCTCTTACAAATTTCTTTGGTTTCTGAGTAATCGACATCTCTGCAAAGAAAGTGTTAAGTCCAATGGTCTGAGTATTTTTGTATTTTTTCTATTAATGAAACTTGTTGCTCCTGAGGAAAACGAGCAATATAATTTGGCAAATACGTTCTTCCAGAACAAGTAGAGCCCCTGTCACTTACAGGAAGCATGTATAGTAACAACACCTACAAAAACAATTACGAAGAAAATATTCTGCACTTAGCTCCCCAACAACGGTGCCAGAAAATGCTTGATGGCCTGGAAGACATACATGGTCATGTAGCACTTCCATGGAAGTATCCCAATTAGTTATCATGATAATGAAGAGCAGATGAGAGTATTTATATTAGCACTTCTGTCACAATTCTTATGTGAAGTAACTGCATGTGGTTCTACAAATACAATTACTGTCCTCGTGGATGAATTAGCCAGGGTAACAAAGATGAAAATTGTTTATAGTAACAATGGTAAAAAATCTTTAAAGTAAATAACATATTTAAATATGAAATTATGGTGGTGTTTCTTGTAATGAAGAGATTAGGCACGCGGAGAATGCAGCTCATGGTATACATCAAGTGTGTCTATGCGACGGTAATACTAGTTACCTTGTATCATATTCGTAGTATTTGACATGTTTGTTCCGTAGGCAGATCACCCTAAAGTCTTGGAACTCCTCCTCGCGGGATTAAATTCCATTCTATGGTCCTGCTTCACCGTTGCCACAGAGTGGCCATATCCACAATAAAGGTCCTCAGACCAGAACCAAGCATTAAGTTTCATGGATAACCGTTATCTCATATTGTCTTCGATCCTCATAGATGTGTCCACCTTTCACGTCAGAGGTTGTAGATTTCCTAAACAATATGTGTTACATGTGTAGTTCTTGAGGTCGTGCTTCCTGGGCCCTTAAATTGGACAACACACATAGGTTTCACCACAATATAACAACTTACTAGACGATCATAAGACTACAAACACGAATGCCGACATATAGATCAGGCACAAATGAATCTTACTACTCACCTATATCTCCCATACCTAGGGGGAATTATTCATGCATCATAAGAGAGAAACCAATCACACCAGATATTAAACCCATGAAAACCACATTGATAATAATAATGCCATGAAGACCCACAATGAAATGAAATGGATAACTCAAATAGTCTTGATCTCCAGATGAGTATGAATAGAGTTAAAACTTTTTCTAACAACTTGGAATTCCTCTTACAATAGTGAAGGATGGGATGATGATGGAGATGAAAGGAAAAAAATTGAGAAGATCTCCGAAGGTTCTTCGGATCACTTCCTCTTCTATTCTGGATGTGGTGGCGGCGGCTAGGCTTCTCTTCTCCCCTGTGTCCCTTCATGAAAGTGTCTTGTATACATGTGGTGGAGCTGTTGGCACCTCATACGATAGCTTATGTGAGCACCGGTGATCGCATGGAAGGTTGTCTTTTGCTCCGGTGCACCTGGTGATTTGGCTCTCCACACGAAAGATGCTCCATTTGACTTGATTTGTAGCAATCCTCCTTGGTTTCCTTCCGTAAATGATATTTTCTGCCAAACAATAGAAAAACAGATTTCCTTCTCTTTTGAAGGATTAGCGTTAGAAATAACTGAGAAGTGGCAAAGATCCGGTTAAAACCAAATAAGGATCACTTGAAAAAGATCACACATTCTCAAGCCATCAGCAAGGTACTTCTGAAGGAAATATGCCCTAGAGGCAATATTAAAGTTGTTATTTTATATTTCCTTATTCATGATAGATTATTATTCATGATAAAGGTTTATTATTCATGCTAGAATTGTATTGATCGAAAACTTAAATACATGTGTGAACACATAAACAAATACTGTGTCCCTAGTAAGCCTCTACTAGACTAGATCGTGGATCAAAGATGGTTAAGGTTTCCTAACCATGGACATGTGTTGTCATTTCACAACGGGATTACATCATTAGGAGAATGATGTGATGGACAAAGACCTATCCGTTAGCTTAGCATAATGATCGTTGAGTTTATTGCTTTTGCTTTCTTCATGTCAAATACATATTCCTTCGACTATGAGATTATGCAACTCCCGGATACCGAAGGAATACCTTGTGTTCTATCAAACATCACAACATAACTGGGTGATCATAAAGATGCTCTACAGGTATCTCCGGAGGTGTTTATTGAGTTGGCATAGATCAAGATTATGATTTGTCACTCCGAGTATCAGAGTTGTATCTCTGGGCCCTCTAGGTAATACACATCATAAAGCTTGCAAGCAAATGACTAAGGAGTTATTAGTCACGAGGTGATGTATTAAGGACCGAGTAAAGAGACTTGCCGGTAATGAGATTGAACTAGGTATAGAGATACCGACGATCGAATATCGGGCAAGTAACATACCGATGGACAAAGGGAATTACGTATGTTGTCATAACGGTTCGACCGATAAAGATCTTCGTAGAATATGTAGGAGCCAATATGGGAATCCAGGTTCCGCTATTGGTTATTGACCGGAGAGGTGTCTCGGTCATGACATAGTTCTCGAACCCGTAGGGTCCGCACGCTTATCGTTCGTTGACGATATAGTACCATATGAGTTATGTATGTTGGTGACCGAATGTTGTTCGAAGTCCCAGATGTGATCACGGACATGATGAGGAGCTCCGGAATGGTCCGGAGGTAAAGATTGATATATAAGATAATATGGTTCGACCAAGGGGTAAAGCCCACGGGGCTTTAGGTCGGTGCAAAAGGAGTTTTGCGGAGACCAGGGGGCCAAACGCCGGAGACCTTGACGTCTGGCCCTGGGCCAGACACCGAGGCCCATGGCTTCTGGGCCAGATGCCAAGGATTGTGGCGTCTGGTCCTGGAAGTACGTGAAGGACTCTTCCTTATGGGCAAAACCGACTTTGAGGAGGCTCTTTCTCCAAGTTACGACCCCAGGGCTCAACATATAAATAGAGGGGTAGGGCTAGCAACTGCAACAACCGCGTTGATAAATGCTTCCGCTTTGCGATTTCCAAGGGTATGAAGATGCTCTCCCCTCTCGTAGCTATGCATCTCCATGGATAGATCTTGCATGTGCATACAATTTTTTTGTTTTCCATGCAACGTTTCCCATAGTGGCATCTGAGTCAGGTCTATGCATAGATGATATGCACGAGTAGAACACAAAGAGTTGTGGGCGGTGATGGTCATACTGCTTACGACCAACGTCTTATTTTGATTGGCGGTAATGTAAGATGAAGCGGCCCGGGCCAACCTTACATGTCCACGTACATGACACCGGTTCCACCAACAGACATGCAACTAGTTTTGCATAAAGGTGGCTGGCGGATGTCTGTTTCTCCTACTTTAGTTGAATCAAATTTGACTGCGGCCGGTCCTTGAAAAAGGTTAAAACAACAAACTTGATAAATCACCATTGTGGTTTTTGCCGTAGGTAAGAATGGTTCTTGCTAGAAACCCGTAGCAGCCACGTAAAACTTGCAAACAACAAAGTAGAGGACGTCTAACTTGTTTTTGCAGGGTATGTTGTGATGTGATATGGTCAAGACATGATGTGATATACATTATTGTATGAGATGATCATGTTTTCTAATTTATCGGCAACCGGCAGGAGCCTTATGGTTGTCTCTTTATTGTATGAAATGCAAATGCCATGTAATTGCTTTACTTTATCCCTATGCGTTAGCAATAGCTGTAGAATCAATAGTTGACGAGACGACCACGACACAACGATGGAGACCAAGGTGTCGAGCCAGTGACGATGGAGATCATAACGATGCTTTGGAGACGGAGATCAAAAGCACAAGATGATGATGACCATATCATGTCACATATTTTGATTGCATGTGATGTTTTCTTTTATGCATCTTATTTTGCTTAGTACAACGGTAGCACTATAAGATGATCCCTTCACTAAATTTTAAGGAAAAAATGTTCTCCCTGAGTATGCACCATTGCTACAGTTCGTCGTGTTGAGACACCACATGATGATCGGGTGTGATAGACTCTACATTCACATACAACATGTGCAAGACAGTTTTGAACATGCGGAATACTTGGGTTAAACTTGACGAGCCTAGCAAGTACAAACATGGCCTCGGAACACTGGAGACCGAAAGGTCGAACATGAATCATATAGTAGATATGATCAACATAGAGATGTTCACCATTGATGACTACCCCATCTCACGTGATGATCGGACATGGGTTAGTTGATTTGGATCACATATCACTTAGATGACTTGAGGGATGTCTATTTAAGTGGGAGTTCTTAAGTAATTTGATTAATTGAACTTAATTTATCATGAACTTAGTCTCATAGTTTTGCATATCTATGTTGTAGATCAATGGCCCGTGCTATCATTCCCCTGAATTTTAATGCGTTCTAGAGAAAGCTAAGTTGAAAGATGATGGTAGCAACTACGCGGACTGGGTCCGTAATTTGAGGATTATCCTCATTGCTGCACAGAAGAATTATGTCCTTGATGCACCGCTATGTGAAAGGCCTGCTGTAGGAGCAGAAGTTGATGTTTTGAACGTCTGGCAAGCTCGATCTGATGACTACTCGATAGTTCTGTGTGTCATGCTTTACGGCTTAGAACCGGGACTTCAAAGACGTTTTGAATGTCATGGAGCATATGAGATGTTCCAAGAGTTGAAGTTAATATTTCAAGCAAATGTCCGACTTGAGAGATATGAAGTCTCCAACAAGTTCTATAGCTGCAAGATGGAGGAGAACAGTTCTGTCAGTGAACACATACTCAAAATGTCTAGGTATTACAATCACTTGACTCAGCTGGAGTTAATCTTGCAGTTGATTGTGTCATTGTCAGAGTTCTTTAATCACTGCCACCAAGCTACAAAGGCTTCGTGATGAACTATAATATGCAAGGGATGACCAAAACAATTCCCGAGCTCTTCGCAATGCTCAAGGCCACGGAGGTAGAAATCAAGAAGGAGCATCAAGTGTTGATGGTTAACAAGACCACTAGTTTCAAAAAAAGGGCAAGGGAAAGAAAGGGAACTTCAAGAAGAATGTCAAGAAAGTTGCACTCTCGGGAAGAAGCCCAAAGCTGTACCCAAGCCTAAAACTAAGTGTTTCTACTGCAAAGGGACTGGTCACTGGAAGTGGAACTGCCCCAAGTATTTGGCAGATAAGAAGGATGGCAAAGTGAACAAAGGTATATTTGATATACATGTTATTGATGTGTACCTTACTAATGCTCGTAGTAGCGCCTGCGTATTTTATACTGGTTCGGTTGCTCATATTTGTAACTCGAAATAGGAGCTACGGATTAAACAAAGATTGGCTAAGGACAAGGTGACGATGCACACTACCTCTACATCTACCTTCGGGATTAGTTTTAGACCTGAATAATTGTTATTTTGTGACCGCTTTGAGCATGAACATTATATCTGGATCTTGTTTATTGCGAGACGGTTATTCATTAAAGTCAGAGAATAATGGTTGTTCTATTTATATGAATAATATCTTTTATGGTCATGCACCCTTGAGGAGTGGTCTATTCTTGTTGAATCTCGATTGTAGTAATGCACATATTCATAATATTGATGCCAAAAGATGCAAAGTTGATAATGATAGTACACCATATTTGTAGCACTGCCGTTTAGGTTATATTGGTGTAAAGCGCATGAAGAAACTCCATGCAGATGGGCTTTTGGAATCACTCTATTATGAATCATTTGATACTTGCGAACCATGCCTCATGGGCAAGATGACTAAAACTCCGTTCTCCGGAACAATGGAGCGAGCTAATGACTTATTGGAAATAATACATGCCGATGTATGCGGTCTGATGAGTGTTGAAGCACGCGGCGGGTATCATTATTTTCTGACCTTGACAGATGATTTGAGTAGGTATGGGTATATCTACTTAATGGAACACAAGTCTAAAACATTTGAAAAGTTCAAAGAATTTTAGAGTGAAGAGGAGAATCATCATAACAAGAAAATAAAGTTTCTACGATCTGATCGCGGAGGCGAATATTTGAGTTACGAGTTTGGACTTCATTCAAAATAGTGTGGAATTGTTTCACAACTCACGCCACCTGGAACACCACAGCGTAATGGTGTGTCCAAACATCGTAATCATAATTAGATATGGTGCGATCTATGATGTCTCTTACCGATTTACCACTATCGTTTTGGGGTTATGCATTAGAGACAGCCGCATTCAAGTTAAATAGGGCACCGTCTAAATCCGTTGAGATGACACCATATGAACTATGGTTTGGCAAGAAACCTAAACTGTCATTTCTAAAAGTTTGGGGTTGCGACACTTATGTTAAAAGGCTTCAGTTTGATAAGATCGGACCCAAATCGAAGAAGTTCGTCTTCATAGGATACCCTAAGGAAACAATTGGGTACACCTCCTACCACAGATCCAAAGGCAAGATCTTTGTTGCCAAGAATGGAACCTTTCTAGAGAAGGAGTTTCTCTCGAAAGAAGTGAGTGGGAGGAAAGTAGAACTTGATGAGGTAATTGTACCTTCTCTCGAATTGAAAAGTAGTACATCAGAGAAAACTATTCCCGTGATGCCTACACCAACTAGAGAGGAAGCTAACGATGATGATCATCAAACTTCAGATCAAGTTATTGCTGAACTTCGTACGCCGACCAGAGCATGATCCGCACCAGAGTGGTACGGTAATCCTTTCTTGGAAGTCATGTTACTAGACCAAGGCGAACCTACAAACTATGAAGAAGCTATGACGAGCCCAGATTCCGACAGATGGCTTGAGGCCATGAAATCTGAGATAGGATCCATGTATGAGAACAAAGTGTGGACTTTGGTGGACTTGCCCGAGGAACGGCAAGCCATAGAAAATAAATGGATCTTCAAGAAGAAGACGAACGCTAATGGTAATGTTACTGTCTAGAAAGCTCGACTTGTCGCAAAAGGTTTTTGACAAGTTCAAGGAGTTGACTACAATGAGACTTTCTCACCCGTAGCAATGCTTAAGTCTATCCGAATCATGTTAGCAATTGCTGCATTTGATGATAATGAAATCTGGCAAATGTACGTCAAAACTGCATTCCTTAATGGATTTCTTAAATAAGAGTTGTATATGATGCAACCAGAAGGTTTTGTCGATCCTAAAGGTGCTAACAAAGTGTGCAAGCTCTAGCGATCCATCTATGGACTGGTGCAAGTATGTCGGAGTTGGAATATACGCTTTTATGAGGTGATCAAAGCTTATGGTTTTATACAGACTTATGGTGAAGCCTGCATTTACAAGAAAGTGAGTGGGAGCTCTGTAGCATTTCTGATAGTATATGTGGATGACATATTGTTGATCGGAAATGACATAGAATTTCTGGATAGCATAAAAGGATACTTGAATAAGAATTTTTCGATGAAAGACCTCGGTGAAGCTACTTATATATTGGGTATCAAGATCTATAGGGATAGATCGAGATGCCTAATAGGACTTTCACAAAGCACATACCTTGATAAAGTTTTGAAGAAGTTCAAAATGGATCAGTCAAAGAAAGGGTTCTTGCCTGTGTTACAAGGTGTGAAATTGAGTCAGACTCAAAGCCCGACCACTTCAGAAGATAGAGAGAAAATGAAAGTCATTCCCTATGCCTCAGACATAGGTTCTATCATGTATGCTATGCTATGTACCAGACCTTATGTGTGCCTTGCCATAAGTTTGGCAGGGAGGTACCAAAGTAATCCAGGAGTGGATCACTGTACAACGGTCAAGAACATCCTGAAGTACCTAAAAAGGACAAAGGATATGTTTCTCGTTTATGGAGGTGACGAGGAGCTTGTCGTAAATGGTTACATCGGTGCTAGCTTCGACACTGATCCAGATGACTCTAAGTCACAAACCGGATATGTGTTTAAATTTAATGGTGGAGCTGTCAGTTGGTGCAGTTCCAAGTAGAGCATCGTGGCAGGATCTACGTGTGAAGCAAAGTACATAGCTGCTTCGGAAGCAGCACATGAAGGAGTCTGGATGAAGGAGTTCATATCCAATCTAGGTGTAATACCCAGTGCATCGGATCCAATGAAAATATTTGGTGACAACACTGGAGCAATTGCCTTGGCGAAGGAATCCAGGTTTCATAAGAGAACCAAACACATCAAGAGACGCTTCAACTCCATTCATGAAAAGGCCAAGGATGGAGACATAGAGATTTGCAAAATACATACGGATCTGAACATGGCACACCCGTTGACTAAGCCTCTTCCACAAGCAAAACATGATCAGCACCAAGACTCCATGGGTGTTAGATTAATTACTATGTGTAATCTAAATTACTGACTCTAGTGCAATTTGGAGACTGAAGGAAATATGCCCTAGAGGCAATAATAAAGTTGTTATTTTATTTTTCCTTATTCATGATAAAGGTTTATTATTCATGCTAGAATTGTATTGATCAGAAACTTAAATACATGTGTGAATACATAAACAAATACCATGTCCCTAGTAAGCCTCTACTAGACTAGCTCATGGATCAAAGATGGTTAAGGTTTCCTAACCAAAGACATGTGTTGTCATTTGATAACGGGATCACATCATTAGGAGAATGATGTGATGGACAAAGACCCATCCGTTATATTAGCATAATGATCGTTGAGTTTATTGCTTTTGCTTTCTTCATGTCAAATACATATTCCTTCGACTATGAGATTATGCAACTCCCAGATACCGGAGGGATACCTTGTGTTCTATCAAATATCACAAAGTAACTGGGTGATCATAAAGATGCTCTATAGGTATCTCCGAAGGTGTTTGTTAAGTTGGCATAGATCAAGATTAGGATTTGTCACTCCGAGTATCGGAGAGGTATCTCTGGGCCCTATCGGTAATACACATCATGAAGCTTCCAAGCAAATGACTAAGGAGTTAGTCACGAGGTGATGTATTACGGAACAACTAAAGAGACTTGCTGGTAACGAGATTGAACTAGGTATAAAGATACCGACAATCGAATCTCGGGCAAGTAACATACCAATGGACAAAGGGAATTACGTATGTTGCCATAACGGTTCGACCAATAAAGATCTTCGTAGAATATGTAGGAGCCAATATGGGCATCCCGGTTCTGCTAGTGGTTATTTACCGGAGAGGTGTCTTGGTCATGTCTACATAGTTCTCGAACTCGTAGGGTCTGCACGCTTAACTTTCGTTAACGGTATAGTACTATATGAGTTATGTATGTTGGTGATCGAATGTTGTTCGGAGTCACGGATGAGATCACGGACATGACGAGGAGCTCCAAAATGGTCCAGAGGTAAAGATTGATATAGGATGATATGGTTCGGCCAAGGGGTAAAGCCCACGGGGCTTTAGGTCCGTGCAAAAGGAGTCTTGCGGTGGCGAGGGCCCAAACGCCGGAGACCCTAGTGTCTGGCCCTGGACCAGACGCCGAGGCCCATGGCGTTTGGGCTAGATGGCAAGATTGTGGCGTCTGGTCCTGGAAGTCCATGAAGGAGTCTCCCTTACGGGCAAAACCGACTTTAAAGAGGCTCTTTCTCCAAGTTATGACCCCAGGGCTCAACATATAAATAGAGGGGCAGGATTAGCACCTGGAACACATCAAGAAACACCAAGCCATGTGCCGGCAACTCCGTCCGCTCTAGTTTATCCTCCGTCATAGTTTCAGTTGTGCTTGGTGAAGCCCTGCGGAGATTGTTCTTCACCAACACCGTTACCATGCCGTCGTGCTGCCGGAACTCATCAATTACTTCGCCCGTCTTGCTGGATCAAGAAGGCGAGGACGTGATCGAGCTGAACGTGTGCTGAACATGGAGGTGTAGTATGTTTGGTTCTTGATCGGGACGGATCGTGAAGGTGTACGACTACATCAACCGCGTTGATAAATGCTCCCGCTTTGTGATATTCAAGGGTATGAAGATGCTCTCCTCTCTCGTAGCTATGCATCTCCATGGATAGATTCTGCGTGTGCATAGAATTTTTTTGTTTTCCATGCAACATTTCCCAACAACTTGATCATAACTTTTACACCATGCCAGTCTTTATGGTTGTGCTAGTGCAGGTGGTAAGGGTCCGCCACCATGACAGATATGTTATCGGCCTCCGCCTTCCCTGAGAGATGTAGCACCCATAGCCTTACCAAGGAGCATCCATAAGGTTGAAGATTTGCCCAAAATCAATATGTCCACAGGGAAATCATCGAGGAAGCCAACACTTGGTGGCACCTTCCTGTGTAGACCAGGCGGCTTTCATATGGGGTACCAAATGTGTCCTGGACGCCTTCTCTTTCCTCGGAATATCATCATGAAGATACCTCACGCCGTACAATATGTGGTTGTATGAAGTAGCAGGTGACATGGGTTTAACAGGGTAATGGACACCTCGAAACACTGTAGGACTATCCTCAATCTCATTCTCAGCCGATTTCTAGGTCTTCTGAACCGTTGTTTGACTACCAGCCCCCCCCCCCCCCATGTTCATGTAATCCTTCTTTTGATCCTGTGGCTTCCTCCCTTTTTGGGTGGAGGAGGTGGGGCACGTATGAGAGCTTCTCAGACCAACCCTTTCAAGGTGTTTGGAGTGACCTTCAACTTGCATGAACATTGATCATCTTAAGTGTCGTGTGCTAGCGGTGTGTGATACGTCTCCAACGTATCTATAATTTTTGATTGTTCCATGCTATTATATTATCTATCTTGGATGTTTTATATGCATTTATATGCTATTTTATATTATTTTTGGGACTAACCTATTAACCTAGTGCCTAGTGCCAGTTGTTGTTTTTCCTTGTTTTTGAATTTTATAGAAAATCAATACCAAACCGAGTCCAAATGGAACGAAACTTTACGATGATTTTTCTTGGACAACAAGACACCTAGGAAGCTTCAGGACGAGGCCAGAAAACCCATGAGGAGGCCACAAGCCCTAAGGCGCGCCCCAGAGGGATGCACCCCGTAGGCTTGTGGGGCCCTCGTGGCTATGTGATACGTCTCCAACGTATCTATAATTTTTTATTGTTCCATGCTATTATATTATCTATTTTGGATGTTTTATATGCATTAATATGCTATTTTATATTATTTTTGGGACTAACTTATTAACCTAGAGCCTAGTGCCAGTTTATGTTTAATCCTTGTTTTTGACTTCTACAAAAAGGAACATCAAACGGAGTCCAAACGGAATAAAACTTTATGATGATTTTTCTTGGACCAGAAGACACCCAGAAGACTTGCGGAGAGAGCCAGAAGAGTCCCGAGGAGGCCACAAGCCCTCAGGCCCAGGGGGGGCCCTGGCTTGTGGGCCCCTCGGGTGTCCCTTAACCCTAACTCCACCTCTATATATTCTCAAATATTCCCCAAACATCATAAGCATCCACCAAAATAGTTTTTCGCCACCGCAAGCCTCTCTTCCCATGAGATCTCATCTTGGGGCCTTTTTTGGCACTCTGCCGGAGGGAGATTCGATCACAGAGGGCCTCTACATCAACCTTGCTGCCCTTCCGATGAAGCATCAGTAGTTTACCACAGACCTACGGGTCCATAGCTAGTAGCTAGATGGCTTCTTATCTCTCTTTGGTCTTCAATACAATGTTCTCCTCGATGTTCTTGGAGATCTATTCGATGTAATCTTATTTTGCGGTGCGTTTGTTGAGATCCGATGAATTGTCAATTTATGATCAGATTATCTATGAATATTATTTGAGTCTTCTCTGGACTCTTTTATGCATGATTAAGATATCTTTGTATTTCTCTTCAAACAATCAGTTTGGTTTGGCCAATTAGATTGGTTTTTCTTGCAATGAGAGAGGTGCTTAGTTTTGGGTTTAATCTTGAGGTGTCCTCACCCAGTGACAGAAGGGGTAGCGAGGCACATATTGTATTGTTGCCATCAAGGGTAAAAAGATGGGATTTATATCATATTGCTTGAGTTTATCCCTCTACATCATGTCATCTTACTTAAGGCGTTACTCCGTTCTTATGTATTTAATACTCTAGATACATGCTGGATCACAGTCGATGTGTGGAGTAACAGTAGTAGATGCAGAATCGTTTCGGTCTACTTGTCATGGACGTGATGCCTATATTCATGGTCATTGCTTTATATATCGTCATAACTATGCGCTTTTCTATCAATTGCTCGACAGTAATTTGTTTACCCACCGTATGTTTTATTTCAAGAGAGAAGCCTCTAGTGAAACCTATGGCCCCTGGGTCTATTTTCCATCATATATTTTCAGATCTATAAACCAAAAAACCCAAAAATACCTTGCTGCAATTTATTTATATTTACTTTAGTTTTGTATTTTATTTATCTTTTATACCTGTCTCTTGACAACCGCTTTTTCGTGTTGTGTGCAAGTGTTTGTTAGTTTGTGCAGGTGCATATATTGGAGACTTGCTTGTGCCTCCTACTGGATTGATACCTTGGTTCTTAACTGAGAGAATTACTTATCTCTACTTTGTTGGATCACCCTTTCCTCTTCAAGGGAAAAATCAACGCAAGCTCAAGAAGTAGAAGGAAGAATTTCTGGCACTGTTGCTAGGGAGGTTCTACATCAAGCCTACCAAGTACCCATCATAAACTCTCTTCTCTTGCACTTACATTATTTGCCATTTGCCTCTCGTGTTCCTCTCCCCCACTTCTTAAACGTTTTCAGAAAAAAACACAAAAATATTTGCCTTTTTATTCGCCCTGCTTCTCGTTTGCTTGTGTGCTAGATCGCTTGTTTTGCTTTCATGTCTGAATCTGGGGAGGTTATTGTTGAAGGATAGTAATAATCTGGAGGTAAACTTTGATGCCTTTACTAATAATGATCCTCATGAAGAACCTACTATCATGCATACTAAAAAATTCCGCATGGGTAGCGGTAATATTATTGGAAAAGGTGTTATTTAAGATTTCTTTACTTGTGTCGGTATGATACCCATGCTAGGAGGGTCAATTCTTAATAAAACTAATAACCTTGCGGATGTAATGTCTTTGCTTATAATTTAACTTGAAAGACAATTTGTTCACATGCATTTGTCTATACAGAGGGTTTCCTAGAATTCTCTAATTTTCATCACCCTTCCGTCAAGCGTATTGCCATCATTTTCCTAGCTCATGAATTTAGGTTTATTTTAAAAGAAGCGGGTGAAATGTTTGCTCATTATAATATCAATGGTGGTTATCCTCCCATAGAGGAGATCCTTTTTAATCAAGAACAAATAATGAGATCGCAATCTCCGGATTATGTGGCTTATAATGAAAACTTAAGAAAGAAAATTCCTCCCGATGTTTTGGTTGATAAGATTTCTGAACACAATGACAATTTTGCTATACAAACAACAGATTTGGGTTTGTGCTAAGAGATAAACTAAGATAATTCACTCAAAGGAATGTTTATAATGAAGAAATAATTATCAAATACAAAGGGCCAAAGGAGGAACCTATTCCTCCCAAACTTGATCTTATAGATCCTTGCCCTATTAAGTTTAGCCCCTTTTATTATTTTTGCTTGCCACAAAGAAAGCTTGCTCTCGAGAGGAGGGAGTATGAGATGAGCATGGATGATCTCCCTCACTTCTATTACAATGATTAAGATCTATGTTTTATGCCTAGCTAGGGGTGTTAAACAATAGCGCTTGTTGGGAGGCAACACAATTTTTATTTTTTATTTTTTTTGCTTTGGTTCTGTTTTTCAATAAATATACATTATTACCTCTGTAGTAATTGTGTTTTGGTTCTTTAATTAGTGTTTGGGCCAAGTAAGACCATTGGGATGGTCTATGGTGATAGTTGATTTGATCTTGCTGAAAAATAGAAACTTTTGCGCTCATTGCTAGAATTTTTGACATTCACTGAAGTGTGAAAAAATTCTAAAACTTTTGCACCAGATTTATATACAAATTTCCTATATTGTCCTAATTTTTCGGAATTTTTGGAGTTACAGAAGTATAGAAAATTTCCATATTACTATAGACTGTTTTGTTTTCTATGTGTTGTTTGCTTATTTTGATGAATCTATGGGTAGTATTGTGGGGTATGAACTATGGAGAAGTTTCAATACAATAGATATAACACCAATATAAATTTATAATTAGTTCACAACAGTACCTAAAGTGGTGATTTATTTTATTATACTAACAGATCTTATGAGTTTTCTGTTGAGTTTTGTGTTGTGAAGTTTTCAAGTTTTGGGTAAAGATTTGATGGACTATGGAATAAGGAGTGGCAAGAGCCTAAGCTTGGGGATTCCCAAGGCACCCCAAGGTCATATTCAAGGATAACCAAGCATCTAAGCTTGGGGATACCCCAGATGGCATCCCCTCTTTCGTCTTCAATCAATCGGTAAATTTACTTGAGGCTATATTTTAATTCACCACATGATATGTGTTTTGCTTGGAACCTCTTGTATGATGAGACTTTGCTTTTTAGTTTGCCACAATCATCCTTACTGAACACACCTTTTGAGAGGGACACACATTAATCGTGAATTTATTAAAATACTCTTTGTGTTTCACTTATATCTTTTGAGCTAGGCAGTTTGCTCTAGTGGCTCACTTATATCTTTTTAGAGCACGGCAGTGGCTTTATTTCATAGAAATTGATGAATTCTCATGTTTCAGTTATATTATTTTGAGAGTATTAAACAGCATGGTAATTTTCTTAGGTCATTAATTTAGTCCTAATATGATAGGCATCCAAGAGGGATATAACAAAAAACTTTCATATAAAGAGCATTGAATATATGAGAAGTTTGATTCCTTGCATTTGTTTTGAGATATAAATATGGGATATTAGAGTAATGCTAGTGAGTAATTATGGATTGGTAGAAATACTCGTGTTAAATTTTGTGATTCCCGTCGCATGCACGTATGGTGAACCGTTATGTGATGAAGTCAGAGCATGATTTACTTTTTCATTGTCTTCCTTACGGGTGGCGGTCGGGGACGAGCGATGGTCTTCTCCTACCAATATATCCCCCTAGGTGCATGTGTGTAGTACTTTGTTTCGATGGCTATGTGAGTTCTTTATGACTAATGTTGAGTCCATGGATTATACACACTCTCACCCTTCCACCATTGCTAGCCTCTCTAGTACCGCGCAATTTTCGCCGGTGCGTTAAACCCACCATATACCCTTCCTCAAAATAGCCACCATACCTACCTATCATGGCATTTCCATAGCCATTCCGAGATATATTGCCATGCAACTTCAACCATTCCATTTTTTATGACACATACCATCATTGTCATATTGCTTTGCATGATCATGTAGTTGGCATAGTGTTTGTGGCAAGGCCACCGTTCATATTTTTTTATACATGTCACTCTTCATCATTGCACATCCCGGTACACTGTCGGAGGCATTCATATAGAGTCATATCTTGCTCTAGTATCGAGTTGTAATTCTTGAGTTGTAAGTAAATAAAAGTGTGATGATCATCATCACACGAACATTGTCCCATGTGAGGACAGTATGATGGAAGCTATGATTCCCTCACAAGTTGGGATGAGTATCCAGACTTTATAAAAAAATAAAAGAAGCCAAAGAAGCCCAAATAAAAAAGACCAAAGAAGCCCTAAAAGAAGAAAGAGAAAAAGAGAGAAGGGACAATGTTACTATCCTTTTTCTACACTTGTGCTTCAAAGTAGCACCATGATCTTCATGATAAAGGGTCTCCTATTTTGTCACTTTCATATACTAGTGGGAATTTTTCATTATAGAACTTGGCTTGTATATTCCAGTGATGGGCTTCCTCAAATTTCCCTAGGTCTTCATGAGCAAGAAAGTTTGATGCACACCCACTTAGTTTTTTTGAGCTTTCATACACTTATAACTCTAGTGCATCCATTGCATGGCAATCCCTACTCACTTCCATCGATAGCAATTGATGGGCATCTTCATAGCCCATTAGTTTGCCTAGTTGATGTGAGACTTTCTCCTTCTTTTTGTCTTCTCCACAACCACCATATTCTATTCCACCTATAGTGCTATATCCATGGCTCACGATCATGTATTGCGTGAAAGTTGAAAAAGAACACCAAACGTATTAAATAGTTGCTTGGCTTGTTATCTGGGTTGTGCATTATGAAATACTTTGTGTGATGAAGATGGAGCATATAGCCAGACTATATGATTTTGTAGGGATAACTTTCTTTGGCCATCTTATTTTGAGAAGACATGATTGCTCTATTAGTATGCTTGAAGTATTATTGTTTTTATGTCAATATTAAACTTTTGTTTTGAATCTTATGGATCTGAATATTCTTGCCACAATAAAGAAGATTGCATTGACAAATATTAGGTAGCATTCCACATCAAATTTTTTGTTTTTATCATTTACCTACTCGAGGACGAGCAGGAATTAAGCTTGGGGATGCTTGATATGTCTCGAAAGTATCTATAATTTTTTATTGTTCCATGCTATTATATTATCTGTTTTGGATGTTTTATATGCATTAATATGCTATTTTATATTATTTCTGGGACTAACTTATTAACCTAGAGCCCAGTGCAAGTTTCCGTTTTTTATTTGTTTTTTGACTTTTACAGAATAGGAATATCAAACGGAGTCCAAATGAAATACAACTTTACGATGATTTTTCTTGGACCAGAAGACACCCAGAAGACTTGGGGAGAGGGCCAGAAGATTCCCGAGCGCGCCACAAGCCCTCAAGGCGCGCCCGGGGGGGGGGGGGGCACCCTTGACTGGTGGGCCCCTTGGGAGTCCCCTAACCCTAACTCCACCTATATATATTCTCAAATATTCCTCAAACATCAAAAGCTCCACCAAAATACTTTTCCACCGCCACAAGCCTCTTTTCTCGTGAGATCCCATCTTGGGACCTTTTCCGGCACTCTGTCGGAGGGGGATTCGATCACAGAGGGCCTCTACATCAACCTTGCTGCCTTTTCGATGAAGCGTGAGTAGTTTACCACAGACTTACATGTCCATAGCTAGTAGCTCGATGGATTCTTCTCTCTCTCTCTCTCTTTGATCTTCAATACAGTGTTCTTCTCAATGTTCTTGGAGACTCTATTTGATGTAATCTTCTTTTGCGGTGCATTTGTTCAGATCCGATGAATTTTGGATTTATGATCAGATTTTCAATGAATGTTATTTGAGTCTTCTCTGAACTCTTTTATGCATGATTAAGATATCTTTGAATTTCTCTTCGACCTATTGGTTTGGTTTGGCTAACTAGATTGGTTTTTCTTGCAATGGAAGTGGTGCTTAGTTTTGGGTTCAATCTTGCATTGTCCTCTCCCAGTGAGAGAAGGGGTAGCGAGGCACATATTGTATTGTTGCCATGAAGGGCAAAAAGGTGGGATTTATATCATATTTCTTGATTTTATCCCTCTACATCATGTCATCTTAATTAAGGCGTTACTCAGTTCTTATGAACTTAATACTCTAGATGCATGCTGGATAGCGGTCGATGTGTGGAGTAATAGTACTAGATGCAGAATCGCTTCATTCTACTTGTCACGGACATGATGCCTATATTCATGATCATTGATTTGGATATCTTCATAACTATGCGCTTTTCTATCAATTGCTCAACAGTAATTTGTTTACCCACCGTATGTTTTATTTCAAGAGAGAATCCTCTAGTGAAACCTATGGCTCCCGGGTCTATTTTCCATCATATATTTTCAGATATATAAACAAAAAAAAACCAAAAATACCTTGTTGCAATTTATCTATATTTACTTTTGTTTGCTCTTTTATTTGTCTTTTGTACATATCTCTATTAGATCTCACTCTTGTTCGTTACCGTGAACGGGTTTACAACCCCTTTTTTGCGTTGTGTGCAAGTGTTTGTTAGTTTGTCCAGGTTCATATACTGGAGACTTGCTTATGCCTCCTAATGGATTCAGATACCTTGGTTCTTAACTGAGGGGAATACTTATCTCTACTTTGCTGCATCACCCTTTTCTCTTCAAGGGAAAAATCAATGCAAGCTCAAGAAGTAGCACTCTCCTAACCTTAACTCGAGCACTATAAATTCCCAAAAATTCCCCTTATGTATGAGGGCACACCAAAAATACTTTTCCACCGCCGCAAGCTTTTGTTCTCATGATATCCCATCTTGGGGCCTTTTCCGGTACTCCGCCGGAGGGGGATTCGATCACGGAGGGCCTCTACACCAACCTTGCTGACCTTTCAATGATGTGTGAGTAGTTTACCACAGACCTACGGTTCCATAGCTAGTAGCTAGATGGCTTCTTCTCTCTCTCTTTGATCTTCAATACAATGTTCTCCTTGATTTTCTTGGAGATCTATTCAATGTAATCTTCTTTTGCGGTGCGTTTAGAGATCAGACGAATTGTGGATTTATGATCAGATTATCTATGAACATTATTTGAGTCTTCTCTAAACTCTTTTATGAATGATTAAGATAGCTTTGTATTTCTCTCAAATCTATCGATTTGGTTTGGACTACTAGTTTGGTTTTCATTGCAATGGGAGAGGTGCTTTCTGATGGATTCAATCTTGTGGCGTCCTCACCCTGGGACAGTGGGGGGGGGGGGGGGTAGCAAGGCACATATTGTATTTGTGCCATTAAGAATAAAAAATGGGGTTTTTACCATATTGATTGGGTCTATCCCTCTACATCATGTCATCGTGCTTAAGGCGTTACTTTGTTCTTATGAACTGAATACTCTAGATGCAGCCAAGAGTCGATCGATGTGTGGAGTAATAGTAGTAGATGCAGGCAGGAGTCGGTCTACTTGTCACAGACGTGATGCCTATATTCATGATCATTGCCTTAGATATCGTCATAACTTGCGCTTTTCTATCAATTGCTCAAAAGTAATTTGTTTACCCACCGTATGCTTTCTTCGAGAGAGAAGCCTCTAGTGAAACCTATGGCCCCAGGTCTATTTTCCATCATATATTTTCAGATCTATAAAACCAAAACCCCAAAAATACCTTGCTGCACTTTATTTGTATTTACTTTATTTTGCATTTTAGTTATCTTTTATATCTATCTCTATTAGATCTCACTCTTGCAAGTGACCGTGGAGGGATTGACAACTCCTTTTTTGTGTTGTGTGCAAGTGTTTGTTAGTTTGTGCAGGTGCATATACTGGGGACTTGCTTGTACCTCCTACTGGATTTATACCTTGGTTCTTAACTGAGGGAAATACTTATCTCTACTTTGCTGCATCACCCTTTCCTCTTCAAGGGAAAAGTCAACGCAAGCTCAAGAAGTAGCAGTGTGTTAAACAAACTCTTAGAAACTTGATTGCTAGTTACCGGAAGAGTCATGCCTTCATCATACATATCATTGTTCAAATAAATATTGACATTTTGTTTGCCTAGGATTATATGTGTGCCAATCCAGCAATTCATGTCCTCTTTCTTGTACACCCAATCCTCCTACCATCCCTCTTCCCCTCGTATCATCTCCTACCTACACAGACCAAGTGCCATGTTGCGTGTGTTCTTCTTGTCAGGCGCCACTTCGTGAAGAATCCCTCGAGCATGATGTCGGGGGTTGGGTGCGACATATGCCAAAGGATGGTTTATCATGGTGGGGGCGAGTAGAATGTCGCCGGTGCCTGGAAACGGGATGAGGCGAAGACATGCACGCCGGCGGATCTTACCCAGCTTCAGGGCTCTCCGAGGAGATAACACCCCTACTGCTGCTCTACGGGGTCTCCGCATGATCACTAAGGCAAAGTGAGTACAAGCTTGCTCCTTGAGCTGTTTCTGGAGGTAGGAGAGGGCACGGCTAGCTCTCTCCCTCCTATGTGGCCTGTCTAATGCTAATGGATGCGAACCCTTTGCATGGGCGCCCTAGGGGGTTTATATAGGCCTACCCCCCAGGGTTACAATGGTAAAACCAGCTGGGCGCGGGTCCCAGCCGTCTGTCTCTCAGGTGCCGTCTTCTCCGCCGGCTCCAGGGGCCCGCCGACTAGCCTGGTACGAGGGCGTCAGCCCGTGTCTGCCGCGGGCGGGTCTTGCCAGCTGCAGATCACTGTAGCTGTGCTTCTAATGACGCGGGCTTGGTCATGGGGTCATGGCAACAGTGCCGCCGCCTGACAGGCGATCACTGTTGCCATTCCCCTGTCACGTCTGGTTAATGGCGCGTGGGACCCGTGGGAGGGGCCGGCCGACTCCAGGGGGCCGACTCCCAATCGGTCCGACTCTCAGTGCTCTCGTCGTCTTCAATACTCTCGCTGACTGGTAGGCCCCGCCGTCTCCGGGCCGTACAGACAGGAGGTCGTGGGTACAGGGCCCCGCCCCAAGGGCTGATGTCAGGGCTGGCATGGAAACAGTGCCGCGCCGGGCGGAGATCTCCGCGAGTACGACACACTGTGGCCATGCCTGCCCATAAATAACTGGGTGGTTGGAGTCGCAGGCCGACTTCCGTAGTCGGCCCTCTTGGAGTCGCCTTCTTGGACTCGGCTTATCTTGGAGTCGCCTCGGGAATTTGAGGGGCGCAGTCCGTCCTGATGTCTTGAAAGGTTCTGGGGCTTGGGTTAGCCTACCCGTGGCCCATTACTCCAACAGTAGTCCCCGAAGCTGGTGAGGCTCCGAGGATGATAAGTTGCGGGCCTCAACAGTTTCTTTCTTCCGGTAGTAGGATGTTTGGCCTTGCTCGCCATCTTCCTTCGAGCCGACTGGTCGGAGCCGGACTCACAGAGGGCCGTCCTGCCTCAAATCGACTAGCTGGAGTCGGATTTGCCGAGGGCCGTCTTGCTTAAGCCGACTAACTGGAGTCGGATTCATCGGGGGCCGTCCTGCCCCTTGAGGAGTTTCGAACGTCGCGGCGGGAACCAGGCGGCGTGTCGGATTCGCTTCCCGTGATCACCCGCCGCAGCCCCATCGCGCGGTGCCACGTGGTAGGGGCAGTTTGCCTGCCCACGCGTGTGACGAGACCGGCCGTCAGGCGGTGCCCGCCACTACAGCGCCTCAGCACGCGAACGGATCCGCTGTGGCCGTGCGGGCGGTTGGGTTCCCCACGTTGTTACTGCACGCAGTAACTTCGTGGGTTTAATCGTGGGGGGCGTGGGGTTTTGCGCGCAGTTAATCCCACGCCGCCCCATCGGCTTCCCAGCCTACGGCCTATAAATAGGCGGGGGGAGCGGGATGGCGAAGCGCGCGCTCGTTCTTCCCTGGTTCCCCCGCTTCCTCCTACCTCTTATTCTTCCTGTCTTCTCCGCACCACGCCGCACCGCCCCGCAGCGATGAGCTCTTCCTCCGCCGCCACGGCTCCTGCCGTGCATTCCGGCGTTTGGGACGGCTCCGAAGTGGATGACGATGCCATCGAGCACCTCCGCAAGACACGCCGGCTCCCCGACGCGAACTTGGTGCGAGCCCGCGCCCCGCCGGCGGGGGAAATAAGGCCGGCGCCGCAGGAGGGCGAGCGGGTCATATTCCGCTCGCACCTTATGCGCGGCCTGGGCCTGCCGGCGAGCGGCTTCCTCCGCTCCTTCTTGGAGTTCAACGGACTCCAGCCGCACCACCTCACTCCCAACACGGTGGTGTTGCTGGCCGCCTTCGCCACCCTATGCGAGGGTTTCCTCGGCGTTCTCCCCACCACCGAGCTGTGGGGAGAGCTTTTTCAATCCAAGCTCGGTACGCATGTCGCCGGCGTGCCGGCTCAATGCGGCGCCTTCATCGCCATGCGCAGGTCGACCGCCGACAATCCATTCCCCCCATCATGCTGATCAAGTAGGTGAAGATGTGGCAGCATTCGTACTTCTACGTGAAGAACATCGCCGCGGAAGGCGACTGGGTCAACTTGCCGCCCTATCAGGCCGGCGCGCCGGCTGGGAGGCTTCCTAGTTGGTCCCACCGGGCCCAGACACTGACTCCTGCCGGCGCCGCCGCCCTCGCGCGACTCCAGGTGCTGACGCAGTCGGAAGGCCTGGTCGGGGCCGACTTGCTGGCCGCCTTCGTGGTGCGCCGAGTCGTCCCTCTCCAAGGCCGACCTCATCTGATTAGTCAGATGAGCGGCCGCCGAGACCCGTGTCGGATGTGCACCTGGGACATGCCCAACACGGAGGTGGTGAAAATGGTGAATCACATCGCGAACTGCGAGCTCGCGGAAGATTGGCAGTTCGGCAAGGAGCCGTACTCGCGTGCCAACCCCCCGCCCGCGATAAGTCAAACGTTCTGCTTTCTGTTTTTCTTTGTAGCCGAATCCGACTTCTGATCTTTTTGGTTTTTTCGAGTCAGAACCCTCTCATCCTGCCCGCAGCCGGTGCCATTGGACAGCCCCGTGACTTCGCTCCAGATCGAGCGGAGAGCGATGTCGAGGACCCCGACTTGGGGGCGGCGGCGATGGAGGCCGACGCCGAAGGCGGAGGGGGGGGAGCGAAAAGCGGCCTCCGGCCCTCAGCGACCTTCGCCGACTAGTCAGAAGACGACGCCGAAGGGGAAGTCGTCCTGCGCCGCCAACCAAAAGCCGGCCATCCGGGCGCGAGTTCTTCCGCCGGCTTAGCCGGTCAAGTCGGCGCGAAGAAGCGCCGGGCCGCGCCGAGCTCGCTCGGCGGTCGGCCGAAGAAGTTCATGGGGGCGACCGCCACGACCAAGCGGGAGGAGGCGGTCGCGAAGGCCAACCGCTTCCGCAAGGAAGTGAAGAAGCCGCCACTAGTCTCTGCATAAGCGTTCGCCGCCCTTGTCTTGTTTTCTTCGACGAATTCTTTCGAGTCTTTTTCATTTCGTTTTTTGCTTCAGGGATCCTCTTTCTCTTGAGAGGGTCGCCGTCCCCTCTGTCATGGGGTCGGCCGAGATGTCCGCCAACACCCGGCGGATTGACCCCGCCACCGACCTCCAGGAGGCGACGGACCGCAACGCGCGGGAGAAGCGCGACGAGGAAGCGGCCGACCATCTGGAGAAGGCGGAGGCCGAGAAAGTGGCGGCCTCCGCCCAGAAGAAGCTGGAGGAGGCCAAAGCCGCCGCCACAGCAAAACAGCGGGCGGAGGAGACCGCGCGCTGCCAGTCGGTGCTGCTTGTCGTCCCGCTGAACTCCGTGCCGCCGCCCCCGGAGTTCACGGGGCAGACTAGAGAAGTCGGCGGGGAGCACTCCATCCTGGAGAAGTACGGTGGCGAGGCCTCCGCGTCGCGCACGGCCTTGCCGCCACCGCCGCCTCCGCCGCATGGCAAGCAGCCGGCGGGCCCTCCAGTGCCACCGGTTGAGGACGAGGTGGTGGCAAGGCTGCTTCTTCAAGTCGCCTCACCAGCGCGCCGCCGCCTTGCGAAGGCGGTCTCGGCGCCATGCCCCTTAGAAGCCGGCGCCGCCAGCTCGGCCAGTCCAGATGCTGAGGCATCAAGTGCTGTGCCTACTGGATGGGTGCAAGGAGGCGGCGATGGTCCGCTGAACCAGGTGCTCCTGGACGTGCAGGTGAAGCTGCGAGCTGAGGGCAAAGCCATCCAAGGCTGCACCAGGGCGCATCTGGCGTCGCGAGCGTCTATCCGGGTACGTTTTTCTTTTTTGACTTTGTCTCTTCTTGCTCTTCTCTGTGGGGGCGCGCCAGCGCACCCACTGGGTGTAGTCCCCGAGTTTCGGGCCGGCTGCTGCGCAGGCGGCCCGGAACTCAATCTGGCGAGTTTCTCATTTTTTGTCTTTGTCCAATTTTTTATCTCAGGAGTATCACAACCTCCGCGTCACCGCCTTCAACCGTAACGTTGAGCGGCTGGAGAAGCGGACTGTCGACTTGTCAGAGAGCCGGAGTGAGTTCTTCTTTTTCGCAGGGGCGCGCTGGTGCACCCGCAGGCTGTAGTCCCTGAGATTCGGGCCGACTGCTGAGCAGTCGGGCCGGATCTTCCCAGCGACCTTTGTTGTTGACGACTTAACGTCTTTTCTCTTTGTTTTTCAGAGGCCAATGCCGCTCTTCATGAACGGTTAGGCGAAGTCAGCACGGCCCTTCGCACCAAGGAGGAGGAGTGCGGCAAGCTCACCAAAGAGCGCGACTTGCTGGCCGAGCAGTTGGCGGAGCAGAAGGAGTTGCTGAAGGCGGCTCGGGACGAGGCGGGGAAGAAAGAGACCGCTCTCCTGGCCGAGTTCGAGATGGAGCGCTCCTCCTGGACTGACAGGGAGGCGATGCTGACTTCCGGCTTCCACAAGATCGAGGACATTGTCGATGGTAAGTTTCTTTGTTTTCTTTCTTCGGGCTGCCGACTGTGAGTCAGGCCGACTGCTGATTATTTCCTTTGCTTCTTCTTGTCTTGGCAGAATTCTTCCCCGGCCACTTGCAGGCGGTCACCCGAGACATTGAGGCTGATCGCGAGGTGCGGAGGGCGAATGGCGAGGAGATCGCCGCCAACTCCCCCCTGACTGTCGATGAGCAGCTCCTGAGCATCGAGAGCCGTCTGCGGCCGGCCCATCAGCTGCTACGCCGGCTTCAACGTGCCGGGGCCCAAGCGATCTTTGCCCTGTGGCCAGGCATGCCGGCTCTGCGCACTGCCAGTCGGATTGCCGACTGGCTAGAGGTCGCGGCCGGCCGTCTTGAGGCTTGGAAGGGTTCCTCGGCCCGGGCTGGAGCGCGCCGGGCCTTGGAATTCGTCAAGGCTTGGTATCCGGGGCTGGACTTGGACCGGCTGGCCGCGTTCCGGTCAGAGGCCCAGGCAGAACTGGCGGCTGTGGAAGGCGCCCTTGTCGAGCGTGCGGCGGCGATCGCCGACTACACCGACACCAGCGTCTTCGTTCCCGAGCGGGCTGCGAACGGCGAGGAGGTGCCTCCGGAGTGGTTCGGGATGAACCCCGACTATGACGAGGACTTGGAGGAGGTGATCGGCTCTAGCACCGAGGAGGAAGACGAGGCGGGGGACGGAGACGAGACGGAGGCACCAGAAGACAGAGCGGACGACCAGCCTCAGCTCGATCGCGCCTCCAGTAACGAGCCGCGTCCGACCGGGCCGATTGCCGCCGGAGACGATCAAGCCGAGACCGCCCAGCCGGCCGCTCCGGCGCCTGACACCGCCGTCTCCGCCGACCCTCCGAACCCGTCTGCCGCTCCTTAGGCTGCCGTCTTGTCTTTATTTTTCCTGTCTTAATAGCCTTTGAAAGAACTTGTCAATTTGCACAATTCCACCCGCGGGGTGTATCTTGAATTTGGCCAGAGGCCTTTGCTATGTAAATATCTATCTGCCTTGTATTCTTTCTTGCTTGTTGCTCTTTTTGGCTTTTTCCTTTGCCGCCTTTCCATAGTCGCCGCTTTGCCAGACGAACAGCCGCTCCGCGGACTACCGCAGGTCAAATGCTTGGCTACTTTAGGGAAGGCAAGTACTTGGCCTTTTTAGAGTTCTTTAACAAGTTGGATAGAAGGCAGCGAGCCAACTATTCGAGAGTTGGCTCTGCAGAGAGAGGCTGGAAGCCGGCTTGGGCTATGCATATACTTTGAGTCCTTAGCCATTTTTTCGTGTGTGCGCTCGTTCTTGCTTACTCTCTTCCTACCAACAGTCGCTCTGCGAGTTGCGGCTTTCGACAGGAGACGGCTTAGGCGCAGCACACTACTTGTCCGACTGCAGGAAGCATTTCATAGCGCAAGACGGTGAGTCCCCGGGCCGACTAGTCGAACCCGGTGCCAAACTGAATAACAAAGAGTAGCATACTCAGAGGCATAATTCTTATCATACAGATAACAAAAAGGGGCAGTCCCCGAGCTCGTCTCAGGGGGCCCAAAGTCTCGGTACTTTAATACAAAGGATAGCATGGTACATACTGTGTCAACTGTAAAATCTTCAGAGAAGATTTGCGTTCCATGGTTGTTCTGACTCCTTGCCGGAGTCTTCCCTCTTGCGCGCTTGAGGCTTCTGAGCATCGATTAGGTAGTAGGAGCCGTTGCCCAGTACTTTGCTGACGATGAAGGGGCCTTCCCAAGGCGCCGACAACTTGTGTTGGCCGGCTGTTCACTAAATCAGCCGGAGCACAAGGTCGCCCTCTTGAAACGATCTCGGCCTGACCTTCCGGTTGTAGTATCGGCGCAGACTCTGCTGGTAGATGCCGGACTGGCCGAGTGCCAACAGCCGGCCCTCTTCCAGCAGGTCGACGCCGTCTTGACGTGCTTCTTCAGCTTCCTCTTCGGTGTACATGGTGACTCGTGGGGAGTCGAATTCTATGTCCGTCGGGATGACGGCTTCGGCACCGTAGACGAGGAAGAAAGGCGTGAAGCCGGTTGACTTGTTTGGAGTCGTGCGCAGACTATAGAGGACGGTTGACAGCTCCTCAAGCCAACAGCCGGCCGAACGCTCGAGTGGTTCGACCAGTCGAGGCTTGATGCCGGACAGGATGAGGCCGTTTGCTCGCTCCACCTGGCCGTTTGACTGCGGATGGGCAACAGACGCTAAGTCCAGTCGGATGCCCTACGTCGCGCAGAAACGGGCCAAGGCGCCTTTGGAAAAATTTGTGCCATTGTCGGTGATGATGCTGTGCGGTATGCCGTACCGCACCGTGATGTCGGCAATGAAAGTCACTGCAGTCAGACCGTTCAACTTCTTGATGGGCTTTGCTTCTATCCACTTGGTGAACTTGTCCACCGCGACAAGCAGATGAGTCAGGCCGCCTCGGGCCGTCTTGAATGGTCCCACCATGTCCAGGCCCCAAACTGCAAAGGGCCAGGCGATGGGGATTGTCTTCAGCGCGGAAGCCGGCTGAAGCGGCTTGGAGCGGAACTTCTGGCACTCGTTGCATTTTTGGACTAATTCCTTGGCTTCTTCCAGGGCGGTCAGCCAGAAGAAACCGTGCCAAAAGGCTTTGGCGACGAGTGCTCTTGAAGCCGCGTGGTGGCCACACTCGCCTTGGTGGATGTATCTGAGAATTGCTTGGCCTTGCTCTGGCTCCACGCAGCGCTGGTAGACACCAGTAACGCTGCGCCTGACCAGCTCTCTGTTGATTATGACGTAGGCTGCCGCTCGGCATTGCACTTGCCGAGCCAAGATTTCATCAGTTGGCAGCTCTTTATTCACTAGAAACTTGAGGATGGGCTGCGCCCATGAAGGTGCTGCTATTTCTTCGATTGCCACCACCGCGACTTGGACAAGGGCGACTGGGCTGGGAGGCGGCGGGCTGGAGTCTGCGGCCGCTTGCTGGATTGACGAAGTCCCCGGGCCGACTGGCGCAGTCCCCGGGCCGGGCTCTGAAGTCCCCGGGCCGGGTTCTGAAGTCCCCGGGCCGGCTTCAACTATGATTTTCTTGGGGCCGTCTGCTGGGGCTCTTGAGTCAGATCCGACTTCTTCGGGAGGAGCCGGCACAAAGATGGAGTCTGATTATGGTGAAGTCTTGATAGACGGCTTAAGGAGGCGTTGAAGAGTGACGCCAGATGGTATTGCTTGGCGGGTGGAGCCAACTCGTGCCAAGGCGTCTGCTTGATCGTTGTCGTTTCTTGGCACGTGAAGGAACTCACACCCCTCGAAGTATCCGCTGAGTTGCTGCACCAGGAAGCGGTAGCTTGCCATGTTTGCATCTTTGGCGTCCCAGTCGCCAGATGACTGCTGGACCACTAAATCGGAGTCGCCATAGCACAGGATCCGGCGAATGCCGAGTTCTTTGGCAAGCCGGAGCGCATGAATGAGCGCCTCGTATTCGGCGACGTTGTTGGAGGCGGCGAAGTGGATCTGCAGCACATACTTGAG
The DNA here is from genome assembly GCA_963921465.1 of Triticum timopheevii. Classification (NCBI taxonomy): domain Eukaryota; kingdom Viridiplantae; phylum Streptophyta; class Magnoliopsida; order Poales; family Poaceae; genus Triticum; species Triticum timopheevii. Next base: position 474,793,495 of record OY997264.1, on the reverse strand, counting down.
CTTGTCGCCTTTAGGGGAGGTGAGGACGACGCCGGATCCCAAGCCGGTGCGCATCTTGGAGCCGTCTAAATGCATCCGCCAATGGGTGGAGTCGGGCGCTGGCGGCAGGTAATGGGTCTCGGCCCAGTCGACGAGGAAGTCGGCCTGTGCTTGCAACTTGATGGTGGTGCGGGGCTGGTAGTAGATGGTGTAGGGAGCCAAATCTATGGCCCATTTTGCTACTCGGCCAGACGCGTCTCGGCTCCCGATGATCTCGGCCAGCGGGGCTATGCAAACCATCGTAATTGGATGCTCTTGAAAGTAAGGCTTCAGCTTCTTGGCGGCAAAATGCACACCGTAGCACATCTTCTGGTAGTGGGGGTAGTTCTGCTTGGAGGTCGACAGTACCTCACTCAGGTAATACACCGGTCTCTGGACAGGGAGCGCCTTGCCTTCCTCTTTGCGTTCGACTACAATGACTGTGCTGACTACTCGACTGGTGGCGGTGATGTACAGGAGCATGGGCTCTTTGGGAGTCGGAGCCGCCAACACAGGGGGAGTAGTCAACATCTTCTTCAGCTGGAGAAATGCTTCATCCGCCTTGTGGTTCCACTCAAAAAAGGTGGTCTTCTTCATCAATTGATACAAAGGGAGAGCTTTCTCGCCCAGCCAACTGATGAATCGGCTGATGGACGCCAAGCAGCCGGTGAACTTTTGCACATTAACAGTCGGCTGGGTACCTCCATCCTCTCGATGGCTTTGATCTTCACAGGGTTGCACTCTATGCCGCGTTCAGAGACCAGGAAGCCAAGGAGTTGGCCGACTGGTACTCCAAAAACACACTTCTCAGGGTTGAGCTTGATCTGGAATCGGCGCAGGTTCTCGAAGGTTTCCTTGAGGTCTTCCAGCAGTGTCCCGCGCTTCTGCATCTTCACCACCACATCATCCACGTAGACGTGGGCATTCCTGCTGAGCTGCTTGAGGAGGCACTTCTGCATGCAACGCTGAAAGGTGGCACCAGCATTCCTCAAGCCGAATGTCATGGTCAGGTAGCAGAAGGCTCCGAACGGCGTGATGAAGGCGGTCTTCAGTCTGTCTGCTGGGTTCAGCTTGATCTGATGATATCCTGAATATGCATCTAAGAAACTCAACAGCTCACATCCGGCTGTGGAGTCTATCACCTGATCGATTCTTGGCAAAGCAAAGGGGTCCTTCGGGTAGGCTTTGTTGAGGCTTGTGTAATCAATGCACATCCGCCACTGCTTATTTTTCTTCAACACCAAGACCGGGTTTGCCAACCACTCTGGAAAAAACACCTCCATAATGAAGCCGGCCGCCAGGAGCCGGGCTATCTCTTCTCCAACAACTCGTCTCTTCTCTTCTGACAGGCGGCGCAAGGGCTGCCTGACGGGCTTCACATCGGGTCAGACATGTAACTTGTGCTCGGCGAATTCCGTCGGTACACCTGGCATGTCTTTAGGGGACCATGCGAAGATGTCTTGATTCTCACGGAGGAAATCGACGAGCTCGCCTTCCTATTTGCTGTCAAGGTTTGTGCCCATGACAGCGTACCTCTCTGGGTGCTCCGGGTCCAAGGGTATCTTCTTGGTCTCTTTGGCCGACTTGAACGAGCCCTCAGCTTCCGACTCCTTGGGGTCAGGCGACATCTCTGGCTGCTTTCCGACCATCGCCACAACCCGATCAAGGAGCTGCTTCTCGGCTGCGATCACCAGGGACTCGGCCAGCCGGATGCTTTCGGCCGCGCAAGCGGACGACTTCCTGTAGTCGCCGGCTACGGTCAGAATTCCCTTGGAACTCGGCATCTTCATCTTGAGGTAGGCGTAGTGAGGAACCGCCATGAACTTGGCCAGTGCAGGTCGACCAAGAAGTGCATGGTATGGGCTTTCAAGGTCCACTACTTCAAACCAGACTGGCTCTCGGCGGAAATGATCTTTGTCTCCGAAGAGGACGTCTATCAGGATCTTGCCGATTGGTGAGCAGGAAAGGCCGGGTACAATACCATGGAACACAGTACGGCTGCTCTGCAGCTGTCTTTGCTTGATTCCTAGCTTCTCCATAGTGTCTTTGTACAGGATGTTGATGCTACTGCCTCCGTCTATCAGCACTCTCGAAAAGCAGGCCGCCCGCCTATCAGTGGCCAAGGTAGCACCTAGGACCAGGGCATAGGAGCCCGGATTCGGCATCACCTCTGGATGATCCGCTCTGCTCCAACTGATAGGCTTCTCAGACCAATGCATAAACTCTGGAGTGTCTGTTGCTACTGCATTTACTTCTTGCTGCTGCAGCCATCTGCTGCGTCGATCATCGGCCACACTGGTGAACACCACATAGGCTCCATGCTCTTCTAGGTACTCGTCTTGCACTGCGCCGACTGGCCGAGCGGCCGGCTGCTGGGGCGGCGGCGGAGGCGGCGGCCCAGCAGGCGGCGGAGGAAGGAGGCCGTCTCCCTTGGCGATTCTGGTGAGCCAGTGGCACTTTTGGGTGGTATGATTTGACGGCTTCGCGCCACTGTGGAACTTGCAGGGACCATCGAGAGTCTGCTCGTAAGAGAAGGCCGGCAACCAGTTGGACTTTCCGCCTTTCCGTCGCTTGGCCAGAGGCTGCCCCTCCGGCTGTTGATCTTCTATTGTCGCAACCTGCCGACTGTTGGAAGTCGGCTGTTGGGCCTTGCGTTTGTTGTCGTTCTGTTGTTGTCATCGACTGGTGTCTCCAGCTGGAGTTATGGGAGCCTGAGGGGCCACTTTGCCAGCCGCATTGACTTGAATTTCCGTCTTCAGGGAGGAGTCGGCCGTGGCGTACTTGTCTGCTATGACCAGCAGTTCGTCGAGGGTTTCTAGCTCGTCACAGAGGAGCTTGTGCTTGAGGAGGGTGCCTTCTTGGCACCCGGCGGTGAAGTACTCGATAGCTTGCACCTCGTGCACGCCCTCGTAGGAGTTCCGAAGCTCGCCCCAGCGCGTGAGGTAGTCGCGTGTTGACTCGTCAGGGCCTTGCATGCACAAGGAAAGCTGGCGCGGCTTGGGAGGTCACTTGTATGTGCTCGTGAAGTTGTGGATGAAGGCTTCGGTGAAATCGACCCAGCTGTTGATGCTGCGGGGCTTCAGACTGTTCAACCATGTCTGGGCCGTGCCCTGGAGCATGAGTGGAACATACTTCACGGCAAGTTGCTTGTTGCCGTTCGCTATGCTGACGGCCGTGGAGTAATCAATTAGCCAGTCTTCTGGCTTCACGGAGCCGGTGTACTTGGGTGTGTCTCGGGGGAGCGTGAACCCTTTGGAGAAAGGCTCGTCTCGGATGTGGGGCCCAAAGCAAGGAAGAGCCAGCTCATCTTCTTCTTCCAGCGCCAGGGATCGGTGGAGTCGGTCGATCCGATGGCGGGCGTCATTCTCTCCGACTCCCTCTCAGCGGCCAAGGCGGCCACCGAGAGTCGGATGCTCTACAGGCGGCGGGGAGACTCGCCGTTCTCTTCTTTGCGGGGGAGGCAGGTAGTCGTCCTGCCGCTCCACTGCTCTTGGATAGCCGTCTTGGTCGCGCTCGATGGTGATGTGAGTCCGACTGCGACTGACACCCGGCTCTTTGTCTTTTCTTCTGCGGACTCCTCCAGTCGGCGTCCGAGACGTCGCGCCCTGATCTCGGCGGGGAGGCAAGTCGTCGTTTAGCTGCCGTGGCGCCTCGGTGCGGCCACGGGCCGCGTTCTGCGCAGCAACCGCGTCGAGGAGCTGCTGGACTCGCTCCGTCATCATGCGGCGCTCTTCGCCTTCGAAGTTCTTCAGCTCGTCGGTGGCCGGTTGGGCGGCGCGGATGTTCTCCGCAGGGGTGGCGTATACGGGGCGATTGGCCCCGAACAAGTCGGCGATGGTCGCGCCGCGTTGCCGGACCGCGCCTAGGCGTCTAGGCCCAGTCAAGGCCGGCGAGCTGCCCACAGCGCGATCCATTTCGCGCTGGTAGGCTTCTGACAAGCGCCTCATGCTTGCCAGCTTCTTGGCGCCTTCGATGATCTGAAGGCGGCGTGTCTCTAGCGTCTCGGCATCTGCGTCCTCTGGAATAGGCGCAGTCAGGCCTTGCAGAGCCGCGTCGAGCGGGTCCTTAGCTCCCTCACCGGAGCGCTCATCGTGACTGATGACAAGCACCTCCATGACGGCGCTTCTGCCGCTCTCCTCGTGAGGAAGCGGCTCGTCGTAGAACACCACGTTGATTGGGAAAGTGTCAAGTGATACGGCGTCGGAGTCGACCAGCATCGGGTCGGTGGAGCCTACGGACTCTAAGTCCACGGCAGGCTCGCCGGTGACGTGAAGTTGGTCGAGGAGGCCCGCGAGGAGGCTCTCGGGGCCACCCGTGCCTACGTCGGATGCAGGCTCGTCGGAGAGGCGAACCTCGCCAACAAGTTCGGCGAGGCTGCCTACTGCACAAGCGGCCTCAGCGCCGCGCAGCGCGTCGATGCACACTCCGTCTGGCGAGCCTGGCTGGCTGCGCTCGCCAGGGAGGAAGAGGGTTCCCGTCCAGAACAGATCTCCGGATGACGGTGCACCAAGCCCCACGGTGGGCGCCAAATGTCGGGGGTTGGGTGCGACATATGCCAAAGGATGGCTTATCATGGTGGGGGCGAGTAGAACGACGCCGGTGCCTGGAAACGGGATGAGGCGAAGACATGCACGACGGCGGATCTTACCCAGCTTCAGGGCTCTCCGAGGAGATAACACCCCTACTGCTGCTCTGCGGGGTGTCCGCATGATCGCTAAGGCAAAGTGAGTACAAGCTTGCTCCTTGAGCTGTTTCTGGAGGTAGGAGAGGGCACGGCTAGCTCTCTCCCTCTTATGTGGTCTGTCTAATGCTAATGGATGCGAACCCTTTGCATGGGCACCCTGGGGGGTTTATATAGGCCTACCCCCCAGGGTTACAATGGTAAAACCGGCTGGGCGCGGGTCCCAGCCGTCTGTCTCTCAGGCGCCGTCTTCTCCGCCGGCTCCTGGGGCCCGCCGACTGGTGGGTCTCGCCGACTGGCCTGGTACGAGGGCGTCAGCCCGTGTCTGCCGCGGGCGGGTCTTGCCGGCTGCAGATCACTGTAGCCGTGCTTCTAATGACGCGGGTTGGTCATGGGGTCATGGCAACAGTGCTGCCGCCTGACTGGCGATCACTGTTGCCATTCCCCTGTCGCGTCTGGTTAATGGCGCGTGGGACCCGTGGGAGGGGCCAGCCGACTCCAGGGGGCCGACTCCCAACGGGTCCGACTCTCGGTGCTCTCGCCGTCTTCAATACTCTCGCTGGCTGGTAGGCCCCGCCGTCTTCGGGCCATACAGACAGGAGGTCGTGGGTACAGGGCCCCGCGCCCAAGGGCTGATGTCAGGGCTGGCATGGCAACAGTGCCGCGCCGGGCGGAGATCTCCGCGAGCACGGCGCACTGTGGCCATGCCTTCCCTTAAATGACTGGGTGGTTGGAGTCGCAGGCCGACTTCCGTAGTCGGCCCTCTTGGAGTTGCCTTCTGGGACTCGGCTTATCTTGGAGTCGCCTCGGGAATTTGAGGGGCACAGTCCGTCCCGATGTCTTGAAAGGTTCCGGGGCTCGGGTTAGCCTACCCGTGGCCCATTACTCCGACACATGAGATCGATGGCGTTGAAATAGTTTGTCATGTCCATCTTCATGTGCTATTTGTCCTCCAGTTTTGCTCGTAGCTCATTGGGAATGAAATCAATACAGAGGACACAAGATTTTAACGTGGAAAACTCCTTCAAGATGAAGGGTGACCTACGTCGATAATGATCCATACCACGCAGGAGGGGGCTATCCCAGGTATCCCTGACACGGGGTGAGCCAAAATGGGCTAACTTCAGACTCCACTACACTCTGCTCCATGGACGGAAAATCCCATATGATCGTGGTGTTTGTGCCACTGAAATATCAATTGAATTCATGTGTGTAGGTAAGGGTCACTGTCCACAATTACCAACTGTACCGCCACATCAAGCGCTCGGGGTAGCGGTTAATTTGGGTATGGGCCGAGCACGAGTTCATCCGGTCATGACTGGAGTGGATATGACAAATCATGGCAACTACACCGCTTCCATGCTGCCAATGGCACCCCTCTGCATTGCTGCGAGAAGAAACTGGTCATGGTGGACATGCCGCCCGGCACGTCGTACAACAAGCAGTCCACCAACTATCATCGTGGTGGCATGCTGTCGTCAGTCACACAGAACAACAGGACGGCCACCTCACAGTTCAAGATGTACATCAGTAATTTTGCCCTCGACGAGCACGACGACTCCAAGATGTTGACCGCCTTCAACATCAGTGTGTCGGGCTAAACCTACAAGAACACCACCAATGTGTCTGTGTCAAGGTCCAAGGTGGACAAGCAGCGTCACAAACAAATTTTGCGTTTGTTGGGGATATAACCCCGCAGTGTGACCCGCCCAGGAGGGGCCGGGTTACACTGTTGGCGACTCAACAAGAGAAGGCCTAGATAGGCCCAAGAAGAGAGGATATGAATACTTGAAGCTGCTCATGAGGCGGGCCTGTTGAAGGCCCAAGACCCGGCACTGATGCTATGACCTAGAGGTGTGAGCCGCCCGATGGTGGCTTGCCTAGCAAGCCAAGGTGAATTAGAACCCTAGTTGGACATGTTGTGTGATCCGGCTTGGACTCTTGTAAGCCCAGGGCCTCGACCTATTGTATATAAAGGCTTGACCCTGCGGTGGGTTAACTTAAGAAACAATCAATCGATAGCTAGGTCAAGTGATTCTGCTCCCATGTAATCGAGATCCAATCAATGCAACACGAAGAGGGATGTAGGATTTTACCTCGTTGTAGGGGCTGAACCTGGGTAATCTCATGTCTCTCGTCTCGATCAACCCCTTTAAGCTAACCTACATTGCGATGACTCCACACTTAAGTCCTTTCACAAGGACATCTGTCATGACAAAATCACAACAGTTGGCACCCACCATACAGCTGATCTCCCCCCCGAGGGCTGGATTGAGAGTTGTGAGTTAGCCATGGAGATGTTGGATGTCAATGATGGTGTATGTGCTAAATATTTTACTATCATGTTGGATGGGCTAGCTCGGACCTGGTTAAAAGGATTGTCTGCTAATTCCATCAGTTCATGGGCAGAGTTGAAAGCACGATTCATCCAAACTTTAAAGGAACATGCAAGTAGCCTCTGATGATTATTGACCTTGATAATTGTGTGCAGCGTGAGGATGAGTTGGCCCATCATTGGGTCTGACGGGTCTCTGCTATTATTCACTCATGGGATAGTATTGCGGCAGGTCAGACGGTTCTGGTTTTGGAGAAGAACTATCATTTTACCCCCCCCCCTTAAGCAGAAGCTTGGGCGGCTCAAACGTCATTGTAATGACATGGGTGAGTTCATGACGGCTCTCATCAAGTATGCTGACTCTAATACTACCAAAGATCCTGGATCTGATGATGAGAAATCCAACAAGGGAAAGAAAGGTGGTAATGGTAAGGGTCAGCAGCACAATATGGCAGAGCACAACGGAAACAACCAGGGTAATGGTGGTAAGCACAGACAACCCGATGGTGGGTTAGATCTTGTAGCCAACACCAACACTGGATATGAAAAACAGCGCCGCAATGGTAATGGTTAGCCGTCCTTCATAGGGAAGAACTTTAATATTGAGGTAATGATGAATGAGCCTTCCCAAAACACAATATACCTAATAAGCCGGTGACTCATGCTTGGAAAGACTGTTTTATCATGCGAGAATACAAGAATTTTAACTTTAGTCAGAATCATATGGTAACAACAATGGCCCGCCTGACGGGTCAGGTTTCGACTCACAAGGGCTTGGCTTTGGTGGCAGCGGCTCAAATCTTGGTTATCAAGGACAGGGCAGTCAGGGTGGTTATAATTAACAATCTAATCTGGATAACCAGCAGCATCAGTTAGGACATCAGGGTAATTAATCCAAAGTAGATCAACAGTGGCCAGTATCATGTTTTCACCAGAAGTCTTTGCAAGCGAAATCAGAAGGTTCATAAGCGCGCGGTCAGTACAGTTGAGCCAGCGGTACCTCGATACATGCGGTGGTCAGAATACCCAATCACATGGAGTCGGGAGGATCACCCGCCCCAGGTTGACAATCCGGGTCAGCTGGCATTGGTGGTTATAAATTCACTAAAGTACTCATGGATGGTGGTAGTAGTATCAACATCTTGTATTATGACACCTTCCGCTGGATGAACTTAACTGGCAATGATCTTTAGTTGTCTTCTACAGTTTTTCATGGCATGGTGCGATACGTCTCTGTCGTATCTATAATTATGATTGTTCCATGCCAATATTATTCAACTTTCATATACTTTTGGCAACTTTTTATACTATTTTTGGGACTAACATATTGATCCAGTGCCCAGTGCCAGTTCCTGTTCGTTGCATGTTTTATGTTTCACAGAAAACCCATATCACACGGAGTTCAAACGGGATAAAAATGGACAGAGAATATTTTTGGAATATTTATGATTTTTCGGAAGAACAATCAACGCGAGACGATGCTCGAGGGGCCCACGAGGCAGGGGGCGTGCCCTAGGGGGGTGGGCGCGCCCCTGACCCTCGTGGACACCCCGTAAGGCGGTTGCTGCTCTTCTTTTCCTGCAAGAAAGCTAATATCCGGAAACGAATCATGGTAAAAGTTTCAATCCAATTGGAGTTACAGATCTCCGGGAATATAAGAAACGGTGAAAGGGCAGAATCTGGGAATGCAGAAACAGAGAGAGACAGAGAGACAGATCCAATCTCGGAGGGGATCTCGCCCCTCCCACACCATGGAGACCATGGACCAGAGGGGAAACCCTTCTCCCATCTAGGGAGAAGCTCAAGGAAGAAGAATAAGAAGAAGGGGGGCTCTCTACCCCTCTCTCCCGGTGGCGCGAGAACACCGCCAGGGCCATCATCATCATCGCGATCTACACCAACACCTCCGTCATCTTCACCAACATCTCCATCACCTTCCCCCATCTATATTCAGCGGTCCACTCTCCCGCAACCCGTTGTACCCTCTACTTGAACATGGTGCCTTATGCTTCATATTATTATCCAATGATGTGTTGCCATCCTATGATGTCCGAGTAGATTTTCGTTGTCCTTTCGGTAATTGGTGAATTGCTATGATTGGTTTAATTTGCTTGTGGTTATGTTGCTGTCCTTTGGTGCCCATCATATGAGCGCGCGTGTGGATCACACCATAGGGTTAGTTGTATGTTGATAGGACTATGTATTGGAGGGCAAGAGTGACAGAAGCTTCAACCTAGCATAGAAATTGATGCATATGGGATTGAAGGGGGACCAATATATCTTAATGCTATGGTTTGGTTTTACCTTAATGAACGTTAGTAGTTGCGGATGCTTGCTAATAGTTCCAATCATAAGTGCATAGAATTCCAAGTCAGGGATGACATGCTAGCAGTGGCCTCTCCCACATAAAACTTGCTACCGGTCTAGTAAAGTGGTCAATTGCTTAGGGACAATTCCGCAACTCCTACCACCAATTTTCCACACTCACTATACTAACTTTATTGCTTCTTTATCTAAATAGCCCCTAGTTTATATTTACGTGCTCTTTATATTCTTGCAAATCTATCCAACAACACCTACAAAGTCCTTCTAGTAATCTATCCAACAACACCTACAATGTCCTTCTAGTTTCATACTTGTTTTAGGTAAAGCGAACGTTAAGTGTGCGTAGAGTTGTATCGGTGGTCGATAGAACTTGAGGGAATATTTGTTCTACCTTTAGCTCCTCGTTGGGTTCGACACTCTTACTTATCAAAAGATACTACAATTGATCCCCTATACTTGTGGGTTATCAAGACCTTTTTCTGGCGCCGTTTCCGGGAGTCATAGCGTGGGGTGAATATTCTCGTGTGTGCTCATTTTCTTTGTCACTAAGTAATTTTTATTTGCTGTTCTTAGTTGTTTTCTATCTTTAGTTATGGGTAGGAAATGCAAAATACCAAAAAAATTAGTTGTACCTACTACATCAATGGTTGAAGAACCACTCAAAATCTACCACACTCCTGAAGCTTTTTACTTGGATCATCTTCGATCCCCTTGTGCTCGTGCTGAAACCCCAACTAGCTTAGTTGAGGGAAAATCTTTAGATGAGCATGCTTGCTATGTGCAACATCGCATATCTGAAAAAGGAAAATTTACTGGATCAAATTCATCGTTTGCAATGCTATGCTTGGAATTTATGTGAAATATATGATTTTACTTGTTGTTCTGAAGACCCTAAGAAACATGTTCCCTACCAATGTTAATTTAGTGATAATGGAATCGTATCTTCGTATCCTAAGGGTGTTTATAATTACTATGATGTTCAACAAATTGAAGAGTTTGTTGCTTTTAAGGGTGCTTATGAAATTGCTTCTTTGATTGGAAAGTATGATGCTACTCTTTACAAATCTGAAAAATTTGCCATACTTAAATATTGTTATGATAATTATGCTTCTAATGCCTATGTTAAACCATATATTGAGGTGTCATGGATTTGTCACGGCAGATGTCCTCATGAAAGGACTTAGTCGTGGAGCCATCGCTACGGGTTAACTTGAAGGGGTTAAAGCGGAAACAAAGACACAAGGGTTTATACTAGTTCGGCCCCTTCGATGAAGGTAAAAGCCTACGTCTAGTTGTGATGGAATTGATGTGGTCTCGATGATTAGGGAGCAAACAAGCTTCGCCTAGGCCTCGAGTTGTTGTTGTCTGTCCTTGAACCGCCACCGGATCGTCCCCTTATATACACGGGTGACGTCCGTCGGTCCATAGAGTCCCACACCGGTTCATATTCGTATCCCGGTTGGTCTCTCTCTATTCCTAAATTACAACACAAGTTTACATATCAAGCCGGTTTACGGCTACAGGTTCTAAACCGACTACAAGCCTTGGGCCTTCATCTGCTTAATCACCTTTATACTACTAATGAAGTTAACCCGGCCCAGGTAGGCCGGTTCACGCCCAGTAGTAATATCCACAACATTAGGCCCCAGATTGATTTGAACTGGTTCATGTCAATCCTTCACAAAAATCTTTGTCTTCAACATCTTCTGGTAATTGGTGAACCGCCGTGTTGTCATCATCTCTGGTTGCTGTAAACCGGCATGACGTCATCATGAGGTTAACATTTATGACACCTTCTTTTATTAATAGACCTGCGATAACCAAAGCAAACCACTCCACTTCCGAAATTTGTGGCTCCTGGCTTCGCGCGCCTGACGCACGTCTTTTGCCTTATAAATAGGACTGAAGGGTCATTTCCTTTCTCCCCATCGTCTCTTTCTCTTCATCTTCCTCGCGTCGCCAGCCTCGGAGCTCCGCCGCCGTCGTTGACCTCTGCACCGTCTTGGGCCGTTGCATCAACCTGAACGCACCAGAGCACTGCGGTAGCTTTCCGCATCTTCCTCGATTCTGGTAAGCCTTCTGTTCTTCTTAACATAGATCTGTTCTAGGGTTTCGTGTTCTTGCCGTGTTCATCACTTGTTCACGCTCATACCCAGACTCCTGGATAGATCCGTGAAACCCTGCTCTGACTAGCAGTAGCTTTTTAGCATCCGCCTGTAGTTTCATGCTCAAGTCCATAGATCTCATCTACATACCTGCCCATTGATTCACTTCCGTTCTGCTTTAATCTTTTGAATATTTTCTGTTTTTCTGAACTTGCTTCAGATCCATTGCTGCAATAAGACCTTGTGAAACCTGTTTCTGCATACTTAGCCATCCGCAACCTCAATTGCTTTCAATGTTTAGATAAGGCGGTTTAACTTAATATAGAAAAAGTTAATAAACCGGTATATACCATTAGTCCCCTTGTTGAACCGCCAGAACTCTTTAGCCATATGATGCCACTTCATAGAAATCCGGTTTAAATATACTGCCTCCAGTTTAGCATTGTTCATCCCAGCGCCTTCTTTTATCCAACATATTCTTGAACCGGAATCACCTATTTCTTGTAGATCTCACCATGGCCAAACAAGTATATGAGTGCAACTGGGTTCCTTCTCGCATCACAGAAACTCAGTTGGATAATTTAGTCTCGATCGGCGCTTTAGACAGCAAAGATACTATCCACTGGAGGGTCCCTGGTGATGAATGTGCTCCCACACCTCAAGAGGGAGAGGTTGTGATTTTTGCGGACCATTTAGCCCGGGGCTTCAAACCGCCCGACTCTAAATTTTACCGAGATGTGTTAGCCAATTTTCAACTTCGCCCGCAAGACACTGGCCCCAACTCTTTTACCAACTTATGCCACTTCCAAGTGCTTTGTGAGGTATACCTTCAAGAGGAACCCACAGTTGAATTGTTTAGAGACTGTTTCCACTTAAACCGCCGCACAGAATTCACTGATGGCCCCAATACCGAATTGGGCGGTATGGCAATTCAGAAAAGGAAAGAGATCACTTATCCCCATGCCAGACTACACAGTCACCCCAAGGAGTGGAATGCCACATGGTTCTACTGCAAAGATACCTCCCCTGATGATGAAAATCCTTTGCCTGGCTTTTGTCCGGAGTGGCTCAGCAATACACACCCCTTCCCACAAAGGTTAAGTGCCAAGGGGAGAAGTAAATTTGCTCCGCAACTATCCAAGCTCCGAGCCTTCATGGCCAATGGTTTAACAGGAATAGATCTCGCACGCCGTTGGATATCATGGAGCATACTGCCTCTCAGCCGGCGCTCCGGTTTAATGTGCGAGTATACTGATAGTGTCGATGACCCACTCCGACACACCAACATCCAGCTCTCAGATGACGAAGTCACAGAGGCTGTGAAGAAAATGTTGAACGAACCGGAACACCTCTGCGCTCAAACCGGCCTGCTCCCCTTCTGTACTACCAACAAACCGCCAGCTGTAAGATTTTGATTGTACTTTTTACTGAACCTGTTATTGCTATCTCTGTCTGACATCAATTGCTGCTTCATCAGGGTGATAATCCGTTTTGGAGCAAGAAGCTTCCACAAGAAAAACCAGAGAAAACGGAACGGTCAACCCAGCCAAAGACCAAGGTTGTCAAGAAGCCTGCTAAAAAGAGGAAAACCACCGCTTCATCTGATCCGGCTGTTGATGATGATGTGGGTAACTCGGACCTTGAGGTAGAACTCGATTCACTAGGCTTACTTTTTACACGCCTTATTGATGATGATACTTGTCAGGACGACGCTGAAGCCAGTAATGCTGATGTCGCTGAGGTAACTATTCTCTCTTTCGATTCAGATCCTTTGCCTTTGCCAAAACTTCGCCAGGCAAACCGGAAAGTTAAATTTTCTCATCCTCTTGCTTACTTGGATCCCAAATTTCTTATGAAGACTCAGCAGCATGAAGCTCGCCGCACAACCCGGTACAGCGGCCAGGTAGTTACCTCCGCCGGTTTACCAAACAGTCTTGTTCGAAAACGCCGCTCAGAGGTCTCCGACCTTTTTATTAATTTCTATCCTAAAGCGGGTTTCATCCGTCAACCTCTTAATCCGTCCGACTCTGATTATCAGGTTACTTCTCATTCATCCTCTGGTGAATCATCGGCCACTCAGCTGCCACCACTGAAAACGGTTCTTGGGTAAGCTAGGCTGAACATATGCTTCTGGTATACTGCGTTATAACTTATGCTGTTCCTTGACTCCTTGTTTCTCTTTCAGGGCTGAACCCAAACCGAGCAAGAAAGCCCGCCTAGATAAAGCGGCCGAGGAAGATGTTGCCCCTGAACAGGATAAAGCACCAGATCTTGAAGCGTTCGTTCATGAAGATGTTCCCAATGACCCTCCCTTGCAAGATGACGCTATTACTGAGAAGAGGCCTATTAATACTTCAGTTCCTGTTGACCAGCCTGCCAACTCCATCCGGATTGAAAGATCCTGCAGTCCTTCCAAACCTGCCAACAAACCGACAGCGCGAGTGCAAACTGGCGAGTTCAAGGATGATGACGTTGTAATTACCGGTGTAGGTCGCTTTGAACCAGGGAATCCTGTCGCTTTAGCCAAGCATACTGTGAAAGAAGATTTTTCTGCCATGAATAAAGGCAAATGGGATGTTGATCTGGAAACGTATGCTGCTCTGAGTGCCCAAGATCTTCATTCTGGCTACTTGAACCGGCTATATACTAGTCGTGACTGTGAAGCTGGTCTGGTAAAGATGATGAGAGATAAATTTGAGGTAACTTCCTTGTGCTTCTTCTTTCTTAAATTACTGCCACTCTATTAATCCTCCTAGCCCCCAAGGGCCGGTTTGTAACCTTCTTCAATCCGGGACTTTAATATAATCCTCAATACTTTGAAATCCATCAATGTAGCCCCCAAGGGCCGGTTCAACTTAGTATAGTTAAACCGGGACTCCAATAAAGATTCTTAACATCAGAACATCATTGAGCAAATAGCCATTAGCCCCCAAGTGCCAAGTTGAATACCTGTATTGAGCTTGGGACTTTGCGATTTAGTAATAGATGAAGATTGAAGATGCATTAGCCCCCAAGTATCAAGCGTATAACTAGTTATGTGGTTGGTACTTCAAATTCTTGTACCGTTTGTTTAAAGCCAAGCACTGTCTTGATGCAGGCTGAAGTGAGGATCAAAGAGGACCGGATTACTGATTTGCAAGAAACTTTGAAAACCCAACAAGCCGAAACCGACAAAGCAAGGGAGGAATTAACCAGCGCTTTGAGCATCATGGAACAGCTGAAGGAGGGCTTCAAGAAGGAGTGGGCTGATTGGGCCACTAAGAAGGCCGCTTTAATAAAAAGAGCTGAAAACGCTGAAGCTGCCCTTAAACCGGTGGTAGATGAGCTGACCGCCGTAAAGCGGCAAGTACATTCCATGACCGCTGCTATCTTTGGTAAGCTCCTTGTGATTTCTTTGACAACTTTGGCCTTCTTATAATAGATCTGGTTTGTGATCTTTCCTGTATTGTTGTAGGCACACGCATTGGTCACTTAGGGTCAGATGTTCGGAAGAAGTTGAAGGCTGCCTACACTTTAATTGAACAGCTGTATACCGGAGCGCAGCGGATCATCACCACTGCATCTCATAACAATCCGGCACCCTCTTTAATCCAAGATACTCTGAAGAGGTTGTCAATGCTTCCTGCTCGGATTGAAGAGCTGAAAAGTCTGCTGCTCGAACCGGAGCCATTAATGCCTTGATCCGGGCAAAAGCATGGGTGCCGGATTTCTATCCTGTTGAGGCAGCTCAAGGCTATCCCAGTTTTAAGGAAGATGGCTCCAAGTTCAATGAAGACAATCTGAGGGCGATAAACCGTGCAGTGCGCCCTCTGGCTTGTCAATTGGCTGAAGAGGCAGACTTGTCGCATTATCAAGCTTAGTATAATGATCAGAACAAACGAGTGGCTGCAACAATTCCTGAAGCGGAGAATCTGATTCCTCCAATCCGTAAGCATACTTACGCTCCTGATATTGAACCGTCTTCTCTGATCCATGAAGAGGTTGTCTTTCAAGCTTTAATGGGAATCGACTGGACCACTGTTGATTTCCAGCCAATGGATAGAGATGAGGAAGCTGAAGCAGCGCGGGACGACCCACAACCATCAGACCGGAGCGATGAGTAGGCTTGAACCGAAAGCCGGTTTAGATAGCTGCTTTATTATGATCCGCCAGAACAACAATGATCTTATTTGGGCACCGTGTTTCCTTGTAATAGAATAGCCGATACTTCTGCTTTAAATATGCCTTCGTGCATAAGTACTGATGCTTTTGCTTGAAATCCTCAATTTATATTTCCTTCAATCAGAAAATCTTGAACTGCGGTGGCGGTTATACCGCCAACCGGTTTATGACCTTTATATATATATATCATCAATGTATTTAAGACATATAATCAAATATGCGATACAAAATACCTGCCATCGCTGGGCATGAAGTTGGCTTAGCCAGGCTTGAAACGGAGGTTTTATAAACCATTACCATCAAAGGGGAAACAATAACTCCCGTATGTTTAAAATGCTGGCTTACCATGTAAACCATGCTGGGTCATTATAAGCCCCCCTGCTACTCCATGATGGTAACAGGAAAGTTAAACCGAGCACATTCCTCCGGTTTAAAGATGAATCAAATTCCGTCAGCTGAACCGGTTAAAAAAGTGTTGTCGGTTTAAAGAAAACACAACAAAAATCAAGAATATTGATAAAAGAATCATGGAAGCAAAGGTAATGATAAAACCGTTTGCAAAAACATGCTTTACTGAGCTGATCAGATGGTGTTACCATGGTCGGACAGGACCGAGGCCCCAATAGGTGTGGCGATGGTTCAAGTCAGCTAGGTCCCCAAATGAAACCGTGGCATTTATGCCGATCAAAAGGCATGGCAATGGTTCGGGTTCGACCAAGCCCCCAAGTGATTCTGTGGCCTTAGGCCGATCAAGAGGCGTGACTGGTTCAGACTTGACCATGTCCCCAAGTGATCTGGTGGCTTTTCGCCTATCAAGAGGTGTTGCGTTGGTTCGGACACGACCAAGCCCCCAAATATCACAAAGCTTTTTTGAAAAGCAAATTTCAAGGGGTAAACCGGAGGCCGCTTTAAGACAGAACAACTCCATGTAACCACACATGATATGAAAGGACAGAGACCCCGCTTTAGCTGAGGCTCCGGTTTTATTATATCAAAGATAATATATACACTGTCATAATATGTACATAGATAGAGCCAATGGCTCAGGTGTAGTAAGGCCGAAGATGAGCTATGTTCCACGGCCAGTTGGTCTCCTCCTCTGATGTGCGTGAGTCTTTATGCTCTCGAATATCAATCAGATAGTACGACCCGTTATGCAGATTCTTGCCGACCACGAAAGGTCCCTCCCAAGGTGGGGATAACTTGTGCATATCCGTCTGGTCTTGGATGAGCCGAAGCACCAAATCTCCTTCTTGAAAAGCTCTGGTTCTGACCCGGCGACTATGATAGCGACGAAGATCCTGTTGATAAATCGCCGAGCGGGCAGCTGCTATGTCACGCTCCTCATCCAATAGGTCCAAAGCATCTTGCCGTGCTGTCTCATTGTCTGCTTCAACATAAGCCGCTACACGAGGCGAGTCATGCCGGATATCACTAGGGAGAACCGCCTCTGCTCCATAGACCATAAAAAACGGCGTGTATCCTGTAGATCGGTTGGGCGTAGTATTGATACTCCATAGCACAGACGGTAGCTCTTCAACCCAACAACCTGGTGTTCTTTGCAATGGAACCATAAGCCAGGGTTTGATGCCTCGCAAGATCTCTTGATTAGCCCGTTCTGCCTGCCCATTGGACTGGGGGTGAGCCACTGACGATACGTCAAGTCGGATGTGCTCACGTTCACAGAATTCCTTCATAGCGCCCTTGGATAAATTGGTACCATTGTCAGTAATGATACTGTGTGGAAAGCCAAACCGGAAAATCACCTTTTTAATGAACTGCACCGCTGTAGCTGCATCACACTTGCAAACAGGCTCCGCTTCAACCCACTTGGTAAATTTGTCAACTGCCACCAAAAGGTGGGTTTTCTTATTCTTGGATCTTTTAAAAGGTCCGACCATATCCAGCCCCCATGTTGCAAACGGCCAAGTAATTGGAATCATCCTCAACTCTTGAGCCGGCACATGAGCACGCCGTGAAAATTTCTGACAGCCATCACACCGTTTAACCAAGTCCTCCGCATCAGCATGAGCTGTCAACTAGTAGAACCCGTGACGAAACGCCTTAGCCACCAGAGACTTTGAACCGGCGTGGTGACCACAATCCCCTTCATGGATTTCACGTAAAATTTCACAGCCTTCCTTAGGAGAGACGCAGCGTTGAAACGCCCCTGATACACTGCAATGATGCAATTCGCCATTGACAATAGTCATAGACTTGGATCGCCGGACTATCTGCCTGGCTAGAGTCTCATCCTCTAGCAACTCTCCCCGGTTCATGTACGCAAGATAAGGAACTGCCCAATCTGGTATAACATGCAGGGCTGCCACCAATTGAGCCTCCGGATCAGGAATAGCCAAATCCGCTTCACCTGGGAGCTTGACTGACGGGTTGTGCAACACATCAAGAAAGACATTAGGCGGGACCGGTTTACGCTGAGAGCCCAACCGGCTTAAAGCGTCCGCCGCTTCATTTTTTCGACGGTCCACGTGATCCACCTGATAACCCTTGAAGTGACCCACAATATTATCCACCTCACGACGATATGCAGCCATAAGTGGGTCTTTAGAATCCCAAGTGCCAGACACTTGTTGAGCCACGAGGTCCGAGTCACCGAAGCACTTAACCCGACTTAGATTCATTTCCTTAGACATTCGGAGACCATGGAGCAAAGCCTCATACTCAGCTGCATTATTAGTACAAGGGAACATTAAGCGGAGAACATAACAAAACTTATCACCTCGTGAGGAAGTTAATACGACTCCAGCCCCCGAGCCCTCCAATTGCCTGGATCCATCAAAATGGATAGTCCAATATGTGTGATCCGGCTTCTCCTCTGGTGCTTGCAACTCCGTCCAATCATTGATGAAATCAACAAGTGCTTGAGACTTCACCGCCGTCCGAGGCACGTACTTCAATCCGTGCGGCCCAAGTTCTATAGCCCACTTGGCAATCCGGCCAGTCGCCTCCTGGTTGTGTATGATATCGCCCAAGGGAGCTGAACTGACCACTGTGATGGGGTGCCCTTGGAAATATTGCTTCAACTTCCGACTTGCCATGAAAACTCCATATACCAGCTTCTGCCAATGCGGATACCTTTGCTTGGATTCAATAAGCACCTCGCTGATATAGTAAACCGGCCGCTGAACCGGATACTCCTTGCCCGCCTCCTTGCGTTCTACCACAATAGCCACACTAACTGCGCGAGCATTGGCCGCTACGTATAGCAATAACGGCTCCTTGTCGACCGGAGCTGCAAGAACAGGCGGATTGGCTAATTGCCGCTTCAAGTTCTCCAATGCTTCATCAACAGCCGGACTCCAGATGAATTGATCTGTCTTTCTCAGCATCTAGTATAAAGGGATGGCCTTCTCTCCGAGGCATCTGATAAACCGGCTCAGCGCGGCAATCCGACCCGCCAAACGCTGAACATCGTTGATACACTTCGGTTTAGCCAGGGAGGTGATAGCCGTAATCTTCTCCGGATTAGCCTCAATTCCTCTGTTGGACACAAGAAAACCCAGTAACTTGCCTGCCGGAACACCAAAGACACACTTGGCCTGGTTAAGCATCATCTTGTAAACCCGCAAGTTGTCAAAGGTTTCCTTCAAATCATCAACCAGTGTCTCCTTCTGCCTTGACTTAACTACAATATCATCCACATAGGCGTGCACATTACGGCCGATCTGTTTATGCAAGCAGTTCTGTACACACCGTTGATAAGTGGCTTGGGCGCTCTTGAGCCCAAAAGGCATAGATACATAGCAGAAGGCTCCAAAGGGAGTAATAAACACCGTCTTCTCCTGGTCCTTAACCGCCATTTTGATCTGATGATACCCAGAATATGCATCCAAAAAACTTAAACGCTCACAACCCGCCGTGGCATCAATAATCTGGTGAATGCGGGGGAGGGCAAAAGGATCCGCTGGACAAGCCTTGTTAAGATCCGTGTAATCCACACACATACGCCAAGTGCCGTTTTTCTTAAGAACCAGCACCGGATTAGCAAGCCATTCTGGATGGAACACTTCAATGATAAAACTAGCTGCTAAGAGCCTGGCCACTTCCTCTCCGATAGCTTTGCGCCTTTCTTCGTTAAACCGGCGGAGAAACTGCTTTACCGGTTTATACTTGGGATCAACATTAAGAGTGTGCTCAGCGAGTTCCCTTGGTACACCTGGCATGTCAGAAGGCTTCCATGCAAAAATGTCCCGATTCTCATGGATGAACTCGATGAGCGCGCTTTCCTATTTAGGGTCCAAGTTGGCACTGACAGTGAACTGCTTGGACGAATCACCGGGCACGAAGTCAACAAGCTTGGTCTCAGCCGCTGATTTGAACTTCAGATCTGAATCATGCTCCGTAGTTGGCTTCTTCAAAGGGGTCATGTCCGCCGGATCAACATTGTCCCTATAATATTTCAACTCCTCCGTGGCACAAACCGACTCTGCATAGGCTGCATCACCTTCCTCACATTCCAAAGCAATCTTGCGGCTCCCATGAACCGTTATTGTCCCTTTGTGACCCGGCATCTTAAGCTGCAAATAGATATAACAAGGCCGTGCCATGAATTTGGCATAAGCCGGCCGCCCAAACAAGGCGTGATACGGGCTCCGAATTTTCACCACCTCAAAGGTTAGTGTTTCGGATCGGGAATCATGCTCGTCCCCAAAAGCCACCTCCAGGGCTATCTTACCAACAGGATATGCTGACTTGCCAGGCACCACACCATGGAACACCGTATTAGACAGTCTGAGATTTTTATCTGTTAGCCCCATGCAGCGGAATGTCTCATAGTACAGGATGTTAATACTGCTCCCTCCATCCATGAGCACCTTGGTGAATTTATAACCTCCCACCTGAGGGTCTACCACTAATGCCAACTGGCCCGGATTGTCAACCCGGGGCGGGTGATCCTCCCTGCTCCACACGATAGGCTGCTCCGACCAGCGTAAGTAACATGGTACAGCCGGTTCAATAGAGTTCACCGCTCGCTTGTGAAGTTTTCGGTCGCCCTTATCCAAGCTAGTTGTGAAAACGTGATACTGCCCATTGTTCAACTGTTTCGGATGGCTCTGATAAACCGATTGCTGCTGCTGCTGCTGTTGGTTGTAACCCCCTTGATTGCTCTGATTATTATGGTTGTTATGACCGTCCTAATTAAAACCTGAACCGGAAGCTCCATCGTGACTCGGCCCATGGAAACCGGATCCTGAGCCGCCACCTGAACCATGGTCATACCGGAAGGCATTAGAATTTTTAAATTCCTGCATAATGTACCAATCCTTCCAAAGGTGGTTAGCCGGCGCCTCCTTTGTCCCGAGTTTTGGACAAGGCTGATTCAACAAATAGTTTAAGTGATCCGGGTTAGGATTCGGAGCCCCACTACGATTCGCCGCTTTACCTCTGCGCCGCTGACCCTTGTCCTGCGCATTAGTGTTAGCCACAAAGTCCATGCTGCCATCCGCTTTACGTTTGCCTCTTGGCTCGTCGGTTTGTGTTGATGCCCCTTGGAGTTGCTGTTCTTCTTACCCTTCCCTGCTTCGTCATCGTCAGTCTCGGGATCCTTGGTACTATTAGAATCAGCATACTTCACTAAAGCGGCCATGAGAGTTCACATGTCGTTACAGAACCGCTTCATACGCCCCAACTTCAACTTCAGCGGCTTAAACCGGCAGTTGCCCTCCAGGGTTAAGATCGCAGAGTAAGAATTGATCCTGTCAGACGAGTGCAAGACTTCCAAAATGCGGCGTACCCAATGGGTTGTTGACTCTCCGTCCTCCTAAACACAAGCCGCCAAGTCTACTATGGACTTAGGCTGCTTACACGTATCTTTGAAATTCTGGATAAACCGGGTCCACAACTGGGCCCATGAACTGATAGAATTAGGCGGCAGGCTCTTCAACCAAGTACGGGCCGTGCCTTCAAGCATCATGGTGAAGTATTTTGCACATGCGGTCTCATCCACATCCAGCATCTCCATGGCCATCTCATAGCTCTCTACCCACGCTTCCGGAGATAAATCAGCGGTGTAATTTGGCACCTTGCGCGGACCCTTGAAGTCTTTGGGCAGGCGTACATTGCGTAAAGCGGGGACTAAACAGGTCACTCCCAAGCTAGATGCAACCCCTGGCCCGGCTGAGGTAGTAGGACGAACCGGTGTAAGCTGACCCTCCTCGTTCTGTGCTGCTAACTTGGCCTCCCTTCGTGCCCGGGCCCGGTCCACTACATCCTGAGCATCGCGAACACCACCTGCCGGGTTATTGCCACGGGCCGCTTCACGATTCCGCGCATTGCTTGATACAGCCGGTTCATCCATGCGCCTACTATAGCTCCGGCTTGGACGAGGTGTGGAATGAATCCGATCACGGCTATATGAATATGCCTCCTGCTGAATCAAAGCGGTCCGGAGAAGTTCCTTAACCCGACGCGTCTCTATTGCTTGCGGAGAGTCTCCTTCGATCGGGATAGCTTCTAATCGCGCAGCAGCTGCGAAAAGATTGTCCATAGGATTGGAATAATGACCCGGAGGTGTCTGGACGGGCGGAGGAATCAGAATGTTCTGTCGAGGAGGTTCCATCAGGCGGGGTTGGACCGTCGCTCCTGGCCCTCGTGCCTCGACCCGGTTTACCTCCCGGTGCCCCGGCGGATTGCTGGTTCCAGCTTCTGGAGTGTGAAAGAGATTTCTAGGGTCGAACCCTATCGGCAGGCGTGATCTGTGCTTCCGCTTCAAGACCTCCTGTGATGCGTTCTGGTCGAGCATGAGCTTATAGGCCTGGGCGTCCAAAGCGGCCCGCTCTGCGGCCATCCAGTCCTTCTCTGCTGCCAGGTTGGCTTTGGCCTGTACGATCTGCTCTCTCACCTTTGCAACCTCTGCATCATGGGCCTCCTGATCCGCCGGATTGGCCTCTGCCATAAGTACAGCTAGTGCATGAAACAGGTCAGACAGAACTTGAACCGGCAGGCGCACCAGGCCTCCTGCCCCTGTTGCCGCTACCGCTGCTGATCCGGAGAACATTGCTGCCGCGGTCGAATAGTGATTCGCCGCCGGCGTGCCGGCCATGAATATTCCAACCCGGTTGACCTGATCAGGGGGGGTCCGGAATACTGTCGCCATCGGAACAGCCCCTAATCTGGTCATCTTGCAACTGGTACAATGATTCGGTCTCCCCGGTCGAGGACTCGTCGCCGGAATAGACGACGGTCTCGCTACCGTATTCGACTCGTCCTCATGCTCTCCTCCGTGGATGACTCCCACGAAGGCATGCTTCACGGCCGGTTTAACCTGGGTAGATCTCGCACGCTGAGCCGTCTCGACGAGGTCGGTGCAGATGTCTGGCGCAGGCCCAGGCTCACCAATCTTGCCAATAAAGACGTGTATGCCACCAAAGGGGACCCGGTACCCGTACTCGATCGAGTCGGCTTCAGGACCCTATCCTGCATCGTCGATGTAGAGCTTGCCACGACGACTCTTGGTCATCCGGCCCACAGCATAGCCTTCGAGTCCTTTGAACTTGCCCTCCAAGATCATCAAACCGTGGTGCGATAGCCCCACGGTGGGCGCCAACTGTCGTGGATTTGTCACGGCAGATGTCCTCATGAAAGGACTTAGTCGTGGAGCCATCGCTACGGGTTAACTTGAAGGGGTTAAAGCGGACACAAAGACACAAGGGTTTATACTAGTTCGGCCCCTTCGATGAAGGTAAAAGCCTACGTCTAGTTGTGATGGAATTGATGTGGTCTCGATGATTAGGGAGCAAACAAGCTTCGCCTAGGCCTCGAGTTGTTGTTGTCTGTCCTTGAACCGCCGCCGGATCGTCCCCTTATATACACGGGTGACGTCCGTCGGTCCATAGAGTCTCACACCGGTTCATATTCGTATCCCGGTTGGTCTCTCTCTATTCCTAACTTACAACACAAGTTTACATATCAAGCCGGTTTACGGCTACAGGTTCTAAACCGACTACAGGCTTGGGCCTTCATCTGCTTAATCACCTTTATACTACTAATGAAGTTAACCCGGCCCAGGTAGGCCGGTTCACGCCCAGTAGTAATATCCCCAACATGAGGACTCCTCCGCTGTCCAAGAAGAGACTAATATTTTGCAGGAGTCTGTGGAAGAAGGAATTGATGAAACTATGAGCTCATTGGATGAAAAATATGATGAGGTGAGTGAAGAACAAAAGGAGGAAGAGTGGATTAGCTACCCGTGCCCACCTTCTAATGAGAGTAACTCTTCAACTGATACATTGTTTAATTTCCCTTCGTGCTTACCGAAGGATGAATCCTATGATGATTGCTATGATCCCTTTAATTCGTTTGAAATATTCTTTTTTGATGAACTTGATGTTTGCTATGCTTGTGGCGAAGATGCCAATATGAATTATGCTTATGGAGATGAACTTGTTGTAGTTCCTTATGTTAAACATGAAATTGTTGCTATTGCACCCACATATGATAGTCCTATTATCTTTTTGAATTATCCCAAGTACACTATATCGGAGAAGTTTGCCCTTATTAAGGATTATATTGATGGGTTGTGTTTTACTACTACACATGATGATTTTTATAGATATAATATGCATGTTCTTGCTTCTCCTACTTGCAATTATTATGAGAGAGGAACTATATCTCCACCTCTCTATGTTTCCAACATGATAAAATTGCAAGAAACTGTTTATACTATGCATTGGCCTTTACTATGTGTGCATTAATTGTTCTTTTATGACATGCCGATGCATAGGAAGAGAGTTAGACTTCATTGTTGCATGATATATGTTACTTTGTGCTCACTACTAAATTATAGATCATTGTTAATTAAAATTAGCTTTGATATACCTTGGGATCCGGGTGGATTCGTTCCTTGAGCACTATATGCTAGCTTAATGGCTTTAAAGAAAGTGCTGCCAGGGAGACAACCCGGAAGTTTTAGAGAGTCATTTATTTCTGTTGAGTGCTTTTATATAGTCTAAAAACAAAAAATAAAGAGGGAAACCCAAAACTTTTCAAAAAGGAAAGTGAAAGTGAGAAAGACAAGCATTGTTGAAGTGGGGGATCTCCTTAAACTTTGTTCATACTCACGGAAACTTTGTGAATCTTAATTACGGAAACTTTTAATAAAAAATAATTATCTCCTTGTACAATTCCATTGTATTATAAAAATAATGTGCCAAGGTTGGCCTTTAGGATGTTTACAATGCTTGTTGGTTTGTGCAGTGTAGGACAGAAACTTTGGTTGTAGTGCGTGATTTTAGTTTTTTTACTGGAACGTCAAACGGTTCCGAAATTTTTTGCAATGTCTTTCTATAAAAATTGTTTATTTTTCCTAATTGTGGTAGAATTTTTGGGGTAAATAAGTATGGTGAATGTTCATATTACTACAGACTGCCCTGTTTAAGACAGATTCTGTTTTTGATGCATAGTTTGCTTGTTTTGATGAAAATATCAATTTATATTAGTGGATTAAGCCATGGAAAAGTTATATTACAGTAGCTACAATGGAAAAACAAAATATTAATTGGTTTGCAACAATACTTAGAGTAGTGATTTGCTTTATTATACTAACGGATATTACCGAGTTTTCTGTTGAAGTTTTGTGTGGATGAAGTGTTTGAAGATCGAGGAGGTATCAATATGAGGAGAAGGAGGAAAGGCAAGAGCTCAAGCTTGGGGATTCCCAAGGCACCCCAAGTAAATATTCAAGGAGACTCAAGCGTCTAAGCTTGGGGATGCCCCGGAAGGCATCCCATCTTTCTTCAACAAGTATCGGTATGTTTTCGGATTCGTTCATTCATGTGATATGTGCAAATCTTGGAGCGTATTTTGCGTTTAATTTTCACTTTTCTTTTATGCACCATGATGGTATGAGATAGTCCTTGGTTGATTTATAGAATGCTCTTTGCACTTCACTTAAATCTTTTGAGTATGGATTTATAGAATGCTTCATGTGCTTCACTTATATCATTTGAAGTTTGGATTGCCTGTTTCTCTTCACATAGACAACCGCCATTATGCTCTTTTGCTTCACTTATATTTGTTAGAGTGTGGGCATATCTTTTGTAGAAAGAATTAAACTCTCTTGCTTCACTTATATCTATTTAGAGAGATGACAATAATTGGTCATTCACATGGTTAGTCATAAAATCCTACATAAAACTTGTAGATCACTGAATATGATATGTTTGATTCCTTGCAATAGTTTTGCGATTAGAGATGATAATATGTGGGAGGTTCTAGTAAATGGTTGTGTTTAGTAAGGATATTGGTGTTAAGGTTTGTGATTCCCGAAGCATGCACGTATGGTCTCCTAACTATGTAACCAAATTGGCGCACATTGTATTTTGATTGTTTATCTTTGCGTGAAGGTCGGGGGCGCGCGATGGTTAACTCCTACCAACCTCCCCCCTAGGAGCATGCATAGTAGTACTTTGCTTCGAGGGCTAATAAACTTTTGCAATAAGTATATGAGTTCTTTCTGACTAATGTGAGTCCATGGATTATACACACTCTTACCTTTCCGCAATTTGCTAGCCTCTATGGTACCGTGCACTTCCCTTTCTCACCTCGAGAGTTGGTGCAAACTTCACCGGTGCATCCAAACCCCGTGATATGATACGCTCTATCACACATAAGCCTCCTTGTATCTTCCTCAAAATAGCCACCATACCTACCTATTATGGCATTTCCATAGCCATTCCGAGATATATTGCCATGCAACTTCCATCATCATCATATACATGACTTGAGCATTCATTGTCATATTGCTTTGCATGATTGTAAGATAGCTAGCATGATGTTTTCATGGCTTGTCCGGTTTTTGATATCTTTGCTATGCTAGATCATTGCCCATCCCGGTACACCGCCAGAGGAATTCATATAGAGTCATATTTTTGTTCTAGTATCGAGTTGTAATATTGAGTTGTAAGTAAATAAAAGTGTGATGATCATCATTATTAGAGCATTGTCCCATGTGAGGAAAGGATGATGGAAGCAATGATTCTCCCAGAAGTCGGGATGACTCTCCTAACTTTATGAAAAATAAAAGAGGCCAAAGAAGCCCAAATAAAAAAATAGGCCAAAGAAGGCCACCAAAATAATAATAATAATAATAATAATAAATAAATAAATAAAATAAAAAATGATAGGAAAAGAGAGAAGGGGCAATGTTACTATCCTTTTACCACACTTGTGCTTCAGAGAAGCACCATGTTCTTCTTATAGAGAGTCTCTTGAGTTATCACTTTCATATACTAGTGGGAATATTCATTGTAGAACTTGGCTTCTATATTCCGATGATGGGCTTCCTCAAATGCCCGAGGTCTTCATGAGCAAGCAAGTTGGATGCACACCCACTTAGTTTTAGTTTGAGCTTTCATACACTTATAGCTCCAGTGCATCTGTTGCATGGCAATCCCTACTCCTCGCATTGACATCAATTGATGGGCATCTCCATGGCCCGTTGATTAGTCGCGTCAATGTGAGACTTTCTCTCTTTTTGTCTTCTCCACACAACCTCCACCATCATACTCTATTCCACCTATAGTGCTATAGCCATGGCTTGTGCTCATGTATTGTGTGAGGGTTGAAAAAGCTGAAGCGCGTTAAAAAGTATGAACCAATTGCTTGGCTGACACCAGGATGAGCATGAGGGGTACCTTGTGTTAAGAAAAGGGAGCATACAAGACTATATGATTTTGTAGGGATAGCGTTCTTTAGCATTGATATTTTGAAAGACATGATTGCTTGTTCAGATGCCCGAAGTATTATTGTTTTTATTTCAAATGATAGACTATTGCCTTGAATCACTCGTGTCTTAATATTCATGCCATGATTAGATTACATGATCAAGATTATGCTAGGTAGCATTCCACATCAAAAATTATCTTTTTTATCATTTACCTACTCGAGGACGAGCAGGAATTAAGCTTGGGGATGCTAATACGTCCCTGTCATATCTATAATTTTTGATTGTTTAGTGCCAACATTATTCAACTTTCATATACTTTTGGCAACTTTTTATACTATTTTTGGGACTAACATATTGATCCAGTGCCTAGTGCCAGTTCCTGTTTGTTGCATGTTTTATGTTTCGCAGAAAACCCATATCAAACAAAGTCCAAACGGGATAAAAATGGACGAAGAATATTTTTGGAATATTTATGATTTTTGGGAAGAAGAATCAACGCGAGACGATGCTCAAGGGGCCCATGATGCAGGGGGCACGCCCTAGGAGGGTGGGCACGCCCCTGACCCTCGTGGACACCCCGTAAGGCGGTTGCTGCTCTTCTTTTGCCGCAAGAAAGCTAATATCCGGAAACGAATCGTGGTCAAAGTTTCAATCCAATCGGAGTTACGGATCTCCCGGAAAATAAGAAACAGTGAAAGGGCAGAATCTGGGAACGCAGAAATAGAGAGAGACAGAGAGACAGATCCAATCTCGGAGGGGCTCTTGCCCCTCCCACGCCATGGAGACCATGGACCAGAGGGGAAACCCTTCTCCCATCTAGGGAGAAGGTCAAGGAAGAAGAAGAAGAAGAAGGGGGGCTTTCTCCCCCTTCTCCCGGTGGCACCGGAACGCTGCCGGGGCCATCATCATCATCGCAATCTACACCAACACCTCTGTCATCGTCACCAACATCTCCATCACCTTCTCCCATCTATATTCAGCGGTCCTCTCTCTCGCAACCCGATGTACCCTCTACTTGAACATGGTGCTTTATGCTTCATATTATTATCCAATGATGTGTTGCCATCCTATGATGTCTGAGTAGATTTTCGTTGTCCTTTCGGTAATTGGTGAATTGCTATGATTGGTTTAATTTGCTTGTGGTTATGTTGCTGACCTTTGGTGCCCATCATATGAGCGCGCGTGTGGATCACACCATAGGGTTAGTTGTATGTTGATAGGACTATGTATTGGAGGGCAAGAGTGACAGAAGCTTCAACCTAGCATAGAAATTGATGCATACAGGGACCAATATATCTTAATGTTATGGTTTGGTTTTACCTTAATGAACGTTAGTAGTTGAGGATGCTTGCTAATAGTTCTAATCATAAGTGCATAGAATTCCAAGTCAGGGATGCCATGCTAGCAGTGGCCTCTCCCACATAAAACTTGCTATCGGACTAGTAAAGTAGTCAGTTGCTTAGGGACAATTCCGCAACTCCTACCACCACTTTTCCACACTCGCTATACTAACTTTATTGCTTCCTTATCTAAACATCCCCTAGTTTATATTTACGTGCTCTTTATATTCTTGCAAATCTATCCAACAACACCTACAAAGTCCTTCTAGTTTCAAACTTGTTTTAGGTAAAGCGAACATTAAGCATGCGTAGAGTTGTATCGGTGGTCGATAGAACTTGAGGGAATATTTGTTCTACCTTTAGCTCCTCATTGGGTTTGACACTCTTACTTATTGAAAGAGGCTACAATTTATCCCCTATACTTGTGGGTTATCATGGTGCCTTGTAAGTTGGCGTATCCTATTAGAAAGATTGCCCTGGAGGTGGTTTTTGGTGGTGACTATGACTACAAAATAGAGACGATATAGTTTGAAGTGGTCAGGATCAAGATTCCTTATCATGCCTTGTTTGGATGACCGGCTTATGCCAAATTCATGGCTCGACCTTGTTATGTTTATTTGTAGCTTAAGATGCCAAGGCGTAAGGGTACTATTATGGTCCATGGTGATCGCAAGATTGCCTTGGAATGTGAGGAAGGAGATGATGCCTATGCTGAGTCGGCATGTGCCATGGAGGAGCTTAAATTTTAGAAGGACAATGTTGACCTGACTGATATGACCCCATTAAAGAAGGCCGCTACTGAGCAAGACCCTTGTTTGAAGTTTAAGTCGGCTGATGACGCTAAACAGGTTGACTTCGTCCCTGGCGACTCGTCTCAGCAGTTCACAGTGGGGGCTAATATGGATCCTAAATAGGAAAGCGCGCTCATCAAGTTCATCCGTGAGAATCAGGACATCTTTGCATGGAAACCTTTTGACATGCCGGGTGTAATGAGGGAATTCACTAAGCACACCCTTAATGTGGATCCTAAGTTTAAGCCATTCAAGCAATTCCTTCGTCGATTCAATGAAGAGCGACGTAAGGCAACTGGAGAGGAGGTAACCCGGCTCTTGGTAGCTGGGTTTATTGTGGAAGTCTTCCACCCTGAGTGGTTGGCTAATCTTGTGCTTGTACTAAAAAAGAATGGCACATGGCATATGTGTGTTGACTACACAGATCTTAACAAAGCTTGTCTAGCTGACCCATTTTCTCTCCCTCGTATCGACCAGATTATTGATGCCACGGCGGGTTGTGAGAGCTTATGCTTCCTGGATGCTTATTATGGTTATCATCAGATCAATATGATAGTTATAGACCAAGAGAAGACATCTTTTATCACCCCTTTTGGAGTCTTCTCCTATGTTTCAATGTCTTTTGGGCTTAAGAGTGCTCAGGCGACTTATCAAAGCTGAGTTCAAAATTGCATTCACAGGCAGATTGGGAGTAATGTGCATGCTTATGTGGATGATATTGTGGTCAAATCCAGAAAGAAGGAGACTCTCCTGGATGATTTGAAGGAGACCTTTGACAATCTCCGGGTGTATAAGATGATGCTTAACCCGGCCAAGTGTGTCTTTGGTGTGCCAGCAGGTAAACTATTGGGTTTTCTGGTCTCAGAGAGGGGCATTGAGGCTAACCCCGAGAAGATTGAGGCCATCACTTCATTGGCTAAGCCGGCGTGTGTCAATGATGTCCAGTGCCTGGCGGGTCATATCGCGGCTCTGAGCCGGTTTATAAGCCGCCTAGGAGAAAAGGCAATTCCTTTATAGCAGATGATGAAGAAGACATATCACTTTATCTGGAGTGACACTGCTGATAAGGCGTTTGAGGCACTCCAAAAAATAGTTAGCTGAGCCGCCCGTCCTTGTGGCTCCCATTGAAAAAGAGCCTTTTCTCCTGTATGTGGCGGCTAATAGCAAGGTTGTCAGTGTGGCGTTTGTTGTGGAGCGCAAGGAGGCGGGTAAGGAGTACCCAGTCCAGTGGCCGGCTTATTATGTTAGTGAGGTGTTGATTGAGTCCAAGCAACGATATCCACATTGGCAGAAACTGGTATATGGGGTGTTCTTGGCAAGTCGCAAGCTGAAGCATTATTTTCTTGGTCATCCTATTACTGTGGTCAGTTTTGCTCCCTTAGGAGACTTATTCAAAATAGGGAGGCCACATGCCGGGTTGCTAAGTGGGCAATTGAACTTGGACCTCATGGTTTGAAATATGTGCCAAGAATAGCCATCAAATCTCAGGCTCTGGTGGATTTCATCAATCACTGGTCAGAGTTACAGACACCTGAGGAGAATCCTGATAACACATATTGGACGATCCACTTTGATGGGTCCAGGCAGTTGGAAGGCTCGGGGGATGGAGTTATTTTGAATTCCCCACAAGGTGACAAATTTTGTTATGTTTTAAGGCTATGTTTCATTGTACTAACAGTGCAGCTGAATATGAGGCTTTACTCCACGGCCTTCGTATGGCTAAGGAGATGAATTTAAGTTGGGTCAGGTGTCTGGGCGACTCAGACCTTGTGGCTGAGCAAGTCTCAGGCACATGAGGTTCCAAAGACCCGCTCATGGTGGCTTATCGCCGGGCGGTTGACAATATTGCTGGTCACTTCAAGGGTTATCAGGTGGATCACCTTGATCGAAGGAAGAATGAGGCGGTTGATGACTTAAGCCGGCTTCGATCTCAATGTAAGTCGGTGCCTCCTAATATTTGTTTGGACTTATTGCATAATTGATGTCTAATACGCAACCTTCTTCTTGTAGACGTTGTTGGTCCTACAAGTGCAGAGGTTTGTAGGACAGTAGAAAATTTCCCTCAAGTGTATGACCTAAGGTTTATCAATCGGTGGGAGGGTAGGATGAAGATGGTCTCTCTCAAACAACCCTGCAACTAAATAACAAAGAGT
This sequence comes from Triticum timopheevii, assembly GCA_963921465.1. NCBI lineage: Eukaryota > Viridiplantae > Streptophyta > Magnoliopsida > Poales > Poaceae > Triticum > Triticum timopheevii. Next base: position 474,761,900 of record OY997264.1, on the reverse strand, counting down.
CTCTTGAGTCCCCAACACACCCAATACAATGGTAAATTGTATAGGTGCACTAGTTTGGCGAAGAGATGGTGATACAAGTGCAATATGGATGGTAGATATAGGTTTTTATAGTCTGAAAATATAAAAACAGCAAGGTAACTAATGATAAAAGTGAGCACAAACGGTATTGCAATGCTTCGAAACAACACCTAGGGTTCATACTTTCAGTAGTGCAAGTTCTCTCAACAAGGATAACATAATTGGATCATATAACTATCCCTCAACATGCAACAAAGAGTCACTCCAAAGTCACTAATAGCAGAGAACAAACGAAGAGATTATTGTAGGGTACGAAACCACCTCAAAGTTATTCTTTCCGATCAATCCATTGGGCTATTCCTATAAGTGTCACAAACAGCCCTAGAGTTTGTAGTAAAAGAACACCTTAAGACATGCATCAACAAAAACCCCAATGTCACCTAGATACTCCAATGTCACCACAAATTTCCACGGGTATGATTATACGATATGCATCACACAATCTCAGATTCATCTATTCAAACCAACACAAAGAACTTCAAAGAGTGCCCCAAAGTTTCTACCGGAGAGTCAAGATGAAAACTTGTGCCAACCCCTATGCATAGATTCCCAAGGTCACGGAACCCACAAGTTGATCACCAAAACATACATCAAGTGAATCAATAGAATACCCCATTGTCACCACGGGTATCCCACGCAATACATACATCAAGTGTTCTCAAATCCTTAAAGACTGAATCCGATAAGATAACTTCAAAGGGAAAACTCAATCCATTACAAGAGGGTAGAGGGGGAGAAACATCTTATGATCGAACTATAGTAGCAAAGCTCGCGATACATCAAGATCATGCCAAATCAAGAACACGAGAGAGAGAGAGAGAGAGAGATCAAACACATAGCTACTGGTACATACCCTCGGCCCCGAGGGTAAACTACTCCCTCCTCATCATGGAGAGCGTCGGGATGATGAAGATAGCCACCGGTGATGGATCCCCGCTCTGGCAAGGTGCCGGAACAGGGTCCTGATTGGTTTTTGGTGGCTACAGAGGCTTGCGGCGGCGGAACTCCCGATCTAGGTTATGTTCCGGAGGTTTGGGGATTTATAGGAGATGTTGGCGTCGAGAACAAGTTAGGGGGCCCCAAGGAGAGTCCATGAGGCAGGAGGGCGCATCCTAGGGGGGCGCACCCTCCAACCTTGTGGGGCCCATGGGACTCCCCTCCGGTAACTCTTCATTCTAGTATTTTTATATTTTCCAAAAAAAATCTCCGCTGATTTTCAACGCATTCTGAGAACTTTATTTCTGCACAAAAACAACACCACAGTAGTTCTGCTGAAAACAGCGTCAGTCCGGGTTAGTCTAATCAAATCATACCAAAATCATGTAAAACTATTATAAACATGGCATGAATACATCAAAAATTATAGATACATTGGAGACGTATCGGCATCCCCAAGCTTAATTCCTGCTCGTCCTCTAGTAGGTAAATGATAAAAATAGAATTTTTGATGTGGAATGCTTCCTAACGTATTTATCAATGTAATCTTATTTATTGTGGCAAGAATATTTAGATCCATAAGATGGAAAACAGAAGTTTAATATTGACATAAAAACGATAATACTTCAAGCATACTAACAAAGCAATTATGTCTTCTAAAAATAACATGGCCAAAGAAAGCTTATCCCTACAAAATCATATAGTTTGGCAATGCTCCATGTTCGTCACACAAAATATTCAAATCATGCACAACCCCGATTTCATCCAAGCAATTGTTTCATACTTTAGTATTCTCAAACTTTTTCAACTTTCACGCAATACATGAGCGTGAGCCATGGACATAGCACTATAGGTGGAATAGAATGGTGGTTGTGGAGAATACAAAAAAGAGGAGATAGTCTCACATCAACAAGGCGTATCAACGGGCTATGGAGATGCCCATTAATAGATATCAATGTGAGTGAGTAGGGATTGCCATGCAACGGATGCACTAGAGCTATAAGTGTATGAAAGCTCAAAAAGAAACTAAGTGGGTGTGCATCCAACTTGCTTGCTCATGAAGACCTAGGGCATTTGAGGAAGCCCATCGTTGGAATATACAAGCCAAATTCTATAATGAAAAATTCCCACTAGTATATAGAAGTCACAACATAGGAGAATATCTATCATGAAGATCATGGTGCTACTTTGAAGCACAAGTGTGGTAAAAGGATAGTAGCATTGCCCCTTCTCTCTTTTTCACTCATTTTTTTCTCTCTTTTTTGGGCCCTCTCTTTTTTGGCCTTTTTTGTCCGGAGTCTCATCCCGACTTGTGGGGGAATCATAGTCTCCATCATCCTTTCCTCACATGGGACAATGCTCTAATAGTGAAGATCATCACACTTTTATTTACTTACAACTCAAGAATTATAACTCAACTCTTAGAACAAATATGACTCTATATGAATGCCTCCGGTGGTGTACCGGGATGTGCAATGAATCAAGAGTGACATGTATGAAAGAATTATGAAAGGTGGCTTTGCCACAAATGCGATGTCAACTACATGATCATGCAAAGCAATATGACAATGACGAAACGTGTCATAATAAATGGAACAGTGGCAAGTTGCATGGAAATATATCTCGGAAAGGCTATGGAAATGCCATAATAGGTAGGTATGGTGGCTGTTTTGATGAAGGTAAATGGTGGTTTTATGGTACCGATGAAAGTTGCATGGCACATGAGAGGCTAGGAATGGTGGAAGGGTGAGAGTGTGTATAATCCATGGACTCCACATTAGTCATAACGAACTCACATACTTATTGAAAAAATCTACAAGTCATCAAAACCAAGCACTACGAACATGCTCCTAGGGGAAGGGTTGGTAGGAGTTAACCATCGCACGATCCCGACCTCCACACATAAGGAGGACAATCAAAGAGATACCTCATGCTTCAAATTTGTTACACAACGGTTACCATACGTGCATGCTACGGGACTCAAAAACCTCAACACAAGTATTTCTAAAATTCACAATTACACCACTAGCATGACTCTAATATCACCATCTTCATATCTCAAAACAATCATAAAGAATCAAACTTCTCATAGTATTCAATGCATTTTATACGAAAGTTTCTATTACATCCCTCTTGGATGCCCATCATATTAGGACTAAATTAATAACCTAAGAAAATTACCATGCTGTTTAAGACTCTCTAAATAATATAAGTGAAGCATGAGAGTTCATCTATTTCTTCAAAATAAAACCACCATCGTGCTCTAAAAAGATATAAGTGAAGCACTAGAGCAAATGACAAACTACTCCAAAAGATATAAGTGAAGATCAATGAGTAGTCAAATAATTATGAAACTATGTGAAGACTCTCTAAAATTTAAGAATCTCAGATCTTGGAATATTATTCAAACAGCAAGCAAAACAAAATGACGCTCCAAGCAAAACACATATCGTGTGGTGAATAAAAATATAGCTCCAAGTAAAGTTACCAATGAACAAAGACGAAAGAGGGGGTGCCATCCGGGGCATACCCAAGCTTAGGCTCTTGGTTGTCCTTTAATATTACCTTGGGGTGCCTTGGGCATCCCCAAGCTTAGGCTCTTTCCACTCCTTATTCCATAGTCCATCGAATCTTTACCCAAAACTTGAAAACTTCACAACACAAAACTCAACAGAAAACTCGTAAGCTTCATTAGTATAAGAAAATAAATCACCACTTTTACTGTTGTGAATTCATTCTAAATTCATATTGGTGTAATATATACTGTATTACAACTTCTCTATGGTTCATACCCTCCGATACTACTGATAGATTCATCAAAATAAGCAAACAACACATAGAAAACAGAATCTGTCAAAAACAGAACAGTCTATAGTAATCTGTAACTCTCGAATACTTCTGTAACTCCAAAAATTATAAAATAAATTGGTGGACGTGTGGAATTTGTCTATTAATCTTCAGCAAAAATAATAAACTTAAAATCACTCTTATGTAAAAAATGACAGCTAATCTCGTGAGCGCAAAGTTTCTGTTTTTTACAGCAAGATCGCATTAACTTTCACCCAAGTCTGCCCAGAGGTTCTACTTGGCACTTTATTGAAACAAAAGCTATAAATCTTGATTACTACAGTAGATTAATCATGTGAACACACAAAAACAGTAGGGGTAAATGTTGGGTGGTCTCCCAACAAGCGCTTTTCTTTAATGCCTTTCTAGCTAGACATGATGATTGCAATGATGGTCACATAAAAGATAAGAATTGAAACACAAGGCGAGCTTCATGAAGAATATGACTAGCACATTTAAGTATAACCCACTTCCTATTACTAGGGATTTTATGAGCAAACAACTTATGGGAACAAGAATCAACTAGCATAAGAAAGCAAAACAAGCATAGCTTCAAGATTTTCAACACATAGAATGGAAACTTGATATTATTGCAATTCCTACAAGCATATGTTCCTCCCTCATAGTAACTTTCAGTGGCATCATGAATGAATTCAACAATATAACCATCACATAAATCCTTCTTTTCATGATCTACAAGCATAGGAATTTTATTACTCCCCACATAAGCAAAATTCTTCTCATTCGGAATAGTGGGAGTACCATAAGAAACTTGAATACTATAAATTGTTTCCACATTAAAAGAGTAATGTTCAGAAAAACGGTAATCATAATCATGAAAAGTTTTATAAATATAATCATCACTACTTTTTATAGCATAAGTATCATCACAATAATCATCATAAGTAGCAACTTTGTTCTCATCATAATCAATTGAAACCACTTCCAAGATAGTGGAATCATTACTAAATAAAGTCATGACCTCTACAAATGCACTTTCATAATTATCACAATAAGATTCAACATCCTCCAAAATATTGGGATCATTACTTCCTAAAGTTGAAACTCTTGCAAACCCACTTTCATCAATATAATCATCATAAATAGGAGGCATGCTTTCATCATAATAAATTTGCTCATCAAAACTAGGGGGACAAAAAATATAATCTTCATCAAACATAGCATCCCCAAGCTTGTGGCTTTGCATATCATTAGCATCATGGATATGCAAAGAATTCATACTGACAACATTGCAATCATGCTCATCATTCAAAAATTTGGTGCCAAACATTTTAATTCATTCTTCTTCTAGCAATTGAGCACAATTTTCCTTTCCATCATTTTCATGAAAGACATTAAAAAGATGAAGCATATGAGGCACCCTCAATTCCATTTTTTTATAGTTTTCTTTTATAGACTAAACTAGTGATAAAACAAGAAACTAAAAGATTCAATTGCAAGAACTAAAGATATACCTTCAAGTACTCACCTCCCCGGCAACGGCGCCAGAAAAGAGCTTGATGTCTACTAGGCAACCTTCTTCTTGTAGACGTCGTTGGGCCTCCAAGTGCAGAGGTTTGTAGGACAGTAGCAAATTTCCCTCAAGTGGATGACCTAAGGTTTACCAATCCATGGGAGGCGTAGGATGAATATGGTCTCTCTCAAACAACCCTGCAACCAAATAACAACGAGTCTCTTGTATCCCCAACACACCCAATACAATGATAAATTGTATATGTGCACTACTTCGGCCAAGAGATGGTGATACAAGTGCAATATGGATGGTAGATATAGGTTTTTATAGTCTGAAAATATAAAAACAGCAAGGTAACGAAGGATAAAAGTGAGCATAAACGGTATTGCAACGTTTCGAAACAAGGCCTAGGGTTCATACTTTCACTAGTGCAAATTCTCTCAACAAGGATAACATAATTGGATAAGATAAATATCCCTCAACATGCAACAAAGAGTCACTCCAAAGTCACTAATAGCAGAGAACAAACAAAGAGATTACAGTAGGGTATGAAACCCCCTCAAAGTTATTCTTTCCAATCAATCCATTGGGCTATTCCTATAAGTGTCACAAACAGCCCTAGAGTTTGTAGTAAAATAACACCTTAAGACACACATCAACCAAAACCCTAATGTCACCTAGATACTCCAATGTCACCACAAGTATCCACATGTATGATTATACGATATGCATCACACAATCTCAGATTCATCTGTTCAAACCAACACAAAGAACTTCAAAGAGTGCCCCAAAGTTTCTACTAGAGAGTCAAGACGAAAACGTGTGCCAACCCCTATGCATAGATTCCCAAGGTCACGAAACCTGCAAGTTGATCACCAAAACATACATCAAGTGAATCAATAGAATACCCCATTGTCACCATGGGTATCCCACGCAAGACATACATCAAGCGTTCTCAAATCCTTAAAGACTCAATCTGATAAGATAACTTCAAAGGGAAAACTCATTCCATTACAAGAAGGTAGAGGGGGAGAAACATCGTAAGATCCAACTATTGTAGCAAAGCTCGTGATACATCAAGATCGTGCAAAATCAAGAACATGAGAGAGAGAGATCAAACACATAGCTACTGGTACATACCCTCAACCTCGAGGGTGAACTACTCCCTCCTCGTCATGGAGAGCGCCGGGATGATGAAGATGGCCTCCGGCGATGGATCCCCCCCTCCGGCAGGGTGCCGGAACAGGGTCTCGATTGGTTTTTGGTGGCGGCAGAACTCTAGATCTAGGTCATGTTCTGGAGGTTTGGAGATTTATAGGAGATGTTGGCGTCGAGAACAAGTCAGGGGGCCCACAGAGAGTCCATGAGGTAGGGGGCACGCCCTCCACCCTCGTGGGGCGCACGGGACTCCCCTTCGGTAACTCTTCGTTCCAGTATTTTTTATATTTTCTAGATAAAATCTCCGTCCATTTTCAGCGCATTCCGAGAACATTTATTTCTGCACAAAAACAACACCATGGTAGTTCTGCTGAAAACAGCGTCAGTCCGGGTTTGTTCTAATCTAATCATACCAAAATCATGTAAAACTATTATAAACATGGCATGAATACATCAAAAAGTATAGATACGTTGGAGACGTATCAATAATCCTTCGGTCAGGTTACCATCTAAAGACCTTGTTGTCCCTGACCCAGAGGCGCAGTAGTTGGCGGCTCTCAATGCTATTCCCGATTGGACGCTTCCCTACTTGGCCTATATGACCCGGGGCAAGTTACCTGAGGATGAAACTATGGCAAGGTAAATAACCAGGAGGTCTAAGTCTATGACTATTGTCAACGGTGAGTTACACCGATGCAGTGTGACAGGTGTGTTTCAACATTGTGTTTCTCCTAAAGAGGGTCATGAGATCTTATGAGAGATTCATGAAGGGGATTCTGGTCATCTTGTTGTCTCTAAGTCTTTAGTGGCTAAAGCTTTTCGTCACGGGTTTTACTGGTTGATGGCTCATGCTGATGCAGAGGATATTGTTAGCAAGTGCGATGAGTGTTAAAAAATTTGCAAGACAGGCTCATGTGCCGGCTTAAGAATTGTGTATGATTCCAATAACTTGGCCATTTGCAGTCTGGGGGCTCGATATGGTTGGACCATTCAGGAGGTCTAAGGATAAAAGACCCACCTTTTGGTGGCGGTTCACAAGTTTACCAAGTGGGTTGAGGTAGAGCCAGTTAGCAATTGTGAGGCGGCTACAACTATTCAGTTTGTTAAAAAGCTAATCTTCCGTTTTGGATACCCTCATAGTATCATCACCGATAATGGCACTAATCTTTCTAAGGGTGCTATGAAGGACTTCTGTCAAAGAGAGCATATTCGTCTTTACGTCACTTCAGTGGCTCATCCAAAGTCTAATGGACAGGCAGGGCGAGCTAATCAAGAAATTTTGAGAGGCATTAAGCCCCGGCTCATGGTTCCTTTGAAGCGAACGCCGGGTTGTCGGGTTGAGGAGTTACCTTCTTTGGAGTATTAATACCACCCCTAATAGATCAATAGGCTATACGCCTTTCTTTATGGTTTATGGTGCGGAGGCGGTTCTCCCAAGTGAAATCCGTCATGACTCGCCTAGAGTGGTGATAACCCACAAGTATAGGGGATCGCAACAGTTTTCGAGGGTAGAGTATTCAACCCAAATTTATTGATTCGACACAAGGGGAGCCAAAGAATATTCTCAAGTATTAGCAGCTGAGTTGTCAATTCAACCACACCTGAAAGACTTAATATCTGCAGCAAAGTATTTAGTAGCAAAGTAGTATGGAAGTAACGGTAAGGGTGGCAAAAGTAACAGTGGCAATTTTGTAGCAATCGTAACAGTGGCAACGGAAAAGTAACTAAGCAAGGTTCAGTATGTGAAAAGCTCGTAGGCAATGCATCAGTGATGGATAATTATGTCGGTTGCAATTCATCATGCAACAGTTATAACATAGGCTGACACCGAACTAGCTCCAGTTCATCAATGTAATGTAGGTATGTATTCCGAATATAGTCATACGTGCTTATGAAAAAGAACTTGCATGACATCTTTTGTCCTACCCTCCCGTGGCAGCGGGGTCCTATTGGAAACTTAGGAATATTAAGGCCTCCTTTTTATAGAGTACCTAACCAAAGCATTAACCCTTATTGAATACATGAACTCCTCAAACAACGGTCATCACTGGGAGTGGTCCCGATTATTGTCACTTCGGGGTTGACGGATCATAACACATTGTAGGTGACTATTGACTTGCAGGATAGGATCAAGAACTCACATATATTCATGAAAACATAATAGGTTCAGATATGATATCATGGCACTCGGGCCCTAGTGACAAGCATTAAGCATGGCAAAGTCATAGCAACATCAATCTTAGAACATAATGGATACTAGGGATCATACCCTAACAAAACTAACTCGATTACATGGTAAACCTCATCCAACCCATCACCGTCCAGCAAGCCTACGATGGGATTACTCACGCACGACGGTGAGCATCATGAAATTGGTGATGAACGATGGTTGATGATGACGATGGCGACGGATTCCCCTCTCCGGAGCCCCGAACGGACTTCAGATCAGCCCCCCCAAGGAAGATTAGGGCTTGGCGGCGGCTCCGTATCATAAAACGCGATGAATCCTTCTCTCTGGGTTTTTCTCCCTGAAAGTGCATATATGGAGTTGGAGTTGAGGTCGGTGGAGGTCCAAGGGGCCCACGAAGTAGGGGGCGCGATCGAGGGGTGGGCGCGCCCTGCACCCTCGTGGACAGGGTGTGGGCCCCCTGACGTTGATTCTTTCGCCAATATTTTTTATTAATTCCAAAACGTGTCTCCATGGATTTTCAGGTCATTCTGAGAACTTCTATTTCTGCACAAAAATAACCCCATGGCAATTCTGCTGAAAACAGCATCAGTCCGGGTTAGTTCCATTGAAATCATACAAGTTAGAGTCCAAAACAAGGGCAAAAGTGTTTGATAAAGTAGATACGTTGGAGACGTATCAACTCCCCCAAGCTTAAACCTTTGCTTGCCCTCAAGCAATTCAGTTGACAAACGGAAAGTGATAAAGAAAAACTTTTAGAAACTCTATTTGATCTTGTTGTTGCAAATATGTAAAGCCAGCATTCAAGTTTTCAGCAAAGATTATGAACTAACCATATTCACAATAACATTTAGGTCTCATGTTTACTCATATCATTGGCATAATCAACTAGCGAGCAATAATAATAAATCTCAGATGGCAACACTTTCTCAAAACAATCATAATATGATATAACAAGATGGTATCTCGCTAGCCCTTTCTGAGACCGCAAAACATAAATGCAGAGCACCCCTGAAAATCAAGGACTGACTAAACATTGTAATTCATGGCAAAAGAGATCCAGTCACAGTCATACTCAATGTAAATTAATAGCAATGCATGCAAATGACAGTGGTGCTCTCCAACTGGTGCTTTTTGATAAGAGGATGATGACTCAACATAAAAGTAAATAGATAGGCCCTTCATAGAGGAAAGCAGGGATTTGTAGAGGTGCGAGAGCCCGAGTTTTGAAACAAAGATAAATAATATTTTGAGCGACATACTTTTATTGTCAACATAAGAACCAAGAGATCTCAATATCTTCCATGCTACATACATTATAGGCGGTTCCCAAACAGAATGGTAAAGTTTATACTCCCCCACCACCAATGAACATCAATCCATGGTTGGCCCGAAACAATGGGTGCCGTCCAACTAACAACAATCCTGGGGGAGTTTTGTTTGCATATATTTTGATTTGATTTGAGCATGGGACTGGGCATCCCGGTTACCGGCCATTTTCTCGTGAATGATGAGTGTAGTCCAGTCATCATTTAGAATAACCCACCTAGCATGGAAGATATAGACAGCCCTAGTTGATACATGAGCTATTCGAGCATACAAAACAGAACTTCATTTGAAGGTTTAGAGTTTGGCACATACAATTTACTTGGAACGACAGGTAAATACCGCATATAGGAAGGTATGATGGACTCATATGGAATAACTTTGGGGTTTATGGAAGTGTATGCACAAGCAGTATTCCTGCTTAGTACAAGTGAAGGCTAGAAAGAGACTGGGGAACGACCAACTAGAGAGCAACAACAATCATGAACATGCATTAAGATTAACCAACAATGAGTGCAAGCATGAGTAGGATATAAATCACCATGAACATAAATATCATGGAGGCTATGTTGATTTTGTTTCAACTACATGCGTGAACATGTGCCAAGTCAAGCGACCCGAATCATTCAAAGGAGGATACCACCCTATCATACCACATCACAACCAGTTTAATAGCATGTTGACACGCAAGACAAACCTCTAAATGTCATTACAGACATGTTTCATTCATAATAGGTTGAATCAGGAACGATTAACTAATCATATTTACAAAAACAAGATAGGTCGAGTTCATACCAGCTTCTCTCATCTCAATCATTTCATCATATATCGTCATTATTTCCTTTCACTTGCACGACTGAACAGTGTGGATAATAATAATAGTGCACGTGCATTGGACTAAGCTGGAATATGCAAGCATTTAATACAAAGGAGAAGACAAGGTAATATGGGATCTTGGTTAGATCAACAATAGTGCATATGAGAGCCACTCAACATTTTCATCGTGGTCTTATCCTTTCGACCCCCAAAGAAAAGAAAAGAACTAAAACTATTTACATGGGAAAGCTCCCAACAAGCAAAAGAAGAACGGGAAATCTTTTGGGGTTTTATTTTAATATTACTACTACAAGCATGGAAAGTAAACTAGCTAAAGGCTACAACTAATTTTTTTGGTTTTTCTTAAAGTTTTTCAAACACACAAGAAGAAAGCAAGAAAAGAAAATAAACTAGCATGGATAGTACAATGAAAAAGTATGAGCACCGACAACTAGAATGAGTGTGTGAATATGAATGTAATGTCGGTGAGAAACACGTACTCCCCCAAGCTTAGGCTTTTGGCCTAAGTTGGTCTATGCCCATGGATTGAAGCTACTCTTTCCGGTGTACTGAGGAGGGTCCTCAGGGTGCCACTGGCTAGCGAGCTCCTCCAGATCCCACTGATAAACAGACTGTTGATATGGGTCAAGTGGTGGCTCTGGCTCAGGCTCTGGAACTTGTGTCACATTCCAGTATGCATAAATGGCCTCAGGCAAGATGAGGTACGTGCCTGAAAGTATGTTAAACAAAGAGGGTGCAGGCAAGGTGATAGTCTCACAATGAGTTTTAGCGAATATCAAGTTATACTTAAGCATCTTCTTCTTATTTTTAACAATAAAATCATGTGCTACCATACTCTTATAGTCTAGAAAAATAGTGGGCAACAACTTTTCCTCTTTCTCATAATGCCTAATAGGTATCTCAAAGTGTTTAGCAAGGTGTGCAACAAAGATACCTCCGAAGATGGGGCCCTTTGTACGGTTTCGACTTAACCGTTTAGCAACAATAGCGCCTAAACTGAAGGTTGTATCACGAAACAAAGCATGGCGCCAAATAACAAGGTCAGGAGCACTAAGGTTTGCACTGTTCCTGCGACCAATCAAGCATCTGCTAGCAAATATCGCAAAATAACGTAGAACAGGAAAATGTATACTAGTAGTTCTTGCATCTGAAACTTTTCTCGTTTCTCCTACAGCAATCCTATCAATAAATCCATCCGCATCACTAGGATGTGGTTCCTTGATGCTGCCCACAAAGGGTAATTTGCAAACCAAACAAAAATCATGGAGCGACATCGCCTTAACCTCATCATATAAGTGAAATTCCACTGAAGGTGGTGATTTCTTAGAATGGAAGTAAAAGTTTTGCACGAAAATATTAGTGAGTAAGAGATACTGTTCGTGCTGGTTGTGAAGGAAGTCGGTGAGGCCTGCATTCTCAGCAGAGTAATAGAAGTCGTCATAAATTCCGGCGGCCCTCAAGAACGCATCACAAGGCCACTCACACGGCCGAACCTCCATGGTGCGAGGAAGATTGTCTTTGGGCTTTTCATTCTCCTCATTCTGCTTATCCTTCGAGCTTCGGCTCGAGGAGCCCCTCAACAATCTCTTCATCATTTTCTTTCTCTGAAATTTTTAGTGACTCAAAATAAAAGTGAACCAAACTCAACAAGATTGATAGTAACTACTCCCACAAGTGCCTGGAGGCTATATCATGCATTTAAACTACTTTGGACCATATAAATTGGACATGCAAGCTCAAGAACAGGGTCACCTTAGCAGCAAAAATTTGCAATAAATAAAGCACTAGAACAAAAACTAATTGGACCATTGGAGGAGTCACATACCAAAGAGCAATCTCCCAAAGCAGTTTTGTGAATGGAGCTTTGAGCAAGGAGATCGAAAATGGCAGCAAAATGAGCTAGAACACGGGTTTGAGCTATGGGATGATTTTTTCTAGAGGAAGACGAAGTGAGTGGGTGCTGGAATAAGTGGAGGGGGCACATGGGGCCCACGAGGTAGGGGGCACGCCCCAGGGGTTTGGGCGCGCCCTGTGCCCTCGTGGCCAAATGGTGGGTCCCCCTGGTGTGTTCTTAGTGCCAGAAATTCATAAATATTCTACAAAAAATCATACTACATTTTCAGGACATTTGGAGAACTTTTATTTTTGGGGTATTTTTTATTGCAAGGATAATTCAGAAAACAGACAGAAAAATAATATTTTTGCTTTATTTAATCTAAATAACAGAAAGTAAAAGGAGGGTACAGAGAGTGGTGCTTTCTAACTTCATCCATCTCATGCTCATCAAAAGGAATCCACTAACAAGGTTGATCAAGTCTTGTTAACAAACTTCTTCCGAATAACATGAAACCGGAGAATTTTTGAATAACACTAGGTTACCTCGATGGGGATATGCATGTCCCCAACAATAAGAATATCATATTTATTTTTGACAGTAGGAAGAGGGAATTCAAAACCTCCAATCGTAATTGTTGAAAATTTTCCAATAGAATTGATACTATGAACTTGAGGTTGTTTCTTTGGAAAGTGTACCGTATGCCCATTGCCGTTAACATGAAAAGTGACATTGCCTTTGTTGCAATCAATAACAGCCCCTACAGTATTTAAAAAGGGTCTACCAAGGATGATCGACATATTGTCGTCCTCAGGAATATCAAAAATAACATAGTCCGTTAAAATAGTAACGTTTGCAACCACAACAGGCACATCCTAACAAATACCGATGGGTATAGTGATTGATTTACCGGCCATTTGCAAAGAGATTTCAGTAGGTGTCTACGATACAAATATAGAGGCATAACACTAACACCAGCTCCAAGATCACATAAAGCAGTTTTAACATAGTTTCTTTTAATGGAGCATGGTATAGTTGGTACTCCTGGATCTCCTAGTTTCTTTGGTATTCCACCCTTAAAAGTATAATTAGCACGCATGGTGGAAATTTCGGCTTCCGGTATCTTTATTTTATTTGTAACAATATCTTTCATATACTTAGCATAGGGATTCATTTTAAGCATATCACTCAAACGAATACGCAAGAAGATAGGTCTAATCATTTTAGCAAAGCGCTCAAAATCCTCATCATCCTTTTTCTTGGATGGCTTAGGAGGAAAAGGCATGGGTTTCTGAACCCATGGTTCTCTTTCTTTACCGTGCTTTCTAGCAACAAAGTCTCTCTTATCATAACATTGATTCTTTGATTGTGGGTTATCAAGATCAACAGCAGGTTCAGTTTCTACATCATTGTTATTACTAGGTTGAGCATCAACATGAACATCATCATTAACATTATCACTAGGTTCATGTTCATTACCAGATTGTGTCTCAGCATCAGAAATATAAATATCATTGGGATTTTCAGGTGGTTCAATAGTAGGTTCACTAGAAGCATGCAAAGTCCTATCATTTTTCTGTTTCTTTTTCTTAGAAGGACTAGGCACATCAACATTAGTTCTCTTAAAATCTTGCTCAACTCTCCTAGGATGTCCCTCAGGATACAAAGGTTCTTGTACCACCTCTAGTCATAACTCAAATAGCATTATCATTGTTCTTATTATTTAATTCATTGAACAAATCATCTTGTGCTTTAAGTACTTGTTCTACTTGAGTGGTAACCATGGATACATGTTTACTAATAAGCTTAAGGTCACCTTTAACTCTACACATATAATCACTCAAGTGTTCAATCATATAAGCATTACGTTTCAATTGTCTACCAACATAAGCATTTAAGTTTTCTTTTTTAACAATAAAATTATCAAACTCATCCAAGCATTGGCTAGCAGACTTATAACAAGGGATATCACCTTCATCAAATGTATAGAGAGAATTTACCTTTACTACCCGTGTTGGGTTATTAAGACCATGTATTTCTTCAATAGGTGGTAAATTCTTAATATCTTCGGCTTTAATACCTTTTTCTTTCATCGATTTCTTTGCCTCTTGCATATCTTCAGGACTGAGAAATAAAATACTCCTTTTCTTCGGAGTTGGCTTAGGAGTTGGTTCAGGAAGTGTCCAATCATTATCATTGCTCAATATATTATTTAATAGTAACTCAGCTTGCTCAATAGTTCTTTCCCTGAAAACACAACCAGCACAACTATCCAGGTGGTCTCTGGAAGCATCAATTAGTGCATTATAAAAGATATCAAGTATTTTATTTTTCTTGAGAGGATGATCAGGCAAAACATTAAGTAATTGGAGAAGCCTCCCCCAAGCTTGTGGGAGACTCTCTTCTTCAATTGAACAAAATTATATATTTTCCTTAAGGCAGCTTGTATCTTATGAGCAGGGAAATATTTAGCAGAGAAGTAACAAATCATATCCTGGGGACTATGCACACCAGGAGCAAGAGAATTAAACCATATCTTAGCATCACCCTTTAATGAGAACGAAAACAATTTAAGGATATAATAATAGCGATTTTTTTCCTCATGAGTAAATAGGGTGGCTATATCATTCAATCTAGTAAGATGTGCCACAACAGTTTCAGATTCATAACCATAGAAAGGATCAGATTCAACCAACGTAATTAACTTAGGGTTGACAGAGAAATCATAATCCTTAGCAGTAACGCAGATAGGTGAAGTAGCAAAAGCAGGGTCATATTTCTAGCATTCAAAGACTTTTCTTTCAGCTTAGCTAACAGTTTTTTAAGATCATATCTATCATTGCAAGCAAGAAGTCTCTCGCAGTTTCTTCATCCATAACATAACCTCAGGTACAATAGGCAATTCATATCTAGGGGGAGAATCTTCATCATCACTTTCATTAATATCATCATTTTCAATAATTTCATTCTCTCTAACCCTAGCGAGTTGTTCATCAAGAAATTCACCTAATGGCATAGTATTATCAAGCAGAGAAGTAGTTTCATCACAAGCATCATGCATAGCAGAAGTGGCAACATCAACAACATGCGACATATTAGAATCAATAGCAGGTGCAGGTGTAGGTGTCGCATATTTACGCATAATAGAAGGTGAATCAAGTGCAGAGCTAGATGGCGGTTCCTGACCTCCCCTCGTAGTTGCGGGAAAAATCTTGGTTCTTTCATCTTTCAAGTTCCTCACAGTGATCAACAGATATAAATCCCAAGTGACTCAAAGAATAGAGTTATGCTCCCCGGCAACGGCGCTAGAAAATAGTCTTGATAACCCACAAGTATAAGGGATCGCGGCAATTTTTGAGGGTAGAGTATTCAACCCAAATTTGTTGATTCGACACAAGGGGAGCCAAAGAATATTCTCAAGTATTAGCAGCTGAGTTGTCAATTCAAGCACACCTGAAATACTTAATATCTGCAGCAAAGTATTTAGTAGCAAAGTAGTATGGAAGTAACGGTAACGGTGGCAAAAGTAATAGTAGCAGTTTTGTAGCAGTCGTAACAGTGGCAACGGAAAAGTAACTAAGCAAGGTTCAGTATGTGAAAAGCTCGTAGGCAATGGATCAGTGATGGATAATTACGTAAGATGTAATTCATCATGCAATAGTTATAACATTGGGTGACACAGAACTAGCTCCAGTTCATCAATGTAACGTAGGCATGTATTTCGAATATAGTCATACGTGCTTATGAAAAAGAACTTGCATGACATCTTTTGTCCTACCCTCCCGTGGCAGTGGGGTCCTTTTGGAAACTAAGGGATATTTAGGCCTCCTTTTAATAGAGTACCTGACCAAAGCATTAACACTTAGTGAATACATGAACTCCTCAAACTACGGTCATCACCGGGAGTGGTCCCGATTATTGTCACTTCGGGGTTGCTAGATCATAACACATAGTAGGTGATTATTGACTTGCAAGATAGGATCAAGAACTCACATATATTCATGAAAACATAATAGATTCAGATCTGAAATCATGGCACTCGGGCCCTAGTGACAAGCATTAAGCATGGCAAAGTCATAGCAACATCAATCTTAGAACATAATGGATACTAGGGATCAAACACTAACAAAACTAACTCGATTACATGGTAAATCTCATCCAACCCATCACCGTCCAGCAAGCCTACGACGGGATTACTCATGCACGGCGGTGAGCATCATGAAATTGGTGATGGAGGATGGTTGATGATGATGATGGCGAAGGATTCCCCTCCCCGGAGCCCCGAAAGGACTCCAGATTAGCCCTCCCAGGGAAGATTAGGGCTTGGTGGCAGTTCCGTATCGTAAAACACGATGAATCCTTCTCTCTGATTTTTTTCTCCTCAAAAGTGAATATATGGAGTTGGAGTTGAGGTCGGTGGAGGTCCAGGGGGCCCACGAGGCAGGGGGTGCGCCCCAAGGGGTGCGCGTGCCCTGTACCCTCGTGGATAGGGTGTGGGCCCCTGACATTGATTCTTTTGCCAATATTTTTTATTAATTGCAAAACGTGTCTCCGTGGATTTTCAAGTCATTCCGAGAACTTTTATTTCTGCACAAAAATAACACCATGGCAATTCTGCTGAAAACAATGTTAGTCCGGGTTAGTTTCATTCAAATCATGCAAGTTAGAGTCCCAAAAAAAGGGCAAACGTGTTTGGAAAAGTAGATACGTTGGAGACGTATCACATCAGAACTCATTTGATGCTTTGGATGAAGAGCGTGACCTTACGGCGGCTCATTCGGCGATACATCAGCAAGATCTACGTCACTATCATAGTTGTAGAGTTCGAAGACGGACCTTTCAAGAGGGTGACTTAGTGCTCCGTTTGATTCAAGATCACACAAGGATGCATAAGCTTTCTCCTCCTTGGGAAGGGCCTTTTGTGATCAGCAAAAATCTCAATAATGGGTCTTACTACCTCATTGATATACAAGAACACAAAGATTCACGCTAGTCAGAAGGGGAGTCCCGCCAAGCATGGAATATTGCTCATCTTCAACCTTACTATACTTGAGCCACTGGCTATCTTATCCTTTGTACATACATTTGTCAATGTATATATCTTTTATGATCAATATAATAAAGCCAGCACCCCTGAAATTCAGGGCCTCTGTCATTTTATTTCTGTGCATCTGACTCTTTGTTATCTGAGCATAAGGTCACTTGGGGGCTTCCAACCCACCGGGTTTAGTTTTCATAGCCTCTTGACAGGCCTGAGTTGCCATATTATGAGTTACACCTGCATGTTTGCAACTTCCTACTCCGCCAAGTGACCGCCGAACTCTTAGCAGTCAATCTTTTCGAAGACCCTAAACTTGTTAAGGTTAAAACAGCGGCTTGTGTCACGTGAGGATCGGCTTACAGTGAGCTAGGATAAACTAAATGGCTATGCGTCCTTGAAAGCAAAAGACATGTGAGCCACCTTGTTCGATCGTGTCTTGATAGCCGGCCTAACAAAAATTTGAGATTTTTTGTATCTCTCTTTTGGATTCTTTGGATGTTTTTATGTTAACTTTTTTCTTTTGTGAAAATTTTGACTACCGGGGTCGTGAGGCTCTGGATTATGTTGCCCATGTTTGAGTATTTTTGGGTTGTAACCCTTCCTGGCTTTGGACTTTAAGTCATCAGTATGTTTTGGTTTGAACAACCGTGGTTATGAGACTACAAGTCTTTGGGTTGTCACCCGCCCTGGCTTTTGGTTTTTAAGCCACCAGCATGATTTGGCTTTACAACCATGTTAATCATGTTTTCAAACTATTGTATGAGCCTATGAGTCTTCGGGTTTGGTAACCCTCCTTGGTTTCTGACTTTAAGTCGCTAGTATATATGTTAATGAGTCTTCTGCAAAATATACAAGACCAAAGGTGAAGAGCATAGTCATTTGAAAAGGCTCATATGGATATGATCAGATCGAGCATCACACAAAGTTCCACTACTAGATCAAAAGTGTAGATAAACATGGACGAAGGCATGACAAGGAGGATCAATGTTTTCAACTACCCTATTACACGGCTTCAACTGATCCCAAAAATGTTTTTCAATCAATAGTTTTTGGAGCTGCACTCCCATAACCCGGCCTGAGAGCCACCTGGATCATCATCGCTATGGTCAGTTGTCTTCCTGACGCCTTGAAGATTGTGGGTCATCCCGCGCTCGCTCTTCTTTGTCGACCATCTGGAGGTCAGTCGATGTCCAGTCGATGCCTGTTAAAGCCTCGAATGTGGCTTCATCATTAATAATAACGGAAGAGTCGAGGTCAGGGGCGAAGATGTGCTTACGCCTAGGAGGAATAAGATCCATCACCTCATGTGTGGGCGGCTTAATCTTGTTGTTGTCTTCATCATAAGCCAACGTGTACTAGTTCAAGTTCAGCTCTTCTATAAGCTTGCACGCTACGGGCCGCATCTCCCTGACACATTTGTTCAAGTCTTGTTCTTCAAATATTGAATCATCATCCTTGAACTCTGGGCATCCGGTGGCTATATCCTCCAGGTCAAGCTCTGATTGCCACGCTTTTGCCCGGCCTAGACCAACAATGGTCCAGTTAGGGCGGCTGATAATTTAATCCCTTCAATTTGATTCGGCACGGTTGACAGTTGTTCTAAGACCGTCTTGATCAGAGTTGGAGGATTTTGCCACCTGACAAGGCCACACGACTTCGCAACGTTCCATTGTACAATTGTTCTGTCAAAGAATAAGCCACCTTAAGCTTCAGCAACATGTTTTGACCAAGGCTGGCGCTTCTGGAGACTGTTCAATGCATGCATAAGACTCGTTGGGCGGGTCAAGAAATTATGTATTACAAATCAAATGATGTGTTGCATATGAATCTTACCAAAGGTGGTGTCTGACATTTGAATAATATGTTGCTTTAAGCTGGCTAACTCTTCAATCACCGTCTTAAGTTCAGCTTCAGCATCTTCAGCTCTTTTCTGCAGGGCAGCCTTGTCAGCTTCCCAGGCGGTTCTCTCAGCGTCAAACCCTGCCTTAATTTTCTCAAATTCTTCCAGTGCAGTCTTTAGCTTTAAGTCGGCCTTGGAAGTGTTAGCGTTCTGGGAACGGGGGTCCCCAGACTTGCCTGCATGCGGCCTGCAACGTGGCTCAGGGGGTGGCCTAGTACGGCCCATCTTCATCAACTCAAGCTCAAGACCCTCGCGAGGGGCCACGCCTCGCGGGGCGGATGACGCAAGGCTTCCTCAGGCATGGCCTCACCAGGCCGGTTCGCGAGGAGGCGGAGAGATCAAGGCAAGGGTAACTCGCGAGGTGCTCGTGACGCAATCCATGACGATTGAGACCAGGCGGGCGCCGGCTCGCGCAGTGTCCTTGTTTCCTCTTTGGTGCAAAGAGGGCAAGCGCAAGCGTGGAGTACCGAGGCATCAAGCAAAGGTTACCATTTCAGTGCAACAAGACCAAGACAGCAGAGCGGCAGGATAGAGGTCATCGTGGAGCCCAAGACGGCGTCATCTCCAGTGCCTTTGGCAGCCGAAGACCAACTTTAGTCAGGATAACTTGTACTAGATGTTCCCCTTCAAAATGGCCGTTGTTGGCGCCCTTCCCGCTCAATATTTGGGAAGAGGGACAAGGGCCTCTATATATAGAGTTAGCCACCATAGTAGAGGGGGGATCGAGTTCTCATCAGATCCAGAGGCGATTGAACTCACCCAAGTAGTTCACGGCACCAACCCAAGAACACCTCTCGTGAGGCTGTTCTTCCTTTGTACTATTCATCATCAGCCCCTGAGGCAATCCACCACACCACACACTGGAGCAGGGTATTACACCACAACGGTGGCCCGAACCAGTATAAACCTTGTGTCCCTTGTGTTGTTCATCGCGTAGCTTAGATTCTCAGGGAGGTGTTGGGACGTGGATTGGTAGGGGGAAGATATTCGCACGCACCACAAAGTTCGAACCTTAAGGGTTTTGTCGGAACCCGATATCCAACATTTGGCGCGCTAGGTAGGGGTGCGCCGGAATCTTTCTTCCGCTGCTCCACGTCGATCGTTCGTCGCATCCATGGCTGACGCTCGCCAAGCTCGCGCCGAGCGTCGGGCTGCTCTCGCCGCGCACTTCGCCCAAACGGCTCCCATCGGTGGGCCTCCCCGTCATTCCTTGTCACCTACCACCCACGCCGCCACCGGCCCGGCGGGGAACGAGTAGTAGGCGTCGTCGCTGCATCCCTCGGTGTGGCGGGAAGGCTGCACCGCCACTCCGTCGCTGACTCCAGCCGGTTCGTCGTCGCACGCCCGTTGCGCTCCCACGGACGTGCATGCCGCATTGCTCCTGGCACGCGAGCTCCTGCATTACCGCCCCATCGATGACCTCTACGAGGAGTGGCTCGCTCGCATCACCGAGCTTGTCAGTGCCGCAGGGGGCTCCCCTGCGCCATCCCACTCGCTGCCTTGCCCTCCGTCCTGCGTGGGTGATGCAGCTCAGGAGGTGCCTTCGCCACCTCCTCCGCAAGAAGGCACCCTGGCTCCAAGGTGTGCGGCCCCTGGACGAGACCCACCACGTACAGCGCCCGCGCGACAATAAAGGAGCTGCCAAGAAATACCTCGTCCCCAAGAAGGTGCTCGCATGCTCCCTGCACCGGCATGCCATGACCGCATCCCTGCGCCAGCACGTCAAGACCTCACGCTGCCCCTAGCGGCGACGCGCGGGAATCCTCAGGATCAAGCCCCTCGTCAGCAAAGAGCTCCGGTGGCCACCGCAGGCTGCCGCGCCTTCACCACCGAGCTATGCAGTGTCGCCTGGCCAGGCAAGTTCAAGCCGGATCTGCCCCCTCGTTACGACGGCACTGCCGACCTCGCGGAGTTCCTGCAGCTCTACAAGCTAGGCATCGAAGCGGCCATATGCAGTGTCGCCTGGCCAGGCAAGTTCAAGCCGGATCTGCCCCCTCGCTACGACGGCACTGCCGACCTCGCGGAGTTCCTGCAGCTCTACAAGCTAGGCATCGAAGCGGCCAACGGAGATGAAAAGGTCATGGTGAATTTGTTTCCCATGGCACTCAAGGACGATGCCCACACCTGGCTCCTGAACCTGCCTCCTGGCACGATCTCCTCTTGGGACGAGATGCGCACCCGCTTCATCGCCAACTTCCATGGTACTCACGACCGTCCTCCGATCATGGGTGACTTGCGCGCAACCTAGAGAAACCCTGTAGAAGTACATCTAGCGCTTCAACAACGCTCGCCTCAAGATTCCCAAGGTGACCGAGGAGGCCATCATCTCAGCGTTCTCTGATGGCGTCCGCGACGTCAAGATGAAGGAGGAGCTGGCAATCCACGAGGATCTGTGCACATCTCTGGAGCTGTTCAACCTGGCGACCAAGTGCGCAAGGGCTGAGGAGGGACGCCTCTCCCTTCTCGATCTCCCAGCTGCTGACCCAGAAGAGAAGAAAGCCAAGGCCAAGGATGTGAAGCGCAAAGGAGAAGCCGTGCTCGCAGCAGAGCCAGACACAAAGCGTGTCAGAGACCAGCCGGAGTCGTCCAAGGGCAGCCGGTACTGCGTGTACCACGACCTCCACACCCACAACACCAATGAATGCCAAGAGCTCAGGGCCGTGCGAGAAGGACGTGTCGGTCAACGCCCGAGCGCAACGATCGGTGCTACGGCCGAAGCGGAGGAAGAGGTGGAGGACGATGGGACGACCGAGGCCCTCGCCAAGGGTGGCATGACTGGTCTCGGGAGGACCGCTGGCAGGACCAGCCTCGCGAGGGGGCTTGGAGGGATCAGCCTCGTGAGGATCGCCCACAAGGCAATGCAGGCCTTCCTCCTCTGCCACCACCACCAAGAAGGAATGACGACCATCATCAGGACGAGGGGGCTGGGGGCTTCCAGGAGTCGCATGCTATCGCCTGCATCTTGGGCGGTGCCCAGGCCCCAGCCTCTCAGCGCATCTTCAAGCAGTTTGCTCGCGAGGTGAACGCAGTCCTCTCCAAGCTCGAGGCCACGCGCCCTCTCAGGTGGTCCATGTGTGCCATCACGTTCAGCTCAGCGAATCAGCTCAAGTGTGCGACAACTTCCGGGGTCCTCCCAATGCTTTGTTCCCCAGTCATCAGCAACGTGCAAGTTACCAGGACCCTCATCGATGGCGGCGCAGGACTCAACATTCTGTCCGTTGAGATGTTCAACAATCTCCAAGTGCCATATGACCAGCTTTAGCCAACCAAGCGTTTCTCAGGAGTCACTGATGGTTCCACCACCCCAATAGGGCAGGTCCGCCTCCCTGTCACTTTTGGACAGCGCAAGAACTACCGTACCGAGCTCATCGACTTCGACGTTGCCCACATTCGCCTGCCATACAATGCCATCCTCGGGTATCCAGCCTTGGCCAAGTTCATGGCAGTGACTCACCATGGTTACAATGTCCTCAAGATGCCGGGGAGCGGTGAAGTCATCACAGTCCCCTATGAAGAGAAGGATGCGGTGTGCTCTCTCGAGTGTGCCTTCCAAGCCGCATCAGTCGAGGACCCAGACGGTAAGAGTGAGAACCTTCCCGAGGTAGTCCCCAAGAAGAAAAAGACATCACCCAGCTCAAGGCCTCAGGAGGCAGGCATCTCCGGAGGCACCGCGCCAGGATCTGCGCCCGTCCAAGGGGCGCCTCCCTCCATCGCATAGGAAGGCGCGCCCGACGCCCTCCTCGGGCAAGGCTCGAGGGCTCTCTCCTTGAGGGCCTCAGAATTTGCCAAGATCACAAGGGAGGCGCTTGGGCACCACTTGGAGGCGTGATTTGCAGCGTGTTTCCCTCAGGAAGATGCAAGGCAAGGAGGGCCCAACCCTCAGGAGTTCATCACCAAGGTTACTCAAGAGCTGCAGGAATCGAGAGTCATGCGCGGAAATCGCCGCTTGCCCGGCCTAGCTCCCCATCCGGGCGAGGATGGCGGGCTATGCGTCTGCATTGACTACCCAGGGCTCAACCGAGTCGCGTCTCAGGAGCGTTTCTGGCCTTCGCGCATGGGATGCTGCGAGGGTCCACCTCACAGCTATGTTCGCATGCCTTTCGGTCTGCCAAACGCGGCTGCTGCTCACCAGCGCCTGATGAGGAGCATTCTGGAAGCTCGGGTGGCCAGGCACCGCGCGTTCTTGGAGGAGATGGAGATGGACCTTTGAGGAGCCGCCCGGACCCCCAGAGCCTCCCAAGGCTCAGGGCCCCGAAGGCTCGTGAGGATTGGCTTCTTCACGGCGCATCATCAGCTACTCCAACACTCGTCCTGCAATGATATCAGGTGACATCTTTTGAGTTTCATTTCAGCTGGGAGCGCCCTCAAGGCTGCATCATTCCCAGGTCGCGTGGGTCCGTCCCTGCGGCATGTATCCGTTTTGCTATGTCTTGAGTTTACCTTGCTGGGGGCGCCCCTCGGGCTGCATCATCCCCAAGCCGCTCGGGCCTGACCTAGTGGCGTGTATCTTTCCTGCATCTATCCAGGTTGATTTGCTCTTCATGTCTAACTTGCCTATGATTATCATCTTTCGCCCATCGCGGCCCCTTTTTTCTCCCCCATGCAAACCGCTTGCACGTTAAAAGGGGGGCGCCTGAGCATCGCGACTCAGGAGCTCTTACTGGCTCTCCAGCCCTCACCCCCTGGCCTTGTCCACGGCATCGCGACCTGGCATACCAGCGGCGGCTGAGCTTGCTCGAGGGCCGGGACCTGAGACGTAGAGCATTTGCATCTAACCACCATGCAGGAACACTCAGCCGCCCAAGGCTCAAGATCAAGCGCAACCCGCCTTGATGTAGGGCCCCGTGAGTCCCACGCTGGCTCACGGGTGCCCAGATACACCTCGTCTAGCCCTACCGTGCCGGCCACGTGTTAGGGTGGGGCTGTACACGCCCTGGGGGCTCCTCCCGGAGGGGCCCCCCTCCCACGTACCAGTGGAAGCACCATGCTCCGCGCTGGCTGACGACACTGCCGAGGAGCGGCTATGCCCATACACATACGGAAGCACTATGCCCCGCGCTGGTGATAAACAACTGAGGGCAGCCCACGACTGTCTCAACCTCAGGGAGCCCAGAGCTCAGTACCTGGCCTCATCGCAACGCCTCCCCTCGGGAGCGCCGTGCGAGGGGGCTGGACACAGGGGCTACGCCCGAGTCACGCCCGAGCGCATGCCACCCAGCCAGGTCCCTCGGACCTGGTCATCGCGCGCCCCTCCCTGAGCGGAGCCAAGGTATGAAGACCGTTTGAGCGTCAAGGGGACTCCTGAGCATCGCGACTCAGGAGCCTAACTGGTCACGTAGCCCCCCACTACTTAGTTCCGAAAGGCTAACATCGGTTGAGGTATGCGCGGGGCCGGGCCCTGCCAACGTAAAACGACAGATCTACTCCTACACCCCTCCCTATTTGCTGTTTGCACGTCAAGGGGGCCTCCTAAGCATTGCGACTCAGGAGCCTAACTTGCCATGTAGCCCCTCACTCCTTAGTCCCGTCCTGGTGATCTGGTCGGGGCTAACGGCGGCTGAGGTATGCGCGGGGCCAAGCCCTGCCGACGTAGAACACAAAGCAAATAATAAGGAAACCGCAAAATCTCAGAAATTTAGAAGCAAGTATTACAAACCATAAATTGTCCTCATGATACCAGACACAAGTTTAAATGCCTCCACGAGGCGCGGTGCATGTTGCAGGAGTTGAAACAGGAAAGAAGCCGCGAGAAGATCACCCTTGGGTAGCGCTGTCGCTCGTGGTGGGGTCACGCTTGTCAGCTCCACCTCCCGAGGCCGTGGAACCAGCAGCACCTTGCTTGGGCGCAGTGGCGAAGGCGCGGAACTTCGCCAGCAAGGCCTCCGCCCGGCCCTTCACAGCCTCAGCAGCAGCAGCGGAGTGCTCGGCGTCCACAGGCTCTAGCAGGTCGTCAAGGTTGGCGTCGGGGTTGCGGAGGTAGACATGGCTGAGGATCTGTGTTAGCGCTGCGGAGGAAAGGATGCGAGCCTCAGCCTCAGCCATGGGGCCGATGCCAGTCACGACCTCCTCAAGCGCCTTGACCAGGAAAGGAAGCAGCTTGGCGGGGCCGATCCTCGGCCAAGACCTTCGCCTTGGCGTCCAGCTTAACCCTCTCCACCTTCAGCGTATGCTCCAGTGTCTTCAGCTGGCTACGATCAACTGAGAGCTCGGCGTCGTGGTCCTTCACGACGGCCTCCCGAGTCTTCATCTCTTCCTCCTTCACCTGACGGTCGCGAACCTCTTTGGTGAGCTCATCACGCAAGCCCCGCAGCTTGTCCTCCAGCGCCTTGCAGCGGCCCCTGACAGTTGAAGCATCCTTTAATGCCACGTCGCGAGCGGCTATGGCCTGGGAGGTGACCTGCTTCTCCTCCTCGGAAGCTGTCACAGCCTGGCTCAGCGCTGCTCAGACGGTGGCGTCAGAGCGAACCCAGCCAAAGACCAGCTCCAGGCGCCCGGCCACCAGGCGGGGGTTGGCACCCCAGAGATCTTCTCGCATCCGACTCAGCTCATCGGCGGCACGGTCCAAGGCGGCGGAGGAGCCAGAGGAGATGGGAACTGGTGGAGTAGGAGGAGAAGAGGGCAGCGTGATCACGGCTTGAGAGGCCGAGTCCTCCTGAGCCTTGGCAACCTCGGCAACAGCGTCAAGCGCTGGTGCCTCCAGAGTCAGCGGGGCCACGGGGGCTAGCTCCCCGCCAGAGCGTCCCTCCTGGCCTCGCGAGGACGATCGGGCAGGGGAGGTGTGAGCTCCACTACCTCCCCTTCCCGCAGGTGAAGGCGCGGCCATAGCAGATGAGCTTGCCCCGAGTGGGGCAGCCGTGTCCCCCTTTAGCCTCTTCACCGCAGGCGGTGACCTACCCAAACAATGGAGGATGTCAAGCCTTGACGGCAAAAATAAGAGCAAAGCAGAGTTCGAGTACTTACTGGGTGGCTGCCGCAGGTTCCAACGGCCTCCGGCCAAGCTTGAAGCCTGAGAGCCTCCTGCGGGGCTTAGCCTCGGGAGGTCCAGCAGCAGAGGAAGGCGCACCAGAAGGGCTGGAGCTGGCTTCGGGAAGCACCGGGGCTAGAGTAGACCCTCGGGAGATCAGCCCCGACCTGTCCTTCTTTGGGATCACGGGCAGCTCCCCTCGCCTAGTGCAGGCCTAGTCGTCGTCCAGCATGGAGCGGAGGGCGCTGGACCTGCACCAGGGGGAAGTCTCCCCCGTCTCCTTGGTGGTCGCCTCCGAGTCGCACTCCTCCTCCTCCTCATCTTCCTCCTCTCCCCCGTCGGAATCATCGGAGGACAAGTCCACCGTCGTCGTCGCCGCCTGGCCCTCAGGAGCCTCCGTCGGCACCAGACCATCCCCATCAAAGGTGGGCATGGCATCCACCACCCGCTCCCAGTCGTCACGGAGCAACAAGGGGACCGGAGCGCCCTCCAGGCTTGCCACGTCCTCTCCGACCAAGAAGCAGAGAGCTGCGGTCAGATCTTCATCAGCCAGGACCTCCAAGTTCAGGCGGAGGTCGGCGTCCGCATCCTCGAGCCTCCACAATGGGTGCGAGTGCGCCTGAAGTGGAGCCATGCGTCAAGAACTCCCTCAGGAGTGTGGCCCCGGTCAGCTTCGCCGCCTTCATGTTGCTCGGCCTTAGGTCAGCGTTCATCTTCTCCAGCATCGACTTCGCCCGTCAGTCGTCAAGCTTCGCGTGGGACACGCATCAACGGACCGGGGCAGCCCCATAGGCAGCGCAAGCCGAGAGTTGATGCACCCGGCATCCAGCATGACCCACTTGCTCCGGAAGCTGTCGGCCCTCTTCCTGGCCTTCAAGATTGTGTTAGCTTTGGAATACGCAACAAAGCTTGCGCACGCCGAGATATTGGCACCAGTGACTCGGAGGAAGAAGAAGTGGCGCAGCAAGGCCACGGAGGGCATCACCCCGAAGTGCGCCTCGCAGTAGTAGGCGAAAATCGATAGAAGGAGAACAGAGTTGGGGTGGATATGCATAGCATGCAGCTTATAATGGCGGAGAACAACATAGAAGAACTCGGAGAAGGGAGGCACCAGGCCAGCAATGACGACGCTCATGAAGAAGGGATAGAAGGTGTTCCCCTTGTCCTCCCGCTAGGCAGAGCCGGGCCGGAGTGCAGTCTCCCCCATCTTGCTGCCTTGCGCCGCCGTCATCAGGCGCATGAGGGCGAGATTCTTCTCTGTCATGCTGGGGGGATCCAGTGCCAGCGAGTACCAGGCTGATGGAGCCCCGGCCGCGGTCTTGCAGGGCACCATTGTTCGCTGGAGGAGAAAGGGAGAAGCGGATCTGGAGATTTCGGAAGCAGGAGGGCAAAGAGGCACGGCCTCACCAGGCCGGTTCGCGAGGAGGCGGAGAGATCAATGCAAGGGTACCTCGCGAGGTGCTCGTGACGCAAGCCATGACGATTGAGACCAGGCGGGCTCTAGGTAGGCGCCGGCCCATGCAGTGTCCTTGTTTCCTCTTTGGTGCAAAGGGGGCAAGCGCAGGCGTGGAGTACCGAGGCATCAAGCAAAGGTTACCATTTCAGTGCAACGAGACCAAAACCAGCAAAGCGGCAGGACGGAGGTCACCATGGAGCCCAAGACAGCGTCATCGCCAGTGCCTTTGGCAGCCGAAGACGAACTTTAGTCTGGATAACTTGTACTAGATGTTCCCCTTCAAAATGGCCGTTGTTGGCAGCCTTCCCGCTCAATATTTGGGAAGAGGACCAGGGGCCTCTATATATAGAGTTAGCCACCACAGTAGAGGGGGGATCGAGTTCTCATCAGATCCAAAGGCGATCGAACTCACCCAAGTAGTTCACCGCACCAACCCAGGAACACCTCTCGCGAGGCTGTTCTTCCTTTGTACTGTTCATCATCAGCCCCTGAGGCAATCCACCACACCACACACTGGAGTAGGGTATTACACCACAACGGTGGCCTGAGCCAGTATAAACCTTGTGTCCCTTGTGTTGTTCATCGTGTAGCTTAGATTCTCAGCGAGGCATTGCGACGTGGATCGGTAGGGGGAAGATCTTTGCGCGCACCCCAGAGTTCGAGCCTTAAGGATTTTGCCGGAACCCGATATCTGACAGGAAGTCTCTTTTTGCTGCAGTTCTATATTTTTTCTTAAGTCGCCAAGCTGCGACTCCTGCTCCTTCAACATTTCCTGAAATATAACATTGAGGCAATAGTTATGACACAAGGAGCAAGTTGTTTAAGTCCCAAGCACATTGCAAGCAATATACTTGGCACTTAGGGGCTAATGTAGGTCATTCCAAAATTCTGATTGAGACCCGGCTAATCTTGTCAGTTTCAGCCGGCCCTTGGGGGCTACATGTATGATCGTATCAAGGTCATTGAAACCCGGCTCATCTTATCAGGATAAGCCGGCCCTGGAGGGCTACATGTGATCTTATTCACAATTAATGATTTCAAGACCCGGCTCATCTTTGTTAGGATAAGCCAGCCCGGGAAGGCTACATATGGTTTTATTCAAAGTTAATGATTTGAAGACCCAGCTCATCCTTGTTAGGATAAGCCAACCCTTGGGGCTACATGGCTATGCAAATATGAACTAGTGGAAAGAGGTTGAATTTGTACCTCATATTTCTGCTTCATCAGATTAACCAGGCCAGCTTCCATGTCACGGCTTGTGTGCATGCGTTTTAGGTAGCCATCGTGCAATTCGCTTGCGCTAAAATCTGCATAGTTTTGTAGGTCCAGTTTTAGCTTGTCCTTGTGTATGGCCGGCGGCTCTTCTTTGGCACTATGTTTAGCCAAGATAGTAGGATTTCTTGGATCTGTATACCTTGTGCCAGTAATGATGACGTCTTAAGTGGTCTTCTCGAAAGGGATCTCTTTAGTTAGCCTCGGAGGAATTGGCGACTTGGGCCTTGGTGGGTCTGGGCGAACAGCCGGGTTGATCTCAATGTTCATTGGCTCAAGAACCGTAGCATCAATTTGTGGCGGTGGATCACATGTAAGGTCTTCGTGATTTGGAATTGAAGCCTCGGGGGCTTCTGGTGCCTGTTTCTCAGGCTCAGCAGTTTGGGGGGCCTGGGAAGAACCGCCCACCTTATGCTTCTTGCCTGCCTTTGCTACGCCTCATTTCGACGCTTGCGAGGGCAGGTGTGTTGGGTAAGCCGGAGACAAGGTCTTTGATGTCCACTACACAACCTTCTTCTTGTAGACGTTGTTGGGCCTGCAAGTGCACAGGTTTGTAGCACAGTAGCAAATTTCCCTCAAGTGGATGACCTAAGGTTTATCAATCCGTAGGAGGCGTAGGATGAAGATGGTCTCTCTCAAGCAACCCTGCAACCAAATAACAAAGAGTCTCTTGTGTTCCCAACACACACAATACAATGGTAAATTGTATAGGTGCACTAGTTCGGCAAAGAGATAGTGATACAAGTGCAAAATAGATAGTAGATAAAGGTTTTTGTAATCTGAAAATATAAAAACAGCAAGGTAACAAGTGGTAAACGTGAGCGTAAACGGTATTGCAATGATAGGAAACAAGGCCTAGGGCTCATACTTTCACTAGTGCAAGTTCTCTCAACAATAATAACACAGAAAGATCATATAACAAGCCCTCAACATGCAACAAAGAGTCACTCCGAAGCCACTAATAGCGGAGAACAAACGTAGAGATTATGGTAGGGTATGAAACCACCTCAAAGTTATTCTTTCGGATCAATCTATAAAAGAGTTCGTACTAGAATAACACCTTAAGACACAAATCAACCAAAACCCTAATGTCACCTAGATACTCCATTGTCACCTCAAGTATCCGTGGGCATGATTATACGATATGCATCACACAATCTCAGATTCATCCAACCAACACAAAGTACTTCAAAGAGTGCCCCAAAGTTTCTATCGGAGAGTCAAGAACGTGTGCCAACCCCTATGCATAAGTTCCCAATGTCACAAAACCCGCAAGTTGATCACCAAAACATACATCAAGTGGCACATGATATCCCATTGTCACCACAGGTAATCACGGCAACACATACATCAAGTGTTGTCACAAAAGCCTCAATCCGATAAGATAACTTCAAAGGGGAAACTCAATTCATCACAAGAGAGTAGAGGGGGAGAAACATCATAAGATCCAACTACAATAGCAAAGCTCGGGATACATCAAGATCATGCCATAGATGGAACACGAGAGAGAACACGAGAGAGAGAGAGAGAGATCAAACACATAGCTACTGGTACATACCCTCAGCCCCGAGGGTGAACTACTCCCTCCTCGTCATGGATAGTGTCGGGATGATGAAGATGGCCACCGGTGATGGGATCCCCCTCCGGCAGGGTGCCGGAACAGGGTCCTGATTGGTTTTTGGTGGCTACAGAGGCTTGTGGCGGCGGAACTCCTGATCTATCTTTTGTTCTGGAAGTTTTAGGGTACGTAGGTATATATGGGTGCAAGGGGTACGTCGGAGGAGCTACGGGGGCCCCACGAGGTAGGGGGCGCGTCCGGGGGGGCGGCGCCCCCCACCCTCGTGGGCAGCCCGTATCTCCCCTTACGTGCACTCCAAGTTCCCTGGGTTGCTTTCCTTCCAAAATAACTTCTCCAGTTGATTTCGTTCCGTTTTGACTTCGTCTGATATTCCTTTTCCTCGAAACACTGAAATAGGCATAAAACAGCAAATTTGGGCTGGGCCTCCGGTTAATAGGTTAGT
Source organism: Triticum timopheevii (assembly GCA_963921465.1). Lineage (NCBI taxonomy): Eukaryota > Viridiplantae > Streptophyta > Magnoliopsida > Poales > Poaceae > Triticum > Triticum timopheevii. The sequence continues at coordinate 474,730,568 of OY997264.1, read as the reverse complement.
CCCAAAAATAATATAAAAGTGGATAATAAAGCCCAATATTGCCTAAAACAGTAGATAAAGTAGCATGGAGCAATCAAAAATTATAGATACGTTGGAGGCGTATCAAGCATCCCCAAGCTTAATTCCTGCTTGTCCTCGAGTAGGTAAATGATAAAAAAGAATTTTTGATGCGGAGTGATACTTTGGCATAATTTCAATGTAAATCTTCTTAATTGTGATATGAATATTCAGATCTGAAAGATTCAAGACAAAAGTTCATATTCACACAAAAATAATAATACTTCAAGCATACTAATCAAAGCAATCATGTCTTCTCAAAATAACATGGCAAAAGAAAGTTCATCCCTACAAAATCATATAGTTAGGATATGCTTCATTTTCATCACACAAAGATGTTCCCAACTTTTATACCCCCGATGACAAGCCAAGCAATTGTTTCATACTTAAATAATCTCAAACTTTTTCAATCTTCACGCAATACATGAGCGTGAGCCATGGATATAGCACTATGGGTGGAATAGAATATGATGATGGGGATTGTGTGGAGAAGACAAAAAAAGAAAAAAGAAAGTCTCATATTGACGAGGCTAATCAATGGGCTATGGAGATGCCCATCAATTGATGTCAACATGAGGAGTAGGGATTGCCATGCAACAGATGCACTAGAGCTATGAATGCTCAACAAAAGAAAACTAGTGGGTGTGCATCCAACTTGCTTGCTCATGAAGACCTAGGGCATTTGAGGAAGCCCATCGTAGGAATATACAAGCCAAGTTCTATAATGAAAAATTCCCACTAGTATAAAAGACAACTTATGAGACTCACTACATGAAGAACAAGGTGCTACTTTGAAGCACAATATATGAGACTTACTACATGAAGAACAAGGTGCTACTTTGAAGCACAAGTGTGGGAAAAGAGATAGTAGCATGGCCCTTTTTTTGGGGGGGCCTTCCTTTTTTTGGCCTTTCTCTTTTTTTTGGGCAATGCTCTAATAATGATGATCATCACACTTCTATTGATTACAACATTAGGATTACAACTCGAAACTTAGAACAAGATATGACTCTATATGAATGCCTCCGGCGGTGTACCGGGATGGTGCAATGAATCAAGAGTGACATGTATGAAAAATAATGCATGGTGGCTTTGCCACAAATATGATGTCAACTACATGATCATGCAATGGCAATATGACAAAAGTAATGTATGTCATGATGATGATGATGGAAGTTGCATGGCAATATATCTCGGAATGGCTATGGAAATGCCATGATAGTAGGTATGGTGGCTGTTTTGAGGAATTTATAATGAGGTTTATGTGTGATAAAGCGTATCGTATCACGGGGTTTGGATGCACCGGCGAAGTTTGCACCAACTCTCAAGGTGAGAAAGGGCAATGCAGGGTATCGAAGAGGCTAGCAAAGGCGGAAAGGTAGAAGTGCGTATAATCCATGGACTCAACATTAGTCATAAGAACTCATATACTTATTGCAAAAATTTAGAAGCCATCAAAAATCAAGTACTACGCGCATGCTCCTAGGGGGATAGATAGGTAGGAAAAGACCATCGCTCGTCCCCGACCGCCACTAATAAGGATGCACAAGCCATGTACACTTCATGTTTCAAATTTGTTACACAACTTTAACCATACGAGCATGCTACGGGACTTGCAAACTTCAACACAAGAATTTCTCAAATTCACAATTACCCAACTAGCAAGACTTTGATATTATCACCTCCATATCTCAAAACAATTATCAAGCATCAAACTTATCTTAGTATTCAACTCACTCAAAAGAAAGTTTCACATATCTTGAATACCAAGTATATTAATATTAAGCAAATTAACATGCTATTAACGACTCTCAAAATAATCTAAGTGAAGCATGAGAGTTCATCTATTTCTTCAAAATAAAACTACCACCATGCTCTAAAAGATATAAGTGAAGCACTAGAGTAAATGACAAACCACTCCGAAAGATATAAGTGAAGGTCAATGAGTAGCTAAATAATTATGCAACTATGCGAAGACTCACTCTCATTTAATAATTTCAGATATTGATACTTTATTCAAACAGCAAGCAAAGCTAAAGAAAACTACATTGCAAGGATAGCACAACTCATGTGAAGAAGCAAAAACTTTGGCTCAACCGATACTAACCGATAGTTGTTGAAGAAGAAAGGTGGGATGCCTACCGGGGCATCCCCAAGCTTAGATGCTTGATACTTCTTGAAATATTATCTTGGGGTGCCTTGGGCATCCCCAATCTTGAGCTTTTGTGTCTCCTTAATTCCTCTCATATCATGGTTTCTCTTTTTATCAAAAGCTTCATTCACAACAAACTCAACAAGAACTCGTGAGATAGGTTAGTATAAACCAATGCTAAACCTTATAATTTTCTACTGTAACAAATCACATAAATAATTATTCAACATTGCATACCAAATGTCTCTGCATACTTAATACTCCTATCACCAAATAGAATCATTAAACAAGCAAACATATGCAAACAATGCAACTATAATAGCAATCTGTCAAAACAGTACAGTCTGTAAAGAATGCAAGAGTCATCATACTTCCCTAACTCCAAAAATTATGAACTAAAATTCCCACTGTAATAAATTTATCAGATCTCAATATACAAAAAGATTCAACATTATACCACTCTCTGAATTTTCTAGGGAATTTTTGCAACAGCGGTAAACTTTCTGTTTTTCAAACAGCAACATGTATACTAGCAAAATAAGCATGGAAAAGGCTATCCTTGACTTCTTTATTGAAACTAAAGATGCAAAACATTAATCTAATTAACATCAATCAAATACTAACAAAAGAAAATGACGCTCCAAGCAAAACACATATCATGTGGTGAATAAAAATATAGCTCCAAGTAAAGTTACCGATGGAGGTAGACGAAAGAGGGGATGCCTTCCGGGGCATCCCGAAGCTTAGGCTCTTGGTTATCCTTCAATATTACCTTGGGGTGCCTTGGGCATCCCCAATCATAGGCTCTTGCCACTCCTTATTCCATAGTCCATCGAATCTTTACCCAAAACTTGAAAACTCCACAACACAAAACTCAACAGAAAACTCGTAAGCTCTGTTAGTATAAGAAAATAAAACCACCACTTAGGTACTGTAATGAACTCATTCTAAATTCATATTGGTGTAATATCTACTGTACTTCATCTTATATATGGTTAATAAACTTCGATACTACTCATAGATTCATCAAAATAAGCAAACAACACATAGAAAACAGAATCTGTCAAAAACAGAACAGTCTGTAGTAATCTGTATCAAACGTATACTTCTGGAACTCCAAAAATCCTACCAAATTCGGAAGTCCTAAGAACTTCGTGTACCAATCCAGAACAAAAAGAATCAGATTGGAATCACGTTTCTATGAATTAACAAAACTAATTTACTGGGTGCAAAAGTTTCTGATTTTCAGCAGGATCAACACAACTATCACCGTAAGCCATCCTAAAGGTCTTACTTGGCACTTTATTCAAACAAAAGCTATAAACCATGATTACTAAAGTAGCATAATCATGTGAACACACAAAAACAGTAAGGATAAATATTGGGTTGTCTCCCAACAAGCGCTTTTCTTTAATGCCTTTTAGCTAGGCATGATGATGACAATGATGCTCACATAAAAGATAAGAATCGAAACATAACGGGAGCATCATGAAGCATATGACTAGCACATTTAAGTCTAACCCACTTCCTATGCATAGGGATTTTGTGAGCAAACAACTTATGGGAACGATAATCAACTAGCATAGGAAGGTAAAACAAGCATAGCTTCAAAACTTGAAGCACATAGAGAGGAAACTTGATATTATTGCAATTCCTACAAGCATATGTTCCTCCATCATTATAATTTTCAGTAGCATCATGAATGAATTCAACAATGTAACCAGCACCTAAAGCATTCTTTTCATGATCTACTAGCATAGAATTTTTATTACTCTCCACATAAGCAAAATTCTTATCATTCGGAATAGTGGGAGCAAACTCAACAAAATAACTATCATATGATTTAAAATTAGGATCAAAATGACAAGTTTCATGGTTATCATTATTCTTTAAAGCATACGTGTCATCACAATAATCATCATAGATAGGAGACATGCTTTCATCATAGTAAATTTGCTCATCAAAGCTTGGGGGACAAAAAATATCATCTTCATCAAACATAGCTTCCCCAAGCTTGTGGCTTTGCATATCATTAGCATCATGGATATTCAAGGAATTCATACTAACAACATTGCAATCATGATCATCATTCGCATATTTTATGCCAAGCATTCTATGTAATTCTTCTTCTAGTACTTGAGCACAATTTTCCTTCCCATCATTTTCACGAAAGACATTAAAAAGATGAAGCATATGAGGCATCCTTAATTCCATTTTTTTGATTTTCTTTTATAAACTAGACTAGTGCTAAAACAAGAAACAAAAAGATTCGATTGCAAGATCTAAAGACATACCTTCAAGCACTCACCTCCCCGGCAATGGCGCCATAAAAGAGCTTGATGTCTACTACACAACCTTCTTCTTGTAGACGTTGTTGGTCCTGAAAGTGCACAGGTTTGTAGGACAGTAGCAAATTTCCCTCAAGTGGATGACCTAAGGTTTATCAATCCGTGGGAGGCGTAGGATGAAGATGGTCTCTCTCAAGCAACCCTGCAACCAAATAACAAAGAGTCTCTTGTGTCCCCAACACACCCAATACAATGGTAAATTGTATAGGTGCACTAGTTTGACGAAGAGATGGTGATACAAGTGCAAAATAGATAGTAGATAAAGGTTTTTGTAATCTGAAAATATAAAAACAGCAAGGTAACAAGTGGTGAAAGTGAGCGTAAACGGTATTGCAATGATAGGAATCAAGGCCTAGGGTTCATACTTTCACTAGTGCAAGTTCTCTCAACAATAATAACATAGAAAGATCATATAACAAGCCCTCAACATGCAACAAAGAGTCACTCCGAAGCCACTAATAGCGGAGAACAAACATAGAGATTATTGTAGGGTACGAAACCACCTCAAAGTTATTCTTTCGGATCAATCTATAAAAGAGTTCGTATTAGAATAACACCTTAAGACACAAATCAACCAAAACCCTAATGTCACCTAGATACTCCATTGTCACCTCAAGTATCCGTGGGCATGATTATACGATATGCATCACACAATCTCAGATTCATCCAACCAACACAAAGTACTTCAAAGAGTGCCCCAAAGTTTCTATCAGAGAGTCAAGAACGTGTGCCAACCCCTATGCATAGGTTCCCAATGTCACGAGACCCGCAAGTTGATCACTAAAACATACATCAACTGGCACATGATATCCCATTGTCACCACAGATAATTACGACAAGACATACATCAAGTGTTCTCATAAAAGACTCAATCTGATAGGATACTTCAAAGGGGAAACTCAATTCATCACAAGAGAGTAGAGGGGGAGAAACATCATAAGATCCAACTACAATAGCAAAGCTCAGGATACATCAAGATCGTGCCATAGATGGAACACGAGAGAGAACACAAGAGAGAGAGAGAGAGAGAGACATCAAACACATAGCTACTGGTACATACCCTCAGCCCCGAGGGTGAACTACTCCCTCCTCGTCATGGATAGCGTCGGGATGATGAAGATGGCCACCGGTGATGGGATCCCCCTCCGGTAGGGTGCCAGAACAGGGTCCTGATTGGTTTTTGGTGGCTACAGAGGCTTGCGGTGGCGGAACTCCCGATCTATCTTATGTTCTAGAAGTTTTAGGGTACGTAGGTATATATAGGTGCAAGGGGTACGTCGGAGCAGCTATGAGGGCCCCACGAGGTAGGGGGCGCCCGGGGGGGTGGGCGCGCCCCCCACCCTCGTGGGCAGCCCGTATCTCCCCTGACGCGCACTCCAAGTTCCTTGGGTTGCTTTCCTTCCAAAAATAACTTCTCCAGTTGATTTCGTTCCGTTTTGACTTCATCTGATATTCCTTTTCCTCGAAACAGTGAAATAGGCATAAAACAGCAAATCTGGGCTGGGCCTCCGGTTAATAGGTTAGTCCCAAAAATAATATAAAAGTGGATAATAAAGCCCAATATTTCCTAAAACAGTAGATAAAGTAGCATGGAGAATTCAAAAATTATAGATACGTTGGAGACGTATCAGTCTTGAGTATCGGCGCTCCAGATCATACATCTTGAATCATGCTGCTGCTTCTTCAAAAGAAAATTTGGGTCCACATGAGCAAGAGGATGAGAAAGTCTTACTTTCTGGATGACCCGCCGAGTTTTCTTTCTTGGCAAAGGATTTGATTCGGAGGAGACGTGTATTATCTCTACTGCATCAGGCTGGCTTCTCTCCGCATCATCCTAAGAAGAGTCAGCATCAATAAGTTGTGTAAAACGACAGCCAAGGGAGTCAAGTTCTACCTCCGAGTCATCCAGCTTGAGAAGATCTTCTGCCATTTGTTCTTTACGGCGGCGTGGAGCACGGGCTTTGGTTTTAAGCTACTTGACTGGGGCGGCAGCTGATACGTCTCCAACGTATCTATAATTTTTGATTGTTCCATGCTGTTATATTATCATTCTTGGATGTTTTACAATCATTTTATAGCAACTTTATATCATTTTTGGGACTAACCTATTGACATATTGCCCAGTGCTAGTTGCCATTTTTTTGCTTGTTTTTTACTTCGTAGAGAATCAATACCAAACAGAGTCCAGACGCAGCAAAACTTTTTGGAGAATTTTTCTAGACCAAAAGACACCTGTTGGGCCAAAGAAGTACCAGAGCGGGGCTCCGAGGGGAGCACAACCCAGCACGGCGCGCCTGGGAGCCCAGGCGCGCCCAGGTGGGTTGTGCCAACCTCGGTGGTCCCCCGCACCGCCTCTTTGCTCTATAAATACCCCAATATTCTAGAAAAACTAGGGGAGTCGACGAAAATCAATTCCAACCGCCGCAAGCTCCAGAACCATCAGATCCAACCAAGACACCATCACGGAGGGGTTCATCATCCTCATTGGTGCCTCTCCGATGATGCGTGAGTTGTTCATTGTAGACCTACGGGTTCGTAGTTAGTAGCTAGATGGCTACCTCTCTCTCTTTTGATCCTCAATACAATGGTCTCTTGGAGATCCATATGATGTAACTCTTTTATGCATGATTACTTATAGCCTCATATTTCTTCTTTGAATTTTTGGTTTAGTTAGGCCGACTAGATCGATTTTTCTTCCAATGGGAAAAGGTGCTTTGTGATGGGTTCGATCTTATGATGCTTGATCCCATTGACTGAAGGGGAAATGACACGTTTGTATCGTTGCCATTAAGTATAACAATGTGGGGTCTAATTCCTACATGAATATATCTTGTCTACATCATGTCATTGTTCTAATTGCATTACTCCATTTTTCCGTGAACTTAATACACTAAATGCATGCTGGATAGCGGTCGATCTGTGGAGTAATAGTAGTAGATGCAGGCAGGAGTCGGTCTACTAATCTTGGATGTGATGCCTATATAATGATCATTACCTGGATATCGTCATAATTATTTGAAGTTCTATTAATTGCCCAAAAATAATTTGTTCACCCACCATGTCTACTTTTCTCGAGAGAAGCCACTAGTTAAATCTACGGCCCCCGGGTCTCTTCTTTATCATATTTGCCTTCAAGATCTATTTTTATTCGCTTTTATTTTCAGATCTATATTTCCAAAAACCCAAAAATACCTTGTTGCACTTTATTTTATTTTGCTTTTGTTCGAGTTCTATTTATCCAATCTATCATATTTTTATCTCGTCAACTTGGCAATTTCTGGCACCATTACCCGAAAGGGATTTGACAACCCCTTTAACACATCGGGTTGCAAGTATTTGTTCTTTGTGTGCAGGTACTGTTTACGTAGTATTGCGTGATTCTTCTACTGGTTCGATAACCTTGATCTCATCACTGAGGGAAATACCTACCGTCGATGTGCTGCATCATCCCTTCCTCTTTGGGGAAATACCGACGTAGTTCAAGCCGCATCAAAAGGAATTTCTGGCACCGTTGCTGGGGAGACATCATCAACATCTACTAGGTTCCAAATCACAAATCTCATCTCCTTGCAATTTACATTATTTGCCATTTGCCTCTTGTTTTCACCTCCCCCACTTCACAAAAATTTGTCATTTTATTCACCTTTTTTTCGTTCGCCGTTTTCTCGTCAGATCTATTTTTGTGTGCAAATTTTGTTTATCACCTTTTGTCATTATGGATAGTTCTTCTTCTATCGCATACACCCCCGAGAACAGGTTATTAACTTTATGCAAAGGGGAGGGAAGAATTTGAAGGACGCATGGTATAGGATTTGCAGTGCTCATAATAGATCTATCCGTAAGCAATCCACTGTTGTTCTTCTTCGTTGTTTTTATGTGGGCATCACCACTTGGTATAGATTCGTCCTTTATACGATTACCGGCGGAAATTTCTTGATGTGCCCCTCTCTTGATGCCTTTAATGCTGTGGGAAATTTAGTGGGATGACCACCTCTTACGGTTAATGAAACAACTCTGACTCTCGAGCATGTTATGGAAAGGCTAGATGCTTGATACGTCTCCAACGTATCTATAATTTTTGATTGTTCCATGCTATTATATTATCTGTTTTGGATGTTTAATGGGCTTTACTATGCACTTTTATATTATTTTTGGGACTAACCTATTAACCGGAGGCCCAGTCCAAGTTGCTGTTTTTTTGCCTATTTCAGTGTTTCGCAGAAAAGGAATATCAAACGGAGTCCAAACGGAATGAAACCTTTGGGAGAGTTATTTTTGGAACAAACGCAATCTAGGAGACTTGGAGTGGACGTCAAGAAAGAAACGAGGCGGCCACCAGGCATGAGGGCGCGCCCAGGGGGGTAGGCATGCCCCCCACCCTCATGGGCTCCTCGTGGCTCCCCTGATCGACTTCTTTCGCCTATATATACCCATATACCCTGAAAACATCCAGGAGCACCACGAAGCCCTATTTCCACTGCCGCAACCTTCTGTACCCATGAGATCCCATCTTGGAGCCTTTTCCGGTGCTCCGCCGAAGGGGGAATCGATCACGGAGTGCTTCTACATCAACGCCATAGCCTCTCTGATGAAGTGTGAGTAGTTTACCACAGACCTTCGGGTCCATAGTTATTAGCTAGATGGCTTCTTCTCTCTCTTTGATTCTCAATACAAAGTTCTCCTCGATCTTCTTGGAGATATATTTGATGTAATTCTTTTTGCGGTTTGTTTGTCGAGTTCCGATGAATTGTGGGTTTATGATCAAGATTATCTATGAACAATATTTGAATCTCCTCTGAATTCTTTTATGTATGATTGGTTATCTTTGGAAGTCTCTTCGAATTATCAGTTTGGTTTGGCCTACTAGATTGATCTTTCTTGCAATGGGAGAAGTGCTTAGCTTTGGGTTCAATCTTGCGGTGTCCTTTCCCAGTGATAGCAGGGGCAGCAAGGCACGTATTGTATTGTTGCCATCGAGGATAAAAAGATGGGGTTTATATCATATTGCTTGATTTTATCCCTCTACATCATGTCATCTTGCCTAATGCGTCACTCTGTTCTTATGAACATAATACTCTAGATGCATGCTGGATAGCGGTCGATGTGTGGAGTAATAGTAGTAGATGCAGAATCGTTTCGATCTACTTGTCGCGGACGTGATGCCTATATACATGATCATGCCTAGATATTCTCATAACTATGCGCTTTTCTATCAATTGCTCGACAGTACTTTGTTCACCCACCGTAATACTTATGCTATCTTGAGATAAGCCACTAGTGAAACCTATGCCCCCCAGGTCTATTTTCCATCATATAAGTTTCTGATCTATTTTATTTTGCATTCTTTACTTTCCAATCTATATCATAAAAATACCAAAAAATATTTATTATCTCTATCAAAGCTCACTTTTGCAAGTGGCCGTGAAGGGATTGACAACCCCCTTTATTGCGTTGGTTGCGAGGTTCTTGTTTGTTTGTGTAGGTGCATGGGACTTTTGAGGAGCGTCCTACTGGATTGATACCTTGGTTCTCAAAAACTGAGGGAAATACTTACGCTACTTTGTTGCATCACCCTTTCCTCTTCAAGGGAAAACCAATGCATGCTCAAGAGGTAGCAAGAAGGATTTCTGGCACCGTTGCCGGGGAGTCTACGCACAAGTCAAGACATACCAAGTACCCATCACAAACTCTTATCCATTGCATTACATTATTTGCCATTTGCCTCTCATTTTCCTCTCCCCCACTTCACCCTTGTCGTTTTATTCGCCCTTTTTCCGTTCGTCTTTTCGTTTGCCTTGATGTCTTACTTGGCTTGTTTGCTCATTTGGTTGGAATAGTTGTGTATTTATTATTAAACAGAGAACCTAAGATCTATGGATCCTCGTACCCTTGCTAATCTTTTTAAGATATCCAATTATAATGAACCAATTTCTAGTGATTTGAGTGCACTAGATTATCTTTATGAGGTTTTTCTTGAAATTCACGAATCTGAAAATTGTGATGAAGAAATTTATGAAGAGATTCACGAGATAGCTCCTTGAATAAAAAGCATGATTGCAATGATTTTATTATAAATTCTATTAATGTCAATTGTGTTAATGATATGCAAAACCCTAAGCTTGGGGATGCTAGTTTTGCTATGTCCACTACTTGTTGCAATGATCATGATCGGGGTGATTCTTCTTATAATCTTGAAATTTTATTTAGGCCCCATGATGAATATGAGATTGATAATAATGTTTGCAATAATACTGAAAGTGGGACTGGAAGAGTGTCAACTTTAGATCCCACATATTTGGATAATGTTCAATCTTATGAATTTTTCATAAACGTGGGTTTGGATAGGTCATGACTTTAGTTAATGATAATCTCACTATTTTGGAAGAGTGTCAACTTTGCATGCATGTGGATCGTGTTGAAAATATTTGATGTGATAGCTATTTTGTTGAATTTGCTTATGATCCCACATGTAATTATTATGAGAGAGGAAAATATGATTGTAGAAATTTTCATGTTACAAAATTTCCTCTCGTTATGTTGAGATTGCTATTGTTCCTTTCTTCTTCCTTGCATATGTTAGTTTTTGTTTGCCTTGATAATTTCTTTGCTTGTAAAATACCTATGCAAAAGAAGTATGTTAGAATTAAGTGTGTTTATCACATGTTTTATGATGCTCTCTTTGTGCTTCAATTCTTGTCTTTCATGTGAGCATCATTGAAATCTCAATGCCTTGCTAAAAAGGCTTTAAAGAAAAGCGCTTGTTGGGAGACAACCCAATATTTTTCCTTTCTTTTTAGTAATAAGTAATTAATCTAGCCTCTGGTTAGATGTGGTTTTATGCTTTAATTAGTGTTTGTGCCAAGTAAGACCTATAGGATCATCTTGGGTGATAGTTAACTTCATCTTGCTGCAAAACAGAAACTTTTTACACGCACGAGAAGAATTTTAATAAATCACAGAAACGTGATTTTCAGTTGATTCTTTCTGAAGAAGATTAATAGACAAATTTCCTAGAACTTCCTATTTTGGTAGAATTTTTGGGCTTCCAGAAGTATTCGAAAGTTATAGATTACTACAGACTGTTCTGTTTTTGACAGATTCTGTTTTTCGTGTATTGTTTGCTTATTTTGATGAATCTATGGCTAGTATCAGGGGGTATGAACCATAGAGAAGTTGGAATACAGTAGGTTTAACACCAATATAAATAAATAATGAGTTCATTACAGTACCTTAAAGTGGTGGTTTGTTTTCTTGTACTAACGGAGCTTACGAGTTTTCTGTTGACTTTTGTGTTGTGAAGTTTTCAAGTTTTGGGTAAAGATTTGATGGATTATGGAATAAGGAGTGAAAGAGGCTAAGCTTGGGGATTCCCAAGGCACCCCAAGGTAAAATTGAAGGACAGCCAAAAGCCTAAGCTTGGGGATGCCCCGGAAGGCATCCCCTCTTTCGTCTTCATCCATCGGTAACTTTACTTGATGCTATATTTTTATTCACCACATGATATGTGTTTTGCTTGGAGCATCTTGTATGATTTGAGTCTTTGCTTTTAGTTTACCACAATCATCCTTGCTGTACACACCGTTTGGAGACACACACATTAATCTGAATTTATTAGAATACTCTATGTGCTTCACTTATATCTTTTGAGCTAGATAATTTTGCTCTAGTGCTTCACTTATATCGTTTTAGAGCACGGCGGTGGTTTTATTTTGTAGAAATTATGGATCTCTCATGCTTCACTTATATTATTTTTGAGAGTCTTTTAGAACAGCATGGTATTTGCTTTGGTTATAATATTAGTCCTAATATGATGGGCATCGAAGATAGGTATACTAAAAACTTTCATAAAGAGTGCATTAAATACTATGATCAATTTGATACTTGATAATTGTTTTGAGATATAAAGGTGGTAATGTTAGAGTCATGCTAGTTGGGTAATTATGAAATTGAGAAATACTTGTGTTAAAGTTGGCAAGTCCCGTAGCATGCACATATGGTAAACGTTGTGTGACAAATTTGAAACATGGGGTGTTCTTTGATTGCCTTCCTTATGAGTGGAGGTCGGGATCGCGCGTTGTGTGACAAACTTTTGCAATAAGTATATGAGTTCTTTATGACTAATGTGAGTCCATGGATTATACGCACTCTTACCCTTCCACAATTTGCTATCCTCTACGGTACCGTGCATTGCCCTTTCTCACCTTGAGAGTTGGTGCAAACTTCGCCGGTGCATCCAAACCCCGTGATACGATACACTCTATCACACATAAACCTCCTTATATCTTCCTCAAAACAGCCACCATACCTACCTATTATGGCATTTCCATAGCCATTCCGAGATATATTGCCATACAACTTTCCACCGTTCCGTTTATTATGACACACTCCATCATTGTCATATTGCTTTTGCATGATCATGTAGTTGACATCGTATTTGTGGCAAGGCTATATTTATAATTATTTCGTTAATGTCGCTCTTGATTCATTGCATATCCCGGTTCACCGCAGGAGGCATTCACATAGAGTCATGTTTTGTTCTAAGTATTGAGTTGTAATTCTTGAGTTGTAAATAAATAAAAGTTGATGATTTCCATTATTAGAGCATTGTCCCATGTGAGGAAAGGATGATGGAGACTATGATTCCCCCACAAGTCGGGATGAGACTCCGGACTTTATGGAAAATAAAAGAGGCCAAAGAAGGCCAAATAAAAAAAGAGGCCAAAGAAGCACACCAAATAAAAAAAGAAAAAATGAGAGAAAAAGAGAGAAGGGACAATGTTACTATCCTTTTTCCACACTTGTGCTTCAAAATAGCACCATGATCTTCATGATAGAGAGTCTCCTATGTTGTCACTTTCATATACTAGTGGGAATTTTCCATTATAGAACTTGGCTTGTATATGCCAATGATGGGCTTCCTCAAATTGCCCTAGGTCTTCGTGAGCAAGCAAGTTGGATGCACACCCACTTAATTTCTTTTTGATGAGCTTTCATACATTTATAGCTCTAGTGCATCCATTGCATGGAAATCCCTACTCCTCGTATTGACATCAATTGATGGGCATCTCCATAGCCCATTGATTAGCCACGTCAATATGAGACTTTCTCCTTTTTTGTGCTCTCACGTAATCCCTATCATCATACTCTACTCCACCCATAGTGCTATATCCATGGCTTACGCTCATGTATTGCGTGAGGGTTCAAAAAAGCTGAAGCGCCTTAAAAAGTATGAACCAATTGCTTGGCTGAAACCGGGGTTGTGCATGATGGGAGCATTTGGTGTGACGAAAATGAAGCATGGCCAAACTATGTGATTTTGTAGGGATAAGCTTTCTTTGTCTATGTTATTTCGATAAGACATGATTACTTTGTTAGTATGCTTGAAGTATTACTATTTTTATGTCAATATTAACTTTTATCTTGAATCTTTTGGATCTGAACATGCATGCAACAATAAAGAAAATTACATTGAGAATTATGTAGGTAGCATTCCACATCAAAAATTCTATTTTTATCATTTACCTACTCGAGGAAGAGCAGGAATTAAGCTTGGGGATGCTTGATACGTCTCCAAAATACCTATAATTTTTTATTGTTCCATGCTATTATATTATCTGTTTTGGATGTTTAATGGGCTTTTCTATGCACTTTTATATTATTTTTGGGACTAACCTATTAACCGGAGGCCCAGTCCAAATTGCTATTTTTTTTCCTATTTCAGTGTTTCGCAAAAAAGGAATATCAAACAGAGTCCAAACGGAATGAAACCAAGGAGACTTGGAGTGGACGCCAAGAAAGAAACAAGGCGGCCACGAGGCAGGAAGGCGCACCCAGGGGATAGGCGCGCCCCCCACCCTCGTGGGCCCCTCGTGGCTCCCCTGGCCGACTTCTTTCACCTATATATACCCATATACCCTGAAAACATCCAGGAGCACCACGAAACCGTATTTCCACCGTCGCAACCTTCTTTACCCGTGAGATCCCATCTTGGGGCCTTTTCCGGCGCTCCGCCGGAGGGGGAATCGATCACGGAGGGCTTCTACATCAACGCAATAGCCTCTCCTATGAAGTGTGTGTAGTTTACCATAGACCTTCGGGTCCATAGTTATTAGCTAGATGGCTTCTTCTCTCTCTTTGATTCTCAATACAAAGTTCTCCTCGATCTTCTTGGAGATCCATTCAATGTAATTCTTTTTGCAGTGTGTTTGTTGAAATCTGATGAATTGTGGGTTTATGAACAAGATTATCTATGAACAATATTTGAATCTCCTCTGAATTATTTTATGTATGATTGGTTATCTTTGCAAGTCTCTTCGAATTATCAGTTTGGTTTGGCCTACTAGATCGATCTTTCTTGCAATGGGAGAAGTGCTTAGTGTCAGTGTCAAAACCGGCGGATCTCGGGTAGGGGGCCCCGAACTGTGCGTCTAGGCGGATGGTAACAGGAGACAAGGGACACGATGTTTTTACCCAGGTTCGGGCCCTCTCGATGGAGGTAAAACCCTACTCCTGCTTGATTGATATTGATGATACGGGTAGTACAAGAGTGGATCTACCACGAGATCAAGGAGGATAAACCCTAGAAGCTAGCCTATGGTATGATTGTTGTAATGGTTGTTCGTCCTACGGACTAAAGCCCTCCGGTTTATATAGACACCGGAGAGGGCTAGGGTTACACAGAGTTGGTTACAATGGTAGGAGATCTACATATCCGTATTGCCAAGCTTGCCTTCCACGCCAAGGAAAGTCCCATCCGGACACGGGACGAAGTCTTGAATCTTGTATCTTCATAGTCTTGGAGTCCGGCTGACGATGATAGTCCGGCTGTCCGGACACCCCCTAGTCTAGGACTCCCTCAGTAGCCCCTGAACCAGGCTTCAATGACGATGAGTCTGGCGCGCATATTTTTCGGCATTGCAAGGCGGGTTCCTCCCCCGAATAATTCATAGAAGATTGTGAACACCAGGATAGTGTCCGGCTCTGCAAAATAAATTCCACATTCCACCGTAGAGAGAATAATATGTACACAAGTTCAATCTGCTGACGTATTTTGTGGCATGACGTCACACCACTATCAAGCCTTTACTTGAATCGTTTTTCACTATACCACCTCAGCGCGTTTAGCGAAGCGGTTTCCTTGGCATGTCTTGTCGAAGCGGAGATCGTGTTCCCCTTATTCCGGGATTCTCATCAATACGGACGTGGGTAACCCAACCGCGCCATTGATGGTGGCGCTTGGGAGATAAGCGAGTTTAACTAGGCCGGTGGGGACGTATAGTCTTCGTCCGCCCATATATAAGGGGATAAGGATCCACCCTTTTTACCTACGCCTTCTTCCTCCTTTGCTTATCCATCTCTGCGCACTCTCGAGCTCCAGCGCCCAAGTCCGCGCATCTCGTCTCGACCTTCTCCGACCATGTCCAGAGCGGGAGGCAAATGGCTGGCCTCCTCCGTGACGGAGGAGCACATCACAAAACTGCGCAGCGCCGGATATCTGTCCAGCGACATCGCGCACCGGCTGCCCGACAAGGGGCAGCTCGTCCCCACCCCCAGGCCCCATGAGAGGGTCATGTTCCTTCCCCAATTCCTCCGCGGACTGGGCTTTCCACTTCACCCCTTTGTCCGGGGGCTCATGTTCTACTACGGCCTGGATTTCCACGATCTGGCGCCGAACTTCATCCTCAACATCTCGGTGTTTATCGTCGTGTGCGAGGCCTTCCTCTGCATCCAGCCCCACTTCGGCTTGTGGCTCAAGACCTTCAATGTCAAGCCGAAGGTAGTGAAGGGCACTCAAGCGGAGTGCGGAGGCGCCATGTTGGGCAAGATGCCCAATGTCATCTGGTTCGAAGGGGCCTTTGTGGAGTCCGTCAAGGGGTGGCAATCGGGGTGGTTCTACATCACCGAGCTGCGCGACCCTAAGTGGGCGGCGGCCCCCGAGTTTAGATCTGGTATCCCTATGCAGCTCACCTCCTGGAAAGAGAAGGGCTTGCTATGGGGTAGTTCGGAGGAGCTGACAGGACTCCAAGCCTGTATCCAGAAGCTGGTGAACAAGAAGCTCAGGCTTGTCAATGTGGTCCAAGTCATGCTCATCCGCCGGATTCTCCCCTGCCAACAACGGGCATTTAAATTGTGGGAGTTCAATCCGGCACAGCACCAGGCATTGAGCAGGATCTTCGATACGACGTACGAAGGCACCTGGTGGGTGTTGTTCAAGGGTGCCGAAGCTTCCGCATTCGCCACTAAAGATCGCGGATTTCGCTCGCAGCGTCCAGCTGACGAGGTAAGTGATTCTACCCCTTTACGAGACACTCGTTTTTAATAGTTTGACCCTATGCGGGTTTCAATCTCCCTTTTCCTTTCACAGGACTGGATGAAGAAGGCCGAGCAGATCATCTGCCCGGCTCCCATGCCAGAAAACCCAGTAGACGCCCGTCTAGCGGGGCTGCTGGTTCCGGCACCGCATGTGGTGCCGGAGAAGAAGGCAAAGAAGGAGGCCACGGGAACTCGAAAGAGTTCCCGTTTTCAGGTGTCCGACGACTCCGAGGCGGACTCCTCCCCCGAAGATGAGGAGGAGAAAGAGGACTCTCTCCCCGAGGAAGGAGAGAGGAAGAGGAAGGCTTCCCAAGCAGGGGAAGCCGTAGGGTCCAAGAGGGGAAGGACTATTCCCCCAGACAGCTCCGCCAACGCCAACGTTGGCGACGAAGAGTGGCCCTCAAGGGCCAGGCCTCCGGCAAGATCGTAAGTATCCAGATTCCTGAATGATTTGTAATTTCTTTTGTGTCACATAGTGTCCTTCTAATGCCGCACACTGCCTGCAGTCCGGCCGATGATGATCTCCCCGCTTCATCGAGCGGGTCGTTGGCTCCGTCGGATGTAGATTCCATCCCGACTGCCTCCACCCCTCACGACGCTGAGGATGCCGAGGTGGGATCCCGAGAAGGGATCCATCAGGAGGAGGCTCCGAAGGCGCCGCAAGGCAGCCTCCCGGACTTTGCGCCGGACTCCACGCCGGAACCCGCAGTGATTCCGGAGTCCGGCAGGCGGCCCCTTCGCAAGAAGGGCAAGACCGTGACGCCGGCGGCCCCCGTCCAGCCGGAGGCGCCGGACAACTTGTTGGAGGCGCTCAAAGGCGCTTCCATCGACGAAGAACACCGCACTATCATGAGTGCGGTGATTCAGAAGGTTCAGCTCGCCAAGAGCGGGCTGACCGAAGCCTGCAGTAGCCTTCTAATAGGCTTTGAGGTAAGAAGTTAAAATTATGTATTGTAATACCGCATAGACAGTAGCCCCTGATGCTCGGTTCGGTGTTCGGAAAGAAAAGCCGGACTGAGGATCTAAAAAGATATATGCAGGGTGGATAAAAATTATGTCAATATGGGTTCGCAGGCTGCGCTGCTGACCTCTGCCGCACTGACTGCGGAGGTCGATGCTTTGAAGCAGGATCTCGAGCGGTCCGAGCAATAGCTCGGCCGTGCCAAGAAGCAGCTCGAGGACAAAGAAGGTGAGTAACACCACTTTGAATAGTTACCTTACAGAAAAGGATTTAGGTAGCAAATAAAAATAACAAGGATAACGTGGGTACTGCAGGGGCCACGAACGAGGTGGCAACCCTGAAGGAGGCTGTGTCCGCGGCCGAACGCAATGCGGCCACGGAACGGGCAGAGCGAGAGAAGTAGGAGGCGCGGGTGGCGGCGGTGCGGAAAGAGCTCCAGGCTCTCCTGGAAAAGCATGAGAGTTTGGAGCGCGACTCAAAGACTCGAGAGTCCGAGCTTGCCTCGGCTCTCGAAAGTGCCAAAGCCGCCAAGGCCGAGGCCCATAAGGCCCTTCAGGAGGTTGAGGATGTGAAAAAAATAGCAGCGGGTAAGGCATTTTTCATGCAAAGCAAGCATGTTAATGTAAACTTCCTGATACTTACCCGAATTCGGAGCTCTCCAGGGGCGTTTGCAGATCTGCCTCGCAGTGTGTCCGATGCCGCCGCATTCTACTGAGCCGAGGAGGGGATCTCAACAGAGAAGGTCTTCTGGTCTCAGTACGCTTTGGCCGGCCATCCGGTGCCCCCTAGCGACCAGCTGAAGCAGCTGGTCGAGCTCCACAAGGTAGCCGAGCAGGCCATGAAGGGCCTCATAGTCCAGCCGTGGCCTGGAGAGGCCATGCCTGGGAGCTACTTCAGCCTCGTGCGGCGGCTGGTGGATGCGTGCCCCTGGGTGGACGTCATCAAGCGCTCCGCCTGTATTGAAGGTGCTCGTCGGGCCCTTGCCCGCGCAAAGGTGCACTGGGGCAGGCTGGATGCGGAGAGGCTTATCACTGACACGCCGCCAGCGGGCAAGGAGTATCGTACGCCCGGGATGTACTATAAGACTGTCCTGAAGGGTGCCCGCAAGATTGCGGATGGGTGCCCCAGAGATGTAATTATTGAGTAAACTCGCAATGTGTTATCCTGTGCGCTGAAAACTTTGTTCATATGCGCTAAGCAACGCTTATTGATTTAAAATATTACCTTCTGTGCGGCCGTTTATAAAATCTGAGACATGGCAAGTCGTCGGCTTCAGCCCCCATGCCACGAGTGCTGGCGTGTTCGGGATAAACTTGAGCACTCTTGTTCCCATTTTTGGGTCCATCTAGGGAGGCGCTCAACCCAACGAACAAGGCAACCGGACTTATAATGCTTGAACACTTTCACTTAGCCATATAATTCTATAAATTTAAATTTTGGCGAAGCCCCTAGTATTCGGAAGACCGAGTTCGGGGCGCTATCCACGCCTTGGCCGGACATTATCCGGTTCCTCGCTCGAAGCGGCATAAGTCTTTAGGGACTCGAAAAGACCTCTCGAACAGCGACCAATCTCTCGCCTTATCATGCCAGTCAGTTTTAGCTTTCTCCACTGAGGCGCTCGCCCAGCTCAACTGGGGCGCAATCGCAGTGGTTCTCCCAGTGCTACCTTAGCCGACAGAACGGAACGTAAGGTACCAAAGCACGGGAGCTGGGAAAACCCAACTATTGACCCAAGACATGATCCGAAGCCGATTCATATAATGCTATAAGTTCGGGGTGCCGCACTTGAGAAAGTGTTTGGACTTATCACACCATAATGCGGGGAACATAAGCCCCTGGTGTATTCGGCCGTACCAGAATATACGGGTGCAAGATGTCATTAAGGAATTCTGCTATGAGTGCGGAATGATACAAATAGTGCGGTAAGCAAGGGATTGGACTAATTAAACATGTCCCCCTCCAGGGGTGGGCTGCGGACAGGTGTGTATAATCAAATTTAATGCTCTTAATGGAGACCACCTGAGTGTTCGTCGCAGCCTTTTTCCCTCCCTGGCTGTTGCATCGTGAGTTCGGCGGGTTCGCCGCCGGACAGGGCCTCTGGTGAACGGAGTCCTGTGTATAAAAAGAAGGAAAATAAAAATAAAAAGAGCGACACACTTGGGAGCCCCTGGTGTGGTCGAGCCGCACTCTGGGTCTGTTGTGGTCGTGCCACTCCCCCTATGCCCATGGTATCTCCAGAGCGTAATGATGTATGCGGAGGGCTTGTCTTGCAATCATGCGAGGGCTGGGGTTGGGGCCGCATTGCTACGCGTGCTCGGAACATGCCAGGTGGTCTTGATTGATGTTGCTCCGGGCGCGTTTGGCCGTGTCCGGTCGTTTAACGGCCGGACTCGAAAATTGCCTTAGAAGGCTGCTCTGTACTTCTGCCGCGAGAGCCGCTGTATGTTCCTCCGTTCGGAGGGAGCGTTCCGTATTTCCGTTGACCGTGATGACTCCACGAGGGCCTGGCATCTTGAGCTTGAGGTATGCATAATGCGGCACCGCGTTGAACTTTGCGAACGCGGTTCGTCCGAGCAGAGCGTGATAGCCGCTGCGGAACGGGACTATGTCGAAGATTAACTCCTCGCTCCGGAAATTATCCGGGGATCCGAAGACCACTTCCAGTGTGACTGAGCCTGTACAATTGGCCTCAACACCTGGTATGACGCCTTTGAAGGTCGTCTTTGTAGGTTTAATCCTTGAGGGGTCTATGCCCATCTTGCCCACTGTATCCTGATAAAGCAGGTTCAGGCTACTGCCGCCGTCCATCAGGACTCTCGTGAGGTGAAATCCATCGATGATTGGGTCTAAAACCAATGGGGCGAATCCGCCATGGCGGATACTGGTCGGATGGTCTCTTCGATCGAAAGTGATCGGGCAAGAGGACCATGGATTGAACTTCGGGGCGACTGGCTCCATCGCATATACGTCCCTTAGTGCACGCTTCCGCTCCCTCTTGGGTATATGGGTTGCGTATATCATGTTTACTGTTCGCACTTGTGGGGGGAAACCCTTCTGTCCTCTACTGTTCGGCGACCGGGTCTCTTCCTCGTCATCGCTGTGCAGCCCCTTGTCGTTTTTTTTTTTTTGCAATTAACTTGCTTGCCTGCTTAAATACCCAACAATCTCTGTTGGTGTGGTTAGCTGGCTTTTCGGGGGTGCCATGTATCTGGCATGAGCGGTCGAGTATTTGGTCCAAATTGGACGGACCCGGAGTGGTTCTTTTGAATGGCTTCTTCCGCTGACCGGGTTTAGAGCCTCGGAATCCGGCGTTGACTGCCGTATCCTCATTATTGTCGCCGTTAATGCGGCGTTTGTTTTTGCTTCGACACGACCTGCCGTTGTGGTCCTTAGTATCCGGACTGCTAGCATCTTTACTGATGTTGTTGCTGCAAGCTAGCCAGCTGTCTTCCCCCGCGCAAAAGCGGGTCATGAGACTTGTTAGCGCGGCCATTGTCCTTGGCTTCTCTTGGCCGAGGTGTCTGGCGAGCCATTCGTCTCGGATGTTGTGTTTAAAAGCTGCTAAGGCTTCAGCGTCCGGACAGTCGACTATTTGGTTCTTTTTGGTAAGGAACCTGTTCCAGAATTTGCGCGCTGACTCTCCGGGCTGTTGAGTTATATGACTTAGATTGTCTGCATCCGGAGGGCGGACATAAGTCCCTTGAAAATTTGCTCTAAACGCGTCCCCGAGCTCTTCCCAACTTCCAACAGTGTTTTCTGGGAGGCTTTTGAGCCAATGCCGAGCTGGCCCTTTGAGCTTGAGGGGTAGATATTTTATGGCGTGGAGATCATCTCCTCTAGCCATGTGTATGTGTAGTATGTAATCCTCTGTTGTTCCGTCGTATGCCTCTATGTTTATGGGTTTGAACCCTACTGGAAATTCATGATCCAGCACCTCATCGGCGAAACATAGTGGGTGTGCGGCGCCCCTGTATTTGGGTGTACCGCTGTCTTCGAACACTTGGCGTGTTGTGTTGCTTCCTGGAGCCCTCTTTTTTGGCTCGTAAATGGACCTGGCTGGGCCATCTGTTTTCCCAGGATCATGAGTCGGCTTGTGTGCGGCGCCACTTGTCGTTTTTGGCCTGTCATCTTGCCGTCTATTCGGCCAGGCGACATCTTTGTTTTTTGACTGTGGGGGCTCTATGGCTTCCTCATCAAATTCTGGCAGCAGCTTGCGCTTCGTGTAGCTCTTTATTTGATGGCCATTGCCGTATTTGTCTGCAGTTTTGAGCACTTTGCTCCACCTCATTCTGAGTATGTCTTCCGCTGTTTTGAGCTTCCGTTTTTCCTTCTTCAGACTTCTTGCAGTGGCGACGAGTCTTTTGTGAAGGTTCTTATGCTCCGGTGGTGTGTCCGGTGTGAGGTCGTCTGGACTGTTGGTTTCACCGGGCATGGATTGATTATCCGATTCGTCCTGTTCGGACGGTTGCTTGGTTGCTTGTTCGTCGTCCACTGGTTTGCCCTGCTCTATTGCTGGGTCATTAGGAGCGCTGTTTTTGTCGAGCCGGGACTTAGGGCGGCGTCTGCATTGCTGTTTTGGTTGTTTGTCAGCGGGATTATCTTTTGCCGCGCCCCGTTGGTCCTCGTTATCGCTTCCTTTTGGGGTGTCCACAATATATACATCATGGGTTGGGGTGGCCTTCCAGTGCTCGGTGAGCGCTGGTTCTTGATCGTCTCCGGCATCGTCGTCCATACCGTCGATGTCTTCAGAGTCGTAGTCTAGCATGCCGGTTAGATCGTCGACAGTGGCTACAAAGTGGGTGGTGGGTGGGCTTTGAATTTCTTCGTCGTCCACATCCCAACCATCCTGGCCGTAGTCCGGCCAGGGCTCTCCGGATAGCGAGAGATGTTTTAGCGAATTTAGGATGTCGCCAAAGGGTGAGTGCTGAAAGATGTCCGCGGCGATAAACTCCATGATCGGCGCCCAATCAGATTCGATTGGCAGGGGCGCAGGAGGTTCGGAGTCCGGCAAGGAATCCGGCACCTCGGAGTCACGAGCTTTATAAGGGACAAGGTCAGTGTTCGGCTCCATCACCGTGGAAGTTGCAGCTCCCGAGGCGGTGTCCAGCCACCCATCCTCGATCTGCGCGATCGGCTCCGAATTATGGGTCGGTGCGGATTCGTGTGCGGCCTCCAAAGTATTGTCCGGCGGCAGAGCTAGATCATACTCATCGTGATAGTGCGGCATGCTCGGCTGCGGCTCAGATCCGTCGAAGATCAAGTCTCCGCGGATATCTGCCGTGAAGTTTAGGCTTCCAAATCTGACCTGACGGCCAGGGGCGTAGCTTTCGATCTGCTCCAGATGGCCAAGTGAATTCGCCCGCAGTACGAAGCCCCCGAATACGAAGATCTGTCCGGGGAGAAAAGTCTCACCCTGGACGGCGTTGTTGTTGATTGAAGAAGCCATCAAGCCTATCAGTGACGACACAGAGGAACTCTCAGTGAAAGCACCAATGTCGGTGTCAAAACCAGCGGATCTCGGGTAGGGGGTCCCGAACTGTGCGTCTAGGCGGATCGTAACAGGAGACAAGGGACACATTGTTTTTACCCAGGTTCGGGCCCTCTCGATGGAGGTAAAACCCTACTCCTGCTTGATTGATATTGATGATATGGGTAGTACAAGAGTGGATCTACCACGAGATCAAGGAGGCTAAACCCTAGAAGCTAGCCTATGGTATGATTCTTGTAATGGTTGTTCGTCCTACGGACTAAAGCCCTCCGGTTTATATAGACACCGGAGAGGGCTAGGATTACACAGAGTCGGTTACAATGGTAGGAGATCTACATATCCGTATTGCCAAGCTTGCCTTCCACGCCAAGGAAAGTCCCATCTGGACACGGGACGAAGTCTTCAATCTTGTATCTTCATAGTCTTAGAGTCCAGCTGACGATGATAGTCCGGCTGTCCGGACACCCCTAGTCCAGGACTCCCTCACTTAGCTTTGGGTTCAATCTTGCGGTGTCCTTTCCCAGTGATAGCAGGGGCAGCAAGGCACGTATTGTATTGTTGCCATCGAGGATAAACAGATAGGGTTTATATCATATTGCTTGAGTTTATCCCTCTACATCGTGTCATCTTGCCTAATGCGTTACTCTGTTCTTATGAACTTAATAATCTAGATGCATTTTGGATAGCGGTTGATGTGTGGAGTAATAGTAGTAGATGCAGAATCGTTTCGATCTACTTGTCGTGGACGTGATGCCTATATACATGATCATGCCTAGATATTCTCATAACTATGCGCTTTTCTATCAATTGCTCGACAGTAATTTGTTCACCCACTGTAATACTTATGCTATCTTGAGAGAAGCCACTAGTGAAACCTATGGCCCCCGGGTCTATTTTCCATCATATAAGTTTCCGATCTATTTTATTTTGCAATCTTTACTTTCCAATCTATATCATAAAAATACCAAAAATATTTATTATCTCTATCAGATCTCACTTTTGCAAGTGGCCGTGAAGGGATTGACAACCCCTTTATCGTGTTGGTTGCAAGGTTCCTATTTGTTTGTGCAGGTACGAGGGATTTGCGTGTAGCCTCCTACTGGATTGATACATTGGTTCTCAAAAATTGAGGGAAATACTTACGCTGCTTCGCTGCATCACCCTTTCCTCTTGAAGGGAAAATCAGCGCATGCTCAAGAGGTAGCAATGCTATTGAAAAGAAAATGCTTACTGAAGAACACCTTGAAAACTTGGATAAAAAGATGCTCAATTTTGCTACTAAAATTGGATCAAAAGCGGGAGAGGTTTTTCAGTTGTTAAAAGAAAAGGGAACCGTAATTCACAAAAGAATTCGAGAAAGCCCTTCTCAGATCGATAAATTGGAAGAGATCTTCAGTAATCTAAGCACAGCTTTTGCTTCCGCTAAAACTATTGAAAAAACTCCAGTAAAAATTAGCAAGCTTACTCAAGTTACTAAGAACAAGGGTGCAACTTCTAGCAATAATAATAAAGAAGATCTTAAGATGATTAGTATTCACCCCAATTTTATTGAAGTGATAAGAGATCCTACTTGCAAGAATAAATTTTTCAATCCCGTTCCTAGAAGTATTGTTATTGAAAACTTGTATGCTAAATCCTTGAAGAATTCTAAGTGTTTGATTGAAGAGTTGGAAACTAAAGATGATAACACTTAGATCTATGCATTATGCCCAGCTAGGGGCATAAAACGATAGTGCTTGTTGGGAGGCAACCCAATGAATAATTTTTTTTTGTCTTTTTCTTTCTGTTCTTGAGTGTTTGCATAATTATGCTACAGTTATGATAATGTTTTTTATGTTTTAATTAGTATTTTGGCCAAGCAAAGGCTTTGGGATGATGTTGGGTGATAGTTGCTTTGATCTTGTTGAAAAACGGAAACTTTGTGCGCCAGTCATAGAATTGTTAAAAATCACAAAAGCGTGATAAAATCCTGATTTTTGTACACAAGATTGATATACAAATTGCCACGTTGTCCTAATTTTTTAGAATTTTTGGAGTTACAGAAGTATTCGAAGTTTTCAGATTTCTGCAGACTATTGTGTTTTTGACAGATTCTGTTTTCTTTGCATTGTTTGCTTATTTTGATAAATCTATGGTTTGAATTGGAGGGTATAAGCTATCGCAAAGTTGGAATACAGTAGATATAATGCAAAAATAAAATATGAATGGGTTTGCAATAGTACTATAGTAGTGACTTGCTTTGTTATTCTAACGGATCTCACGAAGGTTTTGTTGAGTTTTGTGTGATTGAAGTTTTCAAGTTTTGGGTGAGATCACGATGGATGAAGGAATAAAGAGAAGCAAGCAACTAAGCTTGGGGATGCCCTAGTGGCATCCCCTCTTTCTTCTAGCGACCATCGGTATTTTACTTGGAGCTATATTTTTATTCGTCACATATCATGAGTTTTGCTTGGAGCGTCTTGTATGATATGAGTCTTTGCTTGTTTTGCTTTTTATTTTTAGTCATGAATCCTTGCTGGACACACCTATTTGGGAGAGCCAAAATTATGATATGACTTGTTAGAATTTCTCTCTATTCTTCACTTAGATCCTTATGAGCTATGGAATTGCTCTATGCTTCACTTATATCTTTTTTAGCATGGTGTGCTTTATTATTTTTGAAGAAATGCTCTCATGATTCACTTAAATTATTTTGAGAGAAGAAAAAATTTATGCTCATGTTCTTCACTTAGATTTGTTTGAGCTATCAAAAGCAACATATGAAAGTATTGCCAAAAGTGATAGATATTCAAGAGGGATATAATAAAAACTTTCATGAGGATCATTGGACAAAATAAACTTGATTCCTTCTAATAGTTTTGTGATATGTTGATATAATATGTGAGTCATGTTGATGAGTAATCATGGTTTAGTAAGAATATTGGTGTTAAGGTTTGTGATTCCGTATGCAAGGACGAAAGTTAATAGTTATGCAATGAAATTACATCCTACTTGTGGTGCATTATTCGGTATTAGTTATGCTTAATGCTCGCTTATGAGAGTTTTCATTTCTTAGTTGGATGCTTCTCAATCTTCTGCTAATCTTCATTTGCACTAAGTATGATGACTACTTGTGCATCCAAAATCCATCAAAACAGTTTTTACCACATGAGTCCACCATGCCTACCTATATGCGATATTGTTTTGCCGTTCTAAGCAAATTTGTATGTGCCATCTCTAATTTTCAAAATAAATTTCTCTTTTGTGTGCTCATACCGCTCATGAAACGGTAGGGGTGGCTGATATATTTCCATGCTAGATGTGTTATTCTCAAGATGAGTGTTTATTCACTTGCCATTGCACGAGAGTACGACAAAGGTATTAGGGATGCCTAGTCCCGAATGAAAAATGAATTTACTTTATGTTGTCAAATAATAAATTCCTTGGCAAGTGTTGGTATGGAAGGCACCCGTGGATACGGTTAGCCATGGAAAGTGAAAGTATGGTTGAAAAATGAGTAAACTTTATTTTTTGTTTGGGAACCTCCTATGATATATCTAGCATGGAAAGTATTGGGAACTACTTGATCGTTTTCGTTGATAGGAAAAGCATGTCACTCAAAATGTTTTATCTATATCTTTTTCGCTTTGAGCTCTAGCACCTCTACAAATCCCTACTTCTCTCTGGAAAGGGCTTTTCTTTTACTTTTTGCAATTTTTATTTTTATTTGAGTCTCCATCTTCTCTTATAAAGCACCAACTAAGGTGCACTATTATCGTACTTGAAAATTGGTTCGTATAAACTGGTCCCCTTATTTTTATGCTTGTTTGAGGTGTCAGCCCCAAAAGAACAAATATTTTGCTTGATGGGGTTGGCAGCTCCATAATTAATAGAAGCATCAAATTAGTCATGCAACTTGGGAAGATTAAGAACACACAAACAAGTAACAAACAGAGGCTCGGAGCAGTGATGTAATAGCTAGCATTAGAAAATGTAGGATAAAACGAACAAAAAGCAGCGGAACCACATGCTAGTTTTCTGATGTGTAATTAAGCATAGAGAACATTAAGCAGTCTGATGGAACCAACAGGTGGCATCAGAACAAAACTAAAGCATATTAACTATATGTGCATTGGTATGTAATTTAGCACATGTAACATGTTCACTGCCAGAAGTATGGCCCTGCAGGTGCAAGCAGAATAACGCGTCTCATGAAAAACCGAATGATGCCCTGAAGAAATTCAAAGGTGCGGTGCTTATGCTAGGAAAGTGAACGTAGGCGCCGGCCGTTGGATAATAATACCTGATTCTCAGCGACGTATGGGTATCATTGTCATACTTGATAGCTAAGGATCGTCGATGGTGCTCGTGTTGCAGTTGAGTTTGGGCCGGTTGTCGCCGTCGCTGAAGCAGATCCATTGCTATGGTTGCGGCGCCTGTCGACATACAAGAAAGTTCATCTGTGGTAAGTGAACAGTTGCACGATAAAGAGAAAAACCGAAGGAGTACAAATTGAAATAACCTGATGAGGCTGCGGCGTCGGTAAAGCAGGGCCGGTGGAGTTGAATATGGCGTCCGTAGAGCGGGTCCGGTGCAGTGGATGAAGGCTTTGGCGGGCGCGTTGTACAGTGCTTTCGGTGAGGCGGATCTGTTGCGGCGGACGAGGGCTTGTATGAAGGGCCGGCGAAGGGGCGGACGAGGGAGTCAGTGAAGGGCCTACGCTATGGTGGACGAGGGCGCCGGTTAAGCAGATCCGGTGCGGTGGACCATGATGGCGGTTAAGGAGATCTGGAGTGGTGGACAAGCCAGTCACTGAAGCGGCTCCGGTGAAGTGGTGAGTTGGCAGTTGGGGGTTCCAAGGTGCGGAAGGTAGATCCGGCGGGGTGTGAGGTCCACCGCTGCGGCGGAGGACTAGATTTGGCGGCTTGCCGTGGTTGGGGGGTCGGGGAGGGGAAGGGGAGGGGCTCTGGGAAGAATGTTGGGGGCAAAGAGGGGAAAACAATGGAGTTACCAAAGCAACCCTTTTCCGTTCATGTGGCAGGGGTAAAACAGGAATATCGCAGGGCTAAACTTTTAGGCGCGTGATATTTTGATGTGAGCGGCAAGTTTGAAATCTTTTGGCGCCTAAAATTATAAGTATTCTGCTCTGGGGAAGAATGTTGACGACAATTTGTTTGTTTTGCACGCAAAAAAATGTGCAACTTTTGAAAATCAATGTCTCCATCTAGAAACTTAGATTGTCCATTCAATTCAAATATGGATCATTGAGCTACTACAAGCAAATACCATCATATGGTCCAATTCAAATGAAATTCCAAATGTGTTTATCCTAAATATGATGACAAAAGCAAAAATGTGTATGTGTATGAATAAAGTGGATGATTATAAAGTTTGAACATGCCCGTATGTGTATATCTCTAGGTTTGATATATGAATTTGAAATCACGAAATCCCGGCTTAAAAAATGTACCTCCGTTTAAATGAATTACAAAAGCTAATGATGGAGTCGAATTCAAAAATTCCAATCATAGGTTTGTAGTTCTGGTACATCAAGGTATATCACGCATGTTCAAAAGTATCGTTATCTCATAGTACAAACTGTGAAACAAATTGATCAACCATGAGTGCACAATATCTCAATTACGCTAAAGTCCCTCAAATATCTCAATCTTTATCTGAAGTCAACCCCCCCCCCCCCACCACCACCACACACACACACATAGAGAAGTCATTCTCTCCCCCAAACACCAACACACGAGCACATTAACACCCCTCTCTCTTGTAAAGTCCGGACCCCAACATAGGTCTCTATCACTTTGTCTCTCGGGCATGCACACATCTCTTCCCTCACTCTCTAGGTCTCCCTCTATCTCTCATACCCAAGCACACGCACTATGTAGAGTGTATATTTCCCATACACACAAAATGTCGCCCCCAAACGTCTATCTCCCTAGTTATGTGGTTCTCGCGCACTCACCTCACACACCACCCCCAATGCAAACAAGCACACTTTGTCTCCTTGTGCACCACTCTCCTCTTTCTATCTCTCCCACGTGCGGACCCTCCCCAGCTCCTTCCCTATATACATATATGTCGTGACTCTTTGCATAGCACCCTAATGTATAATCGTTCTCGATTTCGCACATTGCTCTCTACACCATCTATTCTAGATCTCTCATGAAGTCCCTACACACACACGATGACTCGCTTCCCTTGCATCTCCGTTCATAGGCCAATTTCAGACAACATCAACATTGTCTCCCTATCTATACGCCATTTATGGACACAAACGACCCCTCTCACCCCCTCTCTTCCTCTCTCTCTCTCTCCCCGTCGCTAGCTCTCTCTTTCTCTCGCTCTCACACCCCTCTCCCACACACACACTCAATGTCTCTTCCAAATAGTCTGCTCCCCCCGCCCGCACCCGTGCTATCTCGCTACTACACATGTCACACCATTCCCCCTTCCCTTATACTAGGTTTACATCATAAGTGGTCTCTCTACTCCACATACACTCTCTCCCTCTCACAAACAAACGCGTGCACAAACACACAGACACGCACAAACACCCATTTATCTGGATCCTCATCTCTCCCCATGTCTGCATGTGTATCTCACACACTCACTCTCTAATTATGTATATGTGTCTCCACGTTACACAACACAAAGCCCCATGCACATGTCTCTCTCTATCCTCCACACACATAGACACAAAGAATCTGTTATCATTGCCTCAGTCTCTAACATATCACACACGCACACTGTCTCTCTCTCGCAAACACGCTCAACAAGGGTTTCCTCATGAATAACTTACAGTCTATTCATCAACAGTCATGGCAGTACGGCGAACACGAGACATGAACTACACGTGCTTAGACCACCTAGTATGACTACTAGGACTAGATCAAGCCAAAAAGCGCGCCGCCGTCACCCCCTCCTTGTCGGCGACAGGAAAATCTTTGTTTTACACAGTTGAGAAGTCATTGTGCTAAGGCCCCACATGCCGAGGCGTTGAATAGAATGTAGATGCTAGTTTACGGATGAAAGTATCGATAATACATTTGTATCTCCATACTTATATTTCTTCTCTTATAAAAAACCGAGTTGGTGATGATGGTACGTGTGCCATCTTGCAATATAGACCCCTCTCCACATTTGCAGACAAGGCCTTCCCTCGTTCATCCTTATCTCCAACAAACCTCATTATTGAGCAATTAAGAAAGGAAGCCTCTGGAACAAATTGGCCTGGTGGCCGCTGCCGGCGTCGTTAATCCCCATGCCTCCGCTCAGTCCGACCACCAACCACCACCACACCCCTCTCCTCTTCACCTTATCTCATATTTCTCGAGATATCATTAGTTTTTACACATGGGATTACTCCCGCAAGGGTCAATCACAACAAGTGTTTTATAAAAAAATGCATCTTGATGTTCCGTGCAATGCACGGATCTTGCTAGTACTCCTACACAAGACTAAGTTGGTGATGCTGGTGTGTCTGCCATCCGTCGTTTCTGACCATTAGATCTACATCTAACGATTGCCAGGTAAGTTGTTGCCTTTTCTCACCAATATCCCACTTGTCTACCAATTTGCAGAAAAACACATAATTAGTATCTTAAAACCAACCACATCCCTCCCTGACCTCACCAAAACAGCCCAAGGAATATATTCTAATTGAAACATAATATACCTCTAGTGACATATGTATATCAAAATTAGAGTGTTTTGTACCAAGTTTGTGAATAAGTATTATTCTAATTATGATTCGTTGCAACGGACATGAACATTGCTAGTATTTCCTACCATGCATTTTTTTCCTAGTATTCCATAGTTTCGAGTTTTCGATCAAGATATTAGTCACTCATGGTTGATATTTACTTTCAATCATGTACACATATGCACTATGTAACTAGCCTTGCTTATTGGCTTCCAAAGCTTAACTTTCACTCCTACTTACAATATGTAGAGTATTTAACAAAAAACTACCACTTTCAACCAGCCCTAAGAAGAATCTACTATACAAAAAATAGCAAAAACATACCCAAAATTTCTTAATCCACGCCAAAAACTACTACCTAGTACTCCTACCGATTAGGTTCGTTTAAACCCATTTATGACAGGGTTGGCCCACACGTCCGTGCTGACGAGGCAGCTTAAACCAACACATTTTGTTTGATCGTTGACACGAGGGACCCACATTTGACCTTCTGTCTTGTTATTCCCCCTCAAATCATTATTTTTCATGAACATTATTTCAAACAGTACTGATGCGTGTTTGTCAGTGGCGCCGGTGATGAGCGAGTTGGTTGCCGCTCCGCCGGACGGGCCGGACGCCGCGCTGGCCTCCGCAGGGTTGGTAGGCTGGCCCGAGCGTGACTCACGAGCGAGCAAGCCGCCGCGCTGGCCTTCACTCGAGCCAGATGGCTGGCCTTAGCGCGGCGCGCGCGAGCAAGCCGCCGTGCTGCCGTGCCAATCTAGCTAGCAAACCTTGCAGACAAGTAGTAGGATGGAGCTATCTGGGCTAGCTAGCGGCCGCGAGCGCCGAACGGAGCTGGCATCCGGGCTGCCGCAACATGGGCTCCGCACTGCCGGCGTTTTGACCTCACCTTCTGCCGGCAGCGGTAGCTGCGTCCCATGGCAGAGGATGACTAGGTGGACGGGCCGGAGGTAGGAGGTCACTCGAGGATTTTTGTTGGTAAGAGCATGTATAATGGTTGATAAGGTAGTCTTATGTTAAGTCTGCCACGTATGCAAAGTAGTTTCTTGGAATTTTAGTGGTTTCTTGCATTATTAGGGGTTTCTTGTAAGGAACAATGTACGTACTACTAGAGACAAAAGGTGATTCTAGGTTGCGTTGTACTCCAACGAGTACTACTAGTGGTCGCGGGAGTGTATACCTCGTTTTGTGGGTTCGATCCCGGCTGAATGCACGGCGGCCTTTTTTAAAAATAGTACTACTACACTTTGCTGCGAGCCAATATTTTACACGGGTAGTTTGAGTTTTGAAGTCAAACAAACGTGCGGCCCCACAATCTGGGTGCACTAGACAGCCTAGCCACGTGAATGGGTTTTCCTTCCCAGCATCCCGTGGCTCGCGTGCTCGCCCTAGCCGCACCTCGCTTGCAGCTTCCTCATCAGCTAGTAGCATATTTAAACTAGCGCCTCCCAATTAACCCCGAGGAGCCGGAAAAGCCTAGCGGCGCATTGGGAACTGTGCAATATGGCTCTGTACGTAAAGTGCTCTACTACTACTCTGTAGCTTGTGGCGTTGCACGGATGGACTTCACTCCATTATTGGCTCTACTATAAAAGAAATTCCTCTTGATGTTTTTTTCAAAACGAAAGCAAAAGCTTTGCTTCATCTCATTCATAAAGAAGGAACTACTAATAAAGTTCGACGAGATCCATTACACCTCCACAAATGGAAGCGAAAAGCCTAGTCTTGTTGTATCAAATAACTCAAATGTTCTGCCCCCGCAGTAACCGTTGTTGATAAACAGGCTGTTAGTGTGTGCGTGAGAGGAGCGGCTGAGTAGGCCAGCTACGTGAGAGGAGCGGCGGAATAGAGCACCGAGAGTACCCACTAGGCCACTATGCAGGTGTATTTCCCCTGCATTGATAGTACAATGATGGTTCTAGAGAACAGTAGTACCCTCCGCTTCCAACTGTAGCTCCTTGGCCCTGAGTTTCAAGAGTTCAAAACTGGTGCACTATACTAGACTAGACTAGAAGTACAGTACATCGCACTACTAGTTGAGAAAAGTAGTACTAGTACTCCTACAGTACAAGGACGTACTCCTCCGTCACATAATGTAAGACATTTTTTGACACTAGTTGGCGTGTACAAAAATTGCAAATACATACCCAAAATTTCTTAATCCACGCCAAAAACTACTACCTAGTGCCAAAAATTTCTTACTAGTGCTATTATTTACAGTATAATGCAATCCCATAACGTTCCATAATGCTAGTACTAGTAGTAAGTAATAGCCTCACCCCTTCGCTGAGGAACGATCTACAGTTGGAAGGGACGAGACCCTGCGGTTACTACGCTCTTATCTCCTCCTCGCCAATTCCCCTCCCCCCGAAGAGAAGGCAGTTCGTCGCTGCTCCCATGGATTCGCCAGGCGGTTCTCCTCCTCGTCGGGGCTGGGAGACCTTGGACAACGATCCTCTAGGAGAAACCGCACACCGCTCCAACATCCTCACCGCCGCAAGACTTGGTGCTTCCTGCACCAACTTTTTCTAGACGCTGCTTAAACAGGCTTCGGAAAAGGCCATGCTTGTTGGTCTTCCATGCATCCTCAAGGAGCAGGTTCTTCTATGGGACAATCCTTCGAATAGTCCACCGCTCCCTGGCCATGGTTGCACGTTGACTCCGCTAGAGTTGCCGACATTGAGAGGTAGTCGGATTTTGTCCGATGAGCGTCAGTAATGGAGTTTGATCATGTAGTACTTAGTTATTCCATCCCGTAATTTCTCTGCTGCCCACCGTCTTATATATAGGTCTGGGTCGGTGCCAACGAAGATTGGCTTGCATACCTCCAGCCGGATACCACCATCATTTTGCACAATATCCACAGCAGTGCGGCCGTTCTGGTAGACCCCTTCTCCACCATTGGGATCGGCCTTCCGGACTGGCTGGGTTTTAATACATATGATGATGCCTACATGAGATTGAAGAAGATAGCAACTGCGGACCCGCCGACAAAGCAACGCAGCTACGACGATTACTATCTCATCGTGGTGTTCGACATAAGGATTGCCATCAATGTAAGAGGCAGTAACGGCAGAGGCTGGCGCGTGTTGGCGGCGGCAGATTTGTACCCCTACACGTTCGAAGACGTCGTGCGCCATCTAGGCCGAATCTTCGCGATGACAAGCCAGGGGACTTGTTTCATCTGGTTGCCATCCTACGGTAACAAATGGAATGCACAAACCATCATTTGCATCCCTAATGGTACTCCATTATTTTGCAGGGACCAGTCATCCCCTGATCAAAATAAGATCGCAGATTCTGGATGTGCATTTGCATCCGCGATTCTGTCTAAGCTGGAACCTTGTAGCTGACTTTGGCATATTGGGATCAACTATCTTAGCAGTCGTTACCCATGGTACCACTGATGTGCAACATGGTCACACAATCTACCATGATCCGGCCGTCACCATCTACCCAGGTATTCCATTTTTTAACCCTCTCGCCTTCTCTTTCATTGTTGTACTAGTAGTATACTTTGTAGTACTAGTAGGACTACTTTTTACCTTGGAGGACGCGTATAGCTAGCTAGGCCCTTGAAGACTTGAACCCACTAGCTACCACCATTTTTGTTTTTCCATGTCTTACTATCTCATCCATGTAGCCAAGAGTGGCTATATATAATAAGCCGGTTATTTTACTTCCTCTATACCGGAGTAGTACTATTTGCTGCACAGTATTACTGACCGCCATATTTGAGCACAACATTATTATGCATGGACCTTGACTATGTACGTCACCATGTGTCCAGATCTGGGATGCGATGTGTACCATATGAACGGCGACGAGTTCGACCCCCGTGATGCTACGTGGGTGCCGAGGAGAGTACTCGCTTTTCATCGGGGACAGCTACCCCATTGTGAAGCGGATGCCACCTTCTGTGCACGACATGGAAGGCCTGTTGTTCATGAAGCATGGTTGTGTCTTCAGTGTGCACCGCCGGATGAACGACATGCTGGGACACGCTATCCCTGATTTATGCCGCTTCAGCTTGGATGAGTCTCCATCGTGTGGAACCGGACTAGAAAGCTACGACAATGATTCCCGTTGCCCACCGCTATGGATCGTGCCATCCATGAATAACACCTCGGACTGGAACCTGGAGGAGGACATGTAGCCCATCTATAACATGTAAGTGGAGTACGGTAATTGTGAACGGTAGCGCTATGAAAATATGTAGATTAGTCATGCACAAATTTATCACATGAATTGGAGATGAACTTGTGTGGCATACTGGCATTTGTCCTTTAGAATTTATTACTGGTAAATGTGTTATGTGTACGTGCAACTTGTGTGGTTGTTGCACGGGCTCCAACATGCTCTTTGAGAAAAAAAGGTGGCACGGCTTTGGATATACGTGACGTGGCGGCATCATACAGTAGCATCGTTCGCTATAGTTGTAGTACAATCCTACTAGGTCGACAACTCCTATAAAACCTTGCGCTTGGCTCTTTCCCTCTTCGGGAGGTTCAACAGTTCGTACTCGTGTGAACCTTGCACTTGGCTCTTCACCTCTTTGGAAGGTCCAACAATGATGATACTACAGTACAATATGCTTCTGGAAATCTGACAATGATTGAACTGCTGCACGTCCACCGCGAGGGCGAGGGCGAGGGTGAGGGAGAGGGAGAGAGCGCTGTAGTCAAAACCCTCTCCTCGTCCTGCGAACCACCGCGCGCGTGGGCGAGGGAGAGGCGTAGTAAGCAAGCTTCTCCTCGTTCGGCGAGTTGACAAGACACATCAAAGTAGTACTAGTACTAGTAGTAGTCCATACTGTGTCCTTTCGGATTAATATGGCTTATTTTGAAATGAGAAAAATACACTGGCGGTCAATGTATGTAACAATACGCTCTTTACGGTCACTATATATAGTTTTGCGGCGATTATACGATCACTAGCTCATCGTAGAGCACCGTATTGCACCCTACTGACTGACCACATAGTCGACGTGGCACTTTGTTGACTGGTTAAATTGTCACCTGGTTTCTGGGTCCCACCTGTTAGTTGGCAGAGCAAAGAAATCAGTTAAACAAAACTTTACGCAGGCGCGACACGAGTCCAACCCTTGCGCGCGAACCACCCTGGCTGTGTATGTGAGTGCATGCACGTGTCCTCCCTCAGTCTTCCAACAAAGAGCGTACATCGGCTATAAAACAAAGAGTGTAGTACATGATGTACATCTACACTTCCAATGCATTTAGCCTTTAATCTAAATCGATATTGATTGACTAATGCACCAACTTGTGCTGTAGGCATAGGCTACATGTCTATCCTTAATTACGACATGCAACGGCCTTCATTTAATCTTCTTATCTCAATGGTCGCATGCACACATAAGTCTGCTACTTTTGGGCGTTAATTATGCCCTGATCAATGTGTAAATCTCTAAATGTACAGTCTTTCATGGACGTAGGGAGTAGGTTGAGCACTTGAGCGTGAGCGTGTGTGTTGCGTCGTGTCCTGTGTGCCGCATGGGTGCGTGAGTGTTGCGTGCGTCCATGTGTACATGTGAGTGTTGCATGTTGCATTCATGCACGCATGCATGGGGCTTACTCCCTCCCATTGACATGTTCATATTTCAAGCTTCCTCTGTTCCCTCCATATGGTGATACTCCCTCTGTTCCCAAATAGTACGGAGTAAAAGCCTCCCTCTATTCCCAAATATGAGGTATTTATCTTTCTACAGATTTCAACAAGTGACTAGGTACGGAGAAAAATGAGTGAAGTGAGCGTAGAGGCATAGGGATACTGTAGAAAGGAAGTCCTCGCGGTCCATTATTCCCCATCTCGGTCAGACAAAACTATTCAACTAGTCTTCACAATGAAGTGACAATACACGCTGCAGCAGATGGGACACGTAATTAATAAGTTGAACCAGCATGTTGATGTTACTAAATCAGCCTTACCCAGTACTGCCATCATGTCTGCCAGTAGAGCACGCTTCCGCAAATACGCCTACGCACCTCTGTCCTCCATTAACTGACATATGGGCCCTCTTGTGGTAGACCCACATGTCATCGGTGTAACTATTTACACTCCGAAGGACGGTATATCCTAGTAGTAGTACTAGTAGAATTGAGATTTAATGCACTTTCTTCCCCGTCTTCCACTCTTCTTCATCCTCTCTTCTTCTTCCTCCTCTCTTCCCCATCGTCGGCCGCACACCATTTACCCCCGCTCACTGCTCGCCCGCCCGCACCATATTCCTTGGTAGCT
This sequence comes from Triticum timopheevii, assembly GCA_963921465.1. Taxonomy (NCBI): domain Eukaryota; kingdom Viridiplantae; phylum Streptophyta; class Magnoliopsida; order Poales; family Poaceae; genus Triticum; species Triticum timopheevii. The sequence goes on along the minus strand of OY997264.1, from coordinate 474,693,299 downwards.
CGCGTGTACCATATCCCCCCGCTCACTGCTCGGCCACACGAGGAGAAGCTTCTTCGCTTGCCCGCCCGAATCCACTTCCCCGCTGGCTCGCAGGCACCGAAAACCCCAATGGCAGAACCGACTGACACGCAGAGTCGTGATTGGAATTCCCTCCCCGATGTTCTCTTGGATCTGTAGTCGTATGGACCTACTCAGCACCGTCCGTCTGGCCGCATGCTCGGTGTCTTTGTACAGTCTACTCGTCTGCAACCGGCCGGCTCTTTTCAAGACACCCCGCTTGCTGATGCCCGATCCTCGCAGGTGGCCCAGACACCGACTTGACGATCCTACGGAGGTTGTCGTGGTGCCCCTCGACATACTACCACTACCCGTCCACCTTCCTTCATGCGCGGCCACTACTGGGCGGGCATGAAGACCAACTGGATCATCCTCATCCACCACACCGGTAGTCTGTGGCGTCTCGTGGATATCTACACCCAGTGAGAGATCACCCTTCCATCGTTGGATACCGCCGCCATCGAGCCTCGCAGCCCGCCGGACACTCCTGCCTACTACGCACGAGATGCGTCAAGCTTTTGGCTCGACCTTTGTTTGCAGAATCTGCGAAGTGCCCACACCACCAGAAGACTACATGGATTACAATCTCATTGCCTTGCTCAACATGGGATTAGTCTATCTGGAATCCGGTCGCCATACGTGGTTATGACTCATCATCAATCCTGTTGAGGCAACATTTCTGTCTGATGCTATAGTGCACGATGGCATCGTTTACGCGGTTGACGCACAGATTGGCTGCCTATATTGGTGGAATCTATCGTCGTGTAATTGTTCTATCTCATCTCATCTTTACCTTATGAATACGACTACCTGTTCATTTCTTACAAATTTAGAATGCATAGCATGTCTATAACCACATCATTGCTATATGTTCCTCTCATTTCCTAGATTTTTATGACCACACATGTTATTGTTAGAGTTGATGTGATAACAATTTGCACCTAATGATTAGAATACATATTATGAGCATAACATCATGATTGCTATATGTTACTCCCGTTTACAAGATTTTTATAACAACACATGTTATTGCTTAGAGTTGATATGAGAACAGTAGTAGTAAGTGCTATAGTAGAATATGAGTAGGCGCTGTCATAGTTGTTTTCCTCTCATTGTTACATGATGTTTGAACCATGACATATTGCTAGAATATGAAAGCCATTGGCTTATTTTTTTAACTTCGGGTATGATTATGACCACGGCATTGCAATTCTCTGTCTATGATATGTGTCACTGTTATAATAATCTTAATTCCACACATACTCTGAACATGATTGTTTATTTTTGTCCTTTTGGTCTCCAATTTGAATTGTTGCAGCAGACACAAATGCACTGGCCTTCATGATTACAGGATCTGGAATCATACTAGCCGATGGGTGGTGGTTTATCGCTCGTTCAGCTGACGACGGTCATTTGATGCTCATTCGCACATACCAAATTAACCAAACCATTACATGAAACCACATGCAGTACAATGCGTGGGGCGTTCGTGACATTGATAGCTATGGCTGCTTCATGTTCGAGAAAGATCCCAGCTCCGTTGGACCAGGCGTATTCAACTGGAGGCGGGTTTACAGCCTCGGCAACCACTCCTTGTTCCTCGGGCTCAATTATCCGATCATCCAACCAATCATCGATCATATCACCGGCGATGATTACTATGCTATGCAACTTCCATTCGCGAGGGGGGCTGTGTTTACACATCATACCATGGGTTTCATGAATCACCATATCCAAAGATTCGTCGACACAGCTTGTTGCCAGATAATCTTCAGTGTGTGAAAGGCATCAAGCTTCCATGCGATGGATGGCTTTTGCAAAGCCGACATGCGGCAATGTGGTTCATGCCAATAGCAAATATGCACAACTTGATTCGTGCTGATATCTAGACTGAGCCATGTATTCTGTTGCTGTAGCACGACCCTCTTTTGTTGGATATTATGTATTGTTGCTAGTTTAAAGCACTCCTCTGGTTTCAAGGATAGATACCTTCTCAGGATCAAGTGCATCCTAACTCACCTGTGTAGGATGTACTGATAATGATGATGGAGATGTTGTGCAGAAGCCATATATATATATATATATATATATATATATATATATATATATATATATATATATATATATATATATATATATATATATATATATATATATATATATCAGTTAGGCTTCAAGTGCGTACTTGTTAGTTAAACCTACGTATAAATTGTGACACTAAATACGACTAGTAAGTAGTACAGTAGCAGTACTAGTATACGTCGGTCAAATTATTCATCATGTCCACACATTGAATTGACGTGACAACACGCTACACGTGAGGTGACACAAGAATCCCGACGACGTGTTCGGGTATTCTGGACTTCAGATTTGGAGTACCACTTATCTGTCAAAATCTTTCATCATTCACTTAAAACAGTCGATTGATAATACATTGAGTACCATATAACTGGAATTACCGATGCAAGTCGCCGGTGCTGCCGGCTGGCGTCAAGTTCAATCCCACGGATCAGGAGCTGATCGAGCACCTTGAGGCCAAAGTGAGTGCTGACAGCGCGAGATTTCAGTCTCTCATTGATTTTTTCATACCAACCATCGACAGCGAGCACGGCATATGCTACACCCAACCTGAGAAACTTCCAGGTAAGACACCGATCGACCGTCTACTTGCACAAATATATTCCTTTGTTTATAGCTCTATTTTTGTTTTTAGACGCAGACCTGGTGAAGCAATTACAATTTGACAGTTAATAAAAAGTGAAACAAGTGACTGCAACATGCCAAAGATGTTATGAAAATGCCAACTAGGTACACTAAAACCTGTATTCCACAATACTGCAGGTATCACGCTGAGTGGCCTAAGGAAGCATTTCTTCCAGCGCAATTCCAGGGCGTTCAAAAGGGGCACGTGGACGCATCGCAAGATACAGTCGGAGTGCGGCATGCACGCGATGTGGCACAAGACCGGCAATAGCTTGTCGGTGATGGTCAACGGCCGGCAGATGGGCAGCAAAAAAGGTTCTGGTGCTGCACACCAACAAGAACTTCGACCAGCAGTGGACCAACTGGGTGATGCACCAGTACCACCTCGGGGACCTGGAGCAAGAGAAGGAGCGGGAGCTGGTCCTCTGCAAGATTTTCTACCAGACGAACACTAGGGCCACGAGTAAAAAGATTATAAGTTAGTTTGGTATTGGTAGTTGTACTACCTTGCCATCCGCAAGTTGGTATTGTTGTTAACGATCTTTTGGTATGAACTTGCATTTGCTTCCAACAATCATGCCGAGGGTCAACGTGGGTATAAAGCTAAATCATTTGTTTCAAAACGAATTTTCAGGAACCTGATTTTTATTTGATGGGTAGCATAAGCACCCGCCATTCGAATTCCCAGTTCTCCAATTTTTTCGAAACAAGTGCATGCACTTATTATCATGATAAAAAAACAATATCCGTGTTGCATCCCAGTTATCAGTCTGTACTTGCAGAATTCTCTCGTTTATTGACCACATATATTGTTTTTTTAGGTCGAGCAAGTTTCAACTGGCTGTAGACTGCCCAGGGTTGGTTTTGTTTTTAACAGGCCCAGCCCATGACGACAACAGGGCACAAAGATCCAGCAGGTATCTACTGGCCTCTGGCCCGCCAGCGTTAGTTATATTTTGTCTTACAACTTCCGCCTGTAGTTTTTTTTACTGAATCAAACACACAGCCCAGTTCTATTTTCCTCTTGAAACGCATGTCCTACATCCGTTTTCTAATCTCTACCTATAGTTTTACTAGTTCATATACACATATCATTATATTGAAAACACATAAAATTCCCTTTTCATATTTACATCCTTATTTTTGTTGTTTTTTCCCACCCAGCGCTGATTTTTTTACCACTGATTTTCCCTTAAACCAACTCAATTGTCCCATGTCTTATTTGCTTACAAAAACAAAACGATTTTTGGCAAATCAATAAGTTCTTAAAAAAATGTTTATCATTTCGGGATTACAACAGTTCGGACTCCACCGAAATATGCAAAATAAGGTTGAACTTTTTGACCGTGGTCCTGGGCAGAAAATGGGCTGTAATAAATTACTTAAGAATTAGCAAGTGGGCTGCAAATTATAAAAAATAGCAAATGGGCTTTATGTTGTCTGCCACAGATTTGGAGGATGACTTGTGGGCCTACTAAGTACATGCGTACACAAGGTTTCTCAAAAAAGAAACTTAGTCAACAATCGACTCTACCAGCGTCAGACCGTTAGATGTGAATCTAACGGCAATCGTGCTTCTTCAGTCTCTGATCTTCCTGCCCCAGCCGCCCAAACCAGCGCCATCGGAACTGCCTGCTCCCGCCTCCTGTGGCCGGCAGTGCTACCGCGCAGACCTCACGGCCCCATCATACTCGCATCCCTGGCCTGTCTATCCCTCTACTCACCCACACCTCCTGTTATTTTCCGGCTATGGCAGCCGAACCAGTCAACCCTCGTACTCTCCACCGCGTGGACAGCCACTGTCGTGTCTTCCCCGGCTCCATGTTGTTTCCTTCGTAGGCCTCGCCGTCGTCCACCGCCCTGGTGCTCTCGGCGCGGCGTGGTCAACGATGTCCATCCAATGGTCGTAGTGCTTCGTCAACCTCTGGTCTTCTTGCCCCAGCCGCCCAAAGCTGCATCGGTCGTGCCGCATGCTCCTGCCTCCCGTGGTCGGCTGTGCTAGCGCGAAGGCCTCACCGTCCCCATACTACTCCCACCGCTGGCCAGGCCATCCCTCCACTCACCCACTCCCCCTGTTATTCTGCAGCGACGGCAGCCTCACACCGCAGCCGAACCAGTGAACCCTCGTACTCCTCTCCGTGTGGGCATCCACTACCGCGTCTTCCCCGGCTTCGCGTCGTCCTCTTCCTAGGCCTCGCCGTCGTCCACCGCCGTGGTGCTCTCGGCGTGGCGTGGTCAATGTAGTCAATGACCGACTTCCATCAGAAGAGTACAATATGTGGAGAGGCTGACAGCTGGGTCCATGGCAGCCGCAAGGAAGTGCCTCCTTATTACACGCAAAATAACTATTCCTCCACCTGACAACACGGACCCACTGGATGGGCCACCAGTATTTCACGGAAAAAATGTTTCCCCCTGACTGCTGGGACCCACCGGAGGGGCCACCGTATTTCGTGAAAAAAACGTTTGCCCCTAACTGCTGGGACTTACCGGATGGACCATCGTATTTCACGAAAAAACGTTCCCCCCGCTGTCAGCTCGGACCCACCGGAAGTGCCTCCTTATTACTCACAGAAAAATGAATACTCCCCCTGCTAGCTGGGACCCACCATGGTGGGAGGCTGACTTCTGGGCCTACTAAGTTGACGGGGACGGAGGGCTTTGTCAACTTAGTCAATATGAACGATTCTAGCTCTAGTGACCGTACGATGTCCATCCAACGGCCGTCGTGCTTCTTCAATCTCTGCCCTTCCTGCTCCAGCCACTCAAACAAGCGCCGGCGGGACTGCCTGCTCCCTCCTCCCCGCGGCTGGCTGTGTTGCCGTGCAGGCCTCTGTAAGTGCATCTAGTGCCCCTTAGTGATTTTGGTGTATTGAAGACTTATAGGTTAAGGGACTAATGTGTTTATGAGTGTACACAGGTCTATAAGTCTATGAGGAGTTTGATATTTATAGAGAAAGTCGACCACTAAAAATGAATATCTTCGACTGAAACTTTTGGTATTTCTGAAGACTTTCATGAAGACTTTGAAAGTGAAGAAATTTGTGTGTCCTTGAAGACTTGATATTCATGCGAGGAATATGAAGCTTGAAGACTTTCGTTTTCATAGTTTTGTTTTTCTCTTTCTTGAGTCATAGGAAACACCGTACTGTTAAAGGGGGTCGAGGAAATACTAAGGAAAATTTTCCATGTGATGCTCAACTCAAAATCCTACACCTACCAATCCCTTCGAGTGAAGCCATTGGAAATCTCATATAGTTCTGTCAATTTCTTCAGTGACAGAGACGAAGTTCTTCTAGTCGCTGAGGAATTTGTTCTGACTAAGGAGTTAGGAATTCGCCAGTGCGGATTGCCTACACAGTGAGGAACATGATAGCCTTGAGGAATTTGAGAGTCAAACTTCCGACCGTTGTTGTGCTACGCGCCAGCTGTCCCAAATATCTTTTCCACCTAACGGTCATATCATTGAAGGGCTTATCATGTTGGGTTGCTCCCTAAGCTATAAATACCCACCCCCTACAACCACTAGCTGGTTGGCTGCTCCGAGAGAAACTGACACTTGTCATTTGAGAGCAACCCATCCTCCGAGGACTTTGAGTGAAAATCATCGAGTGAGGAAAATCCAAACCCAAAGTGATTGAGCATCACTGAAGAGATTGATCCTGCGTGGATCCGACGCTTGTTACCTTTGAGGACTGTGCTTCTTCCAGACGGTTAGGCATCATGGTCTAGAGCATCCAAGAGGAATTGTGGATCGCCGAGTGACCAAAGTCTGTGAAGGTTTGGAAGTCGCCTGAAGACTTACCACGAGTGATTGGATGGGGTCTGTGTGACCTTATTTCAAGGAGAATATGGTGAGGACTTGGTGTCCTGAGCTGCGTGCTCAGAGACTGGGTGTCCGGGACTGTGTGTCCTCGAGTTTAAATACTCAGCCGCTCCAACCAGACGTACAACTGAGACAGCAGTTGGAACTGGTCTACCAAATCATTGTCTTCACCAACCCTACTGGTTCTATTTCCTCAACTCTTTCATTTCCTCATTACTGTGTTAAGTGTTTGTTCATATCTGTGTTTGAAGACTTTGACTGAAGACTTTCTCAATTTCCTCAGTTCAATTTCTTTAGTCTGTTTGTCTTCATCTTGTGTTATCCTATGTTTACGCTTTCTGTACTCTGTGATTGTCTTCATTTCATAATGATGATTGTGCATGTCTTCTGTTATGCTTACTTCTGAGTACTTATTCCGCTGCAAGTAGTTCTTCGCTAAGGAATTTCCTCACCGCCAAATTGCTAAGTGAAGAATTCATAAAAATTGCCTATTCACCCCCCCTCTAGTCGATATAACGCACTTTCAATTGTTATCAGAGCGAGGTACTCCCTTGTTCTGTGTGATTTTGGTTTAATCGCCTGGAGTTTTAGTTAAGTCGACTGCAGGATCGAGGAACGTTTCCTGCCCCATCTTTGATGGTCATGAGTATCCTCGGTGGAAGGCCATGATGAAGAAGTGACTCATGGCTATGGACAGCGAACTGTGGACCGTCACTGAGATTGGTCTTACCGATCTATGCAAGATGGTTGAGGCTGATGACTTCGCAAGTACACACTGCTCAACCTCACAGCAAAGGATGTCATCTGCTCTAGTCTGTCCCAAAATCAGTTCAGGAACATCATGCATCTCAATCACGTGAAGCTAATCTGGGACCGTCTCTCTGAGGTCTATGAAGGTCATCATACTCGTCATGATCCCTGGTTTGAAGACTACAAGGAATCTCTCAATACGATGACATTTGAACCAAAATCATCATCATCTACCACCCCCTGCCTTATGGAAAACGGTGCTGAGGTAACCGAATCCTACCTATCCGAATCTAATGATGATGAATCTGGCGATGAATTTGGATCTAGCTACGTCAAACTTGCTTCCCTTGCCCATAAACAACAAAGAGCCTTGGAAAAAGTTCACTACATGCTAAATAAGAGCAATGATATGTTGGGTGAAGAAATGGATCAGTCAAAAGCATTGGCTGAAAGTCTTCAGAGACTTCATTCCAAGTTTGACGCCCTTCAAGATCAACATAATACTCTCTTGTTTGATCACGAGAAGCTTTCTTCTGAATCTCTTCAAAGAAAGCAAGATCTTGAGAAGCTAAGAGTGAGTTATGAAGATCTTCAGAAGGAGCGTGATTCATTACTTGCTCAACAAATCAGCGCCACTCAGGAACAATTTGATCCTCCATGCTTAAAGTGCATTGAACGTGAATCTGCTAATTCTTCACCTGAATGTTCAAAGGCTTCAAATGTTATAAATTCTTCACCTGCCTCTGCTATCACTAATTCCTCATCTGAGGACATTGCTAGTATCACTGACAATGCAGGGCTGAAGGAATTGTACATGACAGGCATGTACAAAAGCCTCAAAGGGCATCATACTCTTTGTGATGTGCTTAAAAAGCAGATCCTCAACAGAAACCCTAGGAAAGAGGGTATTGCCTTTGAGAGGAAACTCAATGCTGATGGAACTTATTGGAAGCCTGAGCAGTACCCCAAAACCTCATGGGTTGTTGCAAAGGGACCTCCAGTTGATCCATCTAACTTATCTGGCTTTACATGTGAATCTCCTCATTCTTCTGATGAGTCATTTGACTCCAACTATAAATTGTTCAAAAATCAGAATGGTGAAGTATTTGCTGGATATGTTGGCACTAACTGCAGGAACGGTTCCCCTATGAAGAAAATCTGGGTTCCCAAAAGTTATGATCAAAGTCTTCAGGTGAATGTCCTCATGACACCACCAGTGAAGAACAGGAACCCCAGATCAAATTCTTCATATGGACCAAATTCTTCATATGGATCCAAGTCCTCATACGGACCAAATTCCTCACATGGATCAAATTCTCAAAAGGATCAAAGTCCTCATATGAACATCATCGTGCTAACAACTCTGCTTCGCAGGGTAGAGCTAAGGGCTATGAATATGAGCATTACTCTTCAAATCATTATGTTCATAAGTCCTCGAAGAATTTCTCTGCTTATTCATATGCTTACCCTAACCCCTCTTATGTGAAACGAAATGGTTTGGCATCTTTGCCACCTTTCTCATATGGTGCTCGCAGTGTGATGAACTCTTTGCCACCCCTCTAGATGTGGGTGGTGAAGAAAAAGAACTAACCTCTTATGCAGGGTCAGGTCTCCGGACGTGCTTTGACGTCTGAAGAATTTGCTGGGGGCCTGACAAAATGCCTGAAAGGACGCAGGCTAATCATGATGAAATGAATCTTCATTTCACACGTCCTCAATACTGCTTATCTGTGCTATTGCTTGATGAAATTGAACTGGTGATACTAATATCATATTCTTCACTGATGAAGTATATGAGTTTGTAAGCTACACTAATTCATCTGCAGGATGATCAACCCAAAGCAAACGAGTGGGTCCTCGATGGTGGTTGTACAAATCACATGACTGGTGATAAGAATCTATTGATGGATGCTCCATTAACACCATCACATCTGAAGCATATCATCTTCACTGACAAAGGCAAAAGTCAGGTATTAGGTCTAGGTAAGGTTGCGATCTCTAAGGATCGACACATGGACAAAGTCATGCTTGTCGAGTCCTTAGGATACAACCTCATGCCTGTCTCATTGCTTTGTGATCTTGATATGGTTGTTGTCTTTGGCAAGTATCATTGTGTTGTGATCATGGAAGCTGACAATTCCAAAGTCTTCAAAGGCTTTAGGAGAGGAGATTTGTACATTGTTGATTTCTCTACAGGACCACAACCTACCGTGTGCTTACTTGCAAAAGCTTCAGAAGGCTGGCTATGGCATCGACGACTTGGTCACGCTGGCATGAGGAATCTGCACACGCTCGTGAAGAAGAAGCATGTCATTGGCATTTAGAACGTCAAATTCCTCAAGGATCACCTGTGTGGTGCCTGTGAAGCTGGAAAAATGACCAAGGCCAAGCATCCAGAAAAGACTATCATGACTACCACTCGACCATTTGAATTGCTATACATGGATCTCTTTGGTCCTAATCATTATTCTGCTATGACTAATGATGCATCTCTATATGGCTTTGTTATCGTTAATGATTACTCTCGTTACACATGGGTGCACATTGTTACTTACAAGCATGAAGTGCAGGAAGTCTTCAAACGATTTTCCTCGAGGGCTTCAACCAACTTTGGTGTGAAGATCAAGCACATCAGGAGTGACAATGGAACTGAGTTCAAGAATTCAGAACTCTTATTGAGATGGCTTGCACTATGCTTGATGAATACAAAACCCCTCACCGGTTTTGGATTGATGCAATTGATACCGCGTGCCACATCATCAACAGAGTATATCTTCACAAATTCCTCAAAAAGACTGCCTATGAACTCCTCACTGACAAGAAACCCAATGTGAGTTATTTCAAAGTCTTCGGTGCTAAATTTTGGATTAGAGATCCTCATCACAATGCTAAATTTGCACCGAAAGCACATGAAGGTTTTATGCTTGGTGACGGAAAGGACTCGCACACCTACAGAGTCTTCAACATCGCTCTTCACAAGATTGTTGAAACTGTAGATGTGCGGTTCGGTGAAACTAATGGCTCGCAAAGAGAGCACCTACCTTCTGTGATAGATGAACCAGCACCTAAAGATTCTACCAAGTTCAAGGCTACTGAGGATGTCATTCCTATTGAAGAAACTGCTGAAGAGTTCATTCCAGAACGCGAAGATCGTCGAGCAGATGCACCTGAAGATAATGCTGAAGAAAATGCTGATCAAATTCCTCGATGACAACCAGCTCATCCTCGTGTTGCAAAAGAAGTGCAAGTTGAAAAGATCATCGATGACATTGAAGCACCAGGTCCTCTCACACGCGCAAAAGCTTCACATTTATCTAACTTTTGTGGGCACTATGCTTTTGTCTCTATCACAGAGCCCACCAAGGTAGATGAAGCATTTCTGGAGCCTGAGTGGATTCAGGCTATGCAAGAAGAATTACATCAGTTTGAGCTCAATAATGTCTGGGAACTAGTGAAACGTCCAGATCCTCGCAAGCATAATATCATCGGCAAAAAATGGATCTACCACAACAAGCAAGATGAAAATGGCCTTGTGGTGAGGAATAAGGCACGACTTGTAGCTCAAGGCTACACACAGGTTGAAGGAGTTGATTTTGATGAAACTTTTGCACCTGTTGCTAGACTTGAGGCCATTCGCATATTACTTGCATATGCTAACCATCATAATATCACTTTATATCAAATGGATGTGAAAAGTGCATTCCTCAATGGTAAGCTTGAGGAAGAAGTGTATGTTGCTCAACCCCCAGGTTTTGAAGATCCTAAGAATCCCGACAAAGTCTTCAGACTCAACAAGGCCCTCTATGGCCTCAAGCAGGCCCCTCGGGCGTGGTATGACACTTTGAAGGAATTCTTTATGAAGAATGGCTTCACACCCGGTTCACTCGACCCTACTCTCTTTACTAAATCTTATGATGGTGAACTGTTTGTGTGCCAAATATACGTTGATGATATTACCTTTGGCTGTACTGACCAACGTTATAGTGATGAATTTGCCTACATGATGAGTGAAGAATATCAAATGTCTATGATGGGAGAGTTGAAATTCTTTTTAGGTCTTCAAATTTTTCAACAGCGCAATGGCATATTCATATCTCAGGAGAAATACCTCAAGGATGTACTGAGGAAATTCGGCATGCAAGATTGCAAAGGAGTCAAAATTCCTATGCCCACAAATGGCCATCTATGCACATATACCGCTCCATGATTGGTTCTTTATTGTACTTATGTGCATCTAGGCCACATATAATGCTTAGTGTTTGCATGTGTGCCCGATTTCAAGCTTCATCGAAGGAATCACACCATAAGGCTGTGAAGCATATTCTTTGATATCTAGCTCACACACCAACACTAGGATTATGGTACCCCAAGGGCTCTACTTTTGATCTCATTGGATATTCTGACTTTGACTATGCTGGTGATCGTGTGGATCGCAAGTCAACATCTGGTACTTGTCATTTCCTCGAACGATCTCTGGTCTGTTGGTCCTCGAAGAAACAGAACTGCGTATCACTGTCTACTGCTGAAGCTGAGTATATTGCTGCTGGTTCTTGCTGTGCTCAATTGCTGTGGATGAAGCAAACTCTCAGGGACTACGGCATCAACATGAAGAATGTGCCTCTCTACTGTGACAATGAGAGCGCCATCAAGATTGCTCATAACCCAGTTCAGCACTCGAAGACAAAGCACATTCAGATCCGTCATCATTTTCTTCGTGATCATGTGTTGAAGGGCGACATTGCTATTGAACATGTGAAGACTGAAGAACAGCTAGCCAATATCTTCACAAAGCCCTTGGATGAGAAGAAATTTAGCAAGTTGCAGTGTGAGCTAAATATCTTAGAGTCTTCGAATGTTCTTTGAAAAGGACACACATCCTAACACTTATGCAAAATTGATGACTTAGATGTGCATCACATGAAGAAACGTTTTTCTTCAATCAATGAAGAATAACATTCTAAGTGTGAAGAAATTAATGAAGAATTTGATTCTCAGAACCCTACGACAATTGTACGCGGTGTCTGAAATCATCATTCTTATACGGCGGGTCACGCCACCACAAAAAGTTGAAAATCTTCAATTTGAGTTATTCCTCAGTTTTTGAAATTCTTCAACTTTGCAAAATCTTCACTGTTTCCGTTATATATATATATATATATATATATATATATATATATATATATATATATATATATATATGGGTTTAAGTCCTCTACATCATTCACTTATGGCTATTTCTTCAAGTTACATTTTCTGCTAAGTGAATGTGATCGGACCCTTCCCCCTCTATGCTATACTCAACCCAATCTATTCATAAATTCTTCATGTGCGTTCTATTTGAAACCCGTTCAAAATCTTCACTGTGTCCTTGTCAGCTGAAAAAATTGCGAACGAAACTTTAAAACCTACCTTATCCAAATTTTTCGTTTTTACTGCTCAAACCATCCCGTTTCCCACGATAAACTTATCTATTCACCCACGATCTAACACGATCTCCACTATTCAGTACGTGGGTGACACATGTCAAGCGAATGAGAAGGGCCAGGGGCATGTTCGTCCTAAATCTTTGAGAGAACAGTTTTTCACTGCGACTATAAATACCCCCCTCACCCTTCCTCACTTCCTTTACTCCGCTCAACCGCTCTCTCCCGCACTCGAGCTTCTCAAACCCTAGCGGCGCCGCTACTCCATCGTCGCCGGAGAGGAAGAGCTTCACTGCCTCGACCTCGTCGCCGTCGTACTCCCGCCGGCCGCGGAAATCTTCACCCCGCCGCCGTCGTAGCTGTCTTCCTCCGCCAACTTAGGGCGTGGAAGATCTGAACTGACGAGCTTCTGATCTACTATTCTCAGTTCGTCGTGTTCTTCAATCAGGGTAATTAAAAGTTACTTTTACTGCCCTCTTTGATTCAGATTTTCTCCACAAAATCTTCAAAGGTGTTTTATTCTTCAAATTTTCACACACAAAACACCTCACAGCTTATCTGTTCTTGATTCGTTTCCCTAAGCTTCATTTTCTTCAAGATTCCTCAATTGTGTGGATCGTAGATCTATACAACTCTGGAACCTAAGACAAAGTACGCTTAGTGAAATTCCTCAAGACTCATCTCGTCAAATTCCTCAAACTTGTTCATTTTGAAAACCTTTTGAGAACGCATATGACCTCTTCAAATTCCTTGCAACTATACTCTGTTCACAAGTACTCATGTCCGCTGCTGAATCACTAGGTTCTCATCAACTTAACTCATTTGCAGCGTTCCTTGAAGAAAAATTGCATACTTCTTCAGAGTGTTCAATTGTTCAAATTCCTCATCTGAAGAATATGGCTGAAGGAAAGAAACCGTAGAAAGGAGGAAAGAAGCCTGAGGTCATGACTACTTTCGAGATCCCTGATGACATTTATAAGGACTATTGCACACCTGATGAGGCCAAGTTCGGCAAAGAGAACAAAAATCAGCGTAAGGTGCGCATTCAGAGGATTGAAAGAAGATGGGCAAGAGAATGGAGGGAGTACAGATATGTTACTCCAAAGTATATGAAGAAATTTGCTCTAAATCCTCCATGCCCAAGAGCTCCATTGGCACCTAGCCAAGTAGCTGATCCTACCAGCATCAAGCGTGGTGAGGATTTTCCTGAAGAATGGGCCAGCCATCAAGCCAAGTTGGCTAGACAAGCCAAGGAAGCAGTGAGGAAATTTAATGAAGACTCTGCTGCTGCTGCTGCTGCCACAAAGGCCTCTGACAAGCCTAGGAAATCTATGGCGAAGAAGCCCGCTCACAAGCCAAGTGCTTCATCAACTTTGCCCTCAAGGCCAAGTTCCTCAGCAACGCCCTCACGGCCAGTATCTTCAAAGCCCTCACGGCCAATTCCTCATGCTGCTTCTGCTCCTCCAAGTCCTCAGTTGCTCCGGCAAAGTCCTCAACACCTGTACATCTGGCCACATGCCAAAGGACTATAGGCATCTCCATTGCCTCTGGTGTCTCAGCAAGTTCCTCAGCTACACCAAATTCTTCATCTGGCCCCACTCTGCTGAAGACAAAGGCCACTGCTGGACGAGGTCCTCGCCCTAGTCTGGAGAAGAAACAAGTTGCTTTCCATGTGCCATCTGACGATGAAGCTGATGATGAAGAACTTGCAGATATCATCAGAGATAGGAAAGAAAGGGCCGCTAGAGCCAAAGGCACAAATGTGCCACTGCTTTTGGATCCTAAAGTGAGCCTCGACTACATTGATCTCTGGCACAAGGACCCAAACACTCCTATGCCTGATTTTCATCTGACACCTGGCCAAAGTCACGTGCTGACCCACTTCATCAATGAAGAAAAATGGAAATTTGAGAAGGCCAGGCAAATCAAGAAGGCTCAGTTCAGGAAAGAGAAGTACCTGAAGAGCAATGTTGTCAAAATGACACCTGATGAACTCCTCAAGATCCAGTCCGAGATCAAAACCCTCAGCGATAACTTCAATTCCTATTATGCTGATTGGCAAGGAGCCAAAGTCAGGTTTGTTAAACTGAGTGAGAAGTTCACCAATGTTGCAGAACCATCGCAACATGAAATTCCTCATGCTAAAGCCTCTGCTCAGCAAACTGAAGATCATGCCAGCACCGCTGATGATTCTCAGCCTGCTAAAGAAAATGCTAGTTCCAGAGCTGATGACTCCATCTTAGCTGCTGAAGAAACTGCCGGGGCATCCACTAGTGGTGCGCCTGAAGAAACTGAAGAAGTCAGGGCAACTGCATCAGTTGCGCCTGAGGAAATTCAACCAGATTCCTCAGCTCCTCCTGCGCCTACACCAACTCCTACCCTTCCATCTGCATCAGATGTGAGGAAGACCAAGGCTGCAGAGAAAGCTGCAGTGAAGAAAAGGAAAGCATCATCTACTTCAGATTCTTCAGCTCTGAAGAAAATGAAGACTATGACCAGCTCTTTTGAGAACCCTATTGATGCTGTTCCGATTTCCACCATGACTTCCAAGGAACTTGTTCCCTATGGTGAAGAATATGTGATCCCTAGCGGATCTGATGAAGAACATCATTTTGCTGCTTCGTCAAAGCAGATTGATGAAGAAATTGAAGTGGATGTGATCCCTTCAACTCCTGCTGCTTACTTTCCCATGCCTCAGTTCACAGCTGAAGACGCTGGCGTTGAAGAACTTGAAGATGAAGACGTGGACATTGGATGCACCACGCCTGTGATGAACGATGACTTTTGGGAAAGTCAGCATCCCAATTCCCCACACTTCACTCTACTACAGCAAATACCTCAGTCCCCTGCACCAACTGTTCAAATGGGCTCTGAAGAAACTCATCCCACCTCATCTGTGCATGAAGAAATCCCAGCCACTAGTGTTGAAGAAACTGCTGCTGCTGATACCCTGAACATGCAGACTCCCACTGAAGAGGAACCAGAAATTCCTCAGCCTGAAGAACCTGAGATTGTGATTCCTGAGGTTGTGTTGCAAATCACTGACACTCCCGTGCCCAAGCCAAAGGATCCCTTCTCAAAGAAGCAAAAGTTCAAGGCTGCTAATTTCTTCAACGAGCATGTGTTCTTCACTGATTGTTATCCCTATGACTCTGCTCGCATAAGGAAGAGGTTGTCGGTGTCAAAACCGTCGGATCTCGGGTAGGGGGTCCCGAACTGTGCGTCTAGGCGGATGGTAACAGGAGACAAGGGACACGATGTTTTACCCAGGTTCGGGCCCTCTCGATGGAGGTAAAACCCTACGTCATGCTTGATTAATATTGATGATATCGGTAGTACAAGAGTGGATCTACCACGAGATCAAGGAGGCTAAACCCTAAAGCTAGCCTATGGTATGATTGTTGTAATGTATGTTGTGTCCTACGGACTAAAGCCCTCCGGTTTATATAGACACCGGAGGAGGCTAGGGTTACACAGAGTCGGTTACAAAGGTAGGAGATCTACATATCCGTATTCCAGGCTTGCCTTCCACGCCAAGGAAAGTCCCATCCGGACACGGGACGGAGTCTTCAATCTTGTATCTTCGTAGTCTTGGAGTCCGGCGGACGATGATAGTCCGGCTGTCCGGACACCCCCTAGTCCAGGACTCCCTCAGTAGCCCCTGAACTAGGCTTCAATGATGTTAAGTCCGGCGCGCATAATGTTCGGCATTGCAAGGCGGGTTCCTCCCTCGAATAATCCAGAGAAGATCATGAACACCAGGATAGTGTCCGGCTCTGCAAAATAAATTCCACATTCCACCGTAGAGAGAATAAAATGTACACAAGTCCAATCTGTTGACGTATCATGCGGCCTGACATCATACCGCTACCAAGCCTCTATTTGAATCGGTTTTTATTATACCACCTCAGCACGTTTAGCGAAGCGGTTTCCTTGGCATGTCCTGTCGAAGCAGAGATCGTGTTCCCCTTATTCCGGGATTCTCATCAATACGGACGTGGGTAACCCAACCGTGCTCGTCGCCACGTCTCCTCTATCGAAGGTGAATCACGAACGGTCACGGAGACGGCTCTTGGTATTTTCCCCCTTTATAAGAGGACCAAGGCTCGTTTCTTCTCTTCAATCTTCCATCGAATCTTCTCATTGCCCCAAGTTCCAACACCCAGAGCCCCAGATTCGAGCGCTTCGGATCTTCAACCATGTTCGGCTCCGACCTTCAGGGTCGGTGGATGCCCTCCTCCGTTACGGAGGAGGACGTGCTAAAGCTGCGTGAGGCCAAGTACCTGTCCTACGAGATTTCGCACAGGTTGCCCGCCCAAGGGCAGGCCGTGCCCACTCCCGAGCCCGGTGAGTACGTCGTCTTCGTATCCCACCTTCGTCGGGGTTTAGGCTTCCCGACGGACCCCTTCGTGAGAGGGCTCATGTTCTACTATGGGCTGGATTTTCACGACTTGGCTCCGGAGTCCATCCTCCATATCTCCGCATTCATTATCGTCTGCGAAGCCTTCCTCCGCGTCACCCCCCACTTCGGCCTGTGGCTAAAGACCTTCAATGTGGAGCCGAAGATGATTCGGGGGGCGTCAAGCGGAGTGCGGCGGGGCGGCCATAAGCAGAAGGGCCGATGCCCCGTGGCCCGAGGGCTCCTTCGAAGAGGAGCTCGGCTTGTGGCAGCAGGAGTGGTTCTATATCACCGCTCCGAAGGGCAGCAAGCAAAAGCCGCCGCCTTCATTCCGCCCGGGACCTCCACGCCGACTGATGTCATGGGTCAACCAAGGGCTCAATTGGGGGCCGTCCGAAGACGCGCCCTTATTGCAGGGCCGGATTCGACACCTCCAGGCGAGGGAGATCAATCTGGTGGTGGTGATGCAGGTTATGCTAATCAGGCGTCTTCTGCCCTGCAAACGCCGTCCTCTCCGGTTATGGGAGTTCAATCCGGAGTGACCACGAATTCTCCAACACTTCATGGGTACGACACCCGTGGAGATGTACAAGTTGTTCTTCGGACCGCAGGTGGTGTGTCCGGAAGTGACCGAGGATGTAGGCTTAAGCTGCAATCGCCCGGATACTCAGGTAAGTAGCTCAGAGTCCGGACGTTCTGTTTATTTGCTTTTCTAGAATTCGCCTCCTGACCCATTACTCTTTATCAGGAGTGGGTAGCACGATCGAAGCTGATAAGTTGTCCGGCCCCCCTCCCAGAGACCCCACCGGAGCCCGTGCTGGTCAGAATGTTGGAGGTTGCGCCTGTAGAAGGGGGCAATGGGGAAAATAGAAGAGCTTCGCCCAAGGGGGCGCCTGAAGAGGGGGGATCGAAAATCCCTCCTTCCAGGGGGAGAAGAGGACTGCCTCCGAAGACCCGAAGGCCAAAGCCCCTAAGCGGGGGAAGAAATCTTCACCGGAGGGTCCTGCGTCCCGGGAGAGCCCGGACGTACAATCGTTTCTAAAGGATCAGCCCTCCAGCGAGCCGTGAGTAGGAAAAAAGAGGGGTTCATTAATAAGAAAATACCCCTATTTGTGCTTCTGTGGATGACCGAAATTTTTACCTTACAGTTCGGATCTGCGGCCTTCTCAGATGAGTTCGTCTTCGGGGGATCTTCTTCCGCAGATGATGGAGAGCGAAATGCCTCCGTCTGCTGCGCCGTGGGACAGGGCAGACGAGCCTGAAGTATCATCACGGAGGGTATCCTAGAGTCCGGTGGGGCCAGAAAGTTTGGCGCCAACTAGTGTCCGGCTGGGGGAGCTGAAGAGTCTGCTTGAGAGGGCGTCCGTCTCAGAAGATCACCGTGCTTTGATGAGTATGGTGATTGGAAGGATTTCGTCCGCCGAAAGCAGATTGCATAATGCCGTCAGGAGTTTGCTGGCAGGATTTGAGGTACGTAAGAACGACGTACCTTTTTGACAGTTTGGCACATAGAAGTGCGCCATGTATAGATAGTAGCCCCTGAGACTCGGTAGGTTGTCGAAAGCGACAGCGTGCCGAGGATCAAAATTGCAGGTAATGAATGTCGCCGTTCCTATGCAGGTGGCGGATAGTCCGGGGGCTAGCCGGACCAGTGGAGTTGTCGAATTAATGCGGAAACTCGATCTGGCAGATGCGGACATCGCGCTTGTAAACCGGCGACTTGACGAGTCGCAAGGTAAATGAATTCTCCGCAGTCACTTATTTAAGGGAGTCAAAGCCCGCTTCTGACAATATCTATGCTGTGATACAGACGGTGTTGCTGCTGTGGAGAGCCTTCGGGCCGAGCTTGCTCAAGCTAAGGAGCAAGCCCGAATGAGTGATGCGGCTGCCTCGAGGGCGGCCGAGGAGTTGAAAGCCGAAAAGGATGCACACTGCCTAAGCAGGGAAAAGATGGCCGAATTGGCCGTGAAATTGAAGGATGCTGCCGACCGCAATGAGGCTCTTGAAAAGGAGCGCCTATCGGAGCGGGAAGACCTGGGGAAGGCCGCCGCCGAGGCCAAGGATGCCCGTTCTGCAATGCGGGCTATGAAGGAGGAGCTTCACCAGGCCGGAGATATTGTGGCTGGCAGGCCTTTTCTGCTGCGTCGCCGGTTTACGGATCCAAAGTATGCCCAACTTGGCTAGCTGTGGGGTCCGGAGGATCCATATATGAACTTAGCGGCAAGTGCGCCTGATGCCGTTGTGCACTTCCGAGCCAGAAGGATCACAAGACGGAAGAGCTATTTTGGTCTCAATTCCATAGTCCGGACCGTTCACTTCCGTTGACCGATCGGTTGGCCGAATGGGCTGAGCTGAACAGGTTGTCCGGACTTGCCATCACTGATGTCGTGGCTTAGGTCTGGCCAAAGAGGCCCAAGGCGATGAGCTATTTTGGCTTATTGCAGCAATTTCTCGGAGCGGTGCCGCATATCAAGGAGATGAAGCGGTCAGCCTGCATAGAAGGTGCGCAGATGGCCCTTGCCCGTGTGAAGACACATTGGACAGAGATGGATGCCACCGCTATTGCAGCCCAGGGTTCGGACGAAAGCCGGTTACCCACCGAGCACTATTTTTGGGAAGTTATGCGTGGCGCTCGTGTAATAGAGTCGCAGTGCTCGAAAAATGTCACGTTCAAATGAACGGTTTATCTTGTAAAACAATGATTATGTTGTAACCGCTTTTTATACTTGTGTGTTCCAAGTATTAAAATATCTCCTATGCAGCCGTTTATGTATACGTTTGTATAACCTGAAAGATTGCAGTCTTTGGCTTCAGCCCCCACGCACAAGGTGCGGGGGTGTTCGCAAAAAATAGCGTGTTTTCACACTTAATCCGACGTCTTGGTCCTGTTAAGGAGGTGGTAGCGTAGCAAACGAGGCAATCCGGACTATGATGCTTTATCACTTTCACTTAGCCATTGGAGTTCGAGGGTGGGGCTACGATATAGCCCCTTGGGGCACCGCGCTTCTCCGAATTCGGGGCACGTGTGTGCCTGACCGAGAAACGGTCCTTCGTCAAAGCGGGGAATTCTAAACATTCCGGTAGTCGATCGAGTGGTTGACCAGTCTCTCGCTATATCATGACAGTCAGTTTTCGGCTTTCTCTACTGAGGTGCTCGCCCAGCCGAACTGGGGCACAATCGCAGTAGTTCTCCTGGTGCCACGTTAGCCGATGATACGGAACGTAAGGCAGCAAAACACAGGAGCTGGGCAAACCCAACATTTGACCAAAGACATGATTCGGAGCTGATGCATATAAGGCCTAACTCGAGACGCCGAACACTCCCTAAGGTGTTCGGTCTTTATAATAATGGGCAGAACAATGCCCTAAGCCCCTAGTGTCCAGGTACGGGCATGGTCCTCTGATGCGGCCGATGCCAAAACGTCAGGCTCCGCTTTGGTTATAATAAGAAACCAAGGGAGAATAACAACAAGAGACAGTAAAAAAGGTTTACACAGGGTCTTAATCTGAAAAGAATCCTCGCGACGGGTCCGTACTACACGTCTGCGCCTGTGTCTCCGTTGTGCCGTTATCCTAGACGGGTGTGCACGTTGTTCATCTGTAAAAAGAGAGGAACTTAGTTTGAAAGGAACTCATGCAAAAAATATATACGAAGGAAGAGATATAAATAAGTAAAGCGGAGTCTGTGTGAGCCCGCTGTTGCTTGTGCGCGCAGCCCCTTGTGAAGGGATGTGCGGCTAGGGAGCCCCTAGCTTACTTATGTCGGACTCGTCTAACCGTGTCCGGGGTCTTTAAATGACCCTCGCACTGAAATGATGCCACGTGGACCGGGCATCTTGAGTGTAAGAGACGTGTAATGTGGTATGGCGTTGAAGCGGACAAAAGCCTCTCGTCCCAAGAGTGCTTGATAGCCACTTTTAAATGGGATGATATGAAAGATTAGTTTTTCGCGTCGAAAGTTGTTCGGTGATCCGAACACAACTTCTAGTAATAGGGAGCCTGTGCACTTGGCGTAAGGGCCTGGCTTCACTCCTTTAAAGGAAGTGCGGCTGTGTCCAATTTTAGTAAGGTCTATCCCCAACTTGCGGATTGTGTTTGGATACAGCAGGTTTAAGTCGCTGCCTCCGTCCATCAGGACTTGTGTAAATTGTAGTCCGTCGATTATAGGATCCAATATCAGGGCAGTCCATCCTGCATTTCGAACGCTTCTAGAATAATCCAGGCGGTCGAAAGTGATTGGTTTTGATGTCCAATCTCTATGTTCCGCTCGGTTGGACCGTGCGAGACCCATTTTAACGGGTGCCGCATTGTTTTTTCGTATTATCACATGAAGTGAATTTACTGCTTTGACCTCTTGTGGGAAATTCTTTTGTTTTCCGGTGCTCTGCTGGTCGGGTTTATCATCTTCGCTTGACGCGTCGAGCCCCTTGTGTTCGGCGTTTAGTCGGCCGGACTGTTTGAAAACCCAACATTCTCGGTGGGTATGGTTTGCAGGCCTTCCGGGGGTACTGTGGATTTGACATATCCGACCCAAAATCTTATTTAAGTTGGATAGCTCATCGTTGTTATCCTTAAGAGGCGGCGTTTTGTTGTTTGGCCGCGAGCTTTTGAATCCGGCGTTGACTGCCGTGCTCTTTGAGCTTTTCTCTTTATTCCGGCGCTGCTCTTTTCTGCGCCGTGATTTTCCATTTCCATCTCTGATCTCGAATGTACTTGGATCGCTGGTGCTGCATCTTGCTAGCCAGCTATCCTCTCCCACACAAAAGCGGGTCATGAGGCTTGTTAGCGCAGACATTGTCCTCGGCTTCTCTTGGCCGAGGTGTCTGGCGAGCCATTCATCTCGGATGTTGTGTTTAAAAGCTGCTAAGGCTTCGGCATCCGGACAGTCGACTATTTGGTTCTTTTTGGTGAGGAACCTGTTCCAGAATTTGCGCGCTGACTCTCCGGGCTGTTGAGTTATATGGCTTAGATCATCTGCATCCGGAGGGCGGATATAAGTTCCTTGAAAATTTGCTCTAAACGCGTCCTCGAGCTCTTCCCAACTTCCAACAGTGTTTTCTGGGAGGCTTTTGAGCCAATGACGGGCTGGCCCTTTGAGCTTGAGGGGTAGGTATTTTATGGCGTGGAGATCGTATCCTCTAGCCATGTGTATGTGTAATATATAATCTTCTATCCAGACTCCAGGGTCTGTTGTTCCGTCGTAGGCCTCTATGTTTATGGGTTTAAACCCTGCTGGGAATTCGTGATCCAGCACCTCGTTGGTGAAATATAGTGGGTGTGCGGCACCCCTGTACTTGGGTGCACCGATGTCTTCAGACACTTGGCTTGTTGAATTGCTTCCTGGGGCCCTCTTCTTTGGCCCGTAAATGGACCTGGCTGGGCCATCTGTCTTTCCAGGGTCATTAGTCGGCTTATGTGCGGTGCCGCTTTCAGATTTTGGCCTATCATCTGGCCGTCTATCCAACCAGGCAGCCTCTTTGTTTTTTGACTGTGGGGGCTCTATGGCCTCCTCGTCAAATTCTGGCAGCAGCTTGCGCTTCGGGTAGCTTTTTGATTGACGGCATTGCTGTATTTGTCTGCGGTTTTGAGCACTTTGCTCCACCTCATTCTGAGTGTATCTTCCGCTGTTTTGAGCTTCCGTTTTTCCTTTTTCAAACTTCTTGCTGTGGCGACGAGTCTTTTCCGAAGGTTTTTATTCTCCGGCGGTGTGTCCGGCGTGAGGTCGTCTGGACTGTTGTTTTCGCCAGGCCTGGACTGATTATCTGACTCGTCCTGTTCGGACGGTTGCTTATCTGCATGTTCGTCGTCCACTTGTTTGCCTTGCTGTATTGCGAGGTCATTAGGAGCACTGTTGTTGTCGAGGCGGGACTTAGGGCGGCGTCTGCGCCGCCGTTTTGGTTGTTTGTCGGCGGGGTTATCTTCTGCCGCGGCCCGTTGGTCCTCGTTATCGCTTCCTTTTGGGGTATCCACCATATATACGTCGTATGACGAGGTGGTCTTCCTGTGCCCTGTAGGCGCTGGTTCTTGTTCATCTCCGGCATCGTCGTCCATACCGTCGATGTCCTAGGAGTCATAGTCTAGCATGTCGGTTAGATCGTCGACAGTGGCTACAAAGTGGGTGGTGGGTGGGCTCTGAATTTCTTCCTCGCCCGTACCCCAACCATCCTGGCCATAATCCGGCCAGGACTCTCCGGATAGCGAGAGATGCTTTAGCGAATTTAGGATGTCGCCAAGGGGCGAGTGTTGGAAGATGTCCACGGCGGTGAATTCCATAACCGGCGCCCAATCAGATTTGATTGGCAGGGGCGTGGGAGGTCCGGAGTCCGGCACCTCGGAATCACGAGCTTTGCGAGGGACAAGGTTAGTGTTCGGCTCTATCGCCGTGGAAGTTGCAGCCCCCGAGGCAGTGTCCAAGCACCGGTCCTCGATCTGGGCGATCGGCTCCGGACTAAGGACCGGAGCGGGTTCTTGTGCGGCCCCCAAGGCACTGTTCGGCGGCAGAGCTAGATCATGCCCATCGTAACAGTGCGGCACGCTTGGCTGCGGCTCGTACCCGTCGAAGATCAAGTCCCCGCGGACGTTGGCCGTGAAGTTTAGGCTTCCGAATCTGACCTGATGGCCAGGGGCGTAGCTTTCGATCTGCTCCAGATGGCCAAGTGAATTAGCCCGCAGTGCGAAGCCGCTGAATATGAAGATCTGTCCGGGGAGAAAAGTCTCATCCTGGACAGCGTCGTTGATTGAAGACGCCATCGAGCCTATCGGTGACGACACAGAGGAACTCTCAATGAAAGCACCAATGTCGGTGTCAAAACCGGCGGATCTCGGGTAGGGGGTCCCGAACTGTGCGTCTAGGCGGATGGTAACAGGATACAAGGGACACGATGTTTTACCCAGGTTCGGGCCCTCTCGATGGAGGTAAAACCCTACGTCCTGCTTGATTAATATTGATGATATGGGTAGTACAAGAGTGGATCTACCACGAGATCAAGGAGGCTAAACCCTAAAGCTAGCCTATGGTATGATTGTTGTAATGTATGTTGTGTCCTACGGACTAAAGCCCTCCGGTTTATATAGACACCGGAGGAGGCTAGGGTTACACAGAGTCGGTTACAAAGGTAGGAGATCTACATATCCGTATTGCCAAGCTTGCCTTCCACGCCAAGGAAAGTCCCATCCGGACATGGGACGGAGTCTTCAATCTTGTATCTTCGTAGTCTTGGAGTCCGGCGGACGATGATAGTCCGGCTGTCCGGACACCCCCTAGTCCAGGACTCCCTCAGAGGAGTTTCTGGACTGCTAGTCAAGCAAACTTTTATTCCTCTGTGCTATTCGACAAAGACAAAGTCTTCGAGCATGCACACATTCCTCACGTGGACATGGAATCTCTGCTGTGCTTCGAGCCAGTCCACAGTGTTCTTCACGATGCTGGATTACTGAATTTCAGCACTGACATCTGTGATTGGAATGAAGAACTCATTCTTCAATTCTATGCAACGCTGCACATCACAGGAAATTCTGAAGATGTGAACACTTGGGTGCTGGACTGGATGTCTGAAAATACTCACTACAAGGCACCAGCAACTGAATTGCTTCATGTCCTTCCACTCAGTACTCCCCTTGATGATGCTCGTTGCATCTACAATGAACCTGAGCTTTCAAATCATTACATGCAAGTGCTGATGAAGCCTTTGAAGCCAGGGCAGGCCCCACGAACCAAATTCCTCGTCAAGGAATTATTGTATGTGCCACGGACTGTCTGTCGCATTCTGACGAAGACAATGAGTCCCATCAAAGGCCACGATTCAAATGATGAATAAGTCGTTGGCATCATGAAGAATATGCTTTTCAACATCATTCATGGCGTTCCCATTAACTTCCATGATTTTTTCATGAGGACTCTGGCCAATATTGCTATGTCACCGTTTGAGCTGAAGCCTTATGCACCATGGATTATGAAATTCATCAGGACAAGGTCTTCACTCAATTATAAGGCTGATACTCTGAACCATGGCAGTTTCTTGCCTCCAATTGAAGTCCTCAAAAGGACATATTCCTCAGCTGATGACAAAGGCAAGGCAACTGCTATGATAGATGAAGGCATTCGTCCATTGGATGGTCAATTTCGCAAGGCTGCATCTTACTCCACCAATGATGACTCTGCCACACAAGATTCTACCGCCAACACCTCTGCCAAGCAAATTCCTCAAGCAACAGCACCCGGGGTGATGACTGATCGTGAGTTACTCCTCAGTCTTCATCAGAAAGTTGATCGCAATCACAAATGGGTCAAGCGTCAGTTTGGTTCAATTCTTCACAACATGACCTCAACCCACAATGCAGTGAGGAAGAACCAATACTACCTCCATGAAACCTTCAACCGTACCTGGGCTGTTCTATCTCATATCTACAGCGCAGATGATCTGAAGAGCATGGGTCTCAAGAAAGAATTTGACTGGTCTGCACCTCCATCGAAGAAATTCAAAAAGGTCAAGGTTCCTTCCTTGGAAGCTAGCTCATATTCTTCATCACGCGCCACTGATGAAAATGAAGACTTGGATGACACTGCGGCAGGCCCTACTACAACAACCAACCCTGACAACGCTGGCGCTCCTCCATCAACTTGATAATCTTCAGGGTCGCTAGTCCTCAGTTTTGATCCTTTTGGTCATTTGATGACAAAGGGGGAGAAATCTGACTTAGTCTTCAAGCGGGTCTATTATATGGGCGTTGTTTTGTTAAGTTACAACTCTCGCTCTTCTGAAACTTTTATTGGATCGAGTTGTAATCTTAAACCCGATGGTGCTCTGATACTTTTGACGCACTGTGCTCTGATTTTGCATGCTTATTCCTCGTTAATATTATTGCTCGCATGCTAAATCTCTTCAGGAACCATATTTCATCATGCATTTCAAATTCTTCATATTATATGCATGTATGAATTACAAGATATAGGGGGAGATCTCCATGATTCAACTCTTCAAGTGTGCATTGCTTCAAAAGCAAATTCCTCACTATGCACATCTTCAGGGGGAGTTCTTCTATATCTTGCAATCAAATTCCTCAATATAAGTACTTACACTTCATATGTTTATCCCCGTTGAAAACTTAACCTATATTGTCATCAATCACCAAAAGGGGGGAGATTGTAAGTGCATCTAGTGCCCCTTAGTGATTTTGGTGTACTGAAGACTTATAGGTTAAGGGACTAATGTGTTTATGAGTGTACACAGGTCTATAAGTCTATGAGGAGTTTGATATTTACAGAGAAAGTCGACCCCTAAAAATGAATATCTTTGACTGAAGATTTTGGTATTTCTTAAGACTTTCATGAAGACTTTGAAAGTGAAGAAATTGGTGTGTCCTTGAAGACTTGATATTCATGCGAGGAATATGAAGCTTGAAGAGTTTTGTTTTCATAGTTTTGTTTTTCTCTTTCTTGAGTCATAGGAAACACCGTACTGTTAAAGGGGGTCGAGGAAATACTAAGGAAATATTTCCATGTGATGCTCAACTAAAAATCCTACACCTACCAATCCCTTCGAGTGAAGCCATTGGAAATCTCATACAGTTCAGTCAATTTCTTCAGTGATAGAGACGAAGTTCTTCTAGTCGCTGAGGAATTTGTTCTGACTTTGGATTTAGGAATTCGCCAGTGCAGATTGCCTACACAGTGAGGAACATGATAGCCCTGAGGAATTTGAGAGTCAAACTTCTGACCGTTGTTGTGCTATGCGCCAGCTGTCCCAAATATCTTATCCACCCAACGGTCATATCATTGAAGGGCATTTATGTCTTATCATGTCGGGCTGCTCCCTAGGCTATAAATAGCCGCCCCCTACAACCACTAGCTGGTTGGCTGCTCTGAGAGAAACTGACACTTGTCATTTGAGAGCAACCCGTCCTCCAAGGACTTTGAGTGAAAATCATCGAGTGAGGAAAATCCAAACCTAAACACCCACAAACCCAAAGTGATTGAGCATCACTGAAGAGATTGATCCTGCATGGATCCGACGCTTGTTACCTTTGAAGATTGTGCTTCTTCCAGACGGTTAGGCGTCATGGTCTAGAGCATCCAAGAGGAATTGTGGATCGGCGAGTGACCAAAGTTTGTGAAGGTTTCGAAGTCGCCTGAAGACTTACCACGAGTGATTGGACGGGGTCTGTGTGACCTTAGTTCAAGGAGAATATGCTGAGGACTTGGTGTCCTGAGCTGCGTGCTTAGAGACTAGGTGTCCGGGACTGTGTCTCCTCGAGTTTAAATACCCAGCCGCTCCAACCAGATGTACAACTGAGACAGCAGTTGGAACTGGTCTACCAAATCATTGTCTTCACCAACCCTACTGGTTCTATTTCCTCAACTCTTTCATTTCCTCATTACTGTGTTAAGTGTTTGTTCATATCTGTGTTTGAAGACTTTGACTGAAGACTTTCTCAATTTCCTCAGTTCAATTTCTTCAGTCTGTTTGTCTTCATCTTGTGTTATCCTGTGTTTACGCTTTCTGTACTCTGTGATTGTCTTCATTTCATAATGATGACTGTGCATGTCTTCTGTTATGCTTACTTCTGAGTACTTATTCCGCTGCAAGTAGTTCTTCGCTAAGGAATTTCCTCACCGGCAAATTCCTAAGTGAAGAATTCATAAAAATCGCCTATTCACCCCCCTCTAGTCGATATAACGCACTTTCAGCCTCACCGCCCCACCGTACTCCCATCGCTGGCCTAGCCATCCCTCTACTCACCCACACCTGTTGTTATTCTCCGGCGAGGGCAGACAAACCAGTAAACCCTCGTACAGTCGTACTCCCCTCCGCGTGGGAAACAACTGCTGAGTCTTCCCTGCCTCCGTGTCGTTCCCTTCCTAGGCCTCGCTGTCGTCCACCGTCCTGGTGCTCTCGGCGCAGCCTGGTCAACAACCGACATGCATCTGAAGTGGACTATACGTGGACAGGCTGACAGCTGGGTCCACGGCCGCACGCAAGGAAATGCCTCCTTATTACGCGCAAAATAATGATTCCTCCACCTGACATCAGGGACCCACCGAAAGGGCCTCTATATTTCGCGAAAAAAACGTTACCGCCGCTGACAGCTCAGACCCACCAGCTATATCTTCACACGCAAGGAAGTGCCTCCTTATTACGCACAAAAAAATGAATACTCCCCATGTTAGCTGGGACCCAGTATAGTGGCAGGCTGACTTGTGGGCCTACTAAGTTGACGGGGACGGAGGGCTTTGTCAACTTAGTCAATATGCACGATTCTAGCTCCAGTGACCATACGTTGTCCATCCAACGGCCGTAGTACTTCTTCAACCTCTGGTCTTCTTGCTCCAGCCGCCCAAACCAGCGCCGGCCGTGCCTCGTGCTCCTGCCTCCTGTGGCCAGCTGCGATGCGGCGAAGGCCTCACCGCCCCCTACTACTCCCACCGCTGGCCAGGCCATCCCTCTACTCACCCACACCCTCTTTTATTCAGCAACGACGGCAGCCTCACACCGCAGCGAACTAGTGAACCCTCATACTCCTCTACGCGTGGGCATCCACTACAGCGTCTTCCCCGGCTCCGCGTCATCCCCTTACTAGGCCTCGCCATCGTCCACCGCCCTAGTGCTCTCGGTGCAGCGTGGTCAACGTGGTCAAGGAACGGCTTCAATCGGACGTGGACTGTACGTGGAGAGGCTGACAGCTGGGTCCACGGCCGCAGCAAGGAAGTGCCACCTTATTACGCACAAAATAATTATTCCTCCACCTGACAGCAGGGACCCACCGGATGGGCCACCGTATTTCGCGAAAAAAAAACGTTTCCCCCTGACTGTTGGGACCCACCAGCTACATCTTCGCACGCAAGGAAGTGTGTCCGGGCAAAAAAATGATTTGCTCCCCTGACTGCTGGGACCCATCGGCAACATCTTCGCAGGCAAGGAAGTGCCTGACAGTCAGGACCCACCTGGTCGAAGCATACGTAGAGTTGTCATTCTGGTCGCGAACGTGTACGTACATACTGGTCGATGTAGAGGAACACACGTGTCGTAGTAGAGGCGCACACGTGTCGTAGTAGAGGCGCGCACGTAGCATGTACACGTACGTACAGCGGCCAGGGTGCAAGAAAGAAAATACGGCCACGTATGTGTACATACGGGCGGGGTCTCGAACGCCTACTCGCGCATACGTACGGCCAGGGCTCATGTACATGGCTGGGTTGGAACAGAGAAACAGCTTCGTCGTCGTGTTCATGGGGAGGCAACGGAATGCGTCGTGTTCATGGGGACGCAACAGAATGCGTTGTGTTCATCGAGAGGCAACAGAACGCGTGGGAGCCAACCGGCTGGGTCGGAACGTATTGTGCGGTCGTGTTCATTGGGAGGGCTCGGATGGAACATGCGATGGAAATGAGGCCTGGCGTACCGCAGAACGGAGGAAACGGACCTCCTACGTTCGGAACGGGGTCCTGTTGATCGGGAGGGGTGTGGCGTACCGCAAAACGGAGGAAACGGACCTCCTACAGTCGAAACGGGGGTCCTGTTGATCGGGAGGGGTGGGGTGTACCACAAAACGGACGAAACGGACCTCCTACGGTCGAAACGGGGGTCATGTTGATCGGGAGGGGTGTGGCGTACCGCAAAACGGACGAAACGGACATCCTACGGTCGAAACGGGGGTCCTGTTGATCGGGAGGGGTGTGGCGTACTGAAAACAGACGAAACGGACTTGTGTTGGAGCGCTACGGTCGAAATGGGGGTCCTGTTCATCGGGAGGGGTGTGGCGTACCGCAAAACGGGACTCCACGGGATACTATTCATCTCCACCGTCGACCTTTTCCAGCCTCCACATGCTACCGTCGACCTCCTCCAGCCTCAACGGGCTCCTGTTCATCCAGCCTCCATCGCGCGCTACTCCACCGGCTACTGTTCAACCACCCCTCCATGGGCACCCCTCCATCGTCTGCTGTTCATCCAGCCCTCCACACCATGGGGTCCTGTTCAACCACCCCTCCACGGGCACCCCTCCACCGTCTACTGTTCATCCAGCCCTCCACACCACAGGATCCTGTTCATCCAGAGGCAACGCCACTTCTCACTGTTCATCCAAACCCCCCCCCCCCCCCCCCCCCCGCAAAGCTCACTGTTCATCCAATCGACCGGCTTCAGTTAGCAGCAGTAGCGAAGGAATCACTCGATCGGGTTCAGTTAACAGCCATCGATCGATCACTTGGTTCAGTAACGCGTAGCCTGCAGTGCAATCGCTCGGGTTCAGTTAGATCCCAACGCCTCGCTCGGGTTCAGTTAGAGCCAACGCCTCGCACACACGCGCGTACGTGTATGAGAGAAACGCGCATCGCTCGGCCCCCGACCTCCCACTGTAGCCGGAAACTCCCCAAAATTTTCCTCCCCCTCGCTTCTACCACGGTTTTTTCCATCATGGATGGCCCAAAGAATGTCATGCAGCTGCGTATCCAGCCCGCCCAGGACAAAAAGCCCATTTTCTTTCATGATTTTTTGTCATAGAAGTAGGAGCCCACCACATCTATGATGATACCGGGTTTTATCACAATTATCTTCATAGAAGTGTCATATGTATGACAGAAATTTTTTTCGTTCGGCCCAAAATGTCACGGATGTGTCTTTTTTTTGTAGTGTCTCTGAATAGGTCAATCTCCGGCTCTTGTTGAAGGTATACTTCACAGAAGACTTCGAAGTTGCATATGTTGGAAACGGGGTTGAGGCCAATGTCTTGAGGATGAAGTTTATAAAACTGTAGAACGTCCCGAAAACACTTTGACCTGGGTGGCGAGAAGCCAAGGAGGAGGTGATCTGAAAAGACAACAACTTCACCTTCTTTAGGTTGAGGTCTAGTTTCAACACTTGGAACTCGCCAGTAGATGACATCTTTCGCTGGCAAGACTCCCATATCTACATACTCATTGAGAGAGAACTCAGAAAGTTCAGAAGCAACCCAATCGCAAGAAGTGGGAGTCCTAGTCATGGTTGGCGGCTTAAAAAGCTATGGCCTGGGAGCAAAAGTATGGTGGGTTAATATTATGATGGTAAGCCGCCTAATGATTACGGAAACAGGTTATTAACTGAAGGCGAATTGTAGGTATATGGTGAGTCAAGTTATGGAGATTTAAGCCGGCTAGGTACTGGTGGGTTACAAATTCATGATTAAGCCGGCTAGAGGCTGGCGGGATACAAAGTTATTATTTAAGGCGCCCAAGTAACATTGGTGAGACAGTTATCTACAGATCTGGGATTGATGAAATTTTTCTAAGTATGGGGCAAACAAGTTTCACAATTTATGCCTATAATTTTGGATCTACTGCAGCTTTGAAAATGAAAAAAATGCTAAACCTAAAGTATAGTGGCAGAACAATAGCCTGCGGTGCATGGATTTTGAAGAGGAAAAGATATGCGCTAGATGCAAAATAAGAGCTTGAAGAAGTACCGCTTCATTCTTTTCAAGTTCGTGAATTGAGCTATA
This sequence comes from Triticum timopheevii, assembly GCA_963921465.1. Classification (NCBI taxonomy): domain Eukaryota; kingdom Viridiplantae; phylum Streptophyta; class Magnoliopsida; order Poales; family Poaceae; genus Triticum; species Triticum timopheevii. The sequence continues at coordinate 474,661,669 of OY997264.1, read as the reverse complement.
TTATCTATGCGAGAGTTGAATGAACTTGGGAGAAACTTGGTTGAACGCCGACGAACTCGATGAACTAGGGCCTTCCAATGTGGATCTGAGAAAAGGGCAAGATGATACCTGGCGGTGTTGATCAAGAGTGGGAGTGCGCCGCGGTTCTCTGGTCTGGTCAGGTTGATGCAGCGGCCCTTGTCGGAGTCGTTGGTGGAGAACGGTCAGAGCGGCGAAGTTCTTGTGCTCGGAGTTCGCGAGGAGGAGGAAGAAGTGGAGACGACGGGGGTAAAGGTGAAGAAGGAACTCCCCCTCCCCCCTCACGCGCCTATTTATAAGGAATAGGTGAAGCAGTAAATGGTAGGCGCAAAAATCGAGGAGGCGGCATAATTATCTTAACAGAGAAGGTGCCTCGATTCTCGGACAGCTAGTTAATGCAGAAAGATCCGTTCTGATGTCACAAGTTTTTCTGAATCTATTTGGCGTGACATCATGGCGGGTCATGGTGATTTGTTCAAGATTAAATGTTGGAGGAAATAAAAGAAGACTCGCCAACTGGAAGTGAAGATTAACATGAACAAGTTCAAGTCAATCTGGGGCCTAATGTTGGGGATATAACCCCGCGGTGTGACCCGCCCAGGACGGGCCGGTTTACACCATTGGCGACTCAACAAGGGAAGGCCTAGATAGGCCCAAGAAGAGAGGATATGAAGAGTGGAGGCAGCTCACAAGGCAGGCATGTTGAAGGCCCAAGACCCGACACTGATGCTATGACCCGGAGGTGTGAGCCGCCCGATGGCAGCTTGCCTAACAAGGCAAGGCGAATTATAACCCGAGTTAGACATGTTGTGTGATCCGGCTTGGACTCTTGTCAGCCCAGGGCCTCAACTTCTGTATATAAAGGCGAGACCCTGTAGCGGGTAACTTAAGAAACAATCGAAAGCTAGGTCAAGTGATTCCGCTCCCTTGTAATCAAGATCCAATCAATACAGCACAAAGCAGGACGTAGGCGTTTACCTCATTGTGAGGGGACGAACCTGGGTAAACTCGTGTCTCTCGTCCCAATCAACCCCTTTAAGCTAACCTACGTTGTGATGGCTCCATGCTTAAGTCCTTTCACAAGGACATCTGGCGTGACAAAATCACGACAGCGTTAGCATTTTATTCTTTCTTCTTGCCAACGATCCATTATTTTGTGACGCGTTGTGCATCGAGCCAGAACGATGAATCTTTGTTGGCTTGGTGCTGTGTAGTGACATGAGAAAACGCAATAGACCATCAATATCATTTATTAGCAGCCCGTTATGACATCCCTCCTAGCGTACCCTATATAAGCCAGGAGGAGGGTACCAGGCTGATGGTTGAACCCTCTCAAGTTGTACCTTACATCAAGAGCTAAGAGCATCACAAGAGTAGGGTATTACCTCCATTGGAGAGGGCCTGGACCTGTATAAACCCTTGTGCGTTGTAAGTGCATCTAGTGCCACCCCTAGTTGGTTTTGGAGTATTGACGACAAACGTGGTTGAGGGACTAATGTGTTTGTGAGAATTGCAGGATAACCCAGGTAGTGTCCCTCATTGATTCGGTTTACCTACCAGAGATGACCCCTAAAAATGTGTCGAGACACTGAAGACAATGGCGGTTCGTGAAGACATTCACGACGAAGATTATGACACGTGAAGCTATTCACTTAAAGACTATGAAGAAGCTTCTGAGATCACTTAACAGCTCGTTTGACACCTTAACCCTGATGATTCAAGAACATTCTGACTTCAAAGATCTCGATCCGTCTGACATACTTGAGAGGCTCAACACACATGAGTTCCAGCTATCTGAGAAGCATGATATCTATGGACCCCAACTATGGCTGAACCTGTGCTTTGAAGGCTATAGTTGTTTCCTCATCTGAAGAAGAATCTGACTGTAGCTCTGGTGATCCTAAAGAGCTTGGCAAAGAGCTTGCAATGCTCGTGAGGAAGTTTTAGAAGTTCTCCCAGAAGAATCGGTTCAGCAAGTCTTCAAGATCTAGCTCCAGAACGACAAGGCTCCATCACATGACTACAAGAAGAGGACTTGCCACAAATGCACGAAGACAGGCCACTACATCTCCGAGTGTCCTCAGTGGGATAAGGAATCGAAGAAGAAGAAGAAGAAGAAGAAGAAGAAGAAGAAGAAGAAGAAGAAGAAGAAGAAGAAGAAGAAGAAGAAGAAGAAGAAGGAGAAGAGCAAGGAATATGATTCTGATGACAAGAAGAAGAAGAAATTTTCAAAGTCTTAGTCAAAGTCTTCATCACACAATAAGACCTCCTCAAGCAAGGCTCGTGCATTTATTGGCAAGGAAATGGATTCAGAGCAGGAGTTTGCCTCTAAGGCGGTGGAGGTGGAGTCTCAGGAGGAGTCTGATTCTAGCATGGCAAGCCTGGCTCTGGCATCAGCGTTTGTCGCCAAGTCAATCTTCAACACTGAAGACAATGGTTGCAACATTGAAGCCAAAGCTGATGATGATGATGACGACGACTCTCCTCCAACCTACTACTTCATGGCACGTGGTGCCATGGTAACTTCACATGATGCCTATTTCCAAACCTCTAGTGAAGTTGACTCTCAATGTGAATCCAAACCTAGCTATAAGACACTTGCTAAAATTACAACTGAGCAACAAACTGCTATGGAACATATACAAAAGTTGCTAGACAAAAGCGATGACCTGTTGGACGCGGAAATGAATCAAACTCAGTCCTTAATCGAAGACATTAAAAGTCTTCATGTTAATTACGAAGATCTTGAAAGTCGTCATGAAACTCTCTCAGCCTCTCATGAGAAGCTTTCCTACGATTATTTTCAAAGGAAGCAGGATCTAGAGAAACTGAGAGCATCTCATGAAGATCTTTAAAAAGAGAACGATTCACTACTTGCCCAACAGATTAGTACTGCTCAAGTAGAATTTGTTCCACCATGTTTAAAGTGTCCTGAGCGCGATAATGATGTCTCTGTTGCTGAATGCTCTATTGCTTCTTATATTGCAATATCTTCAACTTCTGATGTGGTAACTAACCCCTCTACTGAGGATGCCACTACTATTGCTGATGAGAATGCTAGGTTGAAGACATTGCTTGAGACCGGCATGTACAAAAGCCTCAAAGGGAATCAAACCTTATGCGATGTCCTCAGAAACAGATTCTGAGCGCCAACAAGAAGATACCCCAGTTCAAGATGAAACACCCCATACTCCACCTGCTCAAGTCACCTCTTTGGTGCTTGATGATGACAACTACATGGAGACCACTCCATTTCCAAAGGTGTCACGCCCAATATGCGGCCCTATCCAAAAGGAACTCGAAGGTCCCACCAAGGATAGACCCGCATATTGGAACGCTTTTGCAAGGTGGATATCATTACATCAACATTACATAATAGAGGGGATACATCCAAGAGGCATACAATGCCACATGAATACAACATCACATCATACATAAGATCAACATCCGACTACGGATGAAACACAAACAGAAGCTCAAACGACATCCACCCTGCTAGCCCAGGCTGCCGACCTGGAACCTATCCCCTGATCGAAGAAGCAGAAGAAGAACTCAACGCAAGCAAGCATCGCTCTCGCGTCAGGATCATCGCAAAACCTGTACCTGCAACTGTTGTTGTAGTAATCTGTGAGCCACAAGGACTCAGCAATCCCATTACCATGGGTATTAAGACTAGCAAAGCTTAATGGGAAAGGAAGGGGTAAAGTGGTGAGGTTGCAGCAGCGACTAAGCATGATATGGTGGCTAACATACGCAAATGAGAGCGAGAAGAGATACAAAGGAACGGCCGTGAAGCTAACAATGATCAAGAGGTGATCCTGAACACCTACTTACGTCAAACATAACACAGAAACCGTGTTCACTTCCCGGACTCTGCCAAGAAGAGACCATCACGGCTACACACGCGGTTGATGCATTTTAATTCGTATCTGGTGTCAAGTTATCAACAACCGGACATTAACAAATTCCCATCTGCCACATAACCGCGGGCACGGCTCTCGAAAGTTTAAACCCTGCAGGGGTGTCCCAACTTAGCCCATGACAAGCTCTTGCGATCAACGAAGGAATAGACCTTCTCCCAGGAAGACCCGATCAGTCTCGGAATCCCAGTTTACAAGACATTTCGACAATGGTAAAACAAGACCAGCAAAGCCTCCCGGCATGCCGACATCCTGATAGTAGCCGCGCGTATCTCGTCTCAGGCCACGACCGGATGAGCACTACGTACAACTAGAACCAGACCTCACGTTTCCTTGAGGGGGCGCTGCAAAGGACTCTAGTTTGGACCAACACTTAGACAAGCATTGGCCCGGGGGGGCTGAATAAAGATGACCCTTGGGTTAATTACTCCCAAGGGAAAAGTAGGTGGTGGTGAGGCAAATGGTAAAACCAAGGTTGGGCCTTGCTGGACAAGTTTTATTCAAACGAACTGTCAGGGGGGTCCCATAAATCACCCGACCGCGTTAGGAACGCAAAATCCGGGAACATAACACCGGTATGACGGAAACTAGGGTGGCAAGAGTGGAAAAAAACACCAGGCATAAGGCCGAGCCTTCCACCCTTTACCAAGTATATAGATGCATTAATAATATAAGAGATATTGTGATATCCCAACATAACCATGTCCACCATGAAGAAATCTTCAACTTCACCTGCAACTAGCAACGCTATAAGAGGGCTGAGCAAAGCGGTAACATAGCCAAGCAATGGTTTGCTAGGAAGGGTGTCAAAGGTTAGAGGTTCATGGAAATTTGGGAAGGCTTGATGAGCAAAAGATAGGTAACGCAGCATAGCGATAGAACGAAGCAACTAGCATAGCAATGATAGTAGTGAGATCCAGGGTGACGGTCATCTTGCCTGAAATCCCGCAAGGAAGAAGAACGAGTCCATGAAGAAGATGAAGCCACCAAGACGAACCAAGCGTAGACGAACGAATCCTCACGATCGCAACGAAACGGGAACTATCGACAAGAAGCACACAACAAGGTAAACACACCACACATAGACAAGACATGATGCACAACAAGCATGATGCATGAGAAAGCTAGATGAGGCTACTCATGGCAAGAGATGATGCAAACAAGAACAACACATCAAGGCAAGTTTAAATGAGGCCGGGAACAACATATAACAATTCCGGTAAGTCCTCATATGCAAATTTCGAAATGGATCCAGATCTGAATAAACCTTATGTTCAAGTTGTTAAACAGCAAGTTAAAATGCACCAAGATGATCTACACGAAATTCTAGTCAAGTTACATATAAAGTTCATTATATTCGGAGCTACGGCCTAGAAGATATGAGCAAAACAAGTTACACATGGCATTGATGCAAAATGCATACAAACATCAAGCACACACCTCAAAACAAGGATGCAACATGATAATATGAAGATACATGCAAAATCAAGCAAGTTTCATATAGAGCACTCTCAAAACGGAGCAACGGTGCAACACACACACACTATACAAGTCATAGCAACAATCTGTCCATAACAGCAACTAGGCATCTTGCAAGCATCAAAACAATAAGCTACAGCACCCCAACATAAGAACAAAAGGCATGGGCATGAATTACACGTAAAGCATAACAAAACATGAACACTGAGCTATCTCCAGAAATCACTAGAACATGCTCAAAAGGACATGGGAAAATTGCAAATATTAACAGTTTCAGACTTTAGCAGAAATAACATCAGGTTGCAATGTTTAGAGCTTTCAAACAACATGTTACAGGAACTTATCATGGAAAACAAAGACATGGCATGAATCTACTAAAAGCATAGATCAAAAGTCCCTTACTGACTATGAGCCAAAAAGGCACAGAAAATATGATGGCACCCATGTAAACATGGCAAGTTATATTACAGATTCAAACATGGCAGAAACAACAATAAGTAGGCATGTTGGTGAGATTGAACCACTCACCACAGAGCAATACATGGCATGGCAAGGCAACCAACAGTAGGAAGGCATGTTTATAAAGCTAAGAATGGCAAGAGCAAGGTCATAGGGTGCATGGAACACTAGCAAAACACATGGGAACTAGTGAACTTAATGTTAACAGGCTGACAGCAACATCATTTAGCAAACTTTAGAGCAAGATAACAACATGTTCCAGCAGGCTATAATTGCAACCAAGGGCATGAATGGATAGCGCATGACATGTAGATCAAAACATGTTTATAGAGCATCTCCAGATTATGCATAGAATGGTTAGTAGAAGCATGTTAACATAGCAACAAAATATAACACAATCTGTCAGGAAAACAGCAACAGCAAGTGCCCTACTTAACAAGCTTGATACACTCAGCACACAACTCACAAAAATACATGGTTAACACCCCTGAAAAGATGGCATGGCATAGATCAACATACATGTAGACATCAACCTCATAGGATGCACACATCAATCATGGCAAAAATGATAAATGAGCAAGTTATAACAGTTTCAGCAGATTAACATCAACATGCACTCTTCCAACAGCATTTCGGGCATCAAGATGAACTCAAATGAAAATGATGTAATGGAATGAAATGAAGTACTCGTCGAGACAAACAATTTGACATATTATACGCACGAAACGGAGCTACGGATGCAGAGATGTGACATGTGAAACATAGCATGATTATGCAAAATATCAGGGACTTAGCAGTTTTTCTGGAAAAAAAACGGACGAGCGAGGGGATACTAAAATGCGACCGGGGCGGGATTTAGGCGGGGCTTACCATGGGCTTCGGCCCAGAGAGAAAGGAGAGGTGGATCGGGCCGGCCGGGGTGGCTGGGCCGAGCCCACGCGGGGCGCAGCGCTGGAGGCGCCTTCCTCCTCCCGTGCTCCTCACGGGCAGGGCCATGGCGGCGGCGGCGCTGGCAGAGGAGGCCGACGAAGGCCGAGGCGAGGCGAGGCGGGAAGGGGCCCAGCCGGATCCGGGCGAATCCGGTGAGGCCGGATCCATTTTCGCCGGCTGCGGGTTCGGGCAGCGAGGGGAGCTCCGGGCGGCGGCGGCAGTTCCCTGCAGGGAAGGAGAGAGATTAGAGGGAGAAGAGGGAGAGAAGGAGAAGAAGGCAGAGGGCGGCGGATCTGGCCTGGGCGTCGAGGTCGCCGGCGGTGGCGGCGCGTGTCCTCTGGCGAGGCGGCGGGGTCGGCCTCTGGTGCGGGGAGCAGGACGAGCGCGGGGGCGAGCGGGACTCGGGCGGAGCGAGCGGGAGAGCGCGGCGGCGCGATTCGGGCCAGGCGGGCCCTCTGCGGCCCGGGCGCGGGCCGGATGTGGGCTGCGGCGAAGTTGGGCAATTGGGGCGACGTGGCGCATGAGGAGTGGCCACGGGCAGCGGCGCGGATTTGGAGGAGAGGGCGGCGGCGCGTGATCCGAGGAAGAGGTGGGAGGTGGCGGCGCGGAATCTGAGGAGGGGGAGGCTAGAGGTAGGTGGAGGGGGTTAGGCTGCCCAAAATGGACAAGGGGTGTCCATTTATTGCACATAGCTAGGGTTTTGGGGGGTTTCGGAGCCCTACGATCGCAATCTGACGATCCGGAACGAAGGGGGGGTTTAGGCCTAGGTGGGCTATGAAGAGAGGTTTGGCTAAGTGGAGAGAAGAGAGAGAGAGAGAGAGAGAGAGAGAGAGAGAGAGGCCCGGCGGCAGTTTCGAAGACCGAAACATCCGACGAAGGTACCGGCAACGGCACCGCTATATTAAACGGTTGGGCTATCAAATGGACTCCGAATGCGATGAAACTTGGCAGGCGCTCTGTCTACACTATAATAAGACCGCACGACAAGTTGCAACCGATTCCGAGAACATTTTTATGCCACTTATAAAATAATATTTCGGAGGTGCCGCGGGCGCGTGTGAGTGTGGTCTGAACTCCGAACGGACAACGGAGAGAACCGGGAGGACCCGAACGGATGCAAGTTTTGAAAAACATGAAGATGAAATGCAGATGATGACATGGAAAAGTGCAACACGCAAGCACATGACAAGGCAACAACGGCGAATAATTGGCGGACACCTGGCGCATCGAGTCCGGGGCGTTACAACACTCCTCCACTAACAAGAGATCTCGTCCCGAGATCTTAGGACCGAGACAGAAAAGAAAAGGGATGAGGTGAAACAAGAACTCAAGAGAAGAAGCAAAGAAATCGAGAGCCTTCGAGAAGAAGAGACGAACAACGAGAATGACGAGAAATCATCCCCAAAATTACTGAGGTACTCCGGGAGAATGAAAAGCGACGAGGTTGAGCCAACAATGAAAAGAATTTGAAAACGATATTGGATAAGGCATGTGACTGATGAACTCCATTCTAACGTCACACTTCAAAAAGAATTTGAGAATAACTCCGGGGAAATTAGAAGAGTCAGGTAAGATCCTGGGAAAAGACCTGTGGGTTAGGGCCCACTGAAAGAACACCGTTGGGAAGGATTGTTGAACATATAGATGATGCACCGGAATGAATGAAATATTTAAATGAGGTGACAACCTCGAATTAATTCGAACACAGACGAATCTCCTGAGATATCTTGAACACTCCAGAAGGATAAACTGGCGAGAGGCGAACAAGCAGGGAAAAACACTTGATCCAAGGAAAAGAATGTGATCAACACCGAAAAACTTGAATTGAGTCCACCGGAAAAAGAAAAGAGATGAAGAATGACGAACGAGACAAGCATTCACCGGTTAAAACAATTGAGGAAAGACTGAAGAGGCTCCGAGCGAATGAAATAGATGGTCGAGAGAGAGTCAGACTCCGGGAAGAAAAAGGGTGGGAGGGCGGGAAAACAAAGGCAACTTGGAAGGGGGAAGCTACGAATATCTTGAAGAGAAAACACCGGTTGAAATCATTGAGGAAAGAAAGCAACGACTTCGCATGAGTAGGATGGATACTCGATTACGGACTCCGGTTCCGAGAGGAAGAAGGGTGGGCGGGAGGGAAAAACAAAGGCCAACTGAGGATTGAACGCAAAGATGAAGAGGCTCGAGTCAACTTGACGAGAAATGCACCGGATGAAAAGAGCTGAGAATCAACAATCAGAAAACCAACTACGTGAACCTAAAGAAAAATTTGAAGAGAAGAGAAGTAGTTCAAAACACCTACGTCAAGATTCCTCACCAGAGCGACGAAGGGGCAGAGGAGTAAAAAGAATTCCTACTCTCCGATATAACTAGACTCTGAAAACAGTTTTCTTCTAGACTCAACAACGGCCAAACTACACGATCAATCAAGGGGGCTCATAAGGTCGGTCGAGGCTCTGATACCAACTTGTCACGCCCAATATGCGGCCCTATCCAAAAGGAACTCGAAGGTCCCACCAAGGATAGACCCGCATATTGGAACGCTTTTGCAAGGTGGATATCATTACATCAACATTACATAATAGAGGGGATACATCCAAGAGGCATACAATGCCACATGAATACAACATCACATCATACATAAGATCAACATCCGACTACGGATGAAACACAAACAGAAGCTCAAACGACATCCACCCTGCTAGCCCAGGCTGCCGACCTGGAACCTATGCCCTGATCGAAGAAGCAGAAGAAGAACTCAACGCAAGCAAGCATCGCTCTCGCGTCAGGATCATCGCAAAACCTGTACCTGCAACTGTTGTTGTAGTAATCTGTGAGCCACGAGGACTCAGCAATCCCATTACCATGGGTATTAAGACTAGCAAAGCTTAATGGGAAAGGAAGGGGTAAAGTGGTGAGGTTGCAGCAGCGACTAAGCATGATATGGTGGCTAACATACGCAAATGAGAGCGAGAAGAGATAAAAAGGAACGGTCGTGAAGCTAACAATGATCAAGAGGTGATCCTGAACACCTACTTACGTCAAACATAACACAGAAACCGTGTTCACTTCCCGGACTCCGGCGAGAAGAGACCATCACGGCTACACACGCGGTTGATGCATTTTAATTCGTATCTGGTGTCAAGTTATCTACAACCGGACATTAACAAATTCCCGTCTGCCACATAACCGCGGGCACGGCTCTCGAAAGTTTAAACCCTGCAGGGGTGTCCCAACTTAGCCCATGACAAGCTCTCACGATCAACGAAGGAATAGATCTTCTCCCAGGAAGACCCGATCAGTCTCGGAATCCCGGTTTACAAGACATTTCGACAATGGTAAAACAAGACCAGCAAAGCCTCCCGGCGTGCCGACATCCTGATAGTAGCCGCGCGTATCTCGTCTCAGGCCACGACCGATGAGCACTACGTACAACTAGAACCAGACCTCATGTTTCCTTGAGGGGGCGCTGCAAAGGACTCTAGTTTGGACCAACACTTAGACAAGCATTGGCCCGGGGGGGCTGAATAAAGATGACCCTTGGGTTAATTACTCCCAAGGGAAAAGTAGGTGGTGGTGAGGCAAATGGTAAAACCAAGGTTGGGCCTTGCTGGACAAGTTTTATTCAAAGCGAACTGTCAGGGGGGTCCCATAAATCACCCGACCGCGTTAGGAACGCAAAATCCGGGAACATAACACCGGTATGACGGAAACTAGGGTGGCAAGAGTGGAGCAAAACACCAGGCATAAGGCCGAGCCTTCCACCCTTTACCAAGTATATAGATGCATTAATAATATAAGAGATATTGTGATATCCCAACATAACCCTGTCCACCATGAAGAAATCTTCAACTTCACCTGCAACTAGCAACGCTATAAGAGGGCTGAGCAAAGCGGTAACATAGCCAAGCAATGGTTTGCTAGGAAGGGTGTCAAAGGTTAGAGGTTCATGGCAATTTGGGAAGGCTTGATGAGCAAAAGATAGGTAACGCAGCATAGCGATAGAACGAAGCAACTAGCATAGCAATGATAGTAGTGAGATCCAGGGTGACGGTCATCTTGCCTAAAATCCCGCAAGGAAGAAGAACGAGTCCATGAAGAAGATGAAGCCACGAAGACGAACCAAGCGTAGACGAACGAATCCTGACGATCGTAACGAAACGGGAAATATCGAGAAGAAGCACACAACAAGGTAAACACACCACACATAGACAATAAATGATGCACAACAAGCATGATGCATGAGAAAGCTAGATGAGGCTACTCATGGCAAGAGATGATGCAAACAAGAACAACACATCAAGGCAAGTTTAAATGAGGCCGGGAACAACATATAACAATTCCGGTAAGTCCTCATATGCAAATTTTGAAATGGGTCCAGATCTGAATAAACCTTATGTTCAAGTTGTTAAACATCAAGTTAAAATGCACCAAGATGATCTACACGAAATTCTAGTCAAGTTACATATAAAGTTCATTATATTCGGAGCTACGGCCTAGAAGATGTGAGCAAAACAAGTTACACATGGCATTGATCCAAAATGCATACAAACATCAAGCAAACACCTCAAAACAAGGATGCAACATGATAATATGAAGCTACATGCAAAATCAAGCAAGTTTCATATAGAGCACTCTCAAAACGGAGCAACGGTGCAACACACACACACTATACAAGTCATAGCAACAATCTGTCCATAACAGCAACTAGGCATCTTGCAAGCATCAAAACAATAAGCTACAGCACCCCAACATAAGAACAAAAGGCATGGGCATGAAGTACACGTAAAGCATAACAAAACATAAACACTGAGCTATCTCCAGAAATCACTAGAACATGCTCAAAAGGACATGGGAAAATTGCAAATAATAACAGTTTCAGACTTTAGCAGAAATAACAACAGGTTGCAATGTTTAGAGCCTTCAAACGACATGTTACAGGAACTTATCATGGCAAACAAAGGCATGGCATGAATCTACTAAAAGCATAGATCAAAAGTCCCTTACTGACTATGAGCCAAAAAGGCACAGAAATATGATGGCACCCATGTAAACATGGCAATTTATATTACAGATTCAAACATGGCAGAAACAACAATAAGTAGGCATGTTGGTGAGATTGAACCACTCACCACAGAGCAATACATGGCATGGCAAGGCAACCAACAGTAATAAGGCATGTTTATGAAGCTAAGCATGGCAAGAGCAAGGTCATAGGGTGCATGGAACACTAGCAAAACACATGGGAACTAGTGAACTTAATGTTAACAGGCTGACAGCAACATCATTTAGCAAACTTTAGAGCAAGATAACAACATGTTCCAGCAGGCTACAATTGCAACCAAGGGCATGAATGGATAGAGCATGACATGTAGATCAAAACATATTTATAGAGCATCTCCAGATTATGCATAGAATGGTTAGTAGAAGCATGTTAACATAGCAACAAAATATAACACAATCTGTCAGGAAAACAGCAACAGCAAGTGCCCTACTTAACAAGCTTGATAGACTCAGCACACAACTCACAAAAATACATGGTTAACACCCCTGGAAAGATGGCATGGCATAGATCAACATACATGTAGACATCAACCTCATAGGATGCACACATCAATCATGGCAAAAATGATAAATGAGCAAGTTATAACAGTTTCAGCAGATTAACATCAACTTGCACTCTTCCAACAGCATTTCGGGCATCAAGATGAACTCAAATGAAAATGATGCAATGGAATGAAATGAAGTACTCGTCGAGGCGAACAATTTGACATATTATACGCACGAAACAGAGCTACGGATGTAGAGATGTGACATGTCAAACTTAGCATGATTATGCAAAATATCAGGGACTTGGCAGTTTTTCTAGAAAAAAAAATGGACGAGCGAGGGGATACTAAAATGCGACCGGGGCAGGATTTAGGCGGGGCTTACCATGTGCTTCGGCCCAGAGAGGAAGGAGAGGTGGATCGGGCCGGCCGGGGTGGCTGGGCCGAGCCACGCGGGGTGCAGCGCTGGAGGCGCCTTCCTCCTCCCGTGCTCCTCACGGGCAGGGCCATGGCGGCGGCGGCGCTGGCAGAGGAGGCCGACGAAGGCCGAGGCGAGGCGAGGCGGGAAGGGGCCCAGCCGGATCCGGGCGAATCCGGTGAGGCCGGATCCATTTTCGCCGTCAGCGGGTTCGGGCAGCGAGGGGAGCTCCGGGCGGCGGCGGCAGTTCCCTGCGGGGAAGGAGAGAGATTAGAGGGAGAAGAGGGAGAGAAGGAGAAGAAGGCAGAGGGCGGCGGATCTGGCCTGGGCGTCAAGGTCGCCGGCGGCGGCGGCGCGTGTCCTCTGGCGAGGCGGCGGGGTCGGCCTCTGGTGCGGGGAGCAGGACGAGCGCGGGGGCGAGCGGGACTCGGGCGGAGTGAGCGGGAGAGCGCGGCGGCGCGATTCGGGCTAGGCGGGCCCGCTGCGGCCCGGGGGCAGGCCAGATCTGGGCTGCGGCGAAGTGGGGCAATTGGGGCGACGTGGCGCACGAGGAGTGGCCACGGGCGGCGGCGCGGATTTGGAGGAGAGGGCGGCAGCGCGTGATCCAAGGAAGAGGTGGGAGGTGGCGGCGCGGAATCTGAGGAGGGGGAGGCTAGAGGTAGGTGGAGGGGGTTAGGCTGCCCAAAATGGACAAGGGGTGTCCATTTATAGCACATAGCTAGGGTTTTGGGGGGTTTCGGAGCCCTACGATCGCAATCTGACGATCCGGAATGGAGGGGGGGTTTAGGCCTAGGTGGGCTGTGAAGAGAGGTTGGGCTAAGTGGAGATAAGAGAGAGAGAGAGAGAGGCCCGGCGGCAGTTTCGAAGACCGAAACATCCGACGAAGGTACGGGCAACGGCACCGCTATATTAAACGGTTGGGCTACAAATGGACTCCGAATGCGATGAAACTTGGCAGGCGCTCTATCTACACTATAATAAGACCGCACGACAAGTTGCAACCGATTCCGAGAACATTTTTATGCCACTTATAAAATAATATTTCGGAGGTGCCACGGGCGCGTGTGAGTGTGGTCTGAACTCCGAACGGACAACGGAGAGAACCGGGAGGACCCGAACGGATGCAAGTTTTGAAAAACATGAAGATGAAATGCAGATGATGACATGGCAAAGTGCAACACGCAAGCACATGACAAGGCAACAATGGCGAATAACTGGCGGACACCTGGCGCATCGAATCCGGGGCGTTACAAAAGGCGTCGCCTGCGTTTCGCAGGCTTCACAAAGGTCTCCTCCATGTCGACCATTCCAGAAGAAGAATCTCAACAATCTAGCTCAGTGGCACGTCAAGTGTTCCCTGAAGCAAATCCTTCTGCGACTGCTCAAGGGTATGAAGCTAAAGTTGTTGAAGACATTCCGGCTGCATTAGCCGAAGAAGTAAGAAGAGAAGAAGAAAGAGAAGCCACACCCCCTGCTACTGATCAAGTCATTCTTGAAGAGAATGTAATCGTGCCTGACCCTCCTGTCATTGAACAGATGGAGGTTGAAAATAATGAGGCTGCCACCAACAATGCTACTGAAGCCAATGACCCTGTCACGGCTGAAGAAAATGTGGAGCCTGAAGCAAATGTAAATGTCGAAGCCACTGTGACGCCAACCACTACTGATGGCGTTGTTCCTCCACCGCGGCCTCACACCATGGAAAGGGCCTTCAATCGTGAAGGTCAGATTGTCACTGTCCGATGGCCAATTATGGTTCCTCCTACTGCTCCGGGGCCCCAATATGATTATCATGTGGATTAAAGGCCTCAAGTTCTGAAGCCAAAGCCGCGTCTGCCAAGGCTTCCAAGTGCTGTCACTACACAAGGTTCATTCAGTGTGCTAAGCTTTCGAGACCACAACACCTTCTTTGACAGCGCCAAGAACCCATACAAGAAGCCAAAGATCTCCTGACAGATTTTGCAGCCATCACAGCAAAGCTATTACTCTTACATTCTGTTTAATCATGACCGGATTTTTCCGCACAGACATCTGGATTGTGATGCTATGGCTGGGCTGCCATGTCTGGAAGAAGCCCTTGACTGCTTTAGGGATGGTCTTCTGGCCTTCATGACTGATAAGGAACATTGGAATGAAGAGCTTCTGCTGCAGTTCTATGCCACCTTACACATTCGAGGCTAAAACAGGGATTCGAAGACTTGGATCCTTGAGTGGATGACAGGCGATGTACATCACGAAGCCAAAGCTCGGGTTATCATCGAGCTTGCTTCCCTACCCACTCCAGGTGAGTTATACGAACCTGGTTGTTCGCTTCATCAAAATGAACTACAGAGCATATTTCAGAAGCCAAAGCCAAACATGAGCCAAATGCTTAGCATGATGAAGCCATTGCCTCAAGATGCTCAATATCCAAAGGAGTTCTTTGTTAAGGACCTTGAGTACCTGCCACGCATAGTGTCTCACATTCAGAGGCGTACTCTCTGGCCCATAAAAGGTCATTCTTCTGAAGCCAAACTTGAAGGCGCCATGAAGACTTTGGTATTCTATATCATCAATGGCATCAGATTCAACACCCAGGATTTCTTCATCAGACAACTTGCTGCTTCCGGGATTGATTTGTTTGGTCTGAAGTTTTATGCTCCATGGGTGATGCGCTTGATCAAGCGTCATTCAACTATTGACTATCGGCCATCAACGTGCAACCACATTGTCTTTCTACCTGATGTTGATATGTCTGTTGAAGCCATCTACCCCGAGCCTGCCAAGAAGCCCCTCCATCTTCAGAATGCTGAATTCTAGATCTTCACAGAGCCTATTGATGGTGTTCATGTGCCCAATGCTGCAACTCCTGCTTATCCTCTGGCTGGCAATTTGCGTCTACCGCACCGTGCCAATACTAAAGCCACTGCAAGCACCATTTCTCAAAGGCCTCAGAAGCGTCCTCGTGTTCTTAATGACCGTGAGCTTCTAGTGGCTCTACATCAAAAGCAGGACAAACATCAGGACTGGCTGAAGCGTCAAATGCAAAGTATCTTGGTGGATGTCAATCGCATTTGCAACTTGGCCACCAAGAACTCATTTGTAGCCCATGAAGCCTGTCTGCGGTCCTGGAAGAGTCTCACCTTACTTTGCGTTGAAGATGAACTTCGCGCGGATGGCTTCACTGAGAATTTCAAGTTTGACTCCAGGCCTCCTCAAAATGCAAGTTGGCATCACACACCCTCCATTGAAGGTTCTAAGTGCTCATCTTCGGCTGCAACTGTTGTTGCGAGAGTCGTTGATGAAGAAGAAGACACCACTTTGCCGGTTCTAACTGCACTTCATCATCATGTTGTACCAGGCCCGTCTGCACCACCAAACTCCAACGTCGACCCTGCTGCTCCAACTTCATCTCCAACTAGGAACGAGTAGATACTCTATGTCTTCAAACCTTTTTGGTCATTACTGACAAAAGGGGGAGAAGCACATGAGTTGATAGTCTTCAAGTGGGTCCATATGGGTGGTTACTTAATTTTTGCTAAGCTTTTACAACTCTCATTCTGAAACTTTTGGCTTTTGAGTTGTAACACTTAAACTCGATGGTCGTCTGCTACTCTTGCTGCCACTTTTTGTTGTGATGATAAATTCTGCATGTAGTCATCCTGCAGGCGTCCATTTTCCATTATGCATATCATTATCTTCATTACCTTTTTATATGAATGATGAATTGTCTTCACACTTTTAAGATGGCCTCCACAAAGCAAAACTTGCCATGTGCATTTGCATTCAAACGCAAACTATTTATATGCACATCTTCAGGGGGAGCCTCTTCATATGTATGAAAACATTACTCACAAAAAACTAAACTTTCACATGCTTTTAACCCCGTTGAAAACTTCAACTAGTTTGTCATCAATCAGCAAAAGGGGAGATTGTAAGTGCATCTAGTGCCACCCCTAATTGGTTTTGGAGTATTGATGACAAACGTGGTTGAGGGACTAATGTGTTTGTGAGAATTGCAGGATAACACAGGTAGTGTCCTTCATTGATTAGGTTTACTTACCAGAGATGACACCTAAAAATGTGTGAAGACATTGAAGACAATGGTGGATCGTGAAGACATTCACGACGAAGATTATGACACTGAAGCTATTCACTTGAAGACTATGGAGTGCGAATACAAAGTTGTTTCGTAGTTTCCTTTCTTCTATATTGAGTCATAGGAACCATCGTACTATTAAGTGGGGTCCAAGTGAACAAAGCCAGAGTGACTGAAGTGATGCTCAACCAAATCCTATGTCTTCGAGCGAAGACAATGAGAGCAAATCTTATCCAGAGCTAGATGAGTCAGCTTTGCTTGTAGCCCAAGCCAAGCTGTCGCATGTGTTTGAAATCTGATCATTGGACACGTGTCAGTTCCTTAGTGACCCAGGGTCATTTCGCACATATCAGGTCGGGTTGCCTCCTGGCTATAAATAGCCCACCCCCTACACCATAAATTGGTGGTTGCTCAGAGTTAGTGCACGACTTTTGTTGTTTGAGAGCAACCCACCTCCGAAGCTTTTGAGAGAGAGATCCCTGCGAGGACAAAGCCCAAAACACCCAGAGCCGAAGAGTGTTAGGCATCACTAAAGTCTTTCTGTCCGCGTGATCTAAAGACTTGTTACACTTGAGAACTGTGAATCCTCCAGCTGGTTAGGCGTCGCGTTCTGAGCAACCAAGGGTCATTGTGGATTGCCGGTGAACAAAGTCTGTGAAGGTTTGGAAGTCTACCTCGAAGACTTAACAGAGTGATTGGGAGAGGACTGGGTATCCTTAGCTCAAGGGGAATAAGGTGAAGACACAGTCTTCTAAGTTCAATCTCAGCCTCCCTAACCAGACGTACAGTTGTCACAACAACTGGAACTGGTCTACCAAATCCTTGTCTTTGCCAAGCTACTGGTTCTATCCTCTACTCTGCTTACTTTACAGTTTGTCTTCGGGAAGTCATAGCTTGCCTGCCTGTTTCATTTGACTTCATTGTGTGAAGACTTATATCTGTTTAGCTTTGTACTATCTTCCATTCTGATCATGTCTACCTAGTCGCATCTAGTGTTTGTGCTTTCACTATATTGTATGTTTGACTAATGGCCGCCTAGTGTAGTGTTCATTCCCCTGCTTACTATATAGGCTCAGTTTACCTGTTTGTCTTCAAAGCCACCATGTTTTGAAGACTTTCACAAAAATCGCCTATTCACCCCACCCTAGTCGATAACTAGAACTTTCATGTGTACTCCCATATGTACTATTTGGTAGATATGAATGCCTCTACATACACACCCCTATAGTATTTTTAGGATTATATCCACTACATGAGAAGAAGTGCATCTCCATTATACCATAGTTTGTTTTGATGATTTATGACAAAACCATGTTAGAAGACAGAGGTCTAATGATTTTAACTTAATTTTAGGACTTTTAACTAGTTTTAGTATACATGTCATTGCCTTCCACCTCTTTGCCTTTTCAGGCCCATTGATATTCAATTAAATATAAAATCCTCCTAACAATTACTAGAGCCTTTTATTATTAATTTAACGTATCCGGAAGCATTTCCCACCTATATATTATTTATCAGTAATACCCGGTACTGGTCGGTAAACTCTGAAACCCTTTCGGCAACCCCGAAACGATTTCAGTTCCTCTCGAAACTATTTCAAATATTAACGAAACTATTTCACAAATAAATCCTTGATACTCCCCTCCAACTAACACTCGACGGATCACGATTGCCTTAAGCTTGTGATCATGTAGGTTCGGTAAAACATAGACATGAACAAAACCCTTTTGTTCTATGACTGATAGCGGAACCGTGGATGTCCATATCGATCCCTATGATTACACAAATGACATTCGAGTGAACCTTTGGTTATCATGTGATATTACCATTGCTTTGTTATACTTCACAAAACCCAAGGTGATATTATCCCTCTTGAGTCAATCACTTGCTCATTATACCGTTCTCCTCGTTACCGATTTTGTTCTTCTTTCCCGTTGACATCTTCCGGTAACCCCGTGACATAGTCACCTGTGTCTGGCCAGATGATGATGGATGTCGTCACACCGAGAGGGCAGTAAGAATATCTCTCCATCATCGGAGGAGCAAATTCCACTCTCGGACTGTCAAGTCCCGTGTTAAGCTTTTGGATGAACCTGTAAGTTGTCTTTATGATCACCATATTACAGATGACGTTTGAGCAACCCCATAGTTCCTCGTATGGTAAGAAGTGACTACAATACTCTTATGGTTTAAGGAACTAAAATACATGTTAACACTCCATGTTATAACAATTGATTTCGGACAATATTATCTCAAAGTATAACAAACAAGTTTGGGTCGATTCAATATGATCGTTCTTCTAATGTCATACTTTCAATGTTCTTTTAGGACTACCATTACACTTAATGATATCCTAAGATCTGGAAAACATGATCATCAACAACACTTGAGCCAGTCTTAGAGGTAAGAGTAGGAATTTAATTTTCCAATTTATCATTCCACATATGCATATGAGTTTTCCACTGAATTGCATATGTCTAGGATCATAACCATTATAGCATAGAATATAAACTCCTAATTATGAATACGGAAATATAATAATACAATATTATTACCTCTAGAGCGTATTTTCAACAGTTACAAGAATTTTCGGGAAGCGACAGAAATGAAGCTACCGATTACGCCACAACTACACTACAAAAAAATACACTTCCGTGATGATACGTGTTTGTCACAGTAGGTCGCGTTTTTTGTCATGCATGTACATCCATGACGATTTTATGACAGAATCAATATTGTCATACCTGTGTTGTCGTAGAAGTGTTCCATGACATTACCAAAATTATCATCACGGAAGTGTCCACTTCCATGACGATAAATCGCGCATCACAGAAGTGCTTTTGTCAAGGGTGACCGACACGTGTCATCCACCATAACGGAACACTGTTAAGCTATCGGGTCTGGTTTTGGATATGATAACCCATTAACAGCCCGGACCAATGGGGATTTTCCACGTGTAAAATCAACATTGGCCGCAGGAAACACGTGTTGCCTCACCGTTGGGACAGATGTCATCCACTCATTGGACAGGAGGCGCCTATGATAGCACGACATGTGGCACGGCCAAACAGTGGCCCATTCCAGTGAAAAGGCCGGCCCAGTAAACATTAGCAGGTCGGGCCATATAAGGCCTACTTGTGTCAGGTCCATTTAAGCCCACAGCCCGTATGAGATGTGCCAATTCGGCCCGTAAAAGGCCCGTTAAAGATTTGACACCATTGCAGCCCATCGTCAGTTCGAGCCCGTTAACAGCCCGCTATATATTTGGGCTCAATATCGGCCCGATGAGATTTTGGCATGTTAACGGCCCATTCAATGGATGGGCCAATTTTCAGGATGTATATCTTTCGGCCATTTAGCGACCCATTTAAATGCTGGGCTAATTTCCGGCCCGGTATGTCTTTCAGCCTGTTGACGACCCATAAATCAGATGGGCCATTTGTAGTCGGACCTGAGTTTCGGCCTTTTAGCGGCCCATTTAAGTGTTGCGCCAATTTTCGGCCCGGTGTCTCTTTCAGCCTGTTGACGGCCCATACATCAGTTGGGCAATTTGTAGTCGCATCTGAGTTTCGGCCTTTTAGTGACCCATTTAAGTGTTGGGCCATTTGTAGTCGCATCTGAGTTTCGGCCTTTTAGTGACCCATTTAAGTGTTGGGCCAATTCCCGGTCCTGTGTGCCTTTCGGCCTGTTAACGGACTATAAATGAGTTGGGCCATTTGTAGTCGGACCTTAGTTTTGGCCTTTTAACGGCCCATGCCCTTCATGGTCCAATACCATCCCGGTTTCTCTTTCGGCCTGCTAAAGGCCCACAACACAGTTGGGCCAATTACAATACGACCTGACTTTCGGCCTCTTAGCGGCCCATGCTCTTCATGGTCCAATACAAGCCCACTATCTCTTTCCGCCTGCTAAAGGCCTACTGTATAGTTGGGCCATATGTAGCCCAAACTTAGTAACGGCCTGTTAACCGCCCATGAAATCAATTGGGCCCACTTGCTGCCCGCTTAGATGTCGGCTTGTTAATGACCCAGGAGGTAAGAGGGCCGACCATTAACTTTCGGCCTAGTAACGTCCCATTAACTTAATGGGCCCACTAAAGTTCGTACATGTCTTTAGGCCAAATTAGATAATTTGAGCCCATTACGACGAGCAATTATGCACAGGACCAAAACCGATCAAGCAAAGGTACGGCATACAAGGAATAACGTTGCACATCCAGCATATATTACAGGAAATTACATCCACTGGGCAATCAAAGATTGATGCCAGTGCAAATAAATGAGCAGAACCTAACCATCTACGACGTCACAATCTGCAACCTCAGCATAGATGACGCCCATAAGCATGCGGGCAAGTTCTTGCTACTTTGCTACACTATCTCTGAAAACATTGATCAGTTGTTGTGTCGCACGACTCTACGCCTCTGATTCATCCACCATTTCCATCATTCTTCAGCCAGTAATTGGTTCACAAACAGACATTTATTCTGTTGCATTCGAGGCAGAGGATACTGAACAGATTCAGATGGCGATTTTGGCAGGCTTGTATTATTGATAGTGGAGAGTGTCTCGACCACTGCATCATAACATAAATTAGGAGGGAACCAAACAGATTAATCATGAGTTATTGCCATATTACCTGGCCTAGATTTATTGGAAAGAAATAATGGGGTTGCCTTGCTGTTTTCAGAGTTTGTCTTCTTATCTTCAGCAGCTTGCACCAAATTAACACACTAGCATTGCTATCATTGGCCAAGTCAGATAATAGGAAAGCAACATTGACACAATGAACGTTTGGGCAACTAGCCTACACCAAATTAACACAATATGGCACAACTATCATCAGCTAGGTAAGGTAATACGAAAGCAACATTGACACAATGAATGAATGGGCAACCAGAGAAGCACTACAGTTCAGTAATGTGTGTGATATGAAATAGTACACTCATGTAGCTCAGTATGCAAAACTACCAGGCAGTTTTCCTTACAAAACTCAACATTGGCGCCTTTAACATTTTGCTACAACTAATTTTAGATCAGATAAAGGTTAGATTCACGCCGATTAACAAAATACATGCTGATGTAAAAATATAGTGATATACAACAGGTACTTACATCAGCATTTGAGCACAGAGAATTCCTGCAAGATATTTTCCTCGAATACGATCCCAATGGAGGAAGTCTTCTATCATTTAACCTTATTTTCTAAAAGAGAGATGGGTAAGAAACATGTAGAAAATATGATCAGCATGCTATATAATTTCATGATGCGAGGATACGCACACGCTTCTTAGAATAGAGTTGACATTCTTTTGCTGGACTGGAGCGGACTAGTTCTTTGGCCACTGGAATCTGCTTATTATCAGTGAGAGTTGGGTTTCTTTGTGCTGGAGCAGTATCTATGAAAAAATGGAGTTGGTTTATTATCTCTTGGCGTTTGGATCTTTTGCAAAGACCTGGTTTGTAACCCTTCAGATTCTAACATAGCCGTCTTCCCCTTGCATGCCTTATATAGAAGAATGGTGCTTCAGTTATAAAACATGCTACAGCAGAGATGGAATAGGTACTGAAGAATAGAAAGGCATGACATATTGACATGTATTCCCTCCATCTGGAAATAAATGGATGGGTCTAGGCGTATTTCAGTTCTAGATACATTCAGTTTTATCCATTTCTGTGACATGTAATCTGGACAAAGGGAGTATGATGTAAGAGCTAGGGATATGACAGGACAACACAGTAAAAAACACTGAAAACCCACTGTAGAACCAAAGTATTCAAACCCACTGATATGAGATAGTACACTCATGCAGCTCGGGATGCAAAACTACCAGGCAGTTTTCCTTACAAAAATCAACATTGTGGCCTTTAATCATACATTTTGCTACAACTAAATTTAGATCAGATAAAGGTTGGATTCACGCCAATTAACAAAATACATGCTGATGTAAAAATATAGTGATATACAACAGGTACTTACATATGCATTGGAGCACAGAGAATTCCTGCAAGAATCTTTCCTCACATACGATACCAGTGCAGAAATTCTTCTATCTATTAAGCTTAATTTCTAAAAGAGAGATGGGTAAGAAACATCTAGAAAATATGATTAGCATGCTATAAAATTTCATGATGCAAAGATACGCACATGCTTCTTAGAATGGAGTTGACATATTTTTGCTGGACTGGAGCGGACTAGTTCTTTGGCCACTAGAATCTGCTTATTATCAGTAGGAGTTGGGTTTCTCTGTGCTGGAGCAGTATCTATAAAAACTGGATTGGTTTATTATCTCCTGGCGTTTGGCTCTTTTGCAAAGGCCTTGTTTGTAACCCTTCAGATTCTAACATAGTCATCTTCCCCTTGCATGCCTTGTATAGAAGAATGGTGCTTTAATTATAAAACATGCTACAACAGAGAGATGGAATAGGTACTAAAGAATAGAAAGGCATGACATATTGACATGTATTCCCTCCATCCGGAAAAAATGGATGGGTCTAGGCGTATTTCAGTTCTAGATACATCCTTTTTTATCCATTTTGGCAACATGTAATCCGGACGGAGGGAGTATGGTGTAAGAGCTAGGGATACGACAAGACAACACAGAAAAAAAACACTAGTTGAATGTAAAACTGTATGCTAGCGGAATACGTACAGAAAAAACTAAGGCAACATACATGTGTATGATTGGGAAACTAAGATGGCATTGCAATAGAGCACTAGAACAACACTTCAATGTAAAAAAACATGGTATGGTAGACAGATGAAGTACATACTGATGAATAACAATGCATAAGATATTCAGAAGCATGATGTCCAAATTAAGCAGATGGCATTGCGGTAGAGTAGAATGACAGTACTTGAATTTGAGAACATGTTATCATGAATGGAATAAGTACTGGAAAAACAGGAAGGCATGACATATTTACATGCATGATCAGCATGCTAAGCACATGGCATTGCAACAAAGTAGATACACTCCAGGACATTATATGCATGTTGTACCCATATCACAGGCCAAGTTAGAGCAAGGACCTTGTGGGGTGAAGAGGATTCATCATCTTTCTGCAAGTCTTCTGAAGAACTACCTTTACATGTTCCATCATATTGGGTATCATTGACATCAAGTTTATTGGCCTTTACATTGCTCCGTGAGGTTCTTGTGGATATATCAGTGTGTGCAACTATATCTGACATGCATGGAAGACAACTAGTAGTTAGATTTATGTAATGAGTGCCTGTAGGAGACGACATAAATAGTAGGACTGGGGTTAACTAGCAGCAACAGGTCTCATAAACTAAAGGGAGAACACATATGAAAGCTACAGAATATGTATCGTTTGTACTCGAGATTAACTAGGTGGCACACAAAAGTATTAAAGAACAACATATGTAATACTAGAAGTGGTATAATACTATAATCACCAGCCTGTGGGATAGCATTGGCTGATGGATGATAACTATGGAACAGCATTACCTAAAGAACAAGTATCTTAGCTGAACTATGGAACGGCGTTAACTCCTAAACAAGACCCGTAAGAGATCAACATGAATATACAGTGAAACGTGATAATCTATTTTCCATGCTTAGATGAAAAACAAATCCATAAATGTTGCACACAAGTAAGATGAGGGTACAACCTATCTAGCCTCCATCAATAGGAGTAAGCATCATGTGCTGACTTGTCGATGGCCCTGAAGTTGTTGTGGTTGTCCATGTCGGGCACGCGCATTCGATGCAGGGAATTGTTGAGTGGGGACTATAGCTCCCTTCTGGTGTATGCTTCCCTTGTTGGAGCAGCTGCGGTGAGTTGGAAGACGGTGTGTCTGAAGATGCAGATAATGCATAATGTTAAGAACGACATATCTCTTTGATCTGAAGAAATACACTAAGAGATCAACAGCAAGGTACGAGAGTGGTCACACATCTGTTGACTGCTACATCTCGAGCTTGCGTTGATTTTCCCCAAATAGGAGAGGATGATGCAGCACAGTAGCGTAAGTATTTCCCTCAGTTTTTGAGAACCAAGGTATCAATCCAGTAGGAGGTCACGCGCAAGTCCCTCGTACCTGCACAACACGATAGCAACTCGCAACCAACGCTTAGGGGTTGTCAATCCCTTCACGGTCACTTACGAGAGTGAGATCTGATAGAGATAATATTTTTGGTATTTT
Source organism: Triticum timopheevii (assembly GCA_963921465.1). Lineage (NCBI taxonomy): Eukaryota > Viridiplantae > Streptophyta > Magnoliopsida > Poales > Poaceae > Triticum > Triticum timopheevii. Next base: position 474,636,646 of record OY997264.1, on the reverse strand, counting down.
TGATAGATAGATGCAAAGTAAAAAGTAAAAGGCAAAGTAAAAACAAAGCAAGTAAATAAAGTGATAGAGATTGATATGATGAGAATAGACCCGGGGGCCATAGGTTTCACTAGTGGCTTCTCTCAAGAGCATAAGTATTCTACGGTGGGTGAACAAACTACTGTTGAGCAATTGACAGAATTGAGCATAGTTATGAGTATATCTAGGCAATGATCATGTATATAGGCATCACGTCTGAGACAAGTAGATCGAAACAATTCTGCATCTACTACTATTACTCCACTCATCGACCGCTATCCAGCATGCATCTAGAGTATTAAGTTAAAAACAGAGTAACGCCTTAAGCAAGATGACATGATGTAGAGGAATAAATTCATGCAGTATGATAAATACCCCATCTTGTTATCCTCGATGGCAACAATACAATACGTGCCTTGCAACTCTTTCTGCCACTGAGTAAGGACACACAAGATTGAACCCAAATCCATGCACTTCTCCCATTGCAAGAACTACCAATCTAGTTGGCCAAACCAAACGGATAATTCGAAGAGACTTGCAAAGATAACTCAATCATACATAAAAGAATTCAGAGAAGAATCAAATATTTTCCATAGATAATACTGGATCATAAACCCACAATTCATCGGTCTCAACAAACACACCGCAAAAAGAAGATTACATCGAATAGATCTCCACGAGAGAGGGGGAGAACATTGTATTGAGATCCAAAAAGAGAGAAGAAGCCATCTAGCTACTAGCTATGGACCCGAAGGTCTGAAGTAAACTACTCACACTTCATCGAAGGGGCTATGGTTATGATGTAGAAGCTCTCCGTGGTGGATGCCCCCTCCGGCAGAGCTCCGGAACAGGCCCCAAGATGAGATCTCGTGCATAGAGAAGGTTGCGGCGGTGGAATTAGGTTTTTGGCTCCTGTTCTGATCATACGGGGATACGTAGGTATATATAGGAGGAAGGAGTACGTCGGTGGAGCTCCGAGGGGCCCACGAGGTAGGGGCGCGCCCAGGTGAAAGTGCAACTATCCCTAGGTGGTTTTGGTAATTCATAACAACATATAGCTCATTGAGCTAATTCTATTCCAAGATTATTATTTCAGGAAAGCTCAATGAGTGGCATGACATGGATGATGAAAGTGGATCCCTCAAAATACTATGGACAAAGGATTCGCTCAAGCTCAAAAGCTCAAGACTCTTCATTTTATATTTTAGTGATCCAAGATCACATTGAGTCTATAGGAAAAGTCAATACTATCAAGGAGGGATGAGGTGTTGCTTAATGAGCCTCTTACTTCATGTGCTTAGTGATATGCTCCAAAACCCTCAACTACTTTCCCACATCCACAAATGACCTAAACCCAAAGCCAAAATCGGTCACACCGATTCTTCCTATCCGGCGCCAACGATTCCAAAAGTCATAGCCACTGCCACAAATCCTAAGCAAATCGGTCTTACCGATAGGGATCTCGGTCTCACCGAGATGGGATTGTAATCTCTCTGTTTCCCTTCGTAACGTTTCGGTCTAACCGAAGTGAGCGATCGGTCCCACTGAGATTGCAATGTAAACTCTCTGTTTCCTTTTTGTAACATTTCGGTCTCACCGAAAAGAGCAAATCGGTCCCACCGAGTTTACTTGACCAACTCTCTAGAAAGCTTATTACCAAATTGGTCTCACCGAGTTTGTGTAATCGGTCTTACCGAGATTACGTTATGCCCTAACCCTAACCGAATCGGTCTCACCGAGATGCATGTCAGTCCCACCGAAAATCACTAACGGTCACTAGGTTTACTAAATCGGTCTGACCGAGTCTGTTGAATCGGTCCCACCGAGTTTGGTAAATTGTGTGTAACGGTTAGATTTTGTGTGGAGGATATATATACCCCTCCACCTCCTTTTCATTCGTGGAGAGAGCCATCAGAACGAACCTACACTTCCAACTTACCATTTCTGAGAGAAAGCCAACTACTCATGTGTTGAGGCCAAGATATTCCATTCCTACCATATGAATCTTGATCTCTAGCCTTCCCAAGTTGCTTTCCACTCAAATCTTCTTTCCACCAGATCCAAAACCTATGAGAGAGAGTTGAGTGTTGGGGAGACTATCATTTGAAGCACAAGAGCAAGGAGTTCATCATCAACGCACCATTTGTTACTTCTTGGAGAGTGGTGTCTCCTAGATTGGCTAGGTGTCACTTGGGAGCCTCCGACAAGATTGTGGAGTTGAACCAAGGAGTTTATAAGGGCAAGGAGATCGCCTACTTCGTGAAGATCTACCGCTAGTGAGGCAAGTCCTTCGTGGGTGATGGCCATGGTGGGATAGACAAGGTTGCTTCTTCGTGGACCCTTCGTGGGTGGAGCCCTCCGTGGACTCGTGCAGCCGTTACCCTTCGTGGGTTGAAGTCTCCATCAACGTGGATGTATGATAGCACCACCTATCGGAACCACGCCAAAAACATCCATGTCTCCAATTGCGTTTGAATCCTCCAAACCCTTCCCTTTACTTTCTTGCAAGTTGCATGCTTTAATTTCCGTTGCCTATATACTCTTTGCATGCTTTCTTGAATAGTGTGATGATTGCTTGACTTGTCCTAAAGTAGCTAAAATCTGCCAAACTCTAAAATTGGGAAAAGGTTAAGTTTTTATTGGTCAAGTATTCTAATCGCCCCCCCCCCTCTAGACATACTTCAAGGTCCTACAAGTGGTATCAGAGCTTTGGTCTCCATTTGCTATGATTTCCATAGCTTTTGGTGGTCATAGCCTTGGTTTATCAACCTAGGACAGTATGGCGTCTAGCGAGGCAAACTATCACCGTAGAGGTCCTTACTTTGATGGTACTAATTTTGCTAGTTGGAAGCATAAGATGAAAATGCATATTCTTGGACATAACCCCGCCGTTTGGGCAATTATTTGTATTGGCTTGCAAGGTGAATTTTTCGATGGGAGAGAACCAAACCGTGAAGCTAATGCGGAAGAATTGAAGATGCTGCAATACAACGCTCAAGCTTGGATATCATCTTCAACGGATTATGCCCCGAAAAATTCAACAAAATCAGCCGTCTTGAGAATGCAAAGAAAATTTGGGATACTTTGATTGATATGCATGAAGGTACCGAATCCGTCAAGGAATCCAAGTTGGATGTGCTCCAAAGTCAGCTTGACAAGTTCAAAATGATGGTGAAGGTGTCGCTGAAAAGTACTCTTGGCTTGCTCTTATCACAAATGAGATTGCCGGCTTAGGGAGTGAAGAAATGACCGACAGATTCATCATCAAGAAGGTCCTAAGAGCATTGGATGGAAAGTATGATACCGTGTGCACATTGATTCAAATGATGCCAAACTATAAAGATCTCAAGCCAACAGAAGTCATTGGAAGAATTGTTGCTCATGAGATGTCACTCAAGGATAAGGAGGAACTTCACAACATGTCAAGTGGTGCTTACAAAGCCTCAAGTGAAGCCCCCGCATCATCAAGTGAGAAACAAACCTTCAATGAAGAATTGAGCTTAATGGTGAAGAACTTCAACAAATTCTACAAGAGTAGAACCAAAGAAAGAAGCTCCAAGTCAAGGTCTTACAATGACAAGAGATCTTCTAGTTGAGAGCGCAATTGCTACAATTGTGGGAGACCCGGACACTATTCCAATGAGTGTACGGCACCCTACAAAAGAAGAGAAGATTCTCCAAGAAGAAGGAGCAAAAGAGAAGAATCACCACCAAGAGAGAGGAGGAGTAGAGATGATCGTTATGAACAAAGACCCTCACGGAGAAGCAATGATTCAGAGAGGAAGGACAAGTCATCAAAGAGCCACACAAAACGAAGACATCAAGCTCATGTTGGTGAATGGGTATCCGGCTCCAACTCCGACAATCACTCCGAGAGAAGCTATCACTCCGACTCCGAATATACTCAAGATGAAGGTGTTGCCGGTCTAGCACTTGTGTCAACCAACTCCTACGACATATTTGATTCACCAAATGAAGGTGTTGGAAGATGCTTCATGGCCAAAGGCCCAAAGGTAACACATCCTGAGTATGTTGATTTCAATAGTGATGAAGATGACTTGCTTGTGGATGATGATTTACTTGTTGACAACTCTAGTGATGAATACTATGATGAAACGTCAATTAATCATGCTAATCAAGATAAAACGAATGAGAATGATAAGGAGAAGATTGAGCTTCTAACTAAAGAACTAAACACTCTTAAGTTAGCTCATGAAACTATCTACGAAGATCATCGAGAACTTTTGAGGGCTCATGAGAAGTTACGCTTTGAAAAGCTCAATCTTGAGCAAGAGCATGAGTTCTTAAAGGCAATCAATGATGATCTCCGCAAGAAAAGTTCTTCTTACATTGCCAAGCGTTTACTCTTATCTACTTACATGCCTCAAGTCAAGTCTAGTAACAAGTACAAGAAAGATACTTCCTCTAGTAGTAACAATAACAATGTCAAATCCAATATTGTTGCTTCTAGTAGCTCTCTTGATTCCACTAATGATTCTCTTAGCCGAGTTACACTTGAGCAAGAAAATAGCTTATTGAAGGGAATTATAGAGAAAGGTGTTTACAAGAGCCTTGCCGGGAGTAAGCAATTCGAGGAAATTGTGCGCAAGCAAGGAAGGCACCGGAAGAATCAAGGTGTTGGTTTTGAACGAAAGTTCAATGCCAATGGAGTTGAGTGGGAAGAAGATCAATACCCCAAGACGAAGTTTGTTCCTCAACAAGAGAAGTATGATCCTACTTCCTTCAAGGGAACACAAGCTCAAGATGATCTTCCACCACAAGACCACAAGAACAAAGGCAAGGACAAGCTTCAAGAAGAGATTGATGCATTTGAAGAAGCACCTAAAGCCTCGTACAAGTGGGTTCCCAAGACTACGTCAAGTTCTACTTCATCAAGTACAACTACAACTCCAAGGATTCCCATCAAGATGATGTGGATCCCGAAGAAGAAGAACTAGAGAGTTCTTGAGGGTGACTCCGCCAACACTCTTCACTCATATCATTATGGCAAGAACAAGTGCAATCAACTTCCACATCTTGCACTAGTTCCAGGAGTCACAAATCCTCATGTTGGTAAGTGTCGGTGTCAAAACCGGCGGATCTCGGGTAGGGGGTCCCGAACTGTGCGTCTAGGTGGATGGTAACAGGAGACAAGGGACATGATGTTTTACCCAGGTTCGGGCCCTCTCGATGGAGGTAAAACCCTACGTCCTGCTTGATTAATATTGATGATATGGGTAGTACAAGAGTGGATCTACCACGAGATCAAGGAGGCTAAACCCTAAAGCTAGCCTATGGTATGATTGCTGTAATGTATGTTGTGTCCTACGGACTAAAGCCCCCCGGTTTATATAGACACTGGAGAAGGAAAGGGTTACACAGAGTCGGTTACAATGGTAGAAGATCTACATATCCGTATCGCCAAGCTTGCCTTCCACGCCAAGGAAAGTCCCATCCGGACACGGGACGGAGTCTTCAATCTTGTATCTTCGTAGTCTTGGAGTCCGGCGGACGATGATAGTCCGGCTGTCCGGACACCCCCTAGTCCAGGACTCCCTCAGTAGCCCCCGAACCAGGCTTCAATGAAGATAAGTCCAGCGCGTATATAGTCTTCGGTGTTGCAAGGCGGGTTCTCCCTTCAAGTTCCATGTACCTGCCGAACAGTGTCCGGCTTCATCATAAATATTGTGCTTCTTGGCTTCTACGCCCAATAATGGCCTTCTTCCACGCGTCGCACGAACACGAAAAGCCAGGGTGTCTTTTATGTTTCACCCCCTAGTCGTGCGAGTCATCCGCCTACAAAAGAGGCAAAAATCCAGATCCAAACCACACCATCTTCCTTCCGCGAATACTCATCGGAGCGCCTTTGACCTAAAAATCCATTCCACCATGGACCATCGACGCGGCTCCTCTTCTCGCGCTCCTAGCCCACCGCCAGGAGATTGGAGGAGGTGCTCTGTTCCACACAACGAGCTAGTGAAGCTCCAAGCGGGGGGATATCTCCCTCCGGCCTTCATGGTCCCGGTTCGAGCCGGGCTGGCCACCTACCAAGGTGGGAAGCAAGCGGAGGCTACCCCAAGTCCCAACAAAGGGGAGCGGGTATGCTTCGTCCCCTATCCGATAAGGGGACTCAGATTTCCAATACATCCGTTTCTCCGCGGGCTCCTGGAGTTCTACGGACTCCAGCTCCATCACCTTACGCCCGCCTCTGTCCTGCAAATCGCGGGCTACGTAGCTCTTTGCGAGCTATTCCTGGGCATCGAGCCCCATTTTGCACTGTGGAACAGGCTGTTCTGCCTCGTACCCCGTTCTCACGAGGGATCTATATATCAAGTGGGCGGTGCCGAAATATGGCGCATTGCCGGGACCGGATACCCATCCGGTACCCCTAAGAAGGCATCCGAAGACTGGCCTTCGGAGTGGTTTTACATAGAAGACGCTCCGCTGCCGGACCCAGTCCGGATTGGCCTCCCGGAGTTCAGTGCTGCTCCTCTGAAGAAACGCCTCAGCTGGCGCCCGCGGAGCCCCCGATTGGAGGAAGACAAGAGCGTCCATTACCTAATGGGCCGAATAAGATTACTGGCCCATTCCGGGTTGACCATGATTGGAGTCATGGCAACATGCATCATGCGGGGGGTACAGCCATTGCAATACAGAGGCCACCCCATGTGGGATTTCAACGGGGAAGACGATGCCACCCGTCATGGCCGCGAAGGGCCGGATTCGACCGAGGATCTGGTGCAGATCCTATCCGGCCTGTACAAGGGGGAGAAGGAGGACTTCCTTCGAACGAACCCCTTGAATGGGTTTTCCATGAACAACCCTAGAGGCTGGGTAAGCGAACACTTTTAAGGGCTCAACCCATGCTTTCGAAGTTTAGGCTTATTACATTATGTCTTCGGCGCAGGAACTACGCCGGATTGTGGAGGACATGGTAAGTCCCGCTCCGCAACCCGAGGATCCAGAAAGATCCCAGGATCCGGCCTCCGAAGAGGACCCGGATATCAAGGTGGAGCTGATCGATGGGGTGTTCCACCAACTCAGCATGGATAACGCTTTAGTCGCCATTACGGCGGACTACCCCGGACTATGTCCGGCTTTCCAGGTGACTGTGACCGAGGTCCGGACACCATTATCTCTTCCTTGCCCATTTCTGACCTTCGCGAACGATGGTGTTTTATAGGAAGCGCCTTCAAGGCGGGAAGCCGAGCCCGCGGCGGCTGACCAACAAAGGTCAGTCCGGACCAGCAGGCGGAAAAGGAGCGCGGCACGGACTGAAATGTCACCGCAAAAGTATAGCTCGTATTTAAATTTTCAGAGCAACGTTCCTAGGAAGCGTCTGGGTGCTCATGATCTTTGTAGGAGAAAAAGCGCCCACCGGACTGCGGGCGTAGAGGTTGCCGATCCGACCTATACCAGCCAGGCTCCAGCGCCCGGCCTGGAGGGGGAGGCAAGCGCAAGGCGCGGGCCGGATACTCCTACAACGGAGGATGCCAACAGACTGTCCGCCACCAAGTCTGAGGTGGAGAGCGCCATGAACCACAGGCGCCACCGGACAGTATTTCGTGAAGCGTGCTTCTCCCCTGAGGCATTGGACGCCTTTAACGCAGGGGACGCGCACCTCCGTGCTGCTCAAGACGGTTTTACCAGAGCCACGGAGCAGTATGTAAAAGACATACGGGTAAGGGAATTTAATGGTTATATATGCCAGTAGCCCCCGAGACTTAAAGTAGTTATGTTAACTGATTTAAGGATCATTTGAAACGCAGGCTCTTACCGAGAAGAATGCACAGCTGTCTCAGGAGCTGCAAGAATGCAAGGCCCAACTTGAGGCCGCACTTGCTGCCGCAGGAGGAAACGCAGAGATCCCTCCTGGTAACACATTTTTATTAATAAATATAAGTGTTGTGCGGCGTGCGCGCAAGTCTAATAATGACATTGCAGGTGCCGCCGGACAAGATCCGGACAGGCAAGAATTACTGCGCCAGCTGAAGGCTGGCGAGAGGGTGCTGAATAGGGTGCAGCAAGAAAGGAACAAGCTCCAGGATGCCAATGCCAAGCTCGGAGAAGAGCTGAAAGGCGCTCGAGCCGGGCTGTCCGGCTCCGTTAAGGAGAATCAGCGGCTTTGTCGCGGCATCTATAGTAAGTGCTTGAGCGGACTCCTTTGAAAAGAAGAGTTCGGCGAGGAAGTAAATTGACATAATATGTCTTGTAGGTATACTCACGGGTCGCCCTGCGGAGGAGATGCCCATATCAACAGGTGATCAACTTCCCGAGCTGTTGCAACTGCTCGAACGAGTTCGGCAGGCAATGAGCGGCGTCGTCCAGGCTTTATGGCCAGCCCTTTCCCTACCCGAGGGCCTTGGGGAGCTTGCGGAGAAGCTTCAGGGAGTGCGGCAGTGCTTCCGTTTGTGGAAGATTTCGGCCTGCCGTCAAGGTGCCAGGGAGGCTTGGGCCATGGTGAAGACGCGTTACAAGAAGGCGGTTCCCAACCACATGGCCGAAGTTGGACCGGTGGGGCCCGATGGGAAGGAGATCCCTGTGAGTTTAGTATACAGCCAAGTAGAGTTGGCTGCTAAATTTTCCCAACGGGACTGTAAGTTAGACAGCCTGTTAGACGGGATTGAGGAGGAATACAATCAGTAAATTTGACAATGTATTTTAAAATGACATGTGAAATGCCTTCTAGCCGGATTGTAGATCGTTTGTCTTTGCCGACCTTTTCGCTTCAACCTCGGGACCCTAGAGTCCGGAGTGTGTCCAAATACCTTCTTGGTTAAGAAACAACCGGGGTATGCATGGAGACCAGGCGTAGGGGTCATTAGTGCTTTATCAGACAAGTGCCCAACTAGTTATGTTATATTACATGGTTAGTAAGAAACATCTTCCAGGGAGAATAGTTCCGTTAAGGGTTCCTTTCCCTGGGAGGCATACCCTAAAGTGCATGCCCGGACTGCGAAAAAAGCAGAAAAACATCTGGGGGCAGATAAATAAGTAGGTAAAAAATCATCTTTCAAGTCACCGACCGAATATTCCCTTAAGAACGCTAGCTTTCGGCTTCACCCAGTCTGAGGTACACATCCGGCTGACCCGGCAGTAACAATCGCAGAGGTGCTCCCTTTACCTCCTAGCCGAACAATCGGGAACGTAGGGGTAAGCACAGGAGCCAGGCAACCCAGCTTGGCCAAAACTTAAGTCATATCGATGCATATAATGGTGAGTAAAAGGTACATGTGGAAGCTTGACACATGGGCTGGGCATGAAGCCCTTATAATTGAGCTTCTGGAAAAAAAGCCCCCAGGTATAATGAGTGCGGATGGCACATCAAGTGTATGCGAACAATGCGGAAGTAGGCCCTTAGGGGCTTTTTAGTAAAAAAGGTTAGGAGAAGAAAGAGAAACAAAAGACAGCTGAAGTGTAAAAATTTGAACGGGGGAAGGGGACAAACTCTTAGTCCGGCGCTAGGCATAAAAACTTCGGAGGCGGGCTGCGTTCCATGGGTTCGGCTCGAGTCGGTTATCCGACGCATTTCGTAGACGGTACGCTCCGCCGGTCAGGACTTGATTGATAATGAAGGGGCCCTCCCATTTGGGCTTGAGCTTGTCCTTTTTCTTGTCCGGCAGGCGTAGAACTAGTTCGCCGACGTTGTAAGTATTGGCCCGTACTTCTCTGCTTTGATATCTTCGAGCCTGCTGCTGATAGAATGCGGAACGAGCCTTGGCGACGTCGCGTTCTTCCTCCAATGTGTCCAAGCTGTCCTGCTGATCCAGCTCGGCCTCTCTTTCTTCGTACATGCGCACTCGAGGTGAGTCATGAATAATGTCGCAGGGCAGGACTACCTCTGCGCCATATACCATAAAAAATGGTGTGAATCCTGTAGTACGGTTAGGCGTTGTCCACAGCCCCCAGAGTACGGAGTCGAGCTCCTCAACCCAGTGCGTGTCAGATTTAGTAAGTGACCGCACTAGTCTGGGTTTAATGCCGCTCATTATTAGACCATTTGCTCGTTCCACTTGACCGTTGGTTTGAGGGTGATAGACTGAAGCGTAGTCGAGCTTGATGCCCATATTTTTGCACCATGACTTAACCTTGTCGGCCGTGAAGTTCGTGCCGTTGTCGGTGATGATGCTGTGGGGGACTCCGTAACGGTGTACTACCCCGGATATAAAGTCTATCACTGGTCTGGACTCTGCCGTTTTGACCGGTTTGGCCTCTATCCATTTGGTGAATTTATCCACCATGACCAATAGGTACCTTTGCTTGTGGGTTCCCCCTTTAAGGGGTCCAACCATATCAAGCCCCCAGACCGCGAACGGCCAGGTAATGGGTATAGTTTTGAGGGCGGTGGGTGGCATATGGCTCTGATTAGCAAAGAGCTGACAACCGACGCATCTCTGGACTAAGTCCTGGGCATCTGCCCGGGCCGTCGGCCAATAAAATCCTGTACGGAATGCCTTTCCTACAAGGGCCCGGGCTGCTGCGTCGTGTCCGCCTAGTCCGGCATGAATTTCAGCTAGGAGGTTTCGCCCTTCCTCTACGGAGATACACCTTTGAAGGACTCCGGTTGTACTTTTCTTATAAAGTTCTCCCTCATGGACCTTGTAGGCTTTTGATCGCCGGACTATGCTGCGGGCCTCATTTTGGTCTTCGGGAAGTTCCTGTCTAAGCAAATAGGCTAGGAAAGGTTCTGCCCACGGGGCGATTACCGCCATTATGTCGTGGGCTGAAGGTGTTATGTCATCGGCTGAACCGCCGGTTGGCGCGGTTGTTTCCAGTTTGTCATTTCTGGGCTCCTCTTCCCATAGTACGGATGGCTTGAAGAGCCGTTCCAGGAAGATGTTTGGAGGGACAGCGTCATGTTTTGCGCCGATGCGTGCCAGTACGTCGGCCGCTTGGTTATTATCTCGGGCTACGTGATGGAATTCGAGTCCTTCGAACCGAGCTGACATTTTTAAGACAGCATTGCGATATGCTGCCATTTTCAGATCCTTGGTGTCAAAATCTCCATTTATTTGGGATATTGCAAGGTTTGAATCCCCGCACACCTCTAGGCGTTGAATGCCCATGGAGATTGCTATCCGGAGACCGTGTAAAAGGGCCTCGTATTCGGCTGCGTTGTTGGAGTCCGTGTACATTATTTGAAGTATGTATTGGACTGTATCCCCGGTCGGGGACGTCAGACGCCAGCCCCCAGTCCGGCCAACATTTTAGAGCCGTCGAAATGCATAATCCAATTGGAGTATGCGCCGTACTCTTTAGGGAGTTTAGCTTCGGTCCATTCAGCGACAAAGTCAGCCAAAACTTGTGACTTTATAGCTCGCCGAGGTTTGTAAGTTATATTGAATGGTAAGAGCTCAATGGCCCATTTTGCAATCCTGCCCGTTGCATCGCAGTTATTTATGATGTCATTGAGTGGTACTTCGGAGGCCACTGTTATCGAACAATCTTGAAAGTAGTGTCGGAGCTTCCGGGATGCCATGAACATCGCATACGCTATCTTCTGATAGTGTGGGTAACGGGACTTGCAGGGGGTTAACACAGTGGATACATAATACACTGGTTTTTGAAGAGGGAATTTATGCCCTTCTGTCTCTCGTTCGACGACGAGTACCACGCTTACAACTTGATGCGTTGCTGCGATCTATAACAACATTGGTTCGCCCAGATTGGGCGCAGCCAGGACCGGATTTGTTGCCAATATGGCCTTTATTTCTTCGAGTCCGGCAGTGGCAGCATATGTCCACTCGAAGTGTTCGGTGCGCCTGAGGAGGCGATAGAGGGGCAATGCCTTTTCTCCTAGACGGGAGATAAAGCGGCTTAGAGCTGCCACGCATCCTGTTAATTTTTGTATCTGTTTGAGGTCTTTTGGGATATCCAACTGTGACAGAGCCTGGATTTTAGCCGGGTTTGCTTCAATTCCTCTACCGGATACAATAAAGCCCAGCAGCTTTCTGGCTGGTACGCCGAAAACGCATTTTTCCGGATTCAGCTTGATGTCATATGCTCTGAGGTTGTCGAATGTGAGCCTCAAATCGTCTACTAGAGTTTCGACGTGTTTTGTTTTGACGACTACGTCGTCTACGTATGCCTCGACTGTTTTGCTGATCTGGGTAGCCAGACATGTTTGAATCATGCGCTGATATGTTGCGCCGGCATTTTTAAGTCCGAAGGGCATCGTGTTGAAGCAGAATGGTCCGTATGGAGTGATGAATGCCGTTGCGGCTTGGTCTGCTTCTGCCATCTTGATTTGATGGTAGCCAGAGTATGCGTCGAGGAAGCACAACGAATCGTGCCCTGCGGTAGCATCGATAATTTGGTCGATGCGGGGGAGGGGAAGGGATCCTTTGGGCAAGCCTTATTGAGGTCTTTAAAATCGACGCATAGGCGCCAGGATTTGTCCTTCTTTGGTACCATTACCAGATTTGCTAGCCAATCCGGATGTTTGATATCTCTAATGAATCCGGCTTCCAATAGTTTGGCTAGATCTTCTCCCATTGCCTGTATTTTGGGTTTGAAAAATCGTCGAAGAGCCTATTTGACCGGCTTGAATCCTTTCAGGATGTTTAGGCTGTGTTCTGCCAATCTGCGTGGGATTCCGGGCATGTCCGAAGGATGCCAGGCGAAAATGTCCCAATTTTCCCGAAGGAATTCGCCCAGTGCGGCGTCTACCTCGGGGTTTAATTGTGCCCCAATGGAGGCCGTCTTTGTTGGGTCCGTTGGATGGACCTGGAATTTCACTATTTCATCTGCTGGTTTGAAGGAGGTGGACTTGGATCTTTTGTCGAGTATCACATCGTCCCTGTTCACCGTAGAGCGCAGCGCGGTGAGTTCTTCTGCCTCTAGGGCCTCAGATAGTGCCTCCAGGGCTAGTGCGGCTGTCTTGTTTTCGGCGCAGAGTGCTATGTCCGGATCACTAGCGAGAGTGATTATTCCGCCAGGCCCAGGCATTTTGAGCTTCATATACCCGTAATGGGGTACGGCTTGAAAAATTGTGAATGCCTCTCGTCCTAATATAGCATGATATCCGCTGTTGAACGGGGCCACTTGGAACGTGACTTCTTCGGATCTGTAATTGTCCGGCGAGCCGAACACCACATCGAGTGTGATTTTTCCGGTGCAGCGCGCTTCCCGGCTAGGGATTATTCCTCTGAAGGTTGTGCTGCTTCGCTCAATACGGCTCCAATCGATTTCCATTTTTTGAAGAGTTTCCTCGTAGATGAGGTTTAGTCCGCTGCCGCCATCCATGAGGACCTTTGTAAGTCGAAAGCCGTCCACTATGGGACTAAGCACCAGTGCGGCTGGTGCTCGGGCTGTTCGGAATTTAGGTTCGTCGCTGGCGTTAAAGGTGATGGCTGTGTCGCTCCATGGATTTGCTGTTGCTACTTGGTAGACTTCGGCAAGGCCGCGGATTGTTCATTTTCGCATATTGTTCGATGCGAAGGTCTCGAAGACTGTTGATACCATACCGGTATTGTTGGAGTGGTTTTCCGGGGCTAGAAGCTCCTCGCCACTTTTGGCCACCTGCCGTAATATCCAACATGCTCGAAGGCTATGTGTTGGGACGGCTCCCTCTGTACTATGAAGCTTACAGGGTCCATTGAGCCATCCCTCCAGTACGGTTCCGTGCCCTTTATGGGGTTTTTGCTTTTTGGTTTTTGTATCTGGGGCCTGAGTGTGATGCACCCTTTTGTTGCGGACTCGGGTTGTATTCGGGGCCGGATTGTCCCAAAACTGGTTTTCGGTTTTCCGGAAACTCTCCATCGCACAGTACTTTCGTACTATGGATGCCAGATCGGTGAAGCGTATAATTTTACGACGGCCGATGGCGTTCAATATTCCCTTGTCCGTGCAATTATTGCAAAAGATTGAGATTGCATTTTCCTCTCAGCAGTCCTTTATCCTGTCCATAACCAGGAGGAATCTGGCCCAGTAGTGATGTACTGTTTCAGCGGGATCTTGCCGTATTAGAGATAGATCGCATATGTCTGGGCGGGTGGGTGGATTAAAATCTGGATCCCTACCCATCTTGGGGCTTAAAGGCCGGGGAGTTTCCAAATTCGGAAGCTTGGATTGCTGGACACGATCCAGCGAGTCCGGAACGATGCATGATTTTAAGTTCAATGCTCGATCGAAGTCCGTCCCTCCGCGGAAATCCGGCATGGAGGGTTCGGGAATCCGGACGTGACTAGTTTTCAATATAGGCGAAGAGTCGTCGCATTGTTCCTCTACCACCGCGACATGGTGGGTGACCTGGGGAGAGTTAATCTCTCTCAGATCGGTTTTAAGCCCAATCTGATTGTAGTCTGTAGCGACTCCTAGGGCGGCGATGTGATCCAAGAGCTCGTTGACAGACGAGAGCTCTATTGGATCCAGCCGCTCGGTGAATTCTGAGCTGACGCGGAGATTGCTTTTGACGACTTGGGAAGTCATTGTCGAAGCAGTGGCCGGACAGGCGGTCATCAGAAAACCGCCTAGCCAGATAGTTTGGCCGGCGGCCAAGGCTCCTTTGGCGAAAATACCGTCTTTGAAGACGGGTGGAGGCATCCTTCCTATCGGTGACGACACAGAGGAACTCTCAATGAAAGCACCAATGTCGGTGTCAAAACCGGCGGATCTCGGGTAGGGGGTCCCGAACTGTGCGTCTAGGCGGATGGTAACAGGAGACAAGGGACATGATGTTTTACCCAGGTTCGGGCCCTCTCGATGGAGGTAAAACCCTACGTCCTGCTTGATTAATATTGATGATATGGGTAGTACAAGAGTGGATCTACCACGAGATCAAGGAGGCTAAACCCTAAAGCTAGCCTATGGTATGATTGCTGTAATGTATGTTGTGTCCTACGGACTAAAGCCCCACGGTTTATATAGACACCGGAGAAGGCTAGGGTTACACAGAGTCGGTTACAATGGTAGGATATCTACATATCCGTATCGCCAAGCTTGCCTTCCACGCCAAGGAAAGTCCCATCCGGACACGGGACGGAGTCTTCAATCTTGTATCTTCGTAGTCTTGGAGTCCGGCGGACGATGATAGTCCGGCTGTCCGGACACCCCCTAGTCCAGGACTCCCTCAGTAAGGCAAGGGACAAGGTAACCTAATGATTTCATGGACATCATCTTGTGTGTGTGCATCACTCTATATCTATGGATATTCTTGTTTGTTCCGTGTGGGACTAACCCATGTAGGTAAGTTGAAAGTGCAACTCACTCCAAAGGATTGCTCCAAATGATCTACATCAACCTTGAGCATCTACATCTTCAACACCTACATGAAGTCATCATCGACAAAACCCAAGGTTAGTTCATCCCTCTAAGGGGGGATCTCAGATCTAGGGGGAGCTTAAGTCTAAGAATTGAGTCAAAGCAACTCTAATGGTGTGAACAAATCAATGCATTATGAAAAAGTGGTAACCCCACTTGGCTTAAAGGATGAGTATGACCTATGATCAAATGTTCTCATTTGACTCCTAAGTCAATATACTCATATATAGATGACCTAGTCATCGCCAATTGTTTGATAGATGCTAGAATTGGTGGTGCATGATTTGCCACATATTTCATTTGCCATTTTATTGTGTGAGCATGTTGGTGCATATTTTACTCATTCAAGGACATCCACTTGTTGTTTTGATTGTTTGGGTTCTTTTCTTTCTGCCAAGGGGATGGACAAGAATGCCTAAGAACCTTATTTAGCTATCTATGCTTTTCTCGTCTCAAACTCTATTCATGCTACATCACAAAATTTTATCAAGTCAGATTCGAACCACTCTGTGTGAGGAGCACTCGGAGTCCCCGATTCATCATAGACTTAAACTTCCAAAACCTCTTTGTGACTCTCGGTCAGACCGATTCCTCCTTTTCGGTCCTACCGAGATCATTAAGTTGATCTGAGTTTTCCATCTCGGTGCAACCGATTTGAACTCTTCAGTCACACCGATTTGCTGTAACTGTACACAGTTATGCATCTCAGTGCTACCGAGTTGTTCCACTCGGTCACACCGACAGGGTCGGGCTATATATAGTCACGGGCAAAATTTTGGAAATTTCTCCGAAACCCTTCGCCCGCGCAATAGCTCGCTCTGCCATTGAAGGTCTCCGGATCGTCTCCTTGTCGCCAGCAGCCTCCAGTAGCTGGTCTCCACCGCCGTCAATGGATTTCTCCCCCGCCGTTGTCGCCGTAGTGAGTCCACCGCCAAGTTAGGGTATGGACTCAATCCTTGTGCTATCCACGTCTGATTCCTAGCACATTGTAATCTTACTGATTCTTGCCATGATTGAAACACTTCTATCCAGCCAAAATAGTCTGTAGATTAGACGAGATTCAAATTTTTAGGGTTAGGTTTCCGCCAAAACCATCTCGGACCCACCGAGTTGAAAAACTCGGTCTCACCGATTTGGCTTATGCCATTGCACTAGTGACTCTCAGTCTGACCAAGAATTACTAATCGGTGCGACCGATTTGAGGATTCTGTGAAACCCTAGCAGTCTCGATGCCACCGAACTGTGACTCGGTCCAACCGAGTTCATCAGTTCAGGTACCAAAACTGCTTCAGTATCACCGAGTTTGAAAATCGGTTGATCCGAAATGCTTTCTGTGGAAAACTAAAACTGAACTTTTGAATCATTCTTTTGCAAAAATCTCTGCATTTTTTGATGCTCATCTATTCTATCTCATCTATAACTCTTCACAGGGTCAGCAGTCAGCTTCTTGCAGCATGTCAGACCAGAGTGACAACCAGAACAGGTCAGAAGAGCAGATAGACTTGAGTGAGGGCACTAGTCCCTCAACTACAGATGAAGGGAGCAGAAGCACTCCTAGCAACCTGCCCAAGGCTACTACCAGGTAGAGAAAGAAAAGAACATCATACTCAGAGGATGAGGATTATAAAGCTGAGGAAGATGATGCTACTTCTAAGAAAGTGGTGCTCAAGAAGGAATATGGCTATGTACACAACACTAAGCCTGGACTGAAGAAGAAAGTTCCTGCCAAGAGGACACCAATGCCTAAAGCCAGAAAGTCCACTCAAGTGCCAGCTTAGACAGATTCCAAAGAGGCACCTGAGAAGAAAGTCACTTCTTCAAAACCTCAGAAAGTTCCCACTGGAGAGACAATGAAATTCACAATTGAATCAGAGGACGAAGGTGCTTAGGACAAGAAAAATAAGAGAGCAAGAACCACAACTGCCAAGGTCCTTGGAAAGCCCTCTATGAGAAGGGATGCTGAAGAGGAAGAGGATGCAGCACCAGCACCTAAGGCACCCAAGCTTATGGGTGATGCAATCAGATCAGGGGCTGCAACATCTAAGCCCAAGGAAGCACCCAAAGCTGCCTCCAAGGCCAAGCAAGTACCAAAGAGGAATACTAGGGATATTCCAGCTGCTGAGAAGAACAAGGCCCCAGTGCCCAATGTTGCTGAATAAGAAGATGAAGAAGGACAGGTCCTAAGGAAGCTCAAGCCCAAGATACGAGACCACAGTGATGCCCATCCTGTGGATGAGGACATGAGGATCAGGAAGGATTCAGGGCTAAGGCTGTGGAGGATGGAAGATCCATATGCATCAAGGAGAAGAACTGTTGTTGACTACAGGTTCCATACAAAGGAACAACAGGACTTCTATGAGACAATTATGTTGGACAAGAAGCCCATAGTTTGTGACATGAGGTGGGTCGACTGGACCTACATCAAGGACAATGAAGAGCACTATCCTGGAGTGCAAGAGAGCTTTGTTGCTTGTGGAGTTGCTGATTTTGTTGGACAAAAGCTCACTCACTGGAATGATGAGCTTATCATGCAATTCTACTCCACATTACACTTTTACCCAGATGGAAGAATTGTTTGGATGTCTGAAGGTACAAGGTACCAGTCAACTGTTGAAGAATGGGCAAGACTAATAAATGCCCCAAAGGAAAATGAGGATGACCTGGATATCTATGCAAAGAAGAAGATGGATCACAATTCAATGGCTCACATGTATAAGGAGATCCCAAACAAGGCAGTTGAGACTCACAAGTTTGGATCAGTTCACTTTCTACTGTCAGGGTTGCCAACCATCAATTGGATTTTGAGGCATACTCTGTTGCCCAAGTCTGGTGACCATAACATGATCAGATGGCATGCCATCAACATGTTGCATGTGTTTGATGTGCCACAGAAGTTCAAAGTCATGAGCCTGATGATTGAAACCATTAAGAGGACTGCAGCAGATCAGAAGAAGAGCTGTGGATATGCCCCTCAGATTCAGGAATTGATCAACTCAAAGATGGGCACAGGGAAATATCAGTGGGATAAGGAACATTTTCCACATTATCCAGATTTTGAGGACAATGAGGTTGTCATGAATGAGAATGATCCAACATCAGTTCAAGCTCAGGAGAAGAAGGAGAAGGCAAAGAAGGAGAAGGCTGCCAGGATGCCAACTCAAGAGGAGGCATCAGAATATTTCTTGAAGACCAAACAAGAGCAGCTTGGTTACTTGATAGCATCTACTCTGAGGATTGAGAAGGGACTGGCCATCCTCACTCAGAATCAGGAGAGCCTTGAGAGAATCATGGAACTCAAATTCCATGACCTTGATGTCAAAGTAACTGAGATACAGTCAGTTGTGGAGCAGCTGCAGGATGATATGCAGGAGAGGCAGGGCAAGACTACCACAAATGTGTTTGCCAGAGTGCCCAGAGCCCAGAGGTCAGTTGCAGTGCCAGTGACAGACACTAGAGCAACAACTTCAGCACCAGCTACTGCCCCTTTAGTTCCAGTGCAACCAGCTCCAGCATCCACTCTAGCACCTTCTACTTCAACTGAAGCCTTCGTCCTTGGAGTCATCAGGACACCTCCACCAGAAGATCAAGCCTGAGAGTTGATCTAGCACTATGCATTTTCTATGAACTTTTTGGTAACTTGTTGCCAAAGGGGGAGAAAAATGTATAGATCATAGGCTTCGAGAGAGAGAGTGTTGCTTTGTTCTCTCTTGCTTTATTTGGTGGTTTAAAACTTTGTTTGCTTTGATTGGTTGAGATACTATGCTTGTTAGACATTGATGATCATGTGATTGATCACAAGCTACACTTATGCATGCTTGATATTATCCTATCTATCTTATGTGATCATTCACTTTGCTTGGTGATGAGTGCATGTATTCAATGTTTATTATTTTGAGCGCTCCACCAGGATGTATGTGACATGGAAGAGTAACCAATGAGCCTAATTCATTGTGCATTTGCAGTCCAAAGCAAATCTTAAACTATGCACAAATTTAGGGGGAGCTCTTGCTTATCACATACTTCTCAAAGCGACGATGTTATTCAATCTTATTATCATTTGTCGAAGCTTTGATCTATATGTTGTCATCAATTACCAAAAAGGGGGAGATTGAAAGTGCAACTATCCCTAGGTGGTTTTGGTAATTCATAACAACATATAGCTCATTGAGCTAATGCTATTCCAAGATTATTATTTCAGGAAAGCTCAATGAATGGCATGGCATGGATGATGAAAGTGGATCCCTCAAAATACTAAGGACAAATGATTGGCTCAAGCTCAAAAGCTCAAGACTCTTCATTTTATATTTTAGTGATCCAAGATCACATTGAGTCTATAGGAAAAGCCAATACTATCAAGGAGGGATGAGGTGTTGCTTAATGAGCCTCTTGCTTCATGTGCTTAGTAATATGCTCCAAAACCCTCAACTACTTTCCCACATCCACAAATGACATAAACCCAAAGCCAAAATCGGTCACACCGATTCTTCCTATCCGGCGCCACCGATTCCAAAAGTCATAGCCACTGCCACAAACCCTAAGCAAATTGGTCTTACCGATAGGGATCTTGGCCTCACCGAGATGGGATTGTAATCTCTCTGTTTCCCTTCGTAACGTTTCGGTCTAACCGAAGTGAGCGATCGGTCCCACCGAGATTGCAATGTAAACTCTCTGTTTCCTTTTTGTAACATTTCGGTCTCACCGAAAAGAGCAAATCGGTCCCACCGAGTTTACCTGACCAACTCTCTAGAAAGCTTATTACCAAATCAGTCTCACCGAGTTTGTGTAATCGGTCTTACCGAGATTACGTTATGCCCTAACCCTAACCGAATCGGTCTCACCGAGATGCATGTCAGTCCCACCGAAAATCACTAACGGTCACTAGGTTTACTAAATCGGTCCGACCGAGTCTGTTGAATCGGTCCCACCGAGTTTGGTAAATTGTGTGTAATGGTTAGATTTTGTGTGGAGGCTATATATACCCCTCCACCTCCTCTTCATTCGTGGAGAGAGCCATCAAAACGAACCTACACTTCCAACTTACCATTTCTGAGAGAGAGCCACCTACTCATGTGTTGAGGCCAAGATATTCCATTCCTACCATATGAATCTTGATCTCTAGCCTTCCCAAGTTGCTTTCCACTCAAATCTTCTTTCCACCAGATCCAAAACCTATGAGAGAGAGTTGAGTGTTGGGGAGACTATCATTTGAAGCACAAGAGCAAGGAGTTCATCATCAACGCACCATTTGTTACTTCTTGGAGAGTGGTGTCTCCTAGATTGGCTAGGTGTCACTTGGGAGCCTCCGACAAGATTGTGGAGTTGAACCAAGGAGTTTGTAAGGGCAAGGAGATCGCCTACTTCGTGAAGATCTACCGCTAGTGAGGCAAGTCCTTCGTGGGCGATGGCCATGGTGGGATAGACAAGGTTGCTTCTTCGTGGACCCTTCGTGGGTGGAGCCCTCCATGGACTCGCAGCCGTTACCCTTCGTGGGTTGAAGTCTCCATCAACGTGGATGTATGATAGCACCACCTATCGGAACCACGCCAAAAACATCTGTGTCTCCAATTGCGTTTGAATCCTCCAAACCCTTCCCTTTACTTTCTTGCAAGTTGCATGCTTTAATTTCCGCTGCCTATATACTCTTTGCATTCTTGCTTGAATAGTGTGATGATTGCTTGACTTTTCCTAAAGTAGCTAAAATCTGCCAAACTCTAAAATTGGGAAAAGGTTAAGTTTTTATTGGTCAAGTAGTCTAATCACCCCCCCCCCCTCTAGACATACTTCAAGGTCCCAAGGTAGTCAGAGTCGGGATTCGGAGCCGGATCGATTTTCCTTAGACAGAATCGAGTCGTAGTATTGAGTCGTGGAATCAAGGATTCTACTAGATTTACTAAAATAAGATATTTTATATCCACGCCAGAAATTTATATGGGTTCTATAGAGTTTAACACTAAATATATAGCAAAAAACGTACACATCAATGCTAGCTTACATTTCTGGAACATATATGGGAGGGAAATATATAGAACATTTAAATCTTCAACATACGAAATTTGCTTAGGAGGTTTATTAGAGTATGTGAATGGCCGAGCACTTGTATAGATGACCTGTAGTGTTGAACCTTGAAGAGTCTCGCTCTCCTTCTCCGATCAATATTGACGCATCCTCCTTCTCACGTCAATTCCATCCGTCGACAAGCCTGATCCTCAATTTTGATTTAGGGTTACAGAGAGCCAGATCAAATGTGTCAACGGCTGAGCATTTGGGATTGGGAGGGGAATAAAGGGTCATGAGTCATGTGAAAAGGGATCTGGATAATGGCATAGATTGTGCTATAACTAAACATATAGCTTAGATAAATTAGTAGAATCCGATATAGTCCATAGCATAATCGGGATTCTATGATTTGGATCATGACTCAACATGGATTCTACCTGATCTGGATTCATAGTGGGACTTGGATCGACATGCTTCCGTAGGGTCGTGAGGTCGTAGGATTCTAGCGGTCAAGTCGGGATTCTGACTACCTTGCAAGGTCCTACACCAGGGGGGCACGCCCTCCACCCTCGTGACCGCCTCGTGGCTTTCCTGATGGAGGGTCCAAGTCTCCTCGGTCTTATCTAATGAGTAAACCACGTTCCCGAAGGTTTCATTCCGTTTGGACTCTGTTTGATATTCTGTTTCTTTGAAATACTGAAAAAGGCAAAAAAACAGCAATTCTAGGCTGGGCCTCCGGTTAATAGGTTAGTCCCAAAAATAATATAAAAGTAGAAAATAAAGCCCATTATAGTCCAAAACAGTAGATAAAGTAGCATGGAGCAATCAAAAATTATAGATACGTTGGAGACGTATCAGGCATCCCCAAGCTTAATTCCTGCTCGTCCTCGAGTAGGTAAATGATAAAAAAGAATTTTTGATGCGGAGTGATACTTTGGCATAATTTCAATGTAAATCTTCTTAATTGTGATATGAATATTCAGATCCGAAAGATTCAAGACAAAAGTTCATATTGACACAAAAATAATAATACTTGAAGCATACTAATCAAAGCAATCATGCCTTCTCAAAATAACATGGCAAAAGAAAGTTCATCCCTACAAGATCATATAGTTAGGCTATGCTTCATTTTCATCACACAAAGATGTTCCCAACTTCTATACCCCCGATGACAAGCCAAGCAATTGTTTCATACTTAAATAATCTCAAACTTTTTCAACCTTCACGCAATACATGAGCGTGAGCCATGGATATAGCACTATGGGTGGAATAGAATATGATGATGGGGATTGTGTGGAGAAGACAAAAAAGGAGAAAGTCTCACATTGACGAGGCTAATCAACGGGCTATGGAGATGCCCATCAATTGATGTCAACATGAGGAGTAGGGATTGCCATGCAACGGATGCACTAGAGCTATGAATGCTCAACAAAAGAAAACTAGTGGGTGTGCATCCAACTTGCTTGCTCATGAAGACCTAGGGCATTTTGAGGAAGCCCATCGTAGGAATATACAAGCCAAGTTCTATAATGAAAAATTCCCACTAGTATGAACAAGACAACTTAAGAGACTCACTATATGAAAAACATGGTGCTACTTTGAAACACAATATATGAGACTCACTATATGAAGAACAAGGTGCTACTTTGAAGCACAAGTGTGGAAAAAAAGATAGTAGCATTGCCCTTTTATTTATTTTCTCTTTTTTTTGGGCCTTCCCTTTTTTTGGCCTTTCTCTTTTCTTCTTTTTTTGGGCCTTTTTTTGGCCTTTCTTTTTTTGGGGGCAATGCTCTAATGATGATGATCATCACACTTCTATTGATTACAACATAAGGATTACAACTCAAAACTTAGAACAAGATATGACTCTATATGAATGCCTCCGGCGGTGTACCGGGATGGTGCAATGAATCAAGAGTGACATGTATGAAAAATAATGCATGGTGGCTTTGCCACAAATACGATGTCAACTACAAGATCATGCAATGGCAATATGACAAAAGTAATGCATGTCACGATGATGATGGTGGAAGTTGCATGGCAATATATCTCGGAATGGCTATGGAAATGCCATGATAGGTAGGTATGGTGGCTGTTTTGAGGAAGATATAAAGAGGTTTATGTGTGATAGAGTGTATCGTATCACGGGGTTTGGATGCACCGGCGAAGTTTGCACCAACTCTCAAGGTGAGAAAGGGCAATGCACGGTACCGAAGAGGCTAGCAAAGGTGGAAAGGTGAAAGTGTGTATAATCCATGGACTCAACATTAGTCAAAAGAACTCATATACTTATTGCAAAAATTTAGAAGTCATCAAAAATCAAGTACTACGCGCATGCTCCTAGGGGGATAGATTGGTAGGAAAAGACCATCGCTCGTCCCCGACCTCCACTCATAAGGATGCACAAGCCAGGTACACTTCATGTTTCAAATTTGTTACACAACTTTAACCATACGTGCATGCTACGGTATTTGCTAACTTCAACACAAGTATTTCTCAAATTCATAATCACCCAACTAGCACGACTATGATATTATCACCTCCATATCTCAAAACAATTATCAAGCATCAAACTTATCTTAGTATTCAACGCACTCAAAATAAAGTTTCACATATCTTGAATACCAAGTATATTAACATTAAGCAAATTACCATGCTATTAAAGACTCTAAAATAATCTAAGTGAAGCATGAGAGATCAAGTTTCTTTAAAACAAATCCACCACCGTGCTCAAAAAGATCTAAGTGAAGCACTAGAGCAAAAATTATCACGCTCAAAAAGATATAAGTGAAGCACTATGAGCAAACTATCAAGCTCAAAAGATATAAGTGAAGAATCATAGAGTATTCTAACAAATTTCAATTCATGTATGGCTCTATCAAAAGGTGTGTACATCAAGGATGATTGTGGTAAACTAACAAGCAAAGACACAGATAATACAAGACGCTCCAAGCAAAACACATATCATGTTGGTGAATAAAAATATAGCTCCAAGTAAATTACCGATGGAAGTGGATGAAAGAGGGGATGCCTTCCGGGGCATCCCCAAACTTTGACTTTTTGGTGTCCTTGGATTATCTTGGGGGTGCCATGGGCATCCCCAAGCTTAGGCTCTTGCCACTCCTTGTTCCATAATCCATCAAAAGAATTCACCCAAAACTTGAAAACTTCACAACACAAAACACAACAGAAATCTCATGAGCTCCGTTAGAGAAAGAAAACAAAAGACTACTTCAAGGTACTGTAATGAACTCATTCTTTATTTATATTGGTGTTAAACCTACTGTATTACAACTTCTCTATGGTTTATAAACTATTTTACTAGCCATAGATTCATCAAAATAAGCAAACAACACACGAAAAACAGAATCTGTCAAAAACAGAATAGTCTGTAGTAATCTGTAACTAACGCAAACTTCTGGAACTCTAAAAAATCTAAAAAAAATAGTAAGTCCTGGACAATTTGTTTATTGATCAGAAGCAAAAAAGAATCAACGCAAAAGCACTCTCCAGTAAAAAAATGGCAGCTAATTTCGTGAGCGCTAAAGTTTCTGTTTTTCAGCAAAATCAAATCAACTATCATCGTAGGTTATCCTATAGTTCCTACTTGGCACAAACACTAATTAAAACATAAAACCACATAAAAACAGAAGGTAGATAGATTATTTATTTCAAAACAGAAGCAAAAACGAAAAACACAAAGTAAAATTGGGTTGCCTCCCAACAAGCGCTATCGTTTAACGCCCCTAGCTAGGCATAAAAGCAAGGATAGATCTAAGTATTGCCATCTTTGGTAGGCAATCCATAAGTGGCTCTCATGATAGATTCATAAGGTAATTTTATTTTCTTTCTAGGGAAGTGTTCCATACCCTTCTTTAAGGGAAATTGGAATCTAATATACCCTTCATATCAATAATTGCACCAATTGTTCTAAGGAAAGGTCTACCAAGAATAATAGGACATGAAGGATTGCAATCTATATCAAGAACGAGAAAATCTACGGGCACATTTCCTATTTGCAACAATAAGAACATCATTAATTCTTCCCATAGGCTTTTTAATAGTGGAATCCGCAAGATGCAAGTTTAGAGAGCAATCATCAAAATCACGGAAATCTAGCAAATCACATAAAGTTTTGGGAATAGTAGAGACACTAGCACCCAAATCACACAAAGCATGAAACTCAAAGTCTTTAATTTTAATTTTAATAGTAGGTTCCCACTCATCATATAGTTTTCTAGGTATAGAGACTTTCATCTCAAGTTTTCTTCATAAGATTGCATCAAGGCATCAACAATGTCTTCGGTAAAGGCCTTATTTTGACTATAAGCATGAGGAGATTCTAGCACGGATTGCAACAAAGAAATACAACCAATCAAAGAGCAATTTTCATAATTAAATTCCTTGAGATCCAAAATAGTGGGTTTAGCAACATCACGGTTTCTATTTATTTCAATCCCACTTTCATCAATTTCATCATCAAGATATAGAAACTCCGAATTCTTAGAACGCCTTCTAGGTAAAGGAAGATAATCTTCAGATTCATTAAGATTCATATTGCAAAACAAAGATTTAATGGGGGACGCATCAATAACTTTTAGATCTTCATCTTGATTTTCATAGGGATTAGAAGAACACGCTTTAATAAAGGCATCTTTGGAAGCACACATCCTAGCGGTTCTTTCTTTGCACTCATCAATGGAAATTCTCATGGATTTGAGATACTCATTGATATCATGCTTAGGAGGAATAGATCTAAGCTTTAAAGAATCAATTTCAAGAGAAATTCTATCAACGTTCCTAGCCAAATCATCAACTTTAAGCAATTTCTCTTCAAGCAAAGCATTAAAATTCTTTTGTGAATTCATAAACTCTTTAACACTACTCTCAAATTCAGAGGGCATCTTATTAAAATTTCCATAAGAGTTGTTGTAGGAATTTCCATAATTATTAGAAGGATTGCTAGGATAAGACCTAGGATTAAAATTCCCTCTATAAGCGTTATTTCCAAAACTATTCCTACCAATAAAATTCACATCCATAGATTCATTATTATTCTCAAGCAAAGTAGATAAAGGCATATCATTGGGATCAAGATGAGTATTTTTAGGAGCAAACATCTTCATAAGTTCATCCATCTTTTCACTCAAGACATTGATTTCTTCTATAGCATGCACCTTTTTACTAGAAGATCTTTCGGTATGCCATTGAGAATAATTAGCCATAATATTATCAAGCAATTTTGTAGCATCTCCTAACGTAATTTCCATAAACGTGCCTCCCGCGGCCGAATCTAAAAGATTTCTAGAAGCAAAATTCAATCCGGCATAAAAATTTTGTAGGATCATCCATAAATTCAAACCATGAGTAGGACAATTGCGAAGCATCAATTTCATTCTTTCCCAAGATTGGGTAACATGCTCATGATCAAGTTGTTTAAAATTCATAATATCGTTCCTAAGAGTGATGATCTTAGCGGGAGGAAAATACTTAGAGATAAAAGCATCTTTGCACTTGTTCCAAGAATCAATACTATTTTTAGGCAAAGACGAAAACCAAATTTTAGCATGATCTCTAAGTGAAAACGGAAATAACTTCAATTTGACAATATTGTTATCCGTATCTTTCTTCTTTTGCATATCACACAAATCAACAAAATTGTTTAGATGAGTAGCGGCATCTTCACTAGGAAGGCCGGCGAATTGATCTTTCATAACAAGATTCAACAAAGCTGTATTGATTTCACAAGACTCATCATTATTAAGAGGAGCAATCGGAGTACTAAGGAAATCATTATTATTGGTATTCGAGAAGTCACACAATTTGGTATTATCTTGCGCCATGGCAACAAGTAATCCAACACACAAGCAAACAGAAAGGCGAGAAAAAGGCAACGGAAAGAGAGGAGGAGATTGGGAAAGAAATGACGAATAAAACGGCAAGGGTGAAGTGGGGGAGAGGAAAACGAGAGGCAAATGGCAAATAATGTAATGCGAGAGATAGGGATTGTGATGGGTACTTGGTATGTTGACTTTTGCGTAAGCCTCCCCAGCAACGGCGCCAGAAATCCTTCTTGCTACATCTCGAGCTTGCGTTGGTTTTCCCCGAAGAGGAGAGGATGATGCAGCACAGTAGCGTAAGTATTTCCCTCAGTTTTTGAGAACCAAGGTATTAATCCAGTAGGAGGTCACGCGCAAGTCCCTCGTACCTGCACAACACGATGGAAACTCGCAACCAACGCTTAGGGGTTGTCAATCCCTTCACGATCACTTACGAGAGTGAGATCTGATAGAGATAATATTTTTGGTATTTTTGATAGATAGATGCAAAATAAAAATTAAAAGGCAAAGT
The DNA here is from genome assembly GCA_963921465.1 of Triticum timopheevii. Classification (NCBI taxonomy): domain Eukaryota; kingdom Viridiplantae; phylum Streptophyta; class Magnoliopsida; order Poales; family Poaceae; genus Triticum; species Triticum timopheevii. The sequence goes on along the minus strand of OY997264.1, from coordinate 474,609,019 downwards.
AAAAACAAAGCAAGTAAATAAAGTGATAGAGATTGATATGATGTGAATAGACCCGGGGGCCATAGGTTTCACTAGTGGCTTCTCTCAAGAGCATAAGTATTCTACGGTGGGTGAACAAATTACTGTTGAGCAATTGACAGAATTGAGCATAGTTATGAGTATATCTAGGCAATGATCATGTATATAGGCATCAGTCCGAGACAAGTAGATCGAAACGATTCTGCATCTACTACTATTACTCCACTCATCGACCGCTATCCAGCATGCATCTAGAGTATTAAGTTAAAAATAGAGTAATGCCTTAAGCAAGATGACATGATGTAGAGGAATAAATTCATGCAATATGATAAATACCCCATCTTGTTATCCTCGATGGCAACAATACAATACGTGCCTTGCAACTCTTTCTGTCACTGAGTAAGGACACCGCAAGATTGAACCCAAAGCCATGCACTTCTCCCATTGCAAGAACTACCAATCTAGTTGGCCAAACCAAACGGATAATTCGAAGAGACTTGCAAAGATAACCCAATCATACATAAAATAATTCAGAGAAGAATCAAATATTTTCCATAGATAATACTGGATCATAAACCCACAATTCATCGGTCTCAACAAACACACCGCAAAAAGAAGATTACATCGAATAGATCTCCACGAGAGAGGGGGAGAACATTGTATTGAGATCCAAAAAGAGAGAAGAAGCCATCTAGCTACTAGCTATGGACCCGAAGGTCTGAAGTAAACTACTCACACTTCATCGGAGGGGCTATGGTGATGATGTAGAAGCCCTCCGTGGTGGATGCCCCCTCCGGCGGAGCTCCGGAACAGGCCCCAAGATGGGATCTCGTGGATACAGAAGGTTGCGGCGGTGGAATTAGGTTTTTGGCTCCTGTTCTAATCATACGGGGATACGTAGGTATATATAGGAGGAAGGAGTACGTCGGTGGAGCTCCGAGGGGCCCACGAGGTAGGGGGGCGCGCCCTCCACCCTCATGACCGCCTCGTGGCTTTCTTGACGGAGGGTCCAAGTCTCTTGGGTCTTATCTGATGAGTAAATCACGTTCCCGAAGGTTTCATTCCGTTTGGACTCCATTTGATATTCTGTTTCTTCGAAATACTGAAAAAGGCAAAAAAAACAGCAATTCTGGGCTGGGCCTCCGGTTAATAGGTTAGTCCCAAAAATAATATAAAAGTGGAAAATAAAGCCCATTATAGTCCAAAACAGTAGATAAAGTAGCATGGATCAATCAAAAATTATAGATATGTTGGAGACGTATCATTGACTGAAGACTAAATTGGGGTCACACGATTTTATTTTATTTTGGTACTATCCGATCTACGCCGGATGGCTTGATGGCCGTCTTGTGCCTCCTGACTAACACTGTTTGTAATCTTCGCAGAAGAGACAGCGACCAACGGCAGAGCAGCCTGCCTCCGCCGTCGGTGGCCCCGGCCAAAACCCCGCTCCCCGCCCCACTGCACTGCCGTGGTTGCGCCGCCCCCGGGCCAATCAACAAAGACTCGCCGTCATCCAGATCCGGCGGCGGCAGTACCTTCAACCCACGCAACTCTAAGATAGCCATCTAAGCGCTGCTTCCGCGGCGAACTTGCGGTCCCGCACCCTTACGTTAGACACTAGACAATCGGCAGCCTAGGAGCTCCGCCGCCTCAAGGGGAGCAGCTTCCCATTGGGAATCGATTGGCCCAGAATAAAAATTCAGACAACTGATGCCTCAATAAAGTGATTTCAGATGAGGGTGCAACCTATCTAGCGGCACGGTGAAGTAGGCAGGTCCAGCTGTCGAGTTGGTGAGGCTGGCGCGGTTGCGGTGGCGACCGGCGGCAGGGGAACAGCGATGTCGCGATGGTCGACGGCTACGGGGAAGCAGCGCGGGGACTCTGGACGGATCTGAAGTTGGAGCCGCTCCAGCGCTGTGAACAACGACGGGGGTGAATCGGCTCTGGTACGGTTCACGCGGCCGTCGTCGAGGCAGCTCCAGTAGCACGGAGTAAGAGGCACACGGCCCAGTGCACGACGGCAAATGGACAGCATCTCCGGCATTAGGGAGGAGGGCAGCTGTGAAATTGGTGCTGTGGGGGGCGCCATGGACGAGGGGCTGAGGTTTTGCGGCTCAGGAGAAGGGAGCTTCCTGGGGAGAAGGTGATTTGGCGCCCACGAGGTATGAATGGGGGGGAATTGGGAGGGGAGTGGAACCATGTCTTACAGACGCATTTGTCTGAAATGTGAGGGGGGGGTTACAGTTCTACCCCTGCCTTTAGGCTTCTCGGCTTGGGTCTGTGTACTGAGGGTCAGGGATAGTAGAGTAACTTTGCTTCTCCCCAAATAGTGGGCGGGAGCGATTTCGGACGAGGAGGGCGTGTTTTGAAATATAGTGGGCGCGAGCGATTTCGGGCGAGGGGAGCGTGTTTTGAAATAGTGGGCGCGAGCTATTTCAGGCGAGGAGAGTGTTTTTTGCCGACCATGGTTTATGAATTATCCGGCACATGTCATTTCGGCCGAGGAGAAGGCGTGCTTGGATGAAGTTACGAACCAACCCTCAATGTACAACGGGCCAATTGATGTATGTCCCACATAGGACGGTAATTTCGCGTCTCCCATTTATTTGCTCGGGCGAATTCCGCCGAGCAGAGGATGTTTAATGGTTCGTTCAAATTTTGGGAGAACGAGCATCCACGTCTACCTTACCAAGTCGATTCGAATCAAATTTGGAAATATAAGCTTGCCACTTCTTTTTTAGATGGAGAGATGATGCTCGGGAGTAATGTGTTTTTACATGCTCGTTGCTAGCGATTTACTATTGACAAATAGTTGACCCACTCAAAAACGCAAATCAAACCCAAAATGAAATATCTCGATTCAATGAAATAGCTCGTTCACTAGGTCAAAATAGTGAACTAAATCCAAAATTGAACACCTCAATTGAGTAGCATGTTGTATAGTATTATAGTACTCCATGAACATGTTGAAAGTCAAATTAATGAACTTGTTTGATATACGCATATATCCGTTCATGTGTGGATTGCAGACAACATGTTCTCCAATTTAAATATTTGAATGCAAGTTTATATCAAAACATGGTTTATATCAGTCTTTGATGCATAAAACGCGATCTCCCCCTCTCCCGGACTCCTGTTCTCTCTCTCTCTCTCTCTCTCTCTCTCTCTCTCTCTCTCTCTCCCTCCCTCCCTCCCTCCCTCCCTCCCTCTCTCCCTCCCTCCCTCTCTCTCTCTCTCTCTCACGCCGACAATCTTCAATTCTGTCGTACACATCCGACACAAAAACCTTGTTGGTTCATCTCCATCTCTCTTTCTCTTTTTGTGTGGGGGGGGGGCTTTCTAGTTTGCATGCATATATACTGTCACACCCAATATGCGACCCTATCCAAAAGGAACTCGAAGGTCCCACCAAGGATAGACCCGCATATTGGAACGCTTTTGCAAGGTGGATATCATTACATCAACATTACATAATAGATGGGGATACATACAAGAGGCATACAATGCCACATGAATACAACATCACAAAACATCAGAGCATCATCCGACTACGGATGAAACACAAACAGAAACTCAAATGACATCCACCCTGCTAGCCCAGGCTGCCGACCTTGAACCTATCCCCTGATCGAAGAAGAAGCAGAAGAAGAACTCCAAACAAGTAAACATCGCTCTCGCGTCATGATCATCGCATAACCTGTACCTGCAATTGTTGTTGTAGTAATCTGTGAGCCACGAGGACTCAGCAATCCCATTACCATGGGTATCAAGACTAGCAAAGCTTAATGGGAAAGGAAGGGGTAAAGTGGTGAGGTTGCAGCAGCGACTAAGCATATATGGTGGCTAACATACGCAAAAGAGAGCGAGAAGAGAAACAAGTGGAACGGACGTGAAGCTAGCAATGATCAAGAGGTGATCCTGAACTCCTACTTACGTCAAGCATAACCCAAAGACCATGTTCACTTCCCGGACTCCGCCGAGAAGAGACCATCACGACTACACACGCGGTTGATGCGTTTTAATTCGGATCTGGTGTCAAGTTATCTACAACCGGACATTAACAAATTCCCATCTGCCACATAACCGCCGGCACGGCTCTCGAAAGTTTATACCCTGCAGGGCTGTCCCAACTTAGCCCATGACAAGCTCTCGCGATCAACGAAGGAATAGACCTTCTCCCAAGAAGACCCGATCAGTCTCGGAATCCCGGTTTACAAGACATTTTGACAATGGTAAAACAAGACCAGCAAAGCCGCCCGATGCGCCAACAATCCCGATAGGAGCTGCACATATCTCGTTCTCAGGGCAACACCGGATAAGTCAAGCTACGAGTAAAACCAGACTTCGAGTTTCCCCGAGGTGGCCCCGCAGGCTGCTCAGTTCGGACCAACACTTAGACAAGCACTGGCCCGGGGGGGGCTATAATAAAGATGACCCTTGGGTTAATTACTCCCAAGGGAAAAGTAGGTGGTGGTGAGGCAAATGGTAAAACCAAGGTTGGGCCTTGCTGGACAAGTTTTATTCAAAGCGAACTGTCACGGGGGTCCCATAAATCACCCGACCGCGTTAGGAACGCAAAATCCGGGAACATAACACCGGTATGATGGAAACTAGGGCGGCAAGAGTGGAACAAAACACCAGGCATAAGGCCGAGCCTTCCACCCTTTACCAAATATATAGATGCATTAATAATATAAGAGATATTGTGATATCCCAACATAAACCCTGTCCACCATGGAGAAATCTTCAACTTCACCTGCAACTAGCAACGCTATAAGAGGGCTGAGCAAAGCGGTAACATAGCCAAGCAATGGTTTGCTAGGAAGGGTGTCAAAGGTTAGAGGTTCATGGCAATTTGGGAGGCTTGAAGAGCAAATGATAGGTAACGCAGCATAGCGATAGAACGAAGCAACTAGCATAGCAATGATAGTAGTGAGATCCAGGGTAGCGGTCATCTTGCCTGAAATCCCGCAAGGAAGAACGAGTCCATGAAGAAGATGAATCCACGAAGACGAACCACACGTAGACGAACGCATCCTCACGATCGCAACGAAATGGGAACTATCGAGAAGAAGCACACAACATGGTAAACACACCACACATAGACAAGACATGATGCACAACAAGCATGATGCATGACAAGGCTACATGAAGCTACTCATGGCAAGAGATGATGCAAACAAGAACAACACATCAAGGCAAGTTTAAATGAGGCCGGGAACAACATATAACAATTCCGGAAAGTCCTCATATGCAAATTTCGAAATTGGTCCAGAACTGAATAAACCTTATGTTCAAGTTGTTAAACAGCAAGTTAAGATGCACCAAGATGATCTACACGAGATTCTAGTCAAGTTACATATAAAGTTCATTAGATTCGGAGCTACGGCCTAGAAGATGTGAGCAAAACAAGTTAAACATGGCATTGATGCAAAATGCATACAAACATCAAGCAAACACCTCAAAACAAGGATGCAACATGATAATATGGAACTACATGCAAAATCAAGAAAGTTTCATATAGAGCACACTCAAAACGGAGCAATGGTTCAACACATACACTCTATACAAGTCATAACAACAATCTGTCCATAACAGCAACTAGGCATCTTGTAAGCATCAAAACAACATGCTACAGCACCCCAACATAATAACAAAAGGCATGGGCATGAAGTACTGGTAAAGCGTAACAAAACCTGAACACTGAGCTATCTCCAGAAATCACTAGAACATGCTCAAAAGGACATGGGAAGATTGCAAATAATAACAGTTTCAGACTTTAGCAGAAATAACATCAGGTTGCAAAGTTCAGAGCTATCAAACAATATGTTACAGGAACTTATCATGGCAAACAAAGGCATGGCATGAATCTACTAATTGCATAGATCAAAAGTCCCTTACTGACCAAGAGTCAAAAAGGATCAGAAAATATGATGGCACCCACGTAAACATGGCAAGTTATATTACAGATTCATACATGGCAGGAACAACAATAAGTAGGCATGTCGGTGAGCTTGAACCACTCACCACAGAGCAATACATGGCATGGCAAGGCAACCAACAGTAAGAAGACATGTTTGTGAAGCTAAGCATGGCAAGATCAAGTTCATAGGGTGCATGGATCACTAGCAAAACACATGGGAACTAGTGAACTTAATGTTAACAGGCTGATAGCAACATTATCAAGCAAATTTGGAGCAAGATATGAACAATCTACATCAAGCTATAAATGCAACCAGGGGCATGGATGGATAGTGCATAACATGTAGATCAAAACATGTTTATAGAACATCTCCAGATTATGCATAGAATAATTAGTAGCAACATGTTTATATAGCATCACGAAGTAACAGATTCAGCCTAGCAAAACTGCAACAGCAAGTATACTACTTAACAAGATCGATTCACTCATCACAAGTCATTGCATGACAGGATAAGCATAGCATCATCAAGAAGACATGTTTGTGAAACAAACCAAGTCAAGAACAAGTCCATAGCATGCAAGGATCAAATATAGCAACCTTGGCCATATTGAATAACATGTAAACAATCTGCCAGGAAACATTTTGAAGCAAAAGTAGAGCACTCAAATGACATGCTAGACTACTCCATAATTGCAACCAAGGGCATGAATGGATAGACAATAACCATATGTTCAAAACACCCTTACTGAAGTATCTCAAAATATGCATGGATCTCTCTGTAGCATCAAGTTTACATGGCATCAAAATAACAGCAGAACAGGGACTAAAATCAGCAACATCACGATGCCTAGTTTGCATGCTTGTGCTAGTCACCACATTGATCACAAAAATACATGGTAAGCACCTCTGTAAAGAAGACATAGCATAGATCAAAACACATGTAGACATCAACCTCATAGGATGCACACATCAATCATGGCAAAAATGATAAATGAGCATGTTATAACAGTTTCAGCAGGTTAACAGCAACATGCACTCTTCCAACAGCATTTCGGGCATCAAGATGAGCTCAAATGAAAACGATGCAATGGAATGAAATGAAGTACTCGTTGAGACGAACAATTTGACATATTATACGTACAAAACGGAGCTACGGATGCAGAGATACAGCAGGTCAAACATGGCATGATTATGACCAAATTACAGGACTTAGGAAAATCGAGGAAGGGGAAAGTCAACCTCCGGGCACGCGAACCGAGATTCGTCGGGGAGATCGCCGGAGATCTTGGGGAGGAGGCCGGGGATGGCCGGAGACGATGAAGGGGACCGGATCCGAGGCGCTCCTCGCCGGATCCGGCGCCCACGGCAGCGGAGATGAGGCCGGACGGCGACGGAGGACGAGGCAGGGACGGCGGGCGCGCGGGCGACGGCCTGTTGAGCGCGGCCGCGCAGGCGAGCAGCGGCGGAGCCCCGCGGTGGCCGGGCGGCACTGCGGGCGAGGACGGGGCGGCGGCGATGCGGGGCCAGCGCCGGTGGGGAGGAACGGCGGCGCGCGGGGCGAGGCGCGGTGGCACGGCGGCGGCGGCGAGTTGGCGGGGCGGCGCCGGCGTGGTGGAGCTCGCCGGCGGCGAGCGGCGTGGTGGAGCGGGTGACGGGAGGAGGCGGCGGCGGCTGCGGGCCCGGCGCGTCCCAGTTCGGCCCCGGGGCGGGCCAGATCTGGGCCCCGGGCGGCGGCGGCGATGTGGGCGCGCGAAGGGCCACGTGGCGGCTCCTGGTTGGAGGAGACGGCGGCGGAGGCGACGTGGCGTATCCTCATTGGTCGGAGCGATGTGTCCGACGGACACGTCCGGCGCGGACGGACGTGTCCGGCGGCGCGAGGAGGAAGACGCTAGGGTTTCAGGGGTTTGGACTGCGAAATTTCGGGGAGAGCACATATTTATAGGTAGAGGGAGCTAGGAGAGTCCGAATAAGGAGCGGTTTTCGGCCACGCGATCGTGATCGAATGACCGAGAGCATGGAAGAGACTTAGATGGGTTTTGGGCCACTTTGGAAGGGGTGTTGGGCTGCAACTCAAAGAGGGCTTTACGGTTAACCGGTTAACCGTAGGAGTATCAAACGATCTCCAAATGGCACGAAACTTGACAGGCGGGTGCTATACCAAGGCCGCTTGGCAAACCTCGGTCCATTCCGAGAACGTTTAACACCCGCACAAGAGAAGAGGCAAAAGGGACGCCGGAGAACATAGGAGTGCCGGATTGCAAAACGGACAACGGGGAAAAAGCTCGGATGCATGAGACAAACATGTATGCAAAATGAAATGCACATGATGACATGATATGAAATGCATATGATGACATGGCAAAGTGCAACACACAAGCAAATGACATGGCAACGACGGAGAATAACTGGCAGACACCTGGCGCATCGAATCCGGGGCGTTACAACACTCCTCCACTAACAAGAGATCTCGTCCCGAGATCTTAGGACCGAGACGAAAGGGAAAAAGGGATGAGGTGAAATAAGAACTCAAGAGAAGAAGCAAAGAATCGAGAGCACTCAAGAAGAAGAGAGGAACGACGAGAATGGCGAGAATCGAAAGCTCACGGAATCAGATAGACTATGAAACAACTCGTTCTAACCGGAGTGGTTAGAATGAGAAAAGAAACGAATAAGACTGAAACGATTTAGGAAGCACTCCGGCTGAAACATGGAGGAATAGAACATGAACTAGAGAGGATGGAATGATACTTGAAGAAGACATGGCACAAAAACTCCGGAAAGAATTGAAACAATGAAATGAAAAGAACGGATGAGAGAACAACATCTTCCACCATGAATGAGTTCAATAGCATCCTTAGAAGAAGGTTAGAATGGAGTTGTTGAGAAAATCAACAACGAAAGAATAAGCTTGTTGTGGACTTATGGAAAACATCTCGAAATTACGAGGTGATAACCGACCACAAACGGAAATGATTGGATAGCTGAGAAGAACGAAGAAATGCAAAAATCCACTTCAAAAGAATACGGAGAATTAATTGCACTTCGAGATGCAAGAAAGAAAGCTTCCTGAGCTCCACCAAAAGAACCTTGATGAACACTTGAAGAATGAATTAAATCATGAAGAACGCCATGAAGAACTCCGGTAAACAAAAGGATGACGAGATAAAATGAAGGGTGAAAGAATAAGATGAGCGTTGTGATTATTTAGATGGGGTTCCGACGATATGACCGAGGAAAAATTGAACTCCGGAAAAGAAAAGATGAAAACACTTGGAACTAGAATTTATTCATTAAGAATAAACTCTGAAGGAAGGGATTACTCACTTGGATGAAATAAGAATAAGATTTATTGTATGCTTATATCCTTCATCAAATTAAATTGATGACAAGCAATGGATTTTGCATACTACTTATTCTTCTTGAAAAGGATTGAGAAGTGGCATATCGTGAACTTGAGAAGGTCTTCATGAATCACCGGTAGGTTGAAAAGAACGAATGGATATATATGATAAACAAGGAAAAGAATCTTGAACGAACCTCCGTAAGAATTCGGAAATGACTGATGAAAGAGAAAGCATCACCGGGAAAAATTAGAAGAACCAATATGCTTGAGGGAATTTAGATGCAAAAGAACAAAGAGATCGCGAACTGATTGAAGGACACATGAACGACGCACCGGAAGAATATTGAGACGAACGAAAGGGCACAGATATAGAATAATTAGAGAACGAATCTGAAAACTTATAATGAAGAAATCTTCTGAAAAGATGGCCTCCGGATGATCGAGAGAGAAAGCAACTCCTGAAATGCTCCGGATGGATGAAAAGAATTTGCATGACTTGAAACAATTTGATAGGATAACATCGAGCTAGCGCCGCGAATCTCCGGGAGAACGGACAAGATTTAACAGAAATCTTCTTCTTTGGTCTTCAAATGATGACGAAAAACACCACGAAATTACTGAGATACTCCGGGAGAATGAAAAACGAAGAGGTTGAGCCAACAATGAAATGATTTGAAATCGATCTTGGAAAAGGCATGTGACTGATGAGATCCATTCTTACGTCACACTTTGAAAAGAATTGAGAATAACTCCGGGGAAATTAGAAGAGTCGGGTAAGATCCTGGGAAAAGACCTGTGGGTTAGGGCCCACTAAAAGAAAACACCGTTGGAAAAGGATTATTGAACAGATAGGTGATGCACCAGAACAATTGAAATATTTGAATGAGATGACCACCTCGAATTAATTGGAACACAGACGAATCTCATGAGATATCTTGAGCACTCCGGAAGGATAAACTGGCACGAGGCGAACGAGCAGGGAAAACACTTGAGCCGAGGGAAAAGAATGTGATCAACCTGAAAAACTTGAATTGAGTCTACCGGAAAAGAGATGAAGAATGACGAACGAGACGAGAATTCGCCGGTTGAGATAATTGATGAAAGACTGAAAAGGCTCCACATGAATGAAATTGACGCTCGAAACAGACTTAGGCTCCGGAAGAGAAAGGGTGGGAGGGTGGGAAAACAAAGGCAACTTGGACAGGGGAACCGACTAATAACTAGAAGAGAAAACACCGGTTGAAATCATTGAGAAAAGAAAGCAAAGACTTCGCACGAGTAGGATGAATACTCGATTACGGTCTCCGGTTCCGAGAAGAAGAAGGGAGGGCGGGTGGGAAAAAAACAAGGAAAACTTCGGACAGGGAAACAACAACGATGTCGGAGGAAGAACTGAGGATTGATCTCGCAAAGAGAGAGAGGTTCGAGTCGACTTGACGAGAGATGCACCGGACAAAAGAGGATGGACAACTCACGAAACTAACCACGTGAACCTAAAGAAAAATTTGAAGGGGAAGAGGAGTAAATCAAAACACCTACGTCAAGAATCCTCACCAGAGCGACAAAGGGGGCTGAGGAGTAAAAGAATTCCTACTCTCCGATATAACTAGACTCCGAAAATAGTTTTTTTTCTAGACTCAACAACAGCCAAACTACATGATCAATCAAGGGGGCTCCTAGGGTCGGTCGAGGCTCTGATACCAACTTGTCACACCCAATATGCGACCCTATCCAAAAGGAACTCGAAGGTCCCACCAAGGATAGACCCGCATATTGGAACGCTTTTGCAAGGTGGATATCATTACATCAACATTACATAATAGATGGGGATACATACAAGAGGCATACAATGCCACATGAATACAACATCACAAAACATCAGAGCATCATCCGACTACGGATGAAACACAAACAGAAACTCAAACGACATCCACCCTGCTAGCCCAGGCTGCCGACCTTGAACCTATCCCCTGATCGAAGAAGAAGCAGAAGAAGAACTCCAAACAAGTAAACATCGCTCTCGCATCATCGCATAACCTGTACCTGCAACTGTTGTTGTAGTAATCTGTGAGCCACGAGGACTCAGCAATCTCATTACCATGGGTATCAAGACTAGCAAAGCTTAATGGGAAAGGAAGGGGTAAAGTGGTGAGGTTGCAGCAGCGACTAAGCATATATGGTGGCTAACATACGCAAAAGAGAGCGAGAAGAGAAACAAGTGGAACGGACGTGAAGCTAGCAATGATCAAGAGGTGATCCTAAACTCCTACTTACGTCAAGCATAACCCAAAGACCGTGTTCACATCCCGGACTCCGCCGAGAAGAGACCATCACGGCTACACACGCGGTTGATGCGTTTTAATTCGGATCTGGTGTCAAGTTATCTACAACCGGACATTAACAAATTCCCATCTGCCACATAACCGCGGGCACGGCTCTCGAAAGTTTATACCGTGCAGGGGTGTCCCAACTTAGCCCATGACAAGCTCTCGCGATCAACGAAGGAATAGACCTTCTCCCAGGAAGACCCGATCAGTCTCGGAATCTCGGTTTACAAGACATTTCGAAAATGGTAAAACAAGACCAGCAAAGCCGCCCGATGCGCCGACAATCCCGATAGGAGCTGCACATATCTCGTTCTCAGGGCAACACCGGATAAGTCAAGCTACGAGTAAAACCAGACTTCGAGTTTCCCCGAGGTGGCCCCGCAGGCTGCTCAGTTCGAACCAACACTTAGACAAGCACTGGCCCGGGGGGGCTATAATAAAGATGACCCTTGGGTTAATTACTCCCAAGGGAAAAGTAGGTGGTGGTGAGGCAAATGGTAAAACCAAGGTTGGGCCTTGCTGGACAAGTTTTATTCAAAGCGAACTGTCAGGGGGGTCCCATAAATCACCCGACCGCGTTAGGAACGCAAAATCCGGGAACATAACACCGGTATGACAGAAACTAGGGCGGCAAGAGTGGAACAAAACACCAGGCATAAGGCCGAGCTTTCCACCCTTTACCAAATATATAGATGCATTAATAATATAAGAGATATTGTGATATCCCAACATAAACCCTGTCCACCATGGAGAAATCTTCAACTTCACCTGCAACTAGCAACGCTATAAGAGGGCTGAGCAAAGCGGTAACATAGCCAAGCAACGGTTTGCTAAGAAGGGTGTCAAAGGTTAGAGGTTCATGGCAATTTGGGAGGCTTGAAGAGCAAATGATAGGTAACGCAGCATAGCGATAGAACGAAGCAACTAGCATAGCAATGATAGTAGTGAGATCCAGGGTAGCGGTCATCTTGCCTGAAATCCCGCAAGGAAGAAGAACGAGTCCATGAAGAAGATGAATCCACGAAGACGAACCACACGTAGACGAACGCATCCTCACGATCGCAACGAAACGGGAACTATCGAGAAGAAGCACACAACATGGTAAACACACCACACATAGACAAGACATGATGCACAACAAGCATGATGCATGACAAGGCTACATGAAGCTACTCATGGCAAGAGATGATGCAAACAAGAACAACACATCAAGGCAAGTTTAAATGAGGCCGGGAACAACATATAACAATTCCGGAAAGTCCTCATATGCAAATTTCGAAATTGGTCCAGAACTGAATAAACCTTATGTTCAAGTTGTTAAATAGCAAGTTAAGATGCACCAAGATGATCTACACGAGATTCTAGTCAAGTTACATATAAAGTTCATTAGATTCGGAGCTACGGCCTAGAAGATGTGAGCAAAACAAGTTAAACATGGCATTGATGCAAAATGCATACAAACATCAAGCAAACACATCAAAACAAGGATGCAACATGATAATATGGAACTATATGCAAAATCAAGCAAGTTTCATATAGAGCACACTCAAAACGGAGCAACAGTTCAACACATACACTCTATACAAGTCATAACAACAATCTGTCCATAACAACATCAAAACAACATGCTACAGCACCCCAACATAATAACAAAAGGCATGGGCATGAAGTACTGGTAAAGCGTAACAAAACCTGAACACTGAGCTATCTCCAGAAATCACTAGAACATGCTCAAAAGGACATGGGAAGATTGCAAATAATAACAGTTTCAGACTTTAGCAGAAATAACATCAGGTTGCAAAGTTCAGAGCTATCAAACAATATGTTACAGGAACTTATCATGGCAAACAAAGGCATGGCATGAATCTACTAATTTCATAGATCAAAAGTCCCTTACTGACCAAGAGTCAAAAAGGATCAGAAAATATGATGGCACCCACGTAAACATGGCAAGTTATATTACAGATTCATACATGGCAGGAACAACAATAATTGGCATGTTGGTGAGCTTGAACCACTCACCACAGAGCAATACATGGCATGGCAAGGCAACCAACAGTAATAAGACATGTTTGTGAAGCTAAGCATGGCAAGATCAAGTTCATAGGGTGCATGGATCACTAGCAAAACACATGAGAACTAGTGAACTTAATGTTAACAGGCTGATAGCAACATTATCAAGCAAATTTGGAGCAAGATATGAACAATCTACACGACCTATAAATGCAACCAGGGGCATGGATGGATAGGGCATAACATGTAGATCAAAACATGTTTATAGAACATCTCCAGATTATGCATAGAATGATTAGTAGCAACATGTTTATATAGCATCACGAAATAACAGATTCAGCCTAGCAAAACAGCAACAGCAAGTACACTACTTAACAAGATCGATTCACTCATCACAAGTCATTGCATGACAGGATAAGCATAGCATCATCAAGAATACATGTTTGTGAAACAAACCAAGTCAAGAACAAGTCCATAGCATGCAAGGATCAAATATAGCAACCTTGGCCATATTGAATAACGTGTAAACAATCTGCCAGGAAACATTTTGAAGCAAAAGTAGAGCACTCAAATGACATGCTATACTACTCCATAATTGCAACCAAGGGCATGAATGGATAGACAATAACCATATGTTCAAAACACCCTTACTGAAGTATCTCAAAATATGCATGGATCTCTCTGTAGCATCAAGTTTACATGGCATCAAAATAACAGCAGAACAGGGACTAAAATCAGCAACATCACGATGCCTAGTTTGCATGCTTGTGCTAGTCACCACATTGATCACAAAAATACATGGTAAGCACCTCTGTAAAGAAGACATAGCATAGATCAAAACACATTTAGACATCAACCTCATAGGATGCACACATCAATCATGGCAAAAATGATAAATGAGCATGTTATAACAGTTTCAGCAGGTTAACAGCAACATGCACTCTTCCAACAGTATTTCGGGCATCAAGATGAGCTCAAATGAAAACGATGCAATGGAATAAAATGAAGTACTCGTTGAGACGAACAATTTGACATATTATACGTACGAAACGGAGCTACGGATGCAGAGATACAGCAGGTCAAACATGGCATGATTATGACCAAATTACAGGACTTAGGAAAATCGAGGAAGAGGAAAGTCAACCTCCGGGAACGCGAACCGAGATTCATCGGGGAGATCGCCGGAGATCTTGGGGAGGAGGCCGGGGATGGCCGGAGACGACGAAGGGGACCGAATCCGAGGCGCTCCTCGCCGGATCCGACGCCCACGGCAGCGGAGACGAGGCCGGACGGCGACTGAGGACGAGGCAGGGACGGCGGGCGCGCGGGCGACGGTCGGTTGAGCGCGGCCGCGCGGGCGAGCAGCGGCGGAGCCCCGCGGTGGCCGGGCGGCGCTGCGGGCGAGGACGGGGCGGCGGCGATGCGGGGCCAGCGCCGGTGGGGAGGAACGGCGGCGCGCGGGGCGAGGCGCGGTGGCACGGCGGCGGCGGCGAGTTGGCGGGGCGGCGCCGGCGTGGTGGAGCTCGCCGGCGGCGAGCGGCGTGGTGGAGCGGGTGACGGGAGGAGGCGGCGGCGGCTGCGGGCCCGGCGCGGCCCGGTTCGGCCCCGGGGCGGGCCAGATCTGGGCCCCGGGCGGCGGCGGCGATGTGGGCGCGTGAAGGGCCACGTGGCGGCTCCTGGTTGGAGGAGACGGCGGCGGAGGCGACGTGGCGTGTCCTCATTGGTCGGAGCGATGTGTCCGGCGGACACGTCCGGCGCGGACGGACGTGTCCGGCGGCGCGAGGAGGAAGACGCTAGGGTTTCGAGGGTTTGGACTGCGAAATTTCGGGAAGAGCACATATTTATAGGTAGAGGGAGCTAGGAGAGTCCAAATAAAGAGCGGTTTTCGGCCACGCGATCGATCGAACGACCGAGAGCATGGAAGAGACTTAGATGGGTTTTGGGCCACTTTAGAAGGGGTGTTGGGCTGCAACTCAAAGAGGGCTTTACGGTTAACCGGTTAACCGTAGGAGTATCAAACGATCTCCAAATGGCACGAAACTTGACAGGCGGGTGCTATACCAAGGCCGCTTGGCAAACCTCGGTCCATTCCGAGAACGTTTAACACCCACACAAGAGAAGAGGCAAAAGGGACGCCGGAGAACATAGGAGTGCCGGATTGCAAAACGGACAACGGGGAAAAAGCTCAGATGCATGAGACGAACATGTATGCAAAATGAAATGCACATGATGACATGATATGAAATGCATATGATGACATGGCAAAGTGCAACACGCAAGCAAATGACATGGCAACGACGGCGAATAACTGGCAGACACCTGGCGCATCGAATCCGGGGCGTTACATATACTCCATCTATAGGTCTCTCTCGCACACTATGTATGATACTCTAGCTAGTCCAAGCTAAATATCTTGGGTGCACTCATCGTACGCACACAAATTCCTTGGCTCATTGCCCGTAACTCTCTCACGCACCACTCTATCGTCTCGGAGCTCTTCCCCCTCTCTCTCAAACACTCCATCTACCCGGGTGACACATACACATGCATATCTCACTCGCACTCGATAGGCCCATCAAAAACTCTATCTATCTCCCTCGTTCTCTCTCCATCTCACACGCGCACACACACACACACAATCTCATGCCTAGCTAGCCAAGTATGATGGTCTCTCACTCAATTATAGGCACACGTAGTCCCCCCTATATGTATATGACTAGCTAATCTTAGTCTCCATCACAAACATGTGCATGGTCTATCTCGATTTCTCTCGTGGCATCTTTCTATCGCGCACGCACCTCCCTCGATCTCCCACCCATATAGTCCCCTCACGATCTCGAGGGGGTCTCTCCATCACAAACACACCCTCTCTCCCTCCCCATGCGTCCATGTCATCCATGTGTCCCTCTTGACCTTTGTTCCTTGTTGGCCAGACCTCTATTGGACATGTGCTACAGGGGTGTCTCTCTCCGTTGGAAACAATCACACACTAGCTATCTTCATGTATCTCCTCGCCTCGCTTTTCTATCTCGGAGATGCATGCGTGATATGTTCGCATAAGAAACAAAAAAACACACTCTCTCTCTAATTTATCGTTTGTTGTCACTTTCTCTTTCACACACATACTCTTTTTGCACACTTACTCATTCTCCTTCACACACACTTGATCTGTCTCGACTTAGGCACTCTCCTCGGTCCATAGCATATAGATTTATTGAAAAGTCAAACATCACAAAGTTTGACCATGTACGTGGAGAAAAACAATTACATCTAGAACGACAAACATATACCATTAGATTCACCAAGAGATGTAGTTTTGTATGATGTATCTTTGGTATTGTAGATATAAATAACATTTGCGTAAACCTGATCAAAGTTTCCAAAGTTTGACTTCTGAAAAAATTACATGCACTGCATTATCGAGGCTATGTGACGCACCACTCAGCCTTATCGGGGCTCCTCAATCTCTCTCAAACTTTATTGGTCAGTTTGGTTCGTGACCTGACCCTCATGCCTTGATGACCAGTACTGCCTGGTGTGGACGTGAGATGTAAAATATTTCTGCCTGGCCAGGCTTGTGTGGTGTTGAAGCATTTGGTTCATGCCTGGGCCAGGCAAAGCATCAACGTCCCATCAATCAATCCATGCAGCAATTATTTAATGCTAATGTCCATCCAGGTTGCTGTTAGCCTCGTGCCCGCATGACCAGGCACGGCCAGGCGTTCGAAATCGGTCGCCTGGGCTAGGCTACTTGCAGTGTCTGGAGTCCAACCAGGCTAATTAAAGTGCAAGGGAATCCAGGCCAGGCGGGTTTCTTTTTCACAGGGTAGCAACCAATCAAGCGTGCATGAAATCCAGCCATGGTGCTAGTGAAAAATCCAGTAGATGAGGGCATGACTGCTGCTGTGTCTAAAGGTGATACTAGCAATCCTGACCAAACTCCTAAACGCAAGCGTGTTGAACAAGAAAAAATGATGATAAAGTTGAGGCTCCTGATCATGGGAAAAAGGGACCCTCCTCCCATGGCGGCAAAACCTATCGTTTACAACCATTGGAGAGTGAGGTGTCTTTTTCTTCTGATAGTGAGGTCGATAACACCTTGCTCATCGAGTCTATGGCTAGAGGCCAGGAAGAAGCTGGGCAAGGAGAGTTTCATGGCACATCAGACTAGCTGGTTCCTGTGCAGCCTGCTCTCTCTCATGCATTTGCTGATCAGGGGTCTCCTGCACATGTGGTTCAGGTGGAAAAAAACCTATTAATCTCACTAAGTTGTCATATGCTGAGGTAGTAACCAACTCTTCTCAGGTTATGGAGGTGGATGGAGAGGTGGACCCAAAAATGAAGATTTCCAATGATTATGTGGTACAACTTCCCTCTCCTGATTGCAATGACGAGTTGATCCTCACTCCCCCGCTTTCTCCTCAGGAGTTGCATAGATTCAGCAAATGTAACTTGCAAGGTATGCAGGAACATATGGAAGCTAAAGCTATGAAGCTCGCAAGCAAGAAAAATCTGGAAGGTAACAACTTGAATGCTTACAGAAATTCTTTTGCTGCTATATCCAATGCTGATTTGATTAGTAGAGCATCTAATATGGGGGTTTGCATTCCTGATAATGATTTTACTTGTATTGATGTGCTTAGAGAGCTTGAGTGCGTTAGAAGAAACTTAGAGGAGAAAAACGATCCTATGATTAATAATCAGAACTGTGAGGATGACATCTTTGTCACAAATGAATTGGGTAAGATGGCCCCTGTCAATCTAACTTGGCTGGACCAAGATGAGATTGTGCATGAAAAAGAGACATCTGGGAAGTCTAAGAGAAAACCCAAACGAAAATCTGCAGTCAAGCTTTCTAGACATGTGACTAGAAGCCAAAAGAAAGAGTCGAACTCTGAGGTGTTGATAGGTAGCCCTACAAAGCCTCCTAGTAGGGCTACTAGGTCCCATTTTCACAAAAAAAAGTTCCACATGAGAGGGCTCATCTGGAACTGCAGAGGGGTGGGCAAGAAAGGGATGGCCACCTGCCTCTCTGATTTAATTAGTGACCATTCCCTAGATTTCCTAGGTCTACAAGAAACCATGAATAAAGAGTTCACTCCTAAATGTTTAAGGAGAATAGACCCCTGTGACCAATTCAAATGGAACTGGATTCCATCTGAAGGAAAATCAGGAGGCATCTTGTGTGGGGTTCGTCATGATACTTTGGATATTGTATCTTGCAACAAAGGCAAGTACATTCTCCAAGTTATCCTTAGTGACAAGAATAGGAAGTGTAAATGGGGTCCGTTGGTGGTCTATGGATCGGCCCACGAGGAATTTAAGGAGGAATTCTTGCTTGAATTGGCTGCCATGTGTAGTAGTATGCAAATTCCCTATATGGTGGGCGGGGACTTTAATATTCTTAGACACTCAGGAGAGAAGAACAAAAAGATGGCGAACCATGAATCCACAGACCTCTTTAATTCCATCATCAATACCCTAGCCCTCAGAGAAATTCATGTTAGCGGAGGCAAGTACACGTGGACTAATAATCAGGCTCATCCAACCCTGGAAAAACTTGACCGCATTCTGATGTCAAAGAGCTGGGAGGACTTATTTCCTCTAGTCTCGGTCAGAAAACTGGTGCGGGAAATTTCAAACCACAATCCTTATTGCTCTCATAGGGGAAGGAGGACCGTGAGGCCCCCAAACCACGTGAATTCCGCTTCGACCTATCCTGGATCAAGGATGAGCGCTTTATTCTGTTAGTGACTAAATTTTGGGGGAGGAGGGTTTTTTCCTCGGACCCCATCGATATCCTGAACATTAAACTCAAGAGGTTTAAGGCCTATTTTAAGGGCTGGGGTTCGGACAAATTTGGGCATAATAAAAAGATCAAGGAAGAGCTCAGGTTGGAGCTGGAGGAGCTAGAGGAGCTCGGACCTCTGTTGCCAGAGCTGTATAGCAGAAAGATAGATGTTTGCTTTGAGCTACATGAGCTATTGGTCAATGAAGAAATTTACGGGCTCCAACAGTCTCATGAGCGTTGGCTGCTGAAAGGAGATTTAAATACTGATGCTTTCACAAGATAGCTAATGGTCATAAACGCAAAAACACCATCCATGCTCTCAAAGCTGGAGAGGTGGAGATCATAGGCACAGATAACTTGATTGCCCATGCCATGGAATATTACAAGAATCTGTTCGGACCAGCACCAGGTAATAAGTTTCATCTGGATCCTGATACCTGGTCGGTTGATGAAAAGTTGAATGAGGAAGATAATAAGGACTTATGTCGTGAATTCACAGAGGAAGAGGTGAGAGAAACCCTGTTTTCCATGGCCCCCAACAGAGCTCCAGGACCAGACAATATTCCTGTGGAGTTTTATCAAGCCTGTTGGGATATAGTGAAAGGAGATATCATGTCTCTCTTTAAGCACTTTCATGATGAGACGCTAGATGTCCAACGTCTCAATTATGGTGTGGTCACTCTTCTGCCTAAGGTTTCGAGGGCTGATAAAATTCAGCAGTTTAGGCCTATATGCCTTCTTAGATGCCCATATAAACTTATTACCAAAGCCATGGTTCGTAGGGTTGAGAAATATGCTGACAAATTAATCAGCCCCACCCAGAATGCCTTTGTGAAGGGAAGGAATATCATGGATGGAGCTCTCAACATCTTTTCTTTACTTGCCCAGTGGCTAAATGTGTTTGGCGCTCCATTGGAGTGTCTCTGGGCACTGATAAATGCCCCAATAATTACTAGTAGTTTTTCGCTTGGTGCTATACTTTTTACCCTGGTGGAGAGAAGTTCTATACGGTGGGGCTTGCGGCTGCTTGCTGGGCAATTTGGCTTGCCCGAAACCGTGCGACCTTTGAGAAGAAGCTGATCAAAACACCTTTTGAGATAGTTTTTTCCATGTGTTCGTTCTTGCTTTACTGGACATGGTTGCAGCAGGGGGAGACGCTGAAGAGCTGCGGGCAGGAGCTGATGCTGTCATGGCGAACACGATGCAGTTGATGAAGATGTGCGATGCCACCAGACGGCCAATCACTGGCGAATGATGGTTGCCGGAGCAGAGGGATGCACCTGATCGCGTTTTGATTAAATCTTGCGCTGCTAGTTGTTTGGTCTCCAGACTTTTGTTGTTTTGGTGCTTGCTCCTGGTCGGGGTTGTGATAGCTTGACTTAGTCTGGTCTGAATTTGTAGTGCTACTCAGGTTTTCGCCCATAGTGTTCATCACGATGTCGGGCGAACACGCTGGGTTTCCTGGTAGTGCTTGAACTCGCTTTCCCTCTTTTCTTTCTCCCTAGATGGTTTCGGAACTGTTGTATTTCCGTTCATTTGCAATGGAAAGGGATAAAGCCTGGTTCAAAAAAAATAAGCTTAGCCACGTCATACGTGGCTAGGGCAACCCATGACCTGAGATGTATTTCACCCTATGTGGCATTTCATCAATAAAACTTGGTTTACCCAAAAAAAACGAAAAGGAGGCAGCGAGTGAAGCGCGTGGGGTTATCCAAGGATCAGGAACCTTGTCTTGCGGCTTCCACCCTTTCCCCTTTCTGTTCTTGCTCCTCCCCGGCTCAGACACTCGTGTGGCTTGCATCGAGCGGAACCCTAGATCGAGGAGCTTAACACCCTCGTCTCCGGCGCGCGCCCAAACCCTCGTCGATCTTCCGGTCGGATCGCGCCGCCCCCCTGCCTTCCCCCTCTCGTCGCTGCTCTCCACGCCGAGATCACACCGACGTTTCCCCCTCCCCAGGCTCCCCCATCGCCGCCGCCCTTGATCCATTCCCCGTCCCCCACCGAAGCTCCCACGATGGCAGCACTGCAGAGGCCAACAGAAAGGAGGGCGTCGAGGTGCACCCCAGTGACGGCGCCGGCCACGCTCGTGTTCGAGATCGACGGGTACAGTCTGCATAAGGGCATGGGCGCCGGCAAGTTCATCCAGTCCACCACCGTCTCCGTTGGCGGGTACGAATGGTGCATCCGCTACTACCCAGACGGGGCAGACACACACATCGAGACTTCGAGAGCCAGGGCCACGTCTCAGTCTACCTGGAGCTCCTGAGCAAGGGTGCCAAGGTAAGGGCGCTCTACGACTTGAGGCTGGTCAACCACACCACTGGGCTGTCCTCATCGGTTTTCGCAGTCTTGAAATCCCCAATGGTGTTCGATTCCCTCAGCACCAGTGGGACCAGTTATAGTTGGGGTCTTTCATATTTTAAGGCTGGTCACAACGGGGAGGAACTTAGGAGTAACATCACACACTCCAATACAACTTTGCTTATGTGGCACATATTTAATGAAGAGAGAGGTGCTTGTGGTAACTAGCTAAGTTACCGGAACATCACACACACCAAGAAACAATGAGTCTATAACCTAATAAATACATTGTTGCATGACACTACATAGATGTTCCTACCCACTATGGAGGTAGTAACATAGTCTAGGGAAGTGTGTAAGTTACTAGATTATGTTCTTACCCATTGTGACCAGCCTAAGAAGAAGAGTGAGCTGGAGAAGTCGGATTACCTGCGGGATGACCGTCTTGTAATTGAGTGCGATCTAACTGTCATTAAGGAACCACTTGTTGCGGACACTGCGATAACAACAGCTGAGGTCCAGATGCCACCCTCAGACTTGGCAGAAAATTTTGGAAAACTGCTAGAGGCGGCCGAGGAAGCAGATGTGGCATTCGAGGTTGAAGGTGAGATTTTTCCTGCACATAAGATTGTGCTCGCAGCACGGTCTCTAGTCTTCAAGGCGGAGCTGTATGGACCGATGAGAGGCAAGTGTGGACAGAACATCACCGTCGAAGAAATGCAGCCTGCTGTTTTCAAGGCATTGCTTCACTTTATCTACACAGATTCATTGCCTTCCATGGACAACCTTGATGATGATGAGAAAAAAGAAATGATCAGGCACTTACTAGTGGCTGCAGATCGGTATGCAATGGAAAGGATGAAGATGATATGTGAAGACATTCTTTGTGAAACTCTTGATGTTGAGACTGTGGCGACAACGTTGGCTCTAGCTGATCAGCATAACTGCAGCAGGCTAAAAGATGCTTGTGCTGAATTTATCATGTCTTCAAATAGATTGGATGATGTGTTGGCAAGCCAAGGGTATGCGCACATGAAGAAATCATGCCCTGCTGTCTCAGTAAATATCTTGGAGAGAGTTATGAAGCTTCTCAAACTTTAGTGCGTCCCTCCTGGGTTAGAATAGATGGCTTAGTTAACATGTAGCCACCTGAGGCGAAGTAGTCTATGCTTCACTTTCCACTTTCTATCTAGAGATAATTTGGAGGAGACTATCGTAGCAGATATGTTGGAGAAGGCATGGAAGTCTTAGTAACCTATGTGCTTGGGGTGGCGCTTGCCTTGTTATGTCACTTGTTTTCATCTCTGTTGCTGTGTGTGTCTGAGACCTTGTTGGTGTTTGTGACTCTGCCGTTTCGTGGCTTTATTAATTTAAAGCCGGATGCCGCTGGCATCTTCGTTCTAAAAAAAGTCTTAGTAATACTCATCTTCAATTCTCGTGTCAGCTTCCGCAAGTTACTCAATACATAGCCACCTGAACTGGTCTTGTCCTTAGTTTGCAGAGATCATTGAAGTCTTTGGAATATAGATAGCCTTTCATGTCCTGTAGTTTTCAGAGATATTTTTGTGTCTTTTGGAGAAGAATGATCATATCTCCTGCATGGATCAATTGGATGATCATCCAATATCTTTATGAACCTTCAGTAGTTTTTCTGAATGTTCTGTGATCATCTACTTTTCTCTAATTTATATTTATATGCTCTCTTTGATTTCTCTTTTTTCCAAGGTGCCAAGCTGTTTAATCCGGATCAAATAGTACCTTTGAGAATATATGTGCCACCGTATTGGTACACTTGCAGGTGAAGGTTATGTTTAGGATGGTCTCCATACATAATTGATTGACCCAACAAAAATGGAATTTGTAAATATCATAGTTATGTCCAATTTTAAAGGCACTTGTGAGATCTGTACAGCTAAAATCATAACATATGCAATGGTTTCTGTTCACGTTTCGTAGTGGGTGTAATGGGCCTCATGGCCTAATGGTAAACGTAAACCTGTTTGTTCAATTTGATAAATCAAATTGCTTGTCTCAAAGTTATTTTGGGGTAGGTTTTTGGCCTCAAAATACTATTTTAAGGTGAAGAGGTGCGCCTGAATATGTTTCGTAGTGCGAGACAAATGTGAAATTTGAGGTTGACACATGAGTCTCTGCATGAGAGGAGGTTCCTTGGGACCTGCTGATCTTGTTTGTTGGTGGTGTCATTGGCTTTCTTTGCTACTTGAGTCAATCATGGTCTAAACATCTTCAGTTCTCATCCATTCCTTCACAATACGCGGCAAATCGGCAATCTTATCCTTGAACATCAACAACTAACAAACCAAATACCCTGACACGCTATGTTATCCTTGTGGCATCTAATTTCTGTTCGTCACTAGTTGTGAGTGCCCATTTGCAGATAACGGCCAAGATATGATGCCTGATGACTAGACGATGTGGCATTCTAGGGCGCAACCTTCTCGATATGTCGACGCATAGACAATATGGCCATATGGATGAATACTTGTGGGAACATCTCTAATGCAGGCCACTGAACCAAAGTTTGCCTCTGCACATTGACTGTACATGCTGGATCATGAAATGGCACCCCATCAAGCTGTCAAGTAAAGGCGAGCGGAGTCGTGTGATGGGGGAAGAACATGGGACAGGATGGGAATTTAGAGATCTTTAGAAATCTTATCCTTACCCATGTAGATTAGCCTCTAGTTTCCTTTCGAGATGTCAGATTGCAATTTCCTCGACTATGTCGGCGTGCTGTATGATCTATGCCCACTGTTAGGAGAAATTATTGGGCCGGTTGGCAAACTGACCAGTATTTTGGTTCTGTACTTGTTTCATGGACCATGGTTCACTTGCAACTTGCAAGCATCGGTCCTTCTCAAGTCTACTAGAGTGCCTCCAACAAGGAAGTTGAACCATGCACCACTGCAGACTCAAAAGTTCAGAGTGAAATCATAGCACTGTGTCCATTGCTTGAACTACTGAGACTGAAACCTGTATATTGTCTGCACTCTGCAGTGGAATTTCAAAAGTTCAGAGTGAAATCATAGCACTGCGTTCACTGCTTGAACTACTGAAACTGAAAACCGTTTGCTGTCTGCAGTGGAATTCATACGGGGTAAATACATTAGAACTACTACCGAAGCATCCTTCTCTCTATCTCTGTAGTGACTGGGAAGCACGCACGCTTATCATCAACTTTTCTTCTCGCCGATTGGGTATTGCGTGACACGGTGATCGGGATGCTGACCCGGCCCGTGAGAAGGCAAAACCACCACGCTGATTAGGCCTATCAGAGGTACTCCCTCCGTTGTAAATTACTTGTCTTGGATTTGTCTACATACGGATGTATCTAGACTTATTTTGGTGCTAGATACATCGGTATCTAGACAAACCTAAGACAAGTAATTCGGAACGGAGGGAGTAGTAGCTAGGTGGAATCTTTGGACGTTCAAGATACAACAAAGAAATCGAGGCCGCCTGGCAGGGTTAGGTGGTGTGCTGACTTTGGGCGGCACCCTTCCAATCGGTAACCTGATAGCTGAAAGCAGAAAAGCAGATAGGCTATCAGAGGCAGAGAGCGATTTGGAGTTGGAGGTGCTCGAGTTCAGTCAGTCTTTGTGCTCTTCCCGATCGTCCATTCCTCAATCAGGTGGGCCACCTTTCCTTTTCTTTTTTTTTTTGTTATTTGAACGGATGGCCACCTTTGCTGAAGCAAGGGAAAAACATTTGGGTGGCAGTAGTATAAGAATTGATTAAAACAAGCAATAGGAAAGATCCAAAGTACACGTGAGACATGGTGCAATTATTGGAAGGAAAAAAGTTGCACAAGAGTATTGGTATGTAGTATTATCCATCCGGGAGCTACAGGGTACGTACAAACCCAGCAGTACGTAGACAGGTCGGGTGGATCATTTGCTGCTGCCCTGCATGTCCATGCCATGCACACGACATGTACAATTCAAGAGTCGGGACGAGCACTCCTGTGAACAACCAACCATCCGTCTGAACTGAACTGCACTGCGGTGGATGCATGCATGCATCTGGTCACGTCAACACTGGGCTCCTTGGTTGATCGCCTTGTCGAGGTTCAAACATTGCTGCGTGGAAAAACGGCTCCACGGCTCTGCGTGCGTCTCGTCAACTTCTTGACTGAGCCGGCATAGGGCACACGAAAACGATCCTTCTCCCGTCGTTCCACAGCCTTTTACGCACGTACGGCTTTGCTTCTGGGTCACATCTCAGTTGACCGACTTGCGCCCGGTCAGCACGCAGAGGCTAGAGTGGGTCGATCCATAGACCTGGTCGCCGCAATAAGTTCATTCGGTTGCCTGGTCCCGATGCCATTCGTCTTAGCAGCTGCCTGTTCCTGTTCATGCCCGGTACGTATACGTTACCTTAATACCTTGTGTACTTGCATGCAATGACTTGGCTTCGTCAAGAGTTCCTCGCGGCTGCTGTCTAGTACTCCCTACGTTTCTTTTTGTTTGCGTATAAGATTTGATCAAAGTCAAATTTTACAAAGTTTGGCTAACATTATAAAAAAAAATCATCATCTACAATACTAAAGTTATACTCCCTCCGTCCCAAAATACTTGTTGGAGAGGTGGCTACAATTGGGTGTATCTATAACTAAAATACGTCTAGATTCATCCATTTCTTTGACAAGTATTTTCGGACGGAGGGAGTATGTCATAAAAATTAATTTCATCATTCATCTAATAATGTTAATTTCATATCGTGAATGTTGATATCTTTTCCTACAAAGCTAGTCAAACTTTACAAAGTTTGACTTTAACCAATTCTTATATGCGAACTAAAAAAAAAGGGGGGGGGGGGGGGGGGGGGTATTCCCCCGTCCCATAACGTAGTTATATTTAAGCCGCTTGAATTTAGAGTTTGGGTCAATCGATTTTGCGTGAAGGAAGGGATCGACGGAGGAAAGGAAGGAGCTCACCGAAGGAAAGGAAGAAGCTTGCCGGAGAAGCAATCTAGGTCTATCTTAGGGTGGCAGACGACCCCACTGTCTATCTTCGGGGTGTGGGGGTGGTGCAGTGCAGGTTCGCCGGAAAAAAAAACTGGCCATGGCCAGGGCTGGAGGGATGGTAGGCGGCGACACTAGCACTGCGGTGGGCGGAAGTTGAATGGAGAGCGGGATGGTGACACTGACGTGGAAGCACTGTCGGCCACGGGTGGTGGTGACTAGTGGTCCGGCCGGTGGTTCGTGGGGCGGTTGAGGAAGAGAAGAGCGAACATGGTCCAACTGTTGAGATAGAAAGTTGGAAATCGGCTGAGAGCTTTTAAATTTCCAGGCGACTGTCTTCTATGAACTCCCTAACGTAAGATAGTGTCCATTATAAGGCGGAGAGAGTAGTACAAATTGAAGCTTATACTCTAGTTCCAACTTAGAAATTCACAACTTACAACTATATGTTCCTGCAGCCTGTTCAGGAAAAAAACGGGTTCGCGAGACGAGTTGGAATCTCGGCAGTCGCCACCAACCACTGTGTGGGAACCTTGCACATTTTTTTGGTATTTCGGGGAGTAAAGTACTACCAAGTTTCATGGGAGAACATTTGTGACACGCGAGTGCAGGGGCATGCATGTCCATGGTGACATCTTTTTATTTTGGCTTTTGATTTTTAAAGTTTTGTATCTTTTAAATAAAAATTTCAAATCAAATTATGTTTTCATATTCCTGTTTCTCATGACTAGCGCTTTTAAATAAGATCAATTTTGAATATATTTTGAGGACTTTTAAAACTATATGTTAAGTTTCAATGTTGAAACTTAGTACGAGCGGTTGATAAAAATCAATTATTTTGTGTCTGTGACCGATAAAAAAATATTGCTTAATATTATATCTCTGAAACTGGTTGAAACTTGGCAGATTTTGATGCAAAAACCGCAAGTTTCATCGTTGAAACTTAAACCTTTTTAAAAGATTTTCTTTTTTATTGTGCCCTCGTGCAGACTTGAACTAATGTGTGAATCGCGGGGCAGAACGAGCAGGGACTTGACAGGTGAGTGCCCCGCACTCCTGTGCCCTAGTGTATTTCCGCGAGTTCCATGCGTGTCACGAGATCGATCATTTGATCATTCTTTGCCTAGCTCCGCATTTCTTATACTCCCTCCGTTCCGATTTACTCATCGTTGGTTTTAGTTTCCTCCGTTCCGATTTACTCATCGTGGTTTTAATTCAAATTTAAACTAAAACCACGACCAGTAAATCGGAACGGAGGGAGTACCATAAAAGCACGAGACGGTTCGCAGAAGCATCGCTTGCCACGGACCGCACGTGCTATAAAACAGTGTCCCGCGGTCAAGCAACAGATCAATTGAATGTCGTTCAATGTTTGCGAATCTGGGAAAGTACACTTGTTTCTTTCTTATAGCAATAACTAAAAAGGCACACCCGCTGGCCTCACATTCCTCCCAAGCAAAAGATTGCACTTCAGCTAGAGAGCGCATAATCCATACTATCATTATCATCCTAGTATAGTACTCCCTCCGTTCCTAAATACTTGTCTTTCTAGGCATTTCAACAAGTGACTACATACGAAGCAAAATGAGTGAATCTACACTCTAAAACATGTCTACATACATTCGTATGTAGTAGTCATTTGAAATGTCTAGAAAGACAAATATTTAGGAACGGAGGGAGTACGTAGCATGAGGATCTCAACGGAGACACGGCTAGCTTGTCAGTTGCGCGCACCGTCCACCCTTGTTCGAACACGAGTACGTACCAACCAGTACTGTTCACCAGTCACCACCCATTGGGCTGGGCGTATCATACTAATGTGACCTCCCAACCTTTGAGCAGCACGTTGGCAGCACGAGTATACGTCAGTCAGACGATCTCCGGCAGCCCAGCTAGTACACGAGAAAGAGAGAGAAAATTAAACAAAGGGATCGTGCTGCATGCATTGCGGATTCCAACACAGTCGGTGGTGCCTTCGTTGATTCCATGATGAATGGAGGACGACATGATGCGTACCATTGGCCACATGGGAGTCCAACCACGAAGGTCTCGACTCTCGAGCACAAACTATTGATGCTCGCCTACCACGCGTGGTGTCATTCGACTGCTTATTTTAGTTTTCCCGCGAAAAAGAACTGCTTATTTTACTCACCCGTGCCAGTAGTTGTTTACTGAAAGCCAACCTTATCGTGTACGAACAGTGAGATCGATCGAGTGAGGCTAACATTGGCGCACGGTACAACAGTCCGAACGTGCAATATACTACTCCTACTCACCCGTTTCCACCGCATTTCCATCGAGGTGGCTTCAACAGCCAATGCCTGTAGGAGGAGATTTTTCCCGTTGAACGAGAATCTTACCAAGACATTAGAGATTTCTCCCGTTTTGAGAGCTGTCGTACGACAAGATTTGGCGATGAATTAAAAAGCTTATCAAACTACTGCAGCAGGCATGCATGCAGAGATTTGGCCAATCGCGCAACCAATAGACAGCCGGAGCCCCAGAAGAAAAATACGCGCTCACCAACTCACCACCACAGCCGTCGACTGGCTGTCAGCAGCCAAACCGCAACAGCCAGTGAGTGATTCGATCGGCTCCCCGGCAAGAAAAAAAGAAGACAAAGGCAAAACGGAGGCCT
This sequence comes from Triticum timopheevii, assembly GCA_963921465.1. NCBI lineage: Eukaryota > Viridiplantae > Streptophyta > Magnoliopsida > Poales > Poaceae > Triticum > Triticum timopheevii. Next base: position 474,579,677 of record OY997264.1, on the reverse strand, counting down.
ATTTTACTGGCCGCCCACCCCGTGGTGCCTCGCGTGCGCGCCGTCGCCTTTTGGACCGGCCCGGGACGGGATCCCCGTGAGCCAGGCACCGAAACGCGCCATGGGACGGGTGCACCGCCTCTGTCCCTCCCAAGGCAGAGGCATGCATGCACGCACGACGGTGTTTTCGGCTAGTAATAAACATCTTCGTGTGTTGTCGTCATGTGCTCTGAGTTGTGATCCGAACGCTACGCCAAGGGAAGAAAGAAGTCTGGATGGATGGCGAGCGCACCAGGGCGCGCGCCGATTGGCCGTCCTGGCCTCCCTCGCGGACGGGAAAGGCGCGGCCCCGGTGCAGGAGCTAGTGCGGCGGCTCTCTTGGTGACATCAGCCAAAGGAGCTCCGGCGTCGAGGGAAGTGCGCCCGCGTGTGTCCTTTTCCGTACCCGTGCGTGGTTTGAAAAACGGTGCAAAGCGGCTTTTACCCAAAGAAAATTCAATGTAGTATAAACATTGCCTGTACCAGCATAGTTGCTTTCGGATTGTTAAATCTCTAGTGTTATCGGCAATGTTGGTGGGTTACAATCCTCTTGCGCCCTTTTATCGGACTCTATCGTAGGACCTGGCTTGTCAAATTTATACGACGCGTTAACATCTCCATAGGGGAAAAAAACATCTCCATAGGGAAAGCAGCATGACGCTTTGGTCTTTGTTTTCCAAAAAAGAAACTATGCATATTTCTTTTTCTTTTCTGTTAAGTCTACTACACATCTCGTGTTGAATTATAGACGTGCCTAGTGTTGGAATTTGCTAGTGGGCTTTTGGCCCAAAGCCCAACTAAAATTCTGAAACTCTCTTGGCCCATTCATGCACACATGTGAGTGGAGTGAGTGAGGCTAAAATTTAGTCCCACCTCATAAGTTGAGAGAGAGTTGCACCTCTTTATAAGGTGAGCTCTCCTACCACTTGTATGAGCATGAGAAGAGGAGACCTACACGCGCGTTCCTCCTCCTCGCCTCGTCACGACGCGCCGCGCCGCGCCGCGCCGCGGGTTGCGGGATTGAGCCGAGCCGAGGACAGAGCTATGCACGTTGTCTATATTTTTGCTGTATGGTTTCTCACCACCGCTCCAGATCATTGCGCCGCCAAGCAAGTCTTCTCCATCCCTCCTTTCGGCGTGCACTGGGGGAAGGGACAACAGGCCTCCGGAACCCCGCCTCTCGTGATCCTATACGGGAGAGGGGCGATCAGGTTTTTGGAGAGCGCACTCGCGCGACTGCTGGCAGCGACGACTTCGCGAACGACGACTTCTTCCCCGACCTCGGCAACCTTATCCTCGACGACATGGGCGACAACGTCAACGCCGGCGGTGCTGCTCCCGCTGCACCGTACGTAATTCTATCTTTCCTGTTCGAGATCGTGGTAGAATTCATGTTTCTAGTATGTGCCCTAGATGTGATCTGTTCATCTGCTATGCTAGTTCACATGATTAGTTCAATCTCTGCTACTGTAGTCATGATTTATCTTCTGTTTATTCGGATTAAATCCCGTAGTAATTTGCTCATATTTCTAACAATCCAAAAACCTGATTATAGGCAATTTACTCCGAGTGGTTTTGCTGCGCATCTGAATCCGTCTGCCTTTAAGGGGGCGCAATATAAGAGGTGGCGCACGAGAGCAGTCTACTGGTTTCAGACCATGGGCTGCTATGACGCCACTAAGGGCAAGCCTGAGGGCGATCTTAATCCAGCACAGCTGGAAGCTTTTGAGAAGATCGATACTCTCTTTAAAGGCGCTCTTCTGGGTGTTCTTGATGATTCCATTGTGGATTCGTATATGTCGTTTGACAACGGCAAGGACATGTGGGCTGCGCTCGAGGCCAAGTTTGGTGCCTCGGACGCCGGTAGCGAGTTGTACGTCATGGAGCAGTTCTATGACTACAAGATGACTGATGAGCGCTCTGTTGTACAGCAGGCTCATGAGATACAGTCGCTCGCAAAAGAATTTGAGCACTTCAAGTATGTGTTGCCGGACAAATTTGTTGCAGGAGGCATTATTGCCAAGCTTCCACCTTCGTGGAACAATTTTGCTACTTCCCTGAAACACAAGAGACAGGAGTTTTCCGTTGCGGATCTCATTGGTACTCTTGATGTTGAAGAGAAGGCGAGAGCAAAGGACACACATGCTCGAGTTGCCGAGGGAGCTTCTAGTGTCCACATGGTACAAAAGAAGAACTTCCAACCCAATAAGTTCAAAAACAACAAGAACAAAACTCAGGGGAAAGGCAAGTTTGATACAAAGAACAAGCCATCACACTCTACCAACTTCAAGAAGAATTCTCATAAGAAGGGGAAGGGACTTTGCCATGTCTGCGGTGATCCTAATCACTGGGCTCCGAAGTGTCCTAACCGCTTTGAGGAGCGCGTACATGAGAAGGGCGACAAGTCCGCTAATGTTGTCATCGGTGATACTGATATGAAGGAATCAGGATACGGTATTTTTCCTACCATCGTTTTAGTATTTCAATCCCCTTATTGGTTAATTGACACCGGTGCCAATGTACATGTTTGTGCTGACGCCTCCATATTTTCTTCTTACCAGGCCACAGGGACTTCTCCCGTGCTGATGGGGAACGGGTCACATGCCATCGTTCGAGGTGTTCGTACGGTCGATCTGAAGTTTACTTCGGGGAAGACCGTGCGTCTGAAGAACGTTCATCATGTGCCTTCCATCAATAAAAATCTCGTTAGCGGTTCCCGTTTATGTCGAGATGGTTTTAAGTTGGTTTTTGAGTCCAATAAAGTTGTAATTTCCAAGTGTGGACAATTTGTTGGAAAAGGCTATGAGTGCGGAGGCTTGTTCCGCCTATCTTTGTCAGATATTTGCACTAAAGTTATTAATAATGTTTGCCACAATAATGAGTCGGATATTTGGCATTCACGACTTTGTCATATTAACTTTGGTTGCATGACGCGGCTAGCCAATATGAATTTAATTCCGAAAATCTCTACTGTCAAAGGCTCTAAGTGCCAAGTATGTGTGCAAGCTAAACAACTTCGCAAGTCCCATAAGACTGCAGAGGCAAGAGACTTGGCGCCACTAGAGCTTATATATTCTGATCTTTGTGAGATGAATGGCGTGTTGACAAAAGGTGGAAAGAGATATTTGATGACGTTGATTGATGACTCCACTAGATATTGTTATGTGTATCTTCTGAAATCAAAACATGAGGCTTTAACTTTCTTCAAAAACTATAAAGCTGAGGCAGAGAACCAACTTGATCGAAAAATTAAACGGCTTAGGTCCGATCATGATGGAGAGTATTTTTCCAATGAATTTGATCTGTTTTGTGCGGAACATGGTATAATCCACGAGAGGACGCCTCCCTACTCACCTCAGTCTAATGGGGTGGCCAAAAGAAAGAACCGAACTCTAACTGATTTGGTTAACGCCATGTTAGACACATCGGGTCTTTCCAAGGAATGGTGGGGGGAGGCGCTAATGACCGCGTGTCATGTCCTAAACCGAGTTCCCACAAAGCATAAGACCATGACTCCATTTGAGAAATGGGAAAGGAAAAGGTTGAAACTCTCTTACCTACGTTCTTGGGGTTGTTTGGCGAAAGTCAATATACCAATTCCCAAGAAGCGCAAACTTGGACCAAAAACCGTGGATTCTGTTCTTCTGGGCTATGCTTTTCATAGCATTGGCTATAGTTTTTGATAATAAAATTTGAGGTATCCGACATGCATGTTGGTACGATTATGGAGTCTAATGATGCAACTTTCTTTGAGGACATATTTCCTATGAAGGATATGTCAAGTTCATCAAATCAGGAGTTACCTATTCCATCTAGTGAGGAACTCACTGTAATTCCTGAACTCACCATTGCGATGGAACACGTTGAGAATCCTGTTGAGGGTGACAATGAAACTCCTATAAGGAGTAAAAGACAGAGGACTGCAAAGTCCTTTGGTGATGATTTCATTGTGTACCTTGTGGATGACACACCCAGGACTATTTCAGAAGCCTATGCATCTCCTGATGCTGACTACTGGAAGGAAGCTGTTCGTAGCGAGATGGATTCCATCTTAGCTAACGGAACCTGGGAGATCACTGACCGTCCTTATGGGTGCAAACCTGTAGGATGTAAGTGGGTGTTCAAGAAGAAGCTTTGACCTGATGGTACGATTGAAAAGTACTAGGCACGGCTTGTGGCTAAGGGTTATACCCAGAAAGAAGGTGAAGACTTCTTTGATACTTACTCACCCGTGGCTAGACTGACCACAATTCGGGTGCTACTATCACTGGCTGCCTCACATGGTCTTCTCGTTCATCAAATGGACGTTAAGACGACTTTCCTCAATGGAGAGTTGAAGGAGGAAATTTACATGGATCAGCCAGATGGTTTTGTAGTACCTGGTCAAGAAGGAAAGGTGTGCAAGTTATTAAAGTCTTTATATGGCCTTAAACAAGCTCCTAAGGAGTGGCATGAGAAGTTCGAAAGAACATTAACTGCTGCCGGCTTTGTAGTAAATGATGGTGATAAGTGTGTGTACTATCGCCATGGTGGGGGCGAAGGAGTTATTCTTTGTCTGTATGTCGATGACATATTGATCTTTGGAGCCAAACTTGATTTAATCAAGGAGGTTAATGATTTCTTATCTCGCTGTTTTGAGATGAAGGATCTAGGAGTAGCTGATGTTATCTTAAACATCAAGCTGTTGAGAGATGAGAATGGTGGGATCACACTGCTTCAGTCTCACTATGTGGAAAAGGTCTTGAGTCGTTTTGGGTATAGCGACTGCACGCCTTCTCCAACTTCATATGATGCTAGTGTGTTGCTTCGAAAGAATCGACGGATTGCTAGAGATCAACTGAGGTATTCTCAGATTATTGGCTCGCTTATGTATTTGGCGAGTGCCACGAGGCCTGACATCTCTTTTGCTGTGAGCAAGCTGAGTCGGTTTGTGTCAAAACCGGGAGATGATCATTGGCGTGCGCTTGAGAGAGTTATGCGCTACTTGAAGGGCACTGCGAGCTACGGGATTCACTACACCGGGTATCCATGGGTACTGGAGGGTTATAGTGACTCGAACTGGATATCTGATGCTGATGAGATTAAGGCCACAAGTGGTTATGTTTTTACACTTGGTGGTGGCGCTGTTTCCTGAAAGTCTTGCAAGCAGACCATCTTAACGAGGTCAACTATGGAAGCAGAACTCACAGCATTAGACACTGCCACTGTTGAAGCAGAGTGGCTTCGTGAGCTATTGATGGACTTACCTATGGTTGAAAAACCAATACCCTCTATCCTGATGAACTGTGATAATCAAACTGTGATCATCAAAATAAACAGTTCTAAGGACAATATGAAGTCCTCAAGGCATGTGAAGAGGAGATTAAAATCTGTCAGGAAACTGAGGAACTCCGGAGTTATTACGTTGGATCATATTCAAACGTCGAAAAACTTGGCAGATCCCTTCACAAAGGGTCTATCACGTAATATGATAGATAATGCATCGATGGAGATGGGTTTGAGACCCACCGCATGAGTTGTCCATAGTGGTAACCCACTCTATGTGATCGGAGATCCCGTGAAGTAGAAGTGGGAGACAAACTGTTGGTCAGCTGAAGGAGAGTATCCTTATTTTAATTATCCCACTCCGTGAAGATGCAATACTCTCCTGATCTGCATGGCAGGTTGATATCTATCTTAATGTGTTCCAAGTGGCTTATTTGAGTAAGCAGAGATGTTGTCCTGCAGAGCATCTCCTGAGGAACACACCTATATGAATTTGACTGTTAACGTCGCAGTCTATGAGAAGTGGGTGCTCTCTAATAAATTCATGAAAGGCCCTGGAGTACGACGTATACGCTCCACCCGCGGGGAAGCCTTGCGGCAGCCAAGTATCGGTCAAGAATTTATCTGAAACTAGTCTCGCAGAAAACTTGTAGTTCAAGGCATAGTCCACTATTCAAGTTGTGATCTAGTGTAGCATAAATCTCTAAGTGGAAGTTCAACTTCACAGTCTCCACTAAGCACCGGTATATAAACAATGTTTTGGAAACAAATGGTGAAATGTGCCAATGAGACTTTGTGGGGGATTGTTGGAATTTGTTAGTGGGCTTTTGGCCCAAAGCCCAACTAAAATTCTGAAATTCTCTTGGCCCATTCAAGCACGCATGTGAGTAGAGTGAGTGAGGCTAAAGTTTAGTCTCACCTCGTAAGTTGAGAGAGAGTTGCGCCTCTTTATAAGGTGAGCTCTCCTACCACTTGTATGAGCATGAGAAGAGGAGACCTACACGCGCGCTCCTCCTCCTCGCTCGCCTCGCCTCGCCACGACGCGCCGCGGATTGCGGGATTGAGCCGAGCCGAGGACAGAGCTATGCACGTTGTCTATATTTTTGTTGCTCGAGAAAAATTAATGAGTCATTAATTAATAATTAACGGGCGCATTAATTATTGAACCGTTTCCGATTCTTTTGGATCGTGACGACTCGGACGTGGGGTTTACTCCCACGACCTACCCGGCCCGCACTATATAGTCAGGCAGACATCTACCCTAGCCGCCGCCGCTTTGTATGGTTTCTCACCACCGCTCCAGACCATTGCGCCGCCAAGCAAGTCTTCTCCATCCCTCCTTTTGGCGTGCACTGGGAGAAGGGACAGCAAGCCTCCGGAACCCCGCCTCTCGTGATCTGTATGGGAGAGGGGCGATCAGGTTTTTGGGGAGCGCACTCGCGCGACTGCTGGCAGCGACGACTTCGCGAACGACGACTTCTTCCCCGACCTCGGCAACCTCATCCTCGACGACATGGGCGACAACGTCAACGCCGGCGGTGCTGCTCCCGCTGCACCGTACGTAATTCTATCTTTCCTGTTCGAGATCGTGGTAGAATTCATGTTTCTAGTATGTGCCCTAGATGTGATCTGTTCATCTGCTATGCTAGTTCACATGATTAGTTCAATCTCTGCTACTGTAGTCATGATTTATCTTCTGTTTATTCGGATTAAATCTCGTAGTAATTTGCTCATATTTCCAACACCTAGGGCTCGTGTATGAATTAATTTGTAAAAATCACAAGGCACATGTAGAGTGTCTAACATTGTGGGAAGTTTAGTCCTACTCCCTCCGTCACGGTTTAGAAGGCGCGCTTGAAAATTCTCTGGGACCTAGGTAGTTATCTATTGGTTGTGAGATGGGCTAAAAAATAGCATTCACACTACGCATGCATATAGAAATAGTACTTCGGAGTACTAATTAGCTACTAGAAATAAATACAATGTGCCCTAAACCTTGTCTATTGTGGAAACGCACGCAAATTTAACTGTGTCTTCTAAACCGTGACGGAGGGAGTACAATACTAGTAAAGAAAAGTTGGGACATGCCTTTTTTTTACAAACAGTTGAGACATCTCCTCTAAGGGATTCTTTTTTCCGCATACTATTAGAGCTTGAGAACAGGAGTGTTGACGGCTTATTGGGCCTTGGCACGATAATTTCTGACTCTCTACTAAAACAAGTTTTGTTTGCTTCCACCGAGGGAAAGACGATGACAGCGGCACGCCTTCGGCTCTGTTCAGTACTTATTGTTGTCGCTAGGTGGCCTACAGATCCGGATGTAATTTTTATTTATTTTTGATGTTCGTTGTACTATCATGATTAAAGATAAGTAGATTGAAAGTTTTACTAGAAAGAGAGATTTTCTTTCACATGCGCTCCTCCTTCGCTGCCTGCCTCGCACGTGCATCATGTTTTGTGAACGAGTTGAGCCATCAACTAGAGATTAACTAATTACGAGTTGAGTAGTAATGAGTTGTGTCACTATTTGATAAGATTTTTGGGGAGCGCAACTGCTTGCTGTTCGTCTTCATTCTCTTATTCGACTACTTCCTCAGCACTGATGCCATGGTTAACGACATAGCCAACAAGAAGGTTGCAGAGAAAGCCGCCGCCACCGCCGTCGCCACCACGACTTTGTCCTGGCCTACTGGAGGGTATGATCTGTTCCTCCACTATTTACTAGTTAATGTGCTAGCCGAGCTTACTATCTTCATAACGTCTCGGTTCTATGCTTAGTACATGTTCAAATGTTTAGATATTGGTATGAGCTTCATACTGTTAATGGCATGTTCATGATTTATTTATAGAATAAATCAATGAAAAAATTGCTAATATACCCAACACCTCCCCCCTCACTCACCCAAAGATGATGATTTTATGAAATATATTAAATTCGTGTATCCAAAGTTAGAAACAAAATATTGATGTTATGTATGAACACCATTTCAAATTAGATATCTTTTCAATTTTGGTCAAAATAATTAAGGGCATGTTCGGTAACGCCTCAACGGTTGACCAAAATGTATATATTGCCTTTTTCTTAGGAATTGTCTATCCCTTTTTCTTCATAAAATCATTAAATTGCTAATTTTCTTAAAACGGGCAAAGCTCATACAAAACAGAGTTAATTTGCATTTTTTCGCACTGATCAAAATATGAAGAACGTTGATTGAGACTAATTGAAAATGTTAGAAGACAATTATGTTGACAAAGTTGAAGAAAGCAAAGCATAAGACATTTATTTTGAAATGGATGGACTGCATATTAATATACACTCACTCCGTCCTCCAAAACATAAGGCATATAAATTGTATGTTGTGTCAAACTTTTCAATTTTGACCAAAATCATGAAAATCTATCAATATCTACAATATCAAATAAATGTAGTACCAAACATTTTTCATGACAGATTTACCGACATTCATCTTGAATATATAGGCGTTCGCATTTTTCATATAAACTTGATGAAATATGCTCCATTTTAAGACAATAATTGTATGACTTACATTTTTTTCATACGACAAACGTGATTGCAAATAAGTCATGCATTTAACTAAGTATTCCGTAATTGTATATGGAAAGCACCTTCCAACTACGACATTCTTTCCGCTCTTGCTCCCTAACCTAGGCGACAGGTGGCGGTGGCGGCTAAGCTACCCTACTCCCTGACAAGTCTGGGGGCCCTCTTCCTTCACTCGTCACTCCGCGATGGTAGGGGGGAGCCGAAGGGATTCAGTCTGTGGTGGTAAGGTTAGGAAGAAAACTAGGTTTTGTCTCCATTCATGGACGGCGAGACGTTGGTCTCACCGTCTATGTGGAATAAGATATCCCTGACTCGTCCTCATTTTGGTGATGCTTCGTCTTCATGTCGTTGGGAGGTGAGTGGAAGATGGTGTATCCGCAGATCTATTTTTCGGGTTCGCCTAAGTTTTTGCAGGTTTATCTTTTCTTAACCAGCAAATCGTGGAACAATAGTTCTACGGTATATTTTCATTAACCAAAAACAAGGTCTGGTACATGGAGGGAGGAAAAGAGAGAAAAACAAAAGGAGGCCAACAGTTAAGAAGGCCTCACCAATGCGAGCTCCAGGGAATGGAATCATTTTTTTAAATTAGAGTCTATCCACTGAGAAAGAGCTTGAGCGTGTTTCTCTTTTATTTTGTATCGCAACAACTTGAGATCTTGATTACGGTAAAATCTCCAGGCCTGAATTGACTGTTGTTGATCTCTAAAAACTTTCCCATTTCTTTTTTATATGTCAGCATGCCAGGATGACTATTTCTGCAGCAAATTGCTTAGGGAATAATTCAATGGCAAATAGTGTTTCCTCATATACTGAAGTACCTCTCTTTTTGCGAGGAACCAGAGTGCTCCAACATTCCCTTGCAAAGTTACAATCCCATAACGGATGCATTGTGGTTTCCTCTGCCAGTTGGCTGCGGCTGCGGCAGAAAGGATTGTATAGATGCATTTTTTTTCTTTTTAAAAGAGCTCTTGTGTTGATTCTGCAATGAGCTGCCATCTAGAAAAACATTTTGTGTTTAAACCTGCTGGAGGTATTCCAAATCAACTTGAATATGGGGTGCCCTTTTGCCTCTCCCATCAGCCTCTCATACATTTGAATGAAGGAATATTTGTTGTTAGAGTTGTTGCAAGTCCATATATCATTTTCACTAGAATTTATGCCGTGGCGCAATGTCTCTCAGTTCATTAAACTGCTGAAAAGCTTCAACAGATAATGGCAAGTGAAAGTGCTCTGTCCAATCCTGAGAATTATTAAATTCATGCAGAGAGAGAGAGAGAGAGAGAGAGAGAGAGAGAGTCATTCACTGCATATGAGTGTAGCTCGGGAAACTTCCGGTGTAAAGTTTCTCCTCCCCAATTATCTCCACAAGAGAATAGTCTGACCAGAAATGCCCTTGCATGGTGTTGTTATCTTTAAATTCCTTCCAGAGAGATAAATGAGCCTTCCACCCAAAAGAGCCATCTGGTCTTCCCATGGAGCATTAGTCTGATAGTAGTTCTCCCATATGAGCTTGATCCATGGTATCTTTGTCCTTGTTTAGAAATTTGAAAATGCTCTTCATTTGCAGGTTTATCTTAGTAGTGTCGTCCTGCGGAGCCGACAACATGGTTGTGCGTCTTGATTCTCCAACACCATTTCTGACTAATGAAGATGGGCCAGCCTCGACCTCGTCAGGGAGCGTGTGATATTGGTGTTCCCCAAAACTTTGTCTAGCCGGAACTGGATCCAAATCTTTCTCCTTCAGGGCAACGATTTGCTACACAGGCCGCGTTTGCTGGCTTCTTCCTATCGCCGACTTCTCAACCGTTGCTTTTACAAGCTCCTAGGTTTAAACAAGTTTTGTTCCATTGAGATGGAAGCCAGAGAAGGCAACGAGCTTTCCACATGGCGCGATCGCCCATGGATGCAGGAGGAAGGTGATTTGGGCATCCTCAAGGATTTATATGTACTTTGTAAATTTTTGCAAAAGGTGTTTGTAAGGGTTTATGGTAATTCATATATGGTCTTTTGCCTGATAAAATCACCTTGCTACGGTAATGAGACGTGCCAGAGAACTTTCTCCTGTTTATTATTCAAAAAGTTATTGAGAGTTTTATCCACAGGCTTTGGTCGTTAGCCGTAGAGAATCTCCATAGAGCGACACTGTGACAGTTATCTAATGTTTTCCTAGCTGTCCAACCGGTGACATAGGACTGCTTTGTTTATGCGACGTCTGCTCGATCGACCTGTGTTGTCCTGGCTCGGCAACTTGGTGAGAGGAAACTAGCCCCGCAAGCACTCTCCAATCTCTTTCCAACTCCAAGCGTCTTATTTGGCAGGATTATTGAAAGGGAGATGTGTGCTGTTGGTACTGCATAATTGAGCCCGCTTTCAGTTAGGATACGAGCACAAATATTGGAGAAAGGAAATAGAAATATTAGGCCCTGTTTGTTTCATAAGTCCTAGGATTTTTTTAAGTCCCAACTTATAAGTCATAAGTCCCTACCTGTTTGTTTATAGGGACTTATAAGTCCCGAGTCCCTACCTGTTTGTTTACAGGGACTTATAAGTCCATGTTGCACCGCTGCAACGAGGCTCAAGAGAGGGCCTGTCCGGCGATTGGAGGCACCGTCGCAACGAATCGAGGAAGAACGAACCGAGGCGGGGCGGCGACGTGGCGAGAGGCGGGGCGGCGACGGGGCGAGAGGCGGGGCGGCGACGGGGCGAGAGGCGGGGCGGCGACAGGGCGTGCGGGGAACGAGCCTGGAGCGAATAAGTCTCAATAAGCTCCTCCCCGAGAGTCTTATTTGATAAGTCCCAAATCACCACAATAAGTCCCAATAAGTTCCTTGTGTTTGGTTTAGGTGGGATTTATAGGGACTTTTTTAAGTCCCTAAACCAATAAGTTTCAGGAAACAAACACCCCCTTAGTTACCAACAGGAGTATGCTCCAGGTTAATTATAGCTTGTACTGCTAGCACAGTTTTGTACCTCTTATACCTCTTTTCTGGCTCAAAACTTTAGGAAGGTTTGAATATGATTGTTTCGTCTCTACATGACCAATCTATATTGGTCTATGCCGGCTCATTTAAAACAGTGAGTAGTAGGTAGAGTTTTCTGTTTGTAGGTGCAGCCGTCAGTCGTCGTGTGTAAACTAAATATAAGTGTGCACAAAGAACCAACCCCCTAGTATTTTTACTGAACATCAAAATGAAAATGAAAAGTACAAAGAACTTTCGCGAAATAATATATATAGAGAGAGCGTCAGGAACATACGTAGCGCACAAAACTAAAGCCATTCAATCGAGAAAACGCGCCAAAGTTTTGATAGAGAGGGTGGCCCGTACTAGAGGACAAATTTCAACAATTCAACCTTCAACAGCCACCTATCTTGACCACACCCTTATGATCACAAAATTCCACCACAAAAATGACAAGATATCACCAAGAAAGAAAAACCCCAGCCCTGCAGATTCCATCCACACACCACACATCCCCTCTCTAAACGCACGCATGTACACAAAAAAGGTAAAAAAATAACCTCGTCCTAGTGTAATAATTTTACAATCTTGCGAGCGAGCACAAGAGCGGCAAAGCATTGGCCCAAACAGTACTGGAAAACATCGTCCGATGATCAGATCACATATGAGATGGATATAACAGAAAGGCGAACGAATTTCCGCTGAATTTCTTGTTACGTACTCCGGCTTGATTGGTTAGACCTGGCTGTTGGCCGCCGCCGCCGGCTCGACGCGGGTCTGCGCCGACCTGAGCATGAAGCCGCCAACCGACTTGTCGTGCTCGTCGTCGTCGTGGTAGACGTAGGCGAACCCGCCGTGCCGGGTCAGGTCCATGCCGGCCATCTCGTCCTCGGCCGAGATGCGGAGCAGGCCCAGCTTCTTGAGCGCGAAGAACAGCGGGCCCATGGTGCAGCTCACGAACCCGGCGATGACGAGGATCTGCACGATGTGCGCCGCGAGCAGCCGCCCGCCGCCGCCCAGGAACAGCCCGTACGGCCTGCCGGCGCCGTAGATCTCCTCCACGTACTTCTGCTTGGCGAACAGCGCCGTGAAGATGATCCCCCACGCGCCGCAGCCGCCGTGCAGCTGCGCGGCCTCCAGCGGGTCGTCGTACTTGAGGCGGCCGGCGAGCGCGTTGAGCCCGATGAGCACCCAGGCCGAGACGAAGCCGCAGATGACGGCGGCCCACGGGTCGACCACGCTGCACCCGGCGGTGATGGCCGCGAACCCGCCGAGCAGGCCGTTGCAGACGTCCACCACGTTCCAGTGCCCCGTCTGGAGCCGCTTCCCGAACAGCGTCGTGAGCGCCGCCACGCTTCCCGCCAGCGTCGTCGTTACGGCGGTGCGGCCCACGCCCGACCACTGCCCGTTGATGCTCCCGGGCGGTCCGTACGACTTGAGGATGGTGACGAAGGACCCCGGGTTGAACCCGTACCAGCCGAACCAGAGCAGGAAGGTCCCGAGCACGACGAGCGACGCGCTGTGGCCCTTGAGCGCCACCGAGCGGCCGGCGTGGTCGAACCGGCCGATGCGGGGCCCCTCGATGAGCGCGCCCCAGAAGCCGGCGATGCCGCCGACCATGTGCACGACGCCGGAGCCGGCGAAGTCGATCACGCCGGACTTGAAGAGCAGCGGGCCGGACGTGCGGGCCGCGGAGGCCCAGCCGTCGACGGACCAGATCCAGTGGGACACGACCGGGTAGACGAAGCCGGTGAGGAAGGCCGAGTAGATGAGGTAGGCGACGAACTGCGTCCTCTCGGCGATGGAGCCGGAGGTGATGCCGGCGGCGGCGATGGCGAAGGCCCACTGGAAGAGGAAGAAGCTGTAGTCGAAGCCGGTCTGCGGCATGTCCTTGAGGCCGAAGAAGTGCTTCCCGATGAAGCCGTTGGAGGGCGTGCCGAAGGCGAAGGCGAAGCCGAAGAGGTAGTAGAAGAGCGCGCCGGCGGCGGCGTCGAGCACGTTGGTGAGCATGATGTTCATGGTGTTCTTGGCCCGGACGGAGCCGGCGCAGAGCATGGCGAAGCCGAGCTGCATGGCGAAGACGAGGTAGGCCGAGAAGAGCAGGTAGGTGGAGTCCACCGCCGACGTGGTGTCGGCGAACCTGTTGCACAGGTAGTCCGTGGCGTTCATCGCCGCCGCCCCCAGCAGCGGCGCCAGGTCCGCCGCGCACGTCGCCGACATCTCCGCGGCGCCCCTCTACTTAGGAAAGTGGTTGGTGTTCAGCGATCGGAACTGGTAAGTCGGGACTGGCGTGAGGAGGCTGGCTGGGGGAACCAACCGGTGGCGTCTGATTTATAGGAGACGGGCGAGGCACGGGGAAAACTGGCCAGGCGAAATAGGCGGACGGATTGGATTTCGTTTCGGAAATATCGTGTGGCGACGATGGTTTTTTATCTTGGCTTTTGGCTGGAGAACGGGGCCCGCTCGGAGTGAATCTTCTGTGGTGGCTCGGATCAGGGGCGGTGCCGTTCCGGAATCTCTGGATTCTGGAGATCATAGCTGGGAGGACGTCCGTCCCATCCTGTACTTGTGTGTCGAGAGTTGGCACGAGGCAATAACCAGATACTCCTACTATTTCGGTTTGTTTTTGGAGTTGGTTCGGGGCTTGGCTAGTTTTTCGCAATCTCGTTTCATACCCTTCAGGTATCTTTCTGCTACTCGAAAATTTCTTTTACAGGTAGTACTTCACATTGGCACGTTGGGACTTGGGACTGAGCTGTATCTTCGAAACTTTTAATCTTTGATGCCAGTTAATGCCAGGGGATCTCGGGTTTACATCTTTGCAATTGTGGTGCTGCCCATGGAATCTTGTTAGTTATGGCAAGATTTACATTTCGAGTAAGATATTTTATTGTTGCCTCTATAGATGGTGATGCCAAAATAGATTTTTGATTAACCTGTCTTAAATACATATAGAGAGACGCCAATAGCTAGCTGACGTTCGCTCGGGAGGGTAACCTGAGCGAACGATTGTCTCGAGAGAACGAATGGACCCTCGGAATACCGCTCACAAGTTATCATGCTATCAAACTTAAAAATGGTCTGCTATTTTAGGATGGAGGGAGTACGATTTGTCATGCTTTTATCTAACCTCTTGTTCAATATTTAGAAAATGAATAAAAACACAGAAAATTCAGGCGTTCTCTCTTGGGGGTGGGGGTGTTAAGCAGCGAACCATTTAGATATTCTCAATCGTTCCCTAAGGAGGGTGGTGGGAGCGAACACTTTGAGATTCACGTGCGAGATCTGACGTACCTGAAGGAGCTCGCTCCAAATCAATGTTTATCTACCATCATATCAATAGCATTTAGGATATTCAATTATTTAAAACCACACACTTGCATCTCTGTTTTCGTTGGGTGTTTGTCTATTGCAAGTCTCACTCTCCCCCTCTCTCAACATTCGTGTTCCTTTAGGAAGTTTTGTGTTCTGGCCTCTTTTAGTTCCATGACCATTCATCTTCTTTTCCTCTTATTTTTAAGGGGAATATCAACCTTTATTCTTTGAACGAAACGGTTGGACACATCTGACACGAGACATTGTCCAAGGTATTATGGCATCGTACCTAGATACTCAACGGGGTCACCCACTGAACATGCAAACTTTGCATGATGGAACACATCTTCCGAAAGGTATACTACGACTCCATTTCTAGGGTCCCACATATCTAAGAGTTCTATTGTCTTCGGCCTTTGTAACCACTTGCATAGGCGCAACCAAAAATATTTCCCACCATTGTCTAACAATGTAGTGTTTTCATTTGGTTTTTCTTTCAACTGTGGATTTACTTTTGAGGGATGAAGTTTGTACCTGTAAGTTTTTGAAACATATACCCATCTATAAGCTACATAATTGTTAAGATATTGTTTTCAACCCAGAGAACCACAACATGCAAAATGTATAACCTTCTACTTAGTGCGGATCAACAATAGAATTCCGGGGGGGGGGGGGGGGGGGGCAAAAATGTGAACATTTGAGCGGGCAAAATACTTTTTTTTCTTCCAGCTAGGCCCTCTACTTAATATTTTCTTCACAAAATTGTCCAAAGTTGGGGGTGGGGGGGGGGGGGGGGGGGGGCACAGCCCCCTATCAGTACAGTAAGCTTCACCACTGCTTGTACTGCTCAACCCATCTACTCCATGGGAGGCCCGTCGAGTATTTTTAAGAGTCGCGGCCACCGCAAAGTAATTTAATTTCCTACTAAATGTTTTAAGAGTTCGGTTAGGTGCCGGTTAAAAAGGAAAATGTAATTTATCCTCCTCTAATACCGGATGGGGGATCAGTTAGAAATGCTCTATTTGTGGTATGGGAATAAAAAGTTGATGTTTGACGAAAACGAACTATCGGTTAGAAGGTTAGTAGGGTGGTACATCGGGAGGAGATGTTCCTGCCAAAGCGAGGATTTTATTACTGTCTTTGTCATTTTCGTAGCTTCGCAACTTGTATCTTTACTTGGCTACTATTCTCTAATAAACGATGTTATTACAACCGATATGTCCAGATTTTTTTTTTCGAAAAGGGGGGGACTCCCCAGCCTCTGCATCAGAACGATGCATACGGCCACAACCGATATGTCCAGATGGAGGGAGTAATTTATTGCTACTGAGGCTAAATGCAACACAAAGTCTCTTATAGTGTAAGATATACTCCCAATTGAGTAACACAGTAATACTAGTTTTCTATGTTTACTGAATCATGCTGGCGTCCCAATTGAGAAATAACCCCATCGTGTATCAATCATTTGATTGGATTCACCACTATATCCCAATTTCAACACAGAAGATTCCAATATGTATGTGACGTAAGTAATTGAAGAGGACTTTTGGTGCGAAACAAAATATGTCACGCGAAACGAATCCTGTCCACAAACACCTCTGTTTGTAGTCTGTTCTTTTTTGCTCCGGTCAACTGTACAGTACTCTCTGTTTTTATTTATTCATTTTGGAATCCAGTCTCGCTGCGTTTTTGTTTGTTTGTTTTGTCTGCCTGTAGAAGACAAATCATTTGCAGTCGAGCAATCTCGTTGGCGGATAAACTATTCATCTGGTCCGTTCAAGTACGCAATGGACGTGCAAAACCGGCTGCCGCACAATTCTACTAGGAGCTTCTCCTCTATTCCTTTTCTTGTTTGTTATTATGTACTCCCTCTGTTCCTCTATATAAGGTGTATTTGTTTTTCCAAAAGTCAAACGAGTGCAAGTTTGACCAAGTTTTGAGAAAAATATATCAATATCCACAATACGAAATTTATATCATTTGATCGATCATGAAAGGTAGTTTCATATTTTATCTATTAGGTATTGTAGATGTTTCTATTTTGTTCTATAATCTTGGTCAAACTTTCAAATGGTTGACTTGCACGGAAACCAATACACCTTATATTCTGAAACGGAGGGTATACTATAGCAAATTTATTCCGTTGCTTATTCCCCTACAGAGATGCTTCAGATTTCTTACAAGTGCTTGCTGCTGCCTAATACAGTATGTATGTGCTCGTGAAAAATCTGATTCATCGTCATCTTCGTGGATCGGACTTGTGTTTAAAACTGGTCTTTTTTTTTAGAGAAAAGGCAAGAGCCCAACTTTATAGATAAAGCCACCAGGTAGAGTATATCACCAACAACCAGCAACCCAACAAAGTAGCACACCAAGGAAGTTAAAGTAGCATTACAAGGCCAAAGGCCTCACATGGCACGCAGGCCAGCCTTCACTAGATACCAAAAGGGCAGTCAGGAAGCCGTCCTCAAAGAAAGCCGCAGAAGACCAGACGCCGTAGATTTCATCTTGGATAGCATGGCGTCGAAAGCCTGGAGGTCCCCTTCTTTAGTCAATAATCTCCACTGCTGCAAGAAACCATTGGCTTTAAATAAGCAATTGACAGGATTAGCCGGAAATATACGTTCAATCGAGAACTTATTCCTAGTGGTCCACAAAGACCAGCCAATCGCAGCCCAGCCAACTAAGAAAACTCTTTTTGAATGACCAGAAAGAAGGTTGATACAATGCCTCAGGTCTTCAAAGGAGGAAGGGGACCAATTTACATGCAACCAAAGTCTTATGCAGCACCACATAAGTTTTGCTAAGGAGCAGTGAAAGAAAATATGTTCGGTGTTCTCCAGAGCCCCACATAACACACATCTGTCGGACCCCGGCCCGTTTCTTATCTTAATCTGATCGGCCGCCGGTAGCTTACCCCGAACAGCTTGCCAGAGAAATATCTTGATCTTAGGGGGAATTCGAGCCGACCAAAAATGCTTAAACTTGACCGGGCGCCCCCCAGGGATAAGCTTGGAGTAAGCAGATTTAACCGAAAACGCCCCGAAGAGGAAAGGGGCCACATCACGGCATCCTCTTCCTCCGAGAGCAAGGGGAAGCAAGCAGTAAGGCGCTGTCAGTCTTCCAACTCTTCAGGAGAAAGAGAACGACGAAAATCCAGAACCCAACCCCTAGCCGAGAGCTCAAAGATAGAAATCTCAGCATCATCGCAATAAGAAACAGAACTGGAAAAGCAACAGCCAACGTGGAGTCCCCGACCCACCAATCAAGCCAAAACCGCGTAGACTTACCGTTCCTAACTACAAATTTGACAAGGGACCGAAAAATCGGTCGAACTTTAACCAGTTGATGCCAGAATTGCGACCCGCCCGCAGCCGGCGCGAACATAGGACTCGAGAAGGGGAAATATTTAGCTTTGAGGATAGAGAGCCAGGGTGGTAGTTCCTCAAGAGTCATAATCTTCCACCACCATTTGATCATAAGACAATTATTCATAACTCGCGTATTAATTATGCCCAGGCCCCCTTTGGCCTTGGGGCGACATATAATGTCCCATCTGACCATCCTGTATTTACGTTTATTGTCCGCAGCGTTCCAATAGAAAGCACCCCGATGCTTGTCAAAACCAGTATGAACACCATTAGAAAGAAGATAGAATCCCATCAAGAACATAGGAAGCGAAGAAAGACAAGAGTTAGTAAGGGCGACCTTGCCCGCTTGCGTGTTGTATCGCCCTCGCCAAGGTAGAACTCTGTTGCCAACTTTGGTTACCACCGGAGCGAAATCTTTAGCCAAAAGTTTAAACGGGGAAATGGGAAGGCCTAGATACTTGAGAGGGAAGGATCCAAGAGAACAATTCAGAAGATGGGCCACCCGCTGCGCCTCCATGTCCGAGACCCCAGTCACTACAACCTCACTCTTAGAGAAATTGATTTTAAGACCAGAGAGCGCTTCAAAGCAAAGCAGAAAGAATTTCAGATTGGTGAGACTATTTTCATTGAGCTCCATCAGAATGATAGTATCATCTGCGTATTGAAGATGAGAGATACCATTAGGGATAAGGTGAGAGCTCACCGGAGTAATATGTCCAGCCAAGGCAGCTCGAGAAAGAATGCGAGATAGAGCATCAGCCACAAAGTTGAAAAGAAGAGGAGACGCTGGGTCCCCTTGCCTCCCCTACCGTTAGCAAAAAACTGGCTAATTTGGCCATTGACAGCCACAGCCGTGTGCCCCCAAATAACCAATTGCATCAAGCGATGCATAACAGGCCCCTCAAAGCCCTTAGCCAGAAGTACTTGCCGAAAAAAGTTCCAGCTCACCGAGTCATAGGCCTTTTCAAAGTCGAGTTTAAGGACCACAGCCTTGGTCCCTCGCACCCTCAGGTCATGAACAATCTCATGTAAACAAAGAACCCCGTCCAAAATGAACCTCCCTTTGATGAAAGCAGACTGGAAAGGGCTAATGGTCCGATGTGCAATGGGAGATAGCCTAGTAGCCATGCCCTTAGCAGGCATCTTGGCAAAGTTGTTGATTAAAGCAATCGGCCTAAACTGAGAGATATCCGCGCCCTTGACCTTAGGGATGAGGGAGAGAACCGCGTAGTTAAGTCTAGATATGTCAATCGATCCCAGCCAATACCCTTGGATGACTGCAGAAATGAGACCTTTTAGTTGGGGCCAGAATTGTCGAAAGAACGGTATGGAGAAACCATCAGGGCCTGAAGCCGCATTAGAGTTAGCCGTCCGAATGGTATCAAAAATTTCCTCCTCAGAAGGGGGAATCAACAGAAGCTCGTTATCAGCGTGAGAAATCCTATCAAGGGGAGCCCAAAAGCCCGGGGCCAACGAGAATCCGAGGTCTGGTTTAGCCGAAAGCAGGTTAGAGAAGAACCGCACTACATGTCGGAGAATGATCGGCGGTTCCGAAACCCTAACACCATCAATAATGAGGCTGTTAATCAGACATCTACGCCTTCTGCCATTCGCAATGGCGAAAAAGTAAGCCGTGGGAGAATCACCCTTAAGAGTCCAATTGATCGTACCCCTTTTCTTCCAATATACTTCCTCTTGGCGATGAATAGCCAGAAGCTCCTTCTCAAGGCCATATCGAACTTGCCATTCAGCAGCCGAGAGCCCGCCGTTGTCCGCACGGAAGTCAAGGGCACTAATTTTAGCACTCAACCTAGATTTGTCGCGCCTCGCCTCAGCAAAGTGGTTCTTGTCCCAACCTCTAAGAAACTTGCGCAGGGAGTACAAAACATAATGCCAGTCATCCATAGGGCCAAAGGAGCGGTGGAGGGAGGTAAGAATGCCCAAGATGTTCTGAGCCAACATATTAGGGAACCCCTCCACTAATAGCCAGGACGCATCAAATTGAAATCTTTGGCAACCACTGGGGCAGAGACCATCGTCGAGGATAAGAGGAGCGTGATCGGAACCAACGATGGGGAGGGCCCGAAGAGAGCAACGAGGAAAAAGGCCATCCCAAGCAGGGCAAATAAAAACTCTATCGAGAACCGAACGAATAGGACAAGTCTGGCGGTTGGTCCATGTGTAGCGGGCCCCAACCCTCGGGATTTCACGAATAGCCGTATCCCTGATGAAAGCATCAAATGCCTCGGCCAACACCCAGGAGAAATTGGCAGAACTCTTATCAGAAGGATACCGAACCAGATTAAAATCACCCCCAATCAAGAGAGGCAGTTGGCAGGCATCAATTTTAGTGAAAATCTCATCCAAGAAATTTTGTGACAAGGAGTGATCAGCCGGACCATAGACTACCATAAGTTCGAGGAGGGTGTTATTGGAACGAAGGGAAACCACCATACTAGCCCAGTATACACCATGATCGAAAGCCACAAAATCAAAGGTATCATTGTTGGTGCCCAGAAGAAAGCCACCGGACTGACCCACAGAGGCCACAAAATTCCACCTAAATCTATCAATCCCAGCAATCGCCGATAGTTCAGAGGGAGAAAAGGAAGGTTTAAGAGTCTCAACAAGCCCGATAAAATCAATTCTTTCAGCGCGCATTAGGTCCTTCAATTGGTCTCTGCGCCCCCTAGCGCAGAACCTTCTAATGTTCCAAAATAATGCCTTCATCTCAAGGAAAGATTTTTAATTCTCAAGCTCGACCTGCACGAAGCCTTGCAGGTTTTAGCACGTGTCCCAGCCCCGCGTTTCTGCACCGGAGGCAACTGCCCCCTAACAGCCTCGTCCGAATCCCCTCCAGCCACAACCAGAGGGGCATCCACCCCAGCACCGGCCTCCTTGGCCTTGGCGATATCAGCCTAGGCACGTTCATTAGCACGAATCAACTGCACCAGAGAGGAGGGGGAACCCACGCTAGCGTCTAAGCATATCCCCACATCAGCTAATATCGAAATAAGATGCTCATCAGAATGGGAGGGTAAAACTAGCCTAACAGGAGACTGACCCAAAGAGGGGGAAGGAGATGAGGATGAACCCGAACCTGAGGGAGGGAGATCACGCGCCGCCGCACGCCGAGCCGCCTGATCCACCACGCGCTCGCCACTGTTGGAGACGCGACCACTCTTGCGAGCGGTCGAGGCAGGGGAGCGCACAGGAACCGGGGGGGCCCGACCAGGAGAAGCCGCCGCAGAAGAAGGGCCCGAAGCCGCCCCCAGGTCCGCCTCCAGTCGGCGACAAAGCCCAGCCGCCGACTGCCTGGAGTCCCCCGAGGCCCGGCTCTTCGCAGAGAACTTCTTCACCGAGGATTTCTTCCTTTTCTTGGCCGCCAAAGGTCCAACTGGAGGTAAATCTTCAATGCCGGACAGCGAGGGGGAGGTGGGGCGCACAGGCATGTTGGAACAAGCCCCCGACAAGGGGGTACCCTTCGAAGCAGCCCCAGCCGCAGGTCCAGCCACCACATCAGGCACCGAGCCCTGAACCCCCACCACCCACCGAAGCCGGAGCACAATCCTTCATCAGCTCCTGCTCAGCAGGAGAGAGCCCATCCCACGCAGACTGGGTGAAGCGGGGGTCCGTACCATTCAGCGAGTCCTCAGGACCCCCCCACCCTCCATGCTCTTGTCATCATCACCCGAGGCCGGGGGAGGAGGAGCGGCCGAGCTAGGAGCACCTTCCACCCGAACTCGAAGACGGTAACCACCAGCCACCGGGAAAACATCAACGGAACCACGGATGCAGATCGGATCAACGCACCACATCCGAAGGCGAGCAGGGCCAAGAACAGACAGCGAAGCTAGATCAACCTCAATAGGTTTCCCGATAAGCACCCCAAAAGCCATCAAGAAGGACGGGGTGCGCAAGCTGGGAGGCACATCATCCACGAGCACCCAGACATCAGATAAAGGAGAGATGTTCTTAGATCCATTGGAAGCAGCTTTGACCGAAACTACAAGTTGATTCACAGGGAGAGTGAAACTGGTACAGGAAGACATCATTCGAAGACTCTCTTTAGAGGGGAAAGTGGCCGCAAACTCGAAATCAGAAAGTTGGCGGATCTGCCAGTCCCAGCCACCTTCATCCCACATACGAAGTTCATCCAAGAGAGCTTGCGGAGAGATGCGCTTGTCTTGAACCGAGATGACACCCACACTAGACAGGGAGGGATTGGGAGCAGCTGCGGGGACTTCCTTGTCCATGGCAAAGAAAGAGCAACCAGGGAGGCCAATCCCATAGTGGACGAAGGAGGGAGGCTTGATCCTACTTTGACAGTCCACCGTAGGGTGTCCATCCTCCCTACAGATGAGGCAGAATGGAGGGTTCTCGCAGCGAGACTGGAAGTGGCCAGGACGGTGACACGCGAAACATGTGAGGATGGGATTGGAAACCTGGGAATGAGGGGGGTTGCGATTCGCACCACGAGAAGGCGGCGGAGGGAGGATGCCATCACCAGGGGGACCACCGCCGGCACCAGCGCCAGAAGCACGCCCCGCCGAAGGGCCGGCCGGACGCCGAGCAGGGGCCCCGGAGCCGCCACGCGGGACAAAACGGGACGGGCCGCCGCCGCCCACCGCCGGCACCCGCGGCGGCCCACCCGTGGGAGCAGGCGAGGAAGGAGACGAGGAGGGGCCCGAAGATCCCGCCCGGCTCCCACGCGCCGCCTGTTCCCAAGGATCAACCACAGGCACCGGAGCGGAGGGCGCCAGGGGCGGAAGAGCCACCGACCCGGTTCCAGACGCACGCGGCGACGCGGCGCCCGCCTCCGACCGCGAGGCCTGGAGCTTGGCGCGGAGCGACGCCTCATACTCCAGATCCGCAGCGGCGTCACCGGAACCGTCCCGGCCCCGCTTGAGGCTGGAGACAGCCTCACTGGAGGACCCGCGGGAGCGGTCCATCGCCGCCACCGACGCGAAAGGGAGGAGGAGGGGAGGGGGAGGCTTGGATCTGACGAAGCGGCGAATAGGGAAGCGGCGCTGTCGCAAGTCCGCAGCGGAAGCAGGAAACCCTAGAAAAGGGGGAACCGACCCCTTCCGGACCCATAAATAGCCAGAGCCAGCCAGGCCGGGCTCGATCGAAAGGGCCGAGGGGGGAGACGGACGCAGATGGGCCGGCCTAGGCCCAGCAGACTCAGACACGAGGGGGGGGGGAAGTCAACCACGGAATCCAACGAAGGGGCCGGCACAGGCCCACACGGCCCATCACCAACCAGAGGGGCCCGGCCCACGACCCGGGTCACCAGCGAAATCCCCGATCCCAGATCTAGGGTTTGCGCCGGCGCCGCCGACGTCGGGGAAGGAAGGCACCTGGACGGCGACGAGCCGGAGGACACCGCCACCGAAGAGGAGGAGACAGGCGACGCCAGGGCACCCACCCCCTGGCTCACCAAAGAAGGGTCCGCCGACCAGGAAGCGACGCGCCGGCGTCCACGACCAACACGGCGCCAGCCATCCGGGCCCGCGTCAAGCACACGCAGCCGGCCCCGACCCCCCGGGGCAAACTTACGCCGGCGACCCGCACCCAACAACGACGGCGCCCCAACCACCGAGGTCGAGCGAGGAGGGGGGGGGGGGGAATCTCAGAATCAGAATCGGAGCCAGAGTCGTCGGAACCAAGGGCCCAGAACCTGTTAGCCCGGGGCGCCTCCAGGGCCACCGGACTGGGAGGGGGGGACACAGGTGGAAGGGGTTCGGGCCCCGCCGTCGGCAGGGAGCCCGGAGGGGAGCACGAGGGGGAAAGGGGGCAGGGGAGATCTGACTTGGACGCCGGGGACGAGGGGGAGCCGCAAGCCGACGGCGCCCCACGGGGGAGGAGCGCGAGAGGAGGGAAGAGAGCCATCCTCAGAGAGTCCAAAACTGGTCTTTTTTCCGGCCGCAAACCATGCGAACACCAATCATGTAGCCCAACTTGGTGATAAGACACCGCGGTGCAATATCAGTTAAAGTAATCGTGGTTGTCAGCTGTTTACATGTTACCGGCAGCCACTAGTTTATGGCGAAAATCATGTCACCGGCGGCTAGCAACCACCTAGATCGCCGTAAGCTCCCCGCCAGGGTGGCAGCCAGCGACGACCACAGACACAGACACAGCCACAGCCCACGGGAGGGCGCGTAAAGAAAGGATCCCCAAATGCAGCAAGCAACTCCCGTGGAAACCCGACGCAGTCGGATCGATCGATCGATCGCAAGGTCAGCGCCCAACATGGCGACTTTGTTTATGCACCTACCAATCACACTCGCATCTGACGCTATCAGAGACTAGACTAAATTAAACCCATCGCCTCGCCTGCGAGAATAGACCAAGTCACCTTGCCCTTCGAGAACACCTGCAGCGTAGATTCAGAGTAAGATACGCCACCAGTCGCATCTCCGGTTGCGAAATTCGACTTTTGTTGGCAGTTCGCATGATCTGCTGCGCTGGGTTTCTTCTCTTTCTTTTTTCGTTATCTGAACCATGTTGTGCTTTTGTTTATGATTATGATCGCGCCAAGAACCTTCTGTCCGTTCGAGGAGATCGCTGACTTTGCTTTAGTGGTTCAGCAGGTTTCCTTTAGAATAGAGCGCAGCGCCGGCGATGGCATCCTCGGGAATATATATTGTACGGGACGAGTTCCTCTTTTGGCCTCCTCATCCATTCGCTAGAGATTTCATATTACAGAGGATGAGTGTGCCATGTGATGCTTAATAGTACTTCATTGGTGTGCTGTAGCTGTAACCCTGCGATTGGCAAATGAGGTTATGTTAATGCCAAGTCAACACGGCTTTGCTGTGCAAAACTCTGAGAAATTGCCAGAGTAATAGCCAATTGGGGCTGAAACCCACCTACAAATGATTGATCGAGATTCTTGCGAATGCAGTACGTACTACCAAAGATGCACCGGGTATACAGATACTGAGAATCTGAGATACTTAAAGAATCACATTCAAAGTGCTTAGCAAGGAAAAAACCCAATTACTCTATTTTCCAAGAGGAGTAGCTGTAATGCCAACCTCCTGTCGTTTGTCAAAAGATGCCATCAACTGATTCAGAAACAGTTCATCTGGCCAGAACTCTGCATCAAGACCGGTGTAATAATATTCAAGGCTGAGCTAATTAGTCGATTAACATAAAACATCACATGGTGTCGCTCTCGGCCTACTGGCAGTGTTTCCTGTTTCGAGACTTGTCAGTGCATATTGGCTGGGCTACTGATTTGGATTCAGTTAAAAGGGACGTAATCACTTGTATATCAGATGCAAAGTCAGACCGGTAGAGCCAACGGCGTCGCCATAGCTGCTCTGACGTTGTCATGTTCAATTGATGACAATGTTGAAAGACGCTTAACAAAGGGAACCTTTTCTTCTCATTGTTTTTCCAAAAATAATAAAATTCTCTTCAGAAATAAAAGAAACTCGTCTTCCATATGAATCCACGGCGCTAGCACAACAATTTTTTTCCTGCATAAGTACTCCATCCGTCCCATAATATACAAGCGTTTCTGACACTAATTATGGAAGCCGTCGATAGCGATTCATTTCCGATTCGATGATCTCATAAAATGAATGGATTCTTAAAAAGTAATCCTACTACCATATGCTGCGGTCCTGTCGTCAGTTATAGAACAGGTACTTCAGAAAGCGGCAGTCCATCTCTATTTGGCATCCGTGCTCGGTCGCCGGATTAGCCAACGTACGCGGGTGACAGGGATCCGCATTGATTCCTGCGCGTCATACGGGTAGAAAACCTGGGGTTAACATTATGACCTGAACAGCGGAGACATGGAGCTGCCGCCCAACTTCCTCGCCGGTCCATTTCATGCTGTACGTAACGCTGCGTGTGGCCATGGATGATGGATGGTGTCCTGGAGCTTCAGCAGTTGACCTTTGTGTTGGGAAAACAATGGCGCGAGAGTCAAGGCCGAAACTTGCCGCCGGTTTACACCGCCGGCATAATATTTATGTTTAGTCAGAGCTCTGATGGGAGGCCGCTGCAGTCTTCCCTCCGAGTCGTTGATGTTCACACTTCACGCTGGGATGAACCGTCAGAGTTACCTCGCCGGGATTTTTGTGCTCGAGCTGTATGTGGAACTCTGACTGGCTTGAGCCCGATTATTGAGCTGGAGCCTTGGCGGACGCAACTTTTTTTCTTTCTTTATTTGAAGTTTGAGTGGGCTGTGTTTGGTGCCCGGCTGATTGTAATGTGTGCTGCCCGGCCCGCGCACCCCCTCACTACCACACGCGAAACTTTTCCTTTTTTTCTTTTTCTTAAATGTGCGAGCATTTTTTAAAGAAAATTTCAAACACGCCGGAACTTTTTTTCTGACTCAATTTTTTCAAATTCGGTGAACATTTTTTGAATTCGATGAAATTTGTTCAAAATGGATGAATTTTTTTTCCAAATTGATAAACTTTTTTCCAAATTGATGAAAAAAAATTCTAATTCGGTGAACTTTTTTTCAAATCCGATGATCTTTTTTGAAAACCGATGAACTTTTGTTTCAAATTTGATGAAATTTTTTGAAATCGATGAACTTTTTTCAAATTAATGAACGTTTTGGAAATTTGATGATTCTTTTCATTAAAAAACAAAATTTATAAATAATTCGAAAATCTAATTGCTACTACGCATAATAATTAATTAGTAAGGTTTTTATCATTTATGCCATTGGTTGTGTCTCACGACTCAGTTTTGCCACTAGGAATTTCAACTGTTAAAAAATGCCATCGATTCGTTAGGCGCATGCTAAAAATTGTCACTGGACACCATTACTGTCAGTTACCTAGTTCTGTAGAATTGTTTTGTGCCTGGAACTCCGAACGACCCTTATACTGTTTTGCTTTCTGCTGCTTCTTGTTACATGTTAGCTCTCCCTCTATCTCACTACAATAAAGCATGGGTCCCACTTGATCCCAACAACGTTCTTATTTTCCTCTAAAATTATTCGCTTGCTTACTCCTGAGATGTTGGGTCCACACTTATCATTGTGAGATAGAGATCTGACATGTGGGTATAGGGGTATTTTTGCCATATAACATGGACAACGAGTTTGACCTGACAATAACGATGTCTAATGACATTTTTTAGCAAACATCTAACGAAACGATGACATTTTTGAGCAGCTGTAACTTTTAATGGCAAAACTTAGTATGACACAACTAGTGACATAAATGATAAATAAATAGCACGGGTACAATGGTTCTTAAATAGTTCGCGTTGCAATCCATCACTAGCAATTGGTAGGCATAGCGGTTAGCTAGACAGTTCGTACATAGTTGCATTCACTGTTTTCTGGTATTTTTCCGGGAGACTTTCCACTGCGCTGCATTCACTGTTTTGCTTTAGTTTTTCACATAAAAGTCTTACGCTGCATTCACTGTTTTGCTTTATTTTTTCAGGTTTTTTTCTTTTCTTTTTTCTTTTTTGTTTCTCTTTCATTTTATTGGTTTTTCACATTGTTTCATTATTTTGCATCGATTTCTTTGGTTTTTCTTTTTTTTTCCATTCTCTTTTTGCTTCCGTAGTATTTGCTTCTTTCCTGGTTTTCTTTGGGTTTCATTTTTCACTATGTTGCACTGCTTTTGATTGGTTTCTTTTTTTTTTCTATTTTCCTTTTTATTTTCTCTTCATTTTTCTTTGTTTCTTTCCAATTAGGCTTCATTTTTACAGTTTTTTCTTACATATTGTAAAATTTTCATATATGGAAGTAAAAACATTTTTATACATCTTTATCAATTTTAAAATACATGATTGATTTTTTAAAATATATATGTTTTGAGTTCTACTTTTTTCATATATATAGAAGGAACATTCTTTATACTCATTTCAATTTTTTTCGGAAACATAATTAATATTTTTTCAATATATGTTTTGAAGTCTACTTTTTTCATACATATTGTATATTTTTCATATACATGACTGATGTTTTTCTTACTCATTTTCAGCATTTTTCAAATACATGATTGACCTTTGTTTAGATATTTGTTTTGATGTCTACTACTTCTCATACAGATTGTACATTTTTGTGCACATAAGAAACATTTTATACAAGTTTAACAGTTTGGGTGTATAGGATTAACATTTCCTCAAATATTTGTTTTTATGTCTACATTTTTATACGTATGTGATACTTTTTTTGTATACACCAGGAACATTTTCTTATACATGCTTCACGTTTTTCTAAATACATAATTAACATTTTTTATATATTTATTTTAACTCTGTTTTTCGCATACACATTGTACATTTTTTATGCATCTGGAACTTTTTTTATACGTGGTTAACATTTTTTAAGTACATGATTAAAATTTGTCATATATAATGTGTTATGTTTATAATTTTCATACACGTTTGTACATTTTTCGTATGGATTCGAAATATTTTTCTATACCCATTTAACATTTTTAAATACTTTATTAATATTTTCTAATAGTTGACTAATTTTTTTAATGCTTGATTAACATTTTTTAAATACATGAACAACCTTTCCATACACATTGTGTGTGTTATGTATACAATTTTCATATACATGAGAAACATTTGCCGATACACATTTATCATTTTTCAAATGCTTGATTAGGATTTTTAAATAAATTTGGTAAAGTTTTTTTAATATATATATTTTGAACATTTGGAAGTATAAACAAATGTAAAAAGGAAAGTAAAAAACTTGAAAAGAAACAGAAAAGGTGAGGTTGTGGCATGTGGCCTGTCGCTTCCTGGGCCGGCCCATCCTCGCACACACTAGCGAGGCTCCCTACTTCTTGCAAGACGCGTGACATAGGCGCATCCCAGCCAAGGTCTGATTTGACGAAATCACTAGTTAAGGAGTACTCCTTGCGGAGATCACTCCAACTTCTCCAGGTTGCGACAAGTGGCGCGCTGCATGTGTGCCACCAGGGCCGGCCCTGAGGGGGGGGGGGGGGGGAGGGCAGGGGGGGCGGCCGCCCCGGGCCCCCAAAATCAGGGGCCCCCTACCGGCCTGTGCGTAGGTAGCCAAAGGCCCAAGTCACGGGAGCTCCTATACGGCGCATTAAGCGCCGGTACAGGCAACTGGCGCCCACTGTCGCTATCTGGTGGGCTGGCCCAGGAACACGCAGAGAAAAAACCTCCCAAAAAAGTTGATCCCAACAGGATTTGATCTCGCGCCGTTTAGTTATGACGCAGCGTGCCTAACCAATACATCTACTACAACCTAGTGATTCATTACAGCGCGAATGTTAACAACAACACTAACCGCACTATTTCTGGTACAAACAATTTAGAAAGACGTGATTTTTTGGAAAATGAAAAATCTGAAATAAGTTTTAAAAAATCACGAATTAGAAAAAAGTTCATGTATTCAAAAACTTTCACCAAATTTTATAAAAGATCACCGTGTATTACATAAAATTTCATTGTATTAAGAAAAATGTTCATTGCATATTATGAAAACTGTTCACCTTTGCATATAAAAATGTTCGTTGTGTATCATAAAAATGTTCATCGCATGTTATGAAATATTTTTCAACGTTTTTACTAAATGTTGAATGAGTATTAAAAAATTGTTCAACACATATATTCATATTGTTTCAAAAATGTTCATCGTGTATTATTTAAAATGTTCAATGGATATAAAAATGTTCAGTATATATATATACATATGTTTTGTTTTTTTCTATTTTGGTTTTGGTTATTCAATGAGTATACAATTGTTCACTATGTTTCTTAATTTTGTTCAGTATATATTACACAATGTTCAATGTGTATTCGCAAATTGTTCAACATATTTTCACAAAATGTTCAGTACGTGTCCGAAAATTCTTCAGCGCATATATTCCTATTGTTTAAAAAATGTTCATCGTATATTAAAATAAGTTCATCATGTATTATTTAAAATATTCAGCTTATTTCAAGAAAATGTCAACGGATATCACAAAATGTTCAACGGATATTACAAAAAACAAATTCACGCATTCTTTGAGAAAAGGTACAGAAAAAAACGAAAAGACGAAAGAAAACGTACAGAAGAAAAGAAGAAAGAAGAAAGAAGACAATTGAAAAAAACGATGGAACCAGTAGCACTAGATGAGGGTGGCTGGTTGGTCGTTGCATTCACACTAAACAAAGGAAGTCCTGTGTTGGAATCCCACCTCTCTAGCGAATTCTTTGCTGACAGATAAAAGTAAATGAAATGGGCCGGCCCAGCGGGGAGAGGGGGGTGTGCGCCCTGTACGGGTTGGCCTTTAAGGGGCGCTTAAGGCGCCGTTTAGGAAATGCCCCAAGTCACATGCATACGGGAACGACGCAGCGTTGTCCTCGTTTTCCTTCTTCCAGCCCAAGGTGTATATACTTCTACATTAGACCATTCCCAAGTAGCAGCAGAGTCACGAATCAATCAGGAAACCTAAAAACGAATGAATCAGGATCGAGCAGCTTGGAGACACAAACATAGAACGCGTCGACTATTTTGCCTCGCGCCCTAATCGCGGCCGTACACCAGGGAGCTTTGGTCGAGGATGAGGTCCAGTCGTCCAGATTGCAACGAATATGGCTGCACGCAGGGTGAGGCGTCTGCGCACCGGCGCTGGTGGCGGATCTAGGATTTGAAGACAGGGTGGTCCTTCTAATTTTATTTGACATCTATGACATGTGAATGTTCTTAACTAATTATCAACCCTACATAGAAATCCAGTATGTTTATATGTTCATAGCATGTCTACAACATGGTCCTCTTCATTCTTCCATAATTTTACAATAATAACTTTCTTTTATCAAACATGACCTCAAAAAAAAAACTTTCTTTTATCAAACATAATAACATAATTGAACACAAATGATGTGAAAAATTATTTTACTATTTGTTTGTCGATTCGTGTTCTTGGACAGTGGATAGCACAACAAAGAACAAACTCTAAATCAATTGGGGATTTGGCATTGGGCGAACTCAAACCTGACGACGACCGGGAGTGCTGAAGACCTGAGATGTGGTCTGGGCGGCGGGAGGCGTCTTGCTCCGAGCGCCGGGCGGGGCGAGGCGGCAGCCCGCAGTGGGGCGAATGCGCGGTGGGCGCGGTTGGCTCCGACGGCCGGGTGTATGGACGGAGAAGCATAAGAGAGGAAGAGGCTTGTAGGTGTCCGGGTGAGCGGCGAGGTAGACGGGTTCGCGGGGAAGCGGCGGCGGTCAGGGACAGAGGCGGCTGGGCATCGTGGATGTGAGGGCTCGATGTGGTGCAGACGTGAAGTTGGGTCAAGTGCGACTGGGCTTTTCTTTTTCTCTCCGGCCCATCTCTAACAGCATATGTATAAGGGCCAGACCAAAATTCCAGGGTGGGCCGCGGCCCACCCTGGCCACCCTGTAGCTCCGCCCCGCTGGGTCACCTATGGATGTGGGCGGTTGCCGGCCGGCCGATCTATATTCCGTAAGTATTGTTAACCATTATGTTTCTGCAGTTTGATACTTTGTTCTTGTGGTCTAAATCTCAAAGAGATCAAGACCGAAGATGTTCTGGATACTGATTTTTACGACTAATTTTCAGATGAACTATGCAATGACGGAATAAATTGGGTAATTAGGTCCAGATTTATTAAGTTTTACATGAACTATCACAGTACTTCTGATTTTATTTTTGAAGATATGAAAGAATATTTTTCATATCATTTATATTGATTTTTTTCATGATTTTAAATTAAGTTTTCGGGTATTGTTATTTGTAATATCAATCCTACCATTAGTTCGTCTAAGGACTACTCTGCATATCGAATGCAAACATCATCACACTCTACATGGCCTTGCCTTTCCAACTATGTCTTGTGATAGACATTTAGACACACACACACACACACACACACCTTTACTTACTTCCTCCATAGGTCATCATATAAAATTTGGGGTTACTCGCGAGTGAACCTGGGCATCCTCTTGGGCGGGCCTGGTTTGGGCCGGGCTATGCAAAGCCCAAGCTCAAAATCCTAAGCCTGAGCCCAGCCTGACCCAGCCCGAATGTCGGGCTTTCAAGCGCCTTTTTTTAATAAAAATAATGAACTTAGGGATATTTAAATGATATATTATACCAATATTTCTAATAAAATAATGATTTATGCCATGTTCGTGCTTTTAGGCTTGGCTTCGGGCAGAAAAACTGAGACCGAGCCTGGCCTGGATGTCGGACTTTTGGACCGGGCTGTCCATTCCCGGGTTTACTTGCGAGATCGTAGTGACGCAAAATCCAAAGTGTTAGTTTCGCCCCGAATATTACTGCTATGATGATCAAAAAAGGGCCCCGAGTTTTAGTTTCGCCCCGGGCCCCCAAATTCTCAGGACCGGCCCTGTGCGCCACTTGTCGCAACCTGGGAGTTTTCCCTTTTTTCGTAGATCCGTTTATTCAAAACGTTTTACCTCTTAAACCATGCGTCCAAATCTCGAACCGCTTTCGCCGTTGGATTCCTCGTGTCGAGATCTTCAAACTACATCCCATATTGATAGGTTTTGACGAATTTTTTTCATGAAAAAACGGACGAAAAAACCGAACCGGAAGCACGGGTTTTTTTCCCTTTCCGAAAGAGGCACGTCTGTGCCTCTGGCGAAATCACAACCGTGCCTCTCACGGAAGCAAAACCGTGCCTCTCGCGGAAGAAAAAAAAACAGAAAACGCGTTTTTTTTCGTTTCCGAGGAGGCACGGCCGTGACTCTCGCGAAAGCACAACCGTGCCTCTCGCGAAAGAAAAAAACAGAAAACATATTTTTTTTAGGGAAAGCAAAGCTTTATAGATCAACGGCGTACAGGCATATCGCCCGACACGCAAGCAGCCACTTTGGGCGGTACAAAGTTATCCCACTCGACACACGTGTTCGGAGGGCAATTACAACCAATCTGTGCTAACTCATGAGCCACAGAATTCATAGTACGTCTACATGCACTAACGCTCCATTTCGAAAACCACATCTTAAGTTGGTACTTTGTGTCTTCGATTATTGCTGCATAAGGCGAAGAATCAACACGATGGGCATCCATTGCCTCTGCCAGCAACTCGGAATCCGTCTCGAAGTTGGCCCGGACAATCCCCATCTCAGCCGCTATGGTCACCGCCGCCGCCAGGGCATTGACTTCCGCGCCGAAGGCATCAAAGACCTGCTCTTGACGACCTGCTCGAGCAATGAGGACCGAACCTGAGCTGTCCCGAGCCACCACACCCCATCCACTGAAGGAGTTACCCGGAGAGAAAGCACCGTCCAGATTAATCTTCGTGGTATCTTCCATCGGCGGTTGCCACTTCCCGGGAGATAGTTTGGGCTTACCCAGGTTAAAGAGCTGCTCATATTCAAGCGCATCACACCGGGATCGCCTCACGATTTCTGTGACCGGCAGTGGAAGTTCTCCCTCTCTAATCTTGTTGCGGTTATTTCACCAGTGCCACCAGAAGCATATAATGAGTACTCTTTTCTTCTCTTCTAGTCCCCATAAGCTATCAAGCATTTCATGCACACTCCCAATTCCTTCAAGTCGGCTTCGCTCCAATTCCCCCAGCTGCCTCCAACCTTCCTTTGCCAACTTGCACCTAATAAACAGATGCCCACCATCTTCATCCACTCTCCCACACAGGAAGCATTTTTGTGAGTCAAGCTTCATACCACGCCTGGCCAGATTAGTACATAGGGCGAGGGACTCATGGCGGATACGCCAGACAAACATCTGTAGTTTTGCTGGGCAAGGAATTTTCCATATCCGCTTCCAGCTCGAGTCCGGGCTTCTGTCCAACTGGCCTGAGCCTCCTTCACTCGTGCTCGGTCCACCCGTCGTTCGCTGTTTATGCAGCTCCATCTGCAGTTTATATGCACTTCTGACCGAGTGCCTGCCCTTAGAATCAAAGCGCCATGCAACAAAGTCCTCGATGCCTTCCCTTAGTGGAATCTGGAGAATGTGGCGTGCGTCCTCCGTACAGAATGTATCCACGACAAGGCGTTCATCCCAACCACCCGTGGTCGGGTCTATCAGTTCATTCACATATTTCAACAGATTGGCTCCCTTTGGAGTAATCACCTGCCGGGACCAGGCCCTAGGTATCCATAGGTCGGTCTAGATATTGATCCTAGTCCCGTCCCCCATCCGCCAGATATAGCCTTGTTTCACCACCTTCAAACCCTGGAGAATGCTGCGCCAGGAGTAGGAGATGCCATCCTGTTCAGTTGCCCCTAGCGCTGTACCGTCAGGGAAGTATCGTGCTTTTAAGATCCGTGCACACAGACTCGTGGGATTTTGCAGAATTCTCCATCCCTGTCTCGAGAGCATGGCTAGGTTGAAAGTATGCATGTCTCGGAACCCTAATCCGCCCATGGCCTTAGGCTGCGCAAGCTTCTCCCAGCTGAGCCAGTGTAAGGAGTTTTGTTTATCTTGCTGGCTCCACCAGAATTTACCAAGGAGTGCATTGAGTTCCGCACAGAAGGACTTAGTCAGATCAAAACATGACATAGCAAAGGTAGGAATTGCTTGTCCCACCGCCTTCACTAGGGTTTCCTTGCTCTCCTTTACTAGGAGCCTTTCCTGCCAACCATACACCCGTCCACACATATTCCGCTTGATATAACTAAAAGCTTTTTTCCTAGACCTTCCCACATGGACTGGGAGCCCAAGATACTTCTCATTCCAATCCTCGCTGTGTATACCCAGAGCAGTTTTCACTTCCATCCTGTCATTATCGCACGTATTAGGGCTGAACATAATAGCCGACTTCTCTGTGTTTATGCATTGCCCAGAACAGGCTTCATATAGTTGTAGCATATCATTTAGCGCCATGGCTTCCTGTTGCTCAGCCCGGATCAGCAGCATGGAATCGTCTGCGAATAACAGGTGTGACACAGAAGGAGCCCTCGGGCAAACTTTCACACCATGTGTGATTCCTCGTTGTTCAGCGTCTAACAGCAACGCCGACAGTCCTTCCGCGCAAATGACAAAAAGGTATGGGGAGACAGGGTCCCCCTGCCTTAGACCTCGCTCAGGAGTGAATTGTTGTGTCAGCTGGCCATTAACCTTGATTTGATATCGCACTGTCCGTACACATTTCATGACTAGGGCAATCCACCTCGAACTGAATCCTAACTTCTGAAGCATGGCCTCTAAAAATCGCCACTCTACTCGGTCGTACGCCTTACTCATATCTGCTTTAATAGCCGCGACTCCATTTATTCCTTGCCTCTTATTCATGAGGTAGTGTGAGACCTCATAGGCTGTGAGAACATTATCCGTGATTAATCGCCCTGGCACAAACGCACTCTGATGCTCAGAAATCACTTCGGGCAGGATTAATTTGAGTCTATTGGCAATCACTTTTGAGACAAGCTTGTATACAACATTGCACAAGCTGATGGGACGTAGGTCCTTGATCCGTTTCGGATTTTTAACCTTGGGAATTAGTACAACCATAGTGTCATTCCAGCCCTCCGGAATCTCTCCACCATTCAGAACCATCAGAACTTCCTCAACAACTTGATCACCCATAAAGTGCCAGTGGCGTTTGAAGACAATCGCCGGCATGCCATCTGGACCAGGTGCCTTGAGATCACCAATATGGTCAAGTGCAGCTTTCACCTCCTCTCTGGTGTATTCAGCCTCAAGGACTGTGTTCATAGCCGCAGAGACGCGAGGTTGCACCTTGTCCAAAAGCTCATTTAGGCGTTGGGGGTTGGAAGACGTAAACAGGTCCTGAAAAAAGGAACAAACATAGTTAGTTAGAGCCTCCCCTTCCTCCACCACCGTGCCATCCTCCCTCCGAATCTCCTTGAGTCTGTTCGATCTCTTCCTTCCCGATGCTACCGACTGCAAGTACTTGATATTTTTGTTCCCACCTCTCAGCCACCACATATGTGCCCTCTGCTTCAATTTCGTGTATTTCTTCTCTTTCAACTCCTCTAATACTCCTCTCAACCTTGCCTCCTCTCTAATTTTC
The DNA here is from genome assembly GCA_963921465.1 of Triticum timopheevii. Classification (NCBI taxonomy): domain Eukaryota; kingdom Viridiplantae; phylum Streptophyta; class Magnoliopsida; order Poales; family Poaceae; genus Triticum; species Triticum timopheevii. The sequence continues at coordinate 474,543,228 of OY997264.1, read as the reverse complement.
TCTTCAGAAACCGATGATTTCATGCACCTTTCCAACTCGCCACGGGTCCTTTAATTTATCCCGTCTAACTCACCCACTACTTCTCTACTCCATCTACTCATATCCCTAGCTACATTCCGCAGACCACGGCTGACATTACCCCTTCCTTCCAGGTTTCTCTTCTCCCACGCATTGCGCATGATCTCTTCACATCCCTCCTCCTGCAACCAACGGGCTTCAAATTTAAAGTTACAGTCACTTCTCTTCCACCCTCGGTCATTGCCATTAAGGTGCACAATCACAGGTCTATGGTCCGAGTGTCTTGGTTCCCCATTCACGACTATATGGTCCGGGAAAGCATCACACCATTCATTGTTTGCAGTGGCCCGATCAAGCCTCTCACAGATATATGTCTTCAACTCCCTACTGTGGTTCCTCCAGGTATACATATCTCCTTCAAACCCTACATCGCGGAGCTCACACACATCCAATGCTTGCCGAAAATCATCTAGGTAGTGTTGTGGACGATCAGCGCCCCCCAGCTTCTCACTGCTTGTAAGGACTTCGTTAAAGTTGCCCAAACAAAGCCACGGACGGCCACTTTGATGCTGCTGCTTCAAGATACGTAACAACTTCCACGTCTCCTTCTTCCTCTCCAGCGCCGATTCTCCGTAAACCCCCGTCATACGCCAGAACATACCATCCTCCCGTACTATATCCACATCCACATGTCTCCTACCATATGATCTCAAGGAAACATCCAAACCCTTCCTCCAAAATAGAGCTACACCTCTCCCACTGCTTTCATCTTTCCAAGCTACCATGTTGGCGAGCCCCAACGTCCACCTGAACCGCCCCAGCTTCTTTTCATTCAACCGAGTTTCACCCAGAAATAAAAGATCGGGATCCTCCACTCTTCCTAATTCAAGAAGAGAGCGAACTGCCGGGCCATTCCCGAGCCCCCGGCAGTTCCAACTTATGATTTTCATTGCTCCCGGCGGGGCTGTTCCAACAGCCCGGCCGATATGTTTGAGTTAACGTGCACTGCCTCCGTAACATCAGTTATCATCTCTGTATTTTGTGTCTTCTTCTGCTCCTTCTCTTCCTCCCCACGTCCTCTCTTTGCATTAAAACCTCCATCCACCTCCATCCCCTCACCCCTTCTCTTGCCCAGACTGACCTCTAGCCTCTCCTGACTGCCGAAGTTTCCTGGGTGGTTCAAGCGCTTAAACTTACTGCAACTCTTCAATTGTGCCACGGGCTCAACTGCTACTTCCTTCTCTGCCCGCACTGCCCCATCTCCCCTGCCAGTATTGTCACGCACACACTGTGTATCCGCATCCTTTGCATTAATTGTAGGCGGTCCCTCCCCTCCATCGCTAGGATTTTGATCTACTACCGTCATGGACTGTTCTTGATCCTTCTGCACAATCGGGGGCTCTGAAAAGTGGATGCTCTTTGCTACTCTGCTTCCCACCTCACCCCCTCCCACTGCCGGGGTTTTGAGAGGACTAGTGACTTCCTTGTCTTCTCCATCCCTGTCCTTCTCACTGCTTTTAGAAACTAGCTCCTCCTTCCTCCAAGAGAGAACATTGCTTCCTGAGCCCCTCGACCCACTCCCCCAGCCATATTTCCTTCTCCTCTCCTGACTATCCTCACTTCCACTCAGGCTCCTGTTGCCCTGCCCTCTCCCGTAAGCCACCGCACCCAGCTTCTTGTGGTTTGGCTCCTCCGCTCTTAGCCAAGGCCCATACTGCGGCGTCTCTCCTCTCGGAGGTTTCAGCCTACATTCCTTCTCTCCGTGTCCGATCGCACCGCAAGTATAGCAAAAATCAGGCATATATTCATATTCAAAGCGGCACCATAGCAGATCCTTTTTCTTCTTCTTCCGACCCTCCTCACCCTCTTCTGCCCCAACCCCCTCTGCACCCTTTTCCTCCTCCTTCTTGTCCCGATCCAGCACAAATCCTCTCATCAGGGGTTCTCGTATATTCAGCCGGACCTTGACCCGCAGGTATTTCCCTATAGCTTTACCATCCGGCCCAACATCCACATCAATAAGCTCATGGAAATTAGCACCAATCCGCTCACCCGTCGCCCTGTTCATCTGGCCCAGGGGGAGACCAAACACACGGATCCACATAGGGATTAAGTTGAACTCATATTCATCCACCGTCTTGTCCGGATCAAACTCCTCCATTACCAGTAATTCTTTGTCGAACCACCACGGGCCCTCCTCCAGCGCTCTCCTCCATCCAGACGTTTGCCAGAAAGTGAAGAGGAAGATGTTTGTCTCCAACTCCTTGCACTCTATCCCTTTGATCGGGCACCAGATTCGTCCCAGGGTTTGTCCGATCACCCCCGCATGCACTGGCTTCTCCGAGACTAGCTTCCCTACTGCCTGGGGATCATCTGCACCCCATGCACTGGCTTTCCCCTTCTCCACTTCCCCGATCTTCATGCCCCTCCTCTCCGCCGCGGACAACTTCAGACCCCTCAACAACCCCTCAACATCCTCCATCTCCTCTACACCTCCTTACGACCTCACTAGGAACCCTAGGGACTGATCGTGGTGTACGACCGCGATCCCTAGCTCGTGGAAGGCTTATGGTGGATGGGACAGATTAGGCTGTGTAATGGCTTTGGAAGGATCCACGGAGACGGAGCACGACGGCGCAAGCTATGGCCAGAAACCCTAGCGCACTCGGGATCGCCACCAGATCGCCTCTCCGTAAATTACGCTAACCGCCACCAACCATGCCTCTCGCGAAAGCACAACCATGCCTCTCGCGGAAGTAAAACTGTGCCTCTCGCGAAAGAAAAAAAAACAAAAAACATGTTTTTTTCCGTTTCTCGCGAAAGCACAACCGTGCCTCTCGCGAAAACAAAACCGTGACTCTCGCGAAAAAAATGCGTTTCTTTGTGTAAAAAATAAATAATTTTTTTTGTCGAAAAGCTAAGGAAGACCGGTGGAAAACCAAAACGTAAAAAAACGTTTTTAAAGTCAAAAACGCGTGTGAAAAATAAAAAAATAAAATCCGGAGGGAGCGCCCAGAGCGCGACATGTGGCGTACGACTGAGAGCGCATCAAGTGGCGCTGATCGTTGCGAGGCTCCCGAAGGAGCGCTCGTTAATTAGTGGCTCCCCTGATTTGAGCGGTATCATCGACTTCTCTTTTAGGGAAAGAGGCCTAGGCCCGTGACCAGTAGACTTGCTTGTAGCGCGTCAGTCCGTCTCCAACGAGTCTGTCTTTTTTTTTCAAACATCTTCAGTTCATAAGTTTAGTCTCTAGACAAATGAATGCGGACTTGGCCCCGCATACACGAGTTGCGTGCAATGTTTTTTTAGAACTCCTTATGCATCATCATTGGAATATTTTCTCAGGCAATATGAAAGACATAAGAAAATTGCAACATTTTAGACACACAACAAAACATTCAAGGTATGCAGTAAATCCTCATTTCATTGCAAGAACTAATTGAGAAAATAGAAAGTATCAACAGATGCAATAGGGAAATCAACGTAAGCAACATTTAGAAATGGTATATGCAGCAACGGGAAAAACACATTTACAACATAGAAACAGCCCTCTTGAAACGCAATGAGAAAACATAGCAACATAAACGGAATACATAGCACAACCATTTAATACAAGCTGAATCAAACAAATGAACTACTCTAGATCAATGATTCAAAAATGATGATGAAGAAAGAATGATTGCTGCCGATATAGTGAAATTTTATTATTGCGCTATAGGAGCGCTCATACTATTGAATCCATCGTTTACCAGACTGACGATTTATTCGAAAGCACTGCCGATCGAGATCAGGGACAGTCTGATAATGTGCTCGTTCAGTTGAGCTTCCTTACGGTTACGGTGCTTCCGGTCCTGGGCGAGGGCGAGCCCATCTCCACACGGGGGTTGCTGCCTCCTGCTTCGTCGTCGTCGTCGCTGACCTCGCGCTCGACGTAGCCCTTTGCGTAGTACTCCGTCGCGATCTCGTCTCTCTTTTTCTGGAAGTCATCCTCGATCGCGTTCACCTCCCGGATCATGTTGGTGACGTAGTCGTCCAGCTCGTCCGGGGACACCGGGAGGGTGCCGAGGTCGTCGAGGTTGGTGAGGGCCAGCCTCAGCTTGCTTGCCCTGCGGACGGAGTCGACGGGGATGCGCACGCCCTTGTACCGGATGCAGCTGTCGATCTCCTCCTGCGTCATCCTCCTCGTCTTCTTCTTTGGTTTGCCGCTGGCCACCGTAATCTTACCTCGCTCCGGCAGATCCGCCGCTGCAGGGGAAGGCGCCTTCTCCGACGAACTCGCCATCTGCGGTTTGATTGATCTCGAAAAACTTCCTATCCGGTACCTGGCGCACGGATCAGGCGAAGATATATATCAGGAAGAAGACTGATTCCTCCGAGAGCCTCACCTCAGAGGGCCCCCGTAAATGGGCTATGTCCAGTACGGATTTTCTCTTCTTGTTTCTCTTTTTCCTAATTTATTTTCTTTTTATAATCCAACGTACATTAAAAATATCTTGAATGTAAAAAGCCACGTATTTTTCAAAACTGCTCATACCATTCCAAAAAAAACGTATGTGTCATTTATAAAGTGTTCACACGCTTAAAAATGTTCATGAAGATGTAAACTTTGGTCGTGTAATTTTTTGAGAATGTTCATACCACTGAAAAAAAATCATGACATTTAGAAGATGTTCACATGTTTTAAAGTATGTTCATAGGAACTTTAAAAAATGTTCATGAAATGTAAAAATGTGTTTGCGCAATTTTTCATAAATGTTCATAATATACAAAAAATGTCTATGTGATAACCCACAAGTATAGGGGATCGCAACAGTTTTCGAGGGTAGAGTATTCAACCCAAATTTATTGATTCGACACAAAGGGAGCCAAAGAATATTCTCAAGTATTAGCAGCTAAGTTGTCAATTCAACCACACCTGGAAACTTAATATCTGCAGCAAAGTGTTTAGTAGCAAAGTAATATGATAGTAGTGGTAACGGTAACAAAAGTAAAGACAGCAAAAGTAATGTTTTTGGTATTTTGTAGTGATTGTAATAGTAGCAACGGAAAAGTAAATAAGCGAGAACCAGTATATGGAAAACTCGTAGGCACCGGATTAGTGATGGATAATTATGCCGGATAGTATATGGAAAACTCGTAGGCACCGGATTAGTGATGGATAATTATGCCGGATGCGGTTCGTCATGTAACAGTCATAACATAGGGTGACACAGAACTAGCTCCAGTTCATCAATGTAATGTACGCATGTATTTCGTATATAGTCATACGTGCTTATGGAAAAAACTTGCATGACATCTTTTGTCCTACCCTCCCGTGGCAGCGGGGTCCTATTGGAAACTAAGGGATATTAAGGCCTTCTTTTAATAGAGAACCGGAACAAAGCATTAGCACATAGTGAATACATGAACTCCTCAAACTATGGTCATCACCGGGAGTGGTCCCGATTATTGTCATTTCGGGGTGCCGGATCATAACACATGGTAGGTGACTATAGACTTGCAAGATAGGATCAACACACACATATATTTATGAAAACATAATAGGTTCAGATCTGAAATCATGGCAGTCGGACCCTAATGACAAGCATTAAGCATAGCAAAGTCAAAGCAACATCAATCTCAGAACATAATGGATACTAGGGATCAATCCCTAACAAAACTAACTCGATTACATGATAAATCTCATCCAACTCATCACCGTCCAGCAAGCCTACGATGCAATTACTCACACACGGCGGTGAGCATCATGAAATTGATGATGGAGAATGGTTGATGATGACGACGGCGACGAATCCCCCTCTCCGGAGCCCCGAACGGACTCCAGATCAGCCTTCCCGAGAGAGATTAGGGCTTGGCGGTGGCTCCGTATCGTAAAACGCGATGATTTCTTCTCTCTGATTTTTTTCTCCCCGAAAGCCAATATATGGAGTTGGAGTTGGGGTCGGAGGGCCACCATGGGGCCCACGAGGTAGGGGGCGCGCCCAGGGGGGCGCCCCCCACCCTCGTGGACAGGGTGTGGGCCCCCTGGTCTTCATCTTTTGTGAGGATATTTTATTGTTTTTTCTAAGGTGTTCCGTGGAGTTTCAGGTCATTCCGAGAACTTTTATTTTCTGCACATAAAACAACACCATGGCAATTCTGCTGAAAACAACGTCAGTCCGGGTTAGTTCCATTCAAATCATACAAGTTAGAGTCCAAAACAAGGGCAAAAGTGTTTGGAAAAATAGATACGATGGAGATGTATCAACTCCCCCAAGCTTAAACCCTTGCTTGTCCTCAAGCAATTCAGTTGACAAACTGAAAGAGAAAAAGAAAAACTTTTACAAACTCGGTTTGCTCTTGTTGTTGTAAACATGAAAAGCCAGCATTCAAGTTTCAGCAATTATTATGAACTAACCATACTCACAATAACACGTAGGTCTCACAATTACTCATATGAATAGCATAATCAGCTAGCGAGTCTTAATAATAAAACTCGGATGACAACACTTTCTCAAAATAATCATAACATGATATAACAAAATGGTATCTCGCTAGCCCTTTCTGAAACCGCAAAACATAAATGCAGAGCACCTTTAAAGATCAAGAACTGACTAAACATTGTAATTCATGGTAAAAGAGATCCAGTCAAGTCATACCCAATATAAACCAATAAAAATTAATGCAAACGACAGTGTGCTCTCCAGCGGGTGCTTTTAATAAGAAGGGTGATGACTCAACATAAAAGTAAATGGATAGGCCCTTCGTAGAGGGAAGCAGGGATTTATAGAGGAGCCAGAGCTCGGTTTTGAAATAGAGATAAATTATATTCTGAGCGGCATACTTTCATTGTCAACATAACAACTAAAAGACGACGATATCTTCCATGCTAAACAGGTTATAGGCGGTTCCCAAACAGAATGGTAAAGTTTATACTCCCCTTCCTCCACAAGCATCAATCCATGGCTTGCTCGAAACAACGAGTGCCTCCGACATTCAACGGGTCCCAAGGGGAGTTTTGTTTGCAGTTATTTTGATTTAGTTTGCATAAAGCATGGGACTGGGCATCCTGGATACCAGCCATTTTTTCGTGAATGAGGAGCGGAGTCCACTCCTCTTGAGAATAACCCGCCTAACACGGAAGATAAGGGCAACTCTAGTTGACATATGAGTTATTCGAGCATGCAAAACAGAATGTTTATTTGAAAGTTTAGAGTTTGGCACATACAAATTTACTTGGAACGGCAGGTAAATACCGCATATAGGTAGGTATAGTGGACTCATATGGAATAACTTTGGGGTTTAAGGAGTTTGGATGCACAAGCAGTATTCCCGCTTAGTACAGGTGAAGGCTAGCAAAAGACTGGGAAGCGACCAACTGAGAGAGCAACAACGGTCGTAAACATGCATTAAAATTAATTCACACCGAGTACAAGCATGAGTAGGATATAATCCACCATGAACATAAATATCATGAAGGCTATGTTGATTTGATTCAACTACATGCGTGAACATGTGCCAAGTCGAGTCACTCAATACATTTAAAGGAGGATACCACCCCATCATACCACATCATAATCATTCTAATAGCATGTTCGCACGCAAGGTAAACCATTATAACTCATAGCTAATCAAGCATGGCACAAGCAACTATAATCTCTAAATGTCATTGCAAATATGTTTACTTCATAATAGCTGAATCAAGAACGATGAATCATCATATTTACAAAAACAAGAGAGGTCGAGTTCATACCAGCTTTTCTCATCCCAATAAGTCCATCATATATCATCATTATTGCCTTTCACTTGCACGACCGAACGGTGTGTATAATAATAAGAGTGCACGTGCATTGGACTAAGCTGGAATCTGCAAGCATTCAACTCAAGAGAGAAGACAATTAATATGGGCTCTAAGTTTAAATAATCAATCATGCATAAAAGAGCCACTAAGCATTTTCAATATGGTCTTCTCGACCCCCAAAGAAAAGAAAAGAAATAAAAACTATTTACACGGGAAAGCTCCCAACAAGTAAAAAGAAGAACGGGAAATATATTTTTTGGGGTTTTCTTTTTAATTCTACTACAAGCATGGAAAGTAAACTAACTATTTTTTTTGTTTTTTCTTAAGGTTTATCAAATACACAAGAAGAAAGCAGGAAAAAGAAAATAAACTAGCATGGATATTACAGTGAAAGAGTATGAGCACCGACATCTAGCAATGAGTGTGTGTGAACATGAATGTAATGTCGGTGGGAGATACGTACTCCCCCAAGCTTAGGCTTTTGGCCTAAGTTGGTCTATTGCCAGGGATAGCCTGGCGGATACCCGTAGGTGAAGCTGGGGTCATACTGCGATGCAGCGGCTATCGCCGCCTGAGCTGTAGCGTGGAGTCGAGCAGCCTCCGCTCTCCTCTCGTATTCATCTGCCTCCTCTCTGGTAATAATATATCTTCTTTTTGTCTGAAAATTAAAGAAGGCAGGAGCAGGAAGAGCAATATGGACTACATGACGTTTGTTAAAGATTAGTCGATACTGGAGAGGTGGTTCAGTCCTCTCAACAAAATGGTGGGAAACCATAGAATCAAAATCTAAATAAGAAGGGGGTAATTCCATATCACCCTCACGAATGTCTATCTCAAGAAAATTGGCTAAGCGGGTTGCATAAATTTCTCCAAAGAAATCTCCGCTATGTTTATTCTGATGCAACCTACGAGCTACAATGGCTCCCATATGATAAGATTGGTCTCCTAAAACAGCACTCCTGAGAATACTGAGATCAGGGACGCACATGTGACATGCTTCATCCTTAGCATTTATGCGTCTACCTATGAAGAGAGCAAAATAATGTATAGCAAGAAAGTGAACGCTCCCTATAGTGGCTTGTGTTATATCTCTAGATTCCCCCACAGTTATTCTAGCGAGAAAGTCTCTATATTCAGATTTAGGGGGATCCCTGACATTACCCCAAGATGGAAGTTTGCAAGCAGAAGTGAAATCCTCTAAGTCCATGGTATAAGATTTGTCATAAAGGTCAAACATGACTGAAGGAGAATTATGCGAAGATGAAAACTCAAACCTCCTCACAAATGAACTTGTGAGATCATGATACTGGGGGCATTTGTCAGCTTCAAAGTCCTCAAGACCGGCGTTACTCAAATATGTGCTAAATTCTTCTTTGATTCCCACTTGATTCATAAAAATTTCTGATGGCCATTCACAGGGCCTCACAGGAGCGTCTCTTGGTGGTTCCTCGTCAGCATCACGTATTGCAAGTCTGGGACCTTGCTTCCTTGAAGAACCACCTTGGAACATCCTCCTAAGCATATTGTTTCCTCTGAAAAATTTCTGAAATTTTTAGTAACTTCAAATAAAAGTGAACGAATCTTCAATAAAATTGGTAGCAACAACTCCCACAAGTGCCTAGAGCCTATATAAAGTATTGGAACTACTTAGAACCATATAAATTTGACATGCAAGCTCAAGAACATGGTCACCTATGCAGCACAAATTTGCAATGAATAAAGCACTAGAACAAAAACTAATTGGACCAATGGAGGAGTCACATACCAAGGAACAATCTCCCCAAGTAGTTTTGCGAGAGGTGCTTTGAGCAAGGAGATCAAAAATCACAGCAACGGGGGCTCGAACTCGTGCTTGAGTTGGTTTTTCGTGTTTGTGTGAGGCAGAGGAAGAAGATGGGTGCAGGAATAAGTGGAGGAGGGCCACCGTGGGCCCACGAGGCAGGGGGCGCGCCCAGGGGGGTAGGGCGCGCCCTCCACCCTCGTGACCAGGTGGCAGACCCCCCCATGGTATTTTTTGCACAGTAAATACTCAAATATTCCCGAAAAAATCATATTAAATTGGCATGGCATTCTAAGGACTTTTATTTTCGGGATATTTTTATATTGCACGGATAAGTCAGGAGACAGACAGAAAAAATACTATTTTACTTTATTTCTACTAAATAACAAAAAATATAAAGAGGGTACAGAAGGTTGTGCTTCTAGTTTCATCCATCTCGTGATCATCAGAATGAACCCACTAACAAGGTTGATCAAGTCTTATTAACAAACTCATTCCGAATAATCACGAAACCGGAGAAATTTCGAATAACACTAAGTTACCTCAACGGGGATATGAAAATCCCCAACAATAAGAATATCATACTTTTTCTTGACAGTAGGGAGAGGAAATTCAAAACCTCCAAATATAATTGATGGAATTTTTCCAATAGAGTTGATACTATAAACTTGAGGTTGTTTCCTCGGAAAATGTACCGTGTGCTCATTGCCATTAACATGAAAAGTGACATTGCCTTTGTTGCAATCAATAACAGCTCCTGCAGTATTAAGGAAAGGTCTTCCAAGAATAATAGACATACTATCATCCTCGGGAATATCAAGAATAACAAAGTCCGTTAAAATAGTAACGTTTGCAACCACAACAGGCACATCCTCACAAATACCGACAAGTATAGCAGTTGATTTATCAGCCATTTGCAAAGATATTTCAGTAGGTGTCAACTTATTCAAGTCAAGTCTACGATATAAAGAGAGAGGCATAACACTGACACCGGCTCCAAGATCACATAAAGCAGTTTTAACATAATTTCTCTTAATGGAGCATGGTATAGTAGGTACTCCGGGATCTCCAAGTTTCTTTGGTATTCCACCCTTAAAGGTATAATTAGCAAGCATGGTGGAAATTTCAGCTTCAGGTATTTTTCTTTTATTAGTAATGATATCCTTCATATACTTAGCATAAGGATTTGTTTTGAGCACATCAGTTAATCGCATACGCAAAAAGATGGGTCTAATCATTTCAGCAAAGCGCTCAAAATCCTCAGCATCCTTTTTCTTGGATGGTTTCAGAGGAAAAGGCATGGGTTTCTGAACCCATGGTTCCCTTTCTTTACCATGTTTCCTCGCAACAAAGTCTCTTTTATCATAACGTTGATTCTTTGATTGTGGGTTATCAAGATCAACAGCAGGTTCAACTTCTACATCATTACTAGGTTGAGCATCAACATGAACATTATCATTAACATTATCACTAGGTTCATGCTCATCACCTAATTGTGTTTCAGCATCAGAAATAGAGATATCATTTGGATTCTCAGGTGGTTCAGCAATAGGTTCACTAGAAGTTTGCAAAGTCCTATCATTTTTCTTTTTCTTCCTTTTAGAAGAACTGGGTACATCAATATTATTTCTCTGAGAATCTTGCTCGATTCTCTTAGGGTGGCCTTCAGGATACAAAGATTCCTGAGTCATTCTACCAGTTCTAGTAGCCACTCTAACAGCATAATCATTTTTCTTACTATTCATTTCATCAAGCGCTTCTTTCTGAGCTTTAAGTACTTGTTCTACTTGAGTGGTAACCATAGAAGCATGTTTGCTAACAAGTTTAAGTTCACCTCTAATATCAGCCATATAATCACCCAAGTGTTTAATCATAAAGGTATTCTGTTTTAATTGTCTACCAAAATAAGCATTAAAGTCATCTTGCTTAAACATAAAGTCATCAAACTCATCCAAGCACTGACTAGCAATTTTAGTAGGAGGGACTTCAGCTTTATCATATCTATAGAGAGAATTTACCTTTACTACCTGTGTCGGGATATCGGGGGGTTCTTCAGTAAATAAGTAATTGAGATCATATACTTCTTCAACAGGCAGTAAATTAAGACCATGTATTTCTTCAATAGGAGGTAAATTCTTAACATCTTCAGCTTTAATACCTTTTTCTTTCATAGATTTCTTTGCCTCTTGCATATCTTCGGGACTGAGAAATAGAACACCTCTCTTCTTCGGAGTTGGTTTAGGAATAGGCTCAGCAATTGGCTCTGGAGCTGGCTCAGGTGGTAGCTCGGGAGGTGCCCAATTATTTTCATTTGCCAACATATTATTCAATAGAATTTCAGCGTCATCCGGTGTTCTGTCCCTGAAAAGAGAACCAGGACAACTATCCAAGAAATCTCTGGAAGCATCAGTTAGTCCATTATAAAAGATATCAAATATTTCAGGTTTCTTAAGAGGATGATCAGGCAAAGCATTAAGTAACTTGAGAAGCCTCCCCCAAGCATGTGGGAGACTCTCTTCTTCAATTTGCACAAAATTGTATATTTCCCTCAAAGCAGCTTGTTTCTTATGAGCTGGGAAATATTTAGCAGAGAAGTAATAAATCATATCCTGGGGACTTTGCACAGAACCAGGATCAAGAGAATTAAACCATATCTTAGCATCACCCTTTAATGAGAACGGGAATATTTTGAGTAAATAAAGGTAGCGCGATCTCTCATTATTAGTAAACAGGGCAGTTATATCATTTAACTTAGTAAGATGTGCCACAACAATTTCAGACTCATAGCCATAAAAAGGATCAGATTCAACCAAAGTAATTATATCTGGATCAACAGAAAAATCATAATAATCCTGATCAGGAACACAGATAGGTGAAGTAGCAAAAGCGGGATCAGGTTTCATCCTATCTCTAAAAGACTCTTTACTCCATTTAACTAGCAACCTCTTAAGTTCCTGTCTATCCTAGCAGGCAAGAATAGCTGCAGAAGATTCAGCATCAAAAAGATAACCCTTAGGAATAGCAGGCATAGGTTCATCATCACTAACAACATCGTGTTCAGGTTCAATCATTTCTCTTTCTCTAGACCTAGCAATTTGCTCATCAAGAAATTCACCAAGGGGCACAGTAGTATCAAGCATAGAAGTAGTTTCATCATAAGTATCATGCATAGCAGAAGTGGCATCATCAATAACATGCGACATATCAGAATTCATAGCAGTAACAGGTTTAGGTGTCGCAAACTTACTCATAACAGAAGGAGAATCTAGTGCAAGGCTAGATGGCAGTCCCTTACCTCCCCTCGTAGTTGAGGGCAAAATAGTAGTTCGATCATCTTTCAAGTTCTTCATAGTGTCCAGCAGATATAAATCCCAAGTGACTCAAAGAATAGAGCTATGCTCCCCGGCAACGGCGCTAGAAAAAGGTCTTGATAACCCACAAGTATAGGGGATCGCAACAATTTTCGAGGGTAGAGTATTCAACCCAAATTTATTGATTCGACACAAGGGGAGCCAAAGAATATTCTCAAGTATTAGCAGCTGAGTTGTCAATTCAACCACACCTGGAAACTTAATATCTACAACAAAGAGTTTAGTAGCAAAGTAATATGAAAGTAGTGGTAACGGTAACAAAAGTAAAGACAGCAAAAGTAACATTTTTGGTATTTTGTAGTGATTGTAACAGTAGCAACGGAAAAGAAAATAAGCGAGAACCAGAATATGGAAAACTCGTAGGCACCGGATTAGTGATGGATAATTATGCAGGATGTGGTTCTTCATGTAACAGTCATAACATAGGGTGACACAGAACTAGCTCCAGTTCATCAATGTAATGTAGGCATGTATTCCGTATATAGTCATACGTGCTTATGGAAAAGAACTTGCATGACATCTTTTGTCCTACCCTCCCGTGGCAGCGGGGTCCTATGATGTCTACTACACAACCTTCTTCTTGTAGACATTGTTGGGCCTGCAAGTGCACAGGTTTGTAGGACAGTAGCAAATTTCCCTCAAGTGGATGACCTAAGGTTTAGGGTTTAGGAGGCGTAGGATGAAGATGGTCTCTCTCAAGCAACCCTGCAACCAAATAACAAAGAGTCTCTTGTGTCCCCAACACACCCATTACAATGGTAAATTGTATAGGTGCACTAGTTCGGTGAAGAGATGGTGATACAAGTGCAATGTGGACGGTAGATAAAGGTATTTGTAATCTGAAATAATAAAAACAGCAAGGTAACTAATGATAAAAGTGAGCGTAAACGGTATTGCAATGATAGGAAACAAGGCCTAGGGTTCATACTTTCACTAGTGCAAGTTCTCTCAACAATAATAACATAGATAGATCATATAACAAGCCCTCAACATGCAACAAAGAGTCACTCCAAAGCCACTAATAGCGGAGAACAAACATAGAGATTATGGTAGGGTACGAAACCACCTCAAAGTTATTCTTTCGGATCGATCTATAAAAGAGTTCGTACTAGAATAACACCTTAAGATACAAATCAACCAAAACCCTAATGTCACCTAGATACTCCATTGTCACCTCAAGTATCCGTGGGCATGATTATATGATATGCATCACACAATCTCAGATTTATCCAACCAAGACAAAGTACTTCAAAGAGTGCCCCAAAGTTTCTATCGGAGAGTCAAGAACGTGTGCCAACCCCTATGCATAGGTTCCCAATGTCACGAAACCCGCAAGTTGACCACCAAAACATACATCAAGTGGCACATGATATCCCATTGTCACCACAGATAATCACGGCAAGACATACATCAAGTGTTCTCATAAAAGACTCAATCCGATAAGATAACTTCAAAGGGGAAACTCAATTCATCACAAGAGAGTAGAGGGGGAGAAACATCATAAGATCCAACTACAATAGCAAAGCTCGGGATACATCAAGATCGTGCCATAGAGGGAACATGAGAGAGAACACGAGAGAGAGAGAGAGATCAAACACATAGCTACTGGTACATACCCTCAGCCCCGAGGGTGAACTACTCCCTCCTCGTCATGGATAGCGCCGGGATGATGAAGATGGCCACCGGTGATGGGATCCCCCTCCGGCAGGGTGCCGGAACGGGCTCCCGAGAGGTTTTTGGTGGCTACAGAGGCTTGCAGCGGCGGAACTCCCGATCTATCTTCTGTTCTGGAAGTTTTAGGGTACGTAGGTATATATGGGTGCAGGGGGTACGTCGGTGGACCTCCGGGGTGCTCACGAGGTAGGGGGTGTGCCCAGGGGGGCGCGCCCCCACCCTCGTGGGCAGCCCGGGACTCCCCTGACGTGCACTCCAAGCCCATCAAGTTGGTTTCCTTCCAAAATTAACTTCTCCAGTTGATTTCGTTCCGTTTTGACTCCGTCTGATATCCCTTTTCCTCGAAACACTGAAATAGGCATAAAACAGCAAATCTGGGATGAGCCTCCGGTTAATTGGATAGTCCCAAAAATAATATAAAAGTGGATAATAAAGCCCAATATTGCCTAAAACAGTAGATAAAGTAGCATGGAGCAATCAAAAATTATAGATACGTTGGAGACGTATCAAGCATCCCCAAGCTTAATTCCTGCTCGTCCTCGAGTAGGTAAATGATAAAAAAAGAATTTTTGATGCGGAGTGATACTTTGGCATAATTTCAATGTAAATCTTCTTAATTGTGATATGAATATTTAGAACCGAAAGATTCAAGACAAAAGTTCATATTGACATAAAAATAATAATACTTCAAGCATACTAACTAAGCAATTATGTCTTCTCAAAATAACATGGCCAAAGAAAATTATCCCTACAAAATCATATAGTCTGGCTATGCTCCATCTTCCCCACACAAAATATTTAAATCATGCACAACCCCGATGACAAGCCAAGCAATTGTTTCATACTTTAACATTTTCAAAACTTTTTCAATCTTCATGCAATACATGAGCGTGAGCCATGGATATAGCACTATGTGGAATAGAAGGGTGGTTGTGGAGAAGAAAAAAAGAGGGAAGATAGTCTCACATCAACTAGGCGTATCAACGGGCTATGAAGATGCCCATCAATAGATATCAATGTGAGTGAGTAGGGATTGCCATGCAACGGATGCACTAGAGCTATAAGTATATGAAAGCTCTACAAAAGAAACTAAGTGGGTGTGCACCCAACTTGCTTGCTCACGAAGACCTAGGGCATTTTGAGGAAGCCCGTCATTGGAATATACAAGCCAAGTTCTATAATGAAAAATTCCCACTAGTATATGAAAGTGACAAAATGAGAGACTCTCTATCATGAAGATCTTGGTGCTACTTTGAAGCACAAGTGTGGTAAAAGGATAGTAACATTGTCCCTTCTCTCTTTTTCTCTCATTTTTTATTTAGTTTTTTATTTGGGCCTTTTCTCTCTCTCTTTTTTATGGCCTCCTTTTTTTTATTTGGGCTTCTTTGGCCTCTTTTTTTTCGTCCGGAGTCTCATCCCGACTTGTGGGGGAATCATAGTCTCCATCATCCTTTCCTCACTGGGACAATGCTCTAAAAATGATGATCATCACACTTTTATTTTTCTTACAACTCAACAATTACAACTCGATTCTTAGAACAAAGTATGACTCTATATGAATGCCTCCGGCGGTGTATCGGGATATGCAATGAATCATGAGTGACATGTATGAAAGAATTATGAACGGTGGCTTTGCCACATATACGATGTCAACACATGATCATGCTAGCAATATGACAATGATGGAGCGTGTCATAATAAACGGAACGGTGGAAAGTTGCATGGCAATATATCTCGGAATGGCTATGGAAATGCCATGATAGGTAGGTATGGTGGCTGTTTTGAGGAAGATATATGGTGGGTGTATGATACCGGCGAAAAGTGCGTGGTATTAGAGAGGCTAGCAATGGTGGAAGGATGGGAAAAAGTGCGTATAATCCATGGACTCAACATTAGTCATAAAGAACTCATATACTTATTGCAAAAATCTAGAAGTTATCAAAGCAAAGTATTACGCGCATGCTCCTAGGGGGATAGATTGGTAGGAAAAGACCATCGCTCATCCCCGACCGCCACTCATAAGGAAGACAATCAATAAATAAATCATGCTCCGAGTTCATCACATAACGGTTCACCATACGTGCATGCTACGGGAATCACAAACTTCAACACAAGTATTCTTTAAATTCACAACTACTTAACTAGCATGACTCTAATATCACCATCTTCATCTCTCAAAACAATTATCAAGCATCAAACTTATCTTATTATTCAACGCACTCAAAAGAAAGTTTCACATATCTTGAATACCAAGTATATTATCTTTAAGCAAATTACCATGCTATTAACGACTCTCAAAATAATCTAAGTGAAGCATGAGAGATCAATAGTTTCTTTAAAACAAAATCCACCACTGTGCTCTAAAAGATATAAGTGAAGCACTAGAGCAAAAATTATCACGCTCAAAAGATATAAGTGAAGCACATAGAGTATTCTAGCAAATTCAAATTTATGTATGGCTCTCTCATTTAATAATTTCAAATATCGATACTTTATTCAAACAACAAGCAAAGCTAAAGAAAACTACATTGCAAGGATAGCACAACTCATGTGAAGAAGCAAAAACTTAGGCTCAACCGATACTAACCGATAGTTGTTGAAGAAGAAAGGTGGGATGCCTACCGGGGCATCCCCAAGTGAAAGGCTCGATATGGTTGACTAGAGGGGGGGGGGGGTGAACAGGCAACTAACAATTTTTAGCTTTTCTTTACCAAATTAAACTTTGCACCAAAGTAGGTTGTCTAGATATGCAACTAGGTGAACAACCTATATGATGCGACAACAACAAGCACACGAGCAAGTAAGGGAAACTACACAAGTAAGCTTGCAAAAGTAAAGGCGCGAGATAACCAAGAGTGGAGCCGGTGGAGACGAGGATGTGTTACTGAAGTTCCTTCCTTTTGAGGGGAAGTACGTCTCCATTGGAGCGGTGTGGAGGCACAATGCTCCCCAAGAAGCCACTAGGGCCACCGTATTCTCCTCACGCCCTCACACAATGCGAGATGCTGTGATTCCACTATTGGTGCCCTTGAAGGCGGCGACCGAACCTTTACAAACAAGGTTGGGGCAATCTCCACAACAATTGGAGGCTCCCAACAACACCACGAAGCTTCACCACAATGGAGTATGGCTTCGAGGTGACCTCAACCGTCTAGGGTGCTCAAACACCCAAGAGTAACAAGATCCGCTAGGGATAAGTGGGGGGAATCAAATCTCTCTTGGTGCAAGTGTAGATCCAGGCCTTCTCAACTAATCCCGAGAAAATCAACAAGTTCGATTGGCTAGGGAGAGAGATCGGGCGAAAATGGAGCTTGGAGCAACAATGGAGCTTAGAGGTGGAAGAGGTAGTCAACCAGAGGTAGAGGACGCCCCTTATATAGTCATGGAAGAAATCCAACCGTTATCCACATGTTCAGCCTGCGACATGCGGTACTACCGCTCCAGGAGAGCGGTACTACCACAAGGCCACGCGGTACTACCGTGGTGGACCATGGTACTTCCGCGGCAGCAGCAGAGGCTGGGACTAGCCTGACTGAGAGCAGTACTTCCGCTTGCGCAGTACTACCGCTCCCCCTTGCTGTATTACCGCAAGGCAGGAGAGTCCAAGCCTACGAAGAGCGTGGATGAATAAAAATACATCCGTGCCTACTTCCACTGAAAACGAAACAGTGCAAAAATCCGACGCGGTACTACCGCTAGGACGCGGTACTACCGTAACCTAGCTGAGCCAGGCCGCGCGCGGTACTACCGCGCATGAGGCGCGGTACTACCGTTGAGGCGCGGATGTAAAAAATTACATCCGCTCCCACTACCGCGACACAGCGGTACTAGGTATGAGGGCCACGGTACTATGGCTCCAGGGGAGCAGTACTACCGTGGGCTCCCGCGGTACTACCGCGCTGGACGTGCGGTACTACTGTGTGGGCGCGGATGTAAAAAATTACATCCGCCCCTACTACCGTACCGGAGTAGCACTAGGCCTGGGAGCCACGGTACTAAGGCTCCAGAGGAGCGGTACTACCGTGAACCCCAGCGGTACTACCGCAGGTGCTTGCGGTACTACCGCAGGTGCTTGCGGTACTACCGCTCCATAGAGTAGTACTACCGCAAGTACAACAGTAGCCGTCAGAGCAATCACAAAGAAGATAACGGAGGAAAGCTCCAAGTGCAAGGGAAAGGTGGAGGTAAAGAAGGAAACGTGTACGTGATGATTCCACCCAAACCTTTCCGACGCGGACCCCCTCTTAATAGTACGGCTCTCCTACGACTCAAATCCACCAAAAAGAAACGTAGAACAACACCGTCTTAAATAGTCTCGAGGGGCACCGAATCGTCTCGTGCCTAGTGATGAAGCGTCTAAGAAACTCAAGGCACACCATTAGTCCGCAAATGCATTGTCATCAATCACCAAAACACCTAAGGGATAAATATGCCCTTACAATCTCCCCCCTTTTGGTGGATTGATGACAATACGGGATTTGCACATAGATGAGATAATATTGAGCAACGGCAAACCCCTCCTCTCTAGAATATAGACGGGCTCCCGCTAGATGTGTGCAATCTAGATGGATGCTTTGGACTGCATAGCACACAAACTAGGATCAACACTCCCCCTGTATTCTAGAGACAAAGGCATGATAACTAACATCTAAGCAGAGCATAGCACAAAGGTAGCACAATATATCACAAACTCGCTAAGATAGATAGAGTGCATATGTCTTACACCATATGAAGTAAAGCAACCCAAAGCAACTGAAACGAGGATCAACCAAGGTTCAAATGAGAAAGCAGCAAACACACAGAACACGAACGACGACACACGACTCGCAAATCCCTACACTTTCTCCCCCTTTGGCATCGAGACGCCAAAAAGACAGAGAGGACACCTATACACAAGGGGTGGCTCAAGCAGGGAACTCATCCCAACGCCCGTCGTTAGACTCCTCGGCGGCAGGGATGGTCTCCTCGACGTCCTCCTCAGAATCAGTCCACCCGTAGCCTTGCTTCTCCATCCACTCGGCCTCTGGAGTGATGCAATCCTCAGACCCGCCAGACACTTCCTCGCCATACAGCTGCCAGATCTTCTTGTCCCGGCGGCGACTCTCCTTAGATGCCACGTGAGTCCTGTACTGCCCCTTGGCTTGCATGCAGAAAAGAGTCTTCATCTTGTCCTTCAGCTTCTTGGCCCACGAGGGCATAGAGGAACTCTGGGAAGGCCGAGCAGCACGACCCTCAGCAACATCCTCGGCGCCAGCATCCTCCTCATCAACAGCAACCCTAGCAGCAGTCGCCTCAGCACGAGTAGTAGTGTTGGCCTAGTTGGGCTTGACACGGAGACAGATGGGATCATGTCGAATCCTGTCTGGAGCAAGGAACTCATCACCAGGGAACGTCTTCTCCCAAGTCTTCGAGATCAGTAGAAACAGATAGGGCCCATAGATGGGCACCTTGCGGTTGAACATGGCAAACCGAAGCTCACACCACATGATGTGTGAGACATCAAGTGGCTGAGTCTGAGACATACGGGCCTCCTCACACACGAGCATCATATCTACTATATAGGCATGAACCTTGTCCTTGTCACCAATGCGGGGAAACAATGAGTTGCGGAAGATGCGATACATGATATCCAGAAAGGAGTTGAGCACCCACGCCGACTTGCCATTTGCAAGCGCCTTCTCAACAAGGTATGGCTGAAGCTTGTCCTTGTTAGCAGACTCAGAATTAGCATGGGGCGGACACCCACGGGAGTGGCGAGCCCATCATCAGGAACATGGAGCAGATCCATGAACTCCTTCCAAGTAGCAGTCAGCTTACGACCATTGGTCATCCAGGTCATCCTCCGCTCCTCGTCAGGGTGAAAGTATACTGAGGCAAAGAACTGACAGATAAGCTAAGGGTCATAGTCAAGGCGAAAGGAGATCACATGCTCAATACAAAACTGCTCCACCAAGTCCAGAGCTTCTCCAAAGTACTCACAAAACTTGTCCTTCCTCATGTGATGCATATCAATCCATTTCACATCCACGTAGGTATTCTGCTTGTTCTTGATGACATCCAGATAGGTGAGAGTTTGTTGCTTGTTCCAAAACAGCTCACAACCTCTGACTGAAGTATGAGGGTTCACATACGGGTGGAGTTGCCTGAGACGGACGTACTTAGACTGGGGTATCTCGTCCATGCCCTTAGCGGGTTCCTTGTGCTTGCTAGCAGATGTCTTGACATGGCGCTTGGGGCAGTGGAGCCCTCTGGTGCTTCACCTGGATTGCGCAGATGCTTGGAGCCCGTGTCACGACTGGGATTGGAACGGCGAGAGCCACCACCCGAGACACAAACGCAAAACACCCACAAAACGCAAAAAGGATCAATGCAAAGACCACGACAAAGCACAAGAAACACATAGAAAGTATACGTGAAAGTTGCCATGAGATAGATGTGATCCACGATAGTACTGCCAGAGCCTGCGGTACTAAAATTTTAGTACCGCTCCAAGTCGCGGTAGTACCGTGCGAGGTCACGGTAGTACCGTGGTGGGAGCGGTAGTAAAACTTTAGTGCTGCAGCGAGTGCGGTAGTACCGTGCCAGACGGGCGGTAGTACCGCGCCAGACGGGCGGTAATACCGCTCCGCATCAGATCCAAACGACAGTTTGAATCTGAAAAGAACCGCAAAACCACGGCGGTGCTACAGTGATCAAATCTAGCACAGGACAAAAAGACAAGTATAATTCCTACGCAATACTACTCTCCTTCATCCTACTCTTGCATAGATTTAGCCTAAGAATCTCTAGAACACACAAGTCTCCCCCAAAAACCTAGAGGCAAAGAACACAACAAAAACGAGAGGGAGTTGGGGAAGACCTTGGTCCATGGCAAGAGCACGTGGTGGGGAACGATCCCACCGGACGGAATCATGGGAGGGCAGCCGGAGGCGGAGATCCGGCGACGGACGCCGGCCCCGTTCTTGAGCATGGGAGAGAGAGAGAGAGAGAGAGAGAGAGAGAGAGACGATGTGGGGGAAATGACGAATGGGTATGGGGGAGTTAGAACTCCCCCTGCCCGTCCTTATCCCCACGCGTCTATGACGGCGCGGTAGTACCACATGTCATTGCGGTAGTACCGCTTGGGCGGAAGTACCGCACCGAAGCGGTAGTACCGCTCTCCCAGGCGGCAGTAAAAAATTACTGCCGCGTGGGGGCGGTAGTACTGTGCTCCCCTCACGCGGTAGTACCGTAGATGGCTGCGGTAGTACCGTGAGCTCAAGAAAAAGCAGGTTTCAACAAAAGAAGAAGGTCTTTGCAAGGAAACTTTTAGCACAAAGGACACCACAAGAACACGCACAACCCAAAGCCAGAAAGACAACAAGAAACCACCATGCGACACAACCTCTCAAAAGGAGAGGGCGGTGGCCGGAGCCACCTATGTTTGAGTTAGTTGGTATGGCACCGCGAAGAATTATCCTTGGGCCCATGACCAAAACTCGTCTTTGAAGCACAAGTACCATCAAAAATGGCTAATGTGAAAGAGTTGATCTATTTATGCATAATGGGGGGAGGGAGAGTTCATTGAAAGAACACCACTCCCACTATGTCCATGCCTACACCTAAACTAGACAGCAAGTTGAGTGTGGTGGGGGGTGCAAGGGTTCAAGTCACATTGCTCGAATCAATGATATTTAGCTCATGCCTTAACTCGCGAAATCTTGCTTCATCCAAGGGCTTCGTGAAAATATCTGCAAGGTTATCATGAGTGTTGACATACTTGAGCTCGATCTCCCCTCGCCTAATATTATCCCGGATGAAGTGATACCGAATCTCAATATGCTTCGTCTTGAAGTGTTGCACCGGGTTGAGAGAAATCTTGATGGCACTTTCATTATCACACCAAAGAGGCACTTTGTCACAAATGACACCGTACTCCTTTAAAGTTTGCCTCATCCATAAGAGTTGTGCACAACTACTACCGGCCGCCACATATTCTGCTTTGGTGGACGAGAGAGACACACAACTCTGCTTCTTGGAAGACCAACTCACCAAAGAGCAACCAAGAAATTGGCACCCTCCGGAGGTGGACTTCCTATCCACTTTGTCTCCCACCCAGTCGGAATCTGTATATCCTTCAAGCTTGAAGTTTGCCCCTCTTGGGTACCATAATCCAAAGTTTGGGGTATGAGCCAAATATCGAAAGATTCGCTTGACCGCCACATAGTGACTTTCCTTCGGTGCGGCTTGAAACCGTGCACACATTCCCACACTCAACATGATATCTGGTCTAGATGCACAAAGGTAAAGCAAGGAGCCAATCATGGAGCGATATACCTTTTGATCCACCGCTTTACCATTGGGATCAATGTCAAGTTGGCACTTGGTAGGCATTGGAGTACAAGCCGGCTTGACATCACTTAGCTTGAATCTTTTTAGCATGTCTTGAGTATATTTGGCTTGGTTGATGAAGGTTCCTTCTCTTCTTTGTTTGATATCAAAACCAAGGAAGAACTTCAACTCTCCCATCAAAGACATCTTGAACTTGGAGGTCATGAGAGCGGCAAATTCCTCAGCGAAAGCTTTATTAGGGGAACCAAAGATAATATCATCAACATATAGTTGGCATACAAACAACTCCCCTTAGACCTTCTTAGTAAAAAGAGTGGGATTGATTTGCCCCACCTCAAACCCACGATCTTGTAACAACTCGGTAAGGTGGTCATACCACGCACGTGGGGCTTGTTTAAGTCCACAGAGTGCCTTATCGAGTTGATACACATGATCCGGGAAGTAGGGATCCTCGAACCCGGGGGGTTGCTTGACATAGACCAACTCATTAATAGGACCATTAAGAAAAGCACTTTTCACATCCATTTGTTGCAACTTAAAGTTGTGATGGGAAGCATAAGCAATCAACAAACGAATGGATTCAAGGTGAGCAACGGGAGCAAAGGTTTCACCGTAGTCGATACCCTCGACTTGGGAGTAGCCTTGTGCTACCAATCTTGCCTTGTTGCGAATGATGTTCCCATGAGCATCTTGCTTGTTCTTGAAAATCCACTTGGTTCCAATGATGTTGTGGTTCCCCGATGGCCTTGGCACCAATCTCCACACCTTGTTGTACTCGAAGTTGTTGAGTTCTTCATGCATAGCATTGAGCCAATCCGAGTCTTCGAGCGCCTCATAGACCTTTTGGGGTTCAACACAAGAGACAAACGCGTGATGTTCACAATAGTTTGCTAATTGTCTACGAGTGCTTACCCCCTTTCTTAGGCTTCCAACCACATTCTCCATGAGATGGCCTTTGGTGGTGAGTTTGGAAGCGATCTTTGCGGCACGACGCTCTAATTCCTCCTCGGAAGTGGAAGGAGGAGGGTGAGGGAGTCCTGGACTAGGGGGTGTCCGGATAGCCGAACTATCACCGTTGGCCGGACTCCAAGACTATGAAGATACAAGATTGAAGACTCCGTCCCATGTCCGGATGGGACTTTCCTTAGCGTGGAAGGCAAGCTTGGCGATACGGATATGTAGATCTCCTACCATTGTAACCGACTCTGTGTAACCCTAGCCCTCTCCGGTGTCTATATAAACCAGAGGGTTTTAGTCCGTAGGACGAACAACAATCATACCATAGGCTAGCTTCTAGGGTTTAGCCTCCTTGATCTTGTGGTAGATCTACTCTTGTACTACCCATATCATCAATATTAATCAAGCAGGAGTAGGGTTTTACCTCCACCGAGAGGGCCCGAACCTGGGTAAAAACATCGTGTCCCTTGTCTCCTGTTACCATCCGCCTAGACGCACAGTTCGGGACCCCCTACCCGAGATCCGCCGGTTTTGACACCGACATTGGTGCTTTCATTGAGAGTTCCTCTGTGTCGTCACCTATAGGCCCGATGGCTCCTTCGATCATCAACAACGACGTGGTCCAGGGTGAGACTTTTCTCCCCGGACAGATCTTCGTATTCGGCGGCTTTGCACTGCGGGCCAATTCACTTGACCATCTGGAGCAGATCGAAAGCTATGCCCCTGGCCATCAGGTCAGATTTGGAAGTTTGAACTACATGGCTGACATCCGCGGAGACTTGATCTTCGACGGATTCGAGCCACAGCCAAGCGCGCTGCACTGTCACGATGGGCATGATCTAGCTCTGCTGCCGGACAGTGCCCTGGAGGCCGCACAAGTGTCCGCCCGACCCTTAGCTCGGAGCCGACTGCGCCGATCGAGGACGGGTGGCTGGACACCGCCTCGGGGGCTGCTATCTCTATGATGATAGAGCCGAATACCGACCCTGTTCTTTGTGAAGCTCGTGACTCCAAGGTGCCGGACTCCTCTCCGGACTCCGAACCTTCCGCGCCCCGGCTAACCAAATCCGATTGGGCGCCGATCATGGAGTTCACCGCTGCGGACATCTTTCAGCACTCGCCCTTTGGCGACATCCTGAATTCACTAAAGTCTCTCTCTTTATCAGGAGAGCCCGGGCCGGATTATGGTCAGGAAGGTTGGGATGCGGACGACGAAGAAACTCAATGCCCACCCGCCACCCACTTTGTAGCCACTGTCGATGATTTAACCGACATGCTCGACTTTGACTCCGAAGACATCGACAGTATGGACGACGATGCCGTAGACGACCAAGAACCAGCGCCTACAGGGCACTGGAAGGCCACCCTAACTCACGATGTACATATGGTGGATACACCTAAAGGAAGCGATAATGAGGAACAACGGGACACTGCGAAGGATAATTCCCTCGAAAAGCAGTCAAAACGGCGACGTAAGCGCCGCTCAAAGTCCCGCCTCGACAAAGACGCCACCCATACATACCCAGCCATAGAGCAGGGCGAACCGGTGGACGACAAACATGCCCTCGAGCAACCATCCGAACAGGATAACTTGGATAAACAATCCGTCCCCGGCGAAGATAACAGTCCAGACGATCTCACGCCGGACACATCGTTGGAGCAGAAGAACCTCCACAAAAGGCTTGTCGCCACTACACGTAGTCTGAAGAAGCAGAAACGGAAGCTCAAAACAGCGGAAGACGCACTCAGAATGAGATGGAGCAAAGTACTCAACACCGCAGACAAATACGGCGATAGTCGCCAAACAAAGAGCTACCCGAAGCGCAAACTACTGCCAGAATTTGACGAGGAGGCCGTAGAGCCCCCACAATCAAAGAACAAAGAGGCCGCCCGGTCGGATACACGACCACACAACAAACACAGAGCGGCAAATGGTGCCGCACATAAGCCGGCACGCGATCCGCATAAGGATTTGCCCCAAAAGTATGGCCCAGTTAGGTCTATCTATGGGCCAAGAAAGCAAGCTCTAGAAAGCAATGCAACACGTCGAGTATTCAAACATCACGGCACACCCAAATACAGGGGCGCCGCACACCACCTATGTTTCACCGATGAGGTGCTGGATCATGAATTTCCAGCGGGATTCAAGCCCGTAAGCATAGAGGCATACGACGGAACAACAGACCCTGGAGTCTGGATTGAGGATTACATCCTACATATACATATGGCTAGAGGAGATGACCTCCACGCGATAAAATACTTACCCCTCAAGCTCAAAGGGCCAGCCCGGCATTGGCTCAAAAGCCTCCCAGAAAATACCATTGGAAGTTGGGAAGAGCTCGAGGACGCGTTTCGGGCAAATTTTCAAGGGACTTATGTCCGCCCTCCGGATGCAAACGATTTAAGTCACATAACTCAACAGCCCGGAGAGTCAGCCGCAAATTCTGGAACAGGTTCCTCACCAAAAAGAACCAAATAGTCGACTGTCCGAACGTCGAAGCCTTAGCAGCTTTCAAACATAACGTCCAAGAAGAATGGCTCGCCAGACACCTCGGCCAGGAAAAGCCAAGAACAATGGCCGCATTAACAAGACTCATGACCCGCTTTTGCGCGGGAGAGGATAGCTGGCTGGCAAGATGCAGTACCAGCGACCCAAGTACGTCCGAAGTCAGGGATGAAAATGGGAAACCACGACGCAGCAAGGACCAGCGCCGGACTAAGGGAAATGGTCCAAAGAGCACGACAGTCAACGCCGGATTTAAAAGCTCTCGGCAGAACAACAAAAAACTGCCTCTTAAGGACAACAGCGACGAGCTATCCAACCTAAACAAAATCTTGGACAAGATATGCCAAATCCACAGTACCCCCGGGAAGCCTGCAAACCACACCCACAGAGATTGTTGGGTCTTCAAACAGTCCAGCCGACTTAACGCCGAACACAAGGGGCTCGACACACCAAGTGAGGACGATGACGAACCCCACAAGCAGAGCACCAGAAAACAAAAGAATTTCCCACAAAAGGTCAAAACAGTAAACTCACTTCAAGTGACAAAAGGGATAAACAGAGCAGCGTCAACTGAAATACGCGCCGCACAGTCCACCCCAGCGGAGTCCCGACACTGGATGTCAAAACCAATCACCTTTGACCATCAGGATTACTCCGGAAGTATCCGAAACGCAGGATGGACTGCTTTGATATTAGATCCTATAATCGACGGACTACAATTTACACAAGTCCTAATGGACGGCGGCAGTGATCTCAACCTACTATATCAGGACACAATCCGTAGAATGGGGATAGACTCAACCAAAATTCCCATAGCAGCACTTCCTTTAAAGGAGCAATGCCAGGCCCATATGCCCATTGTACGGGCTCTCTACTACTAGAAGTTGTGTTTGGCTCATCCAACAACTTCCGTCGCAAAAAGTTAGTCTTCCACATCGCCCCATTTAAAAGCAGCTATCAAGCAACTATTGGGACGCGAAGCTTTCGCCCGCTTTAATGCAATACCGCATTACGCATCTCTTACACTTAAAATGCCCAGTCCACGCGACATCATCTCATTAAAGGGAAACTGCGAGTGTTCCCCGAATACGGAAGAACATGAGACTGCCTTGACAGCCTCACACTAATCCAGCTTTGCTGATCAAAGCACCTAAACAGGTCATTCAGACCCCGGACACGGTTAGGCGAGTCCGGTATAAATAAACAAGGGGCTTACTAGCCGCGTACCCCCTTACAAGGGGCTCCACGCGGGTACAACAAGAGACAATAAAGCTCAATTTTATTCACTTTTTGAATCATACTCTGTTTATTTTAAAATACATTTTTTTCGCACGATCCTTTTTTCCAACTAAGTGCTTCTCTTTTACAGATGAACATCGTGCTACACCCGTCTAGGATACGGCACAACAGAGACACAGGCGTAGACGTGCAGTAGGGACCCGTTGCAAGGATTCTTTTCAGATTAAGACCCTGCGTAAACCTTTTTTACTGTCTCTTGTTGATACACATCCCTCGGTTTCTTGCTATAACCGAGGAGGAGGCTGGCGTTTTGGCATCGGCCGCGTCAGAAATTTTTGCGCGTACCTAGACACTAGGGGCTTAGGGCATTGTTCTGCCCGTTTTTCATAAAGACCGAATACCTTAGGGAGTGTTCGGCGTCTCGAGTTAGGCCTTATATGCATCAGCTCCGAATCATGTCTTTGGTCAAATGTTGGGTTTGCCCGGCTCCTGTGTTTTGCTGCCTTACGTTCTGCTCTATCGGCTAACATGGCACCAGGAGAACTACTGCGATTGTGCCCCGGTTCGGCCGGGTGAGCACCTCAGTAGAGAAAGCCGAAAACTGACTGTCATGATATAGCATGAGACTGGTCAACCACTCGATGACCCACCGGAATGTTTAGAATTCCTCCGCTTTGACGAAGGACCATTTCCCGGTCAGGCACATACGCGCCCCGAATTCGGGAGAGTGCGGTGCCCCTAGGGGCTATATAGTAGCCCCACCATCGAACTCCTATGGCTAAGTGAAAGTGATAAAGCATTATAGTCCGGTTGCCTAGTTTGCTACGCTATCACCTCCTTCACAGGACCAAGACGTTGGATTAAGTGTGAAAATGCGCTTTTTTGCAAACACCCCCGCACTATGTGCGTGGGGGCTGAAGCCGAAGACTGCCATCTTTCAGGTTATATACACATATACATTAACGGCCGCACAGGAGGTATTTCAATACTTGAACGCACAAGTATAAAAAGCCCTTATATTATATTGAAACATGGTTTCACAAATCATACATGTCATTTGAACATAATATTCTTCGAGCACTGCATCTCTATTAAACGAGTGCCCTGCAGGACTTCCTCAAAATAGTGCTCGGCAGGTACTCGGCTTCTGTCCGAACCCTGGGATGCAACGTCGGTGGACTTCATCTCCGCCCAGCATGTCTTGACACGGGCAAGAGCCATCCGCGCACCCTCTATGCATGTCGACCGCTTCATTGCATCGATATGCGGCACCGCATCAAGGAACTGCTGCACCAAGCCAAAATAACTATTCGGCTTGGGCCTTTTCAGCCACAAATGGGTCACGACATCCTTCATGGCAAGTCCGGACAACCTATTCAGCTCAGCCCATTCGTCCAAACAATCGGTCAATGGAAGCGGACGCCCTGGACTATGGAACTGCGACCAAAAAAGCTCCTCCATTCCGTGATCCTTTTGGCCTCGGAAATGTACGACCGCGTCTGCGGCACTCGCCGCCAAATCCAGATAAGCATCCTCCACACCCCACAGCTGGCCCAACTGAGCATACTTTGGATCCGTGAACTTCCTCCGCAGCAGAAAGGGCTTTCCAGCCGCGATATCCCCGGCTTGACCCAGCTCCTCCTTTATAGCTCTCATCGCAGAGCGAGCATCCTTGGCCTCGGCGGTGGCCTTCTTCAGGTCCTCTAGCTCCGCCCGACGTTCTTTTTCAAGAAACTCGCAGCGATCGGTAGCATTCTTCAACTTCCCGGCCATCTCGGCCATTTCTTCCCTGCTTCGGCAGTGAGCAGCCTGTTCGGCTTTTAGCTCCTCAGCCGCCTTCAAGGCAGTCGCGTCACTTTTTCTGGATTGCTCCTTGACTCGGGCTAGCTCCGCTCGAAGGTTCTCCATAGCAGCGGCACCATCTGCATAAAAGCATACATGTTGTAAGGCATGGGCGTCAAGCTCCCTTACCAGGTGTCCGCGGAGAAGTTGCATACCTTGTGACTTGGCAAGCCGCTTATTGACAAGCGCGATGTCCGCATCCGCCACGTCAAGTTGCCGCTTTAGTTCGGCAAATTGATCAGTCCGGCTAGCCACCGGACGCTCCGCCACCTATATAGGACATGCGACATCTTACAATTGAGATTATGATCCTCGGCGCGCTGTCACTCTTGACAACGTACCGAGTCTCAGGGGCTACTATCTATACATGGCGCATTTTATATGCAAAACTGTCAGAAGGTATATCATTTTCGCATACCTCAAACCCCGTCAGTAAACTTCTGACGGCTTCATGCAATCCGCTCTCAGCGGATGAAATCCTTTCAATCACCGTACCCATTAACGCACGGTGATCTTCTGAGATAGACGCTCGCCCGAGCAGATCCTTCAGCTCCTCCGACCGTACACCAGTTGGTGCCGGATTTTCCGGCCCCACCGGACTCGGGGAAACCCTCCACGACGACACCTCAGGTGTTGTCCCCCCGCCTGACGGTGCGGCATATGGAGGCGTTTCGCTCTCCATCATCTCCGGACAAAGATCCCCCGAAGATGAGCTCTGCTGAGAAGGGCTGAGATCCGAACTACAAGGTAAAACTTCGGTTATCTTCAGAAATAAAAACAGGGATGTCCCTTATTACAAAACTCCACCTTTCTACTGACGGCTCGCTGTAGGGCTGATTCCCTTGGGGAAATAATGCGGCCGGGGCTTCTCCCGGCGCAGGACCCTCTGGTGAAGATTTCTTCCCCCGCTTTGAGGCCTTGGCCTCCGGATCTTCAGAAGCGGTCCTCTTCTCCCCCTGGGGCGAGGGATTCTCGATCCTCCCTTCCTTGAAAGCCTCCTTCGCGGAGGCAGTAGCCTCCTTGTTCCCCCTTCGCCTTCTTGAAAAGGCGCAGCCGCCAGCATCTAGGTTAACACAGGATCTGGCGTGGTCTCAGGGAGGGGGGCCGGACACCTTATTAGTTTTGCTTTCGCTATCCACTCCTGTTTAAGGGACATCTCTTTAAAGGGCAAGTTTATGATAAATGTACGGATAGCGTGTCCGGGCACGGGGCTACTTACTTGAGTATCCGGGCGATTGCAGCTCAGACCTACATCCTCGGTCAATTCTGGACACATCTCTTGTGATCCGAAGAACAGTTTATACATCTCCACGGGCGTCGCGCCCATGAAGTGTTAGAGAGCTCGTGGTCCCTCCGGATTGAATTCCCACAGGCGGAGGGGGCGACGTTTGCAGGGCAGAAGGCGCTGAATCAGCATGACCTGCGCCACTACAACCAGATTGATCTCCCTCTCTTGGAGGTCTCGGATACGGCCCTGCAACAGAGGTACGTCCTTGGACGGCCCCCAGTCAAGCCCTTTGTTGACCCATGACGCCAGCCGTTGTGGAGGACCCGAGCGAAAGGCAGGTGGCGCCACCCATCTGGTGCCCCTGGGAGCGGTGATGTAAAACCACTCCTGTTGCCACAAACCAAGCTCCTCTTGAAAAGAGCCCTCGGGCCATGGAGCGTCAGCACTCTTGCTTATAACAGCCCCTCCGCACTCTGCCTACTGCCACTTGATCATCCTCGGCTCCACATTGAAGGTCTTGAGCCACAATCCGAAGTGAGGGGTAATGCGGAGGAAGGCTTCGCACACGACAATGAACGATGAGATGTGGAGGATGGACTCCGGATCCAAGTCGTGGAATTCCAGCCCATAATAAAACATGAGCCCCCTCACGAAGGGGTCCGTCGGGAAGCCTAAACCCCGAAGTAAGTGAGACACGAACACCACGCTCTCACCAGGCTCGGGAGTGGGAATAACCTGCCCTTGGGCAGGCAGCCTATGTGAAATTTCGCCGGTTAGATACCTGGCGTCTCTCATCTTTAGCACGTCTTCTTCCGTGACGGAAGAAGGCATCCACCGGCCTTGCAGGTCAGATCCGGACATCGTTGAAGGTCCGAAGCACCTGGATCTGGAGCTTTGGGTGTTGGAACTCGAGGCGAGGGGCGGATTCGATTGAGATTGAAAGAAAGGAGCAGGCCTTGGTCTCGTTATAAAGAGGTTGAATACCAAGAGCCCTCCCCACGGCCGTTTGGGACTCGCCTTCGATAGAGGGGGCGCGCCAACGGGAGCGGTTGGGTTACCCACGCCTGTATTGATGAGAATCCCGGAATAAGGGGACACGATCTCTGCTTTGACAAGACGTGCCAAGGAAACCGCCTCGCTAAATGCGCTGAGGTGGAACAGTAAAAACTATTCGAATAAAGGCTTGGCCGCGGTGTGATGTCACGCCACGGAATACGTCAGCAGATTGAACTTGTGTAAATATTATTCTCTCTACGGTGGCACGTGGAACTTATTTTGCAGAGCCGGACACTATCATGGTGTTCAAAATCTTCTATGAAGTATTCAGAGGAGAAACCCGCCTTGCAATGCCGGAGACTATGCACGCCGGACTCGTCGTCATTGAAGCCTGGTTCAGGGGCTACTGAGGGAGTCCTGGACTAGGGGGTGTCCGAATAGCCGAACTATCACCGTTGGCCGGACTCCAAGACTATGAAGATACAAGATTGAAGACTCCGTCCCGTGTCCGGATGGGACTTCCCTTGGCGTGGAAGGCAAGCTTGGCGATACGGATATGTAGATCTCCTACCATTGTAACAGGTTCTGTGTAACCCTAGCCCTCTCTGGTGTCTATATAAACCAGAGGGTTTTAGTCCGTAGGACGAACAACAATCATACCATAGGCTAGCTTCTAGGGTTTAGCCTCCTTGATCTCGTGGTAGATCTACTCTTGTACTACCCATATCATCAATATTAATCAAGCAGGAGTAGGGTTTTACCTCCACCGAGAGGGCCCAAACCTGGGTAAAAACATCGTGTCCCTTGTCTCCTGTTACCATCCGCCTAGACGCACAGTTCGGGACTGAAAGATCGTGGATGTCGCCTAGAGGGGGGGGGGGGTGAATAGGCGTTTTAAAATAATTACGGTTTAGGCTTGAACAAATGCGGAATAAACCTAACGGTTAATTTGTCAAGCACAAAACCTAAAGCAACTAGGCTCACCTATGTGCACCAACAACTTATGCTAAGCAAGATAAACAACTATGTGATAGCAAGATATATGACAAAGAACAATATGGCTATCACAAAGTAAAGTGCATAAGTAAAGGGCTCGGGTAAGAGATAACCGAGGCACGCGGAGACGACGATGTATCCCGAAGTTCACACCCTTGCGGATGCTAATCTCCGTTTGGAGCGGTGTGGAAGCACAATGCTCCCCAAGAAGCCACTAGGGCCACCGTAATCTCCTCACGCCCTTGCACAATGCAAGATGCCGTGATTCCACTAAGGGACCCTTGAGGGCGGTCACCGAACCCGTACAAATGGCGACCCTTGGGGGCGGTCACCGAACCCGTACACTTTGGCAACCCTTGGGGGCGGTCACCGGTACCCGTCAAAATGCTCGGGGCGATCTCCACAACCTAATTGGAGACCCCGACGCTTGCCCGGAGCTTTACACCACAATGATTGAGCTCCGAAGACCACCAACCGACTAGGGGGCCCAAGCACCCAAGATAAACAAGCTCAAGGGCACCAAGCACCCAAGAGTAATAAGCTTCTCAACTTGTAACTTCCACGTATCGTGTGGAGAACTCAAACCTATGCACCAAATGCAACGGCAAGGGCACACGGAGTGCCCAAGTCCTTCTCTCCCAAATCCCACCAAAGCAACTAATGCTAGGGAGGAAAATGAGAGGAAGAATGAAAGAAGAACACGAAGAACTCCAAGATCTAGATCCAAGGGGTTCCCCTCACTAAGAGGAGAAAGTGATTGGTGGAAACGTGGATCTAGATCTCCTCTCTCTTTTCCCTCAAAAACTAGCAAGAATCCATGGAGGGATTGAGAGTTAGCAAGCTCAGAGAAGGTCAACGATGGGGGCAAAAACGAGCTCAAGGGATAAAATCCCAATGGGGAAGAAGACCCCCTTTTATAGGTGGGGAGAAAATCCAACCGTTATCCCCTCACTCAGCCTGCATGGCGCGGTACTACCGCAGGGAGCTGCGGTACTACCGTGGTTGGCCGCGGTACTACCGCTGCAGGTTGCGGTACTACCGCATGTGCAGCTCTGGCCAGATGAAGGCCTGTTGCACAGGGCAACGAGCGATAGAACCGCCGGAGCGGTACTACCGCGCGCCCCTACGGTACTACCGTAAGGCAGGCAACACTAGGCGCAGAGAAGGCACGGACGTAAAAAATTACTTCCGTACCTACTTCCGCTGAGGGAGGACCTGCGCAAAACTCCGGCACGGTACTACCGCACATGAAGAGCGGTACTACCGCGTAGGGCGCGGATGTAAAAAATTACATCCGCCCCTACTTCCGCTCATGCTGCTAAGCCTGGCCAGAGCCCACGGTACTACCGCGCTCGCGGCGCGGTACTACCGCGTAGGGCGCGGATGTAAAAAATTACATCCGCCCCTACTACCGCTCGGGCAGCTGCGCCTGGCCGGAGGCCACGGTACTACCACTCCCACAGAGCGGTACTACCACAAGGGCCTGCGGTACTACCGCTCCGGAGAGCAGTACTACCGCATGCCCCAAATCAGCAACACTAGGAGTCCTTCATTTTGCAGAGAAGACAACAGAGGGAAACACTAAAACCAGAACTGCCATAACTTCTGCAAATGAGCTCCGAATTGAGCAAACTCAAGCTTGTTGGATAGAGGAAGACGAGTAGCATCACAACAGCGACTGGTTATAGTAAGAAGAGGCAGGTTTGAGCTCTCTACGAATGATACGATCAAGCAACTCATCGAGAGCCCCCCTTGATAGTACGACAATCGATCCTATAACCCGGTCTCCCACAACTACCATGAGACCGGTAAAATTGAAAACCTATCAAGGGCAAACCTTTGCCTTGCACAAAGTCCACTTGAGCTAGATGATGACGATCTACTCCTCCTCAATATGGACCACCTTTCTTGACTGCGTTGGCTCGATGAAGACTCGTTGATTGCTCCCCCATACTCCACTATGAGTGAGCCACTCTTCCGCTCATCTTCACAAGTCCATTGTCACCACAATGGACGGCAAGCTTCAAGCACTTGATCTCTTCGTGATGCATCACTTGAACTTGCACACCGCAACCTAACCCCACAAAGAACTCTCACGAAGACCATGGGTTAGCACACAAAGCGTAATGGACAATGCTTACCATACCATGGGATCACTTGATCCCTCGATACATCTTGTGCGCTTTGTGTGTTGAATCTTTTCCAACTCTCTTCATTCGAATGATGTCTTGAAGGTAGACATGAATGATCACATAATCTTTTTCTTCAAGACATGCTTGCAATAACCTCAACACTGACATGACCAATCTTTGGATAATTCCTTAATAGCACTGTGGTCATCACAAACTCTCCTTGAAACCAACAAATGGACTCCAAGAAAAGCCTATGGACAAACCCTTCAAATATAACTCAAGGCAACCATTAGTCCATAGAGATTGTCATCAATTACCAAAACCAAACATGGGGGCACCACATGTTCTTTCAGGGACCCCCTACCCGAGATCCACCGGTTTTGACACCGACAGAGGGTTAACTTGATCATCTTGGGCGCCGTCTTGAGCTTGTTCTTGATCTTGAGCTTGCTCATGATCTTGAACTTGCTAGAGGGGGAGAACTTGACCTTGGGCATCATTTGGAGGTTCACCACCATCTTGAGATAGATCTTGCCCTTGGTCTTGTTCACGAGGTTGACGGCCTTCACTTTGTTCTTCAGAAGCGTGTGGGTCTTGAGGAGGTGATGGCTCCACTTGAGTGGAGCATTGTCCTTCTCCTTCAGCCACAAGGGGTTCCTCAATGGGTAGAATTTGACCAATACCCATTCTTCTTATGGCTTGGGGAGGAATTTCATCACCTACATCACAAGTACCACTTTGCTCCACTTGGGAGCCGTTATTTTCATCAAACTCCACGTTACACGTCTCCTCAATGAGTCCGGTGGACTTGTTGAGAACACGGTAAGCATGAGAGTTTGTAGCATAACCAACAAATATGCCCTCATAAGCTCTAGCCTCAAATTTAGACAAACGAACACCTTTCTTGAGAATGAAACACTTACACCCGAACACCCGGAAGTACTTGAGATTGGGCTTGTTGCCGGTGAGTATCTCATAAGGAGTCTTGTTCAATCCTTTGCGGAGATAGAGCCGATTGGATGCATGACATGCGGTGTTGTTGGCTTCAGCCCAAAAGTTGTATGGAGACTTGAACTCTGCCATCATGGTCCTTGCCGCATCCATCAACGTCCGGTTCTTCCTCTCTGCAACACCATTTTGTTGAGGGGTATATGGTGCAACATATTGATGCTTGATCCCCTCATCACTAAGAAACTCATCCAAGGTGTAGTTCTTGAACTCGGTGCCGTTGTCACTTCTTATTGTCAAGATCTTTGCATTATGTTGACGTTGAGCTTCATTTGCAAAGTCGATGACGGTTTGTTGAGTCTCACTCTTCCTCTTGAAGAAGTATACCCAAGTGTATCTTGAATAATCATCCACAATCACCAAGCAATACTTTCTACCTCCAAGACTATCAAATGATGGGGGCCCAAAGAGATCCATGTGAAGGAGCTCCAAGGGTCTCTTCGAGTAGATGATGGTCGTGGGAGGGCGAGCCTTCTCATGAAGCTTTCCTTCAATACAAGCACTGCAAGCACGGTCTTTGGCAAAACTAACATTTGTTAGTCCACGGACATGGTCCCCCTTGAGAAGACTTTGCAAATATCTCATATGACGTGGGCTAAACGGCGATGCCAAAGCCATCCCACGTCAACTTTAGCCATTAGGCATGTCGCGGTCTTAGTGGGGTCGCTCCGAAAAGTTTATCACATAGAGACCATTCTCAATATGCCCAACAAAGGCTACTTTAAGAGTCTTGCTCCACAAGAGGGCTACGATATCAATGTCAAAGAAAGTGGCAAAGCCCATGAGTGCAAGTTGACGAACGGAAAGTAAATTGTATGCAAGGGACTCAACAAGCATGACTTTCTCGATCGTTAGATCATGAGAAATGACAACCTTGCCAAGACCCAATACCTTAGAATGTGAGGCATCACCCCACTCGACATTGGTGGGCATAGATGGAATCTTTTGCACGTCCACCACCAAGTCCTTGCTTCCGGTCATATGATTTGTTGCTCCACTATCGAGCAACCATGATCCCCCACCGGAAGCAAACACCTACAAGAGATCAATGCTTGGTTTTAGGTACCCATTTAGTAATGGGTCCTTTGATGTTAGTAACAAGGGTCTTAGGAACCCAAATATACCATTCAATGTACTCATAAGGAGAACTAACAAATTTAGCATAAACATGTCCATCACTAGCACGGCACAACACATATGACGGGTTAAAGTCGCCGGCTTTGTTGGAGGAGATGGTTTTGCCCCTTTTGACATCAACGCCCTTCACTTTTCCTTCTTCTCCTTAGGAGTACTCTCTCCCTCTTTCACAAAAGTTTGCTTGAGAGGAGGAGGACGATGGGTCTTGTCGTTCTTCTTCTTGTTCTTGGGCTTGGGGGCAAACCCAATTCCCTTCTTGGCCACAACTTCCTTTTGATTACTCAAAAGGTCGTTGAGGTTCTTCTCACCTTGAATGCAAGACACAAGGCCTTTCTCAAGTTGATCCTTCAACTTGGCATTCTCCTCCACAAGATGCACATGCTCACAACACGGGTTAGTAGCATATGCATCATCAATTAATACCATATGAGGGAAGGTGGCCTTTTCCTTGGTTAGCTTAACTTGGAGTTGAGCATGAGAATCCTTGAGGTTAGCATGAGCACCCTTCAAGACCTTGTGGGCCTTGTCAAGTATCTCAACTCCTCCTTGAGTCTAGCATGATCAACCCCAAGTTTAGCCTTCTCGGAAGTTAGTACACGAGACATGACAAGAGCATGATCAAGATCTTTCTTTAACTTAGCATGGTCATCATTGTGTGACTCCTCAAGAGTCAAACGATGCCCACGCTCTTCCTCAAGAGTATTAGAGAGATCCGGTATCTCATCGGCATAGTCACGACTATGACCTTCCATCTTAGAGATGGTTTCTTCGTGAGCCTCGATCATGTCATTGGCCTCACCAAGTTGTTCCAAGAGAGCAACAAAGTGCTTCTTGGATTTGCCCTTGAGCTTACTCACAAAAGACTCAAATTCATTCAATTCCTCATTAGACTCATCATGTTCATCAATGCAATCCTCCAAGGAGGGATTAGTAATGATGGTAGTTTTTATGTTGGGGGTTACCTTGTTGGAAGCTTTAGGCATGAGGCACTTGGCGGTGATGTTCTCGTTGGGTGAATCAAAGAGAGACACCCGGGGAGTGGTAGCAATGGCAACGGACGCCATGGCCATTGCTTCTCCATTTTCATCATCATCGTCATCCTCATTGTATTCTTCTTGAACCACCAACCCACGAGTAGGAGTCTTCTTGGTGAAGTTGTTCTCATTGGGAAAGGACTTGGCTTTGTCTTTTCGGATGAACTTGCCACCATTGTCTTCCCACTTCTCGTAAGGACAATCCGCAACGAAATGACTCACATTGCCACAGTTGAAGCAAGTTCTAACTTGTTGCTTGCCCTTGAAGCCACTTGAGTTGTTCTTGTTGAAGTTGGGTCTTGTATTCTTCTTGCTCCAAAATTGTCTTGAAGCAAGAGCCATGAGCTCATGATAATCATATTTGGTGTCTTCGGGGTTGCTCTCCTCATCTTCCTCTTCTTCCTCTTCTTCCACACTAACCCTGGCCTTCAAAGCAAGGTTGGGCTTCTTTGCCCTTTGAGAACGGAGCACCGCATTGTTGGCGGTCTTGTCCAAGATGCTCATTGCAACGAACTCATCCAACACTTCACTTGAGGTCATGGAGTGGAAGTCCGGTCTTTGACGAATGACGGAGGACATGGCCTTGTTGTAGGGCATCATGGCCTTGAGGAACTTGCGCTTGATCCAATTGTCATCCGTGTCCTTTCTCCCATGATCTCGGAGTGAGACCGCGAGTTTGGTCACTCTTCGAAAGAGCTCACGAGGTTCTTCATCTTCTTTCATTGCAAACTCATCGGCTTCATCTTGTACCACTTCATAGTTGGAGCGTTGAATGCTAGCACTTCCTCGATAGAGAGACACAACGCATTGCCATGCGTCTTTGGCCATGGCATGAGGTCGAACATGAGGGAGATCTTCGGGAAGGATTGCATCTTGGATGATGAAGAGAGTACTCTCATTGAATTGATTATCCACCACTTCTCTCGGAGTGAAGTTGCTTCGGTCATGTGGATAGAAACCTTCTTCAATGATTCTCCAAAGGTTAGTATTCACATGATTTAAATGACGCTCGAAGTGATACACCCAAGAATCAAAATCCTCATTTTTCACAATATTAGGAGGAGGACCGACATGATTTAAATGAGTAGAGGGAATTGGTCCTCCATAAATTGGAGGTTCCACATGGGCAAAGATGCCGGTGCCATTTCTACCACTAGTAGAAGGACTCTTTTCACTGTTAGCTTCCCCCTTGTCGGAGGTAGCATCCGTCACCTTGTTAGTGGGATCACCCACTTTCATCGGCGAGCTGGACAGTTTAAGTCCTTCAAGAAATTTAGTAAACATGCTTTCAACCTTGGTCGTCATGGAGTCTTTCAATGTGTCTAGAGCCACATTGAATTCCTCACGAGAGACCGCGGTTCCCCCATCGGCCGTAGACGAGATGGGATTCACACCGGAGTGCTCCACCGCATCGTCTGTGGTGTCAACCATACTCTTCGGACGGCAAAGTCCTTAATAAAGAGACAAGGCTCTGATACCAATTGAAAGGATCGATATGGTTGACTAGAGGAGGGGGGGGGTTGAATAGGCAACTAACAATTTTTAGCTTTTCTTTACCAAATTAAACTTTGCATCAAAGTAGGTTGTCTGGATATGCAACTAGGTGAACAACCTATATGATGCGACAACAACAAGCACACGAGCAAGTAAGGGAAACTACACAAGTAAGCCTGCAAAAGTAAAGGCGCGAGATAACCAAGAGTGGAGCCGGTGGAGACGAGGATGTGTTACCGAAGTTCCTTCCTTTTGAGGGGAAGTACGTCTCCGTTGGAGCGGTGTGGAGGCACAATGCTCCCCAAGAAGCCACTAGGGCCACCGTATTCTCCTCACGCCCTCACACAATGCGAGATGCCGTGGTTCCACTATTGGTGCCCTTGAAGGCGGCGACCGAACCTTTACAAACAAGGTTGAGGCAATCTCCACAACAATTGGAGGCTCCCAACAACACCACGAAGCTTCACCACAATGGAGTATGGCTTCGAGGTGACCTCAACCGTCTAGGGTGCTCAAACACCCAAGAGTAACAAGATCCGCTAGGGATAAGTGGGGGGAATCAAATCTCTCTTGGTGGAAGTGTAGATCGAGGCCTTCTCAACTAATCCCGAGAAAATCAACAAGTTTGATTGGCTAGGGAGAGAGATCCGGTGAAAATGGAGCTTGGAGCAACAATGGAGCTTAGAGGTGGAAGAGGTAGTCAACTAGAGGTAGAAGATGCCCCTTATATAGTCATGGAAGAAATCCAACCGTTATCCACATGTTCAGCCTGCGGCGGTACTACCGCTCCAGGAGCACGGTACTACCGCAAGGCCACGCGGTACTACCGTGGTGGACCACGGTACTTCCGCGGCAGCAGCAGAGGCTGGGACTAGCCTGACTGAGAGCAGTACTTCCACTTGCGCGGTACTACCGCTCCCCCTTGCGGTACTACCGCAAGGCAGGAGAGTCCAAGCCTACGAAGAGCGCGGATTAAAATGCATCCGTGCCTACTTCCGCCGAAAACAAAATAGTGCAAAAATCTGACGCGGTACTATCGCTAGGACGCGATACTACCGTAACCTAGCTGAGCCAGGCCGCGTGCGGTACTACCGCGCACGAGGCACGGTACTACCGTTGAGGCGCGGATGTAAAAAATTACATCCGCTCCTACTACCGTGACGCAGCGGTACTAGGTATGAGGGCCACGGTACTATGGCTATAGGGGAGCAGTACTACCGTGGGCTCCCACGGTACTACCGCGCTGGACGTGCGGTACTACCGTGTGGGTGCGGATGTAAAAAATTACATCCGCACCTACTACCGTACCGGAGCAGCACTAGGCCTGGGAGCCACGGTACTAAGGCTCTAGAGGAGCGGTACTACCGTGAACCCCAGCGGTACTACCGCAGGTGCTTGCGGTACTACCGCTCCATAGAGCAGTACTACCGCAAGTACAATAGTTAGCCGTCAGAGCAAGCAAAAAGAAGATAACGGAGGAAAGCTCCAAAGTGCAAGGGAAAGGTGGAGGTAAAGAAGGAAACGTGTACGTGATGATTCCACCCGAACCTTTCCGACGCGGACCCCCTCTTAAAAGTACGGCTCTCCTACGACTCAAATCCACCAAAAGAAACATAGAACAACGCCGTCTTCAATAGTCTCGAGGGGCACCGAATCGTCTCGTGCCTAGTGATGAAGCGTCTGAGAAACTCAAGGCACACGATTAGTCCGCAAATGCATTGTCATCAATCACCAAAACACCT
This sequence comes from Triticum timopheevii, assembly GCA_963921465.1. NCBI lineage: Eukaryota > Viridiplantae > Streptophyta > Magnoliopsida > Poales > Poaceae > Triticum > Triticum timopheevii. The sequence goes on along the minus strand of OY997264.1, from coordinate 474,501,963 downwards.
AAGGGATAAATATGCCCTTACACCAAGCTTAGATGCTTGAGACTCCTTGAAATATTATCTTGGGGTGCCTTGGGCATCCCCAAGCTTGAGCTTTTGTGTCTCCTTAATTCCTCCCATATCATGGTTTCTCTTTTTATCAAAAGCTTCATTCACAACAAACTCAACAAGAACTCGTGAGATAAGTTAGTATAAACCAATGCAAAACCTTATCATTTTCTACTGTAACAAATCACTCAAATAATTATTCAGAATTGCATACTAAATTCCTCTGCATATTTAATACTCCTATCCTCAAATAGAATCATTAATCAAGCAAACATATGCAAACAATGCAACCATAACAGCAATCTGCCAAAACAGTACAGTCTATAAAGAATGCAAGAGTATCAATACTTACCTGACTCCAAAAATTATGAACTAAAATTACCACTATAATAAATTTATCAGAGCTCAATATGCAAAAAGATTCAACATTATAGCACTCTCTGACTTTTCTAGGGAATTTTTGCAACAGCGGTAAACTTTCTGTTTTCAAACAGCAACATGTATACAAGCAAAATAAGCATGGCAAAGGCTATCCTTGACTTTTTTATTGAAACTAAAGATGCAAAACATTATTCTAACTAACAGCAAGCAAAAACTAACAAAATAAAATGATGCTCCAAGAAAAACGCATATCATGTTGGTGAATAAAAATATAGCTTCAAGTAAATTACCGATGGAAGTGGACGAAAGAGGGGATGCCTTCCGGGGCATCCCCAAGCTTTGACTTTTTGGTGTCCTTGGATTATCTTGGGGGTGCCATGGGAATTCCCAAGCTTAGGCTCTTTCCACTCCTTGTTCCATAATCCATCAAAAGAATTCATCCAAAACTTGAAAACTTCACAACACAAAACTCAACAGAAATCTCGTGAGCTCCGTTAGAAAAAGAAAACAAAAGACTACTTAAAGGTACTGTAATGAACTCATTCTTTATTTATATTGGTGTTAAACCTACTGTATTCCAACTTCTCTATGGTTTATAAACAAATTACCAGCCATAGATTCATCAAAATAAGCAAACAACACACGAAAAATAGAATCTGTCAAAAACAGAACAGTCTGTAGCAATCTGAAACTAACGCAAACTTTTGGAACTCTAAAAATCCTACCAAATTAGGAAGTCCTAAGCAATTAGTGTACCAATCTATAGAAAAAAGAATCAGATCATAAGCACGTTTCTGTGAATTAACAAAACTAATTTACTGGGTGCAAAAGTTTCTGATTTTCAGCAGGATCAACACAACTATCACCGTAAGCTATCCTAAAGGTCTTACTTGGCACTTTATTGAAACAAAATCTATAAAACATGATTACTACAGTAGCATAATCATGTGAACACACAAAAACAGTAAGGATAAGTATTGGGTTGTCTCCCAACAAGCGCTTTTCTTTAATGCCTTTCTAGCTAGGCATGATGATGACAATGATGCTCACATAAAAGATAAGAATTGAAACATAACGGGAGCATCATGAAGCATATGACTAGCACTTTTAAGTCTAATCACTTCCTATGCATAGGGATTTTGTGAGCAAACAACTTATGGGAACAATAATCAACAGGCATAGGAAGGTAACACAAGCATAACTTCAAGAATTTAAGCACATAGAGAGGAAACTTGATATTATTGCAATTCCTACAAGCATATATTCCTCCCACATAATAATTTTCAGTAGCATCATGAATGAATTCAACAATATAACCAGCACCTAAAGCATTCTTTTCATGATCTACAAGCATAGAAAATTTACTACTCTCCACATAAGCAAACTTCTTCTTTATAGCATACGTATCATCACAATAATCATCATAGATAGGAGGCATGCTTTAATCATAGTAAATTTGCTTATCAAAGATTGGGGGACAAAAAATATCATCTTCATCAAACATAGCTTCCCCAAGCTTGTGGCTTTTCATATCATTAGCATCATGGATATTCAAGGAATTCATACTAACAACATTGCAATCATGCTCATTATTCACATATTTCATGCCAAGCATTCTATGTAATTCTTATTCTAGCACTTGAGCACAATTTTCCTTCCCATCATTTTCACGAAAGACATTAAAAAGATGAAGCATATGAGGCATCCTTAATTCCATTTTTTGTAGTTTTCTTTTATAAACTAAACTAGTGATAAAACAAGAAACAAAAAGATTCGATTGCAAGATCTAAAGATATAGCTTCAAGCGCTAACCTCCCCGGCAACGGCGCCAGAAAAGACCTTGATGTCTACTACACAACCTTCTTCTTGTAGACGTTGTTGGGCCTGCAAGTGCACAGGTTTGTAGGACAGTAGCAAATTTCCCTCAAGTGGATGACCTAAGGTTTATCAATCCGTAGGAGGCGTAGGATGAAGATGGTCTCTCTCAAGCAACCCTGCAACCAAATAACAAAGAGTCTCTTGTGTCCCCAACACACCCAATACAATGGTAAATTGTATAGGTGCACTAGTTCGGTGAAGAGATGGTAATACAAGTGCAATGTGGACGGTAGATAAAGGTATTTGTAATCTAAAATAATAAAAACAGCAAGGTAACTAATGATAAAAGTGAGCGTAAACGGTATTGCAATGGTAGGAAACAAGGCCTAGGGTTCATACTTTCACTAGTGCAAGTTCTCTCAACAATAATAACATAGATAGATCATATAACAAGCCCTCAACATGCAACAAAGAGTCACTTCAAAGCCACTAATAGCGGAGAACAAACGTAGATATTATGGTGTTGGGGAACGTAGTAATTTAAAAAAAATTCCTACGCACACGCAAGATCATGGTGATGGCATAGCAACGAGAGGGGAGAGTGTTCGCCCACGTACCCTCGTAGACCGTAAGCGGAAGCGTTAGCATAACGCGGTTGATGTAGTCGTACGTCTTCACGATCCGACCGATCCAAGCACCGAACGTACGGAGCCTCCGAGTTCAGCACACGTTCAGCTCGATGACGATCTCCGACCTCCGATCCAGCCGAGCTCCGGAGATGAGTTCCGTCAGCACGACGGTGTGGTGACGATGATGATGTTCTACCGGCGTAGGGCTTCGCCTAAACTCCGCGACGATATGACCGAGGTGGAATATGGTGGAAGGGGGCACCGCACACGGCTAAGGAACGATCCGTAGATCAACTTGTGTCTATGGGATGCCCCCTACCCCCGTATATAAAGGAGTGGAGGAGGGGAGGGCCAGCCCTCTACTATGGCGCGCCCTAGGGGAGTCCTACTCCCACCGGGAGTAGGATTCCCCCTTTCCTAGTCCAACTAGGAGCCCTTCCATGTATTAGGAGTAGGAGACAATGAAGGGGAAGAGAGAAGGGAAGGAAGGAGGGGGTGCGGCCCCTCCCCCTAGTCCAATTCGGACTAGGCCATGGGGGGGGGGGCGCGGCCTGCCCTAGGCAGCCCCTCTCTCTTTCCCGCAGGGCCCAATAAGGCCCAATACTTCTCTCCGGCGAATTCCCGTAACTCTCCGGTACTCCGAAAAATACCCGAATCACTCGGAACCTTTCCGAACTCCGAATATAGTCGTCCAATATATCGATCTTTACGTCTCGACCATTTCAAGACTCCTCGTCATGTCCCCGATCTCATCTGGGACTCCGAACTCCTTCTGTACATCAAAACTCATAAACTCATAAAATAACTGTCATCGAAACCTTAAGCGTGCGGACCCTACGGGTTCGAGAACTATGTAGACATGACCTAGAACTATTCTCGGTCAATACCAATAGCGGGACCTGGATGCCCATATTGGCTCCTACATATTCTACGAAGATCTTTATCGGTCAAACCGCATAACAACATACATTGTTCCCTTTGTCATCGGTATGTTACTTGCCCGAGATTCGATCGTCGGTATCCAATACCTAGTTCAATCTCGCCACCGGCAAGTCTCTTTACTCGTTCTGTAATGCATCATCCCGTAACCAACTCATTGGTCACATTGCTTGCAAGGCTTATAATGATGTGCATTACCGAGAGGGCCCAGAGATACCTCTCCGACAATCGGAGTGACAAAACCTAATCTTGAAATACGCCAACTCAACATGTACCTTCGGAGACACCTGTAGTACTCCTTTATAATCACCCAGTTACGTTGTGACGTTTGGTAGTACCCAAAGTGTTCCTTCCGTAAACGGGAGTTGCATAATCTCATAGTTACAGGAACATGTATAAGTCATGAAGAAAGCAATAGCAACATACTAAACGATCAAGTGCTAAGCTAACGGAATGGGTCAAGTCAATCACATCATTCTCGTAATGATGTGATCCCGTTAATCAAATGACAACTCATTTGTCCATGGCTAGGAAACATAACCATCTCTGATAAACGAGCTAGTCAAGTAGAGGCATACTAGTGACACTGTGTTTGTCTATGTATTCACACATGTATTATGTTTCCGGTTAATACAATTCTAGCATGAATAATAAACATTTATCATGAAATAAGGAAATAAATAATAACTTTATTATTGCCTCTAGGGCATATTTCCTTCAGTCTCCCACTTGCACTAGAGTCAATAATCTAGTTCACATCGCCATGTGATTTAACACCAATATTCATATCTGTATATGATTAACACCCATAGTTCACATCATCATGTGACCAACACCCAAAGGGTTTACTAGAGTCAATAATCCAGTTCACATCGCTATGTGATTAACACCCAAAGAGTACTAAGGTGTGATCATGTTTTGCTCGTGAGAGAAGCTTAGTCAACGGGTCTGTCACATTCAGAGCCGTATGTATTTTGCAAATATTCTATGTCTACAATGCTATGCACGGAGCTACTCTAGCTAATTGCTCCCACTTTCAATATGTATCCAGATTGAGACTTAGAGTCATCTGGATCGGTGTGAAAACTTGCACCGAGGTAACTTTTACGACGGGCTCTTTTATCACCTCCATAATCGAGAAATATATCCTTAGTCCTCACTAAGGATATTCTTGACCAATGTCCAGTGATCTACTCCTAGATCACTATTGTACTCCCTTGTCAAATACAGAGCAAGGTATACAATAGGTCTGGTACATAGCATAGCATACTTTATAGAACCTATGACTGAGGCATAGGGAATGACTTTTCATTCTCTTTCTACTTTCTGCTGTGGTCGGGATTTGAGTCTTACTCAATTTCATACCTTTGCAACACAGGCAAGAACTCTTTCTTTGACTGTTCCATTTTGAACTACTTCAAAATCTTGTCAAGGTATGTACTCATTGAAAATCTTATCAAGCGTCTTGATCTATCTCAATAGATCTTGATGCTCAATATGTAAGTAGCTTTACTGAGGTCTTTCTTCGAAAAACTCCTTTCAAATACTCCTTTATGCTTTGCAGAAAAATTCTACATCATTTCTGATCGACAATATGTCACTCACATATACTAATCATAAAGGCTGTAGTGCTCCCACTCACTTTATTGTAAATACAGGCTTCATCGTAAGTCCATATAAAACTATATGCTTTGATCAACTTACCAAAGCGTATATTCCAACTCCGAGATGCTTGCACCAGTCCATAGATGGATCGCTGGAGCTTGCACATTTTGTTAGCACCTTTAGGATTGACAAAACCTTCTGGTTGCATCATATACAACTATTCTATAATTAATCCATTAAGGAATGCAGTTTTGACATCCATTTGCCAGATTTCATAAAATGTGGCAATTGCTAACACGATTCAGACAGACTTTAAGCATCGATACGAGTGAGAAAATCTCATCGTATTCAACACCTTGAACTTGTTGAAAACCTTTCGCAGCAAGTTGAGCTTAGTAGATAGTAACACTACTATTAGTGTCCGTCTTCCTCTTGAAGATCCATTCATTTAACATGGCTTGCTGATCATCGAGCAAGTCAATCAAAGTCCATACTTTGTTCTCATACATGGATCATATCTCAGATTTTATGGCCTCAAGCCATTTCGCGGAATCTGGGCTCATCATCGCTTCCTCATAGTTCGTAGGTTTGTCATGGTCAAGTAACATGACCTCCAGAACAGGATTACCGTACCACTCTAGTGCGGATCTCACTCTGTTTTACCTACGAGGTTCGGTAGTAACTTGATCTGAAGTTACATGATCATCATCATCAGCTTCCTCACTAATTGGTGTAGTAGTCACAGGAACAAATTTCTGTGATGAACTACTTTCCAATAAGGGAGAAGGTACAAATTACCTTATCAAGCTCTACTTTCCTCCCACTCACTTCTTTCGAGAGAAACTCCTTCTCTGGAAAGGATCCATTTTAGCAACGAATATCTTGCCTTTGGATCTGTGATAGAAGGTGTATCCAACAATTTCCTTTGGGTATTTTATGAAGACGCACTTCTCTGATTTGGGTTCGAGCTTTATCAGGATGAAACTTTTTCACATAAGCATCGCATCCCCAAACTTTAAGAAACAACAGCTTAGGTTTACTGCTAAACCATAGTTCATACGGTGTCGTCTCAACGGATTTAGATGGTGCCCTATTAAACGTGAATGCGGCTGTCTCTAATGCATAACCCCAAAACAATAGTGGTAAACTGATAAGAGATATCATAGATCGCACCATATCTAGTAAAGTACGATTACGACGTTCGGACACACCATTACATTGTGGTGTTCCAGGTGGCGTGAGTTTTTGAAACTATTCCACATTGTTTTAATTGAAGACCAAACTCGTAACTCAAATATTCATCTCCACGATCAGATCGCAGAAACTTTATTTTCTTGTTACGATGATTTTCTACTTCACTCTGAAATTCTTTGAACCTTTCAACTATTTCAGACTTATGTTTCATGAAGTAGATATACCCATATCTGCTCAAATCATCTGTGAAGGTCAGAAAATAATGATACCCACCGCGAGCCTCAACACTCATCGGATCGCATACATCAGTATGTATTATTTCCAATAAGTCAGTTGCTCGCTCCATTGTTCCGGAGAACGGGGTCTTAGTCATCTTGCCCATGAGGCATGATTCACAAGCATCAAATGATTCATAATCAAGTGATTCCAAAATCCCATCAGCATGGAGTTTCTTCGTGCGCTTTACACCAATATGACCTAAACGGAAGTGCCACAAATAAGTTGCACTATCATTATTAACTTTGCATCTTTTGGCTTCAATATTATAAAATATGTGTATTACTACGATCGAGATCCAACAAACCATTTTCGTTGGTGTGTATGACCATAGAAGGTTTTATTCATGTAAACAGAACAACAATTGTTCTCTAACTTAAATGAATAACCGTATTGCAATAAACATGATCAAATCATATTCATGCTCAACGCAAACACCAAATAACATTTATTTAGGTTCAACACTAATCCCGAAAGTATAGGGAGTGTGCGATGATGATCATATCAATCTTGGAACTATTTCCAACACACATCGTCACTTCACCCTTAACTAGTCTCTGTTTATTCTGCAACTCCCGTTTCGAGTTGCTAATCTTAGCAACTGAACTAGTATCAAATACCGAGGGGTTGCTATAAACACTAGTAAAGTACACATCAATAATATGTATATCAAATATACTTATGTTCACTTTGCCATCCTTCTTATCCGCCAACCAATTGGGGTAGTTCCGCTTCCAGTGACCAGTCTCTTTGCAGTAGAAGCACTTAGTCTCAGGCTTAGGACCAGACTTGGGTTTCTTCACTTGAGCAGCAACTTGCTTGCCGTTCTTCTTGAAGTTCCCCTTTTTTTCCCTTTGCCTTTTTCTTGAAACTAGTGATCTTGTTAACCATCAACACTTGATGCTCTTTTCTTGATTTCTACCTTCGCCGATCTCAACATCGCGAAGAGCTCAGGAATAACTTTCGTCATCCCTTGCATATTATAGTTCATCACGAAGTTCTAGTAACTTAGTGATGGTGACTAGAGAATTCTGTCAATCACTATCTTATCTGGAAGATTAACTCCCACTTGATTCAAGTGATTGAAGTACCCAGACAATCTGAGCACATGCTCACTAGTTGAGCGATTCTCCTCCATCTTTTAGCTATAGAACTTGTTGGAGACTTCATATCTCTCAACTCGGGTATTTGCTTGAAATATTAACTTCAACTCCTAGAACATCTTATATGGTCCATGACGTTCAAAAACGTCTTTGAAGTCCTGATTCTAAGCCGTTAAGCATGGTGCACTAAACTATCAAGTAGTCATCATATTGAGATAGCCAAACGTTCATAACGTCTGCATCTGCTCCTGCAATAGGTCTGTCACCTAGCGGTGCATTAAGGACATAATTCTTCTGTGCAGCAATGAGGATAAACCTCAGATCACGGATCCAATCCGCATCATTGCTACTAACATCTTTCAACATAGTTTTCTCTAGGAACATATCAAAATAAACATATGAAAGCAACAACGCGAGCTATTGATCTACAACATAATTTGCAAAATACTACCAGGACTAAGTTCATGATAAATTTAAGTTCAATTAATCATATTACTTAAGAACTCCCACTTAGACAGACATCTCTCTAGTCATCTAAGTGATCACGTGATCCAAATCAACTAAACCATAACCGATCATCACGTGAGATGGAGTAGCTTTCAATGGTGAACATCACTATGTTGATCATATCTACTATATGATTCACGCTCGACCTTTCGGTCTCCGTGTTCCGAGGCCATATCTGCATATGCTAGGCTCGTCAAGTTTAACCTGAGTATTCTGCGTGTGCAAAACTGGCTTGCACCCGTTGTAGATGGACGTAGAGCTTATCATACCCGATCATCACGTGGTGTCTGGGCACGACGAACTTTGGCAACGGTGCATACTCAGGGAGAACACTTCTTGATAATTAGTGAGAGATCATCTTAAAATGCTACCGTCAATCAAAGCAAGAATAAGATGTATAACAGATAAACATCAAATGCAATCAAAATATGTGACATGATATGGCCATGATCATCTTGCGCCTTTGATCTCCATCTCCAAAGTACTGTCATGATCCCTATCGTCACCGGCACGACACCATGATCTTCATCATCTTGATCTATATCAATGTGTCATCACATGGTTGTCTCACCAACTATTGCTCTTGCAACTATTGCTATCGTATAGCGATAAAGTAAAGCAATTATTTGGCACTTGCATCTTATGCAACAAAGAGACATCCATAGGGCTTCTGCCAGTTGCCGATAACTTCAACAAAACATGATCATCTCATACAACAACTTATATCTCATCACGTCTTGACCATATCACATCACAACATGCCCTGCAAAAACAAGTTATACGTCCTCTACTTTGTTGTTGCGAATTTTACGTGGCTGCTACGGGCTGAGCAAGAACCGTTCTCACCTACGCATCAAAACCACAATGATAGTTTGTCAAATAGACTCCGTTTTAACCTTCGCAAGGACCGGGCGTAGCCATACTTAGTTCAACTAAAGTTGGAGAAACTGACACCCGCCAGCCACCTGTGTGCAAAGCACGGCGGTAGAACCAGTCTCGCGTAAGCGTACGCGTAATGTCAGTCCGGGCCGCTTCATCCAACAATACCGCTGAACCAAAGTATGACATGCTGGTAGGCAGTATGACTTGTATCGTCCACAACTCACTTGTGTTCTACTCGTGCATATAACATCAACGCATAAAACCTAGGCTCTTATGCCATTGTTGGGGAACGTAGTAATTTCAAAAAATTTCCTACGCACACGCAAGATCATGGTGATGGCATAGCAACGAGAGGGGAGAGTGTTCGTCCACGTACCCTCGTAGACCGTAAGCGGAAGCGTTAGCACAACGCAGTTGATGTAGTCGTACGTCTTCACGATCCGACCGATCCAAGCACCGAACGTACGGAGCCTCCGAGTTCAGCACACGTTCAGCTCGATGACGATCTCCGGCCTCCGATCCAGCCGAGCTCCGGAGATGAGTTCCGTCAGCACGATGGCGCGGTGATGATGATGATGTTCTACCGGCGCAGGGCTTCGCCTAAACTCCGTGACGATATGACCGAGGTGGAATATGGTGGAAGGGGGCACCGCACACGGCTAAGGAACGATCCGTAGATCAACTTGTGTCTATGGGGTGCCCCCTACCCCCGTATATAAAGGAGTGGAGGAGGGGAGGGCCGGCCCTCTACTATGGCGCGCCCTAGGGGAGTCCTACTCCCACCGGGAGTAGGATTCCCCCTTTCCTAGTCCAACTAGGAGTCCTTCCATGTATTAGGAGTAGGAGACAATGAAGGGGAAGAGAGAAGGGAAGGAAGGAGGGGGTGCGGCCCCTCCCCCTAGTCCAATTCGGACTAGGCCATGGGGGGCGCGCGGCCTGCCCCAGGCAACCCCTCTCTCTTTCCCGCAGGGCCCAATAAGGTCCAATACTTCTCTCCGGCGAATTCCCGTAACTCTCCGGTACTCCGAAAAATACCCGAATCACTCGGAACCTTTCCGAACTCCGAATATAGTCGTCCAATATATCGATCTTTACGTCTCAACCATTTCGAGACTCCTCGTCATGTCCCCGATCTCATCCGGGACTCCGAACTCCTTCGGTACATCAAAACTCATAAACTCATAAAATAACTGTCATCGAAACCTTAAGCGTGCGGACCCTACGGGTTCGAGAACTATGTAGACATGACCTAGAACTATTCTCGGTCAATAACCAATAGCGGGACCTGGATGCCCATATTGGCTCCTACATATTCTACGAAGATCTTTATCGGTCAAACCGCATAACAACATACGTTGTTCCCTTTGTCATCGGTATGTTACTTGCCCGAGATTCGATCGTCGGTATCCAATACCTAGTTCAATCTCGTCACCGGCAAGTCTCTTTACTCGTTCTGTAATGCATCATCCCGTAACCAACTCATTGGTCACATTGCTTGCAAGGCTTATAATGATGTGCATTACCGAGAGGGCCCAGAGATACCTCTCCGACAATTGGAGTGACAAAACCTAATCTCAAAATACGCCAACTCAACATGTACCTTCGGAGGCACCTGTAGTACTCCTTTATAATCACCCAGTTACGTTGTGACGTTTGGTAGTACCCAAAGTGTTCCTTCGGTAAACGGGAGTTGCATAATCTCATAGTTACAGGAACATGTATAAGTCATGAAGAAAGCAATAGCAACATACTAAACGATCAAGTGCTAAGCTAACGGAATGGGTCAAGTCAATCACATCATTCTCGTAATGATGTGATCCCGTTAATCAAATGACAACTCTTTTGTCCATGGCTAGGAAACATAACCATCTCTGATAAACGAGCTAGTCAAGTAGAGGCATACTAGTGACACTATGTTTGTCTATGTATTCACACATGTATTATGTTTCCGGTTAATACAATTCTAGCATGAATAATAAACATTTATCATGAAATAAGGAAATAAATAATAACTTTATTATTGCCTCTAGGGCATATTTCCTTCATATGGTAGGGTACGAAACCACCTCAAAGTTATTCTTTCAGATCGATCTATAAAAGAGTTCGTACTAGAATAACACCTTAAGATACAAATCAACCAAAACCCTAATGTCACCTAGATACTCCATTGTCACCTCAAGTATCCGTGGGCATGATTATACGATATGCATCACACAATCTCAGATTTATCCAACCAACACAAAGTACTTCAAAGAGTGCCCCAAAGTTTCTATCGGAGAGTCAAGAACGTGTGCCAACCCCTATGCATAGGTTCCCAATGTCATGAAACCCGCAAGTTGATCACCAAAACATACATCAAGTGGCACATGATATCCCATTGTCACCACAGATAATCATGGCAAGACATACATCAAGTGTTCTCATAAAAGACTCAATCCGATGAGATAACTTCAAAGGGGAAACTCAATTCATCACAAGAGAGTAGAGGGGGAGAAACATCATAAGATCCAACTACAATAGCAAAGCTCGGGATACATCAAGATTGTGCCATAGAGGGAACACGAGAGAGAACACGAGAGAGAGAGATCAAACACATAGCTACTGGTACATACCCTCAGCCCCGAGGGTGACCTACTCCCTCCTCGTCATGGATAGCGCCGGGATGATGAAGATGGCCATCGGTGATGGGATCCCCCTCCGGCAGGGTGCCGGAACGGGCTCCTGGGAGGTTTTTGGTGGCTACAGAGGCTTGCGGCGGCGGAACTCCCGATCTATCTTCTGTTCTGAAAGTTTTAGGGTACGTAGGTATATATGGGTGCAGGGGGTACGTCGGTGGACCTCCGGGGTGCTCACGAGGTAGGGGGCGCGCCCAGGAGGGGGGGGGGGCGCCCCCCACCCTCGTGGGCAGCCCGGGACTCCCCTGACGTGCACTCCAAGCCCATCAGGTTGGTTTCCTTCCAAAATTAACTCCTCTAGTTGATTTCGTTCCGTTTTGACTCCGTCTGATATCCCTTTTCCTCGAAACACTGAAATAGGCATAAAACAACAAATCTGGGCTCGGCCTCCAGTTAATAGGTTAGTCCCAAAAATAATATAAAAGTGGATAATAAAGCCCAATATTGCCTAAAACAGTAGATAAAGTAGCATGGAGCAATCAAAAATTATAGATACGTTGGAGACGTATCATCCTATTGGAAACTAAGGGATATTAAGGCCTCCTTTTAATAGATAACCGGAACAAAGCATTAGCACATAGTGAATACATGAACTCCTCAAACTATGGTCATCACCGGGAGTGGTCCCGATTATTGTCACTTCGGGGTTGCCGGATCATAACACATGGTAGGTGACTATAGACTTGCAAGATAGGATCAAGAACACACATATATTCATGAAACATAATAGGTTCAGATCTGAAATCATGGCACTCGGGCCCTAGTGACAAGCATTAAGCATAGCAAAGTCATAGCAATATCAATCTCAGAACATAATGGATACTAGGGATCAAACCCTAACAAAACTAACTCAATTATATGATAAATCTCATACAACCCATCACCGTCCAGCAAGCCTACGATGCAATTAATCACGCACGGTGGTGAGCATCATGAAATTGGTGATGGAGGATGGTTGATGATGACGACGGCGACGAATCCCCCTCTCCGGAGCCCCGAACGGACTCCAGATCAGCCCTCCCGAGAGAGATTAGGGCTTGGCGGCGGCTCCGTATTGTAAAACGTGATGATTTCTTCTCTCTGATTTTTTTTCTCCCGAAAGCCAATATATGGAGTTGGAGTTGGCGTCGGAGGGCCACCAGGGGGCCCACGAGGTAGGGGGGCGCGCCCCCACCCTCGTGGACAGGGTGTGGGCCCCCTGGTCTTCATCTTTTGTGAGGATTTTTTATTGTTTTTTCTAAGGTGTTCCGTGGAGTTTCAGGTCATTCCGAGAACTTTTATTTTCTGCACATAAAACAACACCATGGCAATTCTGCTGAAAACAACGTCAGTCCGGGTTAGTTCCATTCAAATCATACAAGTTAGAGTCCAAAACAAGGGCAAAAGTGTTTGGAAAAGTAGATACGACGGAGACATATCACTATGTCATTTTAAAAATGTGTCTACGCATTTTTTTACGATTATGCCAAAACTTATCATGAAAACTTACGATATTGCTTTACGCATGTCTTACGAACCATTTATCACACCTGCAAGGAATTCTGACAACTCTGCTGGCCTACGAATGATCTACCTGACCTTTGGCTCGAATTCCAGCTATGAAGTTAGTCAACGCCTATATAAAAAATACGGCTAAAATTTTAGCTTCCTCAAAGAGATGCATTTCCTTTTCAGAAAGATGAATAATCCTCCGACCAATGATCATTTGCACACTGCAAATCTCAATTAACAAATATCACTTCTTGGCATAATCTTGAGAACTCAGCGATACATATTCTAGCTGCAAGCAAAGCTAGCATTTGAGAGCCTTGACTTGAGGACATTAGTACTAAAAACTCTATTTTTTTATTTTGACAGCTACCCGTGTTAAAGCTTGTTAACAAGAAAAACAAAATAATCAATTAATTAACTTTGAAGAGGTATGGATATCAAAATATACTAGATAACTGAGCTGGTGTTACCTTGTATGAGTATGTTCTATCTTGCTTACAACGTGCAGAGTAAACAATGATACACCTTTGGGCAACAACCTTTATCGATAAGCTAGATGGATTGCATCATTAGGTTTATCAACCTCAACCCAACCCACCAAGCCGGGAGTCGACATGAGAGGCCCATTAGCCGGGAGACTGTCATAAGGTTTTGAGGGTGTGTTAAAGAGTTAGACGATTACTGTCACTCCATTATAATTGTGTTTGATGCTCCTTGATTACTAGGATATAATGTTCTAGGAAAATTAGAAGCATAATTTTGGCTCTTCCAACCAAGATTGTAATTTTTACGAGCAATAAAATTAACATCACCAGTCTCAACATTAAATAACGTTTATAGAAATTTCTTCTTTACCTTTGATCATACATGTAAGTTCTTCAACCTTGGTCGTAAGCTCTTCATTCTTTTCTTCGGTGACTGGATTTGCCTTTCATGTAGCGGATCTTACATGATGCCACTGGCATGGTTTTCTTGCATGTCATCTAGAAGTTTCTTAGCACCATCAATTGGCTTTCCACTTCTTGTTGCCTTTAATGACTATACCAACACATCGGGTGTTTAATGACTGCACTGTATGTACACCGAGAGAATATTTTTCAACTACCATACTAATCTTATTGACAACAAAGTTTGGCATGGCATTCTGCTCCTGTTTGCACTTAACCTCTCCTTGACCAATCCTTGGTATCCCAAGTATCTGCAAGGCCTTACGACTAGGTAGAGACAAGGGACACAACCGTTGCACAACACACTGAAACAACATTATTACTCAAAATAAAGTAACAATCCCACTACATGAGTACATAGGGCAACGAGGCTAGAGCCTTTGGCCTGAAAGGACTACTCACACATCGCAAATAATTCACAGGAAAAAACACTGTACTCCATTCGTCCAGAGATACTTGTCCTAGAAATAGATAAAATTGATGTATCTATAACTAAAACAAGTCTAGATACAACCATTTCTAGGACAAGTATTTCCGGATGAAGGGAGTAGAAGATAGTACTTGAAGATGAATGGTTAAATAGTCTTACAGTGTTGTTGTATGCGAAGTACTCTCGATTACAAGTATAATGGCTATGGAGATGGGGACTTCGGAGGCGGAGATGGATATGGATATGGTTATTGTATATGGGAGTGGTGGCGCCTGCGAAGGGATGACTCGATGGTTGTGCGACTTTTGTCACCAAAGGGTTTTCTTCTCCTTTATATAGTCCTTGTGTGTGAAATAGGGTTTCTCGTCTATTGCCATGCGAATTACCAACGAGTGCCTTCACGAAAGATGTCAGTGATGATGTCATGGAGGCGGCGGTGCATGGTACAATCGCTGGTACACCTCTACACGTTATCCGACAATGCTAGATGCACCACCGGGACGGGGGCTAGGCGGAAAGGACCTTATTCCATCTTCAAGAAGCCGCCGCCCGTCTCGTCTTCCTGAGCAGAATAAAAACCCTAACAAAAATTGAAGAAGCATCTAAAAACAGAGCCCTCTCGCTGGCCAGGGCTAGGATCCACCATGCACCCATGGGCCTCAGGCCACAAGAGACGTGGCAGATCAGCGCCGCCGCCGATGGGAGGCAGAAACCCTAGCGCCTTTCCTTGGAGGAGAGACAAATGGAGGAGAGACGCACGACCATCGTGCTCTTCGGCTGGCGACACACACTAGGTGTTTGGCAGAAGGGCCATATAATCATTTTCTTTTCCCTCGTCGTAAGTTTTGCAGTAATGTGGAAATGTACCTAAATTTGGTTTTTGATATGCAAAAGGAGGTGAAAATTAACACAGCAAAAAGTATTGCGAGTTACATTTAGGGATAAGCTAATTGACAACTTCTCGATGCCTACATTTTGTAGGAAACTCCTAGTAAGTGTTTTCTGGAGTTAAGTTTATAGAATCTGTTAGAAATACCATCAGCAAATGATTGCGTTTTCTTAGCAATGTGGGCATACACACATATGTGCTCTTTAGCATTTGAATTATTTGACTTAATTTTGACATCCCCTCTGGTAGAGGAAGCAGTAAACTGCTGCAGCGGTTGCCCAGTACGGAGCATCGGAGATGCTTTATTATCACTGACAGAGGTCACAGAACCATCTACTCGCATTCAAGTTTCCTTAAAAAAAAAACGCTCGCATTCAAGCCAGCAACATCGAGCCGCTGGACTTGTACTGTTCTACCGCAGCTCCGCACGCATGACGCTGATCACCTGGGCCCAGATGACTCCTCACCCCCGCACGGCCCACGGGCTAGATCCTGACTGCGTGTGTGTCGCACGCACACGCCCCTGCTGCGAGGACGAGGAGAGCCCAATGACAGTCCCGTCCCCGTCCTGCCTGTGTCCCATCGTGCCTGTGGCCCCAGCCGTCAGCGAGCACGGATTCGACCCGTGGGTCGCACGCTTCCGCTGCGCCCTCTCGTGCTCCGCGAGCACCCTTTCCCCTTTCGACTCGACACGACCCGCTCGGCCCCCACTTCCCTTCCCTTCCCTTCATCACCATGTGGACTGACTCCTCGTCCTCCCCGAGCAGTCCTTCTCCCCCCGCTTTGCAGCCTCCTCCGCGGCGCCCAGCAGTTGCGCCCCGGGGCACACAAGAGAGAGAAAGAGGAGAGCGAGAGGGAGCCTCGCTTCCGCGCGAAGCTTCCGCCATGGGCCACATCTCGACCGCGGCGGCGAGCGCGGGGGAGCGCGAGCCCAAGGACCCGAGGACGATCGCGCGCAAGTAAGCTCCCTAACCCGACCGCGTCCCCGCCTCCTCCTTATGTTCCCCACCTCATTTCCTGCGATTCCGCGGTGTCTCGCATGCTGCGGATTTGGTTTGGGGCGATGCAGCGGGGTTTCCGAGCGGAACCAGAGTCAGTCACCCCTGTTTGTTTCACGAAGATTTCAACCTCTGGGGGTTGGTTCATGCCCCCGTTGCTGATTTGGGAGCTCTTGGAGGTTTTAGATGGGTTTCAAATGCTTCGTGATGCGCTTGTTGTTTTTGGCTGTTGATTATAGATAATGTTAGATTTAGCAGTTCATGCTCTGTAGTCCACTGTTTCGATTTCTTCCCCATTTCGTGTCGATTTATCTGATTAAATGACCCATCAGTTGTGATTAATTCTAAATTGCTTCCAGTTTAATTGCTATCTGTGCGCACAGTTTAATGCTCCGTGTACTAGTTGTTCGGAACGCGATCCCCATTCTTAATCTCTACGATTCGATCCTGTCGCAGACTTGCTTTGGGAAAGCTCTGCCAATCTTCCCAGTGGTCGCTCTCCAGTTTCTATGATAGCGGTAGGTGGGGCACATCAAACCTGTCGCAGTTACACCTTGACAATGCAGGGCGCCTGTTAAGAGAACATGCCGATGAATAAATGGACTAATAATAGTTGACCGAGATTTCGTGGTGTCTCTGCAGTACCTCCCATCCCTAGTCTGGCGACAGTCCTTTTCTTTGATAGAATCCCCAGTGCTGTACTTTCTGCTACTCCGCCTTTATTTGTCAGTCTCACAGACAAACAATTGGCGGTGTGTTGCAAAGCTTCTGTTGATCAATGATTACATTGTGTCATTAACAATATTAAGATCGGCTAACAACATTATATCTTACTCTGTTTCATTATACAGATTTTGGATAACAACATTACATCTTGTGCTTTAGGTATCAGTTGGATCTCTGCAAGAGGGCTCTCGAGGAGAACATCATAGTGTACCTAGGCACGGGATGCGGGAAGACCCATATAGCCGTGTTGCTCATATACGAGCTTGGTCATCTCATTCGCAAACCCAGACGTGATGTCTGCATCTTCCTCGCCCCGACAGTCCCCCTTGTTCTCCAGGTAGATTACTGTTTAACTTTGCACACATCACATTTTTAGGATAAGTTATGTAATTGGGCACGCGACTGCATAATTTCTCTCGAGGTTATAACTGCATTTTCCAGACTGAGCACAACTGTACATGTTTAATTAGTGCTCTTCTTCTCTGAAAACAAAACCGCTCTCCTTTTTTACAGCAAGCGACGGTGATTGCTAATTCCACCAATTTCAGAGTTCAAAGTTACTATGGGGATGGTAAAAACCCAAGAAATCATGAGGACTGGGAGACAGAGATGGGGGAATCTGAGGTAAGGTTTGCTCGACATTCTCCTTGCAGGTCAATCACAATGACATTCCAGCTTGGAAAATGTTGTAAGGGGCTATCTGCCTTATCATAAATTAGTTTATGACGCCTGAGTACTTAGCTAACTTTCACCCAGAGATGAATGAACACACCCGTGTAATTTCTTGTGAATTAGAGGTCTTTAATTCTGCGTACATGTAAACAACAGACCCATCAGTCTAATAATCTGCACATCCATTTTTGTCAAAATATGATAGAGTTTTGTTCTACTCGGTGCATAGTTTTGCACCTAATTTGCATCACTTTCTATGCCACTGCAGGTTCTCGTAATGACTCCCCAGATTTTGTTGCATAGTTTGCGGCATTGTTTCATCAAGATGGACTCAATTGCACTTCTGATATTCGATGAATGCCATCACGCACAAGCACACAAGCGGCATCCATATGCACAAATTATGAAGGTAGTGTCAAGATCTTCTTCCTGCAGTACAATTTGCAATGCACAGACTATCTTCATATGATGGAATAATTAGGTTTTTCTTTTCTTGGCCACCCAATGGTAGCATTGCATCATTGAATTTTCTTTGCACTTGAACTCGTCTCAATAAAACTACATCCACATGCCACTGTTGTTAATAAAACACTATTGGAGTTTAAATTGTTTGGTGCATGCTGATGGGAGAATTCATGCGTGTAGGTCAAGTTTCTAATAAATGGAGAATTAAATGAAAATAACATGTCTATGTTACTGGTTCGATATCTCCATATATTTGGTCATTAACCAATATATATGTTGGTCGACATATGTGTCATTGTATGTTTACCAACTAAGGATCACTTTAAAACTATAATTATTAAGATAACACAAACAAGTTGAATACTTGTCATCCATACTATTCAAGGATAATTATGCTGATGCCTCACAATAATACGATGTTTGTACATGATTTGTTTGGCCGCGGAGTTACGCTTGGGCCACCTGGGATCACTAGACAGTGATTTGCCTATGTTCAGCCCCTCTCGAGACGGTTAATGGCCCTACTCTTGCTTTGCTTGGATTATATCTCGAGATGGGAGTACAGTTGCTGTTACAATGAGGGAGTCTGTCGAGTTGATATGCAACTCGATGACTACTATGGACGAACTAGGTAATGACTCTAGATCTCTAGGGTTTCCGTCTCTTGTGGAAATGATCAAGTTGCTCCTCTTTTGCGGTCTTGGCCTCCTTTATTTATATACCTATGGTATGGCGGTGGCCTCATCTCCTTCTAGTAGGCATCCCCCTCCATGCACAAGTAGGATTCTAGACTATTCACGAGTAGGACTCGTGGTCTCTTTCCAAGTACCCGCAAGGCTTCCTTGTAGGAACTTGGAACATATCCCAAGTAGGTTGGTGAGCTCCATGGGCCCTAGGGCTTGCATATACCTAGGCATGTATACGACATATACAGTACATGCATATGGTAGAACGACTACTCGTCTTACTGATATTGTTCAAGGAACATGTTGTGCATTGAATCATGAACTCACAAAATTATAATCATCATTATGATTAACTCTTGCATATATCTCCAACAATACACGCATAACACATACTCGTTGAATGATTAGAGATACATAATAAAGGAATGTTCCTCTTTGGATCGCATGATTCTCAAAAGACAAGTATAGGGAAGACATAGGATTAGAGTGTCATGACTTCTTGAATCCTATAGGAAGTCGAAGCATAGGGATTTGCAGCATACTCTTTGAATGTTCCATAGGTATCTTGTGAGAATATTGAGAGAAGGTGCATGCAAGGTACAAACGAAATTTTCATATATATCCTTTTGCTCGAAATCCTATGAAATCGGGGCGTAGGGATGCAATCCATATGAGGTTCCTATGGATTGAAATCCTCCAAAATTCCTAGAGAGATTCCTCCACTCGAAGAAGCACTAACATTCATGTAACTACGAGAGTATGTGTAGCAAGTTACACATATTAGACTTGTATATATTAGCCATGTATAATATCCTGTTATCTATGGAGTTTTGTACATATTGTACCGCGCATATGCGTGCATATATAGCCTATGGTCTCATGGGAATATATGTTGCATATTTCCTGCATGGTATCAAGGCCTAGAGTTTTTTCTCTGCGGCCGCAACTCGTACTTTGATCAGTTTCGGCCTTTTTTTTTCTATTCTCTTATCATTTTTGTCTGATCTCCACCTCGTCATCGTTGCTTTTCATATCACTCTAGGAAGGGGACATCCTAGTTGTAGATGAAGGCATCACCAGTATCACCTTGCCTAGCTCGCACCTCATCCAAATCAAGCCTCCCGTTGTTTGCTTGCCTTCTAGGGCGTGCAGTTGATCAGGACTCCTCCCTTAGGTCGCGCCATCATTGTCGATTCTAGGCCGTTCCTGCCTTCAGACCAGCGGATGCAATTGTCTCCTCGAAGCCCTCGACATCCTCCTTGACCTGGCCTGTGCCACTGACTCCGCTCACCGTCGCACGATCGTCGCGATTCTTGGGTCATCTTTGTCTATCGACCAGGTTGTTGCTCACATTGTAGCCTCACCGGCCACTGTTGCCCTTCCTTCCCACCCGCGTAACTCCTCCCGTGGTCAAGCAAGCCCCACTACATGTCTCCATTCTCAGATCGAGTTGAGCCAGTTTGCTCTATTCTAGAAAAAGTGCAATATCTTCCTAATAGGACTTCATTTCCACCCCTCGTTGCCCGATGACTTTCGAAGTGTTAACTACCACAGAGTTTGTCGCCCGCATGCGCATTCACTTGCGTGGTCTTTTTCTCTTGGGTGTTCTCTTCGGCGAGGTCTCCTGTCCGTTGTGCCATGTTGCTCCTGTCGAGCCTACGCTATCAACTCTTGTCCCGGGTGCCACTCGGCATTAGATTGTTGCTGCCAAGGTTGCTGATGATGTTGTCGTTGTTTACTGTCATAAGGTTTATGAACTACAAGGTGGCTATACGCTTATCATTGTTAGGAAATACACAACTTGTATTTCTAGGTGACCCTAGGCCAATATATATACATGTACAGGTGCGGTACAATAAGCAGAAAACCCGCTACAGAACAGGGAAAATACAAGTACATGGCTAAATATATAACTTAACACCCCTCCTCAAACTTATGGTGGATCAACAACACTGAGTTTGGAGAGATAGAAGCCATGTTGTGCTCTAGTCTGGGCCTTCATAAAGAAATCCGCCAACTGTAACTTGGAAGGCACATACTAAAGAGCAATAACCTGATCCTGCACACCAGTGCGCACGAAAGAAGCATCAACACCAATATGCTTGGTGAACTCGTGCTTCAATTAGCATTGTATTGTCAGAGAAAACCAGAGTGGGTGTAGAGCAGAGTATGTGTAGTGACAGAAACACCAAACTCCTGAAGTAACCATCGTGCCCGAGTCATCTTTGTTGCCAAAAGAGCCATAACTTAGCCTCTGCACTCGAATGGGAAACCGCAGTCTGTTTCATCGTCTTCCTGACAATGAGAGAACCACGAAGAAAACACAGTAAGCAAAAAGTGAACGGTGATCCGAGCCTAACCCACGTAGCATTTGAATAGGTTTGAAGTTGTAATGAATCGGAGCAGGGAAAGAACAGACAGTGAGAGATCGTGCCACAAAGATATCGGAGAACACAAAGGAGGTGACTATAGTGAACCAAAGTGGGAGCAGAGACAAACTAACTCAAAATATGGTAGGAGATATCCGGACGAGTGACAGCTAGATAGATAAGACTCCCAGCAGGATGACGATAAGACATCTGATTGGGCAATGAGTCACCATCAGACCATGCTACCGGAGTGAACCGAATGCCACATGTCGCACGTCCTCAGCAGTTTCCCATTCACAGATGTGGGCACGGGGATCCAAGCACTATCATCATTTCGATTTGAGCGAAACCGATGGGTGCCTCAACGGTCCTCCTTACTGATATGTCAAGACAAGCCGGGGCTGGCTCGTGACGTTCCCATTCACATAAGGCCTGACGTCAAACATCAGTGTGTGAAGCCGTGACTTCCAAGGAACCCCCATGCTACAACACCTTGAGGTTGCACCGGCTCAGACAAGCCCCGCAGATGGAGTTAAGCCCGAGGCCTCGGCTAGGCGCAAGTTTTGACGAAGAGCTCCGAACTCCTGGAGCCCTCGCTATTTGCCCCCATCAACAAAGATGGCATCTCGGAAGTCTCGTGATGAGCAGGCCCGAAGGGTCCTCCAAGGCTGAGCTACCGAAGGACAAGCCTTGATAACCAGCAAAGAGACAAGAAGCTCGCCTGGGTTTCTCTTTCCTAAAGACCAAGGAACTCCAACCCCAAACACACTCAGGGGCTACTGACTGTGTAATACACTAGGGGTGGCTTCTCGAAGGGGAGCTCGACAACAGGCCTGCCACGGGGCCCAGGAGGCCCACCAACGATTTGGCAATAAGGAGCCCGGAGGATCAAATATGCATCTAGAGACTATCTTGGTCCCCAAGTCCATATGACGGCGGCCAGATTGGATCACCTCATGTAAAAGGTGGGGCCTAAGGGGCTTTCATTCCAATCTACATCCGTAGAACCATACTCTCGGTAGACTCATACTCCATCCCTTATTGTAACCCTCGCATGAGGTATCCCACCATGAATACAAACACAAACAGGATGTAGGGTGTTACTCCTTCCCGGAGGCCCGAACCTAGGTAAACTCTTCGTGCGTCGTCGGATCTGGTACTTCCGGCCACGTTTGCTACCCTACTAGGGCACTGGCGGGTTTATGCACCGTGACTGTTCCCGCATATAAAAATACAATGAGCACAACAAAGCTCGGGTAGGCTTGAGCTCGACTCGATCAAGTGAGTTTGCACTATAACAAAATAATGTTCACAAAAATAAAAAAAATATGATTAAGTTCAACCAAGCTTGAGTAGGCTCAAGCTCAGCTCAGGCAAAATTACCTCCAAACAAGCCTTGTTGAACTGTTCAAGCTCTAGCTTGATAAGCTTGTGAGCTTGACCCGAAGCTCAAGCTCGCTCATTTAGTGCTCATGCCGAGCTCGAGCCGATCCGAAAGCGAGTCGAACTCGAATAGTTCATGGAGCTCAAACTTTTTTTATAGCCCTACTTGTTTCCCTTCCTCCCGTGTTCGTCCCATCAAGTGGGCCGACAAGGTTAAGGCTCGCTCTAATGGTTCTCTTGAGCGTTACAAGGTTTGTCTTGTGGCTCGTGGCTTACAACAGGAGCATGGTCATGACTATAACGAGATGTTTGCTGCTGTGGCCCACATGACCAATGTTCGCACTCTTCTTGATGTGGCTTCTATTCACCACTTGTCTATCTTGTTATGGATGCAACTTGATTGTATTGCATAGCCCATGGGGCAAATATATAGTACAATAAGCATGGAGTACAAGGAAGAGAATCTAGACTGACACGAATAGGTAAACAAACCTAGACCAGTATAACTCTCCTCCCCCCCCCCCCCCCCCCCCACCAATGATGGGCATTGCATTTGAAGAAATGTAACACAAGAATATATATTATTTGGAATCCGATGGTTTGAGCCAAAGGAGGGTAGCGAGAAGATGCATCAGAGGAAGACAACCCATCATGAGAAGATACAAGATAAGTATCAAGAGAAGATGGGTCCAAGAAGACAGACACATCAAGGAAATGAAGCATTACACAAAAGATCGTAGCTGAAGAAACCGGTGGTGAAAGAATCTCGACGACAAGAGAATGGGAATACATTGATGACAATGCAAATGGAGACTACAGAAGTCCTATAGAATACAACCAGGACCGGAAATGCTGCGAAGTGAATAGAAAAGGACAAGGACCAGAAAAGAAGGCTGGCAGATTAACTTTTGGTGACTAGTGTTGAAAGAGGAAGACGAGGGATATTGGCCAAGTCAAATGCATCAAGGACGGAGCAGGCCAACTCTTGGTGAAGGACGAGGAGATTAAGCATAGATGGCGGGAGTACCTCGACAAGCTGTTCAATGGGGAGAATGAGAGTTCTACCATTGAACTGGACGACTCCTTTGATGAGACCAGCATGCGTTTTGTGCGGCGAATCCAGGAGTCTGAGGTCAAGGAGGCTTTAAAAAGGATGAAAGGAGGCAAGGCGATGGGCCCTGATTGTATCCCCATTGAGGTGTGGAAAGGTCTCGGGGACATAGCGATGGTATGGCTAACCAAACTTTTCGACCTCATTTTTCGGGCAAACAAGATGCCAGAAGAATGGAGACGGAGTATATTAGTACCAATCTTCAAGAACAAGGGGGATGTTCAAAGTTGTACTAATTACCGTGGAATTAAGCTGATGAGCCATACAATGAAGCTATGGGAGAGAGTCATTGAGCACCGCTTAAGAAGAATGACAAGCGTGACCAAAAATCAGTTTGGTTTCATGCCTGGGAGGTCGACCATGGAAGCCATTTTCTTGGTACGACAACTTATGGAAAGATATAGGGAGCAAAAGGACTTGCGTATGGTGTTCATTGACTTGGAGAAGGCCTATGATAAGATACCGCGGAATGTCATGTGGTGGGCCTTGGAGAAACACAAAGTCCCAGCAAAGTACATTACCCTCATCAGGGACATGTATGATAATTTTGTGACAAGTGTTCGAACAAGTGATGTCGACACTGATGACTTCCCGATTAAGATAGGACTGCATCATGGGTCAACTTTGAGCCCTTATCTTTTTGCATTGGTGATGGATGAGGTCACAAGGGATATACAAGGAGATATCCCATGGTGTATGCTCTTTGCGGATGATGTGGTGCTAGTTGACGATAGTCGGACGGGGGTAAATAGGAAGTTAGAGTTATGGAGACAAACCTTGGAATCGAAAGGGTTTATGCTTAGTAGAACTAAAACCGAGTACATGATGTGCGGTTTCAGTACTACTAGGTGTGAGGAGGAGGAGGTTAGCCTTGATGGCCAGGTGGTACCCCAGAAGGACACCTTTCGGTATTTGGGGTCAATGCTGCAGGAGGATGGGGGTATTGATGAAGATGTGAACCATCGAATCAAAGCCGGATGGATGAAGTGGCGTCAAGCTTCTGGCATTCTTTGTGACAAGAGAGTGCCACAAAAGCTAAAAGGCAAGTTCTACAGGACGGCGGTTCGACCCGCAATGTTGTATTGTGCTGAGTGTTGGACGACTAAAAGGCGACATGTTCAACAGTTAGGTGTGGCGGAGATGCGTATGTTGAGATGGATGTGTGGCCACACGAGGATCGCGTCCGGAATGATGATATACGAGATAGAGTTGGGGTAGCACCAATTGAAGAGAAGCTTGTCCAACATCGTCTGAGATGGTTTGGGCATATTGAGCGCAGGCCTCCAGAAGCTCCAGTGCATAGCGGACGGCTAAAGCGTGCGGAGAATGTCAAGAGAGGGCGGGGTAGACCGAATTTGACATGGGAGGAGTCCGTTAAGAGACCTAAAGGATTGGAGTATCACCAAAGAGCTAGCTATGGACAGGGGTGCGTGGAAGCTTGCTATCCATGTGCCAGAGCCATATGAGTTGGTTGCAAGATCTTATGGGTTTCACCTCTAGGCTCTAGCCTACCCCAACTTGTTTGGGACTAAAGGCTTTGTTGTTGTTGTTGTTGTTGTTGTTGACTAGTGTTGAAGTGCATATGTGGATTGCCTAGCCCTTTCCACCAGTTCGGACTTTTGGTTGCGTTGGCTAGTGCATGAAGCTTAACATGTTATCAGAGCTAAGGTCGTGAGTTTAAGTCCTGGCTTTCACAATTTATTCAAAAATAGCTGCTGCCCCCATAGGCCTCTTGAGCCATACCTCTGAGTCTATTCAAGTGTTGATTTCCCGCGTCACACGTGAGAGGGGGTGCTTTTGGTTGCGTTGTCACGCAACCAAAACTCCGAACTGATGGAAAGGGCTAGGTAATCCACATATACACTTCAACACCCCCTCCCAGTGTGACGTGGAAAGTCAACACGTGGATAGACTCAGAGGTATGTCCCAAGAGGCCTATACATGGACACAAAGGGGGGAACAACATTTTTAGATAAATTGTGAAAGCCGGGACTTGAACTCAAGACCTTAGCCCTGATACCATGATAAGCTTCATGCACTAGCCAACGCAACCAAAAGTCCGAACTGATGGAAGGGGCTAGGCAATCCACATATACTTTTAACAACTAGCATGACAGATAAACACGAAAGAGCAGCGGACTTGGTGGACACAACAGAAAAATAAAAAGCTGGAAGCTAGGAAGCACACACGAGCCAATAAAGCAGGAGTCATCATGTTTGTAGGAGAGGCTGTGCAGGTGAGATGCCGACGAGGAGCAGTAAAGAACAATAACTAGCGACGAGCACCCAGCACCGATGGATGGTGCATATGCGAGACCGAGTCAATGAAATGACCACCGTCAAGAATCATCGAATAGCGCGGGAGAGAAAGGACACCCGATGATGACATTGTACCTGCCATTTAAAAAAAAATTTGGTGAAGAAAACCAATCTGCCAAGGGGCCCTGTACGGGCCATGCAACAACACTAGGCAAGCATTGTAGGGAGAGCAGCGTGTGAGTCAACAGGCGAGCAGTCCTATGAGTTGTCCTTTGCTGTAGAGGTGCAACATGAGCAAGGAGGAAAAGGTGCGAGGAAGCCGTCGACCAGGGATGGCCTGCAGGCAATGGAGGTCACCGGAGCTCCAATCGGCGGGGAGCGGCGGAGCCAATGAGAGGTGACATAGGAGGGCGGTGTCTCGGCGTAGGCCCAATCTGAGCGAAGAGGTGATGTCTAGGCGCAGGGAGGCATCACGAATCGTGGGAAGGGAGGTTGTTGGAGATGTGAGGGCGGCACTAGGGCTGCAAGAAAAGCTCGAGGCTTGTGAGCCGCTCAAGATCGACTCGTTTTTTGGCTCGACTCGAGATCGACTCAAAAAGAAATGAGCCGAGTATGAACACTTTTTGTAGCTCAGTTGAGAAACGAGCTGATCTTGAGTCAATACTAGCTCGCCCGATTTTAGCTCGATGGCTCGGCATAATATAATTATGTTAAATGATCATGTCATATATTAAATAGAAATAGGATAATTTATTACCATACATATCGCCCATGATTTTTCTCCATTTTATTTACAAGCAAACATGGAAGCTTAATTAATTGTAGGGAAAATTTTGACCATATATTATGGTACGTGGTCGGCCATGTGTTAAGTAGTCTATTGTTTTTGGCATCTCCAGCATGCACTACGCTGCAAGTTTTCATGATTGTTGGCCTATATTTTGTTTTCCCAGACTTTTAGTTGTGAGAGAATAAGTCATTCTAAGAAATTTATATTATGATCGTTTTGATTGGGATAAATATTTAATGTTTTCTATGTCAAGTTGTGCTTATCTAGTGGGAATAATAGTCATAGACTTTTAAAAAATTGTCGTCTCATTTAGCTCGAAACTAGCCCGAGGTTGACTCGAGATCGTTACAAGCTGAGCACGAGTCATGTTCTACAGCTCGATCTTGAGCTTCACTCAGTTTGAGCTCGCTCGAATTATAATATGAGTTGAGCTAAGCCAAGTCCAACTCGCTCGAACTCGACTCGTTTGCAGCCCTAGGCGGCAGGACTGACCTGGAGGACGACGACACGTCGACCAACACCAGGTGGGCATCAGCCTTGGTGGAGCCGAAGGGAAGTGCACGGCGTTGAAGGGCCCGAGACAGCGGTGCAACCAGCACCAGACGGACTGGTGGGAGGCGTGGGAGGTTGGCTTCGACCTGGTGGAGAGAAGAAGCGCTCATGAGCTGGTTTGGTTGTATTATGGACCATTAATCTGATGGCCACTCGTTTCCTGCTTCTTTGTCGTCATCTCATCATCAAACAGTGTCGGTGTCATGCAGATATTCAGTCTTACCACGTTGCTAGTTGGAAGTTGGAACAACTAGTTGACTTTAATTACAATAAGCAGTTAATTAATGCAGAAACTGAATGACTGCTAATATGTGTTGAATACTACCCCTTTAGTTTCCTAGAAGATGCCACTTTTGCATTGCAATATGGCTTTACATGTGCACCGTCTAAATCACACTCGCACCACTAGTTTGCATTGCAAAATATTTCCATTGAAACTAGCAAATTATATATTCTGTAGATACTTTTTGAGACAGTTGTAGGCATATGGTTTTCAAGTATCTGTTCCGAATATTTTTTATTGTTAAATATAGTAGTCAGAGTTTCAAAAGTTTGACCCTACCTATGTCTAAAATGACAGCTTTCAAGGAGTATTGTTTAACAAATTCAGTGAACGGCAGAAGTTGCAATCTGAAAAACATGTTTCAGGAATTCTACATTAATAACGTTATTTCAGGAAATCATATACCTGAAACATTGTTTATGAATTCTACATGATAACTCTGTTCAGTCTAAAAGACATTTGTAGCATTGTTTCAGGAATTCTACGATAATGACATGGTGAAGCCCCCTCGCATTTTTGGCATGACTGCTTCACCAGTAATGGGAAAAGGTAATTGTAATCTAATGTCAGTCCTATCAGGAAACTTTTCACGGTTATGGTTTTTTAATTACCTTTGGTGGCCAACCACATTCTCTTGAAATCGTGATATTTGATCTCACCTTTTGTGTTATCTGAGAGTTAGGACATAGTATTGCTCTCTCTTATTTGCAATTAAATTTGGAGCCATTATTTTTTCCTCTAGGAATTATTTATCGCATCGTAAATGTGGCCAGATTTTCTAGATAGTTATGTGGATCTCCTTGAACAGAAATGCACATCCTGTTTTCACTTCAATAGCATTTTTCTGTACCTTAGGACTTAGTAGTTCGCAGTCATGTTGGCATAGGATAATTATCGTTTTAATTAGTGTAATCCTAATTAATGGTCTTGTGCTTTTTGTCTACCTTTTTTCCTGAGGTCAGTCTTCTATATGTTGATGACATGATCATCATTGGAGATGAATTTGAGTTCATTGCCTTTTTGAAGGCCCGTAGCGAGCACTTTATTATGGCTGATTTTGGTCCTCTTCGCTGCCTTCTTGGATTGAAGGTTCATCTACCTCCGGTGGCTTCTCCATATCCCAAGAGAAAAGAAGGCTCGTCTTAGTGAGCAGTTTCTTATGTCTGATCTTGGTGCTCTTTGCTACCTCCTTGGATCAAGGTTTCTTCTACCTCCGGTGACTTCTTCATATCCAAGAGAGCAGAAGGCTCGTCTTAGTGAGCAGTTTCTTATGTCTGGTCTTGGAACTTTCTTCGTTACCTCCTTGGATTGAGGTTTCTTCTACCTCCGATGGCTTCTTCGTATCCCAAGCGAAAAGAAGGCTCGTCTTAGTGAGCAGTTTCTTGTGTCTGATCTTGGTCCTCTTTGTTGCCTCTTGGATCGAGGCTTTTTATACCTCTGATGGCTTCTTCATGTCCCAAGAGGAAAGAAGGCTCGTCTTAGTGAGCAGTTCTTATGTTTGATCTTGGTCCTCTTCGCTACCTCCTTGGATTGAGGTTTCTTCTATCTCTGATGGCTTATTCATGTCCCAAGAGAAGTACATCCAAGATCCTCTTGCTTTTCTTACTAATGAATGCACGTTAATGGTTGACTCCGATGGAGCTCACTGTCCACCTCCCAAGCTTCTATTGGTGAGCCTTTTGCTGCTCTTACTGATGAGTGTATCGTTGACTGTTGAGACCGATGGAGCTCAATGTCCACCTCCAAGCTTCTAAGGTGAGCCTTTCCTAATCTAACTCGTTGTCATCATCATGTTGACAGTCTTGTCTATCTAGCCGTCATTCATCCAGATATTTCATATCAAGTCACATTCTGAGTCAGCACTCCCCTTCAGGTTCACTATAGTCACCTCCTTATATTTCTGCGAGATCTCTCTTGCATCTTTTCTTTCAATGCTCCAGTTTGCTAAAGCTTCATGCTATTCAAATGCTACTTGGATTAGCTATCCGAAGGGCTGCCAATCACATTTTGCTTGCTCATTGGCTGGAAGACAAAGAAGCATACTGTAGTTTCCTGTTCGAGTGTAGAGGCGAATTGCGAGCTATGATTCTCTTGACAGTAGTACTGACTTGGCTACAGTGGTTGCTCGAGGATTTTGGTGTTTCTGTAACTACACCAACTTCTCTTTGTCTGACAATACATGTGTTATCAACATTGCGCGCGACCCTATGAAGCGTGAGCTTACCAAGCATATGGCGCTGATGCTTCATGCGGTCCCGTGCAGGATCAAGTGATTGCGCTCTTTAGTATGTGTTTTCCCAGCTTCAGTTGATGGATTTCTAGACCGAAACTAGAGCACAACACAGCTTTTACCTGTCCAAATTAGGTGGTGTTGATCCACCACAAGTTTGGGGGTTGTGGGTTTTAGAGCTGTATATGTTTTTCCAGATATTAACTACATAATCCCTATTATATATAAGAGATTTTTTGCATATCTACCACACCTGTACATATTAGCTACGTGATCCCTATAATATATAAGAGTTTTTCTGCATATTTGCCACCTGTACGTGTGTGACATACAAGTTGCATATTTCTCACAGTTATAGCCACTCCTTGACGCCTCTTGCTGTTATGTCTTAATCCTTCTGCTCTGCAAGCCTCTTCTCATGTTCCTCTACCTGCTTGTTACAATGTCTATTGCCAAAAGGCACATGACACTTGTGATACGCTATTGATTTTCTGGGACTCTTTTTAGCGAGCAATGGTAGGGGAACCCCCCACCTGAAGTGAAAATTTTATTGAACAAAAACTCGATATGTACAAGGAGATTTACTGACGCGGCAAGCTAAGAGAACTTATGCCAGACACACGGGAGCACCATTCGACCAGCATGCCATTGCTGAGACGATATGAGAAGTGCAAATCCGAGAGGGCGGCGTGCTCCAGGATCATCCTCCAAACAGCGAGTGGCGTGAGATGCTCACCATCGAAGACCAATCGGTTCTGGCTTTTCAGAAGCACCGAGCGCAAGGAGGACCAAGGTTTGGCGATGGAATGGTGCAGATGCGCTATGGACTGCTCATAAAAGACGCAGAACCGGTGAAAGAGCACCCCAGACCGGGCTAGGACCGATTGTCTGCTGAGATGCCAAGCCAGGAACAAATTAAATAGGACGTGGACAAGAACCTTGTCTGGCACCGTGTAGAAAGGGCTGGAGGCTGAACCAATCCACCATCGTCAGAATAGGAAGCCCTGTATGCGTGTGTTGCCATGGTGAGCGAGCCGGAAGAAGGTCTACACTTTCTTCAGAGCAAAATGGTCCCAGTTAATGTTTGGCAAGATCTAGGCCTATACTGGAGCGAAAAGAATGGGGTAGGCTGCTGCCCATGACATGCTTGTCGGCTTTGCCAACCACAAGTCAGGTGGACAGCTCAATTGGTCGAGCTCTGCATCAGCCGCTGTGGTGCTGGTGAGGCAAGATTGCAAGGGTAGGTTGAGGGAAACCCCAGCAATCACCTCAGCAATGGCAGCCTTGGCACATTTTTTTAGATTAACATAAAATGCTACAGCTGTTACCAGGGATCTTAGAAATTAGTTGTTGGATTAGCATTGCACTAACATGAAATATTAGGTTGGTCTCTAGTGTTGCCTACTCCCTGCAATGTAAGTTTTTTTGTTTACCATTTGTGGTCATGCAACTGTTCTTATGTTTTATATGACAGGCGGGTCTAACAAGCTTAATTACACCAAATGTATCAACAGCCTTGAAGAATTATTGCATGCCAAGGTACATACTACTAGTGTTCCCCAAGAGTTCTGCTGGGTTTAGGAATAATACTTATTGACATTTGTCTTTGCAAAACTTCTCTCATGTTGGATAGGTCTGTTCGGTTGATAATGCAGAGCTGGAAAGTGTGCTTGCTTTTCCTGATATGGAGGTGTACACGTATGTCCCGCTTAGTCACTCTAATCTTACTGTAACTTACAACAAAGAACTTGATCGCTCAAAGCTTGAGGTAAAGTTTTGTTCTGCTATATAGTCGATTATTATTATTTCAAATTCCAATTACACAGGCTTAGGTTTTCTGTTCTTTTTCATCTCCTTTTTGTTATTTCTATGAGTTTGAAACAGAGTGAACGCATACTACGCGAGAGCCTATACGATTTCAAGGATTCTCAGAAGAAACTAAAGTCCCTGGGGAGGTTGCATGGAAATTTAGTATTCTGTTTGCAAGAACTTGGTTCGTTTGGAGCTCTGCAAGTAAGTTGACACTGTTTAATCAAATACGTTGATAATGAAATATCCTTAAGCCTTTTTGTCTGATTCACTCTAATTTGGAACGTCCTTCTCTTCAGTTAGTTGGTTCAATTTTTTTCTTTTGGGGTGTGGCTTGGGAGCTGTTATCGGATGCTCCTCGCTTTTATGTGAAAGCGTCCATTTTAGGAACTTCGTAAATACAAGATAAATAATAGATTGTGTTGTGTTTAATAAAGAATGTTTCTTGAGAATTTGTTACAGAATTAGAAATAACACTATTTTTGGGTGAAAGTTTATATTGTTCATATGCGATGCGATGTTCACTTAGCTCGTAACAAATGTTCTGAGTGGATTTACTACGAGCCTATGGATGTACAAGTGCTTCATACATGGTGTTTCCGTAGATTGCAAGAAAGTTTTGTTAGTTCTCCTGTGGTGGCACCCCCCCCCCCCCCCCCCCCCCCCCCCCCCCCGACATGGGGGATCACAATGGTAGCTGCCCTTCTCATCTACCGACTCCAAATTCAAATCCGCCTAAGGTGCTGATTCCCCACTAATGGACTCTAAATTCTGCCCAAGGCGAACCTCTGCTAAGTCAGATTTTCCTCCTCTACTTGGCTGCCGTTTGAGTGTCCAACCTTTTGAAGTTGGGAGCATAACGTGTACGCAGGCGTGTATGATCTTGTTTGTCATGGATTCTATATTTCTTGCTTTAATCTTTGATTATGCTTTTATTTGCTATTTAGTTGTAGTGTTCTTGACTGTTTTCTCCTTTGTTATACCACCTCCATTCCTAAATATAAGACGTTGGGGTAGTTTAAATTAAACTGCCCCAACGTCTTATATTTAGGAATGGAGGTAGTACAAGTGTTTTTTTTTACTTTTTTGTTGCCTCCTTTTAAGATAGCATCAGATGTGTTATTCCCTATTTTGTTTGATTTTAGCGCAGGCTGCAAAGGCTTTCCTTTCATTTGATGGTGATGTTTTGGACAGAAAGGAGTCTGACATGAACGACAATTCTACCAGATTTAAGCATCACTACCTAAACAAAGCAATTTCTGTTCTGAATTGCAACATATTAGACGGTGAGTTGTTATGCAAGTTCTCACCTAATTGTTCTCCTTTTACCCCTACGTTAGTTCCTAGATTTATCTGGTCCACCTTCCCTATAAAATCTGGCAGTGGATTTTTTTTTTGAGTTTTTAACAACAAATCGTCCTGGTTATTGGCTGGATTTGATATCCTGCCTGTAATGCTGTTCATTATTTGAATTTCAGAACGGGCATCCAAAATTTTCAAAGCATAAAAGAGAAATATGAACTCATTCATCTTCCTAAAATAACAATATATCTTACAAAACTTTCCATGAAAACATACTGGAGTAGGTTTTCTTTTAGCATCATACTGGAGTAGTCGACGCCAGGGCTTCACCTGTTCAAATTTCCTGCTGCCTACCATCATTGCATCTTGGCCGTTAGCATTTTTAGATGGTAGTGGATTTGGCTTTGCAGTTAGAGGTGTCTGGACTCTATATATGTGGTACTTATAATCCAAAGATAAATATTTAGGGAAAAACTTCAAACTAAAATTTGCAAAAGCAACCTCCGTCGAATTGACAAGGAGTTCATAGACTGGAGGCGATCAGCTGTCACATCCATTCCATCTTTGCAAGTAAAAGGTTATCGTCATTGAATGCTTACAACATGGTGGATTTGGAAGTAGCGAAACCCTGGTGTCTCAACAAGGCCTGGCATAGCTACGCTGCTGGACACTACCCATGCAGAGGCAGGACTGTAGGCTAAGGCAGGGGGCCGACGGATTGCTTACGAGATTACCTTCCAAGCTTAGTGCTTATGGGTGGGACGTGTGTTGTGGCCTTTGTACGTACATAAACATGTTCGATCTCTGAATGCATTGTTTTTTATTTGCAAAAGCATGCTTGATTTTGTGCTAACAACTAGAACTTGGACACCTTCCTGTTTCCTTAATAACAATCAGTACTGGAATTGTTGAGGATATGTACGTTTCGATAAAGAGCTAGCTATGGACAGGGGTGCGTGGAAGCTTGCTATCCATGTGCCAGAGCCATGAGTTGGTTGCGAGATCTTATGGGTTTCACCTCTAGCCTACCCCAACTTGTTTGGGACTAAAGGCTTTGTTGTTGTTGTTGTTGTTATGTACGTTTCGATAAGGTTTTTTATTGGAAATAGTTGCCATCTTAAATGCATATTTTTTTCTGATTAGCCCTTCACGAATCTGACAAGACGTGCTTTCTAGGTACCCATGATGATTCATTTCGTCTAGAGATGCTAGAAGAACCTTTCTTCTCAAATAAAATTGTGGTTCTTATTAAAATACTCTCGAGATACAGGTGAGCGTACTCGTCAGTGCTACTATCTTTTTTCATAACATTCTTTATGCTTTGGATTTATACGGACACATTATGGTACCGGAGTATCTGTACTTAATTTAGGGTGTAACGAAATCTTGTTACTGATTGGGTAGCAGTAATTCCTTTCCACCGGCTTACATTTTCCACATGAAAATGTGAAAATGCAAGAAGAATCTAGCTGGAAGCCACTATTCAAACATTGTAATTATAACCACTTGAGAAAGTTTCAACATCTATCTGTTCTCATCATCCTGCTTATTTTGCTCTGGTTTCTGCAATAAGCAGGCTAGAGGAAAACATGAAGTGCATAGTTTTCGTGAAAAGAATAACTGTTGCAAGAGCAATAGCACATATCCTCCAAAATTTGAAAGGCCTTGATCTTTGGAAATGTGAGTTCCTTGTGGGACGCCACTCGGGACCAAAGAACATGTCAAGGCAGAAGATGGATGCTATTGTTGAAAATTTCTCTTCTGGCGAGGTATAATAATTGGTGTAATTAGGCATTCATACCTTCTACATGAATTCTTCCTAAGACAATAAAAAGTGTTCTTTGGTTAACTATTTTGAGCATGTCACATCCTGCATTTATTCTTGGCCTGCTCTTTCTTCAAGAGTAAGTTAACATTTTTTGTGATGTAAATATGTAATTGAGCACACCTGGGAGCATAATCATAACTAGGTGGCTCGTACTGATCTTGGTTGTTGTCGAGGTGGATTTTTAATTTCTTATTGGTGCGCACCTAACTATGAATATAACTGGTTGGCATACAACATCAGGGCCAGCATACACAGTCTCTGAGATCCACCAGTTGAGTCAGCGAGTCGGCAGTTTAGTCAAGTATAAGCCAAATTCAGTTTAACTAGGCCATGGGCTAATTGTTTCTGATGGACGTTAGTGAGCTCCTATGTTGTAACGGCTGAATGAGTAGGCACTTACAATGTACAAGGTTGACACGGGACAGATTGAAGGATTGGTTCTTGGCTTGTAAAGTGTTGTTGGATTATACTTATAATAAAGACATAGGGTTTTAGTAGGTCTTTTTGACTCAAGCAGGGTTCTATCCTGGATCGGACTCGTGGGACTAAGGGCTTTAGGCCTACATTTGTATTATCCTTGAGTTGGTAATGCATGTGGTAAATTACTTGCGACACACGCCCCAAAATCTAACGTTGGCCTTATACGCATATATATACTATGCTTCTTGCATCACAATTCCTTTGCATTCGCTGTTTGCAGGTGAATCTTTTGATTGCTACCAGTGTAGGTGAAGAGGGTCTGGACATTCAGACTTGTTGCCTCGTTGTGCGGTTTGATCTTCCAGAAACTGTTGCCAGTTTTATCCAGTCGAGGGGACGTGCTCGGATGACAAATTCTAAATATGTTGTTCTCCTGGAGAGGTGATTTTTCCATTAAATAGATAGACAATTGGTGTTAATATTATAGGTTCGATTGTACTTTAGTCCTTGATTTTTGCCCTTCTTATTCATTCTGATACATACCAGGGGCAATCATTCTCAAGAAAAGTTGCTTAATGACTATATTGATGGTGAAGGCATTATGAATGGAGAGATAGACTTGAGAACTTCAAATGATGTGTTTGATCACCTCGAGGAGAAAAGTTATCGAGTGGAAAAAACGGGTGCTTCCATTAGCACTGCATGTAGTGTATCTCTACTACATCGCTACTGCTACAACCTGCCCAAGGATATGTAAGGGCTGCTGTGTACGTCAACCTGTTATGATTGCCCATGCTTTTATTCATTAGTTCTTTGTTGTACTAATATGACCAAACTTCTTGAAGGTTCTTCAATCCTTCCCCAGCATTCATCTACATTGATGACACTGAGGGGATAATCTGCAGAGTAATTCTTCCACCAAATGCTGCTTTTCGTCAAGTGGATGGCCAACCATGCCAATCAAATGACGAGGCTAAGAGGGATGCATGCTTAGAGGCATACGTGAAATTGTATGAATTGGGTGCTTTGACAGATTTTCTTCTGCCTGGTTCAGGTTCAGGAAAGAACAGGGCATCAACAACAAACGGTTCAGCAAGCAACAGTCATGATGGTATGTTCACTCACTTGTTCTTACATTGTCATAATACTGGTGATTCGGCTCAGCTATTGTTTGCATATTTCAGATGAAAGTCTAAGAGAAGAGCTTCATGAGATGTTAATTCCCACAATTCTCAAACCTTCAACATGCAAACTGGACAGTCCATTGAACTTGCATTTCTACTATATTCAATTCTTTCCCATACCAGCAGATAGACATTATCGGATATTTGGTCTTTTTGTGATCAACCCCCTTCCTATGGAAGCTGAAAAGTTGGAGGTTGATTTGCATCTGGCTCGTGGCAGGATTGTGAAAGCAGGAATGAAACATTTAGGGACGATACCATTTGACGAAGAACAGGCACCGTCTTGCTCATTTTTTCATATGTTAACATGTGATCGTTTATTGAATGGCGTATAAAATGTTAACATTGTTTTTTCTTGTCAGATGATGCTTGCACGCAATTTCCAAGAAATGTTTCTGAAGGTTCTCCTGGACAGATCTGAGTTCACTGTATCTCATGTTATGTTGTTGGGCAACAGTGAAACGCTACAGTTTAATTCAACCTTTTACCTGCTGCTTCCAATCAAGCAGGAATTGTATGGTGATATATTTATGATTGACTGGCCAACAGTTAAGCGCTGTTTATCATCACCGGTTTTTAAAGATCCAACTGGTGTGTCTGCGCATGGATCATATTTGCCAGATGAGTCTTTAAGGCTTCTTGATAATATGTACAGTAAAACTGATGTCGTTGGCAGTCTAATCTTTGCTCCCCATATTAAGACATTTTTCGTCATTGATGTCATTCTGAATGAACTAAATGCTAGAAGTGAATACGACGGTGCTACTTATGAAGATCATTACAAGGAAAGGTAACAAACTGAACGATTATTTGCATCCCCCTTCTTTGCTTTCAATTCTCATGCTACTGTCATTGAGCACTCACTAGGTCATGTATAGCTACATAACCAACCTTAGGATTACGAGCTATCTGTACCATTTAAGAATATACGAATTTATTTTTAGTATGATAATGTGTATCTACTTCATGTTACGAAAAGTAGGCCATGCAAGTCAAAGATATAATATCATGGGACCACCCCAGTAGAAATCCCCATAAGAAGCTTTAGTTTTGGGAAACATGTTAGCAAATGTGCTGCTTCTGTCACGGCTTTACAAATAGTCTATGTGATGGTCGTATGATAGGTCCACTGAACTGATCCTAGTCATCCCTTGTAGCCTTTTCTCAGCAACTAACCAACTTTTGTTATAAGCAGTTTAAAAGAAACGTTGCGATATTTCTGCTTAAGTGCTTTATTGATGTTCTAATGAACTGATGGACTTTTCAAATCAGGTTTGGTATCAAACTATCACATCCCGAGCAGCCACTTCTGCGCGCTAAGCAGCTCTGCAATCTGCATAATTTGCTTCATGACCGATTACGGGAGACCACAGGTTACACTTTTTGTCCCTTCAGAACTAGTACCTTTATAAACTGTTTCCTGTTTTGGACTCTTCTTTATCCAAACATCACTATTTTGCTTAGCATTAAAATACTTCTAAGTGTTCAACTTGCCGTAAAGTGAAGAAATATTTGTGATGGTCGTCTGCAGTTTTTTTAGAGGGCATGCATCTTTTCATTAAGAGGAGAAGCAAAACATAAGTACAATGTTAGGAAATATGCAACTTGTCTTTCCAGGTGACCATGGGCCAATCATCTCTGCAGGAATGTACAATTTTTAACACACGTGTCGATCGTCTCTTAACGCCACTTGCACCCTGTGATGGTAGTGAGCCAATATTGCTCTATGTAAATTCTTGCTGTCAAATTTTCTTGAACCGCTTGTGAATTTGCTTTCAACATTCTGGAACTACTTCTGGATGCATTGGACCTAGTTCTTGCTTCTCTGGTTTAAGCTTTTTGAGCACTGTTGATTCAATCCATTTATGAATTGTATTCTGAATATACTGCTCTATTATGATTCCTTAAATGGACCCTATCTAGGTATAGTATTTCTGATGGTGTTACCTTTTCTGATTTTGCTATTTGTATTTAGAAGAAGGTCATGAATTGATGGAGCACTTTGTGGAGTTGCCTCCAGAGCTATGTTCTTTGAAGATAATTGGGTTTTCAAAGGATATGTGTAGCTCCCTGTCTTTGTTACCATCGTTGATGTGTCGGTTGGAGAATTTGCTGGTAGCTATTGAGTTGAAGGATGTCATGTTGTCTTCATTCTCAGAGGCTTCTCAAATTAGTGCCTCTGGTGTAAGTCATGCAATTTTCATACCCTTCATGCTGAACTTCTAGTTTGAATTACCTATCCATGCTGCAAATGATGTTGATCTATTTCAGATCCTTGAAGCACTTACCACCGAAAGGTGTTTGGAGAGGATTTCTTTGGAGCGCTTTGAAGTCTTAGGTGATGCTTTTTTGAAGTATGTAGTTGGACGTCACAACTTTCTTACATATGAAGGACTTGATGAAGGGCAATTGACCAGCAGACGTTCTGCTATAGTGAATAATTCACATTTATATGAGTTATCAATCAAAAGAAATTTGCAGGTTAGATAATGTTTTCAGTGAACCCAATATCTGTTTCCCTTCCAAGTTTTGTGTGACCTATGGGTTGTGTTATCTTTGTTTCAAATGTAGACCAAGTCCAGTAGGCTCATCTTCTGCCCATGTTATGCCTTGATTTGTCTGATCATGACCAGAACATGTAGGGAAGAGCTAGATCAGGGTCGTCAAGAGAGACCATGGACAAAGAGAAGAGATAATCATCTTAATTTGTTGTCAATTGATTACACCCTATGTGTTTATATAGCACCCTACTCAATCTCTTCAGATTCTTGACTGGATACAACTCATTGGATAACCCCTATCGCCAGGGTTTCTGACCTAGTACATCTCATTTAAATAAAAAGGGGTTAATCTCCACTGGATTAGTGTCTAACCAGACCTAGGACACCAGCTCGGCTTGACTAGCTGAGTCTAATACAACGTAAAACGGAGTCATGCAGGATTAGCTCTGCCTCTTGAGGGCCGGTCCTGGGGCGACAGAACTGGTGGCATGTGGCTCCCATGTGGGTTCACCATTGGTACCCTATGCCCAACACAACAGCTTTTTAAGGTTAAAAATGGAGAGGGTTTTCCCACATCTGGATCGATTTCACAGCCTTCAGTTTTTTTTTTCAAAATGTTTCAAAAGGCGCTAATGCATAACAAATCAGCTTAGAAAGGGAAAATAAAGTGACAAACATAATTGTCAGAATGTGTCCAGCTTCTGCGGAGTCAACCATTCAAGCGATGAAATTAAAATCCAAAACTACAACAACCAAGGACTGAAGCTGGTCCAACCAGTGTACAGGCGAAGGGCATTCACCCTGGAGATCACATCACCATCTTCCTAGACAAATCCTGCAAGGAGATGACAGATGTATGATGATGATGTTGCGGGATCTAACCATTGATTGGCAGATTGAGAGTCTGCTTCCGGATAGTAGGTACCACTGCACAAGACCGCCGTACCCTCTTCGGATCCAATCAGTGAAGGCCTGGTCTCAAACATGAAGACAGTGAAGAAGACCGCTGTTGCCAGATCCAACCAGTGAAGGTCTGATCAAGGGTTTCTACCCCGTAAAGGATGAACCATTGCTCTAAGCTGCCGTCTATGACAGCTGATCAAGTGTAACTACAATCATCACAAGAAAAGCAAGATTAGTTCACAATCTGCCAGAGAAGGCCTTTTCTAGACGGACTCACCATGTGACTATTGGGACTGAACTTAAAGCTGCATGTTTCTGTCAATGTTGCGAACGATAGCCAGGCATATACTCGTTAGCGTAACTGAACGATAGCCTTACTTGGGAATAGTTACTGATAGTGACATTATAGCCTCTATGAGCTCTGTATTATCTTGGCCTGGCCATAATTATCTACAGCTAATAAAGTGAACTACAATCACCACAAGAAAAGCAAGATTAAGCCGGAATCTGCCAGATAAGGCCTTTTCTGGATGGACTCACCATGTGACTATCGGAACTGAACTTAAAGCCACACTTTTTTGTCAACAGTGCACATGATAGCCATATATTCGTTACCTCCTTACTTAGGAATAATTGCTGATTGTGACATTATAACTTTGATGAGCTCTGTATTATCTTGGACTGACCATAATTATCTACGACGGTTGTCAAACATTCTGTTTATCCTTATGATCTAATTTAAGTGCATCCTCTTATTTAAAACATGGTTTGCTGCCTTGTAACATTTTAGTAGAGGTCCATGATCCTTGTTTCTGTTGCAAAAAATAAATAAATCATTACACAAGATAATGAGTTATTTTCCCTGTCAAATACCTGCCATGAATTCTGTAGCGTAACTGAACATCTTTTTTTTTTTTTTTTGCATGTGTGTATGTAAACTTAGGTGTACATACGGGATCAACACTTTGAACCGACACAGTTCATTGCACTGGGAAGGCCTTGTAAAGTTGTTTGCAATGCTGACACAGAAGTGAATATACACACAGATAGCCGAGAAAACTGTAACTTGAGGTGTACAAAGTCGCATCATTGGTTGCATAGGAAGACTATAGCGGATGCTGTTGAATCGCTTGTCGGAGCATTTCTTGTTGAAGGTGGATTCAAAGCTGCATTTGCATTCCTTCACTGGGTGGGAATAGATGTTGATTTTAAAGATTCATCTCTATATAGAGTATTAGATGCAAGCTCCATCAATTTATCTCTCACGAACCACACCAACGTCGGTGAGCTTGAGGAATTAATCGGTTACAATTTCAAACATAAGGGTCTAATTCTCGAAGCATTTGTGCATCCTTCATTCAATAAACATTCTGGAGGATGCTACCAGGTCAGAGCTTCTTTTTTCTTGCATTGTCATTGGTGAACTGATGTAGTAATCAATGATTTACTCAGCTGACTATGTTCTTTTCGTATTTGATCAGAAATTGGAGTTCCTTGGAGATGCTGTTTTGGAATATTTGATAACCTCGTACCTCTACTCAGCTTATCCTGATCTAAAGCCTGGTCAAATAACCGATTTAAAATCGTTAGCTGTCAGTAATAATTCGCTTGCATATGTGGCAGTCCAGAAAGGTATCCATAAGTATCTTATAAAGGATTCAAATTATCTTTCGACAGCAGTGAATAAGTTTGAGAATTATATTAGACTTCCCAATTCAGAGAAAGACTTGGTAGAAGAACCAGCATGCCCAAAGGTATTGTTATATCCTTGTAACTGCTACGCCTCTTTAGATAACCCATTTTTAGCGTGCACAGTTACTGCTAAAATATAGTGATTATTGAAGTTTTCGATATAAGATGGGATAGTAGGGGTCAGCCGACTTAAAACACAAAACAAGTATTATCATTATCAACAATTGCATAGGAATCATACATTTTTTAGTACTATGGTTATATGATTTTCTTGAGTAACTAGTTGTTGCATTTGATAAGAATCATACATTTTTTTGTACTATGGTTATATGATTTTCTTGAGTAACTAGTTGTTGCATTTGATATATTTGATTTCTGTTTGACTTGTAGGATTTCTTTAGCAATCACATACTCCCTCCGTTCAACTTTGTAAGACCTTTTAGACATTTAAGATAGCACCTAAAACAGTTCAATTTCAGCTGTCCTAAACGACTTACAAAAGTGAACAGAGGGAGTACTTTATATGGCATAACATTTTTATGGCAAACACTTATATCCTTTTACTGTTATCTTGCTTGCAGGTTCTTGGTGATATTGTCGAATCTTGTGTTGCTGCAGTTCTTTTAGATTCAGGATTCAACCTGAACTACGTTTGGACGCTAGTGCTTATGCTTCTAAAGCCAGTGTTGAGCTTCTCTGACATGCACATGAATCCCATGAGAGAAATTCGGGAACTTTGTCAATGTCATGAACTTGAGTTAGGCCTTCCCGAACCTATGAAAGCCGATGGAGAGTACCACGTCAAAGTGGAAGTTAACATGAACAGCCAGGTGATAAGTTCTGCCGCTGCAAACCGGAATTCAAAAGTTGCTAGGAAGTTTGCTGCACAAGAAACACTTTCTAAACTGAAGGTATATTTTGATTACTTGGCCTTCTATTTTTGGACTTGCCACAGAATTGTGACGTTTGAGCCATTCCAGTTGGGTGCACAAAAAGCAATTTCTAAACTGAAGATCTGCCTTTGGTGCCATTGACTTTTGTTTTGCAATTACCATGAAATACGATAATCTCAATGGTTTCATTTGTTTTTTATGAACTGTCAACATGCATTATGGTATTTGGTTTAAATATTCTGGTCCATCATGGGATGATACCATGATTTTGATGGGATGACACTTCCAATGTATGTAACTAGCATTGTGCTTACGAGGGATGAGGTGGCAATGGACCAACACATTCCATTCCTAAATTCAAACCAAACAAGTGCGCCTCATTCATTTTCCGGTTCCTTGAACTAAACACTTTACATGTTCGTGACCGCAGATAAATTGCACACCTAATCACCAAACTATGCTGCACACATCTACCACGATCGCCGCAACGCATCAAAGCTTGCCGCCATATCGAGAACTGCATTTTTCATCCCCAAATTATGTGCTTGAAAGACATAAATACATCAAATGCCAATCTTTTTTGTTCCCTTTTTGTGTCTGGGTATCACCATGACAACCTCACGACATTGACAAGGTAGAAGAGGCTGGTGATCAGGAACAACGATGGTGTGATTAGGGTTAGGCGGGAAATGAAGCTCTATACCAGTCATAACATGGCCTGGCCACTGCAACCAGTCTCTTTTTAGTTCGTCTTGAACATGCATTTCAGACATTTCCTTGAACATGCATCAAAATGTTTGCCATTGTTTATTAGAAGAACCCTGGAAAAGATCTGGAATTAAAAAACCAACAAAGGGTGGATACAATTGGACTTTTTTAGACTGGAATCAGAATACTTCTAATATATCCTAATACTAATTCTCCAACTGATATGTCTCCTGATTGTTTTCTGAGACATCCTACTTGAGGAACATTGCCCGGCTCACAAACTAGTGCCTTGTCATCCCCCCCCCCCCCCCCCCCCCCCCCCCACACACACACACACACACATTTATGGTCATTATGTGATTCATGTCTTGTGAAAATGGTTATTATATACTCCCTCCGTCCCATAATGTAAGACGTTTTTTGACACTACACTAG
Source organism: Triticum timopheevii (assembly GCA_963921465.1). Lineage (NCBI taxonomy): Eukaryota > Viridiplantae > Streptophyta > Magnoliopsida > Poales > Poaceae > Triticum > Triticum timopheevii. The sequence continues at coordinate 474,457,953 of OY997264.1, read as the reverse complement.
TGTCAAAAAACGTCCTATATTACGGGACGTAGGGAGTATAATTTAACCATGTAAGTTCACTTGCCATGTTACATGTTTTTTTCTGATCAATTGAATATTTATTTTGGTTATTATTTCTATGGTGGTGTCAGGCAAATTACTGTAACATGGTAATTTTCAGTATTGTTGAATGATTCTGTTACTTAAAAGGCTAAAGCGAACTTACTGCTTTTGTGAATCCTTGTGCACTCATGCAGAATTATGGATACACACATAAAAACAAGTCACTGGAAGAGATTTTGCGAGATGCTAGGAAGAAAGAACCAGAACTACTAGGTTATAATGAAGAACCAATCAAAGTCGAGGCGGACATATCTGCAGAAATGAATAATCTGAAGATAGGTAAAGAAAGGGATGCAAACATCTCTTTCCAAAATACGGAAATTTCTATTCGTGGGACTCTTAGAACCTCTAGCCAAAGAACGGCAGGGAATACCATGTTTTCCAAGGATGATGTCAGTATTGAAAGGAATAATCAGCTCAAGGTTGCAAAGCAGAATGCCTGTCTGCCGAAGGGAACAACTCAGAAAAATATTAGAAAGGAGTATCATGGTAATGCTAAATCTAATACTTTTTTTATGCACTGTAATGCTCCCCATTAGAAAGTTGAAAAAAATATGCACACTGTCGACTTTGACCTCACTTACCTGGTCGCACTGTGAACAGCACTTAAATTTTGGATTAATTAGCCATTTGTTTTGTCTTTTAACCATGATATATATATATATTCTTATGAAGATACGAAATGTCTGGTACTTCTCAAGCACCAAGTTTGCAGTATTTGTGGTGTAAATTTGGTGTTGAAACATTCTACATGGAAAGAAGCAATTACACATTTCATCTGACTGTTTATTGTGCATTCAACTTGATTGTGTCAAAACAATTTCATCTATTGAGTGGGAGATAACAAATAGACCCAGATATATCGAGTTAATGTTTTAATTGAGTTTGCTAAATTTGCAGGATATACAACTATGTTTTATTATTCACACTTCAAATTTTGTTCTAATTTTAAAGGAAGCGCCTTAACGCTTTTAATCACCTTTGCAGGTGATATGGTAAATAAAACAGCAAAGTCTTTCCTTTTTGAAGTATGTGCCGTAAGTTATTGGAAACCCCCTGAATTTGAATTGTGCAAAGAAGAAGGGCCAAGCCACCTCCGAAGGTAAGCTTGCTTGAAGGAGAACATACATCAAGTTGCCTGCATTACAAATTACAATGAATTATAGCCTCCTTGTACGGTTCCTTTTCTTACAGAGTTTGTGGTTTCTTCAGTGTAGAAAATAAAAAATATGTTTCTTATCCATCATAATATATGTCCATTACTAAGTTCCTTATTTTTGGTGTTTATCCTGCTAAGGAGAGTGGCATGTCAATTCTAGGTTAAATAGTGCTCTAAAAGGAGGATTAAACAGAATCTAAGCACAGACACTATTCTTAACCTCAAGCTTTGCATAAACGGTAGTTTCGGGTAGCTTAAGCTGGCAAGGACCATCATTATTAAGCAGTTGCTTTAACAGTTTGAGAGCAGTGTACTTTTTTATGGAAAGGTCTCAAGAATATTCGTCAATATCTAAGTTGTTTAGGAAAATTGTCAGCAAGTCTGGAAAGGTGTTATCTACTTTGTAGTGGTATTCTGGTATTTGTCATACAAGTTCACTGTGGTGTACTGCTTCAGAGCTAAGCATTTGGTACTAGTCAAATACTATGATTTCAGTGGGTATGATATAAAAAAAAAATCAAGTTCAGACTATAGTGAACACATAAATCTAAAATCTTAAGACATGTTTCACTGTCATTTTATTTGGTTACGTGATAATGCTTCTTCGTGATATGCATTATATTTATATCCAATTCAGGCGTGAATATAAAATGCAACGTAAGTATATGAGGTGATAAATGTGTTGCTGTCTAGTCACATAGTGTGTTGTATTTGTTACAGAATGTTGTGGATACCAATTATTTTACTATCAAGGTGTGTACATGCTCCGCTAACTTCATGCGTGAAATGACACAGATTCACGTACAAGGTTACAGTTCAGATCAGGGGACCCTCGGAGACACTCTTGGAGTGCTACAGCGATGCTCAACTACAGAAGAAGGCCGCACAAGAGCATGCCGCGCAGGGGGCTCTGTGGTATCTCAGGCAACATGGGTACCTACCCAAAGATGAAGCTCGTGTGTAGTAACATCTCTGGATTTTCGTGGCCCCGTTACTGAATACAATACCCCCATGTACTTATGTCGTGGGGTTACGATAGGATGTGTTGATAAATGTACAGCCAATGTATGTCGTATGAATGATAGGACTTCATAGTTACTCGGTTCATTCATGCTCTGCCCGATTTGTAAGATGACAATAAAGCTAGCGACAAGGCAGAAGCCAAATCAAACCGCAACAACGAATAAACAACCAGCAGCGACAAGACGTTGGTGTCCAAGCTAAGCATGTAAAAGGATGTGCATTTTGATGAACTGATTAAAATGCTACATTGAGCAATTCTTGTTAAATCATTTTTTGCTATTATGTGAGTTTTTTGTATTGTTTTTGCAAATCCTTTTGGAGAAATAGCACTTAAAGACCCTGGACCGGTTACAAAACTCAGGGCTACCTATTTATGTTATGTTTTTGCTACCATCATGACCACATGGACAAAAATTGCAAAGTCAGCATTACAGAAAACCCAAAAGATCACGAATTACGTGCTTTTTCAAAAAGATAAAAATAAATAATGGATAACAGAAATGCATGAAATGGTGTGGGAAATAATTAATCACGTAACAAAGAAATTGTAGAAAATGAAAGCTAAAAAAATTCAAATAAAATTCAAGAATCCAGTAGTTAAGCTTATCAAGCTAAATTTATCTTCAGTAAGTCTTAATATATATTTTTTTCAAGCACATATACAAATAGTCTTTCAGATTCTAGAGTAGAACGAAAAACACGAAGACCACTAGAGTTTATATAAGACTTAGCAAGGACATGAGCTAAAATATTAAATTGCCGAGGAATATATTTGGAGATCACAGAAGAAAAGCACGAAGTTGCGAGTATTTATTTGGGAATAGAGAATTGTAATTGTAAGGAAAAAAAAACCTTGAATTTTGAGGTCATGCTATAGGTACGGTCAATATCACCGTCTTGGCACGGATCTTGAAGCAACACCGAGTCTCCTTGGACCTCGCCTCGGTCAATTCGCTGGCAGATCCACAAACCGATCATTTTTTCTCACCGCAGCAAAGGGTTTGGGCGTGTCAGGATTGGATCGATGGCCGTGGCGACGGCGGCGGCAGAGGAGGTGCTGCAGCACATGGGACCGGTCCCTCGAGTGGAAGAGACCAATAATGCGGCGGCGGCGGAGGAACTCGGGGGAGACGACGAAGAGATCCTGCGATTCATGGACTCGGCGGACGGCTACCTCCTCCTGATGGATTCGCTCTCCTCCGCTCTTCGCCAGGTACGAAAAAAAAGACTGATATGCAATTTCAATCTTCAGAGTAGAAAGAAGCAGTGGCTGAGCAGTAGTAGTTTGCTCTGATGATTTTATCCATGTTGTATTGCTACCTAGCATCCGGATCTAGGTTTTCTGCATCTAGTTCGGAAGTTGCTATGTGAGAGTGCTTTTGCGAGAATTTACTGGAGAACTGTTTGCCTAGTTCAGCACTGTACTGCTGCGGTTCAGAAATAAATGTGAATGATGTTCTTTATTTTCTATAGGGTTGGCTTGATCTGGCAAGTGCTCGCCACTCCATGGGCGCATCACGTGTTTCAAGTACACTGTTTGATCATAAAGAGCAATCTGCAGCCACTAAGCTGCAAGTAGTTTATCCTGCAGACTTGCCACCATCAGGTAACACTTGTGTATTATTTTCAGTTGACAATCCTTATCAACAACTAACTCAGAGCTGACATGGCAATTATCCTTGTTTTCTCATGGAGTCTAATATTTGTCTCTTATCCAAACTACTAGTGATAGTTCCATGTGCAAATCACGAGCTGTTCTTTGATTATGTTTCAGAATCAAACCCGCATTTTTCTCTATCAAAGTGGTGTTTGCAAGAAGAATCAAAGTCCAGTGATATTGTCAGTGCGCAGGATAGCGCTACAGCAAAACTAAGGTACAGAGGATCAGCTACTGCCCCAGGTGCACTATTTCTACCTTTTTAGTGTTCATATGTGTTAATTAATTTCCCTTGCTCACCTTCATTTCTTTTTTTGTTGGATAGATAGTAGCAGTGAATCAGATGCAACTACTGCAAAGTCTTCTACTGGTGTTGACGTTAGCAGTCAGGTAAAGTGCAATATAAAAGCCTGTTATCTTTTGAAAATCTGGCAGGTAAAGGCAACATATGCAACTCGTATAAATTGGACTAGTGTTGTTTTATCAAAGTGAATGTGCCAACTCGAGGTAAAGATAGAGAGAAATTTCCGGTGAACGACTGCTTAAAAGCAACATAAATAGAGCACTAGTTATGACGAATCGGTGCAAGTCAATGAAACCAAGTTTTATGTGTTTGAGCGGTTAATTTGGTCAAGCCTCACGCTAATATGCCGCAGGCCAGACTTGTTTGTACATCAAAATGAAGTTTCAAGGCATGAAAATATTGTAGTATAAAAGCGGCACTCAGGTTTGACGTGTTTTCCTGAAGTTAGTCTTGTTGTATATAGTTCATTAGGCATGACATTATAGGATCGTAAGCCTAGCATCAGATCACCTAATTGCATAATGACCAGAGGGTGGTTTAAGATCTTACCACGAATGGGAGCAGCCATTGTTGTTGATGATGCGATGTCCCGTGCCTGCTTGATGCAGGCGTGATGCAAGCTTGGCGTACTCGATCGCAGCGGATAGCAGCGTCCCTCTGGGCACTAGCGGCACTGCCCTAGCACCAGAGCAGAGGTTGGAGGAGGTCTTCCCGTTGCGCAACGCTCCCCCAGATCAGATTAGAGCATCTCCAGTAGCTGCCCTATTTTAGGGCACTAGCTCTTTTTAGGGCACTTGGGACCAAACAAACGCCCTCCATAGTTGCCCCATCACAAATTTTTTGCAAAACCTTTTTTGGGCAGCCCTAAAATGCGGCAGCCGGTGCTGCAAATGTACATGCGGGCAGCTGCCGCAAAACCAAAATGGCCTGCAGCCAGCCCCCCGACCTCCAACCACAGCTGCGCCCGACCGCCCGCGCCGCCGCCGCCTCCAGATCTGCGACCGCCGAACCTCACCACCACTGAATCCACTCGCCTCTCTTCACCGCCGGTCGTCAATCTGAGGCGGAACAAAACGGCTGCGGATCAAAACCCTAGCTTCATTTCCCATGCGTCCCTTGATTTTCATGGAGCAGTGACCCAAGTTCGTCGACCATGTCAGCGTAGTGGCTGTGCTCGACGGAGCAGCGTGCTGTGAACCGAGTCCCGCGCGCTCTTACGCCGAGTGTGGCCACTGGCAACACACACACATGGCCCATCAGCGGCGTCATTGGGGATGCTCGTGCCGGCGTGCAAGGCGCAAACAGCTAGTGTCCATGAGCACAACAGTGTTGGCTGCTTCTTTCCGTGCCTGGCCCCGAGCGAAGGTGGTGTCGCCTGTTAAGAGTTATAATTATGATGCCCTTTTGCCTTATGTATTTTGGCCTTTGGCCTCCCTCATGTACTTCTACATATAATGGCTTTGGCCTTCAGATAATAGTAAGTTGCTATTCTAACATGGTATTAGAGCATAGGTTTCCTCTGGTGCTGCAACTCGCTTGACGATCAATTTTTTTCCTAGTCATCTTTTTTCTATCGATCTCTGCTTCCATTGCTCCCTCCCATCTGTTGCATTTCTGATCCAAATTGAGATCGTTGTCGCGTCTGCTACCTGCCTCTGCCTGGCCTGCTGCCGATCGGGACGCACTGCTGTTGTACTTCTTCGCCTGCTCCTCTGCGGAAAGGTTGCAACAACTCTGCTCCTGATTCAGCCGTCTTCCGCTGCCAGTCGCTGGTCCTTGCCCTGACACATCGGACCCCGCCAGCGAGGAGGTCCTCCGCCGCCTCCCGTGAACTTCAGGCTGCCGCCGGTGAACTTCGGATCGCGCCGTGCTGCCGGTTCCTCATCCGCTGGACCGAGTCCTGCTTTTCTGGATTGCGTCGCGCCGCCATTTTACTCATCTGCTTTGGCCGGATCCCTCTGCCGCGCGTCCGCCGCCCGTTCGCTGCCCCGCGTCAGCCGCCCAGCCGTTGCCCCGTGACCCTCTCCGTCGGCCGCTGCCTCCTCTAGGGCTTCTTCGCGGGCTGCCGCCTCCTCCGGGCCTGCGGCTACGCGCCTTCTCTGTCGGCCGCCGCTGGCCCCACGCCGCTGCCTCCTCCCTGCCCGTGGCCCTGCGTTTTCACCGGGATTTGGCCACCGCTGGCTCCACGGGGACTTGGCTCCGGCTGCCCCCTGCCGCCCGTATGTTGTTTGGCCTCGGGTGTTCAGTTGCGTGAACAGAAGTTTTCTGGGTGGCTTTGCAGATTGGAGTTAAAAATAAATAAAAGAAAATCAGAGAAAAAAAAGAGTAAAAAAGAAAAGATGTTTCGGTTGGACCTGCATCTCCGCCGCTGCTCGAAGACTTCTGACGGTGTTCCCTATATTGATCCCATCTCACACATGTTCGTCGCTCGGTGCTTGGTGCCCGTCCGTGTGTGATATTGTTCCCTACAACGTCTTTAGCAGGTTGTGATGGTCGCTATTCATTGACTCTTCTCGCGGCTTCTGCATGCGGTGGTGGTCTCTGCTCTACATCGACTCCTCTTGCGGCTTCCGCGCGCGGCGGTGGCCGCTCTACATGATTTATCGCTACATATTGGGCTATAAATAAGAAAATTGTTGTATAATTTGTAAATGCTTAAATTCTATGATGATTCTTCTTTTGCTTTGTACCTAAGGTTCAAAAGGCGAGATCAAAAGCATTATCAGTCTTTGGAGCATTGGTGTCTCCAAAACTACGAACGGCCCAAGTTTCCTTTGAAACAGGTTCTGTTTCTAACAAAGAACAAACTATGCTTTAATCTTTATGTTGATCTAACTGATATTTTTGTTTCATGTAGCACTTGAACTAATTGTGGAGTTAGCTAATGCAAGATCAGCCATTCTCTCTAGTTTCTCCCAGATAAAGCGTGAAGCATGATTTCCTACCTGAGTTTGAGGTTCTGTACCCTTGCGCGCCATCTATCCTATTTGGGGTACCAGCAATTATACAATCAGCAGTGGCTGTAGACACTATATGAACTGTTGATGTACGTGTGGGAATGTATATTTGTCCATTTGTTTGTTGTACTTTTGACTTTCCTTACCAACCATGGGAACAAAGACATTAGTTTTTTTTTGTAAGTTGATATTCATTTACCAAGTAAAACTCTCTGATTATCAGAACTGCAAATTTAGTTTTTTATGGTTGAAATAGAAACATAAATACATTTTGGTCTCAGGATTAGTCGGAGGCTTCAACATGTCCTTTTGAAACTAAACAAGGTTAATTCTTGGTCGAGGCGCCAGCTTGCTACCAGAGTACTCATCGTTTTAGGTCCTATGATTTGCCTTTTAGGTCTACTATTGGAGAGATTTATGTGTTCTACTCCAGTTCTTTCTTTTATCATCTGAGTATGCGTTGTTTTCACACCCAACAGTAGAAAGGCTAGAAGGCAACAACACGCATTGAGTTGGTGACTTGTTGTGAAAGGGTGAGCACTCGTTTTATCATGAAAGATAGTTTTCCCAGAATGGTCTGCACCTTGTTTCATCCTGCTTGAATCTTTGTCAAATACTCCCTCCGTCCCAATAATGCAAGACGTTTTTTGACGTTTTTTGACACTAGTGGACGGAGGGAGTATTTCTCAGCATTGCTGTACCGGCCTGTTGAATCTCATGGGCAAATACTGGGTCTGCAGAGATGATGGATTTCCCGCTCGATCCTCAAGCAGGTACAGGAAAGAACATCAGATCGTTGGATCTTGAATCCAGGGCCTAGGACGGTGCCTCCCAGATAACAAGTGAAGCATATTTTCTTACCTGAAGCAGCAACCCATGTTGGTCGTATGAATTTAGTTTTCACGTGACAAAATGGTATTGAGGCAGCTCTAGTTAATATAACTGTGGGAGTTTGCTGCTGCGATCTAGCTGGAGCGGCCGAGGCTCTAGTTACATTGCTTAAGCGTCCCACAGACCGTTAGTGTTTGGCTTATCAGGGTCTTTTTTTGAGCCTCTATGCCACGTAGCTTCACTTGTATTGCACGCTATTGTTCAGGGAAAAGGGTGTATCTTATCAGTATTCTTCTCTTGCTCACGTTCTGGATACTCTGAAGTTAGTATTTACCGCACATCCATATTTGTACCCAACTTCATATCCAAGATAAACATTTCAGTCAGGATACCAGAGGTCTGTTATCCGACCGGTTTTCATCATAACTACTTCTGGAAGATACATCGGGGGTCCCTTAAACCGAGAAATTTGAGCTTCTATTGTCATGATTCAAAGCACTTGGGAGCGAAAGGGCATTATTTACAGCTTTTCACATGAATGTTCGGGCAGACAGATCACAGCTGAGAAGCATGAACGCCGATAAGGATTGGCCAAGCACATTCACATTCATAATATGTAGGCTAGATCCATCTGATAGCTGTCCGGCTTAGTCGAGGCTTTGTTATACATGCACCTCGTGCCTTGTAAAATTGCGAATGCACGTCTTCGGAGCAGACATCCCCAATTGGTTACCCTCACCAGCCAGAAATATGTTGACACGGATTAGGCAGGCAACAATATGCCGACCAGATTTTGTCTTCCAGATCAGATTTCCTTTGGTTGCGAATGCTCCATTAATAATATACATAGCCGTCGAACGAAGCTGAACACTTAGTAACCCTGCAAGTTCAAATGCAGGATAAGACAACATAGTGAGAACAAACACATTTTTTGTTACGGGGAAAATGAAGGGAACAAAAAACACCGGTCACTAGCTAAGTGTGCAATCGAAGACTAGCCTGAATATGAATGATTAAAGCGCAATACATGCACTCGAAAATGAGCATAAAATGTGCAACATGTGCATGTTTTGATTCAAGGGTACCTTAATATCCTATTCCTTCCTGTGCGAATCAGGTCTGGGAAGTTCCAGCACACAACTTTAATAAGATCACACGGTCAATTTGGTGCTATTCTTGGCTTGCATCATCAACCAGTTGGTACCTTGATCTCACAGTCTGCATCAATTCAATTGTTTTTGTTATTATGTTCTCTTGGAGAAGCTTTTGGCATAAGTTGTGGAGTAAAAATAGCAGAAATAGTTCTTAAGCAGAAGGCAAACTAAACGATGCAAGAAACCTCTAGAAGTGTGACGTAGTAAAAGTCTTCCATGTGCTGCATAAGAGCTGAGCCATCCCTGATTGAGCGAAGTAGATTTATCTCCGTCTGGAGTAGTTTTTCCACAAGCTGTGTCTCTCCTTTCATCTGGAAAGAGTTCAATATGCCCAACTAGTCAAATATAATTGGAGCAACATTAATTTTGTTTAGCGATGCATTTTTAACCTTCCTAATGTTTCTAAAGTAACATATGGCTCTTTATAGGGTATGTTTGTATCGTGACCAAAATCAGCCATGCCAATCTTTTCATAATAGCCAAAAAATTGGCTCTTGTTTGGATGGTTGCCAATACTTTGGCATACATATGCCCTCCAGCCAACTGTAGTTCACTTTTTTTTGCCAACATTGGCCTAAACATAGGCAATCAAAACCTTGACCAAAAATATTGGATCACCAAATTTTGGTAGGGCTAGCTTGGGCTCAAACAAAACACACCCATATTGCTAAAAACTAGAATTCAAATCTTCTTGTGGCATTTCTTATACTGGTAAACGTATCAACTTGTAGTTGGTAATCTGCAAGCAATGTCACTATGGTAAGGAGAAAAAGACACTCACAAATTCACTAACAAGCACGTCAGGGGTGTACTCGCCTATCTCATCACCTTGGTCTTCATCTAAAATTTCCTTCGCCTGTGTCAGAATACAAATGCAGTTCTAAGTTCGTGTGAGAACTTGAAGATATGAAGGATTAAAGCAGGAAATGTTGACAATACTTAACCGAATATACTATTAGAAAAAATGGTGGATTGAAACTAAAAGGTTATACAAAACAATTTTACCAGTGCATCTGTTAGATCTCCACATTTAAGATAAACTGGTGTTTCCACATGGCAATAGCCCATAAGACGTGGCACTGTTGGAATGATATCTCGGTGATTGACAACTCTCCAGCTATCTTTTACTTTCTGCATATATTTATCCAAAAGAAGTTCAAATTCAAAAAACAGGCTGTGATCACAATCTGCACTACCAACTTAATTCATATAATGATACATTTACACATGATCCAATACATGAAAACAGCCTTCGATGATTCGCAGTTGAATTTTAGCCTGTTTCTATTTAGTAAATGGTCTATGAACAGAGTTGCAAAATTCAGTTACCGCATTGTAGACATCAGCAAACCTTCTATTTCCAACTCTAGGAGAGCCAAAATTGTACACTGTCACAAATATAACACCATTCCTATACAAGGGGGCATGAAAAAATATGAGCATCCACCGAATATAAATTTTGCAAACTGCAGGACAAGAGGTAAATAGCATACATACATATCTTTGGTGTACTATGTTGACACCTTTATAACAGAAGCAAAAATAAGTTGGAAGCCAGGTGTTAGTTGTGCACTGTAAATTCTATTAAGCATTACGCGTTTAGCAAGACTTAAAATAAAATGAAAGAGCATCCTGACAATTCTCTCTTTCTTTGTTACATGAGCTAAGGTTTTGTAGTTCTAGGGTGAGACAGTTAAAACTTCGTCAAAGAATTTTAGCCAAGTATTTGGTATTGCTTAACTAAGATTGTCTCGTGTGTTAGATGTTTGACTGAATCTTCTTTCCACGTAAACACTGGACTTGATGGTATCATATTGTCTATATGAAACAACAAGGTTATGGATCAAGATCAAGTCAAGCTTACTTGGCCATTTGACTTGATGAAAGTTCAAGAGCGAGAAGGGTTGCCAGTGCTCCACCTAAACTATGTCCAGTTACGTAGATGTGCCACCTAGGTATGGTTTCTGCATCTTCTTCATCCCTACAGTGCAGAAATGAGATGCTCTATGAATAAGATTAGTGGGAACTAATTGAAAAAAGGGATTGGTATACACCGAAAGCAGAAGCATTTAAGCTTCCAGCCTGGACAATTGTTTCTCACAATAGTTTCTCTTGCATGATAGCAGCCAACATTTCTATCTGGAGAATAATATGAATATGCACAAAAGGTACAACTTGAGTTTTTCCTGCTGCATCATGTTGGACTAACTGCTACTTTAGTTGACAGTAGAAGAGATGCTTATTTTGTTACAAAATACTCACATATATCCGATGGCATGTCTGACAAGAGCCATGATCCTATTCCTGACAGAGTCATATGCGCTTAAGAATCCACTGTGAACCTAAAACATAATATGACATGAAGCTGGTAAGTTTACACTGACAGCAAACAGATAAGCACGTGAATGCAGAGAATATATTACTAACTTGAACTTCTTGTTTGAAGTCACCACCCAGCCTCTCAGGGTTTAGTCTGCAATCAACTTCAAAATATGCTGTGTTAAGTAAACATACAAGAAAGTAAAACACATTTAAATGCTAGTAATTCTTAAGATGAAAACGCAGAAACTAATGGAAGGAAAAAAAACGTGATGTGTTAATTCTTACCCAGCAGGGACAAGCATCAAGTCAGTTACCAAATCCTTCCACCTTGTCTGATGGGACATACAGAAACCGAAGCAAATAAGATGGTAGATGAAAAAAAGTATTTAGTACATATTTTATTCAGAGAACAAGTGGGTCCTTCATGTTATTATTGCATACTTGCTCAGTTCCTCGAAAGGCAACAACCAGTCTTCTTCGTGAAGAATCGCGCCAAATGGCAACCTGCAGAGATTTGTTAACATATGAAACACAACACAAAGGCAAGGAGACAGAAGAAGTCACTGATAGCACAATAGCTAGTCTTATTCACCTGTGTGTCAGTTGAAACATTATCCAGAAAACATATCTTCTCAAAGTCTGATTTTATAAAACTGGAACGCCCCATTGAAGTGGCAAGCATAGCCCATGCCTCCACAGCAGTCTCGGCACTTGCAAACAGTTGACGTGTGTCATCTGTTTTCTGTGTATTTATGGACACTTCGGTGGATGCAACAGGAGCACCATCCTCATCAACAGAATCTGCAGCACCTTGTTCTTCTGCGTTTGAATTATCTTTCTGGTTTGCTTCATCTACTGAATCCTTGCCTTGAGATGAGAAGTTCTTAGAAAGAATCACCAAAGCTCCTAGTACGTTCTCTGTTTGAGACAATACATCCCGAGATACTTCATTAATGTCTGGAAAGGAAGCCTGCACTGCCTCTTTAGCTGGCGTTGTGCTATCTTCATTGTCAGCATTGACTGTATGTTCAGGAGTTGTTTCGCTGCCATCACTGGTTGATGTATCTGCTGTCGCCAGTCCAGATTCTAAATATAGCTGTTCAGCCATTTCACGTGATTTTGATCCAAGTGAACTTAGCAGGTCAAATCCATCCAATTGCTTGGCCTCTGGAAGAGAATATCCAAAGTTCTTAAGAACATTTTGGTTGAGTGTTTTGGTGAAAGCACTCCAGAAGTACTCGTCAGGTTCCTTCATATCGGTTGATGTGTTTCCCTCACTGTTAACAACGGCAGCAGTGTCTACAGGTTCACTTTGGGAATCTGAGTTTTCTCCAAAAGCTATCGAATCAATCTTCTGTTGTTGCAGTTCATCTGAACCAATAGAGTTATCCATGGATTCTCCAGGCCTTTCAGAAACCTCAGCTTCACTATAAGAAGACGATGGCTTTAGAAGGTTTGTGTCAGTGAAAGAACTCAGTTGCCCAAATGCAGATTGCACAAATTGGCTTGCATTTACAGTCTCAGATCCAAGGACCGTCCTAAGAGCAGATCCTAGGCTGCTCTTTTCAAGAAAGTCAGACACAAAAGGCGTTCTCCACCATTGTTTATCACGCTCAATGTCATCATAACTCTTGTATTTGACCTAGTGTGTTAATAATAAGAATTAAGATAAACCTGAAATCAAGTCTATGGCATTGTTTAAGGACTGAACTATTGATATACAGAAGATAACGTGTAGGCTGTCCGTATACACATCTTACCTGTTTGTGCTAGGAGAACAGCAGCAATGCATAATAGATGGGGATTCCTGATATATAAATATAAAGTGCAGTAACCTACCGGCGAATTTTTCCTATGTACTCCTCGGTATACGACTATACGTAATTAAAAAGACCATTTTACCTATGAGTAGCCAACTGCGAAAATTATTCTGCTGGTTTTGCTTTTAGAAGGATGAAAAGAAAAAAGGGAGATTTTTTTTTAAGAAGGTACTTTGTATCCCTCTGGGGAACAAGAATCACTTTACTATGGCATACACATTCCAAGGGAGTACAGCTACGGCTAGTCATATGCTTGTCTGATTGTCTCAAAGATTAAGCCATGCATATGCAAGTATGAACTGTGAAACTGCGAATGGCTCATTAAATCAGTTATAGTTTGTTTGATGGTACAGTGTTTTTTTTCTTGTATAGGGATCCTATTCTTACCTCCAAATCAATAGTTCCACCACCATCAGCACCAAGGCCTTCTAATTCGACAGTGATGTCATGTTTATTTCCTAAAAAGAACAAGGTTATCCCAAAAGTCTCCAAATGAATTCATATAATCATATTAAATATTATTGGAGAGCATAATGTCTGATTGCACTAAAAGCAATGTTATCACATGTACTTGCACTATGAAAAATGAACTAGCATGGCAATAAGTTACCATCCTAGAGCTATAATTGATAAAGTAGTTAGAGCGATATGTGCAGTTTCAAATAACAGTAACAGTATCTGATACAAGGAATTCCCGTACAGGTGGCAGATTGCACCTTCGACGTTTCAAATTGGTGGAATTAGTAAGTTACTCAGGTTTATTCAAATCCGTTCCAAAATTGCTCTGGTTCCAAGATGTAGCATTTTTCTATCCAATGAAGAGTCAATACTCCATAAGCATACCAGATGGAAACTGCACATTTCTAAAAAAAAATATCGTAGCCTCACTAACGATTTTGGGTTGGGGTTTGTACACACGACAAGCTCATTATTGAAACAGCATTCATGGCCCCATATTGAAATAGATTCTGGAAACCTTATAATCACGAAAAGAAGTATCAAAGAACGACCATTGTCATTTTCTGGATTAATACAGAGAGTTACCATCGCAAAGTGTTTCAAGATACAATCCAGCATTTCCCATTCGTTTGTGTGGGGTGATAAGGTTTGCATCCCAAGCCTCAATCTATGGAGAAAAATGGCACCAGATGCAGAAAAAAAATGCACAAATATTACTTGTGGCGATACCAGAATATAATGAAGTACTCCCTCGGTTCAAAATTAATTGAAGTTCTAGTTTTTCTTAAGTAAAATGTCTTTTAAGCTTGACCGATTCTATAGAAAAATGTGCTAAAATTTACAACATCAAATATTATAGTTTGACTTAGGACAAACCTAGAACTTCAATTAATTTGGGACAGAGGGAGTAGGTTATTAAAAGGAAAATTAAAGATGCATAAAATTGGTAGATATGATTATGTCACATGCTAAAATGAAATGTATATTTGCTCATGTCCTTGCTGATTAAATAAAAGAATTTGCAAATTTGCAGCATGTACAGTCGTCTAACACTGTTGATTCTGAATTAGCCCCACAGCGGAGAGCCGAGATGTGTATTTTTGTTTGTAAAATCTTTTAGCAACCATGGAAACTTTAAAGAACATGATTGCCATAGACCCATAGGCACTTCCAAGATGCAGCACTATACGAACAACACAGATATGTCTAGTAATCACAACTTGAAGTGAGTCCAATATCACTATGAGCTCACTTCTTCATACCTGGAGTAGATTTTCTAGAGATGTCCTAATATTAAATGTGAAATCTTGATTCCAGGTTGGCTCCTTCGTCCTACATTAATCAACTGCTGGAATCAGAATCTGCAGCGATGATGGGGAAAATAGCAATCTCAAGCATATCAAATGTTTTATCAAGGAACTAACCCCATTAGTCAACACCATGAGGGCGGTGATATATATCACATACATTGTTTTTATAATACAAAGAGGAAATTTTGTATCCACAGAGAATGAAAAAGTTACTCACCCCCATTTAATTTGGCTCTTTGCAGTTTGGCCATTAAGTTGTAGAACTACATAAGGATCACTTGTACCCTGCAATTGAAGGAGAAGGAAGTTGTTGATGAAGTAGAAGAAGAGAGCTTTATGTAATGGTAGTTAAACTTAAAATGTGTAAACTACTGCTTCATTCAGTAAATGTGACAGCTCTGAAACTTCTTGGGCACTGCATTAAAACTGTGAATATTATCTTTAGATTTAGATTGCCCCACATATCTTAGATAAGATTACTAGATTCAGCAACTGACATAACGAAACCAGAGTGCGTTTGTATACTGTATAAGCCTGGGCATCAAGCGAATGAATGGCCTGTCAGGTCGTTCAAGCAAAAAATCACTTGATGCACATAAGACCTGTTGCAAGGTCAATGAGCAGAACTTCACAGGTCATAATGCCATCTTATGAAGTCTTAAGTAGCGACCAATTTCAGCACTCAGTTCGCGAACTAAGATACTCCATCAATTATTCAATAATCTCCGCAGAAAAATAAACGAGGCGCCGTGAACAAATAACATATGCAGCATGTATTGCTGAAACAACAAACAGTAACTACTCACTAGCATATTCATCACCATACCCATGGATCCATTGCAGGAAGATTGTTGCCTTTCTTGAGCCTCACAACTAGTTGGCCATCGTATACTTCACGCAGAAACACACTGCAATATCCACCGTTTCACAACATTTATAGTGACAACAGCTTTCAGAATTGCATTGCCCTAGTTGGTCAGAACCACAAATGCTTGCGGCGCAATTTACAAACATTATGATTCGGTCTCTGTGGGAGAAGGATACGGCCAGAACTTACTCGGATAGGAACACCGTCTGACAGTCGGCCGCGTCCGTCTCGCGCCAGCCCGCATCTGCCTGCCAAACAAGACGAACAGGATTAGTGCAGTTGAAGGATGATGGGTAGAAGGGGCGAGACAAGAGGCTCACGGGTGGGGTGCTGTAGGCTTCGAACGCGAAGCCGGCGAGCACGACGGCGAGGTTGAGGTCGAACTGCGGGTGCGGCTGCTCCTCGTCCCCGACCGACCCGTCGTCCGCGGGGCTCTCCGGGCCGGGCTTCACGGCGGAGGGCTGGCCGCCCGCGCACCTCGCCCTCAGCCCCGCTGACCTCCGCCGCCTCCCCCTCCTCGCGCTCCAGCACCTCACGGCACGGTAGCTCGCCGGCGACGAGCGCCCGGAGACGGACGCGATGGGGCACACGCTCGTGGGGGCCGCGGAAGCCATGGGATGGGAGAACCTTCTCCAATCTGCTGTTTTCACCCGTGGGTTCCAGTGTGCGCGCGCTAGTTGAGAGTGGTGATAAAAGGTGGGGAGAAAAGCGCGCCACGTCTTCACTGCACCGCTCGGTGGCTGCCCGCTGGGCCCCATGATTTGCCAGCTTGGAACTATGCGTGTTGTGTGTGTGATCTGTCGTGCTCGCGAAGTCGGCAGGGCGCACGATTCTCCTGGCAAAACGAGCAACATATTCTTCCAGCATGTCTTTGTTAAATCTCACTCCCTGCGTTGACAAAAACATCGTACTCGTATTTGTGAACGGATGGGGTATTTGTTTTAGCCGGGAAGCAGGTATGGTTCTTAGAGATCAGGGCATCATAGTCAGTTCATGTTGGTGCCTGTTTTTCTATGCTGATGTGTTGGAAGGTCTCATACTCACATCACGATGGAGTTGAATATGATTGTCTTCGAGCAGCTAAGATGGTGCAGATCTGGGAAACTAATAGGTCCAAAATACCTTTTTGATCAATGAGATCAAGGATAATTTGGATGAACACATACTTCTTGTATTACTCATATATATGACTTAGTTTTTTTTTTGAGGGGGATATATATGACTTAGTTAGGTCAGCGGCGATGGTCGGATCAGCTGAGATCCGGGCTTCCTGAATTGAACGATTGAATTTTTTTTCTGGGTTCGGGTGGGCCGACAGCTGCGACCGTAGTAGTGGGCCTCAAAGGTTCTGGGTATGTGGCCCAGAATGAAGCTCAGACCGTCGGCCCAGCGGCCGCGTCCCTGGCGTCGTTGCATGAGGTGGCCTTGGATCGGGAGCCTGAACTTGCACATCGTCTGGATTGCGCTAGGGCTCGCCCTCGTGTTGTTGCGCCTGGGTTTTCCTTCGCTCGAGAAGGGCCGCGCCGCGAGGATCGTGACTGCTACCATGGCCGGCCGGGGATCGGGCCCGCCGCCTCCTGCCAGAGCGGCGCCGCCGCCACCTAGGGGAGCCCCACCACAGGGCAGGGTAGTTGGCCCGCCGAGGCATTAGGCGCCGCTGCGAGGTGGACGGGAGCATGCCGTGGGGGCTCCTGCTCAGGGGGGCGATCGTGGTCATGATGGTGGCCTCGGTAGAGATAATCATGGCGCGTATGATGGCAGCCGGACCCCCCCCCCCCCCTCCCCGCCGCGGTCATTGGGGGGATGACGGATATGATCCCTACGAAGAAGGCCATCACCGTGGATCATCGTCTTCTAGTGGCGGCCGCGGATATACATGGTACGATGGCTGAGGGGACAACCGTGGTTTCCAAGGTCTGCCAGGCAACTTCGTGGAGGGGGCATCCTGACCCAATTATGGCTACGGGGCGGCTACCATGGATTTCGAGGGGTCGAGGAGGGGGCAGACGTCCTCCTCCGCCTACGCCGCTGGCGAAGACATCCGAAGCGCGCCTCCCCTGGCGCCCGAGACGGCTGTTGAGCCGGTTGTTGCGGCCTCTTCGCCGGCTTTGTCTGGGGCTACCTTGGACACTGTGTGTGCCTTGGCGACTGTGAAGGTTCTCGTCGCCAAGCAAGTTGTGGCCAAGCCTCGGGATTCTTCTTCAGAGAAAGGGTCTGATAAGTCAGAAGGTGAAAGAATTTGAAATGGGCGCGTAAAAAAGAGAAGTTGACTTGTTACCAGCGCGGTGAGTCGGGACATTTTGTGGCAGAGTGCACTAAGGAGCTTTGTGAGATTTGTATTAAGATGAAACATATTTCTGGAGAGTGCCCACTCCTTCTGGGACCTAAGCTGGTCGTTATGATTTATGGGGTTTGCTGTCAGGAGTTGATGTTTTTTGAGTCACCTGATGTAGCCCCGATAGCTCATCCGGTGGATAGTTCTTTTCCTGGTATTGTGAAGGTGACGAATGGTTTCATGACCGAGGCACAAATTATACATCATCTTCGCAAGCTTGCACCAGGCAATTTCCAGTGGAATTTTGTGAGACTTGGGGAACAGACTTTTGATTTTTCGACGAGGGAGGATCAAGTCCGCATTCTTAAGTTTGGCATGTGTAGAGTGCCTAGTACTAATTGCATTCTGGAATTTGATGCTTGGAAGCAGAAGGAGCTGCAGGGTACACCATTGACTCAGATTTGGGTCCGCTTTTCTGGAGCGCCACCTAAGCTGCTTAATAATTTTCTGGTGACCTGGAGTTTGAGGTCTCTCATTTGGAAGACCGAACAGGTTGAAATGCATTTTACCCACGCAAATGCGTGGCGAGGTTGCTTGTCAGTGTGGTGAACATCGAGTTTGTGCCAGATGTGGTGAAATGGACTCATGCGAGTGTCACGTATGACCTTGACGTGGAGTTTAAGGATACACAACTGTTTCAGGAGGTGGATGGGAATGTAGATATGGATACAAGAGAGGGTGATGGTACATCTGGGGTCAGGACAAAGGCGCAAACCATAGTTCAAGTGAGGTGACCAAGGGGCCTGCTGCGCGGCCAGGTAATGCAGACGAGTTTGCCAAGGGGTCTGCACAAACACCGACACCGATGAACATGTTGCAGTTTGGGTCGTTTGGTGCATCTTCTGCCCCTAGCCTCTTATGGAGCCACATGGTCAAGTTGGACGACCTGTCTGAGCATGTGTTGTTGACACGTTTCCAACGTATCTATAATTTTTTATTGTTCCATGCTATTATATTATCTGTTTTGGATGTTTAATAGGCATTTATATGATATTTTATATTATTTTTGGGACTAAACTATTAACCGAGGGCCCAGTGCCAGTTTTTTTCTATTTTAGAGTTTCGCAGAAAAGGAATACCAAACGGAGGCCAGACGGAATGAAACCTTCGCGATGATCTTTCATGGACCGAAAGGAAATCAGAAGACTTGGAGATGAAGTCGGTGATACGTCTCCAACGTATCAATAATTTTTTATTGTTCCATGTTATATTATCATTCTTGGATGTTTACAATCATTTCATAGTCATTTTATATCATTTTTTGGGTACTAACCTATTGACATAGTGCCCAGTGCCAGTTGTTGTTTTCTGCATATTTTTTACATCGCAGGAAATCAATATCAAACGGAGTCCAAACGCAATGCAACTCATGGAGGATTTTTTTGGGCCAGAAGAAAGCCAATGGGCCAAGGAAGCACCTGAGGGGCTGCTCAAGGGGAGAAGCACCCACCAGGGTGCGCCAGGAGGCCCAGGCGCGCCCTGGGGGGTTGTGCCCACCTCAGGTGCCCCCCGAACCGCCTCTTTGCTCTATAAATACCCAAATATTCCAAAAACCCTAGGGGAGTCGACGAAAAAATATTTTTATCTCTCGATTTAAGCTATGAGCTCTGGCACCTCTACAAATCCCTACTTCCCTCCGTGAAGGGCCTTTCTTTTACTTATGCAATTTTTATTTTGAATTTGAGTCTCCATCTTCTCTTATAAAGCACCAACTAAGGGACACTATGATCTTATTTGAGCATTGGGTGTGGCTAATATTCGAGTGTGTTTCATGAATGGATCAATGATTGAGCATGATGAGCTAGGGATAACTTGCTTTAGTGTTGATATTTTGAAAGACATGGTTGCTTGTTGGTATGCTTGAGTATTAAAGTCTTCATGTCAAAACTAGACTATTGCTTTGAATCATATAAAAGTCCATATGTCCATGCTATATATAAAAGAATGTGATGAACATGTTAGGCAGCAAAAATTCTGTTTTTATCGTTTACCTACTCGAGGACAAGCAGGAATTAAGCTTGGGGATGCTGATAAGTCTCCAACATATCTATAATTTTTGATTGTTTCATGATGTTATATTATCATTCTTGGATGTTTTACAATCATTTTATAGTCATTTTATATTTTTTTGGTACTAACCTATTGACATAGTGCCCAGTGCTAGTTGCTGTTATCTGCATGTTTTTTACATCGCGGAAAATCAATATCAAACGGAGTCCAAATGCAACGCAACTCCTGGAGGATTATTTTTCGGCCAGAAGAAAGCCAATGGGCCAAGGAAGCACCTGAGGGGCTGCTCGAGGGGAGCAGCACCCACCAGGGCGTGCCAGGAGGCCCAAGCGCTCCCTGGGGGGTTGTGCCCACCTCGGGTGCCTCCCGAACCGCCTCTTTGCTCTATAAATACCCAAATATTCCAGAAACCCTAGGGGAGTCGACGAAATATTGATCCAGCCGCCGTAGAGTCCTGAACCACCAGATCCAATCTAGACACCATCATGGAGGGGTTCACCACTTCCATTGGTGCCTCTCCTATGATGCGTGAGTAGTTCTTTGTAGACCTACGAGTCAGTAGTTAGCAGCTAGATGGCTTCCTCCCTCTCTTGATTATCAATACAATGGTCTCTTGGAGATCCATATGATGTAAATCTTTTGGCGGTGTGTTTGTTGGGATCTGATGAACTTTGAGTTTATGATCAGATCTATGCTTTTATCCATGAAAGTTATTTGAGTCTTCTTTGATCTCTTATATGTGTGATTGCTTATAGCCTCGTATTTCTTCTCTGATATTTGGTTTTTGTTTGGCCAACTTGATCTATTTATCTTGCAATGGGAAGAGGTGCTTTGTAGTGGGTTCGATCTTAAGGTGCTTGATCCCAGTGACAGAAGGGGAACCGACACGTATGTACAGTTGCTACTAAGGATAACAAGATGAGATCTATATCTGCCGCAATAAATAAACGGATCTCGTCCACATCATGTCATCGTTCTTATTGCATTACTCCGTTTTCTCATGAACTTACATTAGATGCATGATGGATAGCGGTCGATGTGTGGAGTAATAGTAGTAGATGCAGGCAGGAGTCGGTCTACTAATCTTGGACGTGATGCCTATATAATGATCATTGCCTGGATATCGTCATGATTATTTGAAGTTCTATCAATTGCCCAACAGTAATTGTTTTCCCACTGTTTGCTATTTTCTCGAGAGAAGCCACTAGTGAAACCTACGGCCCCCGGGTCTCTTTTCATCATATTTTCCATTGCGATCTATTTTCTCTTGCATTTATTTTCAGATCTATTAAACCAAAAATACAAAAATACCTTGCTGCAATTTATTTGTTCCGTGATTTATTTATCCTATATACCACTTTTTACCTCATATGCATATCTTGAGGCACTGTACCCGAAAAGGATTGACAACCCCTTTAACACGTTGGGTTGCGAGTATTTGTTATTTGTGTGCAGGTGCTGTTTACGTGGAGTGAGGAGGTTCTCCTACTGGTTCGATAATCTTGATCTCATCACTGAGGGAAATACCTACCGTCGCTATACTGCATCATCCTTTCCTCTTTGGGAAAATACCGACGTAGTTCTAGCACACATCAAAAGGAATTTCTGGCGCCGTTTCCGGGGAAGATCTTCAATATCAACCAGGTTCCTAATCACAAATCTCATCTCCTCACAATTTACATTATTTGTCATTTGCCTCTCGTTTTCCTCTCGCCCACTTCACAAAATGTAACATCCCAAATTTTCAATTTGGAATGTTATACATTAGATCATCATTGCATATCATATTTTGTCCGCTATATTTTTAGAGGACCGGGAAAATTTATTTCAGGGTTTTTGAAGTCCCTTTAGTATTTCTTTTATTTGTTTTTCTACGTAGAATTATTAAAAAAAGAACCGACCTATCCGGGCCATGTCCGTCCGGGACTCCGACCCGGTCGACCCTTTTAATCCGCGGAGGCCCGAGCTGCCAGCCCCCTCACCCGAAACCCTATCTGCCCATCCTGCCTCAATCCGCGTGCCGCGCCACCGCCGCCGCCGGAGCCCCTCGCTGCCGCCGCCCGTTCCGCCGCCCGTCCCGCCGCCGCTGGAGCCCGCCGCCACCACCCGCCCGCCGGAGCCCGTCGCACCGCCTCGCCGGACCTCGCCGGAGGTAGCCGCCCGCCGCCGCCGGTTTTTCTTCGGAAAACCACACATTTTTTAGAAACCGCGTTTTATTTTTTTAATAGATCGGTTTTATTTTTTTCTTCGGTTTGGTTATTTAGCGAACGCCCTTTCGTTCGTTCGTTTTAGCGAATGATTTTCACCGTTTAGTCGCAGACAGCGAACGTTCGTTCGTCAGTTTTTCTTTTTCTAGGGTTTTCCGCAGTTATTTTCGATCGCGATTTCTACCCTGATTTTCGTTTTAGTTTATCTTTTCGTTCGTTTATTGGAATCAGGCGATTCAAGCGCCTAGATTTCGTCTCGAACCCTCTTTCCGTTTAACCAACTCAAACAAGTTTTTGCTGCTGTAAAATTTGACTTAAGTCCAGATTAGTAAACGAACCTTGTTTCTTTCGCAGTTTGAGTTTCATTGCTTCGTTTGATTTGATTCTTTTTGCAAACCGGAGTTCTTAAGTTGAACTTTCTGGTTAGATCTCTTATTTGAGTTTTACCTGTGCTAGTAGTTGAATGCTTATTGTATGCTTCTTTGTTTGCGATAGAGTACCCGGAGTGCGCAGCGTGCTACTACGAGTCTCTAGGTTTCACGGATCATCAGCAAGGCAAGTAACACTTGGATCATACCTCTTTACTACCCAGTTTTATTGCATTAGATCAATCCTCAAACAATTGCATGGTTAGGATCTGATTAATATGTGGGTTTTGGGAAGTAGATGAGGTAGTACCTATTGTCCTATTTATTATCAAACCTTTGGGAGTTACTTCTACGTTTGCTTATATTTCTATGCTATGCTTGTAGACGTGGATTGGGTGAGTGTATCCATGACAGATGTGAGCTTGTTAATTAATGGTTAACTTAAGGTGGCAACTTTAATACACATCTGGGTGGATTGAGGCACCTGGAGAACCAAGTGTTGCCTGTATTTTTGGAAATCCCGGGGTACCGTGTGATTCTCCTATGGACCGCCACCCAGGCTCAAAAGGATCATAATATTATTCATGCTAGAAACTTCCGTGTGCAGCCGCAAGCTACTATTGGCTCTAGCATAGTTGAGTATGTTGTGTGACCTCTTTCAGTGGTAGACTAGCAGATGTAGGGGATGTAGGTTGGTACTGTCTACCCAGAGTAAAGAGTTAATGCTTCCGAAAGACTGTGTCTCGGTCATCCGTTTCTCAAACACCTTGTAGTGCGAGAAATCCAACGAAGGAGGTCGAGTCTTGCGGAGAAAAGTGTGCAAACCTCTGCAGAGTGTACAAACTAATCATGGTTAGCCGTGTCCCCGGTTATGGATGTTTTGAGTATCTTGTTTCTTGGATTATCCTGTGGATCTCATCATGTTACTTAATTTAATTTGACTGGGTTAATGATGAAGCTTAATTGGGATTGAGTTGGAGGAACCTTCTCAATGTTTAACAACCACCATGATAGTTAAATAAAATTTATTCCTTTGTTGTAGGGAAAAATTGGCTTTATGCAAAACCTGTAACCATAGAGCTTACCACCAGCCATATATACATGTAGTGATAGCATTATTCTGTTCATTACTCTCTATGTGTTACATTGCCAGCATATTCCATGTGCTGACCCGTTTTCGGGTTGCAACGTTCATGTTGCAGACTTTTTAGACGATGAGTAAGGTGCCTTAGGTCGTGATCTTTCACTCAGTGATGCCGTTGGAGTTGATGGACTTGCTTTATCTTCCAAGCCTTCCGCTCTTATCGTTATTAGATGGCCTTAAGCCATATTTATTGTAATAAGTTCTCTTTTGAGACATTCGATGTAATAAGTGTGTGATTGCTACTCTGTTATAAATCCTTCAAGTACTGTGCGTGTCAGCATTACCAATCCAGGGATGACACTGATGCATAGAGATCAAACTGTTTGAGGTCTGGTCCCTATAAGATGGTATCAGAGCACACGCTGACTGTAGGACACGACCACTAAGATAAAGCCCTAGATCACTACTCTCTTCTCATTTCTAACTCCTCTCCTTTTTCTACTCTTTAGGATGACGGATGCAAGGAACGAGTTCACGCAACCGGATGAAGAAACACCTTTTGGACGCCACTTGAAGGAAGTCACTAGATACCTTAACATCGGAGTACCAAGATTCACCGGGACCTACATCGCCACTTTACCAGAAGAAGAGCGTTGGATGATTCAAGTTCAAGTTCTAGGAAGGATGTTCATGCCAGTCACTGAGCCCATAGAGTTTTCCTTTGATGCACCAACCTGGAGTCTAGGAAAGAGCATGGCAGCCCACATCACCATGGGACGAATTGGAGAAGTTTACCACAAGGATCTTAAGGATACTATCTACCAGATTTGTGGGCACCGAGATGAGCAATGGGAGATGATCAACACCAGGAAGGCTAGATCTATTGCAGCTTTCATCCAAGAGTTAAACCAACACATTCGACTCCAGGAGAACCAGATGTACGCAGGCATGATAGATTTGAAGAAGGCAATGACCAGGATCACGGAACTGGAGGAAGAACTCAAGTCTACACGCGATGGATATGAGGAGGAAATCGTAACATTATTGGAGAAGAATGACAACCTGATAAAGAAGATCGAGGTATTCATGGGAGACCCCACGCCTGGAGGTGAAGACGACGATTCTACCTGTCCGGAGAACTACATCATCATCGATGACACCGAGTCGGACCTTGATGATAGTGATGATGACTTTGTTGATGAAGCTGGAGCAGATATCATGGAATCTTCGACCAATCAATTTTTTCTAGTCGACCACCATCACAGTAGTAGTATTCCCCCATGTATATAGTATAGTCTGAGCACTTTTGTAACGATAGATAGACCGAGGTATGCCCTTGTTTGAATAGATTGAAGTGATTGTGTTTGTCTCATGTGCATATGGGTAGTGTTTTTCCCTCTAGACCTCATTCTATTCTATTATCTCACCCTTTCTAAACCCTCAGATGCCTCCGAGACATGACAATGGATTTGCCTTCCCACCGGAGCTCACTTAGTTGATCTAGCAGCAGAATGCATTGATGCATATACTAGTACAGAATCAGAATCAGAGGAACAACAACAACAACAACAACCCACACTACTGGAATCAGCTACTTTGCCATCTGCCAACTCTTTGCCGTCAGCTAGCAGACGACAAAGAAGCTCTTTGCCATCAGCTACCGAAAAGCAGACGACAAAGAACTGGCTGATGGCAAAGAACTGCTCTTCACACGCGTGCCGCCGCCCCCACCACTCACCGCCGCCCGGTCGCCCCACCACCCCGCCGCCCCACCGCCCCCCCGCCCCGTCGCCACTGCCGCCCGGCGCCGTCGCCCCACCACCAGGCGCCCCACCGGCCCCCCGCCCCGCCGTCCTGCCGTCTCGATGCCGCCGCGCCGCGCCCCCCCGCGCCCCACCGCCCCGGGCCCGGTGCCGCCGCCCCAGGCCGCCCCGCCCCCCTCCTCCACCGGCCACCTCCTCCACCGGCCCTGCCCCAAGTGAGCTCTACCTCCTCTTTTTTTTCCTTTTTTTCTTCTGTTTTTTTAGTTTTAGGTTTATGTTTAGTTTAGATTTAGTTTTAGTTTTAGTTTTAGGTTTAGGTTTAGTTTTAGGTTTAGTTTTTTCCTTTTTTTTTTGTTTTTTTAGTTTTAGGTTTATGTTTAGTTTAGATTTAGTTTTAGTTTTAGATTTATTAGGTTTAGTTTTAGGTTTAGTTTTAGGTTTAGTTTAGTTTTAGGAAAGAAGAAGAAGAAGAAGAAAGAGGAGAGGAGGAGAAGAAGAAGAGGAAAAAGGAAAGGAAGAAGAAGAAGAGAAGGAGGAGAAGAAAAAAGAAGAAGAGGAAGAAGAAGAAGAAAAAAGAGGAGAGGAGGAGAAGAAGAAGAGGAAAAAGGAAAGGAGGAGGAAGAAGAAGAAGAAGAAGAAGAAGGAAGAAAAGGAAGAAAAGGAAGAAGAGGAGGAAGAAGAAAAGGACACGACACCCCGAGACAACACCGCGACCCCGAGACCCCGACCCCGACACCCCGACCCGACCCCGACACCCCGACCCCGACACCGACACGGCACCCCGACCCCGACCCGACACCCCGACCCCAAGACCCCGACCCCGACACGGCACCCCGACACCGACACGACACCCCGACCCCCGACACCTCCCGAAAAGGTGTTCTTTGGCCTTCCAGAGGCCGACGGGGTCATATATTTGTGAATTATTAGTTAGGTCATATATTTTTCGATTTTGTTATGAAAAACATCATATATAATTGTGTTGATCGGGTAGTTTTAAATGTGCAGTTGTTTCATCACTGCGAGGTTTGGTGTTCGACGACCTCGCCGTGCGTTTGACGAGCTCTGCCCCTTCGTTCATGGGTGAGCACAAATGACATGTTCTCCTCCCCCATTAATTATTTGATCTCTTCCGATGAAACTTGACAGCTAGCTATATATGTGTCTTGAATCATCAGTATGCGTAACCAATATGTGTCTCCCGTTCGAAAGCGTCATAGTTATAAATATGCATGCATTTGCATATTTATAACCTTGATTCTTTTGAATTGTCCAACGCTATCCATGGACAACCCGAGTATGTGTAGATTGGGTTCGTTTTCCCATATGCTTTGCTCCGGACCCGACGCATAAATTTTGTCAGTGCCTCCCCTGTTGTTCTCCGGGTACACATCCTCTCTGTTTATTGCAGAGACGTGTATCAGGAGAACAGCGGGGAGGTGCTGCCGAAATTTTGTGTCGGATCCGGAGCATAGCATGGGAAAATGAACCCAATCTACACATACACGGGTGGGATTAGGACCTATCATTACCTATTAGAGTGTAGGTTGCATGGACATAATAAAATTGAGAAAGTAGATCAACTGATGAATATATACATGGTGAATTACATATATAATTGTTGTGTGTCCAGTAGCTCTGAAAGTCAAGATGAGTGATCGTGCGTGGATGTATACCAGTCACACTGGTCAGAACAGATGGAGCGCTGAATGGTTCACAAAAACCAAGGGGTTTGTGCAAGCCGCATTTGCAAATGGCCAGAAGAAAACTTGGTGCCCCTGTTTCCGGTGCGGCAATTGGGAAAAGAGGACAGAGGTTGAAATGGGCAAACACCTGCAGAAGAGTGGTTTTACGCCCGATTATACGGTGTGGACATTTCATGGTGAGTCTTCCCAACGTGACCGAGCTGAGGTGGATCATCGTCGCACCGACGAGCATGGTACCGGGATGGAAAACATGGTGCAAGACTATGATGATGCTCGGGATTCGGACGAGGAGATGGAGGAATCTGCAAAGGCCTTCAATGAAATGTTGGAGTCTTCAAAACGTCCGCTCCACGAGCACACTGAGCTTTGTCAGTTGGATGCCATCTCACAAGTAATGGCTCTGAAGGCTCAGTTCAACTTGGGCAGAGAATGCTATGACGCAATTATGACAGTATTTGGACGCTTTCTACCCAAACGCCATGTAATGCCTGCAAACCTATACCAGTCGGACAAAATCCTCCGTGCACTGAAGATGCCCTATGAGAAGATACATGCCTGTGAGAAAGGATGTGCCTTATTTAGGCTTGAATATGCAGACTTGAACTATTGTCCCATTTGCAAGTCTTCCAGGTATATTGTGGTAGACAACGGTATGGGTGAGAAGACACAGACCAAAATACCCGTTAGTGTTCTTCGGTATATGCCAATCGTACCAAGACTTCAACGTCTTTTCATGGTCGAAGAGACGGCCAGACAGATGACATGGCACAAAACAGGCAAAAGAACCAAACTAGATACAGATGGGAATCTGATGATGGTACACACATCGGATGGTGTTGCATGGAAAAAGTTTGATGAATTACATGCTGACAAAGCAGCAGATCCGAGGCATCCTCGAGTCGGCATCAGCACGGATGGGTTCAGTGTTTTTGGTATGACGGCAGCCCAAT
The DNA here is from genome assembly GCA_963921465.1 of Triticum timopheevii. Taxonomy (NCBI): domain Eukaryota; kingdom Viridiplantae; phylum Streptophyta; class Magnoliopsida; order Poales; family Poaceae; genus Triticum; species Triticum timopheevii. The sequence goes on along the minus strand of OY997264.1, from coordinate 474,429,564 downwards.
ACAGTTGTTGGCCCATATTTGTCTTTCCACTCAATCTCCCCCCCGGACAGATGATGCAAAGAAAGAACAATTTCCTGACGTTGATAATTCCAGGGCCCAACTATCCGGGGAAAAGTATGAATGTGTACATGCAGCCGCTTAAGGACGAATTGCAAGAAGCCTGGGATAATGGGTTCAAGACATATGACGCCTATAGCAAACGGAACTTCATAATGCGTGTCTGGTACATGTACTCGACGCATGACTTGCCGGCGTATGCGCTATTCGTTGGCTGGTGTGTGCATGGAAGGTTCCCATGCCCCACATGCAAGGGAGCTCTTGAGTTTCATTGGCTTCAGGCCGGTCGCAAGTTTTCTTGCTTCGACATGCATAGACAGTTCAAGGATCCTTGCCATAAGTTCAGGAAAGACAAGAAGAACTTCATCAGAGGTAGAGTTGTCAAAAACTCTGCACCACCTGCATTGACAGGCCGACAGACCCTAAATCAGTTAAACGCTCTCGAGCCAGATCCACAGCGTCCAGGGTACTTCAAGGGGTATAATACTAAGCACGCGTGGACTCACAAAACATGCTTATGGGATCTGCCTTACTTCAAAGACCTCCTTTGCCCACACAACATCGACGTGATGCACACTGAGAAGAATATCGCTGAGGCACTTTTTGGTACATTGTTCAGCATAGATGGGAAGTCAAAGGATAATACTAAGGCTAGAGTCGATCTGGAGGCGCTATGTGGTAGGCCGTCACAAAACATGAAAGAACCGAAAAGAAAGCAGAACTGGACGAAGCCAAAGGCATGGTTCAATCTTGGAAGGCCATCTATGAGGGAAATTATCTTGTGGGTGCAACAGCAGTTGATGTTCCCCGATGGGTATGCATCGAATCTAAAGAGGGGAGCGAATCTTGATAAATTGAAGATATTTGGTCTCAAGAGTCATGATTGGCACATATGGATTGAGCGGGTAATGCCGGTGATGTCGCGTGGCTTCATCCCTGAGGATGAATGGCTAGTACTGGCAGAACTCAGCTATTTCTTCCGTGTTCTTTGTGCGAAAGAATTATCGCCTGGCGTGCTAGAAGAAATGGAAGAGTTGGCGCCGGAGTTGATCTGCAAGTTAGAGAAGATCTTTCCACCGGGCTTCTTTAATCCAATGCAGCATTTGATTTTGCATCTCCCTACCGAGGCAAGATTGGGGGGCCCGTGCAAAATCGTTGGTGCTACCCAACTGAGAGGATGCAGAAGACGCTTCGAGAAAAATGTAAAAATAAACGTAGAATTGAAGCATCGATGGCTGAGGCATTCATCACAGAGGAGGCGGCAAACTTCGTAACAGCACACTACGAAGCCAAAAATCGTCATTTGCATAATCCGAAGCCTCGGTACAATGCTGATGACCCTAAAAAGGGTGGATCCAACCTTAGCCTATTCAAAGGGAATCTCGCACCAGCTAGTGTTTCACATCCAGTATCTTTGGATAACGAAGAATGGCGGACCATTTCATTGTATATCTTCAACAACCTGATAGAAGTGCAGCCATACATCGAGTAAGTTCTCGGTACATTGTTTCGCAACTTCTATTTCCTTTGAACTGCTCTTATTCCTGGATATGTCATACAGTCAATACGTCGCCATATTCTCGTATGGAGCGGAGATCCAAAAGGATTCCGTCGAAGAGTATGAGCTTCTCGCAAAGCAAGGAGGCGGCTATCCCGGTTTCATCTATTGGTTCAAACAAGTAATTTCTATTAGACAATTTAATTTCATTCACTAATTTGTGCGTAATGCAACAATCCTTTCATATTAAACTTGTAGGCTAATTCAGAGTCTATGGATGCCGAATTGAGACAAGTCGCTAATGGTTTTGACTATAAGGTCCATTCATTTGACAAGTACGACATCAACGGGTATCGCTTTCGTACCTATGGCAAAGAGCTATCTATGGCCGACCGAAAGTCTACAAATTGTTGTGTATCTGCTATCGGTGAAGGAGGTACCGAGTATTATGGGAGAGTTGAAGCAATTTATGAACTTATGTTCTATGGTGAAAACCCACCGAATGTCATAGTCTTCAAATGTTATTGGTTTCAACCGAAGGAGACTAGAAGGACTCATGAACATATAGGGCTAGTTGAAATCAACCAAAGCACCCATTTAGATGTTCCTGATGTCCATATTACGGCTCAACAGGCGACCCGAGTATTCTATGTACCGTGGGCCTACCAAACTAATCCAAATCTGAAAGGTTGGGATGTCGTTTATGAAGTGCCGCCACGTGCTAGACTTTCTCCCCCAAAGGAAGAGGATTATGAACCTCACATTAACCCAGACACATATGAAGGAGAATTCTTCCAAGAGACACGTCTTTCCAAAAAGCGTTTCAAGAACCGCTATACTTCACCCCAAAACATTGAAGTAGACAGCGATAGTGAATCCGACATCACCCCAGAGGAGGAACAAGAAGAGCCGGAACAAGAAGAGGTTACTGCTGCGGATGACCTGTCAATGCTTGACCGATTACGTCAAGGTGGCCTTGCACATGTTGATGCTAATGAACCCTATGAGCCCATCATTGATTATAGTGATGATGATGATTATGCATTTATTGATGATACTGCATTCAATTTTTTTATTCAATTTTTTTATGTTGTACTTGATGATGATACACTTAAGTGATATACATATTATTATTCATGTCGGTACTTTTTTTTATGTTGTACTAATTTCGTCTATTCTTTGTCATGGCAAGTGTTGAAAGATGGTGGGCGCTGGTCGGGAGCGCGCCGAGGCCCCTTCTTCATTGGCGCGTGGTGCGAGGTCTTCCATTCCACACGCACCTCTCCGCCGAGCATTGCTGGACAGTATGGCGACACCGCCAGACCCTTCTTCGCCGACCGCGGTGCCCAGCAGGGGACGAGGTAAGAAGAAGAGAGGAGGTGGAGCACGTGGTCGCGGGAGAGGACGTAGGGTGACTCTTACGGTGCCTTCCTCGCCGCCGCCCCCAGCTGTTTCACCTGAGCGCGTGATTGCTAGGGTGGACTCGTCTGAGGAGGAGGCTACATGGACTCCGGTCCACGAGCCTCCGGTCCACGAGAGTTGGGCCCACGAGACCCCGGAGGAGCACACGTCTGGATGGGGTACTTGGTCGGGTCAGCCCGAGGAGCCGAGTGGCCATGCTGATGATGGCGGGGAGCCGAGTGGCCATGCTGATGATGGCGGGGAGCCGACTGATTTTGAGGAGGAGGGGGAGGAGGGGGCAACGTCTACCAGCGTGGTGCTACATGGCTCCCGTTCGTGCCGGCGACCCGCAAGCAGAGGTGGTTGATTTTCCCTGATGGGGAGAGGTAAGTGCATTTAATCTTTTTGTACCTTCTGCATTCACGTTTCTTCAAATAACTAATGCATTGGGCTTGTCATGCTGCAGGGGTTGGGACCACCATGAAAGTGTCTGCCGGCCCAACTCCGTCCTTGGAGTTCTGATTCGGCAAAACTTCCCGGGTTTTGTCACGTTGCCTGGTGAGGTCGGCTTCCAAAGGTTGGATTGAGTTGGGAGCACTACTTGGCTTGTCTTCTAGCCGGGTGAGATTATCGATGGTGTCTTGTGCAAGACGAGGGCAGACGTGGTGATCAGAAAGTTCTGGGTAATTTCTTCTTTACACAATTAAAAATCTTCAACTAGCTAGTTATTAATTGTACTAATCAATATTGTCTCATTTGATTGCAGATATTCTACAGGTGTGAGGAGGGATACGAGGAGGAGGCGGCAGATGTTATCGACAAGGAGTGCAAGCGCCTACTTCAGAACTTACGGCATGAGGTTCGGGTGCAGGCTGTTCGAGACTACTACGCCGGGCGTGGTATCAAGAAGCCCAAGCAGGAGTGCCGCGATAAGTTCTTGAGTAAGGAGCAGTACATGAAGGTAATTCTTAAGGCCTTGTACTTACTTCCTTCATTTAGTAATTCATAGCCGTAGCGCTGAAGTTTCTATTTGCTAACTTAGGCCCCTCCGAGATGGTGTGCGGATCGGATGGATTGTTGGGAGGTGTTGGTCAATGCGTGGTGCTCAAAAGAATGGCGGGCCACCCACAACGAGGCCAAGGACAAACGTGCCCAAATGGAAGGTGTGCCACACCACCAAGGCAGCTCCAACTTATTTCAGTACGGGCGGAACTGGGTATGTGGTTTGTGTTGGGGAACATAGTAATTTCAAAAACATTCCTACGCACACGCAAGATCATGGTGATGCATAGCAACGAGAGATGAGAGTGTGTCCACGTACCCTCATAGACCGAAAGCGGAAGCGTTAGAAGAACGCGGTTGATGTAGTCGTACGTCTTCACGACCCGACCGATCAAGTACCGAAACTATGGCACCTCCGAGTTCTAGCACACGTTCAGCTCGATGACGTCCCTCGTACTCCGATCCAGCCGAGTGTCGAGGGAGAGTTCCGTCAGCACGACGGCGTGGTGACGATCTTGATGTTATACCGTCGCAGGGCTTCGCCTAAGCACCGCTACAATATTATCGAGGAGGACTATGGTGGAGGGGGGCACCGCACACGGCTAAGAGATCAAGAGATCAATTGTTGTTGTGTCTAGAGGTGCCCCCCTGCCCCCGTATATAAAGGAGCAAGGGGAAAGGGGGCGGCCGGCCTAGGAGTGGGCGCGCCATGGGGAGTCCTACTCCCACCGGGAGTAGGACTCCCTCCTTCCATGTTGGAGTAGGAGAGAAGGAAAGAGGAGGAGAGGGAGAAGGAAAAGGGGGCTGCACCCCTTGTCCAATTCGGACCAGAGGGGTGGCGCAGGCTCCTTCCTTTTGGCCTCTCTCCTCTATTCCCGTATGGCCCAATAAGGCCCATATACTCCCCGGCGAATTCCCGTAACTCTCCGGTACTCCGAAAAATACCCGAATTACTCGGAACCTTTCTGAAGTCCGAATATAGTCGTCCAATATATCGATCTTTACGTCTCGACCATTTTGAGACTCCTCGTCATGTCCCCGATCTCATCCAGGACTCCGAACTCCTTCGATACATCAAACTCATAAACTCATAATAAAACTGTCATCAAAACCTTAAGTGTGCGGACCCTACGGGTTCGAGAACTATGTAGACATGGCCGAAACACGTTTCCGGTCAATAACCAATAGCGGAACCTGGATGCTCATATTGGCTCCCACATGTTCTACGAAGATCTTTATCGGTCAAACCGCATAACAACATACGTTGTTCCCTTTGTCATCGGTATGTTACTTGCCCAAGATTCGTTCGTCGGTATCTCTATACCTAGTTCAATCTCGTTACCGGCAAGTCTCTTTACTCGTTCCGTAATGCATCATCCCGCATCTAACTTATTAGTCACATTGCTTGCAAGGCTTATAATGATGTGCATTACCGAGAGGGCCGAGAGATACCTCTCCGACAATCGGAGTGACAAACCCTAATCTCGAAATACGCCAACTCAACATGTACCTTTGGAGACACCTGTAGAGCTCCTTTATAATCACCCAGTTACGTTGTGATGTTTGGTAGCACAAAAAGTGTTCCTCCGATAAACGGGAGTTGCATAATCTCATAGTCATAGGAACATGTATAAGTCATGAAGAAAGCAATAGCAACATACTAAAAGATCAAGTGCTAAGCTAACGGAATGGGTCAAGTCAATCACATCATTCTCCTAATGATGTGATCTCGTTAATCAAATGACAACTCATGTCTATGGCTAGGAAACTTAACCATCTTTGATTCACGAGCTAGTCAAGTAGAGGCATACTAGTGACACTATGTTTGTCTATGTATTCACACATGTATTATGTTTCCTGTTAATACAATTCTAGCATGAATAATAAACATTTATCATGAAATAAGGAAATAAATAATAACTTTATTATTGCCTCTAGGGCATATTTCCTTCAGTCTACCACTTGCACTAGAGTCAATAATGTAGTTCACATCGCCATGTGATTTAACACCAATATTCATATCTATATATGATTAACACCCATAGTTCACATCGTCATGTGACCAACACCCAAAGGGTTTACTAGAGTCAATAATCTAGTACACATTGCTATGTGATTAACACCCAAAGAGTACTAAGGTGTGATCATGTTTTGCTCGTGAGAGAAGCTTAGTCAACGGGTCTGTCACATTCAGAGCCGTATGTATTTTGCAAATATTCTATGTCTACAATGCTCTGCATGGAGCTACTCTAGCTAATTGCTCCTACTTTCAATATGTATCCAGATTGAGACTTAGAGTCATCTGGATCGGTGTAAAAGCTTGCATCGATGTAACTCTTTACGACGGGCTTTTTTATCACCTCCATAATCGAGAAATATTTCCTTAGTCCTTGCCAAGGATATTCTTGACCAATGTCCAGTGATCTACTCCTAGATCACTAGTGTATTCCCTTACCAAATTCAGAACAAGGTATACAATAGGTCTGGTACATAGCATAGCATACTTTATAGAACCTATAACTGAGGCATAGGGAATGAATTTCATTCTCTTTTCTATTTTCTGCCGTGGTCGGGATTTGAGTCTTACTCAATTTCACACCTTTGCAACACAGACAAGAACTCTTTCTTTGACTGTTCCATTTTGAACTACTTCAAAATCTTGACAAGGTATGTACTTATTGAAAAAAACTTATCAAGCGTCTTGATCTATCTCAATAGATTTTGATGCTCAATATGTAAGTAGCTTTACTCAGGTCTTTCTTTTAAAGAACTCCTTTCAAATACTCCTTTATGCTTTCCAGAAAAATTCTACATCATTTCTGATCAACAATATGTTACTCACATATATTTATCAGAAAGGCGGTAGTGCTCCCACTCACTTTATTGTAAATACAGGCTTCACCGCAAGTCTGTATAAAACTATATGCTTTGATCAACTTATCAAAGCGTATATTCCAACTCTGAGATGCTTGCACCAGTCCATAGATGGATCGCTGGAGCTTGCACATTTTGTTAGCACCTTTAGGATTGACAAAACCTTCTGGTTGCATCATATACAACTCTTCTTTAAGAAAACCATTAAGGAAGGCAGTTTTGACATCCATTTGCCAGATTTCATAAAATGTGGCAATTGCTAACATGATTCGGACAGACTTAAGCATCGCTATGAGTGAGGAAATCTCATTGTAGTCAATACCTTTAATTTTGTCAAAAACCTTTTTCGACAAGTCTAGCTTTGTAGAAAGTAACACTACTTATTAGCGTCTGTCTTCCTCTTGAAGATCCATTTATACAATATGGCTTGCCGATCATCGGGCAACTCCACCAAAGTCCACACTTTGTTCTCATACATGGATCCCGTCTTAGATTTCATGGCCTCAAGCCATTTCGCGGAATCTGGGCTCATTATCGATTCCTCATAGTTCGTAGGTTTATCATGGTCTAGTAACATGACTTTCAGAACAGGATTACCGTACCACTCTGGTGCAGACCGTACTCTGGAAGACCTACGAGGTTCTGTAGCAACTTGATCTGAAGTTTCATGTTCATCATCATTAGCTTCCTCACTAATTGGTGTAGGAATCACTAGAACTGATTTCAGTGATGAACTATTTTCCAATTCGGGAGAAGGTACAGTTACTTCATCAAGTTCTACTTTCCTCCCACTCACTTCTTTCGAGAGAAACTCCTTCTCTGGAAAGGATCCATTTTAGCAACGAATATTTTGCCTTCGGATCTGTGATAGAAGGTGTACCCAACAGTTTCCTTTGGGTATTTTATGAAGACGCACTTCTCCGATTTGGGTTCGCGCTTATTAGGTTGAAAAACCTTTTTCATATAAGCATCACAACTCCAAACTTTAAGAAACGACAACTTTGGTTTCTTGCCAAACCACAGTTCATAAGGCATTGTCTCAACGGATTTTGATGGTGCCCTATTTAAAGTGAATGCAGTTGTCTCTAATGCATAACCCCAAAACTATAGTGGTAAATCGGTAAGATATATCATAGATCGCACCATATCCAATAAAGTGCGGTTACGACGTTCGGACACACCGTTACGCTGTGGTGTTCCATGTGGCGTGAGCTTGTGAAACTATTCCTCATTGTTTTAACTAAAGGCCAAACTCGTAACTCAAATATTCATCTCCACGATCAGATCACGGAAACTTTATTTTTCTTGTTACGATGATTTTACACTTCACTCTGAAATTCTTTGAACCTTTCATCTATTTCAGACTTATGTTTCATCAAGTAGATATACCCATATCTGCTCAAATCATCTGTGAAGGTCAGAAAATAACGATACCCGCCACGAGCCTTAATACTCATTGGTCTGCCTACATCAGTATGTATTACTTCCAACAAGTCAGTAGCTCGTTCCATTGTTCCGAAGAACGGAATTTTTAGTCATCTTGCCCAAAAGGCACGGTTCGCAAGCATCAAATGATTCATAACCAAGTGATTCCAAAGATCCATCTTTATGGAGTTTCTTCATGCGCTTTCCACCGATATGACCCAAACGGCAGTGCCACAAATAAGTTGCACTATCATTATTAACTTTGCATCTTTTGGCATCAATATTATGAATATGTGTATCACTACGATCGAGATCCAACAAACTATTTTCATTGGGTGTATGACCATTTGAAGGTTTTATTCATGTAAACAGAACAACAATTATTCTCTGACTTTAAACGAATAACCATATTGCAATAAACATGATCAAATCATATTTATGCTCAACGCAAACGCCAAATAACATTTATTTAGGTTTAACACTAATCCCGAAAGTATAGGGAGTGTGTGATGATGATCATATCAATCTTGGAACTATTTCCAACACTCATCGTCACTTCCCCTCAACTAGTCTCTGTTTATTATGTAACTCCTGTTTCGAGTTACTAATCTTAGCAACCGAACAAGTATCAAATACTCAGGGGCTACTATAAACACTAGTAAGGCACACATCAAACACATGTATATCAAATATACCTTTGTTCACTTTGCCATCCTTCTTATCCACCAAATATTCAGGGCATTTCCGCTTCCAGTGACCATTTCCTTTGCAGTGTAAGCACTCAGTTTCAGGCTTTGGTCCAGCTTTGAGCTTCTTCGCGGGAGTGACAACTTGCGTGTCATTCTACTTGAAGTTCCCTTTCTTTCCCTTTGCCCTTTTCTTGAAACTAGTGGTCTTGTCAATCATCAACACTTGATGCTCTTTCTTGATTTCTACCTTCGTCGATTTCAACATCACGAAGAGCTCGGGAATTGTTTTCGTCATCCCTTGCATACTATAGTTCATCATGAAGTTCTAGTAACTTGGTGATGGTGACTAGAGAACTCTGTCAATCACTATCTTATCTGGAATATTAACTCCCACTTGATTCAAGCGATTGAAGTACCCAGACAATCTGAGCACATGCTCACTAGTTGAGCGATTCTCCTCCATCTTTTAGCTATAGAACTTGTTGGAGACTTCATATCTCTAAACTCGGGTATTTGCTGGAAATATTAACTTCAACTCCTGGAACATCTCATATGGTCCATGACGTTCAAGACGTCTTTGAAGTCCCGATTCTAAGCCGTTTAAGCATGGTGCACTAAGCTATCAAGTAGTCATCATTTTGAGCTAGCCAAATGTTCATAACGTCTGCATCTGCTCCTGCAGTAGGTTTCTCACCTAGCGGTGCATCAAGGACATAATTCTTCTATGCAGCAATGAGGATAAACCTCAGATCACGGATCCAATCCGCATCATTGCTACTAACATGTTTCAACACAGTTTTCTCTAGGAAGATATCAAAATAAACATATGAAAGCAACAACGCAAGCTATTAATCTACAACATGATTTGCAAAATACTACCAGGACTAAGTTCATGATAAATTTAAGTTCAATTAATCATATTACTTAAGAACTCCCACTTACACAGACATCTCTCTAGTCATCTAAGTGATCATGTGGTCCAAATCAACTAAACCATGTCCGATCATCACGTGAGATGGCGTAGTTTTCAATGGTGAACATCACTATGTTGATCATATCTACTATATGATTCACGTTCGACCTTTCGGTCTCCGTGTTCCGAGGCCATATCTGTATATGCTAGGCTCGTCAAGTTTAACCTGAGTATTCCGCGTGTGCAACTATTTTGCACCCGTTGTATTTGAACGTAGAGCCTATCACACCCGATCATCACGTGGTGTCTCAGCACGAAGAACTTTCACAACGGTGCATACTCAGGGAGAACACTTCTTGATAATTTAGCGAGAGATCATCTTAAAATGCTACCGTCAATCAAAGCAAGATAAGATGCATAAAGGATAAACATCACATGCAATCAATATAAGTGATATGATATGGCCATCATCATATTGTGCTTGTGATCTCCATCTCCGAAGCACCGTCGTGATCACCATAGTCACCGGCGCGACACCTTGATCTCCATCGTAGCATCGTTGTCGTTACGCCATCTATTGCTTCTACGACTATCGCTACCGCTTAGTGATAAAGTAAAGCAATTACAGGGTGTTTGCATTTCATACAATAAAGCGACAACCATATGGCTCCTGTCAGCTACCGATAACTTCGGTTACAAAACATGATCATCTCATACAATAAAATATAGCATCACGTCTTGACCATATCACATCACAACATGCCCTGCAAAAACAAGTTAGACGTCCTCTACTTTGTTGTTGCAAATTTTACGTGGCTGCTATGGGCTGAGCAAGAACCGTTCTTACCTACGCATCAAAACCACAACGATAGTTCGTCAAGTTAGTGTTGTTTTAACCTTCGCAAGGACTGGGTGTAGCCACACTCGGTTCAACTAAAGTTGGAGAAACTGACACCCGCTAGTCACCTGTGTGCAAAGCACGGCGGTAAAACCAGTCTCGTGTAAGCGTACGTGTAATGTCGGTCCGGGCCGCTTCATCCAACAATACCGCCAAACCAAAGTATGACATGCTGGTAAGCAGTATGACTTGTATCACCCACAACTCACTTGTGTTCTACTCGTGCATATAACATCTACGCATAAAATCTGGCTCTGATACCACTGTTGGGGAACGTAGTAATTTCAAAAAATTTCCTACGCACATGCAAGATCATGGTGATGCATAGCAACGAGAGACTAGAGTGTGTCCACGTACCCTCGTAGACTGAAAGCAGAAGCGTTAGAACAACGCGGTTGATGTAGTCGTACGTCTTCACGGCCCGACCGATCAAGTACCGAAACTACGGCACCTCCGAGTTCTAGCACACGTTCAGCTCGATGACGTCCCTCGTACTCCGATCCAGCCGAGTGTCGAGGGAGAGTTCCGTCAGCACGACGGTGTGGTGATGATCTTGATGTTCTACCGTCACAGGGCTTCACCTAAGCACCGCTACAATATTATCGAGGAGGACTATGATGGAGGGGGGCACCGCACACGGCTAAGAGATCAAGAGATCAATTGTTATTGTGTCTAGAGGTGCCCCCCTGCACCTGTATATAAAGGAGCAAGGGGGAGGGGGCACGCCATGGGGAGTCCTACTCCCACCGGGAGTAGGACTCCCTCCTTCCTTGTTGGAGTAGGAGAGAAGGAAAGAGGAGGAGAGGGAGAAGGAAAAGGGGGCTGCACCCCTTGTCCAATTCGGACCAGAGGGGGGGGGGGGCGCAGGCCTCCTTCCTTTTGGCCTCTCTCCTCTATTCCCGTATGGCCCAATAAGGCCCATATACTCCCCGGCGAATTCCCGTAACTCTCCGGTACTCCGAAAAATACCCGAATTACTCGGAACCTTTCTGAAGTCCGAATATAGTCGTCCAATATATCGATCTTTACGTCTCGACCATTTCAAGACTCCTCGTCATGTCCCCGATCTCATCCGGGACTCCGAACTCCTTCGGTACATCAAAACTCATAAACTCATAATAAAACTGTCATCGAAACCTTAAGCGTGCGGACCCTACGGGTTCGAGAACTATGTAGACACGACCGAAACACGTTTCCGGTCAATAACCAATAGCGGAACCTGGATGATCATATTGGCTCCCACATGTTCTACGAAGATCTTTAAAGGTCAAACCGCATAACAACATACGTTGTTCCCTTTGTCATCGGTATGTTACTTGCCCGAGATTCGATCGTCGGTATCTCAATACCTAGTTCAATCTCGTTACCGACAAGTCTCTTTACTTGTTCCGTAATGCATCATCCCGCAACTAACTTATTAGTCACATTGCTTGCAAGGTTTATAGTGATGTGCATTACAGAGAGGGCCCAGAGATACCTCTCCGACAATCGGAGTGACAAACCCTAATCTCAAAATATGCCGACTCAACATGTACCTTTGGAGACACATGTAGAGCTCCTTTATGATCACCCAGTTACGTTGTGATGTTTGGTAGCACACAGAGTGTTCCTCCGGTAAACGGGAGTTGCATAATCTCATAGTCATAGGAACATGTATAAGTCATGAAGAAAGCAATAACAACATACTAAAAGATCAAGTGCTAAGCTAACGGAATGGGTCAAGTCAATCACATCATTCTCCTAATGATGTGATCTCGTTAATCAAATGACAACTCATGTCTATGGCTAGGAAACTTAACCATCTTTGATTCATATTTCATTCAGTTTGCTTCATGATTCATGCAATTCATTAATCATGCTAGCTTTAGCCCTTTAATTACTAATTTACTTTGTTTCTCTCTTTCAGGCACGCTACAATAAGGCGGATAAGGTGCCAGAGGTGTACGACCTGTATGCCATGGCCCACACTGGCCCTTACAAGAAAGTCAAGGCATTCTCCGCGTCTGACCTCGATGATCCAAAGAACTTCACCAACATCTCCGCCCACGACAAGCTCGTGCAATATAGAGATCAGGGGAAGGCGAGGAAAGGGGAGGACTTTAACCCGAGCCAGGGTCCCATTGATACAGAGCTGCTGATGATATCTGGTGGCGGGAGGTCCCATGGCTCCATAGCCATGGGAGATGGACTTATCCATTGTCCTAGCACTCTCCCGGAGATCAAGGCGCGCCAGTCAAGCTCCGCTCCTGAGATAAGGCCTCGTGATCGGCCAGTGCAACTCGCCTTCAAGGTTAGTTATACGTACTCAGCTATCTTTCTCCATTACATTGTGTGCGCTTCCATCAATGATTACAAATGGTCATGTGAGTGGTGTTGCAGGCTGCTATACAGAGTGAGAGAGATAGAACAGAGAAACTTCTGGCGGAGGCGGCAGAGAGGCAGCAGGAGTTGAAGGAGAGGATGACAAAGATGTTGGAGGAGGAGAGGGCACGGGATGACATGCAGGCAAGGGCCATGTACGAGCTCCTTGTGGTAAGTTTCTTCTGCAGATTACTTGCTAGTCTTAACATTTGAGTCTCATTACTAACTAGTATGTCTCTGTTGTGAAAACCAAATGTGCAGTCTGTGTGCGAGAAGTCTGGTCAGACCGCTCCGCCGATGCCAGTGATTGCTCCTGGGAGCACGGTGAGTTTAATTTGAATGGACATTACTTACCAGTCTTAACATTTGAGTGTCATAATGCTAATGAGACATTGGAAATGATCTTTGGTGCAGCTTAACTCTAGAAACGCATCACACGATCCTTCTCCAGCTACCGGCGCGAGCCAGCCCGCTCCTACACCTCCCTGATCACGGTAAGTTTCTCTAGTGTTTTGCTTAACAAATCCATTTTACCTAAGTTAGCTCTAAAACGATATGTACTTAGCTTACTTATGTCAAAAATTGCATAATTAGCTTAGTTAGCTCATAAACGATCCATTTTACCTAAGTTAGCTCTAAAATGACTCATTTTACCTTAGTTAGCTTACAAGTGATCCAATTTATCCAAGTTAGCTCTAAAATGACCCATTTTACGTAGATTAGCTCCTAAATTATCCATTCTACCTACATTAGCTTTAAAATGACCCATTTCACCTAGGTTAGCTCCAAAATGACCCATTTCACCTAGGTTAGCTCCAAAAAGACCCATTTCACCTAAGTTAGCTCAAAAACGATCCATTTCACCTTAGTTAGCTCAAAAACGTGGCATTTCACCTTAGTTAGCTCATAAACGACCCATTTCAACTAAGTTAGCTCCAAAATGATCCATTTCACCTTGCTTAGTTCATAAACGACCCATTTCACCTAGGTTAGCTCATAAACGACCCATTTCACCTAGGTTAGCTCATAAACGACCCATTTCACCTAGGTTAGCTCATAAACGACCTATTTCACCTAGGTTAGCTCATAAACGACCCATTTCACCTAGGTTAGCTCATAAACGATCCATTTCACCTAGGTTAGCTCATAAACGATCCATTTCACCTAACTTAGCTCCAAAATGATCCATTTCACCTAGGTTAGCTCATAAACGACCCATTTCACCTAGGTTAGCTCATAAACGACCCATTTCACCTAGGTTAGCTCATAAACAACCCATTTCACCTAGGTTAGCTCATAAACGACCCATTTCACCTAGGTTAGCTCATAAACGACCCATTTCACCTAGGTTAGCTCATAAACGACCCATTTCACCTAGGTTAGCTCATAAACGACCCATTTCACCTAGGTTAGCTCATACACGATCCATTTCACCTAACTTAGCTCATAAACGATCCATTTCACCTAAGATAGCTCATAAACGATCCATTTCACCTAGGTTAGCTAATAAACGATCCATTTCACCTAAGTTAGGTCATAAACGATCCATTTCAACTAATTTAGCTCATAAATGATCCAGTTCACCTAATTTAGCTAATAAATGGCATATACTTCTTCTTCTAGTCTTCTTCTTCTATTCTTTTTCTTCTAGTCTAATTCTTCTTCTAGTCTTCTTTTTCTAACTTTCTTATTTGTCATTTTGCAGGTTTCATTCACTTCACGAAAGCCAGCTTCCTATGATGGATTGCTTGTTTTTTCCTTTGATGCACTTCTTGTATTCTGCTCGCTTGCTATGATGGAATTAACTTGCCATGATGAAACTAGATTGCTATGATGAAACTTTGCATATTGTAATATGTATGGATCGATGGAACTATGTGCAACCTACTATGTATGTATGGATATATATGTGCTGGATATTTATTATGTTGGATATATATGTGCTGGATATTTATTGTGAAAGAGTCCTGTGATATATTTGCTGTGATAATTGTTGGATATAAGAAAAACAGAATAAAAAAGAGGTAGTGCAGGCTCTTTGCCGTTCGCGGCAGATGGCAAAGACCCCTTTGCCGTTGGTGGCAGACAGCAAAGGGGGCAAGTGGAGCCCACCTGTGCTTCCCGAGAGATGGGCCATTTGGCAAATTTGCCTACCGTGGCGGACGGCAAAGCTAAGCTGATGGCAAAGACTTTGCCTTTGCCGTCGGCCGTGGCAGACGGCAAAAAACAGCGGGCGCTGACGCATTGCTGACGTCAACTGGCGGACGGCAAAGAGGCGCTCAAATTTGCCGTCCGCTGGCGGACGGCAAAGGCCGCCGTTAGCCGCCTAACGGACTAACACTGGTGGACGTCTAGTACTTTGCCGTCCCTCCTCTTTGCCATCCACCGTTATAGGCAAAGGACGCTTTGCCGTCCTCCATAAGAAGCAGATGGCAAATGACCTGTTTGCCGACCCTGTCTTTGCCGTCCCTCTTTGTCGTCCGCCGCTGACGGCAAAGCTCTTTGCCGTCCGCCGTCCGTGCCTTTGCCGTCCGCCATGGCAGACGTCAAAATACTGGATTCCTGTAGTGCCACCACCACCACCACCACCTGTTGATCACTTAGACCGTTTCTTGAGGCTTAATCCGCTGGTGTTCTCTAGTAGCACCGAGCCGATAGTTGCAGATGATTGGTTCCGCAAGATTGGAAGGGAGTTGACCACTGTAGGATGCACAGATGCAGAGAGAGTGCGTTTTGCCACACATCAGCTTGATGGACCCGCAGCATCATGGTGGGAGAATTTCACAGCCACTTACCCTATCGACACTTTCACATGGGATCAGTTTCAGCAGGCTTTTCGCGCTGCCCATGTTTCAGCAGGAGCTATGGCCATGAAGAAGCGTGAGTTTTGCAACTTGCGCTAGGGAGGACGTACAGTTGGCCAGTATGTGGATGACTTTAGTAAGCTAGCACGTTATGCCCCAGATGATGTTGCTACGGACGCAGCTAAGCAGGAGAAGTTTCTGGAAGGATTGAATGATGAGTTGAGCATGTAGTTGATGGTGGCAACCTTCAACAACTACCAGGAGTTGGTAGATAGAGCTCTCATGATTGAAGGGAAGTAGCAGCAGATTGACAGCCGCAAGAGGAAGTATGGACAAGGGAAGTACAATTCTAGAGCTCAGCAGAAGCCTCGTTTTACCCCGAACTTGGGAGGACCTTTTCAGCATAACCATGGAGGTCACAATCACAATGAAGGGAGTTCGCACAACCATAGTGGCCCCAAGAATGGCAATGGAAATGGAGGAAGCAACAGTTAGAACCGTACCAACCCATCAACACCAGCACCTATTTCAAGTGCCAGAAGACCGGACATTATGCCACTAAATGTCCTGAAGCAAAGAATGGAAATGGCAATGGAAGCTCTGGGAAGAAGCCCAACCCTTTCAACAAGGGACAGGTGAACCACGTTAACGTGGAGGAGGTTGAAGCACAGCCAGATGCAGTAATAGGTAAGTTTTTGTTTAAGTCATTTACTGCAATTGTTCTTTTTGATACTGGTGCATCGTATTCATACATATCAAAGGGATTTGTGGATAAGTATAAACTGACAATCCAAGCCCTTAGGTCACCCATGTTAGTAACCTCGCTAGGAGCAGAGTATATGACTAGTCTATGGTGTGATCGGTTACCATTAAGGATTGGTAACTACGTGTTTCCCTCAGACCTAATAGTATTGGAGTCACAAGGACTGGATGTGATACTAGGCATGGATTGGTTATCAAAGTATGGAGGGAACACTGAATGTGCCAGTAAGTCGATTTTGCTCACCACCCCAGAAGGAAGAAGGATCAAGTATGTATCCCTGAATGTGCCGAAGAGGACTCAAGTGAATTCCTTATCAGGAGTTGTACAAGAGGAAGTGCCAGTGGTGAAGGATTTCCCTGACGTATTTCCAGAAGAGTTGCCAGGCATGCCACCGGATAGAGACATTGAGTTTTTGATTGAGCTTTTGCCAGGCACAGGGCCAATATCTAAGAGACCGTACAGGATGCCCGCAAAGGATTTGGAAGAAATTAAGAAGCAGATTAAGGAGTTATTGGATAAAGGTTATATTCGCCCAAGTTCGTCACCTTGGGGATCACCCGTGCTTCTCGTGGAGAAGAAGGATGGATAGTTGAGGATGGTTGTTGATTATCGAGGATTGAATGAAGTGACAATCAAGAACAAGTACCCACTGCTGATGATCAATGATTTGTTTGACCAGTTGCAAGGAGCTAAAGTATTTTCCAAGATCGATCTGCGATCAGGATACCACCAGCTGAAGATTCGAGAGCAAGATATACCTAAGACAGCTTTTACCACAAGGTACGGGCTATATGAGTATACCGTTTTGTCATTTGGTCTGACTAACACACCTGCCTATTTTATGAACATGATGAACAAGGTGTTTATGGAATTTTTGGATAAGTTCGTCGTGGTGTTCATTGATGATATTCTGGTCTATTCGAAGAATGAAGAGGAGCATAAGGAGC
This sequence comes from Triticum timopheevii, assembly GCA_963921465.1. Classification (NCBI taxonomy): domain Eukaryota; kingdom Viridiplantae; phylum Streptophyta; class Magnoliopsida; order Poales; family Poaceae; genus Triticum; species Triticum timopheevii. The sequence goes on along the minus strand of OY997264.1, from coordinate 474,411,932 downwards.
ATTTGCGTTTGGTACTTGGGAAGCTCAGCGAACATCAGTTATATGCCAAGTTCAGCAAGTGTGAGTTTTGGTTGAAGGAAGTTGGATTCCTCGGACATGTTATATCCGGAGAAGGAATAGCAGTAGACCCCATCAAAGTTGTCACTGTGACAAATTGGGAAGCACCCACGTCAGTTGGAGAGATCCGGAGTTTTCTTGGACTTGCAGGATACTACTGGAGGTTCATTGAGAATTTCTCGAAGATAGCAAAACCCATGACGGAGTTGTTGAAAAAGGACACCAAATTTAAATGGATTGAGGAATGTGAGGCCAGTTTCCAGGAGTTGAAGAAATGTTTGGTTACATCACCGGTGTTGATTCTGCCAGATCAGCGCAAGGATTATGAATTATATTGCGACGCTTTTCGTCGAGGACTTGGAGCAGTGCTTATGCAGGAGGGAAGAGTTGTTTCATATGGCTCACGACAGCTTACACCCCATGAGTTGAATTATGCTACACATGATTTGGAGTTAGCAGCCGTAGTGCATGCGTTGAAGACATGGAGACATTTTCTCATCGGAAACCATTGTGAGGTATACACGGATCACAAGAGTTTGAAGTATATCTTCACGCAGAAGGAGTTGAATCTCAGGCAAAGGAGATGGTTGGAACTCATCAAGGATTATGATATGAGATTGCACTATCATCCTGGAAAGGCTAATGTAGTAGCTGATGCATTGAGCCGCAAGAGCCATGTCAACACACTCATGACCGGAGATTTACCCAAGGAGTTAGCAGAGGATCTTTACGAGCTATGTTTGGAGATAGTTCCGAGAGGCTATGTAGCAGCATTGGAGATTCAGTCTACTCTGATGGATAAGATCAGAGAAGCTTAGAAGACCGACAAGGAGATTGCCGAGATAAAGGAGAAGATGAGCAAAGGAAAAGCTAAGGGATTTCGTGAGGATGAGCACGATACCTTATGGTTTGAGGACCGCGTATATGTGCCTAATGATTCAAAGATCAGGAAGTTAATTTTGCAAGAAGCCCATGATTCACCATATTCAATTCACCCAGGAAATACCAAGATGTATCTGGATTTGAAGGACATTTTCTAGTGGACCGGAATGAAGAAGGATATTGCAGAGTATGTAGCAGTTTGTGATGTATATCGGAGAGTAAAGGCAGAGCATCAGAAGCCAGCAGGATTGCTACAGCCATTGCCGATACCCGAATGGAAGTGGGATAAGCTAGGCATGGATTTTATCATGGGATTTCCCAGGACTCGCTCAAGCTATGACTCTATATGGGTTGTAGTCGATCATTTGACGAAGGTAGCCCATTTCATCCCAGTGAAGACCACTTATACCAGTGCTAAGTTGGCAAAGATATACATGACCAGGATCGTATGTCTGCATGGAGTTCTGAGGACCATTGTATCAGATAGAGGAACCCAGTTTACCTCAAAGTTCTGGAATCAGTTGCATGAAACTTTGGGTACCAGGCTAGAGTTCAGTACAACCTTTCACCCACAGACAGATGGACAGACCGAGAGAGTCAATCAGATTCTGGAGGACATGTTGAGAGCTTGTGCGCTAGATTATGGATCCAGTTGGGACGACAATTTGCCATATGCAGAGTTCTCTTACAACAACAGTTATCAAGCCAGTTTGAAGATGACCCCTTTTGAAGCTTTGTACAGAAGGAGGTGCAAAACACCATTGTTATGGGACGAAGTTAGAGACCGTCAATTGTTTGGACCCGATTTGGTTAGAGTCTGAAGAGAAGGTTAAGCTGATTCGTGATAGACTCAAGGTAGCCCAGTTCAGGCAGAAGAGCTATGCGGATTCCAAATGCAAAGAGACAGTTTACGAAGTCGGAGACAGAGTTTATCTTTGTGTGTCCCCACTTCGAGGAGTTAAGCATTTTGGAGTTAAGGGAAAGTTAGCACCACGTTTTGTGGGACCATACAAGGTTTTGGAGCGTATGGGAGAAGTTGCTTACAAGTTGGAATTGCCCGAAGGATTGTCAGGAGTTCATGATGTGTTCCACGTTTCCCAGTTGAAGAAGTGCCACGCAGAGATGGCTGATATCCCTCTGAGAGATACAGTGCCACTGGAAGCGATTCAGTTGGGTAGCGATTTGACCTATGAAGAGAAACCAGTCAAGATTCTTGAGTTTGCCAACTGAGTCACACGCAGCAAGGTTATCAAGTTTTGCAAAGTTCAGTGGAGCCACCATACCGAGGATGAAGCCACCTGGGAGCGAGAGGAATACCTACGGAAGGATCATCCTCACCTATTTTCTAGCCAACCCGAATCTCGAGGGCGAGATTCATCTTAAGCGGGGTAGGTTTGTAACATCCCAAATTTTAAATTTGGAATGTTATACATTAGATCATCATTGCATATCATATTTTATTGTATTTTGGTTTGATCCTAGAAATTATACGCAACTCAAGGACCCACGGAGAGAGTTGGGGATTTCGTTATTTTCATATTTGAGTTTTCTCAAATTTTGAAAAGAGGATCATTTGATTTTAATTATTTTCTCTTCATATATCTATTTTATAAAAATAAAAGAGAGGGAATGAAATGACTTTTCCAAAATAAAGAAATGTTGGAGATTTAATATTAAAATCAAATAAGATTTTTATTCGGAGTTTTATTGCTATTTTATTTGAATTAGGAAAAATATGTGTTTTTCAAAATTGCATTATAGGCCCAAATAAATGTTCACTTTGTCCGCTATATTTTTAGAGGACGGGGAAAATTTATTTCAGGATTTTTGGAGTCTGTTAATATTTCTTTTATTTGTTTTCTGCGCGAAATTATATATATAAAAAAAGAACCGACCTAACCCGGCCGTGTCCGTCCGGGACCTCGACTCGGCCGACCCTTTTAAGCCGCGAAGGCCCGAGCTGCCAGCCCCCCTCACCCGAAACCCTAGCCGCCTGCCCCGCCTCGATCCGCGTGCCGCACCGCCACTGCCGCCGCGCGAGTTCGCTGCCGTCGTCGCGCAAGCCGCCACCGCCGCCCGTCCCGCCGCCATCGGAGCCCGCCGCCGGAGCTGCCGCCACCGCCCGCCCGCCAGAGCCCGCCGCCCTGCCTCGCCGGACCTCACCGGAGGTAGCCGCCCGCCGCCGCCGGTTTTTCTTCGGAAAACCGCACGTTTTTTTAGAAACCGCGTTTTATTTTTTTAATAGATCGGTTTTATTTTTTTCTTCGGTTTGCTTATTTAGCGAACGCCTGTTCGTTCGTTCGTTTTAACGAACGATTTTCACCATTTAGTCGCAGACAGCGAACGTTCATTTGTTAGCCTGTTCATCAGTTTTTCTTTTTCAGGGTTTTTCGCGATTATTTTCGATCGCGATTTCTGCCCTGATTTTCGTTTTAGTTTAACTTTTTGCTCGTTTATCGGAATCAGGCGACTCAAGCGCCTAGAGTTTCATCTCGAAACCCTCTTTCCGTTTAACCAACTCAAACAAGTTTTTGCTACTGTAAAATTTGACTTAAGTTCAAATTAGTAAGTGAACCTTGTTTCTTTTGTCGTTTGAGTTTCGTTGCTTCGTTTGATTTGATTCTTTTGGCAAACCGGAGTTCTTAAGTTGAACTTTCTGGTTAGATCTCTTATTTGAATTTTACCCGTGCTAGTAGTTGAATGCTTATTGTATGCTTCTTTGTTTGCGATAGAGTACCCGGAGTGCGTAGCGTTCTACTACGAGTCTCTAGGTTTCACGGATCACCAGCGAGGCAAGTAACACTTTGATCATACCTCTTTACTACCCAGTTTTATTGCATTAGATCAATCCTCAAACAATTGCTTGTTTAGGATCTGATTAATATGTGGGTTTTGGAAGTAGATGAGGTACTACCTATTGTCCTGTTTATTATCAAACCTTTGGGGAGTTACTTCTACGTTTGCTTATATTGCTATGCTATGCTTGTAGACGTGGATTGGGTGCGTGTATCCATGACAGATGTGAGTTTGTTAATTAATGGTTAACTTAAGGTGGCAACTTTTACACATCTGGGTGGACTGAGGCACCTGGGGAACCCAGTGTTGCCTGTATTTTTGGAAATGCCGGGGTACTGTGTGATTCTCCTATGGACCGCCACCCAGGCTCAAAGGGATCATAAGATTATTCATGCTAGAAACTTCCGTGTGCAGCCACAAGCTACTATGGGCTCTAGCATAGTTGAGTATGTTGCGTGACCTCTTTCAGTGTTAGACTAGCAGATGTAGGGGATGTAGGTTGGTACTGTCTACCCAGAGTAAAGAGTTAATGCTTCCGAAAGACTGTGTCTCGGTCATCCGTTTCTCAAACACCTTGTAGTGCGAGAAATCCAACGGAGGAGATCGAGTCTTGCGGGGAAAAGTGTGCAAACCTCTGCAGAGTGTACAAACTAATCATGGTTAGCCGTGTCCCCGGTTATGGATGTTTTGAGTATCTAGTTTCTTGGATTATCCTGTGGATCTCATCATGTTACTTAATTTAATTTGACTGGGTTAATGATGAAGCTTAATTGGGATTGAGTTGGAGGAACCTTCTCAATGTTTAACAACCACCATGATAGTTAAATAAAATTTATTCCTTTGTTGTAGGAAAAAATTGGCTTTATGCAAAACCTATAACCATAGAGCTTACCACCAGTCATATATGCATGTAGTGATAGCATTATTCTGTTCATTACTCTCTATGTGTTACATTGCCAGCATATTCCATGTGCTGACCGCTTTCGGGCTGCAACGTTCATGTTGCAAACTTTTCAGACAACGAGTAAGGTGCCTTAGGTCGTGATCTTTCACTCAGTGATGCCGTTGGAGTTGATGAACTCGCTTTATCTTCCAAGCCTTCTGCTGTTATCGTTATTAGATGGCCTTAAGCCATATTTATTGTAATAAGTTCTCTTTTGAGACATTCGATGTAATAAGTGTGTGATTGCTACTCTATTATAAATCCTTCAAGTACTGTGCGTGTCAGCATTACCGATCCAGGGATGACATTGATGCACAGAGATCAGACTGTTTGAGGTCTGGTCGCTACACAAAAATTTGCCGTTTTATTCGCCCTCTTTTTCGTTCGCCGTTTTCTTGTTAGATCTTTTATTTGCTTGAAAATTGTCATAATGAGTGACTTTGGTATGGCATAAACAGATGATGGGCTAACTCCTAAAGTGGAGTGTACGGGTAATCTGGATGCCAAAACTTCTGTTTTGGGGCAAGGGAATTTTATGGGAAAAGAACTTATCCAAGAATTTTTCAATTGTGTCGGAAAATTAAGTCTTGATGATATTCCTATACTTAAAAGGACTAAATCTTATGCGGAAGCTATTTCGACACTTGTTCTGAAACTTGAAACTAGATTTATTCGTACTCATCCTACCTTGTAAAGATTGTTTTATGAGTTGCCCGTTATAAATGATCCTAAAGCTAAAAAGTTAGCCACTCTTGTTTTGATGAATGAATTTGACTACATAATACGGGAAGCTAGGGAAATATTTGATTTTTATGGTATGAATCATGAAAAACCCGTGATTGATGAAATTCTTTATAATAATGATTATGCTTTGAGAAATTTGATTGGATATAACCAAATCTTTGATGACAATCTTAAAAAGCAAGTCCCCGTTTTAGATATGATCCAACAAGTTTTTAATGATGTGAATCAACACTATTCGTGGATCACTGCTGGAAATCAAAAGGGGTTATGATAAAAAGCAACTTGATAGTACTAAGGTTTCCATGGATAATGTGTTTTATGTCTTATTTACAAAACCTCCCGACACAAATACCTCCAAGGGAAACAAGGATAAGAGCGACAAAACTTAGGTCCTACGCGTTATGCCTAGCTAGGGGCGTAAAACGATAACGCTTGTTGGGAGGCAACCCAATGAATAAAATTTATTTTTGCTTTTTGCTTTCTAGTCTTGAGTGTTAGCACATTTATGCTACTGTAACGATTGTGTTTTTTGTATTTTAATTAGTGTTGTGCCAAGCAATGCCTTTGGGAAGACTTGGGCGAAAGTTTAATTGATCTTGCTGAAAAACAGAAACTTTTGCGCTCACGAGATTCATTGTAATTTTTTTTACGGAAGAGTGATTTTAAGTTGATTATTTATGAAGAGGATTAATAGACAAATTCCTCACGTCCACCAATTTATTTCATAATTTTTGGAGTTACATAAGTATTCGAAATTTTCAGATTACTACAGACTGTTCTGTTTTGACAGATTCAGTTTTCTTTGCGTTGTGTGCTTGTTTTGATGATTCTATGGTTTTCTTTGATGAGTTTTTGCCATAGAAAAGTTGGAATATAGTAGATATAATGCAAAAACAAAATAAGAATAGGTTTGATACAATAATTATAGTAGTTGTTTGGTTTCTTATACTAACAGATCTCACGAAGGTTTTGTTTGAGTTTTGTGTGATTGAAGTTTTCAAGTTTTGGGTTATCTTACGATGGATGAAGGAATAAGAATAAGCAAAAGGCTAAGCTTGGGGATGCCCGAGGCACCCCAAGATAATATTCAAAGAAGTAGCAAGCAACTAAGCTTGGGGATGCCCCCGAGTGGCATCCCCGCTTTCTTCTAACAACCATCGGTATTTTACTTGAAACTATATTTTTATTCGTCACATGATATGAATTTTTCTTGGAGCGTCTTGTATGATATGAGTCTTTGCTTGTTTTGATTTTTGTTTTAAGTGCTGAATCCTTGCTGGACACACCTTTTTAGAGAGCCAAGAATTACGTTATGCTTGCTCCTATGCTTCACTTAAATTTTTAGGGCCATGGACTTGCTCTAGTACTTCATTTATATCTTTTTGAGCATGGTGTGCTTTGTTAATTTTGAAGAAATGATCTCATGTTTCACTTAGATTTATTTGGGAGTTATTAAAATTTTAAGACATTCTCTCTTGCTTCACTTAGATTATTTTGAGAGACAGAAAAAATTATGCTCATGATCTTCACTTATATTTGTTTGAGCTTATCAGAAGCAACATATGAAAATAGTCCCAAAGTGATAGATATCCAAGGAGGATGTAATAAAAACTTTCATGAAGATCACTGGACAAAATAAACTTGATTCTTAGTAATGGTTTTGAGATATGACGATATGATATGTGAGTCATGTTAATGAGTAATTGTGCTTTAGTAAGAATATTGATGTTAAGGTTTGTGATTCCCTATGCAAGCATGAAAGTCAGTAGTTATGCAATGAAATTTATATCCTACTTATGGTGCATTATTCGGTGTTACTTATGCTTAATGCTTGGGTACAAGATTTTTTCGCTTTTTGGTTGGTCGCTTGTCAATACTTTTGCTAGCCTTCATTTTGCACGAAGTATGATCACTACTTGTGCATCCAATACCCTTTAAACCAGTTTTGCCATATGAGTCCACTATACCTACTTATATGCGGTACTTCCATGTCATTCTAAGCAAATTTGCATGTGCCATCTCTAATATTCAAAATAAATTTCTCTTTTGTGTGCTCTACTACTCGCAAGGTGGTAAAGGGTACCCAATATTTTCCATGCTAGATGTGTTATTCTCACGATGAGTGTTTATTCACTTGTCATTGCACGAGAGTACGGCAAAGGTACTAGGGATGCCCAGTACCGAAATGAATTAATGAATTTACTTTATGTTGTCAAATAATAAATTCCTTGGAAAGTGTTGGTATGGAGGGAACCCGTGGATACGGCTAGCCATGGAAAGTGAAAGTTATTGTGGAAAAAGGAATAAACTTTATTTTCTGTTTGGGAACCGCCTATGATGTATCTAGCATGGAAAGTGTTGGATGCTCCAAGTCGTTTTCGTTGGTAGGAAAAGTATGCCTCTCAAAAATATTTTTATCTCTCAATTTAAGCTATGAGCTCTGGCACCTCTACAAATCCCTACTTCCCTCCGTGAAGGGCCTTTCTTTTACTTATGCAATTTTTATTTTGAATTTGAGTCTCCATCTTCTCTTATAAAGCACCAACTAAGGGGCACTATGATCGTATTTGAGCATTGGGTGTGGCTAATATTCGAGTGTGTTTCATGAATGGATCAATGATTGAGCATGATGGGCTAGGGATAACTTGCTTTAGTGTTGATATTTTGAAAGACATGGTTGCTTGTTGGTATGCTTGAGTATTAAAGTCTTCATGTCAAAACTAGACTATTGCTTTGAATCATATAAAAGTCCATATGTCCATGCTATAAAGAAAAGAATGTGATGAACATGTTAGGTAGCATTCCACATCAAAAATTCTGTTTTTATCATTTACCTACTCGAGGACGAGCAGGAATTAAGCTTGGGGATGCTGATAAGTCTCCAACGTATCTATAATTTTTTATTGTTTCATGCTGTTATATTATCATTCTTGGATGTTTTACAATCATTTTATAGTCATTTTATATCATTTTTTGGTACTAACCTATTGACATAGTGCCCAGTGCCAGTTGCTGTTATCTGCATGTTTTTTACATTGCGGGAAATCAATATCAAACGGAGTCCAAACGCAACGCAACTCCTGGAGGATTATTTTTCGGCCAGAAGAAAGCCAATGGGCCAAGGAAGCACCTGAGGGGCTGCTCGAGGGGAGCAGCACCCACCAGGGCGTGCCAGGAGGCCCAGGCGCTCCCTGGGGGGTTGTGCCCACCTCGGGTGCCCCCCGAACCGCCTCTTTGCTCTATAAATACCCAAATATTCCAGAAACCCTAGGGGAGTCGACGAAATATTGATCCAGCCGCCGTAGAGTCTAGAATCTCCAGATCCAATCTAGACACCATCATGGAGGGGTTCACCACTTCCATTGGTGCCTCTCCTATGATGCGTGAGTAGTTCTTTGTAGACCTACGAGTCAGTAGTTAGTAGCTAGATGGCTTCCTCCCTCTCTTGATTATCAATTTAATGGTCTCTTGGAGATCCATATGATGTAAATCTTTTGGCGGTGTGTTTGTTGGGATCCGATGAACTTTGAGTTTGTGATCAGATCTATGCTTTTATCCATGAAAGTTATTTGATTCTTCTTTGATCTCTTATATGTGTGATTGCTTATAGCCTCGTATTTCTTCTCTGATATTTGGGTTTTGTTTGGCCAACTTGATCTATTTATCTTGCAATGGGAAGAGGTGCTTTATAGTGGGTTTGATCTTAAGGTGCTTGATCCCAGTGACAGAAGGGGAACCGACACGTATGTATAGTTGCTACTAAGGATAACGAGATGAGATCTATATCTGCCGTGGTAAATAAACGGATCTCGTCTACATCATGTCATCGTTTTTATTGCATTATTCCATTTTCTCATGAACTTAATACATTAGATGCATGATGGATAGCGGTCGATGTGTGGAGTAATAGTAGTAGATGCAGGCAGGAGTCGGTCTACTAATCTTGGACGTGATGCCTATATAATGATCATTGCCTGGATATCGTCATGATTATTTGAAGTTCTATCAATTGCCCAACAATAATTGTTTTCCCAAAATTTGCTATTTTTCTCGAGAGAAGCCACTAGTGAAACCTACGCCCCCCGGGTCTCTTTTCATCCTATTTGCCTTTGCGATCTATTTTCCCTTGCATTTATTTTCAGATCTATTAAACCAAAAATACTAAAATACCTTGCTACAATTTATTTGTTCCACGTTCTATTTATCCTATCTACCACTTTTTACCTCACGTTTTTGCCTATCTTGAGGTGTTGTACCTGAAAGGGATTAACAATCCCTTTAACACGTTGGGTTGTGAGTATTCGTTATTTGTGTGCAGGTGTTGTTTACGTGGTGTGAGGAGGTTCTCCTACTGGTTCGATAACCTTGGTCTCATCACTGAGGGAAATACCTACCGTCGCTATACTGCATCATTCCTTCCTCTTTGGGAAATACCGACGTAGTTCTAGCAGACATCAGTCGGGGATGCAACGAGGTAGACACGAGGCAGGAGGGCGCGCCCAGGGGGGTAGGGCGTGCCCCCTACCTCGTGGGCCCCTCGTAGCTCCCCTGACCTAGTTCCTTCGCCTATATATACTCTTGTACCCTGAAAACATCCAGGAGAGCCACGAAACCACTTTTCCACCGCCGCAACCTTCTGTACCCGTGAGATCCCATCTAGGGGCCTTTTCCGGCGTCCTGCTGGAGGGGGATTCTATCATGGAGGGCTTCTACATCAACACCACTACCTCTCTGATGAAGCGTGAGTAGTTTACCACAGACCTACGGGTCCATAGTTATTAGCTAGACGACTTCTTCTCTCTCTTTGATTCTCAATACCATGTTCTCCTCGATGTTCTTGGAGATATATTCGATGTAATATTCTTTTGCGGTGTGTTTGCCGAGATCCGATGAATTGTGGATTTATGATTAAGATTATCTATGAATATTATTTGGTTCTTCTCTGAATTCTTATATGCATGATTTGATATCTTTGCAAGTCTCTTTGAATTATCAGTTTAGTTTGGCCTACTAGATTGATCTTTCTTGCAATGGGAGAAGTGCTTAGCTTTGGGTTCAATCTTGCGGTGTCATTTCCCAATGACAGTAGGGGCAGCAAGGCACGTATTGTATTGTTGCCATCAAGGATAAAAAGATGGGGTTTTCATCATATTGCTTGAGTTAATTCCTCTATATCATGTCATATTACTTAATGCGTTATTCCGTTCTTTATGAACTTAATAATCTAGATGCATGCTACATAGCGGTCGATGTGTGGAGTAATAGTAGTAGATGCAGAATCGTTTCGGTCTACTTGACACGGACGTGAACGTGATGCCTATGTTCATGATCATTGAAGGAAATATGCCCTAGAGGCAATAATAAAGTTATTATTTATTTCCTTATTTCATGATAAATGTTTATTATTCATGCTAGAATTGTATTAACCGGAAACTTAGTACATGTGTGAATACATAGACAAAACATAAGTGTCCCTAGTATGCCTCTACTTGACTAGCTCGTTTATCAAAGTTGGTTATGTTTCCTAACCATAGACATGTGTTGTCATTTGATGAACGAGATCATATCATTAGGAGAATGATGTGATGGACATGACCCATCCATTAGCTTAGCATTATGATCGTTACAGTTTCATTGCCACTGCTCTCTTCATGACTTATACATGTTCCTCGGACTATGAGATTATGCAACTCCCGAATACCGTAGGAACACTTTGTGTGCTACCAAACGTCACAACGTAAATGGGTGCTTATAAAGGCCCTCTACAGGTGTCTCCGAAGGTGTTTGTTGGGTTGGCATAGATCGAGATTAGGATTTGTCACTCCGTGTTTCAGAGAGGTATCTCTGGGCCCTCTCGGTAATACTCATCACTATAAGCCTTGCAAGCATTGTGACTAATGAATTATGAAACGAGTAAAGAGACTTGCCGGTAACGAGATTGAACTAGGTATGATGATACCGACGATTGAATCTCGGGCAAGTAACATACCGATGACAAAGGGAACAACCTATGTAGTTATGCGGTTTGACTGATAAAGATCTTCGTAGAATATGTAGGAGCCAATATGAGCGTCCAGGTTTTGCTATTGGTTATTGACCGGAGATGTGTCTCGGTCATGTCTACATAGTTCTCGAACCCGCAGCGTCCGCACACTTAACGTTTGATGACGATTTGTATTATGAGTTATATGATTTGATGACCAAAGTTTGTTCGGAGTCCCGGATGAGATCACAGACGTGACGAGGAGTCTTGAAATGGTCGAGAAGTAAATATCGATATATTGGAAGGCTATATTCGGCCATCGGAAAGGTTTTGAGTGATTCGGATATTTTTCGGAGTACCGGAGAGTTACGGGAATTCGCCGGGGAAGTAATGGGCCTTAATGGGCCATACGGGAAATGAGAGAAGGGCCTCAAGGGGTGGCCGCGCCCCCCATGGCTGGTCCGAATTGGACTAGGAGGGGGCGGCGCCCCCTCCTTCCTTCTCCCCTCTTCCTCCTTCCCTCCTTCTCCTACTAGGAATAGGAAAGAGGAGGGGAATCCTACTTGGACTGGGGAGTCCTAGTAGGATTCCCCACACCTGGCGCGTCCCCCTTGGGCCGGCCACCTCTTCCCTCCCCTCCTTTATATACGTGGCCAAGGGTCACCCCATAGACACACAAGTTGATTTCTTAGCCATGTGCGGTGCCCCCCTCCATAATTACACACCTTGGTCATATCGTCGTATTGCTTAGGCGAAGCCCCGCGCCGGTAACTTCATCATCACCATCACCATGCTGTTGTGCTGACGGAACTCTCCCTTGGCCTCATCTGAATCTAGAGTTCGAGGGATGTCACCAAGCTGAACATGTGCAGATCGCGGAGGTGCAGTGCATTCGGTACTTGATCAGTTGGATCACAAAGACGTTCGACTACATCAACCACGTTACTTAACGTTTCCGCTTTCGGTCTACGAGGGTACGTGGACACACTCTCCCCTTGTTGCTATGCATCACCTAGATAGATCTTGCGTGTTCGTAGGTTTTTTTGAAATTACTGCGTTCTCCAACAGTGGTATCAGAGCCAGGTTTATGCGTAGATGGTATATGCACGAGTAGAACACAAAGAGTTGTGGGTGATAATAGTCATATGGCTTACCAGCATGTCATACTTTGATTCAGCGGTATTGTTGGATGAAGCGGCCCAGACCGACATTACATCACCGCGTTCATGAGACTAGTTCTACCGACGTGCTTCGCACACAGGTGGCTAGTGGCTGTCTGTTTCTCCAACTTTAGTTGAATCGAGTTTAACTACGCCCGGTCCTTGTTGAAGGTTAAAACAACACACTTGACAAAAAATCATTGTGGTTTTGATGCGTAGGTAAGAATGGTTCTTGCTAGAAGCCCGTAGCAGTCACGTAAAACTTGCAACAACAAAGTAGAGGACATCTAACTTGTTTTTGCAGGGCTTGTTGTGATGTGATATGGTAAAGACATGATGTGATATAATTTGTTGTATGAGATGATCATGTTTTGTAACAAAGTTATCCGCAACTGGCAGGAACTGTATAGTTGTCGCTTTTATTGTATGCAATGCAATCGCCACGTAATTATTTTACTTTATCACTAAGCGGTAGCGATAATCGTAGTAACAATAGTTGGCGAGATGACAATGATGCTACAATGGAGATCAAGGTGTTGCGCCTGTGACAATGGAGATCATGACGATGGTTCGGTGATGGAGATCATGAGCACAAGATGATGATGGCCATATCATGTCACATATTTTGATTGCATGTGATGTTTATCTTTTATGCATCTTATTTTGCTTAGTACGGCGGTAACATTGTAAGATGATCCCTTAATAAATTTCAAGGTATAAGTGTTCTCCCTGAGTATGCACCGTTGCGAAAGTTCTTCGTGCTGAGACACCACATGATGATCGAGTGTGATAAGCTCTACGTTCACATACAACGGGTGCAAGACAGTTTTGCACACGCAGAATACTCGGGTTAAACTTGACGAGCCTAGCATATGTAGATATGGCCTTGGAACACTGAGACCGAAAGGTCGAGTGTGAATCATATAGTAGATATGATCAACATAGTGATGTTCACCATTGAAAACTACTCTATTTCACGTGATGATCGGTTATGGTTTAGTTGATTTGGATCACGTGATCACTTAGATGATTAGAGAGATGTCTATCTAAGTGGGAGTTCTTAAGTAATATGATTATTTGAACTTTAATTTATCATGAACTTAGTCCTGATAGTATTTTTCAAATAATGTTATAGATCAATAGCTCGTGTTGTTGCTTCCCTATGTTTTATATGTGTTCCTAGAGAAATCTAAGTTGAAAAATTATAGTAGCAATGATGCGGACTGGGTCCGTGATCTGAGGTTTATCTTAATTGCTGCATAGAAGAATTATGTCCTTGATGCACCGCTAGGTGACAGACCTATTGCAGGAGCAGATGCAGACGTTATGAATGTTTGGCTAGCTCAATATGATGACTACTTGATAGTTTAGTGCACCATGCTTTACGGCTTAGAACCGGGACTTCAAAAACGTTTTTGAAACGTCACGGAGCATATGAGATGTTCCAAGAGCTGAAATTGGTATTTCAGACTCATGCCCGTGTCAAGAGGTATGAGACCTCTGACAAGTACTTTGCCTAAAAGATGGCGGATAATTGCTCAACTAGTAAGCATGTGCTCAGTATGTCTGGGTAATACAATCACTTGAATCAAGTGGGAGTTAATCTTCGAGATAAGATAGTGATTAACAGAGTTCTCTAGTCACCATCACCAAGTTACTGGAATTTTGTGATGAACTATAGTATGCAAGGGATGACGAAAACGATTCCTGAGTGCTTCGTGATGCTGAAATCGATGAAGGAAGAAATCAAGAAAGAGCATCAAATGTTGATGATTAAACAAGACCACTAGTTTCAAGAAAAGGGCGAAGGGAAATAAAGGGAACTTCAAGAAGATTGGCAAGCAAGTTGTCACTCCCGTGAAGAGCCCAAAGTTGGACCTAAGCCTGAAACTGAGTGCTTCTACTTCAAAGGAAATGTTCACTAGAAGTGGAAGTGCCCCAAAATATTTGGCGGATAAGAAGGATGGCAGAGTGAACATAGGTATATTTGATATACATATTATTGATGTGTACCTTACTAGTGCTCGTAGTAATCCCTGGGTATTTGATACTTGTTCAGTTGCTAAGATTAGTAACTCGAAACATGAGTTATAGAATAAATAGAGACTAGTTGAGGATGAAGTGACGATGTGTGTTGGAAGTGGTTCCAAGATTGATATGATCATCATCGAGCACTCCCTATACTTTCGGGATTAGTGTTGAACCTAAATAAATATCATTTGGTGTTTGCGTTGAGCATGAATATGATTAGATCATGTTAATTGCAATACGGTTATTCATTTAAGATAGAGACTAATTGTTATTCTATTTACATGAATAAAACCTTCTTTGGTCATACACCCAATGTTGATGGTTTATTGAATCTCAATTGTGGTAATACACATATTCATAGTATTGATGCCAAAAGATGCAAAGTTGATAATGATAGTGCAACTTATTTGTGGCACTGCCGTTGGGGTCATATCCGTGTAAAGCGCATGAAGAAACTCCATGCTGATGGACTTTTGGAATCACTTTATTATGAATCATTTGATGCTTGCGAAACGTGCCTTATGGGCAAGATGACTAAAACTCCGTTCTCCGAAACAATGGAACGAGCTAGTGACTTATTGGAAATAATACATATCGATGTATGTGGTCCAATGAGTGTTGATGCTCTTGGCGGGTATCGTTATTTTCTGAACTTCACAGATGATTTGAGCAGATATGGGTATATCTACTTAATGAAACACAAGTTTGAAACATTTGAAAAGTTCAAAGAATTTCAGAGTGAAGTGAAGAATCATCGTAACAAGAAAATAAAGTTTCTATGATCTGATCGTGGAGGAGAATATTTGAGTTACGAGTTTGGCCTTCATTTAAAACAATGTGGAATAGTTATACAGCTCACGCCACGTGGAACACCACAGCGTAATGGTGTGTCCGAATGTCGTAACCGCACTTTATTGGATATGGTGCGATCTATGATGTCTCTTACCGATTTACCACTATTGTTTTGGGGTTATGCATTAGAGACAACTACATTCACTTTAAATAGGGCACCATCAAAATCCATTGAGACGACGCCTTATGAACTGTGGTTGGGCAAGAAACCAAAGTTGTCGTTTCTTAAAGTTTTGGGCTGCAATGCTTATGTGAAAAAGTTTCAGCCTGATAAGCTCGAACCCAAATCGGAGAAGTTCGTCTGCATAGGATACCCAAACGAAATTGTTGGGTACACCTTCTATCATAGATCCGAAGGCAAGATATTCGTTGCTAAGAATGGATCCTTTCTAGACAGTACAAAAAAAGACACATCCGTGACATTTTGGGCCGAATGAATTTTTTTCCTATCATACTTATGACACTTCTATGACGATAATTGTGACAAAACCCGGTATCATCATAGATGTGGTGGGCTCCTACTTCTATGACAAACAATCATGACAGAAAATGGGCTTTTCATCTTGGGCAGGCCGGAGACACAGCTGCATGACATTCTTTGGGCCGTCCATGACGGAAAAAAACCATGGTAGAAGCAAGGGCGAGGAAAATATTGGGGTGTTCCCGGTTACGGTGGGTGGTCGGGGCCGAGCGATGCACGGAGGTTTCACGTTTCTCTCGTACACGCACACGCGTGGGTGCGAGGCGTTGGGCTCCAACTGAACCCGAGCGAGGCGTTCGCCTACTGAACCTGAGCGATTGCACTGCAGGCTACGCGTTACTGAACCCGAGCAATCGATCGATGGCTGTTAACTGAACCTGATCGAGCAATTCCTTCGCTACTGCTGCTAACTGAAGCCGATGGATGTTGCCTCTGGATGAACAATGAGCGTTTCTAGGGGGTTTGGATGAATAGTTCCCGGTGGGGGTGGATGAACAAGACCCCGTGGTGTTGCCTCTGGATGAACAGGACCCCGATCAATCGAGCCGGTTGGGGCTGGATGAACATGACCCCGTGGAGGGCTGGATGAACAGGATGACCCCGTGGAGGGCTGGATGAACAGTAGATGGTGGAGGGCTGGATGAACAGTAGCCCGTGGAGGGGTGGTTGAACAGGAGCCCGTGGAGAGGGCTGGTTGAACAATAGCCGGTGCAGTAGTGCACAGTGGAGGCTGGATGAACAGTCGCAGGTGGAGGCTGGAGGAGGTCGACGGTGGATGAACAGTAGCCCGTGGAGGCTAGAGGAGGTCGACGATGAAGATGAACAGTATCCCGTGGAGTCCCATTTTGCGGTATGCCACACCCCTCCCGATGAACAGGACCCCCGTTTCGACCGTAGCGCTCCAACACAAGTTCGTTTCCTCTGTTTGGTGGTACGCCACACCCCTCCCGATCAACAAGACCCCGTTTCGACTGTAGGAGGTCCAACACAAGTCCGTTTCCTCCATTTTGCGGTACGCCAGACCCCTCCCAATGAACAGGATCCCGTTTTGAATGTGGCCAGTCGAACACAAGGCCGTTTCCTCCATTGTGCGGTACTCCAGGCCTCGTTTCCATCGGCTGTTCCGTCCAAGCCCTGCCGATGAACACGACGACGCATTCTGTTCCGACCCAGCCAGTTGGCTCCCATGAACATGACGACGATGTTGTTTCTCCGTTTCGACCTAGCCATGTACACGAGCCCTGGCCGTACGTATGTGCGAGTAGGCGTTCGAGACCCCGCCCGTATGTACGTACGTGGCCGTATTTACTTTCTTGCACCCTGGCCGATGTACGTACATGTACATGCTACGTGCGCTCCTCTATTATGACACATGCGCGCCTCTACATCGACCAGTATGTACGTACACGTTCGCGACCAGAATGACAATGCTACGTACGCTTCGACCAGGTGGGTCCTGACTGTCTGACACTTCCTTGCGTGCAAAGATGTAGCTGGTGGGTCCCAGCAGTCAGGGGGCGAATCGTGGATGCACTTCCTTGTGTGTGAAGATGTAGCTGGTGGGTCCCAGCAGTCAGGGGGGAAAAGTTTTTTTTGCGAAATACGGTGGCCCGTCTGGTGGGTCCCTGCTATCAGGTGGAGGAATTATTATTTCCGTGTAATAAGGAGGCACTTCCTTGCTGCGGCCGTGGACCCAGCTGTCAGCCTCTCCACGTACAGTCCACGTCCGATGGAAGTCGTTCCTTGACCATGTTGACCACGCTGCGCCGAGAGCACCAGGGCGGTAGATGACGGCGAGGCCTAGGAAGGGGACGACGCAGAGCCGGGGAAGACACGATAGTGGAAGCCCGCGCGGAGAGGAGTACGAGGGTTCACTGGTTCGACTGCGGTGTGAGGCTGCCGTCGCCGCAGGGCCTGGCCAGCGATGGGAATAGTAGGGGGCGGTGAGGCCTCCGCGGCAGCATAGCCGGCCACGAGAGGCAGGAGCATGCGACATGACCGACGCTGGTTTGGGCGGCTGGAGCAAGAAGACCAGAGGTTGAAGAAGCACTACGGCCATTGGATGGACATCGTACGGTCACTGGAGCTAGAATCTCTCATATTGACTAAGTTGACAAAGCCCTCCGTCCCCATCAACATAGTAGGCCCACAAGTCAGCCTCCCACCAAGGTGGGTCCCAGCTGGTAGGGGGAGTATTCATTTTTTGTGCATAATCAGGAGGCACTTCCGGTGGGTCCGAGCTGATAGCAGGTGGAACGTTTTTTCGCGAAATACGGTGGCCCGTCTGGTGGGTCCCAGCAGTCAGGGGGAAACGATTTTTTTTTGCAAAATATGGTGGCCCGTCCAGTGGGTCGCTGTTGTCAGGTGGACGAATAATTATTTTGCGCGTAATAAGGAGGCACTTCCTTGTAGCTGCTGTGAACCCAGCTGTCAGCCTCTCCACGTATTGTACTCTTCCGATGGAAGTTGGTCATTGACCACATTGACCACGCCACGCCGAGAGCACCAGGTGGTGGACGACATCGAGGTCTAGGAAGGGGACGACACGAAGCCGGGGAAGACGCTGCAGTGGATGCCCACGCGGAGAGGAGTATGAGGGTTCACTGGTTCAGCTGCGGTGTGAGGCTGCTGTCGCCACAGAATAACAGGGGGTGTGGGTGAGTGGAGGGATGGCCTGGCCAATGGTGGGAGTAGTAGGGGGCGGTAAGGCCTCCGCGAGAGCACAACCAGCCACGGGAGGTAGGAGCAGGCGGCACGACCGGCGCTGCTTTGGGCGGCTGGAGCAAGATGACCAGAGGTTGAAGAAGCACTATGGCCGTTGGATGGACATCGTACGGTAACTGGAGCTAGAATTGTTCATATATTGACTAAGTTGACAAAGCCCTCCGTCCCCGTCAACTTAGTAGGCCCACAAGTCAGCCTCCCACTATGGTGGGTCCCAGCTGGCAGGGGGTATTCAATTTTTTGTGCGCAATAAGAAGGCACTTCCTTGCGTGCCAAGATATAGTTGGTGGGTCCGACCTGTCAGCGGAGGGAACTTTTTTCGCGAAATACAGAGGACCTTCCAGTGGGTCCCAGATGTCAGGTGGAGGAATCATTATTTTGCGCGTAATAAGGAGGCATTTCCTTGTGTGCGGTCGTGGACCCAACTGTCAACCTCTCCACGTACAGTCCACTTCCGATGGATGTCATTCGTTGACCATGTTGACCACGCCGTGCCGAGAGCACCAGGGTGGTGGATGACCGTGAGGCCTACGAAGGGAACGACACGGAGCCGGGGAAGACACAGTAGTGGCTGCCCACGCGATGGAGAGTACGAGGGTTGACTGGTTCGGTTGCCGTCGCTGGAAAATAAAAAGAGGTGTGGGTGAGTAGAGGGATAGACAGGCCAGGGATGCGAGTATGATGGGGCCGTGAGGCCTGCCCGGTAGCACAGCCGGCCACGAGAGGCGGGAGATGGCGGTTCCGACGGCGCTGGTTTGGGTAGCTGGGGCAGGAAGATCAGAGACTGAAGAAGCATGATTGGCGTTAGATTGACATCTAACGGTCTGACACTGGTAGAGGCGATTGTTGACTAAGTTTCTTTTTTGAGAAACCTTGTGTACGCATGAACTTAGAAGGCCCACAAGTCAGCCTCCAAATTTGTGGCAGACAACATAGAGCCCATTTGCTATTTTTCAATAATTTGCAGCACATTTGCTAATTCTTAAGTAATTTATTACAGCCCATTTTCTGCCCAGGACCACGGTCAAAAAGTTCAACCTTATTTTGCATATTTCGGTGGAGTCCGAACTGTTGTAATCCCGAAATGGTAAACATTTTTTTAAGAACTTATTGATTTGCCAAAAAAATTGTTTTGTTTTTGTAAGCAAATAAGACGTGGGACAATTGCGTTGGTTTAAGGGAAAACCAGTGGTAAAAAACAGCGCTGGGAGGGAAAACAACAACAAAAATAAGGATGTAAATATGAAAAGGGAATTTAATGTATTTTCAATATAATGATACGTGTATATGAACTAGTAAAACTATAGGTAGAGATTAGAAAACAGATGTAGGACATGCGTTTCAAGAGGAAAATAGAACTGGGCTGTGTGTTTGATTTAGTAAAAAAACTGCCTGTGGATGTTGTAAGACAAAATATAACTAACGCTGGCGGGCTAGAGGCTAGTAGATACCCGCTGGATCTTTGTGCCCCGTTGTCGTCATGGGCTGGGCCTGTTAAAAACAAAACCAAGCTTGGGCAGTCTACAGCCCAGTTGAAACTTGCTCGACCTGAAAAAACAATATATGTGCTCAATAAACAAGAGAATTCTGCAAGTACAGACTGATGACTGGGATGCAGTAGGGATATTGTTTTTTCATCGTGATAATAAGTGCTTATGCTACCCATCAAATAGGGATATGCACTTGTTTCAAAAAATTTGGAGAACTGGGACTTCGAACGGCAGGTGCTTATGCTACCCATCAAATAAAAATCAGGTGCCTGAAGATTCGTTTTGAAACAAATGATTCAACTTTATATCCACATCGACCCTTGGCATGATGGTTGGAAGCAAATGCAAGTTCATACCAAAAGATCGTTAACAACAATACCAACTTGCGGACGACAAGGTAGTACAAGTACCAATACCAAACTAACTTATAATCTTTTTACTCCTGGCCCTAGTGTTCGTCTGGTAGAAAATCTGCAGAGGACCAGCTCCCGCTCCTTCTCTTTCTCCAGGTCCCCGAGGTGGTACTGGTGCATCACCCAGTTGGTCCTCTGCTGGTCGAAGTTCTTGTTGGTGTGCAGCACCAGAACCTTTTTGTTGCCCGTCTGCCGGCAGTTGACCATCACCGGCAAGGTATTGCTGGTCTTGTGCCACATCGCATGCATGCCGCACTCTGACTGTATCTTGCGACGCATCCACGTGCCCCTTTTGAACGCCCTGGAATTTCGCTGGAAGAAATACTTGCTTAGGCCACTCAGTGTGATACCTGCAGTATTGTTGAATACATGTTTTAGTGTACGTAGTTGGCATTTTCATAACATCTTTGGCATGTTGCAGTCACTTGTTTCACTTTTTATTAACTGTCAAATTGTAATTGCTTCACCAGGTCCGCGTCTAAAAAGAAAAATAGAGATATAAACAAAGGAATATGTTTGTGCAAGTAGACGGCTGATCGGTGTCTTACCTGGAAGTTTCTCAGGATGGGTGTAGCATATGTCGTGCTCGCCGTCGATGGTTGGTATGAACAAATCGATGAGAGGGTGAGATCTCACGTTGTCAGCACTCACTTTGGCCTCAAGGTGCTCGATCAGCTCCTGATCCGTGGGATCGAACTTGACGCCAGCCGGCAGCACCGGCCAATCCTTCTTTGACTTGCATCGGTTAATTCCAGTTATATGGTACTCAATGTATGATCAATTGACTGTTTTAAGTGAATGATGAAAGGTTTCGATAGATAAGTGGTACTCCAAATCTGAAGTCCAGAATACCCGAACACGCTGCCGAGATTCTTGTGTCACCTCACGTGCAGCATGTTGTCACGTCAATTCAATGTGTGGACATGATGAATAATTTGACCGACGTATACTAGTACTGCTACTGCACTACTTACTAGTCGTATTTAGTGTCACATTTTAACCATAGGTTTAACTAACAAGTACACACTTGAAGCCTAATTGATATATATATCCTATGATGAATATGGTTTGGTGCACTACTTACTAGTCGTATTTAGTATATATATATCCTATGATGAATATGCTGTGCAGAGTATGTGTGGTCAATTTGGTTTGGTCAATTTGGTTTAACCATGATGAATAGGATCTTTCTCGAACACGAAGCAGCCATAGCCATCAATGTCACGAATGCCCCATGCATTGTACTGCATGTGGTTTGATGTAATGGTTTGGTCAATTTGGTACGTTCGAATGAGCATCAAATGACCGCCGTCAGCTGAACGAGTGATAAACCACCACCCATCGGCTAGTATGATTCCAGGTCCTGGAATCATGAAGGCCAGCGCATTTGCGTCTGCTGCAACAATTCAAATTTGAGACCAAAAGGACAAAAATAAACAATCATGTTCAAAGTATGTGTGGAATTAAGATTATTATAATAGTGACACATATCATAGACAGAGAATTGCAATGTCGTGGTCATAATCATAACCAAGTTAAAAAAATAAGCCAATGGCTTTCATATTCTAGCAATATGTCATGGTTCAAACATCATGTGACAATGAGAGGAAAATAGCTATGACAAAGCCTACTCATATTCTACCATAACACTTACTACTACTGTTCTCATATCAACTCTAAGCAATAACATGCGTTGTTATAAAAATCTTGGAAATGAGAGTAACATATAGAAATCATGATGTTATGCTCATAATATCTATTCTAACAATCATTAGATGCCAATTGTTCTCATATCAACTCTAACAATAACATGTGTGGTCAAATCTAGGAAATGAGAGGAACATATAGCAATGATGTGGTTATAGACATACTATCTATTCTAAATATGTAACAATGAATAGGCAGTCGTATTCATAAGGTAAAGATGAGATGAGATAGAATAATTACACGACGATAGATTCCACCAGTATAGGCAGCCAATCAATGCGTCAACCGCGTAAACGATGCCATCGTGCACTATAGCATCAAACAGAAATGTTGCCTCAACAGGATTGACGATGAGCCATAACCATGTATGGCGAACGGATTCCAGATAGACTAATCCCATGTTGAACAAGGCAATGAGCTTGTAATCCATGTAGTCTTCTGATGGTGTGGGCACTTGATACGTCTCCAACGTATCTATAATTTTTTATTGTTCCATGCTATTATATTACCTGTTTTGGATGTTTATGGGCTTTACTTTACACTTTTATCATTTTTGGGACTAACCTACTAACCGGAGGCCCAGCCCAAATTGCTGTTTTCTTGCCTATTTCAGTGTTTCGAAGAAAAGGAATATCAAACGGATTCCAAACGGAATGAAACCTTCGGAAGCGTGATTTTTGGAAAGAATGTGATCCAGGAGACGTGGAACTGAAGTCAGGGAAGCTTCGAGGAGGCCACGAGGCAGGGGGGCGCGCCCACCCCCCCGGGCGTGCCCTCCACCCTCGTGGGCCCCTCGAGGCTCCCCCGACCGACTTCGTTCGCCTATATAAGTCCATATACCCTAAAACCTTCGGAGAACATAATAGACCGGGAGTTCCGCCGCCGCAAGCCTCTGTGGCCACCAAAACCCTCTCGGGAGCCCGTTTCGGCAATCGGCCAGAGGGGGAACCCATCACCGGTGACCATCTTCATCATCCCGGCGCTCTCCATGACGAGGAGGGAGTAGTTCACCCTCGGGGCTGAGGGTATGTACCAGTAGCTATGTGTTTGATCTCTCTCTCTCTCTCTCTCTCTTGTGTTCTCTCTATGGCATGATCTTGATGTATCGCGAGCTTTGCTATTATAGTTGGATCTTATGATCTTTCTCCCCCTCTACTCTCTTGTGATGAATTGAGTTTTCCTCTTGAAGTTATCTTATCGGATTGAGTCTGTAAGGATTTGAGAACACTTGATGTATGTCTTGCCGTGCTTATCTGTGGTGACAATGGGATATCACGTGATCCAGTTGATGTATGTTTTGGTGATCAACTTCCGGGTTCCGCCCATGAACCTATGCGTAGGGGTTGGCACACGTTTTCGGCTTGACTCTCCGGTAGAAACTTTGGGGCACTCTTTGAAGTACTTTGTGTTGGTTGAATAGATGAATCTGAGATTGTGTGATGCATATCGTACAATCATGCCCACAGATACTTGAGGTGACAATGGAGTATCTAGGTGACATTAGGGTTTTGGTTGATTTGTGTCTTAAGGTATTATTCTAGTATGAACTCTATGATAGATTGAACGAAAAGTATAGCTTCATGTTATTTTACTACGGACTCTTGAATAGATAGAATAGAAAGGATAACTTTGAGGTGGTTTTGTACCCTACCATAATCTCTTAGTTTGTTCTTTGCTATTAGTGGCTTTGGAGTGACTCTTTGTTGCATGTTGAGGGATTGTTATATGATCCAATTATGTTATTATTGTTGAGAGAACTTGCACTAGTGAAAGTATGAACCCTAGGCCTTGTTTCCTACCATTGCAAAACCGTTTACGCTCACTTTTATTATTAGTTACCTTGCTGTTTTTATACTTTCAGATTACAAAAACCTATATCTACCATCCATATTGCACTTGTATCACCATCTCTTCGCCGAACTAGTGCACCTATACAATTTGCCATTGTATTGGGTGTGTTGGGGACACAAGAGACTCTTTGTTATTTGGTTGCAAGGTTGCTTGAGAGAGACCATCTTCATCCAACGCCTCCCACAGATTGATAAACCTTAGGCCATCCACTTGAGGGAAATTTGCTACTGTCCTACAAACCTCTGCACTTGGAGGCCCAACAACGTCTACAAGAAGAAGGTTGTGTAGTAGACATCAAGCTCTTTTCTGGCACCGTTGCCGGGGAGGTGAGTGCTTGAAGGTATATCTTTAGATCTTGCAATCGAATCTTTTTGTTTCTTGTTTTATCACTAGTTTAGTCTATAAAAGAAAAAAAATGGAATTGAGTTTGTCTCATACGCTTAATCTTTTTAATATCTTTCGTAAGTATGATGAAAAGGAAAATTGCGCTCAAGTGCTAGAAGAAGAAGTCTATAAAATGTTTGATACTAAATCTTTGAATGATGAGCATGCTTGCAATGTTTTTAGTGTGAACGCTTTGAATATCCATAGTACTAATGATGATTGCACTAGTTATGATGAAAATGTCTCCTATAAGCATGTCGATTTTTGTGGGGAGCATTGGGTTTGCATGAACACACCAAATAGAGAAGATAGATATTGCAAGAGGCATAGGCATTTAGAAACTAAATTGTTGCAAGAAAGGTTAAATGTGAGTGCTGAAAATTTATATTTCCTTTGCCGTACTTGTGAACTTTGCAATGAAAGTGGTCATTTACATCTCCGATGCAAATTGTTTCATGATCGAATCGTGTCCAAAAATTGTGATGATTTGATTTCCCTTGCACATTATAATGAACTTACTTTGCTTATGGGTTATGAAGAAATGAAACGTTTAACTAAGTTTCTTCTAGAATTTGCCCGTTATAAACTTTTTGAGTTTAATCTAGAGGAAATTTAATGTATTGTGCTGTGAATTGCATTGAAAATCCTTATATTTCCAATTACATAAAGAAAAGAAAGCAAATAGAAGATGAAGAGAATACTAATGAAAGGGAAGAGACTTCCCAATATCCTCCTATTATTTCTTATGATGAATCAGGTAACAAGGAGAAGCTTTCTATTAACCAATCTCATTAATAAGGAGCTCAAAGAAGAAGGTTGAACCCACACATAATGTGAAGAAGAAAAAGAAAGAAGGAGCAACAAAGGTAAAAAGGTATCTCTCTCAAATGATGTTGCTCCTACTACTCATTGTGATGATGGTCATTGCTATACTATTGGTGCTATCCATACTATTAATGATGAGAGTGATTATGCTTATGATATGAGAAGGCCCAAGCTTGGGGATGCTATGTTTGATGAGGATGACATATTTGAGAATATACTTGCTGAAATTAATGTTTGTCCCAGCTTGGGGATGCTACGTTTAATGAAGATGATATTTTTAGCCTCCCAAGTTTTGATATGCAAAGTTGTTATGATGATAGCAGGCCTTCTACTTATGATGATTATATTGATGAAAGTGGATTTGGAAGAGTGTCAACTTTAGGAAGTAATGATCCCACTATTTTGGAGGATATTGAATCTTATAATATTTATGAAAGTGGATTTCGGAGAGTGTCAACTTTATTTAGTGATGATTCCACTATCTTGGAAGAGGTTTCAATTGATTATGATGAGAACAAAGTTGCTACTTATGATGATTATTGTGATGAAACTTATGCTATAAAAAGTAGTGATGATTATATTTATAAAACTTGGCATGATTATGATTACCCTTTTTCTAAACTGTACTCTTTTAATGTGTAAACAATTTTTAGTATTCGAGTCTCTTATGATACTCCCACTATTCCGAATAAGAAGAATTTTGCTTATGTGGAGAGTAGTAAATTTTCTATGCTTGTAGATCATGAAAAGAATGCTTTAGGTGCTGGTTATATTGTTGTATTCATTCATGATGCTACTGAACATTATTATGAGGGAGGAATATATGCTTGTAAGAATTGCAATAATATCAAGTTTCCTCTCTATGTGCTTAAAGTTTTGAAGTTATGCTTGTTTTGCCTTCCTATGCTAGTTGATTATTGTTCCCATAAGTTGTTTGCTCACAAAATCCCTATGCATAGGAAGTGGGTTAGGCTTAAATGTGCTAGTCATATGCTTCATGATGCTCCCGTTATGTTTCAATTCTTATCTTTTATGTGAGCATCATTGTCATCATCATGCCTAGCTAAAAAGGCATTAAAGAAAAGCGCTTGTTGGGAGACAACCCAATATTTACCTTTACTGTTTTTGTGTGTCCACATGATTATGCTACTGTAGTAATCATGTTCTATAGCTTTTGTTCCAATAAAGTGCCAAGTAACAGAGGTCTGCACTTGGAGGCCCAACAACATCTACAAGAAGAAGGTTGTGTAGTAGACATCAGCACTTCGGAGATTACAACTTCAGTAAACAGAGGTCGAGCCAAAATCTTGACGCGTCTCATGCATAGTAGGCAGGAGTGTCCGGCGAGCTGCGAGGCTCGATGGCGGCAGTATCCAACGATGGAAGGGTGGATATCCATGAGACGCCACGGACTACCGGATTGGTGGATGAGGACGATCCAGTTGGCCTTCATGCCCGCCCAGTAGTGGCCGCGCATGAAGGACAGGTGGATGAGTAGTGGTAGCATGTCAAGGGGCACCACGGCAACCTCCGTAGGATCGTCAAGTCAGTGTCTGGGCCACTTGCGAGGATTGGGCATCAGCAAGCAGGGTGTCTTGAAAAGAGCCGACCGGTTGCAGACGAGTAGACGGTACAAAGGCATCAAGCATGCGGCCAGACGAACGGTGCTGAGTAGGTCCATACGATTACAGATCTGCTCCAAGAGAACACCGAGGAGGGAATTCCAGTCACGGCTCTGAGTGTCAGCCAGTTCTGCCATTGGGGTTTTCTGTGCCTGCGAGCCAGTGGGGAAGTGGATTCGGGCGGGCGAGCGAAGAAGCTTCTCCTCATGTGGCCGAGCAGTGAGCGGGGGGATATGGTACGCGCGAGCTACCAAGGAAGATGGCGTGGGCGGGCGATTAGTGAGCGGAGGTAAATGGTGTGCGGCCGACGACGGGGAAGAGAGGAGGAAGAAGAAGAGAGGATGAAGAAGAGTGGAAGACGGGGAAGAAAGAGCATTAAATCTCAATTCTACTAGTACTACTACCAGGATATACCGTTCTTCGGAGTGTAAATAGTTACACCGATGACATGTGGGTCTACCACAAGAGGGCCCATATGTCAGTTAATGGAGGACAGAGGTGTGTAGGCGTATTTGCGGAAGCGTGCTCTACTGGCAAACATGATGGCAGTACTGGGTAAGGCTGATTTAGTAACACCAACACGCTGGTTCAGCTTATTAATTAAGTGTCCCATCTGCTGCAGCGTGTATTGTCACTTCACTATGAAGACTAGTTGAATAGTTATCTCTGACCGAGATGGGGAATAATGGATCGCGAAGACTTCCTTTCTACAGTATCCCTATGCCTCTACGCTCACTTCACTCATTTTGCTCCGTACGTAGTCACTTGTTGAAATCTCTAGAAAGACAAATACTCC
This sequence comes from Triticum timopheevii, assembly GCA_963921465.1. Classification (NCBI taxonomy): domain Eukaryota; kingdom Viridiplantae; phylum Streptophyta; class Magnoliopsida; order Poales; family Poaceae; genus Triticum; species Triticum timopheevii. The sequence continues at coordinate 474,384,191 of OY997264.1, read as the reverse complement.
GTATTTGGGAACAGAGGGAGGCTTTTACTCCGTATTTGGGAACAGAGGGAGTATCACCATATGGAGGGAACATAGGAAGCTTGAAATATGAACATGTCAATGGGAGGGAGTAAGCCCCATGCATGCATGCATGCAACATGCAACACTCACACGTACACATGGACGCACGCAACACTCACACACCCATGCGGCACACAGCACACGACGCAACACACACGCTCACGCTCAAGTGCTCAACCTACTCCCTACGTCCGTGAAAGACTGTACATTTAGAGATTTACACATTGACCAGGGCATAATTAATGCCCAAAAGTAGCGGACTTATGTGTGCATGCGACCACTGAGAGAAGAAGATTAAATGAAGGCCGTTGCATGCAGTAATTAAGGATAGACATGTAGCCTATACCTAGAGCACAAGTTGGTGCATTAGTCAATCAATATCGATTTAGATTAAAGGCTAAATGCATTGGAAGTGTAGATGTACTACACTCTTTGTTTTTAGCCGATGTACACTCTTTGTTGGAAGACCGAGGGAGTACACGTGCATGCACTCACATACACAGCCAGGGTGGTTCGCATGCAAGGGTTGGACTCCTGTCGCGCCTGTGTAAAGTTTTGTTTAACTGATTTCTTTGCTCTGCCAACTGATAGGTTGGACCCAAAAACCAAGTGACAATTTAACCAGTCAACAAAGTGCCACGTCGACTATGTGGCCGGTCAGTAGGGTGCAATACGGTGCTCTACGATGAGCTAGTGATCGTATAATCACCGCAAAACTATATATACTGACCGAAAAGAGTGTATTGTTACATACGTTGACTGCTAGTGTATTTTTCTCGTTTCAAATTAAGCCATATTAACCTGAAAGGACGCAGTATGGACTAGTACTAGTACTGCTTTGATGTGTCCCGTCAAATCGCTGAATGAGGAGAAGCTTGCTTACTACGCCTCTCCCTTGACCACGCGCGCGGTGGTTTGTAGGACGAGGAGAGGGTTTTGACTACAGCGCCCTCTCCCTCTCCCTCTCCCTCGCCCTCGCCCTCGCGGTGGACGTGCAGCAGTTCAATTGGTGTCAGATTGCCAGAAGCCTATTGTACTGTAGTATCATCATTGTTAGACCTTCCGAAGAGGCGAAGAGCCAAGTGCAAGGTTCACACGAGTACGAACTATTGAACCTCCTGAAGAGGCAAAGAGCAAAGTGCAAGGTTTTATAGGAGTTGTCATCCTAGTAGGAGTGTACTACAACTATAGCGAACGATGCTACTATATGATTCCGCCACGTCACGTATATCCAAAGCTGTGCCACCTTTTTTTTCTCAAAGAGCGTGTCGGAGCCCGTGCAACAACCACACAAGTTGCACGTACACATAACACATTTACTAATAATAAATTCTAAAGGACAAATGCCAATATGCCACACAAGTTCATCTCCAATTCATGTGATAAATTTGTGCATGACTAGTCTACATATATTCACAGCGCTACCGTTCCCAATTTACCGTACTCCACTTAAACGTTATAGATAGGCTACATGTCCTCCTCCAGGTTCCAGTCCCAGGTGTTCTTCATGGATGGTACAATCCATAGCGGTGGGCAACGGGAATCATTGTCGCAGCTTTCTAGTCCGGTTCCACACGATGGAGACTCATCCAAGCTGAAGAGGCATAAAGCAGGGATAGCGTGTCCCAGCATGTCGTTCATCCGGTGGTGCACACTGAAGACACAACCATGCTTCATGAACGGTAGACCTTCCGTGTCATGCACGGAAGGTGGCATCCACTTCACAATGGGGTAGCTGTCCCCAATGAAAAGCGAGTACTCTTCAAGAGTGTTCCTCGGCACCAACGTAGCATCACGGGGATCGAACTCGGCGCTGTTCATCTGGTACCCGTGGCATATCAGATCTGGACACATGGTGACGTACATAGTCAAGGTCCATGAATAATAATGTTGTGCTCAAATATGGTGGTCAGTAATACTGTGCAGCAAATAGTACTACTCCGGTATAGAGGAAGTAAAATAACCGGCTTATTATATATAGCCACTCTTGGCTACATGGATGAGATAGTAAGACATGGAAAAACAAAAATGGCGGCAGCTAGTGGGTTCAAGTCTTCAAGGGCCTAGCTAGCTATACGCGTCCTCCAAGGTAAAAAGTACTCCTACTAGTACTAGTAAGTACTAGTACAACAATGAAAGAGAAGGCGAGAGGGTTAAAAAATGGAATACCTTGGTAGATGGTGACGGTCCGATCGTGGTAGATTGTGTGACCATGTTGCACATCAGTGGTACCATGGGTAATGACTGCTAAGATAGTTGATCCCAATATGCCAAAGTCAGCTACAAGGTTCCAGGTTAGACCGAATCGTGGATGCAAATGCACATCCAGGATCGGCGATCTTATTTTGATCGGGGGATGACTGGTCCCTGCAAAATAATGGAGTACCGTTAGGGATGCAAATGATGGTTTGTGCATTCTGTTTGTAATCTCCCGTACCGTAGGATGGCAACCAGATGAAAGAAGTCCCCTGGCTTGTCACCGCGAAGATGCGGCCTAGATGGTTCACGACGTCTTCGAACGTGTAGGGGTACAAATCTGCCGCCGCCAACATGCGCCAGTCTCTGCCATTACTGCCTCTTGCATTGATGGCAATCCTTATGTCAAACACCGTGATGAGATAGTAATCGTCGTAGCCGCGTCGCTTTGTCGGCGGGTCCGCAATTGCTATCTTCTTCAATCTCATGTAGGCATCATCATACGTATTCAAGCCCAGCCAATCTGGAAGGCCGATCCCAATGGTGGAGAAGGGGTCTACCAGAACGGCCGCACTGCTGTGGATGTTGTGCAAAATGATGGTGGTATCCGGCCGGAGGTATGCAAGCCAATCTTCGTTGGCACCGACCCAGACCTATATATAAGATGGTGGGCAGCAGAGAAATTACGTGATGAAAATGGAATAACGAAGTACTACATGATCAAACTCCATTACTGACCTGCTCATCGGACAAAATCCGACTACCTCTCAACGTCGGCAACTCTAGCGGAGTCAACGTGCAACCTTGGCCAGGGAGCGGTGGACTGTTCGAAGGATTGTCCCGTAGAAGAACCTTCTCCTCGAGGATGCATGGAAGACCAACAAGCATGGCCTTTTCCAAGCCTGTTTAAGCACCATCTTGAAAAAGTTGGTGCAGGAAGCACCGAGTCTTGCGGCGGTGAGGACGTCAGAGTGGCGTGCGATTTCTCCCAGAGGATCGTTGTCCAAGGTCTCCCAGCCCTGACAAGGAGGAGAACCTCCTGGCAAATCCATGGGAGCAGCAACGAACTGCCTTCTCTTCGGGGGGAGGGGAACTGGCGAGGAGGAGATAAGAGCGTAGTAACCGTAGGGCCTCATCCCTTCCAACTATAGATCGTTCCTTAGCGAAGGGGTGAGGCTATTATTTACTACTAGTACTAGCATTATGGGATGTTATGGGATTGCATTATACTGTAAATAATAGCACTAGTAAGAAATTTTTGGCACTAGGTAGTAGTTTTTGCCGTGGATTAAGAAATTTTGGGTATGTTTTTGCTATTTTTTGTACACGCCAACTAGTGTCAAAAAACGTCTTACATTATGTGACGGAGGAGTACTAGTATTACTTTTTCTCAACTAGTAGTGCGATGTACTGTACTTCTAGTCTAGTCTTGTATAGTGCACCAGTTTTGAACTCTTGAATCTCAGGGCCAAGGAGGTACAGTTGGAAGTGGAGGATACTACTGTTCTCTAGAACCATCGCGGTACTATCAATGCATGGAAAGTACACCTGCATAGTGGCCTAGTGGGTACTCTCGGTGCTCTGTTCAGCTGCTCCTCTCACATAGCTGGCCTACTCAGCCGATCCTCTCACGCACACACTAGAAGCCTGTTTACCAGCGATGGTTACTGCGGGGGCAGACCATTTGAGTTATTTGATACAGCGATACTAGGCTTTTCGCTTCCATTTGTGGAGGTGTAATGGATCTCGTCGAACTTTGTTAGTAGTTCCTTCTTTATGAATGAGATGAAGCAAAGCTTTTGCCTCCGTTTTAAAAAAACACGTCAAGTGGAATTTCTTTTATAGTAGAGCCGATAATGGAGTGAAGTCCATACGTGCAACGCCACAAGCTACAGAGTAGTAGTAGAGCACTTTACGTACAGAGCCATATTGCACAGTTCCCAATGCCCCACCAGGCTTTTTCGGCTCCTCGGGCTTAATTGGGAGGCGCTAGTTTAAATATTCTACTAGCTGGAAGCTGCAAGCAAGGTGCGGCTAGGGCGAGCACGTGAGCCACGGGATGCTTGGAAGGAAAACCCGTTCACGTGGCTAGGCTATCTAGTGCACCCAGATTGTGGTGCCGCATGTCCGTTTGACTTCAAAACTCAAACTATCCGTGTAAAATATTGGCTCGCAACGAAGTTACTATTTAAATAAAAAGGCCGCCGTGCGTTCGGCCGGGATCAAACCCACAAAACAAGGTATACACTCCCGCGACCACTAGTAGTATTCGTTGGAGCACAACGCAACCTAGAATCGCCTTTTGTTGCTAGTAGTACATTGTTCCTTACAAGAAACCCCTAATAATGCAAGAAACCACTAATAATGCCAAGAAACTACTACCACTTGCATAAGTGGCAGACTTAAGATAAGACTACCTTATCAACCATTGTACATGCTCTTACCAACTAGCCCTACCAAGAAACGACTACTCTACAAAGTGCCGTTATAGGCACGTTTCAACCCATGGCCCTTTTTGGATACATTTGTTGTCAAACTAACCCTGCCATCCAAACACCACTTTGGGTAGAGTTAGTTCAGGGTTAGAATCTAACTCTAACCTATGACAGGGCCCATGTCGCCCATTAAGTCAACGCCTCCTATTCGACCGGGAGTTATGACTTGTGGGACCTACATGTCAGTCTGCACAAAAATTCCCGGGTGACCTCCTACCTCCGGCCCGTCCACCTAGTCATCCTCGGCCATGGGATGCAGCTACCGCCGCCGGCAGAAGGCGAGGTCAAAATCACCGGCGGTGCGGAGCCCATCTTGTGGCAGCCCAGATGCCAGCTCCGTCCGGCGCTCGCGACCGCTAGCTAGCCAAGATAGCTCCATCCAGCTGCTTGTCTGCAAGGTTTGCTAGCTAGATTGGCACGGCAGCGCAGCGACTTGCTCATGCGCGTCGTGCTAAGGCCAGCCATCTGGCTCGAGCGAAGGCCAGCACGGCGGCTTGCTTGCTCATGAGTCACGCTCGGGCCAGCCTGCCAACCCATGCGGAGGCCAGCGCGGCGTCCGACCCGTCTGGTGGAGCGGCGGCCAACTCGCTCATCACCGGCGCCACTGACGAACACGCACCAGTACTGTTTGAAGTAATGTTCAGGAAAAATAATGATTTGAGGGGGAATTACAGGATAGAAGGTCAGATGTGGGTCCCTCGTGTCAACGGTCAAACAAAATGTGTCGGTTTAAGCTACCTCGTCAGCACGGACGTGTGGGCCAACCCTGTCATAAATGGGTTTAAACGAACCTAATCGGTAGGAGTACTAGGTAGTAGTTTTTGGCGTGGATTAAGAAATTTTGGGTATGTTTTTGCTATTTTTTGTACAATAGATTCTTACTAGGGCTTGTTGAAAGTGGTAGTTTTTTTGTCAAATACTCTACATATTGTAAGTAGGAGTGAAAGTTAAGCTTTGGAAGCCAATAAGCAAGGCTAGTTACATAGTGCATATGTGTACAGGATTGAAAGTAAATATCAACCACGAGTGACTAATATCTTGATGGAAAACTCGAAACTATGGAATACTAGGAAAAACATGCATGGTTGGAAATACTAGCAATGTTCATGTGCGTTGCAACGAATCATAATTAGAATAATACTTATTCACAAACTTGATACAAATCACCCTAATTTTGATATACATATATCACTAGAGATATATTATGTTTCAATTATAATATATTCCTTCGGCAGTTTTGGTGAGGCAGGGTGGGATGTAGTTGGTTTTAAGATACTAATTATGGGTTTTTCTACAAATTGGTAGACAAGTGGGATGTTGGTGAGAAAAGGCAACAACTTACCTCACAGTCGTTAGATGTAGATATAATGGTCGGAAACGACGGATGGCAGACACACCATCATCACCAACTTAGTCTTCTGTAGGAGTACTAGCAAGTTCCGTGCATCGCACAGAACATCAAGATGCATTTTTTTTATAAAACACTTGTTGTGATTGACCCAGGCGGGAGTAATCCCATGTGTAAAAACTAATGATATCTCGAGAAATATGAGATAAGGTGAAGAGGAGTGGGGTGTGGTGGTGATTGGTGGTCGAACTGAGCGGAGGCATGTGGATTGACGATGCCAACAGTGGCCACCAGGCCAGTTTGTTCCAGATGCTTCCTTTCTTAATTGCTCAACAATAAGGCCTTGTTTGCAAATGTGGAGAGGGGTGCGGGTATCTTTTAGTTTAATTTCCATCCATCAGATATAGATCGGACGGTATATATTGCAAGATGGCACGCGTACCATCATCACCAACTCGGTTTTTTATAAGAGAAGAAATATAAGTATGGAGATACAAATGTATTATCGATACTTGTTTCCGTAAACTAGCATCTACATTCTATTCAACACCTCAGTATGTGGGGCCTTAGCATAATGACTTCTCGACTGTGTAAAACAAAGGTTTTCCCATCGCCGATAAGGAGGGGGTGACGGTGGCGCGCTTTTTGGCTTGATCTAGTCCTAGTAGTCATACTAGGTGGTCTAAGCACATGTAGATTTATTCTTTTTCACGTCTCGTGTTCGCCGTACTACCACGATTATTGATGAATAGATAGTAAGTTATTCATAGGGAAACCCTTGTTGAGCGTGTTTGCGAGAGAGAGAGAGACAGTGTGCGTGTGTGATATGTCTAGAGACTAAGGCAATGATAACAGATTCTTTGTGTCTATGTGCGTGGAGGATAGAGAGAGACATGTACATGGGGCTTTTTGTTGTGTAACATGGAGACACATATACATAATTAGAGAGTGAGTGTGTGAGATACACATGCGAACATGGGGAGAGATGAGGATCCAGATAAATGGGTGTTTGTGCGTGTCTGTGTGTTTGTGCACGCGTTTGTGTGAGAGAGGGAGTGTGTGTATGTGGAGTAGAGAGACCACTAATGATGTAAACCTAGTATAAGGGAAGGGGGAATGGTGTGACATGTGTAGTAGCGGGATAGCATGGGTGCGCGCAGGGGGAGCAGACTATTTGGAAGAGACATCGAGTGTGTGTGTAGGAGAGGGGTGAGAGAGAGAGAGAGAGAGTGCTAGCGATGGAGAGAGAGAGATGAAGAGAGGGGGCGAGAGGGGTCGTTTGTGTCCATAAATGGCGTATAGATAGGGAGACAATGTTGATGTTGTTCAAAATTGGCCTATGTATGAAGACGCAAGGGAAGCAAGTCATCGTGTGTGTGATAGGGACTTCATGAGAGATCTAGAATAGATGGTGTAGAGAACAATGTGCGAGATCGAGAACGATGATACATTAGGGAGCTATGGAAAGAGTCACGACATATATGTATACAGGGAAGGAGCTGGGGCGGGTCCGCATGTGGGAGAGATAGAAAGAGGAGAGTGGTGCACAAGGAGACAAAGTGTGCTTGTTTGAAGTGGGGGTGGTGTGTGAGGTGAGTGTGCGAGAACCACATAACTAGGGAGATAGACGTTTGGGGGCGACGTTTTGTGTGTATGGGAAAGATACACTCTACATAGTGCGTGTGCTTGGGAAAGAGAGATGCCGGGAGACCTAGAGAGTGGGGGAAGAGATGTGTGCATGCCCGAGAGACAAAGTGATAGAGACCTATATTGGGGTCCGGGCTTTAGAAGAGAGAGGGGTGTTAATGTGCTCGTGTGTTGGTATTTGGGGGAGAGAACGAATTCTCTATGTGTGTGTGGGAGGGGGGGCGACGAGGGGGGGGGGGGGGGGTTGGCTTCAGATAAAGAGTGAGGTGTCTGTATTTGAGGGACTTTAGCGTAATTGAGATATACATGGTCAATAGTGTGTGCACTCATGGTTGATCAATTTGTTTCATAGTTTGGACTATGAGATAATGATACTTTTGAACATGCGTGATATACCTTGATGTACCAGAATTACAAACCTAAGATTGGAATTTTGGAATTCGACTCCATCATTAGCTTTTGTAATTCATTTAAACGGAGGTACATTTTTTAAGCCGGGATTTCGTGATTTCAAATTCATATATCAAACCTAGACATATACACATATGGGCATGTTCAAACTTTATAATCATCCACTTTATTCATACACATACACATTTTTGCTTTTGTCATCATATTTAGGATAAACATATTTGGAATTTCATTTGAATTGGACCGTATGATGGTATTTGCTTGTAGTAGCTCAATGATCTATATTTGAATTGAATGGACAATCTAAGTTTCGAGTTGGAGACATTGATTTTCAAAAACTTGCACTTTTTTTGCGTGCAAAACAAACAAATTCTCGGCCATGATATCATAGTTGGCCGCACAAGAGCAGAATATAATTTCAGGCGCCAAAAGCTTTCAAAGTTCCCGCTCACATCGAAATATCTCGCGCCCGAAAGTTTAGTCCTGCGATATTCCTGTTTTACCCCTGCCACATGAACGAAAAAGGGCTGCTTTGGTAACTCCATTGTTTTCCCCTCTTTGCCCCCAACATTCTTCCCTAGAGCCCCTCCCCTTCCCCTCCCCGACCCCCCAACCACGGCAAGCCGCCGAATCTAATCCTTCGCCGCAGCGGTGGACCTCACACCCTGCTGGATCTACCTTCCGCACCTTGGAACCCCCAACTGCCAACTCACCACTTCACCGGAGCCGCTTCAGCGGCTGGCTTGTCCACTGCACCAGATCTCCTTGACCGCCATCATGGTCCACCGCATCGGATCTGCTTAACCGGTGCCCTTGTCCACCACAGTGTAGGCCCTTCACTGACTCCCTCGTCTGCCCCTTCGCTGGCCCTTCATACAAGCCCTTGTCCGCCGCAACAGGTCCGCCTCACCGACAACACTTTACAACGCGCCCGCCGAAGCCTTCGTCCACTGCACCGGACCCGCTCCACGGATGCCATATTCAACTCCATCGGCCCTGCTTTACTGACGCCGCAGCCTCATCAGGTTATTTTGATTTGTACTCCTTCGATTTTTCTCTTTATCATGCAACTGTTCACTTACCACAGATGAGCTTTCTTGTATGTTGACAGGCGCCGCAACCGTAGCACCGAAGCCGCTTCAGCGACGGCGACAGCCGGCCCGAACTTAACCGCAACACGAGCACAATCGACGATCCTTAGCTATCAAGTATGACAATGATACCCATACGCCACCGAGAATCAGGTACTATTATCCAACGGCCGACGCCTACGTTCACTTTCCTAGCATAAGCACCGCACCTTTGAATTTCTTCATGGCATCATTCAGTTTTTCATGAGACGCGTTATTCTTCTTGCACCTGTAGGGCCATACTTCTGGTAGTGAACATGTTACATGTGCTAAATTACATATCAGTGCACATATAGTTAATATGCTTTAGTTTTGTCCTAAGTATTACTGTACTTCCTAGATATCACTGCCTACTATTTTACTTCTTGAATGCTATATTTATGATAATGGTGTTGTTCTGATGCCACCTTGTTGGTTCCATCAGATTGCTTAATGTTCTCTATGCTTAATTACACATCAGCAAACTAGCATGTGGTTCCGCTGCTTTTTGTTCGTTTTACCCTACATTTTCTAATGCTAGCTATTACATCACTGCTCTGAGCCTCTGTTCATTACTTGTTTGTGTGTTCTTGATCTTCCCAAGTTGCATGACTAATTTGATGCTTCTATTAATTATGGAGCTGCCAACCCCATCAAGCAAAATATTTGTTCTTTTGGGGCTGGCACCTCGAACAAGCATAAAAATAGAGGGAAGCAGATATATTGTTGTGTAAGCACACACCCTTCTTTCATTAGCTTAGATGAACCATTGATGATCAATTCGGACCAGTGCATGCAATTAAAAATAATTTTACCTAAATAGAGGGTGCAGAATAAACTACAACAACTAGATTTGCAACCACGGGATGCTGACGATATCTTCAAAGAACATTGCAACAGCAGTGAGGCTTCACAACAACATATGGTAAGCCAGTGTGTTTTAGTACATGTGAAATGTAGTGCGAGTGGGCTGCTTTCTTGGCTTGTGCCCTCAACCTGTAATCCTACAGAATTACAAATATTTCAGTTGTCTGCTTTGCTGTATTGCTTGACTCGAATGCTTGTTTGTTGTTATGCTATACCTGAGTTGGCCAATATGTCAGTAGTGCCTGTTGTACTATCGTAAAGAAATGCATGCCTAGTTCATTTGAGTCCTTAACTTTTCCTCTCAACTTCATCACAAGACTGTCTTCGTAGTTTATATGAGGCCACACTGTTAAGTGCTTTCTCAGATTATTTCAACTGCTTAGATGCCTTGGCAACTTAAATATAGCGGTGGTACACTCCCTTTCAACTAGGGATGTCAACTAGGTCCCATTTAATCCCGATTAAAGTCCACTAGTGGTATGATAGTTCAAAAGGGTTTTTGTTTTTTGAGGAAAATGAACTAGCGAGCTAGCAAAAACTAACTAGATGGGACTGGCGGATGTCATTTACTTGCCACTTACATCCCTAGTTTCATCTTACCATTTTAATTTCTTTTCGGCTGATGCTGCTTCGAACCATTTAAATATAGCTTGCCATGCTCGGCAATAATTCGTAGGTCGTTTACCATGTAAGCATACTGCCTGGATCATACGATAATTATCTCTTACTTATGTCGAGCGGAAACCTTTCAGGATGCTGTTCACACTAGGACACAATGTACAACCCCAGAATCTATTTGTGGAAGCAGTGCGCCATCCATGTTACCAGATGGTAGCAGTTCAGAGGCAACATCGCCGGCGAGCAGTCTGAGCACATATATTATAGTGCTTGAGGCTCTACTAGAGGCAGAAAGAGATGGTGTGTCTGCCATGAATGAGGTAATCTTTATCTTGAGGCTGGAAATTATGAAATTAGTGGCACGCATTATGCAAGCAACCCAAGAATTGGAGGAAGTAAGAATGTTGCATTTGAAGATGGAGGAGGTCCTGCTGTTTCTGCTATCTGAAGCCCAGGGTAATCCCGATTCTTCTTTAGATACCAGTTGAAATTGTCATTAGATTATTGTACTTGCATGTTGTGTCATGTCTCTGAATGGATTATGTTGCAAGACCCCCTATGTTGTCCATGTGTTGTAATGATCCGAATATTTTTAGGCGAGGTAATCCTCAGTACTTGTATGATTGACATAGGGTGAACTATTTTTCATGCGAGCATATTGCATTGGATGAAATAATTGTTTGACTCAAAGTGTATCCAACCTACTGAATTCGAAGATCACGACATTTCTAAATCATAATCATATATAAAGGTGGAATAAATCTTTGTTGTGGTTTTGAAGAAATAAATAACAAAACGTAGAATTATCTGTGGATATTCGTAATCGAATACAAATTGGATTTGAATTTAGTTTGCCAGGGCCCAGGGCAAACGTGAATGCTAATTATCCCAAGTTTTGAACGAAACGGCTAACCACCCACTATAATTTGTGGGCTGCCCGAAGCAAGTGTTTGCGAGAAAGAAATTACTGTCTAATCCTGACACTTGACATCCTTGTCGACCGGATTTACACTGCTGTCGATAGGGGTAGACTAGTAACTTCAATCAGACATGACACGACGGCCTCTGAGCCCATTCAGACACGGTGGGCGCCAAACGTGGGCGGCAAAACACATTGATTCAAGCTCGTCCAAAAGACATGTGTCTCTTCCTCCATTTCCCCATTCATACATGGTGGGCGGCAAAACAAACTCTCCTCTTCGAAATCGATGTAGGCTAATATTTTAAATAGGGGCAGATGTGTAACTTCCCTCAGCGTGACACAACCGCCCTACCTGTCAGCCCCGTTCATACATCGTGGGCGCCAACCGTGGGCGGCAAAACACCCTCTCCTCGCCCGAAATAGTTACTAGCAAATATTTGGGAGATGCGAGATTACCGTCCTATCCCCAACCAACGCGATGTCCAAAATTTTAAACGGGGGATAAGTTCGTAACTTTCCCACATTTCAGAGAAGCATGTCCCAAAGTTTGAGATCCCCCTCCCCTCCATTTCCCCATTCATACACTGTCGGTGCCACGACAACCTCCCCACTGCGGCCAGCCTCCTTTGTCCGCCACCCCATCCTCCACCTTGCCGGAGCCGCTACCCCTACCCTGTCGTCCACTGCAAGAGATGGACGTCTCTCATATATGGCGCTGGACCAGGATCCTTTCATCACGTCCTCTCGCTTCATCGGTGCCGTCATCCACCTTGCTGTTGCCGCTCCTACGACCGCCTCGTCCAGGGCAGCAGGATTTATCCCTCGACCCGGCCGTCTGCCGTCTAAAGTCTTCTTCCCCGCCGCCGACAGCCATCGCACCGGCAGCACCCTCAACGTATCAGCAGAGGCCTACACAGCATCGCAAGAGAGGTGGTACTCTTTCATATGTGCTTAAGTTATTGATCTCACCCGGAAAATAGATCGTAATTTGTTTACTGTACTTTTCTTGTCCGTACCAAATCGTAGTGGCTAGTTGAAAGCAAACATTGGTTATGAAGTAGCTTTGTCTGGTTTGCACCTTCAGATCCGCCATGGCACGGGCACTATACTCATAATGCTTATGGTTTCCCCCCTTTATATTCACTACCATCATCGTAGGTGCTTCGTGTCGTGCTAGCACTGCTCCTCAAGACCTCAATCCAAAGCTTACGTGTTGAAATACGAATCTGATATGATGCTCATATCACTAAAACAGAGAACGTTTAATTGGTCACCTAATGTTCCTATATTCGTTTCAAAAAGCATGTGCGCCACTCATTGGTCCAGCTAGTTCCACCTTCCTGATTTTTCTCTTGATGCTTAGGGTTTTCCCCTTTTATCTACTCTACTATGATCCGCATAGGTGCTTTCTGTCGTACTAGCATTACTCCACCCTTCAAGCTAAACAACACAAGCACTCGGAATTCGAAAGCTTAGTTGTTCAAATATGATTGTGATATGATACTGATATTAGTTAATAGACACATTTAATTGGTTAGCTAAAGGTCCCACTTGAGTTTCCAAATGCATGTCACGACATATAGAGAGACAACAAAATTGCATTTCTTTGTCACTTGTTGACTGTACTTTCTTGTCCATACCAAATCTTAGTTGTTATTTCAAAGCAAACATAGGTTGCTAACTACCCTTTGCGCGGTTAGCAGCTTCAGATCTGCCATCCCACTGCCACGGTCAACATTGTACTCATCATGCTTATGGTTTCCCCATTTTATGATGACCGCGATCATCCTATGTGGTTCGTGTCGTAATAGCACTGCTCCACCCATCGAGCTAAACAAGCTTAGTTGTACAAATTCATATATGATATTATGCTGATATTAGTAAAACTGAGAGATGTTTAATTGGTCAGCTAAATGTTCCTACTTTAGTTTCAAAATGCATGGGAGCCACATATGGAGAGACCGGAAAGAATAGTATTTTTTTGTGCGCTCTGGTTCATCATGGGTGGCCAACTGACATTGTATTGAAAGACTTGTAATATCTTCAATTTGCTTGCTCTTCTGCTCTTCTTTAAGATGACCCTCTTCTCTTGCAGTCGACTGGTCAGGTCGAGTTGTTCTCCCTTAGTATATTTTGAATCTGTCAGGTCAGGTCGACTTGTTCTTCTTTACTATATGTTGAAGCTGTCATCTGCGAAGTGTCATCACTTCTGGAGCTCTCATATTTTGAGTAGTAGGCCACATTATATTAATGCACACGACCAAATTACAGCATGCATGGCATCTCTTAAAAGAATTGCAGAGATAGCACAAAGGGGTTACAGGGAGGTAGTATTGGATTAGAATCACTTCTGCATTACAAAGATAATCTCACTTGTTTTTATGTTTTCATGCATGTCAGATATTGAACATTATCAAAATAAATATGAGAATGGGCGCACGAGAGGAATATTGCGGAACAATCCACTGGCTAACAAACTTGGCATGGTGGAGGATGGCCTATCTTATTCACCCATCAAGGTGCTTGCTCTAACTTGGCAAGGTTGTATTGGTCGCACATATTTTGCATCTGACCTCTTGCATTACTTCTAGTTTGTTACACCATCTGCTTAGTTTAAGCATCATATATGAGTATATGCCATACCTATCCATTTTCTGTACCTATTTCATGCGTCGTCACACAATGTTTTTCCGGTCAAATGTTGTTGTTTCGTAATAGATATCCAAAAGGAAGAGGGTGAGTGCAGATCCTCAAGGAGTACAAACTAGGTATTTCGAAAAGGTAGTGATACCTGTTAAATCAAATAGATCAGCAGCCACAGAAAACACAGGCCCAACTGTACCACACTTTACCCCTGCTCCAGTGGCCAAACCCCTATTAGAACTGCTGAGAGCCCAGCGTCAGGTACTGTCTATGATATCAATTCAAAATTTGAACTCCTAAATTTTTGCATCTGCCTTACCTTCTCTCTTGTATGAAAACTAATTTCAGATGAATCTCCTTGCTCAAAGGATCATACAATCTCACAACAATACTGGGGTCTGCATTGCTCTTGTCAGTACCTCTCTCCCTTTTGCCTTGTAACGCTGTACTTAATTAATAGCTATTTGATTATGTATCATCAATTTGCACCTGAGCTTCATTATCCTCTTCTTCCAATATTATTTGATCTATATTTACTCTTTGCAACATATAGAATAATGGCAACGCTTATAAAGAATTTTCTTTGGGAATTTATTGAATTATCCTTGCATCAACATGGAGAAGGGCTTTGTCCATCCCGTGTTAACATGTAATGTAAGTTCATCCTTCTCAAGCCTTAAAACTTTGTTCTAGTATAGATTTGGATAGGCATCATTTCCTCCACTGCTGTTTGCTTTGCTGTTTACATCTGATTGGATGTTTGCAACAACTACTAGTTTCAAATTGTAGTTGTAAAAACATGTTCATTATGCAGAACAGATCTATTTATTTGCTTATATAATTGTGAAACCTGTTACGTGTCTCCTTGTTTCTCTTTTAGAGTCGTATCTCTTATGCCAGGCAGAACTTTAGGGAAGATAGTGAGCCAAACCATCTTGAGGACAGCGAGATGACCCCAAGGTCCTATCTTGATGAATAAAGTGAGTTGAAGCTACTCACCAGCAGGTGTGAGACAACCTCTGTGCAGTCGCTACCTCAATCAGTTCGACTTCTTCAGTCTCAACTTAAAGTGGAAAGGCTTGCTTCAGCTCAGCTCTGACTTGAAGTCAAAGATGTAATGAAGATGTCAGAGGACTGCCTTGCGCACCATCATGCCATACAGCTACGGGTGATGCATCTATCGTTGACACAACTGAGGTCTAATCAGCTTGTTCGGCTGTTTGGGGGGCCCGACTTGGCCAGGCCTAATGCCTTCTGAAGTGCTCTTAGTTTTGTATATTCTTTTGTCGGTGCATTTATTTGCGCTGGTGGCGAACTTTGATGCCAAGTGGATGTAATATGTGTAATAGCCGTGATAGCCTAGCGTAAGTTTGCTGCTTATTTATTTCCTTGTTGTCTTGTTTATTTGTTTGCTTGTAGTTAGTGCAGTTCTTTTTCCGCGGTTTGCTAGTGGCCGCAATAACCTATTTTTTAAAACTAGGCTACAATAACCATGGGCTACATATTTACTGTTGTGACACTAGGCCTCCTACGGGACGTAGAAACAATGAGCCTTCTACGGGCCGTAGAAACAATGGGCCTTCCACGGGCCGTAGAAACAATGGGCCTTCTACGGGTCGTATCATCAATGGGCCTTATACGGGCCAAATAATCGATTGGCCAAACATGGGCCAATAACAGACCGTATTATGGCCGTAAACGGGCTAGAGTTGGAATTGTTCGTTCATGGACCGACCATAACGGGTCGTTGTTAATAGGCCGTATTTGATGATGCTATGAAAATGGCCCAACGTATTAAGGGGCCACAAACAGGCTGACTGTAACCACGGGCTGAATTTGGCCCACAAGCAGAAAATGGCAGTAACGACCCGTAAGTAAACGAATGCTGGAAATGATCCCAAGAATAAAAGGGCCCTGAGACGGCCGAAAGATAACATGGGCTGCAAACGGCCCAATGGATTAACGACTCGTTAATGGGTATAAAGTGATACACTGTTCATTACGGGCCGGTTTCACCATAGGCCATTAATGGGCCAAGAGTTACAAAGGGCCTCATATGGGCCGAAAGACGTCATGGGCCATACATGGGCCAGAATTTAAAATGGGATGGAATCAAATTGGACGGCCCAGATGACGCTATTGGGCCTAACTCGGATAGGTCGTAATGGGCCCTAGGTTAGCGGGCTGTAAATGGGCTACATGCGAACAGGCCGTTAACAGGCTTTCCTTGGGCCGGCCCGCCACCTTTTGACCAAGTCAAATGGGCCGGCCTTTTCATGGGAATGGGCCTCTGTTGGGCTGTGCCACGTGTTGATGTATCATAGGCGCCTTCGGTCCAATGAGTGGATGACATCTGTCCCAACGGTGAGCTGACACGTGTTTCCTCCAGCCAATGCTGATTTTACACGTGGAAAATACCCATTGGTCGGGGCTGTTAGCGGGTTATCGGATCCAAAACCGGACCCGATAGCTTAACGGTGTTCCGTTATGGTGGATGCCACGTGTCGGTCACCCTTGACGAAAGCACTTTTGTGATGCGCAGTTTATCGTCATGGAAGTGGACACTTCCGTGATGATAATTTTGGTAATGTCATGGAACATTTCTACGACATCACAGGTATGACTATCTTGATTCTGTCAAAAATCATCATGGATGTACATGCATGACAAAAAACGCGACCTACTGTGACAAACACATATCATCATGGAACTGTATTTTTTTGTAGTGAGAGAAGGAGTTTCTCTCGAAATAAGTGAGTGGGAGGAAAGTAGAACTTGATGAGGTAATTGTACCTTCTCCCGAATTGGAAAGTAGTTTATCACAGAAACCAGTTCCAGTGATTTCTATGCCAGTTAGTGAGGAAGCTAATGATGATGATCATGAAACTTCAGATCAAGTTACTACCAAACCTCATAGGTCAACCAGAGTACGGTCCGCACCAGAGTGGTATGGTAATCCTATTCTGGAAGTCATGTTACTAGACCATGATGAACCTACGAACTATGAGGAAGCGATGATGAGCCCAGATTCCGCGAAATGGCTTGAGGCCATGAAATCTGAGATGGGATCCATGTATGAGAACAAAGTATGGACTTTTATTGACTTGACCGATGATCGGCAAGCCATTGAGATTAAGTGGATCTTCAAGAGGAAGACAGACGTTGATAGTAGTGTTACTATCTACAAAGTTCGACTTGTCGCAAAAGGTTTTCGACAAGTTCAAGGTGTTGACTACAATGAGATTTTCTCAACTGTAGCGTTGCTTAAATCCGTCCGAATCATGTTAGCAGTTAACATATTTTCTAAAATCTGGCAGATGGATGTCAAAGCTGCATTCTTGAATGGATTTCTGGAAGAAGAGTTGTATATGATGCAACCAGAAGGTTTTGTCAGTCCAAAGGGTGCTAGCAAAGTGTGCAAGCTCTAGCGAGCCATTTATGGACTAGTGCAAGCCTCTCAGAGTTGGAATAAATGCTTTGATAATGTAATAAAAGCATATGGTTTTATACAGACTTTTGGAGGAGCCTGTATTTACAAGAAAGTGAGTGGGAGCTCTGTAGCATTTCTAATATTATATGTGGATGACATATTGTTGATTGGAAATGATATAAAATTTCTGGATAGCATAAAGGGATACTTGAATAAGAGTTTTTGAAAGAAAGACCTCGGTGAAGCTGCTTACATATTGGGCATCAAGACCTATAAAGATAGATCAAGACACTTGATAAGATTTTTCAATGAGTATATACCTTGAAAAGTTTTGAAAGACTTCAAAATGGATCAGTCAAAGAAGGAGTTCTCGTCTGTATTACAAGGTGTAAAATTGAGTAAGACTCAAAGCCCGACCACGGCAGAAGATAGAAAGAGAATGAAAGTCATTCCGTATGCTTCAGTCATAGGTTCTATAAAGTATGCTATGTTGTGTACCAGACGTATTGTGTACCTTTCCATGAGTTTGGCAAGGGGGTACAATAGTGATCTAGAAGTAGATCACTGGACAACAGTCAAAATTATCCTTAGTGAAGAATAAGGAAATGTTTCTCGGTTATGGGGGTGATAAAGAGTTTGTCATAAAGAGTTACGTCGATGCAAACTTTTACACCGATCCAGATGACTCTAAGTCTCAATCTGGATACATATTGAAAGTGGAACAATTAGCTAGAGTAGCTCCATGCAGAGCATTGTAGACATAGAATATATGCAAAATACATACGGCTCTGAATGTGATAGACCCGTTGACTAAACTTCTCTCATGAGCAAAACATGATCACACCTTAGTACTCTTTGGGTGTTAATCACATAGTGATGTGAACTAGATTATTGATTCTAGTAAACCCTTTAGGTGTTGGTCACATGGCGATGTGAACTATGGGTGTTAATCACATACAGATGTGAACTATTGGTGTTAAATCACATGGTGATGTGAACTAGATTATTGACTCTACTGCAAGTGGGAGACTGAGGGAAATATGCCCTAGAGGCAATAATAAAGTTATTATTTATTTCCTTATTTCATGATAAATGTTTATTATTCATGCTAGAATTGTATTAACCGAAAACTTAGTACATGTGTGAATACATAGACAAAACATATGTGTCCCTAGTATGCCTCTACTTGACTAGCTCATTTATCAAAGATGATTATGCTTCCTAACCATAGACATGTTTTGCCATTTGATGAATAGGATCGCATCATTAGGAGAATGATGTGATGGACATGACCCATCCGTTAGCTTAGCATTATGATTGTTACAGCTTCATTGCTACTGCTCTCTTCATGACTTATACATGTTCCTCAGACTATGAGATTATGGCATAGATCGAGATTAGGATTTGTCACTCCGTGTTTCGAAGAGGTATCTCTGGGCCCTCTCGGTAATACTCATCACTATAAGCCTTGCAAGCATTGTGACTAATGAGTTAGTTGCGGGATGAAGTATTACGGAACGAGTAAAGAGACTTGCCGGTAACAAGATTGAACTAGGTATGATGATACCAACGATCGAATCTCGGGCAAGTAACATACCGATGACAAAGGGAACAACGTATGTTGTTATGTGGTTTGACTGATAAAGATCTTCATAGAATATGTAGGAGCCAATATGAGCATCCATGTTTCGCTATTGGTTATTTACCGGAGATGTGTCTCGGTCATGTCTACATAGTTCTCAAACCCGTAGGGTGCGCACACTCAACGTTCGATGACAATTTGTATTATGAGTTATATGATTTGATGACCAAAGTTTGTTCAGAGTCCCGGATGAGATCACGGATGTGACGAGGAGTCTCGAAATGGTCGAGACGTAAAGATCGATATATTGGAAGGCTATATTCGGACATCGGAAGGGTTCTGAGTGATTCAGGTATTTTTCGGAGTACCGGAGAGTTATGGGAATTCGCCGGGGAAGTAATGGGCCTTAATGGGCCATACGGGAAAGGAGAGAAGGGCCTTAAGGGGTGGCCACGCACCCCCCATGGGAAGGTCCGAATTGGACTAGGAGGGGGCGGCGCCCCCTCCTGCCTTCTTTCGTCTTCCTCCTTCCCTCCTCCTACTAGGAATAGGAAAGAGGAGGGGAATCCTACTTGGACTGGGGAGTCCTAGTAGGATTCCCCACACCTGGCGTGCCCCCCTTGGTCCGGCCACCTCTTCCCTCCCCTCCTTTATATACGTGGCCAGGGGGCACCCCATAGACACACAAGTTGATCTTTTAGCCGTGTGCGGTGCCCCCCTCCACGGTTACACACCTCGGTCATATCGTCCTAGTGCTTAGGCGAAGCCCTGCGCCGGTAACTTCATCATCACCGTCACCACGCCGTGTGCTGACGGAACTCTCCCTGGGCCTCAGCTAGATCTAGAGTTCGAGGGACGTCACCGAGCTGAACATGTGCAAATCGCGGAGGTGTCGTGCGTTTGGTAATTGATCGGTTGGATCGCAAAGACGTTTGACTACATCAACCGCGTTACTCAATGCATCCGCTTTCGGTCTATGAGGGTACATGGACACACTCTCCCCTCGTTGCTATGCATCACCTAGATACATCTTGCGTGTTCGTAGATTTTTTTTTGAAATTACTGTGTTTCCCAACAATCATTGCCTTAGATATCATC
The DNA here is from genome assembly GCA_963921465.1 of Triticum timopheevii. Taxonomy (NCBI): domain Eukaryota; kingdom Viridiplantae; phylum Streptophyta; class Magnoliopsida; order Poales; family Poaceae; genus Triticum; species Triticum timopheevii. The sequence continues at coordinate 474,363,765 of OY997264.1, read as the reverse complement.
ATAACTATGCGCTCTTCTATCAATTTCTCGGCAGTAATTTGTTCACCCACCGTCACATTTGCTATCTTGAGAGAAGCCACTAGTGAAACCTATGGCCCCCGGGTCTCTTTTCCATTACATTGAATCTATTAGTTTCCCGTCAACTTCCCAATTTCTGCCGCCGTTCCTTTTAATTGCAATCTTTACTTTCCAATCTATAAACCAAAAATATTTACTTTACCGTTTATCTCTCTCTATCAGATCTCACTTTTGCAAGTGACTGTGAAGGGATTGACAACCCCTTTATCACGTTGGGTGCAAGTTGTCGATTGTTTGTGCAGGTATTCAGTGTCTTGTGCGTTGTCTCCTACTGGAATTGATACCTTCGTTCTCAAAACTGAGGGAAATAATTACGCTACTTTGTTGCATCACCCTTTCCTCTTCTCAAGAGGTAGCAAGAAGGATTCCTGGCACCATTGCCGGGGAGATCTACGACAAGTCAAGCCATACCAAGTACCCATCATAAACTCTTCTCCCTTGCATTACATTATTCGCCATTCGCCTCTCGTTTTCCTCCCCTCCACTTCTAAAATGATTTTCGAAAACCTTTGCCTTTTCTTCGCCCCTCTTCCGTTCGTCTCTTTTCGCTTGCTTCTTGTGTGCTTGTGTTTTGGTGTGCCTGTTTGCTTTGATGACTGATGACCCACAAGTATAGGGGATCTATCATAGTCCTTTCGATAAGTAAGAGTGTCGAACCCAACGAGGAGCAGAAGGAAATGATAAGCGGTTTTCAGCAAAGTATTCTCTGCAAGTACTGAAATAAGTGGTAACAGATAGTTTTGTGATAAGATAAATTGTAACGAGCAACAAGTAACAAAAGTAAATAAAGTGCAGCAAGGTGGCCAAATCCTTTTTGTAGCAAAGGACAAGCCTGGACAAACTCTTATAATAGGAAAAGCGCTCCCGAGGACACATGGGAATATCATCAAGCTAGTTTTCATCACGCTCATATAATTCGCGTTTGGTACTTTGATAATTTGATATGTGGGTGGACCGGTGCTTGGGTGCTGTTCTTACTTGAACAAGCATCCCACTTAAGATTAACCTCTATTGCAAGCATCCGCAACTACAACAAAAGTATTAAGGTAAACCCAACCATAGCATGAAACACATGGATCCAAATCAGCCCCTTACGAAGCAACACATAAACTAGGATTTAAGCTTCTATCACTCTAGCAACCCATCATTTACTTATTACTTCCCAATGCCTTCCTCTAGGCCCAAATAATGGTGAAGTGTTATGTAGTCGACATTCACATAACACCACTAGAGGCTAGACAACATACATCTTATCAAAATATCGAACGAATACCAAATTCACATGATTACTAATAGCAAGACTTCTCCCTTGTCCTCAGGAACAAACGTAACTACTCACAAAGCATATTCATGTTCATAATCAGAGGGGTAATAATATGCATAAAGGATCTGAACATATGATCTTCCACCAAATAAACCAACTAGCATCAACTACAAGGAGTAATCAACACTACTAGCAACCTACTAGCACCAATCCCGGACTTGGAGACAAGAATTGGATACAAGAGATGAACTAGGGTTTGGAGATGAGATGGTGCTGGTGAAGATGTTGATGGAGATTGCCCTCTCCCGATGAGAGGAGCATTGGTGATGACGATGGTGATGATTTCCCCCTCCCGGAGGGAAGTGTCCCCGGCAAAACAGCTCTGCCAGAGCCCTAGATTGGTTCCGCCAAGGTTCCGCCTCGTGGCGGCGGAGTCTCGTCCCGAAAGGTTGCCTTCTATTTTTTTCTCATCGAAAGACTTCATATAGGAGAAGATGGGCGTCGGAGAGCCACCAGGGGGCCCACGAGGTAGGGGGGCGCGCCCCCACCCTCGTGAGCAGGGTGTGGGCCCCCTGGCCTTCATCTTTGGCGACGATTTTTCTTTATTTATTTTAAGATATTCCGTGGAGTTTCAGGACTTTTGGAGTTGCGCAGAATGGGTCTCCAATATTTGCTCCTTTTCCAGCCCAGAATTCCAGCTGCCGGCATTCTCCCTCTTCATGTAAAACCTTGTAAAATAAGAGAGAATAGCCATAAGTATTGTGACATAACGTGAAATAACAGCCCATAATGCAATAAATATTGATATAAAAGCATGATGCAAAAGGGACGTATCAACTCCCCCAAGCTTAGACCTCGCTTGTCCTCAAGCGAAAAGCCGATAACAATAAATATGTCCTCATGTTTAGAGGTAGAGGCGTCGATAAAAATAAAATATGGGCATGAAGGCATCATGATTATTTCCATAACAACAACATATATAGAGTTTGTCATATGATTACTTATGTTCAAGTGATGATCTTTTCACAATGCAAAAGTATGAATCAGAAACCTTATTGAGCACCAACAAATTATAACCTCAGTCACTGAAGCAATTGCAATTTATCATAACATCGGAAAGAGTCTATGTCAGAGCTTGAAAGCAAGTCCACATACTCAACTATCACTTAGTCCTTCATAATTGCTAACACTCATGCAATACTTGTGGTTACAGAGTTTTAATCGGACACAGAGAAAGATAGGGGCTTATAGTTTTGCCCCACAACCTTTTACCTCAAGGGTAATGTCAACAATAATAATTCATGCTCACTTACATCCAATTATATATATATATATCATGTTCTTTCCAACATGCTGAGCTTGCCAAAGGATAAAATGAAAAAGGAAAGGTGAAGATCACCGTGGCTCTTGCATAAGGTAGAGGATAACAATAAAAGATAGGCCCTTCGCAGAGAGAAGCAGAGGTTGTCATGCGCGTTTAGGGTTGATGCACAAAATCTTAATGCAAAAGAATGTCACTTTATATTGCCCCTTGTATGTGGACCTTTATTATGCAGTCCGTCGCTTTTATTACTTCCACAACAAGTTCGTACAAAGCTTATTTTCTCTGCACTAATAAGTCATGCATATTTAGAGAGCAATTTTTATTGCTTGCACCAATGACAACTTACTTGAAGGATCTTACTCAATCCATAGGTAGATATGGTGGACTCTCATGGCAAAACTGGTTTAAGGGTATTTGGAAGCACAAGTAGTATTTCTACTTGGTGCTGAGAATTTGGCTAGCATGAGGGGGAAAGGCAAGCTCAACACGTTAGAGGATCCATGACAACATACTTTATCTCAGATGTAAGAAAACATAACTCATTATGTTGTCTTCCTTGTCCAACCTCAACTCTTTAGCATGTCATATTTTAATGAGTGCTCCCAATCATAAAAGATGTCAATGATAATATATCTATATGTGAAACCTCTCTTTCCTTATTACTTCCTATTAATTGCAACTATGACCAAAGCTATATTTGCCAACTCCCAACAACTTTTAATCATCACACTCTTTCTATGTGAAGTCATTACTTTCAATAAGATCAATATGAACTCTTTGATTCTTTTTATTCTTTTCTTCTTTTCTTTTATTCACCCAAGATCACGGTAAAATAATCAAGCCCTTGACTCAACACTAATCTTTATTATATAAAGCTCACGGACTCAATTACCAAGAAGGATCATAAAGCAAAACTCAAAACTAGATCATGACTTTATTCTACTAAATCAAGATACTACTAATAGGATCGAACTAAGAAAACGGTAAAGATAGGAGTTGTGATGGTGATACGATACCAGGGCACCTCCCCCAAGCTTGGCAGTTGCCAAGGGGAGTGCCCATACCCATGTGATTATGTCTTCGGGGGTGGTGAAGTTGGAGTTGTTGATGATGGAGTTGTTGCATTTTTCTTCTCTAGCTTGCGTCTGACGCTAAAATTTTCCTCCCTCGGATCCTCATTCTCGAGCTCAAGTTTCATTATCTTCTTGCATAGTGCTGCCTTGCTGTCCTGTAAAAAATGAGGTGGGATAGATTGGACCTTAGGGAGGTTTGACTTCTTGAACTCCACATGCATATCACCAGGTTGAGGTAGTGGATCGTCCTCTTCATCGGAGGTTGTTTCCTCCTTCCTCTTTGGATCATAGTCTTCTTCTTCCTCCATGGTCCAGCCATAATGTTCCACATCCCCATATACTTTTGGGTTTGCAATATAATCAGCCATGTAGCTCTCTCCCTCCAAATCTTGGGACGACATCTTGTTCCAAATGTGCAACAGGAACAGCTCGAAACGAAAACAGAGGATATTTGCGTGATACGGTGGTCAAAACCTTCGGGAGAATATATAATGAATTTTTACCGACCAAAATACATATCGTGCAAGAAAACGGAGTCCGGAGGGCACACGAGGTGATCACGAGGTAGGGGGGCACGCCCAGGGGGTAGGGCGCGCCCTCCACCCTCGTGGAGGCCTCGTGTCCTTCCCGAACTGCCACTTATTTTTCTAAATATTCCAAAACGGAGAAATATTGCCTTAAAAATTGTTTTGGAGTCGGTTTACTTACCGTACCACATAGCTATTCCTTTTCGGAGTCTGAAACGGGCTGGAAAGTGTCCCTTATGTATTCCTCTGGGATTATGGTTTCGATAATATTGGTTTCAACATTTATAGGATTACCTGAGATATAGTGTTTGATCCTTTGACCGTTTACCACCTTCGGATTTGCGCCTTCAAAGTTATTGATTTTTATGGCACCGGAACGATAGACCTCCTCGATAACGTAGGGACCTTCCCATTTAGAGAGAAGTTTTCCTGCAAAAAATCATAAACGAGAGTTGTATAGCAACACATAATCACCTACATTAAACTCACGCTTTTGTATCCTTTTGTCATGCCATCTTTTAACTTTTTCTTTAAACAACTTGGCATTTTCATAAGCTTGGGTTCTCCATTCATCAAGTGAGCTAATATCAAATAACCTCTTCTCACCGGAAAGTTTGAAATCATAGTTGAGCTCTTTAATAGCCCAATATGCCTTATGTTCTAGTTCGAGAGGTAAGTGACATGCTTTTCCATAAACTATTTTATAAGGAGACATACCCATAGGATTCTTATATGCAGTTCTATAGGCCCATAATGCATCATCAAGTTTTTTGGACCAATTCTTTCTAGATCTATTCACAGTCTTTTGCAAAATTAATCTGAGCTCTCTATTGCTCAATTCTACTTGACCACTGGACTGCGGGTGATATGGAGATGCAATTCTATGATTAATGTCATATTTAGCAAGCATTTTAAGGAAAGCACCATGAATAAAGTGTGAACCACCATCAGTCATTAAATATCTAGGGACTCCAAACCTCGAAAAAATAACTTAAGCATTTTAATAGAGGTGTTATGATCAGCACTACTAGTTGGAATAGCTTCTACCCGCTTAGTAATGTAATCAACAACAACTAAAATATGTGTATATCCATTAGAGGCAGGAAAAGGTCCCATATAATCAAAGCCCCAAATGTCAAATGGTTTAATAACAAGTGAATAATTCATAGGCATTTCTTGGAGTCTACTAATATTACCAATTCTTTGACATTCATCGCAAGACAAAACAAACTTACGGGCATCCTTGAAGAGATTGGGCCAATAAAAACCGAATTGCAATACCTTATGTGCAGTTCTATCTCCAGCGTGGTGTCCTCCATAAGCTTCAGAGTGACACTTGCGTAGGATCTGTTCCTGTTCATGCTCAGGTACACAACATCTAATAACACCATCTACTCCTTCTTTATAAAGATGTGGGTCATCCCAAAAGTAATGTCGCAAATCATAGAAAAACTTTTTCTTTTGTTGGTATGTGAAGCTAGGTGGTATAAATTTAGCAACAATATAATTAGCATAATCAGCATACCGTGAGTGCTACGAGAAGTGCTTATGACATTTAATTGTTCATCAGGAAAGCTATCATCAATAGGTAGTGGGTCATCAAGAGCATTCTCTAACCTAGATAAGTTATCTGCGACGGGGTTCTCAGCTCCTTTTCTATCAACAATATGCAAATCAAATTCTTGCAGCAAGAGAACCCATCTAATAAGTCTAGGTTTTGCATCTTTCTTTTCCATAAGGTATTTAATAGCAGCATGATCAGTGTGAATAGTTACTTTAGAATCAACAATATAGGGTCTGAATTTATCACAAGCAAATACAACTGCTAAAAGTTCTTTTTCAATAGTAGCATAATTTCTTTGAGCATTGTCTAGAGTCTTACTAGCATAATGGATAACATTTAATTTCTTATCAACTCTTTGCCCTAGAACAGCACCTACAACATAATCACTAGCATCACACATAATTTCAAAGGGTAAATTCCAATCAGGTGGCTGAACAATAGGTGCAGAGACTATTGCTTTCTTAAGTATTTCAAATGCTTCTACACAATCATCATCAAAGACAAATGGTACATCTTTTTGTAGTAAATTAGTCAGAGGCCGAGAAATTTTTTGAGAAGTCCGTAATGAACCTCCTATAAAATCCGGCGTGACCAAGGAAACTTCTTATACCTTTGATGTCCTTGGGACATGGCATCTTTTCAACAGCATCAACCTTGGCTTTATCAACTTCAATACCTCTTTCAGAAACTTTGTGCCCCAAGACAATACCTTCATTAACCATAAAGTGGCACTTTTCCCAATTCAAGACAAGATTAGTTTCTTCACATCTCTGCAAAACTCGATCAAGATTGCTCAAGCAATCATCAAAAGAGGAACCATAGACGGAAAAGTCGTCCATGAAAACCTCACAAATTTTTTCACAAAAATCGGAGAATATAGCCATCATGCATCTTTGAAAGGTAGCAGGTGCATTACATAAACCGAAAGGCATACGTCTATAAGAAAAAGTACCAAAAGCGCATGTAAAAGTAGTCTTTGATTGATCTCTAGCCGACACAGGTATTTGAGAGAAACCAGAATAACCATCTAGAAAGCAATAATGTGTATGTTTGCATAATCTTTCTAGCATTTGATCAATAAAAGGTAAGGGGTAATGATCTTTCTTAGTAGCCTTATTTAATTTGCGGAAATCAATTACCATCCTATAACCTGTGATTATTCTTTGCAGAATCAATTCATCTTTATCATTAGGGACAACAGTAATACCTCCCTTCTTAGGGACACAATGGACAGGACTTACCCACTAACTATCAGCAATGGGATAAATTATACCTGCCTCCAAAAGCTTGAGTATTTCTTTTCTTACCACTTCTTTCATTTTAGGATTCAAACGTCATTGAGGATCACGAACTGGTTTGGCATCCGCTTCCAAATTTATTTTATGTTGACATAGAGTGGGATTGATGCCCTTAAGATCATCAAGAGTATATCCAATAGCGGCACGGTGCTTCTTTAGAGTTTTCAATAATCTTTCTTCTTCATGCTCTGAAAGTTTAGCACTAATAATGACAGGATATATTTTCTTTTCATCAAGATAAGCATATTTAAGATTATCAGGCAACGGTTTAAGCTCAAACATGGGATCACCCTTGGGTGGAGGAGGATCCCCTAGGATTTCAACAGGCAAATTGTGTTGCAGAACAGGTTCCTGTTTAAATAATACTTCATCTATTTCCCTTCTTTCATTCATGAACATATCATTTTCATGGTCTAGCAAATAGTGTTCTAAAGGATCACTAGGAGGTACGGCAATAGAAGCAAGACCAATAATTTCATTTTTACTAGGCAATTCTTCCTCACGATGTTGTTTACTAAATTTAGAGAAATTAAACTCATGAACCATATCATCCAAGCCAATAGTAACAACATTCTTTTTGCAGTCTATCTTAGCATTAACAGTATTCAAGAAGGGTCTACCAAATATAATGGGACAAAAGCTATCTTGTGGAGAACCAAGAACAAGAAAATCAGCGGGATATTTGGTTTTTCCACACAAGACTTTAACATCTCTAACGATTCCCATTGCAGATATAGTATCTCTATTGGCAAGTTTAATTGTAACATCAATATCTTCTAACTCAACGGGTGCAATTTCATGCATAATTTCTTTGTATAAGTCAATGGGTATTACACTAGCACTAGCACCCAGATCACATAAGCCATGATAACAATGATCTCCTATTTTAACAGAAATAACAGGCACGCCTACCACAGGTCTATGTTTATCTCTAGCACAAGGTTTAGCAATTCTAGCAGTTTCACCACAGAATTGAATAACATGCCCATCAATATTATCAGACAAGAGATCTTTAACAATAGCAATATTAGGTTCGACTTTGACTTTCTCAGGAGGTGTATAAGGTCTAATATTGCTTTTACGAACAACAGTTGAAGCTTTAGCATGATCCTTCATTCTAACAGGGAAAGGTGGTTTCTCAACATAAGAAGTGGGAACAATAGGATCATTATAAGTGACAGACTTTTCTTCAACTTTAATAGGTGAAGCTACTTTTACTTCTATGGGAGGATGATATTTACATCACTTCTCCTTTGGGAGATCAACATAGGTAGCAAAAGATTCACAGAAAGAAGCTACTATCTCAGAGTCAAGTCCATATTTAGTGCTAAACTTACGGAAAATATCGGTATCCATAAAAGATTTAACACAATCAAACTTAGGTGTCATACCTGACTCCTTACCTTCGTCGAGGTCCAATCTTCAGAGTTGCGTTTAATTCTATCCAATAAATTCCATTTAAATTCAATAGTCTTCATCATAAAAGAGCCAGCACAAGAAGTATCGAGCATGGTGCGATTGTTATCAGAGAGCCGAGCATAAAAACTTTGAATAATTACTTCTCTTGGGAGCTCATGATTGGGGCATGAATATAACGTTGATTTAAGCCTCCCCCAAGCTTGAGTGATGCTTTCTTCTTCGTGAGGCCAAAAATTATATATGTAATTGCGATCACGATGAACAAGATGCATAGGGTAATACTTTTGATGAAATTCCAATTTCAATCTTTTATAGTTCCATGATCTCATATCATCACATAGCCTGTACCATGTCAATGCGTCTCCCTTCAAAGATAAAGGGAAGGCCTTCTTCTTAACAACATCATCGGGTATACCTGCAAGCTTAAATAGTCCACAAACTTCATCCACATAGAGTAGATGTTCATCAGGATGCTTTGTTCCATCTCCTGTAAAAGTGTTAGCTAGCAGTTTTTCCATCATACCCGAAGGAATTTCAAAAGGAGTTTCATTTTCAATAGGTTCAGTAGGTTGAGAGCAACTCTTTGCTCCACTGGACGAGGTGAAGATACCCCGAACAAGCCCCTCAGAGAATTACTTTCCATAGTAACAAGTGACAGAAAATTTCAGCACACAATATAAATTTTTCCTTACCAAATTCCACCTACCAAAGGCGCCCTACTCCCCGGCAACGGCACTAGAAAAGAGTCTTGACGACCCACAAGTATAGGGGATCTATCGTAGTCCTTTTGATAAGTAAGAGTGTCGAACCCAACGAGGAGCAGAAGGAAATGATAAGCGGTTTTCAGCAAGGTATTCTCTGCAAGTACTCAAATAAGTGGTAACAAATAGTTTTGTGATAAGATAAATTGTAACGAGCAACAAGTAAAAAAAGTAAATAAAGTGCAGCAAGGTGGCCCAATCCTTTTTGTAGCAAAGGACAAGCCTGGACAAACTCTTATAATAGGAAAAGCGCTCCCGAGGACACATGGGAATATCGTCAAGCTAGTTTTCATCACGCTCATATGATTCGCGTTCGGTACTTTGATAATTTGATATGTGGGTGGACCGGTGCTTGGGTGTTGTTCTTCCTTGAACAAGCATCCCACTTATGATTAACCTCTATTGCAAGCATCCGCAACTACAACAAAAGTATTAAGGTAAACCTAACCATAGCATGAAACATATGGATCCAAATCATCCCCTTACGAAGCAACGCATAAACTAGGGTTTAAGCTTCTGTCACTCTAGCAACCCATAATCTACTTATTACTTCCCAATGCCTTCCTCTAGGCCCAAATAATGGTGAAGTATTATGTAGTCGACGTTCATATAACACCACTAGAGGCTAGACAACATACATCTTATCAAAATATCGAACGAATACCAAATTCACATGACTACTAATAACAAGACTTCTCCCTTGTCCTCAGGAACAAACGTAACTACTCACAAAGCATATTCATGTTCATAATCAGAGGGGTAATGATATGCATAAAGGATCTGAACATATGATCTTCCACCAAATAAACCAACTAGCATCAACTACAAGGAGTAATCAACACTACTAGCAACCTACTAGCACCAATCCCGGACTTGGAGACAAGAATTGGATACAAGAGATGAACTAGGGTTTGGAGATGAGATGGTGCTGGTGAAGATTTTGATGGAGATTGCCCTCTCCCGATGAGAGGAGCGTTGGTGATGACGATGGTGATGATTTCCCCCTCCCGGAGGGAAGTGTCCCCGGCAGAATAGCTCTACCAGAGCCCTAGATTGGTTCCTCCAAGGTTCCACCTCGTGGCGGCGGAGTCTTGTCCCGAAAGGTTGCCTTCTATTTTTTCTCATCGAAAGACTTCATATAGGAAAAGATGGGCGTCGGAGAGCCACCAGGGGGCCCACGAGGTAGGGGGCGCGCCCCAGGGGGGAGCCCCCCACCCTCGTGAGCAGGGTGCGGCCCCCCTAGCTTTCATCTTTGGCGATGATTTTTATTTATTTATTTTAAGATATTCTGTGGAGTTTCAGGACTTTTGGAGTTGCGCAGAATAGGTCTCCAATATTTGCTCCTTTTCCAGCCCAGAATTCCAGCTGCCGACATTCTCCCTCTTCATGTAAACCTTTTAAAATAAGAGAGAATAGCCATAAGTATTGTGACATAACGTGAAATAACAGCCCATAATGCAATAAATATTGATATAAAAGCATGATGCAAAATGGACGTATCAATGACGCAACCAAAGAGCGTTGATCCTCATCTTAGGAGGTTGGAAGAAATTGAAAATAATGTTAGAAGCTTTATGTCTTTGCAATTTGAGCATAATAATTTCTTTAGAAACGAGCTTAAAGAACAAAAAAGTTTTATGGGGTATATGAATAAAGAGCTCGATGATACGTCTAAAGAATTTTATGGGTTGAAATCTCAGTTTTCTCATCTTGAAATTTTAGTAGGCCAAATTTCTGATAAACAAGCCACCTTAGGTAATAAGATGGCCGCTAAACCCGAGGTTCTAAATAATAATGATGAAGATCTAAAAGTGATTGATGTGACTCCTATTAAATTTTTGTTTTCCAACATGAATCTTGATAAAGATGGTACTGGAGATGAGTCAACTTTAGTTAAAAGGCATCCCAATGATTCAGAGTTTTTAGATCTAGATGCAAAAATTGATAAAAGTGGGATTGGAGAGGTCAAGACTTTAAGTAGCAATGAACCCACTCTTTTGGATTTCAAGGAATTTAATTATGATAATTGTTCTTTAATAGATTGTAGTTCCTTGTTGCAATCCGTTTTAAATTCTCCTCATGCTTATAATCAAAATAAAGCTTTTACTAAACATATCGTTGATGCTATGATGCAATCTTTTGAAGAAAAGCTTGAATTAGAAGTTTCTATCCCTAGAAAACTTTATGATGAGTAGGAACCCACTATTAAGATTAAGATTAAAGATTATGAATGCTATGCTTTGTGTGATTTGGGTGCTAGTGTTTCCACGATTCCAAAAACTTTGTGTGATGTTTTAGGTTTCCGTGAATTTGATGATTGTTCTTTGAACTTGCATCTTGCGGATTCCACTATTAAGAAACCTATGAGAAGGATTAATGATGTTCTTATTGTTGCAAATAGGAATTATGTGGCCTTAGATTTCATTGTTCTTGATATAGATTGCAATCCTACATGTCCTATTATTCTTGGTAGACCCTTTCCTTAAACGATTGGTGCAATTATTGATATGAAAGAAGGAAACATTAGATTCCAATTTCCATGAAGGAAAGGCATGGAACACTTTCCTAGTAAGAAAATTAAATTGCCTTATGAATCTATTATGAGAGCCACTTATGGATTGCATACCAAACATGGCAATACCTAGATCTATTCGTGTTTTTATGCCCAGCTAAGGGCGTTAAACAATAGCGCTTGTTGGGAGGCAACCCAATTTTATTTTTGTTCTTTTCTTTTTGTTCCTATTTAGTAATAAATAATTCATATAGCCTATGGTTAGATGTGTTTTTATGTTTTAATTAGTGCTCGTGCCAACTAGAACCTTTAGGATAGCTTACGGTGATAGTTGTGTTGATCCTCCTGAAAATCAGAAACTTTTGCGATTAGTAAATTAGTTTTGAAAATTCACAGAGACGTGATTTTGATATGATTATTTTTTCTCTAGATTGGTACACAAATTTCTCAGGTTTTCCTAATTTTGATGGATTTTTGGAGTTACAGAAGTATTTGAGAGATACAGATTACTACAGACTGTTCTGTTTTTGACATATTCTGTTTTTCGCGTGTTGTTTGCTTATTTTTATGAATCTATGGGTAAGTATCGGGGGTATGAACCATGGAGAAGTTGGAATACAGTATATATTACACCAATATAAATAAAGAATGAGTTTGCAATAGTATCTTAAAGTGGTGATTTATTTTCTTATACTAACGGAGCTCATGAGATTTTCTGTCGAGTTTTGTGTTGTGAAGTTTTCAAGTTTTCGGTAAGGGTTTGATGGACTATGGAATAAGGAGTGGCAAGAGCCTAAGCTTGGGGATGCCTAAGGTACCCCAAGGTAATATTCAAGGACAACCAGAAGCCTAAGCTTGGGGATGCCCGAAGGCATCTCCTCTTTCATCTTCGTCTATCGGTACCTTTACTTCAGGCTATATTTTTATTCACCACATGATATGTGTTTTGCTTGGAGCATCTTGTATAATTTGAGTCTTTGCTTTTTGGTTTACCACAATCATCCTTGCTGTACACACCTTTTGGGAGAGACACACATGAATCATGATTTATTAGAATACTCTATGTGCTTCACTTATATCTTTTGAGCTAGGCAACATTGCTCTAGTGCTTCACTTATATCTTTTTAGAGCACATCGGTGGCTTTATTTTATAGAAATTATTGAACTCTCATGATTCACTTATATTATTTTGAGAGTCCGTTAGAACAGCATGGTAATTTACTTGGTTATAAAACTAGTCCTAATATGATCGGCATCCAAGATCGATATAATAAAAACTTTCATATGAAGTGTGTTGAATACTATGAGAAGTTTGATTCTTTATGATTGTTTTGATATATGAAGATGGTGATATTAGAGTCATGCTAGTGTAGTGATTGTGAATTTGAGAGATACTTGTGTTAAAGTTTGTGATTCTCGTAGCATGCACGTATGGTGAACCGTTATGTGATGAAGTTGGAGCATGATTTATTTATTGATTGTCTTCCTTATGAGTGGAGGTCGGGATGCGCGATGGTTAACTCATACCAACCCTTCCCCTAGGATCATGCGTGTAGTACTTTGTTTTGATGACTTGTAGATTTTTGCAATAAGTATATGAGTTCTTTATGGCTAATGTTGAGTCCATGGATTATACACACTCTCACCCTTCCGCCATTGCTAGCCTCTCTTGTGCCGCGCAACTTTCGCCGGTATCATACACCCACCATTACCTTCTTCAAAACAGCCACCATACCTACCTATTATGGCATTTCCATAGACATTCCGAGATATATTTCCATGCAACTTTCCACCGTTCAGTTTATTATGACATGCTTCATCATTGTAATATTGCTTTGCATGATCATGTAGTTGACATCATGTTTGTGGCAAAGCCACCGTTCATAATTCTTTCATACATGTCACTCTTAAATCATTGCACATCCCGGTACACCGCCAGAGGCATTCACATAGAGTCATATTTTGTTATAAGTATTGAGTTGTAATTCTTGAGTTGTAAGTAAATAAAAGTGTGATGATCTTCATTATTAGAGCATTGTCCCATGTGAGGAAAGGATGATGGAGACTATGATTCCCCCACAAGTCGGGATGAGTCTCCGGACGAAAAAAGAATGAAAAAAGAGGCCATAAAAAAAGAGAAGGCCCAAATAAAAAATGAGAGAACAAGAGAGAAGGGAGAATGTTACTATCCTTTTTCCACACTTATGCTTCAAAGTAGCACCATGATCTCCATGATAGAGAGTCTCCTATTTTGTCACTTTCATATACTAGTGGGAATTTTTCATTATAGAACTTGGCTTGTATATTCCAATGATGGGCTTCCTCAAAATGCGCTAGGTCTTCGTGAGAAAGCGAGTTGGATGCACACCCACTTAGTTTCTTTTTGAGCTTTCATACACTTATAGCTCTAGTGCAGCCGTTGCATGGCAATCCCTACTCACTCACATTGATATCTATTGATGGGCATCTCCATAGCCCGTTGATATGCCTAGTTGATGTGAGACTATCTTCTCCTTTTTGTCTTCTCCACAACCACCATTCTATTCCACCTATAGTGCCATGTCCATGGCTCACGCTCATGTATTGCGTGAAAGTTGAAAAAGTTTGAAAATACTATAGTGTGAAACGATTGCTTGGCTGAAACCGGGGTTGTGCATGATTCAAATATTTTGTGTGATGAAAATAGAGCATAGCCATACTATATGATTTTGTAGGGATAGCTTTGTTTGGCCATGTTATTTTGAGAAGACATGATTGCTTTGTTAGTATGCTTGAAGTATTATTGTTTTTATGTCAATATTAAACTTTTGTTTTGAATCTTTCGGATCTAAACATTCATGCCACAATAAAGAAAATTACATGGATAAATATGTTAGGTAGCATTCCACATCAATTTTTTTGTTTTTATCATTTACCAACTCGAGGACGAGCAGGAATTAAGATTGGGGATGCTTGATACGTCTCCAACGTATCTATAATTTTTTATTGTTCCATGCTATAATATTATCTGTTTTGGATGTTTAATAGTCATTTATATGCTATTTTATATTTTTCTGGGACTAACCTATTAACCGAGGGCCCGTCTGTTTTTTGCCTATTTTAGAGTTTCACAAAAAAGGAACACCAAAAGGAGTCCAAACGGAATGAAACCTTCGCGATGATCTTTCTTGGACCGAAAGGAAACCAGAAGACTTGGAGATGAAGTCGGGGACGCAACAAGGCGGACACGAGGCAGGAGAGCGCGCCTAGGGGGGTCGGGCGTGCCCTCCTACCTCGTGGGCCCCTTGTAGCTCCCCTGACCTAGTTCCTTCGCCTATATATATACTCTTATACCTTGAAAACATCCAGGAGAGTCACGAAACCACTTTTCCACCGCCGCAACCTTCTGTACCCGTGAGATCCCATCTAGGGGCATTTTCCGGCGTCCTACCGGGGGAGGATTCAATCACGGAGGGCTTCGACATCAACACCATTACCTCTCTGATGAAGAGTGAGTATTTTACCATAGACCTACGGTTCCATACTTATTAGCTAGATGGCTTCTTCTCTCTCTTTGATTCTCAATACCATGTTCTCCTCGATGTTCTTGGAGATCTATTCAATGTAATATTATTTTGTGGTGTGTTTGCCGAGATCCGATGAATTGTGGATTTATGATCAAGATTATCTATTAATATTATTTGGTTCTTCTATGAATTCTTATATGCATGATTTGATATCTTTGCAAGTCTCTCTGAATTATCGGTTTAGTTTGGCCTACTAGATTGATCTTTCTTGCAATGGGAGAAGTGCTTAGCTTTGAGTTCAATCTTGCGGTGTCCTTTCCCAGTGACAGTAGGGGTAGCAAGGCACGTATTGTATTGTTGCCATCGAGGATAAAAAGATGGGGTTTTCATCATATTGCTTGAGTTAATTCCTCTATATGATGTCATCTTACTTCATATGTTACTCCGTTCTTTATGAACTTAATACTCTAGATGCATGTTGGATAGCGGTCGATGTGTGGAGTAATAGTAGTAGATGTAGAATCGTTTCGGTCTACTTGACACGGACGTGAACGTGATGCCTATATTCATGATCATTACCTTAGATATCATCATAACTATGCGCTCTTCTATCAATTGCTTGGCAGTAATTTGTTCACCCACCGTAATATCTGCTATCTTGAGAGAAGCCACTAGTGAAACCTTTGGCCCCCGGGTCTCTTTTCCATTATATTGAATCTATTATTTTCCCGTCAACTTTCCAATTTCTGTCGTCGTTACTTTTAATTGCAAACTTTACTTTCCAATCTATAAACCAAAAATACCAAAAATATTTACTTTACCGTTTATCTATCTCTATCATATCTCACTTTTGCAAGTGACCATGAAGGGATTGACTGAAGGAAATATGCCCTAGATGCAATAATAAAGTTATTATTTATTTCCTCATATCATGATAAATGTTTATTATTCATGCTAGAATTGTATTAACCGGAAACATAATACATGTGTGAATATATAGACAAACATAGTGTCACTAGTATGCCTCTACTTGACTAGCTCGTTGATCAAAGATGGTTGTGTTTCCTAGCCATAAACATGAGTTGTCATTTGATTAACAGGATCACATCATTAGGAGAATGATGTGATTGACTTGACCCATTCCATTAGCTTAGCACTTGATCACTTAGTATGTTGCTATTGCTTTCTTCATGACTTATACATGTTCCTATGACTAAGATTATGCAACTCCCGTTTACCGGAGGAACACTTTGTGTGCTACCAAACGTCACTACGTAACTGGGTGATTATAAAGGAGCTCTACAGGTGTTTCCAAAGGTACATGTTGAGTTGGCGTATTTCGAGATTAGGATTTGTCACTCCGATTGTTGGAGAGGTGTCTCTAGGCCCTCTCGGTAATGCACATCACTATAAGCCTTGCAAGCAATGTGGCTAATGAGTTAGTTGCGGGATGATGCATTACATAACGAGTAAAGAGACTTGCTGGTAACGAGATTGAACTAGGTATTGAGATACCTACGATCGAATCTCGGGCAAGTAACATACCGATGACAAAGGGACAACATATGTAGTTATGCGGTTTGACCGATAAAGATCTTCGTAGAATATGTGGGAACCAATATGAGCATCCAGGTTCCGCTATTGGTTATTGACCGGAAACGAGTCTCGGTCATGTCTACATAGTTCTCGAACCCGTAGGGTCCGCACGCTTAAAGTTTGGTGACGATCGGTATTATGAGTTTTTGTGTTTTGATGTACCGAAGGTAGTTCGGAGTCCCGGATATGATCACGGACATGACGAGGAGTCTCGAAATGGTCAAGACATAAAGATAGATATATTGGATGACTATGTTCGGACATCGGAATGGTTTCGGAAGGTTTCGGGCATATACCGGAGTACCGGGGGGGGGGGGCGGGGGTTACCAAAACCCCTCGGGGGGTTTATTGGGCCTCATGGACCCTAGTGGAGAAGAGGAGGGGTGGCCAAGGCAGGCTGCGCCCCCCTTCCCCCTCTAGTCCGAATTGGACAAGGAGGGGGGCAGCGACCCCCTTTCCTTCCTCTCTCTCTCTCCCTTCCTTCCCCTCTTCTACTCCAACAAGGAAAGGAGGAGTCCTACTCCCGGTGGGAGTAGGACTCCCCCCTTGGCGCACCCTCCTCCAGGCCGGCCGCCTTCCCCCCTTGCTCCTTTATATACGGGGGCAGGGGGGCACCTCTAGACACAACAATTGATCATTGATCTCTTAGCCCTGTGCGGTGCCCCCCTCCACCATATTCCACCTCGGTAATATTGTAGCGGTGCTTAGGCGAAGCCCTGTGTGGGTAACATCATCAACACCGTCATCACGCCGTCGTGCTGACGGAACTCTCCTGCAAATCTCTACAGGATCGGAGTTCGTGGGACGTCATCGAGCTGAACGTGTGCTGAACTCAGAGGTGCCGTACGTTCGGTACTTGATCGGTCGGATGTGAAGACGTACAACTACATCAACCGCGTTGTGCTAACGCTTCCGCTTTCGGTCTATGAGGGTACATGGACAACACTCTCCCCTCTCGTTGCTATTCATCACCATGATCTTGCGTGTGCGTAGGATTTTTTTTGAAATTACTACGTTCCCCAACAGTGGTATTAGAGCCTGGTTTTATGCGTAGAAGTTATATGCACGAGTAGAACACAAGTGAGTTGTGGGCGATACAAGTCATACTGCTTACCAGCATGTCATACTTTGGTTCGGCGGTATTGTTGGATGAAGCGGCCCGGATCGACATTACGCGTACGCTTACGCGAGACTGGTTCTACCGACGTGCTTTGCACATAGATGGCTGGCAGGTGTCAGTTTCTCCAACTTTAGTTGAACCGAGTGTGGCTACGCCCAGTCCTTGAGAAGGTTAAAACAACACTAACTTGACGAACTATCGTTGTGGTTTTGATGCGTAGGTAAGAACGGTTCTTGCTTAGCCCGTAGCAGCCACGTAAAACTTGCAACAACAAAGTAAAGGACGTCTAACTTGTTTTTGCAGGGAATGTTTGTGGCACCCCCATCCACATGGAGCAGGGGGCCTTCGCGCGTCAGCCCAGGATAACACCTGACGCACGACAGGTCCATGATACAGCATTCCAGGTACAAGAATATTCATCAAATACATGTGTATATAATTACATCAGTGATGAATATAATCTTCTGGCATAGCCCTAAGGCTATTTACATGGCAGCGGAAGTATTTAAATGGCGGCGGAAGTCTTGGCAGCATAACACTCTGGCTGGGCTCCACAACTCACAGGACTGGCAAGATTACGGCCTAGCACGACGGAACAACTGAACGACCTACAAAACTGGCATGACACGCCAGGTCAGTACATTGAATGTACTTGCAAGACAACCAAATACATAGCATCCAAACAAGCAGAAGACAAAGCAAGAACCAAGCGTCTACAACAACTATCTCATATCAAAACTAAGCATGGCATAATATCAACCAAAATCATAAATCAAACTAACATCATGGCATCTACTAGCATGGCAACAACATGGTATATCAAATTTACTTCTAGCATGGCAACAATAAAGCATAGCATATCATCTCAATCTTATCCATCAAAGCATGGCATGGCATCATGAAACTCTGCTGAAAATAAACTACCAATCATAACAAATGCAGACATAGCATGTTAACTGTATGTAACCATCTCATGCTCTACCATGGTTCTTTAAATGCAAACATATTACTCATGCAATGCAACCAAACTTGTGCACTGAGTCCCTCGGACTCTCTTACCGACGGTAATCACCTCATCTCTTGATCACCAACAGAGAAAAACTCGTGATCCTTACGGCGATCACAACCCTAGACAAACCCGTGATCCTTACGGTGATCACAACCCGACCAACATCTGGCCCGTGATCCTTACGGCGATCACAACCCGACCAACAACTGGCCCGTGATCCTTACGGCGATCACAACCCGACCACATCTGGCCCAGCTTAATTATTTTAGGTTTATCCTCCATTTCGACCAAGACCCGATAGTGTACCCTACTACGAACTTATGCCCATGACCGATGACGCGACTATCGATAGTTTAAATACACTCTGCAGAGGTAGCGCACTGTACCCACACTACCGAATCCATGGCCTTGCCCTCCCATTCGGGTGGACCAACGGCATTCCAATGAAACCGATCTACTGTCATGACACTCTCCCGGCCACTCCGACTCACTCCCCACTAGGCTAGACCTGGGTGGCCCTGTGTCTACCTCCAGACACCTCAACGACCACCGTCATGGCCTGTCCCACTCTGGGACACGTGCACATAACAACAACAACGGGCTCACAAGGTTATGCTCCGCCTACCTGATCAGGGTCCATAACCTTCCCTAGTTGGAGGCACCGACCAGAGGCACGACAATAGACCGGATTAAGGCCGTCCCATACCAGCAAATGTGGCTGCACTTGGAAAAAGTTCGATTTGGCGGCACTATGACTCGATCCCATTGATGACGGAGGGATTTTGTTATTAAGTCATGTTATTATCTTCTCCATCATCAATCATCATACCAGCATTTTAACATGAATGCAACAAGGAGCATACATCATACAATGCTTTAACAAACCATCGGGCTTCTCAAGAGAACACTTACAGCATAAAGAACATGACAATACCAAATACTAACATATCCACGGTGCATTACCATCATCATAGCACTTTATAACGATGACATGAAAATAAATTAGAGTAGTGACATGGCATCATCAATAGCAACATTCTAATTATCATGGCAAGAAGTAGCATGAAAACACAAGCATGCATAATAAGCATAATAAAAAACTGCAGACGAAAACGATAAGAAACAACTGCAACTACACACACACACAAGGTGCAAGCAAAGTCAACATGCAAGTTCGGGGCTCATGATAAGAGGTTGGCTTGCCTGGGGGGCGACAAATACTCCGGGAAGAAGTGGGAAATGACCGCAGAAAAATTGCCGGAAATAGTTCTCTCTCGGAGGGGCTGTTTACGGACAAGGGCAGAGTGGTCATTACTGATATTATATGTAGACGACATAGTGTTGAGTGGAAATGATACAGAATTTTTGGATAGCATAAAAGGATACTTGAATAAAAGTTTTTCAATGAAAGACCTCGGTGAAGCTGCTTATATATTGGGCATCAAGATCTATAGAGATAGATCAAGACACTTAATTGGACTTTCACAAAGCACATACCTTGATAAAGTTTTGAAAAAGTTCAAACTGGATCAAGCAAAGAAAGGGTTCTTGCCTGTATTACAAGGTGTGAAGTTGAGTCAGACTCAATGCCCGACCACTGCAGAAGATAGAGAGAAAATGAAAGATGTTCTCTATGCTTCAGCCATAGGCTCTATCATGTATGCAATGTTGTGTACCAGACCTGATGTGTGCCTTGCTATTTGTTTGGCAGGGAGGTACCAAAGTAATCTAGGAGTGGATCACTGGACAGCGGTCAAGAATATCCTAAAATACCTGAAAAGGACTAAGGATATGTTTCTCGTTTATGGAGGTGACAAAGAGCTAGTCGTAAATGGTTGCGTTGATGCAAGCTTTGACACTGATCCGGACGATTCTAAATCGCAAACCGGATATGTGTTTATATTGAAAGGTGGAGCTGTCAGTTGGTGCAGTTCTAAACAAAGCGTCGTGGCGGGATCTACGTGTGAAGTGGAGTACATAGCTGCTTCGGAAGCAACAAATGAAGGAGTCTGGATGAAGGAATTCATATCCGATCTAGGTGTCATACCTAGTGCATCGGGTCCAATGAAAATCTTTTGTGACAATACTGGTGCAACTGCCCTGGCAAAGAAATCCAGATTTCACAAGAGAACCAAGCGCATCAAGAGACGCTTCAATTCCATCCGGGACCAAGTCCAGGTGGGAGACATAGAGATTTGCAAAATACATACGGGTCTGAATGTTTCAGACCTGTTGACTAAGCCTCTTCCACGAGCAAAACATGATCAGCACCAAGGCTCCATGGGTGTTAGAATCATTACTGTGTAATCTAGATTATTGACTCTAGTGCAAGTGGGAGATTGAAGGAAATATGCCCTAGAGGCAATAATAAAGTTATTATTTATTTCCTCATATCATGATAAATGTTTATTATTCATGCTAGAATTGTATTAACCGGAAACATAATACATGTGTGAATACATAGAAAAACATAGTGTCACTAGTATGCCTCTACTTGACTAGCTCGTTGATCAAAGATGGTTGTGTTTCCTAGCCATAGACATGAGTTGTCATTTGATTAACGGGATCACATCATTAGGAGAATGATGTGATTGACTTGACACATTCCGTTAGCTTAGCACTTGATCGTTTAGTATGTTGCTATTGCTTTCTTCATGACTTATACATGTTCCTATGACTATGAGATTATGCAACTCCCGTTTACCGGAGGAACACTTTGTGTGCTACCAAACATCACAACGTAACTGGGTGATTATAAAGGAGCTCTACAGGTGTTTCCAAAGGTACATGTTGAGTTGGCGTATTTCGAGATTAGGATTTGTCACTCCGATTGTCGGAGAGGTATCTCTAGGCCCTCTCGGTAATGCACATCACTATAAGCCTTGCAAGCAATGTGACTAATGAGTTAGTTGAGGGATGATGCATTACATAACGAGTAAAGAGACTTGCTGGTAACGAGATTGAATTAGGTATTGAGATACCTACGATCGAATCTCGGGCAAGTAACATACCGATGACAAAGGAACAACGTATGTAGTAATGCGGTTTGACCGATAAAGATCTTCATAGAATATGTGGGAACCAATATGAGCATCCAGGTTACGCTATTGGTTATTGACCGGAAACGAGTCTCGGTCATGTCTACATAGTTCTCGAACCCGTAGGGTCCGCACGCTTAAAGTTTGGTGACGATCGGTATTATGAGTTTTTGTGTTTTGATGTATCGAAGGTAGTTCGAAGCCCCGAATATGATCACAGACATGACGAGGAGTCTCGAAATGGTCGAGACGTAAAGATCGATATATTGGATGACTATGTTCGGACATCGGAATGGTTTCGGAAGGTTTCGGGCATATACCGGAGTACCGAGGGGTTACCGGAACCCCCCGGGGGGTTTATTGGGCCTCATGGGCCCTAGTGGAAAAGAGGAGGGGCGGCCAGGGCAGGCCGCGTGCCCCTTCCCCCTCAAGTCCGAATTGGACAAGGGGGGGGGGGCTTTCCTTCCTCTCTCTCTCTCCCTTCCTTCCCCTCTCCTACTCCAACAAGGAAAGGAGGAGTCCTACTCCTGGTGGGAGTAGGACTCCCCCCTTGGCGCGCCCTCCTCTAGGCCGGTCGCCTCCTCCCTTGCTCCTTTATATACAGGGGCAGGGGGCACCTCTAGACACAACAATTGATCATTGATCTCTTAGCCGTGTGCGGTGCCCCCCTCCACCATATTCCACCTCGGTAATATCATAGCGGTGCTTAGGCAAAGCCCTGCGTCGGTAACATCATCAACACCGTCATCACGCCGTCGTGCTGACGGAACTCTCTCGCAAAGCTCTGTTGGATCGGAGTTCGTGGGACGTCATCGAGCTGAACGTGTGCTGAACTCGGAGGTGTCGTACGTTCGGTACTTGATCGGTCAGATCATGAGGATGTACGACTACATCAACCGCGTTGTGCTAACGCTTCCGCTTTCGGTCTACGAGGGTACGTGGACAACATTCTCCCCTCTCGTTGCTGTGCATCACCATGATCTTGCGTGTGCGTAGGAATTTTTTTGAAATTACTACGTTCCCCAACATTGACAACCCCTTTATCGCGTTGGGTGCAAGTTGTTGATTATTTGTGCAGGTATTCGGTGACTTGTGTGTTGTCTCCTAATAGATTGATACCTTTGTTCTCAAAACCGAGGGAAATACTTACGCTACTTTGCTGCATCACCCTTTCCTCTTCAAGGGAAAACCAACGCAAGCTCAAGAGGTAGCAAGAAGGATTTCTAGCGCCGTTGCCGGGGAGATCTACGTCAAGTCAAGCCATACCAAGTACCCATCATAAACTCTTCTCCCTTGCATTACATTATTCGCCATTCGCCTCTCGTTTTCCTCTCCCCCACTTCTAAAATGATTTTCGAAAACCTTTGCCTTTTCTTCGCCCCTCTTCCGTTCGTCTCTTTTCACTTGCTTCTTGTGTGCTTGTGTTTTGGTGTGCCTGTTTGCTTTGATGGCGCAGCCAAAGAGCATTTATCCTCATATTAGGAGGTTGGAATAAATTGAAAATAATTTTAGAAGCTTTATGTCTTTGAAATTTGAGCATAATAATTTCTTTAGAAACGAGCTTAAAGAACAAAAAAGTTTTATGGAGTATATGAATAAAGAGCTCGATGATATGTCTAAAGAATTTTATGGTTTGAAATCTTAGTTTGCTCATCTTGAAAATTTAGTAGGCCAAATTTCCGATAAACAAGCCACCTTAGTTAATAAGATGGCCGCTAAACCTGAGGTTCTAAATAATAATGATGAAGATCTAAAAGTGATTGATGTTACTCCTATTAAATCTTTGTTTTCCAATATGAATCCTGATAAAGATGGTACTGGAGATGAGTCAACTTTAGTTAAAAGGCGTCCCAATGACTCGGAATTTTTAGATCTAGATGCAAAAATTGATAAAAGTGGGATTGGGAGAGGTCAGGACTTTAAGTAGTAATGAACCCTCCATATTACGCTAGAATCTAATGCACAGACTACCACCGGTTGCATGGACGTGGAGGAAGTGGCGGATAAACCCAAATGTTCTTGGAAGAGGAAAGTTTATCCAACATCGGTAGTTTGTAGAAGTGCAAAAGTCAAACTTAAGAAAAAAATCATGATGACCAATGGAAGGAATTTTTTGGAATAGCAGAGGTCTAGCATACTTGGGTAAAATAAGGTTCCTTGCATAAGGGTCAATTGATCATAAACTTGACTTTATTGCCCTACTCGAAACAGGCAGAGATAATTTCACCTCGCAGTTCCTAGGAACTTTGGCCGGTGGAATTGATTTTGACTGGCACTGCCTGCCTCCTAGAGGACGATCCGGTAGGGTCTTATTGGGGGTTAAGTGCGAAACGTTAGAGGTGATTAATGTGGTCCGAGGTGATTTCACGGTCAAGTTTCGGGTGAGGTCAAAACTAGATGGATTTCGGTGGGCTCTAGTGGCTATGTATGGCGCAACCCAATCTGAACTTAAACTTGACTTCCTGGCTGATCTGGTTAGGATCTGCGGGGATGAAAGGTTGTCGATCTTAGTTGGAGGGGATTTTAACATTACTCGAAGGAGACAAGAAAAAAAATTGATGGACGATGGTCTTTCATGTTCAATGTAATTATTAAGAGTCTCAATCTGAGGGAGATTGACCTCACGAGTATACAATACACATGCACGAATTCGTTACCTACGCCAACCTATGAGAAGTTGGATAGTGTTCTTGCTAGTGTGGAATGGGAACAGAAATACCCACTTGTATCGGTGCATGTGATGCAGCGGGCAATCTCAGACCACACACCCTTGTTGGTTGACTTGGGAGAAGCGACTCATATTGATAACAATAATACTTTATCTTTTGAATTAAGCTGGTTTGAAAAGGAGAATTTCTTAGACATCATCGCAAGAGAATGGGCCAGGCCTGTTGGTGGGCATTCCAACGTAGAACGATGGAAAAACAAGATTAGACATTTCTGAATTTTTAAGGGGTTGGGCCAGAAACGAAAGTGGGATTTATAAACAAGAAAAGGAAAGACTTATCCAATTGATTGAAGTATTAGACCTGAAAGCAGAATCGAACCTGCTTGATGTGACCGAGCAGGCCACAAAGTCCGAGGCCGAGCAGAAACTTCGTGTTCTTCTTAGAGAATAAGAAATGAAATGTGCCTTGCGTGCTAAGGTTCTGAAAGTTGTCCATGGGGATGACAATACTCAATTTTTCCACATGATTGCAAATGGCAAACATAGGAAAAAGAAAATAATCCAACTCGAGCAGGACGAAGGGACGGTGGTTGGACATGAGAACCTCAAGTTATGCATTTCGAATTGCTATAAACAACTCTTTGGGCCTCCTGTGGAAAATGATGTGTCCTGGATGAGCTAGGAGTTGGGGATATTCCTCAGCTTCGGTCAGATGAATATGAGATTTTATCTGCACCATTTACTGAGAAACATGTTTTCAACATGATATCCCAAATGAAGCCAAATAAGGCGCCGGGACCAGATGGGTTCCCTATCGAATTTTATAAGAAATGTTGGCATATCATAAAGGATGATCTTATGCCCATGTTCCATGACTTCTTCAACGGCCACCTGCAATTCTTCCATCTTAACTTTGGTATGATAACGTTGTTGCCAAAGAAAGACGAAGCAGTTCGAATTGAGCAGTTTAGGCCAATATGTCTTTTGAATGTGGGTTTCAAAATATTCACGAAAGTTGGCACAAATAGATTGACACGGATCGCCCATTTGGTGGTGCAACCGAGTCAGACTGCTTTTATGCCTGGGAGACATATCCTCGAAGGGGTTGTTGTCTTACAGGAAACTCTACATGTAATCCATTCGAATAAACTAGATGGGGTGCTCTTCAAGGTGGATTTTGAGAAGGCATACGATAAGGTCAAGTGGTCATTCTTACAGCAGGCATGCACATGAGGGCTTCAATCCTGGAGGAATCAGGTGGATTCCTTTATCCAAAAGGGTAGTGTTGGAATTAAGGTGAATGATGACATCACTCATTATTTCCAGACTCATAAGGGCTTAAGAAAAGGATATCACATGTCTTCCATCTTATTCAACATTGTGGCTGATATGTTGGCCGTGCTTATTGGTCGGGCCAAGGAGAGCGGCCAAGTAGGCGGACTCGTCCCTCATCTAGTCGATGGGGGGGGGGTTATATCCTACAATATGCCGACTACACTATCATCTTCATGGAACATGATCTTGTAAAGGCTAGGAATATGAAACTAGTGTTGTGTCTCTTTGAACAGTTATCGGGGCTAAAGATCAACTTTCACAAAAGCGAATAGTTTTGCTTTGGTAGGGACAAAGAGGAGCAAGATGTATATCGACAATTGTTCGGTTGTGAATTGGGATCCTTACCTTTCAGTTATCTTGGAAATTCGATTCACCATCGTAAGCTAACTAATAAAGAATGTAAACGCATCAAAGATCGATTTGAAAAAAAACTAACCTACTAGACGGGTAAGCTTATGTCCTATGGAGGTCAGTTGGTGCTGATAAATTCAGTACTAACTAGTATGCTGATGTTCTTTTTATCTTTATTTAAAGTACCTAAAGGGGTACGAAAGAGATTAGATTTCTCGATCTCATTTTTTCTGGCAATCAGATGAAGTTAAGGCAAAATACTGCTTGGCAAGATGGGATATTATTTGTCGACCCAAAGACGGGGGGGGGGGGGACATGGGATTGAGAACCTGGAGATTAAAAATAAATGCTTGCTGAGTAAATGGCTCTATAGGTTATTAGTAGAGGTTGATGGTATGTGAGGCAGAGATTTTGCATAACAAATATTTACATTCTAAATCTTTGGTTCAGGTTACCGCAGGACCTAATGATTCGCCATTTTGGAAAGGGATGATGAGGACGAAACATACTTTCTTTCATAATGCAAAATTTATTGTTGGCAATGGTACGACAACAAGATTTTGGGAAGACTCGTGGTTAGAGAAGACGCATCTAGCCCTGCAGTATCCCACCTTGTATAATATTGTACAACGTAAGGAGGACTACGTGGCTACAATATTACACGCGATGCCTTTAAACATCCAGTTCGGGAGGTCTTTAGTAGGGGAGCGTTGGAGTTCATTGCTACACCTTGTGCAGAGGTTGATGGATGTTCAACTCTGTGACCAGTCTGACTCTTTCCACTAGAAGTTAACGGTAAGTGGGGTGTTTTCGGTCAAATCTATGTACTTGGATCTAATTAATTCTGGCCCAATCCCAAGATCGATTCATTTTGGAAAATTAAGGTTCCCTTACGAATTAACTTTTTCATGTAGTTTGTCCACAAGTGATTCTTACCAAAAATAACCTACTAAAGCGAAGATGGGTAGGCAGTACACGTTGTTGTTTTTGTGACTAGGATGAAACAACACAACACCTATTCATTACCCTCCCACGAAGCTCCTTTGGCGCACCATTCATATAACCTTGAATATTACTCCTCCTTCATGCCGGTTGTGGCTTTATTTTTATTCAGTTTTTTATTTCTTTTTCTCTGTTTGTGAGCTGTACTGAATTTCAGACCATGTATTTTATTTACACTTTTTAATAATACGGCCACATGCATCTTTCGAATGTAGAGGCCGGGAGTGTGCCTCCTTTTCAATATATACAGCCACATGTATATTTTTTACGTAATTAGTACAAGGACAGGGGCCTGCACTATCGCCGCCGTTTAAAACCCCTGCCTTGACTCCATAACTGGCAGCCCCTCGTCTCGTCTTCACAATTGTGTGCATTAGCAGCTGCCCATTTTTGCCAAAATTTGGTGTCAAACCATGGAGCTGTGTCTTCGAACGCTCATCTGGGCTGCAATGTGTTAGAATAAAATGCCAATGCAACATTATAGACAACACATCGAGGCATGATATTTATTAACGAGGTTCACCGATATGGCTACATCCCGAGGCATGATTAAGGACGCTCCTCCTCAAGATACCGTAACACCGGCCGCCCGAGCGCCGGCACAAGTCGTCGGCTCCCCCGCGTACCTGTTGCTATCAAGTCGTCATGGGTTACAACGTGTGGTGCCCCTCCGTATATAAGAGGTCTAGAATACAAGTGTCTGATTTCTACATAACTCATACCTAACCACACCAATTACAACTCCAAGTCCACGTAACCCCTTGCGTACATAATATTCGACACAAACATAACAAACTCCACCTTGACAAATATTCTCCACCACTTAGAAGTCGTCCATGCTCGAACCTCCATGTACTCTGAACCTAGATTGTCTCCTTTGTAGCTTACTGGGAGCTACCCGACGGGTCAGGCCCGCCGCCACCTTGGGACTCCACTGCTACTCCCGCAACTTCAGTCTCCGTGACTCCACCTGCAATAGTGCTCTCTTGCAACTTGTAAAGATGTGAACCCGTCCTCGTTCCAATCATTACGGTCACCTCATCTTCCATGATTATCATGGTCTTCTTATCCCGATCACAACGGAATACCATGCCACCATCATGAAGAACACCAGGCGAAATTAGATTCCTCCTTAGCCCTGGCACATGCCTGACTCCCCGAAGCATCCGCTCAACTCCGTCAAACATCTCTACTCCAGCAACACGATAACCAGTGTCATCACCCACATAGGCTAAACCAAACTCACTAGACTTGTACGAAGCGAACCACTCCCTGTCGGGCGTCGCATGAAAAAAGCAAGTTGAATCCAACATCCATGCTTCAATTTTTGTTGACCGTTTGTTTGATACTACGAGAACATCACTATCACTGTCCGAGCCATCATCATGAGTAGCCGCATTAGCACTTGCCCCACCCTTCAGTTCTGGGCATTCCCTCTTTATATGTCCCCAGTCCTTGCACCTGTAGCACTACACCTTTTTCTTCTTGTTCTTCTCCGCCTCTTGTCCCTTCCTGAGCTGATAACTTTTAACTGCCAATCCCAAACCTTGAGTACTCACCCTTTCTGCAGCATTCTTTTGCTTCATCAACTCATGTCCAAGCAACGCTGCAATGACTTTCTTATTATTGATGGTTGTCTTTTCATGTGTCAATGTAATGACCAAATGCTCATAGGACGATGGCAACGAAACAAGAAGAAGTAGTGCCTTATCCTCATCCTCAATCTTCACATCGAGACGTGCTAGATCCGTGACCAATTGATTAAAGGCATTCACATGCTCCACAAGATCCGCCCTCCTGCATCTTCAGCCCATAGAATTTTTCCTTCAAATACAGCTTATTGGTCGCTGACTTGGACATATAACGATTTGTCAACTTATCCCAAATTCCTTTTGGAGAATCTTCGTCCATGACATGATACATGACCTGATCCGCAAGACAAAGTCATATGGTAGCGGCCGCCTGCACTTGCATATCCTCCCACACATCTTTGTCAACCTTGGCCGGCTTCGTCTCCTGCAAACCCTTCAAGATTCCCTGCTGCGCCAGAATATCCTTAACTCTTGTCTGCCATAGACCGAAGTTATCCGTGCCATCGAATTTCTCCACATCAAACATGGTGAACCCCAGCGCTATGCCGAGCCGTGATCTAACCGACCTGTTGCCGCCGGTCTTACCGCCCTTTTTTTCCTCTGCGACTTCCTCACGAAAAAGATCATCAATCCCGTATTCCCCGTCTGAAGCCACGCCGCAGTCCACGATCTACCAAGAAATCTGACCCGCACAAGCCACAACCTCTGTGTCCGCCCTTCAGAAAATCACAGTGAAACCTGTTGCCGTAACGCAGATCAACTTGCTCTCTGCCAAAACTTGACTGCTCCATCTTTTCCTGAATCTGCAGACAAAATTTATGTGCGTTCGTTGCCTCCTCGTTCCCAGCCTTTTATTACCTGCCGGTACACCCGGCCTTGCTTTTCCTTTTCTCACACGGAAACCGAGTCCAGATATTCCACGGCTTGCATCGAGTCCCTGATCCAAGTCCAGAACCAACCGTCATTGGACCCAACATGCGCGCACAAAGGATCTCCAGAACCGTACACGCATCCAACAGTGCACCTTCCATGCCTAGGCCAGGCACTAGTCCTGCCATCACGAATCAGCACCGCTCCACGTGCACGTATATAGCTTCTTTCAAATCCAACCGACATGCATGCTTGCTTATTTTCGGAACTCTTCCTCGCGCTGCACGCCCCCGGCCGAGTCCTGCTAATGCACGCAGCCCAACATGGCCGTCCGCACGTGGAGACCAACTGCCGTACGCATCCAAGCAGCCATCCCGCGTACCCTGCCGTGGCATTCCTTTCCTCTATCCGCGTCGCCTCGGAAAAAACTCGCCGCCAGTCTGAACAACTGCTCGCCTTCCTAGTCTCTGTTTTTTGGTTCTTCGCCAGCGATCCGTAATGGGCCTGTCGCACGTACTCGCGACATGCCAACCATAACAGTCGCCTCCTCGTGCATCCTCCGTGCACGAGTCGTGCCACACCCTGGCCACCCGCGTCGCCGACACAATCCGTCCGCAGTGCCGCCCCGCCGCCCTTGTACGACACCGAGCGCATCATCTCAATGCTCTCACACTCCGATCTATCCGGTCGTCCCTCACGTCTAGCCGTCGTTCTGATAGCGAGCCGAATCCGTCGCCTCCACAACATCTTCAACATCCACTACGCCGGTCTGATCGCCACGTCTAGCCGATCCTTACCGACCGCAGCCAATCGAAAGCATCTGCGATCGCCGCCATGCTCCACCTTGCACCAATCGAACGTTCCCTGATACCCGTCGAGCATGATCCTCGTACCTCCGGATGATCTTTCGCATAGCCTTCTAGCAACTTTGCTCATGATACCACTTGTTAGAATAAAACGCTAATGCAAGATCATAGACGACATACCGAGGCACGATATTTGTTAACGAGGTTTACCGATATGGCTACATCCCGGGGCATATGACTACGGACGCTCCTCCCCAAGATACCGCAACACCGGCCGCTCGGGCGCCGGCACAAGCCGTCGGCTCCCATGCGTACCTGTTGCTATCAAGTCATCATGAGTTACAACGTGTGGTGTCCCTCCGTATATAAGAGGCCTAGGATACAAGTATCCGACTCCTACACAACTCGTACCTAACCACACCTATTACAACTTCAAGTTCACGTAACCCCTTGCGTACATAATATTCGACACAAATATAACACAATGTTTCTTGTCCCTAGGTAGGGGAGCACGGTGCATTGCCGGTTGCAAACGACGACAGGACTCCACGGCCTCCTGGCTGCCGCTCCACCTCTCACCCCCTCCCCGCGACGACTGAGGGGCGGCGCCACCATGCGCACCATCTAAGGGCTTAGCTTGACGCACCGGGTGTACTGGGAACGTGCGTAGGTCACCGGCGAAAGACGTGCAGGAAGGCAAGCACCTCATGGTGCCCTGGAAACGTGCGCAGGTCACCGGCTGCAGCGACGCATATAGTGTTGCCATAGACGGCGGCGTCCAACAGGCCCGTCTCGCCAGCGTCCGTATCATAGGCCCACGTACCGCACACGCGGTCAAACTCTCGACAATCGTGATGGCTCGCACTAAGGGAGGAGCTCGCGTGCAGCCAGCCGACAACTGGTGAGCTCCGAGTGACTGCAGCGTGAGCACATGGTGGAGGTATTTACGGAAAGAGACTCGATGAGTTTCAAGAGCAGAGAGATTACGAAGGATGCACCAGGGCGTGATATGTTTATGCCTCTAGGAATTTCTGAATTATTATGCTGTTATTCTGATTTTACCACTACACCAAAAATACTACCCAGATTTAGCCAAAAGTACTACCCAGTTGGAGCTGTTATATTTTTCGTCCCAGGCCGAGATGACCGAAATTCGGCCGAAATCCGTTTTTCTCGGCCGAAATTGATAGAGGCAAAGGTGTCCCGTCTTTCGATGAGATGATGGATTTCGCTTTGGTGGAAGTCGACTTTGACGATCCGACTACGAACGTGCGAGGACGTCGCGCCTTAGCAATCGCTAAACCAACTCCGAGAGGTTATTGACCACGCCGGAGCACGATCAACCTGACCACGAGGGTCTGTTTCCTGCGAGCAAACGAAGAACAAGCAAGAAACTGAGATTGCAATCTGGATATTGCGAATATAAGATGAAAGCTTTATTGATCAAGGTGGGGTTCTGTGACGCCTTTGTCTAGTCGTTGAACACAAACGAAGTACGCGAAGTTGCAGCTATGGCGAACTTTTAATCTAAACAAAACCCAAAGTCTAAACGGCGCCCTAAGGGCTGTATATATGGAGGAAGAGGGGGGGAATTTCGTGGCCCTTGGTGGAGGGGTCCGAAATCAACCCTATCTCTTGTTTCCCCACACATACGGACTCTAAAAATAGCCTATACTTATGTATTTCGAAATTACATGGGCCTGGCCCAATAATAAGGTGACGCAGCACCTATAATAGCCTCTGGACGAAATTTATGAAGTGGCATCTTGTATATTTCGTCCAAGGCTTCATGCACTCTTATGGTGGCTTCAAAGTCCTGAAATCATCACTTGTAACTCCGTTCTGGTTCCTCTTGCGCATGGCATCATCTCCATGATTGCTCTTGCTCCAATGTCCATCCTTCTCCAAGCTAGGCCCTTCATTTGTAAGCAAAACAAATGTATCCAATTTAGGCAGCATCATATTCTCATGAACATTAGAATCATTACCAAGAAACGAAAGTACCTGATAATTTAATTGGCGTGCGCGAGCTCTAGTAATTGGTCCAGTATATGTAGCAGTAGGGGCTGTGGGTGTAACAATGGTATTGATGTCCTCATCATCCTCCCCTTCTTGAAATGAAGTCGTCCTCGACGAAAGCTCATCTTCCTCACCCAAATAAGGCTTCAAATCTGCAATGTTAAAAGTGGGACTAACCCCAAAATCTGCAGGCAGCTCAAGTTTATATGCATTATCATTTACTTTCTCCAACACCTTAAAGGGACCAGCAGCACGTGGCATTAGCTTTGATTTGCGCAAATCAGGAAATCTAGCCTTACGCAAATGTAACCAAACAAGATCTCCAGGTGCAAACACAACATGTTTTCTACCCTTATCTCCAGCAAGTTTATATTTAGCATTCATACGCTCAATGTTTTCCTTAGTTAACTCATGCATTTTTAAAATCAATTCAGCATGTTCTTTAGCATCAAAATTAACCTTCTCCGAAGATGGAAGAGGCAACAAATCAATAGGTGCACGAGGTAGGAAACCATACACAACTTCAAAAGGGCACATCTTAGTAGTAGAATGCAATGAACGATTATAAGAAAATTCAATATGAGGCAAGCATTCCTCCCACATTTTCTTATTAGTCTTCAAAACAGCCCTAAGCATAGTAGACAATGTTCTATTGACTACTTCAGTTTGTCCATCAGTTTGGGGGTGACAAGTAGTACTAAAAAGCAGTTTAGTCCCCAACTTAGCCCATAACATCTCCAAAAGTGGCTAAGAAATTTAGTATCACAATCTGAAACTATAGTATTTGGCACACCATGCAAGCGAATAATTTCACGAAAGAACAAATCAGCAACATTAACAGCATCATCGCTTTTATGACATGGTATAAAGTGTGCCATTTTCGAGAATCTATCCACGACAACAAATATGCTATCCCTCCCCTTCTTTGTTCGAGGTAAACCTAAAACAAAGTCCATAGATATATCCTCCCAAGGAACACTAGGTACAGGCAAAGGCATATATAAACCATGAGGATTGATTCGTGACTTAGCTTTTTGACATGTAGTGCAGCGAGCAATAAAACGCTCAACATCCCGTCTCATCTTTGGCCAAAAGAAATGTGTAGCAAGTACGTCCTCCGTCTTCTTCACGCCAAAGTGTCCCATTAATCCTCCTCCATGCGCCTCCTGCAACAACAAAAGACGAACGGAGCTAGCTGGAATGCATAGCTTGTTAGCACGAAACACAAATCCATCGTTAACGACAAACTTGTTCCACATTCTTCCTTCTTTACAATTCTGCATTACATCTTTAAAATCAGCATCATGCACATATTGATCTTTGATGGTCTCCAAACCAAATATTTTGAAGTCAAGTTGTGAAAGCATAGTATAGCGACGAGACAATGCATCAGCAATAACATTTTCTTTTCCCTTCTTGTGTTTAATGACATAAGGGAAAGTCTCAATAAATTCAACCCATTTAGCATGTCTACGATTCAGTTTAGCTTGACTTTTAATATGTTTCAAAGATTCATGGTCAGAATGTATAACAAATTCTTTGGGCTATAAATAATGTTGCCATGTTTCTAAAGTCCGAACAAGAGAATATAATTCTTTATCATAAGTAGAATAATTCAGACTAGGCCCACTCAATTTTTCAGAAAAGTATGCAATAGGTTTGCCATCTTGTAATAACACACCTCCTAATCCAATTCCACTAGCATCACATTCAAGCTCAAAAGTCTTATTAAAATCAGGAAGTTGGAGTAAAGGAGCATGTGTCAACTTATCTTTCAATACCGTGAAGGCTTCTTCCTGTGCGGTACCCCAAATAAAAGGCACATCTTTCTTTGTAAGCTCATTGAGAGGTGCAGCAATGGTGCTGAAATCTCTCACAAAACGCCTATAGAATCCAGCGAGGCCACGAAAACTCCTCACTTGTGTGACCATTTTGGGCTGCGACCAACTCTCAATAGCTTCAATCTTGGCTTTATCAACTTCAATTCCCTGTGGAGTAACAACATAGCCAAGAAAAGATACTCGGTCGGTGCAAAAGGTGCACTTCCCAAGGTTACCAAACAAACGTGCATCACGTAGAGCAATAAAAACAGCACGTAAATGTTCCAAATGTTCTTCCAAAGATTTGCTATAAATCAGAATATCATCAAAATAGACTACCACAAATCGTCCAATGAAAGCACGTAAAACTTCGTTCATTAATCTCATGAAAGTACTAGGTGCATTAGTTAACCCAAACGGCATGACTAACCACTCATATAAACCAAACTTAGTTTTAAATGCTGTTTTCCATTCATCACCCAATTTCATACGAATTTGATGGTATCCACTACGCAAATCAACTTTGGAGAATATTGTAGAGCCACTCAATTCATCAAGCATATCATCTAGCCTAGGAATAGGATGACGATAACGAATAGTAATATTATTAATGCCTCTACAATCAACACACATACGTGACGTACCATCCTTTTTAGGCACTAGTATAATAGGAACAGCACAAGGACTAAGAGATTCGCGTATATAACCTTTGTCGAGTAGCTCCTGTACTTGACGCATAATCTCCTTCGTCTCCTCTGGATTGGTACGGTATGGTGCACGGTTGGGTAGCGATGCACCGGGAATTAAGTCAATTTGATGCTCAATCCCTCGAATGGGTGGTAATCCCGGTGGCACGTCTTGTGGAAAGACGTCAGCGAACTCCTGCATAATGTTAGTGACAGCAGGGGGCAAAGAGGAAGGCACGTCCTCGAATGAAAATAATGCCTCTTTGCACACAAAAGCATAGCAAACAGATTTGCTGAAATCTAGCTCATCAATATCAGATTTGGTGGCAAATAAACATGCACTTTTCAATTTAATTTCAGAAACAACACTAGATGGTTTATTGTTAGGCTTCATTTGTTGCTCAAATTCTTTTGCCACAATCTGATTTTCACTCTTATTCTTCTCCTGTTTTGCTTTATTAGCTCTATTAATATCATCTTTCAAAATAGAATCAGGAGTCATAGGAAGCAAAGTAATATTTTTATCCTTATGAACAAGAGTATAATGATTGTTTCTACCATGGTGTACAGCATTTTTATCAAATTGCCATGGTCTACCAAGTAATAAGGAACATGCTTGCATAGGTACCACATCACAATCAACATAATCAGCATATGTAGAGATACTAAAATGCACACGAACAGTACGTGTTACCTTAACCTTGCCGCTGTTGTTGAACCATTGGATGTAGTAAGGATGTGGATGTGGTCTTGTGGTGAGAGAAAGCTTCTCCACCATCTCCATGCTAGCCAAGTTGTTGCAGCTCCCTCCGTCTATGATGACGCGCACAGAACGTTCCTTCACAACTCCCTTGGTATGGAACAAATTGTGCCTCTGATTTTGCTCAGCTTGTGTGACCTGCACACTCAAAACACGTTGAGCAACTAAACATTCATACCTGTCAGCATCTTCAGGAGCCATGTATTGCGTCTCATGATCAGAATCATCTCCACCATGTTCTTCATGTGTAATAAGAGCCAAAGTCTCCTCATCATAGTCACTAGCGGACTCATATCCACCATCCTCAGTAGCAATCATCACACGCTGAGATTTGCATTCTCTCGCAAAATGTCCTCTTTCCTTACAACGACGACAAATAATATCACTTGTGTGCCCTGTTGACGCCATGGAAGAAGAAGAGCTCTGTGCAGGCCCGGCAGGTGTGCTCTTGGCAGATAGTGGTGGTTGTGCCTGCTTTCTTGTATCACGGTTGGAGGTGGCACCTGAAGGAGGTGATGGTGCAGTGGAAGTAGATGATGCACGTGGTGTCCATGATGAAGGTCGACCTGCAGAAAAGTTAGTGCGCGCCAATGCCTGTCGATCCTGCACTTCACGTTCAGCTTTACAAGCAAGATGGAATAAACGAGTGATATTATTATAATCCTTATAGTCTAGAATGGTCTGAATATCTCTATTTAATCCACCCAGAAAACGTGCAAGCATAGCTTCATTCTCCTCAACAATACCACATCTAATCAAGCCAGTTTGTAATTCCTGATAATATTCTTCTACAGAATTTTTTCCTTGTCTTAAGCGCTGCAATTTTTGAAGTAATTCACGTTGATAATATGGTGGAACCCAACGAGTACGCATAGCAGTTTTCAAAGCATCCCAAGTAGCTGGAACAGGATATAATCTACAATGTTCAGACCACCAAACACATGCAAAGCTAGTGAAAGCACAAACAGCAGCAGGAACACGTCTCTCCTCAGGATATTGTAAACATGTAAATCGTTGTTCAGTTTCTAACTCCCAAGTAAGATATATATCAGGAACATATCTACCCTCAAATGGTGGAATATTCAATTTCAGTTTAGGGAGATGGTCATGATCTCGTACCTGAGGGGGAGCCCTAACATTGCCATTATTTGCATGTGGACGACCTGGTGGTTGTGGTGCTGGTGGTTGCACGTAGTTCTGATGTTGATCAACCTCATCCTCGTAATCTCCCACATAATCATCCTCCTCGGTACCAGCAGCAGTAGTAGCAGGAGCCAAAGAAGCACCAACAGCAGTAGCAGCGGCACCAGAATTTTGTCCTAGCTCAATAGGAACACGCTGAGCTCGTCCATACTGATTCGGAAGGGGCCGTAGTTGTTGTCGTTGCAGAGGTGCGATAGGTGCAGCCGGCGGTGGTTGTGGAAAACGCGTGAGCAATTCATCAAACTTGCTATCAAGCTTTGTTTCAAATGTCTTCTCAATGCCATCTATCTTCTCCATGGCCTCGTCAAATCTGTTTAGCACATCTTGCACCTGTCCACTCATCAGTTGCTGAAATTTATCATGTAGCTGTTTGTTCGTCAGGTTCTCCTAATCAGTCTCATTGGCTTGTGATCCTACCATGGTTAGCAGCAAATAGAAACACAGAAGAATATGATCCTACAGAGTACTAAGAAGTGGTGGTGGTGTATCACAAACCCGTCAAGCAAATCTCAAATTCTTACCAGTTCTTACCCAGCAGCAGGCGGTGATCGGCAACCGATGTAGTCAAAACTCTCAAAGCTTGGATAGAGCGATTACCAGGGAGAGTCCAACACACGACGTAGATGTATGTGGAGCTGGGAAGGCTTATAATATGGTAGCAAAAAGGGTCAGCAATAATCAATTCAGAGATGCAAAGTTGAATAAACGCTCAACGACGGTACTGTGCTGGTCCTAGGCTAGACCGTGCTAGAGACGCGAGCCTAGAACACTAACAAAATCACGGCGCTGCACGTAAACAAGGGAAAAACACACTCTGGAATTTTTTTTCCGCTCTTTTTGTTTTTTTTTTGCGCTGCTCTTTTTTTTTTTGCGAAATATCACTATAATGGCGAGTGTCTCAAAACTCTTCCTAGGTCAAACTGACAGGATGGGCACGAAATTTTTTCGACCAATTTTTTTTTTTCGTTTTTTCGACTGCCCGGACCCAAAAACTGGAAACGGGTCAAAAAAAACTTCCTATAATGGCACCTGTCTCAAAACACTCAGAAACACCTAAAAATAGGATAGCCAGAAATTTTTTCGAAAAATGCGTTTTCGAAAAATTTTGGGACTAAACGGAGCGTGGTTTCCGGACTCTTTTTTTTTCCGAAACCTACTCCGGCAAGGAAACACGAATCGGAAACTAGATGGATCCCGAAAACAAACCTAATAAGCAAGGAACTCGGATTGGTGGTGGATATATGGTGGTGGTATATGGCAGCGGTGGTGGTAGCGGTGGTAGTATATGGATATGGATCGGTGGTGGTATATGGACACGGATTGGTGGTGGTATATGGATACGGATTCGGAGCGGTGGTGGTAGATGGCAGGGGCGATGATGATGGTGCGGCGGCGGCGTGACAACTTATGACCAGAACTCGAAACTCTAAAAGACTAGACTCTAAGACCAGCAACTTAGACCGACGATGCAACCGCAAATTCAACAAAGCAAAACCCTAAAAAGATTATGCAAAGGCTCAGATTGGTTCGGATATGATGAACTAACCCTAATTTTTTTTGTGGCTTTTTCGTGGACTATAGGTATGAAGAACAGACTCGATCTAAACTACGAAAAACTGGAAAATCTCACCGAGCAACCTGGAAATCTGATACCACTTGATAGAGGCAAAGGTGTCCCGTCTTTCGATGAGATGATGGATTTCGCTTTGGTGGAAGTCGACTTTGACGATCCGACTACGAACGTGCGAGGACGTCGCGCCTTAGCAATCGCTAAACCAACTCCGAGAGGTTATTGACCACGCCGGAGCACGATCAACCTGACCACGAGGGTCTGTTTCCTGCGAGCAAACGAAGAACAAGCAAGAAACTGAGATTGCAATCTGGATATTGCGAATATAAGATGAAAGCTTTATTGATCAAGGTGGGGTTCTGTGACGCCTTTGTCTGGTCGTTGAACACAAACGAAGTACGCGAAGTTGCAGCTATGGCGAACTTTTAATCTAAACAAAACCCAAAGTCTAAACGGCGCCCTAAGGGCTGTATATATGGAGGAAGAGGGGGGGGGAATTTTGTGGCCCTTGGTGGAGGGGTCCGAAATCAACCCTATCTCTTGTTTTCCCACACATACGGACTCTAAAAATAGCCTATACTTATGTATTTCGAAATTACATGGGCCTGGCCCAATAATAAGGTGACGCAGCACCTATAATAGCCTCTGGACGAAATTTATGAAGTGGCATCTTGTATATTTCGTCCAAGGCTTCATGCACTCTTATGGTGGCTTCAAAGTCCTGAAATCATCACTTGTAACTCCGTTCTGGTTCCTCTTGCGCATGGCATCATCTCCATGCTTGCTCTTGCTCCAATGTCCATCCTTCTCCAAGCTAGGCCCTTCATTTGTAAGCAAAACAAATGTATCCAATTTAGGCAGCATCATATTCTCATGAACATTAGAATCATTACCAAGAAACGAAAGTACCTGATAATTTAATTGGCGTGCGCGAGCTCTAGTAATTGGTCCAGTATATGTAGCAGTAGGGGCTGTGGGTGTAACAATGGTATTGATGTCCTCATCGGAAATTCAAAACACAAATACAGGGTGTGGCAAGATGCAATTAAATGACATTTGTGTTGTCATAACAATCATCTGGTCCCGTCTACCAATAATATACAACATCAAGCAAATCAGAGGGGAGAAAATAACAAAATGCTTAGTTACCAATACTAACAAATACAGGTCAAGTGAAGCTTCAGATTCATAATTAAGTCAGAAGCCTCTGAAGTCAGTAGTCACTAAGTCGTTCATATGGACAGAAAATAGATTTGGCATTTTCTTAGGAAATCAAAGTCTTCATGGGGTTGTTTAATGATTACATGGAGAATACGGGAGCATGTCGTCTTAGCCTGCATATGCCTCGTCTAGGTCCTCGAAATAGGGTTCCCCGGAGAAAAATATGCCAACGATGACAGTTTGACGACAAGTGTATGACCCGCCACTGCTGCGCCCTCCGAAGTCGTCCCACCACACACCCAACACTCCGAAGCGCCGCGTACCAAGCAACACCTTCAGGAAGGAGAGCGAAGACGACGACGCTGTTGCCCAGACATGTTCTAGGGATTCCCCCGGCACGCGGATGAATGAGATGAAAGGGGTCACCCAACGTCCTCCAAGGAGGGGTGGCAGCACCCGCAGGCGTCACTGCATCGGAGTCACACGAGCCGACTGGATTTCTCCCACCCCCTGAACACCACTACCCAATCGCTCCGGAGTCTTCCACCCAGCACACCACCTACCTGCCTGCGCCACCACGATCTTGAAGCCACCCACGCCGTCTCACTGAGGCCATCATCGCGAGACCTAGAGGACGAAAAATGAGAACGTATGGAGCCGGGGGCGGCAGCACCGCGGCCAAGCGGGAGGGGACAACCTCCACCGCCGTCGCACCGGAGGCCAGTTCCTCCAGCGCCATCGCGGTATCCGGCCGGACACAACGACAAGAGCCAAACCAGGCCACCCGGGCCGGCCGGGCTCAGATCGTGCCCGCAAAGACTCTGCCGCCACGCTGCAGCAAGCCGACGACGGCGCCGCCACCACCCTGGATCCCGACGCCCCACCGCCGCTTCTAGGAAGCTACGCCACAGACCGGAGCCGTCGGCCCGCCCGGCCCAGATGGGGCTCGAAGGGGCCCAGATCAGGGCCGAGCGGGTGCCGCCAGTCGGACGCCGCCTCGGAGCTCCGCCGCCAACGGCCGCGCCTCACACCTCCGACCACGGACGCCAGCACCGAGCCAGCCCGCCGCCACGCCGCACCATCGCCGCCTGAGAGCACCTCCTGAAGCAGCGCCGCCCCGCGCAGGATCCGCCGCAGAAGGGGAAAAGCCGAAGGCCGCCGCCGCCCGGGCCGAGCTCGGCGCCGCACGCCGGCGACGGCGGGAAGAAGGAGGGGGGGACGCTGGAGACGAAGGATGGACGGCGCGGCCGGCCGCCCGCGAGGGACGGGCGCGGTCGCGCGAGGGGTTGTCGCGAGAGGGAGAGCCAACCCCTCGTCTAGGTCTTTGCTTTTGATTGTGGCCTGGGCGCCTTAATTGCCAATTGTGGCCGTATAAACTATTTTTGGTGCTTTCTTGTATTACTCTGATGGGTTGCTACTTGTTGTTGACGTTTGGCTTTATTAATTTAAAGTCAGGCTAATACTTTTCTCTAAAAATACGGGAGCATATTCTTCTTGGCCTTTCAGGCTTTTTTTGGTTCATAGGGTAGAAAAATAAATATGAATAGAAAAGTCATAGGAAATAAGATGACATGTATCTCAAATCCTGTCAACAGGAATAGGAAAAGAGATGCCCTTTGGTTCACATCATAGGATGTTTTCCATTGAGTCTAGGTTAATATTTATTTTCCTATGAAATGTAAAGGATATGAATAATTCCTCCATAGGAGTAGATTCTATTCCTATAAACCAAAGAGCTCCAAAGGATTTTTTTTTCTATAAAAATCTTATCCTATGAAATTTCTACAAGATTTCTTCAAACCAAAGGAGGGCTCACCTTGCCACTATACCTTGAGAGCCTACTGACTCGTTGTGCTACTTTGTTGGAGGGAAGGCCACAACGGGCTGGTGATTGCTAGGGATCTCATGCTAGCATGCAAGGTCCTCCCAGTTCCAAGTCTTGACTCTTGAGCGGCTGCTCTGCATCTGCCAAGGTTTAGAGCGAGACTGGCCGGCGCAGGAGGAGACTGACGCGGTGGCGTTGGGCACGTTGGAGGACAGCGAGGTTGCCCAAGGGTTGCCGCCGAGGTCGACAGGCGCTGTGGCTGGTCTGGACGACAACTGACGCTCTTGAAGAATGGCTAAGCAGCGTTCAGATGAGGAATAGCGGGAGGGTGGGCGAAGTGTCATGGGTGTGCGACTGTGGGAGGAGTGCATGGCGGCAGCCGCGGCGGCGGACAGAAGGATAGACGATGCCGACGAACAGGAACGGTCGCACGGATCGAGCTCCTCGAGATGCAAGGGCCTCTCCCTTCTGTGGACAGCGCACCAAAGACCCCACGCACTGACCAAAAGGCCCCACCTATTGTGGAGCCCCTACACGACCAAGTCAAAATTGGCCATCCACCATGCACCAATGGCTCAATTGAATGAGAGGGCTTCTACCCCTAGGAAGCTTAGTGATATAGTAAATTTAGCTAGTCATCGTATTGGAGGGAATTTGTGGCACACAGAGGCGGAGGCATGCAGATTGTGGACCACTGATCTACACCAAGATTCATAAATTTGTTTGTGTATTTCGTGTACTTGCCATCGTACATGTATATCTGTATTCGCACTGTAAATAAGCATTATGCCTGTTTTTGTAGGACCGTTTTCGAAGGTACAGATATTTCGGTGAACAATGCATGTGACAAGTGTCTAGTAAAACGGTAGCCTTGTGATGAAATCATTCAATGTGTTCTTCTCTCTATTTGTCTGTTCTTGAAGTATTGTATGCTTCACCTTTTTTTTCTTTTTTCTTTTGGAAGTTATGCTTCACTTCTTAAAACTCTTGTGCTTTAGCAACGGTGTTGTAGACGAGAAAGATCCAAACTATTATGTTGTGAGTCACTCAGAGACGACAACAACAGAAGAACGGCAGGAGACATACTCCGGAAGCTTATCCGAAACAGATTAGTCAATGGTGTATCATTGGTGTTCTGCATATGGTTGCTAGGTTTTAAAACCTTTTTTCTTTTAGGTGCTTCTACTAGTTTGCCGTGCTTCAAAAGTTTGGATCTTTGGTTTATTGCATCTTGCTAGTAAGGAAAAATTTGGGGCCGAAAACACAAATACTGCCATATGTATGTAGTTTACGAATTTAGGATGTGATGTAAGTACCGGAAATTAAAAGTTAGAAACTTGGGACATGTACGTTAGTTAGTTACGAACACTGAAACTTGAGACATTATGTTAGTTACAGAAAGTGAAACTTACAACACAGTAGGTCTGGTCTTTAGAAGAATTCTGATCACACCGTTATTAAATATTTATAAAACATTTTTTTGAATATGGTTTATTATATCAAAAATAAAAATAGATGTACTCAGATATGCGCATAAAATTAAAATCACAAAAAAGATAGTAATTTTAACATGAATGTTACACACAGGAAGAGACTTACATTATGAACTTGACTTCTAAAACTTAAACTGATTTATAATATGCTATATAAATTTGACAGACTTGAATGACTGATAGTTCGATGCAAAATTAAATGTATGCATTAGTTGTAATATTTTGAGTTAACTTATGCACTGGTATAGTGGTACATGAATGTATTTGTTAAGTTACTTGGATCAGTAAATAACTTTTCATGTATGTTTAACTACTTGATTCAGTCACTTAATTCCAGTTTACTTGCCATGTTTAGATGAGGGAAGATTACCAGAAGCGTTGACGTAGATAGTGTCGTTGGTACATGCGACCGCATTGGCTGGTTGGTGGGGGTTGTAGCGCTGGCGTACGAATAGTGGCGATCCTAATTCCTTCTAACATTGGAGGGAAGATTGAGCCCGGGGTTGCATCTCCATTGAGCGTACGAATAATGGAGGGATGCTAATTCCTTTGACCTTTGCATTGGGCTCAACAACTTTCATGATGACATAGTTCGGTGACAACGATCGGTTGCATGCGAGGG
This sequence comes from Triticum timopheevii, assembly GCA_963921465.1. Taxonomy (NCBI): domain Eukaryota; kingdom Viridiplantae; phylum Streptophyta; class Magnoliopsida; order Poales; family Poaceae; genus Triticum; species Triticum timopheevii. Next base: position 474,319,893 of record OY997264.1, on the reverse strand, counting down.
GGCTCAGAGACCTCTGACGCACCTCAAGGTGCATCAGAAGCATATGGACCTCCACAACATCGTGTGGACGAAATATGATCTAGTTCCCCTCTTTCAAGAGGTTTGTATGCATGCTTTCAGAGTAGAGAAGTGTTGCGAGTACGAGGATATATTAGACATTTCGTGAAGGGTTGGCTGGATTAGATATTTGCCGTGTAATTTTAGTAGGCTTGGATTAAAAGTCGTTTAAACCTGCTAACTGTGGCATTCTGCACATGGATGTTTTTTTACGTTCTTCCATTGCCTCGATGATGATGGAATATGATCTACAATCATAAACTGGATATTTATGTTTTTAAAACCTTGTGGTTGCTTCACCCTTACGGTGCTGCGTTTGGTTTTCTCATGTGTTGAAGATGCTTTAGGAATTATAGGCAACCGTATTTAAGGTGCAACAATCTAATTGGGCCCTCCGAATGTGAGTAGCAAGTAGGTTTACATGACACAGAGCTTGCTCTAAAATCATCTTCACCGTGTGGCTGGCAACTTGATAGGAGGTCGAGGAGGTTGACCAGTTCAACTGATGCAGTTACAGGTGGGACGGATTTTGGTGCTAGCAACCAATTTCTTGACTGAATTGAGATTAGAACTTGTCCACGACAAAGTTAAATTCAGCAAGTAAAGCATTTTCAAATATTTGATTGTCACACCAATGATCCCACCACAAAGAAGCTGTCTTCGAGCTTGCACTTTGTGCTAGCATTGAAGGACCATGTAATTGCTGGGAAGAAGAGATTCTTCCCAAATATGAAGTTTTCTATGATTTCCTTTTGCTGGGGCCATGTGTTGCTAAGCAATAATCGCTAAAATAAGAGGTATATCTGGATTAGTTGTACTATAGGGAGATAATAAAACCAAGACTCAAACCCCATGTACTCAGGGTTAGTCAGGTATCCTTTACATGAGAAGGAACACAGATAGCGAGAGCCAGCGACCAGCCACCGCTGCACGGCCGATACACGCTTGCCCCAGGCAACGAAGGGTACTGGTCGGGAAATGGCATGACGCACTCGTGTCCATCGAAGTAGATCCTCCTTGGGAACACCCATCCACCCGAGTATAATCTCCGCCTGCACACTCCTGTCCCTAGCGGCATCTCGTTGTAGTTCTTGATCTCCCAGAACATCCTTGTGTCATGTATAAACCACACATTTCTTACCCACTATTGCTTCATAGTATTATACTGCTAGTCAACCCGTCGAAGATTGTGTGCTTTAGTGGAGAAGCTTGACAGAGATTGTTGAGGAGGCAAAGTAGAGTTAAAGAGGGCAAGAGGACAAATTCTACTTAAACTTATTATAGCTTAGCAACTAATTGTATTTCACATAATTGCCTAGGGTAGGGGGCCATAGCCCCCCTTGCCCCTATTGAAGCTCCTCCGGTGGCGTGCTTAGTGATGACGCGTACTGGACAAGGGGCTCATACTCATAGTGTGGCAGGATGTCAGGTGGCTTTGCCTGAGGCACTGAGGCACCGAGGGAGAGTGTGCATGGCCGCAACTGCCTAGCGGGCAACCGACGATCGTGTCATTGTAGAAGCTCGAGAGGGAGACGCAACAGGACGACGATGGGACATTCCTGAAGTGCGAGTACTACCAGATAATTTGCCATGTCATTGCGCGACACCAAGCCAAGAAATATTCATCGCTCTGGCTTGATGCACGGCATGTCAAGACAGTGGATCGTTGGCAAGAAGAAAGAATAAAATGCTCATATGTATGACGTAGTTAGAATTTAGCTAGTCATTGTATGGGAGGGGATTTGAGGCACGCAGAGGCGGGGGCACGCAGATTGTGGGTTGCCGATCTGCGCCAAGATTCACAAATTTGTCAGTGTATTTCGTGTATCTTCCCTTGTATATCAGTGTGCACATATCTGTATTCGCATCGTAAATGGAAAGCATCATACTGTTTCCGTGGGACTATTTTCGACAGTACTTATAATTTGGTGAACAGTGCATGTAACAAGTGTCTAGTAAAATGGTAGCCTTGTGCTAAAACCGCTCACCGTGTTCTTTTTTTGTGTCTGTCTTTTATTGAAGTATCGTCCGCTTCTCGGAAAACCCTATTTGCCGCTCCTTGCGGCAAAATGTCAGGAGAACGCACAGGGGGATCGAGTGGTCGTTCCAGGTGGGCCGGCCCATTAAGTGTTTTCAGTATTGCCGGTTTTAGGAAACTTCTAGGATGTTCCAGCCGATTCTTTTTTATTTAAGAACCTTCCAGCAGGTTCCTGAACCATTTTTTTCATTTTCCGTTTCTTTTTCGTTTTTTAGTTTTTCTTTGTTGTTTTTCTTCTTTTGTCTCTTATTGCTTTTTTCTTCTTCTTTTCATTTTTAGTTATTTCTGTTTCTTTTTTTTCTTTTTTTATCTTTTTTCCCTTTTTCTGTTTGTTTTCTTTCTTTGGTTTGTTATTTTATTTTCATTTTCTTTTCTCCTCTTTTTTTTCAAAATATTCAAATTTTGTTTGTGTTTCCATAAAATGTTCAGTTTTCGAAAAAATGTTCTCACAGTTCAAAATTGTTCTTGTCACACAAAAAGTTCAAAAATTTTGAAATTCAGATAATGTACTGGATTTCAATTTTTTTCACATTTTCAAAATATGTTCGCGCTTCCAAATTTGTTTGGGATTTTTCAATTTTTTCTCCATTTCAAAATTTGTTCTCAATATTAAAAAAATGTTCGTGCTTTTAAAAATTGTTCTCCGTTTCAAAATTTGTTCTTAATATTCAAAAAATGTTCGTGCTTTTAAAAACTGGTCGCGCTTCAAAATTTGTTCTCCCTTTCAAAAAAAATCTCAATATTAAAAAAAATGTTCGTGGTTCCAAATTTGTTTTCTGTTTCAAAATTTGTTCTCAAGATTCAAAAAAAATCGTAAATTAAAAACAATTTCAGGGAATTTTATAAAATTTCTCATTTTCAAAATTTGTTCGTAATTTCAAAAAACTGTTCGAGTTTTCGAAATATGTTCTCTGTTTCTTTTTCATTTTTACTTGTCTTTCCTTTTTTGTTGTTGTCATTTTTCATCTTTCTTTTGTTTGAAATTTTCAAATATTTGTTCTCAATATCAAAAAATGTTCTCGTGTTCAAAATTTGAAAAAATGGTTGGTGTTTCAAAAAATGTTCTGGAATTTTAAAATGTCCAGCATTTGAAAAAGTGTTATAGTTTTCAAAATATATTCACGATTTCAAAAAAATATTTTATGAATTTCAAATTAATATTTCATGTTCGTCTTTAAAAAACGCACTTGCTACAGTACTACAATACCTACAGCATGTCCGTCACCAAAGTTTGATTGGTCTATTGGCTATCGTTGCGCCCATAATAGCGGGAGATCCGGCGTTCGATTCCAGGAAAGCACGCGCTTTTTTCCATTTTGTATTTTTAGTTACGTGATACACTGCACCGACTGGGCCTCCCAACTAAACACGAGGACAATGCCCAGGGGCGGAATGGACCCGTTCCACTCACGAGGCGCTTTCATCTCCTTTCCCCCGATGCTACCTCCCGCCGCCGGCCGTTCCTCTTCCTCGATACGCGCCGCCGGCCGCTCCTCTTCCTCGATCTGCGCCGCCGGCCGATTCTCTCCCTCGATCTGCGCCGCCGGCAGCTCATCTTCTTCCCCCGCGGCGCCGGCCGCTCATCTCCCTCGTCTCCCTCAATCAGCTGCAACGTGGCGGATGCGTGTATCGCGGCCGTGAAGACGGGTGTCGGCGTCCAGTGCTCAGCCGGCAGCGAGGCAGAGTGTGCTCAGCTCACAGACAGGAAGACGAGCGGCAGCGGGGCAGCGGACGCGCGGCTCACGACTACGCGATACACTGCACCGACTAGGCCTCCCAACTAAACACGAGGACGAGGCCGGCTCACGACTACGCGATACACTGCACCGACTAGGCCTCCCAACTAAACACGAGGACGAGGCCCAGGGGCGGAATGGACCCGTTCAACTCGCGAGGCGCTTTCACCTCCTTTCCCCCGACGCTACCTCCCGCCGTCCCACCGCCGCTTCCAGGAAGCTACGCCACAGACCGGAGTCGTCGGCCCTCCCGGTCCAGATTGGGCTCGAAGGGGCCCAGATCTGGACCGAGCGGGTGCCGCCAGTCGGCGCCGCCTCGAAGCTCCGCCGCCAACGGCCGCGCCTCACACCTCTGACCACGGACGCCAGCGCCGAGCCAGCCCGCCGCCGCGCCGCACCATCGCCGCCGAGAGCACCTCCTGAAGCAGCGCCGCCCCGCGCAGGATCCGTCGCAGAAGGGGAAAAGCCGAAGGCCGCCGCCGCCCGGGCCGAGCTCGGCGCCGCACGCCGGCGACGGCGGGGAGAGGGAGGGGGGACGCTGGAGACGAAGGATGGACGGCGCGGCCGGCCGCCCGCGAGGGACGGTCGCGGTCGCGCGAGGGGTTGTCGCGAGAGGGAGAGCCAACCCCTCGTCTAGGTCTTTGCTTTTGATTGTGGCCTGGGCGCCTTAATTGCCAATTGTGGCCGTATAAACTATTTTTGGTGCTTTCTTGTATTACTCTGCTGGGTTGCTACTTGTTGTTGACGTTTGGCTTTATTAATTTAAAGTCAGGCTAATACTTTTCTCTAAAAATACGGGAGCATACTCTTCTTGACCTCTCAGGCTTATAAATATGAATAGGAAAGTCATAGGAAATAAGATGACATGTATCTCAAATCTTGTCAATAGGAATAGGAAAAGAGATGCCCTTTGGTTCACATCATAGGATTTTTTCCATTGAGTCTAGGTTAATATTTATTTTCCTATGAAATGTGAAGGATATGAATAATTCCTCCATAAGAATAGATTCTATTTCTACAAACCAAAGGGCTCTAAAGGAAAAAAAAATTCTATAGAAATCCTATCCTATGAAATTTCTACAAGATTTCTTCAAACCAAAGAAGGCCTCACCTTGCCACTATACCTTGAGAGCCTACTGACTCGTTGTGCTACTTTGTTGGAGGGAAGACCACAACGGGCTGGTGATTGCTAGCGCTCTCAGATCTCATGCTAGCATGCAAGGTCCTCCCAGTTCCAAGTCTTGACTCTTGAGCGGCTGCTCTGCATCTGCCAAGGTTGAGAGCGAGACTGACCGGAGCAGGAGGAGACTGACGTGGTGGCGTTGGGCACGTCGGAGGACAGCGAGGTTGCCCAAGGGTTGCCGCCGAGGTCGACAGGCGCTGTGGCTGGTCTGGACGACAACTGACGCTCTTGAAGAATGGCTAAGGGTCATGGGTGTGCGGCTGTGGGAGGAGTGCATGGCGGCAGCCGCGGCGGTGCACAGAAGGATAGACGATGCCTACGAACAGGAACGGTCGCACGGATCGAGCTCCTCCAGATGCAAGGGCCTCTCCCTTCTGTGGACAGCGCACCAAAGACCCCACGCACTGACCAAAAGGCCCCACCTATTGTGGAGCCCCTACACGACCAAGTCAAAATTGGCCATCCACCATGCATCAATGGCCCAATTGAACGAGAGGGCTTCTACCCCTAGGAAGCTTAGTGATATACTCCCCCCGTTTCTAAATATAAGTCTTTTTAGATATTTCAACAAATGATCACATACGGAGCAAAGTGAGTGAATCTACACTTTAAAATATGTCTACATACATCCGTATGATGTAATCCATTTGAAATGTCTAAAAAGACCTATATTTAGGAACGAAGGAAATAGTAAATTTAGCTAGTCATCGTATCGGAGGGAATTTGTGGCACACAGAGGCGGAGGCATGCAGATTGTGGGCCACTGATCTACACCAAGATTGATAAATTTGTTCGTGTATTTCGTGTACTTGCCATCGTACATGTATATCTGTATTCGCACTGTAAATAGAAAGCATTATTCGTGTTTTTGTAAGACCGTTTTCGAAGGTACAGATATTTCGGTGAACAATGCATGTAACAAGTGTCTAGTAAAACGGTAGCCTTGTGATGAAACCATTCAATGTGTTCTTCTCTCTATTTGTCTGTTCTTGAAGTATTGTATGCTTCACCTTTTTTTCTTTTTTCTTTTGGAAGTTATGCTTCACTTCTTAAAACTCTTGTGTTTTAGCAACGGTGTTGTAGACGAGAAAGATCCAAACTATTATGTTGTGAGTCACTCAGAGACGACAACAACAGAAGAACGGCAGGAGACATACTCCGAAGCTTATCCGAAACAGATTAGTCAATGGTGTATCATTGGTGTTCTGCATATGGTTGCTAGGTTTTAAAACTTTTTTTCTTTTAGGTGCTTCTACTAGTTTGCCGTGCTTCAAAAGTTTGGATCTTTGGTTTATTGCATCTTGCTAGTAAGGAAAAATTTGGGGGCCGAAAACACAAATACTGCCATATGCATGTAGTTTACAATTTTAGGATGTGATGTAAGTACCGGAAATTAAAAGTTAGAAACTTGGGACATGTACGTTAGTTAGTTACGGACACTGAAACTTGGGACATTATGTTAGTTACAGAAAGTGAAACTTACAACACAGTGTGTCTGGTCTTTAGAAGAATTCGGATCACACCGTTATTAGATATATATAAAACATTTTTTTGAATATGGTTTATTATATAAAAAATAAAAATAGATGTACTCAGATATGTGCGTAAAATTAAAATCACAAAAAAGATAGTAAATTTAACATGAATGTTACACACAGGAAGAGAATTACATTATGAACTTGACTTTTAAAACTTAAACTGATTTATAATATGCTGTATAAATTTGACAGACTTGAATGACTGATAGTTCGATGCAAAATTACATGTATGCATTAGTTGTAATATTTTGAGTTAACTTATGCACTGGTATAGTGGTACATGAATGTATTTGTTAAGTTACTTGGATCAGTAAATAACTTTTCATGCATGTTTAACTACTTGATTCAGTCACTTAATTCCAGTTTACTTGCCATGTTTAGATGAGGGAAGATTACCAGAAGCGTTGACGTAGATAGTGTCGTTGGTACAGGCGACCGCATTGGCTGGTTGGTGGGGGTTGTAGCGCTAGCGTACGAATAGTGGCGATGCTAATTCCTTCTAACATTGGAGAGAAGATTGAGCCCGGGGTTGCATCTCCATTGAGCGTACGAATAATGGAGGGATGCTAATTCCTTTGACCTTTGCATTGGGTTCAACAACTTTCATGATGACATAGTTCGGTGACAGCGATCGGTTGCATGCGAGGGGGCTCGGAGACCTCTGACGCGCCTCAAGGTGCATCAGAAGCATATGGACCTCCACAACATTGTGTGGACGAAATATGATCTAGTTCCCCTCTTTCAATAGGTTTGTATACATGCTTTCAGAGTAGAGAAGTGTTGCGAGGACGAGGATATATTAGACATTTCGTGAAGGGTTGGCTGGATTAGATGTTTGCCGTGTAATTTTAGTAGGCTTAGATTGAAAGTCGTTTAAACCTGCTAACTGTGGCATTCTGCACATGGATGTTTTTTTTTACGTTCTTCCATTGCCTCGATGATGATGGAATATGACGATCATAAACTGGATGTTTATGTTTTTAAAACCCTGTGGTTGCTTCACCCTTAAGGTGCTGCCTTTGGTTTTCTCATGTGTTGGAGATGCTTTAGGAATTATAGGCTACCATATTTAAGGTGCAACAATCTAATTGGGCCCTCCGAAGGTGAGTAGCAAGTAGGTTTACACAACACAGAGCTTGCTCTAAAATCATCTTCACCGTGTGGCTGGCAACTTGATAGGAGGTTGACCAGTTCAACTGATGCAGATATAGGTAGGACAGATTTTGGTGCTAACAACCAATTTCTTGACTGAATTGAGATTAGAACTTGTCCACGACAAAGTTAAATTCAGCAAGTAAAGCATCTTCAAATATTTGATTGTCACACCAATGATCCCACCACAAAGAAGCCGTCTTCGAGCTTGCACTTCGTGCTAGCATTGAAGGACCATGTAATTGCTGGGAAGAAGAGATTCTTCCCAAATATGAAGTTTTCTATGATTTCCTGTTGCTGGGGCCATGTGTTGCTAAGCAATAGTCGCTAAAAGAAGAGGTATATCTGGATTAGCTGTACTATAGGGAGATAATTAAACCAAGACTCAAACCCCATGTACTCAGGGTTAGTCAGGTATCCTTTACACGAGAAGGAACACAGATAGCGAGAGCCAGCGACCAGCCACCGTTGCACGGCAGATACATGCTTGCCCCAGGCAACGAAGGGTACTGGTCAGGAAATGGCATGACGCACTCGTGTCCATCGAAGTAGATCCTCCTTGGGAACACCCATCCACCCGAGTATAATCTCTGTCTGCACGCTCCTGTCCCTAGCGGCATCTTGTTGTAGTTCTTGATCTCCCAGAACATCCTTGTGTCATATATAAACCACACATTTCTTACCCACTATTGCTTTGTAGTATTATACTGCTAGTCAACCCGTCAAAGATTGTGTGCTTCAGTGGAGAAGCTTGACATAGATTGTTGAGGAGGCAAAGCAGAGTTAAAGAGGGCAAGAGGACAAATTCTACTTAAACTTATTATAGCTTAGCAACTAATTGTATTTCACATAATTTCCTAGGGTAGGGGGCCATAGCCCCCCTTGCCCCTATTGAAGCTCCTCCGGTGGCGTGCTTAGTGATGACGCGTACTGGACAAGGGGCTCATAGTCATAGTGTGGCAGGATGTCAGGTGGCTTTGCCTGAGGCACTGAGGCGCCGAGGGAGAGTGTGCATGGCCGCAACTGCCTAGCGGGCAACCGACGATCGTGTCATTGTAGAAGCTCGAGAGGGAGACGCAACAGGACGACGATGGGACATTCCTAAAGTGCGAGTACTACCAGATGATCTGCCAGGTCATTGCGCGACACCAAGCCAAAAAATATTCATCGCTCTGGCTTGATGCACGGCATGTCAAGACAGTGGATAGTTGGCAAGAAGAAAGAATAAAATGCTCATATATATGACGTAGTTAGAATTTAGCTAGTCATTGTATGGGAGGGGATTTGAGGCACGCAGAGGCGGGGGCACGCAGATTGTGGGTTGCCGATCTGCGCCAAGATTCACAAATTTGTCAGTGTATTTCGTGTATCTTCCCTTGTATATCACTGTGCGCATATCTGTATTCGCATCGTAAATGGAAAGCATCATACCTGTTTTCGTGGGACTATTTTCGAAAGTACTTATAATTTGGTGAACAGTGCATGTAACAAGTGTCTAGTAAAACGGTAGCCTTGTGCTAAAACTGCTCACCGTGTTCTTTTCTCTATCTGTCTTTTATTGAAGTATCGTCCGCTTCCCGGAAAACCCTATTTGCCGCTCCTTGCGGCAAAATGTTGGGAGAACGCACAGGGGGATCGAGTGGTCGTTCCAAGTGGGCCGGCCCGTTAAGTGTATTCAGTATTGCCGGTTTTAGGACACTTCTAGGACGTTCCAGCCGATTCTTTTTTATTTTAGGAACCTTCCAGCAGGTTCCTGAACCATTTTTTCCCATTTTCCGTTTCGTTTTCGTTTTTTCGTTTTTCTTTGTTGTTTTTCTTCTTTTGTCTCTTATTGCTTTTTTCTTCTTCTTTTCGTTTTTAGTTATTTCTGTTTCTTTTTTTCTTTTTTTCTTTTTTCCTTTTTTCTGTTTGTTTTCTTTCTTTGGTTTGTTATTTTATTTTCATTTTCTTTTCTCCTCTTTTTTTCAAAATATTCAAATTTTGTTTGTGTTTCCATAAAATGTTCACTTTTCAAAAAAAATGTTCTCACAATTCAAAATTGTTCTTGTCACACAAAAAAGTTCAAAACTTTTGAAATTCAGATAATGTACCAGATTTCATTTTTTTTTCACATTTTCAAAATATGTTCGCGCTTCCAAATTTGTTCGGGATTTTTTTAATTTTTTCTCCATTTCAAAATTTGTTCTCAAAATTCAAAAAATGTTCGTGCTTCTAAAAATTGTTCGCGCTTCCAAATTTGTTCTCCGTTTCAAAATTTGTTCTCAATATTCAAAAAATGTTCGTGCTTTTAAAAACTGTTTGCACTCCAAAATTTGTTCTCCGTTTCAAAAAAAATTCTCAATATTAAAAAAAAATTCGTGGTTCCAATTTTTTTTCTGTTTCAAAATTTGTTCTCAAGATTCAAAAAATGTTCGTAAATTAAAAACAATTTCAGGGAATTTTACAAAATTTCTGGTTTTCAAAATGTGTTCGTAATTTCAAAAAAACTGTTCGAGTTTTCAAAATATGTTCTCTGTTTCTTTTTCATTTTTACTTTTCTTTCCTTTTTTGTTGTTGTCATTTTTAATCTTTCTTTTGTTTGAAATTTTCAAATATTTTTTCTTAATATCAAAAAATGTTCTTGTGTTCAAAATTTGAAAAATGGTTGGTGTTTCGAAAAATGTTCTGGAATTTTAAAATGTCCAGCATTTGAAAAGGTGTTATAGTTTTCAAAATATATTCAAGATTTAAAAAAATATTTTATGGATTTCAAATTAATATTTCATGTTCGTCTTTTAAAAAAACGCACTTGCTACAGTACTCCTACAATACCTGCAGCATGTCCGTCACCAAAGTTTGATTGGTCTGTTGGCTATCGTTGCGCCCACAATAGCGGGAGATCCAGCGTTTGGTCCGTTGGCTATCGTTGCGCCCACAATAGCGGGAGATCCAGCGTTCGATTCCTAGAAAGCGCGCGCTTTTTTCCATTTTGTATTTTCATTTTACGCGATACACTGCACCGATTGGGCCGGCCTAGGTTAGACTCCTTCTGTGCGTTTGCTCGACTCCTTGCCGCAGCGAGCGGCAGCTTGGAGGGCAATTCCTATTTGACGCGCGCGGGCGGCAAGCTGTCGAGGAAACGCTTGAAGCTGTTTCGTTCGCGTGCATGTTGGGCCGGCCCACTATGGGGTTCGCGTGCTTCTTTTTCGTTCGCTGATGTTCCTTTCGTTATTTTTTTCTTCCACGTTTGGTTTTCTCTCTTGTTTTTTTCTTCTGGTTTTGTTCCGATTTTCTTCTTCTAGTTTTGTTTACGTTTCTTCTGGTTTGGTTTTCTCCTGTTTCTCTTCTGGTTTTTGGTTTTTGTCCTGCTTTCCTCTTTTGGTTTTGGTTTTTCTCTGTTGGTTTTGTTTTTTCAACGAATATACAAATGTTCACTATGTTTCTTAATTTTGTTCACTGTATATTACACAAATGTTCAGTGTGTATCCAAAAATTGTTCAGCGAGTATATTTAATTTTTTTTAAATGTTCATCGTATGGAATTCCCCTCCGAAGAAAACTGTTCAATGTGTATATTTAAATTGTTTAGGTTATATCACAAAAATGTTAAATATGTATTTTCAAATTGTTCAGCATATATCACAAAAAAGGTTCAATAGGTATTTGAGAAATGTTCATCGTATATTATGAAAATGTTCAACGTATATGAAAAAATGTTCAATGGTCAATTTTTTTATTTTTGGATCAGTCAGTACATATAGTTCTTAAGTAATCACGCAGCGTTTTGATTCCAATGACGCAGCAGCTAAAGTGGTAACGGGCGCTAGGTCTCTATTGTTGGGTTGGGAGTTCAATTCCTACATACAGCATTGTTTTTTGGGATTTTTAGCACTGGCTCGCTGTAACGCCAAGAAACGGGCTGGCCCATCCAATCGCGCATGCTCGTGTTCTTGACGCGTCAGCTAGGAGCTCCCCGCCTCGTCCTCGTGTTTAGTTGGGTTGGGGATGGGAACCAACTCGTCCTTCCGAATCTAATCTCTACTAACGTCGTGATGGTTCGACCTCGTTCGACCCCCCTCCCATTGCACGCACGCAGATTTTTTTCTTCTTCCAGAAATCGCCTCGCCGCTCGATAAAAAGAAAAGAAAAGAAAAGAAAGGAAACAACACACGACCGCACACCTCATCTTCCACTAACCCCACAATCCCTCATCCCCGATCCTCTCGTGAGAGAATCGCCGCCGGCAGCCTTCTCTCCTTCATCGCTCAACTTGGCAAAGGCGACGAGCACCTACCGCCCCTGCTCCCCCTCCGCCCTCTATCCCCTTGCTTGGAGACAGCTTCCACGGAGGTCAGGGAACTCGGCAACCCCACAACGGCGCCCTCACCGAGGCCCATGGCCCAGCTCCACTTGACCTCTCATCGGAGCCATTGGTGGGAACCAAGACTGGCGATCCGCGAGACTTGCATACAACGGCTTGGCTAGACGACCGTCATCCCTACCCTGCGTGGAGCCTTTCGCCGATCTGAGCGTGCTTCCCAGCAGACATCGCCATGCTGGAGTCACTTTCCTCTCCCTTATGATGTCGTACTGGACGCATGCTCCCCGCCCCAATGCCGGGCAATCCTGCCGGATCTGGTCGTCCTCGAACCCCAAAATCGGTGGTGGCCACGAGCAGCCAACTCTGTTCTCTGTCGTAGTTGAGGATGGGGTAACAAACGCATGTCGAGGCGGGGAGCTGGTACATGGGGTTCTTGGAGGGAGGAGCAAGCCGTCAATTGCTGCGGCGGGGTCGGAGGGGCAGGGGTTCTTGGAGGGAGGAGCAAGCCGTCAATTGCTGCGGCGGGGTCGGAGGGGCAGATCGGAGTCAGCCGAGTGACGTTCGTGACGGCCATGGTAACCTCTAAGGTACCTTCAGTCTATAGCTTGCAACTGCAAGCACGCCGTCACCGGAACTGCATGGAGGCCACACCCCTTCTGATTCATTTTCTCCAATCTTCAGAGTTGTGGCCTGTCTTCAGAAGCACAAAGCCACATCACGCTGATGACAATTGGCCGTCCATCGTTTGATTCGTGTTCGTAGTATTTTGTACATCTCCACAAGGTACAACACGGGTAATTTCACCCTATGTCGCTTATTGAATCCTGAAGCAATTAACTTATAGCTTAATTACCTGCAGACTATAGTTCTTTATTGGGAACGAAGGATTGGTCTATTTTTCTTTCACTCTGTTTGGATTTCTAGGAAGTCTTTTGCCTATTGTGCAACACATGAGTTCAAATATTTCTTATTTGATGTAGAATCAAATAAAAAGGTTGATGTTTCATGGCTCAATCAAACTGGAACCAACCTTACAAATACAACAATTCTTGCTCTGTTGTATGTGCTTCCAACCATTCATATTGAAGGAATATGTACAGAGGCTGGGCTCGTTAAACAACACCGTAAGCCATAACATAGCTTCAACCATGAACTGCAGTTAATTAGAAAAAAAACAATTTGTTATTCTGTGTTTGTGAGCAGTCTATCATGGATTCAGTTCAGTTGGAGGGTCTTCTATGGCTGCAACATAAGAAATAGTACACATCTAGCCATCCAAGATCCAACATTCAACAAAAGTCTAAGATTTGCTTAACTACTTCTTTTTTGATTTACTTGGGCAGTTAATTAACTGCTTTTCGTAGCTGGAGCTATACTATGTCATGATATACGAATTGAGGAAGAAATTGCAATAGATAGTCATGACATACAACACTTTTCATAAGGTGACTAAAAGATAACCTTGTGTTTCTTGCCGAATTTTAGTTTTTTGAACCGTCCATGATATTAGACACAAGATGTTGGCGGGAAATATCACATGTCATTATCAGGCATCTTTAGGGATGGAGGTTAGGCATTGTCAGCGAATGGCGAGGGGGGGGGGGGGGGGTGAAGTAGATCTTTTCTGAAATTACCAGCAACTGCCCACAAGTTTCATTGTTTGTCAATTTTATCCACGACTTTCATGTATTTATAGGTAATTCTTTTCAGCTGTGTATTATCCTCTTTGATTATCTTGCACTGCAGAATTATTATGCGATCAAATTTATAGGTGTATTCATTGTTTCTCCTCTTAACTATGTAGATGGAACAAGGATCACACATATTACTGTAAGCTATATTATTTTTTACATTTATGCATATTCTTTTTGGGACAGAAAATAAATTCAATTATAATGCGCAGATATATTTTCTCCCATCTATGTATTCTTGCTCAGAGAGAAAAACAAAGTAGCGATAATAAGGGGTTTTATATAATCTTATGTCTTGCGAACTGAAAAAAGAAACTAACACTCCCTCCGGTCCATAATCATTGACGCTGCTTTAGTACAACTTTGTACTAAAGCAGTGTCAATTATTATGAATCGGACGGAGTATCTCTTTTTTCCAGCTTGTAGCAAAATGTGGGATTACACACACAAAACAAGTAGCTCTTATGAAGTTCTTCAGTGTTGGTCATGTGTGTCTAAATATTGTTGCTGTTGTTGTCATCTATAAACAACAAGATTCTTTTCAAAAAAATTATTAGGCTGACTGTGATGAGAAAGGGAGCTTGGAGGAGGGCATCGTAGAGCTGATGCCACCTCAGCAGACAAAGAACACGAGAACGACGAGGTGAGCCGGTACTCTGCAGGAGCCGGACCATGGGGAGGTTCTAATTTTAAGAAATCTTGGTTGCTAGCATATGTAAGGTTTGAAGTATGGATTGAGAAAATAAACATCTAAATGCCAAGTAATTGTGTGAGAATTTGACACACTGGTTTAGGAATCCAGTACCGTTTTCCTCATCCTACTATCTTGAGTTTGTTGTGGAGGAAGTATTGACTATCTTTCTAAATGGACAAGAAGCAGTGTGATCATTATGCATTATTACTTCCTTCATGTTTATATGGGAGAATGGATTGGTTAAAGAGGACAAAAAGTTGCCATTTTAATTTGAACTGCTACAATCTGTTTGTCGTTGTGAGAAAACTTTCTAATACAGAACTTAGAGATTTACTCCCTCCGTCCCATAATATAAGACATTTTTACAAGCTAAAACAGCTTGCAAAAACATCTTATATTGTGGGACGGAGGGAGTATATATATTTGACTCATGCATGGAATGGACGCACATTATGGAGGAATCCCCTATATGATGTATGACGGGAATCAATGACGTAAGGCGACGGGAATCCCCTATGATTTATGATTCCTGCAAGTATATGGGGGTATTGTAGCCACATCATAGGGAAATAATTTGAAATATAGAGTTGTGATAAACTTGGCTATCATGATGTGAACTTGTTTCCTTTAGTTTGAACTTTGTGTTACTATCCTTGATTCATGCTTGCTTTGACACTGATATGTGAAATTGATGCTTATTCATCTTAATGTTGCTCAAAATATAATGTTTGTAATTAAGATCGAGTAGATGTTTTTGTGATCTCAGCACATCATGTTTTTTCATTATAATCTTAGTTGTGACATATTGGCTCACGTAGCAACACACGGGTATTTAGCTAGTATACCGTTAATATGCCAAACGCACGCATTCCTCCAAATCGGAGGAATCACGCGGAACGGACTCTCGCGAGGCGCTTTCACCTCCTTTCCCCCGACGCTACCTCCCGCCGCCGGTCGCTCATCTTCCTCGATCCGCGCCGCCGGCCGCTCCTCTCACTCGATCTGCGCGCCGGCCGATCCTCTCACTCGATCTGCGCCGCCGGCAACTCATCTTCTTCCCCCGCGGCGCCGGCCGCTCATCTCCCTCGTCTCCCTCAATCAGCTGCAGTGTGGCGGATGCGTGGCTCGCGGCCGTGAAGACGGGCGTCAGCGTCCAGTGCTCAGCCGGCAGCGAGGCGGAGTGTGCTCAGCTCACGGACAGGAAGACGAGCGGCAGCGGGGCGGCGGACGCGCGGCTCACGACCGGGAAGTCGGGCGGCGGCGTCTATCGCTCAATCGACGACTGAAGAGACGGGCGACGGCGGCATACGTGGGTGGCACCGTGGGCACGTGGTTGCGGCAAGAGGGGTGCCGGCCGGCGGCCAGCTTCGGTGCCAACGGAGGTTCTTGCCTTTTGCAGTTGTTCTTGCCTAGTTATTTGTACATGCTTGTTGAGATTGGTGACAAATTTTGTTGTCTATTTGTACATGTTTTGTTTTGCCTCTTGCAATTTTAAATTTCTGCATGTATATATAGACTAATTATGTCATTTATTTGGAATGATTGTGAAGCAAATTACGAATTAGTGGTGATGAAAAGACAAATAAAATGTTGTTTTGGAATTTAAATAAAATGTTTCTGAAAATACAATCACCGTTGCATGTATTGACAGAAAAGTAAACACCAATTTTAATATTTTTCATTCCATTCCATCCCACCAACCAAACATTGAGACGTAACCGTTTCATTCCACCTCATTATTCGTACCAAATAAGAGATGAAACCATTCCATTCCCATTCCCATGGAACGTAACCATGACATTTCATTACACTTCGTTCCTGAACCAAACACACCCTTAAAACTCTTGTGTTCTAGCAGCAGTGATGTAGATGAGAAGGACCCGAGCTATTCTGTTACAAATCACCAACAGACGACAACCACGTAACAATAGTAGGGGACGTATTCCGAAAGCTTATCCGAAACAGGTAAGTCGATGTTGTATCTTTGATGTTTTCTGTACGGTTGCTAGTTATTCAATCTTTTTTCTTATAGGCGCTTCTACTAGTTTGTCCAGTTTCAAAAACTTGGATCTTTGGCTTATCAAATATTGCCAGTAAGGAAAATTTTGGGGCCGAATCTTAGAACACGAATCTAAACTCCTAATATCTCAGTTGGTAGGTCGCGTTTCGGGTTTAATTTCCGTCCCACCTCAACCGGCCTATTTTGGTACTTCTTTGGTACTACTTCCCACCTCCCTCTGAACCGCGGAAAACCAAAAAAAAACCCAATGGAGTCCCGCACCCGCACCAACTCCCGTCATTGTTATCTCAGATGAACGTCAAAAAAAAACCCCGACTACAGACCGGCGAAAATTAACCAGCGAAAAAAAACGGCTTCTCGTGCCCTCGAGCGAGGTCTCGTGACGATCTTGCGACTACAGTGCCCTCCTTCGCCCGCTGCCGCCCATCGGTCCTTCCCCACCATCCCACGGCGGTCTCCATTGCGCCGGCGCGGGTCAAGCCCGGCGGTCTCCATTGCGCCGGCGCGGGTCAAGCCCGGCGGTCTCCATTGCGCCGGCGCGGATCCCCTTCTGGACCTGACGCTGGACAGGTCCAGGGCGTGGCGCCAGCGCCGACGGCGTACAAGACCCAGATCTGAACCTATACACGCCCTCCAGGTATACATCCAGATCACAACACACATGTGAACCTACATCTACACAGATCTGATCCTACATCCATACACATCACACATCTCTACACGCCCTCCAGTTATACATCCAGATCTGTAATTAACATCTATATACACAACACACATCTGAACCGCCATCACATATTAGATATTTACATAAACACACAGCCATCGCATACACGCATCCATCGGACTCCCTACAATTGAGAAGGTGTATAAACCATCAAACTGGTACAATGAGAAAGCACCATAAAACAGCTGCGTTATTTGTGAGTCATATGGTACTATCACCTTGTTTACATGTAAGGATCATGTTCCTTACATCTAAATATCATCAAATACAGCAGTTCACATATATAGCATGGATCATTTAATATGAAATAGAGATGTACATGTAAGGAAATGATTATCATGATAAGTGTACGTCATAGGGTCGCAATGTAAGGAAATACCGCAGTTTGTCTTGGATACTTTGTCGTAGCCTGGGTGCAGTGTAAGCAGCATGATCCATAAAAGAAATCTAGAGGGCTGGTCTGACCAAGATGAACAATCGATATTGTGGCCTGGGTGCAGTGTAAACAAGGTGATCCATAAAAGAAATCTAGAGGGCTGGTCTGACCAAGATGAACAATAAGTAAGAAAATCAACACCCGACGGCATTGCAAATAATGAATATACTGGTCATCATTTTAAAACATTTTGGATTTGCATTTCTTAAAACATGTATAAGATAGACTAAAGGTGAAGATAGATTTTAATGCTTTGAATTAAAGTACCTTCTTGTTCATGCCTTCAAGTTCGCCATCTCTCTTGCTTTGATGATGCATCACTTATCATTCTAGCTTTTATGTTTCTCTCAAACCTCAGAAAAACCAAAGCCACACAATCAAGGGAGGTAGCAGTCAAATCATTTGCCAATGGGTAATGCAAGAAGCAAAGCCGGTGAACATGAACAAGAGGACGACAAGGCTACAGGTATTGTTTGTTGCACTATGAAGACTTGCTTCTGTGCTAATATCACGCTTTTTGCAAAATGTATTGCAGATCAGACGAGCGTAAAAAATGATGAAGGATACAACGCAAACTTTATACCCGTTGATGAAAAAGTAGATGCTATTTGCGCGACTGAACCCGGTAAATGAAGTGTCAAAAATACTGTGATGTGATGCCCGACGTGCAAGTCTGACAATGTCTTGTACCATGCTTAATGTCTTGCAGCACCTATGAGCGACACAACACTGAAAGATGGTAATCCAAGCATCATAACCATATCTGCAGATGTTGAGCCTTTCTACACGACGGAGACGGGTACATGATTGATTGCGTGCATACTAGATTAATATTGAGGTTGTATTCATGCTTAATAAACTCTACAGATGGTCCGGAAAGGGTAAGTCCTGGGTACCATGATGATGGTCAAACATCTGCACTTACGGCTAGCCTAACACTCGATCATGCTATTCATAACATGCAGCTACGAGATAATTCACAAGGTATCCATATGCATGATATCCACCTTCCCAACCGTCGTTATATTTGTTTTCTTATTTGTATTTATACATGCAGACGACACATCTTGCGAACATCATGAAACTCTATCATTACATAATGAATGCAAAAAATACGCGGAACATGCAAGGGAGCAGTACAATGCAAGGAAACGTGCAGCTTATCGGGTTAAACGAAATGAGGAAATTGTCAGCTTACAAAATGAGAATCAGCCGGTAGTTGCAAAATCTGGTAAGCTTGGTGGACACTGTTAGTTTGATGTGCATACGTATGTTGCTTACTATGTACTACTTTGCATCTTATTAGATCATAGGGATGCTATCAACGCTCGTAGGCGGGCTGCTTATCGCAACAAGTTGTCAGATGGTTTGGGTAACCAACAAGTCATTGGAAAGTCTGCCCGTCGCCAGTCTCTATGTGATATCACAAATGTTCTCGAAGATATGGAGAGAACTAGACCCACACGAGATTATCATGGTTGGTAAATTGATCCACGTCCCGTATGTGTTGTCTTCGCAGAAAGTTTCACTTATTACGTATCTTAAATAAGTACTGACCAAGTTTGTTGAATCATATAATTCAGCTATCTCGGACTATACATCAGTCTCACCTAACGATAATTCATACCCGGATAATGCAATGGTCACATCGGATGTCCTTTCTGTTGGACATAACGAAGGTAACATGATCTCTCCATCTCCATGGTTGTGTTTTATCATTTGGAGATATTCTGTCAAGTTGACTTTTATCATTTCGTTTTATAAATAATTATATTAATGTCATCGTTATGTGACTTTAATTTCATCACAGACATTACGGCAATTCAGGAATATAAAAGCAAAACAGACCAAACAAGTGCACTGGAAAGTGATCTCTCTATGCGGAAAAAACAACCTAATGTCCAAGATGAAAATGCATTTGCCCTTCAATCATCAGGTAAACTTAAAGTGTAGTAACCATGATATTGATTATGTCTAAACCATTTAGCTGACATGTGTTTGGACAACTTTTGTCAACCAGACAACCCAGCTAGCTCTATTACAACTACGGGACTTTCTTGTCTCGTTAATGAGAATGAAATTCATGGTGAACATATTTTGCCTACTCATTCAACTAATTCCTGACATGTTACTGTTATATTAACAAAATTATGTGTTTGCCCCTAATGACATCAGATGCAAGAGCAGACCATAATTACACCCAAAAAAGAGATGATAGAACGGAAGAAGAACGCAAGAGAGACCATAGAAACGCACTACGAAGGGCCTCATATCGGCGGAAAAAGCAACTTAATGTCCGAGATGAATTTGCAATGCCCCTTGATTTAACAGGTATGGTTCAAAATGTTTTGTACATGATATGAGGTATCGTCTTAACCTATTAGCATAATTTTGTTTGGTCAAAT
The DNA here is from genome assembly GCA_963921465.1 of Triticum timopheevii. Lineage (NCBI taxonomy): Eukaryota > Viridiplantae > Streptophyta > Magnoliopsida > Poales > Poaceae > Triticum > Triticum timopheevii. Next base: position 474,299,920 of record OY997264.1, on the reverse strand, counting down.
CTGGTTCAACAGACACCCCAGCCAGATCGGAGACATTTCCAAGTTCAAATACGGTTTCATCTGGAATTATCTGTGACACCGAGCATCAAGGTAATCATATTTGTGTCTAATCATCCACCATTTTCGTTGGCGTATCTGTGATGTTCTCTAATATTCGGGAATGTAATCTTGTAATACACCCTAGAAACAGAGCTTAAAACGGAAGAAGAACGCAAGAGAGACCATAGAAATGCCCTGAGGAGGGCTTCCTATCGGCGTAAGAAACAATATACAGTGCAAGTTGAACATGCAAACACACTGCATTTATCAGGTATGCTATTAATGATTTAATCATTATGTTAATAACTGTTTTAATAAATAGGCAATAATATGTATGGACAACTTTTGTATGGAAGGGAACCACAATAGCTCTAACTATACATCATTCTTGGATGATGCGTCGGCATTTCCTGATACAACGGAGGTCTCGACTGAGATCATTAATGACATAGAGCTACAAGGTATTCAAATTTTGGATAACTATAACCGAAATTACTTCCATCTTAGATCCATGCTTTTTTATTTTCGGTAATGTTTTAAATGGCTACAGACGGGATATTGAATGACATACAAGAAACGCAAGAAAAAACTGAAGCAGAACGCAAGAGAGACCGTAGAAACGCCCTGCGGCGAGCTGCTTATTGGAGGAACGAGGTAGACTGTATCCAAGATCAAGACAAATATGCATCTGCTACTTCAGGTATGCGCTTCTATTCAATATCCATTTCTATGGCAGGCCCTGCTATTTCTATATGTGACTCCTCCAAATCCGATGAATCAAAATTAACTAAATACGATTTGAACTTAATTTTGATCCAGACAACCGAAATGGCCCTAGCGTTGCAGAATTAATGACAGAGGGAGCAACATTTCCCCCTTCAACTTTACACGCGTTTGTCATTCAGGACACTGTTCTAGCTAGGAGGCAGACTGACAATGAGCGGAAACGTAATTTAACAAACGATCAAATAAAGGCGAAAACGCAAGGAGCAGAGCATGCCATCAGAAGAGAAGTGACGAATTAACGTTGGAGGGGAGAGAATTAATGAACAAAAAAAGATGCGAGAGGAGCGTGCAACGCCGCAAAAGCATGTCTGACAATGAGAAGGGGGAGTCAAGTGCAAAGAGGAAGGCCAATTATGACCGAAGGAAAAAAAACACCGTTCAAAGAATGCATCGCAATCCCCCTTACAGACCTAGCAAACTCAGACTCCGAATGTCCCACATGCCCAAGCCGCGCGTCACCCGTCTCCCGGGCCGCAAAAGCTGATTCATCTGATGGCGATCCGGTGACGAATATGAATACATGCTCTGCCGATGCCACTGGTATGAATTTGCGATTGTCAGTTTCTTAAGCTCATTCTCAGCATGTCGTTCTAACATGATTGTGTCCGTTGTCGCTATTTGTATGACGACAATGCAGAAGACATCGATGTTTTCCAAAACGGCACCATGCGTCATGAGCAGGAAGCACATGACGGGTTTGATGAGGAGTACTACATGTTTTGCAACGAAGGTATTGCAAGCCCTACACTATGACACTTTGGTTCTCTATTGTTGTCTCATTTATTTGTTGTTAGTGAATTGTACGTGATTTTTCAACAAATCCCCGTAGGATCCGATAATGACATTTTGGATGATGATGAGGAAGCGAGCAAGTCTACCGATAAACTTAGCGAGATTGATCCATTTGACACTGTCTACTCAAATATTCCAGACAGCACTCACGTCCTGAAACTCGATGAAAATTGCAAACACTGTAAGGCCAGGAAGTTTACATCTGAGACTGACGGCTTCTGCTGTCGCAATGGCCAGATCGAGCTTAAGCAACCGGAACCAATCCCAGAGCTTATGAGGCTATGGTCTAGCATGGATGCAGATTCGAGACATTTTCGGGAGAACATACGGTTCTTCAACGGGCATTTCGCCTTCACCACCCTTGGGGTCAGCCTTGATGAAAACTACACAAACATGAGGTCTGGGGTGTACACATTCCGAGCTCACGGCACCATCTACCACAATGTCCATTCGTTCGGGCCTAGCTCGCGTCCAGAACATCTGCAGTTGTACTTCTATGACGACGACCCTAACCTAGATCATCGTAAGGAGGCCACCAAGCAATTAGACCAGGATGTCGTGAAGAGGTTAGTGGACATACTCAAAGAAAACCCATACTCCCAGCAATTTAGGAGTTTGGGTGCACACAAAGACAACCTCGATGATTATAGGATAGACCTAAACACCGATAAGAGGCTGGACCAAAGAAGGTATAATAGACCGGTGTCCTCTGAGGTCGCTGCAATTTGGGTTGAGGGCACTGACCTAGCAAAAAGGTTTGACCGCAAGATGACACTTTGTGGTAACAACAACGAAAGGCATAGTATTCGTGTCACCTCAGGGGCATACGACCCGTTGTCTTATCCATTATTCTATCCAATGGGGGAGCTAGGTTGGCATCCGAAGCTACCCAAACGTAATGTTGATTGGAATGTTGTCCAAAATCCTCTTTTGTCTTATGATGATGAGGATGATGCAGGTATGTTGTTTTGTGTCCCATTTTGTTAAAAATATCTTCTTGTTGTTTAAGATAATGCTCACGCGATCTGAATCAAACGTGTGCAGAGGGGAATAGCAGGTTATGCGTCTCCGTTAGAGACTACTACTGTTACATGCTGCAAACAAGGCCTGCGATATTCAATCCAATTCTCTGTGGAGCACGCCTACTACAGCAATGGGCGGTTGACATGTACATCAAGATTGAGAGCTGTCGGCTGAGGTGGTACAGGAAGAACCAGATGCAGATCCGTGCCGATTTGTATAAAGGAGTTGTTGATGCGATATCATCGGGGGAGATGCGAGCAAGCGCTGTTGGGGTGAGAATAGTTCTCCCTGGAACTTACCCTGGTGGCGACCGCGACATGAAGAAGAGACATATGGATGCCATGGCAATTGTCCATACATACGGGAAGCCTGACATCTTCTTGACCATGACTTGCAACCCTAAATGGGAAGACATAACAAATGAGTTGCTTCCCGGACAGACGGCGCAAGACCGACCTGATATTGTGGCTCGTGTGTTCTATGGCAAACTAGAGGCTATGAAAGATTTGTTGCTCAAGAAGATGGTCCTGGGTGTTGTTGTTGCTTGTGTTTACGTAGTGGAGTTCCAGAAGAGAGGCCTCCCCCACGCACATTTTTTGTTGATCATGGATTCAAATTATAAGCTTCTTGTCCCAGAGCAGTATGACCGTCTCATTTCCGCAGAGCTCCCAGACAAGCAGAAGTATCCGGAATTGTATGCAATGGTGGTAAAACATATGATGCATGGACCATGCGGTGCTCTCAACCCCAAGAATGTTTGCATGCAAGATAATGAATGCAAGTGCAGATACCCGCGGCCGTTCAATGACAACACGATACAAGGCAAGGACTCATACCCAGTTTATCGTCGTAGAGACGATGGTAGACGTGCTAAGGTTCGAGGGAAAATGTTGGACAACCGATGGGTTGTGCCATATAACCCTTACCTTCTGCGGATGTTTAATTGCCACATAAACGTCGAGGTCTGCTCTAGCATAAAGGCTGTAAAATACATTTATAAGTACATTTATAAGGGCCATGATAAGGCTTCTTTCAGCATTGACCAGCCAGACGCTGATGGTAACATTGATGAGATCAAGAGATACATTGACGCAAGATGGGTCACCCCTCCGGAGGCTATGTGGAGGATATTTGGTTTCCCACTGTGAGCCAATTACCCGCCTGTCTTGCAGTTGCATCTTCATCTCCCGAATATGCACAGGGTTGCATTCAATGCACAGGCTGACTTGAAAAATGTTGTATCTTCTGAGAATGCTTCAAAATCCATGTTAACGGAATATTTCAAGGCAAACGAAAAACACCCTTGGGCAAGGCATATATTGTACAAGGATTTCCCCGGAAGCTTCACATGGGAGAAGAAAAAGAAGTTCTGGAAGACAAGGATGGAGCGTTTCCAAATAGGTCGTATCGTGTCTGCCAATCCTGCCGAGGGTGAGCGATACTACCTTCGTGTGTTGTTGAACCATGTTATGGGGAAAACATCATTTGAGGACTTGCTCACCGTCGACGGCGTGTTATGTGGGAGCTTTAGAGAGGCCGGTGAAAGGTTGGGACTCATCGAGGCAGACAACACGCTCGACGACTGTCTTACTGAGGCGGAGCAGTGGGCTATGCCATGTTCTCTTAGGAGGCTTTTTGCAACAATATTGGTGCACTGCGAGCCAGGCGACGTGCGCGGTTTATGGGATAGACACCTCGAGCCTATGTCTGATGACTACCGTCGGACACGCACGTCCCCGAACGAGGTGGAGCAGATGGTGTTGCTTGACATTAGGGGTATGTTGCAGTCTATGGGTAAAGACATTGTTGATTTCGCTCTTCCAACCATCGATGATGCGTTTGACCCAACCGAGGGCGAGGCCAGAGAGATCATCGAGGAATCAACTGTTGAGTTTGACGAAAGTGACACTAAATTGTCATCTTCCTTGAATTTTGAGCAAAGGGCTGCATACGACGAAATACTAGCGTCTGTTGAACGCGGTGATGGGGGGTATATTCTTTGTTGATGGTCCTGGAGGTACAGGGAAGACCTTCCTGTACAGGGCGATGCTCGCCAAGGTGAGGCGTGAGGGCAAGATTGCTATCGCTACCGCGACATCGGGTGTCGCGGCTTCTATCATGCCTGGAGGCAGGACTGCCCACTCAAGGTTCAAAATCCCACTGAGTTGCGATGATGGAGCGTCGTGCAGCTTCACCAAGCAGAGTGGGACCGCCAAGCTGCTAAGGATGGCCTCATTGATACTATGGGATGAGGCCAGCATGACTAAGCGACAAGCGGTTGAGGCATTAGACAATAGCATGCGCGACATCATGGGAATACGCGATCGACCCTTTGGAGGAAAGACTGTTGTTTTTGGCGGGGACTTTAGGCAAGTGCTTCCGGTTGTCAGAAGGGGGTCACGGGGCCAGATAATAGATGCAAGCCTCCGAAGTTCTCATCTATGGAACAGTATGCGGCAGCTTCGGCTCATCACCAACATGAGGGCTGGTAATGACACGTGGTTTGCAGATTACTTGCTCAGGGTTGGTAATGGCACTGAGGAAGCCGACGACCAAGGCAACATACTACTCCCAGATGATATTTGTCTCCCATCTACAGGCGAGCTTGACGACCTGGAGAAGCTGATTGACCACGTGTTTCCAAGTCTAGATGACAACATGGCAGATTCGAGTTACATGACATCTCGCGCAATCCTTTCCACGACAAATGATAACGTCGACAAGATAAACATCCGTTTGATAGAGCGTTTCCAAGGAGACGAAGTAATCTACCATAGCTTTGATAGTGCAGAGGACGATCCATACGGCTACTACGCTCCTGAGTTTCTAAACGGATTGACTCCCAATGGTCTTCCTCCGCATGCACTAAAACTAAAGCTGAACTGCCCTGTGATACTTCTAAGGAACAATGATCCAGCTAATGGTCTGTGTAACGGGACTAGGCTTGTTGTTAGAGGTTTTGAGAGGAACACCATTGATGCAGAAATCATGATTGGACAACACGCTGGTAGGAGGGTCTTCCTTCCTTGAATACCTCTATGCCCATCTGACAACGACATGTTTCCTTTTAAGTTTAAGAGGAAGCAATTTCCGATAAGGCTTAGCTTTGCTATGACGATTAACAAGGCTCAAGGGCAGACCATCCTCATTGTTGGTGTGTATCTACCTAATCCAGTGTTCTCTCATGGTCAGCTATATGTTGCTTTGTCTCGAGCCACCGCGAAGAGAAACATTAAAATACTTATTCAGAAGGAGAAACCAAAGGATAAGGCCAACAAGCAACATAACAACCCGAAGAAGCGTAAAAGACCGACCGTTTCGTTGCTGACTTCAATGAAGAACATCGTCTACAAGGAAGTATTTACAGGATGAAGTTAGGTCTTATAAGACCTGGTGTATTTATATATGAAATTTACTCTTCCGATGGTCAATAATTGATGAAATTCGGTTGTATGACATATTTTTTCATTTGGTATCTCGGTTGTTAGAGTTATACACAAATAAGTTAATGTAATAACTGCATTTCAATAAACTTATACTGTGTTATGTGTAATCTGATATTGTACATGTCACACAGCTTACTGTGTTACGTGTAAGACTAGAATCAGAAATAATGATTGGTATCATGAAGATCTGCATCATGTTTAATTAATATTTAACCTTTATTACTTTTATTTGCTTTCCACTATCGCAATCTTTCTGGCAATGTATATGTCACACAGCGTACCGTGTTATTTGTAATTTGAGATTCCGAAATAATGTTTATCTTCATATAGAGCCGGTACATGTTACTATTACTTTGTACAGTTTGATTAAAACCTGTAGCATGCATGTGATGTCATCATTAAGCATGCAGATTATATTTGATACATTGAATTTCAGTGTGTGTGATAATTTTTTTACATACTCATTAAATGGCTAAAATCTTACATGTTGACGCACTGCGTTGAGCTTTATGAGTGTTTATGACCGTGTTATATTTCTTTTGTTGAACCCAGTTTTAAATGCTGTACCTTTTTCATGTACAGCTGTAGCTATGAAGGTCTCTTTTTATTTAGTTCCCTAATTCATGTTACAGCTGTAGCTATGAAGGTCTCTTTTTATTTAGTTCCCTAATTCTTGTTATGTTGAGTTTTAAATGTTGTACCTTTTTCATGTTCTCATCCCTGTTTGAACAAGGAAATGTAAGTAAATGTTACAGCTGGCACAAACTTGAATGAAGTGTTAATGCATTTGAAGATAACAATATTCAACATAGTTCTAATAAAATCCCGTGTATAAGGAAATTTTAAAATTGTTTTCAAAAAATGTACAATACGTGCATGTTAACTATTTTATTTGCGTCATGAAATGTACGATGCGTCCCTTTGGTAACGGTACCACACCAAAGCCAAAAAGGATTAGGATGCATAATCACGTCGAGCCTATTAACCTGCCTATTAGTAGTACATATCCTGTTACCCTAGACGAGATGAAAGAAGGTTTGGGGGACGGTTGGTGTTGTAGAAACGATCTAATTCTGCAGTCAACCAAGGAGAGCAACAAGCTGATGCAAACTCTCATAAGGAAGATCCAAACCAAGGAGAGCACATTCAAGAATGCGACTTAAGAGCAGTCTGCATTGTAATCATTAGTAGTTATACAATATTCTTTACAGATTTCTATGTTTTATGTTTCAACGCTACTTAAGAGCAGTTTGCATTGTAATCAATATGGAGTCAAACTATGACAGTGTGAATAAAGAACAGATATTGTTTAATGCTTCCCTTTGAGCTTTGTCGCCTAACATGCTATAATTTGCTTTGTCTTATATGAATACGCGGTACAAATACTATAGTCTGTACTTTCCTCGAAATTTTCTTTTTATTACAAATGGCATTGACTGCGTTTGTGATATATATTACCTAACTTACATCACAAAATGCACAAGCTTATCAATTAAGCATGCTGGTTTTGAAAGTGCGGCTGTTACTATGGTGTGCATATACAATCAAATTAAAAGAGACACGCCAATTAAAAAAAGGTACGAAGTTAGCTTTTCATGCGCATACTCAGTTGTGCATGCAATCGCGACCAACAAATTAAGCCATCAAAGACCGACTAAACTAATTATTACTATTGCTACTAACTTCTATTTAATTTTTTGGTACTATTTTAAAATGCCCATAAAATAGTCGTTGCAAAGTAACAAAACGACATCTCATCACATGTAATAAAATCAAATTTGTTGGGATTTTAGAAAATAACATATGTAGTATAATAATATCTGAGTAAATAATCAATTTTTAAAATTGCATCATGTTGGTAATTAATGGTAAAATATTTAATCGACGAAATATTGGCGAATCCATGGTAATATATTAATTGCGTGACTACACTTACCTTAACGCACTATCACCTTAATTATTTTGATATATCCTATTATTGCGTTCGTAAATAAAAATCTGAACTCATCTTTATATTCCCGCATTTTGTTATATTGAATATATCGTATTCACAGGTGAAAAGGAAACAATGATACTGGTGAGATATTTGACATGATTTCGATCAGATTAAGAATCTCAAATTTCTATAAATAATTAATTGATTGAAAATGTTTTAGCAATAAATTATTTGTTGCCAAAGAACTCCCAGGACATACTATTTATAATAGTTTCGATAGTATAGGTTTTTTTCGCTAGACGGCCACATTGAAATATTGAAAGAATTTTGATTATCCCGCCTGTTGGCCCCTTGGACTATATATATAAATTCCAGTACCCGTGCCCGTGCGCCCCTCTATCTTTCTTTAACTCTTCATCCATTAGCTCCCTGACCATGGTGATATCGTACAGCTCGAGGCCCTCGAGGAGGGTGATGGCGAATCCACCGGATACCATCATGCCTCTGCCTACCATCCCTCCGGTGAACAAGCAAGTGTACAGATCTTCATGCACGCTTATCTGAGATCATCATTTGTTGATCCCATCATTTCGGGTTATTTTATGTAGGTTCCTGAATTTTCAAAGTGTACAGATGGAACATATCTATCAAAGATGTTGGATCATTCGAGCTAAGGTGATGTGGAAGTCCCATATCAGGGTGCATGCAATGGGAAACCCATACTTTCGTTGCATACTTCTGGACCAGGAAGTTAGTGATCAGTAAATATAGCAACATTTTTTTAATGTATATACACATGTGTTCTATAGTATTGTTATCTGATTTTTTAAAAATTTACAGGGAACAAAGATTGAAGCAATTGCATTCAGCAACCAAGCTTATCGATTCAACGCCATTCTGCAGACCGGGCTAACTTATAACTTCAGTAGCGCCGGGATAAACCCCATGGAAATGCTAGATGGTCACTTCTGGTATCTATGCAAGGAGTTTGTCGTTCAACTAAATGATATAACCATGGTTAGGACATCGGTGCACAATATTGCATCGACAATTTGTCCACCTTTTTTCCCACAACTTGGTGCCATATCCTTGCTACGGGACAAACAAATTACCGGTGCAACATCTTTTAGTTTGTTTTTGCATATTTGTCGATTTAACATTTTGTCTCACCAGACTTAATTTTTTCCAGATGTTCTTGGTATTCTTGTCTATGCTGGTAGGATACAACATAGGTGGGATTCAGTATATAGACGCCAGGTCCATTTTGTTGAGATAGGCATCATGAATTTTCGGTAAACTCCAATCAGTACTTGAGGTTTTATATGATTATTAATATTTGATAGTTGCCTACCAACAACATATCTTTATCATTACAGACGGGAGATACTTTTTATACGCCTAAGCCAAGAGCATGCTGGTCGTCACTTGTACCACTTGCAGCACACTGATAATTTGTTCGAGAAAATGGCAGTTACGTACATACAGGTTAACCGTAGGGATAAGTGCATGGAGACTATGAGGGAGAGCACATTCTTGTTCTCCCCCGACATTAATGATGATGTTCATCATCTGCAAGGTGAATTCTATAAACTATTTTGATTTGTATGGCTTTTTTTGTTCTTTTCTGTACTACGATGTTATCAGTACTAACAAATTATTTTTTCGTAGATATCCACGAAGCCTGCTTAATGACACTTGACGAAACAGTATCATATGTCAATGCTGCAGTTGTAGTCTGGAAAAATGGACAATAGATGAATTTGCTTTTCAACACGGCTCAATCAAAAGCTCATTTCCCTCGGTCCTTTTATCTACATTTGTAATAATAATGTATTCTCACAGAACAAACATTTCTTTTAAAGTGTATTTTCTTTTTTCTTGGCAACTCTAAGTGTACTTAATTCGGGATATTTGGTTTTATACAAAGGTTGTTTTTTTCCGATTCGTTGAGATTGAACTGGAACAAAATTTCAACTATAATAAAAGGAGAAAGATCTGATACGCCCCTGTCACGTTTATTTATACTTAGAAAGAATCATCTACGTCTTAAAAACGACTAGACACATTTGGCAGGCAATAAAAATCATTACTAATATATCCGTTTATATATATGCTGCTTCAACGTCCTAATTGGCAACGTGCAGGATATGATCCGTCCAAAAGCTGAAATTATTTTATACTAGGAAATGAATAATATAGACATGCACGGATGGAATGATATGGGCACTTTCCATCGGCCTTAGGTACCATCCGATGCTGAAAATCAGGCGTAATTAAAAGTTTGATTATTATTTGGCTTTCAACAATGGAAGTTTCCGTATTTTTTGGAAGGCACATAAGTCTATATGATACAGCTGCCAAACAGGAGCTCCTGTTTCAACCCGTGCACTTGCCTTCACCAATTTTCGATCACTCACGACTCTCATCAATGGAGGTTGTGCACGAGCCAGTTGATGTTCAGCTCGCACCACAAGAGGCTTTTCCCGCACCTCAGGAGGCTGCGGGCAACGTTAATGCCGTAGAAGATGCCGTTGAATATATTTTTTCAATTTATCACTGTTGTCCAGGACGATGAGGCACTAAAGTAAGTTGTAATGCTCTTCATATTAATCTCGTACACATCAGTCTAGATATCAGTTGGGCAACACAGCAGGCTAGACATAATTTACCATAATAAATAACTATATTATGTTTGGTTGTCTAGGTGTTGTATATTTTAGTGTATATATATTTTGCACTGTTTAACCGTTGTTAAATATTTTATGTGTGACTCTGTATCCCATCTTATTTTTATTATCTATAACATTATTGAAGACAAAATAGCTAACATGCAAAAGAGCTAGCGTGTTTTCAATTAAGTAACTTTTTTCACTGCTTTGTATTATACAAAATAGTTAGTCTAAATGTGATACAGAGATGGTTGGATGTTTTTTGGTAAGATTGGTCTGCATTTTTTGGGCAGCACAATTTGGATTAGAAGCAAACGACCATATCATATTGAAATCAGCCTACGGATGCTCCAGGAAACAATTAGCCTTTTTGGAAAAATTCATCCTGAGTGCTTCAATCTAGCAGTTCGTAAGCTTGCTAGCGCTGAAGTAGAGAGCACTGCAGGTACAAGAATGCTTGGAAACAAACATTTTTTCGACTTGCAGTTTCATTCTCTGGCACGGGCCCTCAGATACTCTTCGATGGATCAAGAAACACGCACCGCGGTGCTGATTGACAATGCCATTGTTCGGCCGTTTCCTAAATATGATGTCTTCAACTCTAACATTGTAAGATACTCATACTTAAAATTTAATTTGCTTATTCTATTTTGTACTAACATGTGTCTATTTACGACAGTATCTACTACCATTTGTTTCCGTGGATTCTTCGTACGGACTACTTGTAGTCAACATGGAAACTAGGAGGGTTCTCCCAATCGATCCATCAATCGACGGATATGGTGGACCATACAACTTTCATAACACTGAGACGAGGAAGGAAATCACAATGCTGAAAGAAGAATTCAACAATGTGTTGCAGATGAGGATCCCTGGTTGGAATTCCAATCTCGATGACTGGTCAACGCACAGCATCGCTTCAAACGGCAGGCGGTAATATAGTAAATCGATCGCACGCGTTATAAGCAGACCGTTATAGTTGTAATATTGTTATTTTTTTTGTAACAGCAAAGACTCCGCTTTACTTGTCCTACAGGAGATGGCTCACCAGAATGGTACTACTGATTCTGGTAGGAAGACCACTAGCGTAAGTACACAATAACGAAGTATATCGTGCGATTTATTTTCGAGCAATTTATAAATTACTATTTTTCCATCTTCTCTAGGATTCAATATAGCTCAGAAAGAACCTGCTGGTCCAGATGCTGACAATAAAAAACAATGAAGCAGCTGGAAGCATACCAGATGAAATTAAAGAGGCATTGAGGGTTTTATACGACTGAATATGGTCCATTGCATTTTCGTATGTCGCAAATAAATGGCTACTACATCTTTGTTAGGATCGTACTGAGAATTATCTATTTGGCAATACGGTATCTATTAAATGCATTGGATGATTTATATAGGGTTAAATACTTTTTTTTGTTTTTTATATATTAAACATTTGTTTTGAGACACACCCTATAACTCATGTGCGTCAACGTCAATTATAACAGTAAAGTCATGAACTACATAATTGGCAATACAAACTATATATAACTAACATGGCAATGCCTACTTATCAACATCAGCGCTAAAATAAAATCACATGGCAATGCCCCACGCAGAAACTTTATGGCAGTATATGTAATGTTTGTACGCGTACTTAATTTGGGATATCTGGTTTTAGACAAAGGTATATTTTTTTCGATTCGTTTAGATTGGACTGTAAATATGGCATGCCATAGGAACAAAATATTCAACTATAAAAAGGAGCAAGATCTGATACGCCCCGTCACGTCTTTTTATAATTAGGAAGAATCATCTACGTCTTAAAAACAACTTGATATATTTGGCAGGCAATAAAAAGCATTAATAATATATCCGTTTATATATATGCTGCATAGACATCCTAATTGCCAAGACACCTCAGCGAACGATCACTCACGTGTACCGATCAGCGATGGAGCCCATCATTGGAAACAATGCGCCGGCGATCCAGGTTGTGGCAGCGCGCACATACCAGGAGGTTCCTGTGCCCATGCCCCTGGATGCCGCTGGCCCCGACCCCAATGAGGCTGCCCTGCAGCTCCACGATGTGGTGGGCGACCCCCAGGAGGATTTGCCCGCACCCCTGCATCTTCTGCCCCCACCCAGGCATTTCGTTGAAGATGCACTCGAATATATATTCGGCTTCATGAACGGCGTTCATGATGAACAGACACTAGAGTAAGATATGCTATTGTATGTTTATTTTCTCTAAAGATATCTTATTAGAACTAGGTCGTACACAACAGACTTTGTTTGATATAGGATGTACTTGATTTGTTTGTCTTTAGATTAAATCTTAAATTTTCCTGCTCTTAGTTTTTAACAAATTAATATTGTTATTAGAGAGAAGTTATTATTTAATTTTAGCTTTTGCTAAAAGGTGCTGCAAACATTTACATGCTCTATCTATAGTTTAACAAAATATTACGTTCTGCTCATAGCTATTAGATTATCTAGAAAATGTTACCATATGAACATTTTTATGTTTTAAAGTACCACTCATAATGCTAACCATATTTATGGATTTTTACGTGCAGCTCTATCTGGATAAGAAGCGATACACCGTACCGGATCGAAATCAGTCTCAGAATGCTGAAGGACACACTATTTGTAACGTCCGCAAGTCTACATCCCGATTGCTTTAATCTCGCTGTTCGTAAGCTTGCTAGCGCTGAAGTAGAGAGGCATGCAGGCACCAACATGGTTGGAGGAAAACATTATTTTGACTTGCAGTTCCATGCTCAATCACGAGCTCTAAGGTATTCCTGGATGCCGCAAGGGCAGCGCACCTCGACGCTGATCAACAATGCTGTTCTACAGCCCTTTCCTAGATATGATGTGTTCAACTCCACAATTGTAAGAGTTTTTAATTCCTAAATTATTTTTTCTTTCCTGATAGCATTTAACCTGTGTTGACCTTATGTAGTATCTACTTCCGTTGTCTATCCCGGATTCATCGTATGGTCTACTTGTGGTAAATCGGATGAGGAGAAGGGTTATCGTATTTAATCCATCACTAGACGTACGACAAGTGGGAAATATCTCTCACAACAAAGAGATGATGAAGGAGATCACTATTTTGAAGCAAGAACTCAGTGAAGTTTTGCAAGCTAGGGTCCTTGGATGGAACACCGAACTAATGGATTGGCGACAAGACAACATGTCATTCAATTTTCGGCGGTAATTTAATAAATTTTTCAGATGAATAAGATGCAGTATGTAGAAATCTCATGTTTTTATTCTGTTTGTCACAACAAAGACTCGGGTTTCTTAGTTCTACAAGAGATGGCCCACCAGCTAGGTTCTTTGCGTAGCATGACCTGGATGAACACTACAGTAATTATCTTTACACGAATTTTAATGTGCCACTTATAATCCAACCACTTTGGAGTTTCATGGTGAATTTGTTTCATTGTTTCTAGGATCCAATTATGCTCAGGAGCCAAGTGGTAGTCCAGATGCTCATGGTCAAAGACAATCTAGCTGCTGGAAACATCCCTCAAGAGATTACGGCGGCCTTGAGGGTTTTGAACAACTAAATATGCTTCTATGCATGCAGAACCGTCAGGAATACTTCAATCATCTTGTCATGTTTGGTTATGGATGGAAACTATAATTTTTGTTTTTGGGTTTATACAATATTTAAGAACTATTTGGAGTTTTGGTACTACTACAAGTTGGTTTCGCTGTTATGTTTGTTGTTTTGGTAATTTATTATTGTCTGACGTCAATGATCTTTTAGCCACATTTGATAGCTAAAAAACAATCTCACCCACAATTATATATCCTACCCTACAAGGATTCAACCGCTCCAACGACAAAGCAACTTATTCCGGCGAGGGGTGTAGCTTCTGAAGCTAGAAATCGAGCTTCACATTCTGGTTCCCAATCAGTGTTGCAATCAATAGAGGAGGCGGGAGATAGGCGCCATGATGCATCGAGGATAGAGGACAAGGGGGAGAGGTGGCATCAGTAGACTATGCACATACCGATCTTTAGTAGGGGAACCACAATATGTCCCTGTGTTTAAGTGGGCCAGGGCAGACCATCTGGGCTATTTCCTCACACTAAAGAAATAAAGCCTAACGCTTGTGACGTAGATATATAAATAATTGCTGGCCAAATGCATGATTAGCACGTATCGCTTTCCTGATAATTTTTCCCGAAGCTGCTGGGTTATGACGGGAGTGCAAGCTCAGACAGATTCACTCAACTAGGTCCAGGCTGTTAACACCAGCGACCTTGACCTCGCTGCCAACTTGGTTAATGGTAAGCTTGATTCCCGCCACAAAAAAAATGTGGGGAAAATATTTATTAGAGGAAAGGCACCGGCCCCCACAGTTGAAATCAAGGGGGGGGGGGCAGATTTGATAGAGAAGTAAATCAGGGCCCCACCATTCAAATCAGGGGGTCGGAGATTTATTTAGAGGGGGACAAACACTGGGCCCCACAAAACACGCAACCAACAACGCTTTCTGGGTGGGCATCGAGTGTTGCACTTCCTCACGACAGAGTAAGTCCGGTTTCATTTATTTTTTTCGTTTGGGAAAGTTATGGGTTAAGGGAGACGTAATTTAGGCAACTTTTAATCTGTTACTGGTTTTTTGCATAGTGTAATCAAAACAAATATCTTGCCGATTTTGTTGATAGTATTTTTTTATGGAAACATGCAAATAAGGAAGGACAGGGTGCACCTTCCTAACTGTTGTCACACAATTCCCCACGGCCTCATATCTAATCAATAAAATCCTACGGGCTCCTTCCTCTCTCGCTTTACCAGTTGGACGACCGACTTTTTGCCCCGTCAATGGAAGCAATGGCAAATTTTGGGGGAGTGCGACACGCAGTCGACTACGTGTACGATTTCATAGCACTTTCCTCAGACGAAGAACTACTTGAGTAAGTTCTCACGGCCAGATAGATCTAATATTTTTTGCTGTTCATCGTCTAAGTCCACTGCCATGTACATGTATACTTTGCATTTAGAAGATATACCCTCATAAAAAATCTTCCTGCCCTGTACATATATACTTTACGTTTAGATTAGAAGATATAACCTGGTCAGGATCACGTGGTTTTTGTCTAAGTTCAGACGTCTGTTACAATGGCTGAATGTGTAGTTATTTTTTTATACAAGTATATAAATACATATTCAATGGTTGTTACCAAATATTATATTTGTATTGGTAAAATGTGTCTAAAACTAGTGTTTTTCGGCGTCTAACATAAATAGCTGATAAGTATGAAATGAAATACGTATGAAACTGTGGTCCAAAACTATGGGGTCTAACACCTTTTACAACCATGTTGAACAAGCTATAAACTACATGTTGAATTTTTTTCATCCAAAATCTACAACAATTTTTATGCAGGTCCATGTACTACTACGAAAACACTTCAATCTGTTAGTTTATTGTCGGTACATAATATTAAAATACTTAACTTGGTAGAGATTACAATATCTTTTAGGTCATTTAATGTGATATATACTATTGTTTAATTATTCATATCTTATAGACAGCAACACAGTTTTATCGTTTGAGTTTAGGATTACTTGAAGTCATATAATTGGTATGAACCTTGATCTTCATTTTTTACAGCACAATCTGGATTAGGAGCCCGCGCCCATTCCCTATCGAGATTAGCCTACGGATCATCCGAGACACCATCCTAGGAGATGGACTTGTCCATCCGTTATGCTTCAATCTAGCTGTGCGTAAGATTACTACCGACGCAGCAGAGAGGAGCGCAGGCACCAGCTATGTTGGAAAGACACATTTTTTCAATTTGGGATTCCATGTGCAAGCACGGGCGCTAAGGCAGACTTGGTTAAGCCAAGAACAGCGCACCAATTCACTGATTAACAATGTCGTGCTTGAGCCTTTTCCAAGATACGACGTGTTTCACACCCCTACAATTGTAAGTGTTCTCATTCTTACAAATTAGTTGGTTACTTTGTTTGACATTTACCTTTGTCTACCAAATGTAGTATCTTCTACCACTGTCACTCGTGGATTCGTTCTACGGTCTTTTAGCAGTGAACATGGAAATGGAGAGGACTATCGTTATTGACTATTCGAACCAGGATGTGTTTCATTTTGAGGACCCCCACGGCACTGAACTTCATAGGGAAGCCCTTTTAGTGAAGCAAGAATTCAGCTCTGTATTGCAACAGGAGGCCCCTGATAGGAACAGCCAACTTGTGGAATGGCCCGAACAAGATAACATTCATGTTTCACCTCGGCGGTACTATTCTAAATTTGGCTTGCATATTAGTGCGTGCTCTAATATAGCTAATACAATATTTTTTTTGGTGACAGTATGGACTCCGGATTCAAAGTTCTACAGGAGATGGCCCATCTGTATGAAACCATCGGTAATGACATGGTTCATAACATGCCTAGGACTGACGTAAGTGATTTTGTAATGAGGTTACAGATTGCATATATTTGCTAAATATATCTTCTGACTTTGTTTATGCATAATTTGTAGGATCCACAAAGTCTCAGGAAGTGACTAATGGTCCAGCTGATGATGGTTAGGGATAACGAAGCAAAGGATAACATTCCAGAACAAGTTAGAGCAGCGTTGAGATTTATTGGTGGCTAAGGAGGACTTCTGCATCGATAAATACCTTATAATAAAATGATGTTTAGTTGCTTTCTAGGAAATATATCTGTTTCAATGCCCGAGCTGATCAGATGATCAGTTGACATTTTCTCTTATATTTATGTTGGTTGGTATCCACTAGCTATAGATTGATGTTGGCATCCCCTAGCTTTGTTGGTTATATATCTATCCTTCCATCCATCTAAATTTTACGGGAAGAAGGCCATATTAGTTTGGACCAAGTTTGGTGCTGCAGGTGCACCAAAATACTTTTGTGTTAGACCATGATAGGTTCACAACGTACTCATAGACCGGCAGGTGATGTTTTCAGATATTCAGTGCCTCGCAACATATACTACCTCGTATAGTATAACTCCATCCATACACGCACTGCTATACTATACGAGGTTTTCTTCGTAATAAAAAACACATTCTAGCTAGCGAGTAGTCAATAAAAATATGATTGTCATACGGCACGTACCTTGCATATATTATATAAGTTTCAAATTCTCCTTTATCTGCCTCTCTCGCCGATTCCTTCAATTCCATCCTTGCAAATAAACGCTGATTATCTTTTATGTGTTCCTGAATAGAAAACAAAAATTAGAGAGAGCAATGGGTTTTCTTATTGAGCAGTACATATAGATAAAACCTAAAACTAAAATAGTAGGTATGTTAGAGCCAGACATATATATATATATATATATCGCATCTTTGACTAAGTATATTGGACGAAAACGAATCCTATTTGTGAGCTAGATGTCTATTTATCATGTTGCTATTTACCTCTTCAAGTGTTTGCCTTATTTTTTATCCTAATGTATGGCACTCTTATGGTCCCGCAGAAGGTTTCTTTTTATGCTTTTCCCAAATTCATGTTTTTTTCCCGCCGAAGAAAAAACTACTCAACTTATTTTTAAAATTTTGTCATGCCTATTAAAAAATTGTATATGTGTTTTGAAATATGTTCATCATGCATTCAAGAAAAATTCAACATGTATTAAACAAAGTAATGCTCAAAATTACTCTTACATTTATACAAACACGTTCTTTATGTTTTTACATATTTATAGAGTGATGGAATCCAACGATCATTTCCTGCATTATTTGCCTGCAGATTAAAGTGTAACTTGACCCTATTAGAATGATGTAATGGACTCACTTATCAAATTTGAGTTGAGCATACTCTTACATTAGAAGGCTTGAAGGCTCCACATGATTTTACATTCACCCGTGTTTGGTTGATCAAGGGATATCATTTGCACTGAAAACAGACATTTGTACAGTGAAATCAAATAGCCACCACAACACTAATGTATAAGAATTTTGATTAAAAAAAGAGACTGATATTCAACAGCCAGATACATTTAAAATTCTAAAATTGATTGACGCCATTGTTATTTTTTAAAAATGCGATTATGCCATAATTGAGCTTAGCAATTTTAACATTTCAAATGAGGAAATCATCAAGCAATTTAGTTTTTAGGTCTCATTTAATTAAATTCATAGTGTTTGTTATAAATTATTTGGAAAACAATGAACTCTATGGCTCTTATTACTAAACAGACTATCCTGATGTTTTATATATGGAATTTGGGTTGGCTAATTGGATCCTAGCAAACCAAGACAACGATGCATCTTGCTTTGCACGTCAATGAGATTTTAACTAAGCAAACAATCTGTGCGTCTTACACAATTTGTGTATTTATCATCAAGCTTAACATATACAAGTCCACTAACAATATCGAGACCCCCACATATATTATCCCAGGCCTGCATATCCGGTTCAGTGATTGTTCGACATAAACAAGACCACTCACAATACTACTACTAAGCTACTATAATGAAAACAAGTCAATTTTTGTTCAAGTTGATACCGTTTAGTCGTGTAGAGGGTGTACCTGGCTGGTCAAATTCACTGGAGTCAGCTCTGTCTCACCACAGTCTTCACCACCGTGGCCTTGTCTTGGCCGTCGGGGATACCTCTTCGCCCAGGCCCTGCCTTTGAAGCCGGGTCACGGCACCTCGATACATCATCGAGGAGGATATCAGGTCTTGGAAGCAAAAAAAGGAATAATTTTCTTCAAGTTGCTACCATGTAGTCGTGTAGAGGATGTACCGACCTGGGCAAAGTCGCTGAATTATGCTCTGTCACAAATTTTCTGCAATAGTTCCACGCCCCCTTGTGACCTACGGCCGCTCGTACCAGTCGATGTTGACGTTGTAACAGGTCGATGATGCATTAGGTGCATCTGTGTTTTGATTGTGCATACAACAAGAACAGAAGCTTGTTAATTGCCATCTTTTAGAAACAAAACATTTTAGATTATGTTAATGTTTATTTAACTTGATTTAACCGTATGAAAAGTCATGTTTACCTATTCAAACTGAACAATAATAAAAATAGAATCAATATTTAAATAGACAAATAAGATATTTTGATTTTATATGGCATGCAATTAGTAAATTATCTGCCATGATAAGTTGTTTATTTAATTAATACAATAATTTAATTTTTTAGTAAGTTCTGATTTCTGCCATCTTTTCTAATTTATTATGAGGTGTGTTTGATGAAAAAAGGAAAGATATCTACAACATACGTAAGTATATATGGTAAAACTGGAAATATATCTGCTACTCAGCCTTCCCCTGCATGGCCTACCTATATATGTTAACCTCCTCTGCCATCCCTCACCCCCCTCCTTACTCTCCCTTCGCCCATCACAGATAGCAAAGGATCATAATACCCATACTTGGAGCACCAATTCCCTAGGAGTACCTTACGTAAGCAAGGAGCACCAAGAAGTCGAGGTCCTCTAGGTATGTGAAAATTTCTGGATCTTTGTATTCTGTAAAAGGGCAACTGTTACTAGATTAGGATCATGCTTTGGTCAGGCATACCATCAAAATCCAAAAAAAGAACACCATTGGAGATAACAACTTGAAGAAAAATATCATAGCCAATACAATTGATTTTAGATCTAATCAAGCAGTCCTATTAGATGGGCTGCAACTGAATACAAACAGTTATTTCAGATATTATAGGCTAACAGTCTATTCTGGACATCGCAAGTGTGGCATACACCTAACTGTTTAAGATATGACCATAGTTGATTGCCTAACTTTTTTATGAAATCTTATAAATATATTTGAGCCAGAAAAACAAACAATTAACTTCTTAAGTGTTTCAACATGCCAGAAAACAAACAAATTTAACCATCTTCTGAAGATAGATATCATCAGAGTCATAATATTAAATCATTACATGTAATAGAAATTGCATGAGACATAATGCTTCGATGGAATAGTCTAAAAGTATTCATAAAGCCAAATTTATTAATGGCAGTGCTTCCTAATTTTACCCTGACAAAACACAATATGATAGAATATATACAGAAATATGTAGTGCTGCAAACATTGCATTTTTCTATTTTTGATAGTACCACATTTTTTTGGATGAACAAATACAATCATTGGAGTTAACCAATCAGCAAAAAAATTGTATTGATTAAATATGATTGCATACTCTACAAAAAATCCAGATAGTATAAACTCTCAATGAAACAATGTTGTGTCAATCTGGTTTCTAAATAAGAACTATTGCATGGAGAATACAGGAGAAAAATAATAAAACATGTCCTCATTTACTGTATTAGCGAGATATTTGATAATATCAAGTTTACAACAATATGTAAATTAGCACTCCTGCAATTTATATCAGTCACAGAAAATCACACAGACCTTGCTTATCCTTGTTCTCCTATACATAGCTCATACCTGTGGACGGCGACTTGCCATTTTTAACCATCGTGTGTGTATCGTCCAAAGTTTGTCGCCGTCCACAGCACTTATCCTAAAGCTAATAGTAGCAGTACACGTTCACAATACCTAGCAAGCAGAATCCCTGTGGACTTTCAATCCTCACAAGCAGAATCAGGCCTCAGATGTAAAGGTAAAAAATCCTGCTATTTGGAAGCAATGCCCAGATAATATAGGGTTCTTAAATCTTAATTTTACCAACAGCACAGCGACTTTTAAATGTTTTGACAATTAAGAATTAATACTGACACATGAGCGCTCCAAAGGCGGGAAGCACGAAATAGCTATATGGGGGGGGACTTAATCTAAGTTCACTTTAATATATTACCCAAGCATGTAATATATATGTAGGCAACAACTGCCTCTGCCTAAAGAACAGAGTTTGACTGAATTTGTAGGGAAAACTATCAAGGACTACGATACCAAATTAATATCATTGGACACGCAACAAAAATATATTTTCTTATTATATATATTTAGTATTGTAGTTGTTGATGGTTTTTCCTACAAACATGATCAAACTATGCACCATTTGACTTCGGACAACATTTATATGCCTTCTTTTCATAGACAGGGGGGAGTAGTATCTTTATTTGTTTTGCTTTTTCTCCTCTAAATATAGTGTTTCCAGTTTTCTACCGACTAGGCTTTATCAATCATCATCGTATTGCCTACACGCAATTCATACCAAACCAAATGGATCAAGTCGTTCACATTTACACATGCCGGAAACAATGAGATAAGCGAAAAGAAGGTACTGTACCTCGATCGTGTCCATGGAATGGATGATGTCCTGCTCGTCAAACAGCATGTCCTCCACCGACACCTTGCTGACCTTGACGTAATCCGAGAGCAGCAGCCTGTATGGCCTTGGTGGCGTGGGTCATGAACACGCGGCCCTTGAACGTCGTCTGCAAACAAAAACAGAGCAAATTCAGGTACCAAACAGCATAACAACATCGACCTCCGACGCGTATTACCTACTTACCTTCTCGAGGAAGTAGGGCAGCGAGGCGGCGTGGTCCAAGTGGAAGCTGCAATTCCAATCCAAGGCCGGAAATTAGGCGTTAGGAACGCAGATATGCGCAGGTGGGGATGGGGGCGCGGTTGCTTACTGGGTGACGAGGAGGACGTCGATGGCGGAGGGGTCGATCTCGTCGAAGTAGGGCAGCGCCGCCATGCCGGAGTAGGCCGGGTGGATGCCGCAGTGGACCATAGGCTGCACCACCGTGGCCGTGTCTTCGCCCTGGCCCTCCATGTGCGGCCGTGCCACGGTGCCTCGATAGAACAGCGAGGATGATATCAGGTTAGGGAAGCAACAAATGGAAGAAGTAGATGAGGAAATGGTTCGGATCGCGTACCGGGGCTTTTGGCGTTGCAGATCGAGGCACCCCGCTTCGGATCTGAGCAAGGAACTCGCCGGAGACCAGCACCACGGCGGATCCGAACGGCGACCAGATCCAACACCCGCGCCTGGTCGATGTGCCCGTGGTCGTCAACATCTGTCGCACACGGGTCGCCGGAGAGTGGTGCGGTGGTCGGCTGGCGGAGTCGTGGTGGTGACGAGCTCCGCGACGTTCGCGACGATGCGGCTGGGGGAGGTGAGCGGGTTAGATGTGCGACTGGCGAGTGAGTTGAGAGGAGAGGGGAGGGACTGATGCGGCATGAGCGGGCGGAGGAGCGCGGCCGGCAGCTCGTCGACGCGCGTGGCGATGCGGCGATGCGGCGGCGGAGGGGAAAGGGGCAGTTGAAGTGTGTGGAGTGAGGAGTGAATGGATAAGGTGAATGGGGCGGGGTAGGTGGCCACGAGTTATGCGGGCGGCAGGGGAGGCGGGCCGACGTGGCGGGGAGGCGGACCCACGCCCGGGGGAGGCAGTCCAACGCGCAGGGGAGGTGGGTCGATGCCTAGCCCATGATGCATTTGGTCTGGGCCTGGATGTCGTGGAATTGTCACGGCAGATGTCCTTAGTGTCAGGACTTAGTCGCGAGGCCAACACATCTATGTCGTAGCTTGAGAGGGGTTGAGCGGAATCGAGAGACGCAACACAAGACAGGGATTTAGACAGCTTCGGGCCCCGGGAAACATCATCCGGTAAAAACCCTACATGCTGTTTGAGGCTAGGTCTCATTATCATCACGAGGGAATCGCCGTAAACCGGCTCTCCTCTTTGTGTCTAGCCCTAGAGATTATTGCTTGTCGCTTGTCGCTTCTAACTTGTCCCTCTTTGGGGAGCCCTGCCCCTCCTTATATGTGCTGAAGGGGCGGTTTACATGTGGAGTCCTATTAGGATTAGGACTAGCCTATCTCTAATACAAACCGGATACAAGTCCTAGTCTTAACTCCTTGTAAGACAAATATTCCTTTCCTCTTAAACCGGCCCACCATAGTTGAATCGGCCTTCATGAACCGCCCATTGGGCCACCGGGTCTTGTTGCTCCTCTGGCCCACCTGCTGGATTACCAATGAGCTGTAAACTGTCTGGTCTGTGCAGGTCGCCGGTGAATCGCCAAGTCCGGCCGGTTTATCCTTCCGGCCGGTTTACGCCGCGGGGCATATCCCCGACATTAGCCCTCAAGTTTAGCTTGGATTTATCCATGGTAAACTTATGCTGCAAAATAAACACCAGAACAATTCTGACTGGTTGTGCTCCGGGTTAAGAATTCTTGTGGACCGACACTGATCATCCTTAAGTCCTTGTTATTTCCTCCTTCTAGAAAATCTGGTTCAATAACCAGCTTCATACTCAATTTGCTGATGTTGGTTTCTCATAGAAAAATATTGTGAAGAATAATCCACTTGAGTCGGCTTCCAATGACTTAACAGAAATAATGGTCCTTGAAATCCTCATCTGATCTTCAGCCGGTTTAAAAATGTAGAACTTGCCGGTTTATAAATATTGATGGTACCGGACCATAACTGTTTGTTAACATCAGCTTTTGAAAATATACCTCTTATATGCCTATCAATTGTAGCCCTCAAATCTTACGAAGGTAACGTAGTAACAGCTTAAGATTTGCTTCAATATGAATGTCACAAGCTTGAAGAAATCCAGTTTGTTCATCTCAATCACTAGTCAGAATTGAGTATTCCCCATATGTAGCCCCCAAGTGCCGGGTTGTCATGCTTGCAGTAACCTGGGACTTGTAATTTCCTGATGCTCATAAAAACTTCAACCAGTGTAGCCCCCAAGGGCCGGGTCATTATGCAATAATGAGCAGGGACTTTATATATACTTCAATGACAATAACATCATATGATATAACCCCCATCATGGGGCTTGAATCCACGTCCACAAGGTTAAGAGCCTTGTGCTTTACCAACTGAGCAATGTACCCTTCAATATAATGGATAAAAAGCTTTGTACCTTGAATTGTTGACAGGAGCAATTGGCAGCCCCCAAGGGCCGGCTCATTGTAATGTGATGAGTCGGGTCTTCAATAAGATGAGCAAAAAATGACTTTGCATTAGCCCCCAAGTGTCATGGTGCATGCTTGCAGCGTCATGAGACTTGAATGTAATCTCAATTTGAATAATGTAGCCCCCAAGGGCCGGGTTGTAAGCCTGCAGCGACTCGGGACTATTCCTTCAATTGTAAAATAAGTCATATCCATTGATAAAATAATAACCATTGCGCTAAAGCGACTTTGAAAACCTCAATCATAATACTGGTCATTGGTAACCATAATAAAAATCCAGCCATGTTGGCTATTCAAGATAATATAATCCGGTATGAAAACCTTATTCAGTATCATAATAAAAATTCAGCCAAGTTTGGCTATTTGAATAATATAACCCAATGATTTATAAGCGCATGATTCCAATGGCGCAATCCAAATATATACTGGCGACGTATAGTCCAAAAGCCAGGCCGGTTTAATAAACACCGGATAATTTTCCATCATATACTGGCGACTTATCGTCTTAAAGCCAGGCCGGTTTAATAAACACCGGATAATTTATCATCATGCTTTATTCAATCTGTGCCTGCATACAACAAGTTTAAAGTGTCCTGGCGGTTTACTGCCGGACGGGTCATAATGCCCAACATATAACCCAGGTTTATAACCAAGGCTGCACTTAAGAATACTCAAATATGAAATATATCATACCTGTGACATTGAATAACATCATTGGTTTACCAACTTTTTGTAGTAAGGGCGATAACCCCAATCTTGAGTAATGATAACTCCTTTCACACTATGCCAGTTTATGATAAACCGTACCGGGCTTATGATAAACCGGATTAACCATATATAATACTGGCGACTTGTAGTCCAACCAGACCGGGCTGATAGTATCCCGATTATAACTTGATTGTGTACTGACAACTTGTAGTTGAAAGCCGAGCCGGGTTGATAAACACCGGTTTACTCCATAATAGGATGGTAACAGAAAATCAAACCGGGCAGATAGCCTCCGGATTAAAAATGAACCAAATCCGTCAGCTGAACCGGTAAAAAGTGTTGTTGGTTTAAATGAAACACAACAAAAACAAAGAACAAACAAACCATGAAAACAACATGGAAACCAAGGTAATGATAAAAAATCGTTTGCAAACATATGCTATACTAAGCTGTTCAGATGGTATTACCATGGTCGGACAGGATCAAGCCCCCAATAGGTGTGACAATGATTCAAGTCAGCCAGGTCCCCAAATGACTCGTGGCATATATGCCAGATCAAGAGGCGTGGCTGGTTCGGGTTCGACCATGCCCCCAAGTGATTTGATGGCCTTAGGCCGACCAAGAGGTGTGACTGGTTCAGACTTGACCATGTCCCCAAGTGATCTGGTGGCTGTCGCCTATCAAAAGGTGTCGCGTTGGTTCGGACTCGACCAAGGCCCCTAGTGATATATAAAAAAACAAATGTCAAGGGGTAAACCGGAGGCCGCTTTAAGACAGAACCTCCGTGTAACCACGCATGATGTAAAAAGAATAGAGACCCCGCTTTATGAAGCAGAAGCCCCCATATGATCAATAATATGTTTAGGCCAATAAGGCGGGATACCCGTGTTTGAACCGCGCATCATGGCAGCAGATCCTCTTCGGTAATTTTTAACTTTTTGCAAGAGGTAAATTATTCTTGAACCGGGATCTTGAGCCGGATATTAAAAGCTTCAGAACTTTGTGGGAGTAATCTTTCCCTTGAGCCGGATATTAAACCGGAATCCTTCTTTTTAAGCCGGAAATTTTCTGACGGCCTTTAAACTCAAACTTGTGAGAAGTTAATTCCTTTTTGAACCGGACATTGTTAAATCAGATTTGAGAGCTTCAGAGCTTTGTGAGAGAACAGATTTCCCTTGAACCGGATTGTAAACCGGATATTTGAGAGCTTCAGTGAGACTGGCTTCCCTTGAACCGGATTTTAAACCGGAATCTTTTCTGATGACCCGAAACTTCTTCATTGAGCCAGGATTTTGTAATTGTCATATACTTTCTAAGCCGGAAATTTTCTGACGGCCTTCAAATAACAGTAGCCTCCCGGACCGGGTTATCTTTCCCTCCATCGTCCTGGGGTTCCTAAATTTGCTGAAAACTGGCAAGATTTGCTGACTCATGTCATCGTAGCCCCCGAGTCTCAAGGTGACTCGAGGAGTTGGCTTGAAACTCTCCATATTTGACCGTGATGTAAACCGGCATAACTTGTATATCATTGGTGTTGATAGCACGATGTGAATCCACAGAAGGTTGAGGTGACTGCGGTGGGTTATAAATGGTCCCGTATGAGCCGTGTCAGCAACTCGGCCAATGGTTCCTTCCAACTGGTTGTTTCAAGCTTAACCAAACTGTAGTGGCGGCGATTTGTGCGCCTGCCCATTGAGTCATCCATTGCAGACGGCGGCTTATAATATATGATAATTTGCCTCCAATTTATTGGAAGAAAACCGGGCTTCCTAAGCAGTGACTTGCTCATTCTCAATAAACAGCTCATGCAGATAGGTGCGACCCAGTGTGTTGATGTAGACCGGACCGCGGGAGCGGTGGTTTGTGCGTGTCCGTTCCTTAGGCAGTATGACACAGATAAACACTGGTATAGAATGTTGCCCGCTCATGCTCCATACCCTCGGTATAAACATAATTGTCCTGTGTACAAAAAACACAGCAAGGCGGAGTAGCTTTTGTCGAAAGAAATCAGCATATACTTAACAAAAATATACAGGACAAATATCACCTGATTGTTTTTGTTCGACGAGTCTTTCAGAGCTTTTCTTCATCATTGCCCTGGGTGCAAACACCCTGACGTGCAACATTATATACATGTTTGCCTCGTCCATCATTTGAAACCTGCCTATAGAGTAGGAGTATTTTGCATTGACTTGGATCTTCACGTTTGGGAATGATGAAAAGCAGAGGCAACAGCGGCGGCTCAGCAAGCGTCCGCGAAAACTGTGGCTCAAAGCGGAGCAAGGTCAGGGTGGCCGGGACATGGCCGTAGCGACAGCTCGGCGGAGGCGGTTTACAGCCGGTCAGCAGAGGCGCAGCGACTCAGCTTAGCTGCGACACACAGTAGACAGGCCGGCTCTCCGACGGCGCGTTGACGGCCTGATGTATCATGCCAGAGGTTATCCACCGTAGAGTTGATGATCACCATGGTGAAGCTAAAATTAATCACGGCCGAGTCGGCCACGGCGTTGTAAACCGGTGCGGACGAATGTCGGCCGCGGGGGTTGTAAACCGGACCACCGCGGTTTGCGCGCGTCCGTTAAGCAGTGTGGAATGGTCAAAAGCCAGTATATAATGACGCCGGTGCACGCTCCATATGCATGGTGTAACACCAATGTTGTGGCGAATAATTGTCCTGCATATAAAAATATGCAAAACCAACGTAATTGTTCTTTTTACAAAAACAATATATGTCAAAAAATAGACTTAGATGGATATCACCTGATTCGTTTGGGCCGGAAATAACCCGCCATGAAGTTGATGATAACTGTATGAAGCGGAAATCAATCACGGATGAACCGGCCGCAGCGTGGTAAACCGGTGCGGACGTGTGAGTTGTCCTCCGTGTTGTAAGCCGGTGCGAACGCGTGAACCGGCCGCGAGAGTGAACGGGCGAGTCGTCTCCATCTCCGTGGTATAATATCACTTTTTGTCATAAATAATTGCCCTGCATAAACAATATTGCAGACCAAGACAAAGATAAACTGCTCTTTGACAAAAAACAATATCTGTTAATAAAACAAACGTGGATGAATATCACCTGACTCGCCCGGACAACAGATAAATCGGCTGCGGCACGATAAACCGGTGCAGTCGGGCAAGTTAATCGCAGGCTCAGTAAGCCATGTGGACAGTCGAGTCAATCGCAGGCGTTGTCAGCCTCGCAAACGGGCAAAGTTGATGTAGCGGGGGTGGCAACTTGTGCAGGATGAGCGCCAGTGCAAAAAATAATATTTGCCCACGCCACTTTTGCGACACCTTTTTGTAGAAATAATGGTCCTACGAAAAATACCATAGACCAGTGTAATTGTTCTTTGATGCAAACAATATGTTTAATAAAATAAACTTAAATGGATAGATATCACCTGATGTATTTGAACAACAGACATAAAATGTCCGCTAGTATCTGTCCAGGATGTCTTGTGCTGCGATTTTTAACCTTTGAACAGAGAAAAATACTACCAGTACTTGGCCTTGTGTGGGATGCAGCAACGACAGTAGTGACTGCAGTTTTCATTGGCCTAGTGGCCGCTCACGGTACATGCGGCTAGATACGCCGTCATGGCACCCCTTTTTTTTTAACAACAAACACCCAGATCTTCTGACTTTTCTTCCAACCGGCCATACTAATCTCTTTTACTCATACCTTCATTAGCAGGCACAAAGGTGCACGAGGTGTGGCCGGGTCTCTTACTCGTACAGAATAAGAATTTGAAAGGGCGGCCGCACCACAGCAAATAGAGGCGGCAGCTCAGAGGCACGCACCAGCAGCAGGCAGAGAGGCCGAGGCAAACACTTAAGGCACGGAGACGCGAGAGCCGACCTGGACCAGCGACCGGCCGGAGGCAGAGGTGCGAGGTGAAAGCCGGCCAGGCGCAGCGACGGAGTCCGTGCCTATGATCCTATCCTCTTCCAGGTCGTGGTTGACCTCGGGACTTGATTCCAGCCCACTCACGCACGCGTTGATACGGATTGGTACTACGTGGCATACGGTAGCTGTAGGACTTCTTGTCTGACTCGGCGATGCGTAGCAACCACACCGATAGCAGATCCAAACAAAACCTTATCCAGGTCTCGCCGTAGAATCTTCCATCTGTAGCAACAAACTTGGAAAGACAACTTATTGTTGCGCTGGATTTTTTCCTTCTTTTAACCTCGTTCGATGAACTCGGAGTCGATCCTGTGCTCCTGTTTTTGTTTATTCAGCAAGCAGCCTAACAAAGAATCCGACCAGATGTCGTCTCGGTCTGCCCTGCGGCTGCTGCAGTCGACATTGATTGGTCTTCGGATTCGCCGAGCCATGTGCGGGGCGGCGCGCACAAACCTTAAAATCTCTTCATCTCTGATCAATCTTGTATCTATCAGCTCCAGAGCTAATTATAACTCCAATCACTAAACCATGGATATTGCCGGTTCTTTTTTCATCCGACGAATCGCGAGCTTCTTAATCCCTGTGAGAAATCCCTCCAAGAACTCAACACCACCGTGCGCGAGCCCCACGGTGGGCGCCAACTGTCGTGGAATTGTCACGGCAGATGTCCTTAGTGTCAGGACTTAGTCGCGAGGCCAACACATCTATGTCGTAGCTTGAGAGGGGTTGAGCGGAATCGAGAGACGCAACACAAGACAGGGATTTAGACAGCTTCGGGCCCCGGGAAACATCATCCGGTAAAAACCCTACATGCTGTTTGAGGCTAGGTCTCATTATCATCACGAGGGAATCGCCGTAAACCGGCTCTCCTCTTTGTGTCTAGCCCTAGAGATTATTGCTTGTCGCTTGTCGCTTCTAACTTGTCCCTCTTTGGGGAGCCCTGCCCCTCCTTATATGTGCTGAAGGGGCGGTTTACATGTGGAGTCCTATTAGGATTAGGACTAGCCTATCTCTAATACAAACCGGATACAAGTCCTAGTCTTAACTCCTTGTAAGACAAATATTCCTTTCCTCTTAAACCGGCCCACCATAGTTGAACCGGCCTTCATGAACCGCCCATTGGGCCACCAGGTCTTGTTGCTCCTCTGGCCCGCCTGCTGGATTACCAATGAGCTGTAAACTGTCTGGTCTGTGCAGGTCGCCGGTGAATCGCCAAGTCCGGCCGGTTTATCCTTCCGGCCGGTTTACGCCGCGGGGCATATCCCCGACACTGGACGTGCTGTTTATGGCCCATGTATTTTTTTTTGTAATAGTTTACAAATGTTTTTTTTGTTGGACATTTGTTCGTAGCCTACAAAAATATTTTAAATAATTATCAAATGACTAATTACTTATATATGAACATTAAGGTTTGTTGTTTATCCCGAGTTTCATGGGGTAGGACATTTATTTAGCCAACATTTATTTAAATAGGTATCCTTTTTTGCATAGAAAAAAATTCTGTTAGTTTCACTATTATTTTTTATATATATTATATATATTATATATACAAATATAATGCACTATGGAATACCATTTATATTTCATCTTAAATATTTCATCATGGTATATTTGTTATTAGTGGACGTCTGATTTTTTTTGTGATTATTTTTATACCTCATAAAATATCATGTATATTTACAGTATACATACCTAGAATACTAAATATGGTGCATAAAAATAAATATGTATATTCTTATGACATATACTAAGGGTATCACAAAACAAATCATATAAAAAATAAATATACTCGGTTAATGTTGGTTGGTTTGTTTTAGTTTTTGTATGGCAATTTTCCATAGCCAATACAAATAATTTATAATAACTTAAGCAATTTCAGACGCTTATTTACTTATATATGAACATTTTTTTTGCCCCGATTTGTTGTGTTAGTAAAATGATCTAAGCATCATTTTTTCCTAATATAACCAAATACTATTTTGTTTAGCAGAGAAAACAGTTGTGTTGGTTTCATATTCAGATTTATCATATATTTTATATAATTTTATGATGCAGTAAAAAGTATTAATTATATTTCAGCATAGATATAAATTGATGGGTTCCGACATACTCACTGATGAAACGATGACAGACCACAGTGAAACACCACGAGAAGAGGTGCATATAGCTAACCTTCCTCTGTATGTATCTTATAGATGATAATACGGAAGGGCTTTCTTTATTTTTCTTGTTTTTTCAGAATACGGGAGACATGGATATGGACTTTGGAGATGCACGGAAAGAATCCATTGAGGGTTCAGATGCGATGACGCTGAAAGGGGACGAAGATTCACAACATAAAAATGTCGAAGAGGTTATATCTCATAACAAACCGAAAAAGGATGCTAATTTACATATTATCCCACAAGGTATTTTTTACTATTATTATCAATCTTATTTTTGTAGTATTGTCTTTTGTGTTCAACTAATTTTGCTCATTTTGATTGTTAATTTGGCTCATATTTTTATGAATTCGACAGACTATGTTTGTACCGCTAGGGATATTACAGTCATCGAATCAATCAAGTCCGCCCCGAAGAATACCCAGTTCGTAGACATTGGAGATGCATTGTTATCAACCGATGATTTGAAATGCCTTATGAAAGATGATATGTTCTTACATGACGGTGTAAGACCAATTGCACAAACTTTGTAATTAATAATACGAACAATATATAATATCATAAAATATAAATATAATCTAAATGCCCATTTCAGGTGATAAACGCTTACATATATTGCATACTTGCTCACGAGCATCTACAAGACAGGGCGGGTGAAAAGGTACACATTATTAGCACGTTTGTATCGGGCCAGATAAAAGAAGACGGGGAAAGAGACATAGACCCATCAAAATATCGTCGCATCGTGCATCATGTTAATAGTTATCTACAACAAGATATGGTTAGTTTTTGTCTCGTAATCCATGCATATAATTATGGATTGTTTTTATTTAGTTCATATGTTTAATGATTTATTAATAACTATATCTAATTGTGACTGTGACTTGTATCTTATTTACACCAGTTATTCATTCCGATTAACATGCCGGGCTACCATTGGTATCTAGCAGTTGCCAACGCCAAAAAATGAGAGATCCAAGTATTGGACTCACTTGGCGAGAATGTCAAACGCAATGACCTTGCTACTACGGTAACTATCTATTTATTTTCTCATCTTAGCATTTATTTTGTTTGACTTCATCCTTAACATTTCTCATATATACATAAAAGTTATTAGGGATCAAGAAATGGCTGAAACTTGCAGAGCATAGTCCGGAATTTATCAAAGGTCATAAGTGGCCTGATCTCAATGTTACAAAATGGACGGTTGTAGAGCAAATTTAGAAGGCAATACAAACCGATGGGTAAGCACTTGTTTCAATATTTTGTTTTTAAATTCATCTGTGTGATATTCTAAAGCATTATTTTTTTAATATTATAGCGTATCATGTGGATTGTTTATGCTAAATTTTATGGAATACTGGACACCACATGGACTGTCAGACCAGTTTACGCAGGTATTTCAGTTTTATACATTATTTCATAATGTTTTATCAAAATATTTTATAATTTTTTTTCAATTTTTTTTGTAGGAGGATATGAAACATTTTCGACAAAAATTAGCAATTATTTTGCTCGATTCAGAGCTTAATAAGTTAAAAGGATGTCCCATGTACCATCAACCTCTTAACGAAGAAACTTTAGCTAATTCTGATCTTGAGATCCTGGATGATCCATCTGACGTGGTCGAAGAGAAACGTCCCGCCCCAATCACTATCATTCCCACGGACCAACGTGAAATACTTGCCGGCCTTTGCAACTACATCATGTCGATCAATGATGCTGGATGTTTGGAGTAAGTATCATGTATCAATATTTAATGTGCGGATGTATATTATTGTTTTTCTTACCATCCAAATTACAGCAAGGTGTGGGCTCGGAGCTCCACACCCGATCCAATGAGCTTAAGTCTTAAGAAACTTCAGTGCATACTTAACATGGAGCATCCCATGGACAATGATTGCTTCAACACCGCCATGCTTATGCTGGCATGTGACGAGGGAGTATTGTTCACAGACCCTCCTATACACTACATGGATCTACGATTTTGTGTAAGTTACCGTAACTCTTCATTCTAGGTGCCATTAGTATGAACATGTTGAAACAATATTTTTTTTCTTCTACTTAGTCCATGCTGCTAGAGTCAACCCGAGGTCAGAAGTTTTGTGAGAAGGAAACTATCCAGACGTTGGCAACATTATTTGATAGCTGGCCTGGGATGGAGACCAACATCTCATCTTGCAATAAGGTAAATAAAATATTTTGACCATTGTTATCATGGTTTGTTTTTGTTTCTAAAAGCTCCACTTGTAGATTTATCTTCCCTATGCATCCATCGGCCGATACATCCTATACATCATCGACAAAAAGGCACGTCGTCTACATATTATGGATCCTATTCAATCATCACAATCGTCAGAGGATAAAAACTTGAGGCATTCACTGAGATTAAAAAGTTTTTCAAGGGATTTCAAAGAAGCACTCGAAATAAAGTTGCCTGGGTGGAATTCTGATATATCTAAATGGCATCGTTTATTTCCGGCCGGTGTTCCAACGAGTATAGACGGGTAATGAATTCATAATAAGAATATTTACTTTTGTTATCATTATATTATATATAATATTAATTGAAAGTTTTCCAGGAATATGTCTGGCTATTTTGTTTTTCATTTTATGCTCTGGTGGAACGGTAAAGAATTGGTCAATCCGATTTGCGCGGTGAGTATTGTGGGTTGCGTGTTTTAAGACCTTCTTCGTGAATTTTTCATACTAACTATATTTATTTTTTCTGCAGGATGGGTATGAAATGAGGAAGTATTTTTTTATTATACTTGCTAAAACATCGCGGGAATGAAGCTAGAAGAAACTTTCCTGATATTGTGAAAAATTTCTTAAGCGCATCATCTAGATGTTAATATTTTTGTAATAGATGTTAAGTTGTAACATCACTCAGCTTGTTACATTGCAATAATGGACTTCAGTTTGTGTTATATTGTTTGTATGTGTGGATTTTAACATGTAACTCTTGTTTGTATGTGTGGATTTTAACATTTCAAGAGCCCGTGGCAACGCACGGGCACTCTACTAGTACTGACATAAGTATGTGGTTCATGAATCTAGGACATGATTGTAAGTACCGGAAATTAAAGCTTAGAAAGTTGGGATATGTACGCTAGTCACGGACACTGAAACTTAGGACATTATGTTAGTTATAGTCTTATAGAAAGTGCAACTTACATCACATGCACTATCCGGTACCCTTATAAGAATTTGGATCACACAATTATTAAGTACTTGATGATACCTCGTGTGTTGCTACGGAAATTGCTTGCAATATATTTCGATGAGATTTGGTTATATATACATTGACATGAATAGAAAATGAACAGTCGTAAAACATAGGTAAGTGTAAGATGAACATTTCTTAGTACAATCATGCACATTCTGATCATCAAGAATTTAGAGCTATATATGTATGATCAAATGATTTGGCCTTAGGGTCACAAAGTTTCACAAATAAAGTTCAGTTTGCCATTTCTTAAGCTATGCATTGTTAGTAGTACACGTGTTGGTAAGCATATCATGTAGAGCATGTAATAAAAAACATGAATGAGAAGTGGACCTAATTGAGCAACTATAAAAAAAATTAGTGGGAGACTTACATATAGCTACAACAAAGTTGGAGAAGTGTAATGAGCTCAATTTCAATAGTGCAGCCAAGTAAAAAGCATCTGGCACCGGCTTCGCGTAAATATTACAAATCAAAAAGGACCAACAAAACTATCAAATAGGAACACTTCTATGCCATGCTCTGTTGCATACAAATAACAAAAATAACTTCAGAAACGGTAACGACGTGTGTGAGGTGCTTTGTTAGTTTTGGTTGCTTGTATTTTGAATTTTTTATAAGCGCATCACATAAGTTTCCATCCAGTTCCCCCACCATAGATAAATTAGAAACTGAATGTGTTATACAAATGACATTTACTTTAGTTTAACATGGAAAATTCAAGAACTAAAGACGTGCACATGCAAAAAAAATAGTCAATGTTTTATTATCATCACTGGACAAACCATGATGCCTTCTCCCCCTAAATATATACTAGTCTAGAGTCAGATGATTTGAAATGGAGTGAGATGCATATTATGAACAATTTTGTCACACCAGATATATATCAAAACTGCAGTATATTTGTATATGATAGCAGAACTCTGGAACTTTGGATCTGATTCCCTTCATCCCAAATAAGGCATGTTTATCTATAATAAGTTCTCTATGCACATTATTTACTTTGACATAATATATACATTAGTGATTCATCTTTAGTTGTTCATACCGGAAGCATATAGATCAGCATTAATATCCATAAACTGAATTGTTTGTAGCTAGATGGCTTAGTAGGCGAGTGGAACCTTGGTGCCCTCACCTGGCTTCGATTCCAGCGAGCTTGCCCAAGGCCGTGATTGCCTACAATACCACAGAGGTGATGCACCCCACGCTAGCTACTACTTCGCCGCTGACTCACCTTCCATGAGGGTTACTTAGCAAGGCTTGATGCATGTGGATTACATTCAGAGTTTTAGACTGCGTGTAAACATAAGATATAGAGTGGAGCCCTCAAAATTAAGACTAATTTATCCTTCAACTTCAGCCACTTCCAATCAACAAATGGAGAATAGACGTGCAGATGATGTAAAGAAGACTAATCAAAGCAAAAGCACACAATATAGAGACATCTGGCAGCAACACATATATACACTTTAAAATCTGTACATAAGTTCAGGCCACAAACCAATCACTTAAGTCTCGAAAATAAATCACAAAAATGAAAAAAATAATGTGTGTATGCAGTTATATACACACCAGGAACGCAAAGCACATATGCATCACTAATTGTCCTGCACATCACGCAATATCCAGGCCTCCAGGAAAACTACACGGACGTGGAGATCTAGACAAAGAAACGATGAGGCAAACTCATCTTCCTGCTCTACCTTGGGCGATGGAGGCACTACTTGGATTGGGATCTGGACCTCCATCAGCGCCGCCAAAGTAAACCTTGCAGCCGTCGCTCTCGCCCTTCTCATCTATTCTGATTCGGGATCAGATCTTCCAACCATGCTGACTCAAAATAAAATTGTTAAGATATTTGAAGATAAGGGGGAAGGAGAGCCCCCACCTCTGGCGCAGGTGATGCTGGGGAGGACGTCAGGGGTGGCAAGCATGGTTCGTTCACTGAGGTTGGGTAAACGGTGAGGTGTACGCTTGGGCCAATCTTGTCCGCACCGGCGAGCATCTTGCATCTTGCGGTTTAGGTCGGCGACAAAAGCAAGATGGAGGGATCCATAAATAGAGGGAAGAAGGAAAGAACCGGAAGGACTGCAGTAGAGATTTATTGATTGGGGGAGATGAAGGGAACCATCATCTCTACTCCTAATCTCTACTCCTAATGGAGCAGTTGGTGAATAGTCCGCCGGTTATTTTTCGCTGGTTTTATTTTGCCTCACCACTTTCGTTGGTTTTATTTTGTCTCCCTCCCACCTGCCTTTTCGCTTCACCACCCACATAAACCCATCAGATTAGTTACCATATAAAAAATAAATCACAATCAATCAAGTATTGATGATCAGATTAGTTACCATATAAAAAATAAATCGCAATCAATCAAGTATTGATGGGATATTTTCTTATATTGATGTGATTTTCCCTTTCTTATCATCAATCATCTCTACTGCCTAAAAAATGCGTAGCTTTCCTTTTCCTGCCAACCGACCGCGTCCCGTCTCCCTACATCCGCCCTTGTTGCTCTGCCTCCCGCACGAAAAAAAACCCTCTCGTTTGACCTCCCCCAAACCCCGCACGATTGGAAAACCCAGCCGCCTGTTTTCCCTCCTCTTGACCGCTCCATACGTCCAGATCGCGGCCCCATCCCCATCCTCCTCTCACGTCACGGTGGCCGATGGACTGCCGCCGCCACCCTCCTACTCTCTCGCCGCCGCCGGCGCCACCAATCCCGGCGAAGGCGTCGTTGCTGCTATGTCGCCTCCTTTCCCCATCCAAGCCTGACCATGGCAACGACGCCCTCTCATGTGTCCCGCAGTGAGGTTTGGGGAGGCGCGACCACAATCCAGTAGGGATCTCACCGCGGACCCGTCCGCTGGGATGGGTGTTGCCTCCGTTGTGAATGGGATCGAAGGGAGGGACTACTTCGTCGTCAAGGTCGGCGAGGTAGCGGCCGATTGGGAGCTCGATTGTGAACATGGGAGTTCGTCCCCATGGAGGCGGCGGCCGTAGAGATTGGATGTGAAGCAACCCCACTTGCCGGTGGTGGAGGCTTGCCGTCCATGTGATCCTTTCTTCTCCCG
Organism: Triticum timopheevii; assembly: GCA_963921465.1. NCBI lineage: Eukaryota > Viridiplantae > Streptophyta > Magnoliopsida > Poales > Poaceae > Triticum > Triticum timopheevii. The sequence continues at coordinate 474,262,268 of OY997264.1, read as the reverse complement.
GTATCCCCATTCCTTGCCTCCCATTACAAAAGGGAGCATGAATGAGAGCAGGGGCTGATTTTCATCAATTCATTTCTTATATTTTTAGTTGCTTTTTTGAGATTATACAAGATGCTCCCGATCTGTTTTGTCAAATTACTTGGATCGTCTTATGGAATTGACAGCCATCGTATTTTTCACCTCATGTTATTTCTTAATCCTTGTCCCACTAGGCATCCACTACATGTTTGGTAATGACGTGATGTTGAGGCGGCTAGGACAAACTCAGCAGCCAGATCAAGGGCTATCGAGATGGATCTGGGAGCCAAGCAGTAGTTCTTCCGTTAAATTTTGGTTATTATCTTTTCTATTGTTACGATTGTGGGATGGCTGATTTTGACTCGGTGTAACATTTGCATTTGTTTCCCCAGCTTGTTGGCGTAGATGCGTGGCACTGCGGCAACTAATCAAGAGCGAGGGCAGTGCACATCAGAGCTACGCTGAATGTAGCGAGCCAACCACGAATTGGGTATGTTCACACGAGGGATGGGAGAGGAGAGGAACATTAACATTTTTCATGATTTGGATGAAAATTTCAGTTCGTAGTTTCTCCGTACGTGGCAACACACTAGCGGTACTCATGGGCTTAGGATAAAAGTAGCGCCAGCAGAATCAGTAGGTTGGATGGGAAGGCAGTTGTTGCCCTTGTCCCTTGGTGCTAGCCTCCGTGGCGGCCTCACTAACTTGCTCATTGCGAATACGAGTTCGTGGGGTCGCGAGATGCTGCAGATTTGTTTTTATCACTTTTTACAATATTTATTGATGTATCCCTAACTCATCGAGTCATTTTTAGCTTTGATTTCCCATATACGCCAGCTTAAATATCCCATGGTCAGAATATTTGCATGGTTAGTGGACATTGTCCCTTTATTTCTAATGTTTAGTATTTTATATTGCCGATAGAAATAATTTTATCCGCTTGATTTAGGAAGTTCACATAGGTAGGTCAACATATTTTGTAGCTCTTTCAGATGTAAAAGCATATGTTGCATAAGAAATTATTATCTTCCAAGCATACTCACATTTCACTAACAAATAGGGGGAGGTTCAGACTTCAGAGCAATGATAAAAAGGTTTGTTCTTCACTCTTTTGTTGGAATTTTAGTTCCAAGTTAACATGAATTCTTATCCGCTTCATAAGTCATGCATTTGCTTAATTAGGTGATAAGTAGAGGAAAAAAATTGATCATGTTATTGTGGGGTTTGTTTAAACTCCAGCATAAGGAATTCTGGTTTAAGAAAAAAGACTTTTGGCTTCTTTAATTACAAATAGATTGCAACATCGTGTTAGTATGTGATTTCTCACATCTGGTTATAATATTTGTGAAGACGTGCATTGCACGTGCACTTGGAAGCGGGCCCGTGGCCCGCGCCGGACGGTGCTGACGCTGACCCTGGCCACCTCCTCCGCGTATTCTTAGAGCTGTGGCTGGCCGATTTACATGAAATTAATTCCCTCAATTCTGGTGGCAAATATAATATACATAATCCATATTGTTATGCACTAGCGTGTGTGTGTGTAAAATAGATGGATTATGGTCCTGTATCCAATAAGATGGATATGTGTGTGTTAGAGAGAGGGAGAGGGGGAGAGAGAGTGAGGAATAGGGAGGGAGAGTGTGTATGTGAGGATTTGATGGTAAAAAATGTCGCCAATGTCGTAATATTAAACTCTTAAAGTTAATGTGGCCCCGTTGCAACGCACGGGCGTTCTTCTAGTGGGAGGAAGGTGGAGGAAGAGGCGAAAGACCAAGGGGCCGAACAGGGCTAACGCTTCGGGAGAAAATTTGGAGATGCAACGATGTTTTGTACGTGGGTTTCTAGTTCATGTGTGGCTGCATTTGTGGCAGGGAATGTACGCTAGCTGCTGGTTCATGGGAAGGCTGGGAAAGTGATGACATGGCCTCGTGGGATCAGTTTTTGCTGAGATGGCATAGTTGCTGATGTGGACAGTGTGCATGGTAAGAGAATAGAAAGTAGTGGGAAGCAACTTCTTAAAAATGGTATATTTATACAACAAAAATTTAAATATGAATTATTATATCAAAATAAAAATAGATGTACTCAGGTATGTATGTAAAATCAAGTTCACGAAAAAAGTTAGTAAATTTAACATGAATGTAACATACAGGAAGAGAATTACATTATGAACCTGACTTTTGAAACTTTAATTGATTAATAGGTATACTATATAAATTTTGACTGACTTGAATGACTAATAGTTAGTTGTAAAATTAAATGTATGCTTCAGTTATTAAATTTTAGTGTTAACTTATGCATTGTATAGTAGCACATGGATGAGAGAGGCCATATGCAACGAGCTCGCATGCTCATGTCAGGGCATTTCTAAGGCGGACCTGCAAACCTCCCGCAACCATTTGAGCCACGTTGTCCAGACCGTGGAAGCCATCCAACGACGACCTGTATCGGTCCGCGGAGCGTTCCAGATGTGATTTCTCCTGTAAACCGGAGACAAATGGCGGAGGCTTTGCAGGAGTCCGGACCGATCCCAAACCCTCTTCTGACCACCCTGGCCCACCATAAATCCCTTCCCCCTCCCGCGCTCGCTTCCCTCCTGAAACGGTCAGCGCCGCTCATGAGCGTCAGTGCCCGCATTCATGCCCGGACAGACCGGACATGACCGCTCACTGGCGCGACATTGAAGCAGCGCGCCGGCCGAGATGCCGCCACCCGCGTTGCTTCTCGGTGCCGGCAGCTTCCGCGCATTCAAGCGACATGACGGCCGCCCGTCCGCCCATCATCCGCCCACATTGATGGCACGCAGTTGTCGAGGTGTCTCCTCCGATGCCACTCGTCCGTCCCTCTGCTGCCCACCAGTGCTATAAAAACCGCTACCCCGGTGCCCCGGCCATAGCCACAGCCATCCCTCTCCGCACCACTCCCCGCCATGGATTCCTCCGCCACCAAAGCTCTCTTGAACGGGCTGATGTCGGAGTAGATGAAGGAGATGGCCACCATTGTTGCCGATTGGCAGGCCGACAAGCAGTCGGAGGATGACGTGCAAATGAATGACGCCTCCTCCGATGAGCCACCACCACCATCCTCTTCCTCCACGGAACCATATTCCTCCACTCCACCCTCGCCGGTGCATCGCACCATGACCATCGGCGAGACCCATGCCCATTATATGGACATGGTGCGGGAGAAGCTATTCCGGGAGGCGCAAGCCGACGCCAACTACAACCACAACTTCCAACATGAGCATATGCAGGTAGAGGAGCAGCTCGCCGCGGTCGCGCCGGACGTGGACCCGGCAGAGTAGGAGGCGCTTCTCGAGTCCTACCATTCCGCCCGCGAGATCTGCCTCTCCCACTGGCGGTACCACCAGCGGGTGGCGGAGGTGGCGGCCGTCGACAAGGTGCATGACAACGAGGCAGGCGAGGTGTTGTTCGGCAACACCGACGACAAGGACAAGGTACCTTCCTTAGGATGCTTGATTTGCAAGCCAAGGAAAAAATTTACGTTCACTCGTCATAGAGATCTCAAACTTCTCCGACTTCAACCTTCCAAACTTTTCACTAAAATGGGGGTTAGCGGAACCAAAGATAATATCATCAACATATATTTGGCAAACAAATAGTTCTCAGTTATCTCTTCTAGTGAAGAGAGTTGAATCAATTTTCCCAATTTCAAAGCATTTATCAATAAGAAATTTTAGTCAGGCATTTATACCAAGCTCTAGGGGCTTGCTTGAGACCATAAAGAGCATTGTGAAGTTTGTAAACATGGTTTGTTTTCTTGGGATTAACAAAGCCGGGAGGTTGTTTAACATAAACTTCCTCCTCAATTTCACCATTTAGAAAAGCACTTTTAATATCCATTTGGTACAAGGTGATATCATGGTGATTGGCATAAGCAAGTAAAATGTGAATGGACTCAAGTTTAGCAACGGGGGCATAAGTCTCACCATAGTCCATACCTTCGACTTGCGTGTAGCCTTGAGCAGCGAGACGAGCCTTGTTGCGCACTACTTGTCCATCCCCATCTTGCTTGTTCCGAAACACCCATTTTTTCTGATAATGTTTTGATCATCGTTGGGCTTCTCAACCAGTGTCCACACTTGGTTTCTCTTGAAGTTGTTTAACTCTTCGTGCATAGCATTTATCCAATCCGGATCTTCCAAAGCCTCTTATACTTTCATAGGTTTGATGCTAGAGATGAATGAGTAATGTTCACAAAAATTAGCCAAACGAGTTTTAGAGCGAATGATTCTCCCGGAGTTGATGTCGTCTAGAATTTTCTCAATGGGATGATTCTTTGAGAATCTTGCTCTAACACGTGTGATATTTTGCTTGGGGAGGTGGAGAAGGAGGTTGAGGTGGATCTTCTTGTTGAACTTCCTCATTTCCTTCGTCTTGGCATGTTCCACTTGTGGATGCCTTTTGACCAACTTGTGGTTCACCTTGATGTGAAGTTGAGGCTTCCACTTGAATGGACAAAGTGTTCTCCTTCACCTCCATTGGACAAATTTTGCCAGATAAATCTTGTATTGCTTCTGAGGGATCCTTGTCACCTACATCAAGTGGAAATTGCTATACTTGCGAGCCGTTAGATTCATCAAACTTCACATCTATCGTCTTGTTGGGAAACGCGGTAATTTCAAAAAAATTCCTACGATCACGCAAGATTTATCTAGGAGATGCATAGCAACGAGACGGGAGAGTGTGTCCATGTACCCTCATAGACCGAAAGCGGAAGCATTTAGTAACGCGGTTGATGCAGTCGAACTTCTTTGTGATCCAACCGATCCAAGTACTGAACGTACGGCACCTCCGCGTTCAGCACACATTCAGCTCGATGACGTCCCTCGTGCTCTTGATCCAGTTGAGGACGAGGGTGAGTTCCGTCAGCACGACGGTGTGGCGGCGATGATGATGATGTTACCAGCGCAAGGCTTCGCCTAAGCACTACGATGATATGATCGTGGTGTGTTACTGTGGAGGGGGGCACCGCACACGGCTAAGGCAAAACTTGGTGTGTTCTAGGGAGCCCCCTGCCCCCGTATATAAAGGAGGGAGGAGGAGGAGGCCGGCCCTAGAGGGGGCGCGCCAAGGGGGGGGGGTGTCCTACTTGGACTCCCGGTCCAAGTAGGATTCGCCCCCGCCCCTTTTCCTATTCCAACTAGGAGAAGGAGGGAAGGGGGAAGAGGGGAGAAGGAAGGAGGGGGGCGCCGCCCCCTCCTAGTCCAATTCGGACTAGCCCATAAGGGGGCGCGCGGCCACCCCTTGAGGCCCTTATCTACTTTCCCCTAAAGCCCATTAAGGCCCATTACTCTCCCGGGGGGGTTCCGGTAACCTCCCGGTACTCCGGAAAATACCTGAACTTCTCCGAAACCATTCCGATGTCCGAATATAGCCTTCAAGTATATCAATCTTTATGTATCGACCATTTCGAGACTCCTCGTCACGTCTGTGATCTCATCCCGGACTCCAAACAAACTTCGGTCATCAAAACACATAACCCATAATACAAATCGTCATCGAACGTTAAGCGTGCGGACCCTACGGGTTCGAGAACTATGTAGACATGACTGAGACACATCTCTGGTCAATAACCAATAGCGGAACCTGGATGCTCATATTGGCTCCTACATATTCTATGAAGATCTTTGTCGATCAAACCGCACAACAACATACGTTGTTCCCTTTGTCATCGGTATGTTACTTGCCCGAGATTCGGTCGTCGGTATCATCATACCTAGTTCAATCTCGTTACCGGCAAATCTCTTTACTCGTTCCGTAATGCTTCATCCTGCAACTAACTCATTAGTCACATTGCTTGCAAGGCTTATAGTGATGAGCATTACCGAGAGGGCCCAGAGATACCTCTCCGATACACGGAGTGACAAATCCTAATCTCGATCTATGCCAACCTAACAAAAACTTTCGGAGACACCTGTAGAGCATCTTTATAATCACCCAGTTACATTGTGACGTTTGATAGCATGCAAAGTGTTCCTTCGGTATTTGGGAGTTGCATAATCTCATAGTCTGAGGAACATGTATAAGTCATGAAGAAAGCAGTAGCAATGAAACTGTAACGATCATATTGCTAAGCTAACGGATGGGTCTTGGACATCACATCATTCTCTAATGATGCGATCCTGTTCATCAAATGACAACAGATGTCTATGGTTAGGAAACATAACCATCTTTGATTAACGAGCTAGTCAAGTAGAGGCATACTAGGGACACTTTGTTTTGTCTATGTATTCACACATGTACTAAGTTTCCGGTTAATACAATTCTAGCATGAATAATAAACATTTATCATAATATAAGGAAATATAAATAACAACTTTATTATTGCCTCTAGGGTATATTTCCTTCAATCTCCCACTTGCACTAGAGTCAATAATCTAGTTCACATCACCATGTGATTTAACACCAATAGATCACATCTATATGTGATTAACACCCATAGTTCACATCGTCATGTGACCAACTACCAAAGGGTTTATTAGAGTCAATAATCTAGTTCAAATCGCTATGTGATTAACACCCAAAGGGTACTAAGGTGTGATCATGTTTTGCTTGTGAGAGAAGTTTAGTCAACGGGTTTGCTAAATTCAGATCCGGTATTTTGCAAATTTCTATCTCTACAATGCTCTGCATGAGCTACTCTAGCTAATTGCTCCCACTTTCAATATGTATCCAGATTGAGACTTAGAGTCATCTGGATTGATGTAAAAGCTTGCATCAACGTAACTCTTTACGACGAACTCTTTTTTCATCACCTGCATAACCTAGAAATATTTCCTTAGTCTTCTTAGGTAACTAAGGATAACTTGACCGCTATATAGTGATCCACTCCTGGATCACTATCGTACCCCCTTGCCAAACTCATAGCAAGGCACACAACTGGTCTGGTATATAGCATGGCATACTTTATAGAACCTATGACTGGGGCATAGGGAATGACTTTCATTCTCTTTCTATCTTCTGTCGTGGTCGGGCTTTGAGTCTTTACTCAACTTTACACCTTGTAATTCAGGCAAGAACTCCTTCTTTGACTGATCCATTTTGAACTCATTCAAAATCTTGTCAAGGTATGTACTCATTGAAAAATATTATCAAGCGTTTCGATCCATCTCTATATGTAAGCAGCTTCACAGAGGTCTTTCTTTGAAAATCTCCTTTCAGACTCTCCTTTATGCTTTCCAAAAAATTCTACATCATTTCCGATCAACAATATGTCATTCACATATACTTATTAGAAAGGTTGTAGTGCTCCCACTCACTTTCTTGTAAATACAGGCTTCTCCAAAAGTCTGTATAAAACCATATGCTTTGATCACACTATCAAACCATTTATTCTAACTCAAGGAGGCTTGCATCAGTACATAAATGGATTGCTGGAGCTTGCACACTTTGTTAGCACCCTTTGGATCGACAAAACCATCTGGTTGCATCATATACGACTATTCTTCCAGAAATCCATTCAGGAATGCAGTTTTGACATCCATCTGCCAAATTTCATAATCATAAAATGCGGCAATTGCTAACATGATTCGGACAGACTTAAGCATCGCTACGGGTGAGAAAGTCTCATCGTAGTCAACTCCTTGAACTTGTTGAAAACCTTTTGCAACAAGTCGAGCTTTGTAGACAGTAACATTACCATCAGCGTCAGTCTTCTTCTTGAAGATCCATTTATTTTCTATGGCTTGCCGATCATCGGGCAAATCCATCAAAGTCCACACTTTGCTCTCATACATGGATCCCATCTCAGATCTCACGGCCTCAAGCTATTTCGCGGAATCTGGGCTCATCATCGCTTCCTCATAGTTCGTAGGTTCATCATGGTTTAGAAACATGACTTCCAGAATAGGATTACCGTACCACTCTGGTGCGGACCGTACTCTGGAAGACCTACGAGGTTCTGTAGTAACTTGATCTGAAGTTTCATGATCATCATTAGCTTCCTCACTAATTGGTGTAGGAATCACTGGAACCGATTTATATGTTGAACTACTTTCCAATTCGAGAGAAGGTACAATTACCTCTTCAAGATCTACTTTCCTCCCACTCACTTCTTTTGAGAGAAACTCCTTCTCTAGAAAGGATCCATTTTTAGCAACAAATATTTTGCCTTCGGATCTGTGATAGAAGGTGTACCCAACAGTTTCCTTTGGGTATCCTATGAAGACGCACTTCTCCGATTTGGGTTCGAGCTTATCAGGTTGAAGCTTTTTCACATAAGCATCGCATCCCCAAACTTTAAGAAATGACAACTTTGGTTTCTTGCCAAACCACAGTTCATAAGGCGTCGTCCCAACGGATTTTGATGGTGCCCTATTTAAAGTGAATGCAGCCGTCTCTAAAGCATAACCCCAAAACATAGCGGTAAATCAGTAAGAGACATCATAGATCGCACCATATCTAATGAAGTGCAGTTACGACGTTTGGACACACCATTACGCTGTGGTGTTCCAGGTGGCGTGAGCTGTGAAAATATTCCACATTGTTTTAAATGAAGGCCAAACTCGTAACTCAAATATTCACCTCCACTTTACTCTGAAATTCTTTGAACTTTTCAAATGTTTTAGACTTGTGTTTCATTAAGTAGATATATCCATATCTGCTCAAATTATCTGTGAAGGTAAGAAAATAACGATACCCGCCACGAACCTCAACACTCATTGGACCGCATACATCGGTATGTATTATTTCCAATAAGTTAGTAGCTCGTTCCATTGTTCTGGAGAACGGAGTTTTAGTCATCTTGCCCATAAGGCACGGTTCACAAGTATCAAATGATTCATAATCAAGTGATTCCAAAAGTCCATCAGCATGGAGTTTCTTCATGCGCTTTACACCGATATGACCTAAGCGGCAGTGCATGATACGTCTCCATAATATCTATAATTTTTGATTGTTTCAGGCCAATATTATACAAGTTCTTTTGGCAACTTTTACATGATTTATTTGGACTAACTTACTTATCCAGTGCCCAGTGCCAGTTCCTGTTTGTTGCCTGTTTTTGTATCACAGAAAACCCATATGAAACGAAGTCCAAATGTGATGCAACTCCACGGAGGATTATTTTGGAATATTAGTGATTTTTGGGAGTTGGAATCACTGCAAACGGAGGCCCACATGGACCACAACCCACCAGGGCACGCCACCAGGCCCAGGCGCACCCCGGTGTATCGTGCCCTCCTCAAACGTTGGTTGGAGGTCTACTACTCGGCGCAAGGAAGCTTATATCTGGAAAAAAATCGTGTAAAAATATCAGGGCAATCGGAGTTACGGATCTCCGGGAATATAAGAAACGGTTTTCGGCCAGATCTGGAGAGTGCGAAACAGAAGAGGATAGAGAGACAGATCCAATCTCGGAGGGGCTCTCACCCCTCCGCTGCCATGGAGTCCATGGACCAGAGGGGGAATGCTCCTCCCATCTAGGGTGGGAGGCCAAGGAAGAAGAAGAAGGAGGGGGGCTCTCTCCCCCTCTCTCCCGGTTGCGCCGGAGTGCCACCGGGGCTAGGATTGTGACAGCGATCTACATCAACAACCTTGCTACTGTCAACACCAACTTTCTCCCCCTCTATGCAGCAGTGTAACACCTCTTCTCCCTGCTGTAATCTCTACTTAAACATGGTGCTCAACTCCATATATTATTTCCCAATGATCTATGGTTATCCTATGATGTTTGAGTAGATCCGTTTTGTCCTATGGGTTAATCGTGATCTTGGTTGGTATGATTGTATATTTTATTTATGGTGTTGTCCTACGATGTCCTCCGTCTCGCGCAAACGTGAGGGGCCCCCGTTGTAGGGTGTTGCAATATGTTCATGGTTCGCTTACGGTGGGTTGCGAGAGTGATAGAAACTTAAACCCGAGTAGGTGGGGTATGACGTATGGGAGTAAAGAGGACTTGAAACTTAATGCTATGGTTGGGTTTCACGACCTTAATGATCTTTAGTAGTTGCGGATGCTTTCTAGAGTTCCAATCATAAGTGCATATGATCCAAGTAGAGAAAGTATGTTAGCTCATGCCTCTCCCTCATACAAAATTACAAGAATGCTTACCGGTACTTGTTATTGATTGCCTAGGGACAAATGACTTTCTTATTGACAAAAGCTATCCACTTTTACTTCCTTGCATTTTATTCATAGTTTTATTCTCGCAAAGTACTTGTAGTTTTATTCTTGCAAATAGTTTCATACTTGTTTTAGGTAAAGCAAACATCAAGTGTGCATAGAGTTGTATGGGTGGTCGATAGAACTTGAGGGAATATTTGTTCTACCTTTAGCTCCTCGTTGGGTTCGACACTCTTACTTATCGAAAGAGGCTACAATTGATCCCCTATAGTTGTGGGTTATCAAGACCTTATCGGGGAGCAATAGCGTGGGGTGAATATTCTCGTGTGTGCTTGTTTGCTTTATCACTAAGTAGTTTTTATTTCCTGCTCTAAGTTGTTCTCTATCTTTAGTTATGGATATGGAACACGAAACACCAAAAAAAATTAGTTGTACTTGCTACTCATGGAGATGGGGAACCTCCTAAAACCCTCGATGCTCGTTATGTAAAAGATATTATGCACTACTTTGATAATCCTGAGAAAACCCCATTCAACTATATAATGGGAGTAACGTTGGATCAACGTGAATACTTTAGCGATTATCGCTTGACACAAAAAGGGAAACTTTTATGGGATAAATTTTTTATGTTGCATTGGTATGCTTGAGATATGATTTTACTTGTTGCTCTAGGATGAATGCTCTACACCTTCCCTTTTCATGTGAATTTAATGGTAATGAAACCTTGGCTTCTTATGCTAGAGGTATATATGATTATTATGATGTGGAATGAATAGAAGAATTTGTTGCTTTTAAGGGTGCTTATCAAATTGAATCTTTGTTTGAAAAGTCTGAAGCTTGTGATGATGATGTTTATAGGCCTGAAAATTTTGCCATCCTTAAATATTGCTATGATAATTATAAATTCAATTCCGATATTGATGCATTTATTGTGAAAGTCTCCGCTGTCCAAGAAGAGACTAATATTTTGCAGGAGTCTATGGAAGAAGGAATTGATGAAACTGTGAGCTCATTGGATGAAGAAGATGATGAGGAGAGCAAAGAACAAGTGGAGGAAGAACGGATTAGCTACCCGTGCCTACCTTCTAATGAGAGTAACCCTCCAACTCATACATTATTTAATGCCCCTTCGTTACCAAAGGATGAATGTTATGATAATTGCTATGATCTCGTTGATCCATTTGAAATATCCCTTTTTGATGAACTTGATGCTTGTTATGCTTGTGGCCAAGATGCCAATATGAATTATGCTTATGGAGATGAACTTGCTATAGTTCCTTATGTCAAGAATGAGATTGTTGCTATTGCACCCACACATGATAGTCCTATTATTTTTTTGAATTCTCCAAACCACACTATATCGGAGAAGTTTGCACTTATTAAGGATTATATTGTTGGGGAACGTAGTAATTTCAAAAAATTTCCTACGCACACGCAAGATCATGGTGATGGCATAGCAACGAGAGGGGAGAGTATTGTCCACGTACCCTCGTAGACCGTAAGCGGAAGCGTTATGACAACGCGGTTGATGTAGTCGTACGTCTTCACGATCCGATCGACCCAAGTACCGAACGTACGGCACCTCCGAGTTCAGCACACGTTCAGCTCGATGACGATCCCCGGACTCCGATCCAGCAAAGTGTCAGGGATGAGTTCCATCAGCACGACGGCGTGGTGACGATGAGTTCCATCCGACGCAGGGCTTTGCCTAAACTCCGCGACGATATGACCGAGGTGGAATATGGTGGAGGGGGGCACCGCACACGGCTAAGGAATGATCCATAGATCAACTTGTGTGTCGTAGGGTGCCCCCCTGCCCCCGTATATAAAGGAGCAAGGGAGGGGGTGGCCGTCCTAGGAGGAGGCGCACCAAGGAGGAGTCCTACTCCCACCGGGAGTAGGATTCCCCCCCTTCCAAGTAGTAGGAGTAGGAGTCAAGGAAAGGGGGAAGAGAAGAGAAGGAAGGAGGGGGCGCAGCCCCTCCCCCTAGTCCAATTCGGACTAGGCCTTGGGGGGGCACCCAACCTCTCCTCTCTCTTTCCCCTAAAGCCCAATAAGGCCCATATACTCCCCGGCGAACTCCCGTAACTCTCCGGTACTCCGAAAAATACCCGAATCACTCGGAACCTTTCCGAACTCCGAATATAGTCGTCCAATATATCGATCTTTACGTCTTGACCATTTAGAGACTCCTCATCATGTCCCCGATCTCATCCGGGACTCCGAACTCCTTCAGTACATCAAAACTCATAAACTCATAATATAACTGTCATCGTAACGTTAAGCGTGCGGACCCTACGGGTTCGAGAACTATGTAGACATGACCTAGAGCTATTCTCGGTCAATAACCAATAGCGGAACTTGGATGCTCATATTGGCTCCTACATATTCTACGAAGATCTTTATCGGTCAAACTGCATAACAACATACGTTGTTCCCTTTGTCATCGGTATGTTACTTGCCCGAGATTCGATCGTCGGTATCCAATACCTAGTTCAATCTCGTTACCGGCAAGTCTCTTTGCTCGTTATGTAATGAATCATTCTGTAACTAACTCATTAGCTATATTGCTTGCAAGGCTTATAGTGATGTGCATTACCGAGAGGGCCCAGAGATACCTCTCCGACAATCGGAGTGACAAAACCTAATCTCGAAATACGCCAACCCAACATGTACCTTTGGAGACACCTATAGTACTCCTTTATAATCACCCAGTTACATTGTGATGTTTGGTAGCACCCAAAGTGTTCCTCCGTAAACGGGAGTTGCATAATCTCATAGTTACAGGAACATGTATAAGTCATGAAGAAAGCAATAGCAATATACTAAACGATCAAGTGCTAGGCTAACGGAATGGGTCATGTCAATCACATCATTCTCCTAATGATGTGATCCCGTTAATCAAATGACAACTCTTTTGTCCATGGCTAGGAAACATAACCATCTTTGATAAACGAGCTAGTCAAGTAGAGGCATACTAGTGACACTATGTTTGTCTATGTATTCACACATGTATTATGTTTCTGGTTAATACAATTCTAGCATGAAGAATAAACATTTATCATGATATATGGAAATAAATAATAACTTTATTATTGCCTCTAGGGCATATTTCCTTCATATATTTATGGGTTGCTTTTTAGCATTGCACATGATGATTATGATGAATATAATATGCATGTGCTTTCTGCTCCTACTTGCAATTATTATGAGAGAGGAACTACATCTCCACCTCTCTATGTTTCCAACACGATAAAATTGCAAGAAACTGCTTATGCTATGTATTGGCCTTTACTTGATGTGCATGAATTGTTCTTGTATGACATGCCGATGCATAGGAAGAGAGTTAGACTTCGTCATTGCTTGATATATGTTGCTTTGTGCTCACTACTAAATGCCAAATCATTGTTAATTAAAATTGGCTTTGATATACCTTGGGATCTGGGTGGATTCATTACTTGTGCACTCTATGCCTAGCTTAATGGCCTTAAAGAAAGGCGCTGCCAGAGAGACAACCTGGAAGTTTTAGAGAGTCATTTATTTCTATTGAGTGCTTTTATAAAGTTTAAAAACAAAAAAATATAGAGGGGAAACTTAAAACTTCACTAAAAGAAAAGTGAAAGTGAGAGGGACGAGCATTGTGAAAGTGGGAGCTAGCCTTGAACTTTGTTCATGCCCATGGAAACTTTGTGAATCTCAAATTACAGAAACTTTTCAACAAAAATAATTATCCCCTAGTACAATTCCATTGTATTATAAAAATAATGTGCCAAGATTTGCCTTTAGGATGGGTAGATTGCTTGTTGGTTTGTGCGGTGCAAAACAGAAACTTTGGTTGTAGTACGCGATTTTACATTGTTTATTGGAATGTCAAACGGTTCTGAAACCTTTTGCACTATCTTTATATACAAAATGTTTTTTCCTATTTTTCTCAGATTTTTTAGAGTTACAGAAGTATGGTGGATGTTCAAATCTTTACAGACTGTCCAGTTTTCACAGATTGCTATTATAGCTTCATTATTTGCGTATGTTTGAATTCTTGTTGAAGCCTCCTTGACTTGGGGCCATAGAATTGTGATAGCATACAGCGGGTAATGTTTGTTTATAATTATACAATAATGTTGCAGCGTACATGATGGGATTTCATTGCCATTTTCACTAACCCCGCCACTAAAAGTTCGTTTAAGTTTTGTGTGGATGAAGTGTTCGAAGATCGAGGAGGTCTCGATATGAGGAGGAGGAGAGGCAAGAGCTCAAGCTTGGGGATGCCCAAGGCACCCCAAGTAAATATTCAAGGAGACTCAAGCATATAAGCTTGGGGATGCCCCGGAAGGCATCCCATCTTTCTTCAACAAGTATCGGTATGTTTTCAGATTAGTTTCGTTCATGTGATATGTGCAACTCTTGGAGCGTCTTTTGCATTTAGTTTTCAATTTTCTTTTATGCACCATGCTGGTATGAGATAGTCCATGGTTGATTTACAGAATGCTCATTGCACTTCACTTATATCTTTTGAGTATGGCTTTATAGAATGCTTCATCATGTGCTTAAACTTATATCATTTGAAGTGTGGATTAACTGTTTCTCTTCACATAGAAAACCGATGTTCGTAGAATGCTCTTTTGCTTCACTTATATTTGTTAGAGCATGATCTTTTGTAGAAAGAATTAAACTCTCATGCTTCACTTATATTTATTTAGAGAGTCAACAGGAATTGGTCAATTACATGGTTAGGCATAAAATCCTACATAAAACTTATCAATCACTGAATATGATATGTTTGATTCATTGCAATAATTTTACGATATAGAGATGATAAACATGTGGGAAGTACTAGTAAACGGTTGTGGTTAAGTAAGAATATTGGTGTTAAGGTTTGTGATTCCCGAAGCATGGACGTATAGTCTCTCGTTATGCTATGAAAGTTGGAGCAGTTTATCCTTGATTGTCTTCCTTATGAGTGGCGGTCGGGGACGAGCGTTGGTCTTTTCCTACCAATCTATCCCCCTAGGGGCATGCGTAGTAGTACTTTGCTTTGACGGCTAATAAACTTTTGCAATAAGTATATGCGTTCTTTATGACTAATGTTAGTCCATGGATTATACGCACTCTTACATTTCCGCAATTTGCTAGCCTCTACGATACTGTGCATTGCCCTTTCTCATCTCGAGACGTGGTGCAAACTTCACCGGTGCATCCAAACCTCGTGATATGATACGCTCTATCACACATAAGCCTTATTATATCTTCCTCAAAACAGACACCATACCTACCTATTATGGCTTTTTCATGGCCATTCCGAGATATATTGCCATGCAACTTCCACCGCTTCCGTTTTGATGACTTGAGCATTCATTGTCATATTGCTTTGCATGATCATATAGCTAACATAGTAGTTATGGCTCAGCCACCGTGCATCATTTTTTATACATGTTACGCTAGATCATTTGTCAGAGGCATTCATATAGAGTCATATTTTGTTATAGGTATCGACTTGTAATTTTTATTCCTTTGAGTTATAAGTAATTAGAAGTGTGATGATCATCATTTTTAGAGCAGTGCCCCAGTGAGGAAAGGATGATGGAGACTATGATTCCCCCACAAGTCAGGATGAGACTCCGGACAATGAAAGAAGAAAAAAAAGAAAAAAAAAGAAAAAAAAAGAAAAAAAATATAAAACAAAGAGAGAAGGGGCATTGTTAGTATCCTTTACCACACTTGTGCTTCAAAGTAGCACCATGTTTTTTATATGGAGAGTCTCCTATGTTGTCACTTTCATATACTAGTGGGGATATTTCATTATAGTATTAGATGCACACCCACTTAGTTTTCATATGGCGCTTTCATACACTTATAGCTCTTAGTGCATTCGTTGCATGGCAATCCCTACTCCTCACGTTGATATCAATTGATGGACATCTCCATAACCCGTTGGTTATCTGCGTCGATGTGAGACTTTCTTACTTTTTTTGTCTTCTTTATATTTACCCCTATCATCATACTGTATTCCACCTGTAGTGCTATATCCATGGCTTGCACTCATATATTGCGTGAGGGTTGAAAAAGTTGAAGTGCGTTAAAAAGTATGAACCAATTTCTCGGCTTGTCATCGGGGTTGTACATGATTTATACTTTGTGTTAAGAAGACATAGCATGACAAGACTATATGATTTTGTAGGGATAGCTTTCTTTAGCGTTGATATTCTGAAATACATGATTGTTTATTGGGATGCCTGAGTATTGATGTCTCTATTTCAAATTATAGACTATTGCTTTGAATCACTTATGTCTTAATATTCATGTCATGACTAGACACATGATCAAGTTTATGTTAGGTAGCATTCCACATCAAAAATTATCTTTCTTATCATTTACCTACTCGAGGACGAGCAGGAATTAAGCTTGGGGATGCTGATACATCTCTGTCATATCTATAATTTTTGATTGTTTAATGCCAATATTATACAAGTTTTACATACTTTTGGCAACTTTTTATATGATTTATTTGGACCAACTAACTTATCCAGTGCCCAGTACCAATTCATGTTTGTTGCCTGTTTTTGTATCGCAGAAAATCCATACCAAACGAAGTCCAAACGTGATGCAACTCCACGGAGGATTAATTTGGAATATTTGTGATTTTTGGGAGTTGGAATCACCGCAAACGGAGGCCCACACGGACCACAACCCACCAGGGCGCGTCACCAGGCCCAGGCGCGCCCTGGTGTATTGCTACCTCTTGAGCATTGCATTGGTTTTCCTTGAAGAGGAAAGGGAGATGTAACAAAGTAGCATAAGTATTTCCCTCAGTTTTTGAGAACCAAGGTATCAATCCAGTAGGAGGCTCCACAGAAGTCCCGCACACCTACACAAACAAACAAGAACCTCGCAACCAACGCAATAAAGGGGTTGTCAATCCCTTCATGGTAACTTGCAAAAGTGAGATCGGATAGATATAAAAAGATAAGATAAATATTTTTGGTATTTTTATGATATAGATTGGAAACTAAAAGAGGCAAATAAAAGTAGATGGAAAACTTATATAATAAAAGATACACCCGGGGGCCATAGGTTTCACTAGTGGCTTCTCTCAAGATAGCATAAGTATTACAGTGGGTGAACAAATTACTGTCGAGCAATTGATAGAATAGTGCATAGTTGTGAGATTATCTAGGCATGATCATATATATAGGCATCATGTCCGTGACAAGTAGATCGAAACGATTCTACACTACTACTATTACTCCACACATCAACCGACTCCTGCCTGCATCTAGAGTATTAAGTTCATAAGAACAGAGTTACGCATTAAGAAAGAAGACATGATGTAGAGGGATAAACTCATGCAATATGATATAAACCCCATCATTTTATCCTCGATGGCAACAATACAATACGTGCCTTGCAGCCCCTGCTGTCACTGGGAAAGGACACCGCAAGATTAAACCCAAAGCTAAGCACTTCTCCCATTGCAAGAAAGATCAATCTAGTAGGCCAAACCAAACTGATCATTCAAAGAGACTTGCAAAGATAACTTAATTACACATAAAAGAATTCAGAGGAGATTCAAATATTTCTCATAGATAAACTTGATCATAAACCCACAATTCACCGGATCTCGACAAACACACCGCAAAAAGAGTTATGTCGAATAGATCTCCAAGAAGATCAAGGAGAACATGGTATTGAGATTCAAAGAGAGAGAAGAAGCTATCTAGCTAATAACTATGGACCCGAAGGTCTGTGGTAAACTACTCACAAGTCATCGGAGAGGCCTTGGAGATGATGTAGAGGCCCTCCATGGTCGATTCCCCCTCCGGCGGAGCACCGACAAAGGCTCCAAGATGGGATCTCGCGGGTACAGAAGGTTGCGGCGGTGGAAATAGTTTTTCATGGTGCTCCTCGATGGTTTCAGGGTACGGGAATATATATAGGAGGAAGAAGTAGGTCGGTTGACGCTCGAGGGGCCCACGAGGGTGGGGGGCGCCCCAGGCACCCTCGTGGCCGCCTCGTTCGCTGCTTGACCTCTACTCCAAGTCTCCTGGATCGCGTTTGTTCCAAAAAGATCGCTCCCGAAGGTTTCATTTCATTTGGACTCCGTTTGATATTCCTTTCCTTCGAAACACTGAGATGGGCAAAAAACAGCAATTCGTGCTGGGCCTCCGGTTAGTAGGTTAGTCCCAAAAATGATATAAAAGTATAGAGTAAAGCCCATAAACATCCAAAACGGATAATATAATAGCATGGAGCAATCAAAAATTATAGATACGTTGGAGACATATCGAGCATCCCCAAGCTTAATTCCTGCTCGTCCTCGAGTAGGTAAATGATAAAAACAGAATTTTTAATGTGGAATGCTACCTAGCATAATTTTCAATGTAATTTTCTTTATTGTGGCATGAATGGTCAGATCCAAATGATTCAAAGTAAAAGTTCATATTGACATAAGAAATAGTAATACTTCAAGCATACTAACAAAGCAATCATGTCTTCTCAAAATAGCATGGCTAAATAAAGCTATCCCTACAAAATCATATTGTCTGGCTATGCTCTATCTTCATCACACAAAGTATTTAATCATGCACAACACCGATGACAAGCCAAGCAATTGTTTCATACTTTAGTATTCTCGACCTTTTTCAACTTTCACGCAATACATGAGCGTGAGCCATGGACATAGCACTATATGTGGAATAGAATGGTGGTTGTGGAGAAGACAAAAAAGAGAGGAAGATAGTCTCACATCAACTAGGCGTATCAACGAGCTATGGAGATGCCCATTAATAGATAATAATGTGAGTGAGTAGGAATTGTCATGCAACGGATGCACTAGAGCTATAAATGTATAAAAGCTCAACAAAAAAACTAAGTGGGTGTGCATCCAACTTGCTTGCTCACGAAGACCTAGGGCGTTTTGAGGAAGCCCATCATTGGAATATACAAGCCAAGTTCTATAATGAAAAATTCTCACTAGTATATGAAAGTGACAACATTGGAGACCCTCTATCATGAAGATCATGGTGCTACTTTGAAGCACAAGTGTGGTAAAAGGATAGTAGCATTGTCCCTTCTCTCTTTTTCTCTCATTTTTTTGGTGGGCTTCTTTGGCCTCTTTTATTATTATTTTTATTTGGGCTTCTTTGGCCTTTTTTATCTATACCTACTAATAAAGCAAGGTGCGTTCCTCCAATTTTTTCATCCGTTTACCATTGAGAAGATTTTTTTCTAATCGAGGTGGTACTAAAGTTTTGTCCGTTCGTCTATTTCGAAAGGAAAACGCCAGCTTACGTACATGGGCCGCTTGAAGTGTGGGATAGGAAAGCCAGCCCAGTTATTTTCGTGTCCATATAGGTGGGAAAACCCTATTTGTCGCCACGAGCATTAGATAGTCGCAAATTTGCACAGGGGGGCCAAGCTGGGCTGGCCCGTTTTTGTTGTTTTGTGTGATGTTTCTATTTTTCTTTTTAGTTTATTTCTCTTCCTCTTTGGTTTTTTTTCCTTTCAAGTTTTTTTCCCTTTTTTGTACATTCAAAATTTTCAAAAAAGTTCATAATATGATAAAAATTTGACTTTTTAAAAAAATATTCAGAATTTTAAAATTTATTCCATTTTGAAAAATGTTCAGAACATTAAATATTTGTTGCCATTCCAAAATAGTCGCAAATTCACACAGGGCGTCCGAACTGAGCAGAACCGTTTTGTTTTTTTGTTCTATGTTACGTTTCTATTTTTCTTTTTTCATTTTTGTCTATTTTTATTTCCTATTCTTTTGTATTTTTTTCAATTTTATTTTTCTTTCTCCCTTTTTCGTAAATTCTAAATTTTCATAAAAGTTCATAATATCAAAAAATTCAATTTTTTTAAATGTTCGGGATTTTAAATTATACACCATTTTGAAAAATGTTCAGAACGTTAAATCTTTGTTCTCATTAAAAATTTGGTTTAGATTTTTAAAACAATGTTCCATTTTTTCTTTGTGTTTTCCAAAGTTGTTCGAGATTTTTTTTAAAAGAATTTAAAATGTTACAAATACGAAAAATATTCTTGTTTTAGTGAAAATGTTCACAAATTCAGAATAATGTCAAGAAACACATTTTCAAAAATTATTTTGAATGTTCAAACTATGTTTCATTTTTCAAAAAAATCATAAATTCAAAACATGTTCATGTTATTATAAAAGGTTTAGGTTTTCAAATAAAATTGTGAATTTTGAGTGTTTTATATTTTGTTGTGTATTTATGGAAGTGTAAAGAATTTCAAAAAATCTTCGCGATTTTCAAAATTATTCATGTTTTCAGGAATGTTCAAGAATTTATATTTTTTAAATAGTTCAAAAAAATGTTTCGATTCTGACCTTAGAGTATGATCTTAAAGGTTTGAGCTGGTCATTGTTTGGTAGGACTCGTTTCTTTGAGTGGCTAGCAGCATGTAGTCGGGTCTTTGAGCGCATGATTTTGATCCCTCAACTCATCATTTTTTTTGATTTTTTTCGTGCCTACTAACACAGGTCGTCTTGGCGACTACGAGTGTGTGTCCCATGCGCTACTTTACACAACTGGCGTCATATAGTAGCCCCCACACTGTTGGCCCAGGAAACAAATTGCTCCGTCGCATATGTTGTATTATGCCTCAGCCGCGCTCCTTTACTGGGTCGTTCGAGGGAGCAATTTTTTTCATTGGGCCAATAAAAAAGAATATATTGGTTTGGCTCGAATAAAAAATTGTGGGCACACGAGCGCTAAACTAATCAAAGAGAATAAACCCTAATAGAGAAGGGACATTGGTGTCTGGTTATGCGCTAAATATGCTAATGAAATGGGATTTATGCGCTACAATTAGTAATCCATCCGGTTATGCCATCGTAAGAAAGAATGGTCGAAGCAACTGTGCCCCAAAAGTCACCGCATAGCTACCAAATATGGAGGCAGACACAACCCCTAGACAGAGGCGGACCCCAAGGAAAAAAGGCACGAGTTGGATTGTTGCCGCCACGCCGACTAACGCCACCACTATCAAGATCTCACTGAACAAACATGACCCAAGAGAAGACCACAATTCCTCTCTCTATTGCACCGCTATGGAGATCATTTTTGGTGGACACATCAATTATCTCTCCCGTTGCATCTCCAAAGAAACATCTCTCCCATTGCAACGCACGGGCATATGTGCTAGTTTTTATAAAGTCCGAAGTCTCATCCCGACTTGTGGGGGAATCGTAGTATCCATCATCCTTTCCTCACTTGGGACAATGCTCTAATAATGGAGATCATCACACTTTTATTTACTTACAACTCAAGATTACAACTCGATAGTTAGAACAAAATATGACTCTATATGAATGCCTCCGGCGGTGTACCGGGATATGCAATGAATCAAGAGTGACATGTATGGAAATTATGAAGGTGGCTTTGCCACAAATACAATGTCAACTACATGATCATGCAAAGAGCAATATGACAATGATGATGCGTGTCATAATAAACGAAACGGTGGGAAGTTGCATGGCAATATATCTCGGAATGGCTATGAAAATGCCATAATAGGTAGGTATGGTGGCCGTTTTGAGGAAGGTATATGGTGGATGTATGGTACCGGCGAAAGTTGCGCGACACAAGAGAGGCTAGCAATGGTGGAAGGGTGAGAGTGTGTATAATCCATAGAATCAACATTAGTCATAAAGAACTCATATACTTATTATAAGAAATCTACAAGTCATTGAAAAAAAAGTACTATGCGCATGCTCCTAAGGGGATAGATTGGTAGGAAAAGACCATCGCTCGTCCCCGACCGCCACTCATAAGGAAGACAATCAATAAATAAATTATGCTCCAACTTCATCACAAAGCGGTTCACCATACGTGCATGCTACGAGAATCATAAACTTCAACACAAGTATTCTTTGGATTCATAATCACCTCACTAGCATGACTCTAATATCACCATCCTTATATCTCAAAACAATTATCAAGCATCAAATTGATCATAGCATCCAATTCACTTTCTATGATAGTTTTTATTATACCCAACTTGGATGCCCATCATTCTAGGACCAATTTTATAACCATAGCAAATACCATGCTGTTCTAAAAGACTCTCAAAATAATATAAGTGAAGCATGAGAGATCAACAATTTCTACAAATAAAAGCCACCGCCGTGCTCTAAAAGATATAAGTGAAGTACTAGAGCAAAACTATCTAGCTCAAAAGATATAAGTGAAGCACATAGAGTATTCTAATAAATTCTAAATCATGTGGGTCTCTCTCAAAATGTGTGTACAGGAAGGATGATTGTGGAAATCTAAAAAGAAAAGACTCATATCATACGTGACGCTCCAAGGAAAACACATATCATGTGGCGAATAAAAATATAGCTCCAAGTAAAGTTACCGATAGACGAAGACAAAAGAGGGGATGCATTCCAGGGCATCCCCAAGCTTAGGCTTTTGGTTGTACTTAAATATCTTAGGGTGCCATGGGCACCCCCAAGCTTAGGCTCTTGCCACTCCTTATTCCATAGTCCATCAAATCTTTACCCAAAACTTGAAAACTTTACAACACAAAACTCAACAGGAAATCTCATAAGCTCCGTTAGTGCAAGAAAGAAAAACCACCACATAAGGTACTGTAATGAACTCATTATTTATTTACATTGGTGTTAAACCTACTGTATTCCAACTTCTCTATGGTTCATACCCCCCGATACTAGTCATAGATGCATCAAAATAAGCAAACAACACACGAAAAACAGAATCTGTCAAAAACAGAACAGCCTGTAGCAATCTGTAACTCTCCAATACTTCTGGAACTCTAAAACTCCTACAAAAATAGGAAGTCCTGGGAAATTTGTCTATTGATCTACAACAAAAAAATCAATGCAAAAGCACGTCTCTGTGAATTACTAAAATTATTTTCGTGCGTGCAAAAGTTTCTGTTTTTTAGCATAATCAAATTAACTATCACCATAGGTTATCCTATAGGTTCTACTTGGCACAAACACTAACTAAAACATAAAACCACATCTAAGCAGAAGCTAGATGAAATATTTATTACTAAACAGAAGCAAAAAGCAAGGAACTAAAATAAAATTGGGTTGCCTCCCAACAAGCGCTATCGTTTAACGCCCCTAGCTAAGCATAAAAGCGAGAATAGATCTAAGTATTGCCATCTTTGGCATTCAATTCATAAGTAGCTCGCATGATAGATTCATAAGGTAATTTGACTTTCTTTCTTGGAAAGTGTTCCATGCCTTTCCTTGATGGAAATTGGAATCTAATATTCCCTTCCTTCATATCAATAATTGCACCAATCGTTCTAAGGAAAGGTCTACTAAGAATAACAGGACATGAAAGATTGAAACGTATATCAAGAACGATAAAATCTACGGGCACATAATTCCTATTTGCAACAATAAGAACATCATTGATCCTTCCCATAGGTTTCTTAATGGTGGAATCCGCAGGGTGCAAGTTTAAAGAGCAATCATCAAAATCATGGAAACCTAGAACATCACATAAAGTTTTCGGAATCATAGAAACACTAGCACCCAAATCACACAAAGCATAGCACTCATGATCTTTAATTTTAATATTTATAGTAGGTTCCCACTCATCATAAAGTTTTCTAGGTATAGAAACTTCCAAATTAAGTTTTTCTTCATAAGATTGCATCAAAGCATCAACAATATGTTTAGTAAAAGCTTTATTTTGACTCTAAGCATGAGGAGAATTCAACACGGATTGCAATAAGGAAATACAATTTATTAAAGAACAATTATCATAATTAAATTTCTTGAAATCCATAATAGTGGGTTCAATTCTATTTAAAGTCTTGACCTCTCCAATCCCACTTTTACCAAATTTAGCATCAAGATCTAAAAACTCTGAATTATTGGGACGCCTTTTAACTAAAGTTGACTCATCTCCAGTCCCATCATTATCAAGATTCATATTGCAAAACAAGGATTTAATAGGAGATACATCAAGAACTTTTAGATCTTCATCATTATTTTCATGGAAACTAGAAGAACACGCTTTTACAAAGCAATCTTTCTTAGCACGCAACCTAGCGGTTCTTTCTTTGCACTCATCAGTGGAAATTATCATGGCTTTGAGAGACTCATTGATATAATGCTAAGGTGGAATAGATCTAAGTTTCAAAGAATCAACATCAAGCGAAAGTCTACCAACATTCCTAGCCAAACCATCAACTTTAAGCAATTTTTCTTCAAGCAAAGTTTTAAAATTCTGTTGAGAGATCATAAATTCTTTAACGCTATTCTCAAAATCAGAGGGCATCTTATTAAAATTTCCATAAGATTTGTTGTAGGAATTACCATAATTATTAGAGGAATTACTAGGGAATGATCTAGGATTAAAGTTTCCTCTATAAGCATTGTTACCAAAATTATTCCTACCAACAAAATTCACATCCATAGATTCATTATTATTTTCAATCTAGGTAGACAAAGGAATATCATTGGGATCAATAGGAGCACTCTTAGTAGCAAACAATTTCATAAGTTCATCCATCTTTCCACTCAAAACATTAATTTCTACTATAGCATGCACTTTTTTACTAGTAGATCTTTCGGTGTGCCATTGAGAATAATTAGCCATAATGTTATCAAGGAATTTAGTAGCTTCTCCTAAGGTGATTTCCATAAAAGTGCCTCCCGCGGCCGAATCTAAAATATTTCTAGAAGCAAAATTCAATCCGGCATAAAAATTTTGTATGATCATCCATAAATTCAAACCATGAGTAGGGCAATTGCGAATCATTAATTTCATTCTTTCCCAAGATTGGGCAACATGCTCATGATCAAGTTGTTTAAAATTCATAATATCGTTCCTAAGAGAGATGATCTTAGCGGGAGGAAAATATTTAGAGATAAAGGCATCTTTGCACTTATACCATGAATCAATACTATTCTTAGGCAAAGACGAAAACCAAGTTTTAGCACGATCTCTAAGTGAAAACGGAAATAACTTCAATTTAACAATATCATTATCCGTATCTTTCTTCTTTTGCTTATCACACAAATCAACAGAGTTGTTTAGATGAGTAGCGGCATCTTCACTAGGAAGGCCGAAGAATTGATCTTTCATAACAAGATTCAGTAGAGCAGCATTGATTTCACAAGATTCAACATCATTAAGAGGAGCAATCGGAGTGCTAAGGAAATCATTATTATTTGTATTGGAAAAGTCAAATGGCAAGGGTGAAGTGGGGGAGAGGAAAATGAGAGGCAAATGGCAAATAATATAATGCGAGGGAGATGAGTTTGTGATGGGTACTTGGTATGTCTTGACTTGAGCGAAGACCTCCCCGACAACGGCGCCAGAAATACTTCTTGCTACCTCTTGAGCACTGCGCTGGTTTTCCTTGAAGAGGAAAGGGTGATGCAGCAAAGTAGCGTAAGTATTTCCCCCAGTTTTTGAGAACCAAGGTATCAATCCAGTAGGAGGCTCCTCAGAAGTCCCACGCACCTACACAAACAAACACCTCGCAACCAACGCAATAAAGGGGTTGTCAATCCCTTCACGGTAACTTGCAAAAGTGAGATCTGATAGATATAAAAATATAATATAATTATTTTTGGTATTTTTATGATATAGATTGGAAAGTAAAAGAGGGAAATAAAAGTAGATGGAAAACTTATATGATAAAAGAGAGACCCGGGGGCCATAGGTTTCACTAGTGGCTTCTCTCAAGATAGCATAAGTATTACGGTGGGTGAACAAATTACTGTCGAGCAATTGTAGAATAGTGCATAGTTATGAGATTATCGAGGCATGATCATGTATATAGGCATCACGTCCATGACAAATAGATCGAAACGATTTTGCATCTACTACTATTACTCCACACATCGACCGACTCCTGCCTGCATCTAGAGTATTTAGTTCATAAGAACAGAGTAATGCATTAAGAAAGATGACATGATGTAGAGGGATAAACTCATGCAATATGATATAAACCCCACCTTTTTATCCTCGATGGCAATAATACAATACATGCCTTGCTGCCTCTGCTGTCACTGGGAAAGGACACCGCAAGATTGAACCCAAAGCTAAGCACTTCTCCCATTGCATGAAAGATCAATCTAGTAGGCCAAACCAAACTGATAATTCGAAGAGACTTGCAAAGATAACTTAATCACACATAAAAGAATTCAAAGGAGATTCAAATATTTCGCATAGATAAACTTGATCATAAATCCACAATTCATCGGATCTCGACAAACACACCTCAAAGAGTTACATCGAATAGATCTCCAAGAAGATCGAAGAGAACATGATATTGAGATTCAAAGAGAGAGAAGAAGCCATCTAGCTAATAACTATGGACCCGAAGGTCTGTGATAAACTACTCACAACTCATCGGAGAGGCCTTGGAGATGATGTAGAGGCCCTCCATGGTCGACTCCCCCTCCGGCGAAGCTCCGGCGAAGGCTCCAGGATGGGATCTCGCGGATACAAAAGGTTGCGGCGATGGAAGTAGTTTTTCGTGGTGCTCCTCGATGGTTTCAGGGTACGGGAGTATATATAGGAGGAAGAAGTAGGTCGGTTGACGCTCGAGGGGCCCACGAGGGTGGGGGTGCGCTGGGCACCCTCGTGGCCGCCTCGTTCGCTGCTTGACGTCCACTCCAAGTCTCCTGGATTGTGTTTGTTCCAAAAAGATCGTTCCCGAAGGTTTCATTCCGTTTGGACTCCGTTTGATATTCCTTTCCTTCGAAACACTGAAATAGGCAAAAAAACAACAAATCGGGCTGGGCCTCCGGTTAGTAGGTTAGTCCCAAAAATGATATAAAAGTGTAGAGTAAATCCCATAAACATCTAAAACGGGTAATATAATAGCATGGAAGAATCAAAAATTATAGATACGTTGGAGACATATCATGTATCATGCCCTCCTCGAACGTCGGTTGGAGCTCTACTTCGGGCGCAAGGAAGCTTATATCCTGCAAAAAATCGTGTAAAAATATCAACGCAATCGGAGTTAGGGATCTCCAGGAATATAAGAAACGGTTTTCGGCCAGATCCGGAGAGTGCAAAACAGAAGAGGACAGAGAGACAGATCCAATCTCGGAGGGGCTCTCGCCCCTCCGCCGCCATGGAGGCCATGGACCAGAGGGGGAACGCTCCTCCCATCTAGGGGGAGGCCAAGGAAGAAGACGAAGAAGGAGGGGGGCTCTCTCCTCCTCTCTCCCGGTGGCACCAGAGTGCCGCCGGGGTTAGGATCGTGACGGCGATCTACATCAACAACCTTGCTACCGTCAACACCAACTTTCTCCCCCTCTATGCAGCGTTGTAACACCTCTTCCCCCCGCTATAATCTCTACTTAAGCATGGTGCTCAACTCCATATATTATTTCCAAATGATTTATGGTTATCCTATGATGTTTGAGTAGATCCGTTTTGTCCTATGGGTTAATCGTGATCTTGGTTGGTATGATTGTATATTTTATTTATGGTCCTGTCCTACGGTGCCCTCCGTCTCCTACAAATGTGAGGGGCCTCCGCTGTAGGGTGTTGCAATATGTTCATGGTTCTCTCACAGTGGGTTGCCAGAGTGACAGAAACTTAAACCCGAGTAGGTGGGGTATGACGTATGGGAGTAAAGAAGACTTGATACTTAATGCTATTGTTGGGCTTCATGACCTTAATGATCTTTAGTAGTTGCGGATGCTTGCTAGAGTTCCAATCATAAGTGCATATGATCCAAGTAGAGAAAGTATGTTAGCTCATGCCTCTCCCCCATATAAAATTACAAGAATGATTACCGGTACTTGTTATCGATTGCCTAGGGACAAATGACTTTCTTGTTGACAAAAGCTATCCACATTTACTGCCTTGCATTTTATTCGTAGTTTTATCCTCGCAAAGTACTTGTAGGTAAAGCAAACATCAAGCATGCATAGAGTTGTATCGGTGGTCGATAGAACTTGAGGGAATATTTGTTCTACCTTTAGCTCCTCGTTGGGTTCAACACTCTTACTTATCGAAAGAGGCTACAATTGATCCCCTATACTTGTGGGTTATCAGTGCCACAAATAAGTTGCACTACCATTATCAACTTTGAATCTTTTAGCATTAATATTATGATTATATGTATCACTGCAATCGAGATTCAATAAACCATCAAGATTGGGTGTATGACCATAGAAGATTTTTATTCATGTAAACAGAATAACAATTATTCTCTGTCTTAAATGAATAACCGTATTGCAACAAACATGACCTAATCATATTCATGCTCAACGCAAACACCAAATAACATTTATTTAGGATCAACACTAATCCCGAAAGTATAAGGAGTGTGCGATGATGATCATATCAATCTTGGAACCATTTCCAACACACATCGTCACTTCATCCTTAACTAGTCTCTATTTATTCTGTAACTCCTGTTTCGAGTTACTAATCTTAGCAACTGAACAAGTATCAAATACCCAGGGGCTACTATGAACACTAGTAAGGTACACATCAATAACATGTATATCAAATATACCTTTGTTCACTTTGCCATCCTTCTTATCCGCCAAATGTTTGGGGTAGTTCCGCTTCCAGTGACCATTTCCTTTGCAGTAGAAGCACTCAGTTTCAGGCTTAGGTCCAGCTTTGGGCTTCTTCACGGGAGTGACAACTTGCTTGCCATTCTACTTGAAGTTCCCTTTCTTTTCCTTTGCCATTTTCTTGAAACTAGTGGTCTTGTCAATCATCAATACTTGATGCTCTTTCTTGATTTCTACCTTCGTCGATTTCAGCATCACGAAGAGCTCGGGAATCATTTTCGTCATCCCTTGCATACTATAGTTCATCACAAAGTTCCATTAACTTGGTGATGGTGACTAGTGAACTCTGTCAATCACGTATCTTATCTGGAAGATTAACTCCCACTTGACTCAAGTGATTGTAGTACCCAGATATTCTGAGCACATGCTCACTAGCTGAGCAATTCTCCTCCATCTTTTAGGCGAAGTACTTGTCAGAGGTCTCATACCTCTCGACACGGGCATGAGTATGAAATAGCAATTTCAGCTCTTTGGAACATCTCATATGCTCCGTGGTGTTCAAAACATTTTTGAAGTCCCGGTTCTAAGCCATAAAGCATGATGCACTAAACTATCAAGTAGTCACCATATTGAGCTAGCCAAACGTTCATAGCGTATGCATCTGCTCCTGCAATAGGTCTGTCACCTAGCGGTGCATCAAGGACATAATTCTTCTATGCAGCAATGAGGATAAACCTCAGATCACGGACCCAGTCCGCATCATTGGTACTATCATTTTTCAACTTTAGTTTTCTCTAGGAACATATAAAAAACATAGGGAAGCTACAACGCGAGCTATTGATCTACAACATAATTTGCAAAATACTATCAGGACTAAGTTCATGATAAATTAAAGTTCAATTAATCATATTACTTAAGAACTCCCACTTAGATAGACATCCCTCAAGTCATCTAAATAATCACGTGATCCAAATCAACTAAACCATGTCCGATCATCACGTGAGATGGAGTAGTTCTCATTGGTGAACATCACTATGTTGATCATATCTACTATATGATTCACGTTCGACTTTTCGGTCTCAGTGTTCCGAGGCCATATCTGCATATGCTAGGCTCGTCAAGTTTAACCCGAGTATTCTGCACGTGCAAAACTGGCTTGCACCCGTTGTATGTGAGCGTAGAGCTTATCACGCCCGATCATTACGTGATGTCTCGGCACTATGAACTGTCGCAACGGTGCATACCCAGGAAGAACACTTATACCTTGAAATTTAGTAAGGGGTCATATTATAATGCTACCGCCGTACTAAGCAAAATAAGATGCATAAAATATAAACATCACATGCAATCAAAATATGTGACATGATATGGCCATCATCATCTTCTGCTCATGATCTCCATCACCGAAGCATCGTCATGACCTCCATCGTCACTGGCACGCCACCTTGATCTCCATCGTAGCATCGTTGTCGTCTCTCCAATTGCTTCTACGACTATCGCTACCGCTTAGTGATAAAGTAAACCAATTACATGGTGATTACATTGCATACAATAAAGCGACAACCATATGGCTCCTGCCAGTTGCCGACAACTCTGTTACAAAACATGATCATCTCATACAACAATTTATATCACATCATGTCTTGACCATATCACATCACAACAAGCCCTGCAAAAACAAGTTAGATGTCCTCTACTTTGTTGTTGCAAATTTTACATGGCTGCTACCGGCTTCTAGCAAGAACCATTCTTACCTACGCATCAAAACCACAACGATTTTTCGTCAAGTGTGCTATTTTAACCTTCAACAAGGACCGGCAGTAGTCAAACTCGATTCAACTAAAGTTGGAGAAATAGACACCCGCCAGCCACCTATGTGCAAAAGCACGTCGGTAGAACCAGTCTCATGAACGCGGTCATGTAAAGTCGATCTGGGCCGCTTCATCCAACAATACTGCCGAATCAAAGTAAGACGTTGGTGGTAATCAGTATGAATATTATCGCTCACAACTTTTTGTGTTCTACTCGTGCATAAAACCTCTACGCATAGACCTGGCTCGGATGCCACTGTTGGGAAATGCGGTAATTTCAAAAAAATTCTTACGATCACACAAGATCTATCTTGGAGATGCATAGCAACGATACGGGAGAGTGTGTCCACATACCCTTGTAGACCGAAAGCGGAAGAGTTTAGTAACGCGGTTGATGTAATCGAACTTCTTCGCGATCCAACCGATCGAAGTACCGAATGTACGACACCTCCGCGCTCAGCACATGTTCAGCTCGATGACATCCCTCGTGCTCTTGATCCAGTTGAGGAAGAGGGTGAGTTCCGTTAGCACAACGGTGTGGCCATAGTGATGATGATGTTACCGGCGCAGGGCTTCGCCTAAGCACTACGGCGATATGATCGAGGTGTGTTATTGTGGAGGGGGGCATTGCACCCGGCTAAGGCACAACTTGGTGTGTTCTAGGGTGCCCCCCTGCCCCTGTATATAAAGGAGGGAGGAGGAGGAGGCCGGCCCTAGAGGGGCCGCGCCAAGGGGGGAGTCCTACTTGGACTCCTGGTCCAAGTAGGATTCGCCCCCCCCCCTTCCTATTCCAACTAGGAGAAGGAGGGAAGGGGGAAGAGGGGAGAAAGAAGGAGGGGGTGCCGACCCCTCCTAGTCCAATTCGGACTAGCCCATGAGGGGGCGCGCGGCCATCCCTTGAGGCCCTTCTCTCCTTTCCCCTAAAGCCCATTAAGGCCCATTACTCTCCCAGGGGGTTCCGGTAACCTCCCAGTACTCCGGAAAATACCTGAACTTCTCCGGAACCATTTCGATGTCCGAATATAGCCTTCCAATATATCAATATTTATGTCTCGGCCATTTCGAGACTCCTCGTCACGTCCGTGGTCTCATCCGGGACTCCGAACAAACTTCGGTCATCAAAACACATAACTCATAATACAAATCGTCATCGAACGTTAAGCGTGCGGACCCTACGGGTTCGAGAACTATGTAGACATGACCGAGACACATCTCCGGTCAATAACCAATCACTACTAGGGAAAAGGCTAGCAGCAGCGCGGGTTTTAGATGTATGAGTAGCGCGGGTACCCGCGCTACTAATAAGGCGCTACAGCTAACTCATAGCAGTAGCGCGTGAGCTCCCGTGCTACTGCTACACAAGTGTAGCAGCAGCGTGGTTAGAGGAAGCTCGCTACCGCTAGTAGCGCTAGCGCTCTTTGGTTGGACGCGCTACTGCTATTGAGGCGCTGCTGCTAACTTTTATACACTCGCTACTGCTGATTTAAGTAGTTTTTTTTGGCATATTTGTTTTGTATTTGAACCGGCTTTGTAGAAGAATCTTTAGCACATAGAAATGTCATCATGATACACATACAAATGCCTGCAAGACCACAAATGTAATCATAGCATGAACATACAAATAGTCTCATCATAATCATCATCCAACACAAAGTGATATCTTGTCATCATCTCGAAAATAGCAATACATGCAAGTCTCAAATACTTGCAACTACAACAACGTCATCCATCTAAACAAAGGTATACGCAAGAAGTGCTATCACTATGAGTGAGAGTGGAACTATGCAGTACATGAGGTGGCGGTTACGAGTCCTCTCTCGCGCTAGCGTGAACCTCAAGTAACTAGCTTCTCCTTCTTGTCTGCTTTTGAAGCCTTTATGGCTGGCGCCCGTGAACCCATTCACTTGCGCCTGACACTCATGCCACTCGTTGTACACCCCCGGAACCTTCCCTTTGTACACGACATAGCATTTCCATCTCGCCATCAAGAAACTAGGTACCTGTTAGAGATGCATGTTCATGAAGAGGATGTACAATCATATATATGCAACAAAATATACTAGAGCAACACCAAAAAAGAAAGGGTTAGCAACTAGATGCAACATATACAGTATGCAAATTAATTAACTAGAGGTACGCAGGTCATCGTACGCAAACTAACAAAGTAGCGTTACGCAAGTTCGGCAGGGACCGTGGACATCGCAAAGTTTCATCGCTACAAAAAGTATACAAGTTCAACCGACACATATCATCATCATCGGCATCATAAATCACTAGAAGTTCCATCCTTCCATATCATCGAGGACGAACCCTAGCTTCTTGAATGGCGTGAGGTCTAGACGTTGCATGCCTATGCGAGTTCGGACGTCAGTTCGCAATATAGGGCCGTGGTGGAACATCCCCTTCTCATTGACGACTTCTTTCATGATGATCGTCGCAATGTCGCTTTGGATGCAAAAGAAGTCATCTCTAAGTTTATAATTCGCTTCTCCATGAGATTCTAGCCACTTGTGGATATGATCATCATTTCTGCTGTTAATGCGAAGCTTTTGGTGATCCGTGTTGAACTGAATCATGAGATGGACGATGTAGAATCCATCCTTCTTGCTTGGTTTTGGGACATGGATGCAGGAGAAGTTAGTTTTATGCGCGGAACCCATCTTCTTGTTCCTTTGTTTCTTGATATGCACGTGGCCACCTCTAAAGCTGAAGCCTTGGAGAGCATCATCTAGAATATTCATTATGTGGGTGTAGTCCTTTTTCTCGTAGTCTCTGGAAGGGTCAAAATACACGGCGTGGGAGACTTGCGGGTAAAGAACGATAAGGACGGCGCGCCCGTTGCTGCGGGGAAAGACACCTCCAATTATTCCCCATATGAGAGAGAAGGAATGATTGAAATGTACGAAAGGGTTGTCCGGAACTGACTTACTTTGGATGATAAGGCACGAGGACAATTTCCCGTTCCTTATTCTGTACCATGAAGTTTTGGAGGTACTCCCTAGCAGTTTCACGCTCAAAGTCGCCGAGACTCAAGAAAGACTCGTGCATGTAGTACGGATCCGCCACACAGATTTGCGAGACTTCTTCACTCTTCATGAAGGAGCTCATATGTAGCGCAAAAAGGCGGACGATAGTAAAATCAAGCCGCCTTGTTAGAAACATCTCAAAGATATGGTCAAACCGCAGGAAGAACACCTCCGCGGGCCGTGTGTCGACGTAGCACTTCCCCTCAGGCACACAAGCCGCGTATGTCAGATATCCTGGATCCTTTGAGGCTAGTAGGCTTTTCTCAGTCAACAGCACATGGTCGTGCAGTCTCCTGAAATCCCCTGATAGTGCCTCCAGCGGTTTCGGCGGTAGCATCGGCTCGCCCGTGAGATGGAACATGACCGCACCTTTCACGGGTACACGCTCTTCAGAATGCATCGTCTGGCTGCTGTGTGCTCTGGCTTGTTTGGAGGCAGTTACCTTCCCCGATCTCTTCCTCTCCTTTTTCTTGGGCACACCTTCCAGACCCTTCCTTAACCCCTGCCCAAGTGTTCCCGGGCTAAGTACTGTACGACCCTCGCGCCCGGCTAGTTGAGCCCGTGTTGAGGCGGCATCTTCAGGCGTGTCCTGTGAGGTTTTCATGAAGAGAGACTTTTTGCAATCCATGGTACGACCCTGCCCGGGCATATCATCCATATCCTCATTAGCAAGCTGATAGCCCGATTCATCATATGGTTGACTCATCATATCTATGTCACAGTCATACGCGTTTGTATTGAGGTAATCCATAGGGTCGACCTCCGTCTCATCATCCATTCTCTGTTCTACAGGATAAATTACATCAGCCAGTACTATTGCACCCCCTTCATCATGTCGTCCGCCGCTCTCACCCGGCACTATAGGAGCTGGTAATTGCGTAGGCGGGGTGGTGGTCTCCGCACATGCTTGTTGATGTGTGGTAGTTATTGTTGTGCTCTCGGCCGGCTCCAGACGAATAAGATTCTTCGGCCATAGCAGCGCCCAACCCTTGCAGCTTCCAATCCGCGGCGGGGTCTCGTCGTCCGCTCCCACATGCTGTACTGGAGGAGGCAAATCCTCGTGCCCCGATTTCACACTGGTCAAGCTAACCCTGAAGTGCCCAGCGGGGATCGGCTGGTTGTGGAACATGCGTTGAGAGGGGTCCATTATCATCCCCTTTCCCACGTCCACCTTCTGGCCTTTGATCAAGTAGAGTATGGTGCACGGGTTTCTTTCGCCTGCAAACACATATGTCTGTGGCGTAAAACAACCGAAAGGCAACAAAAATGGAATATTATCTATATATATATATATATATATATATATATATATATATGTGTGTGTGTGTGTGTGTGTGTGTGTGTGTTGGTGCGACATATAATTACCGTGACGGCGTCGAGCTCAGCCAAAGACAAAGGCCCACCTAGCGCGCCTGAGACTGAGGACGGGCTGCTATGAGCGGGAGCGGCTGCGAGAGGAGGCCCGGTTGCTTGAGCAAGTGATGGTGCTATGGTGTTGTTATTCATGGAGTTGCTCGCGACGAAACTGGGCATCGGGAAATCATGTACCGTCTTGTCTGGATTTTCCTTCGCCCAGTTGATGATAACTGGAACCAAGTTAGTAGCGAAATCATTTCTGCAGGCAGTTACAGCTGCATTGACTGCCTGCTGCAGCAACTCATATTTGTCCTCGGCTGCTTTTTTTGCATCCTCAGCTGCTTTTTTCTCGACCGCAAGCTTCACCTTTGCGTCGATGTCCGCCTGACTAAACTTCTTTTTCTGCTTCTTGGCCTCCGGGCCGTCGTTGTAAAACACCTTCCACGTGGCACCGTCTCCAGCGCCGTGCACACGACCATATTGCGGCCACTGGTCCAACGGGAGTCCCTTAAGTTCGTTCAAGGCCCGGTTGAGAGGGGTGTTCCACTTGGGCCTCATCGGAGAAGTAGGGCTTTCGGCTGCAAGCCGGTGTTGCTTCTCCAGTAGTCTAATCAATTTCCTCGTGATCTTGTCCGTGTAAAAAACCTTTTTCTCCTTGTCCCACTTGTAGCGGGCCCTGATGAAGTCATGCTCCAAGGGGTTGGTGAACTTCGCGAAGGGGTCTGGGAGACCCGCGGCTTCACGTTCCGCGTCCTCCTTATCCCATATGGGCCTTTTACCGAGCTAGCCATGGCTTCCGAGGCGATGCTTCCCCGTGTTCCGGAGCTGAAGGCTTTTGAATTTCGCAGCCTTAGCCTTGGCTGCCTCGGTAGCACAAGTGTCCTTGAACTTTTCGAACTCCTCTTCCGTAAGTGTCGGATTTTCCTCCAGAATCTTGGACAGGGGTTCATCAGCCTTGAGTATGCCACGTGCAGTTCCCTGCGACCGTTGCAGTGACCATCTCCTTCGAGCCTCCCATCGTGCTTGTTAACGGGCAAACTAACACTAACACCAGGCGGCTGGTCTGCGCCATATAGAAAATTCTCACAGAAAGAGATGCACTCTTGTGCCAAATAGCCCTGGACGATGCTTCCATCCGGACGGGACATGTTACGAACGAATCCTTTGATGATCCCATTCATCCTCTCAAACAGCATCATGTTGTGCAGGAATGACGGCCCCAAGTCTATTATGTCATCCACAATATGGACACACAGATGCACCATCACGTCGAAGAACGCGGGCGGGAAGTACATCTCAAGCTCATTCAATATCACAACGATCTCTTCCTGTAGCCTTTGGAGCTGCTTCACACTGATCGACTTTTGAGAGATGACGTCAAAAAAGTTGCAGAGACCAATAAGCGTGTCACGGACGTGCTTGTCCATTATCCCTCTAAGGGCAACAGGTAGTATCTGCGTCATCATCACATGACAGTCATGAGACTTCATCCCGCTGAACCTTTTCTTGTCCGTGTCTAGATATCTGCTTATCTTGCCACAGTAACCGGAACTAACTTTCACTCCGGTAAGGCACTTAAAGAATTGATTGATCTCAGCCTGACTTAAGGTGAAGCAAGAAGGGGGGCAATAATCCTCTTTCTTTATTTTCTTGCCCTTCTTCTCCCGTGCCTCTGTCTCCGTCTCTGTCTCGTCTGACATTTTACGGGGAGGCATGTGCAAATCTTCCCTGATTTTCAAATCTTGCAAGTCTTTTCTTGCCTTCGGCCCATCCTTGGTCTTATCCGGCATGTTCATCAGTGTTGCGAGCAAGCTCTCAAGGACATTCTTACAGATATGCATTTGATCAAGGCAATGAGGTGTATCGAGTTTGTGCCAGTACTCCAAGTCCCAGAACACAGACCTCGTCTTCCATACCTTCAGCAGCGGCTCCGGTGCCTTTCTCATCGTCTTTCCCGGCGGGGGGCACTCCTTCCAGTTTTTCAACAACTCATCGATTTCGGCACCGCTTCGCTTACGTGGAGGTCCTCGATGCTCAGCGTGACCATTGAATAGATCTCCACGGTTTCTCCACGGGTCGTCCTGCTCAAGCCATCTTTGATGCCCCATGTATACGATTTTCCCAGACCCGCCATCTTTCCTTGACGTTAGCTGCTGAGACGTTGTATCATCCATGCACCGCGTGCATCCGCAATATCCATGGCACACCTGGCCTGCCACATATCCGTAACTGAGATAGTCCTGCACTGTCGTGATCAGCGCGGCTCTCATGTTGAAATACTCACCTTTGCTGGCGTCCCATGTCTTGGCCGGTGTTTTCCATAATGTGTCTAACTCCTCTTGAAGTAGCCCCAGATACAAATTAATATTATTTCCTGGTTGTTTCGGCCCTTGAATAAGCATGCTCATGTGAATGTACTTCGATTTCATGCACAACCAGGGGGGAGGTTGTACATCCATACAAACACGGGCCATGTGCTATGGTTGGTGTTCTGGTTTCCAAATGGATTCATGCCATCGGTACACGCGCCGAGCACGATGTTCCTTGCATCACATTCAAAATACCGATAGAAGCTGTTCAACGCTCTCCACTGGCTTCCATCCTTCACGTGTCTCAGCTTCGGATCATCTCCATCGTCGGGCTTCTTCCTCTCCGCGTGCCAGCGCATTAGCTTTGCTTCCTTGGGATCTACAAAATACCTCTGGAGACGGGGAGTGATCGGTAAGTACCATACAACTTTCTGGGGACATTTCTTCCCGGCCTTCTTGTATCGAGAAGCATTGCACACCGGACAGCTTGTTTTTTCCGCGTGCTCCTTCCGATAAATTATGCAATCGTTGATGCATGCATGGTATCTAACGTGTGGCAGATCAAGAGGGCACACGATCTTCTTGGCCTCATCAACACTAGTAGGACATAGATTACCCGCGGGTAGAACATCCTTTAGGTACTTGAGATGCTCATCAAGGCTAGTGTCGGTCCATTTGTTTTTAGCCTTCGTCTTCAGGAGTTGGAGCGTGAAACTCAAGCGGGTCACCTTAGGATTGCAACCATCATACAATGGAGTGTTCGAGTCTATCACCAGTTGCTCCAGCTTAGCCTCCTCTCTAGAAGCAGCTCTCTCAGTACTCGTCTCCTTGCGAAGCAATGCTTGAACATGAGGGTCCCGCATAATTGAAATTAGTACCGACGAACTCAGCTGCGTGGAGTCCATGTCGTTCTCTCCGCCGCCATGTCCAGCCCCTTCTCCTCCGCCATGTCCGGCCCCTTCTCCGCCGCCATGTCCGGCCTCTTCCCCGCCGCCATTATCGATCATCTCTTCGTCTTGCCCCGTGTCATCATTGCCTGCCCCGTCGGCATCCTCAACATCGTCATCCTCATCTTCAATTATCCACCGAGTATAGCCATCCATGAAACCAGTCATGAGCAGGTGCGCTTCAACACGACCATCGTCATGGGGGTCGAGCCAAACTATTCCTTTGCATTTTCGACACGGACATAAAACCTCTGTCCGGTTATTTTCTTTCATGTCCTGCACCGCCGACGGCAACCACCTGTCCACCATCGTTCCACTGACCATCGTCAACTCTGCACGGTAATAATAAAAAAATTGATTATAAAAATGCATGCATGCATCAAAGTCATAAAAAAATTTGGCATGACCTTCCCTAAAAATAGGACATATATGGATCTAGAGTTTGCCCGGAATTCGCCGAAACGGAAATAAATCGACATTTCGGCAAAACATAGGCAACTCAAAAGCACAATTTGGCAGTGTCAACTCATGCCACACACACAATTTCCACAAACATATCACACACACATAAACACATTTCCATTTTGCAAAAGCATGAAATTTTCATCACCTCTATCTCGATCGAGATCGAGCACACGGTGGAGATGATGTTGTAGGGAGATCAAAAGTGCACAAATCTCTTCTTGACAAAGATAGATCTAGTTAGGGGGCAAATAGGTCACTTAACTAAATCCTACATCTACCTAGCTACCTAATTTGGGAGGAGACAACTTCAACTAGTGGAGGGGGAAGGAAAAAGAGAAAGGAGATGCATTAATGGAGGTGGTGTAGTTATGTAGGAGTAATGAAGAGAGAGAAAGGTGGATAGAAGAGAGAGAGTAATGGGGGAGAAGTATTGAGGAGAAGAAGAAGAGTGAGAGTGGGAGCATGTGGTGGAGGTAGGGGGAAGGGAAGAGAGGAGGGGGAGGTAGGGGGAAGGGAAAAGAGGAGGGGGAGGGGAGGGACGGGTGGGGAAAGGTGTTGGGTTGGTGCGGGTTAGCAGTAGCGCAGAACCTAAAACGCGTTGTTGCTAAGGATTTAGCAGTAGCGCGCTTTGCGGTACGGCGCTACTGCTAACTGGGACAAAAAATTGTGGCAATTTGAAACTTACCAGCAGCGATCTCGTAAAAAGCGCGCTACTACTACATACTTAGCAGTAGCGCTGTTCTTGCGACCGCGCTACTGCTACTTAGAGTTAGGTGAACACCGCCGGTCGATATTTGTAGCAGCGCGTTTCTGGCCGAGCGCGCTACTGCTAAATCCTTATCAGCAGCGAGTTTACACAACACGCGCTACAACTAGTTAGAAGCAGCGCCCCATTTTGAACCGCACTGCTGCTAAGATTCTGTGTATAGGCTTTTCCCTAGTAGTGAATAGAAGAACCTAGATGCTCATATTGGCTCCTACATATTCTACGAAGATCTTTATCGGTCAAACCGCACAACAACATACGTTGTTCCCTTTGTCATCAGTATGTTACTTGCCCGAGATTCAATTGTAGGTATCATCATTCCTAGTTCAATCTCATTACCGGCAAGTCACTTTACTTGTTTCGTAGCTTCATCCCGCAACTAACTCATTAATCACATTGCTTGCAAGGCTTATAGTGATGATCGTTACCGAGAAGGCCCAGAGATACCTCTCCGATACACGGAGTGACAAATCCTAATCTCGAACTATGCCAACCCAACAAACACCTTCGGAGACACCTGTAGAGCATCTTTATAATCACCTAGTTATGTTGTGATGTTTGATAGCACACAAGGTGTTCCTCCGGTATTCGGAAGTTGCATAATCTCATAGTTTGAGGAACATGTATAAGTCATGAAGAAAGCAGTAGCAATGAAACTGTAATGATCATAATGCTAAGCTAACGGATGGGTCTTGTCCATCACATCATTCTCTAATGATGTGATCCCATTCATCAAATGACAACACATGTCTATAGTTAGGAAACATAACCATCTTTGATTAACGAGCTAGTCAAATAGAGGCATACTATGGACACTTTGTTTTGTCTATGTATTCACACATGTACTAAGTTTCCGGTTAATACAATTCTAGCATGAATAATAAACATTTATCATGATATAAGGAAATATAAATAACAACTTTATTATTGCCTCTAGGGTATATTTCCTTCACATCTCTTCAACCTTTCAGGTGAAATTGTTGTAGACACGGTAAGTGTGAGAGTTTGAGCCATAACTGAGTAGGAAACCTTCATGGGATTTAGGAGCAAATTTTGAACAATGATGCTTATCAAGAATGTAGAACTTTGAGCCAAATAATCGAAAGTATCCAACTTGGGGTTTGTTACTGGTGAAGCTTGTGAAGATAGAGTCGATTCGTAGCATGAAAAGTTGTTTCAACTGCTTCCGCCCAAAAGTGTTTTGGCGTCTTGTATTCATCTAGCATAGTTCTCGCCATCTCGGTGAGGGTACGGTTCTTCCTCTCAACAACTCCATTTTGTTGAG
The DNA here is from genome assembly GCA_963921465.1 of Triticum timopheevii. Classification (NCBI taxonomy): domain Eukaryota; kingdom Viridiplantae; phylum Streptophyta; class Magnoliopsida; order Poales; family Poaceae; genus Triticum; species Triticum timopheevii. The sequence goes on along the minus strand of OY997264.1, from coordinate 474,221,686 downwards.
GTGCGTACGTAGCCGAGAACTCATGTGAGATGCCTTCTTCATCAAGAAAGGTATCCACATTTGCGTTCTTGAACTTTGTTTCGTTGCCGCTTCGAACCTTCTTGTTCTTCACTTCAAATTGGTTTAGGTCCTTCCTAGTAAAGTTCTTGAAGATCTTTTGTACCTGAGCCTTGTCATCAAGAAAGAACACCCACGTAAATATGGAAAAATCATCAACAATGACCAAACCAATAGAGTTACCACCAAGGCTCTTGTAAGCATTGGGACCGAAAAGATCCATATGGGGTAGCTCAAGTGGTCTTCTCGTGGTCATGATGTTCCTCACAGGATGACTCCCTCCAACTTGTTTTCCTTCTTCGCAAGCACTACAAAGTTTATCCTTGTCAAATATAACATCTTTAACACCAAAGATATGTTCACCTTTAATAAGTTTATAAAGATTTCGCATGACAATATGTCCTAATCTTCTATAGCTAACCTTGGAAGATTTTGCAATTAAAGAAGTACGAGGTTGGGCAATTTTAGTGAAATCAACAATGTATACATCACCTCTACGGACACCGGTAAAGACCATATTATGATTATCTCGATGAAATACTTGGCAATCTATTTCGGTAAATAGCACATTAAAGCCAAAATCAGCTAGTCTGGATATAGAAAGAAGATTGTAGCTAAGAGATTCGACAAGCATGAAATTTTGAATGGATCTATCATTGGATATGGCCACCTTACCTAGGCCAAGTACCTTACCCTTAGAGTTGTCTCCAAAAGTCACATATTTGCGTGGACCATCATTCTTAGCAAGCTCACAGAACATGTCTTTATCTCCGGTCACGTGATCGGTACATCCACTATCAAGAATCCATTCCTTTCCTCCGGCCATATGGTTTTGAAGATTTGCCATAAGACTAAGATTCCTCATAATCTTATCAAGTTCGATGTCAATTCCTTCGTCTTCATCAAGATTGCCATGCTCAATATCACCATGACCATCATGCATATGATCATCACCTAGGTCAAGTGATTCGTTAGAGTTATGATCATGACAATGCTCAAGTTTGTGAACTCTAATAGCTTACATGATAATATTGCCAATTGTTCTAACATCTCCTTTAGCACACATAAGATCACGAAGCTCAAATAGACATTCATCTAATTTAGGATCTCTAGTATCCATCTTATGAAAAGCAATAGTCCTAAAAGTGAAAAATGAAAAGTGATGTCATGTTTACTTCCTAAAAAGAACAAGGTTATCCCAAAAGTCTCCAAATGAATTCATATAATAATATCAAATATTATTGGAGAACATAATGTATGGTTGCACTAAAAGCAATGTTATCACATGCACTTGCACTGTGAAAAATGAACTAGCATGACAAGAAGTTACCATCCTAGAGCTATCAATATTTTAAATAGCACGCTATTTCGCCGTTATAACACGGTTATAGCATATTTGAAAGGAAGACGTTACGTTTTGGCAAAATCGAACGCTACGCCGCTAATCACGTAATTAGCGCGCTACACACGCTATAACGTTGTAACGTTGCGACGTGCAGACCATGCAAAACTAAAATAAGCACAGCCCAGCAGGCCCAGCAGGACAAAACCAACCCACGACCACTAGCTTTCTCACTCCTTTTATCAGATTCTCCCACGAGACCTAACCAGCAAGCCCAGGTGGCTGCCCCGGTGGCTGTTGATGTTAGAGACTCTTAAAACTATGGTTGTTGATGTTTGAGACTTACTATTTTTATGTGCTGGATTTGGCCCTTATGCATATATTGCTTGCTCCTATGAAAAAATTAGTTGCTTAAATACTTTATTTCTAGATATATTTGATTCTTTTTGCAAACGCTATTTTGAAATATAGCACGCTATTAGCGCGCTATAACTTGTGTAGCATTTAGAGAAGGGCCTCGCTATATTTTGTAGTGCGCTATTTAAAATACTGAGAGCTATACATATTTTCATTTGGTCAAACTGCTATAACTGATAAAGTAGTTAGAGTGACATGGTTCCTCTAGGAGTTGCATACAGCCATACAGTGGTATAGATCAGCAACACTGAATGCAATTGAGCAGCATGTGCAGTCGTCACCACAATTCCAATAACAGTAACTATATCTCATACAAGTAGTTCTCACACAGTTGGTAGATTGCATCTTGGACGTTTTCAAATGGGTGGAATTAGTAAGTTACTCTGATTTTTCAACTGAGACAGGTTTAATAAAATCTGTTCCCAAGTTGGTCTGGTTCCAAAATGTAGCATTTTTCTATCCGATTACAAGTCAATACTCCGTAAGCACACACACACAACAGATAGAAAGTGTGTATGTCTCAAATTTCTTCATAGATAAAAAATTGGTCGGCTCAATTCCTGTATGGATTTTGGATTGGGGTCTGTACACACGAACAAGTTCCACTCAGAATGAGTAAAACAACATCCATGGCCCCATATTGAAATACCTTATAATCACAAAAAGAAGTATCAAAGAACAAACTGTCATTTTTTGTGTCAATACAGAGAGTTACCATCACAGAGTGTTTCAAGATACAACCCAGCATTTCCCATTCGTTTGTGTGGGGTGACAAGGTTTGCATCCCAAGCCTCAACCTATTGAAAAAATGGCACCAGATACAAAAAAGAAACGCACAAATATTATCTGTGGTGATACCAAAATATAATGAAGTAGGTGATTAGAAGAAAAATTACAAGATGCATACAATTGGTTGATATGACTATGTCACTTGCTAAAATGTAATGTATAGTTTGCTCATCTACTTGTTGATTAAATAAAAGAAATTTTGAATTTGCACCATGTAGTCCAGTCATCTGATACCGCTGATTCTGAGTTAACCCCACAACAGAGAGCTGAGATGTGTATTTTAGTTTGTTATTAAACTTAGCAATCATGAAACCTCATTGGTTCACTCTAAAGAACCAGATTCAGGATTATCGTAGACCTGAACAGTATTTGCTGACTTCCAAGATGCAGAACTAATACAACAACAAAAATATTGTCTAGTACACAGCTTAAAGTGAGTCCAATATCACCATGAGCTCACATTACTTCTTCATACCTGGAGTAGATTTTCTAGAGATGTCCTAATGTTAAATGTGAAATCTTGATTCCAGGTTGGCTCCTTTGTCCTACATTGATCAACTGCTGGAATCAGAAACTCCAGCAGCGATGGAAAAAATAGCGATCTCAAGTGCATCAAATATTTTATCTAGAAACCAACTCCATTAGGCATGATATATATCGCATACATTATTTTCATAATATAAAGAGGAAAGTTCCAACTTAAAAAAGAAAGAGGAAATTTCTGTCCAAGAAAAAGGAAAGAGTTACTCACGCCCATTTAATTTGGCTCTTTGCAGTTTGACCGTTAAGCTGTAGAACGACATAAGGATCACTTGTACCCTGCAATGGAAGGAGAAGGAAGTTGTTGATGAAGTGGAAGAAAAGAGCTTTATGTAATGGTAGTTAAAATGTGTAAACTACTGCTTCATTCAGTAAATGTGAGAGCTCTCAAACTTCTTGTGTCTCTTCATTAAAACTTTTTTTTTGCGAATACACAACGGTTGCGTATCATTTCATTGATAGGTAGGGGAGAACAACAGTATTACAACAAGGGGGGGGGGGGGGGGGGGGTAACCGCCCACGCTAGGAGGCGTAGAGAGAGGTTACACGAGCAGAACACGGGATGCTCAACCCGGAGGGGTTCAAGGTGGCATGAGATTAGCTATGTCTTTAGCGCCAGCCAAGGCCCAAACCCTAGCATCGTCCTTGATGGCCTGGAGAAGCAGCACGGCGGAGGGGCTAGCATTGTCGAAGATGCATGCGTTGCGGTGACGCCAGAGGGACCATGCCGAGAGAAGCACCAAGGAGGAGGGCCCTTTGCGCATGGCGGTAGGCGCGGCCACGACCGAGGCCGACCACCAGCCCAAGAAGGAGGCCTCGGGGTCCGGGGGGGTGGAGTCGAGGCACGACACCAAGCGGGAATCTCGTGTCAGATGGTCCTGGAGAACGAGCAATGAAGGAGCAGGTGATCGATTGTCTCGAGCTCCTGGGCACAAAACGCGCAGAGATCGTCATGCGGGAGCCCGTGCCGAGCAAGCCGGGCAACAGTCCAGCAGCGGTCCATGCCGGCCAACCAAGCGAAGAACTGGATGCGGAGAGGGGCCCAAGTGCGCCAGGTAAGCTTCCAATGCGGGGCGATAATAGAGCCGGTGAACATTGCCTGATAACAGGACTTAGCGGAGTAGGAGCCGCTGCTCATCCATCGCCAACGCAACTCGTCAGGGTCGGTAGAGAGGGTGAGATGTTGAAGTAGCCGCCAAAGTTGCACGTACTGCACCATGGCCTCGGGCCCCAAGGCGGCACGGATGTCGGAGATCCAGGCCCTGCCAAGCAGACCCTGCGCGACGGAACACGTCCGCCTGTGGCTCCCGAGGACCAAGGCCAGCACAGCCGGAGCAAGATCGGCGACGGACTGTCCACTAATCCACCTATCTGTCCATTAAAACTGAGAATTAGTATCTATTGATTGTCCCGGATATCTTAGATAACTAGATTCAACAACTGACAGTATATTTTTTTTACCATACCCATCCATTATTCAATATTCTCCGCAACGAAATAACTGAAGCGCCATGAACAAATAACATATGGGCGCTGATCTACGCCGGTGCGCCGGCCCAACTGTTGGGCCGGTCCAGCGCCAACCGTCCGATGCGCGAGCCCTAGTCGTCCGATCTGGGGCCGTTGTCTTCCTCCTATCCCCTTCTTTCCTTCCACGGCAGCACGAGCGCCGCCCTCGGGCCTGCGCGTCCTCCAGGCCGCCGGCTCCTCTCCAGCGTCACCGTCGCCCGCCTGGCCCGCCCCTGGTCCGCCGTGGCTCTCGCCAGCTCTGCCGCATGCAGCTCCTGCCGGCAAAGGTCGCAGCTTCGACGAAGGAGTGCCGCCCCGTCCAGCTTGTAGCAACGCCGCTCACCGCCGATGGCCGCGTCTCCGCGCGAAGCCGCCAGTAGTACACCGCCGGTCCCTCGAGTTCGTCGCCGCTGCAGCTCCACCGTGAAAGCCATTGCATCAATGGTGAGGTGCCAGTCCATCTTTTTGTCGCCGGGTTGAAGCTTTTTAAAAATATGGTTGAAGCTTTTCACGTCAACGGTTGCAACTTTTTTGTTGTGTACTCACGGGCTGAAGCGTCCTATAAAGCCAGTTGAAGCTTTTTATAAAACCGGTTGAAGCTTTTCAATTCAACGGTTGAAGCTTTCTCAAAAATTGACGGGTGTGGATTTTTGTTTCATAGTGGTCCGATGAAACTTCTCTATTCCGTCGTTTGCAGCTTTTCAAACTATGGTTGAAGCTTTTTATAAAACCGGTTGAAGCTTTCTCAAAAAAAATGACGTGTGTGGATTTTTGTTTCATAGTGGTCCGATGAAACTTCTCTATTCCGTCGTTTGCAGCTTTTCAAACTATGGTTGAAGCTTTTCATATGAACGGTTGTAGCTTTTTTCAGTGCATGGTGTCCGGCTGAAGCTTGATATACCGCTAGTTGAAGCTCTCGGATTTAACGGTTGTAGCTTTTTTGGTCGTCGGTTGCAACATCGGTGGAGGAGAAAAAAAATGCTTCCAAAGTTCGTCTCGAAGCAGATGGTTGCAGCGGTGGGGGAGGAGGTCGCGCGCTCGCGCTGCCGTGGTTGAAGCATCTCCGGTGGACGGTTCTAGCACAGGGGAGTACAAACAGCAGCTCACGGACGGTATATTCCATGGCGACTTCCAACTCCGGCTCGCCGGGCGCGGAAGGAACCTGCAGCCGAGGGGGGAGGGTGGCCAGCGGGAAAGAAGGGGATCTGAAGGATGGAGGTGACCTACGCAGGGTTGGGGCTAGCGGGCGGCGGGATCTGAAGGAGGAAGAAGAGGATCGGGAGAAGCGCGAGGCGTGCGATGCGCTTCGCCTCGCTTCGATCGAGTGGCCGCACGGGACCGGCAGAACGGTTCGGCCGGCGCACCGTTTCTAAACACTTCCCATAACATATGCAGCATATATTACTGAAAAAACAAACAGTGATCGACTACTCCCTAGCATATTCATCACCGTACCCATGGATCCATTGCAGGAAGATTGTTGCCTTTCTTCAGCCTCACAACTAGTTGGCCATCGTATACTTCATGGAGAAACACACTACAATATCCACCGCACCATTCAGAGCATTTAGAGTGACGAGAGCTTTCAGAATCGCATTGCTCTAGTTGGTCAGAGCCACAAATACTTGCGGCGCAATTTACAAACATTACGTTTCGGTCTCTGCGGGGGGAAGGATGTTAGAGTTAAACACGAAAGTGCATATGCCCAGTCCGGTTTGATACATATGTACGTGTGCGTGTAGGACTCGAAGTAGTCACCGAGTAGGACTTGGTACTAGTTAGCATTATCTAGTATAAATACTCTTGTATACCCCTGTACTTTGCACCGTGAATTGAAGAAATAAACTGAAGGTTCGATATGAGCCTTTGGCAATCAGCCAAGCGTTTCGCGTGCGTGCGTGTGTTTTCTGCCAGAATCCATTAAGCAGCGATTAGGCTTTGTGTACGTGCGTGTTTAGCTTTGGCCAGCAGTGAATTAATCAAGTCAGAAGCTCAACCGAGCAAACTTGATTTGGTAGATCGATTAGCTAGTTGAGGCTAGCTTTACACTGCGGGTGGATCGATCAGAGCCAGCTTCGCTTCTTCGTCGTTCGTCGTCGGTCGTTGCCGTCGCCGGGAAGTACTCGGCGTCCGGCCTGGGCCAACAATTGGTATCAGAGCAAGGTTGATCTTCTAGTAACGGGAGATGATGTCGGACGACGAGAAAACCAAGCAACTGGCGGAGTACTCCGGTGCGGCTTAAGTAATTGCTGCTCCGGTGAGATCGGAGTATCCATGATTCGACCGTGGGAACTTCATGGTGTGGGCGACCATGATGGAGTGGGCGCTCGAGGCCAATGAGCTCTGGGAAGCCATCGACCCCGACGGTGATGAGTACCTGAAGGGTGGTGCCTTGTATCGGAAGGATCGCCAGGCTATCACGGCCATCTGCTCGATGATGCCGGTGGATGTGCAACAACATCTTATCTCAAAGACATCAGCGAAGGAGGCGTGGGACACGCTCAAGACGTTGCATCTAGGGCACTCGCGTGTGTGCGAGGCAAACTTGCAAACATTGCTGAAGAGTTACGAGAATCTGAGGATGGGAGAAGATGAGACGGTGGACGCCTTCGCCGCAAGGGTGGCAACGATGGTAAACGGGATTCGCGGTCTTGGAGAGAAGTTGGAGGACATCTCCGTGGTTTGGCGTTTTCTACGTGCTGCTCCATCGCGCTACATGCCGATTGTGTCAGCGATCGAGCAATGTGTTGATCTCAAGACTCTCACTTTGGATGATCTGGTTGGTCGCTTCAAGGCCCATGATGAGCGGATGAAGCTGAGTTATGGTGATGCAAAACAGGATGAGTACCTGATGCAAACGCGTGCTCAGTGGCTTGCATTGGTTTCCAAGGAGAACAATTTCGACAAGGCATCCGGTAGCGGCGGAAAGTATCGTCCCGCAAAGGACACCGACGAACAGTAAGAGAAGCCAAAGAAGAAAACGTTCGACAAGAGGAAGATCCGCTGCCACAACTGTAATCTGCTCGGACACTTCAAGTCGCAGTGTAAGAATTCTCCGAAGGAGAAGGCGCTCATGACCCAGTTAGGATATGAAGGTGACATGATGTTGATGTGTGAACTTGTGGACGAGGAGGATCCAGTTCTTCAAGCGTTGGTTAAAGAAATTGTCGAGCTCCGTGAAGAAAATTTTTGCTCTCAAGATCGTGGTTCAGAAACTCGTGTCGATGCTACGGATGCTGGGGTGATTCCGAAAGCTATGTCGATATTACGGGCATAAGTGCTAACTTTGCTGGAGCGGATGCAGCTATTGCCGCATGTGCTCAGCCATGGAGAAGCAGTCTTCATGCGTCCCGTTCAGAGAAAACAAGGACGTCAGAAGGCCGAGACACGAGGCAAGATGCACCACGTACGGCTATCTCTGTGGATAGTCCAGGTGCTCGTACAGGAGCATATGTACGAGGGGTGATAGCTATAGTGCCAAAAGGAAGCAATGGTGGCGCACCAGAAAGCAACGGCACGATGCGTGAGGCGTCTGCCCAGACGGCTACGTTAGTTGAGCCAGCGAGCAGTGCTACGTCTTGAGCTTGCGTTGGTTTTCCTTCAAGAGGAAAGGGTGATGTAGCAATAGTAGCGTAAGTATTTCCCTCAGTTTTTGAGAACCAAGGTATCAATCCAGTAGGAGGCTCCTCAAAAGTCCCACGCACCTACACAAACAAACAAAAATTCGCAACCAACGTAATAAAGGGGTTGTCAATCCCTTCAGGGCCATTTGCGAAAGTGAGATCTGACAGAGATAGTATGATAATATAAATATATTTTTGGTATTTTATAATATAGATTGGAAAAGTAAAGATGCAAATGAAAGTAGATTGAAAGCATATATGGTAAAAGATAGACTCGGGGGCCATGGGTTTCACTAGTGGCTTCTCTCAAGATAGCATAAGTATTATGGTGGGTGAACAAATTACTGTCGAGCAATCGATAGAAAAGCGAATAATTAAAATATTATCTAGGCATGATCATGTACATAGGTATCACGTCCATGACAAGTAGACCGACTTCTGCCTGCATCTACTACTATTACTCCACACATCGACCGCTATCCAGCATGCATCTAGAGTATTAAGTTCATAAAGAACAGAGTAACGCATTAAGAAAGATGACATGATGTAGAGGGATAAACTCATGCAATATTATATAAATCCCATATTTTTATCCTCGACGGCAATAATACAATACGTGCCTTGCTGCCCCTCAAGATTGAACCCAAAGCTAAGCACTTCTCCCATTGCAAGAAACATCAATCTAGTAGGCCGAACTAAACTGATAATTTGAAGAGACTTGCAAAGATAACTTAATCACACATAAAAGAATTCAGAGGAGATTCAAATACTTCTCATAGATAAACTTGATCATAAACCCACAATTCATCGGATCTCGACAAACACACCGCAAAAAGAGTTACATCGAATAGATCTCCAAGAAGATCGAGGAGAACATGGTATTGAGATCCAAAAAGAGAGAAGAAGCCATCTAGCTAATAACTATGGACCAGCTAATAACTATGGACCCAAAGGTCTGTGGTAAACTACTCACAACTCATCGGAGAGGCCTTGGAGATGATGTAGAGGCCCTCCGTGATCGATTCCCCCTTCGGCGGAGCGCCGGCGAAGGCTCGAAGATGGGATCTCGCGGATACAGAAGGTTGCAGCGGTGGAATTAGGTTTCCGTGGTCTGTTCTGATGTTCTCGGGGTACGTGGGTATACATAGGAGGAAGAAGTAGGTCGGTGGACGCCCGAGGGGCCCACGAGATAGGGGGCGCGACCAGAGGGGGGGCGCCCTCCACCCTCGTGGTCGCCTCGGCTGTTGCTTGACTTGCACTCCAAGTCCTCTGGATCACGTTCGTTACAAAAATCACACTCCTGGAGGTTTCAATCCGTTTGGACTCCGTTTGATATTCCTTTTATTCGAAATACTGAAATAGGCAAAAAAACAGCAATACGGGCTGGGCCTCCGGTTAGTAGGTTAGTCCAAAAAATGATATAAATGTGTAAAGTAAAGCCCATGAACATCCAAAATGGGTAATATAATAGCATGGAACAATCAAAAATTATAGATACGTTGAAGACGTATCAAGCATCCCCAAGCTTAATTCCTGCTCGTCCTCGAGTAGGTAAATGATAAAAATAGAATTTTTGATGTGAAATGCTACCTAGCATAATTCTCAATGTAATTTTCTTTATTGTGGCATATGAATGTTCAGATCCAAATGATTCAAAATAAAAGTTGATATTGACATAAGATAGTAATACTTCAAGCATACTAATCAAAACAATCATGTCTTCTCAAAATAACATGGCTAAAAAAAGTTATCCCTACAAAATTATATAGTCTGGTTGTTGCTCTATCTTCATCACACAAAGTAGTTAATCATGCACAACCCCGATGATAAGCCAAGCAATTGTTTCATACTTTTAGTAATCTCAAACTTTTTCAACTTTCACGCAATACATGAGCGTGAGCTATGGACATAGCACTATATGTGGAATAGAATGGTGGTTGTGGAGAAGACAAAAAGGAGGAAGATAGTCTCACATCGGCTAGGTGTATCAACGGGCTATGGAGATGCTCATTAATAGATATCAATGTGAGTGAGTAGGGATTGCCATGCAACGGATGCACTAGAGCTATAAATGTATGAAAGCTCAACAAAAGAAAATAAGTGGGTGTGCATCCAACTGGCTTGCTCACGAAGACCTAGGGCGTTTTGAGGAATCCCATCATTGGAATATACAAGTCAAGTTCTATAATGAAAATTCCCACTAGTAAATGAAAGTGACAACGTAGGAGACTCTCTATCATAAAGATCACAGTGCTACTTTGAAGCACAAGTGTGGTAAAAAGGATAGTAGCATTGTCCCTCTCTCTTTTTCTCTCAATTTTTTTATTTGGCCTTTCTCTTTTTTTTATTTGGCCTCTCTATTTTTTTAAAGTCCGAAGTCTCATCCCGACTTGTGGGGGAATCATAATATCCATCATCCGTTCCTCACTGGGACAATGCTCTAATAATGAAGATCATCACACTTTTATTTACTTACAACTCAAGATTACAACTCAATACTTAGAACAAGATATGACTCTATATGAATGCCTCCGGCGGTGTACCGGGATATGCAATGAATCAAGAGTGACAAGTATGAAAATTATGAAGGTGGCCTTGCCACAAATACGATGTCAACTTCATGATCATGCAAAGAGCAATATGACAATAATGATGCGTGTCATATAAACGGAACGGTGGAAAGTTGCATGGCAATATATCTCGGAATGGCTATGTAAATGCCATAATAGGTAGGTATGGTGGCTGTTCTGAGGAAGGTATATGGTGGGTGTATGGTACCGGCGAAAGTTGCGTGGCACAAGAGAGGCTAGCAATGGTGGAAGGAGGAGAGTGCGTATAATCCATGGAGTCAACGTTAGTCATAAAGAACTCATGTACTTATTGCAAAAATCTACAAGTCATTGAAAACAAAGTACTACACGCATGCTCCAAGGGGGATAGATTGGTAGGAAAAGACCATCGCTCATCCCCGACCGCCACTCATAAGGAAGACAATCAATAAATAAAATTATGCTCCAACTTCATCACAAAGCGGTTTACTATACGTGCATGCTACGGGAATCACAAACTTTAGCACAAGCATTCTTTAAATTCATAATCATTCAACTAGCATGACTTTAATATTACTACCTCTATATCTCAAAATAATTATCAAGTATCAAATTGATCATAGCATCCAATTCACTTTCTATGATAGTTTTTATTATACCCAACTTGGATGCTCATCATTCTAGGACCAATTTTATAACCATAGCAAAATCCATGCTGTTCTAAGAGACTCTCAAAATAATATAAGTGAAGCATGAGAGATCAATAATTTCTTCAAAATTAAGCCACCGCCGTGCTCTAAAAGATACAAGTGAAGCACTAGAGCAAAAACTATCTAGCTCAAAAGATATAAGTGAAGCACATAGAATATTCTAATAAATTCTAATCAAGTGGGCTTCTTCCCAAAAGGTGTGTATAGCAAAGATGATTGTGGTAAACGAAAAAGAAAAGACTAATATCATACAAGACGCTCCAAGCAAAACACATATCATGTGGCGAATAAAAATATAGCTCCCAGTAAAGTTACCAATAAACGAAGACGAAAGAGGGGATGCCTTCCGGGGGCATCCCCAAGCTTAGGCTTTTGCCTATTCTTGAATATCTTGGGGTGCCTTGGGGATCCCCAAGCTTAGGCTTTTGCCACTCCTTATTCCATAGTCCATCAAATCTTTACCCAAAACTTGAAAATTTTACAACACAAAACTCAACAGGAAATCTCATAAGCTCCGTTAGTGAAAGAAAGAAAACCACCACATAAAGTACTGTAATGAACTCATTCTTTATTTATATTGGTGTTAAACCTACTGTATTTCAACTTTTCTATGGCTCATACCCTTACATACTAGCCATAGATGCATCAAAATAAGCAAACAACACACGAGAAACAGAATCTGTCAAAAACAGAACAGTCTGTAGCAATCTGTAACTCTCGAATACTTCTGGAACTCTAAAAATCCTAAAAAAAAGGAAGTCCTGGTAAATTTGTCTATTGATCTACAGCAAAAGAATCAACGCAAAATCACGTTTCTGTGAATTACTAAAATTATTTTCGTGCGCGCAAAGTTTCTGTTTTTCAGCAGAATCAAATTAACTATCACCATAGGTTATCGTATAGGTTCTACTTGGCACAAATACTAATTAAAACATAAAAACACATCTAAACAGAAGGTAGATGCAAAATTTATTACTAAACAGAAACAAAAACAAAAAACACAAATTAAATTGGGTTGCCTCCCAACTAGCGCTATCGTTTAACGCCCCTAGCTAGGCATAAAAGCGAGGATAGATCTAAGTAGTGCCATCTTTGGCACTCAATTCTTAAGTAGCTCGCATGATAGATTCATAAGGTAATTTGAATTTCTTTCTTGGAAAGTGCTACATGCCTTTCCTTAATGGAAATTGGAATCTAATATTCCCTTCCTTCATATCAATAATCGCACCAATCGTTCTAAGGAAAGGTCTACCAAGAATAATAGGGCAAGAAAGATTGCAATCTATATCAAGAATGCTAAAATCTACGGGCACTAAATTTCTATTTGCAACAATGGGAAGATCATTGATCCTTCCCATTGGCTTTTTAATGGTGGAATCCGTAAGGTGCAAATTTAAAGAGCAATCATCAAGATCATGGAAACCTAGAATATCACATAAAGTTTTCGGAATCGTGGAAACACTAGCACCCAAATCACACAAAGCATAACACTCATGATATTTAACTTTAATCTTTATAGTAGGTTCCCACTCATCATAAAGTTTTCTAGGTATAGAAACTTCCAAATTAAGTTTTTCATCATAAGATTGCATCAAGGCATCAACAATATGTTTGGTAAAAGCTTTATTTTGACTATAAGCATTGGGAGAATTCACAACGGATTGCAACAAGGAAATACAATCTTCTAAAGAACAATTATCATAATTAAATTCCTTAAAATCCAAGATAGTGGGTTCAATGCTATTTAAAGTCTTGACCTCTCCAATCCCACTTTTACCAAATTTAGCATTAAGATCTAAAAACTCCGAATCATTGGGACGCCTTTTAACTAAAGTTGACTCATCTCCAGTCCCATCATTATTAAGATTCATATTGAAAAACTAAGACCTAATAAGGGACACATCAATAACTTTTAGATCTTCATCATTATTTTCATGGAAACTAGAAGAGCACGCCTTTATAAAGCAATCTTTCTTAGCACACAATCTAGCGGTTCTTTCTTTGCACTCATCAATGGAAATTCTCATAGCTTTGAGAGACTCATTGATATCATGCTTAGGAGGAGTAGATCTAAGTTTCAAAGAATCAACATCAAGTGAGAGTCTATCAACGTTCCTAGCCAAATCATCAACTTTCAGCAATTTTTCTTCAAGCAAGGCATTAAAATTCTTTTGAGAGATCATAAATTCTTTCACACTATTCTCAAAATCAGAGGGCATATTATTAAAATTACCATAAGAATTATTGTAGGAATTTCTATAATTATTAGAGGAATTACTAGGGTACGGTCTAGGATTAAAATTTCCTCTAAGCATTGTTTCCAAAATTATTCCTACCAACAAAGTTCACATCCATAGATTCATTATTATTCTCAATCAAAGTAGACAAAGGCATATCATTGGGATCAATAGGAGCACTCTTAGTAGCAAACAATTTCATAAGTTCATCCATCTTTCCACTCAAAACGTTAATTTCTTCTAAGAATGCACTTTTTTACTAGTAGATCTTTTGGTGTGCCATTGAGAATAATTAGCCATAATATTATCAAGGAGTTTTGTAGCTTCTCCTAAGGTGATTTCCATAAACGTGCCTCCCGCGGCCGAATCTAAAAGATTTCTAGAAGCAAAATTCAATCCGGCATAAATTTTTTGTATGATCATCCATAAATTCAAACCATGACTAGGGAAATTGCGAGTCATCAATTTCATTCTTTCCCAAGATTGGGCAACATGCTCATGATCAAGTTGTTTAAAATTCATAATATCGTTCCTAAGAGTGATGATCTTAGCGGGAGGGAAATACTTAGAGATAAAAGCATCTTTGCACTTGTTCCATGAATCAATACTATTCTTAGGCAAAGATGAAAACCAAACTTTAGCACGATCTCTAAGTGAAAATGGAAATAACTTCAATTTAACAATATCATTATCCATATTTATCTTCTTTTGCATCTCACACAAATCAACAAAGTTGTTTAGATGGGTAGCGACACCTTCACTAGGAAGGCCAGCGAATTGATCTTTCATAACAAGATTCAGCAAAGCAGTATTGATTTCACAAGCCCAACATCATTAAGAGGAGCAATCGGAGTACTAAGGAAATCATTATTATTGGCATTGGAGAAATCACACAATTTGGTATTATCTTGCGCCATCGCGACAAGTAATCCAACACACAAGCAAAAAAAGGGCAAACGAAAGAGAGAGGAGATTGGGAAAGAGAGGGCGAATAAAACGGCAAGGGTGAAGTGGGGTATAGGAAAACGGGAGGCAAATGGTAAATAATGTAAATGCGAGGGAGATGAGTTTGTGATGGGTACTTGGTATGTCTTGACTTGAGCGAAGACCTCCCCGGCAACAGCACCAGAAATCCTTCTTGCTACGTCTTGAGCTTGCGTTGGTTTTCCTTGAAGAGGAAAGGGTGATGCAGCAATAGTAGCGTAAGTATTTCCCTCAGTTTTTGAGAACCAAGGTATCAATCCAGTAGGAGGCTCCCCAGAAGTCCCACGCATCTACACAAACAAAGAAGAACTCACAACCAACGCAATAAAGGGGTTGTCAATCCCTTCAAGGCCACTTGCGAAAGTGAGATCTGATAGAGATAGTATGATAAGATAAATATATTTTTGGTATTTTATAATATAGATTAGAAAAGTAAAGATGCAAATAAAAGTAGATTGAAAGCTTATATGATAAAAGATAAACCCAGGGGCCATAGGTTTCACTAGTGGCTTCTCTCAAGATAGCATAAGTATTACGGTGGGTGAACAAATTATTGTCGAGCAATTGATAGAAAAGCGAATAATTATGAGATTATCTAGGCATGATCATGTATATAGGCATCACGTCCGTGACAAGTAGACCGACTCCTGCCTGCATCTACTACTATTACTCCACACATCGACCACTATCCAGCATGCATCTACAGTATTAAGTTCATAAAGAACAGAGTAACGCATTAAGAAAGATGACATGATGTAGAGGGATAAACTCATGCAATATGATATAAACCCCATCTTTTTATCCTCGACGGCAACAATACAATACGTGCCTTGCTGCCCCTGCTGTCACTGGGAAAGGACACCGCAGGATTGAACCCAAATCTAAGCACTTCTCCCATTACAAGAAAGATCAATCTAGTAGGCCAAACCAAACTGATAATTCGAAGAGACTTGCAAAGATAACTTAATCACACATAAAAGAATTCAGAGGAGATTCAAATATTTCTCATAGATAAACTTGATCATAAACCCACAATTCATCGGATCTCGACAAACACACCACAAAAAGAGTTACACCAAATAGATCTCCAAGAAGATCGAGGAGAACATGGTATTGATATCGAAAAAGAGAGAAGAAGCCATCTAGCTAATAAATATGGACCCGAAGGTCTGTGGTAAACTACTCACAACTCATCGGAGAGGCCTTGGAGATGATGTAGAGGCCCTCTGTGATCGATTCCCCCTCCGGCGGAGCGCCAGCGAAGACTCGAAGATGGGATCTCCCGGATACAGAAGGTTGCGGCGGTGGAATTAGGTTTTCATGGTCTGTTCTGATGTTCTCGGGGTACGTGGGTATATATAGGAGGAAAAGTAGGTCGGTGGACGCCCGAGGGGCCCATGAGATAGGGGCGCGCCCAGTAGGGGGGGCGCGCCCTCCACCCTCGTGGCCGCCTCGGTTGTTGCTTGACTTGCACTCCAAGTCCTCTGGATCACGTTCGTTCCAAAAATCACGCTCCCGAAGGTTTCATTCCGTTTGGACTCCGTTTGATATTCCTTTTCTTCAAAATACTGAAACAGGCAAAAAAACAGCAATATGGGCTGGGCCTCCGGTTAGTAGGTTAGTCCCAAAAATGATATAAATGTGTAAAGTAAAGCCCATAAACATTCAAAACGGGTAATATAATAGCATGGAACAATCAAAAATTATAGATACGTTGGAGATGTATCAGCAGCACGCGTGGCGCAGTAGGCGGTAGCCTAGCAGCAAGCGGTGATCACCAGAATGAGGCACATGGGCATTGTCCTGAAGCTGCACAAGTCCTAGCAGCCAGCACACTTTCCCAAGGGAGCATGTCTCTACGTGGAGGCCTAGTTGATGGACTAAAAGATGGGACACGTCCAGAAGAGGAAAAAAGGCCAAAGTGCTCAGCAAGCAGCAGCTCGGTTTGCAGCGAAGAAGGTGTTGCACTTGAAGAGCAGCAAGGAAGATGTGCCGCTGGATCTACCAGTAGCCCATGCCGTGTTGGTGTGTTGGAAGAGACCCCGGCTGCACCAACTGTTTTGTATGCAGTGGAAGAGGTTTGTTCGGCACCTTTGTCGCCTCCGAAAGTACTGGAGGAAAGGACACTGTCGTCTACATTAGTATTGCTTCAACCGGAGTTACACCTATATTCGGAGCAAACTCTTCGGACAGTTGACCTAGTAAAGGTGAAAGGGAGTGGGCAACGGTGTCTAGAAAGCGCCAAGAAAATGGCAGTATGTGAGGACGCGAATACGAAGGAGTGTTGGCCTCGAGCTATGGAAGAGGAGTTGAGGTCGATCCACGATAACAATGCATGTGAGCTTGTAGATCTTCCCAACAATGAAAAAGTCATGGATCTCAAGTGGGAATTTAAAATCAAGAAAGATGGTGAAGGGTCTGTGAAGCACAATGCAAGGCTAGTAGCCAAAGAGTACATGCAAGAGGAAGGTGTGGACTTCGAAGAAGTGTTCATTCCCGTTGCAAAGATGGAACCAGTGGAACTACTCATCGCTCTCGCGGTTCAGGAATCATGGAAGATACATCAATTGGATGTAAAATCAAAGAGGGAGAGGAACACAAAGCACTGAAGCTACACAAAGTCTTGTACGGGCTACGGCAAGGCTCTCGGACATGGAGCATCAAACTTGATCGGACTTTGATTTCTCTTGGATTTGAGAAAGCCCCACTAGAGCATGCGATGTACAAGAGAGGTGAAGGAAGGGATAGTCTACTAGTTGTCATCTACGTCGATGACCTATTGATAACTGGAGCAGATGAAGAGGTGATTGCAAATTTCAAGCTACAAATGAAGGAGTTTTTCAAGATGGATGATCTAGGGCCAATGAGTTAGTACCTCGGGATCGGGGTACATCAAAGGCCGAAGGGGATCATAGTATGCCAGGAAGCATATGCAAAGAAGGTACTTGAAAGCCGTGGCATGAAAGATTGCGATCACATTGTCGCTTCAATGAAACCTCGTCTTGAGTTGAGTAAGAAGGAGTTGGTGAAACTACTTGGCTACAATGGTAGTGTCAATGAAGGAATTATTGACGATCGTAAGAGTAATTCGAGGGTGGCATATTTCCTTGGTGGAAGCATAGTAAGATGGCTATCACAAAGACAGAAAGTGGTGATATCGACTTCAAGTGAAGCAGGGTATCAAGGTGTGTGGCTAGGGAGGCTACACAGTGATCTCATGGATCGAGATCCGGAACCAGTGGTGCTCAACGTTGACAGTGAGTCTATGTTTTTTCTACGCGAGGATCCAGTGCGGCATGACAGGAGCAGGCACATTGATACGATGTATCATTACATAAAGGATTGCGCCGAAGAATGTAAGATGAAGGTCAACTACATTTGCACCGATGATCAACTGGCGGATATGCTAACCAAGACTTTAGACCGAGAGAAGTTCTTGGAGATGCAAAAAAGAATCGGCATCGGAGTTGTGACGTGACGACGTCGTGTTTAGGGGGGTGATTGTTAGAGTTAAACACGAAAGTGCATATGCCCAGTCCAGTTTGATACATATGTACGTGTGCGTGTAGGAATCGAAGTAGTCACCGAGTAGGACTTGGTACTAGTTAGCATTAGCTAGTATAAATACTCTTGTATACCCCTGTAATTTGCACCGTGAATTGAAGAAATAAACTCAAGGCTCGATACGAGCCTTCGGCAATCAGCCAAGCTTTTCGCGTGCGCATGTGTATTTTCGGCTAGAATCCATTAAGTAGCGATTAGGCTTTGTGTACGTGCGTGTTTAGCTTTGGACGGCGGTGAATTAATCAAGTCAGAAGCTCAACCGAGCAAACTTGATTTGGTAGATCAATTAGCTAGTTGAGGCTAGCTTTACACTGCGGGTGGATCGATCAGAGCCAGCTTCGCTTCTTCGTCATTCGTCGTCGGTCGTTGCCGTCGCCGGAAAGTACTCGGCGTCCGACCTGGGCCAACAAAGGATATGACCACAACTTACTTAGATAGGAACACTGTCTGACACTCGGCCGCGTCCGTCTCGCGCCAGCCCGCATCTGCCTGCCAAACAAGACGAACAGGTTTAGTGCAGTTGAAGGACGATGAATAGGAAGCGGAGGAACAAGGGGCTCACGGGTGGGGTGTTGTAGGCTTCGAATGCGAAGCCTGTGAGCACAACGGCGAGGTTGAGGCCGAACTGCGGGTGCGGATGCTCCTCGTCCCCGACCGACCCGTCGTCCATGGGGCTCTCGGGGTCGGGCCCCTCGTTCCCCCGCTTCCTATTCATCGTACTTCAACTGATGCTCAAACCGCACGCGCACACACACGCAACCATAGTACAGACACACAAACACATAGTACAATAGGGTTCTGCTGAGGGCACAACAACTCAACAAGCCCTGAAGAAGAAAAAACAAGTGCGGTAGCCAAAGCCTCGAATGGCTAATCTAGCTCTGGGGTGGTGGAGGAAACGGCGACGCCAAGTGAAGAGCCATCACGCGGAGATCTGCAATGATGATGTTGATGGCGTCTCGGTCTAGGGAGGGGGGGGGGCTAAGCGGCCTCCAAAGCTACAAGTAACCACATAATTTGAAAATCGCGTCAGTGGCACAGCTAAGGGGAACACGCTGGATGACTAGATGACTGCAGACGGCCCAGAGCGTCCACACGAGGACCCCAATGCCCAGCCACCTAATGTGGCGAGCGTGGTGGGGAGTTGCCTTGATTTCCTCGAGGAGGTCAGGGAAGTTGGTGTTGCACAGGAATTGAGTCGACACACACGAGAAGATGTGATTCGAGTCCTCGACTATCCCACATAGGGGGCATAAGCCGTCTCCAGGGCCATTGCGCTTGAGCACCTCCACGCCAGAGGGAATACGGCCCCAGATCCACTGCCACAGGAATATCTGAATTTATAGGGGGAATCTATTCTCCCAAACCTGGGTAAAGACCGCGGGGGCTGGTGAGGGTGCAATGGTCTGATAAACGGACTTGGTGGAGAACCGTCCGGAGGGATCTAAGCGCCAAGAGATATGGTCGGAGGGTTGATCCACCTCCGGGGGGTGGAGAGCGATGCAATCCAGGAGGTCTTGCCACCCGGCTAACTCTGTTGGACCAAAATGGCCTTCTGAACGCAAGACATCCTAAGTCAATAAGGGTCGTCTAGACGGACACGTTAGGAACCACCGCTATGGAGAACGACCCTAGGAACCGGGCGGCGAAGGGGTGATCTCTAGTCCACCTGTTGAACCAGAATAGGATCGAGGAACCCGACCCGGAGGTCCCAATGTGAAGGACTAGGAGTAGCTGAATGATGGACTACCATAACTGTGACCCACCAGACCGCTGACAAAAGGCAGGCGGCTGTACACGGAGATACTTGTTCCGGATGATATCGAGCCATAGGCCGCCCTCCCCATTTGCAATCTGCCATAGCCAGCAGGTCAGGAGGGCGATGTTCATGCGTTTGGACAACATGATCCCAAGTCCGCCCTGGTCTCTAGGCTTGCAAATGTCAGGCCAACTCACCATATGATTTTTCTGCTTATCTCCTCCCACAACCTAGTAGAACCTGGCCTTATATTTGGCAATCTCATGATGGAGGGTCTTGCGGAGGCTGTAGAAGCCCATGATGAACAGGAGCAGGCTAGGAGGAGTTAATGAGCATCGTTCTCGCTGCCTTAGACAGCCATCGGCCCTGCCAGGGTTTGACGCGCCTTTGCAGCTTGCTCACCAGCGAGCTGAGGTCGGCGACGGAGAGGCACGAGTCACTGATGGGGATCCGCAAATAGGACGTGGAGAAGGTACCCAATTGGCAATTGAGCCGATAGGCAATATCTTGGGCCTCGGCAGGCAAGTATCCCATCACCATCACTGCACTCTTGTCAAAGTTGATCAGACCCGACATCTGTTGGAAACACATCATGAGGAATTTCAAGTTTGCGATGTCCTCCGCGGAGCCGGACACCATGATAATGGTGTCATCAGCGTACTGCATGAGGGAAACCCCTCTCCCTCCAACTAGGTGAGGCAGAAGGCCGTGGATGTGTCCCGCTGCCTTAGCCTTGTCGAGGATGGCGGCAAGAGCATCAACAACCATGTTAAATAGGAATGGGGAGAAGGAATCGCCCTATCTCACCCCACATAGGGTGGGGAAGAAGGGGTCGATCTCACTATTAATTTTCACCGTGGTACGTCCCTAGGACACCATCTACATCACGCGAGTGACCCATCTATTTTGAATCCCTTACGAAGGAGGACCTCCCGAAGGAAGGACTGGTGGACAGTGTCATACGCCTTATGGAAGTCAATCTTCAGGAAGACTGCCTTCTGATGTCTAGCGCGAACCTCGTGGAGGACTTCATGAAGAACGAACAGCTCATCCAGAATGTATCGACC
The DNA here is from genome assembly GCA_963921465.1 of Triticum timopheevii. NCBI lineage: Eukaryota > Viridiplantae > Streptophyta > Magnoliopsida > Poales > Poaceae > Triticum > Triticum timopheevii. The sequence goes on along the minus strand of OY997264.1, from coordinate 474,200,539 downwards.
TTGGACAAAGGCCGATTGGTTCGGATGGGTGATGTTGTCTGCTAATTGGGTCACCCTATTGGCATACACCTTTGCCAGGATACGAAAGATCACATTGATCACCGTTATAGGGCGGAACTGGCGAATGTCCGAGGCCCCAGCCACCTTAGGGATAAGAGTGATGATCTCGTAGTTGAGCCAAATAAATCACGCCGACGCAGAATTCCTCAAAAAGCACCATCACCTCCGGCTTGATGACATTCCAGAAGGTCTGGAAGAACTTGACCGAGAGGCCATCCGGGCCCGGAGCAGACGCTAGACATATTCCAGAAGCTTGTCTTAAACATGTTAGTCGATGTTGTATCTTTGATGTTCTGCAGGTTTCGTCTTTGCACAAGTTATGAAGATGGTTGCTGGTATTCAATCTTTTTTTCTTTTAGGTGCTTCTACTACTAGTTTCTCGTGTTTCAGAAAGTCGGATCTTTGGCTTATCGAATCTTGTTAGTAAGGAAAATTTTGGGCTCAGATCTTAGAACACGAATACTGATGTACATATGTAGTTTACGAACCTAGGATGTGATTGTAAGTACCGGAAATTAAAAATTAGAAACTTTGGGGCATCGTTTTTTCTGCGCTTTCATAAACTCATAGTTAGTGTAGTTTGGTGTAGTCTTTGTGGCCGGCCGGGACGAACTAGATTCGAACCAGATAAGAGCCGTGCGTTCCCTTCTTTCCAAGCGTCCCTTTGATTTCGCAGTTCAAGAAGAGAGGCAACCTCCATGGCCAACAAATCAAACTTCAATCGATATCCTTGCATCTCCCACTGTACACCAGAACACATCCCATACAATCGGCCCGAAGAGCATCAATGAGCAGGCCTACTAAATAGGCATAGAGATACATTAGCCGAGTTTGCTTACAACAACTGCTATCACTCTAGCACCGGAATGGCACCTTTCGAAGCACTCTACGGGAACCTTTGTTGTACCCCGATTTGTTGGGGTTGGAATATTATGACAGTCTCTCTTGCCCATTCGTACTTACTTGAAACATGAATTTCTTGGTGCTCAACTGCTTATTCTGCTTTTCCTGGTACCGGTATAGATAGATAGAAAGTGCATTCAATCGAGAAAAGGATCAACGGATCCACCTCTTTACTTTTTGGTTTTTATTCGGCTGTTTCTCTCTTCTTTCTCAATTCAGGGAGGACACTATCTTAATTCTTGTGAAAAGGCAGAAGCAAGTGAAAGGGCAACAGTATTATATGAGTTCTAAAAAGTAGGGCGAAAAAAAAGTCATGTAGGCAGAGCCGTCCCTTTTGAAAAGTGGATCTTTAGTCCATTCATTCTAAGTACTTTATTATTTATTCTGTAGAATAAGAAGGTTTGCTGTTTTCTATCAGTCCCAAGCGGATACTCCCCAGCTTCCACAGTCCGCTTACCGAGGAAGAGATGCGGGAGGACCCAGGGCCAGAGCAAGTTGGGTTGGGGTATAGAGCCATAAGCGCGGTGGGGGTGACAAAGGATGTGCTCGTACGGTTCATAGTTGGGTATGATATTTTCGTGGATTGTTGGTATGTTAGTTACGGACATTGAAACTTAAGATATTATGTTAGTTACAGAAAGTGAAACTTACAGTACATGTACTCTCTGGTGCCCTTAGAAGAATGTGGATCACAGGTTATTCAATATTTGTACAACAACAAAAACTGAATATGGATTATTACACTGAAAATAAAAATAGATGTGCTTAGATATGTATGTAAAATTGAGTTCGTGAAAAAAAGTTAGTAAATTAACATGATTATTACATACAGGAATAGAATTACATTACGAACTTAATTTCTGAAACTTTAATTGATTTATAGATATAGTAGTACATAATTTTTTGACAGACTTGAATGACTGATAGTTCGCTGTAAAATTAAATGTATGCATTAGTTATAAAATTTTCAAGTTAACTTATGCACTCGTATATGGCACGTGAATGTATTTCTTAAGTTACATGGATCAGTAAATAACTTAACTGCTTGTTTCGGTCACTTGATTCTAGTTTACTTGCCATGCTTGGATAAGGAGGCTAGACAAGCTTTGTCGTATTTTCAGCAATCCAACGCTACAACACGCTCTGCCCCTAGGGTCTTGTTTGCCAAAAGCGTAGATCACGTCGTCAGTACAGATGATCGTGTTAGCTGGTTAGTAGCGATATCAGGCGAGAGCCGATGACCAGCCAGACTTGCAAGGCCGAGACAAACACGCCCCAGGATGCGTTGGGCCGCGAAGGGCTGATCTGGCAGTGGCATGACGCACTTGTGTCCGTCGAAGTAGACCCTCCTCGGGAACGTCCAGCCATCCAAGAAGGTGAAATCGCCCGGGTCTTTCTCCAGTATCATCTCTGTCTGCACGTTCCCATCCCTTAGTAGTATCTTGTTGTAGTTCTTGATCCCCAGAACATCCCTGAGTCATCAACAAACCACACAATTCTTACCCACTCTTACTTCATAGAATTATACTGCTAGTTAACCCTGTTGAAGATTGTGTGCTTCAGTGGCAGAGCTTGACAGAGATTTTTTTTTAGGGCAAGCATAGCTTTTGTATTACTGGTGTCGGGGCAAATCGCCCAGAACATGACCAACCACATTGGCTGGAACATTCGACTCCCACTGCATGGAGTGGTTTACATCACATAAACGACCAAGCTTAGCAAGCTCGTCGGCTACAGAGTTTGCATCTCGTTTACAATACATTATTTCCTTTCAGCTGAAGCTTTGTATCCTCGATGATCGCGGAGTACAAAGAAGAGTCCACCTTCCGGAGATCCATGGCCTCTGCAAGCAGTTAGGAGCTTGACAGAGATTGTTGAGAGGGCAAAGCAGAGTTAGTCGGTTAAGGGGGGGCCAAAAGGACAAATTATGCTTAAACCGTGATAATTGTTAAAATTTTAGTTTAATAACTAATGATATTTCACATAATTTCTCTAGGGTAGGGGGCCATAGCCCCCCTAGGCTCTAGTGAAGCTCGGCCACTGGTGTGCTTACTGGTGGTGATAATAATGATATTTCACATAATTTCTCTAGGATGGGGCCCCTGGGCTCTAGTGAAGCTCCACCATTAGTGTGCTTACTGATGGTGTCGTACTGGATGAGGGGTTGGTAATTGAAACTGAAGACCTGTGTGAGCCTATGGAGGTTGGGGTGTTGCACCACCAGATTCCATCTGCTGACCGCATCGTAGTTCTCGACTGTCACCTTCATCCTTGAGTGTAACTCTGCTTCACGTGCCAGTGCACCTAGATCGGGTACATGTGCTCCATGCAGATGATCAGCCTTGTCACTGCATGCCACCAAGCCAAGAAAGAGTCATCGCTCTGGCTCGATGCACAACGCGTCACAAGGCAGTGGATCATTGGTAAGAAGAAAGAATAAAAATGCTTATGCGGAACTTGTTCGTGCCGCTGCTCGTCGACCTTGGACATCATCGTGGGCACATTGGTGGCGTTGGACCGCCATGCTCGTTGAGGGCGAAATTGATTATCCAGTTGTTTTGTGACAGACAACATCATGCCTTTGTAATCATTGCTAGTCCGTGTACAAAAACCTCCTACAAAGCCAAATTATGTACTAGGGTGTTATAGTTACTAGACTGGTCATGCTAAAGTTATTAGATTGCCCATGCGAAAGTTACTAGACTGCTCATACTAGAGTTACCAACATAGTGGTTATGTAGTTACTCGGCTACATGTGCTACGATTACCAATATGGCTATTATAGTTACCAAAGTAGCAATTATGTAGTTATCAGATTCCTAATGATATTAGTTACCAGGATGCTCATGCTAAACTTATCAGGTCACTCATGCTAGAGTTACCAAGATGCTCATGCGCTAAAGCTAACAGGCTTCTCATACGTTATCAAGCTACTCCGGCTATATGGACCCGCACATGCTAAAGTTACCATGCTACCCACACAAAAGTTACCAACATAATATTTATGTTGTTATCAGGTTGTTCGTGCTATAATTATCAACTAGACAACTATAGTCACCAGCTGCCCATGCCACAAAGCAACATGTCAACTATGTGGTTACTCGACTGTTGGTGTGATAACTACCAACATGAGACAACTATAGTTACCAACTGCCTGTGTTAATATTGTCGAGTGAGTTAGGTCGCAGTAAACACCATAATGTCTTTTAGCACCGGGTGATAACTTTGGGCCTAAAACCCATTAACATGTTGGAAAATTTCTAATTTTAAATGCCCGATAACTTCTGCTAAGCATGTTGGTAATTTACATACAACAACATGGTAAGTTTTAACCCCTCCCCCTCCCCCTAAAAAAGTCATGAAAACGTACCAACATAGAATCTAGTTTTGAACATCGCCGCGACGGATTTAATGTTGAAGATGGATCTTGAATCGGATCAACGATCTAAACCACAAAACATTTTAAACTTTCAAATTTGAACAGAATCAAAACTGTCATCATCACTTTTTGCCTTTTTTACATGCATGCAAGCATGTATGAGAGTGAGGGGTTCCCCAAAAGTGGAATGTTAGTTATGTATTGAGGTCCCTGATTAGATGGGTAATATTAAAAATTAAATGTGGTAATCCCTTTAAGAGAAGATAAAACAATAGGTAGAACATGGAATCAGCTCGGTCTTTCTATGGATTCTTTAATGATTAAACATACATTTTTTGTTAACACTACAGGAAAATCACACGTTGCCATGTCGCCAACATAAGGCCGACAGATAAAGATCGACATATAGAAAAAGTTCTCGGCTTACAATTAGGGCTCGACAATGTTACATGCCATGTGGCAATCACAGAGATGGTAGACTGCTCCGTGACGGAGCAGGCTATAAGCCGAGTGGTTGCCCGACGGCTTTCGGCTTACCCTAGGGAATTCTTTTATTTATTTTAGATTATGAGAAATATAAGCCGAGTACCCGATGAAAGAAACTCCCCTTACACGTGGCCTATTTTTTCCAAACCTATTTTTTAGTGCAAAAAATAATTTTAAATGTTTTGCACTGCATTTACATTAACTTATTGCATTTATATTAACTTATTGCATTCTATCCTATTTTCCTCTCTTTCTCATCTAAGCTAGTTTTCATCGCTCTTTCGATGCCCCAATTTCGTGATCTCTCTATTAACTACCATCATTTTGCCATTTTAAAGTGGTGGGGTATTGCCTTGTACCCTTCACAATCCCAAGTGTAATCCGTTTGCATCGGCCGGCCGGCATGTAGCTTCATTTCACTGAGAGCCGAACTCGACTTATATTTAAGCTGAGTACCCGTGAACTGAGTACAACACTCGGCTTATAATAAGCCGAGGTTAATTGGGCCTTCGCCAAGTATGTTTCATTCACGGTTTTTTTTTCCTGCAGTTTAAGTTTTAGAAACTGGATACGCCGAATCCCAAAATCATTCTAGTATTTTACTATTTGTGGGAGTCGTTGTATATAGAAACATGCGTGAACAACAACGTTTGTTGATTTATTTCGCATAACATTTTGTTACGGAGGTACATGCATGGGGCGACATGCAGAAGACATTTGCATTTGCGTCCGATCCGTTTAAACAGGTTAACAACGGCCGGCGCCGTCGGCCATGGACAGATGAAGTCGATCAGCTAGCTCACGTTCGAGATGCTGGCGGGCGCCGACTTGGCGAGCCCCCAGCTGTGCAGGACGGCGCCGGAGACGTCGTAAAAGGCCAGGCGCGCCTCGGTCGCGGTGAGCTCCATGGACAGGAAGCCCTGGCCGTCGTACAGAAACTCCATCTTGTCGGACGTGGCCTTGAACTTGCCCGCCCACGCCTTGGACCCGCCGCCGCTCGTCACGAACTCCACCGGGCTGTCGGCGCTGCTGATGCGCTGCAGGCAGTGGTCGTGGCCGTTGAGGTACATGTCAACCCCATGGGCCTACACGCACGCGACACAGAAAGTGTTGGCCATGGTCAGCCACAATGATGCATGCATGCATGCGCAACATGTCGTACGTACCTTGAGGACCGGGAGGAGGTGCTCGCGGAGCTCGGTGGTGTTGCCGTGCTCGCAGCCGCTGCTGACGGGGTGGTGGCCGACGACGACCTTCCACGTCGCGTTGGACGCCGCCAGGGCGTCGTCCAGGTCCTGGAGGAGGGTGGCGATGTAGGTGTCGCGGGGAGCCACGTTCCTCCAGTCGAACTTGCTCTCGTTCCAGTACTTGAGGACGAAGGGCGACGTGTCCACCAGGAAGAAGTCCACGATGTCTGCCTCCACGATGAAGGACTTGTTGACGGAGGTCCACCGGCTGTCCACCTCGCGGATGGCGGGGCTCTGCTGCGCCAGCGCGTCGCCCGTGTAGTCGTGGTTGCCGAGGACTGCATGCATGCCACACCCGTGACGCACTTGCATATGGTGTGTGATCGAGAAGAGAATGAATACTCGCGGCAGTTATGGATGCATACCGATGTACCAAGGCTTCTGAATGCTGGAGGCGGTGTAGATGTCGGTGAAGGAGGCCATGAAGAAGGCCGTGTCGTTGTCGCCGGCGAGGCCGTCGTTGTAGAAGTTGTCGCCGGTGGAGATGACAAAGTCGGCGGCCAGCTTCTCGCCGACCACTCCCATCTGTCAACACGTATACACTTTGGCCAATGACCGGGAGTTTTTCTTGACGATAAGATGTAGTACAACTAATTAAATGACCTCTCTGCTTTCGGCTACTTATATGACAAAGGGCAGCAATCAGTTTGTACCAACTACTACTTATTATATGACAAAGGGCCCGCTCTTATCTCTTGGCAATTAGCTACACGTGAAATGGCAATGATGCTAAAGCTAGCATATTGTTAATTAAGCACCAATAGTTTGTAAGTAGGTGTTTATGTATTTAACTCGTACAAATTGGGTTAGCATTCCTTAAGCACTCACATATAAGTACGTAAAAAAAACATAGAACTCAGTTTGCGAGTGTACCTGCTCGGCAACCAGTGTCTGGTTGTACTGTCCACCCCTTCCCCAGTCCCCGACGGCAAGCACGGTGAGTGACCCGTCCTCCTTGGGCAAGTGCTGCACCCGCTGCAGCTCGGCCGCCACCGGCGAGAGCAGCACCAGCGCGCTAACAAGGACGATCGCAATCACCGCCATTTTCGGCCGGTTGGCGATCGAGCTAGGCGACTTGAGCCAGTTGCTGGATGGAGAAGAGAGCAAAGTGGAGGCGATGGCTAGACGAGCACCCAGTCACGGGTATTTGTAGCGGCCGGCCGGGCCGGGACAGTGGTCGAGCATTCGAGCTGAGGTTGCGTTTGGCGCCACCCCCAATGATTTACGTCGGTTGGCCGCAATTAATTAAAGATCAATTGCTGATAAGATGCGTGAGTGCTACGTACTCGCGGGGCATTCAACAGCGGAGGTTGGCGCGTTGCATTGCATCGAATGCACGGACGAGAACGAGATGGATATGGTTAACCCACGGCCGGGACGTGCATGCATGCTTGCTTGCGGAGAACAGCCTGGGTATCCCTCAAGTTATATCCTCCGTAAGCTCTACAAATACATACAGTCCTGTGGGATCGTGGTACTAGCTTCTTCAAGGCTACGAGATACTCCATTGCACGCTCAAGCAAAGCCCTGTCCTTCGACTCCCTCCCTTGGTCCTCCTTGTTTCAGATTCCGCGGCCATCTCGGGTCGATGGAGGGCGTGGCTCGCCATGCCAGAGGATTGTGCCAAGGAGACCCTGTCTACTTGCTGCAATGTTCTAATCATGCATATTCTAACAAAGTTGAGAACTTGGGATCTCAACTTCGTCAAGGAAGCCCTAAACATTTTCTGATTGGATGTGACTTTAACACTATTATGGAAAATTCTCAAAAAAAAAAAAAAAAAACAGGCACTCCTAGGCATTGGAGCTTTGTTTTTAATGCAATTGTTGAACAAGTGGGTTTGAGGGAAATAGAAACGAATGGTACGCAATTTACTTGGGGGTATAATCTCCCCAACCCTACTTTTCAAAGTTGGATAGGAACCTTTGTTGTACAGATTAGGAGGAAAGTTACCCTCTCACTGCAGTCAATGCTTCGGTTAGAGAGAATTTTGATCATACTCCTTTATTCTTAGATAAGGAGATGTTGTAAACTCTTGATAGTTTGTTTAGATTTGAAAACATTTTGTTCTTGAGAGACGGGATAAATAAAAATTTTATTGATGTGTGACTTGATCCTAATATCATGGGATCTAATATTGAGAGGTGGCAAAACAGACTCGGGAAGCTTAGAGCCAAACTACAAGGTTGGAATAGAAATATGAGCGCTTGGCATAGAGAGCATAAAATTATATTCTTACCAAGTTAGATGTTATATTGATAAGTTCTATGAATTGCATGGCCTCACTGCTAACATGAGGCAGGAGCAAGAAAATATGATAACACAATTGGATAGGCTCATGAAGCAAGAAGGATTAAAATGGAAACAGAGAGCTCAGATTGCAGAAATATTGCAAGGAGATAGTGATGCCAGGTATTTTACATGCCAAGGTTAATGGGAGGCATATGAAAAATAGGATCTTATCTCTTCATCAGGATGAGGGACATATCTAAGGAGATAAAGAACTTATTACTTATATTAGAATTTTTTGTAAAAACTTGTGTGGGCGCCGTGAGGTGTCTAATGTTTACTTGGATATAGACAATCAAGAGTTGTGCATCCAGAAGCTACTGACAAAGTTAGTTGCAGATCTCAGTATGGAAGAAATTAAGGTGGCTTTTTTTGGTATGGCCTATAATAAGTCACCTGGTCCTGGTGGTTTCACTGCATGATTTTATCAGCATTTTTGGTAGCTGATTAAATTTGACCTGAACGGCCTCTTTGATGAGTTTCATAAGGGGGATTTGCGTATCTCTAGGCTAAACTATGGGGTTATCACTTTGGTTCCAAAAACCAAAAAGGCCTAGAAATTTCAACAATTTAGACATGTATGTCTTCTGAATGTTAGTTTTAAAATATTTACAAAGGTCTTGATGAATAGGCTCAATGCGGTTGTTGGGGATGTAATTTCACCTATGCGCAAACCGCCTTTGTAAATGGAAAATATATTATGGAAGGGGTGATGATCCTTCATGAAGCTTTAAACAACATCCATGCAAAAAATGGTTTTATCTTTAAGGTTGACTTCGAAAAAGATTATGATAAGGTCAAATGGCCTTGGGTATTGCAAATGCTTAATATGTAAGGATTTCCAAGCAAATAGATTGATTGGGTTATATCTATCATTAGAGGGGGAAATGTTAGCATTGAGGTTAATGATAACATTGGCCCTTTTTCCTACTTACAAAGGTTTAAGGCAGGGGAACTCGTTATCCCCTTTTGTGGCGCCCCCGATTCAATCGTACACTAATCATACACGCAAATGTGTATGGTCAAGATCAGGAACTCACAGGAAGATATCACAACACAACTCTAAACACAAATAAAAGAATACAAGCTATATATTACAAGCCAGGGGCCTCGAGGGCTCGAATTACATAGCTCGATACACAAGAGTCAGCGGAAGCAACAATATCTGAGTACAGACATAAGTTAAACAAGGATGCCTTAAGAAGGCTAGCACAAAAGCAACACGATCGAAGAGGCAAGGCCTCCTGCCTGGGACCTCCTAACTACTCCTGGTCGTCGGCGCCTCCACGTAGTAGTCGACGAGGGTGACATCTGGCTCCAAGGATCCACCATCTGGTTGCATCAACCGGAAAGAAGAAAGAAGGGGGGGATGGGCAGCAAAGCAACCGTGAGTACTCATCCAAAGTACTCGCAAGCATCAGATCATACTAAGTATGCATTGGTATCAAATGGAAGGTTTGTATATGTGGACTGAACTGGAGAAAGCCAGAATTGAGGGGGAAGCCCTAGCCTATCGAAGACTAGCAATCTTCAAGCAGCTTCGAGCATCTTGCAACATGTAGGAGAGTAAAGAATAGCAGTTTAATTAACAAACAGGTTGTAAGTTTAATGCCCAGAGGTCCTTCCTCGACTCCCTGCGAGAAAGCAATCCCGGAGCCACATATCTCAAGTATCCATTTGTAGTTGTATAAGATCAGGATATAAGTCTGAACGTCCGTTACCGTGGACACGGCTATTAATAGATAATCTTCCCTGCATGGGTGCACCACGTTTTCCAACACGCTTGATTACTCTGGTCGGGCACACTTTCCTGGGTCATGCCCGGCCTCGGAAGATCAACACGTCGCAGCCCTACCTAGGCTCAGCAGAGAGGTCCTCGCCAGTCTACCTCCTAAGCACTCCGGGGTCTGGGCCCATCGCCCGTTGCACTCTGGGTCGTTGCGAGCAGGGTGGACCAGGCTCCACCACTACAGGATGGTGCCGGCCCAGCCGTGCCGCACTGCTGAACTGGACGTCTAACAAAGCTTCGGCTGATACCATGATGCCGAGGCCCATAACTATTCTCACGTGGTGGTTGGTACGTAAAGGCCAAAGACCAACTCAGAATAAATATCCAAACCATAGTGTATTATTAGCTTGCGGAGACAAGCAGAGACTCATGATCGAAGTGACCCCGTTGCCCCGTCTCGTGGACTTACGGCAAGGGCCCAGAATGCCCGGCCATGCCATGTCATTAACTTGCGGGTGCTCTCTGGGCCCGCCCGACTTTCGCCAAGGTCTTAAGTAAAGTCAATGTAACCGTGTGTCCAAACATCAAGGGGAAAACCCAAGGAATCACCCTCGGAGGGTTCCACTCGATGTAATCATCAAGGTGAACGTAAGAGGAACCACCCTCGAGGTTCACACTTGAGGTGTTGCACAACAGAGCCGTATCGAGAATGGTGAAGGAGGAACCACCCTCGTTGACCACGACCGAATAGCTACACTATAGAGATCTCATCAGGAGTGATGTATGAGGTTCCACCCTCGGCAGTCAATGATAAGTTTGCAGAGTCGAGCAACAAAAAGGGGCGTGATGTGATGTGAGGTGTCGGGCTCTGGTCGTCGATCACGTTCATCAAGTCATCGATGATGAAGCAGGGGCAACAAGGACAAGGCGGGGGTCACTGATGGATCACTAGCCAACCTATACTAAGCAGTTTAGGATAAGCAGGTAGGTAACAATAAGCAGGTACAAAAGTAGGCTATGCATCAGAATAGGAGCAATCAAATACAATAGCAAAATCTAATGCAAGCATGAGAGAATAGAATGGGTGATACCGGGATGATCAAAGGGGGGCTTGCCTGAAAGCTCCGCTGAAAGGGAAGAAGGGTAGTTGTCGACGTAGTCGATCACAGTGGCATCAACAGCGGTCTCAGGGTCTACCAGAGAGAAGAGGGGGAAGAAAGAGTAAATACACGCAAACATATGCATAACAAGACAATAAGTGGGGCTAGAGGTGTTCTAACGCAACATTAGGCGCTACTGGCAAAGGGGGAAACATCCGGGAAAGTTTTCCTGGTTCCGGACATCTGTCAGACAGATGAACCGGAGGGGAAAGGTTGCATGTTTGCTATGCTATGGACGTGTGGCAGGTGAACGGACCGTGTATTCGGATCTGTCTCGTTGTTCTGAGCAACTTTCATGTAGAAAACATTTTCATCCGAGATACGGATTATTTTATATGATTTATCAAAGTTTTTAAACATTTCTGGAATTATCTCTAATTCAAAAAGGACTTATTGTGCAAGCATGACGTCATGCTGGTGTCATTTGGGTCAACAATCAAGTCTGACTGAGTTAACCGGTCAAAGGGGCAGTAGGGCCCATCTGTCATTGTGACCTCAGCTAACCTAACAGTTTAATTAGCACTAATTATGTAATTAGGTTAGTTAAATTAATTAATTATCTAAATAATTAATTAATTAATTTTATCTTTATTTTTATAAAATCATTTTTTTGGTGGACCCCACGTGTCTGTGGGTGCTCTAGCGGTGGCGGATTAACAGGGCGGGTGTGGGCGCCCACCTGAACGGGCACGAACGAGGGGACGCGCCGGGGCGAGGCCACGATGAGGCGCACCGGCCGACCGCGGCAGGCGGAGACGGGTGCAGAGGCAGGGGCGCGCGGCATAGGCGGCTGCGGGGAGGAGGCGAGGCTTTGGTGGTGGGGCGGCGTGGTCACCGGGGTCGGGGGCGAGCGCCCTCCATCTAGATCGGGTCGTGGGGGGTGGAGAGGAGCAAGGGGGTCGTGGGTAGCGGTTTTAGGGTTTCAGGGGGGCAAGGGGGCCATATAGGCTAGGGAGGTGCGGGGTGGGCCTGCCTGGTTGGTCCAAGGCCAGGTGGGCCGAGGCCCACGGGGAGAGGGGGCCTCTCTCCTTTTTCTTTATTTTATTTTTTTGTAACTTTCACCACAATTTGTATTTTAAAATAATACCAAATAAGTTTTGTTGACTCGTCACATAAATAGTAGACAATGTTTTGAGCTAGCACCCAAGATTTCAAGTGGTTTAGAAAAACATAAACATTTGTTTATTTGAGAAAGGCTATTTTAGTTGTTGTTGGACAACTTTTGATATTACTAGGGATTAACTGGTGAGTCAAATGATGTTGGTTTCTACACGACAATTATTTAGTGAAAAGATTGCAACAGCTCAACATTTTTGTTTTCATGTTTGACAAATTTGAATTTTTGACTTTAACCTTGGATTTGAATTAGAATGGTGATTTGGATCAAGTGAGGATTAGCAACAGTAATGTGATGACATGGCACCATTAACAGGGGATTACGGTAGCTTAATTATCCGGGCGTCACAATTCTCCTCCACTACAAGAAATCTCATCCCAAGATTTAAAGGGTGAGTAAGGGGGGAAAGACTCATGAGGGATGGAGCTCAACACAAGATAGGTACCTGGGGCTATCTTGATGAACATGGCATAGAGGCATCTCTTGAGTTAAAATTCAAGAAAGTCATCGAGAGCAAGGTAAGGAGGAGCAATAAGAAGCTTCAACTGGGTAGGCAATCGTTCGACGTCTGAAACAGAGGGTGAAAGGGGTTCAAAGCATCGAGAATAAGTATTGCATCTGATACCAGAACAGATCACAAGAAGGTGGATCGTGAATTACATATGAAACCGAGCGTGAGGAAAAAATTTGGAAGACAGAGATGTACAGGAGAGTCAGGTTTCGATCCTGTGGAACTGTGGGTTATGGGCCCACCATGTGGGTTAAAAGCAAGAAGGCGTTACATTTTGCACGGTCATGATAGCAAGGCAGGTCAGAGGACAACCTGTCAGTTATGTTGGCAACAACGTTGGTACCAAGGGCGAGGGACGAAGAGAACCATTTTCCTGCTCGTTAAGACGAGGCGGGCCAATAGGCAAAGTTCTCGTCAATCGGCGGCTACCGGAATGTCATTAACAATAGTAACAAGGTCTTACTGATAGATTTTGTACACCAAGGTGTTTACATAAGCAGGGAATTATCACTGCTTAGATAAGTTAGGTTACAAGAAAGGTTAAACAAAACAATGGAAAGGGAAGTGTAGACTCGAATCAGTTAACGGTGTCCACGAGTGTCTAACAACTCAGAACCTGTGGAAAATTTGAATCGGCAAGAAATAATAGTTGATGAAGCACTCATCAGAAGTTACGTAGTTCCGTGATATTCTCGAGATACCAGTGGGTAATACTCGAAGGTAGATCAATGTAGAGGTCGGACATGTGAAATGATCTAAAGAGGACAAGTACTTTAACTTGTCCGAGAAATGAGATCAAAGAAGAACAATATGGTCGAAACCACGGTTGCAAAGGACCAAATATAGATACGAGGTGAACTTATCACAAGGGGATTATTATTATAACAAGAAGCTTCCACGATAGGATCTACATCATGTTCATGGGCATGAACACAAAGTTCAAGGTCGACTCCTACTTCTCCAATGCATAACCTTTCATTCACTTCTCATTTTCGAAGAAGTCGTAGTGTTGAGATTTTATCTGGCATAACACCAGTAGGTATGAGTCGTAGAATTTTTTGGGTTCCCACAGCTTTAGGGAAGACAGAGATTCAACCCATAGGGACATATTAGGAACATATACCACAAACTTCACGGGTGTATAACTCAAGCCCGGAAGCAGAGTATGGTTGACGAGAGCAGGGGATACAATTTACCAAAGGCATTATGTATCCGAGGAAAAGCTCGCAAGGTTACTGAAAATGAAGGACGTTGTCGGATAGAACCCAACAAAGGATCTGGTGGTCCACGAGGGATCTGAAGTGAGCAACAGTACTCAACCAGAAGAAGAAATGATGCAAGGAGATTAGGTTATAGAAACAACTGACTAATTCAAAGCTTCCAAATTGGGGGATCAGAAGCAGAGGCTCGGATCAAAGACAGGTAAGTTGAAAGGACATAGATCGACAATCAATGAAGGTTTGATCTGTCGAACAGCAGCTCATGTCCGGGGTGCTGTCTGAGCCGATGGGAAGAATTCTAATTTTGATTGAAAATTGCGAGCATTCACAAACACATCGAATCAATTGCTCAAAATTATGATGACTGCTACGTCTTGAGCTTGTGTTGGTTTTCCTCGAAGAGGAGAGGGTGATGCAGCAATAGTAGCGTAAATATTTCCCCCGGTTTTTGAGAACCAAGGTATCAATCTAGTAGGAGGCTCCTCAAAAGTCCCACGCACCTACACAAACAAACTGAGAACTCGCAACCAACGCGATAAAGGGGTTGTCAATCCCTTCACGGCCACTTGCGAAAGTGAGATCTAATAAAGATAGTATGATAAGATAAATATATTTTTGGTATTTTATAATATAGATGCAAAAAGTAAAGATGCAAACAAAAGTAGATTGAAAGAAAATATGATAATAGATAGACCCGGGGGCCATAGGTTTCACTAGAGGCTTCTCTCAAGATAGCATAAGTATTACGGTGGGTGAACAAATTACTGTCGAGCAATTGATAGAAAAGCGCATAGTTATGAGATTATCTAGGCATGATCATGTATATAGGCATCACGTCCATAACAAGTAGACCGACTCCTGCCTGCATCTACTACTATTACTCCACACATCGACCGACTCCTGCCTGCATCTAGAGTATTAAGTTCATAAGAACAAAGTAACGCATTAAGCAAGATGACATGATGTAGAGGGATAAACTCAAGCAATATGATATAAACCACATCTTGTTATCCTCGATGGCAACAATACAATACGTGCCTTGCAACCCTTTCTGTCACTGGGTAAGGACATCGCAAGATTGAACCCAAAGCTAACCACTTCTCCCATGGCAAGAAAGATCAATCTAGTAGGCCAAACCAAACTGATAATTTGAAGAGACTTGCAAAGATAACTCAATCATACATAAAAGAATTCAGAGAAGATTCAAATATTATTCATAGATAAACTTGATCATAAACCCGCAATTCATCGGATCTCGATAAACACACCGCAAAAAGAGTTTACATCAAATAGATCTTCACACGAGAGGGGGAGAACATTGTATTGAGATCCAAAAAGAGAGAAGAAGTCATCTGGCTAATAACTATGGACTCGTAGGTCTGTGGTAACTACTCACAACTCATCGGAGGAGCAAGGATGTTGATGTAGAAGCCCTCCATGGTCGATTCCCCCTCCGGCAGAGTGCCGGCGAAGGCTCCGAGATGGGATCTCGCGGATATAGAAGGTTACGGTGGTGGAAATTGTGTTTCATGGTGCCCCTGGATGTTTTCAGGGTACGTAGGTATATATAGGAGGAAGAAGTATGTCGGTGGCCGCCCGAGGGGCCCACGAGACAGGGGGCGCACCATACGGGGGGGCGCGGCCTCCTATCTCGTGGCTTCCTCGGCTGCTTCTTGACTTGCACTCCAAGTCCTCTGGATCACGTTCGTTCCAAAAATCACGCTCCCGAAGATTTCATTCCGTTTGGACTCCGTTTGATATTCCTTTTCTTCGAAATACTGAAATAGGCAAAAAAACAGCAATATGGGCTGGGCCTCCGGTTAGTAGGTTAGTCCCAAAAATGATATAAATGTGTAAAATAAAGCCCATAAACATCCAAAAGGGGTAATATAATAGCATGGAACAATCAAAAATTATAGATACGTTGGAGACGTATCAAGCATCCCCAAGCTTAATTCCTGCTCGTCCTCGAGTAGGTAAATGATAAAAAAGAAATTTTCGATGTGGAATGCTACCTAGCATAATTCTCAATGTAATTTTCTTTATTGTGGCATGAATGTTCAGATCCAAATGATTCAAAATAAAAGCTTATAAAACATAAAAATAATAATGCTTCAAAGCATACTAACAAATAATCATGTCCTATCAAAATAACATAGCCAAAGAAAGCTTATCCCTACAAAATCATATAGTTAGGCCATGCTTCATTTTCGTTACACAAAATACTCCAATCATGCACAACCCTGATGACGAGCCGAACAATTGTTTCATACTTTTTAACGCGCTTCAGCTTTTTCGACTCTTACGCAATACATGAGCGTAAGCCATGGACATAGCACTACGGTGGTATATGGTGGTAGTTGTGAGGACAAAAAGGAAGAAGATAGTCTCACATCAACTAGGCGTGTTAACGGGCTATATAGAGATGCGCATTAATAGATATCAATGTGAGTGAGTAGGGATTGCCATGCAACGGATGCACTAGAGCTATAAATATATGAAAGCTCAACAAAAGAAACTAAGTGGGTGTGCATCCAACTTGCTTGCTCATGAAGACCTAGGGCATTTTGAGGAAGCCCATCATTGGAATATACAAGCCAAGTTCTATAATGAAAAATTCCCACTTAGTATATGAACGTGACAACATAGGAGACTCTCTATCATGAAGATCATGGTGCTACTTTGAAGCACAAGTGTGGAAAAAGAGATAGTAGCATTGTCCCTTCTCTCTTTTTCTCTCATTTTTTTCCTTTTTTCTTTTTTTTTCTTTCTTCTTTTCTTTTTTCTATTCTTTGGCCCTCTTTTTTTTTCTTTTTGGCCTTTCTCCTTTTTTTTCTCATTTTTTCTTTTTGTAAAGTCCGAAGTCTCATCCCGACTTGTGGGGGAATCATAGCCTTCATCATCCTTTCCTCACTAGGACAATGCTCTAATAATGAAGATCATCACACTTTTATGGATTTACAACTCAAGAATTATAACTCAAAGCTAGAACAAGATATGACTCTATATGAATGCCTCCAGCGGTGTACCGGGATATGCAATGAATCAAGAGCGACATGTATGAAAATTATGAAAGTGGCCTTGCCACAAATACGATGTCAACTACATGATCATGCAAAGAGCAATATGACAATGATGGAACGTGTCATAGTAAACGGAACGGTGGAAAGTTGCATGGCAATATATCTCGGAATGGCTATGGAAATGCCATAATAGGTAGGTATGGTGGCTGTTTTGAGGAAGGTAAATAAGGGTTTAAGATACCGGCGAAAGTTGCGCGGTAATAAGAAAGGCTAGCAAAGTAAAAGGATGAGTGTGCAGATGTCCATGGACTCACATTAGTCAAAAAGAACTCATATACTTATTGCAAAAGTCTACTTAGCCCTAGAAGCAAAGTACTACTATGCATGCCCCAAGAGGGATAGATTGGTAGGAAAAGACCATCGCTCGTCCCCGACTGCCACTCATAAGGAAGACAATCAAAAGAGCACCTCATGCAACAAATTTGTCACACAACTTTTACCATATGTGCATGCTACGGGACTTGCCAACTTCAACAAAAGTATTTCTCAATTTCATAATTACCCACTAGCATGACCCTAACATTACTACCTTTATATCTCAAAACAATTATCAAGCATCAAGTTGATCATAGCATCCAATTCTTTTTCTATGATAGTTTTTATTATACCCAACTTGGATGCTCATCATTTTAAGACCAACTTTGTAACCATAGCAAATACCATGATGTTCTAAAAGACTCTCAAAAAGATATAACTGAAGCATGAGAGACTATAAATTTCTTCAAAATTAAGACACCACCATGCTCTAAAAGATATAAGTGAAGCACTAGAGCAAAAATTATTAAGCTCAAAAGATATAAGTGAAGCACATAGAGTATTCTAGCAAATTCTAATCAAATAGGCTTCTCCCAAAAGGTGTGTACAGCAAGGATGATTGTGGTAAACTAAAAAGCAAAGACTAATATAATACACGACGCTCCAAGCAAAACACATATCATGTAGCGAGTAAAAATATAGCTCCAAGTAAAGTTACCAATGAACGAAGACGAAAGAGGGGATGCCTTCCCGGGGCATCCCCAAGCTTAGGCTTTTGGATATTCTTGAATATCTTGGGGTGCCTTGGTCATCCCCAAGCTTAGGCTCTTGCCACTCCTTATTTCATAGTCCATAAAAGCTTTACCCAAAACTTGAAAACTTCACAACACAAAACTCAACAGGAAATCTTATAAGCTCCGTTAGTGAAAGAAAACAAAACCACCACATAAGGTACTGCAATTAACTCATTCTTTATTTAATTTGGTGTTACACTTACTGCAATCCAACTTCTCTATGGTTTATAAACTAATTTACTAGCCATAGATGCATCGAAATAAGCAAACAACACACGAAAAACAGAATCTGTCAAAAACAGAACAGTCTGTAGCAATCTGTAACTAACACAAACTTATGGAACTCTTAAAATCCTACCAAAATAGGAAGTCCTTGAAATTTTGTTTATTAATCAGCAGAAAAAAGAATCAACGCAAAATCACGTTTCTGTTATTTAACAAAACTAAATTCGTACGCAAAAAGTTTCTGTTTTTCAGCAGAATCAAATCAACTATCATCATAGGTTATCCTATAGGTTCTACTTGGCGCAAACACTAATTAAAAGATAAAAACACATCTAAACAGGAGGTAGAAAGATTTATTACTAAACAGGAACAAAAACAAAAAACACAAAGAAAATTGGGTTGCCTCCCAACTAGCACTATCGTTTAACGCCCCTAGCTAGGCATAAAAGCGAGGATAGATCTAACGAGTGCCATCTTTGGCACTAAATTCATAAGTAGCCCGCATGATAGATTCATAAGGTAATTTGACTTTCTTTCTTGGAAACTGCTCCATGCCTTTCTCTAATGGAAATTGGAATCTAATATTCCCTTCCTTCATATCAATAATCGTGTCGGGGCTTGGATGCGACATATGCCAACGGGTGGCTTATCATGGTGGGGGCGAGTAGAACGTCGCCGGTGCCTGGAAACCGGATGAGGCGCAAACATGCACGCCGGCGAATCTTACCCAGCTTCGGGGCTCTCCGGGGAGATAACACCCCTACTGCTGCTCTGCGGGGTCTCCGCATGATCACTATGGTGTGATAATACAAAGGTGCTCCTTGAGCTGTTTCGGGAGGCAGGAGGGAGCAAGGCTGGCTCTCTCCCCTGCTTGCTATGTGTCTAAGTCTATTCAAGGCCGAACCCTTTGCATGGGTGCCCCGGGGGGTTTATATAGGCCTACCCCCCGGGGGTACAAGAGTAATCTGACTGGGCGTGGCCCCCAGCCGTCTGTCTCTCATGCCGCTGTCCCTCCTGCCGGCTTTTGGGGCCCGCCGACTGGTGGGTCCCGCGGACATGTAGGGCACTGCACAGCACTCCTGGTGACGAAGGCTTGGTCATGGGGTCGTGGGAACAGTGCTGCCGTCTGTCAGGCGGTCACTGTCGCCACTTCCCGTCCAATCTGGTTTATGGCTCATGGGGCCCAGGCGAGGAGGCGGCCGACTCCGGGGAGGCCGACTCCCTCTAGGCCGACTCCAGGCGCTCTGGCCGTCTTCTACTCTCCCACTGACAGAGGACCCGGCGATCTCCGGGTCGTACAGGCCGCCGTCGTGGGCACAGTGCCTCGCGCACTGTGGCTGAGGTCAGGGGAGGCATGGCAACAGTGCCGCGCCTCACCGGAGATCTCCCGGCGATACGGCTCACTGTAGCCATGCCTACCCCTCATGGGCCAGAGGGGACGGCCACGTCGGGGCCGTACCCTGCATCGGTCTTCGTGGAGGGTCGCGGGCCGACTATCATAGTCGGCCCCCCGAAGGTCGCAAGCCCAGAGTCGGCCTGCCCTAGAGTCGCCATCCGGGACTCGGCTTCTCCGAAGGTCGCCAATCTGGGACTCGGCCTCCCGAAGGTCGCCAGCTGGGATGCGGTCAGAGGGGCGCGGCTTGCCCCGATGTCTTGAAAGATCCTGGGTCCCGGGTCGGCCTACCCGTGGCCTATTACTCCGACAGTAGTCCCCGAAGCTGGTGAAGCCCGGCGGGTGCTGCCTCGAGGGGCTTCAACAGTTTCAATTTTCCTAGTGCCGACTCTGAGACTCGGCCGCTGTTTGCTCTGGGACGCCTCGCCGAAGTCGGGCTCGCTCAGCGAGGGGCCGCTGCCCGCAAGTCGCGGCGGGAAACGGGCGGCGTATCGGATACGCTTCCCTGCCATTTGTTGAAACGGTCCTATCGTGCGGCGCCACATGGTGGCGATAGTCTGCCTACCCACGCGCGTGACGGGACGGGCCGTCAGGTGGGGCCCGCCATTACCGCGCCTCGGCCCCCGAGCGGATCCGCTGTGGCCGCGGACGGTTGGCATCCCCACGTCGTTACTGCGCGCAGTAACTTCGTGGGGGTTAATCGTGGGCGGCGTGGGGCCTTGGGCGCAGTTAATCCCCACGTCGCCCCCTCGGCTTCTCAGCCCGTAGGGCTATAAGTAGGCGGGGAGGAGCGGGCTGGCACTGCACGCGCACTCTCTCCCCTGCCCTCCTGCCTTTCTCCTTCCTTTGCGGCGAGCCACGGCATTCTTCCTCCGCCGCGAGCCGAGGCATTCTTCCTCGCCGGCGATGAGCTCTTCTTCCGCCGCGCCCCCCACCTCGCGCTCCGGCATGTGGGATGGCTCGGACGTGGAGGCGGAGGACATCGAGTTCCTTCGCCGGACCCGCCGCCTCCCCAGCACGGACCTGGTGCACGCCCGTCCTGCGTCGGCGGGAGAGATCCGGCCCGCTCCGGAGGAGGGCGAGCGGGTCATCTTCCGCTCGCATCTTATGCGCGGGCTGGGGCTTCCGGCGAGCGGATTCTTCCGCTCGTTTCTCGAGTTACACAAGCTACAGCCGCACCACCTCACCCCCAACGCGGTGGTGCTTCTCTCCGCCTTCGCCACCCTGTGCGAAGGCTACATCGTTGTTCTCCCCACCCTCGAGCTGTGGGGGGAGTTCTTCTCTTCAAAACTCGGTACTCAGGCCGCCGGCACGCCGGCTCAGTGCGGCGCCTACATCGCGGTGCGGCGCACGACGGCCGACAATCCTTTTCCTCCCATTCCGTTGGTGAAGTCGGTGAAGATGTGGCAGAAGTCCTACTTCTACGTGAAGAACATCTCCACCAATGGCGACTGGGTCAATCTGTCGCCTTTCGACCCCGAGCCGGTGACTGGCCGGCTGGCCAGTTGGTCCCATCGGTCCAAATCACTCTCGACCTCCGGAAATGGCGCCGTGGCGCGGCTCCGAGTCATGCTGAAGTCGGAGGGGCTCGTTGCCTCCGATCTTCTAGCCGCCTTCGTGGCGCGCCGAGTTCTTCCGCTCCAGGGCCGGCCTCACCTCATCTGTCAGATGAGCGGCCGCCACGATCCGAGCCGGCTGTGCACCAAGGACATGCCGCGCGGGGAAGTGGCGAACTTGGTGAACCACATCGCCCACTGCGCGTTCACGGAGGACTGGCAATTCGGCAAGGAGCCGTACTCGCGCGACAACCCCCCTCCAATGGTAAGTTGCGTCCGTCTGTGTTTCGATCTCCTCCGCGTCTGACTTCGAACACTGATCATCGCTGGCACCTTCTGAGCAGAATCCCCTCACGGTGCCCGCAGCCGGCGCCACGAGAGAGCCTCGCGACTACGTCCCAGATCGCGAGGCCAGCGACGTCGACGACCCCGACTTGGGGGCGGCGGCGCTGGAGGCCGACGCCGAAGGCGGCGGAGAGGGGGCAGACGGCGGCCTCAGACCGTCGGCGACCTTCGCCGACTGGCCCTAGGACGACGTCGACGCGGAAGTCGTCCCGCGCCGCCAGCCGAGAGCCGGCCCCTCCGGCCAAGCCGGCGCGAAGAGGCGTCACGCCGGGCCGAGTGCGCCCGGCGGCAAGCCAAAGAAGTTCAAGGTAGCCGCCGCCGCGACCAAGCGGGAGGAGGCGGCCGCGAAGGCCAACCGCTTCCGGAAGGAAGTGAGAAGGCCGCCACTAGTTTCTTCGTGAGTCTCCCTTGCTCCTTTGTTCTTTGTTGGATCTTATTTGAGCCTTTCTAATTTTTCCTCCGATCTTCTCCAGGGCTCCCCTCTCCCTTGAGAGAGCCGCCGTCCCCTCCGTCATGGCGTCGGTGGAGACATCTGCCAATACTCAGCGGATTGATCCCGCCGCCGACCTTCGGGAGGCGACGGAACGGAACGTGCGGGAGAAGCGCGAGGAGGAGGAGGACGACCGCCTGGAGAAGGCAGAGGCCGAGAAGGCGGCCGCCAACGCCCAGCGACGCCTGGAGGAGGCCGAGACTGCGGCCGCGGCGAAGCGGCATGCCGAGGAGGTCGCGCGTCACCGATCAGCGATGCTTGTCCCCCCGCTGTCGTCGGCGCCGCCGGCTCCAGAGTTCACGGGGCAGACCGGGGAGGTCGGCACCGCGAACCCTCTCGCGGAGGAAGGCGGTGACGTCTCAGGCTCGGACACTCATGCGCCGCCTCCGCCGCCCCCGCCGCCTCCGTCTTCGAGGCCGCATGGCAAACAGCCGGTGGACCCGCAGGATCCTCCGACTGCGGACGACGCCGAGGCGCGGCTGCTTCTTCAAGTCGTCGTGCCGACGCGCCGCCGGCTTGACAGGACGAGTTCAGCGCCACGAGCTCGGGAGACTGGCGCCGCAAGTTCGGCGAATCTGGACGTCGAGGCCTCCAGTGCCGCGCCCACCGGTTGGCTGCGGGGAGGCGGCACCGGCCCACTGAACCAGGCCCTCCTAGACGTCCAGTCGAAGCTGCGCGAGGAGGGCGACGCCCTCCAACTCTGCACCAGAGCGCATCTGGCCCTGCGGACCTCCGTCCGGGTACGTTTCGTTTCTCCTTTTTGATTTCTGTCTTCTGCTGTGGGGGCGCGCCAGCGCACCCACTGGGTGTAGTCCCCGAGTTCGGGGTCGGCTGCTGAGCAGGCGGCTCGGAACTCCTTCTGGTGAGCTCCGAAGACTAACTTTGCTTTGCCGGCTTTGCAGGAATACCACAATCTCCACGCCACTGCCTTCAACCGCAACGTTGAAGAGCTGAAGAAGCGGACCGCCAATCTGACGGAAAGCCGAGGTGAGCTAATTCTTCCTTCCTCGCGGGGGCGCGCTGGCGCACCCGCGGGCTGTAGTCCCCGAGATTCGGGCCGACTGCTGAGCAGTCGGGCCGGATCTCCCCGGCGACCTACCTTCCTTCTTCTCCGCGGGGGCGCGCTCGCGCGCCCGCGGGCTGTAGTCCCCGAGATTCGGGCCGACTGCTGAGCAGTCGGGCCGGATCTCCCCGGCGATCTACCTTACTGATGACCTTCTTGTCTTTTTTCCTCGATCTTCAGGCACCAATGCCACCCTCCAGGAGCAGCTGGGCAAGGCCAACACCGCTCGCCGCGCCAAGGAGGAGCAGTGCGACAAGCTCGTCCAAGAGCGCGACCTGCTGGCAACGCAGCTGGCCGAGCAGAAAGAGCTGCTCCGGAAGGCGCAGGACGACGCCAAGTCGCGGGAAGATGCCCTCATAGCCGAGTTCGAGGTCGAACGCTCCGCGTGGACCGACCGGGAGGCGATGCTGACCTCCGGCTACCACGAGCTCGAGGACATCGTTGATGGTAAGTCTTTTTTCTCTTCTTTGATCTTCCGACTCTGCGTCGGGCTGATTTTGGGTTTTCTGACTGTCTTTCCTTCTGTCTTGGTAGACTTCTTTCCCGGCCACTCGCAGGCCGTTCCTCTGGCCATCGAGGCGGCTCGGGAGGAGCGAAGGGCGAAGGGCGAAGTGATTGCCGCCAACGCCCCCCGAACCATCGACGAGCAGCTCCTGAGCATCGGGGCTCGTCTTCGTCCTGTGCACCGTATGCTGCGCCGTCTTCAGCGCGCTAGTGCCCAAGTAGTCGCCGCCCTATGGCCGGACGTGCCGGCTCTTCGCACCGCCAGTCGGACCGCCGACTGGCTGGAGGTCGCCGCCGGCCGCTTTGAGGCTTGGAGGGGCTCCTCGGCCCGTGCCGAAGCACGCCGGGCTTTGGAGTTCGTCAAAGGGTGGTATCCGGGGCTGGACCTGGACCGCCTGGCCGCGTTCCGGTCAGAGGCCCAGGCCGAGCTGGAGGCCGTAGAAGGCGCCCTTGTCGAGTGCGCGGCAGCCATCGCCGAATACACGGACACCAGTGTCTTTGTGCCCGAGCGGACCGAAGGCGGCGAGGAGGCACCGCAGGACTGGTTCGGGATGAACCCGGAGTACGAGGAGGACTCGGCGGAGGTGATCGACTCCAGCGCCGAGGAGGAGGACGAGTCGGAGGACGGAGGCGAGGAGGAGGCGCCGGAAGACGAAGCAGGCGGCCAGCCTCAGCCTGATCGCGCCTCTAGCAACGAGCCGCGGAAGAACAAGGCGACTGTCGCCGGAGACGACCAAGCCGAGACCGCCCAGCCGACTGCCCTGGCATCCGACACCGCCGTCACCTCTGACCCTCCGGCCCCGGAGGCCGCCTCCTAGAGTGCTTCTGTTTATCTGTCTTTGTTGTTCTTTCGAAAAACTTGTTAGGTTCAAACAATTCCACCCACTGGGTGTATTCGGCCAAGGGCCTTATGTAAATATTTATCTAATTTCCGCCTTTCCTTGCTTTTGGCTCCTTAGACTTTTTCCTTTGCCGCCTTCCTTCAGTTGCCGCCTTGCCGGCTGGGCAGCCGCTCTGCGGACTGCCGCCGGGTCAAGTGCTTAGCTACTTTAGGAAGGCAAGTACTTAGTCATTTAGAGTTCATCAGCAAAAATTGGCTGGAAGGCGGCAGACCGACTATTCAAGAGTCGGCTGTCCTTGATAAGAATTGAAACGGCAAGCCGACTGCTCATGTGTCGGCTCGGTAAGGGGAGGCTGGTAGCCGGCTTGGGCTATGCGTAGCTCTTAAGTCCTTAGCCATTTTTCATATGTGCGCTCGTTCTTGCTTGTCCCCTGCCCACCGACAGTCGCTCTGCGAACTGCGGCTTTCGGCAGGAGATGGCTTTGAGCGCGACACATTACTTGTCTGACCGCAGGGAGCATTTCATAGCGCAAGACGGCGAGTCCCCGGGCCGACTAGTCGGACCCGGTGCCAGACAGTATGATAAAAGGGAACAGCATATTCGGAAGCGTAATCCTTATCATACAGATAATCAAAAAGGCAGTCCCCGAGCTCGTCCCGGGGGGCCTAAGGTCTTAGTACTTTAATACAAAAGAGGGTAGCGCGATACATACTGCATCAACTGTAAAATCTTCGAAGAAGATTCGCGTTCCACGGGCGCTCTGTTTCTTTGCCGGAGTCGTCCCTCTTGCATGCTCGAGGCTTCTGAGCGTTGATCAAATAGTAGGCGTCATTCCCTAGCACCTTGCTGATGATGAAGGGACCTTCCCAAGGCGCCGACAACTTGTGCTGGCCGGCTGTTCTCTGAATCAGCCGGAGCACAAGGTCGCCCTCTTGGAACGATCTTGGCTTGACCTTGCGATTGTAGTATCGGTGCAGACTCTGCTGGTAGATGCCGGACCGACTGAGTGCCAACAGTCGGCCCTCTTCCAGCAGATCGATGCCGTCTTGTCGTGCTTCTTCAGCTTCCTCTTTGGTGTACATGGAGACTCGCGGAGAGTCGAACTCTACATCCGTTGGGATGACGGCTTCGGCACCGTAGACGAGGAAGAAAGGCGTGAAGCCGGTTGACTTGTTTGGAGTTGTGCGCAGACTCCAGAGGACGGCAGGCAGCTCTTCGACCCAACAGTCGGCCGAGCGCTCGAGCGGTTCGACCAATCGAGGCTTGATGCCGGACAGGATGAGGCCGTTGGTTCGTTCCACCTGGCCGTTTGACTGCGGATGGGCAACGGACGCTAAGTCCAGTCGGATGCCCTGCGTCGCGCAGAAACGAGCCAAGGCGCCCTTGGCGAAGTTGGTGCCGTTGTCGGTGATGATGCTGTGCGGTATGTCGTACCGCACTGTGATGTCGGCAATGAAGGTCACTGCTGTAGGCCCGTTTAATTTCTTGATGGGCTTTGCTTCCACCCACTTGGTGAACTTGTCCACCGCGACAAGCAAGTGAGTTAGGCCGCCTCGGGCCATCTTGAATGGTCCCACCATGTCCAGGCCCCAAACTGCGAAGGGCCAAGCAATGGGGATTGTCTTCAGCACGGAAGCCGGCTGAAGGGGCTTGGAGCGGAACATCTGGCACCCCTTGCATTTTTTGACTAGCTCCTTAGCTTCTTCCAGGGCAGTCGGCCAAAAGAAACCGTGCCGAAAGGCTTTGGCCACGAGCGCCCTCGAAGCCGCATGGTGGCCGCACTCGCCCTGATGGATGTCTCTGAGGATCGCTTAGCCTTGCTCTGACTCTACGCAGCGCTGGTGGACACCAGTGACACTGCGCCTGACTAGCTCTCTGTTGACTATGGTGTAGGCTGCTGCTCGGCATTGCACTTGCCGAGCTAGGGTCTCGTCTGCTGGTAATTCCTTGTTCACTAGGAACTTGAGGATGGGCTGTGCCCATGAAGGTGCTGCTATCTCTTCAACTGCTACCACAGCAACTTGGACAAGGGTGGCTGGGCTGGGAGGCGGCGGTTGGAGTCTGCCACTGCTTGCTGGATTGAGGGAATCTCCTGGCCGGCTGGGGCAGCTCCCGGTCCGACTGGCGCAGTCCCCGGGCCGACTGGCGCAGTCCCCGGGCCGGGCTTGGAAGTCCCCGGGCCGACTGGCGCAGTCCCCGGGCTTGTTTCAAGTGTGGCTTTCTTGAGGTCGCTTGCTGGGGCCTTGGAGTCGGATCCGACTATCTCTGGTGGAGCCGGCACGAAGATGGAGTCGGATTCTGGTGAAGGCTTGATAGACGGCTTGAGGAGGCGCTGAAGGGCGACGACGGAAGGTATTGCCTGGCGAGTGGAGCCGACTCGTGCCAAGGTGTCTGCTTGATCGTTGTCGTTTCTTGGCACGTGAAGGAATTCGCACCCCTCAAAATATCCGCTGAGTTGCTGCACCAGGAAGTGGTAGCTCACCATGTTTGCGTCTTTGGCGTCCCAGTCGCCAGATGATTGCTGGACCACCAAGTCGGAGTCGCCATAGCACAGGATCCGGCGGATGCCGAGTTCTTTGGCAAGCCGGATTCCGTGGATGAGCGCTTCATATTCGGCGACGTTGTTGGAGGCGGCGAAGTGGATTTGCAGCACGTACTTGAGCTTGTCGCCCTTGGGGGAGGTGAGGACGATGCCGGCTCCAAGGCCGGTGCGCATCTTGGAGCCGTCGAAGTGCAGCCGCCAATGAGTAGAGTCGGGCGCTGGCGGCAGGTACTGGGTCTCGGCCCAGTCGACGAGGAAGTCAGCCAGCGCCTGCGACTTGATGGTGGTGCGAGGTTGGTAGTAGATGGTGTACGGGGCTAGATCGATAGCCCATTTGGCCACTCGGCCGGAGGCGTCTCGGCTTCCAATGATCTCGGCGAGTGGAGCGGTGCAAACCACCGTGATTGGATGCTCTTGAAAGTAGGGCTTCAGCTTCTTGGCGGCAAAATGCACGCCGTAGCACATTTTCTGATAGTGAGGGTAGTTCTGCTTGGAGGTCGACAGTACCTCGCTCAGGTAATACACCGGTCTCTGGACCGGAAGCGCCTTGCCTTCCTCCTTGCGTTCAACTACAATGACTGTGCTGACCACCCGGCTGGTGGCGGCGATGTACAAGAGCATGGGCTCTTTGGGAGTCGGAGCCGCCAACACAGGGGGGGTCGCCAGCATCTTTTTCAGTTGGAGAAATGCCTCATCTGCCTTGTGGTTCCACTCAAAAAAGGTGGTCTTCTTCATCAGTTGATACAAAGGCAGAGCTTTCTCGCCCAGCCGACTGATGAATCGGCTGATTGATGCCAAGCAGCCGGTGAACTTCTGCACATCCAACAGTCGGCTGGGTACCTCTATTCTCTCAATGGCCTTGATCTTCACGGGGTTGCATTCTATGCCGCGTTCGGAGACCAAAAAGCCGAGGAGCTGGCCGGCTGGGACTCCGAACACGCACTTCTCAGGATTGAGCTTGATCTGGAATCGGCGTAGATTTTCAAAGGTCTCTTTGAGGTCTTCCAGCAGCGTCCCACGCTTTTCCGTCTTCACCACCACATCATCCACATAGACGTGGGCGTTCCTGCCGAGTTGCTTGAGGAGGCACTTCTGCATGCAACGCTGAAAGGTGGCGCCGGCATTCCTTAAGTCGAACGTCATCGTCAGGTAGCAGAAGGCTCCGAATGGCGTGATGAATGTGGTCTTCAGTCTGTCCGCTGGATTCAGCTTGATCTGGTGATATCCTGAGTATGCGTCTAGGAAACTCAATAGCTCGCATCCGGCTGTGGAGTCTATCACCTGATCGATCCTTGGCAGAGCAAACGGGTCCTTCGGGCAGGCTTTATTGAGGCTGGTGTAGTCGATACACATCCGCCACTGCTTGTTTTTCTTCAATACCAGCACTGGGTTTGCTAGCCACTCTGGAAAAAACACCTCCATAATGAATCCGGCTGCCAGGAACCGGGCTATCTCTTCTCCCACAAATCTTCTCTTCTCTTCTGACAGGCGGCGCAAGGGCTGCCTGACGGGCTTCACATCCGGCCTGACGTGTAGCTTGTGCTCGGCGAATTCCGTTGGTACACCCGGCATGTCCTTGGGGGACCATGCGAAGATGTCCCGATTCTCACGGAGGAAATCGACGAGCTCGCCTTCCTATTTGCTGTCAAGGCCTGTGCCTATGATAGCGTATTTCTCTGGGTGCTCCGGGTCCAAAGGTATCTTCTTGGTTTCTTTAGCCGGCTTGAATGATCCTTCTGCCTCCGACTCCTTGGGGTCGGGCGACATTTCTGGCTGCTTTCCGGCCATCGCCACGACCCGGTCAAGGAGCCGCTTCTCGGCCGCGATCACCAAAGACTCGGCTAGCCGACTGCTCTCGGCCGCGCAGGCGGACGACTTCTTGTAGTCGCCGCAATGGTCAGGATCCCCTTGGAACTCGGCATCTTCATCTTGAGGTAGGCGTAGTGGGGAACCGCCATGAACTTGGCCAAGGCAGGCCGGCCAAGCAGGGCGTGGTACGGGCTCTCCAAGTCCACCACCTCGAACCAGACTAGTTCTCGGCGGAAATGGTCTTTGTCTCCGAAGAGCACGTCTATCAGAATTTTGCCGATTGGTGAGCAGGAAAGGCCGGGTACAATTCCATGGAATACTGTGCGGCTGCTCTGCAGCTGCCTTCGCCTAATTCCGAGCTTCTCCATTGTGTCCTTGTACAGGATGTTTATGCTGCTGCCTCCGTCTATCAGGACCCGCGTGAAACGGGCGGCCCGCCTATCAGTGGCCAAGGTCGCGCCTAGGACCAGGGCGTAGGAGCCCGGACTCGGCATCACCTCTAGGTGATCCGCCCGACTCCAGCTGATAGGCTTCTCGGACCAATGCATGAATTCTGGGACATCCGTTGCTACTGCATTGACTTCTTGCTGTTGCTGGCGCCTGCTCTGCCGGTCATCTGCCATGCTGGTGAACACTACGTAGGCTCCGTGCTCTTCTGGGAACTCATCTTGTACTGCGCCGACTGGACGACCCGCCGGCTGCTGAGGCGGCGGCGGAGGCGGCGGCCCTGCAGGCGGCGGGGGGGCAAGGCCGTCTCCCTTGGCGATCCTGGTGAGCCAGTGGCACTTTCTTGTGGTGTGGTTTGACGGCTTCACGCCGCTGTGGAACTTGCAAGGTCCATCCAAAGTCTGCTCATAGGAGAAAGCCGGCAACCAGTTGGACTTGCCGCCTTTCTGCCGCTTGGCCGGAGGCTGCCCCTCCGGCTGCTGATCTTCCACCGCTGCGACCTGTCGACTGTTGGAAGTCGGCTGAGGGGCCTTGCGCTTGTTGTCGTTTTGCTGCTGTCGCCGGCTGGCGTCTCCAGCCGGGGTTCTAGGGGCCTGGGGAATCACCTTCCCAGCCGCGTTGACTTGAATCTCCGTCTTCATAGAAGAGTCAGCCGTGGCGTACTTGTCTGCTATGACTAGCAGTTCGTCGAGGGTTTCGGGCTCGTCGCAGAGGAGCTTGTGCTTGAGGAGGGTGCCCTATCGGCACCCGGCCATGAAGTACTCGATGGCCTGCACCTCGTGCACGCCCTCGCAGGAGTTTCGAAGTTCGCCCCAGCGCGTGAGGTAGTCGCGTGTTGATTCTTCAGGGCCTTGCACGCACAAGGAGAGCTGGCACGGCTTGGGAGGTCGCTTGTACGTGCTGGTGAAGTTACGAATGAAGGCTTCGGTGAAGTCGACCCAGCTATTGATGCTGCGGGGCTTCAGGCTGTTCAGCCATGTCCGGGCCGTGCCTTGGAGCATGAGGGGAACATACTTCACGGTGACTCGCTTGTTGCCATTGGCTATGTTGACGGCTGTGGAGTAATCTATCAACCAGTCTTCCGGCTTCACGGAGCTGGTGTACTTGGGCGTGTCTCGGGGGAGCGTGAACCCTTTGGGGAAGGGCTCGTCTCTGATGCGGGGCCCGAAGCAAGGCGGACCCAACTCATCTTCTTCTTCTAATGCTAGGGATCGGTGGAGTCGGTCGATCCGATGGCGGGCGTCATTCTCTCCGACTCCCTCTCGGCGGCCAAGGCGACCTCCGAGAGTCGGATTCTCAATAGGCGGCGGAGAAACTCGCCGCTCTCTTCGGGGTGGGGGAGGCAGATAATCGTCTCGCCGTTCCACTGCTCTGGGGCAGCCGTCTTGGTCGCGCTCGATGGTGATGCGCGTCCGGCTATGGCTGACGGCCGGCTCCTTCTCTTTCCTTCCGCGGGCTCCGTCACTCGGCGTCCGGGAGGTCGCGCCTTGATCTCGGCGAGGGGGTAAGTCGTCGTTCGGCTGCTGCTGCGCGTCCGCGCGGCCGCCTACCGCGTTTTGTGCAGCAACCGCATCGAGGAGCTGCTGGACTCGCTCCGTCATTACACGGCGCTCTTCACCTTCGAAGTTCTTCAGCTCTTCGGTCGCCGCTTGGGCGGCGCGGATGTTCTCCGCAGGGGTGGCGTACACGGGGCGTTTCGCCCCGAGCAAGTCGGCGATGGCCGCGCCGCGCTCTCGGACTGCACCCAGACGGCTCAGCCCAGTCGGAGCCGGCGAGCCGCCCACAGCGCGATCCACCTCGCGCTGGTATGCTTCTGACAAGCGCCTCATGCTTGCCAACTTCTTGGCGCCTTCGATGATCTGAAGGCGGCGTTCTTTCAGTGCCTCAGCGTCCGCGTCCTCTGGAATGGGCGCGGTCAGGTCTTGCAGGGCCGCTGGCAGCGGGTCCTGGGCGTCTTCGCCGGAGTGCTCGTCGTGGCCGATGACGAGCACCTCCGTGACGGCGCTTCCGCCACTTTCCTCGTATGGAAGCGGCTCGTCGTAGACCACCACGTTGGTGGGGAAGATATCGAGCGATACGGCGTCGGAGTCGACCAGCATCGGGTCGGAGGAGCCTACGGACTCCAAATCTACGGCGGGCTCGCCGGTGACGTGGAGTTGGTCGAGGAGGCCCGCGAGAAGGCTCTCGGGGCCACCCGCGTCTGCACTTGGTGCAGGCTCGTTGGAGAGGCGTACCTCGCCGATGAGTTCGGCGAGGCCGCTCGCAGCGCAGGCGGCTTCGGCGCCGCGCAGCGTGTCGATGCAGACTCCATCTGGTGAGCCGGGCTGGCTGCGCTCGCCAGGGAGGAAGAGGGTTCCCGTCCAGAACAGATCTCCGGACGACGGTGCACCTCGCCCCACGGTGGGCGCCAAATGTCGGGGGTTGGATGCGACATATGCCAACGGGTGGCTTATCATGGTGGGGGCGAGTAGAACGTCGCCGGTGCCTGGAAACGGGATGAGGCGCAAACATGCACGCCGGAGAATCTTACCCAGCGTCGGAGCTCTCCGGGGAGATAACACCCCTACTGCTGCTCTGCGGGGTCTCCGCATGATCACTATGGTGTGATAATACAAAGGTGCTCCTTGAGCTGTTTCGGGAGGCAGGAGGGAGCAAGGCTGGCTCTCTCCCCTGCTTGCTATGTGTATAAGTCTATTCAAGGCCGAACCCTTTGCATGGGTGCCCCGGGGGGTTTATATAGGCCTACCCCCCGGGGGTACAAGAGTAATCTGACTGGGCGTGGCCCCCAGCCGTCTGTCTCTCATGCCGTTGTCCCTCCTGCCGGCTTCTGGGGCCCACCGACTGGTGGGTCCCGCGGACATATAGGGCACTGCACAGCACTCCTGGTGACGCAGGCTTGGTCATGGGGTCATGGGAACAGTGCCGCCGTCTGTCAGGCGGTCACTGTCGCCACTCCCCGTCCAATCTGGTTTATGGCTCGTGGGGCCCAGGCGAGGAGGCGGCCGACTCCGGCGAGGCCGACTCCCTCTGGGCCGACTCCAGGCGCTCTGGCCGTCTTCTACTCTCCCACTGACAGAGGACCCGGCGATCTCCGGGTCGTACAGGCCGCCGTCGTGGGCACAGTGCCTCGCGCACTGTGGCTGAGGTCAGGGGAGGCATCGCAACAGTGCCGCGCCTCATCGGAGATCTCCCGGCGATACGGCTCACTGTAGCCATGCCTACCCCTCATGGGCCAGAGGGGACGGCCACGTCGGGGCCGTACCCTGCATCGGTCTTCGTGGAGGGTCGCGGGACGACTATCATAGTCGGCCCCCCGAAGGTCGCAAGCCCAGAGTCGGCCTGCCCCAGAGTCGCCATCTGGGACTCGGCTTCTCCGAAGGTCGCCAATCTGGGACTCGGCCTCCCGAAGGTCGCCAGCTGGGATGCGGTCAGAGGGGCGCGGCTTGCCCCGATGTCTTGAAAGATCCTGGGTCCCGGGTCGGCCTACCCGTGGCCTATTACTCTGACAAATCGCGCCAATCGTTCTAAGGAAAGGTCTACCAAGAATAATAGGGCAAGAAAGATTGCAATCTATATCAAGAACGATAAAATCTATGGGCACCAAATTTTTATTTGCAACAATGAGAACATCATTGATCCTTCCCATTGGCTTTTTAATGGTGGAATCCGCAAGGTGCAAATTTAAAGAGAAATCATCAAGATCATGGAAACCAAGAATATCACATAAAGTTTTCGGAATCGTAGAAACACTAGCACCCAAATCACACAAAGCAGAACACTCATGATCTTTAGTTCTAATCTTTATAGTAGGTTCCCGCTCATCATTAAGTTTTCTAGGTATAGAAACTTCCTAATTAAGTTTTTCATCATAAGATTGCATCAAGGCATCAACGATATGTTTGGTAAAAGCTTTATTTTGACTATAAGCATGAGGAGAATTAACAACGGATTGCAACAAGGAAATACAACCTTATAAAGAACAATTATCATAATCAAATTCCTTGAAATCCAAGATAGTGGGTTCAATGCTATTTAAAGTCGTGACCTCTCCAATCCCACTTTTACCAAATTTAGCATCAAGATCAAAAAACTCCGAATTCTTGGGACGCCTTCTAGGTAAAGTTGACTCATCATCAGTCCCGTAATTATCAAGATTCATATTGCAAAACATAGATTTAATAGGAGACGCATCATTAACTTTAAGATCCTCATCGTTATTATCATGGAAACTAGAAGAACACGCTTTTATAAAGCTATCTTTCTTAGCACGCAATCTAGCGGTTCTTTCCTTACACTCATCAATGGAAATTCTCATTACTTTGAGAGACTCATTGATATAATGCTTAGGAGGAGAAGATCTAAGTTTAAGAGAATCAACAATAAGCGAAAGTCTATCAACATTCCTAGCCAAATCATCAACTTTGAGCAATTTTTCTTCAAGCAAAGCATTAAATTTTTTTTGAGAAATCATAAATTCTTTCACACTATTCTCAAAATCAGAGGACATCTTATTAAAATTACCATAAGCATTATTGTAGGAATTTCCATAATTATTAGAGGAATTACTAGGGAACGGTCTAGCATTAAAGTTTCCTCTATAAGCATTGTTTCCAAAACTATTCCTACCAACAAAATTCACATCCATAGATTCATTATTATTCTCAATCCAAGAAGACAAAGGCATATCATTGGGATCAAGAGGAGTATTTTTAGTAGCAAACATCTTCATAAGTTCATCCATCTTTCCACTCAAAACATTGATTTCTTCTATAGCATGCACTTTTTTACTAGAAGATCTTTCGGTGTGCCATTGAGAATAATTAGCCATAATATTATCAAAAAGTTTTGTAGCATCTCCTAACGTGATTTCCATAAACGTGCCTCCCGCGGCCGAATCTAAGAGATTTCTAGAAGCAAAGTTCAAACCGGCATAAAATTTTTGTATGATCATCCATAAATTCAAACCATGAGTAGGGCAATTGCGAAGCATCAAATTCATTCTTTCCCAAGATTGGGAAACATACTCATGATCAAGTTGTTTAAAATTCATGATATCGTTCCTAAGAGTGATGATCTTAGCGGGAGGAAAATACTTAGAGATAAAAGCATCTTTGCACTTGTTCCAAGAATCAATATTATTTTTAGGCAAAGACGAAAACCAAACTTTAGCATAATCTCTAAGAGAAAACGGAAATAACTTCAATTTGACAATATTGTTATCCGTATCTTTCTTCTTTTGCATATCACACAAGTCAACAAAGTTGTTTAGATGAGTAGCGGCATCTTCACTAGGAAGGCCGTCGAATTGGTCTTTCATAACAAGATTCAGCAAAGCAGTATTTATTTCACAAGACTCAACATCATTAAGAGGGGCAATTGGAGTACTAAGGAAATCATTATTATTGGTATTCGAGAAATCACACAATTTGGTATTATCTTGCGCCATGGCAACAAGTAATCCAACACACGAGCAAACAGAAAAACGGCAAGCGAAAAAGAGAGGAGGAGATTGGGAAAGAGAGGGCGAATAAAAAGGCAAGGGTGAAGTGGGGGAGAGGAAAACGAGAGGCAAATGGCAAATAATGTAAATGCAAGGGAGATGGGTTTGTGATGGGTACTTGGTATGTCTTGACTTGAGCGAAGACCTCCCCGGCAACGGCGCCAGAAATCCTCCTTGCTACGTCTTGAGATTGCGTTGGTTTTCCTCGAAGAGGAGAGGGTGATGCAGCAATAGTAGCGTAAATATTTCCCTCGGTTTTTGAGAACCAAGGTATCAATCCAGTAGGAGGCTCCTCAAAATTCCCACGCACCTACACAAACAAACTGAGAACTCGCAACCAATGCGATAAAGGGGTTGTCAATCCCTTCACGGCCACTTGCGAAAGTGAGATCTAATAAAGATAGTATGATAAGATAAATATATTTTTGGTATTTTATAATATAGATGCAAAAAGTAAAGATGCAAATAAAAGTAGATTGAAAGCAAATATGATAAGAGATAGACCCGGGGGCCATAGGTTTCACTAAAGGCTTCTCTCAAGATAGCATAAGTATTACGGTGGGTGAACAAATTACGTCGAGCAATTGATAGAAAAGCGCATAGTTATGAGATTATCTAGGCATGATCATGTATATAGGCATCACGTCCATAACAAGTAGACTGACTCCTGCCTGCATCTACTACTATTACTCCACCCATCGACCGACTCTTGCCTGCATCTAGAGTATTAAGTTCATAAGAACAGAGTAACGCATTAAGCAAGATGACATGATGTAGAGGGATAAACTCAAGCAATATGATATAAACCCCATCTTGTTATCCTCGATGGCAACAATACAATACGTGCCTTGCAACCCTTTCTATCACTGGGTAAGGACACCGCAAGATTGAACCCAAAGCTAAGCACTTCTCCCATGGCAAGAAAGATCAATCTAGTAGGCCAAACCAAACTGATAATTCGAAAAGACTTGCAAAGATAACTCAATCATACATAAAAGAATTCAGAGAAGATTCAAATATTATTCATAGATAAACTTGATCATAAACCCACAATTCATTGGATCTCGACAAACACACCGCAAAAAGAGTTTACATCGAATAGATCTCCACAAGAGAGGGGGAGAACATTGTATTGAGATCCAAAAAGAGAGAAGAAGCCATCTAGCTAATAACTATGGACCCGTAGGTCTGTGGTAAACTACTCACAACTCATCGGAGGGGCAAGGATGTTGATGTAGAAGCCCTCCGTGGTCGATTCCCCCTCCGACAGAGTGCCGGCGAAGGCTCCAAGATGGGATCTCGCGGATACAGAAGGTTACGGTAGTGGAAATTGTGTTTCGTGGTGCCCCTGGATGTTTTCGGGGTACGTAGGTATATATAGGAGGAAGAAGTACGTCGGTGGCCGCCCGAGGGGCCCACAAGACAGGAGGGCGCGCCCTACAAGGGGGCGCGGCCTCCTATCTCGTGGCTTCCTCGGCTGCTTCTTGACTTGCACTCCAAGTCCTCTGGATCACGTTCGTTCCAAAAATCACGCTCCCAAAGGTTTCATTCCGTTTGGACTCCGTTTGATATTCCTTTTCTTCAACATACTGAAATAGGCAAAAAAAACAGCAATATGGGTTGGGCCTCCGGTTAGTGGGTTAGTCCCAAAAATGATATAAATGTGTAAAATAAAGCCCATAAACATCCAAAAGGGATAATATAATAGCATGGAACAATCAAAAATTATAGATACGTTGGAGACGTATCAATGACAAAGGTTGCTAAAGAACATTGCTGGACATATGGAAGTAACCATAGTGTAAGCATGTAAGGAGGAACAAGAGTAATAGGCTACTGAGGAGTTTCGGAAGGTCAAATAGCATTCCAAAGAATTTTGTGAAACACATGAACAACTGTGGACAAATGGATACTCGACAAGCGCGAGTAATTATCCGTAGGGGTATTCATGTGGCAAAGAGCTACAAGGAAGTAGGCTCAATGGATTCTTAGGACAACGGGGCACCTTGTAATAACAAGAGCAACTAGGGATGAAGGTATAAACAAAAATGTAGGTAGTTACTCATAAGGATTTATCGGTGGTAGGGATCGCAACGGCGAAGGGCACAAGGGTCTAGGGAAAACATCGCAGACTATCCTGAGAATCTTTTGGTGCACCAAGCAATCATCTGGAGTGCGGGGCTCTCCGGGAGAAAGTATTTACGAGATCCTAGAGTTAGAGTTAACAAAATCATTTAATCTGAATAGAAGAGAGATCAGAGTCCCAAAGTATAGACGAGGAGTAAAAGATCCTAATACCACCCAATGGCGACGTGGACCCGTAAGCCACACAGCCATGCTAGTAAATCAGTTTTTCAAAGACTAGACTCAACTTTTGCCAAGGAGTTCGAAAGGGGGATCCTACAGGCAGTCGGCTCTGATACCAACTTGTGACGCCCCCAATTCAACCGCACACTAATCATACACACGAATGTGTACAATCAAGATCAGGGACTCACGGGAAGATATCACAACACAACTCTAAACACAAATAAAAGAATACAAGCTATATATTACAAGCCAGGGGCCTCGAGGGATCGAATTACATAGCTCGATACACAAGAGTCAGCGGAAGCAACAATATCTGAGTACAGACATAAGTTAAACAAGGAAGCCTTAAGAAGGCTAGCACAAAAGCAACATGATCGAAGAGGCAAGGCCTCCTGCCTGGTGATAACCCACAAGTATAGGGGATCGCAACAGCTTTCGAGGGTAGAGTATTCAACCCAAATTTATTGATTCGACACAAGGGGAGCCAAAGAATATTCTCAAGTATTAGCAGTTGAGTTGTCAATTCAACCACACCTGGATAACTTAGTATCTGCAGCAAAGTATTTAGTAGCAAAGTAGTATGGAAGTAATGGTAACAGTGGCAAAAAGTAAAGATAGCAGTTTTGTAGTAGTTGTAACAGTAGCAACGGAAAAGTAAATAAGCGCAACACAATATGTGAAAAGCTCGTAGGCATTGGATCAATGATGGATAATTATGTCGGATGTGACTCCTCATATAATAGTTATAACATAGGGTGACACAGAACTAGCTCCAGTTCATCAATGTAATGTAGGCATGTATTCCGAATATAGTCATATGTGCTTATGGAAAAGAACTTGCATCACATCTTTTGTCCTACCCTCCCGTGGAGGCGGGGTCCTAGTGGAAACTAAGGGATATTAAGGCCTCCTTTTAATAGAGTACCGGACCAAATCATTAGCACATAGTAAATACATGAACTCCTCAAACTACGGTCATCACCAAGAAGTATCCCGATTATTGTCACTTCGGGGTTGTCGGATCATAACACATAATAGGTGACTATAGACTTGCAAGATAAGATCAAGAACTCACATATATTCATGAAAACGTAATAGGTTCAGATCTGAAATCATGGCACTCGGGCCCTAGTGACAAGCATTAAGCATAGCAAAGTCATAGCAACATCAATCTCAGAACATAGTGGATACTAGGGATCAAAACCCTAACAAAACTAACTTGATTACATGGTAAATCTCATCCAACCCATCACCGTCCAGCAAGCCTACAATGGAATTACTCACGCAAGGCGGTGAGCATCATGAAATTGGTGATGGAGGATGGTTGATGATGACGACGGTGATGAATCCCCCTCTCCGGAGCCCCGAACGGACTCCAGATCAGCCCTCCCGAGAGAGATTAGGGCTTGGCGGCGGCTCCGTATCGTAAAATGCGATGAAACTTTCTCTCTAATTTTTTTCTCCGCAAAACGGAATATATAGAGTTGGAGTTGAGATCGGTGGAGAGTCAGGGGGGCCACGAGACAGGGGGGCGCGCCCCCCACCCTCGTGGACAGGGTGTGGGTCCCCTGGCCTTGATTCTTTCGCCAATATTTTTATATTTTCCAAAAGTTATCTCCGTGGATTTTCAAGCCATTCCGAGAACTTTTATTTTCTGCACAATAAACAACACCATGGCAGTTCTGCTGAAAACAGCGTCAGTCCGGGTTAGTTTCATTCAAATCATGCAAGTTAGAGTCCAAAACAAGGGCAAAAGTGTCTGGAAAAGTAGATATGTTGGAGACATATCAACTCCCCCAAACTTAAACCTTTGCTTGTCCTCAAGCAATTCAGTTGATAAACTGAAAGTGATAAAGAAAAACTTTTACAAACTCTGTTTGCTCTTGTTATTGTAAATATGTAAAGCCAGCATTCAAGTTTTCAGCAAAGATTATGAACTAACCATATTCACAATAAAACTTAGGTCTCATATTTACTCATGTCAATGGCATAATCAGCTAGCGAGCAATAATAATAAAACTCGGATGACAACACTTTCTCAAAACAATCATGATATGATATAACAAGATGGTATCTTGCTAGCCCTTTCTGAGACCGCAAAACATAAATGCAGAGCACCTTTAAAGATCAAGGACTGACTAAACATTGTAATTGATGGTAAAAGATATCCAGTCAAGTCATGCCCAATATAAACTAATAGTAATACATGCAGATGATAGTGTGCTCTCCAGCGGGTGCTTTTTAATAAGAAGGATGATGACTCAACATAAAAGTAAATAGATAGGCCCTTCGCACAGGGAAGCAGGGATTTGTAGAGGTGCTAGAGCTCGATTTTAAAATAGAGATGAATAACATTTTGAGCGGCATACTTTCACTGTCAACGCAACAACTATGAGATGGCGATATCTTCCATGCTACATACTTTATAGGCGGTTCCCAAACAGAATGGTAAAAGTTTAGACTCCCCCACCGCCAACAAGCATCAATCCATGGCTTGCTCAAAACAACAAGTGCCTCCAACTAGCAACAGCCCTGGGGGAGTTTTGTTTAATTATTTTGATTTTCTTTGATCTTTTTGATCATGGGACTGGGCATCCCGGTTACCAGCCATTTTCTCGTGAATGAGGAGCGGAGTCCACTCCCCTTGAGAATAACCCACCTAGCATGGAAGATACAGACATCCCTAGTTGAAGCATGAGCTGCTCGAGCATACAAAACAGAATTTCATTTGAAGGTTTGGAGTTTGGCACATACAAATTTACTTGGAACGGCAGGTAGATACCGCATATAGGAAGGTATGGTGGACTCATATGGAATTACTTTGGGGTTTATGGAATTTGGATGCACAAGCAGTATTCTCGCTTAGTACAGGTGAAGGCTAGCAAAAGACTGGGAAGCGACCAACTGAGAGAGCGATAACAGTCATGAACATGCATTAAAATTAATTTACACCAAGTGCAAGCATGAGTAGGATATAATCCACCATGAACATAAATATCGTGAAGGCTACGTTGATTTGTTTTCAACTACATGCGTGAACATGTGCCAAGTCGAGTCACTCAATTCACTCAAAGGAGGATACCATCCCATCATACCACATCATAATCATTTTAATAGCATGTTGGCATGCAAGGTAAACCATTATAACTCATAGCTAATTATGCATGGCATAAGCAACTATAATCTCTAAATGTCATTGCAAATATGTTTACTTCATAATAGGCTGAATTAGGAACGATGAACTCATCATATTTACAAAAACAACAGAGGTCGAGTTCATACCAGCTTCTCTCATCTCAATCAGTCCATCATATATTGTCATTATTGTCTTTCACTTGCACGATTGAACGGTGTGTATAATAATAATAATAGTGCACGTGCATCGGACTATGCTAGAATCTGCAAGCATTCAATTCAAGAGAGAACTCAAAGTAATATGGGCTCTAAGTTAAATCAACAAGCATGCAAATGAGAGCCACTAAGAATTTTCAATATGGTCTTCTACTCTTGACCCCCAAAGGAAAGAAAAGAAAAGA
Source organism: Triticum timopheevii (assembly GCA_963921465.1). Lineage (NCBI taxonomy): Eukaryota > Viridiplantae > Streptophyta > Magnoliopsida > Poales > Poaceae > Triticum > Triticum timopheevii. Next base: position 474,159,744 of record OY997264.1, on the reverse strand, counting down.
AAACTATTTACACGGGAAAGCTCCCAACAAGCAAAAGAAGAACAAGAAATCTTTGTGGGTTTTCATTTTAATTACTACTACAAGCATGGAAATTAAACTAACTAATTTTTTTGGTTTTTCTTAAGGTTTATCAAACACACAAGAAGAAAGCTAGAAAAAGAAAATAAACTTAGCATGGATAATACAATGAAAGAGTATGAGCACCGACGACTAGAATAGTGTGTGAACATGAATGTAAAGTCGGTGAGAAATACGTACTCCCCCAAGCTTAGGCTTTTGGCCTAAGTTGGTCTAATGCCAAGGATAGCCTAGCTGATATCCGAAGTTGTAACTGGGGTCGTACTGGGATGCAGCAGCCAATGCATCCTGAGCTGCGGCATGTTGGCGGGCCGCCTCCGCTGTCCCCTCGTGTTCGGCTGCCTCCTCCCTGGTAATAACATAGCTTCATTTTGCCTGGTAATCAAAAAGGAAAGGAGCAGGGAGAGTAACATGGATAACACTACGTCTATCAAAGATTAGTCGATACTGGAGGAATTGTTCATTCCTCAAAAGAAAACGATGTTTGACCATCGCTTCATAATCTAAATAAGCAGGAAGCAACTCAACATCCTCCTCACGTGGAGATATACCAAGATAATTAGCAACACGAGTCGCATAATTCCCTCCAAATAAATCTCCAGAAATACCATTGTTATGCAACCTACGTGCAACTATTGCCCTCAAGTTGTAGTCTTTATTACCTAACACAGCGCTCTTGAGGACACAAAGATCAGGGGCACACATGTGACATGCTTCATCTTTACCGTTAATGCATCTACCAATGAAGAGAGCAAAATAATGTATAGCAGGAAAGTGAATGCTCCCTATGGTAGCTTGTGCTATATCCCTAGATTCTCCCATAGTAATACTAGCAAGAAAGTCTTTATATTCAGATCTGTGGGGTTCATGAACATTGCCCCACCGCGGGAGTTTGCAAGCAGTTCTAGAATCATCTAAGTCCATGGTATAAGATTGATCATAAATATCAAACATGACATTCTGAGAATTACGCGAAGATGTATATTTAAATCTTCTCACGAATGAATCAGTCAATTGGTAGTACTGAGGACACTTATCTTGTATGAAGTCCTCAAGATCGGCATTACGCACATATGCGTCAAATTCATCCTTAATGCCTGCATTGACCATAAACTCTTCTGATGGCCACTCGCAAGCCCACACTTCGGCTTCCCTTGGTGGTTCATCGTCTTGCTCGCGCATAGCACGCCTAGGTCCTCCCTTTGTTGAGGAACCACCTTGGTACATTCTCCTGGACATATTTCTCTCCTCTGAAACATTTCTGAAATTTTTAGTAACTTCAAAATAAAAGTGAATCAAACTAAACAAGATTGGTAGCAACTACTCCCACAAGTTCCTAGAGCCTATATCATGCATCAGAATTACTTGGGACCTCATAAATTTGACATGCAAGCTCAAGAACAGGGTCACCTATGCAGCAAAAATTTGCAATGAATAAAGAACTAGAACAAAAACTAATTGGACCATTGGAGGAGTCACATACCAAGCAACAATCTCCCAAAGCAGTTTTGTGAATGGAGCTTTGAGCAAGGAGATCGAAAATCGCAGCAAAATGAGCTAGAACTCGTGCTTGAGTTGGATGGGGATTTTTTTGGGAAGAAGATGGAGTGTGTGGGTGCAGGAATAAGTGGAGGGGGCCACCATGGGCCCACGAGACAGGGGGGCGCGCCCAGGGGGTGTGGGCGCACCCTCCACCCTCGTGGCCAGGTGCTTGCCCCCCCCCCCCCCCCCCGCAGTGTTCTCAGTGCCTAAAATCTTCAAATATTCCATAAAAATCATACTAAATTTACAGGGCAATTGGAGCACTTTTATTTTCAGGATATTTTTTATTGCACTGAAAATTCAGAAAACAGACAGATAATACTATTTTTGCTTTATTTATTCTAAATAACAGAAAGTAAAAAGAGGGTAAAGAAGGTTGTGCCTTCTAGTTTCATCCATCTCATGATCTCAAAATGAATCCACTAACAAGGTTGATCAAGTCTTGTTAACAAACTCATTCCGAATAACACGGAACCGGAGAATTTTCGAATAACACTAGGTTACCTCAATGGGGATATGAAAATCCCCAATAATAAGAATATCATACTTTTTCTTGACAGTAGGAAGAGGAAATTCAAAACCTCCAATAATGATAGTTGGAACTTTTCCAATAGAATTGATGCTATGAACTTGAGGTTGTTTCCTCGGAAAGTGTACCGTATGCTCATTTCCATTAACATGAAAAGTGACACTGCCTTTGTTGCAATCAATAACAGCCCCTGCAGTATTCAAAAAGGATCTACCAAGGATAATCGACATAATATCGTCCTCGGGAATATCAAGAATAACAAATTCCATTAAGATAGTGACATTTGCAACCACAACATGCACATCCTCACAAATACCGACAGGTATGGAAGTTGATTTATCAGCCATTTGCAAAGATATTTCAGTAGGTGTCAACTTATTCAATTCAAGTCTACGATATAAAGAGAGAGGCATAACACTAACACCAGCTCCAAGATCACATAAAGCAGTTTTAACATAATTTCTTTTAATGGAGCTTGGTATAGTTGGTACCCCTGGATCCCCAAGTTTCTTTGGTATTCCACCTTTAAATGTTAATTAGCAAGCATGGTGGAAATTTCAGCTTCCGGTATCTTTCTTTTATTTGTAATGATATCCTTCATATATTTAGCATAGGGATTTACTTTAAGCATATCAGTTAAGCGCATGCGTAAGAAGATAGGTCTAATCATTTCAGCAAAGCGCTCAAAATCCTCATCATCCTTTGTCTTGGATGGTTTAGGAGGAAAGGGCATGGGTTTCTGAACCCATGGTTCTCTTTCTCTACCGTGCTTCCTAGCAACAAAGTCTCTCTTATCATAACATTGATTCTTTGACTGTGGGTTATCAAGATCAACAGCAGGTTAAACCTCTACATCATTATTATTGCTAGGTTGAGCATCAACATGAACATTATCATTAACATTATCACTAGGTTCATGTTCATCACCTGATTGTGTTTCAGCATCAGAAATAGAAATATCATTGGGATTCTCACGTGTGTCTACAACAGGTTCACTAGAAGCATGCAAAGTCCTATCATTTTTCTTTTTCTTCTTTTTAGAAGAACTAGGTGCCTCTAAATTATTTCTCTGAGAATCCTGCTCGATTCTCTTAGGATGGCCTTCAGGATACAAAGGTTCCTGAGTCATTCTACCAGTTCTAGTAGCCACTCTAACAGCAAAATCATGTTTATTATTTAATTCATCAAGCAAATCACTTTGAGCTTTAAGTACCTGCTCAGCTTGAGTGGTCACTGAGGGAGTCCCAGATTAGGGGGTGTCCGGATAGCCGAACTATCATCTTTGGCCGGACTCCTAGACTATGAAGATACAAGATTGAAGATTCGTCCCGTGTCCGGATGGGACTTTCATTGGCGTGGAAGGCAAGCTTGGCAATACGGATATGTAGATCTCCTACCATTGTAACCGACTCTGTGTAGCCCTAGCCCTCTCCAGTGTCTATATAAACCAGAGGGTTTTAGTCCGTACGACGAACAACAATCATACCAGAGGCTAGCTTCTAGGGTTTAGCCTCTTTGATCTCGTGGTAGATCTACTCTTGTACTACCCATATCATCAATATTAATCAAGCAGGAGTAGGGTTTTACCTCCACCGAGAGGGCCCGAACATGGTTAAAAACATCGTGTCCCTTGTCTCCTGTTACCATCCGCCTAGACGCACAGTTCGGGACCCCCTACCCGAGATCCGCCGGTTTTGACACCGACATTGGTGCTTTCATTGAGAGTTCCTCTGTGCTCTCGCCGTCAGGAAGGATGCCTCATCCCGTCTTTAAAGACGGCACCATCACTAAAGGAGATTTGGCCACCGGCCAGACTCTCCGGCTAGGCAGTTTTTTTATGACCGTCTGTTCGGCCGCCGCGCCGACGATGACTTCTCGGGTCATCGAAATCAATCTTCACGTTAACTCGGAACTTGCCGAGCAGCTAGATCCGATGGAGCTCTCCTCCTTAAACGAGCTCTTGGATCGCATCGCCGCCCTGGGAGTCGCTACAGACTACGATCAGATTGGGCCTAAAACTGATCTGAGAGAGATCAACTCTCCCTAGGCTACCCACCACGTTGCTGTGGTGGAGGAACAGTACGGCGACCTTTCTTCTATATTAAGGACTAGCTATGTCCGGATTCCCGACCCCTCCATGCCGGATTCCCGTGGAGAGACGGACGTCGATCAAGTCCTGAACCTAAAGTCAGGCAGCTGGCTGGATTCATTGGACAATATCCAAAAACCCAAGCTTCCAAGTTCGGAAACTTTTTGGCCCTTGAGTCTTAGATTGGACGGGGTTCCGAATTTAATTCCACCCGCCCACCCAAACATAAGCCATCTATCTCGAATCCGGCAAGAGCCCGCTGAAACAGTACACCATTACTAGGCCAGATTCCTCCTGGTTATGGACAGGATAAAGGACTGCCGCGAGGAAGACGCAATTTCACTTTTCTGAAATAATTGCACGGACAAGGGAATCCTAAACGCCATAAGTCGTCCTGAAATTACACGCTTTGCCGACTTGATGCCCATAGTACGAAAGTACTGTGTGATGGAGAGCGCCTGGAAAACCGAAACCAAATTTTGGGATAATCCGGCCCCGAATACAACCATAGTCCGAAATAAAAGGGTGCATCATCGCCAGGCACCCGGGTTAAATACCAAAAAGCAAAAAAAAACCTAAAGGGCACGAAACCGTACTGGAGGGATGGCTCAATGGACCCTGCAAAATTCATAGTACAGAGGGCGCCACTCCAACTCATAGCCTTCGAGCATGTTGGATACTACGGCAGGTGGCCAAAAGTGGCGAAGAGCTTCTAGCTCCAGAGAACCAGCCCAGCAACACCAGTACGATATTAACAGTCTTCGAGACTTTCGCATCAAATAATATGCGGAAACGAACACTACGCAGCCTTGCCGAAGTCTACCAAGTAGCAACAATAAACCCATGGAGTGACACAGCTATTACCTTTAATGCTAGTGACGAACCTAAATTCCGAACAGTCCGAGCACCAGCGGCATTGGTCCTCAGTCCAATAGTGGACGGCTTTTGCCTTACTAAGGTACTCATGGACGGCGGTAGCGGATTAAACCTCATTTACGAGGAAACCCTTCGAAAAATGGAAATAGACTGGAGCCGCATTGAGCGAAGCAACACAACCTTTAGAGGAATAATCCCTAGTCAGGAAGCATGCTGCACAGGGAAAATCACACTGGATGTGGTGTTCGGCTCGCTGGACAATTACAGGTCCTAGGAGGTCACGTTCCAAGTGGCCCCGTTCAGCAGCGGATATCACGCTTTATTAGGGCGAGAGGCATTCACAATTTTTCAAGATATACCCCATTACGGGTACATGAAGCTCAAAATGCCCGGGCCCAATGGAATCATCACTCTTGCCAGTGATCCAGACATAGCACTCCGCGCCGAAAATAAGACAGCTGCACTAGCCCTCGAGGCACTATCCGAAGCCCTAGCGGCCGAGGAACTCACCGCGCTGCGCTCCACGGTGAACAGAGATGATGTGATACTCGATAAGAGATCCAAGTCCACCTCTTTTAAGCCAGCGGGCGAAATAGTCAAATTCCAAGTCCATCCAACGGACCCGACAAAGACGGCCTCCATTGGGGCACAGTTAAACCCTGATGTAGACGCCGCACTACGAGAATTCCTACGGGAAAATTGGGACATTTTTGCCTGGCACCCTTCAGACATGCCAGGAATCCCACGTCGGCTGGCCGAACATAGCCTAAATATCCTAAAAGGATTCAAGCCAGTCAAACAGGCTCTTCAGCGATTTTCTGAACCCAAGAGACAGGCAATGGGAGAGGAGCTAGCCAAACTATTGGAAGCCGGATTCATCAGAGATATAAAACATGCGGACTGGCTAGCAAACCTGGTGATGGTACCAAAGAAGGATAAATCCTGGCGCCTATGTGTCGACTTCAAGGACCTTAACAAGGCTTGCCCAAAGGACCCCTTCCCCCTCCCCCGCATCGATCAAATTATCGACGCTACCGCAGGACACGATTCATTGTGCTTCCTCGATGCATACTCCGACTACCACCAAATTAAGATGGCAGAGCCAGACCAAGCCGCAACGGCATTTATCACTCCATACGGCCCATTCTGCTTCAACACAATGCCCTTCGGGCTCAAAAACGCCGGCGCAACATATCAACGCATGATTCAGACATGTCTGGCAAACCAGATCGGCAAAACAGTGGAGGCATACGTAGATGATATGGTTGTCAAATCCAAGCATGTAGAAACTCTAGTAGACGACTTGAGGCTCACATTCGACAATCTCCGAACATACGACATTAAGCTGAATCCGGAAAAATGCGTCTTCGGCGTACCAGCCGAAAAGCTCTTGGGCTTCATTGTATCCGCTAGAGGAATTGAAGCAAATCCAGCCAAGATCCGAGCTCTGTCACAATTGGATATCCCAAAAGACCTCAAACAAATACAAAAATTGACTCGATGCGTGGCGGCTCTAAGCCGCTTTATCTCCCGTTTGGGAGAAGAGGCATTACCCCTTTATCGCCTCCTCCGGCGCACCGAACACTTCGAGTGGACGGATGCCGCCACGGCCGGACTCGAAGAAATAAAAGCCATATTGGCAACAAATCCGGTCATGGCTGCGCCCAACATGGGCGAACCAATGTTATTATATATCGCGGCAACACATCAAGTTGTAAGCGCGGTGCTCGTCGTCGAACAAGAAACGGACGGACACAAGTTCCCCTTTCAAAAACCAGTTTACTACGTGTCCACTGTCCTAACTCCATGCAAGTCCCAGTATCCACATTATCAAAAGATAGCGTACGCGATGTTCATGGCATCCCGGAAGCTGCGACACTACTTTCAAGAGTGTTCGATAACAGTAGCCTCCGAAGTACCTCTTAATGACATTATAAACAACCGCGACGCGACTGGCCGGATTGCAAAATGGGCCATCGAGCTCCTCCCATTCGACATAACCTACAAGCCACGGTGAGCCATCAAGTTGCAAGTTTTGGCCGACTTCGTCGCCGAATGGACTGAAGCCGAACTCCTTAAAGAGTACGGCACATATTCCAATTGGATCATGCACTTCGACGGCTCCAAAATGTTGGCCGGCCTGGGGGCTGGCGTCGTCCTGACGTCCCCAACCAGAGACACAGTTCAATACGTACTCCAGATAATGTACAAGGACTCCAACAACGCAGCCGAATACGAGGCCCTTCTACATGGCCTCCGGATGGCGGTCTCCATGGGCATTAAACGCCTAGAGGTGCGTGGGGATTCGAACCTCGCGATATCCCAAATAAATGGAGACTTCGACGCCAAGGATCCGAAAATGGCAGCTTACCGTAACGCCGTCCTAAAAATGTCAGCTAGGTTTGAAGGGCTTGAATTTCACCATATAGCCCGGGATAATAACCAGGCGGCGGACGTATTGGCACGCATTGGTGCAAAGCGCGATGCCGTCCCCCCCCCCAATATCTTCCTAGAGCGGCTGTTCAAGCCATCCGTACTATGGGAAGGGGAGTCCGGAAACAACAATCCGGACCCAACCGCACCACCCAACACCGAACATTCTGACACAATCGGTGGTTCTGCCAATGAAATAACACATTCAGCCCACGAAATAATGGCAGTCATTGCCCCATGGACGGAACCATTCCTAGCCTACTTAACTAGGCAGGAACTTCCTGAGGACCAAAACGAGGCCTGCTACATAGTACGGCGATCTAAAGCCTATAAGGTCCATGAGGGAGAGCTTTATAAGAAAAGCACAGCCGGAGTCCTTCAAAGGTGTATCTCCGAAGAGGAAGGGCGAAATCTTCTGGTTGAAATTCATGCCGGACTCGGCGGGCACCACGCCGCAGCCCGGGCCCTTGTAGGCAAGGCCTTCCATACAGGATTTTATTGGCCGACGGCCCGGGCAGATGCTCAGGACTTAGTCCAACGAAGCGTCGGTTGCCAGCTCTTTGCTAATCAAAGCCACATGCCACCCACCGCCCTCAAAACAATACCCATCACCTGGTCGTTCGCTGTCTGGGGGCTTGACATGGTTGGACCCCTTAAAGGAGGAACCCACAAGCAAAAATACCTATTGGTCATGGTGGATAAATTCACCAAATGGATAGAGGCCAAGCCAGTTAAGACGGCCGAATCCGGACCCGTGATAGACTTCATATCAGGGGTAGTACACCGTTACAGCGTCCCCCATAGCATTTTCACTGATAACGGCATGAACACGGCCGACGAGGTTAAACTTTGGTGCAAAAACATGGGCATCAAGCTCGACTACGCTTCAGTCTATCACCCTCAAACTAACGGTCAAGTCGAGCGAGCAAATGGTCTAATCATGAGCGGCATTAAACCTAGACTAGTGCGGTCCCTCAAGGAATCTAACACGCACTGGGTAGAGGAGCTCGACTCCGTACTCTGGGGGTTGCAGACCACACCAAATCGCACTACGGATTCACACCATTTTTTATGGTGTATGGCGCAGAGGCAGTTTTGCCCTACGACATAATTCATGACTCACCTCGCGTGCGCATGTACGAAGAAAGAGAAGCCGAGCTGGATCGGCAGGACAGTTTGGACGCCTTAGAGGAGGAGCGCGACGTGGCAAAAGCTCGTTCCGCATTCTATCAACAGCAGGCTCGAAGATATCAAAGCAGAGAAGTACGGGCCAAAACATACAATGTTGGCGAACTAGTTCTACGCCTGCCGGACAAGAAAAAGGACAAACTCAAGCCCAAATGGGAAGGTCCCTTCATCATCGACCAAGTCCTGACCGGCGGAGCGTACCGTCTGCGAAACGTATTGGATAACCGACTCGAGCCGAACCCATGGAACGCAGCCCGTCTCCGAAGATTCTACGCCTAGTGTCGGATTCTGAGTTCGTCTCCTTCCTCCGTCTACAGTTTATACTTTAGCTGTCTTTTATTTCTCTCCTTCTCCCTCCTTTTTTCTTAAAGCCGTTGAAGGCTCGTTTGCGCACTGTTCGCACACACTTGACGCGTTATCCGCGCTCAGTATACCTGGGGGCTTCTTTAACAGAAGCTTATTTATACGGGCTTTATGCCCAACACATGTGTCACACTTCCGCATGTACCTTTTATTCACCATTATATGCATCGATATGACTTAAGTTTTGGCCAAGCTGGGTTGCCTGGCTCCTGTACTTACCCCTACGTTCCCGATTGTTCGGCTAGGTGGCAAAGGGAGCACCTCTGCGATTGTTACCGCCGGGTCAGCCGGACGTGTACCTCAGACTGGGTGAAGCCGAAAGCTAGCGTTCTTAAGGGAATATTCGGTCGGTGAAATTAAAGACGAATTCTTAATTATTCATTTATCTGCCCCCAGATGTTTTTCTACTTTTTTCACAGTCCGGACATGCACTTTAGGGCATGCCTCCTAGGGAAAGGAACCCCTAACGGAACTATTCTCCCTGGAAGATGTTTCTTACTAACCATGTAATATAACATAACTAGTTGGGCACTTGTCTTATAAAGCACGCATGACCCCTACGCCTGGTCTCCACGCATGCCCCGGTTCTTACATAACCGCGAGGGTATTCGGACACACTCCAGACTGTCGGGTCCCGAGGTTGAAGCGAAAAGGTCCGGTACGACAAACGATCTACAATCCGGCTAGAAGGCATTTTACATGTCATTTTAAATTACATAGTCAAATTGACTAATTGTATTCCTCTTCAATACCATCTAATAGGATGTCTAGTTTACAGTCCCGCTAGGAATACTTTGCGGCCAACTCTACTTGGCCATACACTAAGATCACAGGGATCTCCTTCCCATCGGGCCCCACGGGTCCGACCTCGGCCATGTGGTTTGGGTCAGCCTTCGTGTACCGCGTCTTCACCATGGCCCAGGCCTCCCTGGCGCCCTGACGGCAGGCCGATATCTTCCATAGCCGGAAGCGCCACCGTGCTCCCTGAAGCTTCTCTGCAAGCTCTCCAAGGCCTTCGGGTAGGGAGATGGATGGCCACAAGGCCTGGGCGACGCCTCTCATCACCTGCCGAACTCGTTCGTGCAGTTGCAGTAGCTCGGGAAGTAGGTCACCCGTTGAACCGGGCATTTCCTCTGTAGGACGACCTGTGAGCATACCTACAGACATATTTCTGTTAATCGACTTCCTCGCCGAACTCTTCTTTTCATAAGTTCGCTCAAGCACTTACTATAAATGCCGCGACAAAGCCGCCGATTCTCCTTAACGGAGTCAGACAGTTGGGCTCGGACATCCTTCAGTTACTCACCCAGCTGGGTGTTGTCATCTTGGAGATTATTTTTCTCTTGCCGCACCCTTGTAAGCACATTCTCGCCGGCTTTTAACCGGCGCAGGAGTTGTTGCTTGTCCGGATCTACCCCGGCGCCATCTGCAATGTTATTGTCAGACTTATACACACGCCGCACTTCGCAAACTACTTCTCTTTTAAAGCGTATATTACCAGAGGGGGTCTCTGTGGCTTCCCCTGTCGCGGCTAGTGCGGCCTCAAGTTGGGCCTTGCACTCTTGAAGCTCCTGGGACAATTGGGTATTCTTTTCTGTAAGATCCTGCATAACAAATTATCCTTAAATCAGTTATTCTAACTATTTTAAGTCTCGAGGGCTACTGGCATATATAACTGTCAAAATCCCTCACCTGTATGTCTTTTACATACTGCTCCGTGGCTCTGGCTAGACCATCTTGAGCGGCACGGAGGTGTGCATCTCCCGAATTAAAGGCATTCAATGCCTCTTGGGAGAAACATGCGTCACGAAGAATTGTCCGGCGGCGCCTATGATTCATGGCGCTCTCCACCTCAGATTTGGTGGCGGACAATCTGTCGGCATCCTCTGTTGGAAGAGCATCCGACGCGCGCCTTGTGTTCGCCTCCCCTTCTGGACCTGGCTTTGGAACCTGGCTGGCGGAGGCTCGATTGGCAACCTCTCCGGACACAGTCCGGCGAGCGCTCTTTTTCCTGAAAAAATCACTAGCGTTAGTATGCCTTCCGGGAATCTTTCCTTGAAACACAGTGGCGTGCCATACCATTACGGCAACGTCTCGATCCGCACTGCACTTCTTTTCTGCCTGCTGGGTCGAGCTGCCCGTTGTTGGCCAGCCGCCGTGGGCTCGGCTTCCCGCCTCAAAGGCACCTCCTGCGGAACACCATTGGTATGCGGTGATCAGAAATAAGCACGGATTGGTCATGGTATCAGGACTTCGGTCACAGTTACGTGGGAAGCTGGAAATATTCCGGGGTAGTCGGCTGTAATGGCGACCAAAGCATTGTCGATGCTAAGTTGGTGGAACACCCCATCGATCAGCTCCACCTTTATGTCCGGATCCTCTTCGGAAGTCGGATCGACGGACCGTTTCGGATCCTGGGGTTGTGGAGGCGGGTTGTGTATATCCTCTACGGCTCGGCGCAGTTCCTGCGTCGAAATTACAAAATGAGATACTTAACCATGGGAATGGGGATCGGATAGGCAAAAAGAAATGTCTGCTTACCCAGCTTCGAGGATTGTTCATGGAAAATCCGTTCAGTGGACTAACAAGGAGAAAATTCTCCTTTTCCCCTTTGTACAGGCCGGACAAGATCTTCACCAGATCGGCGACCGATCCCGGCCCCTTACGGCCATGGCGGGTGGCGTCATCCTCACCGTTGAAATCCCACATGGGGTGGCCCCTATACTGGAGCGGCTGCACCCCCCGCATAATGCATGTGGCCATGACTCCGATCATAGTCAGGCCGGAATGAGCTAATAACCTTATTCGGCTCATCAGGTAGAGGACATCCCTGTCATTTTCCCTCTGGGGGCTCCACGGGCGCCAGCTTAGGCGTTTCTTCAAAGGAGCATTATTGAACTTCGAGAGGCCGATCCGAACAGGATCCGGCAGCGGGACGTCTTCCATGTAAAACCATTTCGAAGGCCAGTCTTCGGACGCCTTCTTCGGGGTTCCGGATAGATATCTGGTCCCGGCGATGCGCCATAGTTCGGCTCCGCCCACTTGATATATTGACCCCTCACGAGAATGGGGTACAAGGCAAAACAATCTCTTCCACAACGCGAAATGAGCCTCAATGCCCAAAAACAGCTCGCAAAGAGCCACAAAGCCCGAAATATGCAGAATGGAGGCAGGCGTAAGGTTGTGCAACTGGAGGCCATAGAACTCCAGGAGCCCCCGGAGAAACGGCTGAATTGGAAATCCGAGCCCTCTTATCAGATAAGAGACGAAGCATACCCGCTCTCCTTTGGAGGGATCGGGGACGCTCTCCGCCTGCTTTCCGCCCTTGTAGGTGGCGAGTCCGGCTCGAACCGAAACCATGAAGGCTGGGGGAAGAAATCCCTTGGTTTGGAGCGTCACTAGCTCGCTGTGCGGGACCGAGCATCTCTCCCAATCTCCAGGCTGAGGGCTGGGAGCGCGAGAGGAGGAGCCGCGTCAACTGTCCATGATGGAATGGATTTTTGTCAGAGGCGCTCCGATGAATGCTCGCGGAGGGAGGATGGTGTGATTCGGATCTAGATCCCCGTCTCTTTTATAGGCGGCTCATTTGCGCAGCTAGGGGGGTAAGTGTAAAAATACCCTGGCTTTTCGCATTCGTTCGACACGTGGAAGATGGCCATTATTGGGCGTGGAAGCCAAGGAGCGCAGCATTTATAAGAAGCCGGACACTATTCGACAAGTATATGGAATTTGGAGAAGAACCCGCCTCGCAATGCCGAAGACAATCTATGCGCCGAACTCATCGTCATTGAAGCCTGGTTCGGGGGCTACTGAGGGAGTCCCGGATTAGGGGGTGTCTAGATAGCCGAACTATCATCTTTGGCCGGACTCCTAGACTATGAAGATACAAGATTGAAGACTTCGTCCCGTGTCCGGATGGGACTTTCCTTGGCGTGGAAGGCAAGCTTGGCAATACGGATATGTAGATCTCCTACCATTGTAACCGACTCTGTGTAGCCCTAGCCATCTCCGGTGTCTATATAAACCGGAGGGTTTTAGTCCGTAGGACGAACAACAATCATACCATAGGCTAGCTTCTAGGGTTTAGCCTCTTTGATCTCGTGGTAGATCTACTCTTGTACTACCCATATTATCAATATTAATCAAGCAGGAGTAGGGTTTTACCTCCACCGAGAGGGCCCGAACCTAGGTAAAAACATCGTGTCCCTTGTCTCCTGTTACCATCCGCCTAGACGCACAGTTCGGGACCCCCTACCCGAGATCCGCCGGTTTTGACACCGACAGTAACCATAGAAGCATATTTGTTAATGAGTTTAAGTTCACCTTTAACTCTAGCCATATAATCACTCAAGCGTCCTATCTCGAAAGCATTATTCTTTAACTCTCTACCAACATAAGCATTGAAACTTTCTTGTCTAGCCATAAAGTCATCAAATTCATCTAAGCATTGGCTATGAAATTTAGTAGATGGGATTTCAACTTTATCATATCTATAGAGAGAATTTACCTTTACTACCTGTGTCGGGTTATCAAGACAATATGTTTCTTCAACAGGCGGTATATTAAGACCATGTATTTCTTCAATAGGAGGTAAATTCTTAACATCTTCAGCTTTAATACCTTTTTCTTTCATTGATTTCTTTGCCTCTTGGATATCTTCAGGACTGAGAAATAGAACACCTCTCTTCTTCGGGGTTGGTTTAGGAATAGGCTAAGGAGTTAGCTCAATTGGCTCAGGAATTGCCTCGGGAATTGGCTCAGGAAGAGTCCAATTATTTTCATTAGTCAACTATTATTCAATAGTAATTCAGCTTGGTCGACTGTTCTTTCCCTGAAAACACAACCAACACAACTATCCAAGTAGTCCTTGGAAGCATCGGTTAGTCCATTATAAAAGATATCAAGTATTTCATTTTGCTTAAGAGGATGATCAGGCAGAGCATTAAGTAATCGGAGAAGCCTCCCCCAAGCTTGTGGGAGACTCTCTTCTTCGATTTGCACAAAAATATATATTTCCCGCAAGGCAGCTTGTTTCTTATGAGCAGGGAAATATTTAGCAAAGAAGTAATAAATCATATCCTGGGGACTACGCACACAACCAGGATCAAGAGAATTAAACCAAGTTTTAGCATCACCTTTAATGAGAATGGAAATATCTTAAGGATATAATAATAGCGAGTCTTCTCATCATTAGTAAACAGGGTGGCTATATCATTTAACTTGGTAAGATGTGCCACAACAGTTTCAGAGTCATAGCCATAAAAAGGATCAGATTCAACCAAAGTAATTATCTTAGGATCAACAGAGAATTCATAATCCTTATCAGTAACACAAATAGGTGAAGTAGCAAAAGCGGGGTCATGTTTCATTCTAGCATTAAGAGATTGCTGCTTCCATTTAGCTAATAGCTTCTTAAGATCATATCTACCATTGCAAGCAAAAATAGCTCTAGCAGCTTCTTCATCCATAACATAACCCTAAGGAACAACAGGCAATTCATAATTAGGGGGAGAACCTTCATCATCACTATCATCAATAATTTCATCTTCAACAATTTTGTTCTCTCTAACCCTAGCAAGTTGTTCATCAAGAAATTCACCTAATGGCACAGTAGTATCAAGCGTAGAAGTAGTTTCATCATAAGTATCATGCATAGCAGAAGTGGCATCATCAATAACATGCGACATATCAGAATTCAAAGCAGTAGCAGGTTTAGGAGTCGCAAGCTTACTCAAAACAGAAGGAGAATCTAGTGCAGAGCTAGATGGAAATTCCTTACCTCCCCTCGTAGTTGAGGGAATAATCTTAGTTCTTGCGTCTTTCAAGTTCTTCATAGTGATCAGCAGATATAAATCCCAAGTGACTCAAAGAATAGAGCTATGCTCCCCAGCAACAGCGCCAGAAATTAGTCTTGATAACCCACAAGTATAGGGGATCGCAACAGCTTTTGAGGGTAGAGTATTCAACCCAAATTTATTGATTCGACACAAGGGGAGCCAAAGAATATTCTCAAGTATTAGCAGTTGAGTTGTCAATTCAACCACACCTGGATAACTTAGTATCTGCAGCAAAGTATTTAGTAGCAAAGTAGTATGGAAGTAATGGTAATAGTGGCAAAAAGTAGAGATAGCAATTTTGTAGTAGTTGTAACAGTAGCAACGAAAAAGTAAATAAGCGAAACACAATATGTGAAAAACTCGTAGGCATTGGATCAATGATGGATAATTATGTCGAATGCGATTCCTCATGTCATAGTTATAACATAGGGTGACACAGAACTAGCTCCAGTTCATCAATGAAATGTAGGCATGTATTCCGGATATAGTCATACGTGCTTATGGAAAAGAACTTGCATGACATCTTTTGTCCTACCCTCCCGTGGCAGTGGGGTCCTAGTGAAAATTAAGGGATATTAAGGCCTCCTTTTAATAGAGTACCGGACCAAAGCATTAGCACATAGTGAATACATGAACTCCTCAAACTACGGTCATCACCGAGAAGTATCCCGATTATTGTCACTTCGGGGTTGTCGGATCATAACACATAATAGGAGACTATAGACTTGCAAGATAGGATCAAGAACTCACATATATTCATGAAAACATAATAGGTTTAGATCTGAAATCATGGCACTCGGGCCCTAGTGACAAGCATTAAGCATAGCAAAGTCATAGCAACATCAATCTCAGAACATAGAGAATACTAGGGATCAAACCCTAACAAAACTAACTTGATTACATGGTAAATCTCATCCAACCCGAATGGGCACAAACGAGGGGACGCGCAGGGGCGAGGGCACGGTTAGGCGCACCGGCCGACTGCGGCAGGCGGAGACGGGTGCAGAGGCAGGGGCGCGTGGCATAGGCGGCTGCGAGGAGGAGGCGAGGCTTCGGTGGGGGGCGGCATGGTCACCGGGGTTGGGGGCGAGCGCCCTCGATCTAGATCAGGTCGTGGGGGGTGGAGAGGAGCAAGGGGGTCATGGGTAGTGGTTTTAGGGTTTCAGGGGGCAAGGGGGCCATATAGGCCAGGGAGGTGCGGGGTGGGCCTGCCTGGTTGGTCCAAGGCCAGCTGGACCGAGGCCCACGGGGAGACGGGGCCTCTCTCCTTTTTCTTTATTTTATCTTTTAATAACTTTCACCACAGTTTGTATTTTAAAATAATACCAAATAAGTTTTTTTGACTCGTCACATAAATAGTAGACATTGTTTTGAGCTAGCACCCAAGATTTCAAGTGGTTTGGAAAAACATAAACATTTGTTTATTTGAGAAAGGCTATTTTAGTTGTTGTTGGACAACTTTCGATATTACTAGGGATTAACTGGTGAGTCAAATGATGTTGGTTTCTACACGACAATTATTTAGTGAAAAGATTGCAACAGCTCAACATTTTTGTTTTCATGTTTGACAAATTTGAATTTTTGACTTTAACCTTGGATTTGAATTAGAATGGTGATTTGGATCAAGTGAGGATTAGCAACAGTAATGTGATGACATGGCACCATTAACAGGGGATTACGGTAGCTTAATTATCGGGGCGTCACACCTTTGATCTTTGATCTGGCAGTTGATGCTCTAGCCATAATTATGGATAGTGCTAGACGTAATGGGTTCGTTAAATGAGTGATGGAAGATAATATTGAGGGGGGGTTAACATGCTGCAATATACAAGTGACACAATATTGCTCCTTTAAGATGATTTTGATAGTTCTCACAACCTAAAATTCATTTCGAACTTGTTTGACAACATGCCAGGTTTAAAAAACTATTTTCACAAAAGTTAATTGTTTCTTTGGGGGGTGATAAAGAAAAGTCTTTTCCTGAGATATTCACATGCAGATTGGCTCCTTGCCTATGAAATATTTAGGACTACTAGTGGATGAAAACATAATTAGGAATAAACAGTGGTAAAGCCCTGGAGATAAGACAAAGAA
This sequence comes from Triticum timopheevii, assembly GCA_963921465.1. Taxonomy (NCBI): domain Eukaryota; kingdom Viridiplantae; phylum Streptophyta; class Magnoliopsida; order Poales; family Poaceae; genus Triticum; species Triticum timopheevii. Next base: position 474,142,715 of record OY997264.1, on the reverse strand, counting down.
CAAATGTAGCTGGCAAGGTAGGTTGTTTGCCAGCGCTGGAAGGATCACCTTGATATAGTTCTCTTTACTAGGGATTCCCAATTTCATGATGTCCTTCTATGGATTGTCTGTGGGATTTAATATAATTAAGGTTGGATTTTTTTAGAGATGGACTCTTGTGGAAGAATAAGCCAACATAAATAAATATCACTTGGTCAAATGGTCTGAGGTTTGCAGAACAAAAGATTTGGGTGGTTTGCAAATTCAATATTTGGCCTTGATGAATCAATTCTGTCATGTAAATGGTGGTGGAAGATCTTTAACACCCAGGGCTTGTGGAAAATATAATGAAATCCAAATATGTGAAAAGTATGTGTGTTCCTGGGGTTAGGCCAAAGTAGGGAGATTCCCAATTTTGGAGTGAGTTTCTCAAGAAAAAAAGAATATTTTATTATCTTTATGCAATTTCATGGTGGGTAATGAAAAATGTAAGATTTTTGGAAGAGAATTGGATTAGGGGTAGACCTTTGAAGACCAATTGTCCTAGATTGTATAATATTTCTTTTGATAAGAACCACTCTATAGTTGAGGTTTTTAGCAAGGGACTTAATGATATACGTTTTAGGAGAACCCTCTGGGGGATTCTTTAGAACTTTGGAATCATATAAAGAAGGTATGTATGAAGTTTAATTGAATGACCAAGAGGATTGATCAAGTGGGCCTTAATAAAAAAAAGTGGCATCTTACTACAGGGAGCTAATTGTGGATAAGATCAAGTATCACATATTTTCAAGTGGAAGGCTAAAATGCCTCCCAGGATAAAAACTTTGTGTGTGGATTCTACTTAGAAATAGTATGTTAACTAGGGATAATTTGACAAAAAGGGGTTGACCTCGTGACTGGGCTTTCCATTTCTATGGCAGAAATTAAATTTTTAATCACCTGTTTCTGCAATGTTCGGTTGCTAGAATGCTATGGAATAATATGAAATGTGCCTTTAATCTGATGGACATTCCTGATAAATATACATGATCTTTTTATGTATGGATTAAAAGATTTGGTAAAAATTAGAAACATGTCATGTCAGTTGTGGTGTGTGTGGCCTTTTTGACTATTTGGCGCCTAAGAAATATGGTTGTCTTTGATAACAAAAGAATTGTCAATCTTACCTTCCTGTTAAATGAGAAATAAATAATTGTCAGGTGTTTTTCTGGGATGACTTGGACAAGATGTCCAGATCCATGGCAGCAAATGCCTAGTAGCTTGGCAAAATATTGCAAACCCAAATGTTATGGTGGTCTCGGAGTAATTGATATGCATCGACACAGTTTATGCATTTGAGATGGGGTCACCTATTTTACATAGATCCGTGTGATGTTCAACAGTCTGGCACATTTCAAGGTTTAAAGATGGTCACAATGCCTTTTTCTAGATGGTCATGATACCCTTTTCTAGAGTAACGGATGGTTGAACAGGCCATGTGCGGTGGAGATTGCACCCCCGACACTTGCCAAACACCTAAACTCGTTTTCGAAAGAAAGATGGTCAAAGGGTATATTAGATCTGATAATAATCAAGTAAAACAACCAGTACAACTGAAAGACAACTAGACGCAGAATGGCAAGTAAAAAATTACACATAAAGCATACTAGCCTTTTCTTCCTCCAATCGATTACCGTCACGGAGAATGAAAATTGCACTGAACCAATGGTAGAGGAAAGGGACGCCGGCAAATGCCCAGGCCTTACCAGGATTTAAAGACTGCAATAGAATTCGTCGCTTCAAACTAGATCTAGAAGTCGTTGAAGAAACATCGGTTAGAGAATTACCCCATGAAGTACAGGCCCGCAATCCAACATCACTAGTCCAGAGAGTTGCAGAAAACATATCATGCCGGATAATAACATGAAAGATGTCAAAGTCGGTGCATCAATAACCACTTAATTGCTTTCCTTGATAGACACACCAATCATCATGATCTGAAAAAAGCCAATAAATATGGCGACACAAACCCTTCAGTGGTGGCGGAGAGGAATTCAAAATTAGTACTCCAGAATGCTTTCAAAAATAGTCTTTTTGAGCATCGATTTTTACAAAAGTATTATAAATATTTTTTCCTCACGGAATTTTGCACGTATGTAGGACATTCAACAATGTTTGTTGTCAAAACAATCAGAACTATTTTCTATTTATTTTACTGTCCGCGGTGTTGACGTATAATGTGCTGCCTAGTCTCTTCCATCGGTTCGGTCTTTTGGTTGCATTGGCTAGAGCATGCACTTCTATTGTTCTACATGGTATCGGAGCCAAGAGGTCTTGAGTTAAAGACCCGGGAAGGCGCAATTAAATTACAGCCCACTTTCGCTCCATGTTGAGGCCTCAGGGAGCCACACGGGAGGGAGAGTGTTGACGTATAATGTGCTGTCTAGTCTCTTCCATCAGATCGGTTTTTTGGTTGCATTGGCTAGAGCATGCACTTCTACTGGTATCGGAGCCAAGAGGTCTTGAGTTCAAGACCCGGATGACGCAATTAAATTGCAGCCCACTTTCGATCCACGTTGAGGCCTGAGGGAGCCACATAGGAGGGGGAGTGTTGACGTATAATGTGCTGCCTAGTTTCTTCCATGAGATCAGTCTTTTGGTTACATTGGCTAGAGCATTCACTTCTACACGCGGGATGCATTTGAGTTCAGAAGCAGAAACTCCGTGTGACTATTTTCCTATGTGAAGTTTAACTCCGCAACTCGGTGAAGGATGAGCTAAGAGCATGATCCTTTATAATTTAGGCCTTTACATGGGCCTTTATATTTTAACTCCTTATATTTGCTCCTCTAAGAAATGACGGATCCTAGCCGATCTTCCAAACATAACACCCTAAAATTGTTTTGGTCAAACCTTCCTAGTCTTAATTTAGATACAGCATTTCAACCATGACGAAGGGTCGTTGAAGATCATCTCCCTCAACCTTTTCATCTACAACTAAAATGACTAGGTTCAACTTAATTGCTAAAGGAAAAAACAAGATGAAAAGGCACAAACTCACTTACGCAATCCGTCAAACACTTGAAGGACTAAGGAGGTATCACGGTCGGCCGACGGCATTGAGTCGATGCCCAAACTGTTAGTTGTTGGCTTTTTTAAAAATAATACACTTTTTTTATTAATTTTGAGAAATAATACACCATTTTGATATTTTTGACAAATAATAGGGCATCATCTTCCTAGAGGACGACTGGACCTAATCTTCTTCCTGGAGGACGATTAGTGTCCAGTCGGCTCAGTCGTCTAAAGTGGGCCTCTAGGCGTCCTTTAGGAAGACGATTAGCTCCAGTCGTCCACCAGAAAGATGATTAGTTCCAGTCGTCCACCAGGAAGATGATTAGTTCCAGTGGTCCTCCATGTAGATGATTAGTTCCTGGCCTGGACTTTTTCATAACCGTGTTCCCGGGAACCCTTTGTCGCCATCTTCTCTCCCGCCAAACCTGCCTTTCCCGCCCAACCTGCCTTTCCCGCCATCTTCTTTCCCGCGAACCCTGTTGTTCCCGCCATCGTCTTTCCCGCCAACCCTTATGTTCCCTTCTTTCCCGCCACCCCTTCTGTTCCCGTCATATTTCTCTTCTCGACTTATAAAACCCCCCCTCCCATACAAAAAGTACTGGTAAGCAGTGCATTGTAGTCTCGTCAAGATGTTCCATCCTCATTATCCTTCCGATCGTAGTTTCCACCCGAGTATGTCGCAATGTCTTTCTGAGGTTAGCCAGCAATTTCGAGGTAGACAAAAGTCCAGGCTAGGAACTAATCATCTTTTTGATGGACGACCGGAACTAATCATCTTCCTGGTGGACGACTGGAGCTAATCATCTTCCTGAAGGACGACTGGAGGCCCACCTTCAGGCGACTGCCCAGTCGGCCAGCTGTGAGCCGACTGGACACTAATCGTCCTTCAGGAAGACGATTAGGTCCAGTCATCCTCCAGGAAGATGATGCCGTATTATTTGTCAAAAATATCAAAACGGTGTATTATTTCTGAAAATTAATAATAAAAAATTGTATTATTTTTTAAAAAAATTAGCAGTTGTCGATGGGGCTTCAAGATGCCTGGTAGTCGATGGAGGGGCTCGGAGGAAGATGTGGTGTGTGTGCTTCCGGCGACGTGATCGACGCAGCGATAGAGCTTGATTCCGGCGACAACAACAACTAGCAACTGTCTCGAGGTGTGGTGGGTGGGCGGTGAAGGCGGCGGGTGTTGGCAGAGGCAGAGAGTGGTGGCTGGAGGCAACGCCGTCGACAATGCAAGGCCGGGTGGGGATGGTGCCGGCGCAGGGTGGAGAGGAAAAATTGTACTGCACGGATGGGCGGCCGAGTATATGTGAGAGTCGAGGCAGCCGTAGAGTAAAAGTTTCGCTCCTCGGAGGCCTCACTCAAGAAACAGAATCACGCATGATGATGATCAGCTGGATCCCTTCTCTTAGGTTCGGCGCATCAGAGAGGACTTGGCCTTGTTGGATATCCCACAAGCTCATGCTTCGATACTCCCTGGTCATGGTTGGCGACCTCCTGATCCTGGTGTGGTTAAAATCAATACTGATGCGGCACTAAATATGGACTCAGATAAAGTGAGTGCAGGGGGGTTGCCCGCTCAAGCAACGCTTTGCTGGGTGCATGGAGCAAACCACATGTTGGAGTGACGGACCCGTTCATTGGTGAGACCCTGGCACTCCGAGATGGTGTTATATTTGCAAATTTGCACTGTTACACACATGTGATAATGGAGACGGACTGACTGGAGATTGTTAATCTCTAGAAAAATCGCCACACTAGTTATTCTGTAGTGGCACCTTTACTTCTAGAAGTTGGAGCGGCCAACGTACCGGCCCATGTTTGTGCAAAGAATCACCAAGAGTTGGACTGACTCGAGACCTTCCTTCCTGCTCACCAGTTTATTGGCTGATGATGCAAGGAGTTCTTTCGTTGAATAAAAGCTCCCAAGTTTGAACGAAAAAAAAGAGGCCTCAAGGATCGGTTAGGGATGCACAGCTTGCGTCCTCTCAGCTCTCGGGAAAGAAGAAAACAAACCTGTGGCCCAAAACGCATGCACGATGCATCATCCACTAGATTAAAAATGATCTAGAACCAGGGATTCTTTTCTTGGCATCAAAATCGGATCGGAGCGACAAGAAGCATTACCTTACCTAGCGCGGGCTATACAATTACAGAATGGGATGGATGGGACACGAGGAACTCTCTCTCTCTCTCGGCTGCTAGCTAGCTACATCCAGTCGCCCTCCACGCTGCCGTCGTCGGAAGGGCGGTGGCCGTGCTCGCTCATGCTGCCCCTCAGCCGGTAGAAGTTCCTGGCCCTGGTCCTCAGCGGGCCCGACCAGTCGTACGCCGCCAGGGACTCGATCCTGTCCAGCACCGCGCTCGGAGTCGACCGCGGCCGCCGCGCCGACGGCTCCTCCGCGGGGTCCGAGCCGTAGCCCGCGCGGGGCGCCCCGGGGACGCGCGGCCAGGACGGCGCGTCGCTGTCGTCGTTCCACGAGCAGCTCCTGCCGCCGTCGTTCCAGGGGGACTCCTCCTCCGTGGGCGTGCCGCCGCCGCCGCCCAGCGAGCCGCTGCAGGTCTCCTCGTTGCCGCCGCTGTAGATCAGCTTCAGCGCCTGCACCACCTCGCCCATGAACGGCCGCTGCGCCGCCTCCACGTGCACGCACATGGACGCGATGGCCGCCGCCTTGGCCAGCTTCTCGAAGTCGCGGCCCCCCGGCGGCAGCGACGGGTCCGCCAGCAGCTGCAGGCCTTCCCGGTTGGTCAGCAGCGGGCGCGCCCAGGTGACCAGGTTCTCGGACCCCGGCGGCTGGGTCATGTCCACCGGCTTCCGGCCAGACAGGAGCTCCAGGAGCACCACGCCGTAGCTGTACACGTCGCTCTTGACGAGGAGATGCCCCGTCATTGCATACTCCGGGGCAACGTACCTGCAAATGATCCGTTCAAAACTCAACGAGGATTCAAAGAAACTTGGCGCGGTGTATTAATCTACAACGATGGCAGTAACAGCAGGACATCTTACCCGAAAGTACCCATGACCTGAGTGGAAATGTGCTCAATTCCTTCTGATGCTTCCTTGGCCAACCCGAAATCGGCAACCTTGGCGGTGAAATCGTTCTCCAGTAGAACATTGCTAGCCTTGAAATCACGGTGAATAACATGGGGATTGGCATCCTCATGCAGGTAGGCCAGACCCCTTGCTGCACCCAGGGCTATTTTCATTCTTGTGTCAAAGTCAAGTGGGCCATATATCTTATCTGAACCTGAAATATCGAAATCGAAGTATATCAGGAGTACATATTTACAGTAGAGAATTTCCTGGGGTTTTCATATGCCAACAAAAAAAACCGGATCATATATGCATATGGTGTTGTACGCTTTGGAGGTAAAGTTTCTTAAACACTATGAACGTGGACATGTTATGCAGATTAACATAGGTTCACATACCATGCAGGTGAGACTCCACGCTTCCGTTTGGCACAAGCTCGAATACTAAGCACCTCGTGCTCCGTTCAACGCATATACCGACCAACTTGACGAGATTGCGGTGATGCAAACGACTTAGCATCTCAACCTCTGCGATGAACTCACGGTCTCTGTTTTGGTGTTTCCCAGTGAGCAATTTGACAGCTACCTCAACTCCATCTTCAACTATGCCACGATAAACACGTCCATACCCTCCTTCGCCTATTATTCTGTTGAAGCTAAATTTGTCTGTTGCCTTCTCAAGCTCAGAAATTGAGAATGTCTTAACCGTGCGCGGGCAGGTTGCTATAGTCGAAGGAAAAGATGCTGTTGAGCTAGTCATACTGGAGAACGATGACCTCATACCTGAAACAGTCAGTTAGTAACAAGGTGTTATAACAAACATTATCTGGACACTAAAATGATCTGAAAATAAAGCTTTATTGTCCCTGGTGCATAGTGGCTAGGAAATTGTAGCACGATAAGAATTTGTACAGTCAAGGCCTAGTGTTTAATTTTCAGCTTAACTAATTTCAGTGCAAATTGGTATAATGCAGAAATTAGAAGGGTAGTGTATTATACAATAGCTGCTACAAAAATTACCTGTTTTTCTGGTGTTTGACGAATTTGAAGCATGACCAATTCCATGAGGCTTTTGGCGTCCTTTGTATTTGCATATGATGCAGATGCCAAAACATGTCAAAACAAGCACAACAGCTGACAGAGCAATTATGGCGACAATTTTGGAGCTAATCTTCGGATGGCTTCCATTGTGTACATTTGCACCAAAGGGATACTCATTGCTGCTTATTGGACCCAAGGATCCTGGGATATTAGGTACTGAAGAAGGAAGGCCTGCAATGTTTCTGTGATTAAATAAAGCATGCAAAACATGTCTAATGGGCCATTATGCTAGTGAATTGTATGTGTCAACAACAATCATGTCACTCACCTGGATAGTGAACATATGTTACGTCGTAATCCCCAAAAATAGACGACTTTATCGGAACCTTCTTTCGCAAAAACCTGTTGCTAATCAGTAAGGCTGAAGTCCTATCAAACTTCTGACCTAGTGGCACCAAATCAATGGTGACGGAAGTCTTATCCGGATCTTGAATACTTCCCCCAGCACCCATTATCCGAACTTGACTCTGTTTCAGGAATGTACCTGCTGCAATCTCGATTTCTAGCTCATCAACTCTAGGGAACAACTGGTACGGTGCCACACTAAGATCAAGCTGAATTTGCATAGGATATACACAGCCACAAGGGGAACCAATTGGAGTAGAAGTGAGCGGAGCGGAACAAGTTATTCCACTGCAATCTGTTCAATTTTCAGTGACAGGCAGGCATATTAGTGTTGACCCATTCAGTACTGATAGTAAGATGCAGTCTCTATTGGTCTGAGGAGAAAAAGTAAAACCTTGTCTTTCAAATGATGGCGACGAAGACGGTGGGGCGACTCGAGGCCGTTTTCTGTGATGCCTATGCACTGGGTGATAAACAGAGGCACCTGGTAAACAAAAGGATAGATAAGTGATACAAATGATTCTAAGTAAACAGGGTAATCTAAATAGAAAGTGGTACACACAGAAAATAATCATGGTATGTCACAGACAGAAAAGTACTTATGTGATTGCTATGCTACACCTGTAATTACCATTTGTATGCAGAGACCTCATGAGTATTCAACTACTATTTCTACTTACCTTGAGGTCCGGGAGAAGGGGCTGGTGCAGGGGAAAGAACCGAATGCCGATGTGATCTACTCCATAATCCAAGCAAGTAGGCCGTGATGGTTGTTGAGCTTGCCGTTCCCAGTGGCACTGCACAGGTAAGGGTATTCAGGAAAGGTGTCTGAACTTTGAACCCATGTAATGCATATACAAACACCAAAGCAGATACTACAAAACTTGCATTCACTATAGCTGAAACGGCAATGTGTTTAATGGACACGAAAATGCAAATGCAGACGTGTTTTCCCCCATCGGTTGGGGCTTGGCATTATGCATAAAGTCGAGTGGGTGCCGCCGAGTGCAATGACAGCTGCTCTGTGCAAGAAGATAAGGACCGACCGAACGGAACCTGCCCCAAAAGGCCAAAACCCCTCGCCAGCATTGCACCAAAACCTAGAAATTTCGGTACCGATGCTTGCTGGCACCGCCGGTGCAACAAATCCAAATCACAAATTAGCATCGAAATTCCAAGTTGGGTGTACTAAGCCTGATTTGATTCATGAAAAGCAGGGAGAGGAAGGAGGCAGGAGACGGCATCTCTGCCTTGTCCACCCGACCTGGAATCCTTGATTCAGATGCGCTCAGGCAAATCGCAGGAGCAGGAGCTAGCTCCATGAAGCAAAGGGCAAAACCTTTTCCCCGCACAAGTCACAACCATGGGGGTACTTGCCACGCACGCCATGGCCGGCGCTTTTCGCGGGCGATCCCATTGCAGGGCCGCGAGCCCAGGCCAGAATTCCACTCGGCATTGCCGCTCGAATCCAAGAAAAAGTACTAGGATAAACCACCCGCGCAAGAACAGCAGAGAAGGGGAGGGGAGGGGAGAAAATCTCGAGTGTACGTACCATAAACGGAGGAGAGCGCGGCGAGGAGGAGGAGCAGGGCGGCTCCCCGCGGCCGCATCTCCGCCGGAGCCCGGTGGGCGGCGCGGGCTCCCTCAGGGCGCCGCCATGCGGGATCCCACGGCCCGCCTCGCTCTAGCTCTGCTACTCCTGCTGCTGCTGCTGCTTCCTTCTGCTCGCGGTGGAAGCTCTTCTTTTTTTCTTCTCGGGTCTTTTTGGTTCTTCGCATTGAAGTGATGCGCTGGTCCCGAGGGGGCATTAATTGGCGGGTGGGAAGATGCATCGGGGTCTTTGAACCTTTTCCGAATGCGTGGGTGCATTTTTTTTTTTTACTGTTGGATGGTTTTTGCAGCTGACGCAGCCACGTGTCTATCACCTGCTCAGCCGTCCAGTAAATTCCCTTCTCATTTGATTCCAAATCTTCATCTTGCGCCGTATCCTCAACTTTCTTCATGGTACTATTGACTATTGACACAATTCTTCTAGTTGTAAATTTTCTATCTTGCGCTAGATCCTCAACACTCGATGGCTATGGTGAGAGCTGGATTATCATAGCATGGTTAATAGTATACCTACCGTCGGGTGTATGGAGTTGTCACGTCACTTATAGCCAACTTAATAGCGAAAATAAGCTTCTTTTAGAAAATACAAATTCATCAAAAAAAATTACATTTCGAAAAAACTGAAAAATAATATACAAATCTACATGGAGGCATAACCCACATGTGTGTACCTTTTAGGACGAAATACATTCAAATGAGGGTTGTGCAAAAAAAAAATATGTGGCTTCTAGCACATGACATTGTTCATCCCTGAAGCCAGTGATTTTTTTTTTGCACAGATAGCATTTTAAGGTATATCATCCTAAAGTTTTACTCGCATACACATCACATCCTTATATACTTATACATTTTTTCAGAATTTTTAAATTCAGAAGTATGAATTTTGATCTTTTCAAACATGTCGGCCTCCATGGAGGCAGAGCTCCAAAAGGCCTCACTCATCTAATAGTTCACTCATACAATAGTTGTCATGCTAGTATGTTATACCATTAATATCTATGCCCATATCTTTCTCTCACGGAGAGCTCATGCTACAACAGGATGTAAGTTTGTAGCTCGCTTCTCTTCTTTTTTTAGAGGAAAGGCATCGGCGGAGCCCGAGAGGAGGCTCGAACCTAGCCCGGCTTTGAATTAACAAAGCCATCAACCGGCCAGGATTACATCGATCAACCACATACAAGCAACATGAAAAAGAAAGAAAAGGAAGACACTGAGGCAGAACAACCTCAGGCGGCCGATACAAGGTGCAAAACAGGACAGTGCACAAACCTAAGACTACACAAGCAGCTACCAAGATGAAATTGAAGAACTAAGCTTGATCAGTCAAGGTCTTCGTCCACCGAAGCAACCAGCACCGGACAAACATCGAATTTCTGGAAAGCAACAATGTGAAAGGAGAAGGCTCAAGTCCACTCCAGCATGATGAACAACCTGGGCATAATGAAATCCGTTTTCGTCGCCGTAGGACGCGCACTGCAGGATAGGAACGCGAACCAAATCGACACGGCGAGAGGTTGATGAAGAGCAATGCCGCCACTGCAGCCACCAATACATCCAAACTTGACATCCACCCAGCAGTCCAAGGACGGCGCCTTCAGGAAGGGGAACGGTGTCGTAGCGCCGCTGTCGTCCCAAAACAGAACCAAGGTTTTCACCTAGATGCAGGGGCAGATGGGTGGGGGTGGGATAGCTCAACGAAGCCTCCAAGAAGTAGTTCGACACCGCGGCATCGTCGTCGTTGTGGCCGCTGCCGGCGGCCAAGGGTTTCCCCCGATCCCAGGATCCCCACCGCCAAAACACCGCCAACCATCGGATCCGGCGAGCAGGGGCGCACCGGAGCTAAGATCGAATAGGAGAAGGTGAGGAGGGTGGAGTTGGAGCTGGTCGATTCAGATCTGGAGGCCGACCAACAGAGGAAATCCGGCCACCGCGAGCTCCATCCACCGGGGCCTCGCCACCCAAGCAAGCTGAGGAGCATAGTCGAGCACCCACAACGGTCGTCCGCCGCAGGGAACAACGCTGCCCACCTTGACCGGGGCCGCCACCCCGGCACACCATGCCCTCCGCGCGAGGCAGGAGCGGCAAGCCTCGCCGCCACCTTCCTCGGCGCCGCGCGGGCTTGCGGACGGCTGTCTCCGGTGGCGGCAAGGTCGGGAGGGAGGAGGGGAGAGGCCGGCGGCGGGCTAGGGTTGGGGGCCGCCCGAGTCGCCCCAAGGGAGCGACGCGGGGGCAGGTGAGGGAGGAGCGCTGGTATCACATTTGATTCTATTTTGCCGATTCATGGTCAGCTCGCTTCTCTTCTCTCTCCACTGCTCTCTCCTCCAACTAGACATAAGTCTAATGTGACATCTTATAGCCCGCCTACATGACTCTATTATACTTCCTCTTAGAGGCTTCAGGAGTAACCGTGACATTTTGTCTGAACTCTCAAGCCATTGACACAGGATCTATGGACCTTGGCATAGTGGCATTGACCTATTTATCTAGACTCTATATGGAATTTTATACCTTGTATATTGACTATTAACACCATTCTTCATGGTACTACTACTTGTAAACGTTTTGATAAGAGCCAACATTGTGGAAATTAAATAGGGACAACATTCCCAAAATTGTTTGGATTGTATGAATTGAATCTTAGATTTTAACCACATCATCATAAGTAAAAAGATCGTGTGCACAACATCATACCTAGAACCTCTAATCTCCCCAGATTCCTATTGCCATTCTTATTACAACAATAAAGGAAAATACGTCAATACTTTTTCTCCAAATATCTTGTACCAACCAACACCTTTTCTCCTCCTTCATCTCCTCTATCATCTATACCGCAGAAAGTCCACATAGTTTCACTCCGACATACGATCTCGTTCCGTCTACCCACTTTTGGTGTATTGTGAAAAATGCTTAATGGATTTGGCTTTTCCTTTCCAAATGACAAACTCTTTCCCAATATCTTCCAAACCAGTGCCACGAAAATATCCACTTGACCGCGACATCCCCCTCTAGATACTCGAGTGTCTCCAAGACACAATCAAATATGCACATTGTTGGGTATACTGTTATTATATGATGATGGTCAATGTTGAGTATTGTCCACAAGCATTCGTTCCATGTCGTCCATCAACTCTAACCACGGTTAGGTTTACGACTCCAGTCACCGCCATCACAAGTTTGACAACCATCATCGATTCTCATTCACCACCAGCACATTATCATAATTCATGGATTCCACACCAACTATATTCATTTTTCCTATGCCTCGACCAGTTTTGAAGAATTCTAAGATGGCAAACTGATCAACGTTTGGATTTGAGTTGAACATGCTGCAGGAGTATTGTTTACAAATTCTACGGGCACACCTGGGTAGAAGAATACTAAGAGCATCTCTAACTGATCTCGTAAAACTTAACTTCATAGCCAACCCTTATCTTGAACTGCTTGCAATTTAAGGAGATAAAGGGTGGTCGTTACTAGCCGATCCCTTATATTTAACTTCTAATTACACAAAACTTCGCTCAATTCTTTTAGCCTTGTCACATACGTTTCAAACAATTGCACCCTATTTCATCAATCATTCGAATGATTCAAATCCAACATATACATCAAATCAACCATAAACATGCATATAGTTCATATCATTGACATCGAGCAATTCAAAGTAAAACATGCATAGAGTTCATCCAAAAGGCACCACATCAATCAAGTTTGATCCAAAATCATCACAACCATGTCTTGTGAAAGATCGTGGATGTCGCCTAGAGGGGGGTGAATAGGCGTTCTAAAATAATTACGGTAGAGGCTTGAACAAATGCGGAATAAACCTAGTGGTTAATTTGTCAAGCACAAAACCTACAACAACTAGGCTCACCTATGTGCACCAACAACTTATGCTAAGCAAGATAAGCAACTATGTGATAGCAAGATATATGACAAAGAACAATATGGCTATCACAAAGTAAAGTGCATAAGTAAAGGGCTCGGGTAAGAGATAACCGAGGCACGCGGAGACGATGATGTATCCCGAAGTTCACACCCTTGCGGATGCTAATCTCCGTTTGGAGCGGTGTGGAGGCACAATGCTCCCCAAGAAGCCACTAGGGCCACCGTAATCTCCTCACGCCCTCGCACAATGCAAGATGTCGTGATTCCACTAAGGGACCCTTGAGGGCGGTCACCGAACCCGTACAAATGGCGACCCTTGGGGGCGGTCACCGAACCCGTACACTTTGGCAACCCTTGGGGGCGGTCACCGGTACCCGTCAAATTGCTCAGGGCGATCTCCACAACCTAATTGGAGACCCCGACGCTTGCCCGGAGCTTTACACCACAATGATTGAGCTCCGAACACCACCAACCGTCTAGGGCGCCCAAGCACCCAAGAGGAACAAGCTCAAGGGCACCAAGCACCCAAGAGTAATAAGCTTCTCAAACTTCACTTCCACGTATCACCGTGGAGAACTCAAATCGATGCACCAAATGCAATGGCAAGGGCACACGGAGTTCCCAAGTCCTTCTCTTCCAAATCCCACCAAAGCAACTAATCCTAGGGAGGAAAATGAGAGGAAGAACAAAAGAAGAACACGAAGAACTCCAAGATCTAGATCCAAAGGGTTCCCCTCACAAAAAGAAGAAAGTGATTGGTGGGAATGTGGATCTAGATCTCCTCTCTCTTTTCCCTCAAAAACTAGCAAGAATCCATGGAGGGATTGAGAGTTAGCAAGCTCGAAGAAGGTCAACAATGGGGGAAGAACACGAGCTCAAAGGATAAGGTTCAATGGGGAAGAAGACCCTCTTTTATAGGACCTCCCGAATCCAACCGTTATGTGCTCAGGTCGTGCACAAGCGGTACTACCGCTTGGAGGGAGCGGTACTACCGCTTAGCACGCTCAAAACAGCCCAAACGAGAGAGAAAACACGAGTTTTTGGTCCGGGGCTGTACTACCGCTTAGGAGCCACGGTAGTACTGCTCTGGAGCGGTACTACCGCTCAGGAGCCGCGGTAGTACCGCTCTAGAGCGGTAGTAAAAAATTACATCCGCTCTAGTCGCGGTAGTACCGCTACAGCCTTCACCAAAATAGCCACAACTTTTGCAAACGGACTCCGAATTCGATGAAACCAAGTGTGTTGGAAAGCTAGCGACAAGGGCTAATACAATCTTGAAAGAAATATCAATAAGAAGCAACTTAGAAAAGGCCCATAAGAAAATGGTGAGAACCCTTCCTCGGATAAGACCAGTAAAACCTCCAACACCGAAAACATCATAGAAGACGCATGCGAACTCCGTTTTCGATGAACTCAAGCTTGTCATCAAGATGACCATAAGCTCTAAGACTCACAAAGAGAATCAAACAAGAACCAAGAAACATGATACAAGGATGCAATGGTTTGAGCTCTCTACGAATGATACGATCAAGCAACTCATCGAGAGCCCCCCTTGATAGTACGGCAATCGATCCTATAACCCGGTCTCCCACAACTACCATGAGACCGGTAAAATAGAAAACCTATCAAGGGCAAACCTTTGCCTTGCACATGGTCCACTTGAGCTAGATGATGACATTCTTCACTCCCTCAAGTTGGACCACCTTTCTTGATTGTGTTGGCTCGATGAAGACAAGATGATTGCTCCCCCATAGTCCACTATGGGTGAGCCACTCTTAGGCTCATCTTCACAAGTCCATTGACACCACAATGGATGGAAAGATTCAAGCACTTGATCTCTTCGTGATGCTCGACTTGAACTTGCACACAGCAATCTTGATGACGATCACCACTTGATGTCATCCTTTCCATGGGTTGTATGATATCTTCCTCTTGATGCAAGCCCATGGATACGTACCTAAGCCCACATAGAACTCTCACATAGACCATGGGTTAGTACACAAAGTGCAATGGACAATGCTTACCATACCATGGGATCACTTGATCCCTCTCGGTACATCTTCTACTCTTTGTGAGTTAATCAACTTGATTCACTATTGACTTAGTCTTGATCAACCTTGAATCTTTGAAACTCTCTTCATTTGGATGATGTATTGAAGGTAAACATGAATGATCACACAACCTTCTTCTTCAAGACATGCCTGCAATAAGCTCAACACTCGCATGACCAATCTTTGGATAATTCCTTAATAGCACCTTGGTCAACTCATAAACTCCTTGAAACCAACACATGGACTTCAAGAAAAGCCTATGGACAAATCCTTCAAATATAACTCAAGACAACCATTAGTCCATAGAGATTGTCATCAATTACCAAAACCAAACATGGGAGCACCGCATGTTCTTTCAATCTCCCCCATTTTGTTAATTGATGACAATCACTTTCAGGAGAGTTTATACAAGGAATTATGCATCACCATGCAATGCAACAACCAATGATGCATGAGAATGAGATGCAAATGCTTAGGAACCAAAACCAAAGCAAGGAGAAAACTCAGAAGACTTCTCCACAAAACTCTCTGAAACTCTTCCCCCATTGGCATCGATTGCCAAAATGGGTGAAAAGCTAAGAAGGCCAAAATAAAAGGTGTTCCTCCATAAACTGTGTATTTCTCAACAAGAGAGTGGAATGCAATACACATATCCAACTGCCAATACTTGGAGAAAGACAAACTATATTGAGGCCCAAAGATTGCAACAAAAAGATATGACACAAAGACATAACAAAGAGAGACACAAGCAATCAGAAGATACCAATTGAAGCAAGCAATCAACGGATATCAATTGAACCAACTAGACCAATGATCCTACATGCCACAAGAATAAAGAAATTATGATAAGCGCAAAGGAGTGTTCTAAAGAAACTAGAGAAGCTCCCCATGATTTGTGCACACATAAGAATTTTTGTATTTGAATACAAAGTGCACAAAATAGGATCATAGCTCCCCCAAAATCAATAGAAACTCACATCCAGTGCAAGTGAGCATATGGGAAACAAAGCCTAGGACTTGCAAAGCACATGGTTGAGCAACATGTAACAGAGGCGACTTAAGAATGGGCTCAACCAAAAAGATGTGTGTGAGTCAAGGCAATGCATTAGAGAAGACTAATGTACGGATGAGCATTACGCATCAATATAGTCTTGAAAGAATGAGATACACGGTGCAAGGCATGTCATTCCCACACACAACTAGCAACCGGGTTCACAAGCTCACAATAAGCATAAGAGAACCTATGCTTGTGACAACCCGTGGTGAAGATAGACGAAGAGAGGCTCATCAAGACGAGGGATACCAAATAAGATGGCAAAAGCCTCGTAAAGATAAGCAAGAGGAAAATAATCTTCACCACACAAGAGTGCAACAAGATGCAACGATAGAGGACACGCACTCAAGGCAAAAGCTTTCACGGAGCCACCAAAGAAATAACATAAGAAAGACAGGGTGGACGTGAAAGAAAGGATATCAACTAGAGATGTAATTTCTCTCAAGTGTATAAGGTTCTATGTAGACGAAATCTTGATGATATATATATCTACAAAGAAGGATGTACACCCGAAATAGTTACGACACGAAGGAACAAGATATCCACAAGGAAGTCATAAATATACCAATAAGATATTTGCTTGGAAGCATAGCACTTGGCTAGATATGGTCTTATTGTATATAAATGAAGTCCAATCACACAACCATCAAAGACATCACAACTAGCAACAAGAGATCATCGTTGGGATGCTTTGAGAAAGGAAACAAGTATCACAAGATATGAAATGAATATCATGTCAAGATGCAACCTACACAAGGTTGAATGCAAGAAGGGAAAGCATGAATAGATACTTGTTACCGAGATATCATTGGAAGGAAGTAGTAGATACCAATTGGAGGTAGATAGTAGTTCATTGATCATCCTAGCTTGACTCCAATATGCACATGGTGACAACACCTTCCTTGAGAGTAAGCCAAGCATCCAATGTATCTCCAAAAGTTCCTAGAAGAACAACACAAACTAAACGGTACCCAAACTCATCGGGACCAAATAGTTAGAAACACCAATACATAGGACAAACTCCACATAAATATGTGCATATAGATATGATAATGAATTTCATGCACATCTCATCCAAATTGGGACTAGGTGGAGTTTCCACTATATATTGAGTCAAAGAAAGAAAGCATGCCAAATGAAATACATGAAGTAAACATGCATGCTCAAGACTTTCAAAACCCGAAACCAAAAGACAAAGAAATGCCAAGTGAAAAGGATACCAAATAGAGAAATCATCACTTGGAAGATATCATTAAAGATATATCAAGGAATGAGATATCCATTGATACACACTAGACTAAAGATGTCAAACTCCCAAAGAGAGGATGGTTCCAAACAAACCAAGCTCTCGACAAAGTTTCATGACGGCACAAAGTACCAAAAAGAAATGGCTTGCCTTCCACCAAAACACACTTGATAAGGATCACAAGAAGAGTGTTCTAAAGAAAATAGAATAGCTCCCCCACGAGTTGTGCATTATATAGGATTTGTATTTGAATACAAAATGCACAAGGTGGGATCAGCGCTTTCACTATATCTAGAAAACACTAGACAAGAACAAGAAATAAACAAGATCCACAAGTGGTATGGAAGACACGGGAGTTGACACAAACCTTGGCAAGAGAAAAGGCAAGTAAAACAAAAGCCAATGTAAAGATGATCAACAAATTCTACCACACATAAGACTACCAATTGTCAAAGACAAGAAGTATTTGGAAATAATTCCCGGTGGTAGATAACAAGGATATCCGACATCATCTTCACACCAAACACAAGCAAATTGCAACTTGTAGAGCTAACATGCCACCTAGAAACAAGATAATCTACAATATCAATTCTAGGTGACAATATCTCAAATGTACACATTTTCTAGGCTTTTAATATGCACTTAGCATATTACTCCCCATAATGTGATACCAATAAGAACTTAACAAGAGGCAATAAGAGGAACAAACAAGAGATAATTAATGGACTATTTAGAATTTGAATTTCTCATGAGAGATATACCACCAAGCGACTAGATAATCTTGTAATGTCAATACTAGATGGTATTCCTCATGTACACACATTTATAGGATTGTGAGGTGCACAAAGCACATCACTCCCCCAAAATGGGATGTTCCATTAATCTCTCACATGAGCCAACTAGGATACAAACAAGAAGCAAAAAGGCTCAACGCACAACACACATGTACATGATGTGCAAACCAACACATACATACTTTATTGCTCAAGATAAGCAAGTTGGAAGCACAACATATACAAACACATGCAAGGAACAAAACCAAACACATGCAAGGGGGGGCAAGTAACTTTCAAAGTAAACAATTTAAGTACAAGTTACCGCAAGGAGGCACATTGGATATAAGATAGAAACTTGATAATCCAATTGACTTGGCTTGAGACAATAAGAATGATGAAGTCCCCTTAATTCTTCGTAATGTAGCCAAGTCTCCAATGCCCTCCAACCAACACCTATTGATCAAGTTTGAGCTTGGTGGTCCCCAACCGAGTTGGGTCCTAAGAGGTTAGTCACAGTAGGCTTGGCTACCCAAATGGTTCTTTTCTTGACACCACTTTGAGTACCAACAAACTTGGCAAACACATTGCCAACCTTATCCTTCCCAAGAGAATAGACATCATCAATAATAATTGGGTTGGATAAGTTACCACTAGTGCATGAAGAAGCGAGGTGACCTTTCTCACGGCATAGGTAGCAACGTCCACTCTTCACTTTCTTCTCACTTGATTTCTCAACTTGAGAAGCATTAACTTGAGTCTTCTTGGGAAGAGGCCTTTCTTCAACTTGAGGTTGAGCATGTGATTGAACTTGTGACCTCTTCCCTTGTTGCTTGACACTAATGGCCTTCTTCTTCAATGGGCAAGATCTAACATGATGCCCTTCTACTTTGCACTTGAAGCAAACAATCTTGGCCGAATTCTTGACTTGTTCTTGGCCCTTCTTTTTGTTCATCTTGGACTTCTTCTTCTTATTGGAGTTGAATCCAAGTCCACCTTTGTCATTGGGGGATTTTTGCACACTCAAGATATTGTTGAGTGTGGATTTCCCTTGATGACTCTTTTCTAAGTCTTTCTTCAAAGAAGTGACTTGGGCCTTGAGCTCTTTGATTTCCTCTACATGGTTAGTCTCAACACAAGTACTAGAGGGAGTATAAGCTTCATCGTTAGAGCAACAAGGCAAGGAAAGCAATTCATCACAAGATGTACCAACATTGTGAGTAGATGAATTACAAGGACTAGCACATGGCAATATACTATTTTGACTAGAAGTAGTGCTAGTATCCACATGAGGCTCACTAGATGTTACCTTGGCAATCATGGCCTCATGAGCTATCTTTAGCACACTATGGGATACTAGAAGATCATCATGAGAGCTTGAGAGCTTTTCATGACTTTCTTCCAATTTCCCATAATTGCTAGATAGCACCTCAAGTTGAGCCCGTAGCTCAACATTCTCCTTCAAAATGGATGCTTCACAAGTAATAGAGTTAGTAGCACAAACATCATCATTTACAACAATAGGAGAGGACAACTTGGCAAGCTCTTTTAAATAAGAAGCTTCAAGTTGGGCATGAGACTCGGTGAGTTTGATGAGCTCACCCTTGATGACCCTTGAGCCATTTTCGAGGTGCTCAAAATCCTCAAGGAGTCTAGCATGAGAAACTTCAAGCTTAGCATTTTTAGTTTTGAAATCATTGGCCACCTCAAGAGCTCTATCATGAGATTCCCTCACTCTAGATAATTCTAGAGCAAAAGTCTCCTCAAGAGATTCGGAGGTGGTTTGTTCATGTTCAAGAGCTTGAGATAGCTCCGCGATCTCATTTGCGTAATCACGCCCATGAGCTTCCATTTTCTCAATGGTGACCTCATGCTCCTCGAGATGAGATTCCAACTCCTCAATATATTTCTTGCCCTCAATGGCAATGGACATAATTTCCATGAAGTTGGAACGAGCAATTTTATTTTTATGAAGAGCTTTAAAAACCATTTCCCCCTTAATTTTTAAGGAGGCAACATTATCATTCTCTTCATCATAATCAACATCATCATCATTCTTGCCATTATCAATATCATCACAAGATATATTGGGATTCAAATTGGGAGATACCTTTGAGGCCTTGGCCATAAGGCAAAATGCAATAGATGATGATGTAGGATCCCTTGAAGCACCATAAAACACCACATCTTGTTCCATGGAGTGTTGGCTTTCCTCTACATTGTTAGCACAACAATTCGAGGAAATAGATGCATTTTTATCATGGCAACAAGACATAGCAAGCATATCATCATGAGATTTAGTCAAGCAATTTCTACATGATATGAAAGGACTATCAACACAAGCATGTGAAACATTTGGAGTGCTAGAAGTGTTAAAGTCCAAAGATGAAGCATTGCAATAAGAAAGTGATGAAGGATTATTAACAATAAGCACACTATCATCATTGCAATGAACACCACTACTCACCATGTCATTACCTTGTGGCGAACCACATGTAGGTGAAGTAGAAGAAGTTGAGAACACAACACGGCTGGAGGTGGGGGGAGAACAATCATCCTTACAAAACTTGGACACGCCATACTTATCTTGAAGCTTTGTCCACAACTCATGAGCATCCCGGAACGACATGAGTTGAAATATAACTACATTGCTCAAAGCATCGAAAAGCACATTAGAAGCTTGAGCATTGAGATAAGAGTTTTTCTCATCCTATAAAGATAATCTTTGGGGATCCTTTGGAGGAGAAAAACCCATATCTACAATTCGCTCTAAATTTGGGTCCATGACCCTAAAGAGATTAAGCATGCGAATTACCCAAACATCAAAATTTGTGCCATCGAAACCTAGAGTGTCAGAGAATCCTAATCCCCTAGTCGACATCTTTACTCTCTAGGCAGTTAAGCCCAACAAAAAGAGATGAGGCTCTGATACCAATTGAAAGATCGTAGATGTCGCCTAGAGGGGGGGGGGGGTGAATAGGCGTTCTAAAATAATTACGGTAGAGGCTTGAACAAATGCGGAATAAACCTAGTGGTTAATTTGTCAAGCACAAAACCTACAACAATTAGGCTCACCTCTGTGCACCAACAACTTATGCTAAGCAAGATAAGCAACTATGTGATAGCAAGATATATGACAAAGAACAATATGGCTATCACAAAGTAAAGTGCATAAGTAAAGGGCTCGGGTAAGAGATAACCGAGGCACGCGGAGACGATGATGTATCCCGAAGTTCACACCTTTGCGGATGCTAATCTCCGTTTGGAGCGGTGTGGAGGCACAATGCTCCCCAAGAAGCCACTAGGGCCACCGTAATCTCCTCACGCCCTCGCACAATGCAAGATGCCGTGATTCCACTAAGGGACCCTTGAGGGCGGTCACCGAACCCGTACAAATGGCGACCCTTGGGGGCGGTCACCGAACCCGTACACTTTGGCAACCCTTGGGGGCGGTCACCGGTACCCGTCAAATTGCTCAGGGCGATCTCCACAACCTAATTGGAGACCCCGACGCTTGCCCGGAGCTTTACACCACAATGATTGAGCTCCGAACACCACCAACCGTCTAGGGCGCCCAAGCACCCAAGAGGAACAAGCTCAAGGGCACCAAGCACCCAAGAGTAATAAGCTTCTCAAACTTCACTTCCACGTATCACCGTGGAGAACTCAAATCGATGCACCAAATGCAATGGCAAGGGCACACGGAGTTCCCAAGTCCTTCTCTCTCAAATCCCACCAAAGCAACTAATGCTAGGGAGGAAAATGAGAGGAAGAACAAAAGAAGAACACGAAGAACTCCAAGGTCTAGATCCAAAGGGTTCCCCTCACAAAAAGGAGAAAGTGATTGGTGGGAATGTGGATCTAGATCTCCTCTCTCTTTTCCCTCAAAAACTAGCACGAATCCATGGAGGGATTGAGAGTTAGCAAGGTCGAAGAAGGTCAACAATGGGGGAAGAACACAAGCTCAAAGGATAAGGTTCAATGGGGAAGAAGACCCTCTTTTATAGGACATCCCGAATCCAACCGTTATGTGCTCAGGTCATGCACAAGCGGTACTACCGCTTGGAGGAGTGGTACTACCGCTTAGCACGCTCAAAACAGCCCAAACGAGAGAGAAATCACGAGTTTTTGGTCCGGGGCGGTACTACCGCTTAGGAGCCACGGTAGTATTGCTCTGGAGCGGTACTACCGCTCAGGAGCCGCGGTAGTACCGCTCTAGAGCGGTAGTAAAAAATTACATCCGCTCTAGTCGTGGTAGTACCGCTGCAGCCTTCACCAAAACAGCCACAACTTTTGCAAACGGAGTCCGAATTCGATGAAACCAAGTGTGTTGGAAAGCTAGCAACAAAGGCTAACACAATCTTGAAAGAAATATCAATAGGAAGCAACTTAGAAAAGGCCCATAAGAAAATGGTGAGAACCCTTCCTCGGATAAGACCAGTAAAACCTCCAACACCGAAAACATCATAGAAGACGCATGCGAACTCTGTTTTCGATGAACTCAAGCTTGTCATCAAGATGACCATAAGCTCTAAGACTCACAAAGAGAATCAAACAAGAACCAAGAAACATGATGCAAGGATGCAATGGTTTGAGCTCTCTACGAATGATACGATCAAGCAACTCATCGAGAGTCCCCCTTGATAGTACAGCAATCGATCCTATAACCCGGTCTCCCACAACTACCATGAGACCGGTAAAATAGAAAACCTATCAAGGGCAAACCTTTGCCTTGCACATGGTCCACTTGAGCTAGATGATGATGATCTTCACTCCCTCAAGTTGGACCACCTTTCTTGATTGTGTTGGCTCGATGAAGACTAGATGATTGCTCCCCCATAGTCCACTATGGATGAGCCACTCTTCGGCTCATCTTCACAAGTCCATTGACACCACAATGGATGGAAAGATTCAAGCACTTGATCTCTTCGTGATGCTCCACTTGAACTTGCATACGGCAATCTTGATGACGATCACCACTTGATGTCATCCTTTCCATGGGTTGTATGATATCTTCCTCTTGATGCAAGTCCATGAATACGTACCTAAGCCCACATAGAACTCTCACATAGACCATGGGTTAGTACACAAAGTGAAATGAACAATGCTTACCATACCATGGGATCACTTGATCCCTCTCGGTACATCTTCTACTCTTTGTGAGTTAATCAACTTGATTCACTATTGACTTAGTCTTGATCAACCTTGAATCTTTGAAACTCTCTTCATTTGGATGATGTATTGAAGGTAAACATGAATGATCACACAACCTTCTTCTTCAAGACATGCTTGCAATAAGCTCAACACTCGCATGACCAATCTTTGGATAATTCCTTAATAGCACCTTGGTCAACTCATAAACTCCTTGAAACCAACACATGGACTTCAAGAAAAGCCTATGGACAAATCCTTCAAATATAACTCAAGACAACCATTAGTCCATAGAGATTGTCATCAATTACCAAAACCAAACATGGGAGCACCGCATGTTCTTTCATCTTGTCACGATCGAGCCCTACCAAATGCATACTACATGAACTCAAGCACCATCACCACCTTAAAGGCCACCACCATCACCTCTGTGTCCACCTCCATCCCCACAGCCACCACCATCACCTCCTTGTCCACCGCCATCCACACAGCCACCATCATCACCTCCTTCTCCACCACCATCCCCATGGCCACCACCACCATCCTCCACATGGTTCATGATCTCCACGTGAGTGAGCTCCCAATACCTTTTTGCCATGGCATCCATCATGGTTGAGTCCATGAACATGATACACGTTCTTCGGCCTCCTCTTTCACAAGCCTCTCCTCCTCGAGGAGCCTATGCTCCTCCGCCTTCACCTTCCTTTCGTTGCATGCCAACTTGGACCATCATTTCTCACTTTCCAAGGACTTGAGTTCATTCCACCTTGTCGCCTTCTCTTCTTCACATTCAGCTGCCAATGCTCTCGTGGTCTCAATCATAGCCGAAAGCTCTTCCCTGTAGGCGTCGAAGCCTCCTCTATTCTTCCACTCTTTTGTAATCTTAATACCATCCGGCCTCTTGTTGTGATTTTCATCCTCCTCGTCATCGTTTTTCAACGGATAGGCTAATCATTGACCTCTTCGGTGTGGTCTTGAAGTTCCTCCTAATCCACTTCTCGTTGTTGCAAAGTTTTTTGTAGCAATGGTTAACTGTGAAGCCCTTCCCGCCATTCTTCTTGTTGCATTGCTTGTACAACTCTTTGATGATAGGTCCATAGCCGTGATTTGCACCCCACTCGGTGGTAAATAGTTGACTTGATCAATACAAGTGGACCAACGGTTGCATTGCTCTAGGATGCCCATAGGTGCCCAAGAGAGCCTTGAGTGCAGCTTGATGCCACGCCCATGATGTTGCTATAGTACTCTTCAATCCTACACTTAAACTTATCCTTTGATTGATCCATGTCAATCGATGCATCGAGCAACCCGTTCATCCAAGCATGACACAAAGCAACATCTTCTTCTTGAAAATAGTAGTGTGTCCTTGATATCTTCACGCTTCCTCCATGGGACCATCAACCTCCTCCAATTCGGGATCATCATCCTCCCCGGCTTCTTCTTGTTGAGCAAACATGGACTCTTCGTAGTGTCGACCATCAAGGCCAAGCACGTGTGACTCCTTCAATTGAGACAAGAATTCGGTCGCATTCAACTCCTCCACACTGTAATCAACACCACCACCACCACCACCACCACCAACAACAACAACAACAACAACAAGCTCATCACCCTATGTCCGCAAGCAATCACCAATGTATCCGGCGAAAAGAAAAGGCATTTTTTTACCTCTCCAGCATTACATCAACCACTTGGCGGCCATGGGCCTTGGCTGCGGCGGTGGCGGTGGCCGAACGTGTTGGACGAGGGGACGCAGGGTTCGTCAGAGACGGGGTACGAGCCGTCGGACAAGGACTAGGCGCCGGAGTCGCCTTCTTATTCTTCGCCTCCTCCTTGGCTAACGCCTTCATGGCCACCGTCGGCTTCCTCTCCTACTTGCCGCCGAGTGGAGCAAGGGGAGGGCTATCTGCCATCGTCGGGCCCGCTGTGGCCCTGCCATCACCCTTGCCGCCGCCCTGGTTGACGGTGCGGCCGCCCAGAGCAAGTTTTTTTTCTGTCCCCAACCTCTTCCTTGGTGGTGGCCGGCGGGGTTTCGGAAGGGACTTGTGGGGTGACAAAAGGTTTGTATCCTACCTTTTGCCTCCATTTGAAAAGGGAAAAATGTCTTTGGATCGCATAGGTGATGCCACTGGAGAGAGTGCTGTGAGCGCAGCCGCTATGTGACCTGTGATCCCACCGTGGAACTGTAGCAGAAATAATAACTGTACTATGGTGGGTTTTATCTTCACGAGAGACGAGCAAACACAGCGGTGCCGCCGCCCGTGCTAATGCTATCTTGGATTTTGCCAGCCAATGCTGACGCCGTTACACCACCATCCCGGAGAAGTAAGCTTAAAGCAAGCAGCAGAGCAGGCCCACCACCTCATCCATTTCAAGCTGGTCAAGGACAATCAAGTTCGTAAGCTTTCAGTCACACCCAAACAGTCTGCCAATCATCTCATCAGAAAAAAGGAAGCTTGCCAATCAGCTAAAAATACCACTCACAGTACCATTTACCAATCAATCACAAAGGAAAAAAACAGTTGTGTGCACTAAAATATGTGAGTATTGATGAGAAAGTGCTCCGAGGTCTTGGCCAGCCGAGTTTGTAGAGGGAAAATCGAATTGTTTCTATCATAATATTCTTGAGAAATTCCTGTCTTGTGGAGACTGGAACAACACCCGCGCGCTGTCAGTCAAACCAAGCATAGCATAGGCTCTGCACGGGCCAAACTCCTGAACTGCCAGCTTCTTTTCGAGATCAGAATACTACTCGTAGTACTCTACGACGCAGTGCACACGGGCAGCTTGAAAGGTCAATCACTGAAGTCAGCAGAAGACGAACGTCCCGTGGTCAGACGTCAGCTCAGCAATCCATCCACAATCCATTGCTCCTTGCCTCTCTCGCCGTTGCCGTTCATGAAAGGAACCGACGGTGAGACGCGGACGTCTCGCTCGCTCGATCGATCGAGTGTGTCGGGGTCAATCGGTTGGTTAGCCGGCGGGCGAGGTAAACTTGCAAGGCAGGAAACGTCGGCGCTTTACTCCTCCTTCCTCTGATCTGATGGTAGAATAAAAAAGGCAAGTGGGTCATCCCTTGTCCCGTGCGGCGGTCAGGAATCGCATCGGCGACGAAAGTGGACGAGCAGCAATAGGCGCGTGGTGGATCGACGCCTACGCGGCTGCGAGCAGGAAAAACAAGAGTGCGAATCTCAGGTGGCAGAGAAACAGAGCCGGCAGTGTGCGTGTTGCCATGCCAGCTTCACCTGAATTTGGGGCCAAAACAGACGATCGCGTCGATCATATTTTTCACTTTTTCCGTCGCAATTTGGCTCCCCGTCGTGCTCATCCAAGGTACATGACTTCTAGTGGTAGTATAAACAAACAAACAAATAATGGCATCATCACAGACCTGCGGATGAACTCAAAACTGGCTCTACGCATTGATCGAACCAACCTGCCGGAGCACTTAAGCCGCAACCACCACCAGCTCGAAGTCGCTCTCAAAAAGTGCTACGATAAGATTGCTGTATGTTGAGTAGACAGTGGACGAGCAGCGCTGAACTAGTTATGACCCTACAGCGCGGAGGTTGCGATGGATCCTTGTAATCATTGGCGGATCCCAAGTCCAGGGATCATGATTTCCGCGACCTAGTAGAACTGAACCCGCACATGGATATGGACGCGCGCGCATGAGCGCGTGAAAGCGAATGGTACGCTGCGTACGTGCGCCAGACCAAATGCACGATTCAAGAGGCAACGGAGGTTGAATAGACCCGGGAGTACTTGGTTTCGGCTCACCGACCCACTGAAGCTATCTCATCTGTCGATTCAAGGTTTCGGTGGGGAATAGGAATTTGAGCTGTGCAAGGGGAAAGACTAAGGCACCGTCTTAAGATCGAGTGACCACACACCACCCATTATATTACTTATCGGTAAAGCTATTTTCCTGCCGACTGGACGTTTGCAACAGATCTGCACGACTCCATCTATGTTGGTTTTTGCATTCACGGTTTCGCTTCTCCCGATTTTCTCTCGAGGCCGCACTTCCCACGATTCCCTTCTTCCGATTTTCTCTCGTCCGCTCTCTCCTCTCGTGACGTAGACCGGTCGATTTTTTTCGTGAGAACTGAACCACGCCGCATGCATCTGCTAGTTGACGTTTTGCCTGCATTAAAAAAACTCCAGCACCAAGATTCAAACCGTGGTCTCCTGACTGCAGCAAGGTGTGCATGCCATGATAACCAACTAATCCAACCATCATTACTTTCCAAAGTATGAAAACAAAACTATTTTAACCTACAAGAAGTTTAACTGATCGAGAAAGAGATTCACGGCCCAATACCGCTCCCGTCAATACGGACAATGCTAACCTCAGGATAGTTAATGCAATGTCCAATCTTTTCTGCACTTAAGTACACTATTTTACCAACTCATCTAGAGTTGATGACACCGTGGGGGATACTCCCCGGTCACTTTTGTGTGAATATTAGGGTAGCTCGCAAATCATAGACCTGATAACTTGTATAATTCAGTCCTGATAACTTTGGTGTAGGGGTGGATGTTGATGAAATATGCCCCGATAACTTTGGTGCGAATATCATGGTAACTCATACATCGGAGACCTAATAACTTATGCAACCTGGTCCTGATAACTTTGGCGAATAGAGGTGATGAAATATACCCCTGATAAATTTTCTGTGAATATCACGGTAACTCACACATCGCTGACCTGATGACTTATGTACCTAGGTCTTGGTAAATTTGGCGACCAGGTGGAGGAAGGCACGTCGATGAAATACCCTCGGGTTTTTTGTGTGTGAATGGCTTGATAACTCATACATCGCAGGCCTGATAATTTTTGGGGCAAAAAAATGTTGAAAACAGATCTTGATGCTAGTAGTTTTCATATTGTAGTTTTATAGCCTAAAAAATCATGCTAATACTGAGAATTGAACTCAAGACTTCAATATTGAGATCTTAACACACTAGCTAACTCACCCACTACTTGGCTCCTGACAAGTTCAAATAAAATATCACTTTTTTTACCATCTGAGGTGAAAAAGTTGTTAAAATATACCCCCGGTAACTTTTGTGTAAATAAGATGATAACTTACGTATAATTAACCTGATAATTTACATATAAACGCATTGATAACTTTTCACCTTGGGCGAAAAGTTCTTGAAATGTGCCCAGATAACCTAGTGCAACTAGCATGGTAGTTTACGCACCAGACACCTAATAACTTACATACAACACATTGATAACTTTTTACCCATGTGAAAAACATTACTGAAACATGTCCCGGTAACTTTTTTTGTCGAAACATACCCCAGTGTGAACTTACCACTACCCCATGCTAAAGTTAGCATGCTTCTCATGGTATAGTCATTAACCTTCTCATATTATAGTTATCAAGCTTATCATTGTATAGTTATCATGTTGCTTAAGTCATAGTTATCACGCTGGTCATGCCAAAGTTACCAAGCAAAAAATATTATTATCACTAATATGACAGAAAAAAGAAAGGTTCAAATAACCTTGTTTATATACAATAGACAACAACCAAAGGTTGCTTAGTTGGTTATTGGGCTCAAAGTTAATGAATAGACCTGGGTTCAAGTCCCCTTTCTACCACTTTTATTTTCTTTTTATATTGTGTAGCCAAAAACCAGAAAAACCACTAGCGGTTTACTATTGACGTATACGGTTTTCGAGAGAAGGAAAAAATCGGTGGAATCAAGCGTGCGGGTCGCGAGAGGAGGGTGGGTTACGATCGTGCGGATCTGTTGCTAAACGTCCAGTCGACTGGACGTTAGCACAGTCCATTACTTATTATTAAATCTAAATACTCGTACTACAGTTAACCCTTGTCTAAAATATATACAAAAAATGTTAAAAGGTTCTTGTCTTCCGAATTGGACAAAATGAAGTAAAAAATAGACCATAGTCATTACTAGGAAGAATATGAGGTGATACCACCACCTAGATATACCATTTTAAAAATTTAAATGTTTCAAAATTTTCTGGAAAAATCATGAATGTTCACAACACATGTGTCTACCACCTTAAAAAACTCAGATCCAAATTCGACATACACACTGAGAGAAAAAAAAGACAAATCCGGTTGTGAATAGTGTGTTTTTCACACTATTCATGTTTTTGTCTTTATTGACACTATTTTTTCATGCTGAATTTGTCTTTTTTTCTCTCTATGTGTCTACTTTGAACTTGGATCTGATTTTTTTAGGGTTTGTAGACACCTGTGTTGTGAGCATTCACAAATATTCTCATAATTTTTTAATCATTAATTATTATTTTGAATCGGTAGCATGAGAGCATCCAAGTGGTTGTAGAAGAGCAACATGGCTGGAGAAATTGTTGTTAGGTTCGTAACCTTGTACCTCTTGCCTCACCTTGGAATCTCAGGGCGAGATTACCATTTATGAGGTCCCATCTCCGGTGGCCTTAGGGCCATGGAGGCGGAGTGGATCTCGGCCCTTGCCGGTGGGAGGGCTCCGCTTTCATATCTTTTTTCGAGCTTTGTTAGGGTTTGTGTCCTGCTCAGGAAGGCGAGACGGCGGCGGCTCCCTGAAGATGGAATAAAGGTCTCCCCGTCTAGTTCCCGTTCCGGTGATGTGTGTAGCATCATCGATGGGCGTGTGGAGGTGTGTCTCCGGCGAATCTGTCTTTGATGGATTTGCTCGGATCTGTTCGTCGTTCGTCTTCGTTCGTGTGTCTTCAGATTGGATCCTTTTGATCTACACTCTTCATCTGCGGCGGTTGCTGTTCTGGTGCGTTGGTTCCATGGGGCCTTAGCACGACGACTTCCCGACTGTCTACTACAACAATGTTTGCCCGGCTCTGTCGAGGGAGGGGCGATGACAGCGGCACGCCTTCGGCTCACTTCAGTGCTTGTAGTCGTCGCTAGGTGGTCTACGGTTCTGGATGTAATTTTTGTTATTTCTAGTGTCCGTTGTACTATCATGATTGAAGATGAATAGATTGAAAGTTTTTTCGCAAAAAAAAAAAGAGATTACCGTTTATGAGGGTCGAATGTAGCAATCCGGGGTCACCCCAAATTAGAAGCTGATTTTTTTTTTTTTTTGCATAAGCATCATATTGCATAAATTTAAATATTTTTTTTAGCTATTTTATTTTACCACAAAAAGCCCGTAGCTCGTGAGCATAAAGCGCACTCTATAGCTCGAGTCGTTTCAGCTCGTGCTCGTAAGGTTTTTAGCTTGTAATAAGATTAACGAGCTCGAGCAAAACGAGCTTCACGAGCCTATCTAGGCCCAGCCCACTTTGTCACATTTCGCCAGCCTTTCTAGGCCCACTCGCCCAGCAGCCCGGTCATCCAGCGGCCTAGCGCTGTAGCGCCAAAAAAAAAAAAATCACGCCACACACCCGAGCGCAGAGGGAGGAGTGGAGGACTCGAGGCGGGGGCTAGGGATTGACCGCACGCTTCCTCTGCTAGACTACGGCGGCGGCCGCGCCTCGAGCACCCCGTCCGTCCGGCGACGTTCCGCCCCCGCCGCCCGCCGCCGGCCCCCTCTCGCCTCCCCCATCTCCGTTCTGAACCCCGAGTCCCGACCTCCTGCTGTCCCGCCTGACCCCAACGCCGAGACAGCTCAGAAAGGTCAAGAAAAGCCCCCCACAAAAGGCCCAGGAGCCCCAAACCCAAACACAGCCGCCCAGGCCCATCATCTCCTGGTCCCGACCTCGCACTCCCCATCCCAGCATCCAACTCCACCTCCACCTCGCCGCCGCCCCCACCATGTTCGGCGTCGGCGTCGGCGGCGGCGGAGGCGGGTTCAACGCGCCGTCCACGGCCTCCGGGCGGCGCAAAAACCAGGAGGACGACGAGGAAGAGGAGGAGGAGGAGACCGGCGACGGCCGCGTCCTCGAGGCGTGGGAGCGCGCCTACGCCGACGACCGCTCGTGGGAGGCGCTGCAGGAGGACGAGTCGGGCCTGCTCCGCCCCATCGACACCAAGAACCTCGTCCACTCGCAGTACCGCCGCCGCCTCCTGCTCCGCTCCGCGGCCGCCGCGGCCCGCATCCAGAAGGGCCTCATCCGCTACCTCTACATCGTAATCGACCTCTCCAAGGTTAGTTGCCACGCCCTATTTTGATTTCCTGTCTGTTAGGTTAGCCATTCCGGTTGAGCGCCTGGTTCGGGATCAATGGGGCCAGAGAGCAATGCTGATCGTGCTCATCTCCTTTCATATTTTTTAGTATGACATCTTGTGCTGAGAGTAGTGATCTGGCGTTCTTGCGCACGGCCTATTGAGATGTGGACCAGATTCACCATTGGTGAAGTGGTGACTGGTGACCAGGCGGCTTGCCTGCTCCCTCCCCGTGCTCCCATCCGTGCTCCCACTTCATCCTACGGTTGTCTTTTTTCCTTTTTCCTTTCTAATCTAATCATCTCCCCCCTGATTTTAAGGGGGTGGGACCGGGCCTTATTTTGTTCCAATCAAATCATGCCACGTATGCGGAAGCACGGATGGGCACACACGCGGGGAGCAGGCAATTCTCGTCCGGTGACCAGCTGAGCAATGAGCTAATGATGTAGGGTTGATTTGTATGTTGGTTGTTTCACAAGAGCTGCCTGTGATTATTTGTAGTCAGAATGCTGGTCCTCATCCAATAGTGGTGCTTCATTTTGTTTGTGTGGAAAGAACTAGTAGACGATCTGATTCGTGTCCTTTAGCTGTGCTGATCGTATGACACTCACGCCTATCTGGAAAATTGCCTTCTTGCTTACTGTTCTCTTTTCATAGCTGAATGTGTGTGTTGACATGTTGTAGTTGGTGGGTGTTAGGGCATTTGGTAGGATTTCTTGATATGGCAGTTATCAGGGGCAGACTAGGGGCAAAACCAAAAAATTAATGGTGGGATGCGAATCATTTAGTGCAAGGAATTGGCCAGCTAGTGTCAAAACTATGCCATAAGAAAATAACAGCTTTACTATTGAGTATCACTTAACATAATAGTAAAGAGTTTATGTTGGCTTGACAGTATTTTATATGTCTTGTGCATGTATTCTTTTAGAAAATGTTCATGTTGTTTTCTCTTCATCACCATTTCCTTTCGCTCTTGCAGTGTAGCTGATAACATAATATTTGAGCAGCATATATTGTCTAGTTTGAACAATTAGGAATTTAGGATCCTCAAAATCTGTTGTTGGTAATTTGTTTGTGTTTCATTTATATTTTTCATAGCTTATGTTTCTTCTTTTCATTCTCTTGTAATCACCTTTTGTCTGGTTGTATTTTGATCATGTAGGCAGCTTCAGAAATGGATTATCGTCCTAGTCGAATGGCTGTTGTGGCAAAATGCGCTGAGGCATTCATAAGGGAATTCTTCGATCAGAATCCCTTGAGCCATGTTGGGCTAGTGACAATTAAAGATGGCATTTCTCATCGACTTACGGAGATTGGAGGGAGTCCAGAGTCACAGATTAACGCATTGATGGGCAAGCTTGAGTGTTCTGGTGATTCATCTCTCCAGAATGCTCTAGAACTTGTCAATGGTTACTTGAACCAGATTCCTTCCTATGGTCACAAGGAAGTATTGTTTTTGTACTCCGCACTGAACACATGTGATCCTGGTGATATCATGGAGACAATACAAAAATGCAAGAAATCCAAAGTTAGATGTTCGGTTATTGGGCTTGCTGCAGAAATTTTCATTTGCAAGCATCTCTGTGAAGAGACTGGTGGATCATATACGGTTGCACTAGACGAGGTGCTAAAATATGCTTGTGTTTGTAGCTTTTACTCTTGATATTCAAATCCTGTGATGATGAGATAATGTTTCTTTCTTTTGGCAGTCCCACTTCAAGGAATTGCTGCTTGAACATGCTCCTCCACCACCTGCTATTGCAGAGTATGCTGCAGCTAATTTGATTAAGATGGGTTTTCCACAGAGGGGGGCAGAGGATCTTATCTCCATCTGCTCTTGTCACAAAAAAATTAAGTCTGGTGCTGAAGGTTACATATGTCCCAGATGCAAAGTTAATGTATGTGAGCTTCCCACGGAGTGCCGAACATGTGGTCTAACACTTGTTAGTTCCCCACATCTGGCACGATCCTATCACCATCTCTTCCCTGTAACGCCGTTTGATGAGGTGACGTTCAAATTAGGTCAAAAGGGAGGACAAAATTGTTTTGGCTGCCAGCAGAGTCTCATTAACACGGGTATGCTGAAACACATCTCCGCCCAAATATGCTGCCTTCTTGCTTCGGTTAATTTTCTTCAAATGAGGAAATATATCTTTAATGTCCTTGGTCTCTGTGTTAGAAAATGAGTAATTATCATAATGAAGCAGTTCCGGTCTCTGTTGCCTTATTTATTTTATGTCCTTCCATTTAGTGGGTTGTTATTGTGTATACCATGGTGTGCTTTCTTTATCCATGTTATTGTCACTTGAGAGTGAAGTGTGGATTATCAACTTAACCCCACAAACAAAGTTGCATAGGGCACCAGCCTTAAATTCTTTCAGCATT
The DNA here is from genome assembly GCA_963921465.1 of Triticum timopheevii. Lineage (NCBI taxonomy): Eukaryota > Viridiplantae > Streptophyta > Magnoliopsida > Poales > Poaceae > Triticum > Triticum timopheevii. The sequence continues at coordinate 474,108,930 of OY997264.1, read as the reverse complement.
TAGAAGCGAACTGTCAATGGAACATAACTTAGTTCTGCAGTTTCGAGAGTGGGGAGAATTATTATCCTTCTGAATTCACATGATTTTCTTTTCTTGACAATCTCATTTATGTCTTTGTTCTATGTTATGCTAGTAGGAGTATCTTATATATTCTTATGCACTGTAATCATCAGGTTCATTGACTTTTCCTCCATTTAACATTGCAGGTGGCCAATCTAATATCCATGTCCGCTGTCCAAAATGCAACCACCACTTCTGCTTCGACTGTGATATTTACATCCACGAGAGCTTGCATAACTGCCCCGGTTGCGAGAGTCAGCGCAGTTCATCTCGATAGAGACTCTGCCATTGTGTGCATTGTTCAGGTGTTGATCCCTTTTTGAGTCGGAGCTACGCATTGTTGTAAGCTTTCTGGTGCGCTGGCATTGATGACAGTATTTGCTGGATAATCAAACGGTGTACAGATAACACCTGGCATCCTTTTGTTGGCGCCGCTTGTTAGATTGGGCTAGCTAGTTAAGCTATCGATGATGCAATTAGAGGTGGAGGTGCTGAGAGTAGAGCGTTGTGTTGAGAAGAGACTTGAGGAATGTACGACGTGAAGAATGGAAACTTGGTAGCTCTTGCTGTTTTTTCTGAAGCAAGATCAATATATGTTATTTTCTTCAGTGTCTTGGTCCGTGTGTTTGCTTGACATGCTACCGCGGGGTCAACTTGCATAGAAACAGCTTTCTTCTAGGTGAGATACATGAGATCTGCCATTTTTGCGCAGAGAAAACAAGCCGTTGTGCCGTGTGAGAATCAGCCCAGTAGAAAGAAGCGTTCAACTAGTGTATGATTCTTTGGCTTGCCATTATGGATCGAATTTGCATTTGAACTATTTTGACATGGTGCATACTGAATCTTTTCGTTGTGATGTGATACACGAATCGTTGATAATACAGTAAGTTTTTAAAACCTTTTCCGTGATGTGGTCTGTGGCCAGCACGCCATGGGGATTGGCAATTGCATCGTCTTGTTGGTTGAAAGTGCAAGGGATCACCGTATTTCCCCTGGAGGCCGTGCTTGACCTTGACGTCGAGTACTACTGCTTTGCACCAGTGTAGGATTGCAGGCGGAGCTGCTGGAAGCGAAACGTTTGTCCAACGACCGTTACGACTCACGACGGTCACTGCTGGAGCAGGGCCCTGGATGGAGACGGTGCTGATGGCCGCCAGGTTGGCGGCGGTCGACGTGGACGTGCAGGTGCAGGTGCAGTGCGCGACCGTCGCCGTCCCTTGCAGCTTTCCGATAATGTCGTCCGGCACTCACTGCTGGTTGCCTGCGCGCGGGTGATGCGGCCCGTGGGCCATCGAGCCCGTGCAATGATGACACCACCGGAGTGGACTTTCGCCCCGTCCCGTCCCGGAGGGACAGCGACATGGCTCGCCATCACGCTGCCTGCTCGGCTTTGCTCCTCCGCCGCACCGGGCTCTGCTCCACCGTTTACAAAGGCAACAGCCAGCAGTGCGTCGGTCGATCATGCATGCCCCCCTTCCCTTTCCGGCTCCAGCCCCCAGCCTAGGGGTTGGTTATGCTATGCATGCACGATTCAGTCAGCTGCGTGCATGATTCGCGCCGGCACTGCCCGTGAACCGGCTGCTCATGGCGCAGTTATAGCCGGCCGGGCCGGAGGAAGGTGGTAGCGCCAGCCGATTGATCTGGGTCTTTCTTGCTGTTTTAACAAGTGCGTGCGTGCATGCTATAAAGTCCAAAGCTTTTCGGGTGCAATTTGCCAAAGGTGGTGTGTGTGTGTGTGTGTGTGTGTGTGTGTGTTGGTGGTCGCCTTTTGGGACGGGACGCGCCTTTTCGCAGCCCGTAAGTTTACCACAAGCTTTCTTTCTTTCTACTAGCACCATAGAGATATCATGCCCACTTTGCGGCTGAAATGAAATCTACAGCGTGAAAAGGGCATGTAGCTAGCTACCGTTTACTCTGTGGACGAAGGTGCACTGCGTGCTTCGCTCTGCAGAACCCCCTAAAAAAACCAGCCCGTCAACGCAGCAGGTGCAGCATTATTTTTTCCCGATACGCCACGCCCCCCTACGTACGAGTCCTTCCATCAAAGTATAATAAGCGTGGATGTACCGTACTGTGCCTTGAACCGAGTAGCGCATGCATGCATTCGGTGCATCTCGTGCGTCACTCACAAAATATATAATTATATTCCTGTTCGTTGAGATGAGCTAGCTCAGCTCGCGTACGCGCTGAGGCAGACGACCCAACGGCTGCATCATATTGGTGTGACGATGTAACTCGGTGGTGGTTCACCTGCATCGGGGAACTTAATCGGGTCCCAACTACTGGATCCTCCTCCCTCGTCTCCTCGACCGGCATTGCTTGTTCCGTCGGTACAACAAGGATGGATGACGTGACGGGAAACGCGTTAGGGTTAGGCTGCTCGGCGCATGAGCACTGCGCACTCCAATAGCATGATCGGTCTTCCACGCCAGGAAGTTAGTTCGTTGCCAAAGGGCGAGAAGCAGACCCCGAAAGCATGACCGGCTGTTGCACTGCCTCTGCCTGCCAGTGCCAGCCAACTGGACAACGGTGGAGTGTTTGATAGACTAGACTAATAACATCGCCATGGAATTTTCTCCCTTATGGAAAAGGAGGATAAGTCAAATTACTGCTTGCATGATATGCCGTGGATTTTATTTTTCCTCCTCCCCGTTTTCGGGTCCTTTTGTTATCTTCTGTTTTGTTCTCTCTTTTTGCGCCTATTTTCGCTTTGAAGACCTTTCGGCTCCATGCCTCCGTCTACCCTTGTGAAATCTTGCCGTGTGTGTTAAAAAAAATCTATTCCCGCCAATAAAACAAATTATATCATTTTAAAAGGAGAAAACAAGTAAGCTTTTTCTAACACAATACAGACGCAAGCGCTCATACATACGCGCATACACTCGTCCTATGAACACACACGCACATCCTATCCCTATGAGCACCTTCGATAGAGTGAGCCAGCATATCATCTTGAGATTTACGAAGTCACCCTAGGCGCCTCGTCGTCAACAGGAACGTCTCCTCCCACTGAAAGCGCATCGCCGAAAATCCTGAAATAAATTCAGGAATAATGAGAGCATCAGGACTTGAAACTTGGTGGGCTAGGGATACCACTGTCCCTCTAAGAGCATCTTCAATAGACAGTCCAAACGTAAAAATACCTAACTTTTGGACCATCCGGGCAAAAAACGCTGCTCCAATAGACGATCCATATGCAAAAATATTTAGACCGCGACCTCCCAATGATGTAAAATTGAAAACTTTGTGATGCAAATTTACATCACGAGATGCAACTGATGTAAAACCACGGCCGCCCGCCAACCGCCCAACCGCCACTTCATTCCCCTTCCGCCCCGCGACCGCCCGCCGCCGCCCCGCCGCAGCTTTCCGACACCGCCCACCGTAGATCCAGATCGCCGCCGCCGATACCCCCCTGCCTGGGCCGCCGCCTGCCGCCGCACCACCCCATAGCGTCCGCTTCCGCTCCGGACGTCTCCGCCCCGCCCCGACCCCGTCCACCTCCTCTCCGGCCGCCTCCACCTCCGGTCTGGTCCGTTCTCCGCCGGGCCCCGACCTCGTCCACCTCCGCTCCATCCGCCTCCGCCGGCCCCTCTCCGTCCACCTCCTCTTCGGTCGCCTCCGCCTCCGGTCCGTCTACGGCCCCGCTCCGTCCGCCTCCGCCCCGCGCCGCACGCCACCGCCCCGGCTCCGTCCGCCTCTGCCCCGCGACGTCGAGGCGAAAAAGAAGGGGGTGAAGAAGGAGGACGAGGACGACCCCTCGACTGTGATCCCTATCGAGTCGTCGGATGAGGACTGGGGTGACTCCGAGGAGGAGGACGAGGGGTGCGATGACCCGACCAAGGACGAGTTCTGGGAGCAGTTCCGCAGCTCCGACGACGAGGAGTAGTTTCATCTAGTAGTTCGAATAAGTAGTAGTTGAATTTGTGTATGAAACTATGTTGGATTTCATGTTTGAACTATGTTGAGATGAAGTAGTAGTTGGCCATTTTAATCTTCATTTTGGACCATCTGTTGGAGTTGCTCTTTTTTTACATCTCCGTTTTGGACCATCTGTTGGCGTTGAGCCTTTTCCGGAGATGTAAAAAGCACTTTTTTGTGCTTCAAATTTGGACCATCACCGGTGTGGACCACCAAAATTTGAACCATCTATTGAAGATGCTCTAACCATTCAATCACAGGTTGGTTCACGAAAGCAAGTAAGCTTACACACATGGGTCTTCCCTAAAATACATGGAACCAGTTAGGCCCCGCTTGGATTACTGTTTTCGCTCGTATTCAGCTGGTTAAGGATACACATTGGACACGCCGTTTTGTTTTCAGGTGGAAAATCAGGTGTGAATGATAGTTTACGCCTGTAAAATAAAAACAAGTGCAGAAATTTACACCCATCCCAAGCGGGCCCTTGAGAAAATCTCCAATGACACAAATACTATTGCCATTCATGTGCTTTCCAGGCCTTCTCTTATATCTCTTCCTTTTCTATTACATCTCCTATTTGAAGATTATTATGAACATCATCTTCTTCATTTGGGGCCCTTCTACATCTCTGCTGCACAGTTTTTGTCATTGTCCTATCTCCTTTTTTTTCTTTCTTTTTTTGACTCCCTCCTTCGTCACAAGAACAAGATGACATAGAGCATGAAGAAATCATTGACATATTGTCATCAAGATGGTCCTACGTCTTATACCTTAGACATATTTTACAAAAGGAGTAAATTTCACACTTTATTCTCAGGGTGTGATCTTGTGTAGTCATATTGTCCCTTTTTTGGTCTCATGCCGCATCTATCTAATTCATTATTTTCCCAAACTAACAAGGTGGGTCCATTTTATTAGGATGACATGGCAGTCGACTAGGCGGACAACTCAAATCCTTATCCACTATGGTTGTACTTCCTTCGTTTTTATTTAGTTCGCATATTAGCTTTGGTCAAAGTCAAGCTTTACAAACTTTGACCAAGTTTATAAACAAAAATATTAAGATATACAATAACAAATCAACAACATTAGATTTATTATTGAATGTACTTTCACATCCTATAAATTTATTATGATAAATGTTCTATATTGTTTTCTATAAACTTGGTCAAACTTTACGAAGTTTGACTTCAGTCAACTCTAATATGTAGAGTAAATAAAAACGGAGGGAGTATCTGATATGGCTCATCAATTATTGCACAATTTCATATAGTCATCTAGGGATGACAATTTTGCCCATTGGTATGGGTACCCGTGGGTACCCTGCCCGAATGCAGTGGGCATGGGATGAGACTTTGTACCCGGTAATGGTATCCATACCCGTAAAATATGGCTAGGGCATCGGTATGAAATTGTGTATGTGGGTAACCCAATGGATACCCAAAAAGAGTTAATATATGGGAAAAAAATCCTATGTCATGTGGGGTTAACATCAAACCCCTACGATCCTACCAAAAACCAAAAACCCATGATTCCCGAAACCAGTTGTAGCCCACCGGCTTGCCACTTCTCATATGTCTTACGTGATTAATTTCTCTACTTTTTTATATGGTAATGCAATATATTGTTTTTTTTAGAACGAAGACGCATGATGCGTCCGGCTTTAAATTAATAAAGCCCACCAACAGGCAGCATCCTCAAGGACTACAATACAGGAGTAACAGTCTAAAAAGGAAAAAAAAGGCCGAAGCCAAAAGTACTGAACATGCAACTGGCCGCAGCCTGGGAAGAGAACATAAACTAGAAGCTCGACAGGCAGCCAGACAAATGAAATGCCAAAATAGCTCCAAAAGCAACAACTTAGGCACGGGCTTCCACCTGGATCATGCGGATCCGCTCCATGGCCTCCAGCATCCGATCTGCATCACGCCGTTTCCTCAACGGAGTCCATGTCTGTAGGAACACATGGCATTTGAAAATAATGTCAGCAGGATGGTTAGGGAACTTGTGTTCGATTGTCATCTTATTGCGTATGGTCCAAAGAGACCAGCACAACGCCCCTACGCAGCGCCACAACACATGTCCGAAACTACCCTGATGCGCAAGGAGGATCCTACGAAGGTCCGAAGTCGAATTGGGATTCCAAGTCTGATCAAAAGCCTTACGGACGGCACTCCAGGCAAAGCGGGCCAGATGGCACTTGAAAAAGATGTGGTTGGCATCTTCATGCTGGCCACAGAGCGCACAAGAGCCATCCGAAGGGCCATGTCTAATGGCAATGTTGTTAGAAGAAGGGAGGCGATCGCGAAAAAGTTGCCATAGGAAAACTTTGATCTTCAAAGGAATGGACGCTTTCCATAGCCCCCTAGCTATGTCAAGCGTCGGTCCCTCGGTCAGCTTGTTATAAAGGGATTGGACCAAGAACTTTCCTGAGCTCGTGAGGGACCAAGAGACCGAGTCCTTCTCAGGGAGAAGAGAGAAACCCTGCACCTTAGCTAGGAGCCCATCCCAGCTAGCGCGTTCGTGGGTGAGGAGAGGCCTTTTGAAGGAGATGGCGGGGGGTGCATCTAAGCGCATCGGCCACCATAATGTCGACGTTAGTGGCCAGTTGATATATGGCAAAGTGGCTCTGCCAGAGAGGCTTTGTTCCTAGCCAGTGATCGAGCCAGAATCGCGTAGATTCCCCATTTTTAACACTGAACTTGGCTCCTAACGTGAAGGCAGGCTTAACAGCCTGAATTCCATTCCAGAAAGGCGATCCCTTCGCCTTTGAGGTAAGGAAATTTCCATCTGGGAAATATTTGGCACGAAGGATATCAGCCCAAAGCCCTTGCTCGTTCTGGGAGAGTTTCCAGATCCACTTGACGAGAAGCGCCACATTCATAAGTTTGGAGTTGAGGATCCCGAGACCACCGAATTTCTTAGGGCGGCAAAGCGCCGCCCACTTGATAAGGTGGTACTTCTTCTTGTTCCCAGTTCCTTCCCAAAAGAACTTAGACCTGGGGGTGTCGAATTTGGCGTGGACACCGTCGGCCAACAGGAACATGCCCATAGTAAACAAGGGCAGGGAAGACAGACTGGAATTAGTCAGAATCAGCCTGGCCGCAGAGGACAAGAACCTGCCACGCCAGGGACTAACCCGATTCGCCACCTTGCCGTATAAGGGTTCCCATTCGAGGATCGAGATGTGTTTGTCCGAAATGGGAAGGCCTAGGTACTTAAATGGAAAACTCCCTAGTTTGCAGTTAAGTAAGTTGGCAATGCGGGTGGCCTGGTGATCGTCCATCCCTATGGCAATCACCTCACTCTTTGCAAAGTTAATCTTCAGGCCAGAAATGATCTCGAAAGCGAGAAGGATGAGCTTGATCGAGGCTACACTATTATCGTCGGGCTCGAAGAGGAGCAAGGTGTCGTCCGCGTATTGGAGATGGGTGATCCCTCCGGGGCACAGATGAGGAACAACACCTCGAATGTGGCCAGCGACCTTGGCCTTGTTCACCATGGCCGAGAGGGCATCGGCAACAAAATTGAAGATTAAAGGCGAGGAGGGGTCTCCTTGTCTAAGCCCACGTTTGTTGCGGAAGAAATTCCCAATTTCTCTGTTAATCGACACCGCTGTCTGGCCCCCCGAAACCAGATGCATAATGCGGTGGATGAAACCCGACTCGAATCCCTTCCGAGTGAGTACTTCACGAATGAACTCCCAGTTCACTCGGTCGTAAGCTGTCTCGAAATCAAGCTTAAAAAGCACGGCCGAATGGTGTGTGCGCTTAAGCTCGTGGACGATCTCTTGCAAGACCACCGGGCCTTCCAGGATGTTACGGCCTTTGAGGAAACCGGACTGGCTACGGTCGATCACACGTTGGGCAACCGGGGCAAGACGCGTGGTGTAAGCCTTGGAGCAGATCTTGAAGGGGACGTTGATAAGAGTGATAGGACGGTATTGCTTAATCGAATCGGCCCCCTTCACTTTAGGGATGAGACTGATGACACCGTAGTTAAGGCGCGATATGTCGACCGTGCCCAATGCAAAGCCGTTGATGATGTCGTAAAACGTGTCCTTGAGAGCCGGCCAGAACCGCCGAAAGAAGATCACCGGCCAGCCGTCCGACCCAGGCGCAGTATCGATCTTCATTGAGCCTAGCGCGTCGTCGATCTCCTGAGTGGAGAAGGATAAAGCGAGACCGTCGTTTTCGGCTTGTGTGACCCGTGATTCTTCCCGCAGAAGTCATCACGCAGACGCAAAACCTTCCCTTCCGCCGTTCCCAGGAGGGAAAGGAAAAAATCGTATATATGTCTCGAGATATCAGCCTGGCTAACCAAAACCCCCTGGTCCGATTGCAGTCTCAAGATCGAACATTTCCTTTTACGTCCATTGGCGAAGGCGTGAAAGTAGCCTGTGTTAGCATCCCCCTTGGTGACCCACTTGACACCGCCCCTACGGCGCCAGTATTCCTCCTCTTCCCTGAGGATGGCCAAGACTTGGTTTTCTAGGGCATAACGGCAAGCCCACTCAGCCTCCGAAAAGGGTCTGGTGTCTGCCTTGATGTCGAGAGCTTTAATCTCTTCGATAAGAGCTTCCCTAGCTCGCTTTGCCTCGCTACCATGGTTTGCTCCCCACCCACGGAGGAAGCCATGCAGGGCGCTGGCAGCCGAAATCCAAGCGTCTAGGGGGCCCCTGGAGCGGCCACTCGAAGTCTTGGCAAGCTCCCAGCGAGCGAGGAGCAACGGGATGAAACCCTCTACCTCAAACCACCCTGATTCGAAGTAAAAACGCTTGCTACGCTTGATCCTATCCTCCCCAGAGGCCAGGATCAGCGGGACGTGATAAGAGCCAATGCGAGTTTCCGCGACCAAGGTGCACATGGGAAAGATCATCTCCCAGTCAGCCGAGACGAACACACGGTCGAGGACACTACGGATTGGATTTAGTTGTTTATTGGTCCAAGTATACCTGGCCCCAGTCCTAGCGAGCTCACGTAAGGCGCAGGCCGCAATGGCGTTGTTGAAAAGGGAAATCCTAGTCCAGTCGATGTTGTCATTGTTTTTGTCTGCGCTCGAACGAATGAGGTTAAAATCACCCCCAAGAACAATGGGGATGTTAGCAGCTTGCTTGGCCCCAACCAAGACTTGGATTTCGCTCAAGAAATCAGCCGAACGCGTGTGATCGGCCGGGCCATAGACACAGACAATCGCCCAGGAGGCGAGCGAGATTCTATGCTTAATCGTCACAGCAATGAAAAAAGAGCCAACGTCCCAGGTTACAATATCACACACATCAGAATTACATCCCAATAGAAGACCGCCCGAATGACCCACGGAAGGGACCCAACCCCACACGAAGCGATGAAGAGGATCATAGGTCGAAAGATCGCGATAAGTAAAGTCCGCCTTGATAGTTTCTTGAAGAGCTACGACGTCGATACTTTCACGAGCAATATACTCCCTAAGTTGCGTGCGACGACCCGAGTGCCTGCAACCCCGGATGTTCCAGAAGATGTAACGCATCAGATAATGCGGTTGCGAAGGCGAACCCCCCCGGAGGTCACCGGTTTAGCCACACGTTTCTTAGCCTGGGCACGGCTAGTCGTTGGCGCTGCGGCAACCTCCCTGGTTGCAGCAGCACCCTCCGACAGGACCAGGGAGGGGGAATCCGAAGACACATGAGTGGCGGGGATCCCCAGCGTTGTGTCCGCGGCTTCCCTGGCCTTGGCCGCAGCAGCGGCTTCTGCTAGAGCCGCTTGGGCCTCCTCGCGAGCACAAATAAGAGACACAAGCTCACCACGGTCCTTGCCTAATTCGAAACCGCTGTCGTCTAAGATCGTAGCTAGTTGCGGATCGGTGAAAGCGTTCAGAATCTTAAAAGAGCGGGGAGGGTTACCTGAGATCTCCATGTTCTTATCCGCCAGACGAAGTTGCGCACTCTCCAGGGAAGATAGATCGCCCAACGCCGCCTTGGCCCGAGCGCTGGGGGCACGCTGGGGGACCGGGGACGCCCGAGAGCGACGCGCCTTGGCCGCCGTGCCCGCAGAGCCCAACGCCGCCTGGAGGTCCACCACGGCCGGCGCCACAGGAGACGGGAGCGCCAGCGTGGCAAGCTTGGCAGAGGGCTTCCGCCCGGCCGACTTCTTGGGGGCACGACCGGATCCCCCCGAGCTGCGACGGCTAGACAGAGGGGTGGCCATAGCAGGCTCGTTGAGCACCGCACCCGAGTCTGAACCAGGCAGGCGAGGGGAGGCAGGCCCGCCAGCCAACTCCAGACGGCCAGCAACAGGCAGCGGCGCCGAGCCCACCAGGTTGAAAGCCCCCACTAGGGCGCGGGACGGGGGCGGGCTGCTCCCAACCGTGTCCGCAATCGCCAGAGTCCCAGGCATCGCGAGCTCCTTCCTTCGTCAAGCGCCAGTTCTTGAATGCCCAGCTGGTTCCAAGTCTCTGTGTCAATAGGCGTGTCTGGCAGACTGTCCTCAGGCTCTGCATCCTGGCCGGCCATGTCAACATCCATAGCGCGGCCCGAGCCACCGATGGGTTGGCCACCCTTGGCCCCATGATCAGGCCCCTGCGGGCCAGCAGGCCCACCGATCCCCGAACCAAGCGGGCCACCACTCTTGTCTCCCGGGTGTGAGGGGTTGTTGTTGGGACCGGACATCGCCGGCCCATCACCAGGACGCATAGGAAGCTTCTCCACCTCCACCCGGATGTCGTATCCCTCATGGTTGAACCAGACTTGGACAAATCCGTTCATCTTGTCAGGAGCTCGAACACCAAACTTCATCCTCACCGGTCCCACCCGGATAAGGGGAAGATCATCCACCACGATCGGCCTACCCAGCATCTTGAGCCCCTCCATCAGACGGTCAGCACGGCGGTGCTTCTTGGGGATGCCATGGAGGCAAAGCCACACCTCAGGCATGGAGAGGGGGATTATCGCCTCCTGGATCGAGTCACGCACCAGAACAGTAATGTCGTGGATGGATAGGAAAAGTTTACCACTTGTCTTGGCCATGTGCAGCAGATCTGCAGAAGGAAACACCATCGCAAAGTCATTGTCGCCCACCTGCTCAATCTGCCAGTCCCAATCACCGGCCACCATGTGCTTGAGTTCCTGTTTGAGCACACCCAGCGAGAGCCTCCCTGGCTCCGCTGAGAGGATGGCACCATTGGCAACCTTAGAGGCCTCGTCGACGACCAACAAATCATCTTCAAACTCCATGCAAAAGAAACCCTCGCCCAGAATGGCGCTGCCCATGATCTGGAGGAGCGGCTGTTTGCCCCGAGTAGGACAGTAAGCCGAAGCGTGACCCTCCTGCTTGCAGATCACACAGAGAGGGGGGAAAGTGCACTTGGCCTGGAAGTGACCGGTCCGGCCACACTTGAAGCATTCCCCACCCTCCTCCTCGACCGGAATGGGGGCAACCGCCGAGCCCCGCGGTGCATCGACCGCGGCCACCGCGAGCGGAGCGGCCCCAGCCCGAGGCTTCTTAGCCAGCGGGTCACCATGACCGTCGCTGCAAGGGGAAGGTCCTGCGATTTGCGTTCCAGCTCACGCCGCCACGTACCATGCTTGCGCTTCTTCTTCTGCTCTTGTTGGCCCCACCAGGGCGGAGGAGGACCCCAAACCCCCTCACGCCCTTGGAAGCCAGATCCAGAATCCTGTCCCTGGAAACCACCTTGACCACGCCCAGATCCACCGCCCTGGCCGTGGGAGGAACCACCACCGCCATCCGCACGCCCCGCAGCCTTGGTCCGCTGACTGCGCTTCGCCTGCTCCCGAAGGGCCTTTTCGCGCCGCCATTCCTCCTCCGGGCGCGGGGGCTCCATTGGGCGCTTGTCCGCACGGCGGTCACCCATGGCCGTCGCCTCGACAAAAGACCGCGAGAGAGGGGGAGGGGGAGGAATGGGGATGAGAGATCTGGCGGAGAAACGGTGGCGCCGCACCTCACTGTGTCGAGCCGGAAACCCTAGCGAGGGGTCATGGCACCCCCTGCGCAGCCATATAAAGCGATGGCCAGCAGGCTCCCGGCCCCCCCCGGGCCAGGCCGACCCGACGGGCCGAACGGTCCAGGCCCAGCGCCTGGGCCCACACCGAGGGACCCGACAGCCAACGGGCCAAGCGATGCTGGCCCAGGGCCCAGAGACCCGCGGCGGGCCCAGGGGCGGGGCAGTCGACGCCAACCCTAGCAAAGCTCCCACCTCCGGCGCCCCCTCCGTCGCCCGCGCCGCCTCCGGCCCCGACGGCGCCGTCGATGGCAAGGCAGGGAGAGCAGGCCACTCCTTCGGCGACGCCGGGGCCGCCGCGGGCCCCGAGCACCTAGGAGAGCGCGGGAGCGCCGGACCAGCCCCCGGAGCGCGCGGAGCGAACGCCTCCGGCCTCCAGCACCGGACCGTCGTCGCCCGCGAGCCCCCACCCCCCGGCGCAAAGCGGCGGCGCCGGTCACCCCGACCAGCCCCGCCGCGAGCCGCCGCGAGCACGAAATCGCCTAGCGACGCCCCCGCCGGAGGGGGAGCAAACCGCGGAGAGGAGATCCCGTCCTCGTCGTCTGACTCATCCCCCGACAAAGCCCAGAACCGACCACCGCAGCTCGCCTGGCCTTCCCCAGGAGAGCACGCCGGGGCGGCGGGCGGCGGGGCGCCGCAGGGACCCCGCCGCACCAGAACCCAGGCCGACGCCGCGCCGGAGGCGCGCAGGGAGGCGGAGTCGCCGCCCGAGTCGCCACGGGACGCCTCCAACGGGACACTCGATTCGAAATCCATCCTCTTTCAGCACTTTATGCAATATATATTGTACACACAAGATATCCAGTGGGTAGGGGCATTGGTGTCAATTTGTGCCCACAGGTACGAAGTGAATGGGTATAGATAATTTCTGTGGGTATAAGTTTGGACAGAAGGGGATTGTGCCGATCCATACCATATCTATTGCCATAATGCATCCTTACAAATGGATCCAGCTGGTGGTTGAAAAGAATTTATTCTCTTCGTCCTTATCTCCTCGTTTTCCGTGATTGAAATTTGACCATTTTTAGCACCAATAATATATTAATTATTCATTAATTACATGAAATAAAAATTTAAACAACATGTTTTACCTTGTATTGAATTGTATAGTTTTTGTGGCATACAGTAACAAACATTTTGTTAGTCAGATTGATGGTTAAAGTTGGACCTCGCAATATGAGTGCACCATATATTAATAGGAACATACGGAGTAAAAATACGAAGTTGCCTAGTTAAGGCTTTCTTTGGTTCGTAGGAATTTTGTATAAATTGTGTATGATATGATTCTTATAGGGAAAATTCCCTTAAAACCTTACTTTGTAAAATATTCCTAATTCCTGGTTTAGTAGCCCTCATCATATTTTGGGTCATATTTTAATCATGATTTTAACTGTTAAAATATAAGTTGCACGTACCAAAAGTATAACTATTGTAAAAATTATTCAAATACGAATTCAACAATATATTTTTTGTTACACATGCATTAAAGTTTTGCTAGTCAAATATGTGAACAAAATTAAAAATGTAACGAAAATCCATATTTAAATACTGCCGTCCCCGTTCAAGCGCTCCACTGGCAGGGGCGAACCAGAATTCAATGCACCGCCTCCGGCGTCCTGTGACCTCCGGCTCCAACTAGGCGCTCCCTCCTCACCGCCGCCTCTCCCGGTGACTTGATTGCCTGCTGTAAAAAAAAAAGAAAAAAAAAGGAACGCCGTCCCGGAAAGGAGCCAGCCAAACCCCCGTCGTCACTCGTCACTGGATTTAAACCCCCACGCTGACCTCTGCTCCGCCTCCCTTCCTTCCCTTCCCTTGGCATCCCTTGCACGTTTCTCCTCTCCTCTCCTCTCTCCCGCGGGTCAAACCAAGCCAAAGGACACAAGAGAAGAAGCCGCACCCAAACGCTCCACCTCCAGCCACTAATGTCGCGCCGCCTCCCCTCCAATTCCACCACAGCCGCAACGCGCCGCCCCACCATAGCGGCGGTATAAGAGCCCGGGCGGAGAGAGCCGGGTTGGGTTGGGTTGGGCTTGGGAATTGGGATCGATCGAGGAGGCGCGCGGCGGGCGATGGAGAGCGCGTGGAGGAAGACCAAGCGGGCGCTGGCCCTCCGCCTCTGTCTGCACGTCCCCGCGGTGGCCGACGGCGGCGAGCCGAGGCCGGCGGCGTCGGGCGCCGGCGGGTGTCGGGGCGAGGCGGCCGTGACGGTGGGGTCCGCGCCCGAGGAGCTGGCGGCCGGCGGCGGCGGCGCGCTGCGGAGGTCCAAGTCCGGGAGCAGGTCCTCCTCCAAGGTGAGGCAGTTTCCGAGTAATAATAATACCTTGCGTTTCTAATGCAGAATAAATGAAAATAAAACCGGGAGCTCTGCGTTTACTGAATTAGATTTGAAATGCTGGTTTGTAGCGAGATGCGCATCCGTCCGCGCGAATTTCGGGTTCGCCTGACCCGCCTACGATTTATCACCAGTAGACGACCGATTTTCTGCATGTCCACGATATTTTATTTTAGACCTGGTTGCTTTCTAAAAGCGTTTTACAAATTCAGAGCTCTTGGATTAATACCCCGTGTAGACTGTAGCCGATTCGGAGCGTACCCATCCTCCTCGTGATCGCCGCCGTTGCTTTGTTTCGTGCGCCCCTTCCGAATCATACATGTCCATTTTCTCAATCCTGCACTACCACTACTACTATTGCCGTGGCTTTGGGCCATTCACTTCTTTCCATCGGCAGCAGATAGTAGTAGTAGCAAACTTCCAATACAGTGTTGTGCCAGCCGTGATCTGCTCAGCGCCATATCTTTTTAAGCTAATCAATATTTGACTTTGCATTGGATATGCATAATTGCGCACAACGTGGGCCCACTTTCCTATTGCATCCCACTATTAATGAATTCCACTTGCCCCCCTCCCCTGAAAAGGACCGCGAAAAGCTCGCTTCCTTTGATCATCACCTGCCCGTGGCGCCGTCACGTGGAGCAAATCCCCAACTCTTTCCTCCTACCACCAGCTTTCTGTCTTTATGGCAAACGTTCCAACTTGGCACCAGCGATGCAAATTGATGAAATTGCTTCTTGTTTATGGCATCATTTTTCTGTGGTGAATGGGCCTTGACTGCCAAGTGCAACTGCAACTGCAACTGCATGCATGGTTTGACCATGCGTATGTATGACAATTCAACAAGCAACCTCACGAGGATTGCGCCTCTTTACTTGACATTTTGTTGTGCGCTTTTTTTCCCATGTAACAAATAAACTTTTGTAGAACAGGAAGTGAATTACTTCTGATGCATGTAATCACACGTTTATGTTTTTGTGTGTGTGTGTGTGTGTGTGTTTCTAATTTGAACCGAAGCACAGTGCTCCTAGTTTAGTTTTGCTTCTTTTGTTAGGTATCACATTCTTGTTGGTTATGTCCTTCGAGTTGGCGAGTTTACTTTGCATGCAAAGTTGGCCTTTACCATTTGCAAAACCATTGAACTTAAATATATGGGGTTGAAACTTATGGTGGTGATAATATATTCAAAGTGAATGGTCAATTGCTTCAGTATAACAACATGTGGGGATAAGACCAGATTTTTTCTTTGCTTTGAAAGTTGGTGGTAGGCGGCTTGGCCCTGTTCAAAGGATGTCCTTGGTTTGTACTTTGATTTTGGCAAATTCATGAAATAGCTAACCTCGTTATGTTTGTAAAAGTTGACTGACGCAAACATTTACCTCATGTTTGTAGTAGTTGACACAAACAGTTACACTTTCTTGATGAAATATCTTGGTTTGACAAATTCATGAAACCGTTAACCTCTTTATCTTTGTAATAGTTGACACAACCAATTACATTTTCTCAATGGTGATGGACCAATTAAAAACAAAGTGCTAGACTTGATGTTGGTTTACCCTGTTCTTATAATGGAGTTTGATCTGTGCTTATATAGAGTTGTGCCATTGTCTTCTCTTTTTATCGTGTATGTAA
This sequence comes from Triticum timopheevii, assembly GCA_963921465.1. Classification (NCBI taxonomy): domain Eukaryota; kingdom Viridiplantae; phylum Streptophyta; class Magnoliopsida; order Poales; family Poaceae; genus Triticum; species Triticum timopheevii. Next base: position 474,092,990 of record OY997264.1, on the reverse strand, counting down.
GGTGGTACTTGACCCAGACACAGGAAAAATGTCCTTTCGTAGGCTAGCGTTGGCAGGGTCAAAATGGAACTGAATGTTTGTCCTTTCCATGCAAAAATGGAAACAGTGAGCATTTTCCGAAAACTTAAACAGAAAAGTTCAGAGCTTAAGCGGAAACTTTGCCCCGGAAAAAGATGCATAGTCGGAATAGCTGTTTCTTCTGGAAACAGAAACAGTTCCGGAATTTCTGTTTATGTAACTGTGTGTCTAGCTCATACTCAACTAGCCAAAGGCCCATCCACAATAACCCTAAATTCTTTTTCTGTCTAGCTCCCGATCTTTTCTCTTAGAACACAATGCTACCCTCTAGGCTCGCACGACTCGGAGAACTTGTGGTCATGCTGATACATTTTGTTGTTGTTATGCTGCCAAAGGTGGAAATAAATACTTTGTCATTTTCTAAAAAAAAACCCACTCTTTCATCCAACTACCAGAGTTCTTTCTTCAGGGCAAACGTTCCAACTTGGCACTATGCACTATCCATCGCAAGAAATGCAAATTGATGAAATAGTTTAATGCTTAAATTATTTCTGTGTCTTGACTGCCAACTGCATGCTTGGTTTGACTATATGGGTGCCAATTCAACAAAGTCTCATAAGGATTACCTCATTGAGGTGACATTTTGTTGTGCATGCTTGCTGACTTTTCATAAAAGAAAACTGAACTCTTTACAACAGAAATTTAAGTACTTACGATGTAATGTCATGTACTTCCCTCTGTAAAGAAATATAAGAGCGTTTAGATCACTAAATATAGAAGCGTTTAGATCACTAAAGTAGTGATCTAAACGCTCTTATATTTCTTTGCGGAGGGAGTATTTAGTAAGGTTTATGTATTTTGTTTCTTCTAATTTGATCAGGAGCACAGCCTGCAGTTTGCCTTTTTTGTGTAGGATATCCTTTGAGTTAATGAGTTTACTTTGCGTGCAATGTACCTTTGACCATTTGCAGAACAACATATATATGTGCCATCCAAGAAGCTGTTTATTTCTGCCTTTTGTGTAGATTTTGATGGAACCATATTGATCTCTATTTTGTTTTGTATTCGAACAGAGGAAATGTGCAATATGCTTTGACTCTATGAGATCAGGCCATGGTCAAGCCTTGTTCACTGCAGAATGCTCTCACAAGTTTCATTTTCACTGCATCTCATCCAATGTGAAACATGGGAATCATGTCTGCCCAGTCTGCCGGGCAAAGTGGAAAGAGATACCCTTGAATCGCTCACTGTCTTCCCACGTTCCTGATGGAAGACGTGGAATTAATGGAGTCCAATTGCCACAACAAGATGCCTATGTGGCTCTTCTCCATCAAGTTCCAAACCGTCAGCGAGGAGTTCGTCGATTACATACTTCTGAGCCAACAGACTTCAATGACGATGAACCTTTACAGCAGACAGAAGCTACTGACAGTCTTAATTCTCGGTCTAAGAAGACTGCAGAAATCAGTACATATCCAGAATTCTCATCCATTCCACAGTCAACATCTCAAGATGGATTTTCTGTTCTGATCCATCTGAAAGCTCCCAGTGCTAGCTCAGACAAGGCCACAGGCAGATTGGTCAATGAAAGCTCAGTTAGATCCCCAAGAGGACGTGCTCCTGTTGATCTTGTCACAGTGATTGATATTAGTGGCAGTATGGCAGGCACCAAGCTGGCACTGCTAAAGCGGGCAATGGGCTTTGTGATTCAACACCTTGGTCCATCTGACCGCCTTTCTGTAATTGCTTTCTCATCTTCTGCCCGAAGGCTGTTCCACCTTCAGCGCATGTCGCATTATGGCAGGCAGCAGGCCTTGCAGGCTATTAACTCGCTTGGTGCTGGTGGCGGCACAAACATTGCTGATGCACTTAAGAAAGCTACGAAGGTGATTGAGGATCGCAGCTATAAGAATTCAGTGTGCAGCATCATTCTTCTGTCTGACGGGCAAGATACCTACAACCTTAGCTCAAATGTTCGAGGGGGCTCGAAAGATTATAGCACACTTGTCCCGCAGTCTATTCTGAATGATACACGGCATATGCTGCCTATTCATGCTTTTGGATTTGGAGCAGACCATGATTCAGACTCCCTGCATTCAGTTGCTGAAGCTTCTGGTGGCACATTTTCCTTTATCGAAGATGAAGGCGTGATGCAGGACGCGTTTGCTCAGTGCATTGGTGGGCTTCTTAGTGTTGTCGTACAGGAGATGCGACTCAACATGGAATGTGTTCATCCTGGTGTTCAACTCTGTTCCATCAAATCTGGTAGCTACCCAAGCATGATGGCAAGGGATGGGCGGAGCTGTTCAGTTGATATTGGTCATCTGTATGCTGATGAGGAGAGGGACATTTTGCTGTCAGTGAACATCCCGCAGTGTCGCGAACAGACCTCACTGTTAAAGGTTGCTTGTTCTTACAGGGATCTAACAAATGAGACTGTCAAGCTTGAAGTCGATGAGGTGAAGATCAACAGGCCGACATCCACCATATCTGAACATGTATCCATTGAGGTTGATCGTGAGCGGAACCGTATACAGGCTGCTGATTCTATTGAATCTGCGAGATCCGCTGCGGAGAGAGGTGCTCTTGCTGAGGCTGTGACCATTCTGGAGGACTGCCGGAGGAGATTATCAGAGTCCTTTGCTAGCAGGAGCGGGGATCGTCTATCCTTGGCCCTTGACGCAGAGCTGAGGGAGATGCAGGAGAGGATGGCAAGTCGCCAGCTCTATGAAGCTTCCGGGAGGGCTTACATGCTATCTGGACTGAGTTCGCATTCCTGGCAGCGAGCGACGACGCGCGGGGACTCGACAGAGAGCAGCACCATTGTTCACTCCTACCAGACACCATCCATGGTTCAGATGTTACAGCATTCGCAGAGCCATATCCCTTCGCCGCCGGGCCAGCAGCCACAGGCCCGGCCACCCAGGCCGTCGGCAAGGTAGTTGAACCGTTTCGTCTTGGCAGCCAAATGCGCTGACGATGGTCAGGGATGTCGCCTTAGCTTTCATAGTTGTTTCCTTGATTGCTGGACATAGTACCTGTTGATTCTTCTGCTTATTTGTTTAGTTGAGACTGTCGTGGTGGGTTTATACCGAAGAGATTGAGCTGGGTAACGAATACCGGGTACATTCTGGGATATCAGTATGTATTACCTTGTTCTGTCAGGAATAATATTTGGGAAATGAGGCTGGAATTGTAAATAGTCTGGTATCCTAAATCGTTTTCCTTGAATCCTAAATTCTTCTGCCTATTTGCTTATTTGGTGTCAGCGTGCTTTATACACTGCATTCTAGAAACATGCTGGCATTTTTTTTTTGAGGGAAAGAAACATGCTGGCATATTGCTAGGGTACGCTTTTGGAGTGTTTCTTTTCCCTTGCAATCTCATCTCCTACCGATGATGTATAAGGACATCTTCCTCGGACACGGATGCGGGAGGCTGCCATCCAACGGTATCCGCATACATTTCAAACACTTTAGCAACAAACCGGATGAATTTGTACGAACACAGCGGATTTCGTACATACCGGATGACATTGGTGCAAACACGACGGATTTTTGTTAGATTTCAAACAGTTAGAACAAAAAAAACCATTTTGACCCGACCCTAAACCTATCCTGCGCCATCCAGCGTCGAAGCCCTTGTCGTCCTCCATCCGCCGCCTCCATGACCACCGGCGACAAGATCGATGAAGTGAAGCTACGGTCTCCTACGAGGAAGAGTAGAATGGGAGACGGACCGACCCACATGGGACACAAGGCCCTGACGCTCCCGTGCCTTACTCATCATCGGAGGAGTTCGTGCCTTGTTCGTCGCTGGTGGACGTAAGGTCCACGATGAAAATGGTGGCGCCCGCACTGTCGTCGTCCCACCGGGCCACCGGATGGTTTGTTGGCGGCGCGTAGCGTTGTTCTCGTCCGTGATCGCCTATAGCTGCGCCTCCGCGGCGACCGCTTCCTGGCGAGCGACAACTTGAGCGCGGACAACCTCGTAGGTCGCATGCTGCTCCGCGATGAAGTTGGGGTTCACCGCGGCCAATGCCGTCACGACCTCCTCGCTCGCGCGCTCGCAGTCGATTTGGCCCTCTGCCAGCCGGTGTTGCCGTGGGAGAAACATGTTGTATCGTTGTTCCTCCTGCGCCTACCGGAACACCAACATAGGCACCGACGCAGGCTGCTCCTTCGCCATGGTGGCGTTTTAGTACACCTGCGCCTGCTCCATGGTGAAGCCGACGTGCACAAGCACGGGCTTCGGGGCGGTGTCGTCGGAGCCCGTCTCCATCGTGGGGTCGTCCTCGTCGTCGGAGACCTCGGGCGAGCTGACCGGCATGCCGACCTCGATCCGCTTGGCACAGCGGCTCTGCCAGGCGGCTAACTTGTGCTTCGTCTCCGTCGATAGGCTCTCCCACGGACGTTGCCGCTTGTGGTCATGGCGGATGTGGTGGAAGGAAGGAGGATGTGGAGCAGCTTGTGTTGTGGCGTGGAGTAGACTGGGTGTGGCCGCCTTTAAATGGCGGATTCCGGTGAGGCCAGGCATCCAGATGCGTCAATGCGCGTCTACTGAGTGGGTTTCTCGACCCGCGAGCCTGCTTAATGGCGGCATACGGGCGAATGTGGCATTGAACGAACGTGGTAGATATCTGTCCCGTCCAGTAACGCGTCTTCGGCATTGGACAGACGCGAACACCGGGGACGCGTTGCGGACGGCGCCCTTGGCCGTCGCACCGCTTCAATGCCGGCACCAGTGAGAGGTCGCGTCCACTCTGTAGCCGGCTTCGATGGGGAGCGGCCACTCTATAGAGGCATGAATGCGAGGAGATGGCACCGGGCGGGAACGTGCACCTCGATCCGCTTGGCATGACGGCTCTGCCAGGCGGCTAACTTGTGCTTCGTCTCCGTCGATAGGCTCTCCCACGGACGTTGCCGCTTGTAGTCATGGCGGATGTGGTGGAAGGGAGGAGGATGTGGAGCAGCTTGTGTTGTGGCTTGGAGTAGACTGGGTGCGGCTGCCTTTAAATGGTGGATTCCGGTGAGGCCAGGCATCCAGATGCGTCAATGCGCGTCTACTGAGTGGGTTTCTCGACCCGTGAGCCTGCTTAATGGCGGCATACGGACGAACGTGGCATTGAACGAACGTGGTAGATATTTGTCCCGTCCAGTAACGCGTCTCCGGCATTGGACAGGCGCGGACACCGGGGACGCGTTGCGGACGGCGCCCTTGGTCGTCGCGCCGCTTCAATGCCGGCACCAGTGAGAGTTCGCGTCCACTCTGTAGCCGGCTTCGATGGGGAGGGCCACTATATAGAGGCATGAATGCGAGGAGCTGGCACCGGGCGGGAACGTGCACGGGGGAGGGAGGACGGTTTTGGGTGGGCAAGGGTGGTCAGAAGCGGGCCTGGGTGCTGTCTGGACACCCGCAACTCCCCCCCCCCCACGCTTGTCTCCTGTTTGTGGGAGAAAGTGTGTCCGGACCGCCTTGCGGACCGACGCAAGACTGCATTGGATGTCACAACACGTCCGGACCACGTGATCTGGACATATGCGGACGGTTTGAGGGTCGCCGTTGAGACGCCCTAATGGGGCAACCGCCTAAAAAAGTTTCTTTAGGGCATTTGGATATAAAAATGACGCTTCTATAGATGGGATGCCCTATCTCGAGTAAATTGTTTAAAACCATCACATTTTTGGCTGGGATAACACTTTGCCACTGGTTTTGTCAAAAATTACAAATCACCACCACTTTTGTGGCATGTGCATAACAAATGCCACTAATTCGCATATTAGCCACGTCTAACAGCAAAACTGATAGGTTTGGCCCGCACATTAGGGTGACATGGCAGGCTTATGTGGATAAGATGTTGAGGTGGCCATGGGTCCCACATGTCATCCCCACTGTCTTCTTCCCTACTCTTCCTACCTCATCTCTCTTGTCTGCCTCCTGGTCACGTCGCACCGCTGTCCCCTTCCGGTCCACAGTAGCACCCTCCTCTGATTGCCGCCCGCCTCCAGCCGCTGTGCCGTCGTCCCTCCTGGTGCACCGCTCGCCTCCAAACCAGGTCGTCGTTGTTCCTGTCCAGGCTAGGTTTCGCCGCCCGCACTCCAGGTCGGCGCTGCTTGCCTCTAGCTCCACCTCCATTTGTGTGCTCTGAGGCTTCGCCGTGCGTGCTCATGCGTCCGACCCTACTAGTTTGGAGCTACTTCACCCGTGCTCTGTCTTGTGCCATTGGCTCCCTACCTCCCCGACCCCTTCATCTCCCTTGCGGAGCCAAGGCATTGGATCTCACCGACGCACGTCCGCGTGCGGGTGGCGTGCCTTGCTGCAGCCTCCCCTCTGCTATGGTCGAGCATGGCCCCATGGCCACCACTCGCCACGTGGCGGTGGAAGGCGCGTTGGTGGGGCGATCGCTCGGATTCGGTGGCGAGGCAGTGGCAGTGGAAGGAGTGTTGGCTAGTTGGGTGCTGGTCACTGGATGGGCGGAGAGATAGAAGGAAGGAGAAGAGAGAAGAAAAGGAGGTAGGAGGCTGAGAAGTGGGACCCATGTTCAGGTCATCAAATTGTACATGTAGGCATATGCCATGTCGGCCCAACAAGTGGGTCCCATCAGTTAGTTTTGCTGCTTGCACGAGCTAATCTGTGAATCAGTGTTATTTATTACTCACTTGCAGCAAAAGTGGTGGTGATTTGTGACTTTTAGCAAAAGCGATGGCAACTTGTTATCCTAGTTACAAATGTGATGATTTTTAAGCAATCTCTATCTTGTGTTGTTTGATCCTTTTGTATTTAGACGAATCCAATGGTCAAATCTGGCAATTTTTCATGTTAAGCTAGAAATTGTACAGTTTCTAAAACCAAATAAGTAATCAGACAACTAGCGTTGTTGTGCATATCAATAACATGCACTTATTGTAATTATCTCAGTATCTTTTTTTGAGATAATGAAATTGTAATGACCCTCATATTATCTCAATATCTAATACTATACTGCATAGCTCTTGGCTGAAAGAATTACAACCAGACATCAAGGTATCCTTAGAACAGACTAAAATAAAAATAAAAACCAACGTTCTAAACTACTTCATGTGTTTAGTTTCAAAAAAAAAAAACTACTTCATGTGTCAAAAAACGCTCTTTATATTATCAGACGAAGGAAGTATCTTTTTTACACCCGCAAAATAACTATCCCTTCGCAGTAGTGCCGCTGGCAGTCTCCGTAACAAAACACCGGGATGGACCCCCTCCGATCTTGGCCTTGCAGATAATCACCTTGTCCAGGCATCCGTTGATGTAACACCCGTCGCCCCCGGGGCTCCTCACCGTCACGTCCACCACCACCTGGCCCCTCTCCAGCTCGCCGGCCAGCCGGTCCCGCAGGAAGTGAGGCAGGTGCACGTCCATGCCCCACGCCGTGGCGGCGACCTCGCACACCCCTAATTTCTCGGCGCAGAACGACGGCACGCTGCCCCTGCCGAGCAGCACGTCCCCGTACGACACGACCGCGAAGGAGTCCACGCCGACGCACGCCCGGAGGACCTTCTCGCGGGTGTTGTCGACGTGCACGGTGATGCCGAACACCGGGCTGAGCGCCGGCCGGTCGCCGTGGAGATCCCGGGCCGGGTCCAGGCCGTCGACGCTGGTTATGGCCACGGTGTACTCGGGGCCTCGTGACGACACCATTGGCCACAGAATAAGAAATAGTACCGCTGCCGTGCAACCGAAAAACAGCACAAAGAATCCGACAAGCTTCATGAACGACGACCACGAGCAGTGGCATTCGCCTTGTGCCATGGCGTCGAGGAACAATGACGAGGATTTGATCGATATATAATATGCCGTGTTTGGTAAGTCGTTGGGGAACTATATAAGTGCTGGAGAGGAGGGGCCTCTTTGTTTTGCGTTACCGACGGAAGGATCCGTGCTGTAGCCGGACACGGCTTGCGTGGCTGAATCGTGTGGCGGCGCGCCATCGCCCGGCATTGGTCTCCGGCTCGCGGGCGCTCCTCCGCGAATACTAATAATCGATCCGGAGGCAGGCGTCCAGTACCTCTTGTTGTTCTCGAAAGATGGAGGGGGGCAGATTTCACTAAGGAAAGGAAACTCAAGATCGGAATAATTATGCTCACCTTTCCTTGGAGTCGTCATCAAGGCATAATTATGACGTCCGATGGTGCCACTTTTATCCTTGGAGTCGTCATCAAGGCATTGTGCTCACCTTCTAGTGACATCAGTACACTCCATGGGAAACCTCATATCCCCTCGGGATGGACGATGGTAGCATTTTTGCATCATGTTTCCCGCTTGGAGGGCATCGTTCTTGGAATGGATGCTGGTTAGAGGGAGCAGTGGATGCATGAGGTTGGTGGAGGCGACAATCATGGCGATGGCATGTGGTGATAGTGTTAGGGCTACAGCAACGGTGACAAGGGTGAGCGATGTCAGAGGCACGACAATGGTTGCGATAGGCTGCTCTTCTCTCGCGTGTTTGTGGGTTTGCCCGAGGTGGTTTGTTGCTATGAAACCAAAGCTGCATCAGTGGTGTTTGGGTGGCAACGATGATAGGTGGTAGCTGGTCTCTTCAACGATTTTTCATGGCGCCAGACTTGCATAATTATATTTCATAGCTCTCCAAAAAAGTTGTAGTTGTGTTGTCCCGTCTCATGTAGCTAAGTGATTGGCATGGATCTTCATGTGGCTTTCCACAACCTCTATGATGTGGGTTGGGTCGAAGGTCGTCTACAACAAAATTAGAGTCATCTGCTCGAGGAGAAGGAATGATGATAATGTGTGATCAAGAAGAGGTGATGACAATGACGCTTATGTGCTACCTCGACGAGTATTTATTTGCATTGGTGTATGTATGCTATCTTATGGGTGCCGCTTAATGGGTTGTGATGGTTTTCACAAGGGGTGGATTAAGCTTGTGCTCGTTAGTGTTCGGCTCATTAAGCTCGTGCTCGTTAAGGTTCAACTCATTAAGCTCATCAAGACTAATGAGCAGAAAACCTTGTTCGCTGTTTGCTTAAAGATCGTTAAGCTCATGAGCGCTCACGAGCACTTGTTAATAGACTATGATGTGTTACGACCTACAAGATGAGAGCTTGAGTGTAATTTTACGAAGGGATATGGTGACTTTACAAGAAGGTGCGCTATTTTAGTGCCTCCTATGGGTTGGGATGAGTCAACTAGATTGAGTAGATGGGTTGAGGTGCCATGAAATATTGTCACGTATGATAGAAACATATGTTGTGCTACACTAACAAGCTTAAAGAGTTGCTCATGAAATTCTTTACCTCGTCTATTGAGATCATTAACATTAACAAGCTAAAATCAGTGATTGACTCTATTCATTAAGAAGTGAGCTACGAGCTTAATGAGTTGAGCTATCAAGCGCTCATTAAGCTCGCGAGCTAGGAGCTTTTGGTCCAACCTCTTGGCCCGAGTTTTCGTAAATTAACTAGAAAACTCTATTATTCTTAATTAATGGACAAGATAAATCTTTTTCCTCTATTTCAGGGGGGAATGTAATTTCTTTTTTCTTTCTCCTATATTTCTTTCCTTTATAATCTTTTATCTATAACATTTTGCTTTTGTTTCCTAGTTTCACGTCTGTAGCTTTTATGTTTTCCCATGTACACAACTAGATGATACCCCATGCGTTGCTGCGGGAATTGTTTGCAATATATTTCAGTGACATTTGATGACATGAACATGAGTATTCAGATTAATAAGAGAAAATACATACGATTGTTATATAATCATGCAATATTCATTGAATATAATGAGAACAATATAATTAAAACATCCTAGCCTTTTTGCATGCATGGTTGCATGTTGCGGTGGGGCTTTTCCCATTCATAATTGGTACTTGAGATAAATATGTTAGTGGTGATCAACTACTTAGGTATATATGATACATTGATAACACTTTACAAGAAGATTAGTTAATGTATTTTTCCACGGTTCCATATAATTTATTCTATGATTAGTTTTTTAACTTTGACTTTTTAAGTGCCCGTGCGTTGCAACGGGAGCAACTTTATTCTTCTAGTTCAACATCGGTTGTGTCTAACATATACCTATAGGGCACATCAAACGAAATTCTTTAACAAGTTGCTAATATACATGAATCTAAGAATTTTCCAAAATGTATAGAATTTTATATCTTGTTGCGACAAACAAGGTGGGTGTTGCTCTTTCTTTGTCTCACTTTTGCAGGGCCATGGAGTATCTGCTCGAGCTCATATGAGCTTGGATGAATAGTAAAATCTTGAAAATTCAATAAAAATTGGATTTTTTGTAGCAAATATTTTCAATGCTTGCAAAATGACACCCGTGGAAGTCGTGGACAAAATTGATGCTCCAAAAATGTTATTTTTGAAAGCATTTTGGAGTTCTAATTTTGCAGTTGCATCCGTGATTCTTTGAAATTTTTCTTTGGAATCATGAATACAGACATCGCATATATTGCGCCGCCTTGAGAAACATCCTTTAGTAGTACGTCCTTCCCTGCAATTGAGAGTAATTTCTCCTTCCAACCTTGAATAATTTGCAACACTCTATCTGCCAAATATTGAGCAACCATGCTTAATTGTTGTTTTGAATAATTTAATGTTTTATTTTAGAAGGAATAATTTTCTCTTATGGGAGAATTTTTGCTCATCGGGCTAGTCTTGCTGCCCCCTCTAAGGCCTCATATTTCATTGGCCGAACTTAACACACTATCATCATGATTCTCAAATCTCAGGCTTAGTTGCCTAGATTTGTCACTGATCATCACCTACCATAATGCCAAATATAACTATATTATTTGCAATGTTGGTCATGATACTCTCACTATAAAAGGAGAAGAATGTGAAATATGCTAACATTCTTGCTTTTCTATTTGCAAACACTCAACCTTCTTACGAAACTAGTCCATTTCTTCTCCACCCTTTCTTCCTCTAACTTCTTTATCACGTCTCACAAATGTGGCGAACTACATACCGATGTATTAACATGGAGAACTTTGCATCAACAAGCGTCCAGATATAGAGGAAATAGAGTAGAGAAAGATTATCACATCTATAAAGAGGTTAGGGTGAGGTGATGAACACGTGATAGATGATGCCAGTTGAAATGTAGTGGACATGGTGGGTGGGGCCTGAATTATCCCGAGGAAGGAAAAAGTGATGGTTATGACATTGCAAAGAGAAAAGAGAAATGGATAAACAAGGGGATGAAGAACTGAAATATTGTTCAATGAGCATGTTCCTATATATTGTTGTAGAAAATCAGAAAATACATTGGCGTCTTCAAACTTATTACATCATCCGACTCCCAAGTCTGCAAATGCTTAAATTAGACGCATCGAAAGCTTTCTATTCGGTCTAGTGGCCGTTTTTTATTGAGGTCATGCAAAGGTTGGGCCTTGGACACTGGTGGATTGCATGGATAAGTGGACACCTTGCCAGCTCATCAACACAGATAATGGCGAATGGCACCCCTGGGAAACCGATTTATAGTTGTCGTGGACTTCGCCAGGGTGACCCACTATCCTCCATGTTGTTTATATTGATTACGGAACCATTACAGAAGCTTTTTGAGCGGGCATCTCTGAGTGCATCCTTTCTCCCTTGACAAGCACGGTATGCAACAAAGACTGTCCATCTTTGCTGATGACGTGACAATATTTGTGAAGCCAAATATGATGGATTTGAGAGGCTGCCCTTCGATCTTGGCGGCCTTTGGGATGGCCTTGGGGCTGCAAGTGAATCTGTGGAAAAGTGCAGCCATTCCCATTAGGTGCTCTCCGGATCAAATTCTGATGGTCAGTAGCATGCTATGTTGCTCGATTGGAAGATTTCCTTGCAAGTATCTTGGATTTCTGTTAACCATTAGGAAATCGTCAATTGCACAACTTCAAGGCCTGATGGATCAACTAGCAAACTGCCTTCAGAGTTGGCGGGCACCAGCACTAGAGTGGGAGATTTTTGCTCATTCAGTCAGTTTTGTGCGTAATGCCGATGATGGCTTTGTACCTACCTATGGAAATGGTGGGTGCCCTAAATAAAATAATAAAAAGTTTCCTTTGGTAAGGCAAAGTGGAGGCAAACAAGGGTAAATGTGTGGTCGCTTGGGATGTCGTTTGTGTGCCTGAATGGGCAGGTGGTGGCTACCTCACCAAGACACTTGCCCTTTCTGTAACTAGAAGGATGATAACATCAACCACATTTTACTACACTGTGTTTTCTTGAGAACTGTTTGATTGCAGATATGTGCAACTTTGGGAATGCGGCAATGGATGCCCATGATACGTCTCCAACGTATCTATAATTTTTTATTGTTCCATGCTATTATATTATCCGTTTTGGGTGTTTTATATGCATTAATATGCTATTTTATATGATTTTTGAGACTAACCTATTAACCTAGAGCCTAGTGCCAGTTTCTGTTTTTTCCTTGTTTTAGAGTTTCGCAGAAAAGGAATACCAAACGGAGTCCAAACGGAATAAAACTTTCGTGATGATTTTTCTTGGACCAGAAGACATCCAGAGGGCTTGGAGTGCACGTTAGGAAAGCCACGAGGCAGCCACAAGGTCGGAGGGCGCGCCTAGGGGGTAGGGTGTGCCGCCCGCCCTTGTGGGGCCCTCGTGGGGCTTGGAGTGCACGTCAGGAAAGCCATGAGGCAGCCACAAGGTCGGAGGGCGCGCCTAAGGGGTAGGGCGTGCCCCCACCCTTGTGGGGCCCTCGTGACTCCACCGACCTATTTCTTCCGCCTATATATTCTCAAATATCCCAAACCTACCATGGGAGCCACGAAACCACTTTTCCACCGCCGCAACCTTCTACACACGTGACATCCCATCTAGGGGCCTTTTCCGGCATCCTGCCAGAGGGGGATTTGATCACGGAGGGCTTCTACATCAACACCATTGCCTCTTCGATGAAGCGTGAGTAGTTTACCACAGACCTACGGGTCCATAGCTAGTAGCTAGATGGCTTCTTCTATCTCTTTGATTCTCAATACAAAGTTCTCCTCGATGTTCTTGGAGATCTATTCAATGTAATACTCTTTTGCATGTTCGTGAGATCCGATGAATTGTGGATTTATGATCAGCTTATCTATGAATATTATTTGAATCTTCTCTGAATTCTTATATGCATGATTTGATATCTTTGCAAGTCTCTTCGAACTATCGATTTGGTTTGGCCAACTAGATTGGTTTTTCTTGCAATGGGAGAAGTGTTTAGCTTTGGGTTCAATCTTGCGGTGCTCAATCCTAGTGACAGAAGGGGAACCGACACGTATTGTATTGTTGCCATCCAGGATAAAAAGATGGGGTTTTCATCATATTGTTTGAGTTAATTCCTCTACATCATGTCATCTTGCCTAATGTGTTACTCTGTTCTTATGAACTTAATACTCTAGATGCATGCTGGATAGCGGTCAATGTGTGGAGTAATAGTAGTAGATGCAGAATCGTTTTGGTCTACTTGACACGGACATGATGTCTATATTCATGATCATTGCATTAGATATCGTCATAACTTTGCACTTTTCTATCAATTGCTCGGCAGTACTTTGTTCACCCACCGTAATAATTTCTATTTCGGGAGAAGCCTCTAGTGAAACCTATGCCCCCCGGGTCTATTTTCCATCATATAAGTTTCCGATCTACAATCTTAGTTTCCTATTTACTTTCTTTGCAATCTTTTACTTTCTGTTCCATAAACCAAAAAGTACCAAAAATATTATCCTCTCCATTTATCCATCTCTATCAGATCTCACGTTGCAAATAACTGTGAAGGGATTGACAACCCCTTGATCACGTTGGGTGAAAGTTGGTGTTTCTTTGTGCAGGTATTTGGTGGCTTGCGCGTTGTCTCCTACTGGATTGATACCTTGGTTCTCAAAAGCCAAGGGAAATACTTACTCTACTTTGCTGCATCACCCTTTCCTCTTCAAGGCAAAAACCAACGCAAGCTCAAGAGGTAGCAGCCCACTATAGATGACGTGCTGCAAGCGTGGTGCTTGAATAAGAACAAGGAAGGATAGTCCGTGAAGGACACTCGCGCTATTTTGCTGCTAGGCCTATGGAAACTGTGGAAATATCATAATGCATTGGTTTTGATGGAGCAGTTCCTTTGCTCAGACACAGGGAGGTTGTATGAAGAGTAGAGAGCAAGGAGAGGGCATGGTGATCTGTTGGTCTTTTAAAAGGGGATCTTGATGTATTCTTAGGAGCAGTAGTGGCGCTAGGCTGGACACTGTTGGGAAACGTAGCATGCAATTTCAAAAATTTCCTACGCTCACGCAAAATCTATCTAGGAGATGCATATCAATGAGAGGGGGAGAGTGTGTCCACGTACCCTCGTAGACTGAAAGCGGAAGCATTTGACAACGCGGTTGATGTAGTCGAACTTCTTCTCATTCCGACCGATCAAGCACCGAACATACGACACCTCCGAGTTCTGCACATGTTCAGCTCGATGACGTCCCTCGAACTCTTGATCCAACAAAGTGTCATGGGAGAGTTCTGTCAGCACGACGGCGTGGTGATTGTGATGGTGAAGTGATCCGTGCAGGGCTTCGCCTAAGCACTATGAAGATATGACCGGAGGGGTAAACTATGGAGGGGGGCGCCGCACACGGCTAACAATTGTTGGTGTGTGTTCTAGAGGTGCCCCCCATATATATATATATAGGTTGGAGGGGAGGAGAGGCAGCCAAGGGGGCGCCCCAAGTAGGAGGAATCCTACTTGGGGTCCTCCCAATTCGGCCTCCCGCCTTCTCTAATTTGGCCAGCCCATATGGGGGGGGGGGGGGTGCACCAGCCCCTTTGTGAAGGAAATATGCCCTAGAGGCAATAATAAAGTTATTATTTATTTCCTTATTTCATGATAATTGTTTATTATTCATGCTAGAATTGTATTAATCGGAAACATGATACATGTGTGAATACATAGACAAACAGAGTGTCACTAGTATGCCTCTACTTGACTAGCTCGTTAATCAAAGATGCTTATGTTTCCTAGCCATAGACATGCGTTGTCATTTGATTAACGGGATCACATCATTAGGAGAATGATGTGATTGACATGACCCATTCAGTTAGCTTAGCACCCGATCGTTTAGTATGTTGCTATTGCTTTCTTCATGACTTATACATGTTCCTATGACTATGAGATTATGCAACTCCCGTTTACCGGAGGAACACTTTGTGTGCTACCAAACGTCACAACATAACTGGGTGATTATAAAGGTGCTCTACAGGTGTCTCCGAAGGTACTTGTTGGGTTGGCGTATTTCGAGATTAGGATTTGTCACTCCGAATGTCGGAGAGGTATCTCTGGGCCCTCTCGGTAATGCACATCACATAAGCCTTGCAAGCAATGCAACTAATGAGTTAGTTGCGATATGATGTATTACGGAACGAGTAAAGAGACTTGCCGGTAATGAGATTGAACTAGGTATTGGATACCGACGATCGAATCTCGGGCAAGTAACATACCGATGACAAAGGGAACAACGTATGTTGTTATGCGGTCTGACCGATAAAGATCTTCGTAGAATATGTAGGAACCAATATGGGCATCCAGGTCCCGCTATTGGTTATTGACCGGAGACGTGTCTCGGTCATGTCTACATTGTTCTCGAACCGTAGGGTCCGCACGCTTAAGGTTACGACGACAGTTTCTTTATGAGTTTATGTATTTTGATGTACCGAAGGTTGTTCGGAGTCCCGGATGTGATCACGGACATGACGAGGAGTCTCGAAATGGTCAAGACATAAAGATCGATATATTGGAAGCCTATATTTGGACATCGGGATCATTCCGGGTGAAAACGGCATTTTACCGGAGTACCGGGAGGTTACCGGAACCCCCCGGGGGGTTATTGGGCCTACATGGGCCTCGAGGGAGAAGAGGGAAGGAGGCAGGAGGTGGCCGCGCGCCCCTCCCCTTCCTAGTCCGAATAGGACAAGGGAAGGGGGGCGGCGGCCCCCCTTTCCTTCCCCTCTTCCTCCTCTTTCCCCCTTCCTCCTTCTCCAACTAGGAAAGAAAGGGAGTCCTACTCCCGGTGGGAGTAGGACTCCCCCCTAGCGCGCCCCTCCTTGGCCGGCCGCCCCCTCCCCTCGGCTCCTTTATATACGGGGGCGGGGGGGGGGGGGGGGGCACCCCATATACACACAAGTTGATCTTCGTGATCGTTCCTTAGCCGTGTGCGGTTCCCCCTCCACGATATTACACCTCGGTCATATTGTAGCGGTGCTTAGGCGAAGCCCTGCGACAGTTGAACATCAAGATTGTCACCACGCCGTCGTGCTGACGGAACTCCTCCCCGAAGCTCTGCTGGATCGGAGCCCGGGGTGCGTCATCGAGGTGTACGTGGTTCAAGAACTCGGAGGTGCCGGAGTAACGGTGCTTGGATCGGTTGGACCGGGAAGACGTACGACTACTTCCTCTATGTTGCGTCAACGCTTCCGCTTCGGTCTACAAGGGTACGTAGACAACACTCTCCCCTCTCGTTGCTATGCATCACCATGATCTTGCGTGTGTGTAGGAATTTTTTTTGAAATTACCACGTTTCCCAACAGTGGTATCAGAGCCAGGTTTTATGGTTTGATGTTATATGCACGAGTAGAACACAAGTGAGTTGTGGGCAATACAAGTCATACTGCTTACCAGCATGTCATACTTTGGTTTAGCGGTATTGTTGGATGAAGCGGCCCTGACCGACGTTACGCGTACGCTTACGCGAGACTGGTTTTACCGCCGTGCTTTGCACACAGGTGACTAGCGGGTGTCAGTTTCTCCAATTTTAGTTAAACCGAGTGTGACTACGCCCGGTCCTTGCGAAGGTTAAAACAACACCAACTTGACGAACTATCGTTGTGGTTTTGATGCGTAGGTAAGAACGGTTCTTGCTCAGCCCATAGCAGCCACGTAAAACTTGCAACAACAAAGTAGAGGACATCTAACTTGTTTTTGCAGGGCATGTTGTGATGTGATATGGCCAAGACATGATGCTATATTTTATTGTATGAGATGATCATGTTTTGTAACCGAAGTTATCGGCAACTGGCAGGAGCCATATGGTTGTCGCTTTATTGTATGAAATGCAAACGCCCTGTAATTGCTTTACTTTATCACTAAGCGGTAGCGATAGTCGTAGAAGCAATAGATGGCGTAAACGACAACGATGCTACGATGGAGATCAAGGTGTCGCGCTGGTGACAATGGTGATCATGATGGTGCTTCGGAGATGGACATCACAAGCACAAGATGATGATGGCCATATCATATCACTTATATTGATTGCATGTGATGTTTATCCTTTATGCATCTTATCTTGCTTTGATTGACGGTAGCATTTTAAGATGATCTCTCACTAAAAAAATTATCAAGAAGTGTTCTCCCTGAGTATGCACT
Source organism: Triticum timopheevii (assembly GCA_963921465.1). Taxonomy (NCBI): domain Eukaryota; kingdom Viridiplantae; phylum Streptophyta; class Magnoliopsida; order Poales; family Poaceae; genus Triticum; species Triticum timopheevii. The sequence continues at coordinate 474,075,563 of OY997264.1, read as the reverse complement.
GTTGCCAAAGTTCGTCGTGCCCAGACACCACGTGATGATCGGGTGTGATAAGCTCTAAGTCCATCTACAACGGGTGCAAGCCAGTTTTGCACACGCAGAATACTCAGGTTAAACTTGACGATCCTAGCATATGCAGATATGGCCTCGGAGCACGGAGACTGAAAGGTCGAGCGTGAATCATATAGTAGATATGATCAACATAGTGATGTTCACCATTGAAAACTACTCCATCTCACGTGATGATCGGTTATGGTTTAGTTGATTTGGATCACGTGATCACTTAGATGACTAGAGAGATGTCTGTCTATGTGGGAGTTCTTAAGTAATATGATTAATTGAACTTAAATTTACCATGAACTTAGTCCTGGTAGTATTTTGCAAATTATGTTGTAAGATCAATAGCTTGCGTTGTTGCTTTCATATGTTTATTTTGATATGTTCCTAGAGAAAATTGTGTTGAAAAATGTTAGTAGCAATGATGCGGATTGGATCCGCGATCTGAGGTTTATCCTCATTGCTGCACAGAAGAATTATGTCCTTAATGCACCGCTAGGTGACAGACCTATTGCAGGAGCAGATGCAGACGTTATGAACGTTTGGCTAGCTCAATATGATGACTACTTGATAGTTTTGTGCACCATGCTTTATGGCTTAGAATCGGGACTTCAAAGATGTTTTGAACATCATGGACCATATGAGATGTTCCAGGAATTGAAGTTAATATTTCAAGCAAATACCTAAGTTGAGAGATATGAAGTCTCCAACAAGTTCTATAGCTAAAAGATGGAGGAGAATCGCTCAACTAGTGAGCATGTGCTCAGATTGTCTGGATACTTCAATCGCTTGAATCAAGTGGGAGTTAATCTTCCAGATAAGATAGTGATTGACAGAATTCTCTAGTCACCATCACTAAGTTACTAGAACTTCGTGATGAACTATAGTATGCAAGGGATGACGAAAACGATTCCCGAGCTCTTCGTGATATTGAAGTCGACGAAGGTAGAAATCAAGAAAGAGCATCAAGTGTTGATGATTGACAAGACCACTAGTTTCAAGAAAAGGGCAAAGGGAAAGAAAGGGAACTTCAAGTGGAAAAACAAGCAAGTTGTCACTCCCGCGAAGAAACCCAAAGCTGGACCATAGCCTGAAACTGAGTACTTACACTGCAAAGGAAATGGTCACTGGAAGCAGAAATGCCCTGAACATTTGGCGGATAAGAAGGATGGCAAAGTGAACAAAGGTATATTTGATATACAGGTTCTTGATATGTGCCCTACTAGTGTTTATAGTAGCCCTTGAGTATTTGATACTTGTTCGGTTGCTAAGATTAGTAACTCGAAACAGGAGTTACAGAATAAACAGAGACTAATTGAAGGGGAAGTGACGATGAGTGTTGGAAGTAGTTCCAAGATTGATATGATCATCATCGCACACTCCCTAAACTTTCGGGATAAGTGTTAAACCTAAATAAATGTTCTTTAGCATTTGCGTTAAGCATGAATATAATTTGATCATGTTTATTGCAATACGGTTATTCATTTAAAGTTAGTTCTGTTTACATGAATAAAACCTTCAATGGTCATACACCCAATGAAAATAGTTTATTGGATCTCGATCGTAGTGATACACATATTCATAATATTGATGCCAAAAGATGCAAAGTTAATAATGATAGTGCAACTTATTTGTGGCACTGCCGTTTGGGTCATATCGGTGTAAAGCGCATGAAGAAACTCCATAAAGATGGATTTTCGGAATCACTTGGTTATGAATCATTTGATGCTTGCGAACCGTGCCTTTTGGGCAAGATGACTAAAACTCCGTTCTTCGGAACAATGGAACGAGCAACAAACTTGTTGGAAATAATACATACTGATGTATGCAGACCAATGAGTATTAAGGCTCGTGGCGAGTATCGTTATTTTCTGACCTTCACAGATGATTTAAGCAGATATGGGTATATCTACTTGATGAAACATAAGTCTGAAATAGTTGAAAGGTTCAAAGAATTTCAGAGTGAACTGGAAAAACATCATAACAAGAAAATAAAGTTTCTGCGATCTGATCGTGGAGATGAATATTTGAGTTATGAATTTGGTCTTCAATTAAAACAATGTGGAATAGTTTCACAGCTCACGCCACCTGGAACACCACAATGTTATGGTGTGTCCGAACATCGTAACCGCACTTTATTGGATATGGTGCGATCTATGATGTGTCTTACTGATTTACCACTATTGTTTTGGGGTTATGCATTAGAGACAGCTGCATTCACGTTAAAAGGGCTCCATCTAAATCCGTTGAGACGACAGCATATGAACTGTGGTTTGGCAAGAAACCAAAGGTGTCATTTCTTAAAGTTTGGGGCTACGATGCGTATGTGAAAAAGTTTCATCCGAATAAGCTCAAATCCAAATCGGAGAAGTGCGTCTTCATAGAATACCCAAAGGAAACTGTTGGGTACACCTTCTATCACAGATCCGAAGGCAAGATATTCGTTGCTAAATTCGGATCCTTTCTAGAGAAGGAGTTTCTCTCGAAAGAAGTGAGTGGGAGAAAAGCAGAACTTGATGAGGTAACTGTACCTTCTCCCGAATTGGAAAATTGTTCATCACTGAAATCAGTTCCAGTGATTGCTACACCAATTAGTGAGGAAGCTAATGATGATGATCATGAAACTTCAGATCAAGTTACTACAGAACCTCGTAGGTCTTCCAGAGTACGGTCTGCACCAGAGTGGTACGGTAATCCTGTTCTAGAATTCATGTTACTAGACCATGATGAACCTACGAACTATGAGGAAGCGATGATGAGCCCAGATTCCGTGAAATGGCTTGAGGCCATGAAATCTGAGATGGGATCCATGTATGAGAACAAAGTGTGGACTTTGGTGGAGTTGCTTGATGATCGGCAAGCCATATTGTATAAATGGATCTTCAAGAGGAAGACGGACGTTGATAGTAGTGTTACTATCTACAAAGCTCGACTTGTCACAAAAAGGGTTTTTGACAAGTTCAAGGTGTTGACTACAATGAGCTTTTCTCAACTGTAGCGATGCTTAAGTCTGTCCGAATCATGTTATCAATTGCCACAATTTATTAAATCTGGCAAATGGATAAACAAAACTACATTCCTTAATGGATTTAAAGAAGAGTTGTATATGATGCAACCAGAAGGTTTTGTCAATCCTAAAGGTACTAACAAAATGTGCATGCTCCAGCGATCCATCTATGGACTGGTGCAAGCATCTCGGAGTTGGAATATACGCTTTGATGAGTTGATCAAAGCATATAGTTTTGTACAGACTTACGGTGAAGCCTGTATTTACAAGAAAGTGAGTGGGAGAAATACAACATTTTTGATAAGTATATGTGAATGACATATTGTTGATCGGAAATAATGTAGAATTATTCTGTAAAGCATAAAGGAGTATTTGAAAGGAGTTTTTCGAAGAAGGACCTCGGTAAAGCTGCTTACATATTGAGCATCAAGATCTATAGAGATAGATCAAGACGCTTGATAAGCTTTTTTCAATGAGTAAATACCTTGACAAGATTTTGAAGTAGTTCAAAATGGAACAGTCAAAGAAAGAGTTCTTTCCTGTGTTACAAGGTGTGCAATTGAGTAAGACTCAAAGCCCGACCACGGCAGAAGATAGAAAGAGAATGAAAGTCATTCCCTATGCCTCAACCATAGGTTCTATAAAGTATGCCATGCTGTATACCAGATCTATTGTATACCCCACCACTGAGTTTGACAAGGGAATACAGTAGTGATCTAGGAATAGATCACTGGACAACGGTCAAAATTATCCTTAGTGGTATAAGGATATGTTTCTCAATTATGGAAGTGAAAAAAGGTTCGTCGTAAAGGGTTACGTCAATGAAAGTTTTGCCACTGATCCAGATGACTCTAAGTCTCAATCTGGATACATATTGAAAGTGGGAGCAATTAGCTAGAGTAGCTCCGTGCAGAGTATTGTAGACATAGAATATTTGCAAAATACATACGGCTCTGAATGTGACAGACCCGTTGACTAAGATTCTCTCACAAGCAAAACATGATCACACCTTAATACTCTTTGGGTGTTAATCACATAGCAATGTGAACTAGGTTACTGAATCTAGTAAACCCTTTGGGTGTTGGTCACATGGCGGTGTGAACTATGGGTGTTAACCACATGATGATGTGAACTATCGATGTTAATCACATGGTGATGTGATCTAGATTATTGACTCTAGTGCAAGTGGGAGACTGAAGGAAATATGCCCTAGAGGCAATAATAAAGTTATTATTTATTTCCTTATTTCATGATAATTGTTTATTATTCATGCTAGAATTGTATTAATCGGAAACATGATACATGTGTGAATACATAGACAAACAGAGTGTCACTAGTATGCCTCTACTTGACTAGCTCGTTAATCAAAGATGGTTATGTTTCCTAGCCATAGACATGAGTTGTCATTTGATTAACGGGATCACATCATTAGGAGAATGATGTGATTGACATGACCCATTCAGTTAGCTTAGCACCCGATCGTTTAGTATGTTGCTATTGCTTTCTTCATGACTTATACATGTTCCTATGACTATGAGATTATGCAACTCCCGTTTACCGGAGGAACACTTTGTGTGCTACCAAACGTCACAACGTAACTGGGTGATTATAAAGGTGCTCTACAGGTGTCTTCGAAGGTACTTGTTGGGTTGGCGTATTTCGAGATTAGGATTTGTCACTCCGAATGTCGGAGAGGTATCTCTGGGCCCTCTCGGTAATGCACATCACATAAGCCTTGCAAGCAATGCAACTAATGAGTTAGTTGCGATATGATGTATTATGGAACGAGTAAAGAGACTTGCCGGTAATGAGATTGAACTAGGTATTGGATACCGACGATCGAATCTCGGGCAAGTAACATACCGATGACAAAGGGAACAACGTATGTTGTTATGCGGTCTGACCGATAAAGATCTTCGTAGAATATGTAGGAACCAATATGGGCATCCAGGTCCCGCTATTGGTTATTGACCGGAGACGTGTCTCGGTCATGTCTACATTGTTCTCGAACCGTAGGGTCCGCACGCTTAAGGTTACGATGACAGTTTCTTTATGAGTTTATGTATTTTGATATACCGAAGGTTGTTCGGAGTCCCGGATGTGATCATGGACATGACGAGGAGTCTCGAAATGGTCGAGACATAAAGATCGATATATTGGAAGCCTATATTTGGACATCGGAATCGTTCCGGGTGAAATCGGCATTTTACCGGAGTACCGGGAGGTTACCGGAACCCCCTGGGGAGTTATTGGGCCTACATGGGCCTCGAGGGAGAAGAGGGAAGGAGGCAGGAGGTGGCCACGCGCCCGTCCCCTTCCTAGTCCGAATAGGATAAGGGAATGGGGGAGGCGCCCCCCCTTTCCTTCCCCTCTTCCTCCTCTTTCCCCCTTCCTCCTTCTCCAACTAGGAAAGAAAGGGAGTCCTACTCCCGGTGGGAGTAGGACTCCCCCCTGGCGCGCCCCTCCTTGGCCGGCCACCCCCTCCCCTTGGCTCCTTTATATACGGGGGCGGGGGGCACCCCATATACACACAAGTTGATCTTCGTGATCGTTCCTTAGCCGTGTGCGGTGCCCCCTCCACGATATTACACCTCAGTCATATTGTAGCGGTGCTTAGGCGAAGCCCTGCGACGGTTGAACATCAAGATCGTCACCACGCCGTCGTGCTGACGGAACTCCTCCCCGAAGCTCTGCTAGATTGGAGCCCGGGGTGCGTCATCGAGTTGTACGTGTGTCAAGAACTCGGAGGTGCCGGAGTAACGGTGCTTGGATCGGTTGGACCGGGAAGACGTACGACTACTTCCTCTACGTTGCGTCAATGCTTCCGCTTCGGTCTACAAGGGTACGTAGACAACACTCTCCCCTCTTGTTGCTATGCATCACCATGATCTTGCGTGTGCGTAGGAAATTTTTTGAAATTACCACGTTTCCCAACACTTTGTGACTGGTGCATTTCCCCTCTTGGCCCATAAGGCCCATATCTTTTGCCGGGGGTGCCCGGAACCCCTTTAGGTGACCCGATAAGTACCAAGTGCATCCCGAAACACTTCCAGTGTCCGAATACCGTCGTCCTATATATCAATCTTTACCTCTCGACCATTTCGAGACTCCTCGTCATTTCTATGATCTCATCCAGGACTCCGAACGACATTCAGTCACCAAATCACATAACTCATATAATACAAAATGGTCATCTTCGCTTGCTCGTTTGCCAGTTGCCACCATGTCTGAAACTAGGGAAGTTATTGTTGAAAAGAATAGTAGTGATGATGAGGGAAACCTTGATGCTTTTTATAATTCTAATCCTCATGAAAAACTACTATCTTGCATGCAAAAAAAAATTCCCATTGGTAGCGGAAATATTATTGGGAAAGGGTGTTGGGAAACGTAGTATTTCAAAAAAATTCCTACGAACACGCAAGGTCTATCTAGGAGAAGCATAGCAACGAGCGGGGAGAGTGTGTCCATGTACCCTCGTAGATCGAAAGCAGAAGCGTTGAGTAACATGGTTGATGTATTCAAACGTCTTCGCGATCCAACCGATCCAAGCACCGAACGTACGACACCTCCGCATTCAGCACACGTTCAGCTCGATGACGTCCCTTGTGCTCTTGATCCAGTTGAGGCCGAGGGAGAGTTCCGTTAGCATGACGGTGTGGCGATGGTGATGATGAAGTTACCGGCGGAGGGCTTCGCCTAAGCACTACGACAATATGACCGTGGTGTGTAACTATGGAGGGGGGCACCGCACACGGTTAAGAGAAACTTTGGTGTGTCTTTGGGGTGCCCCTTCCCCCTTATATAAAGGAGGGAGGAGGAGGAGGATGGCCTAGGAGGCGCGCATATAGGGGGAGTCCAACTAGGATTCCCAATCCTAGTTGGAGTCCCCTTCCTTTTCCAAGAGGTGGAAAGAGGGAAGGAGGAGGAGAGGAAGAAGGAAAGAGGGGGGCGCCACCCCCTCCTAGTCCAATTCGGACCAGCCCATGGGGGCGCGCTGCCTCCCCTTGTGGCCCTTATCTCCTTTCCACTAAAGCACAATAAGGCCCAATACTTCCCCCGGTGAATTCCCATAACTCCTAGGTTCTCCGAAAATACCTGAATCACTCGGAACTATTTTGATGTCCGAATATAGCCTTCCAATATATTAATCTTTACCTCTTGACCATTTTGAGACTCGTCGTCATGTCCGTGATCTCATCCGGGACTCCGAACAAACTTAGGTCATCAAATCACTTAACTCATAATACAAATCATCATCGAACGTTAAGCGTGCGGACCCTATGGGTTCGAGAACTATGTAGACATGACCGAGACACATCTCCGGTCAATAACCAATAGCGGAACCTGGATGCTCATATTGGCTCCTACATATTCTACGAAGATCTTTATCGCTCAAACCGCATAACAACATACGTTGTTTCCTTTGTCATCGGTATGTTACTTGCCGGAGATTCGATTGTCGGTATCATCACACACAGTTCAATCTCATTACCGGCAGGTCCCGTGTGTGCCGCTGCATCTTCGATCCAACGGCTCCCCGTTTCTCATATTAGGTGGTCCCCATAGCTTAATTACCCGCTACAGTGATATGAGCATCTAAGTCGTATGATCAGTGATCAGATGGCACATGCGTAGTACTTGTACTTTCTGTGCATTTCCCAAACTCTATCAGCCGTATATTGCAAAAACATTCAAACCTCCTACCGTGGGCCGTTAGATCTCAGTGAACTCGTATCACCATAGAATCTACGATGCGGGAGCACCTCATATTCTCCCGTGCGAGAAAACATAAGGTGCTATCGTAGCTTGGATGCTACAGTGATATGAGCTTGGAGGTCATTTGATCTGAGATCCAATGGCATCTGAGCAGTCTTTGTGCTTGTAAGCAGTGGCCGAACTCTTTTGGGGCTTTTCCGCAAAAAAAACCATTCGAACCACCGAGGAGGTGTTGGGTCACAAATCCAACGGCTCCGAAGAGCTTGTATCACCAAAGCATCTAAGGTGTGGTAGCACATGATATTCTTACATACAGGAGAATATGATGTCCTCCTTCATCTTAGATGCTACAGTGATACGAGCTTCGAGGTCGTTGGAGATGGGATCCAAGGGCATCTGAGTAGTTTTTGTACAAATTGTCTGCAATTCTCAAACTCATCAAGGTTTCCTGTAAAAATATTAAGACACATCATGTGAGCTGCTATATCTTAGATCTACAAGATCCAAGCAACTCGTATCGGCATATAGCATCTAAGGTATGGGGGCACATGATATTCTCCCGGGGAGGAGGGGTGGGGGGTGCACAACCAATCGGCGGTTGGGAGGGTGGGGACAAATATAATCTAAACAACCCTAAACAGAGCTCCACAATTTTATCTAAGGTCGAGGGGTTGACCCCCGACAATCATAGCTCCGCCTAAACACAACATTTGCATGTACTGTAGTACTAGACTTAATATTCATGTTTCAGTTTCACGTTCATTTTGAATATTGAACTGAGGACCATGCATGTCTTATATTTTACTCCCTTCGTTCCTAAATATTAGTTTTTTAGAGGTTTCAAATGGACTGGCACATACGGATGTATCTAGACATATTTTAGAGTCTAGATTCACTCATTTTGCTCCGTATGTAGTCACTTGTTGAACTCTCTAAAAGACTAATATTTAGGAATAGAAGGAGTATATTTGAATTCGTGTCGTACATGCATGGTTTGGAAAAATAGATGCACTATACTTATTGGATTGTTGTTGTGTTCCCGCGTCTCTCTCTCTCTCTCTGTGTGTGTGTGTGTGTGGTCATACGCTTGATACATACAACGTTTTCTTACCTCCATATTGTTGATATTTTAAATTTGAATTTTCATTGGAAAACTTACTAGGGATACCATGAAATGTGAAATCCATGTTGAGATCACTATCACAAACTCACTCTAATTCAACAACTCGTCATAAATCAATTACCACGTTGATATTAGTATTTGCAAGGAAAATGCGGGTATTGTAATACACATAGGTTCGTTCGCCAATTTAAAAGGTTCCTTTCGTATTCTCGAATGGTAGGACCCAACGGCGTACCAACCAGACCTTGGCTCGTGTTGGTCCCAAAAAAATAATAAAAAAAAACCGGGCTCGTGTCCTTCGGTGGCATGCATGGTACACACATTCGGCAACCCCAACCAGTCGAGCCTCAGCGTTTCAAGTCGAAATATCTGGCAGCCAGAATTCCAGCCCTAGGAAATTCCCCTCATGTCCCCGGTCCATAATGACTACCGATGAGCAACGGAGGGATGCTTTAGTAACTAGACAACGTTACCTACCGTGCCGAGCACGGTTCAATTCCCTCGGTTGCTGCTCGTCAAGGTCACTCGTCAACTGCATTGCCTAGTACTACTACTACTACTACACCAGGATGAGCACACAATTGAGCCCGTTTGTTCGTGCCTAGTACTTGAGTGAATATATTAGACAATGCACTGGTACGGAGGGATTATCCTTTTAGTCTGCATATATAACTTGTCTGAAGTCTAACTAAGAAAAATATTTGACCAAATCCTTTCTTAAGAAATACAACAGGACAGATGTACGGCCTGAAAATTTATTGCATGATGCAGGTTATGATATTGTTTCGAATCCTGGATCTTAAATTTCAGAAAATCCAAAAGTGAGCATAAATTCTTGAAACTGAGCATAGTCACGTGATATGGCACAAATATTACTTTGTAAGTTTTTTCTTCAATTTGAGACAAGCTGCTTATGGCAAGTTGCACAAATGAAGAGCCAAGGTATTTTGGAACAAAGACCTGTCACATTAAGGCGAACGCTTTCACTATTGAAACCGTGGGCGTTTAAGTGCCGCCACGAGTCCCCGCTTCTCATCGGCAGGTGCCGTCCAAGCAAGCATGTGAGTCGACGGGAGGCGTGCGAGTAGACCGCTGCGCCGGCTGACAGGGAGGCGTGCGAGCAGACCGCTGTGCGGGCTCACCGGGAGGCGAGCCCTTTGACCAGGCTCCGCCGCCCACCTTCATCCCAACTGCTCCCACTTTTAATGTCATCGGCGCCGCAGTTTAAAATCAACCCCGCACTACCCGGTATCGCTACAATCTTCTCTCTTCCTCTCCGATTCTCATGTCGTCTACCTCCAACTAGCCTGACATAAACGTACGCCATCCCGCATCACGATGGTCTGCCCTTAGTGTTCCAGTTTCCTGAGGAAGACACCCAACCGGAGTCTCAAGAACATAAGGCGCTTTGGGACGAGCTTGAACTGGCCTTGCGAGAAGACGCCGCTCCCGTTCCGGCTCCCGTCGCCTCGACTGCGCCAGCACCCATCCCCGTGGCATTGATGGGCTGGGAGCCGCACATTGTCGCCGAGCTTGATCCCACGGGGTTCCACGAGGTCCCCGCCGACTTTCACGCGCCCGTGGACCTGCCAGCGCATGCGCCTGCGCATGCACTAACGCGCATGCCCGTGCCAGTGCCCGTGCACTTGCTAGCGCATGTGCCTGCACGTGCACTGACGTGCGCGCCCGTGCCGGTGCCCGTGCACACGAATGTCTCCGCCGCGCCGTTAAAAGCGTCTGTCCCCACGCGGGTGCCAATGCCCCCTCAGCGGCATGGATGGCCGCCGTCGACCGCTTCCTTGCACCAACGCTAGTCGCCTCCTCCCACCAGTTGACTCGCTCCGAAGTCCAGAACATTTTGGCCTTCCTTGAAGCTAGGCCAACATCCAGGAGTACGCCAACAACGACACAAGACGCCGCCGTCACCGTCGGTCAGTGGCCCGACGATACACAGAGCACGGCAGAGGAGCCGCTTTCCACTGCTAGACGCCCCCGCCGCCGCCGCGTAATCTAAATTTGCCATGAAAAATGTTTGGATTGCCATGCTTAAAATACGAACGTTTATCATTTCCATTTATTTTATATCGATCGTCATATAATTTAAAGTCGGAGCTAGACTGAACGAAATCTATGGTTTGATCGATTGAATGTTCTGCTAGAGCCGTATCAAATTAAATATAAAACGTCATCAAGCCACATGTATTCCTTGTCATCCAACGACCTAGACTGCTTCAATGTCGAGCGCTCAACACATTTAGCGTGCAGTTAATTTCATGCCAAAAATAGTGCTAATCACACAATAACACGCAAATAACATCCTAGTACTTAATATCCGCATGCACTTAAAATACTTCCAAATTAACGTGCATTGCACGTACACACTGACTAGTGCTGCTAGTACGTGAAACTAGTGCCGTGACTTGTGAACACGTCCAGATATGGTCAACGGCAACATCACCCGCGAGTTCTTCGTGTTTGCCCATGCATCTAAACGCAGAAGGGGAGGAGAGAGAGAGAGAGAGAGCACACACATGGAACCCACCAGTAAGTGAAGGCGAATAGTACTAAAAATAATATTACATGTTATCCATTAAATAGGCTGTGGTAATATAAAAACATTATGTGAACAAAGGAGGGTACAACAAACATTGCTGTTCTACGTATGTTGCCTATTGACGTGCGGCTTGAAGGCCCGGTCGCATGTTCGATCCTCGCCCTTTCTTTTTAATTTGTATATGGGTCCAAATTTGTTTCATGACATGTGGGCCCCTCGATGTGTAGTTTGTATCACTTTAATTTGTGGGTCGAAATTTGTTTCATTCCAAGTGGACTAGTGTGTAGTTTTGTAGCTTATTTATAATAATTAAAAAGAACAACATAGTTTTTTGCAATAATACCATGGTGCAACGTTGAAGGCGAGAAAGGACGTGCGAGAGAGCGATGACCGAGCCAGAGGGAAATCAACTAGGGGAGTTGCAGGGGTTGCAATGGTGTTTTGAGTAGTTGTGGGCCGAATGCTACGAAAATATAATCTAAATCGACCGGAATAAATGCCTACACAGATTAATCCAAGGTTGGAGTGCCCTCGCAATGTAAATAGCTCCGGCTTTGCGAGGGATGGATAGGTAGTAGCTTCAATGCATGGAAGATACGGTGTGAGAAAGCGAGGTCAATCGAGAGACATATAGATAGAGAGACAAAGTGAGTGTGGTCCGACATTCATTGAATATATATATATATATATATATGTATATATATATATGCTCTGTAGAGATATTGTCCGACTGAGCTTTTGGCAAGGGTCAGGGCTGTAAGATAGAGCTTGAGAGATGATCCAGTCATAGACGTGTAGATATATTTTGTGCGTGGGAGGAAGCAAGGTCAATCGATCACATAGGGTCATCGTGTGGTCGAAAGAGTGAGATGGGTTGGAGAGAGTGACCTAGATAGACAATGTGCGTGAGAGAGTATACAATGTGAATAGGTCGAATTGGGCTCAAACATGGTGATATATTGTTTTTGTCCAAGAAAGAGCAAGGTCAATCAAGACATACAGAGAGAGAGAGAGAGAGAGAGAGAGATAGAGATAGAGAGAGATTGAGTGAGCGTTGCCCGCCATGAGGTTGAAAGAGTGGCGGCGGCTTGGATGGACTGACCTAGATAGACAATCTGCGTGAGAGAGTATAGAGTGTGTCGATCGAGGCCCGAACAGGGGGATATATCATTTGTGTGTGAAAGAAAACGAGGTTAAACGAGACTCAGATAAAGAGAGCGAGATTGAGCGAGTGTGGCCCACCGTGCGGAAGAAAGAGTGAGACAGTCTCGAGGGAGTGACCTAGATATACAACATGTGTGCATGCGCATGAGAGGTTGGGGGGCTAGATAGGCAATGCATGTATTTAGCGCGAGAGGGTGAGAGAGAGAGAGAGAGAGAGAGAGAGAGATCGGCATGGGGTGCAATGGCGGGTGTGTTGGGAACCGATAGCTTACTAAGGTGGTTAGGAGAGGAAGATTGACAGATACAAGAAGTATGTAGCGTGTGTGCGGGGGGGGGGGGGGGGGGGTGGGGTGGGGCTAAAAACAACATTTGAATGTACATAGTACGAGACTTAATATCGATGTTTCAATTCGGTGTACATTGTAAGATTTGAACCGAGGACCATGCATACGGGTAATTATTTCGAATTCGTGCCATACTATGTTTCGAAAAGTTGACATTGACTCAATTTGTTGTGCTTTTTTGGAGGTCATATGTTTGAATCCATCCAAATGTTTTCTCACTACCATGGTGTTCATCATATACATATGAATTTGTATTAGAAAAGTAGCATGGATACAGTGAAATGCGAAATCCACGTTAGAATTGGAGATCGCTACATGACACACACTCTAATTCAAATAACTAATTATGTGACACACACTCTAATCCACGTTAGCGTGGATACCATTTCGATTTTTTTTCAAATAACTCCTCATTAATTAATTTATAGTACTCCCTATGTTCACTTTTATAAGACCTTGAAGACATTTCAAACAATGTGCAAAACAGTTCATTTTAAGTTCTCTGAAACGACTTACAAAAGTGAACGGAGGGAGTATCTCGTTTTGAATGACTAATTATTGCAAGGAAAACATGGGCATGGTAATACATACAAATTCGTTTGCAAATGAAAGAAGATTCATTTGCATTCTCAAATGTAGGCGCACCAGGTAGACCACGGTCGTGTCGGGGTGGACGCTGCTTCGGTGCCTTAAAGGCACCTGCCTTTGGGCCACTGACATGTGGGCCAGCCACCTGTTGGGCTTACATGTCATGGACACAAAGGCATGTGCCTTAAGGCACCAAAGCATAGTCCTGTCGGGGTGGTCGCGTGTGTCGGACGGACGCGTAGCACCCAGCCACCCACCCCCCTCCCTCCCTCCCCCACTCCCCCACCCCCCACCCCCCCCAAAAAAGGATGACGACAAAATAACTTCACGCTTCCATGTTTCAGATTGAAATATCTGGCGGCCCCAATTCCAGCCTTGCAAAATCTCTCTTCTCCATCGTCCCCTTCCGCGCCCAGATTGCTCAAATCCCTAATTCACCGCCAACCCAAGCAAAGTTTGAATCGCCCCTCATCTCGTCTCTTTCCCCACCTCTGTGCCGGACGACGATGATGAAGATGACGACCGCGCTTCACCACCGCACCGGAGCTACCTCATCTACGCCCTCGTCCACCGCACCGGGTGGTCCACCAACAACGTCGGCCGCCGCAACCGACGTGCCTCACAGACACCGAGTTCCACCGCATCAGGTGCGCTTCACCGACGTCGTCTCCCAGCTCACTGGGGCTACTTCACCGAGCACATCGTCGCACCTCCGCCCCCCGAGGCCATTGGGGCTTCACCAACGGTCTCGTCCACCGCATCGTAGCGCTCCACTGCCACTCAAGATCTGCACCCGTGCACGACCATTCAACGCCAGTGCATCACCCTCAATGGCTCTGAAGTGACCCGCACTCTAGCTAGGCGAGCATGCCCAAACGCCGGCCCAAACTAGGTATCCACACATCACTCCCTTGTGCACTGTTCTGATGATGTTTGGATATTCTTTCATCCGATTGAAGATCTGACACGACACCCTCTCTTCCATCTCCGGCTTCCTAACCAGATCCTTTTACCCCGCTCTCTTAGCTTACACGCCTATGCAACTCTGACTTTAACTCTTATTTCTAATGGAGATATCATCTGAAACAAGCAAATCCATTTTTTAGCAAAGCATGACGGCGCTACGGGATCTGGTACACATCCTGCACACCCGTATAACCTTGTAAGTATCTGTCCTCCGATACAACATCAAGGTCGATTCCTCTTATTTGATCAACCATTCGCTGTGTCAAAAATGCATAGGGGGATGCAAGGAGCACAAGATCGTTCTCTGGCTGAAAATATCAAAATGTAATTGCACCTATAACCAGTGCGCAAACTGCATATCAATATATCTATCCTGCACAAGTATGCCAATAGTTTCAAACAACAGATTAGAAAAGTATTTATGCTATGTTGTCATGATACGGGGACTTTCTGGTAGATGGCCTCGACGTTTCCTCAAGCTATGAAAATGCATTATAATTTGCTTGTCATCAATGCCTGCAAATCTCTGTCTCCCTCAACATAGCAGATCATCATTAGACACTAAGTCCTTCAATGAGCTTGCAAAATGCTTGCATTAGATCCCTCATTAGACACTATATGTTCATCACCAGGAGCATGTAAAATCTTTGCTTCAGATCCTTCATTGGCAGTCTATTCATTAGACACTTCAGGCTCACGAACAACATGAGCTTGTATGTTTGCATCGGAAACTTGATTAGATACATTAGATTCAGTCAATTCAGTATTGATTGGGGAGTTATAAAATAAGTAGGAATTGGTTTCATTTTCTCATAGATTCCCTACATACAAGCAGTTTTACAACACCGTCAGGTTTAACTATTGGTCAGAAATTGAAGAGTTGAATCAGATATAATCAGGGATGTGATGTACTTGCTCGTTGCGCATGCTACTCTTGCAAGCTATGAGTGTCCGTTTGCGCAAGCTCGATGCCATGCCCGGGCTGCCGCCGCTGCCTCCCATGCAGGCTACACCCGGGGTTGGATCTTCATCTTCTTGTTCGTCTGTTCGCTTGAAGCCCGGCGACCGCCCTCCAACGAGGGCGCGAGGAAGTGCTATGCCAGTGTGTCCAACGACGGCTAGGCTAGGAGCAAACCAGACTGGAGGCTGGAGCGAATGAATTGGGATTTTTCCTGCTGTCGATCGATATGGGACTCGCCCGTTGGGGCCGCGAGCCTGCTATAGGGCCTGCCTTGCACTTATGTTATTGGCCCATCCAAATTGAAACATTTTTCTTCATATTTTACATTGCCTGCTCGTGCGTTGGGACAAACAAAACTATCCTAGGCCAACCTGGATGACTCAAACTAGGTGCACACTTTCCAGCCACCCAAGGCGGCCGCCCATACCAGCCCCTATGGTGGCGTCGCTCCTTTTTGCATGTATGATTGGGTAGTGAAAAATATTCCAGTGGCGCTTTTGATTTACCCACAGAATGGTTGAATTGCTTGTTTCTATGAGCTGAGTTCGCCAATAATGTGAAGGATGCCGGTCTTTTCATCCTATTGTAGATTGCTTAGATCTCGATATGCCAAAAGTAATCGCATGAAACATATAGTAAAAGCCAGTGTGATATGTGTGGCTACAACTAGTCTGACTACACGTCCTCATATAACATATCAAGGACGCACCATCTTACCAGATTAACCATTCGACTTACCAATGCAGTGTGGGAAGAAAGAAGTATTGGGACTGCGTATCCAAGCAATTGATGCCATGGACTCCTTTGTACAACCTTGTAAGCGAAAAAGAAGTTGCAGTGTGCCTGTACAAAGAACTAGCGTAAGTTCAGTTACCCGTCTCTCGGAATTTTAGTTGGCCACTTATTGTAAAATTGTTCAATTACGTTGCTTGGCTTAATTTAGTTTGCTACTGATTACATAATGCCACAACCTGTTAATCCTATTGTAGACTGTGCCTATCTATGTGTTTGATACTTACTGTTAAGAATTACCTGCTTGCCTTAACTTAAATATCTACTTATTTGTTTAACTGTTTTGCTGCTGCAACAGTGGGTTACAATGATGTTAATAACTACTTTTCATCATCCAATTGAAACTCTTTAATTCCTTGTTTGTTTAACTGGTTTGCTGTTATAACTCCCAGTTGAGATGTTTTGCTAACTTCAACTTTTCTGAATCCAATCGAAACTTTAACGGCAAAACAGGTTAGCCCAAGATCAAAGAGCGAGGTCCCCATGGACGTTGCATCATCCCACAGCAGTGGCACCGGCCCAATCGTGCATTATGAATTGCCAACTGCTGATACTCTAGAGGCTAAACTAGTGGTAGAAAGAGATTCTGCTTCTGCACTTAGAGACAAAGTTGACATGTTGAGGAAGCAAACAACACAATCACAAGCAGTACTCAAGACAACCATTAAATATTTGGTGGATTTCAAAATGAAGCAAGCTGAGACTGACCACATTGTTAAGGTCCTGAAGGAAAAAAGGAAATTAAATTTGCACTTGGTAAATAATAGGTGAATGTTCTTTCCATCGTTGAATAACCTTTGTGTTGTTTGTTCATGTAATCAATCGAACCATTTGTTTTAGAGATCATGTAATAATTGTTTCTTGTTTCTTGTTTTTTGTTTGTAATTTTATTTGAGCACAAGTTTGTATCAATTGATAAGACTCGGAGACATTTCATTTGGATTGCTGTGGCAGACCTACAAATATGCCAATCGGGCTGAATGTGCATTCAACACTAATAGAAGTATAGATGGACCATAAGTGGCACACATAAGAAAGGGCCAAGATGCTGGCTGAAAAAAGGATGCTGTTGTAGCAAAAAAAAATACATCAGCCTGGCTTATGTATGTTAGTTGATATTATTGATCCATATACTCTATAAGTGTTTATATGTCTGTTACTTCTGTACATTCTTGGTTGATTGACTCGATATTTGAATCTTGATACATCGCTTGTGTACATATCTAAATGGGAGTACACATTATGCCGCGTGTGACATTTGATTTGGACATGAAGTGTTCCAAATATTCGAATTCACCTTAAACTGGATTCTAGCTTCTGAATTTGAGTATCGACATTTGTAAACCATATTCATACATGATAGTGGAATACATCTTTGTCGTCCTTTTGAAGATATATAAAAACACATAGAGTAATTTATAAAGATTCATATAGGAATACAAAATGGATTCGAATTTAGTTACCAGGGTAAACGTGGATGCTTATTGCCCCAAAACTCGAAAGAAGCGGCAAAATGTCCACTCCCACGTCGGCTGCCCAAAGCCAAGTGTTTGGCAGATGGAAATTACTGTCTACCCATTACACGGACAATCCATCGGCCCGATTTCCACTGGTCTAAATAGGGGTAGGTTAGTAACTTCAATTAGATGTGACACGACCGCCTCTGAGCCCATTCCGACACGGTGGGCGTCAAACATGGGCGGCAAAACACATTTGATTCAAGCTCATCCGAAAGACCTCTGTTTCTCCCTCCATTCCCCATTCATACACGGTGGACGGCAAAACAAACTCGATTCGGCCGAAATTGATGTAGAAAAATATTTTCAATAGGGGCAGGTTTGTACCTTCACTCAGACATGACACAACCGCCCTACCTGTCAGCCTTGTTCATACACCATGGGCGCCAACCACCCTCTCCTCGCCCGAAATGGCTCTGGGCAAATATTGGCGAGATGTGATATTACCGTCCTATCCCCAACCAACGAGACGTCCAAATTTTAAACGGGGGCTAAGTTCGTAACTTTCCCATATTTCAGACATGCGCGTCCCAAAAACATGGTTCCTAGTACCTCTCTCTCTCCATTTTCCCATTCATACACCGTCCGCGCTAGAACACCCCATCCCCACACCAGCCTCCATCCTCCACCCCATCCATCGCCGCCGTCCTCCACCACATCCATCGCCATCGTCCTCCACCATGCTGGAGCGCCTACCAAGACCGCGTCGTCCACTGCTAGAGATGGATGTTTCTCATCCATGGCGATGGACCAATAGCCTTGCATCACGTCCTCTCGCTTCATCGGCGGTGGCGTCCTCTTTGCCGGGGCCGCTCACACGACCTTCTCTTCCACCGCAACGGGACTTATCCCCCGATGCACCCGTCTACCGTCGCAAATCTGCTTCAATGCCACCGACAGCCATCGCACCCCTGATGCCTACACGACGCCGCAAGAGATGTGGTACTTCATATCTCCTCAACTTTTTGATCTCAACCAGAAAATAGATCTTAACTTGGTTACTCTACTTTCTTTTCAGCTCTTAGAATTTAGTTCTTAGTTCGAAGCAAACAATGGATGCTAAATATCATTTCTCCAGTTTGCAGCTTCAAATCTGTCATGGCACAACCATAATATGGTTTAATTGATCATGCTTAGGGTTTAATTGATCATGTTGGTTCCGTGGTGGTTTCTTTAACAGAAATCGGAGGGGAAACCCTCTTTTGCTAAAAAAATATGCTTAGAGTTTCCCCCTTTTATGATCACTATACGATCAGAATACGTGCTTCGTGTCATAATAACACTGCTCCACCCATCAAGCTAAACAAGCTTAGTTGTTCAAATATGAATCTGATATTATTAAAACAGAGTTGTTCAATTGGTCAGCTAAATGTTCCTAAATTAGTTTCGAAAATGCATGTTTGCCGCTCGGGTGTGTATCTCTACAGGGTGCCCATGGTGGGCCGGCCCACCCTGGGATTTTGGGTCGTCCCAGGCCCCAATTCCCCTCTATTCTGCTGCGCGCTTCCAATCTCTACTCGCCCCCAGCCGCCTGCCTCGCCGGCGTCTTGCCGTCCCCGGACGGCATGACTCTAGGAGGAGACGCCGGACTAACAGGAAGGCCAGGAGCCGCTCGCCCAATAGCGTCACCACTGTCCGGGCGCGCCGCCGTGCCTACCTTCCTAGTCCGTTCAGGGCTCAGGCGTGCAGCACCCACCAAGCCAACCCGATTTATCCTGAGATACATCCTCAACACTCAGCAACCATTCCTCATCACCCATTTACTAATTGATTCATTACTCATTAGGCAGGACTGTCATTAGGGTTTGTTGTGTGCTCAGTGCTACCTACACTTAATGGTTCAGATGTATTTCGGTAATATTTAGTACCTCTAAAGTTCATAGGGTTTTCAATATTCTGGCCCTTGGAACAGACACTAGTCATTTTGGATTGTTGGTCGTAGTGACATTGACTCAGATTACTACTGCAAGCCAGGTTTGTTGACAATTTTACTTGTCTTTCTTACTCATTTGATATAATATCCAATTATTCACGTCGACTAGTTGCAAACAATAAGTGCTATACAAACTTCTTCATTCAGATTTTGGACGGTCTCTTACTGCAGTTACAATTCTGCATACTTGTCCTAGTAAGCTCACAAGTAAATGATTGATTCACTACATCTATGCTTGCCTTGTCATATTTGTTGTCAATATTCTTTTAGGGTGGACCACCCTGTTTCTAAATACTGGAACAGTAGACATGAGTGAATAGTATTTCTCTATGTGATCTCTTCCATCATGTGCGGGCAACGAACACTGCATTGTATAGAAAGAAAGTGTCATTTCCAGCTTTTACATAGGTTTTGATCTTTTACGTGGAATACAATCTGCCTACTTGCTTTGTGTCGCACTACCAACACTCCACCCTTGAAGCTAAACATTATGCCACTCATAATTTCTTAGTTTATTTGTTCAAATATGAATTTCATATGATTCTAATGTTCCTACTTCAGTTTTGAAATGTGTGCCTGCCTGTTATAGAGACATAAGGGGTTTGTATTTCTGTGTGTGGTCTGGTCAGCATGGTTGGGGGTGAACTTTGCATATGCAGGGGTTTATAGGGAGACATTCTTCGAGTTGAATCCACAATGGATTCCATAGATAATATGACTACTTTTTATGTTTTCATTAATCTCATATTCTGAACAGCATTATAATGATTATGAGCTTGCGCCCATGAAAAGAATAAAGCAGAACAATGCCATGGCTGTCAAACTTGGCATTAAGGGACTGAAATCAAGTTTGGATGCAATGCAATGCAAACGCTCTCCACCTACAGATTCATGCTCAGAATATGATCCTAACAGTGATTCTGAGCTAGAGGGAGACCTAAGTCAATGTAGCTCCCTAGTGGAGGATTCAGAGGAAGATGCCCTATCTTATTCACCCATCAAGGTACTTGCTCTAACTTTCCAAGGTTACATTGCTCGCACATATCTTGGAACTGATGCTTTGCATTGCTTCTACTTTGTTGAACTGCCATTAGCTTAGTTTACACATCGTGTATGTGAATACGCCCTTCCTATCCATTTTTAGTACATATTCCATCTGTCATCATACCATATTTATCCATTCAAATGTTGTTCTTGTGTATCAGACGTTCAAAAGGAAGAGGGCGATTGCTGATCGTGGAGGAGCACAAGCAAAGTATTTGGAAAAGGTAGTGGCACCTGATAAATCAAATAGCCCATTAGGTGTAGTTGCAATATCACCTGACCCACAAAACACCCCAACTCTAGCAGACTCTAGCCCTACTACACTGGTCATTTCTGATGCCCCAACTTAGCAGACCCCAACTGCAGCAAATAGTATGATTATGCCAGTTGACATAGCACCAGCTGTACGACGCAAAAACCCCATTCCAGCAAAGAGTACACCAAATCCAGTTGCCAAATCCCTTTTCGAACCATAGAGATCCCCAATTGCAGCAAATAGGACCCCTGTTCCATTTCTTCCCAGTTTAGAAGATGAAGCTTATGTTGTTGTCAGGAACTTTGTGCGCATCTTTCCTTCATGGAAAGATTATACCGCAGACACAGAACAATTTCCAGTCTTCCTCCACAACTTACGCGTAAGTAATGTACTAATGTTATTCATGGTCATTACTGCATATGTTTCTGCTCACAGAAGACACAAGATTTCATTCTTTTAAATAGGCGAGGAGCAAACTGGATTGTGGTGACGAGCAAGGGTTGGTTGCGCCTTTCAAGCACTCGTTTATGAAGTATTGTTCCTACCTGAGGCAAGCACACTTCGATGGCAAGCCTCTGAACGAAATTTCTG
The DNA here is from genome assembly GCA_963921465.1 of Triticum timopheevii. Lineage (NCBI taxonomy): Eukaryota > Viridiplantae > Streptophyta > Magnoliopsida > Poales > Poaceae > Triticum > Triticum timopheevii. The sequence goes on along the minus strand of OY997264.1, from coordinate 474,053,953 downwards.
TAAAGTCTCCGGTGCTACATTTATACGATGGTGACTAGAATAATCTTGTTACACATTGGTCTCGGCTGCAGCGTAAGGTACTGTCTACGATATCACATCACAATTTGAACTACATTTCTGCATTTGCCTTAGCGTCTCACTTGTACGAAAACTGTTAGCAGAAGAACATTCATTCTCAAGGGACCACAGAATCTCGCAACTATACTGCACACTGCATTGCTCTTATGAGTACCTCTTGCCCTGTATGACCATACTTAGTTTCATAGCTATTTGATTATGTAGCATTACTGCACATGTTAGCCTCGTAATCGTCCATTTGGTGGACATTATAAGATCCATATGGACTCTTACATAAATTTAGAATCAACCCAATGCTTTTGAAGAGGTTTAGCTCTGCAGTCCTCTTGTAAGGACTGAATGTGGTCTATCACTGTACTTACATTAACAGCTAGTCCCTCCGTCCCATAATATAAGAATGTTTTGTACAGTACACCAGTGTTCAAAACACTCTTGTATTATGGGAAGAGGGATTGGTTCATTTTGTAGCATTCTGCATCTTATCTCCCTCGCCCACCATTTACTAAAAAAGATTAGATCTATATTTAATCTTACCAACAATTAGAATACACAGACAGTGCCAGTGCAAAAGTGTAGCCTATTGCTCTTGTCAGTACATTTTGTCCTATAACGCTTGTACTTCCAGGGATTGGTAGTTGATTATGTAGCATCAATCTGCATCTTATCTTCATTATCCTCTATCCCTTCCAGTATTATCATATCTATAATTACTCTCTACAAAATGTAGAGTACATGCAATGCTTATGAAGAAGATTCTGTACTGAAATTCTTGAGTTATCCTTCCCTTGACATGGAGAAGGGCATTATAAAGCCGGTGTTAACTGTTAATGTAAGTCAGTCCTTCTAAAGCCTTTATCCTCAACTGCTGTTTAATTTGCTCATACTCCCTATCGTTTACTGCTGTTTAGTTTGTTGTTTCTACCAAAATGCATGTTCGCAAGAACCGTAAGTTCTAAGCTTTACTTGTAAAACCAAATTCCTTATTCATACCATGCACATTACTTAATACTCCCTATATGTATGCTTGTTTTTGTGGATCTATAATCCAGTGTGTGGTGAAGCAGCCCACATTTGCACCTTGTCATCTCCTGTTTTGTCTTACTGATGTGGCTGATGATATGAACAACATGCCATGCACATTATCGAAAATAGATACAATGATTTTCTTTGCCCTTCATCTATGCTTGTTATGTTGACATGGTAATCTAGTAGTGTGGTGAAGCTCCCCGCATTATGAACAATGCCAAATTATGCTATTGATATTTTGAACTTACTCTTTATTTTCTAATTTGAATTGGATGGAATTGACAGCATAGTTATCATCTTTGTTTATTACACGTGCAAAACCTGTCATCTCTCTGCTTTGTTTCAGGGTGATATGCCTGATAGCATGCACAAGTATGCTGAAGGCTGTGAGACAAATCCAACATATATTGCAGCAAAGAAGGCAAAACATCTTGAAGATAGCGAGACAACCCCAAAGTCCTATATTGATGCAGTGTTCAAATTACTTGAGACTAACAGTCAGACAAGCTCACATAATTCGTTGTCTGAATCAGTTCGACTTCTTCAGTCCCAAGTTCTAGCAGAAAGGCATTCTGCAACTCAACTTCGACTTGAACTCTCAGAAAGATTGCGGAGAACACCAATGAGAACCTCATCGCTAAACAGCTACACCTGGAAGCTATGACCGACATGCTAGGCCAGTTTCACAGCCTTGCTCAGCAGCTTGCGCAGCAGTTCCCCCGCAAGGCTAACCTTTCTTGAACTGTCTTGGAAGTGGTCTCGGTTCAGTATTATTTTGTTACGCTGCAATGGTGCCCAGTTTTTGTAATCTGCTTCTTCGTTGCGCTTTATGATCACTGGTGGCAAACTTTGATGCCTAGTGGATGTAATATACCTTAAATCCTTTATTGTATAGTGCAGGTTTGTTCTTAGTTACTATGCCGTAATTTCTTTGTTATATAGAGTAGGTTTGTTCTTAATTCCTACTAGTTACTACCATCATTCGCTATCTGAAAAAAAATCAGATGTAGTCGACCGGGCCGAAACATTCGACTCTAACGGGCCTGGTTTTTAGCAGGCCACAATTGGGCCAACCTGCGTCTTTCTTGGGCCCGAATGATTGGGGCCTTCACACATTGCGCCAGGCCCAAACTTACACCGGCCTATATTTTAGTTGGGCCTTTTGTCGACCCAGCACTTAGTTTGGCCCAGGTAGCATTGGGCCATTAACAGGCTGAATATTGTATTGGCCTGTTACGGCCGAGATGAAACCACGGGCCTTTAGCAGGCCAAAATGCATGTTGGGCCTCAATTTTCACTAGTTGTTGACGGGCCTTCAGCAGGACGAAATGTAGACCGGGCCTTTTTGGGCCCAGTTAGCTCACGGGCCGTTACCAGGCCGAAACATATCTCGGGCCTTAGTTGGCCCACTGATATCATGGGCCTTTAAGAGGCCAAAAGCTTAGTACAGGCATCAACGGGCCGGATTACGCGACAGGCCTTTAACAGGCCAAAAGTCACGTTGGGCTTAACTGTTGCCACCTTTAGCATGGGCCGTTAGTGGGCCCGATGTCCCGTCGGACCATATATGGCCCATGGGCAGCACCGGCCATTCCCAGGCCGAAAGTCACACCAGGATGAAATGGGCCCATGTCTACATCAGGCCTCTAACAGGCTGAAAGTAACTGCGCTGTAGTTGGGCCCAAATATTCGGCGAAAAATTAACGGGTTAGGTATGGCTTCGGGCCACAAAATGGGCCCAAATATTGGGCGAACAATTAATGGGCCAGATCTAGCTTCGGGCTGTAAATGGGCCCAAATATTGGGCGAACAATTAACAGGCCAGATCTGGCTTCGGGCCATAAATGGGCCTTTATTAAGCAGGCCGTTATTGGGCTGGCCTACTAGTACCTGATTAAGTACTACGGGCCTTTGACCGGGCCGGCCTTTTTAACCTATATGGGCCTCTATTGGGCCCAGCCACGTGTCGACATATCATAGGCATGTCTCCTCCAATGGACGGGCAACATCTGGCCCACTGACGAGCTGACAGGTGTTCCCTTCGGCCAATCAGAATTTTACACATGGAAATTTCCCAATGGTCTGGGCTGTTAACGGGTTATCGGATCCAAAATCCGACCCGATAGCTTAACGGCGTTCCGTTATGATGGATGCCACGTGTCGGTCACCCTTGACGAAAGCACTTCTGTGACGCGCGATTTATCGTCATGGAAGTGGACACTTCCGTGATGATAATTTTGGTAATGTCATGGAACACTTCTACGACAGCACAGGTATGACTATCTTGATTCTGTCATAAAATCGTCATGGATGTACATGCATGACAAAAAACGCGACCTACTGTGACATACACGTATCATCACGGAAGTGTATTTTTTTGTAGTGCTTATCTCTACCGCGGGCCACCAATGCACCTGTCCACCCGCCGCCGGCTCGTGGGCTGCCTTGATTAAATTGCCTCGCTGCACGCCACCGCTAGTAGGCCTCCTCTGCTGAATTGCCGCTTCTACTGTCGTGGAGTCGTGACACGTCAAACTGCCCGCCTCCGTCACGTCATGGTGGCCTTGAGCTGCCTTCTCTCATGGCTGCAGCCTGTCCCTGCGCGACTCAACGGACGAATCATCAGTCTTCACCAAGTCGAGCGCCGTCGAGTCATCCTAGCTCGTTTTCTGCCACGAGCGCTTCTGCTGCTGCTGAGCCGCCGTGGTGGCCGTACCAACCGCCAGATTGGCTCCACGTCTGAAACGCCCTCCTCACCGATTGCCGGGCTGCACAAGCTGGAGCCGCCGTGCCGAGCCGCCATCGCTGCTTTGACCTGCTGCGCTTCCATTGACCCTGCGAATCGCCACAAGCTGCCCGGCCAACGCCTCTGCTTCAACGGGAGTTTTCACGACCGTGCTACGAGCCGCCTCCAACCACTACTTCGCTGCACCCCGCCGCGCCATGCCAACCCACCGGTTCGGCTCCGCTGCCCTCTGAGCCGCCGTGCTAGTACCAAGTCACCTCTGCGAGGTGTTAAACCGCCGCGGCCGTGTCGAGGCGCACCTGTTGCGTGTTCAGATACCCGATGACTCGCCCCACGACGGGTCGTCCTAGCTTCAAATTTGCCTTTGCAGCCGCGCCTTCGGGGCATTTTCAACATGCCTCTGCTGGCCTCCACTACTCCGTCTGCCACAGGTTGCGCCTTGCATCCCGCCTGAGCGGCAACTGCGGTGTCTTGCTAAAGCCGCCGGTTTTCTACGGTGATTGGCCATCGCATCCTCTGCTGGCCCTGAGAGCCGCCACTTTCTACCGTGAGCCTCCCTCGCTAGAGTGGCCTTAAGCCGCCACTAATGCATCCGCGCCACGTCGACTGCACTCCGCCTCGCTGCCGCGCCCGCAGGACCCGAGCGGGAATCACCAGGTTCTCCTGCACCGTACGCGACCTCTACTCCGGCTTGCTCTGTGTTGACCCGCCTTGCTGCTATAGCCCCCCGAGCAAACCGCCCCGGTCCCGCGTCTGCCGCAAGACGGCCTTCTGCTGTCGTGAGCCGCCACGGCCGTCCCACTTCAGCTGTTTTCCCTCAAGATTTGAGCTGCTACCTCACCCGGCATTCCCGGCCTTATGCCGTTCTCGCCATTGCATTCTGAGCCGCCACTGCGAGCCTCCGTCTTGAACCGCCCTGATCCCGTGATTCCCTGCCGGGTCACAACCGTTGAGTCCCCTGCGCCATGAGTCGCCGCGGCCTCGCGCGGTTTCCTCAAATTGGCGCGCCGGCTCACTCTGCTGCCGCGCCCCCGCACCATGTTGCTTTACTTCTACTGGTTGAAGAAAAAAAGACAAGAGGAGGCCGGTTGAGAGAAAAGAAAGTCAAGGTGGTCAAAAAAAGTTACAACAGAGGGTCACGTGGATGTTATGCTACATCGCATCGACGGAGCTCAACGTTCATATACTATTTAGTGTTATATGGCACCAGCATCTGCGTTCATCCGACAAAAACAAAATCAGGTGTTATCCCTCCTATATATTTTATCAGTACATTTTATTTCCTCTGAGCACCATTACACTGCCCTATTGGTGTTTTTATATACAAGTAAAATTATTGTTATACTATGGGTATAGAGCATGCACTCGCAACGTTCTACAACGGTGTTTTCCTCCGTGTCACATTACCCGCTGAACGGATGGCCAGTTCACGCGTCCACACCGGTTTACAACGCGGAGGACAACTTGCTCGTCCGCACCGGTTTACAATGTCGCGGCCGATTCATTTGTCTGTTCCCACGGCCGACTCGGCCGTGATTTATTTCAGCTTTACCGAGGTGATCATCAACTCCGCGGTGGATAATTTCTGGCCTAACATATCAGGTCAAATCCATCCAGTATATTTTTATATTATATATTGCTTTCTTTAAAAGAGCAATTACTCTGGCTTGCAAGTTTTCTAATGCAGGACAAGTTATTTACTGTGAATGGGACTATTATATCACTGAGCTGTTGAAATACTTATACCGGTTTATATCACGGTCAAGTATGGAGAGTCTCAAGCCAACTCCTAGAGTCATCTTAAGACTCGGGGGCTACAATGATATGACTCAACAAAGTCTTAAACACTTTCAGCAAATTCAAGAACCCCAAGACGTTCAAGGGGAAGATAACCCGGTCCCGGAGGCTACTGCTATATTGATGAAAATTTGAGGGCCGTCAAAAAATTTCTAGCTTAAAAAAAGGATTCCGGCTTAAAATCCGGCTCAAGGGAAAGCTATCTCCCGCAAAACTTTGAAGCTCTCAATATCCGGTTTAAGAATTTCCGGTTCAAAAAGAATAATCTCTCGCAAGTTCGAGTTCTCAGAAAAAATTAAAGGGACCAAAGAGAGTCTGTTGCAAAAGCACAGCTCAAACATAGGTGCCCCTTGAGCACAACGCACAATATTACCTGGGGGATCTTTTGTTCTAAAGAACAAGAGTTGCTATAACCTTTGTGATAGGCTTAAAAGCCAGGCTTGGAAGCCAGGTGTATTCACCTAAAACCCCGGGTTATCCTGCCTTTTTAAGTAAGCCACTCCGCCCAGGTATTCTTGGAATGACCCGCCGAACGTTTGGCAAGTTAATCTTATGGAGACCTTGAACTTGTCAAATTTAAAACGACGATTGGTTATGTGAGGTCCATCTTATAAGGTTTGTAAAGCAGTTTAACTCAGTGGCCTGGCAGCCTGTGAAAAGCCTCGATTTTCGGCCTGGCAGCCCATGAAAAGCCTCAATTTTAGATTGTTTTTATTCAACAGATTTTTTGAGGTTTATTTGATGAGGCTTATAATTCTTTATGATTATAATTCACCGGTTTTTATTAACCCGGCCTAGCTTTCGACTATAAGTCTCTAGTATGAGATAAGATAATTATCCGGTGTTTATTAACCCGGTCTAGCTTTGGACGTTAAGTCGTTAGTATATATTGGGATTGCGCCATTGGAATCATGCGCTTATAAATCGTTGGATTATAGTATTCAAATCTTTAATAGCTAATATGGCTGGATCTTTATTATGGTTATCAGTAACCAATATTATGATTGAAGTTTACAAAGCTGCTTCAGAGTAATGGCTATTATTCCCTCATCTAAGAATACCGGCTCGCAACAAGGAGTAAGGTTCAATATTGATATGCAGAGCATTCAGCAATATCATCCAGACAGAGTATATGATTTATTCTACAATGAAAGGAATAGTCCCGAGTCGCTGCAGGCTTACGACCCGGCACTTGGGGGCAACATTATTCAAATCATGATTACATCAAATATACAAGTCCCATGTCACTGCCAGCATGCACAATGGCACTTGGGGGCTAATGCAAAGTCATTTTTTGCTCACTTTATTGAAGACCCGACTCATCACATTGTAATGAGTTGGCCCTTGGGAGCTACCAATTGCTTCTGTCAACAATTCAAGGTACACAAGTTTTAATCCATTATATTGAAGGGTCCACTGCTCGGTTGGTAAAGCACAAAGCTCTTAACCTTGTGGACGTGGGTTCAAGCCCTATGATGGGTGTCGGTGTCAAAACCGGCGGATCTCGGGTAGGGGATCCCGAACTGTGCGTCTAGGCGGATGGTAACAGGAGACAAGGGACATGATGTTTTTACCCAGGTTCGGGCCCTCTCGATGGAGGTAAAACCCTACTCCTGCTTGATTGATATTGATGATATGGGTAGTACAAGAGTGGATCTACCACGAGATCAAGGAGGCTAAACCCTAGAAGCTAGCCTATGGTATGATTGTTGTAATGGTTGTTTGTCCTACGGACTAAAACCCTCCGGTTTATATAGACACCGGAGAGGGCTAGGGTTACACAGAGTCGGTTACAATGGTAGGAGATCTACATATCTGTATCGCCAAGCTTGCCTTCCACGCCAAGGAAAGTCCCATCCGGACACGAGACGAAGTCTTCAATCTTGTATCTTCATATTCTTGGAGTCCGGCCGATGATGATAGTCTGGCTATCCGGACACCCCCTAGTCCAGGACTCCCTCAGTAGCCCCTGAACCAGGCTTCAATGACGATGAGTACGGCGCGCATATTGTTCGGCATTGCAAGGCGGGTTCCTCCTCCAAATAATTCATAGAAGATTGTGAACACCAGGATAGTGTCCGGCTCTGCAAAATAAATTCCACATTCCACCGTAGAGAGAATAATATGTACACAAGTTCGATCTGCTGACGTATTTTGCGGCATGACGTCACGCCACCACCAAGACTTTACTTGAATCATTTTTTATTATACCACCTTAGCGCGTTTAGCGAAGCGGTTTCCTTGGCACGTCTTGTCAAAGCAGAGATCGTGTTCCCCTTATTCCGGGATTCCCATCAATACGAATGTGGGTAACCCAACCGTGCCCGTTGCCACGCCTCCTCTATCGAAGGTGAGTCCCAAACGGTCACGGGGACAGCTCTTGGTATTCTTCCTCTTTATAATGAGACCAAGGCTCATTTCTTTTCTCCAATCTCCAATCGAATCTACTCCACGCCCCGAGTTCCAACACCCAGAGCCCCAGATTCGAGCGCTTCGGACCTTCAACAATGTACGGCTCCGACCTACAGGGCCGGTGGATGCCCTCCTCCGTCACGGAAGAGGACGTGCTAAAGCTGCGAGAAGCCAAGTACCTGACTTACGAGATTTCGCATAGGTTGCCCACCAAAGGGCAAGTCATTCCCACCCCTAAGCCCGGCGAAAACGTCGTGTTCGTGTCCCACCTCCGTCGGGGTTTAGGTTTCTCGATGGATCCTTTTGTGAGAGGGCTCATGTTTTACTATGGGTTGGATTTCCATGACTTGGCTCCGGAGTCCATCCTCCACATCTCTTCATTCATTGTCGTCTGCGAAGCCTTCCTTCGCATTACCCCTCACTACGGCTTGTGGCTCAAGACCTTCTACGTGGAGCCGAAGATGATCGAGGGGCATCAGGCGGAGTGCGGTGGGGCGGTTGTAAGTAGAAGGGCCGATGCTCCATGGTCTGAGGGCTCTTTCCAGGAGGAGCTCGGCTTGTGGTAGCAGGAGTGGTTCTACATAACCGCTCCCAGGGGCAGCAGGCAGAAGCCGCCACTCATCTTCCGCTTGGGCCCTCCACAGCGGCTGATGTCATGGGTCAGCCAAGGGCTCAACTGGGGGCCGTCAAAGGATGTACCCCTACTGCAGGGCCAGATTCGAGACCTCCAGGAGAGGGAGATCAATCTGGTCGTAGTGATGCAGGTGATGCTGATTCGGCGCCTCCTGCCCTGCAAGCGTCGCCCCCTCCGTCTGTGGGAGTTCAATCCCGAGGGGCCGCGAGCTCTCCAACACTTCATGGGTACGACACCCGTGGAGATGTATGAATTGTTCTTCGGATCACAAGAGATGTGTCCGGAATTGACCGAGGATTCCGGCCTAAGCTGCAATCGCCCGGATATTCAGGTAAGCGGCCCTGCATCCGAACACACCGTTTGTTTACGCCTTCTTTTTAGTTTACCTTTTAACCCATCGTCTCTTGAATAGGAGTGGATAGCGCAAGCAAAACTGATACGGTGTTCGGCCCCCCTCCCGGAGACCGTGCCGGATCCCGTGCTGGTCAGGATGCTAACGGTTGCGCCTTCAGAGGAAGGCGAAGGGGAGAACAGGGACACCACCGCCTCTACCAAGGAGGCTTTGGAGAAAGGGGGAATCGAGAATCCCTCCTTCCAAGGGGAGAAGAGGACCGCTTCTGAAAACCTGGAGGCCAAGGCCTCGAAGCGGGGGAAGAAATCTTCCCAGAGGGTCCTGCGTCCGGGGAGGCCCCGTCCGCGCTATCTCCCCTAAGGAATCAGCCCTCCAGCGAGCCGTAAGTAGAAAAAGGGGGGTTCTATAATAAGAAACGTCCCTATGTTTGCTTCTGAGGATAACCGAAGTTTTTACCTTGTAGTTCGGATCTCCGTCCTTCTCAGATGAGCTCGTCTTCGGGGGACCTTCGTCCGGAGATGGTGGAGAGCGAGATGCCTCCGTCCGTCGCACCATCAGGCAGGGCGGATGAACCTGAGGTGTCATCACGGAGGGTATCCCCGAGCCCGGCGGGGCCGGGGAGTTCGGCACCGGCTGGTGTGCGGCCGGGGGAGCTAAAGGATCTGCTTGAGAGGGCGTCTATCTCAGAAGGTCACCGTACATTGATGAGTACGGTGATTGAAAGAATTTCGTCCGTCGAAGGCGGGTTGCATGATGCCGTCAGAAGCTTGCTGGCGGGGTTTGAGGTATGTAAAAAATGACATACCTGTTGACAGTTTTGCACATAAAGTGCGCCCTGTGTAGATAGTAGCCCTGGGACTCGGTAGGTTGTCGAGAGCGATAGCGTGCCGAGGATCAAAATCGCAGGTATTGATTTTTGCCTTTCCTATACAGGTGGCGGATAGTCCGGTGGCCAGCCGGACTGATGGTGTTGCTGAACTAAAGCGGCAACTCAATGTTGCGGATGCGGACATCGCGCTGGTCAACAAGCGACTTGACGAGTCACAAGGTAGGTTTTTTCTGTGGTCACCTAGTAAGGGAGCCGAAGACCACTCCTTACAACATGTGTGCTCAATGCAGATGGTGCCGTTGCTGCGGTGAGCCTTCGGGCAGAACTTGCTCAAGCCAAGGAGCAGACCAGAAGGAGTGATGCGGCTGCCTCGAGGGCGGCCGAAGAGCTAGAAGCCGAAAGGGCTGCTCACTGCCAAAGCAGAGGGGAGATGGCCGAAATGGCCGTGAAGTTGAAAGATGTTACCGACCGCTATGAGGTTCTTGAAAAAGAACACCGAGCGGAGCAAGAAGGCCTGAAGAAGGCCACCACTGAAGCCAAGGATGCCCGTTCTGCGATGAGGGCTATAAAGGAGGAGCTGCGCCAGGCCGGAGATATTGTGGCTAGCAAGCCCTTTCTACTGCGCAGGAGGTTTACAGATCCGAAGTACGCTCAGCTTGGCCAGCTGTGGGGTCTGGAGGATCCGTATATGGACTTAGCGGCGAGTGCAGGAGATGCTGTTGTGCACTTCCGAAGTCAGAAGGATCACGAGACGGAAGAGCTTTTTTGGTCTCAATTCCATAGTCCGGAGCGTTCACTTTCGCTGACCGATCGGTTGGCCGAGTGGGCTGAGCTGAATAGACTGTCCGGACTTGCCATGACGGATATCGTGGCTCATGTTTGGCCGGATAGGCCCAAGCCGAAGAGTTATTTTGGCTTATTGCAGCAATTCCTTGGGTCGGTGCCGCATATCAAGGCGATGAAGCGGTCGGCCTGCATAGAGGGTGCAAGGATGGCCCTCGCCCGTGTGAAGACACACTGGACGGAGATGGATGCCACCGCTGTTGCGACCCAGGGTTCGGACGAGAGCCGGTTACCCGCCGAGCACTATTTTGGGGAAGTTCTGCGTGGTGCTCATGTAATAGAGTCGCAGTGCTCAGAAAATGTCATGTTCAAATGAACTTTATGGTTTGTAAAACGATGTTTATAATATAAGCGCTTTTTGTACTTGTGCGTTCAAGTATTGAAATATCTCCAGTGCGGCCGTTAATGTATACTTGTGTATAACCTAAAAGATGGCAGTCTTCGGCTTCAGCCCCCACGCACATAGTGCGGGGGTGTTTGTGAAATAGCACATTTTCACACTTAATCCAACGTCTTGGTCCTATGAAGGAGGTGGTAGCGTAGCAAACGAGGCAACCGGACTATAATGCTTTATCACTTTCACTTAGCCATAGGAGTTCGAAGGTGGGGCTACGATATAGCCCCTAGGGGCACCGCGCTCTCCGTGTTTGGGGCGCGTGTGTGCCTGACCGGGAAGCGGTCCTTCATCAAAGCGGAGGAATTCTAAACATTCCGGAGGTTGGTCGAGTGGTTGACCAGTCTCTCGCTACATCATGACAGTCAGTTTTGGGCTTTCTCTACTGAGGTGCTCGCCCAGCCGAACCGGGGCACAATCGCAGTAGTTCTCCTGGTGCCGCGTTAGCCGATGATACGGAACGTAAGGCAGCAAAACACAGGAGCCGGGAAAACCCAACATTTGACCAAAGACATGATTCGGAGCTGATGCATATAAGGCCTAACTAGTGTTCGGCGTTCGGTCTTTATGATGACGGGCAGATCAATGCCCTAAGCCCCTAGTGTCCAGGTACACGCAAGGTCCTCTGACGCGGCCGAAGCCAAAACGTCAGCCTCCTCTCTGGTTATGATGAGAAACCAGGGGATGTATAGCAACAAGAGACAGTAAAAAAGGTTTATGCAGGGTCTTAATCTAAAAAGAATCCTTGCAACGGGTCCCTACTGCACGTCTGCGCCCGTGTCTCCGTTGTGCTGTATCCTGGACGGGTGTAACACGCTGTTCATCTATAAAAGAGAGGAACTTAGTTTGAAAGGAAATCGTGCGAAAAATGTATTAAAAACAAAGCATGAATAAATGAATAAAGTTGACCTTTTATTGGCTCCTTATTGCTCATACGCGCATCCCCTTGTAAAGGGGTGTGCGGCTAGGGAGCCCCTAGCTTATTTATGCCGGACTCGTCTAGCCGTGTCCGGGGTCTTGAATGACCTTTTAATGAGATGATGCCGCGTGGACCGGGCATTTTAAGTGTAAGAGACGCGTAGTGTGGTATTGCGTTAAAGTGGACAAAAGCTTCACGTCCCAATAGTGCTTGATGGCTACTTTTGAATGGGGCGACATGAAAGATTAGCTTTTCGCGTCGGAAGTTGTCGGGTGGCCCGAACACAATGTCTAGTAGTAAGGAGCCCATGCATCTGGCGTAAGGGCCTGGCGTCACTCCTTTAAAGGAAGTGCGGCTATATCAAATTTTAGTAAGGTCTACCCCCAACTTGCGGATTGTGTCCGGATATAGCAGGTTTAAATCGCTACCGCCATCCATTAGGACTTGTGTAAATTGTAGTCCGTCGATTATAGGATCCAATATCAAAGCAGTCCATCCTACGTTTCGAGTACTTCTGGAATAGTCCAAGTGATCGAAAGTAATTGGTTTTGACATCCAATCTCGAGGTTCCGCTGGGGTGGACCGTGCGACACCTACTTTGGCGGGCGCCGTGCTGTTTTTCTGTATTATCACATGAAGTGAGTTTATAGTTTTGACTTCTTGTGGGAAAGTCTTTTGTTTTCCGGTGCTCTGCTAGTGGGGTTCGTCGTCGTCCTCACTTGGCACGTCGAGCCCCTTGCGTTCGGCGTTGAGTCGGCCAGACTGTTTGAAAACCCAACAATCTTGGTGGGTATGGTTTGCAGGCTTCCCGGAAGTACTGTGGATTTGACATATCCGATCCAAAATTTTGTTGAGGTTGGATAGCTCATCACTGTTGTCCTTAAGAGGCAGTGTTTTATTGTTCGGCCGCGAGCTTTTGAATCCGGCATTGACCGCCGTGTTCTTTGGGTTTTTTTCTTTATTTCGGCGCTGGTCCTTTCTGCGCCGTGATTTTCCGTTTCCATCTCTTATCTCGGATGTACTCGGGTCGCTGGTGCTGCATCTTGCTAGCCAGCTGTCTTCCCCCGCGCAAAAGCGGGTCATGAGGCTTGTTAGCGCGGCCATTGTTCTCGGCTTCTCTTGGCCGAGGTGTCTGGCGAGCCATTCGTCTCGGACATTATGTTTGAAAGCTGCTAAGGCTTCGGTGTCCGGACAGTCGACTATTTGGTTCTTTTTGGTAAGGAACCTGTTCCAGAATTTGCACGCTGACTCTCCGGGCTGTTGAGTTATGTGACTTAAATCGTCTGCATCCGGAGGGCGGACATAAGTCCCCTGAAAATTTGCTCTAAACGCGTCCTCGAGATCTTCCCAGCTTCCAATGGTATTTTCTGGGAGGCTCTTGAGCCAATGCCGAGCTGGCCCTTTGAGCTTGAGGGGTAGATATTTTATGGCGTGGAGATCATCTCCTCTAGCCATGTGTATGTGCAGGATATAATCCTCAATCCAGACTCCGGGGTCTATTGTTCCGTCGTATGCCTCTATGTTTACGGGCTTGAGCCCCGCTGGGAATTCATGATCCAGCACCTCATCGGTGAAACATAGTGGGTGTGCGGCGCCCCTGTATTTAGGTGTGCCGTTGTCTTAGAACACTCGGCGTGTTGTGTTCCTTCCTGGGGCCCTCTTCTTCGGCCCATAAATGGATCTGACCGGGCCATTCGTTTTGCGAGGGTCTTTATGCGTGTCACGTACCGGCTTATGTGTGGCGCCGCTTGCCGCTCTTGGCCTGTCGTCTGGTCACCTATCCGGCCAGGTGGCCTTTCTGTTTTTTGATTGTGGGGGCTCTACGGCCTCTTCATCGAATTCTAGCAGCAGCTTGCGCTTCGGGTAGCTCTTTGTTTGGTGGCTATTCCATATTTGTCCGCGGTCTTGAGTACTTTGCTCCATCTCATTCTGAGTATGTCTTCCGCTGTTTTGAGCTTCCGTTTCTCCTTCAAACTTCTTGCAGTGGCAACAAGCCTTTTTCGAAGGTTCTTATGCTCCGGTGGTGTGTCTAGTGTGAGATCGTCTGGACTATTGTTTTTGCCAAGGACGAGTTGATTATCCAATTCATCCTGTTCGGATGGTTTCTTGGTTGCATGTTCGTCGCCCACTGGTTTTCCCTGCTCTATGGCTGGGTCATTATGGGTGTTGTTGTTATCGAGGCGGGACTTGGAGCGGCGTTTGCGTCGCCGTTTTGATTGTTTTTCGGGAGAATTATCCTTCGCCGTGTCCCGTTGTTCCTCGTTATCGCTCCCTTTTGGGGTGTCCACCATATATACATCGTGAGTTGAGGTGGTCTTCTAGTGCTTGGTAGGCGCTGGTTCTTGATCGTCTCCGGCATCGTCGTCCATACCGCCGATGTCTTCGGAGTCATAGTCTAGCATGTCGGTTAGATTATCGACAGTGGCTACAAAGTGGGTGGTGGGTGGGTTTTGAATTTCTTCGTCGTCCGCATCCCAACCATCCTGGCCGCAGTCCGGCCAGGGCTCTCCTGATAACGAGAGATACTTTAGCGAATTCAGGATGTCGCCAAAGGGTGAATGCTGAAGGATGTCAGCAGCGGTGAACTCCATGATCGGCGCCCAATCGGATTCGATTGGCAGGGGCGCAGAAGGTTCGGAGTCCGGCAAGGAGTCTGGCACCTCGGAGTCACGAGCTTTGCAAAGGACAAGGTCGGTATTCGGCTCCATCATCGTAGAAGTTGCAACTCCCGAGGCGGTGTCCAGCCACCTGTCCTCGATCTGCGTGGTCGGCTCCGAACTATGGGTCGGAGCGGATTCGTGTGCGGCCTCCAAGGTACTGTCCGACGGCAGAGCTAAATCATGCCCATCGTGACAGTGCGACACGCTCGGCTGTGGCTCGAATCCATCGAAGATCAAGTCTCCGCGGATGTCAGCCGTGAAGTTTAGGCTTCCAAATCTGACCGAATGGCCAGGGGCGTAGCTTTCGATCTGCTCCAGATGGCCAAGTCTCCGCGGAATCTGGGCTCATCGTTGCTTCCTCATAGTTCCTAGGTTCGTCATGGTCAAGTAACATGACCTCCAGAACAGGATTGCCGTACCACTCTGGTTGACCTACGAGGTTCGGTAGTAACTTGATCTAAAGTTTTATGATCATCATCATTAGCTTCCTTACAAATTCATGTAGGAATCACTCGAACTATTTTCTGTGATGAACTACTTTCCAATTCGGGAGCAGGTACAATTACCTCATCAAGTTCTACTTTCCTCCCACTCACTTCTTTCGAGAGAAACTCCTTCTCTAGAAAGGATCCATTCTTAGCAACGAATATCTTGCCTTCGGATCTGTGTGAGAAGGTGTACACAACAGTCTCTTTTGGGTATCCTATGAGGACACATTTCTCCTATTTGGGTTTGAGCTTATCAGGCTGAACCTTTTTCACAAAAGCATCGCAACCCCAAACCTTAAGAAACGACAACTTAGGTTTCTTGCTAAACCATAGTTCATACTATGTCGTCTCAACAGATTTAGATGGTGCCCTATTTAACGTGAATGCAGCTGTCTCTAATGCATAACCCCAAAACAATAGTGGAAATTGGTAAGAGACATCTTAGATCGCACCATATCTAATAAAGTATGGTTACGACATTCGGACACACCATTATGCTGTGGTGTTCCAGGTGCTGTGACTTGCAAAACAATTCCACATTGTTTCAAATGAAGACCAAACTCGTAACTCAAATATTCATCTCTGCGATCAAATCATAGAAACTTTATTTTCTTGTTACGATGATTTTCCACTTCACTCTGAAATTCTTTGAACTTTTCAAATGTTTCAGATTTGTGTTTCATTAAGTAGATATACCCATATCTGCTCAAATCATATGTGAAGGTCAGAAAATAATGATACCCACTGCGAGCCTTAACACTCATCGGACCGTATACATTGGTATGTATTATTTCCAATAAGTCAGTGGTTCACTCCATTGTTCCGAAGAACGAAGTCTTAGTCATCTTGCCCATGAGGCATGGTTCGCAAGCATCAAATGATTCATAATCAAGTGATTCCAAAAAATCCATCCGCATGGAGTTTCTTCATGCGCTTTACACCAATATGACCTAAACGGCAGTGCCACAAATATGTTGCACTATCATTATCAACTTTGCATCTTTTGGCATCAATATTATGAATATGTGTATCATTACGATCGAGATTCAATAAACCATTTATATCAAGTGTATGACCATAGAAGGTTTTATTCATGTAAATAGAACAACAATTATTCTTTGACTTAAATGAATAATCGTATTGCAATAAACATGATCCAATCATATTCATGCTCAACACAAACACCAAATAACATTTATTTTGGTCCAACACAAATTTCGAAAGTATAGGGAGTGTACGATGATGATCATGTCAATCTTGGAACCACTTCCAACACATATCGTCACTTCATTCTTAACTAGTCTATGTTCATTCTGCAACTTCCGTTTCGAGTTACTAATCATAGCAACTGAACCGGTATCAAATACCCTGGGGTTACTATGAACACTAGTAAAGTACACATCAATAACATGTATATCAACTATACCTTTGTTCACTTTGCCATCCTTCTTATCCTCCAAGTATTTGGGGTAGTTCTGCTTCCAGTGACCATTCCCTTTGCAGTAGAAGCACTCAGTTTCAGGCTTAGGTTCAACTTTGGGCTTCTTCATGGGAGTGGCAACTTGCTTGCCATTCTTCTTGAAGTTCCCTTTCTTTCCTTTTGCCCTTTTCTTGAAACTAGTGGTCTTGTTAACCATCAACACTTGATGCTCTTTCTTGATTTCTACCTTCGTTGATTTCAACATCACGAATAGCGCGGGAATTGTTTGTTTCATCCCTTGCATATTATAGTTCACCACGAAGTTCTAGTAACTTGGTGATAGTGACTAGAGACTCTGTCAATCACTATCTTATCTGGAAGATTAACTCCCACTTGATTCAAGTGATTGTAGTACCCAGATATTCTGAGCACATGCTCACTAGTCAAGCTATTATCCTCCATCTTGTAGGCAAAGTACTTGTCAGAGGTCTTATACCTCTTAACATGGGCATGAGACTGAAATACCAATTTCATCTCATGGAACATCTCATATGCTCCATGGCGTTCAAAATGTTTTTGAAGTCCCGGTTCTAAGTCGTAAAGCATGGTGCACTTAAACTATCAAGTAGTTATCATACCAAGCTTTGTCAAACCTTCATAACGTCTGCATCTGCTCCTGCAATAGGTCTGTCACCTAGCGGTGCATCAAGAATGTCGTGGAATTATCACAGCAGATGTCCTAGTAGAAGAACTTAGTCGTGGAGCCATCGCAACCAGGTTAGCTTAAAGGGGTTAAACGGGACAAAGTACACGAGTAGTTTATACTGGTTCAGTCCCTTGCAGTGAAGGTAAATGCCTGATCCAGTTTGGGGTGGTATTGCTTATGTTTCGATTACTAGGGTGCGAATACGCTTGACCCAGCTTTCCATCTCTTCTTTCTTGCCCTAAACCGCCATCGGGTCGTCCCTTTATATACACAGGTTGACGCCCAGTGGCTCATGGAGTCCCGGCCGGCTCATGAACAACGTGTCCGACTCGGTGACTGATTACAATTGCCTTACAATACAAGTCATACATATATGGTGGTTTACACCTATGGGCCTTAAGTCACCCTTGGGCTTTGGGCCCTTAGTAAGTCTGTTTCATGAACCGCCATCTTCAACGTCTTCATGGGCTTTATCTTGATGAACCGCCATAGGTATAACCTGGCCCCTCCTGGGCGGGTCATACCCAATAGTTATATCCCCAACATTAGGCCCCAGATTGATTTGAACTTGTTCATGTCAATCTTCAACACTTAGAAAAATCCTTCTTCATTTATTCTTGCGAGATCTTGTAACCCGCCATGACGTCATCTCCCGGGATTGTGGTAACCCGCCGTGACATCACCTGTCATTAATATTACAAAAGGCCCAAATCTTAATATATCTACTCTTTTAATGATCCCCCAAAAATCGAGGCGTCTGCACCGTCACATATCCATTTTTTAGCTTCCTCGATTCCCGCGCATGCCACATAACCTTTCATCCTTATAAATAGGGACAAGGGTCTCTTTCATTCTCCCCCTTGCCTTCTCATATTCAACCTTTCTATTTCTTGCGATGCATCTGCGCACCTGAACATCGCCACCGTTGACCTCGTCAACTTCCTCGACCCCGGCCGCTGCATTGACCTGAACGAGACCAAAGAACTGCGGCGCCTCTCCGCTGCTTAGTGGATCCAGTAAGCACCTAATCTTCCCCACCATAGATCTCCATTAGGGTTTCTGAAGTTCTTAGGAGTTCATCATTGTTCTGCATGACACCTCTATTTAATCCTTACTTTGATCCAAAGATGGCTTTTAAAACATGCGGAATCTATTTCTGTACCTTCTCTTAATCACTGAATATGCTTCCCAGATGCAGAAATCTTGCCAATATACTTGCTCTTCCGCTGCTGCGATAGTAGGTTTTGATTTTATTTTCTTTTCCGAACAACATCAGATCCAAAATTGACTGCACCAATCTATAAAACCTGTTTGTCCAAACCTTAGCAAACTTTGCTCTTGATAGATCTTAATATTAGTATTGTCATGGTGGCTTATATCACCAGTTATAACTAGTTATATGACATTAGGCCCCGTTTAAGCTGCCAATGTGAATATATGCTACAGCGTTTATGTCCGGCTTTAACAAATCAACTTAAACCGGCAATATTTCTTTATTTTAGGCTTCCTCCCTTAGGATGCCGAAGACAGTTACCTCATGTAATTGGGTTCCCTCTATTGTCACCAAAAATACGCTCTAGGATTTTTTCAAAGTCGATTTTTTACCAGCAAAAAATGTCCTGCATTGGCGTGCTCCCAAACCAGATGAGAAAAAACCTCAGCCGCAGGATGATGAAGTCATCGTTTTTACTGATCATATGAATCAGGGCTTCTCACCACCTGGATCCAAATTTTTCCGAGCCATTCTGCACTTCTTTCAACTTCATCCTCAAGACATCGGACCCAATTCCGTGTCAAACATCTGTAATTTTCAAGTCTTCTGCGAAGTATACCTTCAAGAGGAACCCAGCGTTGAACTCTTCAGGGAATATATTTATCTAAACTGGCAGAACGAGTTTACTAATTGACCCAGTTTAGAACTTGGCGGGGTCTCAATTCAACGAAGAAGAGATGCTATCTTCCCCTATGCTCGCCTGCCAAGTCACCCCAAAGACTGGAACCAAACATGGTTTTATTGTAAAGACACTTTGCCGGCTGATGAGAATCCGCTGCCGGGTTATCGTGTTTAGCAGCTTGAACCAAAACATCATCTTCCTGAATGACTTACCATTGCTGAACGCGCAAAGCTTGCACCTACCATTCCAAAGGTCAGAACCCTGCTGGGAAATGGGCTAACCGGTATTGACTTGGTACTGTGTTTGGGTTTCTTGGACAATCATACCCTTGAGCCGCCAATCTGGCTTAATGTGTACTTATACGGGTAATGCAAAGATCCACTGCGGTACTGCTCCACGCGTTTAACTGATAACACAATCAATGAGATGACAAAGACCCTTCTTAATCAGAGCCTGGAAAGTTGCAGCAGAGTGGGACTGAACCCTTTCTGCACACTTAACCCGCCAGCCGTGAGTCTCTAAATCATTTATTTTTCCTTATCATTCATATATTCAATTGACTCAATTTTGATAACCTTCACAGGCTGGATCCACTTTTTGGGATAAGGAATATGACCATGAAGCTGCCAAGAAAGCCAGAGCCAAAGCAAAGGCCATCAACAAAGCTGCCAAGAAGAATAAGAAGAAATTAAGTGCTTCCGAGATGTTTGAAATGGACGACAGCTCTGAGTTGGAGGTAGCCCTTCACTCCTTAGCTCCTTTTTCAATTATCTTATTGACACTAATTATCATCAAGATGACACGGGGGCTAATCAAGCAGACGATGAAGAGGTAACTATTATTTCCTCTGACTCAGAGCCTTTGCCGAGACAGAAAATTCGACGAGTAACCCGGAAAGTAAGCTTTTCACACCCGTTAGCTCATCTGGATCCTCACTTTCTTTTGAAGAAACAACAACATGAGAATCAGCGACAAACTCAGACCACCAGAGGTGGAGAATGATCCTCTAGTTTACCAAATACTCCAGCTCCGCGGAAACATTGAAACGAGGTCCCTCTAAATTTGAACTCTTTTTATCCTCTGGCGGGTCTTATTCGTCAGCCATTTAATTCTTCCGATTCAAACTATCAGGGGACTTCTCATTCCTCTTCCGGTTACTCATCGCAGACCCAGCTGTCGGCCTTCAAAACTGCCCCTGGGTAATAATTTTTATCTTCTACCAGCTTGTATCCTTATACTTGTACTAACCTTCCACAACCCTTTGCAGTGGAAAGGCAAAGCCTAGCAAAAAGGCAAAGGTGATCAAGCCGGCTGAAGATCCCAAAGTCCATGAACCAGAGCAGCAAATTCCAGCATCTGAAGCCTCCGTTCAACAACCAGAAGAACCTGTCCATGATCTCCCACCAGTAATTCCTGACGTCTCTAGTGATCACACAAACGTCAACCCTTTGAACACTGAATCATCAGGCCCAATTAAACCGTCAGAAACACATGCTGAAGATGTTGTAATTACTATCACTTCCTTCCAAGAACCGGGAAAACCTACTATCTTAGCCAAGCACTCTACCAAAGAGGAACTTACTGAAAGGCGGAAAGTGAGATTTGACATTGCCAACTACTCTCAATTAAGCATCAATGAAGTACTCTCTGGTTATGTCAACCAAGTGCATACCAGCCGCGATCTTGAAATTGACATGGTGAAATAGATGCATCAGAAATATGAGGTATAGACTCCCGCTTGATAAATTATGCATATCCTGTCAGCCCCCAAGTCTACTATGTATAATAGAATTGAATATGTTGTAGACTTAGAATAGCCATGAGTATAAAAAGCATCTTTGGTAGAATCCTTCAACGGCCGGATTTCACCATTAAAGTTAAATCGGGTCTTTTAATCTATTTAATGATTAACATTGCACCCGTAGCCCCCAAGGGCCGGTTTAATCAACATGAATGAACCAGTTCTGTTCACCATTGTATATAAATCAAAGCTTACTTGTGTAGCCCCAATGAACCGGCTCAGGTCGTTTGAGGCACAACCGGGTCATCACAAAGTAGTAATGAAATACAAGCAATATGCATTAGCCCCCAAGTGCCAAGTGCTCTTGCTTGCAAAGTGCTTGGGACTTATTCATATTTGCCGTTGTCTGAAGAATTTTTCTGTATGCATTAGCCCCAAGTGCCAAGCGTTGTTGCTTGCAAAAAGTCTTGGGACTTTACTCCCGTGATCCAACTATGAACACATATTCAAATCTGCTCATGTATAGGATGCCACTGCTCAACTTGAATCATAGTTGGCTGAAGTGAAGATCCGACTGGAGAATCAAGAATCTGAGACTTGGAAGGCTGACTCAAAATTCAAATTTACCCTGGATGAAACAGAAAAGCTGAAAACCAGCTTCAATACTGAAAGGAGCGCCTAGGCTGAAGAAAGAACTGCTCTTATACATCGGGCGAAAAAGGCTGAAGCTTCTCTCCAAGAAATGACCACTGAGCTTACTTGCTTAAAACACCATATATCCCAGATGGTCTCTGCTATCTTTGGTAAGCAATATTGCTAGAATTATAACCAAGGCTTATCTTTCATGTGACAAACTATCTCTGATTAACTCCCCCATTGTTACACAGGGCCTAGAAGTAGCAACCTTGGTCAAGGAATACTTGTGAAGCTGAAAGCCATATATACGCTTATTGAACGGCTATATACTGGAACTTAGCGCACGCTATCCACTATCTCCAACAACCAATCGAGCACCCACTCTTTTAAGTGACATCTTGAAAAAACTTTCCATTCTGCTTGCCAGGATTGAAGAAATAAAGCGGTCGTCTGCAAGAGCCGGTGCTGTGACGGCTTTAAGCCGGGCGAAGGCATGGCAAGCAGAGCTAGACCCGACCGAGCTTGCTTGTGGATATCCAAGTCTCAAAGAAGATGGCACTCCCTTTGATAAGAAAGACTTTGCTGCCTGTGTGAAGGAGATACGTCCACTGGCCAGCCTGATTGCCGATAAAACGGATCTTTCAAAATACCAGGCGGCTTATAGTATGGAGAATCAGAAGATGCCTACACCGGATTACAAAGTGATGGATCTGATCCCACCAATCCGTAAGCATACCTTCGCCCTTGAAGTTGATCCATCCGAGCTTATAGATGATGAAGCTGAATTCCAAGCCTTGTGTGGCATTGACTGGTCATCACCCAATTTCCAGATGACAGAGGACGATGAAGAACCGGCGAGGGATGATCCAGAAGCTTCAAGCCGTCAAGCCCAAGAAAATTGATCCAGTGGGTGGTTCATATTTGATCTTCTGAAAAATATTTGATCATTTGGGCTTGCTGAGCCATTACTAGTTTAATGAAAAACTATGACATGTCGTGCCATCGTGCACGTTTTGCTTCGCATAACACAATTGAACCGCCAATTAAATCTCTGCCACTTATGCTTATGATATCAATTTGAGTCTGTTCCTGCATACAAACTGATCACAAGTGCCCTGGCGGTTTACCGTAGGACGGGTCATAATACCCCATATAGAACCACTGGTGACTAAAATAGTTCATAACCAGGGCCGATTTAATCATAACCATATATAATCATAACAAAAACATCATACCTGTGATATTTGGTCACACTGCCGGCTTGTCATACCAGTGTAGTAAGGCTGACAACCCAAAAGTGTGAGCACACAATGCCCTGTTCAACTGTCATATACTGCCGGCTTACAATGCCGTATGCAAGAAGGGGTAATATCCCAAAACGTAGAGTATGGCGCCTCCAAGTATATAAGATCATCATAAACTAGCGACTTATAGTCCAAAGCCAGGTCGGGCTAGTAAACACTGGGTAATTTCATATATGAACCATAAAGCATCATAGCCTTTATCGGTTTTTCAACCATGTATTAACATGTCATAATAGATGAACCTCAAAAAATATCCAAATCAAATAACAAAAAATCAAGGCTTTCACAGGCCGCCAAGCCTAAATCTCAAGTGCTTTCATGGGCCGCACAACCGCTGAGTTAAACCTTCATGCAAACCTTATAAGTCGGGCCTCACATGACCAATTGTCGTTTTAACTTTGACAAGTTCAGGGTCTTGTATAAGATTGACTGTCAAAAGTATGGCGGGTCATTCCAGGATTACCTGGGTGGAGTGGCAGACTCAAAAAGGCAGGATAACCCGGGTTTTTAGGTGAATACACCTGGCTTCCAGGCCGAAAGGGTTATGTTCTCTTTGGTGAATACACCTATGTTTGAACAGGATAACCCAGAAAGTTTTGGTGAATACACCTGGCATTCCATGCCAAAAAAGGTCATGTCCTCTTTGGTGAATACACCTATGTTTGAACAAGATAACCTGGAAACTTTGGTGAATACACCTAGTGTTCCAAGCCAGTGGAGAGGGTAATGTTCTCTTTGGTGAATACACCTATGTTTGAACAGGAAGCCCCTAAGTTTTTGTAATCATGGCATACAAGCCGGATCAAAGGGTAGGCATAGCTATGCTCGTTGAGCAGGAAGCCCCCAAGTGACCATATGAAGTGACAATAAAGACTCATTATTATCAAAAATGAAACGGCAGAGGCCCTGAATTATTAGGGATGCCGGCTTTATTATTTTCATCATAATATGTACATTGTCAAACTATGTACATCACAAGAGCCAGTAGCTCAGGTGTAATAAGGCCGAAGATGAGCAATATTCCATGGCCGGCGGGTCTCCTCCTCCGACTTGCGTGAGTCCTTGTGGTCTCGAACATCGATAAGATAGTATGATCCATTGTTCAGATTTTTGCTGACCACAAAGGGTCCTTCCCAAGGTGGAGATAACTTGTGCATATCAGTTTGATCCTAGATAAGCCGGAGCACCAAGTCACCTTCTTGAAAGGTTCTGGTCTTAACCTGGCGGCTGTGATAATGGCGTAGATCTTATTGGTAAATCACGGAACGAGCCACCGCAAGGTCACACTCCTCATCTAACAGGTCAAGTGCATCCTGGCATGCTTTTTCATTGTCAGCTTCAACATAAGCCGCCACGCGGGGCGAGTCATGACGGATGTCACTAGGGAGAACCGCCTCTGCTCCGTAACCCATGAAGAAAGGCGTGTAATCCATAGATCTGTTGGGGGTAGTATTGATACTCCATAATACTGAGGGTAACTCCTCCACCCAACAACCCGGCGTCCTCTGCAAAGGAACCATAAGCCGGGGCTTGATGCCTCTCAGGATCTCTTGATTGGCTCTCTCAGCTTGACCATTGGACTAGGGTGAGCCATTGATGCTACATCAAGCCAGATATGCTCACGTTGAAAAAATTCTTTCATATCACCCTTGGATAAATTAGTGCCATTATCAGTTATAATGCTATGGGGAAAGCCAAAACAGAAAATCACCTTCTTGATGAATTGAACCGCTGTCGCCGCGTCACACTTACTAACCGGCTCTGCTTCAACCCATTTTGTAAACTTGTCAACCGCCACCAAAAGGTGATTCTTCTTATCTTTGGACCTTTTGAAAGGCCCAACCATATCAAGCCCCCAGACTGCAACGGCCAAGCAATTGGAATCATCCTCAATTCTTGAGCCGGCACATGAGCTCGTCGTGAAAATTTCTGACAACCATCACATTTACTGACCAAATCCTCTGCATCAGCATGAGCCGTCAGCCAATAAAACCCATGACAAAAAGCCTTAGCCACGAGAGATTTAGAGCCGGCATGATGACCACAATCTCCTTCATGAATCTCGTGAAGAATTTCACAGCCCTCCTCAGGAGAAACACAACGTTGAAATGCCCCGGTGAATCTGCAATGGTGCAACTCTCCATTGACAATTGTCATTGATTTAGACCGCCGGGTTATCTGTCAGGCCAAAGTTTCATCTTCAGGTAACTCGCCCCGGCTTTTATAAGAAAAATATGGAACTGCCCAATAAGGAATAGCATGAAGAGCTGCCACCAATTGTGCCTCTGGGTCAGGAATAGCGAGATCTTCCTTTGTGGGCAACTTGACTGAGGGGTTATGCAGAATATCCAGGAAAGTATTAGGTGGTACCGGCTTACGCTGGGACCCTAATCGGCTCAAAGCATCAGCCGCCTCATTTTTCCTATGATCAACATGTTCCACTTGGTAACCCTTGAAGTGACCTGCAATAGCATCAACTTCTCGGTGATAAGCCGCCATGAGAGGGTCCTTTGAATCCCAAGTGCCAGAAACCTGCCGAACCACCAAGTCTGTGTCACCAAAACACCTCACCCGGCTTAGATTCATCTCCTTAGCCATCCGAAGACCATGAAGCAAGGCTTCATACTTAGCTGCATTATTAGTACAAGGGAACATCAACCTTAAAACATAACAGAATTTATCACCTCGTGGGGAAGTCAAGACAACTCCAGCCCCCGATCCTTCCAACTGTCTGGATCCATCAAAGTGAATAGTCCAATATGTGTTATCCGGTTTCTCTTTCGGCGCATGCAGCTCTGTCCAATCATTAATGAAATTCACAAGTGCTTGAGACTTGATCGCTGTACGAGGCATATGTTTCAAACCATGGGGTCCAAGCTCAATGGCCCACTTGGCTACCCGACTTGTGGCTTCTCTGTTTTGAATAATATCCCCTAAGGGAGCAGAACTAACCACAGTGATAGGATGACCAAAGAAATATTGCTTGAGCTTTCGACTAGCCATGAAGACTCTGAAGGAAATATGCCCTAGAGGCAATAATAAAGTTATTATTTATTTCCTTATATCATGATAAATGTTTATTATTCATGCTAGAATTGTATTAACCGGAAACATAATACATGTGTGAATATATAGACAAACAGAGTGTCACTAGTATGCCTCTACTTGACTAGCTTGTTAATCAAAGATGGTTATGTTTCCTAACCATGGACAAAGAGTTGTTATTTGATTAACGGGATCACATCATTAGTTGAATGATCTGATTGACATGACCCATTCAGTTAGCTTAGCACCCGATCGTTTAGTATGTTGCTATTGCTTTCTTCATGACTTATACATGTTCCTATGACTATGAGATTATGCAACTCCCGTTTACCGAAGGAACACTTTGTGTGCTACCAAACGTCACAACGTAACTGGGTGATTATAAAGGTGCTCTACAGGTGTCTCCAAAGGTAACTGTTGGGTTGGCGTATTTCGAGATTAGGATTTGTCACTCCGAATGTCGGAGGGGTATCTCTGGGCCCTCTCGGTAATGCACATCACTTAAGCCTTGCAAGCATTGCCTAATGAGTTAGTTGCGAGATGATGTATTACGGAACGAGTAAAGAGACTTGCCGGTAACGAGATTGAACTAGGTATTGGATACCGATGATCGAATCTCGGGCAAGTAACATACCGATGACAAAGGGAACAACGTATGTTGTTATGCGGTCTGACCGATAAAGATCTTCGTAGAATATGTAGAAACCAATATGGGCATCCAGGTCCCGCTATTGGTTATTGACCGGAGACGTGTCTCGGTCATGTCTACATTGTTCTCGAACCATAGGGTCCGCACGCTTAAGGTTTTCGATGACAGTTATATTATGAGTTTATGAGTTTTGATGTACCGAAGGAGTTCGGAGTCCCGGATGAGATCGGGTACATGACGAGGAGTCTCGAAATGGTCGAGACGTAAAGATCGATATATTGGACGACTATATTCGGAGTTCGGAAAGGTTCCGAGTGATTCGGGTATTTTTCGGAGTACCGGAGAGTTACGGGAATTCGCCGGGGAGAAGTATTGGGCCTTATTGGGCCCTGCGGGAAAGAGAGAGGGGCTGCCTAGGGCAGGCCGCGCGCCCCCCATGGCCTAGTCCGAATTGGACTAGGGGGAGGGGCCGCACCCCCTCCTTCCTTCCCTTCTCTCTTCCCCTTCCTTGTCTCCTACTCCTAATACATGGAAGGACTCCTAGTTGGACTAGGAAGGGGGGAATCCTACTCCCGGTGGGAGTAGGACTCCCCAGGGCGCGCCATAGTAGAGGGCCGGCCCTCCCCTCCTCCTCTCCTTTATATACGGGGGTAGGGGGCACCCCATAGACACACAAGTTGATCATTGAGATCGTTCCTTAGCCGTGTGCGGTGTCCCCCTCCACGATATTACACCTCGGTCATATTGTAGCGGTGCTTAGGCGAAGCCCTGCGACAGGAGAACATCAAGATCGTCACCACGCCGTCGTGCTGACGGAACTCCTCCTCGTGCCTCTGCTGGATCGGAGTTCGGGGTGCGTCATCGAGCTGTACGTGTGTCAAGAACTCGGAGGTGCCGGAGTAACGGTGCTTGGATCGGTTGGACCGGGAGGACGTACGACTACTTCCTCTATGTTGCGTCAACGCTTCCGCTTCGGTCTACGAGGGTACGTAGACAACACTCTCCCCTCTCGTTGCTATATCATCACCATGATCTTGCGTGTGCGTAGGAAATTTTTTGAAATTACTACGTTCCCCAACAGTGGCATCCGAGCCTAGGTTTTATGGTTTGATGTTATATGCACGAGTAGAACACAAGTGATTTGTGGGCTATATAAGTCATACTGCTTACCAGCATGTCATACTTTGGTTCGGCGGTATTGTTGGATGAAGCGGCCCGGACCGACATTACGCGTACGCTTACGCGAGACTGGTTTTACCGCCGTGCTTTGCACACAGGTGACTAGCGGGTGTCAGTTTCTCCAACTTTAGTTGAACCGAGTGTGGCTACGCCCGGTCCTTGCGAAGGTTAAAACAGCATCAACTTGACAAACTATCGTTGTGGTTTTGATGCGTAGGTGAGATTGGTTCTTGCTTAAGCCCGTAGCAGCCACGTAAAACTTGCAACAACAAAGTAGAGGACGTCTAACTTGTTTTTGCAGGGCATGTTGTGATGTGATATGGTCAAGACGTGATGAGATATAAGTTGTTGTATAAGATGATCATGTTTTGTTGAAGTTATCGGCAACTGGCAAAAGCCTTATGGTTGTCTCTCTATTTCATAAGATACAAGCGCCAAATAATTGCTTTACTTTATCGCTATGCGATAGCAATAGTTGCAAGAGCAATTGTTGGCAAGACGACCATGTGATGACACATTGATATAGATCAAGATGATGGAGATCATGGTGTCATGCCGGTAACGATGGAAATCATGACGATGCTTTGGAGATGGAGATCAAAGGCACAAGATGATGATGGCCATATCATGTCACATATTTTGATTGCATGTGATGTTTATCTATTATACATCTTATTCTTGCTTTGATTGACGGTAGCATTTTAAGATGATCTCTCACTAATTATCAAGAAGTGTTCTCCCTGAGTATGCACCGTTGCCAAAGTTCGTCGTGCCCAGACACCACGTGATAATCGGGTGTGATAAGCTCTACGTCCATCTACAACGGGTGCAAGCCAGTTTTGCACACGCAGAATACTCAGGTTAAACTTGACGAGCCTAGCATATGCAGATATGGCCTCGGAACATGGAGACCGAAAGGTCGAGCGTGAATCATATAGTAGATATGATCAACATAAGATGTTCACCATTGAAAACTACGCCATCTCACGTGATGATCGGTTATGGTTTAGTTGATTTGGATCACGTGATCACTTAGATGACTAGAGAGATGTCTGTCTAAGTGGGAGTTCTTAAGTAATATGATTAATTGAACTTAAATTTATCATGAACTTAGTCCTGGTAGTATTTTGCAAATTATGTTATAAGATCAATAGCTTGCGTTGTTGCTTTCATATGTTCATTTTGATATATTCCTAGAGAAAATTGTGTTGAAAAATGTTAGTAGCAATGATGCGGATTGGATCCGCGATCTGAGGTCTATCCTCATTGCTGCACAGAAGAATTATGTCCTTAATGCACCGCTAGGTGACAGACCTATTGCAGGAGAAGATGCAGACGTTATGAACGTTTGGCTAGCTCAATATGATGACTACTTGATAGTTTAATTGCACCATGCTTAACGGCTTAGAATCGGGACTTCAAAGACATTTTGAACGTCATGGACCATATGAGATGTTCCAGGAGTTGAAGTTAATATTACAAGCAAATACCCGAGTTGAGAGATATGAAGTCTCCAACAAGTTCTATAGCTAAAAGATGGAGGAGAATCGCTCAACTAGTGAGCATGTGCTCAGATTGTCTGGGTACTTCAATCGCTTGAATCAAGTGGGAGTTAATCTTCCAGATAAGATAGTGATTGACAGAATTCTCTAGTCACCATCACTAAGTTACTAGAACTTCGTGATGAACTATAGTATGCAAGGGATGACGAAAACAATTTCCGAGCTCTTCGTGATGTTGAAATCGACGAAGGTAGAAATCAAGAAAGAACATCAAGTGTTGATGGTTAACAAGACCACTAGTTTCAAGAAAAGGGCAAAGGGATAGAAGGGAACTTCAAGAAGAACAGCAAGCAAGTTGCTGCTCAAGTGAAGAAGCCCAAGTCTGGACCTAAGCCTGAGACTAAGTGCTTCTACTGCAAAGGGACTGGTTACTGGAAGCAGAACTACCCCAAGTATTTGGCGGATAAGAAGGATGGCAAAGTAAACAAAGGTATATTTGATATACATGTTATTGATGTGTACTTTACTAGTGTTTATAGCAACCCCTCGGTATTTGGTACTGGTTCAGTTGCTAAGAGTAGTAACTCGAAACGGGAGTTGCAGAATAAACAGAAACTAGTTAAGGGTGAAGTGACGATGTGTGTTGAAAGTAGTTTCAAGATTGATATGATCATCATCGCACACTCCCTATACTTTCGGGATTAGTGTTGAACCTAAATAAATGTTATTTGGTGTTTGCGTTGAGCATGAATATGATTTGATCGTGTTTATTGCAATACGGTTATTCATTTAAGTAAAAGAATAAACTGTTGTTCTGTTTACATGAATAAAACCTTATATGGTTACACACTCAATGAAAATGGTTCATTGGATCTCGATCATAGTGATACACATATTCATAATATCGAAACCAAAAGATGCAAAGTTAATAATGATAGTGCAACTTATTTGTGGCACTGCCGTTTAGGTCATATTGGTGTAAAGCGCATGAAGAAACTCCAGGTTGATGGGATTTTGGAATCACTTGATTATGAATCACTTGATGCTTGCGAACCATGCCTCATGGGCAAGATGACTAAGACTCCGTTCTCCGGAACAGTGGAGTGTGCAACTGACTTATTGGAAATAATACATACTGATGTATGCAATCCGGTGAGTGTTAAGGCTCGTGGCGGGTATCGTTATTTTCTGACCTTCACAGATGATTTGAGCAGATATGGGTATATCTACTTGATGAAACATAAGTCTGAAACATTTGAAAAGTTCAAAGAATTTCAGAGTGAAGTGGAAAATCATCGTGACAAGAAAATAAGGTTTCTATGATCTGATCGCAGAGACAAATATTTGAGTTACGAGTTTGGTCTTCAATTAAAACAATGTGGAATAGTTTCACAAATTCATGCCACCTGGAACACCACATCATAATGGTGTGTCCGAACGTCATAACCGTACTTTATTGGATATAGTACAATCTATGATGTTTCTTACTGATTTACCAATATCGTTTTGGGCTCATGCATTAGAGACAACTGCATTCACGTTAAATAGGGCACCATCTAAATCCGTTGAGACGACACTATATGAACTGTGGTTTAGCAAGAAACCCAAGTTGTCGTTTCTTAAAGTTTGGGGCTGCGATGCTTATGTGAAAAAGTTTCATCCAGATAAGCTCAAACCCAAATCGGAGAAGTGCGTCTTCATAGAATACCCAAAGGAAATTGTTGGGTACACCTTCTATAACAGATCCGAAGACAAAACATTCATTGCTAATAAATGGAACCTTTCTAGAGAAGGAGTTTCTCTCGAAAGAAGTGAGTGGGAGGAAAGTAGAACTTGATGAGGTAATTGTACCTTCTCCCTTATTGGAAAGTAGTTCATCACGTTCCTGTGACTACTACACCAATTAGTGAGGAAGCTAATGATGATGATCATGTAACTTCAGATCAAGTTACTACCAAATCTCGTAGGTAAACCAGAGTGAGATCCGCACCAGAGTGGTACGGTAATCCTATTCTGGAAGTCATGTAACTAGACCATGATGAACCTACGAACTATGAGGAAGCGATGATGAGCCCAGATTCCGTGAAATGGCTTGAGGCCATGAAATATGAGATGAGATCCATGTATGAGAACAAAGTGTAGACTTTGGTGGAGTTGCCCGATGATCGGCAAGCCATAGAAAATAAATGGATCTTCAAGAGGAAGACGGACGCTGATAGTAGTGTTACTATCTACAAAGCTAGACTTGTCGAAAAAGGTTTTTGACAAAGTTCAAGATGTTGAATACAATGAGATTTTCTCACTCGTATCGATGCTTAAAAGTCTGTCCGAATCATGTTAGCAATTGCCGCATTTTATGAAATCTGGCAAATGGATAAACAAAACTGCATTCCTTAATGGAGTTATTAAAGAAGAGTTGTATGTGATGCAACCAAGAGGTTTTGTCGATCCTAAAGGTGTTAACAAAATGTGCATCTATGGACTGGTGCAAGCATCTCGGAGTTGGAATATACGCTTTGATAAGTTGATCAAAGCATATAGTTTATACAGACTTACAGTGAAGCCTGTATTTACTAGAAAGTGAGTGGGAGCACTACTGCATTTCTGATAAGTATATGTGAATGACATATTGTAGATTGGAAATAATGTAGAATTATTCTGCAAAGCATAAAGGAGTGTTTAAAAGGAGTTTTTCAAAGAAAGACCTCGGTGAAGCTGCTTACATATTAAGCATTAAGATCTATAGAGATATATCAAGACGCTTGATAAGTTTTTTCAATGAGTACATACCTTGACAAGATTTTGAAGTAGTTCAAAATGGAACAGTCAAAGAAAGAGTTCTTGCCTATGTTACAAGGTGTGAAATTGAGTAAGACTCAAGACCCAACCATAGCAGAAAATAGAAAGAGAATGAAAAGTCATTCCCTATGCCTCAGTCATAGGTTCTATAAAGTATGCTATGCTGTGAACCAGACATATTGTATACTCTGCCAAGGTTTGGCAAGAGAGCACAATAGTGATCTAGGAGTAGATCACTGGACAGCGGTCAAAATTATCCTTAGTGGAATAAGGATATGTTTCTCGATTATGGAAGTGACAAAAGGTTCGTCGTAAAGGGTTACGTCGATGCAAGTTTTGACACTGATCCAGATGACTCTAAGTCTTAATCTGGATACATATTGAAAGTGGGAGCAATTAGCTAGAGTAGCTCTGTGCAGAGCATTGTAAACATAGAAAATTGCAAAATACATAATGGATCTGAATGTGAAAGACCCGTTGACTAAGATTCTCTCACAAGCAAAACATGATCACACCTTAGTACTCTTTGGGTGTTAATCACATAGCGATGTGAACTAGATTACTGAATCTGGTAAACCCTTTGGGTGTTGGTCACATGGCGATGTGAACTATGGGTGTTAATCACATGATGATGTGAACTATCGATGTTAATCACATAGTGATGCGATCTAGATTATTGACTCTAGTGCAAGTGGGAGACTGAAGGAAATATGCCCTAGAGGCAATAATAAAGTTATTATTTATTTCCTTATATCATGATAAATGTTTATTATTCATGCTAGACTTGTATTAACCGGAAACATAATACATGTGTTAATATATAGACAAACAGAGTGTCACTAGTATGCCTCTACATGACTAGCTTGTTAATCAAAGATGGTTATGTTTCCTAACCATGGACAAAGAGTTGTTATTTGATTAACGGGATCACATCATTAGTTGAATGATCTGATTGACATGACCCATTCAGTTAGCTTAGCACCCGATCGTTTAGTATGTTGCTATTGCTTTCTTCATGACTTATACATGTTCCTATGACTATGAGATTATGCAACTCCCGTTTACCGGAGGAACACTTTGTGTGCTACCAAACGTCACAACGTAACTGGGTGATTATAAAGGTGCTCTACAGGTGTCTCCAAAGGTACTTGCTGGGTTGGCGTATTTCGAGATTACGATTTGTCACTCCGAATGTCGGAGGGGTATCTCTGGGCCCTCTCGGTAATGCACATCACTTAAGCCTTGCAAGCATTGCCTAATGAGTTAGTTGCTAGATGATGTATTACGGAACGAGTAAAGAGACTTGCCGGTAACGAGATTGAACTAGGTATTGGATACCGATGATCGAATCTCGGGCAAGTAACATACCGATGACAAAGGGAACAACGTATGTTGTTATGCGGTCTGACCGATAAAGATCTTCATAGAATATGTAGGAACCAATATGGGCATCCAGGTCCCGCTATTGGTTATTGACCGGAGACGTGTCTCGGTCATGTCTACATTGTTCTCGAACCGTAGGGTCCGCACGCTGAAGGTTTTCGATGACAGTTATATTACGAGTTTATGAGTTTTGATGTACCGAAGGAGTTCGGAGTCCCGGATGAGATCGGGGACATGATGAGGAGTCTTGAAATGGTCGAGACGTAAAGATCGATATATTGGACGACTATATTCGAAGTTCGGAAAGGTTCCGAGTGATTCAGGTATTTTTCGGAGTACCGGAGAGTTACGGGAATTCGCCGGGGAGAAGTATTGGGCCTTATTGGGCCCTGCGGGAAAGAGAGAGGGGCTGCCTAGGGCAGGCCGCGCCCCCCCCCCCCCCCATGGCCTAGTCCGAATTGGACTAGGGGGAGGGGCCGCACCCCCTCCTTCCTTCCCTTCTCTCTTCCCCTTCCTTGTCTCCTACTCCTAATACATGGAAGGACTCCTAGTTGGACTAGGAAGGGAGGAATCCTACTCCCGGTGGGAGTAGGACTCCCCAGGGCGCGCCATAGTAGAGGGCCGGCCCTCCCCTCCTCCTCTCCTTTATATACGGGGGTAGGGGGCACCCCATAGACACACAAGTTGATCATTGAGATCGTTCCTTAGCCGTGTGCGGTGCCCCCCTCCACGATATTACACCTCGGTCATATTGTAGCGGTGCTTAGGCGAAGCCCTGCGACAGGAGAACATCAAGATCGTCACCACGCCGTCGTGCTGACGGAACTCCTCCCCGTGCCTCTGCTGGATCGGAGTTCGGGGTGCGTCATCGAGCTGTACGTGTGTCAAGAACTCGGAGGTGCCGGAGTAACGGTGCTTGGATCGGTTGGACCAGGAGGACGTACGACTACTTCCTCTACGTTGCGTCAACGCTTCCGCTTCGGTCTACGAGGGTACGTAGACAACACTCTCCCCTCTCGTTGCTATATCATCACCATGATCTTGCGTGTGCGTAGGAATTTTTTTTGAAATTACTACGTTCCCCAACAGACTCCATATACCATCTTCTGCCAATGTGGATACCTCTGCTTGGATTCAATAAGCACCTCACCGAGATAATAAAATGGCCTCTGAACCAGATGTTCCTTGCCTGCTTCCTTCTGTTCCACCACAATAGCTACGCTGACAGCCTGGGCATTAGTAGCCACATATAATAACGGTGGCTCCTTATCAATAGGAGCAGCAAGGACTGGTGGCTCAGCTAGCTGTTTCTTCAAGGCTTGAAACGCTTCATTAGCAGCATCACTCCAGACAAAGTGATCTATTTTCTTCATCATCTGGTACAGCGGTATAGCTCTCTTACCCAACCGGCTTATGAACCGGCTTTAGGCCGCGATACGACCCGCCAGACGCTGAACATCATTGACACACGCCGGCTTAGTCAAGGAAGTAATGGTCTTGATCTTTTTCGGGTTAGCTTCAATACCTCTGTCACAAACCAGAAAACCCAAAAGCTTGCCTGCTGGCACGCCGAAGACACACTTGGTCGGGTTAAGCATCATCTTGTAGACCCGGAGATTGTCAAAGGTCTCTTTCAAATCATCTATCAAGGTTTCCTTCTTTCTGGATTTCACTACAATATCATCCACATAAGCATGAACATTGCGCCCAATTTGGTCATGAAGGCAATTCTGCACACATCGCTGGTAAGTTGCCTGGGCACTCTTGAGCCCGAAAGGCATAGATACATAACAGAAGGCTCCAAAAGGAGTGATGAAAGTTGTCTTCTCCTGGTCCTTAACTGCCATCTTGATCTGATGATAACCAGAATAAGCATCTAAAAAGCTCAAACGCTCACAACCCACCGTAGCATCAATAATCTGATCAATACAGGGGAGAGCAAAAGGATCAGCTGGACAAGCCTTGTTTAAGTCTGTGTAATCCACACACATACGCCAAGTGCCATTCTTCTTAAGCACAAGCACCGGGTTAGCCAACCACTCAGGATGAAAAACTTCAACAATGAACCCAGCCGCCAAGAGCCGGGCCACTTATTCACCAATGGCCTTACGCCTTTCTTCATTAAACTAACGAGGAATTGCTTGACCGGCTTAAATTTTGGATCAATATTAAGAGTATGCTCAGTGAGTTCCCTCGGTACACCTGGCATATCAGAAGGTTTCCATGCAAAGATGTCCCGGTTCTCATGGATGAACTCGATGAGCGCGCTTTCCTATTTTGGATCCAGATTAGCACTGATGCTGAACTGCTTTGATGAATCGCCATGAACGACATCAACCAATTTAGTGTCATCTGTCGATTTAAACTTCAATACCGGATCATGCTCCATAGTTGGTTTCTTCAAAGATGTCATATTTGCTGGGTCAACATTGTCCTTGTAGAACTTCAACTCCTCTGTTGCACAGACAGACTCAACATAAGCAGCGTCGCCTTCTTCACACTCCAAAGCTATCTTCCTGCTCCCATGCACTGTGATGGTCCCCTTGTGACCCGACATCTTGAGTTACAGATAGACATAACAAGGTCGTGCCATGAACTTGGCATAAGCCACCCGTGCTTTGAATCTTAACCACTTCAAAGGTTAGCATCTCGGTCCTGGAGTCATGTTCATCTCCAGTGGCCACTTCCAAAGCAATCTTGCCTACCGAATACGCCGACTTACCAGGCACTACTCCATGGAAAACAATATTGGATGACTTAAGATTTTTGATAGCCAACCCCATACGACGGGAAGTATCATAGTAAAGGATATAATACTGCTGCCTCCATCCATGAGTACCTTCATGAATTTGTATCCTCCAACCTGAGGTGCTACCACCAGAGCCAAGTGACCCGGATTATCAACCCAAGGCGGGTGATCCTCACGACTCCACACAATGGGCTGCTTAGACCATCGCAAGTAACGGGGAACCGCCAGCTCAACAATGTTCACAACCCTTTTATGGCGCTTCTGATCCCGCTTGCATAAACTCGTGGTGAAGACGTGGTATTGCCCACTATTCAGTTGCTTCAGATTACTTTGATACCCATATTGCTACAGCTGATTCCCCTGACCAGACTGTTGATTAAAACCACCTTGATTGCCGTGGCCCTGGAAACCGGAATTAGAACCGCCACCACCGTAACCCGGACCATGAGAGCTAGAACTTGAGCTGCCGCCAGGCCCATGATTGTTCTAGAAAAGATCAGAATTTGTATACTCCTTCATAATGAAACAACCCTTTCGGAGGTGACCGGACGGCCTTTCCCGTGTACCATGCTTCGGGCAGGGCTGATTCAGCATCTGCTCAAGATTGAAACTTGTCCCTCTAATCCGAGGAGGCAATTTTCCCTTACAACGCTGACCATTATTCTGTGTGTTGGTATTAGCCACAAAATCCAGACTATTATGATGTTGCCCCTTGGTGTTGCCACTCTTCTTTCCCTTTCTCTGCTTTTCGTCATCATACTCGGGGTCCTTGGTACTATTAGAGTTGGCATACTTAACCAGAGCCGCCATCAGCTCCCCCATGTCGCTGCAGTGGTGCTTGAGCCGCCCTAACTTATGTTTAAGGGGCATAAAATGACAATTTTTCTCTAACATTAAGACTGTTGAGCCGGCATTGATGCGATCCAATGAGTGTAGAATAGCTAAGACTCAGTGCACCCAATGGGTTGTTGACTCGCCCTCTTCTTGGACATGGGCGTCCAAATCCACAATTGACATAGGCAGCTTGCATGTATCTTTAAAATTTTGGATAAACCGGGCTTTTAACTCGGCCAATGATCCAATGGAGATGGCAGGCAGCCCTTTCAACCAAGTACGGGCCATCCCATCCAACATCTGAAGGAAATATGCCCTAGAGGCAATAATAAAGTTATTATTTATTTCCTTATATCATGATAAATGTTTATTATTCATGCTAGAATTGTATTAACCGGAAACATAATACATGTGTGAATATATAGACAAACAGAGTGTCACTAGTATGCCTCTACTTGACTAGCTTGTTAATCAAAGATGGTTATGTTTCCTAACCATGGACAAAGAGTTGTTATTTGATTAATGGGATCACATCATTAGTTGAATGATCTGATTGACATGACCCATTCAGTTAGCTTAGCACCCGATCGTTTAGTATGTTGCTATTGCTTTCTTCATGACTTATACATGTTCCTATGACTATGAGATTATGCAACTCCCGTTTACCGGAGGAACACTTTGTGTGCTACCAAACGTCACAACGTAACTGGGTGATTATAAAGGAGCTCAACAGGTGTCTCCAAAGGTACTTGTTGGGTTGGCATATTTCGAGAATAAGATTTGTCACTCCGAATGTCGGAGAGGTATCTCTGGGCCCTCTCAGTAATACACATCACTTAAGCCTTGCAAGCATTGCAACTAATGAGTTAGTTGCGAGATGATGTATTACGGAACGAGTAAAGAGACTTGCTGGTAACGAGATTGAACTAGGTATTGGATACCGACGATCGAATCTCGGGCAAGTAACATACCGATGACAAAGGGAACAACGTATGTTGTTATGCGGTCTGACCGATAAAGATCTTCGTAGAATATGTAGGAACCAATATGGGCATCCAGGTCCCGCTATTGGTTATTGACCGGAGACGTGTCTCGGTCATGTCTACATTGTTCTCGAACCGTAGGGTCCGCACGCTTAAGGTTTCGATGACAGTTATATTATGAGTTTATGAGTTTTGATGTACCGAAGGAGTTCGGAGTCCCGGATGAGATAGGGGACATGATGAGGAGTCTCGAAATGGTCGAGACATAAAGATCGATATATTGGACGACTATATTCGGAGTTCGGAAAGGTTCCGAGTGATTCGGGTATTTTTCGGAGTACCGGAGAGTTACGGGAATTCGCCGGGGAGAAGTATTGAGCCTTGTTGGGCCCTGCGGGAAAGAGAGAGGGGCTGCCTAGGGCAGGCCGCGCGCCCCCCCATGGCCTAGTCCGAATTGGACTAGGGGGAGGGGCCGCACCCCCTCCTTCCTTCCCTTCTCTCTTCCCCTTCCTTGTCTCCTACTCCTAATACATGGAAGGACTCCTAGTTGGACTAGGAAAGGGGGAATCCTACTCCCGGTGGGAGTAGGACTCCCCTAGGGCGCGCCATAGAAGAGGGCCGGCCCTCCCCTCCTCCACTCCTTTATATACGGGGGTAGGGGGCACCCCATGGACACACAAGTTGATCTTCGTGATCATTCCTTAGCCGTGTGCGGTGCCCCCCTCCACGATATTACACCTCGGTCATATTGTAGCGGTGCTTAGGCGAAGCCATGTGACAGTTGAACATCAAGATCGTCACCACGCCGTCGTGCTGACAGAACTCCTCTCCGAAGCTTTGCTGGATCGGAGCCCGGGGTGCGTCATCGAGCTGTACGTGTGTCAAGAACTCGGAGGTGCCGGAGTAACGGTGCTTGGATCGGTTGGACCGAGAAGACGTACGACTACTTCCTCTACGTTGCGTCAACGCTTCCGCTTTGGTCTACGAGGGTACATAGACAACACTCTCCCCTCTCGTTGCTATGCATCACCATGATCTTGCGTGCGCGTAGGAAATTTTTTGAAATTACTACGTTCCCCAACAGTGGTATCAAAGCCTAGGTTTTATGGTTTGATGTTATATGCACGAGTAGAACACAAGTGAGTTGTGGGCGATACAAGTCATACTGCTTACCAGCATGTCATACTTTGGTTCGGCGGTATTGTTGGATGAAGTGGCCCGGACCGACATTACGCGTATGCTTACGCGAGACTGGTTCTACCGCCGTACTTTGCACACAGGTGGCTAGCGGGTGTCAGTTTCTCCAACTTTAGTTGAACTGAGTGTGGCTACGCCCGGTCCTTGCGAAGGTTAAAACAACACTAACTTGACGAACTATCATTGTGGTTTTGATGCGTAGGTAAGAACGGTTCTTGCTCAGCCCGTA
Source organism: Triticum timopheevii (assembly GCA_963921465.1). Classification (NCBI taxonomy): domain Eukaryota; kingdom Viridiplantae; phylum Streptophyta; class Magnoliopsida; order Poales; family Poaceae; genus Triticum; species Triticum timopheevii. The sequence continues at coordinate 474,014,524 of OY997264.1, read as the reverse complement.
GCAGCCACGTAAAATTTGCAACAACAAAGTAGAGGACGTCTAACTTGTTTTTGCAGGGCATGTTGTGATGTGATATGGTCAAACGTGATGAGATATAAGTTGTTGTATAAGATGATCATGTTTTGTTGAAGTTATCGGCAACTGGCAAAAGCCTTATGGTTATCTCTCTATTGCATAAGATGCAAGCGCCAAATAATTGCTTTACTTTATCGCTATGCGATAGCAATAGTTGCAAGAGCAATTGTTGGCGAGACGATCATGTGACGACACATTGATATAGATCAAAATGATGGAGATCATGGTGTCATGCCGGTGACGATGGAAATCATGACGATGCTTTGGAGATGGAGATCAAAGGCACAAGATGATGATGGCCATATCATGTCACATATTTTGATTGCATATGATGTTTATCTATTATACATCTTATTCTTGCTTTGATTGACGGTAGCATTTTAAGATGATCTCTCACTAAAAATTATCAAGAAGTGTTCTCCCTGAGTATGCACCATTGCCAAAGTTCGTCGTGCCCAGACACCACGTGATGATCGGGTGTGATAAGCTCTACGTCCATCTACAACGGGTGCAAGCCAGTTTTGCACACGCGGAATACTCAGGTTAAACTTGATGAGCCTAGCATATGCAGATATGGCCTCGGAGCATGGAGACCGAAAGGTCGAGCGTGAATCATATAGTAGATATGATCAACATAGTGATGTTCACCATTGAAAACTACTCCATCTCACGTGATGATCGGTTATGGTTTAGTTGATTTGGATCACGTGATCACTTAGGTGACTAGAGAGATGTCTGTCTAAGTGGGAGTTCTTAAGTAATATGATTAATTGAACTTAAATTTATCATGAACTTAGTCCTGGTAGTATTTTGCAAATTATGTTGTAGATCAATAGCTTGCATTGTTGCTTTCATATGTTTATTTTGATATGTTCCTAGAGAAAATTGTGTTGAAAATGTTAGTAGCAATGATGCGGATTGGATCCGTGATCTGAGGTTTATCCTCATTGCTGCACAGAAGAATTATGTCCTTAATGCACCGCTAGGTGACAGACCTATTGCAGGAGCAGATGCAGACGTTATGAACGTTTTGCTAAGCTCAATATGATGACTACTTGATAGTTTAGTGCACCATGCTTAACGGCTTAGAATCGGGACTTCAAAGACGTTTTTGAACGTCATGGACCATATAAGATGTTCCAGGAGTTGAAGTTAATATTTCAAGCAAATACCCGAGTTGAGAGATATGAAGTCTCCAACAAGTTCTATAGCTAAAAGATGGAGGAGAATCGCTCAACTAGTGAGCATGTGCTCAGATTGTCTGGGTACTTCAATCGCTTGAATCAAGTGGGAGTTAATCTTCCAGATAAGATAGTGATTGACAGAATTCTCTAGTCACCATCACTAAGTTACTAGAACTTCGTGATGAACTATAATATGCAAGGGATGACGAAAGTTATTCCTGAGCTCTTCGCGATGTTGAGATCGGCGAAGGTAGAAATCAAGAAAAGAGCATCAAGTGTTGATGGTTAACGAGATCACTAGTTTCAAGAAAAAGGCAAAGGGAAAAGAAGGGGAACTTCAAAAAGAACGGCAAGCAAGTTGCTGCTCAAGTGAAGAAACCCAAGTCTGGTCCTAAGCCTGAGACTAAGTGCTTCTACTGCAAAGAGACTGGTCACTGGAAGAGGTACTACCCCAAGTCATTGGCGGATAAGAAGGATGGCAAAGTGAACATAAGTATATTTGATATACATGTTATTGCTGTGTACTTTATTAGTGTTTATAGCAACCCCTCAGTATTTGATACTAGTTCAGTTGCTAAGATTAGTAACTCGAAATGGGAGTTGCAGAATAAACAGAGACTAGTTAAAGGGTGAAGTGACGATGTGTGTTGGAAATAGTTCCAAGATTGATATGATCATCATCGCACACTCCCTATACTTTCGGGATTAGTGTTAAACCTAAATAAGTGTTATTTGGTGTTTGCATTGAGCATGAATATGATTTGATCATGTTTATTGCAATACGGTTATTTATTTAAGGTCAGAGAATAATTGTTGTTCTGTTTACATAAATAAAACCTTATATGGTTACACATCCAATGAAAATGGTTCATTGGATCTCGATCGTAGTGATACACATATTCACAATATTGAAACCAAAAGATGCAAAGTTAATAATGATAGTGCAACTTATTTGTGGCACTTCCGTTTAGGTCATATTGGTGTAAAGCGCATGAAGAAACTCCATGCTGATGGGATTTTGGAATCACTTGATTATGAATCACTTGATGCTTACGAACCATGCCTCATGGGCAAGATGACTAAGACTCCGTTCTCCGGAACAGTGGAGCGAGCAACAAACTTATTGGAAATAATACATACTGATGTATGCGATCCAATGAGTGTTAAGGCTCGCGGCGGGTATCGTTATTTTCTGACCTTCACAGATGATTTGAGCAGATATGGGTATATCTACTTGATGAAACATAAGTCTGAAATAGTTGAAAGGTTCAAAGAATTTCAGAGTGAAGTGGAAAAATCATCGTAACAAGAAAAATAAAGTTTCTACGATCTGATCGCGGAGACAAATATTTGAGTTACGTGGAATAGTTTCACAAATTCATGCCACCTGGAACACCACATCATAATGGTGTGTCCGAACGTCATAACCGTACTTTATTGGATATAGTACAATCTATGATGTTTCTTACCGATTTACCAATATCGTTTTGGGATCATGCATTAGAGACAATTGCATTCACGTTAAATAGGGCACCATCTAAATCCGTTGAGATGACACCATATGAACTGTGGTTTAGCAAGAAACCCAAGTTGTCGTTTCTTAAAGTTTGGGGCTGCGATGCTTATGTGAAAAAGTTTCATCCTGACAAGCTCGAACCCAAATCGGAGAAGTGCGTCTTCATAGAATACCCAAAGGAAATTGTTGGGTACACCTTCTATCACAGATCCGAAGGCAAGACATTCGTTGCTAAGAATGAATCCTTTCTAGAGAAGGAGTTTCTCTTGAAAGAAGTGAGTGGGAGGAAAGTAGAGCTTGATAAGGTAATTTGTACCTTCTCCCGAATTGGAAAGTAGTTCATCACAGAAATTTGTTCCTGTGACTACTACACCAATCAGTGAGGAAGCTAATGATGATGATCATGTAACTTCAGATCAAGTTACTACCGAACCTCGTAGGTAAAACAGAGTGAGATCCGCACCAGAGTGGTACGATAATCCTGTTCTGGAGGTCATGTTACTAGACCATGATGAACCTACGAACTATGAGGAAGCGATGATGAGCCCAGATTCCACAAAATGGCTTAAGGCCATGAAATCTGAGATGGGATCCATGTATGAGAACAAAGTGTGGACTTTGGTGGAGTTGCCCGATGATCGGCAAGCCATATTGTATAAATGGATCTTCAAGAGGAAGACGGACGCTGATAGTAGTTTTACTATCTACAGAGCTCGACTTGTCGCAGAAAGGTTTTTGACAAGTTCAAGGTGTTGACTACAATGAGATTTTCTCAACTGTAGCGATGCTTAAGTCTGTCTGAATAATGTTAGCAATTGCCGCAATTTATGAAATCTGGCAAGTGGATAGACAAAACTGCATTCCGTAATGGATTTATTTAAGAAGAGTTGTATATGATGCAACCAGAAGGTTTTGTCAATCCTAAAGGTGTTAACAAAATGTGCAAGCTCCAGCGATCCATCTATGGACTGGTGCAAGCATCTCGGAGTTGGAATATACGCCTTGATAGTTGATCAAAGCATATAGTTTTATACAGACTTGCGGTGAAGCCTGTATTTACTAGAAAGTGAGTGGGAGCACTACAACATTTCTGATAAGTATATGTGAATGACATATTGTAGATCGGAAATAATGTAGAATTATTCTACAAAGCATAAAGGAGTGTTTGAAAGGAGTTTTTCAAAGAAAGACCTCGGTGAAGCTGCTTACATATTGAGCATCAAGATCTATAGAAATAGATCAAGACGCTTGATAAGTTTTTTCAATGAGTACATACCTTGACAAGATTTTGAAGTAGTTCAAAATGGAACAGTCAAAGAAAGAGTTCTTGCCTATGTTACAAGGTGTGAAATTGAGTAGGACTCAAAACCCGACCACGGCAGAAGATAGAAAGAGAATGAAAGTCATTCCCTATGCCTTGGCCATAGGTTCTATAAAGTATGCCATGCTGTGTACCAGATCTATTGTATACCCTACACTGAGTTTGGCAAGGGAGTACAATAGTGATCTAGGAGTAGATCACTGGACAGCGGTCAAAATTATCCTTAGTGGAATAAGGATATGTTTCTCGATCATGGAAGTGACAAAAGGTTCGTCGTAAAGGGTTACGTAGATGCAAGTTTTGACACAGATCTGGATGACTCTAAGTCTCGATCTAGATACATATTGAAAGTGGGAGCAATTAGCTAGAGTAGCTTCGTGCAGAGCATTGTAGACATAGAAAATTGCAAAATACGTAACGGATCTGAATGTGAAAGACCCGTTGACTAAGATTCTCTCACAAGCAAAACATGATCACACCTTAGTACTCTTTGGGTGTTAATCACATAGCGATGTGAACTATATTACTGAATCTAGTAAACCCTTTGGGTGTTGGTCACATGGCGATGTGAACTATAGGTGTTAATCACATGATGATGTGAACTATCGATGTTAATCACATGGTGATGTGATCTAGATTATTGACTCTAGTGCAAGTGGGAGAATGAAGAAAATATGCCCTAGAGGCAATAATAAAGTTATTATTTATTTCCTTATATCATGATAAATGTTTATTATTCATGCTAGAATTGTATTAACCGAAAACATAATACATGTGTGAATATATAGACAAACAGAGTGTCACTAGTATGCCTCTACTTGACTAGCTTGTTAATCAAAGATGGTTATGTTTCCTAACCATGGACAAAGAGTTGTTATTTGATTAACGGGATCACATCATTAGTTGAATGATCTGATTGACATGACCCATTCAGTTAGCTTAGCACCCGATCGTTTAGTATGTTGCTATTGCTTTCTTCATGACTTATACATGTTCCTATGACTATGAGATTATGCAACTCCCATTTATCGGAGGAACACTTTGTGTGCTACCAAACGTCACAACGTAACTGGGTGATTATAAAGATGCTCTACAGGTGTCTCCAAAGGTACTTGTTGGGTTGGCGTATTTCGAGAATAGGATTTGTCACTCCGAATGTCGGAGAGGTATTTCTGGGCCCTCTCTGTAATACACGTCAGTTAAGCCTTGCAAGCATTGCAACTAATGAGTTAGTTGCGAGATGATGTATTACGGAACGAGTAAAGAGACTTGCCGGTAACGAGATTGAACTAGGTATTGGATACCGATGATCGAATCTCGGGCAAGTAACATACCGATGACAAAGGGAACAACGTATGTTGTTATGCGGTCTGACCGATAAAGATCTTCGTAGAATATGTAGGAACCAATATGGTCATCCAGGTCCCGCTATTGGTTATTGACCGGAGACGTGTCTTGGTCATGTCTAAATTGTTCTCGAACCGTAGGGTCCGCACGCTTAAGGTTTCGATGATAGTTATATTATGAGTTTATGAGCTTTGATGTACCGAAGGAGTTCAGAGTCCCGGATGAGATCGGGGACATGACGAGGAGTCTCGAAATGGTCGAGACGTAAAGATCGATATATTGGACGACTATATTCGGAGTTCGGAAAGGTTCCGAGTGATTCGGGTATTTTTCGGAGTACCGGAGAGTTACGGGAATTCGCCGGGGAGAAGTATTGAGCCTTGTTGGGCCCTGCGGGAAAGAGAGAGGGGCTGCCTAGGGCAGGCCGCGCGCCCCCCATGGCCTAGTGCGAATTGGACTAGGGGGAGGGGCCGCACCCCCTCCTTCCTTCCCTTCTCTCTTCCCCTTCATTGTCTCCTACTCCTAATACATGGAAGGGCTCCTAGTTGGACTAGGAAAGGGGGAATCCTACTCCCGGTGGGAGTAGGACTCCCATAGGGCGCGCCATAGAAGAGGGCCGGCCCTCCCCTCCTCCACTCCTTTATATACGGGGGTAGGGGGCACCCCATGGACACACAAGTTGATCTTCGTGATCGTTCCTTAGCCGTGTGCGGTGCCCCCCTCCACGATATTACACCTCGGTCATATTGTAGCGGTGCTTAGGCGAAGCCCTGCGACAGTTGAAAATCAAGATCGTCACCACGTCGTCGTGCTGACGGAACTCCTCTCCGAAGCTTTGCTAGATCGGAGCCCGGGGTGCGTCATCGAGCTGTACGTGTGTCAAGAACTCGGAGGTGCCGGAGTAACGGTGCTTGGATCGGTTGGACCGAGAAGACGTACAACTACTTCCTCTATGTTGCGTCAACGCTTCCGCTTCGGTCTACGAGGGTACGTAGACAACACTCTCCCCTCTCGTTGCTATGCATCACCATGATCTTGCGTGCGCGTAGGAAATTTTTTGAAATTACTACGTTCCCCAACAACATCATGGTGAAATATTTAGCACACGTAGCGTCACTAACATCCATTAGCTCCATGGCCATCTCATAACTCTCCACCCACGCTTCAAGGGGTAAGTCCGTTGTGTAGTTAGGCACCTTACGAGTTATTCACCAGAGAGGTTTCTTGGTCATGTCTACATAGTTCTCAAACCCGTAGGGTCCACACGCTTAACGTTCGATGACAATTGGTATTATGAGTTCATGTGATTTGATGCTCCGAAAGTTGTTCAGAGTCCCGAATGAGATCACGGACATGACGAGGAGTCTCCAAATGGTCGAGACATAAAGATTGATATACTGGTCCATGTTGTTTGGACACCAGAAGTGTTCTGGAGAGTTTTGGATAAAACCTGAGTGCCGGAGGGTTACCGGAACCCCCCTGGGAAGTTATGGGCCTTAGTGGGCCTTAGGAGGGAGACAGGGCCGCAGCCAAGAGGTGGCGCCCCCCAAGGGGACTCCGAATAGGACAAGGGGAGGGGGCGCGGCCCCTCTTTCCCTCTCCCTCTCCCTCCTTCCTTCTTGTTCTAGTTGGACTAGGAAAGGGGGGAACCTATTCCTACTTGGAGTAGGATCCCCCCCCTTGGGCGCGCCCCTTGTGGCCAGGCGGTCCCCTCCTCCCCTCCTTTATATACAGGGGAGGGGGGCACCCCATAGACATGCAAGTTGATCATTAGCCGTGTGTGGTGTCCCCCTCCACAGTTTTCCACCTCGGTCATATCGTCGTAGTGCTTAGGCAAAGCCCTGCTTCGGTAACTTCATCATCACCGTCACCATGCCGTCGTGCTGATGGAACTCTCTCTCGGCCTCAGTTGGATCTAGAGTTCGAGGGACGTCACCGAGCTGAACGTGTGCAGATCGCGGAGGTGTCATGCGTTCGGTACTTGATCGGTTGGATCGCGAAGACGTTCGACTACATCAACCGCGTTACTTAACGCTTCCGCTTTCGGTCTATGAGGGTATGTGGAGACACTCTCCCCGCTCATTGCTATGCTTCTCCTAGATAGATCTTGTGTGATCATAGGCAATGTTTTCAAAATACTATGTTCCCCAACAGTGGCATCCGAGCCAGGTCTATGCGTAGATGTTATATGCATGAGTAGAACCCAATGAGTTGTGGGCGATAATAGTCATACTGCTTACTAGCATGTCATACTTTGATTCGGCAGTATTGTTGGATGAAGCAGCCCAGACCGACATTACATGACCGCGTTCATGAGATTGGTTCTACCGATGTGCTTCGCAAACAGGTGGCTAGTGGGTGTCTGTTTCTCCAACATTAGTTGAATCGAGTGTGACTACGCTCGGTCCTTGTTGAAGGTTAAAACAGCACACTTGACGAAAAATCATTGTGGTTTTGATGCGTAGGTAAGTAAGGTTCTTGCTAAGCCCGTAGCTGCCACGTAAAACTTGCAACAACAAAGTAGAGGACGTCTAACTTGTTTTTGCAAGGCATGTTGTGATGTGATATGGTCAAGACGTGATGATATATAAATTGTTGTATGAGATGATCATGTTTTGTAACAGAGTTATCGGCAACTGGCAGGAGCCATATGGTTTTCACTTTATTGTATGCAATGCAATCGCCATGTAACTATTTTTACTTTATCACTAAGCAGTAGCAATAGTCGTAGAAGCAATAGTTGGCGAGAAGACAATGATTCTACGATGGAGATCAAGGTGTCGCGTCGGTGATGATGGAGATCATGATGGTGCATCGGTGATGGAGATCATGAGCACAAGATGATGATGGCCATATCATGTCACATATTTTGATTGCATGTGATGTTTATCTTTTATGCATCTTATTTTGCTTAGTACGGTGGTAGCATTATAAGATGATCTCTCACTTAATTTCAAGGTATAAGTGTTCTCCCTGAGTATGCACCGTTGCTACAGTTCGTCGTGCCGAGACACCACATGATGATCGGGTGTGATAAGCTCTACGTTCACATACAACGGGTGCAAACTAGTTTTGCACACGCAGAATACTCGGGTTAAACTTAACGAGCCTAGCATATACAGATATGGCCTCAGAACACTGAGACCGAAGGGTCGAGCGTGAATCATATAGTAGATATGATCAACAAAATGATGTTCACCATTGAAAACTACTCCATCTCACATGATGATCAGACATGGTTTAGTTCATTTCGATCATGTAATCATTTAGATAACTTGAGGGATGTCTATCTAAGTGGGAGTTCTTAAGTAATATGATTAATTGAGCTTTAATTTATCATGAACTTAGTCCTGGTAATATTAGCATATCTACGTTGTAGATCAATAGCTCGCGATGTAGCTCCCGTTTATTTTTTGTATGTTCTTAGAGAAATATAAGTTGAAAGATGATAGTAGAAATAATGCAGACTTGGTCTGTGTTCTGAGGATTTTCCTCATTGCTGCACAGAAAAATTATGTCCTTGATGCACCGCTAGGTGACAGAACTATTGCAGGAGCAGATGCAGACGTTATGAACGTTTTGACAAGCTCGATATGATGACTACTTGATAGTTTAGTGCACCATGATTTATGGCTTAGAACCGGGACTTCAAAAATGTTTTGAACGCCACAGAGCATATAAGTTGTTCCAAGAGTTGAAATTGGTATTTCATACTCATGCCCATGTCAAGACGTATGAGACCTATGACTGTACTTTGCCTACAAGATGGAGGAGAATAGCTCAACCAGTGAGCATGTGCTCAGATTGTTTGGGTACTACAATTGCTTGAATAAGGGGGAGTTAATCTTCTAGATAAGATAGTAATTGACAAAGTTCTCTAGTCACTATCACCAAGTTACTAGACTTTGTGATGAACTATAATATGCAAGGGATGACGAAAACAATTCCCAAGCTATTCGCGATGCTAAAATCGGCGAAGGTAGAAATCAAGAAAAGCATCAAGTGTTGATGGTTGACAAGACCACTAGTTTCAAGGAAAAGGGCAAAGGGAAAAAGGGGAACTTCAAGAAGAACGGCAAGAAAGTTGCTGCTCAAGTGAAGAAGCCCAAGTCTAGACCTAAGCCTGAGACTAAGTGCTTCTACTGCAAAGGGACTGGTCACTGGAAGCGGAACTGCCCCAAGTATTTGGCGGATAAGAAGGATGGCAAAGTGAACAAAGGTATATTTGATATACATGTTATTGATGTGTACTTTACTAGTGTTTATATCAACCCCTCAGTATTTGATACTAGTTCAGTTGCTAAGAGTAGTAACATGAAACAGGAGTTGCAAAATAAACAAAGACTAGTTAAGAGCAAGGTGATGATGTGTGTTGGAAGTGATTCCAAGGTAGATAAGATCACCATCGCACACTCCCTTTACCTTCGGGATTAGTGTTGAACCTTAACTAAATGTTATTTGGTGTTTGCATTGAGCATGAATATGATTGGATCATGTTTATTGCAATACGGTTATTTATTTAAACCAAAGAATAATTGTTGTTCTATTTACATGAATAAAACCTTCTATGGTCATACACTCAATATAAATGATTTATTGAATCTCAATCATAGTGATACACATATTGAAGACAAAAGATGCAAATTTAATAATGATAGTGCGACATATTTGTGGCACTGCCGTTTAGGTCATATTGGTGTAAAGCGCATGAAGAAACCCCATGCTGCTGGACTTTTGGAATCACTTGATGCTTGCGAACCATGCCTCATGGGCAAGATGACTAAAGACTCTATTCTCTGGATCAATGGAGCGAGCAACTGAATTATTGGAAATAATACATACTGATGTATGCGGTCCGATGAGTGTTGAGGCTTGCGGCGGGTATCGTTATTTTCTGACCTTCACAGATGATTTGAGCATATATGGGTATATCTACTTGATGAAACACAAGTCTGAAACATTTGAAATGTTCAAAGAATTTCAGAGTGAAGTGGAAAATCATCGTAACAAGAAAATAAAGTTTCTATGATTTGATCGCAGAGATGAATATTTGAGTTATGAGTTTGGTCTTCATTTGAAACAATGTGGAATTGTTTTGCAAGTCACATCACCTGGAACACCACAGCGTAATGGTGTGTCCGAATGTCGTAACCATACTTTATTAGATATGGTGCGATCTAAGATGTCTCTTACCAATTTACCACTATTGTTTTGGGGTTATGCATTAGAGACAGCTGCATTCACGTTAAATAGGGCACCATCTAAATCTGTTGAGACGACATAGTATGAACTATGGTTTAGCAAGAAACCTAAGTTGTCGTTTCTTAAGGTTTGGGGTTGCGATGCTTTTGTGAAAAAGGTTCAGCCTGATAAGCTCAAACCCAAATAGGAGAAATGTGTCTTCATAGGATACCCAAAAGATCTGATCGCGAAGGCAAATATTTGAGTTACGAGTTTGGCCTTCATTTAAAACAATGTTGAATAGTTTCACCACTCATGCCACCTGGAACACCATAGCGTAATGCTGTGTCCGATCGTCGTAACCATACTTTATTAGATATGGTGTGATCTATGATGTCTCTTACCGATTTACCACTATAGTTTTGGGGTTATGCATTAGAGACAGTTGCTTTCACGTTAAATAGGGCACCATCTAAATCCATTGAGACGACATCGTATGAACTATGGTTTGGCAAGAAACCTAAGCTGTCGTTTCTTTAAGTTTGGGGCTGCGATGCTTATGTGAAAATGCTTCAACCTGATAAGCTCGTAACCCAAATCGGAGAAATGCATCTTCATAGGATACCCAAAGGAGACTGTTGGGTACACCTTCTATCACAGACCCGAAGGCAAGATATCAGTTGCTAAGAATGGATCCTTTCTAGAGAAGGAGTTCCTCTTGAAAGAAGTGAGTGGGAGGAAAGTATAACTTCATGAGGTAATTGTACCTTCTCCCGAATTGGAAAGTAGTTCATCACAGAAATTAGTTCCAGTGATGCCTACACCAATTAGTGAGGAAGTTAATGATGATGATCATGAAACATCAGATCAAGTTACTACCAAACCTCGTAGGTCAACCAGAGTACGTTCCACACCAGAGTGGTACAGTAATCCCATTCTGGAAGTCATGTTACTACACCATGACGAACCTATGAACTATGAGGAAGCAATGATGAGCCCAGATTCCGCGAAATGGCTTGAGGCCATGAAATCTGAGATGGGATCCATATATGAGAACAAAGTATGGACTTTGGTTGACTTGCCCGGTGATCGGCAAGCCATTGAGAATAAATGGATCTTTAAGAGGAAGACAGACGCTGATAATAGTTTTACTATCTACAAAGCTCGACTTGTTGCGAAAGGTTTTCGACAAGTTCAAGGTGTTGACTACGATGAGATTTTCTCACTTGTATCGATGCTTAAAGTCTGTCCGAATCATGTTAGCAATTTCCACATTTATGAAATCTGGCAAATGGATGTCAAAATTGCATTCCTTAATGGATTTATTAAAGAAGAGTTGTATATGATGCAACCAGAAGGTTTTGTCAATCCTAAAGGTGCTAACAAAATGTGCAAGCTCCAGCGATCCATCTATAGACTGGTGCAAGCATCTCGGAGTTGGAATATACACTTTGATAAGTTGATCAAAGAATATAGTTTTATACAGACTTGCGGTGAAGCCTGTATTTACAAAAGGTGAGTGGGAGCACTACAGACTTTCTGATAAGTATATGTGAATGACATATTGTTGATCGGAAATAATGTAGAATTTTTTGGAAAGCATAAAGGAGTATTTGAAAGGGGGTTTTCAAAGAAAGAACTCGGTGAAGCTGCTTACATATTGAGCATCAAGATCTATAGAGATAGATCAAGACGCTTGATAAGTTTTTTCAATGAGTACATACCTTCTCAAGATTTTGAAGTAGTTCAAAATGGAACAGTGAAAGAAGGAGTTCTTGCCTGTGTTGCTAGGTGTGAAGTTGAGTAAGACTCAAAGCCCGACCACAGCAGAAGATAGAGAGAGAATGAAAGTCATTCCCTATGCCTCAGCCATCACTACAAAAAAATACACTTCCGTGATGATACTTGTATGTCACAGTAGGTCGCGTTTTTTGTCATGCATGTACATCCATGACTATTTTATGACAGAATCAAGATAGTCATACCTGTGCTGTCGTAGAAGTGTTCCATGACATTACCAAAATTATCATCACGGAAGTGTCCACTTCCATGACGATAAATCACGTGTCACAGAAGTGCTTTCATTAAGGGTGACCAACACGTGGCATCCACCGTAATGGAATACCGTTAAGCTATCGGGTCCGGTTTTGGATCCGATAACCCGTTAACAGCCCTGACCAATGGGGATTTTCCACGTGTAAAATCATCATTGGCTGGAGGAAACACGTGTCGGCACACTGTTGGGACAGATGTCATCCACTCATTGGACCCAAAGCGCCTATGATGCGTCGACACATGGCACGGCCAAACAGAGGCCCAGTCCTGTGAAAAGGCCAGCCCGTTTGACTTGGTCAAAAGGTGGCGGGCCAGCCCACGGCAAATCTGTTAATGGCTTGTTCGCATATAGCCCATTTACAGCCCGCTATCCTAGGGCCCGTTTACGGCCTATCCGAATTAGGCCCAGTAGCGACATCTGGGCCGTCCAATATAATTCCAGCCCGTATTAACTTCCGGCCCATGTATGGCCCATGACGTCTTTCGGCCCATATGAGGCCCTTAGTAACCCTCGGCCCCTTAACGGCCCGTGGTAAAACTGGCCCTCAATGAACAGTGTATCACTTTATACCCATTAACGGCCCATTATTCTGTTGGGCCGTTTCCTGCCCATGTTATCTTTCGGCCTTCTCTGGGCCCATTTATTCTTGGGCTCATTTCCATTATTTGGTTACTTATGGCCCGTTACTGTCATTTTCTGCTTGTGGGCCAAATTCAGCCCGTGGTTATAGTTGGCCCGTTTGTGGCTCGTTAATATGTTGGGCCATTTTCATGTCAAAAAAAACCCGTTGGGCTGTTTTCATAGAGTTACCAAATACAGCCTATTAACGGCCCGTTATTGTCCATGAATAGTATGGCCCATGATTGGTGAAATGATGATTCGCCCCGTAGAAGGCCCATGGATCCTATGGCCCGTAAAAGGCCCATGGATTGTACAGCCCGTAGAAGGCCCATGGATCCTACGGCCCGTAAGAAGGCCAATGGATCCTACGGCCCATAGAAGGCCCATGGATCATATGGCCCGCAGGAGGCCCATGGTTACAACAGTCCATGTGTTGCCACGATTATTTTGGTCTAGATTCCAAAAATAGGTTATTGTGGCCACTAGAAAAACATAGAAAAATAACTACAGTGACTACAAGCAAACAACTAAACAAGGCAATAAGAAATAAATAAGCAAGCAATTAATGCTAGCTTATTACTGCTATTATACATATTACATCCACTGGGCATCAAAGTTTGCCACCAGTGCAAATATAGGGAACAAAGCAGCATATTACATACACTAGCCGTCAAAATTGGCCACCAGTGCAAATAAACGTGGCAGCAAAACAAGAGCATAACTGAAACAACTTCAGAAGAGCTCAAGAAACATGGTATCCACCATGCTAGCAATAAGCTTAGCAAGCTTATTAGCTTTGTCCTATGTGGCGCTAAAATCCTCCAACGCTTGCTGTTGCACTAGAAAGTATGCATCTGAATGCTCCAAGGACTTCCGCAGTCCTCCGCTTCTTGTTGCAGCACAGCTGATCGATGCCTTTCAGCTTGTAGTTGAGACTCAAGAAACCGAACTGATTCAGACAGTGAGTTTGAATAGCTTATGCAAGCGGTAGTGGCCAGTAACTCAAACACTAAACTAAGATAGGACTTTGGGGTTGTCTCACTATCTTCGAGATAGTCTTCCTTTGCTATTTTATCAGCTTTGTTGGAGACCAACAAGGATGTATCACTATCCTGAACCTTATCTGCATTACTTCCTTTACCATTGCTTAATAAGCACTCTTCCCCAATATTCTGTCAGCATTCTAAAAGAAGAAGCAAGCAGACACATAACAGGTTTAGCATGTACTAGTATATGAAACTCATTTCGGTGAACCAGTTCCTTAGTAAGGTGGACAGGATTAAACTACCAAGTCTTCTATTTCCATGTACTAGTACATAATCAAAGCATTAAACAAACATATATCTATGTCCTATGGTCACTGCATTGTCTTGCCAAATCAAAATAGAGACACGGTTCAAATCATATCAGTTCAAGACAAAGCAGTAGTGAAAGAATACAAAGCATGAGAAACTACACGGCAAAACAAGATTTCGGATGGGTACCATGGGTCTACATGTACAACAACACTATTGGCTCTGTTGTGATGCTAGTAATGTGCATGATATGAGAAGTCAACTGTATACACAATTGAAATTGAAATCAACAGAGCTATTGATAAGAGCAAGCCTGTTAAAGAAACATGCGTGAACATACCTGTTGTGCCATTGGAGTTTCGATTAGATCCTTCAATTTAAAAATAAGTTTGTATGAGTAAATACAGTGATACAAGAGCAAAGCAGTATGCACAATAGTAATCATAGTTAAAAAAGGCGCGTCCAAGCGAGTGCTTAAGCGCGCCTAGGCTCTAGGCGTTGGCAAAACGCATTGCACATAACTACGCTTAATCTGTGCATAACTACGCATAAGCATGCGCTTTGGTCAGTAAAGCACAAGGTGGTGGAAAAACGCACAATTAACGCCTAGTGCTTTTTTGAACTATGATAGCAATGGAATCTTAAATTAGAACAGTTGTTCTTCAGGTTTAGGCACTTGTTCTACATGAACAAAGTATAGTAAGATGCAAGAATATTGTACTTAAAATAGAAAATGAGCTCATAGACCTTACCACATTCTTGGTTCGGGACCAGTACAGAACAAGGCGTTCCCAGTCATCGTCCAGTAAATGTGTCTCAAGAGAACGTAAGGGAATTTGATGAGTTTCTTTGCTGGTGAAGTACATTTTCTTCAGATAATTCCGATACTGCCACCAAGCATTCTTGAAGATAGAAAAGGTATTAGCACAGGTTACCTCATCCCGAGTTTCCAAATCGGTCCTTATCTATATGGAAAAATGGGAAAATTTGCTGTATTATAATCATCATGGAGGTAGGATGTATGGGACAAAGCAAAGTAATTGCCATAAATAACATTACTTACACATAACTCCTGGACAAACACCTGCAACTGGCATTTTCCTTCATCTTTAGTATAATATTTCCAAGATGGGATGATACGCACATACGATTTAACAACATCAAATGCGATAGATGCTAAACTATGACTAGCTGGTTGTGCTTCCTCCACCGGAATAGGCGTACTAACTGGTGGAGTTGGGGTTCGCCGTGGTAGTACTGGCCCTTTGGGCACTGGAGCTGCCTTACTAACTGCTCTTGTTTGGGAGCTCTGTGGTGGAGATGGTGCTGTGTCAACATGAACTGGGTTACTATCTGCTGGGGTTGGGGTTAGATTGGGTGAAGCTGGTTCTCTGTCCATCGCAGTAGGGGTACAATCTGCGAGAGTTTGGGTTATGTGTGGTATGGCTGGTTCTCGTGCAGACCGTGTTTTTAGTCTGCTAGATGTTGGCATCACCCGCTCCAATTCAAATGGCTGATAAACAGGAAACTTAGTTGACTGTACATACATTGTATGAGAGACAGATGCAATAGATAGTGTGGAAAAAAGAGGGCATGAAATAGTTGACATGTATATTGTTTAACTAAAACGGATTGCATGACATAATTTCACATATATGATGTCTATCTAAACTGGATAGCATAGCATAACATAATTCAAAGATATGGTGAGTAACTAAACAGGATCGCATGACATAATTCACATACATGTTATCTACGTAATCAGGATCACATCATTTAATTCACATATGTGATTTATATGCTAGACAGAGGGCATTAGATATGATTTCTGAACTAAGAACATGGTGTTGAATATTGTGTATATGATGTCTAAACTATGCAATGCATGACACCATATGCATAGTATGAGCAGTATAACCGTGCCAAGTTAGAGCATACACCTTGGTGGGGGAATAGGACTGGTCATCTGTCTCTGAATCCATCTCTAAGGAGCTATCGGGACCCAACAAGAGATCTGCTTCGACAGGTAGCACTGTCTGCTCTGAAGGCCTTGTTTTCACTCCAGATTTTTCAATCTCCCACCCAAATGGCTGATTTATAGGAAGAGTAGTTTAACGTACAAACATTGTCAACAAATGGAAATGTAATGAAGAAAAGGATGGGCAAGATATCATTCAAATATATAATGCCTGGATAAACAGGATGTCATTGCACATTTCATGTATATTATGGCTGGCTAAAAGACATGAGACTGCATAATTCCCATATATGATATAGAAACTAAACAGGTGGCATTACAGAACATGTCTAAACTAAGCAGATGACATATATGATGTCAAAAGTAGGCACTGCAAGGCAACATATGCATGATATGACTAACATCATCATGCCAAGGTAGAACAAACACCTTGGGGGGTAAATAGGAGTGGTCAGCAGCGTCTAAATCCACCTCAGAACAGATATCTTCCTCTGGATTACAATGTGGAGAGGGGTAGGGAGTGTTTGCCATTGAACCCACCATGGATTGATGTCTGAATGACATTACGCGCAAAACTCTTCTCTTTTTCTCTACATGTTCAGCATGACTGTGTACAATATCTGACATGCATACGAAAAAAATATGGTGAGATTATGTAAGGAGAGCATGCAGAAATTTAGAGTGATGGTAACAACCAGTGGATGGATCCAAAATTAATGATAGCAGGCTGATGATTGCTTTAATTTAATAAAAAGACAGATGATGATTGCTTTACTATTTGTTTCCCACCCAAGATGAACAACATAGGCATACCCTAGGTGAACCAGATATTAGACAGAGATACTATTCATTGCTGCCTTGATATGTGCCCCACAACTAATTTAGAACTCAAGTTTGAACATTAATTTGGATCTGACTTGGAGTCCAAGAGGTGAACAGGACGATAAAGTAGCAGGTAATTTTAAGCAACGCATAACATAAGCAGAAACAAAAGAGTGCAACCTCACTTATGGACCCGTGTACTCCTCAGGTTCATCTACTGAGTCAATGATGGCGATGCAGTTGCGGTGGGTGCCAGTGGCAGGGAAGGAGATCTGAGGCGGCGAAAGACGGTCAGGATTCGTGATGTCTGGTTTGCTGGATGTTTCTGTCAATGGAGCAGCTCAATTGAGGTGGACGACGTCGCGGCAGGAGCAGGACAAACTAGACAAAGTTCCCTTTGACACCTACCTGTAACTGAAGTAATTCTGTAAGGGCTCATTTGGCTTGCATGATTCTAAAAACGCAGGGATAGGAAAAACACAAGAATAGGATAGGAATGCACATGGTAAACAGAGCATTTGTAAACGCAAGATTTCTGTCAACTTGAGTGTTTGGTTTGCAGGAATTGGAAGAGCAGAGGAATGCAAAGAAACATGGCCAAAATAAAGTGAAACCATATGAAAGCGTGTATAGTTAGAATGTTATCCTGCCACTAATGCACTTGGTCTTGTTTTAATGCATAGGGTTTTGAAAAGTAGGTCCAGGTGGATGTTTTGCTTCATTCCTTTTAACAAAATGCATGAATAATTGAATAGTAGGGTGCCATTGGAAAATTCCCTATTGCTATGTTTTTCCGTCGAACCAAAATAACCCTAATGGATCGACATGAATGTATAGTAATAAATGATGCAACAAGTGTACAACCTCTTTGCCGTAGCCGTGTTGACCTCAGCATCATTGGGTTGGTCGTTGAAGCAGTTGAGGCAGAGGTGGCTGTCGGAGGTGTGGAGGAAGATCTGAGGAATCTGTAGACGGCGTCCAGGGCACTGGTCTATTGTGATGGATCGTTTTGTCGTTGGAGCAGCTCCGGTGAGCCGTAAGACGTCAAGGCTAAAGCAGCACAAGACAGACATCGTCAATCTCAAGTGGGATTCTAATAGCATCTCCAATAGATGATGTAAAATAGATGTAAAATTTACATCACCTAAAACCACCTAACTACAATAGATGAGGCAAAAACTGTTGACTCTAAACTTAACTGTCAAAACTAAAATTTACTGTGGAATCTGAATGTTACTGTCGAAACTGAACGCAATGGTAGCACAGAGGCACTTGACATGTAGTTTAGGGAGGGCCTGCAGTTCATCTTCAACCTACACCCCCCTGAGCCGCAAGCCACCACCGGCCGAACCGCCGGCCCCAGCGCCGCCTCGCCGCCCCAAAACAACTCTCGCCGCCGGTCCGCCGGTGCCCCGGCCAGCCCTATAGGCCCCCCGCCCCCACCCTGAACCCTAAGATAGATAATGGGGTACCTCTCCGGCGAGCCCCCATCCCCGCTGTGGGTGGTTCTTCCTTAACTCCGGCGAGCCCCCCACCCTCTGAATATCGACTGACCCAAAAGTCGATTCAGTTGACTGAAGTGTAGCTAAATCGGAGCAGAGCAGCAGCATGAGCGAGGGGGAGAGCAGCAGCAGCGCGAGCGAGAGCCAGGGCAGTAGCAGCTGGGCGAGCGAGAGTCGGAGTAGCAGCAGCAGCAGAGTGAGCGAGCGAGCGAGAGCCAGAGTAGCAGCAGCAGATCTGGCTGGTATGGACACCGCCACCGAATAGGCCTCGCACTGTGGGCGAGCCGCCGTGGAGATGTTGCCCGTGGCGCCGGCTTCAAGGTAGCGGCTCCATGGGGGTGCCGGATGGAGCACCGTCGGCGCCGGGAGGTCAAGCTAAGGAGAAGGTGCGATGCGATGAGTGTACAACCTTTTTGGTGGCACCGAGTAGGCCTCGGCTTCGTCCGAGGAGTCGATGAGGATGTTGCGGTTCCAGTGGAGTAGGTTACGGCAGCGCTGTGGGGATGGAGCAGCCGTGATAGACGAGGCAATCATCGAAGCAGCTCCTTTTAGGTGGAGGACGGGTCGGCTGAACCGGCGGGATGACGAGATGGACGACGGATCCTCATCCGGGGAGGTGGACGAGGGACGTCGAGCTGTTGCGGTGGACGACGTCGTCGGGGAAGAGGCTCCGGCTGGGCGGCGGTGAGGTGGTGGATGGAGGAGGGTGGGGTTTCGTTGCTGGAGCGGAGAGGTTATGGCGGCCTGGGATTTCGAATGGCAAAAAGGAGGCGATGGGAGGGGGTGAACCATGAATTAGGGATGCGCTTGTCCAAAATGTAGGGTGTGTTACAAAAGTACCCCCACCGATTTGAACTAGCGGCCCTTTTGGCTCAGGGTTAGAAGGGGGATTTCACGTGTCGGGATTTGGCAGCTGGAGGGAGTTTTCGCTCGCGTTGTAATTTCGGGATAGCAAGGCGCGGGTTGTGAAGGCGCCAGTTTTGGGAGCACAATATCTGAATTTTTGGGATATAACAAGGCGCGGGTTGAATTTTAGGGACAAACCTAACGTGTAATATTGTACTTGTACGTACTAAATCAATTTGCACTTCCCTCAACCAAAAATAAAACGAAAAAAATAAAACTATTCACACCACACAAAGAGAGAGTCTTGCCCCGTTTTACTATAAAAATGCTATTTGAAGCTACTCCCTCCTTCCATATATATAGGGCCTAATGCGCTTTTCGATGCTAACTTTGACCAAATATTAGAGCGATAATATATGACATGCAACTTACACAAAGCACACCGTTAAATTCGTCTGTGAAAGGTTCTTTCAATGATATAATTTTCACATTGTGCATGTCATGTACTATTAATCTTGTCAATAGTCAAAGGCGGTCTTAAAATACGCATTACGCCCTATATAGATGGAAGTAGGGAGTATGAATCCATGTTATGTCCAATTAAATTTTTTCGCTTGCTGTATAATGCATGTAAGCTACTCATACCAACATTTTAGTGCATTCCAAATGTCTATACTACCGCTGCAATTCGAACTGAATTTGAATTCGTTTCTCTATTTCAATAAGAATCTACAATCATGATTGTTGCCAACTTCAACCATCATTCGTGTATTACCTTAATAACACACCACATGATTACTATAGAGATAGATATGAACTATGAGTACTACATGAACTCGAATTCTATTTTTTGAATACACTTGATGTTGATTCCAAATAATAGTACATTTGATGTACTAACTATATATTCATAATCTAAACCATGTTCCATAAATGTACACCATGTTTATCACACATAGTATAGTGCCCCGCCCCCTACATTATGACAAGTATTTAGACCTGAGCTGCAAAAGCCACACATTAGCCCAAATTATGATCAATGTTCTATATATTATACGTAGTACTAGCAAGATGCCCATGTGTTCCACAGAACATCAATATGATCAAGGGGAGGCCTAATTCGCAAATATGGAGAGGGGTGTGGGTATGTTATTTCAAAATTGCCATACTTTCCTTCCTATCTGTTAGATATAAATCAGACGGCCTATATTGCAGGATGGCAGGCACACCATCATCAACAACTCCATTTTTTTATAAGAGTAGAGATAAAATATATTACATGTAGTATAACATGTCCATAACCACACCATGTGTATCACCGTTATATATATTCACACATGCGTCGGTTTCAAACACTATGATAAATTCTTAAAATATCCGAATTCGCTTTTTATAATAAAGTATGATCTCTATTCATCTTTTACGCCCACACAATCCTCTTATCTTTGTAGCTAGCTAGAGCTAACTTTCTCTCATGCATGCACACGCTCGCATCCCTCTCACCCTCCCTTAGCATTCTCTAGCTCCATCACGCAAATTCGTCTTTTCACTTTAGGTCGTTCACCCACGGTGTGTGTAGGCCCCCCGGCTCCTTCTTTACGGCACACATCAATCGATATGCCTCTCTAGCCAGGTGTGCCTAGCACAAACACAAGCTTCCCCTCTTCTCTTATCACCATCCATGCCTCACTCCCACCATTCTTTTCATCGATCTTGTACTCGCACACTCCTTCCCCCTCGATATAGTATGACTCTCGCACCACCTCCTAGATGCATCCCTCTCTCTCTATCCTTCTCCCCGTGCCTCATTTGCTTCTAACACACACATGCATGTATACCGATCAATCTCCCAACATATACCTAGGTCGACTTTAACTATTTCCGCCCCCCATCGATCGACATACCTCACAAGTTATGTCTCTCCTTTCTCTGACAAAGGATGATTGATATTCCTATGTAGTTATGTCTGCTTACCACAGCCATATCGTCCCCCCTCATCATTCATGCATGCCTCCTGACCCATCTCTCACACACACGTGCACAGACAGGCAGCCATCCCCTCTCTTATTGATATTGCAGGCGTGCCCTCCGATTGTCTAACAAGCCTATCCCACCATTTGTTAGAAGCAACTCCACTACCACCCCCTCCAACACTCTAGCTCTGTCTCTCTCCCAACCTTATTCCTCTCCTACACATATGCATGGATGTCGATCGATCTCCCTTAATACATGAGGTAGATTGATCTCCCTTAATACATGAGATAGGCCTCTCTCCTCCTCCACACATATACCAGCCATTGTACCTCTATAGTTAGTTAGGCCTCCCTCCCCCCCCCCCCCCCACCACACACCGATAGTCGAGCGCTGTAGGTAGGTACCCATGCCACAGAGACAAACTACACATGTCCCCTCTCTCGTTCTAGTAGGCCAGCCACTCTATATCTTTGACGTGGGCACACACAAATTCAATGGCACTCTTATCGACCGCGCGCGCACACACACACACATCATCCCTCTCTTCGATTCTATAGACACCTAAAGTCGATGATACCTCCACTCTCTTCCTGTGGATTGGCCCCTCTATACATATGATATATCCAGGACTCTATTTCACACACATTGCATATGTTACATTTTTTGATTGACCCCCCCCCCCCCCAAAAAAAAACTCTCACGAACCCACACACTATATCTCTCTACGTTTGTATCTCTCTCACACAACCCCACGTAGGTGGTGTATGTATACAACAAGAGAATAGGTGCACCGTGCATGTACTCACGCTTCGTGCCTAGCCACACCCGCGCGGGTACACGGTGGAGCTCATTTCTGTACGAAATGGTATCCCACGTGCTAATTTGAACGCGTGTAGCGGTTGTTTACCTACGGAGGTCGTGTACCACGCGTGCACGAAACAAAGTTCGACTTGATGCATTGGCGCGTTATTTTTAAATAAAGTTATATCGCTCAATGGCACGTACATAGAATATAAAACGATTTTTATGGAGAAAAAGGTAGTCCGCTCCACTATATAGAATGGAGCCTCCCTGCCTGGTTTGTCTCTCTTCAGAGTATCTCACACAAGGCTGTGGTGGCCTCTCTCTCTCTCTCACTCACTGTTGGTCACTAATCTGGCCGCATCTCGTCCGCCGGCGGAAAGGGAGGACGTGCATCGTTTCTCCATTCGACGGCGCCGAGGCAGCACGTCCCGATCTGCGGTACACGCTGTTCTCTCTGAGCAAGCTCTGGCACGGTAGGGCCTATGCCACCTGCTCGCTGCCGCAGTATGGGCAGATTTCGCCCGCCGCCACTCACCTAGTTACATCCCGACGACCTCCAGGTATCCCCTCCGGCCTTGCTCCACTGCCCGTCTTCCCACGTCGCTGCATGTGGATCTTCCATAGTTCTTTGCACAAAACATAGCTCATCCGGCGTACTTTCCGTATTGCAATCTCGTCCTCACACCATTTTAGACAAACACAACCGTGTTGTTATCTTCCCTTAGGACAAGGAATATGCTTCTTTTTTGTTGGCGCAACTGTCATCAACAATATTTTTCTTTTTACAAATTTCAAATGGGCATATTTTAGAGTGTAGATTCACTCATTTTGCTTCGTATGTGTACTCCCTCCGTTCCTAAATATTTGTCTTTCTAGAGATTTCAACAAGTGACTACGTACGAAGCAAAATGAGTGAATCTACATACTAAAATATGTTTATATACATTCGTATGTAGTAGTCCATTTGAATCTCTAAAAAGACAAATATTTGAGTAGTCACTCGTTGAAATCTCTAGAAAGACAAATACTCTGGAGTATATTTAAGAACGGAGGGGGTAGTGCACAGCCGTATGGGAGACTCAGACCGATCGTTGCACCGCATTAATAGTGAGTAATGAGCAGTCAAATCATAAGCCCCACCTTTCCCACTATAAGTTGCTCAGAAGAAGCAACCATCAATACGCTCTTCTTTGAATCCCCTCATACTACTCCATCTGTCACTGTTTATAGAGCGCGCTTCAGAAAAAGAGAAAATCTCTGGGACCAAGGCGACTAGCGATCGGCCTGAAAATAGTATTGGTACTGGTCTATTACTAGAGGAATAATGCGTACACACATGCATGCAGTGCTTCCACCCCGGGTACACACATGCATGCACTTACTCCACTCCGTAGTACTACATCGAGAGAAAATTGTGGTTACCACACCCTAATTAATTGAGCATTAAACCAAATGCGTCTAAAGTCTCTCTGGTGGTGGAAATGCATTGAGAGAAATGCATCATAATGAAGCGTGCCCTGTAAACTGTGATGGAGGGAGGAGTAGTATGAAGGTGCAAAACCAAGTACGCGTATGGCCAGTCGGTCAACGCACCTCCTCTTGGCATATCACTGACATGTGGGACCGGAGTGTGAGAAAACCAATCTTAATTGACGGCAAAATGGCCAACCCGCCGTTCCTTGAGAGAGAGGAGGAGCGAGAACGCACAGACGGGCTCGCACGGAGGCCAAGATATATTCGGGCATGGTTGATCGATATCATCATTACATGTTGGGCTGCCGTTTTCCACCCTTCTCCGGAATAAATGTGTACTTTATCAGAGATTAAAAAAATAAGAGTACAGAGGCTCCACCATGCGGTTCTAGTAATAGTACTACTCGTACTACTAAACCTTGCGCTTGGCTCTTCGCCTCTTCG
This sequence comes from Triticum timopheevii, assembly GCA_963921465.1. Taxonomy (NCBI): domain Eukaryota; kingdom Viridiplantae; phylum Streptophyta; class Magnoliopsida; order Poales; family Poaceae; genus Triticum; species Triticum timopheevii. Next base: position 473,990,085 of record OY997264.1, on the reverse strand, counting down.
TGAAGTCGAACAATGATGGTACTCCGCATGTTCGGTACTACAGTGTATGCCTCTGGCAATCTGACACCGAATGAACTGATGCATGTCCACCGCCTGGGCGAGGGTACGTTGCATTATTCAAAAGGCGTAAGCGAGCTTCACCTTGTCCTGCAAGCTTCTCCTTGTTCTACGAGTTGACGGGACACACCAACAAGTAGTCCTAGTCCATACTCCCTCCTTTATGGTTAATATGGCTTAACCTTTTTTGTGGGTAAATGAGAGAGCTTTATTCATATATAAGCATTCTTAGAACGATCAGCCAAGACACTGGTCACTAGGAAGCGAGCTACCCCGCAAAAAAAGAAGTAGGAAGCGAGGTGTTTCATCAAGCCAGCTCTCGGTCACATTCAAAGTGCAGCAAGCACGGTTCGCACAAAGATGCGCCCCAAGGTTTGCTGACCTGTTTACATGTTGAATAACAAAAAAATAGGAAATATTACCGAGCGCTCCTATTTGTAACAGGATATGAGCCCGAATTAAGCGAGAATTGTGGCGAGTGTTCCATGCAATCAACTTCCATTATCACATGCGAGAACCCTCGAAGAGAACCAAATGTGTTGAAGATTGCTTTATCACATTTTAAAAATATAATAAGAGTGCAGACGCTCCTCCATCCAGTTCCTAGTACTAGTATAGTACATACCTCTATAGACTATAGTAGTAGTACTAGTACTAGTATACTTTGCGCTTGGTTGTTTGCCTCTTCGGGAAGTGCAACAATAACAATACTAGTATAGTGTATGCTTCTGGCAATCTGACACCGAATTAACTGTTGCACGTCCATCGCCTGAGCGAAGGAGAGCTTGCATTAGTCAAAAGTTTCTCCTTGTCCTGTGAGCCACCGCATGCAAGCTTCTCCCGTCCTGCAAGCTTCTCCTTGTTCGGCAAGTTGACGGGACACAGCAAAGTAATGCTAGTCCATACTGCCTCCTCTCCGGTTAATATGGCTTAATTTCAAACGAGATAAATACACTATATGTCACTGTATATTTGTAAAAGTACGGTCAGTGGACGTCATAATACGCTCATTGCGCTCAATATATACATTTTCCGGTGTTTATATGGTCACTAGCTCACCCTGGCTGAGTATGTGTGTGCATGCACGTGTAGGTTGAGCACTTGAGCATGACCGTGTGTGTTCCGCCATGTGCTCGGACATGCATGCATTAGGGCGTCGTGCGCGTTTTTGTGTCCATGAGTACGTGTGACTGTTGCATACACGTAGGGGGAGTACGTGTAGGGGCCACTAAAGGAGCAGTCAAATCACACAGTAAGTTAGTCGGAAGAAGCAACCATCATTTCACTCTTCAATGACATGTATGCAATATAAAATGGTTGATATGTAGAGAAAAAGAAAACCACTATATATACACTAGCAAGAGCCTAAGCTACAAGCCTGGTTGCTTGGGTTGCTCTCTTCACAAGCATAGAACAACGGTGACCACACCGCTGGTCACATATCCGGCCTAATCCCGCAGCTGGGGGAAGGGAACAATGTTCTGCATAGACGCGGTCGACATCGGCGAGGGGGAAAATCCACAGTCGGTGTGTCCCAATCGGGGGTCACCGTGGTATGGGCCGATGACGCGTCCCAACCGCCCTTCTAGCTACAGCCCGACGTCCGTTTCAAAAATATTAGTGCATGTCAACGAAAATTGTACTAGTATCTTTGTTCCGTTTCGGAAAAAAAGCATATAAGTTGTGACTTCTTACCCAAAGGATCTTTATACCCAACAGACACAAAATATCCATTCGACTGTTCGAAATTACTTTCACTGCTGATCTAATGTCGAGGTAATTGTTGCATCGCCACCAAAACCCACCATCTCTTAAGCTAAAGTAGACCAAGCTAACCCCTATATTAGCATATTACTAAGATAAACAGAAGGCACTGTAGAATCATTTAGGACGTGAGCTTGTCAATCTGAATGTGGAGGGACACCAGCTTAGCCCCGGCCTGCAGCTTGGGCGGAACTCTGAAGAAGGTCAGCTCCTGCACAGCGACATTGCTGGGATCCCTGCTACTTGTCACCTCCATTTCCACCTTGACGGCGTCGGTCCTGCCTTTAGGCTCCCCCGGCGGGCCGTTCGCCCACAGCTTGGCCACGTAGTGTGAAAGTGCAACTAATCCCCGGGTGGTTTTGGTAATTAATAACAACATATATATCATTGAACTAATAGTTACTTGAGAATCATTTCAGAGAGTTCAGTGATATGGGTATGGCAAGGACTGAAGAAGTGGACCCCCCAAGATGCTAAGGCAAGCATTGGCAAAAGCTCAAGACTCCATTTTTGGTTTAGTGATCCAAGATCACATTGAGTCCATAGGAAAAGCCAATACTATTAAAAGGGGATGAGGTTATGATGATGATCTGGTTGCTCAAGTGCTTAGTGATACATCTCCTAAACTATCAGCAATTTTCACTGCCATATACACTCATAAGTAGTCTCGGTCCCACCGATATTCCAAACTCAGTCACACCAAGATGAACCACCTCAGCCATAAGCCAAACCCTAGAAAACTCGGATTTTCCGATTCTTAACTCGGTCTCACCGAAACATGAGTTGCCAAGCTTCTGTAACCTTCTGTCATCAAATCGGTGTCACCGAGATGATGAAGTCGGTCCCACCGAAACTGGCATGCTCTTGTCATTGCACGAAACGGACTAACCGAGATTGTATTTTCGGTCCCACCGAAAATCCCAACGTTCACATTATTTGAACTATCGGTCTCACCGAGTTGTCCACTTCGGTCCCACCGAGATTGCTCAAATGTGTGTAACGGTTGGATTTTGTGTGGAGGCTATTTATACCCCTCCACCCCCTCTTCATTCGTGGAGAGAGCCATCAGAAAGAACTACCACTCCTACCTTATATTTCTGATAAGAGAACTACCTACCCTTGTGTTGAGATCAAGTTGCTCCACTCCCACCATATGAAGCTTGATCTCTAGCCTTCCCAAGTTGCTTTCCACTCAATCCTTTCTTCCACCACAGCCAAATCAGTGAGGAGAGTTGAGTGTTGGGGAGATTATCATTTGAAGCACAAGAGCAAGGAGTTCATCATCATCTACAACATCTATTACCTTTTGGAGGGTGGTGCCTCCTAGATTGGTTAGGTGTCGCTTGGGAGCCTCCGTCATCGAGATGTGGAATTGAACCAAGAAGTTTGTAAGGGCAAGGAGATCGCCTACTTCGTGAAGATCTACCCCGAGTAAGGCTAGCCCTCCGTGGGCGTAGGCCATGATGGAATAGACAAGGTTGCTTCTTCGTGGACCCTTCGTGGGTGGAGCCCTCCGTGGACTCGCGCAGCCGTTACCCTCCGTTGGTTGAAGTCTCCATCAACGTGGAAGTACGATAGCACCACCTATCGGAACCACGAGAAAAATCACCGCGTCTCCAAAATTGCGTTTGCTCTTCTCCACCTCTCTTTACTACATGTGCAATTTACTTTCCGCTGCCTATACTCTAGAATTGCATGTGTAGGGTGATGCTTGACTTGATCATAAGTGTGAATCTGCCAAAAACTGTTCTTTGTCAAAAGGCAGAATTTTTATATTGTCAAGTAGTCTAATCACCCCCCCTCTAGACATACTTTCGATCCTACAAGTGGTATCAGAGCTTTGATCTCCATTGTATCGGTTTCCATTGCATTGGACTCCATAAGCTTGGTTTCACAACCTAGGAGAGTATGGCGTCTAGTGAGGGTAATTTTCGTAGAGGTCCTTACTTTGATGGTACAAATTTTGCTAGTTGGAAGCATAAAATGAAAATGCATATTCTTGGTCATAATCCAGCCGCATGGGGCATTATTTGTGTTGGTATGCAAGGTGAATTCTTCGAGGAAGGAAAAGTTCCGGATCGCGAAGCTACAACGGAAGAATTGCGGATGTTGCAAAACAATGCTCAAGCTTGTGACATTCTCTTCAATGCCTTGTGTCCCGAGGAGTTCAACAAAATCAGCCGTCTTGAGAATGCAAAAGAGATTTGGGATACTTTGGTTGAAATGCACGAAGGTACCGAGTCCGTGAAGGAATCAAAGCTAGATATTCTTCAAGGTCAACTTGACAAGTTCAAGATGAAGGATGGTGAAGGAGTCGCTGAAATGTACTCTAGGCTTGCTCTCATCACAAATGAGATTGCCAGCTTAGGAAGCGAAGAAATGACCGACCGATTCATCATCAAGAAGATTCTCAGAGCTTTGGATGGAAAGTATGACACCGTGTGCACTTTGATCCAAATGATGCCAAACTACAAGAATCTCAAGCCAACCAAAGTCATTGGAAGAATTGTTGCTCATGAGATGACACTTAAGGATAAGGAAGAGCTTCACAACAAGTCAAGTGGTGCTTACAAAGCTACAAGTGATGCTCCCACAACCTCAAGTGACAAGTTAGTTTCCAATGAAGAGATAAGCCTAATGGTCAAGAACTTCAACAAATTCTACAAGAATAGAGGCAAAGAGAGAAGCTCAAAGTCTAGATCATATGATGAAAAGAGATCTTCTAGTCGTGATCGAAACTGCTACAATTGTGGAAGACCCGGACACTACTCAAATGAGTGTACGGCTCCCCACAAGAGAAGAGAAGAATCTCCAAGAAGAAGAAGCTCAAGAGATGAGTCACCTCGGAAAGAGAGAAGGAGCAGAGATGATCGTTATGAACGAAGACCCTCTCGGAGAAGCAAGGATTCGGAGAGGAAAGACAAGTCATCAAGGAGCTACACAAGAAGAAAACATCAAGCTCATGTAGGTGAATGGGTCTCCGGCTCCGACTCCGACAATCAATCCGAAGGAAGCTATCACTCCGACTCCGACTACAGTCAAGATGAAGGTGTTGCCGGTCTTGCTCTCGTATCCTCCAACTCCAACTCCTACGACTTATTTGATTCACCAAATGAGGGAATTGGAAGATGCTTCATGGCTAAAGGCCCCAAGGTATCACACCCTGAATTCATTGACTTCAATAGTGATGAGGATGACTTGCTTGGTGAAGATGAGCTCTTGCTTGATAAATCCAGTGAGCCTAGTAACGATGAACATGCTAATAGTGTTTATAGTCGAGAAGAGTCGAATGACAATGCTATGAAGGAGATTGAGCGTCTAACTAAAGAACTAAACACTCTTAAGTTAGCTCATGAAACAACTCAAGAAGATCATAGAGAGCTCCTAAGATCTCATGAGAAGCTACGCTTCGAGAAGCTCACTCTAGAGCAAGAACATGAGTTTCTAAAAGCAATCAATGACGATCTTCGAAAGAAGAGTTCTTCATATCTTGCCAAACAACTTCTCTTGTCTAATTTCTTGCCACCCATTAAGACTAAGCATGACAAGCATAAGAAAAATTCTTCCTCTAGCAGTAACAATAACCATGCTAAATCCAATGTTGTTGCTTCTAGTAGTTCTCTTGATTCCACTAACAATGTTTCAAGCCAAGTTACACTTGAGCAAGAAAATAGTTTATTGAAAGGGATCATAGAGAAAGGTGTCTACAAGAGCCTTGCCGGAAGCAAGAACTTTGAGGAAATTGTTCGCAAGCAAGGAAGGCACCGGAAGAATCGAGGAATTGGTTTTGAGCGAAAGTTCAACGCCGAAGGCGTTGAGTGGGAAGAAGGTCAATATCCTACTCCACAGTTTGTTCCTCAAAAGGAGAAGTATGATCCTACTTCCTCCAATGCGGAACAAGCTCAAGATGACCTTCCACCACAAGACCACAAGCTAAAAGGCAAGGACAAGCTTCAAGAGGAGATTGATGCATTTGTTGAAGCACCTCAAGCCATGGTCAAGTGGGTTCCCAAGGAAACGTCAAGTTCTACTTCGTCAAGCTCAACTACAACCCCAAGGATTCCCATCAAGATGATGTGGATCCCGAAGAAGAAGAACTAGAAAGTTCTTGAGGGTGACTCCGCCAACATACTTCACTCACATTCATTCTGGCAAAAACTTGTGCAATCAACTTCCACATCGTGCACTAGTTCATGGAGTCACAAACCCTCTTGTTGGTATGTCAAGGGACAAGGTAATCATTGCTTTCATGGACATCATCTGTTGTGAACTTCAATCTATGTCCATGGATATCCTTGTTTGTTCCTTGTGGGACTAACCCATGTAGGTATTGAAAGTGCCCGAATCCAAAGGATAGCTCCCAACTCTTGATGATCTCCATCAACATTGAGCATCTACATCTTCAACATCTACATGAAGTCTTCTACGACAACCCAAGGTTAGTTTGACCCTTTAAAAGGGGTTCTCACATCTAGGGGGAGCTTTGCTCTAAAAATTGAGCTAAAGCATCTTCAAATGATGTGAACACATCAATGCTTTATGTAAAAGTGGTAACCCCACTTGTGCTTAAACGATGAGTATGACCTATGATCAAATGTTCTCATTTGGCTCCTAAGTCAATATACTCATATAAAGATGACCTAGTCATCGACAAATTGTGTGTTAGTTGCTAGAGTTTTGGTTGTGCATGTTTGACACATATTTCATTTGCTATCTTATTGTGTGAGCATGTTGGATGCATGATTTTATCCATTCGAGGACATCCATTTGTTGTTTTGGTCGTTTTGATTTTTCTGACCAAATGGATGGACAAGAATGCCTAAGTACCTCCCCTAGCTATCTATGCTTTCTTGTCTCAAATTCTATTCATGCTTACATCACAAATTTTGAACAAGTCATTTTCGGACCCTCCGGGTGAGGAGCACTCGGAGCCACCGATCCGTCAAGGGCTAATTTCCAAAACCTTCTAATTGATTTCGGTCAGACCAACTCACTCAAACTCGGTCGAACCGAAAGCATTTAGACTGATCTAGGTTTTCATCTCGGTGAAACCGAGTTGTGATTTTCGGCGTGACCGAAGTGCATAACTGCCTAGCAGTTATCCATCTCAGTGCCACCGAGTTTTACAACTCGGTCCCACCGACAGCGAAGGGGTATATATTCCGAGGGCCGCGCGCGTTGATTCCTCCTTCAAACGTTTCGCGCCCACACCCCTTGCTGCCGTCGCCTTGGTCTCCGGATCATCGCCGTCGTCGCCTGTGCGCCCTCGCCGCAGGTCTCCGTCGCCGTCAACGGACATCTCCTCCACGCCGTTGCCGCCATAGAAAAACTCCACCAAGTTAGGGTGAGTTTTGATCCCACTCGTGCTCCCATCTCCGATTCAATGCACGTTTGGATTGCCTACTATCTTGCCACGATTGAAATCCTCCTGTACACCAGATTAGTTCGTTTGAACTAGATTCGAGTAAAAGTTTTAGGGTTAGGTTTCCGCGGAACACATCTCGGTGAGACCGATTTTGTAATTTCGGTATGACCGATTTGGCCTATGGCCATTGCACTGCACCTTTCGGTCAAACCGAGTTGTGCAAAATCGGTGTGACCGAAATGAAGATTCTGTGAAACCCTAGTGTTTTCGGCAGGACCGAAACCCACTTCGGTCAAACCGAAAGTGGTGTGCCAAGCTCCTGTTTAACACTTCGGATTCACCGAACCTTAAACTCGGTCTGAATGAAATGTCTTCTGTGAAAACCTAATACTAGAATTTGAACTCATTTTTTTTGCAAAAACTTCTGCAGTTTGTGATGACTCTTCTTCTCTGCCTACACCTTATCTATTCACAGGTTGTTAGCCATGTCAGATGCCAGTGACAGTCAGAACAGGTCAGAGACACCCATTGCAGACATTCCAGAGACAGGCACTAGTCCTGATCCTAGTAGCTCATCTGATGATGGTGAGAGGAGTACACCAAGTGGCTTGCCTCCTGCAGCCAGAGCATGAAGACAATGTTGTTGTGATGGATGAGGAGGATCCGACATCTGTTGAAGGTCAAGCCAAGATCGAAGCTGCTAAGAAAGCCAAAGCTAACAAGGAAGCAGCAGCAGCAGCAGCTAAACCAAAGAGTTTCGGAGAGCAAATACTTGAAGCTACTCAAAGGATTGAACAACGCCTGGCCAGCATTGTACAGTCTCAGGAGAGCTTAGAGAGGATTGTTGAGGACAAGATCCACGCTCTGGACGTGAAGCTGACTGAAGTACAAGTGACCGTCAACAAGCTAGAGGCAGACATTGAGGAAGCAAAGCAGGAGAAGGAAGAGCTTATGCGTGAGTTGCAGGATGACTTAGTCCAGGTTCTCATCGACAGACTGCTCCGGTTCCCAAAGGACCCCGATCAGCTGCTATTCCAGTGACTGACACCAGGACTACAGCTTCAGCACCTCCCACAGTTCCAGCAGTTACTCCAACTCCAGCTCCAGTGACCACTCCTCCAGCACAGACATCAGCTGAAGTCTTCGCCGATGCTGTCATATCCACTCCGACATCAACCCAGACGGGAGCCGCCAGCAGAGTCCACAGTGACGCTTAGCTTTATGCTTTTTCGAACCTTTTGGTAACTTGTTGCCAAAGGGGGAGAAATTGTATAGATCATAGGACTTCGAGAGAGAGAGTGTTGTTGTCTTTGCGCTTTTGCTCTTTCGTTCTTTTGCGGTTCCTTTGAGATACTTTTGGTTTTCGAGACATTCAGTGTGTTTGATACTCCGTTTGATTCTACCTTAATGAGTGCTTGGTCGTACCATGCTTTAATATGTGCTTAATGCTTATCATATGCCATTCCTATCTCGTATGACCATTTACTCATGTCTTGGTGATTGGGTGCATGCTGTTCATTCTTATCATTTTGTGCGCTCCACCAAGATGTATGTGACATGGAAGAGTGACCCATGATCCTAATCGATTGTGCATTTGCATTCAAACGCAAATCTTAAATAATGCACAAATTTAGGGGGAGCTCTTGCTTATCACATACTTCTCAAAGCGACGATATTATTCATTGATTATATCCTTTGTCGAAGCTTTGATCTATATGTTGTCATCAATTACCAAAAAGGGGGAGATTGAAAGTGCAACTAATCCCCGGGTGGTTTTGGTAATTAATAACAACATATATATCATTGAACTAATAGTTACTTGAGAATCATTTCAGAGAGTTCAGTGATATGGGTATGGCAAGGACTGAAGAAGTGGACCCCCCAAGATGCTAAGGCAAGCATTGGCAAAAGCTCAAGACTCCATTTTTGGTTTAGTGATCCAAGATCACATTGAGTCCATAGGAAAAGCCAATACTATTAAAAGGGGATGAGGTTATGATGATGATCTGGTTGCTCAAGTGCTTAGTGATACATCTCCTAAACTATCAGCAATTTTCACTGCCATATACACTCATAAGTAGTCTCGGTCCCACCGGTATTCCAAACTCAGTCACACCGAGATGAACCACCTCAGCCATAAGCCAAACCCTAGAGAACTCGGATTTTCCGATTCTGAACTCGGTCTCACCGAAACATGAGTTGCCAAGCTTCTGTAACCTTCTGTCATCAAATCGGTGTCACCGAGATGATGAAGTCGATCCCACCGAAACTGGCATGCTCTTGTCATTGCACGAATCGGACTAACCGAGATTGTATTTTCGGTCCCACCGAAAATCCCAATGTTCACATTATTTGAACTATCGGTCTCACCGAGTTGTCCACTTCGGTCCCACCGAGATTGCTCAAATGTGTGTAACGCTTGGATTTTGTGTGGAGGCTATTTATACCCCTCCACCCCCTCTTCATTCGTGGAGAGAGCCATCAGAAAGAACTACCACTCCTACCTTATATTTCTGAGAAGAGAACTACCTACCCTTGTGTTGAGATCAAGTTGCTCCACTCCCACCATATGAAGCTTGATCTCTAGCCTTCCCAAGTTGCTTTCCACTCAATCCTTTCTTCCACCACAGCCAAATCAGTGAGGAGAGTTGAGTGTTGGGGAGATTATCATTTGAAGCACAAGAGCAAGGAGTTCATCATCATCTACAACATCTATTACCTTTTGGAGGGTGGTGCCTCCTAGATTGGTTAGGTGTCGCTTGGGAGCCTCCGTCATCGAGATGTGGAGTTGAACCAAGAAGTTTGTAAGGGCAAGGAGATCGCCTACTTCGTGAAGATCTACCCCGAGTAAGGCTAGCCCTCCGTGGGCGTAGGCCATGATGGAATAGACAAGGTTGCTTCTTCGTGGACCCTTCGTGGGTGGAGCCCTCTGTGAACTCGCGCAGCCGTTACCCTCCGTGGGTTGAAGTCTCCATCAACGTGGAAGTACGATAGCACCACCTATCGGAACCACGAGAAAAATCACCGCGTCTCCAAAATTGCATTTGCTCTTCTCCACCTCTCTTTACTACATGTGCAATTTACTTTCCGCTGCCTATACTCTAGAATTGCATGTGTAGGGTGATGCTTGACTTGATCATAAGTGTGAATCTGCCAAAAACTGTTCTTTGTCAAAAGGCAGAATTTTTATATTGTCAAGTAGTCTAATCACCCCCCTCTAGACATACTTTCGATCCTACATAGTGTGGCAGTGGGAACGCCCCCGCTCTGATGCAGACGACCGACGCGACGATAGGCGCACCGATGTCGAGCACACCGCTGACCAAGAAAAACATGCGGCCATCCGCCTCCGCGAACAGCAAGAGTCGTGGCTCCGATAGTGGCACTTGTAGCTGGAGCGCCTTGCCGTACTGGATCCTGTGCACGGGCATGGGATGCACGGTGCTGATGTGGTGGGAGAGCACCGGCGGCGGGCCTTCGTAGCCACAGACGGGCACGGGGCATTTGCAGGGCACGAGCGGACACACGCTCTGGTGATCGGCGAGCTTGTGGTAAGTGACGTAGAGCCCACAGCCTTCATGCGGGCACTCCACCCTCACCGAGGAGAGGACGGCGTCCACCACCGTGTTCCGCACATCGAAGCCATCGCCGCGCTCGCACTTCTGGCACTGCCGCTGGTTCCCGGGGCACTCGACGCGGCAGTCCGCGCAAGCCAGGCGCCCTCCCTTGCACTGCACAAATCAATCGAACAACACATCAATCAAGAAACCTGCACCTTGCTCGATCAGCCGAATGGACGAGGTGTATTCGAACCTCATGCACTGGAGGCTTCAAGGGCCGGAGGCACAAGGGGTAGTGGAGCAAGGTGAGGTCCATCGAGACCATAGAGAGCTCCATCGTCGAGTCCTGTTCCGTCTGCAGGATCTCGCCCTCCTCATGCACAACCATCTCTCGCTTTATTAAGGCCGGGGCATTACAAAGCTTTGCCGTCACATATTCATACTACTTGAAGGTGCATTAAATCAACACATGCAAGTATCAAAAGGAGAGTCACGGCATGCATGCATGCGTTGTAATTAATGCATCGGTAAACGCAGATTATTGAAATATATCGAGTGCAGTGCTTTGATGTGTCACGTCAACTCGTACAAGACCAAGAAGTTTGATTACTACAACGCCCTCTCGCCTTAACCGCACCAGCCTTTGGCTGCATGACAGGTGGGCCACCGACCTGTTGGGCCCACCTGTCATGGACACAAAGGCAAGAACAGTAAGTCAATGAAGCTGCGTCCCTCCCTCGCCCATGAGCGTGGTGGCTGGTAGGACTAGGAGAAGCTTTCGTTCACTACACGCTCTCCCACCCGTACGCGGTGGACATGCAGTAGTTCAATCGGTGTCAGATGGCCAGAAGCATAGTGTAGTACTCCTCCACTGCAGTAGTAATCCATCATACTGTTTGACTTCCCAAAGAGGCGAAGAGCCAAGCGCATCCCGGACGCTCGTGTGGCAGTTTCGTGTGTAGAGTAGTCTAGGATAGCATGTACAGTGCATGTAAGCTTAAAATCGTTGGGGTCGGCTCCATGCTATATTTTTTTATTAAAATAATCTTCTAGCCCTACTTGTCATCCTGGTGATTCTAGTTTGCACGCTCATCTGGTCAAGACAGGAATATATATTTTAATTTGTGGTGGGGTAAATGTTAGAGGTTGCAGCAAATGGAGTATTGTACACTGCGGGTCTTTCAGCCAAGTTTAGAGGCAACCATGTGGGGCCAGTGCTATGATGTGTCGCGTCAACTCGTACAACGAGGAGAACCTTGATTTTACTACTACATGCCTTCTCCCTCGCCCATGCGTGTGGTGGCTCGCAGACGAGGACAGGCTTTTGCTTATAGTACTACAACAAGCTATCCCTCCCGCTCGCGGTGGACGAACATGCAGCAGTGGATTCGATACTGTAGAAGCAGTAGTAGTAAAATCATTGTTCGTCTTCTCGAAGAGGCGAAGAGCCAAGTGCAACAGGAACGTGGCAGTTACGAACCTTGGAGCACGCATATAGCCAGGCTCTTGCATGAGACAAAATTGCTATGTGAGCCCACTATTGTAGTACTCCCTCCGTCCGGAAATACTTTTCATCAAAATGAATAAAAGGGGATGTATCAAGATATATATTAGTTCTAGATACATCTTTTTTATCCATTTTGATGACAAGTATTTTTGGACGGAGGGAGTACTTGCTAGTATAGCCCTGTAAACCAGAAAGGAGTATTTGCCTTTCTAGAGATTTCAACAAGTGACTAGACTACACCGAGACGGGGTACATATGGAGCAAAATGAGTGCATCTACACCGTAAATAAATACGTAGTTCTCTCGTTTTCCTCTTATCCTTGGTCGCGGTGCACAATATTGAGTATACCAGTACTATCATCTTGAAATTTACGTAGTCACCATAGGCACCCCGTCGTCGACGGGAACGTCTCCTGACACGCGATAGACGCGAGCGGTAGTCGCCTCCATAGGTTCTTGAATGCCAAGGAGGGAGAGGGTAGCGGTTCCCGATACGTTTAATGGTCAATGATGCATCCTCAAATTACTCTACATGCAGAGGGAATTAATTGCAGAAGCAGAATAGAGCCAGCACGATGTGAATGCAACAGAGTTTGGATTCACATATAAAGGTGCCCCACCACTCCAATCCATCTACTCCTTAGTCTCTGCGCAACACTACTCACTCCAATCCAAGACCAAGTGACCAGAAGCCAGAAGCACCTATGGAGGCTATGGTCGCGAGCGGCAGTCGGCTGTGCCACATCATCGAAGGCGCTAGCATGCGGCCCTGCACCATGCAGTGTTTCCACACGGTGCTGGAAACCGTCGGCGTCGTAGCCATCATCGACGCCGGCTTTGCCTCTCGCATGGACGACATGATGGTCAACTCCATCCGCAAGTTCGCCGCCATCAAGAAGCATGTAGCGAAAGCTCCTACTTGTCCTGCCAGCCACCACGCTCATGCGCGAGGGAGGGACGCAGCTTCATTGACTTACTGCTCCCGCCTTTGCGTCTATGGCAGGTGGGCCCAACAGGTGGTTGGCCCACCTGTCATGCAGCCAAAGGCAGGTGCAGTTAAGGCACCGGAGCTTAGTCCGCGAGGGAGAGGGTGTTGTAGTAATCAAACTTCTCAGTCTTGTACGAGTTGACGCGACACATCAAAGCACTGCACTCAATATAAGTCTTTTTACACATTTCAAATGGACTACAACATACGGATGTATGTAGACATATTTTGCTTCGTATGTAGTCACTTGTTGCAATCTCTAAAAAGACTTATATTTGGAAACGGAGGGAGTACAACGCATGCATGCATGCCGTGACTTCCCTTTTGATACTTGCATGTGTTGATTTGATGCACCTTGCCAAATTTTGACTACAAATTTAACTAACCAAATTTTCATGCATGTCACAAAAAATTACGGGGCTGTTTGGATTGTGACTATGTTTGTCTTATGTTGCCACATTATTTTTCCACACTTGCCACACTTGCCTAACTTGAGTTGCTCAAATTGTTAGACACACTTTGGCTTGCCTAAGGGAATCTTGCCACACTTTTTGTGTCTATGACATGTGGGGTTCACTGCTAATAAAAAATTCTTGTCTTAGGTGTGGCTAATAAAAAAGAGTTATATTTAGGAACGGAGGGAGTAGAAAATATAAATAATAATGCATGTTGGGGCAACCCACATTTCCGATAATTTTAGTCGTGGGCTTGTTCACAATTTTTATGAGGGGGTGGTTGTTCATTTAATAGAGGGACTTGTACCAGACTTGAGCGACACAAAGTGCGACCTGGCACACCGTAACACCACTTGGAACAAGCGGGTAGCTATCTCAAAAAACAATTAACAACTAAAAAACGATGACATGGCATGTAGTACACAATTTTAAACGATTGTTTTGATGGAATGAAAAAGGAAAACTACCCCACTACGTATGTATAGGCCGGAGCCTCCGCGCTTGCTTGCTAGGGTTGCTCTATTCACTCACTCTCATCCTCTCCAGATCTAAACAAGATAGGGGTGGTAACACTGTCTTTCTATCCTCACCGATGGTTACAGATCCAGACGTATCCCCCTTCACCGATGAAGGGGGGGAGGGGCAGCATTTAGGCCGTCGTCGACAGTGAGGGAGGAGACCCACTGCCGGCCGCACTGTTATCTCTGGCCAAGTGCCGCCGCGAGAGGTCCTCCGATCCCTTCGTCGTTGCCCTAGTGTGGGCGGATCCGGCCTCCCGCCGCCCACCTATCCACATCCCGACGACCTTCAGGTATATCTTCCTTCGAAACCGCCTTAGCTCTACTTCCCTAGCTTGCTACGTCACTGCATGTGCATCATTTTCTACCTCTCAGCCCCTCTCGATCGGATGGTCCAATGTCTCATTTTTTTTCTTCTATTGTTAGAGGTAAAGCTACTTCATGGAGTCGAATCTTGTACTTGGTTCAAACAAGAAGGGGAATTTAGTATGTAGTACATCAGACTTGGTACAAACCAGAAGGAAAGGGGGTGAAAGTAGTACATACTGGTCATCCAACTAGTCTCTTGGTCGAAAAGGGAAATATAGGGGTAACGCTGAACATAGTGGTATGACCAGGACTAGATTTGCTATCCACATGTAAGAGTAGGTGGCTAGTGTGAACAAAAATGGGACCAACCCAGATATGTTTCTTGGATGTTTATTTCTCGGGACAACACACTATGAATCACCACTTTATGCCCCTGTTTAGGTACATGGTGCTGGACTGCTGGTGCACCCACTGTCCCATGCCCTTATACCAAATATTTAGCTGTTCTTAATCTAATGCCCCTGGTAAAAATTAAGCCATACCACTGTTATAAGCCATGACAAGTTTAGCCAAATGTTTTTGCTAGTAATTGTTTGAGACTCTGACTGTTTCCTCTGTAGCTTTTTGTGTAAACAGGGATATCCATTTCACCTGGTTGCTGTTGTGACCTTTTGGTGCACTGCACAAAACTCTTCTTAAAAGAAGTGACTTTTGTGTTGTTTAACTGGAATATCAGAATGGAACAGTTGGTTCATTTTGGTGGAACTGCACAAAGGGAGATCTGTGTTCTAATCCTCATCATCCATATTGGCACCATAACCTTCCTTTAGGTAAGAATGATATTTAATGCATGTGTTCATCTCTATTTTGCGACTGCCATGAGGAAATAATGCTATTTTTTACTAGTACACTTGTACTCCCTCACTGACAAAACCAATTTTGAAATAGAAGGCCAATCATTTACTTGGTTTCACCAACTGGTGAGGAGGATGAGAAACAAAGCATGAAGAGGAGGAAGAAGAAGAATAAACAGTGCCAAGGCAATCTTGCTGAAGCTAGAGGCCTCAGTCGAGGCCATTCAAGGGCTCCAACAACGACTACCTTACATTTGAGACGATCCTCCAGGGAGCCCTTCCACTTCTGCTGTCTCACTTAATTAATTAGGAGTACTTAAGTACCGCTAATTTATTGCTGCCTAATTTTCCTGTCGGAGTTAAACAAATCTTTAGTAGCACCCTATGATGAATCATGTACGTGTGTATGTTTGTCTATGGAGGTGAATCATGTGGTGGAGCAGGGAGGGAATATTATTAGTGTCATGACATAATAGTGCTATTGTTTTGCATGTCAATTATTGCCATTGGTTCAATGAGGCAATGTTTTGCATATTGTTCATCATGAATTTGATGCTACTGTTAGAGTAATATGCTAATGTCGTTCTATCCTTTCTCACTAAGCTAATGAAGGTTTCACCTTGTTCCTACTTGTGCAAACAGGGATCATGTTGTGCCAATCATACATTTTAGTGGAACTACACAAGACAATACAATGAACCGTATCCTAGCTTGTGCTTTAATTCTGCTGGAAGTTCTTGATAACCTTTTGATATAATCTCAGCACCGGTAAACAAGGGTGATTTCAACCATACATTTGAAGTGCACAAAAATATATACTATTGAGTGATTCTAGTGAGTGCTTTATCATCTCTTATGGGACCACATGAATAAGCTTTTTTCCTCAGGTTGGTACGGGCCTAAGGCCTTCATCCATATTAGTTTGCTGTCATCTCTATTTGTATCATGCTACTGTCATGAGAAACTCCTTTATCTTTACACCTTAAAGTTTTGCAACCTATTATACATGGCAATGCTTTGAGTGTTGAGCTAATTGGCACTGATTAAATAAACTAATACCTCTCTTTAAGAAAGACTACTATGTTGCTAACTTTACCCATTAAGATAATGAGGGTGCTTCTATTTGTTAGTGTATGTTTCATCAACTAGTCCCACTATTACAGTAATCTCACTCTCTCAATATATGTGCCAACAGGGATGCTCGATTTTGGTGGAATTGCACAAAAACGTTGGGTGCTTAATTGCCTCGACAGCTTCCGTCCTTTCCTATCAGCCGCTAATCTGGGCCTGCTTTCTTCCTTTGCTGTCGGTCGCTTCGTTTATCTCGGCTTCCAGTCAAAGGAAAAGGTAATTGATATGCTACCTCACACAGGTTGGTACTGGTCTTTATCCTGATTATTGTGCTTGTCATGTATTGGTAATTTGGTATTGTGCTACTGTTTGCTGATTTTATAAAGGAGTAACTTGGAGCCTGAACTCGCAGGAAAAGTATTGCATTCGCTGATTTCAGTAGAACTGCACAAAAAGATCAGATGGACAGATACTTATGCTGCTGCTATGTACTCCAAAGTTCACTCAGACAAGCATCAATGTTAACAAGAAGTGCCTATATTCATTCGAGTATCAACCGGCGTCAACCAGTTGTCAAACTCCCAAGTATTAGGAGAGTGAACGCTAAAAATATTGCTTGGCGCATAGCCCAGAAAAACACAGTCCAGTCTTTGGTCCCAACTCGTGCCTTTTGGTTATCGGCAGATATGGTAGCGAACTGTATGGCATGGAGTCTAAACATTCCACACAAGTTGGTTGATGCGTATATTCTGGCACTTGATCAGTCTGCACGCCAAGGATGCTCCATTTCAGTTGAACTGCACAAAAAATTTGGGTGGTTCATTTTCTCATCCGCCTCCTTTCTCGTGTGCAATGTAGAATTTTGGCGAGCTACAGGACCAAGATGAGCCAGTAAACTAGTTGGATGAAAGTAGTGTCCAAGTTGCTCAAACCTCCCTTGGCACGAGGCCACTATTTGAGGATAAACCTACAAGCAAAGTTCAGATTGTCTGTGCTGCCTCTTATGTACTCGAAAGTTTACTTGTACAAGCATTACTTTTAGCAAGAAGTACCTTCAACTGAACACCATTTACCAGTCAGCAATGTAGAATTTTGGTGAGCTATAAGACTAAGATGAGCCAGTAAACTAGTTGGATGAAAGTAGTGGCCAAGTTGCTCAAACCTTCCTCGGCACGAGGCCACTATTTGAAGATAAACCTACAAGCAAAGTTCAGATTGTCTGTGCTACCTCTTATGTACTCGAAAGTTTACTTGTACAAGCATTAATTTTAGCAAGAAGTACCTTCGACTGAACACCATTTACCAGTCAGCAATGTAGAATTTTGGCGAGCTATAGGACCAAGATGAGCCAGTAAACTAGTTGGATGAAAGTAGTGGCCAAGTTGCTCAAACCTTCCTCGGCACGAGGCCACTATTTGAGGATAAACCTACAAGCAAAGTTCAGATTGTCTGTGCTGCCTCTTATGTACTCGAAAGTTTACTCGTACAAGCATTAATTTTAGCAAGAAGTACCTCTGACTAAACACCATTTACCAGTCTGTACCCTAGGTAATTAAAGTTCGTCCATGGATCATATTGGTTGTGATCTCAATCATTTGGATGCATAAACATACTGAACATGTGTATATCTGAATCTTTTTGTGAATTATCTATGAATATTGTTGTGTGATCTATCAATGATTTGGATCCATAGACATGCTAAACTTGTGTATATATGAATCTTTTGAGTTGTTGATAGTGAATGTTGGCTATGAATATGAACGTGTCCTGTGAATCTGAGTTTGATATGAATGTTTACCTTTTCTGTTGTGCTTGTGTGTGAACTTGTTAGTATGCCTACTGTGGGGTATGTGATGTGTCGATGTCAATGGCACACCTTCTTCCCGAGAAGAATTGCACCTGCTTTGTTAGGGTAGCAACGGCACATCAGCTCTTTTTAATCTTTTTTATTACTCTGTCTTCCCCTCTCCCCCGCTCAACCCCTGCCGTAATGTTTTCGGCCTCAAAACAAACATAGTACTGCGTTGTTTTGGGGCTTGATGAAAAATCGAGTGCTGGTTTCTGTAGGTTGGCCAGCCCAGCAAATGGGCTGCTGGTCCACCACGACGGACTGGGAGGCTAAAAATACAAGTTGTATGGTGCAGAGGCAAGTAAAAAATGCTATCGAGAGCCATCCACTGAAGAAGAAAAAATCGCTCCTGATGTGCTTCTTTAGTCGTGCCACCGGCCCCCTCTTTAATCCAGTTCACTCAGGGATCTGGTATCATTTTTTTCTAGAGGGCGAACAAGTATCAGCTTGGCCTAGGTTTTGTATTTTAACATGCGTAGCCCACGACATACGGAGATAATGGTTTCAACTTATTTTTTGAGGTCCATACTGGCCTATGGGCTTTTTCTTAAAGATCGGCAGCCCAATGTATTTATTTAACCACATTGTATATATTTATATTATTACTATTATCCTATATTTTATAGAGACTTATATATACATTATAAAAACATCCCACGTGTTATTAACTTATAAAAGTGAATGTTTAACAGAAGTTGGCAAGGAAAATCCTGGTTGTTTTTGACTCACAGGCAAGGAAAATCCTGGTGATTGCGTACAAAAGCTTCCAAAGATTTTAAGGACCAATGTAATAATAACACGCTCATTTGTATTTTGAGCAATAACTCGCTAATTTGTTAATTATGTATATAAAAAATGTGCCTCTCCTGTTTATTTTTTATATTAATTGCTCCTTCTAACATAACATATAACGAGCCCAGCTAATTCGTTTATTTGAAGGAAGTGCAAATGGGCTGGGATTTCTTAGATAATATAAATGGGCCGCATTGACGCGGAATTATTTGTTCACCCAGCCCAGCAAATGGACTGTACATTCTAGAAAACATGGGTTAAATATATGCCACATGTTTGCAGGCTGACATGTGGGCCAATAGGTTAAAGCCTACACAGGGCGTTGTCAACTTGGTCGGCATGCACCTTCAATCTCTCGTCTTCTTCCTAAAGCGTCGCCGGGACCTCCTGGTCCGGCCTCCGGTTGCTAGCGGCTCTGCTTAGCACGCATCACTGTGAAGCGGTATCCCACCACCGGCCAGGCTATCCCTCCACCCCTCCACAACTCCTATTATTCTCCACCAACTGCAGCCCCACGCCGCACCAGAACCAGTTATAACCCTTCTCCTCCCCTCAATCTTCGTCTCCACTGCCGCGTCTTCCCATCTCCGAGTCGTTCCCATCCGGGGCCTCGCCTTCGTCTACCGCCTCGCTGCGCTCGGTGCGGCATGGTTAACAAATGAGAATCATCGAAAGAGGACTGTATGTGGAGAGCCTGACGGCTGGGACCCACGAGGTCCATGGTCGCACGCAACGAAGTTCCTCCTTATTAAGCTGAAAAAAATGTTTCCTCCACCTGACAGCTGGGACGCACTGGCTGTATCTTCGCAGTGCTTCCTTGTTATGCGAAAAAATTATTCCTCCCGTTGACAGCTGGGACCCATCAGACTTGGTGGCTGACTTGTGGGCCTACTAAGCGGACGTGTACGTAGGGCTTTGTCAGATTAATCAGCAAATGATTCTAGCAGCTGGATTGATGGATGTTGATCCAACAGTCGTGCTCCTTCTTCAACCTTTGTTCTTGCTCCTGTCTGATGTGCGCGGCACCGCGGCTGTGCTGCCGCGCACCCGAACCAGTCAAGTTTCCCACTCCTCTCCATCTGCGACTCCACTGCCCCGTCTTCCCCATCTCCGGGTCGTTCCAGTCTGGGGCCTCGCCATCGTGCACCGGCCTTTGGTGCGCTCGGCACGGTGTGGTCAATGTGGTCAACAACCGAGAGTCATCAAAAGATGACTGTACATGAGAGGCTGACAGTGGGAACGCACCACGCCCATGGACGCATGCATGCAACGGAATGCGGCATGGTCAACGTGGTCAAGGAACGACTTCCATCGGAAGTGTACTGTATGTGGAGAGGCTGACAGCTGGGTCCACAGCCGCAACATGGAATTGCCTCCTTATTACGCGGAAAATAATGATTCCTCCACCTAACAGTAGGGACCCACCGGACGGACCACCGTATTTTGCGAAAAAATGTTTCCCCCTGACTGCTGGGACCCACCGGACGGGTTACCGTATTTCGTGAAAAAACGCCCCCCCTCATTGTCAGCTCGGACCCACTGGAAGTGCCTCCTTATTACACAGGAAAAAATGAATACTCCCCCTGCTAGCTTGGACCCACCTTGGTGGGAGGCTTACTTGTGGGCCTACTAAGTTGACGGGGACGGAGGGCTTTGTCAACTTAGTCAATATGAACGATTCTAGCTCCAGTGACCGTACGATGTCCATCCAACAGCCGTAGTGCTTCTTCAACCTCTGGCCTTCTTACTCCAGCCGCCCAAACCAGCGTCGGTCGTGCCGCGTGCTCCTACCTCTCGTGGCCGGCTGCGGTGCCACGGAGGCCTCATCGCCCCCAACTACTCCCACCGCTGGCCAGGCCATCCCTCTACTTAGCCACACCCACTGTTATTCTGCGGCGACGGCAGCCTCGCACCGCAACCGAACCAGTGAACCCTCGTACTCCTCTCCGCGCGGGCTTCCACTGTCGTGTCTTCCCCGGCTCCGCATTGTCCCCTTCCTAGGCCTCGCCGTCATCCACCGCCCTAGTGCTCTCGGTGCAGCGTGGTCAACGTGGTCAAGGAACGGTTTCCATCGGACGTGGACTATATGTGGAGAGGCTGACAGCTGGGTCCACGGCCGCAGCAAGGAAGTGCCTCCTTATTACGCTCAAAATAATTATCCCCCCACCTGACAGCGGGGACCCACCGGATGGGCCACCGTATTTCACGAAAAAACGTTTCCCCCTGACTGCTGGGACCCACCAGCTACATCTTCGCATGCAAGGAAGTGCATCCGGGCAAAAAAAAATGATTCGCTCTCCTGACTGCTGGGACCCACCAGCTACATCTTCGCACGCAAGGAAGTGCTTGACAGTCGGGACTCACCTGGTCAAAGCGTATGTAGCGTTGTCATTCTGGTCGCAAACGTGTACATACATACTGATCGATGTAGAGGCGTGCACGTGTCGTAGTAGAGGCGTGCACGTGTCATAGTAGAGGCGCGCACGTAGCGTGTACACATACGTACAGCGGCCAGTGTGCAAGAAAGAAAATACGGCCACGTACGTACATACGGGTACGGTCTTGAAAGCCTACTCGCGCATACGTATGGCCAGGGCTCGTGTACATGGCTGGGTCAGAACGGAGAAACAACGTCATCGTCGTGTTCATGGGGAGCCAACCGGCTGGGTCGGAACGGAATGTGTCATCGTGTTCATCGGGAGGGCTTGGATGGAACAGCCGATGGAAACGAGGCCTGGCGTACCGCACAACGGAGGAAACGACCTTGTGTTCGACCGGCCATGTTCGAAACGGGATCCTGTTCATCGGGAGGGGTCTGGTGTACCGCAAAACGGATGAAACGGTCCTCCTATGGTCGAAATGGGGGTCCTGTTGATCGGGAGGGGTGTGGCGTACCGCAAAACGAAGGAATTAGACTTGTGTTGGAGCGCTACGGTCGAAACAGGGGTCCTGTTCATCGGAAGAGGTGTGGCGTACCGCAAAACGGGACTCCACGGGATACTGTTCATCTCCACCATCGACCCCCTCTAGCCTCCACGGGCTACTGTTCATCCACCGTCGACCTCCTTTAGCCTCCACCTGTGACTGTTCATCCACGGGCTCCTATTCATCCAGCCTCCACCGCGCGCTACTCCACCGGCTACTATTCAACCAGCCCTCTCCACGGGCTCCTGTTCAACCACCCCTCCACGGCTACTGTTCATCCAGCCCTCCACCGTCTACTGTTCATCCAGCCCTCCATGGGGTGGTCCTGTTCATCCAGCCCTCCACGGGGTCCTGTTCATCCAGCCCCAATCGGCTCGATCGATCGGGGTCCTGTTCATCCAGAGGCAACACCACGGGGTCCTGTTCATCCACCCCCACCGGGAACTGTTCATCCAACCCCCCCGGCAACACACTGTTCATCCAGACGCAGCATCGATCGTCTTCATTTAGCATCAGTAGTGAAGGAATCGCTCGATTGGGTTCAGTTAACAGCCATCGATCGATCGCTCGGGTTCAGTAATGCGTAGCCTGCAGTGCAATCGCTCGGGTTCAGTTAGAGCCCAATTCCTCGCTCGGGTTCAGTTAGAGCCCAACGCCTCGCACCCACGCGCGTGCGTGTACGAGAGAAACGTGCATCGCTCGGCCCCGACCACCCATCGTAACCGGGAACACCCCGATATTTTCCTCGCCCTCGCTTCTACCACAGTTTTTTTCGTAATGGACGGCCCAAAGAATGTCATGCAGCTGCGTCTCCGGCCCGCCCAGGATGAAAAACCCATTTTCTGTCATGATTTGTTTTCCATAGAAGTAGGACCCCACCACATCTATGCTAATACCGGGTTTTGTCACAATTATTGTCATAGAAGTGTCATAAGTATGACAGATTTTTTTTCGTTTGGCCCAAAATGTCACGAATGTGTCTTTTTTTGTAGTGCATAGATTCTATAAAGTATGCCATACTATGGCCCAGACCTATTGTATACCCTGCCCTGAGTTTGTCAAGGGAGTACAATAGTGATCTAGGAGTAGATCACTGGACATTGGTCAAAATTATCCTTAGAAGACTAAGGAAATATTTCTCGGTAATGGAGGTGATAAAGAGTTCGTTGTAAAGAGCTACGTCAATGCAAGCTTTGACACCGATCTGGATGACTCTGAGTCTCGATCTTGATACATATTCAAAGTGGGAGCATTTAGCTCCGTGCAGAGCATTGTAGACATAGAAATTTGCAAAATACGTACGGATCTATATGTAGCAGACCCATTGACTAAACCTCTCTCACAAGCAAAACATGATCACACCTTAGTACTCTTTGGGTGTTAATCACATGGTGATGTGAACTAGATTATTGACTCTAGTAAACCCTTTGGGTATTTGTCGTGGGATTGTCACGGCAGATGTCCTAGTGTGAGGACGTAGTCGTGAGGCCAGTGCTTCTATGTGGTAGCTTGAGAGGGGTTGATCGGAATCAAGATACACAACACAAGACAAGGGTTTAGACAGCTTCGTGCCTCGAGAAACATCATCTGGTAACAACCCTACATGTTGTTTGTGGCAAGGTCTCATTATGCTCGTGAGGGAGTCGCCGTAAACCGGCTCTCCTAGTTGTGTCTAGTCTTCTCGATTATTTCATGTCCTCTTGAGGCGCCCCGCCCCTCCTTATATAAGTTAAAGGGGTGGGTTACATGTAGATCCAAATTGGATACGGACTTAAGCTATTCTGACTTCTCATCAAGGGCTTTTCTCCGTGGGCTTCTTAATGCCTCGGGCTTATTAACCCCAGACGACTCTGTTACAATCTGACTTACCATCTAGCTTACCATCTGTCTTACCGTCTGGCTTAACATCTACCGGCTTACCATCTGGCTTATCATCTGGCTTAACATCTGCCGGCTTACCATCTGGCTTACCATCTGGCTTAACATCTGCCGGCTTAACATCTGGCTTAACATCTGCCCGCTTACCATCTGGCTTAACATCTGCCGGCTTGCCATCTGGCTTAACATCTGCCGGCTTAACATCTGCTAGCTTAACATCTCGCTTAACATCTACCGGCTTACCATCTGTTGGGTCACCAATGAAACACCAAGTCCCAGGCGGGTCATATCTCCGGCCGGTTCATACCGCGGGGTATATCCCTGACATTAGCCCCCAGTTTAATTTGGATTTATCCATGTTAAACTGATCCTGTAAAACAAACACAAGAACAATTTTGACAAATTATGCTCCGGGTTAAGAACTCTTGTAAGCCGACACTTGATCATCCTTAATTCCTTGTCATTTCCTTCTTCTAAGAAATCCGGGTCAATAGGCCAGCTTCATAATCAATTTGCTAACGTTGGTTTCTCACAGAGAAAAATTGTGAAGAATAATTCATTTGATTCAGCTCCCAATGCTTAAAAAATATTGGTCTTTGAAATACTCATCTAACCTTCAGCCGGCTTGAAGATGAAAAAACTTGTCGGTTTATCATTGCCAAAACTGACGACTTGTAAATATTAATGGCACCGGGTCATAATTGTTGCTAACATCAAGCTTGAAAACGTACCTCCCTTATATGCCTATCACTTGTAGCCCCCAAGTCTTAAGAAGGAAGCGTAGTAACCACTTAAGACTTGCTTCAATATAAATGTTACAACCTTGAAGAAATCCAGATTGTTCATCTCAGTCACTAGTCAAAACTGAATATTCCACATATGTAGCCCCCAAATGCCGGGTTGTCATGCTTGCAGCAACCTGGGACTTGTAATTGCCATATACTCATGAAAACTTAAACCAGTGTAGCCCCCAAGGGCCGGCTCAGTAAGATAATACTAAGCTGGGACTTTATATATACTTCATTTGAAAATTACATCATATGATGTAGCCTCCATCGTAGGGCTTGAACCCACGTCCATAAGGTTAAGAACTTTGTACTCTACCAACTGAGCAATGAACCCTTCAATATAATGGATTAAGGCTTGTGTACCTTGATTTTTTGACAGGAGCAATTAGTAGCCCCCAAGGGTCGGCTCTTTATGATGTGATGAGTTGGGTCTTCAATGAGGCAAGCAAGAAATGGCCTTGCATTAGCCCCCAAGTGCCATGGTGCATGCTGGCAGTGACATGGGACTTGCATATTTGATGTAATCTCAACTTGAATAATGTAGCCCCCAAGTTCTGGGTCGTAAGCCCGCAGCGACTTGGGACTATTCCTTCCATTATAGAATAAATCATATCCATTGATAAAATAATAGCCATTGCGCTAAAGCGACTTTGAAAACCTCAATCATAATATTGGTTATTGATAACCATAATAAAAATCCATCCATGTAGGCTATTAAAGATTTAAATAATACCATCCAATGATTTATAAGCGCATGATTCCAATGGCGCAATCCAAATATATACTGGTGACTTAACGTCCAAAGCTAGACCTGGTTAATAAACTCTAGATGTGCTCACAAGGGTAGTAACGCTATGTTCTTTTTGGTGAATACACCTATGTTTGAACAGGAAGCCCCCACGTGCTTTGTAACCATGGCGTATGAGCCGGACCAAAAGGGATATTCACAGCTATGCTCAATGAGCAGGAAGACCCCAAGTGGTTTGTGGCATTGAGCCGATCAAGAGGGATATTCACAGCTATGCTTCAAATATGAGCAGGAAGCCCCCAAGTGACCATAAGTGTGGCATTGAGCCGATCAAGAGGGATATTCACAGCTATGCTTCAAATATGAGCATGAAGCCCCCAAGTGACCATAAGTGTGGCATTGAGCCGATCAAGAGGGATATTCATAGCTATGCTTCAAATATGAGCAGGAAGCCCCCAAGTGACCATCTGTAAGTGAGCCAATAAGGCAGGATACCCATGTTTGAACCGCGTACCATGGAAGCAAGTTCTCTTTGGCAACCTTTAATTTTTCTGAGGACTCGAACTTCGTGAGAGACAAATTTCTTCTTGAGCCGGAATTTTGAACCGGATATTGAGAGCTTCAAAGCTTTGTGGGAAACAGATTTCCCTTGAGCCGGATTTGAAACCAGAATCTTCATTTTGAGCCAGAAATTTTTTGATGGCCTTTAATATAGTAGCGGCCTCCGGGATCAGGTTATTTTTCCCTCCAATTACCCGGAGTTCTTGAATCTACTTAAAATGGCAACATTTACTGAGTCATATCATTATAGCCCCCAAGTCTTAAGACGATTCGAGGAGTTGTCTTGAGATTCTCCATATTTGACCGTGATATAAACTGGTATGAGTCATTCAAGAGCTCAATCATATAATAATCTATTTTGCAGTAGACAACTTGTCCCGCATTGGAGAACCTGATACGTCAAGCCAATAGTCATCCACCGCGGAGTTGATGATCCCGACGGTGAAGCTGAAACCAATCGTCAGCGAGTCGGCCGCAGGAGCACACAGATGAACCGGCCGTGACATTATAAGTCGGTGCGGACGGACGAGTCAATCGCAGGTGCGGTCCTAGCAAGTTGATGTAGATCAAGCTGCACAGGTGGCGGCTTGCACACACCCGTTCAACAACAAGCTAGTGCGGATGCGAGCGCATGATGATGCTAACACACACTCCATAGGCATAGCATGTCACCACCTTTATAATGGATCATTGTCCTGCACAAAATATATTCTAAAACGAAGTCATTGTTTTTTGACAAAAAACAATATGCGCTAATAAAATAAACTTAGATGGATATCACCTGATTCGTCTGGACAAAGTGATTGCACAGCAATTTTACCAAATCATGGCCTTCACGTCCAAACAGATAATCATGCATCCATCCAGTTTTCAAGTGAGTCATGCCTCCCGAGCAGTGCATCGAACTTGGGTGTCCTTGTCCACTTAGTCTTTATGTAAACACTACAGCGGCTCCGTGCGCGACAGTGAGGGCGGCTTAAAACAAACCACGCTAATGGAGGCAGGCGGGTCACCAGAGCCGCTGCGACTCGGCAGGGGCCGCGGCGACTTGTAGAGGCGTACTGCAGCGATGGTGGGTCGACCCGGAGGCGGCCGACAGACTAAGGCCGTGCGCACGACCACGGCGGCAGAGTTGCTGCTCGGCTTAGTTGAGGTGACCGCAGTTATCGTACGCAGAGTAGGAACCACGACAGCTTATGGCGAGGTAAGAGGGCGAGGTGGCACAGATCAGGGCTACGGCGATGGCGGCTTGCTACGGGACCATGATCCACAGTAGCGGATGTGAACTACAGAGTGTTAAATCACATGACGATCTGAACTATTAGTGTTAAATCACATGGCGATGTGAACTAGATTATTGACTCTAGTGCAAGTGGGAGACTGAAGGAAATATGCCCTAGAGGCAATAATAAAGTTATTATTTATTTCCTTATATCATGATAAATGTTTATTATTCATGTTAGAATTGTATTAACCGGAAACTTAGTACATGTGTGAATACATAGACAAAAACAGAATGTCCCTAGTATGCCTCTACTTGACTAGCTCGTTTATCAAAGATGGTTATGTTTTCTAACCATAGACATGTGTTGTCATTTAATGAACAGGATCACATCTTTAGGAGAATGATGTTATGGACAAGACTCATCCGTTAGCTTAGAACTATGATTGTTTAGTTTATTGCTATTGATTTCTTCATGACTTATACATGTTCCTTTGACTATGAGATTATGCAACTCCCGAACACCGGAGGAACACTTAGTGTGCTATCAAACGTCACAACGTAATTGGGTGATTATAAAGATGCTCTACAGGTGTCTCCGATGGTGTCTGTTGGCTTGGCATAGATTGAGATTAGGATTTGTCACTCCGAGTGTCGGAGAGGTATCTCTGGGCCCTCTCGGTAATGCACATCACTATAAGCCTTGCAAGCAATGTGACTAATGAGTTAGTTGTGGGATGATGCATTACGGAACGAGTAAAGAGACTTGCCGGTAACGAGATTGAACTAGGTATGATGATACTGAAGATCGAATCTCGGACAAGTAACATACCGATGACAAAGGGAACAATGTATGTTGTTATGCGGTTTGACCGATAAAGATCTTCGTAGAATATGTAGGAGCCAATATGAGCATCCAAGTTCCGCTAATTGTTATGCGGTTTGATCGATAAAGATCTTCGTAGAATATGTAGGAGCCAATATGAGCATCAAAGTTCCGCTATTGGTAGCGGAACTTGGATGCTCATATTGGCTCCTACATATTCTACGAAGATCTTTATCATTCAAACCGCATAACAACATACATTATTCCCTTTGTCATCGGTATGTTACTTGCCCGAGATTCGATCGTTGGTATCATCATACCTAGTTCAATCTCATTACCGGCAAGTCTCTTTACTCGTTCCATAATGCATCATCCCGCAACTAACTCATTAGTCACATTGCTTGCAAGGCTTATAGTGATGTGCATTACCGAGAGGGCCCAGAGATACCTCTCCGACACTCGGAGTGACAAATCCTAATCTCGATCTATGCCAACCCAACAAACACCATCAGAGACACCTATAGAGCATCTTTATAATCACCCAGTTACGTTGTGACGTTTGATAGCACACTAAGTGTTCCTCCGGTATTCGGGACTTGCATAATCTCATAGTCAGAGGAACATGTATAAGTCATTAAGAAAGCAATAGCAATAAAACTAAACGATCATAATGCTAAGCTAACGGATGGGCATTGTCCATCACATCATTCTCTAATGATGTGATCCCGTTTCATCAAATGACAACACATGTCTATGGCTAGGAAACTTAGCCATCTTTGATTAACGAGCTAGTCAAGTAGAGGCATACTAGGGACATTTTGTTTTTTCTATGTATTCACACATGTACTAAGTTTCCGGTTAATACAATTCTAGCATGAATAATAAACATTTATCATGATATAAGGAAATATAAACAACAACTTTATTATTGCCTCTAGGGCATATTTCCTTCAAAGGGGTTATTCAAGATTTCTTTACCCGTGTTGGTGCACTCCCCACCTTGGGTGGATCTATTCTCCATAAAACTAGCAGCCTTGAAGATGTTATATCTTTACTCATAGTTGAGCCTGAAAGACAATTTGTTCATATGCATGCTTCCATACAAAGGATCTTTTTAGAGTTTTCAAATATTGAGCATTCTTCTGTTAAGCGTGTCGCCACTATATTTCTAGATCATGAGTTCAGATTTATTATGAAAGAAGCTAGTGAAATTTTTGCACATTATAAAGTAGATGGTGGTCGTCCTCCCATAGAGGGAATTCTTTTTAATCAAGAGGACATAATGCATTTACGATCTCTAGATCATGTTGCTTATAATGAAAATTTAAGAAAGAGAGTCCCTACCGATGTTTTAGTTGATAAGATTTTTGAGCTTAACGATAATTTTGCTATACAAAACAACAAATTGGGTTTCTCTCTACGACACAAGCTCATGACCTTTTGCCAAAAGAATGCTTATAATGATGAGTTGGTCGTACAATATGAAGGGCCGAAGGAGGAACCAATTCCTCCCGAGATTGACTTTGGGGATTCTTATCCTATTAAATTTAGCCCTTTTGATTACTTTTGTTTACCTCAAAGAAAACTTTCTGCTAAATGAAGGGAGTATGAGATGAGTTTTCGAGATCTACCTTATCATTATTACGATTATACTTAGATCTACTTGTGTTTTATGCCTAGCTAAGGGCGTTAAATAATAACGCTTGTTGGGAGGCAACCCAATTTTATTTTTGCTTTTGCTTTTTAGGTTCTGTTTAGCAATAAATGTTTCATCTAGCCTCTGGTTAGATGTGGTTTTGTGTTTTAGTTAGTGTTTGTGCCAAGTAAGACCTTTGGGATAGCTTACGGTGATAGTTAACTTGATCTTGCTGAAAAATAGAAACTTTTGCCTGCACGAAAAGAATTTTCATTCATCACAGAAATGTAATTTTAAGTTGATTCTTTTTGCAGAATATTAATAAACAAATTTCGTAGAAATTCTTAACTTCTCAGGATTTTTGGAGTTACAAAAGTATTCGAAATATCCAGATTGCTACAGACTTTTCTGTTTTTGGCAGAATCTTTTTTTCGCGTGTTGTTTTCTTATTTTGATGAATCTATGGCTAGTATCGGGGGGGTATGAACCATGGAAAAGTTGGAATACGGTAGATATTACACCAATATAAATAAATAATGAGTTCACAACAGCACCAAAAGTGGTGATTTATTTTCTTATACTAATAGAGCTTACGAGTTTTCTGTTAAGTTTTGTGTTGTGAAGTTTTCAAGTTTTGGGTAAAGATTCAATGGACTATGGAATAAGGAGTGGAAAGAGCCTAAGATTGGGGATGCCCAAGGCACCCCAAGGTAATATTCAAGTACAACCAAGAGCCTAATCTTGGGGATGCCCCGGATGGCATCCCCTCTTTCGTCTTCATTCATCGGTAACCTTACTTGGATCTATATTTTTATTCACCACATGATATGTGTTTTGCTTGGAGCGTCATTTTATTTTATTTTATTTTGCTTGCTGTTTGAATAAAATCCCAAGATCTGAAATTCTTAAATGTTAGAGAGTCTTCACATAGTTACATAATTATTCGACTACTCATTGATCTTCACTTATATCTTTTGGAGTAGTTTGTCATTTGCTCTAGTGCTTCACTTATATCTTTTTAGAGCACGGCGGTGGTTTTATTTTGAAGAAATAGATGAACTCTCATGCTTCACTTATGTTATTTTGAGAGTCTTTAGAACAACATGGCAATTTGCTTTGGTTATGAATTTAGTCCTAATATGATAGGTATCCAAGAGGGATATAATAAAAACTTTCATATAAAGTGCATTGAATACTATGAGAAGTTTGATTCCTTATGATTGTTTTGAGATATGAAGATGGTGATATTAGAGCCATGCTAGTTGAGTAGTTGTGAATTTGAGAGATACTTGTGTTAAAGTTTGTGATGCCCGTAGCATGCACGTATGGTGAACCGTTATGTGATGAAGTTGGAGCATTGTTTATTTATTGATTGTCTTCCTTATGAGTGGAGGTCAGGATCGCGCGATGGTTAACTCCTACCAACCCTTCCCCTAGGAGCATGTGCGTAGTGCTTGGTTTTGATTACTTGTAGATTTTTGCAATAAGTATGTGAGTTCTTTATGACTAATGTTGAGTCCACGGATTATACGCACTCTCACCTTTCCACCATTGCTAGCCTCTCTAGTATCGTGCAACTTTCACCGATACCATACACCCACCATTACCTTCCTCAAAATGGCCACCATACCTACCTATTATGGCATTTCCATAGCCATTCCGAGGTATATTGCCATGCAACTTTCCACCGTTCCGTTTATTATGACATGCTTCATCATTGTCATATTGCTTTGCATGATCATGTAGTCGACATCGTATTTGTGGCAAAGCCACCTTTCATAATTCTTTCATACATGTCACTCTTGATTCATTGCACATCTCGGTACACCGCCGGAGGTAATCATATAGTGTCATATTTTGTTCTAAGTATCGAGTTGTAATTCTTGAGTTGTAAGTAAATAAAAGTGTGATGATTTTCATTATTAGAGCATTGTCTCAGTGAGGAAAGGATGATGGAGACTATGATTCCCCCACAAGTCGGGATGAGACTCCGGACAAAAAAAAAGGCCAAAAAAATGAGAAAGGCCCAAATAAAAAAATAAAAAAAATGAGAGAAAAAGAGAGAAGGGGCAATTCTACTATCCTTTTTCCACACTTGTGCTTCAAAGTAGCACCATGATATTTATGATATAGAGAGTCTCCTATGTTGTCACTTTCATATACTAGTGGGAATTTTTCATTATAGAACTTGGCTTGTATATTCCAATAATGGGCTTCCTCAAAGTGCCCTAGGTCTTCGTGATCAAGCAAGTTGGATGAACACCTTGGTTTCTTTTGTTGAGCTTTCATATATTTATAGGTCTAGTGCATCCGTTGCACGGCAATCCCTACTCACTCACATTGATATCTATTAATGGGCATCTCCATAGCCCGTTGATACGCCTAGTTGATGTGAGACTATCTTCTCCTTTTTTGTCTTCTCCACAACCACCATATTCTATTCCACCTATAGTGCTATGTCCATGGCTCATGCTCATGTATTGCATGAAAGTTTAAAAAGTTTGAGAATACTAAAGTATGAAACAATTGCTTGGCTGAAACCGGGGTTGTGCATGATTTAAATATTTTATGTGATGAAGATAGAGCATAGCCAGACTATATGATTTTGTAGGGATATCTTTCTTTGGCCATGTTATTTTGAGAAGACATGATTGCTTTATTAGTATGCTTGAAGTATTATTGTTTTTATGTCAATATTAAAATTTTGTTTTGAATCTTATGGATCTGAATATTCTTGCCACAATAAATAAGATTACATTGATAAATATGTTAGGTAGCATTCCACATCAAAAATTCTGTTTTTATCATTTACCTACTCGGGGACGAGCAGGAATTAAGCTTGGGGATGCTTGATACGTCTCCAACGTATCTATAATTTTTGATTGTTCCATGCTTTTATATTATCCATCTTGGGTGTTTTATATGCATTTATATGCTGTTTTATATGATTTTTGGGACTAACCTATTAACCTAGAGCCCAGTGCTAGTTTCTATTTTTTTCCTTGTTTTTGAGTTTTACAGAAAAGGAATACCAAACGGGGTCCAATTGACGTGCCAATTTTTTATAATTTTTTATGGACCAAAACAAGCCCCTGGAGTAAAAGAGTTGGGCCAGAAGAGTCCCGAGCCATCCACGAGGGTGGAGGGCGCGCCCTACCCCCTTGGGCACGCCCCCCTATCTCGTGGATGAGGGTATGTACCAGTAGCTATGTGTTTGATCTCTCTCTCTCTCTCTCTCTCTCTCTCTCTCTCTCTTGTGTTTTTGATTTGGCACGATCTTGATGTACCGCGAGCTTTGCTATTATAGTTGGATCTTATGATGTTTCTTCCCCTCTACTCTCTTGTAATGGATTGAGTTTTCCCTTCGAAGTTATCTTATCGTGTTGAGTCTTTAAGGATTTGAGAACACTTGATGTATGTCTTGCGTGGTATACCCGTGGTGACAATGGGGTATTCTATTGATTCACTTGATGTATGTTTTGGTGATCACCTTGCGGGTTCCGTGACCTTGGGAATCTATGCATAGGGGTTGGCACACGTTTTCGTCTTGACTCTCCGGTAGAAACTTTGGGGCACTCTTTGAAGTTCTTTGTGTTGGTTGAATAGATGAATCTGAGATTGTGTGATGCATATCGTATAATCATACCCGCGGATATTTGAGGTGACATTGGAGTATCTAGGTGACATTAGGGTTTTGGTTGATTTGTGTCTTAAGGTGTTATTTTACTACGAACTCTAGGGCTGTTTGTGAAACTTATAGGAATAGCCGAAGGGATTGATCGGAAAGAATAACTTTGAGGTGGTTTCGTACCCTACAATAATCTCTTCATTTGTTCTCCCTATTACTGACTTTGGAGTGACTCTTTGTTGCATGTTGAGGGATTGTTATATGATCTAATTATGCTACTATTGTTGAGAGAACTTGCACTAGTGATAGTATGAACCCTAGGCCTTGTTTCGAAGCATTGCAATATCGTTTCCGCTCACTTTTATCGCTTGCTACCTTGATATTTTTATATTTTTAGATTACAAATACCCATATCTACCATCCATATTGCACTTGTATCACCATCTCTTCGCCGAACTAGTGCACCTATACAATTTACCATTGTATTGGGTGTGTTGGGGACACAAGAGACTCTTTGTTATTTGGTTGCACGGTTGTTTGAGAGAGAGACCATCTTCATCCTACGCCTCCCACGGATTGATAAACCTTAGATCATCCACTTGAGGGAAATTTGCTACTGTCCTACAAACCTCTGCACTTGGAGGCCCAATAACGTCTACAAGAAAAGGGTTGTGTAGTAGACATCAGGGGTCATTTCATCCAAGCTGATGAACATTGCCTTGCTGTCTAAATGGTTATGGCGCATTGAGGCTGGCGAGGGCGGGCTATGGCGTCAAATTATATGTGCTAAATACCTACGTGGGCAACCTCTTACGTCTGCACCTCGATCGGGCGGATCCCAATTCTGGCAGTCAATCATGCAGTTATTGCGAGTCCTTGGGATCGGATCCTCGATTTCAGTGGGGACGGGTACCAACACCTTGTTTTGGCTAGATCGGTGGTCAGGCAATAGACCGTTGGCAGAAAGGTTCTATGCGCTATTTAGTATTTGCACTCGCCCACAACTCACAGTGAGTGCGGCCTTAGAGGACTTGGGGAGCATCGCCTTCCGACGCACCTTTGGCCCGCCTGAGCGGGACCAATGGGAGGAGTTGCTTGAATGCATAGCCCTCCACGCCCCCTCCCTTGAGGAGGACGCGATCTCATGGACACTTGAACCAAGTGGGAGGTTCTCGACCAAGTCCTTATATCACGGGCTATTGGCCTCGCCAGGTCCGAGCGAGTTAACTCTCCTTTGGGAGATTAAACTACTATTGAAGATCCGCATCTTCCTCTGGCAGTGGGTGCGCGACCGCCTCCCTTCGGGCACGGAGGTTCTAAAATGCAATGGCCCGAGGGATGGGCTATGCCCCTTATGCGGAGTGCTTGAGGACTCCAACCACATCTTCTTCCGCTGCCCGGCAGCGATCTTTCTTTGGAGTTGCCTCCGGGATATTGTCGGTGGCAATTGGTGCCATGACAACCTCCCGGACATGTTCCAGGAAATCCTCAGCCGGACATCCGGGTTGCGGCCCTCCCTTTGGGTGGTGATGGGCTCTCTCGCGTGGACTTTATGGACTGTGCCCAATAAACTAGTGATTGAGCATGTGATTCCAACTCGTGCGACTGACGCAATATTCAAACTGTGTGGTTTCTTACAGCTCTGGAGACCGCTTAGCAAGTGGAGTGACCGGGACAACCTTGAAACGATCATTACGGGTCTTCGCTCCACCGCCACATCCATTGCGCCGCCACATCCCCCTCCACCGCCTGAGCTAGATTAGCTAGTTGACTGCGTATTTTGTTGGGGTTTGTTGTGCTGTGCCCCCAGCTGAACTTATCTGCACTCTTTTTTTTGCTTTTGCTTTTGGTTGTGTTTGAACCTCAAACTCGTTGTTGTCGTCGGATGTTATCGGTGTGGTTGCTTTACAATTTAAAGCGGGGGGAAACCCTTTTCCGTCGAATATCTACAGTCAACAAAGAAACAGACCATCACCCTTGTTGCCTGGATTTTTTGTCAAAAGAGACCACCTGCCGAACAGAATTGTCAAAAAAAACCTGCTCCGAATGAAAGTGACAAAAAAGACCCCCTCGACCGTGGCGGCAGGCGCGCTGGGCGACATGTGGCACCTGCCGCCACGGTGCGAGGCGGCAGCCCGTGCCGCCACGGTGCCAGGCGGCAGGCTCGGCATAACCACGGTGCGAGGCGGCAGCCCGTGCAGCCACGGTGCCAGGCGCGACGGAACGGGTTGGCGATGTGGGCCCCAGCCGCCTCAGGGGCTGGCGGCAGGACTGTGCCGGTGGGCCTGGCCGCCACTCTAGCTGGCGGCAGGTCTCTGCATGCGCTCTACGTGCCGCTCGTCTAGTACTGACTAAGGAACATGCATGCGTGCTCTACGTACCAGTGCTAAATAAACATGCATGGGGCAAGGCAACTACATAAGCAGTTTAATTAAGCCGAGTCTGATTTGCCATGCATCATTTCTTGTCGTCTCGTCACAAGTTTTCATGTTCGTTCTCATGCATGCTACGAAAATAATTCCATCGTCTCTCTCTGTATGCGGGGTATTTCAGATCGACGAGACGATGCGACGAGGCTACCTAGCTAGGCTAGGCCACTGTGATGTGCGCCACGATGCGACGAGGCTACCTACCTGTGCTGCCGCCTCAGCCACAGGCGGCAAGCCCCACCACCTGGCCTCCGTTACGTCACGCGAGCAACTGCACCGTAATCAGCGGGCCGCCGCCTGCCCGGCTGGCGGCAGGGGCTGCCGCCTCCCACCGTGGCAGCAGGTGCCACGTGTCGCCCGGCACGCCTGCCGCCACGGCCGAGGGGGTCCTTTTTGTCATTTTCATTCGGATGGGGCCTTTTTTGACAATTTCGTTTGGCAAGTGGTCTTTTTGACAAAAGATCTGTTGCCTGGGGCCTGAAGCCGCCGCTGCTTGGGAGAGTTGCATAGGTGGGTCAAGAGCGAGTAGACAATCTTGTCGAACTAGGGGTGGAAGTGGAGGAGTGTAAGTAATGATACTAAAGGTGGAGGGTTCTTATACCCTTTCTCCTTCTTTAATAGTACAAGTAGATTATGGTACGCATGCTATGCATATTATAAAAAGGAAAAACACAAGATAATTGTTCGGTGAAGGAGAGAGACAGAGAGGACACAAAAGAGAGAGCAGAGCCGAGAGTTGATCTCGTTGTCTCTCTCTCTCTCTTTTATTTTGGAGAAGCGTTGTACATCATTGTATTTAATGCTATGTAGTGCTAACTCAAAACATATCATACTGTGATCTAAAATAGAAAAATGATTAATCGTTGCGGACCGTAATGTGTAGACACTGGTATGACACTCGGACGAAAACTAACAAATGTTAAGTCGACATCAACGTGGAACATTCGCAACCGTCATCGAGCACGGAGAACCCCCTCGAATCTTGGCCTTGCAGAGAAGCACCTTGTCGTAGCATGCCGCGATGTTGCATCCCAACGGTATCTTCACCGCCACGTCCACCGCCGCGTCGCCTCGCTTCAGCTCGCCGACGAGCTGGTCCCGAAGGAAGCGCGGCACCGTCACGTTCTGCCCCCACGCCCTGGCCCGGCCCTCTTGCTCCCCCTTCGCCTCCACGCAGAACGACGCCACGGAGCCCTTGCCGAGGAAGGCGTCGCCGTACGACACGGACGCCGTCGAGAGAAGCGGGACGCACGCCTGATCCCTGTCGCCGGAGTTGTTGACGTGCAGGGTGAGGTTGAACACCGGGGAGAGGGTCGGCCGGTCGCCCGCGACGTCGGCCAGGTCCAGCCCGGCCACGCCGGTGATGGCCACCGAGTACCGGGGGGGCTGGCTGTAACTGCGATCATAATCATGCGTGTGCTCGTAGATCAACGCTACCACGCCGACCAAGATCACGATGAACGCCACGGTAGCGAGCAGGCAGCAGCATACGCTTACGTAGCCGTCTTGTTCCGCCATGCTGGAAAAAAAAAACAGCTTTTCCTGATCGATCCTCACGTGCTCTTTGATCAGGAAGGTGGTTCAGCGATATATAAAGGAGAGGATGAATCGATGCCGTTGCCCTGGCAAGTTCACCGACGGGGCGTGGTAGTCCCGGAATCTGAAAGCTGTTTTGCGGAGAGGATTCGTGGCTGTCCCTGATTCTTTTTCTTTTTTCGTTTCTTTTCTGAGGGGAGTCGTCCCGGGTTCTGCAAGGCGTGCTAGCTCTGCCGTATTAATCCGAGGAACTATGTACCACCTCTCATACGTCCGCGGACACGCCAAGTTAGCGACCGGATATATATAAAAAAATAACCTAACTAGACACCTCATATCATACCTATACGTTCGGGTTGTACATAAACCCCTTGTACTGAGGATAAATGTAGGAAGGATATAAAGACGTCCGGACGCGTCCAGGCAGTCCGCCACGTAGGACGCGATCCGCCCCGGACCATCTTTTTCTCTTTGTTTTTTTTTCTTTCTCTTTTTTCCCTCTGCCAATTATATGCAAGTGACCAGACATATAAGGAAGAAAATGAGAAGTGTGGATGCATGAACGAAAAAATAGGGGCTTAAAACCGACAAGCCCAATCACTGGCCGGGCGCGCCTGCGGACATTTAAAAGGGTCAAATTTGCTAAGTCCAGCTATAGCTGCTCTAACGCCTCTGGGCTGACTGGCCCTCTGCCAACGAGGGTGGCATGAGGTGCTCTCAGCCATGACAAACCGTAAAAGGATGACATCAGGCCCACCTGACTAATTAATTCTAATATGTATACTATTATTATTTTTAGAGAAGGAGAATGATCCTCGGCCTCTACATCAGAGCAATGTGTGCAGTCATATATTATTAATAATGTAAAATCCAGCAGCCGAACAACCTCGACCCAGAAATAAAGCGGAGAACAAACCCTGAGGTCATATACCTCGCTACAGTAACTCCCCAGTTAGCCACTAACCTTATATTACAACACACATCAGAAACGGAAAATATACAACTCCTAGACTACGCCTTCAAGAAGGAATCATCGCACGTGCGCCGATGATGATGAGTCCACTACAAGGTTGAACTCCGGATTCTCATCCCCAAAACCAAGCTTTAGTCCACCACCTTTAGCAAGGACACGACGCATGCGTGCGTCGACATAGCCCGACCAGAGATCTTGTGTTTCCACCGGAGTGCGTAAACTCGTCGTTGAAGCCATATGCACCATCCGTCCTTATCCGTCTACCGACACCTTGATAGCCGGATACCTCTAGAGAAGACAACGGATAACAAAGAGGTCCATACCTCCTGCCTCCCGCTACTGTCGCACCACCTTCCATCCCACAACAACAGACTAAACATGACACCTCCGCCAGAGCCACCGTGCATCAGCTTCCGGTAGCAGGCATGACTTGACGTCTCCGAATAAGACGTCGAGTGTAGCATCCGCCGGTAGCGCATCCACTTGCTGGCGACAGGCACTACCCGACAACGCTGAAAGAGGCACATGTGTCACCTGCTGAGCCGCATCGAACCGTGCCACTGATGAAAGATCGTCTCCCATTGAAAATTAATTTATCAAATAATTTGTCTTAATAAGTTATTGAGTGTTAAATCTAGGGTTTGATCGTTGATGGGATGCAAGTACAACCACTGTCCTCTCTTTACACCAATGCTTGATATTTAATGTACAAATCATGCTGATATGAGAAGCGACTCCTGGCTAGCGTTTCCCCTCCTCCCGTCGATGATGCCGCGGGTCTGCTCGCCTCCGATTGCCTTGGGTCGTGGAGGTCCAGAGGACCCCGCCCCTCGCAGACAGGAGGGACCCTGCTCTCGTTCTTGTTTGGTTCATCATCTCGGTTGGGGCTATGTAGCGGTGTCGGTACCGTGTCAGCTGGGTTCATGGACCCAATTACGCATGAACCACGGTCGCTCCTCGGCCTAAACTCAAGAAGACAGAAGAATTACCTATCACTGTTTTTCCCTTAGCTAGTGGTGGTATGCAGATTCTCGTCAAGAGCTACATCAACAAACTCTTGAAGATGGAGCCCAGTCTCCATAGTGGCACGCAGATCTTTGTCAAGGTCTGCATGATCTTCAACCAAACCCGCCAAAGCTATAAGAAGCAAGACAGAACCATCCGATAATAAGCCCGGATGGACAAGACCCGGGAACAGCTACGCCCGGCAACGACCATTCCACCGTTGGCCCACACTCAGCAAGCGTCGACAGCAAGCTATCGCCCCCCACGCATGGCGCGGTTGTTCTGTGTGCACAAGTGGAGGGACAAAATGCGAGGGGTGAATCACCCCCACGCTCCGTCGCATGGCGCAAACCTGTATGGGGCCGTGTCGCGCCCTACACAAGTGACACCATGGGCGGTGGTGACAAGACATGCGTTCATTCCCGGAAGCAAGAAGGCGAAGACACTTCATCAGGCATTTAATGCACATACCTAACTGGTCGGACCAGGTTGACTTCCTTAGTGGCAAAACTATTGTGGTACCCTTGAGCTATAAAAGGAGGACCTAGCTACTGGGGAAGGGAGGAGGGAAAAAGGAAGAAGGAAGGAACAAGTAGGAACAGAAGGTTGGACATTTGGTAGAACACCAGTAGGAGTACACTACTTTTTCCATTCCCGAGAAAGACTTATATCTCGCCATCCACTAAAGAAACACACACATAAAGCAGGAGTAGAGTATTATGCAACTATGCAGCCCGAACATGGGTGAATCACCGTGTCATTTCATGCATTTCTGTGGTGATAGATCCTCACCTTGCGCCCCACTCACGGATCAACAAGGGACGTTCACAGTCTTTGGTGTCTCGCGTGTGTTTTGTACACATGCGGTGACAGGCGGCGGTGTTGTCCCATACTAGGAACAATGTCGCGGACATCTGATCTCATCCTGATGGTGCGTATAGCATCATCAAAGAGCATGTGGTGGTGTGTCTATATCTGAGCTCGCAAGATTCAGTCAGAGCTGGTCTG
Source organism: Triticum timopheevii (assembly GCA_963921465.1). Classification (NCBI taxonomy): domain Eukaryota; kingdom Viridiplantae; phylum Streptophyta; class Magnoliopsida; order Poales; family Poaceae; genus Triticum; species Triticum timopheevii. The sequence goes on along the minus strand of OY997264.1, from coordinate 473,949,833 downwards.
TGGCGGATTTGTTTGGATCCGGTCTTCTGTCATATGTCTATCGGGTTTAATCCTTCCAGTATGCACTTCTCTTCATTAACGATGGCTGTTGTTCTGGTGTGTTAGTCCTATGGGGCGTTAGCACGATGAGTTTCCGACTATCTAATACAACAAGGTTTTCCTGACTCCTGTGAGGGAGTGCCGATGGTGGTGGCGTACCTTCCGCTCTCTCGGGTGGTCCACAAGCACGATTGTATTTGATTGCTATTTCTGGTGTTATATGTACTGTCATAACAGATGATGAATATATGGAAGTTTCTCTGAAAAAAGACAACGAATTCAATCTTCACAGTGCGTCATATCTCAAATAGTCATGTTTATTCTCTAGAAGTGCCTATTTTGCCCGTTGACTTAAAAATATTTATTTCTCAACCAAAGTTCATAACGGTCAGATGCATATCTTCTAATCATATTGTACATGCATGGATCACAATTTCCCCTCAAAAAAGATCACAATTAGTAAATTAGATACTTCTTAGCGTCGATTATGAAAAGTGATTTTCAGTGGTCGAGAAATAGAAAACCATTATTTGTGAAATATGATTGTATATATCAATATCAGAATTTGAGATTGCAAGAATGTCAACTCTTGGGCTATATATATGGCCTTGGTTTAATTAACTAGGTTGGGGGACGGTTGGTTAGTTTGTTGATCCAATTTGATAGCAAAGCTTACACCGTATCTGATTAGACTAATCTCGTTTTGAATAATTAAATATACTAGATGATGCCCCATGTGTTGCTGCGAGAGGGTGTTAAAACAATGTATAAATAAATGTGAAAGTGTTTTTAGTTTACATTTAAAAAAAGGTGACAAAATTATGTATAATATTTGGGAGACTTGACTTCCAACTGCTCATGGATCTTTTCATTAACCTTTTTTTGTAAGGTCACCGTGGGAAGGGGATCCCTCCCAACCAGAATATACTGCTCAAAATGCTACCAAAGCCAAAAGTCGTCCCTTAAGCTTTGGCTGATCCAGTTTATAAGGAAAACGGGATGGAAAACCTAAACAAATTGACCCACCCATAAGGGAAACCGGGCCGAAAACCGTACAAGTAGCAAGGTTACAAAATATAAGAAAAAAATTGATGTATATCAATGATGAAAGATGAGAAGAAAGAACGCCCAGGAGAAGGCACGACCTAACTACCGAAGGACCATCACCACAAAGGCACAAGTAGAAGTGGAGTGTCATCGAGGGATCACAATACCAAGACTAAGTAAGCAACCTAACGCACCACACCGGCGTGCATACCGCACCACACGACACAACTCAGGAGTATCCACAACCAATGAGTGACAACACGAACCTTGACTGGGAGCTCCGCTATGGGAATTTGAAACGATTAGTAGGTTTGGGGAGGCATCTTGCGTCATCGAAGAGCAAAGATGAACCGGAACAACACCAAAAGACCTAATCTCACCGCAACACAACGGCCACCATGACAGGTTCTTCAACATGCACAGCAACATGGTCGACACTAGGGAACACCACCAAAGACGCCATCACCAACATCCCCACATGCCTCCGCCGACGACACCACATAACCAGCTCCACCTTCATCCAAAATGGTCCTACAACAGCAACGGGGACTCCAAAAGTGATGACTCCAAGGAGTATGTGATGTCCAGGACACAACCGCCACCCGATCATGCATCGCTCGATCTAAGGTTTTCACCTGGAGCATGGGCGTTGTTGTGGAGTGATACGTCTCCAACGTATCTATAATTTTTTATTGTTTCATGCTATTATATTACCCCTTTTGGATGTTTATGGGCTTTATTTTACCCATTTATATCATTTTTGGGACTAACCTACTAACCGGAGGCCCAGCCCATATTGCTATTTTTTTGCCTATTTCAGTATTTCAAAGAAAAGGAATATCAAACGGAGTCCAAATGGAATGAAACCTTCGGGAGCATGATTTTTGGAACGAACGTGATCCACAGGACTTGGAGTGCAAGTCAAGAAGCAGCCGAGGCGGCCACGAGAGGGTAGGGCGCGCCCACCCCTACAGGGCGCGCCCCCTATCTCGTGGGCCCCTCGGCGGCCACCAACGTACTTCTTCCTCCTATATAAGCCTACGTACCCCGAAAACATCCAGGGAGCCAACGAAACACAATTTCCACCACGTAACCTTCTGTATCCGCGAGATCCCATCTTGGAGCCTTCGCCGGTGCTCCGCCGGAGGGGGAATCGACCATGGAGGGCTTCTACATCAACACCATAGCCCCTCCGATGAGTTGTGAGTAGTTTACCATAGACCTTTGAGTCCATAGTTATTAGCTAGATGGCTTCTTCTCTCTTTTTGGATCTCAATACAATGTTCTCCCCCTCTCTTGTGGAGATCTATTCGATGTAAACTCTTTTTGCGGTGTGTTTGTCGAGATCCGATGAATTGTGGGTTTATGATCAAGTTTATCTATGAGAAATATTTGAATCTCCTCTGAATTCTTTTATGTATGATTGAGTTATCTTTGCAAGTCTCTTCGAATTATCAGTTTGGTTTGGCCTACTAGATTGATCTTTCTTGCCATGGGAGAAGTGCTTAGCTTTGGGTTCAATCTTGCGGTGTCCTTACCCAGTGACAGAAAGGGTTGCAAGGCACGTATTGTATTGTTGCCATCAACGATAAAAAGATGGGTTTTATATCATATTGCATGAGTTTATCCCTCTACATCATGTCATCTTGCTTAAGGCGTTACTCTGTTCTTATGAACTTAATACTCTAGATGCAGGCAGGAGTCGGTCGATGTGTGGAGTAATAGTAGTAGATGCAGGCAGGAGTCGGTCTACTTGTCACGGACGTGATGCCTATATACATGATCATGCCTAGATAATCTCATAATTATTCGCTTTTCTATCAATTGCTCGACAGTAATTTGTTCACCCACCGTAATACTTATGCTATCTCGAGAGAAGCCTCTAGTGAAGCATATGTCCCCCAAGTCTATCTCTTATCATATTTGCTTCCAATTTACTTTTATTTGCATCTTTACTTTTTGCATCTATATTATAAAATACCAAAAATATATTTATCTTATCATACTATTTCTATTAGATCTCACTTTCGCAAGTGGCCGTGAAGGGATTGACAACCCCTTTTTTGCGTTGGTTGCGAGTTCTTTGTTTGTTTGTGTAGGTGTGTGGGACATTTGAGGAGCCTCCTACTGGATTGTTACCTTGGTTCTCAAAAACTGAGGGAAATACTTACGCTACTATTGTTGCATCACCCTTTCCTCTTCAAGGAAAACCAACGCAAGCTCAAGACGTAGCAAGAAGGATTTTTGGCGCCGTTGCCGGGGAGGTCTTCGCTCAAGTCAAGACATACCAAGTACCCATCACAAACTCATCTCCCTCGCATTTACATTTTGCCATTTGCCTCTCGCTTTCCTCCCCCCCACTTCACCCTTGTCGTTTTATTCGCCCTCTCTTTCCCAATCTCCTCCTTTCTTTTCCGCTTGCCTTTTTCGGTTTGCTTGTGTGTTGGATTACTTGTTGCCATGGCGCAAGATAATACCAAATTGTTTGATTTCTCGAATACCAATAATAATGATTTCTTTAGTACTCCAATTGCTCCTCTTAATGATGCTGAGTCTTGTGAAATCAATACTGCTTTGCCGAATCTTGTTATGAAAGATCAATTCACCGGCCTTCCTAGTGAAGATGCCGCTACTCATCTAAACAACTTTGTTCATTTGTGTGATATGCAAAAGAAGAAAGATACGGATAACGATATTGTTAAATTGAAGTTATTTCCATTTTCACTTAGAGATCGTGCTAAAGTTTGGTTTTCATCTTTGCCTAAAAATACTATTGATTCTTGGAACAAGTGCAAAGATGCTTTTATCTCTAAGTATTTTCTTCCCGCTAAGATTATCACTCTTAGGAACGATATTATGAATTTTAAACAACTTGATCATGATCATGTTGCCCAATCTTGGGAAAGAATGAAATTGATGATTCGCAATTGCCCTACTTATGGTTTGAGTTTATGGATGATCATACAAAAATTTTGTGCCGGTTTGAACTTTGCTTCTAGAAATCTCTTAGATTCGGCCGCGGGAGGCACGTTTATGGAAATCACGTTAGGAGATGCTACAAAACTTCTTGATAATATTATGGCAAATTATTCTCAATGGCACACCGAAAGATCTTCTAGTAAAAAAGTGCATGCTATAGAAGAAATCAATATTTTGAGTGGAAAGATGGATGAACTTATGAAGATGTTTGATACAAAAAATACTCCTCTTGATCCCAATGATATGCCTTTGTCTACTTTGATTGAGAATAATAATGAATCTATGGATGTGAATTTTGTTGGTAGGAATAGTTTTGGAAACAATGCTTATAGAGGAAATTTTAATTCTAGACCGTTCCCTAGTAATCCTCTAATAATTATGGAAATTCCTACAATAATTCTTATGGTAATTTTAATAACATGCCCTCTGATTTTGAGAATAATGTGAAAGAATTTATAATTTCTCAAAAGAATTTTAATGCTTTGCTTGAAGTAAAATTGCTCAAAGTTGATGATTTGGCTAGGAACGTTGATAGACTTTCGCTTGATGTTGATTCTCTTAAACTTAGATCTTCTTCCCCTAAGCATGATATTAATGAGTCTCTCAAAGTAATGAGAATTTCCATTGACGAGTGCAAGGAAAGAACCGCTAGATTGCGTGCTAAGAAAGATAGCTTTATAAAGGCGTGTTCTTCTAGTTTCCATGAAACTAATGATGAAGATCTTAAAGTTATTGATGCGTCTCCTATTAGATCTTTGTTTTGCAATACGAATCTTGATAATAATGGGACTGAAGATGAGTCAACTTTACTTAGAAGGCGTCCCAAGAATTCGGAGTTTTTAGATCTTGATGCTAAATTTGGTAAAAGTGGGATTGGAAAGGTCATGACTTTAAATAGTATTAAACCCACCATCTCGGATTTCAAGGAATTTGATTATGATAATTGTTCTTTAGAATGTTGTATTTCCTTGTTGCAATCCGTTGTTAATTATCCTCATGCTTATAGTCAAAATAAAGCTTTTACCAAACATATCGTTGATGCCTTGATGCAATATTATGATGAAAAACTTAATTTGGAAGTTTCTATACCTAGAAAACTTAATGATGAGTGGGAACCTACTATAAAGATTAGAATTAAAGATCATGAGTGTTTTGCTTTGTGTGATTTGGGTGCTAGTGTTTCCACGATTCCAAAAACTTTATGTGATATTCTAGGTTTCCATGATCTTGATGATTGCTCTTTAAATTTGCACCTTGCGGATTCCACCATTAAAAAACTAATGGGAAGTATCAATGATGTTCTCGTTGTTGCAAATAGAAATTTGGTGCCCGTAGATTTTATCGTTCTTGATATAGATTGCAATCTTTCTTGCCCTATTATTCTTGGTAGACCTTTCCTTAGAACGATTGGCGCGATTATTGATATGAAGAAAGGGAATATTAGATTCCAATTTCCATTAAAGAAAGGCATGGAGCACTTTCCAAGAAAGAAAGTCAAATTACCTTATGGATCTATCATGCGAACTACTTATGAATTGAGTGCCAAAGATGGCACTACTTAGATCTATCTTCGCTTTTATGCCTAGCTAGGGGCGTTAAACGATAGCGCTAGTTGGGAGGCAACCCAATTTTCTTTGTGTTTTTTGTTTTTGTTCCTGTTTAGTAATAAATCTTGCATCTACATCATGTTTAGATGTGTTTTTATCTTTTAATTAGTGTTTGTGCCAAGTAGAACCTATAGGATAACCTATGATGATAGTTGATTTGATTCTGCTGAAAAACAGAAACTTTGCACGCACGAATTTAATTTTTTTAATTGATTCTTTTTGCTGCTGATCAATAGACAAATTTTCCAGGACTTCCTATTTTGGTAGGATTTTTAGAGTTCCAGAAGTTTGCGTTAGTTATAGATTGCTACAGACTGTTCTGTTTTTGATAGATTCTATTTTTCGTGTGTTGCTTGCTTATTTTGATGCATCTATGGCTAGTAAAATAGTTTATAAACCATAGAGAAGTTGGAATACAGTAGGTTTAACACCAAAATAAATAAAGAATGAGTTCATTACAGTACCTTATGTAGTGGTATTGTTTTCTTTCACTAACGGAGATTATAAGATTTCCTGTTGAGTTTTGTGTTGTGAAGTTTTCAAGTTTTGGGTAAAGCTTTTATGGACTATGGAATAAGGAGTGGCAAGAGCCTAAGCTTGGGGATGCCCATGGCACCCCAAGATATTCAAGGATAGCCAAAAGCCTAAGCTTGGGGATGCCCCGGGAAGGCATCCCCTCTTTCGTCTTCGTTCATTGGTAACTTTACTTGGAGCTATATTTTTATTCGCCACATGATATGTGTTTTGCTTGGAGCGTCGTGTATTATATTAGTCTTTGCTTTTGAGTTTACCACAATCATCCTTGCTGTACACACCTTTTGGGAGAAGCCCACTTGATTAGAATTTGCTAAAATACTCTATGTGCTTCACTTATATCTTTTGAGCTTGATAGTTTTTGCTCTAGTGCTTCACTTATATCTCTTAGAGCACGGCGGTGGATTAATTTTGAAGAAATTGCTAGTCTCTCATGCTTCACTTATATTATTTTGAGAGTCTTTTTAGAACAGCATGGTATTTGATATGGTTACAAAGTTGGTCCTAGAATGATGAGCATCCAAGTTGGGTATAATAAAAACTGTCATATAAAGTGAATTGGATGCTATGATCAATTTGATGCTTGATAATTGTTTTGAGATATGGAGGTAGTGATATGAAAGTCATGCTAGTTGAGGTGATTATGAAAAATGCCTGCGTTAAGGTTTGTGATTCCTGTAGCATGCACGTATGGTGAACCGCTTTGTGATGAAGTTGGAGCACAATTTTATTTATCGATTGTCTTCCTTATGAGTGGCGGTCGGGGACGAGCGATGGTATTTCCCTACCAATCTATCCCCCTAGGAGCATGCGTGTAGTACTTTGTTTTTGATGACTTCTAGATTTTTCTAATAAGTATATGAGTTCTTTTGACTAATGTTGAGTCCATGGATTATACGCACCCTCACCTTTCCACCATTGCTAGCTTCTCTTGTGCCGTGCAACTTTCGCCGGTATCATACACCCACCATATATCTTCCTCAAAACACCCACCATACCTACCTATTATGGCATTTCCATAGCCATTCCGAGATAGATTACCATGCAACTTTCCACCGTTCCGTTCATATGACACGCATTACTTTTGTCATATTGCTCTTTGCATGATCATGTAGTTGACATCGTATTTGTGGCAAGGTCACCTTCATAATTTTTATACATGTCGCTTTTCATTCATTGCATATCCCGGTACACCGCCGGAGGCATTCATATAGAGTCATATCTTGTTCTAGCTTTGAGTTGTAATTCTTGAGTTGTAAATCCATAAAAGTGTGATGATCTTCATTATTAGAGCATTGTCCTAGTGAGGAAAGGATGATGGAGACTATGATTCCCCCATAAGTCGGGATGAGACTTCGGACTTTACAAAAAGAAAAAAAGAAAAAGGCCAAAGAAAAGAAAAGAAAAGAAAAGAGAAAAGAAAAAATAAAATGAGAGAAAAAGAGAGAAAGGACAATGCTACTATCTCCTTTTCCACACTTGTGCTTCAAATTAGCACCATGATCTTCATGATAGAGAGTCTCATATGTTGTCACTTTCATATACTAGTGGGAATTTTTCATTATAGAACCTGGCTTGTATATTCCAATGATGGGTGTCACGCCCAATATGAGACCCTATCCAAGAGGAACTCGAAGGTCCCACCAAGGATAGACCCGCATATTGAAACGCTTTTGCAAGGTGGATATCACTACATTAACATTACATAAATAGATGGGGATACATCCAATACATACAATGTCACATGAATACAACAATACAACATACAAGAACAACATCCGACTACGGATGAATCATAAACAGAAACTCAAACAATATCCACCCTGCTAGCCCAGGCTGCCGACCGGGAACCTATCCCCTGATCGAAGAAGCAGAAGAAGAACTCAACGCAAGCAAACATCGCTCTCGCGTCAGGATCATCGCAAAACCTATATCTGCAACTGTTGTTGTAGTAATCTATGAGCCACGAGGACTCAGCAATCCCATTACCATGGGTATCAAGACTAGCAAAGCTTAATGGGAAAGGAAGGGGTAAAGTGGTGAGGTTGCAGCAGCGACTAAGCATGATATGGTGGCTAACATACGCAAATGAGAGCGAGAAGAGAAACAAAGGAACGGTCGTGAACTAGCAATGATCAAGAGGTGACCCTAAACACCTACTTATGTCAGTCATAACCCAGAAACCGTGTTCACTTCCCGGACTCCGCCGAGAAGAGACCATCACGGCTACACACGCGGTTGATGCGTTTTATTTCGGATCTGGTGTCAAGTTATCTACAACCGGACATTAACAAATTCTCATCTGCCACATAACCGCGGGCACGGCTCTCGAAAGTTTATACCCTGCAGGGGTGTCCCAACTTAGCCCATGACAAGCTCTCGCGATCAACGAAGGAATAGACCTTCTCCCAGGAAGACCCGATCAGTCTCGGAATCCCGGTTTACAAGACATTTCGACAATGGTAAAACAAGACCAGCAAGACCTCCCGGCGTGCTGACATCCTGATAGTAGCCGCGCGTATCTCGTCTCAGGCCACGACCGGATGAGCAGTACGTACAACTAGAACCAGCCCTCAAGTTTCCCCGAGGTGGCGCTGCAAGTGGCTCTAGTTTGGACCAACACTTAGACAAGCATTGGCCCAGGGGCTGAATAAAGATGACCCTCGAGAGAGCGACTCCCAAGGGGAAAAGTAGGTGGTGGTGAGGCAAATGGTAAAACCAATGTTGGGCCTTGCTGGAGGAGTTTTATTCAAAGCGAACTGTCAGGGGGGGTCCCATAAATCACCCGACCGCGTAAGGAACGCAAAATCCGGGAACATAACACCGGTATGACGGAAACTAGGGCGGCAAGAGTGGAACAAAACACCAGGCATAAGGCCGAGCCTTCCACCCTTTACCAAATATATAGATGCATTAATAATATAAGAGATATTGTGATATCCCAACATAACCCTGTCCACCATGGAGAAATCTTCAACTTCACCTGCAACTAGCAATGCTATAAGAGGGCTGAGCAAAGCGGTAACATAGCCAAGCAACGGTTTGCATAGGAAAAGGTGTCAAAGGTTAGAGGTTCATGGCAATTTGGGAGGCTTGAGGAACAAGTGATAGGAAGCGCAGCATAGCGATAGAACGAAACAACTAGCATAGCAATGATAGTAGTGAGATCCAGGGTAGCGGTCATCTTGCCTGAAATCCCGCAAGGAAGAAGAACGAGTCCATGAAGAAGATGAAGCCACGAAGACGAACCACACGTAGACGAACGAATCCTCACGATCGCAACAAAACGGGAACTATCGAGAAGAAGCACACAACATGGTAAACACACCACACATGAACAAGACATGATGCACAACAAGCATGATGCATGAGAAAGCTAGATGAGGCTACTCATGGCAAGAGATGATGCAAACAAGAACAACACACCAAGGTAAGTTTAAATGAGGCCGGGAACAGCATATAACAATTCCGGTAAGTCCTCATGTGCAAATTTCGAAATTGGTCCAGATCTGAATAAACCTTATGCTCAAGTTGTTAAACAGCAAGTTAAGATGCACCAAGATGATCTACACGAAATTCTAGTCAAGTTACATATAAAGTTCATTAGATTCGAAGCTACGGTCTAGAAGATATGAGCAAAGCAAGATAAACATGGCATTGATGCAAAAAAGCATACAAACATCAAGCAAACACCTCAAAACAAGGATGCAACATGATAATATGAAACAACATGCAAAATCAATCAAGTTTCATATAGAGCACACTCAAAACGGAGCAACGGTTCAACACACACACACTATACAAGTCATAACAACAATCTGTCAATAACAGCAACTAGGCATCTTACAAGCATCAAAACAACATGCTACAGCACCCCAACATAAGAACAAAAGGCATGGGCATGAAGTACAGGTAAAGCACAACAAAACATGAACACTGAGCTATCTCCATAAAATACTAGAACATGCTCAAAAGGACATGGTAAGATTGCAAATTATAACAGTTTCAGACTTTAGCAGAAATAACATCAGGTTGCAATGTTTAGAGCTATCAAACAACATGTTACAGGAACTTATCATGGCAAACAAAGGCATGGCATGAATCTACTAATTACATAGATCAAAAGTCCCTTACTGACCATGAGCCAAAAAGGATCAGAAGATATGATGGCACCCATGTAAACATGGCAAGTTATATTACAGATTTAAACATGGCAGGAACAACAATAAGTAGGCATGTTGGTGAGCTTGAACCACTCACCACAGAGCAATACATGGCATGGCAAGAAAACCAACAGTAAGAAGACATGTTTATGAAGCTAAGCATGGCAAGAGCAAGTTCATAGGGTTCATGGATCACTAGGAGAACACATGGAAACAACTGAACTTAATGTAAACAGGCTGACAGCAACATTATTAAGCAACTTTGGAGCAAGATATGAATAATCTACAGCAAGCTATAAATGCTACCGGGGGCATGGATAGATAGAGCATGACATATAGATCAAAACATGTTTATAGAACATCTCCAGATTATGCATAGAATGATTAGTAAAAGCATGTTAACATGGCATCACAAAATTACAGAATCTGTCTAGCAAAACAGCAACAGCAAGTACCCTCCTTAACAAGCTCGATTCACTCACCACAAGTCATTGCATGACAAGATAAGCATAGCATCATCAAGAAGACATGTTTGTGAAACAAACCAAGGCAAGAACAAGTCCATAGCATGCAAGGATCAACTATAGCAAGCGTGGCCATATTGAATAACATGTAAACAATCTGCCAGGAAACATTTTGAAGCAAAAGTAGAGCACTCAAATGACATGCTAGACTACTCCATAATTGCAAACAAGGGCATGAATGGATAGAAAACAACCATATGTTCAAAACACCCTTACTGAAGTATCTCTAAATATGCATGGATCTCTCTATAGCATCAAGTTTACATGGCATCAAAATAACAGCAGAACAGGGACTAAAATCAGCAACATCACGATGCCTAGTTTGCATGCTTGTGCTAGTCACCACATTGATCACAAAAATACATGGCATACACCCCTGGAAAGATGGCATGGCATAGATCAAAACACATGTAGACATCAACCTCATAGGATGCACACATCAATCATGGCAAAAATGACAAAAGAGCAAGTTATAACAGTTTCAGCAGGTTAACATCAACATGCACTCTTCCAACAGCATTTCGGGCATCAAGATGAGCTCAAAAGAAAATGATGCAATGGAATGAAATGAAGTACTCGTCGAGGCGAACAATTAGACATATTACACGCACGAAACGGAGCTACGGATGCAGAGATACAGCATGATGAATATGGCATAATTATGAAAAATGCTTCGGGGACTTAGTGGATTTTCGGAGGGGGGAAGTCAACCTAGTGGATTTTCGGAGGGGGGGAAGTCAACCTGCGGGCACGGATTACGAGGCTCGCCGGAGTTCTCGCCAGAGAGCGGCCGGGGAGTCGGAGGAGGTGGCCCCGGCCCGGATCTTGCCGGATCCGGCCGGTGGCGCGCAGGAGGGGCGACGGGGGAGGCGCGGCGGCGCTCCTCCGGCGACCAGAGGCGGCGGGGCCGGCGAGGAGGGCCGGCGCGGGGCAGCGGCGCAGCTCCCGGGCGGCGGTGCGGGGCGCCTCCGCGGCGGCGGGGCCGGGCTGCGGCGGCGGCGCCGGGTCGGAGGGCGAGGGGCGACGAGGCGGCGGCTCCGGGTGCAGGCGGCGGCGGCGCGCGGCGGCGGCCGGCGGCGAGGCGCGAGGCGGAGGGGCGGCGAACGGCGGCGGCAGAGGCCAGCGCAGGCGGCGGGGCAGGCGGCGTCCGCGGGCGCGCGGCGGCGGCGGGCGGGCCGCGCGGGCCCGACGCGGGCCCCGCGGGCCGGCGGCGCGGACGGCGGCGGGAGAGGGACACGCGGCGGCCCTCGATTGGGCGAAAGCGCGGCGGCGGACGCGTCCGGCCAGGGCGGACGTGTCCGGCACGGAGAGGGAGGAGATCTAGGGTTTCAGGGGGAAAATATCCGCGAAAATGGAGGGGGGACCTATTTATAGGTAGAGGGAGCTAGGAGAGTCCAAATGAGGAGCGGTTTTCGGCCACGCGATCGTGATCGAACGAACGAGAGCATGGAGGGGAGTTTGCTGGGTTTTGGGCCACTTTGGAAGGGGTGTTGGGCTGCAACTCAAAGAGGCTTTATGGTTACCCGGTTAACCGTTGGAGTACCAAACGACCTCCAAATGGCACGAAACTTGACAGGCGGTCTACCGGTGCTATACCAAGGCCGCTTGGCAAACCTCGGGCCATTCCGAGAAAGTTTAACACCCGCACAAGCGAAGAGGTCAAAAGGGACCGCCGGATGACATAGGAGTGTCGGATTGCAAAACGGACAACGGGGAAAAAGCTCGGATGCATGAAACGAACATGTATGCAAAATGAGATGCACATGATGACACGATATGAAATGCATATGATGACATGGCAAAGTGCAACACGCAAGAAAATGACATGGCAACTACGGCGAATAACTGGCAGACACCTGGCGCAACGAATCCGGGGCGTTACAACACTCCTCCACTAACAAGAGATCTCGTCCCGAGATCTTAGGACCGAGATGGAAGGGAAAAGATGAGGTGAAACAAGAACTCAAGAGAAGAAGCACAGAATCGAGAGCACTCGGGAAGAAGAGAGGACCGACGAGAAATGACGAGAATCGAAAGCTCAGGAATCAGATAGACTATGACATCACTTGGTTAGAACGAGATAAGAAACGAATAAGACTGAAAGGATTTAGGCAGCACTCCGTCTGAAACATGGAGGAATAGAACACGAAGAACTCTTGAACAAAAATCTTGATGAACTCTTGAAGAATGAATTAAATCATGAAGAACCACCATGAAGAACTCCGGTGACAAAAGGATAATGAGATAGAAAAATGGATGAAGAAAAATAAGATGAGCCTTGCGATGATTTAGATGGAGGTTCTGACGAGATGGGCGAGGGAATTTGAACTCCGGAAAAGAAAAGATGAAAACACTTGGAACTAGAATTTATTCATCAAGAACAAACTCTAAAGGGAAGGATTACTCACTTGGATGAAATAAGAATAAGATTTATTGTATGCTTATCCTTCATCAAATTAAATTGATGACAAGCAATGGATTTTGCATACTACTTATTCTTCTTGAAAAGGATTAAGGAGAGAATAGCACAAAACTTGAGAAAGTCTTCATGAACCACCGGTAGGATTGAAAAGGACGAATGAATTAAAAATATAATAAAGGAAAGAGGATCTTGAACGAACCACCGTGAGAATTCGGAAATGACTGACGAAAGAGAATGAATCACCGGGAAGAATTAGAAGAACAAATATGATTGAGGGGATTTAGATGCAAAAGAACAGGAAGAACTCGAGCTGATTAATGAACACTTGAACGAAGCACCGGGATAAATAGAGAACGATAACTGGAATGATGGCCTCCGTTGAAAAGAAATGGGAAAACAACTCTTGAAATACTCTGGATGGGTAAGAAAGAATATCTAACAAACGGAATAATTCGAGAGGGTAACACAAATCTAGAGCCACGAATCTTCGAGAGAACGGACAAGATATAGAGGAATAACTCTTCTTCGGTCTTCAAATGACGACGAGAAAACCATCAAAATTACTGAGATACTCCGGGAGAATGAAAAGCAGAGAGGTTTAGCCAACAATGAAATGATTTGAAAACAATCTTGGAGAAGGCATGTGACTGATGGAATCCATTCTTATGTCACACTTGAAAAGAATTTAAGAATAACTCGGGAATAATTAGAAGAGTCAGGTAAGATCCTGGGAAAAGACCTGTGGGTTAGGGCCCACTAAAGAAAACACCGTTGGAAAGGATTGTTGAACAGATAGATGATGCACCGGAACAATGAAATCTTAGAATGAGGTGACAACCTCGAATTAATTCGAACACAGTCGAATCTCTTGAGATGTTCTAAGCACTCCGGAAGGATAAACTGGCGAGAGACGAACGAGCAAGGGGAAAAACACTTGAGCCGAGGAAAAGAATATGATCAACCCGAAAAACTTGAATTGAGTGCACCGGGAAAAGAAAGGGGTGAAGAGTGACGAACGAGACGAGAATTCACCGGTTGAAATAATTGAGGGAAGAATGAAGAGACTCCACATGAATGAAATTGATGGTCGAAAGAGACTCAGGCTCCGGGACGAAAAAGGGTGGGAGGGCGGGGAAAAAACAAACGCAACTTGGAAGGGGAAACCGACGAACAACTTGAAGAGAAAACACCGGTTGGAATAATTGAGGAAAGAAAGCACATAATTCGCACGAGTAGAAAGCATACTCGATTACGGACTCCGGTTCCGAGAGGAAGAAGGATGGGCGGGTGGGAAAAGAAAACAACTGAGGATTGAACTTGGCAACGATGAAGAGGCTCGAGTCAACTTGACGAGAAATGCACCGGATGAAAAGAGCTGAGAAACAACTATCGGAAAACCAACTGCGAGATCCTAAAGAAAAATTTGAAGGGGAAGAGGAGTAGTTCAAAACACCTACGTCAAGATTCCTCACCAGAGCGACGAAGGGGCAGAGGAGTAAAAAGAATTCCTACTCTCTGATATAACAAGACTCTGAAAACAGTTTTCTTCTAGACTCAACAACGGCCAAACTACACGATCAATCAAGGGGGCTCCTAAGGTCGGTCGAGGCTCTGATACCAACTTGTCACGCCCAATATGCGACCCTATCCAAGAGGAACTCGAAGGTCCCACCAAGGATAGACCCGCATATTGAAACGCTTTTGCAAGGTGGATATCATTACATCAACATTACATAAATAGATGGGGATACATCCAATACATACAATGTCACATGAATACAACAATACAACATACAAGAACAACATCCGACTACGGATGAATCATAAACAGAAACTCAAACAATATCCACCCTGCTAGCCCAGGCTGCCGACCGGGAACCTATCCCCTTATCGAAGAAGCACAAGAAGAACTCAACGCAAGCAAACATCGCTCTCGCGTCAGGATCATCGCAAAACCTGTATCTGCAACTATTGTTGTAGTAATCTGTGAGCCACGAGGACTCAGCAATCCCATTACCATGGGTATCAAGACTAGCAAAGCTTAATGGGAAAGGAAGGGGTAAAGTGGTGAGGTTGTAGCAGCGACTAAGCATGATATGGTGGCTAACATACGCAAATGAGAGCGAGAAGAGAAACAAAGGAACGGTCGTGAACTAGCAATGATCAAGAGGTGATCCTGAACACCTACTTATGTCAGTCATAACCCAGAAACCGTGTTCACTTCCCGGACTCCGCCGAGAAGAGACCATCACGGCTACACACGCGGTTGATGCGTTTTATTTCGGATCTGGTGTCAAGTTATCTACAACCGGACATTAACAAATTCCCATCTGCCACATAACCGCAGGCACGGCTCTCGAAAGTTTATACCCTGCAGGGGTGTCCCAACTTAGCCCATGACAAGCTCTCGCGATCAACGAAGGAATAGACCTTCTCCCAGGAAGACCCGATCAGTCTCGGAATCCCGGTTTACAAGACATTTCGACAATGGTAAAACAAGACCAGCAAGACCTCCCGGCGTGCCGACATCCTGATAGTAGCCGCGCGTATCTCGTCTCAGGCCATGACCGGATGAGCAGTACGTACAACTAGAACCAGCCCTCAAGTTTCCCCGAGGTGGCGCTGCAAGTGGCTCTAGTTTGGACCAACACTTAGACAAGCATTGGCCCGGGGGCTGAATAAAGATGACCCTCGAGAGAGCGACTCCCAAGGGGAAAAGTAGGTGGTGGTGAGGCAAATGGTAAAACCAATGTTGGGCCTTGCTGGAGGAGTTTTATTCAAAGCGAACTGTCGGGGGGGTCCCATAAATCACCCGACCGCGTAAGGAACGCAAAATCCGGGAACATAACACCGGTATGACGGAAACTAGGGCGGCAAGAGTGGAACAAAACACCAGGCATAAGGCCGAGCCTTCCACCCTTTACCAAATATATAGATGCATTAATAATATAAGAGATATTGTGATATCCCAACATAACCCTGTCCACCATGGAGAAATCTTCAACTTCACCTGCAACTAGCAACGCTATAAGAGGGCTGAGCAAAGCGGTAACATAGCCAAGCAACGGTTTGCATAGGAAAAGGTGTCAAAGGTTAGAGGTTCATGGCAATTTGGGAGGCTTGAGGAACAAGTGATAGGAAGCGCAGCATAGCGATAGAACGAAACAACTAGCATAGCAATGATAGTAGTGAGATCCAGGGTAGCGGTCATCTTGCCTGAAATCCCACAAGGAAGAAGAACGAGTCCATGAAGAAGATGAAGCCATGAAGACGAACCACACGTAGACGAACGTATCCTCACGATCGCAACGAAACGGGAACTATCGAGAAGAAGCACACAACATGGTAAACACACCACACATGAACAAGACATGATGCACAACAAGCATGATGCATGAGAAAGCTAGATGAGGCTACTCATGGCAAGAGATGATGCAAACAAGAACAACACATCAAGGTAAGTTTAAATGAGGCCGGGAACAGCATATAACAATTCCGGTAAGTCCTCATGTGCAAATTTCGAAATTGGTCCAGATCTGAATAAACCTTATGCTCAAGTTGTTAAACAGCAAGTTAAGATGCACCAAGATGATCTACACGAAATTCTAGTCAAGTTACATATAAAGTTCATTAGATTCGAAGCTACGGTCTAGAAGATATGAGCAAAGCAAGATAAACATGGCATTGATGCAAAAAAGCATACAAACATCAAGCAAACACCTCGAAACAAGGATGCAACATGATAATATGAAACAACATGCAAAATCAAGCAAGTTTCATATAGAGCACACTCAAAACGGAGCAACGGTTCAACACACACACACTATACAAGTCATAACAACAATCTGTCCATAACAGCAACTAGGCATTTTACAAGCATCAAAACAACATGCTACAACACCCCAATATAAGAACAAAAGGCATGGTCATGAAGTACAGATAAAGAACAACAAAACATGAACACTTAGCTATCTCCATAAAATACTAGAACATGCTCAAAAGGACATGGTAAGATTGCAAATTATAACAGTTTCAGACTTTAGCAGAAATAACATCAGGTTGCAATGTTTAGAGCTATCAAACAACATGTTACAGGAACTTATCATGACAAACAAAGGCATGGCATGAATCTACTATTGCATAGATCAAAAGTCACTTACTGACCATGAGCCAAAAAGGATCAGAAGATATGATGGCACCCATGTAAACATGGCAAGTTATATTACAGATTTTAAACATGGCAGGAACAACAATAAGTAGGCATGTTGGTGAGCTTGAACCACTCACCACAGCGCAATACATGGCGTGGAAAGGAAACCAACAGTAATAAGACATGTTTATGAAGCTAAGCATGGCAAGAGCAAGTTCATAGGGTTCATGGATCACTAGGAAAACACATGGAAACAACTGAACTTAATGTAAACAGGCTGACAGCAACATTATTAAGCAACTTTGGAGCAAGATATGAACAATCTACATCAAGCAATAAATGCTACCAGGGCATGGATGGATAGAGCATGACATGTAGATCAAAACATGTTTATAGAACATCTCCAGATTATGCATAGAATGATTAGTAGAAGCATGTTAACATGGCATCACAAAATTACAGAATCTGTCTAGCAAAACAGCAACAGCAAGTACCCTCCTTAACATGCTCGATTCACTCACCACAAGTCATTGCATGACAATATAAGCATAGCATCATCAAGAAGACATGTTTGTGAAACAAACCAAGGCAAGAACAAGTCCATAGCATGCAAGGATCAACTATAGCAAGCTTGGCCATATTGAATAACATGTAAACAATCTGCCAGGAAACATTTTGAAGCAAAAGTAGAGCACTCAAATGACATGCTAGACTACTCCATAATTGCAAACAAGGGCATGAATGGATAGACAACAACCATATGTTCAAAACACCCTTACTGAAGTATCTCTAAATATGCATGGATCTCTCTGTAGCATCAAGTTTACATGGCATCAAAATAACAGCAGAACAGGGACTAAAATCAGCAACATCACGATGCCTAGTTTGCATGCTTGTGCTAGTCACCACATTGATCACAAAAATACATGGCATACACCCCTGGAAAGATGGCATGGCATAGATCAAAACACATGTAGACATCAACCTCATAGAATGCACACATCAATCATGGCAAAAATGACAAAAGAGCAAGTTATAACAGTTTCAGCAGGTTAACATCAACATGCACTCTTCCAACAGCATTTCGAGCATCAATATGAGCTCAAAAGAAAATGATGCAATGGAATGAAATGAAGTACTCGTCGAGGCAAACAATTTGACATATTACACGCACGAAACAGAGCTACGGATGCAGAGGTACAGCATGATGAATATGGCATGATTATGAAAAATGCTTCGGGGACAGTGGATTTTCGGAGGGGGGAAAGTCAACCTGCGGGCACGGATTACGAGGCTCGCCAGAGTTCCCGCCGGAGAGCGGCCGGGGAGTCGGAGGAGGTGGCCCCGGCCCGGATCTCGCCAGATCCGGCCGGTGGCGCGCAGGAGGGGCAACGGGGGAGGCGCGGCGGCGCTCCTCCGGCGACCAGAGGCGGCGGGGCAGGCGAGGAGGGCCAGCGCGGGGCAGCGGCGCAGCTCCCGGGCGGCGGCGCGGGGCGCCTCCACGGCGGCGGGGCCGGGCTGCGGCGGCGGCGCCGGGTCGGAGGGCGAGGGGCGACGAGGCGGCGGCTCCGGGTGCAGGCGGCGGCGGCGCGCGGCGGCGGCCGGCGGCGAGGTGCGAGGCGGAGGGACGGCGAACGGCGGAGGCAGAGGCCGGCACAGGCGGCGGGGCAGGCGGCGTCCGCGGGCGCGTGGCGGCGGCGGGCGGGCCGCGCGGGCCCCGTGGGCCGGCGGCGCGGACGGCGGCGGGAGAGGGACACGCGGCGGCCCTCGATTGGGCGGAAGCGCGGCGGCGGACGTGTCCGGCGCGGAGAGGGAGGAGATCTAGGGTTTCAGGGGGGGAAATATCCGCGAAAATGGAGGGGGAGGACCTATTTATAGGTAGAGGGAGCTAGGAGAGTCCAAATGAGGAGCGGTTTTCAGCCACGCGATCGTGATCGAACGACCGAGAGCATGGAGGGGAGTTTGATGGGTTTTGGGCCACTTTGGAAGGGGTGTTGGGCTGCAACTCAAAGAGGCTTTACGGTTACCCGGTTAACCGTTGGAGTACCAAACGACCTCCAAATGGCACGAAACTTGACAGGCGGTCTACCGGTGCTATACCAAGGCCGCTTGGCAAACCTCGGGCCATTCGAAGAAAGTTTAACACTCGCACAAGCGAAGAGGTCAAAAGGGACCGCCGGATGACATAGGAGTGTCGGATTGCAAAACTGACAACGGGGAAAAAGCTCGGATGCATGAAACGAACATGTATGCAAAATGAGATGCACATGATGACACGATATGAAATGCATATGATGACATGGAAAAGTGTAACACGCAAGCAAATGACATGGCAACTACGGCGAATAACTGGCAGACACCTGGCGCAACGAATCCGGGGCGTTACAATGGGCTTCCTAAAAATGCCCTAGGTCTTCGTGAGCAAGCAAGTTGGATGAACACCCACTTTGTTTCTTTTGTTGAGCTTTCATATATTTATAGCTCTAGTGCATCCGTTGCATGGCAATCCCTACTCACTCACATTGATAGCTATTAATGGGCATCTCCATAGCCGGTTGATATGCCTAGTTGATGTGAGACTATCTTCTCCTTTTTTGTCTTCTCCACAACCACCGTTCTACTCCACATATAGGGCTACGTCCACGTCTCACGCTCATGTATTATGTGAAAGTTGAAAAGTTTGAGATTATTAAAGTATGAAACAATTGCTTGGCTTGTCATCGGGGTTGTGCATGATTAAATACTTTGTGTGATGAAGATAGAGCAACAGCCAGACTATATGATTTTGTAGGGATAACTTTCTTTGGCCATGTTATTTTGAGAAGACATGATTACTTTGATTAGTATGCTTGAAGTATCACCATTTCTTATGTCAATATGAACTTTTATTTTGAATCATTTGGATCTGAACATTCATGTCCCAATAAAGAAAATTACATTGAGAATTATGCTAGGTAGCATTCCACATCAAAAAATCTATTTTTATCATTTACCTACTCGAGGACGAGCAGGAATTAAGCTTGGGGATGCTTGATATGTCTCCAACGTATCTATAATTTTTGATTGTTTCATGCTATTATATTACCCCTTTTGGATGTTTATGGGCTTTATTTTACACATTTATATCATTTTTGGGACTAACCTACTAACCGGAGGACCAGCCCATATTGCTGTTTTTTTGCCTATTTCAGTATTTCGAAGAAAAGGAATATCAAACGGAGTCCAAACGGAATGAAACCTTCGGGAGCGTGATTTTTGGAACGAACGTGATCCAGAGGACTTGGAGTGCAAGTCAAGAAGCAGCCGAGGCGGCCACGAGAGGGTAGGGCGCGCCCACCCCTACAGGGCGCGCCCCCTGTCTCATGGGCCCCTCGGGCGGCCACCTACGTACTTCTTCCTCCTATATAAGCCTACGTACCCCGAAAACATCCAGGGAGCCAACGAAACACAATTTCCACCACCGTAACCTTCTGTATCCGTGAGATCCCATCTTGGAGTCTTCGTCGGTGCTCCACCGGAGGGGGAATCGACCACGGAGGGCTTCTACATCAACACCATAGCCCCTCCGATGAGTTGTGAGTAGTTTACCACAGGCCTACGGGTCCATAGTTATTAGCTAGATGGCTTCTTCTCTCTTTTTGGATCTCAATACAATGTTCTCGAGATCTATTCGATGCAAACTCTTTTTGCGATGTGTTTGTCGAGATCCGATGAATTGTGGGTTTATGATCAAGTTTATCTATGAAAAATATTTGAATCTCCTCTGAATTCTTTTTTGTATGATTGAGTTATCTTTGCAAGTCCCTTCGAATTATCAGTTTGGTTTGGCCTACTAGATTGATCTTTCTTGCCATGGGAGAAGTGCTTAGCTTTGGGTTCAATCTTGCGGTGTCCTTACCCAGTGACAGAAAGGGTTGCAAGGCACGTATTGTATTTTTGCCATCGACGATAAAAAGATGGGGTTTATATCATATTGCATGAGTTTATCCCTCTACATCATGTCATCTTGCTTAAGGCGTTACTCTGTTCTTATGAACTTAATACTCTAGATGCAGGCAGGAGTCGGTCGATGTGTGGAGTAATAGTAGTAGATGCAGGCAAGAGTCGGTCTACTTGTCACGGACGTGATGCATATATACATGATCATGCTTAGATAATCTCATAATTATTCGCTTTTCTATCAATTGCTCGATAGTAATTTGTTCACCCACCGTAATACTTATGCTATCTCGAGAGAAGCCTCTAGTGAAACCTATGGCCCATGGGTTTATCTATTATCATATTTGCTTCCAATTTACCTGTATTTGCATCTTTACTTTTTGCATCTATATTATAAAATACCAAAAATATATTTATCGTATCATACTATCACTATTAGATCTCACTTTCGCAAGTTGTCGTGAAGGGATTGACAACCCCTTTATTGCGTTGGTTGCGAGTTCTTTGTTTGTTTGTGTAGGTGCGTGGGACTTTTGAGGAGCCTCCTATTGGATTAATTCCTTGGTTCTTAAAAACTGAGGGAAATACTTACGCTACTATTGCTGCATCACCCTTTCCTCTTCAAGGAAAACCAACGCAAGATCAAGACGTAGCATAGAGCTGCCACAAAATCCGCGACGGCACCCCCAGGGGGGAAAACGGCGTCTGAGCACGTCGTTGCCGCCCAGCATCGACAAGGTCGTTGCAAGGTTTTCACCTAGATCAGTGTATTAACCATTGAGTTGTAGAGGAAACCGACCACCAAGCCCCAGCAAGAATAGGCAAGGACAGTTCACCTTGTTGTGCACCGGGGACGGGCAGACAGCGCGCCATTGCGGCGAAGGGAAGCACCACAAATCCTCCGCCCCCCACCACCACCAGAGCCGTTCGCCGACGTTGCAGGCCCGCCAAAGCCAGGAACAATGTCACAGGCCCTTCGGGGCCCGGATCTTGCCTGCAAAGCTGACGGACGTTGCGCCACCACTAACGGGCCAAGCTATGCCACACGCATAGCACTCCACTGCAGCGTCGTGCCTCGGCAGCAAGGGATGGACACCTCCAAAATAATTAGCTCCAAAATAAGACACGAGGCCCACTGGATCTGGCCAACCACCCTGGTGCACCACGCTCGTCGTAGTCGAGCCGATGCCAGGAAGACGGCGCCCCGACGCAGGACCGCCGGAGTCGATGCCAGGAAGTGCTTACTATGTAAACAAAAAAAGAAACTATTGCCCCCCCCCCCCCCCCCCCACAAAAAAAACTACATCCCATCAAAAAAAGAAGTGCTTACTATGTGGTCTTCGGGAAGAAACTACATCCCATCAAAAAAGATAACTATTTAGATGTAGGATTTAAGTAGGTTTGCTTCCACACATTTAATAACTTAAATTATTGGATTTTTCCAAGCAGAATCAATTCCACAACTCACAATTGATTGTTCTTGTAAAAGTAAGCTACGACTCGACATATGTTTCTATATGAAATTAGGGTCAAGTTAAGTCAGTTACTGCTTCCCAAAATATACATGTACTATATGGTCTCATATCAAAACAATGAACTTAATGATAGATTCACTCTAAATCTATCGAAAACTCAAAACGGTGCCCGGGCTCATCTGCTCCCTCTCAGCAAAAAATTCAAAAAAAATACTAGAAAATTTCAAAAAATTCCAATTTTTTTTGTGCTGGTAGATAATTTGACGCGTGAGGTACGCCCTAAAATTCAACTTATTTGGACATCTGAGCAGCTCTCGGCAAAAAAGACAAATCGGGTCAAAACAGTGCGTGAACAGTAAACATTTTTACAGACCCTGATTTCGTCTTTTTTGCCGAGAGCTGCTCAGATGCTCAAAGGAGTTGAATTTATACTGGTAATAATCTCTTTATGGATGGTCAAACTTATATAATTTTGCATGGAAAAACTTTAAAATTAATTATTTTTCACATTAGTCTTTAAAATCAACTGGATTAACAAAACCCTAATCCATCAATGTGTGTAGGGCATGATATGTTTGCTTGCCGTTAGAGGCGGAAGAGGACTGAGTTGTCGAAAAAGCATGGAAGGTGTTAAATTATGATCTACTCCCTCCGTCCCATAATGTAAAACGTTTTTTGACACTACACTAGTGTTAAAAACGTCTTACATTATGGGACGGAGGGAGTAAATTCTAGTACCGTATTGGATTAGACGTAGTACATACGGTGTGGGCCTTTGCGTTGGTATCGACGTGTACGAGTACAACTCATTTACTTGTCCTCCAAGAACTCTTATGTGTTGCCCCTCATATATACCCATGTAGTCGCACCTAAGACGGTCTATCGTCTCGTGATTGTAATACTCCTCCTCATAGTGATTGCGCCTTCGTGCGTCCATGGTTTTCTCCCGCAAGAGTTTCCACGTAAAAATCCGTGTCTCTCGTGTCTAGTTATTATCTAACAAGTGGTATGAGAGCCAAGTTGCAGATACGAGTTTGAGACGAGAGTTAGGGTTTTGTCTGTGCGCACCGCCGTGGTGCGATCTTTCCAACCAGGGATCTGTCAATTCGAAGGCAGATCGATTTGTATTGTAGCTGCCGTAAAAACCGAGACCGACAGGAACTCTGGAGTCGATCAGCTGCCGATTAATTCCCGTCGAGGCCGCTAGCTGCCCTCGCGTGCATACGCGTCCACGCATGCTATGCAGGTGGATCAAGTCCCGAGGCAATCTGTTTTGCTGCTGCTACTCGGCGCGTGAGCATTGATCCGTTCAAGTACTGTTTCAACTAGTACTTCTCACACACTAGTACGTGACGAAGCTAGTACTAATTGAGTACTAGATCATCAATTGCTACATTTGGTTTTTTACTGCTTCCTCCACATCACACCACTGCCAGGTGCTATTTTTTCAAGTTTCGTTGCTCCACATTAATTAATTCTATCAAGGATTTTTCTACCGGCTTGTATTATTTTGTGTACACATATTTATCGACTCATGGCATCCATGAAGTACGATCTTCCGTTACTGAACCGTGACACAAGGTTTACCCTATGGCAAGTCAAGATGCGTGCGTTGTTGGCACAGTCTGACTATGATGAAGCACTGGATAGTTTTGGAAAGAACTGAATTCAGGATTGGACTGCTGAGGAGAATAGAACTGATTGTAAGGCTTTGTCAAATATTCAACTCCATTTGCATAATAATATTTTGCAGAAAGTTTTGAGCGAGAAAACTGCCGCCACTCTATGGTTAATGCTGGAAGGGATTTGCATGACTAAAGATCTCACCAGCAAGATGCATCTGAAGCAAAAACTATTCCTGCACAGGTTACCCGAGGGAGGTAATGTTTTGAATCATATTTCAGAATTTAAAGAGATCATATCTGATCTAGCTGCAATGAAGGTTAAGTATGAAGAGGAAGATACTGCTTTAATGTTACTTTGTTCACTGCCAAGCTCTTATACCAATTTTAGAGACACCATATTATACAGTCATGATACTCTCACACTTAATGAAGTTTATGAAGCTTTGAACTCTAAGGAGAAGATGAAATTAATGGTGCCTCATGATGGTTCAAGTTCATCCCAAGCCGAGGGATTATCTGTTCGGGGCAGGACAAAGGAGAAGAACTCCAATAATGAAAACAGAGGCAAAAGTAAAAATGGCTACAGGGGCCGTTTGCAATCCAGAGACAAGAAGTATTGCAGGTATTGCAAGAGAGACAGGCATGACATCTCTGAGTGTTTCAAGTTGCAGAATAAAGGAAAGAGGTAAGGTAACAAACAAGGTGACAATTCTACTAATGTTGCTCATGATGATAGTTCTGATGATGCTCTTGCTGTTATTGCTGGATGTGCTGAGACCGATGAGTGGGTACTTGACACTGCATGCACTTTTCATATGTGTCCACATAGAGATTGGTTTAATACTTTTGATTCCACTACTTCTGCTGGTTCCGTTTTGGGTTTTGATAATTCACCATGCAAGATTGAAGGCATAGGTTCTGTTCGAATCAAGATGTTTGATGGCACGATCAGAACTTTGACAGATGTTCGGTATATCCCGAAGATGAAGAGAAATCTTATTTCTGTTAGTGCCCTTGATGCAAAGGGGTACAAGTATTCAGGTGGAGATAGTGTTTTGAAGGTCACCAAAGGCTCCCTTGTTGTGATGAAAGGTGACTTAAGTTTGACCAATGGTCTTTATTACTTTCGAGGTTCTACCGTTTCAGGTAACGCTACTCCAGTTATTTCAAAGAATTCTGATTGTGATACTGCTAACCTTTGGCATATGCGTCTTGGACATATGAGTGAACCTGGTTTAGCAGAGTTAAATAAGAGAGGTCTTCTTGTTGGATATGAACCTGGTAAATTGAAATTTTGTGAGCACTGTATCTTCGGCAAGCACAAGAGGGTGAAGTTCAATACTTCAACCCATACAACTGAAGGTATTCTTGATTATGTCCATTCTGATTTATGGGGACCATCTCGCAAGAAGTCAGTAGGTGGTGCAAGTTACATGCTGACTATTATTGATGATTATTCGAGAAAAGTTTGGCTTCTTGAAGCATAAATATGAAGCATCCTCAGCATTTAAGGGGTGGAAGATTATGATTGAAAGACAAACTAAAAAGAAGGTAAAGATACTTCGCACTGATAATGGTATGGAATTCTGTTCTAAGCAATTTAAGAATTATTGCAAGTCTGAAGGCATTGTCAGACATTACACCGTTCCTTATACTCCTCAACAAAACGGTGTTGCTGAGCGTATGAATAGGACCATTATTTCCAGAGCTCGTTGCATGTTGTCCAATGCAGGTTTGCATAGGCGTTTTTGGGCTGAGGCCGCTTCCACTGCTTGTTATCTCATTAACCATTCACCATCTATTGCTCTTAATAAGGAAACTCCAATTGAGGTATGGTCTGGTTCACCTGCTGATTATTCACAGTTGAGAGTTTTTGGTTGCACTTCTTATGCTCATGTTGATAATGGAAAGTTGGAGCCTAGGGCTATTAAGTGCATCTTTCTTGGTTATAAGTCTGGTGTTAAAGGTTATAAATTGTGGAATCCTGAAACCCAAAAGGTTGTTATTAGCAGAAATGTTAACTTTAATGAAACTACTATGTTACATGATGTTTCATCTACTAATGTTCCTATTGAGAGTGAACAGTAGCCTACTATTCAGCAGCCTACTCTTCAGGTGGAGCATGTTATTGAAACAGGTGATATATCTGGTAATGAAATTGTTGATGCACATGATGAACCCGTCGTTGATGATGATCATGTCACTCCCACTCCAAATCAGCCTATTGTTCCACCTAGTTGGAATCTTGCACATGACAAAGTTAGGCGGGGTATTAATAAACCTGACAGGTTAATTGAAGAGTGCAATATTGTTTCTTTTGCTTTATCTGTTGCAGAAGAAATTGAAGGTAATGCTGAGCCTTTTTCATATTCTGAGGCTATTATTTCTGATGATAGTAATCAATAGTGATAGTAATAAGTGGATGACCTCTATGCATAATGAGATGGAATCACTTGAAAAGAATGGCACTTGGGATTTAGTAAAATTGCCTAGAGAGAAGAAACCTATTCATTGCAAGTGGGTTTTCAAGAGGAAAGAAGGTGTTTCTCCTAATGATGAGACAAGATATAAAACAAGGTTAGTTGCTAAAGGTTATAGCCAGATTCCAGGTATTGACTATAACGAAGTCTTTTCTCCTGTTGTGAAGCATAGCTCTATTTGCACTTTACTCAGTATTGTTGCCATGCATGATTTTGAGCTTGAACAATTGGATGTTAAAACTGCATTTTTACATGGAGAATTAGAAGAGGATATATATATGGAACAACCTAAAGGTTTTGTTATGTCTGGAAAAGAAAAGCTTGTCTATAAGTTAAAAGAAATCTCTTTATGGATTGAAGCAATCCCCTAGACAGTGGTACAAGAGATTTGACACCTTTATGCTCTCTCAAGGTTTCAAAAGGTCTAATTATGATAGTTGTGTTTATTTGAAAACTGTCAACGGTTCAACTATTTATTTGCTCCTTTATGTTGATGATATGCTTATTGCTGCAAAGAGTATGTCAGAGATTAGTGAACTAAAGAAGCAATTGAGTAATGAATTTGAGATCAAGGATTTGGGTGCAACAAAGAAAATTCTTGGTATGGAAATATCCAGAGATAGACCATCTGGAAAAGTATATCTAAGTCAGTAGGGATATATTGATAAAGTTCTTCGCCATTTTAATATGCATAATGCCAAGCCGATGAGCACACTGTTAGCTGCACACTTCAAATTGTCATTAGCTTTATGTCCTAAGTCAGATTCCGATATTGAGTACATGTCTAGAATTCCCTATTCAAGTGCAGTTGGTTCACTTATGTATGTCATGGTTTGTTCTCGTCCGGATTTATCTTATGCATTGAGATTTGTCAGTAGATACATGGCTAATCCTGGAAAAGAGCGTTGGAAAGCAGTTCAGTGGATTTTCAGATACCTGCGAGGTACTTCTAATGCTTATTTACAATTTGGGAAAAGTGGAGATGGACTTGTTGGTTTTGTTGATTCTGATTTTGCTGGTGATTTGGATAAGAGAAGATCACTCACAGGTTATGTTTTCACCATTGGTGCTTGTGCTGTGAGTTGGAGAGCAACTTTGCAGTCTATTGTGGCTTGTTCCACTACTGATGCCGAGTATATGGCTATTTCTGAGGCAAGCAAAGAAGTTATCTGGTTGAAAGGTTTATATACTGAGCTTTGTGGAGATTCATCTTGCCCTACCATATTTAGTGATAGTGAAAGTGCTATATATCTTACCAAGAACCCAATGTGCCATGAGAGAACAAAGCACATGGATGTCAGATATCACTATATTCGAGATGTTGTTGCTGAAGGTGATTTGGAGGTATGCACGATAAGTACTCATGGTAATCCTGCTGATATGATGAGAAAGCCAGTTCGGACGAATAAGTTTGAGCTTTGCTCAGGCTTAGTTGGTACTTCTCATTAGTCCTATGGACTTTGACGCACAAGGAGTTTATGCTGTTTTGGATGGAGTTATTCACTTTCTTCGACTACTGGAGGAAATTTGGATCAAGGTGGAGATTGTTAAATTATGACCTAAATTCTAGTACCGTATACGTATGATACGTCTCCAACGTATCTACGTTTCCAAACACTTTTGCCTTGTTTTGGACTCTAACTTGCATGATTTGAATGAAACTAACCCGGACTGACGATGTTTTCAGCAGAACTGCCATGATGTTGTTTTATGTGTAGAAAAGAAAAATTCTCGGAATGTCCTGAAAATCCACGAAGGCACTTTTTGGAATTAATAAGAATTTCTGGGCGAAAGATATACACCAGGGGGCCCACAGGCTGTCCACGATACAAGGGGGCGCCCCCCCCCCTAGGGCGCGCCCTCCTATCTCGTGGGCCCCCTAGACCTCCGCCGACCTCAACTCCAACTCCATATATTCACGTTCGGGGAGAAAAAAATTAGAGAGAAAGTTTCATTGCGTTTTACGACACGGAGCCGCCGCCAAGCCCTAATCTCTCTCGGGAGGGCTGATCTGGAGTCCGTTCGGGGCTCCGGAGAGGGGGATTTGTCGCCCTCGTCATCATCAACCATCCTCCATCACCAACATCAACCATCCTCCATCACCAATTTCATGATGCTCACCGCCGTGCGTGAGTAATTACATTGTAGGCTTGTTGGACGGTGATGGGTTGGATGAGATTTACCATGTAATCAAGTTAGTTTTTTTAGGGTTTGATCCCTAGTATCCACTATGTTCTGAGATTGATGTTGCTATGACTTTGCTATGCTTAATGCTTGTCACTAGGGCCCGAGTGCCATGATTTCAGATCTGAATCTAATATGTTTTCATGAATATATGTGTGTTCTTGATCCTATCTTGCAAGTCTATAGTCACCTATTATGTGTTATGATCGGACAACCCTGAAGTGACAATAATCAGGATACTTCTCGGTGATGACCGTAGTTTGAGGAGTTCATGTATTCACTATGTGCTAATGCTTTGTTCCGGCTCTCTATTAAAAGGAGGCCTTAATATCCCTTAGTTTCCACTAGGACCCCGCTGCCACGGGAGGGTAGGACAAAAGATGTCATGCAAGTTCTTTCCATAAGCAAGTATGACTATTTACGGAATACATGCCTACATTACATTGATGAACTGGAGCTAGTTCTGTGTCACCCTATGTTATAGCTATTACATGAGGAATCGCATCCGGCATAATTATCCATCACTGGTCCATTGCCTACGAGCTTTTCACATATTGTTCTTCGCTTATTTACTTTTCCGTTTCTACTGTTACAACTACTACCAAAAAAACCCAAAAACAATTATCTTACTTTTGCCACCGTTACCTTTATTATCATACTACTTTGCTACTAAATACTTTGCTGCAGATACTAAGTTATCCAGGTGTGGTTGAATTGACAACTCAACTGCTAATACTCAAGAATATTCTTTGGCTCCCCTTGTGTCGAATCAATAAATTTGGGTTGTACTTCACCCTCGAAAGCTGTTGCGATCCCCTACACTTGTGGGTCATCAAGACTAATTTCTGGCGCCGTTGCTGGGGAGCATAGCTCTATTCTTTGAGTCACTTGGGATTTATATCTGTTGATCACTATGAAGAACTTGAAAGACGCTAAAACCAAGATTTTGCCTTCAACTACGAGGGGAGGTAAGGAACTGCCATCTAGCTCTGCACTAGATTCTCCTTCCATTATTAGTAGGCTTGCGACACCTAAACCTGCTACTGCTATGAATTCTAATATGTCGCATGTTATTGATGATGCCACTTCTGCTATGCATGGTGAAACTACTTCTGTGCATGAAACTACTTTGCCATTAGGTAAATTTCTTGATGAACAACTTGCTAGAGTTAGGGGGAATGAAATTATTGAAGATGCTATTATTGATGATAGTGATGATGAAAGTTCTCCCAATGATTATGTAGTGCCTGTTGTTCCTGAGGGTTATGTTATGAATGAAGAAGCTGCTAGGGAAATCTTTGCTTGCAATGATAGATATGATCTTAAGAAATTATTAGCTAAATGGAAGCAGCAGTCTCTTAATGCTAGAATGAAACCTGGCCCTGCTTTTGCTGCTTCACCTATCTGTGTCACTGATAAGGATTATGAATTCTCTGTTGATCCTGAGATTATTACTTTAGTTGAATCTGATCCTTTTTATGGCCTTGAATCTGACACTGTGGCACATCTTACCAAGTTGAATGATATAGCTACCCTATTTACTAATGATGAGAAGTCTCGCTATTATTATATCCTTAAGATATTTCCGTTCTCATTAAAGGGTCATGCTAAGACTTGGTATAATTCTCTTGCTCCTGGTTGTGTGCGTAGTCCCCGGGATATCATTTATTACTTCTCTGCTAAATATTTCCCCGCTCATAAGAAACAAGCTGCCTTGCGGGAAATATATAACTTTGTGCAAATCAAAGAAGAGAGTCTCTCACAAGCTTGGGGGAGGCTTCTCCGGTTACTTAATGCTTTGCCTGATCATCCTCTCAAGAAAAAGAAATACTTGATATCTTTTATAATGGACTAACCGATGCTTCCAAGGACTACTTGGATAGTTGTGTTGGTTGTGTTTTCAGGGAAAGAACAGTCGACGAAGCTGAAATATTATTGAATAATATGTTGACTAATGAAAATAATTGGACTCTTCCTGAGCCAATTCCTTAGGAAATTCCTGAACAAATTGAGCCAACTCCTGAGCCTATTCCTAAACCCACTCCGAAGAAGAGAGGTGTTTTATTTCTCAATCCTGAAGATATGCAAGAGGCAAAGAAATCAATGAAAGAAAAAGGTATTAAAGCTGAAGATGTTAAGAATTTACCTCCTATTGAAGAAATACATGGTCTTAATATACTGCCTATTAAAGAACCACATTGTCTTGATAACCCGACACAAATAGTAAAGGTAAATTCTCTCTATAGATATGATAAAGTTGAAATCCCCTCTACTAAATTTCATAGCCCATGCTTAGATGAATTTGATGACTTTATGGCTAGACAAGAAATTTTTAATGCTTATGTTGGTAGAGAGTTAAAGAATAATGCTTTCGAGATAGGACGCGTAAGCGATAACTTGGCTAGAGTTAAAGGTGAACTCCAACTCATTAGCAAATATGCGTCTATGGTTGCTACTCAAGCTGAGCAAGTACTTAAAGCTCAAAATGATTTGCTTGATGAATTAAATAATAAGAATGACTTTGCTGTTAGAGTGGCTACTAGAACTAGTAGAATGACTCAGGAACCTTTGTATCCTGAAGGCCACCCTAAGAGAATCGAGCAAGATTCTCAGAGAGATAATTTAGAGGCACCTAGTTCTTCTAAAAAGAAGAAAAATAAAAAGATAGAACTTTGCATGCTTCTAGTGAACCTACTGTAGACACACCTGAGAACCCCAATGATATTTCTATTTCTGATGCTGAAACACAATCAGGTGATGAACATGAACCTAGTGATAATGTTAATGATAATGTTCATGTTGATGCTCAACCTAGCAAAAACAATGATGTAGAGATTGAACCTGCTGTTGATCTTGATAACCCACAATCAAAGAATCAACGTTATGATAAGAAAGATTTTGTTGCTAGGAAGCACGGTAGAGAAAGAGAACCATGGGTTCAGAAACCCATGCCATTTCCTCCTAAACCATCCAAAACAAAGGATGATGAGGATTTTGAGCGCTTTGCCGAAATGATTAGACCTATTTTCTTACGTATGTGCTTAACTGATATGCTTAAAGTAAATCCTTATGCTAAGTATATGAAGGATATCATCACAAATAAAAGAAAGATACCGGAAGCTGAAATTTCCACCATGCTTGCTAATTACACTTTTAAGGGTGGAATACCAAAGAAACTTAGAGATCCGGGTGTACCAACTATACCATGCTCCATTAAAAGAAATTATGTTAGAACTGCTTTATGTGATATTGGAGCCGGTGTTAGTGTTATGCCTCTCTCTTTTATATCGTAGACTTGAATTGAATAAGTTGACACCTACTGAAATATCTTTGCAAATGGCTGATAAATCAACTGCTATACCTGTCGATATTTGTGAGGATGTGCCTATTGTGGTTGCAAATGTCACTATCTTAACGGACTTTGTTATTCTTGATATTCCCGAGGACGATAGTATGTCTATTATCCTTGGTAGACCTTTTTTGAACACTGCAGGGGATGTTATTGATTGCAACAAAGGTAATGTAACTTTTCATGTTAATGGTAATGAGCATACGGTACACTTTCCGAGGAAACAATCTCAAGTTCATAGCATCAATTCTATTGGAAAAGTTCCAACTATTATTATTGGAGGTTTTGAATTTCTTCTCCCTACTGTCAAGAAAAAGTATGATATTCTTATTGTTGGGGATTTTCATATTCCCGTTGAGGTAACTTAGTGTTATTCGAAATTTCTCCGGTTCCGTGTTATTCGGAATGAGTTTGTTAACAAGACTTGATCAACCTTATTAGTGGATTCATTTTGATGATCATGAGATGGATGAAACTAGAAGGCACAACCTTCCGTACCCTCTTTTTACTTTTTGATATTTAGAATAAATAAAGCAAAAATAGTATTATCCGTCTGTTTTCTGAATTATCCGTGCATTAAAAAAATATCCCAAAAATAAAAGTGCTCCAAATGCCCTGCAAATTTAGTATGATTTTTTATGGAATATTTGAGGATTTTAGGCACTGAAAACACTACAGGAGGGGCAAGCACTAGGCCACAAGAGTGGAGGGCGCCCCCCCCCCCATAGGGCGCGCCCCCTGTCTCGTGGGCCCCTGGTGGCCCCCCTCCACTTATGCCAGCACCCACACACTTCATCTTCTACCCAAAAAATCCCCATCTAGCTCAAGCACGAGTTCTAGCTCGTTTTGCTGCGATTTTCGATCTCCTTGCTCAAAGCTCCATTCACAAAACTGCTTTGGGAGATTGTTGCTTGGTATGTGACTCCTCCATTGGTCCAATTAGTTTTTGTTCTAGTGCTTTATTCATTGCAAATTTTTGTTGCATAGGTGACCATTTTCTTGAGCTTGCATGTTAAATTTATGAGGTCCCAAGCAATTCTAATGCATGATATAGGCTCTAGGCACTTGTAGGAGTAGTTGCTACCAATCTTGTTTAGTTTTATTCACTTTTATTTTGAAGTTACTAAAATTTCAGAAATTTTCAGAAAATGTTAAGGAAGTTTTTGAGGGGCTCTTCTAGCCAAAACTCTCAAGAAAAACAAGCCAAAGAGAAGGAAAAAAGCCAAGTATAATCCTCCTCGCTTAGCGGAAGTACGGTCGTGTGAATGGCCATGTGAGGATTTCTTAAAACAAGCTGGAATTCATGAAGATTTTTATTCTTTATCGAGACTGCAGGCCTCACCGGTTTCATCAACGACCGGATCAATTAGTATCTCTTACTCACCAATACTTTCGTGCAAAACTTTTATTATTATCCTAAGAAGTCACCGCCTGCAGTATCATTTCATTTATATGATGAATTCAGAGAAATATCTTTACGTAATTTTTGTGCGGTATGTAGGATACCTTATGAGGGATAATTAGAGGAACCCCATCGTGAAGATGTGGAT
Organism: Triticum timopheevii; assembly: GCA_963921465.1. NCBI lineage: Eukaryota > Viridiplantae > Streptophyta > Magnoliopsida > Poales > Poaceae > Triticum > Triticum timopheevii. The sequence continues at coordinate 473,915,766 of OY997264.1, read as the reverse complement.
GGCTTTGTTAAAACTATCGTTGTAGAGGAGCCAAAGAAGGGTTCCGAGGCAAAAGTCTCTAGCATATACTTTCCTGTTTTACACTATTTTGCCATATTTGCTAGTAGATGCTTGATTGGTCGTGGAAATAGTAGAAACTTAAGTGTTCCTGATATTGTCATTCTTCAACATGCTTTGCTTGGAGACAATACTTTTAGTATGGGTGTCGTCGTTGCTAAACTGCTAGCCCTGAATCGTACAAAAGGCCCCATATTTGGAGGTATCTATGATGCACGTCTTGCCAGGCATTTTCAGATACCCATTAGGCATCTTGAGAAAGAGAAGACAACATTGCCTCCTCACATTTTAGATTACAAGAGCATGGTAGCACACAAGTTTATTGTTGACAACGAAGATAGAATGCTCTTGTATAAACTTAGACTTAATAAGAAACACATTGAGATTATTATTTTGCTTGCGCCTCTATTGTTTGATTTGCTTGATGATACGTCTCCAATGTATCTATAATTTTTGATTGTTCCATGCTATTATATTACCCCCTTTTGGATGTTTATGGGGTTTATTTTACACATTCATATCATTTTTGGGACTAACCTACTAACTGGAGGCCCAGCCCGTATTGCTATTTTTTGCCTATTTCAGTATTTCGAAGAAAAGAAATATCAAACGGAGTCCAAACGGAATGAAACCTTCGGGAGCGTGATTTTTGGAACGAACGTGATCCGGAGGAATTGGAGTGCAAGTCAAGAAGCAGTCGAGGCTCCCACGAGATAGGAGGCCCCCCCCCTGTAGGGCGCGCCCCCTGTCTCATGGGCCCCTTGGTCATCCACCGACATACTTCTTCCTCCTATATATACCTACGTACCCCGAAAACATCCAGGGAGCAAACGAAACACAATTTCCACCGCCGTAACCTTCTGTATCCACGAGATCTCATCTTGGAGCCTTCGCCGGCACTCTGCCGCAGGGGGAATCGACCATGGAGGGCCTCTACATCAACATCATTGCCCCTCCGATGAGTTGTGAGTAGTTTACCACAGACCTACGGGTCCATAGTTATTAGCTAGATGGCTTCTTCTCTCTTTTTGGATCTCAATACAATGTTCTCCCCCTCTCTTGTGGATATCTATTCGATGTAATCTCTCTCTGCGGTGTGTTTGTCGAGATCCAATGAATTGTGGGTTTATGATCAAGTTTATCTATGAATAATATTTGAATCTTCTCTGAATTCTTTTATGTATGATTGAGTTATCTTTGCAAGTCTCTTTGAATTATCGGTTTGGTTTGGCCTACTAGATTGATCTTTCTTGCCATGGGAGAAGTGTTTAGCTTTGGGCTCAATCATGCGATGTCCTTACCCAGTGACAGAAAGGGTTGCAAGGCACGTATCATATTGTTGCCATCGAGGATAACAAGATGGGGTTTATATCAGATTGCATGAGTTTATCCCTCTACATCATGTCATCTTGCTTAATGCGTTACTCTGTTCTTATGAACTTAATGCTCTAGATGCAGGCAGGAGTCGGTCGATGTGTGGAGTAATAGTAGTAGATGCAGGCAGGAGTCGGTCTACTTGTTATGGACGTGATGCCTATATACATGATCATGCCTAGATAATCTCATAATTATTCGCTTTTCTATCAATTGCTCAACAGTAATTTGTTCACCCACCGTAATACTTATGCTATCTCGAGAGAAGCCTCTAGTGAAACCTATGGCCCCCGGGTCTATCTCTTATCATATTTGCTTCCAATTTACTTTTATTTGCATCTTTACTTTTTGCAACTATATTATAAAATACCAAAAATATATTTATCTTATCATACTATCTCTATCAGATCTCACTTTCGCAAGTGGCCGTGAAGGGATTGACAGCCGCTTTATCGCGTTGGTTGCGAGTTCTCAGTTTGTTTGTGTAGGTGCATGGGACTTTTGAGGAGCCTCATATTGGATTGATACCTTGGTTCTCAAAAACTGAGGGAAATACTTACGCTACTATTGTTGCATCACCCTCTCCTCTTCGAGGAAAACCAACGCAAGCTCAAGACGTAGCAAGAAGGATTTCTGGCGCCGTTGCCGGGGAGGTCTTCGCTCAAGTCAAGACATACCAAGTACCCATCACAAACCCATCTCCCTCGCATTTACATTATTTGCCATTTGCCTCTCGTTTTACTCTCCCCCACTTCACCCTTGCCGTTTTATTCACCCTATCTTTCCCAATCTCCTCCTCTCTTTTCGCCTACCTTTTTTCTGTTTGCTCGTGTGTTGGTTCGTTTACCTCGTCGTTATGGCTTGTTCCTTATCCGCTCCAATGTCTCTCGAGTTTGAAGTTCTTCACTTCAAGCAAAGGCAAGGAGAAAACTTAAGAGATGCCTGGTATAGGATGATGGAATCTTATCGCAAGTGCACCCTAGAGGTGAACTTTAGAATTCTTCTTCGCAATTTTTATGTTGGGCTAAATATGACGCATAGACAACTCTTGGATTGCATTGCCAAGGGAAATTTTATTGAAATTGATCCCAGTATTGCTCATGAAATTATAGAGGGAATAGTGGGAACACTACCTCAAAAGGGAGGACCACATCCTACCCAAGAAGAAACCCAAGTTTTTGGAAAGATCTGTGAAGTAACAAAATTTTTACAAAAGTCTCTTGAGCCTCTTAAAAGTGTTAGCGGAAATCTGCACTGCATGAATATGTTGATTACGCTTTGCAATAAGCGGTTGGATTCTTTAGATCTAAAAATTTCCGAATATGAAGGGAAACGGAAAGAACCTCCCGGATTCGAGCATGACTCCGCTAAAAAACTGAAAATTAAAGAAGGCACTCATTAGATCTATGTTTGCTTTTATGCCTAGCTAGGGGTGTTAAACGATAGCGCTAGTTGGGAGGCAACCCAATTTTTCTTTATTTTTTTTGTTTTTGCTCCTGTTTAGTAATAAATCTTGCATCTACATTCTGTTTAGATGTATTTTTATCTTTTAATTAGTGTTCGTGCCAAGTAGAACCTATAGGATAACCTATGATGATAGTTGATTTGATTCTGCTGAAAAATAGAAACTTTGTGCGCACCAATTTAATTTTGTTAAATCACACCAACGTGATTTTGTGTTGATTCTTTTTGCTGCTGATCAATGAACAAATTTTCCAGGACTTCCTATTTTGGTAGGATTTTTAGAGTTCCAGAAGTTTGCATTAGTTACAGATTGCTACATAATGTTCTGCTTTTGACAGATTCTATTTTTCGTGTGTTGTTTGCTTATTTTCATGCATCTATGGCTAGTAAAATAGTTTATAAACCATAGAAAAGTTGTAATATAGTAGGTTTAACACCAAAATAAATAAAGAATGAGTTCATTGCAGTACCTTATGTGGTGGTTTTGTTTTCTTTCACTAACGGAGCTTATAAGATTTCCTGTTGAGTTTTGTGTTGTGAAGTATTCAAGTTTTGGGTAAAGCTTTTATGGACTATGGAATAAGGAGTGGCAAGAGCCTAAGCTTGGGGATGCCCAAGGCACCCCAAGATATTCAAGGATAGCCAAAGTCCTAAGCTTGGGGATGCCCCGGGAAGGCATCCCCTCTTTCGTCTTCGTTCATTGGTAACTTTACTTGGAGCTATATTTTTATTCGCCACATGATATGTGTTATGCTTGGAGAGTCGTGCATTATATTAGTCTTTGCTTTTTAGTTTACCACAATCATCCTTGATGTACACACCTTTTGGGAGAAGCCTATTTGATTATAATTTGCTAGAATACTCTATGTGCTTCACTTATATCTGTTGAGCTTGATAGTTTTTGCTCTAGTGCTTCACTTATATCTTTTAGAGCACGGTGGTGTCTTAATTTTGAAGAAATTGCTAGTATCTCATGCTTCACTTGTATCTTTTTGAGAGTATTTTAGAACAGCATGGTATTTGCTATGGTTACAAAATTGGTCCTAGAATGGTAGGCATCCAAGTTGGGTATAATAAAAACTATCATAGGAAGTGAATTGGATGCTATGATCAATTTGATACTTGATAATTGTTTTGAGATAGGGAGGTAGTGATATTAAAGTCATGCTAGTTGGTTGATTATGAATTAAAGAATGCTTGTGTTGAAGTTAGCAAGTCCCGTAGCATGCACGTATGGTTAAAGTTGTGTAACAAATTTGAAACATGAAGTGTACCTGGCTTGTGCATCCTTATGAGTGGCGGTCGGGGATGAGCGATTGTCTTTTCCTACCAATCTATCCCCCTAGGAGCATGCGCATAGTACTTGATTTTTGATGACTTCTAAATTTTTGCAATAAGTATATGAGTTCTTTTGATTAATGTTGAGTCCATGGATTATACGCACTTTTACCTTTCCACCATTGCTAGCCTCTTCGGTACCGTGCATTGCACTTTCTCACCTTGAGAGTTGGTGCAAACTTCGCCGGTGCATCCAAACCCCGTGATACGATACGCTCTGTCACACATAAACCTCCTTATATCTTCCTCAAAACAGCCACCATACCTATCTATTATGGCATTTCCATAGCCATTCCGAGATATATTGCCATGCAACTTTCCACCGTTCCGTTTATCATCATCATGACATACATTACTTTTGTCATATTGCCATTGCATGATCATGTAGTTGACATCGTATTTGTGGCAAAGCCACCATGCATATATTTTTCATACATGTCACTCTTGATTCATTGCACCATCCCGATACACCGCCGGAGGCATTCATGTGGAGTCATATCTTGTTCTAGTTTCGAGTTGTAATTCATATGTTGTAATCAATGAAAGTGTGATGATCATCATTATTAGAGCATTGCCCAAAAAAAAGAAAGGCCAAAAGAAAAAGAAAAAGGAAGGCCCAAGAAAAAAAAGGGCAATGTTACTATCTCTTTTTCCACACTTGCGCTTCAAAGTAGCACCATGTTCTTCATGTAGTGAGTCTCGTATATTGTGCTTCAAAGTAGCACCAGTGAGTCTCATAGATTGTCTTTTTCATACTAGTGGGAATTTTTCATTATAGAACTTGGCTTGTATATTCCTACGATGGGCGCTTCCTCAAATGCCCTAGGTCTTCATGAGCAAGCAAGTTGGATGCACACCCACTAGTTTTCTTTTGTTGAGCATTTATTTATAGCTCTAGTGCATCCGTTGCATGGCAATCCCTACTCCTCATGTTGACATCATTTGGTGGGCATCTCCATAGCCCGTTGATTATCCTCGTCAATGTGAGACTTTCTCTTTTTTTGTCTTCTCCACACAATCCCCATCATCATATTCTATTCCACCCATAGTGCTATATCCATGGCTCACGCTCATGTATTGCGTGAAGGTTGAAAAAGTTTGAGATTATTTAAGTATGAAACAATTGCTTGCCTTTTCATCGAGGGTATAGAAGTTGGGAACATCTTTGTGTGACGAAAATGAAGCATAGCCTAACTATATGAATTTGTAGGGATGAACTTTCTTTTGCCATGTTATTTTGAGAAGACATGATTACTTTGATTAGTATGCTTGAAGTGTTACTATTTCTTTTATCAATATGAACTTTTATTTTGAATCATTTGGATCTGAACATTCATGCCACAATAAAGAAAATTACATTGAGAATTATGCTAGGTAGCATTCCACATCAAAATTTTCTTTTTATCATTTACCTACTCGAGGACGAGCAGGAATTAAGCTTGGGGATGCTTGATACGTCTCCAACGTATCTATAATTTTTGATTGTTCCATGCTATTATATTACCCCTTTCTGGATGTTTATGGGCTTTAATTTACACATTTATATCATTTTTGGGACTAACCTACTAACCGGAGGCCCAGCCCGTATTGCTGTTTTTTTGCCTATTTCAGTATTTCGAAGAAAAGGAATATTAAACGGAGTCCAAACGGAATGAAACCTTCGGGAGCGTGATTTTTGGAACAAACGTGATCCGGAGGACTTTGAGTGCAATTCCAGAAGGAGCCGAGGCTCCCACGAGATAGGAGGGTGCCCCCCCTGTAGGGCGCGCCCCCTGTCTCGTGGGCCCCTCGGGCGTCCACCGACGTACTTCTTCCTCCTATATATACCTACGTACCCCGAAAACATCCAGGGAGCAGACGAAACACAATTTCCACCACCGTAACCTTCTGTATCCGCGAGATCTCATCTTGGAGCCTTCGCCGGCACTCTGCCGGAGGGGGAATCAACCATGGAGGGCCTCTACATCAACATCCTTGCCCCTCCGATGAGTTGTGAGTAGTTTACCACAGACCTACGGGTCCATAGTTATTAGCTAGATGGCTTCTTCTCTCTTTTTGGATCTCAATACAATGTTCTCCCCCTCTCTTGTGGAGATCTATTCGATGTAATCTCTTTTTGTGGTGTGTTTGTCAAGATCCGATGAATTGTGGGTTTATGATCAAGTTTATCTATGAATAATATTTGAATCTTCTCTGAATTCTTTTATGTATGATTGAGTTATCTTTGCAAGTCTCTTCGAATTATCAGTTTGGTTTGGCCTACTAGATTGATCTTTCTTGCCATGGGAGAAGTGTTTAGCTTTGGCTTCAATCTTGCGGTGTCCTTACCCAGTGACAGAAAGGGTTGCAAGGCACGTATTGTATTGTTGCCATCGATGATAACAAGATGGGGTTTATATCATATTGCATGAGTTTATCCCTCTACATCATGTCATCTTGCTTAATGCGTTATTCTGTTCTTATGAACTTAATACTCTAGATGCAGGCAGGAGTCGGTCGATGTGTGGAGTAATAGTAGTAGATGCAGGCAGGAGTCGGTCTACTTGTTATGGACATGATGCCTATATACATGATCATGCCTAGAGAATCTCATAATTATTCTCTTTTCTATCAATTGCTCGACAGTAATTTGTTCACCCACCGTAATACTTATGCTATCTCGAGAGAAGCCTCTAGTGAAACCTATGGCCCCTGGGTCTATCTTTTATCATATTTGCTTCCAATTTACTTTTATTTGCATCTTTACTTTTTGCATCTATATTATAAAATACCAACAATATATTTATCTTATCATACTATCTCTATCAGATCTCACTTTCGCAAGTGGCCGTGAAGGGATTGACAACCCCTTTATCGCGTTGGTTGTGAGTTCTCAGTTTGTTTGTGTAGGTGCGTGGGACTTTTGAGGAGCCTCCTACTGGATTGATACCTTGGTTCTCAAAAACTGAGGGAAATACTTACGCTACTATTGTTGCATCACCCTCTCCTCTTCGAGGAAAACCAACGCAAGCTCAAGACATGGCATTTGCAGAAAATTTTCTTGTCACGCCGAAAGCGATGAACAATCATCGAGCCCAAGCTTTCACTCCAGAACCTGAACCTGAGCCGGAACCTGAACTGGACCCTTATCGTGCATCATCTGTTCAATGGGATCCAGAGATGACCAGCTAGTGGTATCCTGATTACACCTCCCAGTACACCGGGGAGAGTAGCGGCGGTCCTTGGTACTAGACCAACTTAGGCGAAAAGCCTAAGCTTGGGGGAGTATGTATTTCTCACCGACTTTACATTCATGTTCACACACTAGTCGTCGGTGCTCATACTCTTTCATTGTATTATACATGCTAGTTTAAATTTCTTTTTCTAGTTTTCTTCTTGTGTGTTTGATAAACCTTGAGAAAAACCAAAAAAATAGTTAGTTTAATTTCCTTGCTTGTAGTAGAAATTAAAATGAAAACCCCAAAAGATTTATAGTTCTTCTTCTTACTTGTTGGGAGCTTTCCAGTGTAAATAGTTTTATTTTCTTTTCTTTCCTTTGGGGGTCGAGAAGACCTTATTGAAAATGCTTAGTGGCTCCCATATACATGATTGTTTATTTAATTTAGAGCCCATATCACTTGTCTGCTCTCTTGAGTTGAATGCTTGTAGATTCCAGCCTAGTCCAATGCACGTGCACTATTATTATTATACACATCGTTCGGTCGTGCAAGTGAAAGGCAATAATGATGATATATGATGGACTTATTGGCATGAGAAAAGCTGATATGAACTCGACCTCTCTTGTTTTTGTAAATATGATGAGCTCATCATTTCTGAGTCAGCTTATTATGAAGTAAACATATTTGCAATGACATTTAGAGATTATAGTTGCTTGTGCCATGCTTGATTAGCTATGAGCTATAATGGTTTACCTTGCGTGCCAACATGCTATTAGAATGATTATGATGTGGTATAATGGGATGGTATCCTCCTTTGAATGAATTAAGTGACTCGACTTGGCACATGTTCACGCATGTAGTTGAATAAAATCAACATAGCCTTCATGATATTTATGTTCATGGTGGATTATATCCTACTCATGTTTGTACTCGGTGTGAATTAATTTTAATGCATGTTTATGAATGTTGTCGCTCTCTCAGTTGGTCGCTTCCCAGTCTTTTGCTAGCCTTCACTTGTACTAAGCGGAAATACTGCTTGTGCATCCAAACTCCTTAAACCCCAAAGTTGTTCCATATGAGTCCACTATACCTTCCTATATGCGGTATTTACCTGCCGTTCCAAGTAAATTTGTATGTGCCAAACTCCAAACCTTCAAATAAAATTCTGTTTTGTATGCTTGAGCAGCTCATGTTACAACTAGGGCTGCCTATATCTTCCATGCTAGGTGGGTTATTCTCAAGAGGAGTGGACTCCGCTCCTCATTCACGAGAAAGGGTTGGTAACCGGGATGCCCAGTCCCATGATCCAAAAAGATCAAAGCAAATCAAAATAATTAAACAAAACTCCCCCAGGGCTGTTGTTAGTTGGAGGCACTCGTTGTTTCGAGCAAGCCATGGATTGATGCTTGTTGGTGGTTGGGGGAAACCTTTACCATTCTGTTTGGGAACTGCCTATAATGCATGTAGTATGGAAGATACAGCCATCTCATAGTTGTTGCGTTGACAGCGAAAGTATGCCGCTCAAAATATTATTCAATCTCTATTTTAAAATCAAGCTCTGACACCTCCACAAATCCCTGCTTCCCTCTGTGAAGGGCCTATCTATTTAATTTTATGTTGAGTCATCACCCTTCTTATTAAAAGCACCCGCTGGAGAACACACTGTCATTTGCATTCATTAATATTGGTTTATATTGGGTATGACTTGACTGGATCTCTTTTACCATGAATTATAATGTTTAGTCAGTCCTTGATCTTTAAAGGTGCTCTACATTTATGTTTTTGCGGTCTCAGAAAGGGCTAGCGAGATACCATTTTGTTATATCATGTTATGATTGTTTTGAGAAAGTGTTGTCATCCGAGTTTTATTATTATGACACGCTAGCTGATTATGCTATTGATATGAGTAGTTGTGAGACCCAAGTGTTATTGTGAGTATGGTTAGTTAATAATATTTGCTGAAACTTGAATGCTGGCTTTTCATGTTTACAACAACAAGAGCAAACAGAGTTTGTAAAAGTTTTTCTTTATCACTTTCAGTTTATCAACTGAATTGCTTGAGGACAAGCAAAGGTTTAAGCTTGGGGGAGTTGATACGTCTCCAACGTATCTACTTTTCCAAACACTTTTGCCCTTGTTTTGGACTCTAACTTGCATGATTTGAATGAAATTAACCCGGACTGACGTTGTTTTCAGCAGAACTGCCATGATGTTGTTTTATGTGTAGAAAGGAAAAGTTCTCGGAATGTCCTGGAAATCCATAGAGGCACTTTTTGGAATTAATAAGAATTTCTGGGCGAAAGAAATATACCAGGGGGCCCACACCCTGTCCACGAGACAGGGGGACGCCCCCCCTAGGGCGCGCCCTCCTATCTCATGGGCCCCTGGACCTCCACCGACCTCAACTCCAACTCCATATATTCACGTTCAGGGAGAAAAAAATCCGAGAGAAGGTTTCATCGCGTTTTACGACACGGAGCCGCCGCCAAGCCCTAATCTCTCTCGGGAGGGCTGATCTGGAGTCCGTTCGGGGCTCCGGAGAGGGGGATTCGTCGCCGTCGTCATCATCATCCATCCTCCATCACCAATTTCATGATGCTCACCGCCGTGCGTGAGTAATTCCATCGTAGGCTTGCTGGATGGTGATGGGTTGGATGAGATTTACCATGTAATCAAGTTAGTTTTGTTAGGGTTTGATCCCTAGTATCCACTATGTTCTGAGATTGATGTTGCTATGACTTTGCTATGCTTAATGCTTGTCACTAGGGTCCGAGTGCTATGATTTCAGATCTGAACCTAATATGTTTTCATGAATATATGTGTGTTCTTGATCCTATCTTGCAAGTCTATAGTCACCTATTATGTGTTATGATCTGACAACGCCGAAGTGACAATAATCGGGATACTTCTCGGTGATGACAGTAGTTTGAGGAGTTCATGTATTCACTGTGTGCTAATGCTTTGTTCCGGTTCTTTATTAAAAAGGAGGCCTTAATATTCCTTAGTTTCCACTAGGACCCCGCTGCCATGGGAGGGTAGGACAAAAGATGTCATGCAAGTTCTTTTCCATAAGCACGTATGACTATTTATGGAATACATGCCTACATTACATTGATGACCTGGAGTTAGTTCTGTGTCACCCTACGTTATAGCTATTACATGAGGAATCGCATCCGGCATAATTATCCATCACCGATCCATTACCTACGAGTTTTCACATATTGTTCTTCTCTTATTTACTTTTCCGTTTCTACTGTTATAACTACTACAAAAAACTCAAAAACAATTATCTTTACTTTTGCCACCGTTACCTTTATTATCATACTACTTTGCTACTAAATACTTTGCTGCAGATATTAAATTATCCAAGTGTGGTTGAATTGACAACTCAACTGCTAATACTCGAGAATATTCTTTGGCTTCCCTTGTGTCGAATCAATAAATTTGGGTTGTACTTCACCCTCGAAAGCTGTTGCGATCCCCTACACTTGTGGGTCATCAACGTAGTACATACAGTGTGTGCCTTTGCGTTGGTACCGACGTGTACGAATATAACTCGTTTACTTGTTCTCCAAGGACTCTTAATTATGTGTTGCCCCTCATATATACCCCATGTAGTCGCACCTAAGACGGTATGTCCTCTCGTGCTTGTAATACTCCTCCTTATAGTGATTGCGCCTTGGTACGTCCGTGGTTTTCTCCCGGAAGGGTTTCCACGTAAATATCCGTGTCTCTCGTGTCTCGTTTATTTCTCGTTATTATCTAACAGAAGGTAAAGTGCAGTCCATTGCCAAAGAACCTACCACCCTAGCAAGCTCTCAGTCCTTTTAGAAATGGTTTATGGTTGATTTTATCCATTTGTATTTGCATCGATCTCAATGATCAAACTGTATAACTTTCATGTCTAACAAGAAATAGTTATTTCCAAAATTGAAAAATAGTTGGACACCTACCATTGTACAGTACGTATAGACGACTCACACTTACTGTGATCAACCCAATCCCTTCCCCTTTTATTCTAAAATGGCTCCAAATGCAGCCTTCACATTGTCACGTCACCCTAACAAGAATAGTCATCAATCAAGCGACGAGGCGTTTTGGGGTGAACAGTAAAATCAAGAATAGTCATCAATCAAGGGACATCCATCAAAATTTGCCACATTTTCTACAGAACAAAAATATCTAAAAAAAATCATGAGACTATTTCTTTAATAATTTTGATGTTGTTTTATATATGATTTTCTATCCAAGCAGGCGGCATTTTTATGCTCTATATCGAGGTAATTTTGCATGTTAGTTTTCTATATACGTTGAAATTGTGTTATTCTACATCATGGCAAATTTCTACTTTATGTCACAGCAATCTGTTATGCTCTACAACATGCCAACTTTTGAGTACATTTTTTCTATGCAAAAAAATACGTTGTATAGTATAGCAAGGATATATATTTTTCATTTCATGAAAAAAATGATAATATAGTTGGGGTTTTCTTTTTGAGAGAATACATATTTATAATATATAGCATGACTTTTTTTTGCTCGAATCAGGAAATGCAATTTGCACCTGGCCCATGTCACTTTGCTGCCAGGAGCGCAAGGGGCGCTCGTTGAATGTGGCTCGAAATAGTTTTTCTAGCGGCAAGGGTACCTAAGAGCAATTCTAGCAGACTCCGCATCCTGTCAGCCCGCAAAACGCGTTTGCGGTTCGCGCAAAACCGTTTTTGCGGGCTGGCTCGGGCTGGCACAAATGCAGACCCCCCAGACGGATCCGTAAAAAATTATATTCGCGGTATATACCCTTTTACGGGTCGGCTTTGCGGGGTCTGCTCGGGCACCACCACGACGACCCGCAAACAGGAAAACTGCAAATTTCGCATTTGACATAGGGTTTCACAAACAAGTTCAAATTCAAACGACATAAACAGTTTTACGCGCAAATAAAAGCCAAGTTCATTACGACAAACACAAAAGAGGGCCCTGCAAAGGTTTGCGCCCATGTCCGGCATCATCTTGGTCGATGTTCACTCCGCGCCATCGAGTCCATCTTGAAGTTCATCAGCACCACCGAATCCAACTCCGACGCTTGTTCCAACTCCCGCACCGAAATCATCCACATTGCCACCATATGGAGCAGAGAAAACATCACCGGAACTGTAACACGGACCGGCCGACGCGACCATTCTCCTCTTCAAGATTTCTCTCCTTGCCATATCATGCCATGTTTTGGTGAGGTCGTCCATGCCATTGCGGTTCATTGACATGATCTTGTTCTCTTCGGCGAGCAACAAGGACATGGATTTGTTTTCAGTGGCGCGTGCTCTTCTCTCCTCAATGGCAGCTTTGCGCAGCCCCTCTTCCTTGAGCAATTGCCACTTTTCTTGCTTCTCCTTTGCCTTCTTCTCAGCTAACTCTTTCTTAATCTCTAACGACTTCAACAACATCAACTCGTTTGATTGCACCATGGCATCAATCTTCTCCCTCAAGCTCGATGCTTATTGCTCTCTCTTCATCTTCTCCTTAGTCTTCTTGTCCCCATCGGGCTTGTTCAAATTTCTTGGGCCATCATCATCCTCATCTTCATCCATGTTTGTAAGTGAGCCTCTCTTCGGTGGGGATTCTTTGACGATCAACTTCCACTTCTCGCACTTTTGGAGCAACTCCCAACAATGCTCAAGTTTGAAGAATTTGCCTTCCGAAGCTTCCATGTCCTTGTATCGATGTTGAGCAATCTTGTCCTACACAATGTGAACAAAGTGATCCAATCATTTCCCATGATGCAATATGATTATGCACAACTTGAACAAAGGAAAAACAAACTCACATAGTCCGACTCCACGGTGCCACTTGGAGGTGCATTGCGTACTTGCTCCAAGCAAGCTGCCCAACGGCTGCACATAGGCTTGATATTCTCCCAATGCCCTTGAAGCGACCGAAATGTGTGTGGAGTCCTATTGGGATACTTTGCCATAATGCGGAAGTATTGATCTTTGATCCTTTGCCAATATCTCTTGGCCATTTGATCAGTACCCATGCATGCATCAAGAGACACCGCACTCCATGCTTTGATCAAAGCTTGATCTTCCAAGATCGTGTAGTTCTTCGATCTTTGGCTTTTCCCAGTTTTTGCTTGTGATTGCTCATACGCTTCCGCTTCGATCTCCCCCAATTCGTCTGCACAACCATGACCATCCACGCCACCCTCCGTTTCATTGTAGTCGAACGGTTCGAAAGGGGCTTGATCAATGTCAACCGCATTCATGTCCAACAAGTTCACGAACTCGGTTGTTGCATTGTTGGAACCACCGCTGTAGCGAACAATAACAAGTCATGAGATATTGAGAATAATGGCGGAAATGAAAGGAAATTGCCAAGACCGAAGACGCATACCTTCCGGCCATTTCGTCGAACACCTCGCTCGCGGAGGGAGCGGCACTGTGGAATGGCATCGCCGGAGCACCTCCTTGTGGGGGGATGGAGTGAGAGGATGAAGAAGGTGGCTTCTTTGAAGCCGGAACCTTCCGCTTTACGCCCGCGGCCTTGCCGACCTTCTCCGCCGCCACTCGCGATCGCGCCGCCGTGTTGGCACCTGGAGCGCGAGCCATCGCGGCGGGGGCAGCCGGATTCCCGCCCTGCACAACCACGTTTCCCTGCCGCTTGCGAGCAGGCACGGCGTGTGCTTGGGCGACGGCGGCAGGGCCAGCATGGCCGGCGACGATATCAGCCCGAGGGGAAGGAGCGTGCGCAACATCGACGGTGACGGGGGACAGCATGGGGTCGTCCATGGCGGCGAGGGACGGCCGGGGAGGAGGAACCGGAGCTTGCGGAGGGGGGGCAATGGTGGCGTGGGGTGCGGGGAGCGGGAAAGGGCGCGCGGAAATGTCCCTCTTGCCAAATCTCGTGGCGGATAGGGGTTGAGCTCGAGTCGGCCTCCCAGCCCGTGAAGATAGAGGTTGGGGGAGAAGATTTGCCGCGCCTCGCAAAAATATTTGCGGGCCGGGGCAGGATGTGGGGTCTGATCGTGCAGATTTTCCGGCCCCGATCCACAATTTGGCGGTTATTTTGCGGGCCGGCGCGGAATGCGGGGTCTGCTAGAGTTGCTCTAACGGTGAAGAATCCATCGTTGGTTCTGGCATTTGGGCGTATAAAGTGGGAAAGATTCGTTTATGCAATGCATTTGTATATACAGCTGACACCTTCTAATAAATACCTAACTATGTTTCCACTACTTTTATACTCACGGTCCTCTTCACCCATAGAGAAACTAGCATTTATTTTCCTGCAAGATATTAATTCATCTATATCTTGTAAACAAAAAACTGATTATTGAGACATTTTTTATATTTGAATTCCTGGCAATAAGATCTTTAAAACAAGATAGATCTTGAATATATTTCAAATGAATTTCGAAATACTAATTTCACTCATTAAGAAAATGGTTTCACTAATTTCAATAAACAGAGTTTACTCATTCCTTTTTTTTGCGAGAAAAGGAGTTGATATTAAAATGGTCAAATTACAGAAAGGTCCACATGGAAAGGAAACTACAACCAAGCCCCTCTGCAACCCGACTACGACGGCACCGTGGACGAGCCGGTGACGCGCCGTTTGCCGCTGCTCGCTGACGCCTTGGGTCGAAGCAGCCCCGAGGCGAAGCGGGAAGTCTCCGATCAACGGTCCCTGAGGACCTACACCCATGGCCGCCGTCGTCGTCGCACCACTCAACATCGCCTTCCTTCTCCAGATCTTCAACCGCCGGAATCGCCATCCCTCGATCTCCGGCACGGGGGAATCGTGCACGGCCGCTCCACTAAGCAGCGAGCACGAAGAAAGGAGCTGGTCCACCGCGGAGCTCCACCGGAACTTCGCCGTCGAAGGGGAGACCAACACCTGCAAAAAGCCGATCCAGTCACGCCGCTGCCTCCACGACGCCACCAGCTGGCTCCCTAGGCACGCCTACACTATGTACACATTGCAAATCAGGCCTCCCCCATCCTCCTGCCGCCGGAGCGGCCGGCGGAGAGCGAGGGAGCCGCCGATTCGGCAACGGCGAGGTGGAGAGCCCGGGGTTCGCACAAATCGCCCTTCGTTCCTGTAGATGGGGAAGGGTAAGGTCCAAGGCTGTAGAGTTTACTCATTCCAAACAAATTATTTCACTAATTTGAAAATACATATTTCACACATCCACAAAATAATTTTACTCATTTCAAAAGACTGCTTTCACTCATTTCAATACATATTTCACTTATTTTAAACCACTGATTTTACTCAGTTCAAAAAACTTATTTCACTAATTTTAGAAAACATATTACACTCATTTACAAAAGATAGATTTCACTAATTTCAGAAAACATATTAGACTCACTCAACTGAAATACTATATTTCACTCGTTTAAAAAAACTGGTTTCACTTGTAACAAAATATAGATTTTAAAACTATATTTCACTCGTGTGAAGAAACTAATTTCACTCATTTCATGAAACACATTACACTCAATTGAAATACTACATTAAACTTGTTTTAAAAAAGTGATTTCTCTCCTTACAAAAGATAGATTTCACTCATTTCACTAGTTTCAGAAAACACATAACACTCATTTAAAAAAATATTTCAATCATTTTAGAGAACACATTACACTCATTTAAAAAAGATAGATTTCACTCATTTCAGAAAACACATTACACTCATCTAAAAAAGATCGATTTCACTCATTTCAGAAAACACATTACACTCATCTAAAAAAGTTAGATTTCACTCATTTCAGAAAACACATTGCACTCATTTACAAAAGATGGATTTCACTCATTTCAGAAAATGCATTATACTCACTCAATTGAATTACTATATTTCACGCGTTTCTAAAAAAACCTTTTTCACTCATCACAAAAGATATATTTCAAAACTATTTTCACTGTGTGCTTGTGAAACTGATATTTCACTTGTATAAAAAAATGATCTCAGTCATTTCAATAAACACATTTCACTCATTTCTTATGGAATAGGTTTGTTTCACGTATTTCTTATGAAATAGGTTCGTTCGAGATGTTTCTTTTGAACTAGGTTCCTTTTGAATATTTCTTTACTCATCTTCACAAGTAGAACTTTTCAGTTTCAATAAATTCATTTCACTCATTCGTTTTGTTCTACATAGTCCCCACACATTGCACTCGTTTACAAAAGATAGATATCACTCATTTCAAAAAACACAATACACTCGTTTACAGAAAATAATTTTCACTCATTTTAAAAAAACATTACACTCAACCTATTGATATAATTTTCACTCATTTTAAAAAAAAGGCCCAGATCTGGGCCCTTGGGGCCCCATCCGGGTCCTAGCGGGTCGGCTCCTGCGCGGCCTCGCTGTCTACTGCACGGTGGAGAGGAGGAGCGGCTCGGACGGGGGCAGCGACATCGACGGCGTGCCTTCTGCCGCGAGACGGCGGAAGCTTTACGGGCATCACAGGGCGCGGGTGGGCCTATGCGCTCGGTATGCTCCTGTGTTGCGTCCGGTCAGTTACTATCATTGATGGTGGAGGACAGGCTCTCCCGCATGCCTACGGTGTTGCTGCCCCACTCGGTTCTTCTTCTTTGCTGTGCAGGCCCCACTTCTCGATGATGTGGTGAGATGGCAAGGGTGGCTTCAAGACCGTGTTGGCGCAGGGTGGTGGACGGTATGGTGCCGTGCTCTGAAGCGCCCGGGGGATGGTTGGGATCGGGGAGAAATCCTTGTCAGCCTGTCCGACACTAACGCAGTGGCGCCTGAGGGTGCCGCTGAACCTTCCTGGAGGGCGTCGGGTGCTACCCTCCCTTTCTCCTCGCCGCGTACCAGGGGAACCCCTTGGCAGCACGTCGTCATCATCGCGTCCCTTCTTGAAGGTGTTGATGGGTACCGGCGGTTCGGAGGCTAGGAGCTTGGTGGGAGATCTCCCGTGGACGCAACGGTCATGAGGCTTCTTTGTTTTTGTTGATCTGCCGTTATCGGCATTTGTTCCTTTCGTATATTTTTTTTTTGAATATGATTGTGCTACTTTCGCCCAGCACCTATTGTTGGCTATATCGGATTTTTGCTTTATAAATCATTTAGGGTATGTACAATGGTTGATAAGACAGTCTTATTTTAAGTCTTGCATGTAATTTAGAGATGACAAAAAAGTATGTGTACATTGGGTTATATCTTAGCCTTATCTTTAATAACTTGTCAATCCTTAAAACATGGTGAGACAAATTGTGCTAAGAGATCATCTCTTGTCTTTTCTTAAATAAGAGAAGACAAGTCTTTTTTACGAGTTTTCTCTCCTCCACCTCATCATTTATCCTATGTGGCACTCCTAAGATAGCACCATTGTACATGCCTTTATCGTCATTGGCTAGCTAGTTGCCGATAGGTACCGGAAGCGATAGAAAAAGCTTTGCGAAATGAGGCTGCCCACCGTTGTGATGAGGTAGTCCCTGAGCGAACAATCCTGGCTGGAACGTTCGCCCGACGAACTCCGTGAGCGATCCTCAGATCGCTAGTCACGTCCAATTACAGAGATGCAACCATTATGGAGGTGTTTGTTTACGAGTTTTTCGCCCGTCACCTGTTAACGTCGTAAAGGAAAAACAGTCCCGTTGTTTGGTAAGTCCACACCGTAAACAGGTCACACCGGAAACAGGTCCAGGCCAATTATGTATCGACACCGCCCACCCCTCACCGGTAAAGACTGCGGTATCGATCCCATGTCCTTCTCCTCCCGAAGGAGCTCCCTCCTCCCCGCACAATCCTCCTCGTCCGCCGCCGCCTCCCCGAGCACCTTTGAGTCCTGCATCGGCGCCTCCACGATCCACTTCGAGCCCTCCTCTGCCGCCGGCATGAGATTGGAGCAGCAGACAACGCTTGTGATCGGGAAGGGCCAGCCGCGCTTGAGATCGGAGGCGGTCGGCAGCGCTCAAGATCCCGGCGGCCGGCTACGCACAAGATCCGACCGGCTGTCGGCGCTTGATATCGCGAACGGCCGGCGACGCTTGATCCGAGCGGCCGACGGCCGGTGGCGCTTGATTTTGGGGACCGCCGGTGGCGCTTGATTTCGGGGATGGCCAGCGGCTCTTGATTTTTCAGGGATGGCCGTCGCGCGTCGGCGCTTGGCATCTCGGGCGGCTGGGGCCGAGCAAGATCAGGCCAATTATGGTGAGCATGCTGGCCGGTGAGCAGCAGGGATGGTAATCAATTCCATTACCTGAAGTGAACCAAACACACTTGGAAAACAACGCATTACACCTCCTTAAACGGTGTAATCTGATTACGTTACCATTACCGTTATCATTTCTGTAGCCAAACACCTCCTATGTCTTAAGGGTTAACGGTGCCCCTCTTTGTCCTATAACATAAGACATTTTTTGCAAACTACCCCTACAATGTAACGGGACAGAGGGAATATTGTACTGCAAAAATTAACATTTAAATTTGGATCACTGTAAACACGTAAGACGTTTTTTGCGAACTACAATATAATGGGACAGAGAGAATAATGTACTGCAAAAATTTAACATTTAAATTTGGATCACTGTAAGCACGGTTCTTGATAGAGAGAACAAAATTGGATCCACTATAAAACATTGCTCTTAATAAAGAAAAGGAAAATCAACATCCAGTTATCGCACTATCCTACAAGAATAAAATAAAATCAACTCTCTAAACTATCTGTTCGCAGACGTGTCGCTAAGGATCTCCCTGAGAAAGCACGGAGATGAACCCCCTCCGATCTTGGCTTTGCAGACAAGCACCTTGTCCTTGCATCCGTACCTGTGACACTGGCCGGCCCCCGGAGTCCGCACCGCCACGTCCACCACCGCCTCGTCCCTCTCCAGCTCGCCGGCCAGCCGATTCCGCAGGAGTCGGGGCACCTGCACGTTCATGGCCCACGCCGTGGCCGCAGCCTCGCCCACCCCTAATGCCTGGGCGCAGAACGCCGGCACGGTGCCCTTGCCGAGCAGCGCGTCTGCGTAGGAGACGGCCGCTGAGGAGTCCTCGCCGATGCACTGCTTGTGGACCTTGTAGAGGGTGTTGTTGATGTGCACGGTGATGTCGAACACCGGGCTGAGCGCCGGCCGGTCGCTACGGAGATCTAGGGCCGGGTCCAGGCCGTCGACGCTGGTGATGGTCACCGTGTACTCGGTGCTTCCTGACGTCGCGCATTGCCACGCACTAAAAGATAAAAAACCTATCGGGAAAGCGATCATCGCGCCTACGAGACATAGGAGGCCTACCGCGTCGCGATCATCTATGCCTCGGGCGCCCATGGTGTCGAAGAACGATGACGAGAACTTGATCGTTATACGGTGTTTGCGCCCGCAGCCCGGGAGCTATATATGCTGGAGAGAGCGGTGCCTTTGTTGTGCTTCGTCTCCGGTCGTGCTCTGGCCGGATACTGGTTCCGTGTCGTGTCAGAATCTTATGGGACAGCGGGGCGCGAATCGTCAGATTTGGTCTTCAGCTCGACCTTCCAGCTCGCGCACGCTCCTTCGTCAATCCTAATCAGCACCGTGGTCTGAAGACGGTGAAAAGTGCACTGGTCACTATTAACAATGCATGAATTTGTCTTTTTGGTGTAGCTCATGATAATGTATTTGATTGTCAGACTTTATACACATGTAGAATACATACATATGAACATGCAAAGTTTTTCAGGATTTTTTCAAACTTCAAATCTTTGATGAGTGCAGCATTTTAGAGGACGAGCTCCATGGAGCTCATGTTTTTTGAAAAAAAAACACATTTTGAAATTTTAAAAATAAAACTGAAAATAAAATCATATAGGTTAATATGGGTGTATTTTACATGTGTGTAAAGTCTGAAGATGAAATGCATTATGGTTTCGTGCATTTTTAATAGTGAACAGTGCGCGTATTGTTCATCATTTTCAAAATCATGATTTTATCTTTCTTCTGTAGCTCTCACCATAATGTATATCATCTTGAAAATGTACATACATGTCGTGTGTGATTTATTTTATTGCTTTTTTAGAAAGAAAAAAAAGAGCTCCATGGAGCTCGTCCTCCATTTAGCATTTTTGTACTTTGATCGAGTGTGTGTGTGTGTGTGTGTGTGTGTGTGTGTGTGTGTGTGTGTGTGTGTATTCATCCTGAATATATTTTCATACAATATATTTTTGTTATGGATATATATAATTTTCCTACACCAAATCAATACCATTAGATTCATCATGAAATATATTTTCATATAGTATATGTTTTGTATTATGGATTTAGGGTTAGGGTTTAGGGTATAGGTTTATGGAGGAAAACCCGAATAGCAATGCACACATTATGTGACGGAGGGGGTGGTACATATAAAAGGCGTGCATTTATTGAATGAAAGAATAAAATTCAGATCCACGGTAAAACGCAGTTCTTGATTGCAAATATACAGAATTCAGATCAACTATTAAACAAAATTCTTGATAGATAAATACAAACTTTTGGATCCCCCATAAAACACAGCGCTTGATCGAAAACAAAAATTCACATGCAGGCTTCACGCTATCCTATCCTAAGCAAAAACAAAATAAAAACCAACGCTCTAAACTATTCCCTTCGTTCTAAAATAGATGACCCAACTTTATACTACATAGAGTAACACGGAGAAGAACCCCCCGGATCTTGGCCTTGCAGACAAGCACCGCGTCCAGACATCTGTTTATGTAGCACCCCACGGGAGTCCGCACCGCCACGTCCACTACCGCCTGGCCCCTCTCTAGCTCGCGGCCAGCCGGTCCCGCAGGAACTGAGGCACCTGCACGTTCAAGCCCAACGCCTCGGCCGCGACCTCTCCCACCCCTGATGTGTGCACGCAGAGCTCCGGCACGGCGCCCTTGGCAAGCAGCGCGTCCCCGTACGACACGACCACGGAGGAGCCGGCGCCGCCGATGCACTTGTTGAAGAGCTTGTTGCGGGTGCTGTCGATGTGCAGGGTGATGCCGAACACCGGGCTGAGCGCCTGCCGGTCGCCGTGGAGATCCAGGCCGCCCACACTGGTGATGGTCACCTCGTACGTGCTGTCGGCTGGCCTCGTGAGCAACCATGCAAGAGGAGCGAAAATACCTACCGCGAAAACTATCGTTATCACGCCTAGCGCCCACTTCGTGCGCTTGCTTTCTTGGCCTTGCCTTGGGCCATGGCGTCGAGGGACGATGACGAGAGGTCGATCAGATATGCCGTGTTTGGGTAACTAGTTGGGGAACTCTATCCATACTAGTAAGCGTGCACGTGCAACGCACGTTCGACAATGCAATCCATTTTCCGAATTCCACCTTCGTCTGCACATTTTTCTTTTCAAATAGGTAAAGGAAAAATGCAAGGAGATTTGTAATGAATAACCATCATTTTGGATGATAAGTGCAATATTTTGCAAAATTAATTGTTCGAAACGAATAATCTGATAAATATTTTCAGTCGATGTTTAGATCATACCTAGTGTTGTGGAAATCCCACCAGTACAATGCTCAAATCATCAAATAGCATCTAATCGAATACATGTATAAAATCAGGTAGTGCATTTGTACCAGCAAGGTGGACAACCTGTTCCTCTCCACACGCTTGCTTCTTTAGATCCAGAGTCCATCAAAAACAGAAGTCTTCCAGCCTACATGTGATAGGCTAGAATGTCAACAACTTAGAAATGGCATAATAATCATCAGAAGAAAATTAAAAGATCATAATCACATTTTATTTTCACACATTGGTGCCACTTGTCTACTATATCACTAAGTTCCTAGGCCTGGAGGCCTCTCATTGAATTGAGGACATTGATTTTGGATTGGGTTCCCAATTTTGACTTGGTAAACTATTTTTGAAGTAGCTTTACAGGTGTTTAATTTTGAATTTCCTTCGGTTTTGACTGGTCAATTATTTCTGAAAGCAACAACCAACAACCAGCTTATAAAAATATATACATCAGTCTTGCGCACCCTCTCATCACCTTCAAAATAAATAAATGCCAACATGCGACATTGTAACACCAATATAATAGATTATACATGCGGTCATTACATACGTGTGGATTAATTTGCAGATAACATATAATTATACCCCAAGAAGGAACCCATCATATTTCCCACACTCCAAACCATTATTTTTTATGAAATCCCAACAACACCAACCATGCAGCGCGCTTCCAAGCCTTATAGTTTGGGATTAATTTAACACCAAAATAATTGCTCTGACATTACAGGTGGACATTTGTCTAAAAATAAAATCAAAAGGCAGCAATAGTCCAATCCAAATATCTTTATAATATGTTAGTGAAAATTGCAACTTCCTATAAACGATTTACAAAACATGTCAATTATATTCCAATGCTTGCCAGATCTCCTGTACAAGCAATGCAATCTCTCATTCCATTACCAGAAAATACGGCAGGTCATACAATAGGATCAAAGTAATAATAAATGACTTTAAATAGGACTATCGGGTTCTCCTTTGATATTCACATAGAAATTAAAGAAAAAACAATCTGCTACTGAACCAGAATTTTCCATATACTCCATTTCATCTGCAGTTTATAAGAATCGATTGTGATCAGATACCTTGTATACATAAGAAAATCTGCACAAACAAACGAACTTGCAGTTTGCTTGGAGTTACATAAAAAATGTTGATAACAAAATCTGCACAACCAAACATTAGAATTATCAA
The DNA here is from genome assembly GCA_963921465.1 of Triticum timopheevii. Taxonomy (NCBI): domain Eukaryota; kingdom Viridiplantae; phylum Streptophyta; class Magnoliopsida; order Poales; family Poaceae; genus Triticum; species Triticum timopheevii. The sequence goes on along the minus strand of OY997264.1, from coordinate 473,892,702 downwards.
CTCAGGACATGAAGCATGTAAATATAAATGTATGAACGTAAGTGCAATCAATTCTTATAATTTTACGACAAGTTAGAGGTCAACTTCTGAAGACTAACTACACATATCTGTTAGAACACTGAACTAACTATATTTGATCTTCCATTGTGGTATCTTCAAATCGAGCTCAAAGATCATAAATACTAATCACAAATCAGGAGGAAGATGGAACAATTAGTCAACAAGGTCAAGAAGAAGCCTCTCCCTCCGAAGAGGGAAAAAGAAAAGAAAGAAAAATGGATTACGGGGAGCTTTAGGGGTCGGCTGTGAGACACTAACGGAGCCGGGCCATGATTAACCGTGCAGAACCCTAGGTCGTGAGTCAGGTGAGAAATGACACATGGAAAGCTTGCTTTGTTAATAACTATTGTTGTGCACTGGTGCAGTGCTTATGTTGCTCCAACTGCATCTAAAGTCCTATCAATAAAAACCCTAAACTCGAACTCTATCACATCAATAAAAACTCTAAAGTCGTAGCAACATATTTGATCGAACAGTGAATATGGACTTGAAAATGCTATTGAGAGTACATCAAACTGAAATATTAGTTCCTTCAAAATTCAACGCCGAAGCTCTATATATGTTCTATGTCGTCATGTATCCGTCTATCTGTTCCACATTCCAAAAGGAAATAAGCACGTCGAAACTCTGCTCTCCATACAATCTGGTGTATCTGTCCTACCTGTTCCATTGCCCATTTACGTTTTACATGGTCTTCTGTTTACCACAGTAACTAAATCATGCCCAAAGAACTCAGTCCTCTTAATTCACAACTTGGTACACACAAAGCTTGCATCCTGAGATAAAAAAAAGCAACTGAGCGAGCATAAAAAAGCAAACAAGCCGCTATCTTAATCAGGTAGAAGAACCACGATCCGATCCTTAGATCATACTGTATTAAAAAAATAAGCGAGCACAATTGTTGGCAAAAGAAGCAAGCGACCAGCCATGGCTTGCTACATGCTGAAGCTTTGTGGGTGCAGATAAGTTGTGCGGAGGCGCCAGAACGCGAGGATCATGGCGGACCTGCGGCCAGTTTTCAATAAAGACGGGTTATCCGGTTCAGTTAGTACCTTGGTGTCGTCTAGACCGTGGCCTGAAGCTCCATTGACACATGTATCATGGCCGGTGCATCGGCATGAAGGTGAACGACGAACAGAGGAAAGTTATCGGCTTCTCCCGCTCATGGATCAGGTCAGCGGCCACGCGTGGGACGATAGATGGGGGCGTCAGCGTTCGTGGGGCAGTAGAGGAGGAGCGGCCGGTAGTCCATCAGAGGAGGAGCGGCGGGTGGCGGCGGCGGCTGCGTGCGCTAGCGTCGGTCAGAGGAGAAGGGCTGGCGGTGGCGGCGGTACGAGCGGCAGGCTGTGACCAGCGATAGCGTCCTTCAACAGTGAGTTCGTGGTCGATGCCTTCTGGCGAGAGACGGCGTGCTCGATCCGTGGCTGAGGACGGCGGCCGCCAGCAGGAGTTTGGAGGTGGAAGGTGCCAAGGGTGGTGCCGAGAAAATTGGGGGTGAGTGGAGAGTGGGAGGATCCGCGACAGCTCATCCGATCAGATCGTGTGGGGGCGGGTAGTCATGTACAGAAGGAAATCATGTGCGTGATTTCAGGATCGGGACCGTAACCTCATCAGATCAGTTCGTGGGGGCGGATAGCGATGCACACGGTGGCAGACGACGGCAGAACATTGAATCTAAGCCGTCAGATGTTATGGCAAACCATCAAAGTAACGTAGACTCTTGGATTTCATCAGGTGGGAATGATCCAAGGATACTGGTTGGTGTGTGTACACTATTGTTGGTGGCTTTAGAAGAATTCTAGTTTGCTTGTTTTAAGTAGTGGAGAAGTGGAGATGGAGATGGAGATAGTGTGGGGAGGTGGGATGGTGCTTCTGTTTTGCGTTACAATTGATCTCCGGCTCGTCCGCTCTCCTCCATGAGTCCTACTCGCAACGGAGTTGTCCACCTAGAGGCCAGGGGCGTGACCGGGGCAGGTTACTGCCCAAACAAGAAGCTTCCGACCCTCGCATGATCACAACACAAATACTAGTACACATTAAAAAGAAATTGAAACAGTGCAAAAGATTTGCCACTTTCATTCATTAAGCAGAAGAGAGTTGCCCGGTTAATTAACGGAAACCTGGGCGAAAACCGTTACAACGCACGCCCTCAACAAGGCACCATCAACACACGCCGACCCAGGGTCGCGCTCCATCCGAGCCGCCGGCTCCGTCACCCAAGCAACCCGTAGCCGACACCCTACAACCAAGACCGAAGTCGCCGCTCCGGCATCCACGCCGACCACGAGGCCGCGCACCAGGCGAGCCGCCTGCTCTGCTGCCCGAGCAACCGGAGCTGACACACTACAACCATCTCTGGAGCCGCCGCTCCGACGTACAGACAGAAAACCTACACGCCGACCCCGAGGCCGCGCACCAGGCAAGCCGTCGGCTTCGTCACCGAGCAACCGGAGCCGACACCCAACCACCGAATCCGGAGCCGCCGCTCCGACGTCCACGCCGACCCCGAGGCCGCGCACCAGGCAAGCCGTCGGCTTCGTCACCGAGCAACCGGAGCCGACACCCAACCACCGAATCCGGAGTCGCCGCTCCGACATCCACGCCGACCCCGAGGCCGCGCACTAGGCTGGCCAACGACACTGCCACCCACATGACCAATGCCGGCACCCCTCCATGACGACGAGATCCGGAGCCGCCGCTCCGACTTCCACGCCGGCCCCGAGGCCGCGCACCACCCGAGCCGATGACTCTCACAGGCCAATGCCACTCCAGAACGATGCCTCCAAGAAGGACCGCGACACCGGAGCGCCGCCATCATCCGCTCCAAGAACCTGGAGCAAGGGTTTCCCCCGAAATGCGAGAGAAGAGGTCAAAGGCCCTCGAACGACGACGCCTCCAAGAAGGTGTGCGGCACCCATAGGCGTCGCCGCTGCCGGCTTCGGCCAAGGCCTGAGCAAGGCATTCGCCCCGAGCAGCCAAAGGAAGCCCTCCCCTCGAACCGGCACATGAGAGCCACCGCCCGCCTAAACCACCACCTACCGCCAGAGCCAGCAGCCGCCGATCAGAACAGCCTCGCCGCCGCCACCTGCACCATGCAGAGCCGCCGACCAGGCTACCCCATCACCACCGCAGGAGCCAGAATCAACCACGTCTGGTCAGATCCGGCGCCCCACGCCATGTAAAAGATATGTGCACAGTGCAATTTGGTTGGAAAAAGGTAATTCATGTTACAACAGTACAAGGGGCGAGTAATAATAGAAAGTTAGCATCTAAGAACTGAGTCATGCTCAAACCAAATCCATCCATCAGGTTCTCTGGGAGCACTCAAGGTTGGCTATGCCATGCCGGCGGCCTTTTTGTGCAGAAAATTAAATCATCATTTTGGCTGCAGCATTCTCATGCCACTGGGCTGCTCATCTCACTTCTTGAACTCAGACGTACTCCTATCCATTGACTACAGACCTGGTGTTTGATACTTGCTGGAGAATGAAGCGCTTGTCTTGTCGGATTGTTTGTCCGATCCTGGCAACCTCTGCTGGTAGGAGCTGGGACCCTACCGGGTCTAGGGCGTAGGTTGTAGGGGAAGGAGGAGGCTGGACGTGGCGAAGCTCGCGGTCGCCGGCGGCAAGGCGTCGTCGTGCGCGAGAGGGAGAGGCGTCGGCGGCGCAAGAGGCGACTAGGGTTAGGTCTCCCGGCTCCCTAAGGGAAGCCGAGCAAATAATGATTGCTTCTTTGCTTGATTAGATTGATACATCTCCTCTTCTTATATAGAGAGGTTTACTTGACTCCTAAGCAAACGATAAGATAATCGGGCTAAGCCCCTAATAACGATAAGATAACTTGGGCCACAACCCACTGGGCTAAGCCCCTAATATGACGGTCATAACACTTCTCCCCGCTTGCACAAACAGCTCGTCCTCGAGCTGTAAGGTGGGGAAGCGCTTGTTGAACTCCTCGAGGTGATCAACCAGCGTCAAACACCTTCACGACAGCTGGGGCGGTCAGGTCGGCAGCGACGGCGTCCTCCTCAATGTAGTCTGCAGCCTCCAAGTAGAAGAGTCGCGGGCAGACGTGGCCGGGCGTGTAGGGCTCGTCGCAGTTGAAGCACAACCCTTGGCGGCGACGGTCGAGTAGCTCGGCCAAGGTGAGCCAGTGGAACAGGCGCGCCGCAGTCGCGGCGAGGGGTGCCGCGGAAACCTGAGCAGGCCGACCCTGCGCGGGAACATCTGGTCTGGGTAGCGGCCCGGTGGCCCGGGACGGTGATGCCTGCTGCATGGCCACCGCGCGGCGCTCGAACTCGCGGGCGTAGTACATGGCCGTCTGGAGGTCCTGGGGTCCCTGCAGCTCGACGTCCACGCGGATATGATCTGGCAGACCGCCGACGAAGAGTTCGGCCCGCTGGTGAGCCGTCACGCCGGACGCGTGGCACGCCAGGGCCTGAAAGCGGTCGGTGTAGTCTTGCACCGTAGAGGTGAAGGGAAGGTGGCCCAACTCGGCCAGGCAACTCCCGCGGATCGGCGGCCCAAAACGAATGAGGCACAGCTCATGGAAGCGCTCCCACGGGGGCATGGCCGCCCTCGTCCTGCTCGAGGGCGTAGTACCATGTCTGGGCTGCACCGTGGAGGTGGTAGGATGCCAGCCAAGTGCGCTCCGACGCGAGCGTGCGCTGCCCACGGCCATCTACACCGCGCCGCTGCCCTCCCCGTCCGCACCGCTGGTCGCCTCCTTCGGCGCCACCGCCCAGATGCCGGCGCCCTCCACCGCACCACCGGCCGCTGCCTACACCCCGGAGGAGATTACCGGGGTCCTCAACGACCTGTCACAGCCGTCCAGGGGATCCGGCTGTACCTGGCCGGCCCCTACGGGCCGCCGCCGCCCCTGCCACCGACCGTCACCATCGGGCCGCCGGCCCTGCCGTGGTACTCGCCGCATCCCGGGGCCTCTGCGGCGTTCGCTGGGACACTGCAGCCCCAGCTACAGCTGCCACCGCCGCCCCACAGTGGCCACTGTGGCTGGCACCAACTCCTGTTGCGCCTCCAACGCCCATCGCCGCCCCCGCCGTTGTGGCTGCCGTGGCAGCCGTCGCACGAGGCGGCCTTCGCCGCGCTCGACGCGCCACTGCAGCAGCCGCTGCAGCTGCCATCCATCGCCACCACCGCCCAGCCCTGGCTGCAGTGGCAGCCGCCGCTCCTAGCGGCCTCCGCCGCGCCCGGCGCTCCGCCGCTGCAGCTGCAGCAGCCACCGCCGGTCAGCTCCGGTCCCGCATTGACCGCACTGGCGGGAGTCCCGCTTCACCAAGTCCAGTCCACACCGTCACCTTCATCGTTTCCGTCTTGGATCGCTACCCGCCACGTGTCGGCGGCGGTGAGGCTGCAGGCTGCTGCGCGCGGCCTCCTAGCGCGTCGGCGTGTGTGGGAGATGCGTGGTCTGCAGCTGCCGCTCCTCCAAGTTGCCCTTCGCTGCGCAAAGGACCTCGATCTCATCTGCGGCATCGGGGATCTTGGGCATGCGGTTTCCCCCACGGGCGACGGGCATGTTGTTTTCCCCGCGGGCAGCGACCTCAAAGTCTGCGACATCAGCAGTTAGGGGGGGCGCACCCCTCCTCGTCGTTCTCCATCGCAAGCCCTCCACTCTTTCCTGTGCGGTGCAAACCAACAGTCGTCCGGCAGGGAGAAGGCATGGTGTCACCGATAGCAGCGCACCGCGTAGCACCACTGCATTCCGCCACCGGCTGCCGCGAGGGCGCCTCTGCTGGTCACTCTTGCAACCACTTCTAGGTGGTCATACACATGCACTCCTTTTGTCCAGGTGGTGTCGATGGGATCCAGGTGGCTGTACACGTGCACGTCCGACGTGTGGATGGTGTCCACTTTTTGTTAAGGGGTCCAAAATAAAGCGTCCCAGTCCATTTCAGGTTGAGAATAATAAAACAAGCCGAGATGTAAAAGACTTGTTTGTAGGTGTTAGGTTTGTGTTGCGTCGAGTCATGGTTATAAGTTGGTTAGGCTGCAGCTCGAGGACAAGTTGCATGTCCAGGTGGGGTGTAGTGTTAGAGTACGTAATGGGCCTAATGGGCTCATTAGTCTTAGGGTTAATTAGAGATAAGGGTCGCTTGCTTAGGGATCAAGTAAGTCTTGCTTGGGAGTCAAGTAAACCTCTCTATATAAAGAGAGGAGATGTATCAATCTAATCAAGCAAGAATTAAGAAGGAAATCCCTTCCCTCTTGCCCGGTCGTGGGCACAAAGGCCCCCGGTCGGCCCTCTCGTGCCCACCTTCTAGCAGCGCCATAACATATGCAACCTTTGATACGGACGGGCTGCAGCCGCTGCCGACAGAGGTTCGCTCGTGGAACTTCGATGACAACCAAGAGAGCTTCTCTTCTGCAGAAACCAAGAGCTGTTAAATATGGATACTTATTTGCAGCAGTGCTGATAACGAACAAATACAAAGAGCCAGATAATAACTACAGGTTTAGATGGTTTCAGGGTCTCTTATTTGGATAATAGCTACTATTGTACGGTATCTACACATCTTGATGATGTGCTAGCACTCACCATTAAGTCTTCCGCGGTTCAGAAACTCACAAAGATAGTCATGCAGAATCTTCAGAATACACCTCTCTTGCTCTTTGTAAGTGTCTGACAATTTCTGCTTGGTGGCTGAGGGAATTGCAGGGGCTGCGGTTAAACTGTTTTCTGTTGAGCACACTTGTCCATCATGTTGTTTCTGAATTGCTTCCGTGCCATGGTTTGTTGAAGAAAGGCAACTCTCTGATCGATCTAATTTTCCTTTGTTGTGTTCTCCTTAACACCTGAATATGAAACAGCAATGTGATTCATAGAAGATATACACCGTGATAAGATGTAAATTCATATATGCATTTTTCGCCACTAAATCCTTCAATGAAATATACCACTGGCAATAAAAGTTCTGTACATGTGAGTTCTCATCCAAAATAGAAGCAAACATTGAAAGCTTCTCCTCAGCAACTTGCAAGCAGTTGGTACTAATTGAGAAGATTTGCACCTAGTGTCAGATAGTGAGTTCTACCTTTAAGGTAATGTGCAATTTTTCTTTAGGTGGAGTAACAAAGCAATCCCTTGAACTGAATGTGACAAGGTCTCTCTATTCTGTGTTGTACTTCCTAATAGTTTGATGGCAAATCAACTGACCAGAAGAATGTCAGATAGCAAACAGAAAACCATTTAGCATAACGAATCACACATTAGGATCATAGCTATGTGAAAGGATCGAGAAGAGGTGTCTTGAGGGGGGTGAATAGACTCTAAGTAAGAAAAGTTGCAGTTTTTAATTTCTTTAAGTTGAAGTGGAGTTTTGGCACAAGTTTCAACATTCACAATACATATCAAGCAAGCATGACAAGAGTATATGAGCAGCGGAAAGTAAAGCATGCAAATTGCAAGAATGTAAAGGGATGGGATTGGAGTGTGCAAACGCAATTTGGAGACACGGAGATTTTTTATTCGTGGTTCCGATAGGTGGTGCTATCGTACATCCACGTTGATGGAGACTTCAACCCACAAAGGGTAACGCTTGCGCGAGTCCACGGAGGGCTCCACCCACGAAGGGTCCACGAAGAAGCAAACTTGTCTATCCCACCATGGCCGTCGCCCACGAAGGACTTGCCTCACTCGGGTAGATCTTCACGTAGTAGGCGATCTCCTTGCCCTTACAAACTCCTTGGTTCAGCTCCACAATCTTGACGGAGGCTCCCAAGTGACACCTAGGCAATCTAGGAGACACCACTCTCCAAGAGGTAACAAATGGTGTGTTGATGATGAACTCCTTGCTCTTGTGCTTCAAATGATAGTCTCCCCAACATTCAACTCTCTCACAGGATTTGGATTTGGTGGAAAGAAGGTTTGAGTGGAAAGCAACTTGGGGAAGGCTAGAGATCAAGATTTATGTGCTAGGAATGGAATATCTTGACCTCAACACAAGTGTAGGTGGTTCTCTCTCAGAAAATGTATGTTGGAAGTGTAGGCATGTTCTGATGGCTCTCTCCACGAATGAAGAGTGGGTGGAGGGGTATATATAGCCTCCACACAAAATCTAACCGTTACACGCAATTTACCAAACTCGGTGGGACCGAATCGTGAAACTCGGACCGATTTAGTTCATAATGTGACCGTTAGGCATTTCAGTGGGACCGACATGATCAACTCGGTAGGACCAATGTGCTAGAGTTAGGGTAAAGCCTCAACTCGGTTTGACCGATTACACAAACTCGGTGGGACCGATTTCGGTAATAAGCGAAACAGAGAGCTGGCCAGGCAAACTCGATGGGACCGATTGCATACCTCGGTGGGACCAAAATTATTGCAATAGGCAACAGAGAGTTTGCAAGCCCATCTCGGTGAGACCGAGATCCCATCGGTGAGACCGACTCGATTAGTGTTTCTGGCAGTGGCTATGTCAAGAGAACTCGGTGGCGCCGGATAGAATGATTCGGTGGTTTGGGAATATGTGGATGTGAGAAAGTGGTTGAGGGCTTTGGATCATATCACTAAGCACTTTGAGCAAGCAAGCCATTAAGCAACACCTCATCCCCTATTAATAGTATTGGCTTTCCTATGGACTCAATGTGATCTTGGATCACTAAAAGTAAAATGTAGAGTCTTGTGCTTTGAGCTTGAGCCAATCCTTTGTCCTTAGCATCTTGAAGGGGTTCCACATCCTCTAGTCCATGCCACTCCATTATTGAACTTATCTGAAACATACTAGGTAAGAGTATTAGTCCAACAAGAGATATGTTGACATTAATTACCAAAATCACCCAGGGAGCACTTGTGCTTTCAGTCTCCCCATTTTTGGTAATTGATGACAACATACATCAAAGCTCTAGATAAAGATAAATAACAAGTAAAGCTTTGGAAAGACATGTAACATGCATAGGCTCCCCCTACATGTATGCAATCATGTAAATATGGAATATAGGAGCATGTGAATGCATAAGCATGACAGAGTAAGCATTGTGTTACATGTATCTTGGCTATATGCATCAGAGCAAATGATGTGAATATAGGAAATGTACCTTCATGCTCATGAGTCCTTCTTGCAAACAGTATGTACATCAGCAAGAGATACTCATACACATGACTGTGATGCATATACTTACCTTGTGGCCTTGAGTTGGCTTAGGAGGGAATGAACCTACGTAAACAAGGTTAGATAACACAGATACACCTACTAGCCAGAGCAAACAAAAGAAACCACAAGAGTATCAAGACTGGGATGACATGTAGAGAGTGAGTACTGAGTACCCCATTGGATATAGACATGTCCCCAAAGGTAAAGATGTGCAATGAATTCAAGGATTTCCTTCCCTTAGATGTCTTGCTCCCCCTGAATCTAGCATGGGATACTGGGAGAAGATAGGGAACATAAAATCAAAGCAAAGAAAAGAAACAGAGCTAATGCAAACAATCAAATATGAACATTCTTCCCCTCTTAAATACATGTGACTTCTCTCCTCTTGAACACCAAGCATCTGGGGTCTTTTGAAGTGATACTTCTGTCTCCTTGTAGAAGAACTCTCTCCCCCTGAGTATTTTCTCCCCCTAGAGAAATGATTAAGCTTTGATGTGATCTCTCTCTCCCCCTTTGACATCAATTCCCAAGAAGGGTTCTTCTAGATTTTTGTTACAAATGGGTTTGGTCCTTGAGTCACAGAACAAAGCAGCAAGTCGAATGTAATGCTGGTAGAGGACAAGAATCATTGAGTGGAGCTGGATCAAAAGAATGTAGGAACAAGTGGCAAGATGTCTTTCCTGTAGTGAAATCGGTGGCACCGAGTTGTGTGCTTCGGTTGCATCGAAAGAAGTCGGTTGGACCGAAAACAACAGACCGGTGTGACTCAGTACATCACGGAGAAAACACTTGTCACCTCAGCTCACTAGTCAAGTAAGATCTCACAAGGATTTGCAAGGAATTAACTGAAAGATTTGCAAAGAATTGGATGCAGGGAATGCAGAACAAAAAAGAATCAGAAAAGAAATCTAGATGAAGTTTTTTTTGAAACGGGAAACTAATATGCATGAGACAAATGCAAGAGCGCAGAAAAGAACACAAGAAAACTTCATCTAGAATTGGTCGACGACAATGTCACCTATGTTAGAGTATATTGACTTAGGAGTCAAGTGAGATCACTTGATCATAGGTCATACTCATCGTTTAAGCTCAAAATGGGGTTACCATTTTTCGTTTAAGCATTTTGATGTATTCACATCTTGTTGAGTTGCTTTGACTCATGACTTGGAGTAAAGCTTCTCTAAGATGGAATAACATACCTTGGGTGGTGGTGTTGATCATGATCATGTAGTTGAACTTGTGTGGGTTGCTCAAGGTTGATGTAGCACATCAAGAGTTGGGAGCTCCACTTGGAATTTGAGTTCATCTACCTGCATGGGTTAGTCTTGCAAGGAAGAGCACTTGTGCATCCAAAATGACAATCATAAAACTCAATATAGATTTTGTCAAAGGATATGTTTGAAGGGTTTCGTGCTTCCTTGTCTTCAACCACCATTGTGTAGAGACTTGGTGATGTAGAAATTTGCTCAAGATGTGAGTGGGTTGCAATCTCATAGATTTATATTCATCCAAGTACCTACAAGGGTTAGATGACATGCAAGGGTGCAAATATATCCAAGACATATAAATAGCAACAAGAAAGAAATATCAAGGATCAGTCAAAGGCTCATGCCTTGCATGTATCCAAATGGAGTTCCTACTCCAAGTTTGAAGCATCAATGATGTTCAATTCACCTCTCAAATGGCAAAAGACTTTCTCATCAAGCGGTTTGGTGAATATATCCGCTAATTGCTTATCGGTGCGAACATGCTTAAGATCAATGTCCCCTTTGGCAACGTGATCTCGAATGAAGTGATGACGAACTTCAATATGCTTAGTTTGAGAGTGTTGCACGGGATTGTGAGCAATCTTGATAGCACTTTCATTGTCACAAAGCAATGGAACATGTTTCACATATATCCCATAATCCTTGAGAGTTTGGGTCATCCAAAGTAACTGAGCACAACATGAACCAGCGGCAATGTATTCCGCTTCGGCGGTGGATAAGGATATCGAGTTTTGTTTCTTGGAGGAGCAAGACACAAGAGACCTACCAAGAAATTGACAAGTACCCGAAGTGGACTTTCTATCAACCTTGTCTCCGGCATAGTCCGAAACGGAGTAACCAACAAGATCGAAAGAAGACCTCTTAGGATACCAAATGCCAAAATTTGGTGTGTGTATTAAGTATCTCACTGTCCTTTTCACAGCCTTAAGATGACATTCTTTAGGGGCCACTTGATATCGTGCACACATGCACACACTTAGCATAATATCGAGACGAGAGGCACATAGATATAACAATGAACGAATCATGGAGCGGTAAACCTTTTGATCAACCGGTTCACCATCTTTGGTCAAATCAAGATGTCCACTAGTAGGCATGAGTGTAGTCATACCTTTGCATTCTTGCATATTGAACTTCTTTAATAAGTCCTTGGTGTACTTTGTTTGAGAGACAAAGGTACCTTCCTTAGTTTGCTTGATTTGCAAGCCGAGAAAGAATTTGAGTTCACTCATCATAGACATCTCAAACTTCTCTAACATTAACTTTCCAGACTTCTCACTAAAGTGAGGGTTAGTCGAACCAAATATAATATCATCAACATAGATTTGGCACACAAATAGTTCTCCATTAACCCTTTTAGTAAAAAGAGTAGAATCAATTTTTCCAATTTCAAAGCCTTTTTCAATAAGGAACTTGGTCAAGCATTTATACCACGCTCTAGGAGCTTATTTAAGACCATAAAGAGCTTTGTGAAGTTTGTAAACATGATTATGTTTCGTAGGATTGACAAAGCCGGGAGGTTGCTTAACATAAACTTCCTCCTCTATTTCAACATTTAGAAAAGCACTTTTAATGTCCATTTGGCACAAGGTGATATCATGGTGATTAGCATAGGCAAGTTAGATGCGAATGGACTCAAGTCTAGCAACGAGGGCATATGTCTCACCATAGTCCATACCTTCGACTTGAGTGTAGCCTTGGGCGACGAGACGTGCTTTGTTGCGAACTACTTGTCCATCTTCATCTTGCTTGTTGCGAAACACCCATTTGGTACCAATGATGTTGTAGTTGTTGTCGGGCTTCTCAACCAATGTCCAAACTTGATTTCTCTCAAAGTTGTGTAGCTCTTCATGCATGGCATTTATCCAATCCGGATCTTCCAATGCTTCTTCAACCTTCATAGGTTCAATGCTAGAGATGAATGAATAATGTTCACAAAATTTAGTCAAACGAGTTTTAGAGCGAGTGATTCTCCCGGTTTGGATATCATTGTAGATTTGCTCAACGGGATGGTCTTTGGTGACTCTTGCTCGAACTCGTGTAAGCTTTTGCTTGGATCTAGGTGGAACATCTTCTTCATCTTGTTCTTCTTCTTGGCCTTCTTCATTGTTGACGTTGTCGTTCTCTTGTCGTGGTGGAGAAGGAGGTTGTTGATGTTCATCTTGGTGTACTTCCTCGTTTTCTTCGTCTTGGTGTGTCCCACTTGTGGATGCTTCCATATCAACTCTTGGTTCACCTTGTCGTGAGGTGGAAGCTTCCACTTGGACGGACGAGGTACTCTCCTTCACCTCCGTTGGACGAATCTTGCCAATAGACAAGTCTTGGATTGCTTCTGAAGGGACTTTGTCTCCTACATCAATTGGCAATTGCTCTACTTGCGAGCCGTTAGATTCATCAAACTTCACATCTACCGTCTCTTCAACCTTTCGGGTGAAATTATTGTAGACACGGTAAGTGTGAGAGTTTGAGCCATAACCAAGTAGGAAACCTTCATGAGATTTAGGAGCAAATTGAGAACGACGATGCTTATCAAGAATGTAGCACTTTGAGCCGAATACTCGAAAGTATCCAACTTGGGGTTTGTTACCGGTGAGGAGCTCGTATGCCGTTTTGCCGAGTAGCTTGTGAAGATACAAGCGGTTTGTTGCATGACAAGCTGTCTCAACCGCTTTCGCCCAGAAGTGCTTCGGCGTCTTGTACTCATCAAGCATCGTTCTCGCCATTTCGATGAGCATCCGGTTATTCCTCTCAACAACTCCATTTTGTTAAGGTGTGTACGTAGCCAAGAACTCATGTGAAATCCCTTCTTCATCAAGAAAGGTGTTCACGTTTGCGTTCTTGAACCCCGTTCTGTTATCGTTGTGAACCTTCTTGATCTTCACTTCAAATTGATTTTGGGCCTTCCTAGCGAAGTTTTTGAAGATCTTTTGGACCTGCGATTTATCATCGAGAAAGAACACCCGCGTAAATCTTGAAAAATCATCAACTATAACTAGACCAAAAGAATTTCCACCGAGACTTTTGTAAGCGTTGGGACCGAAAAGATCCATGTGAAGTAGCTCGAGCGGCCTCCTCGTGGTCATGATGTTCTTCACGGGATGCCTTCCTCCAACCTGTTTACCTGCTTGACAAGCGCTGCAAAGTCTATCCTTATCAAATATAACATCGTTAACGCCGAGGATATGATTACCTTTAATAAGCTTGTCAAGGTTTCGCATGCCCACATGACCTAACCATCTATGCCACAACCAACCTTTAGAGGATTTAGAAATTAAGCAAGTTCTAGGTTGAGCCTTTTTAGTGAAATCAACAATGTATATATCACCTTTGCGTATACTGGTAAAGACCATTTTATGATTATCTCTACGAAACACTTGGCAATCTACTTCGGTAAATAGGACATTGAAACCAAAGTTAGCTAGTCTAGAAACAGAAAGCAGATTATAGCCAAGAGATTCAACGAGCATGACATTTTGTATGGAGCTATCATGTGAGATGGCCACCTTACCGAGGCCAATCACCTTACCCTTGAGTTATCACCAGACAGACTTTCGAGGGTCGTTGTTTTCAGCAAGCTCACGAAACATATCTTTATCTCCGGTCATGTGATCAGTACATCCACTATCAAGAACCCATTCCTTTCCTCCTGCCATGTATCCCCGAAGATTTGCCATAAGACCAAAGTGTCTCATTGCATCATCAAGATCAAAGTCACTATCATCATCCTCATCATAGTATCCATGTTCAACATCGTCATGTGATGCTTCAATCCTAGAGAGGGTGATTCATTAGAATGAGTTTGACAATGATCTTCTTTATGAATTCTAATAGCTTCGGAATAATATTGCTAATAATTCCAACATCTCCTATGGCACACATAAGATTTGTAAGCTCAAATAGACAATCACCAAACTTAGGATCATTGGAATTCATCTTACTCAAGGCAATAGACTTATGGAGAATTTCATCTAGATTTTGCAAGGAATAATTTGGAAAACGTTCCTCAAGAAATTTCCATATGGTGTAGGCACACTTAAGAGTAGGCAAGCAACCTATCAAGTTTCCAGGCAAACCTCTAGTGATAAGATCAACAGTTCTAAGATTGCGAATCATGTCAATTGACTCATCGCGGTAGGATGCATAGGATCAACATGAGGTGCACAAGGGCTAGTAATGTACTTGTTCAAATGATATTCATTGAAAATCACAAGCATCTCATTTTTCCACTCATGAAAATACTCTTCATCAAGTATAGGCACTCTATGTCTAAGACTCCCCAAAGTAGACTCATCCATCTTCCTCCAATGGTGATTAAACCAAAGCAATGGAGACCAAAGCTCTGATACCAATTGAAAGGATCGAGAAGAGTCTAGAGGGGGGTGAATAGACTCTAAAAGTAAGACAAGTTGCAGTTTTTAATTTCTTCAAGTTGAAGTGGAGTTTTGGTACAAGTTTTAACATTCACAATACATATCAAGCAAGCATGACAAGAGTATATGAGCAGCGAAAAGTAACGCATGCAAATTGTAAGAATGTAAAGGGATGGGATTGGAGTGTGCAAACGCAATTTGGAGACACGGAGATATTTTATCCGTGGTTCCGATAGGTGGTGCTATCATACATCCACGTTGATGGAGACTTCAACCCACGAAGGGTAACGCTTGCGCGAGTCCACGGAGGGCTCCACCCACGAAGGGTCCACGAAGAAGCAACCTTGTCTATCCCACCATGGTCTTCGCCCACGAAGGACTTGCTTCACTCGGATAGATCTTCACGAAGTAGGCGATCTCCTTGCCCTTACAAACTCCTTGGTTCAACTCCACAATCTTGACGGAGGCTCCCAAGTGACACCTAGCCAATCTATGAGACACCACTCTCCAAGAGGTAACAAATGGTGTGTTGATGATGAACTCTTTGCTCTTGTGCTTTAAATGATAGTCTCCCCAACACTCAACTCTATCTCACAGGATTTGGATTTGGTGGAAAGAAGGTTTGAGTGGAAAGCAACTTGGGGAAGGCTAGAGATCAAGATTTATGTGCTAGGAATGGAATATCTTGACCTCAACACAAGTGTAGGTGGTTCTCTCTCGGAAAATGTATGTTGGAAGTGTAGGCATGTTCTAATGGCTCTCTCCACGAATGAAGAGTGGGTGGAGGGGTATATATAGCCTCCACACAAAATCTAACCGTTACACACAATTTACCGAACTTGGTGGGAACGAATCGTGAAACTCGGTCAGACCGATTTTAGTTCATAATGTGACCGTTAGGCATTTAGTGGGACCGACATGATCAACTCGGTAGGACCGATGTGCTAGGGTTAGGGTAAAGCCTCAACTCGGTTTGACCGATTACACAAACTCGGTGGGACCGATTTGGGTAATAAGCGAAACAGAGAGTTGGTCAGGCAAACTCGGTGGGACCGATTGCATACCTCGGAGGGACCGAAATTATTGCAATAGGCAACAGAGAGTTTGCGAGCCCATCTCGGTGAGACCAAGATCCCATCGGTGAGACCGACTCGATTAGGGTTTCTGGCAGTGGCTATGTCAAGAAAACTCGGTGGTGCCGGATAGAAGGATTCGGTAGGGACGAGTTTGACTTTTGGTTTGAAACATATGTGGATGTGAGAAAGTGGTTGAGGGCTTTGGAGCATATCACTAAGCACTTTGAGCAAGCAAGCCATTAAGCAACACCTCATCCCCTCTTAATAGTATTGGCTTTCCTATGGACTCAATGTGATCTTGGATCACTAAAAGTAAAATGTAGTCTTGTGCTTTGAGCTTGAGTCAATCCTTTGTCCTTAGTATCTTGAAGGGGTTCCACATCCTCTAGTCCATGCCACTCCATTGTTGAACTTATCTGAAACATACAAGGTAAGAGTATTAGCCCAACAAGAGATATGTTGACATTAATTACCAAAATCACCCAGGGAGCACTTGTGCTTTCACTATGTTTATTCTTCTGCATAGAAAAACAATACCTACAAATGTTCTGGCAGCTTGCCTTAATACTAGAACCAATACTTTACAGAGCTCATCGACATTCTCTATCTGGATAATATCAGCTAAAAGTGGCCTTGAGGAAGATAAGAAATATATGTCAGACAGCACAATTAAATGAGTTCAGATAGAAATTGGCTATAATCATGGGCAAAATGTCGTCTATAAGTAACTCCTTGCGGCGCTAATTTGACAGTACTTTGAGTGCCTTCTATAGGAACAGGGGTGAGGAAAGTCGAAGTCACCTGACATGGGAAAAAACAAAAGTATATGTTAATAACCAGAATTTCAACTTTTGTTTAGCTTTTATTTTAACTGAACGATATGTTCTAGCATTTGAGCTACTAACCATATATGTTCAGTCAGCTATCCATAAGACACCACATGTGTTTGGCTGCTATAGTCTATATACCTTTAATTATTTCTAAGTCCGCATAACGAAAGCAGAAGGCATGAAAAATATGAAAGCCTTTCCGGAAAATTATAAAAGGGGTCCTGTAAAAGAATTACTTGTGAACAATCATTTTTACTGATGGCCTGATCTCTGCCTAATGGAGCCACTGAGAGATTGGAGAGCTTTTCTGCTGCATGAGAAAGAGCCACCATTATAGCAGGATTCTGCATACCATGTGAATAGACAAGGTGTCACTGGGTGATAAGGCCTATTGCTTTCCTATCTTCAGTTCTTCACTGCTCTCATAGTTCCTGCAATCCGTACATTTGCAGTTCTCTGAACAGAGAACATTAGATTGAAAGCACTCACGGTGGTATTTCTTCAGGCACTCAGATCTCTTGCAGTGGCACCCCTTCGTGTGCTTAACCACAACAGGGCCTTCTGCCACTTTAAACTGGGATGTAATGAGAATGGATTTCCTACATGACATGAGAAGGCAAACATATTGGTATACAACTAAGAATTTGGCTTGTTTGTCATATGACTATTGATAACCTTAAGCCCTCAACTCATGGTATGGGCTCAAGAGTCGGTACTGCTAGCAGAACACCATGCTCAAATTTCTCGATTTTAAGCAATGTACCCAAAAGGAAGACAGGTAATGGCAATCAATCCATGACTCCATGTATCAGTTGCTAACATTGGAAGACAAGTTCTAGATGACAAAAAGGGGATTTGACCTCTCTATCATTGTTGATGCCCAAACCTCACCGATCTATTGCACCTAAAAATATAAAGATGTGACACTTTAGTCTAATGATATATGAATCTTGACCTCAGAACATTATTTGCGCCGTTATTTACGGGCCACTTCATGTGTTCCTTCATTGTGTTTAAATTTTGGATACAGACAAGGAAACAGGCAAAACAAGATGACATAGATAGCCAAGCCCTTCAGCAACTAGAGAACCAGAGGAAAACACTAAGTGATTCTTGCGAAATATACAATTGTGCTCTACCTCGCTGTTCTGGGCTGCATCTGGAGGTAAAGGCCACAGGATTCCTTTCCATTACAGCATTGATAGCATCCTATCTTGCAGACTCATGACTAACATTACTAGAGTAGTTTTTGCAGTTGCAATCTCTGCAGTATCTACCTGATGCAAAACACTCACAATACCTAGAAATGCATTCAATCAAAAGACCAATCAGTAGAATTTTATGATAAAGAATACAATTCAAGTCGTTGCCTAGCTATTAAAAATAGTAAGGGCCATCAACTGACTTGAGAGAATGTAAGGAGTTCATCAGTAATGCAAGTGTTCAGATAGAAAGCAAAATCTCATTACTGTTGTAGATATTAGAAAATTTTAATAGACTTGGTCAAATATAAAGCTTGCCTTAGGACAAAACTAGAACTTCAATCAATTCAAATGTAGGGAGCATTTTGTTTTTGTTATAACTTTGGCACTATTTTAGATGTCTTTTTGAAAAATCAGTTAAAAATATCCTGACACTGCACAAGACGCAAAGGAGTGACTACAGCAATCTACAATTGTTGGTTCTATTTACTTCCATATTTTCTATTAAAAGTACTCTAAAGATGTAGCCTGGGAAGGAAGCTAAGCACAAAGCATAGAACACGAACTCTAGCATCAAATTATTAAAGAAAATACTATGAAGAAATAACATCTGTATCACTATCAGGTTTCATTTGGAGGTTCAATATTTTGCTTGCTTGCATTGTGCCCCTTCAGCAGTACTTGGCACAAACACAGGCATACGCACACATTATGCACGTACAATCACAAAGAGATTTTTCACAGCAAACAATATACACAATATATGATAAATAAGCACTGACCTTAAATGGTTGGAAAATGACTTAAATGTTAACCTAAAAGACAAATTCAGTAGCAACGAAATCATTATGCTGCATATTGTTTGAACAAATTGTAAGGGAACCTACATCTTCAGACATTTTGAGTTCTTGCACTTGCAGTGTTTGCTGCTTGGTGTCTTGTCTGTGGATCCACTCCACAGATATCATGTATTGTTTCCAGCCAAGGCTTGAAGGGAACGAATGGAACCTGGGTGTGGGTGCGCCTGTTTTTCAAAAAAAAAAACTAAGAAATGGTCAAAAAATCATGAAATTTGTTGGAACTTGATAAAGTGTTACACTCGCGTAAAAAAATTGGGGACGAAATAACTTTCACGGTATTGTTGGCAAAAAAAATCAGCTCTATATTAGAGGTACTATTCACTCTATTGCCCTGGACAAAAACAAAATTATACTCAGATTTTTTTATGGTAGTTTTTCTTTGTCAAAATTTTTATACGAGTACATTAGTAGGTCAAGTTTGTTGCCAAAAAGAAACCGAAGACTTGACGTTTTCCTGAATTGCTAAGGTGCACATAGTACAACCAGGTCAGGTGTCAGGGTACCTAGTAGAAGGGTATTTTCCGCCAAGGTTTCCCCTACTCTGAGTCTCAGAGGATAAAGGGAGGAAAACCTGGAATTACTTATACTGAGACACATAATACCAGCTGTAACTGTACTATGTAGGGCAAGAAACAAATCCAATGTCCTAGTAAGTGAGTAGTTACAGTTTCATTTTCTTCAACATTACCATTGCCAAATTACATAGCAGGCAGAGAGCTCACACTCCTACAGAGTTTGCAGGCATTGGCAGCAGTGCCAGCAACGGCAATGATTGTTTAAAACTTGGGGTACCCCCTGATAGTGGCAGCTCCACAACTTGCAATGCCTCCAGCAATGGAGATAACATTACTTGACAGTTTTTGCAAGTTGCAATCATTGCAGCATCTACCTGATGCAAAACATTCTGCAATTCCTAGAAATGCATTCAATCAATCCAAGTCATTGCCTAACAATAACAGCAATGATGTAACATGGACCAACAGTAACAGATACAAGTAGCTAAAAGACCAACATTCATCAATGGAAATCCATGGACCAACAGTCACAGATACAAGTAGCTAAATGGCTAAAACAAGCATAACACCATTTTTGCTTACAAACAATTGTTAAGCAAATGGAGGTCGGTTTAACAACTAACAACGAGGGGAATGTAGGCAACGTAAGAATATCCTTGAAACAAAACCATGCCTTCATTTCCTTGTCTTCTTCGATCTTGGGTGCCAGATAACACCTATTGTAGGCAAGATCAGCATATCCTTGAAACACAATCATGCCTTCATTTCCTCGTCCTCTTCAATCTTGGGTGCCAGATAAAACCTAATGTAGCCCATCTCGCCAATCTTGTACTCAACAACCACCGGCAGTTCAGATGAGAGGCTGATGGTGACTTGGTCTGACAGTGGGCTTGCCTTGGTGAAGGAGTTCATGTACCTCAGAGCAAAGGTAAGTGACACCGGCTCTTGCATTTCTATAATGGTAGATTCCTCAGGCTGCATTGATACAAACAGTCATTAGCTATCATACTGATACATGTCCCTGAAATGGTACTCCAATATGAAAACCAAGGCTCAAACTGAAATAATATTTGCAGGTGTAAAATATAGGTGAGATAAATACTCCACACGGCTTAAGCTGAATAAAAGTCTTTTTTTGTTCACTGATGGCACTGACCACCTCAACCACAATATTAAAATGGTGCTCCAATATTTGTGACTATTACTTCGGTTGCTAGGCTCACCAGCTCAGAGTACAGGGTCCATCAAAATTACTTCATATAGTAAATAATATCATGTTACAAAAATACAGTATGCAAATGCAGTTATAGTAGATTTGTTGGACTTAAGCTTCAGTAGAGAAAGGGATGTAACAAATTAACAACACTTTTTTAAGTGAAAAACTATTTAACTATTGTAAACAAACTAAACATTTCAAAGCAACAAAACTGTAGCTAACTGCAGACTACCATTTTAAGCTGTGTAAGGGATCAAAACAGCAGGACTGCAGGGTAGTGTGCATCTATGAATAGACATGTTGCACAAATTTATCATAATAAACTACACCAACAATAACTACCAAATAGTCCAAATATAATAACTGAGTAATTAGTAAACAATCTGGCTGAGAATTAGGAGCAACTGACTATTTATGTTGCTGCAATTAAGGTATTGGCAAAATACAATCATCCATGCAATTGGGATTCCTGACTCTCATTATGCAATACACCACAAAATCACAATATGCATAAAAGATGAACAGATCTATACTAACTAGTGGAGAAACAATGCAAGATACCTTGTCAACAGTCTTATTCTGCCTGCAAACAATGTTTGCAGTTCCAATATCTCCAGCAGTGGAGAACTTAACACCCTCCTTGGTGACAGAAATAATAACTGCATCGCACAGAAGACATGTAAGAAACAGAGATGACAAGTGCAGCAGAGCACAATAATACAGGAAACGGGGGATTCAGCATACCAGTGTCGCCGATGCTGCTAAGATCCTTGCAGATCCTGAAGAACTCCGAGGAGGGCATGCGAACGATGGCCTGGTACTCGGAGTCGGGGATCCCGAGGTGCTCGCTGTCGATGTCCATGAGCTTCATCTCAAAGTCGGCAATCTTATCCTGATCTGTTGACCCACCCAAACCATGGTTACCATCGACACCTACGGCTAACGAAGAGGGCCAGCGGAAAGAAATGTAAAGAGGGGCGGCAGGGTGCTTACTGGGCGACTCGAACATGAAGGTGACGGTGTCGGAGCCGTCGTCGGCCTTGATAGTGATGATGTCGTCGTTGCCGGCGCAGCGGAGCATCTTGGCCATGTTGCCAAGGTTCATGCCCATGGAGAGGTTGCGGTCGCAGCGGTAGTGCTCGAAGCCCTCGGAGCGGAGGAGCAGGGCGACGAGCGCGACGTGGGAGGAGTCCATGGCCTGCAGCGAGAAGCCCGTCCCGGAGCAGTCGAAGTTGGCGTCCGTCACCAGCTCCTTGATCGCCTCCAGCACCTTCTTCAGCAGGCTCCCCTGCACCAGCCTCAGCTCCAACATCTTCGCGGGCGGGCGGGGGCGGCGGGGCGCGAGGGTGGATCGAGAAACCCTGGTGAGAGGCGGGGGCGCGGGGGTACGGCGGCGGCGTGAGGGGAGGAGTGGATCGAGAAACCCTAGGATTTGGGGGGCGGCGGGAGTGCTGTGGTGGAGGAGAGGGGAATGGGCGGGGGGTTAATAGGGGGAGTATTTCGGGGGATGCGGAGCGGAAAGAATGGGAGGGAGCGCCAAATTGTTTCCCGCTCGCGCTCCCTTCCCCTGGAAGATTGGCCTGCAGGTGGGTCCGGAGGGGCTGCGGTCCCGCATGTCGGTGGAGGGGAGCGATCGGTTTGGGAAAGGGCGGGTGTTTCTGGGGCTGCGCGGGAGAGGGAATTCGCTTTCCCGCCATATCTCTCGCTCGCCAAGTGGGAGCCTTCCCTTCCCTCCTCGGTTTGGGGTTTGGAATTTGGACTTTCGATTTCGTTTATACTACGGGGTGTTTGTTTTGAGGGACTTTTTGATGTAGTGACTAGAAAAAGTCCCTAGCAAACCAAACAGGGTGGGACTTTTTTGGAACTTTTTGCTAAAAGTCCTTAGAAGCACCTCCTTTAGAGTCTTTTTCAAAAAGTCTCAGGGACTAGAAAAAGTCCTAGGACTAGAGAAACAAACGCCACCTACGTTGTTTGAAATTTCTGAGCATCTCAAAATGGAAGGAGATGCATATAATTATTGTAACAAAGTGTTGTGTGTCCTAAAATTTTGAAGAAGTGTATCAACCACATAATCTGCAGCACTCAACACATTTTGAGTAAGGCATCTCCAACGCGGACCCTCGACCACCCGCATCCATCCAGACCGCAGAGTGAGGCGTTGCGGGAGTTGGGACTGCCACCACATAGGACTCCGACGTTCCCGATTCACTTTTCTCCCACTCTACCCCTACCCCCCGCTTTGCATCCGCACCTTTCTCATCTGTCGTCGCCGTTGTACCTCTCTGGTCGTCGCTCGGGCATCATAGGACGTATGCGCCCCCCACCAACGCGTCTGCCCTCCTTGTCCTACATGGTCGTCCACTTAGGTTCCCTCCGCCCCCTACGGATGAAGTTTTAGGGAACAGGGGTTGGATGGCCGGCTCCCACAACACTATCCATGAACTGGTTTGGACCAGTCTGCGGACAGGTGTCGTGTTTATTTTGGCGTTTTGTGTTGAAGATGCCCTCAACTGCATTCCAACTCAGAATTTTTTTAGCCTAGCGGGACTTTGGTTAAACGATTTAGAGCATCTACATCCGCGACCTGCAAATTCGGGCCCTCAAACGCCCGCGGACATGCCCGAGCGCGTCCGCACGCACTAATCGGACACTCCTCAAATCATGTCGTCCACATCCATCTATCTCATATCCGGTACCTCATATCCATACTAAGCATGTAACTTAGATAAAATAACGTAGATCATCACACAACACATAGAGTCGAACATAGAAATGCACATTCCAATCACCCAAAGATCACCGATGGATGTCCAAACGATCGCCAAAGTTCACATAATTCACATAAAACGACGAACAAGTTTAAACTAGATTACTAAAAACTTGCAATTGAAGACGAAGACGGCAGAGCGTTACCACTTCCTCGCTGGCCCTTTGCCCTTCCGGTCGCCGGCGCAACTGTAGGAGTCCGTGACGGGAGGTGGGTCCACGTCGGAGCCGTCGGACCCGTCAGAGGAGGAGGAACCAAAGATGGCGATGTTGCCCTGTAAACGTCGGACAGTGCGTTCTTGCTTGCGCTTGAGCTTGGCCACTGTCGGTGTCAAAACCGGCGGATCTCGGGTAGGGGGTCCCGAACTGTGCGTCTAGGCGGATGGTAACAAGAGACGAGGGACACGATGTTTTTACCCAGGTTCGGGCCCTCTCGATGGAGGTAAAACCCTACGTCCTGCTTGATTAATCTTGATGATATGGGTAGTACAAGAGTGGATCTACCACGAGATCAAGGAGGCTAAACCCTAGAAGCTAGCCTATGGCATGATTGTTGTAATGTATGTTGTCCTACGGACTAAAGCCCTCCGGTTTATATAGACACCGAAGGAGGCTAGGGTTACACAGAGTCGGTTACAATGGTAGGAGATCTACATATCCGTATTGCCAAGCTTGCCTTCCACGCCAAGGAAAGTCCCATCCGGACACGGGACGGAGTCTTCAATCTTGTATCTTCGTAGTCTTGGAGTTCGGCGGATATTGATAATCCGGCTGTCCGGACACCCCCTAGTCCAGGACTCCCTCAGCCACCCTCGCCGCTGATGACCCACAAGTATAGGGGGTCAATCGTAGTCCTTTCGATAAGTAAGAGTGTGAACCCAACGAGGATCAGAAGGAAATGACAAGCGGGTTTCAACAAAGTATTTTCTGCAAGCACTGAAATTATCGATAACAGATAGTTTGATGGCAAGATAACTTGTAACGAGCAAATAATAGTAACGGTAACAAGAGTGCAGTAGGGTAGCCCAATCCTTTTTGCAGCTAAGGACAGGCCATAACGGTCTCTTATAATAAGCAAAGCGTTCTTGAGGACACATGGGGATTTCATCTAGTCACTTTCATCATTTTGTTTGATTTGTGTTCGTTACTTTGATAATTTGATATGTGGGTGGATCGATGCTTGGGTGATGTTCTTACTTGAACAAATCTCCCACTTATGATTAGCCCCTTTTGCAAGCATCTGCAACTCTGAAAGAAAATTTAAGATAAATCTAACCATAACATGGACATATGAGTCCAGATCAGTCCCTTATATATGGAATAACACACAAACCAGGGTTTAAGCTTCTGACACTCTAGCAACCCATCATCTAATTACTACTCCGCAGTGCATTCCCTTAGGCCCAAAGATGGTGAAGTGTCATGTAGTCGAAGTTCACATGACACCGCTAAGGGAAACAACAACATACGTATCATCAAAATACCGAACGAATACCAAATTCACATGATTACTTATGACAAGACTTCTCCATGTCCTCAATAACAAAAGTAACCACACACAGATCATATTCGTGTCCACGTTCAGAGGGGTATTGAATAGCATAATGGATCTCAACATATGATCTTCCACCAAATAAACTGACTAGCATCAACTACAAGATGTAGTCAACACCACTAGCAACCCATAGGTACAAATCTGAGGTTTTAATACAAAGATTGAATGCAATAAATGAACCAGGGTTTGAGATGAGATGGTGCTGGTGAAGATGTTGATGAAGATTAGTCCTCCACGATGAGAGGGTTGTTGGTGATGACGATGGCTTCGATTTCCCCCTCCCGGAGGGAAGTATCCCCAGGGGAATCGCTCCCGGAGGGCAAAAGTGCTCCTGCCCAAGTTCTGCCTCGAGACGGCGGTGTTCCGTCCCGAAAGTCCTCTCCTTATTTTTCTAGGTAAAATTGGGTGCCCCACGAGTCACCAGGGCTCGTGGGCACCTGGGTGGACCCCTCTGCTATTTCTTTCTTCTAGTATTTTTTATTTATTCCAAAACAATCTCCATGAAATTTAAACTCATTTGGAGATGTGCAGAATTGGTATCTCTCGCATAGCTTTTTCAGGCCCAGAATTCCAGCTGCCGGCAATCTTCCTCTTCATGTAAATCTTGTGAATCAAGAGAGAAAATGCATTATAATGTTACTAACAAAGTATTATATTGGCCAAAAACCTCATAAATAACATTAGGAAAACATGATGCAAATGGACATATCAACTCCCCAAGCTTAGACCTTGCTTGTCCTCAAGCGAAAGCCGATATCAATAATCATGCCCACATGCTCAGAGCGAAAGGTGTCGATAAAAATAAAATACGAACATAGTAGCTGAAGGAAATATGCCCTAGAGGCAATAATAAAGTTATTATTTATTTCCTCATATCATGATAAATGTTTATTATTCATGCTAGAATTGTATTAACCAGAAACATGATACATGTGTGAATACATAGACAAACATATAGTCACTAGTATGCCTCTACTTGACTAGCTCATTAATCAAAGATGGTTATGTTTCCTAACCATAGACATGTGTTGTCATTTGATTAGTGGTATCACATCATTAGAAGAATGATGTGATTGACAAGACCCATTCCGTTAGCCTAGCACTTGATCGTTTAGTATACTTCTATTGCTTTCTTCATGACTTATACATGTTCCTGTAACTATGAGAATTATGCAACTCCCGTTTACCGGAGGAACACTTTGGGTACTACCAAACGTCACAACGTAACTGGGTGATTATAAAGGAGTACTACAGGTGTCTCCGAAGGTACATGTTGAGTTGGCGTATTTCGAGATTAGGTTTTGTCACTCCGATTGTCAGAGAGGTATCTCTGGGCCCTCTCGGTAATGCACATCATGATAAGCCTTGCAAGCAATGTAACCAATGAGTTGGTTACGGGATGATGCATTACGTAACGAGTAAAGAGACTTGCCGGTAACGAGATTGAACTAGGTATTGGATACCGACGATCAAATCTTGGGCAAGTAACATACCGATGACAAAGGGAACAACGTATGTTGTTATGCGGTTTGACCGATAAAGATCTTCGTAGAATATGTAGGAACCAATATGGGCATCCAGGTTCCGCTATTGGTTATTGACCCAGAATAGTTCTAGGTCATGTCTACATAGTTCTCGAATCCGTAGGGTCTGCACGCTTAACGTTACGATGACAGTTTTATTATGAGTTTATAAGTTTTGATGTGCTGAAGTTTGTTCAGAGTCCCGGATGTGATCACGGACATGACGAGGAGTCTCGAAATGGTCGAGACATAAAGATCGATATATTGGAAGCCTATATTTGGACATCGGAATCGTTCCGGGTGAAATCGGCATTTTACCGGAGTACCGGGAGGTTACCGGAACCCCCCGGGGGGTTATTGGGCCTACATGGGCCTCGAGGGAGAAGAGGGAAGGAGGCAGGAGGGGGCCGCGCGCCCCTCCCCTTCCTAGTCCGAATAGGACAAGGGAAGGGGGGCGGCGCCCCCCTTTCCTTCCCCTCTTCCTCCTCTTTCCCCCCTTCTCCTACTCCTACTTGGAAAGAAGGGAGTCCTACTCCCGGTGGGAGTAGGACTCCCCCCCTTGGCGCGCCCTCCTTGGCCGTCCGCCTCCTCCCCCTGGCTCCTTTATATACGGGGGCGGGGGGCACCCCATAGACACACAAGTTGATCTACGGATCGTTCCTTAGCCGTGTGTGGTGCCCCCTTCCACCATATTCCACCTCGGTTGTATCGTCGCGGAGTTTAGGCGAAGCCCTGCGCCGGTAGAACATCATCACCGTCACCACGCCGTCGTGCTGACGGAACTCATCTCCGGAGCTTTGCTGGATCGGAGGCCGGAGATCGTCATCGAGCTGAACGTGTGCTGAACTCGGAGGTGCCGTACGTTCGGTGCTTGGATCGGTCAGATCGTGAAGACGTACGACTACATCAACCGCGTTGTGCTAACGCTTCCGCTTACGGTCTACGAGGGTACGTGGACAACACTCTCCCCTCTCGTTGCTATGCCATCACCATGATCTTGCGTGTGTGTAGGAATTTTTTTGAAATTACTACGTTCCCCAACAGTGGCATCAGAGCCTAGGTTTTATGCGTTGATGTTATATGCACGAGTAGAACAAAAGTGAGTTGTGGGCGATACAAGTCATACTGCTTACCAGCATGTCATACTTTGGTTCGGCAGTATTGTGAGATGAAGCGGCCCGGACCGACATTACGCGTACGCTTACGCGAGACTGGTTTCACCGTTACGAGCACTCGTGCTTAAAGGTGGTTGGCAGGTGTCTGTCTCTCTCACATTAGCTGAATCGAGTGTGGCTACGCCCGGTCCTTGCGAAGGTTAAAACAACACTAACTTGACGAACTATCGTTGTGGTTTTGATGCGTAGGTAAGAACGGTTCTTGCTAAGCCCGTAGCAGCCACGTAAAATTTGCAACAACAAAGTAGAGGACGTCTAACTTGTTTTTGCAGGGCATGTTGTGATGTGATATGGTCAAGACGTGATGCTATATTTTATTGTATGAGATGATCATGTTTTGTAACCGAAGTTATCGGCAACTGGCAGGAGCCATATGGTTGTCGCTTTATTGTATGAAATGCAAACGCCTTGTAATTCTTTACTTTATCACTAAGCGGTAGCGATAGTCGTAGAAGCAATAGACGGCGTAACGACAACGATGCTACAATGGAGATCAAGGTGTCGCGCCGGTGACGATGGTGATCACGACGGTGCTTCGGAGATGGATATCACAAGCACAAGATGACGATGGCCATATCATATCACTTATATTGATTGCATGTGATGTTTATCCTTTATGCATCTTATCTTGCTTTGATTGACGGTAGCATTTTAAGATGATCTCTCACTAATAATCAAGAAGTGTTCTCCCTAAGTATGCACCGTTGTGAAAGTTCTTCGTGCTGAGACACCACGTGATGATCGGGTGTGATAGGCTATACGTTCAAATACAACGGGTGCAAAACAGTTGCACACGCGGAATACTCAGGTCATACTTGACGAGCCTAGCATATACAGATATGGCCTCGGAACACGGAGACCGAAAGGTCGAACATGAATCATATAGTAGATATGATCAACATAGTGATGTTCACCATTGAAACTACTCCATCTCACGTGATGATCGGACATGGTTTAGTTGATTTGGATCACGTGATCACTTAGATGACTAGAGAGATGTCTGTCTGAGTGGGAGTTCTGAAGTAATATGATTAATTGAACTTAAATTTATCATGAAACTTAGTACCTGATAGTATTTTGCGTGTCTATGTTTGTTTGTAGATAGATGGCTCGTGCTGTTGTTCCGTTGAATTTTAATGCGTTTTTTGAGAAAGCAAAGTTGAAAGATGATGGTAGCAATTACACGGACTGGGTCCGTAATCTGAGGATTATCCTCATTGCTGCATAGAAAAGTTACGTCCTGGAAGCACCGCTGGGTGCCAGGCCTGCTGCTGATGCAACTAACGACGTTAAGAACGTCTGGCAGAGCAAAGCTGATGACTACTCGATAGTTCAGTGTGCCATGCTTTACGGCTTAGAACCGGGCCTTCAACGACGTTTTGAACGTCATGGAGCATATGAGATGTTCCAGGAGTTGAAGTTAATATTTCAAGCAAATGCCCGGATTGAGAGATATGAAGTCTCCAATAAGTTCTACAGCTGCAAGATGGAGGAGAATAGTTCTGTCAGTGAACATATACTCAAAATGTCTGGGTATAATAATCACTTGATTCAACTAGGAGTTAATCTTCCTGATGATAGTGTCATTGATAGAATTCTCCAATCACTGCCACCAAGCTACAAGAGCTTCGTGATGAACTATAATATGCAAGGGATGAACAAGACTATTCCCGAGCTCTTCGCAATGCTAAAAGCCGCGGAGGTAGAAATCAAGAAGGAGCATCAAGTGTTGATGGTTAACAAGACCACCAGTTTCAAGAAGAAGGGCAAAGGGAAGAAGAAGGGGAACTTCAAAAAGAACGGCAAGCAAGTTGCTGCTCAAGAGAAGAAACCCAAGTCTGGACCTAAGCCTGAAACTGAGTGCTTCTATTGCAAGCAGACTGGACACTGGAAGCGGAACTGCCCCAAGTATTTGGCAGATAAGAAGGATGGCAAAGTGAACAAAGGTATATGTGATATACATGTTATTGATGTGTACCTTACTAATGCTCGCAGTAGCACCTGGGTATTTGATACTGGTTCTGTTGCTAATATTTGCAACTCGAAACAGGGACTACGGATTAAGCGAAGATTGGCTAAGGACGAGGTGACGATGCGCGTGGGAAATGGTTCCAAAGTCGATGTGATCGTGGTCGGCACGACCTCTACATCTACCATCGGGATTAGTTTTAGACCTAAATAATTGTTATTTCGTGCCAGCGTTGAGCATGAACATTATATCTGGATCTTGTTTGATGCGAGACGGTTATTCATTTAAATCAGAGAATAATGGTTGTTCTATTTATATGAGTAATATCTTTTATGGTCATGCACCCTTGAAGAGTGGTCTATTTTTATTGAATCTCGATAGTAGTGATACACATATTCATAATGTTGAAGCCAAAAGATGCAGAGTTGATAATGATAGTGCAACTTATTTGTGTCACTGCCGTTTAGGTCATATCGGTGTAAAGCGCATGAAGAAACTCCACACTAATGGACTTTTGGAATCACTTGATTATGAATCACTTGGTACTTGCGAACCGTGCCTCATGGGCAAGATGACTAAAACACCGTTCTCCGAAACTATGGAACGAGCAACTGATTTGTTGGAAATCATACATACTGATGTATGTGGTCCAATGAATGTTGAGGCTCGCGGCGGGTATCATTATTTTCTCACCTTCACAAATGATTTGAGCAGATATGGGTATATATACTTAATGAAACACAAGTCTGAAACATTTGAAAACTTCAAAGAATTTCAGAGTGAAGTGCAAAATCATCGTAACAAGAAAATAAAATTTCTACGATCTGATCGTGGAGGAGAATATTTGAGTTACGAGTTTGGTTTACATTTGAAACAATGTGGAATAGTTTCGCAACTCACGCCACCCGGAACACCACAACGAAATGGTGTGTCCGAACGTCGTAATCGTACTTTACTAGATATGGTGCGATCTATGATGTCTCTTACTGATTTACCGCTATCATTTTGGGGTTATGCTTTAGAGATAGCTGCATTCACGTTAAATAGAGCACCATCAAAATCCGTTGAGAAGACGCCTTATGAACTGTGGTTTGGCAAGAAACCAAAGTTGTCGTTTCTTAAAGTTTGGGGCTGCGATGCTTATGTGAAGAAACTTCAACCAGATAAGCTCGAACCCAAATCGGAGAAATGTGTCTTCATAGGATACCCAAAAGAGACTATTGGGTATACCTTCTATCACAGATCTGAGGGCAAGATTTTCGTTGCTAAATTCGGATCCTTTCTAGAGAAGGAGTTTCTCTCGAAAGAAGTGAGTGGGAGGAAAGTAGAACTTGATGAGGTAACTGTACCTGCTCCCTTATTCGAAAGTAGTCCATCACAAGAACCGGTTCCTGTGACAACTACACCGATTAGTGAGGAAGCTAATGATATTGATCATGAAACTTCAGATCAAGTTTCTACTGAACCTTGTAGGTCTACCAGAGTAAGATCCGCACTAGAGTGGTACGGTAATCCTATTCTGGAAGTCATGTTACTTGACCATGA
The DNA here is from genome assembly GCA_963921465.1 of Triticum timopheevii. NCBI lineage: Eukaryota > Viridiplantae > Streptophyta > Magnoliopsida > Poales > Poaceae > Triticum > Triticum timopheevii. The sequence continues at coordinate 473,861,660 of OY997264.1, read as the reverse complement.
CGAACCTACGAACTACGAGGAAGCGATGATGAGCCCAGATTCCGCAAAATGGCTAGAAGCCATGAAATCTGAGATGGGATCCATGTATGAGAACAAAGTATGGACTTTGGTTGACTTGCCCGATGATCGGCAAGCCATTGAGAATAAATGGATTTTTAAGAAGAAGACTGACGCTGATGGTAATGTAACTGTCTACAAAGCTTGACTTGTTGCGAAAGGTTTTCGACAAGTTCAAGGGGTTGACTACGATGAGACTTTCTCACCCTTAGCGATGCTTAAGTCTGTCCGAATCATGTTAGCTATTGCTGCATTTCATGATTATGAAATTTGGCAAATGGATGTCAAAACTGCATTCTTGAATGGATTTCTAGAAGAAGAGTTGTATATGATGCAGCCAGAAGGTTTTGTTGATCCAAAAGGTGCTAACAAAGTGTGCAAGCTCCAGCGATCCATTTATGGACTGGTGCAAGCATCTCGGAGTTGGAATAAACGTTTTGATAGTGTGATCAAAGCATATGGTTTTATACAGACTTTTGGAGAAGCCTGTATTTACAAGAAAGTGAGTGGGAGCTCTATAGCATTTCTGGTATTATATGTAGATGACATATTATTAATTGGAAATGATATAGAATTTCTGGATAGCATAAAGGGATACTTGAATAAAAGTTTTTCAATGAAAGACCTCGGTGAAGCAGCTTACATATTGGGCATCAAGATCTATAGAGATAGATAAAGACGCTTAATAGGACTTTCACAAAGCACATACCTTGGCAAAATTTTGAAAAAGTTCAAAATGGATCAGGCAAAGAAAGGGTTCTTGCCCGTGCTATAAGGTGTGAAGTTGAGTCAAACTCAATGCCCGACCACAGGAGAAGATAGAGAGAAAATGAAAGATGTTCCCTATGCTTCAGCCATAGGCTCTATCATGTATGCAATGCTGTGTACCAGACCTGACATATGCTTAGCAATAAGCTTGGCAGGAAGGTACCAAAGTAATCTAGGAGTGGATCACTGGACAGCGGTCAAGAACATCCTGAAATACCTTAAAAGGACTAAGGATATGTTTCTCGTATATGGAGGTGACAAAGAGCTAGTCGTAAATGGTTACGTCGATGCAAGCTTTGACACTGATCCGGACGATTCTAAATCACAAACCGAATGCGTGTTTTTATTAAACGGTGGAGCTGTAAGTTGGTGCAGTTCTAAACAAAGCGTCGTGGTGGGATCTACATGTGAAGCGGAGTACATAGCTGCTTCTGAAGCAGCAAATGAAGGAGTCTGGATGAAGGAGTTCATTTCCGATCTAGGTGTCATACCTAGTGCATCGGGACCAATGAAGATCTTCTATGACAATACTGGTGCAATTGCCTTGGCAAAGCAATCCAGATTTAAAAAGAGGACCAAGCACATCAAGAGACGCTTCAATTCCATTCGGGACCAAGTCCAAGTTGGAGACATAGAGATTGGCAAGACACATACGGATCTGAATGTTGCAGACCCGTTGACTAAGCCTCTCTCACGAGCAAAACATGATCAGCACCAAGACTCCATGGGTGTTAGAATCATTACTATGTAATCTAGATTATTGACTCTAGTGCAAGTGGGAGACTGAAGGAAATATGCCCTAGAGGCAATAATAAAGTTATTATTTATTTCCTCATATCATGATAAATGTTTATTATGCATGCTAGAATTGTATTAACCGGAAACATGATACATGTGTGAATACATAGACAAACATATAGTCACTAGTATGCCTCTACTTGACTAGCTCATTAATCAAAGATGGTTATGTTTCCTAACCATAGACATGTGTTGTCATTTGATTAGTGGGATCACATCATTAGAAGAATGATGTGATTGACAAGACCCATTCCGTTAGCCTAGCACTTGATCGTTTAGTATACTTCTATTGCTTTCTTCATGACTTATACATGTTCCTGTAACTATGAGAATTATGCAACTCCCGTTTACCGGAGGAACACTTTGGGTACTACCAAACGTCACAACATAACTGGGTGATTATAAAGGAGTACTACAGGTGTCTCCGAAGGTACATGTTGAGTTGGCGTATTTCGAGATTAGGTTTTGTCACTCCGATTGTCGGAGAGGTATCTCTGGGCTCTCTCGGTAATGCACATCACGATAAGCCTTGCAAGCAATGTAACCAATGAGTTGGTTACGGGATGATGCATTACGTAACGAGTAAAGAGACTTGCCGGTAACGAGATTGAACTAGGTATTGGATACCGACGATCAAATCTCGGGCAAGTAACATACCGATGACAAAGGGAACAACATATGTTGTTATGCGGTTTGACCGATAAAGATCTTCGTAGAATATGTAGGAACCAATATGGGCATCCAGGTTCCGCTATTGGTTATAGACCGAGAATAGTTCTAGGTCATGTCTACATAGTTCTCGAACCCGTAGGGTCCGCACGCTTAACGTTATGATGACAGTTTTTTATGAGTTTATAAGTTTTGATGTACCGAAGTTTGTTCAGAGTCCCGGATGTGATCACGGACATGACGAGGAGTCTCGAAATGGTCGAGACATAAAGATCGATATATTGGAAGCCTATATTTGGACATCGGAATCGTTCCGGGTGAAATCGGCATTTTACCGGAGTACCGGGAGGTTACCGGACCCCCCCGGGGGGTTATTGGGCCTACATGGGCCTCGAGGGAGAAGAGGGAAGGAGGCAGGAGGGGGCCGCGCGCCCCTCCCCTTCCTAGTCCGAATAGGACAAGGGAAGGGGGCGGCGCCCCCCCTTTCCTTCCCCTCTTCCTCCTCTTTCCCCCCTTCTCCTACTCCTACTTGGAAAGAAGGGAGTCCTACTCCCGGTGGGAGTAGGACTCCCCCCTTGGCGCGCCCTCCTTGGCCGGCCGCCTCCTCCCCCTGGCTCCTTTATATACGGGGGCGGGGGGCACCCCATAGACACACAAGTTGATCTACGGATCGTTCCTTAGCCGCGTGCGGTGCCCCCTTCCACCATATTCCACCTCGGTCGTATCATCGCGGAGTTTAGGCGAAGCCCTGCGCCGGTAGAACATCATCACCGTCACCATGCCGTCGTGCTGACGGAACTCATCTCCGGAGCTTTGCTGGATCGGAGGCCGGAGATCATCATCGAGCTGAACGTGTGCTGAACTCGGAGGTGCCGTACGTTCGGTGCTTGGATCGGTTGGATCGTGAAGACGTACGACTACATCAACCGCGTTGTGCTAACGCTTCCGCTTACGGTCTATGAGGGTACGTTGACAACACTCTCCCCTCTCGTTGCTATGCCATCACCATGATCTTGCGTGTGCGTAGGAATTTTTTTGAAATTACTACGTTCCCCAACAGTAGCATCATGATCATTATTATAGCAGCAATATATTATCATCTAACTTCTCATGAGCAAGTAACAATTCACCACAACAAAAAATTATAAAGCATGATTGTGATCGTCCCTCTAAGGACTAAACTCTCCGGTTTATATAGACACCGGAGAGGGCTAGGGTTTACATGGAGTCTGTTACAAGGAAGGAAATATAATATCCGGGTCGCCAAGCTTGTCTTCCACGCAAGGAGAGTCCCACCCGGACACGGGACGAAGTCTTGAGTCTTGTATCTTCACGCTCCAATAGTCCGGACAAAGTATATTGTCCGGCTGTCCAGATACCCCTAATCCAGGACTCCCTCAGTAGCCCTGAACCAGGCTTCCATGACGATGAGTCCGGCGCGCAGTTTGTCTTCGACATTGCAAGGCGGGTTCCATCTCCGAATACTCCAATGTAATTATCGAACACTCAAACCGTGTCCGGACCTGTAAGATGATCTTCACATACCACCGTAGAGAGAATGATACTTCACAAATGTAATCTGCTGACAACTTTTTAGACAACGTGACATGTCACTACGGTCGGGTCTTTATTCGAACCGTTTTCCCACAACCAGCCACAACGCATATTGCGAGGCGGTTTCCTTGACACGTCTTGTCAAAGCAGAGATCGTGTCCCCTTATCACGGGATTCTCATCAATACGGGTATGGGTAATCCAACCGCGCCATCAATCGTGGCGCTTGGGAAGTAAGCGATTCTCAACGGGTAAGTGGGGAGGCGCACCGCTTTCGTCGCCTCTATAAAGGGATAAGGGTTCCCCATTTTTACCCACGCCTTCTTCCTCCTTTGCTCATCCTTGTCTCCTCGAGCTCCAGCGCCCTAGTCCAAGCCTTCTCCGCACAGCTAAACATGTCCGAAGCAGGAGGCAAGTGGGTGGCTTCCACCGTTAATGAGAAGCATATTGCAAATCTTCGGGCGGCCGGATACTTGGCCGCAGACATCGCGCACCGGCTACCAGACGACGGGCAGGTCATTCCAACCCCGGAACCCCACGAAAGGGTCGTGTTTCTCGCCCACTTCATCCGTGGACTGGGGTTTCCACTGTTGGGGAACGTAGTAATTTCAAAAAATTTCCTACGCACACGCAAGATCATGGTGATGCATAGCAACGAGAGGGGAGAGTGTTGTCCATGTATCCTCGTAGACCGTAAGCGGAAGCGTTATGACAACGCGGTTGATGTAGTTGTACGTCTTCAGGATCCGACCGATCCAAGCACCGAACGTACGGCACCTCCAAGTTCAGCACACGTTCAGCTCGATGACGATCCCCGGACTCCGATCCAGCAGGGTGTTGGGGATGAGTTCCGTCAGCACGACAGCATGGTGACGATGATGATGTTCTACCAACGCAGGGCTTCGCCTAAGCACCGCAATGATATGACCGAGGTGGAATATGGTGGAGGGGGGCACCGCACACGGCTAAGGAACGATCACGAAGATCAACTTGTGTGTCATGAGATGCCCCCTGCCCCTGTATATAAAGGAGCAAGGGGAGGAGGGCCGGCTGAAAGGATCGATATGGTTGACTAGAGGGGGGGGGGGTGAATAGGAAACTAACAATTTTTAAGATTTTCTTTACCAAATTAAACTTTGCAACAAATAGGTTGTCTAGATATGCAACTAAGTGAGCAACCTATATGATGCAATATCAACTAGCACGCAAGCAAGCGAGAGATGTAACAATAAGTAAGCTTGCGAAAGTAAAGGCACGAAATAACCAAGAGTGGATCCGATGGAGACGAGGATGTGTTACCGGAGTTCCTTCCTTTTAAGGGGAAGTACGTCTCCGTTAGAGCGGTGTGGAGGCACAATGCTCCCCAAGAAGCCACTAGGTCCACCGTATTCTCCTCACGCCCTCACACGATGCGAGATGCCGTGATTCCACTATTGGTGCCCTTGAAGGCGGCGACCGAACCTTTTCAAGCAAGGTTGGGGCAATCTCCACAACAATCGGAGGCTCCCAACAACAACACCACCACGAAGCTTCACCACAATGGAGTATGGCTTCGAGGTGACCTCAACCGTCTAGGGTGCTCAACACCCAAGAGTAACAAGATCCGCAAGGGATAAGTGGGGGGAATCAAATATCCTTTGGTGGAAGTGTAGATCGGGCCCTTGTCACCCAATCCCGAGCAAATCAACAAGTTTGATTGGCTAGGGAGAGAGATCGGGCGAAAATGGAGCTTGGAGCAACAATGGAGCTTAGAGGTGGAAGAGGTAGTCAACTAGAGGTAGAAGACATCCCTTATATAGTCGTGGAAAAAATCCAACCGTTATCCACAAGTTCTGCCCGCGACTCACGGTACTACCGCTCCAAGGAAGCGGTACTACCGCGACGCCGCGCGGTACTACTGTGGAAGACCATGGTACTACCGTGGCAACTGCACATGCCGGAACAAGCCTGACGAAGGAGCAGTACTACCGCTTGCGCGGTACTACCGCGCCCCCTTGCGGTACTACCGCAAGGCAGGAGGGTCACGGCCTGGGAAGGGCGCGGATGAAATAAATTACATCCATGCCTACTTCCACAAAAACTAGGGTGGTGCAAAAAACCCGACGCGGTACTACCGCCCGCGAGGCGCGGTACTACCGTGGTCGGCGCGGATGTAAAAAATTACATCCGTGCCTACTACCGCGACACTGCGGTACTAGGCCGAAGGGCCACGGTACTACGACTCCAAGGGAGCGGTACTACCGTGGGTCCCCGCGGTACTACCGCGCTGGACGAGCGGTACTACCGTGGGGGCGCGGATGTAAAAAATTACATCCGCCCCTACTACCGCACCGGAGCGGCACTAGGCCAGGGTGCCGTGGTACTACCGCACCAAAGGGGCGGTACTACCGTGAGGGGCGCGGATGTAAAAAATTGCATCCGCCCCTACTACCGCACCGGAGCGGCACTAGGCCAGGGTGCCGCGGTACTACCGCACCAAAGGGGTGGTACTACCGTGACGCGACGCGGTACTACCGCTTGCACCTGCGGTACTACCGCAAGTACAACAGTAGTCGCCAGTTTTCCACACAACCAAGATAACGACGGGTAGCTCCAAAGTGCAAGGAAAGGAGGGACAAGTGTACATGTGATTCCACCCTACCTTTCCGACGCGGACCCCCTCTTAATAGTACGGCTCTCCTATGACTCAACTCCACCAAAGAGAAACGTAGAATAACGCCGGCTTCAACAGTCTCCGAGGGGCACCGAATCGTCTTGTGCCTAATGATGAAGTATCTGAGGGACTCAAGGCACACGATTAGTCCGCACGAGCATTGTCATCAATCACCAAAACACTTAGGGATAAATATGCCCTTACAATCTCCCCCTTTTTGGTGTATTGATGACAACACGGGATTTGCACATAGATAAGATAATTTAGAGCAGTGGCAAACCCCACTTCTCTAAAATATAGACGGGGCTCCCCCTAGATGTGTGCACTTTAGATGAATGCTTTGGACTGCATGGCACACAAACTAGGATCAACACCCCCCCTATATTTTAGAGACCAAGACATGATAATAAGCATAGCATAGCATGAAAGTAGCACAATATAACACAAGCTAGCTAGGATAGATAGAGTGCATATGTCTTACACCATACGAGGTAAGATAACCAAGGTTCAAACGAGAGAAACAACAGAGAGTTCAACTGAAAGCAGCAAACACACGACACACAAACTCGCAAATCCCTACACTCTCTCCCCCTTTGGCATCGAGACGCCAAAAAGGCAGAGAGGACACCTACACACACAAGAGGTGGCTCAAGCAGAGAAGTCGTCCCACGCCTCTTCGTCAGACGCCTCTGCAGCTGGAATGGACTCCTCGACCTCCTCCTCAGAATCAGTCCACCTGTATCCTTGCTTCTCCATCCACTCGGTCTCAGGAGTGATGTGCTCCTCAGACCCGCCAGACACATCCTCGCCATAGAGCTGCAAGACCTTGTTGTGCCAGCGACGACTCTCCTTGGACTCCACGTGAGCCCTGTACTGGCCCTTGGCTTGCATGCAGAAAAGAGACGTCATCTTATCCTTCAACTTCTTGGCCCAAGATGGCCTAGAGTCACTCTGAGAGGGCCTAGCAGAACGGCCCTCGGTGCCAGCAACATCCTCATCAACAGTAGCAGCCCTAGCAGCAGACGCCTCAGCACGAGTAGCGGTGTTAGCCCAGTTGGGTTTGACCCGCAAACAAATGGGCTCATGGCGAATCCAGTCTGGAGCCAGGAACTCCTCCTCAGGGTACATCTTCTCCCAAGTCTTCGAAATCAGCAGAAACAGGTAGGGCCCATAAATAGGCACCTTGCGGTTGAACGCAGCAAACCGAAGCTCACACCACATGATGTGAGAGACATCAAGTGGCTGAGTCTGAGACGAGCGAGCCTCCTGGCAAATAAGCATCATGTCCACCATATAGGCATGAACCTTGTCTTTGTCACCGATGCGTGGGAACAAGGAGTTGCGGAAGATGCGGTACATGATATCCAGAAAGGGGTTGAGAACCAAAATTGTCTTGCTATTGGCGAGCGTCTTCTCAACCATGAACGGGGTGAGCTTGTCCTTGTCGGCAGAGTCAGCATTGCCATGAGGGCGAACGCCCACAGGAGTGTCAAGTCCATCATCAGCGACTTGAAGCAAATCCATGAACTCCTTCCGGGTAGCAGACAGCTTGCGGCCATTGGTCATCCAGGTCATCCTCCTTTCATCATTGGTGTGAAAAAACACTGAGACAAAGAACTGACAGATGATCTCAGGGTCATAGTCCAGGTGGAAAGAGATCACATGCTCAACTCCAAACTGCTCCACCAAGTCCAGAGCCTCCCCAAAGTAGTCACGAAACTTGTCCTTCCTCATGTGGTGCATATCAATCCACTTCACCTCCACATAGGTATTCTGCTTGTTCTTGATGACATCCAAGTAGATCTGGGTTTGGGTCTTGTTCCAGAACAGTTCACACCCTCTGACAGTGGAGCGAGGGGTCACATAAGGGTGAAGCTGCCTGAGACGGACATACTCTGTAGGGCCTATCTCATCCATACCCCTGGCGGGCTCCTTGTGCTTGCTAGCGGTGCTCTTGACATTGCGCTTGGACGCAGATGACCCCTCGGGAACTTCTCCTGGGTTGCGCAGACGCTTGGAGCCAGTGTCACGAATGGGATTGGACCGGCGAGAGCCACCACCCGAGACACACACGCAAAGCACCAAAACAAAAGGCGAAAAGAATCAATGCAAAGGCCATAAGACAGCACATGAAACCCATAGAAGATAAACAAGAAAGTTGGCATGCGATAGATGTGAGCCACGGTAGATCTGCCATGGTTTGCGGTACTAAAGGCTTAGTACAGCTCCAGACGCGGTAGTACCGTGCGGTGTCACGGTAGTACTGTGGCTGGGGCAGTAGTAAATTTTTAGTACCGCGCCCTAGGGGCGGTAGTACCGTGCGAGCGGTAGTACCGCTCCCTACGGGCGGTAGTACCGCGTCGCGTCAGATCTAACAGGATTTGAATCTGAAAAAGAACCGCGAAGCCATGGCGGTGCTACGGTGATCAGATCTAGCGCAAGACAACAATACAAGTGTAAATCCTATGCAATACCACACTCCTTCATCCTACTCTTGCAGAGATTTAGTCTAGGAATCTCAAGAACATACAAGCCTCCCCCAAAACCTAGAAGAACCAAACACAATCAAAAAGGAGAAGGATTTGGGGAAAAACCTTGGTCCATAGCAAGAGCACGTGGTGGGGAACGATCCCACTGGACGGAATCACGGGAGAGCAGCCGGTGGAGGAGATCCGGCGACGAACGCCGGCTCCGTTCGTGAGCACGGGAGAGGAAGAGACGACGTGGAGAGAAAGAGGACAAATGGGTATGGGGAGTTAGAACTCCCCCTTGCCCGGCCTTATCCCCACGCGCTCGAACCGGCGCGGTAGTACCGCGGGTCATCGCGGTAGTATCGCCCGGGCGGAAGTACCGCGCCGAGGCGGTAGTACTGCTCAACCAGGCGGCAGTAAAAAATTACTGCCGCTTGGGGACGGTAGTACCGTGCTCCCATCAGCGGTAGTACCGTGGTTGGCCGTGGTAGTACCGTGGCCGACCGCGGTAGTACCGTGAGCTCACACCACCGAAGGTTTCAAACAAGAGAAAAATACGCCTTTGCACGAAAAACAGACACAACCCAAAATTACACAAAAACAAGCACATACCAAGGGAATAACAGGAACTCCCTAAGTGACAAAACCTCTCGAGGAGAGAGGGCGGTGGCCGAAGCCACCTATGTTTGAGTTGGATGGTATGGCACCGTGAAGAATTATCCTTGGGCCCATGACCAAAACTCGTCTTTGAAGCACAAGTACCATCAAAAATGGCTAATGTGAAAGAGGTGATCTATTTATGCATAATGGGGGGAGGGAGAGTTCATTGAGAGAACAACACTCCCCCTATGTCCATGCCTACACCTAAACTAGACAACAAGTTGAGTGTGGTGGGGGGTGCACGGGTTCAAGTCACATTGCTCAAATCAATGATATTTAGCTCATGCCTTAACTCGCGAAATCTTGCTTCATCCAAGGGCTTCGTGAAAATATCTGCAAGGTTATCATGAGTGTTGACATACTTGAGCTCGATCTCCCCTCGCCTAATGTGATCCCGGATGAAGTGATACCGAATCTCAATGTGCTTCGTCTTGAAGTGTTGCACCGGGTTGAGAGAAATCTTGATGGCACTTTCATTATCACACCAAAGAGGCACTTTGTCACAAATGACACCGTACTCCTTTAAAGTTTGCCTCATCCATAGGAGTTGAGCACAACAACTACCGGCCGCCACATACTCCGCTTCGGTGGACGAGAGAGAGACACAACTTTGCTTCTTGGAAGACCAACTTACCAAGGAGCAACCAAGAAATTGGCACCCTCCGGAAGTGGACTTCCTATCCACTTTGTCTCCCGCCCAATCGGAATCCGTGAAACCTTCAAGCTTGAAGTTTGCTCCTCTTGGGTACCATAAGCCAAAGTTTGGGGTATGAGCCAAATATCGAAAGATTCGCTTGACCGCCACAAAGTGACTTTCCTTTGGTGCGGCTTGAAAACGTGCACACATCCCCACACTCAACATGATATCCGGTCTAGATGCACAAAGGTAAAGCAAGGAGCCAATCATGGAGCGATATACCTTTTGATCCACCGCTTTACCATTGGGATCGATGTCAAGTTGGCACTTGGTAGGCATTGGTGTAGTAGCCGGCTTGACATCACTTAGCTTGAATCTTTTAAGCATGTCTTGAGTGTATTTGGCTTGGTTGATGAAGGTTCCTTCTCTTCTTTGTTTGATGTCGAAACCAAGGAAGAACTTCAACTCTCCCATCGAAGACATCTTAAACTTGGAGGTCATGAGAGCGGCAAATTCTTCATTGAAAGCTTTGTTAGGGGAACCAAAGATAATATCATCAACATATAGTTGGCATACAAACAACTCCCCGTTGACCTTCTTATTAAAAAGAGTGGGGTCGATTAGCCCTACTTCAAATCCACGATCTTGTAGCAACTCGGTAAGGTGGTCATACCACGCACGTGGGGCTTGTTTAAGGCCATAGAGTGCCTTATCGAGTTGATACACATGATCCGGAAAGTAGGGATCCTCGAACCCGGGGGGTTTCTTGACATAGACCAACTCATTAATAGGACCATTAAGAAAAGCACTTTTCACATCCATTTGTTGCAACTTAAAGTTGTGATGGGAAGCATAAGCAATCAACAAACGAATGGATTCAAGACGAGCAATGGGAGCAAATGTTTCACCGTAGTCGATACCCTCGACTTGGGAGTAGCCTTGTGCTACCAATCTTGCCTTGTTGCGAATGATGTTCCCATGAGCATCTTGCTTGTTCTTGAAGATCCACTTGGTTCCAATGACGTTGTGGTTCCGGATGGTCTTGGCACCAATCTCCACACCTTGTTGTACTCGAAGTTGTTGAGTTCTTCATGCATGGCATTGAGCCAATCCGAGTCTTCGAGCGCCTCATAGACCTTTTGGGGTTCGACACAAGAGACAAACGCGTGATGTTCACAATAGTTTGCCAATTGTCTACGAGTGCTTACCCCCTTTCTTAGGCTTCCAACCACATTTTCCATGAGATGGCCTTGGGTGGTGAGCTTGGAAGCAATCTTCGCGGCACGACGCTCTAATTCCTCCTCGGGTGTGGAAAGAGGAGGGTTGACTTGATCATTTTGAGCGTCGTCTTGAGCTTGCTCTTGATCTTGAACTTGCTCGAGGGGGAGAACTTGACCTTGGGCATCATTTAGAGGTTCACCACCGTCTTGAGGTAGATCTTGCCCTTGGTCTTGTTCACGAGGTTGAGGGCCTTCACTTTGTTCTTCGGAAGCGTGCAGGTCTTGATGAGGTGATGGCTCTACTTGAGTAGAGCATTGTCCTTCTCCTTCGGCCACAAGGGGTTCCTAAATGGGTAGGATTTGACCAATACCCATTCTTCTTATGGCTTGGGGAGGAATTTCATCACCTATATCACAAGTACCACTTTGCTCCACTTGGGAGCCGTTATTTTCGTCAAACTCCACGTTACATGTCTCCTCAATGAGTCCGGTGGACTTGTTGAGGACACGGTAAGCATGAGAGTTTGTGGCATAACCAACAAATATGCCCTCATGAGCTCTAGCCTCAAATTTAGACAACCGAACACCTTTCTTGAGAATGAAACACTTACAACCGAACACCCGGAAGTACTTGAGGTTGGGCTTGTTGCCGGTGAGGATCTCATAAGGAGTCTTGTTCAAGCCTTTGCGAAGATAGAGCCGATTGGATGCATGACATGCGGTGTTGATGGCTTCGGCCCAAAAGTTGTACGGAGACTTGAACTCCGCCATCATGGTCCTTGCCGCATCCATCAACGTCCGGTTCTTCCTCTCCGCAACACCATTTTGTTGAGGGGTATAAGGTGCCGCGTATTGATGCTTGATCCCCTCATCACTAAGAAACTCATCCAAGGTGTAGTTCTTGAACTCGGTGCCGTTGTCGCTTCTTATTGTCAAGATCTTTGCATCATGTTGATGTTGAGCTTCATTTGCAAAGTTGATGACGGTTTGTTGGGTCTCACTCTTCCTCTTGAAGAAGTATACCCAAGTGTATCTTGAATAATCATCCACAATCACCAAGCAATACTTTCTTCCTCCAAGACTATCAAAAGATGGTGGCCCGAAGAGATCCATGTGAAGGAGCTCCAAGGGTCTCTTCGAGTAAATGATGGTTGAGGGAGGGTGAGCCTTTTCATGAAGCTTTCCTTCGATACAAGCACTGCAAGCACGATCTTTGGCAAAACTAACATTTGTTAGTCCACTAACATGGTCCTCCTTGAGAAGACTTTGCAAAGATCTCATATTGACGTGGGCTAAACGGTGATGCCAAAGCCATCCCACGTCAACTTTAGCCATTAGGCATGTCGCGGTCTTAGTGGGTTGCTCCGAAAAGTTAACCACATAGAGGTCGTTGTCGACATGTCCAACAAAGGCTACTTTAAGAGTCTTGCTCCACAAGAGGGCCACGGTATCAATATCAAAGAATGTAGCAAAGCCCATGAGTGCAAGTTGACGAACGGAAAGTAAATTGAATGCAAGGGACTCAACAAGCATGACTTTCTCGATCGTTAGATCATGAGAAATGACAACCTTGCCGAGACCCAATACCTTAGAATGTTATGCATCACCCCACTCGACATTGGTGGGCATATATGGAATCTCTTGCACGTCCACCACCAAGTCCTTGCTCCCGGTCATATGATTTGTTGCTCCACTATCGAGCAACCATGATCCCCCACCGGAAGAAAACACCTACACGAGATCAATGCTTGGTTTTAGGTACCCATTTAGTAATGGGTCCTTTGATGTTAGTAACAAGGGTCTTGGGAACCCAAATAGACCATTCAATGTATTCATAAGAGGAACCAACAAATCTAGCATAAACATGTCCATCACTAGCACGGCACAACACATATGAAGGGTTAAAGTCGCCGGCTTTGTTTGAGGAAATGCTTTTGCCCTTTTGGACATCAACTTCCTTCACTTTCTCCTTCTTCTTCTTAGAAGCACCCTCTCCCTATTTCACGAACGTTTGTTTGAGGGGAGGAGGACGATTGGCCTTGTTGTTCTTCTTCTTCTTGCTCTTGGACTTGGGTGCAAACCCAATTCCTTCTTTGGCCACAACTTCCTTTTGATTGCTCAAAAGGTCGTTGAGGTTTTTCTCACCTTGAATGCATGTCACAAGGCCTTTCTCAAGTTGATCCTTCAACTTGGCATTTTCCTCCACAAGATGCACATGCTCACAACAAGGGTTAGTAGCACATGCATTATCAATTAATACCATATGAGGAAAGGTGGCCTTTTCCTTGATTAGCTTAACTTGGAGTTGAGCATGAGACTCTTTGAGGCTAGCATGAGTGCCCTTCAAGACCTTGTGGGCCTTGTCAAGTATCTCAAACTCCTCTTTGAGTCTAGCATGATCAACCCCAAGTTTAGCCTTCTCAGAGGTTAGCACACGAGACATGACAAGAGCATGATCAAGATCTTTCTTTAACTTAGCATGGTCATCATTGTGTGACTCCTCAAGAGTCAAACGATGCACACGCTCTTCCTCAAGAGCATTAGAGAGATCCGATATCTCATCGGCATAGTCACGACTATGACCTTCCATCTTGGAGATGGTTTCTTCGTGAGCCTCGATCATGTCATTGGCCTCACCAAGTTGTTCCAAGAGAGCAACAAAGTGCTTCTTGGACTTTCCTTGAGCTTACTCATAAAAGACTCAAATTCATTCACTTCCTCATTAGACTCAACATGTTCATCAATGCAATCCTCCACGGAGGGATTAGTAATGATGGTGGTTGTGATGTTGGGGGTTACCTTGTTTGAAGCCTTAGCCATGAGGCATCTAGCGATGATGTTTTCGTTGGGTGATTCGAAGAGAGACACCCGAGGAGTAGCAATGGCAATGGACGCCATGGCCGTTGCTTCTTCATTCTCATCATCATAGTCATCCTCTTGGTATTCTTCTTGAACCACCAACCCACGAGTGGGAGTCTTCTTGGCGAAGTTTTTCTTGTTGGGGAAGGACTTGGCTTTGTCTTTCCGAATGAACTTGCCACCATTGTCTTCCCGCTTCTCGTAAGGACAATCCGCAACGAAATGGCTCACATTGCCACAGTTGAAACAAGTTCTAACTCGTTGCTTGCCCTTGACGCCACTTGAGTTGTTCTTGTTGAAGTTGGGTCTTGAGCTCTTCTTGCTCCAAAATTGTCTTGAAGCAAGGGCCATGTGCTCATGGTAGTCAAACTTGGCGTCTTCGGGGTTGCTTTCCTCATCTTCCACTTCTTCCTCTTCTTCCACAATAACCTTGGCCTTCAAAGCAAGGTTAGGCTTCTTTGCTCTTTGAGAACGGAGCACCGCATTGTCGGCGGTCTTGTCCAAGATGCTCATTGCAACGAACTCATCCAACACTTCACTTGAGGTCATGGTGTGGAAGTCCGGTCGTTGACGAATGACGGAGGACATGGCTTTGTTGTAGGGCATCATGGCCTTGAGGAACTTCCGCTTGATCCAATTGTCATCCGTGTCCTTGCTTCCATGATCTCGAAGTGCCACCGCGAGTTTGGTCACTCTTCAAAAGAGCTCACGAGGTTCTTCATCTTCTTTCATTGCAAACTCATCGGCTTCATCTTGCACCACTTCATAGTTGGACCGTTGAATGCTAGCACTTCCACGATAGAGACCCTCGACACATTTCCATGCTTCTTTAGCCACGACATGGGGTCGAAGGTGAGGGAGATCTTCGGGAAGGATTGCATCTTGGATGATGAAGAGAGCACTCTCATTGAATTGATTCTCCACGGCTTCTCGAGGGGTGAAGTTGCTTGGGTCATGAGGATAAAAACCTTCTTCAATGATTCTCCAAAGGTTAGTGTTCACATGTTTCAAATGACGCTTAAAGCGATAGACCCAATTATCAAAATCTTCATGTTTCTCATATTTAGGAGGTGGACCGACATGATTCAAATGAGTGGAGGGGATAGGCCCTCCATAAACCGGGGGTTCCACATGGGCAAACATGCCGGTGCCATTTCTACCACTAGTAGAAGGACTCTTTTCATTGTTAGCTTCCCCCTTGTCGGAGATAGCATCCGTCACCTTGTTAGTAGGATCACCCACTTTCATAGATGCGGTAGATAGTTTAAGTCCCTCTAGGAAATCATTAAACATGCTTTTAACCTCGGCCGTCATGGAGGTTTTCAATGTGTCTAAAGCCACATTGAACTCCTCACGAGAGACCGAGGTTCCCCCTTCGGCCGAAGATGAGATGGGATTCACACCGGAGTGTTCCTCCGCACCATCGTTGGTGTCAACCATACTCTTCGGACGGCAAAGTCCTTAATAAAGAGACGAGGCTCTGATACCAATTGAAAGGATCGATATGGTTGACTAGAGGGGGGGGGGGTGAATAGGCAACTAACAATTTTTAAGCTTTTCCTTACCAAATTAAACTTTGCAACAAATAGGTTGTCTAGATATGCAACTAAGTGAGCAACCTATATGATGCAATATCAACTAGCACGCAAGCAAGCGAGAGATGTAACAATAAGTAAGCTTGCGAAAGTAAAGGCACGAAATAACCAAGAGTGGAGCCGGTGGAGACGAGGATGTGTTACCGGAGTTCCTTCCTTTTAAGGGGAAGTACGTCTCTGTTAGAGCGGTGTGGAGGCACAATGCTCCCCAAGAAGCCACTAGGGCCACCGTATTCTCCTCACACCCTCACACGATGCGAGATGCCGTGATTCCACTATTGGTGCCCTTGAAGGCGGCGATCGAACCTTTACAAGCAAGGTTGGGGCAATCTCCACAACAATCGGAGGCTCCCAAGAACAACAACACCACGAAGCTTCACCACAATGGAGTATGGCTTCGAGGTGACCTCAACCATCTAGGGTGCTCAACACCCAAGGGTAACAAGATCCGCAAGGGATAAGTGGGGGGAATCAAATATCCTTTGGTGGAAGTGTAGATCGGGCCCTTGTCACCCAATCCTGAGCAAATCAACAAGTTTGATTGGCTAGGGAGAGAGATCGGGCGAAAATGGAGCTTGGAGCAACAATGGAGCTTAGAGGTGGAAGAGGTAGTCAACTAGAGGTAGAAGACATCCCTTATATAGTCGTGGAAAAAATCCAACCGTTATCCACAAGTTCTGCCCGCGACTCACGGTACTACCGCTACAAGGAAGCGGTACTACCGCGACGCCGCGCAGTACTACCGTGGAAGACCATGGTACTACCGTGGCAACTGCACAGGCCGGAACAAGCCTGACGAAGGAGCAGTACTACCGCTTGCGCGGTACTACCGCGCCCCCTTGCAGTACTACCGCAAGGCAGGAGGGTCACGGCCTGGGGAGGGCGCGGATGAAATAAATTACATCCGTGCCTACTTCCGCAGAAACTAGGGTGGTGCAAAAAACCCGACGCGGTACTACTGCCCGCGAGGCGCGGTACTACCGTGGTCGGCGCGGATGTAAAAAATTACATCCGCGCCTACTACCGCGACACTGCGGTACTAGGCCGAAGGGCCACGGTACTACGACTCCAAGGGAGCGGTACTACCGTGGGTCCCCGCGGTACTACCGCGCTGGACGAGCGGTACTACCATGGGGGCGCGGATGTAAAAAATTACATCCGCCCCTACTACCGCACCGGAGCGGCACTAGGCCAGGGTGCCGCGGTACTACCGCACCAAAGGGGCGGTACTACCGTGAGGGGCGCGGATGTAAAAAATTACATCCGCCCCTACTACCGCACCGGAGCGGCACTAGGCCAGGGTGCCGCGGTACTACCGCACCAAAGGGGCGGTACTACCGTGACGCGCCGCGGTACTACCGCTTGCACCTGCGGTACTACCGCAAGTACAACAGTAGTCGCCAGTTTTCCACACAACCAAGATAACGACGGGTAGCTCCAAAGTGCAAGGAAAGGAGGGACAAGTGTACGTGTGATTCCACCCTACCTTTCCGACGCGGACCCCCTCTTAATAGTACGGCTCTCCTACGACTCAACTCCACCAAAGAGAAACGTAGAATAACGCCGGCTTCAACAGTCTCCGAGGGGCACCGAACCGTCTTGTGCCTAATGATGAAGTATCTGAGGGACTCAAGGCACACGATTAGTCCGCACGAGCATTGTCATCAATCACCAAAACACTTAGGGATAAATATGCCCTTACACCGGCCAAGGAGGAGGAGGCGCACCCAAGGGGGGAGTCCTACTCCCACCGGGAGTAGGACTCCTCCTTTCCTAGTAGGAGTAGGAGAGAAGGAAGGGGAAAAGAGAAGGGAAGGAAGGAGGGGGTGCGGCACCTCCCCCTAGTCCAATTCGGACTAGGCCTTGGGGGGGCACGCGGCCTGCCCTAGGCAGCCCCTCTCTCTTTCCCGTATGGCCCAATAAGGCCCAATACTTCTCCCCGGCGAATTCCCGTAACTCTCCGGTACTCCGATAAATACCCGAATCACTCGGAACCTTTCCGAAGTCCGAATATAGTCATCCAATATATCGATCTTTACATCTCGACCATTTCGAGACTCCTCGTCATGTCCCCGATCTCATCCGGGACTCCGAACTCCTTCGGTACATCAAAACTCATAAACTCATAATATAACTGTCATCGAAACCTTAAGCATGCGGACCCTACGGGTTCGAGAACTATGTAGACATGACCGAGACACGTTTCCGGTCAATAACCAATAGTGGAACCTGGATGCTCATATTGGCTCCCACATATTCTACGAAGATCTTTATCGGTCAAACTGCATAACAACATACGTTGTTCCCTTTATCATCGGTATGCTACTTGCCCGAGATTCGATCGTCGGTATCTCAATACCTAGTTCAATCTCGTTACCAGCAAGTCTCTTTACTCGTTACATAATGCATCATTCCGTAACGAACTCATTGGCCACATTGCTTGCAAGGCTTATCGTGATGTGCATTACCGAGAGGGCCCAGAGATACCTCTCCGACAATCGGAGTGACAAAACCTAATCTCGAAATACGCCAACTCAACATGTACCTTCGGAGACACCTGTAGAGCTCCTTTATAATCACCCTTACGTTGTGACGTTTGGTAGCACACAAAGTGTTCCTCCGGTAAACGGGAGTTGCATAATCTCATAGTTATAGGAACTTTGTATAAGTCATGAAGAAAGCAATAGCAACATACTAAACGATCAAGTGCTAAGCTAACGGAATGGGTCAAGTCAATCACATCATTCTCCTAATGATGTGATCACGTTAATCAAATGACAACACATGTCTATGGCTAGGAAACATAACCATCTTTGATTACTGAGCTAGTCAAGTAGAGGCATACTAGTGACATTATGTTTGTCTATGTATTCACACATGTATCATGTTTCCGGTTAATACAATTCTAGCATGAATAATAAACATTTATCATGATATGAGGAAATAAATAATAACTTTATTATTGCCTCTAGGGCATATTTCCTTCAGTCTCCCACTTGCACTAGAGTCAATAATCTAGATTACACAGTAATGATTCTAACACCCATGGAGTCTTGGTGCTGATCATGTTTTGTTCGTGGAAGAGGCTTAGTCAACGGGTCTGCAACATTCAGATCCGTATGAATCTTGCAAATCTCTATGTCTCCCACCTGGACTTGGTCCCGGATGGAATTGAAGCGTCTCTTGATGTGCTTGGTCCTCTTGTGAAATCTGGATTCCTTTGCCAAGGCAATTGCACCAGTATTGTCATAGAAGATCTTCATTGGTCCCGATGCACTAGGTATGACACCTAGATCAGAAATGAACTCCTTCATCCAGACTCCTTCATTTGCTGCTTCCGAAGCAGCTATGTACTCCGCTTCGCATGTAGATCCCGCCACGACGCTTTGTTTAGAACTGCACCAACTTACAGCTCCATCATTTAATAAAAACACGTATCCGGTTTGCGATTTAGAATCATCCGGATCAGTGTCAAAGCTTGCATCGACGTAACCATTTACGACTAGCTCTTTGTCACCTCCATAAACGAGAAACATATCCTTAGTCCTTTTCAGGTATTTTAGGATGTTCTTGACCACTGTCCAGTGATCCACTCTTGGATTACTTTGGTACCTCCCTGCTAAGCTTATTGCTAAGCATACGTCAGGTCTGGTACACAGCATTGCATACATGATAGAGCCTATGACTGAAGCATAGGGAACATCTTTCATTTTCTCTCTATCTTCTGCTGTGGTCGGGCATTGAGTCTGACTCAACTTCACACCTTGTAATACAGGCAAGAACCCTTTCTTTGCCTGATCCATTTTGAATTTTTTCAAAACTTTATCAAGGTATGTGCTTTGTGAAAGTCCAATTAAGCGTCTTGATCTATCTCTATAGATCTTGATGCCCAATATGTAAGCAGCTTCACCGAGGTCTTTCATAGAAAAACTTTTATTCAAGTATCCCTTTATGCTATCTAGAAATTCTATATCATTTCCAATTAATAATATGTCATCTACATATAATATCAGAAATGCTACAGAGCTCCCACTCACTTTCTTGTAAATACAGGCTTCTCCCAAAGTCTGTATAAAACCATATGCTTTGATCATACTATCAAAGTGTTTATTCCAACTCCGAGATGCTTGCACCAGTCCATAAATGTATCGTTGGAGCTTGCACACTTTGTTAGTGCCTTTTGGATCAACAAAACCTTCTGTTTGCATCATATACAACTCTTCTTCCAGAAATCCATTCAAGAATGCAGTTTTGACATCCATTTGCCAAATTTCATAATCATAAAATGCAGCAATTGCTAACATGATTCAGACAGACTTAAGCATCGCTACGGGTGAGAAAGTCTCATCGTAGTCAACCCCTTGAACTTGTCAAAAACCTTTCACAACAAGTCGAGCTTTGTAGACAGTTGCATTACCATCAGCGTCAGTCTTCTTCTTAAAAATCCATTTATTCTCAATGGCTTGCCGATCATCGGGCAAGTCAACCAAAGTCCATACTTTGTTCTCATACATGGATCCCATCTCAGATTTCATGGCTTCTAGCCATTTTGCGGAATCTGAGCTCATCATCGCTTCCTCGTAGTTCGTAGATTCGTCATGGTCAAGTAACATGACTTCCAGAATAGGATTACCGTACCACTCTAGTGCGGATCTTACTCTGGTAGACCTACAAGGTTCAGTAGAAACTTGATCTGAAGTTTCATGATCAATATCATTAGCTTCCTCACTAATCAGTGTAGTTGTCACAGGAACCAGTTCTTGTGATGGACTACTTTCCAATAAGGGAGCAGGTACAGTTACCTCATCAAGTTCTACTTTCCTCCCACTCACTTCTTTCGAGAGAAACTCCTTCTCTAGAAAGGATCCGAATTTAGCAACGAAAATCTTGCCCTCAGATCTGTGATAGAAGGTGTACCCAATATTCTCTTTTGGGTATCCTATGAAGACACATTTCTCCGATTTGGGTTCGAGCTTATCTGGTTGAAGTTTCTTCACATAAGCATCGCAGCCCCAAACTTTAAGAAACGACAACTTTGGTTTCTTGCCAAACCACAGTTCATAAGGCGTCGTCTCAACAGATTTTGATGGTGCTCTATTTAACGTGAATGCAGCTGTCTCTAAAGCATAACCCCAAAATGATAGCGGTATCAGTAAGAGACATCATAGATCGCACCATATCTAGTAAAGTACGATTACGACGTTCGGACACACCATTTCGTTGTGGTGTTCCGGGTGGCGTGAGTTGCGAAACTATTCCACATTGTTTCAAATGTAAACCAAACTCGTAACTCAAATATTCTCCTCCACGATTAGATCGTAGAAATTTTATTTTCTTGTTACGATGATTTTGCACTTCACTCTGAAATTCTTTGAACTTTTCAAATGTTTCAGACTTGTGTTTCATTAAGTATATATACCCATATCTGCTCAAATCATTTGTGAAGGTGAGAAAATAATGATACCCTCCGCGAGCCTCAACATTCATTGGACCACATACATCAGTATGTATGATTTCCAACAAATCAGTTGCTCGTTCCATAGTTCCGGAGAACGGCGTTTTAGTCATCTTGCCCATGAGGCATAGTTCGCAAGTACCAAGTGATTCATAATCAAGTGATTCCAAAAGTCCATTAGTGTGGAGTTTCTTCATGCGCTTTACACCTATATGACCTAAACGGCAGTGCCACAAATAAGTTGCACTATCATTATCAACTCTGCATCTTTTGGCTTCAACATTATGAATATGTGTATCACTACTATCGAGATTCAATAAAAATAGACCACTCTTCAAGGGTGCATGACCATAAAAGATATTACACATATAAATAGAACAACCATTATTCTCTGATTTAAATGAATAACCGTCTCGCATCAAACAAGATCCAGATATAATGTTCATGCTCAACGCTGGCACGAAATAACAATTATTTAGGTCTAAAACTAATCCCGATGGTAGATGTAGAGGTCGTGCCGACGATGATCACATCGACTTTGGAACCATTTCCCACGCACATCGTCACCTCGTCCTTAGCCAATCTTCGCTTAATCCGTAGTCCCTGTTTCGAGTTGCAAATATTAGCAACAGAACCAGTATCAAATACCCAGGTGCTACTGCGAGCATTAGTAAGGTACACATCAATAACATGTATATCACATATACCTTTGTTCACTTTGCCATCCTTCTTATCCGCCAAATACTTGGGGCAGTTCCGCTTCCAGTGTCCAGTCTGCTTGCAATAGAAGCACTCAGTTTCAGGCTTAGGTCCAGACTTGGGTTTCTTCTCTTGAGCAGCAACTTGCTTGCCGTTCTTTTTGAAGTTCCCTTCTTCTTCCCTTTGCCCTTCTTCTTGAAATTGGTGGTCTTGTTAACCATCAACACTTGATGCTCCTTCTTGATTTCTACCTCCGCGGCTTTTAGCATTGCGAAGAGCTCGGGAATAGTCTTGTTCATCCCTTGCATATTATAGTTCATCACGAAGCTCTTGTAGCTTGGTGGCAGTGATTGGAGAATTCTGTCAATGACACTATCATCAGGAAGATTAACTCCCAGTTGAATCAAGTGATTATTATACCCAGACATTTTGAGTATATGTTCACTGACAGAACTATTCTCCTCCATCTTGTAGCTGTAGAACTTATTGGAGACTTCATATATCTCAATCCGGGCATTTGCTTGAAATATTAACTTCAACTCCTGGAACATCTCATATGCTCCATGACGTTCAAAACGTCGTTGAAGACCCGGTTCCAAGCCGTAAAGCATGGCACACTGAACTATCGAGTAGTCATCAGCTTTGCTCTGCCAGACGTTCTTAACATCGTCAGTTGCATAGCAGCAGGCCTGGCACCCAGCGGTGCTTCTAGGATGTAATTCTTCTGTGCAGCAATGAGGATAATCCTCAGGTTACGGACCCAGTCCGTGTAATTGCTACCATCATCTTTCAACTTTGCTTTCTCAAGGAACGCATTAAACTTCAATGGAACAACAGCACGAGCCATCTATCTACAACAAACATATACAAGCAAAATACTATCAGGTACTAAGTTCATGATAAATTTAAGTTCAATTAATCATATTACTTAAGAACTCCCACTTAGACAAACATCTCTTTAGTCATCTAAGTGATCACGTGATCCAAATCAACTAAACCATGTCCGATCATCACGTGAGATGGAGTAGTGTCAATGGTGAACATCACTATGTTGATCATATCTACTATATGATTCACGTTCGACCTTTCGGTCTCCGTGTTCCGAGGCCATATCTGTATATGCTAGGCTCGTCAAGTTTAACCTGAATATTCCGCGTGTGCAACTATTTTGCACCCGTTGTATTTGAACGTAGAGCCTATCACACCCGATCATCACGTGGTGTCTCAGCACGAAGAACTTTCACAACGGTGCATACTCAGGGAGAACACTTCTTAATAATTTTAGTGAGAGATCATTTTAAAATGCTACTTTCGGTGTCAAAACCGGCGGATCTCGGGTAGGGGGTCCCGAACTGTGCGTCTAGGCGGATGGTAACAGGAGAAAAGGGACACGATGTTTTTACGCAGGTTCGGGCCCTCTCGATGGAGGTAAAACCCTACTCCTGCTTGATTGATATTGATGTATGGGTAGTACAAGAGTGGATCTACCACAAGATCAAGGAGGCTAAACCCTAGAAGCTAGCCTATGGTATGATTGTTGTAATGGTTGTGTGTCCTACGGACTAAAGCCCTCTGGTTTATATAGACACCAGAGAGGGCTAGGGTTACACAGAGTTGGTTAAAATGGTAGGAGATCTACATATCCGTATCGCCAAGCTTGCCTTCCACGCTAAGGAAAGTCCCATCCGGACACGGGACGGAGTCTTCAATCTTGTTTCTTCGTAGTCTTGGAGTCCGGCTGACGATGATAGTCCGGCTGTCCGGACACCCCCTAGTCCAAGACTCCCTCAGTATCCCCTGAACCAGGCTTCAATGACGATGAGTCCGGCGCGCATATTGTTCGGCATTGCAAGGCGGGTTCCTCCTCCGAATAATCCATAGAAGATTGTGAACACCAGGATAGTGTCCGGCTCTGCAAAATAATTTCCACATTCCACCGTAGAGAGAATATTATGTACACAAGTTCAATCTGCTGACGTATCTTGTAGCATGACGTCACGCCACTACCAAGCCTTTACTTGAATCGTTTTTTATTATACCACCTCAGCGCGTTTAGCAAAGCGGTTTCCTTGGCACGTCTTGTCGAAGCATAGATCGTGTTCCCCTTATTCCGGGATTCTCATCAATACGGACGTGGGCAACCCAACAGCGCCATTGATGGTGGCGCTTGGGAGATAAGCGAGTTTTACCAGGCCGGTGGGGACGTATAGTCTTTGTCCGCCCATATATAAGGGGATAAGGATCCACCCTTTTTACCTACGCCTTCTTCCTCCTTTGCTTATCCATCTCCGCGCACTCTCGAGCTCCAGCACCCAAGTCCGGGCATCTCGCCTCGACCTTCTCCGACCCTGTCCGGAGCGGGTGGCAAATGGCTGGCCTCCTCCGTGATGGAGGAGCACATCGCAAAACTGCGCAGCGCCGGATACCTTTCCGGCAACATCGCGCATCGGCTGCCCGACAAGGGGCAGCTCATCCCCACCCCTAGGCCCCATGAGAGGGTTGTGTTTCTCCCCCACTTCCTCCGCGGACTGGGCTTCCCGCTGCATCCCTTTGTCCGGGGGCTCATGTTCTATTATGGCCTAGATTTTCACGATCTGGCGCCAAACTTCATCCTCAACATCTCGGCGTTTATCGTCGTGTGCGAGGCCTTCCTCTGCATCCAGCCCCACTTCGGCTTGTGGCTCAAGACCTTCAATGTCAAGCCGAAGGTAGTGAAGGGCACTCAAGCGGAGTGCGGAGGCGCCATGTTGGGCAAGATGCCCAACGTCATCTGGTTCGAAGGAGCCTTTGTGGAATCAGTCAAGGGGTGGGAATCGGGGTGGTTCTATATCACCGAGCCGCGCGACCCTAAGTGGGCGGCGGCCCCCGAGTTCAGATCTGGTATCCCTATGCAGCTCACCTCCTGGAAAGAGAAGGGCTTGCTATGGGGTAGTTCGGAGGAGCTGATGGGACTTCAAGCCTAGATCCAGAAGCTGGTGAACAAGAAGCTCAAGCTTGTCAATGTGGTCCAAGTCATGCTCATCCGCCGGATTCTCCCCTGCCAACAACGGGCATTTAAATTGTGGGAGTTCAATCCGGCACAGTAGTAGGCATTGAGCGGGCTCTTCGATACGACGTACGAAGGTGCCTGGAGGGTGCTGTTCAAGGGCGTCGAGGCTCCCGCATCCGCCACTGAAGATCGCGGATTTCGCTCGCAGCGTCCAGCTGACGAGGTAAGTGATTCTACCCCTTTACGGGACACTTGTTTTTAATAGTTTGACTCCACG
The DNA here is from genome assembly GCA_963921465.1 of Triticum timopheevii. Lineage (NCBI taxonomy): Eukaryota > Viridiplantae > Streptophyta > Magnoliopsida > Poales > Poaceae > Triticum > Triticum timopheevii. The sequence goes on along the minus strand of OY997264.1, from coordinate 473,836,300 downwards.
CAGGTTTCAATCTCCCTTTTCCTTTGATAGGACTGGATGAGGAAGGCCGAGCAGATCATCTGCCCAGCTCCCATGCCAGAAAACCCAGTAGACGCCCGTCTAGTGGGGCTGCTGGTTCCGGCACCGCATGTGGTGCCGGAGAAGAAGGCCAAGAAGGAGGCCACGGGTACTCGAAAGAGTTCCCGCTTTCAGGTGTTCGACGATTCCGGGGCGGACTCCTCCCCTGAAGGCGAGGAGGAGGAAGGAGACCCTCTCTCAGAGGAAGGAGAGAGGAAGAGGAAGGCTTCCCCGACAGGGGAGGCCGAAGGGTCCAAGAGGGGAAGGACTATTCCCCCGGACAGCTCCGCCAACACCAACGTTGGCGACGAAGAGTGGCCCTCAAGGGCCAGGCCTCCGGCAAGATCGTAAGCATCCGGATTCCTGAATGATTTATAATTTCTCTTTTGTGTCACATAGTGTCCTTCTAATGCCGCACACTGCCCGCAGTCCGGCCGATGATGATCTCCCCGCTTCATCGAGCGGGTCGTTGGCTCCGTCGGATGTGGATTCCATCCCGACTGCCTCCACCCCTCGCGCCGCTGAGGATGCCGAGGTGGGATCCCAGGAAGGGACCCATCAGGAGGAGGCTCCGGAGGCGCCGAAAGGCAGCCTCCCGGACTTTGCGTCGGACTCCACGCCGGAACCCGCAGTGGTTCCGGAGTCCGGCAGGCGGCCCCTTTGCAAGAAGGGCAAGACCGTGATGCTGGTGGCCCCCATCCAACCGGAGGCGCCGAACAACTTGCTGGAGGTGCTCAAAGGCGCTTCCATCGAGGAAGAACACCGCACTATTATGAGTGCGGTGATTCAGAAGGTTCAGCTCGCCAAGAGCGGGCTGACCGAAGCTTGCAGTAGCCTTCTAACAGGCTTTGAGGTAAGAAGTTAAAAATATTCAATGTAATACCGCATAGACAGTAGCCCCTGATGCTCGGTTCGGTGTTCGGAAAGAAAAGCCGGACTGAGGATCTAAAAAGATATTCGCAGGGTTGCTAAAAATTATGTCAATATGGGTTTGCAGGCTGCGCTGCTGACCTCTGCCGCACTGACTGCGGAGGTCGGTGCTTTGAAGCAGGACCTCGAGCGGTCCGAGCAAGAGCTCGGCCGTGCCAAGAAGCAACTCGAGGACAAAGAAGGTGAGTAACACCACTTTGAATAGTTACATTACAGAAAAGGATTTAGGTTGCAATAAAAATAACAAGGATAACGTGGGTACTGCAGGGGCCATGAACGAGGTGGCAACCCTGAAGGAGGCTGTGTCCGCGGCCGTACGCAATGCGGCCGCGGAACGGGCAGAGCGAGAGAAGTAGGAGGCGCGGGTGGCGGAGGTGCGGCAAGAGCTCCAGGCTCTCATGGAAAAGCATGAGAGTTTGGAGCGTGACTCGAAGACTCGAGAGTCCGAGCTTGCCTCGGCTCTCGAAAGTGCCAAAGCCGCTAAGGCCGAGGCCCATAAGGCCCTTCAGGAGGTTGAGGATGTGAAGAAAATAGCGGCGGGTAAGGCATTTTTCATGCAAAGGAAGCATGTTAATGTAAACTACCTGACACTTACCCGAATTCGGAGCTCTCCAGGGGCGTTTGCAGATCTGCCTCGTAGTGTATCCGATGCCGCCGCATTCTACCGTGGCAAGGAGGGGAGCTCAACGAAGAAGGTCTTCTGGTCTCAGTACGCTAAGGCCGCCATCCGGTGCCCCCTAGCGACCAGCTGAAGCAGCTGGTTGAGCTCCACAAGGTAGCTGAGCAGGCCATGAAGGGCCTCATAGTCCGGCTGTGGCCTGGAGAGGCCATGCCTGGGAGCTACTTCGGCCTCGTGCGGCGGCTGGTGGATGCGTGCCCCTGGGTGGAGGTTATCAAGCGCTCCGCCTGTATTGAAGGTGCTCGTCGGGCCCTTGCCCGCGCAAAGGTGCACTGGGGCAGGCTGGATGCGGAGAGGCTTATCACTGACGCGCCGCCAGCGGGCAAGGAGTATCGTACACCTGAGATGTACTATAAGAATGTCCTGAAGGGTGCCCGCAAGATTGCGGATGAGTGCCCCAGAGATGTAATTATTGAGTAAACTTGCTATGTATTATCCTGTGCGCTGAAAACTTTGTTCATATGCGCTAAGCAACGCTTGTTTAATTTAAAATATTACCTTCTGTGCGGCTGTTTATAAAATCTGAGAGATGGCAAGTCGTCGGCTTCAGCCCCCATGCCACTAGTGCTGGGGTGTTCGGGATAAACTTGAGCACTCAACACAACGAACAAGGCAACCGGACTTATAATGCTTGAACACTCTCACTTAGCCATAGAATTCTATAATTGTAAATTTCGGCGAAGCCCCTAGTATTCGGAAGACCGAGTTCGGGGCGCTATCCACGCCTTGGCCAGACATGATCCGGTTCTTCGCTCGAAGCGGCATAAGTCTTTAGGGACTCGAAAAGACCTCTCGAACAGCGACCAGTCTCTCGCCTTATCATTCCAGTCAGTTTTAGCTTTCTCCACTGAGGCGCTCACCCAGCTCAACCGGGGCGCAGTCGCGGTGGTTCTCCCAGTGCTACCTTAGCCGACGGAACGGAACATAAGGTACCAAAACATGGGAGCCGGGCAAACCCAACTATTGACCCAAGACATGATTCGGAGCCGATTCATATAATGCTATAAGTTCGGGGTGCCGCACTTGTGAAAGTGTTCGGACTTATCACACCATAATGCGGGGAACATAAGCCCCTGGTGTATTCGGCCGTACCAAAATATACGGGTGCAAGATGTCATTAATGAACATATATGTAAAGTGATGCAAGTATAGGCAAAAAATGCTGCATTATTTATTTAAGGAATTCTGCTATGAGTGCGGAATGATACAAATAGTGCGGTAAGCAAGGGATTGGACTAATTAAACATGTCCCCCTCCAGGGTGGGCTGCGGACTGGTGTGTATAATCAAATTTAATGCTCTTAATGGAGACCACCTGAGTGTTCGTCGCAGCCTTTTTCCCTCCCTGGCTATTGCATCGTGAGTTCGGCGGGTTCGCCGCCGGACAGGGCCTCTGGTGAATGGAGTCCTGTGTATAAAAAGAAGGAAAATAAAAAATAAAAAGAGCGACACACTTGGGAGCCCCTAGTGTGGTCGAGCCCCTCCCCCTATGCCCATGGTATCTCCAGAGCGTAATGATGTACGCGGAGGGCTGGTCTTGCAATCATGCGAGGGTTGGGGTTGGGGCCGCATTGTTACGCGTGCTCAGAACGTGCCAGGTGGTCTTGATAGATTTTGCTCCGGGCGCGTTTGGCCGTGTCCGGTCGTTTAACGTCCGGACTCGAAAATTGCCTTGAAAGGCTGCTCTGTACTTCTACCGCGAGAGCCGCTGTATGTTCCTCCGTTCGGAGGGAGCGTTCCGTATTTCCGTTGACCGTGATGACTCCACGAGGGCCTGGCATCTTGAGCATGAGGTATGCATAATGCGGCACTGCATTGAACTTTGCGAACGCGGTTCGTCCGAGCAGAGCGTGATAGCCGCTGCGGAACGGAACTATGTCGAAGATTAACTCCTCGCTTCGGAAATTATCCGGGGATCCGAAGACCACTTCTAGTGTGACTGAGCCTGTACAATTGGCCTCAACACCTGGTATGACGCCTTTGAAGGTCGTCTTTGTAGGTTTAATCCTTGAGGGGTCTATGCCCATCTTGGGCACTGTATCCTGATAAAGCAGGTTCAGGCTACTGCCGCCGTCCATCAGGACTCTCGTGAGGTGAAATCCATCGACGATTGGGTCTAAAATCAATGCGGCGAATCCGCCATGGCGGATACTGGTCGGATGGTCTCTTCGGTCGAAGGTGATCGGGCAAGAGGACCATGGATTGAACTTCGGGGCGACTGGCTCCATCGCATATACGTCCCTTAGTGCACGCTTCCGCTCCCTCTTGGGTATATGGGTTGCGTATATCATGTTTACCGTCTGCACTTGTGGGGGGAAACCTTTCTGTCCTCTACTGTTCGGCGGCCGGGTCTCCTCCTCGTCGTCGCTGTGCAGCCCCTTGTCGTTGTTTTCGGCAATTAACTTGCCTGCCTGCTTATCTCTGTTGGTGTGGTTAGCTGGTTTTTCTGGGGTGCCATGTATCTGGCAAGAGCGGTCGAGTATTCGGTCCAAATTGGACGGACCCGGCATGGTTCTTTTAAATGGCTTCTTCCGCTGACCGGGTTTAGAGCCTCGGAATCCGGCGTTGACTGTCGTATCCTCCTTGTCGTCACCGTTAACGCGACGTTTATTTTTGCTTTGACGCGACCTGCCATTGTGGTCCTTGGTATCCGGACTACCAGCATTTTTACTGAGGTTGTTGCTGCGAGCTAGCCAGCTATCCTCTCCCGCACAGAAGCGGGTCATTAATGATGTGAGGGCTGCCATGGATTTCGGCTTTTCCTGTCCTAGGTGCCGGGCTAGCCACTCGTCGCGGATGTTATGTTTGAAGGCTGCGAGGGCCTCTGCATCCGGACAGTCGACGATTTGATTTTTCTTTGTTAAGAACCGTGTCCAGAATTGCCTGGCCGATTCGTCTAGCTGCTGAATTATGTGGCTTAGGTCATCGGCGTCTGGTGGTCGCACATATGTGCCCTGGAAGTTGTCGAGGAATGCGGCTTCCAGGTCCTCCCAACACCCAATTGACTCTGCGGGCAAGCTGTTAAGCCAATGCCGAGCTGGTCCTTTAAGCTTGAGTGGGAGATATTTGATGGCGTGGAGATCGTCTCCGCGGGCCATATGGATATGAAGGAGATATTCTTCGATCCAAACCGCAGGGTCTGTTGTGCCATCGTAGGATTCAATGTTTACGGGTTTAAACCCTTCAGGGATTTGATGATCCATTACTTTGTCAGTGAAGCATAGCGGGTGTGCGGCGCCTCTGTATTGAGCAATATCACGACGTAGCTCAAGGGAGCGTTGTCTGTTGTGTTCGGCCCAGCCGGAGTTGTTGTATCCGACGCGACGGTATTCGTCGTGGGTCGTGGGGCGCCCACGTGATCCATAGATGGATCTGGATTGCCTTGCTTTGTCCTCCAATATATCTCGCAAGTCCGGCGCGTTCCCTCGTGGCTTCGTACTTTTGGAGCGATGCCGGGGTACAGTCTTGGTGGAGGGCCTGGATGCCTCTCTGTCGCGACCACCGGGTGGTCGGTCGTATTGTGCGTTGTTGATCAAGGTATGTATGCTTCCTCCTCTAATCAGGGGAGCAACTTGCGTTTTGGGTAACTCTTGGAGGGGCGTTCGAGTTCATACTCTTCGGCCGCGAGGACCTCGATCCATCTATCGGCCAACAGGTCTTGATCAGCTTGAAGCTACTGCTGCTTTTTCTTTAGGCTGTTTGCTATGGCCATTAGCCTGCGTTTGAAACGCTCTTGTTCGACGGGATCCTCGGGTATGACGAATTCGTCGTCGTCGAGGCTTGCCTCGTCTCCGGAGGGAGGTATGTAATTATCATCCTCGACCTCTTCGTCTGCCGCTCTCTCATGAGGGCTTGCTTCTGCATCCTCCTGCGCTGAATCTTGCTAGAGAGGATTGTCTTCGGCACTTTCTGGGGTGTTATTATCTCCTGTGCCGGAATCTCTATTCTTGCTGTGGCGGGATTTAGAGCGGCGCCGCTGACGTCGGCGCTTGGGCTGTTTCTTTAAGGAATCTGCCTCCGCTGCTTCTTCGCCGTCCCCATCTTTTGGGGTGTCCACCATGTATATGTCATATGACGAGGTGGTCTTCCAGTGCCCTGTAGGTGCTGGTTCTTGTTCGTCTCCGGCATCGTCGTCCATACCGTCGATGTCTTCGGAGTCATAGTCTAGCATGTCGGTTAGATCGTCGACAGTGGCTACAAAGTGGGTGGTGGGTGGGCTTTGAATTTCTTCGTCGTCCGCATCCCAACCATCCTGGCCATAATCCAGCCAGGGTTCTCCGGATAGCGAGAGATGCTTTAGCGAATTTAAGATGTCGCCAAAGGGCGAGTGCTGAAAGATGTCCGTAGCGGTGAACTCCATGATCGGCGCCCAATCGGATTCGATTGGCAGGGGCGCAGGAGGTTCGGAGTCTGGCAGGGAGTTCGTCACCTCGGAGTCACGAGCTTTATAAGGGACGAGGTCAGTGTTCGGCTCCATTGCCGTGGAAGTTGCAGCTCCCGAGGCAGTGTCCAGCCACCCGTCCTCGATCTACGTGATCGGCTCTGGACTATGGGTCGGAGCGGATTCGTGTGCGGCCTCCGAGGTACTATCCGACGGCAGAGTTAGATCATGCCCATCGCGACAGTGCGGCACGCTCGGCTGCGGATCGGATCCATCGAAGATCAAGTCTCCGCGGATGTCCGCCGTGAAGTTTAGGCTTCCAAATCTGACCTGACGGCCAGGGGCGTAGCTTTCGATCTGCTCCAGATGGCCAAGTGAATTAGCCCGCAGTGCGAAGCCGCCGAATATGAAGATCTGTCCGGGGAGAAAAGTCTCACCCTGGACGTCATTGTTGTTGATTGAAGAAGCCATCAAGCCTATCGGTGACGACACAGAGGAACTCTCAATGAAAGCACCAATGTCGGTGTCAAAACCGGCGGATCTTGGGTAGGGGGTCCCGAACTGTGCGTCTAGGCGGATGGTAACAGGAGACAAGGGACACGATGTTTTTACCCAGGTTCGGGCCCTCTCGATGGAGGTAAAACCCTACTCCTGCTTGATTGATATTGATGATATGGGTAGTACAAGAGTGGATCTACCACAAGATCAAGGAGGCTAAACCCTAGAAGCTAGCCTATGGTATGATTGTTGTAATGGTTGTGTGTCCTACGGACTAAAGCCCTCCGGTTTATATAGACACCGGAGAGGGCTAGGGTTACACAGAGTCGGTTACAATGGTAGGAGATCTACATATCCGTATCGCCAAGCTTGCCTTCCACGCCAAGGAAAGTCCCATCCGGACACGGGACGGAGTCTTCAATCTTGTTTCTTCGTAGTCTTGGAGTCCGGCTGACGATGATAGTCCGGCTGTCCGGACACCCCCTAGTCTAGGACTCCCTCAGCTACCTTCAATCAAAGCAAGATAAGATGCATAAAGGATAAACATCACATGCAATCAATATAAGTGATATGATATGGCCGTCATCATCTTGTGCTTGTGATCTCCATCTCTGAAGCACCGTCGTGATACCATCGTCACCGGCGCGACACCTTGATCTCCATCATAGCATCGTTGTCGTTACGCCATCTATTGCTTCTACGACTATCGCTACTGCTTAGTGATAAAGTAAAGCAATTACAGGGCGTTTGCATTTCATACAATAAAGAGACAACCATATGGCTCCTGCCAGTTGCCGATAACTCGGTTACAAAACATGATCATCTCATACAATAAAATATAGCATCACGTCTTGACCATATCACATCACAACATGCCCTGCAAAAACAAGTTAGACGTCCTCTACTTTGTTGTTGCAAATTTTACGTGGTTGCTACGGGCTTTAGCAAGAACCGTTCTTACCTACGCATCAAAACCACAATGATAGTTTGTCAAGTTAGTGCTGTTTTAACCTTCGCAAGGATCGGGCGTAGCCACACTCGGTTCAACTAAAGTTGGAGAAACAGACACCCGCCAGCCACCTGTGTGCAAAGCACGTTGGTAGAACTAGTCTCGCGTAAGCGTACGCGTAATGTCGGTCCGGGCCGCTTCATCCAACAATACCACCGAACCAAAGTATGACATGCTGGTAAGCAGTATGACTTGTATCGCCCACAACTCAGTTGTGTTCTACTCGTGCATATAACATCTACGCATAACACCTAGGCTCGGATGCCACTGTCGGGGAACGTAGTAATTTCAAAAAAATTCCTACGTACACGCAAGATCATGGTGATGCATAGCAACGAGAGGGGAGAGTGTTGTCCACGTACCCTCGTAGACCGTAAGCGGAAGCGTTATGACAACGCGGTTGATGTAGTCGTACGTCTTCACGATCCGACCGATCCAAGCACCGAACGTACGGCACCTCCGAGTTCAGCACACGTTCAGCTCGATGACGATCCCCGGACTCCGATCCAGCAGGGTGTCGGGGATGAGTTCCGTCAGCACGACGGCGTGGTGACGATGATGATGTTCTACCGACGCAGGGCTTCGCCTAAGCATCGCAACGATATGACCGAGGTGGAATATGGTGGAGGGAGGCACTGCACACGGCTAAGGAATGGTCACGAAGATCAATTTGTGTGTCATGGGATGCCCCTCTGCCCCTGTATATAAAGGAGCAAGGGGAGGAGGGCCGGCCAAGGAGGAGGAGGCACGCCCAAGGGGGGAGTCCTACTCCTAGTAGGAGTAGGAGAGAAGGAAGGGGAAAAGAGAAGGGAAGGAAGGAGGGGGTGCGGCCCCTCCCCCTAGTCCAATTCGGACTAGGCCTTGGGGGGGCGCGCGGCCTGCCCTAGGCAGCCCCTCTCTCTTTCCCGTATGGCCCAATAAGGCCCAATACTTCTCCCCGGCGAATTCCCGTAACTCTCCGGTACTCCGATAAATACCCGAATCACTCGGAACCTTTCCGAAGTCCAAATATAGTCGTCCAATATATTGATCTTTACGTCTCGACCATTTCGAGACTCCTCGTCATGTCCCCGATCTCATCCGGGACTCCGAACTCCTTCGGTACATCAAAACTCATAAACTCGTAATATAATTGTCATCGAAACCTTAAGCGTGCAGACCCTACGGGTTCGAGAACTATGTAGACATGACCGAGACACGTTTCCGGTCAATAACCAATAGCGGAACCTGGATGCTCATATTGGCTCCCACATATTCTACGAAGATCTTTATTGGTCAAACCGCATAACAACATACGTTGTTCCCTTTGTCATCGGTATGCTACTTGCCCGAGATTCGATCGTCGGTATCTCAATACCTAGTTCAATCTCGTTACCGGCAAGTCTCTTTACTCGTTACATAATGCATCATTCCGTAACCAACTCATTGGCCACATTGCTTGCAAGGCTTATAGTGATGTGCATTACCGAGAGGGCCCAGAGATACCTCTCTGACACTCGGAGTGACAAAACCTAATCTCAAAATACACCAACTCAACATGTACCTTCGGAGACACCTGTAGAGCTCCTTTATAATCACCCAGTTACGTTGTGACGTTTGGTAGCACACAAGTGTTCCTCTGGTAAATGGGAGTTGCATAATCTCATAGTTATAGGAACTTTGTATAAGTCATGAAGAAAGCAATAGCAACATACTAAACGATCAAGTGCTAAGCTAACGGAATGGGTCAAGTCAATCACATCATTATCCTAATGATGTGATCCCGTTAATCACATGACAACACATGTCTATGGCTAGGAAACATAACCATCTTTGATTAATGAGCTAGTCAAGTAGAGGCATACTAGTGACATTATGTTTGTCTATGTATTCACACATGTATCATGTTTCCGGTTAATACAATTCTAGCATGAATAATAAACATTTATCATGATATGAGGAAATAAATAATAACTTTATTATTGCCTCTAGGGCATATTTCCTTCATCCACTTCATCCCTTCTTCCGCGGGCTCATGTTGTACTACGGGCTAGATTTCCATGATCTAGCCCCAAATTTCGTCCTCAACATCTCGGCGTTCATCGTCGTGTGCAAGGCCTTCCTCCGCATCAAGCCTCACTTCGGCTTGTGGATACAAATCTTCTGCGTGAAGCCGAAGATCATGAGCGGCCAGCAAGCGGAGTGCGGAGGTGCCATGGTGGGCAAGATGCCCAACGTCACCTGGCTTGACGGCTCCTTCGCAGAGACCGTGAAAGGGTGGCAGTTGGGGTGGTTCTACATCACCGAGCCGCGCGACGCCAACTAGGCGGCGGCCCCCGAATTCCGATCCGGAATCCCCATGCGGCTCACCTCCTGGGAAAAGAAGGGCCTGGCCTGGGGCGAGCCTGCAGAGCTGACCACTCCAAAACTATGTCAAGAATATGAAGGATAAGAAAATCAAGCTTGTCAACGTGGTCCAGGTCATGCTCCTCCGCCGGATTCTTCCGTGCCAAAGACGGGTATTTAATCTGTGGGAGTTCGTCCCGACCGAACACCAGACGCTTCAAAAGCTCTACAGCATGACGCATAAATACGCGTGGAAGGCGCTGTTCAAGGCCTCCGAGATACCTCCTCCCACATCCGAGGACCGTGGACTCCACGCCACGCGGCTCCCCCGTCCAGTGAGTTCTCTGATTATCACCGGATGTAGTTTTTCCCAATGTACTTATGGGGGAATCTTAAGTTATTGTGTGTATTTGATCAGGAGTATGTGGAGACGGCGAAGCAGATCGACTGTCCGGCTCCACTGCCAGAGGGCCCAGCAGATGCTCTCCTAACGGAGATGCTTGTCCCGGCGCCCTACAAGGCGCCAGAAAAGAAGGCTGAAAAGAAGGCCCCGGGGACCAGGAAGGGTCTCCGGCATAAGGTCGTACCAGACGCCTCATCCGAAGACGACGAGGCACACTCCTCCCCCGAAGGGGAGGAAGAAGACGAAGGGGCCACCCCATCCAGAGAGGATGGGGGCCTAAGAAGGCGGGCCAGGGGACCGACAAGGGTCCCCGACGCAAGGCCGTCATACCCTCATCGTCTGAAGACGACGAGGCAGATTCCTCCCGCGAAGGCGGGGGGAAACACGAAGAAACTCTGCCTCCTCGCACTGGGGAGGAGAAGAAGAGGAAAGCCGCCCCGGATGGGAGGCTAGGACGCCCAAGAAGGGAAAGGCGTCTGAGGGAGTCCTGGACTAGGGGGTGTCCGGATAGCCGAATTATCATCTTTGGCCGGACTCCAAGACTATGAAGATACAAGATTGAAGACTCCGTCCCGTGTCCGGATGGGACTTTCCTTGGCGTGGAAGGCAAGCTTGGCAATATGGATATGTAGATCTCCTACCATTGTAACCGACTCTGTGTAACCCTAGCCCTCTCCTGTGTCTATATAAATCGGAGGGTTTTAGTCCGTAGGACGAAGAACAATCATACCATAGGCTAGCTTCTAGGGTTGAGCCTCATTGATCTCGTGGTAGATCTACTCTTGTACTACCCATATCATCAATATTAATCAAGCAGGAGTAGGGTTTTACCTCCACCGAGAGGGCCCAAACCTGGGTAAAAACATTGTGTCCCTTGTCTCCTGTTACCATCCGCCTAGACGCACAGTTCGGGACCCCCTACCCGAGATCCACCGGTTTTGACACCGACATTGGTGCTTTCATTGAGAGTTCCTCTGTGCCGTCGCCATCAGGAAGGATGCCTCGTCCCGTCTTTAAAGACGGCACCGTTGCTAAAGGAGCTTTGGCCATCGGCCAAACTCTCCGACTAGGCGGTTTTCTTATGACCGCCTGTTCGGCCGCCGCGCCAACGATGACTTCTCGGGTCATCGAAAGCAATCTTCATGTTAACTCGGAACTTGCTGAGCAGCTAGATCCGATGGAGCTCTCCTCCTTAAACGAGCTCTTGGATTGCATCGCCGCCCTGGGAGTCGCTACAGACTACGATCAGATTGGGCCTAAAACCGATCTGAGAGAGATCAACTCTCCCCCAGGCTACCCACCACGTTGCTGTGGTAGAGGAACAGTACGACGACCCTTCTTCTATATTAAGGACTAGCTATGTTTGGATTCCCGACCCCTCCATGCCGGATTCCCGCGGAGGGACGGACGTCGATCAAGTCCTGGACCTAAAGTCAGGCAGTGGGCTGGATTCATTGGACAATATCCAAAAACCCAAGCTTCCGAAACTTTTCGGCCCTTCAGTCTTAGATTGGACAGGGTCCCGAACTTTATTCCACCCGCCCACCCAAACATAAGCGATCTATCCCGAATCCGGCAAGAGCCCGCTGAAACAGTACACCATTACTGGGCCAGATTCCTCCTGGTTAGGCACAGGATAAAGGACTGCCGTGAGGAAGACGCAAGTTCACTTGTCTGCAATAATTGCATTGACAAGGGAATCCTAAACGCCATAAGTCGTCGTGAAATTACATGCTTCGCCGACTTGGCGTCCGTAGTACGAAAGTACTGTGCGATGGAGAGCGCCTGGAAAACCGAAACCAAATTTTGGGATAATCCGGCCCCGAATACAACCCTAGTCCGAAATCAGAGGGTGCATCATCACCAGGCACCTGGGTTAAATACCAAAAAGCAAAAAACCCTAAAGGGCATGGAACCGTACTAGAGGGATGACTCAATGGACCCTGCAAAATTCATAGTACAGAGGGCGCCACTCCAACTCATAGCCTTCGAGCATGTTGGATACTACGGCAGGTGGCCAAAAGTGGCGAAGAGCTTCTAGCCCCAGAAAACCAGCCCAGCAACACCAGTACGGTATTAACAGTCTTCGAGACTTTCGCATCAAATAATATGCGGAAACAAACACTCTGCAGCCTTGCTGAAGTCTACCAAGTAGCAACAATAAATCCATGGAGTGACACGGCTATTACCTTTAACGCCAGTGACGAACCTAAATTCTGAACAGCCCGAGCACCAGTCACACTGGTCCTCAGTCCAATAGTGGACGACTTTCACCTTACCAAGGTACTCATGGATGGCGGCAGCGGATTAAACCTCATTTATGAGGAAACCCTTCAAAAAATGGAAATAGACTGGAGCCGCATTGAGCGAAGCAGCACAACCTTTAGACGAATAATCCCCAGTCGGGAAGCACGCTGCATAGGAAAAATTACACTGGATGTGGTGTTCGGCTCGCCGAACAATTACATGTCCGAGGAGGTCACGTTCCAAGTGGCCTCGTTCAGCATCGGATATCACGCTTTATTAGGGCGAGAGGCATTCACAATTTTTCAAGCTATACCCCATTACGGGTACATGAAGCTCAAAATGCCCGGGCCCAACGGAATCATCACTCTTGCCAGTGATCCGGACATAGCACTCCGCGCCGAAAATAAGATAGCTGCACTAGCCCTCGAGGCACTATCCGAAGCCCTAACGTCCGAGGAACTCACTGCGCTGCGCTCCACGGTGAACAGGGACGATGTGATACTCGACAAGAGATCCAAGTCCACCTCTTTTAAGCCAGCGGACGAAATAGTCAAATTCCAAGTCCATCCAACGGACCCTACAAAGACGGCATCCATTGGGGCACAGTTAAACCCCGACATAGACGCCACACTATGAGAATTCCTACGGGAAAATTGGGACATTTTTGCCTGGCACCCTTCAGACATGCCAGGAATCCCACGCCGGCTGGCCGAGCATAGCCTAAACATCCTAAAAGGATTCAAGCCGGTCAAACAGGCTCTTCGGAGATTCTCCGAACCCAAGAGACAGGCAATGGGAGAGGAGCTAGCCAAACTATTGGAAGCCGGATTCATCAGAGATATAAAACATCCGGACTGGCTAGCAAACCTGGTGATGGTACCAAAGAAAGATAAATCCTGGCGCCTATGTGTCGACTTCAAGGACCTTAACAAGGCTTGCCCAAAGGATCCCTTCCCCCTCCCCCGCATCGATCAAATTATCGACGCTACCGCTGGGCACGATTCATTGTGCTTCCTCGACGCATACTCCGGCTACCACCAAATCAAGATGGCAGAACCAGACCAAGCCGCGATGGCATTCATCACTCCATACGGCCCATTCTGCTTCGACACAATGCCCTTCGGGCTCAAAAACGCCGGCACAACATATTAGCGCATGATTCAGATATGTCTGGCAAACCAGATCGGCAAAACAGTGGAGGCATACATAGATGATGTGGTCGTCAAATCCAAGCATGTCGAAACTCTAATAGACGACTTGAGACTCACATTAGACAATCTCCGAACATACGACATTAAGCTGAATCCGGAAAAATGCGTCTTTGTCACACCCTGCATTTTGTAACACTTCATTTGCATTATTAAAGCATGAAAATTTGGACCAACAAAAACTTTTGCTTTATTTGGCTTTTATTTGGAGTTGGTTTTCTCTCTGTGGTTTTTCAAGTGCTCTTAATAGTCAACTACTTCACCTTCTATACTTCCTCTCCTTGCCCCAAACTTCTGTCCAATGATCATGCCATGTGTATAGAGCAATATAGTATTTTCTGACAAAAATAATTTGGCCAAAAAAAGTATTTTCTAAAATTAGCTTTCCAAAAACCCTTGAATTAAGATTTGCACTGCAAGTACTTGATTTGAGGTGTGAAAAATCTTTCAAAAAGTATATTTGAAACCTATTAGATATAGGATACCCAGAAACCACAAAAGTATAATTTTAAAAGCTATTTTTCTATTTTATTTAAAAGCTTTTTCTTAAGGCCAGAAATGGTCTTTAATAGGGAAAAATTATTTTATTATTTCAAAAATATTTGACAAAAATCAGGGGAACTCAGTGGACATATATTTTCCATATATAAGAGTTTCAACATATGGTTATGATAAAAATATTGGACAAAACCTCCCAAAACCATTCCTGCCTATTTCAAGGATTTGAAATATTTCCACAGGAAATATTTTCATATAAATCCAAGAAAAATCCAGCAAGTCACAAATGCATATTGTGATGATCTTGCAAAGCCTCATGTCAATCAAAGTCATTTTGGTTCACCAAAAGGCCCCAAAACCCTCTCTGACCAGAATCAAATTTGAGCAACTTTGTACTACCAACTTTCTCCCCTTGACCCCAACTTTTGTGAGCATGTTCACATGACCAAATGAGGCCACTACACAAAGTGGTGCATCAAGGAGAAGTGTTATGCTCAACTAGATCTACTCAAGTCTATTTCTGCCCATTTCTAGGGTTTACAAAAGTTGCATTGGCAACTTTGCCCAAATAATCTCCAAATTTGTGGAAGGCTATATTTATATGAGTCATTTCACCCTGTGGAGTCTCATGGCATTTGGAGTTCATTTGCTCAACCAAACAAGCATCAAACACCTTCTGACATTTTGCAAAAACCACTATTTTGACCCCTTCCACTATTCTTGGGGAGCTCAAATTTTTACCACAGCTCGTCCTAGCCCCCTTTCACCTCTAGTAACAATGGCAAGTCCCCAGCTCAATAATTGAGGGGTGAAGCCCCCCTCTTTCTCTCTCTGGACAGCTCACTTCTCCCTCTTCCTCACCTCCCTCCTCACTCCAATGGCCATCCGTGGCATCCAATGCACCACCCCACTTCTTTACTCCCTCCTAGACCGGTTAGACACTAGTGGGCACGCCCCTGCCCTTTAAACAATGCCATGGAAGCCATTTGGGCGCTCTGGAGCGCGCTACAGTGCGCTCCCGCACTGTAGCCGCCCCCTGCCAAGCAGCTCCGGCCACCTTGGGCCTTCCCCGCGCGCCTGCCGATGCGCCTCGGCGTCCGCGGCACGCTATGCGGTCGGCCCCCTCCTCTCTCCTCCTCCCCGCGCCTCCGCGCTAGCGAACAAGGGCCGCCCGAGCGCACCAGTGAGCGTGCTCACACGCGCGGTGCCTCTGGCCCCCTGCTCTCTCTCTCTCTTCTTCCCCTGGGCGTAGTCGACCCCCACGAACACCCCAGACACAACCAAGCAGGCCCCCGTGACCCGTGGCGACGGCAACGAGCTCGCCGGCGCACAGGTCCACGGTGGACCACCGTGCGGCTATATAAGCCCGCCCCGGGCCGCTCCAGTGGCATTCGCCCCCTTGTCACACCCCCAGGAGCACGCCCGCACCACCCAATCACCCCCGGAGGGCCTCTGTGCTCGGGATCGACCGGAGCTCCGCCGCCTCGGGTCGCCGTCGATCTCAGGGTACGGGCTCCCTCCGCCTCTTCTCTCTCTCGATCTGGACTCTCCTCACCTCCCTGATCATTTCCCATCCGTTTCCCCTCTCATTTGCAGCCGGGAACGGCCGGAGCCGTCGACATCCGAAGCTCCTCCACCGCGAACCTCGTCGCCGGTGAACCCCTGCACTCCGGCGACCAACTCCGGCACCACCCGAACGGCGACACGACGAGGAGTCCAGCGGTGCCATCAGCTCACCTCGCCGTGCCCGGAAACGTCGCCGGTGAGCTCGCCGCCCCTCTGACCCAGGGTTGACGACGATGGCCGTGGGGCCCGTCTGTCAGCCCCTCGCCCTGACACCTGGGCCCCGCCCGTCAGGTTTAAACCTGGTGCGCGCGTGCACCGGCGCGCTGGGCCGCCTCGCTGGCTGGCCCTGCTGCCCTGCGGCTGTTCTGGCCCAGTGGCACAGTCCCCTTTTCCCTTTTTATTTTCTGTCATTATTCCAAAAATTCCACAGGGTTAAATAATAATCCAAATGCAACAATTCCAATTCCTAAATTCCTAGAATATTGCAACCTATTTAATGGTGCTACTTTCATTCAAATCCAACCAACTTTTATGTATTGTTCAAATTTAAATTCAAATTTGAGCAGTTTAATCTCTGTTTGGAAATTCATATCCCCTCTTGTATAACTCCAAATCCAAAACTAAGAATTCCTCCCTTCTTAGTTTCCAGCCTAGTATTTTACAAAAATAAGTTGACATTTTTCTGAGCACTTTGGTTTTTCTGTTTTACTATTGCCTTATTTTCTCGTTATTATTTTGCGACGATAGATTGCGTTGCTGACGAAGGAGTTGGACCAGAAGACTTTGAAGACCCAGAAG
Organism: Triticum timopheevii; assembly: GCA_963921465.1. Taxonomy (NCBI): domain Eukaryota; kingdom Viridiplantae; phylum Streptophyta; class Magnoliopsida; order Poales; family Poaceae; genus Triticum; species Triticum timopheevii. The sequence goes on along the minus strand of OY997264.1, from coordinate 473,819,702 downwards.
ACTTTGTTGAGCCAGGCAAGCAGCCCTTTGACCATGTCTATGAAACCTTTCTATGCATGTCATATAGTACCTTATCGTTGTTGCATCGGAATCATGATGAGGTGGTACCCACGTTGATGGTTTGCCACCGTTAAATTCCTCGTTGATACTTGCATTTTGCATGACCCTACCTTCTTATGAGGGTTATGCCGGTGGGAGTAGATAGGATGCTAAGGTAGTGCTACGCAAAAAGGAACGGGTTTATGCATGGTGAAAGAGGCAAAATATTTTCAAAAGACCTTTTCGAAAACCCCGTCGGGTGCCACTTATGCCCGAGGGAGATGATGAAATGGGTAACCACTTGATGACGAAGTGGTGTACCGAGGCAAGTGTATGTGTTGTTTTCGAAAACGGATTAGATTTAAGATTTGTCGACTGTCCCAACCTTACATGCGCAACCACTCTACCCTTATATGGGAAAGGGCATTATTGATTACCTAGGCCGATACTAGCTTGGAGCCTGCATTACTAGTGACGGGGGAGAGTTGGTGCTCTCTCTCGGGACGGGGTCGTGCCAGGTAGGGCGACCATGACTGTCTTTACAGCACCGGACACACCGTTGGTACCCCGTGCTTGTGGTATGTGATGAATATGGGAGCGAGGCTCCACAACTTTATGATGTGAAATGTTGGGCACGGGGGTTACTACCAATCGAGTGGACTCCATGTTAGTGTCTTCTAGGGAAAGGTAGTGATCGGGTGCTTACCCTGGGTACTTGAGGTACCGCGGGTCGTGGATGACACGGAAGTCCCCCGGATCTTGTGGGTACAGTGTGCAACCTCTGCAGAGTGTAAAACTATTCGAACAGCCGTGTCCACGGTCAAGGACAGTTGGGCGGTGCTGCTTAAACTACGTCCAGAGTTTTCAACCGTGTGTGTGTGTGTGTGTGATAAAATTACGTGGGTCAAGTCAAGGGACTTGACATGATTGAGATGGGTTGGTGCCCACTCTATTTATGTTAGATGGGTTGGTGCCCACTCTATTTATGTTGATATCTGTAACATGTCCTCATGGTTACTTGATGCATGTTTTACAAGTTGTTGAACATGTCATTGCACTCAAAACTAGCTTTCCGCAAAAATATACCCATATCATGAATTGTTGTATCTTGAACCAAAACATGGGTTGCTTGCGAGTACATTCAAAGTACTCATTGGCTTGCCACTGGTTATTTAATTGACCAGGCATGGAAGAACCGGAGTTCGAAGAAGAGTTCTTTGGAGGCGAACATGCGAACTAGGATGTTTCCCAGTCAGAATGCCTGTAGGGTTAAGGCAGATGGCATGGGTTCTATCTATCGACGAAGATTTCCGCTGCTTGTGTTTCATTTGATGTTCAGCCCTTAAGGCTTTATCAATGTCAGACTCGACCATAATGGTCATAATTTGTGTAAGACGGTATGTATGGATGTAAGACTCTTGTTATTCAGCTTCTGTGTGTTCAGTGAGCATTGATCTCTGGGATCACTGTACACGTGCATTCGGTGATCACGACTTATGAGTCAGGGTCCCCACAGTCTTTGGCGTACCAGCCGGAAAGCTCTTGGGCTTCATTGTATCCGGTAGAGGAATTGAAGCAAACCCAGCCAAGATCCGAGCTCTGTCACAATTGGATATCCCAAAAGACCTCAAACAAATTCAAAAATTGACAGGATGTATGGCGGCTCTAAGCCGCTTTATCTCCCGTTTGGGTGAAAAGGCATTACCCCTTTATCGCCTCCTCCGGCGCACCGAACACTTCGAGTGGACGGATGCCACCACGGCCGGACTCGAAGAAATAAAAGCCATATTGGCAACAAATCCGGTCCTGGCCGCGCCCAATATGGGCGAACCAATGTTATTATATATCGCGGCAACACATCAAGTTGTAAGCGCGGTGCTCGTCGTCGAACGAGAAATGGACGGACACAAGTTCCCCCTTCAAAAACCAGTTTACTACGTGTCCACTGTCCTAACTCCATGCAAGTCCCAGTATCCACATTATCGAAAGATAGCGTACGCGGTGTTCATGGCATCCCGGAAGCTGCGACACTACTTTCAAGAGTGTTCGATAATAGTAGCCTCCGAAGTACCTCTTAATGATATTATAAACAACCGCGAGGCAACTGCCCGGATTGCAAAATGGGCCATTGAGCTCCTCCCATTTGACATAACCTATAAACCACGGCGAGCTATCAAGTCACAAGTTTTGGCTGACTTCGTCGTCGAATGGACTGAAGCCGAACTCCCTAAAGAGTACGGCGCACATTCCAATTGGATCATGCACTTCGACGGCTCCAAAATGTTGGCCGGCCTGGGGGCTGGCATCGTCCTGACATCCCCAACCGGAGACACAGTCCAATACGTACTCCAGATAATGTACACGAACTCCAACAACGCAGCCGAATACGAGGCCCTTCTACATGGCCTCCGGATGGCGGTCTCCATGGGAATTAAATGCCCAGAGGTGCGCGGGGATTCGAACCTTGCAATATCCCAAATAAATGGAGACTTCGACGCCAAGGATCCGAAAATGGCAGCTTACCGCAACGCCGTCCTAAAAATGTCAGCTCGGTTTGAAGGTCTCGAATTTCACCATATAGCCCGGGATAATAACCAGGCGGCAGACGTATTGGCACGCATCGGCGCAAAACGCGATGCCGTCCCTCCGAACATCTTCCTGGAACGGCTTTTCAAGCCATCCGTACTATGGGAAGGGGAGTCCGGAAACAACAATCCGGACCCAACTGCACCGCCCGACACCGAACATTCTGACACAATCGGTGGCTTTGCCAATGAAATAACACATTCAGCCCACGAAATAATGGTAGTCATTGCCCCATGGACGGAACCATTCCTAGCCTACTTAACTAGGCAGGAACTTCCCGAGGACCAAAACAAGGCCTGCTGCATAGTACGGCGATCTAAAGTCTATAAGGTCCATGAGGGAGAGCTTTATAAGAAAAGCACAACCGGAGTCCTTCAAAGGTGTATCTCCAAAGAGGAAGGGCGAAATCTTCTAGCTGAAATCCATGCCGGACTCGGTGGGCACCACGCCGCAGCCCGGGCCCTTGTAGGCAAGGCCTTCCATATAGGATTTTATTGGCCGACGGGCCGGGCAGATGCTCAGGACTTAGTCCAACGATGCGTCGGTTGCCAGCTCTTTGCTAATCAAAGCCACATGCCACCCACCGCCCTCAAAACTATACCCATCACCTGGCCGTTCACGGTCTGGGGGCTTGACATGGTTGGACCCCTTAAAGGAGGAACCACAAGCAAAAAATACCTATTGGTCATGGTGGATAAATTCACCAAATGGATAGAGGCCAAGCCAGTTAAGACGGCCAAATCTGGACTCGTGATAGACTTCATATCAGGGGTAGTACACCGTTACAACGTCCCCCATAGCATCACCACTGATAACAGCACGAACTTCACGACCGATGAGGTTAAACTCTGGTGCAAAAACATGGGCATCAAGCTCAACTACGCTTCAGTCTATCACCCTCAAACTAACGGCCAAGTCGAGCGAGCAAATGGTCTAATCATGAGCGGCATTAAACCCAGTCTAGTGCGGTCCCTCAAGGAATCGAACACGCACTGGGTAGAGGAGCTCGACTCCGTACTCTGGGGGCTGCGGACCACACTGAATCGCACCACCGGATTCACACCATTTTTTATGGTATACGGCGCAGAGGCAGTTTTGCCCTGCGACATAATTCATGACTCACCTCGCGTGCGCATGTACAAAGAAAGAGAAGCCGAGTTGGATCGGCATGATAGTTTGGACGCCTTAGAGGAGGAGCGCGACGTGGCAAAAGCTCGTTCCGCATTCTATCAACAACAGGCTCGAAGATATCAAAGCAGAGAAGTGCGGGCCAAAGCTTACAATGTTGGCGAACTAGTTCTACGCCTGCCGGACAAGAAAAAGGACAAACTCAAGCCCAAATGGGAAGGTCCCTTCATCATCGATCAAGTCCTGACCAGCGGAGCGTACCATCTGCGAAACGCATCGGATAACCGACTCGAGCCGAATCCATGGAACGCAGCCCGTCTCCGAAGATTCTACACCTAGCGCCGGATTCTGAGTTCGTCTCCTTCTCCATCTACATTTTATACTTTAGCTATCTTTTTATTTCTCTCCTTCCCCCTCCTTTTTCTTAAAGCCTTTGGAGGCTTGTCTGCGCATTGTTCGCACACACTTGACGTGCTACTCGCGCTCATTATACCTTGGGGCTTCTTTAACAGAAGCTTATTTATACGGGCCTTATGCCCAACACATGCGTCAAACTTCTGCATGTACCTTTTATTCGCCATTATATGCATCGATATGACTTAAGTTTTGGCCAAGCTGGGTTGCCTAGCTCCTGTGCTTACCCCTACGTTCCCGATTGTTCGGCTAGGTGGTAAAGGGAGCACCTCTGCGATTGTTACTGCCGGGTCAGCCGGATGTGTACCTCAGACTGGGTGAAGCCGAAAGCTAGCGTTCTTAAGGGAATATTCGGTCGGTGAACTAAAAGGCGATTTCTTACCTATTCATTTATCTGCCCCCAGATGCTTTTCTGCTTTTTTCGCAGTCCGGACATGCACTTTAGGGCATGCCTCCCAGGGAAAGGAACCCCTAACGGAACTATTCTCCCTGGAAGATGTTTCTTACTAACCATGTAATATAACATAACTGGTTGGGCACTTGTCTGATAAAGCACTAATGACCCCTACGCCTGGTCTCCACGCATGCCCCGACTCTTACATAGCCGCGAGGGTATTCGGACACACTCCGGACTATCGGGTCCCGAGGTTGAAGCGAAAAGGTCCGCTAAGACAAACGATCTACAATCCGGCTAGAAGGCATTTTACATATCATTTTAAATTACGTAGTCAAATTGACTGATCGTATTCCTCTTCAATACCATCTAACAGGCTGTCTAGTTTACAGTCCCGCTGGGAATACTTTGCGGCCAATTCTACTTGGCCGTATACTAAGCTCACAGGGATCTCCTTCCCATCAGGCCCCACAGGTCTGACCTCGGCCATGTGGTTTGTGTCAGCCTTCGTGTACCACGTATTCACCGTGGCCCAGACCTCCATGGCGCCTTGACGGCAGGCCGATATCTTCCATAGCCGAAAGCACCGCCGTCCTCCCTGAAGCTTCTCTGCAAGCTCTCCAAGGCCTTCGGGTAGGGAGATGGATGGCCACAAGGCCTGGGCGACGCCTCTCATCGCCTGCCGAACTCGTTCGTGCAGTTGCAACAGCTCGGGAAGAAGGTCACCCATTGAACCGGGCATTTCCTTTGCAGGACGACCTGTGAGCATACCTACAGACATATTTCTGTTAGTCGACTTCCTCGCCGAACTCTTTTTTAAGGTTCGCTCAAGCACTTACTATAAATGCCATGACGAAGCCGCCGATTCTCCTTAACGGAGTCAGACAGCTGGGCTCGAACATCTTTTAGTTCCTCGCCCAGCTGGGTGTTGGCATCTTGGAGGTTATTTTTCTCTTGCCGCACCCTTGTAAGCACTTTCTCGCCGGCTTTTAACCGGCACAGGAGCTGTTGCTTGTCCGGATCTAGTCCAACGCCATCTGCAAAATTATTGTCAGACTTATACACACGCCGCAAATTACTTCTCTTTAGAAGCATATATTACCAGAGGGGGTCTCTGTGGCTTCCCCTGCCGCGGCTAGCGCGGCCTCAAGTTGGGCCTTGCACTCTTGAAGCTCCTGGGACAGTTGGGTATTCTTTTCTGTAAGATCCTGCATAACAAATGATCCTTAAATCAGTTATTCTAACTATTTTAAGTCTCGGGGGCTACTGGCATATATAACTGTCAAAATTCCTCACCCGTATGTCTTCCACATACTGCTCCGTGGCTCTGGCTAGACCATCTTGAGCGGCACAGAGGTGCGCATCTCCCGAATTAAAGGCATTCAATGCCTCTGGGGAGAAACACGCGTCACAAAGAACTATCCGGCGACGCCTGTGATTCATGGCGCTCTTCACCTCAGATCGGGTGGCGGACAACCTGTCGGCATCCTCCATTGGAGGAGCGTCCGACACACGCCTTGTGTTAGCCTCCCCCTCCGGACCTGGCGTTGGAGCCTGGCTGGCGGAGGCTCGATTGGCAACCTCTCCGAACACAGTCCGGCGAGCGCTCTTTTTCCTGAAAATGTTACGAACGTTAGTATGCCTTCCAGGAATCTTTCCTTGAAACATGGTGGCGCGCCATACCGTTGCGGCGACGTCTCGATCCGTACCGCACTTCTTTTCCGCCTGCTGGGCCGAGCCGCCCCTTGTTGGACAGCCGCCGCGGGCTCGGCTTCCCGCCTTAAAGGCACCTCCTGCGGAACACTATTGGTATGCGGTGATCAGAAATAAGCACGGATGGATCATGGTACCAAGACTTCGGTCACAGTTACCTGGGAAGCTGAAAATATTCCGGGGTAGTCAGCTGTAATGGCGACCAAAGCATTATCGATGCTAAGTTGCTGGAACACCCCATCGATCAGCTCCACCTTTATATCCGGATCCTCTTCGGAGGCCGGATCGAGGGACCGTTTTGGATCCTCGGGTTGTGGAGGCGGGCTGTGTATATCCTCTACAGCCCGGCGCAGTTCCTGCGCCAAAATCACAAAATGAGATACTTAACCATGGGAATGGGGATCGGTTAGGCAAAAAAGAAGTGTCCGCTTACCCAGCTTCGAGGATTGTTCATAGAAAATCCGCTCAGTGGACTAACACGGAGAAAATCCTCCTTCTCTCCTTTGTACAGGCCGGACAAAATCTTCACCAGATCAGCGACCGATCCCGGCCCCTTACGGCCGTGGCGGGTGGCATCATCCTCCCCGTTGAAATCCCACATGGGGTGGCCCCTATACTGGAGCGGCTGCACCCCCCGCATAATGCATGTGGCCATGACTCCGATCATGGTCAATCCGGAATGAGCCAATAATCTTATTCGGCCCATCAGGTAAAGGACGTCTCTGTCATTCTCCCATTGAGGGCTCCGCGAATGCCAACTTAGGCGTTTCTTCAGAGGAGCATTACTGAACTCCGGGAGGCCGATCCGAACTGGGTCTCGTAGCGGGGCATCCTCTATATAAAACCATTCCGAAGGCCAGTCTTCGGACGCCTTCTTCGGGGTTCCGGATAGATATCTGGTCCCGGCGATGCGCCATAGTTCGGCTCCGCCCACTTGATATATTGACCCCTCATGAGAACGGGGTACAAGGCAGAATAATCTCTTCCACAGCGCAAAATGAGCTTCGATGCCCAAGAACAGCTCACAAAGGGCCACGAAGTCCGCGATGTGAAGAATGGAGGCAAGCGTAAGGTGGTGCAGCTGGAGGCCGTAGAACTCCAGGAGCCCCTGGAGAAACGGATGTATTGGAAATCCAAGTCGTCTTATTAGATAAGAGACAAAGCATACCCGCTCTCCTTTGGAGGGATTGGGGACGCTCTCCGCCTGCTTTCCTCCCTTGTAGGTGGCGAGTCCGTCTCAAACCGGGACCATGAAGGCCGGGGGAAGAAATCCCTTGGTTTGAAGCGTCACTAGCTCGCTGTGCGGGACCGAGCATCTCTCCCAATCTCCAGGTTGAGGGCTGGGAGCGCGAGAGGAGGAGCCGCGTCGAATGTCCATGATGGAATGGATTTTTTGACAGAGGCGCTCTGATGAATGCTCGCGGAGGGAGGATGCTGTGATTCGGATCTAGATCCCCGTCCCTTTTATAGGCGGCTCTTTGCGCAGCTAGGGGGAAAGTGTAAAAATACCCTGGCTTTTCGCATTCGTTCGACACGTGGAAGATGGCCATTATTGGGCGTGGAAGCCAAGGAGCGCAGCATTTATAAGAAGCCGGACACTATTCGACAGGTACATGGAATTTGGAGAAGAACCCGCCTCGCAATGCCGAATACAATCTACGCGCCGGACTCATCGTCATTGAAGCCTGGTTCGGGGGCTACTGAGGGAGTCCTGGACTAGGGGGTGTCCGGATAGCCGAACTATCATCTTTGGCCGGACTCCAAGACTATGAAGATACAAGATTGAAGACTCCGTCCCGTGTCCGGATGGGACTTTCCTTGGCGTGGAAGGCAAGCTTGGCAATACGGATATGTAGATCTCCTACCATTGTCACCGACTCTGTGTAACCCTAGCCCTCTCCGGTGTCTATATAAACCGGAGGGTTTTAGTCCGTAGGACGAAGAACAATCATACCATAGGCTAGCTTCTAGGGTTTAGCCTCATTGATCTCGTGGTAGATCTACTCTTGTACTACCCTTATCATCAATATTAATCAAGCAGGAGTAGGGTTTTACCTCTACCGAGAGGGCCCAAACCTGGGTAAAAACATTGTGTCCCTTGTCTCCTGTTACCATCCGCCTAGACGCACAGTTTGGGACCCCCTACCCGAGATCCGCTGGTTTTGACACCGACAACGTCCCTTCCGGATTACTCCACCACTGATGCTTATAGCAAGGAGGAGTGGCTGCCCAGAGGGAAGCCCCTAGTAAGATCGTAAGTATCCGCACTTTGTTATACTTTAGTGCGACTTCGCTTCATAGTTTGTTATGCCGAACTCATATATGTAGTCCGGTTAGGGTCCATCCCGAGGTACCGTCTTCGGACGGGTCCTTGAGTGATTCAGCGATGAACTCGCTCCCGACGGCCACTACTCCTCGGCCTGTGGATGACATGGAGGTGTTGTCCCAAAGGCTCCCCGAGCAGGGGAAGGTGACTCTAGAGACGCCCCAAGGCGAGATTCCAGACGCCGGGCACACGGGGGATAAGATCCCTGCAGATTGTGCCGACGAGAGCCGCAGCAAGCCGGTCTCTCAGCCGGATACTGTGCCGGAACCTCCAATGGTTCCGGATTGGGGCAGGCAGCCCCTCGCTAGGGAGGGAGAGCCGTCTGTGCTGATGACTTCCGTTACGCCAGAGGCGTCGGATAGTCTGCTGGAAGCGCTTTGCGGCGCTTCCATGGATGAAGAGCACCGTACTCTTATGAGTGCGGTGATTCAGAAGGTTCTGTCCGCCAAGAGCGGACTAACCGAAGCCTGCACCAGCCTCTTGACGGGTTTTGAGGTAGGTAATCAAAAAATGTGTGAAGTTATTAACCGATAGGTAGTAGCCCCTAATACTCTGTTTAGTGTTCAGAATGAAAAGCCAAACGAAGGGTCGATAATAATCCACAGGAGTCTAATATTAAATGTGCATGTGAATAAGCAGGCAGTGCTGCTTGCTGCTGCTACCCATACGGCCGAGGTCGCTGAACTAAAACGGGACCTGGAGCAGGCACAAGGAGGGCTCGACCTCACGAAGAGGCAGCTCGAAGAGAACAAAGGTTTGTGGTACGTTGTTCGAATATCATAAAGAATAGTCAAAATTTGTGATTCTAACGACAAAGCGTCGTTACTTTGAAATAGGGGCCACAACTGAAGTGGCATCTTTGAAGAAAGCGCTATCCGAGGCTGAAGACAAGGCGGCTCTGGAGCGCATCGAGCGCGAGAAGCAGAATGCTAGGGTGGGCGAGGTGCAGCAAGAGCTCCAGGAGCTCGGCAAGAAGTTCGAGTCCTTGGAGCATGACCTCAAGACGAAGGAGTCTAAGCTTGCGAAGGCCCTTGCCAGTTTGAAAGATGCCAAGGGCGAAGCCAAAAAGGCCCAGCAGGAGATCCAGGCGGCCAAGAAGATAGTGGCGGGTAAGACATTTTTTATGCAAAGCAAGCATGTGGAGGAGGCGTTTCTTTTACTTACCCGAATTCGTTGCTCTCCAGGGGCATTCGCAGATCTGCCACGCAACGTATGAGATGCTGCGGAGTTCTATCGTGCCAAGGAGGGGAGCTCAACGGAGAAGCTGTTCTGGTCCCAGTATGCTGGAGCCGAACACCCAATTCCTCTAAGTGACCATTTGAAGCAGTTGGTTGAACTCCACAGGGCGGCCGAAGTGGCTATGAAAGATTTCATAGTCCGGATGTGGCCTGGTGAGCCCCTGCCCACTAGCTACTTCGGCTTGGTCAAGCGGATGGTAGATGCCTGTCCGCGGCTTGAAGTCATCAAGCGATCCGTTTGCATTGAGGGTGCCCGGCAGGCCTTTGCCCGTGCGAAGGTGCATTGGGGCAATCTGGATGCAGAGAAGCTGGTGAAGGACGGGCCGCCGGAGGGCAAGGCGCATCGTTGTCCCAAAAAGTATTATGATGGCATCATGAAAGGCGCTCGTCTCTTGGCCGAAGAATGTACCAAGGACACGATCTTTGAATAAATGTACTTCTATCATTGTTGTAATATAAAGACGAAGCTACGTCCGCTATATAGTGCTTTTTGATTTAAAATATTACCTTCTGTGCGGCTGTTTATAAAATTCTGAAAGTAGGCCAGTCATCGGCTTCCGCCCCCACGTAACTAGTACCGGGATGTTCCTGGAAAAACCCAGACACTCTTTATCCAAATTTTTGGTCCCTTAAGGAGGTGTCTGGCGCAGCGAACAAGGCAATCGGACTATGCGGCTTTATAACTTTCACTTAGCCATAGAAGTCTATAATTTTAAATTTCGGCGAAGCCCCTAGAATTCCGAAGCCCGAATTGGGGCGCTATATACGTCTAAGTCGGACAAAGCCAATTCCTCGCCTGAAGCGGAAAAAAATCTTTAAGGATTTTAAGACCTCTCGAATAGCGACCAGCTCTCGCCGCATCATGCCGGTCAGTTTTCGGCTTTCTCTACTGAGGTGCTCGTCCGGAAGAACCGGGACATAATCGCAGTAGTTCTCCCTGTGCTACCTTAGCCGATATAACGGAACGTAAGGTACCAAAACAAGGGAGCCGGGCAAACCCAACTATTGACCCAAGACATGATTCGGAGCTGATGCATATAGTGCTATAAGTTCGGGGTGCCGCACTGTTGAATGTGTTCGGACTTGTCTTGTCGTATTGTGGGGCGTCATAATAAGCCCCTGGTAAGCTGAACGTACCAAGGTGTACGGATGCAATATTGAATGAACATTTATATAAAAAATGTGCAAAATGGGAACAATAAGCTAACGCTATATATTATCTCTCATTGATGAAAAATACGTTTAGACGTATGTTTACAATGAATGCATTTGAGCATAGGTAAATAGGGCTATTTAACATGTCCTATCCAAGGGCGGGCTGCATGTAGGTATATAAAACAGGTATAACAATCGTGAACAGATTCCACCTGGGTATTCCCTTTCTGCGCAAAGCCTGTTGCCTCCTTGGTTTCCCCTCCTGTGTAAGTCCGACAATCCGGCTCTTCTGAAGAGGCTTCCTGAAAGCAGTGTCCTGAAAGGTTAAGGGGGGTTATTAAAGTATGTTGCGGTTATACCGCACTGTTGAATGAGTCACTGTTGCGCCTCCGCCTATGCCCATGGTATTTTACGTGTGTAATTGTGTACGCGCGGCACGAATGCTGCTTTGATGGGGCTTGAGCGGAGGCCGAACTGCTAGTCGCGCTCTTGGCGTGCCTGGTGATCCTGTTGCGGGGTACTCCGGACTCGCTTGACAGTGTTCGGGGTTGTTGTCACCGGATTGGTGGTTTGCCGGAGAAGGCTGCATTGTACTTCTGCTGCCATAGCTGCAGTGTGCTCTTCTGTACGGAGAGAGCGGTCCATGTTTCCGTTGACTGTTATGACCCCGCGAGGTCCTGGCATCTTGAACTTGAGGTATGCATAGTGTGGTACCGCATTGAATAGAGAGAATGCGGTTCGTCCTAGCAGTTCGTGATAACCACGACGGAAAGGGACGATATCAAAGATTAACTCCTCGCTTCGGAAGTTATCCGGAGATCCGAAGACCACTTCCAGTGTTATGGAGCCCGTGCACCAAGCCTCTACTCCTAGGATTACACCTTTGAAGGTGGTTTTGGTGGGCTTGATCCTTGAAGGGTCGATGCCCATTTTGTGCACTGTGTCCTGATAAAGCAGGTTAAGGCTGCTGCCACCATCCATAAGGACGCGTGTGAGGTGGAATCCGTCAATGATTGGGTCTAGGACCAGTGCGGCTGAACCGCCGTGACGGATGGTAGGGTGATCCCTACGATCAAAGGTGATTGGACAGGCTCACCATGGGTTGAATTTTGGGGCGACTGGCTCCATCGCATAGACGTCCCGTAGTGCTCTCTTCCGTTCCCGTTTGGGAATATGGGTGGCATAGATCATGTTGACCGTTTTCACCTGGGGAGGAAATTTCTTCTGCCCTCCTGTGCTCGGACGCCGGGGCTCTTCGTCATCGTCGCTGTGCAGCCCCTTGTCCTTGTTTTTAGCGTTTATTTTACCGGCCTGCTTGAACACCCAACAGTCTCTGTTAGTGTGGTTGGCTGGCTTATCCGGGGTTCCATGAATTTGGCACGAGCGTTCAAGTATGCGGTCCAGACTGGACGGTCCGTGATTGTTTCTTTTGAACGACTTTTTCCGCTAACCGGATTTCGAGCCACTGAATTCGGCGTTGATTGCCGTGTCTTCGGTGTTGTCGCCATTGTTCCGTCACTTATGTCTATTGTGTTGTGGCTTGCCGTTATTGTCGCGGATATCTGAGGTGCCTGAGTTTATCGGCGTGGTGCTACTGCGAGCCAACCAGCTATCCTCGCCCGCACAAAAGCGGGTCATGAGTGTCGTGAGGGCTGCCATGGATTTTGGTTTTTCCTGGCCGAGGTGTCGGGCGAGCCACTCATCACGGATATTATGCTTAAAGGCCGCCAGTGCTTCAGCGTCCGGACAGTCGACTATTTGGTTCTTTTTGGTTAGCAACCGAGTCCAGAATTTCCTGGCTGACTCTCCGGGCTGTTGGGTAATGTGGCTCAGGTCATCGGCATCCGGTGGTCGCGCATATGTGCCCTAGAAGTTGTCGAGGAACGCGTCCTCCAGGTTTTCCCAACTGCCAATGGAATTTGCCGGCAAGCTGTTTAGCCAATGTCGGGCTGGTCCTTTGAGTTTAAGGGGAAGATACTTGATGGCGTGTAGATCGTCTCCGCGGGCCATGTGGATGTGGAGAAGGAAATCTTTGATCCATACTGCGGGGTCTGTTGTGCCATCGTATGATTCAATGTTTACGGGTTTAAACCCTTCTGGGAATTCATGATCCATCACTTCGTCAGTGAAGTAGAGGGGGTGTGCGGCGCCTCTATGCCGGGCTATGTGGCTACGTAGTTCGAATGAGTCCGGGTGGCTATGTTCGGCCTGGCTGGACTTGTTCGTAGTGTATCCGGCGTGACGATCATCGTCACGTGTTGGGGCGCGCCCCCGCGATCCATAGATCGATCTTGGCTGTCCTGCCTTGTTTTCCAGTATATCTTGCAGGTCCTGCCTATTGCCCCGGGCCATAGTGTATTGGCATGGGGGTGCGGGCTGGTATTCGGGCTGGTATGCCGGTTTATCCCGGCCACGAGGTAGCTGGTCAGCCATCTGGCACTTGAGTCCGTATTCCTCTGCTGCCAGGACTTCAGTCCATCTGTCTGTGAGCAGGTCTTGATCAGCTTGGAGCTGCTGCTGCTTCTTTTTCAGGCTTATCGCAGTGGCCATAAGCCGGCGCTTGAAGCGCTCTTGCTCCACGGGGTCCTCAGGTACGCCGAAATCGTCGTCGCTGAGGCTTATCTCGTCCTCGTAGGGGGCATGTAGTTGTCCTCTTCCGGATATCCATCTGCCGCATGTTCGACTGGGCTGTCCTGTCCATCTTCCTGTTCGGCCTGCTCGAAGGCGGGCTGATCGGGGTTATATTCATCTTCGGCACCATCCGGACTGTTTTCGTCACCTGTGCCGGTATTGCTGTGGTGGGGCTTGGAGCAGCGCCGACGACGCCCATGCTTTGTTTTCTTCGTTGAGGGGTTATCCTCGATTGCCTCATCGCCATTGCTTTCTTTTGGAGTGTCCACCATATATATATCATATGAGGTGGTGGTTGTCCACCGCCCCGTGGGAGGTTGTTCATGTTCTTCTCCTGCATCGTCGTCCACACCGTCGATGTCTTCGGAGTCGAAGTCAAGCACGTCGGTTAAATCGTCGATCGTGGCAATGAAGTGGGTGGTGGGTGGGCAACGAACTCCTTCGTCGCCTGCTTCCCACTCGAGCCGTACATAGTTCGGCCAAGAGCCTCCTGACAAAGAGAGAGACTTTAACGAGTTCAGCACATCGCCAAAGGGTGAGTGCTGGAAGATATCCGCAGCGGTGAACTCCATTACCAGAGCCCAACCGGATTCGGCGGGCTCAGGAGTGCGCGGATCGGAACCTACAGCTGGACACAAGTCTGAGGGTCTGGTGTTACAGGCTTCCTTGGGGGTGAGGCCTGTTTTCGGCTCTACCGTCGATGAGCGTGTGGCCTCCGGGGCGGGGTCCATCCACCCGTCCTTGGGCAACGCAATCAGCTCCGGATTTAGGTCCGGGGCTTCTGCAGGGGCGATATCCCGAGCATTGTCCGACAGCAGGTCTAAGCCGTGCTCATCGTGACTGTCCGACGCTCCCGGCGCAGGGCCGAATCCATTGAAGATCAAGTCTCCGTGGATATCAGCCATGTAGTTCAGGTTTCCGAACCTGACCTGGGGCCGGGGGCATAGCTGTCGATCTGCTCCAGATGGCCAAGCGAATTGGCCCGCAGTGCGAAGCCGTCGAACACGAAGATCTTCCCAGGGAGAAAAGTCTCACCCTGGACCGTGTTGTTGTTGATTGGAGGAGCCATCAAGCCTTGCAGCGACGACAAAGAGGAACTCTTAATGAAAGCACCAATGTCGGTGTCAAAACCGGCGGACCTCGGGTAGGGGGTCCTGATCTGTGCATCTTAGGCTAATGGTAACAGGAGGCAAGGGACACAATGTTTACCCAGGTTCGGGCCCTCTCGATGGAGGTAAAACCCTACTTCCTGCTGGATTGATATTGATGATATGAGTAGTACAAGAGTTGATCTGCCACGAGATCATAGAGGCTAAACCCTAGAAGCTAGCCTATGATGATTATGATTGTGATCGTCCCTCTAAGGACTAAACTCTCCGGTTTATATAAACACCGCAGAGGGCTAGGGTTTATGTGGAGTCGGTTACAAGGAAGGAAATATAATATCCGGATCGCCAAGCTTGTCTTCCACGCAAAGGAGAGTCCCACCCGGACACGGGACGAAGTCTTGAGTCTTGTATCTTCGCGCTCCAATAGTCCGGACAAAGAATATAGTCCGGCTGTCTGGATACCCCCTAAACCAGGACTCCCTCAATGACCCACATCTTTATAAAGAAAGAGTAGATGGTATTATTAAACGTTGTGTACCTGAGCATGAACATGAACAAATCATACGGAAATGTCACTCTGAAGCTTATGGATGACATCACACGAGAGATAGAACCGCTCATAAGGTATTGCAATCTAGTTTTTATTGGCCTACTCTCTTCAAAGATGCCCGTAAGTTTGTCTCGTCTTGTGATGAATGCCAAAGAATAGGTAATATCGGTAAGCGTCAAGAAATACCTATGAATTATTCACTTGCTGTTGAACCATTTGATGTTTGGGGATTTGATTTCATGGGACCTTTTCCTTCCTCTAATGGCTATACACATATTTTGGTTGCTATTGATTATGTTACTAAGTGGGTAGAAGCTATTCCAACCAGTAGTGCTGATCACAACACCTTTATTAAAATTCTTAAGGAAGTTATTTTCCCAAGGTTTGGAGTCCCTAGATATTTAATGACTGATGGTGGTTCAAACTTTATTCATGGTGCTTTCCGTAAAATGCTTGCTAAATATGATGTTAACCATGAAATTGCATCACCTTATCAAAATACTGCAATAGGTCCCGGAAGAATTGGTCTAAGAAATTAGATGATGCACTTTGGGATTATAGAACATCATATAAAAACCCTATGGGTATGTCTCCCTATAAAATGGTTTATGGTAAAGCTTGTCATTTACCTCTTGAGTTATAACACAAAGCATTTTGGGCAATTAAAGAACTCAATTATGATTTCAAACTTGCTGGTGAAAAGAGGTTATTTGATATTAGCTCATTAGATGAATGGAGAACCCAGGCTTATGAAAATGCTAAGTTATTCAAAGAAAAAGTTAAAAGATGGCATGATAAAAGAATCCAAAAGCGTGAGTTCAAGGTTGGAGAATATGTTCTTTTGTACAACTCTCCTTTCAGATTCTTTGCAGGAAAACTCCTCTCCAAATGGGAAGGAACCTATGTCATCGAGGAGGTCTATCGATCCGGAGCTATCAAAATAAATAATGCTGAAGGTACTAACCCAAAGGTTGTCAATGGACAACGAATAAAACACTATATCTCAGGTACGCCCATTAATGTTGAAAGCAATATTACCCAAACTTTGACACCGGAAGAGCACATACAGGAAACCTTCCGGAACACTCCAGAATCATGAAAAAAGGGAGGTACGTGATACGGTAAGTAAACAGACTTCGAGAAATCCGCAAAAATATTTTTTGTCAGCTTTGGAATATTTAGAAAAATAAGAAAATAAGAAACTTCTAGGAAAGTGACCCTGGTGGGCACGATACACCAGGGCGCCCCAGGCATGCCTGGCGCGCCCAGGTGGCTTGTGCCCACCTCGGGTACTTTCCGGACTCCATTTTTCTTCCGTTCTGCTTGTTCCCCAAGATAAAAAGCCTATATATACCTCCCGAACCTGTTAACCTCTGTACCACGGAGAAATCTTCTGTTTTCTTTTCTTGTTGTTTTCTGTTGGATCCAATCCGTCATGGCCGCTTCAAGCTCCTCCAAGGACAATTTCTTCGACAACATCATCAACCTATATCTGCGGGAGGTGATGCAGCACCCTCAAGCCATACAGATGCACAATGGGGTGTTGCACATCCGCGATGTGCAAGGGCCCAAGGGGACTGGATCCATGGAGGCCAGGCTTGAAGCTATGGAGCTGGACATCTTCAAGTGCAAGGGGATGGTGGAACATGGACTCAGCGCCAATCACCTCACAATCGCGGACTATACCCGTGATCTCAAGGTGGATGGCAAGTCCATCAAGGACATCATATTCTCCCTTAATGAGCAAATCAACTTCCTCCATAGCCAGATCCACGACCTTCAAAGCCAAGTCTTTGAATATGAGGCAAGGTTTAAAGGTATGAGTTTGGCTGCCAGTTGCAGGATCCGGGAGACTCACTCCTCCTCTTATGATGGTGAGCCTCTGCCGTGGAAACCCGAGGACAAGAAACCTTCTACTTCATCACTACCACCTCCTTCTTCACCACCAAAAGAAAACTGAGTATTGGGTATGGGCACTCCCCTTGGCTTTCGCCAAGCTTGGGGGAGGTGCCCCGGTATCGTATCATATCCACTATCTTTTGCCGTTACTTTCTTAGTTCGATCCATGGTTATATTTTGCTATTAGATGAATAAAAGTTTAGTTCGGTCCTTTCTTTTTGTGAGTTTTGCTTAGTGATCAATCTTTGTAATCATGTGCGAGATATATAATAAAGTTCAGTTTGAGTTTTGCCTTCTTTACTTCCTTGTTGCAATAGAAAGAAAGGAAATAAAAGAAAAAGATCATATGCTAATCGGTAAGTGATGACATTACACAAGGAAAAGTATAAGTAGAAAATTTTATTGTAGGTTGACAAACATAGCATTAGTCAATGATGCAACTCATGAAAGAATTAATAAGGGAAGAGAAGATTCACATATAAATACACTATCATGGAAATCTTTTATGATTGTGAGCACCCATCAAAATATTATATGGCCATTTACATTTATGCCCCTAACTCGAACCCACTACTCAGATTTGCCCCTAATTTCGAAGCATGCTCAAATTTGCCCCTCCGCCGTTAGTTGCACTTATAGAAATAGCCTTCCGTGTCGTTTCCATCTAGTCAAAGTCGTTTGACCATTATGTGGCCGTTTCATTGACATTTTTGCCCCTGTCTCAATGTGTCACTTACTGGTGGGGACCACTCTCAGAAAATAAAACAAAAAACCCTTTTCTCTCACCCCTCTCCCTTACACACTTACATGTGGGGCCAATCTAAAAAAATATTTCTCTCTTTCTCTCTCTCTCTCTCTCTCTCTCTCTCTCTTACCTCTCCCTCGCTGTCCAACAACGGGCCGATGGCCACTGTCTCTCTCAACTCCGACGAGAGTGCCGAAGGGCGGCGCCTCCACTGCTGCTCTCTATCACGCCCAAGATGCGACCCTATCCTAAAGGAACTCGAAGGTCCCACCAAGGATAGAAGCGCATCTTGAAGACGCTTTTGCAAGGTGGATATCATTACATCAACGTTACATAATAGTGGGGATACATCCAATACATACAATGTCACATGAATACAACAATACAACATACAAGAACAACATCCGACTACGGATGAATCATAAACAGAAACTCAAACAATATCCACAATGCTAGCCCAGGCTGCCGACCTGGAACCTATCCCCTGATCGTAGAAGAAGCAGAAGAAGAACTCAACGCAAGCAAGCATCGCTCTCGCGTCATGATCATCGCATAACCTGTACCTGCAACTGTTGTTGTAGTAATCTGTGAGCCACGAGGACTCAGCAATCCCATTACCATGGGTATCAAGACTAGCAAAGCTTAATGGGAAAGGAAGGGGTAAAGTGGTGAGGTTGCAGCAGCGACTAAGCATGATATGGTGGCTAACATACGCAAATGAGAGCGAGAAGAGAAACAAGCGGAACGGTCGTGAAGCTAGCAATGATCAAGAGGTGATCCTGAACACCTACTTACGTCAGACATAACACAGAAACCGTGTTCACTTCCCGGACTCCGCCGAGAAGAGACCATCATGGCTACACATGCGGTTGATGCGTTTTACTTCGGATCAGGTGTCAAGTTATATACAACCGAACATTAGCAAATTCCCATCTGCCACATAACCGCGGGCACGGCTCTCGAAAGTTTAAACCCTGCAGGGGTGTCCCAACTTAGCCCATGACAAGCTCTCGCGATCAACGAAGGAATAGACCTTCTCCCAGGAAGACCCGATCAGTCTCGGAATCCCGGTTTACAAGACATTTCGACAATGGTAAAACAAGACCAGCAAGACCTCCTGGCGTGCCGACATCCTGATAGTAGCCGCGCGTATCTCGTCTCAGGCCACGACCGGATGAACACTACGTACGGCAACCGATGATACCCCAAGTTGCCTAGGGGCGGCACCGCAAGTGGCTCTGGTTTGGACCAACACTTAGACAAGCATTGGCCCGGGGGGGCTATAATAAAGATGACCCTTGGGTTAATTACTCCCAAGGGAAATATAGGTGGTGGTGAGGCAAATGGTAAAACCAATGTTGGGCCTTGCTGGAGGAGTTTTATTCAAAGCGAACTGTCAGGGGGGTCCCATAAATCACCCGACCGCGTAAGGAACGCAAAATCCGGGAACATAACACCGGTATGACAGAAACTAGGGCGGCAAGAGTGGAACAAAACACCAGGCATAAGGCCGAGCCTTCCACCCTTTACCAAATATATAGATGCATTAATAATACAAGAGATATTGTGATATCCCAACATAACCCTATCCACCATGGAGAAATCTTCAACTTCACCTGCAGCTAGCAACGCTATAAGAGGGGCTGAGCAAAGCGGTAACATAGCCAAGCAACGGTTTGCTAGGAAGGGTGTCAAAGGTTAGAGGTTCATGGCAATTTGGGAGGCTTGAAGAGCAAATGATAGGTAACGCAGCATAGCGATAGAACGAGCATAGCAATGATAGTAGTGAGATCCAGGGTAACGGTCATCTTGCCTGAAATCCCGCAAGGAAGAAGAACAAGTCCATGAAGAAGATGAAGCCACGAAGACGAACCAAGCGTAGACGAACGAATCCTCACGATCGCAATGAAACATGAACTAACAAGAAGAAGCACACAACATAGGTAAACACACCACACATGAACGAGGCATGATGCACAACAAGCATGATGCATGACAAAGCTACATGAAGCTACTCATGGCAAGAGATGATGCAAACAAGAACAACACATCAAGGCAAGTTTAAATGAGGCCGGGAACAACATATAACAATTCCGGTAAGTCCTCATATGCATATTTCGAAATTGGGCCAGAACTGAATAAACCTTATGTTCAAGTTGTTAAAACAGCAAGTTAAGATGCACCAAGATGATCTACATGAGATTCTAGTCAAGTTACATATAAAGTTCATTAGATTCGGAGCTACGGGCTAGAAGATATGAGCAAAACAAGTAAAACATGGCATTGATGCAAAATGCACCCAAACATCAAGCAAAGACACCAAAACAAGGATGCAACATGGTAGTATGAAGCTACATGCAAAATCAAGCAAGTTTCATATAGAGCACACTCAAAACGGAGCAACGGTTCAACACATACTCTATACAAGTCATAACAACAATCTGTCCATAACAGCAACTAGGCATCTTACAAGCATCAAAACAACATGCTACAACACCCCAACATAATAACAAAAGGCATGGGCATGAAGTACAGGTAAAGCATAACAAAACATGAACACTGAGCTATCTCCAAAAACAACTAGAACATGCTCAAAAGGACATGGTAAGATTGCAAATAATAACAGTTTCAGACTTTGCAGAAATAACATCAGGTTGCAATGTTTAGAGCTATCAAACAATATGTTACAGGAACTTATCATGGCAAACAAAGGCATGGCATGATACTACTAAATGCATAGATCAAAAGACCCTTATTGACCATGAGCCAAAAAGGATCATAAAATATGATGGCACCCATGTAAACATGGCAAGTTATATTACAGATTCATACATGGCAGAAACAACAATAAGTAGGCATGTTCGTGAGCTTGAATCACTCACTACAGAGCAATACATGGCATGGCAAGGCAACCAACAGTAAGAAGGCATGTTTTTGAAGCTATACATGGCAAGATCAAGTTCATAGGGTGCATGGATCACTAGGAAAACACATGGGAACAAGTGAACTTACTGTTAACAGGCTGACAGCAACATTATCAAGCAACTTTGGAGCAAGATAACAACATGTTCCAGCAGGCTATAATTGCAACCAAGGGCATGAATGGATAGAGCATGACATGTAGATCAAAACATGTTTATAGAGCATCTCCAGATTATGCACGAAATGACTAGTAGAAGCATATTAACATAGCAACAAAATATAACAGAATCTGTCAGGAAAAACAGCAACAACAACTACCCTACTTAATAGCTCGATGCACTCAGCACACAACTCACAAAAATACATGGTTGGCACCACCGGAAAGATGGCATGGCATAGATCAACATACATGTAGAGCTCATACTCATAGGATGCACACATCAATCATGGCAAAAATGATAAATGAGCAAGTTATAACAGTTTCAGCAGATTAACATCAACATGCACTCTTCCAACAGCATTTCGGGCATCAAGATGAGCTCAAATGAAAATGATGCGATGGAATGAAACGAAGTACTCGTCGAGGCGAACAATTTGACATATTACACGCACGAATCGGAGCTACGGATACAAAGATACAGCAGGTCAAACATGGCATGATAATGACAAAAAATCTGGGACTTAGGCGTTTTCTAGAAAAAAAACGGATGAGCGCGGGAATACTAAAATGTGACCGAAGCGGGATTTAGGCGGGCTGCTCACCGAAGCGGGCCGAGGCCCAGAGTGGAGAGGAGGCAGGCGGGCCAGCAGATCTGGGCCTGTGGGGAAGCGCTGGGCCGGAGGGAGGGGCGATCGTGGCCCACGAGCGGGCGCTCGTCGTCCTCCCCGTGCCCGCACGAGGGGAGGCAGGGGCGGCGAAGGCCGGCGTTGCCACAGCGGTAGCGAGGCCGGAAGTGGCCGGGGCGCGTCGGCGGCGGCGGGATCCGGCCGGCCGGCACCGGATCCGGGCGGCGCGGGCGGCGGGGATGGCCGGGACGGGCACCGGGGCGGCGAGCTGAAGAGCTACGGCGGCGGTGGAACACCTGCAGGAGGAAGTGAACTCAGGCGGGGCGAGGAGAGATAGAGGGAGAGAGGTGGCGAGGGGCGGCGCGACCTGGGAGGTCGCCGGCTGCCGGCGGGGAGGCGGCCTCGGGCGCGGAGGCGGGATCCGCACGGGCGGCGGCGGGCGGCGACTCGGGCCCCGTGGGCCGGATGTGGGCTTGCGGGCCCGCGCGGTGGAGACGGCGGCGGGAGCGACGTGGCGGGAGGAGATTGGCTGCAGGCGGCGGCGATGATGACGTGGCGGCGTCCTATTGGCTGGGGCGACGTGGAAGCTGGACATGTCCGGCCGGAGTGGACATGTCCGGTGGCGGCGGGGGAAGAGGCTAGGGTTCATCTGCGCGAAAAAGGAGGGGGAGGACCTATTTATAGGTAGAGGGAGCTAGGAGAGTCCAAATGAGGTGCGGTTTTCGGCCACGCGATCATGATCGAACGACCGAGAGCATGGAGGGGAGCTTGCTGGGCTTTGGGCCACTTTGGAAGGGGTGTTGGGCTGCAACAAAAGAGGCTTTACGGTTACCCGGTTAACCGTTGGAGTATCAAACGACCTCCAAATGGCACGAAACTTGACAGGCGGTCTACGGGTGCTATACCAAGGCCGCTTGGCAAACCTCGGGCCATTCCGAGAAAGTTTAAGACCCGCACATGAAAAGAGGTAAAAGGGGGCGCCGGATGACATAGGAGTGCCGGATTGCAAAACGGACAACGGGGAAAATGCTCGGATGCATGAGACGAACATGTATGCAAAATGAAATGCACATGATGACATGATATGAAATGCAGATGATGACATGGCAAAATGCAACACGCAAGCACATGACATGGCAACAACGGCGAATAACTGGAAGACACCTGGCGCATCGAATCCGGGGCGTTACACTCTCCCCTGTTGCAGCAGCCCTCTCGCCCTCGTTCTCTCTCTGCCGCTCTCCCTCATTCTCTCTCCCCTCCTCTAGCCCTCTCCCGCAAGCTCATCAAAGGCTGCCCCGTCGTCGTCGTCTGTCCAGCACATGGCCAACGGCTGCCCCAAGCTTCACCACCTCGCCAGAACGCTCTTACAACATGACATCGTCATCCCAGCCTACCAATTTGAACAGACAAGTCCAGGACCGAGCGCCGGGATGCATCTTCCCCGCCTCCAGCCTCGGATCGCCGCCTTCGATTGGATGCGGTTGAAGCACGCCGGCTGATCCCAGTCGCTCCCTAGGCGTCCTGATGTACAGCAGAAGCCGTGGGCATTATCCATAGCAAGCTCCATGATCTCGGGTCATCTTCCCTGCAAGCTCCGAGATCTTCCATGGCTGCCATGGTCAAAGTCCTCGCTCTATTCTAACCCGAGCCCTAGCGGCATCTCCGTCGTGCTCCTAGTGAGCTCGTTAATGTCACACAACCTTCCCCTCTCTCCCCTTACATCGTAGGTCCTGCACTTGCGCCGCCCAAAGCCACCGCAGGAATGGTCGCCGCCGTTCGCTCTGGCGACCATATGGTCTAAAGAAGACATCCCTAGATGCGGTAGATCTAGGGCCATAGCCTGCTTCCCTCGCCCGGCCTCCTCGTGGCCTCCAGGTGTGCCTCCGCTGCGGAAATTGGTCACCGTCGGCAACTGTCAGCCTAATCAACAGTTAATTAGAACAAAATATTCAGAAATATTGTTAAGCCAATGACAGTGGGCCCAATACCTAGTTTGATTAGTCTTTTTCCTTTTATTCTTTCTAGATATGCCCCACCTATAAGTGTGTGAGGGAGAGGGGGTGAGAGAAAGGGTTTTTTGTTTTGTTTTCTGAGAGTGGGCCCCACCAGTAGGTGACACATTGAGACAGGGGCAAAAATGTCAAAGAAACGGCCAGATAATGGTCAAACGGCTTTGACTGGAAGGAAACGACACAAAAGGGTATTTCTAGAAGTGCAACTAACGGCGGAGGGGCAAATTTGAGCATGCTTCGAAATTAGGGGCAAATCTGAGTAGTGGGTCCGAGTTAGGGGCACAAATGTAAATGGCCCAACATTATATGCCAAAATTGTTGACGTTGGACAAAGAATACAAGTTAATGATTTATGTTTGTTCATATTCACATAGAAGTTATATTGTCACAGATCCTTCAACATGTGGTGCTTGCCCCTATCTTTGCTAGTCAAAAACTCCGCACTAAGTAGAGATACTACTTGTGCATCCAAAACCCTTAAACCCTATCTTGTTTGAGAGTCCGCCATACCTACCTACGGATTGAGTAAGATCCTTCAAGTAAGTTGTCATCGGTGCAAAAAGGGCAATAAAAATTGCTTCTAGAAGTGTGAGATCATTTAGTGTAAGGGAAAATTGAGCGCTGTACGAACTTGTGATGCTGAAGAATAGAAGCGACAGACTGCATAATAAAGGTTGCCATCACAAGCGTTAATATAACGTGACGTTCTCTTGCAGTAAGGGGTTGAGCATACAAACAAAAAGCGCATGGCAACCTCTGCTTCCCTCTGTGAAGGGCCTATATTTTACTTTCATGTATTTACTTTTATGCAAGAGTCAAAGTTTTTCTCTCTATTGCTTTTATTTTTCTCCTTTGGCAAGCATCATGTGGTGAGGAAAGATCTAGGCACATATATCCAGTTGAATATGGGTAGCATGAGTTATTATTGTTGACATCACCCTTGAGGGGAATGTGTTGGGAGGCGAAACTATAATCCCCTATCTTTCTTTGTGTCCGGTCGAAACGTTTTGCTCATGTGTACGCGGTGAGTGTTAGCAATTATAGAAGACTAAATGATGGTTGAGTCTGTGGACTTGCCTAAAGGCTCCGATACATGACCCTTCCTGAAAAGATGATGAATTGTAGTTGCAAAGTTGACTGAGAACATAGTTTGTTAGTTTCCAATAGAATTTATGCTTTATACTTCGATGTTGTGATGAATTGTCACTTGTTCATGAGAAGTCTATGATAAAAGTTCTATGATAAAATTTTTATCTTAAAGTTTGTTACTATTATAATAAGTCACATGATGCTGCTATGTCCGTATTTTTGTTTTTATCGACACCTCTCTCTCTAAGCATGTGGACATGTTTTTCGATTTCGGTTTTCGCTTGAGGACAAGCGAGGTCTGAGCTTGGGGGAGTTGATATCCATTGGCATCATGTTTTTCTACTGTTATTTATGTTGTTTTATTGTATAATAATGCTTTTTGGAGTAATTCTAATGCCTTTTCTCTCATAGTATGCAAGGTATGCACCAAGGGGGAGAATTCCGGCAGCTGGAAATCTGGACCTGAAAAAGCTATGTCAAGCTACCTATTCTGCACAACTCCAAATAAGCTGAAACTTCCCGAGGATTTTTTGTGGAATATTTAAGAATTATTGGAGCAAATAAGTGCCAGAGGGGGGCACCAGGTGGGCATAACCCACCTGGGCGCGCCAGGAGGCCCTGGCGTGCCCTGGTGGGTGCTGCTATCCTCGACCACCTCCGATGCCCATCTTCTGGTATATAAATCATTTTGACCTAGAAAAAAATAATCAAAGGAGGACATTCGGGACGAAGCGCCACCGCCTCGAGGCGGAACTTGGGCAGGAGCACTTTTTCCCTCCAGCGGAGCGATTCCGTCGGGGGAACTTCCCTCCCGGAGGGGAAAATCATCGTAATCATCATCACCAACAACTCTCACATCTTTGCGAGGGCTATCTTCATCAACATCTTCACAACACCAACTCCTCTCAAACCTTAGTTCATCTCTTGGGTTCAATCTTTGTACCAAAACTATATATTGGTGCTTCTGGGTGACTAGTAGTGTTGATTACATCTTGTAGTTGATTACTATATGGTTTATTTGGTGGAAGATTATATGTTCAGATCCATTATGCTATTTAATACCCCTCTGATCTTGAGCATGTTTATGATTTGTGAGTAGTTACTTTCGTCCTTGAGGTCATGGGAGAAATCATGTTGCAAGTAATCATGTGAACTTGATATGTGTTCGATATTTTGATGATATGTATGTTATCATTCTCTTAGTGGTGTCATGTGAACGTCGACTACATGACACTCCACCATATTTGGGCCTAAGGGAATGGATTGTGGAGTAGTTATTAGATGGTGGGTTGCGAGAGTGACAGAAGCTTAAACCCTAGTTTATGCGCTATTCCGTAAGGGACCTTTTGGATCCAAAAGTTTAATGCTACGGTTAGAATTTATTCTTAATACTTTTCTCACATTTGCGGATGCTTGCGAGAGGGTTAATCATAAGTAGGAGGTTTGTTCAAGTAAGAACATCACCTAAGCACCGGTCCGCCCACATATCAAATTATCAAAGTACCGAACATGAATTAAGCCAACATGATGAAAGTGACTAGATGAAATTCCCGTGTACCCTCAACTTTGCTTATCATAAGAGATCATTTGGCCTGTCCTTTGCCTCAAAAGGATTGGGATACCTTGCTGCACTTTTGTTACCACTATTGTTACTTGCTTGTTACAAATTATCTTGCTATCAAACTACTCCGCTACTTACAATTTTAGCACTTGCAGACACTACCTTGCTGAAAACCACTTGTCATTTCCTTCTGCTCCTCGCTGGGTTCGACAATCTTACTTATCGAAAAGGCTACAATTGACCCCATATACTGGTGGGTCATCAAATCTCATATGAAATGTTATGAGGTGGTTGTTGATTGTGAGTACCTCTCCCACTATCTCACCCAGACTTAAACCTTGAACCATGGACAAGCTCACCCCAGACCTTTCCCGGAAAACAACCACATTTCACCCAATGAAATACATACATTATCCCGAGTACCCCTTCAATCTTATACCTGCAGATGACAACCCTTTACGAGACTTTTCTCAAGGGTCCGGAAACAATCATGACCCTGACTAGTGATCAGGATTACCCAAAGATCCTGAAAGACATGGTGAAGCATATTCATCTTGAAGGAGATGCAGTCTACAAGGGTTATCCTTTCATGGAGAATGGAGTCTAACTTTGGTACCTGCAGTTACACCTCCATCGTGTGAAAGGAGTTTACCCAAATACTATGGGGTAATATTTTTTCATTTCTCGAGTATCACGAACAACATTCCTCGACTCTGTTCGTGAAGCTGCTATGGAAGAAATACGTCAGATTGGAGAAATACTTGAAGCAAGACTCCATCACACTCAGGAATACCTGAGAGAGGAGCACGCAAAGATGATGGAGATGAAGCTCATGGACACCATGATGAAGCAGAACATCGATGATTTCAAGGATCACATCGCACAACTCCAATGGCACTGAAGCATCTTCTAGAAGGGCAAATGAATAAAGATGGAAGTAATGCTTGACCATAAGAAACTATGTGGATGGCAACATTTGTAAAAAAAGTACTTTTGAAATTTGAGTTTTGAGTAGTGGTTAAGGATGTAATAAAGGATTTGATATGACGAGAATATGAATTATGGATGAACCAATACATTTTATTTTAATGGTAATACCTTGTGTGAACACTAGACCGATGGAAAGGAAAATGTTGTTTCGTAGGTGGAGTTTGGACAAAATTAGTTGGAGTTTTGTTTTCATTATGATGGTTACCCAAGAGTACGAAGGAATAAAGTACTATTGGATTTAAAGGAGATGTAATGTTGGGATATGGAACAATAGTAACTCCAAGGAAGAGTTAAAGCTATTCAAGTGTTGAAGTGGGCCATAACCCACAAGACCCAAGATTTAAAAAGGAGCAAGCACAACCTTGTTGCAGGAAGAATTCTGGAAGAAGTTCTGATTTCATCAGTAACGTTTCATAGGAGGTTACGTAAACTCGAGAGTTGTGAAGAAGCGATAGAGGTTTTTTTTGGCTTGCAGAACCAATGGATTTACCTGAACCTAGTTCATGGAGAAGAGAAGTTATGCAATGCTTGTGAGGATGCCCAGGTGTTAGAATACGCGATGCACTATCTGCGTATGTGGTAATGATTCAAGTACGGGATGGATTGGCCCCCATAACAGAGACTTCTATCATGAACTATCATATGTTGATGGAAAATCAAAGAGTCTTAACTCTAGAAGAGTGTCAACATGACAAGCCAAGAACCTTAGAATGGCAGGATGATGGAAACCATGTACATGCAACCGTTGCCCACCGTAGGTTATACGGTGAGATTTGACCATACCCATTTCCTGCAGGAGAAACCAAAAAAATTGTCGACCACCATGAGATTTTTGATAGTTGTTTAGTATTAGCGACATACCTGTCAGCTAAGAATACCCAGCCTCGGAAGAGCATTACCATGATGAAAGGACACAAGAATTTGAAGGAAAGGGTGTGCCCCTACCGGGAGAGCCTCAGAGAAAGAGTTAGTCCGGAGAATATGAGGGGACCGACACCATCAACCCAAAGGACGATGTACATGAGTTTTGTTGGAACCGTAACCATGCTTCCAAGGGTGGTAGCACCCCATACCTTGTGTTGATGAATGGATTTCCAAGAGGACCCCCCCAAACCTAACTTTCTAGCCTCTCCGAATCTCAAGGACTAGATTCATTATAAGGGTGGTAGTTTAACATCCCAACATTCTAAATTTTGGAATGTTATATTAAATAATTAACTTTGATTGTTTGTTTGTTGTGTGATTGATTATGTGAAATTGCTGAAACTTTTTGAAAGTTGAGTGAGCGGGAATAAAAGGACTTTCCCAAAACTTTCATCTTGCATTTTTTATCTCCAATAATTCAAATTCATCTCATCACAAAACCCTAGAGTGAAGATAATATGACTTCTTCCATTTTAAGAAATGAAAAGGGGTTTGAAAATGATTTGAATTCCATTTGAGATATTTCAAATTTAGAAACTTTAAGCAACTCAATGAGTTCATGAAATGACTTCTTCAAATTTGAAGAAAGAGAGTTGGAAGTTTCAAAGAAATAATTTGGAAGTCACTTTGAAGTTATTTGAAACTCATTTTCCATTTGAAGTTGTTTGAATTTCCAAGTTTCAAATCCTCTGAAAACTATTCAGAATGAGAGAAGAAATATGACACATCAAAATTCAAAGGGCATTTGAAATATAACTTGTGCCAAGGGAAAACAGAAAAAAGGAAATTGGTTTGAATTCAAATCCAATTGGGAGTTATTTGGATTTCTATTCAAATTATTTTCTCCTAAAAATAAATAAATGTAAATAAGGGTAAAATGATTCCCTTCAATAGAAAATTAGGAGAAAATAATTTTGAAATCATTTTGCTATTTTAAAGATGATTTATATTGATTTTAAATGCAACAGTAGAACTGTTTGACTTTTATGAATTTTTATGGAATTTATTTGAACTGTAAAAATAGTTCAACTTATTCTTGGTATTTTTCCGAGCATTTTGGTATATAATATGCCTATGTAAATTTTATTTATTTTCCTCTGTTGTAGTTTTTTCTTTCTGTTTAGAAAAAAACACATGCACTACCTGGACCGAAACAATGTTCGGCCCAGGAGCGCACCCAACCGGCCCCTGGCCAGTGTCGGCCAGTGTCGGCCAGGCTAACCACTGTCGCCACTGACCGGTGGGACCCCGCCCCCATCATCCCCAACCTCTCGCCTCTCCCGCTCGGGATGAGCTCGCCGCTACACTCCCGCAACTGCCGAGTGAGGCCCTCGTGGATAATGCCTATCCGCCGCTCCCCGAGCCCCTCTCCGCACCTATAAAAGCCCCGGAGCCCCTGTCGGTGCCAAAACCGGCAGATCCCGGGTAGGGGGTCCCGAGCTGTGGATCTAGGATCGATGAGGATCAAGGGACAATGAACACGGTTTTACCCAGGTTCAGGCCCTCTCGAAGAGGTAATACCCTACGTCCTGCTTGATTCTATTTGATGTGTATAAGGGGGTTACAGAGTCGATCTACCACGAGATCAGGCGATCTAAAACCTAGAGATATGAGGTGATGGAGGTAGCTTTACCCCTAAAGACTAAAACCCTTTGGTTTATATAGAGACACCGATAGGGTTAGGGTTACAATGATAGGAAAGATCACGCAAAGACCCTTAACTTGAAGTACACTCCATGACGCCGAAATGCTTTATTCAGTGTGGGCCTGGACCATAAACCGGACTCCGAAGTAGCCCTTAATCCGGCCCATGGGTGATGGGCCGGCTACCTGAGGACCCCTTAGTCCATGACTCCCTGAGTAGCCCGCGAACTAGCCTCCAACGCCAAGTCTTTGAGTTTGGCATCTTGAATAGTCTTCGACTTGCGAGGCGAGCTCCACCTCATCTGTGCATGTCTTGAGTAGAGGGGTACCCGGAATTCGAAGAGTTTCGCTTAACCTCAGAGGGAAGAGCATACTGACATGGTCAGTTCATCTGAAAACTTTTTCATGAAGGTCGCATCCGGTCATAATTTGGAGTGACCATGCGTTCTTGATGCGCGGCTCAAGGCCACCCTTAATCGGCATGCTCCATCAAAGCAGAGATCGTGCTCTGTTTTTTCGGGGATATGATCAATAGAAACGATCCCACTTCGCGCATAATGCAACACATATATCGGCAAGTGGAGAGGACGACGATGCACAAAGAGGAAACCCTCGACCTCCATGTGGCCTATAAAGGGGAAAAATAATTCTCTTTACTTTTTCACACTCTCTTCTTCCTCCCGCCTCAGTCCTTCCAATCTCCAGAGCTCTAGCGCCCATTCCATCCCTTGCCTAGGCAAAGTCTTTCCCAAGCTTCTCCCCGTCCTTGCCATGGTCGGATCCGGCGCAAACGGCAAGTGCGAGGTGTCGTATGTCACTAATGACGAGATCCTTCGGCTGAAGGAGGCCCGCTACTTGGCGGCTGCCATCGCCCACCGAGCCCATGAGGAGGGCCAGGCCATCCCCACGCCCAGGGAGTGCGAGAGGGTAGTTTTTCTTCCCCATTTCATTAGAGGGTTGGGATTTCCTCTTCACCCATTTGTATGGGGAATAATGTTCTTCTATGGGCTAGACTTTCATGATCTAGCCCCAGACTCCCTCCTCCACATCTCCTTTTCATCATTATTTGCGAAGCCTTGCTGCGGGTGAAACCACACTTTGGACTATGGTTAAAGACATTCAAAGTCAAGCCGAAAGTGGTCAGCGGCACGCAGGCGGAGTGTAGGGGAGCCATGGTCAGCAAGCTGGCCCGGGCCACATGGCCCAAAGGAGTCTTTGTCGAGACCGTCAAGGTATGGCAGAATGAGTGGTTTTACATCACTGAGCCAAGGAAGGCTGATTGGGCAGCTGCCGCTGAATTCCGATTTGGCCCCCAACAAGGCTAGCCTCGTGGACCACGAAGAGTCCAGACTAGGGAGAATCCAAGGAAGTGGAGCAACTACAGAAGCGCCTCAAAAGCGCGATGGAGAAAAACATCGGCCTGGCCGATGTGGTCCAGATCATGTTCGCTCGCTGCATTCTCCCTTGTCAACAAAGGGAGAACATAATGTGGGTATAAAAACACGGAGACCCAGCTCCCATCAAGCATCTCTTCGGCACCACACACGACAAGGTGTGGAGCCAACTTTTTAAGCCCCATAAGTCGTGGCCGATCAAAGAAGACTGATACGTCTCCAACGTATCTATAATTTTTGATTGTTCCATGCTGTATCTGTTTTGGATGTTTAATGGGCTTTATTATACACTTTTATATTATTTTCGGGACTAACCTAGTAATCGGAGGCCCAGTCCAAATTGCTGTTTTTTTTGCCTATTTCAGTGTTTCGCAGAAAAGGAATATCAAATGGAGTCCAAACAGAATGAAACCTTCGGGAGAGTGATTTTTGGAACAAACGTAATCCATAGGATTTGGAGTGGACGTCAAGAAAAAAGCGAGGAGGCCACAAGGCAGGGAGGCGCGCCTGCCCCCTGGGCGCATCCCCCACCCTCGTGGGCCCCTCGCAGCTCCACCGACCTACTTCTTCCTCCTATATATATACCCATATACTCCGAAAACATCCAGGATCACCATAGATCGGGAGTTCCACCGCCGCGAGCCTCTATAGCCACCAAAAACCAATCAGGACCCTGTTCTTGCACCCTGCCGGAGGGGGGACCCCTCACCAGTGGCCATCTTCATCATCCCAGCGCTCTCCATGATGAGGAGGGAGTAGTTCACCCTCGGGGCTGAGGGTATGTACCAGTAGCTATGTGTTTGATCTCTCTCTCTCTCTCGTGTTCTTGATTTGACACGATCTTGATGTATCGCGAGCTTTGCTATTATAGTTGGATCTTATGATGTTTCTCTCCCTCTACTCTCTTGTAGTGGATTGAGTTTTCCCTTTGAAGTTATCTTATCGCATCGAGTCTTTAAGGATTTGAGAACACTTGATGTATGGCTTGCATGTGCTTATCTGTGGTGACAATGGGATATTCACGTGATCTACTTGATGTACGTTTTGGTGATCAATTTGCGGGTTCAGTGACCTTGTAAACTTATGCATAGGGGTTGGCACACGTTTTCGTCTTGACTCTCCGGTAGAAACTTTGGGGCACTCTTTGAAGTACTTTGTGTTGGTTGAATAGACGAATCTGAGATTGTGTGATGCATATCGTATAATCATGCCCACAGATACTTGAGGTGACATTGGAGTATCTAGGTGACATTAGGGTTTTGGTTGATTTGTATCTTAAGGTGTTTTTCTAGTACGAACTCTAGGATAGATTAAACGGAAAGAATAGCTTCGTGTTATTTTACTACGGACTCTTGAATAGATCGATCAGAAAGGATAACTTTGAGGTGGTTTCGTACCCTACAATAATCTCTTCGGTTGTTCTCCGCTATTAGTGACTTTGGAGTGACTCTTTGTTGCATGTTGAGGGATTGTTATATGATCCAATTATGTTATTATTGTTGAGAGAACTTGCACTAGTGAAAGTATGAACCCTAGGCCTTGTTTCCTAGCATTGCAATACTGTTTGTGCTCACTTTTACCAGTTGTTACCTTGCTGTTTTTATATTTTCAGATTACAAATACTCATATCTACCATCCATATTGCACGTGTATCACCATCTCTTCGCCGAACTAGTGCACCTATACAATTTACCATTGTATTGGGTGTGTTGGGGACACAAGAGACTCTTTGTTATTTGGTTGCAGGGTTGTTTGAGAGAGACCATCTTCATCCTACGCCTCCCACGGATTGATAAACCTTAGGTCATCCATTTGAGGGAATTTTGCTACTGTCCTACAAATCTCTGCACTTGGAGGCCCAACAACGTCTACAAGAAGAAGGTTGCGTAGTAGACATCAAAGATGACGTCGAGCTTGATAGCGAGAACCCTGGGCACCCGGTAAGTATCCTTTTACCGAATTTATATCTGACCAGCCACTGTTGTCCGAGATCCACCCTGAATTGACACCAGTAACTTTTTGCAGGGGTGGATAAAGAAGGTCGGGAAGATATCCTGCCCGGCTCTTCTTTTGGAGGTGCCCCGCTCAGACCAGCTGAGAGGGCTGCTGATTGTGGCACTATACCACGCGCCCGCACCAAAGGGCAAAGCAAAGAAGGCCGCTTTGGGGGCTTTAGAATGCCCCCATTGCAGAGGCGGTGGGTCAGGAGACACTGCAGCCCCATCCGCTCAGGACGAGGAGGAGGAAGAGGATGAGGGGGAGAGCTCCTCTCGCGCTCCAAAAAGAGGGCGGCGTCCGAAGATGTCACGGAGATTGCCGCTCCACAGGCCTAGAAGAGGCCTTGCCAGCCCAAGCCGGTGTTGCCTGATAGTTCGGACTCTGCAGATGAGTCTGAAGCGTCCGAGGATGGTCTGTCGCAGGAACCTAGGGTCAAGCCCCCCTCCGACATGTACGAATCATTGACACGTTGTTGTTTTTAACTTCGGTAGTTTTATTCTACTGAATGCAGGTTGTTCGGGACTGCATCCCACCACGTGATCTTCCCATGGAACAGACTTCAGAGGGAGATCTTCCTACGGACAGCGGGTCAGAGACCCACGTCGTATCTCCTCGGGCCCATGACAGTCCTGAGGCTCCTGTCGAGGAAATCTCCTCCTCCCGCGAGGGAGGGGGGAGACGAGATCATGACTGAGGCTGACACCTCAATCATCCAAGACCTGGGGAATGCAACTCCCCTGGAGAACACTGGAGGGGGATCTGGACCCCCTCCCCCACTTGCTCCCTAGCCTTTGAGGCCCTCGATGGAGCCGGTGCCGCCCTCAAGGGTGGGCGAAGCTCCAACGCCCGCACCAGACTTAGGGGACCGATCAGCTACATGCTGGCCAGAATCTGTTGCACGTTTGGCGGAGCATTCCGTCATGATCGATGGTCACCGCACCCTTATGGATGTGGTGTTTCAAGGTGTTCAGTCCGTCCAAGCCGGACTGAACGATGCTATTCGGGGCCTGCTAACAGGCTTCGAGGTAAGTCTAATGCATATTTTTTGTACTTATTTTGGGCTTCAACCTTTAAGTCGTCCTGTGAGTATGGCAGCACCCGATACTCTGAGAGGTTTTAAAGGAAACCTTGCAGAGGGTCAAAAACCGTAGGTGTGCACAGGAAACATAACACTTGTGTTTTATAATGACAGATGCCTCCTCCCTTGCCGCGACTGCACATGCCTCGGAGTTGGAGGAGTTGAATCGGAAGCTTAAGCGCTCCAATGACGAACTCAACCTCGTCAACAAACGGCTCGACGAGGCGCAAGGTAAGTTCATATGGAGCATATTTAGCCGGATACCATGATTTGTCCAAATTGTATGCTGATGGTAGTGTGTGTCTGCAACTTCTTACGGAGAGGTCGAAAGCTTCAAAGCCGCCCTCAAGGAAGCCGAAGCCCAAGCTACTGCAGAGGCCAAGGCCGCCCAGGAGGCGGTGACCGGGCATAAAAAGGCCCAGGAGGATGGTGAGAGGCATAAGTCTTGGGTGGCCGAGGTGCAAGGAGAGCTCAATGATGCCATCGCAAAATGCGAGGGCCTTGAGAAAAAAACACGAGAAGGTGGCATCCGAGCTCTCCAAGGCGGAGGCCGCCCTTCAAGAGGCGAGGACCGAGCTGCGGGGTAGCTGCGAGGAGCTTCACCAAATCCGGCAGATGACCAGTGGTAAGCAGTACTTACTACTGTGTGTGTTTGGTGGAAACAGGTTCGCCTTGCTGACGAAGCTATGGCGTTCCATAGGCCTGTTTGCCGAACTGCCTCGAAGTGCAGCCAATGTGGTGGAGCATTATGCCAGACACGAGGAGGACTCTGTCCAGCGGGTCTTCTTGGCGCATTTTTAGGCGCTCGAGCAGCCAGCACTCCTCACCAGCCAGATGAAGCAAATGATAGAGCTACATCGGACGGCCGAACTGGCCATGAAGGACCTTTGTGTCCGGCTATGGCCTGCAGAGGCTCTTCCGAGCAATTGCTTTGGCTTGGTGCAACACATGCGGGACGCGGTGGCTCGCGTCAAGGCCATGAAGCGCTCAGCCTATATCGAAGGAGAAAAGCAGGCCTTTGCCTTGGTCCTTGTACACTGGCCGAAGATCAAGCCGGTGGAGATGGTGAATGGCCCTCCGCCTACTGGGAAGGAAGATCACCGCCCAGAGCATTACTATCCCCAGGCCCTGGAGGAAGCGAGAGCCATGGAGGGCCAGTGCTCCAAGGATGTAATTTATGAATGAACATTGTTTTGTTTGGCCACAGAACCTTCCGCTTGCAATGCGGCTTTATGATATATACTGTGTTTGGTCGTTTAATTTCGACTCCTGTGTGGCTGTTTATATAATCTGAAAGTTGCCAGTCATCGGCCTCAGGCCCCAAGTGAAAGAAATTTTACGAGGGGTGTTGCATTTCTGCACTATTACCCTTAGCCAACGTCTTGGTACCCGAAGGCGGTATTGCGGAAAATAAACTAGGCAATCATACTATTCAGCTTTATTACTTTCACTTAGCCGTAGGATCTCAAGGGTGGGGGCTAGTGACTAACTCTCTTTGTATTGTGATGCAAGCGGGGGCCGAAGCCTGCTTTTGCAATCACTAGGTTTGTGCTAGGACAACTGTCGGTGTCAAAACCGGCAGATCTCGGGTAGGGGGTCCCGAACTGTGCGTCTAGGCGGATGGTAACAGGAGACAAGGGACACGATATTTACCCAGGTTCGGGCCCTCTCGATGGAGGTAAAACCCTGCTCCTGCTTAATTGATATTGATGATATGGGTAGTACAAGAGTGGATCTACCACGAGATCAAGGAGGCTAAACCCTAGAAGCTAGCCTATGGTATGATTGTTTTTCATCCTATGGACTAAAACCCTCCGGTTTATATAAACACCGGAGAGGGCTAGGGTTACACAGAGTCGGTTACAATGGTAGGAGATCTACATATCCGTACTGCCAAGCTTGCCTTCCACGCCAAGGAAAGTCCCCTCCGGACACGGGACGAAGTCTTCAATCTTGTATCTTCATAGTCTTGGAGTCCGGCCGATGATGATAGTTCGGCTATCCGGACACCCCCTAGTCCAGGACTCCCTCAGTAGCCCCTGAACCAGGCTTCAATGATGACGAGTCCGGCGCGCATATTGTCTTCGGCATTGCAAGGCGGGTTCCTCCTCCGAATAATTCATAGAAGATTGTGAACACCAGGATAGTGTCCGGCTCTGCAAAATAAATTCCACGTACCACCGTAGAGAGAATAATATTCACACAAGTTCAATCTGCGGACGTATTTTGTGGCGTGACGTCACGCCACTACCAAGCCTTTACTTGAATCGTTTTTATTATGCCACCTCAGCGCGTTTAGCGAAGCGGTTTCCTTGGCACGTCTTGTCGAAGCAGAGATCATGTTCCCCTTATTCCGGGATTCCCATCAATACGGACGTGGGTAACGCAACCGCGCCCGTTGCCACGCCCCCTCCATCGAAGGCGAGTTCCAAACAGTCACGAGGACGGCTCTTGGTATTCTCCATCTTTATAATGAGACCAAGGCTCGTTTCTTTTCTTGAATCCTTAATCGAATCTACCCCTCGCCCCAAGTTCCAGCACTCAGGGCTCTAGATTCGAGTGCTTCGGACCTTCGACAATGTCCGGCTCCGACCTACAGGGCCGGTGGATGCCCTCCTCCGTCACGGAAGAGGACGTGCTAAAGCTGAGAGAAGCCAGGTACTTAACCTACGAGATTTCGCATAGGTTGCCTGCCCAAGGGCAAGTCATTCCTACTGCCGAGCCAGGCAAGAGCGTCGTGTTCGTGTCTCACCTCCGTCGGGGTTTAGGCTTCCCGATGGATCCTTTTGTGAGAGGGCTCATGTTTTACTATGGGCTGGAATTCCATGACTTGGCTCCGGACTCCATACTCCACATCTCATCATTCATTGTCGTCTGCGAAGCCTTCCTCCGCACCACCCCTCACTTCGGTTTGTGGCTCAAAACCTTCAACGTGGAGCCGAAGATGATTGAGGGGCGTCAGGCAGAGTGCGGCGGGGCGATTATAAGCAAGAGGGCCGATGCTCCATGGCCCGAGGGCTCCTTTCGGGAGGAGCTCGGTTTGTGGCAACAGGAGTGGTTCTATATTACCGCTCCCAGGGGCAGCAGGTAGAGGCCGCCACCCGTCTTTCGCTCTGGCCCTCCACAACGGCTGACGTCATGGGTCAACAAAGGGCTTGACTGGGGGCCGTCCAAGGACGTACCCCTATTGTAGGGCCGGATTCGAGACCTCCAAGAGAGGGAGATCAATTTGGTCATGGTGACGCAGGTTATGCTGATTCGGCGCCTTCTGCCCTGCAAGCGTCGCCCCCTCCGCCTATGGGAATTCAATCCGGAGGGGCCACGAGCTCTCCAACACTTCATGGGTACGACACCCGTGGAGATGTACAAATTGTTCTTCAGATCACAAGAGGTGTGTCTGGAATTGATCGAGGACGCCGGCTTAAGCTGCAATCTCCCGGATACTCAAGTAAGTATCCCTGTGTCCGGACATACAGTTCTTTGCATATCTTGGATTTGCCTTTTAACCAATCATCCTTTGAACAGGAGTGGACAGCGCAAGCAAAACTGATACGGTGTGCAGCCCCCCTCCCGGAGACCACGCCGGATCCCGTGTTGGTCAAGATGCTGGAGGTTGCGCCTTCAGAAGAGGGTGAAGGGGAAAACAGGGAAACTACCGCCTCTACTAAGGAGGCTTTCAAGAAAGGGGGGATCAAGAATCCATCCTTCCAGGGGGAGAAGAGGACCGCTTCCGAAGATCCGGAGGCTAAGGTCTCAACGGGGGAAGAAATCTTCACCAGAGGGTCCTGCGCCAGGAGAAGCCCCGGCCGCACTATCTCCCCTAAGGAATCAGCCCTCCAGCGAGCCGTAAGTAGGGAAGGGGAATTTTGTAATAAGGGACATCCCTATTTTTGCTTCTGAGGATAACCGAAGTTTTTACCTTGTAGTTCGGATCTCCGCCCTTCTCAGTTGAGCTCATCTTCGGGGGACCTTCGTCCATAGATGATGGAGAGCGAGACGCCTCCATCTGCCGCACCGTCAGGCGGGGCGGACGACCCTGAGGTGTCGTCGCGAAGGGTCTCCCCGAGTTCGGCAGGGCCGGAGAGTTCGGCACCTACTGGTGTACGGCCAGGGGAGCTGAAGGATCTGCTCGAGAGGGCGTCTATCTCAGAGGATCACCGTACATTGATGAGTACGGCGATTGAAAGAATTTCGTCCGCTGAGGGCGGGTTGCATGATGCCGTTAGAAGTTTACTGGCGGGTTTTGAGGTACGTAAAAATGACATACCTTTTGACAGTTTTGCACATAGAGTGCGCCCTGTATAGATAGTAGCCCCTGAGACTCGGTATGTTGTCTTAAGCGACAACGTGCCGAGGATCATAATCTCAGTTATTAATTCTCGCTTTTCCTATGCAGGTGGCGGATCGTCCGGTGGCCAGCCGGACTGATAGAGTTGCCGAGCTAAAGCGGCAACTCGACGTTGCGGATGCGGACATCGCGCTGGTCAATAAACGACTTGACGAGTCACAAGGTAGGTTGTTTCTCCTTGGTCACCTAGTAAGGGAGCTGACGCCCACTCCTTACAACATGTATGCTTGATGTAGATGGTGCCGCTGCTGTGGAGGACCTTCGGGCAGAGCTTGCTCGAGCCAAGGAGCAGGCCAGAAGGAGTGATGCGGCTGCCTCGAAGGCAGACGAAGAGCTAAAAGCCGAAAAGGCTGCTCACTGCCGAAGCAGGGAGGAGATGGCCGGAATGGCCGTGAAGCTGAAGGATGTTACCGACCGCTATGAGGTTCTTGAAAAAGAACGCCGAGCGGAGCAAGAGGACCTGAAGAAGGCCACCGCCGAAGCCAAGGATGCTCGTTCTGCAATGAGGGCTATAAAGGAGGAGCTGCGTCAGGCCGGAGACATAGCGGCTGGAAAGCCCTTTCTGCTGCACAGGAAGTTCACAGATCAGAAGTATGCTCAGCTGGGCTAGCTGTGGGGTGCGGAGGATTCTTATCTGGATTTGGCGGCGAGTGCGGCGGATGCGGTTGTGCACTTCCGAAGCCAAAAGGATCACGAGATGGAAGAGTTGTTTTGGTCTCAATTCCACAGTCCGGAGCGTTCACTTTCGTTGACCGATCGGTTGGCTGAGTGGGCTGAGCTGAATAGATTGTCCGGATTTGCCATGACGGATGTAGTGGCTCATCTGTGGCCGGATAGGCCCAAGGCAAAGAGTTATTTTGGCTTATTGCAGCAATTCCTTGGGGCGGTGCCGCATATCAAGGCGATGAAGCGGTC
The DNA here is from genome assembly GCA_963921465.1 of Triticum timopheevii. Taxonomy (NCBI): domain Eukaryota; kingdom Viridiplantae; phylum Streptophyta; class Magnoliopsida; order Poales; family Poaceae; genus Triticum; species Triticum timopheevii. The sequence continues at coordinate 473,780,111 of OY997264.1, read as the reverse complement.
GGCATGCATAGAGGGTGCACGGATGGCTCTCGCCCGTGTGAAGACATACTGGGCGGAGATGGATGCCACCGATGTTGCATCCCGGGGTTCGGACGAGAGCCGGTTACCCGCCGAGCACTATTTTGGGGAGGTCCTGCAGGGCGCTCATTTAATAGAGTCGCAGTGCTCGAAAAATGTTATGTTCAAATGACATGTATGATTTGTAAAACCATATTCATAATATAAGTGCTTTTTATACTTGTGCGTTCAAGTATTCAAATATCTCCCGTGCGGCCGTTAATGTATACGTGTATATAACCTGAAAGATGGCAGTCTTCGGCTTCAGCCCCCACGCACATGGTGCGGGGGTGTTTGCAAAATAGCGCATTTTCACACTTAATCCAACGTCTTGGTCCTGTGAAGGAGGTGGTAGCGTAGCAAACTAGGCAATCGGACTATAATGCTTTATCACTTTCACTTAGCCATAGGAGTTCGAAGGTGGGGCTACGATATAGCCCTAGGGGCACCGCGTTCTCTGAATTCGGGGCGCGTATGTGCCTGACCGGGAAACGGTCCTTCGTAAAAGCGGCGGAATTCTAGACATTCCGGTAGTCGATCGAGTGGTTGACCAGTCTCTCGCTATATCATGACAGTTAGTTTTCGGCTTTCTCTACTGAGGTGCTTGCCCGGCCGAACCGGGGCACAATCGCAGTAGTTCTCCTGGTGCCGCGTTAGCCGATGATACGGAACGTAAGGCAGCAAAACACAGGAGCCGGGCAAACCCAATGTTTGACCAAAGACATGATTCAGAGCTGATGCATATAAGGCCTAACTCGAGACGCCGAACACTCCCTGAGGTATTCGGTCTTTATGAAAACGAGCAGAACGATGCCCTAAGCCCCTAGTGTCCAGGTACGGGCGAAAACTTCTGATGCGGCCAATGCCAAAACGCCAGCCTCCTCCTTGGTTATAATAGGAAACCGGGGGATGTGTATCAACAAGAGATAGTAAGAAAGGTTTACGCAGGGTCTTAATCTGAAAAGAATCCTTGCAACGGGTCCCTGCTGCACGTCTGCGCCTGTGTCTCCGTTGTGCTGTATCCTGGACAGGTGTAGCACGCTGTTCATCTGTAAAAGAGAAGAACTTAGCTTGGGAAAATACCGTGCAAAAAAATGTATTTAAAACAGAGTATGATTAAAAAATGAATAAAGTTGAGCTTTATTGGCTCTCATTGTTTATGCACGCAACCTCTTGTAAAGGGGTGCGCGTCTAGGAAGCCCCTAGTTTATTTATGCCGGACTCGCCGGGGTCTTGAACGACCTTTTAATGAGATGGTACCGCGTGGACCAGGCATTTTAAGTGTAAGAGACGCGTAATGCGGTATTGCGTTAAAGCGGGCGAAAGCTTCACGTCCCAGTAGTGCTTGGTGGCTACTTTTAAATGGGGCGACATGGAAGATTAGCTTTTCGTGACGGAAGTTGTCGGATGAACCGAACACAACTTCTAGCCGTAAGGAGCCCGTGCACTTGGCGTAAGGGCCTGGTGTCACTCCTTTGAAGGAAGTGCTGCTATGGCGAATTTCGGTAGGGTCTATCCCCATCTTGCGGATTGTGTCCGGATATAGCAGGTTTAAATCGCTGCCGCCATCCATTAGGACTTGTGTAAATTGTTGTCCGTCGATTATAGGATCCAATATCAAAGCAGTCCATCCTGCGTTTCGAATACTTCTGGAGTAATCCAGATGGTCGAAAGTAATTGGTTTTGACATCCAATCTCGGGATTCCGCTGGGGTGGGCCGTGCGACGCGTACTTTAGCAGGTGCCGCACCATTGTCCCGTATTATTGCATGAAGTGAGTTTACTGTTTTGACTTCTTGTGGGAAAGTCTTTTGTTTTCCGGCGCTCTGCTTGTGGGGTTCGTCATCGTCTTCGCTTGATGTGTCGAGCCCCTTGTGTTCGGCGTTGAGTCGGCCGGACTGCTTAAAGACCCAACAATCTCGGTGGGTGTGGTTTGCAGGCTTCCCGGGGGTACTGTTGATTTGACATATCCTATCCAAAATTTTATTTAGGTTGGATAGCTCGTCACTGTTGTCCTTAAGAGGCAGTGTTTTGCTGTTCGGCCGAGAGCTTTTGAATCTAGCATTGACCGCCATGTTCTTTGGGCCATTTTCTTTATTCCGGCGCTGATCTTTTCTGCGTCGTGATTTCCCATTTCCATCTCTGACCTCGGATGTACTTGGGTCGCTGGTGCTGCATCTTGCCAGCCAGCTATCTTCTCCTGCGCAAAAGCGGGTCTTGAGGCTCGTTAGCACGGCCATTATTCTTGGTTTTTCCTGGCCGAGGTGTCTGGCGAGCCATTCGTCTCAGACGTTATGTTTGAAAGCTGCTAAGGCTTTGGCGTCCGGACAGTCGACTATTTGGTTCTTTTTGGTGAGGAACCTGTTCCAGAATTTGCGTGCTGACTCTCCGGGCTGTTGAGTTATGTGACTTAAATCGTCTGCATCTGGAGGGCGGACATAAGTCCCCTGAAATTTTTCTCTAAACGCATCCTCGAGCTCTTCCCAACTTCCAATGGTATTTTCTGGGAGGCTTTTGAGACAATGCCGAGCTGGCCCTTTGAGCTTGAGGGGTAGGTATTTTATGGCATGGAGATCGTCTCCTCTAGCCATATGTATGTGTAGGATGTAATCCTGAATCCAGACTCCGGGGTCTATTGTTCCGTCGTATGCCTCTATGTTTACGGGCTTAAAACCCGCTGGAAATTCATGATCCAGTACCTCATCGGTGAAACATAGTGGGTGTGCGGCGCCCCTGTATTTAGGTATGCCGTTATCTTCGAACACTCGGCGTGTTGTGTTGCTTCCTGGGGCCCTCTTTTTTGGCCCATAAATGGACCTGACCGGGCCATCCTTTTTGCGAGGATCTTTATGTGTATCATGTGCCGGCTTGTGTGCGGCGCCGCTTGCCGCTCTTAGCCTGTCATCTGGTCGTCTATCCGGCCAGGCGACCTCTTTGCTTTTTGATTGTGGTGGCTCTACGGCCTCCTCGTCGAATTCGGGCAGCAGCTTGCGCTTCGGGTAGCTCTTTGCTTGGTGACTATTGCCGTATTTGTCTGCGGTCTTGAGTACTTTGCTCCATCTCATTCTGAGTACGTCTTCCACTATTTTGAGCTTCCGTTTCTGCTTCTTCAAACTTCTTGCAGTGGCGACGAGCCTTTTGTGAAGGTTCTTATGCTCCGGTGATGTGTCCGGCATGAGATCGTCTGGACTGTTGTTTTCGCCGGGGATGGGTTGCTTGTCCAATTCATCCTGTTCGGATGGTTGCTTGGTTGCATGTTCGTCGTCCACTAGTTCGCCCTGCTCTACGGCTGGGTCATTATGGATGCTGTTGTTATCGAGGCGGGACTTCGGGCGGCGCTTGCGTCGCCGTTTTGGTTGTTTTTCGGGGGAATTATCCTTCGCCGCGTCCCGTTGTTCCTCGTTATCGCTTCCTTTTGGTGTATCCACCATGTATATGTCATGAGTTGAGGTGCCTTTCCAGTGCCCAGTAGGCGCTGGTTCTTGGTCTTCTCCGGCATCGTCGTCCATACCGTCGATGTCTTCGGAGTCGAAATCTAGCATGTCGGTTAAATCGTCGACAGTGGCTATAAAGTGGGTGGTGGGTGGGCTTTGAATTTCTTCGTCGTCCGCATCCCAACCGTCCTGACCGCAGTTCGGCCAGGGCTCTCCTAATAATGAGAGATACTTTAGCGATTTCAGGACGTCGCCAAAAGGTGAGTGTTGAAAGATGTTCGCGGCGGTGAACTCCATGATCAGCGCCCGATCGGATTCGATTGGAGGGGGCGCAGAAGGTTCGGAGTCCGGCGAGGAGTCCGTCACCTCGGAGTCACGAGCGTCATAAGGGACAAGGTCAGTATTCGGATCCATCGCCATAGGGGCAGCAGTCCCCGAGGCGGTGTCTAGCCACCCATCCTCGATCTGCGCAATCGGTTCCAAATTAGGGGTCGGAGCGGACTCATGTGCGGCAGGGCACTGTCCGGCAGCAGAGCTAAATCATGCCCATCGAGACAGTGCGGCGCGCTCAGCTATGGCTCGAATCCATCGAAGATCAAGTCTCCGCGGATGTCAGCCGTGAAGTTTAGACTTCCAAATCTGACCTGATGGCCAGGGGCGTAGCTTTCGATCTGCTCCATATGGCCAAGCGAATTGGCCCGCAGTGCAAAGCCGCCAAATACGAAGATCTGTTCGGGGAGAAAGGTCTCACCCTGGACTACGTCGTTGTTGATGATCAAAGGAGCCATCAAGCCTATCAGTGACGACACAGAGGAACTCTCAATGAAAGCACCAATGTCGGTGTCAAAACCGGCGGATCTCGGGTAGGGGGTCCCGAACTGTGCGTCTAGGCGGATGGTAACAGGAGACAAGGGACACGATATTTTTACCCAGGTTCGGGCCCTCTCGATGGAGGTAAAACCCTACTCCTGCTTGATTGATATTGATGATATGGGTAGTACAAGAGTGGATCTACCACGAGATCGAGGACGCTAAACCCTAGAAGCTAGCCTATGGTATGATTGTTGTTCGTCCTATGGACTAAAACCCTCCGGTTTATATAGACACTGGACAGGCTAGGGTTACCGTCCTTGAAGACGGGAAGAGGCATCCTTCCTATTGGTGACGGCACAGAGGAACTCTCAATGAAAGCACCAATGTCGGTGTCAAAACCGGCGGATCTTGAGTAGGGGGTCCCGAACTGTGCGCCTAAGCAGATGGTAATAGGAGACAAGGGACACGATGTTTTTACCCAGGTTCGGGCCCTCTCGATGGAGGTAAAACCCTACTCCTGCTTGATTGATATTGATGATATGGGTAGTACAAGAGTGGATCTACCACGAGATCGAGGACGCTAAACCCTAGAAGCTAGCCTATGGTATGATTGTTGTTCGTCCTATGGACTAAAACCCTCCGGTTTATATAGACACTGGACAGGCTAGGGTTACACAGAGTCGGTTACAATGGTAGGAGATCTACATATCCGTACTGCCAAGCTTGCCTTCCACGCCAAGGAAAGTCCCCTCCGGACACGGGACGAAGTCTTCAATCTTGTATATTCAAAGTCTTGGAGTCTGGCCGATGATGATAGTTCGGCTATCCGGACACCCCCTAGTCCAGGACTCCCTCAACAACCCTTCGTATGACATGGACAAATCACCAACAATTTCTAAGTTTGAAACTTGTCATCGGATCGCAGACCGGTTCTCGCCTACCATGACGGCCATTTTTTCGGTTTTCTCCCCTGAGGCGCTTGTCCGGACGAGCCAGAAGCACAATCGTAGGGGTTCTCCCTTTACCTTCTTAGCCGGACGTGCGGAACGTAAGAGAGGTAAGCACGGGAGCCGGGCAACCCAACTGTAAACCCAAAACATGTGTCGTGGGAAACGAACACCTATGGGGCAGGGCCCCTTTCGGTCCGGCAAGGGAGCGGAGGGCGCACGAAGAGCAGATCGAGGCGAAGCACGCGAGGGATTTTACCCAGCTTCGGAGCTCTCCGGAGAGATAAAACTCCTACTACTGCTTTGGGGTGGTATTATGTTCTTGCTCAAGAGCGTGAGCGTTCTGTGTTTTCGAAGGAGTCGAACCCCTTCTACGTTGCGCATGGGCCTCCTTTTATAGGCTAAAGGGGTCACCGACAGGTGGCAACGTAGACAGGGGTATAAAAGTAAAAAGAGGGGTTGGTACAACCGCTATCTACAGTGCCCCCTACCTAACTCTGACGGCAGGGGACAAGGGCATTTAATGCCCGTCCGGTCGCCCAAACAGTGCAGGGAAGCGACCGTTAGGGACGCCACCGCCTGCCACGATGGCCTTCTCGTCATCTCTACTTGCCACCTCGCACCGCTTGGCTGCACAGCTCCCCGCCACGTGTGCCTGGAACGATCCTGTGGCGACACGTCGTCGGATGCGCTGGAGCGTGGGCGCAGAGTGGTGGCTCCGCCGCGGCAAGTGTCTTGCCGCGGCCGTTGTCTTGCCGCACCCTAAAGCTTGTCGCTCGCCGGGTCTTGCCGGGACGCGCGTTGCGTCGCGGCAAGTTTCTTGGCTGGCCCTCCCGGCAAGCTCCTCTTGCCGGGGCCTTGTCCTTCCCGGCAAGCTCCTCTTGCCGGAGCCTTGTCTTCTTAGTTAAAACACTTTGTTCTTGAATGACACAAATATGAGCTGCGGAGGATCTTGGCTGATGCCCGGCAAGCCTTGCCGCTAGGCGCTACGACTGCCTGTGCACAAGTTCGGGATACTAAGGTACCCCTACTTTAGTACACCGACAGGATCCCCCGGGCCTGGGCCACACACGGTGCCGAGCGCTGTTGGGCCAGGCCCAAAACAGGGCACGGGCACACGCGGCCTGGGTCCATACCAAATCTAACTCCGTATCCACCGCGCCCTCCCGTAACGGCACGCGTCAAACGCGGCGTCGTGGGAGAGATCGTGGGTAATTCTTTAATCAGGAAAGGCGTAACGTTCGCCTCTCCTCTTTATAAGCAGAGGAAACAGGGGCCGTTCCCCCACCTTCGCCACTTGTGGTTCCTTCCTCAGAAAGCTCCGCCGCTCCCCTCCGCTTCCCAAGCCGAAAAGAGAGCAGCTCTCCGCCCTCGCCGCCGCCGTCGCCGCCGTCGCCGCCAACCTCCTCCACTGCTTCTGCCATGGCTCTGAAAACCGGAAAGAGTACGAAGTCGGCCGAGGCGCTGCGGCTTGAGGCGCTGCGCAAGGAGCGAGCACTTTTCCCCCCCGAGCTCACCCCGAAGGCGCTGCGGGAGGAGTTCTATCTATTCTGGTCGACGGAGAAGCGGGCGCATCCGCGCACGCAGGTACTCTCCGCCGAAGCTTCTACTTCGAAAAAGTGTCCAAGAGGATACTATTTCTTCCCCCTGTTCTTCTATTGCGGGCTTTGCCCACCTTTTTCTGATTTCTTCTGTGATATCATGAACACCTACGGGTTTCATCTTCTTGACTTCACCCCCAACGCCGTTTTGACAATGGCGGTTTTCGCACGCCTCTGCGAGAACTTCGTTGGAATCCACCCAAATGCCGCCCTCTTTTGCCACTACTTCATGCCTCGGGCTGAGAAGGGGGAGCCCTTAGCTGGCGGGATCGCCTGGATCTCGAGGGTCGGCATGAAGGAGGTTTATCTGGAGGGCGAGCTCCGCAGCAAGTGGGATGAGTGGAGGGCGGAGTGGTGCTGGATTGTTGACGCGGATCCGCAGCCATTCACCAGCCTGCGTCAAGCCCGAGTAGTGTGCGGCGGCGACTGGAGCGCCTTGGCGGTGGATGACGCCAGATTGAAGATTGCCACCATGCGGATTCTACGGCTCAGGCTTGCCGGGCTTACTGTAGGGGCCGTTGGCGCGGACTTCCTTCGCCGCCGCATCGCCCCTCTGCAGGAGAGGAGGAGGCCCGCCTGGCTGTTCGGGGGCCCGACAGATATCATGAGGCTGCGTCCAGGCCTCAATTTTAATTTCACAGTCTTGGAGTTGGATGGGATGCTCAAGGAGTTGTTCAAGCACGACTCCAACCATCCGGAGTGGTTCAGGCTGCCGCAGGGTGTCATGCCGTTGTGCAATAACTCCCAGCTCGATCGCATCCGCGCAATGATGCCGGAGTGCGACTCGCATGGGATTATCCCAACGTGACAGGAGCCTGCCGACGACGTTGTGCAGAACTTCTTCGACAACTTGGTGGAGGTGGCGGTCCGTGCCGACGAGCAGAGGCTCCTCACCGCGACACCACTGATGACGAGATGCGGTACATCGCCACCAGGGCGGAAGAGGCGGCAGTAGCCGCCGCCGTGGGTGAGTTTGGTTTTACGCTGGAGGAGGCAGAGGCGGCAAGCCTTGCCGACTGGGAGGACCTTGAGGGGAGGTCATTGGCGAGGGGGAGCCCGAAGCCTAAGCGAGCGAGCCTGCCGGGGGCGCAAGTGGCCATCCATCTTCAAGCAACTTGCCGCAGACGGGGGCCTCAGTGCAGCCCCCAGCTCAACCGAGAAGGCGCCTCCGCAAGACTGGGGACACAGCAGGGTGGCGGGCAGGCCAATAGCCGCAGCGCCGCGGGACACGCTCTACCGCGACAAGCACCGTTGCCGCGGGAGCGTCTCATGCCGCGCTGGCAACTGGAGCGGGATCTTCTCGAGCCGCTACTCCTGATCCTACCGCAGCTCCTGCCAAGCGTCCAAGGGAGCCTACTCCTCCGCCTCGTCGCACTGAAAGAGTGCCGGACTTCGACCTCTCCGCGCTGAGCTCCGACGAGGAGGAAGAAGAAGAGGATGAGTAAGACTTTCTTCTTGTTGTACTTATGTTTCTTCGATTCTTGCTGTTTCTTGTTTTGTATCTGATCTGCTTCCCTTTGAACCTCGTTCCTCTTCAGGACCCTGGCCGAGAGAGTGGCAAAGAGGGCCAAGGTCCCTGTGGTAGTCATCGAGGATGAACCTGCTGCGACAGCAGAGGACGCATCCGAGACCACCTTGACGGACCCGGCAACCTCTCCCTGAAGCAGCCCCCAGCACAGCCCCCAGCGTAAGTACTTGTTCACTTCCTGTTGTGGGGCACGCGTGGGTGCTCTTTCTTTGTTGACATCTTGACTGTTGACTTGCTTGTGTAGGAGCAGAGCAGGCCCATCAGGAGCAACCAGAGACCGCTCCAGAAGTGCTGTCTGCTTCAACTACGCCGCCAAGGGGCGATTCTCCGACAAGGGAGCGTTCTCCGGCAAGGGAGGGGTCCCCGGCAAGGGATAGGACCAGTGAGCCTTCGGTGGTGGAGCCCATGGTCACAGAGCCCAGCACAGGTAACCCTCCTTGTCGGAAATTTTCCCTTGAGTTCTTCTTCTGATCTTGTTTTTTGGATATTGGCTTGACTTTTTATCCCTCTTCCCGTCTTCAGATCCTCCCTCCGCGGAGCCAATGGAGACCGAGGCCACCGGCAAGGAGAACGTGCACGTCGATACTGGCGATGCCGCTGCTACTGAAGAGGAGGCCGGCGCTGATGACCCCGCCGACGAAGAGGCCGCCAAGGCTGCTGGCGCTGGAGCTGGCGAGGGGTCCAGCGACCGTACTGACGACCCGGGGGTCGCAGGAGCGCAGGGCGCTACGCCGACTGCCGACCCCTCCGCCGCTGACACAGCACCGGGCTCCGAAGAGCCCCAGCCCGACGCCTACTTGAAGGCCGGCGAGGGTGTCTTCATCAAGCTCCCCTGGGCGTCGAGCTCCAGGGCGCCGGTCGAGGGAGAGGCTTTTGACGGAGAGGTGCTCGCCTCTGCAGGGTTGACAACAGTTGACGCGCCAAGCAGCAGCAGTGGCGAGTCCGAAGAGGAGCAGTTGCTCCGGAAGTTGGTGTCGCTCTACCGCGCCCGGCAAGCGAAGCTGGAGTCCCGGGAGGCGCTTGTCGCACGGGCGGGAATTGACATAGAGAAGCATGCGGAGGAACTCCAGAGCCGCAACCAAGAGGCCCTCCGGTCCATTGCGGAGGAGAGGGCGCAACTTGTCGAGGCGCGGAAGGCTTTCCTCCTCGAGAAGGCAGAAGCTGAGGAGCAACAGAGGCTTGCCGCTGAGGCGCTATCCACCCAGGAAGGTGAATTGACACAGCGGAAAGTTAATCTGGACAGCCACGAGGAGGAGCTCGCCGCACGCGAGCAATCACTTGGCGGGGCGCTCAAGGAAGCGAAGGACGCTGCCGCAGCTGCCGAGGCCGCCAAGAAGGAATTGGAAGTGAAGATGACGCAGCTGGAGGCTGATCTGAAGGGGAAGGATGAGGAGCTTGCCGCGCTCCAGCGCGAACGCGAGAAGGATGCCCTCGCTCATGGTGATCTGCAAGTCCAACTCGCCGACAAGGGCAAGGAACTGAATGCCGCCAAGGACTCAAATGCTGATCTGGAGTTGAAGCTGGCCACACTGACGGAGACACTGGGCGGTGCCAAGAAGCGAGAGGAGGATTTGAAGAAAGAGATCAAGGCCAACGAGGAGCTGCTAACGAGGGCCGCCGAGACTCAAAACACCTTCAGGGCTACGGTGGAGCTCCGGACGGAGGGCCTCGTCAACATTGCCGCAGTCATTGACGACGAGCTGGCGCAACTGGACTTGGCGGGCTTCGGGTACTCCTCCGATGAGAACCTCCAGCCCAGCGCCAAGCTTACTCTTTTCTTCAAGGGTGTGGCGACGGCACTCCAGCAACTCCGGGAAGGATCCCGAAGTAGCTGGCTGACGAGTCACGCGAAATCTGTGCCAAGGTCTTGGAGAAGGTGTTGGTGAAGGTACTCTTTCGCAATCTAGGCCTCGACCTCACCCGCGTCCTCAAGAAGCTGCCGGCGGGTGCCGATCTTGAAGAGCTCAAAGCCATTGTCGCACCGATTGTTGACAAGGTGAATGAAGTCAGGAGGATCGAAGGCGAGCGCGTGGATTAGGCCACCCTTCTTCTCCTTTCCTTGTCGCTGATATTTAAGTTATGAAAACAATTCAGTCAGTGCCGCAACAAGTTACTTTTGTAATATAACTTTATTCTGGGCAATGCTTGTTATGTTATCTCCTTTACTTGATTCCTTTCTTTGTATGTTTTTACCCTACGCTTTTAGGGAACTTGCCGGCGCAGGCACGCTTGCCGCGAGCGCTGAGTGCGGAACATCAGCAGCCCGCTGGCGGTGCCGGCTCTGGCAAGAAACCTTGCCGCAACTAGTTGCAGCACACTTAAGTTGTTGAGCAGACTCGAAACAAAGTAAGGGCGCATATAGCTACGAGGAGGTTCCTCCGCGCACAGGTTTTCCATACAAAGCATGGTCGTTCAAGGTAGATAACTTAAAATTTTAAAAACTGATCATGCTCAGACTTTGGCGACTTAGCTTTTTCTTTTTGTCGTCTGTGCCCCAGCAAGGCCAAAACTTCTTTGAACGACGCCCGGTCCACACCATTATCTTCTCCTTCCCCCCCGGTGAACTTGTGGGCGGAGGAACCTTCCTTTTGAGAAAAAGAAAGAAGAGAAAATAAAGATATGGAGCCTCAAGGCTCGTTACTGCTTACCGGGGGCGAGTGCTGCACAAAGTGTCAGGTAAAGCATGCAAAAAGAAAGAATGCATGAAATTTAACAAGATGTGTGAAGCACAAGAGCTTTATTTATGCACGGGATCTGCGCCCGGCTTTGTACAAAGGGTTACATGCAACAGCGGCAAGGCTTGTACAAAAGGTGGTTGCCGGAACAGGTTCCGGCAACCGCGCCTTATGGGTAAAACTTACGAAGATGCTCTATGTTCCAGGAATTGCTCACCGGAAAGCCATCTTCGGTCTCAAGGCGGACAGTGCCGGGCCTAGTGACTCGCTTTACCCGATAAGGGCCTTCCCACTTCGGCGTCAACTTGTTGGAATTCTTGGCGGATTGAACGCGCCGAAGAACAAGGTCGCCTTCCTCGAAACTTCTGGCATTAACTTTGCGGCTATGGTAGCGGTGCAAAGCTTGCAGGTAGCGAGCAGCTCGTACAGCAGCCTGAAGACGATCTTCCTCAAGGAGCAGCGCGTCATCTTGCCGCATCTGCTCTTGCTCAAGCTCATCATAAGTGAGCACTCGAGGCGATCCGTATACGAGTTCCGTGGGGAGAACTGCTTCTGCTCCATAGACTAGAGCAAAAGGTGTCTGGCCAGTGGCTCGATTTGGTGTCGTCCTGATCGACCAAAGAACCACTGGCAGCTCCTCAATCCAATTTCTTCCGCACTTGTGCAGCCCGTCGAAAGTTCTGGTCTTGAGCCCGCGCAGCACTTCAGCGTTCGCCCTCTCCGCTTGACCGTTGCTTCTCGGGTGAGCAACCGAAGCAAAGCAGATCTTGGCGCCAAGATCTTGGACGTACTGCATGAAGGTGCGGCTCGTGAATTGTGTGCCGTTGTCGGTGATGATCCTGTTAGGGACTCCGAAGCGGCAAACAATTGACCTGAAGAACTTGACTGCTGACTGTGCTGTCACCTTCCTCACTGCTTCCACCTCCGGCCACTTCGTGAACTTGTCGATCGCCACGTACAAGTACTCGAAGCCACCGACAGCTCGGGGAAAGGGGCCGAGGATGTCGAGCCCCCAGACCGAAAATGGCCAGGACAAAGGGATTGTTTGGAGAGCTTGAGCTGGTTGATGTATCTGTTTGGTGTGGAACTGGCACGCTTCACACTTGGTTACTTGTGTAGTTGCATCCTGGAGGGCTGTCGGCCAAAAGAAACCTTGCCGGAAAGCTTTGCCGGCAAGTGCTCTTGCGCCAATGTGGTGACCACATATGCCTCCATGTATCTCCGCCAACAGCTCCTGTCCTTCTTCCCGGGAAATGCACTTCAATTTCACTCCGTTGAATCTTCTTCTGTATAGTATGTCATCGACAAACTGGTACATACTTGATTGCCGGGCTACTCTCTCGGCTTCTTCTTGCTCTTCGGGAAGTTCTGCTGTTTGGAGGAAACGGACAATCTGCTGCGCCCATGACTAAAGGCACAAATGCTGCTACGGGAACACCAGCTTCTACGGCAAGAACCTGCGGTTCAGCCGGAGCTTGATGTTCCCCGGCAAGCTTGCCGGAGCAAAGCTTGTCGGGGGCGTCTGCTTCAACGGAACAAATCCTTGGGCTTGTCGGAGCAGACTGCCCCTCAGCATTGTTTGTGTTGATCTTGGGGACCTTCTTGGCGGCGGCTTCGGGGAGCTCTGCCGGAAAGTAGTCACCAGAAACCAACTTCCTCTTCTTGCTCTGTCCAGTTGATGGCATTACAGATGGTTGAGTCAGCTTGAGCACAAAAATTCCTGGTTCCACAGGTAACTTGAGTGTGGCGCACTTCGACAGGCCGTCGGCAACATCGTTCTGGGCTCTTGGAATATGTTCCATCTGCAGGCCTTCAAAATGCTCTTCCAACTTCCTCACTTCATCAATGTAGGCTTCCATCAACGGACTCTGATAATCTTTGTTAACTTGGCGGACGACAAGTTGCGAGTCACCCCTGACAATAAGCTTCTTGATCCCAAGGTCTGCCGCGATCCTGAGTCCGGCAAGCAAGCCTTCATACTCTGCAGTATTGTTTGTCGCTTGCTCCTTGGGAAAGTGCATCTGGACCACGTACTTGAGGTGCTCCCCGGTGGGTGCGACAAGTAGTACGCCCGCACCGGCGCCTTGCAGCGAGAAGGCACCATCAAAGTACATGACCCATTCCTTGTTTGCTTCCTTGACGGGGATGCTCGTCTCTGGAGTTTCTTCATCAGGTGTTGGTGTCCACTCTGCTATGAATTCTGCCAATGCTCGGCTTTGGATAGTTGAGGTACTCTCAAATTTAAGACCAAAGCTTGACAATTCTAGTGCCCACTCGACAATCCTGCCTGTTGCTTCTAGATTCTGCAATATCCTCTTCAACGGAAAGCGAGTGACAACTGTGATCTCATGTGCTTGAAAGTAATGGCGCAGCTTCCTCGAGGCCATGAGAAGGCCGAAAAGCAATTTCTGCACACCAGAGTACCTTGATCTAGCCCCCTGCAGAAGGGAACTGACAAAGTAAACTGGGCGCTGCACCATCTTCTTTTGTTTCTCTTCCTGTGGCTGCACAGATCTATCCTTGTCGGGACCAGAGCTTGTCGGGGAAGCCCCCTACTTGTCGCTGGATGTACTTGCCGTGGCCGCTGGCTCATCATCTGCCTCCCTTTCCGCTACTAACGCAGCACTAACTACTTGATTGGTTGCCGCTAAATATAGCAGCAACTTCTCTTGTGTCTTAGGTGCGACAAGTATTGGAGTGGAGGACAGATATCTCTTCAAGTCTTGCAGCGCAGCCTCCGCTTCAGGAGTCCATTTCATTGGACCTGCCTTTTTCAAAATTTTGAAAAATGGCAGGGCGCGCTCAGCAGACTTAGAGATGAACCTACTAAGAGCAGCAATGCAGCCGGCAAGTCTTCGTACATCCTTGACGCGCTTCGGTGCTTCGATCTGCTCAATGGCCTTAATCTTGTTGGGGTTAGCTTCAATCCCCCGCTGAGACACAAAGAACCCGAGAAGCTTGCCGGAGGGAACTCCAAACACGCACTTCTCGGGGTTGAGCTTGAGGTTGATCTTGCGCAGGTTTGCAAAGGTCTCGTCCAAATCTTGGATCAGAGTTGCTCTGTCTTTGCTCTTGACCACTATGTCATCCATGTAAGCTTCTACATTTCTGTGCAACTATGGCTCAAAAGAATGACTGACTACCCTTGCAAATGTTGAACCAGCATTCTTTAGTCCAAAAGGCATTCATACAAAGTAGTACGTGCCACATGGAGTAATGAATGCGGTTTTCTCTTCATCCTCTTCTGCCATGAAGATCTGATGATATCCTGAGTATGCATCAAGAAATGAAAGCAAATCACATCCTGCCGTGGAGTCGACAATCTGGTCAATGCGCGGCAAGGGAAATGGATCTTTGGGACAAGCTTTATTAACATCAGTGAAGTCAATACAAAGCCTCCACTTCCCATTCGCCTTGCGCACGACTACAGGATTGGCCAACCACGTAGGATGGAGCACTCCTCTGACAAGGCCTGCTGCTTCCAACTTCTTGATCTCTTCTGCAATGAATTCTTGACGCTCCACTGCTTGTTTCCTAACTCTCTGCTTGACGGGCCGCGCGTGAGGGCAGACGACAAGGTGGTGCTCAATTACTTTCTTGGGAACACCGGAGATGTCACATGGTTGCCATGCAAACACATCAACATTCGCCCGCAGGAAAGCAACGAGCGCGCTTTCCTATTTAGGGTCAAGCGTGGCACTGATGGTGAAGGTACCACCAGTGCCGTCCTCCTTGGCGGCCACTTTCTTGGTCTCTGGTGAAGCTGACTTTGCCTTCTTGCACTTGCCGGTGGAGCTTGATGGTGCGTCCTTGACGGTAGCGCAACACTCCGAAGAGGTGCGCTTGCCGGAGTGGGCATCAGAGCTGCTCTTGCCGGACTTGGTCTTCTTCTTTCCCCCGGGAGCTTCAGCGGCAAGTGTCTTGCGATCTGCTGCGGCTGCTGCTTCCTGGTAGATCTTGTCGGTACAGATAAGGGCATCTTTCTTGTCGCCAGGGACAGAAATGACACTTATCGGACCGGGCATCTTGAGCACGTTGTAGGCGTAGTGAGAGGCTGCCATGAACTTGGCGAGCGCTGGACGGCCAAGTATCCCATTGTAGGGCAATGGGAAATCAGCGACGTCAAAGGTGACTCTCTCTGTCCTGAAATTTAACTCGCTGCCAAATGTAACCGACAGTGTGATCTTCCCCTTCGGCTTGCTCCTTCTCGGGTTGATTCCTTGAAAGGTACCAGTCTCTTCGAGCTCGCTGTCGGGGATTTGAAGCTTCTTGAGCACCGTGGAGGAGATCAGATTCAAGCCGGCCCCGCCGTCAACCAGCATCTTTGTGACCTTGAGGTTGCGGATAGTTGGTGAAACCAACATCGGCAAGCACCCGACCGCAGTTATGCGATCAGGGTGATCCTCAACATCAAAGATGATGGGCGTGCTGGACCACTTCAGGGGCTTGCGCGACTCAACTGATGGTTTTTCTGCATTAACTTCACGCACCCACTGTTTGAGCTGGCGGTGCAAAGTATGCAGAGAAGCACCGCCGTCGACGCACAAAACCTCTGTTGCCTTCTGAAACTCCTGCTCGTCGGCCTCATCTTCATCCATCTCTTCGTCTTCGTCTTCGTCTTCCTCCTTGTCGCGGCCGCGGGGAGGCCTGTCTCCTTGCCGCTGCTTGGCCTTGCCGCGGCGCCCTCCCCGGCCAGGACGCTTCTTGCCGGATCCTCCACCACCTTCTTGGGCCTTCTCCTTGTCGCGGCGCTCGTATTCAGCTTTCTGTAGCTCAACAAGCTGCTCAACCTTCTTGCAAGTCTGGAGATCATGGCCCTTGGTGCGGTGGATCTTGCAGTACTGCTTGCCGGAGCCATCCTGCTTGTCGGCGGCCACCACAGCCTCGCCGGAGTCACCAGCTTTGGCCTTCTCGGCGCCACCTCCGTTGCCGGACTGCTCGACAACTAGCACATCCTTGGCTTTCCTCTTTCTATTATTTCGCCTCCGGTTCTTCTTTGCCGGGGCGGCATCCTCACTGTCAGATCCTTCTGCTCCTGCGTTCTCTCCGGGGAGTTTCCTCCCCTCCTCAGCACGTGCACACTTGTCGGCCAGAGCGTATAGCTCCCTGACATCTCTGATTTTGCACATCGCCATCTCCTCCCTCATCCTGCGGCTACGCACGTTCTAATGGAACGCGCTGATAACCGCGGCGGGGTGGACGTCTGGGATGTTGCGCTGCACTTGGCTGAATCTTTGAATGTACTTGCGCAGGGGTTCTCCTTCTTTCTGGGCGAGCAGATGAAGATCGCTCTCCTGGCCATGGGGCTTGTGGCCGCCTGTGAAGGCGCCGACAAACTGATGGCACAGATCTGCCCATGAAGAGATGGAGTTGTCCGGCAAGTGCATGAGCCAAGATCTGACGTTGGGCTTGAGCACCAGCGGGAAGTAGTTGGCGAGGATCTTCTCGTCGCGCCCCCCGGCAGCCTGCACCGCGATGGTGTAGATGCTGAGGAACTCTGACGGGTGTATCCTGCCATCGTACTTCTCGGGTACATCTGGCTTGAAGTTCTTGGTACTGGGCCACTGGACCTGTCGCAGCTCACGAGTGAACGCAGGGCAACCTACCGCGTACGGCAAGTCGCCTAGTTCCCCTGGCGCATGCATATCAACAGCGGGCCCAGCGCGCTGGTCTGACTGATGCGGCGCTTCTCTTCGACGCTCGATGCGAGTACGAGCGTCTTCTTGTCGTCGTTCTTGGAGAACTTGGCGCTGATCGCGACGAGCTCGCGGGTCCGACGACGCGGTGGAGTCGGTGTCGAGGTTAGCCCGGCGAATCGGCGATCTTGGCCTTCGGAGCGGGGAGTGCACGGTGGTGGCACCCCCATCGGTCTCGTCGGCATCGGCTCGCGCTTGGGCGTCTTGCCGGGGCTTCGACGTGCTCGGTTGCCGGGGCTTGTCGCCGTTGGTGAAGCCGATGAGGCTCTGAATGGTGGCCCTCCAATCATCGATCTTGTCTGGCGCTGGAGGGTAATCTAGAAGCAGTTGGGCTCGGGCCAACGCTTCCTCTGGAGTCTTGGGCGGCGGTGGCAAACGGCGCGAGGAGCGGGATATGCTCAAACTTCTTACAGTGTTAGAAGGAGCAACATCTCGTCCAGGCGACCGTACTGTGCTCGTGCCAACATGTTGACGCGCATGTTGGCCTTGAGCGTCTCGCGATCCACCAGCTTGGCCTTGTTCCAACGCAAGTACGGTGCTAGGAGCACCATGGCGTTCTCGATCCCGCACCTCCTGGGAGGGGTGCGGTGTATGTACAGACGCCGAAGCTTGCGGGGCCTTGTCCTTGGACCTGGTGACGATGTGAGTCCCACCGTCGGCGCCCGTTCCTCCGCCGGCGTCTACTCCACCGCCCGCTTGCTCCGGTGGCGGTGGGATCGACGCGGACGGACCAACCACCTCTGAAGTCTTCTTCTTCGGTGGCATGTCGATGAAGGTGTTGATGTAGCGCGCGCGAACACCGGATCAGGTTCGCACAACCTCGACGCCCCCCTACCTGGCGCACCAAAGATGTCGTGGGGAACGAACACCTATGGGGCAGGGCCCCTTTCGGTCCGGCAAGGGAGCAGAGGGTGCACGAAGAGCAGATCGAGGTGAAGCACGCGAGGGATTTTACCCAGCTTCGGAGCTCTCCGGAGAGATAAAACTCCTACTGATGCTTTGCGGTGGTATTATGTTCTTGCTCAAGAGCGTGAGCGTTCTGTGTTTTCGAAGGAGTCGAACCCCTTCTATGTTGCGCATGGGCCTCCTTTTATAGGCTAAAGGGGTCACCGACAGGTGGCAACGCAGACAGGGGTATAAAAGTAAAAAGAGGGGTTGGTACAACCGCTATCTACAGTGCCCCCTACCTAACTCTGATGGCAGGGGACAAGGGCATTTAATGCCCGTCCGGTCGCCCAAACAGTGCAGGGAAGCGACCGTTAGGGACGCCACCGCCTGCCATGATGGCCTTCTCGTCATCTCTACTTGCCACCTCGCACCGCTTGGCTGCACAGCTCCCCGCCACGTGTGCCTGGAACGATCCTATGGCGACACGTCGTCGGATGCGCTGGAGCGTGGGCGCAGAGTGGTGGCTCCGCCGCGGTAAGTGTCTTGCCGCGGCCGTTGTCTTGCCGCACCCGAAAGCTTGTCGCTCGCCGGGTCTTGCCGGGACGCGCGGCGCGTCGCGGCAAGTTTCTTGGCTGGCCCTCCCGGCAAGCTCCTCTTGCCGGGGCCTTGTCCTTCCCGGCAAGCTCCTCTTGCCGGAGCCTTGTCTTCTTAGTTAAAACACTTTGTTCTTGAATGGCACAAATATGAGCTGCGGAGGATCTTGGCTGATGCCCGACAAGCCTTGCCGCTGGGCGCTACGACTGCCCGTGCACAAGTTCGGGATACTAAGGTACCCCTACTTTAGTACACCGACAACATGGTTCGGAACCAGTGCATATAATGCAATATCCGAGACGCCAAACACTTAATGAGAAGCGATATCGGACTTTGGGCAGTTGATCACAAAATCAAGCCTTTGGTCTATTAACCGATTGGTAATGTCTACCAAAAAATATGATCATGCTGGCTGTTCGGAGAGCTGGAAAGAAATACAATGGTAATGTAAGGGGTGCTTTTAACAAAGTCAATGCCAGGACACCATAAAAAGATGATTTACTACTTTCCACAAGCTCATGACGTCTACCCGTACAATGCGAACGGCTCATGCAGATAAGATGATCTTTTAAAAGAGAGGTTTTTGACAGGGAAAAGGTTTACACAAGGCCTTGATGCGTGGGTTGAAACATCCACTATGCCTTGCTGCACGTTTGCGCCTTCTTTGCTGCATGATATGGTAACTGTCCTCCGAACAAAACGTCGCATGATGAAGTGAGGGTCTTCAAAGAGAACCTTTAGAGGTAACCCTGGTGTAGCGGCTTGATGCCTAGCGGGTCCGGAGGTGTGCTCGTCATCCAAGGACGGGCTGAGAGGACAGTCTGGATCGACCGAACATGTGGGGTTGAACCCCGGTTGGTAGCCCCCAAGGCCGCCCATGGGATGTTTGAACATAATGCGTCTGAGGTACGCAGAGCTCATGAGCGAGGTAGGCACCATGGGGACGTGTCCCTATTTGCAACGAACGCAGGTGGGCTCCCGTGACGGGGACCGGGTACGAGCCCGTTTGACAGAGGGTTTTGCCTTAAGGCGGGCTGGTAGTCCAACCTTCCGGATACAGCCTGATCTTTGGCTGCCAATGCCGCTGTATGCTCTTTTGTTTGAAGAGAGCACTCAGTATTGCCGTTGATCGTTATGATGCCTGAAGGGCCCGTCATTTTGAGCTTAAGATATGCATAGTGCGAGATGTCGTTGAATTTAGCAAACGCGGTCCAGCCAAGGAAGGTGAGGGAGTCCTGGATTAGGGGGTATCCGGACAGCCGGACTATATACTTTGTCCGGACTATTGGAGCCTGAAGATACAAGACTCAAGACTTCGTCCCGTGTCCGGGTGGGACTCTCCTTTGCATGGAAGACAAGCTTGGTGATCCGGATATTATATTTCCTTCCTTGTAACTGTCTCCATGTAAACCCTAACCCTCTCCGATGTCTATATAAACCGAAGAGTTTAGTCCTTAGAGGGACGATCACAATCATAATCATCATAGGCTAGCTTCTAGGGTTTAGCCTCTACGATCTCGTGGTAGATCAACTCTTGTACTACTCATATCATCAATGTCAATCAAGCAGGAAGTAGGGTTTTACCTCCATCGAGAGGGCCTGAACCTGGGTAAACATTGTGTCCCTTGCCTCCTGTTACCATCAGCCTAAGACACGCAGATCGGGACCCCCTACCCGAGATCCGCCGGTTTTGACACTGACATTGGTGCTTTCATTGAGAGTTCCTCTGTGTCGTCGCTGCAAGGCTTGATGGCTCCTCCAATCAACAACAACATGGTCCAGGGTGAGACTTTTCTCCCTGGGCAGATCTTCGAGTTCGGCGGCTTCGCACTGTGGGCCAATTCGCTTGGCCATTTGGAGCAGATCGACAGCTACGCCCCCGGCCACCAGGTCAGGTTTGGAAACCTAAACTACACGACGGATATCTATGGAGACTTGATCTTCAATGGATTCGGGCCTGCGCCGGGAGCGCAGGACAGTCACGATGAGCACGACTTAGACCTGTTGTTGGACAATGCTCGGGATATCGCCCCTGCAGAAGCCCCGGACCTAAATCCGGAGCAGATTGCGTTGCCCGAGGACGGGTGGATGGACCCCGCCCCGGAGGCTGCAAACTCAGCGGCGGTAGAGCCGAACACAGGCCTCACCCCCAAGGAAGCCTGTAACACCGGACCCCCGGACTTGTGTCCGGCTGTAGGTTCCGATCCGTGCACTCCCGAGCCCGCCGAATCTGGTTGGGCTCCGGTAATGGAGTTCACCGCTACGGATATCTTCCAGCACTCGCCCTTTGGCGACGTGCTGAACTTGTTAAAGTCTCTCTCTTTGTCAGGAAGCTCTTGGCCGAACTATGTCCGGCTCGAGTGGGAAGCAGGCGACAAAGGAGTTCGTTGCCCACCCACCACCCACTTCATTGCCACGATCGATGATTTAACCGACGTGCTTGACTTTGACTCCGAAGACATCGACGGTGTGGACGACGATGCAGGAGAAGAACAGGAACCACCGCCCATGGGGCAGTGGACAGCCACCTTCTCATATGATATATATATGGTGGACACTCCAAAAGAAACCAATGGCGATGAGGCAATGGAGGATAACCCCTCAAGGAAGAAAACAAAGCATGGGCGTCGTCGGCGCCGCTCCAAGCCCCGCCACAGCAATACCGGCACAGGTGACGAAAACAGTTCGGATGGTGCCGAAGATGAATATAACCCCGATCAGCCTGCCTTCGAGCAGGCCGAACAAGAAGATGGGCAGGACAACCCAGTCGAACAGGCGGCGGACGGATATCCGGAAGAGGACAACTACATGCCCCCCTCCAAGGACGAGATTAGCCTCGGCAACGACGAGTTCGGCGTACCTGAGGATCCCGTGGAGCAAGAGCGCTTCAAGCGCCGGCTTATGGCCACTGCGAGCAGCCTGAAAAAGAAGAAGCAGCAGCTCCAAGCTGATCAAGATCTGCTCACAGACAGATGGACTGAAGTCCTGGCAGCTGAGGAATATGGACTCGGGCACCAGACGGCTGACCGGCCACCTCATGGCCGGGATAAAATGGCATAGCAGCCCGAATACCAGCCCGCACCCCCACGCCAATACACTACGGCCCGTGGCAATAGGTAGGACCTGCAAGATATACTGGAAAACAAGGCAGGACAACCAAGATCGATCTACGGATCGCGGGGGCGCGCCCCAACACGTGACGATGATCGTCACGCCGGATACACTATGAACAAGTCCGGCCGGGCCGAACATAGCCACCCGGACTCACTCGAACTGCGTAGCCACATAGCCCGGCATAGAGGCGCCGCACACCCCCTCTGTTTCACTGACGAAGTGATGGATCATGAATTCCGAGAAGGGTTTAAACCTGTAAACATCGAATCATACGATGGCACAACAGACCCCGCAGTATGGATCAAAGATTTCCTTCTCTACATCCACATGGCCCGCGGAGACGATCTACACGCCATCAAGTATCTTCCCCTTAAACTCAAAGGACCAGCCTGGCATTGGCTAAACAGCTTGCCGGCAAATTCTGGACTCGATTCCTAACCAAAAAGAACCAAATAGTCGACTGTCCGGACGCTGAAGCACTGGCGGCCTTTAAGCATAATATCCGTGACGAGTGGCTTGCCCGACACCTCGGCCAGGAAAAACCAAAATCCATGGCAGCTCTCACGACACTCATGACCCACTTTTGTGCGGGCCAGGATAGCTGGTTGGCTTGCAGTAGCACCATGCCGATAAACTCAGGCACCTCAGATGTCCGCGACAATAACGGCAAGCCACCGTGCAACAGACATAAGCGACGGAACAATGGCGATAACACCGAAGACACGGTAGTCAACGCCGGATTCAGTGGCTCAAAATCCGGTTAGCGGAAAAAGCCATTCAAAAGAAACAATCAGGGACCGTCCAGTCTGGACCGCATACTTGAACGCTCGTGCCAAATTCATGGCACCCAGGATAAGCCAGCCAACCACACTAACAGAGACTGCTGGGTGTTCAAGAAGGCCAGTAAAATAAACGCCGAAAACAAGGACAAGGGGCTGCACAGCAACGATGACGAAGAGCCCCGATGTTCGAACACAGGTGGGCAGAAGAAATTTCCTCCCCAGGTGAAAACGATCAACATGATCTATACCACCCATATTCCCAAACGGGAACGGAAGAGAGCACTACGGGACCTCTATGCGATGGAGCCAGTCGCCCCAAAATTCAACCCATGGTCAGCCTGTCCGATCACCTTTGATCGTTGGGATCACCCTACCAGCATCCGTCACGGCGGTTCAGCCGCACTGGTCCTAGACCCAATCATTGACGGATTCCACCTCACGCGCGTCCTTATGGATGGCGGCAGCAGCCTGAACCTGCTTTATCAGGACACAGTGCACAAAATGGGCATCGACCCTTCAAGGATCAAGCCCACCAAAACCACCTTCAAAGGTGTAATCCCAGGAGTAGAGGCTCGGTGCACGGGCTCCATAACACTGGAAGTGGTCTTCGGATCTCCGGATAACTTCCGAAGCGAGGAGTTAATCTTTGATATCGTCCCTTTCCGCAGTGGTTATCACGCACTGCTAGGACGAACCGCATTCGCTCGATTCAATGCGGTACCACACTATGCATACCTCAAGCTCAAGATGCCAGGACCTCGTGGGGTCATAACAGTCAACGGAAACATGGACCGCTCTCTCCGTACAAAAGAGCACACTGCAGCTCTCGCAGCAGAAGTACAATGCAGCCTTCTCCGACAAACCACCAATCCGGTGACAACAACCCCGCACACCGTCAAGCAACTCTGGAGTACCCCGCAACAAGATCACCAGGCACGCCAAGAGCGCGACTAGCAGTCCGGCCTCCGCTCAAGCCCCATCAAAGCAGCATTCATGCCGCGCGTACACAATTACGCACTTAAAATACCATGGGCATAGGCGGAGGCGCAACAGTGACTCATTCAACAGTGCGGTATAACCGCAACATACTTTAATAACCCCCCTTCACCTTTCAGGACACTGCTTTCGGGAAGCCTCTTCAGAAGAGCCGGATTGTCGGACTTACACATGAGGGGAAACCAAGGAGGCAACAGGCTTTGCGCAGAAAGGGAATACCCAGGTGGAATCTGTTCACGATCGTTATATCTGTTTTATATACCTACATGCAGCCCGCCCTTGGATAGGACATGTTAAATAGCCCTATTTACCTATGCTCAAACGCATTCATTGTAAACATACGCCTAAACGTATTTTTCATCAATGAGAGATAATATATAGCGTCAGCTTATTATTCCCATTTTGCACATTTTTTTATATAAATGTTCATTCAATATTGCATCCGTACACCTTGGTACGTTCAACTTGCCAAGGGCTTCTTATGATGCCCCACAATACGGCAAGACAAGTCCGAACACTTTCAACAGTGCGGCACCCCGAACTTATAGCACTATATGCATCAGCTCCGAATCATGTCTTGGGTCAATAGTTGGGTTTGCCCGGGTCCCTTGTTTTGGTACCTTACGTTCCATTATATCGGCTAAGGTAGCGCATGGAGAACTACTGCGATTGTGTCCCGGTTCTTTCGGACGAGCACCTCAGTAGAGAAAGCCGAAAACTGACCGACATGATGCGGCGAGAGTTGGTCGTTGTTTGAGAGGTCTTAAAATCCTTAAAGATTTTTTTCGCTTCAGGCGAGGAATCGACTTTGTCCAACTTAGGCATATATAGCGGCCCAATTCGGCCTTCCAAATTCTAGGGGCTTCGCCGAAATTTAAAATTATAGACTTCTATGGCTAAGTGAAAGTTATAAAGCCGCATAGTCCGATTGCCTTGTTCGCTGCGCCAGACACCTCCTTAAGGGACCAAAAATTTGGATAAAGAGTGTCCGCGTTTTTCCAGGAACACCCCGGTACTAGTTACGTGGGGGCTGAAGCCGACGACTGGCCTACTTTTAGAATTTTATAAACAGCCGCATAGAAGGTAATATTTTAAATCAAAAAGCGCTATATAGCGCAAGTAGCTTCGTCTTTATATTACAACGACGACAGAAGTACATTTATTCAAAGATCATGTCCTTGGTACATTCTTCGGCCACGAGACGAGCGCCTTTCATGACACCATCATAATACTTTTTGGGACAGCGATGCGCCTTGTCCTCCGGCGGCCCGTCCTTCACCAGCTTCTCCGCATCCAGCTTGCCCCAATGCACCTTCGCACGGGCAAAGGCCCGGCGGACACCCTCAATGCAAATGGATCGCTTGATGACTTCAAGCCGCGGACAGGCATCTACCATCCGCTTGACCAAGCCGAAGTAGCTAGTGGGCAGGGGCTCACTAGGCCACATCCGGACTATGAAATCTTTCATAGCCACTTCGGCCGCCCTGTGGGGTTCAACCAACTGCTTCAGTTGGTCACTCAGAGGAATTGGGTGTTCGGCTCCAGCATACTGGGACCAGAACAACTTCTTCGTTGAGCTCCCCTCCTTGGCACGATAGAACTCCGCATCATCTAATACGCTGCGTGGCAGATCTGCGAATGCCCTTGGAGAGCTCCAAATTCAGGTAAGTAAAAGAAACGCCTCCTCCACATGCTTGCTTTGCATAAAAAATGTATTACCCACCGCTATCTTCTTGGCCGCCTGGATCTCTTGCTGGGCCTTTTCGGCTTCGGCCTTGGCATCTTTCAAACTGGCAAGGGCCTTCGCAAGCTCAGACTCCTTCATCTTGAGGTCATGCTCCAAGGTCTCGAACTTCTTGCCGAGCTCCTGGAGCTCTTGCTGCACCTCGCCCACCCTAGCATTCTGCTTCTCGCGCTTGATGCGCTCCAGGGCCGCCTTGTCTTCGACCTCGGACAATGCTTTCTTCAAAGATGCCACTTCAGTTGTGGCCCCTATTTCAAAGTCACGACGCTTTGTTGTTAGAATCACAATTTTTGACTATTCTTTATGATATTCGAACAAGGTACCACAAACCTTTGTTCTCTTCGAGCTGCCTCTTCGTGAGGCCAAGCTCTCCTCGTGCCTGCTCCAGGTACCATTTTAGTCCGGCGACCTCAGCCGTACGGGCAGTAGCAGCAAGCAGCACTGCCTGCTTATTCACATGCACATTTAATATTAGACTCCCGCGGATTATTATCGATGCTCCGTTTGGCTGTTCATTCCGAACACCAAACAGAGTATCAGGGGCTACTACCTATCGGGTAATAACTTCACACATTTTTTGATTGCCTACCTCAAAACCCGTCAAGAGGCTGGTGCAGGCTTCGGTTAGTCCGCTCTTGGCGGACAGAACCTTCTGAATCACCGCACTCATCAGAGTACGATGCTCTTCATCTTATAGCCCGTGTGCCCGGCGTCTGGAATCTCGCCTTGGGGCGTCTCCAGAGTCACCTCCCCCTGCTCGGGGAGCCTTTGGGACAACACCTCCATGTCATCCGCAGGCCGAGGAGTAGTGGTCGTCGGGAGCGAGTTCATCGCTGAATCACTCAAGGACCCGTCCGAAGACGATACCTCAGGATGGACCCTGGCCGGACTACATATATGAGTTCGGCATTATAACAAACTATGAAGCGAAATCTCACTAAAGTATAACAAAGTGCGGATACTTACGATCTTACTAGGGGCTTTCCCCTGGGCAGCCACTCCTCCTCGCTATAAGCAGCAGTGGTGGAGTAATTCGGAAGGGACGCCTTTCCATTCTTGGGCGTCCTAGCCTCCCCCTCCGGGGTGGCTTTCCTCTTCTTCTCCTCCCCAGTGCGGGGAGGCAGAGTTTCTTCGTGTTCCCCCACCTCCGCAGGAGGAATCTGCCACGTCGTCTTCAGACGACGAGGGTATGACGGCCTTGCGCCGGGGACCCTTCTCGGTCCCCTGGCCCGCCTTCTTAGGCCCCCCCATCCTCTCCGGATGGGGCGGCCCCTTCGTCTTCTTCCTCCCCTTCGGGGGAGGAGTGTGCCTCATCGTCTTTGGATGAGGCGTCCGGTACGACCTTAAGGCAGAGACCCTTCCTGGTCCCCGGGGCCTTCTTTTCGGCCTTCTTTTCCGGCGCCTTGTAGGGCGCCGGGACAAGCATCTCCGTCAGGAGAGCATCTGCTAGGCCCGCTAGCAATGGAGCCGGACAGTCGATCCACTCCGCCGTCTCCACATACTCCTGATCAAATACACACAATAACTTAAGATTCCCCCATAAGTACATTGGGAAAAACTACATCCGGTGATAGTCAGAGAACTCACCGGACGGGGGAGCCGCGTGGCATGGAGTCCACGGTCCTCGGATGTGGGAGGAGGTATCTCGGAGGCCTTGAACAGCACCTTCCACGCGTCTTTATGCGTCATGCCGTAGAGCTTTCGAAGCATCTGGTGTTCGGTCGGGACGAACTCCCATAGATTAAATACCCGTCTTTGGCACAGAAGATTCCGGCGGATGAGCATGACCTGGACCACGTTGACAAGCTTCATTTTTTTGTCCTTCATATTCTTGACGCAGTTTTGGAGTCCGGTCAGCTCCGCAGGCTCGCCCCAGGCCAGACCCTTCTTTTCCCAGGAGGTGAGCCGCATGGGGATTCCGGATCGGAATTCGGGGGCCGCCGCCCAGTTGGTGTCACGCGGCTCGGTGATGTAGAACCACCCCGATTGCCACCCTTTCACGGTCTCCGCGAAGGAGCCGTCAAGCCAGGTGACGTTGGGCATCTTGCCCACCATGGCACCTCCGCACTCCGCTTGCTGGCCGCTCACGATCTTCGGCTTCACGCAGAAGATTTGTAGCCACAAGCCAAAGTGAGGCTTGATGCGGAGGAAGGACTCACACATGACGATGAACGCCGAGATGTTGAGGACGAAATTTGGGGCTAGATCATGGAAATCTAGCCGTAGTAGAACATGAGCCTGCGGACGAAGGGATGAAGTGGAAACCCCAGTCCATGGACGAAGTGGGTGAGAAACATGACCCTTTTGTGGGGTTTCGGGGTTGGAATGACCTGCCCGTCGTCCGGTAGCTGGTGCGTGATGTCTGCGGCCAAGTATCCGGCCGCCCGAAGATTCGCAATATGCTTCTCCTTCACGGTGGAAGCCACCCACTTGCCTCCTGCTCCGGAGATGTTTAGCTGTGCGGAGAAGTCTTGGACTAGGGTGCTGGAGCTCGAGGAGACAAGGATGAGCAAAGGAGGAAGAAGGCGTGGGTAAAATGGGGAACCCTTATCCCTTTATAGAGGCGACGAGAGCGGTGCGCCTCCCCACTTGCCCATTGAGAATCGCTTACTTCTGAAGCGCCACGATTGATGGCGCGGTTGGATTACCCATACCCGTATTGATGAGAATCCCGTGATAAGGGGACACGATCTCTGCTTTGACAAGACGTGTCAAGGAAACCGCCTCGCAATATGCGTTGTGGCTGGTTGTGGGAAAACGGTTTGAATAAAGACCCGACCGTAGTGACATGTCACGTTGTCTAAAAAGTTGTCAACAGATTACATTTGTGAAGTATCATTCTCTCTATGGTGGTATGTGAAGATCATATTACAGATCCGGACACGGTTTGAGTGTTCGATAATTACTTTGGAGTATTCGGAGAAGGAACCCGCCTTGCAATGCCGAAGACAAACTGCGCGCCGGACTCATTGTCGTTGAAGCCTGGTTCAGGGGCTACTGAGGGAGTCCTGGATTAGGGGGTATCTGGATAACCAGACTATATACTTTGTCCGGATTATTGGAGCGTGAAGATACAAGACTCAAGACTTCGTCCCATGTCCGGGTGGGACTCTCCTTTGCGTGGAAGACAAGCTTGGCGATCTGGATATTATATTTCCTTCCTTGTAACTGACTCCATGTAAACCCTAGCCCTCTCGAGTGTCTATATAAACCGGAGAGTTTAGTCCTTAGAGGGACGATCACAATCATAATCATCTTAGGCTAGCTTCTAGGGTTTAGCCTCTACGATCTCGTGGTAGATCAACTCTTGTACTACTCATATCATCAATATCAATCAAGTAGGAAGTAGGGTTTTACCTCCATCGAGAGGGCCCAAACCCGGGTAAACATTGTGTCCCTTGCCTCCTGTTACCATCAGCCTAAGACGCACAGATCGGGACCCCCTACCCGAGATCCGCTAGTTTTGACACCGACAGAGGGCGTGATAGCCACTATGAAATGACGCAATATTGTAGATCAAGTCCTTGCTCTAGAAATTGTCTGGAGATCCAAATACGACCACAAGGATCATGGTCCCCAAGCACCGGGCCTCCACGCCCGGAATCACCCCCTTGAAGGTGGTTGATGAGGACATCAATACCATTGTTACACCCACAACCCCTCCTGCTATACATACTGGACCAATTACTAGAGCTCGCGCACGCCAATTAAAATACTAGGTACTTTCGTTTCTTGGTAATGATTCTAATGTTCATGAGAATATGCTGCTGCTTAAATTGGATAGATTTATTTTGCTTAAAAATGAAGGGCCTAGCTGGGAGAAGGATGAACATTGGAGCAAGAACTAGCATGGAGATGATGGCATGCGCAAGGGGAACAAGAACAGAGTTACAAGTGATGATTTCAGGACTTTGAAGCCACCATAATGAGTGCATGAAGCCTTGGACGAAATATACAAGATGCCACTTCATAAATTTCGTCCAGAGGCTATTCTAGGTGCTGCGTCACCTTATTATTGGGCTAGGCCCACGTAATTTCGAAATACATAAGTAAGGCTGTTTTTAGAGCTCGTATGTGTGGGGAAACAAGAGATAGGGTTGGTTTCGGACCCCTCCTCCAAGGGCCACGAAATCCCCGCCCCCTCTTCCTCCATATATACAGCCCTTAGGGCACCGTTTAGACTTTGGGTTTTGTTTAGATTAAAAGTTCGCCATAGCTGCAACTTCGCGTACTTTGTTTGTGTTCAACGACCAGACCAAGACGTCACAGAAGCCCATATTGATCAATAAAGCTTTCATCTTATATTTGCAATATCCATATTGCAATCTCAATTTCTTGCTTGTTCTTTGTTTGCTCGTAGGAAATAAACCCTCGTGGTCAGGTTGATCATGCTCCGGCATGGTCAATAACCTCTCGGAGTTGGTTTAGCGATTGCTAAGGCGCGACGTCCCTGCACGTACGTAGTCGGATAGTCAAAGTCTAGTCCTCTGAAACGATAATCACCATCTCATCGAAAGACGGGACACCTTTGCCTCTATCAAGTGGTATCAGATTTCCAGGTTGCTCGGTGAGATTTTACAGTTTTCGTGGTTTAGATCGTGTCTGTTCTTCATACCTACTGAGGGAGTCCTGGACTAGGGGGTGTCCGGACAGCTGGACTATCATCGTCAACCGGACTCCTAGACTATGAAGATACAAGATTGAAGACTTCGTCCCGTGTCCGGATGGGACTTTCCTTGGCGTGGAAGGCAAGCTTGGCAATACGGATATGTAGATCTCCTACCATTATAACCGACTCTGTGTAACCCTAGCCCTCCCTGGTGTCTATATAAACCGGAGGGTTTTAGTCCGTAGGACACGACAACCATTACCACAATCATACCATAGGCTAGCTTCTAGGGTTTAGCCTCCTTGATCTCATGGTAGATCCACTCTTGTACTAACCATATCATCAATATCAATCAAGCAGGAGTAGGGTTTTACCTCCATCGAGAGGGCCCGAACCTGGGTAAAAACATCGTGTCCCTTGTCTCCTATTACCATCTGCTTAGGCGCACAGTTCGGGACCCCCTACTCAAGATCCGCCGGTTTTGACACCGACATTGGTGCTTTCATTGAGAGTTCCTCTGTGCCGTCACCAATAGGAAGGATGCCTCTTCCCGTCTTCAAGGACGGTATCTTCGCTAAAGGAGCCTTGGCCGCCAGCCAAACTATCCGGCTAGGTGGTTTTCTCATAACCGCCTATTCGGCCACCGCTTTGACAACGACCTCTCAGGTCGTCAAAAGCAATTTTCACGTCAGCTCGGAATTCACCAAGCGGCAAGATCCAATAGAGCTCTCGTTCGTAAACGAACTCTTGGATCGCATCGCCGCCCTGGGAGTTGCTATAGACTGCAATCAGATTGGGCTTAAAACCAATCTGAGAGAGATTAACCCTCCCCAGGTCACCCACCACGTTGCAATGGTAGAGGAACAACGCGGCGACTCTTCTCCTGTATTGAAAACTAGTCATGTCCGGGCTCCCAAACCCTCCATGCCGGATTCCCGCGGAGGGATGAACTTTGATCAAGCACTGAACCTAAAGTCAGGCATCGGACCGGACTCGTTGGACAACATCCAGCAATCCAAGCTTCCAAATTCGGAAACTTCTCGGCCTTGAGCCTCAAGATGGGTAGGGTTCCGGACTTAATTCCACCCACACGCCCAGACATATGCGATCTACCTCTAATCCGGCAAGAGCCCACTGAAACAGTACATCACTACTGGGCCAGATTCCTCCTGGTCATGGACATGATAAAGGACTGTCGAGAGGAAAATGCAATTTCAATTTTCTGCAATAATTGCACGGACGAGGGAATCTTGAACGCCGTCAGCCGTCGTGAAATTACATGCTTCACCGACCTGGCGTCCATAGTATGAAAGTACTATGCGATGGAGAGTTTCCGGAAAACCGAAACTAAGTTTTGGGACAATCCGGCCCCGGATACAACCCTAGTCCGCAACAAAAGGGTTCATTACACTCAGGCACCAGGTACAAAAACCAAAAAGCAAAAACCCCATAAAGGGCACAGAACCGTACTGGAGGGATGGCTTAGCAGACCCTGTAAAATTCACAGTACAGAAGGCGCCACCCCAACACATAGCCTTCGAGCATGTTGGATACTGCGGCAGGTGGCCAAAAGTGGCGAGGAGCTTCTAGCCCCGGAAAACCACTCCAACAATACCAGTATGGTATCAACAGTCTTTGAGACTTATGCATCAAATAATATGCGGAAACGAACAATCCGCAGCCTCGCCGAAGTCTACCAAGTAGCAACAACTAATCCATGGAGCGACACGGCCATCACCTTCAACGCCAGCGATGAACCTAAATTCCGAACAGCCCAAGCACCAGCTGCATTGGTCCTCAGTCCGATAGTGGACGGCTTTCGTCTTACCAAGGTACTCATGGACGGCAGCAGCGGACTAAACCTCATTTACGAGGAAACTCTTCAAAAAATGGAAATAGACTGGAGCCGCATTGAGCGAAGCAGCACAACCTTCAGAGGAATAATCCCCAGCCGGGAAGCGTGCTGCACAGGAAAAATCACACTTGATGTGGTGTTTGGCTCGCCGGACAATTACAGGTCCGAAGAAGTCACGTTCTAAGTAGCCCCGTTCAGCAGCCGATACCATGCTATATTAGGACGGGAGGCATTCACAATTTTTCAAGCCATACTCCATTACGGGTACATGAAGCTTAAGATGCCCGGGCCCGACGGAACAATCACTCTCGCTAGTGATCTGGACATAGCACTCCGCGCCGAAAACAAGACAGCCGCATTAGCCCTGGAGGCACTATCCGAAGCCCTAGCGGCAGAAGAACTCACCGCGCTGCGCTCTACGGTAAATTGGGACGATGTGATACTCGATAAGAGATCCAAGTCCACCTCTTTCAAACCAGCGGACGAAATAGTCAAATTCCAAGTCCACCCAACGGACCCAACAAAGACGGCCTCCATCGGGGCATAGTTGAACCCTGATGTATACGCCGCACTGCGAGAATTCCTTCGGGAAAATTGGGACATCTTTGCCTGGCACCCTTCAGATATGCCAGGAATCCCACGCAGATTGGCAGAACACAGCCTAAACATCCTAAAAGGATTCAAGCCAGTCAAACAGGCTCTTCGGCGATTTTCCGAACCCAAAAGACAGGCAATGGGAGAAGAGCTGGCCAAATTACTGGAAGCCGGATTCATCAGAGACATCAGACATCCGGACTGGCTAGCAAACCTGGTAATGGTACCAAAGAAGGACAAATCCTGGCGCCTATGTGTCGATTTTAAAGACCTCAACAAGGCCTGCCCAAAGGATCCCTTCCCCCTCCCCCACATCGACCAAATAATAGATGCTACTGCAGGGCACGATTCATGGTGCTTCCTTGACGCATATTCCGGCTACCATCAAATCAAGATGGCGGAAGCGAACCAAGCTGCAACGGCATCCATTACTCCATATGGACCATTCTGCTTCAACACGATGCCCTTCGGACTTAAAAAGGCCGGCGCAACATATCAGCGCATGATTCAGACATGTCTGGCTACCCAGATCGGCAAAATAGTAGAGGCATACGTAGACGACGTAGTCGTCAAAACCAAACACGTCGAAACTCTAGTAGACGATTTGAGGCTCACATTCGACAACCTCCGAGCATATGACATCAAGCTGAATCCGGAAAAATGCGTTTTTGGCGTACCAGCCAGAAAGCTCCTGGGATTCATTGTATCCGGTAGAGGAATTGAAGCGAACCCAGCCAAGATCCGAGCTCTGTCACAGCTGGATATTCCCAAGGACCTCAAACAAATACAAAAATTGACTGGATGCGTGGCGGCTCTAAGCCGCTTTATCTCCCGCTTGGGAGAAAAGGCATTGCCCCTCTATCGCCTCCTCAGGCGCACCGAACACTTCGAGTGGACGGATGCTGCCACTGCCGGACTCGAAGAAATCAAAGCCATATTGGCAACAAATCCGGTCCTGGCCGCACCTAACCTGGGCGAACCAATGTTATTATACATCGCGGCAACACATCAAGTTGTAAGCGCGGTACTCGTTGTCGAACGAGAAACAGAAGGGCACAAATTCCCTCTTCAAAAACCAGTGTACTACGTATCCACTGTCTTAACTCCCTGCAAGTCCCGGTACCCGCACTATCAAAAGATAGCGTATGCGGTGTTCATGGCATCCCGGAAGCTCCGACACTACTTTCAAGAGTGTTTGATAACAGTGGCCTCCGAAGTGCCCCTCAATGACATTATAAACAACCGCGACGCGACGGGCAGGATTGCAAAATGGGCCATTGAGCTCTTACCATTCGATATAACTTATAAACCTCGGTGAGCTATAAAGTCACAAGTCTTAGCTGACTTCGTCGCCGAATGGACTGAAGCCGAACTCCCTAAAGAGTACGGTGCATACTCCAACTAGATTATGCATTTTGACGGCTCCAAAATGTTGGCCGGCTTGGGGGCTGGCATCGTACTGACGTCCCCAACCGGGGATACAGTCCAATATGTACTTCAGATAATGTACACGGACTCCAACAATGCGGCCGAATATGAGGCCCTCCTACATGGCCTCCGGATGGAAATCTCCATGGGCATTCAACGCCTAGAGGTGCACGGGGATTCAAACCTCGCAATACCCCAAGTAAATGGAGACTTTGACGCCAAGGATCCGAAAATGGTAGCCTATCGTAACGCTATCCTAAAAATGTCAGCTCGGTTCGAAGGGCTCGAGTTCCACCATGTAGCCCGAGATAATAACCAAGCAGCCGACATACTAGCACGCATCGGCGCAAAACGCGACGCAGTACCTCCTAACATCTTCCTGGAACGGCTCTTTAAGCCATCCGTACTATGGGAAGAGGAGTCCGGAAATAACAACCCGGAGGCAGCCGCACCACCCAACACAGAACAATCTGACACAATCGGTGATTCAGCCGATGAAATAACACCTTCAGCCCACGAAATAATGGCAGTAATCGCCCCGTGGACAGAGCCGTTCCTAGCCTACTTACTTAGGCAGGAGCTTCTCGAAGACCAAAATGAGGCCCGCTGCATAGTCCGACGATCTAAAGCCTACAAGGTCCGCGAGGGAGAACTCTATAAGAAAAGCACAACCGGAGTCCTTCAACGGTGTATCTCCGAAGAGGAAGGGCGAAACCTCCTGGCTGAAATTCATGCCGGACTAGGCGGACACCATGCTGCAGCCCGGGCCCTTGTAGGCAAAGCATTCCGTATAGGATTTTATTGGCCGACGGCCCGGGCAGATGCTCAGGACTTAGTCCAAAGATGCGTCGGTTGTCAGCTCTTAAAGGGGGAACCCACAAGCAAAGGTACCTATGCCACCCACCGCCCTCAAAACTATACCCATTACCTGGCCGTTCACGGTCTGGGGGCTTGACATGGTTGGACCCCTTAAAGGGGGAACCCACAAGCAAAGGTACCTATTGGTCATGGTAGACAAATTCACCAAATGGATAGATGCCAAGCCAGTTAAAACGGCAGAGTCCGGACCAGTGATAGACTTCATATCCGGGGTAATACACCGTTACGGTGTCCCCCATAGCATCATTACCGATTACGGCACGAACTTCACGGCCGACGAGGTTAAATCATGGTGCAAAAACATGGGCATTAAGCTCGATTACGCTTCAGTCTATCATCCTCAAACCAACGGTCAAGTGGAACGAGCAAATGGTCTCATAATGAGCGGCATCAAACCCAGACTAGTGCGGTCCCTTACAAAATCTGACACGCACTGGGTAGAGGAGCTCGACTCCGTACTCTGGGTGCTGCGGACAACGCCCAATCGTACTACCGGATTCACACCATTTTTTATGGTATACGGCGCAGAAGTAGTTTTGCCCTGCGACATAACTCATGACTCACCTCGAGTGCGCATGTACGAAGAAAGAGAAGCCGAGCTGGATCAGCAGGACAGCTTGGACGCATTGGAGGAAGAACGCGACGTCGCCAAGGCTCGTTCCACATTCTATCAGCAGCAGGCTCGAAGATATCAAAGCAGAGAAGTACGGGCCAAGACTTACAACGTTGGCGAACTAGTTCTACGCCTGCCGGACAAGAAAAAGGACAAGCTCAAGCCCAAATGGGAAGGCCCCTTCATTATCGATCAAGTCCTGACAGGCGGAGTGTACCGTCTGCGAAATGCATCGGACAACCGACTCGAGCCGAACTCATGGAACGCAACCCGCCTCCGAAGATTCTATGCCTAGCGCTGGACTAAGAGTTCGTCCCCTTCCCCCGTCCAACTTTTTACACTTCAGCTGTCTTTTGTTTCTCTTTTTTTCTCTCATCCCTTTTTCATACAAGCCCTTAAAGGCCTACTTGCGCATTGTTCGCACACACTTGATGTGCTATCCGCACTCATTATACCTGGGGGCTTTTTTACCAGAAGCTTACTTATAAGGGCTTCATGCCCAACACACGTGTCAAACTTCCACATGTACCTTTTATTCACCATTATATGCATCGATATGACTTAAGTTTTGGCCAAGCTGGGTTGCTTGGCTCCTGTGCTTACCCCTACGTTCCCGATTGTTCGGCTAGGAGGTAAAGGGAGCACCTCTGCGATTGTTACTGCCGGGTCAGCCGGATGTGTATCTCAGACTGGGTGAAGCCGAAAGCTAGCGTTCTTAAGGGAATATTTGGTCGGTGACTTGAAAGATGATTTTTTACCTATTTATTTATCTGCCCCCAGATGTTTCTCTACTCTTTTCGCAGTCCGGACATGCACTTTAGGGCATGCCTCCCAGGGAAAGGAACCCTTAACGGAACTATTCTCCCTGGAAGATGTTTCTTACTAACCATGTAATATAACATAACTAGTTGGGCACTTGTCTGATAAAGCACTAATGACCCCTACGCCTGGTCTCCATGCATGCCCCGGTTGTTTCTTAACCGAGAAGGTATTCGGACACACTCCGGACTCTAGAGTCCCGAGGTTGAAGCGAAAAGGTTGGCAAAGACAAACGATCTACAATCCGGCTAGAAGGCATTCTACATGTCATTTTAAAATACATTGTCAAATTGACTGACTGTATTCTTCCTCAATCCCGTCTAACAGGCTGTCTAATTTACAGTCCCATTGGGAAAATTTAGCGGCCAACTCTACTTGGCCGTACACTAAACTCACAGGGATCTCCTTCCCATCGGGCCCCACAGGTCCGACCTCGGCCATGTGGTTGGGATCCGCCTTCTTGTACCGCATCTTCACCATGGCCCAGGCCTCCCTGGCACCTTGGCGGCAGGCCGAAATCTTCGATAAACCGAAGCGCTGCCGCGTTCCCTGAAGCTTCTCCCTAAGCTCTCCAAGGCCCTCGGGTAGGGAGAGGGACAGCCATAAGGCCTGGACGGCGCCGCTCATTACCTGCCGAACTTGTTCGAGCAGTTGCACCAACTCGGGAAGTTGATCACCCGTTGATACGGGCATCTCCTCCGCAGGGTGACCTGTGAGCACACCTACAGACATATTTTTGTCAATTGACTTCCTCGCCGAACTCTTCTTTTCAAAGGAGTTCGCTCAAGCACTTACTATAGATGCCGCGACGAAGCCGCTGATTCTCCTTCACGGAGCCAGACAGCTCGGCCCGAACACCTTTCAGCTCTTCTCCAAGCTGGGCGTGGGCATCCTGGAGCTTGTTCCTTTCCTGCTGCACCCTCGTCAGCACCCTCTCGCCGGCCTTCAGCTGGCGCAGTAATTCTTGCCGGTCCGGATCCTGTTCGGCACCACCTGCAATATCATTGTTAGACTTACACGTACGCTGCACACCGATTATCTTTTCGAAATAATGTGTTACCAGGAGGGGTCTTTGTGCTTCCTCCTGCGGCAGCTAGTGCGGCCTCAAGTTGGGCCTTGCACTCTTCTAGCTCCTGGGACAGTCGGGTATTCTTCTCTGTAAGACCCTGCATATCAAATGATCCTCAAATCAGTTATTCCAACTACTTTAAGTCTCGGGGGCTACTGGCATATACAACTATTAAAATCTCTTACCCGTATGTCCTTTACATACTGCTCCGTGGCTCTGGTTAAACCATCTTGAGCAGCACGGAGGTGCATGTCCCCCGCGTTAAAGGCATTCAACGCCTCGGGGGAGAAGCATGCGTCATGAAAAACTGTCCGGCGGCGCCTATGGTTCATGGCGCTCTCCACCTCAGACCTGGTGGCGGACAGTCTGTCGGCATCCTCCGTTGGAGGAGTATCTGGCTCACGCCTTGCGCTCGCCTCCCCCTCCAGACCAGGCGTTGGAGCCTGGCTGGCAGAAGCTGGGTTGGCAACTCGTACGCCCACAGTCCAGTGGGCACTCTTTCTCCTGCAAATGTCATGAGCATTCAAACACTTCCTAGGAACTTTGTCCTAAATAACAATCGTGAGCCATACCGTTGCAGTGACGTCTCGAACCACGCCGCACTCCTCTTCCGCCTGCTGGGCCGGACTGACCCTTGTTGGCCAGCTGCCGCGGCCTTGGCCTCTAGCCCTGAAGGCGCCCCCTGCGAGACACCATTGTATACGGTGATCAGAAATACGCAAGGATGAAAATAATGGTGTCGCGACTGCGGTCACAATCACCTGGGGAGCCGGAGATATGCCGGGGTAGTCAGCCGTAATGGCGACTAGAGCATTATCCATGCTGAGCTGGTGAAACACCCCATCAATTAGCTCCACCTTTATATCCGGATCCTCTTCGGAGGACGGATCAAGGGATCTTTCTGGATCCTCGGGCTGTGGAGCCGGACTATGTATGCTCTCCATAGTCCGGCGCAGATCCTGCGTAAAAACCGTAAAGTAAGGTACTTAACTTTGGAAGCGTGGGTCGGAGAACCCATTTAATGGGCTCGTCTGGAGGAAGTCCTCGTTCTCCCCCTTGTACAGGCCGGACAGAATCTTTACCAGGTCTTCGGCCGATCCCGGCCCTTGGCGGCCATGACGAGTGGCATCATTCTCTCCGTTGAACTCCCACATGGGGTGGCCCCTGTACTGCAGCGGCTGCACCCCCCGCATGATGCACGTGGCCATGACCCCAATCATGGTTAGTCCGGAATGGGCCAGTAACCTTATCCGGCCCATCAAATAATGGACGCTCTTGTCCCCCTCCAGCTGGGGGCTCCGCGGACGCCAACTCAGACGTTTCTTCAGAGGAGCATTGCTGAACTCCGGGAGGCCGATCCGAACAGGGTCCGGCAGCGGAGCGTCTTCTACGTAAAACCATTTGGAAGGCCAGTCTTCGGACGCCTTCTTGGGGGTTCCGGATGGATATCCGGTCCCGGCGATGCGCCATATTTCGGCACCGCCCACTTGATATATGGACCCCTCGTGAGAGCGGGGTACGAGGCAAAATAACCTCTTCCACAACACAAAATGGGGCTCGATGCCCAGAAATAGCTCGCAAAGAGCTACGAAGCCCGCAATATGAAGAATCGAGGCCGGCGTGAGGTGATAGAGATGGAGTCTGTAGAACTCCAGAAGCCCGTGGAGGAACGGATGTACAGGAAATCCGAGCCCCCTTATCAGATAGGGGATGAAGCATACCCGCTCCCCTTTGTTGGGACTTGGGGTAGCCTCCGCTTGCTTCCCACCTTTGTAGGTGGCCAGCCCGGCTCGAACCGGAACCATAAAGGCCAGAGGAAGATATCCCTCCGCTTGGAGCGTCACTAGCTCGCTGTGAGGGACAGAACATCTCCTCCAATCTCCTGGCAGAGGGCTGGAGCGCGAGAGGAGGATCCGCATCGACGGTCCATGGTGGAATGGATTTTTTGTCAGAGGCAATCCAATGAGTACTCGCGGAAGGAAGATGGTGTGATTTGGATCTGATTCTTGCCTCTCTTATAGGCAGATTATTTGCACAGCTAGGGGGTAAAACATAAAAAACACCCTGGCTTTTCGCATTCGTGCGATGCTTGGAAGAAGGCCATTATTGGGCGTGGAAGCCAAGGAGCACAATGTTTACAAAAGAGCCGGACACTGTTCGGCAGGTACATGGAACTTAAAGGAGAACCCGCCTTGCAACGCCGACGCGCTGGACTTATCGTCATTGAAGCCTGGTTCGGGGGCTACTGAGGGAGTCCTGGACTAGGGGGTGTCCGGACAGCCGGACTATCATCGTCAGCCGGACTCCAAGACTATGAAGATACAAGATTGAAGACTTCGTCCCGTATCCGGATGGGACTTTCCTTGGCGTGGAAGGCAAGCTTGGCAATACGGATATGTAGATCTCCTACCATTGTAACCGACTCTGTGTAACCCTAGCCCTCCCCGGTGTCTATATAAACCAGAGGGTTTTAGTCCGTAGGACACGACAACCATTACAACAATCATACCATAGGCTAGCTTCTAGGGTTTAGCCTCCTTGATCTCGCGGTAGATCAACTCTTGTACTACCCATATCATCAATATCAATCAAGCAGGAGTAGGGTTTTACCTCCATCGAGAGGGCCCGAACCTGGGTAAAAACATCGTGTCCCTTGTCTCCTGTTACCATCCACCTAGACGCACAGTTCGGGACCCCCTACCCGAGATCCGCTGGTTTTGACACCGACACCTACAGTCCACGAAAAAGCCACAAAAAAAATTAGGGTTAGATCATCATATCTGAACCAGTCTTAGCCTTTGCATAGTCTTTTCAGTATTTTGCTTTGTTGAATTTGCCGTTGCATCATCGTGTCAATTTGTGGTCTTAGCGTCTAGTCCTTTAGAGTTTCGAGTTCTGTCACAGTTTGTCACGCCGCCGCCGCACGATCCTACCACCGCTGCCATGTACCACCACCGCTGCCATATCCTACCACCGCTGCCATATACCACCACCGCTGCCATATCCTACCACCGTTACCATATACCATCACCGCCACCATATACTACCATATATCCACCACCAATCTGAGTTCTTTTCATATTAGGTTTGTTTTCGAAATCCATTTATTTTCCGATTCGTGTTTCCTTGCCGGAGTAGGTTTCGTAAAAGAAAAAGTGTCTGGAAACCACCCCCCCCCCCGTTTAGGCCCAAAATTTTCCAAAAACGCACTCGACAAAATTTTTTGTGGCTATCCTATTTTTAG
This sequence comes from Triticum timopheevii, assembly GCA_963921465.1. Classification (NCBI taxonomy): domain Eukaryota; kingdom Viridiplantae; phylum Streptophyta; class Magnoliopsida; order Poales; family Poaceae; genus Triticum; species Triticum timopheevii. Next base: position 473,740,133 of record OY997264.1, on the reverse strand, counting down.
GTGTTTCCAAGCGTATTGAGACAGTCGCCATTATAGAAAGCTTTTTTGAGCCATTTCCAGTTTTTGGGTCCGGGCAGTCGAAAAAAAATTTGGTCGCAAAAAAATTCGTGTCGATCCTGTTATCTTGACTTGGGAAGAGTTTTGAGACACTCGCCATTATAGTGATTTTTCAGCAAAAAAAAGAGGAGCGCAAAAAAAAGCAAAAAAAAAAATTTCAGAGTGTGCTCTTCCCTTGTTTCCGTGCAGCGCCGTGATTTTGTTAGTGTTCTAGGCTCGCATCTCTAGCATGGTCTAGCCTAGGACCAACACAGTACCGTCGTTGAGAGTTTATTCAATTTTGCATCTCTGAATTGATTATTGCTGAGCCTTTTTGCTACCATATTATAAGCCTTTCCAGATCCACATACATCTACACCGTGCGTTTGACTCTCCCTGGTAATCGCTCTATCCAAGCTTTGAGAGTTTTGACTACAAAGGTTGCCGATCACCACCTGCTGCTGGGTAAGAAATGGTAATATTTTGAGATTTGCTTGACGAATTTGTGACACCCCACCACCACCATATTCCAGTAGTCTGTAGGATCATATTCTTGTCTATTTCTATTGCTGCTAACTATGGTAGGAACACAAGCCGACGAGATTGACTGGGAGAACATGATGAACAAGGAGCTTCATAATAAGTTTCATCAAATGTTGGGTCAACAGGTGGAAGACGTGATAGTCAGCTTTGGAAAGGCAATGGAGAAGATGGATGACATTGAGAAGTCAATTGACACCAAGTTGGACGCCAAGTTTGATGAATTACTCAAACGTCTCCCACAACCAGCTCTACGCCGCGATACAGCAGGGCGAGCACAACGTGTTCCTATTGGGCTAGGACAAAATTCTGGTGCCGCTGCTACTATTGTTGGTGCTTCTGTAGCTCCTGCTGCTACTGCAGAGGTGGAGGACTATTACGAGGATGAGGTTGATCAAAATCAGAACTACGTGCAGCCACCAACACCTCCACCAGCAGGTTGACCTCAGGTATATATTCGCAACGGTAGGCCTGCACCACCACCTCAGGTACGAGATAATGACCATATTCCTAAACTGAAATTGAATATTCCACCATTTGAGGGTAGATATGTTCTTGATATATATCTTACTTGGGAGTTAGAAACTAAACAACGTTTTACATGTTTACAATATCCCGAGGAGAGACGGGTTGCTGTTGTTGTTTGTGTTTTCACTAGTTTTGCATGTGTAAGATGGTCTGAACAATGTAGATTATATCCTATTCCAGCTACTTGGGATGCTTTGAAAACGGCTATGCGTACTCGTTGGGTTCCACCATATTATCAACATGAACTGCTTAAAAAATTACAGCGTTTAAGAGAAGGGAAAAATTCTGTAGAAGAATGCTACGTCTTGAGCTTGCGTTGGTTTTCCTTGAAGAGGAAAGGGTGATGTAGCAAAGTAGCATAAGTATTTCCGTCAGTTTTTGAGAACCAAGGTATCAACCCAGTAGGAGGCTCCTCAAAAGTCCCACGCACCCACAGAAACAAACCAGAACCTCACAACCAACGCAATAAAGGGGTTGCCAATCCCTTCACGGCCACTTGCGAAAGTGAGATCTGATAGAGATAATATGATAAGATAAATATTTTTGGTATTTTTATGATATAGATTGGAAAAGTAAAGATGCAAATAAAAGTAGATGGTAAACTTATATGATAAAAGATAGACCCAGGGGCCATAGGTTTCACTAGTGGTTTCTCTCAAGATAGCATAAGTATTACGGTGGGTGAACAAATTACTGTCGAGCAATTGATAGAAAAAAGCATAGTTATGAGATTATCTAGGCATGATCATGTATATAGGAATCACGTCCGTGACAAGTAGACCGACTCCTGCCTGCATCTACTACTATTACTCCACACATCGACCGCTATCCAGCATGCATCTAGAGTATTAAGTTCATAAAGAACAGAGTAACGTATTAAGAAAGATGACATGATGTAGAGGGATAAACTCATGCAATATGATATAAACCCCATCTTTTTATCCTCGATGGCAACAATACAATATGTGCCTTACTTACCCTGCTGTCACTGGTAAAGGACACCGCAAGATTGAACCCAAAGCTAAGTACTTCTCCCATTCCAAGAAAGATCAATCTAGTAGGCCAAACCAAACTGATAATTCGAAGAGACTTGCAAAGATAACTTAATCACACATAAAAGAATTCAGAGGAGACTCAAATGTTTCTCATAGATAAACTTGATCATAAACCGACAATTCATCAGATCTCGACAAACACACCGCAAAAAGAGTTACATCGAATAGATCTCCAAGAAGATCAAGGAGAACTTTGTATTGAGATTCAAAGAGAGAGAAGAAGCCATCTAGCTAATAACTATGGACCCGAAGGTCTATAGTAAACTACTCACAACTCATCAGAAGGGCCTTGGAGATGATGTAGAGGCCCTCCGTGGTCGATTCCCCCTTCGGCGGAGCGCCGACGAAGGCTCTAAGATGGGATCTCGCGGATACAGAAGGTTACGGCGGTGGAAATAGTTTTTCGTGGTGCTCCTTGATGGTTTTAGGGTACGTGGGTATATATAGGAGGAAGAAGTAGGTCGGTGGATGCTCGGGGGGCCCACGAGGGTGGGGGGCACGCCCACCTTTAGGGGGCGCGCCGGGCACCCTCGTGGCCGCCTCCTCTGTTGCTTCACGTCCACTCCAAGTCCCCTGGATCATGTTTGTTCCAAAGAGATCGCTCCCGAAGGTTTCATTCCGTTTGGACTCTGTTTGATATTCCTTTTCTTTGAAACACCGAAATAGGCAAAAAAAGCAATTCGGGTTGGGCCTCCGGTTAGCAGGTTAGTCCCAAAAATGATATAAAAGTGTAACGTAAAGCCCATAAACATCCAAAACGGGTAATTTAATAGCATGGAACAATCAAAAATTATAGATACGTTGGAGACGTATCAAGCATCCCCAAGCTTAATTCCTGCTCGTCCTCGAGTAGGTAAATGATAAAAATAGAATTTTTGATGTGCAATGCTACCTAGCATAATTCTCAATGTGTTTTTATTTATTGTGGCATGAATGCTCAGATCCAAATGATTCAAAATAAAATTAAAAGTTTATATTGACATAAGAAATAGTAATACTTCAAGCATACTAATCAAAGCAATTATGTCTTCTCAAAATAACATGGCTAAAGAAAGTTCATCCCTACAAAATCATATAGTTTGGTCATGCTTCGTTTTCGTCACACAAAAATGCTCTCATCTTGCACACCCCCGATGACAAGCCAAGCAATTGTTTCATACTTTAGCAATCTGAAACTTTTTTCAACTTTCACGCAATACATGAGTGTGAGCCATGTATATAGCACTATGGGTGGAATAGAATATGATGATGGAGGTTGTGTGGAGAAGACAAAACATGAGAAAGTCTCACACTGACGAGGATAATCAACGGGCTATGGAGATGCCCATCAATTGATGTCAACATGAGGAGTAGGGATTGCCATGAAACAGATGCACTAGAGCTATAAATGTATGAAAGCTCAACAAAAGAAATTAAGTGTGTGTGCATCCAACTTGCTTGCTCACAAAGACCTAGGGCATTTTGAGGAAGCCCATCGTAGGAATATACAAGCCAAGTTCTATAATGAAAAAATCCCACTAGTATATGAAAGTGAAAACATAAAAGACTTTCTATATGAAGAACATGGTATTACTTTGAAGCACAAGTGTGGAAAAGGATAGTAAAATTACCCCCTTTTTATTTATTTATCTTTTTCTATTTTTTGGGCCTTTCTTTTTTTGGCCTTTTCTTTTTTTTTTCTTTGGAATTTTTTCTTTTTGGTCTTTCTATACCTACTAATAAAGCAAGGTGCGTTTCTCCAATATTTTCATCCGTTCACCGTCAAAAATATTTTTTTTCTATCCGAGGTGGTACTAAATCTTTGTTCGTCTCTACACCAGAAAAGACAAAAAATTTGCCCAGAATTCCGCAATTGGGCCAGGCGCACTCCAACCCAACAAGCCAACCCAGTAATTATGATGCCCATGCGTTGGGAGGACCTTATTTGTCGCACGTAGCGACAAATAGCTGAAGGTACTGACAGGTCGCCCAAGACTGGGCCGGCCCGTTTTTATTTGTTTAGTGTTCTGTTTCTGTTTGGTTTTCATTTTCCCCTTCTTTATTTTTATTCTTCCGTGAAATAAAAATATACAAAATATAATCGGAATTTCAATTTTTGTTTACATATTCAATAAAATCAGCATTAAATAAATTTATTCCTGTTTTGAAAAATATTAGAAAATTAAAAATATCTGGTTTCGGAATTTCGTCAACATTTAAAAAATGTTGCCATTTAAAAAAAGAGAAATGTTGAAGATTTTTTATAAAATTAATACTTTTTAAAATGTTCCATATTCAAAAAATATTCCTATTTTAGTGGAATTTAACAAAAACAAAATATGTTTGCTTCCAAGAAAACATTTTTTAAAATTATTTTGAATGTTCCCATTTTCAAAAAAATCAATAATGTTGTGTTTTATAAACGGTTCATTATTTCAAAAGAAAATATACGATTTCAATTACTACTCCTTTTTCTAATTTTGTTTGCTTTTTTCAAAAATTATATGGAATTTTCGAAAAAAAATGTTCACATTTTTTAAACTGTTCGGGCTTTTGAAAAAAGTTAACGTTTCAAAGAATATTTGGCAGTTCATATTTCTTTGAATGTTCAAAAAAAATCAATCTGAAGCTATCGTATTTTTCGTAAATATTTGCGATGGGCATTGGTTAGTAGTGCGCGTTTCTTTATCCTGGTTGGATATAAGTTAAAAAAGATTATGGGCATGTGCCAATAAAAGAGAAAATATTGTTTGGCTCTAATTTAAAAAAAATGTGGATACGCGAGCGCTAAAATAATCAAAGAGAATAAATTGTGATAATGAAGGGACATTCATACCTGATTATTCTTATAAAACATGATTTATGCGATGCAATTAGTAATTCATCAGGTTACGCCGTCATAGGAGAGTGGTCCAAACAACCGTGTCCCGAAGGTTGTTACACATCCACCAAATGAGGAGGCATGCACAACCTGGAGATGGAGGCGGACGTGAAAGAAAAAGGCATGAGTTGGGTGCTCGCCACCACGCCTACCAACCTTACCACTATCAAGATTTCACGGGCCAAACATGTCCAATAAGAAGACTGCAATTCGTTGCTCTGTCGCCCACCGTTGTGGAGACCGTTTTTTTGTGGACACATCGATTATCTCTCCCATTGCAACGCACGGGCATATGTGCTAGTCTTTTTTTATTTGGGGACAATGCTCTAATAATGATGATCATCACACTTCTATTTACAACTCAAAACAAGAACAAGATATGATTCTATATGAAAGCCTCCGGCTGTGTACCGGGATGGGCAATGAATCAAGAGTGACATGTATGAAAATTTATGCATGGTGGCTGTCGGTGTCAAAACCGGCGGATCTCGGGTGGGGGTCCCGAACTGTGCGTCTAGGCGGATGGTAACAGGAGACAAGGGACACGATGTTTTTACCCAGGTTCGGGCCCTCTCGATGGAGGTAAAACCCTACTCCTGCTTGATTAATATTGATGATATGGGTAGTACAAGAGTGGATCTACCACGAGATCAAGGAGGCTAAACCCAAGAAGCTAGCCTATGGTATGATTGTTGTTGTGATTGTCGTCCTACGGACTAAAACCCTCCGGTTTATATAGACACCGGAGAGGGCTAGGGTTACACAGAGTCGGTTACAATGGTAGGAGATCTACATATCCATATTGCCAAGCTTGCCTTCCACGCCAAGGAAAGTCCCATCCAGACACGGGACGAAGTCTTCAATATTGTATCTTCATAGTCTTGGAGTCCGGCCGATGATGATAGTCCGGCTATCCGAACACCCCCTAGTCCAGGACTCCCTCAGTGGCTTTGCCACAAATACGATGTCAACTACATGATCATGCAAGGCAATATGACAATGATGATGCGTGTCATGATGATGAACAGAACGGTGGAAAGTTGCATGGCAACATATCTCGGAATGGCTATGGAAATGCCATAATAGGTAGGTATGGTGGCTGTTTTGAGGAAGATATAAGGAGGTTTATGTGTGATAGAGCGTATCGTATCACGGGGTTTGGATGCACCGGCGAAGTTTTCACGAACTCTCAAGGTGAGAAAGGGCAATGCACGGTACCGAAGAGGCTAGCAATGATGGAAGGGTAAGAGTGCATATAATCCATGGACTCAACATTACTCATAAAGAACTCATAAACTTATTGCAAAAATCTACAAGTCATCAAAAACCAAGCACTACGCGCATGCTCCTAGGGGGATAGATTGGTAGGAAAAGACCATCGCTCGTCCCCGACCGCCACTCATAAGGATGACAATCTAAGAACACCTCATATTTCAAATTTTCACACAAGTTTTACCATACGTGCATGCTACGGGACTTGCCAACTTCAACACAAGCATTCTTTAAATTCAAAATTACCCAACTAGCATGACTCTAATATCACCACCTCCATATCTCAAAACAATTATCAAGTATCAAATTGATCATAGCATCCAATTCACTTCCTATGATAGTTTTTATTATACCCAACTTGGATGCCCATCATTTTAGGACCAATTTTATAACCATAGCAAATACCATGCTGTTCTAAAAGACTCTCAAAATAATATAAGTGAAGCATGAGAGATTAACAATTTCTAGAAAATCAAGCCACCGCCATGCTCTAAAAGATTTAAGTGAAGTGCTAGAGCAAAACTATCTAGCTCAAAAGATATAAGTGAAGCACATAGAGTATTCTAATAAATTCCAATCAAGTGGGTTTCTACCAAAAGGTGTGTACATCAAGGATGATTGTGGTAAACTAAAAAGCAAAGACTTATATCATACAAGACGCTCCAAGCAAAACACATATCATGTGGCGAATAAAAATATAGCTCCAAGTAAAGTTACAGATGAACGAACACGAAAGAGGGGATGCCTTCCGGGGCATCCCCAAGCTTAGGCTTTTGGTTATCCTTGAACATCTTGGGGTGCTATGGGCATCCCCAATCTTAGGCTCTTGCCACTCCTTATTCCATAGTCCATCAAATCTTTACCCAAAACTTGAAAAGTTCACAACACAAAACTCAAGAGGAAATCTCATAAGCTCCGTTAGTGCAAGAAAGAAAAACCACCACATAAGGTACTGTAATGAACTCATTCATTATTTATATTGGTGTTAAACTTACTGTATTCCAACTTCTCTATGGTTCATACCACTTAATACTAGCCATAGATGCATCAAAATAAGCAAACAACGCACGAAAAACAGAATCTGTCAAAAACAGAACAGTCTGTAGCCATCTGTAACTCTCGAATACTTATGGAACTCTAAAACTCCTACCAAAATAGGAAATCCTGGGCAATTTGTCTATTGATCTACACCAAAAATAATCAACGCAAAATCGAGTTTCTGTGAATTACTAAAATTATTTTCGTGCGTGCAAGGTTTCTGTTTTTCAGCAGAGTCAAATTAACTATCACCATAGGTTATCCTATAGGTTCTACTTGGCACAAACACTAATTAAAACATGAAAACACATCTAAACAGAAGGCAGATGAAATATTTATGACTAAATAGAAGCAAAAACAAAAAACAAACATAAAATTGGGTTGTCTCCCAACTAGTGCTATCGTTTAACGCCCCTAGCTAGGCATAAAAGCGAGGATAGATCTAAGTAGTGCCATCTTTGGCATCTAATTTCTCAATAGAGCACTTATAATCTTTAGGGGTTTCTCCCTTTTTAGCAATGATTAAGCCCTTAGGCAAGAATTCAAGAAATACATTTGTAGCAAAAGGTTCCTTAATGATAGAGAGACAATTGGGATGAACACTTATTGATTTGAGATTCACATTTCCCTTATTAGAAGATTCACCCTTATTTTTAGGAACGTAAATAAATTTGGCAGTTTTGGTAGGAGGATTTGGAGTGTTTTTCACGGATGAAAAGGCCGACCCTAAGTTGGTAATGATACCCTCAAGTTTACCGATTCTCGTAGAATCTAGATCTATTCTTTCATTAACTATAGGTTCTTTCTCTTAAAAACAATTCAAAGTAACTCCAACCCTACATCCATATTGGGTAATTTGGTTATGAATCTTTTTATCTAGAATTTCAATTAACTCAACAGTGGCAACTTTATTTTCAATAATCTCAAGCCTTTGCATCACATGTTCTAGAGTCAAAATAGTCCCATTTACCAAGAGAGGAGGAGGATCAAACAAATCTAACATAGCATTATAAGCATCAAAGGTATGGCTATCCAAAAAATTCCCTCCGGTAATGGTATCAAGAAAGCATCTATTCCACGGAGTAATGCCTACATAAAAATTGCGAATAAGAACGGAAGTAGAAAGCTTCCTATTAGATCTATTTTGAGCATTGCAAATTCTATGCCAAGCATCTTTTAGATTTTCTCCCGCCCTTTGCTTAAAATTAAGAATTTCATGTTCGGGAGTAATAACGAGGATAGGAGGACTAGCCATGATGACGAGCAAACAAAAGACAAGCAAAAACGAGAGGAGATTGGGAAAGAGAGGGCGAATAAAATGGTAAGGGTGAAGTGGGGAAGAGGAAAACGAGAGGCAAATGGCAAATAATGTAATGCGAGGGAGATGAGTTTGTGATGGGTACTTGGTATGTCTTGACTTGAGCGAAGACCTCCCTAGCAACGGCGCCAAAAATCCTTCTTGCTACGTCTTGAGCTTGTGTTGGTTTTCCTTGAAGAGGAAAGGGTGATGCAGCAAAGTAGCATAAGTATTTCCCTCAGTTTTTGAGAACTAAGGTATCAATCCAGTAGGAGGCTCCTCAAAAGTCCCACGCACCTACACATACAAACAAGAACCTCGCAACCAACGCAACAAAGGGGTTGTCAATCCCTTCACGGCCACTTGCGAAAGTGAGATCTGATAGAGATAATACGATAAGATAAATATGTTTGGTATTTTTATGATATAGATTTGAAAAGTAAAGATGCAAATAAAAGTAGATGGTAAACTTATATGATAAAAGATAGACCCGGGAGCCATAGGTTTCACTAGTGGCTTCTCTCAAGATAGCATAAGTATTACGATGGGTGAACAAATTACTGTCGAGCAATTGATAGAAAAGCGCATAGTTATGAGATTATCTAGGCATGATAATGTATATAGGAATCACGTCCGGTGACAAGTAGACCGACTCCTGCTTGCATCTACTACTATTACTCCACACATCGACCGCTATCCAGTATTAAGTTCATAAAGAACAGAGTAACGCATTAAGAAAGATGACATGATGTAGAGGGATAAACTCATGCAATATGATATAAACCCCATCTTTTTATCCTCGATGGCAACAATACAATACGTGCCTTGCTGCCCCTGCTGTCACTGGGAAAGGACACCGCAAGATTGAACCCAAAGCTAAGCACTTCTCCCATTGCAAGAAAGATCAATCTATTAGGCCAAACCAAACTGATAATTCGAAGAGACTTGCAAAGATAACTTAATCACACATAAAAGAATTCAAAGGAGATTCAAATATTTCTCATCGATAAACTTGATCATAAACCCACAATTCATCGGATCTCGACAAACACACCGCAAAAAGAGTTACATCGAATAGATCTCCAAGAAGACTGAGGAGAACTTTGTATTGAGATTCAAAGAGAGAGAAGAAGCCATCTAGCTAATAACTATGGACACGAAGGTCTATAGTAAACTACTCACAACTTATCGGAAGGGCCTTGGAGATGATGTAGAGGCCCTCCATGGTCGATTCCCCCTCCGGCGGAGCGCCAGCGAAGGCTCCAAGATGGGATCTCGCGGATACAGAAGGTTACAACAGTGGAAATAGTTTTTCATGGTGCTCCTCGATGGTTTCAGGGTACGTGGGTATATATGGGAGGAAGAAGTAGGTCGGTGGACGCTCGAGGGGCCCACGAGGGCGGGGGCGCGCCCACCTGTAGGGGCGCGCCGGGCACCCTCATGGCCGCCTCCTCTGTTGCTTGACGTCCACTCCAAGTCCCCTGGATCACGTTTGTTCCAAAAAGATCGCTCTCGAAGGTTTCATTCCATTTGGACTGCGTTTGATATTCCTTTTCTTCGAAACACTAAAATAGGCAAAAAAAGCAATTCGGGCTGGGCCTCCAGTTATTAGGTTAGTCCCAAAAATGATATAAAAGTCTAAAGTAAAGCCCATAAACATCCAAAACGGGTAATATAATAACATGGAACAATCAAAAATTATAGATACATTAGAGACATATCAAAGAATATTATCAGGAATTACAAACTGGCAATGATTAGATGTGGTATTGTTGAGGAGAATGAAGCTATGCTTGCATGTTTTATGGGTGGATTAAATAGAGAGATTCAGACCATTCTAGAGTATAAGGAGTATACTAATATTACTCGTTTATTCCATCTTGCTTGTAAAGCTGAACATGAAGTGCAGGATCGACAAGCATTGGCGCGAACTAACTTTTCTGCAGGCCGACCTTCATCATGGACATCGTGTGCATCTTCTACTTCAACTGCACCAGCACCTCCATCAGGTGCCACCTCCAGCCGTGATACAAGAAAGCAGGCACAACCACCATTATTTGCCAAGAGCGCACCTGCCGGGCCTGCACATAGCTCTTCTTCTTCCATGGCATCAACAGGGCACACAAGTGATATTATTTGTTGTCATTGTAAGGGAAGAGGTCATTATGCGAGAGAATGCAAATCTCAGTGTGTGATGATTGCTACTGAGGATGGTGGGTATGAGTCCGCTAGTGATTATGATGAGGAGACTTTGGCTCTTATTACACGTGAAGAACATGGTGGAGATGATTGTGATCATGAGACGCAATACATGGCTCCTGAAGACACTGACATGTATGAATGTTTAGTTGCTCAACGTGTTTTGAGTGTGCAGGTCACACAAGTTGAGCAAAATCATAGACATAATTTGTTCCAAACAAAGGGAGTTGTGAAGGAACATTCTATGGGCGTCATCATAGACGGAGGGAGCTGCAACAACTTGGCTAGCATGCAGATGGTGGAGAAGCTATCTCTCACCACAAGACCACATCCACATCCTTACTACATCTAATGGTTCAACAACAGCGGCAAGGTTAAGGTAACACGTACTGTTCGTGTGCATTTTAGTATCTCTACATATGTTGATTATGTTGATTGTGATGTGGTACCTATGCAAGCATGTTCCTTATTACTTGGTCGACCATGGCAATTTGATAAAAAAAAATTGTACACCATGGTAGAAACAATCAGTATACTCTTGTTCATAAGGATAAAAATATTACTTTGCTTACTATGGCTCCTGATTCCGTTTTGAAAGATGATATTAATAGAGCTAATAAAGTAAAACAGGAGAAAAATAAGAGTGAAAATCAGATTGTGCCAAAAGAGTTTGAGAAACAAATGAAGCCTAATAATAAACCATCTAGTGTTGCTTCTGAAATTAAATTGAAAAATGCATGCTTATTTGCCACCAAATCTGATATTGATGAGCTAGGTTTCAACAAATCTGTTTGCTATGCTTTTGTGTGCAAAGAGACATTATTTTCATTCGAGGACGTGCCTTCCTATCTGCCTCCTGATGTCACTAACATTTTGCAGGAGTTCGCCGACGTCTTTCCACAAGACGTCCCACCGGGAATTCGAGGGATTGAGCATCAGATTGACTTAATTCCTGGTGCTTCACTACCAAACCGTGCGCCATACCGTACCAATCCATAGGAACGAAGGAGATTATGCGTTAAGTACAGGAGCTTCTCGACAAAGGTTATATACGCGAATCCCTTAGTCCTTGTGTTGTTCCTATTATTCTAGTGCCGAAAAAGGATGGTACATCGCGTATGTGTGTTGATTGTAGAGGCATTAATAATATTACTATTCGTTATCGTCATCCTATTCCTAGGCTAGATGAGATGCTTAATGAATTGTGTGGCTCTACAATATTCTCCAAAGTTGATTTGCGTAGTGGATACCATCAAATTCGTATGAAATTGGGGATGAATGGAAAACAACATTTAAAACTAAGTTTGGATTATATGAGTGGTTAGTCATGCCTTTTGGGCTAACTAATGCACTAAGTACTTTCATGAGATTAATGAACAAAGTTTTACGTGCTTTCATTGGACGATTTGTGGTAGTCTATTTTGATGATATACTGATTTATAGAAGATCTTTGGAGGAACATCTGGAACATTTACGTGTTATTTTTATTGCTCTACGTGATGCACGTTTGTTTGGTAACCTTGGGAAGTGCACCTTTTGCACCGACCGAGTAGCTTTTCTTGGCTATGTTGTTACTCCACAGGGAATTGAAGTTGATAAAGCCAAGATTGAAGCTATTAAAAGTTGGCCGCAGCCCAAAACGGTCACACAAGTGAGGAGTTTTCTTGGCCTCGCTGGATTCTATAGGCGTTTTGTGAGAGATTTCAGCACCATTGCTGCACCTCTCAATGAGCTTACAAAGAAAGATGTGCCTTTTGTTTGGGGTACCGCACAGGAAGAAGCCTTCACGGTATTGAAAGATAAGTTGAATCATGCTCCTTTACTCCAACTTCCTAATTTTAATAAGACTTTTGAGCTTGAATGTGATGCTAGTGGAATTGGATTAGGAGGTGTGTTATTACCAGATGGCAAACCTGTTGCATACTTTTCTAAAAAATTGAGTGGGCCTAGTGTGAATTATTCTACTTATGATAAAGAATTATATGATCTTGTTCGGACTTTAGAAACATGGCAACATTATTTATGGCCCAAAGAATTTGTTATACATTCTGATCATGAATCTTTGAAACATATTAGAAGTCAAGCTAAACTGAATCGTAGACACGCTAAATGGGTTGAATTCATTGAGACTCTCCCTTATGTCATTAAACACAAGAAGGGAAAAGAAAATGTTATTGTAATGCATTGTCTCGTCGCTATACTATGCTTTCACAACTTGACTTCAAAATATTTGGTTTGGAGACCATCAGAGATCAATATGTGCATGATGCTGATTTTAAAGATGTAATGCAGAATTGTAAAGAAGGAAGAATGTGGAACAAGTTCGTCGTTAATGATGGATTTGTGTTCCGTGCTAACAAGCTATGCATTCCAGCTAGCTCCATTCGTCTTTTGTTGTTGCAGGAGGCGCATGGAGGAGGATTAATGGGACACTTTGTTGTGAAGAAGACGGAGGACGTACTTGCTACACATTTCTTTTGGCCAAAGATGAGACATGATGTTGAGCGTTTTATTGCTTGTTGCACTACATGTCAAAAAGCCAAGTCACAACTCAATCCTCATGGTTTATATATGCCTTTGCCTGTACCTAGTGTTCCTTGGGAGGATATATCTATGGACTTTGTTTTAGGTTTACCTCGAACAAAGAAGGTGAGGGATAGCATATTTGTTGTCATGGATAGATTCTCTAAAATTGCACACTTTATAGCATGTCATAAAAGCGATGATGCTGTTAATGTTGCTGATTTGTTCTTTCATGAAATTATTCGCTTGCATGGTGTACCAAATACTATTGTTTCAGATCATGATACTAAATTTTTTAGCCACTTTTGGAGATGTTTATGGGCTAAGTCGGGGACTAAAGTTCTTTTTAGTACTACTTGTCACCCCCAAACTGATGGACAAACTGAAGTAGTCAATAGAACATTGTCTACTATGCTTAGGGCTGTTTTGAAGAATAATAAGAAAATGTGGGAGGAATGCTTGCCTCATATTAAATTTGCTTATAATCGTTCATTGCATTCTACTACTAAGATGTGCCCTTTTGAAGTTGTGTATGGTTTCCTACCTCGTGCACCTATTGATTTGTTGCCTCTTCCATCTTCGGAGAAGGTTAATTTTGATGCTAAACAACATGCTGAATATGATGCTATACATACTGGACCAATTAATAGAGCTCGCACACATCAATTAAATTACCAGGTACTTTCGTTTCTGGGTAATGATTCTAATGTTCATGAGAATATGATGCTGCCTAAATTGGATACATTTGTTTTGCTTAAAAATGAAGGGCCTTGCTTGGAGAAGGATGAACATTGGAGCAAGAACAAGCATGGAGACGATGGCATGCGCAAGGGGAACAAAAATAGAGTTACAAGTGATGATTTCAGGACTTTGAAGCCACCATAACGAGTGCATGAAGCCTTGGACAAAATATACAAGATGCCACTTCATAAATTTCGTCTAGAGGCTATTCTAGGTGCTGCGTCACCTTATTATTGGGCTAGGCCCATGTAATTTCGAAATACATAAGTATAGGTTGTTTTTAGAGTCCGTATGTGTGGGGAAACAAGAGATAGGTTTGGTTTCGGACCCCTCCTCCAAGGGCCACGAAATTCCCCGCTCTTCCTCCATATATATAGCCCTTAGGGCACCGTTTAGACTTTGGGTTTTGTTTAGATTAAAAGTTTGCCACAACTGCAACTTCGCGTACTTTGTTTGTGTTCAATGACCAGACCAAGACATCACAGAACCCCATATTGATCAATAAAGCTTTCATCTTATATTCGCAATACCCAGATTGCAATCTCAATTTCTTGATTGTTCTTCGTTTGCTCGCAGGAAATAGACCCTCGTGGTCGGGTTGATCGTGCTCTGGCGTGGTCAATAACCTCTCGGAGTTGGTTTAGCAATTGCTAAGGGGCGACATCCTCGCACGTACGTAGTCGGATCGTCAAAGTCTACTCCTCTGAAATGATAATTACCATCTCATCGAAAGACAGGACACCTTTGCCTGTATCAGTGGTGTTGCTAGGTTTGATTCTATCTGGGTCGATCCCCATCTTCCTCACTGTTTCCGCATAGAGCAAATTGAGGCTACTCCCTTCGTCCATGAGGACCCTTGTGAGGTGAAACCCATCGACAATGGGATGAAGGACTAGGTCCGTCGAACCTCCATGACGGATACTGGTCGGGTGGTCCCTATGGTCAAAGGTGATCGGGCAAGCCGACCATGGGTTAAACTTGGGCGCGACGGGCTCAACAGAGTATACGTCCTTAGTGCGTGCTTCCTCTCCTTCCGCGGTATATGAGTTGCGTAAATCATATTTACCGTCTTGACCTCGGAGGGGAAGGGTTTCTAGCCTCCATTATTCGGCCTGCGGGACTCTTCGTCCTCCTCACTCCGGGGACTTTTGCCAGGGTCTTCGGCCATAGCCTTGCCTGCCTACTTAATCACCCAATAGTTACGGTTCATATGGTTTGCTGGCTTCTTGGCTGTGTCATGTATCTGGCATGGCCTGTCCTGGATTGCGTCAAGTTTACTTGGAACGTCATGGCTTCCTCTAGAAGGCTTTTTCCATGATCCGGATTTTGAATTGTGAAATCCTGCATTGGCTGTCGTGTTTTCTGCTTTGCCGTCATTGTGGCGGTGCTTGTTTTTATTGCGACGTGGCTTCCCATTACCATCCCGGACTTTAGACCTACCTGGGGTTTCTGGATGGAGCTTCTAGGAGCTAGTCAACTGTCTTCTCCCACGCAAAAGCGGGTCATTAAGGAGGTAAGTGCGGACTCTGTGGTTTGTCCTGGCCGACCTGTCAAGCCAGCCATTCATCCTAGATGCTGTGCTTGAAAGTGGCAATGGCCTCGGCGTCCGGACAATCTACTATCTGATTCTTCTTAGTTAGGAATATATTCCAAAATTGTCACGTGAACTCATCGGGCTGTTGGACTATGTGACTCAAATCATCTGCGTCCGGTGGTGGGACATAAGTCCCTTGAAAATTAGCTCGAAAGGCGTCCTCGAGCTCCTCCCAACACCCGACCAAGTCTTCGGGGAGGCTATTCAACCAGTGCCTGGTCGGACCCTTGAGCTTGAGAGGTAGGTACTAAATGGCGTGGAGATCATCCCCGCATGCCATATGGATGTGGAGTAAGAAGATTTCAATCCACACAGCTGGGTCGGTAGTTCCGTCATAGGGCTCGATGTTTATGGGTTTAAAGCCCTCCGGGAATTCGTGCTGCATCACCCTATTTGTGAAACATAGAGGGTGAGCGGCGCCCTAGTTCGAGCAATGCAGCGCCGTAGACCATCGCTTTGGGTAGTCCTTGGTGTGCTGTTTTTGGCCGTACGCGTCCTCGGGTTCCAGAACGTCATTCCACCTTTCATTAATGGTGTCCTGTTCGGATTTGAGTTTGTACCGTTGCTTTCTCAAGCTGTGTGCAGTGGCTATCAATTGCTGCTTGAACCTTTCCTGTTCCAGCGGGTCTTCAAGGACGATGAAGTCTTTGTCTCCCAAACTACCCTCCTTTTCAGAGAGGGAGAGGTAATTAATGTCTTCGAATTTGTCGAGATGATCCAGATCGAGAAGGTCTTTGGGCTCCTGGTGGACTGACTCGTCGGTGAATGGTTCGCCATTGTCGTCCGCATCAGCTGAGGCGTCAATGTCCCCGGATCTTGTATTGTTTGCGGTCCTTTTACGAGCCTTGGAGCAGCGGTGCTGTCTGTGGTGCTTTGGTGGCTCGTCGTCGGGTTTATCCTTCCCGGGCGTGCCATTATTGGGTGTCTCCACAATGTATACGTCGTAGGTGGATGTGGCCGTCCAGCGGCTGGTGACGGGAGGGGCTGTGGCACCACTATCCTTGTCCATGTCTTCGGCGTAATCTGAAGTGTAGTCCAACTTGTCGGTTAACTCCTCGACTGTTGCTACAAACTGGGTGGTGGGTGGGATGCAAAATTCCCTATAATTTGCCTTGAAAGGGTTGCTGATAATCGAGCGGGGTGAGGTCTCCTAGATGGCGAGATCCCGAATCCGGTCAAGGACGTCGTTTAGCAGGGAGAGATCCATGGAGCCATCATGCGGCGACCAGTCGCAGCTGGACTCGGTGGTAGCTGGTAAGGGACGATCCCGAGGTCGGATCGGGCATGAGTTTTCCAGGGCTGAGTCGAGCTTGGGCCTGGTGGTAGGATATGAGTCCGAATGATAGTTAGGATCCCGGGGCGAACCTTGGTCCATGGCGTAAAGGCTGAGACTCGAGGCTGTAAGCACATACGAAGGTCCAGCCTTGATTTGGTCATGGCCTACAGGCCTCGACCCATCATCGGACGAGGGAGCCGAGTGATGCTCAGCGAGGATGAGGTGCGAGGGCCCAGACACACCAGTTCGGCAAGAGCCAGCGGACTTGAAAAGGAGTCCGAATGGCCGGAGAGTTCTTCGGCAGAGGCAAAGGTTGATCTGCAGATCGAATCAGGGGAGGGCTCCAAGGCCGGTGGGGCAGAATCTTCCAACGTGCCCGAGGGTGTCATGAACCCCACGAGGACCAGATCTCCTTGGGAATGCGCGTTGTACTCCAGATTGCCGAATCGAATTCGGTGCGTAGGGGCAAAGTTAATGACCTGGCCTAAATGATAGGTTGACTCGGCATGTAGAATGAGTCTACGGAACGCAAAAAACTGACCAGGGACGAAGTAGTCTCCGGTGCTTACGCCGTCTCGGATGAGAAGGTGAGCCATCGATCCACGGGCGACCCGCAACGGAACTCTCAGTGAAAGCACCAATGTCGGTGTCAAAACCGGTAGACCTCGGGTAGGGGGTCCCGAGCTGTGGATCTAGGATCGATGGGGATCAAGGGACAATGAACACGATTTTACCCAGGTTCGGGTCCTCTCGAAGAGGTAATACCCTACGCCCTGCTTGATTGTATTTGATGTGTATAAGGGCGTTACAGAGTCGATCTACCACGAGATCTGGTGAGCCAAACACTAGAGGTATGAGGTGATGGAGGTAGCTCTAGCCCTAAAGACTAAAACCCTTCGGTTTATATACAGACACCGATAGGGTTAGGTTTACAATGATAGGAAAGACCGCGCAAAGATCCTTAACTTGAAGTACACTTCATGACTCCGAAAAGCTTTATTCATCATGGGCTTGGACCATAAACCGGACTCTGAAGTAGCCCTTAGTCCGGCCCATGGGTGATGGGTCGGCGACCCGAGGACCCCTTAGTACATGACTCCCTCAGCCCCTCTCTCCATCCTGCCCACTCGCTCATCCTCTCGCCGCTCCTACCGCCCGCAGTTGCCGCTTGGATCTTGCCGGCTGGAGCTACTTCGCCAGCGAAGCTCGTCGGCCATAAGCCACTCTGAGGCCCCAAACTCTGTCAACTTGTTCCCCTACTCCATGCACACCTTGTTGACAACTTTTTGTTGTCTACGGACACCAGAGCCTCCGCACGGACAATGTCTGAACCGCCCTAGTTTGCCAGAGCGCTGCCCTTCCTTCGCTCTGTTCCTGCCACCCCAACACTCTCCTCCCCCACCACCAGACAACCCTCGACACGCTGGTCCCATTCGCCCCCTTCCCGCCGCCGAGAAGCGCCGTAACCGCCGCCCCGCCATCGCCCGAAGCCAGCGCCGCCATCTCCAGAACGTCGCCATCTATAAGACGAGCAGCTCGCCCCTCATTCGTTTAGTTTTTTAATTTAGTATTAGATCAGTTAACCAGGGTTTTCTTAAACCACGGGTTATGTTAAAAACCGATCGGTTTTTGTTTTAGTTAGCCGCCACCGCCGTTTTGCTGAGGTAGCGGCCGTTTGCCGTATAAGCTTCCGCAGCGAATGCTGCTCGGCCAGTCACGAGCCGCCACGTGGCCGAGGGCCTATTCGTAGTTTTCTTTTCTTTCTGTTTCACTGTTTAGTCCCTTTATCACAAATTAGTCCCTGAACTTCGAGTAGTCCGAACTTTTTAACCGTAGATCCAAACTCGATGAAACTAGCGGTAAATTCTTCGTCATGTTTAGATCTATCTAGTGGTATCATATTTGTAAACTTTTGCCAGATTCAAACTGAACTTTATTCAGTTTTGAATTCAAACTTCAATTGGCCATATCTCCCAAACCATAGCTCCGATTGAGTTAATTGTTTTTGCACTTTGTCACCATAGCCAAACCCTATGACTTGGATCAATCTCATGGTATTTTCACACAATTAGGGTCTATCCATGATAGATTGACCACTATGCCTTGTATGCACCATAGTTCATGTCACATTTTTTAACCTCATCTCACGTGTTGTTTTGCATTTAGTATATTTTTTTGTGATAATTAAGTCTTTTGTGTTTTGATTTGGATTTTCCAAGTCTTTTCATGTTGCATGTTATTTGGTTCTCTGAAATGAGTGCTCATGTGAAACCAATGTTTGATTTTATAGATTTCATCGGAGAGTGACGAATAGTTCTATTAAGTAAATTTCAGAGAGCGATATAATCTTCATCAACTACTATCAGGCAAGTTCACATTTGACCATTCTTCCAATCACCTATGTTTTATATATGCACTTAGTCCTTTGCGGTAGAATTGCATGGTAGGAACTTTATGCCGGATGGCTATGCTTTTACCCAGTAGTTCATTTGAGGTAGGTCTGAACTATACAACCTTGTCACCACCGTGTAAGTTTATTTTTCTGCCTCGCTAATGTAGATGTGGATTGGGAAGTGCTCATGGTGAGACTTGAGGGACAAAGTAGTAATCAGAACCAAGACTTAAATGAAACTACCTGGGCGGAAATTGGTTTGAATGGTGACTAAGTACAGTGGGGCACACATGGGAAATCCATGGTGGTGCACCACTAGTGTCCCGTCCGCTCAGGCTCAAAGGGATCAAATGTGTTTTCATGTCTAGAAGCCTACATGTGCAGCTAGAAGACGATATGGGCTCTGGCTTAGTTGAGTAGTTAGTGTGTCCTCTTCTAGGATAGGCTAGCATATGTAGAATGAGCAGGTGTACCGGCCTATCCATGGGTTAAGGGGAAATACTTTCGAAAGACTATGTCTCAGTCATCCTATTCTCAAATGCCAGGCAGTGCGAGAACTTCAAGGGAGGCGATCGTGTCTTGTGGGGAAAAGTGCGCAAACCTCTGCAGAGTGTTAAAACCTAATCGATTAGCCATGTCCCCGGTTACGGACAACTTAAGCATCTAGTAGTGGAAATGTCGGGAGATCTCGTCACTCTTAATTTAAACTGTTGGGAATGGATTGAGTTGGGTATTCCAACTCATCCTATGCTATTTTGTAGTAGTAGAATAATATCTTTATTCTAGGGAAAAACTAGCTTTATGTAAAAACTAAACTTAGAGCTTTCCACAAGCCAAATTGCATGTACAAATAGGTTCATTATTCTTATGATGTGACTTGTCAGTACATTCCATGTACTGACCTACATGGCTGCAACGCCTGATGTTGCAGGAATTTCTACGACGAGTAAGAGTTATGTTGTAGGGTTATAGTCTACACTCAACTTGCCGTTGGCGTTGATGGGACTCCACACCCTTCTGACTATTCCCGCTGAAACATATGAGGTATATATCAGTTTTGTTATTTATAATGTGATTGCACTTTGATATATACATTGATGTACTGTGTGTGCTAGCATACTGATCCGGGGATGGCACAGATACACAGAGGCTTGATCGTTTGAGGTCGGGTCGATACAACATCATCTCCATTCTTTCGAACATACCACACTAGCCCGGTGGCTGCAGCCCTCTCACCCAAAAGTTGTACCACCCGTGTTCGATTCTGGTGCAATTGAAAAATATCTAACACTTGCCAAAATTTTGTCCCTAGTTTACCCAGATTTTCACACACTCAACCTTGTCTTGCCATTTTGAAAATAGCATATCTTTTTGACTTTGCAACATATGAAGTGTGCTATACAGGAATGTTGATGAGCATGATGTTAACTTGTTGTTAGTTCCATTTTTTTACCATGAATAAAATTTCCAACATTTTGTTATCCATGTTTGAAAAGTGCGTGTTGATTTATATGCTCTACCTTTGAAACATGCAGTTTCTTAACTAAAAAATCACTAGGACAATCAACCATTGTCGGTGTTGGTTTCGATGCCGCACTTCTGCAATCCCCCGGCAACGCGAGGGGGAAATAAACTTTCGTCCTGTGCTGGCGGTTGGGGTGTCACGCCCAAGATGCGACCCTATCCTAAAGGAACTCGAAGGTCCCACCAAGGATAGAAGCGCATCTTGAAGACGCTTTTGCAAGGTGGATATCATTACATCAACATTACATAATAGAAAGGGATACATAAATAAGGCATACAATGCCACACGAATACAACATCATCTTACATAAGAGCACCATCCGACTACGGATGAAACACAAACAGAAACTCAAATGACATCCACCCTGCTAACCCAGGCTGCCGACCTGGAACCTATCCCCTGATCGAAGAAGAAGCAGAAGAAGAACTCCAAAACAAGCAAACATCGCTCTCGCGTCATGATCATCGCATAAACCTGTACCTGCAACTGTTGTTGTAGTAATCTTTGAGCCACGAGGACTCAGCAATCCCATTACCATGGGTATCAAGACTAGCAAAGCTTAATGGGAAAGGAAGGGGTAAAGTGGTGAGGTTGCAACAGCGACTAAGCATATATGGTGGCTAACATACGCAAATAAGAGCGAGAAGAGAACAAGCGGAACGGTCGTGAAGCTAGCAATGATCAAGAGGTGATCATGAACTCCTACTTACGTCAAACATAACCCAAAAACTGTGTTCACTTCCCGGACTCCGCCGAGAAGAGACCATCATGGCTACACACGCGGTTGATGCGTTTTAATTCGGATCTGGTGTCAAGTTATCTACAACTGGACATTAACAAATTCCCATCTGCCACATAACCGCGGGCACGACTCTCGAAAGTTTATACCCTGCAGGGGTGTCCCAACTTAGCCCATGATAAGCTCTCACGATCAACGAAGGATATACCTTCTCCCAGGAAGATCCGATCAGTCTCGGAATCCCGGTTTACAAGACTTTTCGACAATGGTAAAACAAGACCAGCAAAGCCACCCGATGTGCCGACAAATCCTGATAGGAGCTGCACATATCTCGTTCTCAGGGCACACTGGATGAGCCAGGCGTCGGGTTGGCATAGACCCTAGTTGCCCAGGGGGCGCCGGACATCGCTCAGGTTGGACCAACACTCGAAGGAGCACTGGCCCGGGCGGGGGGGTAAAATAAAGATGACCCTCAGGCTTCGGAAACCCAAGGGAAAAAAGGGCTAGGTGAGGCAAATGGTAAAACCAAGGTTGGGCCTTGCTGGAGGAGTTTTATTCAAAGCGAACTGTCAAGGGGGTCCCATAAATCACCCGACCGCGTAAGGAACGCAAAATCCGGGAACATAACACCGGTATGATGGAAACTAGGGCGGCAAGAGTGAAACAAAACACCAGGCATAAGGCCGAGTCTTCCACCCTTTATCAAGTATATAGATGCATTAATTAAAATAAGAGATATTGTGATATCCCAACATAATCTTGTCCACCATGGAGCAATCTTCAACTTCACCTGCAACTAACAACGCTATGAGAGGGGCTGAGCAAAGCGGTGACATATCCAAGCAATGGTTTGCTAGGAAGGGTGAAAAAGGTTAGAGGCTGACATGGCAATTTGGGTGGCTTGATCAACAAGAGATAGGTAGCAGGGTAAAGCGATAGAACGAAGCAACTAGCATAGCAATGATAGTAGTGAGATCCAGGGTAGCGGTCATCTTGCCTGAAATCCCGCTAGGAAGAAGAACGAGTCCATGAAGAAGACGAACGGACGTAGTCGAACGAATCCTCACAATCGCAACATTATCGAAACTAAGAAGCAACACCGGAAAGAAACAAACAACATGGTAAATGCACAAGCATAATCATGGCATGATGCACAATCAAGTATGATGCATGTACGGTTTAATGAGGCATGGCATGGCAAAGTGCAACAAACAATACTACAAGTTAAGTGGAGCTCAATATGCAACGAGTTGCATATTGACAAAACACCACATCAATTATTTAGTTCTCTCTCGGTTAGGTACACAACAATGTTAAATGTTGTTAAACATGGCAAGGGGTGAAGCATAATAAAACTACGTATCTAGGCAATTTAAATGAGGCCGGAAACAACAAACAACAATTCCGGAAAATCCTCATGTCCATATTTTAGTTTTGGTACTGTTCTGCCCTAAAACATATTTTAATGATGTTAAACAGCAAAATGAAATGCACCATGTTAAACTAGGCATTTTTCCACCCCATTTACATATAAAGTTTATTTAAAACTGAGCTACGGTTATTTAGTTATGAAATAAATCATTTTAGCATGGCATTTAAGCAAAATTAACCAAACATCATTTTAAGCATTTTAAACATGGATGAAAGTGGCATATTATTAATCTACACAAAATTCTAAGCATTATATATATATATTATTTACATGTGATGCACGGTCAAAGAGTTATTATATGCATGATGTTTGAGGTTTTTTCTGTAAAACTGGTAAATCACAGGATAATGACTAAATTCGCAGGCAGGGAAAAAAATAACACAGGCCGCATCTGGTTGGGACTAGGCTGCTCACATTGGGCTTTGAGGCCGGTCGGCTTGGAGAGGGAGGCTGGAAGGGCGAGGGGAGCGGCTTGGGCCGGATCTGGAGAGCCGGGCCGAGGCACGGTCAACGCGGGCAGGACCCGGTCGAGCGACGCGCTCGCTGCCGCTACTCGATGCAGCCGACGGCGACGGAGATGGAAGTAGGGGCGCGATACAAGGGCAGGGACCAGCGGGCGCGGCGGATTCAGGTAGTTCGAGGGTCGGGGTGCTGGTTCCCGGCGACGAGGAACTCCGGCGATGGCGCTGCTCGAAGAAGAGGGGAGGCCAAGTAGGTTCCTGTTACCTGAAGAAAACAACATAGAGGACGACAGAGAGAGTTCAGCGAGAGAAGCAGAGAGAAGACGGCGGGAAGAAGCAGAACGCGAAGAAGAGGAGGCAGGGCACGGCGACATGACCAGCTGGTCGCCTGCGGCGGCAGAATGAGGTGGCGTCGGGGTTCGCAGGGGGGTCGAAGAGGAACTTGGCGCTGGGTCGTCCTCCTCGCGCAAGGGCGAAGCAGAGGAGGCGAGCAGAGTTCCGGTGAGCGGGGCGAAGGGGCGGCGAGGTCTTGGGTGGCCGGATCTGGCCGGGAACGGGCTTGGACGGTGCCGGTGCAGGGATGACGCGGGGACGGACTTGAGGCGCAGGGAAGCGGCAGCTGCGGTGAACCAGAAGTGGAGGCGGAGCATGAGCGAGGTGCCCCATGGCGTCCTATGGAACACAGAAAGAAAGAGAGTTTGAGAGACCAGAGGGAGAGAGAGAACCGAAGGAGAGAGAGGAAGCAGGGGCATGGCCTGGCCGTGGTCGATGCAGCGTCGGGCGCCGTGGACCGAGAGAAGGGAGCTTGAGCTCCTGAATGCTGCTGGTCGAGGAGGGCCGTGGGGATATCTGGTTGGTGGGGATCGATGGAAGGATGGATCAACGGGACTGAGTGGCAGGGGAGATCAAGGTAGGAGGAGGCTGCGGCTGATTGGGCAGCGCTGAGAATTAGGAAGGAGGGGACTGGCTGTCTGGATCAGGGAAGGGGAAGGTTGCGGCTGGTCGGGCAGATTGGTGGATCGGGAGGGATCCCAAGGGAGGTGGAGGCTGGTCGGGGAAGGATCCCGAGGAACAGGGGAGTGTGGGTGGTGGCGCAAGGGGGAATAGAGTTAGGTTATGGTTTGACTGATTTGGTATGAAGTGGTCTATAAATTTCGAAAACAGACTAAGGTTGGCCCTTCGATCGTAATCAGACGATCGAGAATAATTAGTCCAGGGAGTTCAAATGAGAAAACAAAGATGTTTTATAGATGTTAGGAGATGATCTGAATGCAACAGTGATGACTGAGCGGTTCGGGTTTGGGGAAAGTTTCAGACGCACGCGAGGGGTCTGAGAGAGGTCGACGAAGACAAGGGGCCTGACAAAATGACAACGGAGGGAAAGAGAGAAAGGGCAACTGCGAACGGTTACGAGTTTTCTTAAAACATGCTGATGCAAAGCGCATGATGCAATGAGATGAGATGCATGACAAGAACAAAATGCAAAACAAAAGACAAAAACCCAACCACGGAGAAAATATCATATCGCATCTCCGGAAAAGGCAAGAGTTGGAGTTACGAATATGGAAATTTGTATCCGGGGCATTACAACACTCCACCACTACGAGAGGATCTCGTCCCGAGATCTAGGATGGCACCGGAGGGAAAAGAAAGAGGAAGGGAAGAGGTAAAACTAAGTTGCTTCTTCGACCAATGAGTGAAACCAAAGAACCTTGAGAGGTTGAAAAGCTATGAATGATGAGTACAAAGGACAAGAAGGAATTGGAACCACTCTGGTTGAAACAAGATAAACAAGGAACAAGGACGATCAAATTCAGATAGCACTCCGGTTGAAAAGAGATGCAAGACTTGATAAGATGAAAAGAACTTGAAGGGATGACACAATACTCCGGTTAAATGGATAAGCATGAAAAGAACACGATCCTAACAATTCGAGATGATGAGTGAAGAGAGCAACATCACCATGCCTCCGGAAGAAAGAATAGAAGATAGATCATTGAAATAAAAGAATGGAGAAGAAAATGCCAACTTCTGCCACAAATGAGCTTGGAAAGCATGCTTGCAAAGAAGAATTGAACGGAGTTGTTGCAAAATCAACAACGAAAAGCACAAGCTTGTTGTGGGCTTATGGCAAACATCTCAAAATGATGAGGTGACGACCAGCCACTAATGGAAACAATTGATTTGACTGAGAGCACCAAAGAGATGAAAAACTTCTTCATCGAGATGAGAAGGAGAAAATTGGATCATTGATAGCACCATAATTAGCAATATTCCTTAGGGAAGGCTTTAGGTGAAATCTTTACCAAGATAACTCCAATGGAGGGATAGATTGGTTGAAAAGATCTTTTTTAACGAAGATAAAATGATGGATTTAAAATACCTCATTCTTGACAACATATGAATCATGAAACATGAAGGAAATTGTCAAGAGTGACATAACACCACCTCAAAAGATAAGGTAGAAAGAATTGCACTTTGGAATGCAAGAAGAAGAATACTTGAACTCCTCCAACAAGAATCTTGAAGAACACTTCAAGAATGAATTAAATCCTTGATGAACCACCATGAGGAGCCTCTTGGAAGATCTCCAGAAAAGAAAATGATTATGAAGAAGAATTGGAGTTTGAAGAGAACCATAATTGAAGCCTTGTAATGATTTAGATGGAGCTACGAAATGAGTAAACTTTGAATTCCGGACAAGAAATATGAATAACTTGGAACTGAGAATTACTTCCTGATGAACAAAGTCCGAAAGAAGGAATTAATCGCTTGGATGAAACCATAATAAGAATTACGTTATGCGTATCCTTCGCCAATTTAAATTGATGACAAGCAATGGATTTGGCATACTACTTATTCTCGTAGAAAGGATTAAAAGAGATATAGCGCGAACTTGAGAAGGTATTGATGGAACCACCGGTGGGATTAAAAAGAACGAATGAATTGATATGATAACAAAGGAAGTTAAATCTTGAACGAACCACCGTAAGAATTGAAAATGAAAGTAGCAAAGGCACAATTCACCGGAAAGAATTGGAAAACGAATGAAGATACTTGAGGGGATTTAAATACATGAGAACGAAGAGATCATGAACTGATTAGAGGGTATCTGAACGAATCACCGGTAAGATTTGGAGAACGATAGCTACACGCTGAGAATGAATAAACCCGAAATGATGGCCTCCGTAGGAATAAAATGGAAAGAACTCACGAAATGCTCCGGATGGTAAGAAAAGAATTGTCACGATCAAAACAATTATGAGGATAGCGTCAAACTTGAACTACGCATCTTTGGAAGAACGGGTAAGGATTTAAGAGGAACTCTTCTTCGGTCTTCAAATGTTGAGAATGATGATGAGAACCACCATGAATTGTTGGGATACTCCGGGAGAATTAAAAGAGGAAAGGTTGAGCCAAAGATGAAAAGAATTTGAAAGAGATCTTGGAGAAGGCATGTGACTGATGAAATTCATTCTTACATCACATTTGAAAAGAATTTTCGAATGGCTCCTGATAATTAGAAGAGTCAGGTAAGATCCTGGGAAAAGACCTGTGGGATAGAGCCCACTCAAAAGAAAACACCGTTGAAAATGATTTTAAAGAGAGATTGCACCAGCATGAGAAAGCATTTGACACGAGGAAAGGAATATGATCAACACTGAAAGCTTGAATTGGATCCACCGGAGAAGAAAAAAAATGAAGGATGATGAACTTGAAGCTGTTGAGCATCTTCATGGGAAATCACCGGATAAGAACATTGGAAGAAAAGAATGAAGAGACTTCCCACAAATAAAAGGATACATGATTAAGAAATCTGAGTCCTTGAAGAAAAGGGTGGGAGGGCGGGAAAACAAAGGCAACTTGGGACGGTTGAAACAAACACCGTTGAGAAAATCTTAGAATTGATCTTGCGGATGGGGAGAATGATGGGATCATCTCGAAGAGAAGCGCACCGGTTGAAAAAGAATTAACATGACAACCTCAATGATCAAAAAGGATTAGTATTCACATAGCAATATGAGAACACCGTTTAGGAAAGGTATGGATTCAACATTTGACTTTGAAGCAACTCGAATACCACAAATAAAACAAAACAAAGGATTTGGCTTGCAGAATAAGCCGGAACAAATACATATGATAGAGATTTACCCAATCCCATATCATGCATCTGTCGGAAAGATATTCTAGGAGCTACTTGAATTCCCACCTATAAACTCCCGAAACTTTCTGGTTATGCAATCTGGTGTTGGGGATACAGGGGAAGCAATATATCTCACCCAAACTAACAATCCCTACATCCAGCTGTATCCATCCGTCAACACATAACCAAGAAAACTCCAGAAATCGTGTACCTCAACCTTCGAAAAGCATCCGTTATACGAGTTATGGCAATACTCCCGAACTCCCCAGTACTGGGTGGCGTCGAGGTTATCTCACCAACAACTGCATAAAAGAGATTTTTGATGTCGGCAAAACTCAGGTATTCCAGAACTGCAACGATAAAATTATGACGACAACACCTCGGAGCTCAACTCCCCGGGACACTGCCACAACCCCTAAATGTCAGGAGGCACCAAGAACAATGTTCTCGTCATAAGAATATCGGAATGATCCCAAGATACCCGCGTGAACCTAAATTTTTTTAATGAAATTTGAGGAGAGGAAAGACAAAACATCTACGTCAGGAGACCTCACCAGAGCGACGAAGGGGCTGAGGAGTAAAAAGAATCCTACTCTTCGATATATATAATCCTAAGACTCAAAATAGATTTTTTCTAGACTCAACAACGGCCAACAATCAAGGGGGCTCCTATGGTCGGTCGAGGCTCTGATTACCAACTTGTCACGCCCAAGATGCGACCCTATCCTAAAGGAATTCGAAGGTCCCACCAAGGATAGAAGCGCATCTTGAAGACGCTTTTGCAAGGTGGATATCATTACATCAACATTACATAATAGAAAGGGATACATACATAAGGCATACAATGCCACACGAATGCAACATTATCTTACATAAGAGCACCATCCGACTATGGATGAAACACAAACAGAAACTCAAATGACATCCACCCTGCTAGCCCAGGCTGCCGACCTGGAACCTATCCCCTGATCGAAGAAGAAGCAGAAGAAGAACTCCAAAACAAGCAAACATCGCTCTCGCGTCATGATCATCGCATAAACCTGTACCTGCAACTGTTGTTGTAGTAATCTGTGAGCCACGAGGACTCAGCAATCCCATTACCATGGGTATCAAGACTAGCAAAGCTTAATGGGAAAGGAAGGGGTAAACTGGTGAGGTTGCAAAAGCGACTAAGCATATATGGTGGCTAACATACGCAAATAAGAGCGAGAAGAGAACAAGCGGAACGGTCGTGAAGCTAGCAATGATCAAGAGGTGATCCAGAACTCCTACTTACGTCAAACATAACCCAAAAACCGTGTTCACTTCCCAGACTCCGCCGAGAAGAGACCATCACGGCTACACACGCGGTTGATGCGTTTTAATTCGGATCTGGTGTCAAGTTATCTACAACCGGACATTAACAAATTCCCATCTGCCACATAACCGCGGGCACGGCTCTCGAAAGTTTATACCCTGCAGGGGTGTCCCAACTTAGCCCATGATAAGCTCTCACGATCAACGAAGGATATACCTTCTCCTAGGAAGATCCGATCAGTCTCGGAATCCCGGTTTACAAGACTTTTCGACAATGGTAAAACAAGACCAGCAAAGCCGCCCGATGTGCCGACAAATCCCGATAGGAGCTGCACATATCTCGTTCTCAGGGCACACCGGATGAGCCAGACGTCGGGTTGGCATAGACCCTAGTTGCCCAGGGGGTGCCGGACATCGCTCAGGTTGGACCAACACTCGAAGGAGCACTGGCCCGGGGGGTAAAATAAAGATGACCCTCGGGCTCCGGAAACCCAAGGGAAAAAAGGGCTAGGTGAGGCAAATGGTAAAACCAAGGTTGGGCCTTGCTGGAGGAGTTTTATTCAAAGCGAACTGTCAAGGGGGTCCCATAAATCACCCGACCGTGTAAGGAACGCAAAATCCGGGAACATAACACCGGTATGACGGAAACTAGGGCGGCAAGAGTGGAACAAAACACCAGGCATAAGGCCGAGTCTTCCACCCTTTACCAAGTATATAGATGCATTAATTAAAATAAGAGATATTGTGATATCCCAACATAATCCTATCCACCATGGAGCAATCTTCAACTTCACCTGCAACTAACAACGCTATAAGAGGGGCTAAGCAAAGCGGTGACATATCCAAGCAATGGTTTGCTAGGAAGGGTGAAAAAGGTTAGAGGCTGACATGGCAATTTGGGTGGCTTGATCAACAAGAGATAGGTAGCAGGGCAAAGTGATAGAACCAAGCAACTAGCATAGCAATGATAGTAGTGAGATCCAGGGTAGCGGTCATCTTGGCTGAAATCCCTCTAGGAAGAAGAACGAGTCCATGAAGAAGACGAACGGACGTAGTCGAACGAATCCTCACAATCGCAACATTACCGGAACTAAGAAGCAACACCGGAAAGAAACAAACAACATGGTAAATGCACAAGCATAATCATGGCATGATGCACAATCAAGTATGATGCATGTACGGTTTAATGAGGCATGGCATGGCAAAGTGCAACAAACAATACTACAAGTTAAGTGGAGCTCAATATGCAACGAGTTGCATATTGACAAAACACCACATCAATTATTTAGTTCTCTCTCGGTTAGGTACACAACAATGTTAAATGTTGTTAAACATGGCAAGGGGTGAAGCATAATAAAACTACGTATCTAGGCAATTTAAATGAGGCCGGAAACAACAAACAACAATTCCGGAAAATCCTCATGTCCATATTTTAGTTTTGGTACTGTTCTGCCCTAAAACATATTTTAATGATGTTAAACAGCAAAAATGAAATGCACCATGTTAAACTAAGAATTTTTCCACCCCATTTACATATAAAGTTTATTTAAAACCGAGCTACGGTTATTTAGTTATGAAATAAATCATTTTAGCATGGCATTTAAGCAAAATTAAACAAACAACATTTTAAGCATTTTAAAAATGGATGAAAGTGGCATATTATTAATCTACACAAAATTCTAAGCATTATATATATATATATTATTTACATGTGATGCACGGTTAAAGAGTTATTATATGCATGATGTTTGATGTTTTTTCTGTAAAACTGGTAAATCACAGGATAATGACTAAATTCGCAGGCAGGGAAAAAAATAACACAGGCCGCATCTGGTTGGGACTGGGCTGCTCACATTGGGCCTTGAGGCCGGTCGGCTTGGAGAGGGAGGCTAGAAGGGCGAGGGGAGCGGCTTGGGCCTGATCTGGAGAACCGGGCCGAGGCACGGTCAACGCGGGCAGGACCCGGTCGAGCGATGCACAATCAAGCAGGGGCGCGATACAAGGGCAGGGACCAGCGGGCGCGGTGGATTCAGGCAGTCTGAGGGTCGGGGCGCTGGTTCCCGGCGACGAGGAACTCCAGCGATGGCGCTGCTCGAAGAAGAGGCGAGGCCAAGTAGGTTCCTGTTACCTGAAGAAAACAACATAGAGGACGATGGAGAGAGTTGAGCGAGAGAAGCAGAGAGAAGACGGCGGGAAGAAGCAGAACGCGAAGAAGAGGAGGCAGGGCACGGTGACATGACCTGCTGGTCGCCTGCGGCGGCAGAATGAGGTGGCGTCGGGGTTCGCAGGGGGGTCGAAGAGGAACTTGGCGCTGGGTCGTCCTCTCGCGCAAGGGCGAAGCAGAGGAGGCGAGCAGAGCTCCGGTGAGCGGGGCGAAGGGGCGGCGAGGTCTTGGGTGCCCGGATCTGGCCGGGAACGGGCTTGGACGGCGCCGGTGCAGGGATGACACGGGGACGGACTTGAGGCGCAGGGAAGCGGCAGCGGCGGCGAACCAGAAGTGGAGGCGAAGCACGAGTGAGGTGCCCCATGGCGTCCTATGGAACACAGAAAGCAAGAGAGTTTGAGAGACCAGAGGGAGAGAGAGAGAACCAAAGGAGAGAGAGGAAGCAGGGGCATGGCCTGGCTGTGGTCGATGCGGAGTCGGGCGCCGTGGACTGAGAGAAGGGAGCTTGAGCTCCTGAATGCTGCTGGTCGAGGAGGGTCGTGGGGATCTCTGGTTGGTGGGGATCGATGGATGGATGAATCAACGGGACTGAGTGGCAGGGGAGATCGAGGTAGGAGGAGGCTGCAGCTGATTGGGCAGCGCTGGGAATTAGGAAGGAGGGGACTGGCTGTCTGGATCAGGGAAGGGGAAGGTTGCGGCTGGTTGGGCAGATTGGTGGATCGGGAGGGATCCCAAGGGAGGTGGAGGCTGGTCGGGGAAGGATCCCGAGGAACAGGGGAGTGTGGGTGGTGGCGCAAGGGGGAATAGAGTTAGGTTAGGGTTTGACTGATTTGGTATGAAGTGGTCTATAAATAGCGAAAACAGACTAAGGTTGGACCCTTCAATCGTAATCAGACGATCGAGAATAAATAGTCCAGGGAGTTCAAATGAGAAAACGAAGATGTTTTATAGATGTTAGGAGATGATCTGAATGCAATAGTGATGACTGAGCGGTTCGGGTTCGGGGCAAGTTTCGGACGCACGCGAGGGGTCTGAGAGAGGTCGACGAAGACAAGGGGCCTGACAAAATGACAACGGAGTCAAAGAGAGAAAGGGCAACTGCGAACGGTTACGAGTTTTCTTAAAACATGCTGATGCAAAGCGCATGATGCTATGAGATGAGATGCATGACAAGAACAAAATGCAAAACAAAAGACAAAAACCCAACCACGGAGAAAATATCATATCGCATCTCCGGAAAAGGCAAGAGTTGGAGTTACGAATATGGAAATTTGTATCCGGGGCGTTACAACACTCCACCACTATGAGAGGATCTTGTCCCGAGATCTAGGATGGCACCGGAGGGAAAAGAAAGAGGAAGGGAAGAGGTAAAACTAAGTTGCTTCTTCGACCAATGAGTGAAACCAAAGAACCTTGAGAGGTTGAAAAGCTATGAATGACGAGTACAAAGGACAAGAAGGAATTGGAACCACTCTGGTTGAAACAAGATAAACAAGGAACAAGGACGATCAAATTCAGATAGCACTCCGATTGAAAAGAGATGCAAGACTTGATAAGATGAAAAGAACTTGAAGGGATGACACAATACTCCGGTTAAATGGATAAGCATGAAAAGAACACGATCCTAACAATTCGAGATGATGAGTGAAGAGAGCAACATCACCATGCCTCCGGAAGAAAGAATAGAAGATAGATCATTGAAATAAAAGAATGGAGAAGAAAATGCCAACTTCTGCCACAAATGAGCTTGGAAAGCATGCTTGCAAAGAAGAATTGAATGGAGTTGTTGCAAAATCAACAACGAAAAGCACAAGCTTGTTGTGGGCTTATGGCAAACATCTCAAAATGATGAGGTGACAAGCAGCCACTAATGGAAACAATTGATTTGACTGAGAGCACCAAAGAGATGAAAAACTTCTTCATCGAGATGAGAAGGAGAAAATTGGATTATTGATAGCACCATAATTAGCAATATTCCTTAGGGAAGGCTTTAGGTGAAATCTTTACCAAGATAACTCCAATGGAGGGATAGATTGGTTGAAAAGATCTTTTTTAACGAAGATAAAATGATGGATTTAAAATACCTCATTCTTGACAACATATGAATCATGAAACATGAAGGAAATTGTCAAGAGTGACATAACACCACCTCAAAAGATAAGGTAGAAAGAATTGCACTTTGGAATGCAAGAAGAAGAATACTTGAACTCCTCCAACAAGAATCTTGAAGAACACTTCAAGAATGAATTAAATCCTTGATGAACCACCATGAGGAGCCTCTTGGAAGATCTCCAGAAAAGAAAATGATTATGAAGAAGAATTGGAGTTTGAAGAGAACCATAATTGAAGCCTTGTAATGATTTAGATGGAGCTACGAAATGAGTAAACTTTGAACTCCGGACAAGAAAGATGAATAACTTGGAACTGAGAATTACTTCCTGATGAACAAAGTCCGAAAGAAGGAATTAATCACTTGGATGAAACCATAATAAGAATTACGTTATGCGTATCCTTCGCCAATTTAAATTGATGACAAGCAACGGATTTGGCATACTACTTATTCTCGTAGAAATGATTAAAAGAGATATAGCGCGAACTTGAGAAGGTATTGATGGAACCACCGGTGGGATTAAAAAGAACGAATGAATTGATATGATAACAAAGGAAGTTAAATCTTGAACGAACCACCGTAAGAATTGAAAATGAAAGTAGCAAAGGCACAATTCACCGGAAAGAATTGGAAAACGAATGAAGATACTTGAGGGGATTTAAATACATGAGAACAAAGAGATCATGAACTGATTAGAGGGTATCTGAACGAATCACCGGTAAGATTTGGAGAACGATAGCTACACGCTGAGAATGAATAAACCCGAAATGATGGCCTCCGTAGGAATAAAATGGAAAGAACTCACGAAATGCTCCGGATGGTAAGAAAAGAATTGTCACGATCAAAACAATTATGAGGATAGCGTCAAACTTGAACTACGCATCTTTGGAAGAACGGGTAAGGATTTAAGAGGAACTCTTCTTCGGTCTTCAAATGTTGAGAATGATGATGAGAACCACCATGAATTGTTGGGATACTCCGGGAGAATTAAAAGAGGAAAGGTTGAGCCAAAGATGAAAAGAATTTGAAAGAGATCTTGGAGAAGGCATGTGACTGATGAAATTCATTCTTACGTCACATTTGAAAAGAATTTGCGAATGGCTCCTGATAATTAGAAGAGTCAGGTAAGATCCTGGGAAAAGACCTGTGGGATAGGGCCCACTCAAAAGAAAACACCGTTGAAAATGATTTTAAAGAGAGATTGCACCGGCATGAGAAAGCATTTGACACGAGGAAAGGAATATGATCAACACTGAAAGCTTGAATTGGATCCACAGGAGAAGAAAAAAAATGAAGGATGATGAACTTGAAGTTGTTGAGCATCTTCATGGGAAATCACCGGATAAGAACATTGTAAGAAAAGAATGAAGAGACTTCCCACAAATAAAAGGATACATGATTAAGAAATCTGAGTCCTTGAAGAAAAGGGTGGGAGGGCGGGAAAACAAAGGCAACTTGGGACGGTTGAAACAAACACCGTTAAGAAAATCTTAGAATTGATCTTGCAGATGGGGAGAATGATGGGATCATCTCGATGAGAAGCGCACCGGTTGGAAAAGAATTAACATGACAACCTCAATGATCAAAAAGGATTAGTATTCACATAGCAATATGAGAACACCGTTTAGGAAAGGTATGGATTCAACATTTGACTTCGTAGCAACTCGAATACCACAAATAAAACAAAACAAAGGATTTGGCTTGCAGAATAAGCCGGAACAAATACATATGATAGAGATTTACCCAATCCCATATCATGCATCTGTCGGAAAGATATTCTAGGAGCTACTTGAATTCCCACCTATAAACTCCCGAAACTTTCTGGTTATGCAATCTGGTGTTGGGGATACAGGGGAAGCAATATATCTCACCCAAACTAACAATCCCTACATCCAGCTGTATCCATCCGTCAACACATAACCAAGAAAACTCCGGAAATCGTGTACCTCAACCTTCGAAAAGCATCCGTTATACGAGTTATGGCAATACTCCCGAACTCTCCAGTACTGGGTGGCATCGAGGTTATCTCACCAACAACTGCATAAAAGAGATTTTTGATGTCGGCAAAACTCAGGTATTCCAGAACTGCAACGATAAAATTATGACGACAACACCTCGGAGCTCAACTCCCCGGGACACTGCCACAACCCCTAAATGTCAGGAGGCACCAAGAACAATGTTCTCGTCATAAGAATATCGGAACGATCCCAAGATACCCGCGTGAACCTAAATTTTTTTAATGAAATTTGAGGAGAGGAAAGACAAAACATCTACGCCAGGAGACCACACCAGAGCGACGAAGGGGCTGAGGAGTAAAAAGAATCCTACTCTTCGATATATATAATCCTAAGACTCAAAATAGTTTTTTTTCTAGACTCAACAACGGCCAACAATCAAGGGGGCTCCTATGGTCGGTCGAGGCTCTGATTACCAACTTGTCACGCCCAAGATGCGACCCTATCCTAAAGGAACTCGAAGGTCCCACCAAGGATAGAAGCGCATCTTGAAGACGCTTTTGCAAGGTGGATATCATTACATCAACATTACATAATAGAAAGGGATACATACATAAGGCATACAATGCCACACGAATGCAACATTATCTTACATAAGAGCACCATCCGACTATGGATGAAACACAAACAGAAACTCAAATGACATCCACCCTGCTAGCCCAGGCTGCCGACCTGGAACCTATCCCCTGATCGAAGAAGAAGCAGAAGAAGAACTCCAAAACAAGCAAACATCGCTCTCGCGTCATGATCATCGCATAAACCTGTACCTGCAACTGTTGTTGTAGTAATCTGTGAGCCACGAGGACTCAGCAATCCCATTACCATGGGTATCAAGACTAGCAAAGCTTAATGGGAAAGGAAGGGGTAAACTGGTGAGGTTGCAAAAGCGACTAAGCATATATGGTGGCTAACATACGCAAATAAGAGCGAGAAGAGAACAAGCAGAACGGTCGTGAAGCTAGCAATGATCAAGAGGTGATCCTGAACTCCTACTTACGTCAAACATAACCCAAAAACCGTGTTCACTTCCCGGACTCCGCCGAGAAGAGACCATCACGGCTACACACGCGGTTGATGCATTTTAATTCGGATCTGGTGTCAAGTTATCTACAACCGGACATTAACAAATTCCCATCTGCCACATAACCGCGGGCACGGCTCTCGAAAGTTTATACCCTGCAGGGGTGTCCCAACTTAGCCCATGATAAGCTCTCACGATCAACGAAGGATATACCTTCTCCTAGGAAGATCCGATCAGTCTCGGAATCCCGGTTTACAAGACTTTTCGACAATGGTAAAACAAGACCAGCAAAGCCGCCCGATGTGCCGACAAATCCCGATAGGAGCTGCACATATCTCGTTCTCAGGGCACACCGGATGAGCCAGACGTCGGGTTGGCATAGACCCTAGTTGCCCAGGGGGCGCCGGACATCGCTCAGGTTGGACCAACACTCGAAGGAGCACTGGCGCGGGGGGTAAAATAAAGATGACCCTCGGGCTCCGGAAACCCAAGGGAAAAAAAGGGCTAGGTGAGGCAAATGGTAAAACCAAGGTTGGGCCTTGCTGGAGGAGTTTTATTCAAAGCGAACTGTCAAGGGGGTCCCATAAATCACCCGACCGTGTAAGGAACGCAAAATCCAGGAACATAACACCGGTATGACGGAAACTAGGGCGGCAAGAGTGGAACAAAACACCAGGCATAAGGCCGAGTCTTCCACCCTTTACCAAGTATATAGATGCATTAATTAAAATAAGATATATTGTGATATCCCAACATAATCCTATCCACCATGGAGCAATCTTCAACTTCACCTGCAACTAACAACGCTATAAGAGGGGCTGAGCAAAGCGGTGACATATCCAAGCAATGGTTTGCTAGGAAGGGTGAAAAAGGTTAGAGGCTGACATGGCAATTTGGGTGGCTTGATCAACAAGAGATAGGTAGCAGGGCAAAGCGATAGAATGAAGCAACTAGCATAGCAATGATAGTAGTGAGATCCAGGGTAGCGGTCATCTTGCCTGAAATCCCGCTAGGAAGAAGAACGAGTCCATGAAGAAGACGAACGGACGTAGTCGAACGAATCCTCACAATCGCAACATTACCGGAACTAAGAAGCAACACCGGAAAGAAACAAACAACATGGTAAATGCACAAGCATAATCATGGCATGATGCACAATCAAGTATGGTGCATGTACGGTTTAATGAGGCATGGCATGGCAAAGTGCAACAAACAATACTACAAGTTAAGTGGAGCTCAATATGCAACGAGTTGCATATTGACAAAACACCACATCAATTATTTAGTTCTCTCTCGGTTAGGTACACAACAATGTTAAATGTTGTTAAACATGGCAAGGGGTGAAGCATAATAAAACTGCGTATCTAGGCAATTTAAATGAGGCCGGAAACAACAAACAACAATTCCGGAAAATCCTCATGTCCATATTTTAGTTTTGGTACTGTTCTGCCCTAAAACATATTTTAATGATGTTAAACAGCAAAATGAAATGCACCATGTTAAACTAGGCATTTTTCCACCCCATTTACATATAAAGTTTATTTAAAACCGAGCTACGGTTATTTAGTTATGAAATAAATCATTTTAGCATGGCATTTAAGCAAAATTAAACAAACAACATTTTAAGCATTTTAAACATGGATGAAAGTGGCATATTATTAATCTACACAAAATTCTAAGCATTATATATATATATATTATTTACATGTGATGCACGGTTAAAGAGTTATTATATGCATGATGTTTGAGGTTTTTTTCTGTAAAACTGGTAAATCACAGGATAATGACTAAATTCGCAGGCAGGGAAAAAAATAACACAGGCCGCATCTGGTTGGGACTGGGCTGCTCACATTGGGCCTTGAGGCCGGTCGGCTTGGAGAGGGAGGCTAGAAGGGCGAGGGGAGCGGCTTGGACCTGATCTGGAGAACCGGGCCGAGGCACGGTCAACGCGGGCAGGACCCGGTCGAGCGATGCACAATCAAGCAGGGGCGCGATACAAGGGCAGGGACCAGCGGGCGCGGCGGATTCAGGCAGTCTGAGGGTCGGGGCGCTGGTTCCCGGCGACGAGGAACTCCAGGGATGGCGCTGCTCGAAGAAGAGGCGAGGCCAAGTAGGTTCCTGTTACCTGAAGAAAACAACATAGAGGACAATGGAGAGAGTTGAGCAAGAGAAGCAGAGAGAAGACGGCGGGAAGAAGCAGAACGCGAAGAAGAGGAGGCAGGGCATGGTGACATGACCTGCTGGTCGCCTGCGGCGGCAGAATGAGGTGGCGTCGGGGTTCGCAGGGGGTCGAAGAGGAACTTGGCACTGGGTCGTCCTCCTCGCCCAAGGGCGAAGCAGAGGAGGCGAGAAGAGCTTCGGTGAGCGGGGCGAAGGGGCGGCGAGGTCTTGGGTGCCCGGATCTGGCCGGGAACGGGCTTGGACGGCGCCGGTGTAGGGATGACGCGGGGACGGACTTGAGGCGCAGGGAAGCGGCAGCGGCGGCGAACCAGAAGTGGAGGCGGAGCACGAGCGAGGTACCCCATGGCGTCCTATGGAACACAGAAAGCAAGAGAGTTTGAGAGACCAGAGGGAGAGAGAGAGAACCAAAGGAGAGAGAGGAAGCAGGGGCATGGCCTGGCTGTGGTCGATGCGGCGTCGGGCGCCGTGGACTGAGAGAAGGGAGCTTGAGCTCCTGAATGTTGCTGGTCGAGGAGGGTCGTGGGGATCTCTGGTTGGTGGGGATCGATGGATGGATGGATCAACGGGACTGAGTGGCAGGGGAGATCGAGGTAGGAGGAGGCTGCAGCTGATTGGGCAGCGCTGAGAATTAGGAAGGAGGGGACTGGCTGTCTGGATCAGGGAAGGGGAAGGTTGGTCGGGGAAGGATCCCGAGGAACAGGGGAGTGTGGGTGGTGGCACAAGGGGGAATAGAGTTAGGTTAGGGTTTGACTGATTTGGTATGAAGTGGTCTATAAATAGCGAAAACAGACTAAGGTTGGACCCTTCGATCGTAATCAGACGATCGAGAATAAATAGTCCAGGGAG
This sequence comes from Triticum timopheevii, assembly GCA_963921465.1. Taxonomy (NCBI): domain Eukaryota; kingdom Viridiplantae; phylum Streptophyta; class Magnoliopsida; order Poales; family Poaceae; genus Triticum; species Triticum timopheevii. The sequence goes on along the minus strand of OY997264.1, from coordinate 473,700,848 downwards.
TTCAAATGAGAAAACGAAGATGTTTTATAGATGTTAGGAGATGATCTGAATGCAATAGTGATGACTGAGCGGTTCGGGTTCGGGGCAAGTTTCGGACGCACGCGAGGGGTCTGAGAGAGGTCGACGAAGACAAGGGGCCTGACAAAATGACAACGGAGTCAAAGAGAGAAAGAGCAACTACGAACGGTTACGAGTTTTCTTAAAACATGCTGATGCAAAGCGCATGATGCTATGAGATGAGATGCATGACAAGAACAAAATGCAAAACAAAAGACAAAAACCCAACCACGGAGAAAATATCATATCGCATCTCCGGAAAAGGCAAGAGTTGGAGTTACGAATATGGAAAGTTGTATCCGGGGCGTTACATGGGGGAATGGAGTAAACTGGATTAAAGAGGGGGCCGACGGCGCGACTGAAGAAGCACATTTGACGCGTTTTGTTTTTCAGTGGATGGCTCTCGATGATGTTTTTTTCTTGCCTCTCCATACAACTGGTATTTTTAGCCTCCTACTCTGTGGTGGACCAGCAACCCATTTGATGGGCGGGGCAAACTACAGAAAGCAGCACTTGATTTTTCTTCAAGGCCCCAAAACACGCAGTACTATGTTTGTTTTGAGGCCGAAAACATTATGACAGGGGTTGAGCAGGGAGGGGGGAAGACAGAGCAAAAAGATAAAAAAGTGCTAATGCGCCGTTGCTACCCTAACAAGTAGGTGCAATTCTTCTCGGGAAGGAGTGTCGTTGACACTCACACGTCACAATCCCACAGTAGACATTCTAACAAGTTCACACACAAGTACAACAGAAAAGGTAAAGATTCATAACAAACTCAGGTTCACAGGGCACGTTCATATTCATAGTCAACATTCACTATCAACAACTCAAAAGATTCATATATTACGCAAGTTCAGCATGTCTATGCATCCAAATGATTGATAGATCACAAAAAAAGATTCAGATATACACATGTTCAACATGTTTACGCATCCAAATGATTGAGAGATCACAAACAATATCATCCATGGACAAACTTTAATTACCTAGGGTACAGACTGGTAACTGGTGTTCATTCGGTGGTACTTCTTGCTAAAATTAATGCTTGTACGAGGAAACTTTCGAGTACATAAGAGGCAGCACAGACAATTTGAACTTTGCATGTAGGTTTATCCTCGAGATAGTGGCCTCGATGCCGAGGGAGGTTTGAGCAACTTGGCCACTACTTTCATCCAACTAGTTTATTGGCTCATCTTGGTCCGGTAGCTCGCCAAAATTCTACATTACACACAAGAAAGGAGGCGGTCTATAAAATGAACCACCCATTTTTTGTGAAGTTCAACTGAAATGGAGCATCCCTGGCGTGTAGACTAATTAAGTGCCAGGTGAATATACACATCAACTAACTTGTGTGGAAACTTTAGACTCCATGCCATACAGTCCGCAACCATATGTGTCGACAACCAAAAGGCACAAGTTGGGACCAAAGACTAGACTGCATTTTTCTGGGCTATGCGCTAAGCAATATTGTTGGCGTTCACTCTGGCACTTATTGTCAACATCGATGCTTGTCTGAGTGAACTCTAGAGTACATAGCAGCAGCATAAGTACCTGTCCATCTATTCTTTTTGTGCAGTTCTACTGAAATCACCCAATGTAATGATTTGCCTGCGAGTTCAGGCTCCAAGTTACTCCTTTATGAAATCGGCCAACAAAAGCACAATACCATATTACCAATACATCTGATAAGCACAATAATCAGGATAAAGACCGGTACCAACCTATGTGAGGAAGCATATCAGATTTCCTTTGTCTAGAAGCGGAGATAAGCGACTAACAAGAAAGGAAGGAGGCAGTCGAGGCAATGAAGCACCCAAAGTTTTTGTGCAGTTCCACCAAAATCGAGCATCCCTGTTGGCACATATATTGAGAGAGTGAGATTACTACAATAGTGGGACTAGTTGATGAAACATACACAAACAAATAGAGGCACCCTCATTACCTTATGGGTAAAGTTAGCAACATAGTAGTCTTGCTTAAAGAGAGGTATTAGTTTATTTAATCAGTGCCAATTAGCTCAACACTCAAAACATTGGCATGTATCATAGGTTGCAAAAATTTAACGTGCAAAGATAAAGGAGTTTCTCATGACAGTAGCAACACAGTAGCATGATACAAATAGAGCTGACAGCAAACTAATATGGATGAAGGCCTTAGGCCGGTACCAACCTGAGCAAGAAGCTTATTCAAGTAGTCCCAGAAGAGATGATAAAGCACTCACTGTAATCATTCAATAGTACATATTTTTGTGTGCTTCAAATGTATGGTTGACATCACTCTTGTTTACTAGTGGTGAGATTATATCGAAAGATTATCAAGAACTTCCAGCAGAGTTAAAGCACTGGCTGGGATACAGTTCATTGTATTCTCTTGTGCAGTTCCACTAAAATGTACAATTGGCACAACATGATCCCTGTTTGAACAAGTAGGAACAAGGTGAAACCTTCATTAGCTTAGTGCGAAAGGATAGAAAGACATTAGCATACTACTTTAACAGTAGCATCAAATTCATAATGGACAATACAGTAGCAAAACATTTCCTCATTGAACCCGTGGCAATAAATTGACATGCAAAACAATAGCATTATTATGTCATGACACTACCAAGTTTCCCTCCCTGCTCGACCACATGGTTCACCTCCACAGACACACATACACATGTACATGATTCAACATAGGGCGCTACTAAAGATTTTTTTAACTCCTACAGCAAAATTAGCAGCAATTAATTAGTGCTACTTAAGTACTCCTAATTCATTAAGTGACCTTACAGGAGAGACAACAGAAGTGGAAGGGCTCCTGGAGGATCGTCTCACATGTAAAGGAGACATTGCCGGAGCCCTTGAATGGCCTCGACTAAGGCCTCGGCTTCAGCAAGATCACCTTGGCACTGTTGATCGTGTAGAGTTGGGTCACACATGCATCCAGAATCCAGTTAATTAGTATGATGTGTCGTCAAGCCAGGTACTACTCTTCTACATACTACAAGTGCATTTCTTCAAGTAAATTAAGACTAGTAGCAACAGAGTGATACGTCTCCAACGTATCTATAATTTTTGATTGTTCCATGCTGTTATATTATCATTCGTGGATGTTTTACAATCATTTTATAGTCATTTTATATCATTTTTGGGTACTAACCTATTGACATAGTGCCCAGTGCTAGTTGTTGTTTTCTGCATGTTTTTTACATCGCTGGAAATCAATATCAAACGGAGTCCAAACGCAGCGAAACTTCTTGAGGATCTTTTTGGGCCTGAACACATCCAGTGGGCCAAGGAAGCACCTGGGGGGTGCCTCGAGGGGGCAGCACCCACCAGGGCACGCCAGGAGGCCCAGGCGCCCCCTGGTGGGTTGTTCCCACCTTGGGTGCCCCATGAACTGCCTCTTTGCTCTATAAATACCCCAATATTCCAGAAACCCTAAGGGAGTCGATGAAAATCAATTCCAGCCACCGGAGAGTCCAGAACCACCAGATCCAATCTAGACACCATCACGGAGGGGTTCACCACTTCCATTGGTGCCTCTCCGATGATGCGTGAGTAGTTCTTTGTAGACCTACGGGTCCGTAGTTAGTAGCTAGATGGCTTCCTCTCTCTCTTTTTATTATCAATACAATGGTCTCTTGGAGATCCATATGATGTAAGCCTTTTTAAGGTGTGTTTGTTGGGATTCGATGAACTTGGAGTTTATAATCAGATCTATGTTTTTATCCATGAAAGTTTTTTCAGTCTTTTTTGATCTCTTATATGCATGATTGCTTATAGCCTCGTGACAGAAGGGGAAACGACACGTATGTATTGTTGCTACTAAGGATAAAATGATGGGGTATATCTCTACATAAATAGATCTTGTCTACATCATGTCATCGTTCTTATTGCATTACTCCATTTCTCCATGAACTTAATACACTAGATGCATGCTGGATAGCGGTCGATGTGTGGAGTAATAGTAGTAGACACAGGCAGGAGTCGGTCTACTAATCTTGGACGTGATACCTATATAATGATCATTGCCTGGATATCGTCATGATTATTTGAAGTTCTATCAATTGCCCAATAGTAGTTGTTTTCCCACCGTTTGCTATTTTTCTCGAGAGAAGCCACTAGTGAAACCTACAGCCCCCGGGTCTCTTTTCATCATATTTGCCTTTGAGATCTATTTTCCTTTGCATTTATTTTCAGATCTATTAAACCAAAAATACAAAAATACCTTGCTGCAATTTGTTTGTTCCGCGATCTATTTATCCTATCTACCACTTTTACCTCACGTTATTTGCCTATCTTGAGGCACCGTACCCGAAAGGGATTGACAACCCTTTAACACGTCGGGTTGCGAGTATTTGTTATTTGTGTGCAGATGCTATTTATGTGGTGTGAGGAGGTTCTCCTACTAGTTCGATAACTTTGGTCTCATCACTGAGGGAAATACCTACCATCGCTATACTGCATCATCCCTTCCTCTTCTGGGAAATACCGACGTAGTTCAAGCAGACATCAAAAGGAATTTCTAGCGCCATTGCCAGGGAGCATCTTCAACATCAACTAGGTTCCTAACCACAAATCTCATCTCCTCGCAATTTACATTATTTTCCATTTGCCTCTCGTTTTCCTCTCCCCCACTTCACAAAAATTTGCCGTTTTATTCGCCCTTTTTTGTTCGCATTTTTCTCGTCAGGTCTCTTATTTGCTTGAACTTGTCACCATGAGTGACTTTGGTATGGCAGAAACAGATGATGGCCTAACTCCTAAAATGGAGCATATGGGTAATCTGGATGCCAAAACTTTTCGCTTGGGGCAAGGGAATTTTATGGGAAAAGAACATATCCAAGAATTTTTCAATTGTGTCAGAAAATTAAGTCTTGATGATATTCCTGTACTTAAAAGGACTAAATCTTATGCGGAAGCCATTTTGACACTTGTTCTGAAACTTGAAACTAGATTTATTCGTACTCATCCTACCTTGCAAAGATTGTTCTATGAATTTCCCATTATAAAGGATCCTAAAGCTAAAAAGTTAGCCACTCTTGTTTTGATGAATGAATTTGACTACATAATATGGGAAGCTAGGGAAATCTTTGATTTTTATGGCATGAATCGTGAAAAACCCGTGATTGATTAAATTCTTTATAATTGTGATTATGCAAGACATTTTCTTGGAGATAACCATATCTTTGATGAGAATCTTAAAAATCAAGTCCCCATTTTAGATATGATCTAACAAGTTTTTAATGATGTTAATCAAAACTATCCTTGGATCAGTGTCGAAAATCAAAGGGGTTATGATAAAAAGCAACTTAGTGCTAAAGTTTCCATGGATAATGTGTTTTATGTTTTATTTACAAAACCTCCCGACACAAATACCTCCAAGGAAAACAAGGACAAGGATGGCAAAACTTAGATCCTTCGCGTTATGCCTAGCTAGGGCCTAAAACGACAACACTTATTGGGAGGCAACCCAATGAATAAAATTTATTTTTGCTTTTTGTTTTCTGTTCTTGTGTGTTAGCACAATTATGCTACTGTCATGATTGTGTTTTTTGTGTTTTAGTAAGTGTTTGTGCCAAGCAAGGCATTTGGGAAAATTTGGGTGAAAGTTGATTTGATCTTGCTGAAAAACAGAAACTTTTGCACTCACGAGATTATTTTTCATTTTTAACAAAAGAGTGATTTTGAGTTGATTCTTTTTGCAGAAGATTAATAGAAAAATTTCTCACGTCCACCAATTCATTTCATAATTTTTGGAGTAACAGAAGTATTCGAAATATCCAGATTGCTACAGACTGTTCTGTTTTTGACAGATTCTGTTTTCTTTGCGTTGTGTGCTTGTTTTGATGATTCTATGGTTTTATTTGATGAGTTTTTGCCATATAAAAGTTGGAATACAGTAGATATAATGCAAAAACAAAATAAGAATAGGTTTGCAACAGTACTTATAGTAGTGATTTGCCTTCTTATACTAACGGATCTCACGAAGGTTTTGTTGAGTTTTGTGTGATTGAAGTTTTCAAGTTTTGGGTGATCTTACGATGGATGAAGAATAAGGATTAGCAAAAGGCTAATATTGGGGATTCCCGAGGCACCCAAAGATAATATTCAAAGAAGTATCAAGCAGCTAAGCTTGGGGATGCCCCCGAGTGGCATCCCCGCTTTCTTCTAACAACCATCGGTATTCTACTTGAAGCTATATTTTTATTCGTCACATACTATGAGTTTTGCTTGGAGCGTCTTATATGATATGAGTCTTTGCTTGTTTTGCTTTGTGTTTTAAGTCTTGAATCCTTGCTGGACACACCTTTTTTAGAAAGCCAAAAATTATGCTATGCTTGCTCCTATGCTTCACTTAAATTTTTTAGAGCCACGGATTTGCTCTAGTGCTTCACTTATATCTTTTTGAGCATGGTGTGCTTTGTTATTTTTGAAGAAATGCTCTCATGCTTAAATTAGATTTATTTGGGAGTTAGTAAAGTTTTAAGAAATTCTCTCTTGCTTCACTTAGATTATTTTGAGAGAAAGAAAAATTATGCTCATGATCTTCACTTATATTTGTTTGAGCTTATCAAAAGCAACATATGAAAATAGTCCCAAAGTGATAGATATCCAATGAGGATATAATAAAAACTTTCATGAAGATCATTGGACAAAATAAACTTGATTCTTAGTAATGGTTTTGAGATATGACGATATGATATGTGAGTCATGTTGATGAGTAATTGTGCTTTAGTAAGAATATTGATGTTAGGTTTGTGATTCCCTATGCAAGCACAAAAGTCAATAGTTATGCAATGAAATTTATATCCTACTTATGGTGCATTATTCGGTGTTACTTATGCTTAATGCTTGGCTACGAGATTTTTTGCTTTTTGGCTGGTCGCTTCTCAATCTTTTTGCTAGCCTTCATTTTGCACTAAGTATGATCACTACTAGTGCATCCAAAACCCTTTATACCAGTTTTGCCATATGAGTCCACTATACCTACCTAGATGTGGTATTTTCATGCCGTTCTAAGCAAATTTTCATGTGCCATCTCTAATTTTCAAAATAAATTTCTCTTTTGTGTTCTCTACCGCTCGCGAGGCGGTGAAGGGTGACCAATATTTTCCATGCTAGATGTGTTATTCTCATGATGAGTGTTTATTCACTTGTCATTACACGAGAGTACGACAAAGGTATTAGGGATGCCCAGTCCCGAAATGAATAATGAATTTACTTTATGTTGTCAAATAATAATTTGCTTGGAAAGTGTTGGTATGGAGGGCAATCGTGGATTTGGCTAGCCATGGAAAGTGAAAGTAATGGTGGAAAAAGGAATAAACTTTATTTTCTGTTTGGGAACCGCCTATGATGTATCTAGTATGGTAAGTGTTGAGATCTCTAAGTCATTTTCGTTGGTGGGAAAAGTATGCCTCTCAAAAATATTTTTTATCTCTCAATTTAAGCTTTGAGTTCTGGCACCTCTACAAATCCCTACTTCCCTCCGCGAAGGGCCTTTCTTTTACTTATGCAATTTTTATTTTGAATTTAGGTCTCCATCTTCTCTTATAAAGCACCAACAAAGGGGCACTATGATCGTATTTGAGCATTGGGTGTAGCTAATATTCGAGTGTGTTTCAAGAATGGATCAATGATTAACCATGATGGGCTAGGGACAACTTGCTTTAGTGTTGATATTTTGAAAGACATGGTTGCTTGTTGGTATGCTTGAGTATTGAAGTCTTCATGTCAAAACTAGACTATTGCTTTGAATCATATAAAAGTCCATATGTCCATGCTATAAAGAAAACAAATGTGATGAACATGTTAGGCAACATTCCACATCAAAAATTCTGTTTCTAACATTTACCTACTCGAGGACGAGCAGGAATTAAGCTTGGGGATGCTGATATGTCTCCAATGTATCTATAATTTTTATTGTTCCATGCTATTATATTATCATTCTTGGATGTTTTACAATCATTTTATAGTCATTTTATATCATTTTTTGGTACTAACCTATTGACATAGCGCCTGGTGCCAGTTGCTGTTTTCTGCATGTTTTTTACATTGCAGGAAATCAATATCAAATGGAGTCCAAACGCAGCGAAACTTCTTGAGGATTTTTTGGGCCAGAAGACATCTAGTGGGCCAAGGAAGCACCTGGGGGTGCCTCGAGGGGGCAGCACCCGCTAGGGAACGCCAGGAGGCCCACGTGCACCCTGGTGGGTTGTGCCCACCTCAGGTGCCCCCTGAACCGCCTCTTTGCTCTATAAATACCCCAATATTCCAAAAACCCTTGGGGAGTCGACGAAAATCAATTCCAGCTGCCGCAAAGTCCAGAACCACCAGATCCAATCTAGACACCATCATGGAGGGGTTCACCACTTCCATTGGTGCCTCTCCGATGATGCGTGAGTAGTTCCTTGTAGACCTACGGGTCCGTAGTTAGTAGCTAGATGGCTTCCTCTCTCTCTCTTTTGATTATCAATAAAATGGTCTCTTGGAGATCCATATGATATAAGCTTTTTTGCGGTGTGTTTGCTGGGATCCGATGAACTTTGAGTTTATGATCAGATCTATATTTTTATCCATGAAAGTTATTTGAGTCTTCTTTGATCTCTTATATGCATGATTGCTTATAGCCTCGTATTTCTTCTCTGATATTTGGGTTTTGTTTGGCCAACTTGATGTATTTATCTTGCAATGGGAAGAGGTGCTTTGTAGTGGGTTCGATCTTACGGTGCTTGATCCCGGTGACAGAAAGGGAAACGACACGTATGTATCGTTGCTACTAAGGATAAAATGATGGGGTCTATCTCTACATAGATAGATCTTGTCTACATCATGTCATCGTTCTTATTCCATTACTCCATTTCTCCATGAAATTAATACACTAGATGCATGCTAGATAGCGATCGATGTGTGGAGTAATAGTAGTAGATGCAGGCAGGAGTCGGTCTACTAATCTTGGACGTGATGCCTATATAATGATCATTGCCTAGATCGTCATGATTATTTGAAGTTCTATCAATTGCCCAACAATAATTGTTTTCCTGCCGTTTGCTATTTTTCTCGAGATAAGCCACTAGTGAAACCTACGGCCCCTGGGTCTGTTTTCATCATATTTTCCTTTGCGATCTATTTTCCTTTGCATTTATTTTCAGATCTATTAAACCAAAAATACAAAAATACCTCGCTGTAATTTATTTGTTCCACGATCTATTTATCCTATGTACCACTTTTACCTCATGTTATTTCCCTATCTTGAGGCACCGTACCCGAAAGGGATTGACAACCCCTTTAACACGTCGGGTTGCGAGTATTTGTTATTTGTGTGCAGGTGTTGTTTACGTGGTGTGAGGAGGTTCTCCTACTGGTTCGATAACCTTGTTCTCATCACTAAGGGAATACCTACCGTCGCTGTACTGCATCATCCCTTCATCTTTGGGGAAATACCGACGTAGTTTTATCAGACATCACACAACAATACAATACCACTAGCAAGATGTCAAGATAACATAGGACGGTACCATCGTGTGATATTCTTCATTCCTTCTTCTTCTTCGTCTTCCTCTTCTTGCTCTATTTCTCTTTCTACTCACCAACTGGTGAAACCAAGTAGATGTTTGGCCTTGTATTTCAGATTTGGTTTTGTCAGTGAGGTAGTACAAGTGTACTAGTAAACAATAGCATTATTTTCTCATGGCAGTCGCAAAATAGAGGTGAACACATGCATTAAATAT